>OX459029.1:83295884-89085001 GCA_949775025.1 Tricholauxania praeusta | reverse complement strand
AAAACAATGTAAACGTAAGTAGTAGGGACCTGTGGGATTTTGCTCCCCGTTTGTAAATTTTTCCGAGATATTTCCGGAATTTAGTTTTTTTTTTCTATGCGTACGCCTAGCTGCGGCTTTGGGAAACCGCAGCCCTAGCCGGGATGTCTGAGTGATTGGCACTAAAGATTCGCGAGTTCGTTCCGTTAGCATGCCGCGCGTAACACATTCCAACATTATTGAGATTAACGATTCGCAGATACATTGAAGAATGTATTGATAATTATTTTGAAATTTTAAAAGTCTCAAACAAATACTATGCAAATGAGTGGAACGAACTGTACCTAATTTGTCGATGCAAGTGCAAAAATGTATGTCAGTGCGTCACTGGATCTAGTGATCTAGCGGATTAAATTGGGATGGATTTTTTTTTATCTTATATTAGTTTTGAATTTTTTATTTTATTTTAATTTTATATACATTATTTTTTTTTATTTATTTAAGTTTTTTTGAAGTTGTATTAAAAGTTATATTTTGTAATGTGTATATTATATTTTAAGTCCTAGCTGAAGCTGAAGCTCTTACTTGCTAGTAAATAAGTTATAAACTGTTATTTTATTACTTTTTTAATAAATAATAATGATAATAATAAAAATATGCAGTACATAAAATTTTTTAAAACGAACATAAAAGCGCAATGATCTTGGAAGTCGATTTTATTATTACGATCAAATACTTGCACTGAAATTTTTGATTCGCTGTAACTTTTTCAATTTCAATAATTTGAGAAAACTTTGTAGGTATAAGTTTTATGATTTGGTATGGACTTTAATTTTGTGATGTGCCCTTGGCACGTTAGGGTGGTAAAAGCTCAGATAATGTATACAACTAGTCGAATAAAAAAATCTGAGACAAATGACTTCTATAAATAAGATGTAGTCCATGTTGAGACATTTACAAAAATATACGATACTGGTTGATCGGTCGTCAAATGGCCGAGATATAAGAAAAAAAAACAAAATTGCATCGAATTTAGAGGCCGAAAAAAAAAATTTTTTTTTCTTAAAAGTCTTTTAATATTAGCTGGGGGAGGTCATTTGAACTTTTCTTTTGCATAGGGGTCGATACTATTTAGTGTTCATTACTCTATGAAACACGTCTAAAAGTGTATTAACGCATATACTTTTGCGTGCATAGTGTAATCTATCAGATTTGTATAATTTGTGTCGAGATTCTGCTGATTCTTCTCCAAAATAACCAGGAAAAACTGAATCCTCAATAATTTCCTTTGAATAAATGAGAACTTTGTGTTAAGTTTCTATCATTGGGATCCAGAGATACATGTTTTGAAAAATTGTTGCGGTTTCAAAGCAATAAACTTGAAATTTGTCTACATTCAAAGGAAATTGACTTGACATGCTTATTAAAATTATTTTTATAATATTTTTATATATTTATCAGCCCTTGTCAATGCCGGTAATATGTTAAAAAGTTCGAGTTCCGAAAAAGCTCAGTATGCCATCGTTTTTACACTCGAAAGCATCTACTTTCGGCTTAACCACTATGAGAACAAACTTTTTGAAAAATAAATATTGTATTTTTTTCTTTTTTCTGATACTGCGTTTTTATCATCTTCATTTCTGATTTGCCCTTTTTGGACGTCGCATTTGTAACCTGCAAGTAATACAAATTCAAAAAAACGGATCCAGCAATGCAAAGGGCTTACAAACGAATTGGCTTATTTCGAGTATCTTTTTGAAAGCAAAGTTTTCTCACTGTACTTGAACTCGTTGAGCTTTAAAGTGTTTCCCTTAGAGCTGCCACCATTTTTGTTTGACCTTCTTTGCGGGCGAATATGAACTCAGCTCTTATAAGCAAATTGGTTTCATTGCTGCAAACAGTAGATAGCTCTGCTTCGGCCCGTCTTTTAGAACGTTCTGATTTTTCCCTAAAAGGGAGCTCCGAACGCCCACCCACAGATGTGTTTGATGTCAGTTGTTGCTTTTTTAGCAATATTTTGCACCTAAGCAAATTAATATTTTGCTATTGGAAAATATGCATTGATATTTTGCTATTGGAAAAAAGGCAACTTCCAGTGGCTTTTTACCCATTTTTGGTAAACTCTAATGCAAAAATTATGCGCACTATGCCTCAAATATCTTGGACTAATAGCATTTTGAGTATTTATTGAATTAATTGCTAGTACATAAGACTTTGGTCTTTTTTGTGCATTTCCATAAATTACAAGTTAACAATACATGTTCCGAAAATTCTAATTCTAGGTTGAAAATATTTAAAAGCTTAGATATCTATAAGTTATAGGTATAATTTAACGATGATAAGTAGATACAGAAAACTTAGATGAGAAAGAAAGATGAGAAAAAAAAAATAAAAAAAGAATTATTAAGTAAATAGTTTTGAACCGCAGATATGAAGCATTTTGGAATGCGTTGGCATTTTATAGCATTTGGCAGGGAGTTCCAGAGTTTAACAGCACTAACAGAAAAAATTCTAAAAGTAATAGTAGCTGCGTTTTATTCGCCAAGTCGTTATCTATATCCGAATAAAACGACAAGTTGCTTGAGAGCTGACTGGGTAGCACTGGTAGCACAAAAGTTTGACATTTCTGGTCAAAAAGCTGATATCTGACGTTAATTTGTGTTGTATGTTTTTGCTGTCTAAAAAAAATTGAATTGAATTAAAATAAAATGAGTGATGTACGACGAGATTTGGTAAATTCCTGGGCTATCATGTCTTCCAGTACATGCGCATATGCATTTCGCTTTTTCTTACATGTATCAATTCGTCAAATAGCCAAATAGTTTTGTTTTTGTTTATGTCTTTTCGCCTCCAGACATTTCAAAAATATGTTTTTTTTCGTAAATGTCAAAATTTTTTTAATTTCAAACTTCATAATTGACAGAATACAAAATCACAATAGACAAAATACAAATCGGCTGGGCAGCACTGACATTTAAGAAACTTGCTTGTATACTCTGCAACTATAATTTTAGTTGCTAAGTCTACGATTTTGTTTTTGTTTTCCCATACATTTATAGTTGCTAGCTTAAGATAGCTAGCAGCAGATGGCGAATAAAACGCAGCTAGTATATTTAAACCGAGCTAAAATGAGGTTACATGCTTTTGAGGATTGTGAAAAATTAGGGTTGGTAAACAAATAATTTGGATTTTGTGTGTAAATCAATTTATGCATTAAAATTAAATTTCGCGTCTTTAAATAGATTCGAAGCGTGCAGTTAAATATTTTCATAGAATATTGCGAAATATATCTGGTTTTTGAGAAAGCATATCTTGCCATATTATTGACCGCAAGCTGTAATTTCTGAAGTGATGTGTTATCAAGATGACAGTAAACTAGCTCACTGAATGATATTAGTGGCACTACTAGCGATTTCACTAAACTAAGTTTTATATTTTGTGGAATGAAGGGAGCTGTCGCATACAATTTTCTTAGTATGAAATAAATTCTACTAATCGTATAATTAATATGACTAGAGCAACTGAGGTTAGAGTTTAATTTATACCTTAAACTAGTAACTGTTTTCTCATATTTTATTTGTGTGCTTCCCATGAAAAGAGTGTGGAAATATCCATTATGTATTGGATTGTGGGCTATGATTATTGCTTTAGTTTTGCCAGCATTAAGATTTAAATTCTTATGACTTGCCAATAAGGAGATCGTATCAAGGTCTTCTTTCATTCGACAGGACAGGTCTTCACTAAGGCCAACTGGTCGTGATAAATACACCTGAAGATCGTCAGCATACAGATGAATGGAAACATAATTGCAACATGATATGATGTCATTATTAAAAATGCTGAACAAAATAGGACCAAGAATGGAGCCTAGTGGCACCCCAGATTGAAGTTTTTTTTTATCTGGACTGTTTATTATTGCATATAACCAATGGGAGTGATTATCTAAGTAGCTTTTAAGTAGTTTAATAGCAGCGTTACCAAATCCAAAATAATTTTCACTTTTCATGAACTTTAACAATAAAAGTTCATGGTCGACAGTATCAAATGCTTTTGAAAAATATAGCAATGTTAAAATGGTAACTTCGCCTCTGTCATATGCAGGACGTATATCATCAGTTACTTTGAGTAATGAGCGCAGCTGTGACCAGCTCTGAAACCTGACTGATAATCAGAAAGAAGTTTGCAGTCATTGAGGTGTTTAACGATTTACGATGTTAAAAGCTTCTCAAATACTTTAGAGAGAATAGGTAAAATACTTATGGGAAGAAAATCCATCGGCAAATTGGCTACACATAATTTTGGAACAGGAATAACTTTAACAGTTTTCCAATCATGATGGAATACAGATATAGTGAGGGAGAAATTTAAGATGTGTGCAACTGTTGCAATTATGAGTAATTTTAAAAATTTTAGGCATGTACCGTCATAACCAGCAGCGTTAGACTTAATCGCTACAAAACTTTTAAATACCTCCTATTCTTACACTGCTCTAGAGATAAATTTGGTAGTATATTGATACACTAATTTTTGGTCAATTTGAAAATTAGGGTGATCCTGCCTTATGTATGACTTTAAGAAATAATTATTCAATTCATTAACATCTAGACAAAAAAGAGAATTATTTTTACTACAAATATTGAGCGATTTTACTTTATTCTTTATTTATTTATGAGCTTTGAATAAAAGTAAACCCTTTTAGCATTGCGAACAATCATATTAGCACGGTTTCTTGCAGTACAAAAATTATTCCAGATATAATTTGTGGAGTTACGCCTCCAGTGACGATATAACCTATTTCGTGATTTAATTGACATTAAAACCTCATTTGTAAACCAGGGATGTTTTTTTATACATTATTCTTATGGTCTTAAGGGGCACATATTTTTCGAACAGGTAATTAACCAAAGAATTGAAGTATATAAGTTTTTAACTTATGTCCACACAGCATTCCACTGAAGTTGGCTAACTTCATAGCATAGACATTCAATATCAACTGATTTAAAGTCTCTGAAGTAATATTCTTCAATAATAGCTTTATTATTAAATGGAATGTTATAGCATAAAAATAGCATTTCATGATCAAACATTCCTTCCATAGGTACTTGTTCTAAGTGCACACCATTTGAATTATCAGAAACACAAAATCTATCCAAAAGGCTGGGCTTACAACTAGAAGCAAAACGAGTGGGTTCCTCATTAAGAACATTAAGTCCGATTGACGATATTTTATCATATATATCTATTGATCTTGAGTCATTGACAAGCAACCCAAGTAGCATTAATATACTGCTGTGCAATAATTGCTAGTAGTAAGCTGTAAAAACACTCTTAAAGCAATTGACAAGTCATTTATTAGCTTTTTTTGAAGTTTTATTTAAAAGAAAATTTTTATTCTTTAAAAACGCCTTTACAGCTTGTGTCTACCTTAATATTAGCATTGCTTCAAAATATTTTCTTAACCTGCTTTGGAAGCGTTTCTATAGCCAAAATAGATGTTGAGAACTAGCACAACGTCGTTGTTATTTTCTTTAGCTATGATCTATACTTTAACGAAAAGATTACAGCTAAACAAAAGAAACTATATTTATTGGCATTTATAGCTAAAAGAAATAAGAGAGCATAGCATAGATGCATGGCTCTTATTAAAGCGCAACACTTATTTTATTTCTATGCATGGGAAATGATTTTTAAAATTAATTATTATAATTAAAACTCATAATATAAATTTATTTATTTTTATCAGTTTAGAAAACGTTGGATTATTGCGAAAGGAAAAATATGCATTTTAATAAATTTTTTTGACATAATTTTTTTTATATTGTTTAAAAATTTATAAATATAAAGAAATTTTGAGGCGCATTATTTATCTAAGAGTTTCAGAAGAAACTAGTCGAAAAAGTTTTATTCGCACATAGTTTGTAGTTCTGGAAGAAAGATTTTGATTGAAATTTATGTAATTAATATTATATTAAAAAATGCTCATATTTTTCAAGAAAATAAAAGAGGAGTAAATTCGTTCAAATAAATGCCAATAAATATCACAAACGTAAAAGCTTGTTATACATACATATTTATATAATTAACAAACACATTCATAATAATACCAATACAAGCTTTTATTGCTTGGAATGGCAAAAATAGCGTTTTAATAGAGCTATTTTTACGCATTTTTCCTTCTGTAAAGATATGTGAAATGCTAAATTCTGATTCCCAAAGACGCTTTATAAGCTATATGACAGTGCATTCCTGATCAATTCCTGGTAGCAAGAAAAGCAATGCAGCAATGATTTTTGCTAGAAATGCGCTGTATTAGCCAAAAACTTGCAACTTGTGCTACTTGGGAAGTCAATGTTAAAGTCACCACATAAAATAACATAATCATATCTTAGTGCATGTTCCGATATTCTTGAAAACATTATTTCAAGGTCATGCAGTTTACTCGGGTTATACACACAAATAACCAAACACTTCGTTAAATGGTCTGTAATTTCGACCATAAGATACTTCTTACAGTAAATAGCAAAGCCGCCACCTCTAGTAAGAGCATTTCTATCCCTCCGCAATACCTCATATCCATTCAACAAGCAGATAGAGTCATTCATTTCTTCTTTATACCAGGTTCAGTTACGCACACAACATCTACATTCGTATTCAAAAAAAAAAGATAATTGAGGTAGTCATTTTTAGTTAAATTCAAACTACGAGCATTTAAATGGCAGAGTTGAAACCCGGTATGATTTTTACTTATTATGCCAAAAATATATTTAAATGGTAATGAGCTAGTGCTCAAACTTGATTGGGAACCATTCATATTTATATATTAAAATAGAGATGCATTCACATTGGCGGTTTAAATTTTTAAAATTGAATATAGATGAAGCTAAAATTTAAAAGAAGATAGTTAAGGTGAAAAATTTAATAAAGTATAAAGAAAACAAGAAGATGAAAAACGAGAGGATAAATACTAAGCTTAAAAATAAAAACAAAAACTTGCGCATCAACGTTCTCATATGCGTTTTCAGAGTATGCGTTTAGGTCTTCTGCAGTTCTGTTGATTCTTAACACATCATTGCCGTCGAATCTAATGATTTGTCCATCTTTACACTCTGTGACAAAAATAGATCCTTTTCTCGTTTTAACAGAAAAAAGCTGTTTCTGTCGCCTAAGTCGAAGAGCTTCCTGATAAAGAGAACGATTTCTTTTGATCAGGCTCTCATTTATATAAATACTCTTCCCAGAATCGTACCCATCATCACGAAGACAGAGTTGCCGATTTTCTTTTCTCCGATATTGTGATAAAGACTTTAGTATCATGTTACGCTCTGACGAAGATCTAAATTTGATAATTACAGGCGGGTCATCTCTTCAATTGCGCTAACGAGCTTAGAATACTGCCTTTAAAGCAGGGGCTTACATCCAATTGTGCTACGTAAACTCATACACATCAAAGTCAAATTTTCGTTAGCGAATTCTGGTACTCCAATGAGTATTTCATCTGCTGCGAGATTAGTTCTTTCAAGTTCATCACATCTCTCCTTCGTAACAGCCAGCTCTTCACTCAGAGCGACAGCTTTGCATGAGAACTCCTTTAGCTTCAGACTAGTTTCTGTTTCCAACCTTTCCCACGCAATTGTAGAGTTTAGTAATTCCATAAACTTTTGCTCAATTAGTTTAACTTTTTTCATAACGTCACTTCGCAGGGTACTAATTTCCTGAGTGAGGCAACTCATAATTGCATCCGTGTGCTTACCCAACTCTTCAGTTAGCTCTTATCAGCTGTTGCACTCTTTGAATTGAGTGTGCAGTTTTGTTTTGATGTCGAAGCAGTTGATATAGCTCCCATAGTCTAAGAGCTAGCAGCCACTTTGAGAAACCTACTAGATACAAAGCTAAGATTTTGTGTTTTCTTGATTTAGCACTAGTAATATATGAAAATCAAAGTCTGGCTGTCTTGACGCGGTTGCAAAGGTACACCCTAACTGTTTCAAAATGCAAAATGTTGCTCAAAAAAAACCTTCTCTTACAAGGCTGGCGTTCGAATATGTCTTAGTTTATTTATTTTTGAGTATTATGAAAAAAGTCTGGCATGTTTTTCGCGGCTGCAAGTACCTGCCAGACGTGCTTAAAAGGGGGGGGGGGGGGGTTAGAGTGTAGATGATGGATCTCTAGGTCCGAAGAGGGTGGGATGATGTGGAGAAGTGGGGCTCTAAAATGAGATAGTAAAAGTGTAATCAGAAGTTGGGTGACATACCTGGTCTCTGAGATATAGCCATCGGAGGTCAAGATATAGCTTTTTAAAAAATCATTAAACGTTGGGAACGCATCAACGGATTTCCAAAATATTGATATCATATGAAAGATAATTTAATAAGCTATAATATTTGCTCAAACATTTTTTAAATATTGCTCACACATTTTGAGATATAACAATTTTTCTGAAATTTGAGCGATTTTTTTTGAAAAACCGTTATTTTTTCAAAAAAATGTGTCGTCGACCTATAATTTTATAAACATGTTGAGAAAGTACAATTTATCACCTTTAAAATAATATAACATTTATGTGAATTTTTTCTTATACTAACCCTTTTTAGCCGGAAAATAAAAAAATAAAAAAAATTATAAAATTATAGCTCGACGACACATTTTTTTGAAAAAATAACGGTTTTTCAAAAAAAATCGCTCAAATTTCAGAAAAATTGTTATATCTCAAAATGTGTCAACAATATTTAAAAAATGTTTGAGCAAATATTATAGCTTATTAAATTATCTTTCATATGATATCAATATTTTGGAAATCCGTTGATGCGTTCCCAACGCTTAATGATTTTTTAAAAAGCTATATCTTGACTTCCGATGGCTATATCTCAGAGACCAGGTATGTCACCCAACTTCTGATTACACTTTTACTATCTCATTTTAGAGCCCCACTTCTACACATCATTCCACCCTCCTCGGACCTAGAGTTCCATCATCTACACTCTAACCCCCCCTTTTAAGCTCGTCTGGCAGGGACTTGCATCCGCGAAAAACATGCCAGACTTTTTTCATAATACTCAGAAATAAATAAACTAAGACATATTCGAACGCCAGCCATGTAAGAGAAGGTTTTTTTTGAGCAACATTTTGCATTTTGAAACAGTTAGGGTGTACTTTTGCAACCGCGTCAAGACAGCCAGAATTTGATTTTCATATATTACTAGTGTTAAATCAAGAAAACACAAAATCTTAGCTTTGTATCTAGTAGGTTCCTCAAAGTGGCTGCTAGCTCTCCGACTACCATACTTGCGCTCATCGTTGAAATTATGCAGTTGAATTATGGCGTTGATCTAACTTCCATGTTTGCATTCTTCTTTGATCTGGTGCTCATGACTTTAGAGTTCGTCTCAGAATTTACCAAACTACTCATTTTAACGCGAAAAAAAGTTTTTTGTGTATATGTAAAGTAATTAACTAAAACTGATTTTTAGTTTAAGCAAAATTTACTTTACAAATTGTAGAAACAAGAAAACGAGTCCAAGGGCAAATCCGTTTCACGTTAAGGTTTCACTGCATAAAAATAAGTTTTTATAGCTAATTATGGCTTAAATTTTAACAAAAATGCAGGATACCACGGAAACACGTCTACTCTCTCCTTGCGTACATTTTCGACTCTAAGCATTTTCTAATAAGTGATTGAAAACAGCATCTTATTTTTTCTTTTTGTCTGTCTTTTGCAACCAGACTTCAAATAAATCTGAAGTGCGTAAGAAAAAGTGACCTAACAAAAAAAAATCATTAAAAAAAAAGTGCAAAATCGGGCATCCAAATTTTTAAGTAACATTCACAATAGCAACATCTAACTAATTTAACGTTTTTTAAAACTAACAAATACCAACAAAATTTTAAAAGCTTACACAAAGTTGGAAATTTATAAAAAATTTGACAAATCAAGGGTCACATTTTATTATTATTATTATTATTATTACATTAAGTTGCTTACAGAATAAATTTTATACCTAAGAAACTGACACGAGCATTAGCTACTTTGGCTATCAGCTCTGGATAACAATTAAATTGATTTATAATACAGTTTGGTTGTGTGTGATAGATTTCTGAATTTAATTGATGTTTTCGGAAGTTGGTTTCTTAAAGTATATGTATAATAAAATTTGATTATAATATAATTTGATTTTGTGCGATAAGTTTATGAATTTTGTTAATGTTTTCAAAAGTTGGCTCCTTAAGGCAGTCAATTAGGCTAGGGGGAGAAGGGGTACATTGATACACGGCACACATAACTGGGTCTCTTGTTGCAGCAGAGCTTCTTAACTACATACATTTTAATAGTAATGGGAAGAGTACTCGTAACTCTTACCAATTATTTTACCAACCGGTTAGTAGAACTAATTATATGGCTACAGCTCCTTTTGATCGCATGACAACTCTTATTAATAATTGCAAAGTTTATAACATTAGCTTGTCAAAAGGTCAACTCAAGCTTAGACTGAAAACTAACTGTAGCTAAACTTGTAGCTTAATTGTGGTGTGTATTTTTATGTATGTGTTGTCCGAGCCCCACAGCATGCTGGGTAAATTTTTTCTAACATTTATCCCTTAGTCCATATGATTAAATTCATACAATTACATTCAAACAATATATACATATGATCTGAGTGGGTATGTTGAGAAAGTGCGATAAAGCTAAGAAAAAATTATAAAAAAATAACAAATTAATGTGCATGATAATTTTTTCTATTCCATTATTTATTGAATAAACTTTTTACTTGATAAAAAGCTTCAATGCTAAATAGCTAAGAAGGCTATAATAGCTGTAGTAGCTAAACTCTATTATCTATATATTAATACGTGAACATCGAATCTTGTGGTACACTTTTTTAGTATTTACTATAAAGAGAGGGGAATGAATTTTATAATATTGGAAAGGTACTGTTCCATAGATGTGCAAAAAAAAAAATCAGGTGTATAAGTTGCCGCTAAGGCAGGTAAAATTTAGTAAACATATTTACATGATTCCCCCTTACAAAACGCACTAACCCCTAATGGGAAAAAAAAAACGATATCACGGCTGAAATGCCTCACCGGTTTTTATGAAATTTGATATTTGAATAGATTGAACCTTGAGTAAAGATATTTGTTTAGAGTGAGCGGTGCCACGCCCCTAACAAGAAAAATCGTCTCTACGACTAAACTAATGGACCGATTGTGATGCAATTTAGTTTGGATATAGATTGAACCCTCAAAAATATTTCTGAAAATTCTATGTCCTTTTGGTGGGCGTGGTACTGTTCCGAACAGGAAAATCGTTTTTATTGTTAAGCTAATGGACCGATTTTAATGGAATTTGGTACAGAGGTAGGTTGAATCTTGAGAAAAGGTATTCGGTCTAAAGTGGACGGTGCCACGCCCCCAATAGGAAAATATGTTTTCACAGCATGATACAAAAATAGCTCTTTTCAGTTCAGTTTTTCAATACTGAAAAGTAGTTTTTGTTACTTTTTTGCCCGCATCATTAGAAAATAGCTAGCTGATCTTCATTAAATGAGTATTATAACTACTTTTGTAAAATGGTGCTGCAAAGGGCCGTCCATTAATTTCGCATACATATTATGTATTTACAACTTTGAAAATCTATAAGGAATAAAATAAAATAGTGATTCCATTATCCGGGATGCGCTCGGTCCCAACCATCACGGATAATCGAAGTTCAACTGATTTATTTTGAGTTACAGTAGCGATTTAACTTATTTTTGTTTAAATAAATAAACGAAAAATATAGTTGTGTTGTGCCTTGCATAAGAACGATATCGGGTCGGACTGAACGGTAAAGGGATAAGGGGACAATTTATGAGTCAAAATCAAATACACCGCGTAATAGAAATTATGTAGCACCAATAGAATGTTGTTTTGCGCTCAAATGTAAATTAAATGTAATTCCAAATGTGAGATGTGGTGAGGTGAGGTCAGGTGAATTATGATTAAGTGATTAATGAAACTAAATAAGATCATAATCAATGAACCAAAACATTTTGTTATTAATAGGTCGGCAAAGTTCTTCTAAGATTAAAATTTAGTGCTAACGGTCGAATTTCGACCTCAGGCGATGCTAGTTATTATTATTATAGATACGGTGGCCGTTAAATCAAAACCTGACGCGGTCAGATATCATTTAAACGTACATAAGTAGGCGTCGACAGAACATATCATATAGTATATTTGAATTTCAACTGCGTTCAGGTACCGCTTCACGTATGATAAGTATAAACCTGTTTTGTACGCTCATAAGTAAAATAGTTGCGCCCTATTCGGGTGTGCATTTATTTGAAAAGTTTTGTGTTGACAATTGCATATTACGATATACGGTTAGTACATATCCTTGATCATTTTTAGGTAGCTGTAATTTTTATAATTACTTAACACTTAAATGTAAAATTATTATTTAAAACAAAAAAGTCACTTGGGGCACATTGATACAAGCATCTAGGGGGCACATTGAATTCAATTTGTCCCGTCTGGTAAATAAATTGTGACTTATTCGTTTTGTTTCTTAACAGAAAGAAATATGGTGCGAACGTTAAAACGAGAAATTGATAGAGGTAACATCGATGATAGCGCTATGGCTTCTGCAATCTTTGATGTATTGGAATGCAAGGTATCAATAAGAAATGTGGTCTACAAGTACAATTTAAAAATAACGCAGTTGATACTGATCCACCTTTGTCAAAAGACGTTAAGGAAGGGTATTTTATTTAATATAGGGGTGTTTTAAACTATGAATTAAAGTACCACAAGCGTGTATCAATGTACCCCGTGTGTGGGGCAGTTTGATACGAAATTCTTTTTTAAAAAACACTTCATAACATTTTTGCCAAATAAATCTGAGTTGAAATTTGTTTGAAATAAGTTAGTAAGATAAACACTGAAATCATTCAGATACTTTTTTTAAACCATTTTTGTCAATTTGCCTCTTTTTTTTCGTTTGTAAAGAAATCGTATCAATTTGCCCCACCTCCCCCTACTGTTTTCGAAAACTCTGTCCCTGCTATTTTTCATGGCTAAACATTCAGTTAGGAATTGGCTCTTTTCTTATTAAATGTTGATGGGTGCTTTAGGAGTGTCCTAGTCTTAATCTAGAAAAATTAATTATTTGCATGGGTATATAGGTGTCTTTAATGATCTATTGATGGTTGTATAGTGATGATGTTGGTAACTGTTCCATTTAGTGTGCTTTTTTATTTTGAGCTCATTTTTTATATATTTGCGGAGATCAGGTTTCTCAATATAAGAACCTATATAAATATGCGCTTGATATGCGTAATTTGCCATTGTGTCTGCAAATTCATTTCCAGCGATACCAATGTAATTAGGAACCAAAAGTAATTTTAGTGAAGTTGTTAATTTTATCAATGTATCTCTTATAATGTTTACTGAATGCCAGTCTCGGCAAGTTGGATTGCATATTGCTTTCATAACTGATATACTATCAGAGCAGATGGCGGTTTTTGTGCTGGTTGATTGTGCTATAAGGACCGCCTGGGAAATTGCAGCGGCTTTTGCAGCGAAAGCCGTTGCTCCTTTTGGAAGTATTTTTATCATCAAGCATTGTTTGTTGTCATCAACAACTGCATAAGCAGTGTAATGGTTGTCTGATTATTCATCTGTATAGAGAAAGTTCCAACCAGCTTTAATTAAAGTGTCTTTTTTTTCATGAAAAAGAGAGCGGAAAATTGCGGTAGTAGAGTTAAATTTTTTTAATTTGGCGAGCTCTATATCACAGGATTCTATTTTGAGTTTCCAAGGTGGACAAGAAATATTTATTTACGAAATAGATTGAACGGTATAATCTTCCGCTAGGTTGAGAAAAATAAGAATTGCAGAAGGTAAACGTGGTTTTCTTTTGGATATCTGAATTTGTTTAATATCAGTATCAATAACTGAGTTGAATGAAAAATGTAGTTTAGGAATCAGTAGTGTTTTAATTTCGTAGATTCTTTCTTCAATTGAAGGCAGGCCGGACTCAGCTAGTAAATGTATTATAGGTGTTGTCCGATAAGCATAAATGCTGGATCGAATAGCTTGGTGGTACAGTAATTTAAAAATATTGACTGTGGATTTTGGACAATTTCCGTAAATAAAAAGGCCTTAGTCAATTTTGCTACGGATTAAAACGCGTGTTAGATAGATTAGAGTGTTAATGTGGACGCAACTCCTTCTGGAGATAGTTAATTAAATTTACTCTAGTTGATAAAGATTTTTTTAATTCCAAACAGTGATCTTTCCAATTGTATCTACTTGAAAAAGTAAACCAAGAATTTTTAATTTTTTAACATTTTGTTATGCAAAAGTGTTAATATTATTTTTTTAATCAAATTAATTAATAATTGCAATTATGTTTTCTGCACACATGAATGATTTAATTGCAATAATAGGAGTTTTTGAGTTCCTTAGACTAGATTTTTACACTACGCCAAATCCTGGAGAAAACTATGGCTGGAAGGTGTACTCCAAAAAAAAAAAAAAAAAAAACGAGGCCAGCTAAAAGGCCAAATCTGATGGATATGCACATATGAAAAAAAAGACAGTGCTAAAACTTTAAACGTGATTTTCTCGAAACTAACTTTTCAAAGTCGGTACACTTTTTCTCAAAAACTACTTGACCAATTCTCTTGAAATTTGACACACTCTTTAAATACATATAAAGCTAGGTAATGACGAAGGGGTTTTTTTGCATTACAACTAGTTCTGCAATAATAAATATACTGGTTTTTGTCTTTTTTTTTTTAAAAATCGTTTTTTGGCTTAAAAATTATGCCAAAATCTTAAAAATCGTCAAAGAAATAAAAACCCTTCGTCAATACCTTGAAAAACTTATAAGCAAACCAAATTTTTTGACTTCAGATGATAAACTGATGAGTTATGTTGTCCACCACAAACCACCTTTTTTTTGGCGTCCGCGGACGCCTAAAATATGTTCTTTAAATAAATAAATTTACTTTTACCATATCACTAAAAAACATTTTTAAACTTATGCCTAAAATGTAGCGCTAAAACCCTACCCCCTCCTTAAACTACTAAATTTACAATCGCTCGTGGAACGCAGAAAAATAGCTGATATAGTTTTGCTGCATCAATTATTTACAGATGCTCTTGATTGTCCAGAATTATTAAACCATATTCATATTAACGATTATCGTAGAACAAGTCGAACAAATAATAACATTTTTTACATTCCCTTCAACGGAACTAACTATGGTGTAAGTGCTCCTTTTAATCGGATGAGTTGCTTGGCAAATAACTGTTCTGTGTTTGATTTTAATTTATCTTAATGCATGCTTAAAAGTAAATTGCGATCTATTAGTAGTTGTTAAAATTTATCTGTAATTTAATGCTTAATGGTTGTAGGTATTTTTATGTTTGTGTTGTCCGAGCCCCACAGCATGCTGGGTAAATTTTTTCTAACATTTATGCCTTGGACAATGTGAATCTATACATATGAATATTTTAATATCTATAACGCAGCAAAATATTTAATATTGGAATATTTTTCTAAGCTACAATCTGATTTTAATGCAATTAACTGTAAAGTTACGTTATCTAACGGGACTTAATTTCGCAAAATCAAACAAGTTTGAAAGCGCACACATTTTGCATAGAAGCGTCTTGAATGTGCACAATTCATTTTTTAGCTGGAAAAAATAATAGGGACAAAAAATATTTTTGAGATCCTAGGATAAAGTCTATTAATAAAATTGTTATAAGTGGTAAGTTGTATTTTAGAATGATATAGTAAACACTTTATGATTGGACCCTTTACTTACTTGCTAGATTTAACCGATATTTATTGGAAATGGGACGTGGAAAACATTATTCCCAAGTTTAAAGAGATGCTTTTAAAAAATTGAAAAAATCAGCCCAAAAAATTCGAGATATGGTCAGTACAATGAAGCGCTCTAAGGACATGATTTGCAACGCCTCGAAATCAGTTCCAAAAAGATAGAGCAGAGGAAAAAATCCAAGATTTTACCAACTTTGACGAACGTTTTGGATCATTGTCGTGCATAAATTCCTATTGAAGAGGCATTTCCTCTTCTGCATAAGACAACATTGTAGAACTAAGTATGTTTAAGTAATCTGCAGCACATATTTTGTCTTTTATCCTAAATTTGGCCCAAATTCAACCGCCGAAAAGGAACCCTATTATCATTATAGATTCGCCACCGTGTTTAACAGTGTATCTCGAACCGAATTCAGCATTTTTGGGCCGCCTAACGAAGATTTCTCCGTCAGAATCAAACAAATTAATATTGGTTTTGAAGTTTTGTTTGGTCTAACGAAAACAATATTAATTTGTTTGGTTTTGAGGGAAAAATCTTCGTTAGGCGGTCCAGAAATGCTGAATTCGATTCAAGAATTTTTTGGAGAAAAGACAAAATATGCGCTGCAGATTACGTAAACATACTTAGTTATAAAAAGTTGCCTTATGCAGAGGAGGAAATGCCTCATCAATGGGAATTTATGAACGACAATGATTCAAAACGTTCGTCAAAGTTGGTGAAATCTTGAATTTCTTCCTCTGCTCTCTCTTTTTGGAACTGATTTCGAGGCATTGCATATCATGTCCTTTGAGCACTTCATTATACTGACCATATCTCGAATTTTTTGGCCTTATTTTTTCAATTTTTTAAAAGCATCTCTTTAAACTTGGGAATAATGTTTTCCACGTCCCATTTCCAATAAATATCGGTTAAATCTAGCAAGTAAAGGGTCCAATCATAAAGTATTTACCATATCATTCTAAAATACAACTTACCACTTAAGAACAATTTTATTAATAGACTTTATCCTAGGAACTCAAAAATATTTTTTGTCCCTATTATTTTTTCCAGCTAAAAAATGAATTGTGCACATTCAAGACGCTTCTATGCGAAATGTGTGCGCTTTCAAACTTGTTTGATTTTGCTAACGTAACTTTACAGTTAATTGCATTAAAATCAGATTGTAGCTTAGAAAAATATTACTTACTTACTTACTTAGATGGCCATAACAACCCGTTGTCAGGTTACGGCCGACCTCATTAGCTCTCGCCAGGCGCCTCTGTTTTGCGCGCGCCTTCTCCAATCGTTAATGCCAAGCGCGGTTAGGGCTTCCTCAGCTTGGTCTATCCACCGGAGGCATGGTCTCCCTCTTCGTCGTTGACCGGGGACCTTCCCTTCGAATACCTTTTTCGCTAGAGCTTCTTTATCCATACGATGGACATGACCCAGCCAGCGTAGTCGCTGTATTGTTATACGCTTAACTATGTCAATGTCGGCGTAGAGCTCATACAGCTCGTGGTTCATTCGAATGCGATAGTCGTCGGCAACTCGAACAGGACCAAAGAATTTGCGGAGAACTTTCCTCTCGAACACCCCACGAGCGGCTGCGTCTGTTGTCGAAACCACCCATGCCTCAGCGCCATAAAGAAGCACAGGTAGAATGAGCGTCTTGTAGAGTGTTAGCTTTGTCGATCGAGAGAGAGCTCTGCAACGTAATTGCTTACTGAGACCGTAGTAGCACCTATTAGCAATTGTTATTCTCCGCTTAATCTCCAGACTGACATCATTGTTGCTGGTTACGGCAGTGCCAAGGTAAATGAATTCCTTGACAACTTCTAATTTACAGTTGCCCGCTGTAACATGAGAGTCTAGATCCCGTGCTCTCTTGTTGTTGTTAGTAGACATCATGTATTTCGTCTTGCCCTCGTTTACCGTCAAACCCACTTTCGCTGATTCCTTTTCAATAGCAGTGAAAGCAGCAGTAACATCTCTCTTACTCCGACCGATAATATCAATATCATCAGCGTACGCAAGGAGCTGAACACCTTTGAAGAAAATGGTGCCATTATGATGCACACCGGCTTTTCGTACGATCCCCTCCATAATGAAATCGAAGAGATCGCACGAGAGCGGGTCGCCTTGTCTGAAACTTCGCTCGGTATTAAAAGTTCCGGAGAGGTCATTCCCTACCTTGACGGAGCTACACGTATTGCTCAACGTCATCCTGCAGAGCCTTATCAACTTTGCAGGTATACCGAACTCAGACATTGTTGCGTATAGGCAATCCCGCACTGGGCTATCGAACGCAGCTTTATAATCGACGAAGAGATGGTGAGTGTCGATTTGATATTCATGGGGTTTCTCCAGGATTTGGCGTAGTGTAAAAATCTGGTCTATGGTGGACTTACCAGGTCTAAAGCCACACTGATAGGATCCGATTAGCGTTTCTGTATACGGCTTCAATCTTTCACACAATACGCTCGAGAGGATCTTATATGCGATGGAAATAAGACTGATAGTTGGCGCAGATTGTCGGGTCTCCTTTCTTTATTACAGGACAAAGCACGCTGAGATTCCAATCGTCGGGCATGCTTTCCGCTAGCCATATTTTGCTGATGAGTTGATGCATGCACCTTATCAATTCATCGCCACCAGCTTTAAGCAACTCAGCTGGCAGGCCGTCAGCACCCGCTGCTTTGTTGTTTTTGAGTCGCTGGATAGCAACTCGAACTTCTTCATGGCTAGGTGATGGTACTTCCACTGCGTTATCATCGATTGGTGGTATCGTACTGCATTCTCTCTGGGCGGAATTGGTGGAATCATCGCCCGTAAGCAAGTTGGAGAAATGCTACCTCCATAACCTCAATACACTCTGTGTATCTGTAACCAGATTTCCATTTTCATCTCTACAAGTGGATGCTCCGGGCTTGAAACCTTGAGTTAGACGCTTAACTTGTTGATAGAATTTTCGTGCATCCTTCTTGCCCTGGTACACCTCAAGTTCCTCACGCTCACGCTTTAGAAAAATATTCCAATATTAAATATTTTGCTGCGTTTGTTCCTATTATTTTTTCCAACACTGTAGTCTGAAGGGGCTTTAAGTATATTTTCCAGTATTCGATGCGTGCAGATCAGTGTATAGCTCGCTAAACTTGGTTCTTCACGATCTTATTGATTTCCGGTCTGGTTGCAGATTTTGGGGATCAACCACTGAAGAATTTTTTTACTCTGCCAAAAGATCTTTGGTATGATGCACGAATATCTTATTCACTAAAAGAAGCAATCACACTGCTACGTTAAAAACTGGAGATAAAGAATATTTAAACATTTTTTTGCAGTCAAACAACATATATTAACGGCGATTGAAATGAGAGGATTTTATTTTTATGTAATCTACAAATGATAATAAATTATAAAGTTAAACTACTGTAATTTTCCAACACATTAAAAATAACATTACAAAAGATTTTTCAGAAGTAATCTCATTAACACCACTTCCGACATTTTTATAAATGACATACAAGTGTTGAGTGCTGTCAAAGCCAATATTTATTTATCAAGTTAATGTTCTCATTTTATCCGTTATGGTACTTCATCTAATCTGATGCCTCATCGTTTAGACCCGAATACTTATTTGATGTTTGCAAAACCTGAAAAGAAAATTTGTTTAAGCTTTTTATAACAAAGAAATTATGCGGGGGTGGTCCGGCTCTGAGCAGTTATACTTTAAGGCTCGATTTCATTGTGAGTAAGTAATTGGAGAGGTGCGGGTCTATCTTGAAAATCCTCTGAGTTACAGTGTATTTAACAAGGTTCCTTTAGAGTAGTACTTAGTGTCGAAAATTTGGGGATAAGTTTATTTGGTACCTACAAGCTGATTTTTTATGTAACAGTTCAATCGCCATGGAACCCAATTATTTATTACCTATAAGCTAAATATAATTTTTTTGTTTTTGTTATGTGATGTAGAATGCACATACATATGTGTACGACATAAAATTGGAAGTATTCTACAAAAAATTAAAAAAAAAACGTTTTCAAGACTTCAATTTTTCGTATTAATATTAACCAGTGTTTGAACCATTATAGTGACAAAACAAAAATTACCTTTTCGTATTAAAAAATTGATATGAAAAAGAGCTATTTTTTGTCATCGCTTCCAAAAATAAATTTCATGGTATCATGTTAACCTTGTCCTTAGAGTTCAATATATTTACATATCTCCATAACAAATTTCATCAAGATCAGTCGATTAGTTTAGCTAAGAAAATATACTTCCCTGTCAGGGATGTGGCACCACCCACTTAAAACAAGTGCTTCTGAGTACCAATGAGTTAAGGGGGCGTTCAAGTATTACGTAACGCAATTAGGGGGTAGGGGGGTCTGGCAAAACGTTACGATGCGTTACGGGGGAGGGGGGGATCGAACAACGCGTTACATAACATTGTTTTTGAAGTGAAACTACTTTAGCGGGTGGTTATTTGAAATTAGGTGTGTATAATGAAACTCTACTCTTTCTTAATGTGTATGTTTATTGAATAGCTACAGCCAAAACATTTTATTAAAATGATAAAAGTTGACGAGATCTAGATAAGCTACAGCAATAAATGATACATCACATTAAAGCACTCAACGAGCAGAATGTCCTTAAACTATCATCTTCGAGATTGGTTAACCAAAACCTGAGATATAAGCGTGGAAAGATTTCCTATTTTTATCATTTATTGCTGTAGCTGTTCTAGATCCCATCAACTTTTATCATTTTAATAAAATATTTTCGTCTCATTTTTCGCCATTTTAACATATTTTAAACTTAAGCAAGTGTTTATTACATTATGTGTGATTTTTTATTAAATAACAATATGAACAAGTTAAGGTGTTATCTTCAGCCAGGCCGAAACTCACATACCCTACGCTGCACTGAAAGAACATATATTTCAATAAATGTTAAAAAGACGTTGGAGAGAAAAAAATTTTTGATAATTCTTGGACCAAAAATTAAAATTTTTTTTTTCTCATTTATTTTTTAATGAAAATTTATGTAGTGGCATTGACAATTTCAAATTATAGTGTATTAAGGTGAATACAGTGAAAACAACAAAGGGTTTGAGCTGTTACACACGAAACACCAAAGCTCTACTCGCGGAGAGACCACAGATTTTCAATTTTTCGGTCAATTTTTCCATTGAAGTATACCTTTTTTTTACCATGTATCTAAAGAAGACATAACAAAGAGTAAGTGAGCCAAAACAGAACTCCTTAAGAGGTGTGGTTTTAAGAGGAATCTCAGTTAAAAATTTCGGTTTTTTTAGTTTAAAAATTATTTAACAACAACCTCTAAATATTTCCGTCTTTAAAAATTACTGCCATTGTGTAACACTGAAAAGTATGTTTTGCCCAAGTTTCAGCTCCATAGAAACTTTTTTGTGAAAGAAAAAAATTAAAAACCAAAAAACCAGTTTTCAGCCATTTTTTTTAAAAACTTTGAGGTTAAGGTGAAAATTATCAGTGCAAAAGTTGTAGACCTTCTTACTTCCTACAACTTTTGCTTTGAACTTTTTTTGATATGATGCACAGTTTAGCCAGAAATCGTGGTAAACTGTGTTCGACCTTTAAAAATGCACCCCATTCCACCCCGGATAACTGCTGTCGGTTCGATTTTTTTGTCCGCTTTTACAAGAGCTTGTTCAACAATATTCCGCTGTCAGATTGCTGTAACGAATTATTTTTTTGTTCAAACCCTATTTCTACTGGACTATTTAAAGTTCGCAGATTAATTTAAGTTCTCAAAATGATCATCTTCGTTCTTTCCAAAAATTCGATTACATCGTCTATGTAAACGTAACATATTTTTCCTATATGATCCTTTAAGACATGGTCTAGGGTCCGCTGAAAAAAAGAAGAAGAATTCTGTAAGCCAAAAGGAGGTCGAATGAATTTAAATTTAACCGTATTAACGGAAAAAGCTGTCCTCTCTACATCACATTCCCTAAGAAGAATCTGGAGAAAACCGCTCTTTAGGTCAATAACAGAAAAATATTTATTTTTACCAAGATTTGCTAGAACTTCATTTATTTTTGGAATGGGGTAGTAATTAGGTATGGTGACTGAAAATAATAGATAGTAATAATAGTCTAGTACTTAATATTGATAAATGCCAAACTATATCTTTCACACGGAAATTATCTAAAATTTATTATAAATTCAAAGACCTTGGTGTAATTTTTGGTACCAAATTAACATTTAATAAACATATTGAATTCATTTGTACCAGAGCATCTGGTCTGCTTGGTTTTATAAAAAGGTGGGCTAAAGAACTTAACAATTCATTGATAACTTTATATAAAACACTAGTTCGTCCTCATTTAGAATATGCTTCCCAAGTATGGTCTCCATATTACAATAGTCATATTGAAAGAATTAAAAAAAGAATTCTTCGATTTGCACTTTGTCATCTTCATTGGAATGACAATTTGAATTTGCCTCCATACTCAGCCCGCCTTAAACTACTAAATTTAGAATAGCTCGTGGAACGCAGAAAAGTAGTAGGATATAGTTTTGCTGCACCAATTATTTACAGATGCTCTTGTTTCTGCAGAATTACTAAACTATATTCATATTAACGATAATCGTAGAACAAGTCGAACAAACAATAATATTTTTTACATTACCTCTAACATAACTAACTATGGTGTAAGTGCTTCTTTTAATCGAATGACTTGCTTAGCAAATAACTTTGTTTTTGATTTTAATTTATCTTAAGTACCAGGAGACCGACCCTAGTTCGGTTTTTCGTTTTGAGGCTTAGAAAGTCGAAAAAATATGCAATATGTTGAAAAAGTGAAATGAAGTTAAATTACATGTGTCGAAAAATATGGTAAAATATGGAAAATGTAATAAAACGGCAAAAGAGGTTAAAAAAGCTGAAAAATGTTCGAAAAAAATTTTGAAACAGGTAAATGGCTGAAAGAGTCAAAAAACATGGAACATGTTGAAAAACTCGAACAAAGTTGAATGCGGTCGAAAACGTCGAAATAAATTGAAAAAGGTTGAAAAAGTCGATAAGATATCGAAAATGTTGCAAAAAATTGAGAGAGGTTGATACAGGTGAAAAAGACTGATAAAGTCGATTATATATGAAAAGTGTTGAAAAATTTGAAAGAGAGCTTGAAAAACTCGAAAAAATTTAAAATTTTGAAAAAAGTTCAAAATCTCAAAAAAGCTTGAAGTTTGAAAAATTCGAAAAAAGTCGAATGAGGTTGAAAAAGTTGAAAAAATATGGAAGTGTTGAGAAAAGTTGAAAGAGGTTGAAAAATAATGAAACAGTAACAGTAAATATAACATAAAGTGTTTTAAGCTTGTATGGGAGGTGCCACGCCCACTAATGAAATCCCGTAAAAATTCATATAATTTTAGATCTTATAGTGACCGACACTTCTACACCAAATTTATAAAAATATTACTCCAATAGCACACTAAACATGGCATTTAAGCTTATATCGGAGGTGCCACACCCACTAATGCAATATCGTCGATTTTCATTTAATTTCAAAGCTTATAGTAACCGACACCTTTGCACCAAATTTTAATGAAATTACTCCCATAGCACACTTAATATAACTTTTAACGTTTTTTGCATGTATGGGAGGTGCCACGCCCACTGATGTAGTCCCATCAAAATTCATTAAACTTAAAAGGTTATAGTAACCGACATCTCTATACCAAATTTTATTAGAATCACTCATACAGTGCACTAAATATAGCCTTAAACGGCCTTAGCTTGTATGGGAGGTGCCACACCCACTAATGCAATCCCGTCGAACTTCATTTAATTTTAAAACCTCGTGGTAACCGACACCACTATGCCAAATTTCAAAAAGATTACTCCCATAGCACACTAAATATAACACTTAATATTTTTTGCATGTTGGGGAGGTGCCACGCCCACTCCCATCGAAATCCATTTAGTTTCAAAGCTCATAATAACCGACATCTCTACACCAAATTTAAAAAATATTACTCTCATAGCACACTAAATACAGCATTTTACTTTTTTCGCTTGTATGGAAGATGCCACGCCCACAAACGTCATTACGCCCACTTTTGGTTATGAGATACCTTATAGCCAGTATATCTTTACAGCAAATTTCATAACGATGGCGTTGTTAGTTCTCTTATTACAACGTTTATAAATATTGTGGGCTGTGCCACGCCCTTCAACGAGTTTTCCCGGTATAGTGACATAGTTTGTTATGATGACTGCTTTCAGCAGTATTGTCTTCAAAATTTTCATGAAAAACGTAGGTTCCGTTTTTGAGTAATATTGAATCAAAATTTGCAATTGTTGATATATTCCACGCCCTCTACTCTAATTCCGCCCACTTTTAGTACTATTGAAGATATTTATGATTTGCATCAGTCCACCAAATTTCGTCAAAATAACTTAAGTAGTTTACGAGTTATCACGTTAGGGGGCGTTCAAGTATTACGTAACGCAATTAGGGCGTTGCAAAACGTTACGATGCGTTACAGGGGAGGGGGGGGGGGGGTTCGAACAACGCGTTATATAACATTGTTTTTGAAGTGAAACTACTTTAGCGAGTGGTTATTTGAAATTAGGTGTGTATAATGAAACTCTACACTTTCTTAATGTGTATGTTTATTGAATAGCTACAGTCAAAACATTTTATTAAAATGATAAAAGTTGACGGGATCTAGATAAGCTACAGCAATAAATGATACATCACATTAAAGCACTCAACGAGCAGAATGTTCTGCAACTATCATCTTCGAGATTGGTTAACCAAAACCTGAGATATAAGCGTGGAAAGATTTCCTATTTTTATCATTTATTGCTGTAGCTGTTCTAGATCCCATCAACTTTTATCATTTTAATAAAATATTTTCGTCTCATTTTTCGCCATTTTAACATATTTTAAACTTAAGCAAGTGTTTATTACATTATGTGTGATTTTTTATTAAATAACAATATGAACAAGTTAAGGTGTTATCTTCAGCCAGGCCGAAACTCACATACCCTACGCTGCACTGAAAGAACATATATTTCAATAAATGTTAAAAAGACGTTGAAGAGGTTGCATAATTCGAAAAAAGTGTGAAGTGTTTAAAAGGTTAACAGAGGTTGAAAAATGTTGAAAAAGTCGTTAATATATGCAAAATGTTATAAAATGTTAAGAGAGATTGAAAAAACTCCAAGTCGATCAAAAAGTCGAACAAATAAAGGACAAAGAAATTTCATCACAATATCTTGCAGGGTTTACGAGATATGGTGGCATAAAGGTTAAAATTAAGGGCTGTGCCACGGGAATCTTTGGAAATTTGAAACCTAGCCAAATCCTAATTTAGTTCACATGTACACCAAATCACCAAGTTTTATCAAAATCGTTGCATTTTTTTCAAAATGGGATTGTGCAAATATACATAGAGTATGGGCGGTTAGCGTGTCCATAAACCGATTTCATCCATTTTTAATAGCAAGATGCCTGCAAGACGCTGATCAAGAATATATGTACTTTTCCATAACTCCCACGCCCCCTTCTATATGTTACAAACGAAATGACAAAATGAATATACAATCGGTGTAGGGTATAATAAAGAAAATAAACATCGCATGTATTTCCGGTACTTTTCGCAACATTGTGACTTTTAGGTAAATATGGTCACTTGGGTGTTACGTAACGTTTAAGAGGGGGGGGGGGGGGGGTAAAGGAAAACGTTACGGTGCGTTACATGGGGGGAGGGGGTAAAAAATCTTCAAAAATCGCGTTACGTAATACTTGAACGCCCCCTAAGCTGTGAAAAAATGTTTTTTAATGGGGGCGTGGCACTGTCCACTTTATAGCAAATATCTATTCCTGTACTAAATATCAAAATTGATCCATTAGTTTACTAGTGAAAAAGTTTTTTCGTGTAAGGGCGTAGCACCGCCCACTCAAAACAAATATCTTTACTCAGGATTCAATCTATCTCCGTACCAAATGTCATCAATTTCGCTTTTCGATTTTCGAATATGGGAGATGTGGCACCGTCAATTTTTTCTTTAAGCTTTTTTTTACTAGTGTCTTTTATGTATGTTGGTCATTCTTTTAATAACTGCACACGTGAACCAGGTGAAAAATTTGGTCGGTTTGGTTCATCGGTTCGAACAGTTTTTGCACTTTTGGATTGGTTCTTCAAAACGGTTTTTGTTTTCTTTGAACCGTGGTTTCGGTCCGGTTCAACGATTCGGAGATGAAAAAAAAAAAAGTCCAAATTTGTGTAATTTTTATTCAGTAACAATCCAAAAGAATATAGAAATATATATGAACACACAATTTATGTCATACGCAAAAGTACGTAGTTAAAAATTACTATTTGATAAAAAATTTGATTTACAATAATCAGTTGAGATTGATGAGAAAAATATCTTCCAACAAGTCCTCGTAAATATTTCCCCGCAGATCTCCGAAAATAAATTTTAGGGTGGAAAATATTTTCCCTACCGAAACCTGGGTTGCTGAAACATCATAAATAATTTGAGCTAATTCAGATAATTCTTTGGCAGGATAGTTATTCCAAAAGTTGAAAACATTAACATTATTTGAAAGCTGCTTTATATTATCATACGTTCTAGATGTGCGTACATTTCGGGGGATCAACACTGACTCCGACCACTATCTTGTTGCAGCTAAGATCCGCATGCGGTTATGCAATGCGAAGAATGTACGCACAGGCATGCAACGAAAGCTGGACGTTGCCAAGCTGCAATCACAACGAAATGCCGAGGCGTACTCCGCTCAACTCTCGGTTAAGCTCAACCAACCAACCTCTGGAACCGACGACGCCGATGGACTTTGGACACACATCTTCCACTCCATGCACGCTGCTGCCGAGGAAGTCATTGGTTTCCGACTCCCACAACCTCGAAACCAATGGTATGACCAGGAGTGTCGCGATGCGACTGCTGCAAAAAATGCCGCATACAAGAAGACGCTGCAGTCAGCCGCAACGCGAGCCGTGCGAGAAAGCTACCGCGAGAAGAGGAAGGAAGAGAGGCGCATTTTCAGAAGTAAAAAAAGGGAGCAAGAAAAGCGTGAGCGTGAGGAACTTGAGGTGTACCAGGGAAAGAAGGATGCACGAAAATTCTATCAACAAGTTAAGCGTCTAACTCAAGGTTTCAAGCCCGGAGCATCCACTTGTAGATACGAAAATGGAAATCTGGTTACAGATACACAGAGTGTACTGAGGTTATGGAGGCAGCATTTCTCCAACTTGCTTACGGGCGATGATTCCACCAATTCCGCCCAGACAGAATGCAGTACGATACCACAAATCAATGATAACGCAGTGGAAGTACCATCACCTAGCCATGATGAGCTATCCAGCGACTCAAAAACAACAAAGCTGCGGGTGCTGACGGCCTGCCAGCTGAGTTGTTTAAAGCTGGTGGCGATGAATTGATAAGGTGCATGCATCAACTCATCAGCAAAATATGGCTAGCGGAAAGCATGCCCAACGATAGGAATCTCAGCGTGCTTTGTCCTGTAATAAAGAAAGGAGACCCGACAATCTGCGCCAACTACAGAGGTATCAGTCTTATTTCCATCTCATATAAGATCCTCTCGAGCGCATTGTGTGAAAGATTGAAGCCGCATACAGAAACACTGATCGGATCCTATCAGTGTGGCTTTAGACCTGGTGAATCCACCATAGACCAGATTTTTACACTACGCCAAATCCTGGAGAAACCCCATGAATATCAAATCGACACTCACCATCTCTTCGTCGATTATAAAGCTGCGTTCGATAGCCCAGTGCGGGATTGCCTATACGCAACAATGTCTGAGTTCGGTATACCTGCAAAGTTGATAAGGCTCTGCAGGATGACGTTGAGCAATACGTGTAGCTCCGTCAAGGTAGGGAATGACCTCTCCGGAACTTTTAATACCGAGCGAAGTTTCAGACAAGGCGACCCGCTCTCGTGCGATCTCTTCGATTTCATTATGGAGGGGATCGTACGAAAAGCCGGTGTGCATCATAATGGCACCATTTTCTTCAAAGGTGTTCAGCTCCTTGCGTACGCTGATGATATTGATATTATCGGTCGGAGTAAGAGAGATGTTACTGCTGCTTTCACTGCTATTGAAAAGGAATCAGCGAAAGTGGGTTTGACGGTAAACGAGGGCAAGACGAAATACATGATGTCTACTAACAACAACAAGAGAGCACGGGATCTAGACTCTCATGTTACAGCGGGCAACTGTAAATTAGAAGTTGTCAAGGAATTCATTTACCTTGGCACTGCCGTAACCAGCAACAATGATGTCAGTCTGGAGATTAAGCGGAGAATAACAATTGCTAATAGGTGCTACTACGGTCTCAGTAAGCAATTACGTTGCAGAGCTCTCTCTCGATCGACAAAGCTAACACTCTACAAGACGCTCATTCTACCTGTGCTTCTTTATGGCGCTGAGGCATGGGTGGTTTCGACAACAGACGCAGCCGCTCGTGGGGTGTTCGAGAGGAAAGTTCTCCGCAAATTCTTTGGTCCTGTTCGAGTTGGCGACGACTATCGCATTCGAATGAACCACGAGCTGTATGAGCTCTACGCCGATATTGGCATAGTTAAGCGTATAATATAATACAGCGACTACGCTGGCTGGGTCATGTCCATCGTATGGATAAAGAAGCTCCAGCGAAAAAGGTATTCGAAGGGAAGGTCCCCGGTCAACGACGAAGAGGGAGACCATGCCTCCGGTGGATAGACCAAGCTGAGGAAGCCCTAACCACGCTTGGCATTGACGATTGGAGAAGGCGCGCGCAAAACAGAGGCGCCTGCGAGAGCTAATGAGGTCGGTCGTAACCTGACAACGGGTTGTTATGGCCATCTAAGTAACATAAGTAAGTAAGATTTGATTTTATTTATTAATGATTTATTTTTGAACACTGTCTCATGCTTCCCTATTTCTTTCAAAATTTCATCAACTTCCATATTTAACAAAAAAAAAATAAAATAAGTGGGGAAAATTTGTCCATTGAAAATTGGTCAGAATGAACCCTCGAACCGTTATAAAAAGTGGTTCGGATCAATCATTTGTAGAAAATTTCGGTTCGGTTAATGGTTCAGTTAATTATTAAAAAAAAGCTGTTTTCTGGTTCAAAACCGGTTCACGTCCCTGGTTAAAACACTAATTTTTTTAATTAAAAAAATGTTTCTCTAAACATTTTCAATTAAGAAGCATAGCTTAGACTACAAAACTTTTATTTAGGGCTGCCCTCATACACAAATATTTTGAAAATAGCGTTTTCTCAAAGACTGCTAAATCGATTCTCTTGGAATTTACACCAAATGGATTTTATATTAAGAGGCAGAGACAATATTGCAACAATTTTATTTAAAGTGCAAAATTAGGGTGGCCCTGATACCAAAATATTTTTAGATATCATTTTCACGAAGACAGGTTAATCGATTGGCACCGAATTTACACCACGTAGCTCTTATATTAAGAGGCATATCTAAGGCTTCAACACTTTTATTAAGAGTGGCCCTTATACAACAATTTTTTTTTATCATTTTCTCAAAGACCGCAAAATCGATTTTCATGGAATTTACACCACATGGCTTTAATATTAAGAGGCACAGATAAGATCGTAAAAATTTTATTTGAAGTTCAAACTTAGGGTGGCCCTTATACAAAATTTTTGTATGTATCATTTTCACGATAACAGGTTAAACGATTTACACCACGTAGCTCTTATGTTAATAGGCATAGCTAGGAAAAAAAACTTTTATTTAGAGTGGCCTTCACACAAAAATATTTTTTAAATATCATTTTCTCGAAGACCGTAAAATCGATTCTCATGAAATTTACACCACATGGCTTCTGTATTAAGAGGCACAGATAAGGTAAAAAAAAATTTATTCAGGGTACATACCAGAGAAAGTCACTGAGCCACATCATTTTTTCCATTCATGAATCTGTTGAATCTTTCAGCTGATTCAGACAGATTCACCACTCACAAAAAATTTAGTGAGTCTAGCAACCATTCCGATTCACGGAAAAGTCTGTGAATCTGAATGTGCTTCTGCATTATTTCTAGTAAATCCTGATTCATTTCGTTTCACTCCGTATAAGTATATGAGTGTTTCATGAGCTACTCATGAATCAAAGGCAGGTATCAAAAAAGTTTGTGATACTCGCGTGGAACATTTTGGGAAGTTTTTTAAAATATGGGGAAAGGTCGAAAATTGTATTTTGACATAATGGAAGGACCGTTTTCATAATCGATTGGAGCAAAAAAAATTTTAGGCTGGTTCATAAAAAAATTTCAATTACAGAAAAGAAAAAAAAATTCCAAAAATGGGTCAAAAACGGTCCTTCCAGGGTCCGGAGCCATGTGAGTGTGAGCTTTTCATGAGCAGCATGTCATCTACGGATTCACTATTACTGAATGTAAGTATGATTCACACTCACTGTTTGCATGCAAAAGGCACACTCACGGCTCATATTTTTGGCAGGGGCTCAAAACACTCAGTGAGCTACTCAATGACGTTCTCTGGTACATACTTAGGGTGACCCTTATACAAAAATATTTTTAAATATCATTTTCACGAAGACAGGTTAGTCGATTCACTCCGAATTTACACCACGTAGCTCTTATGTTAAGAGGCATAGCTTAGGCTACAAAACTTTTATTTAGGGTTGCCCTCACACAAAAATATTTTTAAATATCATTTTCTCGAAGACCGCTTAATCGATTCTCATGAAATTTACATCACGTGGTTTTTATATTAAGAGGCACTGCTTAGGTTGCTAAAATTTTATTTTGGGTGCATACTAAGGATGGTCCTCATACAAAAGTATTTTTTAAATAGAATTTTCACGCAGACCGCTCATCGAATCTACACCATGGTTGAGGTGAGACGATGCGCACAGGGTAATGCTAGTGTTTATAAAGAATTTAAGATACTATTTAAGAAAATCGATGAAGAAATGGAAAAGTTTTATAAAATTGAACGAAAAATTACCGAATTGCATTTTTGCCTGTTTTTCCATTTATTTAATTTTATTTGTCATAATCTGTATATTATATATCTGTGGCGACAAGGAATAACAGCTAAACTCGATTTTAGCAAGTTTTCAGGAGAGCATTTTTAAGTTTCAAATCGTTACATTAAATCAAGGAACTAAGATTATGATACGATTCTAACGCAATATGTTAGAAATTTAATGGTATTTTAGTTTGTGGGTCAAGTCTTATCGTTAACTTAGCTTTTTAAAGAGAATTTAAAAAACAAAACACTTTTTTCTTGTTTAAAATTTGTGAGTCTTAAGTTCACTTTAGTTGTTTTTCCGTACGAATAATTTGGTTTTTCGTAATCCATTTTAAAGTTAAGCTATTATTCCAAATGTATTGTTGAAAACTTACCTTGACTTAAGTTATATTTCCAAAAATAATAAATCTGACAAGTAGAGCTTCAGTAACTTTAAGTATTACTTTAAATGTAAAAATATTTTATAAAATGAAATAATTGTTACAAATTAAAATTGAAAGTCTTCTTTTTTTCGAAATAATTTTTACTAGTTGAATTTCAACCGAGTGGTTGAAATTCAACCATTAAAAATGCTTTTGGTGTTAAAGAACTGATATAAAAAATAGCTATTATTTGTCATAGCTTTCAAAAATAAAATCGTGGTAACATCTTGCCCTATACCTATCTTAATCCCTTCCTTAGAATTCAATATACATATCTCCATACCAAATTTCATCAAAATCAGTCAATTAGTTTAGTTAAGAAAACATATTTTCCTGTTAGGGGCGTGGTGCCATCCACTTAAAACATATACTTTTTCTCAAGACTCAATCTATCTCCATATCAAATTTCATCAAAATCGGTCCATTATTTTAGCTGTGAGAACATATTTTCCTATTGAGAGCGTGTCACTCTCCACTTTAAAACTAAAACGTTTCCTCAGGGTTCAATATATTTCTGTACCAAATTTCAATTGACTTATTAGCTTAGTCCTGAAACGTTTTATTCTGTAAGGGGCGTGGATCTATCCACCAAATGTTTTTATTCAAGATTCAATCTATCTACATACCAAATTTTATAAAAATCGTAGTGGCTCAGTCGTGACACCGCTTTTTCCCATTAGTGGTGGTGTCACGCCCCCTTTCAGAACTTGAAGATTTTAGTACCTTTCCTCAAAGTTCAATCTATCTCCAAACCAAATTACATCAAAATCTGTTCAAATTTTTAACCGTGGAAACGTATTTTACTGTTGCAGGCATGGCTCCGCACTATTAGAAAAAAATTACATTCACATGCACTGCTCTTCAGAACCTTTACAACAAAAAAAAAATTAAGAGATTATGAGGTGTTAGGGCAGTTAAAAAAGGATGGATCCATTTTGCAACTGCCTATTTATATATAGATAATTCTCACTCTCTCACAAACAAAGAGTACGAAGTTGTTGTATATCTAAACCCTGTGCATTCGATTATGTGGAAGATCGGCTAAGCTCAAATCATGAAGGTATGTTCTAATGAATCACGCATAAGAGAAACAAAAAACACTTTTTAGTATTGAAAGACCAAGCTTCAAAGAGCTATTTTTTGTCATCGCTCCCAAAAATTAAAATCATCGTATCATGTTGCTTTATCCGTACCACTAACTCTTTGTCTTCTTTAGGGTGCAATCTATCTCCATACCAAATTGCATCAAAAGTGGTCCATTGGCTTAGATATAAAAACATATTTCCCTATTGGGGGCGTGGCACTGTATATTTTAAACTGAATACTTTTCCTCAAGATTCAATCTATCCCTGTACCAAATTCTATCTAAATCGGTCTATTAGCTTAGCAGTGAAAACGATTTTTCTGTTAGGAGTGGTACCATGCCCACTAAAATAAGTCAGGGTTTTAAGAAACGTTTTTTAGGGTTCAATATATATCCAAACTAAATTTCTTCACAATCGGTCCATTAGTTCAGCCGTGGAAACGTTTTTTCTTGTTAGGAGCAGTGCCGCGCCAACAAAAAAACTTACAGTTTTTAGAAATCTGGTTTGGGATCAATCTGTATCCTAACTAAATTTAATCAAAATCGGTGCATTAGTTTAGTCGTAGAGACGTTTTTTCTTGTTAGAGGCGTGGCACCGCCCACTCTAAACAAATATATTTACTTAAGGTTCAACCTATCTCCATATCAAATTTCATCAAAATCGGTGAGGCGGCTCAGCCGTGACAGCGTTTTTTCCCATTAGGGGTTAATGCGTTTTGTATGGGGGAACCATGTAAATACATACACCATGTCACAAAAGTCTACGTACGATCGATTTTTGCCTATTTTCATCGATTTGTTGAACTTTTACTTAATTTTTTCAAGCAGAAGGTTAATTTGATTTATTTTATGTACAAACATATAAAAATTTATTGTGATCATGTTTGAATTAGCTAATATTCATCACAAAACTTAAATACGTCTGCGCAGCAATGTACGTACAACGCTGATCACAGATGATTGCTGAATGCAACCTGCAGCTATGAATGTGAACGACCGTTATTCGAGCAAAATTGTGATTTCTTTTGATCTTATTAAGCGAAAAAGAGTACTTTCGCCATAAAGTATATTTATGTTTTTATATTGAACTTTTTATAATTTGGATCGAATCCGTTTAAGTTTTACTTTTTATCATAAAAATGATCTAAAAGAAACATTTGACGTCAAAAAAATACCGTCTCATTAATATATATTAAGATTTTGTCAAAAGATTCTTCAAAAAATTCTTCCGTACGTAGAGTTTTGTGACATGGTGTATGTTCACTTTATTTTACCTGCCTTAACGGCAAAATATACACCTGATTTTTTTCCTGCACATTTTTGGAACAGTACCTTTCCAATGATATAACTTTCATTCCCCTCTCTTTATAGTAAATACTAAAAAAGTGTACCACAAGATTCAATGTTCACGTATTAATATATAAATTTCTGCACTTTAGATTGTGCACCTTATTTTTTAAATTATGAGAACATTAAAAATAATTAGAAATATCAAAGGTATAAATTGGAAAAGTCTTTTTTTCTCTAACTTCAAACTAGCCCTAGAAAAATTTAAAGATTAACTTTGACATTTTTTCAAAAGTATATATTTGAAACTTTTCTTAAGCCCTCAATTGCAATTTCGAACGTTTTTAATAGCTAATTCTGAAATTTTTTTTAGCACGGTTAGACATTTTAATTTTTTTTTTTTTTTGGACAGCAACACTTTACGACCAAACTCGAAATAAGATTTTTTTTTGCAATACAAAATTTAGAAAAACAAACCTAAGTCTATTTAGGCAATTTTCTAAATTATAATGAAATACGGAAAAACGACTTAACATAACTTAGCGTTTAGATGTATTAAAATAATGTTTTGGAAAAATGACCTAAATACACTTAAGATTTTCAAGTAATATTTATTACTTTTAAAATAACGACCAAACACGACTTTGGTTATTTTTCGAAAAATAAAAATGTACAAAAAAAAAACGAACAATAACTAAACTCGAGTTTGGTTCTTATTCGAAATTTGAAAATGAACGTCGTTATGACTAAACTCGACATAAGAAACAATTTCGCGTCTTAATCGAATCACATCATGGTTTGGAATAAAAGATTAAGTCTATTTAAGAGTAAAATTTTTTAAAGTAAAATTTGACCTAAGCCGCCATTTTTTTAAACTATTTTTTCTTGAGTGGCTTTTAATTTTAAGAAAGAATATATTAAAATAAGTATCATTTGGATCTAGTTTTCGAGACATAGTCATTGGAAATTGCAGATATGGCTTTTGTAAAATCATTATAAGTTGGAAACTCCTGAACAGATTTTAAATATTTTTTTTATTTGGAACAAAATTTCGTAATAATATTGTTTTGTTCCTGAACAATCAGCTCTGTACAAAACTTAATATTATTATGAAATTTTGTGAAAAAAACTTAAATAAAAAAAATTGGTGAGCTCACCGATATTTACATGTAGCACTTGCCAAAAAAGCTTTCAACGTAGCGCTCGTCAAGAAATGTGTGATATCAAAGAGATTACAAAAGCAATTGCATGTAAAACGTAGAAGTTTGGCGCACATGGTCATATTTTTTGCTGATTCTTAATTGATCAACGCAAGAAATAGAACATAGTATGCTTGCAGACTACCAAACTTCGGCTAGCAAAGCTTACTGATTACACTGTAGGTAAATTTTCAACTTTTGAAAAGACACACAAAAACTCCGAGACACCGCAACTTAATTTTTGGTCGTAGAACACGGTGGCATATTCAGTTTTTTTCGATTAGATCAAATTCTCGAATATTCGCGATTGATATTTCGTCACTTTTAATCTCTTGCTTTAGCAATATTTTTCTTATATATTTAGAAAAAGACATCGAAATTGATTGAAATTCGGTACATAGGTTGATATGAACCTAAGCATTAGACCTATTGAATTTTTTTGGCACACGCCCAAAATTACGCCCACCTCCCATATCACCCACAATTGCGAAATCTCAATAAAAGGTGTTATATGTGTACTATAGATCTAAAATTTGCTATGTGTATGGAGTATTATTATCCATCTGAAAACCAAAACGCCTACGCATACGCCCACCTCCCATACCACCCTCACTAATTTTTGCTCAATAACACTAGTTTACAAATTTGGGGTTCATATCGAGATCTGGTTTCTCATATACTTTTTTCCATGTATTTTGGGGTGTAGATTTTAAAAATGGCAACCATTTTTTTTCTTAAGAATCGTTTTTGAGATATCCCCAAAAAACCCCTTTTTCGGCACTTTTTTCATTTAATTGGCTATATCTCGATGAATTTTTTTTCTAATCAAAAACGCTTTTGAGCACTCGAAAGATATTTTTATTCGCTTTCTAACGGTAACGGATGAAATGAGCAAAAACTAGTGTGGGTGGTATGGGAGGTGGGCGTATGCGTAGGCGTTTTGGTTTTCAGATGGATAATAATACTCCATACACATACAGCAAATTTTAGATCTATAGTACACATAAAACACCTATTATTGAGATTTCACAATTGTGGGTGATATGGGAGGTGGGCGTAATTTTGGGCGTGTGCCAAAAAAATTCAATAGGTCTAATGCTTAGGTTCACATGAACCTATGTACCGAATTTCAATCAATTTCGATGTCTTTTTCTAAATATATAAGAAAAATATTGCTAAAACAAGGGATTAAAAGTGACGAAATATCAATCGCGAATGTTCGAGAATTTGATCTAATCGAAAAAAACTGAGTATGCCACCGTGTTCTACGACCAAAAATTAAGTTAGGGTGTCTCGGCGTTTTTGTGTGTCTTTTTGACGTCCTTACAGTGTTATATGACGTAGCGGTCATTGAAACTAGTATAAGCAGCTCGTTGCCCATTTTAATGCATTTTGCCCTTGTAAATTTTTTTGTGGTTTTTTGCATTAAAAGTACTGAGCAATAAGCTCTGTACAAAATATAGATTTTAAATATGTTGATTTCATATGGAATTAAAGTCAATTAATCGGGCTATCATAATATGTTAATAAAATTACAGATTAATAATACAATTTTTAGAGAAAATAACAGTTATTTTAAAAAAACGGTGACATTTTTAAAAAATCTCAAAACTCGTGCAAATTATTTCAAATTTGTATGCATCATTATAGACAGTAAAACGACCTTCCATATGACATCAATATATGACCGATACTTATTTAAGCCGCGCCTCTATTTAGGTATGTGATGAAAGTGTAAAATTGTTTATAGATATTAAGTACTTACCGGTGCAGGTTGGCTCTGTTGTAATTTTGGCATTGGTCGGTCAGTTTTTAAATCACGTTTTGGCTTATCATCTTTCTGTTTTCCATCACGGTTTTGAGCAAGCTTATCTCTAAAATTAAAGATATACATACATATACGTACAAATCAAAACTAATGTTGTTATCTTTGGCTAGGCCAAAAATTATTGAATATTGACTAAGGAATGCCAGAAATTTATTATTTAATAAAATTAAAAACATAACGCATTCATGTAAGTGTAGAAACTGTAGTCCGTGGTTTGATCAAGAGCTGAGGAGCTTATACAGTGACTTACAAAAGTGTTCAAAAAAAACATATTTCTGGTTTTAAAGCTGTATTTTTTTTTTGTAGAAAAGGTTTTAAAAAAAAAGTATGCAGAAAACGTGCAAATTCTTTATTCTAGCTAAAAAAATCAAAACTAAAATATTCCACGTTTTGTTTAACTTGGGTAGTTATTTTTATACTTAGTTTTTTGTGAACAGTTTTGTAACTTAAAGTAATAAAAACATTTTAAATCATTTTTTAATATTTTATGTGGCCGGATTTGGCTTTAGCGGTGAAGTGTATTTTCTTAGGCATACTCGCCTTCAATTTGTCTAGTATTTGAGTACTGATCACGGACAATTGTCCATTGGCGACCTTCCATAGCTCGTCCAGATTTTGTGGAGCTATTTGACTCATGGTATTTTTTTTTAAAAAATATTCCACAAATTTTCAATGGGTATTATTTCTGGTGACTGTGCTGACCAATTCAAGCAGGTAATATTTTGGTCTCGAAGCCATTTCATTGTAATTTTAGCCATATACTTTGGGTCATTATCCTGCAAAGGGATGATATCGCCTGGCTCGTAGCCGAATTATTCCAGACTAGGTGAGTGTAAGGCCACTCGAATATTAAAATAATCTCTTGCTTTTATTATTCCATTGATTTTACGAAGAAACTGCCCTATGCCAGCAAGGAGCCACCGCCAAACTTTAAGGTCTTATGATCTCCTGTGATATTCGTGCAGTAATGCCAACTTTTTTATCATATCAACACCATGCGCGTTAATCTGATCAATGTTACTAGCATTCATTGGTCAGATGCGTTCAAAATAAATCACTTGGGATCAGATTATATGATAAAAAAGCATTAATGCACGCATTATACAAGAAACCTCAAAGTTTTGCGGTGGCTCCTTTATGATATAAGGCTGTTTTAATCGTTATAAACAGGGAGTTCTTCGTAAAATCAATGGAATAATAAAAGCAAGAGATTATTTTAACATTCGAGTGGCCTTACGCTCACATAGTCAGGAATAGTTCGGCTACGAGCCAGACGATATCATCCCTTTGCAGGATAATGACCCTAAGTATATGGCAAAAATTACAATGAAAAGGCTTCGAAACCAAAATATTACCTGCTTGGATTGGCCAGCACAGTCACCGGAAAGCTATGGAAGGTCTCCAATGGACAATGGTCCGTGATCAGTACTCAAATACTAGACAAATTGAAAGCGAGTATGCCTAAGAAAATACACTTCACCACTAAAGCCAAAAGCGGCCACATAAAATATTAAAAAATGATTTAAAATGTTTTTATTACTTTAAGTTACAAAACTGTTCACAAAAGACTAAGTATAAAAATAACTACCTAAGTTAAACAAAACGTGGAATATTTTAGTTTTGATTTTTTTTAGCTAGAATAAAGAATTTGCAAGTTTTCTGCATACTTTTTTTTTTAAAACTGTTATATACAAAAATGTTAATTGGGTATTTTTATGTTTACACAATCTGGTAACCTTGTAATTGCATTGTACATAATTTCTCATCCTTTCCTAATTACATTTAATAAATCAGTTGCTTAGTATCATTCATATTGAACACTTGTGTTCCTTATTCGTACCTCTTACAACAACAATTTACCCGGCAACAAAAATATAACAGTGGCGACGAGTTAAACGGTAAACGTGTTTTTTATTTTTTATTTTTTGCAAATAAAATTAAGTTGTGTCGGGTAAGCTAAACGCTCCACAATGGATAAAGAAGCTCTCAAAGAACTTTTAAAGGTACAACAAGAAGCTACCAACAAATTGTTGGAAGATCAGCGGAATTTTTTTGAAAAAATATTTAAAGGTCAAACCAATAATGGCCAAAGTGCTGGTGTACCCATATTTCATGCTTTCAACAAGCAATTGCATAAATGGGAGTCATACCTAGAGCAACTCCATCAGCATTTTACAGCTTATTCAGTACAGGCTGACAAACAAAAAGCATTTTTTCTCACTTGGGTAGGTACAGAATCATACGATATTTTACGCAGCAATTTTGGCACGCGAGAAATCGAAAGCAAAACCTTTGCAGAATTAACTCAATGCTTAACGGATTTTTTTCACACAAAAATGCACGTCGTCGCAGCAAGACATGAGTTCCACAAAACAACAATGTCAACAGGCCAAACGTACAAAGAGTGGATCGCTGACCTAAAGCGAATTGCTCGCGAGTGTAGATTTGTATGCGGTGAACAGAACTGCTCTCACGATTATACGCAAGAGATGATTAGAGACAAAATAATTGTGCACACTCCTCATGATTCCGTTCGCGCAGCGGCGCTTCAAAAAACAAATCCAACGCTTGCAGAAGTTATGCAAATCGCCGACGCATTCGAAGCTACCGAGAAAACAATGAGTAAAATTGAAGAATATGAGAGAGAAACTCCAGTTGTCATAAACGCCGTAAAAGCTAAATCGAAAATCAAAAACAAATTTGCTGCAAAAGGCAAACCCCATGAAAAAAATATTTTAAAGTCGGGTTCGGGTTGTGGCACTTCGCATAATCGTAAGAATTGCAAATTTAGAAATGCGTTGTGTAACAAGTGCGGCAGAAAAGGGCATATAGCTCCTGTGTGTATGTCAACATCGTCTGTTCAAAATAACAATAACACCGAACAACATAAAGCAGACAGTGCTCAGCATAACTGTGTTTCGCAAATTGATTCTATTCTAAGCATAAATGATCATCCGCGTTGTGAAAATAAAAAATTATTTATCGACATCTTGATAAATAATATGTTAGTCACATTCCAAATGGATTCTGGTGCAACAGTGTCAGTAATAACTAGAGACACATATGAACAATTAAAGAAACCGAAATTGCGTGCGTGCGAAAAACAATTATTTGATTACGGGAAAAACGAAGTAAGTACACTTGGCAGATTTAAAGTGTGGAAAAACAACAAAAACAGCAACATTGGTTGTAGCTTGTGTTCGTAATGGGCATAATTTATTTGGCACCGATCTTTTTTATAAATTTGGGTTCAAAATTAGCCAAATTTCTGCAATTGATGACGATCCACCAATAAACGCTATATTAAAAAAATATAAAATTGTTTTTGAGCCAGCGTTAGGCACAATTAAGCAAGTAAAAGCTAGTGTACATCTAAAAACAAATGCATTGCCTAAACTTTGCAAAAGCAGACCTATTCCCTTTGCACTGATGGACAAATTTAAAGCTGAAGCAGAACGACTTACTAACAGTGGTATTTGGAAGCCGGTGAAATTCAGCGAGTGGGCTTCACCAATCGTTTTGGTCACAAAGCCAGATGGCTCTCTTCGCATCTGTGGTGATTTTATAACGGCAGTCAATAAACAAATCGACGTGGATCAATATCCATTGCCTACTCGTGAAAGTTTACTACACACCGTTCGTTATGGAAAATTTTTCTCAAAAATTGACCTGCGAGATGCGTATCTCCAAATGGAATTGGACGATGATGCAAAAAAGGTTTTAATTGTCAACACACCACTGGGACTATTTCAATACCAACGCCTGCCGTATGGAATTGCCAGCGCACCTGCAATGTTTCAAAAGTTTTTGGAGCAGCTCATACGAGGAATTGATGGATGTGGAAATTACATAGATGACATAATCATCACGTCAACAACTTTAGAACAACATTTTGCTCTTACTTTTTATAAAGTACATTATTTCTTTTAATAATGATCAAACTCATGATTACTTTTGCAAAACATTGTTTATTTTTTTCTTTCCTTTTACTTAGTTATAATTTTGGTTATTTTTTAATTTTTTTCTTTAAAAAAATAGGTTTCTTTGAAATTGTGTCGGTACCTCAAAATTTTAGTGCTGTTCAAAATGAATTCAAATCCTGACACTGTGAGATGCGTTCTAAACATTCTGTGCCGCTTCTTTAAGGGTTTTAATGTGTGCCATTTGAACGCTTGCAGTGTTAAAGCTAAATATACTCTTTTGTATCAAATGTTCAGTACGTCTGAAGTAGACGCTATAATGATTTCTGAATCCTGGTTGAATCATAAAATTCTGTCTCAGTTAGTAAATATCCCAGGTTTTAAACTGTTAAGAAATGATCGTGTTGATAGAATAGGGGGTGGTGTTTGTATTTTTGTTAATCAATTTATAAAAACAAAAGTAATTTGCGCTTCTAAAGACCCAAATCTAGAGTTTTTAGGGGTAGAAGTTGACCTTAAGAATACAAAATGCCTTCTTATTGTAGTTTACTGTCCTCCAAATAATTTTCGTTACGAACACATTGTTGAATTAGAAGAAACCTTAATGATATTAAATAAAAAATATGATAAAATACTTATTGGCGGCGATTTTAATGTAAATATTCTTAACAATAACAGTTCATCTAAATTGCTTAACTACCTTTGTAATAAAACTTGTCTTTCAATAGTTAACACAGTGATGCCGACTTGTTTTCAATCAAGTAATAATCCTTCATTAATTGACGTTTTTCTTTATAGTTCAAATAAGGCTTTGTCTGGGTTCGAGCAAATAACACCTACTTCGGATTTTAACCATGATTTTGTATTCTGTTCAGTCCCCATTGATTATAGTTATGAGAGAACTATTACCTTTAGATCTTTACGCAATGTTTGCTATCCTAGCCTCTATCAAAGTTGTGCAAATTTAAATTGGAACGATATTTACTATACACTCGAAGTCGATGACAAACTACTTTTGTTCAACACCTATGTTAATGAATTATATAATAGATTTGTTCCCATTGTAACTAAGCGTTTGAAACCTAAACAGTGTCCATGGTTCACTAATGCAATAAAGATTCAAATATGCGAAAGAGAACGTTTTTTTTAAGAGATTCAAAAGAAATCCTTCTGAGTATAATAAGGCTCAATATACAATATCCAGAAATAGAGTTAATACTTTAATTAGAGCTGCAAAAAGAAATTTTGTATGGAACAAACTTAATACTGGCTTGGACTCTAAGGAATTGTGGAAAAACATCAGGGAGTTAGGTATTGCAAAAAGCAAATCTCTTACCGGCTGTCCCTTCAGTCCTGAAGAAATGTGTGCAACCATTGCGCCTTTGAACACCCAACAAACCCTACCTGAAACCGTTTTTTTTGATGCAGAGCCTGATGAATGTTTTTCTTTTGTATGCGTAAGTTTTTTGGAGGTCCTGGAATCAGTCAGATCAGTGAAATCTAATGCTGTAGGCTCAGATGAAATCTGTCCAAAGTTCTTAAAACTCATTCTTCCTCTAGTTCTTCCTTATATAACACATATTTTTAATTCGTGTATATTTAGTAGTCAATTTGCCGTTTTATGGAAATCCGCCACAGTTATACCAATACAAAAAAAAGGCAATCCGACTAGTCCGTCTGATTACAGGCCGATTAGTATTCTTCCTTTTTTGTCTAAAGTTATTGAAAAACTTCTTGCGAGTCAAATCCAAAGTTTTATTATAAGAAAACAAATTCTTAGCAAGTGGCAGTCTGGCTTTCGCAGCAAGCATAGTTGTGAGTCGACTGTAGTGAAAGTAATCTCAGATGCACGGTCAGCTTTAGATAGAGAAAATATTTTTGTAATGGTTATGTTGGACTTCTCAAAAGCGTTTGACTGTGTTAATCATTCAAACCTTTTAAGGAAGCTCAAGCACGAGTTCAAGTTTTCTTGTACGCCGTTGAAATTGATAAGTAATTACTTATGCAATAGGATGGTTACTATTGTTACCGAACAAGGGTCGTCTAATCCACTGGTGACTAATTGCGGCGTGCCGCAGGGTTCAGTGTTAGGCCCTCTGTTATTTTCGCTTTTTATTAACGACTTGCCCGAAGTTGTCGAAAATTGCCACATTCATCTCTATGCTGATGATGTTCTCATATATTTTTCTAGTCCCATAGGTTTATCTGAAAACTGTATTGCTAGATTAAATGAGGATTTAGATAACATTCAGGCTTGGTCGATTTGTAACAAACTTAAACTTAACCCTTCAAAGTGATTAATGAACATGATTTTTCTCCTCTAGTTTTAAACAACATAACGATACCATACTCGAAAAACATAAAATATCTTGGTTATAGTATTAATTCGTCTTTAAGCTGTTGTGATGCTACAATGGCAACCATCAAACATATATATGGAGGTCTTAGAAGCCTTCGAATTTCAGCAAGCTTTTTGCATAGTAATATGAAAATGCAGTTGGTAAAAAGTTTACTATTACCGTTTTTTACTTATAACTGCTCTGTTTACCCCTGTCTTGATTTTACTTGCAAACATAAATTAAAAGTTGCCTTTAATGATTGCATTCGCTTTATTTTTAGTTTACCTAGGCATAATAGAGTGTCCCACCTTAAAAAAACAATACTAGGCTTGGATCTTGATCAATTTTATAAGCTGCGGATTTTACTAAAAATGCATAACATAATTCATGAAAATTGTCCTGGTTATCTTTATGAAAAGCTTCGCTTTGCACAATCACGAAGAGGGCTTAAATTAATTTTGCCACGGTACAGAAGTTTGATTTTGGAACGCTCATTCTTTGTCACTGCAATTCGACATTGGAATAATCTTGCATGAATTGCAGATAATTAGGTCACCTACACAATTTCGAAAGAAACTATTTGAATTTCTCTAGTAATTAAGTTTATTTACAATTTTTTTAAAATTTTAAAATTTTTCTTAAATTAAGCTAATTTGTTTTTGTTAATTTAATTATTTTCGCATTTCACCGTGTATATTTATAATAGTTTAATTTTCTATTGCTTATTAAAAAGATGTATTATCTTGTAGCATATTGTTAAAGCCTATTTTAATAAATGAAATGAATGAAATGAAAAAAAAAATTTTGAGCGCTTGGACAAAATTTTATCTCTATTGGCAGAAAGTGGCATTAGATGCAAAATGACAAAATGTGAATTTTTAAAAGACAAGTTGGAATATTTGGGCCGAATAATTAGTGCAAATGGTATCTTACCAGACGAAAAAGGGGTGCGAGCTGTAAAAGATTTGCCGCGTTCTACAAGTCTCAAAGAAGCCGAAGCTTTTCTTGGTAAGGTCAACTATTACCACAACTTTATACCAAATTTTTCAGAATTGGCCGCACCAATCAATCAATTGCGTCGAAAAAACATAAAATTTGTTTGGAATTCTAAGCAGGACCAAGCATTTATAGCTTTAAAGCGTCATATTGTAGAGGCTACGGAGCTCTCGCATTTTCAAGAACATTTACCTATTGTTCTCGCGACAGATGCATCATCTTACGGTATTGGCGCCGTTATCTCACATCGTCATTCTGATGGCACAGAACGCCCTATAGCGTTCGCCTCTAAAACGCTTAACACGCATCAAGTAAAATACAGCCAAATTGAAAAAGAAGCTCTTTCGATTATTTTTGGTGTGCAAAGATTTCACCAATATTTATTTGGGCACAAGTTCATCCTGGTCACCGATCACAAACCGCTGGTAACAATTTTCAGCCCAGATAAAAATTTGCCATCAATGTCTACACATCGCCTTCAACGTTGGGCTATTATATTGATGTCCTATCAGTTTGAGATTCAGTTTCGCAAAACTGCTGAACACTCAAACGCTGATGCTTTATCACGCCTGCCATGTGGACATGATTTCGAGTTCGACATGTACGAAAGTTGTCATCAGCTAAAAGCATTCGATTCACCAATCGACTCAATTTTGCTGCAACAGCACTACAAAAATGATCGCTCACTTCAACGAGTCAAGAAATTTATCAGTAATGGATGGCCTCCACAACTAAATCGTGACGATTTGGATTTGCTTCCATTTTTTCGTCGTAAGTATGCGCTAACCATTCAAAATGATCTTGTTTATTTACAGACAGACGCTACTCGAGTTGTCATACCAGCCGCCTTGCGCCAATCGGTCTTGACGCTTCTACATGAAGGCCATTGGGGCATTGTGAAGATGAAGCAGCTTGCTAGGCAACACTGCTGGTGGCCTAGAATTGATGATGACTTGGAGAAGCTTGTTGCAAAGTGCAGCGTCTGTCAAGTTGCGGGGTCGAGTCCAAATCAACAATTTCAACAGTGGCCTAAGCCAGAGCGTCCATGGCAGCGGGTGCACATCGATTTTGCTGGGCCAGTATTTAACTCTATGTGGCTCATAGTGGTTGATGCAATTTCGCAGTTCCCTTTTGTGGTACAGCTTGCAAAAACTACCTCAGTTGATACCATTTCTGCTCTGTCAACACTTTTTTCGCTAGAAGGACTGCCTGAAGTATTGGTCAGCGACAATGGACCGCAGCTAACTTCTGAACAATTTGAAGAATTTTGCACTAGGAATGGCATTGATCACGTTAAAACTACGCCGTTTCACCCTGCTTCGAACGGGCTTGCGGAGAGGTTCGTGCGCACCTTCAAAACTTCTGTTCAAAAGAATCTCGAGGACGGTTTATCGCTTAATCTCGCCGTGGTAAGATATCTAGCCACATATCGTGCTATTCCTAATGCTGAAGGGAAGTCGCCGGCTGAACTGCTACATGGCCGCGCTCCTAGAACTTTGCTTACGCTACTATTAGCACCAGTTAACAACAGCAGTACATCTAAACATCAATCAAAATTTGCACCGAACGACGTAGTCTACGTAAAACACTATGGTAGAGGTCCTAAATGGATTGAAGCTGTTATAATTCAAAGCTTAGGTAAAATGGTTTTTGTAGCCAAAACTTCAAAAGGTTTGGTTCGACGTCATCAAAACCAAATCAAACTTCGCTATAATTCGGCAGTTGAAGAGCATAAAACACCTGACTGGTTGACTCTGAATTCGAATATTCCTGAAGTAGATGAAAACGTCAGCTTACCTAATGAAACTTCTATTGAACATCACCAGTCAATTCAGGAAATTCCAAGACGCAGCAACCGTGTCCGTTTCCAACCTAATCGTTATCAACCTACTTAAGTTTTTGTGAGATTTGATATCTTAAATTTAAAGGAGGGAGATGTTATATACAAAAATGTTAATTGGGTATTTTTATGTTTACACAATCTGGTAACCTTGTAATTGCATTGTACATAATTTCTCATCCTTTCCTAATTACATTTAATAAATCAGTTGCTTAGTATCATTCATATTGAACACTTGTGTTTCTTATTCGTACCTCTTACAACAACAATTTACCCGGCAACAAAAATATAACAAAAACCTTTTCTACAAAAAAAAAATACAGCCTTAAAACCAGAAATATGTTTTTTTGGGAACACTTTTGTAAGTCACTGTATGGGATAAATAATATTCTTTCCAATAGAGCTATGATAACAAAGAATGAAGCCTGGAACACATACTTATACCACAAAAATTTACTGATTTGTTAAGGCTATGGGGCACATGAATCCTCCCGCCCCGAAAAAAATTATCTTGAATAAATCGCCGATATTTTTTAAAACATTATTTTTACTCTGGAAGAACTGGTTTAGACCGACCATATAATATTTTCGATATTTTTTTCCTTTTACTCACCTTTGAGGTTTATTAAACCAATCTTGAACAAAAAAGTAAATATTTATACATATTATGTAATCGATTACCTTTCCAACCTGCTAAAAATCATAAAAATCGGTTGACAAATAAAGAAGTTATGGCCATTTATATTATTTAAAAACCAAACATTTATTTTCTATAACATATAAAGATAATAGCTATCAATATTTTTTTATTTTGAAAAATTTTTTTTTTTTAACAATAAGAAAATTCAAAAGGAAAAATAATACAAAACTTATATTTAAGTCAAGGCTGATTTAGTATGTAATTTGAAGTTTTTTAGATAGTCAGTAAGCATTTGGTTAGAATTTTATTGTATTCTTCAATTAATTTTACTCTATGTTCTGCTGCATCATTTACCACATTTATATAATGAATTATATTATTTCCTTTTTTATAAGCTTCATTGACGTTCCACTTAGAAGGGTCTTCATTTAAAAAATCATTATTGATCTTCCTTCGCAAATAAGTAACACCCAAAATATAAATATGCATATTACTCCAAATGAGGTAGCCACTGTCATAAATATTAAACTTATTTGCAGAAAAGCTCCTGGCCATGACTCCATTGCCCCCATAATGCTGAAAATTTTACCCCAAACAGCTATAGTCTTCATTACCAGGCTCTTTAACGCTATAATTAATTTTGGCCATTATCCTGATAATTGGAAAGAATCAATAACTAAAATGATCTCGAAGCCCGGCAAAGATTCTACTTTACCATCTTCATACAGACCTATTAGCTTGCTTTCCTGCCTCTCAAAACTGTTTGAAAAAGTGTCCTTAGAAAAGCTTAGGTGATACATTCAAGATTATTAACTTATTCCTTCACACCAGTTTGGCTTTAGGGAAAAACATGGAACCATTGAGCAAGTGAACTTAGAGAGAATACTGTTCCGCCATATTTCTCGATGTTAAGCAAGCTTTTGATAAAGTATGGCATGAAGGTCTAATTTACAAAATCAGACAGCTCCTACCTCAAAATGTCCATGCAGTCCTAGAGTCATACTTGGCAAACAGGTGCTATAGGGTTAAGTATCAAAGTTTTAATACATCTAAATTTTCGATTGGCGCTGGAGTTCCTCAGGGTAGTGTTCTTGGTCTGTTTTTATATATTTTATTCACCTCTGATATTCCGACAAATGACCAGCTAGTCACCTCCACTTTTGCTGACGATACGGCAATTTTAAGTCGTCACAAAAATGCTGTGGTTGCCACCAACCAGCTTCAAAAATGAATGAACAAAAATGCCGACATGTCATATTTACATTAAATAGAAATCCAACTTCAACCTTAACATTAAATGGTATTCGAGTTTCAGAAGCAAATGATGTAACTTATCTTGGCATTCACTTAGATAAACGCTTAACTTGGCGTAAACATATCGAAGCCAAAAATCAAACTCAAAGCTGCTAGCTTACACTGGTTAATTAACTGACACTTTCCTCTAAAATTGGATTATAAAGTTCTACTATACAATAGTGTCATCAAGCTTATCTGGACCTATGGCATACAGCTATATGGATTCGCTAGTTCATCAAATATAGAAATTCTACAAAGGGTTCAAGCAAAGATAGTAAGGACAATAACAGGAGCACCTTGGTTCATTAGAAATGAGCATATCCATAGAGATCTCCATATACCTATGGTTACGGATGAAAAGAGGAAAATACCTCCAAAAACTGCAAAATCACATCAATTCATTAGCTACGCCACTTGCCAACATTTCAGCACATTCGCGTTTAAAAAGATCTGACCGTCCAGCTATTATAAATATATCCTCCACGCTCATTGGCATCGATCGTGAAACTTCCATTTGAGCATGTGCATACGCAACGATAGAAACATTCCACATTCTTTGCAAAGTGGACTTTGTACCGGGACCTAGCTCGTCTTGGGCACTGTTCCCTAATAATAATGATAAAAAAATGGCCATAACTACTTTAATTTTCAACCGATTTTTAGCTTGTTAGAAAGGTAATTAATCTTTATAATTAAAATGATAGCCGTTTTCGATGAACGGGATTTACGCAAAATCTACTGAATCAATTTTGATCAAATTTTTTTAGTCATCTTTCTTAGACGCTTGGTCCCAACATAGAATTAAAATTATCACGATATTCCTATTAAATATCAAAATATTTAAGTTTTAAAATTGCTAAAAAAAATTAATTTCACACATAGAAAGAAGCATGTAAGCATAACAAATCGTTTAATGGCAAGTTAGTGTATGTGCGTTTTGTTTTTATATGGCAATGCAATGGAAGATAATATTCAAATTTTACTCTCGATCTCGCTATCTTTCTCAATTTGTCAACGCAGCAACGCGGAATTTATGAACAATGAAAAAAAAATTACAGTACGTTCACACATAGAAAACACACATGCTGTCCTAAATGGCTTGACAACATATGTGACTGTCCATATTGCTTTGCGTTCACATTTTCGTGCATGCCATCAAACATCAATTGCAGAACAATTTATGAGCGTCCACATCGAAGTGAACTGCATGAAATCCTATTTAAAATGAAAAATGTTCACTAGGCTTGACAGTCAGTTCACACAGGTTGTATGGTTGGACAAGCCAGCAGGAAAATCAACAATTTTTGAAATCCATCCAACATGTGTGTCAAGCGGTCGTTCCTAGAGTTCACATTATCGAACATTGATGTTGGAGAACATGTGTGATAATGTGTACTAGGCTAATTGAATGTGTTAGTTTGTGTGTGTGCTTTGTTTTTGTCTTTCACATGGCAATGCAATGGAATATTTATGGAAGAGAAAACAACAAGAACTCTAGATCTGTGAAGAAGAATCCAAAATTGACTGTAGTTCTATTTAAAAAAAGTAAATTGTTTGCCTTCGCAGAAAAACAGGCTACGCGTACAAAGTCGCGGGCATCTGCTAGTTATATAATAAGTATTAGTACTTATTTTTATGGTTTGACACATTCAGAAGTGAGTAAATGAACAAAATGCAAAAAATCATATTTTTCGAAGTTTTGGTCGGCTTGAAATAGGATGGGGCTGCTTGTAGAAGTCCACGTAAGTGGGGAAAGTCCTGATCGCCACTCACTTGGGAGTGGCCAGAGATGATTCTTTTGCAAGCAGTTCAAGCAGCTCACAAACTTCCGGCCTTTTTTGGCCAAGTATCCTCTGGAGATCCCTTGGACACCCGTCCGGGGGTGAGCTAGTTGTGAGAAGGCGGGTCTCTCCTAGACTTAAAACTTGGAATGTGTGCGTAGGGTTTGGGTCCCACCACACATTATCATCATTTCCAATGAAAACCAAATCAGCCTCGGATAATAGCCCCCACTACGATGACGACCACTGCAAACGAAAAACGGACAATGATTTACGGATATGCACCTGGAATGTCCGGACCCTCCATAGGGAAGGTGCAACTATCCAACTGGCGGAAGCCCTCGTAAAAATAAAGGCTGACATCACCGCCATCCAGGAGATGCGATGGAAAGGACAAGGCTGCTCTAAACGGACGAACTGTGATATCTACTACAGCGGCCATGCGGAGAGGCGCGAATTTGGTTGCGGATTCGTTGTAAGTCGAAAATTACGCCACCTAGTTTCCCGGTTCACGCCAATAAACGAAAGGCTGGCTACGATCCGTATCAAGGCAAAATTCTTCAACATAAGCCTAATTTGCGCGCACGCCCCGACGGAGGAAAAGGACGATGTCACCAAGGATGATTTCTACGCGAGCCTAGAGGACGTGTATGACCGTTGTCCGACCCAAGATGTAAAAATAGTCCTCGGCGATTTTAACGCGAAGGTCGGAAGAGAAGGCATCTTTGGCGCTACAGTCGGTCAGTTCAGTCTCCACGAGACCACTTCAAACAACGGTTTGAGACTGATCGACTTCGCCGCGGCGCGAAACATGGTAGTTAGTAGTACCAGATTTCAACACCTCGACATTCACAAGGCCACCTGGCTATCCCCGGATCAAAAAACGAAAAACCAAATTGATCATGTTGTGATCGACGGAAGGCACGCTTCAAGCATTCTGGATGTGCGTACATATCGGGGGGTCAACACTGACTCCGACCACTATCTTGTTGCAGCTAAGATCCGCATGCGGTTATGCAATGCGAAGAATGTACGCACGTGCATGCAACGAAAGCTGGACGTCGCCAAGCTGCAATCACAACGGACTGCCGAGGCGTACTCCGCTCAACTCTCGGTTAAGCTCAACCAACCAACCTCTGGAACCGACGACGCCGGTGGACTTTGGACACACATCTCCCACTCCATGCGTGCTGCTGCCGAGGAAGTCATTGGTTTTCGACGCCCACAACCTCGAAACCAATGGTATGACCAGGAGTGTCGCGATGCGACTGCTGAAAAAAACTTCGCATACAAGAAGACGCTGCAGTCAGCCGCAACGCGAGCCGTGCGAGAAAACTACCGCGAAAAGAGGAAGGAAGAGAGGCGCATTTTTAGACGTAAAAAAAGGGAGCAGGAAAAGCGTGAGCGTGAGGAACTTGAGGTGTACCAGGGCAAGAAGGATGCACGAAAATTCTATCAACAAGTTAAGCGTCTAACTCAAGGTTTCAAGCCCGGAGCATCCACTTGTAGAGACGAAAATGGAAATCTGGTTACAGATACACAGAGTGTACTGAGGTTATGGAGGCAGCATTTCTCCAACTTGCTTACGGGCGATGATCCCACCAATTCCGCCCAGAGAGAATGCAGTACGATACCACCAATCGATGATAACGCAGTGGAAGTACCATCACCTAGCCATGAAGAGGTTCGAGTTGCTATCCAGCGACTCAAAAATAACAAATCAGCGGGTGCTGACGGCCTGCCAGCTGAGTTGTTTAAAGCTGGTGGCGATGAATTGATAAGGTGCATGCATCAACTCATCAGCAAAATATGGCTAGCGGAAAGCATGCCCGACGATTGGAATCTCAGCGTGCTTTGTCCTGTAATAAAGAAAGGAGACCCGACAATCTGCGCCAACTACAGGGGTATCAGTCTTATTTCCATCGCATATAAGATCCTCTCGAGCGTATTGTGTGAAAGATTGAAGCCGTATACAGAAACGCTGATCGGATCCTATCAGTGTGGCTTTAGACCTGGTAAGTCCACCATAGACCAGATTTTTACACTACGCCAAATCCTGGAGAAAACCCATGAATATCAAATCGACACTCACCATCTCTTCGTCGATTATAAAGCTGCGTTCGATAGCCCAGTGCGGGATTGCCTATACGCAACAATGTCTGATTTCGGTATACCTGCAAAGTTGATAAGGCTCTGCAGGATGACGTTGAGCAATACGTGTAGCTCCGTCAAGGTAGGGAATGACCTCTCCGGAACTTTTAATACCGAGCGAGGTTTCAGACAAGGCGACCCGCTCTCGTGCGATCTCTTTAATTTCATTATGGAGGGGATCGTACGAAAAGCCGGTGTGCATCATAATGGCACCATTTTCTTCAAAGGTGTTCAGCTCCTTGCGTACGCTGATGATATTGATATTGTCGGTCGGAGTAAGAGAGATGTTACTGCTGCTTTCACTGCTATTGAAAAGGAATCAGCGAAAGTGGGTTTGACGGTAAACGAGGGCAAGACGAAATACATGATGTCTACTAACAACAACAAGAGAGCACGGGATCTAGACTCTCATGTTACAGCGGGCAACTGTAAATTAGAAGTTGTCAAGGAATTCATTTACCTTGGCACTGCCGTAACCAGCAACAATGATGTCAGTCTGGAGATTAAGCGGAGAATAACAATTGCTAATAGGTGCTACTACGGTCTCAGTAAGCAATTACGTTGCAGAGCTCTCTCTCGATCGACAAAGCTAACACTCTACAAGACGCTCATTCTACCTGTGCTTCTTTATGGCGCTGAGGCATGGGTGGTTTCGACAACAGACGCAGCCGCTCGTGGGGTGTTCGAGAGGAAAGTTCTCCGCAAAATCTTTGATCCTGTTCGAGTTGGCGACGACTATCGCATTCGAATGAACCACGAGCTGTATGAGCTCTACGCCGACATTGACATAGTTAAGCGTATAACAATACAGCGACTACGCTGGCTGGGTCATGTCCATCGTATGGATAAAGAAGCTCCAGCGAAAAAGGTATTCGAAGGGAAGGTCCCCGGTCAACGACGAAGAGGGAGACCATGCCTCCGGTGGATAGACCAAGCTGAGGAAGCCCTAACCGCGCTTGGCATTAACGATTGGAGAAGGCGCGCGCAAAACAGAGGCGCCTGGCGAGATCTAATGAGGTCGGCCGTAACCTGACAACGGGTTGTTATGGCCATCTAAGTAAGTAAGTAAGTAGGTCGGCTTGAGCGACCCCCAAATCCCCTCGGATTGATCTGAAACTTCACATTTTATCGTTTTTCATCTATTGGCACACTTTAAGGGGGATCGATCAAAAATCGCACTGAAACAAAATTTTCCCATACACTCGGGGGCCACCTTAATATACATACATATATATACAATGGTGCCACGAATTTCGCACATACTGAAGTGGTAACTTTATTTTGAAAATATTAATATTATAGTCTAAGAATTGTAAACTAATGTTTTTCCATGAGTGTTACTTACTTCTAGCCGATGAAGTACCGTTACTTTAAATGGTTGTTTTTACTCTGATTTTTTTACATATTACAAATCATTACAAGCATTTGAAATCAACTCGCCTTTCAAGCTGGTCACGAATTGAAAACAATTTAAAAACGCTGATTTTTTTTTTAAAATTTTGTTTGATTTGTTTAATTTCGGAAGGTATGCTTAAATTATATAATTTTGAGCTTAATTTTATTGAAAAGTATTTTAAGATGTGGCAAAAGAAAAGTGGTGTTCAGAGATTCACCGGCAACTGGTTCATGAAATGAAAAATAATGGAAACACAGTTGCAGAAATTAGTCGGTCCCTTAAATGTTCCAAAAAGATGGTATAGAATGCATTACAACACATACAGCAGTATGGGAGCACTAAAAATATAAAACAACAGAGAAAGAGGACAATTCAATTTATAGAACTTCAGTTAAGGCCCTGTTAAAAGCTCAATTAAACTTAAAAATTAAGTTTCGTCAGAGTTCGGGATTAATGTGTCCTCCAGATTCATAAGGCGTTTAAATTAAAAAAATTTCCGTGGATGCATAGCCCAACATAAGCCACATGTATGAGAAAAAATATTAAATCAAAATGGCAGAATATATTTGCCATACATATTGCTTTCCATCAGAATCGAAGTGACAAAACCTAGCTTCATATACAGGGTGTTAAATTGAAATAAAACACAAGAAAATAGTTTTAATGTCCATCAATTTGGCTTTATTGGAAGGATAATTTTATGCCATTAATGTTTAAATATGATTTCGGGCATGTGGCCGCCGCGGCTGGCTCGAATAAAGCCAATTCTACAGGTCCAATTTTGAACCACTTTTTCGAGCAAATGGGGCCGTATGTCGGCAATAACGCCACGAATGTTGGCTTCCAAGTCCCCTAACGTTTCTGGTTTGTTGGCGTAGACGAGCGACTTCACATATCCCCAAAGGAAATAATCCAATGGTGTCAAATCACTCGATCTTGGTGGCCAATTGACAGGTCCATTCCGCGAAATTATGCGCTCATCGAATGTTTCCTTCAATAAATTGATTGTGACGTGCGCTGTGTGGCATGTAGCGCCGTCTTGTTGGAACCACAACTCATCCACATTCATTCCATCCAATTCGGGAACAAAATAGTCGGTTATCATGGCTCTATACCGGTCTCCATTAACGGTAACTGACTCTCCAGCATTATTTCGGAAGAAGTATGGCCCAATGACTCCACCAGCCCATAGAGCACACCAAACAGTTAGTTTTTGTGGATGTAATGGCGTCTCAAGGGTCTCATGTGGATTCTCTTCACTCCAAATGCGGCAATTTAGCTTGTTGACGTAGCCATTCAACAAAAAATGAGCCTCATCACTGAACAAAATTTTGCGATGAAAATCAGCATCGAGATCAATCTCATTTTCGGCCCATACACCAAAATCACGACGCATTGCATGGTCTCGCGGCTTTAATTTTTGCACAAGCTGGATCTTGTAAGGTCGCAAGCCAAGATCTTTGCGCAAAATCTTCCATAAAGTTGATGGACAAAGCTCCAATTGCTGTGCACGGTGGCGAATCGATTCATTCGGGTCCTCTTCAACATTATGCTCTACAGCGGCAATTGTTTCTTCGGTGCGCACTGTTCGACGTCTCTGCGGATGCGTATTATCACATAGAGTAAACGTAGTGCGAAAACGACCCATGGTTAACCGAATTAATTGCTCTGATGGACGATTATGTCGACCATGAAATGGACGGAGCTTGCGGTAAACTTCGCGAACTGAACCATTATTTTTGAAATAAATTTGCACGATTTGCAAGCGTTGTTCTTTTGTCAACCTGTTCATGATGAAATGGCAAACCAAACTGAACATAAATGACATTAGAGTTGCCAGATTTGACCATAAAATGCCAATTTTATCTCTATTCGAGAAACAAAAAAAAACACCCTTTATGTATGTAAATTTCATAAAGGTCACTTTTTAACATTTATAAGATTAAAAAAGGCTTGTTATAGCGACCGAAAAATATAAAAAATGAAAAAACTGTTTAAAAAACTTTTTTTTGAGTTTTTAAATTATTATATGCCGATAATACCAACAAACATTAAACACAGGAGATAAAATACCATAACAAACATGTAAACATTGAAAATTGAGAAACAGAACAAAAACTATGTTAACAAAATGTTGTAAATGGAGCTTATGTTGTCGACATCTTCCTTCTTGTTCATCGTTCTCTTTATGTTATTCTAATGTTTTGGTTGTTTTCTCTGTCTATGATTTTGGCGCTTTGAAAATCATCTGTGTGACCAGTGTGTTTGATGTGCTGTGCCAGCGCTGTTGTCTTTTTTTTGTTTTTACATCTGATTCGTGTTCTTCAGTTCGTGTTCCTAAAGACCTTTTTGTTGTTCCTATGTATATTTTATTGCACGGGTTGTCGTTTCCTTTGCAACTCATTTGATAGACAATGTTTGATTGTTGTTCTTTATTAATTGGTGTTTTTGTAAAAATTGTGTTCAGTGTGGAGACTGATCTATGCCCAAATATTATTTGGTCATTGGAAATTATTTCTTTTATGTGATTGTTTTCTGTGAGGTTCTTTATGTATGGTATTCTCATATATCTTCGTAGATTTGTTTCTTTGTTTTGGTTAATGTTTTTATTTTGATTTTCAACTGAACTGTCTTTAATTTTGTGTTTCGCGTTTTTTATTAATTAGTTTTATTGGATAGTTGTTAATTGTTAGTATATCCCGGATTTTTTTTGAAATTAATTTCTAAGAAAGGTTTATCACTTATCGTTATTATTTTATGGATTAAATTTTTGGCTGTATTGATTTTATGATGGTTGGGCTGATCCGAGAAATAATTCAGTATCCTTCGTGATGAAGTGCGAACCGTCGGCATATAATAAAAAGTAAATTAATTTTTAAAAACTCAAAAAAAGTTTTTTAAACAGTTTTTTCATTTTTTATATTTTTCGGTCGCTATAACAAGCCTTATTTAATCTTATAAATCCTAGCTTCACCACTCTAAAATATACGCTTCCAAAAATGAATCGGTTTGATCAAATATTCTTTTGCGAACGCGATTCTTGATTTAATATTTTTTTCTCACAAATGTGGCTTATGTTGGGCTATGCATCCACGAAATTTTTTTAATTTAAACGCCTTCTTATGGTTCTGGAACCCTCTTAAATACTCATTTTCCTGGCTGTCAAGATAACTTGGTACATACTAGTGATTCTGAATGCAACTATAATCTAGAAACTGAAAATATATTTTCAGTGGAAAAAATTTGGTGGGCAATTAAATCTTTCAGCCCATTTAAATCTCCAGGACCAGATGGGCTATTTCCAGCTTTGCTACAGCATGCTGGAAAAATATAGTACCATGGTTAGCAGTTCTTTTTCAAAGTTGTTTAAAGCTAAAAATGATTCCCAAATCATGGCGCGAGGCGAGGGTGATTTTCATACCTAAAGGTGGAAAATCAAGTCACGTTAAAGCAAAAGATTACAGACCTATAAGCTTAACATCTTTCCTTCTTAAAACTTTTGAACGAATTATAGATTCCTATATAAGGGGGTCACCGAACCAAAACTATATCTCAAAATCACAACATGCTTACCAAAAAGGAAAATCTGTGGAAACTGCACTGCATTCTGTTGTTCATTTTATAGAAGACAGCCTTTATCTTCAAGAATACACTGTAGCTGCGTTTCTTGACATTGAGGGCGCTTTCAATAATGTAAACACAATTGCAATAATGACAGCTCTAACAAAAGCAGACATCGATATCCATATTCGTCAATGGATAGAAACTCTTATAGATAACCGCACAATCATAGCAGAATGGGGACACACTAGATCTCAAAAGTAAGTAAAAAGAGGTACTCCACAAGGTGGTGTTCTGTCTCCATTACTATGGCTACTGGTAATTAATCCCATACTACACACGCTTCAGCAGAGAGGTATTGAAGTAGTGGCATATGCTGATGACGTGGTAATTATGGTTAAGGGAAAATTCTTAAACGTACTAAGCGAACTACTTGAGAGCGCTCTTTTAGTTTTAAAGAGATGGGCTACAAGCAGCGGGCTGAATATAAATCCAAAAAAAACGGAGCTAGTGCTTTTCACGAGGAAATATAAAATTTCTAAGTTCAGAAATATAACTATTGACAACAACACTATTCCATTATCTAATGAGGCAAAATTTTTGGGTATTATTCTAGATCGTAAATTAAATTGGAAACCGAATGTTAGGGAACGCATTAAGAAAGCACACAATGCCTTCTATGCGTGCAAAAAATTCTATGGTGCAACATGGGGTTTGGATCCCAAAATCACCCTCTGGATCTTCACTGCGATAGTAAGACCAGTTTTACTTTACGGAGTTCATGTCTGGTGGACAGCTATTAAATTGAAATCAACATTCAAGCTTTTAGAACGTATACAGCGTCTCATGTGTATTGGCATAACAGGGGCGCTTAGTACAACTTCTGCAGAATCTTTAAACGTTATACTACATTTATTGCCTATTGATCTTTTTGCAAAGGGAGTAGCTTATAAAACTATACTCAGGCTCAAAGAATCGGGGTGTTTAAAATACCGACAAATTGGTCATAGCAACGTAGGTGCTATTCTAAACGTCACCACCGACTACATGACCCCCACTTTATACATTGACAGGAAATTTTTGGTAACGTTTCCTTCAAGAGAATTCTGGAAGTCAAAGGGTGAGGACCCAACAGACGTAATAAACATCTATACAGATGGCTCTAAAATGAATGAAGGTGTGGGTGCAAGTTTTTACATCTCAAACTGTCTACTTAAAAGAATGTGCTTGTAACAGAAAATTTCATTTCTACGTTGATAGTCAGGCCGCTTTAAAAGCTCTACAATCGTATTCCATTAAGTCAAAAATTGTCCTAGAGTGTTTTAATGCTTTGTGTACACTAAGTGAGGAGAATTCAGTATTCCTTCAGTGGGTACCTGGGCATTGCAACATTGTAGGAAATGAAATGGCAGATTTTGGGTCAATTTTTATTAATGAAGATAGCGGCTTAAAATTCGTGCCAAATGATAGATATCGAAGAGCCTAAATAGAATATATAGGGTTGCCTTGTCGAATCATGTCCTAAACATTATTTGACACCCGTTTTTGGGGTCAACTTTTCTTAAATGAGTGGCAACTCATGTTTGGGACAGGATTCTACAAGGCAACCCTACATATTCTATTAAGGCTCTTCGATATCTATCATTTGGCACAAATTTCAAGCTGTTATCTTCATTAATGAAAATTGACCTAAAAAACCGGTGAAATCCCATGTTTGGGACAGGATTCAACAATGCAATTTCAGGTATTATACTTAGGCCTCTTCGATTATTTGGCATTCATTTCGAGCTGTTATGTACTACAGTTTTAATTAGAACAATAAAATTGGCTAAAATTCGGGCATTTTCGGCCATCGGGACAGGCTTTGGCAAGGCAACCCTAGATATTCTATTTAGGCTCGTCGAGCTCTATCATTTGGCATGCATCCCATCCTGTAATCTTATACACTCGACTTTTCTACAGCCGGCTCTTGGACTAATACATATACCTTCAAATATATAAAATTCTCGTGTCACAGTGTTTGTTACCGAACTCCTCCCAAACGGCTTGACCGATTCTTAAGAAATTTTTTGTGTATATTTGGTAGGTCTGAGGATAGGTGGTAGGCTATCAGACTTTCATTTAGGGTGCATATTTAGGGTGGCCCTCATACAAATTTTTTTTATAACAGCATTTTCACAAACACCATTGCATCGATTCACATGGAATTTACACCACGTAACTTTTATATTAAGAGACATACAAATTTTTGTTTTATAATAGCATTTTCACAAACACCACTGCATCGATTCACATGGAATTTACACCACGTAGCTTTTATAATAAGGGACATGGTTTAGTCTATGAGACTTTTATTTAGGCTGCATATACCCCTGATACAAAAATATTTTTAAAATAGCATTTTCCCAAAGACCACTGCATCGATTCACATAGAATTTACACCACGGTCTCTTATATTAAGAGACGTCGTTTGGTCTATAAAACTTTTATTTAGGGTGCCCCTCAAACATAACTTTTTTTAAAAAATTAATTTTCACGATGACCGGTAAATCGATTCACACCAAATTTACACCACGTAGCTATTATATTAAGAGGCATAGTTAAGCCCACAAAACTTTTATTTAGGGTGGCCCTCATACAAAAATATTTTTAAAATAGCATTTTAAAAAGACCTCTGCATCGATTCACATGGAATTTACACCACGTATCTGTTATATTAAGAGGCACAGATATGACCGTGCAGTACCACGTCTTCCATATAAGAAAAGAACAAAATTTGTGATGCAGATGAATGAGACTAGATACATACATATGTATATAAAAAGTACGGGCAAAAAGAAGTTTCAATGAGAAAAGAGTAGGGAAAGAAGTTGATTTCACTTTAAAAATGGGCTGATTCGCTTTAACGTTCCATAGCTTGAGTTCATACAGCTTCACACCACCTACCGGAAAGGGCAGAACAACGTCTGCCGAGACAGCTAGTAATATATAAATCGAAGCAATATTAACATGAACGCTTCCCGAATAGTTTAACATATAGGGAAACAATAAAGGCATCAAAATGTTTTTATGCTAACTCAACAGTGCTCCTACTTCTAATTCGTTAAACCAGTGACCGGCAGCCTATATGGCCGCGGGCAAACAAAGAGAATAAGCATTCGCTCTTGCAGCACTTCAATTGAAACGTCGAATGAGTAAGTTCGCGCTGCGCATTTTGTCAAGTGCACTGCGAAAAATGAATAACGTTAAATAAATAAAGAGACATTTCATGTTGCTTCATAAAGAATTCTGTCCATGAAAAACATATTTACATATAAATTTATTTTATATAATTACTTATCATGGATTTATTTTTCGTATACACGAAATTTTTTAGTATTTTCAAATGTTCATAAATTTTTATTTAATTTTTTACAGTAGGTTGAACTTCGATTTTTATTATTATTATTATTACATTAAGTTCCTTATAGAATAAATTTAATAACTAACAAAGTGAAAAGAGCATTAGCTACTTAGGCTATCAGCTCTGGATAACAATTAAGTTGATAAAAAAGATTGGTTGTGTGTGATAGATTTTTGAATTTAGTTAATGTTTTTGGAAGTTGGTTTCTTAAAGTATATAAAAAAATTTGATTATAATAGAATTTGATTTTGAATGATAAATTTATAAATTTTATTAATGTTTTCAAAAGTTGGCTCCTTAAGGCAGTCAGTTAGGCTACTGATTTCGAAAATTCTGTCCCTGCTATTTTTCATGACTAAGCATTCGGTTAATATGTGTTTCATATTAAAATTTTCATTGCATCGAGAACAAATAGGAATTGGTTCTTTTCTTAGTAAATGTTGATGGGTGTTTAAGGAATGTCCTAGTCTTTGTCTAGAAAAGCTAATTATTTTTCTTTTATCAATATTGCATGAGTATATGGGTGTCTTTAATGATCTATTGATGGTTGTATAGTGATGATGTTGGTAACTGTTCCATTTAGTGTGCTTTTTTATTTTAAGTAATTTATTATATATTTGCAGAGATCAGGTTTCTGAATACAAGAATCTATATAGATAGGCGCTTAACATGCTTATTTTGCCATTGTGACTGCAAATTCATTTCCAGCGATACCAATGTGACTGGTAATCCAAAGTAACTTTAGTGAAGTTGTTAATTTTATTAATGTATCTCTTATAATGTTTACTGTTTAATGTTTGAATTGCATATTGCTTTCATAACAGATAAACTATCAAAACATATAACGGTTTTTGTGCTGGTTGATTGTGTTATAAGGACCGCCTGGTAAATTGGCTCCGAGGCTCCTTTTGAAAGTAGTTTTATCATCAAGCATTTCTTGTTGTCATCAACAACTGCATAAGCAGTGAAATGGTTGTCTGATTTTGATCCATCTGTATATAGAAAGTTTCAACAAGCCTTGATTAAGGTATCTTTTTTTTTCATGAAAAAGAGAGCGGAAAATTGGGGGATTTTTTTAGTTTGGCGAGCTCCATATCACAGGATTCTATTTTGAGCTTCCAAGGTGGATAAGCAATATTTATATAGGGAATAGATTGAACGGAATAATCTTCCGCTAGTTGAGAGAAGTAAGAATTGCAGAAGGTAAACGTGTTCTTCTTTTGGTTACCTGAATTTGTTTAATATCAGTATCAATAACTGAGTTGAATGAAAAATGTAGTTTAGGAATCAGTAGTGTTTTAATTTCGTAGATTCTTTCTTCAATTGAAGGCAGGCCGGACTCGGCTAGTAAGTGTATTATAGGTGTTGTCCGATAAGCATAAATGCTGGATCGAATAGCTTGGTGGTATTGTGATTTAAATATATTGATTGTGGATTTTGGACAATTCCCGTAAATAAAAAGACTATAGTCAATTTTGCTAAGGATTAAAACTCGTGTTAGATAGATTAGAGTGTTAATGTGAACGTAACTCCTTCTGGAGAGATAGTTAATTAAATTTACTCTAGTTGAAAAAGATTTTTTTAATTCCAAACAGTGATCTTTCCAATTGTATCTACTTGTAAAAAGTAAACCAAGAATTTTTAATTTCTTAACATTTTGTAATTCAAAAGTGTTAATATTAATTTTTAAATCAAAAGAATTGCAATTATGTTTTCTGCACACATGAAATTTTTTACATTTTTCGAGTGATAATTTTGCGCCTGATATTACTGACCATGAATTAATATCCTCTAGTACTTTTTTAAAAATTTCGTCCGACTCAATTGGGTAATTTTTCTTACAAAGTACTTATATACAAATCATCTGCGTAGATGCAATGATTTACGTGTTTGTGTCTTGTGATGATTTTGCTAATTGCATCAAAGGCGATTTGGAAAAGAATGACTGAGAGAGGGGACCCCTGAGGAATTCCATTGTCTAAAGGGTATATTTTAGAAGGGTAGAACTAAAAGTCGAAATTTGCGATTGGATAGAAAACATTTGATAAAGTTGAAAATTTTTTGACCAACTCTCCAACATTTAAGGCGATTTAGTATAATGTGAGAACCAACTCTGTCGAAGGCTTTTTCGAAATCTAAAGATAAAAGAGTTACATGATTTCGTCAAGAGAGGGCTCTACTTATGTAATGGTCTATGTGCAGCAATGCGTCGGCACATCCTCTTGAAGGTTTAAAAGCGACTTAATTTACAAAGATTAGTTTTTTTCTTAGTTGTTTTTTTGAGGTTTACTAACCAGTGCTTTTATAATTGTAATTAAAACATCTAATTGCAATTTTGTGCCAACGTTTCGTCAGTTATTTTCTGACATCATCAGGGCTAAAAAATTTTTTATTCTAAAACAAAAACAAAATTTAACATTTTATACAGATTCTGACTTTACATTACACTTACTTTGTTTTAAAAATTTAAACAATTTAAAAAAACTGATTTTAACTATAAATTTTTTAAAAAGAAATTTTTTTAAAAAATTTTTTCAACAATAAAAATTCACACTTAACAAAGAACACTTTACTGGACGACAGTTAACGATGCAGTATTGCTGCATAATTGTTGTTAATGTTGTTTGTGTCTTCCTTAAAGTTCATCGCGTCATTTCCCCTTTCTTGTATACGCAAGCATTCAAGTGTTAGTCTTCTATTGTTTTGGTTTTCGATGTCCAAAATTTTCGCGTTGTCAAAGTCAGCTGTATGTTCTTTTTCATTTATATGTTGTGCTAGCGCAGTTGTTGTCTTTTTGTTTCTGATGTCATATTTGTGTTCTAGCATTCGTGTTTTCATAGCTCGCTTAGATTGTCCGATGTACACCATTCCGCATTGTTCGTTGTTTTCTGTGTTGTTTTGTTCATTTTTCTCCTCTTTCTTCTTGGTGCCTAAACATGGTATTAGGTAGACGATGTTGTGCTGGTCTTCGTTTCTGATTTTTGTTTTTGTTTTTGTAAATATATTGTTTAGTGTCAAATTAGACTTGTACGCGAACTTTGTACTCTCATCTGTTTTTATTATTGTATGTATGTGTGTTTTGTTTGTTAATTTAGGGATGTATGTTACAGAGTAATATTTTGTGCTTCCAGTGTTGCCAGATGTTTTTATGTTATCTGATGTTTGAGTATTTTTGTGATTATTGTATATTTTATCAATTAGTGACGAAATCATTTTCTGTGGATAATCATTTCTCCTAAATATTATTTTTAGTTTTTCAATGTTCCTGTTCAAAAATTCTGTGTCAGTTAGTGTGAAAATTTTGTTAATAATATTAGTCGCAGTGTTTATTTTATAATTAAGTGGTTGTGTCGAATGAAAATTTATAAGTCTCCCTGAAGACAGTTCTTTGGTGTACCATTCAAATATTATTTTGTTATTAAATCTATGTAATTTTACGTCTAAGTATGCAATATTCTGGTTTTCTTCTATTTCTGTTGTAAATTGTATTTTGTTATGGTAAATGTTTAGTGTTTCGAGGATTTTGTCCATGTCTTTTTTCTTTATTATGGCAAATATATCGTCCACATATTTACATATAAAACCAATGTTTATATTTTGTTTTTGCAGTTCTTTAATTGTATAGTCAAGTAAATTGTCAAGTACGATGTCCGCTATCGTCGGCGATAACGGGTTGCCCATAGGCATGCCATGAATTTGTTGGTATACTATGTTGTCGAACATAAAATAATTATTTTCCTTGAGGCAAAATTGTAAGATCTCTAGAAATTGTGTTCGTGGTATTTTTGTCAGGTTTTTAATTTTGTCCCATTGTTGAAAAATAATTTTAATTGCTATATAAGTCGGTATGTTTGTGAACAAAGAGACAACGTCATAAGAGATCATAATGTCGTCATCTGTCAATGTAAAGTCTTTAAGTTTATTTTTTAGTTGTATTGAGTTTTTTATGTTGTATTTGTCTGAAATTAAGTGTTTTAAAATTCCTCCAACGTGTTTGGATAATTTGTAGCATGGAACGGCTACTGAGGACGAGATAGGTCTTAAAGGTACGTTAGTTTTGTGTATTTTTGGTAGTCCGTATAGTCTTGGAGCTATTGCTGCTGAGCTCAATAGTCTGAATCTGTCATAGTCATCAATATGTTTCTTTTCATGTAGTTTTTTAACTAATTTATTATTTTTGTTTTTCAATTCATTTGTCGGATCAGCTCTCATTGTCTTGTATGTTTTCTTGTCTTCTAGCATTTTGTTCATTTTCTCTATGTAGTCTTTTTTGTACATTATAACAGTTTTGTTCCCCTTGTCTGCATGTGTAATAGTTATCGTGTTTTTGTGTTTTTTAATAATTTTTTTGGTTTTTTCGTAAGTTGTCAGTATAAATTTTTCTTTCGCTGAATTTCTCAGTCCATTTTTGAAAGTTATTAGTTTATTTGTTAATTTAGATCTGGCAACACTTTGTACTCTTTCATCGTCCATAGTTTGTATGTACTGCTCTAGATCAGCAATTACGTGTATTGGGGAGAAATTTCTGTCTGCTATCGGAAGAGCAAATTTATGTCCAAGTGTTAAAAGCCACTTACAGTCTTCTGGAAGTTCGATGTCCGTGTAGTTTATCAACCAGCTTTCATTATATGTGAATCCAAATTGTTTAATATAGTTTTGTTTTAGATTTGCGATTTTTGTGTCGTGTGTTCTTCTGATGTTTTCTGATGTGTTGTTATATACGTATTTTTGTCTTGATGTAAATTCTAAAAAGTCTTCGTTGCTTAGCCTTGCTTTTAAATTAATTTCTCCGTGGAAAATGTAACTTGTTGTGTTTTTTATGTCAATGTTTGCCTGTTTTATTTCTAAATTTAAGAGTTTTTGTTGAAAAATCTTCTCCATCTTTTCATATAAATTGTTGACTGTTTCGGATGAAAAAAGTCTTTTGGCTACATTTGTTGCTCCTATTAAATGTTTCGGTGTCATTCCGTACTCTTTGCATATGAGTAAAAATCTGAGTTTTCCTTTTTGTTTCACTAGTCTTCGTCTTTGGTTACCGTAGTCCTTCATAATCGTGCATGTTTGTGTGGAATATTTGTATTGGATGTGTTTGTAGAATCCTTTCATTTTGTTCTTTTTAAAGTATAAATTTTTCTTAATATTTTTCGGTGTCCTCTCCGAGAAATGTATGCTTTAAGTTGGGTTAGATTTGAATTTTATACTTAGTTGTTTTTTTGAGGTTTACTAACCAGTGCTTTTATAATTGTAATTAAAACATCTAATTGCAATTTTGTGCCAACGTTTCGTCAGTTATTTTCTGACATCATCAGGGCTAAAAAATTTTTTATTCTAAAACAAAAACAAAATTTAACATTTTATACAGATTCTGACTTTACATTACACTTACTTTGTTTTAAAAATTTAAACAATTTAAAAAAACTGATTTTAACTATAAATTTTTTAAAAAGAAATTTTTTTAAAAAATTTTTTCAACAATAAAAATTCACACTTAACAAAGAACACTTTACTGGACGACAGTTAACGATGCAGTATTGCTGCATAATTGTTGTTAATGTTGTTTGTGTCTTCCTTAAAGTTCATCGCGTCATTTCCCCTTTCTTGTATACGCAAGCATTCAAGTGTTAGTCTTCTATTGTTTTGGTTTTCGATGTCCAAAATTTTCGCGTTGTCAAAGTCAGCTGTATGTTCTTTTTCATTTATATGTTGTGCTAGCGCAGTTGTTGTCTTTTTGTTTCTGATGTCATATTTGTGTTCTAGCATTCGTGTTTTCATAGCTCGCTTAGATTGTCCGATGTACACCATTCCGCATTGTTCGTTGTTTTCTGTGTTGTTTTGTTCATTTTTCTCCTCTTTCTTCTTGGTGCCTAAACATGGTATTAGGTAGACGATGTTGTGCTGGTCTTCGTTTCTGATTTTTGTTTTTGTTTTTGTAAATATATTGTTTAGTGTCAAATTAGACTTGTACGCGAACTTTGTACTCTCATCTGTTTTTATTATTGTATGTATGTGTGTTTTGTTTGTTAATTTAGGGATGTATGTTACAGAGTAATATTTTGTGCTTCCAGTGTTGCCAGATGTTTTTATGTTATCTGATGTTTGAGTATTTTTGTGATTATTGTATATTTTATCAATTAGTGACGAAATCATTTTCTGTGGATAATCATTTCTCCTAAATATTATTTTTAGTTTTTCAATGTTCCTGTTCAAAAATTCTGTGTCAGTTAGTGTGAAAATTTTGTTAATAATATTAGTCGCAGTGTTTATTTTATAATTAAGTGGTTGTGTCGAATGAAAATTTATAAGTCTCCCTGAAGACAGTTCTTTGGTGTACCATTCAAATATTATTTTGTTATTAAATCTATGTAATTTTACGTCTAAGTATGCAATATTCTGGTTTTCTTCTATTTCTGTTGTAAATTGTATTTTGTTATGGTAAATGTTTAGTGTTTCGAGGATTTTGTCCATGTCTTTTTTCTTTATTATGGCAAATATATCGTCCACATATTTACATATAAAACCAATGTTTATATTTTGTTTTTGCAGTTCTTTAATTGTATAGTCAAGTAAATTGTCAAGTACGATGTCCGCTATCGTCGGCGATAACGGGTTGCCCATAGGCATGCCATGAATTTGTTGGTATACTATGTTGTCGAACATAAAATAATTATTTTCCTTGAGGCAAAATTGTAAGATCTCTAGAAATTGTGTTCGTGGTATTTTTGTCAGGTTTTTAATTTTGTCCCATTGTTGAAAAATAATTTTAATTGCTATATAAGTCGGTATGTTTGTGAACAAAGAGACAACGTCATAAGAGATCATAATGTCGTCATCTGTCAATGTAAAGTCTTTAAGTTTATTTTTTAGTTGTATTGAGTTTTTTATGTTGTATTTGTCTGAAATTAAGTGTTTTAAAATTCCTCCAACGTGTTTGGATAATTTGTAGCATGGAACGGCTACTGAGGACGAGATAGGTCTTAAAGGTACGTTAGTTTTGTGTATTTTTGGTAGTCCGTATAGTCTTGGAGCTATTGCTGCTGAGCTCAATAGTCTGAATCTGTCATAGTCATCAATATGTTTCTTTTCATGTAGTTTTTTAACTAATTTATTATTTTTGTTTTTCAATTCATTTGTCGGATCAGCTCTCATTGTCTTGTATGTTTTCTTGTCTTCTAGCATTTTGTTCATTTTCTCTATGTAGTCTTTTTTGTACATTATAACAGTTTTGTTCCCCTTGTCTGCATGTGTAATAGTTATCGTGTTTTTGTGTTTTTTAATAATTTTTTTGGTTTTTTCGTAAGTTGTCAGTATAAATTTTTCTTTCGCTGAATTTCTCAGTCCATTTTTGAAAGTTATTAGTTTATTTGTTAATTTAGATCTGGCAACACTTTGTACTCTTTCATCGTCCATAGTTTGTATGTACTGCTCTAGATCAGCAATTACGTGTATTGGGGAGAAATTTCTGTCTGCTATCGGAAGAGCAAATTTATGTCCAAGTGTTAAAAGCCACTTACAGTCTTCTGGAAGTTCGATGTCCGTGTAGTTTATCAACCAGCTTTCATTATATGTGAATCCAAATTGTTTAATATAGTTTTGTTTTAGATTTGCGATTTTTGTGTCGTGTGTTCTTCTGATGTTTTCTGATGTGTTGTTATATACGTATTTTTGTCTTGATGTAAATTCTAAAAAGTCTTCGTTGCTTAGCCTTGCTTTTAAATTAATTTCTCCGTGGAAAATGTAACTTGTTGTGTTTTTTATGTCAATGTTTGCCTGTTTTATTTCTAAATTTAAGAGTTTTTGTTGAAAAATCTTCTCCATCTTTTCATATAAATTGTTGACTGTTTCGGATGAAAAAAGTCTTTTGGCTACATTTGTTGCTCCTATTAAATGTTTCGGTGTCATTCCGTACTCTTTGCATATGAGTAAAAATCTGAGTTTTCCTTTTTGTTTCACTAGTCTTCGTCTTTGGTTACCGTAGTCCTTCATAATCGTGCATGTTTGTGTGGAATATTTGTATTGGATGTGTTTGTAGAATCCTTTCATTTTGTTCTTTTTAAAGTATAAATTTTTCTTAATATTTTTCGGTGTCCTCTCCGAGAAATGTATGCTTTAAGTTGGGTTAGATTTGAATTTTATACTTAGTTGTTTTTTTGAGGTTTACTAACCAGTGCTTTTATAATTGTAATTAAAACATCTAATTGCAATTTTGTGCCAACGTTTCGTCAGTTATTTTCTGACATCATCAGGGCTAAAAAATTTTTTATTCTAAAACAAAAACAAAATTTAACATTTTATACAGATTCTGACTTTACATTACACTTACTTTGTTTTAAAAATTTAAACAATTTAAAAAAACTGATTTTAACTATAAATTTTTTAAAAAGAAATTTTTTTAAAAAATTTTTTCAACAATAAAAATTCACACTTAACAAAGAACACTTTACTGGACGACAGTTAACGATGCAGTATTGCTGCATAATTGTTGTTAATGTTGTTTGTGTCTTCCTTAAAGTTCATCGCGTCATTTCCCCTTTCTTGTATACGCAAGCATTCAAGTGTTAGTCTTCTATTGTTTTGGTTTTCGATGTCCAAAATTTTCGCGTTGTCAAAGTCAGCTGTATGTTCTTTTTCATTTATATGTTGTGCTAGCGCAGTTGTTGTCTTTTTGTTTCTGATGTCATATTTGTGTTCTAGCATTCGTGTTTTCATAGCTCGCTTAGATTGTCCGATGTACACCATTCCGCATTGTTCGTTGTTTTCTGTGTTGTTTTGTTCATTTTTCTCCTCTTTCTTCTTGGTGCCTAAACATGGTATTAGGTAGACGATGTTGTGCTGGTCTTCGTTTCTGATTTTTGTTTTTGTTTTTGTAAATATATTGTTTAGTGTCAAATTAGACTTGTACGCGAACTTTGTACTCTCATCTGTTTTTATTATTGTATGTATGTGTGTTTTGTTTGTTAATTTAGGGATGTATGTTACAGAGTAATATTTTGTGCTTCCAGTGTTGCCAGATGTTTTTATGTTATCTGATGTTTGAGTATTTTTGTGATTATTGTATATTTTATCAATTAGTGACGAAATCATTTTCTGTGGATAATCATTTCTCCTAAATATTATTTTTAGTTTTTCAATGTTCCTGTTCAAAAATTCTGTGTCAGTTAGTGTGAAAATTTTGTTAATAATATTAGTCGCAGTGTTTATTTTATAATTAAGTGGTTGTGTCGAATGAAAATTTATAAGTCTCCCTGAAGACAGTTCTTTGGTGTACCATTCAAATATTATTTTGTTATTAAATCTATGTAATTTTACGTCTAAGTATGCAATATTCTGGTTTTCTTCTATTTCTGTTGTAAATTGTATTTTGTTATGGTAAATGTTTAGTGTTTCGAGGATTTTGTCCATGTCTTTTTTCTTTATTATGGCAAATATATCGTCCACATATTTACATATAAAACCAATGTTTATATTTTGTTTTTGCAGTTCTTTAATTGTATAGTCAAGTAAATTGTCAAGTACGATGTCCGCTATCGTCGGCGATAACGGGTTGCCCATAGGCATGCCATGAATTTGTTGGTATACTATGTTGTCGAACATAAAATAATTATTTTCCTTGAGGCAAAATTGTAAGATCTCTAGAAATTGTGTTCGTGGTATTTTTGTCAGGTTTTTAATTTTGTCCCATTGTTGAAAAATAATTTTAATTGCTATATAAGTCGGTATGTTTGTGAACAAAGAGACAACGTCATAAGAGATCATAATGTCGTCATCTGTCAATGTAAAGTCTTTAAGTTTATTTTTTAGTTGTATTGAGTTTTTTATGTTGTATTTGTCTGAAATTAAGTGTTTTAAAATTCCTCCAACGTGTTTGGATAATTTGTAGCATGGAACGGCTACTGAGGACGAGATAGGTCTTAAAGGTACGTTAGTTTTGTGTATTTTTGGTAGTCCGTATAGTCTTGGAGCTATTGCTGCTGAGCTCAATAGTCTGAATCTGTCATAGTCATCAATATGTTTCTTTTCATGTAGTTTTTTAACTAATTTATTATTTTTGTTTTTCAATTCATTTGTCGGATCAGCTCTCATTGTCTTGTATGTTTTCTTGTCTTCTAGCATTTTGTTCATTTTCTCTATGTAGTCTTTTTTGTACATTATAACAGTTTTGTTCCCCTTGTCTGCATGTGTAATAGTTATCGTGTTTTTGTGTTTTTTAATAATTTTTTTGGTTTTTTCGTAAGTTGTCAGTATAAATTTTTCTTTCGCTGAATTTCTCAGTCCATTTTTGAAAGTTATTAGTTTATTTGTTAATTTAGATCTGGCAACACTTTGTACTCTTTCATCGTCCATAGTTTGTATGTACTGCTCTAGATCAGCAATTACGTGTATTGGGGAGAAATTTCTGTCTGCTATCGGAAGAGCAAATTTATGTCCAAGTGTTAAAAGCCACTTACAGTCTTCTGGAAGTTCGATGTCCGTGTAGTTTATCAACCAGCTTTCATTATATGTGAATCCAAATTGTTTAATATAGTTTTGTTTTAGATTTGCGATTTTTGTGTCGTGTGTTCTTCTGATGTTTTCTGATGTGTTGTTATATACGTATTTTTGTCTTGATGTAAATTCTAAAAAGTCTTCGTTGCTTAGCCTTGCTTTTAAATTAATTTCTCCGTGGAAAATGTAACTTGTTGTGTTTTTTATGTCAATGTTTGCCTGTTTTATTTCTAAATTTAAGAGTTTTTGTTGAAAAATCTTCTCCATCTTTTCATATAAATTGTTGACTGTTTCGGATGAAAAAAGTCTTTTGGCTACATTTGTTGCTCCTATTAAATGTTTCGGTGTCATTCCGTACTCTTTGCATATGAGTAAAAATCTGAGTTTTCCTTTTTGTTTCACTAGTCTTCGTCTTTGGTTACCGTAGTCCTTCATAATCGTGCATGTTTGTGTGGAATATTTGTATTGGATGTGTTTGTAGAATCCTTTCATTTTGTTCTTTTTAAAGTATAAATTTTTCTTAATATTTTTCGGTGTCCTCTCCGAGAAATGTATGCTTTAAGTTGGGTTAGATTTGAATTTTATACTTAGTTGTTTTTTTGAGGTTTACTAACCAGTGCTTTTATAATTGTAATTAAAACATCTAATTGCAATTTTGTGCCAACGTTTCGTCAGTTATTTTCTGACATCATCAGGGCTAAAAAATTTTTTATTCTAAAACAAAAACAAAATTTAACATTTTATACAGATTCTGACTTTACATTACACTTACTTTGTTTTAAAAATTTAAACAATTTAAAAAAACTGATTTTAACTATAAATTTTTTAAAAAGAAATTTTTTTAAAAAATTTTTTCAACAATAAAAATTCACACTTAACAAAGAACACTTTACTGGACGACAGTTAACGATGCAGTATTGCTGCATAATTGTTGTTAATGTTGTTTGTGTCTTCCTTAAAGTTCATCGCGTCATTTCCCCTTTCTTGTATACGCAAGCATTCAAGTGTTAGTCTTCTATTGTTTTGGTTTTCGATGTCCAAAATTTTCGCGTTGTCAAAGTCAGCTGTATGTTCTTTTTCATTTATATGTTGTGCTAGCGCAGTTGTTGTCTTTTTGTTTCTGATGTCATATTTGTGTTCTAGCATTCGTGTTTTCATAGCTCGCTTAGATTGTCCGATGTACACCATTCCGCATTGTTCGTTGTTTTCTGTGTTGTTTTGTTCATTTTTCTCCTCTTTCTTCTTGGTGCCTAAACATGGTATTAGGTAGACGATGTTGTGCTGGTCTTCGTTTCTGATTTTTGTTTTTGTTTTTGTAAATATATTGTTTAGTGTCAAATTAGACTTGTACGCGAACTTTGTACTCTCATCTGTTTTTATTATTGTATGTATGTGTGTTTTGTTTGTTAATTTAGGGATGTATGTTACAGAGTAATATTTTGTGCTTCCAGTGTTGCCAGATGTTTTTTTGTTATCTGATGTTTGAGTATTTTTGTGATTATTGTATATTTTATCAATTAGTGACGAAATCATTTTCTGTGGATAATCATTTCTCCTAAATATTATTTTTAGTTTTTCAATGTTCCTGTTCAAAAATTCTGTGTCAGTTAGTGTGAAAATTTTGTTAATAATATTAGTCGCAGTGTTTATTTTATAATTAAGTGGTTGTGTCGAATGAAAATTTATAAGTCTCCCTGAAGACAGTTCTTTGGTGTACCATTCAAATATTATTTTGTTATTAAATCTATGTAATTTTACGTCTAAGTATGCAATATTCTGGTTTTCTTCTATTTCTGTTGTAAATTGTATTTTGTTATGGTAAATGTTTAGTGTTTCGAGGATTTTGTCCATGTCTTTTTTCTTTATTATGGCAAATAAATCGTCCACATATTTACATATAAAACCAATGTTTATATTTTGTTTTTGCAGTTCTTTAATTGTATAGTCAAGTAAATTGTCAAGTACGATGTCCGCTATCGTCGGCGATAACGGGTTGCCCATAGGCATGCCATGAATTTGTTGGTATACTATGTTGTCGAACATAAAATAATTATTTTCCTTGAGGCAAAATTGTAAGATCTCTAGAAATTGTGTTCGTGGTATTTTTGTCAGGTTTTTAATTTTGTCCCATTGTTGAAAAATAATTTTAATTGCTATATAAGTCGGTATGTTTGTGAACAAAGAGACAACGTCATAAGAGATCATAATGTCGTCATCTGTCAATGTAAAGTCTTTAAGTTTATTTTTTAGTTGTATTGAGTTTTTTATGTTGTATTTGTCTGAAATTAAGTGTTTTAAAATTCCTCCAACGTGTTTGGATAATTTGTAGCATGGAACGGCTACTGAGGACGAGATAGGTCTTAAAGGTACGTTAGTTTTGTGTATTTTTGGTAGTCCGTATAGTCTTGGAGCTATTGCTGCTGAGCTCAATAGTCTGAATCTGTCATAGTCATCAATATGTTTCTTTTCATGTAGTTTTTTAACTAATTTATTATTTTTGTTTTTCAATTCATTTGTCGGATCAGCTCTCATTGTCTTGTATGTTTTCTTGTCTTCTAGCATTTTGTTCATTTTCTCTATGTAGTCTTTTTTGTACATTATAACAGTTTTGTTCCCCTTGTCTGCATGTGTAATAGTTATCGTGTTTTTGTGTTTTTTAATAATTTTTTTGGTTTTTTCGTAAGTTGTCAGTATAAATTTTTCTTTCGCTGAATTTCTCAGTCCATTTTTGAAAGTTATTAGTTTATTTGTTAATTTAGATCTGGCAACACTTTGTACTCTTTCATCGTCCATAGTTTGTATGTACTGCTCTAGATCAGCAATTACGTGTATTGGGGAGAAATTTCTGTCTGCTATCGGAAGAGCAAATTTATGTCCAAGTGTTAAAAGCCACTTACAGTCTTCTGGAAGTTCGATGTCCGTGTAGTTTATCAACCAGCTTTCATTATATGTGAATCCAAATTGTTTAATATAGTTTTGTTTTAGATTTGCGATTTTTGTGTCGTGTGTTCTTCTGATGTTTTCTGATGTGTTGTTATATACGTATTTTTGTCTTGATGTAAATTCTAAAAAGTCTTCGTTGCTTAGCCTTGCTTTTAAATTAATTTCTCCGTGGAAAATGTAACTTGTTGTGTTTTTTATGTCAATGTTTGCCTGTTTTATTTCTAAATTTAAGAGTTTTTGTTGAAAAATCTTCTCCATCTTTTCATATAAATTGTTGACTGTTTCGGATGAAAAAAGTCTTTTGGCTACATTTGTTGCTCCTATTAAATGTTTCGGTGTCATTCCGTACTCTTTGCATATGAGTAAAAATCTGAGTTTTCCTTTTTGTTTCACTAGTCTTCGTCTTTGGTTACCGTAGTCCTTCATAATCGTGCATGTTTGTGTGGAATATTTGTATTGGATGTGTTTGTAGAATCCTTTCATTTTGTTCTTTTTAAAGTATAAATTTTTCTTAATATTTTTCGGTGTCCTCTCCGAGAAATGTATGCTTTAAGTTGGGTTAGATTTGAATTTTATACTTAGTTGTTTTTTTGAGGTTTACTAACCAGTGCTTTTATAATTGTAATTAAAACATCTAATTGCAATTTTGTGCCAACGTTTCGTCAGTTATTTTCTGACATCATCAGGGCTAAAAAATTTTTTATTCTAAAACAAAAACAAAATTTAACATTTTATACAGATTCTGACTTTACATTACACTTACTTTGTTTTAAAAATTTAAACAATTTAAAAAAACTGATTTTAACTATAAATTTTTTAAAAAGAAATTTTTTTAAAAAATTTTTTCAACAATAAAAATTCACACTTAACAAAGAACACTTTACTGGACGACAGTTAACGATGCAGTATTGCTGCATAATTGTTGTTAATGTTGTTTGTGTCTTCCTTAAAGTTCATCGCGTCATTTCCCCTTTCTTGTATACGCAAGCATTCAAGTGTTAGTCTTCTATTGTTTTGGTTTTCGATGTCCAAAATTTTCGCGTTGTCAAAGTCAGCTGTATGTTCTTTTTCATTTATATGTTGTGCTAGCGCAGTTGTTGTCTTTTTGTTTCTGATGTCATATTTGTGTTCTAGCATTCGTGTTTTCATAGCTCGCTTAGATTGTCCGATGTACACCATTCCGCATTGTTCGTTGTTTTCTGTGTTGTTTTGTTCATTTTTCTCCTCAAAATTGCAATTAGATGTTTTAATTACAATTATAAAAGCACTGGTTAGTAAACCTCAAAAAAACAACTAAGTATAAAATTCAAATCTAACCCAACTTAAAGCATACATTTCTCGGAGAGGACACCGAAAAATATTAAGAAAAATTTATACTTTAAAAAGAACAAAATGAAAGGATTCTACAAACACATCCAATACAAATATTCCACACAAACATGCACGATTATGAAGGACTACGGTAACCAAAGACGAAGACTAGTGAAACAAAAAGGAAAACTCAGATTTTTACTCATATGCAAAGAGTACGGAATGACACCGAAACATTTAATAGGAGCAACAAATGTAGCCAAAAGACTTTTTTCATCCGAAACAGTCAACAATTTATATGAAAAGATGGAGAAGATTTTTCAACAAAAACTCTTAAATTTAGAAATAAAACAGGCAAACATTGACATAAAAAACACAACAAGTTACATTTTCCACGGAGAAATTAATTTAAAAGCAAGGCTAAGCAACGAAGACTTTTTAGAATTTACATCAAGACAAAAATACGTATATAACAACACATCAGAAAACATCAGAAGAACACACGACACAAAAATCGCAAATCTAAAACAAAACTATATTAAACAATTTGGATTCACATATAATGAAAGCTGGTTGATAAACTACACGGACATCGAACTTCCAGAAGACTGTAAGTGGCTTTTAACACTTGGACATAAATTTGCTCTTCCGATAGCAGACAGAAATTTCTCCCCAATACACGTAATTGCTGATCTAGAGCAGTACATACAAACTATGGACGATGAAAGAGTACAAAGTGTTGCCAGATCTAAATTAACAAATAAACTAATAACTTTCAAAAATGGACTGAGAAATTCAGCGAAAGAAAAATTTATACTGACAACTTACGAAAAAACCAAAAAAATTATTAAAAAACACAAAAACACGATAACTATTACACATGCAGACAAGGGGAACAAAACTGTTATAATGTACAAAAAAGACTACATAGAGAAAATGAACAAAATGCTAGAAGACAAGAAAACATACAAGACAATGAGAGCTGATCCGACAAATGAATTGAAAAACAAAAATAATAAATTAGTTAAAAAACTACATGAAAAGAAACATATTGATGACTATGACAGATTCAGACTATTGAGCTCAGCAGCAATAGCTCCAAGACTATACGGACTACCAAAAATACACAAAACTAACGTACCTTTAAGACCTATCTCGTCCTCAGTAGCCGTTCCATGCTACAAATTATCCAAACACGTTGGAGGAATTTTAAAACACTTAATTTCAGACAAATACAACATAAAAAACTCAATACAACTAAAAAATAAACTTAAAGACTTTACATTGACAGATGACGACATTATGATCTCTTATGACGTTGTCTCTTTGTTCACAAACATACCGACTTATATAGCAATTAAAATTATTTTTCAACAATGGGACAAAATTAAAAACCTGACAAAAATACCACGAACACAATTTCTAGAGATCTTACAATTTTGCCTCAAGGAAAATAATTATTTTATGTTCGACAACATAGTATACCAACAAATTCATGGCATGCCTATGGGCAACCCGTTATCGCCGACGATAGCGGACATCGTACTTGACAATTTACTTGACTATACAATTAAAGAACTGCAAAAACAAAATATAAACATTGGTTTTATATGTAAATATGTGGACGATATATTTGCCATAATAAAGAAAAAAGACATGGACAAAATCCTCGAAACACTAAACATTTACCATAACAAAATACAATTTACAACAGAAATAGAAGAAAACCAGAATATTGCATACTTAGACGTAAAATTACATAGATTTAATAACAAAATAATATTTGAATGGTACACCAAAGAACTGTCTTCAGGGAGACTTATAAATTTTCATTCGACACAACCACTTAATTATAAAATAAACACTGCGACTAATATTATTAACAAAATTTTCACACTAACTGACACAGAATTTTTGAACAGGAACATTGAAAAACTAAAAATAATATTTAGGAGAAATGATTATCCACAGAAAATGATTTCGTCACTAATTGATAAAATATACAATAATCACAAAAATACTCAAACATCAGATAACATAAAAACATCTGGCAACACTGGAAGCACAAAATATTACTCTGTAACATACATCCCTAAATTAACAAACAAAACACACATACATACAATAATAAAAACAGATGAGAGTACAAAGTTCGCGTACAAGTCTAATTTGACACTAAACAATATATTTACAAAAACAAAAACAAAAATCAGAAACGAAGACCAGCACAACATCGTCTACCTAATACCATGTTTAGGCACCAAGAAGAAAGAGGAGAAAAATGAACAAAACAACACAGAAAACAACGAACAATGCGGAATGGTGTACATCGGACAATCTAAGCGAGCTATGAAAACACGAATGCTAGAACACAAATATGACATCAGAAACAAAAAGACAACAACTGCGCTAGCACAACATATAAATGAAAAAGAACATACAGCTGACTTTGACAACGCGAAAATTTTGGACATCGAAAACCAAAACAATAGAAGACTAACACTTGAATGCTTGCGTATACAAGAAAGGGGAAATGACGCGATGAACTTTAAGGAAGACACAAACAACATTAACAACAATTATGCAGCAATACTGCATCGTTAACTGTCGTCCAGTAAAGTGTTCTTTGTTAAGTGTGAATTTTTATTGTTGAAAAAATTTTTTAAAAAAATTTCTTTTTAAAAAATTTATAGTTAAAATCAGTTTTTTTAAATTGTTTAAATTTTTAAAACAAAGTAAGTGTAATGTAAAGTCAGAATCTGTATAAAATGTTAAATTTTGTTTTTGTTTTAGAATAAAAAATTTTTTAGCCCTGATGATGTCAGAAAATAACTGACGAAACGTTGGCACAAAATTGCAATTAGATGTTTTAATTACAATTATAAAAGCACTGGTTAGTAAACCTCAAAAAAACAACTAAGTATAAAATTCAAATCTAACCCAACTTAAAGCATACATTTCTCGGAGAGGACACCGAAAAATATTAAGAAAAATTTATACTTTAAAAAGAACAAAATGAAAGGATTCTACAAACACATCCAATACAAATATTCCACACAAACATGCACGATTATGAAGGACTACGGTAACCAAAGACGAAGACTAGTGAAACAAAAAGGAAAACTCAGATTTTTACTCATATGCAAAGAGTACGGAATGACACCGAAACATTTAATAGGAGCAACAAATGTAGCCAAAAGACTTTTTTCATCCGAAACAGTCAACAATTTATATGAAAAGATGGAGAAGATTTTTCAACAAAAACTCTTAAATTTAGAAATAAAACAGGCAAACATTGACATAAAAAACACAACAAGTTACATTTTCCACGGAGAAATTAATTTAAAAGCAAGGCTAAGCAACGAAGACTTTTTAGAATTTACATCAAGACAAAAATACGTATATAACAACACATCAGAAAACATCAGAAGAACACACGACACAAAAATCGCAAATCTAAAACAAAACTATATTAAACAATTTGGATTCACATATAATGAAAGCTGGTTGATAAACTACACGGACATCGAACTTCCAGAAGACTGTAAGTGGCTTTTAACACTTGGACATAAATTTGCTCTTCCGATAGCAGACAGAAATTTCTCCCCAATACACGTAATTGCTGATCTAGAGCAGTACATACAAACTATGGACGATGAAAGAGTACAAAGTGTTGCCAGATCTAAATTAACAAATAAACTAATAACTTTCAAAAATGGACTGAGAAATTCAGCGAAAGAAAAATTTATACTGACAACTTACGAAAAAACCAAAAAAATTATTAAAAAACACAAAAACACGATAACTATTACACATGCAGACAAGGGGAACAAAACTGTTATAATGTACAAAAAAGACTACATAGAGAAAATGAACAAAATGCTAGAAGACAAGAAAACATACAAGACAATGAGAGCTGATCCGACAAATGAATTGAAAAACAAAAATAATAAATTAGTTAAAAAACTACATGAAAAGAAACATATTGATGACTATGACAGATTCAGACTATTGAGCTCAGCAGCAATAGCTCCAAGACTATACGGACTACCAAAAATACACAAAACTAACGTACCTTTAAGACCTATCTCGTCCTCAGTAGCCGTTCCATGCTACAAATTATCCAAACACGTTGGAGGAATTTTAAAACACTTAATTTCAGACAAATACAACATAAAAAACTCAATACAACTAAAAAATAAACTTAAAGACTTTACATTGACAGATGACGACATTATGATCTCTTATGACGTTGTCTCTTTGTTCACAAACATACCGACTTATATAGCAATTAAAATTATTTTTCAACAATGGGACAAAATTAAAAACCTGACAAAAATACCACGAACACAATTTCTAGAGATCTTACAATTTTGCCTCAAGGAAAATAATTATTTTATGTTCGACAACATAGTATACCAACAAATTCATGGCATGCCTATGGGCAACCCGTTATCGCCGACGATAGCGGACATCGTACTTGACAATTTACTTGACTATACAATTAAAGAACTGCAAAAACAAAATATAAACATTGGTTTTATATGTAAATATGTGGACGATATATTTGCCATAATAAAGAAAAAAGACATGGACAAAATCCTCGAAACACTAAACATTTACCATAACAAAATACAATTTACAACAGAAATAGAAGAAAACCAGAATATTGCATACTTAGACGTAAAATTACATAGATTTAATAACAAAATAATATTTGAATGGTACACCAAAGAACTGTCTTCAGGGAGACTTATAAATTTTCATTCGACACAACCACTTAATTATAAAATAAACACTGCGACTAATATTATTAACAAAATTTTCACACTAACTGACACAGAATTTTTGAACAGGAACATTGAAAAACTAAAAATAATATTTAGGAGAAATGATTATCCACAGAAAATGATTTCGTCACTAATTGATAAAATATACAATAATCACAAAAATACTCAAACATCAGATAACAAAAAAACATCTGGCAACACTGGAAGCACAAAATATTACTCTGTAACATACATCCCTAAATTAACAAACAAAACACACATACATACAATAATAAAAACAGATGAGAGTACAAAGTTCGCGTACAAGTCTAATTTGACACTAAACAATATATTTACAAAAACAAAAACAAAAATCAGAAACGAAGACCAGCACAACATCGTCTACCTAATACCATGTTTAGGCACCAAGAAGAAAGAGGAGAAAAATGAACAAAACAACACAGAAAACAACGAACAATGCGGAATGGTGTACATCGGACAATCTAAGCGAGCTATGAAAACACGAATGCTAGAACACAAATATGACATCAGAAACAAAAAGACAACAACTGCGCTAGCACAACATATAAATGAAAAAGAACATACAGCTGACTTTGACAACGCGAAAATTTTGGACATCGAAAACCAAAACAATAGAAGACTAACACTTGAATGCTTGCGTATACAAGAAAGGGGAAATGACGCGATGAACTTTAAGGAAGACACAAACAACATTAACAACAATTATGCAGCAATACTGCATCGTTAACTGTCGTCCAGTAAAGTGTTCTTTGTTAAGTGTGAATTTTTATTGTTGAAAAAATTTTTTAAAAAAATTTCTTTTTAAAAAATTTATAGTTAAAATCAGTTTTTTTAAATTGTTTAAATTTTTAAAACAAAGTAAGTGTAATGTAAAGTCAGAATCTGTATAAAATGTTAAATTTTGTTTTTGTTTTAGAATAAAAAATTTTTTAGCCCTGATGATGTCAGAAAATAACTGACGAAACGTTGGCACAAAATTGCAATTAGATGTTTTAATTACAATTATAAAAGCACTGGTTAGTAAACCTCAAAAAAAACAACTAAGTATAAAATTCAAATCTAACCCAACTTAAAGATTAGTTTTTTTGTTTTCTGTGAGCCAGGTTAGTCTTCAGACAATGATTTTTTCAAGTAGTTTTGATAAACAAGATATGAGGGAGATTGGGCGATATGCTTTCGGACTTGAAATGTCAGTATTTGGTTTTCGGATAGGCACAATCCAAACTGTTTTCTATGAATGTGGGATGATTCCTGTCGATAAGACGTCGCTTACTTATTGGCGATAGAAATTTTAACATTAAGTATGACACTCGATCAAAGCCTGGTGTTTTACCTTTTACTTTGTTTAGGGTACTATTCAATTCTACTAGTGATATTTGCTCTTCAATAATCGAGTGGAAGCCTAATGAAGAAGGAGCAGTGTAGGTGCGAATATAAGATTTATGTCGATTGAAATAGGAGGAAAAATTGCACTTAGAAGAATATTTGGCTAATTCGCTTGCCATGAAGTTGGCAATTTCTGATTTATCAGTTTACATACCAATTGGCGATTTTATTGCATTAATTGGGGTTTTTGAGTTCCTATTGGCGAGTTTGTTAATTTTTTGCCATATGCTACTGATTGAAGAATTTCTATTTATTTGGCTGCTAAAGTTTTTGAAACTTTCAGATTTTGCAATTTTTACCTCTCTTCTAAACATAGCATTAGTTTTTTTAAAGTTAATTAAATTTGTGGTGGATGGGCAATTCTTAAATCTATGACAATTTTGCATTTTGGTGTTTCTGAGCTCTGCGAGTTTATCATTCCACCAAGGGTTATGATGTTTATTATGCTGTGACGGGGGAATAAATAAGTTTGCCGCAATTCTTAGTGATTTAAGGAATAGAGCAGCGTCTTTATTGATATTATAGGATTGTGGCCTACAATTTAATTCAAAATCAACCCTGTCAGAATATTCTACCCAGTTAGCTTTATTAAGTAAAAAGCGTTTCGTTTCGGATTTTTAAAATAAGTTGAGTTTTGTATCATGTTAAAGGCAGTTAGACTATGAAAGTGAACACTGTTGTGTAAATCGTCAAAAATTTCCTAAGTTGTAAAGGGAAGAAGGCTTACCGAACAACAACTTACATCTATGTGGGTTAGAGTACCATGTGTGGAAAGATGAGTTGGTTCTCCGCTATTTAGGATGCATAAATTTGACTGTATTAAAGATCTCTCAACGGAAAGACCACGTGAGTTGTTTGTGTCAGAGCCCAAAAGGGTGTTTCAACTATTGAAATCACCTAGTACAATAAGTGGGGTATTAATTGATGAAAAAATATTATTTAGATCAGTACAATAAAAGTTTTGAGTTGGTGGAATATAAAGAGAGGCCAAAGTAAATGTGATTTTTAGGTGAAAATCGATAGCAATAATTTATAGTTGAGTATTGATGCTTAGAATTCTTTGCGGAATATTATTTTTTATTAGCAATCCTACACCTTGTTTAGAGTATGTGGTATTAGGGGAATTTTCGAAATATCTTACGTAATTTTTTGGAGTAATGGGAGTGAAAGTACTGTTGCAATTTGTTTCTTGCAAGCAGAGGAAAGTTGGATTATTCTCATTTATAATAAGCTGTAGATCTGTGAAATTATTACAGTAGCCATTCATATTCCATTATAAGATTTTGTAGTCCATGAAAAGAAAAAATTGTCCTTATAAAGTTAGAGGAAAGTGTGATGAGACTAAAATTTGTGTTTAAAACTTAAGTTATAAACTATCAGAATCGGATATAGTAACATAATATTTGTCTTTATACAGCAAAGTTTCTGTTACCTTGGATATAGGGGATTGAGATTCGAAAGAGTTTTCTAAAATATCATTTTTTGGAATATTGTGTGTAAGTTTGTTTTGAAGGTAATTAACTTCTAAGGTATTTGTAGGAGGAATTTCGGATTTTTTTTCAGCTTGATGATTTTCTGTAGATGCTTGATGTTTATCTGTATTTGATTGATGTTTCTCATTAGTTGCTTGATGTTTTTCTGCAGTTGTCTGATGTTTCTCAGTAGCTTGATATTTTTCAGTAGTTTGATGTTTTTCAGTGGTTTGAAGTTTTTCAGTGATTTTAATTTGATTTTTATTCCAATAAAAATAATAATATGCAAAGGTCGTTCTTAAGCTATTTTTCGTGATAGCTTGTCTTATATTTAGTTAAGAAACATAAATATGTACATAATTTTTCATAAAACTTCTTTTTATTTGTAAATTCAATATATAAATTTTGAAAGAATCTTCTTTAAATAATTTGTTTCTATATACCCGGTGAAAAATAAATTCAAAAAAGTAAAAACGAAGGAATGCGAACGCAATATCAAAATTGTAAGAATGTATGAAAAAATTAAAACACACAAGCACGGTTGCCACTTTGGTTCAATTGGACCAAAACTGGTCCTATTTTTTAGGTTTGGTCCGCTAGGCCTTCTTTTTCTGATTTGGTACTTTTTGAGAAGTATCAAAAATTAACATTTATATATATGTACATACTAGCGGTGGCAATCCCGGAGCTTTTTTGAGTTTCGGGATTTTCGGGATCGAAGTTTCTAATAATAGAAAAAATAATAGCTTAAAAATTGACTTAGAACACTTCGAGTGTTAATACATCTAAATCACATTTACTAAGTTTGACTAGTAGAAGATAGCCACTATTAAAAGGAGATGATAGAGGATAATCAAGCATTTATGATCAAACTATCAATTTCATTTTTACATTCAAAAATTCGTGCGCCACATTTTGTACTTGATTAATACTTTATCACCTTCTTCAAATATGACAGTGATGGCATTTAGTGGCACCAAATGGCTCGCTCTCAGTAGACGCACCCATAAGTATTCTTCATTTAAGTTGTCAAAATCTTTAGATGCTGATTTTTTGAAGACAAACCTATATTTTTTGTTGCAGATTTGTATTTTATTACAAGAAATATATATGTTTGTTTATGTTGTTTTTCTATTGCATTTTTAGTATTTCCGTTATTGATAAAAATAATTTTAGTCTAAATAGGTCTGTTTGTTAACTGAAAATTTGTACGAATTTGTACAAGTTTGTAACAATTGTTACTGGATTGTGTTTGTTAAGAAAAAAATATCCAGTAACGAGAGAGGCAGTGAGAGAATAAAGTGACAATTTGTTGCGAGAGAGCCTGCTAGTTTTTACTAGATAAAATTTTACCAGCAAACATTTTTCAAAAAGAAAAACATATGATTTTGACAACTGTCAATGTTTTTTCATAAATAAAAATGCAAATTGTTTTGAAAAACTTAAATATTTTTTTTCACTTGTCAGCTTGTACGAATTTTTACTGGATTGTGTTTGTTTACTTTTATGAAAATTTTTTTCTCTGTGAGCAAATACTTTCTTACTCTCTAAAATTTCTTTACTGGATAATTGTTACTGGGAAAGTAAACAAACACACTTAATTTCACATTTTATCATTTTTCTCATGATCTATCAATTTTCAATACTAAGTAAAAAATTCTTAAAATTATTCAAAGTATTAAAAAAGATATTTTTTTTTTGCTATGTGACATTTTTAATAAGAAAATCTTAAACAAAAAATTGCTACAATAAAAAAAAATATTTTTACTCAATTTAAGGTTCAGACACAATTGAAGTACATTTTGCAGGTTGATGCAATAATGTTTCATGCACATCAAATGTATTTATTTTGCAGACTTTGTACTTAAATATGTCACATAAAAGAATATTTATTAAATGTATAATATAAAATTTGTTTCCAATCCCGAAAATCCCGGGATTGTCTCTTTGTAATCCCGGGATTACTTTAGCCTATATTTAGAGCAAATCCCGGGGTCCCGGGATCCCGGGATTGCCACCCCTAGTACATACGCATATATGTATATTCATATGAGTCAATCCAGATGAAAACGTCAAAAAACTGCAAATTTCGTTGCTGCACTACTTTGAATTTTGCTCAGACTTTGTGAGAATCTTCGTTAGGATTCCAAAGAAGGAAATCCAAGCGCATTTTATTTTCGGATGCGTCAGTTCCCGCCTGGCCGAATTGAAGCATATGAAAAACGTAATTTCCAGGCTTCAATATTTTTAGTAGTAAAATTTTTGTTTAAGATATAGGCAAACTTGAGATGGCAGCTAAGAGATGGTAGTATTTGTGCAAAGAATATAAATTCACACAATTTGTATTCGCAAAAATTACACGGTGCTGAAGAAACATGTATTTTATTGATTTTTCGTGATTTTTAACTGGCTCCAGTGTCGCGACTGTTGGATACAAACCATTAATATTTCTTACTGATCAAGAACACATATCGGGAAAGAAATAAAATCTACACTTAACTCTTTCCGCTTACTTTTTATAAGAAAAATCTGTGCTTGAAATTTCGAACTTTTGAAAAATTCCATTTTTTATGCCATAATATCAACATCTGAACCACGAGATAAAAATATGACACTTTCAGGATATTTCGTTTTAACCTTGAACTTCAAAAGCCTGAAATCTCGTTAACCGATTTTTATCCTTTCCACGTGTTCAGGTGGCTTAAAAGAAGCGACAAAAAAAAATTAGAATGAGTTTTTTGTTTGTATTTCGAACCCAAACATCAATTGTACAAATGAGAGGAAAAAACAACAATTGAGGAGTGGACGAACAGAACGGTATATGTCCAGTTGCAAAAATGTTAACAAATCGCGAAAAAAAGGCTTATGTCTCTGAACTAATTATTCACTTTGCTATCAAAAAAGTACCTTTTGGAAGTGTACCTTTGTGTGCCTTTGATAAGCAATTTTGCTCATTTAATAACATGTGATGTCGATATAATTATAACACAATTTAAATTATTAAGACGAAAAAGCAAAACAACGAAAAACAGATATTTTTTTCCGTTTTAGTAAATTTTCTGTTCTTCGTTTTTGATATGAATTGTACTAGGAAACAAAGCGGATGCGCTGTTCGCAGGTTTGATCTAGGAAGTTGAAATTTTGGTGGAACTTTCTTCAAAACCGATTCTATAATTTAGCCACATAGGACCGCAAATTTAAAAAAAAAAAATAAAAATACTTTCTTGGGGTGTATTTTTTCCGCATTTTTAGTCACACGAAAAATGTGGGCGTGGTTTTACAACAGTGGGTGGCGACCCCCATTCAACTAAAAATCCCGAAACGCTATATCTTGGCACTTAAGGCAGACTTTTTCTACGTTTTAGTAAGTCGGTTTTTTCGTTAAATTTCAACGAAATTGGACATAAACTCTGTCCGCGCTGTTTACAGGTTTGAGCTAGGCAGCTCAAATGTTGGGACAATTATTTTTATTCCTCAAGCATATTATAGCTGAAAAAATAAATAAAATCTCTCTCCTAAAGTTTGAAAAAAAAACACCCTAATGTATATGTAAGTTATTTCTAACACATCTTTTACAATGTGTTATGTGAACTTTCAGGTATTTTGAGTTATTTTTTGAAGTGAAAACTTTTTATGGCACGTTGTGCACCTCCGTAAGGAAGCATTCGCGGCTGAGGAAAAAAGTATAAGCTCGCGACACCGACCGTCATCGGGATTCCCCGTCATGAATGGGAGCGATAGTAAAATTTGAATGTTCTATTGTTTCTCTTAAATAAATATTCCAAGTGGAAGACAAAAAGCAAAGCAGACACACTAACTGACACATTCCATTCTCATTCAACGATTGTTTTGCTTACATGTTTGTTTCTTTCAAATTCCGCGTTGTTGCGTTGACAAATTGAGAATGAGAGCGAGAGTAAAATTTGAATACATATTCCATTTTTGTCTTCCATTGCATTGCCATATAAAAAGAAAACGCACACATACCAACTAACACACTAACTTGCCATTAAACGATTTGTTATGCTTGCATTACTTCTTTCTACGTGTGAAATTAATTTTTTGTTTCAAGTTGTCACTTCTGTCGGCACTCCCGGAGTGCAACCCGCCGGTTTTTTTTTAATGGAATATGTTAACTTGTTTATGTTAAATAAAACAAAATATGATAAGAAATATGGTCCTTTTTATTCCATTTTGGTCCTTTTTCTATAAAATTTTGGTCCCAAAAAAAATTCTGGTGTGGCAACCGTGCATACAAGCATTTCTTTCAGGGGTAAGAGCGCTTTTGATTTCCCTCTTTTTTGAGCGTAAGGAAAAATTTGAGTTTCGCTCTATGTCGATCGGTCAATTTTTCCATTGAAGTATACCTTTTTTTTACCATGTATCTAAAGAAGACATAACAAAGAGTAAGTGAGCCAAAACAGAACTCCTTAGGAGGTGTGGTTTTAAGAGGAATCTCAGTTAAAAATTTCGGTTTTTTTAGTTTAAAAATTAAATTTAACAACAACCTCTAAATATTTCCGTCTTAAAAAATTACTGCCATTGTGTAACACTGAAAAGTATGTTTTGCCCAAGTTTCAGTTCCATAGAAACTTTTTTGTGAAAGAAAAAAATCAAAAACCGGTTTTCAGCCATTTTTTTGAAAAATTTTGAGGTTAAGGCGAAAATGATCAGCACAAAAGTTGTAGATCTTCTTATTTCCTACAACTTTTGCATTAAACTTTTTTTGATATGATGCACAGTTTAGCCAGAAATCGTGAAAAACTGTGTTCGACCTCTAAAAATGCACCCCATTCCACCCCGGATAACTGCTGTCGGTTCTATTTTTTGTCCGCTTTTACAAGAGCTTTTTCAACAATATTCCGCTGTCAGATTGCTGTAACGAATTATTTTTTTTCTCTCATTTTTTCGACTAATTCTACTGGACTAAAAGTGCAACTCGATAAATGCGAGTTCACAAAAACTGAATATGTAAAAATTAAATTTTTGTGGATAATTACACTGGTTTACAACAAAAAAGATTTGGTTTCTCATGGACTTTTTTGTATGTATTTTGGGGCGTAGATTCCAAAAATGGCAACCAATTTTTTTTTTTTTTTTTTTCTTAACAATCGTTCTCAAGATATACCCAAAAAAACACTTTTTTCATTTATTTGGCTATGTCTCGATGAATTTTTTTTTCGACTCAAAAACGCTTTTCAGCACTCGAAAGATATTTTTATTCCCTTTCTAACAGTATGCTGTTTGCTTGAATCGAATAAGATTTGATGGAGTCACAAGCACTCGAAGTCCAAAAAACTGACTTTTTTTGTCTTTTTTTAAAAATCACAAAATTTCAACTGCTCCATTTGAATGAAAAATTTTTTTTTTCATATTTTTAGAATTAAAAATAAAAGACTATTTTTTTGCAAATATTTATGTGTAATATTGCGGAAATCGGACAAAAAATGTAGAAGTTATTCTAGAAAGCAGTAAAAAACTTGCAATAAAATTGATCGAATCTTCTTAATAAATTTATTTTATCGACAATTTGTTCAAAACTTCTGATAACTTAAAATGCACCGGTTACTGTTGAAAGGAGTTAGGTCCAAAACCCCACATTTCTATTTTTTCGTGGCCACAGAATTAATTGCAAAACTTGGTGTTTTTAAAAATCTGGAAATTTTTCATCGATATCTTTTTAACTGCTCATCCAATAAAAAATTCCATCATATATGTTTGTTTGTCATTTTAATACCTTTAATTTGATTCCAAACACGATTACATTGGCTTGGCTCTGGCTTGAGATATACATTTTAAAGTGAAAAGAGGTCTAAAAAAATGAAAAACCCACAAAGTCTTGAAAACTGTACCATTCAAAAAATTTTTATTTTCGAATTTAGCGGGAAAAAATACATAAGAAGAATAGTCTCTCAATAAAGGAACAAAAACAAAAAGTTCTTGTAACGATTAGACTCAACAAATTTTTGAAAAAATTTACGTATTCAGAAAATGGGTGATTCATTGAATCGCTCTTAGAGTTTTAATTTTACAATCGATTTTCTTCTTCTATATCTTAATTTTTGCGTAAAAGTATCAGCGCTACGTGCATCTGGAAAAATTATTTTTTTAATTTTATTTCTATTTGTTCATGGCCACAGGATCAGATGTAAAATTTGATATTTTTTCAAATCTAGACTGTTTTCATCGATATCTTTTGAACCGCTTATTTAATGAAATATGTATTTATACATGTTTGCTTGCCATTGTATTATCTTTGATTTGATACCAAGAACGATGGACATTTTTAGCTCAAGATATGATCTTTAAGGTGACAGGTCAAAAAAATTAAAAAACCACAATTTCTCGAAAACTGTACCATTCAAAGAATTTTCATTTTCGTTTTCGAACTCAGAAGGAAAAAGTAAATAAGAAAAGTAACCTTTAATCAAAGGAACAAAGTAAAAAATCATTTTGTAAACTAGTGTCATTATCAATAATTATAATAAAACAAAGTAATTTCTAAAAAAGTTTATTTTGATCCTATATTTTAAACACTTAGAAATAGCATAGTTTTTAATTTAGTATTTTACCTTTCTTACCTGTGACAGGTATAGGTATAGTTAGGTTTTGTGTCTGGGCCACACTACACAATGAGGGTATTCTTGAAAACGTGAAGCCTCGAAAACTGCGAAAACTGAGCACATTTTCGAGCCTCGAAAATAATTTGTATGAAGACAAGTTTGTCGAAACGGCATAAATAAATTGTTTATAGTATTTTCTTCAATAAATTCAATCAATTTATTTTTTTTTTCACTATTTTGCGGCATTTTAAGGATTCTATTTTATTTGACAAGGAATTTGATAAAAAATTTGATTTTTATTCAACAAAATCAGCCATAACTGAATTAGTGGACATTTTGACTAAAACACTGCAACACGGCAGCACTGATCGAACTGTCAAATTACCATTGCTCACTCATTTACGCGTTTGCATTGATAGGGGTGTTCCTGAAAGCAAGCTCGAAAACTTTCGAGTTTTCGTGTTTTGAAGAATACCCTTAATGTAAATGGGAAAAAGTTGTTACTTTTTCATGAGAAACAGCTTTGCCTCTCAGATTTGTAATTAAGAAACGTAGAACAGCGTTTGTTACCGTGTCAATTACCGGTTTATTTACCGTTATCTCAAAACGCTGACGTGTAGAACAATCAGCCAATCAGTGATATCAGTCGATGTTTCTTCAGAATTTAGGTATCATTTTTGCACACAGTGTTTTTTATAAACCATTAATTTTTTCATCGTGTTCTCTTCCTTTCGAAAAGTTGAAAAAAATAGCACCATACCCTAAGAAATTACAAATCCGCTTAGAAAAGTTAGGCATACATGATATTTTTTCAACCAAGTTATGTTTTCGAATTTCGTCTACCCTCCCGAATAACTTCAATTTGGAAAATAACACCTTAAGAAACATGTTTAGAATTTTCGGTACAAAATTTTTTGGTTTAAACGACGTTACAGCGAAGTAACCTAAAGTTGATATCGGAGTATTGCAATAAATCATTTAAGATGTTGGAGTTCAGATACACAAAAATTAATTCCCTAGTTGATATAAAGTTACACATAAAAAGACATTTTAACTACCTTTCGTTGTTCCTACTATCGCGGTTGTAATCTTTGTTGTCTTTTCGTCGATCTTCTGAAAATTGAATAATGTATGATATAGTCAGATAACATAAAAAAAACACAAAATACCATTATTTTTTCTTGTAAGTCCCCTTCTATCTGGACTGTGTTTTCGAAAATCTTCCTTTTCAGTGTTGACAGGCTCATCCCTACATCGCCAACTTATTGCTGCATTTGCATTTTCTTTATCTGGTTTTTCTAACTGTACTTCAGCAAATTTTTCATTAACATCAATTTGTTGTTGTTTTAATTCATCTTTAAGTTTTTCCTCCTTTCGTAACTGAGCTAAACGTTCTTCTATTTCTAGTTCACGAGAAGCGGTGTCGACCGGTTTTGCTGCTCCAAAAACTTCAGATTTTTTGGGTCGTACATTTTCATCATCTCGGTCAACATGTATACTGTCGCCTATTTCAGGTTCAGGTTTAGAATGAATTTCTGGCAATGGCAGTGTACGAGGTTTTAAGTTTAGCTTAGGTCTCTCTTGATCTGGATCTTCGTTAATTTCTTGCACGATCCTATTTCCCCGTTCGCGGTCGTTTTCGAAATTTCTATTTCGTGTATTTCCATCACGATATCTTTCTCCATCGCGGTATCTCTCCCCTCGAACTGGCGAAGAATCGTTTAAGATAGAACGACCTCCAGTACGCCATGAGCCAGGCGTAGCATCATCTTGAGAATTGTCTGTTCTACGTTCACGGTTATATCCACGATCATAACTGTTAACATCTTGACTGACATTGTCTCGGCGCCAATTAGTTGAATCACGATTTTCTGAACTGTTTCCGAAACCATCATAACCTCGACGATTATTCCTTTGACGATTACCCTGCTGTTCATTTTCATTTGATAAATCAATACGAATTCGTCGGCCCTTGATAGTTGGATCAGGCATACTTAGTACATCGATTAAATCTTCGCGATTATCAAATTCAACATATCCAAATCCACGAACACGTCCAGTTTCACCATCTTCCCTAGGTAATCGTAAAGAAACGATAGGAATTGCGCCAAAAAAATCATGAATATCGTCTTCATTGGCATCAAATGGTAGATTTGTGACATAGGCAAGAAATGGTGGTTTGTGAGGAATCGAATCATCGTCAAAAATTCTATTCGCCCTTGGTGCGGTAGGAAGTTGAAACACTAAGGGAAGTGAAGAACCTCCATCATCACTGTCATCGCCGTCATAATTTCGAACTTTCTTAGAAACCTGGGTGGTACCAACTGGTGTATCACTTCCATTGAACAAAAATGACTGTAATGATATGACCGTCCCTTTGCTTTTTTTGCCTTTTTTACCTAAAATAAAATACAAATTTGTATAATGCTCATTAAACTCACAAATACTTCATTTCATTTATTCAAATTTGTAATTATAAAGCGTTCGAGACCGAAAAAAAACATAATTACTAAGAAATGTGTACATATTCAGAGAATAGCAGTCTGCATGTGAGCCATTCGGGAGCTTATGAAACTTTCACCACATTTACACAGATTCAAACTCACTGAAAATTTTGTGAGGCGAGCCATCATTCGTTTCGAATTCGTTTTTTGTTCATAAAACGAAATCGATGCGAATTTTGTTTTTTGTAAGTAAAACGAATTCGTAACGGACTTCAAATACGAATCCGTTTCGAATTCGTTTTTTGTTAATAAAACGAGTCCGTTTCGAATTCGTTTTTTGTTCATAAAAAAGATTATTTTTTTTTTTAAAGAATTTGACTTGTTTAAGACTAATAATTATTATATTAATAATTGAACAGTTCATTATATTGAACTTTTTTAGTCATTTTTATTCAACAAACATGACAAAGATAACAAGTGGATCAATTTAACCTGGTAATTGGTGACATATGTTTCGGCTATTACCACATTAACATATATCACCAACATATGTCACCAATTACCAGGTTAAATTGATCCACTTGTTATCTTTGTCATGTTTATTGAATAAAAATGACTAAAAAAGTTCAATATAATAAATTGTTCAATTATTAAGATTAAATTTTTTTGGAAATTTTATCATCCGATAAGAAAAATTTGAATTTTTCAATTCAAATACAATTCAAAAAAAAAAGAAACACAATTAAAATTTTTCTTATCAGATGGTTTTTGGGAGTAAAATTGCCTAGGTGGCGACACTTAAACATTCGTAACTTTTTTATTTATGAAACGTACTAAAATGTGTACTAAATGTGTGTAATATAAACATATTCATATGACTTTTATATGACTTCTCATATAGTCTGAAGGGGCTTTTACTCGTATGTCAACTTAAGTATTTTCAAACTAGTCATTTCGAAAAAATATCTTAAGTCAAAGTAAGACTTACTTTTTCTTAACTTTCTGTTTTTTAAAATATCTTATGTACAAAACAACGAATAAACCATAATTCTAACTTAAATTTTTATCAATATCTGTCTATAATCTCTTAAGATATAGCGTAAGTTCTTCCTTGATTAAAAATAATTCACTAAAATTCAACAAAATTGATTTTAAAAAAAATCGTCAATATCTCAAAACTCAATTTTAAGACTTAAGATGCTATGATAAAATGTCACAGATATGATATAATAGCCGCGTTTTATTCGCTTTGGTTAAACCTAAAAGTGAATAAAACGCATAAGTTTAACCTTTAATAATTCTGCATTTGACCAACAGGTGGAATGACAGTGTTTGACAGAAATTCAATTTCAAAATCAGAGCCGAGTTTATGGTCGTTTGGTTGAACGGGGTAAGGGGCCTCATGTATCAGTACATAATTTTTTTTTTTTCAAATTATTGCTGTCAAATCATTTCAAACTGTTTTTATAGTGTCGCAGACGTTAATACCAAAGTTTGATTTTCGTTCTCTGTTGTTTCATCACTGTTTTTTTATTTTTATTTTAGCACAATAGCTTGTATAATTTGCAATATCTTTCGTAATTAACCTTAAAATTTATAGCGGTACACACACCCTGGTACAATCCAGTTCGATTTTAATCCAGAAATAGCTTTCCATAAGCAAACCTCTTACATCAAATTTTAGTATGATTGCTCAGATATTTCGATAGATATGCCATACGTACTTTACTTGTATGAGAATCGCCACGCCCACCATTGCTATTGCGCCAAATTTTTGTAAGAAGATACCTTATAGCAAGTACATCTGCCTTGTTAAATTTCATATCGACTACGTTGTTAGTTCTCTTCATATAACGTTTATAAATATTGTGTGATATCCACACCCCTGTGAGAGACTTTGAAAACTCAAAAAATAACCAAATCCTAATTTTGTTCACATGCGCACCAAGTCACCAAGTTTCATTAAAATCGCTGCAATAGTTTCAATAATTACCAAACAGATAAATCTAAGAATATTTGTTGGTCAATTTGCGTCGGAACACGGAATTTGAAAAAAAAAATTTTTTTTAACTTAGAAAAAATAAAAAAAAAACGCTTCTCCACGATCGGTCGCAGAAATTCTAATATTTATTTTGAGAATTTAAAAAAAAAACGAAGAGGACATAAATACATTTCGGAAATAAAGATTTTTTGAAGTAAACTAAAAATAAATGATGAAGGTTAAAATTTTTCATAAATTCGTTTTTTTTTTCTTAAAAACGGAATGACAAAGTGAATATACACTCAGTGCTGGGTATATTTCATCATCATATATTTTATCATCATATGACGTTTCATTTTTTCGCATCTGTGAAAACAGGTTGATAATTTGATTGAATATTAAAAATTTTTAGAATATGCAACGATACTAAGAAATCGGAGCGTGATATCGAATATGAAAATTGGACCACTTTTGAAGACGCTTCGGTGTCTTGCTTTGTTCTAAGTCTTGTAATGTTTAAGAGTTAACAGTAATAATTCGCTGAAAGAATCAACGTATTTAATTGCACACAATTGCTTTTAAACGATTTTTATGTTTCTGGACTCCGTTCGGAAATTTTATCTATCAATAGTTGTACTCTTTCAGATGAGTTCGAGAAAAAACTTGATACTGATGAAACTGTACCTAGCATGTTACGAATTTCAGAAATATCACGTGATTTACCTGATTACAAATTCAGAGAGTGATTGAAACAAATGAGTGTGAAATGCTAAGAGTTGGTTTTCAGATATCAAAGCCTTAACTCCTTTGATTTGTACGATCCACCATGAACGTTCTTGAATCAAAATATTTTTTATCACTCCCATGGGGGGATCCAGCCCCCATAGCCCCCCCCCCTTGTATCCGCCACTGATTGTAAGTATTGCCCTATAGTTCAAACAATTTTTAAAGTCTTAACCTAATTTGGGAATTTTTAATATATTTGCATTTAAATTCTATCAAAAAGTCAACTTTTTTTTTTGAGTTTAGTAGCGCTATATTACCAAAATAATACACTGTGCGCTGGTGGTCGTATCAAAAAACTACGGAGCAGTCCGCAAATGTGGTGATTATAAGGTTACGTTGAATCCGTGCTTAACTGTTGATGAGCATCCGTTGCCGACCGAACTTTTCATCGCGATGTCTGTTGGAGACAAATTTTCAAAAATATATTTGTCCAAGACATATTTACAATTAGAAATTCATCCGAATGACCGACATTTGCTTACATTAAGTACAAACAAAGGCTTACATCAACCAACCAGAATGATGTTTGGTGTACCTTGTGCGCCGGCGAAGTGGCAACGCTTCATGGAGGAGCTTTTAATCGATATTTCAGGAATTTTTATGTTTCTCGATGATATTAAAATTGCGGCACCTGATGACGAACCGCAGTGGAAACGGTTAGAAGAAATGATACGTCGTCTAAATAAACACAACATGCGAGTTAAGTGGGAAAAATCAAAGTTTTTTTCTGAAAACATTGAGTACTGTGAATACGTTATTGATGCATGGCATACGTAAATGAAGAGCAAGGTTAAAGCCATACAAGAAATGAAAATTCCCACTAACAAGGATGAAGTACGTTCTTTACATATGCATGGCATACATAAATGAAGAGCAAGGTTAAAGCCATACAAGAAATTAAAATTCCCACTAACAAGGATGAAATACGTTCTTTCCTAGGATTCGTACAATACTAGCCGCGTTTTATTCGCTTTTGTTAAACCTAAAAGTGAATAAAACGCATAAGTTTAACTTTTTATAATTCTGCATTTGACCAATAGGTGGCATGACAGTGTTTGACAGAAATTCTATTTCAAAACCAGAGCCGGATTTATGGTCGTGTGGTTGAACGGGGCCTAGCGCGGTAAGCGGCCTCACGTATCCGTATATAATTTTTATTTTCAAATTATTGCTATCAAATCATTTTAAACTGTTTTTATAGTGTCGCAGACTCTAATACTAAAGTTTTCTTACCGTTTTCTGTTGTTTCATCACTGTTTTTTTATATTTATTATGTGTTTCTATTTTAATGTTTCGGCCTAGCACTGACTTGATGCACGGCCTCGCGTTACTTTAGAACGCTTCTTCAAAATTCCAGCACAGTTGCCATATATTTTTGATTATTTTAGGTTTATGTCTATAATGCTTCAAACCTTAGCAAAGACAAAAAAAGTTTCATCCAATTGAACTGGAAATTGAGCTGGTTCACGCATTTGTATGAAATTTTGGTTTAACCAAACCCAATAAAACACGGCTAATATGTTCAACTTTTCAATTAAAATTGGTTAAAGCCCACCGTGAGGAGGCTAAGAGCAACAAAAAAAAAGTGAAAAGAAGTGTCGCTCGGATCTAGTTTCGAAAATGTAGCCATCGGAAATTGCGGATACAGCTTTTGTAAAAATCATTACAAGTTGGAAAACCCCCGAATATGGGAGTCATGAGTCGAAAAAAGTTAAGTGACTTTGGAGCAAAGCCGGTGTTGGATTTTTGAGTTTTAAATCCTTACCCTTACTCTTATGTAAAATTGTGTGGCTAGCAATCCAAACAAATTTATACAAAAGTTGGGAACCCCTGAATGAATTTCCAAAATATGGATATCATATGAAAGGTAATTTAATGGGGTATAAAATTGTGCTACAAAAAATTAAATCCGTTAGGTAGTTTTCGAGATATGAGGTTTCTTAAAAAATGTTGACCTCTTTTTTTGAAAAAAAAAAAACAGTTATTTTTTCCAAAGTATGTATTATTAACCTATAGTGATACTTATATATTTAGAAAGTATAATTAATTAGCTTTAAAATGATGTGCTATTTGTTTATGTATTTTTTATATTAATCAATTTTTTTACCGGAAAACAAAAAAAAAAATATTGTTTTTTTGAAAACAATAAAATATATATGGGCAACTACCATATGTTATAGACTGAACCGCTGGTCCCAGAAATTCTACATACAAGTTATTGTAATTGGATGGACTTCGGCCCCGGCGAAGGGTTTAAAACTCCCAAAAATCCAACACCGTCTTCGCGGAGGCCTCACTTAGGAGTAAGCGGCCTTCGGCCGCGGTTCAAGATTTAAAACTCCCAAAAATTCGTCGTCGGCTTCGCGGAGGCCTTCGACCGCGGTTCAGTCTATAACATATAACTGTTGCCCATACATATTTTATTGTTTTCAAAAAAAAGAATATTTTTTTTTTTTGTTTTTCGGAAATAAAAATTGATTAACATAAAAAATATGTATGTAGTACAAATAGCACATCATTTTAAAGCTAAAATTATGCTTTTTAAATATACAGTGAATCAAAAAAGTTTAGGCACAGCGCCATTTACAAAGTTTATCTGTTAATAACTTTTTTTCCACTTGACTAACAAAAATAATTAGGATGTAATTTTTAATAAGGAACATTTTATTAAATATCTAAGCAAAAAATATTTGAATTCCATTTTTTTTAGATGTGATGTTATAACAATCAGCGAAAATGCATGATTTTCATATCAAAAAAGTTCAGGCACACATATGAAAAATTTAAGTCTTGGTCCAATTTCCGAACATCTAATATTTGGTTTGACCTCCATTAGCTTGAATAACTGCCTGTATGCGTCGACGCATACTTCCAACTAAGTTAGATGTCTCCACGGGTGTTATATTTGGCCATTCTGGGCGTATGGTGTCCTTAAGATAATCCTTCGATGTTATGTGATGAAACCGTATTTTTTTTTTTTCAGCAAGTGCCAAATATGTTCAATCGAATTCATATCCTGCGACTTTGGGGGTGTTTTAAATTGTTTACAATGGTATATTAGCCATTGCTATACAAGAAACGACGAATAATTCGTTATTTTTGGAAAAAATAACGGTTTTTTTTTAAAAAAATAGGATAAAATTATTCATAAAACCTCATATCTCGAAAACTACCCAACGGATTTAAATTTTTCATAGGACAATTTTATACCTTAATTAAATTACCTTTCATATGATATTCATGTTTTGGAAATCCATTCAGGGGTTCCCAACTTATAGCGTTTTTATAAAAGCTATATTGGCAACTTCCGATGGCTATATATCCCAAGCCAGATCCAAGCGACACTTTGTTTTTTGCTATTTTTATTTCCATTTTAGGGGGTAAAAAAAAAAAATTTTAGCATGGGAGCTAAAGTAAACCTGTTCCATTTTTTTTTGGCTTAAGTTTACTTTAGCTGACATTCTCCAAATCAATTTCTTTTTTTAGGGGTGATAAAGGGTAAAAAATAAAAAAATATAAAAATTTCAAAAAAAGTCGCTCGGATCTAGTATCGGAGATATAGACATCGGAAGTTGCGGATATAGCTTTTGGAAAAATGGTTATAAGTTGGGAACCCCTGAATGGATTTCAAAAAAATGGGTGTCATAAGATAGATAATTTAATGGCCTACAGTAATGGTGAGTAAAGTTTTGAATTTTGACCCATATTTTTGGAGATTTTACGATTTATGTGAAATTTTGAACAAATTTTTTTGGAAAAAACATTTTTTTTTCCAAAAAATGTGTTAATGACCTGAAACTTTTTTAGCATTTTAAGAAAGCTTATTTTATTCCCTTTAAAATGGTATATAGTTTGTTTTGAATTTTTGCGTATTTACCCCCTTTTTTGCCGGAAAATAAAAAAAAATATGCAATAAATTCTTATGAAAAGTCTCTATTTATGGACAAAAACAATAAAAAACCAACAACAACAACAACAACAACAACAATTATTGTAAGACCATTTTCATTTCAAAACTTAAAAATTTTTATTAAAAATTGCGCGCGCGATTTTTAATAAAAATTTTTCGCCTGCGGCGCTCTTTTTACTTCAACATAACCTCACATTTTAAAAAATTTTTAATTTATATGATAACCATATTATTTTATTATGAGAATCGTTTAAATAATAATAGTTGTAGGTGTACTAATCGTTGTTGTTGTTGTTTTCCACTGTTTTTGTCCACAAAAACATAGTTTTCATAAGAATTCATTGAATATTTTTTTTTGTTTTTCTTTAAAAAGGTGCAAAATTCGCAAAACTTTACAGCAAAATATATACCATTTTAAAGGGAATAAAATAAGCTTTCTTAAAATGCTAAAAAAGATTTAGATCATTAACACATTTTTTGAAAAAAAAAATGTTTTTTCAAAAAAAAATTGGTCGAAATTTCACAAAAATCGTAATATCTCCAAAAATATGGGTCAAATTTCAAAACTTTACTTACCATTACTGTAGGCCATTAAATTATCTATCTTATGACACCCATTTTTTTGAAATCCATTCAGGGTTTCCCAACTTATAACCATTTTTATAAAAGATAAATCCGGAACTTCCGATGTCTATATCTCCGATACTAGATTTGAGCGACTTTTTTTGATAATTTTATATTTTTTTGTTTTTAACCCCCTTTTAGGAAAAAAAAAATAAATAAAATTGGACAATGTCAGCTAAAGTAAACCTGTTCCTTTTTTTTTTGCAGATTTATTTTTTATTCATAGCACGCTACTGCTTGAAAAAAAATAAATTAATTCTGAGAGTTGTCCCTAAAGTAAACTTAAGCTGAATCGTTTTATAATTATTGTAGTTGTACTAGTCGTTGCTGTTGTTGTGTTTGTAGTTTTCGTCCACAAATAAATTGTTTTCATTAAAATTCTTTGAATAAATTTTTTTGTTTCCGAGAAAAAAATAATGGTTAATAGCAAAAATTAAGAAAACGAAATAGGTATGACACTAAATTAATTCACAGCAGATACCAAATAATTGGGTTGAAATAATTTGATTTGTGCATTATTAATATTTCCGTTGTAATTTATTCCCAATCATAAATTGATGGTGATCTTGTGCCAATACAGCTGAGTAAGAAAAACAATAAGTCTAATTTAGGACACAAACCTGATGTCCAAGCTTCGTATTAACATAATTGAAGACTTGAATGCGTACATGTGATGACATTAATATAAAATGCATAACAATCACTTCAGAACATCAAACAAACCATTCATGAACATACGGTGGTCACGCACAAATTAATTTAGAAGAACAATGTAGTGCAAAAAGTACTTGAATTTATATTATTATTAACTCCGATTTTTGTTGACAGCTCCAACAAACGATAACTTGATGACAATTACATTACGTGTCCGAGCCACGAGGCACAGCCTCACTTAAGTGCAAAAACACTTCAATCCGTAATATTTTTCACAAAAATTATACTCTGACGTAAAAAAAATTGTAGTATAAGCAAAAGTTTAATTTGCTTTTCTTTTTTTATTAATTAAAAAAGAGACGAACCTGAAGAAGCCATTTTTACAAAAGACTGAAATTGACGAAGTATCAAAATATTATAAATACAGATGTAGTTGTTAACGTGCCTTTTTAGTAAAATCTCATAAGTTCACGTTTTCTTCTCAGTTTTCAGTGATGCAGAAAGCAAGTTTGAAGGCCCAACTAAAGGCCCAACTAAACCATGCATCGCCTAGCGTAACGTACTGCCAAATTTGAACGAAAAGCCTGTCAAATGCTTAAGAAACTCAGAGAAGACTTTTTAGTGGCTATGTTGTACTTCGTTGAAATTATGAAGCGATGTAGCCATAGTTGCAAGCGTGTGAAATATTCCCACAATTGCATAAATTTTATTTCTTATATTTCCAAAACAAATTGAATTCATTCACAAAATGTTATTCAATGACATTTATTTAATTACTTAAAGCAATAAATATGTATTCCAGATACTGTTTTTACTAATTTTGAGAAAAAAATAAGAAAACAAAATTGCTCATTTTGTACCATGCGTGTAGATTGTGGGGAAAAGTATTGGCAAATGCAGCGCGTGGCATCACTGAATTGTCAATCAAATTGTTGTATGTATTGTGTGTGTACATTAAAATGCATATTTCTGCAACTTCACTCCAAGTCCTTTCCTTTACATTTCGATTTCAATAAAATGCGTCTATTTTACTGTTTAATTATCTTCTTTTTCACATTTTCTATTAATTTTAAAACAAAAGTATTTTACACTTCAAGTTCCATTGCAAAAATTTTTTCTTATGTATACAATGCATAAACAGCTGATTCCGTACAGAAAGTGCGTTCAGTTTCGCTCTTTCCTTAAGCAAATGACATTTGTGGAAATTGAACGAAACTTTTTGTTAAGTACGTTGTAGCTTTGATATACGATTTGTGTGTATTCGCACACTTGCAAAAGTTGACTGCAGTCAAAGCGTGCATGGTTTAGTTGGCCCTTAAGCCATGCAACGCCTAGCATAACATACATACTTACCTTGTTTACACGCAGCACCGACTTGTAACACCGACTCACAAGTTCGATCTTATTCAGGCATTTACACACAGATACGTCGATGTTCAAATGTCATTATTTGATGACAAAACGAACAACAACAAAATAGTTTGTTATGACGTAGTCTAAGGATAAAAAGAAAAATTAATAATAATAGATGTTTTCTCTTAATTTTCTTTTGCTTTTGTATTTTAAAATTTATTTTTGTTAAATTTTAATATTTATTTTAGCTTAATGCTGTTTTAAACATTTATTTTACTTACACATTAATTTAAGCATTTTTGACATTCGAACGTCGACGCTCAAATCTCCATTTACACAGCAGCGAACTTGTGCATCGACTCACCACGTCGACGTAGAAATACCGAACTACCACTCCGACGTATGTCGCATTTACACAACAAAAAATTACTCCGAAGTCATACGTCGACTCTCAAATTCGGTGTGTGTAAATAGCATAACTGTCAAATTTGAACGAAAAGCCTATCAGATGCTTAGTCGTCGTTTACACGAGGAAAGTCTGAGCGACAAATTCTTGTCCACACTCTTTTGTGATTTTCGTTTCGCGTTTGCAACATATGATACATTTTTTACCTCGTCCCTTTCGCTTTTCCCCTCTTGCCCACAAACAAGGAAACTTTGCGGCAAGACTTTCCTCGTGTAAACGTTGACTTAAGAAACTCGGAGTAGACATTTTAGTGGCTATGTTGTACTTCGTTGAACTTAAGAAGCGATGTAGCCATAGTTGCAATCGTATAAAATATTCCCACAATTGCTTTAATTTTATTTCTTATAGTTCCTAAATAAATTGAACTCAATCTCAAAATGTTATTCATTTTACATTAATTTAGATACTTAAAGCAATAAATATGCAATCCAGATATTGTTTTTATTAATTTTAAGAAAAAAATGAGAATACTAAATTGCTCATTTCTTAATATGCGTGTAGATTTTGGGGAAAAGTATTGCCAAAAGCAAAGCGTGGCATCACTAAATTGTCAAACAAATTGTTGTATGTATTAAGACTTAACCAAAATAGACGTGACGAGACGGTAGCAATTGAACGAACGTTTGCACTCGTTTCGTCTGTTTTGACATTTAACCCAAAATGTTACGTTAGCCAACGAACCAAAAAAGCTGTTATGACGAGTAGCAACGTTTTGAAGTTCGGTTCTTACGGAACAACTCGTCTCGTCAAAATGTTTCGTTCAATTTCGATCAATTACGTTGGTTCATTTTGGCTATCAACTTTGGTTTACATACACACGAACTTACTCGTAACGTCTCGTCTCGTCTATTTTGGTTTTGGCTTTAGGCGTGTTTTATTGGGTTTGGTTAAACCAAAATTTCATACAAATTCGAGAACCAGCTCAGTTTCTAGTTCAATTGATTGAACTTTTTTTGTCTTTGCTAAATTGTACGCTAGTGAAGAACAGATGGCACTTATCGCAAGAAGATGTATACATAAACCTAAAATAATCAAAAATATATTTCAACTTTCCCGAATTTTGAAAAACCGTTCATAGGTCCCGCGAGGTCTTGTACACCGAATCAATGCTAGGCTCAAATATTAAAAAACAAAACACATAATAAAAATAAAAACATTGATGAAACAACAGAAAACGAAAAGAGAACTTTAGTATTAGCGTTCGTAACACTATAAAAACAGTTTGAAATCATTTGATAGCAATAATTTGAAAAAAAAAAAAAAATATATATGTACTGATACGGGAGGCCCCATAAGGGCCAACTAAACCATGCACGCTTTGACTGCAGTCAACTTATGCAAGTGTGCGAATACACACAAATCGTATATCAAAACTACAACGTACTTAACAAAAAGTTTCGTTCAATTTCCACAAATGACATTTCCTTAAGGAAAGAGCGAAACTGAACGCACTTTCTGTACGGAATCAGCTGTTTATGCAATGTATACATAAAAAACAATTTTTGCAATGGAACTTGAAGTGGAAAATACTTTTGTTTTGAATTAATAGAAAATGTGAAAAAGAAGATAATTAAACAGCAAAATAGACGCATTTTATTGAAATCGAAATGTTAATGAAAGGGCTTGGAGTGAAGTTGCAGAAATATGCATTTTAATGTACACACACACAATACATACAACAATTTGATTGACAATTCAGTGATGCCACGCGCTGCATTTGCCAATACTTTTCCCCACAATCTACACGCATAGTACAAAATGAGCAATTTTGTTTTCTTATTTTTTTCTTAAAATTAGTAAAAACAATGCTGGATTACATATTTATTGCTTTAAGTATCTAAATTAATGTCATTGAATAACATTTTGTGAATGTATTGAATTTATTTAGGAAATATAAGAAATAAAATTTATGCAATTGTGGGAATATTTCACAATTGCAACTATGGATACATCGCTTCTTAAGTTCAACGAAGTACAACATGGCCATTAAAACGTCTTCTCTGAATTTCTTAAGCATTTGGCAGGCTTTTCGTTCAAATTTGACATTAGGTTACGCTTGGCGATGCATGGTTTAGTTGGGCCTTAAGAAAAGAGCGAAACTGAGCGCACTTTCTGTACGGAATCAGCTGTTTATGCATTGTTTACATAAAAAAAATATAATTGCAATGGAGCTAGAAGTGAAAAATCCATTTATTTTGAAATTAATAGGAAATGTGCGAAAAATAAGAGGTTTAGACAGTAAAATTGACGCATTTTATTGTAATCGAAATGTTAAGGAAAGGGCTTGGAGTGCAGTTGCAGAAATATGCATTTTAATATACACACACTATTAGGGCGGTTCACATTATCACACATGTTGTCCTTCATTGCTTGAAAGCATGTGTGACTGTCAATATTGTTTTGCTCTCACATTATCGAGCATGCCATCAAACATCAATTGCAGAACAATTTATTAGCGTCCACATCGAAGTAAGCTGACTGAAATCCTATTTAGAATGAAAAATGTTCACTAGGCTTGACAGTCAGTTTACACAGGTTGTATAGTTCGACAAGCTAACAGAAAAATCAAAATTTTTTGAAATCCATCCAACATGTGTGTCAAGCGGTCCATCCTACCGTTAACATTATCGAACATTGATGTTGTCACATCATGTTGGACAGCATGTGTTATAATGTGAACTGGGCTATACATACAACAATTCGTTTGACAATTCAGTGATGCCACGCTTTGCTTTTCCAATATTTTTCCCCACAATCTATTACAAAATGAGCAATTTTGTTTTCACATTTTTTTCTTAAAATTAGTAAAAACAATATCTGGATTGCATATTTATTGCTTTAAGTATCTAAATTAATGTTAGAATAACATTTTGATAATGAGTTCAATTTATTTAGGAAATATAAGAAATAAAATTTATACAATTGTGGGAATATTTTATACGCTTGCAACTATGGCTACATCGCTTCTTAAGTTCAACGAAGTACAACATAGAGCCATTCGATATCTTTTTGTGAAATTTGTGAATTTAATGAAATTTTGACATTTCTCTTAGGTGAATATGATATGTCAACAAGCCCTGGGGCTAGTGCAAATTTTGACAAGTGATAGAAATTGAAATAGCAATCAACAATTGTAAGCAACATTGTAAAGACGTCAAACATTGACATCAATTGAAAAAGAAAATTTGTAAATTACACAGTTTATTTATAAAATATTATTAGAAATTTTACAATATCTACATATATATTTTTATTAGGCACAGGACTTGCTCGACGTTCTGACGGTGGAGTATATTGTGACTATCAAATAGCTATGGATACTAAAAACGATGTATGGATGCATATGCAACACAATACATCAGATGGCACTGACACCAGCAGCAGTAATGTTAATAGTTCAGGAAAACGGCAAAATGGAAAAGATTCTCATAACTGCACCGATACTAATGAAATAGTGCAAAGTCGGCTTATTACATCTCATAACAACTATGCTCCTTTATCTGAGATGAATCATAATAAGAATCACAATCATCATCAGCAGTTGCCAGATAGAAATACTTTGTCAACTAATTTAGATGAACATTCCACAACAGGTCGTGGTTCCGTTGTAGCTGGTATTAAAAATGGAAATAAAGATAGGTCATTGTCAAATAACGACACTGCATCGTCCAACTAACATCTTCTCCATATTTATTTAGTAAGACCGACCTTACAGTTATAGATGTGCAATCCCATGTGAAAAGTTGAACAGACTCGTTCTAAGATGTGCATGTCTCTAGTTCATTATCTTTTGCTAGCTTCTTTTAAATTCCCCATGTTATAACCAATGGTTTATTAATTTTTTTAATCTTCTTCAGTTGGTATCATATTCACCAATATTTCTGTATTTAATTGTATTCGTGATAGTGCGTCGGCATTTGTGTTTATTTTATTTCGTAATCGTAATCTGCAAGGTCTAATCTTATCCTTGTCATCTTGGATGATGGATTTTTGTGACTGAATAACAATACTAAGGGTCTATGATCAGTCACAACGATAAATTTTCTTCCATATAGATAGGGTTTGAAAAAATTTATTCCCCAGTGTATCGCAAGTAATTCTTTTTCGATTACGGGTTTGCTTATATCATGCTTTTGAAGGGTTTTGCTTGCGTATGATATTGGCAAGTCGTGTCCAATTTCGCCTTGAGAAAGGATAGCTACTAAAGCAAAATTTGAAGCATCAGTCGTTACAATATAAGGTTTTGTGAAATCTGGATATTGTAAGACTGGAGGTTCAATCAATTTTTGTTTTAGTGTTTCAAAGGCTGATTGGCATATATCTGACCATATAAATGGTTGATTCTGTTACATGCGAATTCAAAATAAAATTCAAATTCACTGCTGTGTATTTGTTTTCCATATATTTGTTGATACAAAATACAATGGAGGAAAATACAATAGCAGCAAACTTAAGATTTGTATCATTTGGTGATAAAAAAATTAAGAAAATTTGTCTCACATGACGTTGGGGGATATTTTGCATCTTTTACACATGTAACTGGATCTTCGGTTCGTGATCTTCCATGCCAGTTGTGGTGGTGGTCCAGACAGATTAGCCGGTCGGATGGTCGGTTGCGCACAATCGTTGCAATAGTAATGCTGAAAATAAAAAAAGGAACTAACTTTAATATTCTTGGAAAATATTAGAAAAGATTAATTAAAATAAAATTACAAATTACCTCCAATGTTTTGATTTGTCAGTGACAGCCATGATGGTTTCGATATGTCAAAATAAGTAAGAAAGAAGAAAAGGATGTTGCCATACGCAAGGTTTCGTGACATCGTAAGAAGGTATTGGGTGGATGTCTCGGATATCGGTGTTACCAATAATCGATTGCATTTTTGAGTAAGTCTATACTCAGAGATTGCAAAAGGTTATTGATCCGAAAAGAGGAGTGCGAGAAGAGATGCAGGGCTGTATGGGTGACGATTCTACATGGGTATATGTTGAAACTTGCTGTGTTATTATATGATGATTGTTGCACATAGGATTGAATAAACTGTTTGTTGATTGCCGTTGTGCTTAGAATTTTCTGGACTTAGCGACAAGATCTTTTCACAAATTTTTGTCAAACGCCGAAAAACTAACGCCGGATTAGGACGTACTGTCCCGTAAAAAAAAAAAAAAATAATAAAAAAGTTTTTGTGAAAAAGGAAAAAAACTTAAACCAAGTTCAAATATAAAGTGCGCGCATAAATTTTAAAGTAGTAATTTAATTACATATTTTGTGGCGTATAATAAAGCATAGCTACGATTTAAAAGGCGACAGACTAGAAGCAGGTCCAGGGAATCCAAGCTCAACGGCAAATAAATTAATATAATATACCATCAGAATAAAGATTGTAAGTACAAATATAAATAGTCTATTTAGCCATATCATATTTTTTTTGTTTTGTGCTTAATAGTGTGGCTGACCTTCGAGACGAAATAAACTGCGAAATTGGGAGAGGAATTTCCGGAAACTAAAAAAAAAAACAAGCAAAAAAAGATAAGTCAGCCACAATCTTTATTTCTGTATATTATACGTTTATTCATATCCGTGTGAATCATCGTGATAATTTGGTTAGGATTCCAAATTTACGGTATTAGAAAAAACGACAAATTTAATCACGTAATTGAGGAACATAAAGGGGTGAAGACCCTAGGAAAATTTCGTTTCCAACATTTTTGTCCAGAGATCTCAGCAAAACCTGCATGACGAGCTAAGCACGACGTCGAGCCGATGTGCAAAGTTCGGTCGTGAAGAACGAGAACTGCGAGGGAAATCGCATGCGAGTTTTGTTGCCGCAAACTTATAAATTCAGTTATTAAAATTTTGTAAAAAGAGAAAATGATCTCCGTGATAGCTTACGTCGTGATACTTTTTAAATTTGTCCCCATTAAGTGAGCTCATTTAGGGTGGGTTCAAAGCCAATATCTAGTTTTTGTCTACGTTTTGTCTTTCAGTTATTTCCATTTAAGTTAAAATTTATTTAAATGCAATTTTATGTCGTAATTTTTATTTAGTTTTATTATTATTTTTATTTTCTTTAATATTTATACATTTTCCATATATGTATATTTATGTACATTTCTTTGAACAAATTTCAGCATATTAAATCAATTATTTTTATTTTAAATTCTAATTTTTATATATTTTTTTTTGTTCATTTTGCGAAAGGTCTTGAATTAGCTAATAATTTAAATTTACTGTCGCATGTTTTCCTATACCGCTTGTGCATCTCTAACGCAATCTTTCTGCGGCTTGTAGCTTGCTATCTATAATAGATAAGCGATAATTTTCTTTATTAATAAAAAAACAATGTTCTGAATAATTTAGGCAATGAAAATGTGGTAATTTCTCTTTAAAAGGGGGGGAAAGTTTTGCTTGACCGGGGATGTGTTGATGAGGTGAGTCGGCGATGGTTTAAACTGTGGGTATTGTCCAAAAGGATATGTGGGCAATACAGGATGGGCGGGTACATGGGGAGAGACCACCATTCTCCCTCTTTCGCGTGTGATGGCCAAAATAGTAGGGTAGTTTTTTTTTGAGTAACTTGTCCTTTTTTTGGTAATTTTTGAAAATTTACTTTGTTTTATTTCTAAATTTAACTGAAATTTGAATCTCAGTTAAATTTATTGTTAGGTCCTCGATCCGAAGTGACTGGTTAAGAAAACCACCCCCTAAACCGCCTGCTAGCCGAGGTGAGTCACTTTGGATTCGATTTACAAGGATTCGTAACAATTCTTTTTGAGCAATGTATTTAGGCATTGTGCAATTGTCGCGAAGCTTTCTATAAATCGTCTGTAGTAGTTGCAAAAGGCTACAAATCGTCTTACGTCGTCTGCGTTTTTTGGTATTGGGTAATTTTTTATTGTTTCATATTTTGAAGGGTCTGTTTTGATTCCTTCTTGTGTTATTAGGTGTCCTAGGTAAACTACTTCCGGTCTCAAAAATTTGCATTTACTAGCGTTTAGCTTTAAATTATATTTTGACAATCTGTCGAAAACTTTAACGAGATTTTGATTCTGATGCTGTAGGCTGCATCCGAAAATTATAATATCGTCTACATATGGGAAAGCTTCAGAACTTAAGCCTGTTAATGCTATTGTGAGCATGCGTTGGAAACTGTTGGTGGATATTTTCAATCCAAATGTTAGTCTTTTAAATTGGTAGTGACCGTCGTTTGTTGAAAATGCTGGTATTTGGTGAAAAGAACTAGTCATGTCTAGTGTAGAGAAATACTTTGCACGTCCTAATTTATCCAAAACATCGTCTATTCTAGTCAGTGGAAATTTGTCGTTTACTAATTTTTCGTTTAATTTTCTAAAATCGACGACTAATCGCCATTTTTTAGTATCATCACTGGCTTTTTTCGGTACTAGTAATAATGGTGCGTTGTATGGACTAATTGAATGTTCTATGATGTCATTTCGCAGTAAATCTCCTATTTGTCTATGTATTTCTTCGTCATGAGCTTGTGGTAGTCTATAGTTGTTTATGTATGTTGGTGTGTTATCTGTTGTAGATAGCGTTTGAGTGTAAAAATTGTTAACTGTAAGTTGTTCATTTCCTAAGTGAAAAATGTTTTGATATTTTCTAAAAATTTTAATTAAAGAGTGATTTGCATCAATATTCAATTCTTTTTGTAGTTTTTTAAATCGTTCGTCATGTTGTTTAGTGTTATTTTTAAATTGTACATAATTTGATAGTGGTTCTAATTTTGGATCAAGTTTTAGTATTTTTACTTCTTTGTCGTTCGTATTTAGTATTTTGATGTCGCATTTTCCGATAGCAGGAATTATGGTGTTAGCCAAAAATACACCTTCCTGAATTTCTTCATTTAATACCAAACTGTCCTCTTTTACGTCTATATTAATTGGATGTATAATTTCTGTCCTTGGTGGTATTCGTATGCGTTTTTGTTGAAGTGTAAGCTTACAATAACGTCTGTATCGTCTAGCACTATAGTTAATGTTTGCGTTTCGTAGTCTATTTTGCACATATATTTTGAGAAAAAGTCTCTGCCTGATATACCGTCTGTTGGTATAGGAAAGTTATCTTCTACTGCATGAAAAATATGGGGTACCATACGGTATTGGAAATCTAGTTCCAATTTTACTGTTCCTAAAGTAAGGATTTCATTGTCTGCTATGCCTGTTAATTTGCATTGTTTTCCTTCCGACAGTTCTACTGTGTTTATATTTTCTAATTTGCAGATGGATATGTCTGCACCCGTGTCAATAAGAAATTTTAAATTTTTGTTTGCATTTTTGCATTTTATATTTATATAGTTTGTTGTGTTATCCGATATATTGAAGATCTTTAATTTTGCTGTGCCGGATGATCTTTTACTTTGATCTCCGAGCGATCCTCGTTTCCCTGGTTGTTGGTTTCTGCAACATATATTCTATTACCATTATTTCGGTTTCTATTAGTATTCCAATTCCTATTATTTGAGTTTGAATTTGTCCTGTTATTATTATTGGAGTTTGTATTGTTATAATTTTGCCTGTTAAAATTATTGTTTCTGTTGTTGTGATTATTTTGGTTTTGTCTGTAACCATTATTGTTTCGTTGGAAATTACTGTTTCGTTGGAAATTATTGTATCTGTTATTTTGTGTTGTAGGAGTTGCTGTTGTTTCTGTCATTTTCTTGTCTTGTAGAAAAATTGTTGTTATTGTTATTCTGTTGTCTATTATGCGAATACGAAAAAAGGACTATGATTTCAGAATATGCACCTGGAATATCCGGACCCTCAATAGGGAAGGTGCCTCTATCGAATTGGCGGATGCCCTCGGAAAAATTAAGGCTGACATCATCGCCATCCAGGAAATAAGATGGATAGGACAAGGTTGCTCTAAGCAAGCAAGTTGCGATATCTACTACAGCTGCCATGCAGAGAGGTGCGAATTGGGATGCGGATTCGTAGTAAGCAAGAGACTTCGCCACCATATCTCCAGGCTCACACCTGTGAGCGAAAGGTTGGCTACGATCCGCGTCAAGGCTCGATTTTTCAACATCAGCTTGATTTGCGCGCACGCCCCGACGGAGGAAAAGGACGATGCTGTCAAAGATGCCTTCTATGCGAGACTCGAGGAAGTATACGACCGCTGCCCGGCCCATGACGTTAAAATTGTACTCGGGGATTTCAACGGAAAGGTCGGAAGAGAAGGTATATTTGGCCCCACTGTCGGTCAGTTCAGCCTTCACGAGACCACCTCAAACAACGGTCTACGCTGATCGACTTCGCCGCGGCGCGAAACATGGTAGTAAGTAGCACCAGCTTTCAACACCTCGATATCCACAAGGCCACCTGGCTGTCCCCTGATCAGAAAACACGCAACCAAATCGATCATGTTGTGATCGACGGAAGGCATGCTTCCAGCGTGCTAGATGTTCGTACGTTCCGGGGAGTCAATATTGACTCCGATCATTATCTTGTTGCAGCCAAGATACGCATGCGGCTGTGCAATGCAAAGGATGTACGCTCTGGTACGCAACGAAAGCTGGACGTCGCTAAGCTGCAATCACATCGGACGACCGAAGCCTATTCCGCTCGCCTCTCAGAACTGCTCCTTCAACCTGACTCTCTACCCGATGATGCCGGTGGACTTTGGGCGCATATATCCCGCTCCATGCGCTCTGCCGCTGAGGAAGTCATTGGTTTCCGACGCCCACTTCCGCGAAATCAATGGTATGACCAGGAGTGTCGCGAAGCTACTGCAGTGAAAAACGCCGCCTACAAAAGAACCCTGCAGTCAGCAGCAACGCGAGCCGTGCACGAAAACTACCGGGAAAAGAGAAAGGATGAGAGGCGCCTTTTCAGACGCAAGAAACGAGAGCAGGAATGGCACGAGCGTGAGAAACTCGAAGTGTTACGGGGCAGGAATGATGCTCGAAAATTTTACCAACAAGTCAAGCGTCTGACCCAAGGTTTCAAGCCCGGAGCATCAACCTGTAAAGATGAACATGGAAATCTGGTTACGGATACGCAGGGTACACTGAGATTATGGAGGGAACACTTTTCCAAGCTGCTTGCTGGCGATGACTCCACCAATCCCGCCTTTGGAGAAATGAACCCGATGCCACCAATCAACGACGATGGTGTGGACGTACCACCACCTAGCCATGACGCGGTACGAGTTGTGATCCAACGACTTAAGAACAACAAAGCGGCTGGTGCCGATGGCCTGCCTGCTGAATTGTTCAAAACCGGCGGCGATGAGCTGATAGGGTGTATGCATCAACTCATCTGCAAAATATGGCTAGTTGAAAGCATGCCCGACGATTGGAATCTCAGTGTCCTTTGTCCTGTACTGAAGAAAGGTGACCCGACAATCTGCGCTAACTACCGGGGAATCAGTCTTCTTGCCATCTCTTACAAGGTCCTGTCGACTGTACTGTGTGAAAGACTTAAGCCGTTTGCCAACACACTGATTGGGCCTTATCAGTGCGGCTTTAGACCTGGTAAGTCCACCGTAGACCAGATCTTCACACTACGTCAAATCCTGGAAAAAACCCACGAAAAACAGATCGATACCCATCATCTCTTTATCGATTTTAAAGCAGCTTTCGATAGCCCGATACGGGATTGCCTGTATGCCACCATGTCTGAGTTCGGTATACCTGCGAAGCTGGTGCAGCTTTGCAGAATGACGTTGAGCAACACAGTCAGCTCCGTCAGAGTAGGAAGGGACCTCTCCGAACCATTTGATACCGAACGAGGTTTCAGACAGGGCGATCCACTATCCTGCAACCTCTTCAACTTTGTGATGGAAGGGGTGTTGCGAAGAGCCAGTGTACATCGTAATGGCACTATTTTCTACAAAAATGTCCAGCTCCTTGCATATGCCGATGATATTGATATCATTGGACGTTGTAAGCGAGATGTTACTGCTGCGTTCTCTGCTATCGAAAAAGAGTCAGCGAAAGTGGGTTTGACGGTGAACGAGGGCAAAACAAAGTATATGCTGTCCACAAACAGGGAGACGCGGCGTATTGGATCCTTTGTTACTGCGAACAACTATACTTTCGAAGTTGTCAAGGAATTCACCTATCTTGGCACCGCCGTGAACACTCAAAACGATGTCAGCCTGGAGATAAAGCGAAGACTAACTCTTGCTAAAAGGTGTTACTATGGTCTCAGTAAGCAATTGAGTAGTAGAGACCTCTCCCGCCCGACAAAACTGACACTCTACAAGACGCTCATCTTACCCGTGCTACTTTACGGCGCAGAAGCATGGGTTGTGTCGCAGACTGATGCAGCCACGCTTGGGGTGTTTGAGAGAAAAATTCTTCGCAAAATCTTCGGTCCTGTTCACGTCGGCGACGACTACCGTATTCGAATGAACCACGAACTGTACGAGCTCTACGCTGACATTGACATAGTCAAGCGCATCACTATACAACGTCTGCGCTGGCTGGGACATGTTGTGCGTATGGACGAAGAAGCTCCGGCGAAAAAGGTGTTTGATGCGGAAGCCGCTGGGCGACGACGAAGAGGAAGACCATGCCTCCGATGGAAAGACCAAGCCGAGGAAACCCTATCCACGCTTGGTGTGAATGATTGGAGAAGGCGCGCGCAAAGTAGAGGCGCCTGGAGAGAGCTTTTGAGGTCGGCTGTAACCCGGTAACGGGTTGTTATGGCCACCCAAGTAAGTAAGTAAGTATTATACGAATTATTGTTAGTTCTGAAATACATCAGTTGATGGTTTGTTTTAATATTTTTCTCTAATTCCAGAGCAAGATTTATTGCTTTTGTTAGTGTTTTCGGTTGGCAGCAAATATTGTATTTTTCAAATCGTCATTTAGTTCGTTTTTGAAAATCGGAATTGTTAAGTGTTGTTTTGAGTTTTGTGAAGTTGTCTATGGTAGTCGTGCATCCTGAAGTTGTTTTGACATTTGTAGCTAATTTAACGTTAACTACTAAATTTATTAGTTTCTTTTTGTTTTCTGTTGAATATGTTCATGATTTAATTCGACAATCGTTAAAAAGGAAATTAGTTCTTTATAATTTCCATTGAAAATGGGAATTGTTTTCAAAATTAACCCCAAATCAAAATCAGTTTTAACCATGATTACTATTTCTTCCTATACGTGAGTTGACAAAAGTGTTTTTGTTTGTTTTAATAATATATAGAATAGCTCTGACAATTCATATGCTTCGAATTTGTTCAAGGTTTTTACAATTTTTTTAAATTCTGAGTTATATTTGTGAAGACTTTCAAATTTTTGGTAAATAGTTTGTTTTGTGTACTTCCTATTTGGTGTTTTTCTCATATTGTTATCTTATTCTTATATTGAGGTATATTATAATATTTTTTTGTTTTTTGTAGTAAATTTAATTTTTGATTTTAGCATTTTCTGATTCCAGTCTATCTATGTCATCCCATAATTTTGTTGCTGTACTCCATGGTGGTGGTGGATAATTATTGTTTTTAAATTTGTGGTATGTAGCTATCTGACATAGTATTTCAATTATTTGATTTTGTCTGTTAGAAGATTCTACTTTCGTGGTCCTTTAAAAAGGAGGCAGGATCGCCATGTGGTGGATCTCGGGTCTATCTGGTCAGGATTTTGAGGCCTAAAAAAAAAAATTCTGGCGCACCACGCCAAAGTGTGTTGGCTAAAGAGCCGTACTTTTTGAAAATTAATATAGAGAGAAAGCGAAACGCCTTTTTGAGTTCTAAGTTAATTCTGACTTTATTATTTACAATCTTACTTATTTATACAAAATAAACCGGTATTTCTTAGCACTATTATTTCCGTTATTTTACCATAACTCCTCCTCCATTTAGATATCCCCGCTGATCACCAATCGATTCCAAATTTTGGTTGCATCAGCATTCTAATTTTTAGTAAGTAAAATTCTATTGGCGAAAAAGAGTCACAACGATAATTGACTTCATTTTCGATGTTCCCAGCCTTGAAATACTGAATAAGGGTGTTTTCTTACCATATACATTTTTGTTATTTTTGAATTAGATCGGTTGAGGTAGTCAGTGGCTTAGCCTTGAATGCACAAAGCCATTGACGTGTGAGTGTAACCTAAACTGCATTTAGTTGTTGTTGCTTTTGTTTGTGCGAGTGGCGTTAGCGGCATGAGATTGTGACCAACTGACACTGTCGATGGTGTTAAGGAAGAATCAGAAACATTTATTAGATTAGCTTCATATATAAATAGTAAAGACTGCATTTCTTATGGGTTGAAATTTATTTTTTTTTAGATACGTGATATTATAATCAAGTTGTGGATATGTATGTATTACTCATTTCCACACCACCTTTGAGGTAGAGTTTTGGTGCTTTTTTTTTACAGTGGTATCCCCTGTAGGTACTCCACAGCAGAACCGTTGAGACAGATTTCTCTCGTTAAGATGCATTACATTATTTGTCATTTTCCGATAACGGGGCGTGGCAACTTCTATACAACAAAAACACTTAAAACGCTATATCTTGGCATCTATGATAGCTACTGTTGTGAAACTTGATAAATTGATCAACATTGGTTCTGCCAAGCTACTCGCAAAATGTGAACGGGATTGAGCATTGGGGCGTGGCATCTCCAAAGCAACAAACCCACTTAAATTGCTATTCTTGGTACTTATACCGAGCTGTGAAATTTTGTGCATGGACCTAATACTATGCAGTAAGGACTGCGTAAAATGTGAGGTTATACAACGAGGAGGGAGCGGGCAAAGCAGCGAAAAATGATGTTGAAGCTATGCAAACATAATAAAAGTTATGTTCGTATCTTTTTGCCAACATATACAGGCTATTTTGATTATTCAAAATTAATAATCAAAATGCGGTCGAAAAATTTTGCTTTCATTTTCAAGAAATTTTTGTGTTGTCAAAATTTCATCAAATTCATAAAAAGATATCGAATGGGACAGCAAAATTGGAAATTTTAGTCACCACAGAAAAAATTTTACTCACCAGGCTAAAAATGGTTTTCACCGCGATTTGCCTAGGTAAAAAGATATCGATTGGGATAGACTCATAGCCACTAAAAGGTCTACTCTGAATTTCTTACACATCTGACAGGCTTTTCATTCAAATTTGACAGGAGGTTACGCTAGGCGATGCATGGTTTAGTTGGGCCTTTATTCATTACAGAAAGTGCGCTCAGTTTCCCTCCTTCCTTAAGGAAATGACATTTGTGGAAATTGAACGAAACTTTTTGTTAAGTACGTGGTAGTTTTAATATACGATTTGTGTGTTGGATAAGCCAACATCAGTCAAGGTTTGCAAGGTTAAAGCCTTAACCAAAATAGACGTGACGAGACGGTAGCAATTGAACGAACTTTTGCATTCGTTTCGTCTGTTTTGACATATAACCCAAAATGTTACGCTAGCCAACGATCCGAAAAAGCTGTTATGACAAGTGGCAACGTTTTGTAGTTCGGTTCTTACGGAACAATACGTCTCGTCAAAATGTTTCGTTTACTTTCGATCAATTACGTAGGGTCATTTTGGCTATCAACATTGGTTTACATACACTCGAACTTACTCGTTATGTATCGTCTCGTCTATTTTGGTTTTGGCTTAAGTTGGCCATTTATGAAATATGTCTTTAAAACAGACTTTGTGCGCTTCAAAGCTCTTAATCTCGCTGAACGGACCCAATGTTTATGAAATATATTGTGTTATCACAGTGAGGTTTTAATGATAACGTGGAAATTTGTCCGTCAAAGCGGTTGCCAATGAATTTGCTGGAGATATCGACAATCCATGTAAGGAATCTAAAAAAATATATATGTATATACATACATATCTTAGTAAAAATAAAAAAATTGTATACCTTCAGACAACACGGAATAATGAATGCAATTGGTAACAAATGGTTTAGTGAAATTCAGGATGACTTATGGCCAGGCCAATCTTTCTCTTTGCGAGTAAAGAATATTCTTCATGAAGAAAAATCGAAGTATCAGAATATAAAAATAATTGAAACGTAAGTGTTAAAAAGTTAATATAAAACTGCAATGGTCAACGTCGAGTGCAACGCCCAATTTTTAAGCATTAAAGGGTGACACAAAAACTTTCTACTGGTCCCTAATGTTTCACTCATAACACCATATAGTTACCATTGGGAATACCGTTATTGAGGCTTGCCGGCTTAAGTTTACTTTGGCTCCCATTGTCCAATCGTAATTAAACTAAACTTTTCTTATGTGCTTTTTTATTCTAAGCACAAATATGTAATAAAAAAAGTCGCTCGGATCTGGTTTCGGATATATAGCCATCGGAAGTTGCGGATATAGCTTTCATAAAAATCTTTATAAGTTGGGAACCCCTGAAATGATATCAAAAATATGGGATTCATAACATAGATAATTTAATGACCTACAATAATGGTTAGCAAATCTTTGAAATCCAACCCTTAATTTTGGAGATATGACGATTATGAAATTTTGGCAAAGTTTTTTTAAAAACCGTTATTTTTACCAAAAAATTCGTTATATGCCTATAACTTTTTTAGCATGGTAAGAAAGCTTAACTTATTACCTTTAAAATGGTGTATAGGTTGTTGTAAATTTTTAAATATTAACCCCTTTTTAATCGAAAAATAAAAAAAATTATTCTATAAATAGTCCAGGAGAAATAGGATTTGAACAACAACGTAATTCGTTACAGCAATCTGATAGCGGAATATTGTTGAACAAGCTCTTTTAAAAGAGGACAAAAAAATCGAACCGACATCAGCTATCCGGGGTGGAATGGGGTGCATTTTTAGAAGTCGAACACAGTTTTTCACGATTTCTGGCTAAACTGTGCATCATATCAAAAAAAATTTAATGCAAAAGTTGTAGGAAATAAGAAGATCTACAACTTTTGTACTGATCATTTTCACCTTAACCTCAAAATTTTTCGAAAAAATGGCTGAAACCGGTTTTTTCGTTTTTAATTTTTATCTTTGACAAAAAATTTACTATGGAGCTGAATAGGGATGCCAACACTCAGGGTTTCGCCCGGAGACTCAGGGTTTTGAGTATGATTTCCGGGTCTCCGGGTTCAAAGTCAATCCCTCCGGGTTGAATATTATTTTTGTCGACAGCAACAAAAAAAATCGAATCTAAGTCAGCAGTTTTTCCGAATTCAAATTCTGATAAATTCAAAGAAAAAAAAAACGAAAAAAACACAAACAATAAAATAACACAGGGCAACAATGATTTTGTTGCCTTACTCATCCGAAGGTTTTGACGCGCTGAACTCGAATACAAGCTTAGAATTTCTCAAATAGCTCCGGTTTTCGAGATATTCTAACCTAAAAGTGCGAAAATCACGATTTTTCGAGATATATTGGACAAATTTATATAGAAATATTTTTTTTTTATGAATCCATTAATGAGTTTCGAAAGAACTACTCTTCCTCTTGAAAACTCACTCGCAATTATATCGATATCTTTTTTGCTTTTCAAAGTATCCTAAATTGAAAATTATTATTATATAGGTTGCAACTAAGCAACTGAGCCTCTACCGTGTTTGACAGTGTTGGTTACAAACTTTTCAAAGGCTTCATTCTAAGCACGCCATATTTTTGGGGGCCTCTTCGCTCCGAAAATTTTAAATTTGCTCTCATCGGTATAAAGTATGATTTCATAAAAAGATAGAGCCTTATTTTTGTACATTTTAGCAACATCCATACGCTTACTCTGATTTACCTTGGACCTGTATGGCTTCTTGCGTGGTATCCTTCCATGTAAGCCATTTTTGTGAATCGGTCTCCTGACTGTACTCGCACTGATTGCCTGATGTGTGCGTTATGTTCTCTGAAAATTTAACTGCACTTGAAGCTGCATATGCCTTTAATTCTCTTACTACAGCTCTAACTTCAGTACCACTAAGCCGTTTTGGGCTTCCAAATCTCGGTAAATCTTCAACCTGATGCTGTTTGGCGTATTTATCAATTATTTTTTTATTGTTCTGTGGTTCCTTCCCAAGATTTCACGCAAAGATTTGACTTTTTCTTTTAAATCTAATATAATTTTCCGAATATCAGCCGATGTTTGCTTTCCCATAGTGAGATTAACTTCCTTTATACCTTTTTAGTTATTATTAATAAGTACAAATCAACTTAAAATTATTTTTAGTGAAGTAAAACATTTGATCAGTACAAATTTTTCACAAAAAACTTTAGTTTCCTCCTCGAAATATAAAAAATCTAAGTAAGTATTACAACTGTTTACTGTTTTTTGACGCGTAAAATCTGATGCATTTTCACATTCGAGAGATTTGAGTAATGTTGTCACTTGTTTTGATTTCATGTTTTATAATAGTAAATCTCTAAATCGTATAGTAGTAAACTCTGCAATATTACTTTTTATCGTAAGTCAATAATAACTTTGTAATAAGATAATTTAAGGATGAAGAATTGGTGTTTACTTTCTTTTGACGCTCACTGTAGATTTCAAGCATTTTTAGATTGGACTAAAAATATATTTTTCATTGGAAAATGCACATTCGACTTAAAACAAAATAAATGTTCTTGTGGACTTATACCTGACCGTTTACGAAATTGCATGTTTGACCAACATAATGACAGAAAGCTGACGGTACCAGAGCCTTTTACTGAATTGACTGAGCAAGAACCAACATTGGCGTCAGCTAGTCACGATCCAAACCATACCTGAGCAATTGGATCTGGTCGTTGGCGAATTCAACCAATCTATCGAACATGTAGATGAAGTGTTTATTCCACAGAGGCGATATAACAAAAACTACAGAGCTTTGCTATATTGTGCGATAGATTTGGAGTCTCTGATAGAGTAGCGTCGTGCTTAGCAACAGCTGTGTTCAAAGATATTGATTTTAGAGATGAAAATGGCGAGGTTGTTGTTATGGATAACTCGAAAGTGGCCAGGGAGAAATTTAAGTGTAGGGAAGAAGTACTTCGTAAACAACGCAATGTTATTAATGCTGTAGTTCAGCATAATTCGTATTTTGCGCATTCTGAAAACGTCTTATTAACAATGCTGTACGGTGACCGCAAGAACATACGCAAGAGAGAGATACAAAAATTTTATACTGTCTTGAAAATAATGATACATCAGAACTTTGATGTTAAGAAAAACCGTGCATAAATTTTGATTGTACGGATTAATATGATCGACCTAGACGATAACAGTATTTTATCTGAGCCGCCTTTTACTAAAAGCATTTCATATGACCATTTAATAGAATATTTAAAATCTGACGATCCACCAATTAAAATCCAAAAATTAATTCTCATATTCAAGGCACAGAGAAGTTTGTTCAACTTTTAACAACTGTATCACGACGTGTTGTTAATAAAAACCGTAAAAAATATGTCAGTGACGGTTGAAAGTCGCTAAAAAAGTTCCTCTGTCAGTAAGCAAACAAGATCTAACACTATGGGTGTCAAACTTAACAGTAAATTACTGTAAGATTTTAATTTTTGAATAAATTAATGCTTTCTATTATCTTTCGACTTTAGTCTTTCCGCACTCCACTATCCATTATCAAAAAAAAATATTAACATGGTACATACAGAAAGGATACAAACAACCTTTCCAACGACATCAAAATCGCCGACCTATCCCAATTTTGCTGATAGTAGGAAATACAGTGTAATTGTTCCCATAACCCATATAGACCATATAGACCTATACTTTCTTTATCAAAGTTGTTCAGAATTGTCCGTATAATATTTTCCTGCATTATCTTTTGATAACTTTTTCCCGCCCGAACAAATCGACCCGCCTTACTATACATATCCGAAACAAGATCTGACATACATATATACATATGTATTTACAAAAATATATAACCATAAACATATACACAAATTGGCCGCAATCTGACGATGGTTTTCGATAGAACAGATATTGAAAATTTTAAATAAAAAAAAAATCGATATCTCGGTTAGCTTTCAAGATAACTTTTATATAATAAAAAGAAATCCGAGAGAAAAACGAAGTGTTGGATTTAATGAAATCTAGCGTTAATCTATACTATTTATATAAAATTGCTTATATGGAAATGGTTTGTAACGCCAAACCGCAAAATATACTCAACCGATTTTAATAATTTATGTTTTAAAACAACAAAAAGGTTATTGTATACTTATTTCTATGATTTTTATACCCTACACCGAGGATATATTCACTTTGTCTCTCCGTTTGTAACACATCGAAGGGGGCGTGGCAGGTATGGAAAAGTTTAAATATTCTTGATCAGCGTCTGTCTTTCCGTCTGTTGAAATCAGTTTTACGGGAAAACCAAGAAAGCTAATTGAATGAAACTTTCACACACAGGTTACATCTTCTTGCAGGCATCTTGCTATTGAAAATGGGCGAAATCGAAATTGGCTTCGAAGTTCAAAGGACAGCTCTGCCGTATTAAGCGAAAAAGACGTATCTCGAAAAAATTCATTTCGAGATAATTGATGTTTTGTTTATGTCAATTTGTTGAAATACCTGTAAAATTGAGATAGAGGAAATTTTTTTAGTAGATTTTTTATATGATTGAACTAAGATGCCGACATTTGGAGTATTTCATTAGACGCGTAATTTCTTAAGCTATCCGATGCCATAAGAATTTCGGATATTTTTTTTTTTTTTGAGACATGTCTTTTTCGCTTAGTACGGCAGAGCTCTCCTCGAGGTTTTTTTTTTTACTTTTGAGAGAGTACGATGTTAATAAATTTTTGTAAAAAGTGTACATTGCTTTTTACAGTTAAACTGCAATTTGTTGTTTTTATAAAATTTAGTTTTTGCTTCTCCGTCTATCTGTTTGTTTTTTATGGACGCGGAAACTATCCGGCAGATTTTGATGAAAATTTTACAGTATGTTAAGACAAGGCTTTTATTAAGGGTGAATATTTAGGTTAGCTCACAAAAAAAATATTTTTAAAAAAGAATTTTCACTATGTCCGGTAAATCAACTCACACCGAATTTACACCACATGGAATTTACAGCACGTGTCTTTTATAATAAGAGGCATAAATGCATATTTAGGTTTGCCGTAATACAAAAACATTTTTAAAATATTATTTTCTCGAAGACCGCTTATTCGATTCTCATGGAACTTACACCACATGGCTTTTATATTGAGTGGCACAACTTAGACCGTACACATTTTATTAAGGGTGCATACTTTGGATGGCCCTTACAAAAAATAACTTTTTAAATAGAATTTACATGAAGATTTCATAATTGTGGCCTATAAAAGGTTTTTACAAAGTTTGGTTTAAAAAATGGGCGATGACACGCCCTTCAAAATCAAATTCATCATATATCACCAACTACTGGAAGCAGATGAATGGGGCTTAGTACATAAACATGTATATAAAAGGTACGGGCAAAAGTAAGCTTCAAAGGAAAAAATTATCGCCGCACATAACAACGTCTGCCTGCTATATATTTGTAAAAGAATAGGGACAAAAGTTAGTTTCACTGGGAAAATGGGCGGTTTCGCTTTTACATTCCATCGCATGTGTTCATACAACATCGCCCCACACATCGAAAAGGGCAGAACAACGTCTGCCGGGACAGCTAGTTTTAAATAATTTTACTTATGTTTTTAAGAAAATTGAAATAAAAACTTAAATAAAAGTCCACTTATTAAATCTCCGGGTCAGACATCAGTCCGTGTTGGCAACCCTAGAGCTGAAACTTGGGCAAAATATTCAGGGGTTGTTCAATTTAATTTTTAAACTAAAAAAACCGAAATTTTTAACTGAGATTCCTCTTAAAACTACACCTCCTAAGGAGTTCTGTTTTGGCTCACTTACTTGTTGCTTTGTCTTCTTTAGATAAATGGTAAAAAAAGGTATACTGCAATGGAAAAAATTACCGAAAAATTGAAAATCTGTGGTCTCTCCGACGAGTAGAGATTTGGTGTTTCGCAGCTCAAATCCTTTGTTGTTTTCACTGTATTCACCTTAATACACTATAATTTGAAATTGTTAATGCCACTACATAAATTTCCATTAAAAAAATAAATGAGAAAAAAAATTTTGATAATTCTTGGACCAAAAATTAAAAATTTTTTTTCTCATTTATTTTTTTAATGGAAATTTATGTAGTGGCATTAACAATTTCAAATACAGTGAAAACAACAAAGGATTTGAGCTGTTACACACGAAACACCAAATCTCTACTCGTCAGAGACCGCAGGTTTTCAATTTTTCGGTAATTTTTTCCATTTATCTTACCTTTTTTTACCATTTATCTAAAGAAGACAAAGTAACGAGTAAGTGAGCCAAAACAGAACTCCTTCGGAGGTGTAGTTTGAGAAGAAATCTCAGTTGAAAATTTCGGTTTTTTTAGTTTAAAAATTAAATTTAACAACAACCCCTGAATATTTCCGTCTTAAAAAATTACTGCCTTTGTGTAACACTGATAAGTATCTTTTGCCCAAGTTTCTGCTCCATAGAAACTTTTTTGTAAAAGAAAAAAATTAAAAACCAAAAAGCCGGTTTTCAGCAATTTTTTCGAAAAATTTTGAGGTTAAGGTGAAAATGATCAGTACAAAAGTTGTAGATCTTCTTATTTCCTACAACTTTTGCATTAAATTTTTTTTGATATGATGCACAGTTTAGCCAGAAATCGTGAAAAACTGTGTTCGACCTCTAAAAATGCACCCATTCCACCCCGGATAGCTGCTGTCGGTTCGATTTTTTTGTCCTCTTTTAAAAGAGCTTGTTCAGCAATATTTCACTGTCAGATTGCTGTAACCAATTATTTTTTTTTTTCTCGTTTTCTCGACTAATTCTACTGGACTAAAATTCCTATGGAAACTATGTTTTTATGGTCAAAAACAATAAAAAACAACAAAAACAATAACTATTACAACAACAACAATTATTAGAAGACGATTCTCATTGAAAACTTTAAAATTTTTATTAAAAAACGCTATATCTGGCTATATCTCCGAAATCAGATCCGAGCGATACTTTTTTATACCCTACACCGTGGGTATATTCACTTTGTCTCTCCGTTTGTAACACATCGAAGGGGGCGTGGCAGGTATGGAAAAGTATATATATTCTTGATCAGCGTCACCACCTGAGTCGATTTAGCGATGTCCGTCTGTCTGTCTGTCTGTCTGGGTGTCTGTTGAAATCAGTTTTACGGGAAAACCAAGAAAGCTAATTGAATGAAACTATCACACACAGGTCACATCTTCTTGCCGGCATCTTGCTATTGAAAATGGGCGAAATCGGTTGACAGACACGCCTACCGCCCATACTATATGTATATTTACCCCGGCCAATTTTGAAAAAAGTTTCAGCGATTTTGATGAAACTTGGCGATTTGGTGCACATGTGAACCAAATTAGGATTAGGCTGGGTTTCAATTTTCCAAAGGATCTTACAGGGGCGTGGCACAGCCCTAAATTTTATCATTAATACTACCATATCTTGTAAGCCGTTCAATATATTGCGATTAAATTTGGTAAACGGATACATATAAAATATATCTTGAATTGTGATAAAAGTGGGCGGAATCGAAAAAGTGGGCGTGGCACTTTTCAACTGTTAAAAATTTTGATTCCGTATATCTCAAAATTCGCATAAACGATTTCCATAAAAATTTTGGAGATGATGCCGCTGAAAGCAGTCATCAATACAAGCTCAGCTACTGGACCGAAAAAACTCGTTGAAGGGCGTGGCACAGCCCACAATATTTATAAACGTTATATTTAAAGAACTAACAACGTAATCGTTATAAAATTTAGTGAGGCAGATATACTTGCTATAAGGTCTCTTACTACATACATTAATTTGGTCCAATAGTACCTGTGGGCGTGGCACCTCCCATATAAGCAAAAAACGCTTATTGTTATAGATCGTGTGCTATGAGAGTTATCTTCATAAAATTTGGTGTATAGATGTCAGTTACTATAAGCTTTAAAAATAAATTAATTTTGACAGGATTGCATCAGTGGGCGTGGCACCTCCCATATTAACATAAATTTGTAAGAGCTGTTTTAAGTAATTTATTGCAGCAATTGCTATGAAATTTAATGAAAGTGGTTCAGTTGCTATAGAGTATATCTGAATCAAAAGTGGCTGAAATAGCACCAGTGGACGTGGCACCTCCCATACAAATAAAATACGGTAAGTGGCATATTTATCGAAATAAGTGAGCAATCATACTAAAATTTGGTGTTAGGGGTTTGCTTATAAAAAGCTATTTCTGGATCAAAACCGGGCTGGATTGTACCAGTGGGTGTGTCACCGCCCTAAATTTTAACTTTAACTGTAGCATATATCGCAAACTATACAAGCTATTGTGCTGAAATTTATTATGAGGATGTCGATCACGATACGAAAGCCGGTGTGCATCATAATGGCACAATTTTCTTCAAAGGTGTTCAGCTCCTTGCGTACGCTGATGATATTGATATTATCGGTCGGAGTAAGAGAGATGTTACTGCTGCTTTCACTGCTATTGAAAAGGAATCAGCCAAAGTGGGTTTGACGGTAAACGAGGGCAAGACGAAATACATGATGTCTACTAACAACAACAAGAGAGCACGGGATCTAGACTCTCATGTTACAGCGGGCAACTGTAAATTAGAAGTTGTCAAGGAATTCATTTACCTTGGCACTGCCGTAACCAGCAATAACGATGTCAGTCTGGAGATTAAGCGGAGAATAACAATTGCTAATAGGTGCTACTACGGTCTCAGTAAGCAATTACGTTGCAGAGCTCTCTCTCGATCGACAAAGCTAACACTCTACAAGACGCTCATTCTACCTGTGCTTCTTTATGGCGCTGAGGCATGGGTGGTTTCGACAATAGGCGCAGCCGCTCTTGGGGTGTTCGAGAGGAAAGTTCTCCGCAAAATCTTTGGTCCTGTTCGAGTTGGCGACGACTATCGCATTCGAATGAACCACGAGCTGTATGAGCTCTACGCCGACATTGACATAGTTAAGCGTATAACAATACAGCGACTACGCTGGCTGGGTCATGTCCATCGTATGGATAAAGAAGCTCCAGCGAAAAAGGTATTCGAAGGGAAGGTCCCCGGTCAACGACGAAGAGGGAGACCATGCCTCCGGTGGATAGACCAAGCTGAGGAAGCCCTAACCGCGCTTGGCATTAACGATTGGAGAAGGCGCGCGCAAAACAGAGGCGCCTGGCGAGAGCTAATGAGGTCGGCCGTAACCTGACAACGGGTTGTTATGGCCATCTAAGTAAGTAAGTATGTCGATCACAAATATAATTTGTTGAACCAAAAGTGGGAAGAATTGGAGAAGTAGGAGTGGCATATTTCAAATTTTTCATTATAATTCGATTTCTTCAACATTTTCCATATTCTTTCGACTTTTTCAACCCTTCAACTTTTTCCAATATATTCTATATGTATTTGTTCGACTTTTTAACCTCTTTCAACTTTCTTCATAAGTTTCTTTATTTTTTCGACTTTTTCATCAATTTTGAATAGTTTCAAATTTTTTCAACCTCTTTTATTTTTTTTAAAAGTTTTTCAACCTCTCTCAACTTTTTTCAACATTTTGCATATAGAAATTTTTAATTTGTTTTAGTCGACTGAATGTTATTAATTAATTTGAAATTTTTAATCGAATTTTACAGTCAATTGCAGTAGCCAATATTCATGTGAAATTTCACAAATCGGTTAATGCTTTATAAACAAACATGACAAAGACAACAAATGGAACAATTTAACCTGGTAATTGGTGACATATGTTTCGGCTATTACCACATATATACACATATTCATATGTATATACATAGCCTCATCAGACCAGTTTTTGGTTAATTTGTAATGCGATTCGAACCCCCGACCATTCCATGAATTATATGTGGACGGCCGCTCAAACACTTGAGCCACGGAGGTTGTGCTGAACGACATGTACAAAGTGCACATTTATATAATGCACATATTGCGCCATCTGTTGTATTTTTATTGTCATTTCTCGTTTGCTGCATAGCTTTGTTAAACCGTCGGTTTAAGGACTTGCTATATGACGCCACTTATTTTTCGAATAAACATATGTCACCAATTACCAGGTTAAATTGTTCCATTTGTTGTCTTTGTCATGTTTGTTTATAAAGCATTAACCGATTTGTGAAATTTCACATGAATATTGGTTACTGCATTTTGCATATATTTACGACTTTTCAACATTTTTCAACCTCTGTCAACCTTTCTAACATTTCACATTTTTTTCGACTTATTCAACCTCTTCAACGTCTTCTTAACATTTGATGAAAAGGTACTTTCAGTGCAGTTTAGGGTATGTGAGTTTCGGCCTCGCCGAAAATAACACCTTAACTTGTTTTTGTTGCATTTTACCTCCTATCAAAGAATTTGATGTTAAAGGACGACGTTCCCAGTTTTGAACGAGTAGAGTAAAAATTTAGCTGTGCGCAGAGTAAAATCAGCGAACTAACGAAGTAACGAGTCAAGGGAATATGACTAGGTTCGTTCCTACCAGATTTTGTAGTAAAAATTGAAAAGTGTCAAATCGCGATTTTCGAGAGAGTAAAAGCTGAACTTTCTCTGACTACTCGAATCACCACAATTCTGGCAGGAACAGAAAAATAGTAAAAATTGAAAACTGTCAAAAAGTTGCGCGTATTTTAGTAAACAAACAATGGCAGAGTTCAGGAGCTAAAGCTAGCGTCGTTGTTGCATAACCATTTGGTTAACACATTCTAAATGCAAGGCGAGTGTAGCATTTTCCAGAATATTATAGAAATAACTCAAAAAGAAAATGACCGATATTAAAGTTTTCTACCTGATTTTTATAGATTCATAAATTGTCTTGAAGTTTGATTTATGTACACATATGGTCAAAATAATAAGTACGCTACCTCATATCTTATTAGTTCTCAATAATTTTTTGTTTTACTGAAAATATATATGGAAATTCTTTTTTATTTTGATAATTTCAATATGGCAATGCTTTTAAAAGTGAAAAAAGAAGAAGGGATTTCCCCGAATTTTACTATAAGCGTATGTTTTCATTTAAAGGGCTTATTTTACTTGGACAAAATAATAAGTACATTAATCATTTCTTTAATTTTGCAACAATGTGATCCGCTTTTTCGTACATGTTTGTTAATTTTATTTATGTTCATATTTAGTTATAGCAAAATATAAAGAAAAAAATTTCATAGATGGGAAGAAATCAACATTGTACTGCCGAGAAGAGGCAGATGGTTTCGACACTCAGAAATTTCGGCTAAAGTCTTTGTACTAATGCCGAAGCCATGGATCAGTCAATTTTTTCGTCCAAAACGCTTTAAAAGCTAAAAAAGTGGTTGAAACCCGCGGAAGACCAAACAATTCTTCAACAACGATGGATAATCATATTGTCACTGTTGCAAAAAAGAACCATTTCAGCAGACAACAGCAATGTGATCTCGTTCCGAACGGTACGTCGACGATTGCAACGAACCAATTTACCTTGACGGATAGCGAGAAAAGTTTCTATGCTTCGAAAAAAAATTTGAATATGCGTTTATCATTCGCAAGGAAACATTCAAATTGGTCCGGACCAGACGGCGAGAAGAAATGGCGTAATTTTTTGTGGAGCGACAAGTCAAAAATAAATATGTTTGGAAATGACTCCGCCCGAAATGTTCGACGCCCCAAGGGTAAAGAATTTCACGTACGCTACACAAAAAAGATTGTAAAGCATGGGGGTGACCACATTATGGCCTGGGATTATTTTTCATGGTTCGGTGCCAGACCAATGCATCAAATTCCGATAGTATGATCACATTCCACTATAAAGACATTTTGGAAAGTACGATGTTGCCCTATGCTGAGGAAAGTATGCCGCTAAAATGGACATTTCAGCAGGATAATGATCCTATGTATACTTCCAAGTTGGTGAAGAATTGGTGTCAAGACAATAGTGTGACCTTGCTTAACTGGCCAAGCCAATGACTGAACTTGAACCCTATGGAAAACCTTTGGCGAAAGTTGAAGCAGAGAATAGGAAAGGAAGTATTCCAAAATTAAAAGCAATTATGGAGTTTTGTCCAAAAAACTTGGTATGAAAAACCAGTAGAGACTTGCCGTAAGCTTATCTCCAGTATGTCAAAAATAGTACACAAAATTATTCAAAACAATGGATTGTATACCGGCTACTAATGATAAACTTTAAATAACAACAAATAAAGCCGATAAAATTAGGGTTAAATTTTTTTTTTTATTAAAATGTACTGAATGTACTTATTATTTTGTCCAGTAATTTTAATCCATTTTTTACTTTTTTGATAAGACTGAAAGATATTTTTGTTTTTTATTAATGTTATACCTTTTTATTTTATATAATATGTTGTAAGAAGTTAACTATACATTTATTTTTCTATTAACTTAAATAAATTTTTGCCTACAAGCCATTGAACTAATTATGTGAGCGTGTACTTATTATTTTGACCATATGTGTATATGTATAGAGTGCATTTTAAAAAAATGCTTAGTATAAAAATAAGAGGTTTGGCGTAAAGTAAACTTTAGCCAAAATTATTTTACATTTTGAGTTAAACAGTTTTGTTATATTATTTCCAGTTTTCCACACCCCATTGTTATTGCTCCTTGCAGCATTTTTGTCGCGCTATGACATTTTTTTCTGATAGTGCTGGTTTTTTCTTTTGTCTGTGTTGAGTTACTTTTTTTTATAAAGCAATCTGTGTATTTTATTTATTGAAGAAATTTTTCTTTAGTGCAAACAAATCGTTTCTTTTTGTCTTAAATAAAACAAATCTGCTTATTTCATTATAAACCGCGGCGTTTAAATATAATAGGTTATTGGCGACATTAAAAATTTAACGCATGGAATTCCGCAATTTAATGGAACCGGTAAAAACTCATCTGGATTGCCTGAATCTGTTGGACGTTCTAACCGGCGAGCTTCCAGAAGAATCAGCAGCAAAAGCAGATTTTCTGTTACGGGACAAGAAAGCGAAAGATCGTTTGGTTGCATTCATACATTCCGACTGCTTGGGAATTGTGAAGGATAAGTCTTCTGCTAAAGAGATGTGGAAGAGCTTGTAGGATGTATTTGCCAAAAAGTCTGTGGTGAATCAGTTACTGTTACGTAAGCAGCTAGCAAAATTAACCATGGGAATTGGCGATTCAGTGGTATCTCATTCGATACAATTTGAAAACTTAATATGCCAGTTAAAGTTGGCAGGTGCAAATCTGGAAGAGAGAACATTTTGATCCCTTGGTAACGGCTCTTCAAAATATAGATGATGAAAAATTAACATTTTGCATGGCGAAAGAAAGACTCATTGCTGAAGAAACGAAACTGAAGGAGACAAATGTCAATGTCGAAAATATTCAAGAAAAAATGGCGTTTACTGGAAATAAGGGTAAAAACTATAGAAAGTTCAAGGGCAAGTGCTTTAAGTGCAATAAAGTTGGCCACCGGGCTAGTAATTGTAGAGTCGCAGTAGCACAAAGCGCTAGTGGTTTCTGTTTCATGGCTGACCGAAATAATGAAAAGGCTAGTGGCAGATTGTTAAAATTCAAATTAGACTCTGGTGCGAGCGATCATCTAGTGAATGATAAGTGGTGCTTCACTGAAATAGAAAAACTGAAGAATCCAGTTGAAATTCATGTTGCTAAGGATAACCAATCGTTGCGTGCCGATTATGCTGGGAAGATCTGTGGTACCACTAACAAAAGTATTCATATTAACATGAAAGATGTACTCTACATTCCGCAATTAAGAGACAATTTACTGTCAGTTCGAAAATTGACGAATGCTGGAGCTGAAGTCAAATTTTGCCGAGAGAAGGCAGTGATATGTAAGAAGAATGAATTGTTGGCAACTGCATATTTACGTGGCAAATTGTACGAGGTTGAAATAAGGGTTAGCAAGCTAGAGGCAAATTTCTGTGAAGTAAACGGTGTTGAAACGTGGCACAAGAGGCTTGGGCATATTGGTCAACAAGGCATGGAAATGTTAATTAAAAGTGAATTAATTAATGACGTGAATCTAAAGAAATCAAAAATTGAATTTTGTGACGTGTGCATTGAAGGAAAGCAAAGTCGTGATTCCTTTAATAGTACTCGCATAAGAGCAAACCGACAATTGGAAAGAATCCATTCTGACGTGTGTGGACCATTAGATCCACAAGCTTGGGATGGATCAAAATATTTTGTATCGTTCATTGACGATTATAGCCACTTTGCAGTGATATTTGCAATTAAAAAGAAAAATCAAGTTTTTGAAGTCTTCAAGGAATATGAGGCTACTGCTACTGCTATGTTTGGTACCGCTATTTCGAAAATGACCATTGATCAGGGGCGCGAGTACATTTCAAAAGAACAAGAGAGCTGGTATAAACGCAAAGGTATTCAAGTTGAGCCCACTATTGCATACTCGCCCCAACAGAATGGTGTCGCGGAGCGATTCAACCGAACGCTATGTGGAAAAGTAAGGTCCATGCTGATTGAAGCTGGTATGCCGAAAAGAATGTGGAGCAAAGCTGCGTTAACTAGAACGTTCATAATAAATCGTATTCCAACAAAGGCACTGGACGATTTGAAGACACCAGCAGAGCTTTGGTATGGCAATAAGCCAGAGTTTAAGAAACTTCGAGTTTTTGGTTGCAAAGCGTACGCCTGGATACCGGATCAATGCAGAAAGAAACTAGATCCGAAGAGTAAAAAGGCAGTAATGCTGGATTATGTTCCAAATGGTTATAGACTTTGGGACTTAAAGAAAAAGAAAGTATTGACTGCTAGAGATGTGAAATTCGATGAGTCGTGTTTTCCATTTAAAACCAACAGTGAAGGTGATAGCAAGCAATCCATAACTATGGTTACATTAACTCACGAGCAAGAGGGGTATGCTGACAGAATTGCTGTGGTTGAAACTGATAACGTCGTTGAAATTGTTTCTGACGAGATTAAGTCAAGAGTGGATGCAGAAACCTTAAATGAAGGAGAACCTGTAGACGAGTTTGAAGATGCTGTATATCAAGAAAATATAGACGATGCTTTACCTGAACTCTCATCGCAATTCAATAACAGCAATCTTCGACGCAGTGAAAGGGAGCGCCGATTACCAAGTAAGTTTATAGATTACTTTACTGGATATCGAGCAAATTTTGCCATCGCTGACGTTTGCACTAGTGTTCCTCAATCCTACAACGATATACTCGGAAGAAATGACTCAAACCAATGGAAAAGAGCAATACAGGAAGAACTAAATTCAATGGCAGTGAGTTTGGAAGATCGTCGAAGTGAACCCAAACATAAAACTGTTGAGGTCAAAATGGATCTTTAAAATTAAAGAAGATGAAAATGGAAACCAAACAAAGTACAAGGCTAGACTCGTTGCCAAAGGGTTCTTGCAGAAGCATGGAGTGGACTATAATGAAACATATGCACCTGTGGCCAAGTTAACTACAATAACAGCAGTTCTAGCAGTTGGTGTGCACAGAAAATACCATTTTCATCAATTGGATGTGAGGACGGCTTTTTTACATGGAGACTTAAAAGAAGATATATACATGTCTATACCAGAGGGTGTTGGCGCAAGAAATGGAATGGCATGTAAGCTAATCAAATCTTTGTATGGACTAAAGCAGTTTCCACGTTGCTGGAATGAAAAATTTAATGAGTTCCTGCTAACTCTTGGATTCTTGAGATCAAGACACGACTATTGTTTATATACGAAGTTCGATGATAAGAAGGAAGATGTTATGATACTAATCTTATATGTGGATGATTTATTAATTGTTGGTAGCATGTTATCATCAATTGAGAAACTTAAACAACACCTTTCTAATCACTTTGAGATGTCTGATTGCGGAGCATTAAAGTTTTTCTTGGGAAGGAAATTTGTCCATTCAAATGGTAACCTTATGATTTCTCAAGAGCAAAGTATAAAAAAAATGCTTGATAAATTTAATTTGTTGGAGTGTAATGCTGTACAAAGTCCAATGGAGAAGGGGTTGCAGCGGAAATCAAGCGAAGGTCTTGACATATGCGACAAACCTTATCGTGAGCTACTAGGGAGTCTTATGTACATAATGCTATGCTCAAGACCAGATATTTGCTACACTGTATCTTATATGGGCCGTTTCCAACAGAATCCATCAAGTACTCACTGGCAACATCTTAAACGAATAGCGCGATATTTAAGAGGAACAACTAATTTAAAATTAAAATTCGAAGCAAAATCTAACGAGCCGATAATTGGTTTTGCTGATGCAGACTGGGCATCAGATCTTGTGGATCGTAAGTCAGTTAGCGGTTATATATTTAAAATTTACGTCTGCACGGTGTCATGGTCAAGCAAGAACCAAGCTACCGTTGCAACATCATCAAGTGAAGCTGAATATATTGCCTTGAGTTCAGCCACTACAGAGGCAATATGGTTACGTGGAATAATGCAAGACTTGAAAGAAATAAAGAACGAAGCTGTTAAAATTTATGAAGATAATAGAGGATGCATTGGAATGGCCACCAATTTGGAAAGTAAGCGAGCCAAACATATAGATATCGAAATGGATGGAATTGTTCAAATTGAAGCTATAGGATCTAAAAACCAGCTGGCAGATATCTTTACTAAGTCATTCGACATAACACGTTTCAAAGACTTACGTTATAACATCGGATTACACGATTGAGAGGGGGTGTTGAGTTACTTTTTTTATAAAGCAATCTGTGTATTTTATTTATTGAAGAAAATTTTACTGTCAGAAATTTTCTTTAGTTCAAACAAATTATTCAATTCATTCAAATCGTTTCTTTTTGTTTTAAATAAAACAAATCTGCGGCGTTTAAATATAATAGTTTGATAGCTGATTTTAGCCCAATCCTACGAAGTGATCGGCGTACGGTCCACTCGCTAATGCTTTGATTTATCATAACTGCAGCTTCCTTAGGTGTTTTTAAGTGATTGCATCTTAGTATGCGCTCCTTACGGTGGTCTGTTAGCTTTCTAAGTCAGCCACTCTTGTTGACTTTATGCTAAATATTGCGCCGTTTTTGGTCACGAAGAACTGTCCTACGACTAGTTTTCAAAGCTTTTGCTATAGTTCTTGACGACTGACAATTTTGAGTTATAATAACTACATTATCTTCGGTTTCAACAGGTATTTTTTCATATTAACTAAATCATTCTTTTTTTCTTAAATAAGGACCTCTGAATTATTAACTTGCAGAAGTTCTCATCACTTTCAATTGAAAACTAATAAAAAAGAAGCTAGCCACAAAAATTTTTAATAAAACGATATCAATAACGGGAAATTTACAGCCATAAAACAAAAAGCAATACCGACGTGCAAAACCTGGATACCCAATGTGCACAAAAACGGACGCGCATTTTGTTTTTTGTAAGTAAAACGAATTCGTTTCGAATTCGTAACGGACTTCAAATACGATTTCGTTTCGAATTCGTTTTTTGGTCATATTCGTTTCGAATTCGTTTTTTTCCAAAAAAATTTGATCTGTTTTATGAACAAAAAATGAATTCGAAACGGATTCGTATTTGAAGTCCGTTACGAATTCGAAACGAATTCGTTTTACTTACAAAAAACAAAATTCGTAACGATTTCGTTTTATGAACAAAAAACAAATTCGTATTTGAAGTCCGTTACGAATTCGAAACGAATTCGATTTTAATATAAAGAAAGTATGAGCTTATATTTTACAATTCCCTTGTTTTACTTAAGACAAATTATTACTTAAAACAATTTCATACCTAAATAGATTAAATAAGAATGCTTTAATCACTAGGACTGAATTGACATAAACAAAAATCGGAATTAAAATTTTTAAAATACAAAAAATTTAACTTTCCTTAAAATCATGAAACTAACAGGGCTATTCTTGCAACTATTTTATAACTCACCAGAGTCTTTAGTAAGACAAAAGTCTTACTTAAGACGTTTTGGTATTCTGGTAACTATCTTGAAAGCTTTTTTCTGTCTTTCGTAAGACAATTTTAAAGACCTGCTACGAGCAGGTCTTTAATTTGTCAGTTGTATTGTTTACATTACAAACGTTAGAAAAACTATTTATTTTAAAGGGAATTATAAGTAGTTTTTATTTGGCGTGTTAAAAAAATATATGTACATTAGGGTGATTCAAATTTTTTTTTTTGTTTTTTTTAAGGTGCTGTTGCTTAAAAAGTAAGTTTATGATATGAAGAAAAAGTTCACGAAAAGTCAGCTCTGTAACTCAATTTTATAAGGTGGCGCCGGAGCCTGTTAGTTTTACATGTAAATTGTATGGAAAAATTATTTTTCACAAAAAGGTATCTAAATGAATAAGTTATTAGTTTTGTTGAGCTAAAAAGGGTCGTTTTTCGACGTAATTTCTTACGCTGAATCCGAATCTGGCCTCAGAATTGACCCATCATGTCGGAATCCTGAAATATTTGAGGCTAAGTACCTAAAACATGATGTTTTTTGTCTACTTTTGAGGCCATGTATAGGATTCAAAGAAAGTTGATCAGCATATTTTTAACAAAAGCATCATTTAGTACCATCTTTGCCCTTTAAAATGAGCTTTCAAGTGGTGATCTGTGATGTTTCTTTGCGAAGTTATAGCCATTTTTAAGTGACATGAATTGGATCCCAACAATATTAACCAACGGGTTTCAAATTCATGTCACCTTGAAATGGCTGCAACTTTGCAAGGAAGCATCACAGATCACCACTTGAATTATGTTATTTTGTAAAAAACGATTTAACACAATCTCTTAAGCATTTACTAATATTTAAAAAATTAAAAAACCTTTATTCTCAAAATAAAGGTTTTTTAAATATTAGTAAATACCTAAAATTGTTAGCGAAAAAAGGTGGAGTTTTTAAAAAAATTTAACCTAGTTTACTTCCATAAAAAATGTCATAGCTACGCCAAATCTTAATCATTTTCAAAATTTTTTGAAGATTCAAAGGTTTAGATTTGGATGGAAATGCCGTTTTTACGAAAAACACTTTGTCGATTTTTCTATTATTGACACCTAAAATGGAAATGCACATAACTTCGTAAGAAAAGTTTTTCATTCAAATCGGGGGAATACATGTCTTCTTATTTCCTCGCATTCGGTTCACAACTTTTCTGAAATTTCGTAGCTATATTATTTATTACGCGGACCATTTATTTTCTTCTGTCCCCAAAAAAATCCGCTTTTTGCACTTTTTTAATTTATTTGGCCATATTTCCATCAATTTTTTTCGACCTAAATCAATTGCACACCGTTCAAAAGGCTATCTTGTCTTTTTGCTAACGGTTTGCTGTTAATGAGAATCGGATAAGATTTAATGAAGTAACAGGCGATCAAAGTTCAAAAAAAGTGACTTTTCACTCGGTAATTTTTAATGTCATTAAATTTCAATTGCTCCGTTTGGATCCAAGAAACTTTCTTTTACATACTTTTAAGATGTAAAATGAGAGCTCATTTGTTTAATCCGGAAGGTTGGGTATTGGTGGCTCATCGAGATTTTTTGTTTTCCATACGATTTTTAGGAGGAAAAATGCTTTACAAGACATTTGTCTCTATATCTCGTTAAAAACAAATCTTGCATAAACGGGAAAGCCTATTAGAAAGATCATAAAATTTCCTATAAAAAAAGCTCCTTATATTTTTTTCGTGAAGTCTGAAAGTTATTACTGTGAATTTTTACGTGTGAATTATACCTTAAATATTTCCAAAATAATGAATAAATCATATTATTTGATTGGCACTATCAATGAAAACTTTGCTGGACTTAAATTACCGACTGCAGAGAAGGTTATTGTCTTTTTTTTTTATTTATGCAATTAGAAAATTGATTCAATTACATGCTTCTTGGTAAAATTGTAATCGTTGACTAATGAAAATTTAGTTAAAAAGCAATAGTAGAATTGTTATTACAATTCAAAAAATGGTGATCTATAATGATAATTTATTTTATTTTAAGTTAAAAAGTACAAAAGAAAATGCAGCAGTTTTTGAAGAAATGCTTTGGATTACGATTTTCGATGATCTCGAACTACTTGTAATAAATATTGGAATTGCTATTCATCTTTTGTTAAACATTGATTGTATTCTTCTATGACGGCAATACCACGCTCAGCCACATTGTTTGCGACCTTCAATGATTTAAAAAAATCTAAATTTTCATTATAGCTTTCGTTTCTATACCTTAATGATACGTCTTTTTCCAGAAAATCGTAAGGTAAATAAATCATATGTTTTAAATAAGGTCAATGAATTTTTAGAAATAAAATGGCTTAAATCTTTTTGCATCATTTGATTAATTTTTGTGTAATTTATGTCACATCTTTTATCCACTTTTCGACTCGATTTTTGATAGCCTTTACCATTTTATCTTTTAATGTAATCAGAATATTTTCATCAAATAAAGATAGAGTGGCAAGTACTTAATTTAAATACCACAAAAGACCTGTCAATTTTTTGCAAGCGGCTTGTGAAACAGGTGAGTCATTTTTAATTAATTCTTAATCAATTCCATCATCATCATCATTACTTACTGCCACAATAGCAGAGGAAGAAGTGAACCATGATTTAATGTAGAATAAAATGATAAAAATACAAACTTTACGTGAACCTTGAATTTCTTCAGCTGTGAGCGAAAACTGATCTCTAAAAATAAATATATTCAACATATGTATACTACATTGCTTTCGCGATACACCTTTCAAAAAAACATCAATTTCTCAAATACCCCAAAATCGATTTCAGCTTTTTTAAGCTCAAAATATTCAGAACATATAGGAGAACCATCCCTGAAAATTTTATCCATGTTTTTTTCACCCCATTTGATTTCACAAGCATTTTAGTAAGATTTATGAAACTTAAAAATAAAATTTGGATATTCAATTGATACTTTTGTTAATTTTTCGATAATTTTTGAATTTTTTTGCAATTTTTATATTTTCAAAGTTTCAAAACCTTCAGCTTTTTTCAATTTTTTAAGTTTTTCAATTTTTTTTAAGTTTTCTATTTTGATCCAAATTTAAAAAATATCAAAATTTTTGAACGCTTACTATAAAACGTTTAGCGCAAGCTATATAATTAATTGATCAATCTTTGGCGATTTTTGATCAGGATGATCCAAATCAGGAAAGAAGTGGTTAGGTAAGCAATAGCTCGTTCCTGTAACTCGTAACAATCGTAGTTACCGACTCATATTACCGATTTGACGTCACTCTCACCTGCACTGTTTCTGTAAAGATTTGAATCGACTTCGGTTTGAATTTATTCGTTCCAAATCGATAAGTTGTCATATTCTCCGATTTCATTTCCAAAGAACCTTTTAATAAAGTGTTTCTGTAAGAAATGTGAATAGACTTAAAATGTCAGTTGTGTCACTGACTGTACAGTAAGTGAGAATTTTACCGATTCTAATAAATGTCAGTAATGTTGTATAAATATGAAGTAACAAATACTCAAAATAAATTTCTTAAGCCGGGTACTTTCGCTGAAGTTGAAAATTGTTTATTTTAGAACATTTTAGTTTTCAAGATAATGTATTTTGAAACTAAAACGAATATACATAACAGTCAAAAACTTAAGCAAAAAAAATATTTGTTAAAGCAACGCAAAAGTAACCGGCTGCAAATATTTGTTTACTTTTCGTTTCACATCACTAAGTGTCAAATTATTTCCGTTTGTCAAAATAATTCGAAATAATATTTGAAAAGTAAGTAAACAGCTGTCATTTGATTCAATTTCACAACGTCTCTTCTAGATTTGTGCTCTTTTCCATCACGGACCAAATTTTTAACGATTTGAACGTACAGAAACATCAGTTGTCACGAAATCGGTAACTCAGGATCGAAACAGTTTGATGTCACAGAAATCGTCAACGTGCCGATTTTTTTACAGAAACGAACTTCAGATCAGCATTAATTGCAATAAAGCAATGTATGAAGAAAAAAAAAAGAACATGTTTTAAAAAACAATAATTTTTTGGTTATTTATTTATATTTTTCGCTTAATTTTTACTTAATTTTTTGTGTTTTTATGTAGTTAATTAATTTTAATGGATTAAACTTATTTTATTTCATCTTGGAACCTATTAGATTTATTTTGAATTTTATTTATATAAATGTGTTGTAATGATTTCTCTGACCAATATATTGCTTTGCGTCGAAATTAATTGCCGGTCGGCTTGGAGCACTCGCTGCAACCACAACGAGCAAACTAAACACTGACGAAAACTTATAAATTCATAGACACTGAATAAAACGCTTGATACGAGACACTAAATAGGAAACGGACAGTTGCTGAGTTACATTTAAAAATATAAATTTTTGGATTTAAAAGAATCAATTGAAATCTTGTGACTTTTAATAAATGACCATCAAAATCACTTTTTTTTGGATTTCGATCGCTTGTAACTCCATCAAATCTTATCCGATTCTCATCAACAGCAAACCGTTAGAAAGACAAAATTACCTTTTGAACAATGTTTAATTGATCTAGGCCGAAAAAAAATTGATGGAAATATGGCCAAATAAATGTAAAAATTGCAAAAAACAGGATTTTTGGGGATATCTCGAAAATGATTCTTAAGAAAAAACAAAAAAAAAAAAAAAATTAGCATGAATGGTTGCAGTGTATTTTGACATTTTAAAAGTTCCATTTTTTTGTCTTTCAAAAATTTAATTCCGTTTTTTGTTTATGTCGATTCAGTCTAGTGATAAAAGTATTCGTATTTAATCTATTTAGGTATCAACTTGTTTTAAGTAATAATTTGTCTTAAGTAAATCAAGGGAATTGTAAAATATAAGCTCATACTTTCTTTATATTAAAATCTCCCAAAGAAAAAATACTGTGTTCAACAAATAGCATAGTTTGAAGCACATGCATACAAGAAAACCACAAGAGTATCATTTTTGTCATTTTTCATACAGAAAACATTACAAATAACGGCATCGGTTCTAAACTAAAAAAAAAAGTAACAATTGAACTGAACGCATAACGCGGGATCGGTTGCAAATTTGTTGGTTTGAAAGAAGTCCAATAAATAATCATGCTTTTGCTTCAAAAGTAAATCGAATTTTTAAATTTAAACACGAAAATGCCACACACAGGCGCAAAATCTAATAAAATTTTTTTCTTTTCTATGTTTGCACAACTTTTTTTTTTTGACATGCCAGCTAGTTACTTTGTTACTCGTTAGTCCGATAGTTTGATAACTCGTAGTACAAAAACAAAATTCACATAAAAAATTAACGAATAACGACTAACTAATTAACGAAGCCGGTGTGAATACCACTAACAATTCTTTTCCTCTATTACCAAAAAAAAAAAAAGAGACAAATACAGTTTAGCTCGAAATCGAAAGTGATTGTAAAACAAAACTTTTCTTATGTGCTTTTTAACTCTAAGAATAAATATGGAGTATAAAAGTGTCGCTCGGATCAGGTTTCGAAGGTATAGCTGTCGGAATTTGCGGATATAGCTTTTCTAAAAATCAATATGAGTCGGAAACGCCTGCATTGATTTCCAAAATATACGTTTCATATGAAAGGTAATTTAATAGGCTACAATATTAGCGCACAACTTTTTGAAATATAACTCGCAGCTTTTCAGATATTACGACTTTTCTGAAACTTTGACTGATTTTTTTTCAAAAAACCGTTATTTTTCCAAAAAAAATCTGCTATTAACCTAGCTGTCCCGGCAGACGTTGCTCTGCCCTTTTCGATATGTGTGGCGATGTTGTATGAACGTATGCGATGGAATTTAAAAGCGAACAGCCCATTTTCCCAGTGAAACTAACTCTTGTCCCTATTATTTTACAAATATATAGCAGGTCTGGCAAACTTACTTTTGTCCGTGCCTCTTATATACATGCTTATGTACTAAGTCCCATTCATCTGCGTCCAGTAGTTGGTGATATATGATAAATTTGATTTTGAAGGTCGTGTCATCGCTAATTTTTTAAACCAAACTTTGTAAAAACCTTCCATAGGCCACAATTATAAAATCTTCATGTAAATGGTATTTAAAAAGTTATTTTGTATAATACAAGTATGTACCCTAAATAAAATGTGTACGGCCTTAGTTGTGCCACTTAATATAAAAGCCATGTGGTGTAAGTTCTATGAGAATCGAATAAGCGGTCTTCGAGAAAATAATATTTTAAAACTTTTTTTGTATTATGACCAACCTAAATATGCTCCCTTAATTAAAGTCTTATAGTCTCTTAAGATAAAAGACACGTGCTGTAAATTCCATGTGGTGTAAATTCGGTGTGAGTCGATTTACCGGACTTAGTGAAAATTCTATTTCAAAAATATTTTTGTTTGTGGGCCACCCTAAATATGCACCCTTAATAAAAGTCTTATATTCTATGACACCCGCGTGATCGATACTAACACACTGTAAAATTTTCACCAAAATCGGGCGAATAGTTTCCGCGCCCATAATAAACAAACAGATAGACGGAGAGGCAAAAACTGAATTTCATAAAAACAACAAATTGCAGTTTAACTGTATGTAGCTATGTACTCTTATTTCAAAAATTTATTAACAGTAAAAAAAAACTCAAGGAGAGTTGTTCTTTGACCTTCGAAGCCAAATACAAACGGTACAAGTGAAAACAAAAATAACAACACAGAATTCAAGAAGCAGCATAAGCATAAAGCCCAATTTCCATGTGATCTTATCTTATCCCATATCAGGGATATCAAATCAAATTTTTGTAAGAAAGAAAAAGCATGCGAACAGAACCTAATGCGCTTGGAGAATGCGAGAGTGAATAGCATACATTTACTATCTTAATAGCATATGATGTTCTCTCTGATATTTGATAAAATATGATAAGATAAGATCACATGGAAATATGGCTTAAGCAACGACAAATCGAACGACAATTATTGTGTGAGGTTTTGCAAAAAACTTACAGCCCTATTCTGGCAGCTTAACAAAACTCACCACACTAACAAAATATTTAATATTAACACGTTGTTAATGTTCCGTATTCTGGCAAAAATTTAAAAGCTCTTTTCTATACTATTTTGTTAATGTCAGAAAGTGTCTTAACAACGAGTGATATTTCAGTATTGAGCTAAGTAAAATTATTTTTTTTTATAAAATTTAAAAGGCAGGACAACGTGGTTTTAAATATTTACAACCATGTCTTAAAAAAACATTTATTTTCATTGATATAAAAAAAAAAAAAATTTGGATTTACGAGTATCGAACCCACGCAAGCGAGCTATGAGTTCAAAGTCCTAACTACTTCGCCACGTTGCCTTGTATATTAAAGTTTTTTATTACTCTATTTGTTATTTTATTAATTTGAATTTAAAAAGTCAAAATTTGACAAGTTTACCACGAAAGATTTTGTGTGGGGAATTCAAAAGCTTTTATGTTGTTAATGATTTTTTAGAATACCAATATTTACATTTCATAACAATTAGATTAACACGAGCACCTTTATTATTTCCTTTATTGAGCATTGCCTCCACCTCGATCAGCATGGTATGCATTTGGTCTATTGTAAGTGAAGCGGTTCCCACGCTGCGGAGAAGGTGATGCCGATTCCTAAAGGCCGCAGAAATGCGGTGCTCGAGGTGGTATGAGGCTGAACGTTATGCTCTTTTCCGACGCGAATAATTTTAGGTCTTGGCGCTGTTTCTCGAACGCCTCGTGCAGAACCCGGAGAGCGTTGCTGGCCGCGACAAAGTTGGTGACGTTGTCGCAGTGCAGTGTGGCCCATAATAACTGTCACTAAAGCAAAGTGTTATAGAAATCAAAGTCGTCTACAATATTTTTATTTTTTATTTATCACAAACGCTGAGCAACATTCCAAAATTTATTAAATTAATGATGAAGTTCGAAACTATCACTCTTTTCTTTGCTTACAAGACGTAAACGTTTGAAAAAGGATTCACAGGCGGCACGCACCATTTTCTGCTCCATTTCGTCCCAAATCCTTGTCAAACGCTGCTTGAACCCATCAATTGCTTAGCCTTTTGTTGACCTTATTTTACCTAGCATATGGCCTCATACTCAAAAATCCAATGTCTTGAGATCCGGTGATGATGCTGGCCAATCTTCCGCAAAGATGAAATCAGTCGAATTTATCGGCCTTTTTCTTATATATGAGGTACTGCTCCATACACCTTATTTTTGGTCACGTTTTGATATAGATCAGCAGTCAATTCATATTTTGGAGCATTCGCAAAACTTCTTGCGTACAAACGGTTACTCTGCTGGTTGTGGCTGTCTTGCAGGAAGAACAGTTTTTCATCCGAAAAAATTATGTCATCTCCACCGTGCCAGTCAAGTAGCTCCTTACTTTTTGTAACAGGTAATTACTTACTTACTTACTTACTTAGATGGCCATAACAACCCGTTGTCAGGTTACGGCCGACCTCATTAGCTCTCGCCAGGCGCCAGGTAATTGCTTTTGCTTATTTGTTAGCCCATGAAAGCGTTAGCTTTTATAGGCCTTGATTCGTAGATCATTCCTGATAAGAAGCTGCTTGGAAGTTTTTTATATTTTCATATCCTTTTCTACAAAACAGGCTGATTGAGCAGGATATCGTCCTCTCACTTGTTTTATGACGTCATTTGTTCCCACAGTCCGACTGCGTCCAACTCTTTTTTAATCTTCGAACCTCCCATATCCGTATATTGTTTTATGTATGAATTTTTCTGCTATTCCGAGTGGTTTTAGTGTTTTTATGATGTCACAATTTCTGTAATTTTTTTTTTAAAAAAATTTATAACTAAGTCACGTTTACCTTCCATGGCGCTTCTGAGTTTGATATAAAGAATATTTTTTTTGCCGTGTACTTTCGCTGTGTACAATTAAATTGTGAAAAGCAATACATTCTTAGATTATAAAAAAAATTAGGGTTTAAATTTTTTCGGAACAGTGAAATTTGGTGACAGTTATTATGGGCCACACTGTATATCCTTTTGGGAACGCCACTTCTCCCGATGAACCTTTTAAGGATAGAAATAAAGCAATCAGTGGACAAGTCTTGCACAATTTCAAGATGAATGGCTTTCGAAGCGAAACATATAAAGGCAGCCATATAAATTTTAACTGGCTGCTTGCCTCGAATTCGCAGTGGGACATACATTGGTTAACAAATAGAAAATGGTCGTATAGCTCGTAATCTGTTTTGTGGCAAATTTCCCATAGTTTGCGATAACAATTTAGGTTTATATTTAAAGCAGTGAACGCATTGTCGAACTACCTTACTACACGCTTCTCGAGAATTTATGAGCCAAATTTTTTGACGCAGCAATGAAATAAGGACCTTTGAGCCTGCATGGCAATGCTGTAAGTGTAGGTATTGCAAATATACATATTTGCACAAATTATGTATTTTTTGGTAACAGCAATGGGAATTTTGTTTCGTACTGTAATGGCGCATGAAGTAAACGACAGCCTACTCGCAGTAAACAAAATGATCGGTTATCTTCCTTGTATTCTTGAAGAAATGGGTTCAGCTTTTGCAAATATGGCTGAAGTTGAAAGGATTTTCTTAGTCGGGAAATCTCATTCGAATAATCATTATGCTGGATAATTTCTACAATTTTCAAGAACGCCATGTTTTTCTCAGATGCTGACAATTCCTCACTTTTTATTATAGTTTTCGAAAAATTAAAAAATCGGTACATGTATGATGCAATTCTAATGAAGAATGTTTCGCGATAAGATTCAGAATTTTGTTATCTGCCGTTGCAGTTAAAAGCTTTGCTATAACTTTTTTGACTTCAGGTATGTTTTCCTTTGCTTTCGAATCTATTTTCTTATTTTTCGGGTTCTTCATATAAAAATTCTGGCCCCGTAAACCAAATTGAAGATTTCAGTTCTTCTACATTACAACCTCTCGAAACAATGTCTGATGGATTTTGTTTCGAGGAAACGTGCAACCATTTAATGTTTTCTGAAATTTCCTGAATTTCAGCCACTTGATTCGCAACAAAGTTGTCAATAAAGAGAGATGCATTTTTATCCAATGAAGCACTACTTCTGAATCAGACCAGAAGTTAACGCTCATGATTATATAATTTTTAATTTTAGGTTATGCTGCAAACCACAATTGGGCCAAATGATACGCTGCTCAGAGCTCAAGTCTAGGAAGCGATTTCGTTTTTATGGGAGCTACTTTGGATTTAGCTCCCAATATATATACAGCATCCTAATGCCCGAACTGAAGCAAATCCATGTATTTGTAACGAACAACTTGAATCTGTACCCACGAAACGAGGTATCGAAAATTTACTGAGCTGTGACAAATTTTCTTTTAAAGATTCAAAGCTCGTATTTATTTCATGGGGACTGATTCGTCCCAATCTAACTTCTGTTCTGTTCTGTCCAAAGCTCTTGGATCATGATTTTTGGTTTAATGAAAAGTGGGCTGAGTAGTCCGAGAGGATCGAAAAGCCGAGAAGAAACTGATATGTTTCTCTTCGTGGCTCTCAAATTTTCAAAACTTGGGTCTAAACGAAACGTAAAAGTGTCGTTCTTTGGACACCATCTTATCCCTAAAGCCTTAGTGGAATCGGAATCATTAATTTGTAAAGGCTTTTCACAATTATTTTCAGAAAAGTATTCCGGGTGATTAGAATTCCATTTTGCAAGACGAAATCTGCTTACTCTAAAATATCAGAAACCTGAATTCGAATGATTTCAATTTCTTCTAGAGTATGTGCTCCTATAAGCATGTCATCGTCATAAAAATTATTTTGTAGCACTGCACTCCCTACTGGGCTCGAAAGCTCATGTAAATCACTAAGGTATGAGAGTGCTCTTGTGGCCAAAAATGACGCTGAGGCCGTACCATACGTTACCGTATTAAATTGGTACACTTGAATTGGATTGGAATTATTTTCTCTCCAAATAATCAATTGGAATTTGCGATCTGCCTCGTCAATTAATATCTGACTGAAGCGAAGTAAAACTGAAAAAATATTGTCTTGAATAAAAGGCACAACTACTTATAAGAATATCATTTAACGATTCTAACGAAGACGTATTACTAGATGCATCAAAAATTGTGCGAAGTTTTGTGGATGTGCTCTCGGGTTTTAAGATGCACTGATGAGGTATAAAATTATGGGGTGTTTTATGATAGTTTATCGTTGCTAAAGACATGTGTCCTAAGTCACGGAGTTCAGTATCCTTGCCCATTTTCCACTCAAGTGCCAAAAACCGTTTCCTTGCTGACTCATATGAATTACCTAAAGAACTTACATCTTCTTTGAAGGGTAGTCTTACAACAATTCTACCAGAATCAATTTGGCGAACTGTTTTAAGGAAATAATCCTCACAATCTTGTTGCTCTGGAGTGAATTTGGGTTTGCTATCCTTTGGGATCTCCTCTATTTCCCAAAATTTACGTAAAAGCGCATCAATATTTGATTCTGCTTCCACATCATCGATGGTAATCGAACTTAAATGAAAACAAGCTGATTTTGCATAATTTCCGGCTACAATCCATCCTAACGAAGTTTTTATTACTTTAGGCAAATCAGTACTAAGTTTTATTTGTCCAACGCAAAGCAAGTCACATGCTATTCCTCCTAACAACACGTCTACCCTTTGTGGCTTATAAAAAGCCGGATCCGCCAACTCCACGTTTTCCAGAATATTCCAGTCTTCTGCAGGCAACCTTTCATCCGGATGCAATGAAGAGATTGCTTTTGATATTGAAAATTGGAATGTAAATTCGAAACTGTTTACACGAGAGCGGCACGTCGCCTTAACAATATACTTTACTGAAGAACGTCCCTCAGTGGTAACATTGATAACTTTACATTGTTTCTTTAAACGAAGCTTTTGAGCCAAGTCCTCTGTTATAAAGTTAAGTTAAGAGCCTCCATCTATAAGTGTTCAGCCAGTTTCCAAAAAAGGCGAGGTTTCCAACTCTAATAATTATCGATGCTCTGCGCTCTCCAAAGTTATGGAGAGTGTAATAAACTTTCACCTAGTGAACTATCTGGAGCGCAACGAATTACTTAGTGATCGCCAATATGGTTTCCGTAGGTCTCGTTCTACCGGTGATCTTATGTCGTTCCTCACTGAAAAATGGAACCATTGCGTTCACCTTTTCGGTGAAAGTATGGTTGTCGCTCTGGATATTTCTAAGGCGTTTGATCGAGTGTGGCATCGCGCCCTCGTATCAAAACTAATTGCCTTTGGTGTCGGTAATTCCTTTGCTCGTTGGATTACAAGCTTCTGCAGTGATCGCTCTATCCGTGTTGTGGTAGACGGTTTCACCTCTAACGAACACTTCATCAATGCTGGAGTTCCCCAGGGTTCTGTCCTATCTCCTACCCTTTTCCTGGTCTTTATCGATGACCTTCTGTCATCGACCACCAACCCAATCCATTCCTTTGCGGACGACAGCAACATATGTCATTCTTATTGCTTCAAAAAGCGCCCGAGCTCTGTGGAGGTTGAGAGTAAAAGGCGGCATATGAATGACTCACTCGTTTTCGACCTCAACACAATCACCGGGTGGGGTCGTATTAACCGAGTCAATTTTAATGCTTCAAAAACTCATTGCTGTCTGTTGTCTCACAGACGAATGGATCTTTCCCTTCCTTCCCTTAATATGGCTGGCTTAGATATTGCGAGGTCAACAACTCTTGATGTTCTGGGCATATCGGTTCAATCGGACCTGAGGTGGTCTGATCATGTATTCGATGTGTCGAAAGATGCGGCCAAGTGCATTGATTTTTTGAAACGGTGTAAGAAATACTTCACTCCAGTTGATCTTCGTACTGTTTATTTCACTTATATTAGACCCAAACTAGAGTACAACTCACACATTAGGGCCGGGGCTCCTAAAACCACCTTGGAGCTGCTAGATCGTGTCCAGCGACGTGTGTTGAAACTAATAGGTGATGAATCTATCATCGCCTCTATCGATTCCCTTCACCACCGGCGTAACGTAGGGTGTTTAACCCTTTTTTATAGATATTATAACGGGATGTGCTCTAGAGAAATACGGGAACTGATCCCATCAGCCAGGATTTTCTCTCGCAGCACTCGGGCATCCCACCAGGCCCATCCTTTTTGCGTTACGCCGGTGTTCAACAGGACATCACACTTTTGTTATAATTCTTTCTTTGGCCGAACCATCAAGTTGTGGAATTGCTTACCTGCGTCTGTCTTCCCCGGCAGTTGTGACATCCATAGATTCAAGACTAATGTTCACCGACACTACTCCATCTATCCCCCTTCCCTCTAACCTTTCTCCTTTTCTTAAAACCAACACGGTGCATTGCATTTATAGGGGGCATCCCCTGAGCGTTGGCTTATGCTTTAAAAAAAAAAAAAAAAAAGTGCTCTTGCAAAATGAAACTGACCCTCTCTAATATTGATTATAGCAGTTGCTAATATTACTTTGTCATCAGGACTTGAGGCAAAGTTCACATTTGCTCTATGATTGATAGGCTCTGAGCTTAAGCTTGGTAAAGGGATTTGTTGCATCGTATCCATGGCTGCAGTAGTCACAGTCGCTGCAGTCGAAGTGTTATAAATATGCAATAAGTTATCTAAGTTCCTCTTAATATACTTCCAGAGAAAAGAGTGAAAACAGTTTTCCCCAATAATGTTAAAAATTGGCTTTTCTGTCTTGATTACTCTATTATTGATAATATATTTAAACCCATGGTCTAGCATGAATATTGTTTATGTCATTTCTATTTACTTAGTTTCTTTTTTTAAGTTATTTTTTTTTTTTTTTGGTTAAATCATTTAATATTATTTGAATTGTATTGAATTTACTTTCCCCGTCGATATTCTTATAAAATACTGAATTTACTGATAAATACACTCGCCTCTTGTTAACTTGACAACAGAGTGTTTTAAACTATTTCATAAATGCAATGTATAATAAATGTACTTATTTAATTATATCTCTTAATATACTTCCAGAGAAAAGAGTGAAAACAGTTTTCCTCAATAATGTTAAAAATTGGCTTTTCTGTCTTGATTACTCTATTATTGATAATATATTTAAACCCATGGTCTAGCTTGAATATTATTTATGTCATTTCTATTTACTTAGTTTTTTTTTTAAGTTATTTTTTTTTTTTTTTTTGGTTAAATCATTTAATATTATTTGAATTGTATTGAATTTACTTTCCCCGTCGATGTTCTTATAAAATACTGAATTTACTGATTAATACACTCGCCTCTTGTTAACTTGACAACAGAGTGTTTTAAACTATTTCATAAATGCAATTTATAATAAATGTACTTATTTAATTATATCTAAGAATTTGTGAAATAAATGTGAAATGAAAAAATAAAGTGTGATGCAACTTGCTGCATACGTGACATTTCATCGATTTGCATTTTTATAATGAATGCCCCTTTTTTAGACAATTTATGCATAATTGGTTGGATTTAGCGAATATAAATCTCGAGGATACTGGTATATTTGCAAACGAATTACAATTTGTAATAGAATGATTTTTGTCTTTGCAATAAAGACAAAAATAAACATTTTGCGTCCGTTGAGTGACTGCACAGGTACATTTACTTGTTTTTTTAGCCATATAGTCGTCGCCTTTGTTATTAGTATTTTTAACATTTGGTTTCGCCTTTGAAGCTTGTTCAGCTGACAGTTGCTGAAAGCGGCGATTAAAGACTGATTCACAGTCTGACCACATTGGAAGTTTATTAAATGCTCTTCAACTTTAACTCTTGATATATAAAGTTTTTTCTTCTTTGAAGTGAGGTTTTTTGACCAGTTAGTTTTTAGTTAAGATTTAAATACACATTTGAATCTAACTTTTTCCCGACGTTTCGTCAGTTTCTTGCTGACTTCTTCAGGGGACGTTTATTAATTCTAAAAAATGCACAAACTACAATGAAAAAATTTTTAAATATTATTTTTGAAAACAAAATACTGACCAAATTAAAAATATTACACTTAACGTTGTTTTTACATACAACATAGAACATTTATCATTGAAATATAAAAATAAATTAATAAAATTACAAGAACAATGACATAGTGAATTCCCTTCACAAAAAACAATACATTGAAACATATCAAAAATTTAAACTTTTGAGTCCATCCGCAACAGCACCACGACTCTACGGACTTCCGAAGATTCATAAGGAAAACGCTAACTTACGACCCATATCTTCATCTACAAGCGTTCCGTGTTTTAAACTATCTAAACATATAGGGCAAGTTCTAAAACATTTAATTTCGGACGAATACAACATAAAAAACTCGCTACAACTTAAAGAAAAAATTAAAAACTTCCCATTAACAGATGAAGATATTTTAATTTCCTTTGACGTGGTTTCTTTATTTACTAACATTCCTACCTACTCAAAGAATCGTATGTTGCCGAAACAGCATCGTTTGTATTTCGTAGTGCTGATGCTGTGGGCATACCTATTTCAGGCAGCTCAAAAAGTTATGTCGAAAAATATTAAGCATTTATTGTCATAGACTTTTTTTAAACTATCAAGCGCTTTCTGATAATTTTCTTCCCTTATTTGAAAGGCCCTGATCGTTTCCAGTGCTTCCCCGGACAGACATGAAATTAAATGATTAAACTTTTCGATGTCTGAGATGGATGTATCGGTGTGAACTAAGTTTTCAAATAAACTCATAAAATTTTTAAACTCTGAGTTTTTACCGCTGAATTTAGGTAAGCGCATTTTCGGAAGCTGGCTGTGATAAGCACAAGCAAAACTAAGTGACGTGTTAGCTGCACTAACTCTTTTATGCTTTTCCAAAAAATTTACAAAAAGTGATTCTGTGCTCACACAAATATTTTCTAACTCTGTCCTACCATTATTGCTGGGGTCATACATTTCCAATTCATCTTGGAGCTTCATAGCCTCAACAATGTATGAATTTAAGTGCTTAAGCCGACACTTGAGTTCACCTACATTTAACGAAATAGATTTATCGTGAAAAGATTTCTTCACTCGCAATATGTGATCAATCAATCTGTTATGTTTAATTTTTAGTAGATCGTATTCATCGTTTTTATTATGTTTTTCCTTTCTAGGAGCCATAACTCAAATAGTCAACGAAGCTATTCGAACAATTTTTTTTTCAAAGTTAATCTGCCAAATTTCCTGATTTTTAACTGCTTAGTAGCCAATTTAATTGACACTAAATTGTGAACTTAAGCAATAAAATGATATGAATTGTATTCAAATTACACGCAATTTGCAATAAATTGAAATTAGAATTAATTTCCTAATTTCGACTGCTGTAAATTAATATTTCTTACATATGCAGTCAAACGTAATATTAAATTCAAACAAATGTTGTCAACAAATTTTTGGTTAAATTCACGCACAATTTTATAGATATTAATTATAATTATTTTTCTAATTTTAACTGATGTAGCATTAAAGTAAATTTATGCAGTTGCAGTTAATTGCGAATGTAAGTATGTTCATGCGATGTTTTCAAGAAAAAAAAATTGTTTTATAGCACTGACCAAATATGTATGCTATTGGTCTTAGCAACGAAGTGCAAAGACAAATTCTTTGCAACTTTAATGTAAAAATGGAAATACTGAAATTCAAACTTGATACGAAGACCAGGTCACCTTCAGATCTACCAACGAATTACCAAAAACCATTGTCCGTTATTCGCAATGTCACCTTTAAAGAAGTGAATCTTTTTTTTTTTTAACCAAGATTTTATAAGGTATTGTAATGCACCAATACGAAGATCGGGTCGCTTTGACAGTTACCGATTAGTTAACCAAAGTGTGTTTTCTACGGTACATGCATTTACATATGTATATTTCGAACAAACTATACGTTTGAATGTACATTGTACATATAAGCGATCCGTTGCTTCCAATGTTGAAAGCAGGCAAAAGAAAAAACAGGCGACTAACAGCATTCATAATACACCATATACTAATTTATTAAAATGGTCTTATTCCTTCTTTATTTTAACTCCGTTTTGTTTTTACGGGTTTCGCTTTGACAGGTATTTAATAAGAAGTAAGTAATAAATAGATATACTTATTTAAAGTGTTAAAAATTTGCTTGTCTGACGCGCAAAAATGCTCGATAAGAGCTTTTAATTGTTAACACTTTTTACCTTTTACCGCCTTAACCGAACTTCAAACTATTTTAATTTTAATCTTTATCCGGTTTTAATACGGTATAATTAAATTTTTGAACGATTTTACCAAATGTCCCTGCTCGGGCGCCAAAATATTGCGACAGGCGTTTCTGCCGTAAAAAAAAATACCCGCAGCTAGAAACCGTAGAGCGAAGAAAATAACTTATTACATCAAAAGATTTTTCAGAACTGGTTTTATTTGAACATTGTAATAAGTGAAGTGGACATTATGTACGTTCCACTATTGACAAAAAAAAAAATAATAGCTTTTGTGGCGCAATATGTAAACTAAGATAATTCAAAATAATAAAACCATGGTGCGCGTCATCAGCAAAAAATTCGTAGTTTCCAAAGTTATGGCGGGAATTTCGATATGAAAGCACATGCATTCTTAGGATTGATTGAGGAATAACATATGAGAAATAAAAAAAAAATCGGAACATAACATCAATATGTTCTTAGACGATAATTTCGATCTCTTACACTTTCCTAAGTTCGATCACTGGATTGTGTAACAATCAAAAACACACAAACTTATTCATTTATAAAATGGTTTATTTAAATCACAAAAGTTAGTTTTTACACGGTACAATTGTTTATTTCATTAACATTCAAAGTCTAATATTAATCTGGCACTGTATAGACAACTGTTTTACTTTATTACTTAAAATCCACTGTGTTAAAATCAACTGTATAACTTAAATTCAACTGCTTCAATTTATTGCTTAAGTTCAACTGCTTTACTTTATTGCTTAAGTTCAACTGCTTCACTTTATTGTTTAAAAACAACAGCTTATCGACAACTCAGATGACAACCTTTTATACTACAGTCATCACTTTCTCGAATAATCCAATACCTTCTAAATGGCGTGTCGGCGTGGAATCCAAAATCACTTTCTCTAATAATCCAGTACCTTCTAAATGGCGTATCGGCGTGGAATCCACAATCACTTTCTCGAATAATTCAGTACCTTCTAGATGGCGTTGTACGACGGCGATAATTTCTCTCGGTTGTCGACTTTTATAGTGTACTGCAGCGCCTTTTCGGCTTATCGTTTTAGTACAAAAACTGCACTTGGCCGCTAGATGGTGTAAAAGTATTTATATAGGCAGTGATGCTAGCTAGTATCGTTTAGTTTTCTTTTGTTGGCTTTTATTTCGAGAATTTTCTGGCATAAACCAAATTTCGGTACACTGCCCTTCGCTTAAACTTGTTCGTCCCGAACAAGAGTCTCTCCGTCTCTAGTATAAGGTGCCAGCCTTTCGATGTGGACTTCCTTTAATTAACTTTTGTTCCCGGGGTATTTTTGGATTCGATACACAACATCATTAATCCTTGTGACGATCCGGTAAAGTCCCTCCCAATGAGTCTGTAATTTAGGAGACAAGCCTCGATTTCGTTGTGGGATATGTAGCAGCACTAGTTGACCTTCTTTGAATCCTTCAGTATTTGCTCGCAGATCATACCGATCTTTCATTTTGTCGCTAGCCAATTGAGTACGTCTCCTGATAAGCTCGTGTATATCTTCTAGTTCTTCTCTTTTCCGCGACATGTAATCGTCAGCATGGGTCGTTTCTGGGACAATGCTTACTCTGTACTTCAAATCTGCTGGAAGTCCGTACCAAAAATGGCTTTTGCTGGCGTGACTGTAGTGGTATCGTGTATTGACGACCGATAAGCCATCTGAAACATTGGTAGATCCTCATCCCAATCTTTTTGTCCTTTATCGACAACCTTTTTTAAATGCTCCTCTAGAGTACGGTTGAACCTTTCGACCATGCCATCGGACTGAGGATGCAAAGCTGTACGTGTTTTCTGTGTTCCAAGCATGTCACAAACCTCCTTAAAAAGTGTCGACTAAAAATTTCGCCCTTGGTCGGAATGCAACTCAAGTCGAGCTTCATATCGGCAAATCTAATTTTTGATGGAAAAGTCTACCACTGTTTTTGCTTCTTGATTGGGAATGGGATATACTTCTGGCCACTTACTGAAGTAATCAATTACCACAAGGATGTATTTATTTCCTGCATTGCTGATTGGAAAAGGTCCCGCTATATCCATGGCTATCCTCTCAAAGGGAGCTCCAACGTTATACTGATGCATTTTCCCCGAGTGCGTTGCTTGGTCATTTAGCAATTGCACATTGATCACAACGGCGGATCCAGTCAGCAAGTGATTCTTGGCATCTTACCCAATAAAACCGTTTCTTTATTTTCTCTGTGGTTTTCGTTATCGTTATGCCCAGATGTCCACCACTTGATCCATTGTGATAATCCTCGATTATTTCCTTAAATTTGGACTTTGGAATAACCAGCAGTTTTGAGCGAATTTTATCATCCTCACTTTCCTAGATTCGGTAGAGACAACCATCATGCAACTCCAAACTTTGCCATTGCGCCCAGTATGCTTTACAGATTTGCTTTCACTTGAGATTTATTGCCAAGCCGGTTTCCTACCCAGCTCCTTATACTTAATTATAGTTGCCAAATCTGTATCACTGCGCTGGTCCCGTTTTACCTCCTCTTTTGCCCACTTTTCTTCAGGCAAAACGTTCAAAAGGCGCACATCAATTGTTCCAGCTTTATTTTCCGTTCGTGAACAATGACCGCATTCAATTTTAAATGGACGACGGGAAAGTGCAGCCGCATTTCCATGCTGGCTTCCTTTGAGATGTTCTATGGTGAAATCATAGCTCTGCAAGCGTTCTATCCCCCGTGCGATTTGACCTTCAGGATCCTTGAATTGAAGTAGCCACCTTAATGCCGCATGGTCTGTCCTCAGGAGAAAGTGCTGTCCATGGAAACTGTTATGGAAGTGTTTCACGCATTCCATTACTGCCAGTAACTCTCCGAGTTACGCAATAATTCCTCTCAGGTTTCGACAGAATTTTGCTGAAATATGCGACGACTTTTTCTTGTCCATTGATGATTTGGGACAAAACTCCTCCAATACCATGGCCACTCGCATCGGAGTCCAATACAAAATCTTTGCCGGGTATTGGGTACGCGAGTATTGGTGCTGTAGACAGTAATTCTTTCAGCTTTTGGAATGCAGTTTCCTGTGCACCGCTTCATTCGAATTTCCGGTTTTTCTGTGTCAGCTCATGTAGACTGCCTGCAACATTTGCGAAACCAGGAACAAAGCGTCTGTAATAAGTGCATAGACCCAGAAAACTTCGCAACTCATGAAGATTAGATGGTCGTGGCCAATTTTTCACAGCTTTTATTTTATCTTCATCTATGTGTATTCCTTCTGACGTAACCTTGTGCCTCAAATATTTGACTTCACGCTGGAAAAGTGAGCACTTTTTCGCACTTAATTTTAGTCCAGCTGCCTCCAAGCGCTCAAACACTTCCTCCAGATTTTTCAAATGGTCATCAAAATCTTTTCTCATGATGATTATGTCATCGAGATACACTAGACAAGTCTTCCAATGTAGTCCTTTGAGAGCTCGTTCCATTAACCGCTCAAACGTAGCTGGAGCGTTACAAAGACCAAACGGCATGACGTTGAACTGCCATAGACCATTCCCAATACTAAAGGCAGTTTTCTCCTTGCCTTTTTCGTCTATTTCTACCAGCCAATATCCACTTTGTAAGTCCAGGGTGGAAAACCATGTTACTCCAGATAACGCATCCAGTGTATCATCGATTCTGGGTAACGGGTAGCTGTCTTTTTTGGTGACATCATTCAATTTTCTGTAATCCACACAGAATATCATACTTCCGTCCTTTTTCTTGACAAGTACGACCGGTGAACTCCATGGGCTTTCTGATGGTGCAATGACATTTTCTCGCGCCATATCCTCTATTATAAGGCCCGTTACTTCTTCTCTTTTAGCGAGTGCTAGCCTCCTTGGAGGTTGACGAATTGGCTGAAAATTACCTGTATCAATGCGATGTTTGACAACTGATGTTCGGCCATTATTTTCTCCTTTGGAAGCAAATATCCGCCAATGCTTTTGCAGAAACCTTTTTGCTCTATTTTTGTTCTGGGCAGACAACTCCTTCGGCCTGGACATTGCTATTCATCTGTAGATTTATTGTCTGCATCATCGCCATTAACATTTTCTCGAACTTTGACATATCTGCAACTTCACCATTTGCCGCCGGTCCAGAAGCTTCTTCCACTTTCGCTGCTGATTCTGATACATAAAATTCATGCTCTTCCAGGTTTACACCTTGAGCCTCAAGAGCCTGCCGTAAGCGTTTCTGTAACTCCACCTTTCCGCCAGATGATTGCAGATTCAGCTGCTGCAACTCCTTTTTCAGTTGATCCACTTTCAGTTCGTCAAACTTAACCATTTTTTGTTTGTTTTTATGTTTGATTGTTAATTCTTTTTACACAATCCCACTTCTGACACCAATTGTTACGAATTTCCTGTCTCTTGGACGATAATTTCGATCTCTTACACTTTTCTGAGTTCGATCACTGGATTGTGTAACAATCAAAAACACACAAACTTATTTAATTATAAAATGGTTTATTTAAATCACAAAAGTTAGTTTTTACACGGTACAATTGTTTATTTCATTAACATTCAAAGTCTAATATTAATCTGGCACTGTATAGACAACTGTTTTACTTTATTACTTAAAATCCACTGTGTTAAAATCAACTGCATCACTTAAATTCAACTGCTTCACTTTATTGCTTAAAAACAACTGCTTATCGACAACTCAGATGACAACCTTTTGTACTACAGTCATCACTTTCTCGAATAATACAGTACCTTTTAAATGGCGTATCGACGTGGAATCCACAATCACTTTCTCGAATAATCCAGTACATACCTTCTAAATGGCGTATCGGCGTGGAATCCACAATCACTTTCTCGAATAATTCAGTACCTTCTAAAAATGTTCAAAAATGACAAAAAAAAAACAAAGTGTGCATGACCGGTATACACTGGCGGTCATGAAAACTGCATCACCACAAAAAATCATTTAAATTCGATATTGAGATTTATATTGAAAAAAAAAAAAAATTTTTTATTAGTCGTTGTTATTAAGCTAATATGTTTACATAGTTTGAAAACAAATGGACATTTCTGGATCTTGCACGCCTATTTTTTTTACTAAAAACAATAATCTGGAAAAAATTTAATTCTTTTACGAGTCCTTTGATCATTTATTTTTACAGAAACTGATCAGTATCTTGTAATCTTCAATGTTGTTTCTAAATACTAATATCAAGTTACAAAAAAAAAATAGTATAATATTGCTGGCCTGTGTTACAGCCATTATCCTTGATGGCATGGAATCAACTAAGGCTTTGAGGTTATAGTCGAAAATTGATTTTTTTTGTCTCGGGCTTCTGGTCAGTAACTTTGCACTTCATTATATGCTACAAGTGCACGATAGAACTTAGGTCCATCGAGTTTCCAGGCCAGGTCAGACACGAAATTCCGAGATCCGCGATTAATTTTCCGAGCTATAAAAACATGATTTGTTTTTTTAATATCCTGTTTATAATTTAAAAGTCTGTAAGAATCATAGAAAAAAATTACATACACGATTTACCAATTTCGCACGGTGGCAAGGCGCAAAATCGTCCTGTAAAATTGCATCCTTAGTGCAGGATAAGTGCTTTTTAAGCATCGGGTCCTAGTTCTCCCTTATAACTTTCCCATATTTTTTCGCATATATAGTTCCTTCGAAATAGTGTAGAGGAACACGAACATTGTAATAAAACATCCCCAGATCATCTGGCTCTATGAAAATGTTACTGTTTTCACTATGCAGTTTTCTTGCTAACGTTCTTCATCGGAACGACGCACCTACTGTAAATTATCGGTGCCTAGCAAGTTGAATTTACTTTCATCCGACTAAATGACATTTCGCCACTGCTTCAGTGTCCAGTTTTTGTGGCTTTGAGCACAAGCTAGACCCGCTTTTTTAATTTTTCGTGTCAACAATAGCTTTTTTGCTGGATATACCAGCACCTTGCAGCCTCCTACGGTCAATTTCCACAGTAATGTTTATGGAATGATGCGTTTCTAGCCGTATAACAAGTACACTTTTAAAATTATCCTTCAAACTTATTTTCCACTAGACCATCTTTGTCCTTCTATTAGTTGCACGTTTAGGACCAGATCCTTTTTTCCTCTCCAGCAGCTCCTAAATAAATATCGTTTTTTTTCAAAAAGGCATAGTTGTTGAATGTGAGAAACCCATTCTTTCCGAAAATTTACGATGCGATACACCTTGGTCCGTTAGTCGCTTCTTAATCACGTGACAGCTGTTTATGTGTTGAACCCATTTCTGTACTTATTTTAAAAAACGACCTTCTGCTTAGGCAAACGCGTAAAAATATCGTATTTTCGATGTCAATACACTTGCAATACTTTGATGCTGAAAGTCCCATTAATCGAAGTTAAAAAAATACGGAATTTAAATTTTGAGAATTTCGTGATTTTTGGCATGAAGACTCACTTTCAAAATTTCAAACTCCGGTTCTGTTAAAGCTAGAAAATTCAAATGGAGCAATTGAAATTTAGTGATTTTTAAAAGAAGACCAAAAAAGACAGTTTTTTAGACTTTGAGCGCTTGTAACTCCATCAAATCTTATCCGATTTAGACAAGCAGTATAATGTTAGAAAGGGAATACAAATATTTTTTGAAAGCGTTTTTGTGTCGAAAAAATATTCATGGAGATATGGCCAAATAAATGAAAAAAGTGCAAAAAAGGGGTTGCTATTTTTGGAATTTACGCCCCAAAATACATAGCAAAAAGTCTATGAGAAACCAGTTCTCGAGATGAACCCTAAATTTGTAATCTAGTGTAGAATACGCAAGCAAATAAGACGTGCCGCACTACATAAATTAATTTATTTCTAATAGCAATAACAGTTTGCCCATTAAAAAAAAAAGTTTACGATGGTCATATTAAAAATTTGATACAGGGTGGGAGAAATTATTAAAAATTGATTTAAACATTTCAATTGTTTAATATTAATTTGTTAATAATTATTTAATAAATAATTTTTTCAAAGTTAGTTCTCTTAGCTTTAAAATAAAATAAAATCAATTTTCTAGCTTTAACAGAACCGGAGTTATGAATTTTTGAAAGTGAGTCTCCACGTATCCCTTCTTTTTCGATACAGAACTCATAAAAAAAATTTCAGCCAAGTCAAAAATGCGTCGTCCGAAAAGTGTTCGGCTTGTAAAAGACCGTCCCATATAAACCTACTTTTTTTAAATAAATACAATACATAAACATTCATATGTATTTGAAGTAAAAAATAGATGCGCAAAATTGGAAAGATATTAAAATTTGATACCAAAAGTTATTTATAGTTTTTTAATGTGGTTATTTAGATTTAACTAAATATCGAAATAACAATGTTTTCGCTTGCGTTTTTGGAACAGAACATAATTAAATAATTATTTTTACTGAGCCCCAGTGTTGCTAGATTTTTTTAGGAAAAACTGCAAATTCTGAAAAAAACTGCTACCTCTGAAATAAACCAAATTTTTTTGAGAAAAATTAAATTTTAGTGGTTTTAAAAGTTAATGATCTTTTTTTTTTTGCTCTGCAATATTATTTATTAAAGAAAACAAACTATGGGAAATGTTGCTGACCAATGACTAACACTGCTGTGCTCTCCATTCAGTACTGTAAGTGCACAAAAAAAAAAAATACAGCGCAAAATGCATATAAATATTACTGAAAGAATTTTGTCACTTTGAACATACAGTCGTGTACTTAGATCTATTTCTGTTTGTGAACTTGTGGAAAATACTAATGGTTGGTTGAATGTATAAAAGGAGTGGTGAGTGAAATTCCCCACTCTATAAAGAAATGCTTTTTTGACAGTATGCCTTGTATGTAGAATAAAAATTGTTACAAGGACTAAGGGGGAGTCAACTATATATTAATTTTTTTCAAAGAAAATAGCTTATATAAAAATTGTAAATATTAACTTTTTAAATATTCTGAGTCGTACCAGCAGAATTGAAAATATTGAAAGGTGCCTAATACTTTTGACCACGGCTGTATGTATAGTAAAGTAAGATTCTTTAATTAATTATTGAGTTTCACAAAGTAAATTTTTTTGATTTTTGGTCAACTTGATTTCAGTTTGACCTAATTGCACTGTTTTCGTTAATATTTCGAAAACCAAATGATGAGAACTATATAGTGCTATTATCGACGTTAAAATCTATCAGAGGTTGTTCATTAAAAATTTTTCCAAAACTTAATTAAATTATAGTTGAAATACATAGTTGAATTTATGATTGATATTGCATTTATAATTTTTTGTTAATGTTGCAGGGAATCATATGGCACATGTCTTATTTTGGACGGAATAATACAATGTACTTCGCGTGACGAGTTTTCATATCAGGAAATGATATCTTTTGTTCCGTTATGTTGTCACCCTAACCCAGAAAAAGTATTGATAGTTGGCGGAGGTGACGGTGGTGTAGCACGTGAAGTTGTAAAACATCCACTAGTAAAAGAAGTTCATCAGGTGGAAATTGATGACCGTGTTATTGAGCTTTCAAAAAAATTCTTACCAAACATGGCCTGCGGATTTAATAGTTCTAAATTAAAGTTAACTATTGGCGATGGTTTTGAATATATGAAAAAGCATAAACATGAGTTTGATGTCATAATAACTGATAGTTCTGATCCAATTGGGCCAGCAATATCGTTATTCCAAGAAAGTTATTATGAACTAATGAAAAATGCTCTTCGTCCAGGAGGCATTGTCTGCTCACAGGGTGGAAGTTATTGGTTAGATTATGACTATGTAAAAAAAACAATGACAGGATGCAAATTACACTTTCCAACGGTTGGATATGCAGTTACTTCAGTACCGTCGTATCCTTGTGGTCACATTGGTTTTGTTATTGGATGCCTCAACAGTGAACGGAACTTTAAAGATCCAGTTAAAAAGTTTTCTAATTCTGAAATAGATAATTTAGGGTTAAAATATTATTCAAGTGAAGTTCATTCAGCTGCATTTGCTCTGCCTCGATGGATTGAAAAGCATTTTTATTGCAATTAAAAATTATTCTTCAAATGCGGTTTCTAATTTGTTGGAAAATCGATAATTGTTTTAGAATAAGTGCAAGATTTTTTACGCTCAAGTTTTTTCTGAAATAGCCAGGAATTGGACGATATTCGTAACATGAATTTAAAATTGTTGTTTAATTTGCAAAAAAAAAACAAAAAGACTATTAAGTTTTTTCCAGATAAAAATTTAAGTTTTACCATTTTATGAATAATTTTTTTTTAATATTGCTGACAAAAAATAAACAAATGGTCAACTTAAAAAAGCTGAACTTTTTGCCATTTTTAAATACTGTATGTATGTATAGGATTTTATCTTCGTTGGTATTGATATGCAATGTTAGAAAAACTAAGAGTTAAGTGAATATAACGCCGATTTTATTTTTTATATGAATTATGAAGTTGAAAATAAAAAAAAACTATATCAAAAATAGGTTAATATCTATAAAGTTTTACCACAAAGTGCTCTAGCCAGAAAAATTGTGGTGATTGATCCTTGCAAAATTTAGCCTCATACTCAAATTTTTTTTTCCGCAACAAAGGAACTTTTTTAGCTAGACGCCCAGGTATGTAAGCCTTTAGTAAACGTCGTCGAATTGCTTGAGCACTAACCACGTTACAAATTTCTGCTAAAATTGTCTTCGAATACCTAAATGTCTATTTTTTCGATAGTTACAATATGAACTTCAACTCTTGGAGTATTTGACTTATTTTGAGCAGGTGCAGCTTTATTCAACACAGAACGTTCAGTGCCACAGGTGCGTAGACTGTATATCCCTAGAAATATTTTAAAAAATCACACACTTAATGGTGGTATTCTTTGGCCAAAAATAGTGAGCGCTTTAAGTGAAGATTTACTATAAAACAGTACACAAGGATTTGTATGCAAAATGCGAAAAGTGTGAGAGTTGCGATGCTATAACTTTTGCGCTCAGTCCCGTGCTGTCATTTGTTAAGTTCGCACGTGCATTTACTGAGACTCTGTCTAAAATAGTTAAGTTCACCTATCGTGCGGATTAATTAATAGTAAAAGTCTCTTAACTCAGACTTTTACTTAATAATTAAATTATATTGTTATATCTTAAATAAATTAAACTGTTACTTATATAATCCATAATAAAATTAAGATAAAGTAAAAAAGACTTTGCCAAGAGCAATTTTAATAATGAAAGACCCGCCTGGCAATAATCAAAAAAACAAACAGCTTCAACCTCTCATTGAAGTTGATCATGCAAAAAAATTAAAATCTCTCTCTGATGGTCCAAAGTATTTGTTAATATCAAGAGAAAAAAGCACCGAAACTCTTAAAAGCGTATCACCATTCCTAATTAAAAAAACAATTGATCATCTCTGTGATGGAGAAGTTGAAATGTGCAAAAAATTGCTAAGTGGCGATCTGCTTGTAAAAACAAAAAACATTGGTCAAGCGCGAAAACTCGTAAAGCTTACGACATTCTCTCAACTTATTAAAGTCTCAGTTAAAGAACATGAAAATCTAAACCGCACTAAAGGGGTCATATACTGCAACGATTTAAGAGGTATAGATGAAAGTGAAATTTTGTTAGGACTAGAAAACCAAAAAGTATGTGAGGTGCACAAAATTCAAAAAAACTGTAAATGGTTTAATTATATTAACTGGTTTAATTATATTAACCTTTGACAGTACCTCTCCAACGGAAAAGATAATAATATAATTAATATATTTATTTATTTATAATAATTAAGTCTATGAACATAGCTATTCTTACAGACTAGAATAAAATAAAATACATTAATTCAAAAAAAATTATTTAAAATATGCCTAACAACAGTTTTAGTAGCCGAGAAATCTAAATTATTCGTAGCACTAACTTGATTAAACATTTTCATTGCTCTAAAAATAGGTGCATTTTCGGCATAATTAGTACGAGGGGTTGTAAGATAAAAAGGAACTTGATTCCTTAGAGCTCTTGCTGGAACATTAAAATGAATCAGACCAAGTAATTCAGGGCAATCAATTGCATTAGAGACGATGTCATGTAAGAATAGTAAAGACAAAATATTTCTTCTACTTTCTAAGGTTTTTAAACCAATCAAAAGGCAACGGGCATTATATGGAGGAGAACCATTTTCAAAGTTTAACGAGCGCAATGCAAACTTTGTAAAGGATTTCTGTACCTTTTCAATTCTAAATTTATGTATTTCATAAAAAGGAAACCATACAATTGACGCATATTCTAACCTTGATCTAACAAGGCTAGTAAACAAAACTTTGAGAGTGTACGGATCACTAAATGAAGAACTATTACGCCTTATAAAAGCAAGCATAGCGTATGCTTTTGGAATGACAAAGTCCAAATGGGGACGAAAAGAAAAATTTGAATCAAATACTACTCCGAGGTCCTTAAATTCAACAACAGACATAAGTGGAAATCTGGCAATATGATACGAGGTTGAAAGAAAGATAATAGACTTGGAAAAAGACATATAAACACATTTATTTAAGTTAAGAGGAAGTAAATTATTAGTAGACCATTGATGAAGTTTGTTTAAATCATACTGTAGAAGTGCAGAATCAGTCACATTTCTAATTTGTAAAAAGAGCTTAAGGTCATCAGCGTACAATAGGCATTTACAATTGACAAATAAAGACGCAATATCATTAATAAAAATGATAAACAGCAGTGGTCCTAAGATGCTCCCTTGAGGAACACCAGAAATTGCGTGATAGACAGTCGACTTAATATTATCAAAAACTACAAAACATGGGCGATTGTGTAAATAAGATTCCAGCCATTTCAAAATACTTGAATGAAAACCCAAAGCTTCAAACTTTTTGATTAAAAGTGCATGCGAAATCTTATCAAACGCTTTAGCAAAGTCAGTATAGATTACATCCACCTGACAACCTTGCAAAAACGCCGATACACAATACTCACTAAACAAGACTAAGTTAGAGATAGTTGAGCGTCCACTCACGAAACCATGTTGATAAGGAGAAATTACACTTTTAACAGCAAAGAACAGTTTATCCTTAACAATGGATTCAAAAAGTTTGGAAATTACAGACAACTTGGATATAGGTCTGTAATTGGCAATGTTATTTTTACAACCAGATTTATACGTAGGTGTAATGTACGCTACTTTCCAGCAATCAAGAAATACACCTGACGACAACGATTTATTAAAAATTAACGTCAAAGGTAGAAGTAAATTGAAGGCACAGTTTTTAATGAAAAAACCACAAAAACCGTCAGCATCTGGACGCGTAGATGGCTTAAGATTTTGAATACTCTCCCAAATATCATCCTGTGTTAGAGACAAGTTACCAAAATCTATCACAGGACGTACATTATCTGAAACTTTAGGGATAGGGTTACTAGGTAATTCAAAATTGGACTTAAAAAAATCAACAAATAAATTAGAAATGGACAAAGTATCGTTAGCAGATTCCGTCCCCAAAAACATTGATGCCGGTATATTCGAGCAGCCTCTTTTGGATTTAACATAACGCCAAAATGATTTAGGATTAGATTTGATGTTAGATTCATATTTTGTAATATATTGCTTATATAAGTATTTATCCAAGAAATTGAATTCTCTCATATAATGCCGATATTTTAAAAAGTAACAATTCTGATTAGTATTAATAAATTTTTTGAAAAACTTAGAACGAAGATTTTTTAGTTTCTTCAGCCCACGAGTATGCCACGGACATTTATAAAAATATTTTTTAGCTTTCGGAACATAATTAATAAGCTCATTATGAATTAAGGTCATAAAAATGCTATAGCAAGACTCAGTTTCCAAAAGATCAAATTCCCTTTCCCAATCAATTTGATTAAGAGCATTATTTAACAAATGAAAATTGCATCTTTTAAAGTTAAAGTGCGATACATCGACATTAGATTTAACAGTGGCAAATTTATAAAATGATATAGAGATGCATAACGGAACATGATGCAAACTAATGGCTGATATAGGAAAAGGTGATTCATAAATGTTCCAATTGATATTATTACTTATAAACACTAAATCTAGCAGCCTCCTAAGGGCATTAAAACAGTTATTGATTTGCATAAGACCTAGATCTAAAAATGTATCTACAACATACATTTCAATAGCACTAGATACTTTAGATGGTGTGAGATAAAGATCACCACGGACCTCAGACCAAGTAACACCACAGAGATTGAAATCGCCAGCAATCATCAATTGGTTAGCATCAATAGAAAAATCAGCAACTATTGTAGAGATGTTATTAAGATGCATCTTATACAATTCAATAGAACTATTAGGCGGCAAATAACATACTAATATGTAGAGAGATACCGATGAGCCTCTGACTACTACACATAGTTGATCCAGTAGCACATTAGTATTTCCAAGCAGCACATTAGAAGATAAAAATTCACGTTTTACGGCAACTAGCACACCACCACCACGTTGACAACCAGTTGCGTTAACATCACGATCCTTACGATAAACATTATATATATGTGGATCAAAAAATTCCGCATTATGAAAGCTACAATTTAGCCAAGTTTCAGTTAAAATTATGACATCAAAGTCACCATGAGAGGTAGCAGCAAAGATACTTTCAGATTTGGTTCTTACACCTGATACATTTTGATAATAAATTTTAAGTATATCATTATTCAAAGTATTATTCAAATTAGGACCAGATTTCGCTACTGTTTCTCCAGTTGCTTTGCAGTTTTCTGAAAAAACTCAAAATCCTTTACCCGCACATCTACAGGCCATAGAGATGGATCAACAATATTTTTATAAAAAGATGATGAAACACCTAATTTAAAATTCACTCGTTTCACTTTTTCCATCTGGGTATCTTTTTTCACCAGTTTGTAGCAAGAGAGATTTTGTTTCAGAATATTAGTCTGTTTGACAATATAATCAATGATATCAGACTCTGTAACAGATGCTTTGAAAGAGCTTAGATGAACCCATCTCTTACGATCGATTACAGCAAGCTCAGTACTTGCATTTTTACCCTCAACAGAAAAACGTTTTTTACGTTTTTTTATTTCTAGCTTCTTTCCAGCTATCTTTCTCATTTTGATGTAGAGAGCCAGCACCCACTGTAACAGCAACAGAGGTATCAATACCATACATAGGTGAAACAGCAGCAGTACCAGAATAAAGCGAAGATACACCAGCAGAACATAAAACAGATCCATCAGTGGCATTATTAGCAGAAGAATTAGGCTGTGAATTAACAGCCTCTGAAGAGACACCAGCAGCACCAGCAGCAACAGCAGCAAAAGAATGCGGCAGAACCATACTCATAGAGCGGCGGGAATGAACAGTTTTATTTTTGTTTGTATTTTTAAAGTTGTTAGCACCAGCAACAGTAGCAGAAGAGGATGCAAGAGTCACACTCGAAGAGCGCCGATGAAGAGCAACAGAATTATTTGCATTAAAAGGAATATTGCAAGAATATGAATCATTAGCATGTGTAGGATTCCCGTTAGAGAAACTCTCAGAAAGAGAGATAGCTGGAACAGAACGAACTATTGGAGACGAGGAACTCGCAACAACACTTGAAACACAGTTAGCAGCAGCACCCGCGCCAAATGCATTATTAGTGCAAATTGAGTTTTTAAGAGCCGTCATCTCTGCAGAAAAACCTGCGACTTTTGAAGCCAACTCACTCTCATAGTTGTTAAAATTATCAAACATGCTCTTTTTCAACTCTAACAATTGCTCAGTCAATGCTTTAATTTGCATTTCCACAACATATGTTAGCTTTTCCAAACCCATCTTATGCGCTTCCAAAAACACTTCATGACCTTTAACAATTTTATCTGGGACGCCAACACATTCCTTGCAAAAATAGCTTAAGTTCCGATTTAATTTTAAAAGCTTAATGTCATATTCAGTGAGCGGTCCCTCACAACAGCTACGGTGGAAAACCTTCTTGCAATATCCACTACACGGCACTAATTGCGTATCACCACGAGCAAAACTCCGGTCACATTTTCCACAAAAATCATCCATTGAATGATCTAGGAATTCCGAGGAAATATGTAAATAAAAACAAAATTTTAACGAGTCGACAAAAAACGCGTCTACTCTTAACGAGAGAGAAAATAGATATAATATAATGCAAACGCATTCACATTTATCGCAAGCAAAACTGCCAAGCAAATATTGTCACAAACACCCTATTGATAAAACGCGTCAACAACCTTAAAATCCTAGGTATTATATTTACCAACAGATATAAATGGCAAGCACACATTGACTATATATCCCACTCTTTTTCAAAACGCCTCAATATAATTAAATGTTTAACCAATAAAAAATATAGATGCAGCACGCTTTCCTTAATCCATGCCGCGAAAGCTTTATTGTTATCAAAATTAGACTATCGCCTTCCCTTCTTCGGTTTTGCACCCAAATCATTGCTTAAGAAAATTAAATCAATTATTAACTCTGCAATCAGAATAGGATTAGATGCCTTTCGTACCACAACGGTTATTAATTTGCACCTTGAATCAAATATCAAAAGTATTGAAATTAAGAGAGAACTTTTAACATCAAAACTTTTCAAACAGCTAGTCTAAAGTAAAGACACTCCATTAGCAGCATTAGTCAAACAATCAACTTTAGCAAAAAAACATCAAAAAATTCCTTCAGTAATAAATAGGACTGTTACACTATGCTCTTCGCTTCAGATCCCATGTAAACCAATAACTGCACCTTTGAATAAAAATCCCCCATGGCTTCTAGATCCTTCCACAGTAAATATCTCTCTACATAAATTCGATAAGTCCATTACCTCACCAAAAATATACCAAACACTCTTTCTTGAGCTTAAAAACTCTATATTAAACCACAACTTTATACACGCCGACGGCTCCAAAACTAATGATTTATGTGCCTATAGCGTCACTACTGACAATAAAGTCATAAAATCGGCAGTTCTTCCACTTCATACCTCTGTTTTTACTGCAGAAATCATTGCAATTTCGGAAGCCATAAATTATGCAATATCCAAATCTGCAAATTTGCCATGTGCACAGACTCTCTAGCAGCACTAAAATCAGTAATAAACATACAGTCATGTGAAAAATAATAGGGACACTTACATTAAAAAAGTTCAAACACTCCTCTGTTTCTGTTTGAATAAATAGAGATAAAATTTTACATTACATTACATATCAGTGCAGTAAATAACCGTTATCAGAGTTAAAATATTTTTCGTAGTTTCGAAGTTGTTGATCGTATTGTGAAATGGGCTCAGTTCAGCCTGCGCGAAATAATAGGGACGCGAACATAAAGCAAGTTATATTTTTGAAGCTTTGTTGTTTTTAAGCATTTATAAGTTACTAGCATTATCCTGTGCGTATCGCCTCACCTCAACCGTGGTGTAGATTCGATGTGCGGTCTGCGTGAAAATTCTATTTAAAAAATACTTTTGTATGAGGACCACCCTTAGTATGCACCCAAAATAAAATTTTTACAAATGTAAATTTCATGAGAATCGATTAAGCGGTCTTCGTGAAAATGATATTTAAAAATATTTTTGTATGAGGGCAACCCTAAATAAAAGTTTTGTAGCCTAGGCTATGCCTCTTAACATAAGAGCTACGTGGTGTAACTTCAGAGTGAATCGACTAACCTGTCTTTGTGAAAATGCTATTTACAAATATTTTTGTATGAGGGTCACCCTAAGTATGCACCCTGAATAAAATTTGTTTGACCTTATCTGTGCCTCTTAACACAGAAGCCATGTGGTGTAAATTCCATGAGAATCAATTTGGCGCTCTTCGAGAAAATGATACTTAAGAAATATTTTTGTGTGAGGGTCACCCTAAATAAAAGTTTTGTATCCTTAGCTATGCCTCTTAAGAGATAAGAGCTACGTGGTGTAAATTCGGTGTGAATCGTTTGACCCGTTATCGTGAAAATGGGCCACCCTAAATAAAAGTTTTATGGACCAAACAATGTCCCTTAATATAAAAGACACGTGGTGTAAACTCTATGTCAATCGATGGACTGGTCTTTGTGAAAATGGTATTTTAAAAATATTTTTGAATAAGGGGCCGTTCATAAATTACGTAAGACAATTTCATGACTTTTTGACCCCCCCCCCCTCCCCCGAGTAAGATTCTCACTACCCCCCCTTCCGAAATCTTACGTAAGATTCATAATTAAGGTGAAACTAGTCAAAAAATGTATTTTTCATGTGATGTACTATATTACTATGTATATTTAATTTTAATATACATATGGTACATATTAAATAAATATTACGAAATTGCAAACTACACATTTGTTTTTCAAGATGAATAAAAAAAGTCATCGTTAGTCCAGGCGCGGATCCAAGGGGGGGTCACGGGGGTCATGACCCCCCCCCCCCCCCAAAACAGCCCGCATTTCAAAAAATAGAGTTGAAACAATATTTTGCAAACCGAAAAACAAAAAAAAAACAAACGAACAAAACCTAGTTTTTGCAAACTTAAAAACCTGAAACTAACCAAACGACCAAAATTAACTTATTTTTTTGCACTCTGAAAAAATTGGAATCAAAAAATGACTAAATCAACAAATTTGACTAATTTTCTTAAACAAGACTGACTTTTTTATTATTTTTTCTATATTTGGATTGTAGCTTTACTTAATATACTATCATCTGTTTACAATCTGTTTACAAGTTCCAACTAAAAGCATCATTTATAAAACAAAATCCAATCTTCTATTTTGTTTCGCAAATCTGTTAATGATCGCATCGATGTCCAATGAAAATTCGAAATAAAAATATTCATCAGCTAAGACATTTCTTAGTTTTAAGAGTACATTTTTTATATAAAAAAGTTTATAATTTTATATAAACAATAAATATATATATACATGTAATGAATTTTCAAGTAAAACAAATTGGACAAGTTTTTCATTTTTAATTTCATTTCTTTATTAAGCCTTTGGATTACATTTCCTTACAGACTAGAAGAGTCTTTAGACCAGGGGTCGGCAAAACACAATGTGTGTGATGTACTTCAGCTCAATTGAGCTATGAAAAATCAAATTTTGCCGACCCCTGCTTTAGACATCGAAAAATCAAATTCATTTATGGATGACAATCTATTGAATAATGAGAGAGCTCTTAATATAGGCTCATTCTGAGCATAATTAGTTGTATGTTTTTTTATGAGGAATAAATCAAAATGACGCAACTGTCTAGGTGGGATATAAAAACCAATTAACTGAAGTAACTCCGGACATTCAATATTACTATTAACTATATCATAAATAAATATTAAGGACATAACCTTCCGCCTCGATTCAAGGGTATTTATGCCCAAAAGCAGGCAACTTGAATTATATGATGGCCTTGAATCACCAAAATACAAAGAACGTAATGCAAATCTAGAAAAAGTTTTCTGAATTCGTTCAATTCTAGCACAATGATTTGCATAAAACGGATTCCAAACAAAAGAGGCATATTCCAATCTAGATCTTAAAAATGCAAAGTAAAGGCTCTTAATGGTATGTGGATCCATAAAATCAGAGCTGTGTCTACGAACAAAAGCCAACATTGCATAAGCTTTAGGGATGATAAAATTCAAATGCTCAATAAATGTAAACTTAGCACCGAAAACTACGCCTAAGTCCTTTATAAGATTGATTGACTTAAGAAGTTTACCCTGAATTGAGAAATAACAATCGAGTATATTATTTGATTTTGCAAATGTGCAGGGAAAGCATTTCCCAATATTTAAAGGTAACTGATTAAGTTTACTCCAGTTACTCACATTGGACAAGTCACGTTGTAAGGATTCAACGTCACCTACATTCCGTATACGACTGAATAATTTTAAATCATCTGCGTAAAGCAAAAATTTTGAGCTCTGAAAGCAACTATGAATATCATTCATGAACAAAATAAAGAACAGAGGTCCAAGGATACTACCCTGAGGTACTCCAGACGACGCTACAAAATTATAAGATTTAGTATTATTAACAAGTACAACACACAGTCTATTACTCAGATAGGATTTAATCCAATCCAAAAATGAACCATGAAATCCAATTTTAGCTAGTTTAGCAATTAAAGCACTATGCTTAACCTTATCAAAGGCTTTTGCGAAATCAGCATAGAGCACATCCACTTGATAGCCACGTTCAAAAGAGGATACACAATAATTAGAGAATAATGATAAATTTGTTATTGTGGATCGACCAGATACAAAGCCACGTTGCTCTGGGCAAATATGACACTTAATTAAAAAGTAAAGCTTATCTTTTATAATGCTTTCAAATAATTTAGAGACAATTGTTAATTTAGAAATGGGACGATAGTTCGCGACATTATTTTTAAGCCCATTTTTAAAAATAGGGGTAATACATGCTACCTTCCAGGACTCAATAAAAGTTCCGAAATTTAAAGATTTATTGAAAATCAGACACAGTGGCTTACACAAAGCCTGACCACATTTTAATAATACTATAGAGGATAATCCATCGACATCCAGTTTAGCAGAAATCTTCAACTTTTATAATGCGTTAAAAACGTCTGTTTCATTCAAAGTAATAGAACCAACATCCACGAAAGAATTGATGTTTTGCAGGATAGAGGGTTCATACCATGGAGCATCTTCAGTATAATTTGATTTAAAATATTCGGCAAATAAATTAACTGTATCTGCAATTGTACACGAACTGATATTATTGAAAAACATAGAAGTGGGGATGAAAGATCCACTCTTTTTCGATTGTACGAATTTCCAAAACGATTTCGGATTCAATTTGATATTGGTTTCTGTTTTCAAAATAAACTGCTTGTATAAAAACTTATTCAAAAAGTTGAATTCTCTCATGTAATGCACATATTTGTCCTTATACTCTAAGTTCCCAGAGGATTTAAAAAGTTTTAGAAATTTATTGCGCATATTTTTCAGTTTTTTAAGACCAGAATTATACCATGGAAGCTTATATACCTTATGAGGGAAAATTGGAATATGGTCATGACAGATTTGCGACACATTAAATTTAAACAAATCAAAACAAGTCGCGGCATTTTTACTATCAAATAAATTTTTCCAATTGATATAATTTATATTATTATTTAGAAATTCGAAATCACATAATTTACAGTTAGATACATGTTTAGCAGGCTGAGGCTCAATAAATTCATAAAATTCTATATCGAGAACAATTGGAACATGGTGCATATTAGATGGTGAAATTGGGCAAAAACATTCAGACAAATTGTATTTAATATTATACGAAATAAAAATTAAATCCAAAATTTTTCCAAGATTATTAAGTATTTCGTTAATTTGAACTAATTCAATACTTAAGAAGCTATCAATAAGATTGATTTCATGAGGATGATTGATATTTGTTGGTGTCAACTCATCGGCGAGGTGAGTCCACATAATTTTGTTCAAATTAAAATCCCCCAATACACAAAGCTGGGATATACGAGGCACAAATATATAAAGAGCCTGATGAGCCAGAAATGGAGACACTTAATTGTTCGTACAAACTGTCCGCATTCTGAAGGATGCAAGCTGTTGTACAGAAAAAACGTTTGATGGCAATTAGAACACCACCTCCTCGACTACAACCTGTTTTTATAGCGTCACGTTCCTTTCTGTATACTTGATATATATTTGTATCAAAGAATTCTCCATCGAAAAATTCATCATTTAGCCAGGTCTCAACAAATACGATGACATCAAAATCTCCAGCCGCGGTATAATAATAAATGGAATTGGATTTAGTTCTGATCCCAGACATATTTTGGAAATAAATCCGAAATTGTGAAGTTTTACCTAACTGATTGTTAGGCTGAGCGGATGAATATTTAGTAAAATTAGCTAAGTTATTGCATTGATGTTAAGTTTTTTATATAATAAAATATTCGACTCAGCATAAACACGTCCGCACCTTTTGAATTCACGACTAGGAGTGAATTCTGGCTTGAAGAAATTCGGCTTGCTTTGTTTATTTGGTTATTCTTGTTATTTTAGATTTTTTTCTATCCTGTGACCCCCCCCCCAGAAAAAAATTCTAGATCCGCGCCTGCGTTAGTCCATGCGCTTTTCAACCAGTCTGATAGTGAAACTACAATTGGCACACCCGATTCGTCTGTTGAATTTTCTGATTCACATTCAAACTCTGTAACATCAATATCCTCGTCGTCATGCCACTCTGCAACTTGACAAATCTCCGATTGTTTTAAAATGCAAAGGCTTTTCCCCTTTCCACGTTTCAAAATTGAAACTGGTTGAATCATGTGAGTGCGACTACAAATCTTTTCATGTAGTTTTTTGTGCATTACAGTAGCTTTTTTCGAGGCAAAGTACTGGTCACAAATATTACAAACTCAATCAGCTAAGACGTTTGCAAGCGAAGGACAAAAAAAATCGTAAGGCATGATTTTGAACTGTGGATGTACTTTTGACCAATCGTAATTTAACGCTAAGCGAAGAAATAGAGGACAAAACTGATTGCTGTTTTGATCTCCCGTTGAAGAAGGAATCGAAAGCGAATCTTCTTGTTGAAGACGACAAGTGCAAGGGGGTGGTAAAGAACCGGGACAACATCAACAAAATTTCAAAGTCGACGTATCTGCGTGTAAATGCCTGAATAATAGCAAACTTGTGAGACGGTGTTACAAGTCGACCCTGCGTGTAAACAACATACATATATTTCATTACATAAACAGAAGAGAAGTTGTACCGTTCAGAGTCGATTACTTAAATCGATTGTAATCGATATTTCTGAATCTTTCGTGACTGTCGAAAATTCAAATATATTTCATTACTGTCACAAATGACGATGCGTTAATACAACTTTAATGTATGAATACGCATTTTAAATCTTACGCAAGATGATCATTCACCCCCCCCCCCCCCCCTCTCGTAAGATGTAGTAAGAAAAAAAGTTTGTACGAGGGCCACCCTTAATAGAAGTTTTATAAACTAAGCCATTTCTCTTAATACAAAAGCTTCGTGGTGTAAATTCCATGTGGATCGATGCAGTGGTCTTTGGGAAAATGCTATTTTAAAAATATTTTTGTATGAGGGCCAGTCTAAATATGCAGCTTAAATAAAGGTCTCATAGACTAAACTATGTCTCTTAATATAAAAGACACGTGGTGTAAATTTCATGTGAAACGATGGAGTAGTGTTTGTGAAAATGCTATTATAAAAAAAAAAATGTGTATGAGGGCCACCCTAAATAGAAGTTTTATAGACTTAACCATTTCTCTTAGTATAAAAGCTACGTGGTGTAAATTCCATGTGAATCGATGCAGTGGTGTTTGTGGAAATGCTATTATAAAAAAAATTTGTATGAGGGCCACTCTAAATATGCACCCTAAATAGAAATTTTACAGACCTTACTATGTCTCTTAATATAAAAGCTACGTGGTGTAAATTCCATTTGAATCGATGCAGTGGTGTTTGTGGAAATGCTATTATAAAAAAAAATTTGTATGAAGGCCACCCTAAATAAAAGTCTTATAGCCTACCACCACTACATTTGATCCATCAAATATATACAAAAAATTTCATAAGAATCGGTCAAGCCGTTTGGGAGGAGTTCGGTAACAGACACTGTGACACGAGAATTTTATATATTAGATGAATGCATTGCATATGAGATGATCACCCACCTTAGTCCCACTCGTACAATGAGATATCATTGATGACCTCTGCGGATGCAACTATTTTCCCTTTTTTGCCTCGCTACTTGCTACCCACAAACGAAGCCCAATAAAGCCTCTACCCCGTTTTGGAACCAAATTATCTTTCGAGATCTCTCTGACCACCACAACTCAACTAGGCCTATTAGTAGCAACACAAATAAAGAAGCAGCAAATATCTCTAAAATAATCATTCAGAGCGCTAATAATTCTATACCCCAAATTACACAAAAATAGGGTTGCCAACACGGACTGATGTCTGACCCGGAGATTCAATAAGTGGACTTTTATTTAAGTTTTTATTTCAATTTTCTTAAAAACATAAGTAAAATTATTTAATACTAGCTGTCCCGGCAGACGTTGTTCTGCCCTTTTCGATGTGTGGGGCGATGTTGTATGAACACATGCGATGGAATGTAAAAGCGAAACCGCCCATTTTCCCAGTGAAACTAACTTTTGTCCCTATTCTTTTACAAATATATAGCAGGCCTGGCAGACGTTGTTATGTGGGACGATAATTTTTTCCATTGAAGCTTACTTTTTCCCGTACCTTTTATATACATGTTTATGTGCTAAGCCCCATTCATCTGCTTCCAGTAGTTGGTGATATATGATGAATTTGATTTTGAAGGACGTGTCATCGCCCATTTTTTAAACCAAACTTTGTAAAAATCTTTTATAGGCCACAATTATGAAATTTTTATGTAAATTCTATTTAAAAAGTTATTTTTTGTAAGGGCCACCCAAAGTATGCACCCTAAATAAAATGTGTACGGTCTAAGTTGTGCCACTCAATATAAAAGCCATGTGTTGTAAGTTCCATGAGAATAAGCGGTCTTCGAGAAAATAATATTTTAAAAATGTTTTTGTATTACGGCAAACCTAAATATGCATTTATGCCTCTTATTATAAAAGACACGTGCTGTAAATTCCATGTGGTGTAAATTCGGTGTGAGTTGATTTACCGGTGTGAGTTCTTTTTTAAAAATTTTTGTTTGAGGGCCAACCTAAATATTCACCCTTAGTAAAAGTCTTGTCTTAACATACTGTAAAACTTTCATCAAAATCTGCCGGATAGTTTCCGCGTCCATAAAAAACAAACAGATAGACGGACAGGCAAAAACTAAATTTTATAAAAACAACAAATTGCAGTTTAACTGTAAAAAGCAATGTACACTTTTTACAAAAATTTATTAACATCGTACTCTCTCAAAAGTAAAAAAAAAAAACCTCGAGGAGAGCTCTGCCGTACTAAGCGAAAAAGACGTATCTCAAAAAAAAAAAAAAAATATCCGAGATTCTTATGGCATCGGATAGCTTAAGAAATTACGCGTCTAATGAAATACTCCAAATGTCGGCATCTTAGTTCAATCATATAAAAAAATCTACTAAGAAAATTTCATCGGACCCGAAATTGTGTCCAATGCTATTTTACCTATTGGGCAGTTATCGGAAGAAGCTCGAATTAAGATTTTTAAAAAATAGGGAATTTCATTCACAAAAGTGCAGTCGCAAAAAAACTAAATCAAGATATTTTTGATAACCTCTGACCCAAAGTTGCAAAGTTGGTCAGAATTACCCGTATAACCTTTTCCTGCCATACACTTTTTGAAAAAAAAAATCGACCCGCCCTTATGTATAGCCATCATAAGTTGCTGATATAGCTTTTGTAAAACTGATTATAAGTTGGGAACCCCTGAATGGATATCAAAAATATGGATGTCATAAGAAAGATAACTTAATGGCCTGTAATTTTGACCAATTATTTTTTTTAACAAAACGCTATTTTTTCAAAAAAATGTGTTAAAAATTTATACTTTTTAGCATGATAGGAATGCTTGATTATTTTGCTTTAAAATGATGTACAATTTGCATAGATTTTTTTTAATTTTACCAATTTTTTTAAAAATGTTATTGGTAAAAATTTCAGAAAAATTATCATGCATCCAAAACTATAGGCTGAATTTCAAAACTAGTCTTACTAGTATAGTAGGAAATTCAATTATCTCCTAACGACATCCATATTTTTAATATCCATTCAGGGGCTCCCAACTTATACCGCTTTTTATAAAAGCTATACTCTTCCTCTTCAAAACACACTTGGAATCATATCGATATATTTTTTTCAAATTTTTCATACAAATTTACACACAAATATAATAATTTTCAATTTAGGATACTTTGAAAATCAAAAAAGATATCGATATAATTCCGAGTGAGTTTTCAAGAGGAAGAGTAGTTCTTTCGAAACTCATTAATGGATTCATAAAAAAAATATATTTCTATATAAATTTGCCAAAGATATCTCGAAATCCGGAGCTATTTGAGAAATTCTAAGCTTGGATTCGAGTTCAGCGCGTCAAAACCTTCGGATAAGTAAGGCAACAAAGTCATTGTTGCCCTGTGTTATTTTATGGTTTGTGTTTTTTTCGTTTGTTTTTTCTTTGAATTTATCAAAATTTGAAATTCGGGAAAACTGCTGACTTAGATTCGATTTTTTTTGTTGCTGTCGACAAAAATGATATTCAACCCGGAGGGATTGACTTTGAACCCGGAAATCATATTCAAAACCCTGAGTCTCCGGGCGAAACCCTGAGTGTTGGCATCCCTACACAAAAACTATAAAATTTCAACGTTTCTTGGTGAAACAACGAATTACAATTTATTCGCAATACCAAAGAAAGGTTATGGCAAGTATTTAAACGCAATATATCCACGGAAAACCTAATAAGCTACAAAAAAGCTTACGCTCAGTTCAAACGAAGCCTAAAATTGGCAAAATCAATATCAATAAACCTCTTTACTTTAGAAATAAATCCAACATCAGACACATCAAAGATATGGTCCAACATAAGACGCTTTTGTGGAATTAATAACCAGTCTAATATACATTGTATAGAAAATCCTCATTCCTACCCACATACAGTAACGGATAAAAAACATATACACTTATCCCTCGCTTTACACGCTACTCGTTTTGCACGTTTTCGATCTTACACGGTTTTAAAAAAAAAAATATGTATAAAATGACTAATTTTGACTGCACGAGAATATTTCTACTTAATTATAGATCTGGCAACACTTCAGACGTACGCATGATCTATACGTCATAAACTTACACAATTTTTTTTTTTATTTATATGAAGTACAATATTTTTTTTTTCTATGAAATAGATTTTTTATGTTTTTTTTTTCACTTTACAAATAAATTTAACTATTTTTATGTTTTCTATGATTTAAATGGTATTTTTATATTTTATTAAGTGTATGTATTAGTCATATTTTGTGTTCAATAGATGTCTAAAAAAGCTTTTTTATAGTCATTTTCGTTTTACACGGTTTTTTCATACAAAAATTATTTTTTCGAATTACACGGATGTGTCAGCAACGTATCTACCGTGTAAAACGAGGGACAGGTGTACAATATATATGTCAATTCTGTTCAGAGCAATCAGCCGACTCGAATTTTCCAGCAATGTTTCAAACACACAAACTTCAATCAACAACAAACACAATACACAACACAGCCTGCGCAAAAGCAGCATCTATTGAAAAAGAATTTAGCTACATAGAATTAGCTTCTGCTTCAAAATGCCTTAAGGGATCAACACCAGGCAGGGACAGGGTTTCCTATCCCATGATTAAAAATCTACCTCCATCCATTAAACAAAGGATTCTCCTTCATTACAATATTATTCTTAATAGTCATATTCCACACTCATACAAGCTAAGTACAGTTATCCCCATCCAAAAACCCAACACCGATAAAACTTCCATGTAATCTTATAGGCACATATCTCTAAATTCTTGTCCAGCCAAAATTCTTGATAAAGTTTTCGCCAATAGACTATGGTGGTTTGCTACAACCAACAAACTACTTGATAGTCGTCAACTAGGTTTCAAAAAAGGCAAATCAGTGACTAACGCTCTAATATACTTAGATCATTTGATCACAGCTGAGCTTTCCCATAAGAACCACATTTCAATCGTATCGCTTGACATTGCGAAAGCGTTTGATTAAATTGGCGTACATACTTTAATTGACCAGTTCAGGGCTGCCAGATTTGGCGACTTGTCGCCAAATTGGCGATTTGAGGAGGTGTTTTGGCGTTGGAAAATAGCCCTAGGTGACTAGTCGCCAAACGGCGATTTCAAATTTTGCTAGTTGCAATGCAAAAGGATGTTCCCAGATTTGGCAGCATTCGTCTTAAAAATTTTATCGTTGCCTAACAGCAACGCGACCTTTAGTTAAATGAATATTGTGAAAAGCAAACTTAGAAACCGAATTCGGGTTCATTTTCCCATTTGTAACATTTTTTGCACAAATTTTAACCTTCGGACAACATGCTCAAGATAATTAATTCTGAAATCTACGAAAAGACCTCAGAAAATAACAATAATCTAGATTGCGAGTCCTGCAAGTTCAGTTTAGAAGACGCTTTCAACTTGTTTGTTGATGGCAATTTCGAAAAAAACAATTTTAATTTCGTGTAGATGCATTTCGCATTACATATTTGATTTACTGGAATAAAATTTCTAATGTATTTAACGCCTTTAATTTCTTTTTCCTCTCAAAAAATGTTGTTTCTTTTATTTCAGTTATTACTGACTAGGTATTGTCAATTAATTTGCAGAAGCCGGACACTACAAGTGTATTTTGATAATTTCAAAAATCGAACCTACCAAACCTGAAGTTTTTTTATTTTCAATTTAGAAATTGAAATTTAACTAGTGATCTATCCTATGTTAACCCGTATTAGATTGTTTGCTAGGTTTGAATTTAAAAATTGAAAAGGTAAAACCCCAGGTTCGGTACGTTAGGATAATAAATGCTAGTTTTGAATTTGAGGATTGGGAATTTTAATTTCAAATCTTCAAGTTCACAACATTGCATCAATTGCTAGGTTTTAATTCGAAATGAAAAACTGGTGTTTGTCTTATTTTTCTATAAATTTTTATTTGGCGACTATTCTGGCAACTTCGAATTTAAGCATGTCGATTTGTGGCGATTTTTGGCGACTTTAACGCCACATATTGGCGACTTCGCGTTCAAGTCATTTGGCAAGCCTGGACCAGTTGACTTCTTGGGGCGTAGGCCCAAAAATGATATATTACATTAAAAACTTTATGACGCTCACACAAATTACCACTCGGATAGGCAACATTTATTGAAACTCGCTTCCACTTTACAATGGCATACCCCAAAGATTAATACTTTTCCTGATAGCATACAATAAGTTATGTCGTGTCATCGGCCTATGCCGACGATTTTATTATAATTCCAAAATTAGACAATAAAAAAATAGTTCTTTATCTTTAGAAAATCTGTTAAGGCCCCTTCAGACTATGTGAGAAGTCATATGCTTTTTGGTATGTTTTTTTGTATGTTTTTAGATATGATATGTCAAATCGCATAAGCTTTATTTTATTGTGTTCATACTATATGACTGATATTAAGACTGCAGGTAAGTTTTTGTATTTATTTAATTCAAAATAATTGTTTTTCTTTAAAGAATAAACGTCGTAAGGGAATACCCTTGACCATCCAGCATTTTAATAACGAAGAAACTTGACCAGATCTCATTTTTTTAACACAAAACTCATATGACTTCTCTTTTCAAATAGACTTGAATCGAATGCATAGCTGGGCATTAACTCGTTAATCCGTTAATCGTTAATTAACGAAGTTAACATTTCGACTAACGGATTAACTTTTAAGTTAACTTTAAAACATGTTAACGGACTCGTTAACTTCCGTTAAATTTCCCCAAGTCCGTTAATCATTATATCAGTACCTACTATTAACCAAAAAGATATCGCTTGATGGTTGATATGGCTGGTAACGTATGACAGCAGTCAAGTGGATGCAGTAAAAAAATGTGTGAAAAAAATTGATAAAAGAGGCGTTACGACAAGAAGCTGCCGACCGTTCGAAGAACAGAGATAGTTTAAGGGGGGCGATACCATTAGAATATTCAAGAAATAGAATTTTTTTTTTTCATAATTCGAACGTATAATATGTTAAGAATATACTGTAAAAAGGACAAAGCGAAACATTGAATATTTATGGAGTTATTCTCAAGAACGTCAGAGTTCGCATACCGTCGTATCACATCGTATTGAAACCTTAAACGTGATTATCTCGAAACTGTATTTGCAAAAACTGCTCGTGCTGTAGCTCAAAAAATTATTGACCGATCGGGCAGAAATTTAAAGAGGTTTCTCGCTATAGTATCATCGGAAGTATTAACTAAAAGCTTAAAGATATCGCGTAGATAAATAATTTTCTTTGGGGTCAAAACTGCTGAAAAAATGGTCAAAAATTTGGACTTTTGATTAAACAGCCGATATAATTTTTAAGTTTTTTATCATTTTATTTTATGTCCTTCCTTTCAACATATCAGTTATCGAAAACAAATAACCTTTTTTTTGTTTTAGGTAAATAGAAAATTTTTTTCAGCTGCACCAGTTTTCGATGCATCTGAAAAGATACACTAAAGAGATACTTTGCAGATCCGCAATTTTGTTAAAACAAAAAAAAATAATTTTTCTTACACTTTGACTGTAATGAAAAAAAAAAGATTAATGAAAAATGACTAATTTTTCTCTGTCTAAAGGAATCGCCCCCCTTAAGTGGTGGAGGCAGCAACGTGGGTAACAACGACGATGATAAAGATTCATAAATCTGTTTCTTAAACAGATTAAGCGCTGCAGTTGAAAATCGTTTTTCCACAGGCAAAGATATTTTGACGCCGACACTAGAATCGCTTTAAGACGAGAACTTCAACATATTAATGTTCATGAAGGGGAACATCCCCATTTTGTCTGGTGACTAAATTACACACTCCAATTATACACGTTTTTTTATTTTGTTTCTAACGCAACGATATAAAAAATTAAAGTTTTATCACGTGTTAACGGATTAACGGTTAACTTTAACTTGCGTTAAGTCTTCCGAAATGTAACGCTTTAACGTTTAACGAAGCTAATTTTTTTAGTAACGGATTAGCGATTAACGAAGTTAACTATTTGATTACCGGTGCCCAGCTATGATCGAATGTCAAAATAGTCATATGCTTTCTCATATGAAAACTCATGTGTGTAATATAAACATATTCACACTATGAGAGTTCACATAGTCTGAAGGGGCCTTTAGAAGACATAAAATCTTGGGGTGAGTACTCAGATGCAAAATTGTCTATCTCCAAATGCAAACGCATTCACATTTGTCGCAAGCAAAACTGCCAAGCAAATATTGTCACAAACACTCAAATGGTAGAACGCGTCAACAACCATAAAGCCCAATTTCCATGTGATTTTTCTTGAACTTATCTTATTAAATTCACAGATTTTTTGCCATAATGAGCGAGATGGATATATGTCATTCTTGCTATAAAAGTTTGACATTTCTGCATGTGTATTTGTAAACAAATCACAATTGGACGAAAAGGTAAATATAATATAATAAAAATATATATTAAAAATAATACAAATCTTTTAGCATTCAATGAACACATTGCACATGCAAACTACTGCTGGCGACAGCACAATAGTTGACGTGTCCTGAGGTCGTTTTAGCGAAGAAAGTGGGATTACTTTATGGTGCGGTGGCCATAGCTACGGACTATAACTGTTGGTGCGTGAGTTGTGAATCTTTTAGTATTCAAGATGTGTTTAAAACTTTTGGGAACAATGTGCAGAAGGTTAAGCATTTGTTGATAAAAGCTGTGGAAATACCGCTAAAGAAGATTAGACCGCAGAAATATTGGTGGCAAGGGTGAGTGTTAAGTAAAGTTAAGCTAAAGAGTAGTTTTTGATTATTAGTCCAAAAACTAACAAAACAGGACAATATCCCGAAGCAAAAAGTATCCAAATGTAAAATTTACCGCCTTTCTATACTTCGCTTTTTTATCAAAATGTTTAATACACCGAAATGTACTTATGGAAACATGAAAATATAGTTTTTATTGACACATTTTGATAAAAAAGGCGAAGTATAGAAAGGCGGTAAATTTTACATTTGGATAAAGAGTAGTTGACAAATGCCATCAAAGTTAAGTTCAAAATTGTACACTCGGCGGTCTTCATGTGCAGGTCAAATATTGTCTGCTTGACATTCATGTAGAGCCTTTAGCCTAAAAAATGAAAATTGTAATTTTTTAAGAAGTTATACCTATTTCAAATTGATCGTTTTTGGACCGGAAAATTGTCTTTTTTTTTATTTTAACTGCGAGGGTTGCATGAAATTTAAATTATTCAAATTCAATGTTTGTATACTGATGAAAAAATGCATCATTATGAAATCATTTTTGTCTTTTAAGCTTTTACATTTTTCATTCATTATATATTTTTGCCATTTCAGAAATGTGTCAGCGACAATACTATGTGAGAAGCTTTTTAATGAATTTCATTTCTTTGTGGATTCTTTATTAAAATTAAGAAAAATTGTAGATTTTTATACCTATTCCATTCCAACACAATTATAAATAATTTGTTAAAAATTTGTACCATTTTGATATATCGTATACATATGAATAAATTGCAATAAAATATTAAATTTTTCCTTTTGTGAAACATAAGAAAAACCCGTTATTTAATTTCGATCTAACGACGTATTGATATAAATCCAAATGTTAAGTTTTGCTCTTTTTGCGCATAATCAAGGATATTTTTAAACTTAAACTCTACATGAACTGAATGTTATGTTGGTAAGAAACAGCTTTAGATATAGGTAAGACACAGCCCTATTTATAAATAATTTTAAAGATTTTACTGATAGAGTTGCATTGAAAACCGAGAATTTTGCAACTATTTGCTTTCGTCTTATGACTTAAAAATGAGCTCAAACTAAACTTTGTGTGTTATTTATACAGAAAAGTAGTCTCAGATTTATGAAAACACTAATTTTAAAGACCTTTCATGGTTGGCTACTATCTCGCGTTTTAGTCGCCGAGTAAGAATTGGCTGTATGTTTATAAAGCCAATTTTTACTCGGCGACTAAAATGGCGAGATAGTAGCCAACCATGAAAGGGGGGTTAATCTTTTTATATACCGTGAAAATAACGTAGTTGCTTTTACTATTCTACATAAAAGTGTGCGAATAATCGTCTCAAGTTAAATTTAAATAAATGAGTGTTTGTGTCCTTTTCTAAGTTAAATATCATGCTTTCCTTAAGCTATTTTATTTCCAACACCCCGCTTTTATCTGTTTCCAAAATCAAGGATTTAGTAGTTGTTTTTGAATCAAAGTTTACGTTTCGTTCTTACTTTGACTATATAATCCCTAAAGCTTATTCTATGCTAGCCCTTATACGTCGTAATAGCTTGGCATTTAAGGATCCGTACACTCTTAAAACCTTGTTTAGTAGTCTTGTTAGATCTAAGTTAGAGTATGCGGCTATTATTTGGAATCCTTATTATGAATTGCATATAGTACGAATTGAAAAGGTTCAAAAATCTTTCACTAAGTTTCCTGTGCGTTCTCTTAACTTCGAATCAAGTCTGCCCTCTTAAAATTCGCGCTGTCTGCTTATTAGCCTAAAAACATTAAATGTTAGATGGAATATTTTATCACTTTTAATGGTTCATGATAATTCATAATTCCATTCAATGTCCCTTCTAGAACTTTAAAAAACTATGAAATTTTTCGTCTAGATATTCATCGTACGCTTTATGCTACTAATGGTCCTATACCTAGAGTTTTGAAATTATTCAATGAATTAAATTCTGTTGTTAATTTTGATTTTTCTAATTCAAAAAGTGTTTTAAAGTCGTTGCTTAGTAATATTTTGTAATTTTATGTATTTACGTGCACATTATTGTTCTTGTTTTTTTGTTACTAATTTAAATTTCGATGTCATTTTGGTTTATCCAGTTCAAATATTATCTTATAGTTCTTGCTGTAATATTTTTTATTTTTTGTATATATTATACTATTTTGTTATGGCTCTAGTCTGTAAGAATTAAATTTCAGACTTAAATAAATAAAACATTTCCTCAAAAATCCCTTTTTCATTGGAATTTAAAAAACCAAACATCAAGAAAAACTGCTTTTCTCAATATTGAAAATATTAATTTTACAGAAATATCAGTAAGACCAAAAGAAAAGAATCTTCGGCTTAAGTTTACTTTGGCTGACATTCTCCAAATCAATTTATTTTTTAGGGGTAATAGAGGAATCAATTAAGTTTTCTTAACATGCTAAAAAAGTTTCAGGTCATTAACATATTTTTTGGAAAAAACAAGGTTATTTAAAAAAAAATTGGTCAAATATTCAGAAAAATCATAATATCTCCAAAATTACTGGTAAAATTTCAAAACTTTGCTACCATTATTGTAGCCCATTAAATTATCCTTCTTATGACACCTATAGTTTCTATTTTCCATGCAAGGGTTCCCAACTTATAATCGTTTTTCCAAAAGCTATATCCGCAACTTCTGATGTCTATATCTCCTATACTAGATCCGACCGACTTTTTTTTTTATTTTTAACCCCCCATTTCACCTAAAAAAGATGGACAATGTCAGCTTAAGAAAACCTGTTCCGAATCTTCAACCATTGTTTACTAGTATCAATTACTTTTATTGTCTTCATAAATTGTTAATTTTTTGTGGGTGTTTGACTCCTCCGGATTCTTTATATTCTTTGCTGGAATGTACCTATGCTCGCTAATATTGAGCCATCAATCCAAGCGCTAAGTCTACGTTCAACGCTCCTATTTGCAGAAATCATTTTAATTCGCGTATTTGATGGAGCACGTAGCTGCAAATCTCGATTAGTCGTTCAGGGAAACCCTGCAGCAGCGTATTACTACCTGTTGATTAAAGTTTACACAATTTAAATTGCTTTTAATAAGACAAATATGCTACAACTCTTACCGGTTACGACAGAGCCAAAAAACGATAAACGTACATCAGCATCGCACTGGTCAACACTGGTAGATGCCAACTGACCGGCACCCAACATAGCATGATCAAATAAGCTTTCTGCCAGGTTAAAACGTTCTGAACCGAATTCCTGATGATATCCACTGGGAAATTCATAGTGTACAGTGGAAATTTGCGAAGTAACACGCTCATTATAGGGATTCTCCAGTACTTGAAACATATTCAATTGAAAATTTAACAGTAAGGCTAAGTTTTTGCATTGTGAAACGTGGATTATTACGTTCCTTTACATCTTTTGCAGCGATTTTGTACACTGGTGCCAATTCGATGCCTTGTTTTTCTAAATGCTGACGGCACTGCAGATAATCGCCTCAAAGCGGTGATTTCACTAGTGCCTGTGATAATACACAGGAACTGCTGACTTATGCGTAACACCACTGTCAACCACCAAAGCAGTTGAACTTCCACTGGCGTATGCTGCCAAATACCGCATTTACAAGACAAAAAATCGGGCACATTGTATTTCTCGAGCATGAGCTCTGTAAGTTTTTCACGATTGTTACGCACATTCCACGAGGCTTCCGAAAATAGAATAGGATTTCGGTTCGGTTTGTGTTACTTTGGCATAAGTGTAGTTAATAACTTTCTCAAAGAGCTCCCAGTTATCGATCATGCCATCTTTAATATACATATGTTTGTATTTCCATGTGAGGCCGAGGCACATTCACGTAAGTGGTATCCACGAAATATTTCCGAGCATCTGCATCTAGAAGTAGGCTGCTGATTTCGGAGTTGTTTTATTTATTTACAAAATTTTATTTTCATGTAATTTTTTTTTTTGAAAACTGTCAAACTTGACACTACAAAAAATTATAGCGCAACTATAAAAATTACTGTCAAATTTATAGCATGTAATCAACTTGAATAAAAAAGTTCAACTTTTTGAACTTTCTGATCTCCGAAATCACGGAGAATATTACATGCTATAAAAAATAGCAAATGTGTGCCTATTCACTCTCGCATTCTCTAAGCGCGTTAGGTTATGCTCGCATGCTTTTTCTTTCTTACAAAAATTTAATAAGATAAGTTCAAGAAAAATCACATGGAAATTGGGCTTAAAATCCTACGTATTATATTTACCAACAGATATAAATGGCAAGCACACATTAGTTGCGTTCCAGCCAAAAAAAATAGATAAATATTTATAAAGTTTTACCACAAAAAGCGTTCCAGCCAGAAAAAAGCCCAAGATACAATACTGCGAGATGCGTGCGTGTGAGACGCTGCGATATTGGCCTGAGAAATCGCATTGCGATGCATGATACAATAATGCGATACAACGCAGCGTTGAGAGTGTCAAAATCTGATATTTAGTTATTTAATTTTGATTGTTTTGTTCTTATGAAATTTTGACAAATATTTGTTTTGTTGCTCTCGCAACCAAATATTCAATTTTTTGAAAAGGCTTGTGTGCGTCGATCGTCGATAATGAATATTTTTTTGACAAATAGAGCGCCTCGCACGCACGCATCTCGCAGTATTGTATCTTGGACTAAAATGTGGTGTTTGAAAGAGAAAAAAATGATAGTAAAAAACAGCTGATCACTTCCCCTCCCAAAAATAAGTTTCAATTTTTACACAGATAAATTTATTGTGGCTAAAAATTGAAGACTGTCAAAATCGTACCTCAACCTCTTCCTCGTGTTGCTGCTCAGAGTCTGGTGCGCCATTAAATAATCAAATGTGAAACACAAAATTTAATTACTTTTCAGCAAAAATTCCCGCTTGCACAACTTTATTGTTTTTTTATAAGTAGAGTTCAGTAGAAATAATATAACAAAACTGTTTAACTCAAAATCAAAAATAATTTTGGCTTAAATTTATTTTACGCCAAACCTCTTATTTTTATACTAATGCACTTTATGCATTTAAAATAAATAAAAGTTCAACATTATTTATGAATCTATAAAAATCAGGTAGAAAACTTTAAAATCGTTCATTTACTTTTTGAGTTATTTCAATAATATTCTCGAAAATGCTTCACTCGCCTTGCGTTCAGAAGTTGTTAACCAAATGTTTATGCAACTACGACGCTAGCTTTAGCTACTGCACTCTGCAATTGTTTGTTTACTAAAATACGCGCAACTTTTTGAGTCTTCAATTTTTACCCATTTTTCCGTTCCAGCCAGAATTGTGGTGATAAATGAGCATTTACCAAAAAATGTTTTGATTTCAAGCTTTTTGTTATGTTGCTCCTTCTTAACACTTAACCTTATAAGAAGTCAATAAAAAAATCAAAGCTGAAAATTATTTTGTAAAACAACGCTTACACGAGCAAACTCTTGCCGGAAAGTTTCCTTGTTTGTAGGCAAGAGGGGAAAAACGAAAGGGTGGTGTACAGATTTTTCCGTTCCCGCAAATTCTCTTTCGTTCTGTTCGTTACGTTTGTTGTGGGGGATCCGACCTAGTAACTGCTATGATATTCAGCAGAAAGAAATTCTAGTTTTTGTGTATAAACGCGAAACAAATTCACAAAAAGGAATGTACAAGAATTTCTTCGTGTAAACCTTGACTAAGAAAAGTATTGGACAAGTATATTCAGACAGGAAATATCATTTCCCTCGTTTGCAAAAAGTGAGTCTCCAGTCTCGTTACCTACGATTTTGACAGTCTTAAATTTTTAGCCACAATAAATTTATCTGTGTAAAAATTGAAACTTATTTTTGGGAGGGGAAGCGATCAGCTGTTTCTTACTTTCATTTTTTCTCTCTCAAACATCACATTTTTTCTGGCTGGAACGCAACTAATATTTAACCCTTTTATCGTTAGGCGGGAAATTTTCTTATACTCACTTGCACTTAACGCTTCATGTATTCTTTATTTGTTAGAGAATATATTTGTTTTTAGTTTATTCGTTGTTTACTTGTCTTTTAAACTCTGATTTTATTATAAAATCTTAAATAACTTAACACCTCTTATGATGATAAATAAAAACAATTTACATGCTAGAATATTTGCATAGATAACAATAGCAAAAATATACGTCTACAAAAACTAATTGTGGCTTGCAGAATTATAGCGAGAACACAATTGGGGCAGCAGCAGCAAAGCAGCAGGGCAGCAAAATCTGTCAACATGAAAATTATAGAGGATTATGGAGGTGAGAAAGAGACAAATAGAAAATCGTGCAGTTTTCTGCCGTGCTGCCCTGCTGCCGATATAAAAATTATTCTATTTTTTATCCGGCAGCAAAGCAGCAAAATATCAGTGTTGTATTCAAGTTGGCATGAATAAAAATTTTGTTTTTGTTTATTTTTTTCAATTTATCCAGCAATAAGAATGAAGTTCATATAAAAAATTTTCTTTTTGAATGTAGCGAACATTTTTATTTTGATTAGGGGCCGTTCATAAATTACGTAAGACGTTTAGGGGGGGGGGGGGGGGGTCGGCGGATTCTTACTACATCTTACGAGAGGGGGAGGGGGGGTGAATGATCATCTTACGTAAGATTTAAAATGCGTATTCATACAATAAAGTTGTATTAACGCATCGTCATTTGTGAGAGTAATGAAATATATTTGAATTTTCGACAGTCACGAAAGATTCAGAAATATCGATTACAATCGATTTAAGTAATCGACTCTGAACGGGACAACTTCTCTTCTGTTTATGTAATGAAATACATAGTATATGTATGTTGTTTACACGCAGGGTCGACTTGAAACACCGTCTCACAAGTTTGCTATTATTCAGGCATTTACACGCAGATACGTCGACTTTGAAATTTTGTTGATGTTGTCCCGGTTCTTTACCACCCACTTGCACTTGTCCTCTTCAACAAGAAGATTCGCTTTCGATTCCTTCTTCAACAGGATACCAAAACAGCAATCGGTTTTGTCCTCTATTTCTTCGCTTAGCGTTAAATTACGATTGGTCAAAAGTACATCCACAGTTCAAAATCATGCCTTACGATTTTCTTTGTCCTTCGCTTGCAAACGTCTTAGCTGATCGAGTTTGTAATATTTGTGACCAGTACTTTGCCTCGAAAAAAGCTACTGTAATGCACAAAAAACTACATGGAAAAGACTGTAGTCGCACTCACATGATTCAACCAGTATCAATTTTGAAACGTGGGCAGGGGAAAAGCCTTTGCATTTTAAAACAATCGGAGATTTGTCAAGGGTTTGAATGTGAATCAGAAAATTCAACAGACGAATCGGGTGTGCCAATTGTAGGTTCACTATCAGACTAGTTGAAAAGCGCATGGACTAACGATGACTTACGATGACTTTTTTTATTCATCTTGAAAAACAAATGTGTAGTTTGTAATTTCGTAATATTTATTTAATATGTAACATATGTATATTAAAATTAAATATAGTAATATAGTACATCACATGAAAAATACATTTTTTGACTAGTTTCACCTTAATTATGAATCTTACGTAAGATTTCGGAAGGGGGGGGGGGAGGGGTAGTGAGAATCTTACTAAATCTTACTCGGGGGAGGGGGGGGGGTCAAAAAGTCATGAAATTGTCTTACGTAATTTATGAACGGCCCCTTAGTTTGCTTATTTACAATTTTTTGAGTTCAGACAGATTTTGCTGCTGCTGCCCCAATTCTGTTCCACAGAGCGTTTTGCTGCTGCTGCTGCCCCAATTGTGTTCTCGCTATTAGGTTTACAAAAACCATGGCTTACAAATCTAGTGGGGTTTGGATGATTCCGGATCGCAAACCTGGTGTTAACTTGCCGATTTGTTGTTGCAGTTAAGTGCATTGTGTTCTCATTCTTGCTACTTTTCAGCAAGCACAACTTGCACATACCAACTTAAACTGACCAACAAATCAGCAAATGCCCAAAAATATGTCGTATTATAATAACAGAAATTTACTATGATTGGATGATGCTAATCATCATCCCAAAAATATACCATAATATGTCGTTCTGTTTTTAAACAACATATTATGATATATGTGTGGCTATAAGCCCACAATAGCAGCATCAACGTTAGCGATATTATCACCACCAGTGTCGTCAATATCAAATATAAAATAAAATAGCAAATATTTTCATCATCTTCTCCATCGAATTCAGCACCTTCATAATCATCTTCGCCACCAAATTTTCCATCGAATTCAGCACCTTTATCACCATCGCAGCAAAATAAATCATCACCTCAACAAAATTGGTGACTACCAGCGCTACAAAAGAAAATTTTTTTTTCACCGCAGGAGCACCCATTTACCTATTAAAGGTCGGTCTCATTTTCAATTTGAAAAAAATTATTCCCATAGCATTTTCCATTTGCACTTGCATGTAATATTCATATAAAAACAGATTAGGTTTGTTCCTGGCAGAAAAAATAGGTAAATATTTATAAAGTTTTGCCACAAAAAGTGTTGCTGCCTGAAAAAATGTGGTGTTTGAGAGAGAAAATAAGAGTAAGAAAAATCTGATCACTTCCCCTCCCAAAAAAACTTGTAGACAGTCAAAATCTTAGGCAACGAGACTGGAGCCTCACTTTCCACAAGCGAGGGAAATAAAATTTCCAGTCTGAATTATACCTGTCCAATACTTTTAAAATCATTTTCAGCTTTGATTTTTTTTTTGACTTATAAGGTTGTGTTAAGAAGGAGTGTTGTGGGTTTTTAACCGCACAATATATGTTATTAACATAAGTAATATATTTCACATACTTTTAGGATGATGCTTAACATCATTCGTTAACATATTTGGTAGCATTATTATTTTACTATTGGATAATTAATATGATTAATAATTCGAAGTTCGTTTGTCGTGGGGTCAACAAGTAATTTCGACTAGCGCTGTTTATTTTAATTTACATAAAATATTTTTAACCGAGTTAAAGTTCCTTGAATACGTATTACAAACAATATGCCGTGCGTGTGCAAGCAGAAAGTTGAACGGAATCAAGCAAAAATAAAGTGCACATTTTGTAACCAATTTTTCCACTGCAAAAGTGTAAATTTAAAAGAAAAAGACGTGGAGTACATGCAAAATATGAATACGCAGTTCAAGTGCAAAAACTGTGCGAGTGCACGACGCCTTTCTCTTCGTTCTCCTCCTATTATTCCTTCTCCACCCACGCGTTTGACAAATAATTCATCAGCTGTAGCGAGCCAAAATAAAGCAGATGACAACATCAATAATTCGGAATTGCCAGCATCAAACCTTGTAAGTTCTGAAAATGCAAATCATGAAGAAAAGCAACAACAACAACATCAACAACTGTTTATCGCAGAGCAAACTCAACAAGCTCGCCCCGATATTGGCGGAGTCTCTCTTTCGCCACAAAGAGAAATTACTTTAGATATCATTTATAATGAAGTAATCAACCTAAAAAAAATTTATGAAAATGCTTTCTCTTTAATCACATCGTTGCAAGAGGAAAAAAGAGTTCTTAAAGAAAGGGTCGACTACTTGCAAAATAAAGTGAACTCTTTATCTGACTCGAGATTTGATAATTGCATTGAAATTACTGGTGTACCAGAAGTTAATCACAACAATGCATTAGATAGCGCTGTGAAAGTTTTATCTGCAGGTCTCAATATGAATATTTCGCAAGAACAAATTGATGACTGCTTTGTAAAACAGATTAAAAATAACAGGGGTTCTTCAACATCGAATGAGACACATAATATTTTATGTGTAAAGTTTGTATCGCGTATTACTAAAAAAAATGTTTTGAGGGAAAAATATAAAAATAGGTCGAGTCTTAATTCTAAGCTTTTTGGTAATAATCAAAATGTAACAAGTATTTTTATTAATGAGAGTATGTCCTATGAAAAAAGAAAATTATTTAAAAGTTGCCAAATACTGAAAAAAGAGAGAAATTATAAATTTTTATGGATTTCTAAGGGAACCATTCAAATGCGCAAGAAGGAAAACGAAGCTAAATTATTTATAAATTCACTAGAGGATTTGAACAAAATAGTTTAGCTAACAATACTTTTTTCTTTAATTTTGATTTTTATTTTTTTATAAATGTTCAATAAAAACTCAAATTCTTTAGTGAATTTAGAAAGCTTCCATTATTCGCTCTGTCAAAATGTTAACTTTGATATAATTACCTCCGTTCCTTACAGCCAAGAATACTTTTACTTATTTCATCAAAACATAAGAAGTCTGAGAAAAAATTTTGACAATTTGATATTGAATCTGGACTCTTTTATAAATAAGCCAAGCTTAATTTTTTTAACAGAGACATGGATTTTTGAAGAACAAATATCCCTCTATAATATACCTGGCTTTAAATTTTTTGCAAATTGTAACAAAAACTATGCATCCGGAGGCGTAGCTGTTTTTGTGAGCAATGAATTAGATTGTGTAGTTGACTCTTTTCATTTAAGTAGTGCCGATGTGCTAATACTTATGTGTAAGATTGGCACTAAAAACTATTCCTTTCTATGTTTTTATAGATTTCACAACAGCTCTTTAAATGAATCGTTTATAAATGATTTGAACACATTACTGCCAAATGTTGTATCTGAAAACTGTGTTCTGCTTGGAGATTTGAATTTGAATCTACTCATTGAATCTGATTTTGTAGATAAATATTTAATGACTCTTTCTACATTTGGGCTTGAATCGTGTATTGATTTACCTACGAGAATAACGGAAACTTCTGCTACGTGTATAGATCACATATTTGTGAGGTGTGGTCATTCAAATAACATATCTTTATGTAGCTCTGTTGCCAAACTAGATATAACTGATCACTGTATGACGTTTCTTTGTTTTATTAACGTTAAGAGTGCAACTATTAAATCAGTGCCTATTGAATCATACTCAACTAAAATTGATTTCAATGATCTAAATAATCGCCTTATGTCTGAACACTGGGATAACGTTTATAATGAAGCAGATCCCTCTAAAGCGTTTAGCAATTTCAAAATTGTGTTAAATAGCCATGTCTCTGTCTGCGTTTGAGGCAGTCAAAGATAAAAATTTTAAATTAAAAAGGTTGAAACCTTGGATCTCGCAATCACTAGTGGGTAAGATTCAGAAAAAAAATAAATTGTTTAAAAAATGGTTCGGCAACCTAACAATGTTAATATTAAAATACAATATAAGTTGCTTTGTAAGGAAATAGCCCATAAATCTTCCATCTGCAAGAACAATTTTTACTCGAATGAGTTTCATAAGATCCAGGGTGATATTAAAAGAGAGTGGCAACTCGTTAACAATATATTAAATAAAACCAGATCAAAAGAAGAAATTGGAAACATAATTATTGATGAAAAATCTGTCACAGGTTTAAGTGAGAAAGCTGATGCATTCAACAACTTTTTTGTTAATATAGGAAATGATGTGGTTTCAGAGTATGGTCTCAACAATACGCATTGTGACTGCGTCTCAAAAGAACAGTTCTCATCTGAAAGTTTTTTTTTCGAGCCCTTATCTTCATTTGAGTTGTTGAAAATAATTAATAGTTTAAAAAATACTAACTCATGCACTGAAAATTGTTTTTCCAGTATATTTATTAAAAAGATTGCCTATAATATTGTAGACGTCCTCTGTGACCTATTTAATAGATGTATACTTGGCGGTGTTTTTCCAGAAGACCTCAAAAAAGCAGAAGTTATACCTCTTTTTAAAAAAGGGGATAAAACAATACTTAATAATTACAGGCCAATTTCTATTCTTCCAGTTTTTTCTAAATTATTAGAAAAGGTCATAAAAAACAGAATGATAAAATTTTTAAGTAGAACGAATTTTTTGAATGAGTGTCAATTTGGCTTCCGTGAAGGTAAGTCAACTGAAGATGCACTTCTGAATTTTTGCAATAACATCTATTCAAGTCTTAATTTGAAAAAATCAACCGCAGCGCTTTTTATTGACATCACTAAGGCTTTCGACACTGTCGACCACAAAATACTTTTAGGAAAGCTTTACAAATGTGGCTTTAGAGGATTTATTTATTCCTGGTTTGAGTCATACTTGATAAATAGAACTCAAAGGGTGAAATTAGGTAACAAATATAGTAATTATTTAAATATTAATGTCGGAGTTCCTCAAGGTTCTGTACTTGGACCCATCTTGTTTCTAATTTTCATAAATTCAATATTTTCCCTTAACTTTACAAGTAATGTTATAGCCTTCGCTGATGATATGGCTTGCACATTTACAAGTTCGTCGCTTCTCAGCCTTATGGCGGATATCAGCCATGATATCAGTATTTTGAGACACTGGTTCGCAGTTCATAAGCTTGTGTTAAGCGATAAAACTAAGTTAATGTATTTCAATGTATCAGGTAAAGAGTTGCCTTTTCCTAACCTCACGTTTCACTGCCCACGTTGTGAAAAATATACCTTTGACAAAGATACTTGCAGTTCTTCTAATCAGCCTCAAACATTTTTTGATATGTGCAATTGTTCATCCAAATGTTTTACCATTGAGTGGGTGAGGACTTTTAAGTATTTGGGGTTATTGCTTGACTGGAAAATGTCTTGGGTCGATCATTCAAGTAGCTTAAAAAAATACTTGATGGCTGCCACTAGACAAATTTATTATTTAAAAAAAATGTGTAGTAAAAAATTGCTAACTTGCATATACTATGCTATTTTCCAATCAAAACTCCAATATGGGTTGGTATGCTGGGGAGGGACCAACTCATCAAAAATGACTCCCTTGTTAATTACTCAAAAACATGTCATTCGCATTATATGTGGTCAAGCTCGTTTATCAAGCAGTCTTCCGTTGTTCCGTAATTTAAATATACTGCCGTTGAAGCATTTGTACTTTTTTAAAGTATTACGAATATTTTTCATAAGATCAGGTTATTTAGTGAATAGAACGTACTCTGCTTATGAATTAAGGACAAATAGTTTAAATTTTGCTTTAGTGCCAATACATACCTCTCAACATTTTTTACGTTACTACCTATCTGCTGCACCCAGACTCTTCAATTGTCTTCCTGTTTCTATCAGAAGTTTACGCTTATTACATGTTTTTTTAAATGCGGTAAAATCTTGGCTTTTTAGATTTGAGTTCATTGAAATTGATCGTCTTCTTTGTGTTCAGGAATAGTTTTTCTCAGTTATATCTTTTGTATTTTTTCAATTTTGTAATTTTTGATCATTCAGAATAAATTAATACTTTTCTTTTTTATTATGGAAATAACATTTGTTTCTTGCTTTAATTTTATTTTAAATTCATGATATGTATCTGCAATAAAATCCCCACACTTATAAGAATTTTTGTATTTTTAGAGAGTACCTGTATTCGTCACTTATTCTTACGAATAACAGAATATAGTATTTTATCAGTGTAACTTTATAAATTGAATTATAAATTATTTTAGACATGTCTCATGCTTAACTTATATAAATACTGTTTGTTATATTGATAAAATAAATGAATGAAAAAAAAAAAAAATATCGTTGCGAAAGTGTAGCATACTCGCGGCTGTTGTCGTTTAGTTGATGATGTGGTTGTTGGGTAAATTCTGTTTGCTAAGCAGAAACAAGAATGATCACGTCGTGCACTTAAATAGGTAAATTCTGTTTGCTAAGCAGAAACAAGAATGACCAAGTCGTTCATTTAAATGCAACAACGAAACTCCAAGTAAAAGCCATATTGTGCATTCGGATGTCATTTCGGGTCATTGAATTTTGCACGCCAAATTTCACACGGTATGTAGTAAAAGTGTTTTTGTTATTGTAGTTACCTTGAAATATTTTAGTACGTAATTATTGTTGTAATTTTTATTATACGAGGTGTTAACTTATTTAAGTTTTTAAATAAAAGTGAGTTGTATTCTTAACGTGCAAAGTGAAACACCAGTTTTTATTTTAAAGTGAATTTGATTGGAGACGGCTACTACTACTAGGTACGTAAAGCCCTCACGACAGTAATTCCTAAAATTTTACTTGCAGGTACAGCTTCAACCAGTAACAAAGTGTTATCCCTCGCAAGGATAAAAACTTGCTACAACATTTGGCGCAGCCGGTAGGATTCAGCAAAGTGTTAACCAAGGGGTTAACTACTTGCACAGCATCTACTTGCTACAACATTTTAATTCAGCAAAGTGTTAATCAAGGGGTTAACTACTTGCGCAGCATCCACTTGCTACAACATTTGGCGCAGCCGGTATTTCGAGCCACCACTCGGAACTACAAATACAAGGATCTAAAATACTCGGACAGACATCGAGTCTCAACGTTTGAACGGACATTGGTAACCAGCCAGTTCAGAAGTCTTAACAGCAATAGAACATTTGGCAACACAAGTGCAAAAATACAACGCTGTTTGTCTTCGTACAAATCTTGTTGAAGTTATTCAACAGAGACTCGAGTTTAATTGCTATAAATATTTTGATTTCTCGTAACACGTATAAAAAACATTGCAGAATTTTTTGGGTTCCAAGGAATACTTTCAACTATTCCAAGGATTCGTGTTCTGAAAAGGTCCACGATCAATTTAACAAAAATTGTTCCTAGTTAAAAAAGTTTAGGTATTTCTTTTCATACCAATAATTCAATTATTGGTACACAAGCAAATCCAAACGTTATTTGCGGTAGGTCGCGTATTAGAATTGTTGCGGATGGGTGAGCGGAGGCGACAATTAAAGGCCAACTAAAGTTGTGTCGTGCAATTTAATGGTGGTCCGCAAATCTTGGTTCATTCTCCACCATTGCATTGAACGGCACACAAGTATAAAAACTCATATCGTCATATCGCGAAAATTAGGGGCTGGATTTCAAAGATTTGCTTACCATTGTCGTGGGTCATTGGAATGTCTGTGTTGTGACACCCACGTTTTATGTCCATTTGGGGGTTCCCAACTTGTGGGAATTTTTGTAGGTGCTGTAACCGGGGCGTTCGATGGTTGTGTATCCGAGCGACTTGTTTTTATTACATGTCGGTGCTTGGAATGAAGGAGCACATAGGGGAAGTTTATTTTAGCTTCCATTGGACGATGGGAGCTGAAGTAAACTTGGGCCTATAAAACAAATAATTTTGTCCAGCACAAACTTTGGAAATGTTAAAATTTTGGTGGCCTCGCTGAAAATGCTACGGCTGGCGTGATTTTCTTTGCAAAAATGAATTGTAAAGAAATGTCAAATGCATTGTTGCCAGTAGTAAGTTTTAGGCAAAGAAAATGAATGTATGTCCAGGGTACTGCAATGCTTTGCAAACTGTGCGATCGGGGTGCGATCACAAAGATACAACAAAAGTGGGCAAAGAGAAGCGATAATTTTTCCAACAAAACTGGATAGTAGTATGAGTAGTCGAAATTTCCTATGTCTGTTTATGTTTATGTTTATGTTTTTGTTATGCTCTATGTCATTTTTTTACCTAAGATTAAGTCATATAAACAGTATTTATGTGTTTGCTTAAAACGGTTTCCTGTTGCTAGGAAAGAATTTTAGGCGTAGAGGTCAAAATTTTTGAAAATAAATTTTCATAAGCTCAAGAGCAGTTGGGTTAGAAAGACTCACCCAAAAGTTTTCAGTTAAATTTGTTTTTTTGTTTCAAAGTTTTTTTTCTGTTGCACAAGATTTTTGTGAAAATTAAAATAGAGTAAAGTTTGTGTTAAATTGTGCGGTGAAATATTTCGAAATAAGGTAAAAATTTACCATGAATAAATCGGAAAAAGATTTGTGATGCAAGTTTGTTTTTAAGAACCTACAGCCCTCATCAGCAGTCAACAAAATTCAAATTTTAGGAGAAGCAGGAAATTCTAATATAGCAAAATAGTTACAAAAATTGATGTAAGTTTTAGAAAATAAAAAGTGAAAAAGAATAAAAACCAAGTTTTAGGTAAACACATTTATATATATATGAATATCTTTTCTTTTATTAACGACAGAGTGGCCGACTCTAAACAAAAGACGTTGAAGCCAAAACATACGAAAGAGGCCAAGTTCTTGAAGACGAACCATTTTCAGCTAAGTTGGCCACTATCTTTTTTTTATATTTATATATATATATTGGAATCATTCAAACTATATAAGTCCAAATAAATTGAGCGGAAGAAAAAGTGTAATCCGGTTTGTTGGTGCAATTTGCAGGCCTTTTAGGCCTTTAGAAAAACGAGCGCGTTAGCCCTGAAGTTTCGGGTTCGAATGAACGAGTTCATCGGCAGCAGAATTAAAGAAAATTAATTTTTTGATTTGCTCGTCAAACCGAGTCTTATGTTTGACGCACCGTGGGCCGAGATTACGAAGGCGTTTTAAAAAAATATTTAAATATTTAGTGTAGAGTTTTTTTTTGTTATGTTAAATTTTGTGCGTTAGGAGTTAACTTATAAGTAGAATTTTTTTTTAAATCTAGATTAAAAAAAAAAAAAAAAAGGCGGGAGAAAAGAAGAAAACCGAAGTGTGTCTTAGGTCGGAATTTTAATTTTCGTTTTTTTATTCGGCCGCGTACTTCCGAAAGAGCTCATAGGTCGTGCGAAATTCGGCTTCGTTACATGAACATTCGTTTATTTTCGTATGCCTACGGCAAACGATCGGAATTGTTTTTTTTTCTCTTTCTACGTGCTGATAATTATAGCCTTATTAGTAATATATTTAGATTTAAAAATTAATATTTAAATTTTTATATATATTTTGTTACGTTTATATATATTTATATTTCTTTTTTTTTAGATTCTAGGTAATTTAAAATTTTATAATTTATATATATTTTTGTGTTGGATTTACCAGCATAGATTTTGGGTAATTGTCTGATCTTCTGCGTAGTACAAGAATTAGATGCGTTGTGCATATATATATATGTATCGCCAGTTACTCCTTTTAAAATTTGGTGTCGAAGTCAAGTCACTGTTCTGGAAATTTAGCTGAAAATACGAATAGAAAATTGTTTAAGTTTTATGATTAAATATAATGTATTGAAATTTTAAGAAAAAATGAAATTCTGGTAATTTTTTTTTTGTCTGGGAGCGACGTGCGGTTCTGACCGGTGAGATTTTTGAGTATGTAGGGTGATGTTGGCGACGATTTAAATCATATAGTGGGTGTCTAGTGCGATAGACGGCGAAGACACAGGATGGGCGGGTGCTCACGGGGGGGTTAATACCTACCTCCTGCATTCCTATGGGTGGATTAAGAGATGAAGCGATTTAGTTTTGGTCCAGTTTTTTTTTTAAATTTTATTTTGGTTTCGATTGAAATACGTTTTTCTTGTGCTGACATCTTTTGTTTTTGCGCAGTGACAGGTTTAAATTATCTAATCATTAGTTTATATTCATTTCATAATTTCACTTCCGGTGAAAACCGGAAGTGAAATTATTGTTACCCCTTCGACCCAACGCGGCGGGTTAAGAACCGCCTGAGTCCGCAAGTTAGCCGGTGCGGGCCGCGTTGGGTAAGATTACTAAGGGTTGAGTAACAATATGGCGCCCAATATTTAAAATTATAAAAAGGGTTAGGAACATCTAATACCCATAAATACTAAGTAAAAAGATATTCCAAACGGCGTCTCGTCGGTTCCTCAATCACTACGGTGACTTAGCATAGTGTGCGCCTAAAAGCTAACTGCATCAGCTGATGGAGGAGTGGACGACACGTCAGTTTGGCTACATAAAATTGGAACGTTTGACTCCTCTTTGCATGGTGGCTTAAGTACTCAGCAGACGGTTGAAAAAAAAAATTAATTGCATCGTGTAAGGGTGGGGTGAAGCGCTCCAGTCAAACATTTGAAGGATAGGTAAGGCTATTGTTTCGTCAGTGTCATTGACATCGGGTGGCTTAGCAAAATCAAAGTAGGATCAAGCTAATTTCACCGGATAGAAATGAGGCTGACAAATGATGCCCAATAGTATGAATCAATTTTTTTGTTGTTTTAATTAAAGTAAATAACAACTCGATGACTTGGTTGTATTTTTTTTAATGTACACAACTAATCGCATCGAGCTGGCGTTCGCGAAGTAAGTCGGAAGTTTTGGATTTAAAAAAAAAAAAAAAAAAAAAAACCCACGCAGTAACCATGTAATAACTTCTGAGTTTTACAGTATGTTGTGCTGCGGGTTGAAATTCGTGGCCTGGAGATGTAATACCAAGTTTTGCGTAAAGTGCCTAGTTGCACGAATTTCATGGATAAATGAGCATATTCAATTTAAAAGCTCAATAATGAAATCCAAAATTTCAACGACTTTATCCCAAATAGAATTTATTTTACCCAGGGGAAATGCTCCAAAAGGAGTGAGCAAGTTAAAAAATCGTCGTTTAACGAAAATACAACGTTTAAATAACTCAAAGTTTGTCAGATTATCCCGGTCAGAGAAAAGCAGTCCTCCCAGAACTAAATTTTAAATACATTTTTTTAAATACATTTTTTTATAAAAAAAAGTCCATTTTGCTTTCGATGAGCAGTGGAAAGAAACTTAAAGAGAGTAGACTTTTGAAGAGATATTACGAGCACGATCTAAATAGGTCCCGTAGCACCGCTAGCCCATTTCACAAAGTGGCGCATTTAGAAAACCAAAATCAGGCCACTGGTCAAAATAAGAACCTTTATATAGATTTGTCCGAAACTATTATGACAGGTAGGGGAGCAGAGGCGACGAATAATGCACCTCATGGAGGAGCAATCAGCAAAAATAGTCAAGCTTCGCCAGGCTCAGTACCACCAGTTCAAAATGTCGACATAATTAGAGATCAGGTGATCAATGAAACAAATGATGCGCTAATAAATGACCTTGTAGTTAAAGCCAATGAAGGATACAGAGTTTCGTTGGAAATGGCCATACAAAAGCAAATAAGTGAAAGCATCAAAGAGTCGATGAACCAGATGATGGGTTTGCTATCACTCACCTCGAAGTCCGACGGAAAAGATCCAGCGTCGGTTGAGTCTAATCCTGGGAGAATGAGAGGCGCGAGTGCTGTTGTTTCGCCTGCCGACATTCTACAATTGCCAGCAGCCATCTGGAAATAATAACCACAATATAAATAGGTCCAAAACTAACCCACAAAATAAACCTTACTGGCATCAACATTATACCAGACAGCAAGCGCAGCAGCGACAGCAAGCGCAACAGCAAGTTCAACTGCAGCAAACAGCAAAACAGCAACAACAACAGGCTCAGCCGCATCAAATTGCGCAAGTGCAGACACATCCACAACAGCCACAGCAGTATCAATATTTACAACAGCAACAACAGACTCAGCCGCATCAAATTGCGCAAGTGCAGTCACATCCACAACACCATCAGCCAGCCCATATACAGCAACCACATACGCTGCCTAGCCACCAACATAATGCTATGGACAACCATAGTCAAATAAATCCTGTTTCCAGCCACATGCCCACGATGGTGAATATCGACAAATGTGGCATCGTATTTAATGGAGGAGCTGATGAGATGTCAGTTGAAGATTTTATCTTTCGCGTGGAGCATCTGAAGACACATTACGGCTGTCCTTGGTCCCAAGTGCTGATGGATTTCCATTTGTTAGTGAAGGGCGTGGCTAGGGAATGGTACTGGTTGTATTTGAAAAAAGGTAGCTCTCCTGACTGGCCCACTCTGCGCCAAGCTCAAGAACGACAATATAAGAGTAACAAATCAGATTTTGAAGTAATGAAAGACTTAGTGGAACGCAAGCAACGGCCTTCGGAAACCATCGACACGTTTTTCCACGTTATAAACAAAATGCGTTCCAACCTGAAGACTCCGGTACGAACTGGATGTCATAAAAATAGTCAAAAGGAATCTGAGGGAAAATCTTTCGCGTTTGATTTACCCGATGAACATTTATACTCTAGACCAATTGCGAGATGTATGCGTGGAGGCTGAGGAACATTTTTTGCGCCGCGAAATCCGTCACACTTTTTCGAATTCCCAACGTTATCAGCCTCAACACCGCATCCATAACGTCAACGAATTAAGCAGCAGCCAAGAAGGTTATGATCAGCAATGGTGTAATGAAGAAGACATAGAAGTGGAAGAGGTTCAGCCAGTGCGTCGTTTTAGGCAGCAACAACAATATCAGCAGCAAGGCGTGCAGACAGAATCACAACCGCAGCAGCCAAAGCGTATATTAATCTGCTGGAACTGCAGACAGCAAGGCCATACATTCATGGACTGTATGTCTCTTCAGCGCACGGTGTTTTGCTATAAGTGTGGATTGCAAGACAGTATAACTCCAAAGTGCCCGAACTGCAATCCGGGAAACAGCAGCAGGAACGTGACACCCGCGGGAGTGTCACGCTCCAGTCAAGCTCCCGTAGAAAAGTAGATGGTGATGGCAACAACGAAACAAAACTAAGCGAATCTGTAAACGAAAATAAAAAAATCAACATATTAATAAGAACTCAAAATTTTAACAAAAACAACAAAATAGTAATAACCAGATCGTAGTAAAACCGCTCGAAGAACGATATAAAGAATATTATGAGGCAAGAAATCGAATTTTCAATGATGGTCAACTGAGAGGCAGAAGAGAAGTAACTAGAAAGGTCAGGAAAGCACGACAAAGTTTTTATAATAGAAAATTCATTCGAAAGCAGATTGCTGAAGCGGTAAAAATAACACACAGTCAGGACCAGCGTGTTTATGCTGAGGTCGAAATTCGAGACACAATGCTAAGAGGATTGTTGGATACTGGAGCATCAGTCAGCTTACTGGGTAAAGGATATAGAGAGTTTGTAAAAATGTGGAACATACCGATAGAGAGGTACTATTCAATGGTGAGAACTGCGGCAGGTCAACGGCATGCGATTGTGGGTAAAGTTGAACTGCAAATAAAATACAACGGCGAACTACAAACCATCAAATTTTACCTTTGTCCTGATCTTGAACAGCAAGCATATTTCGGCATCGATTTTTGGAGAAAATTTCAGCTGGCGCCAGAAATAATAGGAGTAGCAGAACTCAGCGCAGAGAAAGTAAAAGAATATTTTGAAAATGATGGAGAAAACGCTGAAGAGCCTGAGCAGCACGATCTTGATGAAGAACAACAGATGCAATTGAAGGAGGTCCAAACATACGAAGATAATGGATTAGGCAAGACGAATCTGGAGGTGCATACCATTAAGCTAAATGAAGGAGCGACGCCAGTAAAAGACCGTCACTACCCTATTTCACCAGCTATACAAGAACTTGTATTTGCTGAGCTACATAAAATGTTAGAACTAGGCGTAATTGAAAATAGCGAAAGCCCTTGGAGCAACAGGGTCACAATTGTGCGAAAACCCTACAAAAATCGTTTTTGCTTGGACGCTCGGAAATTGAACGAACGAACAGTGAAAGACGCCTACCCGTTGCAGAACATCGATGGAATTTTGAGTAGGATTGACTACACTTATTTTATAAGTAGCGTCGAACTGAAATTCGCCTTCTGGCAAATAGCGCTTGATGAAGAGAGCAAATCATACACCGCATTTACGGTGCCTGGAAGGCCGCTATACCAGTTCACGGTTATGCCTTTCGGACTGTGTAATGCGGCTCAGCGCCTATGGCGCCTTATGGACAAGGTAATACCTCAGCGTCTGAAAAGTCATGTCTTCGTTTACCTTGATGATTTGCTGATCATTGCACCAGATTTCGAAACCCATTTACAAGTGCTGCGTGAAGTGGCTGAATGCTTACAAAAAGCGAAATTAACAATTGGCCTACAAAAATCTCGATTTTGCTTTAAGCAACTGCGATATTTAGGGTTTCTGGTAGGAGGCGGTATGCTTAAAACGGATCCTGAAAAAGTAAGCGCGATTCAGCGTTTTCCGGTACCAAAAACTATGAAAGAGGTACGCAGTTTCCTGAGCACGGCATCCTGATTTCGCTAAAAGGTTCTGGGTACAGTGCGATGCGTCAGAAGTTGGCGTAGGTGCGGTGCTGTACCAGAAGGACCATGAGGACAATGAGAATCCAATTGCCTATTTCTCTCAGAAGCTGAACAGTTGTCAGCGCAACTATACAGTAACTGAAAAGGAATGTTTGGCAGCGGTATTGGCCATAAAAAGATTTCGGCCATATATAGAAATGATGCCCTTCACAGTTATAACAGACCACGCAAGTTTAAAATGGCTGATGTCCCTTAAAGATTTGTCCGGTAGACTCGCCAGGTGGTCGTTACAACTGCAATCTTTCGATTTTCAAATCGAGCATCGGAAAGGGTCCGAAAACGTAGTAGCCGATACGTTATCACGAGCGGTGGGAGAAATAGAGCACGGCGAGGAAGATTGGTTTAACTTTGAAACCACAGAGTTTGAGTCAGAGCAATACATAAACTTAATAAAAACCATAGAAGAAAATCAAGAGAAGCTACCGGATCTGCGAATAGACAATAATATCATCTATAAAAGGATGAAGTTCGATAGAGAGGAAGTAGTGGACGAAATCAAATGGAAGCTGTGGATTCCTGAAGCCCTTACCTCTACGCTGATTGAGAAAGCCCACGAACCTGAAATAATGGCACATGGAGGCGTGGCTAAAACCTTGCACCGACTGCGACAGTGGTATTATTGGCCGAATATGACCTTGCAAGTTAGGAACTATATACGCAATTGCCAGACTTGCAAGGAGTCAAAATCCACCAATCAAGAGTTAAGGCCAAGCATGGGTCAGGAGGTAATAACCGAAAGACCATTCCAAAAAATTTACATTGATTTTTTAGGGAAGTATCCCAGATCTAAGAGCGGTAACGCATACATCTTTATCGTTGTCGACCATCTGACGAAGTTTACTTTTTTGAAAGCAATGCGCGAAGCCACTGCAACGAATGTGATAAAATTTTTAGTGACTGAAATATTTCAAAAATTTGGAGTGCCAGAAACTATACACTCCGATAATGGTAAACAATTTACTTCAAAAGATTTTAACCATATGGTCGAAAAATATAAAATTTCGCACATGAAAACGGCATATTATTCTCCTCAATCAAACGCAGCGGAGAGGGTCAATCAGTCTGTCCTAAACGCCATCAGAGCATACATGGAAAATTACCACAGGGAATGGGATCTCTACTTATCGGAGATCGAATGCGCTCTAAGGAGTTCGGTGCATTCAGCAACAGGAGTTACGCCATTCTTTGCACTATTCGGCAACGAAATGTACACCAGCGGTGCAGATTACAAATTGGCCAGAAAGCTGTGTTCGCTGAATGAATCAACTTTAATGGTTTTAAACAACGCGGATAAAATATCAATCATCAGGGATAAAATTAAAAAAAATCTTCATCTTGCATACGAAAAAAGCGCTGTACGTTATAATAAATGCTCACGCCAAATTAAGTTCTTGCCGGGGCAAGAAGTTTTTAAAAGAAACTTTATACAAAGCGATTTCAAAAGGAACCTAAATGCAAAATTCTGCAAAAAATTTTCTAAATGCCGAGTCGTGAAACCGATCGGTAATAATTTATACGAGTTGGAAACTCTCAACGGCAAAGCCATAGGGGTTTTTCATGCCAAGGACATTAAGATTTAAAGCAGAAGGCCGTAACTGAAAATTATTCGCTAATCTAAACTATTAAACAGATAGCATTAACAAAAACATAAAAAAATTTTGTAGGCGTAAAATAATAAAAAAAGGTGCAATATTACCAGCTCCAAAAGAAACAATAATTATGGTGAGTTGAATCGTCCATGATGTAGTGAACGCAAAAGGCAAATAAAAAACTGTCTCCATTTAAAACTCGAAATCAGGTGTTGAACTCTGCAAGTCACTGAAAAGAAATGTAATAGCAAACAAAGTAAATATTTTTAAAATTAAAATAATTTAAAAACTTCCCGTCAAAATCAAAGATGCACAATAAGATCGTCAAGCGTAATTTACCATATGCAAAGTAGTCATCATCACCAGGTTCCTGAAAAACATTGAGAATTTACTATTAAATAAACAACAGTACAAGGAAAACTATTTGCCCGGCTAGCGCAGTTGTGAGCATGAGACTCTCAATCTCAGGGTGTGGGCGAAAGCCTACGTTGGGCACCGTCGGATCAAAAGGTTGCTATTTCGAAAATTTTGTTCATACAATCTCAATATCTCTCATCCAAGCATATTCTCGGTGGTTTTTCAATACTGGCGATGCATGTGTATGTACACAAGTATTTATTTTTTTTTTTTTTTTTTGAAATAAGTATACCATACTTTACGCTAAAAGATAGTCTGTAGCATCAGAGGTAGAAAATAATTTAGTCAAGCAAAGGTCAAATGAACCTTCAATAGTCTTGCGACACGATATAAAAAGTTGTGTTTGTACCACGCCATCTAGCACACTCTGATGTCTACAGATGTCCCAGTGGGACACCTTTTCCACCATAGTAGTTTGTTGCGGATGGGTGGGCGGAGACGACAATTAAAGGCCAACTAAAGTTGTGTCGTGCAATTTAATGGTGGTCAGCAAATCTTGGTTCATTCTCCACCATTGCATTGAACGGCACACAAGTATAAAAACTCATATCGTCATATCGCGAAAATTAGGGGCTGGATTTCAAAGATTTGCTTACCATTGTCGTGGGTCATTGGAATGTCTGTGTTGTGACACCCACGTTTTATGTCCATTTGGGGGTTCCCAACTTGTGGGAATTTTTGTAGGTGCTGTAACCGGGGCGTTCGATGGTTGTGTATCCGAGCGACTTGTTTTTATTACATGTCGGTGCTTGGAATGAAGGAGCACATAGGGGAAGTTTATTTTAGCTTCCATTGGACAATGGGAGCTGAAGTAAACTTGTGCCTATAAAACAAATAATTTTGTCCAGCACAAACTTTGGAAATGTTAAAATTTTGGTGGCCTCGCTGAAAATGCTACGGCTGGCGTGATTTTCTTTGCAAAAATGAATTGTAAAGAAATGTCAAATGCATTGTTGCCAGTAGTAAGTTTTAGGCAAAGAAAATGAATGTATGTCCAGGGTACTGCAATGCTTTGCAAACTGTGCGATCGGGGTGCGATCACAAAGATACAACAAAAGTGGGCAAAGAGAAGCGATAATTTTTCCAACAAAACTGGATAGTAGTATGAGTAGTCGAAATTTCCTATGTCTGTTTATGTTTTTGTTATGCCCTATGTCATTGTTTTACCTAAGATTAAGTCATATAAACAGTATTTATGTGTTTGCTTAAAACGGTTTCCTGTTGCTAGGAAAGAATTTTAGGCGTAGAGGTCAAAATTTTTGAAAATAAATTTTCATAAGCTCAAGAGCAGTTGGGTTAGAAAGACTCACCCAAAAGTTTTTAGTTAAATTTGTTTTTTTGTTTCAAAGTTTTTTTTCTGTTGCACAAGATTTTTGTGAAAATTAAAATAGAGTAAAGTTTGTGTTAAATTGTGCGGTGAAATATTTCGAAATAAGGTAAAAATTTACCATGAATAAATCGGAAAAAGATTTGTGATGCAAGTTTGTTTTTAAGAACCTACAGCCCTCATCAGCAGTCAACAAAATTCAAATTTTAGGAGATGCAGGAAATTCTAATATAGCAAAATAGTTACAAAAATTGATGTAAGTTTTAGAAAATAAAAAGTGAAAAAGAATAAAAACCAAGTTTTAGGTAAACACATTTATATATATATGAATATCTTTTCTTTTATTAACGACAGAGTGGCCGACTCTAAACAAAAGACGTTGAAGCCAAAACATACGAAAGAGGCCAAGTTCTTGAAGACGAACCATTTTCAGCTAAGTTGGCCACTATTTTTTTTTTTTTATTTATATATATATATTGGAATCATTCAAACTATATAAGTCCGAATAAATTGAGCGGAAGAAAAAGTGTAATCAGGTTTGTTGGTGCAATTTGCAGGCCTTTTAGGCCTTTAGAAAAACGAGCGCGTTAGCCCTGAAGTTTCGGGTTCGAACGAACGAGTTTATCGGCAGCAGAATTAAAGAAAATTCATTTTTTGATTTGCTCGTCAAACCGAGTCTTATGTTTGACGCACCGTGGGCCGAGATTACGAAGGCGTTTTAAAAAAATATTTAAATATTTAGTGTAGAGTTTTTTTTTGTTATGTTAAATTTTGTGCGTTAGGAGTTAACTTATAAGTAGAATTTTTTTTAAATCTAGATTAAAAAAAAAAAAAAAAGGCGGGAGAAAAGAAGAAAACCGAAGTGTGTCTTAGGTCGGAATTTTAATTTTCGTTGTTTTATTCGGCCGCGTACTTCCGAAAGAGCTCATAGGTCGTGCGAAATTCGGCTTCGTTACATGAACATTCGTTTATTTTCGTATGCCTACGGCAAACGATCGGAATTGTTTTTTTTTTCTCTTTCTACGTGCTGATAATTATAGCCTTATTAGTAATATATTTAGATTTAAAAATTAATATTTAAATTTTTATATATATTTTGTTACGTTTATATATATTTATATTTCTTTTTTTTTAGATTCTAGGTAATTTAAAATTTTATAATTTATATATATTTTTGTGTTGGATTGACCAGCATAGATTTTGGGTAATTGTCTGATCTTCTGCGTAGTACAAGAATTAGATGCGTTGTGCATATATATATATGTATCGCCAGTTACTCCTTTTAAAATTTGGTGTCGAAGTCAAGTCACTGTTCTGGAAATTTAGCTGAAAATACGAATAGAAAATTGTTTAAGTTTTATGATTAAATATAATGTATTGAAATTTTAAGAAAAAATGAAATTCTGGTAATTTTTTTTTTTGTCTGGGAGCGACGTGCGGTTCTGACCGGTGAGATTTTTGAGTATGTAGGGTGATGTTGGCGACGATTTAAATCATATAGTGGGTGTCTAGTGCGATAGACGGCGAAGACACAGGATGGGCGGGTGCTCACGGGGGGGTTAATACCTACCTCCTGCATTCCTATGGGTGGATTAAGAGATGAAGCGATTTAGTTTTGGTCCAGTTTTTTTTTTAAATTTTATTTTGGTTTCGATTGAAATACGTTTTTCTTGTGCTGACATCTTTTGTTTTTGCGCAGTGACAGGTTTAAATTATCTAATCATTAGTTTTTATTCATTTCTTAATTTCACTTCCGGTGAAAACCGGAAGTGAAATTATTGTTACCCCTTCGACCCAACGCGGCGGGTTAAGAACCGCCTGAGTCCGCAAGTTAGCCGGTGCGGGCCGCGTTGGGTAAGATTACTAAGGGTTGAGTAAAAGAATCCTAAAAACAATTTGAATGCAAAAATTTACTGAAGAAGTTCATTCACTCCAATAAAAATTAGACCCTGAAAATAAAGATAAATAACAAAAAAGCACGTAACTTAAAACGCTTGCTTTTTGTTGAAGTCATCAACCGTTGAAAGTTGCTGACGACGATTTTTGTTAGGTTAAATGAATTTAAGTAATGAATGATTTGCAGCTAATCAAATACACCCATGAAAAATTGTTAGGAGAATTAAAGAGATTTACTGATAAATTGTGGAAATATTTAGAAGACATAATAAACGATAAAAATCAACTATCCTTAATTAAGGAAAAAGTTGAGGGTTTCCATAATTTATAAGAAGTCGAGTTAGCGGATACCGTGTTAGACGAGGTTTTGAGTTTTTTCGAACAGGGGCAATTTAGAGTCACGGGAATAGCCGAAAATTGGGAGAAGGATTTTCACGCCCTTAAAAAACGATATGATCAACATATCACTCAGTTAAATTTAAACGCTGAGCAAATAAGGGAATTGGAAGAAGAAAACTTCAGATTGAACAATACACTGGATGATAGGAATATCACAAAGCTGAACTTTTCATTACCAGTGGGTCACGATTTAGAAGAAACCAATTGGTCCATAATTGAAGTTAATAAACGCGTCCAAGATTTGGAGAAGGAAAACAAGAAATTAAGACAAGAGCTAGCAACAGCTAAATTTATTTCAAAAACAAAAAAGGAAATAGCAAATCCAAAAATGTCGGAATTTAACGAACTAGCAAAAAGTCAATTGAAAAATCATAAGACATTGACACGATTCTTTGAGAATTTTGGAAAAGATTCGGAAACCAGATACAGTGTTAGCTATTTTAACAAAAAATTTAAGGAATTAAATGAAATTTGGTCAGTAATTGTATCAACCGATGAAGAACTGAGAAAGTTTGAAAGTCAAAAGAAAAATGAAACATACTTCACAAATAATTTCATGTTGCAGTTAGAAACTTTATTTGAGAAACAAAAAGGAAAAATGGACATGAAACTAAAGAAATTCATGGTCTTTTTAGAAGAAACGGAAAAATCAAAAAATTCAGAGATTCTAACAGTAAGGGCGGAAGTTCACAATAACCAAGCAGGAAGTCTGACAGACAACGCTCAACCAATGACGAACGTGTCTACCCATGACCAACTAGCGAACTCAAAAAGCTATAGAAATATTGGTAAATGGGTACGAGATACAGTGCCTTATTTTTCAGGGATAGAATCTCTTACTCTTAAAGCAGATCTATACAGATTTATAGAAGCATGCGAATCAGTAAGAAGATCAATTAATCCTGGGGATGAAAATGAGCTCATTTCAAAAGTGAGACTGCATCTCAATGGCGATGCATATGAATTGGTCAGAGCGACTAATTTTAGTAATATGCAAGACTTATACAAAATTTTAAAAGAAACATACATAAGTGAAAAGTCCTTAGAAGTAGTACAAAAGGATATAAGTAATGCACGCCAAGGTCCCCATGAAGATTTAAGAGCGTTCGCAAGGCGACTAAAATCACTGCAGTCTTCCGTTTTGGAGAAGCTCAGAAATAGATATTCAACATTGGATGACCGAATGTACATACAGGAACTTACAAGGTCTGTGTTGAGAGCATTCAAGACAGGATTAAGAAACCAAACAACAAAAGTTTTATTGGTTAATAATAATTCAAATAGTTTGGAAGGATTATTAGAAGCAGCAATCTCAGCCGAAGATACGCTGCACTGGGCATAAACGCTTTCCAAGCAAAAGTTGACACAATTAGCTCTAATATATTACATGCTCAGCCAAAAAGTTGGGGCAAACAGCATGAACAAACACACAATAGCCCATTCCAGCAAAATCCTGGAAAATCAATAAGAAGGCCAGATATAACTTGTTCATTCTGCAACAAAAAGGGACACACAAGAGATGAATGTTTTGTTAGAAAAAACACACCTTTTTGTGAGAAATGTTCAGAATATGGTCATGAGACCAGTAAAAAGTGCTCAGTAAATAAAACGGACATAAGAACAAGAGAGACTGATTAAAATAGAAAATCAAATTTTCGACGCGAACAGAGCGACCAACGGACATTGGATAAATGCCGCTGGTGTAAAAGGGTTGGGCATCCAATAGAAAATTGTTTTTCCAAAAAAGACTTTGAAAAGTCACAGGGAAATTAAGAGGGGCCCAAGATCGGCCAATAGTCTGGGACCCCAAAAATCTTAGCAAATCAAGGCCAAATAAAGTAGTTACAGTAAATCAACCACAAAAATGTGCTGTTGATACGATAACTACTGTACATAAAACAAAATTTCAAAAAAGAATTTAGATAAAGTAGTAACAGTAAATCAGTCACATCAAAGTGCAACTGATACGTTAACTACATCTAAAGTTACAAAAAAATATTTAACAGTAAATCAGCCACATCAAAGTGCAACTGATACGTTTAACACTAAAAGTAAAAACAATAATATTTTACAATACAAATTAAAACAATGCAATGCAGAGAAGATAAATCATACACAGAAAACTGTAGTTGAGGCATCCTCTGCTATGCAATTTGGAATAAAATTTCTACATACAGTACTATTAGTAGTTTGTTTGGTTTTTAATGTATTATATTTAACTTGTTTGGCTTCATGGGGTAGAATACAGTCAGTATGTTTAAAATTACTACTGACTAAACCCATACAATTAATTTCAAAGAAATTATTGAAAGCAAACACGAAAAATATCGTAACTGGGAGACATATTTTGTATGGCAGGCATAACGAGAATTTTTACCAAGCAAAATAAAATGATGTGTTCATAGAAGTTCCCTGTGAAGGTGCTAAATATGGAAAACTTATTTTGTTGGTAGACTCCGGTGCCGATACAAGTTTGGTCAAAGAAAGTGCAATGCTGCATTTCCCAGGATTAGATATAAATAATACAAAAGATTTAAGTGGAGCATTTGGTGGACAGGTTACCACATTGGGTACTACCACCATTCAGCACAATCAGTACCAAGACCTTAGTTTGAAGTTACACATAGTGTCACTAGATCATGGAATACCAGCTGATGGAATAATTGGTAGAGACAATTTGTGGAACCAAACTATCATAAATGCAATAGATAAAAATCTAACGTTTTTTAACAAAGAACGACAGAAAATAATAGCATTCACGCTAAAGCCGATGAATGACTTAAATAAAGTACTATACAATACAGAAACAGCAGTCGAAGCTCGAACTGTAAAAATAGTACCATTATGTGTTAAAACAACATTAAAAGAAGTTGTTATACACAAGCAAGAACTTTCACAAGGAGTTTACTTGGGAGAAGCTCTAACAAAAGTGGAAAATGGCATAGTATATGTGCCAGCTTTAAATTCATCAGAAGACAAATTTGTTATGGATAAAAATTTCAGACCGGTATTTTCAAATTACAATAAATTCAAAATAAATACAAATACCGGAATAAACACTATAACTGAACAAAATGTGAGGGAAAGATTAGGCAAGCTATTTGAATCTATTAATTTAGATCCACACATTAGCAAAGAAGAAAAGGCTTCTATGGAAAATATATGTGCATCTTTCCATGACATATTTTTGTTGGAAGGTGATTGCTTATCATATACTCCAGTTTTGAAGCACGATATCCCTACTTTGGTTGGGCAACCCCCAATAAATCAAAAACAGTATAGACTACCCCATTCGCATAAAATGGAAATTAATAGGCAAGTAGAAGAACTGTTGGATGAAGGGATAATTTCGCCTAGCACCTCACCTTGGAATTCACCATTGTTACTTGTTCCTAAGAAAAGTGGTAAAGATGGCGAGAAAAAATGGAGATTAGTTATAGACTTCAGAAAATTGAATGAAGCTACTATTAAACAAGTTTTTCCCATTCCACGAATTGATGAAATTTTAGATCAATTAGGACACAGTAGATATTTTTCCACTTTAGATTTAGCGAGTGGTTACCACCAAGTATTAGTGAATGAAGATGATAAGGAAAAAACAGCATTTAGTACGGGGTTAGGACATTTTGAGTTTAACAGAATGCCATTTGGTCTAACCGGAGCCCCAGCAACTTTATGAATTATGAACCATATTTTAACAGGACTCCAAGGTCTAGAATGTTTTGTCTATTTGGATGACTTTGTCATATACGGGAAAAACTTACGTGAGCATGAAAAAAGGCTACGTAAAGTGTTCACAGTATTAAGACAACATAATCTAAAGTTAAACACGAAAAAATGCAATTTTTTGCGTCGCGAAGTGGTTTATTTAGGACATAAATGTTCAGAACATGGAGCCCTACCAGATCCAGATAAGGTGAAATGTGTACAAAACATACCAGTGCCTAAAAACAAAAACGATGTACAGGCATTTCTAGGTCTGGTAAATTATTACCGAAAATTCATTAAGGAAACAGCACGACTAGCATTACCAATAAAAAAATTATTGAGAAAAGATGCAAAGTTCATTTTGTCAAATGAGTGCCAAAAATCATTTGAAAACTTAAAAAAGGCGATAATGTCACCTCCCATATTGATATATCCAGATTTTTCCAAGGAGTTTTTGTTAACTACGGATGCCAGTAATGATGCAATTGGTGCAATTATATCTCAAGGAGAAGTCGGTAAAGATAATCCAATAGCATTTGCCAGTAGAGCACTAAGCGATACCGAGAAGAGGTACTCAACCAATGAAAAAGAATTTCTCGCTATAGTGTGGGCAACGAAAAATTTTAGAGCATATTTGCTTGGCAGACATTTCAAAATATATACCGATCATCAACCATTACGTGGTATATCCAACCTTAAGGATCAAACGTCACGCTTGGCACACTTCCGACACAAACTGTCAGAATATGATTTTGAAATAATTTACAAGCCTGGGAAAAGAAACTTAAATGCAGACGCTTTGAGTAGATTACCACAAACAGATAAACAAATAACAGTGGTACAAACTAGATCAAAATCTAAAAATTCTGGAAATGAAAAATTGCATATTTCAAAAGAGGTGGACAAAGACACGGTGATTGACATCAGCCAAAAAGAAAAGGTGATTGTATTGAAGGACCCTAAGGAAATAGAAATAATATTAAGAGATTTTCATAATACACCATTAGGCGGGCATCAAGGTGCAGTAAAAACGCTTCTAAGAATAAGGAAGCAGTATAGATGGCCAGGAATGCAAAAAGATGTTAAAGAGTACATTAAAAAATGTACAAAATGTCAAACAAACAAGAGTTCAAGACTCACAAAAATGCCTATGGTTTTGACTGACACACCAAATCGACCTTTTGATAAAGTTTACATGAACATAGTCGACCCATTACCTGAAACTATATCAGGAAACAAATACATATTTACATTTCAAGATGATTTTTCGAAATATATGGCGTGTGCTGCAATGCCCGATGCAGAAGCAAGTACGGTCTCGAAGAAATTTTATGACGAAATCATTGCCAGGTACAATATCCCAAAGATATTAGTTACTGACAATGGTACAAATTTTATTGCGAAATTGTTTTCAGACACTTGTAAGATGCTGGGAATTAAGAAGTTGCACATAACACCATATCATCCGCAGGCTAATGGTTCTTTGGAAAGAAGCCACAGACCGCTAGCAGAGTACTTGCGAAGTTTTGCTAAAGAAGATGGTTCAAATTGGGACCAATGGCTGACAGCAGCCATGCATGTCCATAATAATACAACACATACTTCTACTAAACAAACCCCGTTTCGTACTTTGTACGGTTTCGACTTTGAATTGCATACGAATTTGAAACGAAAATGTTCACCGCTATACAACGCGGAGGACCAATCAAAAGTATTAAAATTTCAAATTCAAAGAACTTATGAGTTAGTTAGGAAAAACCAAGAAAATGCGAAAGAATTGTCTAAAAAACAATATGACGGTGCAATCAACCCCGTTAAATTTAAACAAGGGGACAAAGTTTTGATGAAAAATCAAACTAGGAAAAACAATAATTTACTTAAATTATTTAATGAACCAACTTAAGTTACAATAAAAAATAGCCAACAGAGCAAAATTATATACAAAATAACAAGCTCTGAATACTTAGAAATACATGTTCATTAACGAAGCAATTTGAGCCAAAATGTGCCGCAGAAAGCACACGCGATCGCGTAGAACTTACCTACCCCAACAGTGTGCAAGTTGGCAAATTTGAAAAATAAATTAAGGGAAAAACTCTAACAATGCAAATGCGAACCAAAAATATATGCAACCTGAACTCAGCTTTGTATCTAGGAATAATATCATTTCTTTATTTTGTATTATGCAATGAATCCAAACGGAAAAGAAGCAACGACATATGGAAAACGAATACACACCACCTAGCTTAACAAATCCAGCAAAACCTTTACGAGTACCTATCAATTAAAACAATTAATTTTTAATTTTCTCTAAAAAATTTTATTTTTATTTTTTTTTACAAATAATTAACATGTAAAATTTGGCCAAGGGCCGATGCGTAATACCAGCGGCGCCATTGTCTTCTTATGCGCCGACTGATCTCTATAACGGGGAAGCCCCATTGCTCGGAATTCTTCTGCAGAATTCCCACGACCTGCAGACAAGTTGAAAATTGGGCAGGAGTGCAGGTATACTCAAACCCACCGTCCTCGGTAAAGGACTGGATATAGTGATGTAGCCGCCATGCTACATCACCGAACTCCCAGTTGGTTAAATGGTTATGCATGGCGAGCTGTCCCAGCTCGAACATGCCTTCACTGAAGTCCTGTTCTTCGTTGACGGATAAGCTGAACATGGTTACTGAGTTACTGAAACTGGGTTAACAATTGTTCTAGCAGATCCCTTTTTATAATAATGGACAAAATAAAATGTGCAACTATACATATTTAAATAAATAGTAAAACAAGTTGCATAATTAGGCACAAATGCAATTTGACACATAAAATTTATATACAGGGTGTGCGAAATAAGTTTGACACACAAAACTGAAATAAAAGAAATTGAGCAAGGACTCCTAATAGTCAAGAACATTGGAAACTTAAAACTCACGCAAAACTGTAACAAAATTGACTTACGCTTGTTTCGAAACAGTTTAATAAAATTTGAAAATTGTAGAGTAACTATAAATAACACGACTTTTGTAAACAGTGTAACAGAACTGAGGATAGAATAATGTTACCAATATACAATGTTAACATTACGGAAAGAAAACCAATTAAACAAATAGAGTTAAAAGAAGTTAAATTATCTAATATAGAAAATGATCGTAAAGTAATTACAGAATTCAGTAATCCGAAGAACGAATATTTTTCAAGTATAGGGAAGATAATCCTAGGTTGCAACATTATTTTGCTCGGCAGTTCTTTAACTTTTATATATATGTATAGGAAGGCAAGAGCAAAATCACAAAATCTGAGAACATCAACAAATTCAAGGACTACCCAAATGAACGTGGTATTCCCAAACGAAATTGCACAGGCATAAATAAAATTGTATCTCATTGTAAAACCCTGTAAGCACATTTGCTTACTCCAAATAGATAAAATTCAAACATGCAATTAGGAAACACAACAGCCGTTGTTAGAACGTATGTACGTGACTGAATATGCAGCGTATTCAAGAAATAATTCAGTGCACTAAAATGTTAAAATTTTGAGCGATGATTAACATGCTGATCTTCGCTAAATTCCATAATTGAAGGTAATATTATATCATGTTGACAACCAAAGACATGACGAAAAATAGTTACTTTGGCTAGAATTATTTAAGCAAAATTGCAAGCCATGCGAAATATATATTTGCATGCATACAAAAAATGCATATACATATATAAAATAAACTTTGGTTTCAAAATAATAAAAAAAAAAAAAAAAAAAAAAAAAAACCTAAATTTATAAAATAATAATAGGATAAAAATAAAATGGAGTAAATGCCGTATACGTATATATTTTTATGCATTATAAATAAATGCAAAAACATATATATCATTTACAATTAATTAAAGGAATAAATAAGATATGCACTGATATAGTGATTTGTACGTAATAAATTATGTTAAATTAAAGAATAGATTTTGATCTTGTTTTAACAAATCAGTAAACATTTTTTTTTGCACAAAAATATGTAATAGACAATTTCATTATTATCATGGTCCTATACTATAGCAGTATAGCAGTAGACGAGGCAGATATGTGCGTTAGATGTATAAATTATTGATTCAAGGGGACGAGAACCGCATACTGACTATTTGCTTAGTAACCTAAAGCAACATGAGCAATCATATCACTGAGAAGATGCGAGATAAACTTTGTAAAGCTAAGCTGAGGGATATTTCATGCAACATTAGTGAAATATCCGATGATGACAAATTAAGTGGTTGCCAATCTTTACTGGAGACAACCAAGCAGAAGGAAGGAAGCGAGGGGGCAATAGCTTTTAAAATAACGCCTCCCTTGGCGAAAGAAAACTGTGGCATAAGCCAGATCAACTAAAATCCGAATTGAAGATAGCCACAAATACTGCATGCAACCGACCATATGTTACTTCTAGACATATAAGGCCGATAAAACAGTGACATTTTCCCTGAACTAAAGAACACAATTTAACCTGGTGGAGGAGTTAGTCTAATAAACAAAGTATGCCAATTCCAACCAAGGGGGACAAGCTGAAGATGTTATACAGCCGATAATCTGGTTACAAAAGCGGATAGAACAGTAGCGTCGCCCCTAGAGTCATCGTTCAACCAAAACAGTCAAGTTCATAGAAATTATTCGAAGCCAAGATGTTCCGACCAAGGGGGACAAGCGGTGACGGAGAATAATAGGGCCATGAATTAGGTAGGGTTGTTTAGTAAATTATCTTCAAGAAAAATAATAAGTATTTTTATCACATTTTTCATACTTAACACAAAAACCTAAAGTAAAGTTAATAATCAATATTATGAATTAGTAAAAAAAAAAAAAAAAAAAAAGAATAACGCACAATTATGTGGTATTAAGAAAAAATTATTGTTATTTCTTAACCATAATTTTTTCTTATCCCAAGAGAGGAGGAATGTTGTGGGTTTTTAGCCGCACAATATATGTTATTAACATAAGTAATATATTTCACATACTTTTAGGATGATGCTTAACATCATTCGTTAACATATTTTGTAGCATTATTATTTTACTATTGGATAACTAATATGATTAAATATCGTTGCGAAAGTGTAGCATACTCGCGGGCTGTTGTCGTTTTGTTGATGATGTGGTTGTTGGGTAAATTCTGTTTGCTAAGCAGAAACAAGAATGATCACGTCGTGCACTTAAATAGGTAAAAATACTACCATTAAACTGTAAAAATAGTACCATTATGTGTTAAAACAACATTAAAAGAAGTTTTTATACACAAACAAGAACTTTCACAAGGAGTTTACTTGGGAGAAGCTCTAACAAAAGTGGAAAATGGCATAGTATATGTGCCAGTTTTAAATTCATCAGAAGACAAATTTGTTATGGATAAAAATTTCAGACCGGTATTTTCAAATTACAATAAATTCAAAATAAATACAAATACCGGCATAAACACAGAAACAAGAATGATCACGTCGTGCACTTAAATAGGTAAATTCTGTTTGCTAAGCAGAAACAAGAATGACCACGTCGTGCATTTAAATGCAACAACAAAACTCCAAGTAAAAGCCATATTGTGCAACCGGATGTCATTTCGGGTCATTGAATCACACGGTATGTAGAATAAGTGTTTTTGTTATTGTAGTTACCTTGAAATATTTTAGTATGTAGTTACTGTTGTAATTTTTAATATACGAGGTGTTAAGGTATTTAAGTTTTTAAATAAAAGTGAGTTGTATTCTTAACGTGCAAAGTGAAACACCAGTTTTTATTTTAAAGTGAATTTGATTGGAGACGGCTACTACTACTAGGTACGTAAAGCCCTCACGACAGTAATTCCTAAAATTCTACTTGCAGGTACAGCTTCAACCAGTAACAAAGTGTTATCCCTCGCAAGGATAAAAACTTGCTACAACAGGAGCAACATAACAAAAAGCTTGAAATCTAAACATTTTTTGGTAAATGCTAATTTATTTAATTAAATAGCTGAACGATTTTTTATTGAAAAGGAATCGTAAAATTGAGTGTCACCTAAATAATTGTGCGGTAGTCAGCCAGATAATTATTTCTAAAATATTGTTTTTCGAAGTACGCAGTTTTAACATAATATTAATAATTAATAACTCTTTATACTAACATAAAATAAATTGAATAATCAAATAGGAACACATAACTTAAACTTATTTACTTTTCGGCAAAAATTCCTGCAACTTTATTGTTCTTTATGCTTTGTTTATAAACACTTAAATTTGTTTTCTGCTATTAGTAAAAATAATATAACAAAACTGTTCAACTCAAAATGTAAAATAAGTTTTGCTAAAATTTACTTTTCGCCAAACCTCTTATTTTTATACTAAGCATTGACTTAAAATGCACTTTATGCATTTAAAATAAATCAAAGTCCACGATAATTTATGAAGCTATATAAATCAGGTAGAAAACTTTAAAATTGGTCATTTACTTTTTGAGTTACAGTTGAACTTCGATTATCCGTAATTCTATTATCCGGGAATATCTATTATCCGGAAAGTTTTAAAAATTTTAACGTTGCTCATTTTGCTTCTATTAACCGTGATTGACTCTATTATCCGTGATGAGTAAAGTCTAACTGCTTCATTCTCTGTGTTTTTGTTCATTTTTCATAGGACATGCACACTAAAATGGAGAAAGGGAATGATAACAAAATTTGTGCATGTCTATTAACTCTCGCTACACATATTTTCTATACAATGAAAAAAAAAAGAAAATTTCTAACGATTAAAGAAAAAATTGACTTGATTACCGACCATCTTCTAAGAGAAAGAACAAAAACTATACGTAGTAGACAAACATTATTAAATGAATACTATAACTAAATGCTTTTGTAAAACGATGCTGTAACCAATAAAATAATATGCCTACATATTTGCTCATACATATTATGTATTTACGACTTTGAAATTTGATAAAGATTAATATAAAATAGTGATTCTATTATCCGGTATGAGCTCGGTCCCGACAAGATAATCGAATTTCAACTGTGTTTCAATAATATTCTCGAAAATGCTTCACTCGCTTTGCATTCAGAAGCTGCTAACCAAATGGCTATGCAACAACGACGCTAGCTTTAGCTCCTAAACTCTGACATTGTTTACTAAAATACGAGCAACCTTTTGACAGCCTTCAATTTTTACCCATTTTTCCGTTCCTGCCAGAATTGTGGTGATTTGAGTAGTCAGAGAAATTTCAGCTTTTACTCTCTCGAAAATCGCGATTTGACACTTTTCAATTTTTACAACAAAATCTGGTAGGAACAAACCTATTAATTCATATTGCCAACAGTGATGTGGAAAAGATTTTGTGCAATCAGTGCTGTGCAATAACTTCCCAGCAATTACTGTTGCGTAAATTTTTATGATAAGTTTTTCAATTCCGTTAATTTTGGGAGTGATATTTTAACTTTTTTTTAAAATTAAAACGTTTTCTTGAATTATTACAGTTATTAGTGATTTTTCAAAATTTAACAAACAAAAGTATCCAATGAAGAATTTGATTTTATGCTTTTAACCCACTGATAAAATGTTTTCTTAACCCGTTGTTGAATGAATCCTTGCTTTTCAAGAGTTTTTAACTAATTGCGCGTCAGGTTTCGTTTTCTTATTTTTTCCACAAACTTTTGGAAACCCACACACGGTTCGCTTCAAGAAAGATCAAGATCGATTAAATTGTCAACCTTATCTGACAATGCACAATTATTATATAGTGTCCGGAGATTCCAAATATATAATCCACAAAATCGGAGCTGCTCATTTACTCGTTTTATGGCCATTTTAAGATAAGCACTATGGTCTATACGGTTCGTTTTAAGCAAGATCAAAATCGATAAATATTTTAAACCAAATCTGAACAACAAACGATTTTTCCTGGAACGTCATTTAATTGATATTATCGGTAAAAGTGTTTACCTTAAAATGGCCATAAAACGATTGAATGGCCAAGTACGATCTTACGAATCATGTTTTTGGAATATCCGAACACTAAATAATAATTGTGTATTGTCAGATTTGGTTGAAAATTTTTATAATAATAATAATAATAATAATAATAATAATAATAATAATAATAATAATAGAGTTTAGCTACTACAGCTATTATAGCCTTCTTAGCTATTTAGCATTGAAGCTTTATACCAAGTAAAAAGCTTATTCAATAAAAAATGGAATAGAAAAAATTATCATGCACATTAATTTTTTATTTATTTTATAATTTTTTCTTAGCTTTATCGCACTTTCTCAACATACCCACTCACACCATGTAAAAATAGACATATAGATATTAAAATAATTACTTACTTACTTACTTGGGTGGCCATAACAACCCGTTACCGGGTTACGGCCGACCTCAAAAGCTCTCTCCAGGCGCCTCTGCTTTGCGCACGCCTTCTCCAATCATTCACACCAAGCGTGGATAGGGTTTCCTCGGCTTGGTCTTTCCATCGGAGGCATGGTCTTCCTCTTCGTCGTCGCCCAGCGGCTTCCGCATCAAACACCTTTTTCGCCAGAGCTTCTTCGTCCATACGCACAACATGTCCCAGCCAGCGCAGACGTTGGATAGTGATGCGCTTGACTATGTCAATGTCAGCGTAGAGCTCGTACAGTTCGTGGATCATTCGAATACGGTAGTCGTCACCGACGTGAACAGGACGGAAGATTTTGCGAAGAATTTTTCTCTCAAACACCCCAAGCGTGGCTGCATCAGTCTGCGACACATCCCATGTTTCTGCGCCGTAAAGTAGCACGGGTAAGAAGAGCGTCTTGTAGAGTGTCAGTTTTGTCGGGCGAGAGAGGTCTCTACTACTCAATTGCTTACCGAGACCATCGTAACACCTATTAGTAAGAGTTAGACTTCGCTTTATCTCCACGCTGACATCGTTTTGAGTGTCCACGGCGGTACCAAGATAGGTGAATTCCTTGACAACTTCGAAGGTATAGTTGTTTGCAGTAACAAAAGATCCAATACGCCGCGTCTCCCTGTTTGTGGACAGCATATACTTTGTTTTGCCCTCGTTCACCGTCAAACCCACTTTCGCTGACTCTTTTTCGATAGCAGAGAACGCAGCAGTAACATCTCGCTTACAACGTCCAATGATATCAATATCATCGGCATATGCAAGGAGCTGGACACTTTTGTAGAAAATAGTGCCATTACGATGTACACTGGCTCTTCGCAACACCCCTTCCATCACAAAGTTGAAGAGGTTGCAGGATAATGGATCGCCCTGTCTGAAACCTCGTTCGGTATCAAATGGTTCGGAGAGGTCCCTTCCTACTCTAACGGAGCTGGCTGTGTTGCTCAACGTCATTCTGCAAAGCCGCACCAGCTTCGCAGGTATACCGAACTCAGACATGGTGGCATACAGGCAATCCCGTATCGGGCTATCGAAAGCTGCTTTAAAATCGATAAAGAGATGATGGGTATCGATCTGTTTTTCGTGAGTTTTTTCCAGGATTTGACGTAGTGTGAAGATCTGGTCTATGGTGGACTTACCAGGTCTAAAGCCGCACTGATAAGGCCCAATCAGTGTGTTGGCAAACGGCTTAAGTCTTTCACACAGTACAGTCGACAGGACCTTGTAAGAGATGGCAAGAAGACTGATTCCCCGGTAGTTAGCGCAGATTGTCGGGTCACCTTTCTTCAGTACAGGACAAAGGACACTGAGATTTGTTGTTCTTAAGTCGTTGGATCACAACTCGTACCGCGTCATGGCTAGATGGTGGTACGTCCACACCATCGTCGTTGATTGGTGGCATCGGGTTAATTTCTCCAAAGGCGGGATTGGTGGAGTCATCGCCAGCAAGCAGCTTGGAAAAGTGTTCCCTCCATAATCTCAGTGTACCCTGCGTATCCGTAACCAGATTTCCATGTTCATCTTTACAGGTAGATGCTCCGGGCTTGAAACCTTGGGTCAGACGCTTGAATTGTTGGTAAAATTTTCGAGCATCATTCCTGCCCCGTAACTCTTTGAGTTTCTCACGCTCGTGCCTTTCCTGCTCTCGTGTCTTGCGTCTGAAAAGGCGCCTCTCTTCCTTTCTCTTTTCCCGGTAGTTTTCGTGCACGGCTCGCGTTGCTGCTGACTGCAGGGTTCTTTTGTAGGCGGCGTTTTTCACTGCAGTAGCTTCGCGACACTCCTGGTCATACCATTGATTTCGCGGAAGTGGGCGTCGGAAACCAATGACTTCCTCAGCGGCAGAGCGCATGGAGCGGGATATATGCGCCCAAAGTCCACCGGCATCATCGGGTAGAGAGTCAGGTTGAAGGAGCAGTTCTGAGAGGCGAGCGGAATAGGCTTCGGCCGTCCGATGTGATTGCAGCTTAGCGACGTCCAGCTTTCGTTGCGTACCAGAGCGTACATCTTTTGCATTGCACAGCCGCATGCGTATCTCGGCTGCAACAAGATAATGATCGGAGTCAATATTGACTCCCCGGAACGTACGAACATCTAGCACGCTCGAAGCATGCCTTCCGTCGATCACAACATGATCGATTTGGTTTCGTGTTTTCTGATCAGGGGACAGCCAGGCGGCCTTGTGGATATCGAGGTGTTGAAATCCGGTGCTACTTACTACCATGTTTCGCGCCGCGGCGAAGTCGATCAGCCGTAGACCGTTGTTTGAGGTGGTCTCGTGAAGGCTGAACTGACCGATAGTGGGGCCAAATATACCTTCTCTTCCGACCTTTCCGTTGAAATCCCCGAGTACAATTTTAACGTCATGGGCCGGGCAGCGGTCGTATACTTCCTCGAGTCTCGCATAGAAGGCATCTTTGACAGCATCGTCCTTTTCCTCCGTCGGGGCGTGTGCGCAAATCAAGCTGATGTTGAAAAATCGAGTCTTGACGCGGATCGTAGCCAACCTTTCGCTCACAGGTGTGAACCTGGAGATATGGTGGCGAAGTCTCTTGCTTACTACGAATCCGCATCCCAATTCGCGCCTCTCCGCATGGCAGCTGTAGTAGATATCGCAACTTGCTTGCTTAGAGCAACCTTGTCCTATCCATCTTATTTCCTGGATGGCGGTGATGTCAGCCTTAATTTTTCCGAGGGCATCCGCCAATTCGATAGAGGCACCTTCCCTATTGAGGGTCCGGATATTCCAGGTGCATATCCTTAAATCATAGTCCTTTTTTCGTTTGCAGTGGTCGTCAACGTTGAGGGGTTCATTATCCGAGGCTTTTTTAGTCTTCATTGGAGTGTTTTTTTTACGTGGCGGGTACCAAACCCTGCGCACAACCCAGTTTACTTCCAGGGAGGACACGCTGCACACATTCGCTCACTATCTCAGCGGATGCGGAGATAGCTACCCAGATGGAGCCGCGGGGAGGCTGTGTGTCAACTTGCTAATGGTTGGCTCAGAGATCGCTCTGGCAATCCCCAGGTGGAAAGCAATCAGAAACTTTACTCTGATCAACCAAAAGCCAATCCATCCATTAAAATAATTATATGTATAAATTTACGTGGTCCAAGGCATAAATGTTAGAAAAAATTTACCCAGCATGCTGTGGGGCTCGGACAACACAAACATAAAAATACAGACCACCATTAAGCTACAAATTTAGCTATACTTAGTTAGTTTTCAGTCTAAGCTTGAGTTGACCTTTTGACAAGCTAATATTATAAACTTCGCAATTATTAATAAGAGTTGTCATGCGATTAAAAGGAGCTGTAGCCATATAATTAGTTCTACTAACCGGTTGGTAAAATAACTGGTATTAAAATTTATATAGTTAAGAAGCTCTGGTGCAGCAAGAGACCCAGTTACAAGTTGATGCAGATAAAGTATATCCGCAATATTTCTACGCGAGCTCAAATACTGCATATGTAATAACTTTAAGCGATCCTCATAAGGAGGAAGGTTTAAAGGGTCAATCCAATTTAAGCCATTGAGAGCAAAACGAATAAAATTTTTTTGAATTCTTTCAATTCTATTTATATGAATATTATAAAATGGTGACCATACTTGGCTGGCGTACTCTAAGTGAGGGCGCACTATTGTATTATATAAAGTCACCGTTACTAAAGGGCTATTAAATTCTTTTGCCCACCTCTTAATAAAGCCAAGCAGAGATGAGAATTTTTTACAAATTTGATTAAAATGCTCTTTAAAAGTCAACTTAGTATCAAAATGTATACCTAGGTCTTTGACTTCATCGACACGACAAATGTTTTTATCTTTTAATTTATAATAAAATTTCACAATAGTTTCTTCCTGGTAAAAATCATAGCTTGGCATTTATCAGGATTAAGATGTAAGTTATTCTTAGAACACCAAAATTCAAAGGATTTCAAGTCAGACTGAAGTGGAATAGTGTCACCAACCCCCTTTACGTTCTTGTAAATTTTCATGCCATCTGCATATACTAACAGATGGGAGTTTTTAATAACATGTGTAACGTCATTAATTGCTAAAATGAACAGGAGCGGCCCCAGGTGGCTTTCTTGTGGAACACCTGATGTCGCGCTAAATGGGGAGGAAAACACTCTCCTAAATTTTATTTGATACGTGCGATCAGATAAATAAGATTCAATCCAGCTGACAAAACTTAAGGGAAATCCAAGCTTCTTTAACTTAAACAAAATCAAATTATGTGATAATTTGTCAAATGCTTTACTGAAGTCAGTGTAGATGCAGTCAACTTGCCCACCAGAGTCTAAAGAGCTTAATGCAAAAGAAGTGAAATCAAGGAGGTTAGAAACTGTAGATCTGCCATTAACAAAACCATGCTGACGAGTTGTTATGACTTCACTACAGCACACCTTAACCTGATCGTATATAATATGTTCAAAAATTTTCGGTATTGATGATAACTTAGCCACGGACCTGTAGTTTTAAACATCATTTTTACACCCTTTCTTGAAAATGGGGCTAATGTATGCATTTTTCCAAAATTTAGGAAAATAGCTTTCTTGAATTGATCTATTAAATAAAATACTGAGGGGCTGACTCAGCACAGAGCTGCAGTTTACTAAAATTGTCGCAGGAATATCATCCGGCCCGGAGTTGAAGTCATCATCAACAGATGAAATATATTTCTCTATGAGGTCAGGAGAGAAAGATATCTCATTAACCGAAACTAAAGGGTCGTTATCCATATATTCAAAATAGTTGATTTCAGGGCTAAATAAATCCGTAGAAAACGATTCATTAAACAAATTAGCAAGCAACCCGGCTATAACTTGTGGGTCGCTAGTGAGCCCATCAACTGTTTTAAACTCAGATGGAAACCCGTCAGATTTTTTTTTAGAATTAATAAAACCCCAAAAATTCTTGGGGTCATGAAGAATATTCAGCCTAATTTTATTCAAATATTCAGAATAAACTAAAGCTGACATATCTTTAAATTCAATAAACAGTCGCTGATAAGCAACAAGGTCATTTCGGTCCTGGCTACAAACGTATTTATTCCATGCCCTATTACGGGCATTGCGAACTTTTTTCAAATCCTTTGTATACCAGGGGTACGAGGAATTATTAACGTACTTCCTTGTATATGGAACCGACAATGTTATGGCAGAAAAAAGTTCACCATAGAAAAATTTAATGCAATCATCAAATGTATTGTTATTAAAAAAAGTGAGTAAGTCGTCTAATTTATTTCTTAAATTTTCATTCAATTTTAAAAAGTCAGCTTTCTTAAAATTGAATTCGTAAATATTAATGGATGAACATGCATTAGTCAAATTTTCATTGTCAGATTGGTACACAATACTTAAAGGTGGATGATAGGAATCTACCGTAGACAGAGCATGGATAGCATTTCTTACAACAACATTGCTACTATTTGTAGCCAAGACTAAGTCATGTTGTCGTCCGTGACAATTAGTTATACAACTTACTTGTTGTAAATTTGAAAGTATTTCGTCAACAAAAATTTGTTGTTGTCGAGTTTTTGGACAAGATGCATAAAAATATGTACCATCGTCCGAAGGAGTTCATTTTAGGTCAGGCAGATTAAAGTCACCTAACAACAAAATGTCGTCATTAGTGTCTAGTTCATTAATAATATATTCTACGGCCATCGAAAGACATTCGTAGACATCTGCGCTACTATTTGGAGGAACATAAGTGTTAAGAATGTATAAATTAGAGTTACAATGTGTAACCTTAACACATAACAGTTCAATATTAGATGCACAGGTAATTTCAACTAATGAACTGGTTAAATGATTTTTTATAACTTTTAAGACGCCTCCATTAACAGAAGAAAGATCTTCCAAGTGTCTGTCTCTTCTAAAAACATGGAAACTATTATCAAAAAGTTCCATATTGAGAAAACTGTTGTTTAACCAACATCGGTAAACACGATAATATCCTCAGAGAAATTCTGAGTTGATAAAAAGATATCTTGCGTCTTGGAACGCAAACCCCTTACATTTTGATAGTAAAGGGATAGCCGTTTCAGTTTTTTGAATTGGAACGTGCAGTTTTATAATTTTTTTTCGATTTAAATTCTAGATAATATAGATATTAACCACCCATGCCAGGCCCGTACGCAAGGGGGGGGGATTTGGGGGTTCAAACCCCCCCAATTGGGAATTTTCGCACATATGCTTTTATTGACATTTGAACGAATAATCAAAAAGACACAATAATTTTTTTTTTTTGAATGAAAAAATTAAAATGCCAATAAATCGTCAAAGCCCGAGTTTTTCATTTTCGACGTCGCTAAGGCTAAGTAACACGAGCGTTTTTTCAATGCGCGTTTAAGCATACTCTGGCATCAAAAAAATCAGCTTCATTGAAAATTCATGCACAAATCTATTCGCGTCAATTTTGCATAATGGTTCACGTGACATGTGAATAAATGAAGTTCAACTTTGGCGTCAACGCATTGCCGGGCAAGACATCAAAAATTCTCTCTGGATATTTGCAATGAAGACGCGTTTCCAAATATCCATTAAATGCTTCGTGTTATGGCAACATTTCCTGTGACAACAGTAACAAATGAACGCTCCTTTTCAGCGCTACGTCGTCCAAAGACATGCCTCAGATTAACTATGTCTGAAGTCGGCTGAATGGCTTAGCCTCGCTAAATATAAATCATGATATCGAAATCAATGTGGAAAGAGTTTTGGACGGGTGTTTTCAAGTATCTCGCAGAATTGGCTACTTACGTAATGATAACTGAATATCGATTCATAACATAAACACTAGACTTGTTCAAATAAATGGCAGTACTATAATATTTCGAAAACACTCGATTTTCGAAAATTTATTCAAATTCGTAATTTTATAATTATTATTATTATTATATATTTATTATAAATGAATTTATAAAAAACAATGGTAAGCACTAGCTGCAAAGGCTATCGGCTTGATCGTAATTTTAATTTTTCGGAATTTGGCCAAAAAATTAAGAAAATTTGATTTTTTCTTATTTATAATATCTTTTTTTTTAATTTTCTTTCGATTTTCCTAAGGAAGTATCGAAAAAAAATTGACCGCAAATTTTAAAGCTATTTTTAATACATAAGGAGAAAAACGGTGATCTCTCCGCGAGTAGAGCTTTGGTGTTTCTTGTGTAACAGCTCAAATCCTTTGTTGTTTTCACTGCAATCACTTTAATACACTGTAACTTGAAATTGTCAATGCAAATACATGAATTTTCATTAAAAAAATAAATGATACAAAAATTTTTTTTTTCACTCAAAATTAAGTTTTTTTTGATATTTTTTTAAACTGTGTGCACTGTGTTATGCGACTAGTTATTGAAGCAAATATTGTAATTGCTTGCTTTTAAAATACTTTGAAAATTTTCGAACAAAAATCAAATTTTATTTTTTTTCTCATTTATTTTTTTATAGAAATTCATGTAGTGGCATTGACCACTTCAAATTATAGTATATTATGGTGAATGCAGTGAAAACAATAAAGGATTTGAGCTGTTACACAAGAAACACCAAAGCTCTACTCGCGGAGAGACCACAACTGTTTTCCTTATATGTAAATAGGCTTAAAAAATAGCGGTTAGTTTTTTTCGATACTTCCTTATGTTTAGATAAGGAAAATCGAAAAAAAAATTTAAGAAAAAAAATATTAAAAATAAGAAGAACATCAAATTTTCTTTATTTTTTTCGCCAAATTCCGAAAAATTAAAATATTGCAGCTCTGATAGCAATCCTAGGACTATTTCTTTTTTTATTTTTTTAAATGGAGATATACTCGAATTTGAATAAGTTTTCGAAAATCGAGTGTTCTTGAAGTATTCTAGAACATATTTTTGAACATCTCTAATAAGCACAAGTACAAATGTATTTAATTATTATTAAATGTCTATATTAAAAGTAAACAGTTTTTTGACGTTTTTTATGAACATAATGTAACATGAAATGTTCGAGTTAAAACCCCCCCCCCCATGGATGATTCCTGCGGACGGGCCTGACCCATGCTTTAGATTTAAGAATGGCAGAAACATGAGAAGATGCCACTGTTATTTTAAAAGACGCATGAGTTGGTTTATTACTGAGTTTCCTGCAAGAAACGAAGGCGTCGGCAGGAATAATTTGATTTTGTCTGATAAAATTTTTAACGCTGTCAGAGATAGTGTTGGTAATGCCTACAGGGAAACCGGAGGCACAGAGCTATCATTCGCAACATCCACCCGCAGATTAGCCGAAATTGACAGAGGATTATTTATAGTGGAGGAAGGAGATGGAAGATTGTTACTAGAGATTATAGCGGGAAAATTGGGAGTGGGTGAAGAGGTAGTTAGAGAGTAATCCACGGGAGTTTTGTCACGACTGACGGCCGCACCGCCCACCCTCCCCACATTACCCAGATTTTTATTTAATTTCTTATTAAATTTCTTTTTAGACTTTCTTTTCTTTTTTAAGGAAATAGCTTGTTTAGGTAAAGTGGAGATCGAAGGAGTGGAAGCAAAAATCATAGCAACCTCGGTAATAGTTTTATTTTGCAAACTAACATCTGGTGAAGTAGCCTCATTAAGGCTTTTTTAAATTTGGGGATAATAGTTAAGAATGTCTCTGAAATTATTATTCAGATTGTTAAGATTTTCCCCAAATTGCTTAATTTTTTCGTAAAAGACCGACGGGGAAAGGGGTCTGCAAGATGGACAGTACCATTGCAGGCCCGAATGGACAGAGCATAATAAATCAGTAATAGATTTTGCTAAGTTTGCATAAAAGGCAAGGGACAGAAATACATATGTAATTAAAGTGAAAGTTTTGCACACTTTCACGCACTGTTCAGAACAAAAATAAAATTTTCGTTTTATTTTTAAAAGAAATTAAAGAAAGGAATAATGAAAGTGCTCGTAATTTATTAATACGGTAAGAATCTAAGTACAGTTTCAGTTCGTGCCTTTGAACCAGACCAACAACAGCCGTATTTGTGGCAATTTGGAACCTGCCGCCATTTTCTGGAGTTTGGAGTTCTTCAATTTTCAAATTTCTTGTGTAGCGGAATCAAATTTTTAGTATATTGGCGCCTGTTGGAACCAACCAAGAGCTTCGATTCTTGAGCTGTGGATTCAGACTTCGTGAAAGTTTGAGAAGTTTTGAAATTTGCTAGCATCCAAGGAGATAATTAATTCTTTCATTTGCAGCTTATTTTTTTTCTGACTTATAATTTTTATTGTAAATTTTGAAGCGAACTAAATCGAAATGCAAATTATTTTGCTTTCTTAATATATTATGGTTTTTATTTTTTCAACACCCAAACATAAATCAACAACCATTTTTTATTTTATTTCATTTAACATTTTCACCATTAACCCATCAACACTCCGTTGTTCTGAAGTAAACTAAAACGTTTAAACATATTTACGATTAAATAATCAATACCGAATCCTAGTAAAGTGAATTAGTTGACTTTCATTTGCATGTAATACTTGGTTATTGCCCAGTAAATAAAATTTTGCAAGTCGCGTTTTCCTTAACTCAAATATTTAAATAGTTTAAAAATTAATTTACTGACGGTGTCAAATCCGTACTTGTCATATTTTTACTTATTTTAATAATAATTACAAATTTTCGTGACTAAATTTTTTGAATTATCAATTAATTGACGTTGTCAAATGAGAACTCATCATATCTACTATTATTAAACGAGCTTAAATTGTATGTTTATAAATATATAGTATCAGGAGACCGACCATAGTTCGGTTTTTCTTTTTGAGGTTGAAAAAGTCGAATATATGTAATGCAATTGAATGAGAAGTCGGAAATAAACTAATTAAAAAAATTTCAAGAAGTTGATTATAGATATGGGCATTTCTCCCATGTTGAACGGGACGGAAGTTTTTTTTTAAGTGGAATAAAAGTCAAAGTAAAACGCTTTTATTTTTTTCTGTTACTTTAGGGAATAACCCTTTGATAGCACTATATTGAGGTTCCAAGATGGAGGCAATTAAAAAGCCATTCGAACGGGACAAAAAACGGAATGTGTTTTTCATGGCCATCTATAGAAAAGCACAAGTCAGCGAAACCTGGCAACATTTTTTAATGCGATAAATTTTAAAATGCTGTGGAATAATGTAACTTTTTAATAGATTTCGTTGGATTGAAAAATTTTATTTACTTTTTTTCTTACAAGGCATAATAATCCATTCGAACGGGACATATTTTTCCGTTTATGTTCACTTGGTAAATTTTGCAAAACGAATTTAATATTTATATAAATAATAATATTTAAGATATATACAGTAATTAAAAAAAACAAATTTAATGTTTACATTTATCAAATCAATTAGTGAGATCAATTTTAACAAAAAAAAGAGGAAGGAGTAAATATTTTATTTAAGAGAATATAAAACTTGTCTTTTTGCTGTGAAAACGTTTTTCCTGTAAGAGGTGTGGCACCGCCCACTTAAAAAAATATTTTTACTTAAATTTCAATCTATCTACATACCAAATTTCATCAAAATCGGTGTATTGGCACAGCCGTGATACCGTTTTTCCCCATTTGGAGCACTGCCACGCCCGCTTTAAGGAATCAGAGTTTCTAATAATCTTTCTTAGGATTCAATATATCTTTAAGCAAAATGTCATCAACATCGGTCCAGAAGTTTAGCCATGGAAACGTTTTTTCCCGTTAAGGGCGTGGCACCGCCTACTATTGAAAAAGAATTATACATGTTCCTCCTTCACAACCATTCCAACAAAAAAAAAAATGATGCGATTATGTTGTGCTATGGCTGTGAAAAAGTGGTTTAACCGTTTTGAACTGCCTATTTATTACACTTATGTTTTCGAACATGACCAACTTCAAACAGCTCCAAAAATTAAAATGTTATGTTTTTTGCACTCTTTTTATTTTTTTTAATTATGCAATTTTGACACACTTTCTGCTGTTATCAATTTCAAAATGAGAACAAATAATTTTTTTCTATTTTATTTGTGACTTTAGAACATGAACTTAAGCAAATTAAAATTTTACAGTTACAAGAAATTGGTTTGATGTTTTTGCATTGTTTTTAGCTAATTAACGTTGGAAGAGAGATTTTTCGGAACGACTTTCATCATGTATCACTTCTCTTACACACTTAAATATTTAAGGCAAAATACTATTCAATATTACAAAAAAAAAGAAACTGCATTTATGCAAGTTTGCAGGTGGTTTGCTCAATGTGATAAATGAATTCTGGTGTAAATTGTTTAAATTAACAAAATTTGAATATTTTCCTTAGATAATATCAGATAGTAACGCTTTTATAATAAGTTTTAGTTTTTCTGTCACGGTTGGCTTTTTGGCGGAAATGCCCATATATGGAAAATGTTTGAAAAACGTTGAGAGAGGTTGAAGCAGGTGAAAACGGTTGATATTCGAGTGTTTATGGGGTCACACGCGTAGAGAATAGCTCCACAAAAAATATCAAATTTAAAACAAAATACAGCTGATATATACTTTCATCAGTTATTTTAAATCTAATAGAAATAAAGTGTAAAAATAGTTGCGTTCCAGCCAGATTTTGTGGCAAAAATTTAAAAGGTGTCAAATCGCGATTTTCGAGGGAGTAAAAGCTGAAATTTCTCTGACTACTCGAATCACGACAATTCTGGCTGGAACGGAAAAATGGGTAAAAATTGAAAACTGTCAAAAAGTTGGGCGTATTTTAGTAAACAAACAATGGCAGAGTTCAGGAGCTAAAGCTAGCGTCGCTGTTTCATAACCATTTGGTTAACAACTTCTGAACGCAAGGCGAGTGAGGCATTTTCGAGAATATTATTGAAATAACTCAAAAAGTAAATGAACGATTTTAAAGTTTTCTACCTGATTTTTATAGATTCATAAATAATGTTGAACTTTTATTTATTTTAAATGCATAAAGTGCATTAGTATAAAAATAAGAGGTTTGGCGTAAAATAAATTTAAGCCAAAACTATTTTAGATTTTGAGTTAAACAGTTTTGTTATATTATTTCTACTGAACTCTACTTATAGCAGAAAAAAATTTTAAGTGTTTATAAGCAAAGCATAAAAAAAAACAATAAAGTTGTGCAAGCGTGATTTTTTGCTGAAAAGTAATTAAATTTTGTGTTTCACATTTGATTATTTAATTTATTTTATTCGAGTATAAAGAGTGGAATTATTAAAGTGTTATTTGAAAATCATAAAAACATTTTACTTGAATTCTGAAGTGTACATTAAATTACATATTATTTTTGGTTTCAGATGAAGTAAAACGCAGAAAAAGTATAGGAGATAAGCGTAATTTGTTCTCCAGCTAAAATGGTAAAAATAAAAGCTTTTTGTAAAGAAAAACTAAAATTTGTACATATGTATATGTATGTGCTACGTTTAGATCCAAATTATAGAGAGCAGCTCACCCAGTTAGTGGTAGAAAAATGTTTTGATTTCAAGCTTTTTGTTATGTTTCTCCTTCTTAACACAACCTTATAAGAAGTCAACAAAAAAATCAACGCTGAAAATTATTTTATAAGGAAAGTATTGGACAGGTATAATTCAGACAGGAAATTTAATTTCCCTCGCTTGCAAAAAGTGAGTCTCCAGTCTCGTTGCCTACGATTTTGACAGTCTTAAATTTTTAGCCACAATAAATTTATCTGGGTGAAAATTTAAACTTATTTTTGGGAGGGGAAGTAATCAGCTGTTTCTTACTCTCATTTTTCTCTCCCAAACACTACATTTTTTCTGGCAGAACGCTTTTTGTGGTAAAACTTTATAAATATTTACCTATTTTTTCTGGCTCAAAAAAGCCCAAAAAGCCTCCAAATATCATCCGTGGTACTCAAGTCAGTGGCAAGTTGAAGGTGTATAGCAGATGTAACAAGCCAAACAAATAAGCAAATATAACCCTTTGAGGTGCGTGCATTTCTTCCGCGGTACAATTTCAGTGTCAAAGGACCAGCGTAGTCACATCCCGTATTTTCGAATGGATGCGCCTGTCGAACCCGTACGGCCGGTAGATCAGCCATAAATTGCTGTGTTGTCAGCTGGCGTTGGCGAAAGCACTTAAGACATTTATGAGTTAGCTTTCGTATTGAATTTCTGGCTCCAAAAATCCAGTAGGTCTGCCAAATTTGAACAAAAAATGCAGACATGTAATGTAATGATATGCTGCTTAGGGAGAATAATTGGATGGCGGATGGTGTCATCTAAAGTTGAGTTTCGAACTCTACCACCAACCCGTAAAAGTCCATTTTGGTCAATAAATGGATCAAGTTTGTTTAATTGAGATCCTTTACTGAGAGTTTCATTTTTAAGTAGCTTGATTCGATCATCAGTGTAACATATCTGAGCTAATCGGAGACACTGTAATCGCACTTAGCGATCGGTGCATTTTGCGTGGGCAATAGTGACAGCGACAGCACGAGCTGGTTTGCCTACTAGCAGTTCGGTAAGATGTAGTGGGTTCGCTGCTGCACCACTATTGCTCCTTCACCATACAAATTTTAAAAACTCGTGCTGAAAGAAGGTGCTGCACTCTGAATGTTCAAAAACTTTAATAAACTAAAATTGCTAATTTAATTGTACAAGTTACCAAAAAAAATTATATATATCAAAAATCAAAATCTACCTAACAAAGAAATTCTCCCAATGTCTCCTCTACTGCTGCTGACCTCCGAGCATGATGGTCGCTCGGGCCCGACTTAACCCACCTTACCATGTGGACCATGGGGCAACTGTTTGTGGTCCACCCTAAACTGAGTTCGGTTCTACATAGGGCCAACTGTAGAGATTTATGCTGTCATCTTTAACCTTATTCCTTTTTAAATAAAAAAAGAAATAGTTTTAATATTTCAATTCATTTTTGCTTATTTTTGTTTACTTATTTCATCGATTTTATCTGAAAACCTATAATAATGAATTGAATTGTCAGTATTACATAGTTACACTTATCATAAAAAATACTGCCTGCAGGTTGGAATATATATATTTTTTTGTTTTTAATAACTTTATCAATTATATTTATTAGCATTAGTAAATATTAAATAATTGCTTAAATATACAAAAAAAAAAAAGTTTTGTTTTATAGCTACTATTTTCGTTGGTTTGATCCAAGTTGATGTTTCGTTGTTTAGTGTAGAAGTGGTTCAACTATGTATGGTGTGGTGTTGTGGTACAGATGGTAATTGTTGTTTGTGTCTTTGTTTCTTATTGTTGTATTTATATTTGTGATGTATAGTGTTTAAATGTTTGTAGATGTTTTGTTTGTTGAATTTAAATTTGTGCTGTAATTTAGGTTCTAGACTTTGGGTGTATCTAGTTGTAGTTAATGTATAACTTTATTGTTGTTATTTATTGTGTAGATTTAGTTAATTGGTGTTTTATTTTAGCTCATTTTTTTAGTTGTTTTGTTGTCATCGTATTGTTTACTTTTTATAGTTGTTATATTGTTGTCATCGTAGATCTTTATGCTTTATTTTTTGTTGCTTTTATTGAACTTTAAGCTTATTAAATTTATATATCGTTGTTTTTATTTTTTTATTTTATTTTATAATTCTTTGTTTTCTATTTAAGTTCTAAAAATAATTCGTTTTTATTTCCTAACTATTTTTTTAAATTTATATTCAGCAATGTAGATGTAAATTTTTTGTTCGCTTGTAGGTTATAATAAATTTGATTTGTTGTTCTATAGATTTTGTAAAGTTTATTGGTTTATGCCATGCATTTATTGTTGCTGTTGTTTTTATTTTGTCCAAACTACTTATTGTTATTATTGTTGTTATTGCTATTGCAAAATTAAAGATTTAGGATTTTTACACGGTTGTGTACTAACTTGAGAATACAAACTCTTTTTTTTTTTTTGCAGTGTTTTGGTTTTGGTTTTTGTTGTTATTTATTATTTTAGCATTCTGGGTAAGCTGTTTAGTAAATATGTTTGTTACATTTGTTTGATTTTACTTTTGAAGGATCAAACCCTTAAAAACATGAGGTTTGAATATTTAAAAACTTTTGGCTTAAGTTTTAAGAATTTTTCATTTCAGTTCTCAAGTTTTTATTCATTTCTCTCTTATGTCACTTTTTAAACATTTTTCAATGCTTACTATTTCCTTCTCATTTTTTCTTATATGTCTTGTTCAATTCCTCTTTATGTTCTATGTCACATTTGTCTAGCGCTCCGCGAATGCACATGATTTTAATCCTCACATACTCTATCTACACATACGCGTACGCACACCCCCGAATTAACAAAAGATAATGGAAACAGCTTATATTCACTTATTCAATATTAAGAATAACCAAGTTCTGCGATTTCTTCTTAATACTGTAATGAAGCGCTCTTCATATTTTTTTATAAAATTCGTTAAAACAAAATTTGTTTGAAATTTTTAGTTGCGAATTTGTAAATTAAAAAACTTCAAAAACAACGCACCGCCACGAGCGAAGAATTATAAAACTGTCTCTACATAAAAAAAAAAGTCATGGCAGCGACGATACAAAAATCGACCGCACGGTAAAACAATCAAATATCAACTCCCCGTTATTTTTCGTTTTCTCTTTCTTGTTCACACGTTCGAACAGATTTTTATTGCCCGACGCGCAAATGAGCGATATCATTGCCTGGTGCAGCGCGCGCAAGGAAAAGTCTAGAACATCGTGCGCGATAACGCGATTTTCGAAATTCATATGTCATTTTTGACATTTTTGGCTAGAATTTTTCCCTGCAACGTCTGTCACCACCAGATGGCAAATTGCTAATGCTAATTCGCACGCGTTGGAACTGGTGCCGTTACAACACGCTAGTCTAGCTTTTTTAATTTTATTGAACGTTGATTGGCCTAGGGCTGGTTGAATATCATGAGTGTGAATTTTTCTTATAAAAGATAGGACACATGACATGACTCGTAAGAGCTTGCTCCAAGTTGAGACCCTTATTACAATCTTTTCCAGAGGATTCTGGCTGATGATTTCCGTGGAGACCATGTTGATTGTTAAAGTTTTAATTTCAGCGGCCATTTCCTTTTCTGCAAATACTATTGGGTTAGCTTCATTTTCAAATATAGGATTGTGTGTATCGTCATTACTGAGGTAAGTAGGCCCTTTCCACCAGAGGTCAAGTTCCATCAAATTGAAAGCCATTATTCCACGTGACGCGCAGTCAAAGGGATTATCTTTGGATACGACATGTCTCCAAGTATTTCGTGGTAGGGTATCAAGAATTTCTGCTGTTCGATTGGTGACAAATGTTTTTAACTTGATTGGTGGCTGCGATAGCCACGCTAAGACCACAGTAGAGTCGCACCAAGCTTTCATAATGATTTTATTATGTGGCAAAGCTTTCTTCAATAAGCTTAAAGCCCAATTTCCATGTAATCTTTCTTGAACTTATCTTATCAAATATCAGGGAGAACATCACATGCTATAAAGATAGCAAATGTATGCTATTTACTCTCGCATTCTCCAAACGCATTAGGTTCTGTTCGCATGCTTTTTCTTTCTTACAAAAATTTGATTTGATATCCCTGATATGGGATCAAGAAAGATAGCATGGAAATTAGGATTAAGAGCCTGGTCAACAAAAGTGCACCACATAACTCCAAACGCGACAGAGAAATTTGCTTCAAAGGAGCCACGCGAGTCTTTGCGGCTATGAGCGCAACCTTTATATCACCATTTTCATTCTTGAAACGACAGTATACTGCTGCAGAATACGCCTTAATCGATGCATCTAAAAATCCATGCAATTCGATAAAACCGCGGGAGCTATGCACAAAACGTGGCAATGATATTGTTGAAATATGGCTTAAGTCTTCACGACACTTTAGCCACCACTCAGCAAGATTAGGAAGAGTGGGTCATCCCAGCTCAAATTAAAAAGCCATAATTCTTGAAAAAATATTTTAAATTTAATAATTACTGGAGCAAGAAGTTCCAATAGGTCAAACACTCGAGATGCATCTGATAAAACTTGTCTTTTGCAAACCTTCGGGAAGTTTTCCAAGCATACCTTGTCTGCAAGTAAGTCATCATTCGGCTTCCAATAAATACCCAGAACCTTTGTGGTTTCGTCTTTGGTTTTCAAAAACCATTGATCAGATTGATCACGAAAGCTCGTGGTTATTGCATAGCAATTTGAAACCCATTTTCGGAGCTCATGCCCTGCGTGAGATAAAAGTTGAAATAGTTCATCATGATTTTCTATCAACTCCTTTTCAGACTGGGAGCCAGTTATGAAGTCATCGACGTAAAAATTCTCAAGAATTATTTTTGAGGCAAGAGGGTATTTCTTTTCGTAATCCTTTGCAAGCTGCTCGAGTACTCTTACAGAGAGAAAAGGCGCACAAGACGTGCCATAGGTAACAGTTCACAATTGAAAATGTTTGAGTTGTTCTGATGGATCCTCTCTCCAAACAATTCGTTGATAATTTCGATGATTTTCAGATGCCAAAATTTGACGAAACATTTTTACTATGTTCGCAGAGAAAACGTATCTGTACTTACATACGAAAGCGGAGGCATACGGCAAATAAATTGCGCTGAATACTTGGACCAATATGTAAGGTACTGTTGAGTGCAACTCCATTAACATCTTGAAATGAGCCGTCAAAAACAACACGAAGTTTTGGACCAATAACAGGATGGTGTGGCATGTAGAAAACACGATTTAATATAATCATGCATAAAGTCGACGTATTGCTGTCGTAGTTGAGTGTCCATTAATAAACGACGTTCAACAGAATTAAATGTTTAATAGCAGCTTGAAGTGTGTTCCCAAATTGAACTAATTTTTCTTTGAATGGGAGTTCAATCTTTACACAGGATAGATTTCTATATGTAGGTGCCGTTTTATGGTCGCCATTTCCTTAAAAAAAAAATTCGAAAACACCCGTTCTCATATGAAAGCTCTTGAGTATACGAACATTTTGACACCTTAAAAACGTTTTTCCGCTGCGCTCAGTTTTAGGCAGACCACTGTCCCGGTTGACATGGAACGTCCCATATATAATATGTTGTCTTTCTAATTGTCTTTAAAAGGCCTGTAAAAGAAGCTATAAGACCTTTTTATGCTACTAGGGTTCTTTCAACTGTTTCAACAGTTTTCAACATCTTTCAACTTTTCTCAACATTTTCCAAATTTTTTCGACTTTTTCAACCTTGAGAATATTTTCAACATTTTCCATGTTTTTGGACTTTTTCAACTGCTTAACTTAACTTAGCTCAAAGTATTTTTAGCATTTTCCATATTTTTTTGGCCTTTTTCAACTTCTTAACTTAACACGGCTTATATATTATCAACTTTATCAGCTTAAATTTTTTTCAACATTCTCTGTATTTTTTTTTTTTTTTTTGACTTTTTCAACTTCATTCAACTGCTTGGAGAATTTCAACTTCTTTCAACTTTTTTCAACCTCATTCAACTTTTTTCGAGTTATTCAACATCTTTCAACTTATTCAACTTTTATCAACCTTTTACAACTTTTTCAAAATTTTCCATAGTTTTTCAACTATATCAACGTCATTTATCATTTCGTTTTTCGACTTTTCAACCTCATACAGCATTTTTCGAGATTCTCAACTTTTTCGAGCTCAACTTTTGCAACACTGCTCATTTCAACGGTAATTCACCTTGTAAACTATGCAAGGTATCTGATCCTCTACGACTACGCCCTTGATTTCTACAATTGAGTAAAAGCGACAAAATTTCAACAATCAAGAGATTGAACTGTTGTCTCAATTGTTTAGTTGTTGTGCATCAAGTTAGGGACTGTCAAAGTTCTCACAACTGTTTTGTGTGCAAAAACACAATTCCTTGCTGCTTATAGAAACCAATGCAGTCCCATCTAGTTTCCAAAATCGATCACAAACTTCAAATAATGGCAGTCGCCAATCTAATGCTCGCTGGAGCAACCCACCTGTAGATTCAAATAGGCCCATATCAACAAATCCCGCACACAGCTCTGTAGCTCAAAATCAAATACAGTTCACATTACATCAACATAACGAAGTTCATCTTTGGCTCCTCCTGCTGCATCCAATTTGCAGAGCTTTTTTACATCAACTCCTAAAAATGTACTTCTGGGTATGGCCATAATACAAGTGATCCATTTTCAAGTAACTTAAAGCATTCGTGTGCTAATCGATCCAGCTTCTGAAGGGACATTTACGTCAGAAGGACTTCGTAATCGTCTTAAATTACACTTCAAAAATCTCGATACCCAAGTCTCAGGACTTAATGGTTCTGTTAGCGCACGCACAAGTAAAATGAGCAATCTTATTATTGGTTCTTCTTGGATTCATCTATCCAATTGTCTATAAACGCGCTAATTTTACCTACCATTTTACCATTTTACAGGCAATCTCCCATCTTGTAATCTGGATTATAATGTCATTAGTGAATTGCCAAATATAGAATTGCAGACCCGAATTTTTATCAGAGTTCACAGGTGGATCCATTGATAGGAGGTGATCTTTATAACACTATTTTGCGCAATGGCATTCTTTGGAACATATTAGGATCTTTAATCGCTCAAGAAACCATCTTTGGATGAATACTGACTGGCCCTATATCAAATTCTCATAGTCCATCAAACATAGTTTCATTTTACACGAAATTGAAGAAATACCAAAAACTAAGCCATTGTCCATCCAACGTTGTGAGAAATTGTTCAACACTACGACTTATCGTGACCCAGATAAATTACAATTGGGTCCCTCTATGCATATTGTATTGGCCCAGTTTCAACGAAATGAGCGAAATTTTTGTAGAAAACCCGATTTCAAGTTAAGATATGATAAAATAATAAAATAATATTTAGAATTAAACCATATGAGTGAAGTTGAAACCGAAGTCAAATCGATCACTAACTTATATCTTCCTCACCATGCAGTCGTAAAACCGAGCAGTTAAACTAAACTGTGCGCCTTATCTTGCAATTAGGACGGTTTTGCAACTACCTGTAGATGTTAAAGATTCACACCCATTTGGCATCGGCCATTCTGCGCCACTCTTAGGAAATGGACGTCCAATTTCAAAGAGATTATGGACAATTTACCCTTAGAGCATCTTCTTTGTCTTTAATTGAGAAATTTTTCGACCTGCAGGCTGGCTGACTCCAGCTGTTGTAATTGCAAAAATTATAATGCAACAAGTCTGGTTAGACAAAACTAATTGGGATGAGCAACTGATGCCATTAACTCTTCACAATTGGCACTATATATGTTCGCATTGAAAATATAAATAAAATTATCTCATCTAATTTACTTATGGCCAGATCAAAAAGTAAAAAGCGTATCTTTACCCAGATTAGAATTGTGTGGAGCCGAACTTTTATCGAATCTTTTCGATTTAATAATTCTTCAGATGGAAGTAAAATCATATGTGAAGATCTTCTGGACAGATTCTACAATTGTCTAGGAATGGTTAAACAAGCCACCATATACTTGGTCCACTTTTGTTGCAAACAGGGTTTCGAAAATAATTCATAAAGTTGGCTGCGATAATTGGGCACATAAGCCCATGTAGGTAGGTAGATACTAGGGGTGGCAATCCCGGAGCTTTTTTGAGTTTCGGGATTTTCGGGATCGAAGTTTCCAATCCCAGGATCCCGGGATTGATAGTTCTAGTAAATGCATACAGAACTACAAAAAAAAAAAACAAAAAAAACGAGAAGCTTATACTATTGTATATATAAAATTAAAATTGCTTTGTTTCACAGCCTAACAATGAAGAATAAGAACGCAAAATAATAGAAAAAATAATAGCTTAAAAATTGACTTAAATCACTTCGAGTGTTAATACATCTAAATCACATTTACTAAGTTTGACTAGTAGAAGATAGCCACTATTAAAAGGAGATGATAGAGGATAATCAAGCATTTATGACCAAACTATCAATTTTATTTTTACATTTAAAAATTCGTGTACCACATTTTGTACTGGATTAATACTTTATCACCTACTTCAAATATGACAGTGATGGCATTTAGTGGCACCGAATGGCTCGCTCTCCGTAGACGCACCCATAAGTGTTCTTCATTTAAGTTGTCCAAATCTTTAGATGCTGATTTCAGAAAAAAAGCTTCAGATAAAAGTTTAATTATATCTTAGAACTTAAGTTTTGGAAGGTCTAGGTATGGGTCAAAATTTCAATGTCAAATCAAGGTCGGCTGTGGTTTTTTTTTTTGAAGACAAACCTATATTTTTTGTTGCAGATTTCTATTTTATTATAAGAAATAGATATGTTTTGCTTATGTTGTTTTTCTATTGCATTTTTACTATTTCCGTTAGTGATAATTTTAGTCTAAATTTCATATTTTATCATTTTTCTAATGAACTATCAATTTTCAATACAAATCGCACTTAGTAAAAAATTCTTAAAATTAGTCAATGTATTAAAAAAAATATTTTTTTTGCTATGTGACATTTTTTTAAGAAAATCTTAAACAAAAAATTGCTACAATAAAAAAAATATTTTTACTCAATTTAAGCTTCAGATACAATTGAAGTGCATTTTGCAGGATGATGCAATAATGTTTCTTACATCAAATGTATTGAAAACAATTATTTTGCAGATTTTGTACTTAAATATGTCATATAAAAGAATATTTATTATATAATATAAAATTTTTTTCTAATTCCGAAAATCCCGGGATTGTCTCTTTGTAATCCTGGGATTACTTTAGCCTATATTTGGAGAAAGTCCTGGGATCCGGGGATTGCCACCCCTAGTAGATACCCATAAAAATCCTGCCGATCTAGCAACCCGGCGCTATCCCCCACAGAACTAAAATCAAACAGACTTTGGTGGCATGGCCCTTCTTGGCTTTCCAAAGAAAATTCTTCTTGACCAAAAAAAACTTATAAACCTTAGTAGAAATAAAATCTGTCAAGGCTAACTTTGCAAGCTCGTCTTATAATGACCACATCTTAAAAAGACTTTCATCATTAGCTAAATCTTACCGAGTAGTTTCTTACAAAATCACTCACGCAAAATCGCGTTCTTTGCGGACCATTTATAATCGGTCCGAGCTATCTCGCCAAACGAGATAAAATCTACGAAAATATGCTTAATTAGGTTAACTCAAATGTTATACTTTCCTGCAGAACATAAGGAATAAAGATCAAGTTATCACGGTCAATGGTCGGCTGTCTTCATCATATGCACTCACTTATAATGAACGACATCCCATAATTTTGTCATATTGTTGCAGGTTTGCTAGGCTTTTAGTAGAATTTGCCCATATTTTATCAAATCACGGGGAACTGATCTCCGTTTTGTGTTATTCATTGCAAAAAGTATCAAACTCAATTGATGGCTGCCCTGCCGCCAGAAAAAACCTCTCACTATCAGAACCATTTACTATCACGGCTATGGATTTTGCTGGTCCTTTCGAAATAATAAGCTACACTGGTAGAACCTGCTTTATTACAAAAGGTTATGTTTGTGTTTTTATTTGCGTTGCTACCAAAGCAATTCATTTTATAACGACGTGGTTACCCATCTAAATTATACTCTGATAATGGGACCAACTTTGTCGGAGAGAAAAAGTACTCTTGAAAAACTTCAAAGCGCTCTTAGCTCAACAACATGATGATGTTATTGCTAAGTATGGTTTTCAGCGTCTTTCTCGGGATTTTATGCCAGCAGGTGGAAAGCTGAAGCTAAAAGTTTCAAAGCTCATTTTAAAAAAGTCACAGGCGACATGAGATTCACCATCGAAGAATTTGCAACTAAGCATATCTCGGATCGAGGTATGCTTGAACTCAAGACCTCTGACTTCCTTGTCAGAAAATCCTTCTGACCTAGCTCCTCTAACTCCTGGACACTTCTTGGTGGGCGATACATTACTTTGACATGTGGAACCGAAACTTCCAAATAAAAAAATTATGTACCTGAATCACAAAGGATATAAATGGAAAAACGCACAGGAGAATCCTAAAGAAAACTCAATGGTAGTAATCCGCAGTGAAAATCTTTGCCCCACTGAATGGCGTTTATGTCGTATTGTGAAATTACATTTCGGAACCGACAAGAGTGTTCACGTCGCGGATCTAAAAACTCAGAAGGGTGTAATAACTTGACCAATCTTAAAATTAATTCTGCTTCCCACTGCACAGTAGGCGTGAACTCAACTATCATAAAATTTAGCTCATGTTAGCAATCTGACGTGATTGCTAATCCCATTTACGGGTCTTCTTTGTATAAGCTATGCTCAATTTAACTAACACACAAATATACGTTTCTTTATTTTATTTTTCCATATAAGTAATACTGATCTTTGCAACCCGCAAAATAATGACCTTCCTTCTTCGGAATGAGCTTTCCCGGAGCTCTGCGTAGTTTTCCGCAGTTTTTGTGTTACAGAGCAAAGTTCCCAAACACTCATCAGAGCCCAACCAGCGTGGTGGGTAAATAGTTCTGACTGAGGTCAGAGCGTGCGAAAATGTGTCTATTCACATTTACTGTGCTATCTAAAACAGATCCTCTGGTACGGATACGGGTAGTTGCACGCATTGACGAAGATGACTATCCAAGCACTCCATCAATGTCAGCAGATCGGAAAGTAGCAGACTCATTCAAAAATAAGTTTCTAGCTGATTCTCGCTTCTACCAAAGTGGACCTATAGCCCTGTTTAACGGTTCAGAGATATACCCGTGGCTTATGCATCAAGGGATAATCCAAACACCAGGACAGCCATTTGCACAAATCACAGTCTTCGGATGGGTTCTATCCGGACCCAACCGACTACGACTACCCTACACCGAGGATATATTCACATTTCCATTCCATTTATAACACAGAGGAGGGGGCGTGGCAGGTATGCAAAAGTATATATATTCTTGATCAGCGTCACCACCTGAGTTGATTTAGCGATGTTCGTCTGTCTGTCCGTCAATCAGGTTTACGGGAAAACCAAGAAAGCTAATTGAATGAAAGTTTCACACACAGGTCACACCTTCTTGCAGGCATCTTGCTATTGAAAATGCGTACCGCCCACACAGAATGTATATTTGCTCAAGCCCATTTTAAAAAAAGTTGCAGCGATTTTGATGAGACTTGGTGATTTGGTGTACATGTGAACCAAATTAGGATAAGGTTTCAAGTACTCAAAGCTTCCTACAGGGGCGTGGCACAGACCTTAATTTTATCCCTTATACTACCATATCATGTAAATCGTTCCAGATATTGTGATGAAATTTGGTAAACGGATACATATCAAATATATCTTGAATTGTAATAAAAGTCGGCGGAATCGTATAAGTTGGCGTGGCACTTTCAACAATTAAAAATCTTGACTCTGTGTAGCTCTAAATTGGCATGTATGATTTTTACAAACATTTTAGAGATGATGCCGCTGAACTGAGAAAACTCGTTGCAGGGCGTGGTGCAGCTCACAATATTTATAAACGCTAGTTAACAACGTAATCGTTATGAAATTTAATGGGGTTGATATATTCGCTATAAGGTCTCTTATTACAAAAATTTGGTCCAATAGCAGCTGTGGGCATGGCATCGTTTATTGTTATAGATAGTGTGCTATAAGGATAATCTTCATGAAATTTTGTGTATAGATATCAGTTATTATAAGCTTTAAGATTTAATTAATTTCGGCGGGATTGCATCTGTGGGCGTGGCACCTTCCATACTAACATAAATTTGTAATCGCTGTTTTAAGTGATCTATTGCAGCAATTGATATGAAATTTACAGCCAGATTATGTAAAACGCGGTGACACTTCGCGTGCGCAACACTTTGAGTCACCTTGCGTCACAAATTGGAATTATATAATTATTTACGTCATGGCGTTCGTCCAGTTATTTTGTCACTAGAGTTGTCAGCTTTAAACGTAAAGCTTTACGTTGTCATGATGCCACCTTGTTTTGGTGCAAAATGTAAAAGATTTGCATGACATAGAATCTTGTATTCCTCCAATGAAGACAATTTCTTTGTGTGTAAAAATGATCAAGTATGTGGTTTTTCTAATTAATTGCTAAAAGTTTTAATGCAATAATGTGCCTAGAAAAATCGATGTTAGAAAAACTAAACTACAAAACACAATTTACCACATAAAACCCTTGACCAAAATCCAAGAGCTCACATTTGGAGAGTAGTCTTCATTCATTTGCATATACAGCTTTACAAAATAGACACATTGTTTTCCTACATTACACTTTGATTTAGAAGTAAAGCACAATGTGGTAAGCGAAGGTGTAATGTATTAAGCAAATTATCAAAATCACAGTAAAATTACACAAATATTTGTAAAACAATAGGTTAGGACTGTGCGCTTAAAAATAATAGTTCATAAGATCGATACTCGGTAAGGTAATTTTTTTTTTCATATCATTGAAAAGTTTAATTTTTGAGTAAAGGAAATGATCGCCCACTACTTTTGCTATGACATCGCTGTGTTAAAAATCATGTGTTATGTAATAATTAAAAACCTGAAATAAATGAAAGCTTAGATTACTATCGATGACCAAAATCTTCTGGTGTGCAAACGCTAAATTGTGTGTGTGATACAAAGAAATCTTACAAAAACAATTATATACTTTATAATTGAGATAGTATTGCTAAATAAGTAAAATCTGCAATTGTTAAAAAATGCGTCACTCCATAATTCGACCGTATAACCACTCCATCGACTCTAATTTTCATTTTATTTAACAACAACTTGCGTTTCAGCATTCTTGAAATCTGACCTGAGAAGCCGTTTTTGCTTAAACTTGAGATTTTGGTATTAAGAATATGTTGAAGCAATACTGTTCTTAATTAAAAAAAAAGTCGTTGCTACAGTAGTCGTATGTATGTTATTACAAATATTCTTCCAATTATCGAGTAGCAAATAAACTTTCAATTCAATTTTTCACTTTAATAGGAAAATTATGGCAAAAAACTACCTAAAATTACGAAAACTCCCAAATCTGGGAGCTCTGACAAAATGACAATTCAAATAAGACTCGGTTAAAAAAATTATTATACTTTAAGCGAGCCAAAAACTAACAATGAGTTTGGCTCATCTCGTTAAAATGAGCATCTAGCAGCACAAAATGCCTATGTTCGAACCCCAGTGGATGTAGAACAGAATTTTTTTTTCGTTGAAATCTGTTTTTTTTTTTTGATGATGAATTAATAAATATGTCACAGTTTAATATTTATTAAAAAATTGAAAAAAATAATGAAAATCAAATTAGAAAAAGTCGATGAAGTGTGAATTGAAGTGCGATTTGTGCCTCTTCGCGCCTGTGTATAATAACAAAAAAAACGTAAAGAACACGCTATCCGTCACTTTTTGACGATGATGTGAGTGAGTGCGCTTATATAATACGAAATTCGTTGCTGACGCGAAAATGTGACTCGTTGCGTCGCGTTTTACATAATCTGGCTGTTAATGCAAGTAGTTCAGTTGCTATAGAGTATATCTGAATCAAAAGTGGCTGAAATAGCACCAGTGGGCGTGGCACCTCCCATACAAATAAAATGAGTTAAGTGGCATATTTGTCGAAATATGTGAGCAAACATACTAAAATTTGGTGTAATGGGTTTGCTTATAGAAAACTATTTCTGGATCAAAACCGGACTGGATTGTACGAGTGGGTGTATCACCGCTCTAACTTTTGAATTTTGATACGGCATATATTGCAAACTATGCAAGCTATTGTGGTAAAATTTGATATTCGGATGTTGATCACGAATATAATTTATTGAGCTAAAAGTGGGTGAAATTGGAGAAGTGGGCGTGGCATATTTCAACTTTTTCATTTCTATTCGGCTTTTTCCACCTCTCATTTTTCTTCATTATTTTCTTTATTTTTTAAGACTTTTTCATCGATTTTGGATTTTTTCATAATTTCTTAACCCCATTCATTTTTGAATATTTTTATATTATTTCGACATTTTTAAGCTCTTTTCAACATTTTTCATATTTTTTCGACATTTGAATTTCTTTCAACTTTCTTCAATGTGAATTCGAGTCGATGTGAGTTCAGTACGACGGACGTGTTTTCTATCGCCTCCGTGGTCATTTAATTTTTTGAGTGGTAAAAAAGTAATAAAAAAAAATCTAAGGCTCTTGAAAACGATTACGGAAGCACTTTGCATTGATTTTTTGTGCGCTTGCGTGTCTTAATTTAGAAAAAGAGGAAAAAATAATTTCTTAAAAGATAAAGAAACCAAGCAAAACGGTGGGTAATGCCGGTGGAGCGCTCTCCGCTGATGCAGCGACGTCATACTCTTTCGAGTAAGTGCGTTTCCGCGAGCTCGAGTGCCTCCAGCAACAAATCAACATCAAATAAGAATATTCTTCCCGCCCTATCTTTTTCAACCGCTCATTCGGATAATGTGCTGTTTTCTCAATACTCTTCTCTGAGTAAATGCGTAAATTTAGAGAAGATGCCAAATCTTAAATCTGCAGAACATATGCTGTCCTTTTCTCTCCATGGGGAGCACAATATTCAACTCCAAACATCTAACCAGCACTTACAAGCGCAATAGCCTCAATACCAGCAACAACTCTGTCAACTACTAGTACATCAGTAAGAACTACATCTTCAACCATTTTACTAACACCAATAATGTCTGTAGGCACATATTCAAATGAAAAAAAATGTGTCTACCTCTCTCAGACACAAACTGCTTAGCAACATTACCTCTGCAACATGAATCTAATGCAGATCAGCAATATTCAAATATGCAACAGCAGCAGCATCAACAGCCGCAGCATCAACCGCAGCAGCAGAAAACTCAACATAATCTTCAGTTACAACAACAAAAACAACAACTTAATAATATGCAACAAACACAACAAAGTCAAACACAGCCAAAGTCAAACCTACAAAATACAGATAAAAATACTTCGTTATCAAAAAATTCTGGAGTGCAAACTGGATTGGACCGATACATTCTAGTGAAACGAAAATTAAGCCCACAAAAAAATGGTTATGTATAAAAGGCAAAAGTCATTATATCCACTTATACGGACACAATTAATAAAACTAACAATAAATTTGTACTATTAGATGATGATAAAGCTGGCACTAGCGGGAAACAAAGTACTAAAGGTCAAAAACCCCCACCTATTTTCTTGCGTGAGCGTAGTTCTAATGCTCTTATAAATTATGTCACTAATCTAATAGGAAAAGATTCATATAATGTAAATTCTCTAATAAAAGGAAATATACGTGAAACAAAAATCCAAGTATACGCGGAATGTAATAACCGTATCTTAGTACGTGACCTAGAAGCCAAAAAAAAGAGTTATTACAAGTACCAGCTCAAAAGCAGTAAGGGTATTTCTGTAGTACTTAAAGGTATTGATTCTGATTTAGACTTGAACGAAATAAAAAATGCTCTCGAAGAAAAAGGTTTTCATGCCAGAGTAGTTATTAACATTATAAATAAAGATAGGGTTCCACAACCTATGTTCAAGGTAGACCTCCTCCTCGATGCTGCTAAGCTGAAAAAAATATTAATCGCATCCAATATATAAATTCTAATATTTATTGCACAGAAAAATTTCTGTTGAGGAGCCTCAAAAACGTAATGGTCCAGTCCAATGCACAAACTGCCAAGAGCATGGCCATACTAAAACATATTGTAATCTCCTTACTGTATGTGTCGCTTGTGGAGAGCTCCACCATAGCTGCTCATGTACCAAAAAAGCGGAAAACAATCCAAGCTCCAAAAAATGTAGAAATTGCAATGGAAACCATACCGCTAACTATAGAGGCTGTCCTGTATATCAAAGCCTTAAACAGAGGGTTACTCTACTAAAACAGGCTGCCCGCAACCCCAGTAAAAATGTCTTTACCTTTGCCGCTTCTGCCCCCCAGCAGCCCACTGCCAACTATTTTACACCATCTAATTCTTATGCAAATATAGTAAAATCAGGTACTCAAATTCAACAGCAATCACCGCCGGAACCAAGCAATAACCTTGAGCAAATGATTTCTAATTTTACATCAAACCTATCACATTTTATGATAGCCATGCAAAAATCTTTAAATCGTATCGTTGATATGCTAGCCCAATAAATGACTGCTCTACTAGCCAAGTTATAGATATTATAAAGATTTGCGCATGGAATGCAAACGACGTAAGCCAACATAAGCTAGAGATTTCAAACTTCTTGTCTCGGGAAGATGTAGATATAATGCTCCTATCCGAAACCAACTTAACAAATAAATTTAATTTCACTATTCCTGGCTATATATTTCATAAAACCAATCACCCTGACGGCAAAGCACATGGCGGCACTGGCATACTAATTCGAAGAAGGCTTAAACATTCTTACCTAGAAGCATATGCCCAGAAACATCTGCAAGCCACTTCAATTAGTTTGCAAAGTAATGGAAAAAACCTTTCCTTATCGGCAGTTTACTATCCTCCCCGCTTTGCTGTATCAGAGGCGCAGTTTTTGGACTATTTTAAAACTTTAGGTGATAAATTTGTTGTTGACTATAACGCGAAACATACTTTCTGGGGCTCTCGCATTAATAATCCAAAAAGTAATCAGCTTTAAAAAGCCATTATTAACAATAATAGCAATCTGGACGTTGCTTCTCCCGGAAAACCTACATACTAGCCAGCGGACCGCAACAAAGTTTCAGACTTTATCGATTTTGCCATCACTAAGGGTATTCGCAGAGATTTGATTTCAATCAGTACAAGTTCGATTTATCATCTGATCATTCCCCTGTTGTCATACAAATATTTGAAAAACCCAATCATAGAGAGGTATCACATACCCTTACAACTCCTAATATGTACAAACTGGATTAAATACAAAAAATACATAAGCACACATATCCACACAAATTATACAATAGGATGTAAAGATCATATTGATGATGCTGGTGGGGTTATAAAATCAATTTTAATTACAGCAGCAAAAAACACCACACCTAAAAATTCAAATAATAGGAGAAATGATGGATTTTTAACGAATGGTGAAATTGAAAAATATAAGAGGAGGCTTAGACGGGAATAGCAGAGCTATAGGTCTCTCAAAAATTAAACTTAAGGAAGCTGAAAAGAAGATAAGAGCTGCTTTGTCTAGAAAGGAAAATAATTGTTATTATAGTTCTCTCCAAACAAAACTAATAAGCCGTCCCTTTGGAAGTCTAGCCGCGTATTTAAAAATCATATTGAGACCAAGCCCCCTCTAAGGGATAGTAATGGTGATTGGGCACGAAGTGATGAGGATAGAGAATATGTTTGTGCTCAACATCTAAGCCTAGTATTTCAACCAATTGTGCCTCAAACATTAATGATCTTCATTCGCAAATAAGTAACACCCAAAATATAAATATGCATGTTTCTCCAAAGGAAGTAGCCACCGCTATAATTGATTTTGGACATTATCCTGTTGAGTGGAAAAAATCAATAATTAAAATGATCTCGAAGCTCGGCAAAGATTCCACTTTACCATCTTCACACATACCAATTAGCTTGCTTCCCTGCCTCTCAAAACTGTTTGAAAAAGTGTTCTTAGAAAAGCTTAGATCATACCTTCAAGATTATCAACTTATTCCTTCACACCAGTTTGGCTTTAGGGAAAAACATGGAACCATTGAGCAAGCGAATGGAATAACAAACAAACTTAGAAATGCGTTTGAACACAGAGAACACTGTTCCGCCATATTTCTCGATGTTAAACAAGCTTTTTATAAAGTATGGCATGAAGGTATAATTTCCAAAATCAGATAGCTCCTATCTCAAAATGTCCATGCAGTCCTAGAGTCATACTTGGCAAACAGGTGCTATAGGGTCATATATCAAAGTTTTAATACCTCTGAATTTTCGATTAGCGCTGGAGTTCTTCAGGGTAGTGTTGGTCCGTTCTTATATATTTTATTCACCTCTGATATTCCGACAAATGACCAGCTAGTCACCTCCACTTTTGCTGACGATACGGAAATTTTAAGTCGTCACAAAAATACTATGGTTGCCACCAACCAGCTTCAAAATCATCTAGTCCTTATTGAAAACTGGCTATCGAAACGGCGTATCAAGATGAATGCACAAAAATGCCGACATGTCATATTTACATTAAATAGAAATCCAACTTAAACCTTAACATTAAATGGTATTCGAGTTCCAGAAGCAAATGATGTAACTTATCTTGGCATTCACTTAGATAAACGCTAACTTGGCGTAAACATATCGAAGCCAAAAAGACGGAAATCAAACTCATAGCTGCTAGCTTACACTGGTTAATTAACAGACACTCTCCACTAAAATTGGCATATAAAGTTATACTATACAATAGTGTCATCAAGCCTATCTGGACCTATGGCATACAGCTATATGGATTTGCTAGTTCATCAAATATAGAAATTCTACAAAGAGCTCAAGCAAAGATACTAAGGACAATAACAGGAGCACCTTGGTTCATTAGAAATGAGCATATCCACAGAGATTTCCATATACCTATGGCTAAGGATCGATTTGAAAGAATAAGAGGAAAATACCTCCAAAAACTGCAAAATCACATCAATCCATTAGTTACGCCACTTGCCAACACTTCAGCACACTCGCGTTTAAAAAGATCTGACCGTCCACCTATTATAAATATATCCTCCACGCTTATTGGCATCGATCGTGAAACTTCCATTTGAGCATGTGCATACGCAACGATAGAAGCATTCCAAATTCTACGCAAAGTGGACTTTGTACCGGGACCTAGCTCGTCTCGGGCACTGTTCCCTAATATAATGATAAAAAATAAAATTATCGCCATCCAGCTCATCTCCCTATGAGAGCACTGGACCAGGACCTAGTCCGTCTCGGCTGCCAAAAATGTTGGAGCAGTGTGCTTTTAGAAAGCTTTTGGGTGCTAAGCCGGGATCTAGCTCATCTCGGCTATCGTTTCAAAGTTATCCTCGTTGCACTAGCTCTCCTCAACATAATAGACCGGGACCTAGCTCGTCTCGGCTACCACACCAACTCAGACCTCGCTCGTCTCTGCTGAAAATTTATCAGGGGATACTTAATAGTCAACATCTGCAACTATAGATGGTTGCGATAAACATATCGCCACGACATCGCTCCAACGGGATATTCCATTCGCACCTACCGTAATTGCAGAAATGAACAAGAGATGTGCTTAGTAATATTTATTTTAGACCAGCTAAAGTCTTTCAGTCCCGTATAGCTTTGAATTACTTATTATAATACATATATGTACCAATTTGTATAAAATTTATAATTTGTAATAGTTTTTTAATTAGAAATAAGAGTTTATAACTTATTGTTAGTCTTTACAACTTAACCCTTTCGTGGTTTTTGTACAATATATTGTACAAAAAAAATTATCACATTTCTTTTCTTCTCCTTTTAAAACTTTCGCAAATTTTTAAAAAAGGAATTTAATTTTTGAATCAAGCATGCTTTTCCTTTTCAAAATTCAAATTTGAGTAACAGAGGGAGTGTAGTTAGTTTTTTATTTGAATTTGAAAAACAGTCTATGTTGCATCTGTGTGATATAAGGCAATGCGCAAACAAATTTTAGGTTTTTGAGAAGGTAATGAACATTTTTATTTTAATTATATTAGCTTAAATTAAAGTTAAAGAACCAATTTTTAGTAGTATATCAATATTTTTTTAAAAAAATGTGGAAAAAAAATTGTTTTAATAGCTTAAAAAAAGTGTACAATATATTGTACAAATTCCAACAACGGTAATGTACAATATATTGTACAAAAATAATTTGGTCAATATATTGTACAAAATACAAGAAAGGTTGCTATTTTTTCAAATAAAAAAACTGTATTTGTTCGGTTATGTAAGAGTTTTTGAAAATTTTTAAATTACAGAAATAATTTTAAAATGAGCTTACGCAAAAAAGGTTTATCAGTCAAAGAAATCAATGACTTTTTGGACAGGATTGAAGCGGACCTTTCGGACTTTGAGGAAGATGAATATGAAGATGCGGAAAAAGCTGAAACCAGGATTAAAGGCGTAATTTCACCAGGTCAAATTGTGGAAGTTGCCGACATCGATCCTGAAGATGAGATTCTGATAGATTCCTTTATACGACGTAATGATAACGAACAAATTTTTGAAAATAATTTTGAGGACATTCTCGATATTGCACTTGATACTTCTGGTTGTGAGCAAGGTAAAAATTTTGAAAGTGATGTACATATACGGATAGAAGTAGCTGAAAATGCAACACCATGTGACACACAGTACAATATCACGCAAAAAAAAGAAATAAAATGGCGTCGGCAAGAGTATGAACCAAATCCTATTCCTTTTGAGCAAACGAATGGCATAGATGTCACTAACCAGCAAAATCCTTTACAATATTTTGAACAGTTTTTTACCAACGATCTTTTTGAAAGTGCTGCATTTTATACAAACTTGTATGCTACACAAAATAGTATCAAAGGGTTTAAAAATGCTACAAAGGAAGAGATTCAAGTTTTGATCGGTCTACAAATCGCTATGGGAAGCATGCAGTTACGCAGAATTTCAATGTTTTGGGACTCAACATTAGGTGTTACACTTTTCAAAGATTCAATGACATTGAAAAGATTTCGACAACTGCGCTCAAGTTTTCTTTTAATAGATAATTTGTGTATACCTAATGGTTGCAATGACAAGTTCATAAAAGTACGCCCACTAATAAATTGCATTAGAAATCGTTGCTTAAATGAACCCGTTGAGCAAAATGTGTGTATCGATGAACAAATAATACCCTTTAAAGGACGACTTTCCTGTAAAGTTTATCATAAAGGAAAGCCTAACCCTTGGGGTATAAAAAATTATGTCCTCTGCGGAAGATCTGGATTTCCGTACGACTTTGAACTATATCAAGGAAAGCAAACTCCGATTGACCCAGAGAACTTGTCAAAGTACGGATTTTCAACAGCAATAGTTTTGCACTTGAGTAAGAGGTTGAAAAACTTCGGTCATAATCTGCACTCTGACAACTTTTTTAACTCCTACAATTTGCTTGAAATCTTAACGCAGTTAAGAATAAACGCTGTTGGAACAGAACGCATTAATCGATTTGGGACAGCAATACTGAGTTCAGATAAGGAGCTGCAAAAGAGAGGACGTGGTGCGTCTGATTCGTTAGTAAGCAATGATGGGAAAATTTGCTTAATTAAGTGGCAGGACAGCAGGCCTATTCATATTGCCTCAAATTTTGTAGGAAATGGTGAAGAAGACACTGTCAAGAGATACTGCAAACAGTCGAAACGATTTTTAGAAGTTAAAAGGCCAGAAATAGTACGATTGTATAACTCATCAATGGGCGGAGTGGACTTATTAGATCAATTAATAAGCTATTACAGAATATTTATGAAGTCGGTTAAATGGACACTGCGTCTTATTTCGCATTTCATTGATTTTGCTTTGGTGGCTTCCTGGCAACTTTACAAAAAAGACTGCAATAATTTAAGCATTCCGAAGAAAAATATAATGGACTTACTTCATTTTCGAATGAGTGTGGCAAACCATCTTGTGCTCTTTGAAAAAAATAGTGTGGTAAAAAAGCGGGGAAGACCTCTTCGTACCCTCGAAATTAACACTGAGCCTACAACCAGCAAAAAAAAATATGAATCTCGGCCCGTACGTGAAATTGTTGAAGATAAGGTGGAACATCTTCCAGCTCACGATGGACTGAATCATCCTACAAGGTGTAAGAATGCCGGTTGCACAGGACGAACCTTTTTTATTTGCCTTAAATGTAATGTACATTTATGTATCGCTCGGGAAAAAACGTGCTTTGAAACCTTCCATAAATTTTCTGGAATATGAAATTTAAGTTAAATTGTGTTATTTTTTTCAATAACTCTAAAATGCATGTTTACTTATCTTGTATCATATCTGTTTATGTAAAATGTCACTCCTGAATTTAGTATAAGTATACGAAAATGTATGTACTTATGTTCATATTTTTATAACATTTCAATACTTTTTGTTATATTCATGCATTCAACCATATTTTTATAATAATTTTTATATTTTTTATGTAATACTAATACCTTTTTATGAATTGTCATGTTTATGTTTGTGTTTTTCAATAAAAAAAAGAGTTAAAATTAAATAATGATTTTCTTAAATTTTTACTCCTTTGATGCATTTTGGTTAATATATTGTACAAATTTTCGAAAGCTCTATAGCCTTACCCAAACTTTTTTTACTAAAATTTTTTATGTTTTATTGTTAATTTAATCTAAATCTGTGAGAAAAAGACAAAAAAAAATTTTTTTGGCCCGAAATAAAAAAGTTGATAAGAAAGGGTTAAAGAGATACAATCAACTAGAGAAGAGTTTGGAAAAAAAACTTTCTTCAATGGATTCTTTATTTTTTCGACTTTTTCAGTCCTTTACAACTGTTTCAACCTTTTTTTTTATATAGATATTAACCTGCTCTTTTTTTCTAAATACTATTTTTTTCATATAGTATGGAAATCCAATTTTAAGCATCAACTGTAACTTAGCCCCTGTTAATATTAAAAACATAGAAGTCAACCTCTGAAGCTGAAGAAAAATTAATTGATAAATTTTTAATTGAATTAAAATAAATTTCTTGCATTGAATCGTGCTTCTTTTCATCTGGCCTAGGCAAACTTCATTATAAACAAAATTTCTGATTTTATTATTTTCTTTTCATGTACCGAGGAAAATATGTTGTAGAGAATCCTGGAATTGAGTTGCAGATAATCCTGGAATCAAACTGCAGACAATCCTGGAATTAATTTGCAAAAATCCTGGAGTTTAGTTGCAGATAATCCTGCAAGGTGGGCTGCAATGTCCAGGTGGCAACTGTAATTTTTATATGGCAATACTTTAAGCTGCGGTTACACTGGATGCGAAAATTTAATAATTTGTTCGTGCGAATATATATGAACAGAGTGGTTACATTAGAAGCGACTTCGTTCATATTTTTAGTTGAAGTGCAATCCATCATCTGCTTTTCTCCTTGTTTTCGTGCGACTGACTGATGAAACACAAAATTTTTTGTTCGCATCAAAACAGTCAGATTCGTCAAAATACGCACGAAACATGCGTAGCCACTGTAACCGCATTCATATACACTCATGTATTTGTTAAATTTTTGGAATTACATACCGACATACGTACGAACAAGTTTACGCATCCAGTGTAACCGCAGCCTTATGTATCAAAATATTCATGCCACGTCACCAATATTTTTTTGTAAGACTGCCATATGAAAGAAAGAATGTATAAGGCCGCGGTTACATTGGATGCGGAAATTTGTTCGTACGAATTCTTAATAATTTGTTCGTGCGAATATATTTGAACAAAGTGGTTACATTAGACGCGACTTCGTTCATACTTTCAGTTGAAGTTCAATCCATCAGCTGTTTTTCTCCTTGTTTTCGTGCGACTGTTCTGATGAAAAACAAAATTTTTTGTTCGCATCAAAGCAGTCGTACAGATTCGTACGAATACGCACGAAGCATGCGTAGCCACTGTAACCGCATTCATATACACACATGCATTTGTTCAATTTTTGCAATTCTTACGAATACGTACGAATTCGTACGAACAAAAATCCGCATCCAGTGTAACCGCGGCCTTAAAGAATAAAAAACTGAAGTTAGTCTATTAGAGAAAGTCAACGTGTTTTAACAGTTTATGGGCGAATATCCTAACTAAATTTTTATTATAAAGCTTAAAAGTTTTTTTAATTGGACTTCCAAGAAAATATGATCACGAACCATATTCAAAGCGTCCCTAAGTTAAAAGGAAGGGTGAGTGATGAGTGGAGTTTTGCGGCAGAGAATTCATGGGTGCTGGAAGGTATGAATCACTTTATAAAGGCAGTAGTCATCATAGAAAGAAAACCTGCAGATGACGCAAAAACTAAGGCGGTTCAGAGCTGTGTTCAGTTTCCTTCAAACTTTATTAGGACCATCTTGATAATATAATATGGTTTTTGTTTCGCCGCTGGAAACTACGTCTCTCTAATAACCCATTGACCCTGCATTAGAAGAGTGTAATACCCACTGCGAAGTGTCGAAAATTCCCCGTGATGGTATGGGGATACATACGAGTATCATGGGAAAGTGTTGGTAAATTGAAAGTTTTTACGGATATCTTGACAAAGTGGTTTTACTTAAACACTCTTCATAACGAATTGCAAAAAAGTGCTCAGAATTTCGGCTTCAGTGGCACTCAAAAGGCTACAAATTTAAGATACAAATTGTATCAGAACAATGTTACTAAGCCCTAATCGCTCTTGCGCAGGACTTGGATGCTGTATAATTGCAGTAAAGTGATAGGCATATCAGCCCAAGCTCGCAATATAAACCCAATCGAAAATAAATGGGCACACTTAAAAAAAAGTTGCAGAACGGGCTCCAACAAATAAAAACGCTCTAATAAGGGTTATTAAAGAGGAATTGACAAAAATATACCGGAAGAATGTGATTTAAAAAACTTATTGCGTCTATTCCAAGAAGGATACTAGCCTTAATTGATGTTTGTGGTAGACACACCAAATATTGCATATTTCCTTATTAGTTTCTTGATATGTTCCTTGCGTTTTGCAAACAATTATTTGACACCATGAAATGGATACTGTTCTATAAACTTTTTTTTTTGTTGATATAAAATAATTTTTTTGTTGGTTTCTAATGAGGAAAAAAATTTGTGCATTTTTTATTCACCCCTACAATAAAATAAATTTTGCCCGAAATTTTTCAGCTGTTTTCATTTTCCCTATTGTGAATTATATTTCGCCCGAAATTTTTCGAAAAATTTCTCTTATTATGAAATTTATTTTTTTTGTGATATCAACTGTCATTTTAAGTGAAAATATTCCTAATTAATTGAATTTTAATCGAATTAGTCAATTGCAGTAACCGATATTCATGTGAAATTTCACATCGCATTACAAATTAACCAAAAACTTGTCTAATGAGGCATGTATTTATATAAGGGTGTTTTTTTTTCAAACTTTTGGAGATAGATTTTATTTATTTTTTCCTATATTATAACTTGAGGAATAAAAATAATTGTCCCTACATTTAAGCTTCCTAGCTCCAACCTATAAACGGCGCGGACAGAGTTTACGTCCGATTCCGTTGAAATTTAACGAAAAAACCGACTTACTAAAACGTAGAAAAAGTCTGCTTTAAGTGCCAAGATATAGCGTTTTGGTGTTTTTAGTTGAATGGGGGACGCCACCCACTGTTGTCAAACCACGCCTACATTTTTCGTGTGACCAAAAATGCGGAAAAAATATATAATAAAAAATGTTTTGTTTTGCTTTTTCGTTTTCCATATGAATTGTACTAAGAAACAAAGTGGATGTGCCGTTCGCAGGTTTGATCTAGTAAGCTAAAATTTTGGGAGAATTTTCCTCAAACCCGAATCTATTACATAGGCACATAAAAAAAAATAAAAATACCTCAAACAAAGTTAAAATATTCCCTTCAGTATTATTTGTGAAACTTTCGTTGATACCATGTATGTAAGTATTTGCTAAAAATATTTTAAAAAGATAAATGAGAATCAAATTTTATGCTTAAAAAAAGGGCAAAATTCGTTAATAAAGTGCAGCTAGACATACTGATAAATAAGATGCAAAACCAACTAGACATTGCTAGAGGATACAATAAGGAAAACAAAGAAGATGTGGCGTTATTTTGGAAGGACGTTGAGGCGGAAATTAATAGTGCAGGCCCTCCAGTGAATTCAATATCGGAGTGGAAGAAGGTTGAAAATAGAACTAAATTGTCTGTTTTGAGCACTGTTACACAATAATATTTTTTGTTAGGTTTGGTGGGACCAAAAAAGGTACGTTCGTGGAAAAGTTGTGGCAAATGCCAAAAATAAGAAAGCAACGGGTGGAGGGCCTTATAGAGACATTATGTTTTCCCCTTCTGAACAATCAATTTTTGAATTGAATGGTAGGAAGGCGGCGGTAGAAGGTATTTCAAAGTCAGTTTCGTTTGGAGTTCAAAAACCATCGACCATAAAGAATTTCCATTCCTTGTCGACTGACGGCGAAAGTGTGCCTAAGAAAAGAAAACTGGAAACAACAATTTCTACCACTCCAGAGAAAGACAATAATAACACCAACGAAACCATAAGTTTAACTGAGCAACCTACATTTTCTCGGACATCTAGGAAAGACAATGATGAGAATAACACCAACGAAACCATAAGGTTCACTGAGCAACTTACATTTTCTAGGACATCTAACGTAATTTCGAAAAAGAAGACAAGCACCAAAGAGTTAGTGGAGAGCGAACTTGAAATTCACAAACAATTTATGCAAAATCATAAGAGATGGTTTTGAATATTGTAAGAAGCATACCAATGAAATAAAACACGAGATTCGGAAAGTTTATAAGGGGATAAACGAACTTTGCGATATCCAAAATAAACAATTGGTAGAGCAGGCACGGAATAATACAATTCAAATCAGATATTGCAGGAGCAGATACGCCATAATGCAAAAATGGAAGAACTTCGTCAAGTGGAAATTCAAAACCAAAGAAACAATTAATGTACTTTTTTGTTTTCAGATCTTTTGATCAAATGTTTTTATTAATTTTTCCAGTTTCTTTGTTCTGATTTACGTGGCAGCAGGAGTCTGCATTTTTTAGTTCTCTTTAGCAAAACTTAACATAAGTTTTTATAGTTATAGTTATGGATTAGTAGAATTTAGGATTAAGGATTTACTTATAAGTACTTGCAAAACTTATCATTAATTTGCAATGTTAAAAAAATTGCATGAATATTTATTTGATTTAATTAAAAAATAAAATTAAAAATACATATGTAATCGAATTTGAAAAATATTTTTTTTTTTTTTAAATTGAATTCCCAATATTTGTACGAATGCGCTGAGCAATTGCCGAATATTCCAAATTGGATTAAACAGTTTATAAAGGCATTTGATCGTGTGCCTCTGTTTCCAGAATGTTTTTCATTAAACTTGCTTTCATTAGAGCCAAAAGCAGGGTTTCTATGTGGAGTTAAAAGTCAAGGCTCCAAAGGGTATCCTCCGTCACCTAACAATGAGATGGAAATAAGATTGGATTACTAATTTGTATCTTAAATAACTGTGTTTATTATGCACCTAATAACCAGTCATTGCATCTGTTTTCAGCGTAATCCTTTTCCATGAGTGCTTTTAAATCACTTACGCCCTAAATAAGAGAGTCGACAAAACGAATTTTCATATTTTGGACACAAAACAGCCATGTTTTGATATTTGAATTCAGGTACTTGAAATTTACGTATTTGAAATTTACTAACAAGTAAAACATTCAAGCTGAAATATCTTTTTCTATTATAGTAAAGATGCTTGTTTTCACTTAGGGCTACAATTTTTACATGCGTTCCTTCCAAGCAACCAACGACGCCGGGTATCTTATACTTTTCGTGGAACAATTTAGCAGCCTCTTTTTTATCTTCGGTGTTGGACCATGTTATCCATTTTGGGCATAATTTTTTTTCAAAAATGTCTAACACTTCCTTAAGTACTATACTCATGGTTGACTGCGCTAGTCCGACTTCATGGCCATTACCAACTCCCTTTTGATAATAACCTTCCGCGAAAAGCGTAAGCTTGCATTTAATTTTACTACAGGAGGTATTGGAGCACTTGTTTTTCTGAGTCCAAAAGCACAGTCAATAAATAATTGTGTGCATCCTTTGATACCCTATAATATTGGTGAAATCTGAAGAAAAAATAAACTGTAAGAATTTCAAAACTATATCTTGTAACTATCAGCTTACATTTGTGCAGGTAGTTGCAAGGGATTTGAGCACAACTTATTCTTTTATACAACTTTTTATTTCAAGAAATTTATTTTATTTTTGACATTTTGAGCTTGAATACAATTCACAATAAGAAAAAGTTTGAAACAGTGTGATTCGAAGTGAATTTCAATTCGGGCGAATTTCATGATGCCAATTTTTATTTCGAGGGAAATGCCTTTTTCGGGTGAATTGAATTTTCGCCCGAAATTCATAATAGGGGTGATTTTAATTCAATATGAAAGTGAAAACTGTGTAGCAGAATTTAATAATAATAAAAATAACAAAACTTACATTGAGAAGATTCGTACTCCATAAAATTATTTTTCAGTATTTTGCATAACGACATTTTGAAGACTTTGTTTATAAATTTGCTGTAATTATTTGTTATGTAATTTATCGTGTTATGTATTTATAGTTTAAACGTTATTTATTGGTTTATAAAAAAATAAAGGTTTAATTTAAGAACTACCATGCAAAATAGGAATAATTAGAAATTGATCTTCATGAGGGAAACACAATGCTTTGCAGTCTATGTCTTCTACCTCGAACTATTCTATGAAACCTGAAGGGTTCGAATCAATAAGACATATACCTAAAGAGTTATTGGAGTCAAGAGGCTCTTTAAATAAACTTTTAATTATTTTTAGCCTTCGTCCTCGAACGAAAGTCATTTCATTTATTTTTGAGAGAGCTGCGCTTAAATGCATCAGCTGCGTTTAAATTCGCTCCTCGTAAAAATTCAATTTTCACAGTGAAAAACTGATTTAGAAATTTTACAAACGTGCAATAGAGGTTCAAAAATAACTTTAAGTCCAAGTTCTTGTTGCAGACGGCAGATTTCTGCTCTTGATTGCAATAAAAAATATTAATTGTTTATTTCTGCGCAATAACCAGCAAGTGAGAAAAAAATGCCGGTGGAGCGCTCACGTCCAACCGAAAAAGAAGATTAGTCGGTGCGGTGACTAACAAAAAAATTCTCAGCACTATGTTGCCAAAAATTGAATGTGAAAAAAATAAAGAAAATGGCTCTTCCGGTAAAACGGATAGCCAAAGTGTTAAGATTCAATCAAGTGCGCGTAGCAATACCAAAGTATCACCCACCAATATTAAGAAGAAACCGATCGCTCCCGCGCAAAAACTCAATCGAGTACATACATACCAAAAAATATTGAATACTAAAGAAAGGCCAGCTTCACCCATGGTGTAATAACAAAGGTGGGGTTCTTAAAACAATATTTCTCAAAAGTGTGGAGTTCGTATCCTCCATTGTTTTGTTTCGTATTTTTTTTAGACACTGCGATGTTTTGATTAATTGGCCAGCTCAGCAACCTCATTAATTTTGAAGCGCTTTAAGCAGCTTTTTACTGAGAGGTATTTGTGTTGAGTTTCAAAATTCTGATGCGAACAAAAAACTACGCTAAATATTATAGCGGGCTTCAATATGATAGCAATAAGTCTTTTTTGTTATTGCAATAACAATCACAGCGACTAAATTTTTAAGATTTAATGTAGTTTGCAGCTATCGTTCAGAAAATTTTCAAGATCTTACGCTTAAGCGCTTCAATTCATCAAAGCGCTTAAGTTTTCTGAATGGGCAATTGAAATGTTATGAATGTCAAAACTACAGCAAATAGGATGACAAATGATTGAAAATTGAGGCTCTCCCTAATTACTTCACCTTTATTATTACCCCATGGCTGCACCTAATCAACCGGGACCTCTTTCTGTCAACTCACCATGGAGTGTACAATGCGGCTCTCCTTTGATCCCCCACCAGGGAAATGAGCCACCCATAGGAAATTTAACACCCCATCAAGAAAAAAATTAAGCAATCGCAAGTTCAAAACTTTCTAATTTTTTTAATGCTGTCAGCCAAAAAATTAATCCTACCACCGATGCAAACTATAACAAAGTTACAAACTCAGCAATCCAGGCAGACATGCAAAATAAAGTCATGCGATTTATACTGAAGAAACGTTATGATACATCAATTAGGGAAATGTTATGTAGTCTGAATTGGCTAAGCATAAAGCAGCAAATTTTTTTTTATACCATGAAATTTATATACAATATCAAGAACGGAAATTTGCCAGATTATTTAAGATCTAATATGAAATTTAACTACGAGGTACATGACAGACACACAAGAAAAAGAAATAATTTTAATTTACCTCTCTATAGAACAGAGTCTGAGAAAAATAGTCTATTTTATAAAGGGTTGAAATGCTTTAATGAATTACCTGAAATTATTAAGAACTGTGATATAAACTTGTTCAAAATAAGATTGTATGATTATACCAAAACATTAGAAATAAGATAAATGCTAAATATTTTATATTACTTTTCTTTTTATTCTTATAAGATAATTTTATTCTTATAAGATAATATTAGATTTAATTACTATAGAATATTTTTGTGAACTATTTTAAATGATTTTTAATTAGGCTTGAATAAGCCGTAATAAATAAATAAATACATAAGAATCAAGCGAAAGCTTAGTCCATCAAAGGGTAATATAAATAACTTTAAAAATATGTGCAAAGTAAGTGAAAGCGAACAAGCAGCCCACTTAGCCAAAATAGGTATGCTTTGCTTGATAACGACCCATCTGAACCGAGAAACGACAACAGGAACGACTTAAACGATGCGACACTAAAACCTCCCCCCATCTACTTGCGAGAACGTAGTTCTACTGCTCTTGTTTCTAATATAGTTTCTCTGATTGGAAAAGATGCCTTTCATATAATTCCTCCCAGTAAAGGTAATGTCCATGAAACCAAAATACAAGTTTATGGAGAAAATAACGTGAAATCAAAGAAGCTCTACTTCATGCCGTATTTAATCCAAAATCCATTTTTAACATTAGAAACAAAATTAAAGTCCCCCAGCCGCTTTTTCGTGTAGAACTTGAACCAGATACCCGAAAATTGCAAAAAAATTATGTGCATCTGATTTATAATCGCTACCTTTTATATCGTAGATAATCTGTTGAGGAACCCCATAAACGAATCGGTCCTAAGCAGAGCACAAACTGCCAGGAATTTGGCCACCCCAAAGCTTATTGTACTCTTCGTCTATTTGTGTTGCTTGTTGCGACTTTCACTCCTCGTCAGCATGTTCTACTAACAAAAAAGATGCAACTACAAAAAATGCAATAATTGCGGAGGCAACCATACAACAAATTACAGGTGGTGCCCAGTATACTAGGCTGAATTGAAAAACAAAATGCGTTTACTTAAAGAAATAGTTCGAAGTCCACGTACCCAAGCCATGCAGATTTTAAAAAATAACATTGTACCTTCAAACTTGCCCAATATGTTGGCTCAGACCTATGCTACCGTGCTCAAATCTAGTCAGGATAAACCTGCAAATATCATAAGCAACCCTCAAAATTTTGAGACCATGCTTGTGACGCTCACTCAATGCATGACTCAGTTCATGACAAAAATGCATGAGATGATGAACAATCAAAACCAACTTATGAAAGTTTTGATTGGAAACAATTGATCACACTCAAAGTCTGTCATTGGAATGCAAACGGCGCAAGCCAACACGAATTAGAAATTACAAACTTCCTTTGCAACAACGAAATTGATATTTTACAAATTTCTGAAACACATCTTACCCTCATGCACAATTTAAAAATTGAAGCTTATAAATTGTGCAAAACCTGTCGCCCTAATGGTAAAGCACGAGGAGGAACAAGAATACTCATTAAAAACCGCATAAAGCACTACAAATTTGAGCAGTATGAGAGAGACTACCTACAAGCTTCGTCGATTTGCTTACAATGTTGGGACGACAAAGTAACAGTTTCAGCTGTATATTGTCCGCCAAGATATAAGATTACGACAGCCCAGTTCAACCACTTTTTTAATTCACTAGGATCAAAATTCGTAGCTGCTGGTAACTATAATGCGAAGCATAACCACTGGGGTTCACGACTTATCAATCCAAAAGGCAAAGCACTTTGGCTTTCACAAACCAACCGCCGCAATGGACTTGATTATGTCTCCACTGGTCAGCCAACATATTGGCTATCAGACCTTCAAAAGACTCAAGATCTAATGGATTTTGCAATTACAAAAGGAGTCAAAAAGAAGCAAATTTATGCTGAATCATGTTTTGACTTGAGCTCTTACCATTCTCCTGTCATTTTGTATCTGCATAAATATGTAGAGCTGATGCAGACACCCAAAAGGCTTACAAAAAATAAATCGAATTGGCTTAAATATAAAAAATACATCAGTAGTCATCTTCGTAATGATGTTAGCCTTAAAGATTCGGAAGAGCTGGAATCAGCCATACAATTATATAAATGCATGCTTGTATCAGCTGCTCTTCATGCCACTCCTGTGCAACCAATCTATATAAAGCAACGCCTCAGGCGACTATGGCAAGAAGTCAGGTCACCAACACTTAAACATAAACTAACCTTAGCCAAACTTAAATTGAGAAATGCCCTCCGAGAAGAGTCTGAAAGGGGTATAGACTGAGCCCGGTAGAGTCTTCGAATTACTCTTTATGGAAGGCCATCAGAAGTTTGAAAAAACCTACTGACATATATTCTCCCATTAGACTAAGCAATGGGTGCTGGGCTAGAAGTAACGAATAAAAAGGGCAAGCATTTGCTCACCATCTTAAACATGTATTTCAGCCGAATCCTCCAGGCAACAGCTCTGAAATACCACAAGAAACTTAAAATATGAGACAAATTTTGTTGCGCTTCACAGCTAAAGACGTTCATTCATTCATAAAGACTCAACTGAACAAGAAGAAAGCACCAGGTCATGACTTAATAACTGCTAATAAGCTTATTGAATTACCTTACTGTGCAGTCAGACACCTAACCATACTTTTTAACGCTATTACTCGATTGGGCCACTACCCAAAAAGCTGGAAGATGTCTCAAATTACAATGATTTCTAAGCCTGGGAAAAATCCCACACAAGTTTTATCATATCGGCCAATAAGCTTGTTGCCAACCACATCAAAATTTTTTGAAAAGCTGCTGCTCTCGAAAATTTTGCCCTACATGAACCAACTCAACATAATACCTCAGCACCAATTTGGTTTCCGCAAAAAACATGGAGCTATAGAGCAAGTTCACAGGATAATAGTAAATATTAGAAAGACATATGAAGAAAAAAAATAATGCTCAGCAGTGTTTCTTGTTGTAGCTCAAGCTTTTGATAAGGTTTGGCACGATGGACTTATACACAAGATAAAAAAATTACTCCCTAAAAATACCCATGCTTTACTAAGGTCCTACCTTACAGGACGAAAGGTCAGGGTAAAGTGCAACGACTACATTTCAGATGACGTTGAAATTTTTGGAGGCGTACCACATGGTAGTGTTCTTGGCCCAATTCTTTACCTAATTTACACTTCTGACTTGCCAACAAACAACTCTGTGCTTACATCTACTTTTTCTGATGACACTGCAATTTTGTCTTGTCACGCAGAGCCTCATAGTGCGTCACATACCCTCGAAGAACATATGCGTCTAGTTGAAACATAGCTTTTAAACTGTCGAATAAATGTAAATGAGCAAAAAAGTAAACAAGTAACTTTTACACTCAATAAAAAGACTTGCCCCACAGTTCACCTAAATAACACCGCAATTCCTCAGAGCACTGAAGTTAAATACTTAGGTATGCACCACGACAGACGACTTACTTGGAAAAGTCACATTGAAAAGAAAAAAATTCAAATGAAGTTGAAAGCATCAAGCATTAATTGGCTTTTGCATAAACATTCAAAACTCAGCCTTGAATATAAAGTTTTTTTTTACAAAGCTATTATTATACTTATATGGTCATACGGAATCCAGCTGTGGGGCAACGCATGCTTATCGAATATAGAAATATTGCAAAGGTCTCAGTCAAAAATACTTCGAACTATTTCCGGCGCACCATGGTATGTCAAAAGTATAAACATACACCAAGATCTTGGTATACCCTTCGTTAAGCAGATACAGAAAAACATTAAGCGATCGTATCAACAAAAACTACAGCAACATCCAAACATACTGGCTAGGAACCTACTCATAACATCGAAAACGTCTCGATTGAAGAGACAAGAGTTACCACCCCTGTAGCTATTATGTATACGCATATTGGGTACTCCTTTCACAACTGAAGACAACATTTGAAAAAATAACATTTCTAAGCAATGGCTTGGAAAAGTCTGACGTTATATTAGTTTCTTAAGATTTGTATAATTATTGTTAGTCTCCAAGCGAGTTGGTTCAATAAATAAATAAGAAGTTTCAAAAAAAAAAAAAAAATTATAAATAGATTTCGGAAATTTTCGGTATTAGTGCAAAATTTATAAGTTATCTACAAATTAAATCACGTAGACAAGAGATGGTGAAATTGTGAGGTACAGGATCGAGGATAGTCAAAAACCTAGCCAATATTGAAAAATGATATCCATTTAAGACAAATAGTATCATTTACATCAGATAACGATGCAAATATGATAATACCAACTAATATACATATTATCTCATCCATCTGAAAATTTCGAAGAATATCCCTACTAGAAAATGTTGTTAGGCGTAAATTAGGTCCCCATTGGTTTTACCTAACCAGAACGTTAGCGAGTTGGTTCAATAAATAAATATGAAGTTTGAAAAAAAAAAAAAAAATAGTATTCCAATATTTTCAAAAGTAGTCTTAAAGGATTAAGCGTATTTTGTCAGGAAATGTTCGATTTGTAAAGATTAAGATTTATTCAAACTGATTTTGAGTTAGAGAGGTGAAATAAATAAAAATCCTAGTTATAGAGGCATTAAACATTGGTGTGTATTGCAGTAGGACCAAACTATTTCTGATAATTTTTTAATCGACAACAAGAAAGTAACTTCGCTGAAGTTCAAATGAAATCAAATGTTAACGTCTATCATAAGTTCCTAAGCAATGATGTACATTGTCGGCATAGTCTTAAAGTCGGTACCTTATTTTTCTTCGAGCTATAGAGGTAATTCGTTTCAAATAATCGAGTTGTAAGGGTTGTAAAATCAAACATTAGTACTTATGTTTGAGATGCAGAGATCAAATTTATTTTTTCGAATTATAGAGGGAAAATATGTACTGAATTTACTTGTAGGGACTCTAATTATTTCGACTTATAGATGGGTCAGATTTCGAGCAATGGAGGTTTTGACGCTTGAAGGGAAGGGAATACAACATTTTTTTCAAGCTTGGGAGATTTTCGACTTTTCGAGGCTCGACTTAAAGAGGTTCCACTGTATATTAAAAAGCTGAGCCTTTTACAGTCTTCCAACTACTCTTTATGGAAGGCAATTAAGGGTATGAAAAAACCAGCTGACTTAGATTCATCTATAAGACTAAGCAATGGTAACTGGGCTAGAAGTAATGAAGAAAAAAGCCAAGCTTTTGCCCACCATCTCAAACAAGTATTTCAGTCAAATTCTCCAGGCAACAGCTTCGAAATACCACAAGAAACTCAAAATATGAGACAAATTCTGTTGCGCTTCACAACTAAAGACGTACCAACGCATTCATACCAACGCAACTCAACAAGAAGAAAGCACCTGGCCATGACCTAATAACTGCTAATATGCTTATTGAACTACCTTGTTGTGCAGTGAGACAATTAACCATTCTTTTCAATGCTATTACTCGATTGGGCCACTACCCAGAAGTGTGGAAGACGTCTCAAATTACAATGATTCTAAGCCTGGGAAAAATTCCACACAAGTTTCATAATGTCGGCCAATAAGCTTGCTGCCCACCACTTCGAAACTCTTCGAAAAGCTGCTACTTTCGAAAATTATGCCCCACGTGAACCAACTCAGCATAATACCCCAACATCAATTTGGCTTCCGCAAAAAACGCGGAACTGTAGAGCAAGTTCGCAGGATAGTCGCACAAATTAGAAAAGAATATAAATCTTCTGCAATTTAAAAAATTTCTTAGCAACGTTAAATCTTTAACCGCCTTAAGTGACCGCGCTTTTTTATAAAAAATAAAACAAATTATTTAAATTTTAAATTTATATTTGGATGCATTTCGACTCTATTTGAGTCATCCTCAGCATAAAACAATTTAAAGACTAAGCAAAACATAAATATACAAAGTTGAGTAATGCTTAATTCGTATTAAATGTTATTGCATATACATTCAAAGCATAAAACAAATAACTAAGAGCACATGACAAACGGTAGTGGAAGACAAAGTTAAAAATTAGAACTTGCAACAGCTGTTATGTATGACAAGCAAATACAATGCATTCAATAAATAAATAAGAACAATATTTAACATAAATACAGAAATTACACCAAAACAAAAACAGCGAACCAGAAAAGCTGGAATAGCTTTATTTTTTTTTTTAAGTAAGCCAAAAAGGGATGACTTGATCGGAGCTTTCATCGTGTTCATAATTATGTTGTTGTTCTTATGCATGTAAATGCTTTCATAGGCATCCAAGCTTTTTTCTTCTCTGATGTGTTTTATTAATTTTAGGTTTTCTTTGCCAAAGCTATGTAAGTTTTCAACTGCATGTAAAGCTACCACTGATTTATTTAAACGTTCGTACTGTATGTGCGCTACGTGTTCGTTGAACCTCGTTCCGTTTAGTTTGTCCATAATATTTTTGTTCACACTGGTTTAATTATCTTTGTATTTTGTTGTTTGCTGTCCCAGTTGTGCACCAGCGCGCATATTTCTGCTTATTCTAGTGAAGCTTAAGGCCTGTTTGTACGATATATTTTTGTTTGCATTTTTAAATGTCACTTTGGCATACATAACTCTTACATGTCATGCAAATCGGCACAGAAATCCGAAAATGGTTTTTGAATCAACTTTAAAGTGATTAAATCATGTTTTGCTTTCTTTTTAGAGTTAGTTTATGAATTCGTCAACGTGTTAATTAAGTTGTCTAACGACTTTACAATTATCTAGGACGTAGTTCATTTTTCAAAATGATTTTTACTGAAAGTTTACGGCAAAGGTGTCTTAAAGCATAAACATTATATTTTATTGATTCAATGCAATTTTGTACAATCATTTGAAATTGTTGAGGAAAATCTTCAAACTATCGTCACACTATTCCATTCAATAAGATTTGACTAATAAAGAATCAAAAAGTAAGAAATTATTAAAGGTATTATCTTCAAAGCAATTTATCTGAGTTATGATGCTGATTTTTATCAAAAACCGATGTACTTATTCTCTTCTACAATTTTAATCTTAAAGCCCCGTCAGACTATGTGAGAAGTCATATGCTTTTTTTATGCCTTGCATATGATATGTCAAATCGCATAAGATTTATTTTATTGTGTTCCTACTTATATGATTTATGTTAAGAGAACTTGTCTTTTCTCAATAGTAATTTTGGCATTATCTATTAAATTAATTTTTATTTGTAAAAAATTTTTTTTTAACAAGAAACTCATATGACTTCTCTTTTGAAATAGACTTAGGTTAGGTTAGGTAGGAGTGGCAATCAGTTGCGAACTGACTCACTTAGACCAAAAATTATCCATTGTGATACCACAGGGTGTCTCACTATACCCTCTCGTTGAACCAACCAGATCTCTTAATAAAATTTGATAGCTGACCTATACCAACATTCCTCAGGTCATTCAGGTCATCAAATAGAAACGAACCGAGTGTTTTGTGGCGTTTCCTAGCAAGTCCGGGGCATTAGCAGAGAAAATGTTTTATGTTTTCTTCCTCCTCCACATCTCCGCAACTTCTGCAAAAGACCTAACACCCAATCTCTCCGCATGTCTGCCAATGAGGCAATGTTCAGTTATGACTGCAACAACTGTCGAGACACTTTGTCTAGTGCGAGAAATCAGTTCTGACGAACGCTTAGCATCCCATTTTGGCCAAATCTGCCTAGTTATATTACAAGTTGACCCTTGAGTCCACCTTTTGTTAGCATTTTTTACCATTTCTCTTTAAGCAATAACTTGCAGGTAGCAAGTGGCATGCCAACACCTTCCTTATCTTGAGGAATTTATGCAGTAGTCCCTTGCCTAGCAAGTTCATCAGCTTTGCAGTTGCCATCAATGTTCCTATGCCCTGGCACCCAGATGAGGTGAATATTAAAATGCTGGGTCATCTCATTTAGAGATGAGCGACATTGTTGGGCCACTAGTGAATTGAGGAAGACTGATTCTAGAGATTTTATAGCAGCCTGACTATCTGAATAAATTGTTATATCCTTTCTGGATACGACATTCATCCTCAGCCAGGATGCTACTTCTTCTATCGCTATAACCTCTGCCTGAAAAACGCTACAGTGGTCTGGTAACCTCGCAGCGATACTAATTTTCAGTTCCTTAGAGTAAATACCATAACCCACCTGGTTATTTAGCTTGGAACCATCTGTGTAGAAATTAATATGGTCCCTTCTCCCCGGGATTCCTCCCTTCCAGTCATCCCTAGATGGAATGTGAGTTACGTAATCCTTATTGAATGAGATTACTGGAACTATATAGTCCAAATTAGAGGGTACAGACCGTAAGCTATTAAGGATAGTTGAGTGGCCTGTTCTACCCTCGGACCAGCAGATAGTTTCCCTGAGTCTGATGGCAGCACAGGCTGCCATCCGATTACCTAGCAGGTCAAGAGGAACGAGATTAAAGAGGACTTCCAAGGCATCAGTCAGTGTAGTCCTCAGTGCACCAACGATGCACATGGAAGCTGCCCTTTGAACTCTTTGCAATTTTTTGTAATAGGTAACCTTGTCTAAGACAGGCCACCATACCACAATGCCGTATAAAAGAATCGTCGAATGACCGCTGTGTAAAGCTAGTGAACAATACGAGGTGATAGCCCCCATCTTCCACCTACCGCTTTTTTACAAGAGTATAGCGCTACAGTTGCTTTCCTAACTCTTTCTTCAATGTTAATTTTCCAACTTAATTTCCTATCCAATACCAGACCAAGATACCTTGTACTATAATTAAAAGTTAATATAGTGCCATTTAGCGAAGGTGGTACTAAAATTGGAAGTTTGTTATTCCTAGTGAAGAGTACTAGTTCAGTTTTGTTCGGATTTACACCTAAGCCAGCCTCATCTGCCCATGAGACGAGTATATTTAAGGCATCCTGAAGAATTTCACACATTGTGTTTGGAAATTTGCCACATGCAGTTAATGCTACATCATCTGCATAGGCAACAGCCTTAGAGCCGTGCCCTTTTAGTGACATGAGCATCTTATTTACTGCCAGATTCCACAGTAGAGGAGATAGTACACCCCCCTGCGGTCTTCCTCTGCAAACGAACCTATTTGCCTTAGATTTGCCAAGATTTGATGTAATGCTTCTATTTGTCAGTAGCTTTTTAATCATATCAACTATTGAACTGTTAATATCCAGTTTCTGAAGCTCTGATATGATCATATTTGGGTTAACATTATTAAATGCTCCTTCAATGTCTAAGAACGCCGTCAGGGCGAATTCCTTATATTCAAAGGATTTCTCAATACTACCTACTATAGTGTGGAGTGCAGGTTCTATAGATCTGCCTTTCGTATAGGCATTCTGAGAATTAGACAGTAGATCAGGTTTGATACTACTTCGAATATAGATTTCTATGAGCCTTTCCAAAGTTTTTAGAAGAAAGGAGGAAAGACTTATTGGCCTAAAATCCTTTGGATTTATGTAAGAGCTCTTCCCGGCCTTTGGAATGAAGATGACTTTGGTCATCCTCAAAGCTAGAAGAATGTAGGAAAGGTTAAGGCAGCCTTTAAAAATAGCTACCAACCATGGTATAATTAAACGAACAGATCGTTGCAGTTCAATTGGTGTTACACCATCAGGTCCTGGTGATTTGTAGGGTTTGAAGCTACTAATCGCCCATCGAACTTTGGCTTCCGAAACAATGTCCCCGAGAATATTTGAAGATATCTGATTTTGAACACTTAAATCCACTGGTTGCTGCAAAGAGTTACCAGGGAAGTGTGAGTCTAGTAAGAGGTCTAAGGTCTCTTTGCTAGAAGTTGTCCAGCAGCCATCAGGCTTTTTTAAGAAACCTAGCGTAGTGGGTGAGGTAGACAGAATCTTCCTCAATCTAGATGCTTCTGAAGTCTCTTCTATGTTCTCACAGAAGTTCCGCCACGAGTTGCGTTTAGCTTTCCTCAACGAACTCTTGTATAATTTAAGACTAGATTTATATTCGTTCCAGTCATTTTCTAAACCTGATTTTTTGGCTTTATTAAATAAGGTTCTACAACTACGTCTACGGACTTGAATATCTGTTGATCACATTGGGGGTTTTTTCTTTCCCCTGGGCTTGCCTATTGGGCAAGATATCTCCAAAGATTTATTTAATCCTCCTGTTAATTGTTGAACCAATTTGTCAATCTCGTGGACAGTTGGCGGCACTACGGAGGTTGAAATAGGCAGATGTGCCGCAAGATTCCTGTTATATAAACCCCAGTTTGTCCTTTTGACGTTCCGCTGAGCAATAGGAACTGGGGAGTTAACAGTGAGAGTAAATTTTATGTTACGATGATCTGAGAAAGAGTGCTCGGCTGAGACTCTCCAGTCAACAATGAAATCGAAAGCGAAGTCCAAGACAAGTGTTATGTCCAGGACTTCTTCTCTATTCTTTATTATAAAGGTTGGTTCGCAGCCTTTGTTGCAGATAAGGAGGTTAGTATTCAAAATATAATCAAAAAGTAACTCACCTCGTTCATTTTCATCTGTGCTACCCCAGACAGTGTGGTGTGCATTTGCGTCACTGCCTATGACTAGCCTAGTTTTGTTGAAAAAGGCCTGCTCTATAGCAGCCTTAAGTACAGTCTGTGGTAGGCCACCTGTCATGTCGTGAGCCATGTAGGACGAAGCTAGCCAGAAGCATCCAGCTTCAGACTCAAGGCTGGCAACGGCCGTATCTCGGTCACTATAATTAGAAAGCAAAAACAAGTTAAGGTTGGTCTTTGCCAAAATACACGCCCTGGGGTTACCTTCATCATTTGCCACCAGTAGCTGATACCCTAACATCCTCAGCCCACAGACTCTCCCAGCATGAACCCAGGGTTCCTGTATGAGGACTACATCATCTCCGCTTTTACTTAAGCGGATCAGTAAGCCCGCGGACGCCGCTTTAGAGTGGTGGAGGTTAATTTGGAGTACCCTCATCGGATTCCAAATCACCCTCCTCCACCACGGTTATGTCCGCTTCATCATCTTCAACCTCTTCGAGTAGCAGAGCTTCTTCAAGGAGATTTTCTACCTCTGATAACCCGTCAGAGTCCGTGGAGTTTTCCACAAGAGACGCCTCAGGTTGACCGCCTAGAGAATAGCTCCCCCCCTCTGGTTCCACCTCCCCCTCCCCAACATCCATATCCCCTGGCACTGGTTGTGCAGTGGCTACGGCTTTTGTGGAGGCAGAGACAGTCCCTTTGGAGGCAAGCTCCTCGTCTTTGCGGTAAACCCACCGCTTCACGTTGTTGAAACCGTACTTTATGATCCCTTTGGATTCCGCTAAAGCTTCCACGGACTCTTTATTAAGTAGGACCATAGCCTGCATGGATGGTCCGACAGGAGTTTCCAGCTTCCCAATCTTCCAATTGTGAGTTGGAAGATTGGGATTGCAAAGTCGGAGCATCCGCAGTACTGCGTCCTCTCCCGACGGGGTACTAGGTAACCAGACGCGAGCCCGGGGTCTGGAAGGAATTTCTTCCTTCTCAACAGCTTCCAGTCTCGCGCCCGGATACACCTCCCCTAACATGTTCACGGCTACCTTGTAGAGCATAGCAGACCGCTCATCCTCGCAGGAGATCAATTTATAAAGGCCCTGATGCCAGCCTGCCTCTTCACAGGACGGCACAGAACCAGGAAACTCCTCCAATATCTGGAAAAGAGTGTTTGCCAAGGCAGCACCCACCCATTTCCATTTATCACGAGGAATTGCCCCGTCCTCCGCCGCCCTGTCAAGGACTGCCAAAATTCTCCCCTTGTTTCCTTTGACAACCTCACTAAAAGACAGAGGTTTTCCGGTTGTCTTTTGCCGCTTGGCATCAGACGTCTCGTCTTGTGACTTCTGTCTCTTAGGTAGCTTTTTTACGACTTTTTGTGAATGGCCTTCAGTCCCTAGATCGACCCTCTTCGCCCAATTAAGGGAGTCCCTATCCTCCCTGGACATGGCGCTGGGATCGGCAGCTTCCAAGCGTCGGTGAATTCTAATCGCCGCCTGCTTGACCATATATTTTCTCTTAGAGGGTCGATAGAGCTTAGTTTGCTCCCCGACAGAGTGCTGCTCCTGCCTGGACTCCCCAGCCGACTTTGACTGACCCTGCCCTGAGGCTATGGTCGATGCCGAACTGGTTTGTCCAAGACCGGACAACAAAATTCCCCCATTTGTATCCTGCCCAACCCCTGATCTCCCAGCCGACTTAGACTGATCTGGCTGTGAGGCCGTGATCGTTGCCGAACTAGTTGTCTCTGGGGTGGGCAGTGAAAGTTCCCCAGATTTTTTATTTGTAGGGTTGGACGTGAAGTCCAGAGCCCTCTTTTTTCCTCCTACCATCAGTGCAGGTCCAGCCACCCGAAGGCCAGCGCTGGTCTCACCTGATGAGGTGCCGGCGTTATCGCCCTTTTTCGGATTTGTGCGAGCTCCGGACTCAGAATTTTTGATTGTTTTTGTTTCTGTTTTTGATTTTGTTTTTGAAGTTGAAAGATCCATATGATTCCCACGAGTACAGGACGCATATGTCCACCCACACAGAGGTCCAGGTGCGTGGGTAAGGCTGGTTAATACCGGAGGGTGCCAGGTATCCGGTATGCTCCGTTAGCGATTGAGCTATTTTTTTTTGAAACTGGGCTCCCAACCTGAAAGATCCTCAGCACGGATCGCATAACACCTTGATCCAGCCCAAGCAAGGGAAAAAGGAGTGCATCCCCACAGAGCCTGCATGTGTGGATAAGGCTAGATTAAAACAGGAGTTCGCCAAACGTCCCGAGTCCGCATATTATCAACTAGATAGCCCACTAGCCATTCATCCCTCGGCATATGCTGTTTCACCTTGGATTGGGGGAATTTCAACCTGAAATACCTTAAGGACATACACGCATCGGCACCAGACACTCATGATTTAGCGGTGAGAACCGATATGTGCTGTCCCGAAGATACCTCAGGTATTTGAGGAGCTAACCGACCCCTAGCCTAGCTATGCTAGCCAGCCCTACAGTCAAGACTTAACTTCCTGGAGAGCTGTTTCCAGTGGCCACCAGCTTGGAGGTCATAGCTACACTACCTACTGTCACTAATTGCGGCACGACAAGCATGTACTAACTGTTAATCATGTATATCGCTTTGTTCCGCTAATCAGTGCAGTCGGCTGACCACCTTGAAATAGACTTGAATCAAATGTCAAAATAGTCATATGCTTTCTCATATGTCAACTCATTTGTGTAATATAAAAATATTCACACTATGAGAGTTGTCATATTTGACGACTCATAAGACTTTTTATATGACTTCTCATATAGTATGAAGGGGCATTTAATATACTTTTTGTGAATTAAAGCATACTTTCAGAGTTAACCAACCAAAAGTGGAATTAAAACAATCGAAACCTTCTTTTCTTAAAGTGTGAACGCTTTAATTCGGTGTGATATATCGAAAATGTGATTTTACTTACATATATATATCTGCCTTAGAATTACTTTTTACGAATACTAGTTTAAGATTATTCGATTCAACTTGTTTCAAGATAATATCTTAGTGATTCTGTAAACAAAATGAAAATCAAACTTTTATAAAAGTACGGGGAAAATCTTCATTTTGATTTTCCATACAATTTCCCGCAAATCCCATATTTAGAATTTTTTAACAAGTGGCATAGTTTGGTAAGCGCAAGTTTGCCTCTTGTGGACGAGGGTAGGTGAGACGGAGACGGGCAGGATCCCACTAGACAAAGGGGAAATTGCGGGTGCAGGCCGGGAGGATCCCACTAGACAGAGGGGTATCTGAGGGTAGAAGGGTGTCATACAGCCGTGGTGAGCTGCAGTGAACCATGTTGAATTTCACAACAGCTCACCACAGCTTTTGACATTTCTAATTTGCCTTTGCAATTATGCTGAAAATTTTTGGACTCATGCAATAAAAAGGTAAAAAATATTACTTAAAATATTATTCCATTTTTAAACAATACATTTTCAGCTTTGTCAACAACACCAAAACGATACTGGTTGGTCGTAACGACTGGTCGCTGCGTAGTGGGCTCAAGACGCTGACCTTAAACTCATCGGACAGATTTTTTTTCTTCACTAAAAAGCAAACTTATTAACAAAGGCGACATACACATCAAGGAGTCGTTACGGAAGAAACGTAAGAAACGAAAAGATCCTCAACCTATCAAGGTACATGAGGCACCACAAAGTTCCACACTATTCTTTCAATACAACAAGCAATTGGGTCCACCATATCACATTATCATCGATATGAATTGAAAGACATATACGCTGTGGGGCAAGAAATGTATGAATTAGCGCAACAATACAAGGACAATGGAGTTGCAATTTTTAAAGAGCACCCTAAATTTGCACATGAATATTAGATGATGTGAGTTTTTGATAGCTTTTTTATTTGTGGAAGTATTAAAATTGATTTGATCTTTCTGATTTCAAGTAAAATTTTCGCATCTTGCACGTAATATGACGATGCAACGTACGATTAAACTCTACAAACTGCCTGATCAACCAAAAACCAAGGGTATTCTTCGCAATAAGCTAAAGATATGGAAAAAGTACACAAAATACTCGATGAATATATGAAAAAATTTTATGTGTCCTGTATTTTCGAAACAAGAGTTCCGTCAATGGTTCTCGCCGAAGGAGGGCATTATTGACTACTTTGTGGTGGAGAATGCTATGGTGACATTACTGACATGGTAAGCTACTACAGTCTGCCATCGACTGTAATGCATCATGTGCATAAGACTACGTGCTGCGTATTCATTCTATAACGTTTCGACAAAAACTCCCTGGTTGGAACTAATGAATGACGCATTAATTTCTGCTAAATATATATTTCAACGCACTCGATTTAATGGACAATAAAAAGTTCTTAGTGCCATTGAAATTTGGTACTGGAGATGGCAATTTGCAATATTATTTGTATAACTGGAAGTGTCTTAGCATGAAGCCTGAGGAATAAATATTTGTTTTTATAACACATTTTTGTAAGCTTGCTTATGCAAAGTTTAAATAAGCTAAGCAAAAATACCTATGAAACATTAAAAACTTGCATTAAAGTTTTATAATAACGAAACAGCTTTTCTTACAATATGAAATACATACATTTATAAATACATAATCATATTGTAAAAATAAATATGCATGCGAACGTTATTTACATTATAGATTTTTATTGATTGATCAAATAAAACAAAATAACTTAAGGAAGTAAAATTTTAATAAACACTGTTTTTTTATTTTACTATGAAAAATTAAACCACCACCTGCTTGTAATAATATTAAATACCAAATGAATAGGTAATATAAGAAAAGAATCCATTTTCATACATTTTGTTTCCATCACTAAGAAAACAGGTTATTATGCCAAATGGAATACTCAAAAAGCTAAGTCGTACGTTACGCATCCAAACCAAAGTCGTAAGAATTTTCAATTGATATGTTACTTGGTATGTGGCAGCATCCAAATGTGATGCCGAGACATATAACAAATTATTTTGTACAAGGTTAACGAATGAAGGTACTCAGACTTTCAGTGTGTCCAGTGGATTGATAATAATAGTCTTATATAGTGCTTTCGTAAGTTTTCCAACATCTGTTCCTTCCTCGTTAAATACCAGCACTAGACATGTAATAAGTTTGGCCACTTCAGACATGTATACAGCTAAAAAAGAAAAAATATAATTAGCGACGACAGAAAACATGGATAAAGGAAAGTTTTTTACATCACTAAAACTTTCTACTTAATTTCTGCACATATTGTACATATGTAACTAAATATAAAGGCTGTACCATTTTTCAACTCATTTATCCATAACAGCCGTCATTGCAACATGCAGTCGCAAGAAAATTATCATCAATAATGTTTGCATTATGTTGAGTTTCCTGCGGCGATGACTCTTGTTGTTGTTGATCTGTTCTAGACGATATTTTGATATTGCTATCATCATTCCAATCCCAATCAATCCAACTCTCGTTTTTACTTCTAAAATCGTCAGTGAAAACTTTGTGTTCCAATTTTGGTGGAGGTTCGTTGGCAATGTATTCTAAAAGCTCAAATATGGCCATTACTTTGGATTCGGCAATAGTTTGATTGCCGTCATCAGAATTCTCATCGAAAACCATGTAATTTTCGTTCTTCTATAGCCAATTCTTCTTTAGTTATGTACCCGTTGTACCTTTCACCAGCGCCGACTGCTTCAATACTACTGCTTGAGTTAAAAAGTTTATTGAAAAGCTGTAATGAAAAGACAAATCAATTATTTTCATAAAAATTCGAAAAATTATGATACAAACCAAAAATTGTAATATCGCTGTTCAAGACGGCAAAAATGTTTCAGAAATTTGACAGCTGGAAAGTAGCCAGACTTACAAATTTTTTCACATAAGAACAATTCGTTTGATTTTTCTATTAATTCATTAAAAATTGGTACATAATGTAATTGCTTGCATTTTCTTAAACATTTTATGATGATTTTCTTTACAAAAAATATGATTTTTTTCATTTTAATTCTATACAGACTTATAAATTTACTATACTCATGGGAAAATATTCACAAAGTGGCACACGCACACTGAGGAACTCACCGCGCAAGGGTGAACTTCAATTTTCACTAACACTAACAAAAAGTGTTTTTCCCGCCGAAAGACTTTCTCGTCTAATTAGTCTATGGAGAAGAGTCTGAAAGGGGTGTAGACTGAGCCCGCTAGAGTCTTCGAATTACTCTTTATGGAAGGCCATCAGAAGTTTGGAAAAACCTACTGACATAGATTCTCCCATTAGACTAAGCAATGGGTGCTGGGCTAGAAGTAACGAATAAAAAGGGCAAGCATTTGCTCACCATCTTAAACATGTATTTCAGCCGAATCCTCCAGGCAACAACTCTGAAATACCACAAGAAACTTAAAATATGAGACAAATTTTGTTGCGCTTTACAACTAAAGACGTTCATTCATTCATAAAAACTCAACTGAACAAGAAGAAAGCACCAGGTCATGACCCAATAACTGCTAATAAGCTTATTGAATTACCTTACTGTGCAGTCAGACACCTAACCATACTTTTTAACGCTATTAATCGATTGGGCCACTACCCAAAAAGCTGGAAGATGTCTCAAATCACAATGATTTCTAAGCCTGGGAAAATCCCACAAAAGTTTTATCATATTGGCCAATAAGCTTGTTGCCAACCACATCAAACTTTTTTTAAAAGCTGCTGCTTTCGAAAATTTTGCCCCACATGAACCAACTCAACATAATACCTCAGCACCAATTTGGTTTCCACAAAAAACATGGAGCTATAGAGCAAGTTCACAGGATAATAGTAAAAATTAGAAAGACATATGAAGAAAAAAAATACTGCTCAGCAGTGTTTCTTGATGTAGCCGAAGCTTTTGATAAGGTGTGGCACGATGGACTTATACACAAGATAAAAAAATTACTCCCTAAAAATACCCATGCTTTACTAAGGTCCTACCTTACAGGACGAAAGGTCAGGGTAAAGTGCAACGACTACATTTCAGATGACGTTGAAATTTTTGGAGGCGTACCACATGGTAGTGTTCTTGGCCCAATTCTTTACCTAATTTACACTTCTGACTTGCCAACAAACAACTCTGTGCTTACATCTACTTTTTCTGATGACACTGCAATTTTGTCTTGTCACGCAGAGCCTCATAGTGCGTCACATACCCTCGAAGAACATATGCGTCTAGTTGAAACATAGCTTTTAAACTGGCGAATAAATGTAAACGAGCAAAAAAGTGTAGTGCCTCACCCTGTATTTAATTATGTATATTACATCTCTATTACATGTTGCTATGTATTATTGCTTTTACGTTATTCCTAACAGTGAATACTAATGCTTTATAATTATTGTAATACTAAGCGTGTAACTAAGTTGAGCTCAACTAAAAATATAAGCAGTCAGTCTGCATTGAATTCTTAAACTTGTCACGTGTTATGTTCTTACTAATTATATGGCGACCGTGAACTCATCGAACCATGCTTTAAATAATTAAGTACTTGAAAATGTTTAAAATTACTTTGTGTAAAACACTTCAATTTAAAATATAAAACTAAATAAATTAAAACAAATCAATTTAAGAAAACGTAAATAAAATAGTGTGGAACATAAAACATTAATCATGAACATTAACATGAAGAGCGTTAAAGAATTATTTTAGTGCTTTAAAAAATATATCTATGCTATATGCAAAAATAAAAAAGGGCAATATGTAAACATGCATTAAAATCAACAAAAACTAATAAAATTAAATAACTTAATAAAAAAAATAATAAATACAGCAGCATAATAACATTTCTTTGCACAATAATCTGGAGCATAACATACGTACGTACATATCATGGATTTAGTTGGAGCAGTTAAGCAACAAATTTATAAACTACAATAAACCGTTTTTTATTTTTTTGGAGAGCTAGCGATCAATTCGATATACTAAGCAGCATGCAAATGTTAATAAAAACTGAGCTTTAAATAATTTTTTTTTAATTTTGCTATTTGATACGATATTTAAAATAGTTTCAATATTGTTTTTTCTTATATTCAATCATTATTTGATACAATAATATTAAAGTTAGACTAAATTTTCTTAAAAAATGTATGCATACACATACATACATATTCTTATCTTAAGATTTTTTTTTTTTTTTTTGTTTTTAAGCTGTACAAGGCAAAAACTTACAGCAATTTAGTGAAACCTTTAACTATATTTATATTAATTATAATTAATAACTAAACAAGAAACAAAAATGTACAAACATGAATATTTTCCTTAAAAAAAAACCAAAATTTATTTCAATTAAATGTCAGAATTTGAACAAAAAAAATTCAATGAATTAGTTACTGAGTTTTATAGGATTAAAAAAAGAATTCTACAAAATCGTCCGCTGTCAACTAAAGAAACAAAAATTAATGAATATACAGAGCTACTTATTGAAAAATATAATGCAATTTTGTCATATACAAGTTTCTATATTAAAGATCTGTCCAATGTTACAAAAACAACTGTAGTCGATCGAATAATACACTGCAGAGAACTTTTGGTTAGATGTTTTGGCAAATTAAATTGTAAAATTAGAGTTCCTCTTGATACACTAGATTTATGCGCATTAGTTGAAAGGGAAACTTTGACAGAATCCGATAATGATTCAGAATTCACTGAATCTGGCGAAGAATGCGATGGTAATAAGGATGAAGAATATAATAATACTGATTTAAAAAATAAAACAGAAACCAAAATGGCTACTATAGAACAAAAGAGATCTTTTATTAGCACGTGTGCTACAATTCTAAGGGAAAATTACGATGGAAATCCACTTGCGTTAGAATCTTTTATAGACAAAATTAATTTAATTAACGAACTAACCGAACCAAATTTGAACGTTACTCTTATTTCATTTATAAAATCAAAGCTTGAGGGAAAAGCACGCGAAGCACTACCTGAAAATGTTAGTACAGTTGATGAAATTAAGGTTGCTTTAAGAAATAGAATAAAACCTGACAATTCAAAAGTAGTAGCTGGAAAGATTGCAGCGCTACATATAAAAAATAATAACTATGTAGATTTTGCAAAGCAAACAGAAGAGCTTGCTGATGCTCTGGAGCGATCTCTTGTCATCGAAGGGATTACAAAAACTAAAGCTCATGAAATGGCAATTGAGCAAACGATTAGCGTATGTCGATTAAACGCAAAATCGGATTTAGTGAAGTCAATTCTTGCATCAACAGCATTTACAGATCCGAAGGATGTTATTGCTAAACTAGTAGTAGAGCAAACAAATGAATCTAAGGAAAAACAAATTCTAGCTTTTCATTCTCGTAGCACCAATCCCAACAGTCTCTCCGGTAGAAACAATTTTAATAGGTTTAACAATAATCGTGGGAATAATATTGATCAAGGAAACAATTTCAATCGGGGACAGAGATACAATCATTGGCATAATAACAATCGAGGTAATAATTATAATAGAGGCTATAGTAATAACCGAGGTAGAAACAATTTTAATCGTGGAAACAACCGATTTCAAAATAACGATCAAAATTATTTATATAACCGAAATGTAAGTGTTCGGACTTTAAACGAGGTAGCCCCTCAGCAGGACATGTTGGGGGAGGCAAACCTAAATTAGAAATTCCAAATAGTACAAAATCAATATATAGTCTTAACTTAAATTACTCTGATTTTATTCATTTAAATTGCGTAGAATCAAATAAAATATGCACTTTCCTGGTAGATTCACAAGCCGACATATCTTTAATTAAAACCTCATGTATTACAGCAGACAATGTAATAAATGAAAATGACAAAACAAACATTACTGGCGTGACTTCGAGTACCATTTTGACCTTAGGTACCATATGTACTAGCCTAAATGTATCCAATTTTTTAATTCCACAAATTTTTCATGTTGTTGGCGACGACTTTAATATACCATCTGATGGTATACTTGGTAAAGACTTTTTAAAAACTAACAAATGTCTTATTAACTACGAAAATATGTCAATTTCGTTTTGGTTTTGTAATCGTAAAATAAAAATTCCAATCGTACACGGCACAAGCAATAACACTTGTATTATTCCTCCAAGATGTGAAGTTTTTAGAATTTTTAATTTGGAAAGTACTAAAGAACCAATTTTTATAGATTCACAAGAAGTCTGTGATGGAGTATATATTGGCAAATGTATTGTAGATTCAAACGCACCTGTTTTACGAATAGTCAACACTACAAATGAATCGAAATGCATAAAAAACTGTAATATTAAAACCGAAAAATTGCAAAATTATTACATTTACTCAATTAATAACGTTGAATTATGCAACGAACGAAAATTAAAACTGAGGAAAATTTTAGAAAATCAAATGCCAGATGATGCAAAAGATAGATTGATGCAATTGTGTGAGCAATATTCTGATATTTTTGCTTTGGAAGGAGATAAAATGACAGTTAATAATTTTTATGAGCAAAAACTGAAGTTAGCTGATACTTCACCGGCATATATTAAAAACTATCGACTACCGCATACCCAAAAATTCGAAATAAATAAACAAGTTCAAAATTTATTGGAAAATGACTTGATTGAGCCAAGTCAATCTAACTACAATAGTCCTATAATTTTGGTCCCAAAGAAAAGCGTTAACGATCAAAAATCATATAGAATGTGTGTTGATTTCAGGGCTGTTAATAAAAAGCTTATTGCAGATAAGTTTCCTCTGCCACGGGTAGATGATATTTTAGATAATCTTGGAAGAGCAAAGCATTTTTCGATCATTGATTTATTTTCTGGTTTCCACCAAATACCACTCAATTCAGCTTCACGAGATGTAACATCTTTTAGCACAGACCGAGGAGCTTTTCGCTGGAAAGTTTTACCTTTCGGGTTAAACGTTGCTCCGAATTCGTTTTCTAGAATGATGTCTATTGCATTTTCAGGACTTCCTCCAAACCAAGCGTTTTTGTATGTCGATGATATTATTGTGATTGGCTGTAGCAAAGATCATCATTTAAAAAATTTAGGAAATGTTTTTGGAGTTTTAAGAAAATATAACCTAAAAATTAACCCACATAAATGCAAATTTTTTAGACCAGAAGTTACATTCCTTGGTCACAAGTGCACGTCAAATGGTCTTTTGCCAGACGATTCTAAATTGAACGCTATTAAAAATTATACTATTCCCAAAGATAAAGACGCAGTAAAGCGATTTGTGGCATTCGCAAATTATTATAGAAGATTTATTCCTAACTTTGCAACGTTAGCTGCACCATTGAATTTTATAACACGGAAAAAAGTACAATTTGCTTGGAATGAAAAATGTCAGGAGTCTTTCGACGCATTAAAATCAAGTTTGGCTTCTCCAAAAGTATTGCAATACCCCGATTTTACGAAAAAATTCTTAATTACGGTAGACGCATCAAAGATAGGATGTGGTGCAGTTCTGAGTCAAAATTTTAATGGAAATGACTTACCCATTTATTTTGCATCTAAAGCTTTTAACCAAGCAGAACAGAAAAAACCAATCATTGAGTTGGAACTATTAGCAATACATTTCGCAATAAAGCAATTTCGACCATATGTTTATGGAACAGAATTTATTGTAAGGTCAGATCACCGACCATTGGTATACCTATTTAACATTAAAGACCCATCATCCAAATTGACGAGAATCCGGCTGGAACTTTCAGAATATAATTTCTCAATAGAACATATAAAAGGCACAAGTAATGTTGCCGCAGATGCACTTTCACGCATTTCAATTGACGAATTGAATAATGTAAGTAAAGTTTTTGCAGTAACAACTCGCGCAATGTCTAAGCAAACTTCTGAGCAAAGTAAACAATTAATTACATCAAAATACGATTCCATCAACAAAATACCAATTTACGACAAATTTTCACATGAGTTTAATAAAAATATATCAAAAATCAGATCTGAGGTATTATTTTCGAATAATAAATTTACTGAATTGCACATAAAAGTTATAAATAAATTTAAAGTAATATTATATTTGAATTTTGTGATTGTTAACGAAACATTGAATCTAGATGACATGCTTTTGAGGCTGCAATTGGAAGCCAACAATCATAACATTCATATTTTAGAATGGCCAAAAGATGATGTATTTTTTAAGATTAGTACCATCCAACAACTTAAAGAACATGGTATGCAAACATTAAAAACATTAGACATTATATTAACTGATCCAATAGAAACAGTATTTGATGAAGATAAGAAACAAAAACTCATGAAAATTTATCACAATGATCCGATTTTAGGAGGGCATTGTGGACGTAAAAGACTATATGCAAAAATCAGAACAAAATATTATTGGAAAAATATGACCAAAGACTTAGCTTCTTTTGTCAAAAATTGTCAAAAATGTAACGTTAACAAGGTAAAACCAGGAAACAAAGAAGAACTGGTTTTAACCCCAACACCAGTCAAACCATTTGATGTGGTTGTACTAGACACAATAGGTCCATTACCAGAATCAAATTGCGGGAAAAAGTATGCTTTAACATTAATTTGTGATTTGACTAAGTATTTAGTAACAATATCAATACCAGATAAAAGTGCTAACACTGTTGCTCGTGCGATATTCGAAAATTTTATTTTGGTATATGGTATGATGTATTCAATAAAATCGGATTTAGGAACTGAATTTAAAAACCAAGTTTTAGGTGAACTATGCAAATTGCTTCATATTGAACAAAGTTTCTCAACAGCTTTTCACCATGAAACTTTGGGTACAGTTGAACGCAATCATAGAGTTTTTAATGAATATGTTAGAGCATACATTAGTGAAAATTTAACGGATTGGGATACATACCTCAAATATTTCACATTTTTTCATAATACTACTTCAAACACAGTTTTCGATAATAAATATTCGCCCTTTGAACTAGTTTTTGGGAAAAACGCAACATTGCCCAACGAGGCACAAGCGAAAACAATCGATCCAATTTATGATGTAGAAAATTATAGTAAAGAAGTTAAATATCGGTTACAAAAGACACATATTTTGGCCAAAGACTTAATCGAAAAGCACAAATTACGAAACAAAAACTTATACGATAAATTTGCGAAACCTTTGGCTTTGGAAGTTAATGACAGTGTTTTAGTACAAAAGCAACCATATAATAAACATAATAGCATTTACGAGGGCCCATATATTGTTAAAAACATCGACAATGTTAACATAACTGTTTATGACAAAATTTCTAAGAAAGATAAAATCATACATAAAAACAGAATAAGAAAATTTAAATAAGTACCTAAAATATTCATTAAATTTATGTATAATAAAATAAAAAGTTATGTATATTCCTTAAGATATTATACTTATTTATATTTGAATATTATACAAATAACAAGCACACAAACCTGTACATTTCTTTATAAAATGTCAAGAATTCTTTATAAGAAAAAAGTAAAGAATTAAACAAGTTTGATCACCTTGTTTACTTCTTTCTTTTTTTTTCTATAAAAGGGGAGGTGTAGTGCCTCACCCTGTATTTAATTATGTATATTACATCTCTATTACATGTTGCTATGTATTATTGCTTTTACGTTATTCCTAACAGTGAATACTAATGCTTTATAATTATTGTAATACTAAGCGTGTAACTAAGTTGAGCTCAACTAAAAATATAAGCAGTCAGTCTGCATTGAATTCTTAAACTTGTCACGTGTTATGTTCTTACTAATTATAAAAGTAAACATGTAACTTTTACACTCAATAAAAAGACTTGCCCCACAGTTCACCTAAATAACATCGCAATACCACAGAGTGCTGAAGTGAAATACTTAGGTATGCACTAGGGGTGGCAATCCCGGAGCTTTTTTGAGTTTCGGGATTTTCGGGATCCAAGTTTCCAGTCCCGGGATCCAGGGATTAGTCCCGGGATTGATAGTTCTAGTAAATGCATACAAAGCTACAAAAAAAAAACGAGAAGTTTATACTATTGTATACGATATAAAATTAAAATTGCCTTATTTCACAGGGTAACAATGAAGAATAAGAACGTAAAATAATTGCTTAAAAATTGACTTAGTACACTTCGAGTTTTAATACATCTAAATCACATTTACTAAGTTTGACTAGTGGCACCGAAAGGCTCGCTCTCAGTAGACGCACCCATAAGTGTGCTTCATTTAAGTTGTCGAAATCTTTAGAAGCTGATTTCAGAAAAAAAGCTTCAGACAAAAGTTTAAATCTTAGGACTTAAATTTTGGTAGGTCTATGTTTGGGTCAAAATTTCAATGTCAAATCAAAGTCGGCTGTGTTTTTTTTTTTTTTTTTTGAAGACAAACCTATATTTTTTGTTGCAGATGTATTTTATTATAAAAAATAGATATGTTTTGCTTATGTTGTTTTTCCATTGCATTTTTAGTATTTCCGTTATTGATAAAAATAATTTTAGTCTAAATTTCACATTATATCATTTTTCTAGTGAACTATCAATTTTCAATACAAATCGCACTTAGTAAAAAATTCTTAAAGTTAGTCAAGTTATTAAAAAAGATATTTCTTTTGCTATGTCACATTTTTTTTAAGAAAATCTTAAACAAAAAATTGCTAGAATAAAAAAAAAAAATAAAATTACTCAATTTAAGGTTCAGACACAATTGAAGTGCATTTTGCAGGATGCAATAATAATTCATGCACATCAAATGTATTGAAAACAATTATTTTGCAGATTTTGTACTTAAATATGTCATATAAAAGAATATTTATTATATAATATAAAACTTTGTAATCCCGGGATTACTTTAGCCTATATTTAGAGCAAATCCCGGGATCGCGGGATCCCGGGATTGCCACCCTTAGTATGCACCTCGACAGACGCCTTACTTGGAAAACTCACATCGAAAAGAAAAAAACTCAACTGAAGTTGAAAGCATCAAGCAATAATTGGCTTTTACATAAACACTCAAATCTCAGTCTTGAATAAAAAGTTCTTTTGTGTAAAGCTATTATTATAACTACAGTGGCTCACAGCTTATTGTATGCAGTGCATACTTTTAGACGTAAAAAAAGGGAGCAGGAAAAGCGTGAGCGTGAGGAACTTGAGGTGTACCAGGGCAAGAAGGATGCACGAAAATTCTATCAACAAGTTAAGCGTCTAACTCAAGGTTTCAAGCCCGGAGCATCCACATCCACTTGTAGAGACGAAAATGGAAATCTGGTTACAGATACACAGAGTGTACTGAGGTTATGGAGGCAGCATTTCTCCAACTTGCTTACGGGCGATGATCACACCAATTCCGCCCAGAGAGAATGCAGTACGATACCACCAATCGATGATAACGCAGTGGAAGGACCATCACCTAGCCATGAAGAGGTTCGATTTGCTATCCAGCGACTCAAAAACAACAAAGCAGCGGGTGCTGACGGCCTGCCAGCTGAGTTGTTTAAAGCTGGTGACGATGAATTGATAAGGTGCATGCATCAACTCATCAGCAAAATATGGCTAGCGGAAAGCATGCCCGACGATTGGAATCTCAGCGTGCTTTGTCCTGTAATAAAGAAAGGAGACCCGACAATCTGCGCCAACTATCAGTCTTATTTCCATCGCATATAAGATCCTCTCGAGCGTATTGTGTGAAAGATTGAAGCCGTATACAGAAACGCTGATCGGATCCTATCAGTGTGGCTTTAGACCTGGTAAGTCCACCATAGACCAAATTTTTACACTACGCCAAATTCTGGAGAAAACCCATGAATATCAAATCGACACTCACCATCTCTTCGTCGATTATAAAGCTGCGTTCGATAGCCCAGTGCGGGATTGCCTATACGCAACAATGTCTGAGTTCGGTATACCTGCAAAGTTGATAAGGCTCTGCAGGATGACGTTGAGCAATACGTTTAGCTCCGTCAAGGTAGGGAATGACCTCTCCGGAACTTTTAATACCGAGCGAGGTTTCAGACAAGGCGACCCGCTCTCGTGCGATCTCTTCAATTTCATTATGGAGGGGATCGTACGAATAGCCGGTGTGCATCATAATGGCACCATTTTCTTCAAAGGTGTTCAGCTCCTTGCGTACGCTGATGATATTGATATTATCGGTCGGAGTAAGAGAGATGTTACTGCTGCTTTCACTGCTATTGAAAAGGAATCAGCCAAAGTGGGTTTGACGGTAAACGAGGGCAAGACGAAATACTTGATGTCTACTAACAACAACAAGAGAGTACGGGATCTAGACTCTCATGTTACAGCGGGCAACTGTAAATTAGAAGTTGTCAAGGAATTCATCTACCTTGGCACTGCCGTAACCAGCAACAATGATGTCAGTCTGGAGATTAAGCGGAGAATAACAATTGCTAATAGGTGCTACTACGGTCTCAGTAAGCAATTACGTTGCAGAGCTCTCTCTCGATCGACAAAGCTAACACTCTACAAGACGCTCATTCAACCTGTGCTTCTTTATGGCGCTGAGGCATGGGTGGTTTCGACAACAGACGCAGCCGCTCTTGGGGTGTTCGAGAGGAAAGTTCTCCGCAAAATCTTTGGTCCTGTTCGAGTTGGCGACGACTATCGCATTTGAATGAACCACGAGCTGTATGAGCTCTACGCCGACATTGACATAGTTAAGCGTATAACAATACAGCGACTACGCTGGCTGGGTCATGTCCATCGTATGGATAAAGAAGCTCCAGCGAAAAAGGTATTCGAAGGGAAGGTCCCCGGTCAACGACGAAGAGGGAGACCATGCCTCCGGTGGATAGACCAAGCTGAGGAAGCCCTAACCGCGCTTGGCATTAACGATTGGAGAAGGCGCGCAAAACAGAGGCGCCTGGCGAGAGCTAATGAGGTCGGCCGTAACCTGACAACGGGTTGTTATGGCCATCTAAGTAAGTAAGTAAGCATACTTTTAACTTCAGCGCTCTACAATTCCGAAACTAAATAGAATATGAAAACAATTTTGATGTCATTTGAAGGAGTAAAATTGCATATTTTTTTTATTGTTAAAAAATATCTGAAATTTTAAACATAGAAAATCAAAACATACTACTATATTTCATGTCACAGCTTCTTATATGCAGATATGTTAAACTGTAAAAACATTGTCAAAAATAATGGTTTTGTAATTTTTTATAGTTACTGTGGTAGCCTATTCGGTCAACTACGGCTTTAATGGCGGGATATTACGCCATTCAATTTAAAGTGCCTCTTTTAGGCCTTGTTTCTTTGAAATGTTGTATTTGCGGACAATTTGTTTTTTAATCGTCCATAAATTTACAATCACACTTAGATCTGGCGACTATGCAGGCGGTACCATCAAATTCGGGCACTTATATATTAACCAGGATTGAACTATGTCCGCTCTCAGTTTTGAATTTTTATACTGGTAAAACAGTAAATGTGTCTGTATGCCCAGATTTTCGGCACTCTGCAGAAAACTGTTATTTAAAACCTGAAGACACATATCCATGCTCATGATATTTTTCATAAAAGCCAAATTTCCACTACCATCAGCTGACATGCAAGCCCAAACCAAAAATGATTTAAACTGGCAAGTAGTCCGCAAAAAGTCGTTTATTAGTCAAAAATGAGGTTAGCCGTCTGATTTTCTCCAAAGAACATGTTTTGAAGACCCCCCTGAGTACTGAAATTCAGTAATATTCGTGGATGAATCAAAATTCAACTTATTTGACTCAGATGGCATGTCGCAAAGGCCGAATACGGAAAACAATAAGTAGAAGCTACACACGACTATAAAACATGGTGATGACAGCGCCATGGTATCTGTGGGCGTATGCAACAATAATTGTTTGGACTTTTTGTACTATAGAAATATTCGCTAAATGTAATGCTTATAACTTAATTTTTTTATGTTGAAATTTGGTTGATTGTGATATTTCCTCATGCTTAATTCTATTACGAGTATATATTTGTTGTAAGATGTTTGAGGGCTTCTTAACGTATTTTTTTAATAATTATAAATAATTTTCAAATCCATAGCTTGAGAAATTATGTGAAGCACTAAATTGTTTCACGCAATCACCCATGAATTTTGTACGATATATGTACTATTAATGTTAACAACTCTGACCAAAATAGGCCAAAGCTTAACTTTTGAATAGAGGTAGCCCAATATTGATGTCAACAAGTATTTGTTGATTTAGTAAAATTAAATCCTTAATTTTATTTAGATGTCTTTTAAGGCCATAATGGAAATAAGAGCCCGGCGAAACCTTTTTAACAACTACTTTTTCTTTGTTGTCAATAAATGCATTTGAACTTAGAGGAACGTCTGAGTTTTCTTCTTTCAAAATAGTTGATAGTTCTTCAAAAGATGAACGAGATGGTATATTCCTTAAATACCAATATTTAAGGTTTAGTCTGATGACTGATCATTTATATTAGTTTCTTCTATTACTATGTCTTCAAAAAGGGTTTGTGGCACATCTTCAATTAATTTGTTGATATTTATTTCTTCTTGTCTTTTAACTAGACGTCTTAAATTTATTTTTCTAATTTTTCAAGAAAACATATATTATGTCATATGGAAAGTCATTTTACTGTCTATAAGATTGATGCATAAAAATTTGAAATGATTTCCATGTGTTTTGAGGTATGGAGGTTTTTTAAAAATTTTCACCATTTTTTTAAATAACTTATTTTCTCTAAAAATTGTATTATTAATCTGTAATTTTATTAACATGATATAATAGCCCAATTAAATAACTTTAATTCCATATGTCATCAATATATTTAAAATCTATTCAGGAGTTTCCAACTTATAATGATTTTTAGAAAAGCCATAGATAGGTATCTACAATTTCCAATGACTATATCTCGAAAACTATTTTCTTATAAATATATAGGGGACGTTCCATGTCAACCGGGACAGTGGTCTGCCCAAAATTGAGTGCAGCGGAAAAACGTTTTTAAGGTGTCAAAATGTTCGTATGCTCAAGAGCTTTCATATGAGAACGGGTGTTTTCGAATTTTTTTTTTTAAGGAAATGGCGGCCATAAAATGGCGCCTACATATAGATATCTATGTATAAATAGGCAATTGGTAAACAGCCAATGGGGCGTGGCATCAACCTTAATAGGAAACTAGTAAAACTTGTAAACTAGTATAATTAGCTACTTTGAAAATTAGTCAATATTGTCAACCAATTTATTTGAGTCCGTCGTGCTGTTACTCTTTTTGCATGTTGTTGCATATTGTAACACAGTCTACTGTGAACGCAACCTTACAATCAACTCTTTATTTGGTTATATCAAACAAGTAGTTTGTTGGGTGAATGGTGCAATTTAAAACGTCAAATACAAGTTTTCATACCGAATGCAATGATATTCCATTCAGTCTTTTCAGCGTAATCATAGCCTTACAAGGTTTCTAAGCCCTTTTTGTGAAAATTATCTTTCTGTTGAAAATTTGATCACCTTCAATGTCCGTTTTCGCGCATTGTAGCTCTAGACATTTCTTGCCTTTGGTGATCTCTACTGAAATATGTTCTTGTAAAACACCTTATCCCATTGGAATCCAATTTTTGAAAAACGGGATCAAACAGCACCCAAAAAACTGATGCTAATGGGTTAATATGTTGCATAAAAATTTTATTTCTTCTATTTAATTATGAGTATCTAAAAACAAGATTCATCGCGGATTTATTAATTTTACAATAGGGACGAATTTCGAAAATACAAGACTGAATGGTTTTAACTTATGTTGTAAGATCTTTATCATTAAGGTTTTGTAGAAATGCTCCTTATAATTTGAATACATTACGCTAATAGCAAAAATGTATTAAAAAACAAATTTAACCGTATTAAAACTGAAAAGGTAAATTCCTTAACAGTTTAGCTAAGCTTATTAGTTATTAAGTTACAAATTTTGAATTTAATAAACTTGAACAAGAACTTATGTTGTAAGAAATTAAAAGCTTCACTTTTTTGAAGTCAAAAAAAAAAAACATTCATACAATATCTTTTAGAAAAAAATCATCAGAAAACTTTTAAAGCTTATATACCGGCGTGTTCTGTAATCCGCGTAGTTTCAATTACCTTTCATTTCGAAAAATTTTTGATGAAGTTTCAATTTCGAAGAGAAATTGAAGCGCTTATAACGTAAATACACGACGTTTTACTTTTCACAGCACAATTACATATTTTTTGACTTCAAACAGCTGTCAGTTAATAATACACACAAGTAAACAATTTTTGTTTGTCAAAAATTTATGTTAGCTAAGATGCTCAATTAGGGATTTTATCTTATTTGAAGAAATTTCAATGAGATTTTTTTTTCATAGGGTTTATTGGATATTCTATTTCCACTTATGAGATAAATTAGGTGGCATCAATGACAATTTTGTTTTCGAACAATTCTTACTCATATCAGCTTCGTTCCAGAACTTTTTGGGTAAAATCCTGTAAAACTGTCAAATACGAGAGAATAAGAAAATTGCGCTCTGTGAAATAGAAATAATGTAAAAAGTACAGGAACGGAAAAAAACATTTTTTTAGCACGAGAATAAACGTCAAAAATTTTTGAATTTAGTTGGTGCAAAAAGTTAATTTTCTAAGTCCAGACAATAAATAAACATCTTAAATTGAATGTAGTTGAACAATAAATTCAATTCTATAAACGCAAACAATTAAATGGAAAATAAAAATAGTCAAAATAAACTCAATGTTTACAATTCAGCTTGCACAACATAGAACAGCTGATAGTTTGACACTTTTAATGAGTTTACACACAAAAATTCTTCGGGTAAAAACCTGTAACTTCTTACAATGAGAGAACATAAATTACTCTCTCATTTTCGTTCTCACTTACAGGTTTTTCGTGTACGGGAACGGTTTTTGGGTAAAATCCTGTAAAAACCTGCAAATTGTACTAATGCATTATTGTACGGGAACGCAACTATCATGATACAATAACATGTCAAATTACTAACACAACAAGATAAGCAGTTAATTTCGAAAAATGTAGAATTGTGAAGTTTTTACTTAAAACCGGAAAAATTTTTTTGTAGTTTAACTTTTTTTATTTAAACAATATTTAAGATATTCTATATACAACGAATAATACAAACTACTTGGTAAAATAGGAAAAACTCTGGAGCTTCATTGTGTGCGATTTTTTTCTTAAATTTCATCAATAAAACAGCTTTAAAAAAGCAAAACGCAATGAAAATACTTAGGTCATACTTGGAAGTTTTACATACTTTTCAAAACGTTGCAATTACGCTTCCAATCTACTTTCTTACGAAAGTGGACTTGGGAACAGCTTGGATAAATTTAAAATAAATTATTTCTTCTTGTGGTATCCCCTCTTCACTAATGCCTCAAGCCGAGTTGGACCATCTTTAAATCCGCCCTGTTTGTATGCAATATATATATATTTATATAATGGTTTTGTAATAATTTCGCGGTTGACACGCTCAGAGGCGTTTGCCTGAGGCGAATAAAGGCCAGTTTTAATATGGCTTATGCCATAGTCGGAGAAAAATTGCTGCATATCTTTTGATATGAACTGTCTGCCATTATCACTATGGATAAACTGAGGCACACCAAATGATGGAAAAACATCCGTTTGAAGAAAATCGATTACATTCGTAGTGGTTGCAGCACGCATTGGCTTTAGGAAAATATATTTCGTTAAATGGTCAAGTGCAATAAAAAGAGAAATGTTTTTGGTGGTTTTGTTTATGGGATAAGGACCCAAAAAATCACAATAAAGTCTTTGGAAAGGTCGTTCGATCACAAAAGATTGGCCCATGGTTGGTCGTAAAATTTTATTTGTTGGTTTGGCACCTTTGCAAATGTCACAGTTTTCGACATAGGTTTTTATATCTTTCACCATAGAAGGCCAAAAGTATTTTTGACGAACCCTCGCAAGTGTTTTGACATATCCGCCGTGGCAACCCAAAATTGAGTCGTGAGCAAATTGTATAGCCTCTGCGGCCAATATTTTTGGCAACCATAATTTCCATAAATCACTTTCTTCATTTTCGATTCCCCGCCTGAACTTGACACGCTTGTAAACCAGATTTTCATTTTCATTGATATAAAAGTCCGGCAATGAGGATTTATTTTCTGTAACGATTTTGCGTAAATTTTGGAATTCAGTGGAATTAAATTCCGGTGAAGAAAGGTCGATATCTGACGTAAGGTCTTGCGATGTAATTTCGTCAACATCGAAACGAGACAAGGCGTCAAGGACCACATTTAAAGAACCCTTGCGATGTTCAATTTTAAAGTCGAAGCACTGCAGTGCTAAGCTCCAGCGCGCAAGTCGGTTATTTAAATCCTTTTGAGTCATCAGCCACTTAGGGCTTGAATGGTCGGTTATGACTCGAAAAGGTAAGCCTTCAATGTAAGGACGAAATTTTTCTATGCATATCACTGCGGCCATGCATTTCAGCTCGGTAACCGTATAGTTACGCTGAGCTTTATTAAGCTTCTGGGAAACAAACGCAATAGGATGGTCCTTACCGTCATCATCGAGTTGGAAAAGAAGATCGCCTACACCAATACGAGACGCGTCGCACTGAATAGAAAATTCACGTGTAAAATCGGGTTAAGCCAGCACATGGGCTGTAGAAAGTGCTATTTTAATTTTTGTAAAGGAGTCAATAGCATCTTCCGTCAATTGGAAACGACCTGGTTTCTTTTTAAGATAGTCTGTCAAAGTACCAGCCAAATTTGAAAAATTACTTATGAAAGATCGCTAAAAATTTGCCATGGCAATTAAACGCCTTACTTGACGAGGGGATTCGGGCTCCGGGAACTCTCCGATGGTTTTGACCTTTTCAGGGTCCACCTTTAAACAGTCATGGCCTATGCGGTATCCCAGGTACTTAATTTCTTTTTGGCAAAATTTGCTTTTGGCAACATTAATTGTCAAATTGGCGTTCTTTAAACATTTTGCAACTTCCCGCAGCAACTTCATGGGGTTGTCAAAATCCGAGCCGCAAACCAGCAAATCGTCTAAGTAGACAATTACATTTTCGCGAAGCCTCGATGGAATAACCTTATCCATCAGGCGGCTCATTGCCTGTGGACCGTTACATAGCCCAAAGGGCATAAATTTCTAATGGTATAAGGGTCTTCCAGGGATGACAAATGCAGTTTTTTCTTTTGAAGATTCGGATAATTTTATTTGAAGAAATGCATCCTTCAAATCAATTGCGCTTATGCAAAATGTATCTTTTAGTCTACTTAGCAATCCATTGATATGGGGTAACGGATAAGAATCTTTTTTAGTCAAATCATTGAGCTTGCGCGAGTCGATACAGAGCTTTATTTTTCCCGGTTTGCGCACTAAAACTGCAGGACTACACCATGGTGAATTCGATTCCTCAATTACTCCCATACTCAGAAGCCTATCAACTTCTTGATATGCTTCTTCTTGCCTTGGGGGTGACAGAGGAAAATGTCTCGATTTAACTGGTACAGCGTTTCCAGTGTCTATATGGTGCTCGAGTAAATTTATGCAATCCAGACCGAGTTTTTCAAAAGAGGGGAACTGCAAAATAACTTTTTCAAGCTCAAGTTGTTCTTCTGGTGAAAGAATATGAAAATCAAGTGTTTCTGCTGGGTCTTCACTAATACTAAGTGAGTTTATTTGTGGAAAAATTTCTGGAGCTATAGCCAATGCTTGCCAAAAATCTACTCCAAAATACGCCTCTTGGCTGAGCGTTGGAGCAATATAAAAACTGATGGTTCTTGTGACATTTTTATAGGTGACAGCAAGGTCACAATAACCAATAACTTTTTGCTTTTCTCCATCAGCCGTAGATACGAACGTTTTTAGAGGCTTTATAAAAATTTTGTGTTTTTGAACAAATGTCAGACAATTTTTTCCTAAGACCGAAACACTAGCTCCTGAGTCCAGCAAGCCAACCAAATATTCATCAAAAACTTTAACTTTGGGAAATGGACGGTCATCACCATTAATGAAAAGCTTAGTAGATTCAATTATTTTTCTGTAACTTTTGCGCTTTTTATATCTTAATCTGCTCTTTTGAAGTTTATTAAATTTTTTTACTGAGCAGACCTCATGTTTGAAAATTCGGGCTTTAGCTACTTCGTAGCGAATCTCGCGGTTTTGTAAATCTGAAACATCGGAGTCTGTTTGACACGCAAAGTCACGGAAAACTGGTTTTAAAATTTTAAATTTGTCATTGTTTGGTGAAGATATCTGAGTTTAATTTGAACTCGGGGTCGGGCGGGAAGAACGTGTGTCCCCGGTGGCCATCACGCTCTGCCTGTAGTTTCCCTGGTGATTATTGGGACATTTTGGAGTTAGTACTCCTTTTTGTTCACATTTAAAGCAAAAAATATTAGTTATTGCTTCAGAACAATAAATATACGAATGTCCGAGGTTCATACAATTCCAGCATTGTATTTTGGAATAATCGGGTTTAGAAAAGCGACGAGAAACCTGCAACGCTTCAACCTGTGGATCAAATTCAAAATTGCTATCATCATTTCATGCACCTGCCTTTGCGGGTTATAAAAAGATGGTTGATTTTTGGTTTCCGAAAGAACTTGTTCAGCTTTTCGAGCAACATCACGAAATCCCTCCAGACTTATTGACTCACTATTAAAAAGCATATATTTGAGATTGGTGGTAAGATTTTTTTTCATGACCTCAGACAACACACTATCTGTCATTGGCTGACTCATGCGAGAATTCATTGAAACCACATCATCTAGAAATTGTCAAAAGTTTCCCTATGCTGTTGTTTTCTCAATGAGATTCTATGAACGATTTCATGATCGCTTTCAAATTTGCCAAATTGCTTTTTAATGGAGTAACAAAGAAATGGGTAACTAGCATTAGGATTTTGCCTAATAAAAGGACATGAAAATTGGTTAACAAAGCGTTTCAGCTTTAAAAAGAAAATCTGCAACGTTGCCTGATCCAGTCTTGTAATTTTGGAAAATTTTCAACCCTTTGTCTATAATCTTGTTGTGGTTGCAGCTAAGGATTGCTTCCAGAAGGTTGTGGTACTTGACCAGACATCCTACTGTTTAGGTTGTCAACTGTGGATCTTACATCCTGCAAATCCCTTTATAGCTCTTCCTGACTGGTTACCATGGCCTGACGCAGAAGTGTAACCAGGGCATCCACAGAAGTGACACTTGCTCTTGCGCCTACCTCTTGATTATCGGGATTGGGAGCATTTTTCCGGAAAGTATCGGGCTCTGAATCAGCCATATTAAAAATTAGGTTTTGAGGGTTTGGCTCAAAAGGCGTTTGATTTTGAACAGTATCAATATTGGAAATATCGATTAAATTTAATTTTGACCCGTTAGAATCAGTATCAGTTGGTTCTGGTTGACCTGTCAAGGATTCTGGTTGATCTTCTAAAGATTCTGGTTGATTTGCCAAAGGAAATTCTACAATGGCGGGGTGCTGGAGCGCACGCTCAATACTGACAATGGAAGCTGCAGAAAATCTAGGGGGTGAGTGGACAACTCGAGGTCTAGTTGCTGTAGCAAAGGACCGATTAGAACTCGAGGTATCTGCGTCGTTAGTAGTGGGTCTGCCTCGACCTCTATTTGGAGTTCCTTTGGTGCTGGTTCCTCGATTAGATCGAGTATGCATAATACATATAAAATTAAAAGAAAATATATAGTGCCACTAAAACAAAATTCAAGGTCAGTGGGGAAAATATTAATAAAAAAAATTGTTGTAATTGTAAATAATTACAAAATATTGTTTTAGAGAAAAATTGTAAGGGCTGAAAAGGATGGATAACTTGTATGGAAAAATGTTAAATGTTGGAAAAAAATAATTATAAAAATATTTATATGTATATATAAAAAAAAAGTTGTTAAAATGTTAGAAAAAACTTTTGACGAAATATCACTTAGGGGAGATGCCAGTGCAGAGGTCCGTGATGCCAAACAATAATTAAAACCTGTTTATTTCTCTTTTTCTGCTAACGTCCACCCTGCCAGAACCACTACAATCAGCCTTGAACTCGAGCCGAGCCCCGCACAGCACGCATCGCCGGTTTTAAAAGGTGTCCAGTTACTGGGACTTGTGCGAGACTTTACTCGCCTTCGAGGTCACAGAAAAAAAAAAAATCCGCTACTCCCGTTGTGTGTTTGGTGCACCGACCGTTATGGTAGGACCACCCATGCCGGACATAATGCCCCCCCAAACGCGAGCCGGGCATTGCATCGCATGCAGAATTAATTTTAAAACAAACTAATAGCTGAGACTTATGCGAGACTCCGCCCGCGGCGGATACGCGGTCCGACAGGGTAGGCTACAGCCATAAGGGTCGGTGCAAAATTTCAGCCGCCCACTGTGGGTACAGACGCTGACCCGGAAGCGTTCGGTACGTACTGTCGTGGGGTGCACACGTACTTTTCTAAGCTCGTCGTTAGGTCATAATTAATAATGAATTGCACAGTCTGTAAACAAAAAATAGAACGAAGTGATTGTTCTAAAATCACTTGCGGTGACTGCTTTAATTATTTTCACGGCGCGTGTGTTAATTTAAGTATAACCGAAATAAGTTACTTTAGCAATAGCAGCTTAAAGTATAGGTGCGAGAAATGCAACTCATTTCGTCGCAAATCTATGCAACAAGTCTCTGCTATGCCCGACGCAATGAGTCATTCGTCCGAAGTCCATCAACAGATGAAAGAAAATTGCCAAAATATTGAAGAGACAAACCAGCCCACAGCAATAGAAAACAAAATAACAACTCAACAGCAGCAAAAACCAGCAAATAAGCAACAACATCTACAGCCAGCGAAGATTTTTAAAAACAAACCAACACACCAGAAATCATTGGAAATAGGTAAAGAAAATATCACAATTTCACCTCGAACTTCAACACAACCACTACAGCATAAAACAGCCTCCAAGCGTCAACTAAATCAACAGACTTTGATAGAACAAAACGATAAAACTGCATCTAACTTAGAAACACAACAAATGGAAGCTTTACAAGCTACAACCTCATGTCTAAATGACAATCAGTAACATCAACCAGAACTGCAAGAGATAACGCTTGCAATTATCTACAAAGAGATAATTGCGATAAAAGAGATGCACACTGCTTCTCTCTCTTTGATCTGCTCTTTACAAGAGGAAAATAAATTTCTCACCAACAAAGTAAATATATTGGAAAGAGAAGTCCGTTTTCTGCAGCAAGAAAAAAATGATAAGTCCATTGAAATTGTTGGTATCCCAAATCTGAACAATAACAATGCTCTGGATTGCGCGCTTAAAGTATTTTCGACTGGTCTTAACACCAACATTACTGAAGCGCAATTAGACAACTGTTACGTAAAAAATGTTAAGAAAGTAAGCGATGCAGAAGCAAATCATGAGACTTCTCCAATATTGTGCGTTAAATTTGTATCTTGTTTAACCAAGAAAAAAATAGTTAAACAAAAATATGTTAACAGAAAAAAATTAAACTCACAAATTTTTGTCGAATGAAAGTAGAAAAATATTTAATGTCTGTCGCAAGTTAAAGAAGGAGAAAAATTATAAGTTTCTTTGGTATAGGAATGGAAGGGTTCTAATGCGTAGGAGGGAAAATGATGATGTAATTGTGATAAATGCAATGGAGGATCTGAAAAGAATAATTTAGAAAATTTCTAGTTAGAGACAAATTGTAGTAAAATATGTTTGATGTAAATACTGAGCCTTCAGTGAATTTTGGTAATATTCCTTTTACGCATTGTGAAAATGTTTCCTTTGATACCATATCCTCAACTCCAACCTATGCCAATGGTTTTTATTTGATTCACCAAAATATCAGAAGCTTAAGAAAGAATTTCGATAATTTGACCTTAAATATCGACTATTTCGTTAATAAGCCTGATTTTGTCTTTTTGTCTGAAACGTGGATTTTTCAGGAAGAAACTTCGCATTTTGACTTACCGGGATATAAGTTCTTTGCCAAATGTAACAACAACTACGCTTCTGGAGGTGTTGGGGTTTTTGTGAAAAAGGAATATGATTGTGAATTTTGTTCTTTTAATTCTTCAAGTGCTGATATTTTAAATATAAAATGTCTTTTAGATAATAAAAAGTACTCCTTATATTGCATATATCGTTTTCACAACTCCTCTACAACCGAAATTTTTTTAAGTGATTTGAATGCTTTATTGCTGGGTGACAGGTCTGAAAACATTATAATGCTTGGTGATATGAATTTGAATTTGTTAATAGAGACAGAATTTTCCGATAAATATCTAATGCTTCTTTCATCATTTGGTTTTGAATCATGTGTAAATCAGCCTACAAGAATAACGGAAACTTCTGCAACATGCATTGATTACATTTTTGTACGGTTAGGGCGATCAAACAATACTTCAATTTGTAGCTCTGTAGCACAATTGGATATTACTGACCATTGTATGACGTGTCTTTGTCTCAAAAACGTTGAAAAACCTAAAAACCAATCTAGTGATAGTATTTCTTTCCATGAAAAAACTAATTTTATTGCATTGAATTACCGCCTTCGCTATGAAACATGGGATAGTGTTTATGAAGAAGCAGATCCGTCCATAGCATTTAAGCTATTTAATGACACTCTAACAAATCATGTCTGCGCTTGCACTGCTCAGTTAAAAAATAGAAACAAAAGATTCAAGAGGCTGAAGCCATGGATATCGATAGAATTATTAGAAAAAATTGAATTTAAAAATAGAGTTTATAAAAAAAGTAAAAGAAATCCTGCCAATATAAATATCAAGATTCACTATAAGAAACTCTGCAAAGAAATAGCAATAGAATCAACCAATTGTAAAAATAACTTCTACGCTAATAAATTCGCTAATTTACAAGGCAACTTAAGAAAAGAGTGGCAACTTGTCAATATTTTATTAAATAAAACGTCCACAAATGAGGAAATTAGTAATCTAATTGTAAATGATAAGGTTGTCTCAAGCGCTATTGGAAAGGCCAATGCCTTTAACGAATTTTTTGCCAAAATTGGCAACGATGTTGTTATTGATAATGGTTTGAGTAGTAATTCCTGTGACTGTTTAAAAAAGGAAAAGGTATACTCTGAGAGCTTTTTCTTTGAGCCCATCTCATCTTATGAAATATTTAAAATAGTTATGTCTTTGAAAAATTCTAACTCTAGGACTGAAAGTAGCTTTCCTAATGGTTTTATCAAACAGATTGTACTAAATATTGCTGACGTAATTTGTGCTATTTTTAATAAGAGTATTTTTGCAGGCATTTTTCCGAGTGAGCTTAAAAAAGCTGAAATTATTCCATTATTTAAAAAAGGTAATAAAACGCTCCTCAATAACTTTCGGCCGATTTCCATACTTCCAGTATTCTCAAAAATTTTTGAAAAAGCCATTAAAAAACGGATGTTAAATTTTCTGAACAAAATAAATTACTTGAGCAAGTGTCAATTTGGCTTCCGAGAAGGTATGTCTACTGAGGATGCCCTCTTGAATTTCTGCAACAATATAAACAATGGTCTTAATCAAAAAAAATTTTCTGCAGCTTTGTACATTGACATTACAAAGGCCTTTGACACAGTTGACCATTCAATCCTTTTGGATAAGCTCTATAAATGCGGCTTCAGAGGTGTTATTCACAATTGGTTTAAATCCTATTTAAGTGACAGAAGTCAAAGAGTTAAATTAGAAAATCAGTATAGTGATTATTTAAACATAACCATCGGTGTACCACAAGGCTCTGTCCTCGGACCCATCTTTTTTCTAATTTTTATAAACTCTATTTTTGACCAACACTTTTATAGTAACATTATAGCTTTTGCTGATGACATGGCGTGTACGTATACGAGTGACTCATTACTAAGCCTAAATGCTGACATGAATAATGATTTGAATACATTAAGACATTGGTTTTTAATGCATAAACTTGTTTTAAGCGATAAAACTAAAGTTATGTACTTTAATGTTTCAGGCAGGGAAATTCACTTTTGCAACCCCATTTTTCATGCAGCTGAATGTAAGAAATACATACTAGATAACACTATTTGTGCCTTTTCCAATGCGACACAAACTTACTTTGATGAACGTACCTGCTGCGTAAAATGCTTTGCCATAGAATGGGTGAAGTCTTTCAAATATCTTGGTCTTTTAATTGATTGGAAAATGTGCTGGAGTGACCACACATCTACGCTAAAAAGATATTTGATGGGTGCTACTCGTCAATTGTATCTTTTACAAAAATACTGCAAGAAAAAGTTACTGGTTTGTATTTATCATGGTATTTTCAATTCCAAGTTGCAATATGGTATAGTGTGCTGGGGTGGCACCAATTTATACAAAATAAATCCTTTGTTGTTGGCTCAGAAACATGTTATTCGCATAGTATGTAAACAACATCGTCTTGAAAGAAGTCTTCCACTGTTCCGTAATCTGAAAATTCTACCCTTAAAGCATTTAAACTTTTTTAAAGTTTTGAAAGTCTTTTTTAATAGATGTGGTTATTTAGTTAACAGAAATTACTCGGTCTATTTACTTAGAGCAAATAATTTAAATTTGGCTACCATACCAAACCATTCCACTACGCACTTCTTAAATTATTATTTATCGGTTGCACCCAGACTTTTCAATAGTCTTCCTGATTCCATTAGATGTGTACGAAATAAACAAGTTTTTCTTAAAGAGACTAAATCATGGATATTTGATCTTGAGTTTAGAGATATCGATAGACTTCTTCGTGTTTTGGTATGATTAAATCCCAAATATCTTGTATTTTTTTTTTTTCTCCTCCTTTGGCTTTTTTTTGCGATTTTCGCTATGTTTAATGCTATTGCTTATTTATTTATTGTGTTTGTATATGCATTTCAAACTGAAGCCCCCACGCTTCGTATGTTTAAATAAATTTTATGTTTTAATTAATTTAAGGTTTTAGTCGTAAGCCTAACTGCATTCACTACTTGTTTTTTTTAAGCAACAGATTGCAGTTTTTATCAATGTTTAAAAGAAAAATTTGTTATTACTGAATACCTGTTAAATTTATGTTATTTTATTGATAAATAAAAATTGAATTGATTGAAAATTGAATTGAAAAGCCGCCCAATATGGGAACAGACGCTTCCAGGATTCGCTGGGATACGCGGGATCGCTAGCCCCGTCATACCTTTTTAGAGGATGCCCCTGCGTTTCAAAAGAAACTAAAAAAAATCTGAACAAAAGTTTTAGAAAAATGGTTTATGGTCAACTTAAATTTACTTCATTTAAATATGCATACACAATTCTGAGTTTTATTTTGTTATGTAAATCATCTTTAAGTATTCCATTTTAAATTTATCATAAGATATTTTGTAGATTAAATTTAAATATATACCCATTTACATACATATGTCTGCGTTAGTTGTTATGGTGGCTATTGTATCCTTGACGGTAATGGACGTAGTTGGTGATGTTTTGTTTTGATGTAACTGGTGTCATTTTGCTGCTGATTAATTAGTTATATTGCAGTTTATATTAATTTTCATTCATTTATTTAATTATTAAAGTTAATTTTTAGACGTTGTTGGTTTACTTTATTTACAACACTAAGTGCGTTTTTAGTTCAGTTCAAAATCACTTAAAATGGTCCTTGACACATTTCACTTTATAGTTAATTTCCATCAGTTTTATTCATAAAGTTTTATATTTTAGACAATTTTAGTTTATTTCGTGATTGGCGAGTATATTTGCAAAATTTTGTTCCTGATTCACCTAACTTCACTTCACTGACATTTTGTTACTCTTCGGTTTTCATTTCTTTACGTTTAATTTATATGACCATTTGGTTCAACATAACATATTTCTTTTTAATTTTGCAGCTATGGTTAGACTGATAGTTAGATTTTTGGTTTTTTAATGTTTTTTAGGGCAGTTAAACTTTTTAGTTTGTTTTTATTGAATTTGCAGTTTTTTAAAATTTTTTCATTTTTTTTTTTCAAGCATCATTTTTTTCTTTGTTTTTTAAAATTTATGCTTGCATTTTTATTTTATTTTTTTTTGAGTATTTTGATGCAATGTGGTGTCAAGTTCTTCACCATTATACACACTTTCTTAGCAAAATAACTTATTTTAATTTTTTTTTGCACAAATTAAACACAAACTTTTGTATCAAATTAAATTTTAGTTTTTTTTTTGCTTGTCAGCCGCAGACAACCGCGCAGTTCAAAAATTCTATACCAACTGCCTCTACTGACGCGTTTTACCACCTGTTGCTACTCAACGGTCGGCTTACTGCTTGTTGCCGTTCGTCCACCACTCACGCCATGTATTTACGGTTTTTGTTTCTTTCGCTTAGTATACCTACGTATATGCATACATACATACATTTTATTGTCTTGTAACAAAACAAAAAAAATAGCTTGGCAAAACAACAAAAAAAGAAAAGCGTTTGAGTGGCGTGCTTTTACCGCTTGCTAGAACAGTAGAGCATATTTTTTTTAGCCATAGCAAATCTTCATGTTTAAAAAAAAATTTAATTTTGCTTTGATTTAGTTGATTTTAATTTCATTTTCTTTCCTTCTTTTCTTTTTTCTTATTGCTTTATAAGCATACATATACCAGGGTGCTTCGATAAATTCGTTACAACCTATAACTTTATACATATTAAACTTTAACTTAATACGTTTTAAATAATTGGGAGCTGATGAAAAGCTGGAACCAGTGAGAATTTTTAAGCAAATCCCATTGAATATTATTTGTTATTAACTTCGGCTTTTACAACGAAGCAAACGAATTCACAATGCTACATTGAGACCATTTTGTATTTTCTAATTTATTTATTTTCTTAAATTCATAAAAAAGTTATTTGAATATTTGAAAATGAATAAATAAATTTAAATTCAAAAAGAAGAAAAATTTGTTGAGAAAATTATTCAATTACGTTGACTTACATTTGAACTTCAATTCATTTGAAAATCAATTTTTATATCTACCAGGCAACCAGCAAATGCAATGGCATGATTTTTATTTTGACTTCTTCAAACTTGCAAATATGCAACCGATCGCGCGTAAGTTTTGTTTTTGGTTTTTCTTCAGAAAAATTCAGTCGAAAAAATCCTAAAAAAATGCGCGCATTTGCTGTTGCGTTTTTGTAGCTTACAACCGATGCCGTTATTTGCATTTTCTTGGTATTTTTTTGGCAGAAAAATTGAGTTGAAACCCAGTGTGCCAAACGAATTCGAAACGAATTCGTTTCGAATTCGTAACGGACTTCAAATACGAATTCGTTTTTTGTTCATAAAACGAATTTTTTTTTTGTTCCAAAAAAAATTATTTTTAAAAAAAAAAAAAAAATTTTATTATTTAATATGCAAATTGTAAGACTTAATTGCATATAATTTTATTTTATTATCAAATTAAATTTTACTTTCGATTTACAAATTTCCAAAGTCAGGCTCCAACCCATGTCCCAGCGATTCATAGTCAAGCGCGCTACCTACTAGGCTACCTGTCATATATTAAAATATATGTCAAAGGCGAATGATATTTTCTCTCATTTGATACGCTTTATTTACAAAAAACAAAAATCATTCGTTTCGAATTCGTTACGGAATTCAAATACGATTTCATTTCGAATTCGTTTTTTGTTCATAAAAAGAATTCGTTTTTTGTCCATAAGCCGGATCAGTTTCGAATTCGTTTTTTGTTCATAAAAAAAGTTAATGCTTTAAGCGACTTAAAATTGCTTAAAAATTCAAAAAAACTTTTTGCTCAAATTTTTTTGGAAAAACTAAAAAATTTTGGAAAAAAAAATATTAGTTTTTTTCGACTTTTTAAACATTTCTAATCGATTAAGAATACAACTTTTTTTTTAAATTTTTCTTTGAAAATTTTTCCGGGAATTTTTCCAAAATTTTTAAATTTTTGCAAAAAAATTTGATCTGTTTTATGAACAAAAAACGAATACGAAACGGATTCGTATTTGAAGTACATTTCGATTTCGAAACGAATTCGTTAATGCGGACAATCCTTTCGTTTTTCGAGAGGAATTTCATACGAAAACGAGTTCGAAACGAATTCGTAACGGAATCAGGAAACGGATTGTTAGTTTCAGTGTTAAAAAAAATATTAGTTTTTTTCGACTTTTTAAACATTTCTAATTCGATTAAGACACAAAATTTTTTTTTGAAAATTTTTCCGGGACCAAAATTTTTAAATTTCCCAAAAAAAATTTGATCTGATTTATGAACAAAAACGAATTCGAAACGGATTCGTATTTGAAGTCCGTTACGAATTCGAAACGAATTCGTTTTATTTACAAAAAACAAAATTCGCAACGATTTCGTTTTATGAACAAAAAACGAATTCGTATTTGAAGTTACGAATTCGAATCGAATTCGTTTTACTTACAAAAAACGGAATGCGCACAAACGCCCGTTTTTGTGCACATTGGGTACTGATGATATGACATAGCGGTCATTGAAACTATTATAAGCAGCTCGTTGCCCATTTTAATGCATTTTGCGCTTGTAATTTTTTTGTGGTTTTTTGCACTAAAAAGCTCAGTAAAAAAAACTAAAAAAAATTTTGGTTTTATTTATAAATTAAATTAAAAACTTACATCCTCGCGGCAAATTGCTATCGAACGAAAATTCGAAAAGTAAACAAGTTTGACAGTTGCGTTAGAGTTGCTAAGTTTGGAAATTTTCGCATTTCCGTAGAGGGAAAAAAATAATTCGAAAGTCGGATTGCAGAGTGGAGTTTATTCGAAATCGAGAAATTTGCCTTTCGAATCGAATTACAGAGTAGGCTCCAAAGCTTCTTATTGTAATTTTAAAACTTAAAATATAGCAAATTAACATTGTTAAATTATTCTAACTGTATTATTAAGTGCCATTTTCAATAAAATATAAAAAAAAAATATTAAAAACAACATTATTATAAAAACAACTTTAGTCAAAACTCTAATTTAACATTGGAATCCACCACTGGCTACTTTTCATCGATGTTCAAGACGGCAAGCAGCTTGTTGGCGTCGTCAACCACATCTGTGTCAACATCAACATTTAAGGGCGGAAAATGTTAATTTTGGCATGCCTGCCGCCAAAACGAAACCTGTTTTCTTATTTCTCAAGCCCTTCTAGGCACTCTTCGTAACAAAGCAGAAGCACCCTGCGGTACTTCCGTCTTTATGACTGACCGACTGGTCATTGGCGCTCCAGGGTTTTGAAGACGCAGACATTGCAACAACTTTGCATTATTAAGCGTCATATGAGCTCGGATATGATTACGCGAGTTCAACCTCCTCGGAATCTCCTTTGCTGGGATAAGTTTGATCTTCAAACCATCCCGTGCGTTGCTAACCTTAGAAACACACTCGCTTCGTGAGGATTCGTCCTCGCACTTCATAACCGTGAACACATAGAGTGCCACTGAGATGTCAAAACAGTAAGGGCCCGTCTTGATTACTGTAAAGGTGCTCCATCACCATTTCCGAGAGTTGGGCCTCGATCTCGATCCACTTATCGAGAGTTTTCTTGCCACTGCGAGAAATCTCATCTATGAGCGCTATTTGTAGACCATCATGGGTCACCTCACTGGTCTGTTCAGCGCCGGCGGAGCAAAGTTGCCCCTTTTGCTTGTTAACAGCGTTGATGGACTCGTCATTTTACCTGCTTCGCTTCGAGATATCGCGCTCCTGCCTAGTCGCCCCTAAGCGATTCAGGTTCGTGGTTTAGTACATCCTGTACTCTTCAAACACGTCCCGTTGTTTGACTTTATCCTCCTTATCGCGTTCGTCAGTTGTGCTCAGTATGAACATGGCCTTCTGGTACCTTTTTCTCATGACGGTGGAGCAAGACTTGACTCTTTTTGATTTTTTGTTTGATTTGCCGTGTCCTGCGAATAAACTTTTGGATGTTGACGGTTGAGAATCTAAATTATATAACCATCGGACGATTTCATCCGTTTACTGTTTTCGCAAACAGTATCAGCCAGCTAATATATATATATATAATACTAGCATTACCCTGTGCGCATCGCTTCACCTCAACCGTGGAGTATATTCGATGTGCAGTCTGCGTGAAAATTCTATTTAAAAAATACTTTTGTATAAGGACCACCCTTAGTATGCACCCAAATTAAAATTTTTACAACCTAAGCAGTGCCTCTTAATATAAAAACCACGTGGTGTAAATTCCATGAGAATCGATTAAACGGTCTTCGAGAAAATGATATTTAAAAATATTTTTGTGTGAGGACCACCCTAAATAAAAGTTTTGTAGCCTAAGCTATGCCTATTAACATAAGAGCTACGTGGTGTAAGTTCGGTGTGAATCGACTAACCTGTCTTCGTGGAAATGATATTTGAAAATATTTTTGTATGAGGGTCACCATAAGTATGCACCTTAAATACAATTTCTACGACCTTATCTGTGCCTCTTAATATAAAAGCCATATGGCGTAAGTTCAATGAGAATCGATTTGGCGGTCTTCGAGAAAATGATATTTAAAAATATTTTTGTGTGAGGGCCACCCTACATATGCACCCTAAATAAAATATTTATAGCCTAAGCTATGCTTCTTAATATAAGAGCTAGGTGGTGCAAGTTCGGAGTGAATCGACGAACCTGTCTTCTTGAAAATGATACTTAAAAATATTTTTGTATGAGGGTCACCCTAAATAAAATTTTTTTAAGCTTATCTGTGCCTCTTAATATAAAATCCATGTGGTGTAAGTTCCAAGAGAATCGATATAGCTGTCTTTGAGAAAATTATATTTAAAAATATTTTTGTCTGAGGGCCACCTTAAACAAAAGTTTTGTAATCTTAACTATGCCTCTTAACATAAGAGGTACGTGGTGTAAATTCGGTGTGAATCGACTTACCAGTCCTTGTGAAAATGATATTTAAAAATGTTTTTGTATGAGGGCCACCCTAAGTATGCTCCCTAAATAAAATTTTTATATTCTTATCTGTGCTCCTTAATATAAAAGCCATACTGTGTAAGTTTCATGAGAATCGATTCACCTGTTTTTGAGAAATCGCTATTTATAAAATATTTGTGTATGAGGGCTACCCTAAATATGCACCCTAAATAAAAGTTTCATCGTCTTAGCTATGCGTCTTAATATAAGAGACAGGTGGTGTAAATTCCATGTGAACCGATTAAGTGGTCTTTGTAAAATGCTATTTTGAAAATAATTGAGTATGAAGGCCACCTTAAATTAAAGTTTTATAGCCACCACGCCCCTGGTGTCTAGTCCCGTTCATATTTTGTGAAGTGTTTAACATAGGCTATGTGCATCCTGACACCGAATTTTAAGACTCTTGCTATCATATGAACCAAGATATAGCGAGTTAAAAGTTTTAATTGCATGTAAAGTGCCACGCCCCTTGCTTTTATCAAAAAAAAATATAGCCCATGTTACTCAGGAATAGTTTAGCTTTCTATTAGTAGAAACATTTTTGGAATCGGTTCCGTAGTTCCAGAGATTTCCCTGAACATACAAACAAACAAACCTTACCTCTTTATATAATAGTATAGATAGATTACGCGGAATTAACGTTATTTGACGTTAAACAAAGGTTTTATATAATAAATAATTTAGAAAGTGATTTACTAATTGGATTGAATTTTATAATGAAAACTAAAATGACTTTGAATTTCGAAAAGTCTTTAATGACTCATAATGGTAAGAATTATGATATACACTATATAGGAAATGAGAGAGAATGTAATAAAACTATAGGACAAAGAGATCCTATAACACTAGTTAATGAAAATACCGACAGAAATAATAATTCGAATTTAAGACATCTTAAAGCTGATGAAGAAATAGAAAGATCACGCAAAATAATAAACAATGAAATCAAAGAAATTCACGGTGATATAAATTTGAATTTACAGTTCAGGACAGATGTTCGAGCGGAAATACGCACAATTGTTGAAACTCCTATATGGAGTAAACAATATCCATACCCACTTTCAGCCAATGCATTCGTTAACAAAGAAATTGAAAGATTATGAAAAGAAGGAATTTTAAGGCAAAGTAGAAGTCCTTACAATTCACCAATATGGGTGGTACCAAAACAAGGTACTAATGCAGATGGAACACCAAAATTAAGAATGGTGGTAGATTATAAGAAAATAAACGAACAGACAATCACTGACAAATACCCAATACCTGACGTTAATGTTATATTATCAAACTTAGGCCAATCTAAAATATTTTCGACGATTGATATGGAATCAGGTTTTCACCAAATCTTGATGAAAGAATCGGATATTGAAAAGACAGCATTTTCTGTAAATAATGGCAAATATGAATATGTACGAATGCCATTCGGGTTAAAAAACACTCCTAGTATATTTCAGCGAGCGATGGATGATATCTTAAGGAATTTTATAGGAAAATACTGTCATATATGTATACTATATATTGATGATATTATAGTATTTTCTAAAAGTGTAGAAGAACATAGAGAACATTTGAAAATAATAACCAAAACTTTAAAAGATGCAAACATGAAGATATCTCTCGAAAAATCATCATTTTATCAGTCTGAAGTTGAATTCTTAGGATATAAAGTGGCGGAAAATATTATTAAAACAGACCCAAAGAAAATAGAAACAATTTCAGAGTTTCCTATACCGAAAACATTGAGACAACTTAGAAGTTTTCTAGGAATGACAGGTTATTACAGGAAATTTATTAAAAATTATGCTACCATAGCTAAACCACTGACTAAACATTTATCAGGGGAAAACGGTAGGATATCACAGTACAAGTCTAGGAATACTGAAATAATTTTAGATGACGAAGGCATATCAAGTGTTAATAAATTAAAGCAATTCCTAAAGAACCAAGTAGAACTTTATCAACCAGATTTTATGAAAAAATTTATTTTAACAACAGATGCTTCAAACGTAGCAAAAGGTGCGGTTTTATATCAAGACAAAAGACCAATTACTTTTATATCAAAAACACTTAATTCGACTGAACAGAGGTATGCTACAAACGAAAAAGCATTATACGCGATAGTTTGGGCCTTAAAGAACTTACGTAATTATTTATATGGAGTATCAAATTTAGAGATTCACACAGAATTCAACCATTGACATTCGCCGTGTCAACAAGAAATCCAAATGCCAAAATGAAGAGATGGCATGCCTTTATTGAAGAATACGCGCCAAGATTTGTTTATAAACCTGGAAATACGAATGTGGTAGCAGATGCTCTTTCAAGGCAACAATTAAATCAACTAACGAGTGACTCTTCTGATGAATCTTCATCAATTCATCTTACTCAACATTCAGCAGAAAGTAGCGATAATATATTAATTAAAGAAACGCGAAAACCATTGAATCAATTCAAACAACAACTTTTGATAAATAAGAATCCAGGCACTGTCGACGTTATTCACGAACAAATTCGTTCTTTTGAAAATATGAGACATTTAATTGAATATAGTACTGTTGAAGGCTTAGCAACAATCTTAAAACAATTTTTGAATCCAAAACTTACCACTGCTATTCATTGCACAATAGAAGATTTGTATGAAATAAAAGAAATGTTATTATCTACATTCAATAATATGAAATTTGTTTACGCAAAAAATTTCCCAACTGATATTCCAAACATTCAAGATCAGGCCACAATAATCGAACAAACACATCATAGGGCACATAGGAATTATAAAGAGAATATTAAGCAAATTGTGACTATGTATTATTGGCCAAAAATGAAACAGAAATTCAAAGAATATATAAGAAATTATGACATTTGCAATACAAATAAATATGATAGGCATCCAATCAAAGTTCCAATTGGTGAGGCACCAATTCCTCAGAAGGAAGGGGAACAACTACATATCGACATTTTTTACGCCGAAAGACTAATTTTTATAACATGACTAGACGCATATTCAAAATTTTTAGTTGTCAAACATATAACGGACAAATTGAATCTAGAAGAGAAAGTTTTAGAATTTTTACAATCATTTCCCAATGTAAAAAATATTATTTTGGATAATGAACCAGGATTCATTACTCCTCAATTCAAATCAATGATGCAAAGAATTAACATCGAAATATATTATTGTGATCCTAGACATTCGACCACAAATGGACAAGTAGAGAGAGCTCATTCTACATTAATCGAAATTGCACGCTGCTTAAAACAAGAGTATAATTTATTAAGTGATTTAGAAGTAGTAATAAGAGCGGCCCAACAATATAACAAAACAATACACACGGTTATTGATAAGAAACCGCAGGACGTATTGTATAATAAGGTAAATCACTCGAACTTGAAAGAACAATTAAAAAATTGTCAAGTAGGAATGTTTAACACTCATAACAAGAACAAGAGAAATAAGGAGTATTGCATTGGACAAAAAGTCTACGAGAAAATCATAGGTGAACGGAATAAGTTACGTCCAAGATACAAGAAACAAAAGGTAAAAAAAAGAAGATTTGGGTAGAAGAATAAAAATAAATAGTAGAATAGTTGAGCCCTTAGAAGTAGAAGTACAGGATATAATTATGGAATCCGATTTCCTAATGGAACAATCAAACAATGGGGAAAGTGACGACGAAGATTGGTTAGCAGAAATTTATGATGCTATGGAAGTTCATCGCGAACATTTACAAGGAAGGGAACATTTAGAAAGAATAGATAGAAGAAATATGCAAATACAAATTCTAAATTTAAATTTAAATGACTAAATAAAGAATTTCTTTCTCTGCAGATGCAGTTGTTAAACACTTTCCTATTCATCATTATAATATCAAATATATTATTAATTGATAGAAAATGAAAAGGCGGTCTTATATAAAAATTATAAAGAAATTTTCCAGGATTGAGGATTATAAACATTCCAATAAAGAATACAAGAATTATAAATACGGAATAAACACAACTACTTAAGGTAGTATTTGTAGAAAATATAGAAAACGATTTGGAAATTGGACTGATCGAGATTCTTTTGGGACAATTAACGAAACTGAAATCAAAAAAGAATAAAGAAAATAAAATTAAGCGAGGAATTAATGAAATAGGAACGTTATGGAAATGGATAGCGGGTACACCAGATCATGACGATCTAGTAAAAATAAATTCGAAATTAGAAGAATTGATATTAAACAATTCATAACGAATTCAGAAATCTTCAAGACCGTAAGCCAATTGAACGATGCAATAAAAAACATACCAGAAGTTTCACAAAGTAAATTAGTATTTAAGAGAAGAAATCAATTAGCAGTCAATGAATTACAAAATATAATACACACGATAACTTTAGCAAAAGTAGGAATATTGAACCCTAGTATACTTCATTTGGAAGAAATTAAAGATATCGTAAATCATGAAAACGAGAAATTAACTATAGTAGATTTGTTAGACGTTTCAAAGTTTAAAATTGTTCAAAATAAAGATTTAATAATTATTTATATAAAATATCCATCAATATATAAGTTGTGTAAATTTTATGAAGTTCGTGCCATAAGCCATAATAATTCCAAATTAGTTATACCAAAAGAAATTGTGAAATGTCATAATAAATTTGAAACAGTCTCAAACTGTAAAAATAGAACTAAGTAACACATGTTGTGAATCAGTAAAAGAAGAATCTTGTTTAGTAAAACTATTGAATAATAAAAAAGGAAAGTGTAATAAAAGAACTAAATGAAGAAATTGAAATAATTAAAGACGGAGCAATATTAGAAGGAATATATTTAATCACTTTTAACGATGAAATATTAATAGACAATAAGACATACGTAAATAATAAAAATGTTATATTAAATTATGTTAAGAACACAAATTTAAATAATTACGAAGTTATGCAATACTTAGACACAAGAAACATTAATACGAATTTTGAAAATATTAATTTGCTAAATATTGGAAATGATTATGTTAAAAAGAATACAATTTGGACATTATCAAGTATAATAGCATTAACAATTATTGCTCACATAATTCTTCAAGTATTGAAATTTTTAAAGAAAAAAAGAATCGTAAGAAAAGCAGGCGAACCAGACCATATAATATTAGAAGACATCAGCAATCGAATACAAGAGATGACACATGAATTTAGAAATAGCGAGGACGCTAATAAATAAAGTGAACTTTATTTTTTTAACAAAGGGGGGAGTTAAGGTCACCGTACTCCATACGATCAGCATGTAAATTATACACAAAAATATGTCACCAGACGAAATCAAGTAATTAGCTGAACACGCCATACAAAATTAATTGGAAATATTTTTAATATCTTTTGTACGTGTCAAATGGTACTTAAGTATTGTTAGATATTTTAAAATAAAGTCTTTTTAAAAAAAGCTAAGTCATTACAAAAAGTTTAATTTACATTCGTAGAAAAACTGAGGTCTCTCCGCGAGTAGAGCTTTGGTGTTTCTTGTGTAACAGCTCAAATCCTTTGTTGGTTTTACTGCATTCCCCTTAATACACTATAACTTGAAACTGTCAATGCCACTAAATGAATTTTCATAAAAAAAATAAACGAGTATAAAAAAAATAAATTTGATTTTTGGTCCAAAAATTTTCAAAGTATTTTATAAGCAAATAATTACAATATTTTGCTTCCATAATTAGTTACTCTTAAGTATTAACAGTGCATGCTTAGTTCAAAAAAAAATATTCAAAAAAAAATTTAATTTTGATAATTTTTGGACCAAAAAATGAGAAAAATTTTTTTTTCATTAATTTTTTTAATGAAAAGTGAAAATTTTGCAGCTCTGGTATCAGCCATAGGATTATTTTTTTTTATGTTTTTAAATGAGGAAATACTCGAATACGAATATATTTTCGAAAATCGAGTGTTCTTGAAGTATGTATTCTAGAACATAAACTTTTTTTTAACATGTCTAGTGGATATGTATGTGTAGGGTTGCCAACACGGACTGATGTCTGACCCGGAGATTCAATAAGTGGGGTGGGTGAAATTGAAATAAAGTTTTTATAAATTATTTAATATTTACACTAGATTTCATTGAATCCAACACTTCGTTTTTCTCTCGGATTTCTTTTTATTACAAAAAAGTTATCTTGAAAACTAAACGAGATATCGATTTTTTTTATTTAAGATTTTCAATATCTGTTCTATCGAAAACCATCGTCAGATTACGGCCAATTTGTGTATATGTTTATAGATATATATTTTTAGATATATAGATGTATATTATGTATGTATATATGTCGGATCTTGTTTCGGAGATGTGTATAGTAGATCGGGAAAACGTCATCGAAGGGTATGACAGGAAAATATTCTACTGACAATTCTGAACAACTTTGATACAGAAACTGTAGGTCTAAAGTCAATTTTGAGCTTCCGAATATTTACAAATAGGTTTTGTACAGTACTTACTTACATACTTACTTATATTGCACTTTTATGGGAACAATGCCAATATATTTCCTATTATCAGCTAAATTGAGATAAATCGGCCATTTTGATGTCGTTGGAAAGGTTTTTTGCATCCTTTCGGGCATTTTCAGCCATCGGGGCAGGCCTTGGCAAGGCAACCCAAGATATTCTATTTAGGCTCATCAAGCTCTATGCTTTGGCATACATCTCATCCTGTAATCTTATACACTCGACTTTTCTACAGCCAGTTGAACAGCAACCATCAGAAATAGCGGTGGTCATTCACTTACGCGTGGATCTGTCATAAGTGGAGGCATTTTTCCAGTGCTGCGTACAAACGACGAAAAGGCAACTCATTGAAATGCATTAGACATACAAACCAATGCAAGGGTTTACCCAGTTGAACTTCAAATCGACGTAATATTCCATTTGTTATGCCGGTATTAGTTGTTTCGCCGTCACAGCATATGCCAATTAATCCATCCATAGAAATACTGTTGCTATCAAAAAAGGTTTTCAGCTCTCGAGTTTTATTTTCAGTGTCTTCAGCATCAACTTTAACGTATCGCACAACATGGCAAAGCTATAGGCTCTGTAGTTTTTGTTATATCGTCTCTGTGGAATAAACACTTCATCTACATGTTCGATAGATTGGTTGAATTCGCCAACGACCAGATTCAATTGCTCAGGTATGGTATTGGATCGTGACTAGCTGACGCCAGTGTTGGTTCTTGCTCAGTCATTTCAGTAATTGGCTCTGGTATCGTCAGCTTTCTGTCATTATGTTGATCAAACTTGAAATTTTGTAAACGGTTAGGTATTAATCCACAAGAACATTTACTATGTTTTAAGTCGCATGTGCACTTTCCAATAAAAATATATTTTTAGTCCAATCTAAAAATGCTTGAAATCTATTTTTAGTTTTGAACCTTGTTTCTTTTTGATAATAGTCGACCAAAGAGTTTAACTTTTTAGCAAAACTTCTACATTAATAATTTCGATATTTAATTTTTCCAAATTTCAAATAAAATTTTAGTACTTGAGGTGTAAAACTTTTATACGAAAACATTCTGCTTTCAGCTTTAGCTCCATTTAAATCACTAGCCAGGGCAAAGGTATATTTTGAGATGGCATATGCAACAGGCTGGATCTGGAGGATGTGGGTGTTGAAGGTAGCTCCATAATTGGAAAAAAACGAAGAAAATCACGACTTACGCTCGAAAGTTTCACCGATTTTTTTTTGCCGATTTACCCCAATATTTGCTGAAAATATGAAATACTTTGTAATTGTTCCCATAAAAGGGTATGTATGTAAGTACTGTACAAAACTTATTTGTAAAAATGCGGAGGCTCGAAATTGATTTTAGACCCAAGTCTTGCAATTGCTCAGAATTATCAGTAGAACACTTTCCTACTATACCCTTTTAAAAAAAAAATCGAGTGGATATCTAAAATATGGATGCCATAAGAAAGATAATTTAATGGCCTGTAATTTTGACCAATTATTTTTTTAACAAAACGTTATTTTTTCAAAAAAATGTGTTAAAAATTGATACTTTTTTAGCATGATAGGAATGCTTGATTATTTTGCTTTAAGATTATGTACAATTTGCATAGTTTTTTTTTAATTTTACCAATTTTTTTTAAAAATTTTATTCGTGAAAGTTTCAGGAAAATTATCATATATCCAAAATTATTGGCTAAATTTCAAAACTAATCTAACCATTATAGAAGGCCATTAAATTATCTTTCTTATGACATCCATGTTTTTGATATCCATTCAGAGGTTCCCAACTTATACCGCTTTTTATAAAAGCTTCACTCTTCCTCTTCAAAACACAATTGAAATCATAACGATATTTTTTTCTAATTTTTCATACAAATTTACATACAAAAGTTTGTATGGAGACTAGAGCGGTTCAAAATAAAAACATTTTGATTTTTTCACGATGTGTCAGCGGATTACAGTAGCCTTATATGTCTGGACAAAGCCTATTACTAGGACATATAAGGCTACTGAAATCCGCTTACACATCGTGAAAAAATCAAAATGTTTTTATTTTGAACCGCTCTAATGGAGACTTATATAATAATTTTCAATTTACGATACTTTGAAAAGCAAAAAAATTATCGATATAATTCTAAGTGAGTATTGAGAGTAGTTCTTTCGAACCCCATTATAGTCCAAGAGCCGGCTGTAGAAAAGTCGAGTGTATAAGACTACAGGATGAGATGTATGCCAAATGATAGAGCTCAATGAGCCTAAATAGAATATCAGGGTTGCCTTGCCAAAGCGTGTCCCGATGGTCGAAAATGCCCGAATTTTAGCCAATTTTGTTTCTCTAATTAAAACTGTAGTACATAACAGCTGGAAATGTATGCCAAATGATAGCACTCAAAGAGGCCTAAATATAATACATGGGATTGCATTGTTGAATCCTGTCCCAAACATGAGTTTTCACCGGTTTTTTTGGGTCAATTTTCATTAAGGAAGATATCAGCTTGAAATTTGTGCCAAATGATATATATCGAAGAGCCTAAATAGAATATATAGGGTTGTCTTGTCGAATCAAGTCCTAAACATTGGTTGACACCCGTTTTTTGGGTCAACTTTTCTTAAATGAGTGGCAACCCGTGGTTGGGACAGGATGTGACAAGGCAACCCTATATATTCTATTTAGGCCCTTCGATATCTATCATTTGGCACAAATTTCAAGCTGTTATCTTCATTAATGAAAATTGACCCAAAAAACCGGTGAAAACTCATGTTTGGGACAGGATTCAACAATGCAATCCCATGTATTATATTTAGGCCTCTTCGAGTTCTATCATTTGGCATACATTTCGAGCTTTTATGTACAACAGTTTTAATTAGAGAAACAAAATTGGCTAAAATTCGGGCATTTTCGACCATCGGGACACGCTTTGGCAAGGCAATCCTAGATATTCTATTTAGGCTCATTGAGCTCTATCATTTGGCATACATCTCATCCTGTAATCTAATACACTCGACTTTTCTACAGCCGGCTCTCCGCCTATTAATGGTTTCATAAAAAAAAAATTATATTTCTATATAAATTTGCCCTAAATATCTCGAAAAATCGTGATTTTCGCATTTTTAGGTTAGAATATCTCGAAAACCGGAGCCATTTGAGAAATTCTAAGCTTGGATTCGAATTCAGCGCGTCAAAACCTTCGGAAAAGTAAGTCAACAAAATCAAAATTTTTTTCATTGCGGTCGACAAAAATGATATTCAACCCGGAGTGATTGACTTTGAACCCGGAGACCCGGAAATCATACTCAAAACCCTGAGTCTCCGGGCAAAACCCTGAGTGTTGGCATCCCTATGTATGTGGGATTAAAAAATATAATTGTTGCTCATTGAATAGGTAGTTATTTTTATTTAGTTAAAATAACAGTAAAAGGTAAACAAATATATTTTTAAGATGTACAAGTATAAAAGAAAATTAACGACTGTGCGCTATGGCTGCACAACAATGACTACTCTGTCTATAAAACTTGTCGCAGCTTCGAGTAATAAAGTGTAAGGGTTGCTGTGTGGACATTTTCGGATCCTACAATCGGCTATCCTGACAAGGCGTTCGACCCGGACGCTTGGTCCCAACGCTTTATATATTCAGTGACTGTCACTATTGATCCAGGGCCCTCATGATCGCCAACTTTTTCGACCTCATAGCGACCATGACCCAACCTTTTAGTTATCCTGTAGGGACCGAAAAACTTATGTCTTAATTTCATTCCCGAGCCGTATTGAGTCCTTTTAATTGCCACTAACTCATTCTCGTCGTAAGTCTTTTCTACTTTGCGCTTTGAATCGTATGCTTTCTTATTTTCCTGCTGTATCTTTTGTATATTTTTTTGCCCTTTTTCGTATTTTCTCCCTTTCCTCATTCAATTCGGTTAACATTTCTGCTTCTAACAGACTCCTAAGTTCATTATTTTCAGCTATTTTGATGTCTAAAACGGTAAAAATCTTAAAAGGCGTGATTTTCGTGCTACGTGGTTTGGTGTTATTGAGAAATTGTTGTACTTTATCAACGGGTTTGTACCAGAGGTTAGGTTTTTCCTGACACATTCTTGCCAACATAGGTATAACGATTCGATGGATTCGTTCCACTTGTCCATTGCCTCTGTGTACACCAGTTGCAATGAGCAAGTGTTGAATTCAATTTGTTTCACAATAGTTTTTACAAATGTATGCCGTAAAAGCCGTACCACGATCAGAAATTATGCGGTTTGGATGACTAAATATAGATGACTGTCTTTTCAAAACATCGACAACTGACCGTGCATCAGTACTCTTCGTCGGGTAAAGCCATACAAACATTGAAAATCCGTCAATAATAACGATAATATGATTATATAAAAACTCTCGTAACTATCGCCTTTACCTGTTCATCTACTATCACCTGATGATTATTTGACATACGACGTGGACCTTCGTGTATAGCAACATCATCATTTACAACAATTTTAATTTTAATGGGCGACTCAGTGGACTTTATTGGCTCATAGCTTTCGATAATACATTCGATTTCATTGTGGACTTTTAATGGAAGATGCGACAGATCTATCTTTGAAGACTGCTCAATGGCATCAACCATTCCACAAAGGATGCTCCGTTCGTCTTGAACTGCTTTGTCATCTTTATTAAGTTCTTCCGGTTTAGCGTCAATTTCTGTTTTTGGGACACAAAATTTAATCCCGTTCTTAGTTAAAACTTTCAATAACATCGCTCCCTATTACTGCCAAGAAATCAGAATCTTAACGAGAAACAACATGAAAGGTCAAATTTAACTTTGTTTCATCTAACACAGTCGGCAATTTTATACTGCCTTTACTTTTGAATATGGTTTTACCCATGCATTGGAACATTTTTATTTCATTGTTCATGTCACCTCCACCCAAGGCTTCAAAACGTCCTCCCGCAATAAACTCAAATCAGATCCACTGTCGATTAAAGAAAAAGTAGGTTTTCCGTTTATTATTACTTCGCGACATGTTTTACTGTCCGAATTATGCACATTGACATCGTCCAATTCTTCTAAAACATTAACTTTACTACCTGCCTTTTCTTTGCATTCGAAGGAACGGTGTTCTGTTTGGTTACAGCGGAAACACTTAAAATCAACACTCGTACAATCTTTCGCCAAGTGTGAGCTAACTCCACACTTAAAGCATCTACGTTTTCCTGTGTCTGTCTTCTTAAGCGACACGTCAACATTTTTTGATGTGGAAGGTTCGTTTTGGCTTCAAACTGTCTTAATTTGACCTCTTATTTTTTCATAAATTGGTATACTTCGTTTTAAATCTTTGATAGTGCACGCCTCGTACAAAATTGCTTTATTAGCTCGAGTGTCGAATATTCCTTCAACAAAATATGAAATCAAACTTTCGTGATATAGATCAATCGGTCGACTAATATCCTGTAATACATACAAATATTCACTCAGTTTCATTTTGCCTGTGCTTCCTATTTCGTAACATCTGATGGATCTTAACAGAAGAAAATTTTTGACCAAACTCATCAATCAGTATATTTTTAGTGATCGCCAATCATAAATATTCTTTTCAATTTTTACAAACATTCGGGCAGCATCCTGAAGGAGTTGCTTTGCGTATACGAACTTTTGAGTGTTATTCCATCTTAAAATTACAGCTTGATCTTCGAATTCCCTAATCCACTGATTGATATCGCTTGTTTCATTCCCTGAAAATGAGGTCATACTCTCTTGAACATTTTTAAGGGTAAATAAACTTCTAGTCTGGCCTTCATCATCAACTGTACCACTACACCCAGAAGGTTCTGTACCCTCTTTTTCTTCATGACCATCTTCTTCTCCCCTTCAGTTTCTTCTTCTGTGCGTCCATAATGAACTAAAAGTCTATTTTGCAACTCACTCTTCCTACCCGATGCGGACAATTTTTCTGCGCTTTCAATCCCAATATCTGTTGTGCATCCATCTCACAATTGTAAAGTAAAAGTAAATTGAAAAAAATGTATTAAAATTTATAAAAGTTTGAATAAAATAACTTATATAAATGCTAGTGTGAATCTTTTTCTCTCAACTTATTTTGTTTGTTTGCTTTTTTATTTCTTTAACTACTTTACTTCTTTATCTTCTTTACTTCAACTCCTTAGATTTTTGCTTCTTTCACTTCTTAGATTTTTGCATCTTTCACTTTTTTAATATTTTCTTCTTTAACTTCTTGAATATTTTACTTCTTAACTTCAGCACATGCAGCTCTCGAAAATGTATCTCTTTGAATTCACGATGTCGTTTTTCAAATTTTGTTGCCGCTACATTTTCGATATTTTAAATTTTTCAGCTTCTCTCTATTCCCTAGGTTAGCGTCGCTTAACGGCTGTTATTTGAAATGCTACGCAATGCTGTACTTCACGATTTGTTGTTTTTTAGCTGTGTACACTGATGGTTTTCCACCCTGGACTTACAAAATGGATATTGGCAGGTGAAAATAGATGAAAAAGACAAGGAGAAAACTGCCTTTAGTATTGGGAATGGTCTATGGCAGTTCAACGTCATGCCGTTTGGTCTTTGTAACGCTCCAGCTACGTTTGAGCGGTTAATGAAACGAGTTCTCAAAGGACTACATTGGAAGACTTGTCTAGTGTATCTAGATGACATAATCATCATGGGAAAAGATTTTGATGACCATTTGTAAAATCTGGAGGAAGTGTTTGAGCGCTTGGAGGCAGCTGGACTAAAATTAAGTGCGAAAAAGTGCTCACTTTTCCAGCGTGAAATCAAATATCTGGGGCACAAGGTTACGTCAGAAGGAATACACACAGATGAAGATAAAATAAAAGCTGTGAAAAATTGGCCACGACCATCTAATCTTCATGAGTTGCGAAGTTTTCTGGGTCTATGCACTTATTACAGACGCTTTGTTCCTGGTTTCGCAAATGTTGCAGGCAGTCTACATGAGCTGACACAGAAGAATCGGAAATTCAAATGGAGTGGTGCACAGGAAACTGCATTCCAAAAACTAAAAGAATTACTGTATACAGCGCCAATACTCGCGTACCCAATACCCGGCAAAGAATTTGTATTGGACACCGATGCGAGTGGCCATGGTATTGGAGGAGTTTTGTCCCAAATCATCAATGGATCGAACTCAGAAAAGTGTAAGAGATCGAAGTTATCGTCTAAGAGACAGGAATTTCGTAACAATAGATAAGCTCAATTTGTTCGGAGTACAAAGTAGAAAAAAAAAACCGAAACTATTGACACAAAAATTGTCCAATGATTGGGTTCGAGTGCTTGATCTCACAAAGGAAAAATCGGAGTGGTTTAAATCCAGCATGAAGAAACAAAATTCATCTGCTCCAGACGTGAAGACATCATATCACAGAAATCGTCATGAGGCTTTCGCCCATCACTTTAAAAAAGTTGATAAGATTTGTTATTATCACATTTCCGCTTTATTCGACGAATAAAAGAAGAATTGGCGTTTATTCATTGGCAGTAGCAAGGAAAGTTTAAAGGTTGTTTTACTGCATAATGGAAATGAAAAATCAACTATTTAATTCGTTTGCTTAATATAACATTACACTAGAGCCCCGATTTGCGTCGTTTCGATTTGCGGTCCTACATTCGATTGGATTTTTTCGCTGAAAATCACACGTGAAAAATTTTTCAATTTAAATGTAAAAAAGGGAATTTCCATTTTATTATATAAGGTAAGTTATTCTAAGCATATGTAGTTGCGCGTTAGGAAGTAAGAACTTAATTCTCAATAAGAAGTGTTGTGGTTAAATCAATTACAGTGAAATTTCCCATAACCGGACACCCACCGTCGTAGTATTTTTGTCCGGTTATTGGAGCGTCCGGCTATCGGAATGTATTTCGTATGGAAAAGTTAGTGAGTGTCGCTGAAATATGTCCGGTTATGGGGGCTGTCCGGAATGGGGAATTTCACTGTAAATAACTTGAGAAAAAAAATTAATAAAAATAAAAGAAAATTTATTAGTTTGGAACTAAAATTGGTTGTATTAAAACGTTTTAAATCGAAAGAAAATGCTGTTGACATAGGAATCCCTTAGGTTAACACCTACACCAGTAAAAACAATTTGCACAGAGACAGTGTTAAATTAACTAAATTGGTTACAATTGCCACACCATTCCAATGTAAACAAGTTACAAAAGTAAGAAGTTCTTTAATGGTTAAAATGGAGTCTCTTCTTTCTATTTCGATAAAGTGATTGTAAATTCCACGCCGATACGCCACTTAGAAGGTACTGGATTATTCGAGAAAGTGATGACTGTAGTATAAAAGGTTGTCATCTGATTTGTCGAGACACAGTTGAATTTGAGCAACATAAGTGAACAGTTGAATTTGAGCAACATACATAAATGAACAGTTGAATTTGAGCAACATAAGTGAACAATTGAACTTAAACAGTGAAGCAGAACAATTGAATCGAAATAGTTAAGTAAAACAGTTGTCTATACAGTGTCAGATTAATATTAGAATTTGGATGTTAATGAAATATACAATTGTACCGTGTAAAAATTAACTTTTGTGAATTAAATAAACCATTTTATAATAAGTTTGTGTGTTTTTGATTGTTACACAATCCAGTGGTCGAACTCAGAAAAGTGTAAGAGATCGAAATTATCGTCTAAGAGACAGGAAATTCGTAACAATTGGTGTCAGAAGTGGGATTGTGTAAAAAGAATCAACAATCAAACATAAAAACAAAAAAAAATGGTTAAGTTTGACGAACTGAAAGTGGATCAACTGAAAAAGGAGTTGCAGCAGCTGAATCTGCAATCAACTGGCGGAAAGGTGGAGTTACAGAAACGCTTACGGCAGGCTCTTGAGGCTCAAGGTGTAAACCTGGAAGAGCATGAATTTTATGTATCAGAATCAGCAGCGAAAGTGGAAGAAGCTTCTGAACCGGCGGCAAGTTGTAGATATGTCAAAGTTCGAGAAAATGTTAATGGCGATGACGCAGACAATAAGCCAAAATGGATGCAAAAAGGTGAACTTATAGCGCAATGTGAGAAAGTTACGGCTGTCATAAATTGTGAAAATGACCAGCAGAGCCCACAAGGTACAACTTTAACGAAATCGTCGGCCTTGGAAGTATTGACGAAAGAATGGACGAATGAGTTGTCTGCCCAGAACAAAAATAAAGCAAAAAGGTTTCTGCAAAAGCATTGGCGGATATTTCCGTCCAAAGGAGAAAATAATGGCCGAACATCAGTTGTCAAACATCGCATTGATACAGGTAATTTTCAGCCAATTCGTCAACCTCCAAGGAGGCTAGCACTCGCTAAGAGAGAAGAAGTGACGGGCCTTATAAAGGATATGGCGCGAGAAAATGTCATTGCACCATCAGAAAGCCCATGGAGTTCACCGGTCGTACTTGTCAAGAAAAAGGACGGAAGTATGCAACTCTGTGTGGATTACAGAAAATTGAATGACGTCACCAAAATAGACAGCTACCCGTTACCCAGAATCGATGATACACTGGATACGTTATCTGGAGCAACATGGTTTTCCACCCTGGACTTACAAAATGGATATTGGCAGGTGAAAATAGATGAAAAAGACAAGGAGAAAACTGCCTTTAGTATTGGGAATGGTCTATGGCAGTTCAACGTCATGCCGTTTGGTCTTTGTAACGCTCCAGCTACGTTTGAGCGGTTAATGAAACGAGTTCTCAAAGGACTACATTGGAAGACTTGTCTAGTGTATCTAGATGACATAATCATCATGGGAAAAGATTTTGATGACCATTTGAAAAATCTGGAGGAAGTGTTTGAGCGCTTGGAGGCAGCTGGACTAAAATTAAGTGCGAGAAAGTGCTCACTTTTCCAGCGTGAAATCAAATATCTGGGGCACAAGGTTACGTCAGAAGGAATACACACAGATGAAGATAAAATAAAAGCTGTGAAAAATTGGCCACGACCATCTAATCTTCATGAGTTGCGAAGTTTTCTGGGTCTATGCACTTATTACAGACGCTTTGTTCCTGGTTTCGCAAATGTTGCAGGCAGTCTACATGAGCTGACACAGAAGAATCGGAAATTCGAATGGAGTGGTGCACAGGAAACTGCATTCCAAAAACTAAAAGAATTACTGTATACAGCGCCAATACTCGCGTACCCAATACCCGGCAAAGAATTTGTATTGGACACCGATGCGAGTGGCCATGGTATTGGAGGAGTTTTGTCCCAAATCATCAATGGATCGAACTCAGAAAAGTGTAAGAGATCGAAGTTATCGTCTAAGAGACAGGAATTTCGTAACAATAGATAAGCTCAATTTGTTCGGAGTACAAAGTAGAAAAAAAAAACCGAAACTATTGACACAAAAATTGTCCAATGATTGGGTTCGAGTGCTTGATCTCACAAAGGAAAAATCGGAGTGGTTTAAATCCAGCATGAAGAAACAAAATTCATCTGCTCCAGACGTGAAGACATCATATCACAGAAATCGTCATGAGGCTTTCGCCCATCACTTTAAAAAAGTTGATAAGATTTGTTATTATCACATTTCCGCTTTATTCGACGAATAAAAGAAGAATTGGCGTTTATTCATTGGCAGTAGCAAGGAAAGTTTAAAGGTTGTTTTACTGCATAATGGAAATGAAAAATCAACTATTTAATTCGTTTGCTTAATATAACATTACACTAGAGCCCCGATTTGCGTCGTTTCGATTTGCGGTCCTACATTCGATTGGATTTTTTCGCTGAAAATCACACGTGAAAAATTTTTCAATTTAAATGTAAAAAAGGGAATTTCCATTTTATTATATAAGGTAAGTTATTCTAAGCATATGTAGTTGCGCGTTAGGAAGTAAGAACTTAATTCTCAATAAGAAGTGTTGTGGTTAAATCAATTACAGTGAAATTTCCCATAACCGGACACCCACCGTCGTAGTATTTTTGTCCGGTTATTGGAGCGTCCGGCTATCGGAATGTATTTCGTATGGAAAAGTTAGTGAGTGTCGCTGAAATATGTCCGGTTATGGGGGCTGTCCGGAATGGGGAATTTCACTGTAAATAACTTGAGAAAAAAAATTAATAAAAATAAAAGAAAATTTATTAGTTTGGAACTAAAATTGGTTGTATTAAAACGTTTTAAATCGAAAGAAAATGCTGTTGACATAGGAATCCCTTAGGTTAACACCTACACCAGTAAAAACAATTTGCACAGAGACAGTGTTAAATTAACTAAATTGGTTACAATTGCCACACCATTCCAATGTAAACAAGTTACAAAAGTAAGAAGTTCTTTAATGGTTAAAATGGAGTCTCTTCTTTCTATTTCGATAAAGTGATTGTAAATTCCACGCCGATACGCCACTTAGAAGGTACTGGATTATTCGAGAAAGTGATGACTGTAGTATAAAAGGTTGTCATCTGATTTGTCGAGACACAGTTGAATTTGAGCAACATAAGTGAACAGTTGAATTTGAGCAACATACATAAATGAACAGTTGAATTTGAGCAACATAAGTGAACAATTGAACTTAAACAGTGAAGCAGAACAGTTGAATCGAAATAGTTAAGTAAAACAGTTGTCTATACAGTGTCAGATTAATATTAGAATTTGGATGTTAATGAAATATACAATTGTACCGTGTAAAAATTAACTTTTGTGAATTAAATAAACCATTTTATAATAAGCTTGTGTGTTTTTGATTGTTACACAATCCAGTGGTCGAACTCAGAAAAGTGTAAGAGATCGAAATTATCGTCTAAGAGACAGGAAATTCGTAACAATTGGTGTCAGAAGTGGGATTGTGTAAAAAGAATCAACAATCAAACATAAAAACAAAAAAAAATGGTTAAGTTTGACGAACTGAAAGTGGATCAACTGAAAAAGGAGTTGCAGCAGCTGAATCTGCAATCAACTGGCGGAAAGGTGGAGTTACAGAAACGCTTACGGCAGGCTCTTGAGGCTCAAGGTGTAAACCTGGAAGAGCATGAATTTTATGTATCAGAATCAGCAGCGAAAGTGGAAGAAGCTTCTGAACCGGCGGCAAGTTGTAGATATGTCAAAGTTCGAGAAAATGTTAATGGCGATGACGCAGACAATAAGCCAAAATGGATGCAAAAAGGTGAACTTATAGCGCAATGTGAGAAAGTTACGGCTGTCATAAATTGTGAAAATGACCAGCAGAACCCACAAGGTACAACTTTAACGAAATCGTCGGCCTTGGAAGTATTGACGAAAGAATGGACGAATGAGTTGTCTGCCCAGAACAAAAATAAAGCAAAAAGGTTTCTGCAAAAGCATTGGCGGATATTTCCGTCCAAAGGAGAAAATAATGGCCGAACATCAGTTGTCAAACATCGCATTGATACAGGTAATTTTCAGCCAATTCGTCAACCTCCAAGGAGGCTAGCACTCGCTAAGAGAGAAGAAGTGACGGGCCTTATAAAGGATATGGCGCGAGAAAATGTCATTGCACCATCAGAAAGCCCATGGAGTTCACCGGTCGTACTTGTCAAGAAAAAGGACGGAAGTATGCAACTCTGTGTGGATTACAGAAAATTGAATGACGTCACCAAAATAGACAGCTACCCGTTACCCAGAATCGATGATACACTGGATACGTTATCTGGAGCAACATGGTTTTCCACCCTGGACTTACAAAATGGATATTGGCAGGTGAAAATAGATGAAAAAGACAAGGAGAAAACTGCCTTTAGTATTGGGAATGGTCTATGGCAGTTCAACGTCATGCCGTTTGGTCTTTGTAACGCTCCAGCTACGTTTGAGCGGTTAATGGAACGAGTTCTCAAAGGACTACATTGGAAGACTTGTCTAGTGTATCTAGATGACAGAATCATCATGGGAAAAGATTTTGATGACCATTCGAAAAATCTGGAGGAAGTGTTTGAGCGCTTGGAGGCAGCTGGACTAAAATTAAGTGCGAGAAAGTGCTCACTTTTCCAGCGTGAAATCAAATATCTGGGGCACAAGGTTACGTCAGAAGGAATACACACAGATGAAGATAAAATAAAAGCTGTGAAAAATTGGCCACGACCATCTAATCTTCATGAGTTGCGAAGTTTTCTGGGTCTATGCACTTATTACAGACGCTTTGTTCCTGGTTTCGCAAATGTTGCAGGCAGTCTACATGAGCTGACACAGAAGAATCGGAAATTCGAATGGAGTGGTGCACAGGAAACTGCATTCCAAAAACTAAAAGAATTACTGTATACAGCGCCAATACTCGCGTACCCAATACCCGGCAAAGAATTTGTATTGGACACCGATGCGAGTGGCCATGGTATTGGAGGAGTTTTGTCCCAAATCATCAATGGATCGAACTCAGAAAAGTGTAAGAGATCGAAGTTATCGTCTAAGAGACAGGAATTTCGTAACAATAGATAAGCTCAATTTGTTCGGAGTACAAAGTAGAAAAAAAAACCGAAACTATTGACACAAAAATTGTCCAATGATTGGGTTCGAGTGCTTGATGCAGCATGAAGAAACAAAATTCATCTGCTCCAGACGTGAAGACATCATATCACAGAAATCGTCATGAGGCTTTCGCCCATCACTTTAAAAAAGTTGATAAGATTTGTTATTATCACATTTCCGCTTTATTCGACGAATAAAAGAAGAATTGGCGTTTATTCATTGGCAGTAGCAAGGAAAGTTTAAAGGTTGTTTTACTGCATAATGGAAATGAAAAATCAACTATTTAATTCGTTTGCTTAATATAACATTACACTAGAGCCCCGATTTGCGTCGTTTCGATTTGCGGTCCTACATTCGATTGGATTTTTTCGCTGAAAATCACACGTGAAAAATTTTTCAATTTAAATGTAAAAAAGGGAATTTCCATTTTATTATATAAGGTAAGTTATTCTAAGCATATGTAGTTGCGCGTTAGGAAGTAAGAACTTAATTCTCAATAAGATGTGTTGTGGTTAAATCAATTACAGTGAAATTTCCCATAACCGGACACCCACCGTCGTAGTATTTTTGTCCGGTTATTGGAGCGTCCGGCTATCGGAATGTATTTCGTATGGAAAAGTTAGTGAGTGTCGCTGAAATATGTCCGGTTATGGGGGCTGTCCGGAATGGGGAATTTCACTGTAAATAACTTGAGAAAAAAAATTAATAAAAATAAAAGAAAATTTATTAGTTTGGAACTAAAATTGGTTGTATTAAAACGTTTTAAATCGAAAGAAAATGCTGTTGACATAGGAATCCCTTAGGTTAACACCTACACCAGTAAAAACAATTTGCACAGAGACAGTGTTAAATTAACTAAATTGGTTACAATTGCCACACCATTCCAATGTAAACAAGTTACAAAAGTAAGAAGTTCTTTAATGGTTAAAATGGAGTCTCTTCTTTCTATTTCGATAAAGTGATTGTAAATTCCACGCCGATACGCCACTTAGAAGGTACTGGATTATTCGAGAAAGTGATGACTGTAGTATAAAAGGTTGTCATCTGATTTGTCGAGACACAGTTGAATTTGAGCAACATAAGTGAACAGTTGAATTTGAGCAACATACATAAATGAACAGTTGAATTTGAGCAACATAAGTGAACAATTGAACTTAAACAGTGAAGCAGAACAGTTGAATCGAAATAGTTAAGTAAAACAGTTGTCTATACAGTGTCAGATTAATATTAGAATTTGGATGTTAATGAAATATACAATTGTACCGTGTAAAAATTAACTTTTGTGAATTAAATAAACCATTTTATAATAAGCTTGTGTGTTTTTGATTGTTACACAATCCAGTGGTCGAACTCAGAAAAGTGTAAGAGATCGAAATTATCGTCTAAGAGACAGGAAATTCGTAACAATTGGTGTCAGAAGTGGGATTGTGTAAAAAGAATCAACAATCAAACATAAAAACAAAAAAAAATGGTTAAGTTTGACGAACTGAAAAAGGAGTTGCAGCAGCTGAATCTGCAATCAACTGGCGGAAAGGTGGAGTTACAGAAACGCTTACGGCAGGCTCTTGAGGCTCAAGGTGTAAACCTGGAAGAGCATGAATTTTATGTATCAGAATCAGCAGCGAAAGTGGAAGAAGCTTCTGAACCGGCGGCAAGTTGTAGATATGTCAAAGTTCGAGAAAATGTTAATGGCGATGACGCAGACAATAAGCCAAAATGGATGCAAAAAGGTGAACTTATAGCGCAATGTGAGAAAGTTACGGCTGTCATAAATTGTGAAAATGACCAGCAGAACCCACAAGGTACAACTTTAACGAAATCGTTGGCCTTGGAAGTATTGACGAAAGAATGGACGAATGAGTTGTCTGCCCAGAACAAAAATAAAGCAAAAAGGTTTCTGCAAAAGCATTGGCGGATATTTCCGTCCAAAGGAGAAAATAATGGCCGAACATCAGTTGTCAAACATCGCATTGATACAGGTAATTTTCAGCCAATTCGTCAACCTCCAAGGAGGCTAGCACTCGCTAAGAGAGAAGAAGTGACGGGCCTTATAAAGGATATGGCGCGAGAAAATGTCATTGCACCATCAGAAAGCCCATGGAGTTCACCGGTCGTACTTGTCAAGAAAAAGGACGGAAGTATGCAACTCTGTGTGGATTACAGAAAATTGAATGACGTCACCAAAATAGACAGCTACCCGTTACCCAGAATCGATGATACACTGGATACGTTATCTGGAGCAACATGGTTTTCCACCCTGGACTTACAAAATGGATATTGGCAGGTGAAAATAGATGAAAAAGACAAGGAGAAAACTGCCTTTAGTATTGGGAATGGTCTATGGCAGTTCAACGTCATGCCGTTTGGTCTTTGTAACGCTCCAGCTACGTTTGAGCGGTTAATGGAACGAGTTCTCAAATGACTACATTGGAAGACTTGTCTAGTGTATCTAGATGACAGAATCATCATGGGAAAAGATTTTGATGACCATTCGAAAAATCTGGAGGAAGTGTTTGAGCGCTTGGAGGCAGCTGGACTAAAATTAAGTGCGAGAAAGTGCTCACTTTTCCAGCGTGAAATCAAATATCTGGGGCACAAGGTTACGTCAGAAGGAATACACACAGATGAAGATAAAATAAAAGCTGTGAAAAATTGGCCACGACCATCTAATCTTCATGAGTTGCGAAGTTTTCTGGGTCTATGCACTTATTACAGACGCTTTGTTCCTGGTTTCGCAAATGTTGCAGGCAGTCTACATGAGCTGACACAGAAGAATCGGAAATTCGAATGGAGTGGTGCACAGGAAACTGCATTCCAAAAACTAAAAGAATTACTGTATACAGCGCCAATACTCGCGTACCCAATACCCGGCAAAGAATTTGTATTGGACACCGATGCGAGTGGCCATGGTATTGGAGGAGTTTTGTCCCAAATCATCAATGGATCGAACTCAGAAAAGTGTAAGAGATCGAAGTTATCGTCTAAGAGACAGGAATTTCGTAACAATAGATAAGCTCAATTTGTTCGGAGTACAAAGTAGAAAAAAAAAACCGAAACTATTGACACAAAAATTGTCCAATGATTGGGTTCGAGTGCTTGATCTCACAAAGGAAAAATCGGAGTGGTTTAAATCCAGCATGAAGAAACAAAATTCATCTGCTCCAGACGTGAAGACATCATATCACAGAAATCGTCATGAGGCTTTCGCCCATCACTTTAAAAAAGTTGATAAGATTTGTTATTATCACATTTCCGCTTTATTCGACGAATAAAAGAAGAATTGGCGTTTATTCATTGGCAGTAGCAAGGAAAGTTTAAAGGTTGTTTTACTGCATAATGGAAATGAAAAATCAACTATTTAATTCGTTTGCTTAATATAACATTACACTAGAGCCCCGATTTGCGTCGTTTCGATTTGCGGTCCTACATTCGATTGGATTTTTTCGCTGAAAATCACACGTGAAAAATTTTTCAATTTAAATGTAAAAAAGGGAATTTCCATTTTATTATATAAGGTAAGTTATTCTAAGCATATGTAGTTGCGCGTTAGGAAGTAAGAACTTAATTCTCAATAAGAAGTGTTGTGGTTAAATCAATTACAGTGAAATTTCCCATAACCGGACACCCACCGTCGTAGTATTTTTGTCCGGTTATTGGAGCGTCCGGCTATCGGAATGTATTTCGTATGGAAAAGTTAGTGAGTGTCGCTGAAATATGTCCGGTTATGGGGGCTGTCCGGAATGGGGAATTTCACTGTAAATAACTTGAGAAAAAAAATTAATAAAAATAAAAGAAAATTTATTAGTTTGGAACTAAAATTGGTTGTATTAAAACGTTTTAAATCGAAAGAAAATGCTGTTGACATTGGAATCCCTTAGGTTAACACCTACACCAGTAAAAACAATTTGCACAGAGACAGTGTTAAATTAACTAAATTGGTTACAATTGCCACACCATTCCAATGTAAACAAGTTACAAAAGTAAGAAGTTCTTTAATGGTTAAAATGGAGTCTCTTCTTTCTATTTGGATATAAAATCAAAATAAGCCAAAAATCAAACTGATCAATAAAAACCTGCATTTATACAGAAAAAATAAAGTGATTCGATTTGCGTCGTTTTGATTTGCGTCTTATTTTTCCGGTCCGTATTAACGACGCATATCGGGGCTCTAGTGTGTTCACAACCTCAAGGTCGTTAATATAAGGGAATGTAAACAAGTAAAAATTTCAAAACCTTTTCGAGGAAGCAAAACCTTAAGGAATTAAATTAAAAAAAAAAAGTTTTGGGCTAAACCCATAGCAATATGAATATGGTGAAAAAAGTGACAGGCTCCATGTAATAACTTTAGTATAACAAAACTAATCATGCAGCTTGTATTATAATAAGACTATTTTGCTACAAAACATAATTAATAGTGACCTTGAAAAAGTCAACAAATGGATAAAAGGAAATGAGCTATTTTTAAATACGAAAAAATCCTCTTACATGCTATTCAAGCAAAAAAACAAAGCGGAAATCAACTTAAACATAAAAATTGATGGTGAGAAAGTTCAGCGGAAAACTGAAGTTGCATATCTCGGAGTAGTTATTGATGAGGCATTGAGTTGGAATTCCCACTGGACTAAAATAAGGAATAAAATCATTCCACTTATTGGTGCAATTAGACGCTTTGATTTTATTCATACGAATAACGCCGGTTTAATATATAACGCCCATGTTATGTCGAAAATAACGTATGGAATTTTAGTAACATCTCATTGTACCGATGGCTTACTCAGTAATGTACAGAGGATCATGTGTAGATCATTAAAGGCACTGTATCACATACCTTTCCGCACTTCTACGGTAGAAGTTTTCAGCAAAACTAATGCTTTGAATATAAACAAAATAATTTTCATTGAAAAGGCTAAATACATATATAAAATCAAAAATTACCGCATCAAGAACAACACAGAAATAACAATTGGAAACCAAATTCATAGTTACAACACAAGAAGAAACACCAACATCAGAACAATCAAATCAAGGACAAATAGAAACAGACATGGTCTACTTAACACTGCAATTGAAGTCTTAAGTATGTTGCATTAATTTAGAATATTTCAAAAAAAACTTAAAGAACTATGTAAAAACTTTTGAAATTTAAATTGTTGTCGTTATTTATTAATAAGCTATTTACTTAATTTGCATCTCAATATTTCTCTTTTTTTAAATTACTCTTATACCAACTGATTAGTTGTCTGAGTTCTAATAATAATAAAAAAAAAATTAAAAAAGAAAATGTTTTCATGAGGTAAAAGGCTGCATCTCACTTAAAATAGTTCGTAATGAGCATATTTTTACTATTTATTGTGGGCTTATACACATTCAATCCAAGTTTATTGTTGTTAGCTTAGCTATAGTATGAATTATTCAGTTTAAAAAAAAAAAAATACAGACATAGTTCTATATTTAAACAAACTTAATGTTATTATAAACTCTTAGCTACTAATTTTAAGCTCCAACGTAATTTTTTTGTTTTTATTATTATCTTTCTTTGAGCTTAGTTAGCCGTTTCACATGCATCCACCCAGTCGTTGTAAACATCAATTGGTTCAGACAGAAAGTTTATTGCCGTTTGGTAGTCCTCCAAGCAAACTCGACACGTTATTCTAGCAGTATTTCTACTTTTGTCCCTAAAAAAAAAAGAAAGTGTCAAATATCAGAATTTAAGCGGGTTTTGCAAACATTGCTGACCCTCATATTGATAAAATATAATTCATAAGATAAAAAATTAGTTCATATTAAGGGTAAAAACTTTTAGAATATGCTCCGAAAACTCTTTCTTGAAACTATGAAGTTTTTTTTAATCTCCCTATTAGCCGTGTTTTTTTTTGACGCGGGTATCAGATAGCTATCTCAGTGGCAAAAAAAAACGGCTATCGCCGCTTAATTTTTTCGTAAGTCAAACTTGGCAGCATCGTAGAGCAACTGTCAAACAAAAACTGACAACTACCATTTTGCAGATCTACTACCCCTGGCTTTAGTAGTTGTGCTGGGAGTATTTTATGCTCCAGTTAATTTTTCTTAGACCGAGCAGGGCATAAACTTCCGTTTGCCAGACAACTTTGTCTTTCATAGTTGTTTTCAATTGACGCACCAGCTAACAGCGCGTATCTGCACAATAAATAAAAATTTAACTAGAGCAAATCAACATTTTAAATAAACTACCTTTTTAAGCGGCAAAATTCGATAACAAATAAATATTTCATATTTAGTCTGTGTCTTTTCAAAATATTGTTTAAATATAAATACAGTGGAACCTCGATTATCCGTCTCCCGATCAACCATCACTCCGATTAACCGTCACATTTTGTCAGCAAACTTTTTTTTTCGTTTTGTTTTGATTCTGTTTATGTATGCACAAATGCGCGAAGCGAATCTGTCTAAAATTTTTCTTACGAAATTCGGAGATGAAAATTTCACTTTTTGTGTGATTCAATTTCATAATATGATTGATTTTGTTCATTTGCGCTCTCTAATTGATTTTAGTCAGTTGCACTATATTCGCCAAGTCAAGTGGATTACACAAATTTTTTTGGCTTCACAATGGAGCCTCAACCATCCGAATAAACAAAAACGCCAGAGAACCGTTCTTACGATTGAAAAAAAAAATGGAAATCATTAGAGAAATCAAAAAAAGTGTATCTGCTATTACAACTTTGAGCACTCAATTTGGTATTCCGCGAACCACAATTAGTGATATAAAGAAAAATGCTGATGAGATCGAAAAGTATGTCTCTCAAATGGAATCATTGGTTGGTCGCGCAAAACTACATCACCATACAGAATCAAAACAAAATTCTGCCATATATTCGATTATCCGTCTATTCAATTATCCGTCAGGCTTCTGGTCCCGTGCCTGGCGGATAATCGAGGTTCCACTGTATTTACTTTTTCCTATTTGACGTCTAGAGATGAAATATTTTCGATTAAAAATTGAAAACTGTGCTGCCAAATCGCATATTTACCAGCCCAATTGTGAATACTCCAACGCTTATTTGCGCGACTAATATTTAAGCGGCGATTATATCGCCGACTAATTTCTCATACAAAAAATATTTTTAGCGGGTAACCGCGTCAAAAAAAAACACGGCTATTAACGCTGTTTTTAAGTGTGCATATAAAATGTTATTTCAGTGTCAAAAAATGATTAATGCATATTTTACCAACCAAATTTGGCAGTATTTCCGTAAAACTGTCAATAGCCGTGATTTTTGACGCAGGTATAAAAGGATTCATTATACTGTTGATCCTACGACAAGACGTTTTGCCGTGCAAAGCTGCAGTTCAATTTCAACTTCTTGTGCAAATTTCTCATCGTCAACAACACGCAGTGGATGAGGATTAACAAATCCTGTTTTAAAATAAGTCAAATAATAGTTTAAAATGAAAAAACAGACAGTAAAAAAATAAAATAGGATTATATTTTTATAATTTTCGTATTTTGTATTCCTTAATTCTGACATATTTTAGTACAAATATTTTTATTCATCTACACTCATTGAGCGCTTATGATTTTTTTGAATATTCGCTTAAGGGCCAAATAGACTACACAGACCGTCTGCGCAAACACGTCGTTTTTCTTGTCGAAACGATAGCCATAAACTACACAGACTTGATTTACGCAGAAGATTTTTACTTTAAATTCCATTTTTGCTGGTCGTATGTCTTCACTCTACGAAACTTTTGCGATTATGACGAGTCTGCGTGAATTTCATCACTCACTCTACAGACGGTCTGCGAAGACGCGCGCGAAAATCAAAATATTTTAATTTTTGACAGACATCTGTGCAGACCAAACACGTGTCTGCGCAGACGGTCTGTGTAGTATATTTTACCCTTTAGGTTCTAGTCTCACAGCGATAACTACACAAGTAACAAAACGAGATTTTTCAAAAAAACCAAGCGCATTAGGTTCTGTTCGCGTGCTTTTTCTTTCTTATAAAAATTTGATTTGATATACTATAGAACTGTCAAACAAGACAAGAAAAGGAATTTGTACTCAATTAGAAACCACATAAAATAAACTTAAAAATTTTAGTATTTATTTTTTGCCAATTTGTCTACAGATGGAACTTTTTCAATTAAAACTTAGGAAGTTGGTCCTCACCTACACTGTCAACGAAGCTCAACGCCAAAATCTACCCAAAAACATCTCGTAACGTCTAGAAGCACAACTAAAGAAAACTTACAACACCAGAAGTAACAATAAACAACAAACTAAGTCCAAGCAAAGATCAACTAATGGATGAATAATATAACATCCTTTATTTTCCACATTTTCTAAGTATAACATAGTAATAACACATATTTGTAAAAACCCCTTCAGACTATGTGAGAAGTCATATGGTTTTTTTGTATGTCTTTACATATGATGTGTCAAATCGCATAAGATTTATTTTGTGATCATACTGATATGACTGATATTAAGAGAACTTGACATTTCTTAAAAAAATAATTTTGGCTGTAGGTAAGTTTTTGTATTTATTTAATTCAAAATAGTTTTCATTTAAAGAATAAGCGTCGTAAAGGTATTTAGGACCATCCATCCATCCATCATGGTTGTATTGGCTTCTGAAAATCAATCTTTATTTTATTGTACCTATTAATCAGAGTTCGGAAATATTCATGTCGGTTCAGCAAAAATTAAAACGCACACGTTCATGTAAGCGAGCGATCATGAATGAATATTTCGGAGCTATGCTATTAATATTGATGTATCAATTCCTACCGCAAATTCGTCAATTTGGTGTTTATGTCTTCCACTGCGATGCTTCCGACAAAAGCTGACAATGCACTAGTAATTTTTGATAAAGCGTCAATTCTCGCGTGTTTGTTGTGGTATAATCTATTTTTTGGATCATACATGCAAGGATGTTGCTCCCACAACTCAATTAGTTGCAGAGTTAAGTCCTTAGTCCATTCCATTTAAAATATATTTTTATTTGAATAAATAATTTTTTTTAACAAAAAACAATTACTTGCCTTTTATAAACAGCTTCTTTTATGACTTATTTGTAAACAATTTTTTTTAACTCGACACTCATATGAATTCTCTTTTGAAATAGACTTGAATCGAATGTCAAAATCGTCATATGCTTTCTCATATGTCAACTCATTTGTGTAATATAAACATATTCACACTATGAGAGTTGTTAAATTTGACGACTCATATGTAAGTCTTTTTATATGACTTCTCACATATTCTGAAGGGGCTTTAACTAAAAAGTATACACATACAGTATTGGCCAAAACTTAAGCCTCTTAGTACATATTTTTTCAAATCATAATTTTTTATGAAAACGTCGCTTTTAAAACATATTACGTATTTATTTTATTTATTTATATCTTTATTATTGACTAACACAAATATAAAAAAATCTGCGTCTCATAAATAAAAAGTTAACATCAAAGGAACATTTTAAACCCGAAAACTGAACGGACAAAACTAAAGCACCCCCATTTTTATGGTAAGTAAAATCTTTTAAAATAAGTACTTATTTGCTTATTGATAGGGTTGTTTGGCTCGACAGGTTTATACAGAAAACCGGCAGTATGAGTCCAAACTCGAGCTCAAAAACAGCATATTAGCCGACTAGGGGGCTCTTCCTTAAAAAATACGGTAAAAAGCTATTTTAATTTTAACAAAAGCGAATGACTGAAGTGGTTAAGAATAAAAGAGGATCCACCCATTATTAAAATAATGTTTTACTTTTATTATTTTTATAATACCTGAACGAATTTAAGTTACAAAAATTTTGTGCCATCGTTTTGTCGCAACTTAAAATTGAGTTTTCAGTTTAGTTCAAAAATCCATTAATTTCTTTGACAAATTGTTTATAAGTTACTTATTTCCTTAGCTTTAAGAATATAACTATGAAAAAAAAATTTTAATAATTGTTGCAAGTCCTTAAAAACACTGAAAAACTAGTTGTGCTATTGTTTTGTCGTGGTCTGTAAGTAAAATGAAAAAAACAAAAACAATGCTATGGTACATCATTTTAAAGCAAAAGAATCAATCTTTCTTGACATGCAAAGAAAAGTATGGGTTATTAACATATTTTTTGGAATGAAGGATTTTTAAAAATATTTGGTCAACATTTCAGAAAAATCGTTACATGTATCTTCAAAATTATTGGTTAAATTGCAACTTTTCTTACCATTATTGTAGCCCATTGAATTACCTATCTTTTGACACCCACATCTTTGATATCTATTTAGGAGTTCCCAACTTATAATCATTTTTACAAAAACTATATCCGCAACTTCCGATGGCTATATATCTCAGAGCGAAACTTTTGTTTAATTTTTTGTTTTATTTTTACTCCTAAAAAAAATTGGAGAATTTCACCTAGAGTAAGCCTGTTCCATTGAAAATCAAATAAAAAAGTTAGATTTAATAATATAAAGCTAAAGTAAACTTAAGCCATTGCTAGTCATGTTGAATATAGTCAAAAGAAAATTTTTTCCAAAGTAACATAATTATTTCACTTACATTTTTACATCACAAGACTTTTCGTGGTTGCAAAAAGGGCAGTTAAATTGTTGATCTAATGGTACAATATTTTTCCGTTTTGGTGGTGGTTTCCTTTTAGATTTTCGCCGACCCATATTCTTATTTGTAAGTTTGCAACCCACACTTTGTTATTGTTTTTATAAATTTGTCGATTTTCTTAAATCGATTTCGTTGTCACTGACGCTATTCACACACACCAAATTTGAGTGCAGACATATGACTACGGAGAAGTTCTTTAGTTGCGTGACCACGAATTACGTCGGAGTAGTGGAACGGTTTTTCTACGTAGAAATAGTGATTCGATACACACGTTAATGCCTAGTTTCGATGCTATCTTTTGTAACGGCACCAATTCCGACGAGTGTGAATTGGCGATTTTTTTTTCTCATTTTTTTTGCTATCTGGTGGTGACAGGCGTTGCAGGGAAAAGTCTAGCCAACAATGACATCAGAAATTCAAAAATCACGTTATCGCGCACGATGTTCTAGACTTTTCCTTGTGCGCGCTGCACCAGCCAATGAGATCGCCCACTTGCGCGTAGGGCATTAAAAATCTGTTCGCACGTGTGAACAAGAGAGACAGAAAAAACTCAAACGGGAGTTGAGTTGATTTTGGCTATTGTAGAGTGCGGACGTGCCGCGGATTTAGAGAAATTTTTTTGGTGCCGTGGATTGAGCCACCGGAGTTATTTGTTGAATATTTTTGTGCGGTCGTAGCGACGTAAATTTTTGTTAAAGAATATTAAAAATAACATTTAAAATTCAGTACGGTTTCAAAGAAAAAAACAAAAAAAATAAATTTTGTATACGGTATAGGTAACCTAATGAAATTCTATTGATCATAAGGTTAAAGCTAAATTCTGATGAGCAAGTGCAAGAATCGAAAGAAAAAAAATCACGTTATAGTTTTGCTTTTCATAAATTTTCATAATAAAAATTCATCGTGTTCTGTTTTAAACAACTAAAAATGTCAAATTTTTGTAAGAACGAAAAAGTAGGCGAGCATAACCTAATGCGCTTGGAGAATGCGAGAGTGAATAGGCACGTAAGTATGTGCTATTTTTATAGCATTTGATATCCGCTGTGATATCCGGAAATCAAGAAAGTTCAAAAAGTTTAACTTTTCTAACATAGATGATTACATACTATAAATTTGACAGTCATTTTTATAGTTGCGCTATAATTTTATGTCCGAAAGTTTCAGAAATATTTCGCAACGTTTCGTAACGTTGCAGTAACGCTTCATTTGAACGTTGCAAATGAAACGTTACAGAAATCTTTCTGAACATTTCAAATGTAATGTTTCGGTTGCAATCATTCTGAAGTTTTTCTGAAAGGTTTCAGATGCAACGTTTCCTGAACTTTTTCAACTTTGATTTTCATCATTTCATTAAATTTTTTAATGAATGTTGACCGTGATGTATTTATAAATTTGGTGTTTTAACATTATTATGCGAACTCAAATTAAAAAAATTTCGAAGAACTTTTCCTGCGCTGGAGTTGAACCTGGTCTTTCCGGGTCGCGAGATGCGCTCCTTAACGCAATCAGCCAAACTCATTCTTGTGTATTTACTCACGAAAAGCAAATAATATTTCTAACCGTGTCATAGTTGAATTGTCATTATATCAGAGTTCCCAGATTTGGATATTTTTCTAATGATTGCTAATTTTTTTTTTTGCTGGAAATTTATGTGGTAGTTGCTCGATAATTGGAATTAGAATATTAAAATAACATAATCTTACTGAAGCAACGACTTTTTATTTATTTATAAAACAGTTTTGTTTCGACATATTTTTAATACAAAATTGGTATAGTTGAGTTTTTACTTTTGTCGAGAGCGGATGTGTTTTATTATCAGCAAATTGTTTGAAATAGAGCGTTTACTTTACTGATTTTGAGTGCGAGAGTGATGCGATTTCGTTTCGGCTGTAATCGATTGCTTGGACACCGTTTATAAAAAATAATAAAATATAAATAATTAATAATAATGCCTTGCGTTTGTGGCCAAAAAGTTGATCGTGGAAAAGTCAAAGTGCAGTGTGCAAAGTGCAATGAACTCTTTCATCTCGAATGTGTAAATTTATTGCAAGACGATATTGAGTTTATGCAAAACTCAGACAGCCCATTCGTTTGCAAGTTCTGTTCGGTAGCGCGGCGAAACTCCTTACACTCACCCCCTTCAACAGCTAACTTAGCACAAATAGTAGTCAATAATAACAATAATGCAACTGCTTTGATCTCTTCTAAAGAAAAAAACATTCAGTCTAAGCAACAAGTGCAGTGTAATGCAATAAAATCTAATGCTCAACAAGAACAACAGCCTAAACCGGTTTCTCCCAGCAACGATATTAAAAAATTTCTCCTAATGACAATAAACAACAAATAACACTTCAAACTCTTTTTAACGAAATTATGTCTCTTAGATCAGCAAATGCCTGTGCGCTCACAATGATAAGCTCTTTGCAAGATGAAAAAAGCTCTTAATTCAAAAAATTGAAAACATGGAATTCGAGCCACATTCAGTGAAGCAAAAATTAACTGATTTTGATACGTCTCCTGCAAGTTTTTTCCTTGCTAATGAAATTAAAGATATTAAAGGCATTGTTAATAATGCGTTAAACGCTAAACTTAAATCTTTTAATAATGCTCATAGCAACCAACTGAACATTGAAGTACAAGAAACTCATTCATTGCCTAATTTCAATACAAATTTTGCTGTTCTCGAACAAACTTCTCCTTCGTTAGTCTCTAACGTCAACACTCTTTCGACTGCTGCACTAGCTTCTCGAACTTTTCCTGTCACCACAAATGAAGGTGTTTCTCCTAAATTTTGTGATGTTGTTGCTGATCGAATGCCTCAGCATGCCTCTACCTCCAAGGCCGTGCTCGTTGCTGATAATTATTCCCGCTCAGCTGCTGCTGCTAATCATGATGCTTTTTCGCCAAGCACTCAGTGGGTGGAGGTTAGAAAAAGAAAAATAAACAAAAATCATGTTGTTATTGGGCAAGGTAAGTCTGCAGAATTAGATGTTATTGTTGATCTTAAAAAGAAATGGGTGCATTTATCTTCGTTTAGACCTACGGTAAGCGAAGATAATATTATAGCCTATGTAGAAAACATGTAAATATTCCGAAAGAACATGCCACAAATTAGTGAGGAAAGATGCTGCACTAGAATCGTTAAAAAGTGTTAATTTCAAACTGGGTGTCGCTGAATGTTACTATGACGATATACTTAAACCATCGCTTTGGCAAACTTCAGTGAAAGTGCGTTCTTTTCAATTTTTTCCAACGCAAGGGACTCAACAGACTCCGAAATAATTAGTAGTAAAACACAACTAAGATCTACTACCAAACTGCTTATTGTTGTAAAACGCATGATGCGCTCATATGTATATAAGCTAAAAAATTCTGATACCTTACTCGATCAGCTATGTGTCTTTTTTTTTGGACCTAAGGAACAATTTGTATTTTGTGTTTCTTATATTCCTCCCAACAGCTCAGATTCATTGTATTTTGCTCATGTGGACAATGTTTTAAATTTATCAGATTTAGATAAAACTAATACACATTTTTGTGTTCTAGGGGATTTTAATCTCAATGCACTCTCCTGGTCTTTTATTGCGAATGGAAAAAATTCATTTCCAACAAATGTGAAAGCTAGTCATGAAATCTATTTGGTTGATGGTTTCTTTTGTTTTGACTTAGTTCAAATTAATAATTTGTTTAATAAATTAAATCGCATTTTAGACTTAATTTTCATAAGTAATTCAATAAAATATAAGCTGGAAGAAAGCATATTTCCAATATCCCTGCCGGATATGCACCATGTCCCGCTCGTGCTTCAGGTTGAGTTCTATGAATATTTAAAATTGCCTAAGATGATTAATATGCTAAACTTGAACTGTAATGCTTGTAATTTTGACACAGTTAATTCTATAGTAGAGAGCATTGATAGGGGTAGTAAATTTTTACACAATGATACTGCCGCCTCTCTTGATATTTTTTGTTTTGAAATCAACAATATTTGTAGAGAAGTTGTGCCATTGATGCAGCCAAGATTATATAAATTAACTTGGTATACCAAAGAATTAAAAAAGTAAAAAAACTTAAGAAATAAGTATTTTAATAAGTTTAAAACCACAAATGATTTCATAGATAGAAATAAGTATTTATATTATTTGAATGAGTTTACTGTTCTTGAAAAATTTTTGTATAATAACTACATTTTAAATTTTGAAAAAAGTATAAAATATAATCTTTTGGCAGTTTATACACTCAAAAAAATCACAATCTGATATTCCATATTCCTTTCCAGCACGGCTTTGTTTCTGGTCGCTTAACAGTGACTAATTTGGCAGTTTCACTGATTATTGCTTTTCAGCTTTTGACGAAAGATGCCAGGTGGACACTATCTATACTGATTTCTCAAAAGCTTTTGACAAAGTCTCACATGGTATCCTTGTGAAAAAATTGGAGAAACTAGGCTTTTAGTCTACTTTTTTGAAATGAACAAACTCATATTTATGCGATAGACTTTGCCATAATGTGGTCGACGGCATTAAATAAAAATCCTTTGTTCCCACCTCTGGTGTTCCCCAAAAAAGTATCCTTGGGCCGCTAATTTTCATACTTTTCATAAATGATATTGGTTCCTGCTTTTTAAAAACTAATTATCTGCTATATGCTGACGATTTAAAATTGTATGTCAAAGTTAGTGGCATCAATGATTTAATTGATATTCAATTGGATTTAAATAGACTCAATACTTGGTGCCTTAATAACATTACTTACTTAGATGGCCATAACAACCCGTTGTCAGGTTACGGCCGACCTCATTAGCTCTCGCCAGGCGCCTCTGTTTTGCACGCGCCTTTTCCAATCGTTAATGCCAAGCGCGGTTAGGGCTTCCTCAGCTTGGTCTATCCACCGAAGGCATGGTCTCCCTCTTCGTCGTTGACCGGGGACCTTACCTTCGAATACCTTTTTCGCTGGAGCTTCCTTATCCATACGATGGACATGACCCAGCCAGCGTAGTCGCTGTATTGTTATACGCTTAGCTATGTCAATGTCGGCGTAGAGCTCATACAGATAGTTGTCGCCAACTCGAACAGGACCAAAGATTTTGCGGAGAACTTTCCTCTCGAACACCCCAAGAGCGGCTGCGTCTGTTGTCGAAACCACCCATGCCTCAGCGCCATAAAGAAGCACAGGTAGAATGAGCGTCTTGTATAGTGTTAGCTTTGTCGATCGAGAGAGAGCTCTGCAACGTAATTGCTTACTGAGACCGTAGTAGCACCTATTAGCAATTGTTATTCTCCAATTAATCTCCAGACTGACATCATTGTTGCTGGTTACGGCAGTGCCAAGGTAAATGAATTCCTTGACAACTTCTAATTTACAGTTGCCCGCTGTAACATGAGAGTCTAGATCCCGTGCTCTCTTGTTGTTGTTAGTAGACATCATGTATTTCGTCTTGCCCTCGTTTACCGTCAAGCCTACTTTGGCTGATTCCTTTTCAATAGCAGTGAAAGCAGCAGTAACATCTCTCTTACTCCAACCGATAATATCAATATCATCAGCGTACGCAAGGAGCTGAACACCTTTGAAGAAAATGGTGCCATTATGATGCACACCGGCTTTTCGTACGATCCCCTCCATAATGAAATTGAAAAGATCGCACGAGAGCGGGTCGCCTTGTCTGAAACCTCGCTCGGTATTAAAAGTTCCGGAGAGGTCATTCCCTACCTTGACGGAGCTAAACGTATTGATCAACGTCATCCTGCAGAGCCTTATCAACTTTGCAGGTATACCGAACTCAGACATTGTTGCGTATAGGCAATCCTGCACTGGGCTATCGAACGCAGCTTTATAATCGACGAAGAGATGGTGAGTGTCGATTTGATATTCATGGGTTTTCTCCAGGATTTGGCGTAGTGTAAAAATCTGGTCTATGGTGGACTTACCAGGTCTAAAGCCACACTGATAGGATCCGATCAGCGTTTCTGTATACGGCTTCAATCTTTCACACAAATGGATGGAAATAAGACTGATACCCCTGTAGTTGGCGCGGATTGTCGGATCTCCTTTCTTTATTACAGGACAAAGCACGCTGAGATTCCAATCGTCGGGCATGCTTTCCGCTAGCCATATTTTGCTGATGAGTTGATGCATGCACCTTATCAATTCATCGCCACCAGCTTTAAACAACTCAGCTGGCAGGCCGTCAGCACCCGCTGCTTTGTCGTTTTTGAGTCGCTGGATAGCAACTCGAACCTCTTCATGGCTAGATGACGGTACTTCCACTGCGTTATCATAGATTGATGGTATCGTACTGCATTCTCTCTGGGCGGAATTGGTGGAATCATCGCCCGTAAGCAAGTTGGAAAAATGCTGCCTCCATAACGTCAGTACACTCTGTGTATCTGTAACCAGATTTCCATTTTCGTCTCTACAAGTGGATGTGGATGCTCCGGGCTTGAAACCTTGAGTTAGACGCTTAAGTTGTTGATAGAATTTTCGTGCATCCTTCTTGCCCTGCTACATCTCAAGTTCCTCACGCTAACGCTTTTCCTGCTCCTTTTTTTACGTCTGAAAATGCGCCTCTCTTCCTTCCTCTTTTCGCGGTAGTTTTCTCGCACGGCTCGCGTTGCGGCTGACTGCAGCGTCTTCTTGTATGCGGCGTTTTTTTTTCAGCAGTCGCATCGCGACACTCCTGATCATACCATTGGTTTCGAGGTTGTGGGCGTCGAAAACCAATGACTCCCTCGGCAGCAGCGCACATGGAGTGGGAGATGTGTGTCCAAAGTCCACCGGCGTTGTCGGTTCCAGAGGTTGGTTGGTTGAGCTTAACCGAGAGTTGAGCGGAGTACGCCTCGGCAGTCCATTGTAATTGCAGCTTGGCAACGTCCAGCTTTCGTTGCATGCCCGTGCGTACATTCTTCGCATTGCATAGCCGCATGCGGATCTTAGCTGCAACAAGATAGTGGTCGGAGTCAATGTTGACCCCCCGAAATGTACGCACATCCAGAACGCTTGAAGCGTGCCTTCCGTCGATCACAACATGATCAATTTGGTTTTTCGTTTTTTGATCCGGGGATAGCCAGGTGGCCTTGTGAATGTCGAGGTGTTGAAATCTGGTACTACTAACTACCATGTTTCGAGCCGGGGCGAAGTCGATAAGTCTCAGACCGTTGTTTGAAGTGGTATCGTGGAGACTGAACTGACCGACTGTAGCGCCAAAGATGCCTTCTCTTCCGACCTTCGCGTTAAAATCGCCGAGGACTATTTTTACATCGTGGGTTGGACAACGGTCATACACGTCCTCTAGGCTCGCGTAGAAATCATCCTTGGTGGCATCGTCCTTTTCCTCCGTCAGGGCATGCGCGCAAATTAGGCTTATGTTGAAGAATTTTGCCTTGATACGGATCGTAGCCAACCTTTCGTTTATTGGCGTGAACCGGGAAACTAGGTGGCGTAATTTCGACTTACAACGAATCCGCAACCAAATTCGCGCCTCTCCGCATGGCCGCTGTAGTAGATATCACAATTCGTCCGCTTAGAGCAGCCTTGTCCTTTCCATTGCATCTCCTGGATGGCGGTGATGTCAGCCTTTATTTTTACGAGGGCTTCCGCCAGTTGGATAGTTGCACCTTCCCTATGGAGGGTCCGGACATTCCAGGTGCATATCCGTAAATCATTGTCCGTTTTTCGTTTGGAGTGGTCGTCATCGTAGTGGGGGCTATTATCCGAGGCTGATTTGATTTTCATTGGAAATGATGATAATGTGTGGTGGGACCCAAACCCTACGCACATATTCCAAGTTTTAAGTCTAGGAGAGACTCGCCTACTCACAACTAGCTCACCCCCGGACGGGTGTCCAAGGGATCTCCAGAGGATACTTGGCCAAAAAGGCCGGAAGTTTGTGAGCTGCTTGAACTGCTTGCAAAAGAATCATCCCTGGCCACTCCCAAGTTAGTGGCGATCAGGAACTTTTCCCACTTACGTGGACTTCTACAAGCAGCTCCATCCTCTTAATAACCGCCTAGCTTTAAATATAAAAAAATGCTTTCATGTTACGTTTTCTAAACTAAGCAGTAATATCATTTTTCAATTTTCCATCGCAAATACACGCTTAAATCATGCCACTGAAATGCTGGACCTAGGTGTCTAACTTGATTCCAAATTAACATTTGCTAATCATTTTAACTACATAATACCGAAAGCATATGCCATGTTGGCCTTTATGCGTCGTAATAGTTCCGAATTTAGGGACCCATATACGTATAAGCTTTTATTTGCAGTATTTGTTAGGTCCAGGTTGGAATATGCTGCTTTTATTTGGAACCCTTTTTATGCTATCCATATTAATCGTCTTGAAAGAGTCAAAAAAAAGTTTCTGAAGTTTGCTCTTTTTTCGTTAAGATTTACTGAACCTATCCCTTCGTATAAGTCTCGATGTTTACTTATTGATTTAAAATCACTTGAAAATAGACGCATCATAAATTCGTTAATGTTTGTCTATGACATCATTTGTGGTAACATTGATTTTTCTAGCTTATTAAGCAATATTAATTTTTTTGTCCCAATCAGAACTACTCGCCAGAATAAGATATTTTTTATAAAATGTTATAAGACTAATTATGCATTTAATCAACCTATAATAAGATCACTTATTGAATTAAATGAATAAGCATTGTTAAATGAAATTGATTTTTGTTGGCCTAAGGAAATATTTAAAAAAATAATTAATAATTCTTACGTTTAATTTCTCGTTTTAATTTAAGTTTTTTAAATAATATTATTTTTATATCTAGCCTGTAGAACTTGGTTTCACTTGGCTCAAATAAATAAATAAACAAAAAAGCCTTTTCAAGAATGTAGTTATGCAAGTTGTTGTTAAATAGAATAAAAACTAGAGACGAAAGAGCGGTTATACGACTGAATTATGAAGTGCCGAATTTTTTAAAAATTGCAGTTTTACTTATGTATTTTACAATGACATCACAGTTATAAAGTAAACAATTGTTTGTGTAAGATTTCATTGTGTCATACAGTTTACCGCTTGCACTAAGTTGCAATGCTCAATGTAACATTATTTGTTGATGAATAAACATTTATGTTAATTTTTTACATTGCTATTGTTCTTTCATTATTTTGTTTAATAGTGTATTGTATGATACAATAGTAATAGTATTTTGTTGCAAAGTGTTTTGTATTGCACATTATTTTGCTAAGCAGACACATATATAAATTTAATTATTTAGTACTGCTTACCTAGCATTTATTTAAGTTCAATAATTTGCTACTGCTTGCTTAGCATGTGCTGAGTAAGCGATTATTTAAGTAGAGTATTTTTTGTTGGTAAGGTAAATCACTAGCTTAGCAATTTAGTGTAAATAATAATTGTATAAAAGGCCAAGTAAAATCAATTAAAACATTCATTATCATTTTAACCCAAAAATATAGTGTTTCATTGCAGCAAAACTTTCCCCCACCAGTGGTAAGCAGTTTTGTTTGCTTAAGAATAAAATAAGTATTAAGGCTTCCCCCCACAAGCGGTAAAGCATTTTATTTCATGGTCCTTCGAGCCGGAGGTCAGGTGTCGTATTAAGGATTTTTTTTTGTGACAAGTGTTCCGTCGCTTTAAGAACGGAATAGTGAAAATTTGTGAGTGATAAGTGACCCGTCGCTTTAAGAACGGTACAGTGAAAAAAAAAACATCTTTAATTCGATATAATCCTGCAACTCAACCCAGCAGTTGACTTACGGCATCCTGCAACTCTACCCAGCAGTAAAATACAGTCCATCAATCAACAAGCCTGAAAACTTTAGCCAACGGTCCAGCCCAATTTACTACACATTGGTATCTCGAATCCTGCGGCATCTTTCAGCAAACGACAAGCCTGAAAACTTTTGTCAACGGTCTAGTCCAATTTTCCTACATATTGGAGTCTCGAATCCTGCGACATCTTTCAGGTCAGTCAGCGCAGTTTATCCAGCGCCCAACACAGTACACGGGTTAATCGTAAACCGAGCATCAGGAGCATACAGCCTCCACTCAAACAGCAGCATTATAGCCTGCGCCCATGAGCAAACAGCCTCCGTTCAAGCGACAGCACTACAGCCTGCGCCCAGGAGCATACAGCCTCCAATAAGCCAGCAGCATAGCCTGCGCTCAGGAGCATACAGCCTCCACTCAAACAGCAGCATTTTAGCCTGCGCCCAGGAGCAAACAGCCTCCGTTCAAGCGACAGCACTACAGCCTGCGCCCAGGAGCATACAGCCTCCAATAAGCCAGCAGCATAGCCTGCGCTCAGGAGCAAACAGTCTCCATCTAATTTGCAGCACGACAGCCTGCGCCCAGGAGCATACAGCCTCCAATAAAACAGCAGCATATCCTGCGCCCAGCAGCAAACAGCCTCCAACTAAATTGCACCAGCAGCACTACAGCCTGCGCCCAGGAGCAAACAGTCTACATCTAATTTGCAGCACGACAGCCTACGCCCAGGAGCATACAGCCTCCAATAAACCAGCAGCATCGCCTGCGCCCAGGAGCACACAGCCTCCAACTAAATTGCACCAGCAGCACCACAGCCTGCGCTCAGGAGCATTCAGCCTCCAATAAACCAGCAGCATAGCCTGCGCCCTGGAGCACACAGCCTCCAACTAAATTGCACCAGCAGTAACACAGCCTGTTGAATTCAAGTCCACGCATCAACAAGCACTATGGTGGCCCAAGCTCAATTTGAGGAGCTGACCAACAACCAGCTCAAACTGTCTGAACAGCTGCAGAAGATGTGGACGAATTTTAAAAAAACTCCAGCTGAGGGGAACACAATAACCTATTTCTCAAAAAGAATTGAGGAACTAGAGAAGGTATGGTCTGAGTTTTGGTCCAACAATGAAGCAATTGAAGAGCATCGAGGGGATTACCCCACGCATGACTATTTCAACAAAAATTTCTACGTTCAAATAGAGCAAAGATATCATGACCTGTTAAAAAATTACACGGACAAACTGGACATTCTAAAAAAGGATAATGCAGGGCGATCACCCCAAGATCCAGTACAGCAACCTGCTCAGCAACAGCACGGAGAAGTCAAGGAAAATTTGATATTCAAGCGAGTGTCAGTTTTGTGCGTCAACTTTATTCATCTAACCGAAAATATTGATACCAGCAGAAGTAATATATATCTGCGTTTTAAAGCTGATCAACTCAGAGATAGCTGGTCAAGGATCACAAAACTGAACGAAGAAGCTATGTCCACACTCAATGAACAAGAGCTCAACCATCCATATGTCATCAACAATGAATTCCAAAAGTTGGAAGAGATGTATCAAGATACCTACATTGCTATTCAAGAAGTTCTCGACGAACGCAGCAATACTACAGTGACAGCTACAAGGACTCCCATCAAGCTTCCTGTGGTCAACATCCCGGTTTTCAGTGGAAATTATGAAGAGTGGACTATATTTTGGGAATTATTTGATCACTTAGTTCACCAAAATAAGCAACTCAGCAACATTGAAAAAATGAAATATTTGAAAACTAATCTGCGTGGGGAAGCGGCACGACTTCTAAATCATCTTCCTTCAACATCGGCTAGTTATGAAACCTCAATCGAATTATTAATAAAAAGGTTTAGAAATCCTGCAGCACTCATAAATAATCACATAGGAAGATTGCTGAATTTGAGGTCGGTAAGGGCAGACTATGCCTCGGATCTCAAGTGCTTGATGGACACCACCAAGGAAATTCTTCACGGCATACAGAATTTGGGTGTTAATGTCACGTCTTGGGATCCATTAGTTATACAACTTTTACTACCAAAACTAGACACCGGGGCCAGGCGAGCCTACCAGCAGCAGCGAGGTACATCCACCGACATCCCCGGATTAAATGAATTTCTCGATTTCATCGAGGCCAGATTTCGAGGTCTAGAAAATATTCACGACAAAAGAGAAACTCAGACCAAGAGTCCAACACGAACAACAAGATATGTGACCACAATTTCTGGAGAAAGATGCATGATTTGCAGCGAGAGTCACCCCTTATCCAAATGCACTCAGTTTCTTAACATGGAAACTATTAAAAGGCAAAAATATGTTCAAAATAACCAATTATGTGTCAACTGTGTCAAGAAAGGACACAATGTTAAGGACTGCACAAGCAAATTTAATTGCCGGTATTGCAAGCGTAGACATAATACTCTTCTTCATACACGCTATGAGGGAGCAAAGCAGTCATCCACAGAAGTAGGTGCTGCCACTACTGTCAATCCAACAGTAACCGTACTATTAGGCACTGCAATCGTACAAGCACAAGGCAACGGATATCTTAGGCCAATAAGAGCACTGATTGATTCTGGCTCACAGGCCTGCTTGGTCACCGAAGAGCTCGTGAAGAAATTAAACATCCCATCTATTAAATGCGAAAATCAGATAAGCGGAATCAATGGTCATTCAACAGAAACCATGTTCAAGGTTTCACTAACAGTACAGTCAGTATACAATCCAAAAAATAGGAGTGAAATTGATGCCGTGGTGATGCCAAAAATTACATCAGTCATGCCCAGTTCAGAAATAAATGAAGGCAAGTGGCCACACATGCGTCATTTGCAGCTAGCGGATCCATGGTATTTTAAGCCGAGGGACATTGAATTACTTCTTGGAGCCAACATGTTCCCTGAAATAATGACGGAAGGACTCATAAGAGGCCCACGCCAAACTCCACTCGCACAAAATACTATTTTTGGGTGGACCCTTTCCGGCCCGGTAGCTCGTACAGGTCCAAAACATCAACACATCGCAGCAACCAATATCGTAACTTGCCTCAGTGTGGAAGGAGTTGACAAAACTCTAAAACAATTTTGGCAGTTAGAAGATGTTCCAACAGCAAATTTACAAACGGCTGAAGAGAAAGAGTGTGAGAAACATTTTAAACTCACCCATTCAAGAGACAGCACTGGAAGATATATCGTAAGATTACCTCTACATCAACCCCGAACAGTATTGGGGGATTCTAGACGAGCAGCAATGACAAGATTTTTGTCACTCGAACAGAGACTTGCCAGAAACAATGTACTTCGTTTGGAATACATCAAATTTATGGAAGAGTATTCCAGACTAGGCCATATGAAAGAAGCACCTTCAAACACTTCCAACACCAAATATTATTTACCACATCACGCAGTCATCAAACAAGACAGTGCTTCGACTAAGCTTCGTATTGTTTTTGACGCGTCAACAAAGACGTCCACAAGTCAATCTCCAAACAGCATCATGATGGTAGGTCCAACTCTGCAAATGGACATATTTCTACTACTAATGCGTTGGCGAATGTTCGCAGTGGTTTTCACGGCAGACGTGGGAAAAATGTACCGACAAATATGGGTGCATCCCGAGTACAGAAATCTGCAACGAATACTTTGGAGGGAAGATCCATCAAAACCAATTAAGGAGTATGTGCTTAATACGGTCACCTACGGAACGTCATCAGCACCATTTCTCGCAATCAAGACGTTGTATCAGCTTGCAGAAGATCACGAATTTCCGTTGGAAAGCCAAACTGTCAAAATATTAGGGCTAAGATGGTGCCCTACCAACGACAATTTTGAATTCATCATCAACATGAACTCATTTAACTCCAAGAACACCAAAAGAGCTATTCTAAGCGACGCAGCAAAATTATTTGATCCACTCGGCTGGCTTTCACCTGTAACTATAAGGGCTAAGATAATGATACAAAAAAAACTCTGGTTACTAGGCATCGGATGGGACGACGTGGTTCCAAGAGTGATTCAACAAGAATGGGAAGAATTCAAGTTGAGACTGCCATCAATATCGAAAATAAGAATTCCAAGATGGACACAGTACTCCAAAGCTGCAGAAGTCGAGCTACACGGATTTGCTGACGCTTCCGAAGTGGCATATTCAGCTGTAGTATACTTACGCGTTCGCATCAAAAATAACGTCTCAGTTTCATTAATCGCTTCAAAAACTTAAGTAGCTCCGATCAAGCAAGTATCTCTTCCTCGCTTAGAGCTCTGTGCGGTAGCTCTTTTAGTAAAATTAATCGGATACATCCGGACAAACCAAATAACAAGTAGTAATAACATTTTTGCCTGGACAAATTCAAAAATTGTACTTAATTGGATAAAGCAACATCCAGTAAAATGGACTACATTTGTGGCAAACCGAGTCTCATACATACAAAAGACATTTAAGGGACAAATTCAATATGTTCCTGGCAAAGAAAATCCTGCAGACGTACCTTCTTCCAGAGGACAACTTGGAGATGAACTAGTCAACAACGAGCTTTGGTGGCACGGTCCAAGGTGGTTAACGCAGCATAAGGATTTATGGCCTAATGATACTGAGCCATTGACTATAAGTCACCTTCCTGAGACCCGCAAGACATTGACATGTGCGTCAATTCAAGATACATCCAAGGACAACTTAGCCAAAGGGGACCCTGATCAAATTCGTAAGACACAATCAACTGCCTCAAAGGTTATCTCCACAGCCCTTACAATCTTACTACTGTTCGTGTTTATGCCAGCCACGCTGGCGAAACATACCATTGAGTATCCAGAAGCAGGATTATTTATTGAAAGGCTAGGAGTGGCAAAGATTCAGCGCGGAATTCTTCGTACATCCACGCTATTTCCGATGGACGCTATTATAAGAGACGAGTCCAATATCAACAACACAGTAACTGAAATGAAAAATTTGTGTAGCAGAGCAAAGACTTTTGGAGGCGCGGAAGTTCAGTGCGACGAACTAGTCACACATATGAAATACGAAGCACGCAATTTACAGACAATATTCAACAAGCTGAAGGTGGTTACTACTCATAAACGACAAAAAAGAGGCTTGGTCGGAACAATACTCACATCTCTATTCGGAGTAAACGATGAAGTATACCACGACATTGAATCTCTAGATCAGAACCAGAAGGACTTAATCAAAGTAACAAAATCAAATGCAAGGCTCATGTTATCCACTTTAGCGACAGTCAACAATACCGAAGAAAGAATTACAAACCGAATAAATCTTTTTACCAAGAAACTCAATGATGGTTTAAAGGCAATCAATCAGATGCAAGGATATCACGAGCTTTCTGAAAACAACAAAATTAACGTACATTTATTGAATTCATACCTTGTAGCATCCAGCTACATAAGAGAAGTGGAAACAAAATACAATAGACTATTGAACGCTTACTTGAAGCGCAGTCATCTCTACGAATTTTTAACCCACGAAGAAATTAACAACATTACAGAGAATTGCAACGCAAAAATTGGGCCAGAGTTACACGTACTTCCGGATCCACTTGATCGGTTGGAATTTGTTGAAGATTCTACAAACATAATCATTTATGGATATTTCACCATCAGCGACACTGAAACGTATGAAGTAAGCCTGTACTCATGAAGAACTCCACAATTAACTCCTACAGAATACCTCACATTTTTAATGAAACAATGATTTCGCAAGAGTATTAAGCGATAACAACAAGGATGCTGTCAACAATCTTGAAGAGTTATCAGAAATGAATTGGAAAACCATAATACCACACAAATATTGGACAGCTTGGGGTGTCGGTGTCTTAGGGTTGCTGACATTCATAACAATTACGATATTCTGTTGTCGATATCTTGGTCGCCCCAGATCTCCAGCCAACCATCCGGTTGAATCATCAGCTGTCGCTTCACAGGCAGTTGAAAAAATAAGTGATTTTAATGTAACCTGGGGTTAACTGTTTCTTCATCTGAGGCGCCAAAATGTTGATGAATCAACATAACATAAAATAATAAATGCAATTTTATTAAACATTTATGTTAATTTTTTACATTGCTATTGTTCTTTCATTATTTTGTTTAATAGTGTATTGTATGATACAATAGTAATAGTATTTTGTTGCAAAGTGTTTTGTATTGCACATTATTTTGCTAAGCAGACACATATATAAATTTAATTATTTAGTACTGCTTACCTAGCATTTATTTAAGTTCAATAATTTGCTACTGCTTGCTTAGCATGTGCTGAGTAAGCGATTATTTAAGTAGAGTATTTTTTGTTGGTAAGGTAAATCACTAGCATAGCAATTTAGTGTAAATAATAATTGTATAAAAGGCCAAGTAAAATCAATTAAAACATTCATTATCATTTTAACCCAAAAATATAGTGTTTCATTGCAGCAAAACTTTCCCCCACCAGTGGTAAGCAGTTTTGTTTGCTTAAGAATAAAATAAGTATTAAGGCTTCCCCCCACAAGCGGTAAAGCATTTTTTTTCATTATTTGTATTATTTATATTTGGTAATTGGAAAAAATTGTTCGTTGTTGTAATTTTATCTAAGTTTGTTGTCTCTTTTTTAGCCATTTTTGAACATTGAGTTCTAATGTAATTTTGAAATCCGATCGCATCGATTTCATCCAAAACTTTTTTCATCACCATCAAGATGCCGCAAATTATGTGAAATATATCTTTTCGAATTGGGACTCAAAGTAGTTCAAAAGCATGTACACTAGATAAAGCTGGACTAACTTAAATAGTTATAGCAACGTGCAGAAGTAAAAAATGTTTATACAATTTGTTTATAAAAACTTTTTGCAAAACCACAAATATCCAAAATATATCAGAAACGATCAGAATTCGGTCGCCTTCCAATATTTATGGTATATTTGAGGTCTCGGTTTCCCAAGTAAGCGTCATCTTTGTATTATAAATCTGTTTTTTTTTTTAAATAAAACACATTTCACACAAAAGCATTCAAAACAAGCTTAATAACGTAAAGCAACTTTTCAAATCAGAAGGAAGATTAATTTATAACGGTTCATTTAATTGTCAAAGAAAAATCAACTAAAATGAAAAAAATCTTCCTTTCTACCAAACCAAAAATTTTCTACCAAATTTGGGGAAATCTACCACATGTGGCAGCGCAGGTAAACATTGAATTTTTCTAATAAAATCAAAATAAATTTTTATGATTCGTTATTACTTTTTTGTTTTCATAATTGTATATATATGACATCAAATGCAGAAATATAGTGATGAACTATGTGAATGTTGCCTGACCCAGGTGACTCTATGCTTTGATGTTGTGTCAAAATATGAATAAATATTAACTCTGGGAATGGGAAATAAAAATCACATAAAAATATGCATTATGTGGCGCTGCTCCACAAGGATGTGGAAAAAAACAATCGATGATAAAAAATTGACACAATACACAATATTTTTTTTTTATTTCCCCCTGTAGAAAGGTTTCTGCAACGTTTCAAAAGAAAGAAAAAAGCGCGGACATTGAAACGTTGCAGAAAGCTTTCTAAAGTGAAAATTAAACCTTTCAGAAACATTTCTGAAGGATGTAAGGTTTCATATGAAAAGTTTCTGAAAGGTTTTAGAATCGTTTCATGCCGAGTGGGTTAACCTTTTTCTTAAAAATATAATTTTACAAAGGTAAACAAGTTAAGTAAGTAAAAATTATGGTGATTTCTATTTTAACAAAAATTAACAAAGCACTTTGTAATTCGTCGTTTACTTATAGATGCAGATGCTCGGAAATATTACGTGGATACCACATACGTGAATGTGCCTGGCGCTCACATGGAAATACATGGTATGATGGTATGATCGATAACTGGGAGTTCCTTGAGAATAGGGCTACCAGATACGATACTAAAGTAGCAAAAGTGCTACTTTTGCAAGGCTTTGCTACTTTGTTTTTGGTTTTGCTACTTTCGATGTTTGCAGTGTAAAATAAAATATTTGAACTGAAGTGAGGACCTTTTTTTTGCTCATCAAAAATATTTGTATGAAATTAAAAAAAAATGAAGGTTTAATTTACAAAATTCCAATTTTTTGATATGTGCTACTTTTGTAGTAAGGCCATCTGGTAGCCCTACTTGAGAACCCTACAAGAACACTGTCAGTCAGATGATAGGTCATCTGATAAACAGCTCTGATAAAAATTTCGGTCAGAAGCTTCTATCAGTTTCTGAATAGCCGTGTGAAAAATCTGATGGAAACTTTTGTATACATGTGATTTGACATCCTTTTCTATCACATCAAGTTTTAGGTTTCATCGAACCTTCAGTTGTCTCGATTATTCTAATCTGTCATGATTGCATTATTTGTCATTGCTGACAAGTGAGAGTGTTTCTCAATAGTCAAATATGACGTAAATATGTCAGAACTGATGGAAAATAAAAAACATAGTCTTCGAAACATAAAACATTTCTTTATTATGTACATTTGTATGTATACTATTGCATAATTAAATTAAACCTAAATACATTAACACATCAACTAAATGAAAACCTGCCACCTCTGGTATCATTAATGTTGAGTTCTTGCCCAATTGCTGTAATTGTTGTGGGGGAATTACAGCCTCCAGGCTTTATTACGATACTCGAACAGAAAGTTGTTTTTTGTGCCTGCGCAGAAGAACTTAGTCTCAAAGGTTTTGGTAAACCACGACCCTGTACATCAATACGTATAGTAGCAACACCAAATGTTTGTTAAAATTCTTCATAACCAATGCGGCGTGGTGCTTAACCAAGTGGCACGATACGAATGTGAAGGTTTTGCATTTCATCAATAGTTCCAAGTATGACCAAATTCCTTGTAGCTATAGCTATGCTGTCTGAATATGCTTGTGTATTAAGTGAGCAGATATTATGCTGAAAAGATTATATAAATGAGAAATTTATTTTTATAATTTGATTTAAGCTTACCTTTTGATTTGAATTATTTCGAATTGCGTAGTTATCTTGCTTTTTATTCTTTTACGCTACACAAACTTTTTATTTTTTCTATTAAATGTCAAAATTTTCTATCTATCTATCTCTTTCCCTCTACTCCTTCTTATGGCATTAATGTACGCAGTGGAACAGTCTCTTTTTTTCTGCTTTGTTTTAATAGCAAAAGTATTTATTTATGTGTTAGTAAAAATAAAAATCACTATCAATGTGTTGGAGTTTCGGTCAGTCATTTCTTGTAGGGAATGTTATTGACTACACATATGGCAAAATAACGAACCAGAATATCATCCAATTCTATTTTCGGAAGCCTCGTGGAATGTGTGCAACAATCGCGAAAAACTTACAGAGCTTATGTTCGAGAAATACAATTTGCCCGCATTTTTTCTCTTGTAAATAATGCGGTATTGGCAGCATTCGCCAACTGCTTTGGTGGTGCTACACATAAGTGTGCGTCCACAGTGCGCGTTCAAAGCGGAGCCGAGCGCAAAGCTGATTTTTCATGCGAGAAGCGGAATTTTGGGTGGCCACAGTGAATGCGAGAATCGGCGCTGAAATTCTGCTTGTCGTTCGTATTTTCATGTTCGTATTTGCTGTTCGTATTTAATTCATTCATTCATTTGTGTTTATTGAAGTAAAAAGCAATGGATTCGTCTGATGAAGAGTATTTTGTTTCTCCGATTGTCATGGACTATTTTGAAACTTTTTAAATTATAAACGTAAAAAGGAACGAATTTGGTGAATTTCATCATTTATATGAAGATTTGAGGAAATACCCAGAAAAATTTTTGAATATACCCGAATGAGCATCGAAACTTTTGACTACATTCTCAAAAAAATTTCGCAACATATTGATAAAAAATGGACCAATTTCATAAAAACACCCATAACTCCTTGTGAACGACTAATTGTTACTCTCTACTTGTACATTCATTTCTGTTGAAATTGACTTCCATAAGCTTTCTACTAAAAATACCCATAACTCCTTGTGAACGACTAATTGTTAATCTCTACTTGGTACATTCATTTCTGTTAAAATTGACTTCCATAAGTTTTCTACTAAATTTCTGTTATAACATATTTTTTTTTTGTCCCATAGAGCAGAATGAGAAAAAATTTTACTAATCAATAATTCACAGTCCATTTTATTTTTTTATTTACGAATAATGAAAAACAATAACGACGAACAAAACACAAATTCACTTGGAAAAAGCAACTACATATAACATCATCAACACCTGTAATGCGAGTCGGCGCTGAAAAACACTTCAAAACTGTTTTCTCGCATTCAATCCGCTTTGCGCTCGGCTCGGCTCGGCTTTCACTGTGGCCACCATGCGCTATTTTGTATGAAATTGCATGCAGCCAGTTTTCTCGCATTGCTTCTCGCATTGATCAGCTTTGCGCTCGGCTCCGCTTTGAGCGCGCACTGTGGACGCACACTAAGTCAGCATTACGAAGGCTATGTATTATTACAGGCAGTAGTGAAATCACCGCTTAGAGGCGATTATCTTTCACTGCAGTGCCGTCAGAATATAGAAAAACAAGGCATCGAACTGACAATAGTGTACAAAATCCCTGAAAAAGATGTTGTAAAGGAACGTGATATTCCACGTTTCACAATGAGAAAACTGCCAATTCATGGCAAAATTACATACTTAAGTCTCTACTGTAAGATTTTCAAATGAATATCTTGCAAGTGTTGCTATGATGAGCGTATTGCTTCGCAAATTCCCACTGAACACTATGAATTTCATCGGGAATTCGGATCAGAACGTTTTAAGCTGGCAGAGAGCTTATTTGATCATGCTATTTTGGGTGTCGGTCAGTTGGCATCTACCAATGTTGGCATGTGCGATGCTGATGTACGTTTATCGCTTTTTGGCTCTGTAATTGTAACCGGTAAGAGTTATTGCATATTTGTTTTATTGAAAGCCATTTAAATTGTGTAAACTTTAATCAACAGGTGGTAATACGATGTTGCAGGGTTTCCCTGAACGTCTTAATCGCGATTTGCAGCTACGTGATCCATCGAATACGCGTCTCAAAATGATTTCTGCAAATGGGAGCGTTGAACGTCGGCTTGCCGCTTGGAGTGGTGGCTCAATATTAGCGAGCATATGTACATTACAGCAAATGTGGATATCTACACAAGAATATGAAAAATCTGGCAAGAGTCAAGTTGAACGAAAGTGTCCCTAAACACCTAGAAAAATTAACAATTTATAGTCAATAAAAGTAATTTATACTAGTAAACAATGGTTGAAGATAGTTTTATTTTGTTCTTACGGATATTTCTGTAAAATTAATATTTTAAATATTAGGCTGTTGACTATGTCATATTAAACTGGGGTAAAAGGAACTATATCGTTAAAGGTATTTTATTGTCGCATATGTCCAATTGTAAGCTGAAAATGATAAATCCAAAAGTGCTATTAAATTTATGCTAGGACTTTAAAGAACGGTCCAAATTTGTCCTTTTATTCTTTTCATATAACTCGAAAACTATGCAGTCTTATGACATACACATAATCAGCCTTATTGTAGAGAATAAAATTTCCTATCGAAAAAACACTTTAAAAAGCCAAAGAACTTATTTTTTCATCAAAAGAAGTTAAACAACTTTAAAAATACCGAAAAATTTAAATTTTTTTCTAATTTTTGGATATAAATTATTCCTGAGTGGATTCAGGGATGTGTTTAACTAACAAAAAAAAAAGGTGATATAGTTTCCGTTATTTATTGGTAAAATCATACAAAAGTTGGCATTTTTGAATAACTGTATCTCAGCCAAATTTTATCTAAAACACTTTTGTGGGTCACCATTTTAATGGAAACTACGTCACCTATTTTTGTGAACCAAAAAAATCCCTAAATCTACTTTGAAAAGTCATACCCAAAAATGAAAAAAAAAAAATCAAAACATTGATATTTTTAGGTTTTTTTTTTTTAATTAGCTTTTTTAACTTATTTTGATGAAAAAATAAGTTCTTTGACTTTATAAAGTGTCATATCGACAGAAAATTTTATTCTCTACAATAGGCCTGAGAATGTGTAACCACGAAAAATATATAGTTTTTGAGTTATGATTAAGAAAATAAAAAGTGGACAAATTTGCGCCGTGCTCAAAAGTCCAAGCCTTAATTTAATCGCACGTTTGCCTATATAATTTTTAGGGTACAATTGAACATATAAGACAATAAAATACCTTTAACGAATTAGTTCCTTATTCAAATACATAGTCAATACCCTATATTGAGAAAAGCAGTTTTTCTTGATGTTTTGTTTTTTAAATTCCATTTATGAAAGAGGGAATTTTTGAGGTTATCTTTTATATAGAATAGCAAAAAGCAACTACGTTATTTTCACGGGTTGTAAAAAGATTAAAATTACTGTATTGATAAATCTGAGACTACTTTTCTGTATAAATAACACACAAAGTTAAGTTGGAGCTCACTTTTAAATCATAAGACGATAGCAAATAGTTTCAAAGTTCTCGTTTTTAATGCAACGTATGAGTAGAATCCTTTAAATGAATCTTAGTAAAACACATTTACAAATAGGGCTGTGTCTTACCTATGTCTAAGGCTGTTTCTTACCAACATAACATTCAGTTAATGTAGAGTTTAAGTTTAAAAATATATTTTTGAATATGTGCAAAAAGTACAAAACTTAACATTTGAATTTATGTCAATACGTCGTTAGATCGAAATTAAATAACGGGTTTTTTATAATTCACATAAGGACAAATTTCATATTTTATTCCAATTTATTCATATGTATACAATATATAAAAATGGTACAAATTTTTAACAAATTATTTATAATTGTGTTGGAATGGAATGGGCATAAAAATCTACAATTTTTCTTACTTTTAATAGAAAATCCACAAAGAACTGATATTGTAGCGAAAACTTCTTAGTTCTTGAATACAGAACCGCCCGAAACCGCTTTGAATTAAAACACGTCTGTTTAGTTCTGATGATGATAACCACTGAATAACATTTTTAATATCTCTTTTTGTCTTAGCGAAATTAACTGCATAATAATTCATAGGGTTGCCATATAACAGTTTTCACAGATAAACATTAATAGTATGTGCAATAATGTAATAATATAAAATATTAAATACTTAAAGCTGCAACATTCTCCTGCCGTTAAGGGAATGCCTTAACAATCATTAGGCAGCTTTACCAGCTAAGTAATATGCCGTCTTATGAGACCTGAATTAGTTTTGACATTAGCTACTCGTACAAGGTTGTCTGAACCTGGGAACACTTCCGTGATGAGACCCATGGGCCATGACGATGGAGGTGTACGCTCTTCATAGACGAGAACAACGTCGCCGGGACTGAGATTCTTTTTTTCGGCGTGCGATTTACTGCGTTGTTGGAGAGTAGTGATGTATTCCTTCTGCCACCGTCTCCAGAAGTCTTGTTGAATGCGGGTGAGTAATTGCCAGCGAGATAACCGGTTCATTTTGATGTGTTCGAGATTAGGCTCTGGGACTTGAACTAAAGCGTGACCAATAAGAAAATGCCCTGGTGTAAGAACATCTATGTTGTCTATATCGTCATCGTAGATTGCAGTGAGTGGTCGTGAATTAAGTTCGGCTTCAATCTCACATAACAGGGTCGTAAACTCTTCGAATGTCAGTCGATATTCGCCAATAACCCGACGGAAATGAAATTTAGTAGACTTGACGGCGGCTTCCCAAATTCCTCCAAAATGAGGTGCACCTGGGAGAATAAGATGCCAGTTTATTTGTTGCTTAGCCAAGAATTTTCCGATTTCCTTGTCTTTTGCTAGAGATTTGAATGACTTTACTAATTCTCTTTTTGCACCAACAAAATTGGTGCCATTGTCGCTGTGGATATCTGATGGTAGCCCTCGTCGTGAGACAAATCTTTTAAGAGCAGAGAGAAAAGCGTCTGTTGTTAAATCGGAGACTACCTCGAGATGTATTGCTCGTGTTGACAGGCAAACGAAAACTGCGATGTATGCTTTGGTAGTCTTTAAAGTTCTGCCTTTGTTCGGTTTTGTCAGGAAGGGGCCAGCATAATCAATTCCTGTACGAAGGAATGCTCTAGTTGGAGTCACACGGCTTGGTGCTAAGTGACCCATCTGTTGTGCACTAAATGATGCTCGATAACGAGTGCATTTGACGCATTGATAAAATATGTTTGACTAAGCGTCGGCATCCAATAATCCAGAAACGTTGGCGCAGAATGTTCATGAGAAGTGTAGGACCTGCATGTAGATTTACTAAATATTGCGAATGTACGATTCGATGCGCTAAAATACTTTCTGTGGCCAAAATTATGGGATGTTTGATGTCAAAGCTGCAGTAAGCGTGATTCAAACGGCCATCGACACGCATTACATAAGTATTATCCATATATGGTAGCAGTTTAGCGATAGAACTTCGTATTGGGAGCTCATTGCTCTTGATAAGGAGACCATCTAACGCAATGAAGAAGCGCTGATTGTACTTCCACTGCAGTGTATGCCTTTGGAAATTGAATTGACGGTTGTCGTCTTTTAAGAATGAGACGATTCCACGAAGCAATGATGTAGAAAATTTTGTTGATATTAGAAATTTTTTGAAACAGTTTGCAAAGAATATCAGGCTGTTCTGTAGTGATGAAAGCGAAGCAGTGATTTCTACGTAGTTCTGTTGTTACCGCATTATCATTGATAGGAAGCTGTAGAGGTGTTTGTGGCCACGTAGAATCCAGTTTAGATAGCCATTGAGGACCTTTCCACCACAGATTACATTTGAGCAGCTCCTTAGATGCCAATCCCCGAGTAGCGATGTCGGCAGGATTGTCGGCAGATGCAATATGGCGCCACGAAGATTGGGTGATAATATCGTTGATCTGTGAGACCCTGTTCGCAACATATGTTTTCCATCGTCGTGGGTGAGAGGAGAGCCAACCAAGAACAATTGTTGAATCTGTCCAGGTAAAAACCTCTAAGCTGTCACTTTTTACAGACAACTTAACAGCCTTTAGCAACCTTGCAAGAAGAGGCGCGCCTGAAAGTTCTAGCCGCGGAACCTTTGTCTTTGCTGTGAGAAGATTTACGTAAACTGCAGCTGCATAAGCCACCTCCGAAGCGTCCGAGAAACCGCATAACTGGATTTTTACATCAGAACAAGTGTGAATCCATCTAGGAATTTGAAGGGAGTTAAAGACTTCATACTCTTGGCGAAACGTGAGCCATTCTGTGCAGAGTGACTCGGGCAATTCTTCATCCCATCCATAGTGGTGCAACCAAAGTTTTTGAAACATCACTTTTATGACGACTGTGCATGGCGATAAAAAACCAAGTGGATCATAAATCTTTGCTGATTCTGACAGTATTGAACGCTTTGTGTTTTGGAATGCTGTGGGACTGACATGAAAAGAAAAACAGTCGGAATTTGGTTGCCAAAGTAAACCAAGAATTTTTATATTTCTTCTCCCTTAACCTGAACAAAGTCAAGTTCTGACTTTTCGTTCATGATGACTGTAACCGAATTCGATGACCATTTTGTGAGTGTGAATCCTCTCTGTTTGAGTGTTTCTGTTATTTGAGTTTTTGTAGTGCAAGCTTCATGAATTGTGTCTGCACCAGCGATGAAATCATCAACATAGAAATTGTTCTCAATTAGCTGCTGCACGCTGGGGCTTTTTCCCTCATTACCTGAAATTTTGAGGCACTTTATGGCAAGGTAAGGAGCAGAAGCAGTTCCGTATATTACGGTGCAAAATTTATAGTGACAAACTGGGTGGTTTATTGATTTCTATCTTGGGGGTGCAAGAGAACTTGCCGATACTTGCGATATTTGCGAAACTCTAAAAGAAGGAACCCTAAGTCACGCTGGATTGTGGGACCAACTGCAAGCAGTTCGTTGAGTGATACTCCAGTTGATGACTTAGCTGAGGCGTTAAAAACCACACGGCATTTGGATGTTTTGCTCCCAGGCTTAAAAACTGGGTGATGAGGCAAATAAAAACAATTCTCAAGATGTAAAGGGACAGAGGCTGTTAGAACCTTTTCCATGTGACCCAGTGACTCGTATTCCTTCTTAAAACCCCGGTATTGATTGTAAAGAGAGGGATCTCAAGCAAGACGCTTTTCAAGGCTAGCAAATTGCTTATGTGCGGAGTTGAGTGATTCATCCAGATGATGCTTGGTGTCTCGGAAAGGGAGACGCACAACATGCCGTCCAGATTCAGAGATAGTATGAGTTTGATCAAAAAAACTTTCACAATATTGTTCTTCTGAAGTGTAGCACGATTGTGGAGTCTCGAGCTCTTGTTCCCATTCCCAAAAACGACGTAGTGTAGCATCAAGCATAGAATCTGCTGATGAGATGGTCGTTGTGTAAGCCTCTATTTCCTCCTCGCCGTTATGTACTTTGCCAGCTAGTACATAGCCAAATATGGTGTTTTGAGCTGTGGGGAAGCCTGTTTGGTTGATGTAAATTCCTGTCGAAAGAAAATTGAAGAAATGCTGGGAACCAATCAGCACATCTATCGACCGAGACCTTAAAGAGCCATCATCAGCATACACAAGTCCTTGGGAAAACTATACTGCGACAGCTTGACTGAATCGCATTGGTTTTTGTGAGAGATGCGACTCAAAATGTATGCATCAATAACTACGGATGAGCTTGCGTCAAAACAAGAAGTAAGTTTTATACTTACAATTCCTCGTGTAAAAACAAATCCAGTACCACCAATGCCTCCAACCTTAATTCGTCCATGTCTTCTAGGAAGATTAAGCTTTTCACTAGATCTTCACACACGAATGTTGCCATCGATGCGGAATCCATGAGTATCTTACAGGTGTCAGAATGAGAGCATGTGAGATCTGATATCTTAACCACTGCCGTGGGGAGCAGAGTCTGGTGATTTTCGTGACTGAAGTTATGTGTATGGAGTGACAAAGTGGACTGTGTAGTGTTTTGATGACTATCTTGAGAATTTCCAACTTGATAAGATTCTTGAACAGTGGGGATATTGTGAGTGCTACTAGAGCTAGGACTGTCAATATGCAGGCAAGAATGGTGAGCTTGTCCACAGTAGTGACATTTGTGAGATGAACTGCAATTATTGACCCTGTGGCTTGTTGAAAGACAATTGAAACATAAATTGAGCGTTTTCACCCGATCACGTTTCTGAAGAGTGGTCAAATTTCTAAATTTGAAGCATTTAAACAATGGATGCTGGTCACCGCAATGTATGCAGATTAAAGGAACAGCTTTGGATTTTTGCTCAGTGGCAACAAAGCAATGAGAGCGTGGTGAAGCTGTTTTGAACGTGGACGTTTTGTATGATTGCATACTTTCAAGAGCGTTCCATCGATTGTCAAGAAACTTAAGGAACTGATCTATATTTGGATGATCTTCAGAACCTTCTATGCTTTCGGCCAAGAGCCGCTTGGTGTCTTCATCTAGCTTTTGTAGTAACATGAATATGAGCCAAGGGTCTCGTTTTTCAGCATTTTGTCCCAACGCCTTAAGTCCGCGCAAAATACAATCAGTGATATCAGAAAGCGAACGACTGGAGGATGCAGTAGGATACACGATGTGCTTGATCTCAAAAAATTGTTTAATGTACGATGTGATGAAAGGTTTTTGTTTGTCGAACCTATTACACAGTTATTTCCAAGCTTCATCGTAAGCTTCACTTGTGGAAACCATTCCTTCGATTACGGCTTCAGCATCTCCTTTCAGATGCATTTGCAGATACTGAAATTTTTGTGATTTGGAAATGTGGTTGTTATTATGAACGGAATTATTAAAAATGTCTTTGAATGTGGGCCATTTACAATATTCGCCATGAAATTGTGGAACATCAAGTTACGGAAGTCGAGTGTCTCGGTGTTGTTGTTCGAGGAATGAGCGCTGGGTGTCAGCAAACCTAATTAGCGTAGCATTGAGATCGTCAAAACCAGCAGTTGCATTGAGATTTGGTATGTGTTGCGGATTTGACGCTTGGAACTGATTAATACGCGTAAGGTAGCGCTCTTTGAGTTCTAAATAAACATCTTCTTGAGATTCATATTCAGAGAGTTGATTGGGTTGAGATGCAATGTGTGAATCGACTTGAACAAATTCTTTCCAAAGGGACTCTAAGCGATCACCCCGCAACTTGAGTGCTTCAACAGTGGTATCTGCGGTGGCTGCGTTGAGAAAATTGCGATATTTTGTGAAAGAACCCTTTATGTTGGCTCGGGTGCGAGACAATCTTTCTGCATCCATTTTTTATTGCGTAAGAAAATGATCACCAAAGCAAAATTTACTATTGATTTCCTAACAGCTTACAATGGCCCGTATGCATAAAAACTGAGTAAATGCTGCTTTTACTCCGGAGTAAGAAAAACGAGTTGAGTAAAAGCTATCTGAGTAAAGTAAATGCTCTGAGTAAAAGCTAATATTCGTATGCATAATCTTTTACTTTACTCGGTTTTTCGACTCTGTTATAATTTTGTATAACTGAGTTTTGAAACGTCAAAGTTAAACGTCAAAACATCAGAAATTTGTTTTGTTTACATGCAAATGTTAAAATGCATGCAAGTAAGTGAAATTTGGAAGCCTAAAAAACAGCGAGTGGTGGAGTTTAGCGAAGAATAAGCTATAGATGATGAAACTTTTGCTGGTAAGCAAACAAATATTAAAAAGAAAATATCAAAATCAGTGTTTTATTTTAGATAAATGAAGTTGCATCTACACCTCAAGCAATGCCAAGTCATCAATAAAAACTAATCCTAATCCGCCATGCATTCAACCACCAGCCCCACAACAGCAGCCAGTGGCAGCTGCGGTCACCGACACAGTTACGTGTGCGGTATTTAATTGAAAAAAAAATAAAATTCCGTGGCATAGTTCTCGACTTTGGTTGGAGAACTGGCATTTTGTCTGTGTTTGCTGCAAAAACTGGTGCTGCTTAAGCTATTGCTGTGGATTGTTCCAATATTGTGGAATACGCGCTGCAAGTTGTTATTAATAATATTTTAACAGATGTCATTAAGGTGGTGAAGTGAAAAATCTATGAAATTTATATGCCGGGTGGCATTGAAAAATTGGACATTATCATTCCAGAGTGTTAGACACAGTTTTGTATGCACGTGATAAATGGCTTAAGCCCGATGGGGGTAAAAGCAAATGATGGGACGATGAGCTGTATACGTTAAGTAGCTGTCACCGAACCCCTGGTCGATGTTGATCAGAAACACGTTTTTGCATCATATATGGTCAAAAAAATTGACTTATATACTGTTGAAAAATAGAACATCCACTCAACCACCAGCAGCCAGTGCCAGCTGTAGCTCCATCTTCTTCTGCGGTCAACTACACAATGGTAACTAAACAAATATTTAAAAGAAAAAAATATAAATCAGTGTTTTATTTTAGATAGGGAAGTAGTTGCATCTGCTGCTCCAGCAATGCCAAGTCAAGAATCATCAAGAAAACATTCACAAATAGTAACATCGTGGTTAATAATGCTACCACCAACAATTAAATCAAAAAATTCCGTAGTGGGTCCGCTGCAAATGACGTGACATCGTGTGGTTATTATTTTGACAAGTGTATAATTTTAGCATGCTCAAAGATGAGGTGCGCAATGCGATGTATCATAACAAGCACCTGTTTCGTGGTAAGTGAGTATAGTAGATATTATCCAATATGATGCATTTTATGTAACTCAATCAAGTATTTGATGGTATGTATATTGAAACAAAATAATTTTATTTGCAGGTTGCTCTCGATGTTGGTTGGAACTGGTAATGTCTCCGTGTTTGCTGCAATATATGGTGCTGCTAAAGCTATTGTTGTGAAAACTGATCAAATCACGGGTATCTTTATGATGGAACCTAACGAGCGTAACAGTCGCGATTTGTATTTTATCATTGATGTTACTTTAAAGGCAAATTGTCAGATGCTCATGAAAATAACACGCATAGGATGCGTTTATATAGTATACCTGCAGATTGTGTTCACGTATACCTATGTTTTCTACAATTCCTCATTAAAATTACGAAAAATAAAAAATTGTGACATATTATTAATTATTAAAATATTAATATTATTATTGGTATACCATCTTAAACGGAATAAATTAAGGTTTTTTAACTTGCTATAAAAGTTATAGGTTATTGACACATTTTTTGGAAAAAAAATGGTCATTGTACGACACAGGCTTATCTTTGGCATATTTAGGCAACCAGAAGAGTGTTGGGAATCATTTGCTGTAGCATCCACCTTTGCAATAGCAACATCTTCATTCTTCAATTTCTCGGCAAGCTCTTCATAAATGGGTGTAAGTTTCTTACAGCGACCACACCAAGGTGCATAGAATTCAACGAGTGTATCTTTATCATTGCTTATGACAACTTCATCAAAGTTCTTGGCAACGTTCTTCACGGTTGTAGCATGGGTCTCTGGTATGGGTTAAGATTTGATTAATGGTTCTAATTCACCTTCCAAAAGTTGCACAGCGAATTCAGCAAATTATCAACAGAGGATTCTTTCTAATGCAAATTTGAGATTCTAGGAATCGCGTGCCAAAATTACTGGTTTATCACCAACAAAGTCGTAGCCAATTCATTTAATTCATGCTGGAAGTCATCCTTAGGACTAATATCAAAGTTCAGTTTGCCAGCATACTCCTTGGCAATTTTCAGAACGCGATTACGCCAGTAGTTGGTGCCTTTTGGATTTTTGCCGTAGTCAACGCTGTAATATGCAGTAATCAATGGATTTTGGAAATCACGTACACTGTCCTGGGCGCGATGTCCAACTAATCCGTAGCTATAAATTAGAAAGGTCTACGCAGTTTCATTAAAGTAAGCAGAAATGCAGGATTACTTACAAATTGTCTTTGATAAAAGTGCTCAAATCTGTTTCCGATGAGCCATCAAATGTATCTTCGAATTCAATGGACAAGTGTGGGGGACGTATAAGGCGAACGCCTTCACTGCTTCTTTGATTATAGTCTTATCCGGCTAAATTATAATTTTTATTGATAAAGCGCGCAAAATAAGTACAATTTTTATACGTTTATATTTATAAAGCGCGTAAATTCAAATTTAACGACTGAATGCAGTATAAGACGAAATAATTTTGCCCAAAAATAGTCTGAGTAAATACTCTGAGTCAACAAAATAGCAAACTCAAGATTTTCTGAGTAAATGTAGCTTTACTCGCTTTTTTCCGTCAAATGTAATTTTCACATTTTTATGCATACGAAATTTTTTACTCGTTATTTTCAGAGTAAACGCTACATTTCTGAGCAAATAGTTCGAGTAAAAGATTTTACTCAGTTTTATGCATACGGGCCAATGTCGAAATTATGAGCTTAAAAATAAAAACAAAATATTTGTACTTAGCTGCGTTGTTGTGGGAAACTGTATCGGCAACGACGACTGTAGCAATTTTGACAACTGTGCTGATTCTACCGTTCTTGCTGTTTTTTTCTTTTTTTTTTATTCTCTCGACTACGTATACCTGACCTTGAAGCATAAGTCTGCACCACTTGTTTTTGTTGTTTTTTCGTCTTATGAGATTATACTGAACTGTTATGTTAGCATGACCTTGATTTGCAATGCACTTGAAATTTCACTGTTTGAGAATTCTTGCATTTTTGTTGCAGTCTCGTGCTCAGCCAAACATTTTTTAATTTTTTTTTGAATTATAGGGCTATGTTTTTGTTTTGGGTTTTACTGAAGTTTCGAACCGAACTGAATTAAGGGGAATTTAAAAATTAAGGAAAAAAATTATGAAACTCTATCCGCTTTCGCGCCGAACTTTATTTTCGGGTGATCAAAAGCAAAAGAAAAATGTTTAATTCTTTTTGTTTTGTTTTAACAAATTTACTAAAAAACACTGGTTTTTTTTAATGTTTAGCGTCGAAGGACCATTAAATGTAGCGCAAACTTCTTAGTTCTTGAATACAGAACCGCCCGAAACCGCTTTGAATTAAAACACGTCTGTTTAGTTCTGATGATGATAACCACTGAATAACATTTTTAATATCTCTTTTTGTCTTAGCGAAATTAACTGCATAATAATTCATAGGGTTGCCATATAACAGTTTTCACAGATAAACATTAATAGTATGTGCAATAATGTAATAATATAAAATATTAAATACTTAAAGCTGCTACAGGTATTCATCAAAAAACTTCTTCTCACATAGTATTGTCGCTGACACATGTCTAAAATAGCAAAAAGTTATATTGAATGAAAAATGTAAAAGCTTAAAAGACAAAGATTGAATTTGAATAATTTAAATTTCATGCAACACTCGCAGCTGAAATCCAAAAAAAAAAGACAATCTTCCGGTCCAAAAACGATCAATTTGAAACAGTTGTAGCTTCTTAAAAAATTACAATATTCATATTTAAGGCTCTGCATGAATGTCAATCAGACAATATCTGACCTGCACATGAAACCGTCGAGCTTACAATTTTGATCTTAGCTTTAATGGCATTTTTCAACTACTCATTAGCTTAACTTTATTTAACACTCACCCTTGCCAGCTTTTATCAAATTATATTATAATAAATAATAATAAAATATTATATACAATAATAAAAAATACATTTGCTATCTTTATAGCATGTGATGTCCTCCCTGATATTTGATAAGATAAGTTCAAGAAAGATCACATGGGATTTAGGCTTTAAGTGGCGTTTCCATGTGATCTTTCTTGAACTTATCTTATCAAATTTCACAGATTTTTTGTTATAATGAGCGAGAACCTAATGTGCTTGGAGTATGCGAGAGTGAATAGCATACATTTGCTATCTTTATAGCATGTGATGTCCTCCCTGATATTTGATAAGATAAAGCCCAATTTCCATGTGATTTTTCTTGAACTTATCTTTTTAAATTTTTGTAAGAAAGAAAAAGCATGCGAGTATAACCTAACGCGCTTAGAGAATGCGAGAGTGAATAGGCACACATTTGCTATTTTTTATAGCATGTAATATTCTCCGTGATTTCGGAAATCAGAAAGTTCAAAAAGTTGAACTTTTTTATTAAAGTTGATTACATGCTATAAATTTGACAGTCATTTTTATAGTTTCGCTATAATTTTTTGTAGTGTCAAGTTTGACAGTTTTCAAAAAAAAAAAAATTACATGAAAATAAAATTTTATTTGTCTTGCAGAAACAACTCAGAAATCAGCAGCCTACTTCTAGATGCAGATGCTCGGAAATATTTCGTGGATACCACATAAGTGAATGTGCCTCGACCTCACATGGAAATACAAACATATGTATATTAAAGATGGCATGGTCGATAACTGGGAGCTCTTTGAGAAAGTTATTAACTACACATATGCCAAAGTAACACAAACCGAACCGAAATCCTATTCTATTTTCGGAAGCCTCGTGGAATGTGCGTAACAATCGCGAAATTATCGAGAAATACAATGTGCCCGATTTTTTTTCTTGTAAATGCGGTATTGGCAGCATTCGCCAGTGAACGTTCAACTGCTTTGGTGGTTGACAGTGGTGCTACGCATAAGTCAGCAGTTCCTGTGTTCGAAGGCTATGTATTATCACAGGCACTAGTGAAATCACCGCTTGGAGGCGATTATCTTTCACTGCAGTGCCGTCAGCATTTAGAAAAACAAGGCATCGAATTGACACCAGTGTACAAAATCGCTGCAAAAGATGTAAAGGAACGTGATAATCCACGTTTCACAATGCAAAAACTTAGCCTTACTGTTAAATTTTCAATTGAATATCTTGCGAGTGCTAGAGAATCCCTATGGTGAGCGTGTTACTTCGCAAATTTCCACTGTACACTATAAATTTCCCAGTGGATACCATCAGGAATTCGGTTCAGAATGTTTTAACCTGGCAGAGAGCTTATTTGATCATGCTATGGTGGGTGCCGGTCAGTTGGCATCTACCAGTGTTGACCAGTGCGATGCTGATGTACGTTTATCGTTTTTTGGCTCTGTCGTAACCGGTAAGAGTTGTAGCATATTTGTCTTATTAAAAGCAATTTAAATTGTGTAAACTTTAATCAACAGGTAGTTGCTGCAGGGTTTCCCTGAACGTCTAATCGAGATTTGCAGCTACGTGCTCCATCAAATAAGCGATTTAAAATAATTTCTGCAAATGGGAGCGTTGAACGTAGACTTAGCGCTTGGATTGATGGCTCAATATTAGCGACCATAGATACATTCCAGCAGAGAATATAAAGAATCCAGAAGAGTTAAACACCCACAAAAAAATTAACAATTTATGAAGACAATAAAAGTAATTTATACTAGTAAACAATGGTTGAAGATTCGGAACAGGTTTTCTTAAGCTGACATTGTCCATCTTTTTTAGGTGAAATGGGGGATTAAAAATAAAAAAAAAAGTCGGTCGGATCTAGTATAGGAGATATAGACATCGGAAGTTGCGCATATAGCTTTTGGAAAAACGATTATAAGTTGGGAACCCTTGCATGGAAAATAGAAAGTATAGGTGTCATAAGAAGGATAATTTAATGGACTACAATAATGGTAGCAAAGTTTTGAAATTTTACCAGTAATTTCGGAGATATTATGATTTTTCTGAAATTTTGACCAATTTTTTTGAAATAACCTTGTTTTTTCCAAAAAATATGTTAATGACCTGAAACTTTTTTAGCATGTTAAGAAAACTTAATTGATTCCTCTATTACCCCTAAAAAATAAATTGATTTGGAGAATGTCAGCCAAAGTAAACTTAAGCCGAAGATTCTTTTCTTTTGGTCTTACTGATATTTCTGTAAAATTAATATTTTCAATACTGAGAAAAGCAGTTTTTCTTGATGTTTGGTTTTTTAAATTCCAATGAAAAAGGGATTTTTGAGGAAATCTTTTATTTTTTTAAGTCTGTGAAATTTAATTCTTACAGCCATAACAAAATAGTGTAATATATAAGATAATAAGAACTATAAGATAATATTTGAACTGGATAAACCAAAATGACATCGATATTTAAATTAGTAACAAAAAAACAAGAACAATAATGTGCACGTAAATACATAAAATTACAAAATATTACTAAGCAACGACTTTAAAACACTTTTTGAATTAGAAAAATCAAAATTAACAACAGAATTTAATTCATTGAATAATTTCAAAACTCTAGGCATAGGAGCATTATTAGCATAAAGCGTACGATGAATATCAAGACGAAAAATTGTACAGTGTCTTAAAGTTTTAGAAGGGACATTGAATGGAATTATGGCCAATAACATAGGACAATTAACATGACAAGAAACAATATCATAAACCATTAAAAGTGATAAAATATTCCATCTAACATTTAATGTTTTTAGGCCAATAAACAGACAGCGCGAATTGTAAGAGGGCAGAATTGATTCGAAGTTAAGAGAACGCACAGGAAACTGAGTGAAAGATTTTTGAACCTTTTCAATTCGTGCTATATGCAATTCATAATAAGGATTCCAAATAATAGCCGCATACTCTAACTTAGATCTAACAAGACTACCAAACAAGGTTTTAAGAGTGTACGGATCCTTAAATGCCAAACTATTACGACGTATAAAGGCTAGCATAGAATAAGCTTTAGGGATTATATAGTCAAAGTTAGAACGAAACGTAAACTTTGAATCAAAAACAACTCCTAAATCCTTGATTTTGGAAAGAGATAAAAGCCGGGGTGTTGGAAATAAAATAGCTTGAGGAAAGCATGATATTTAACTTAGAAAAGGACACAAACACTCATTTATTTAAATTTAACTTAAGACAATTATTAGCACACTTTTATGTAGAATAGTAAAAGCAGCTACGTAATTTTCACGGGATATAAAAAGATTAAAATTACTGGTTTGTTTTGAGACTAATAATTATTATATTAATAATTTTTGTATTGAACTTTTTAGTCATTTATACAACCAACATGACAAAGATAACAAGTGGATCAATTTAACCTGGTAATTGGTGACATATGTTTCGGCTATTACCACGTATATACATATTTATATGCATATACATAGCCTCATCAGACCAGTTTTGGTTAAGTTGTACTGAGAATCGAACACCCGACCGTATGCATTTTTGAATTGCGACGGCCGCTCTAACACTTGAGCTATTGGGTATGTGACCTTGGTGTGTACAAAGTGCGTGTTTCTTTTGATTACGCACGTATTGTTCCATTTTTCTTGTTATCTTTCTGAGTTATGTTCAGTTGACATAGCTCTTTTTAAGCTTATTTGGCTTATACATGTGCTATGATTTTATAATTATATTTTTCATATAATTTCAAAGTTCTGGAAAATTTTCCAGCTACTTTTTTTATTATTATTGAAAATTTGGCGGGTTCTCCATATTAAGAATTTTTTTGGTTTGTTTTGAGACTAATAATTATTATATTAATAATTTTTGTATTGAACTTTTTAGTCATTTATACAACCAACATGACAAAGATAACAAGTGGATCAATTTGACCTGGTAATTGGTGACATATGTTTCGGCTATTACCACGTATATACATATTTATATGCATATACATAGCCTCATCAGTCCAGTTTTGGTTAAGTTGTACTGAGAATCGAACACCCGACCGTATGCATTTTTGAATTGCGACGGCCGCTCTAACACTTGAGCTATTGGGTATGTGACCTTGATGTGTACAAAGTGCGTGTTTCTTTTGATTACGCACGTATTGTTCCATTTTTCTTGTTATCTTTCTGAGTTATGTTCAGTTGACATAGCTCTTTTTAAGCTTATTTGGCTTATACATGTGCTATGATTTTATAATTATATTTTTCATATAATTTCAAAGTTCTGGAAAATTTTCCAGCTACTTTTTTTATTATTATTGAAAATTTGGCGGGTTCTCCATATTAAGAATTTTTTTGGTTTGTTTTGAGACTAATAATTATTATATTAATAATTTTTGTATTGAACTTTTTAGTCATTTATACAACCAACATGACAAAGATAACAAGTGGATCAATTTAACCTGGTAATTGGTGACATATGTTTCGGCTATTACCACGTATATACATATTTATATGCATATACATAGCCTCATCAGACCAGTTTTGGTTAAGTTGTACTGAGAATCGAACACCCGACCGTATGCATTTTTGAATTGCGACGGCCTCTCTAACACTTGAGCTATTGGGTATGTGACCTTGATGTGTACAAAGTGCGTGTTTCTTTTGATTACGCACGTATTGTTCCATTTTTCTTGTTATCTTTCTGAGTTATGTTCAGTTGACATAGCTCTTTTTAAGCTTATTTGGCTTATACATGTGCTATGATTTTATAATCAATACAAAAATTATTAATATAATAATTATTAGTCTCAAAACAAACCAAAAAAAATCTTAATATGGAGAACCCGCCAAATTTTCAATAATAATAAAAAAAGTAGCTGGAAAATTTTCCAGAACTTTGAAATTATATGAAAAATATAATTATAAAATCATAGCACATGTATAAGCCAAATAAGCTTAAAAAGAGCTATGTCAACTGAACATAACTCAGAAAGATAACAAGAAAAATGGAACAATACGTGCGTAATCAAAAGAAACACGCACTTTGTACACATCAAGGTCACATACCCAATAGCTCAAGTGTTAGAGAGGCCGTCGCAATTCAAAAATGCATACGGTCGGGTGTTCGATTCTCAGTACAACTTAACCAAAAACTGGTCTGATGAGGCTATGCATATGCATATAAATATGTATATACGTGGTAATAGCCGAAACATATGTCACCAATTACCAGGTTAAATTGATCCACTTGTTATCTTTGTCATGTTGGTTGTATAAATGACTAAAAAGTTCAATACAAAAATTATTATTATTAAAATTACTGTTTTCATAAATCTGAGATTACTTTTCTGTATAAATAACACACAAAGTTAAGTTTGAGCTCATTTTTAAATCATAAGACGAAAGCAAATAGTTGCAAAATTCTCGTTTTTAATGCAACTCTATCAGTAAAATCTTTTAAACTAATGTAAGTAAAATATATTTATCTAAAGCTGTTTCTTACCAACAAAATATTCAGTTATTCAGTTCATGTAGAGTTTAAGTTTAAAAATATCCTTGATTATGCGCAAAAAGTGCAAAACTTAACATTTGGATTTATATCAATACGTCGTTAGATCGAAATTCAATAACGGGTTTTTCTTATATTTCACAAAAGGAAAAATTTAATATTTTATTGCAATTTATTCATATGTATACGATATATCAAAATGGTACAAATTTTTAACAAATTATTTATAATTGTGTTGGAATGGAATAGGTATAAAAATCTACAATTTTTCTTAATTTAATAAAGAATCCACATAGAAATGAAATTCATGAAAAAGCTTGTCACATAGTATTGTGGCTGACACATTTCTGAAATGGCAAAAATTTATATTGAATGAAAAATGTAAAAGCTTAAAAGACAAAAATGATTGCATAATGATGCATTTTTTCATCAGTGTACAAACATTGAATTTGAATAATTTAAATTTCATGCAACACTCGCAGTTAAAATCCAAAAAAAAGACAATTTTCCGGTCCAAAAACGACCAATTTGAAATAGGTATAACTTCTTTAAAAATTAAAATTTTAATTTTTTAGGATAAAGGCTCTACATGAATGTCAAGCAGACAATATTTGACCTGCACATGAAGACCGCCGAGTGTACAATTTTGAACTTAGCTTTGATGGCATTTGTCAACTACTCTTTATCCAAATGTAAAATTTACCTCCTTTCTATACTTCGCCTTTTTTTATCAACATGTGTCAATAAAAACTATATTTTCATATTTCCATAAGTGTACTAAACATTTTGATAAAAAAGCGAAGTATAGAAAGGCGGTAAATTTTACATTTGGATACTTTTTGCTTCGCGGTATTGTCCTGTTTTGTTAGTTTTTGGACTAATAATCAAAAACTACTCTTTAGCTTAACTTTACTTAAAACTCACCCTTGCCACCAATATTTCTGCGGTCTAATCTTCTTTAGCGGTATTTCCACAGCTTTTATCAACAAATGCTTAACCTTCTGCACATTGTTCCCAAAAGTTTTAAACACATCTTGAATACTAAAGGATTCACAACTCACGCACCAACAGTCATAGTCCGTAGCTATGGCCACCGCACCATAAAGTAATACCGCTTTCTTCGCTAAAACGACCTCAGGACACGTCAACTCTTGTGCTGTCGCCAGCAGTAGTTTGCATGTGCAATGTGTTCATTGAATGCTGAAAGATTCGTATTATTTTTAATATATATTTATATTATATTATATTTACCTTTTCGTCTAATTGTGATTTGTTTACAAATGCACATGCCAAAATGTCAAACTTTTATAGCAAGAATAACATATATCCATCTCGCTCATTATGGCAAAAAATCTGTGAATTTGAAAATATAAGTTCAAGAAAAATCACATGGAAATTGGCTTAAGTTCAAGGAAAATCACATGGAAATTAGGCTTAATGCTCAGTTCACACGAACGTTTTTTCAACGTGCGTTAGCTTCGAACGTTTCAGCATGAACTCCAACTAAACCATGCATGACTTGACTGAAGTCAGCATATACAGCAGTGCGAATACACACAAATCGTATATTAAAACTACAACGCATGGTGTTATAACAAAGGTGTAGTACTTAAAACAAAATTTCTCAAAAGAGTGGGTATCGTATCCTTCATTGCCTTGTTTCGTATTTTTTTTTTGACACATCGGTGTTTTGATTATCCCGCCCAGCAACTTCAGTATTTTTGAAACGCTTTAAGCAACTTTATGCTGAAAGGTATTTGTGTTGAGTTTCAAAATTCTGATGCTAACAAAAAACTACGCTAAATTATGCAGCGGGCTTCAATCTGATAGCAATGAGTTTTTTAGTCCAAGAGCCGGCTGTAGAAAAGTCGAGTGTAAAGGATTACAGGATGGGATGCATGCCAAATGATAGAGCTCGACGAGCCTAAATAGAATATCTAGGGTTGCCTTGCCAAAGCCTGTCCCGATGGCCGAAAATGCCCGAATTTTAGCCAATTTTATTGTTCTAATTAAAACTGTAGTACATAACAGCTCGAAATGAATGCCAAATGATAGAACTCGAAGAGGCTTAATTATAATACCTGGAATTGCATTGTTGAATCCTGTCCCAAACATGGGTTTTCACCGGTTTTTTAGGTCAATTTTCATTAATGAAGATAACAGCTTGAAATTTGAACCAAATGATAGATATCGAAGAGCCTTAATAGAATATATAGGGTTGCCTTGTAGAATCCTGTCCCAAACATGAGTTGCCACTCATATAAGAAAAGTTGACCCCAAAAACGGTTGTCAAATAATGTTTAGGACATGATTCGACAAGGCAACCCTATACAGTCTATTTAGGCTCTTCGATATCTATCATTTGGCACGAATTTTAAGCTGCTATCTTCATTAATGAAAATTGACCCAAAAAACCGGTGAAAACCCATGTTTGGGACAGGATTTAACAATACAATCCCAGGTACTATATTTAGGCCTCTTCGAGTTCTATCATTTGGCATACATTTCAAGCTGTTATGTACTACAGTTTTAATTAGAGCAACAAAATTGCCTAAAATTCGGGCATTTTCGGCCATCGGGACAGGCTTTGGCAAGGCAACCCTAGATATTCTATTTAGGTTCATTGAGCTCTATCATTTGGCATACATCTCATCCTGTAATCTTATACACTCGACTTTTCTACAGCCGGCTCTCAGCCTATTTTTTGTTATTGCAATATCAAACAACATTAGCCCAATTCACGATCCGGTGCAAATGACATTGCAAAACTTTGCAGCGAATTGTGAGCAATTTTTCATGTTTACTTTGCAATGCTTTTTGCAAAACAAACATGGTGAGAGAATTGTATAGGAAAAAGAGAGTGATAAAAACCAAAATTTGTAAACAATAAATTTTTGCTGTTTTGGTGAGAGAATTGTATAGGAAAAGAGAGTGACTAAAACATTTGCTATTTGCAATTGTATTTGCTACAAATGCTATAGGGTTTGACTGTAGCATTTTTGCAACACCGTAGCATATGCAAATGTGTATATTTTGTTGTTGCCATTGCAAACTTTGCAATAATATTTTGTATATGCTCTTTTGCAAGACCATATGCACCGGATCGTGATTTGCGCTATTGACTATATTTTTAAGATTTAATGTAGCTTGCAGCATATCGTTCACAAAATTTTCAAGATCTTAAAGCCCAATTTCCATGTGATCTTATGTTATCTTATTTTATCCCATATCAGGGATATCAAAACAAATTTTTGTAAGAAAGAGAAAGCATGCGAACAGAACCCAATGCGCTTGGAGAATGCGAGAGTGAATAGCATACATTTGCTATCTTAATAGCATGTGATGTCCTCCCTGATATTTGATAAGATAAGATCACATGGAAATTGGGCTTAATGCTTCAGCGCTGCAATTCATCAAAGCGCTTAACCTTTCTGAATGGGCAATTGAAATATTATGAATGTCAAAATTACAGCAAATAGGATGACAGATGCATGGCTCTCCCTAATTACATCACTTTTATTATAACATCATGGCATGGCTCTCCCTAATGACATCACCTTTATTATTACACCATGAGCTAGCCTATGCATTGTTTGGTTGGCTCTCTACTCCTAGTAAACTGTTCCTTTTATAAAAACTTTTCGCAACTCAGTGCAGAGAGCAAACAGCTGTTCGCACTGCTGTACTGCTGAACTGCTGTAGCCGTTACCTTTGTAACTAAGACACAAAATTCCTAGTATAATTTATACATATATATAATAAAAATTAAGAAATAAGTTATCTTAAATATATTGTGGACGGAAACGAGAACTACGCTGACTTCCGTCTTCTCAGATCTTATTTGGGATTATTATTGTTAATCGGTTCCGTTGAAAAATAAATAATAGCAGCTAAGTTAAGTGCAGAATCGAACAGGTTACTTAAAAATTTGGATTTTATTTAAATATAAGTCGGTTATAAAGTGATGTTTACTTTCAACTCGAAACTCATATCAGTCACACGCACTCGCATAAAGTAGAATTCATGTATACTTACAAGCGGTATCTTCGCTTTCACTGGCATATTTTCCATATGAATGCATGAATTATAATTTATAATTCATGCGTGTGACCGCGTACACGCTTATACACTATGAAACGCGTAAGGAGAAACTGCTTGAAATGCGTGTTCTGTAAGTTCACCCTTAAAGGCAAGTAATGCGCATGTGAAGATTCGAGAAAGAAATCGATATTCTTTTTAATTGACAGAACGAATCCAAATAATATTGAAATAAGTTATAATTATGGCAGCTATATTTTTAAAATGTCAGTAACATTCTTTAACTTGAAATACTAGGTATTTATTATAAATGGACGGTTTAAACAGTAATCGTGTTGTATCCGCATAATAAAATATCTGGAAGTAATATTGTTGCTGATAACACTGCTAAATGATTCCAATAGCTAGATGTGTTTTTGTGATCCTACTTATTAACTCAATAGCAATAATATGCGCTGGTGCAAATGACCCTTATAAAGTCCTTGGGGTAAATAGACGCGCTACGAGCCATGAAATAAGAAAAGCTTATAAGCAGTTAGCCAAAGAATGGTAAGTTATTTGTATTGGCTTAAGTTTACTTTAGCTCCCATTGTCCAATGGCTATTAAACTAAACTTTTCCTATGTGCTTTTTTATTCTAAGCACAAATATGTAATCAAAAAAAGTCGCTAGGATCTGGTTTCGAATATACAGTTACTCACAAAATTGAGTATACACCTTGATTTGCAAGAAATATTGGCAATTCTTAAAGAAATTAACAATGTTTAGTAAATAATTTTAATGCATGGGTATAGATACCAATCTGACGAACTAATAACGAACATAAGTTTTAATATTTTTGAGACATAACACAAAAAAAAATCATAAAAACGTAAATAAAAGCAAAATTCATGTCACAAAATTAAGCATACAGTTCATTAAAATGAAGTATATAGTTCATTAAATTTTAATTAAAAAAGATATTCTTAGATTCCAATATTTGGTAGGTCCACTTGCTGTATCTGTTACCGATTAAATTCGTCGTGGCATAGAATCCACAAGTTTTTGGGTGAAAGAGTGCGAAATTTCTTCCCAGATCTTGGCTATCGCTCTCTTTAAGATCTCCTTGCTCCACGAATGAAAATTTTTCAATTTTATTTTCGCTTCTCCCCATAAATGCTCAATTGGGTTCCTTTCCAACGATTGTGGTTGTGTGTTAAGTTGGTTTGAAGAGTTTTATAGCAGCTAATCTTGCCATATGTGCTTCGTGTGCTTTGGATCATTATCCTATTGTAACTAAAACCCGGACGGAAGCTTAAGTTTTGCGGCACTCTGTAGCAAATTTCGTCTTAAAATATCCAAGTAACTTTCTTTGGTCATAATTGAGTATACAAATTCCATGGATCCGACGCCACGAGCTGTCATAGATCCCCACAGTATAACTGACCCTACACCATGTTTGACTGTGGCTACTCAATTTTTAGTTTGCAGCGAAGAATTATACTTTTTTCATACAATTGATATTCCATCTGATCCCCAAAGATTAATTTTTGCCTCGTCATTGAATATCACCCTTTTCTAAAAGCTCGGTGGCTTGTTTAAAGGCATTTAAGCAAACTTCAAACCTATTTTTTTAATTATAGAAAAAATTTAATTCTTTTTGCGTGCAATTAATCTGTCCAAATTATTTTTTCGCAGTACTCGATGAACTGTTTTTGTGGATAGCGGCTTGCTAATAACTTTGGAAACTTCTGCTGTCGATTTTGGCACACTAGCCTCTAAATATTTTTGCAATTTACGTAATATAATTCGCTCATCACATTTTGATAGGAGATTTTTCTGCCTCTATCTATAGAATTCATCAATGTACTTTCGTATCTCCACTTGTTTATAATATTTTGAACTGTATAATTAGGTCTTCTAATAATTTCACCAATTTTGCGATACGATTTTCCTTTACAATATCATCTCATCACCAATTATCTTATTGCAAAAGTTGTATCCTTGCTAGTGGTCACCATTGCGAAACTAACGCGTAAAACGAAATGATCTTGTATTCAAACTATTAGTCGAAATAGCCCTACAAACTTTAAAATGCTTTACAATACTTCCGTGATAAAAAAAAAATCAAATTTGATGTCAAAATTGGCAAGTGTATACTTAATTTTGTGACATGAATTTTGCTTTAATTTATGTTTTTATGAATTCTTTTTGTGTTATGTCTCAAAAATATTAAAATTTATGTTCGCTATTAGTTCGTGAGATTGTATCTATCCCCATGCATTAAAGTTATTTACCAAACATTCATAATTTCTTTAAAAATGGCCAATATTTCTTTCAAATCAAGGTGTATACTCAATTTTGTGAGTAACTGTATAAGTATCGGAAATTACGGATATAGCTTTTGTAAGAATCCTTATAAGTTGGATATCCCTGAATGGATATCAAACATATTGGTGCCATAAGATAGATAATTTAATGGCCTACAATAATGGGCTTTGAAATCTTACCAATAATTTTGGAGATATGACAATTTTTCTGAAATTTTGACCAATTTTTTAAAAAAACCGTTATTTTCTCCAAAAAATAGTCATTGATCTATAATTTGTATATCATGGTAAGAAAGCTTAATTTATTCCCTTTAAAATGGTGTATAATTTGTTGTAAATTTATTAATATTTACCCCTTTTTTGACCGAAAAATAAAATAATTTATTCAATTAATTCCTTTGGAAACTATGTTTTTATGGTAAAAAAATGAAAAAAAAAAAACAACGACTATTACAACAACAACAATTATTATAAAACGATTCTCATTGTAAAACTTAAAAATGTTACACCTGCGGCTAGGGCTACCAGATGTCATACTAAAGTAGCAAAAGTGCTACTTTTGCAATGCTTTGCTACTTTTCACTTGAAATGTACTACTTTTGGTTGAAATGCGCTACTTTTCACTACTTTCGAAAGTTACGACCTTTTTTTTTTTTTGGTCGATAAACAAAATTTTACAAAAAATGTTTTATGGAAAATGATTTAGGGGAAAGTAGAAACTGGGATTTTTTTTTTTTTTTTTTTTTGCTAATTACTATACTTTTTTGTAAAAATTACGAAATTTGTTTGTGTTTTTTGAAAATTCTTAAATTTTACAAGTGTGCTACTTTTGCAAGCAGGTCATCTGGTAGCCCTACCTGCGGCGCTCCTTTTTCAACATAACCTTACTTTTTAAATAATTATTAATATATGTAATAATCCTATCATTTTATAATGGGAATCGTCTTATAATAATTGATTTTTATTTATTTACTTAATTCATCTACTGGGCTAGGAACCCTTACAGATTACTAAAACAATACTTAAAACTAGATTAACAAAGCATCTTAATTTATAGCTTGAGTGCACATAATACTTTCCTTAAGATATTTAATGAAAATATTTCTATGCGCGTTAAAATCTAATTGATTCGCAAACATATTGCAATTTGAAAGGCATCGAGAAAGCGGCTCATTAGAACCATAATTATTTGTATGGTATGGGGTGTAGAAAAAGTTCGACTCCCTCAAATTACGTACCGGGACATTAAATGGAATTAATACTAACAGTTCCGAAGAATTAACCTTACCATCAATTATATCCTTAATGAATACAATATTATTGAAAATTCGTCTATCAGATAAACTACTGAGGCCTAACAGACGGCAACGTACCCAATAAGCAGGCGTAGTTTCCCAAGTGTACAGTCTTCTCAAAGCAAATCTAGTAAAACGTTTTTGGATATTTTCAATACGGGTAATCGATACATCGTAAAAGGGGTCCCATATAACAGAAGCATACTCTAGTAAAGATCTAACCAGGCTATAAATGATAGTCCTAGGAGTTAAGGGATCAAAAATTTCTCTAGAGTTTCTTTTCAGAAACCCAAACTGGGAGTTCGCTTTTGCGACAATATATTCCAAGTGAATATCAAAAGAGAGTTTTTGGTCAAAATAGACAATAAGGTCTTTAATTTGACTCACCCTGGAAAAACTATCACACAAGTTATACTTATACTCATAGACAATAGGAGTTACTTTCCGAGCCAAAGTGAGGACATTTTTCAAAATTAAGATTTAGCTGGTTAGTAATTAGTAGAAAGATCTTTAAATCATCGGCATATAAAAGACACTTGCTAAACTTAAAGGCAAGAGTAACATCGTTATTTAATAAATTAAAAAGTAAAGGACCTAGGTGACTGCCCTGAGGAATACTGGATGTAATCTTAATGGGCCTGAAACAATTTTTACCAATCTTGTCAGCTAGTGTTCTACCAGATAGATACGAGTGAATCCATTTTAATAATTTTGAATGAATCCCCATTCTTTCAAGTTTTATTAACAAAACAGGATGTTTTACGCTATCGAAAGCCTTTAAAAAATTAGTGTATAATACATCCACCTGCGAGCCTTTTTCAATAGCATTAATAGCAAAATTGGAAAAAATGGCTAATTTAGAAGTAGTGGATCTATCTTTAAAAAACCCATGCTGTTGCCAAGCAATAAGACTACGCGTTTCAGCAAAAAGGAGCTTGAAAACAATTTTATCAAAGATTTTAGGGATAACTGATAGTTTAACGATAGGCAGTTTTCCACTCTTCTAGGAAAGTACCACAAGAAAAGGATATGTTGAAAATCAAACCCAATGCAACGAACAAAGTTGGAGCACAATTTTTTAAAAGCACAGGAGGAAGTAAATCGAAACCAGCACTTTTAGAGCAATCAAGACCCATTAACGCTTCTAGTACCTCCTTATCCAGTATTTCTAAATTACCAATGTTTAAAATTTGCGGCATATCGGAAAATTTATTTGCATCAATGAGAAAATTCGAGGAATTAAAAACCGATCTAAAAAAATCAGCAAAAAGTTCATAATTATTATATACCTCACCTCTATATTCCATTGATGAAGGAAAACCAGAATATTTCCTTTTATTGTTTAAAGCTGCGGTTACACTGGATGCGTAAACTTGTTCGTACGATTTCGTACGTACTCGTAAGAATTCCAAAAATTGAACAAATGCATGAGTGTATATCAATGCGGTTACAGTGGCTACGCATGCTTCGTGCGTATTCTGACGAATCTGTACGACTGTTTTGATGCGAACAATCAATTCAATTCAATTCATCAGTTAGTCGCACTTCAACTAAAAATATCGAAATCTTCCCAAACTATTTTTGCAAAGCAAAGCCGAAAAAGCCGTATTTTCGTTCTTTTTCTTTTACGTGGGTAGCGAAGAAGTTTTCCTCAGACAAATGTTTGATTTTTTTTTTAAAAAATATTTTAAATCTAAAATCTAAGTGAACGAAAAATCACGGAAATTTTAGCCGAAAAAGAAAATTGTGAAAAAAGTAAAAAATGCGAAAATTGTTTAAATGTTTATATAAAAGGAAAATTTTTATTTGATTTGTCTTATATATAAGTCGAAAAGTCTTCTATCTCGCGAAATATAGTGGTTTAAAGAGAAAACGTGCAAAAGCAATGCACGCGGTTATAAAAAAAGTAAAACTTAACCTACAACGTATTCGCGGAGAGTTACGCGATGAAGCGCTAGCGCTCCACCACATACCAAAAAAATAAATAAAAAAAGAAGACATACATGTGTACAAATAACGAGACACTACACATACACACACAACAAAGAAAAGTTCTAAAAGGAAAACAACAGGAAAAAAGGAGAATGACATTTTTGTTCAATTGTTGCTGTTTAAATTGACATCGTAAATAATAATGAATCAAATTGAAACTTATAAGAAATTTATTTACCAAGAGAAAAAAAAATATAAAACGGTTAGTTTAGTGCTGTCTAAAACAAAAAAAAAAAAAAAAACAAAAAGAAATCAAAATTTTTGTTAAACCTAAATATTATTAAAAAGTGGCACAACTTTAAGTGCACGGAAAAATTATTCATAATAAAGATAAAAAATACATCTGAATAAAAAAAAAAGGTTTTCAAAATATTAATAAAATGTGCATGTAAGAAAAAGATATACTGCAGTGTGCAACTTAAATATTCTAATTGATTGTTGAAGCGCTAGCGCTCCACTGCATAACTATAATAACAAAAGAACAATTTAACAAAGACGAAAAACGAAACAACAACACTAAACATCTATAAAAGGTCAACAAGTCGATGACAACAGTAATAATTTGAAACACCATTAAACACCTATAACACTAAACAACGAAACAGCAACCTGAATTAAACCAACGAAAATCGTAGATATGAAAACTTATTTTTACTATAATAAACAAAATATGTTGAATAAAATTTTTAGTATATGTATTAATCATTTCCATTAACAAGTCATGTATCATTTTGAGTTGTAGATCTTATTAATCATGATACCATACTTTATAGATTTTCTTTTGTTAAGGCAATTTGCTGTCTTTAATTTAGCCTAATGAAGAACATCAATGTTTTTTTTTATAAATTTACTTTAATTTACAATCCTTATCAGTTGTAAAAAAAAAGAAAAACAAATCTGTTGATTTATATTCAAATACAAAAAAAAAATTAAACTTGCAAGTATGTATACTTAAAAAAAAAAATATTTGTGCTAAAATGTGAGCTCAACCATTTATGTATAACATTTTACATCAAATTTAAAATTTTTTTTTGATTCTGATCTTATTCTGTAGGTTTTAAGATATATAAACGATACTATAAATAAACAATAAAACTAACATAAACAAGTTAAGGTGTTATCTTTGGCCAGGCCGAAACTCACATACCCTGCACTGAAAATACCTTTTCAATAAATGTTTAAAAGACGTTGCAGAGATTGAATAAGTCGAATAAAATGTGAAATGTTAGAAAGGTTGATAGAGGTTGAAAAATGTTGAAAAAGTAAATATATGCAAAATGTTGAAAAAAGCTGAGAGAGGTTGAAAAACTTGAAAAAAAAGAGAAAGTTTGAAAAAATCTGAAACTATTCAAAATTGATGAAAAAGTCGAATAAATAAAGAAACTTATGAAGAAAGTTGAAAGATGTTGAAAAAGTCGAACAAATACATATAGGATATAGTGGATTAAGTTAAAGGGTTGAAAAAAACGAAAGAATATGGAAAATGTTGAAAAAAATCGAATAGAAATGTAAAATTTGAAATATTCCACGCCCACTTCTCCAATTCTGTCCACTTTTGGTTCAACAAATTATATTTATGATCGACATCCTCATATTAAATATCAGCACAATAGCTTGTATAGTTTGCGAGATATGCTGCAGTTAAATTTAAAATTTAGGGCGGTGACACACCCACTGGTACAGTCCAGCCCGGTTTTGATCCAGAAATAGCTTTTCATAAGCAAACCCTTAACACCAAATTTTAGTATGATTGCTCACATATTTCGATAAATATGCCACTTACCGTATTTTATTTGTATGGGAGGTGCCACGCCCACTGGTGCTATTTCATCCACTTTTGATTCAGATATACTCTATAGCAACTGAACCACTTTCATTAAATTTTATAGCAATTGCTGCAATAGTTCACTTAAAACAGCGCTTACAAATTTATGTTAATATGGGAGGTGCCACGCCCACTGATGCAATCTCGTCAAAATTCATTTATTTTTAAAGCTTATAGTAATTGACATCTATACACCAAATTTTATGAAGATTACTCTCATAGCACACTATCTATAACAATAAACGTTTTTTGCTTATATGGGAGGTGCCACGCCCACAGGTACTATTGGACCAAATTTTTGGTATCAAAGCAAACCAAGTCAGAGAATAATTACTGACTGAAGATGCGCTTACGTTAGATAAAGCGACATCCATTTGCAGAGCTAGTGAACTGGCATCAAAACAAATAAAAGAAATTGAAACTCCATACACCTCAAATGTACTAGCAGTAAAAAAAACACAAGAAAGATATAAAAAATCATATAAAAAATTTAAGTGTAGAAGATGTGGCAAGTTACATAAACCTCGCTCTTGTCCAGCATATAATAAGACTTGTGAAAAATGCAACAAGATAAATCATTTTGCTTCACAGTGTGCAACTAATCAAGAAAATAACTTTAAAAAGAGAGATAATAAAAAGGTAGATGCACTTAATAATTCTGAAGACTATGTATAAAATCTTTATGTTTACACTTTATTAACCATGAGTGAAAATGATTGAACGGAAACGGTTCAAATAGGTGAGGTAAAATTTAATTAGATACTGGAGCTCAATGCAACGTGCTGCCAGAAAACTTTGTTAGTAGAGTCAACGGCAAAATTAATTTATCAAATACAAAGCAATTAATAAGTTATACAGGAAATAAAATACCAGTGACTGTTCAAACTGAATTGAAGTGCTGTATAAAAAACACCAAAGTTACAGTAAATTTGAAAATCGTAAAAGAAAATGTTTGGCCGGTACTAGGAAGAAAATCTTGTGAACAGCTTGAATTAATTGCAAGAATAAGAAGTTTAGAGTTACAAAAAGACGACGAGATTTTTAAAGGTCTTGGTTGCTTGAAAAATTATGAATATGATATAGACTTGATAGATAACCCAAAATTCGAAATTAAACCAGCAAGAAGAATACCTTACGCCATAAGAGACAAAGTAAAGCAAGAACTGGATAGAATGGCATCTATGGAGGTCATCAAACCAGTTAAGGAACCAACTTCAGCACTTAGTCCTATGGTAATCATAAAAAATAAAAAAGATATCCGCATATGCATTGATCTTTCAGATGTAAATAAAAACATAAAAATACGTCACTTTCCACTCAAAACAATTGAAGAAATTGCAGCAAAAATATCAGGATCTCGTTATTTTACTTTGCTTGACTTAAGAAGAGGATTTTGGCAAATAAAAGTGTCAAAGAGAACTCAAGGTTATTTGACATTTGCAACTCCATGGGGAAGGTACTCCTGCTTACGGCTGCCGTTTAGAGTTGCATCAGCACCTGAAATATTTCAAGGAATAATGTCAGAATTGTTGAAAAATATTGAAAATGTTGAAGTCGCTATGGATGATATACTTTTTCATGCAGATTCCTTGGAAAAATTGAAGGAAATTACTGGAAAAGTCATAAGTTCTCTACGTCTAGCTGGATTAAAATTGAATAAAGAAAAATGCATTTATGAAGCTACTAAATTGAAATTCCAAGGCCATATTGTGTCAGCTGACGGATAAGAAGTTAATCCAGATCGAATTGAAGGAATAAAACTTCTCAAGACTCCCACGAATAAACTCGAGCTCCAGAGGTTACTTGGCATGGTAACTTATTTAAATAAGTTCATAGCGAATATGTCTAAGACAACTGAGCCATTAAGAGTATTGTTGAAAAAAGAAAACGTTTTCAAATGAGATGCTGAACAAGAAAAAGCCTACAAGGAAATAAAGGAACTATTGACTAATGCACCAGTATTAAAGCTTTATGATGTCAACGCACAAGTGGTTATTTCAACAGATGCAAGCTCAAAAAGTATTGGTGCCGTACTTATGCAAAAAAGACATCCAATAGCATATGCAATAAAAGCTTTGACAGCTTCAGAGCAAAACTACCCTCAAATAGAAAAAGAAGCTCTTTCTATTAAATTTTCTTGCAAGAAATTCCACGAATATGTATATTTGTGGCAAAGATTTAATAATTGAAACAGATCATAAGCCATTTGAGACCATTTTCAAGAAAAGTATTTATGCAGCGCCAGCCAGATTACGCAGAATTATGTTTGACGTCATGCAATATAATCCAAAAATAATCTATACAAAAGGTACAGATATACCTATAGCCGACGCTCTTAGTCGAGATTGTGTACATAAATCGGAAGCTACCGACAAAAAAGAAATTATAGAAGTCATGATGGTACTAACAATGTCAACGGAAGCTACTAAAGAACTTGTAGAAGCCATGCTGATGATGAAGAGCTGCAGCTGCTTATAAAATACATTAAGCAGGGTTTTCCTGCAGAAGCTAAAAATTTGCCAAAAACCATTAAACATTACCATAATTTCAATGAAGAATTACCATATTATAACGGAATTGTATTTAAAGGTGATAAGGTTATTGTTCCTAAACAACAAATCCCAAAAATGTTAAAAGCTATACATACAGGACATTTTGGAATTCAAAGCTGCCTAAAAATGGCTAGACAATTACTTGATTGGAAGGGACAGTACAGTGATACCGTGGAACTAGTAAAAAATTGCACTATGTATTTGTGAAAAAACTCAGAGAGCTAAAGATAAAGAGGAAGTACTAACAAGAAAAATTCCTTGGCAAATAGTCGCTTCAGATATAATGTTTTTTAATAAAGAACCTTACATAGTAATTACTGACAGTTATTCAAATTATACAGATTTTAAAAAACTTCGAAATCAAACTTCAACAGAAATTATACATCATTTAAAAAATTGGTTCTATATACATGGAGTTCCAGAAGTATTTGAAAGTGACAATGATACACCTTATAATAGTAAAGAATTTGATGATTTTGCAAAAGCCTGGTGTTTTGATCGTCGTACCTTTAGTCCTTTACATTCACAAGGAAATGGATTGGCTGAACGAGCCGTCCAACTTGCAAAAAATATTTTAAGAAAATGCAGTCAAGACAACACAGACTGCAGATTAGCTCTACTTAATTGGAATAATACTCCAAGGGACGAGCTACTAGGTTCTCCATATCAAAGACTACGGCCGAATTACACGTTCTACTATACCTGCGTCTGATCAAAATCTGAAACCAAAAGTAATTGAAGACGTCTCAGAACGACTAAAAATTTTAAGAGACGAACAAGCTGCTTATGCAAACAGAAGCACTAAAAAAGCTGAAAAGTTTCAGCCAGGAGACCAGGTGCGTATGAAAATAGCTCACCGATATTGGTCGTCTGGCGAAATCGTAAAACAACACGACAACAATCCAAGATCCGTTTTTGTTAGACTGGATGATGGACGCACGTTTAGAAGAAACACATCTCGAGTACACAAGACTCAGGCGAAAATTCTAGTTCCAGAAAGAGTGGTAATACCCCGCACAGCTACGGTACTGAGTCCAAAACCATCTGACGGTCCTCAAAACTTGTTGTACGATACACACGTGCAGCCCAGCGCTGTTCAGCAAACAGGAAGCAAGAGAACCAGAAAATCTAAACGCTGACTACACTGCCTCAGCAACTCCACTTCCTCTAGCATCTACTACAACTACCAGATCCGGTAGAATGGTTAAACCACCTAACAGATTAAATTTGTAACTTAAAACATTATTTATCATTTGCATTTCTATTTTAAATTTTAAGTTTCATTATTATAAAAAAGGGGGATGTAACGTAGACTGCGCTACGTATGTATGTATATGTAACGTAGACTGCACTATGTATGTGTAATACTCACTATCTATAGTTTGACTATGCGTTCACATTTACCCGCAGTCGTTATATAAACTTTGTATTGAATAAACACGTTTCTAAACTTACCATCGTTTCCATATTTATTTAGTAAGACCGACCTTACAGTTATAGATGTGCAATCCCATGTGAAAAGTTGATCAGACTCGTTCTGAGATTTGCATTTCTCTTGTTCATTATCTTTTGCTAGCTTCTTTTTAATTCCCCTTGTTATAACCAATGCTTTATTTGTTTTTTACCTTCTTCAGTTGGTATCATTTTTACCAATATTTCTGTATATATTTGAATTCTGGATAGCGCGTCAGCATTTGTGTTTATCTTTCCTTGTTTAAATTTTATTTCGAAATCATAATCTGCAAGGTCTAATCTTATCCTTGTCATCTTGGATGATGGATTTTTGTGACAGAATAACGATACTAAGGGTCTATGATCAGTCACAACGATAAATTTTCTTCCATATAGATAGGGTTTGAAAAAATTTATTCCCCAGTGTATAGCAAGCAATTCTTTTTCGATTACGGTTTTGTTTATATCATGCTTTTGAAGGGTTTTGCTTGCGTATGATATTGGCAAGTCTTGTCCAATTTCGCCTTGAGATAGGATAGCTACTAAAGCAAAATTTGAAGCATCAGTCGTTACAATAAAAGGTTTTGTGAAATCTGGATATTGTAAGACTGGACGTTCAATCAATTTTTGTTTTAGTGTTTCAAAGGCTGATTGGCATTTATCTGATCATATGAACGGTTGATTCTATTTGAGTAGTGCATTTAGGCATTGTGCAATTGTCGCAAAATTTTCTATAAATCGTCTATAGTAGTTGAAAAAGGCTATAAATCGTCGTACGTCGTATGCGTTTTTTGGTATTGGGTAATTTCTTATTGTGTCATATTTTGAAGGGTCTGTTTTGATGCCTTCTTGTGCTATTAGGTGTCCTAGGTAAACTACTTCGGGTCTCAAACATTTGCATTTACTAGCGTTTAGCTTTAAATTATATTTTGACAGTCTGATTTTGATTATGATGCTGCAGGCTGCATCCGAAAATTATAATATCGTATAAGAAAGCTTCTTAACTTAAGCCTTTTAATGCTATTGTGAGCATGCGTTGGAAACTGTTGGAGGATATTTTCAATCCAAAGGGTAGTCTTTTAAAATGATAGTGACCGTCATTCGTCGAGAAAGCTGTAAGTAGTCTTGATTTTTTGTCCAGAGGTATCTGGTGAAAAGAACTAGTCATGTCGAGTGTAGAGAAATACTTTGCACGTCCAAAACATCGTCTATTCTAGTCAATGGAAACTTGTCGTTTACTAACTTGTCGTTTAATTTTCGAAAATCGACGACTAATCGCCTAATCGTCATTGTTGCCTTTCTTTGGTACTAGTAATAACGGTGCGTTGTATGGACTAACTGAATGTTCTATGATGTCGTTTCGTAGTAAATCTCCTATTTGTCTATGTATTTCTTCGTCATGAGTTTGTGGTAGTCTGTAGTTTTTTATGTATGTTGGTGTGTTGTCAGTTGTAGATAGTGTTTGAGTGTAAAAATTATTTACTGTCAGTTGTTCATTTTCTAAGTGAAATATGTTTTGATATTTTCTAAAAATTTCAGTTAAAGGGTGATTTGCGTCAATATTTAATTCTTTTTGTTAAATCGTTCGTCATGTTTTTCATTGTTATTTTTAAATTGTATGTAATTTGTTAGTGGTTCTAATTTTGGAGGAAAAGGATGATGCTGTCAAAGATGCCTTCTATGCGAGACTCGAGGAAGTATACGACCGCTGCCCGGCCCATGACGTTAAAATTGTACTCGGGGATTTCAACGGAAAGGTCGGAAGAAAAGGTATATTTGGCCCCACTGTCGGTCAGTTCAGCCTTCACGAGACCACCTCAAACAACGGTCTACGGCTGATCGACTTCGCCGCGGCGCGAAACATGGTAGTAAGTAGCACTAGATTTCAACACCTCGATATCCCTAAGGCCACCTGGCTGTCCCCTGATCAGAAAATACGGAACCAAATCGATCATGTTGTGATCGACGGAAGGCATGCTTCCAGCGTGCTAGATGTTCGTACGTTCCGGGGAGTCAATATTGACTCCGATCTTTATCTTGTTGCAGCCAAGATACGCATGTGGCTGTGCAATGCAAAGGATGTACGCTCTGGTACGCAACGAAAGCTGGCCGCTCGGCTCTCAGAACTGCTCCTTCAACCTGACTCTCTACCCGATGATGCCGGTGGACTTTGGGCTCATATATTCCGCTCCATGCGCTCTGCCGCTGAGGAAGTCATTGGTTTCCGACGCCCACTTCCGCGAAATCAATGGTATGACCAGGAGTGTCGCGAAGCTACTGCAGTGAAAAACGCTGCCTACAAAAGAACCCTGCAGTCAGCAGCAACGCGAGCCGTACACGAAAACTACCGGGAAAAGAGAAAGGAAGAGAGGCGCCTTTTCAGACGCAAGAAACGAGAGCAGGAAAGTCACGAGCGTGAGAAACTCGAAGTGTTACGGAGCAGGAATGATGCTCGAAAATTTTACCAACAAGTCAAGCGTTTGACCCAAGGTTTCAAGCCCGGAGCATCAACCTGTAAAGATGAACATGGAAATCTGGTTACGGATACGCAGGGTACACTGGAATTATAGAGGGAACACTTTTCCAAGCTGCTTGCTGGCGATGACTCCACCAATCCCGCCTTTGGAGAAATTAACCCGATGCCACCAATCAACGACGATGGTGTGGACGTACCACCACCTAGCCATGACGCGGTACGAGTTGTGATCCAACGACTTAAGAACAACAAAGCGGCTGGTGCCGATGGCCTGCCTGCTGAATTGTTCAAGACCGGCGGCGATGAGCTGATAGGGTGTATGCATCAACTTATCTGCAAAATATGGCTAGTTGAAAGCATGCCCGACGATTGGAATCTCAGTGTCCTTTGTCCTGTACTGAAGAAAGGTGACCCGACAATCTGCGCTAACTACCGGGCAATCAGTCTTCTTGCCATCTCTTACAAGGTCCTGTCGACTGTACTGTGTGAAAGACTTAAGCCGTTTGCCAACACACTGATTGGGCCTTATCAGTGCGGCTTTAGACCTGGTAAGCCCACCATAGACCAGATCTTCACACTACGTCAAATCCTGGAAAAAACCCACGAAAAACAGATCGATACCCATCATCTCTTTATCGATTTTAAAGCTGCTTTCGATAGCCCGATACGGGATTGCCTGTATGCCACCATGTCTGAGTTCGGTATACCTGCGAAGCTGGTGCGGCTTTGCAGAATGACGTTGAGCAACACAGCCAGCTCCGTCAGAGTAGGAAGGGACCTCTCCGAACCATTTGATACCGAACGAAGTTTCAGACAGGGCGATCCACTATCCTGCAACCTCTTCAACTTTGTGATGGAAGGGGTGTTGCGAAGAGCCAGTGTACATCGTAATGGCACTATTTTCTACAAAAGTGTCCAGCTCCTTGCATATGCCGATGATATTGATATCATTGGACGTTGTAAGCGAGATGTTACTGCTGCGTTCTCTGCTATCGAAAAAGAGTCAGCGAAAGTGGGTTTGACGGTGAACGAGGCCAAAACAAAGTATATGTTGTCCACAAACAGGGAGACGCGGCGTATTGGATCCTTTGTTACTGCGAACAGCTATAATTTCGAAGTTTTCAAGGAATTCACCTATCTTGGCACCGCCGTGAACACTCAAAACGATGTCAGCCTGGAGATAAAGCGAAGACTAACTCTTGCTAATAGGTGTTACTATGGTCTCAGTAAGCAATTGAGTAGTAGAGACCTCTCTCGCCCGACAAAACTGACACTCTACAAGACGCTCATCTTACCCGTGCTACTTTACGGCGCAGAAGCATGGGTTGTGTCGCAGACTGATGCAGCCACGCTTGGGGTGTTTGAGAGAAAAATTCTTCGCAAAATCTTCGGTCCTGTTCACGTCGGTGACGACTACCGTATTCGAATGAACCACGAACTGTACGAGCTCTACGCTGACATTGACATAGTCAAGCGCATCACTATCCAACGTCTGCGCTGGGTGGGACATGTTGTGCGTATGGACGAAGAAGCTTCGACGAAAAAGGTGTTTGATGCGGAAGCCGCGGGGCGACGACAAAGAGGAAGACCATGCCTCCGATGGAAAGACCAAGCCGAGGAAACCCTATCCACGCTTGGTGTTCATTTGCATTGTTTTCCTTTCGTCAGCTCTACTGAGTTTATATTTTCTAATTTGCAGATGGATATGTCTGCACCCGTGTCTATAAGAAATTTTAAATTTTTGTTTGCATTTTTGCATTTTATATTTATATAGTTTGTTGTGTTATCCGATATATTGAAGATTTTGAATTTTGCTGTGCCGGATGATCTTTTATTTCGATCTCCGAGCGATCCTCGTATGCCTGATTGTTGGTTTCTGCAACATACATATATTCTGTTATCATTATTTCGGTTTCCATTAGTACTCCAATTCCTATTATTGGAATTTGAATTTCTCCTGTTATTATTATTGGAGTTTGTATTGTTATAATTTTTCCTGTTAAAGTTATTGTTCCTGTTGTTGTTATTATTTTGGTTTTGTCTGTATCCATTATTGTTTCGTTGGAAATTATTGTTTCGTTGGAAATTATTGTTTCTGTTATTTTGTTGTCGATTATACGAATTATTGTTAGTTCTGAAATACATCAGTTGATTATTTGTTATAATTTTTTTTTCTAATTCCAGAGCAAGATTTATTGCTTATGTTAGTGTTTTCGGTTGGGTAGCAAATATTGTATTTTTCAAATCGTCAGGGCATAGTTTTCATTAATATTTTTATTAATTGTATTTGCTCATCATTCGATTCAGTCGTTAAATTAGTAATTTGTAAAGTGTTTAGTTCAGATATTAAAGTCAGTAATTTGTCTTTAAAATGTGTCACAGTGTTATTGCGTTGTGTTATTAATGAAAGTCGTGTCTGTATTTGTGTTGGTGTTAAATTTGTTTTGAAGGAATCGTTAAGTGTTGTTTTGAGTTTTGTGAAGTTGTCTATGTTAATCGTGTAACCTAAAGTTGTTTTGACATTTGTAGCTAATTTATCGTTAACCACTAAATTTCTTAGTTTCTTTTGTTTTCTGTTCTTTATAATTTCCATTGAAAATGGGAATTTTTTTCGAAATTAACCCCAAATCAAAATCAGTTTCAACCATGATTACTATTACTTCCTCCACGTGAGTTGACAAAAGTGTTTTTGTTTGTTTTAACAATATAGAATTGCTCTGACAATTCATATGCTTCAAATTTGTTTAAGGTTTTTACAATTTTTTTTTAAATTCTGAGTTATATTTGTGAAGACTTTCAAATTTTTGGTAGGTTAGGTTAGGGTGGCGGCTATTTCAGAGCCTCACATAGACCACAGGGGTCCATAGTGTTACCACAAACTCTCTGCTACAGTCTTATTAGTAAATTCTGGTTTTTTCATTGTGGTGTTCGTCCAACATGAAGGTGCCTGTTGTTACAGCGAATCTTTTGATTTCACTCAATTGGACTATAGTTAGTTCCTTCAGGGATATAAAGAATGGCTGCCCAAAGTATTTCAACCTATAACTTACCAAAGCAGGGCAAAAGCAAAAAAGGTGTTCTATGGCTTCCTCTTCATCGGGTTCATGACAGTTTCTACACCAGTTATTGGATACTGCGCCCAGCCTGAAGGCATGATGCCCAATGAGGCAGTGGCCAGTCACAACCCTTGTCAATAAACTGCATTTACTCCGAGTTAAGGATAACAAATATTTAGTGTCCTTTCTATGGAAACTGGGCCAAAAATGTTTGGTTACCTTGCTCGTGGAAGAGGAAGTCCACCTCGTATCCGCTACTGAGAGTAATTCTCTGTCTTTTGATACGTAATAGTGTTGAAGAGGTACTGAAACTTTCATGAGTTCTGAGTCTGACTGAGCACCCTGCTTTGCTAGTAAATCTGCCATTTCATTTCCTACAATGTTGCAATGCCCAGGTACCCACTGAAGGAATACTGAATTCTCCTCACTTAGTGTACACAAAGCATTAAAACACTCTAGGACAATTTTTGACTTAATGCAATACGATTGTAGAGCTTTTAAAGCGGCCTGACTATCAACGTAAAAATGAAATTTTCTGTTACAAGCACCTTCTTTTAAGTAAATTGCTGCTTTATAAATTGCAGCAATTTCAGCCTGAAAAATGCTACACTCTGTCGGCAGTTTGAATGATTGGCTTGTTTTGCAGTTTGAGATGTAAAAACTTGCACCCACACCTTCATTCATTTTAGAGCCATCTGTATAGATGTTTATTACGTCTGTTGGGTCCTTCCAGAATTCTCTTGAAGGAAACGTTACCAAAAATTTCCTGTCAATGTATAAAGTGGGGATCATGTAGTCGGTGGTGACATTTAGAATAGCACCTACGTTGCTATGACCAATTTGTCGATATTTTAAACACCGCGATTCTTTGAGCCTGAGTATAGTTTTATAAGCTACTCCCTTTGCAAAAAGATCAATAGGCAATAAATGTAGTATAACGTTTAAAGATTCTGCAGAAGTTGTACTAAGCGCCCCTGTTATGCCAATACACATGAGACGCTGTATACGTTCTAAAAGCTTGAATGTTGATTTCAATTTAATAGCTGTCCACCAGACATGAACTCCGTAAAGTAAAACTGGTCTTACTATCGCAGTGAAGATCCAAAGGGTGATTTTGGGATCCAAACCCCATGTTGCACCATAGAATTTTTTGCACGCATAGAAGGCAATGTGTGCTTTCTTAATGCGTTCCCTAACATTCGGTTTCCAATTTAATTTACGATCTAGAATAATACCCAAAAATTTTGCCACATTAGATATTGGAATAGTGTTGTTGTCAATAGTTATATTTCTGAACTTAGAAATTTTATATTTCCTCGTAAAGAGCACTAGCTCCGTTTTTTTTGGATTTATATTCAGCCCGCTGCTTGTAGCCCATCTCTTTAAAACTAAAAGAGCGCTCTCAAGTAGTTCGCTTAGTACGTTTAAGAATTTTCCTTTAACCATAATTACCACGTCATCAGCATATGCTACTACTTCAATACCTCTCTGCTGAAGCGTGTGTAGTAAGGGATTAATTACCAGTAGCCATAGTAATGGAGACAGAACACCACCTTGTGGAGTACCTCTTTTTACATACTTTTGAGATCTAGTGTGTCCCCATTCTGCTATGATTGTGCGGTTATTTAAAAGAATTTCTATCCATTGACGAATATGGATATCGATGTCTGCTTTTGATAGAGCTGTCATTATTGCAATTGTGTTTACATTATTGAAAGCGCCCTCAATGTCAAGAAACGCAGCAAGAGTGTATTCTTGAAAATAAAGGCTGTCTTCTATAAAATGAACAACAGAATGCAGTGCAGTTTCCACAGATTTTCCTTTTTGGTAAGCATGCTGTGATTTTGAGATATAGTTTTGGTTCAGTGACCCCCTTATACAGGAATCTATAATTCGTTCAAAAGTTTTAAGAAGGAAAGATGTTAAGCTTATAGGTCTGTAATCTTTTGCTTTAACGTGACTTGATTTTCCACCTTTGGGAATGAAAATCACCCTCGCCTCGCGCCATGATTTGGGAATCATTTTTAGCTTTAAACAACTTTGAAAAAGAACTGCTAACCATGGTACTAAAATTTTTCCAGCATGCTGTAGCAAAGCTGGTAACAGCCCATCTGGTCCTGGAGATTTAAATGGGCTGAAAGATTTAATTGCCCACCAAATTTTTTCCACTGAAAAAATATTTTCAGTTTCTAGATTATAGATTTTTGGTAAATAGTTTGTTTTGTGTACTTCCTATTTGGTGTTTTTTTTTAGATTCGTGTTAGTTTTGTATATTTCCTGGTATATCTCTTTTAGGTCATCCATAAAAAAAATTCTAATTAAATTTTTAATTATTTATGCATTTTGCACTCTATTTACACATATGGTCAAAATAATAAGTACACTACCTGATATCTTATTAGTTCTCAATTATTTTTTGTTTTCCTGAAAATATATATGGAAATTTTTTTTATTTTGTTAATTTCAATATGGCAATGCCTTTAAAAGTGAAAAAGAAGAAGGGATTTCCCCGAATTTTTCTATACGCGTATGTTTTCATTTAAAGGGCTTATTTCACTTGGACAAAATAATAAGTACATTAATCATTTCTTTAATTTTGCAACAATCTGATCGGCTTTTTCGTACAAGTTTGTTAATTTTATTTATTTTCATATTTAGTTACATCAAAATAAAAAGAAAAAAATTTCATAGCTGGGAAGAAATCAACATTGTACTGCCGAGGAGAGGCAGATGGTTTCGACACTCAGAAATTACGGCCAAAGTCTTCGTACTAATGCCGAAGCCATGGATCCGTCAATTTTTTCGTCCAAAACGCTTTAAAAGCTAAAAAAGTGGTTGAAACCCGCGGAAGGCCAAAAAATTCTTCAACAACGATAGATAATCATATTGTCACTGTCGCAAAAAAGAACCACTTCGCATCTTCAAGAGCCATTTCAGCAGACATCGGCAATGTGATCTCGATCCGAACGGTACTTCGATGATTACAACGAACCAATTTACCTTGACGGATAGCGAGAAAAGTTTCTATGCTTCGAAAAAAAAATTTGAAGATGCGTTTATCATTCGGCAAAGAAACATTCAAATTGGTCCGGACCAGACGGCGAGAAGAAATAGCATAATATTGTGGAGCGACAAGTCAAAAATAAATATGTTTGGAAATGACTCCGCCCGAAATGTTCGACGCCCCAATGGTAAAGAATTTCACGTACGCTTCACAAAAAAGACTGTAAAGCATGGGGGTGGCCATATTATGGTCTGGGGTTATTTTTCATGGTACGGTGCCAGACCAATACATCGAATTTCCGATAGCATGACCAGATTCCACTATAAAGACATTTTGGAAAGTACGATGTTGCCCTATGCTGAGGAAAGTATTTCGCTAAAATGGACATTTCAGCAGGATATTGATCCTAAGCATACATCCAAGTTGGTGAAGAATTGGTGTCAAAGCAATAGTGTGACCTTGCTTAACTGGCCAAGTCAATGACTGAACTTGAACCCTTTGGAAAACCTTTGGCGAGAGTTGAAGCAGAGAATAGGAAAGGAAGTATTCCAAAATAAGAAGCAATTATGGAGTTTTGTCCAAAAAACTTGGTATGAAAAACCAGTAGAGACTTGCCGTAAGCTTATCTCCAGTATGTCAAAAATAGTACACAAAATTATTCAAAACAATGGTTTGTATACCGGCTACTAATGATAAACTTTAAATAACAACAAATAAAGCCGACAAAATTAGGGTTCAATTTTTTTTTTTATTAAAATGTACTGAATGTACTTACTTATTATTTTGTCCAGTCATTTTAATCCATTTTTTACTTTTTTGATAAGACTGAAAGATATTTTTGTTTTTTATTAATGTTATACCGTTTTATTTTATTTAATATGTTGTAAGAAGTTAATTATAAATTTGTTTTTCTATTAACTTAAATAAATTTTTGCCTACAAGCCATTGAACTAATTATGTGAGCGTGTACTTATTATTTTGACCATACGTGTATATGCTTTAGTACATATGTCTTACATATTTGTTTATTCTATAAGCTAGATAAATAATTATTATAATTATGAAAATCGTGGTAACTGCTGTTGTTGTTATGGATTTAACATCTGCCTTGGTGACTACGGATCCTATGTTGTTGTCGATGTTTTCGCTAATTGTGATCTGATCGGTTTTCTTTGTGTCCCACATCGTGAGATACCGTATGGTTTTGGTCAGGTTCGGTATCATCTACTTATTTAATTTTAAATTTTGTTTCTTTTTTAATTCTTTTTATTATATTGTTAGCTGTTTTAAAAATGTCGTTGTGTTTTCTTAAATGGCGGTTTATGTGTCGTGTTTGTATTTCGTATACAAAACAGTACACCATATTGTTATTTTATTTTTAAATTAAGGTATATTATAATTTTTTGTTTTTTGTAATAGTTTTTTTTTGTTGTAAATTTAATGTTTTATTTTAGCAATTTCTGATTCTAGTTTATCTATATCATCCCATAATTTTGTTGCTGTACTCCATGGTGGTGATGGATCGTTATTAATGATTTTTTTTTTTAAATTTGCTACAGGTTAGAAAGTTTTGCCTGGTTATGAAAAATTTGATTTTGTCTGGTAGGAAATTCTAGATTCGTGGTCCTTATTCAAAAAAGAGGCAGGATCGCCATGTGGTGGAACTCGGGTCTATTTGTCTAGTCTGGATATTGAAGCCTAGTAAAAAAAAAGTTTGGTGTATTCTGGCGCACCACGCCAAAGTGTGTTGGCTAAAGAGCCGTACTTTTGAAAATTAATTTAAATTAATTTAGAGATAAAGCGAAACGCCTTTTTGAGTTCTAAGTTAATTCTGACTTTATTATTTACAATCTTACTTATTTATACAAAATAAACCGGTATTTCTTAACACTATTTTTTCCGTTATTTTACCATAACTCCTCCTCCATTTAGATATCCCCGCTGATCACCAATAAATTCCAAATTTTGGTTGCATCAGCATTCTAATTTTTAGTAAGTAAAATTCTATTAGCGAAAAAGATTCACAACGAGTATTGACTTCAGTTTCGATGTTCCCAGCCTTGAAATACTGCATAAGGGTGTTTTCTTACCATATGCATTTTTGTTGTTATTTTAAATTAGATCGGTTGAGGTAGTCAGTGGCTTAGCCTTGAATGCACAAAACCATTGACGTATGAGTGTAACCTAAACTGCATTTAGTTGTTGTTGCTTTTGTTTGTGCGAGTGGCGTTAGCGGCACGAGTATAAAAAAAGAAACAAGTGAAAAAAAATGAATTGCAGTTGTTGGAGGATGGAGCTGCTTGTAGAAGTCCTGATCGCCACTCACTTGGGAGTGGCCAGGGATGATTCTTTTGCAAGCAGTTCAAGCAGTTCAAGCAGCTCACAAACTTCCGGCCTTTTGGCCAAGTATCCTCTGGAGATCCCTTGTACACCCGTCCGGGGGTGAGCTAGTTGTGAGAAGGCGAGTCTCTCCTAGACTTAAAACTTGGAATGTGTGCGTAGGGTTTGGGTCCCACCACACATTATCATCATTTCCAATGAAAACCAAAACAGCCTCGGATAATAGCCCCCATGATGACGACCACTCCAAACGAAAAACGGACAATGATTTACGGATAAGCACTAGATTTCAACACCTCGACATTCACAAGGCCACCTGGCTGTCCCCGGATCAAAAAACGAAAAACCAAATTGATCATGTGATCGACGGAAGGCACGCTTCAAGCGTTCTGGATGTGCGTACATTTCGGGGGGTCAACGCTGACTCCGACCACTATCTTGTTGTAGCTAAGATCAGCATGCGGCTATGCAACGAAAGCTGGACGTTGCCAAGCTGCAATCACAACGGACTGCCGAGGCGTACTCCGCTCAACTCTCGGTTAAGCTCAACCAACCAACCTCTGGAACCGACGACGCCGGTGGACTTTGGACACACATCTCCCACTCCATGCGCGCTGCTGCCGAGGAAGTTATTGGTTTCCGACGCTCACAACCTCGAAACCAATGGTATGACCAGGAGTGTCGCGATGCGACTGCTGCAAAAAACGCAGCATACAAGAAGACGCTGCAGTCAGCCGCAACGCGAGCCGTGCGAGAAAACTACCGCGAAAAGAGGAAGGAAGAGAGGCGCATTTTTAGACGTAAAAAAAGGGAGCAAGAAAAGCGTGAGCGTGAGGAACTTGAGGTGTACAAGCCCGGAGCATCCACTTGTAGACACGAAAATGGAAATCTGGTTACAGATACACAGAGTGTACTGAGGTTCTGGAGGCAGCCTTTCTCCAACTTGCTTACGGGCGATGATTCCACCAATTCCGCCCAGAGAGAATGCAGTACGATACCACCAATCGATGATAACGCAGTGGAAGTACCATCACCTAGCCATGAAGAGGTTCGAGCTGCTATCCAGCGACTCAAAAACAACAAAGCAGCGGGTGCTGACGGCCTGCCAGCTGAGTTGTTTAAAGCTGGTGGCGATGAATTGATAAAGTGCATGCATCAACTCATCAGCAAAACATGGCTAGCGGAAAGCATGCCCGACGATTGGAATCTCAGCGTGCTTTGTCCTGTAATAAAGAAAGGAGACCCGACAATCTGCGTTAACTACAAGGGTATCAGTCTTATTTCCATCTTATATAAGGTCCTCTCGAGCGTATTGTGTGAAAGGTTGAAGTCGCATACAGAAACACTGATCGGATCCTATCAGTGTGGCTTTAGACCTGGTAAATCCACCATAGACCAGATTTTTACACTACGCCAACTCCTGGCGAAAACCCATGAATATCAAATCGACACTCACCATCTCTTCGTTGATTATAAAGCTGCGTTCGATAGCCCAGTGCGGGATTGCCTATACGCAACAATGTCTGAGTTCGGTATACCTGCAAAGTTGATAAGGCTCTGCAGGATGACGTTGAGCAATACGTGTAGCTCCGTCAAGGTAGGGAATGACCTCTCCGGAAGTTTTAATACCGAGCGAGGTTTCAGACAAGGCGACCCGCTCTCGTGCGATCTCTTCAATTTCATTATGGAGGGGATCGTACGAAAAGCCGGTGTGCATCATAATGGCACCATTTTCTTCAAAGGTGTTCAGCTCCTTGCGTACGCTGATGATATTGATATTATCGGTCGGAGTAAGAGAGATGTTACTGCTGCTTTCACTGCTATTGAAAAGGAATCAGCCAAAGTGGGTTTGACGGTAAACGAGAGCAAGACGAAATACATGATGTCTACTAACAACAACAAGAGAGCACGGGATCTAGACTCTCATGTTACAGCGGGCAACTGCAAATTAGAAGTTGTCAAGGAATTCATTTACCTTGGCACTGCCGTAACCAGCAACAACGATGTCAGTCTGGAGATTAAGCGGAGAATAACAATTGCTAAAACGTGCTACTACGGTCTGAGTAAGCAACGTTGCAGAGCTCTCTCTCGATCGACAAAGCTAACACTCTACAAGACGCTCATTCTACCTGTGCTTCTTTATAGCGCTGAGGCATGGGTGGTTTCGACAACAGATGCAGCCGCTCTTGAGGTGTTCGAGAGGAAAGTTCTCCGCAATATCTTTGGTCCTGCTCGAGTTGGCGACGACTATCGCATTTTAATGAACCACGAGCTGTATGAGCTCTACGCCGACATCGACATAGTTAAGCGTGTAACAATACAGCGACTACGATGGCTGGGTCATGTCCATCGTATGGATAAAGAAGCTCCAGCGAAAAAGGTATTCGAAGGGAAGGTCCCCGGTCAACGACGAAGAGGGAGACCATGCCTCCGGTGGATAGACCAAGCTGAGGAAGCCCTAACCACGCTTGGCATTAACGATTGGAGAAGGCGCGCGCAAAACAGAGGCGCCTGGCGAGAGCTAATGAGGTCGGCCGTAACCTAACAACGGGTTGTTATGGCCATCTAAGTAAGTAAGTAAGTTGTTGGTGTCATTAATTTTAATTTTTATTGCTTGACCAAAAATGTCTTAGAACTATTTTTGTTTATTTTCTATTTCCGTAAATCAAGAATAAAAATGTGAATTTGAGTGGTTTTAATTTACTGTGAAAGATATGGGTTAAATTAGTGGAATTTGGTGGGAACGTTTGATTTGTTTAATTCGTTACTATAGAAAATAGAAGAAGGCGTTAGTGGTGGTTATGGTGATTATGTAAGTTGACTACACATAGTTGAGTCCATAAAACTTTTATTTAAGGTGGCCCTAATACAAAAATATTTTTCAAATAGCATTTTCATAAAAACCACTGCATCGATTTACATGGAATTTACACCACGTATCTTTTATATTAAGAAGCACAGCTAAGACCGTGCAGTACCACGCCTTCCATGTAGGAAAATACCAAAATTTGTGATGCAGATGAATGAGACTAGATACATGTATAAAAAGTAGGGGCAAAAAGAAGTTTCAATGAGAAAATGGATGATGCCACACCTTCCATATGCGAATAAAATAACATTTTGTATATATCAGCATTTATTTGATGCAGATGATTGAGACTTGGTAATTATATAAAACACAAAATATATACTATACTATTGTTACGCGCGGCATACAAAGACGGAATCACTCGCTATGAATACCCGGCTAGGGTCGCGGTATCTCTACGCCGCCTCACTGCGTGACATAGAAAAAAAACTTTTAATTTTTTTACATACAAAAAAAAAGTCATAAAAACGTGGAGCAGAAAAACCCCAGGTCCCTTCCTTAAATCTCTCCCGATGGCATCACGGGCTTACCACCCTGGCATCCCCCCTAAATCTACCGTCTAGCAGATCCTCATTATTTAAAAAAAAAATTTAATTTTGCTTTAATTTAATTTCCTTTAATGTCATTTTCTTTTCTTCTTTTCTTGTTTTTTTTTTTGTTCTGTTATAATTTTTTGATTTTTAGTTTACAAAATCTTTTTTTTAAATTTTTAAATTTGTCTTTTTTTGACAAAAATTATTATTTCTTTTTATTTGCTTCAATAAAATAAGAATTAATTCCTTAAAATCATGAACATAAACGATTGAAACAAATGTGTATATGTATCTATGTATATTTAAAGCTAAGTTGTAAATCATTAAAATACTTTGAAAACTGGTTGATCGTTGGTACATTAATATTGTATTTATGCAATATAAATAAAGAGTCTAAGTAGTTTAAGGAAAATTATTATACTTATATTCCTGGGGTACCCCTGTGCTGGTAGCTGCTGCGATGTTGTTGCTGTTGCAGGCGTTGATGCTGGCGTTGAGGCTGGCCGGATGCTGGCTACTTTTGTTTTTTGTTTTTTTATTATGTACAATGTAATTTTTATTACGAATTTTTAGTTTTTTTTTCGTTTTTTATCGTTTTTCATTTAGTTTAAGAAATTTCAGTTTTATTTTTGTAGTTTTTGATCTGCTTTTTTTTCACTGTATGTTGATTCGGCTAATAGTAGTTAAATTCAGTTTGTTTGTTGTATTCTGCATTTTATGGCAAGTCAAACAGTAGCACTACACACTATCCAAAATATTAATTTTGAGTCAGCTCACAATAGTTAACATTGTGGGGAAAAAATGCACTTTTGTTATTGTATATATTATATTTAAACATTAAGAGCTATATTATTTAACATTAATTGTAGTCTTTAATTTTCTTCAATTTTAGTAGGTGCTTCGTCTACTCTTCATCCACTTTTTCACTGCAATTTTTCCACTTTTTGCACAGAAAAGGATTTGCCGAGGATTTAAGTTATCTTCTTATTTTTTCATGTTTTATACACTGTATCGCACGCAGGTTTTGTTTTTTGTTACAATTTTTGTTTCCGCACTCAAACTTTAATCTACCGCACGCTTCAGGAATTTTTTTGTAATCATCGCGACCAACGCGGTTGAAAGTGTTTCAGCCACTCTTCACAGTTTATAATGCAAATTTTGCTTGGTTTTTATTTTTGCACAAAGTTTATGAACAACTTTAATTAGATTGGCAGTATATCATTTTTTTATTTTGACTATGGGCGATTGTTTTTTTTTTTTTTAATGCGATAAGTCTTCGATTGAAAATTTTTACTTTTATGAACGTCAGCTGAGATCAGCACGCAGCTATCGCGACCTTTTTGCAGACGTGCGCGCACGTTTAATATTTTTCGGCAACTGACACTACGCTGCGTTTTGGCAACCTGTTGCCACTCAACGGTCGGCTTAAGCCTAACCCAAAATAGACGTGACGAGACGTAACGAGTAAGTTCGAGTATATGTAAATCAATGTTAATAACCAAAATAAGCAAACGTAACTGATCGAAAGTGAACAAAACATTTTGACGAGACGAGTTGTTCCGTAAGAACCGAACTTCAAAGCGTCACTAATCGTCATAACAGCTGTTTGGCCGGCACACAAAAATATTTTTAAGTGAATTTCTACAATAAATAATTTAAATGGAAAATTTTTTTTTGATTTAATTGCTGCTGTGAGGGATGAGCATGGAATTTATGTTAAAAGCCATCCAAAATACATTAACAAAAATGAAAGGAATAAACCATGGGAAAGGATAGCTGCAAAGTTAAACAAACCAAGCAAGAAAATGGAGAAAAAACCAAGTATTTTAACTAATTTTATATTTTCCAGAGGATGAGTGTGAAAAACTGTGGAAGCTATTACGGGAGAAGTTTGCCCGTAGACTTAATAAGGAGGTAGCTCCCTCTGGCAGTGGTGCCTATGAAGAAACTTCGTGGCCGTATTTTGAAGAAATGAGCTTCTTGCGTGATCACTGCAAGAAAAGAAAGTAAGTGTTGATTTATGTTAATACGTATTAGTTAATAATACTGAAATTTGATAGGACACGCTGCAATGATGAGAACATTTCAGAAGTGTCAATTCTAAGTAAAGCGACTGAGTCCAACGACACATTTGAAGCGCCTCCCAAAAAAACAAAATTCGACCACCAGAAAGAAATTGTGATTGGTTTGAGAAATGCTTTAAGTGCTCTTACCAATAAGATCGAGAGCCAATCGAGCGGCGACGATGATCTTTTTTCGAAAAATATTACTGCCATGCTGAAGCCTTTTCCAATCGCCCAAAAGAACCTCGTGAAAGCAAAAATTTTTAATTTGATTACGGAAGAGCGTAGGAATTTATACCAGTGAACGGTGCTCTTTTTATAAATTCAGTTTTTTTTTTTGTTATAATTTTAAGACAACGAACTATTATTTTTATATTTTTTATTTTAAGTCAAATGAATTCAGCTAATTTTATTTTATTATTTTAAGTGAAATGAACTACTCTTTTTATATTAATTATTTTAAGTGAAATGAACTGTTATTTTTATATTAATTATTTTAAGTGAAATGAACTGCGTTATTTTTACATTAATTATTTTGAGTGAAATGAACTGTGTTATTTTTATATTAATTGTCTTAAGTGAAACGAACTGTGCTATTTTTATATTAATTGTCTTAAGTGAAACGAACTGTGTTATTTATTTGTATTTTTTTATTGAAATAAATGTGATATTTTTTGTATCAAATAAGTTATGTAAAAGAACTCTTTTTTTTTAAATAAATTCGCAAATGCCATTTAAATACTGTTATTATTTATAAATGAACAGAGTTGGTCTCTATTAGCAGTGGATGTAGTTCTTTGACAAACATGACCGTTCCGAGCTGGTCGTAAGGAATTTAAATTGTTTGGAACTTCATTCTTCCACAATCCATCGTGAATTTCATTATTTTCATCCTCCCAATCTGCGTAGTGTCGTGGAATGTACGATTGACTTTGGGTATGAATTATGAGGAAGTTGTGTAACGCCACACAGGACAGAACAATCTTCTCGGCATTTTCAGGCAGCATATGCAAAGTTCTCAACAGAATCCTCCATCTGGCTACCAAAATGCCAAAAGAATTTTCAATAACACGACGCGCTCTTGAAATTCTCTTATTAAAATAATCCTTTGAAGCCGGCATATTAACCCCTGGATATCCCTTCATTATATTTGGGCTAAGCGGAAACGCAGCGTCTGCCACAAAGAAATGGGGTAGAACAATTTGCGAATTTGGAAGCCGCTTAGGGGCGGTATTGGTATGTTGTTGGAAAGTATCCGCTTCCCAAAGGAGCTTGCGTTAAAAACACATAAAGAGAAATATTTTATAATTTAATGTAATACATATTACAAATTTTGCAATCGTACTTACCTCCATCACTTTGTGATCCGTATGCACCTACATCTACGTATGTGAAAGTGTATTTAGCATCACATGCCGCCATCAGCACAATGCTGCAACATTTTTTATAGTTATAAAATTCGGCCACACAGTTCGGTGGTTTCCAAATGGCAATGTGTTTGCCATCGATAGCGCCCACGCAGTTTGGCATATTCCATAACGACCAAAAGTCATTGGCTATAGATTCATGTTCGCTTTCTCCTGGCTCTGAAACGTATATTGGTGCTAATGCACTCCAGAGCACATCGCAGGTGTCGTACACAACCGTCCGGACCGTCTCCTTGCCGAGCTTCCAACTCCAAGCTAAACTCTGCATGCTGCATCCTTGTGAAAGATACCTGCAAGGTTTGCATGTGATTTAAAAGCAAATATATTGTTACGAAATTTCTGTCTCTTTGACGATAATTTCGATCTCTCACACTTTTCTGAGTTCGATCAATGGATTGTGTAACAATTAAAAACACACAATCTTATTTAGTTATAAAATGGTTTATTTATTAACGTTCAAATTCTAATATTAATTTAACACTGTTTAGAAAACTGTTTTGTTCTACTACGGATCACACTGTATTCACTTTATTGCTTATTGCTTCGCTGTTCTAACTCAACTGTGTCACTCAGCTCAGATGACAACCCTTTTATACTGCAGTCATCACTCTCTCGAATAATCCAGTACCTTCTAAGTGGCGTATATTCTACCATTATATACAACCCACCAGTGCTACTTTGTAGCGTGCATTCTACCACTATCCACAATTCGCCACAATTCACCAGCATGGCGCACTGACGTTGAGCTCACAATTATCCAGAATGTTAGATGCTAGATGGCGTTGTACGTTGTATGAATTTCACAATCTAGATGTCTCTATGTTATTGACTTTAATAGTGTACTGCAGCGTCTGTTCGGTTTATTATTTTTACACCATTACGCTAGATGGTGTATGCTAGCTAGTATCGTTTAGTTTCTTTCGTTGGTATTTATTTCAAGAGTCTTCTAGCATAAACCAAATTTCGCTACAATATAAATGGGAAGATACACTTGCGGGAGAGTCAAAGCCAATCTTTGTTCCGATGATATGGGTTCACGAATGGAAGTTCTTTTTAAATATGGGGTGCATAGTATTAACAAAAAGTCAAACACCACTCTCGGCATCCGTGTGTGTACAAAAAATTTTTCAGGGTCCATTTCCTTTATTTTTAAAAAATGTACTTTAAAGTGTCCGTGGGTATTCCGCGATTTATTTATTACTCTGTTCTTTTTTTTCTTTTTGTTTTGTTTTGAAATTTGGGTATAGTCTAAATAGTTTATGTCTATTATTTCAGTTAAGTTATTTAAATTCTCACTAGTTTCACTCATTTTTAATTTTTTTCACAAAATTTTCGGTTTGCTTAAATATTTTGTATATATGCGATTGCAAAACAGCTGATTTGTTTCGATTCGTTGGTTAACGTAACATTTTGGAAATGTCAAAACAGACGTAACGAGTGCAAACGTTTGTTCAGCTGCTATCGTCTCGTCGCGTCTATTTTGGTTAAAGGCCCAACTAAACCATGCATCGCCTAGCGTAACTTACTGTCAAATTTGAACGAAAAGCCTGTCAAATGCTTAAGAAACTCAGAGAAGACTTTTTAGTGGCTATGTTGTACTTCGTTAAACTTAAGAAGCGATGTAGCCATGGTTGGCAAGCGTGTGAAATATTCCCACAATTGCATAAATTTTACTTCTTATATTTCCTAAATAAATTGAATTCATTAACAAAATCTTATCCAATGACATTAAGGCTGACTTCGGAAACGTATTAATATAATGTTTAAACACAATTCGAATGCAATACCTAAACCGCAAACGTATACAACACTAAAACACATTGTAAAAATATACTTTATACATGTTTGCGTTATCGAACAATTTTTGACAAATTGTTTGACAAACAATTTGATGAATAATTTGACGGTTTGAACACCCTTATTGACACATTTGTCATTTCGTAAAATGGACGTGAGCCTTATTAAAAATCTTTTATTGAAGAGTTTATTGGATTGCTTTGAGGAGTCAAGCAACCAAAACACGTTTAACATTTTGAAAAAAATATTAAAAAGAAAAAGATTGAGGAGACGCATTGCTGCAGCGCTAAATCAACGCAACATTCAACCTCGAAGAAAGGTGCCGAAAACCTTGAACTTCTGGCTAGTTATTCCGAAAATGCCTGATGATATTTTCTTCAGCCATTTCCGTATGGGAATAGCCACTTTTGAAGTAATTGGAATGCTATTTAAAGAATTTCTTAAAATTATTTTGAGCTGTTATTTTCAGAAATTAGAAAAATTGGTGGCGCTATTTTGGATAAAAAAAAAGACTGGTCGGCCTGGTTTGCCATTGAGAAAGGCGTTATACGTGACTTTGTGGAAGCTAAGTAATCAAAACAGCTTCCGCGAAGTTGGCGACCGGTTTAATATTGGAGTGGCTACAGCATACAGTGCCTTTATTAAGACAATAAAAGCAATTTCTCGCTTAAAAAGCCGAATAATTCAATTTCCAAACACTGAACAGAGCCAAAGGATTACCATGGAACTGTTTGAAGGGAGTCGTTCGCACCCATTTCCATTTGTGTTGGGCTGTATTGACGGCACGCATATCCGGATATCACAACCCACTAAGGACAGCATAAGCTACTATAATCGGAAAGGGACATTTTCCGTGGTTGTTCAAGTAAGCCAATTTTTGTGGCGATTCAAACCTTAACATTTTTACAGTAATCCAAATTTTCTTTAAGGCAATTTGCGACAGTAAAATGAGGTTTTTAGACGCTTTTGTAGGCTACCCTGGCCGATGTCACGATGCGTCTGTTTGGCAGAATAGCCCCATAAGAAAAGCTATAGTTAACCAAACAATAAGAATACCCTCTGAATGCCATTTGCTGGGAGATGGTGCTTATCCACTCGAAAATTTTCTTATTGTGCCGTATAAAGATAATGGACATTTATCGGAAGAGCAGATGAATTTCAATAATATTTTGAGCTCTACCAGGGTGTTTATAGAACAGGCGTTTGGAATTTTAAAGAAAAAATTTAGAATTTTAAACTATTTGGAGATCCAAAATCTAGCGCTTGCAAAACATATAATAATGTCTTGTATGGTGCTTCATAACATCATTATAAATAATGAAGGCTGCAGTGTTGAATTGAGTGACGAAGAAAATCATTCCAATGAAGAAAGAAATATTGCTGAATTCACTGCACCAGATAAAGCTGAGGCAAAAATGAAAAGATGTCGTTTAACTACATTTCTTTCAGCCTAGAGTATTAAAAATACACCTTTATCTTCAAGCGACTTTTATTTCACATTAATAAATATAAATGGAACATAAATGAGATCATTTGTTATTAATTGAATTATCACATAACATAAGGAATAACACATTAAGCTAAAGTTAAGGCTTTAATTTATTGGATTTGTATTAGAAATTGAACTCAAAAGCGTTCGCAAATTTCTCATCTCCTGCACTTTTTCCTTCTCCACTTTGAGTTTTTCCTTTTCAATGTCTATCAACTGCTTTAGAGTTTCTTTGTCGACATCCGACTCCTTCTTTAGGAAATCCAAAATTTCGCACTTAGATCGCTTCGTTTTTGGTTCCGGCGATGAAACTTCGTGGTCAAAGCTATCATGATTATCGTTTGAGTCAGATAATATATTTTGAAGGGACGATTCCAATGTGATATCTGGCACAGTTATATCACTACGGGTTCCATAAACTTCATCCAGCTCGTCATAAAACTCCCACGATGTTGCTGCTTCTCCCGAGGTGTTGTTGCGCTTTTTAATACGCTTGTATGTCACCATGAAATTTAAAAATTTACGGGTCACGTCGTCCCTAGAAAACGGAAAAGTTTCATCCACCTCCTTGATCTCTTTCAAAACTTTTTCCCATAGCACGCTCCTTTTTTTTCGCTTGGCGATGAAACCATGCTCATTGCGCAGCCGTGTCACGAGCAAGAGCTTTTTGCGCTCATGAGTCCATTTCTTCTCGCTGCACAAAAAAACAAATTTAGGCATATTTATATGCTAAATAAATTAAATAACAATAAAATGGCACTTACCTTTCCAATCCTTCCATTGCCACCAATATTTTGAGCTTCAAATGTCAAGTTTGCAAGCTTCAAATGTCAAGTTTGCATCAAGAAAATTAGTGATGCCATGTTTTCTATTTTTTTGCGCATAAAATTCTTTTTGGCGGCGTTCACGAACACAACACATTGTAGAAATTTTGACGTATGCGATTCCGAATTGTAAACTTTGTACATTTGCATTGCAATTAACGTTTCCGAAGTCAGCCTAATTTAGATACTTAAAGCAATAAATATGTAATCCAGACATTGTTTTTACTAATTTTAAGAAAAAAATAAGAAAACAAAATTGCTCATTTTGTACTATGCGTGTAGATTGTGGGGAAAAGAATTGGCAAATGCAGCGCGTGGCATCACTGAATTGTCAATCAAATTGTTGTATGTTTTGTGTGTGTGTGTACATTAAAATGCATATTTCTGCAACTTCACTCCAAGCCCTTTCCTTTACATTTCGATTTCAATAAAATGCGTCTATTTTACTGTTTAATTATCTTCTTTTTCACATTTTCTATTAATTTCCACTTCAAGTTCCATTGCAAAAATTTTTTCTTATGTATACAATGCATAAACAGCTGATTCCGTACAGAAAGTGCGTTCAGTTTCGCTCTTTCCTTAAGGAAATGACATTTGTGGAAATTGAACGAAACTTTTTGTTAAGTACGTTGTAGTTTTGATATACGATTTGTGTGTATTCGCACACTTGCATAAGTTGACTGCAGTCATAGCGTGCATGGTTTAGTTGGCCCTTAAGTCTTTACTGCTTGTTGCCGTCCGTCTGCCGCTCACGCCATGCACTTACGGTTTTTTTTTTCTTTCACTACCTGATATCTTATTAGTTCTCAATTATTTTTTGTATACTGAAAATATATATGGAAATTCTTTTTTATTTTGATAATTTCAATATGGCAATGCCTTTAAAAGTGAAAAAGAAGAAGGGATTTCCCCGAATTTTTCTATACGCGTATGTTTTCATTTAAAGGGCTTATTTCACTTGGACAAAATAATAAGTATGTACATTAATCATTTCTTTAATTTTGCAACAATCTGATCGGCTTTTTCGTACAAGTTTGTTAATTTTATTTATTTTCATATTTAGTTATATCAAAATAAAAAGAAAAAAATTTCACAGAAGGGAAGAAATCAACATTGTACTGTCGAGGAGAGGCAGATGGTTTCGACACTCAGAAATTACGGCCAAAGTCTTCGTACTAATGCCGAAGCCATGGATCAGTCAATTTTTTTTGTCCAAAACGCTTTAAAAGCTAAAAAAGTGGTTGAAACCCGCGGAAGACCAAAAAATTCTTCAACAACGATAGATAATCATGTTGTCACTGTCGCAAAAAAGAACCATTTCGCATCTTCAAGAGCCATTTCAGCAGACATCGGCAATGTGATCTCGATCCGAACGGTACGTCGATGATTACAACGAACCAATTTACCTTGACGGATAGCGAGAAAAGTTTCTATGCTTCGAAAAAAAAATTTGAAGATGCGTTTATCATTCGCAAAGAAACATTCAAATTGGTCCGGACCAGACGGCGAGAAGAAATAGCGTAATATTGTGGAGCGACAAGTCAAAAATAAATATGTTTGGAAATGACTCCGCCCGAAATGTTCGACGCCCCAAGGGTAAAGAATTTCACGTACGATTCACAAAATAGACTGTAAAGCATGGGGGTGGCCATATTATGGTCTGGGGTTTTTTTTCATGGTACGGTGCCAGACCAATACATCGAATTTCCGATAGCATGATCAGATTCCACTATAAAGACATTTTGGAAAGTACGATGTTGCCCTATGCTGAGGAAAGTATTCCGCTAAAATGGACATTTCAGCAGGATATTGATCCTAAGCATACTTCCAAGTTGGTGAAGAATTGGTGTCAAAATAATAGTGTGACCTTGCTTAACTGGCCAAGTCAATGACTGAACTTGAACCATTTAGAAAACCTTTGGCGAGAGTTGAAGCAGAGAATAGGAAAGGAAGTATTCCAAAATAAGAAGCAATTATGGAGTTTTGTCCAAAAAACTTGGTATGAAAAACCAGTAGAGACTTGCCGTAAGCTTATCTCCAGTATGCCAAAAATAGTTCACAAAATTACTCAAAACAATGGTTGATATACGTATACCGGCTACTAATGATAAACTTTAAATATCAACAAATAGAGCCGATAAAATCGAGTTAATTTTTTTTTTATTAAAATGTACTGAATGTACTTATTATTTTGTCCAGTCATTTTAATCCATTTTTTACTTTTTTGATAAGACTGAAAGATATTTTTGTTTTTTATTAATGTTATACCTTTTTATTTTATTTAATATGTTGTAAGAAGTTGACTATAAATTTGTTTTTCTATTAACTTAAATAAATTTTTGCCTACAAGCCATTGAACTAATTATGTGAGCGTGTACTTATTATTTTGACCATATGTGTACATACTCATACATATACATATTATTGTCTTGCAAAAAAAAAAAAAAAAATAGCTTGACAAAACAAAAAAAAAAAAGAAGAGCGTTTAAGTGGCGTGGTTTTACCGCTTGCAAGAACAGTAGAGCATATTTTTTTTAGCTATAGCATACAGGGTGCTCCGATAAATTCGTTACAAACCTGCTTTGTTATATGTTTTCTTTCATCAGAAATAAAACAAATAACAAACAGGAATAGAATTTTCATTTTCAATTTTAACAATTTATTTAACGTGGGGCTCGACTCACAACCCTGAGAATATAAGTCTTATGCTCTACCATTAGCAAGCCGGGCAAAACAAAAAAAAAAAAAAAAAATATGCAAATATGAGAACAGTTCCAAAACATGAAGATATGTATAGCTAACCAGGGGAGATGCCAGAGCGGAAAAATAAAAATGAAGTAATAACCCGGTTATAGTCCTCCTCCGGCCACCTCACCAGAACCGAGAATCACGCGATGATTCCAGCGTTATTGCTGGCCTTGCTTTGAAATCAAGCCGAGTCCTGTACCGCACACAGCACCAAATTAAAAATTGTCCAGTAGCTGGGACTTGTGCAAAATTTCTCTTGCACCGCAACGCAGCACCGGATTAAAATTTTCCAGTAACTGGGACTTGTACCAGACTCCACTCACTTCCAAAGCAAGGTTGTCACCCGACGCACGGTCAAGGCGGGAGTGGAGGCACCGCTACTCCCGTTGAATCACCAACCGTTATGGTAGGACCACTCATGCCGGACATAATGCTCCCCCATGGTACAATAATCATGGTAGCAGCAATTCTAAGTGACAGTTCTTCTTCTTTATTCTTAGCCAGCCAGTTTTGTCAAAATCAGCTTGTTTTGTTTTTGTTTATTATTGACAAAACAGAAATATACAAAAAAAAAATTATATTTTTCCTCTGATTTTCGCCGCTTAAGTTATTTATGATGCAAAACAAAACTGGTTGAAAATTGTAAGAATAATTGTTGGAACATAGATGAACATTAAATAAAGACCACACTAAAAAGTCAAAACTATGTAGCACTTCAATTTATATTTACATGATAATTAAAAATATAATGCTCTTCTTTCAGAGTTTAGTTGCATACATAATTAAAGGATAAAACTATTGAAATGCTTTTTGTGCAGTATGCACTTTGCGAACATTTTTCGTAATATTCTTTTACAAAAAATTTCAGTTTTGTCTACAGCCATCCACCCTTGCGTCCAAATACGAGTAGCAAAGAGCTAACTGAGCCTACAAAAGATTGTGCAATACTTTGGGGTTCATATTCTTGTCGTGATTTTGAGTTTCCATTTTTATATTTTCTGACTGTTGGGTCAGAATACGCGAAACCGACATGTCTGAAATATTTTTCAAAGTTTTTTATATAAATCAGTAGCTGCAAGTGGTAGAAATTAGTGTACGGAAAAATTTTTTAAAAAAAATTGTTGCAATAATTATTGCCAGTCAAAGTTTTCATTAACCTTTTTTTTAAAATGCTTTAAGTTTTGAACTGCTTGACTGATTGTGACGAAATTTCTTAATTTCTGTAGAAAATAAGTTGAACTTACTTAAAAAAAAAAGTTGCAAAAATTTTGCATTTTTGTTGTTAATTAGCAATTTTTCTATCAACAATTGAATTTTAATGACTTGCTCCGCCTCGAAAAAATCTGAAAAAAAATTACAGAGATGCATTGAACCCTTCCAAACTAGAATTCGTCAAAAAAATCGTGTAGCCTCAATTAGTTTTTACGGTATAAATATTATAGTGGTACCGGGCGGACGAAAAATGCATAAAAATTTTGTTGTTTTTCAAAAAAATCAATAACACTAGTTTACAAGAAAAAGGATCGGGTTTCTCATAGACTTTTTTCCATGTATTTTGGGGCGTAGTTTCCAAAAATGGCAACCATTTTTTTTTCCTTAAGAATCGTTTTCGAGATATACCCAAAAAACCCCTTTTTATCTACAGAAATTAAGAAATTTCGTCACAATTCACTTATAGCATTTAAAAAAAAAGGTTAATGAAAACTTTGACTGGCAATAATTATTGCAACAATTTTTTTTAAAAAATTTTTCCGTGCACGAATTTCTACCTTTTGTAGCTACTGATTTATATAAAAAACTTTGAAAAATATTTCAGACATGTCGGTTTCGCGTATTCTGACCCTGTTGCTTTAGTAGTAGTTGATTTTTAACTGGAGATATCTTGCCTAAATCCTAACATTGCACGATATTGTACCTAAATCAGGTCGTTGAGTAGCAATGCTATTTTTTAAGTTCCTACGAGATTTTTGACGGGATATCTGCTTTATACGAGAATCTGTGCTTTGAGCTGTAGCTGTACTCGCTTGTATGTTATGTGCTTGTGCTAATTTGATGTCATCGTTGCTTTTATTTATGACGTCAGGATAGCGCTGCTCAATTTCACTCTTTTTACGGTTTTCTTAATAGTTTCTAATAAAGATAATGAATAATTAGGTATAGTTTTACATTTTTAACTCACATTAAAATAGTTTTCCATTTACAATTTTTTACAATTTACGCGCGCTTGTCAGAATTTTTTGTTTGTTTTTGTTTTGTTTATTCTTGACAATTCTGATGGGCAAATTCACGGTTGCATTATTTGTGTTTGACAAGATAGTTCTACCATGCATAATTGTACCATGATGCCCCCCCAAACATGAGACGAGCCTTGCATCGCATTAAGCATTAATTTTTAAAAAAAATTATTCAATAACTGAGACTGATGCGAGACTCCGCCCGCGGCGGAAACGCGGTCCGACAGGGTATGGCCACAGCCAGATGGGTCGGTGCAAAATCTTAGCCGCCCACTGTGGGTACAGACGCTGACCCCGAAGCCGCCCAATATGGGAACAGACGCTTCCAGGATTCGCTGGGATACGCGGGATCGCTAACCCCGTCATCCCTTTTCAGAGGATGCCCCTGCGTTTCAAAAAAATCTAAGCAAAAAAAAAATTAAGAAAAACTAAAACACAAAGTTAAAACTTTGTTTTGAGTCTTTCGTTGGGCGCCATCTATGTTACGCGCGGCATACAAATACGGAATCACTCGCTATGAATACCCGGCTAGGGTCGCGGTATTCCTACGCCGCTTCACTGCGTGACATAGAAAAAAAAAATTAATTTTTTTACATACAAAAAAAAAGTCATAAAAACGGGGAGCAGAAAACCCCAGGTCCATTCCTTAAATCCCTCCCGATGGCATCACAGGCTTACCACCTTGGCATCCCCCCTAAATCTACCGCCTAGCAGATCCTCATTATATTAAAAAAAAATTTAATTTTGCTTTAATTTAATCTCATTTTCTTTTCTTCTTTTTTTGTTTGTTTTTTTTGTTTGTAAGTTGTTTTTATTTTTTATTATTATTATTATAATATAGATTTATTATTATCATTTTCTTAGTCAGTTTAACCGCTCTTAAATAATAAAATTGCCACTTGGCCTAAATAGAAGTAAATAAAATGGCGAGTTTCATGTGTGACATATGATCCGAAATTTCTGCCGACAATACAATGCCATGTTGGGTTATATTTCAATTCTTTTTTGATATATGCGGCAATGTCTTTTTCAATGTTGTACTTTTCCAAAGCTTGTGTCGCACAATCAACAGCATCCTGTTGTATTTCTTCGCTCATATAAGCATTTTTAATAACTGCTTTACGGTCAGACATTTTTGTGTTTTTTTAGTTTTCTAGTTTATGATGAAGACAATGTTATTGTACAAACTGCAATTAAATTGATTTACTTAACGAAATTCAAATTCTTTTTATTTATAGCTGAAAACTTTTATGGTGCCAATTGTTTCTATCCAAACCTTTTATTGGTTTAATATTTCATTAAATTTTCTATAAAGTTCTAACTCACTTTCTGCTTACGTGTTCGTCGCACGGTTAACTTCTAAATTTTTCATGTTTTATACACTGTATCGCACGCAGGTTTTGTTTTTTGTTACAATTTTTCTTTCCGCACTCAAACTTTAATCTACCGCACGCTTCAGGAATTTTTTTGTAATCATCGCGTCCAACGCGGTTGAAAGTGTTTCAGCCACTCCTCACAGTTTATAATGCAACTTTTGCTTGGTTTTTATTTTTGCACAAAATTTATGAACAACTTTAATTAGATTGGCAGTATATCATTTTTATACCCTACACCGAGGGTATATTCACTTTGTCTCTCCGTTTGTAACACTTAGAAGGGGGCGTGGCAGGTATGGAAAAGTATATATATTCTTGACCAGCGTCACCACCTGAGTCGATTTAGCGATGTCCGTCTATCTGTTTGTCTGTCCGTCTGTTGAAATCAGGTTTACGGGAAAACCAAGAAAGCTAATTGAATGAAACTTTTACACACAGGTCACATCTTCTTGCAGGCATCTTGCTATTGAAAATGGGTGAAATCGGTTCACGAACACGCCTACCGCCCATACTCTATGTATATTTACCCAGGCCAATTTTGAAAAAAGTTGCAGCGATTTTGATGAAACTTGGTGCTATGGTACACATGTGAACCAAATTAGGATTAGGCTGGGTTTCAAGTTTCCAAAGGGTCGTACAGGGGCGTGGCACAGCCCTAAATTTTATCATTTATACTACCATATCTTGTAAGCCGTTCAAGACATTGCGATGAAATTTGGTAAACGGATATATATCAAATATATCTTGAATTGAGATAAAAGAAGGCGGAATCGAAAAAGTGGGCGTTGCATTTTTCTACTGTGAAAAATTTTGATTCCGTGTATCTCAAAATTGGCACAAACGATTTTCATAAAAATTTTGGAGATGATGCCGCTGAAAGCAGTCATCAATACAAGCTCAGCCTCTTTATTGAAAAAACTCGTTGAAGGGCGTGGCACCGCCCACAATATTTATAAACGTTATATTAAGAGTACTAACAACGTAATGTTTATGAAATTTAATGAGGTAGATATACTTGCTTTAAGGTCACTTATTACAAAAATTTGGTCTAATAGTATCTGTGGGCGTGGCACCTCCCATATAAGCAAAAAACGTTTATTGTTATAGATAGTGTGCTATGACAGTAATCTTCATAAAAATTGATGCATAGATGTCAGTTACTACAAGCTTTAAAAATAAATGAATTTTGGCGGGATCGCATCAGTGGACGTGGCACCTCCCATATTAACATAAATTTGTAAGCGCTGTTTTAAGTAAACTATTGCAGCAATTGCTATGTAATTTAATGTAAGTGGTTCAGTTGCTATAGAGTATATCTGAATCAAAATTGGCTGAAATAGCACCAGTGGGCGTGGCATCTCCCATACAAATAAAATACGGTAAGTGGCATATTTATCGAAATAAGTGAGCAATCATACTAAGATTTGGTGTTAAGGGTTCGCTTATGAAAAGCTATTTCTGGATCAAAACCGGGGTGGATTGTACCAGTGGGTGTGTCACCGCCCTAAATTTTAAATTTAACTGCGGCATATCTCGCAAACTATGCAAGCTATTGGGGTAAAATTTAATATGGGGATGTCGATCACAAATATAATTTATTGAACCAAAAGTGGGCGGAATTGGAGAAGTGGGCGTGGAATATTTAAAATTTTTCATTTCTATTCGATTTTTTCAACATTTTCTATATTCTTTCGACTTTTTCAACCCTTTAACATTGTCCAATATATCCTATATGTATTTGTTCGACTTTTTCAACCTCTTTCAACTTTTTTCATAAGTCTTTATTTTTTCGACTTTTTCATCAATTTTAAATAGTTTCAAATTTTTTCAACCTCTTTCAACTTTTTTTGAGATTTTCAACCTCTTTCAACATTTTGCATATATTTTCGACTTTTTCAACATTTTTCAGCCTCTGTCAACCTTTCTAGCATTTCACGTTTTTTTGGACTTATTCAATCTCTTCAACGTCTTGAACATTTATTGAAAAGGTGCTTTCAGTGCAGTGTAGGGTATGTGAGTTTCGGCCTGGCCGAAGATAACACCTTAACTAGTTTTATTTTAACTATGGGCGATTGTTTTTATTTTTTTAATGCGATAAGTCTTCGATTGAAAATTTTTAAAAAATAGCTTGACAAAACAAAAAAAAAAAGAACAGTGTTTAAGTGGCGTGTTTTTACTGCTTGCAAGAACAGTAGAGCATATTTTTTTTTGCTATAGCAAACAGGGTGCTCCGATAAATTCGTTACACTATATGTAAAAGAGTAGGAACAGAAGTTGATTTCACTTTAAAAATGGGCTGATTCGCTTTTAAATTCCATAGCATGAGTTCATACAGCTTCGCGCCACCTATCGGAAAAGGCAGAACAACGTCTGTCAGGAAAGCTAGTTTCTTATATTATATGTTAGGCAGTTAAATATTCGAAAACCTTTCTGTAAAAGGATTCTCTGGGTTGCTGCTGAGCTCTGATATTTGATTCTAAAATCACCCGCATTTCTAAAACTATATGGCTATACCCCATCTACTCTTCTGACGGAATTTGTGAGATAACTTGGTGCTTTCTTGTGACTTATCTTACTTACTTACTTAGATGGCCATAACAACCCGTTGTCAGGTTACGGCCGACCTCATTAGCTCTCGCCAGGCGCCTCTGTTTGCGCGCGCCTTCTCCAATCGTTAATGCCAAGCGTGGTTAGGGCTTCCTCAGCTTGGTCTATCCACCGGAGGCATGGTCTTCCTCTTCGTCGTTGACCGGGGACCTTCCCTTCGAATACCTTTTTCGCTGGAGCTTCTTTATCCATACGATGGACATGACCCAGCCAGCGTAGTCGCTGTATTGTTATACGCTTAACTATGTCAATGTCGGCGTAGAGCTCATACAGCTCGTGGTTCATTCGAATGCGATAGTCGTCGCCAACTCTAACAGGACCAAAGATTTTGCGGAGAACTTTCCTCTCGAACACCCCACGAGCGGCTGCGTCTGTTGTCGAAACCACCCATGCCTCAGCGCCATAAAGAAGCACAGGTAGAATGAGCGTCTTGTTGAGTGTTAGCTTTGTCGATCGAGAGAGAGAGCTCTGCAACATAATTGCTTACTGAGACCGTAGTAGCACCTATTAGCAATTGTTATTCTCCGCTTAATCTCCAGACTGACATCATTGTTGCTGGTTACGGCAGTGCCAAGGTAAATGAACTTGACTTATCTTGGAAACCGTAAATAGTGTGTTGAGCTCTAGTTTTCGGTAATATTAACCCATCTAAGTGTTTCTAACGTTCATCTGATTAAGGTGTACCTATTGCATTTAAAATTGTTCTCATAGCTTTATTTTGGAGTCTTTCTATTTGTCCAAGGTTACAGCACGTAAATAATTCTGAAGGACAGAATTTAAAGTGTGGTATAGTGTTAAAAACTGCTGTTGTATAATTTATTTTTTTGCAGATCTGCTTAAAGAAACCTGTTTCTTACCAATTTTTTGCAAATATAATCGATATAGTGCTGCAGTGTAAACTTTTTATCACTATCCCTAATGCTGCCAACTCTGGATCGGCAATCTGTGATATACCTAAAACAAAAGTAGATCTCCACAATATGGAATACATAATAAATAAAAAACTAATTTTCTTCACTTATTAAATTAATATTCAATTCATATTTTATTTAACCCTTCGTTGCATACTGATGCAGATATGCATCATACATTTAAATTGCTCGCATGTTGTAACGTATAAAAATTTTATTTGAACATTTATTTTTTATTAGTTGTACGATGTATAAGCAACGTTTACATAGATATTATATTGTTTTTGTCGTTGTCGTTTTGAAGGAATTGGAAGTCACAGTCAGTTACATCAAAGTATTGTAAAGTCGCAAAAACTGATCTTAAATTTTACTGAGAAAAGTAATGAAAAAGTGAAATTATATCTGAAAGTAATTTTTTTTTTGTGTAAGTAATATCATAAAAAGCAATTTTTATATATAATAAGAACTACTTTTCGTACGAAATCTGTTCTATTCGTGCATTTCATACATGTTGCAAATCTGCAACACTATGCATTTACGTGAAAAAAATTTCATAACGTTTATGAATGGCTAACTTTCTGTCTGATACAGATCTGGTGAAGGTTTTGGTGGCTTGGAGCGACAATGAAGATGATTTTGATATCGGACAATAGGATGAAATTGCCGATAAAGGCGATTACGAAAATCACAAAACTACTATCAGAAGTAGGATGATGATATCCTCAGAAATAACTAAATATCTTGGAATGATCTGAAAGCTGATGTTCGTTATTCAGGTGCCCAATGTATGGCATTATTGTGGTCCTGCTGTAGGAAATACAACAATATCGATTAGGTACACTGGTCGTAAATGTGTATAAAAACATTCAAGGATTTCTTCATTTTAACTGACATAATGTAGTGGTACCAAGAGTACATCCAACTCATGAGGGGCTGCATAAGGTTCGACCTGTTTTGATCCACTTCATAAATAAATTTTTGTCCATTCCAAGAAAAAAGCGTCTACCTCTGGTTGAAGAAATATGTGTTACAAAAAATCGCAGTTATCTAAATCAATATATGCTAGCTCAACCCCATAAGTGGAGTTACAAAAAATCTGTAATAAGTGAAATATCCGGATTTACTTATAATTTCGAAATAAGCACCAAAAAAAATTGGATGAAATCTTATTCAGCGGCTCAGGACTTACATACTCCAATATATTCAACACCAATTTCATGGCGGCCTTCGGCTGCAGTTCACTATAATACGTCCGAGACCGGCTTTGCTAGCCGCAGTAATTGCACACACAAGTTAGTGAAGAAGGTTATTATCAAGCTCAAAATAAATAAAAAGGAAGTCCGAGCGTGCTCTAAGTACATAGACTTGCTTAAAATAATCCCACGGATAACATACTTCAAGGCCATCGGTCACGAGTTGCATTTTTGGAATAATTTCCAAATATGAATTCTTTTACATTAAACAATTATTTTATTTTTTTAGAATAATAAAATTCCTTCTTAATGCATGACGTTGCAGATATGCACCATGTGGAAAACACCTATTTTTCTGATAAACTAAGGTTCGAAACTTTTTTTAATAATGTTTTCAATGATTGGATTGAGAAATGTGATTCATAAAAATTTTTTGTTTTTGAAACTAGAAAATCATGCAAAGAAGGGTTAAGATTAAATTAAATTAACAAAAATTAGAAAAGAGAGTTCTTTGATGGCGTCGCGGGGTACCGAACCGAACGAAGGAAAAAAAATGTGTGTCGCTATCCGAGTAAAATCGCCGACTCTTTTTTTGTCTTTTCATTTACATTTAATTTCTTTTAACATAGTTTGTTCGTAATAGCAAGCGTCTGATCTGATTTAGGGTTTAACCCTTTAATGACTAAGGCTTTAATTATCTACACGGCCATCCTGGTTTTCGGACGCTTCGGTCGAATTACTGCTGCTTAGCACCGTGAAATTTTCTCCACCATCATCGTCGCCTTCGCTTTTATTGCTGTTATCGTCATCATGCTGATCTTCGTCACTAGATTCTTCATCAGAGGAATATACTTTCCATGGCTTCATGTAATCGACTGATGTCGATGTTTGATTTGGACCTTCGTGTTCTCCCACCTTGCAGACATCGTATCGATCGTTGCGTTTTACTCGAGAAACTTGATATGGGCCCAGGAACTTAGGATATAGCTTTAATCCTGTCCCGAATTGAGTGCGCTGAATTGCCACTAGATCGCCAATTTTATACTTGTAACTTTTCCTGTTTTCTTCTTGTAACTTTAAAATGTCAAGTGCTGCTTGTCTACAAACTTCTTGGCGGTTTTGTTCGAAACCATGTCGCATCTCTTCTTCAAGTATTTTCGCAAGCTGCAAGTCTTCATTGGTGAACATTGGTACTCCAGTGAGCAGTATAAAAGGCGTTTTTTGTGTTGATCTTGATATTGTAGAATTCAGGATCCTCTGGACTCTGTTAACGTGCTGATACCACTTTAAAGGCTCGTCGACAGATATTTTAGAAAGCATCTCAATGATGATTTTATTGATACGCTCAGCCTGTCCGTTTTCTCTCGGGACACCAGTAGTCACAAGATGATGATTAATGTTTCTTTCTTTACAATATTCGGCGAACTGATTCGAAGTAAAAGCTGCTCCTTTATCCGTTACAATTCGTTGCGGATTTCCGAAAATATCGGCTTGTAGCTCTAATTTCTTTAAAACTTCTTCTGCACCTGTGCTTTTCACTGGATATAACCAAATAAACTTGGAAAAAGCGTCCACCACCACAAACAGGAACTTGTAACTTTTCGCAGTAGATGGTAAAGGACCTAAATGATCCAAATGGAAAGTATGCAATGGTACATCCATTTTATCTATCATTGAGATAACCTTCTTTTCTTCCAGATTTCTTAGATGCAAGTATGCAACTGATGCAGCTACTAGATACAGCCGGAAAAACTTTGCTTAAATTCGGTATGAAATAGTCGCGTTGTAGAATCGACTGAACTTTGCTGTCATTGAAGTGACCTTGTTCATGTTGTTTTCGAACAATTTGCTTTTGAAGTGATTTCGGTACTAAAATTCGATAATCGCCGTTAGTGTACTGGTAAATGATTCCATTTCGCAAAACATAGTCTTCGTACTGCGACGATTTTAATATTTCCAAAACGATTTTACAAAATTCGTCCCTCGCTTGAGCTTTTCTTATTGATTCTAGTACTCCGTCTTCTATAATCAAGACAACTGGATACCGACTTAAAGCGTCGACATGTTGCATAGCTCGTCCAGATCGATGTTGTACAGTGCAATTGTACTCTTCCAACTGTAGAGCCCAATTTGCTATTCGGCTATTCAATTCCTTTTTAGCCATCGTTTTATGAAAAGCTTTGTAGTCGGTAAATATTTTGAACTGTAAGCCCAAAAGATATATTCGTAACTTTTTAAGAGACCGCACAACTAAAAGGACTTCTAGCTCGTAACTCGAATAGTTTTTCTCTGCAGGCAAAGTTTTATTACTGAGGAAAATTACGGGATGCCAAAGCTCGTCGTCGCCTTTTTGAAGCAAAACTGCTCCGTATCCGTCTTTACTGGCATCTGTATGTAGCTCTGTACGACGACTAGGGTCAAACAGATGTAATACCGGCTCACTACATAATCTTTCTTTCAAATTAATAAAAGACTTCTTCCTTTCGCCCCCAAGCAAACGCATCTCTTTTCGTTAGATCGGTAAGTGGTTTAGCTATCCAAGGCCTAAGAAGCTTTTAACGTCTCTGGAATTCTTCGGAATGGAAAGTTTTTTCACAGCTACAATTTTTTCTTCCTAGGGTCTGATAGTGCCATTCTGAACTCTATGCCCTAAAAATTTAACGGTTTTAGATAAAAATTGGCATTTTGTCCACTTTATTTGAAGACCATTCTGACTACAGACATCCAAAACTTTTTTCAAGGATTCAACGTTATTAGCTTCGCTTTCAGAAGGAATAATGAGATCATCCATATAAACCAAAAGTGTTCCTTCTTGAATCATCTTTCGAAAAATTGAATTAATAAAACGCTGAAAAACTGCTGATGAGTTACATAAACCAAATGGAACTCGATTGAATTCATACTGCGCATCTGGTATTACAAAAGCAGTATATCTTTTACTAGATTCCTCTATGCCAACATGAAAAAATCCATTTTTCAGATCCAGCATAGTGAAAACCTTGGCCTTATGTAAGTTTTCCAGGACTTCTTCAATATTCGGTAACGGAAACCTATCCTTTATAACTTTTATATTCAATTTTCGATAATCTACGCAAAGGCGTCTGCTTCCATCCTTCTTCTTGGCTACAACAACAGGACTTGCGTAATCTGAATTGCTTTCACGAATAATTCCTGCCCGTAACGATTCTGAAACTTGCTCAAGGACTATTTCTTTCTCTAGCGGAGCTAACCTTCTAGCTTTCTGATGGATTGGGACTTCATCTCCTAAAATGATTTAATGATTTTAACCTCTGAATGCTCTGATATTTTCTGTGGCTTATAATTTTCAACCATGGACTTAATTTCATTTTTAACCTTTACATCATCAATTGAATTTAAGCTGTCTAGGCATAGATCTGTATTACAGCCTATTAAATCAATAGTTAAAGAAGCATCTACGAAAAAATTCTTCCCAACAATCATATCGGTAAAGATCCAATGATTCGGAACAACGTGACATAAAAAATTATAAGATTCTGAATTTATGACAGCATCAATAACCACAGCACCAAGAGTAACTTTGTTGCTCTGTCCAAAACCAACAACAGGAATACCATGTTCTTTAAAGTCGGATATACCTAATTTAATCTTTAAATCTTCTTTAATAATAGAAATATAGCTTCCAGTATCAATGAGTCCATTAAAATTTTCTCCGTTAATGAAAACTTCAACAGTAAAATCTTGTCTTGTCCTTTTAAAAGTATTTTGTTGACTTGTCACGCTATCGGCATTAGATTTTTTTGGACATTTTGGAGCAATATGGCCAAACTCGTTGCAGTAAAAACACCTTGTTCCTTTAGCTTTTTCTGGACAGTTCAATTAGTATGAGATGTGGCCCCACAATTAGTACACCGCTTAGCTTTAACTTCTCTATTATCTTTATTATCTTTGACACTACTTGGACTTTGATGTGACTTTTCTTTCTTGTTTTTTTCCCTATTTTGTTCACCGTTCATCTCTTCGTATGCTTTCAGATTTTCTTTAAGTTTATCTAACGTTTGAGATTGATACAGAATACTTTTCTTTGTAGTACTATCTGGGACACCACCATTAATGTAACCTATCCAATGTGAATCCTCAACTTTTCCTCTTGCGGCTATCTTTTTCAGCCTATAAAAGTATTCCAAATATGATTCTGAACGACCCTTCTTCGCATCTGATAATAACTCGTGAACATTTTCAACATCTTTTTTACCAAACTCTGCAAAGAGATGTTTTTAATGATTTCCAATCACAAATTCCAGGTTCCGATTCTACAGCTAGCCTACTAGCTCCCAGCAACAATCGCCTAGCGTATAGATATTTCTGCACGTCGGTCCAACAGCAAACAACAGCAACATTTTCAAAATCTGTCAACCATAAATCAACGTCTTTTGATTCCCCATCAAATTTTTCTAAAGCGTCTTCGACGTCCTTAAGCTGATAATTATTTTGGATTCCCTCGCTTTTTGCCATTTCGGTATCTGCAGGTTTTACTTGATTTTGTATTGTAGATTCAACTGAAACTTCGCCTAAAGATTCTACAGCAACTGAATCCTCACTATCAGCATTTAGTTCAATTTCTTCTACTTCCAGTGATAATCGTAGCCTATCTACCAAGTCGGTTTTTAACCATAAGACAGACCACGGCTTTTCAAAATTTCTTGGAGCTCTCTGGTCGTTAGCGATTCAAGGTCTTTAGTGACGGGCATTTAATCACAAAACTGTACAAAATAGACAACGGTTTTTTTTTTTGCAAAATCTTACAAAATGTCATGCGTTTATTATGTACATTGGAAATAGCGGTAAAATTTAAAAAAAATGGAACGAGCTCACCAAGTTGAGTGCATCAGTGGTTTTGTAACAGCAATTTTCCCTTGTCTTTGAATGTTGTTTCTTGTTGATCTCTTTCCAGTGCCCTTGAAATGAAATGACTTTGCTTGCAAGTTGAGCTTCAATTTTTTTTTTCGTTTTTTATGTAATTCTATATATATATTTTATATATAACTCTTTTCCATTACATACTTATCTTAATCTCTTTGCACTTTGCTTTTCTTTCTTTAAACTTTTCAATACTTTTCTTTAAACTTTTCATTCAAATAATTTTATGTTATGCATGTTTCCGTTTCACGCAATTTAGTTTTGCACACTTTTCCAGCTTCACACAACTTGTCTTAATTTACAAAAACCGCGCTCGCTTTGTTTTTGTCTTTCCAATAACACTTTTTTTTTATAACTGTCCGATCAACCGACGCATACCGCACATCCCACTTTTGACACCATGTAGATTTTTTTAATAAATAAAAAACTAATTTTCTTCACTTTTTAAATTAATATTTAATTCATATTTTATTTAAGATTAAATTAACAAAAATTAGAAAAAGAGAGTTCTTTGATGGCGTCGCGTTGTACCGAACCGAACAAAGGAAAAAAAGCGTGTGTCGCTATCCGAGTAAAATCACCGACTCTTTTTTTGTCTCTTCATTTACATTTACATTCTTTTAACATAGTTTATTCGTAATAGCAAGCGTACGCTCTCTACATCTGATTTAGGGTTTAACACTTTAATGACTAAGACTTTAATTATCTACATACATGCCATTTCTCTTATGTGCATATATTATTTTATTTTAAGTCAAAGCAAAGCAAATCAAATCAAATCAAATCAAATCAATCAGTTCCTTTGTGGTTTCCATTTCATTAATCATTTAGTTCCTTTGTGGTTTGTCAGAAGAGAAAATTTTTTATAAATGGTATTTTATTGAGCTTACTGTTCGATATATGCATGTGTCTGTTAACACCAAAGAAATTATACTTGATATCAGGGATATCAAATCAAATTTTTGTAAGAAAGAAAAAGCATGCGAACAGAACCTAATGCGCTTGGAGAATGCGAGAGTGAATAGCATACATTTGCCATCTTAATAGCATGTGATGTCCTCCCTGATATTTGATAAAATAAGATAAGATCACATGGAAATTGGGCTTTACATACAGAATGCTCTTAAGGGTCGATATATGGAGATTGGAACTTTCTACTTTCCATATCTTTTCAGTGGAAACAAAAATACGTCCAACAGCAGAAGATGTTCCAGGCAAACATAAGATGTATTCGATGTATTCTACTCATCGTTCTTCTGTTTTCACTTCTTTTTTTTTTTTTGTCCATTCTAGAAGTTTTTCTTCGCTCCAGTAATTTTTGATAAAATCGTATTGCATTAATACTTTTGATGAATTCGTTGTCAAGTTAAACGATGTTCTTAAAGCAACAATTTTCATTGATGCATTCACAGTATTCCGGCTGGGAACTGATTTTAAAACAATCCACGAAAAGCTATTAAAATGCTGGAATTGTTCAGTCCATAAATCAAGGTATTCGCTTGCATTACCTGTGAAAAGGTTTAAGAAAAAGAAGCAATCTACATTAACGTCTTTAAAGAATGCTTACTATGCTGACAAAATCCACATCGTTATCACCAGATAACAAATTAATCTCAACTTCGATTGTTGGATCAATATAATTTTCCCTTTTAAGAATCAATGTTGGCTCTTAATACTTCACTTTCGATTTGTAAAACTGTTTCAGCAAAATATTCAGCCTATGAAGAGAAAATATATCACAAGCAAAAATAATTGAAACTTTGCTAAAAAAACTTAAATTTAATTCATTCACCTGTTCTTTTACAAACAAAAGTCAAATTTTCGCAAAAGATGATTCGAAAAACGCTTTGAGAACTGTTGGGCATCGTCGCATTGAAAAAAAATGTTTTCAGTGGCGCGAAGAGATTCAAAATTGATCGGATGGCCGGTGCTAGCGCCAGAAATCGTGTTTTGGCGTAGCCTAAAAGTTTTGAATATTCAACATCATGTCACTTAATGTTCTTAATTCTTCCACTTGAATGTTGTTTCTATAAAATTGTGAGTATATCTTTACGACAATGACTTCGATGTTAACTGGAAGTAAATCGCAAGCATGTTTGAGTGCATTATGTATTATATGTGCATCGCACCCGATTCCTATTAAGGATGGTTTCCATTGCTTTAAGCGAAAAAAACAACATTATTTTTACCACCACGTTCACGTGAACCAAAGTTAGTTACACAATTATCGCCACAAATGCTAACCAACTTCTGATTTAATTCATTTTTAGTAGCAGTCGCCATAATCAAATCGGCAATCAATGCTGACGTTTCTCCTGTTTGCGATGTTAGTTCCAACATTTTTACTTTTACGCCGATGGCTTGCAAAAAATATCGAACCACCACTGGCTTTAATTTCCATGGCTCATTCCCATGGTTTCAAGCGTCGCACAGTGGATGGATTTGTATGGAACGGCGGCCATAAATAGTAATAATTGCGCTAGACTCTTGAAATTTGGTGCAGATGTTTTCAAGGTAAAGAGAACAAAAATTGGTGATTTTTAAAAAAATCGGTTCAAGGACACGCCTACCTTCTATACAAAGGTGGGATGAAGTTGTGACTTTTTTTCAAAATTGGTATCAATTTTCATTAATTTGGCAATGCTGATTTCAAAAATGTTATTAATGTTTCAATATCTCTTATAGTTTTAAAGTTATACTTGCCGAGTTCAGGTCTGCCATCGGTCTAAAAAAGGATTCAGCAGTTCAGAACTGGACTGCTGCCAAAACTTCTCACGTCATCAAATTCCGTCATAGATAGCGATATTGACCATATTTTATCTGCTAAGAAAATTTCATGACTGCCAACAGCTACGCAACAAATACTAGCCTTTGTTGATAACCTGAGTATACAAAACAAACGTCAAATCTACCCACTGGATAACCCACCATGGGAAATTCGGAAAATATCGTGCGATCTAAGTCTTTGTAAGAGAGCAAAATCTTCTACTCCGAAAGAAGTTTTCCGGCGTATGTTCATTGAATGCAAAACTAGTCATATATACAGACGCACCCATCACAACGGACCCTTGTATTGAGAAATGTGATCTACGTCAAAACATAAAACGTCACCTACGTCATAAAAAGGAAGCAGAGTGGAGATTTTATAGCCACTACCTTTACACATTGATTAATCGTCTACTCATCCATCCGGTTTACCCGACAGGTATACCAAAAAAACAAATCAGGATATTTTCTCGATTGCGGCTCGGTCACACAAACCACTCATCAACTTATCTTGAGTGGCGAATCATCGCCCATCTGCCCTAAATGTGATGGCAACCTTACTGTGAAACATATTTTTTCCGAATGTCCTCAACTCGTTGCTACAAGAAACCGACTCCTTAATTGCAATTGGTTTGATATGCTAAAAGTACCTACTGCCGATAATATTAAGTCCTTTTTCAACTTTATAAAAAACACCAAAATCAATATTTAACGTAACTTTATTCTTTGTAATAAATCCTATTTGATTATCTTTATCTATCAACAGTATAATTATTTATAGAGCTGATAGCCCTGGCAGCTAATGATCCATGTAAAGTATATTAACTAATTAATTTATTAATTGTTTAATAAATAATAATAATAAATATTTCCTTTCAAAAATGAAGCCATTAGTTCTGATTTTTTCTGAGTCAAACACAAATTTGCAACAATTCCATCCAATTGGTTTTGTGTGACTACGATTGGGTCCTTTGATGTTTCATAGGATGTACCTTCACCAGGGTCGTATTCTGAGAAGAACTACATGGATGTAGCAGCGGCGGTTGTAGTACTGATTTCTGTTTGAAGATCAATACTTCGGTATGTTGGTACTGGAACGAATTCTGAGTGCGGTAATGGTAATTGGGCACTTGGCATTGCTACATAAGTTTTATTCTTTGCTTTCCTTCTATTCAAAGTTTTATGGTAGTTGAAACATCCATAGCAAATTTGTTCTTGATGCGGGCTGTTGTCTAACCACATCATTGGTATACCAAAAGGCATAGCCTTCTTCTTTTCACTTTTCCATTGCATAAGAGTTGAATAGCAATTAAAGCAATCTTTTTTAGGGGCATAGTTTACGTCAGTGCAAAACTCTTGCGAGAAATATTGTTTAAAGGCTTCCAAAAATAAATCACTCACATTGCCACATTTTTCATCGCTTGCTATGAAACGTCCAAAAACATTACAAAAATGGTCCATTTTACATTTTGGTTCCGACATTTTTAATACAATATTTATTATACAATGTTTTCTTTGTTATTTTTATGAAACCGATGCACTTAACTTAAATCACTCACAAAATAAAATAAGTTCCAAAAAAATTAATAGCGAATTTTATCACGACCGAGCGAATATTAAAAGACATCAGCTTCGGCTGAGTTTCAAGTCTTAACTGAATCTTTATTTTTGAAGTTAGTTCGCTTGGCGCTCCTTGGCTCTGGAAGAAGTTCCTCCCTCCTTTATTCATTCCCCTAAATTGAAGTAGAATTTGATATATGAGTTAATTTCTTACCATATTCATTTTTGTTTGGTGAAGTATTTCTAAGAATATTGAAGAATTTGTGCCAACCGTCTTGGGTGGTGAATGCACACCTAAATCAAAATAAAATACAACTGTAGGTAGGGGGCAGATTGACCCTCTTAAAGGTGAACATTTTTTTTTGCCTAGCAATCAATGTCCATTCAATAAAATTTGAAGCAAAAAGTAGAAAGACAAATTTTTGCCAATTTTTTTTATTGTAAGTTTCTATAGGAGTAATTTTAAACTTCTCCCAGAGCCGGTTTTAGGAGCGCTAAATTAATTCGATTGCAGTGGGTTTTGCGAGCCACATTTTTTTTTTCGAAAAACGCTGATAAAACGTTTCTGAACAGTATTTATAGCGTTGTGGGCGATAAGATTTGAGTTTTTTTTTTTGTTTTCAGTGTATAAAATTTATGCAATTACATTCATGCAATTGCTGAAGGTGAAGAACAAAGCCAATGTCGTAGAAAAAAGAAAAAATAAAAGCAGAGTTAAGGGAGAGGTTGGAGGATGTAGCTGCTTGTAGAAGTCCACGTAAGTGGGTAAAGTTCCTGATCGCCACTCACTTGGGAGTGGCCAGGGATGATTCTTTTGCAAGCAGTTCAAGCAGCTCACAAACTTCCGGCCTTTTTGGCCAAGTTTCCTCTGGAGATCCCTTGGACATCCGTCCGGGAGTGAGCAAGTTGTGAGAAGGCGAGTCTCTCCTAGACTTAAAACTTGGAATGTGTGCGTAGGGTTTGGGTCCCACCACACATTATCATCATTTCCAATGAAAACTAAAACAGCCTCGGATAATAACCCCTACTACGATGACGACCACTGCAAACGAAAAACGGACAATGATTTACGGATATGCACCTGGAATGTCCGGACCCTCCATAGCGAAGGTGCAACTATCCAACTGGCGGAAGCCCTCGTAAAAATAAAGGCTGACATCACCGCCATCCAGGAGATGCGGAGAGGCGCGAATTTGGTTGCGGATTCGTTGTAAGTCGAAAATTATGCCACCTAGTTTCCCGGTTCACGCCAATAAACGAAAGGTTGGCTACGATCCGTATCAAGGCAAAATTCTTCAACATAAGCCTAATTTGCGCGCAAGCCCCGACGGAGGAAAAGTACGATGCTACCAAGGATGATTTCTACGCGAGCCTAGAGGACGTGTATGACCGTTGTCCGACCCACGATGTAAAAATAGTCCTCGGCGATTTTAACGCGAAGGTCGGAAAAGAAGGCATCTTTGGCGCTACAGTCGGTCAGTTCAGTCTCCACGAGACCACTTCAAACAACGGTCTGAGACTGATCGACTTCGCCGCTGCGCGAAAGATGGTAGTAAGTAGCACCAGATTTCAACACTTCGACATTCACAAGGCCACCTGGCTATACCCGGATCAAAAAACGAAAAACCAAATTGATCATGTTGTGATCGACGGAAGGCACGCTCAAGCGTTCTAGATGTGCGTACATTTCGGGGGGTCAACACTGACTCCGACCACTATCATTGCGGCTATGCAATGCGAAGAATGTACGCACGGGCATGCAACGAAGCTGGACGTTGCCAAGCTGCAATCACAACGGACTGCCGAGGCGTAGTTCGCTCAACTCTCGGTTAAGCTCAACCAACCAACCTCTGGAACTGACGACGCCGGTGGACTTTGGACACACATCTCCCACTCCATGCGTGCTGCTGCCGAGGAAGTCATTGGTTTCCGACGCCCACAACCTCGAAACCAATGGTATGACCAGGAGTGTCGCGATACGACTGCTGCAAAAAACGCAGCATACAAGAAGACGCTGCAGTCAGCCGCAACACGAGCCGTGCGAGAAAACTACCGCGAAAAGAGGAAGGAAGAGAGGCGCATTTTCAGACGTAAAAAAAGGGAGCAAGAAAAGCGTGAGCGTGAGGAACTTGAGGTGTACCAGGGCAAGAAGGATACACGAAAATTCTATCAACGAGCTAAGCGTCTAACTCAAGGTTTCAAGCCCGGAGCATCCACTTGTAGAGACGAAGATGGAAATTTGGTTACAGATACACAGAGTGTACTGAGGTTATGGAGGCAGCATTTCTCCAACTTGCTTACGGGCGATGATCCCACCAATTCCGCCCAGAGAGAATGCAGTACGATACCACCAATCGATGATAACGCAGTGGAAGCGCCATCACCTAGCCATGAAGAAGTTCGAGTTGCTATCCAGCGACTCAAAAACAACAAAGCAGCGGGTGCTGACGGCCTGCCAGCTGAGTTGTTTAAAGCTGGTGGCGATGAATTGATAAGGTGCATGCATCAACTCATCAGCAAAATATGGCTAGCGGAAAGCATGTCCGACGATTGGAATCTCAGCGTACTTTGTCCTGTAATAAAGAAAGGAGACCCGACAATCTGCGCCAACTACAGGGGTATCAGTCTTATTTCCATCGCATATAAGATCCTCTCGAGCGTATTGTGTGAAAGATTGAAGCCGTATACAGAAACACTGATCGGATCCTATAAGTGTGGCTTTAGACCTGGTAAATCCACCATAGACCAGATTTTTACACTACGCCAAATCCTGGAGAAAACCCATGAATATCAAATCGACACTCACCATCTCTTCGTCGATTATAAAACTGCGTTCGATAGCCCAGTGCGGAATTGCCTATACGCAACAATGTCTGAGTTCGGTATACCTGCAAAGTTGATAAGGCTCTGCAGGATGACGTTGAGCAATACGTGTAGCTCCGTCAAGGTAGGGAATGACCTCTCCGGAACTTTTAATACCGAGCAAGGTTTCAGACAAGGCGACCCGCTCTCGTGCGATCTCTTCAATTTCATTATGGAGGGGATCGTACGAAAAGCTGGTGTGCATCATAATGGCACCATTTTCTTCAAAGGTGTTCAGCTCCTTGCGTACGCTGATGATATTGATATTATCGGTCGGAGTAAGAGAGATGTTACTGTTGCTTTCACTGCTATTGAAAAGGAATCAGCCAAAGTGGGTTTGACGGTAAACGAGGGCAAGACGAAATACATGATGTCTACTAACAACAACAAGAGAGCACGGGATCTAGACTCTCATGTTACAGCGGGCAACTGTAAATTAGAAGTTGTCAAGGAATTCATCTACCTTGGCACTGCCGTAACCAGCAACAATGATGTCAGTCTGGAGATTAAGCGGAGAATAACAATTGCTAATAGGTGCTACTACGGTCTCAGTAAGCAATTACGTTGCAGAGCTCTCTCTCGATCGACAAAGCTAACACTCTACAAGACGCTCATTCTACCTGTGCTTCTTTATGGCGCTGAGGCATGGGTGGTTTCGACAACAGACGCAGCCGCTCTTGGAGTGTTCGAGAGGAAAGTTCTCCGCAAAATCTTTGGTCCTGTTCGAGTTGGCGACGACTATCGCATTCGAATGAACCACGAGCTGTATGAGCTCTACGCCGACATTGACATAGTTAAGCGTATAACAATACAGCAACTACGCTGGCTGGGTCATGTCCATCGTATGGATAAAGAAGCTCCAGCGAAAAAGGTATTCGAAGGGAAGGTCCCCGGTCAACGACGAAGAGGGAGACCATGCCTCCGGTGGACAGACCAAGCTGAGGAAGCCCTAACCACGCTTGGCATTAATGATAGGAGAAGGCGCGCAAAACAGAGGCGCCTGGCGAGAGCTAATGAGGTCGGCCATAACCTGACAACGGGTTGTTATGGCCATCTAAGTAAGTAAGTAAGTAAGGGAGAGGTTTTGATTATGTGTACTGGTTGTAAGAGGCCTCGCATATACTGACTGCATGGGCCTCGCACTACCTAGGGCTGGCCCTGCCCTCTCGAATTATCTCTTATTATATAATTTTACATAAACGAAGCACATATACAAATTACTATTAAAAAAGGCGAATTTCATTGGATGTGTTTTTATTATTTTTGAAATTATCGTGAAAAATACCTTTAATAGGGTTTTTTTTTGTGGGTGTTGCAAGTAACTTAGGATTTTTGGAACTTGGTTTTCGTAATCAGCGGCTCAAAGACCACATATATGGAGATAATAAAATTAGTCTCTGGCCGTTAATCATCTTTGACACCCACAACTATGTATTCAATAGTCTTGAATGCTTGTGGCGGATTGAGCGACCTCTAGAATGTACTTAAATTTCTGAAAAAAGGCATACTAATTTCGGAGGACATATAGAACAATATACTAAAAGCACGATTTTTATAAACTTTCTTTGTGTCTGAATCACTATAACGTACAAGTCACCTCTTGGTTTGATCCCTTCGAACCGCCCTAACGCTTCTCAATAAAAATAAATTTAAAAAATGAGTATAGGAAATTGTTTGGAATAAAATGGTCTACAAAAAACGTCCGGAGTATTTTTTTTAATTAAATCAATAGAAAAAAAGTTATAGTCCTTAAATGATATTTTACCCGAATATTTTAGACGTTTTTTAATTATAACTTTTTCATTTTCAATTTTACGAAAAAAGTACATCAATCAATACTGTAGAGAATACAATATTCTACTCAAAAAGTCTTAAAAAAATTTTGTGAGACATACGGCTGTTAAGATATCGTAAAAAAATTATTTACACCCATTTTTTAAAATGGCGGCCAAATGGGGGGCTTTCAATCCCGAAAACTGAGACTTATACTCACACTGATCCCCTCTACACAACACAAAAAAAAAAAATCTTGTCCTATACAAAATGCAAGGTTCAGCCAAAATTTTGTCACATTTCAATGTACTAGTAGTAAAACATGGACAGTTTTGAAAGAACTTATTTACGGAAAACGACTTGAAAATGAAATTGTTCAAATAAAGCTTAAAAATTGTGTTTTAACAAGTCCAACTCAAATTGCGAATTCTTTTAATGAATACTTCACAACTGCGATCGAATCTTCGGAAACCTTTAATTATATTGCAGAGCCGGTAGCCGAAATTAAAAAGGCTTTTTCATTAAACGAATGTGACGCAATAGTAGTTGAAATGACGATAAAAAACTTGAATTCAAAGTCAGCTAATGGTCTTGATGGAATATCTGAACGTTTTATCAAGAAATATAAAGAGTTTCTGGTCGAACCATTGGCTGCTTTCATCAATGAATGTTTCCAAAACGGTCAGTATCCAAAAGAGTTAAAAATTGGTTGTGGGGTCCCAATTCATAAAGCGGGAAGTAAAGAGATATGCTCCAATTATCGCGTAATAACTAAATTGAGTACAATTGATAAAATATTTGAAAATATTATACTAAATCGGTTAAAAAACTTCTTAAAAGAAAATCAAATAATTGTTAAAAATCAATTTGGGTTTGTTGAAAATTCGAACACATTATTAGCTTGTATATCATGCACAGAATTTGTTTACGAAAACTTAGATAAAAAAAAGTATGTGGCTCTTTTGGCAATTGATCTGTCCAATCTCTTCTCTATCTTCTTCTCTATCTCCATCTCTATCTTCTCTATATATGTATATAAAAATTGAACGTCGTTCGTCTGTCGCACCTATACTCGCGAACCGCTCGACGGATTTTCATAATTTTTTTTTTCTAAATGTTTCTTTTGGTCTGCGGAAGGTTATAGGCATAGTTATGTTTGGAAAAAAAGGCGATGCCACGCCCCTCCATATAAGAGAAAGTTTAAATTCATCATATCTCATTCAATATTGGACGCATATGAATGAAACTTGGTACAAATATAAAAAATACGACCTTAAGAAATTTTCAATGAAAAAATTGGCGTTGCCACCCACGCCTCCCGTAAGAGAAAAAAGTAAAATTTGTTATATCTCAGCACCTATTTGACGCAGATGAATAAAATTTTGTACATATGTTTTTTATGGCTTATGGAAAGTTCTTATCATAATATCACCACGCCCCCCCATATAAGAGAAAATTTAAATTCATCATATCTTATCAACTATTAGACGTAGATGAATCAGACATTTTACATATATAAAAGATACAAGCTAAAATAATTCTCAATAAAAAAATGGGCGTTACCACGCCTCCCGTAAGAGAAAAAACTAAAATTTGTTATAACTCAGCACCTATTTGACGCAGATGAATACAATTTTCTACATAAGTTTCTCATGGCCTATGGAAATTTCTTAGCATAGTTTAGTTTGGAAGAAATAGGCGAAGCCACGCCCCTCCATGTAAGAGAAAATTCAAATTCATCATATCTCATTAACTATTGGACGCATATGAATGGAACTTGGTACATATGTATATAAGAAATACAAGCTTGAGTAATCTTCAATGAAAGATAGGCGGTACCACGCCTCCCAAAAAAAAAGAGTAAAATAAACAAAATTTGTGATATCTCAGCACATAATGAATAATATTTTGTACATAGCACATGTTTCTTATGGTTTATGCAAAGTTCTTATCATAATTTTGTTTGCAACAAAAAGGCGAAACCACGCCCCTTATATAAGAGAAAAATCATATCTCATCAACTAAATATTAAACGCAGATGAATGGGACTTGGTACATATGTATATAAAAGATACGGGTTAGAATAAGTTTTAATGAAAAAATAGGCGGTACCACGCCCCCATACGGGAAAAAAGTAAAATTCGTTACATGTACCTCAGCACCTGACGCAGATGTATAACATTTTGTAAATATGTTTCGTATGGTTTGTCGGAAGTTCTTAGCATAGTTTAGTTTAAAAACAAATAGGCGCCTCCACGCCCTCCCACGTTAAAGAAAAATCAAATGCATCACATCTCATCACATCTCATCAACTATTAGACACACATACATTTATAAAAGATTCGGTCTAAAGTAAGTTTCAATGAAGGAAAAGGCGGTACCAACCAATATGAGAAAATTAAACGCCATTCATTCATTGTGTTGATTCGCTGCGCGCTATTTATTCCATTCCAGTTGCGAATTTGCTTTATTTGAAGTAAGTTTTTTCCAAGTATAGTTTAGAAAACAGCAAAACATGTGAAAAGTAAATATTTCGATATTTTTCTTTACGTAGAAGATTCTAAATTGCTATGCAAAGTTAACATTTTGCACTTTGTAAAAATTGTGTGTTTCGAAAAGTATGAGGAACGAATGTATAACGGTTGTTGTATGCAACTTTCTGTATGTTGACGATTTATATTTTCTTTTCGTAGTTAGATAGGACGACAAATTGCGTTTATTCATTTTTCAATTCACTTGATTTGCCAGGACTGTCACCATACAAACAACAACTCAAAGTTGGTGCACCAATTATTATGCTTCGCAATATAAACCAACCACGACTTTGTAATGACACCAGACTTGCCGTGAAAAAACTAATGAGCAATGTCATCGAAGCAACTATTTTGAAAGAAAAATACAAAGGCGATTTTGATTCCCCAAATTCCTGATTCCTACCGATTTTCTATTTTCGCCTTCAATCAATCTTCGCGTAAGGTCAATCTTTGGAAACCTGCGGTATCAACTTGGAGTATCCAGTTTAATCACATGGACAGCTTTATGTTGGATGCTCACGAGTAGGCAAACCATCAGCATTGCGCAACAGATGGAAAAACAAAAAAATATTATTTACCGAAAAGCATTACATTAAACTCATTTTAAAATAGTAATAAAACAATTTTTTAATTTTTGGAAAAAAAAAGCATTTTAAGAATATTACATTCGCACGCGTAGCAAAGCAAGCGAGGGTCCGCTAGTAATAATCTAAAATAATGCTTAAAAAACTTGCAGAGCTGGGTATAGGCGGAAACAACCTGAAATTGTTTGAAAGTTTTTTAATAAACAGGGAGCAATATGTCCAAATTTTGGAAACAAAAAGTGCAACACGAACAATTAAAACGGGTGTACCACAAGGCTCGAAATTAGCGGCAACTTTATTTCTGATTTATATTAATAATATACTCAAGTTGGATCTTAAAGGAATTTCTCAGTCTTATGCTGATTATGGAGCATTTATGTATTCTACGGACTCAATACAAGAATTAATAATAAACATCAGATCAGACTTAGAGAAAATCAAACAATGGTTTGATAAGAATTTGTTAAAAATTTATTTATCTAAAACTAATTTCATAATTTTCAATAATTTTAAACCAATACCAGATTTAAATGAATTTCCGGGAATTATTTTCAACCACGTTTTAATTGCTAGAGCGAATACATTGAAATACCTGAGAATATGGTTCGATTTCAACTTAAACTGGAGTGAACATGTCAATAAACAGAAATTAAAATTAATTCCTCTAAATTTTGCAAACTATAGGAATAGAAATAATATCCCGAAGAAACAGTTGTGGTTGTTATATGACTCATATTTTTTGTCACAAATAAATTATTTAAATGCAATCTGGAATCGGTGCTCCGAGCAAAGAATAGGAGAATTGCCAAGGCTTCAAAACAAAATAGTCAAAAATATTTTACTGCTTCCGAAAAGAACTCCAACTAATAATTTATATGAAACTAGATTAGATATTAAAAAGATTTGTATTTTGCAATCATTAATATCAGTATATAAAATTAAAAATAATATGATAATACTCAACATAAGCTTAAATTTCACAAAAAACAGTTCGTACAGTTTTCGAAACATAGTAAATATTAGAAAAAGATTTTTTAGAACAGAAAGAAGCACAAAGTCTATACGAAGTTATGCCATAAGAATATATAACAAGTTACCTGAACATTTTAAAAAGTGTGATAATTTATTACTCTTTAAAAGATTAGTTAAAACTCTTTTAGCCCAAAATTATAATTTTGATCTCCATTAATGAAATATTAAAGATTTTAATGTTAATTTTAAGATATTTAAAATATGAATTACTTATAATTTCCTCTCACAATTGATAGCGTTTAGTTTTAAAAATTTATTTTAGCTATTTTCTCGCACAAAATGTAATTTTTTTGAGAAATAGTTGTATTTGTATACATACAAACGTAATCAATAAAGAAAAAAAAAATTGTTCGTATCATTGGAAATTTGATTGTAGATAAAACTTTAGAAGTAACTTTAGCTTCCAACAGAGCTCCGTTTAGTTCTAGGCAAGGAATGGTAATCTTTTTGAGCGGTGCCACTTTAGTTTTTGCTATTAAAATAGAAATTTTGACTATATTGCCAGGATTTTCTACACGAAGGTAAACAAGGGCAGCATAAACCATAGTGGAGGCGTCTGCAAATACATGTAACCAATAGCTTTTTACTGATGGTAATGCTCCGACCCATCTTGGAATTTTTAGTACTTCGATTTGAACCAACTCTTCTCTGAATTTTAGCCACTCTTTTTGTAGGTGTGGAGGGAGAGGGTCATCCCAATCGCATCCTAAAACCCAAAGTTGTTGACAAAAAGATTTTCCAGTTATTGTGATTGGTGCTAGTAGCCCCGGCGGATCATATATTTTAGCGACATCGGACAGCTGTTGGCGTTTGGTGATGGGACTCGTTACTGAGTCATGCTGACCTTGTATGCGATGCTGTCTGAATCACAAAACCAATATATGCCGAGAGCTTTGGTTTCTTTATCCAAATTTATATCGCAAAAAATTTCGCGTTGATTTTCGTTAGCATTAATATGTTGCATGAATTCGGTTGAATTTGAATTCCATTTGCGGAGAGTAAATCCGCCTCATTGTAGTAAATTTTGTAATTGCTGTTGGAATTGTATAGCTTCGTCAACTGAATCTGCACCATGCAAGCAATCATCCATGTAAAATGATTGAAGTACTTTCGATGCTTCCGGGTAGACCTCTTTTGCATCTGCAGCGAGTGTATGCAATACCTTAATAGTCAAGTAGGGCGAACAATTCAAGCCGTATGTGACGGTGAGATTGCCGATATATAGCAAGTTTGCCATTTTCATCTTTCCATACGATGCGTTGCATATCAGTATCAACACTGTCAACTAATATTTGGCGATAATACTTCTCCATATCTGCCATAAACCCTATACGATGCATTCGCCACTTGATTAGGATCGCGCACAAATCATTTTGCAGCTTAGGCCCGACGTGAAGACAGTCGTTTAAAGATTTTCCTTCTTTATATTTTCGAGATGCATTGAAAACAGTTCTTAGCTTAGTAGTTGAGCTAGATTCCTTGTATACACTGTGATGAGGAATGTAGCATACTAGTTGTGGGTCCTCGGCTTCAAATACAGGTTCCATATGACCGAGTTGAAGATATTCGGTAAGAAAAGTTTCATAAAGATAATTTAATTTTTGATCATTTTTGAGACGTCTTTGTTGATGAGCGTAAAGCTGAAGTGCGTCCGATTTGGAGTCTGCAAGCACAGACAAATCACAAGATTCTTTGAATGCGTAACGTACCTGGTAACGGTCACAATTTTTGCGCTGTATAGTACGCTTAGAAAAATCTTCGCAATAACGTTCGTCTTCGGTCATCTTGGACGGCGGTTGCATGTCATCCACGTCGTTAAATTTCCACATTTGCTGAACCAAATTGTTGAGCTCTATAGCTCTTGTTGCACAATTGGTGGCACACAATTGTAACGTCGATGGGTTGGGAATGCTCCCAGATATGATCCATCCAATATGAGTATTTTGTGCAGTAAATGTACAATGAGATGATTACTTAATCTCGCCACGCATAGAGGTTCGCACCGACAATGATGTCTACAGATCCTGGTTCATAAAATTTCGGGTCCGGAAGTGGTAGACCAAGAAACTCAAAATACATCTTGGGATCGACACTTAATCGAGGCATAAGATGCCCCGAATGTGGGAGGATAAACGCTGAGCAGTTGATGCTGAAATCTGGTTCTGTAAGAGAACATATATTGAAATTGACCAAACCTGTCGCTTTGCCAACACTCGTCCCGCCAATGCCAGTAACCGGTACTTGAACACGTGTTCGACGTAGGTGAAGTTGTTGAGCAGCAAATTCACTGATGAACGAAGCCTGCGATCCACTGTCCAAGAGGGTACGAAGCTTAGGATAATGGCCTGCAGGTGATCTTGCTCCAATTAAAGCTGTTGCCAGTAAGACTGACGTTATTGGTGATAATTTGTGTAGTTTGTGCGAGTATGATGCGCGCTAATGCTATTGGGTTGAACTATGAGACTGTCGTGCAACAGCGTGTGATGTTTTTGCTTGCACTTTAAGCAAGTGTAGTTTGAAGTGCATGCGTTGAGAACATGGTTAGCCTTGAGGCAATTTACACAAAGTTTTGCTTTCGACACTAGGTCCAACTTTTGAGTATATACCCGAAAAATTGAGCAGTATGAAACAGCATGCTTGCCAGCACATTGAGCACAACCACTGAGTTTGAGTTTAGTTTGATTACTGCGTATACCTCTTAGAACTGGTAACTTTGCCTGCTGCTCCTTTTGTTTAAATTTTGCTGATGTCATGGTCGCTTCTAAGCCTTGAATTCGATTTTCTAAAAATGTCACTAATTGTTTGAATTTCGGGAGAATATTTGGGTTCTCAAGAGACATTTCCCAAGCCTTAACAGTATCTGAATCTAGTTTTTCGGTACATAAAAACACTAACCAGTCATCCCATTGATCGGTTGCACGTTCAAGTTGGGTTAACGCGCGCACCGACTCAGTAATTTTATCTAAAAGTTTTCGCATTGCGAAGGCAGACTCTGCAGTCATTGTGGGAAAATGAACAAGGTCGCGTAAATATGCTTTGACTAAACGGCGTTTACTGTCATAGCGTTGCTCCAGCATATCCATGCAGTTTGAAAATTACTTTCAATAACGCTTAGATTACGTAGAACTGCTTCTGCGTCACCTTGTAGACTACATTTCAGATAATGCATTCGCTGAACATAACGATAGTTCATTTATAACACACGTCGTAAACATATCCTTGAAGCTGAGCCACTTTTGAAATGATCCATCAAATTTGGGTAACTCAATTTTTGGTAGTATGAGTCCACTTTGTTGATTAGACACTGTACGATTCAAGAGAGACTGTTTTGCGACAGAGTCGTCCTTTGCTTTGAGCTGAGATATCCTATCATTGAGTTCACCTCAAGTTGCAAGTTTCGCGTCGTCTAACGCAGCTGCTATTGCACCTTTGTCCTTTTCTGTGATTTCTATTGCGGCGATTTCATCACGCACGGCATTATATCGTGTCCAATATTCTGTTAATAGAATTTTCCTTGCGTCGTAGTAGCCTATTGTTCGCTTTTGCTTCGCAGTTTTTTCCGTGTTTGCTGAAAAACCCGTTATAAATTTGGTTAAATTTTCTCCTTTGGCAAACGCCATTTTATATGATGTAAAATTATTTAGCACGCTGATATGATTTAGGTTAAACCCGTGTGTATGTACAAATATGAACTTGGGTTGCTTATGCAAAACCCGGGTGCAAAAAAGTGAGGTTAACTTCGTTTGCACGTATATATATGTATATGCTCGTATATGTATGCTTAAGGAGAACTGGTTCCTTAAGGGGGCAGGTCTAGTCACAGGCGTGAGTAATGGAGCATTTTCAATAATTTTTTTTTTTGTATTAATTCAATTTATTTAATAAAAGTGATAATATGGCATCATTGCATTATGTTTCAACTTGACTTGACGAAAGTTTAAAAAAAATAATTAAAAATAAAAAAAGTTATAGCTGGCTGTGTTGGACCCTGTCTCATACAGAGCGCCTTGCTGTGACCATCACAAATCCTTGGAAAATAATCTAAAATCAATCGGATAGGCAAAATTAGTTATTGAAATAAATAATATAGTGCCTGATCGAAGGTTTTTTTTTTTTTTTAAATCAACAAAATGACGGCCTCAAGAAATTTAAATCCAGATTTTCGGGAAAATACCAACAGTCCAATTGTTCATAAAAAATCGATATTTAAAAAAAAATATATATGCTTCGATCAGGCACTAGCTGTTTATGTTTTTAAAAAACTGTGTAAATTTCATTGAAATCTATCAAGCGGTTTTAGAGTTACAGTGGTCACCAGTTCCGAAAACATAGTTTTGAGAAAAACGCATTTAAAGTTTTACACTCACATGAATGAGAGAGAAAGAACCCTTTGGTTATTGCCGAGTAACTCTAAAAGTAATTGTCGGATTGACTTCAAATTTTCAGCATATATTTTTAAGATATTATTCTTTAACAAAATGCAAAAAAAAAGAATCGATTTCTTGAAAATTCTGATTAGACCTGCCCCCTTAAACTGTTGAAAAATCAAGAAACCTTATTCGCGAGGAGAGCTGGTTCCTGGCACAGTGGAGGCTCCCCGCAAGGGATGCCAAAATGTTAAGCTCCAAATTAATCGCTGTATGCTTTGCCTTCATCCGTTTTTAAAAATTGAAATACAAGTGGCTGTATTTTAGTATATTTATTAATTACTCTAAATTAATTACAAAGAGCGATCATTCCCTTTATCAAGAACAAAAGCAACTGAACTAAAATGTATGTTAAAAAGAAAAGGTAAATGATAGAATGTAAACAAAATGATCTGTCAACTAGATGAGTTGCCAGATTTCAAATATCGATTGAACAATGGAATATTATTGATAAAGATGACTAAAATAAAGCGTAAGACTTCTAAACACTTCATTGGTTTCCATATTTTTTTCGACTTTTTCAGTCTTTTCCAACTGTTTCAACTTATTTCAACCTTATTTACATTTCAAATTTTTTTCGACTTATTCAACTTCTTCAAGGTTTTTTAACATTTATTTAAAAGCGACTTTCAATGCAGTGTAGGGTATGTGAGTTTCGGCCTGGCCGAAGATAATACCTTAACTTGTTGTAATACATTTTTCTCAATTATATTTACCGAACCCGAAATGTTATCTATTTTTTCTTAGGTTTTCTACAATCCTTTGAAATGTGTCCACGCTCTCGACAATTATAACATGTTGGTGAAAATTTGTTTTCACTTTTCACTGAACGTTCTTGTACACTGTTTTTCACAAATTGACCGTCTATTTGACTTGCCTGCACCACTAGTTTATTCGTGCTCTTAAAGCTTAGTGTCACATTTGACAGCGACTGCAAGAGTTCAGCACAACACTCAAAGTTCATCGCGAAAAGAGTTTTACGAAAATTTTAATCATATAATCCGTTTATTATATACCGAATTATGGATTGTTCAAAGTAACTTCACTAACTGCCCCTCTTCATTCTCCGTGTTGCCAACTATTTTGTTTTCATTTTATTGTGTTGATGACAGTTCTTAGTGAATTTATTGGTCGGAATTCTTCGCATTTATTAGTGTTTGGAACTTTTTCAACTGGTGTTACCATAGAGTTTTTCCATGTAGTTAGGAACTTGCCCGTAGATCTCGATCTATTAATAATTTCTAATACAATAGATTCCATTGATCAATTATAATTTTTGAATTATTTTTCTTTTTCAAAATCAAACTTGTTTTACAGCTTAACATATATGCTTTTTAAGTCACGCAAGTCACGGTACGTCTGACGTAGTTTAATTACTCTGTGTTATTTATCGTTTCTCTTATTTCCTTTACGCTATTCAATTATGTGATCTTGAATTTCTAAATAATAATATAAATGATATTAATTGGAAAAATTTATTTGATGGTAAAAATGCCGCAACTTGTTTTGATTTGTTTAAATTTAATGTGTTGCAAATCTGTCATGACCATATTCCAATTTTACCTCATAAGGTATATAAGCTTCCATGGTATAACTCTGGCCTTAAAAAGCTGAAAAATATGCGCAATAAATTTCTAAAACTTTTTAAATCCACTGGGAACTTAGAGTATAAGGAGAAATATGTGCATTACATGAGAGAATTCAACTTTTTGAATAAGTTTTTATACAAGCAGTTTATTTTGAAAACGGAAACCAATATCAAATTGAATCCGAAATCGTTTTGGAATTTCGTACAATCGAAAAAGAGTGGATCTTTCATCCCCACTTCTATGTTTTTCAATAATATTAATTCGTGTACAATTGCTGATACAGTTAATTTATTTGCCGACTATTTTAAATCAAACTATACTGAAGATGCTCCATGGTATGAGCCCTCTATCCTGCAAAACATCAATTCTTTCGTGGATGTTGGTTCTATTACTTTGAGTGAAACAGACGTTTTTAACGCATTATTAAAGTTGAAGATTTCTGCTAAAGTGGATGTCGATGGATTATCCTCTATAGTATTATTAAAATGTGCTCAAGCTTTGTGTAAGCCACTGTGTCTGATTTTCAATAAATCTTTAAATTCCGGAACTTTTATTGAGCCCTGGAAGGTAGCATGTATTACCCCTATTTTCAAAAGTGGGCTTAAAAATAATGTAGCGAATTATCGTCCCATTTCTAAATTAACAATTGTCTCTAAATTATTTGAAAGCATTATAAAAGATAAGCTTTACTTTTTAATTAAGTGTCATATTTGCCCAGAGCAACATGGCTTTGTATCTGGTCGATCCACAATAACAAATTTATCATTATTCTCTAATTATTGTGTATCCTCTTTTGAATGTGGCTATCAAGTGGATGTGCTCTATGCTGATTTCGCAAAAGCCTTTGATAAGGTTAAGCATAGTGCTTTAATTGCTAAACTAGCTAAAATTGGATTTCATGGTTCATTTTTGGATTGGATTAAATCCTATCTGAGTAATAGACTGTGTGTTGTACTTGTTAATAATACTAAATCTTATAATTTTGTAGCGTCGTCTGGAGTACCTCAGGGTAGTATCCTTGGACCTCTGTTCTTTATTTTGTTCATGAATGATATTCATAGTTGCTTTCAGAGCTCAAAATTTTTGCTTTACGCAGTTGATTTAAAATTATTCAGTCGTATACGGAATGTAGGTGACGTTAAATCTTTACAACGTGACTTGTCCAATGTGTGTAACTGGAGTAAACTTAATGAGTTACCTTTAAATATTGAGAAATGCTTTCACTGCACATTTGCAAAATCAAATAATATACTCGATTGTTGTTTCTCAATTCAGGGTAAACTTCTTAAGTCAATCAATCTTATAAAGGACTTAGGCGTAGTTTTCGATGCAAAGTTTACATTTATTGAGCATTTCAATTTTATCATCCCTAAAGCTTATGCAATGTTGGCTTTTGTTCGTAGACACAGCTCTGATTTTATGGATCCACATACCATTAAGAGCCTTTACTTTGCATTTGTAAGATCTAGATTGGAATATGCCTCTTTTGTTTGGAATCCGTTTTATGCAAATCATTGTGCTAGAATTGAACGAATTCAGAAAACTTTTTCTAGATTTGCATTACGTTCTTTGAATTTTGGTGATTCAAGGCCATCATATAATTCACGTTGCCTGCTTTTGGGCATAAATACCCTTGAATCGAGGCGGAAGGTTATGTCCTTAATATTTATTTATGATATAGTTAATAGTAATATTGAATGTCCGGAGTTACTTCAGTTAATTGATTTTTATATCCCACCTAGACAGTTGCGTCATTTTGATTTATTCCTCATAAAGAAACATAAAACTAATTATGCTCTGAATGAGCCTATATTAAGAGCTCTCTCATTATTCAATAGATTATCATCCATATATGAATTTGATTTTTCGATGTCTAAAGACTCTTTTAAAAAATTAGTATTTAATCTTAATATATTTTAATTTTATGTATAAGCTTATTTTTAATTAATCAAATATTATTATAAACAATTGTGATTCTAGTCTGTAAGGAAATGTAATCCAAAGGCTTAATAAAGAAATGAAATGAAATGAAATGAAATGAAAAATTTTATGTGATTGTTTTTTTATCTTTAACTCTTTGTGTTTAAAAATTACTATTTGTATGCTGTGTAAGAATTAAGCTTTTATTTCCTGTCACATCTGTTTATGTCCTACTGCCTAACTAATTTTATTATTTATGTACTGCTTTTTTACGTTATTATCCTTAGTTTTGTATAGGTTACTTGATGTCTTGTGCTCTTCCCAGCTTTGGGCGTTATTTATCAGCGTGGCAATCTGATGTTTTTCGTTCTTTTTCATTTTCAATGCTTTAAGTTTTTCATTAAACCATTTGTTTGTTTTGCTCTTTTCTGTAGCCTTCTATTTTATTAAATCTTCTACATTTTTGGGCATTTTCATGTACTTAAATCACAGTTTCTGTTATAGTTAGTATTACACGCGCTTAGCTCTTTGCCCTTTTCTATATTTCAAAATTTCTTTTTTAATTTTTCTTGTTTTAAGTTTTTTCGAGCTTATTCCTATTTCTATGCATTCATGATCGGATATCTTTTCTTCTGAACTTATCTCACACAATCAGTAATTTACCAAATCTGGTTTTTTTTTTATTTTCGGAGCAAAAACCCAACGTTTTTGATTAGCAAAAACAGCATTTTCACGAGCAAAATGGGTTTTTTTGATTTTATTATGTATTTATGGCTGGAAGCACTAGTGGATGATTTATATTGCAGAATTTTTAATTTATTTATTTATTTAAGTAACATACTTAACAGATAAATCTATACAGTATGAAGGTGCAGGGCAGCAGGGCCATTTACACCAGAAAATTACGAATAAATGTCCGTTATAGATAAATTGTGTTTGAACAGGGATTCTTTAATTATATTTATATTTTCCTTAAAGCTGCAGTCCAATAAATTCTTAAGATCTTGATTTTTCTTTGACAGGGGGCACTCACTCAATATATGATGGATCGTAAGTGCGACAGAGCAAAGTCCACATTCCATAGGTGTAGTTTTGGTAAATATGTGACTGGTGGTGAACAACATTTTACCAAGTCTCGCTCTGGCTAGAGATATGCACTCTTCTCTAGAAAGGTTAGAGTTGTAGTTGGGTCTCGTCAGATTTGGGTTGTGCAGACTTAAGAAGGTGCTGGAAGAATTCCATTCTTTTAAATGTGTTTCCTTTTGTGCGGCAGAATAACATCTTAGTATAGCTGAGTCCAAGCATTGGGTGTCCGCTACTAGAGGCAAGAGGTGTGACGATTGTTTGGCAATAGAATCTGCATATTCATTTCCAGGGATTCCTATGTGCCCAGGAATCCAAATTATTTTAATTAAATTCGAAAATTTGAGGTTCCCAACTAAGTATATAGGTGTAGGCGCTTCCTTTTCTCTTGATCAAAGCGTTAAGAACGCTCAGGCTGTCAGAACATATCAGTGTCTGGGAGTTTTTTTTCTTTCACAGCATATCTAACAGCGTGGTGCAAGGCTTGTAGTTCGGCGTGAAAAATTCCAGAGTTCAGAGGTAAAAGCCCTTGATGAATAGTTACAAAGTCATCGTGGGACAATTGTTTAATAACGGCATAAGATGACGAACCTTGAAAAAATGACCCATCGGTGTAAATAATCATGTCGGGAGAAAAACTCGAAGTTTTATCCAAGAATAATTTTCTAAAAACTGAAGGATCAGTACCAGTTTTGGAAAACTGGCTTAAGCTAGAATCAAAGAGAAAGTTTTGTGTGCTTTGACTTAATGGGGGCTCTGGTTTTAGGCTTGGGATAGGTAAGTGCATTTCCAGTAAGAGATTGACAGAGTTGCCAATGCTGCACAATTTTTTACCAGGGTGTTTTCTGTTCTGTATCTTGTGAAGCACTTCCCGAAATATTTCATGAAGCCCCTCAGAAACTGACGTAAGAGATCTCGCTGCTAACTTGATACATCTATTGTTTTTAATCTGTCCGAAACCCTGGAAACGGGCTTCAATCCGTAATGCCGCTATAGAAGTGCAGGTAAGGATCCCTGTTGCCGTTCTGAAGCATTTGTTGAGATCTATGTCGATTTTCCTTCTATTAGTAGCAGATGTCCAACCGTTTATAGATATAGCGTGTTGTATTGTCCCGACAGTTAGAGATTTGCAGATTGCGATGGCTGTATCTATGTGTGGGCCCTTTTTCCTGGAACAAATAACTTTTAGGATGTTGTTAATTTTTTTAAGCTTGTTAATAATTAGCGTAGTTTGTTCATTCCACTTAAGGTTTTTGGTAAATACAATTCCCAGTATTCGCATTTTTGATTTAGCCAATATAATCTGTCCTCTTAAAAAGGACGATGCGATTCTGTTTTCTGCAGACATGAAGAATTTCAGCTTTGCAAATTGGAGTAGCTGCTCCTCTACTGGTTGCCCAGTTGTTAACTATATGGTCGACATCATTAAGGCAACTAGTGCCTTCCTGAGGAGTCCCGGAAGTGACGGCAAATATATTGTCAGCGTAGATGCCAAAAAAATCGATGCCCTTGATATCTCCTAGCGCTTTTAGTAAAGAATTGGTATAAGCTGTAAATAACACAACCGAGAGGGGAGAACCTTGTGCCAGTCCATTGTCTAGAGGCAGCTTTTGCGATAAAAACCCGTCTACCCTTATGGTTATATGCCTGTCTGTGAGAAAGGACAGAATAACTTTGAGCATATTTTTGGGCAAGCCCCATTCATAAAGTTCTTGAATAACAAAAGAAGATATGACAATGCTTTCTCAAGATCTTCAGATAAAACTACGCTGTGCTTTTTTTGATCTATGTTTTTCCTTAGCCGATATTCAAGCTGATGGCAGAGAGTGTGTTGTCCACTAAGTATTTTTGATTTGGAGAAGTACCATAATCTAACTGATATTATTTTGTCAAATGTTTTTGATAGGACAGGAAGTAACGAAATAGGCCTGTAACCTTCAATATGATTAGGGTTTTTGCCAGATTTTGGGATGTGTAACGAACCTACGGCTGGGGGGTCTTGACTCGCCGGAGTCCAGAGGTTCGGTCACAAAAATTTATATAATGCGAGGACTGGCTCTTTGAAAAATAAAGGGGACGGTTTTATCAAGTTTAATATTTTAATCTTTCTTCCGTACATAAATATATATATATATATATAAATAATTTAACAAGCAAAATAAATACGATTACCACATCAGCGTGTTTCGGTCGTCGTGTTTCTCTGCCTTGTCAGTGAGGCGCGTGAGAGGGGCGTGACTGAGTTTTCTACCTATGCGATTTCTTAGTATTGTTTGATATAGTTTTCTCGCTTACTCTCAGTTCCAACGAGGCTAACGAATATAACAGAGCGAAAGCACTATGGAACCTCAAGTTACCAGCTGGCCGTATGCGTGTCGGCCTTAGGAAAACGAGTGCACGAATAGAACAGAGCACACACTCGCAGGCCTAATTTCGACGCTCGCGACGGCTTCACCTCCCCTTACTATCCACTGCCGAGCTCTCAGTTCCACAGTGGCTAACGAATATAACAGAGCGAAAGCACCATGGAACCTCAAGTTACCAGCTGGCCGTATGCGTGTCGGCCTTAGGAAAACGAGTGCACGAATAGAACAGAGCATACACTCGCAGACCTAATATCGACGCTCGCGACGGCTTCACCTCCCTTTACTATCCACTGCCGAGCTCTCAGTTCCACAGTGGCTAACGAATATAACAGAGCGAAAGCACCATGGAACCTCAAGTTACCAGCTGGCCGTATGCGTGTCGGGTTGTAGGAAAACGAGTGTACGAATAGAACAGAGCATACACTCGCAGACCCAAGTCCGACGCTCACGACGGTCTCTATACTGCCCACTCAGTCGCAACCCCTACTCTACTCACTACAGTCAAACTACTGACTCACAATGTACCTGCACTCCACGCTGCCTGTGATGTCTCTGCTACTGCTGCCTCTGCTACTGCTGCCACTGCTACTGTTGCCACTGCTACTGTTGTCACTGCTACCACTGCTACTGTTGCTGTTGGCTTAATACTGCCTTCGCCGGCGGTTCTCCAAGACTGTCTTGATTTTTGGTTGTGCAAGCCTTTTTATACACCGTAGCTGCGATCAACTTTCCATCGCGTGGCTGTAACAGCTGATCATTCTTACCAGTGGCTGTGTTTATTTTCACCACCGCGATGACATAGCTGGTACTTGACATCGCTGGTGCATTGACGTTGCCGACTCAGGTTGCCACCTGGGTGTTCGATGCAACTTAGGTCCGATGCTCGTGCGACTTCATACGATTTCATTTTCTTAATAGCTTAATAACAATTAATAACATCTTAATTAAGGTGCCTTTCATGGCTTTTAAACTTACATAAAAATAAATAACTTCAGCAATGTATTACATAAATCAATAAAAAAAAATAAATCAATTCTGCTGCTGTATGTTGTGGGCGAAAACGAGGCCTCTGCCGACTTTCGTCGTCACAGATGGGAGACAAAATTGCGTGCTTCCAGTCATGTGGATAAATACCTGTATTTAATATGCTGTTAAATAGATTAATCATTCGTTTTTTTTAGCGCTAAAGAAGAATTTTTAATTATCAGGTAAGTAATCTTATCCGCACTTGGACATGAGCCTTTTGAATTTTGAAGCACTGATTCTAGTTCAGCAAGGGTTATTTTTTCGACAATTCCACTTGATTTTGATAGAATTTCTGGCATTTTTTCAATATTCAACGATTTTTTACCTGATATCAATTCAGTGGTGAAAGAATTATCAGACCCAATAGTCGCCAAATTTGTTCGCGATGTCTAGGATGGGTGAGGACCTCATTTTGCAGAGTAATAGACGGAAAGCTATTTACCCTAGTGGCTCTTATATTGTTGACTTTTTTCCATAAGACTCTTATATCCATCATGGGATTTAAAGACTTCAGGAAATTATTCCAAGTGGATTGCTTAGCTTCCTTGCAAGCTCTTCTCACTTTCGCACATGACTTCCTGTAAGCAAGGCAGTTGGCTTGACATCTTAGCTTTTTGAATAGTTTCCACGCTTTATATTTTTGTCTAATTAAAGATAAAATGTCTGAATTAAACCACGCTGCACTGTGATGAGTTGATACTGAACGACTCAAGTGCATCGATTCGTTAGCTGCTTTTCTTAATATTCTTTTTATTTGAGCTGCTTCCTTATTTACATTAGTTGACTATAGAAGGATGTTGGATAGCTCTGAGGTTTTAGTGCTGAAACAAGGCCAGTTCGCTTTTTTATCTGAGAATTTAATGACTGATCTTTTATAATTTGTACCAATGCGGTTGTATATAAGGATCGGAAGATGGTCAGATACTTCAGGTACAGGAAGGCATTTCCAGGTTAGAGTGGGTGCAAGGTCGGTAGAAGCCAATGCCACGTCTACTGCTGTAAAGGTGTTTTTTGTGCTAAGCAAGGTTGGTGAACCGTCATTCAAAATAGTAAGGCTTCTGTCGTCAGCAAAGTTTTCCCATATTGACCCACTCGGTGAGGTGCTTCGAGACCCCCACAAGGTATTTTGTGAGTTAAGGTCTCCAATCAAAAGATGGTGGTTGGACCCGAATGTATGAATATCTTTCACTAAATCTGGTGTTAAATATATATCTCTCTCTTTGTAAATATTGGTAATATGAAGGTCAGTTTTTACTTTAATTGTAATAGTGTGGAATAGCAAATTGTTCTGTGAAATTTTGTGTTGTGTGTAGGGGTGGCAATCCCGGGATCCCGGGATTTTCGGGATTAGAAAAAAGTTTTATATTATATAATAAATATTCTTTTATATGACATATTTAAGTACAAAATCTGCAAAATAATTGTTTTCAATACATTTGATGTGCATGAATTATTATTGCATCCTGCAAAATGCACTTCAATTGTGTCTGAACCTTAAATTGAGTAAAAATATTTTTTTTTATTGTAGCAATTTTTTGTTTAAGATTTTCTTAAAAAAAATGTGACATCGCAAAAAAAATATATTTTTTAATAGTTTGACTAATTTTAAGAATTTTTTACTAAGTGCGATTTGTATTGAAAATTGATAGTTCACAAAGAAAAATTATATACATAAGTAATGTGAAATTTAGACTAAAATTATTTTTATCAATAACGGAAATACTAAAAATGCAATAGAAAAACAACATAAGCAAAACATATCTATTTTTTATAATAAAATACAAATCTGCAACAAAAAATATAGGTTTGTCTTCAAAAAAAAAAAAACCACAGCCGACTTTGATTTGACATTGAAATTTTGACCCATACCTAGACCTACCAAAATTTAAGTTCTAATATATAATTAAACTTTTGTCTGAAGCTTTTTTTCTGAAATCAGCTTCTAAAGATTTTGACAACTTAAATGAAGCACACTTATGGGTGCGTCTACTGAGAGCGAGCCATTCGGTGCCACTAAATGCCATCACTGTCACATTTGAAGAAGGTGATAAAGTATTAATCAAGTACAAAGTGTGGTACACGAATTTTTAAATGTAAAAATAAAATTGATAGTTTGGTCATAATTGCTTGATTATCCTCTATCATCTTCTTTTAATAGTGAATGAATGAACTTAGTAAATGTGATTTAGATGTATTAACACTCGAAGCGTTCTAAGTCAATTTTTAAGCTATTATTTTTTCTATTATTTTGCGTTCTTATTCTTCATTGTTACGCTGTGAAATAAGGCAATTTTAATATTATATCGTATACAATAGCATAAACTTCTCGTTTTCTTGTAGTTTTGTATGCATTTACTAGAACTATCAATCCCGGGATTGATCCCGGGGTCCCGGGATTGGAAACTTCGATCCCGAAACTCAAAAAAGCTCCGGGATTGCCACCCCTTGTTGTGTGACATTGATATTGTTTTTTACTAGAAAAGCAATGCCAGCCTTGGCATAGGAGTAGTCTTTGTTGTGATAATATATATTGTAATTTGGTAGGTGTAGAAAATTTACATTTTTGCTGACTATGTGGGTTTCTTCTAAGGCAATGATGTCGGGCTTGTGCTTAGCTACCAGAATTTCTAAGGCAAATTTGTTGTTGATAAAACCCTGAACATTCCATTGTAAGAGTGTAAAATCTAGGCCAAAATCCATTTGTTAAATTCTATTTTTGTAAAAAGGCTATTTATTTGTTAATTTTGTTATTAGTGTGGGAAGATTGTACTTCCTTTAGTGTATTGGGGGTGATAAGAACGTTTAGATCTGGAAAGCGTTTGTAGCGTTGCGAACTGGGTGACATATTTGTGTCACTGTCGTAAGAGCTCTTCCTAGGAGGTGTAGTGTCAATCATGTCATGTGAATGAGTTGTTGTTGAATTTACTATAGATGATGCTGTATTAGTGGTTGTAGTTTTGTTGATGTTTTTATTAGGAGGTGATTTTTGGTGTTTAGTTGCGTTTTTTTTTTATAATAACTTGTTATTTGGTATGATAGCGGTGAATGAATTTTTTGGGTAACGGTAGATGCGGCAATTGTTGTTGTTGTAGAAGAAGTGTGTGCATCGGTGGACGAGTTTGGCGTGTGTTGGTTAGTTGTTTTAGTTTCTGTATTTGATTTTTTTTAAGATTTGTGCGAAAGTTGTTTTTGCTGTGTTTTTTATATATGGTTCTAGTTTATGAGCATCGGGATTGCTGTTATACACCTTCCACGCTTCACGGACTGTGCATCTTCGATCAATTTTTACTTTGTTTACTGCCTTATGTTTGAGAAATGTTGTACATGAGGTATCATACGAAGTGTGAGTGTCGTTGTCACAATTCACACAAAATTTTCTTGAACATATGTCGTGAGGAGGAGTAAGGGCACATTCCCTGCATAATTCTGCATTACGACAATAATTGTTTGTATGGCCGAGTTTTTGGTAATTGATGCATCGCAATGGGTTAGGTGCAAATTCATATATTTTCACTCTTTCCCAACCTAATTTGAGCATGTCAGGACGTCGGATTAAGTCAAAAGTGATAATAGCAGCTCCCGTTGGAACGAGACTGTCGTCGACTTTTTTGAGAATTTTCCGTACTTGGACTACTTTTTGATCTGAAAGAGATTCAACCAATTCGTTTTCTGGAATTTCTATGATATTCTTCGAAAAAATTCTCCCTTGCGTAGTGTTGAGCTTCATGTGCGAAGTTATTTTAACAGGAACCACGTCAATATATTTAGCTTTCAGAAATTTTACCGCAGCCTTTTAATTTAGAGTTTTTATAAGTAAGTCCCCTGATTTGAGCTCAGTTTCCTCTGAATATTCTCGAGAAATGAATTTTAATCCTTTTTCTATTTGGAAGACATTGTATGAAGAAAGAGGTCGAACTTGGTCATCCTTGGTCGGACCAGTAGCAGAGGCCACTAGGTAGCGTGGAATGTGATCGTCGTTTTGCACGTTTACAAGGAGAGGAATAAAATCCTCTTCTCGTAATCTTTTGTTTTTGGGATGTGTAAAATTATGAAGGCTTTGGTCGGGATTAAGATCCTTAAATCTGTTTCGAAAAGGGGGATCAACCCCGTTCATTGCTAGGCCGTAGAGCTCTGGGCTCTTAGGACTAAGTATCACTCAACTAAATATAAGTTGTTTTTTTTCGAGAGAGATTGCGAAGAAAAGAAAATGAAAAAAGAAGAGTGTCAGAAACTGAGACGAAAAAACACAATCAAGGCGAATAGAAACTCCGAGTGACTATGAACACAGGTTACCGCGGAGATTGCCTGAGCAAGACTGATTTGCAGAATTTTATTAAAGAAATACATTTCATTGAATAAAAATAGGAAAAAATTAGTAAGTTATATATGTTTAAGAAAATTATTCATTCATTTTCAGAAATATCTGAGTATTTAGAAGAAACTTCTCCGCTGAAATTAACATCTGTTTCCGCATCCCATATCTCTTTGAACAATTTCTAGTTGTAAGAAAGATATCTGAGTTTTCCAGTACGCTCTGTAGTAAGTCGATTTCGTTTGTTGTTATGAATCCATCCAAATTTACTAATTGACCTATCTACAGCTGCTATGTTGTTGGCGCCGATAATATTCGAAAGTCCCTATTTCCTTTGTATTGTTGCTATGCAATTCCTTAAGCATTTTCAATGATAAAATTTCTTCGAAACCGGTTGAGATATTTGCGGATTGAAGAATCGCTGGTAGTGGATTAGCTAGAGATACCTGTTCACTTTCGTAAGTTCGCTGTTCGATCTTGATGACGGAATTATGGAATCGAATTAGGAATATTTCCTGAAGGTTCATAGCCTTTTCATTCATTTCTACTGACCCATTATAAGAATTGAGCAATAATATGCCTGGACTAACTTCTTCTATACGCGATAAGTAGATTTGGTAAACACTTGCTGAGGGCTATGTTAACAAAATTATATTCTTTGCATATTGAAATATCGCTGAAAGTTTACATTTGGTTATTATTTCAAAAGTTGAATCCTTACACATAATTATGTTATTGTTAGTAATTTTGACAACTTCATTCTTCTTTTTTACTGCTTTTACAATTAAATTTTTGCAATTTTCCTCGTTTGTTTTTGGTAAACTTATAATATAAATGAGTGTTACACCATTTTTGGCGATCTTTACTTCACCATACTCTAATGCCTCTATTGGCGTATGGCATATTTTGCTTTTAAAAAATCTTTTGTAATTTTTATTTCTAGATCTGACAATATGAATGAATTTATGACCCCAGCTTTTGACCATTGAATAGCATAGTCTACATTAATAAGCTCTTCATTGACAATTTTAATTTTAAGTTCAAGCAAATTAGATACATCTCGTATTACCTGCTCGTATGATTTAATGGCGTTGGTCACTATGTTTGTTCTATTGACCAAGTCATTTAATTTTTCCTCCATGAGTCTATTTATGAATACTTGCCTATTGTTATTCTCCAATACATTATTCATTTTGTCAGAGATTACCTTGAAATCCTCATGGTCAGAGGTACCAGCGACCCATTTCCATGCTGTACCCAGAGCGTCTATGGATCTCTTATTTCTTCTTGGAATTAATCTTCTCAAAACCCTTTTCATCTGCTGTATTTTGTGAATCAAGTAAGGGTAATTATCTTTAAAAATTGATTTGTTTAATAAGTCATCAAATGAATCATGAATCTTCTCCGATTTAATGCAACGAATGATTTCCGACAAGGTCGAGTGGAAGGGCTTGACTTTTCGTTGTCAATCACTATTTTTTTGGGGATGCCAAAATACATGAGCATATCGCGTAACGGATCCTTAATGTCCTGTGTAGCTCTCGAATTAACCACTTGAAAACTTATCTATTGCGGTTAGAATTACCTTTTTGTTTGTATGATAGATGTCTATATGGACGATTTCGCCTGGAAATGTTGGGATAGGGGTGGCTTGGAGCATGATTTTGGGTGGATGCCTGTCATATTTATTCAATTTGCAAACTTTGCACTGTTTTAAAACTTTGGAGATTTTTGCCCTCATCTGTGGAAAATAGAATCTTTACAGTAACTGAGCTTTGTTTTCTTCCGTGTTTCTATGAGCACGATTATGTTCGTTAAGGATCTCTGTTTCCTGTTTGATTTCGTTTATTAAGTCTGTTACTAATTTACGCGTGTAGCGCACTTTGTATCGAGTAAAATGAAGGGGGGTACAGTTTTTGAATTTTCCCGAGAATATGGTCTTCGGTTTTTATGACATTAACAACTGAAGGGTTCAAATATTTTTTCAGGATAATTATTAGATTATTGTCGTTGTATTCACTTTCTGTTATCGTATGACGGTGATATGTTGGGAAGCTAATATCAAACTTATAGGAACTACTTTGTCCTTCTGTAATGATAAGCTGGTTTTTGAAAACATTTAAGGCGGCGTCGTAAAAGGAATAAAACTCTGTGAAGAGCTTTCATCGCTGTGTCGAGTAGGTTCTCAAAATTGTTTGGTTGAAAACAATATTTTTGTTTTTTTTTCTTCAAGTTTTCAACTTTTAATTGTAATTTTTCATATTCTACTAGTTGAAATTAATACATATTTACTGATTTCAACCTGAAAGATGAATATTTCGACGCCTAAGTCAATTTTTTCAACTTTTTAGTTAAATTTTTATACTTATTTGGTTGAAAATTTTAAAATTCAAATAAATTCAACTCCGAAGTTGATTTTTTGAACCAAAGGTATAAAAATTAAACTTCATGGATGAAAAAGTTTTACTTTTTGGTTGAGAAATTGTTTTCAACTTTATTCGACAAATTTTCAACCTTGGAAAATATTTTCAACTTCTGTCGTTCTGACGTCTGTTTTTATATAGAATTAAAAAGTTTCAAGTTTCTTTAATTTAATAAATAATAAAAATATTAATGGAATCCAACGGAAGGCTAGTGTGAGAGAATTTCGTCAGCGAAGTCAAGACACGTGGTCATGCAAAAGACACGTCAATCAGGAGATTTTACTTCTGAAGATGTCTTAGGTTCGGGTATGTGTACTCTTTTACAATTTGTTCTGAATATTCTTAAATGTAAGTACATCCATATTTACATCAGAGTGACCAAAAAAAATCGAGTTTTCGATTTCTATGGTGCTTATATGTTATGTCAAAAATTGAAGCCTTGAAAATTTTATTAAAATATATTGATATTTAGAGATCGCTAGTGTCCGATTTGTGAATTAAATTAATTTTTCTTATTTGCGAGTGAATATAGCTTTACCCAAAAGACAATTCCGCATAAGATACGGGCTGTTGGAATTGATCCTTATATTTTAGGGTCCGCTGAACACGATGGTGATGGTTGCTTTGTTATACAATAGCAGGGTATCTAAGTAGCATCGAAAAACTTCCAGCAAAACAACAAAGCAAATTTGGGTTTAAGTGAGGTAAACTCGAGGAATACATTTTTTTTCTTAGACTAATTTTCTTGAACATTATTGTCCGAAAACAGACTAAGAGATTCCGGATAGTCCCGATGTTCCAGTATTTTTTATCAGAACACCACAGTAATATAATTAAAAATCCTCGAAAACAAGCCAAAATTCAAACTTAAGGTAAATTTGGGTAGTACATTTTTTAAAGTTTGTTTTCCGAAGAAATTTTTTGCACTGAGTCCGAATTTGGCCTCAAAATTGACTCATCATATCAGAATTCTGAAATATTTGAGGTTAAGTACTTAAAAAATTAGGGTTTTGTCTACTTTTGAGGCCATTTATAGGATTCAAAAAATTTGTTCAGCTTAATTTTAATAAAACCATCATTTAGTACCGTTCTTTCTCTTTAAAATTAGCTTTTAAATGGTCATCTAGCTTGCGGACTTTCAACTCATTGCGTTGATTAATTCAACTTTGAAAACAATATTTTTGTCTTCTTTGAGGAACTTTTTCAACTATTTCGGATGAAAAAGTAAACTTTTCTGCGAATTTTCAACTCATTGTGTTGAAATAATTCAACTTTAAAAGCAATATTTTCATTATTCTGGGGAACTTTTTCAACTATTTCGGACGAAAAACAAAACTTTTGTGTAAATTTTCATCTTACTGCGTTGAATAATTGAATTTTGAAAGCAAATTTTCCATCTTTCTGTGTAGCTTTTTCAACTATTTCGGATGAAAATGTATACTTTTGTGGAAGTTTTCAACTCACTGAGTTGAATAATTCAACTTTGAAAGCAAATTTTTCAACTATTTTGGACGAAATAGAAATTTTTCGACAGAATTTTCAACTCAATGCGTTGAATAATTCAACTTTGAAAGCAATATTTTCATCTTTTTGCGCTATTTTTTCAACTACTTCGGACGAAAGATTCTGTTTTTATTTGCATTTTGAACCGAAAAGGTTTAAATTATCAACGGATGAAGTTGAAAATGCCTTATGTATAACGTTTTCAACCTAAATAAGACAAAAATTTCAACTTTTTTGGAAAGAATGTATGTGTCAACTTAAAAAGTTGAAAAACTATACTTAAATTTTGAACCGTGTACATTTGAGCTTCCAGGTTTATATTTTAGCTCGTAGTTGTATTCCTCCAATATTGCTTTCCATCTCTTGAGTTTGCTATTTGAATTTTTATTGCTCAGCGCGTATGTCAACGGCTGGTGATCTGTATAAATTTTTATGGATGCTGAACCGTAAAGGTAATTTCTTAAAGATTTCAGAGCCCAAAATATCGCGAGCATTTCCTTCCCATTTGTCGCGTAGTGCTCTTCTGCCTTATTCAGAGTTCTTGAAAGGAATATTATAGGTTTTTTTATCCTGCATTAAAACTGCTCCTAATCCGTAGTTGGATGCGTCAGTCACTAGGTCAAACTCTTTTTTGTAGTCTGGATATTGCAACATTACTTCGGAGGATGTAAATGAATCTTTTATTTTCTGAAATGCTTCCCTAGCTTCCGGGGTAGGGTTTATTAATTTTTTTGCAGATAAGAATTTGGACATCGTCCCTCTTCCCCTCTTAAAAGAGCGGTAAGGGGCTTTGCAATTTTTGCATAATCCCGTATGAAGCGTCTGTAAAACCCAGACATTCCCAAAAATTAGGTTTTCGGGTAAGGAAAATTTTTTATAGTTTCTACTTTTTTCGGGTTGGTTCTAATTCCTTTTGATGACACAATAAATCCTAGATATTCTACTTCGCCTTTAAAAAATCACATTTGTCTATCTGAACCTTCATGTTTGCTTTCTCAAGAGTTGAAAATACTTTTTCGATATTCCGGAGTTGTGTCTCCTCGTCTTCCCCGAAAATTATAATGTCGTCTATATAAATATAGCAACAGTTTCCTATAAGGTCCCTTAAGATATTATCCAAAGTTCTTTGAAAAATGGCCGGTGCATACTTCAAACCGAACGAACAAAAAACAGCTGTTAACAAGAAAGAAGACTTTGACAACATCAGTGCGTGTTACAGTGTTGTACTGTGAATTTCAGTGTTTTTCAGTTTTATATGTTAAATGTTTTATGTCTAATTTTAATTTAGATTCAAAAAATTCTAAGTCGTTTTTAAATGTATTAATGTAAGTGTCAAATTGTTCACAATTTTGTATACGACAATTGTAAAAAAATAATTTATGTTCATTGCAGTTTTTAAAATAAAAAAAACCCCTGAAGAAGCCTGAATCCAACGGGCGAAACGTCGGGTGAAATGATTTAAAAAAATTATTTGTTTTTAATTCACCAACTTAAAGACCAAAAACAGCTCAAGAAAAGAGTTTTCTCACAAATTAACATTAATAAAAAAATATATTGGTCAAAATAAAATCTACATTTTAGTTTTCTTTTTCCATTAATATTCAAGTCGTTGTTTTTGTTTGTAGTATAGTTTTTAAAGACTTACAAAAACAGTATCATACGCAACGGCATACTTCGTATTTGTCCTATGCAAGGTGACTCGGGATCCGAAGTGCTGCCAATAGTTACGTCGTCTTCTAACGAAGTTGCTGATTTATTCCCGGATGCTATCAGGGCTGTGTAGGATCTTCAATGTATTTATTTCTCCAATTGTCTTCTATCGAATGTTGCTCTTTTTGAAGAACTTTTTATAAGGAGAATCCTTCTTGTTGGGCGCCAATTAAATAAAATGTTCCACTGATTTTAAATTTTATTTTTTTTTTCTTCCTTTACTTAATTTTATTTTCTTATAATGTTTACTTTATTTAATTCTTAATCAAAATGAACATTAAGTTGAGAGTCGCACTTTGCGACTGAACAATCGCCGATATTTCAAAGAGCAAGTGAACCCAAAACGAAAGTGAAATTAAAGAGAAAATCAAAAATGCACGCGCGATCCACTTAACATAAGACGCAACGTAGTTATTTTGTTTTGGGTCATTTCACAAGAGGTTCTCAAGAATTTTGTAACCACTTGTGAGTTCTTGCTTATGTGGTTAAGTAATTTAATTTTTTTTTATCGTTCATAAATTATTTTCTTTTGAGTAGAATTTTTTTTATGACCTAAAAATGCTTATTTCTTCGGCATAAACATTTTTGTCGTTAAATTGTACAGAGGAGGACATTAAACTGTATCCTTAGATTATGTACATTAGGCCGGATCAATTTGTTCTGGAAGAAAAAAATTAACAAAGAGTACAGCAAAACTAAAATCTACGGGCAGCTATTAGAAACTTTGCCCAAGGAACCATGGGTCTAAAGTCAATATCGAGCTGCCGGAGCTGTTTGGAGTCAGAAAAACGCTAAAAATTAGTACAATCACAAACAAATGAGATTAGAAATTATTAAATTTTTAATTAAAACTGTCATGAAGGGTTTTTTGACACGAGGAGTCTGTTTTTATACTCTACACCGAGGGTATATTCTCTTTGTCTCTCCGTTTGTAACACATAGAAGGGGTTTGATCAGCGTCACCACCTGAGTCGATTTAGCGATGTCCGTCTGTCTGTCTGTCTGTCCGTCTGTCTGTCCGTCTGTTGAAATCAGGTTTACGGGAAAACCAAGAAAGCTAATTGAATGAAACTTTCACACACAGGTCACACCTTCTTGCAGGCATCTTGCTATTGAAAATGGGTAAAATCGGTTCGCGGACACGCCCACCACCCATACTCTATGTATATTTACCCAGGCCAATTTTGAAAAAAGGTGCAGCGATTTTGATGAAACTTGGTGATTTGGTGAACCAAATTAGGATTAGGTTGGGTTTCAAGTTTCCAATGGATCGTACAGGGGCGTCGCACAGCCCTAAATTTTATCATTTATACTACCATATCATGTAAATGGTTCAAGACATAGCGATGAAATTTGGTAAAAGGATACATATCATATATATCTTAAGTTGTGATAAAAGTGGGCGTGGTACTTTTCGACTGTTAAAAATTTTGATTCCGTATATCTCGAAATTGGCACAAACGATTTTCATAAAAATTTTGGAGATGATGCCGCTGAAAGCAGTCATCATTACAAGCTCAGCCACTGGACCGAAAAAACTCGTTGAAGGGCGTGGCACCGCCCACAATATTTATAAACGTTATATTAAGAGAACTAACACCGCACTGGTTATGAAATTTAATGAGGCAGATATACTTGCTATAAGGTCTATTGTTACAAAAATTTGGTCCAATAGTAACTGTGGGCGTGGCACCTCCCGTATAAACAAAAAACGTTTATTGTTATAGATAGTGTGCTATGAGAGTAATCTTCATAAAATTTGGTGTATAGCTGTCAGTTACTATAAGCTTTAAAAATAAATGAATTTTGGCGGGATTGCATTAGTGGGCCTGGCACCTCCCATATTAACATAAATTTATAAAGGCTGTTTTTAGTGAACTGTTGCAGCAATTGCTATGTAAGTGGTTCAGTTGCTATAGAGTATATCTGAACCAAAAGTGGCTGAAATAGCACCAGTGGGCGTGGCACCTCCCACACAAATAAAATACGGTAAGTGGCATGTTTATCGAAATATGTGAGCAATCATACTAAAATTTGGTGTAAGGGGTTTGCTTATGGAAAGCTATTTCTGGATCAAAACTGGGCTGGATTGTACCAGTAGTTGTGTCATCGCCCTAAATTTTAAATTTAACTGCGGCATATATCGCAAAATATACAAGCTATTGTGCTCAAATTAAATATGCGGATGTCGATCACGAATATATTTTATTGAACCAAAAGTGGGCGGAATTGGAGAAGTGTGCGTGGCATATTTCAAATTTTTCATTTCTATCCAATTTTTCTTCAACATTTTCCATATTCTTTAGACTTTTTCAACCCTTAAACTTTTTCCAGTATATCCTATATATATTTGTTTGACTTTTTGAACCTCTTTTTTATTTTTTTTATTTATTTATTTTTTTATTTATTTATTTATTTAGTTAATCAAAGATTAGTACATTAAGAATTAATTTCTTTTACTGTACAACAAACATTTATCATCAAATCAAATACAAAATCATTTAATAATATTTAGCTGCCTATAGATAAAAATCAATACAAATTTAAATTTGATTTCAATTAGCTTAATACATATATATTTATGTGAATAGGTATAATTGTATCTTATATTAATTAAACAATAGCATAATAAGAGATGCAGAGTAAATAATTTAATTGAATAGTTGAGACGTAGAAAAAGTTATTGAGAAAAGTAGAGAAAGATTAGATGCTTGAAGTTTTTCCTGTTGGGCACACATTTTATATCTCTTGGCAGAGTATAGTATTCCACAGACGAATAGCATTAATGAAAAACAGTCTGGATGAATTAAGATATTTAAACGTTGGCAAATTTATACTCATTGTGCGTGATGAGTTAGAAAAATTTAGTTTCTCGTATAAATACTGAGGCTTTCTTGTATAAATAATATTGTGTAAGAAAACAGAATTTCTTATAATAAGATAATTTTGAAGACTACAGTTGAGTATCCTATAACTAAAAGCTGAAATGTGTTCGAATCTGTTGACACCATATATATAGCGAGCAGCATTACTGTAAGCTACTTGTAATTTATGCAATGAGCGTGAGTCTAACTTGCTATACACCACTTCGGAGTAGGTGATTATTGGGACAATAAGCTGTACTACTAAACGTCTCTTTGTCTCGGTTGGTACAAATAACGCAGTCATTCTGAGGTTTCGTAAAACACTGTAAGTTTTACCTACCACAGAATTTATGTGGTCTTCACAGCTCAGGACTGAATTTACTCGAAATCCTAGATTGGTAGCTTTGTTCACAAACTTTAGCTCAGTATTATTTTAGACAATAGTCGGAAGACTATTAACAAAGACTCTTGCTTTTGAAATCGGTAGCACATAAGACTTAGATTGACTTAAATTTAGTTTGTTTTGTATTGTCCAATTGCTAAGTCTGTGGAGATCTTCATTAACACGATAGCACAAGTCTTCCATTAGGCCTACTGGGTGCGAGAAGTGCAGTTGCAGATCATCAGCATAAGCGTGCATAGAAACATTATGGCAAATATAAAATACATCGTTGATAAAAAGAGTGAACAAAAGCGGACCCAATATGGATCCCTGAGGTACCCCGCATATCACAGCTTGTATACCTGAGATTTTATGCCCTACTTTTACTCTCTGCGTTCTCCCATGTAGGTAACTTTTAAGAAAGTCCACTGCAGTATCTGAGAATTCAAAAAATATTTTTAGTTTGCGACATAATAATGCATGATCCACACTGTCGAAGGCTTTAGAAAAGTCTAACAGACATATGCAACTCTTATATCGTCAAGTATTTTCACCAAAGCAGTTGAAGAACTATGGCCAGGACGGAAACCAGATTGCAAAGGTGAAACAAGTTTAAAGTTTATGTAAGTCAATATGAATACGTATCTGATCAGCTATTAATGATTCACAGACTTTAGAGACGCAAGAAAGAATACTTATGGGTCTATAGTCGCTGGGTTGTGATGCAGTTTGCTTCTTAGCAATTGGCATAATTGTTGCCACTTTCCATGCCTTAGGAAATGTTGAGGTAGTCAAACAATGGTTTATTATGTGTGTAAGGGAACTGAGAGCAAAAGGAAGTACAAGTTTTAGAAACTTAATGCATATACCATCCTCACCTGTAGCATTTGACTTAATACTTTTGACGCTTTTGACTTTTTTCATAAGTTTCTTTATTTTTTCGACTTTTTCATCAATGTTGAATGGTTTCAAATTTTTTCAACCTCTCAACTTTTTTAGAGTTTTTCAACCTCTCTCAACTTTTTTCAACATTTTGCATATATTTTCGACTTTTTCAACATTTTTCAACCTCTGTCAACCTTTCTAACATTTCACATTTTTTTGACTTATTCAACCTCTTTAACGTCTTTTTAAGATTTGTTTAAAAGGTTCTTTCAGTGCAGTGTAGGGTATGTGAGTTTTGGCCTGGCCGAAAATAATACCTTAACTTGCTTTTATTTATTTTTTGCTAAGGCATACACCAGAGGGCCCTACAGTGAAATTTTTAGATTTTTTTTCTATTTTAAGGAGAAATTTCGGCAATCTAATGTTATCCTTATTCATTTGTTTCATAATATGGATTTCGGGTCATTTGGTATAGGGATCAACCAATATGAAAAAATACACACCAAAAAATGGTCCCGCAAAATCTATATAAACGCGTTCGAAAGGTTTTTGAGGATATTCCCAATGGTGTTTCGGTTTGGTTGGTGGATAATTTTTGAATTCGCTGCAACTTGTGCACTTTCTTACAATATTTTCAACATCAGAGTCAAAACCCGGCCATCAACAAAAACTACGTCCCAGACTTATCATTCTTGTTGCCCCGATTCCGAATCTTTCAGCATTTGAAAGTTGTTTGCCACTTTGCAAACGAAGTAATAATGGAAGTAGTGAAGTGTCATTAGCTGTAGCTTTAGCTAATTCATTTACTGTTATTGGCAAACTCTCGATTTGGTTTATTCCATGGACTTCTGCTTCCTCAAAGAAATATGGTTCCTCGTCTTGAATAGGCAATCGCGAGAAAGCGTCTGCGTTGGCATTTTCTCCGCTACGTTTGTATTTTATTTTTTAATTAAAACCTTGTAAAAAGATTGCATAATGTTGCATTCTAATGGCAGACATATAAGGGAGTGGTTTATTTGGTGAAAATATTTGCACCAAAGGCTTATGGTCCGTAAAAAAAAGGAATTCGAGACCATAAAGAAATTGATAAAATTTTTTAACACCAAATACGATTGAATATGCTTTTTATCTAATTGCGACCATTTTCGCTGAGATTCATTTAAAGTCTGAGAAGCAAACTGTATTTGTCTTTCTATACCATCAGGCATTTTGTGGGAAAGAACGGCTCCCACCCCTATAGGTGAAGCGTCGGTAGCAAGTACTACTGGTAATTTGTCCGAATAATGTACAAGAAACTCATCCGATTGCATTTTCTCTTTGAGTTTTTGAAAAGAATCTTCATAAGATTTGTTCCATACCCATTTATTATTTTTTCTTAGAAGGAAATGTAAAGGTTCTGAAACTTCACTTAGGTTTTGGAAAAATCTATGGTAATAATTTATTAAACCCGAAAAACTCTGCAATTCGGTTTTGTTTGTTGGACGTTTTGCGTTTTTAATCGCTGTTACCTTTGACTCCGCTTTATGGACCCCAGATTTATTTAATCTATATCCACAGTATTTAATTTCGTTTTTGAGAAATTCGGTTTTACATTTTAAGGTACAAAAGTGCAAATTGCATTAATTTTATGGCTGCTATGATCGAAAATAGGTAAAAAAATCGATTTTTTTTCGTTTTTTTTTAACAAATTCTAACTTTGAAGCCTTCTATCTGGAATCAATTATATGGGTTACAAAAAGTTAGCCATCCTATCTTATAGAAAATTTTATAACAAAAATTTTTAATATACATCTGTTAGTAGTAAAGTCATAACCAGAGTATTTTATTAACATCAATGCGAACTTTGTATGTTAAAATTACAAAATTCTGAAAGGACTTTTTTTTTAAATTGTCGTTATTTCCTCAATACGTAATGAATTTTCATATTTTTTTTTTTTTAAATTTCTTCATTATTGTATGGATTTTATGAAAAAGTGACTTTAAGTGCAAAATGAATTATTTTGCAAAGGATGTTGTTCATACCGCAAGGCTGAGGCACTTTCTTCAAATCAAAAATTGTAAAATGTTCTTTGCACTAAACGTAACTTTTTCATAAAACACATACAATAATGAATAAACTTAAAAAAAAAATTATGAAAATCCATTACGTATTGAGGAAATAACGACAATTTAAAAAAAGTCCTTTCAAAATTTTGTAATTTTAACATACAAAGTTCAAGTGACGATAACTTTGAAAAGTGTGGCTTTTCAGCAAAATAAAAATATATAGGTCTTTTAAAATTGAGCATGGAATGATACCTGTAAGTCTTAAGCAAATTAATGACATTCATGTAGTCCGCTTTAATCGATTTGAAAAATAATGTGCATTTATGGGAAGAAATATTGCTTGCATTGATGTTAATAAAATACTCTGGTTATGACTTTACTACTAACAGATGTACATACTATATATTTAAAATTTTTGTTATAAAATTTTCTATAAGATGGGATGGCTAACTTTTTGTAACCCATATAATTGATTCCAGATAGAAGGCTTCAAAGTTAGAATTTGTTAAAAAAAAAAACGAAAAAAAGCGATTTTTTTACCTATTTTCGATCATAGCAGCCATAAAATTAATGCAACTTGCACATTTTGTACCTTAAAATGTTTGTAAGGCTCTATTCTGCACTATAGAAAAATTTAAAATTGGTTGGCTGACGATTAAAGTTCTTACAAGCATTTATGTGAAGTATATGCTCTCAAAAGTGAATTTTTTTGAGTTTTGCCATTTATATGGAAAATTGGGACCAAACGAAAAAAACCATTGCGATATTCGGATTCTACGGAAAATTTCACTATAGAAAATGTTATCGCCATTCGTTGTGGTGTAAGTTGTTGTAAATTTGTAGAGTAGTGTAATTGGTTTATTAAACTATGTCGAAAAATTTTTATTTTTTTTTTAATTAGTCTAATAAGCACACTTACTGTAAAAATATGAAACTAAGTATATCATTATTGAAGTTTAATTGAACTTAAGTTCGCCCAGCGGTTGAAATTCAACTATTAAAAATGCTTTTAGTATTAAAAAACTAATAAAAAGAGGACTATTTTTTGCCATCGCTTTTAAAAATTAAAATCATTCCAAAATGTTGCCCTATCCCTATATCTATCCCTTCTTAGAGTTCATTATACATATCTCCATACCAAATTTCATCAAAATCAGTCAATTAGTTCACCTAAGAAACATATTTTCCTGTTAAGAGCGTGGTATCACCTAAATAAAAGCAAAAGCTTTAATCTTCCTCAATACCACATTTCATCAAAATCGGTCGATTAGTTAAGTTGTAAAATATATTTTCTTATTGAAGGGGTGGCACTCTCCCCGTTTCCTCAGGGTTCAATCTATTTCTGTATCCAATTTCATCAAAATCGGTCCATTACGTGTTATTACCATAAACATTCATTAACATCAGTCCACTTGTTTAACCGTGGAAACGTATTTTCCTGTTGAAGGCGTGGCTCCGCCTACTATTAAATAAAAAATCACATTCTGCACTGCTCCTCTTCATAACCTTTACTTACTTACTTACTTACTTACTTAGATGGCCATAACAACCCGTTGTCAGGCTACGGCCGACCTCATTAGTTCTCGCCAGGCGCCTCTGTTTTGCGCGCGCCTTCTCCAAGCGCGGTTAGGGCTTCCTCAGCTTAGTCTATCCACCGGAGGCATGGTCTCCCACTTCGTCGTTGACCGGGGACCTTCCCTTCGAATACCTTTTTCGCTGGAGCTTCTTTATCCATACGATGGACATGACCCAGCCAGCGTAGTCGCTGTATTGTTATACGCTTAACTATGTCAATGTCGGCGTATAGCTCATACAGATCGTGGTTCATTCGAATGCGATAGTCGTCGCCAACTCGAACAGGACCAAATGCTGCGTCTGTTGTCGAAACCACCCATGCCTCAGCGCCATAAAGAAGCACAGGTAGAATGAGCGTCTTGTAGAGTGTTAGCTTTGTCGATCGAGAGAGAGCTCTGCAACGTAATTGCTTACTGAGACCGTAGTAGCACCTATTAGCAATTGTTATTCTCCGCTCAATCTCCAGACTGACATCATTGTTGCTGGTTACGGCAGTGCCAAGGTAAATGAATTCCTTGACAACTTCTAATTTACAGTTGCCCGTTGTAACATGAGAGTCTAGATCCCGTGCTCTCTTGTTGTTGTTAGTAGACATCATGTATTTCGTCTTGCCCTCGTTTACCGTCAAACCCACTTTGCTGATTCCTTTTCAATAGCAGTGAAAGCAGCAGTAACATCTCTCTTACTCCGACCGATAATATCAATATCATCAGCGTACGCAAGGAGCTGAACACCTTTGAAGAAAATGGTGCCATTATGATGCACACCGGCTTTTCGTACGATCCCCTCCATAATGAAATTGAAGAGATCGCACGAGAACGGGTCGCCTTGTCTGAAACCTTGCTCGGTATTAAAAGTTCCGGAGAGGTCATTCCCTACCTTGACGGAGCTACACGTATTGCTCAACGTCATCCTGCAGAGCCTTATCAACTTTGCAGGTATACCGAACTCAGACATTGTTGCGTATAGGCAATCCCGCACTGGGCTATCGAACGCAGCTTTATAATCAACGAAGAGATGGTGAGTGTCGATTTGATATTCATGGGTTTTCTCCAGGATTTGGCGTAGTGTAAAAATCTGGTCTATGGTGGACTTACCAGGTCTAAAGCCACACTGATAGGATCCGATCAGCGTTTCTGTATACGGCTTCAATCTTTCACACAATACGCTCGAGAGGATCTTATATGCGATGGAAATAAGACTGATACCCCTGTAGTTGGCGCAGATTGTCGGGTCTCCTTTCTTTATTACAGGACAAAGCACGCTGAGATTCCAATCGTCGGGCATGCTTTCCGCTAGCCATATTTTGCTGATGAGTTGATGCATGCACCTTATCAATTCATCGCCACCAGCTTTAAACAACTCAGCTGGCAGGCCGTCAGCACCCGCTGCTTTGTTGTTTTTGAGTCGCTGGATAGCAACTCGAACCTCTTCATGGCTAGGTGATGGTACCTCCACTGCGTTATCATCGATTGGTGGTATCGTACTGCATTCTCTCTGGGCGGAATTGGTGGGATCATCGCCCGTAAGCAAGTTGGAGAAATGCTGCCTCCATAACCTCAGTACAGTCTGTGTATCTGTAACCAGATTTCCATTTTCGTCTCTACAAGTGGATGCTCCGGGCTTGAAACCTTGAGTTAGACGCTTAACTTGTTGATAGAATTTTCGTGCATCCTTCTTGCCCTGATACACCTCAAGTTCCTTTTCCTGCTCCCTTTTTTTACGTCTAAAAATGCGCCTCTCTTCCTTCCTCTTTTCGCGGTAGTTTTCTCGCACGGCTCGCGTTGCGGCTGACTGCAGCGTCTTCTTGTATGCGGCGTTTTTTTCAGCAGTCGCATCGCGACACTCCTGGTCATACCATTGGTTTCGAGGTTGTGGGCGTCGAAAACCAATGACTTCCCCGAGGAAGTGCCGAAGCAGCACGCATGGAGTGGGAGATGTGTGTCCAAAGTCCACCGGCGTCGTCGGTTCCAGAGGTTGGTTGGTTGAGCTTAACCGAGAGTTGAGCGGAGTACGCCTCGGCAGTCCGTTGTGATTGCAGCTTGGCGACGTCCAGTTTTCGTTGCATGCCCGTGCGTACATTCTTCGCATTTCATAGCCGCATGCGGATCTTAGCTGCAACAAGATAGTGGTCGGAGTCAATGTTGACCCCCCGAAATGTACGCACATCCAGAATGCTTGAAGCGTGCCTACCGTCGATCACAACATGATCAATTTGGTTTTTCGTTTTTTGATCCGGGGATAGCCAGGTGGCCTTGTGAATGTCGAGGTGTTGAAATCTGGTACTACTAACTACCATGTTTCGCGCCGCGGCGAGTCGATCAGTCTCAGACCGTTGTTTGAAGTGGTCTCGTGGAGACTGAACTGACCGACTGTAGCGCCAAAGATGCCTTCTCTTCCGACCTTCGCGTTAAAATCGCCGAGGACTATTTTTACATCTTCCTCTAGGCTCGCGTAGAAATCATCCTTGGTGGCATCGTCCTTTTCCTCCGTCGGGGCGTGTGCGCAAATTAGGCTTATGTTGAAGAATTTTGCCTTGATACGGATCGTAGCCAACCTTTCGTTTATTGGCGTGAACCGGGAAACTAGGTGGCGTAATTTTCGATTTACAACGAATCCGCAACCAACTTCGCGCCTCTCCGCATGGTCGCTGTAGTAGATATCACAGTTCGTCCGTTTAGAGCAGCCTTGTCCTTTCCATCGCATCTCCTGGATGGCGGTGATGTCAGCCTTTATTTTTACGAGGGCTTCCGCCAGTTGGATAGTTGCACCTTCCCTATGGAGGGTCCGGACATTCCAGGTGCATATCCGTAAATCATTGTCCGCTTTTCGTTTGCAGTGGTCGTCATCGTAGTGGGGGCTATTATCCGAGGCTGATTTGGTTTTCATTGGAAATGATGATAATGTGTGGTGGGACCCAAACCCTACGCACACATTCCAAGTTTTAAGTCTAGGAGAGACTCGCCTTCTCACAACTAGCTCACTCCCGGACGGGTGGTCAAGGGATCTCCAGAGGATACTTGGCCAAAAAAGGCCGGAAGTTTGTGAGCTGCTTGAACTGCTTGCAAAAGAATCATCTCTGGCCACTCCCAAGTGAGTGGCGATCAGGACTTTCCCCACTTACGTGGACTTCTACAAGCAGCCCCATCCTTCATAACCTTTACAACAACAAAAAAACTAAGCGATTATATTGTGTTATGGCAGTTAAAAAAGGATGGAGCCGTTTTGCAACTTATTAATTTATAAATAATCCTTACTCTCTCATAATCAAAGAGTACGAAGCTGTTGTATATCTCAACCCTGTGTATTCGATTATATGAAAGATCGGATAAGCTCAAGTCAAAAAAGTATTTTTTAATGAAGCACGCATAAAAGTAAGAAAAAATACTTCTTAGTATTAAAAAACTGAACTGGAAAGAATTATTTTTTGTCATCGCTCCAAAAATTTAAATCATATCAATCATAAATCAATATTTCTCTTCCTTAAGGCTCAATCTGTCTCCATACCAATTTTCATCAAAATCGGTTCATTAGCTTAGCTGTGAAAACATTTTTTCCTACTGGGGCTTGGTACTGTCCACTTTAAAACAAATAGCTTTCCTCAGAGTTCAATCTATATCTGTATCAAAATCGGCACATTAGCTTAGTAGATAAAACGCTTTTTCCTGTTAGAGCTGCTGCCACGCCTCCTAAAAAAATTTGAGTTTTTAGAAATCTTTTTTAGGGTTCAGTCTATATTCTAACGCAATTTCATCAAAATCGGTCCAAACCTTTTCTTAGGGTACAATCTATCTCCAAACCTAATTTCATTAACATCAGTCCACTTGTTTAACCGTGGAAACGTATTTTCTTGTTGAAAGCGTGGCTCCGCCTACTATTAAATAAAAAATCACATTCTGCACTGAAAAAAACGGTTTACTTTTAATATAGACATTAGACCTGGTCGATTTGTATGAACAAAATAAATTCAGCCAGACACCGACTCAAAAGTTAAAAGGACCCTTAAACCCTGCGTCATATTATTTTCGATCCGGGAAAAACCTGATCCTCCTGAAGATTCTTTTTGGTTAAAAAAAAACGTGTTTTTTGCTCATAACTTTTATTTCTTCACAGAATGGATACCTGAATTTGCTTGAAAAATAAAAATTGCGTTATTGCAAAAAATTTGACGTTAAAAAATTTAAAATTTTTTTTCTGTTATAGATAATATTTAGTAATTTTTCAAACTCGCCCGATTATGACATTTCTGACAAACAAAATTTAGGCGACTCGCTAACAGTAATGTGAACATTTTTGACATTCGCGCAATTTTGACGTTTGAGGCGAAACAACAAGGCGACTCGCGAACCGTAATATCAATTTAGGCGAATCGCCTAATTTTTCAGACGACTCGCCATCGGTAATAAGGCTATAACTTTCGGTGAATTCGCCGATTTATTAATAATAATAATAATAATAGAGTTTAGCTACTACAGCTATTATAGCCTTCTTAGCTATTTAGCATTGAAGCTTTATACCAAGTAAAAAGCTTATTCAATAAATAATGGAATAGGAAAAATTATCATGCACATTAATTTGTTATTTATTTTATAATTTTTGCTTTATCGCACTTTCTCAACATACCCACTCAGACCATGTAAAAATAGACATATAGATATTAAAATAGTTATATGTATAAATTTCCTGGTCCAAGGCATAAATGTTAGAAAAAATTTACCCAGCATGCTGTGGGGCTCGGGCAACACAAACAAAAAAATACACACCACAATTTATTATACGACTTGTGCTTGCTACTTCTGAAAAAAATGTTTTATATCAAGATCAACGAATAGAAAAAAAATTGTTGCTTTGCTCTGTTTCACTTTTTGCTGCTCAACAGATCTATGCAAAAAGAAAAACATATCAAGCTTACAAATTCTTACTAATCGGCTTAAAAGGCACTGATGAGTTCGCCTAGCAACGGACGAAACTATATGACTAACTTTAGCCCGTTTTTTCTGTTTAATTTATCTCTCTTAAGCATAACTTTTTAGTGTTGACACACATTGCATTGAGCAGTAAGCTCAATAAAACAAAAAAGTAAGCGATATTAAAACTTAAATTCACATTCGAATTGTTCCTAAGCCAATGAATACATATCAAAAGTCAAATTCCAAATTAGAAAATTTATTTCAGCAATATTTTCATTTCAGCAAACATTTCATTTTCATTCATAATATAGCAATGGATTTAAGAACTTATTATATACGGTTAATAAGAATTTTTTTGTTAGCGTTTTTGGAACAGATTATAATTTAATATATTTTTTTTGCTGAGTTTTCAGTTCAGTACTTTTTAGTGCAAAAAAATTACAATTGCAATATGCATAAATGGGCAACTAGCTGCTTATACTAGTTTCAACCGCTGCTACACCGTATCATCTGTAAGTTTTGTTAGCCGGAGCTTAAGAATTTCCTAGCATACTATATTATACTTTTTGCATTGATCAGCTAAACATCAAATTCTTAAACGTCGGGTAACAAAACTTACTGGTTATACCGTGTAGCAGCGGTTGATACTAGTATAAGCACTAGGGGTGGCAATCCCGGAGCTTTTTGAGTTTCGGGATCGACGTTTTCAATCCGGGATCCCGGGATCAATCCCGGGATTGATAGTTCTAGTAAATGCATACAAAACTACAAAAAAAAAAAACGAGAAGCTTATACTATTGTACATGTAAAATTAAAATTGCTTTATTTCAGAGCGTAACAATGAAGAATAAGAACGCAAAATAATAGAAAAATAAAAGCTTAAAAATTGACTTAGAACACTTCGATTGTAAATACATCTAAATCACATTTACTATGTTTGACTAGTAGAAGATAGTCACTATTAAAAGGAGATGATAGAGGATAATCAAGCATTTATGTATGACCAAACTATCAATTTTATTCTTACATTTAGAAATTCGTGTACCACACTTTGTACTTGATTAATATTTTATCACCTTCTTCAAATGTGATTTAGTGGCACCGAATGGCTCGCTCTCAGTAGACGCACCCATAAGTGTGCTTCATTTAAGTTGTCAAAATCTTTAGAAGCTGATTTCAGCAAAAAAGCTTTAGACAAAAGTTTAATTATATCTTTGAACTTAAATTTTGGTAGGTCTAGGTATGGGTCAAAATTTCAATGTCAAATCAAGGTCGGCTGTGGTTTTTTTTTTGAAGACAAATCTATATTTTTTGTTGCAGGTTAGTATTTTATTATAAAAAGTAGATATGTTTTGCTTATGTTGTTTTTCTATTGCATTTTTAGTATTTCCGATATTGATAAAAATAATTTTAGTCTAAATCTCACATTTTATCATTTTTCTCCTAAACTATCAATTTTCAATACAAATCGCATTTAAAATCTTAAACAAAAAATTGCTACAATAAAAAAAAAATATTTTTACTCAATTTAAGGTTCAGACACAATTGAAGTGCATTTTGCAGGTTGATGCAATAATGTTTCATGCACATCAAATGTATTGAAAACAATTATTTTGCAGATTTTGTACTTAAATATGTCATATAAAAGAATATTTATTATATAATATAAAATTTTTTTCTAATCCCGAAAATCCCGGGATCGTCTCTTTGTAATCCCGGGATTACTTAAGCCTATATTTAGAGCAAATCCCGGGATACCGGGATTGCCACCCCTAATAAGCTCCTAGTTGCCCATTTTTGTCTTTTATGCATTTTGCAACTGTATAGCCCTATTACCGTTGGCGAATCGCTTGAAAAATTAAGCGACTCGCTAAAATTGAAATTACGGTTCGCGAGTCGCTCTGTTGTTTCGCCTTAAACGTCAAAATAGCTCGAAAGTTAAAAATTTTCATATTACTGTCAGCGATTCGCCTAACTTTCGTTCGCCAAAAATGTCAAAATCGGGCGAGTAATATTTTTATGTGACAAATATTCGCCATTTTTTTTTAAATTTTAACAAAAAGTGAAGAAACTGCCAATTATGTATGTCGGAATGCACAAAGAAATGGTTAATAAATCAATTTTATTTAAGTATTTGGAATATTTTGAGTTAATAGCCTGAAAAAACCAATGGACAGCAGTTCCGAAAAATGCTTAAGGGGTTATATCTCCCTAATTTTTTTTTACTTTTCCATTTTTTTTTATTGGCTTAAATCATGCCAAAACAATCCTAGAATCAAAATCTACAGCGCCCAAGTAGCGATTTAAACTGAAAATTTTTTTAAATCAATTTTTTCCAAGAAACTTAAATGAAGATGTATAGCCTTTTGAAACTTCAAACGCGTTTTTCTCGAAACCATGTTTTCACAATCGGCGGGCAGTAGAACTCAAAAAGTTTACATCCGGTTGACTTGTAATTTTAACAGTAGCTTCATTGTTTGATTATCTGTTAAAGTACACACGATTTTACAGATTAATTAACAAGAAAAAAGTTATGAGCAATTTTCGATTTTTTTCGTCGAAAACACTATTTTCTGTTAAAACATTTGTCATTTCGCGAAAAAAAATTCTAAAAACATAATCATGTGTACTTCAACAGAAAAACTCATGTACAGTGTTGGAAAAAATAATAGGGACAAGCGCAGCAAAAAAATGTATGTATTATTGCACAATTTTTTATGCTACAATCTGTTTTTAATGGAATTGACTGTAAAGTTACCTTATATAATGGGTCTCAATTTAGCAAAATCAAACAAGTATGAAAGTGCACGGATTTTGCATAGGCGCGTCTTGAATGGGCACAGTTCATATTTAAGCTGGAAAAAATAATAGGGACAAAATATAATTTTGAGTACCTTGGACAAAGTCTGTTAATAAAAATGATCTTAAGTGGTAAGTTGTACTTTAGAATGATATACTTACTTACTTAGATGGCCATAACAACCCGTTGTCAGGTTACGGCCGACCTCATTAGCTCTCGCCAGGCGCCTCTGTTTTGCGCGCGCCTTCTCCAATCGTTAATGCCAAGCGCGGTTAGGGCTTCCTCAGCTTGGTCTATCCACCGGAGGCATGGTCTCCCTCTTCGTCGTTGACCGGGGACCTTCCCTTCGAATACCTTTTTCGCTGGAGCTTCTTTATCCATACGATGGACATGACCCAGCCAGCGTAGTCGCTGTATTGTTATACGCTTAACTATGTCAATGTCGGCGTAGAGCTCATACAGCTCGTGGTTCATTCGAATGCGATAGTCGTCGCCAACTCGAACAGGACCAAAGATTTTGCGGAGAACTTTCCTCTCGAACACTCCAAGAGCGGCTGCGTCTGTTGTCGAAACCACCCATGCCTCAGCGCCATAAAGAAGCACAGGTAGAATGAGCGTCTTGTAGAGTGTTAGCTTTGTCGATCGAGAGAGAGCTCTGCAACGTAATTGCTTACTGAGACCGTAGTAGCACCTATTAGCAATTGTTATTCTCCGCTAAATCTCCAGACTGACATCGTTATTGCTGGTTACGGCAGTACCAAGGTAACTGAATTCCTTGACAACTTCTAATTTACAGTTGCCCGCTGTAACATGAGAGTCTAGATCCCGTGCTCTCTTGTTGTTGTTAGTAGACATCATGTATTTCGTCTTGCCCTCGTTTACCGTCAAACCCACTTTCGCTGATTCCTTTTCAATAGCAGTGAAAGCAGCAGTAACATCTCTCTTACTCCGACCGATAATATCAATATCATCAGCGTACGCAAGGAGCTGAACACCTTTGAAGAAAATGGTGCCATTATGATGCACACCGGCTTTTCGTACGATCCCCTCCATAATGAAATTGAAGAGATCGCACGAGAGCGGGTCGCCTTGTCTGAAACCTTGCTCGGTATTTAAAGTTCCGGAGAGGTCATTCCCTACCTTGACGGAGCTACACGTATTGCTCAACGTCATCCTGCAGAGCCTTATCAACTTTGCAGGTATACCGAACTCAGACATTGTTGCGTATAGGCAATCCCGCACTGGGCTATCGAACGCAGCTTTATAATCGACGAAGAGATGGTGAGTGTCGATTTGATATTCATGGGTTTTCTCCAGGATTTGGCGTAGTGTAAAAATCTGGTCTATGGTGGACTTACCAGGTCTAAAGCCACACTGATAGGATCCGATCAGCGTTTCTGTATACGGCTTCAATCTTTCACACAATACGCTCGAGAGGATCTTATATGCGATGGAAATAAGACTGATACCCCTGTAGTTGGCGCAGATTGTCGGGTCTCCTTTCTTTATTACAGGACAAAGCACGCTGAGATTCCAATCGTCGGGCATGCTTTCCGCTAGCCATATTTTGCTGATGAGTTGATGCATGCACCTTATCAATTCATCGCCACCAGCTTTAAACAACTCAGCTGGCAGGCCGTCAGCACCCGCTGATTTGTTGTTTTTGAGTCGCTGGATAGCAACTCGAACCTCTTCATGGCTAGGTGATGGTACTTCCACTGCGTTATCATCGATTGGTGGTATCGTACTGCATTCTCTCTGGGCGGAATTGGTGGAATCATCGCCCGTAAGCAAGTTGGAGAAATGCTGCCTCCATAACTCCAGTACACTCTGTGTATCTGTAACCAGATTTCCATTTTCGTCTCTACAAGTGGATGCTCCGGGCTTGAAACCTTGAGTTAGACGCTTAACTTGTTGATAGAATTTTCGTGCATCCTTCTTGCCCTGGTACACCTCAAGTTCCTCACGCTCACGCTTTTCCTGCTCCCTTTTTTTACGTCTGAAAATGCGCCTCTCTTCCTTCCTCTTTTCGCGGTAGTTTTCTCGCACGGCTCGCGTTGCGGCTGACTGCAGCGTCTTCTTGTATGCGGCTTTTTTTTCAGCTTTCGCATCGCGACACTCCTGGTCATACCATTGGTTTCGAGGTTGTGGGCGTCGAAATCCAATGACTTCCTCGGCAGCAGCGCGCATGGAGTGGGAGATGTGTATCCAAATTCCACCGGCGTCATCGGTTCCAGAGGTTGGTTGATTGAGCTTAACCGAGAGTTGAGCGGAGTACGCCTCGGCAGTCCGTTGTGATTGCAGCTTGGCAACGTCCAGCTTTCGTTGCATGCCCGCGCGTACATTCTTCGCATTGCATAGCCGCATGCGGATCTTAGCTGCAACAAGATAGTGGTCGGAGTCAATGTTGACCCCTCGAAATGTACGTACATCCAGAACGCTTGAAGCGTGCCTTCCGTCGATCACAACATGATCAATTTGGTTTTTCGTTTTTTGATCCGGGGATAGCCAGGTGGCCTTGTGAATGTCGAGGTGTTGAAATCTGGTACTATTAACTACCATGTTTCGCGCCGCGGCGAAGTCGATCAGTCTCAGACCGTTGTTTGAAGTGGTCTCGTGGAGACTGAACTGACCGACTGTAGCGCCAAAGATGCCTTCTCTTCCGACCTTCGCGTTAAAATCGCCGAGGACTATTTTTACATCTTCCTCTAGGCTCGCGTAGAAATCATCCTTGGTGGCATCGTCCTTTTCCTCCGTCGGGGCGTGCGCGCAAATTAGGCTTATGTTGAAGAATTTTGCCTTGATACGGATCGTAGCCAACCTTTCGTTTATTGGCGTGAACCGGGAAACTAGGTGGCGTAATTTTCGACTTACAACGTAGTAGATATCACAGTTCGTCCGTTTAGAGCAGCCTTGTCATTTCCATCGCATCTCCTGGATGGTGGTGATGTCAGCTTTTATTTTTACGAGGGCTTCCGCCAGTTGGATAGTTGCACCTTCCCTATGGAGGGTCCGGACATTCCAGGTGCATATCCGTAAATCATTGTCCGTTTTTCGTTTGCAGTGGTCGTCATCGTAGTGGGCGCTATTATCCGAGGCTGATTTGGTTTTCATTGGAAATGATGATAATGTGTGGTGGGACCCAAACCCTACGCACACATTCCAAATTTTAAGTCTAGGAGAGACTCGCCTTCTCACAACTAGCTCACCCCCGGACGGGTGTCCAAGGGATCTCCAGAGGAAACTTGGCCAAAAAGGCCGGAAGTTTGTGAGCTGCTTGAACTGCTTGCAAAAGAATCATCTCTGGCCACTCCCAAGTGAGTGGCAATCAGGAACTTTTCCCACTTACGTGGACTTCTACAAGCAGCGCCATCCTCATTTAGAATGATATAGTAAATACTTTATATGAGGACCCTTTACTTACTTGCTAGATTTAATCGATATTTATTGGAAATGGGTCGTTGAAAACATTGTTCCAAAGCTTAAAGAGATGCATTTAAAAAATTCAGAAAATCAAGCCAAAAATTCGAGACATGGCCAGTATAATGGAGTGCTCTAAGAACATGACTTGCAATGATCTGAAATCAGTTGCAAAAAGAGAGAGCAGAGAAAGAAATCCAAGATTTCACCAATTTCGACGACGTTTTGGATAATTATCGAGCAGAAATTCCCGTGATACATCGAAAGTCAGCACTAGCATTGTGCCGCGTGTGGTATCTACATAATCAATTGACAAGTATTGTAAGTCCGTTTGCACCACCAAATGCGGTAGTTTCAAAATCGAAAGAATAGATTCACTACGATATGATGATAAGTATTTATCTTCAAATTTGAAGTTTTTTAGACGTCAATTTCTGTTTTGTAATTTGGTAGCATTGTTTTGAAGGCGAACTTTTTCATTCGCCAACCATAATACCAAGACATAAACGAGTCGCCAAGTAAAGCGAATCGACAAATTTAGGCAACTCGCGAACGGTAATAGGGCTAGTATTTTTTTTTGTGTTGTTTCCACTTGTACTGAACAGGAAGCTCTGCAAAAAATACAATAAAAATTTCTGTTTTTTTTTTAAATTCCAAAAAAACAATTAAATTTTTGCTAAGATAATCATCGATATCTTTATTTTCTTACTTTCAGGCATCCGGATAAATCAAACCTTCCAGAAGCCGAGACAAAATTTGTTGAAATAAAGCAAGCATATGAACTATTAAATGATGTAGATCGGCGACGTATTTACGATCAACATGGGATAACCAATGAAGATTCACATTATTTCAAAAAGCAGCATGATTATACACAGTATGAACGATTTGCTTCAGATCCTTTTGAAGAATTTTTTGGACAGCGCTTTTATTTTGATCAGGATATAAGTATTTATCACAAACTAACAGTAACGACAAAGTATTTCGAGCAGACTATAATTCCGAAGAGTGAAACTGTTCCTCATATTTTAATGCTCTATAGTGATTGGTGTTTTCGATGTACTCGACTAGTAGGAGCATTAAAAAAGTTAATTAACAATTTGGAGCCACTGGGTAAAATTTAAACGGTGAAGTTTACTGTACTTACTTAACTAATTATTTTTTAGGAATTCAATTTGCTACGATAAATGCTGCACATGAACAGACCCTCTTAAAAAAAATTGGTGTGGACGATGTTCCAAACATAATACTTGTTTTAAACAGACGTAGTTTCATTTATAGAGACTCATCGTACTCAGTGCAGAAGATAGTAGGTAATTTAATTCGTATTTTGTGCTGAAACAAATGTAAACTGTTTCTTATTAATTAGTTATTCATTATATGCTGGTAATATCTTATTCAGTCAAGTGAAATCGTAGAATCTAAGCATAAGTAGTGCATTTAACAAAATATTAGTTATTAAAAATTGCTTTGATGAAATACTTTTTGCAAGGCATGTAGGGTAATGTTTTGAATTAAAGATCCATCCATTGTCAATTTTGTAGCCTGGTGATCTGGTACCGGCGATCAACTGGTCCCTGAAACGAAGTTTCAGCTTCCTTTTTATCTTATGGTTGTAAATTGAAGATAATTTTAGATGTGGCGATGTCTTTTATTTGGTCTATGTGTCAGAGCCAACGTAATTTTTTACGTTCACAGCATTATCGCCGCATACAGAAGCAAATATGCGAAGTAAGATTTTCTGTTCAAAGTACTTGGCTGCCTGGTTTGACCGAGGCCAGGCCAAAAAACGCCATTTCACTATTTCTAATTTAAAACGGAGGATATTTTTTACAAGCCATAATTAGAAACACTAAAATTACTCCTTTTACTGAAATAACGCTTGCCGGAAAGCTTGGTGTCGTCTAATCACACATTTTTGGAGAAAAACTTTGGTCAGCTATATAGTTGGAGGCTAATATTTCCGCCAGCGGAGTTATTGTGAAATCTCTACAATGTAGGTGTCTCTGCTAAAAGATGAACTTAAACTTGACAATTTCTATTATTTGTTATATAATATGTATGTAACACATCCTTAAGTTGTGAGTATCTATAATAAGCCCTAAGCTGCAACGCTAATGTCATTTTCATTTCCTTTTGTTTTTTTGTTATATTAGGTTCGTTCCTACCAGAAAAAATAGGTAAATATTTATAAAGTTTTACCACAAAAAGAATTCCTGCCAGAAAAAATGTGGTGTTTGAGAGAGAAAAAATGAGAGTAAGAAATAAAAAAATAAGTTTCAATTTCCACCCAATTTCTTTTGGCTAAAAATTGAAGACTGTCAAAATCGTAGGTAACGAGACTGTAGACTCACTTTTTGCATGCGAGGGAAATGAAATTTCCTGTCTAAATTATGCCTGTCCAATACTTTCCTTATAAAATAAGTTGATTTTTTTGTTGACTTATAAGGTTGTGTTAAGAAGGAGGAACATAACAAAAAGCTTGAAATCAAAACATTTTTTGGTAAATGCTCATTTATTTAATTAAATAGCTGAGCGATTTTTTATTGAAAAGGTATCGTAAAGCTGAATTTCACCTAAATGGTTGTATGGTAGTCAAACAGATAATTATTTCTAAAATATTGTTTTTCGAAGCTCGCAGCTTTAACATAAGGAATTGGAAGTGTTGCTAAATCAAAGTTGCTCCAATTTTTTTTTGTTTTTACAATTTCGTCGAACATTTCTCTTTGTTTGAACAAAAAAATTTGGCGCAGAACTTTTCTGGACTAACTAGCTGTTAAAAATAACGTGAATTCCGTAATAACGTATGCGAAATGTAAAGTTTTTGTCTAGCTTAACATTTTAAGCAGTCTCGAAAGTGTTTTTTTATATTTCCTCGTGTTGTTGCTCAGCGTCTGGCGCGCCATCCATGGTAAATGTATTATTCCCAATTGGCACAAACTCATCACCATGGGTTTCTACCACTGATACTCTCTATAATTTGGGTCTAAAAATAGCACATACATACTTACATATATGTACAAATTTTAGATTTTCTTTACAAATAACTTTTATTTTTACCATTTTGCACTTTTTTAAAAGTTCCTGGAGAACAAGTTACACTTATCTCCTGCGTTTTGCTCCATCTCAAACTAAAAATAACATGCAATTTAATGTACACTTCAGAATTCAAGTAAAATGTTTTTACGTTTTCCAATTAGCACTTTAATAATTGCTCTGTTTATATTCACAAAAAATAAATTAAATAATCAAATGTGAAACACAAAATTTAAACTTAATTACTTTTCGGCAAAAATTCCCGCATGTACAACTTTATTGTTTTTTTTTATGCTTTGTTTATAAACACCTAAATTTTTTTCTGCTATAAGTAGAGTTCCGTAGAAATAATATAACAAAACTGTTTAACTCAAAATGTAAAATAATTTTGGCTAAAATTTACTTTGCGACAAACTTCTTACTTTTATACTAAGCATTTTTTTGAAATGCACTTTATGTATTTAAAATAAATCAAAGTTCAAGATAATTTACGAATCTATAAAAATCAGGTAGAAAACTTTAAGATCGGTCATTTACTTTTTTAGTTATTTCAATAATATTCTCGAAAATGCTTCACTGGCCTTGCATTCAGAAGGCGTTAACCAAATGGTTATGCAACTACGACGCTAGCTTTAACTCCTGAACTCTGCCATTGTTTGTTTACTAAAATACGCTCAACTTTTTGATAGTCTTCAATTTTAACCAATTTTTCCGTTCCTGCCAGAATTGTGGTGATTCGAGTAGTCAGAGAAATTTCAGCTTTTACTCTCTCGAATTTCGGGATTTGACACTTTTCAATTTTTTCCACAAAATCTGGCAGGAACGAACATATTGTTACGAAATTTCTGTCTCTTTGACGATAATTTCGATCTCTCACACTTTTCTAAGTTCGATCACTGGATTGTGTAACAATTAAAAACACACAAACTTATTTAGTTATAAAATGGTTTATTTTATTAACGATCAAATTCTAATATTAATTTAACACTGTATAGAAAACTGTTTTGTTCTACTACGGATCACACTGTATTCACTTTATTGCTTATTGCTTCGCTGTTCTAACTCAACTGTTTAACTACAACTCAGATGACAACCCTTTTTATACTGCAGTCATCACTCTCTCGAATAATCCAGTACCTTCTAAGTGGCGTATATTCTAGCATTATCTACAACCCACCAGTGCTACTTTGTAGCGTGCATTCTACCACTATCCACAATTCACCACAATTCACCAGCATGGCGCACTGACGTTGAGCTAGCTATTATGCTAGATGCTAGATGGCGTTGTACGTTGTACGACGGCGATAATTTCTCTCGGTTGTTGACTTTTTATTGTTTACTGCAGCGTCTGTTCGGTTTATTATTTTTAGCATTTTGCGCTAGATGGTGCTAATATCGTTTAGTTTCTTTTGTTGGTATTTATTTCAAGAGTCTTCTAGCATAAACCAAATTTCGCTACAATATTGTCTCTCCTTCTTTGCGAAGTTGGTTTTTTGAAATATTTTAAAGGAAAAACTATTCATTCGATTTTTGCAAGCAGACACATTGGATCTGATTGCTGCTTTTTTGAAAAATATAACACTTATTTCAATTCAGAAGTGGCATCACCATTAAAATGAGTAAAGTGTTAAAAAAAAATATGTTCGATGCCTTGATTGCTGCAGGTGTTGCAGTGGAGGAGAGTGCCATCGTTGCGACTTTACGACCAATGTATGAAAAGCTGATGCGAGGAGGAAGTCATGGCCAGATGAAGGTATTGGCGAAGACGTTGCCGGTAATAATGACGCCACTAATGATGAGGCCGCTGTGAATTATACCGCTGTTGATGACGCTGTTGGAAAATTATGTGCCAAATTGATCGTGAGTCGTTGCCAGGAAGAAACGAGAATTGCAAAAACTGAGGAGTTAAGAGTGAGTGAAGTGAAGGCGGCTGATCATCATAAATTTGATTTCCAAGCATTTGAGGCTATGGTGCACCCATTTAGTGGTGACGATGCATGTGATGTGAATTAGTAGTTCCAAGATGTAAAAAACGCGTTTGAAATTTTTCGTTGCAGTGAATACGACAAATTCATCGCCGTGCGACGCTTACTTTGTGGCACAGCCAAAATTTTCTTACGTGCAAACGCGGCAAACACCTACCGAGGTTCGAGGCAACTACTCTGCTGAATTTGGTCATGTGCACACGCTTAGTGATGTACTTGCACAACTTAAGGCATGCAGCTTGAAGCCCGGTGAATCAGTGAAGCGCTTTGTCATCGAGATACAGGAAATTGCATCTAATGTCGCGGTTCCCGAAGGCGAATTACTCGAACACATTTTGGTATTGACATTAAGGTATGACAAGAGCAAATTCTAATTCGTTATAAAAAGCAAAACCTACTATCTACTGCTTTAACACGTCGTGGGATCGTTCATATTAAGCTCCAGGATAACGATAATGCTTTATCTGTTGAAACATTGGAAAAACTAAAATATGTTATTGAAACTCGCAATACTGGCCATGATCCTGGCGTTTCTGGTTCGTCTCATTGTTTTCGTGACATCACGAATTAGGTTAGGTTAGGTTAGGTTAGGTAGGAGTGGCAGTCAGTTGCGAACTGACTCACTTAGACCAAAAATGATCCATTGTGATACCACAGGGTGTCTCACTATACCCTCTCGTTGAACCAACCAGATCTCTTAATAAAACTTGATAGCTGACCTATACCAACATGCTTCAGGTCATCCAGGTCATCAAATAGAAACGAACCGAGTGTTTTGTAGCGTTTCCTAGCAAGTGCAGGGCAGGAGCAGAGAAAATGTTTTATGTTTTCTTCCTCCTCCACATCTCCGCAACTTCTGCAAAAGTCAAAAGACCTAACACCTAATCTCTCCGCATGTTTGCCAATGAGGCAATGTCCAGTTATGACTCCAACAACTGTCGAGACACTATGTCTAGTGCGAGAAATCAGTTCTGACGAACGCTTAGCATCCCATTTCGGCCAAATCTGCCTTACATATTACAAGTTGACCCTTGAGTCCACCTTTTGTTAGCATTTTTACCATTTCTTCTTTTAGCAATAACTTGCAGGTAGCAAGTGGCATGCCAACACCTTCCTTATCTTGAGGAATTTGTACAGTAGTCTCTTGCCTAGCAAGTTCATCAGCTTTGCAGTTGCCATCATTAGTTGCGATACTAATCTTCAGTTCCTTAGAGTAAATACCATAACCCACCTGGTTATTTAGCTTGGAACCATCTGTGTAGAAATTAATATGGCCCCTTCTCCCCGGGATTCCTCCCTTCCAGTCATCCCTAGATGGAATGTAAGTTACGTAATCCTTACTGAATGAGATTACTGGAACAATATAGTCCAAATTAGAGGATACAGACCGCAAGCTATTAAGGATAGTTGAGTAGCCTGTTCTACCCTCGGACCAGCAGATAGTTTCCCTGAGTTTAATGGCAGGCAGGCTACCATCCGTTTACCTAACAGGTCAAGAGGAACGAGATTAAAGAGGACCTCCAAGGCGTCAGTCGGTGTAGTCCTCAGTGCACCACTGATACACATGGAAGCTGCCCTTTGAACTCTTTGCAATTTTTTGTAATAGGTAACCTTGTCTAAGACAGGCCACCATACCACAATGCCGTATAAAAGAATCGGTCGAATGACCGCTGTGTAAAGCCAGTGAACAATACGAGGTGATAGCCCCCATCTTCCACCTACAGCTTTTTTACAAGAGTATAGCGCTACAGTTGCTTTCCTAACTCTTTCTTCAATGTTAATTTTCCAACTTAATTTCCTATCCAATACCAGACCAAGATACCTTGCACTATACTTAAACGTTAATCTAGTCCCATTTAGCGAAGGTGGTACTAAAATTGGAAATTTGTTATTCCTAGTGAAGACTACTAGTTCAGTTTTGTTCGGATTTACATCTAAGCCAGCCTCATCTGCCCATGAGACGAGTATATTTAAGGCATCCTGAAGAATTTCACACATTGTGTTTGGAAATTTGCCACATGCAATTAATGCTACATCATCTGCATAGGCAACAGCCTTACAGCCGTGCCCTTTTAGTGACATGAGCATCTTATTTACTGCCAGATTCCACAGTAGAGGAGATAGTACACCCCCCTGCGGCGTTCCTCTGCAAACGAACCTATTTGCCTTGGATTTGCAAGATTTGATGTAATACTTCTGTTTGTCAGTAGCTTTTTAATCATATCAACTAATGAACTGTTAATGCCCAGTTTCTGAAGCTCTGATATGATCATATTTGGGTTAACATTATTAAATGCTCCTTCAATGTCTAAGAACGCCGTCAGGGCGAATTCCTTATATTCAAAGGATTTCTCAATACTACCTACTATAGTGTGGAGTGCAGTTTCTATAGATCTGCCTTTCGTATAGGCATGCTGAGAATTAGACAGTAGATCAGGTTTGATACTACTTCGAATATAGATTTCTATGAGCCTTTCCAAAGTTTTTAGAAGAAAGGAGGAAAGACTTATTGGCCTAAAATCCTTCGGATTTATGTAAGAGCTCTTCCCGGCCTTTGGAATGAAGATAACTTTGGTCATCCTCCAAGCAAGAGGAATGTAGGAAAGGTTAAGGCAGCCTTTAAAAATAGCTACCAACCATGGTATAATTAAACGAACAGATCGTTGCAGTTCAACTGGTGTTACACCATCAGGTCCTGGTGATTTGTAGGGTTTGAAGCTACTAATCGCCCATCGAACTTTGGTTTTCGAAACAATGTCCCCAAGAATATTTGAAGATATCTGATTTTGAACACTTAAATCCACTGGTTGCTGCAAAGAGTTACCAGGGAAGTGTGAGTCTAGTAAGAGGTCTAAGGTCTCTTTGCTAGAAGTTGTACAGCAGCCATCAGGCTTTTTTAAGAAACCTAACGAAGTGGGTGAGGTAGATAGAATCTTCCTCAATCTAGATGCTTCTGAAGTCTCTTCTATGTTCTCACAGAAGTTCCGCCACGAGTTGCGTTTAGCTTTCCTCACGAATTAATATCCTAATTTTTATTTTCATTCAATTTAATTTTATAATTTTATATGTTACAGCAGTGAAGAAAGTATGTTTTGTCATTAAGCACACGTTAATTATTATTCCATTCTTGTTAAACTTTGAACATGATAAGTTCTTTGAGTTTTGATGATTTTCGTTCCAAAGAAACAGCTACAGTATGATTCGAATACTCTCAAAACAAAGTACTGGGCTTAAAATTTGCCACCTAAATGCTCAGAGCTTGGTTAATAAGATGGATGAATTGCGATATGTGTTTGAGGATTCCGGTATGTATGCTATTTGTGTAAGTGAAACATGGTTTACTAATGATATGTCTGATGCGTTGCTTGGCTTGAATGGTTTCAAAATGTTTCGTGCGGACAGGGTTGGCCATGCAGGCGGAGTAGCAATCTATGTGAAAGAAAACGTTAAGTGTAAGATACTCTGCAAGTGCTATCGAATATGTATTCGTAGTAGTTTCCAATAGTGATCAAAGTTTGCTTCTTGGGTTTGTATTAGGGTTGTAACGGAAGTCATCTATGCGGAGGCGGATGCGGAGTTCAGAAATTGATCTCCGCAGATGCGGAGTTTTAACGGAAGCGGAGGTTGAAAAACAATTTGAAAATATTTAAAATTTAGTATTAGTATTAAATGAACACTAGTAGGCATCCTAGATTTCCAGCTGAAGAAGCTATTTTTCAGAATTTATTATGCAACCCTCAGTAGGATATATTACTCGTATTTAAATTCTTTTCAGGATCAATAAATACACTTTTGAAATACACGAGAAATGTTTTTTTTAATTCATTTAAAATAATATATATGGGGCATTCAATGCCAAATCACCGAGGTTTTGGCCCGACTCTCTTCGATTTCGCTAATTTTTGATATGTTTTAGTGCGTATTAAAAGCAACAAGCACACCAATTTCCAGTCTATTATTCGAAACCGTTATTGAGTAATCGGTTTTTAAATTTTAAAACAAAAAACGGTAGACTAGTTATAAATATTGATATCAATAAAAAGTAGGAGTTAGTTAGTCAGTTAGTTATTAACGTTTAAAGATTAAAATCGACATTTTCGAAAAGTGCGACACCTTTGATTTTTCTTAAAAACTTTCTCAAAATTCTACTCTATATTACGCAACTTTTAAGCTGTAGTTCAAGATGTGCTGACAATTTTTTTCATTTTTTTCGAATTTTGAAAATTTTATATTTGTTTTTTATGATGGAATTATATATATCACTAGTATAAACAAAAGAAGATATAGCTTCTCACCTACTTTATTAATGTATTTTGAGTCATAAATTCTAGAAATGCCCACCATTTTTTTCTCTTAAGAAAGTTTTCGAGTTATTCCTCAAAAATCAGTTTTTTGAATTTTTTTCATTTATTTGGTCATATTTCCATAATTTTTTTTTTAACTAAAAAAAAATGTTGGAAAAATAAGGATTTTATGGGTAATTTCTGTTTGGAAAAAAAAACAATATTTTGATTCAATTTTAGTTCATACGATACCCATGAATATGACGAATATGTTGATAAAATTTCATAAGGATCGGCTCAGTAATTTTGGAGAAAAGACCGCTAGTACCGTATGAAAAAAGTGAATTCAAGAGAAAAGCGTTCAATATTTGTTTATTGAACCGGAGAGTGCGCTCAAATAAAGTTGCAAAAATATACTTAGAGAGCGATGTTTCAAAACGATGTTTTTGAAATGGACTACTTTCGAAATTTCTGCAAACGAAATTTATACTGGGTTGTACCCATAACCATATCTTACAAATCTAGCCCATCACAAAACAATAAAATGTAAATTAGCTTAAACACAGAATTTTCCACTTTGTAAGCTCTAATGTTGATTTTATAACTTCCGTTATACCTCCGATTTACCTCATCAAAATTTGCGGAGGCGGAGGCACAATATCAAGCGGAAGTTCCGCACTTGCGGATGCGGAGCTCCGTTACAACCCTAGTATGTATACCGTCCCAACAGAATGGTTGATTGCTTACCTTTTTTAAGTACACTGGAAAACATTGCTCTATCTTTCACTAAAATAATATTAGCTGGCGATTTTAACAGTAATCTTCTTGTAGAAAATAATCTAGTGCAAGACACGAATAGCTTAGGTCTAGTTCCTGTAAATACAGTAATGCCTACTCACTACACAAAAACTACAAAAACTGTCCTTGATTTATTCTTTGTTAGTATAAAAACTAGAATCCTTCTTTACGATCAATTATCTGTACTAGGGATGCCAATTTTCGGGATTTTTTTGATCCCGGGATTTTCGAGATTTGAAACTGCGATCCCGGGATCCCGGGACAGTCCCGGGACTTAAGAATTCTAAAAATTATCAATATAAATTTACCTATACGTCGGAAAAAGCTAAAATAATTTGACTATTTATAACGTGGCAATACTATTTATTTAAAAAAATAAGTATAAATACTAAAAACTTCTTCATAACAGTTAAAAAAATAAGAAATTAACATTACAAAATATAATTTTTTGTTAGGTATCACACATTGAAGTCTGTTCATTATGAGGAAATATTTTTATAAATTAAACTGGATATAAAACCTTCCCATTCTTTTTTAAAATATGACCCTAAAAATATTAAAGCATTCAGTGTATCATCCTCTAAACGTGGAGGATGAGAAGCACTTTCATGCTTTAACACTTGTCGGCTCAATTGTTGCCAGGAAGTTAAAATATTTTTGTAAATAGTAGCCCCTGTCCCCACCATTACAAAATATATCTATTGCTTTATTTAGAGCATCGACTAAGGAATAACTTGTCCTATCAAAGGAATTTCGGGTAGTGTTATTTAAAACAAAACGTAATTTTTCTTTTTAACTTGCGGGTGGATTTAAATTTCCTATTTCAGTGTTATCGATATCATCGATTTTGGAGTTAGTCTCGATTTTTAATTTGAACAAAATATCATATAACTGTTTCTTTATAATTGTTAGTGATGGGGCTTTAGAAAAGTCAAACTTAAGCTTATAAACATTGTCAGGATTCATTAAATATAAATGAAATGTCAAATAAAACAGTTCTTCTTTGCTTGATTCTCTCTATAATTTGATTAAATAAAAGATTGCAAAAAGGAGATTTATTTTGATTGATTTCATCTAGCATGAAATTTAATGCTATGTCCTATATAGATCCATATCACGAGCACATATGGCTTCAATAATTACTTTAATTGGTTGAAGTACATTTACTACATCTTTTAAAATATGAATGATCCCATAATGAATTGTACTTATTTAATTAATCCCGGGATTCAATGGCACCAATCCCGGGATTTTCGGGACTCAAAAAAGGCCGGGATTGGCATCGCTAATCTGTACCTAATTTTTCAAAACATGACCTGATTTTTCTGACCTATGAATTTCGACAAACTGAGACTGTTAACTGTTTTAGCTACCGTGACTTCAAAAATATCGATTATAATCGAATTGAAACTGCTTTATTTAATATAAACTGGGAATCAATTTTCCACATGAATTCAGTTTCTGATCTTACTTACTTACTTGGGTGCAAAATAGACTACGAAACGCAAACATTAAATACAGTGCTAGACGATACAGACGTTATTGTAAACTTACACTTCAACAAAAACGCATACGATGTCATACGAATACTACCGAGGACAGAAATTATGCATCCAATTGATATAGACGTAAAAGAGGACAGTTTGGTATTAAATGAAGAAATTCAGGAAGGTGTATTTTCACTAACACCATATTTCCTGCTATCGGAAAATGCCATATCAAAATACTAAATACCAACGACAAAGAAGTAAAAATACTAAAACTTAATCCAAAATTAGACTTACTTACTTGGGTGGCCATAACAACCCGTTACCGGGTTACGGCCGACCTCAAAAGCTCTCTCCAGGCGCCTCTGCTTCGCGCGCGGCTTCACACCAAGCGTGGATAGGGTTTCCTCGGCTTGGTCTTTCCATCGGAGGCATGGTCTTCCTCTTCGTCGTCGCCCAGCGGCTTCCGCATCAAACACCTTTTTCGCCGGAGCTTCTTCGTCCATACGCACAACATATCCCACCCAGCGCAGACGTTGGATAGTGATGCGCTTGACTATGTCAATGTCAGCGTAGAGCTCGTACAGTTCGTGGTTCATTCGAATACGGTAGTCGTCACCGACGTGAACAGGACGGAAGATTTTGCGAAGAATTTTTCTCTCAAACACCCCAAGCGTGGCTGCATCAGTGCGACACAACCCATGCTTCTGCGCCGTAAAGTAGCACGGGTAAGATGAACGTCTTGTAGAGTGTCAGTTTTGTCGGGCGAGAGAGGTCTCTACTACTCAATTTCTTACTGAGACCATAGTAACACCTATTAGCAAGACTTAGTCTTCGCTTTATCTCCAGGCTGACATCGTTTTGAGTGTTCACGGCGGTGCCAAGATAGGTGAATTCCTTGACAACTTCGAAAGTATAGTTGTTCGCAGTAACAAAGGATCCAATACGCCGCGTCTCCCTGTTTGTGGACAGCATATACTTTGTTTTGCTCTCGTTCACCGTCAAACCCACTTTCGCTGACTCTTTTTCGATAGCAGAGAACGCAGCAGTAACATCTCGCTTACAACGTCCAATGATATCAATATCATCGGCATATGCAAGGAGCTGGACACTTTTGTAGAAAATAGTGCCATTACGATGTACACTGGCTCTTCGCAACACCCCTTCCATCACAAAGTGGAAGAGATTGCAGGATAGTGGATCGCCCTGTCTGAAACTTCGTCCGGTATCAAATGGTTCGGAGAGGTCCCTTCCTACTCTGACGGAGCTGGCTATGTTGCTCAACGTCATTCTGCAAAGCCGCACCAGCTTCGCAGGTATACCGAACTCAGACATGGTGGCATACAGGCAATCCCGTATCGGGCTATCGAAAGCTGCTTTAAAATCGATAAAGAGATGATGGGTATCGATCTGTTTTTCGTGGGTTTTTTCCAGGATTTGACGTAGTGTGAAGATCTGGTCTATGATGGACTTACCAGGTCTAAAGCCGCACTGATAAGGCCCAATCAGTGTGTTGGCAAGCGGTTTAAGTCTTTCACACAGTACAGTCGACAGGACCTTGTAAGAGATGGCAAGAAGACTGATTCCCCGGTAGTTAGCGCAGATTGTCGGGTCACCTTTCTTCAGTACAGGACAAAGGACACTGAGATTCCAATCGTCGGGCATGCTTTCAACTAGCCATATTTTGCAGATGAGTTGATGCATACACCCTATCAGCTCATCGCCGCCGGTCTTGAACAATTCAGCAGGCAGGCCATCGGCACCAGCCGCTTTGTTGTTCTTAAGTCGTTGGATTACAACTCGTACCGCGTCATGGCTAGGTGGTGGTACGTCCAAACCATCGTCGTTGATTGGTGGCATCAGGTTAATTTCTCCAAAGGCGGGATTGGTGGAGTCATCGCCAGCAAGCAGCTTGGAATAGTGTTCCCTCCATAATCTCAGTGTACCCTGCGTATCCGTAACCAGATTTCCATGTTCATCTTTACAGGTTGATGCTCCGGGCTTGAAACCTTGGGTCAGACGCTTGACTTGTTGGTAAAATTTTCGAGCATCATTCCTGCCCCGTAACACTTCGAGTTTCTCACGCTCGTGCCTTTCCTGCTCTCGTTTCTTGCGTCTGAAAAGGCGCCTCTCTTCCTTTCTCTTTTCCCGGTAGTTTTCGTGCACGGCTCGCGTTGCTGCTGACTGCAGGGTTCTTTTGTAGGCAGCGTTTTTCACTGCAGTAGCTTCGCGACACTCCTGGTCATACCATTGATTTCGCGAAAGTGGGCGTCGGAAACCAATGACTTCCTCAGCGGCAGAGCGCTTGGAGCGGGATTTATGCGCCCAAAGTCCACCGGCATCATCGGGTAGAGAGTCAGGTTGAAGGAGCAGTTCTGAGAGGGGAGCGGAATAGGCTTCGGCCGTCCGATGTGATTGCAGCTTAGCGACATCCAGCTTTCGTTGCGTACCAGAGCGTACATCCTTTGCATTGCACCGCATGCGTATCTTGGCTGCAACAAGATAATGATCGGAGTCAATATTGACTCCCCGGAACGTACGAACATCTAGCACGCTGGAAGCATGCCTTCCGTCGATCACAACATGATCGATTTGATTGCGTGTTTTCTGATCAGGGGACAGCCAGGTGGCCTTGTGGATATCGAGGTGTTGAGATCTGGTGCTACTTACTACCATGATTCGCGCCGCGGCGAAGTCGATCAGCCGTAGACCGTTGTTTGAGGTGGTCTCGTGAAGGCTGAACTGACCGACAGTGGGGCCAAATATACCTTCTCTTCTGATCTTTCCGTTGAAATCCCCGAGTACAATTTTAACGTCATGGGCCAGACAGCGGTCGTATACTTCCTCGTGTCTCGCATAGAAGGCATCTTTGACAGCATCGTCCTTTTCCTCCGTCGGGGCGTGCGCGCAAATCAAGCTGATGTTGAAAAATCGAGCCTTGACGCGGATCGTAGCCAACCTTTCGCTCACAGGTGTGAACCTGGAGATATGGTGGCGAAGTCTCTTGCTTACTACGAATTCGCTTCCCAATTCGCGCCTCTCCGCATGGCAGCTGTAGTAGATATCGCAACTTGCTTGCTTAGAGCAACCTTGTCCTATCCATCTTATTTCCTGGATGGCGGTGATGTCAGCCTTAATTTTTCCGAGGGCATCCGCCAATTCGATAGAGGCACCTTCCCTATTGAGGGTCCGGATATTCCAGGTGCATATTCTTAAATCATAGTCCTTTTTTCGTTTGCAGTGGTCGTCAACGTTGAGGGGTTCATCATCCGAGGCTTTTTTAGTCTTCATTGGAGTGTTTTTTTACGTGGCGGGTACCAAACCCTGCGCACAACCCAGTTTACTTCCAGGGAGGACACGCTGCACACATTCGCTCACTATCTCAGCGGATGTGAAGATAGCTACCCAGATGGAGCCGCGGGGACGCTGTGTGTCAACTTGCTAATGGTTGGCTCAGAGATCGCTCTGGCAATCCCCAGGTGGAAAGCAATCAGAAACTTTACTCTGATCAACCAAAAGCCAATCCATCCTCAGTTTCTGATCAGGTTGAATTATTTCAAGGCAATATCAAAAAACTTTTTAATGAGTATGTACCAATTACCCAATGTGCACAAAAACGGACGCGAATTTGTTTCGAACTCGAAACGAATTCGTTTGTGCGCATTCCGTTTTTTGTAAGTATAACGAATTCGTTTTGAACTCGTAACGGACTTTAAATACGAATTCGTTTTTTGTTCATAAAACGAAATCGTTGCGAATTTTGTTTTTTGTAAGTAAAACAAATTCGTTTCGAATTCGTAACGGACTTCAAATACGAATTCGTTTTTTGTTCATAAACCGGATCAGTTTCGAACTCGTTTTTTGTTCATAAAAAAAAATTTAATGTTTTAAGCGACTTAAAATTGCTTAAAAGTTCAAAAAAAAAACCTATAAAATTTGTTACTCAAATTTTTGAAAAAAAATTTTATTTTTAATCGAATTAGAAATGTTAAAAAGTCGAAAAAAACTAATTTTTTTTTCCAAAATTTTCAAGTTTTTCCAAAAAAATTTGAGTTAATCATTTTATAAGTTTTTTTGAACTTTTAAGCAATTTTAAGTCGCTTAAAACATTAAATTTTTTTTTATGAACAAAATTGAATTCGAAACGAACTCGTTTTACCAACAAAAAACGAATTCGTATTTGAAGTCCGTCACGAATTTGAAACGAATTCGTTTTTTGTAAATAAAGCGTATCAAATGAGAGAAGATATCATTCGCCTTTGACATATATTTAAATATAAGACAGGTAGAATTTTATGTAGTTTACCCGTGGCAACGTATTTTCCGTTTGGGGCGTGGCACCACCTACTATTGAGAAAAAAGTATACACTACATTTCTTCTCTTCACAGCCTTCCAAAAAAATAAAAAAACAAGTTAAGGTGTTATCTTCGGCCAGGCCGAAACTCACATACCCTACACTGCACTGAAATAGCCTTTTAAATAAATGTTGAAAAGACATTGAAGAGGTTGAGTAAGTCGAAAAAAATGTGAAATGTTAGAAAGATTGGCAGAGGTTGGAAAATGTCGAAAATATATGCAAAATGTTGAAAAAAGTTGAGAGAGGTTGAAAAACTCTAAAAAAGTTGAAAAAGGTTGAAAAATTTTTAAACAATTCAAAGTTGATGAAAAAGTCGAAAAAATAAAGAAACTAATGAAAGAAGTTGAAAGAGGTTGAAAATGTCGAACAAATACATATAGGATATATTGGAAAAAGTTGAAAGGTTGAAAAAGTCGAAAGAATGTTGAAAATGTTGGAAAAAATCGAATAGAAATGAAATTTTGAAATATGCCACGCCCACTTCTCCAGTTCCGCCCACTTTTGGTACAATAAATTATATTCGCGATCGACATCCTCACATTAAATTTTAGCTCAATAGCTTGTATAGTTTGCGATATATGCTGCAACAAAAATTCAAAATTTAGGGCGGTGGCACACCCACTGGTACAATCCAGCCTGGTTTTGATCCAGAAATAGCTTTCCATAATCAAACCGATAATTCGATAAATATACCACTTACCGTATTTTATTTGTATGGGAGGTGCCACGCCTACTGATGCTATTTCAGCCACTTTTGATTCAGATATGCCCTATAGCAACAGAAATACATACATTAAATTTCATACCAATTGCTGCAATAGTTCACTTAAAACAGCGCTAACAAATTTATGTTAATATGGGAGGTACCACGCCCACTGAAGCAATCCTGTCAAAATTAATTTATTTTTAAAGCTTATAGTAACTGACATCTATGCACCAAATTTTATGAAGATTACTCTCATAGCACACTATCTATAACAATAAACGTTTTTTGCTTATATGGGAGGTGCCACGCCCACAGGTACTATTGGACCAAATTTTTGTATTAAGAGACCTTATAGCAAGTATATCTGCCTCATTAAATTTTATAACGATTACGTTGTTAGTTCTTTAAATGTAACGTTTATAAATATTGTGGGCTGTGCCACGCCCTTCAACGAGTTTTTTTGGTCCAGTATCTGAGCTTGTATTGATGACTGCTTTCAGCGGCATCATCTCCAAAATTTTTATGGAAATCGTTTGTGCGAATTTTGAGATATACGGAATCAAAATTTTTAACAGTTGAAAAGTGCCACGCCCACTTTTTCGATTCCGCCCACTTTTATCACAATTCAAGATATATTTTATATGTATCCGTTTACCAAATTTAATCGCAATATCTTGAACGGCTTACAAGATATGGTAGTATTAATGATAAAATTTAGGGCTGTGCCACGCCCCTGTACGACCCTTTGGAAACTTGAAACCCAGCCTAATCCTAATTTGGTTCACATGTGCACCAAATCACCAAGTTTCATCAATTTCATTTCAATATCAAGATGCCTGCAAGAAGATGTGACCTGTGTGTGATAGTTTCATTCAATTAGCTTTCTTGGTTTTCCCGTAAAACTGATTTCAACAGACACCCAGACAGACAGACAGACAGACAGACAGACAGACAGACAGACAGACAGACAGACAGACAGACAGACGGACAGACGGACATCGCTAAATCGACTCAGGTGGTGACGCTGATCAAGAATATATATACTTTTCCATACCTGCCACGCCCCCTTCGATGTGTTACAAACGGAGAGACAAAGTGAATATACCCACGGTGTAGGGTATAATTATGCGATTTTGATTATGGCTGTTTACCTACCAACTGCCTGTTTACACATAGATATCTAAACGTAGGCGCCGTTTTATGGTCGCCATTTCCATAAAAACAAAAATTCGAAAACACCCGTTCTCATATGAAAGCTCTTGAGCATACGAACATTTTGACACCTTGAAAACGTTTTTCCGCTGCGCTCAATTTTGGGCAGATCACTGTCCCGGTTGACTTGGAACGTCCCATATATATAATTTGTTTTTAAGAACTTTTTTTTTATTGTTAACTTTATTCTGAAAACCTTTTTTTTTGTTTTGTTTTTGATATTATTAGGGGTTTTTCACTCTTAATAATGAACCTTTTTTATCGCGCTTTTAAGAAAACGATCAATCGTACTGTTGTAGCAAGGGGATGCTGTGCAAGTAGTTAACCCCTTAGTTAACACTTTGCTGAATACTACCGGCTACAATGTTGTATCAAGTTTTTATCCTTGGGATAACACTTTGTTACTGGTTGAAACTGTACCTGCAAGTAGAATTTTAGGAATTACTGTCGTGAGGGCTTTACTTACCTAGTGGTAGTAGCCGTCTCCAATCAATTCACTTTAAAATAAACTGGTGTTTCACTTTACAAGTCAAGAAATCAACTCACTTTTATTTAAAAACTTAAATACCTTAACACTTCGTAAAATAAAAATTACAACAATAATTACGTACTAAAATATTTCAAGGTAACTACAATAACAAAAACACTTATTCTACATACCGTGTGAAAATTGGCTTGCAAAAATCAATGACCCGAAATGACATCCGGTTCCACAATATGGCTTTTACTTGGAGTTTTGTTGAAGTACGTGCTTTTAAATGCTCGACGTGATCATTCTTGTTTCTGCTTAGCAAACAGAATTTACCTATTTAGGTGCACAACGTGGTCATTCTTGTTTCTGCTTAGCAAACAGAATTTACCCAACAACCACATCATCAACAAAACGACAACAGCCCGCGAGTATGCTACACTTTCGCAACGATATTTAATCATATTAATTATCCGATAGTGAAATAATAATGCTACCAAATATGTTAACGAATGATGTTAAGCATAATCCTAAAAGTATGTGAAATATACTACTTATGTTAATAACATATATTGTGCGTTTAAAAACCCACAACAGTACGTAGCTTTAGTATATTCAATGCACTGAATTACATATGTATAACTAAATACGAATATAGAAATATATGCAAACGAACCTTTCTTGCTGTGAGTAAGATGATTCTCCGGAACAATTGGAATGCGGAACTATTTTCTCTGCAGAGTTTTGGGGTCTGATAATGTTGTCCAGATACTTTGATGATTAAATTAAAAAAACTTGGTAGTATCCGGTTCAGAATGGACCAAATGTAGAATTGTAGGGATGCTGAGGAACTTAGTAGATATTGCAAAATTCTGGATTCGAAAATCCTATGCACCTCGAAATAAGTTTCTGATATAAAATCTCAAACTCGTAAGAAGTTGAGTGTTTTATATAAAAACAATAGAAATGAAAAAAATTTTTGTTAGGATAACAAGCTTTCTTTATTTCAAGTTCCGCCGTTTTTACCTCCATGATAGTTCTGTGCTAAGTAACTTTGTGACTTAAAAAAAAATAAGAAAAAATTACATACTTGGTATGGTAATACCAACATAAAGAAAAATACATTTAAATTAGTTTATGACCTATCGAACGAGATGCCATCTGCTGGCGACTAGCGTAATACTTTTTTTTTTACTTAAGATAGGTCTGCCATCTGGCCTAAACAACAGTAACAGAAGTGGCGTGAGATACGCAATGTTGGTCTTTGTCAAAAAACCTTCGGCTCTAGTGATAATGTGGACGTTGAAGAATTAAATAAGAAATTTGTTGATATACCTATGCCTTCGGTTATTCATAATGTTTATGAAAATGTTAACAGTTCTTTTAATGTTGAATCAAGCTTCAGTTTCTCTTGCGTCTGTCAGGTTGATGTACTGAAAAGTATCTTATCAATCAAGTCAAATGCTATCGGATATGATGAAATTAGCCCTATTTTTTTAAAAATTTTGCTTCCGAGGATACTTCCATATATAACTTATATTTTTAACACTGTTCTTACTAAGTCAATTAACCCAATTCAATGGAAGAAAGCTAAAATTATCCCAGTAGCGAAAACTTGTAATGAGCACCGTCCAATAGCAATCCTGTCTTTTCTATCTAAAGCGTTAGAACTGCGTTAGAATACACAAATCAACTCTCACTTGTGCAGATATGGTTTTATATCTGATAGGCAATCAGGGTTTAGGGCCAGACACAGTTGCATCACTGCCCTCATTGATGTATCGGAAGTCTTGCGTGCTAGTATAGATGTTAATGAAGTTGTTATCTTAGTTCTTTTGGACCACTCTAAGGCTTTCGACACAGTTGATCATGATATTTTAGTGACCAAGCTTCATAAAATCTTCAATTTTACAACGTCAGCTGTGAATCTTATTGCGTCGTATCTTTCCGATAGATCGCAAGCCGTGTACGCTAATAATATTTCATCAGCCTCTCTTCCCATTAAACAAAGTGTTCCTCAAGGGTCTGTTTTGGGTCCTCTTTTTTTCTCTCTATACATAAATGACCTACCTAGCGTGTTAGAAAATTTTAAGATTCATATCTATGCTGATGATGTTCAAGTATATGTTAACTGTAAACGTGATAATTTTTATGACTTGAATTTTATGAATATTATTCTTAAAAGTATTGGTGAGTGGGCACTCAAAAATGGCTTAAGCCTTAATCCTAAAAAATCTAAATGCCTAGTGATTGCGAAGAAAGTTATTGACATTTCCTCTGCCCCTCACCTTGTATTAAATGGTGGCAATATTGAATACGTTGACTCTGCGAAAAATTTGGGGTTAACCTTCAATAGAACGCTGACTTGGAGTAATCATATAAATAACACTGTCGGGAAGGTCTATGGCATGCTCCGTGTCCTATGGACGACCCAGTACTTTACACCTTTTCATATACGTATGCTGCTTGCTAAAACATATCTCGTCCCATAAATGCTATTCGGTTGTGAAATATTTACTAATTGCGATAGTTCAAGTAAAGCCAAATTGAATGTATTATTTAACAATATTGCTCGTTATGTGTTTGGATTGAAAAGAGGGGACCATGTTCCCCAATATGCAAAAAAAAATCTGTGGCTCAACCTTTGAAAACTTACTTAGCTGTCGAACGCTTTTATAGTTGCATAAAATTATTAATAATGCTGCACCAAATAATTTCATTTCGATATTAAATTTTCTCGATTTGCGTTCTACTTGCTTGACGTCTGAAAAGCAGTTTTACATTCATTCTGTACGTCTTTGGAATGTGCAATTCAAAAACAAATTAGCTTTACACTTTTCTTCGCTGTAATACTTATTTGAATAGTTTAATATATTAAATAATTAAATAGCTAAAATGTGTTAAATAGTTAAAACTTTTATATAAATGTTTTAATGCTATTCCTTCGTTTTATATTTATGTTTGTTTAATTACATACTTTTCTGTTTGCTTATAGTCCAAGAGCCCAGAGCCGCCAGACGTTACTTATTTTCTGAGTAACAAAATGTGTAGGATAGTGTAGTACTAGTATGTACTGTAAACGTATTTATACCCGTTAGCTTGGGCCGACGGCCAATTTACAGGTACCAGGTGCTAAAGGTACGTAAAATCATTACTTACTTTTCTTAAATTCTGAGTACTGATTTTTGTATATGTATTGTAGAATTATGTTAAAAATTAATAATCAGCACTGCCAGACACTTCACTTCGGCGGTAATTTCTACCAGACGCTTTAAAGCTCGCAAAAAATAGCCGAACTTTACTTATATTCTAAGTTTTGATTTTTTTATATGATACTCAGGGAAGTATTTCAATGCTTTTTGTAAACAGCCAGACCAATCGTAGGGGCCAAACATCCGCCAGACATAATTATGTTGTTGCAATAAATAACATTTTAATGCATAGTTTTAAAAAAAATTACAGTATGTATTCATTGGAAATTTTTACAGTGGACTAGTGAATATATTGATTATTGTGAATATATGTGTGTACGTGTACTTGGGCTTTTTTGGTCACAATGTTATATATGCAAATAAAACAAATTTTATTTCATATTTTCAACCGACGTTTCGCCAATGGATTTCGGCTTCTTCAGGGGCTATATATTGAAGTAAAAGCTTAAAATAAAGAACAATTTTTAAAACATAAATTATGAACATCACGAAAACTTGTCAACTTACATGTAAATTACATTTAAAATAAAAATAAAATTGAAAATAAACACTTAAATAAATTAACAAAAATATCACAACAAAAATTACAACATCAAATCACTGTACTGTAACTAAGACTAATATTGCTGTAATCTTCTTTTCTATTTATAGCTGTCTTGTAGCTTTGCCTAATTCTTAAGCTTTCCAGAGTAAGCCGCACATTCTCTTTTTTCTCTCTGTCCAATATTTTTGCGTTGTTGAAGAAGCCGAAAATCCATTGGCGGGTGAAAATATGAAATAAAATTTGTTATATTTGCATATATAACATTGTGACCAAAAAAGCCCAAGTACACGTACACACATATATTCATATTATTTAAAAAAAAAAAAAATATTGGTCATATAACTACAAAATATATTGATTATTATTAATACAATTTTTGGAGAGGTAATTGTGTCTGGGGGATTTTTGGCCCCTACGATTGGTCTGGCTGTTTACAAAAAGTATCGAAATACATCCCTTAGTATCATATAAAAAAAATCAAGACTCAGAATATAAGTAAAGTTCGACTATTTTTTTGCGAGCTTTAAAGCGTCTGGTAGAAATTACCGCCGAAGGGAAGTGTCTGTCAGTGCTGATTATTAATTTTTAACATTATTCTACAATACATATACAAAAATCAGCACTCAGAATTTAAGAAAAGTAAGTAATGATTTTACGTACCTTTAGCACCTGGTACCTGTAAATTGGCTGTCGGCCCAAGCTAACGGGTATGCATACGTTCACAGTACATACTAGTATTACACTATCCCACAAATTTTGTTACTGAGAAAATAAGTAACGTCTGGAGGCTCTGGGCTCTTACTCTATTAAGGTTAATTATTATTATAAAAATATTTAAGCTCTCTATTAAAAATAATATTTATACTTCTAAGCTACCGGTACTGTTATTAAGGTTTTGAACTTTGTTGTGCCGGTTTTTGAAATAAACAAATAAATAAATAAATAATATTTGGAAAGTAAAAGATATGGAAAAGGCAAGTAGGTGTTGTAAAGCATCAACTGAAGACATTCGGCATTTGTTTGATATATGGGGTAAAACACGCGAAAACTCCAGCGAAAAAATTTTTTGGCTCCGATTTGGCTGAAATTTGGCATTATTGTAATATCGATGTGCAGCAATAGAACTGCGTTCAGGAATTTGCCCTAGTATTATTTGTAGTTGAGATACGCGGGTATGAAATTCACGATTTTTGTACTTTTTCAGAATAAGTGTTTATTTCGAAAATTCATAGCTTACAGCAAACTCTATCAATTAATAATTGGTATAACTACGATTTTAGGTTTTTACTTGTACTTTTCGAAAAAAAATACTGTTTCTGAAAAAAAAAAAATTTTTCGCAAAAATTTTGCGAATTTAAAATTATTTTTGAATTTTTTTTAAAAAAACCATTTTTTAAATTTTTTTTTATTTTTAAAAAAAAACTTTGATTTATTCTGCGGTTAATGCCGTAAAATTTTTTATGGGCAAAAAATTATTTATATTGTTTTTTGAATTTAAAAAAAAATTAAAGAGCCAAAATGTTGAAAATTGAAATGAATTTTTGAATTTTTTTTGAAAAATGCATTTCTGAATATTTTTTTGTTTTTATATTTTTAGGTTTTTACTTGTACTTTTCGAAAAAAATACTGTTTTTGAAATAAAAAAATTTTTCTCAAAAATTTTGCGAATTGAAAAATATTTTTGCATTTTTTTTAAAAAATGAATATGATTGGTTTTGTTGATTTTGGATTGCATTACACCGAGAGTAAGAATGATGTAATTATTTGAGATGAGAATTTGACTGCAAGTGAAAACGAAAACCTAAGTGCTACCATTTCAGTATATTATTTAGATTCTAACGACCAATCTTAACCTAAGAATTATGCAATGCAAATAAAATTGACTAATGATGTACCAATGTATTGCGCGCCAAGGTGTTTATCATATTTCGAAAAAATAGAAGTCCAAAAAATAATAGATCAACTTTTAGGAAAGGGTATTGTTCGCTCAAGTGATTCACCTTATGCTTAGGCTATTGTGTTAGTCAAAAAGAAAAATGGTGAAATTCGTATGTGCATCGTGCAATCAACAAAATTACTATTCGTGATAACTTTCCTTTGCCCTTAATTGGGGATTGTCTGGAGTATTTTAGTGAAAAAAAAAATGTTTTACGTCTTTGGATTTGAAAGATGGTTTTCATCATATTAGGATGCATGAAGACTCAGTTAAATTTACGGCTTTCGTAACATCGTTTGGCCAATAAGAATACACTCATATGCCCTTTGGCCTTAAAAATGCACCTGCTATTTTCCAAAGGTACATACACCAAAAATTTAAACCTCTGATTGAAAAAGGCACGAAGCAAAAAGCTTTTGAATTTTTAAAAGATAGTTAACTTCATCCCCAGTTTTGTCCATTTATGACCCGCGAAAAGAAACAGAGCTATATTGCGATGCCTATTCCTATGGCTTTGGCGCAGCACTTATGCAAAAACAAACTGATCGCAAAATCCATCCAGTTGCTTATTATTCCAGAACGCCCGATGAATCTAAACTAATAAGTTTTGAGTTAGAAACTTTAGCCATTGTGTACGCTCTAAAGCGGCTCCATACATTTGTTGACTGATTACCATTCACGGTAGTGACTGATTGTGAGGCATTGTCGCAAACAATAAAGAAAAAAAGATGTGAATGAATGTATTACTTGGTGGGCTTTAGCATTAGAGCATACATAAAATAAGAAGTAGATTAGAAACCGGTGATGTACCTGGCTATGTCTTAGAAAATGGTTTAGTTTTTCGAATTGGACCCCAAAAGCAACGTCAGCTGTATGTGCCCAGGGAGTTAGAAGAAAATGTCATAAGGGTTGTACACGAAAAATTTTGTCACTTGGGGGTAAATAAGAGTATGAATCAAATACAGATGCACTACTGGTTTGAAAATATGCTAGAGAAACTTAATTTGTTCATAAGAAATTACCTAAAATGTATATATTATTCGGCGCCATTGCGGAAAAACGTAAGAAATTTGTACAACATTCTAAAGATATCGGAGCCATTTGACACATTACATATCGACCATTTTGGTCCATTTCCTTCGGTAAATTCTAGACACAAATATGTAGTCATCGATTCTTGTACGAAATTTGTAAAGTTGTACCCAGTAAACACACCAGGCGCTAAAGAGGCTCGGTACCGGTACCTCGGTACATTTTTTACTTCTACTGACTTTTTGAACTTTGTCACAGACAAAAATATAGAACACGTTAAGGTGGCAACTGCATCACCTCAGTCGAATCGCCAGGTCGAACGCATGAATAGGGACTTAAAGGCAATGCTGGCAGAATCAGCCACACATGCTGATTGGAAGCAAAAATACAGGGTACAGGCGGAATATGCAATGAATAACACAAACCATACGACGACGAAATTTGCACCAAGTAGATTTTTATTCGGCATTGCACAAAAGGGCCAGTTAATCGACGAGATAACCGAATATGTCAACTCAAAATTCTTAGGTAAGCAGAAGGTTGATTTTGTTAAACTTAGGTCCGAGGTTGCTGATGTAATCCTAAAATCCAATCAATCATATAATTTTCACTATTTCAATAAACATAATAAACCGGCAAAAAAATTTGAAGTTGGAGACTTTGTCGTTATAAAAAAATGTCGATGCTTCAGTTGGAACGAATAAAAAATTAATACCGAAATTCCGCGGCCCATATGAAATCAAAGATAAATTAAACCATGATAGATACGTTGTTGAGGATATCGAGGGTTTTCAGATTACACAAATGCCCTATCATGTAATTTTGGATTCTAGTAGGTTGCGGAGGTGGTCGGATTTCCATATACTCCCCACTCCTTGCCATTCAAGCAGTGTTTCCGTTCGTTATGAATTGGATCCCGACGGTAACCTGGTTGGATATAAGTGAAATTTCAACACACTTGGATTAAGAAGGTAACACTTTAGTAAAAAAAAATATTCAATTCGTAACAATCCAGGTCGATTGTTTTGTAAGAATGGCCGAATTGTAATAATTACTATTAATTGTTATATACTATACGTATATAACACAGCATTAAGTTGTGAGTGTCTATAATACAGCCCTAAGCTGTAACGCTATTGTCATTTTCATTTCCTTTTGTTACATTGTCTCTCTTTCTTTGCGTAGTTGATTTTTTGAAATATTTCAACGGAAAAACTATTCATTCGATTTTTGCAAGCAGACACATTAGATCTGATTGCTGCTTAAATAAAAACTATTTGAAAAATATAAAACTTATTTCAATATAAATATATGTATACTAGGTCGGTTTAAATTATATGGAGTAACATTTTTTAGTCCGGAAACTATTTTTCTGAAAGTTCGTCAAATTTTAAGCAAAAAAGTCCCCTACACCTACATGAATTTTGAGCCTGCAAGTTTTTATTTAGTAGTGAAAACTAATCAAACTGCTTATGGCGCCATCTGGTGGCAGTTTTCAGAACTTTAAAGTTTTTTATTTTCTTTCTCAACTCATAAGCAACAAAACGAGGTTTTCTTCGTTCAAATTGGTCCATGAGTTTCGTAGTTATTCAAGTTTAAACGAAACTGTTGAACAACTCATTCGTTCTGTTTGCCTAATGTTTTGTGAAATTTTCAATATGAAAAACTGAAGTTCGCTCGTAACAACAGCAGGCATGCGTTGTTCAACAACGTATTTTTTTTTGATAAAAATCATGAAAAAATCTATTGGAATCACTTAATTCCTAAGTTACAAATAAAATCCAAGTACTGAATTTTCAAAAAAAGATGTTTCTAGAAAAATTTACGAAAATTGCCAATTTTACACCTCTGTATTTTGGAAACTAATACCGCTGGGACAAAATCCTCCCGGAATTTAATCGATCTCTACTAGAGCTACAAATAACCAAAATTTAAACAAGATCGAAGCATAAAAAATTTAAACCTCGCAAGCTTGGCTAATTTTACCTCATATATGACATACATATATGTATAGTACACGTATACCGTTGAGTGATTACACGTCACAACTTTTTGAATCGAATTTAGTCCAAAACTGTTAGTGTTACAAAAGAAAGAAATAAAATCTTTTTTGTAGGCAATTGCATAAGCATTATTTTTCGATATAAGTGACCGTTAACGAGATTTCGATGAAAACCCGTTTTTGGCGATCTTTGACCCCTAATTTTAATCTTTTTTCCAATTTTACGAAAATTGGCTATTTTTTTGTCTTTATCCCCTGGACTACAAACAAACGATAAGTATGGCATGCGCTTGCCCTTATATATAACGTACACTTTAAGTCGTCGGACGATTAGTAGATCAAAGGCGGTATTGGCTTATCGCATTCGTACAACGATAATATCAACGAGATTGCTAGTTTTAAATTTGAGAATTTAGTTGCTCAGGCTAACTTCCCAAACGTTTGGTGACAATCAGACAAAAGAAATTTGTTAGTGTGGGTCGCGATTTTCGCGACGCATGTTTAGCTGTGTCATACAGGGCGTGCAGGCAGCACTGAACAGGAAAAAACACTGTATTGCGCATTCGTACTCGTATATTGAGAAAAAACTTCGTGCTGCAAGTCGACGAAAGCACGGAAGTTGGATGTTCGTCTTACGTGAAAAATTAATGACAGCTTATCTCAATTCCGGGTTAGATTCGGACACCGAGCTGGAAATGTTAAAATTAAACAAAATCAAAATTTAAAAACGCAGGACTGAACTGAAAAACGTGGGTACCATGTCATAACCGCAATGCGCAATGGGGCTTGTGTCTACCTAAAAAGCAGTTAAAAATTCCCAAAATAATTTAGGGAATTATGACCACTCATAGCGATGGACATAACACCCATGGGTGTTATGGCCACTTTTGTTTTGCTTCAAAATACTAGAGGAATTTGTGACGGTTTATATAAATAATGTGTGTAAAGTTGGACAAAGAAAGACGAATTGACATCAATACGAAACATGAAACATTGGCAACACTAAATTCTGAATAAAAATCCATTAAATAAATTCACACAAACATTTTCATTTTGTCATTCTTTTACTTTTTTCTTTTGTCTCGTTTTTCCGTTCGTTCGTTTTTCTGCGCTAACAAAGAGAAGAGTTTTTGAGCATCTCCTTGGGCAAAAACAATTTTACTACTCTGTAAAGGTTTTAAAGAATAAAACAACGCATTTTGCTTATTTTGAAAAGATCCCCTTGAGGCATCGAAATGTAATTTGTTACGCACAGCTACTGCGGAGTGCCATCCAGCAGCGACAACTTCAAATAAAAACTTATATAAATCCTGCACCGGCTTCGCTAGCCACAATAATTCTACATAAAAGTACGTACCCTAGTAAGTGGGCGGCCTTCGCCGCGCCTCAGGTTTTGCATCCTCCAATATGTATAACACCGGCTTAGAGGTGGCCTTTGGCCGCGGTTCAGCCTATAATAAGTCCAGCATCGGCTTCGCTAGCCATAGTAAGTTAGGGTAAGTAAGTAACCTTCGGCCGCTGCTGAGGGTCTACATCCTCCAATATGTCCAACACCGACTTCGCGGCAGCCTACGGCCGCGGTTCCATCTATAGTAAGTCCAACACCGGTTTCGCTACCCATAGTAACTCTACGTTAAAGTTAGGGTAAGTAGGAGCCCTTCATCTGCGACTCAGGGCTTACATCCTTCAATATATCCAACACTGACTTCGTGTCGGCCTTCGGCCGCGATTCAGCCTTTAATAAGTCCAACAGCGGCTTCGCTAGCCATAGGAATTCTACATTACAGTTAGGGTAAGTGGGAGGCCTGCGGTCGCGGCTCAGGGTTCCTAGATGTTCAACACCGGCTTTGAGGCGGCCTTTGGTCGCGGTTCAGACCATAATAAGTCCAACGCCGGCTTCGCTAGCCATAGTAATTCGACATAAAGGTTAGGATTAAAGGGTATTATATCCACTTTAATTGTGGACATATTGCTCAAAACTATTTGGCCTTATGTCCTCATGTTTTTAGGGACTATGTCCGTTCGGCGTTGCATCAAAACGCCCAAAACCATAACGCCCAAAACCATAACGCCCAAATTCAGTTACGACATAACGCCCAAACATTTTCCATATAAATTGTTTTTGCAAAATTGTTTGGGCTTTGTGACATTTTCGATTAAAATTTTGGGCGCTGTGACATTTTTGGGCGCTATGCGAACGTGAAATTGTCACAATGCCCAAATGAAACAATGTCATAACGCCCAACGATAGTCATACTGCCCAAAACTTAAAAAAAAAATGTCATAACACCTAAATAAGAGAGCATATTACCCAAATCAAAAATTATATGCTGACCCTTGGCGGAAGGCCTCCCACGTATCGTAACTTTTATGTAGAATTAGTGTGGCCAGCAAAGCCGGTGTTGGATGTAATGTAGACTGATCCGCGGCTGAAAACCGCCGCCAAGCCGGTGTTGTACATGATATAGACTGATACGCGGCCGAAGGCCTCCGCTAAGCCGGTGTTGGACATATTGGAGGATGTAAATCCTGAGCCGCGGCCGAAGGCCGCCCACTTACCACAACTTTAATGTTGAAATACTGGGGCCAGCCAAGCCGGTGTTGGATAGTTAGAGTAAACTATCAGGATTTACATCCTCCAATATGTCCAACACCGGCCGCGGATCAGTCTATATCATATCCAACACCGGCTTGGCTAGCCCCACTATTTCTACATTAAACCTGAGGTAAGTGCCCAAATTTTTGGTCATAACGCCCAAACTGGTAGTCATAGGGCCCAAATTGAAAGTCATAACGCCCAAGCTCACCTACAACAACTTTTTTCACAAGAAATTTGGGCGTTATGTAATTTTTCGATCAATTTTGTTGTTGGTATCATTTGAGCTTAGTGTCATAAATTTCCTAAGGTTTGGGCTTTGTGCAATATTTTGGGCGCTATGCCAAAACGGGATTTGGGCGTTTTGATGCAACGCCTGTCCGTTCATATAAGTGGTCATAACTCCCCGAAAAAAGGGATTTGTGACCGAAAAAAAACGAAAGTAATACCCGAAACTGTTTTGGGGATTATGACCACTTGGGTTATGACCGGGCACCAAAAACGTGGTTCACAATAACTGCCCTGCAACCCAGCAATGTTTTCAATGTTCACCGAGTCTTAGTCGTCGCTATGTGCCCCAATACTTAGGTAAGACGAAATTCTTTTCTGACTGTTTTTTTTAAAGAGATTTGTGGATCAACATATAGTATTGCTAAAAATAGAAGAAGGAACCGACGTACATTTAATTCCACGGAAGTTAATTCGTGGAACTTGAATTGCAATTAAAATGTAATTTTATCGTATTTCGTTTGATGGTTATTGTTTTGAAATTATTTCCGAATACTTATTGATGCATAATAATTCCGTCATAGTTGTTTAAAACTGTACGAACAATCTTCATCAGAAAACTTAATAAAGGGAGTTAACAACTTTTTCCACCAATGCCTTCAATTATTGAACAGCTTCACAATATGGTGGATTATGGTGGTTGGTTTTGCTGTCTTCTGAAATATTGGTTCTTTGAAATAAGAAGTTGAACTTTGTGTGCAATAGGTGCGTACAAAGTTCACTCGTTGGTTTCGAGGATATGCAAAAAAAAAAGAGATAAATTAAAAAAAAAATAAGTTGGTTTAATTATGGTTTTTATAGATTTTTTTCTTACCGCCAAATAGGTTGACTCGTTCGTTCGATGATAAAACTCAAGTTCAATTTTTTAACCGAAAAAAGTTCGGTAGCCGAACGAACGAAGAAGCCGCAAAATCAATCGTATTCAGCGATAATGTATCGATACACTATCACTGAATACACTTGACTTAGCAGGGATTGGGATTGGGATATTTTAAAGTTTACATGAAAATTTATATGTCATGTATTTCAGGTTTTAGGCCTAAACATGCCGGCCTCCTTGGAGAATTACTGCAATCAAAAAAAAAAACAATGTATTTTAAGTGAAAATTTACACTTAGAACTATTGCTTAGCATAAATGTAGCGGTATGTATACACAAATACATAAGTATAAATAAATCAATACGTAAAAATCTTCATTTATATTTCATTTCAATTTTATTTTTTTCAAAAATTCAGTGCGGCTTTTAAATATAGTAACTAATACAAGTAATATTAAAACAACTACCAGGCACACGACCCCGACAAAATAAACCCAAATATGGTATCCTGTGCCACCGGTCGCCCGTTTTCACTGGGTATTATCCCAGGTAATAATATCTTCGGGTATACATCTACCCCTAAGACCATACAAACTGGAGCCGACCGGTAGAATTCCGGACCAGCCAGTTTAAAATTTGAAAAAGATGCCCGAGTAGTGGCATCGAGGGACTGGGCTGGGGAGGTTAACGTAAAACGTGACTCAATCCTTGCCTGAGTACTGACCTCAGCGTTGTGAGTCATAATTTCCCCTAAGGGTGAGGAAACGAAATTTTTCCCGTCCCATTGTCATTGTTCGAAGACCTAGCTCTCGAACTAAATCAGCCGAGATGACTAAAGTCGGTCGGCAAGCGTCGATCGCAGCAAAACCTCAGGTTGGCCCCAAGTTTAACAACAGCGGTCGGTGACAACGGAATAACTCGTTGGAGCAGTTGCGCGGCGACAGGTTCCTGACTACCTGTAAATAATCGTAATTGACGATTGCGTCGCCCATTGTTAACCGCAAGCCGAGACGAGCTAGGTCCCAGTCTTGGGCCTGATAGCCGAGACGAGCTAGGTCCCGGTCCATCAGAATGGGGTACGCGATTAGTGCGGAACTGCTGTCTTCGTGGTCGCCGAGACGAGCTTGGTCCCGGTCGACCACATTGGTGAGAGCTAGTGGCCCGCGGGCCATCCTGGGGTGGTAGCCGAGACGAGCTAGGTCCCGGTCCAGCATCCAAAGGAGGCTGAAAAGCGCGCTGCTCCAACGCTCTTGTTGCTGCACTCTTCAATTCATCGGACAGGAGCCGAGACGAGCTAGGTCCCGGTCTCGTGCCCTCATCGGGCTGGTGGCGATGGGTTGTCGAGGTCGGTTGTTAGAGGACTGTGCCCGAGACGAGCTAGGTCCCGGTACAGAGCCCTCATCTGATTCACGTTGTAAATGTTCTGTTAGATTTGTTCGTGGCGTGTGGCTGTGTAGCATACTGTTATGCCGCTCAGAACAATAGCGGCACCCCACTTCACTCCTACACCGTTGTATGTTGTGGCCCGGTGACAAACAGCTGGAACAGAAGCGATGTATCAGCACCAATCGCAGTCGCTCTTCGACATTTTTGCTGCGAAAGGCGGCACAATATCGTAATGGGTGCCTACCTTCACATACTGGGCATGCAATGGAGCTCCTACCATTCTTTCGTAACTTTTGAATGGCGCAGTTGTAATTGGTCATTTTTCTTCTTTCTGTAATCATTAAAAAAAAAACTTTTTTTTCTTTTTTTTCGGTGTTTGGGATGGGTCTTATTTTAATTTTTTGGAAAGCGATTTAAATGATTTAAGCGGAGGGCAGGACTATAAGTTTGACAAATGGTCGACTGATTAACCCCCGTTCAGTTCGAAGGTCCGCCACTCTAACACGGCCATCTGCCCCTTTATAAACTTTAGTTACCTTACCTAGGCGCCATTCATTTGGTGCCAGATTGTCTTCTCGAATGACAACCATATTATCAATTTTCAAATTGCTTTGTGGAAATTTCCACTTATACCTCTTGTGGTGTTCTTTTAAATACTTTGCCTTCCAACGTATACAAAAATGCTGGTGTACAGCTTTTAGTTTTTGCCACCTATTCACGATTGACACAGGATTTTCCGCAATTTATGGCTCAACAGGTCCCAAAATAGGACCTCCGACGATAAAATGACCTGGCGTCAGGGGTTCGAGATTGTCTAGACTATCAGACATTGGGCTTAGCGGGCGTGAGTTAAGACACGCTTCGATTCTACACAATAATGTAGAAAACTCTTCAAAGGTAAATTTCAAGTTTGACGCAACTTTTTTGAAGTGAAGCTTAAAACTCTTCACACCAGCTTCCCATAATCCACCCATATAGGGTGAACCAGCTGGTATGAAATGCCATGACACTTGTGCATAGCAACAAAGAACTTCATCTCGCGTTGATTTTAGAAAATTCTTAAAATCAGTCCGAAGTATGCGAAATGCTCCTACAAAGTTCGTTCCATTGTCAGAGTATATTTTCTCCGGACAACCACGCCTCGAAACAAATCGTGCAAATGCGGCCAAAAATGTAACAGAACTTAAGTCACTCGTTGCCTCGAGATGAATCGCTTTTGTAGAAAAACACACAAATATGCAAACATAGCCTTTTGTGATACGGCAGGATCTGCCGGTATAGGATTTTATCTCAAAAGGCCCTGCAAAGTCAACGCCAGTGCATGCGTTCTGGTGGCAGAGCAGCCATGAGCTGGGTTTGAGCTCGTTTACGATCAACTACACATACTTTACATTGATGAATAGTACTTTTGATCAATACTGCATGCGAATAAGTCGCAAAAGCAGTTGGTTCCCACCGTGAATAGAGATTTTATACGTAAATTGAACAAGTAAACGCGTAAGCTGACAGTTGTAGGGTAAAACAATGGGAAATCGTTCATTGTATGGTAAATAAGTTGCCACAGCTAAACGACCCCCTACCCTGATAATGCCTTTTGCATCCATGAAAGGGTTAAGAGAAAGTATAACACTTTTTGTGTCCATACGTTTTTTCTCTTTTAAGCTTGTATACCTCCTGTGAGTAAGAAGTTTTTTTGACACACCGTAACTAGTTTTCGTAAAGTTAACTTTATCTCTTCCGTTGTGATTTTGTTTGAAGTTGGAATGCGGTTTTTCTTATGAGTTGGATGAACATTATGGTAAAATCGCCATATGTACGATATGACTCGAAGCGCTAGTGGCAAGGAAGAAAATCTTTCCAAAACGTCATCATACTGACAAGCTAACGCAGTGTGTACTTGGATTGGTTTGGCCTCGATTGTGGTTTCAAATTCTGACAAAGTACCTACATTGGGCCGTTGAGTACCATCTCTGGTCAACCATGATGGTTCGTGCCACCATAATCTGTTTTCAGTCAGATTATGGGGATCTAAGCCTCTGCTGGCTATCTTGGGACTCCACATGATTCCACTTTTCGTTTCCTACTCTTTCGATGATTTTAGCCACACGGTTTGCAACAAAGGTAGTCCAAGAACAAGGTGGCTTGCGTAACCATGCCAAGACTATTGTGGAATCAGTCCATAATTGTAGATTAAAGTTGCGAATCTCTAACTGAGGCAGAACGGAATGCATAAGTTCCGAGAGTAACAAAGCTCCGCACAACTCTAATCTAGGAAGCGAAATAGTTTTGACTGGAGCAACTTTAGTTTTTGCTACCAGCAAATGAACAAACACCCTACCATTAGTCTTAACATAAATATATATCGATGCTGCATATGCTTTTTCCGACGCATCGCAGAAGCCATGAATTTCAACCTCAACTACAGGAGTAAAATCTACCCAACGTGAAATTTTGATATCGTTTATACCAGAATAAGCCTGCAAAAACGATTGCCAACGCTGAAGGCTCCTAGTAGTCAATTTATCGTCCCATCCAATTCCATCTAACCAAATCTGCTGCATCAATATTTTTGCAACCACGACCACTGGTGCTAGCCAACCTGCTGGATCAAAAAGCTTGGCAATAGGTGACTGAACTTCGCGTTTTGTGAAAACTTTTTGTTCCAGTGGCTTAGCATGATAATAGAACAAATTGGTTCTTGCGTTACACCGTATTCCTAATGTTTTTACATTGCTAGTGTATCCTAGCTGTAAAAATTCCTCCTGAAACAAGTGTAATTTTGGTAGTCCCCTTAGGATTTGCGCAGTATTTGATGTCCACTTACGGAGTGAGAATCCCGCTGACTGCAGTGCTCCTATAAGTTGATCTCTCACTTGAATTGACGCCTCAATATCGTGATTTCACAAAATAAATTCAAAATTTTTTGAAACACTTATTTGAAAAATTTCATAAAGAAAAACATAAGAAAACTTTTAAAACATTGAAAACTTACAATTAATAATTATTTTAATACATTAAATTTAATTAAAATTCGGAATGGCCGTAATAGGGCATGGAATAAATACGTTTGTAGCCAGGACCGAAATGACCTTGTTGCTTATCAGCGACTGTTTATTGAATTTAAAGATATGTCAGCTTTAGTTTATTCTGAATTTTTGAATAAAATTAGGCTGAATATTCTTCATGACCCCAAGAATTTTTGGGGTTTTATTAATTCTAAAAAAAAATCTGACGGGTTTCCATCTGAGTTTAAAACAGTTGATGGGCTCACTAGCGGCCCACAAATTATAGCCGGGTTGTTTGCGAATTTGTTTAAGGAATCATTTTCTACGGATTTATTTAGCTCTGAAATCAACTATTTTGAGTATATGGATAACGACCCTTTAGTTTCGGTTAATGAGATATCTTTCTCTCCTGACCTCATAGAGAAATATATTTCATCTGTTAATGATGATTTCAGCTCCGGGCCTGATGGTATTCCTGCGACAGTTTTAGTTAACTGCAGCTCTATGCTGTGTCAGCCCCTCAGTTTTTTATTTAATAGATCAATTAGAGAAAGCTATTTTCCTAAATTTTGGAAAAATGCATACATTAGCCCCATTTTCAAGAAAGGGTGTAAAAATGATGTTTCAAACTACAGGCCCGTGGCTAAGTTATCATCAATACTGAAAGTTTTTGAACATATTTTATACGATCAGGTTAAGGAGTGCTGTAGTGAAGTCATAACAACTCGTCAGCATGGTTTTGTTACTGGCAGATCTACAGTTTCTAACCTCCTTGATTTCACCTCTTTTGCATTAAGCTCTTTGGACTCTGGTGAGCAAGTTGACTGCATCTACACTGACTTCAGTAAAGCATTTGATAAATTACCACATAACTTGATTTTGTTTAAGTTAAAGAAGCTTGGATTTCCTTTAAGTTTTGTCAGCTGGATTGAATCTTATTTATCTGATCGTACGTATCAAATAAAATTTAGGAGAGTGTTTTCCTCCCCATTTAGCGCGACATCAGGTGTTCCACAAGGAAGCCACTTGTGGCCGCTCCTGTTCATTTTAGCAATAAATGACGTTACACATATTATTAAAAACTCCCATCTGCTAATATATGCAGATGATATGAAAATTTACAGGAACGTAAAGGGGGTTTGTGATACTTTTCCACTTCATTCTGACTTGAAATCCTTTGAAGTTTGGTGTTCTAAGAATAACTTACATCTTAATCCTGATAAATGCCAAGCTATGATTTTTACCAGGAAGAAAACTATTGTGGAATTTGATTATAAATTAAAAGATAAAAATATTTGTCGTGTCGATGTAGTCAAAGACCTAGGTATACATTTTGATACTAAGTTGACTTTTAATGAGCATATTAATCAAATTTGTAAAAAATCCTCATCTCTGCTTGGCTTTATTAAGAGGTGGGCAAAAGAATTTAATAGCCCTTTAGTAACGGTGACTTTATATAATACAATAGTACGCCCTCACTTAGAGTACGCCAGCCAAGTATGGTCACCATTTTATAATATTCATATAAATAGAATTGAAAGAATTCAAAAAAATTTTATTCGTTTTGCTCTCAATGGCTTAAATTGGATTGACCCTTTAAACCTTCCTCCTTATGAAAATCGTTTAAAGTTATTACATATGCAGTCTTTGAGCTCGCGTAGAAATATTGCGGATATACTTTATCTGCATCAACTTGTAACTGGGTCTCTTGCTGCACCAGAGCTTCTTAACTAACTATATACATTTTAATACTAATCGGAGGAGTACTCGTAACTCCTATCAATTATTTTATCAACTGGTTAGTAGAACTAATTATATGGCTACAGCTCCTTTTAATCGCATGACAACTCTTATTAATAATTGCGAAGTTTATAACATTAGCTTGTCAAAAGGTCAACTCAAGCTTAGACTGAAAACTAACTGTAGCTCAATTTGTAGCTTAATGGTGGTGTGAATTTTTTTGTTTGTGTTGTCCGAGCCCCACAGCATGCTGGGTAAATTTTTTCTAACATTTATGCCTTGGACCACGTAAATTTATACATAAAATTATTTTAATATCTATATGTCTATTTTTACATGGTGTGAGTGGGTATGTTGAGAAAGTGCGATAAAGCTAAGAAAAAATTATAAAATAAATAACAAATTAATGTGCATGATAATTTTTTCTATTCCATTTTTTATTGAATAAGCTTTTTACTTGGTATAAAGCTTCAATGCTAAATAGCTAAGAAGGCTATAATAGCTGTAGTAGCTAAACTCTATTATTATTATTATTAAATTAAAAACACTGAACATGTAGATAACATTCAAAAACATTTAAAACATTGAAGCATAAAAACACGGTATCACGGTTGTATGGCGACTGTGCAGTTGTTACTGATGTTGTCCGTGTTCTCTTTGTAGTTCATTGTCATTTCCCCCTTTTCCTGAATTCGTGAACTTTCTGGTGTCGGTCTTTTGTTTTGATTTCATTCTATGTCCAATATTCTAACTTTTTCAAAATCAGCTGTGTGATTTGTCTCTAGTATATGTTGTGCTATTGCTGTTGATTGTTTCTTATTTTTAATGTTGCGCTTATGTTCTCCCATTCTCACTTCAAGCGCGCGTTTTGTAGTCCCAATGTATATTTTCCCGCAATTCCCATTTTTGTCTCCGCTACAAGTTACTTCGTACATATATTACATTGTTTTTGTTTTTGTTTTCAATTTTAGTCTTTGTCTGTGTAAAGATGCTGCTGAGAGTCAGGTATGATCTAGAAGCAAATTTCACGTCTTCTGCTCTCACCGTTGTCCGTATGTACTCTTTGTTGGTTAGATTTGGTATGTACATATGTTATACCAACATATTGTTTGGCAGTTTTGCCAGATTGTATATCTTCTTGTCGGAGTTTGGGTTCTTGGTTTTTATTATGAATTGACTTTCTAATGAGGTTATTGATTAATTTTGTCGGATAGTCATTGTTTTTTAGAATCGTTTAGACTTTATGAATATTTTTGTCAAGAAACTGTGCGTCTGTCAGAGTATACATTTTTCTAATAAGGTTCGTTGTTGTGCTCAGTTTTTGTTGTAGTAGTTGTGTCGAATGAAAATTTATAAATCTCCCTGAAGATATCGGTTTTGTAAACCAGTCGAAAACGATTTTTCCATTCTTTCTGTGCAATTTTACGTCTAAATAGGGAATATTGTAATTTTTTTTTCAATTTCAACGGTAAATTTAATTTTGTAGTGTTGATCGTTAAAGGTTCTAAGGATAATGTCCAAGTCATTTTTATTGATGTCGTCAACATACATGCATAAAAAACCTATTTTTACTTTAATATTGTCAAATTGCTTTATTGCATCGTCAAGTAGTTTGTCAAGTACTATATCAGCTATCGTCGGAGATAAGGGGTTGCCCATAGACACACCATATATTTGATGGTACACTGTATCGTCATATTTGAAATAGTTGTTATCCTTAAGACAAAATTCTAGAATCTCTAGAAATTGTCGTCGTGGTATCTTTGTCAAGTTTTTTATATTTTTCCATTGACCCATAATTTTTTTTATTGCCAAATATGTCGGAATGTTGGTGAAAAGAGATATGACGTCAAAAGATACAACTATTTCATCATCTGTTAGAGTGTAGGCTGTTAGTTTTTGTTTTATGTCAATTGCATTTTTGATATTGTATTTGTCAGAAATTATGTGCCTTAAAATACTTCCCACATGTTTGGAGAGTTTGTAGTAAGGCACGTTAATCGAGGAGGAAATAGGTCGTAGAGGGTTGTCTAATTTATGGATTTTAGGAAGACCATATAACCTTGGGGCTGTAGCGGATGGACTCAACAGTCTGTATCTCAGGTAAGTGTCGATATAGTTTTTGTCACTTAATGTTCTCACTATATTATTGTTTTTACTTAATAATTCTTTTGTCGGGTCATTTCTTGTTGTTCTATATGTCTTTTTGTCATGTAGTATTTCAGTCATTTTGTTTAAATAATCATTTAAACATAATAACAGTCTTGTTTCCTGTCAGAAAAACATGAAACTGAGAAAACAGCGTTTTAAAGTTATTTAGTCTGCGATTTGTGATTCAAGGATTATCAATGTTTTTTTTTATTATTTTGCCTCTCTGTAATTACCTATATATTATTTGAAAAAAATCTATTGGAACTTACCTTTGATTTTTCTGTATTTAAAATTATTCGGATTTGTATGAGTTAGGACATTTGCATTCTAAAACTCCACGTAAAAGGTATATTACGTTTGATCCAAAACATACGAAAAGTCTTTATTTTTTATTCGTGAACATGTTTGGCATAGGAAATCGGGTATGTAGAAAAAACTGTTTTAAAGTGTTTTGGCTGAACCAAAACTTTTAAACTACTGAGCCGATTTTGACAAACGATGTATCGTTGTTTTCATATTATCAAGAATAGTCCAATAAAGCTATTAATACTTAAAAAATCTGTTGAAAGAGGGCGCTGTATAGTATGCAAAAAATAAAATATAATTATGTAAGTCACATAATTGAATAAGTCATAAGTCACAGCTCCTAAAATACTAAGCCGATATTGACAAACGAAGATTTTACCTTCTTGTTTTACTAAGAGGACTAAAATGAGGGTACTTAAATTTCAAAAATTTGTTTATAGATGTTGCTATAGGGAAAGATTATTATTATATTATTATTATTAAATATAAATGGCAACCCTGTTAACGTGTATGCTGTTCTCTTTTTCTTTTTCATTCTTTTATTTCATTCCACGTTAAGTATTCAAACTGTAAACAACAATTGAATAAAGTTTATTTGTAATTAAAACTAAACAATATAAATATTGAATTCAGCGAAAACGGTACATTCACGAATTTATTCGGAAATTCGCAAGAGCACTCAAAAACAAAATTAAGAAGAAAGAATGAATTGTAAGTATTGCAAAGCTACTGTAATGAATGGAGGTGGCAGTGTAAATATGGCTACCAGATGGCATACTTTAGTAACAAAAGTGCTACTTTTGCAAGGCTTTGCTACTTTGCTACTTTTCACTCGAAATGTACTACTTTTGGAGGGTTTTGCTACTTCCGATGTTTACAATGTAAAATAAAAGTTATTTGAAATATTCTTTTAATTTCCTGGGGTTTTGTCGTACAAAGTGAGGATCTTTTTTTTTAGTCATCAAAAATATAAAGTTATTTCAAATATTCTTTTAATTTGCTGGGGTTTTGTCGTTTTTTTTTTTTTTTTGTCATCATTAAAAAGGCTCCAGGTTTTGACTTAATTACAGGTGAAATTTTAAAACAACTTGCATATAAAGCTATTTTAAAACTTATAATCCTATATAATGCAACGATTCGACTTAAATATTTAGCTAGCTCATGGAAAGTTGCAGAAGCTATTATGGTTCCCAAACTAGGAAAAAATTTGCATAACGCATCATCGTACAGACCCATATCCTTGCTACCACTTCTATCAAAATTATTTGAGATTCTTTTGCTTAAAAGATTAAAACTCATCATAGAAGAGAAAAAAGTTATCCCATCTCATCAATTTGGATTCCGAAGACAGCATTCAACTATACAACAAGTTCATTGGATTAACGAAATCATAGAACGTACACTAGAAGAAAAACAGGTTTGTTCATCTGTATTCCTTGACGTTGCACAGGCCTTTGATAAAGTTTGGCATGAAGGTTTAATGTTTAAATTAGAATCACATCTTCCAAGAGAGTTTACTCAGATCCTGAAGTCATATCTTATGAATAGATATTTTCGCATTAAACAAGCAGATGCTTATTCAAAAATTAAAGTGATTAAGGCCGGTGTTCCTCAAGGAAGTATCCTTGGACCCATGCTGTACCTAATATATACAAGCGATATTCCTAATCCGACTGATTGCACGATTGCAACTTTTGCAGACGATACTGCTGTATTAGCTGTTGGTAAAACAATAAAAGAATCGACGAGCAAACTACAATCAGCTAGTAGTACGAAGTAGTCGCATGGACTGTAAAATGGCGAATCAAGCTTAACAACACAAAATCCGTACTCATTAATTTTACAAACAAAAAAATTTGCAACTATCCAGTTACAATTTCAAATACGATAGTCCCATACTCAAACACTGCTAAATACTTAGGTATGACACGAGATGAACTTGACATCAAATTAAATAACCTATACTGGATCATTGGTAGACGTTCTGTGCTCTCAGTTAAAAATAAATTGATGATTTATAATCAAGTCATCGCTCCAGTATGGATGTACGGTGCTCAACTTTGGGGATGCGCCTCATCTAATCACATAAAAAAAATCCAACGCTTCCAAAATAAAGTACTTCGCTGTGTAGTTGATGCACCATGGTACGTAAGAACCAGCGACCTTCATCGTGACCTAAAAATGAAGACTGTTGTGGGCACCATTAAAGAATTAGCCGAAGCACATCACTAGAAACTCAGCCAGCATGAAAACGAATAGGCAACTCGACTCTGCTTCGCAGCTGGAATCAGAAGACTAAAACGTGTCAAGCCCTGCGATCTTGTTGGGAACTCGCTACAGCTCAGGAGTTCATAAGAAGCACCTAGCTTTATTTTATTTTTAATATTTAAAAGAACTTAGCTGCTCGTTAGTCATTGACTAGTTGTAGTTACATGAAGTGTTTGTAAATTATTTTTAAGCGCTTCAATAAAAAAAAAAAAAAAAATCAAAAAAATTTGTATTGAATTAAAAAAATTTTTGGTTTTCATTACAAAATTAGAATTTTTTGATATGTGCTACTTTTGTAGGCAGGCCATCTGGTAGCCCTAAGTCTAAAGGTCTGGGGCTTCTTCTATGGTCAAGGTATTGGGCCAATTCATAGGATTTAAGAAACTTTGGATCGCTTCGTGTACGTTGACATACTAAAAGATGTAATGTTGCCATATGCCGATGTAGAGATGCCACTTAAATGGAGGTTGCCACATAAATGGAAGTTGCATCAGGACAATGATCCAAAATATGTCTCTAAAGCTTGTAAGGGCTGGCTTCAGAGCAATAGGGTAGAGTTTTTGGTTCATCTGCCTCGACCTGAATCCTCTTGAGATCTTGTGGGATATTGTTAACATGAATATCATCAGAAAATATTGCGAAACCACCGAATATCCATGGTTCATGTCCTTGGGAAGGATATCGCAGGATATCATTAATAATTTAATATCTTCTATGCTTTAAAGAGGTGCGCGAGTCGTCAAGAATAAAGGGTTCGCAACTAAGTACTAATTTTAAAAGTTTTTATTTACTATAAAAATGGGGGTGCTTAGTTTTGTCCTTTAAGTTTTTGGGTTCCTTCGATGTTAACTTTTTATTTATGAGACGCAGATTTTTTTTAATTTTTGCTTGTCAATAATAAAGGTATAAATAAATAAAATAAATACGTAATATGTTTTAAAAACGTAGTTTTCATAAAAAAATCATGATTTGAAAAAAATGTACTAAGGGGGTGCTTAAGTTTTGGCCAATACTGTATGTGTGTAAAAAGTGTAATGTTGCAATTCATGTAAATTGTTTTGCAAAATTTCATAATAAATAAAAAATATAATCGTAAAATATAATTTTGAAATGTATTTACTCATTTAATTATATGTATGTATGTAAATAAAAATATTTTTTTATATCCTATCTTCCCAATGATGCGTTTGCGCAGCAGTCTAGCAAACCGGAACCGGAAATGAGAAAAATATAAAACTTGTTTTGGAAGTTGCTATGGCCATAACGAGCTACCGTCTAAAAAATCTTCTTGAAATTCCAAATTTTTTTTACGCAGGGAATTAACCGGGAAAGACCTTAAAATGCAGTGAATTAACAGCAATCATTTTAGTTGAGATAGGTCGTAAGCCACATTGCTCTGCTGAGGAATCGAGACTGACTTTAAACTTCAAAAAAGGAAGAAAATCTTTTCAATGCATTGGCATGTTGCTGAATAGATCTCACAGTTTCGTGAGAAATGTATTTAAAATAAACAGTAAAAATCTCGTGGTAGACCACCAAAAACCGCTTCAAGAGTTGATCTTCATATAGAAAATAGACACATTGAAGTCGTCAAAGACAATTTTAGCAGAAATTTGGAACGTGGTTAGTGCTCAAACAATTTGGAGACGTTTACTAAGGGTTGACATACCTAGGCACTTAGATAAAAAAGTTCCTTTGGTACGGAAAAAAATTTGAGCATGAGGCTTTTATATTCCTTTTCATGTAGTATTTTATTTTTAGATATATAAAGGATCATATAACCAACCGATTTACATAATAAAAAAATTCTTTTGTTCAAATTTGTTTAAGAAAAAGAAAAAAAAAAACAAAATTAATGAAATCAAAATGAGAATAATAATGAAAAATTAAATCTTTTTAATTTATGATTATGAAGATACACTAAACGTACGCAAAAAGGCGGCAACGGAAAAACAACGCCCTAGCCGAGAATATCTTTGAGTGCTCGGCATCGAAAGTTTTGAGAGTTTTTTCCATTTCTAGTAGGCCGCGTGTAACAACTTATATGTGAGACCTACTTTGTAAAGATCTAATTTGCAAAAGAACCGTGCATTTTTTTAACTGTTGAAAATTTCATCGATTATTTTTAATTGGATGAATGAACGCATTCAATTTGATGAGTAACTTATTTACAATATTGATTTATTGGCGCAAAATGTCTTTTATGGTTTGAATTCGTATTACCTTTTTAGTTTTAATATTTTTTGCTTGTTTTTTTTCAGAATTTTACAAAAAAAACTTGGGAATTTAATATGAAATAATACACAACAGAAGAACAAACAAAAATCATCGAATTTTATTTTGAAAACTAACGGTTAATTGTTTTGACGGAGCGTGCATATCGTCGATACGCGATAAGACCCATTTCCGATTAAATGGTTTCGTCAACAACCAAAACTGCAAGTTATGTTCCACGGAGAATCCAAGAGTAGCTCATCAGCGACGATTACATACACTTAGTATATTTTGCGGTGCGGCGTATATCACAAAGGTTAATTGTTTTAAATATGTTCAAAAATGAAACTGATGGCGCAGTTTCCATCAACGGTGCTAGCTGCGTAAAACCACCCACTACTATAGTACTGCAGGGGACACATTGGCTCTGTTACAGAGTATTTACGACGAGGGCAGAAGTGACTTCAGCGAGCTGACGCTTTCACAGCTCCTGACTGTTTTCTATATGAAACAAATTAGAGTGCGCCAATAAGTCAGCGACTTATTTCGCAATGCAATCGTCCCAAAAAACCTGAAATTTTGCGGAATGTCACGAAAAACGAAAAATTTACAAATTTACAAATCAGAAAATTGCCACCACGCTTAAGTCATTAAAACTTTCCATTTGTTTATTGTTTATAACTGACTCTGAAAGAAAAACGTAACGAATTCAAACCATCAAAGCTATTTCGCGCCACTCTGTAGTAAACACTTTTTAGCATAGTTTTATTTTCAATATTATCAATTTTAAGAAATTGTTGAAAAAATATCGCATTAGCATAGACCTGTTATAAATATGAAAATTTATTTGTATATTTTAGATTTTATAAGGAGGAAAATGCCGCACATGCTAATGCAAGATATCAATGATAGTACCATCGATAAGTTCTTAAGTGGCTGGATGGATAACAGAGTAAGAGCTCTTGTTTTGGAACCGAAAAATCAAACGAGGCTGCGATATTTAATAAGTGCATATGCTTTTCGTTACAGAGTGGCTTTTGGGTAAGCTTATATAGAAAATATAAACTTATTGGTTATTCCATTTCTTATCCTAGAATATAAACTCGAAATAAAACACTAAAATGTTACAAATATGTATGTTTACTTTGCTTTTAATCTGTAAAGGCAATCGAAGACGCATAGTTTGAGAGGTAGCGTTGCATTTTTCAAAGTCATTTCCTCCCGATTAATTTTTTTTGAAAGTTTAAGTAAGGCTGATTTTCGAGATAAGCGTCAGTCGTCAGAATCGTTGTGGGCCTGGTTGTGAGAGGCCGAAAAAAAATTTGCTCAATAACTCGGAAAGTACACAAGTAGAAAAATATGTTAAAATCAATGTTGTAGATCAGATAAAAAACATCGATTTCCTGACAATCGTTCATAGTTTTAAAATTACTAATAACATTTCCAATTTCGAAAAAATACGGTTTATATGGAAAGTTTTAAATTAACATTACTCGTTCAAATTTTTGTTCAAAATTAAAGTATTTATTGGAAACTTTTAAACGAAGAAAGGTGGGTCAGATATTGTCGTATGAGGGCTTGTAAGGCATGAAATCGGTGTGCTTTTATCTCCTCTACAATAGTGGTCTTAACATATTTTTCTACTTGTGGCTTACTTTCCGATTTATTGAGCAACATTTTTTCTGTCGGCATTTGAACCATTTTCGGTTTTTAAGCCAAAAAAAAAGAAAGATGGTTCCACTTAATTACAAATATCTCAAGAGCTAGTATTTATATATAAACGTATTACACATGTGTCAAATTAAAGGTAATTAACTTTTAATGGCTTGTTAGTTTTGGCGAAATAAATTGATTACTAAAACTAATTTTATTTTTCTTTTTCAAAAAAAATTAAAAAAAAAATCAAAATTAACTGCAAATTTATATAAGAAAAAAATTTTGAAAATTATTTTGTTCTTTTATATCTTAGTCTATATATTTATGAAGAATTTAAGATACTACTTAAGAAAATCGATGAAGAAATGGAAAATCTTAGTTTTATTTGTCATAATCTGTATACTATCTATATATATAAAAATGAATTGCCAATTTGTGTGTGTTCCCGCATCACTTGAGAACGGCTTGGCCGATTTGGCTGATTTCTTTTTCGTTATATTTGTAATTCTTAGGACAATGTTTGTATGAAAGAAAATTTTGTTTAAGATTCATATTTAGGGTGGTCCTCATACAAGAATTTGTTTAAAATCGCATTTTCTTAAGGATCGCTTCATCGATTCACATAGAATTAACACCACGTGGTATTTATACTCAGAGACTATTATTAAGATCTATAAATTTTATTTAAGGTGGTCCTCATACAAAAATATTTTTAAAATCACATTTTCTTAAGGATCGCTTCATCAATTCGCATGGAATTAACACCACGTAGTCTTTATACTCAGAGACCATTATTAAGTTCTATAAATTTTATTTGGGGTGGTCCTCATACTTATATATTTTTAAAATCGCATTTGCTTGAAGATCTCTTTGTCGATTCACATGGAATTAATACCACGTAGGACTTATATCTGGACGCGCTTATTAAAATATGTTTTTCATATATGTATAGAGTAAATGTTTAGGGTGGTCTTCGTACAAAAATATTTTTAAAATCGCATTTTCTTAAGGATCGCTTCATCGATTCACATGGAATTAAGGTGTAGTAATGCCCTATTTCTGCAGTAATGACTTTAAATTTGTAATAATGATTTCAGAATATTGTAAAAAATCGTAGTAATGATTTTCTGCCAAATTCATAATACTTTGTTGTGCGTTTATCTTTGAAACGAAATACACATTTTAGTTCGCATATAACCGTTATTTTAGTTATCAAATTCCCGAACGACTACTTTGAAAGAAATTGCATCCAAACATAATTTGAAGTAATCGGAATTCTTTCATTTTTTTCCGGTCAATTTTCAATTTTTTATAAGAAAAAAGAAGAAGAAAAACTAATCACGGATTCAAATTTCTCGATCAATATTAACAGCGTCTTTATGTATTGCGAACGATAATGTTGAACGACGAATCGTCTTGCGACGATATCGTTTCAATTTTGCTTTATGTATTTTTGATGTTTCCGCTCGCCAACATAAAATTGTTATACGAAATAGTTGTCAAGTTTTCAAATTTTATACAAAATTTAAGTGTCAGAGAAAGTTTTACTTGTGTTAAATTTGAATTGGTTTTTAAAAACACTTAAATATATTTTTTCCAATTCGGAGGCAAGCACTTGAAATTGCTGGGTTGTTGTTTCTTAAACGCTAAAATTATGGATAAAAAAGTTAAAAAAAAAAGTAAACGACAACTTTTACTCACATATTTTTCTCAGCGACCAAATCCATTTCAAATCATGCAGAAGGATTATTTCATGTTACGGAATTGGATGCCGATTTAAGATGTGGTTTTTCAAAAGCTATAAGGAGACCCATATTTCCCCGATTTGATTAAAAAAAATTTTTTACGATGTTATTCCCATTTTAGGCTGAAAATTGTTTCAAAAAAGCGGCATTTCCATCCAAATCAAAATAATTATCTTTTGTCTTTTGATTCACATAGAACTTTTTATTTTCTGTCAGAATTTTTCAAAAAATTTCAAAATGGTTGAAAATTGGCAGAGTTATAGCGCTTTTTATGAAAAAACTCACCTTTTTTTCGCTTAAAATTTCATTTTGGATTTGTACTAACATAAGAATAAAATGACATGAGTTTAATGCGCGCTTAAAGACGTTTGAGGTCAGGAGAATTTTTTTCAAAAAAAATTATTTAAATTTTTGTTTCAACCTTGCCAGCCATCTGTGATACTACTACTTTCAGCTTACTTTTAATAATATCATCATTTAGTACCGTTCTTTTTCTTTAAAATTAGCTTTCAAGTGGTAATCTGTGATGTTTCCTCGCAAAGTTACAGCCATTTGAAAGTGACATGAATTTGATCCCGTGCGAAACCGGCTACAAATTTATTTCATCTTGATCGGGGATCAAATTCATGTCACTTTCAAATGGCTGTAACTTTGCGAGGAAACATCACAGATTACCACTTGAAAGCTCATTTTAAAGAGAAAAAATGGTACTAAATGATGTTATTATCACAGATGTATTGAAAAGGTTGAAACAAAATTTAAATATTTATATTTGGAAAAAAAATTCTCCTGGCCTCAAATGTCTTTAAGCGCGCATTAAACTCATGTCATATTTTCTTATATTAGTACAAATCCAAAATAAAATTTTAAGCGAAAAAAAGGTGGGTTTTTTCATAAAAAGCCAATTTTCAACCATTTTGATTTTTTTTTAAATATTCTAACAGAGAATAAGAAGTTCTATGAGAATCAAAAGACAAAAGTTAATTATTTTGATTTGGATGGAAATTCCGCTTTTTTGAAACAATTTTCAGCCCAAAATGGGCATAACTTAAAATGAGCATAACTTCGTAAAAATTTTTTTTTAATCATATCGGGGAAATATGGTTTCCCTCATAACCTTTGAAAAACAACATGTTTAATCGGCATCCGATTCCGTAACATGAAGTAATCCTTCTGCATGGTTTGAAATGGATTTGGTCCAGCATGTTCCATTTTTGTCATATTTATTTACACTTTTATTTTTAAAATATTTCAGACGAAACGGCAAACGATAAGAAAAACTGTTTGCTTGATTTTGAAATTTAAATCGTTTGAATTTTTCTACATAAAGTCATATCTGACGATTTCGTTCGAAACTCCAGCTGTTATACATGTTTGACGTTTTTTTCGTTTTACAAAAAGCAAAAGTTTCGTCCGCACTAAAATTTCGTGTGCTAGACGAACGAACATGAAGATGCTGTTACTGTTTGAAACAAAAAAAAAATATGAATGACATTAATATGTAAATTTGTCGACTCCGATTCGAAAAAAATCGGGTCTATTAATTTAGAAAAATGCTGATATCTTGGATTTGAAATAAGTTAACGATGTACGGTTTCGGCATTCTTTTAAGCAAATAACGGTACATTAAAAATGATGTACCACGGGATCGGCGGTAAAATAATATTTGTGGTGTTTTAAATAGAAAGTGGAAAATCGGTACTTTTTTTTGCATCTGTCCGGTTAATTTTCAATTTTTTTATAAGAAAGAAAGAAGAAGAAAAAAAACTAATCACGGATTCAAATTCCCCGATTGATAACTGCCCGAAACTATACCCACTTTGCTTTAAAATTTGATAATCTCTGTAACTTGCACCATTTCTTAAACCAATATTTTTGAAAATGGGTTGTCTGCTTAAAACAGAGGGCGCTAGTCTAGTTTTCAATATTAACCTCAATCCTTGTAATGAGCTTTGTCCAGATATATAAGGCTATTGTAATCCGCTGACACATTGCGAAAAAAATCAATAAGTTTTTATTTTCAACCACTCTAATGTATATATTGTGAAGACGAAAGTCGGCAGGGCCTTGTTTTCGCCCACAACCAACAGCAGCGGTAACAGAACTGAATTTCATTATTTTTATCCATGTTTATTTATTATTTTTTATACACCTGAAGTATTTATATCCTAGCTTTTACGTCTTATTAAAGCTTAAAAGCCATGAAGGCACCTTAATTAAGATGTTGTTATTAATTATTAAAGCTATTAAGGAAATGAAATCGTATGAAGTCGCACGAGGTGGCAACCTAAGTCGGCAACGTCAATGCACCAGCGATGTCAAGTACCAGCTATGTCATCGCGGTGGTAAAAATAAACACAGCCACTGGTAAGAATGATCAGCTGTTACAGCCACGCTTTGAATGTAGTGAGTAGAGTAAGGGGGTAGTGACTGAATAGTCAGTATAGGGATCGCTGTGAGCATTGAGTCTGTGGCCTACAAGTGTACGCGCTTCTGTATCAGTATATGCGTGGCCTAGGAACCAACACACATGTGGCTAGCTAGAACTTGAGGTTCCACAGTGCTTTCGCTCTCCCGTATTCGTTAGCCGCGGTGGAACTGAAAGATCGGCCGTGTGTAGAAGTGGGATAGCCAGAACGTAAAGCCGTCGTGAGCGTCGGATTTTGGTTTGCGGGTGTATGCGCTCCCGTATCCGTACACCCGTCCTCTGAAAGCCGACACGCATACGGCCAGTTGAAATTGGTGGTAGGAAGAGCGTAGAAGCCGTCGTGAGCTTCGGATTTTGGTTTGTGGGTGTGTGCGCTCCCGTATCCGCACACTCGTGACCTGAAAGCCGACACGCGTACGGCCAGTTGTAACTGGTGGTAGAAAGAACGTAGAAGCCGTCGTGAGCGTCGGATTTAGGTTTTTCGAGTGTATGCGCTCACTTATCCGTACATTCGTGGCCTAAAAGCCGACACACATACGGCCGGTTAGAACTGAGAGCCCGGCAGCGGATAAAGACACAGGAAAAGACGTCGTGAGCGTCGGAATTTTGGTTGACGGGTGTATGCGCTCCCGTGTCCGTACATTCGTGACCAGAGACCCGACCCGCACAGAGACAAGCTAGACTCAGCGTTTCCCCCTCATGGTGTTTGGGCTCCCCCGTTAGGCTATGAGTAAGCTGGGAAGCAGTATAGAATAGAATTGAGCACCGCATAGGCAGAAAAATCAGTCACGCTCCTCTCACGAACCTCACTACGACGACAGGACGACGAAGCACTACAACTGAGGCACGCTGACATGGTAACCGTATCAATTTAGCTATTAAATTTTGTTATTTATATATATATATATGTATCGCTGAATTAACTGAAAAAATAAATATTTAAACTAAATTAACTGTGTGATCCCCTCAACTTATTAAAGAGCCATCCCTTGCAAAAATACAAATTTTTGTGACCGAACCACTGGACTCCGGCGAGTCAAGACCCCCCAGCCGTAGGTTCGTTACAATATCAACTCCTGAAAGCTATTCTCAACAATTGGCATGCGATTGCGATGAATATCGTGATGCGCATTCCATTAGATTTCGTGCATAGTTGTGCGATATTGAAAATTTGCATTTAATTTCATTTTGTGCAGATTTGTTGCTTGTATTCCAACGAATTAAAAAGCAAATGCAATCTGACTTGCTCATGCTAAGTACTATCATTTTGTTTAATTGTCCGCAACTTTATCAGCTTTATGAGCGGCTTAGGGGCCGTCCATTAATAACATGTGATGTTATTTTGAAAATTCGGACCCCCTCCCACCCCTTGGTGAGTTCTGAGGGAACTCCCCCCCCACCTTCCCTACCGTGAGACTTGCCTTATAATTTTTAAATGTAATCTGCTGTAATAATGTATAGTCTTTGCATTAAAAAGTTGACGTGAGATTTTTATTGAGACCCCCCTCCCCCTTGATAAGATTTGGTGAGATTTTTTCGGACCCACTCCTTCTCTATTTTGACACACGTAATTTATGGACGTTCCCTTACGTGAGATCGGCGGATTTGAATCGAAGTTATGGGATCAAGTGAGTGCTGAGGATGACAAATTTTTCTTAAAAAACATTGAATTGTAGCAAAAATCAAAGACGAGCCGAAAGCCAAAGCAATCAGTTGACGATATTCGAAAAGATATTATCGATTCTTTAGCTGCTTTTTTAACAACTCGTCTACAAATTTCTGATAGCGACTTGTTGGACACCATTGAAATGTTTTTGAAACTCGACAACTGCTGATATTACTAAAATCCATACATCGTTTGGAATAGGTTTCGAATTGAGTTTGCTAAGTATGCAATATATGAAATACGCTAGAAAAAAATTGAGGAAAGTCACTAGAAGCATTCGTTACCTGGGAACTGGCAATAGTTTTAAATACTTCAAAGAAACTGTCACAGTGTTTGCTAGAATATTTGCTTGTACACGACACTCAACTGAATGCGAACGAACGATTAGTGTCAACAACTTTTTAAGAACAAAGCAACGAATGAGACTCATGATTTCAACTGAAAATCATTACTTGTACGTTCATTTTAACATGCCTGAGTTGGAAAAATGGGATCCACGTCCAGCTGTGAAAAAATTTGTCTCCGATTTAAATCTCCAAATTTCAAAAAACAACTGCAAAGTTACTTTAAAGATATTTTTGTAAATGGAAGAGAAATGAAAAATAGTGGAGATGAAAATGAATTTGAAGAAAATTTTTCTATTAATTTCCAATTTTGATTTAGACTCAGTGTTTGCCATAATAACATTTGTTAATTAATACTATGAATCGCTTAAATTAAATCTTCTAAATTGAATAATTTTTGATGTGATATATGTTATCTAATATTAAGGTCTTAAAAAATTTTGTTAAAAAATTGCCGGTAAAAAAAATTTTTGCAGCAATGATTTTTTCTTATTTCAAACCCTGATATATAATAAACATATATATTAGGATAGTTCTTAAAAAAAAAAATTGGGGACGGTTCGAAATAGGATAAAAAAACTTAAAAATTAATCTAAAATTTGTGTCTTTAACCCCTATGGACCCTATTTCAAAGTGAAATTTGACTTAAGCCGCCGTTTTCTTAAGCATTTTTTTCTTGAAAGGCTTTTAATTTTAAGAAAGAATATATTAAAAAAAAGTATCATTTGGATCTAGTTTTCGAGATATAGTCATTGGAAATTGCAGATATGGCTTTTCTAAAAGTCATTATAAGTTGGAAACTCCTGAACGTTATTTAGAGCATCAATTAAGGAATAACGTCCTATTAAAGGAATTTAGCGTTGTGTTATTTAAAACAAAACGTAATTTTTCTTTTAAATTTGCGGGTGAATTTAAGTTTCTTATTTCAGTGTTATCGTTATCATCGGTATTGGGTTTAGTCTCGTTTTTGAATTTGAACAAAATATCATATAACTGTTTTTTATAATTGTTAGTGATGGGGCTTTGGAAAAGTCAAACTTAAGCTTATAAATATTGTCAGGATTCATTAAAAATAAAAAAATTCAGATAAAACTTTCCTTCTTTTTTTGATTCTCTCTATAATTTTATAAAAATAACCTGTACGAAAAAAAAATTCAAATGCTGAAGATCGTTACAAAGAACTTTGCAAAGATATCGCAACATGACGCAATAGATAGATAGACGCAACATGATTCACCCGCCAACAAAAACGACTTAAAATGTACTCTCACTGTACAAGCATTAGATGGTCGCCTCAATAAACAAAGTGAGTTGCTAACGGATTGCATAAAGCAAGAATTGAGTAAGTTTCGTGAAGAGATATATAAAAAAATTGAAGAGCTGGAAAGAAACTGGGTAACAAAATTAGATGAAATCGACGTTGCCGTGGCTAATGCAGTACAACGCATTGAAAATGTTGAAAAAGAAACTATAGAGATTGCTGTGCTAAGAGAACAAGTGGCTAATGCAGTAGAATGCATTAATAAGGTTGAAAATGAAACAACAGAGATTGCTGCGCTGAGAGAACAAGTCTCTGAAATTCAAAAAGAAATTGGTGTGTTGGAGCGTAAAGAAGTTGCAACTGATGCTGTGTTGTTCGGTGTACCAGAGTGTAGTGACGAAAATCTCTCTTCTATATTCAATAAATTGTGCTTCTCCATCGGCTACAGACCACCTCAGCTAATCAGTATTTTTCGGGCGAAGAGAAATGATCTAAGAGTAAGCAACTCAAAGGCGCCGATCATTATTAAATTTCCAAGTGCATATGGAAGAGATGCTCTTCTTCGATCAGCAGCTCTGTATCGGAAAACTAATAAGAAAGAGCTTGCACTAAATGATGTAGGGTTGAGCTCTAATGACAGTTGCTTTCTTAACGAAAGCTTAACTAAGCGCAGTCGACAGTTGCTGCAAAATGCAATAAAAATGAAGCGCAGAAAGCAGCTTTTTTCAGCATATGCGCGGAGAGGATCTGTCTTTGTTAAGAGATTTGAAAACGGAGACACTTATGAGATTGAGAATGCTTCAGAACTTGATGATATAGTTGCGATGTAGTTAAATGAGTGTAAACAACATGTTTAAAGGCTGCCAACTTCAACTTATTATTATTATAATTATTATTATTTCTAATATTATTATTATTATCTTAAAATATTATTTTCTACTATTTCTATCATTTTATACTCTACCCTTTTCTTCAAATTATGGAAATATTTCTGAAATGAAATGGTTATTGAAACTAAAATGTTTTTTGTGTTTGCCTGATGTTTCTTGTCCCTACCTTATCATAAATGCCTGGTTCTAGTAATGATTTTATCTCTAGTAGCAATGATGAAAATAACAAAATCTTACTAAATGTTCTCTGTGCGCAACATTCAGGCCTCAAAATTGTGCATTTTAATGCGAGAAGCCTTAACTTAACCAAGTTGGACTACCTGAAATATGTCTTTGAAGATTCGTCAGTAGATGTTATATGTGTTTCAGAAACATGGTTTTCTAACAATGTGAGTGACACTGTTTTTAATATTAACAATTTCAAACTTTTTAGAAATGACAGACTTGACAGAAGAGGGGGTGGTGTTGCAATATACTGCCCAGATAACCTCAATGTAAAATTTATCAGCAAATCTGATGGCAGCAATGTTGAATTTTTAAATATATGTGTTTCTGATAGCTCAACTAAAATCTTTATTTCTTGTATATATAATCCTAATAAATTTAATAGCCTAGATCCGTATTTTTCTGAATTGTCCGACCTTGTAATTGATTATAATTTATTTTTTATCTGTGGTGATCTTAGTATTAACCTGTTATGCAATGACAATTTGTCAAAATCTTTGAGTGAAAATGTTGCTTCAGTTGGAATGTCGATTGTAAATGATTCTTTACCTACACGTTTTTCGCCTAGTGCTTGTCCCAGTCTTTTGGATTATCTTATTGTCTCTGATTTGTCATCTGTCCTATTGTTCGATCAACTCTACTTTATTTCAGACCATGATCTGCTATTTTGTACCCTTAATGTACATATATCTCGTAATGCACGTTCTTCTATGTTCTCGTACCATGATTTCAGCTCAATTAACTTTCCAGCTCTTTACTGTGATCTATGTCTAACGTTGTGGAATGATTTATGGTATAGTGAAACCGTTGACGATAAATTAAACATGTTCACCAGCACAATCAACAACCTTTATATAAAACATGTCCCCATAAAAAATGTTTTTGTTAAAAATATGGCCTGTCCATGGTTTACGTCTTATGTGCAAAAAGCAATAAATAAAAAGAATAAATTATATAAGTCCTGGAAAAGAAATCCAACACCTGACAACTGGGAAATGTTTAGGCTAGCAAGGAATGCATCTGTGCAGATTGTTAGGCAATCTAAAATTAGGTTTTGCTCTACTAAGTTGAAAGCATCACTTCCTTCAAAAGTGCTATGGAGAAATATTAGAAAATTATGCACTGGTGTGGAAAGTTCTGCAGATTGTCTTGTTGACCCTAATGCACTAAATGATTTTTTTCTATCCAATACACTGAATACTGAGAGAAGTAGCCCTGCCCTTTCAGATTCTACTACTCATCAAACTTTTCAGTTTGCAACAATTTGTGAAAGTGATGTCATGAAAAGCATCTCAAAAATTAAATCGAATGCCATTGGTGAAGATGGAATATCACTGAAATTTATAAAACTTATTCTGTCTTTTATTCTGAGCCCACTCACACATATTATTAACCATTGCTTTACAACATCTTCATTTCCTCACACCTGGAAAATTGCTGTTGTAGTACCAGTTGCAAAAAAACCTACAGCAACTGATGCTCAGGACTTCAGGCCAATTAGCATATTGTCATCTTTGTCTAAAGTCTGTGAGGCTCTTATGGCGGATCAAATTTTGAAGTATTTCACAGGCAAGCAATCCTCAATCATTTTTCTTCTCAATAAATAAACATTTCTCTATTTTTACATTTGAACTCATTCATCTTATCCTATCTTTAGTTTATTTTATTTTTGTATTTCCTTTTCTCATTATTTTTCTATTTTCCTCTCTATCCTTCTTTCTTTTTTTTTTATGAATCTATTATTTTAAACTTGTATTTATATCCATATATTTATATTATTAGTTTAAGTAGTAAATTTGCAAATAAGAAATATAAGTATATCTAAGTAATCCAATCTTTTTGCGTTAAAAGAACCTAGTTCTTATTGTACTAATTTTTGAAATAAATTGAAATTGAAATTGAAATTGAAATATCGCTGTTGAAGTTTCAGCTCATAATACATATTATTATGTTAATGAATTTAATGAAATCAGAAATAATCATTAACAAAATGGCAACTGGTTAATAAAGTACTCAGCTTCATTAATGTTGATGGAACGTCGATCTCTGAGGCTGGCGATAAAGCCAATGCATTTAAGAATTTCTTTGCGAGGATCAGCAGTGATGTGGCAACTGATGATGGTCTTAATGATTCTTCATGCATATGAAAGACAGCTTTATCTTTTAAAGCATTATGCTATATGAAATTACTCACTTGTATTTTTCACTCAAAACTACAATATAGTTTGGTATGTTGGGGCGTTACACATGCAATTGTGGTTCGTGACTTTAATATCAATTTGTTAAATAATAATACCGAAATCATTAGTTATAATACCAGTATTAATAGTACTGGTTTTGTTTGTTTAAATATTTTTGATAAAGATATGTTCACAAGAAAGAGTAACTGCATTCGAGCGATAATAATCACTGATCTAATAAATTGTACATATTTAAAATTGCGTTGGATGATAGTCCACTTTTAGGCCATATACTACACTATAGCTGTTACTTTGAGCAGAAAAATTAATACATTGTATAAAAAAAAAACCATAGAGGTTTTCAATTTTGAGAATAAAGAAATAAATAATAAATTTATACAAACTAGTTAATTTTCTGAACTTTATAAAACTTTGTGTGAGGGTATTAAAAAACATAGAAATCATATTAAAAAGATAGCTAAAAAATACAGAAATCCGTGGATGGACTCTGAACTTTTTAAATTAATAAAAATCTGATTTTAACGACCTTTGGTTATAATTATTAGTTACGAGCTTGAGGTCAAGAAATTTCAATAAAATTATAATGCTTATATTTTATAAAATTTTTTTTTTTTTTTTTTTTTTATTTTTTTATTGATTTTTTGTCCAATATTTCGCCTCCTTTTAGTCGGCATCTTCAGGGACTCTGTAATAATGTACATTTTTAACAACAAATTATAACAAACACTTACGATATTTAAAAAACTTACAACAATTAAATTTTTAATTAAATATAAAAATTACATTTTAATAATGTTTTCAATTGCCATTTGTTTAATTGGCGGTGTCTGGTGTCAATTGTTTCGTTTCTGTGTTCACTAGGTGTCTGTAAATATGGGCGCAATTGTCAGTGTCAGTTTTGAAATTCAGTCTTTGATGTGCAGGTGTGTTTATTATGTGGAGCATTTCGAGTGTAAATCTTCTAGAATAGTTTGATTCTAGTTGTAGAATTTTTACATCTTTCAGCTCCGGAATGTGTCCTGTTTTTGCACAGTGTGCTGCTAGTGCCGTCTTCTGTTCAATTGGCTTATGTTTTGCCTTTACATCGGACTTATGTGCTGAGATTCTTGTTTTTAATTTGCTTTTTGTTGTTCCAACATATATTTTATCGCATGTGTTAATTCCGTTTCCATTGCATTTAATTTGATAAATCAAATTTGATTTTTCCATTCTGTCCAATTTACTTTTCGTGTTGCTGAATACTTTCCTTAATGTGTTACTGGTCTTATATGCTAATTTGTACTTTTTATCATTGTAAATATTTAAGTTTTTAAATTTTTCGGTAAAATGAGGTACATAGGTAATAGATTTGTATATTTTGTTTTCTATTTCAGTGTCATTAATTTGGTTTATTGCACGTTTTTGTTTTTTGATTAGTGTCTCTATTGTCCACTTTGGGAATTCATTAGCTTTCAATATATTGCGGATTTTTACTAAATTTTGATGGTGAAATTCAGCATCACTAATTTTTAGGACTCTTGTGATGAAGTTTCCGGCGGTGTTTAATATTACATTCCTTGGATGTTTTGAATGCCAGTTGATTAGTCTCCCTGAGGCCATCGGCTTTTTGTACCAATTTATCCTGATTTTGTTGTCATATCTCACTAATTGTGCGTCCAAATAAGGCAGAGTTCCGTCATGTTCCTCTTCTTTTGTAAATTTAATTTGTCTACTATAGCTATTCAAAATTTCTAACGTCTTGTTAATTGCACTTTCCCTAATTATTGCAAATAAATCATCCACGTATTTCGTCATTAATCTGGGTTTGATTTCCAGTTTTTCAATGCATTTATCCAGAAGATCTTCCATTATAATATCAGCAATGACGGGTGATAATGGTGACCCCATTGGCATTCCACTTTCTTGCACATATATGCGGTCATTCAATTTGAAGTATCTGTTATCTTTGATACAAAAATTCAGGATTTCCAGAAATAATTCCTTTCTCATATCAGTAAATTCCGCAACTTTTTCCCAATTATTTTGTATAACTTTTATTGCTAGTTCAACCGGTACAAAAAGCCGATGGCCTCAGGGAGACTAATCAACTGGCATTCAAAACATCCAAGGAATGTAATATTAAACACCGCCGGAAACTTCATCACAAGAGTCCTAAAAATTAGTGATGCTGAATTTCACCATCAAAATTTAGTAAAAATCCGCAATATATTGAAAGCTAATGAATTCCCAAAGTGGACAATAGAGACACTAATCAAAAAACAAAAACGTGCAATAAACCAAATTAATGACACTGAAATAGAAAACAAAATATACAAATCTATTACCTATGTACCTCATTTTACCGAAAAATTTAAAAACTTAAATATTTACAATGATAAAAAGTACAAATTAGCATATAAGACCAGTAACACATTAAGGAAAGTATTCAGCAACACGAAAAGTAAATTGGACAGAATGGAAAAATCAAATTTGATTTATCAAATTAAATGCAATGGAAACGGAATTAACACATGCGATAAAATATATGTTGGAACAACAAAAAGCAAATTAAAAACAAGAATCTCAGCACATAAGTCCGATGTAAAGGCAAAACATAAGCCAATTGAACAGAAGACGGCACTAGCAGCACACTGTGCAAAAACAGGACACATTCCGGAGCTGAAAGATGTAAAAATTCTACAACTAGAATCAAACTATTCTAGAAGATTTACACTCGAAATGCTCCACATAATAAACACACCTGCACATCAAAGACTGAATTTCAAAACTGACACTGACAATTGCGCCCATATTTACAGACACCTAGTGAACACAGAAACGAAACAATTGACACCAGACACCGCCAATTAAACAAATGGCAATTGAAAACATTATTAAAATGTAATTTTTATATTTAATTAAAAATTTAATTGTTGTAAGTTTTTTAAATATCGTAAGTGTTTGTTATAATTTGTTGTTAAAAATGTACATTATTACAGAGTCCCTGAAGATGCCGACTAAAAGGAGGCGAAATATTGGACAAAAAATCAATAAAAAAAAAAAAAAAAAAAAATTTTATAAAATATAAGCATTATAATTTTATTGAAATTTCTTGACCTCAAGCCCGTAACTAATAATTATAACCAAAGGTCGTTAAAATCAAACATTTCATAAACACGGAGAGCAAGCCAAATATAGCATCAATATGAAGCTGTACAACGAACTCAAAAAGAAGTATAGAACCAACAACATTAAACAAACCATCAACAAACACAACAAACTTTGTAAGAACAACATAAATTTGAAGACCTCGATTCAATTTCTAATCAAATGCAGAAGAGCAGCCTTAATGCCGAATTTTATAAGTTACTCTACTAATAATATAATGAACATGTTTAAAACTGACGAAAATGTACCACTGACAACAATCAGGTCTGTAGAAAAACATATAACAAAATTTCAAGCAAAAATTCTAAACTTACTTATTAAACATAAACATGACACATTAAAACAAAACGAAATACATTCACATAGAACAAAAATAAAATTGTCAAATCAATTACACACAGAAGACGCTAAACACATATTCGACAGCGAGAACAAACTTAAAGAAAAATACACAACAAAGACCGAAAAAGCACTTTCAAGGAAATATAATAAACTTTGTGAAAACCAAAAAAAGAGACTAAACATAAACTACGACAACAATTGGTTTGTAAACAAAACCGACAGACAAATCCCAAAAGATATTGAGTGGTTATTATCACTTGGACCAAAATTTGCACTGCCTACAACGAAACAACAATTTCCACTTTTTACGTGCATATCAGAAGCAGAGGATTGCATACGAACTTTAAGAGAGAAAGAAGAACAAGAAACCGCACGAATAAAATTGACATCACTCATAAACAGACACACACACAATATAAAAACATATGAGAGAGACAGATTCATGCTAAATACACTAGCGGCCACAAAATTATTTCTGAAAAATAATAATGACATTTTAATACTAAACGCAGACAAGGGGAATGTAACAGTTGCAATGAACAAAAAGGAATATGAAACGAAAATTGAAAAATTGGTAAACGATATCATGGTATACAAAAGAATAACTAAAGACCCAACATCGACTTTAGAACAAAAAAACAACAACTTAGTTAGCAAATTAGCACAAGAAAACATAATAGAAACAATAGACAAATTAAAATTAACTACATACTATATACGGCAACTGCCCCCAGGCTCTATGGACTGCCCAAAATCCATAAAGAAGGAACACCATTAAGACCCATTTGCTCATCAATTAATTCTCCTGCATACGGACTTTGCAAATATATAGGCAATATTTTAAAAAACTTGACAAAGGACTCAAACTACAATGTTCGTGACGCCGTAGAATTCAAGAATAAAATTGGAAACACATATATTTATGACGACGAAGTCATGATTTCATTTGACGTTACATCACTCTTTCCCAGTATACCGGTTGAACTAGCAATAAAAGTTATACAAAATAATTGGGAAAAAGTTGCGGAATTTACTGATATGAGAAAGGAATTATTTCTGGAAATCCTGAATTTTTGTATCAAAGATAACAGATACTTCAAATTGAATGACCGCATATATGTGCAAAAAAGTGGAATGCCAATGGGGTCACCATTATCACCCGTCATTGCTGATATTATAATGGAAGATCTTCTGGATAAATGCATTGAAAAACTGGAAATCAAACCCAGATTAATGACGAAATACGTGGATGATTTATTTGCAATAATTAGGGAAAGTGCAATTAACAAGACGTTAGAAATTTTGAATAGCTATAGTAGACAAATTAAATTTACAAAAGAAGAGGAACATGACGGAACTCTGCCTTATTTGGACGCACAATTAGTGAGATATGACAACAAAATCAGGATAAATTGGTACAAAAAGCCGATGGCCTCAGGGAGACTAATCAACTGGCATTCAAAACATCCAAGGAATGTAATATTAAACACCGCCGGAAACTTCATCACAAGAGTCCTAAAAATTAGTGATGCTGAATTTCACCATCAAAATTTAGTAAAAATCCGCAATATATTGAAAGCTAATGAATTCCCAAAGTGGACAATAGAGACACTAATCAAAAAACAAAAACGTGCAATAAACCAAATTAATGACACTGAAATAGAAAACAAAATATACAAATCTATTACCTACTAGCATTACCCTGTGCGCGTCGCCTCACCTCAACCGTGGTGTAGATTCGATGTAAGGTCTGCGTGAAAATTCTATTTAAAAATACTTTTGTATGAGAACCACCCTTAGCATACACCCAAAATAAAATTTTTACAGCCTAAGCAGTGCCTCTTAATATAAAAACTATGTGATGTAAATTTCATGAGGATCGATTAAACGGTCTTCGAGAAAATGGTATTTAAAAATATTTTTGTATGAGGGCAACCCTAAATAAAAGTTTTGTAGCCTAAGCTATGCCTCTTAACATAAGAGCTACGTGGTGTAAATTCAGTGTGAATCAACTAACCTGTCTTTGTGAAAATGATATTTAAAAATATTTTTGTGTGAAAGCCACCCTAATTATGCACCCTAAATAAAATTTTTACGATCTAATCTGTGTCTCTTCACATAAAAGTCATATGGTGTAAATTTCATGAGAATCGATTTAGCGGTCTTCGAGAAAATGATATTTAAAAAATATTTTTTTTAGGGCCACCCTAAATAAAAGTTTGTTTTTCTTAGCTATGCCTCTTAACATAAGAGCTAGGTGGTGCACCACCGGTGTACATTCGGTGTGAATCCACTAACCTGTCTTTGTGAAAATGATATCTAAAAATATTTTTGTGTGAGGGCCACCCTAAGTATGCACCCTAAATAAAGTTTTAATGATCTAATCTGTGACTCTTCACATAAGAGCCATATGGTGCAAATTTCATGAAAATCGATTTAGCGGTCTTCGAGAAAATGATATTTAAAAAATATTTTTGTGTAAGGGCCACCCTAAAAAAATGTTTGTAGCCTAAGCCATGCTTCTTAACATAAGAGCTACGTGGTGTAAATTCGGTGTAAATCGTTTAACCTGTTATCGTGAAAATGATATTTAAAAAAATTGTGTATGAGGGCCACCCTAAGTTTGAACTTCAAATAAAACTTTTACGATCTTATCTGTGCCTCTTAATATAAAAGCCATATGGTGTAAATTCCATGAGAATCGATTTTGCGGTCTTTGAGGAAATGGTATAAAAAAAAAATTGTTGTATAAGGGCCACCCTAAATAAAACTGTAGATATGACTCTTAAAATAAGAGTTACGTGGTGTGAATTCGGTGTGAATCGATTAATCTGTCTTCGTGAAAATGATATTTAAAAATATTTTTGTATGAGGGCCACCCTAATTTTGCACTTTAAATAAAATTGTTACAATCTAGTCACTGCCTCTTAATATTGGTGTAAATTCCAAGAGAATCGATTAAGCAGTCTTTGAGAAAATGCAATTTTTGAAATATTTGTGTATGAGGGCCACCCTAAATAAAAGTTTTGTGGCCTAAGCTATTCTTCTTAATATAACAGATACGTAGTGTAAATTCGGTGTGAATCGATTTATTTGTCTTCGTGAAAATGATATTTAAAAATATATTTGTATGAGGACCACCCTAAGTATGCACCCTAAATAAAATTTTTACCATCAAATCTGTACCCCTTAACATAAAAGCCATACTGTGTAAATTCCAAGAGAATCGATTAAGCAGTCTTTGAGAAAATGCTATTTTTAAAATATTTGTGTATGAGGGCCACCCTAAATAAAAGTTTTGTGGCCTAAGCTATGCTTCTTAACATTAGAGGTACGTAGTGTAAATTCGGTGTGAATCGATTTATTTGTCTTCGTGAAAATGATATTTAAAAATATATTTGTATGAGGACCACCCTAAGTATGCACCCTAAATAAAATTTTTACCATCAAATCTGTACCCCTTAACATAAAAGCCATACTGTGTAAATTTCATGAGAATCGATTTGCCTGTCTTTGAGAAATCGCTATTTTGAAAATATTTGTGTATGAGGGCCACCCTAAATATGCACCCTAAATAAAAGTTTTATAGCCTATGACACCCGCCCGATCGATACTAACATACTGTAAAAATTTCATCAAAATCGGCTGGATAGTTTCCGCGTGCATAAGAGACAGACAGACAGACAGACAGACGGACAAAAAATGAATTTTATATAATAGATGTACCTCATTTTACCGAAAAATTTAAAAACTTAAATATTTACAATGATAAAAAGTACAAATTAGCATATAAGACCAGTAACACATTAAGGAAAGTATTCAGCAACACGAAAAGTAAATTGGACAGAATGGAAAAATCAAATTTGATTTATCAAATTAAATGCAATGGAAACGGAATTAACACATGCGATAAAATATATGTTGGAACAACAAAAAGCAAATTAAAAACAAGAATCTCAGCACATAAGTCCGATGTAAAGGCAAAACATAAGCCAATTGAACAGAAGACGGCACTAGCAGCACACTGTGCAAAAACAGGACACATTCCGGAGCTGAAAGATGTAAAAATTCTACAACTAGAATCAAACTATTCTAGAAGATTTACACTCGAAATGCTCCACATAATAAACACACCTGCACATCAAAGACTGAATTTCAAAACTGACACTGACAATTGCGCCCATATTTACAGACACCTAGTGAACACAGAAACGAAACAATTGACACCAGACACCGCCAATTAAACAAATGGCAATTGAAAACATTATTAAAATGTAATTTTTATATTTAATTAAAAATTTAATTGTTGTAAGTTTTTTAAATATCGTAAGTGTTTGTTATAATTTGTTGTTAAAAATGTACATTATTACAGAGTCCCTGAAGATGCCGACTAAAAGGAGGCGAAATATTGGACAAAAAATCAATAAAAAAATAAAAAAAAAAAAAAAAAAAAAAATTTTATAAAATATAAGCATTATAATTTTATTGAAATTTCTTGACCTCAAGCTCGTAACTAATAATTAATAAAAATCAATAATAAATTTTACAAACTAAAATACGAGAGTAATAGTTATTTTGGAAGAGAATTCAAATCACTTAAAATTAAAGTTAGAAATAATATATACTCGCATGTAAGCACTCTGTATTCTATCATAGAGTTTGCCGTTACTCCTAAGTAATAAAATAGAACTACAATTTAATAAAGAGGGAGAAAGAACGTTGATTAGTATTAACAAAGAGATAGAGAAAAGACCTCGTGCCAATAAATTAGAGTAAAAATTGATTTAACGAAAAGACATCAAAAAAGAAAAATTTGGATATTATTAGTGAAGAATTGTCAAAAATGTATATAGATGAGGGTGAAAACTTACAGTTTCAAGATTATTATCTGGAAGAAATTACTGTGGAAACACAACCAAAAAATCCACCTGGAAACGATACAAAAGAATTATTAGCAAAAATCTTAGAAAATCCCACTGCTGGACCTTCTCAAAATAAATCTTAAAAAAATTGGCAGAAAATTTCGTTATAGAAAAATTCATAAATAAAAATTTAAATGTGATTCAATGGCTAGGAATTCTTGAAAACGAATGTAATCGTTTGAGTACACAAAAAAATTAAGAAAAACTAGAAGTTCTTAAACTGTTTTTAGAAGGTTCGTGCTTAGATTGGTATAGGTCCATGCTTATAAAGCTCACGCTAAACTCAGAATAGGAAATATGGAAGACAAATCTTTGTGAGACTTATGTGGACAAGGGATGCTCTACAGTTAAATACGCGATTTCGTTCAAATATTTAAATGGACCATTATTAGACTATGCGTTGAAGAAAGAAAGAATTTTACTAGAGATAAACAAATCCATAGATAAAAATACTTTTATTGATCTGGTTTCATCAGGCTTACCAGATCTTGTAACAGATATAATTAATAGAGAAGACTTGAAACAAACTGAAGATATTTTCAATCAATTAAGAAGCTTAGAGCACTTAGTGAATGAACAAAAAAAAATAAATCTTCAACAAAAACAAAAATACCAAGAAAGAAAGCCATGCAGCTTTTGCGAAAAACTTGGAAAGAAAAACCGATATCATCTTAAAGAATCATACTGGCTTAAAGCCAATGAAAAAGATAAGCAGAAAGAAAAAATTAAACAAAGTGCTGAACTCGAAACTCAACTGAAGACATAAATTCAAAAAACTGGACACCCCACCATTAATTGCAGTGAAATTATTACATTTTTGGTTTGTTTTATTGGCTTTTATTAATAATAATATTTAAATGATAATTGAACTTCAGCCATTTTTAGCACCGATCAATATTCAAGTAAAATTTTTACAAGTTGATACAATGCTTTATTAATAAATAAAGCATTTTCAACTTGTAAAAATTTTACTTGAATATTGATCGTTGCTAAAAATTTCTGAAGTTCAATTATCATTTAATTATTGTGAAATTACTACTTCAAAATTCTGTGGAGACTTTTGGCATACATGATTCGGGATCTGATGTATCTTTAATAAATTCCAGATTATTAAAAATGCAAAACAAACCAAATTATACACAGGAAACAAAACTTCGAACAATTAATGGTGAGAAGACGATAAACGTGACGATAATGGTGAGGTACGATAAAAATTATAGTTCAAATATTTAAAATGAAAATGAAGTAGATTTGTTTGTGATAGATGAACAAATCTTTAAATATGACATTTTGATTGGATTAAACATGATAAAAAAATTTAAATTACAGCATGTGAAAATCTAAAAACAACACAAAAATCGATCGTATCGAATAAAAATTAAAATGATTATACTCATTCAGATTGCAATATCGTTTCAAATAAACAATCAAATATAAAAGAAATAGATTTCAATGAAAATATTAATATAGAAAATTTTTAAATTTCAATTAATCACTTGAGTTCAGAACAAAAATCAAAAATAAATAAACTTATTGATGGTTATAAGTCAATATTTGCAAAAGATAAATACGACACAGGTAAAATAAAAAAATACGAAACGCACATTGACTTAAAAATATGTAGATAAATATTGTAGTAAGAGACCTTATATATCAGAGGTGCGCACGGTTTTTAGCTGGTGGGCCGCACAGACCATTAAAATTTTTTGGGGGGCCAAATTTTTTTTCGTTTTTTTTGTAAGTCCTATATTAGGCATATTTATAAAAAAAATTCAGAAAGTTGGATTTATGTATATTTCATATTAAAACTGCAGATTTAAAAAGTAACTCAATTTTTTTAAAATTTTAATGTTTTTTATTTATTTTTTTTTAATTTTTAATGTTTTTTATTTAATTCTTTTTTATTTGTTAATTTTTGTGTTTTTAATTTACAAGTTAGCACATCCGGTGCAGACTCAGCGGCTTAGCGTCAAGTCGCATTCCTCATACTTGGCATAAGTCAGATACCGTGTTTCCCACATGTTGATCAGACGTTGAATAAGCGTATTCATAATTTCATTCTTAAGGTTCCGATTACATCAGACGTTGAATAAGCGAATTCATAATTTCATTCTTAAGGTTCCGATTACATCCGCCGTACTGTTTAAGTTGAATTTTCAATTGTTAAACTTAGTAACAAAATGTTAGTGTTAAGCATTTTTTTTTGTAGCGAAACCATAATTATATTCTTAAGGTTCCGATTACATCCACCGTACTGTTTAAGTTAAATTTACAATTGTTAAGCTAAGTAACAAAATGTTAGTGGTAAGCATTTTTTTTTGAATCAAGCCTTCGAGTTTCACAATAAATTTTAATAAAGCAGTTCTGATTTAAAACTCAAACGTGTGTGTTCAACTGGCGCCCAAAGACTGTCCACCTGTGAGAATAGAGAATATTTAAAAATCCTATAAGGGATAGTGACTTTACATCAAGTAGTGACTCAAAATCCATACAAAGATATTGATTTTAAAATAGAACAAAGCAACAACTAAAAGTTTTGTGAAATAAAACTAATCATCAGAACGCAAAGAAAAAAGAAAAACAACAGCAACAACCATAACCAAAGCAGAAACTAAAAGCTTTGCGAAATAAAATAAATCATCAGAACGCAAATAAGCAAGGAAAACAAGAAGAACACAACAGTAACAACCATCAGAACATAGCCAAGAGTAGAAACCATCCTATGAAACCGCTGCGATGCGCAACAGGTTCAACAATATCGAGAAACCGACACCTACGGAATACAGCAAAAATGAGAAATCACCACCAGAAGTTGCACCAAGTAAACATGAAGATAGTCTTACTGTAAGTTAACAACTAATTGTCGGCTAAATTGTTTTATCGGATTTCGCATAGGCGGACAAAAGGTCTATTTACACTTTAGAACAGGAATTATCCACCCTAAGGCAGGGTTCAAACCCATTAATCGAATTCTACGACTTGGTTGAACAAAAGTTGACACTGATCATCAATAAGGTATTAATGACCAATGAAGGCAATAGGCCCCTCATAGATTCGTTGAACGACAAGTACCGTAAAGATGCTTTATGAGTGTTCATCTCGGGGTTAAGAAGACCATTGTGTGACACCTTGTTTTCTTGCAAACCTGCAGATATGCCTTCGGCTATCGCGCTTGCTCAGGAGCTCGCGACTTATCAGAACAGGTGCCACTTTGCAAGCGTTTACAGCAGTGGCTTACAAAGCCGACAATATGTCAACCAACCAGGCACATCTAATTCTCCCCACTACCGAGTTCAGTCGCTTGTAAATCCGACACAACGTCAAGCTTCCTTGCCCTCACATGTTCCCCAACAGCAACAAGTTCGCACACCAAGCAATCAATTCTAACAAACAACCGCAAATTCCCCCGAACCAATGGACGTCGACAGAAACTTAAGAAGTATGCAAAGGAGCGTTCAAAATCGAGCTGCGCAAAATCAGCCTCAAGCCGGAAAACGCCTTTCGGGTCAATCCTTTGTGGTAAATCCAAATAAATTTCAGAGAATAAATCAGTTGGGTGGAGCTGAATATTTTGGCTCGGAGAATGAAAACTTGCGCGAGGCTTACGTTTTTGAGTCATCCGCCTACGATGACCTCGAGATGGATCCGGACTATTTGCAGGAGGACCAAATTAATATTCAACCGACTGACGAAGTAAATTTTTTAGGGAAGACTCCCTCCTCCCATATGTAGAAAAGTCTCTTGGTGGAGAGATAATTAAATTGTTAATCGATACGGGAGCCTCTAAGAATTACATTAAAACCCTAACTGCACTTAAAGGTGCTAAACCCGTAAATGAGACGTTCAATGTCAAGTCTCTTCATGGAAACTCCAAAGTTTAGCACAAATGCCTCATTAACATATTTAATGAGACCGGTTGTTTTTTTATACTTCCATGCTTGAACACGTTTGAAGAAATAGTTGGACTTGATTTCTTGAATGAAATCAACGCTCAAACTGACCTTCAGAAAGGAATTTTGAGGTTTGACGGCGGCGAAGAAAAATGAAAATACTTACCTTGTAAGCAGGTCAACAGTGTAACATCGAACAAAGACAGAGCGTTTGAAAATAACTTGCTAGCAATTCTTGAACAAAATAAAAAAGACTTTGCTGATCCGAATGAAGCCCTGCCCTACAATACCAATGTTATTGCGAAAATCAGAACAACGGATGAAGAGCCGGTGTACTCTAGATCCTACCCATACCCCCAAGCTTTAACCAACTTCGTGCAAAGAGAGCTGGAGGACCTCTTAAGAAATAATATCATTAGTCCATCGAAGTCCCCATATAATAATCCAATATGGATTGTCAATAAAAAAGGCTTTGATGAAGAGGGCCAACAGAAAAGGCGGCTAGTAATGGGTTTTAGAAAATTTAACTCTAAGACATTTAGCGATAGATACCCAATAACAAATATTTCCACAATACTGTCAAACCTTGGAAAGGCCAAAACTTTTTCAACAATAGATTTAAAGTCCGGGTTCCACCAGGTCCAGTTATCGGAAAAAGACAGGGAAAAAACTGCCTTGAGCGTGAATAACATTAAGTTTGAATTCTGCGGGCTCCCCTTTAGGTTAAAAAATGCCCCTAGCGTGTTCCAGCGCGCAATAGATGACGTATTAAGGGACGAAATCGGGAAGACATGTTATATCTACACCGACGACGTTATTATTTTTTTCTCCGACAGTAGAACAACACCTTGCAGACATCGACAGAATTTTAAATAAATTGTTTGCCGCGAACATGCGAGTCGCAAGAGAAATATCAAAATTTTTGAAAAATTCAGTCGAATTTCTGAGATTTGTGGTTTCGGAAAACGGGATCAAAACTTCTCCCGACAAAATCCGTGACATAATTGATTATAAAATGCCAACAACACTTAGAGGGTTAAGATCGTTTCTTGGACTGACAGGTTATTACTGCCGATTCATCAAGGACTATGCAAGTATTACTAAACCACTTTCGAGGTACTTGCGTGGGGAAAACGGTCATGTGATTGCGAAAAGTTCACAAAACACTCCCTTGGAACTAGACGAAAACGCTGTTAGGGCGTTTAACAGAGTTAAAAAAATTCTGGCATCAGTAGATGTACTTTTGCTCCAACCTGACTACGAAAAACCCTTTGAGCTCACTACCGACGCGTCTTCTACGGCTATAGGACCCGTCTTGGCGCAAAACGGAATGCCCATAACCATGGTTTCACGGACCCTTTCGAGAGCGGAAGAAAATTACGCTACTAATGAGCGTGAACTTCTTGCCATAGTTTGATCACTCCAGAAACTTCGCAACTATCTCTATGGGACCAAAAATATTAAAATCTATACATACCCCTTTCTTTTTCCCTTTCAGAACGCAACCCAAACACCAAAATCCGCCGTTGGAGAGCCTTCACTGAGGAGTTCTCGCCTACCTTCAAAAGTCAAATAATCATAAACGAAGCCCCAACCGCTGAAATTTCGACCCAAAACTTATTTGGCAACCGCACCCGAAGCTTAATTAATTTCTCAAACACTGACCAAATTTACGCAATGCTGAATAAATGCGTCAATCCCAGCGTCGTAAATTGTTTGCATGGAAACCATCCAACTATCGACCAAATTCAAAACTGAATTATCGGTCAATTCCCCTCGGTTTAATTCGTCTATTCATCGAAAATTGTAATAGACGTAACTAACACGGATGATCAATTAGAAATTATTCAAACCGAACACAATCGGGCACACCGGAGCGCGCAAGGGAATACAATCTAAGTACTGCAGGACTACTTTTTTCCGAATATAAAACAAAGGCTTAGAACCATCGTTGCGAAGTGCAGAATATGCCAAGAATCAAAATACAATCGGCGGCCGATATAGGAAAATATTGGTCAAATCCCAATCCCTTCGTACCCTGGGGAAATATTACACGTTGATATATTTAAAACCGATAACCAACATTTTCTGTCCTGCATCGATAAGTTTACAAAATTTATAACAATGTTTCCGATAGCCTAACGCTCAATTATAGACGTAAAGGCACCGCTTCTCACCATCACTAATCTTTTTCCCAACGCAAAAACTATCATTTATTAATTTTTTTTTTTTGAATTTTATTTGCAATCTGTTACAAAACGATAAGCAAATTAGATATTAAAATAAGAACTTAACATATTATACTGTGCACCAGTGTACACAATAAACTTACGTACAAAATAATTCACTTAACCCTTAAACTCCTCGTGGTACCGCAAGGAACCAGCCACTTCAAAAACGATTTTAAGGTATTAAATGTACAATTTTTAAACTTCGCCTTACACAATTAAGTGCTCAGCTCCAAGCGCCGAAGATTAGTTTAATTTTCGCATTTTATTTACTTTGTGTGTCACGTGTTTCTTTCAGATGAGTGACCGCACCTCGCCAAAAGGTATTTTTGTAATATTACGCACTTTGAAAATATTAGTTTGTCGGTAAATTTTGTGATTTTGAACCCGAAAAAATAATATTCGTCATAGTTATTGTGTCTAGATACTAATGTGAGTATGTAAAATAAAAAAAATATATGTTTTCATTAAAATTTTTGAAAAAATTCAACTGGTCCCTGTAGGGACCAACAGGATCCCAGAGTTCAAAATCTTTTACAATTAGTGTATTATTATTCAAACATTTTTATATCATTTAGTTTTTGTTACATTTTTAGAATGTCTTCCTGTGTCCTCTATTTCATAAATCTCTTCCAACGTGCATCATCAGTAGCTAGTGCCTTCAATTCTCTATAACATTTCCCCACCTCACGTATTTCCTGCTCTAGAGAACGTTTTCATGATGAAATCTAATCTTGACAGTCTCGAAAGGGTCAGAAAATTTCCCGTCATGTAATATTATTATTTTTTAGAGCTTATGACCTTCATTATCTCCGTTAGTATAGACGGACACGAGGCTAGTCATTGTGGTCTTCCCGCAGGGAGAGGCATATGGGGAGAGCTTAGGGGTGAAGGCGAAAGGTTGATGGTTTCCGACCAAAGTTGTTTCCAACGGGATATCCATCTGTTATCGTTAATGGATTTCCGTTTTCGTATTTTACTGGCCGATTTTGATTGAATTTGTTCCCTGCCATCTTGCGTGTTATTTCGTAGACCATGCGAAGATCTCTGATATCTGCGGCTTATTGAGCTTTAGATACGACGTCGTTATTGGTTTCTCGCTTGTCCTATTTGAAGAAGGCTTTTACTTCTTTATTTAGGGTCTGGTCTCTTGTTTGCGCTTCATTACTCGTGCCTATTGCAGCTCTCCTTTTTCTCTATGGTATCCCAGGTAGCGTCGCCCATCCAGGGTTTTGCTGTTCCGTGGGGTAACACCAATTATGGACTCACTAGCTGTTATAAATGACGACTTGATGTTTTGCCATTTGGATTGGATTGAGCTCCAAGAGTTAGTGTCGCTGAGCTTTTCTACTTCACCGATGAATTTTTCCCGAAGACAGGTTTCACAGAGTTTATGTGAGGCAAACTTCCTGGATGTTCCGCAGTTCTATTTAATGCTTACTATTTTGAGTCGAAGACAAGCCACTAGGAGGTGGTGATCGAAGTCGAAGTTGGCACTTATCCTGACTATCACGCTAAAAAAGGCTTTCTTAAAGGTTTTCTTTAAGTGTGGAGTTAATTTGTGGTTTACTTCAAAACAAAACTGATTTGCAGAATTTCACTTTACTTAAATTTTATATTCAATTTCACTTAATCTTTTATGGTCTCATTCTTCTGTAAGTCTTCAATATATTTAACATAATTAAATTAAATAAATGTTCTCTTGCAAAATTGATTTTGAACTTTGGGGTCCTGGTGGTTCCTCCAGGGACCAGCCAGGTAATTTGTACCTAGGGGGCGTGTCTGTCACCAGTAAAAAAATTGATGAAACAAAAGTTGTCCAGAATCGTAGAATCTACAACATATATTTTTCTCAGCTAAAAAAAAAAAGTCAGGCTTTTAAGGGTTAATACAAGTTCAAGCTAACTCATACAAATTATATAAATTACAAATTAAATAGCAGATCTAAGATGTGCATTCTCTTAAGTCTTCTTACATCTTCACTTTCATCTAGCAGACTAATCGCCAAGGGATTGGGATGATTACTAAGCCTTTCAAGATATCTATTGCTAAAATTTTTAATTTCTTCTTTTACTGTAGGAATATTTAGATCTCTATGTAAAACGTTATTTATTACAAACCAAGGTGCATTAGTAATAAGCCGTAATGTTTTTGACTGAAATCGTTGTAGAATTTCTATATTTGACTTTGATGCTGTGCCCCAAAGTTGAATTCCATAAGTCCACACTGGTTTGAGGATTGTTTTATATAGAATCAGTTTATTATTTAAATTTAATTCTGATTTTGGACCAAGAAGCCAGTACATTATTTTTGACTTAATATTTAACTGTTGTTTCTTCGCTTTAATATGGTCTTTCCACCTTCTATCTAAATGGAGTCCTAAGTACTTGATTTTGTTAGATTTTGGAATTACGGTTCCGTATAATTGCACGTCAGGACAATCACCTCTTCTCATTGAGAATGTTATGTGCGCAGATTTTTCAGCATTAATATTTATGTTCCATTTTTCTAACCAGTTTTGTAACTTGTCTAGTTCAGTTTGGATAAGGTCAGAAGCATCAGATGGTGAGAGCATCGAAGCTATTAATGCTGTATCATCAGCATATGTAGCGACTGTGACATTTTCACTAGTTGGCATATCTGAAGTAAATATTGTGTATAACGTTGGACCAAGAACGCTGCCTTGTGGTACATCTGCCTGTATGTAACAGATATGGGAACGGTCTTGATCAACTTTTATATAAAAGCATCTATCGCTCAAGTATGATTTCAGCACTAAATAGAAAATAGCCGGTAATGAAGATTTTAATTTAAATAGTAAGCCTGGGTGCCAAACTCTATCAAATGCTTGTTTCACGTCTAGAAACACTGCTGGGCAAAATTTTTTGTTTTCCAGTGAATCAGTTACAATGTTTATGATACGATGGCATTGCTCGGGTGTACCATGATGGTTACGGAATCCAAATTGGTATTCAGGGATAATGTTGTACATTTCCAGAACTGGTTTCATTCTTCCTAAAAATATTCTTTCGAATACTTTTGAGAATGTTGCCAGTAAACTTATTGGTCTGTACGACGCTAAAGCATTTTCAGGCTTGTTTGGCTTCGGAATTATAATTATCTCGGCGCATTTCCATTGTGTCGGGAAATGGCATAATCTCAAAACAGAGTTAAATATCAGCGTTAAAAAAATTATACTTTTTTTGGACAAACACTTAGCTACTTTCGTATCAATCTTGTCAAAACCAGGAGATTTCCTTTTGCCAAGCTTGGCTAATTCAGCTTTAACTTCACTGGGCGTAAAGTGTTTTATTGGCAAATCCATCTGACACGGAACATCTAAAAATCGATGGACATCAGAATCACTGGTAGAACTGGTTGAAGAAAACGCTGTAAATTGTTGCTCTAAATGAGTCGCAAATGCAACTGCCTTGCTTTTAGATGATCTGCACCAGTTATCATCAGCATCTTTTAAGGGTATATTTCTTTTAACAGGACGCTTTAAATACCTTGTTGCATTCCATAGGCAATGCTCATCATATTTTGTGACGTCTAGATTTCTCAAATATGTAGCAGTTCTTTCATTTTTAAGTTCATACAACCGATTTTTTACGTTTATCAATCGGGCTTCTACTTAGCATCCAAACTCGTCTTAACCTTCTTTTATTACGAATAAGATTCCTAATTTCGGCAGTTATGAACGGATTTTTACGGATTATTGCATTTCCAGAATTATTCTCAACTGGAGTAGATAAAAGTGCTGCTTCATGAATTAAGTTGCTAAAAATTTGTACGGTTTCATCCAAGTCTTGGTTACTCGCTATTGAGACATTTAGATTAATGTTCTTATCCATCCAATATTCAAAAAAACGAATATCAGTTTTATTGGTAATAATTTGGGAATTCTTTGAGGCCATACGCAGTTGGGCGTGATAGTTTATTATCAGAGCTGTGTGGCCCGAACTGAGATCGTCGGTATCCATAATATCAAGGCTGCTGCAAGGAATGCCAGAAAAAACAACAAAGTCCAGTAAATCTGGAATTTTAAAAGGATCAGTAGGCCAATACGTTGGTCTGCCAGTTGATAATGTTTTGTAATGTTTCTTTTGAATACATTTATATAGCTCTTGACCTTTAGGGTTAAAAAGTCGCGAGCCCCACCATGGATGCTTAGCATTAAAGTCCCCGCCAACTATAAATCGGGCACCCAATCCACTTAAAAAATCTTCATAATCTTTACATGATATGCTATGCCTTGGTGGAAAATAAATAGCGTAAATTGAAACGTCACCGTATTCAGTTTTTACTTAAACTCCAGCAGCCTGTAAATATGGATGAATAACTTCTTGAAGCGTGTCATATTTGATCGAAGATTTTATTAGAACTGCAGAGCCAGCGTGCGCTCTATTGTCTGGATGGTTAGCAGATATTAAGTCATATCCACTATCATTTATGACAGTGAGAAATCATTCAGCTCGCAGACTGTCAAATCCCTCATGGCAAACAACTTCGGAATTAAAATATTCACCGTACCCCCTGCACACAGCACGAGCAATGGGCAAATAGAGAGATTGCATAGCACTATAGGCGATATCTCTATGTGTTTAAAAAATCAAAATGTCTGTTACGATACTAGCGATCTTGTTTTGCTAGCGGTATCCAAATATAATGACACCGTACATTCAACCACGGGTTTTAAGCCAGCGGAAATAATACATTGTCTGTAAGACGTTAATAGAATCGCGATCAAGACAAAACTTTTGCAAACGCAAGAAAATGACCTCACATTTCACAATAAAAAAAGGGCGGCCGAATCCTTCAAGCTTGGTGATGAGGTGTACGTTAAAGTCAATAAAAGACTGGGGAATAAATTTAGCAAACTGTACGTTAAAAAAAAACGGTTCAAAAGAACTTGGGGACATCGCTTGAAGTAGATAATAGAATCGTGCATAAATATAATGTAAGGTAATTTTTTATTTCAGGATATCGGTGCTGACATTCACCAACGCAAAACTGCTTGACTACACAAACTCTGCCTACATACCAACCGAAAATGGTACCGTACGAATATTTGACCGCTTTGACTATCTGGTACACAGCACAAACCTAACGCAATACGAAGAAATGGGACTGGAATCTTTGAAAATATCAAAACTACTCATAAACTCCGCTTCTAAGCGTGAATTAGAAATAGATGCTCAAAATATTTTCCGTTTGGTTTCGATGCTCCGCACGCAACACAGACAAACCCGTTCCATCAATATTTTGGGAACAGTCCTAAAGCTTATTGCAGGAACACCTGATGCCGATGATCTTGAAGTGATAAAACCAATACAGACACGACTTGCGGACTCAAATAATAGGATAATTTCAATAAACACCGAACTTCAAAGACAGATCAATAATATAACTGATGCATTGAATAAAGATATTACTTCACAAAAGAAATCAGCTACCGAAAGCGGGTCTCTTTTCGAACTAGTTGTGCAAAGAAATAGAATGGTTTCCATTGAATTAAATAACGTAATTTACTCAGTCATGCTCGCAAAGTAAAATGCCATTAATCCTGTACTTTTGGACGACTCTGAAATAGAAAAATTTTCAGCGTGTCGACATTAAAAATTATTCAAAACGAGGAAACTATCATTTTTATTATACATTACCCGGTCATTGAAAAAACTTGTAGCTTAATTACTCTTTTTCCAGGGATACACGACAATGCTATACGAGTTTTCGAGACAAACTTAAGGCTTGCGCACGATGAAACTAGTGCACACATTATTACTTGTTAATTGTTCAGATTCAATAAAATTTTAATCAAATTGGCTTTGGTAAATATGAACAAATGTACATGCTACTTTTTTTACTCTTTCGTTAATTTATGGCTTTACCACGAGCAGCGAAATAAAAGTGCGTAAAAAAATTTCCAAAATATTTAACGAAAATAAAAATTGGACTTCCAAAGTAATTGCTAGAAAAGTTAGGATTTCGCGGATTACCGTTTCGCGTGTTATTAAAACCTATATGAAACGTCTGACCGTGGGTAGAAATCAAGGAAGTAGAAAAAATAAAGGTTTTGATAATCCTAATGCTGCCAAGAAGGTGATAGCTTCTTCTAAGAAAAATCCCAATATATCGGGAAGAAAAGTAGCTGAGAAAGTCCAATGCTCTGAGGCTTTTGTCAGAAAAGTTAAAAAGAAGGAAGAGCTTAAGTCATTTAAAGTCCAGAAAGTTCCGGACAGAAATTCCAAAAAGAACTTCAAGGCAAAAAAGCGAGCCAAAATACTTTACCCCGAATATATTAAAAAATTTGACTGTTGCATTAAGGACGACGAGACTTACGTACTTGGTGACTTTTCGCAGCTTCCAGGTGTCGATTTTTATGTTGCAGATCATAGAAGAAATGTTCAAGAAGAGTTTAAGAGCCAAAAAAAGACGAAGTTTCTAAAGAAGTTTTTGGTATGGCAGGCAATCTGCAGCTGCGGTAGGCGAAGCAGTTCATTTGTTTCAACTGGGACTATTAACACCGAAATATGCATCCAAGAGTGCATGAAAAAAGTCTTTTACCATTTATTAGACAGCATGAGGTCTCAACTTTTTTTGGCCAGATTTGGCTTCATGCCATTACAGCAAATCTGCAGTTGAATGGTATGAAAAGAACAAAGTAGAATTTGTTCCTAAATATGCAAATCCTCCTAACTGCCCGGAGCTCAGGCCCATCGAAAGATATTGGGCTTTGGTAAAAAGGATTATGAAGAATACAAAACAGGTTACTGAAAACACCAAACATTTTTCAAGGAAATGGTTAGTATCCAGTAAAAAAATCTCTGAAGACACGATTAAAAGTTTAATGGGAGTTGTTTCAGAAAAACTCAATTTATTCATAAAGAACCAATAATGTTTAATATATTTGCAATAAAAGTAAACATAAATAAGATTTCTGTTAAAAAAACGTATATTTCTTGTTTCAATATCAACTAGTTAAAAAGTTATTTGAGTTAATTCGTGCACTAATTTCATCGTGCGCAAGCCTTAGTAGGTAAATGCAGAAATTCATTTATATCATTCCTTAATTGTAAGAAAAGTCCATTTTATATTTTCTGCCAACCTTCTTCTAATGCAAGTTGCGTAAACGCGCTTTTTAGTAATGGAAACGCTCTATGTGCAAAAGCTGGTGCATTCCATTTAGATCCAATTCAGGTGATTGATGATGGTGCAATCATCATACGCAACCGTCCAGCAAAGTTAATTGACGGAAGAGGCCCCTCCTTAAGCATTGATGGCACGTTTTTAGTACTTTTTGAAGATAAAATCTTCATTAATGAAACGCTTTTTGTCAATCATAAGAGAAATATTAAAATTAATCCCCAAACACCTAACTCTCACAAAATAAAATTTACGGATCATAATACCTTACCGTACTTGAAACTCGTTAGTGGTCGTAATTTGAATCACATCCAGTCTGTTAAGGGTCAGATCTATTCTGACCTCAGAGCAAGTATCCTTTCTTTGGGGTCAATGCTGCTTAAAATACTTCTAGCGGTAATATCCTATATGGTTTACAAGAAAAGACAGGAGAAGCTTCAAATAAAAGAATTTGTCGTGAATCTACAAACAGGCAGGGACGCCTGTTCCTCGAGAGGGGGGATAGTTAGCACATCCGGTGCAGACTCGGCGGCTTAGCGTCAAGTCGCATTCCTCATACTTGGCATAAGTCAGATACCGTGTTTCCCACATGTTGATCAGACGTTGAATAAGCGAATTCTTAATTTCATTCTTAAGGTTCCGATTACATCCGCCGTACTTTTTTTTTGTAACGAAACCATAATTTTATTCTTAAGGTTCCGATTACATCCAAAATGCTAGTGGTAAGCATTTTTTTTTTTTTGAATCAATAAGCCTTTGAGTTGCACAATAAATTTTAATAAAGCAGTTCTGATTTAAAACTCAAACGTGTGTGTTACATAACTTACATAAGTATATTTATTTTTCGTACCATACTTAAAAAGTAATTAAATTTTTTTTCTAATTTTTAATGTTTTTTATTTTTTTTTTTTAATTTTTAATGTTTTTTATTTTTTTTTTTAATTTTTAATATTTTTTTAGTTTTGAATATTTCTGTTTTACGATAAGTATGTTTTGACTATTTCATTAAAATTCGGTTCATAATTTGTATTAGCTGAATTTATGAGCTCTTTTAAATGAGTATTGGTCAAATTAGTTTGATATTTATTTTTATAAATTTCATAGTAGAAAACATCGCCTCAATATTGATAACAAACGATATACTGCTTTCAAAATTGATTCAAGGTGTTAGATTTATGTGCAATAGTTAAGCTTAAATTAGATTGCAATTCTAACAAGTCCATCTCACCTTCATCTTTATTAGGAAGAATGACTTTAGCAACATTTAAGCCCTCTTGAACTACATCTACTTCAAAGGGGTTTGATAAAAATTTAATTGAATCAGAAAATCTACCTTCTAAATCATTGATCAGATGATTTAACTTTGAAAGATATGATTCAATTGATTCAGGAAGAATTTCACTATCTTGGCAATACTTCTTAAGACGTTGAAAACGAGCAAATGATTTGTCGCTTAAATCTCTCTTAAAAAGTTCTAATTTTTTCTGAAATGCAAAAATAGTATTAGACTAATAGCCGATATGATTGTCTTTTCCATGAAGAGATTTATTTAAAACACTTAAGTGCTCCATCATATCAGTGAAAAACATTAAATCTTAAAGCCATTTAGAGTCTTCTAGCTGGTGATATAACTGTTCTTTCAACTGTAAAAATGTTGTAACGAACCTCGCGCCGAGGTTTTAACTCGTCGGTGACCAAGGTTCGGCTACAAAAATTTATAATTTTGTAGGTGGCTAACAAACTCAATGTAAATAGTTTTCAACAAAAACAAAATAATAATACGTTAGTTTCTCTTTTCAAAATACGTTATAATATTTTATTTTTACATTGGTATGGCTTAATCTACTAGTTTAAAGTTATTAAAGTTTTTATACATGTGACCGTTTTTCGTTGCTGTATTCCCTACGCTTCATGTGCGCGTTCCGATGTTGCGTAGCTGCCGTACGATGGGTCGCGACGCGGTTTCTTTGCCTTATTTCTATGTTATGTCGCTAACTGTATTCTGCAGACTCGAATGATATCGTTGCATACAGACGTACGACAGAATCATTCACGGTAAATACTAAAGTGGCCGAATGTTATTCTGCCTACACGACTGATAGCGTTGAACAGAGCCGTGTGACAGAATCGTCAACGGTAAATACTACAGGGGCCGACTGTTATTCTGTCGACACAACTGATAGCGTTGCACACAGCCGTGAGACAGAATCGTCAACGGTGAATACTACAGGGGAGGGTTGAATGCCATTCTGCCGACACGAATGATAGCGTTGCACACAAACGTGCGACAGAATCACTGATACTAAGTACTACAGGCGCTGAATGTTACCCTGCCACCACGAATGTTAGCGTTGCACCCAGACGTGCGACAGAATCTTCGGCTATCTACCTTCTATGTTACTTGCTAAGTTCTACTTCTAACTACAGCTTACCAGAATAAGTTGATCAGGATGCGACTGCCCTCACTCCAAGTGAGCTGTCTCTTATATACACTATTCTTACTGCTGAGTGTAGAGAATGAACATCTGTTTGTTAAGTCTCCACAAACAGCTGTTCCCTAAGTGTTGCCGTTTGACTTATAATTATTTAAGACTAAGACTTAGCATAATTTTAATTTGTAATTCATTTTTTTTTCTTAAACTATAAAATAACATAGAAATTCAATATATAAATAAAAAATAAATAAAAATCAAGTCTTTGTTGTAGGCGGATACGTGCGTGCAACTTCCGCCTTTACAATTTAGTAATGGGATCTAACAAATTGACAAACTTTGTTAATACGTTACTAGTTGAAAGCCATCTGACTAAACAGTAAAATGATAAGTCTGTTGGCTGTTCGTCCAAATTAAGTTCATACACAAAGTTTCTAAATTGTTTGTGGTTTTCAGAATTGTTTTTATTAAATTTACGATTTTTACCACTGAAGTAAACACATTTTCAAAATTAAAATATTTTGACACAAAATGTTCACGGTGTAGAATGCATTGTACTGCAATGAAGTCAGGAATATTTGCACCTTTCTTAAGAATTTCTTAAAACCCGTTGTTTTTGCCAACCATTGATGGAGCTCCATCAGTGGAACACTAACTAGCTTTTGCATTGGCAGTAAAGGAATGACAGAATCGAATGCTGACTTAATATCAATACCTATTGTTGTATTTTTCAAAGCAATTATATCTAGCAACTCTTTTTGCTCAACAGGATCTTCTTTTAAAAACCGAATAAATATTGCTAATTTTGGATGATCTTTATTGTCAGTGGATTCATCAAATCCCAAACTAAATGCAACACAATCTTTTATATCAGAGTGTATGGATTTAGTTAAATGATTGTGGATATCTGAAATTCGATGTGATATCGTATCTCGTGATGTTGGAATATTAGGAATAGATTTTAACAATCTATCATTACACAGGTCAACAAATCGAAAAAAAAATTTGGTGCCGAGATATAGTTAGTGGTTTTGTAACGGGTGTTTTTTTTAGAGGTTTGTTTTTCGAATAGAGATAAAACTGGCATTTTATGGTCAAATCTGGCTACTCTAATGTCATTTATGTTCAGTTTGGTTTGCCATTTCATCATGAACAGGTTGACAAAAGAACAACGCTTGCAAATCGTGCAAATTTATTTCGAAAATAATGGTTCAGTTCGCGAAGTTTACCGCAAGCTCCGTCCATTTTATGGTCGACATAATCGTCCATCAGAGCAATTAATTCGGTTAACCATGGGTCGTTTTCGCACTACGTTTACTCTATGTGATAATACGCATCCGCAGAGACGTCGAACAGTGCGCACCGAAGAAACAATTGCCGCTGTAGAGCAAAATGTTGAAGAGGACCCGAATGAATCGATTCGCCACCGTGCACAGCAATTGGAGCTTTGTCCATCAACTTTATGGAAGATTTTGCGCAAAGATCTTGGCTTGCGACCTTACAAAATCCAGCTTGTGCAAGAATTAAAGCCGCGAGACAATGCAATGCGTCGTGATTTTGGTGTATGGGCCGAAAATGAGATTGATCTCGATGCAGATTTTCATCGCAAAATTTTGTTCAGTGATGAGGCTCATTTTTGGTTGAATGGCTACGTCAACAAGCAAAATTACCGCATTTGGAGTGAAGAGAATCCACATGAGACCCTTGAGACGCCATTACATCCCCAAAAACTGACTGTTTGGTGTGCTCTATGGGCTGGTGGAGTCATTGGGCCATACTTCTTCCGAAATAATGCTGGAGAGTCAGTTACCGTTAATGGAGACCGGTATAGAGCCATGATAACCGACTATTTTGTTCCCGAATTGGATGGCATGAATGTGGATGAATTGTGGTTTCAACAAGACGGCGCTACATGCCACACAGCGCACGTCACAATCAATTTATTGAAGGAAACATTCGATGAGCGCATAATTTCGCGGAATGGACCTGTCAATTGGCCACCAAGATCGTGTGATTTGACACCATTGGATTATTTTCTTTGGGGATATGTGAAGTCGCTCGTCTACGCCAACAAACCAGAAACGTTGGGGGACTTGGAAGCCAACATTCGTGGCGTTATTGCCGACATATGTAGAATTGGCTTTATTCGAGCCAGCCGCGGCGGCCACATGCCCGAAATCATATTTAAACATTAATGGCATAAAATTATCCTTCCAATAAAGCCAAATTGATGGACATTAAAATGATTTTCTTCTGTTTTATTTCAATTCGAAGCTCTATACCTCTAAAAAAAACACCCTGTATTAAGTATGTACTGGCAACATTAAAAATATTTTTAATTTTTTTTTCCTACGTGCCATTTTTGATAAACGGCACGACTTTTGAATATTCGCTGTAATAAGTACTTCCGTGTGCATGATTTGCTATTTTATCGATAAATTTCTAAAAATAAATTGATTTTTATATCATGTCTTCATTGCGAAGAAGTTGTCTCATTGATCCAAATGTGTTTTGTTACCACTGTGGTGAATGCACGGTGAAAAATTTCAGAAAACCTATAACAGACTTTATAAAAAGTGCTTATTATGCTTACTTTAAGTCGAAAATTGTGGATGAATACAAGCCGTGGATACCCCAAATTGTTTGTAAAATGTGCTATGAACACTTAAGACAGTGTATTAGTGGTAAAAGAAACCATGTGAGGTTCGGAATGCCTATGCAATGGAAAGAACAAAAAAATCACTTTGTTGACTGTTACTTCTGCTGTATTAATTTGTATGGTGTAAACGTTAAAAAAATGATTTATCCAGACTTAGACCCTGCTAGAAGACCCTTACAACATTCAGAGGAAGTACCTATTCCAGCATTTTGTTCCATACGTGAATCATCATTTGAAGAAGTCATTTATGAAGTGAGTAGCGACAGAGATTTCGAAAGAATAACATCTACAGAGCCAAAATCTTTTTCCCAAGAAGAATTAAATGATTTGATAAGGGATCTTGAACTCCCTAAATAATCTGTAGAGGTTTTGGCTTCTAGATTAAAAGAAAAAAACTTGTTGTCGTCAGGTACAGAAGTGACGTTCTATCAAACAAGAGAGGAAGACTTGCTACCTTTTTTTCAATCGGAAAATGATATTGTTTTTTGTTCGGATGTGCAAGGCCTTATTCTCGAAATGGGCCTTTCAAAATACCATCCAAATGAATGGTGTCTCGTTATAGACAGCTTTTAACGAAGTCTTAAGTGTGTCCTTCTACACAATGGCAACAAATTTGGTTCAGTTGCTATTGCTCACTCAACAAAAGTCAGAAAATTACTCTGAAATTGTAAATGACATGCCAGAACACTTTAATAACTTCGGATGTAATATGTCAATCAAAGTGCAATACCTTCACAGTCATCTTGACCAACTCCCAGGCAATCTTGGATCCTATAGCGAAGAACAAGGGAAGCGGTTTCACCAGGACCTAACAACTATGGAAGAAAGATACCAAGGCCGATGGGATCGCCATATGATGGCTGACTATTGCTGGGGGATGCAACCTGATAGTCTGACTACACCTCATTCACGAAAAAGTCGCGAAAAAAAAGTTTTTATTTAAATAATGTAAAGTGTTTTTCATGTAAGCCTTTTTTTTACAAGGCAAAATCTAGAAAACTACACGTAACATTTTTGATAATAATGTAATCAGTATAAGGTCCTTAGTTAAAAAAAAAGTACAGCTTATCGGCACCAAAACTAGTGTTGTCCTGTCATATTTGGATCAAGCGATGATATCGTATCAGTTATATTTTTTTTTAATAAAATCGCCTTCTGTATAAGGTCGCTTGGCTTTAGCAATGTTCCAAGATATCTTAAAACTGGCTTTTAATTCAGATTTAGTTTCTTCGGTGATTTTTTTAATTTGGGAAGATTGTTGTTCACTTGATAACTTTAGATGGTTTATTTTTTCGATACGATCTTTAGTATTCAAAGGATATTTTTTTTAAAAGTCAGTATGTACTGATTCGAGGTGGCGTTTTAAATTACAAACTTTTATCAAACAAAAGACCTGCCCGTTTTTTTCAATAAATGCATAAGCATGTTCCGATGCATTTTAATACATTCTCTTCTCCTCCGAAATTCTTTCTTTTAATTTTTTTTGCGCACTCATAGCTTTCAGCTTGACGATCAATTTATAAATAATATTTTAGCTAACATTTTTTCAAAGCAATAGTCAAATTTAAATTGAATCAAAGCATACTATCTGTGAACAAGTATGAATATTTTTCAGTTTTGATTTTTCTGTTGAAATTTGTATGTATTTACTAATATCTACAATAAAAATTACTTGTTTATATCAAATCATATTTTTAGAAGTATGTTAAACTCTGAAGAAATCAAATGTTTATTGCAATTTTATTCACTGAAAGTTGTAAATAATTTTTAGAGCAATTTGTTTTGAATACGTACTTATTTATGTATGTAAATAATTTATTAATTTTTAAAAAACCATTGGCGGGGCAAATAAAAACTGCCACATGCGGCCCGCGGGCCATACGTTGCGCATCATTGCTATAGAGTCTAAGTATAGCGACAGATTAAATGTATTGGTTAATGCTCAAACGTCATGTGAAAATAAAATAAGCTCTTTATGCAAAACATTATCTTCTTTTAATACTCAATGTGACAAGATAAGCCTGGAGATCTAGAATAATGCTAAAGAGTATAAAAAAATTTGCTCCGAAATAAAAATCAGTGCGGAAAAAGACTTAATGGACTTAAAGAATAAAGAGTCTTATGCTTGTCAGCTAAAGAAACCCCCAGTTAAAAGTGCACCTGTTATACTTAAGCCCAAAGAGAATCAAAATAGTGAGAAAACAGTGAAATCAAAAAGAAAATAAATGCATCGTCTCTGAATGTTGGAGTTAATAGTATGATGAATAGATCGAATGGTGCTGTGGCTATTCGTTCTGAAAATGTTGAAGACAGAAATATTTTAGCTAACGAAATGAAAGATAAATTGAGTGATAATTATGTTGTTCAATTACCGAGAGTGAGAAATTCCAATATCTTGATATCCGGAATGAGCTCGTGTTTATATAGTGATAACTTTTCACACAAGTGAAACATTTTATAATCTCTTCTTTTACTAAGGCTACAATAGAGTGAGCATATTCGTCATTGAAACTGATATTGGCTGATAATCGCACCGGCTTAGCCATGAAACTCTAAAAATATATTGCTCGTAAGGCTTAATTCGACCCATCTAGACAAAGCGAGGACGACGAGGGTACTATTAATTAAGTTCAACTTACTAACTTAGTTTTAAGAATGAACTGAATGAAATAAATATGAATCTCCTTTTTATTTTCATGCAAAATGAAAACAAAAGAGGTAACAAAGAAAAAACAAAAACTTTTGCATTGCAGCAGCAGCTTCGCCAAGAATAAAAAAACACCCCCATATACAAGACCAGCTAGAGCAGTAGCGTCAGCATATGCATAGCATAAAAAGAGCAACAACTACGAATGCAATAAAATGCTACAGCACAAGCCGACAATTTCATTTGCTCTGCTGCTTCGCTGTTCTAAAATTTCTTCGTATTGCTCGAGCTCTATGTTGATACGAATCACAGCACAGAGCAGAGCATGAAAAATGCTATTTGTATGCATTCTTTTTTGCTCTGCTTTTGATGCCTTCAATTCAGAGCAATAGCAATAGCAGAGCAAAATTGTTGATACGAATTACTGCACAGAGCAGAGTAAGAAAAGGCTTTTTGAATGTATTGCTTCTTGCTCTGCTTTTGCTGTCTTCAATTTGAGAGCAATAGCAGGAGCAAAACAAAAAATTACGGAAAAAAAATTTTTTAAATTTTTTTATGAGATTTATGACCACTAAAAATTTTTGAAAAAAAAACACCAAAAAATCACGGCGGGCGTAATTTCAGTTCACTGGAACATCTAAAAAAATAAAAGGTTTTAATCAACATCAAAGCCGCCAGAGAATGAACTACAAGCAAAAATCTTGGTCCAAAAATAACAAAATGGCGTAATTTTTTCGAAAATTGCCAATTTTTTGGTCCAAAATCGTGCCAAAAATCAAAAACTGTAATACCGATCTTTCTGTCAGTAGTGCACAGCAACATATTAAAATTTCAGAAAGATCGGTCGAGTAGTTTTTTTTTATCATGCCCGCCGACTCGAAAAACGTGGTTTCGACAAAAAAGATACGACTGCTTGAGTGTCGCCACCTAGGCAATTTCACTCCTAAAATCAATCCGATAAGATGGATTGAATTGTATTTGAATTGTAAAACTCAAATTTTTCTTATCGGATGGTTTGTAGGAGTAAAATTGCCTAGGTGGCGACACTCAAACAGTCGTAACTTTTTTGTTTATGAAAAGTACTAAAATTTTTTTTCAGGAAAAAGTTTTGTAGACCTTACAGAACAGTTCTGTGAAAAAATTTTGTTTCTGTACGTATGAGAAGTTGGTTTAAATTCTATTTGTTTATTAAAAATTTAATTTTTTATAAGTAACAAATAAAATTTTTATAAAAACTTTATTTCATATAAATTGTAAAATATTTCTTGTCCTATCACGTGAATTTCAATAACTTTTTCCCAACATTTACTGAGAAATCACAATTTAAAAAAAAACACGTACAGTAGAGCACCCATATATGCAAAAGTGTGATTTGTTTCGCTCCACAAGCCTTTTCTAATAGAATGGGTGTAGGAAAGAAGATCTGCAAAAAAATGTAGTGTTTCTATTGGAAACAGGCCAGTCGCATTTGGCCCTAAGGCTGAAAAATTAACTTAAATAATTAACTGTAAAACAAACGATTTTTAGTGATAACGACCTACGATATTTCGATGTAAAATTAAATGGCTAATACATCTTTCATACACTATTTTGATCTATTTGTGTGCGTTCGTGGACTTAAATGATGTTAAACGCAAATTTTATGAAAAATTTTTCCATTTTTTTTTAAACGGTCCCCATTAAATATTTGAAGAAGAAAAATTTTGTTCCCGTTATCTTATTAAATAGAGAGTTGTTTAAGAAAATTTTTTTTCTTAAATAAAATATTAATTTTTGATGCTAAAAAAAAGCTATTAAAATTCATTAAAAAATGGTTTTCTGACTAATCTACATTAGGGTGACCAAAAAAAAAATTGAGTTTTCGATTTATATGTTGCTTTTATGAAAAGTAGTAAGTGTTATGTAAAAAATGAAGCCCTGAAAAAATTTCATAAAAAATATTGGTATTTAGAGGTCGCTAGTGTCCGATTTAGGAATTAAATTCATTCTTTTTATTTGCGAGTGATTATAACTCTTCCCAAAAGACAATTCTGCATGAATTTCGGGTCTGCAGAACACGATGGTGATAGTTGTTTTTCTATACAGTGGCTGAGTATCTTGGTAGCATCGAAAAACTCCCTGAAAACAGCGCAAATTTGGGTTTAAGTGAGGTAAACTCAAGGAATAAATTTTTCTTCTTAGTTTAACGTTCTTCAGCATTGTAGTCCGAAAACACACAAAGAGATTCTGGCTAGTCTCGATGTTCCAGTATTTTTTCTCAGAAGACCAGATTAATTGAAAAATTAAAAATCCTCGAGAACAGGCCAAAAACTCAAGCTTAGATTAGGTAAATTCGGGTAATACATTTTTTAAAGCTCGTTTTCCAAAGTTATTTCTTGCGCGGAATCCGAATTCGTCCTTAAAATTGACCCATCACATCAGAATTCTAAAATATTTGAAGCTAACTACCTAAAAACTAGGTTTTTTGTCTACTTTTGAGGACAGTTGAACTTCTATGATCCGTTGGGACCGAGATCATCCAGTAAAATTGAAAAATTATAATATTCATTTAATGTTGATTGTCTACTAAGTTTAGTTTTTGTTCTTTTACTGGACTGGTATGTCCAAAACAATGTTATGGCAAAGTGTTTTGACACCACAGCCAGCAATACCAGCACTTCCATTGGAGCTTATGATATATTGGAACAAAAATTGAACAGTCAGCTATTACATTTTGGGTGTCGGCACCATATAATGAAACTGTTAGCAGGAGCTGCTTTTAAAATAACTATAGAACCAGCAACATCAGGCCCCAAAACTTTATTGTTCGAAAAATTTCGAAAAATTTGGCATGAAATGAAAACCAACCGCTATGAATACGGAATCACAGATCCAGATAAATGAAGTGATCAGCTTTATAAGAGATCAAATTAAATACAAAATAGATAGCACTAGGCATGATCACATTGAAAAATAGTGTTCTCATTAATCATTTCAGAAATTACCTCATTATTCGTCTTGTAGTGGCAGGTAGCGTGTCCACCTTTGAGGATCCTTGGCAAACAATCATCTTCATCCAATTTTTCTAGGTCGGCTGCTTCGCAGATAGTAGAATTGCTTATGGAAATGCAATTCCCTTTCACGCCATAAGTTTCTTTTTGATTAGCCAGCATCTTTCCAAACTTGAGATCGATCTGTTTCCCCTCGTTGATAGTGGTTCGTGTTATCAGCAGGTGATACTTTTCATCCTTTAACTTTGGCATTGAAAGAACATAAAGTAGAAGAGATCCGTTGGTAATAATTGAAGGTTTCCCGCACTCAATAGCCTCTATTGCGTTTTGATATGGTAGAGTCTCTATTTCGGGTAGAATTTGGTTAATTTCTTCCATGTCAAGAAGGTTGGTATTCACAATTCCTTTATTTACCATTTGGCATGCTCGTACAATTTCTCCAATCTCTTGCTTCAATAACAATGCTTTATTAATTGCATCTTGTTCAGCTTGGCCCGCCTCCATTTCCTTTGATATGCCGTTAACACTGTTGATAATGTGATTAATTTTCTGGATGACTTTTGTCGCGTCAAAAAGCCTGTTGTTAATTTTATATTGTTGATTGCTATTTTCGATGATTTCTTCTTGGCTTTGCAAAATTGTATCCCAGTCGGTTGCATCTGGGTTCCCAGCTACCCATTTCCAAGCGGATCCAATCCAATTTATTGACCGTGGCTTTCTCGTCCTGGCAGCTCGTAGTTCACTTAAGCGCTCAGCCATTTGAGTTACATGAAACTCGAGGATCAGCCCCTCCTCCTTGTTCTTGAAATTTTTTGCAGCCAAATTTTTCATCTCCGCTAGTATATCATTATAGCGCTCCAGGTCTATGCCGTGCACCAATTTGAAAATGCCGCTTACAACTCAGCCTATAGCTTCTCTTATGGATATGATGAGAGTCTTGTATTTGATGACGTGGAAGCCATGCACCGTAGCAACTAATAATCTGTAATATGATTATATTTAACATTAAATTATCTTAATCCTAGTTCTAATAAGCTATTTGTAATAGCTATAAACTCATCTTATACATATTATGAATAATTAATTAGGCCTTTCTGGCTGATTTTAATTTAATTTTGCAATTTAAAATTAGAAATGAGAAAATTCAAGACTACCTTAAACCTAAAGTAAAAATATTAATATTGAAAATGAAATGTTTTTGTTTTTCCTAATTTAAGATAAAATTTAGTTTCAAATTTTTCTTATTTTTAATAGGTGTGGTGTGGAGTTATTTTGCCAAGAATGCAACTGTAAAGAAAAATAAAAGTTAAATGATTTTCACATAACTTTATGTACTATATTTTTAATATGTGATTTATGAAACTTTTTCCCGTTACCGTGGTAATTGTTACCCTATTGTCTTCACCCACAGTTTTTAGAAAGGGCCTTCTGTTTTCCTTTGATCTGTTTATTTGCCACATAAATAACGTCATCTGGACTGTAAATTTTAGGTTCCATTTTTCCTTTGTTAACTCTTAGGTTCCTAAGTTCCTGATTCCGTTCGATTTCGCCGTGCACTTTTTCGCAGAAATTCACCAAATTCTGGTAGTTTATTCTTTGGGTTCTATTGAAAAATATATCGCTTGGTTTTCTATTAATCATCGAATGAACGGAATTATTGTACCTATCTACCGCTATATGGATAAGCTCTTTAGGATTAATATTTCTCATTTCCTTGTCAAGACAGCGGTAGATTTCTATTATGGTCGAATGAAACCTTTCCACTTGACCTTTACTTCGCTTTTCTGCGTTGGGGTTTGATAGAGCTCAATCCCCAATGCTGTAATATAATTTGAAATTAAAGGGCTCAAAAAGCTTCGTTCGTTGTCAATGACGATCATTTTTGGTGGCGTAAAATAATGTAAGATTTTGGTGAATTTTTAACGTAAATGTAATGCAGATTTGTTCTTAATGGGGAAATTTCGCGAATTTGGAAAATTTGTCGATACAACTTAAAAATTTTTGACCCTGAATCTTAAAAATATCGACATGAAGGATTTCGCATGGATACTGTGGTGTGGGAGTCTCCTGTAGCTTTGGCTATCGTACTTATTGAGACGGCAAGTTTCACAATTTTTCGTAGACCTAGTAATTAAACTGTTCATACTAGGAAAGTAAAACTTTTCTAAAATTTGCTGCCTATTTTCCTTGGCATTCCTATGTGACCTTTTATGTTCCTCCTCAATAATGCTACAAACCTTCTCCGGATTAGTTACATCCACAACCAGTCTTTGAGTAATGCGAAACTTGTATTTTGTAAAATGAATCAAATAAACTTCTTGGTGCAGTTGTAGACATGGCTCTTGGATTTTGATGCCATTGATTACGCCGGGGTTCAATACATTCTTCAAGAAATTAAACATTTCATCCCTACCTAGGTAACTTGTAGTTATGAAGTGGCGATTGTAGCCAGGATGTGGTTGTATCATACTCTGCAGATCTCTCCCTATTTTAATAACAATTTGGTTCCTGAAAACATTCAAAGGCGCTTTTACGTAAGGAATAAGATCAGTATTGTCTTGTTCCGCACTGTGCATAGTACCTTCGCTTTCGTTTTCAGTCCCCAAATGACTTGATTGACTACGCATATGATAAACCTTTGATTTTAGACGCAAAAGAGCATCAGCCACAAAGTTTGATTTACCAGGAGTGTAAACCAACTCGTAGTTGTACTCTTCTATACGTGCTTTCCAACGCTTAACCCTCTAGCAGGCCAATTTAATTGATTTATAACACACACTTTCAGTTTTAAGTGAACGCAGTGAAAATATGGCCATTTTGATAAGCAAAAGCTTTTCTGTATATGCACTGAACATTTTTTCAAAGCCTACTTAACAAACTTAAACAAAAAACGTTAAGTTAACGAAAATTTTATGTTTTAGGGCTACTAACTTATACCCCGCCTGTAGGCGGACTAGCCTGCTAGAGGGTTAAGTTTCGCATTATAATTTCTATTTCCTAATGCGAAAGTTAAGGGTTGGTGGTCGGTGAACATTTTTATTTTCTTTGCGCCGTATAGATAGTTTCTCAGGTTGTCCAACGTCCATACGAGCGCCAGCATCTCCTTTTCGTTTGTCGCATAATTTTCATCAGTGAGATTTAACGAATGGGAGATATAGGCTATTATATGATGTAAGACCCAAAAATCTTTTTAGTTCCTTTAAGTTTTCGGGAGGAAGAATGCCCTCAATGGCTTGAACCTTTTTTTGATCGGGGCGAATGCCATCGGTTGTGACTATGTACCCAAGAAATTCGACGAATCTTTCCATAAAATGTGTTTTTTCTAAATTTACCCTAAGACCTGATTCCTGCAGCCTGTGGGATACCATTTCTATGTCGTTCAGATGATCATGTTCAGTTTTGCTAAATATGATTATGTCGTCGATATAGACAACATATTTTCCCAATAAATTCTTTCAGAACGTCATCTATCATTCGCTGAAAGATGGCAAGAACATTCTTTAGCCAAATGGCATTCTCAAAAACTCGTATTTACCATTTAATGTGGCAAAGGCTGTTTTCTTAATATTTCTGTCCCTCATCAGAATTTGATGAAAACCGGAGGTGAGGTCTATAGTTGTGAAGAACTTTGCATTCCCTAAACTCGTAAGTGTATAATTTATGTCAGGAATTGGGTACGTATCTGCAATGGTCACCGCATTTAGTCTTTTAAAATCGATGACCATTCTATACTACTTTTCCCCATTAGGCTTTGGCTTTTTCGCAACCAAGCGAGTTATAAGGACTTTTGGACGGGCGGATAACTCCCGACGACAGGAGTTCTTGTACCTGTCTATCCACTACATCCTTCATGCTAACCGGATATGGATAACTTTTGATATAAATGGGCTCATCCGTATTTGTTCGGATCTCAGCCCTCACTGTCGTATTTACAACTTCATGTTCATTAATGGACCCAAAAAGTTTATCGAATTTATCGATTAGTTGTTTTAGATGAAATTGTATTTTATCACAAAGTCCTTTTTCAACCAAAAAATGTATGTCTTCTGAAATTTTGGCTTTGAGAGGAATTTTAATATCTGGCTTAAGTGTTAGAATATTTAATTTGCGGTCGATTACCGCCTCAACTTCTTTCAAGGTGTCATCAACTATAATTCCGTGGAATGTCGTGAGGCCTGGCAAAACATAAAATGTAACAAGAGTGTTGTTGCCAGTTTTTTCAAAAAATCTGCCGGAAATTTTTTAAATATTTTTATGTCACCGGCCGCAGAGTGTACAAAGAAGGGTTTTTTTAATTCAATAGGGTTGTATACGGACGGGCTAATGAAATTCTTGTTCGCACCTGTGTCGATCAAGAAGTTCAACACCCTACCATCTTTTGTTGTGTATTCTAGGTAAGGAACGCTGGAGAGGCGTCTGTCATAAAATTTCCCTCCGGTTGTTGTTCCTCCCTAGCCTCATCATCTTGTCCCTCTGCAGTCTGAATGTTATTCAACCTTTGATGTTTTGAATGACTCTGCAAGGTCGACGTTCATCTGTTGTACCGATTATCGTATGGTCGATTATTGAAGTACGTCGTTCTGGACAGGAATGATCCTTCAGGTTCCTTTTTGGCATGATTGTCAAGTTCTGTAGGCCTTGCCGATGGTCGATTTGAAGGCCCAGCGTTGTAAGTGTATGGAAGCCGTGGGGTAAACCGATTTCAAGCGAATGAATCAAAATTTCTTTGCAATGGTCTTGAATCGTTATAAAAGTTCATATTTATGGATATCGTTACTCGATTTTGAACGTTAGGATGAATAATATTGCTACGCAACGTCAAATTTTGGAGCTCCAAGCAAGCGGAATAGATTTCTGGAAGCGTTTTCGATTTTTGGATGATAAGCATCCGAGAAATTTCAGTGTTAAGACCACGAATGAAAACGTCTAGAGCGCGGTTCCTGTAAGATTCTAGCAAAACTTCTACGGTTTCTTGTGAATATGTTTCTGATTTTATTAACGATAAGGGAAAACTGATGGTTTACAGTTGCGTAGAACTCATCAATTTTTACCCCCTTTTGTGAAAGCTGCGCGAGCTGGTGCTCAAGTGTTTTTAGGTCTCGATTATCTGCATAATGCAGCGAAAGGACACGTTTGATCTCACCCCAATCTTCATTGAAAATGTTATATGATACTAAGGCAGTATCAGCGTTCCCCCTGATTTTTTGTCGTATGTGTTGGAGGATTGCTCTATAAATGGGTTTGGCACGAACAATTTACAAAATTCCCTTGAATGGATTCGACGTTGTGTATCCAGGACACATAATGTACCGGATTTCCATGAATGACTTGCAGCTCTTTGACGCAATCCGGGAGCTTACCAATTTCCTTGAGTTCAGCTTCAGTCCTTGGACCACATAATGAAACTGAAGTAACACCGAAAGTAGCTGCCTCGCTGGCAACCTGGCTCTCTACTTCATTGATACGCCCCTCAGTTCTAGTAAGCCGACTGTCGAGTGCTTTCAGTTGATCCAGGATATTATTAACTGTTCCGGTCAAATCCTTCAAGGACTTTTTTATTTCATCAATGTCGTTAATAACTTTTTTGGAACGAAGGTGGTACATTCACCTGAACCTATCCTTAAAAAAATACTCAATGGAAAAAATATGAAAATTATCTTTTAAATTCCCCACTTAATTTGTGCGCTTCAATTTTAATTTTTTAATTTTGCCAGAATTCCGAAAAATTTTCTTTTTTTCCTATATAAGGAATTGGTTTTGTAAGCACTGTATATGTATTCACTTTAATTATTTTAATATTTAATGATCAATTTGTATTTGATTCTTAATTTAAAACATAAATAAAAAACTTCATTCGATTGAAAAAAGCTCAACTAAAAACATTGTTTTCAACTCAGATGTGGGGTTGCTTCATATAATTAATTTTATTTTTTTTGTCAATTATTAAAAAAAAAAAAAAAAAAAAAATGTCTCAAGTTACAAGACAAGAGCTTGTGGAAGCTCTTATTGCTTTAAATGTTGAGTTTCCAGAAACAGCTACAATGGCGCAGCTTAAGCGCCTATATACTGGATATTTAGCTGAAAATGTTCACATGGAAAATGATGCTCCACAAGATGCCTCTACTGTTGCTGCTGCTGATGGTGTTATCCGACAAATAGTTGTTGAAAATGAAGTTTCGAATGCCTCTATTCCGCAAGACGTCTCTACTGCTGATGATGCCGTTAACCAACAAATTGTTGCCGAAAATGAAGTTCGGCCTGCTGCTGTTTGTGTTCCACCATATGTCTCTACTGCTGCTGCTGATGCCACCGTTTTCCGACCAATTGTTGCCAATATTGATGCCGTTTCTACTATTGGTGCCCATAATTTGAATGACTCTGAAGAGCTTATAAAGTTAAGACAACAAAAAGAAGTTTTAGAGCTGAAACGGCAAATCGCCGAATTAGAGAATGCAGTCACAACTATGTCATGCCGTGAAAGTGGGCGCAAAACAGACTTCACTGATATTGAACACGCTATACCTAAATTTAGTGGAGATGAAATGGGGCACTCAGTTCACGATTTTTTGCGAGAGTTTGAGCAAATAATGCTTTCAATTAATGCTGAAGAGCAGTTCAAATTTTTAAGCTTGCGTCGTTCTCTTTCGGGAACTGCTCGCATATTTCTCAGGGCAACGCGTGCTCTAAATTTTTCTGAACTGAAACAAGCGTTAATTGACGAATTTGATGCTGCGGTATCTCGACGAGATGTTTATGAGATGTTATCTCATCGATTTTGGAAAAAAAATGAAGAATCTCTACATAGCTATGTGTTGATAATGCAGTCGATCGCAAAAAGATCTGATATTAGCGAGACTGAAGTTATTGACTTTATTATCGATGGTATAAAAGCTAATGTTGCTAATGTCAATTTGCTCTTGGGAGCTCGCACTATTGAAGAGTTAAAACGGCTTATTACCCGTTATCAACAAAAATATTTGCAACCACCTTCTTCTGGAACAACTACAGTTGGTCGCCGTTCCCCACTGGGAATGTCTGAAACTATTCGTCCTGCAGCTTCTAGGAACATAATTAATAAAACAAATGTTGACAACATCGTAAAGTGCTTCAATTGTTCACAGTCTGGGCATTTTAAATCAAACTGTCCATTTCCGCTTCGACAGAATGGTTCCTGTTTTCGATGTTGGCAAATGGGACATAATCATCGAGAATGTAAAAATCCGAGGAAAATATTGAAGACCGAGACACAAGTTGCAGTTCTAAATGAAGACGGAGATCAAGAAAATTCAACTGTAATGAGTGCCTTTAATTTAGTGAGTATAACTTTTGATGTGAATTCGGGAGGAAATGCAAGTTTTGATGATTTTTTTTCTCTTTTTGACACTGGCAGTCCAATCAGTTTAATTAAAAATTCTTGTGTCCCGGATATTTATCGTAAGAGATCGACCAAACAAAACATTAATTACCGAGGTATAGGTGGCAGCAACCTGCAGATTCTCAATGAAATAAATTGTTTAATTAAATGTGAACACCAGTTAAAAACTGTTAAAATTAATATTTTACCAGATGAAGCTATGTCAATGCCTGTTATTTTGGGGCGAAATTTTTTAAAAGCTTTTAACATAAAATTAATAAAAACAAAACTGAAGTACAAAACAATTAAGTTATTGAATATTAATAAAAGTAATCAAACTTGCACTTCCTTATCGGATAATTTGATAAGTATTTTAAACAAGTGTAATATTTTGAAAAATAATCAACTGAATATGATATGTGGGGATGAAGTCATGAAAAAAGAACTTGAATTTGTTGATGAAGACCATGGTTCCGATTGCAGTATTTTTTGTAATGTACCTGATATATTTAATATACAAGTAGATCCGATTGATCAAGAACTAGATATTGACAGTAACTTGATTAAATTTAATCGCGATGAGCTAACGGAATTAATAGTAAACTCTTACATTAAACCACTAGATGATGTTATAGACCATTTAGAGTATGAAATTAAAATAAGGTTATCGAATGATGTCCCTTTTCATTGTGCACCACGACGACTTTCATTCGCGGATCGTGAAAAAGTTCAAGACATTATAAATAATTTACAAACCGAAAGGATAATACGCCCAAGTAATTCTCCATACGCTTCTGCTATAGTTCTCGTAAAAAAGAAGAATGGACAAACGCGTATGTGTGTTGATTATCGAGGTTTGAATAAAATTACAGTAAGAGATAACTATCCTTTGCCCCTCATTGAAGACTGCATAGAGTACTTAGAGGGTAAGAAAATATTTAGTCTTTTAGATTTGAAAAGTGGTTTCCATCAAGTTAGTATATCTTCTGAATCCATTCCATTCACTGCTTTTGTAACGCCTTTTGGGCAATATGAATATTTGAAAATGCCGTTTGGATTAAAGAACGCTCCAGCTGTATTTCAGCGGTTTATTAACAATATTTTTAGGGATTTAATCGACGCAAAGAAAATAATCATATATATTGACGATATCATGATAGCGAGTTCAGATTTTGAAGAACACAAAATATTATTAAAAACTGTTTTACAACGAATTTTCAAACGTGGTTTGAAACTAAACTTATCCAAATGTCACTTTGGATACAAAAAAATAGAATACCTAGGATATTCTGTCTCACCTTCTGGGTTGACGCCAAGTGAATCACACATTGCTGCTATAAAAAAGTATCCTATGCCGAGAAATCAAAAGGAACTTCATTCATGTATAGGTTTGTTCTCTTACTTTAGGCGATTTGTGCGTTCATTTTCTTAAATTGCTAAACCAATGTTGAATTTATTAAAGAAAAACAGTGTTTTTAGTTTTGACCAAAATTGTGTTAATGCTTTTAATGAATTAAAAGCTAAATTAATAGAAACGCTTATTTTGGCAGTATACAGTCCTAAAAGAGAAACTGAGTTGCATTGCGATGCAAGTTCGCATGGATTTGGTGCCGTTTTAGTTCAACGACAAGATGATGGAAAACTTCATCCCGTATCGTATTTCTCAAAAACTACTTCATCTGCTGAATCTAAATACCACAGCTTTGAGTTAGAAACTCTGTCCATAATTTATGCTTTGAGACGATTTAGAGTATATCTAGAAGGTATACCTTTTAAAATATTGACTGACTGTAACTCACTAACGCTCACCCTTGAAAGAAAACAAATAAATACACGAATTGCTCGTTGGGCCTTAGAGTTAGAAAATTATAACTATGTTATACAGCATCGAAGCGGATTGTCTATGGGACATGCAGATGCTCTAAGTAGGATTCAAATTGCCACAGTTATAGATGCGAATGATGTTGATCTTCAAGTTCAGATAGCTCAAGAACGTGATGAAAACATAAAAAACATTCGTAGTCATTTGGAACAAGGTGAAGTAAAAGATTTCGATTTGATTGATGGGCTCATTTATAGAGTGAAAGAAAGTGGTGAGAAAGTATTGTATGTACCATCAGAAATGGAGAACAATGTCATTAGATTAATGCATGAAAAAGTAGGGCATCAAGCTGATGATAAGGGGCCGTTCATAAATTACGTAAGACAATTTCATGACTTTTTGACCCCCCCCCCCTCCCCCGAGTAAGATTTAGTAAGATTCTCACTACCCCTCCCCCCCCCTTCCGAAATCTTACGTAAGATTCATAATTAAGGTGAAACTAGTCAAAAAATGTATTTTTCATGTGATGTACTATATTACTATATTTAATTTTAATATACATATGTTACATATTAAATAAATATTACGAAATTACAAACTACACATTTGTTTTTCAAGATGAATAAAAAAAGTCATCGTAAGTCATCGTTAGTCCATGCGCTTTTCAACCAGTCTGATAGTGAACCTACAATTGGCACACCCGATTCGTCTGTTGAATTTTCTGATTCACATTCAAACCCTGTAACATCAATATCCTCGTCGTCATGCCACTCTGCAACTTGACAAATCTCCGATTGTTTTAAAATGCAAAGGCTTTTCCCCTGTCCACGTTTCAAAATTGAAACTGGTTGAATCATGTGAGTGCGACTACAGTCTTTTCCATGTAGTTTTTTGTGCATTACAGTAGCTTTTTTCGAGGCAAAGTACTGGTCACAAATATCACAAACTCGATCAGCTAAGACGTTTGCAAGCGAAGGACAAAAAAAATCGTAAGGCATGATTTTGAACTGCGGATGTACTTTTGACCAATCGTAATTTAACGCTAAGCGAAGAAATAGAGGACAAAACCGATTGCTGTTTTGGTCTCCTGTTGAAGAAGGAATCGAAAGCGAATCTTCTTGTTGAAGAGGACAAGTGCAAGTGGGTGGTAAAGAACCGGGACAACATCAACAAAATTTCAAAGTCGACGTATCTGCGTGTAAATGCCTGAATAATAGCAAACTTGTGAGACGGTGTTTCAAGTCGACCCTGCGTGTAAACAACATACATATACTATTTCATTACATAAACAGAAGAGAAGCTGTCCCGTTCAGAGTCGATTACTTAAATCGATTGTAATCGATATTTCTGAATCTTTCGTGACTGTCGAAAATTCAAATATATTTCATTACTCTCACAAATGACGATGCGTTAATACAACTTTAATGTATGAATACGCATTTTAAGTCTTACGTAAGATGATCATTCACCCCCCCTCCCCCTCTCGTAAGATGTAGTAAGAATCCGCCGACCCCCCCCCCCCCCCCTAAACGTCTTACGTAATTTATGAACGGCCCCTAAGACATACGATAAAATTAACATGCATTATTGGTTCCCATGTATGCGTCAAAAAATCCAAAATTTTATTCGGAATTGCCTTAAGTGCATTATATATGCTACACCAATAAATACTAGCGAAAGAAATTTATATCATATTTCCAAAAAACCAATACCATTTGATACAATCCACATTGATCATTTTGGTCCTCTACCATCTATCAAGTCAAAGAGAAAGCATATATTAGTTGTTATTGATGGGTTTACAAAATACGTTAAATTATATCCAACAAATTCAACGAGTACGCGTGAAGTAATTTGTGCTCTTGATAAGTATTTTAGCTACTATAGTCGACCGCGGCGAATCATTTCTGACAGAGGTAGTTGCTTTACTTCATTAGAATTTTCCGAATTTCTATTAAATAGAAATATAGCTCACGTTAAAGTCGCTACTGCGTCTCCTCATGCCAATGGACAAGTTGAAAGAGTCAACAGAGTAATTAAGTCAATGTTAGGAAAACTAAGTGAGCCTATAAACCATTCTGATTGGTCTAACAAACTCCTTCAAGTAGAATATGCTATTAATAATTCCGCAAGTAGTACTACTAAAACTTTTCCCAGTATACTTTTGTTTGGGGTGGAACAACGAGGTGAAATTGTAGACGAAATAACAGAACATTTAGATAGTAAAATAAATTCAATAAGAGATTTGCAACAAATTCGTGCTAAAGCTTCAGAAGCCATTATAAATTCACAAAAATATAACTTAAACTATTTTCTCAAACATAGTAAAAATGCTAAAAAGTATAAAATTGGAGACTTTGTAGTAGTAAAAAATATTGATACTGCAGTTGGAACCAATAAAAAGTTTGTCCCAAAATATAAAGGGCCATATTGTGTTCATAAAATTTTAGGAAATGATCGGTATGTCATTCGTGACATAGAAAATTGTCAATTAACACAAATACCTTACAATGGTGTCATTGAAGCAAATAGAATGAGAAAATGGTTACTACCTTATAATGATAAGGTCACTAACAATTAAAATTTTTTTTTTTTTTCTTCCCATATTCCATATTCTATTGATTTATTGTATGCATGTATACTCGCATAAGTTAAGTTTTTGTAAACTTTTAAGATATTTGTAATTAAAATGATTTAAGTTTTTTTTTTTATTAGGGGAGAGTGGGGAGTTTTGAAGCACGCTTTTTCTGATGGCTCTAACTACCAAAATATAATTTTTTTTTTACATTCAGCCGAATTAAATCTTTCAAGCATTTAAAGAAATACTTCCTTGTTCAAGGATTCGCATAAAATATTTTTTTTTCTACAAGTTTTGTTCGTTGGCCTGGAAAACTGTTGTTTCACGTTTTTTGAAATCGTGGGGAGTTGTGAAGCACGAGTGAAGAATACAGAAAATAGCATTATTTGTGGGAAATTCTTTATTGGGACGACGAAAAATGACTATTGTATACACTAGGTACAATATATGTACAAAATGGGAACAATAAAAATTTCAAGAAAAAAAAAATGAACTATTCCGATTTGCAATGGACACATGTGTAGCCGCTAGCCGATACTTGAGCACACTTCAGATGGACTGCTCGGTCGCATTCATTGCAGTGAATCGCGTTGGCTTTGGTCAATTTTTTCGGCATGGGACCTATACAGATGATGCAAAAATCTTCTTCGTCAGAATCATATTCCACCTGCAGTGGTGCTGAAAATGTGCGACGAGTGCGTTTTACTGCCGGTGGTTGAATATTCTCTTTCGTCTTCTTTTGTGACATCTTAGCCTCTTGTGCTCGTTTTTCTTCTTCTTTTTGATGTATGGTGGCGATCAAATCTGAGGTCACCGTTGAATTGCTTGTCCAATTTTACATGAAGAACAATGACCACTTGTTGTTTTTATTCATAACCCTCGGAGTTGTACAGGTGTTTCGGTGCTTTGGGACATATTCGCCGTGCTTCACATCTCCCCATTTAATGTGCTTCATTACTCCCCATTTGTTACTTTTTATTAATTCCGACCGCGTGAGTGACCCATAAAAAATTTTTGCATCAATCCTTTTGCACATTAAAAGACTTATAATTGCTGATTATTTTGCATACTAACCTTATTAATTTACTTAAAAAATGTTCGTCATAATGTACCACACGCGACTGCTCAATAAAACTTTTCGAGCGTGATTACGAACCCGCTCTCTGAGAAAATAGTACAAAGTATGCTATCGGTTCAAGTGCTAGGAAAAATTGAGAATTAGGGTTAAGAAAATTTTTAAACTAGGCATTTAAACTAGGAATCACTTTTAAGTGACATCTATAGTCGTGCTTCGCAACTCCCCATGCTTCAAAACTCCCCACTCTCCCCTATATATGATCGAGGACGATCAGTTATCAGGTTGGCCGAGATGTAAGCACTGTATATGTATTCACTTTAATTATTTTAATATTTAATGATCAATTTGTATTTGATTCTTAATTTAAAACATAAATAAAAAACTTCATTCGATTGAAAAAAGCTCAACTAAAAACATTGTTTTCAGTTTCTATTTATTTAGTTCACTAAATTTTCTTTTATTCTTATTCAATGGACTGGATTGTCCTTTGCGAATTCACAGCGTCAATGTACAAATAAACTAAAATGTAATTTTACTTTTAATACACTGGATTGTCCCTCGAGGATTCGCAGAGTCACTGTGCAATTTTAACTTTTTGTTCTAATTTGGATGAATTTAAATTTTTTATTTTTTATTATTTCTCTTTTTTTTTGACTTTCTATGGTCTTACTGTTTTTTATTTCTTTTTATAGTATTTCACTTTTGGTTAAACTTTCTCTTACCCAATCAGAATCGTCTCAGTTACTCCGCGGTGAACCGGCATTTGAAGGATCGTGTTGCTCCTCTTTAGTCCCAAACGTTTATAACTGTATGCGACCTACCAGGGCACGAGTGTACTTCCTGACCTGGACTTCAGCTTCTGTTAATCTCCTTGATAAAAGGATCAAGTCTGGTTCTTATATTAACGGAACTTAATCCTTGTTTTTTTTTTGTAATAAAAGATTAATTCTGGTTCTTATGTTAACGGAATTTATCCCTTTTTTTCACTTTTATTTTTATGTAGCTAAACAGCAAGAAAGTCCTGGTCCTTAGCCGGTCCCTGCCTCGGGCGCCACTTAACTTATTTACTTCAGGGTGGTTTAAAAAATAATGTTGCTAGAAGCCTCAACGTCGGCTTCTAGACATCTTCTGGAACAGCTCTCTCTAGCTGTTAAAACAAATAAAATTATTTAGGTTGTACTTTCAAATTAACATTTATTTCTATTCCGATCTGTGTCGGTTAATACACCTCACTAAACAAAACTGAACAATGTTTGATATGAAAACTCCACACCTAAAATAATAACTTATTCTAGCTTCTGCATACCTGGGAACTAGGGTGGTTCAAAATGTTAAAGTTGCTCCAAACTTCGCTCCCCATGCACCAGAAGTTTCGTATTGGTGCCAATAAGAACCACGTAAAATTTGGTCCATTTCAGAAAACATTTGATGGACCCGCCACCCTTTTGAAAACTGGGAAATGGTCCTCAATCTATCAAAAATGATTAATATCTGTCCGAAGCTGCCCCCTAGAGGGATCAAATGTATGACAAGGTCCCATTATTTTTTCTTCTCCAACATTTTTCCTGAACATACTTACCCTATCACAACCCCTTAGGGGTGCTCCCCTGCAAAAATTACATTCTTGTGAAATTATGAAATTGGCTTCCCCCTCTTCTCAGATGCCTCAGAAGGGGTAAAACGCAAGACGAACTCGCATTATTTTTACTCTCCCAAACTTTTCCCTGTACACATCTACCCCTTATCTGCCACCCTTTTGGGGGTCCCCCTACAAAAAACACAAAAAATTTCGAAAAATAGTTCATAGCTCTTCCGGAGTGACCCAAAAAGGGTTGATATGTATCACTAAGTCCTATTATATTTTTTTTCCAATATTTTTCCCGAACATACCTACCGTCTATCTGCCACCCTTTTGGGGGTCCCTCTACAAAAAACACAAAAATTAAAAAAATTTCTAAAAATAGTTCATAGCTTTCCGAGTGATCCGTAGAGTGGTCTAATGTATTACCAGGTCCTCCCTACATTTTTCCGAACTTTTTTGTTTTCCTTGAATTGAATACAGAATTTTCAATAATCATGGGAATCTGATGATGAGATCAGAGATGTGCTCTCTTTTTGCAAAGGCTTAGCTGTCGTAAATGACACCGCTGAAAGAGGTGTTGCGTTTATGAAAGACTACAACCAAATTTTGCCAAATGATGGAGAACAAAGACAGCTAATACTACAAATCGTGGTAGTATATCGCAAAAAGTATCCTTTTTTGTGAAAAGAGCCAGTTAATATAAACAATGAATGCAATAAAAATGAATATAAGTAATACAACCTGATATGAATTATTTTTCGAAGCCGGGAGCCCGGGGAGCTAAGTTTGGAACAACTTTAATTTTTTTCATATATGTCTGAACCACCCTACTGGGAACGCAACGTGATAACTTCAATATTTTTTAATGAAATTTTTTCAGGGCTTCATTTTTTACATAACACTAACTACTTTTCATAAAAGCAACATATAAATCTTAAAACTCAATTTTTTTTGGTCACCCTAATGTAGATAAGTCAAAAAACCATTTTAAAATGAATTTTAATATCTTTTTTTAGCATCAAAAATTAATAATTTTTAAAAAAAAAAATTTTTTTCTTAAACTACATGAGACTCTATTTAATAAGATAACGAGAACAAAATTTTTCTTCTTCAAATATTAAATGGGGAGCTTTTAAAAAAATCGAATAATTGTTTATGAAATTTGTGTTGAACATCATTTAAGTCGACGAACGCACACAAATAGATCAAAATAGTGTATGAAGATGTATTAGCCATTTAATTTTATATCGAAATATCGTGGGTCGTTATCACCAAAAATTGTTTGTTTTACAGTTGTAGATCGATAAATAAAAAAACTGATTTTAAGTTGAGTTTTCAGCCTTTGGGTCAAATGCGACTGGCCTGTTTCCAATAGAAACACTAAATTTTTTTGCAGATCTTCTTTCCTACACCCATTCTATTAGAAAAGGCTTGTGGCGCGAAACAAATCACACTTTTTCACATTTCATACATGGGTGCTCTAACGTACATAGAAATTTACTTGTTAATAACTTTTTAAAAAATCCAAATTTTGCAAAAATAAATACAGTGGAATCGCGATAATTCGTACCCCGTTAATTCGAAAATCTCAATAATTCGTAGCAAAGTGTTGGTCCCTTGAAAAAATCGCTTTAATTCGTAAAAATTCCATACATTTTGGTCCCCTCGATAATTCGTATTTTTTTTTGTGCAACAAAGTTTGTTTAACCTCTTTTAAATCGTAATTGGATTTGACAACCTCTTATAATTCGTAATGCAAAACAAAATTCTATAGAACTTTAGTTTAAAAAACAATATCAATCATAGTAGGCTACGTTCATCGATCATATTTTTGGTGGAATTTTTTGTGATTTCGTGGTCAGTTTGTTCGTTGCTTTACCAGAGGTGTGTGAAGAAGAGAGTGTGTGTAAACGTACTCATAAGACTTTATCAGTGTTGCAAAAGTAAAATATCATTTTAGCCATTGATAATGGTGCAAAAAAAAAATTTCTTCTTCTTTTATCTTGGCACCTAAAGCAGACTTTTTCTTCGTTTTAGTAAGTCGCTTTATTCGTTAAATTTCAACGAAATCGGACATAAACTTTGTACGCGGTGCTTACAGGTTTGAGCTAGGAAGCTCAAATATTGGACCAATTATTTTTATTCCTCAAGCTAAATATAGGCAAAAAAATAAAATCCATCTACAAAATTTTCAAAATAAACTCCCTAATACATGCAGCTGCGGTCAAAATAATAGAACCGCGATGTCATTTATGAATAGAAAGAAAATACAATATCGAGCAAATTACGTTTTTTTCTTCTAATCTTTTAAAATATAGATACTTGATAAGTACACAAAATAAGCACAATAGCAGTGTTCAACTCTTTTACTTCTCAAGATTAGGTACTTACTCTCATCAAAAAAATTTGTTCGTAAAATATAAGTTCTATTATTTTGCAATTGCTTGCAATTTGCAATGATTTTGTCAAGTTCTTGCATTTAAGTGGGCCGTGCAAAGCATTCTACGCCAGAACAATGTAAAATTACTAAAAATCCCATTTCGCAATGTGAGACTTTTAAGGAAATTTTATCGGATATTCTGTGAAAATGGTTTAGAATACGATGAAATACATAGAAGTGTAGTAATCATTAAAAGAAGACTCAGAAAACCAATTTGAATGCCCAGAATCCACAGCCAGTTTGATTTTTAAAAAAAAATTTATGTCAAAGTATGCAAAGTAGAGTGGAACGATGAGAGTAAGATCATTCCAGGGATCATATTCTGTGTTTGGGCTACGCCTTACATATTGCCGAGTGCCTTTTCTACCAAAACGACGATCTTACTCTCATCGCTCCACATAATGTTTCTCTACTTTGCAAGCTGCCATACCAAGTACTCATGCGCAAAACCAATTTATGCTAATTCCAACCCATAAATTGGGATTCGAAGTCCGCTGCTCCGGACAGAATGTTTAATTTTAGATTTGCATCTAAACATCACACTAAATAATAAGTTTAAGTTTTCTGGATAGCCTTTGATAGATTTCTAAGGAAGTGTAACAATACGTCATGTTTTTAAACTATTTGCTGCATCTTTCTTCGTAAAAGTAAAAATGTGCAAAATTTTTGAAAATAAACTCACCTTTATTGTTTTTATTTTTTCAGATTTGTACAAGTGAACTTTGAAAATTCGTTGCTAATCAAAGATCGCTTCAAGGCGCATCCTAGTTTGGATACCTTGCTTATTTTTAATGAAGACTTTGAACGTCCGGTTGCCAGCGTATCGATGTCAGATATACCAACAACTACTTTTAGAAATATTATATCTTCAAATCAGTATTTGGCTTTACCGCGTTTATCGTCTCAAGAAATGCTTGAGGGTAAGTTTTATTTATCTTAATAAGTTACGTACTATGGACATTAATACGTTATTCTGACAGTAAAAGATAAAACGGATACTACTCCGATTTTATGCTAACGGGGTATATAGAGTAATTAGTGGGTAAGAAGTGAATCAAATGTTATTATTTAGAGGTCGCTTCTGTTAAAAATTAAGAAATAGCGTTATACCGTAATTAAGCAATTTTTGTTAACCCTTTCAGTGAATTTCGCATTACAGGTAATTTATGTATCGGAGTTAAAGAGCGTGAAGTTAAAATCGGAAATTTAACTAGCAAAGACACAAACCATCTGATTTAACAAAGCTCTAACAAAGAAATGTTAACATGACGCTGAAAGAGATTTAGATAGGGTTAATTCAAAACTGTCCAACCTTTCCAAATAATTCTGGGTGCACGAACCAGTATATGTGGACTCAATAGAAAATAAGACAATGTTTCCAACGACATCAAATTTTGGTGCAGTATTGTCTATTAATACACAATTTAATTATGTGAAACTTCTAATTATTATTGTGAAAGCCTAACATGGTCATCTGGCCACTGAGCAGTCGTTTTTGACAAAGAGCGTGAAGTTAAATTCGGAATTTAACTAGCAAAGACACAAACCATCTGACTTAACAGAGCTCTAACAGAGAAATGTTAACCTGACGCTGAAGGAGATTCAGATGGGGTCACTTTAAAATTGTTTAATCTTTCCAAATTATTCAGGGTGCACATATAACTATATGTGGAATCAATAGAAAATAAAACTATGTTTCCAACGATAAAAAATTTTGGTGCAGATTCTATCGCTAAGTACATAATTTGGTTATGTGAAACTTCCAATTATTATTGTGAAAACCAAACATGGTCATCTGGTCATTGACCATTATTTTTTGAGTGTGTATATTACAGATTAGGTGGGTTCGATAGAGCATAGTCCGACCTTTAAGACGACATATCACTTTAGTGGCGCTTCTTTTTTGAACTAATACTTTTCTTTGCCGAAATTCGTGATTTTTTTTTGGTGAAAAGGTAACATTTTCATCTGGTCATTGACCATTATTTTTTGAGTGTGTATATTACAGACTAGGTTGGTTCCATAGAGCATGGTGCAACGTTTAAAGCGACATATCACTTAAGTGACGCTTCTTTTTTCGAAAACTGGAATTTTATTAAAAAGTCAGATTTTTACATAGAAAAGCATGTACGCAGTAAGGCAAATAGAAATACGAATTTAACTAGTGGAGACACAAATTTTTAGAATTTAACTAGCAAAGACAAAAACCATTAGAATTTACAGAGGAATGTCAACACGACACAGAAGAAGATCTGAATAGGAACTACATAGAGTTGATAACCTTTCGATATTAATCTCGGTTTTGAGTGTGCATATTACAAACGAGATGGGTTCGATAGAGCATGGTCCGACCTTTAAAACGACATATCACTTTAGTGGCGCTTCTTTTTTGAACTAATGAATATTATTTTTTGAGTGTGCATATTACAGACTAGGTGGGTTCGATAGACCATTTTTTTTTTGAGTGTGCATATTACAGACTAAGTGGGTTCGATAGAGCATGGTCCGACCTTTAAAACGACTTATCATTTTAGTGGCGCTTCTTTTTTGAACTAATGATTTTCTCTGCTGAAATTCATAATTTTTTTGGTGAAAAAGTAACATTTTTATCTGGTCCCTGACCATTATTTTTTGAGTGTGCATATAACAGACTAGTTGGGTTCGATAAACCATTTTTTTTGAGTGTGCATATTACAGACTAAGTGGGTTCGATAGAGCATGATCCGACCTTTAAAACGACTTATCATTTTAGTGGCGCTTCTTTTTTGAACTAATGGTTTTCTTTGCCAAAATTCGTGATTTTTTTGGTGAAAAGGTAACATTTTCATCTGGTCACTGACGATTATTTTTTGAGTGTGCATATTACAGACTAGGTGGGTTCCATAGAGCATGGTGCAACGTTTAAAACGACATATCACTTAAGTGGCGCTTCTTTTTTGAACTAATGCTTTTCTTTGCCGAAATTCGTGATTTTTTTGGTGAAAAGGTAACATTTTCAGCTGGTCACTGACCATTATTTTTAAAGTGTGCATATTACAGACTAGGTGGGTTCGATAGAGCATAGTCCGACCTTTAAAACGACATATCATTTAAGTGGCGCTTCTTTTTTGAACCAATGATTTCTCTGCCGAAATTCGTGATTTTTTTGGTGAAAAGGAAACTGTTTATGCCAGATGGTAGGACTAATTTCTTCATCTGAAAATATCGCGCCGCTCACCTTCAGATGGCGTTTATCTTAATAGATTAAGTACTAAATTTACTTCGTATTATTCTCGAAATTTTCTACCTAAGTTTAGCCAAGGTGATTTCTCGGTTACTTTGCTGATATTCTTCAAACCTCTAACACTTAAGAGCGTCAAATACTAAATTTTGGTAAGATTGCTATTCTGCACAATAAAACTTAGATTTTCTTCTAATACTAACCATTGTGTTTTATTTTCTAATATAAAAGCTCCAACTTTTTTGAGCTTGAGATTTTATCCTAATTACACTCTATTGTACAGGGTGTTTTTTTTCGAGGTATAGAGCTTCGAATTGAAATAAAACACAAGAAAATCGTTTTAATGTCCATCAATTTGGCTTTATTGGAAGGATAATTTTATGCCATTAATGTTTAAATATGATTTCGGGCATGTGGCCGCCGCGTCTGGCTCGAATAAAGCCAATTCTACAGGTCCAATTTTGAACCACTTTTTCGAGCATATGGGGCCGTATGTCGGCAATAACGCCACGAATGTTGGCTTCCAAGGCCCCTAACGTTTCTGGTTTGTTGGCGTAGACGAGCGACTTCACATATCCCCAAAGGAAATAATCCAATGGTGTCAAATCACACGATCTTGGTGGCCAATTAACAGGTCCATTCCGCGAAATTATGCGCTCATCGAATGTTTCCTTCAATAAATTGATTGTGACGTGCGCTGTGTGGCATGTAGCGCCGTCTTGTTGGAACCACAACTCATCCACATTCATGCCATCCAATTCGGGAACAAAATAGTCGGTTATCATGGCTCTATACCGGTCTCCATTAACGGTAACTGACTCTCCAGCATTATTTCGGAAGAAGTATGGCCCAATGACTCCACCAGCCCATAGAGCACACCAAACAGTCAGTTTTTGTGGATGTAATGGCGTCTCAAGGGTCTCATGTGGATTCTCTTCACTCCAAATGCGGCAATTTTGCTTGTTGACGTAGCCATTCAACCAAAAATGATCCTCAAAATACACCATACACCAAAATCACGACGCATTGAATGGTCTCGCGGCTTTAATTCTTGCACAAGCTGGATCTTGTAAGGTCGCAAGCCAAGATCTTTGCGCAAAATCTTCCATAAAGTTGATGGACAAAGTTCCAATTGCTGTGCACGGTGGCGAATCGATTCATTCGGGTCCTCTTCAACATTTTGCTCTACAGCGGCAATTGTTTCTTCGGTTCGCACTGTTCGACGTCTCTGCGGATGCGTATTATCACATAGAGTAAACGTAGTGCGAAAACGACCCATGGTTAACCGAATTAATTGCTCTGGTGGACGATTATGTCGACCATAAAATGGACGGAGCTTGCGGTAAACTTCGCGAACTGAACCATTATTTTCGAAATAAATTTGCACAATTTGCAAGCGTTGTTCTTTTGTCAACCTGTTCATGATGAAATGGCAAACCAAACTGAACATAAATGACATTAGAGTTGCCAGATTTGACCATAAAATGCCACTTTTATCTCTATTCGAAAAACAAACCTCTGAAAAAAACACCCAGTACTAGGCTTCTTCTAGCAACCGACACCTCATATCCCCAAGATTCCACAAATTCATTTTGGTCCATTTCGAACCGGATCGCCAGAAGAAGGATTCAAAGAAAACCAGTTTTTTATTGGATGCAATTATAATCGAAGTTATCAAAAGTTCAGCAATCAAAATCCATTTTCTACACGCATAAGCATACATACATCATTTGCTCTCTAAATTGCATCGTTCTCTTCACCAAGGTACGTTTGCATTTTTTATTTCATTTCAAACTAGTTCTTGAGAGACCACTGCGTAGGTTACCCCCGCGTTTTTCAACTCGCCAAAAAATAAAATATAACGAAAAACGGTAGAAAAGTGTGAAACTGTGAAAAAATATATTAAACATCAATCTAAAAACCTCCAAAAAAGAAAATTCCATGATTTAGATTAAAAATATTCCAAAAAATAGTGCAAAAAGAATTAGTGTTCAGACTAAAAATTAACAAGAAAATATTAAAATAAAAAAAAAATCATCCAAAAAGCATAGCTTGTGAAAATAGGAAATAGTAATTATGTGCAAAAACTCAAAATATCAGGCTTAAAAAGGGAAAAAGGTATTTAATTTCAATTAAATATACATACAAAGTTGGAAAAGTCATTAAAACGAAAAACGCAGCGTTATACAGTTAAAAGTTTCAAAAAAACATAAAATAAAGCAAAAAAAGAAGATTTAGCAAAATTAAAGAATTGCAAAAAGTAAATCAATTTTCACTAAAAAAAAAAAAAAAAATTCCTAAGACAAAGTGTTATTTTTTAAGTTAAAAAGTTCATAAAATTTGTACATAACGCTGCCTTTTCCGCACCTTTTTTATGCGGGTATCCATATACATATGTACATTAGGGTGATTCAAATTTTTTATTTTTTGTTTTTTTTAAGGTGCTGTTGCTTAAAAAGTAAGTTTATGATATGAAGAAAAAGTTCACGAAAATTCAGCTCTGTAACTCAATTTTATAAGGTGGCGCCGGAGCCTGTTAGTTTTACATGTAAATTGTATGGAAAAATTATTTTTTACAAAAAAGGTATCTAAATGAATAGGTGATTAGTGTTGTTGAGCTGAAAAGGATCGTTTTTCGACGTAATTTTTTACGCTGAATCCGAATCTGGCCTCAGAATTGACCCATCATGTCGGAATCTTGAAATATTTGAGGCTAAGTACCTAAAACATGATGTTTTTTGTCTACTTTCGAGGCCATGTATAGAATTCAAAGAAAGTTGATCAGCTTATTTTTAATAAAAGCATCATTTAGTACCATCCTTGCCCTTTAAAATGAGCTTTCAAGTGGTGATCTGTGATGCTTCCTTGCAAAGTTGCAGCCATTTCAAGGTGACATGAATTTGAGACCCGTTGGTTAATGTTGTTGGGTTGCAACCTTTTGTAGGGGATCCAATTCATGTCACTTTAAAATGGCTATAACTTTGCAAGGAAACATCACAGATCACCACTTGAAATCTCATTTTAAAGGGCAAGGATGGTACTAAATGATGCTTTTGTTAAAAATAAGCTGAACAACTTTCTTTGAATCCTATACATGGCCTCGAAAGTAGACAAAAAACATCATGTTTTAGGTACTTAGCCTCAAATATTTCAGGATTCCGACATGATGGGTCAATTCTGAGGCCAGATTCGGATTCAGCGTAAAAAATTACGTCGAAAAACGATCCTTTTCAGCTCAACAACACTAATCACCTATTCATTTAGATACCTTTTTTGTTAAAAATAATTTTTCCATACAATTTACATGTAAAACTAACAGGCTCCGGCGCCACCTTATAAAATTGAGTTACAGAGCTGAATTTTCGTGAACTTTTTCTTCATATCATAAACTTACTTTTTAAGCAACAGCACCTTAAAAAAAATAAAAAATTTGAATCACCCTAATGTACATACATACATTTGTGCACATAAATATTTCTTCCATATCTTGCATTTCATTATTTCAGCATACATACATATATACATGCATACGTACGTACAAGCATATGTGTACATACATTTCTTGAGAAAGATATTACTAGCAACTTTGTGTCTAGCAGCAGTTCTTTATCAACATTTCTCTTTCATATTTTCACCACTTTATCGAATTCAACTCTTCGTGTTTTGAAAATTGATTTTGCAAAAAAAAAAAGTCTCTTGCACTTTTTTTTGCAACTTGCGTACTAAAGTTTTCAATTTGCTTTTCAGAAACATTTGGCTTTCCTATAAGCAATTTGTTTCAATATCATTTTGTTTTTATTCCTATGTACGTTTTGATCTGAAATCTTAAAGTTCATTGAACTTTTTACATAAAAGATATTCATTTATGTATATGAGACACTTTTAATTTGTTTTGCATTTTCTTTGAATGCATAAAATTTTGTAATATCAAAAATCAATTTGAACACATATTTATATTGCAATTATATTTTTTATACTTTTCAGTGAGAAAAAAGTGATTTAAATAAAGTGAATGAACAAATAAAAATTAAAAGTTTTCTAAAAAATAAGTGTTAAAAGTTTGTTTCTGATTTTGTTAAATAAAAGAATTACTTAATTTGTGAAAGTGAGAGAAAATATTTTTTGATGTTAAAGAATTAAAGCTTAAAATTTTGTGCACTGAGAAAAAAAATAAATATAAAACATATTTAAATTCTGAATTCTAAATTGCATACATTAATTTTACAATGCGAAAAAAATTTTAAGCCAAAAAATATTTTGTTTTCTCTGAATAAGATATGTTTTCTTTCTTCCTCAATATTGTTTTTTAAAATAAAAAACAATATCCAAAAGTAAAATTCTTAAAATTAATTCCAGTTTCAAATAATTAAGGCAAGTCAAGTGTGCTGCTTTGGTTTATTTTGTTAAATCCGTTCGCGAAAGTTTTTATTACGAAAGATAGCGTAGTTCAAAGTTTTATTCGCTATTTTTTTTTTTGTTGTATAAGGTATCGAACCCAAGTCCATTGGGACCTTTCCGACACGTTTCACCCGAAAATATTTTTGAATTTTTTCTTAATTTTTTTCAGATTCGTGGAGCATTCCAACGATTTTATTTTTCGGATTCGTGGAATATTCTAGTGATTTTTTATTTTCGGTTTTTTTATTTTTCGAATTGGCTTATTCTAACGTTTTTTAGTTTCTGATTCGTGAAATATTCTAACGATTTTATTTCGGATTTGTGAAATATTCTTGCGATTCCTCAATTTCTCTTTTTAACAATTTTAGATATTTTGAAATTGTTTTGTATTTTAAAATCGGTTTTTACAAATAAATAAATTTTATTTGGTAAAGAATTCTTAATTTTTCGGTTCGCTTTTGTCGAAATTCATTTTTTCTAAGAATCTCTTATTCGAAATTATTTTGGGTTGTTTCTCTTTTTTTTTTCCTCGTCATTTTCGCTTCATTCACTTCTGAACTAGGTTCATTTCCTCGAAATTTTCGGAAATCTTTGGACATTGCCCTTGCTTTGAAAAATAGGACTATCCTGAATTTTTCAAAATTTTACAAATTTGTTCCTAAATCGATAATTTTCTGCGGCTGTCACAATGTCCAAGTTAGAAACATTTATTCAAGCTATCGCTTGGTCGAATTCGAAAATGATTTTTCGGAAATGCCAGCTAAGGATTTTTCCACCCATATTTTGGAAGCTCATCGAGAGGAGCTAAAATCCATTTGGAGCAATGTCAAAGTTTATTACAACTCTTGTCTGCGTGAAGTGCCCTTGTCTGGAGCAGGTGACGATGACGACGATACTAGCGCTGAGCTTGCTTCAATCAAGAATCGGTATCGCAAGTCATATCATGCATATGTGCGTTGCGTTGGGAAAATCGGTGAGCTTATCCAAGGGCTTGCCATGATAGCTTCAAGACCAACAGAAACCAGTTCTCCAGATAACCAAGGCAGCAATTTTCGACTACCACCATGTGATATGGAAGCTTTCAATGGAGACTATCTCTCGTGGCCTTCCTTTCGGGATATGTTTACGGCGATCTACAAAAATAATTCCAGATTAAGTCCAGTGGAAAAGCTATTCCACCTGAACCAGAAAACGCGATGTGAAGTCTTAGTCCAGTAACAACCGAATCCGGAAGTGCCCTGAAGAAACTTCAGCGCGATGTGCAAGGTTGTATATCTGTGCTCCAGCTTTACAATATTAAAATTGAAAACTGGGATCCCATATTTGTTTTTCTCTGCTCTAGTCGCTTACCAGATGCCACTCTTGCACTTTGGGAGCAGTCCCTTAAGAGTAAAACAGATCTTCCATCCTGGGACGCACTTGATGCCTTCCTGACTAGTCGATATCAAACCCTTGAGACGGTTTCAGACATCAAGTGCTGGATAAAGTCTAAATCTGAAACTCAAAAGTCAACTTCTTCAAAATATATTTCAAATACTAGAAATCGTAATTCAATACGAAAATTAATACATATCACAATAATATGTCAAATTTATAGTGCAAGATATGCACAAAAGAACAACATACCATTCGCCATTGTCCCCAGTTATTGCGAATGAATACAACTGAGCGATTGTCTTCTGTAAAAAAGCTTGGGCTTTATATTATTGCTTTGAGCATTCGCATTCGGCTAAAAAATGCAAAAGTAAGCACAATTGCTTTAAGTGTAACAAGAGGCACAATACTCTATTACACCATGAGACTTTTGCGATCAACTCGACCCCCCTTAATCCTAGCTCTCCACCTTTTTACAATAACTCTAGTAATCAAAGGTCTCATGCTCTACAACTACAGTCCACTCAAACCCCCAATCTTGAAGAAACTGTGCAAACATGTTTTGCATCCAGTTTCAAAAGTGTCCTCTTGGGAACAGCAATTGTTCAGATTTGCCACTTAGGCATAAAATACTCTGCACGTGCATTAATTGATCCAGGATCTGAAGCAAGTTTTATTTCTAAAAAACTTTTTAATCTCTTTAAACTTCCATTTAGATCCGTACAAGCCCAAGTCTCTGGCCTAAATAATGCCGTCTCGGCAAAGGCTCAAAAATTTTCTCATTTGTATTGCGCTCTCCAGCTAATTCTGCAATTCAAATTGAAACTTCAGCTCTTGTCATTCCTCATCTGACTGGCAGTCCTCCAACTCATACGGTGGACCCCGCAATTATGAACAAAATTCCTAACATAAAACTCGCAGATATCGAGTTTTATAAGAGTTCACTCGTCGATATTTTGATCGGTGGTGACCTACTCCCCACTGCTTGACGGCATCCAACGCAATTTTTGCGGTTCATTAATTGCACAAGAAACAATTTTCGGATGGATTTTAACCGGTCCGGTTACAAATTCCAAAGTATCCACTTTTACAACTTGTGTTTCATTTTTTAATGAAGTTGCGCTACTCCTTCCGAGCGTTTTTGCGAAGACTTGTTTGTGAAAACTACAAAAAGAGACAAAGGTGGTCGATATATCAGGGCCAGTGTTGCAATCCGACTTAACACTGCTAATTCTAAAATGGCGATTCTATCGCTTTATATTCAATAGCGATATCCAAAAGATGTATCGGCAGATTCTTGTGGATACGAGTCATACTCCATTTCAACGAATTCTATTTCGTGACTCACCACAACATGAACTCCAAGACTTCGAGCTTCTCACCGTCACTTTCGGTGTCAATTGCGCGCCATATTTGGCAATCCGTACATTGTTACAGTTAGCAAAGGATGTTCATGAATTCTTTCCTTTAGCCAGCAGCATTTTACGTAATTCAATGTATGTTGATGACGCGTTGGCAGAAGGCCATGATTTATCCACTTGTGCTCGCGCACGAGATGAGCTGATCGCTGCTCTTGCTTCAGCAGGATTTTCGTTGCGAAAATGGACATCCAATTCTCAAGATATTCTCGAAGGTCTTTCACGTGAACACCTGCTAAGCGAAGACTTTCTTCAATTAGACGATTGCAGCAATGCCGAAACACTTGGCGTGAAATGGAATGCTAAGTCCGATGAATTTTATTTCTCGACCAAGGCTCTTAACCACAAGGCAAACTTTACTAAACGTGAAGTTTTGTCACAAATTTCTAAGCTTTTTGATCCAGCTGGTTGGCTGACACCCTGCATTGTTTTGGCCAAAATTTTGATGCAACAAATTTGGCTATCAAAGATTGAGTGGGACCAGACCTTAACTGAAAACTTCCTACATATGTGGCTCAAATTTCTTGATAGTTACCCACATATTAATCGCATTAAAATTCCTCGAAAGGTTAATTTCTCTCCTGACTCTGATGTTCAATTCCACGCATTTTGTGACGAATCAGAAAAAGCGTATGCAGCCACTATTTATGATCGTATCCGTACGAAATCTGGTTCCATAGTCTCTAATTTATTGGCGGCCAAAATAAAGGTGGCACCAGTAAAAACAATTTCTATTCCAAGGCTTGAGTTGTGCGGAGCGGCCTTATTAGCGGAAATGGTAGACGCTATACTTCCTCTTCTAGAAGTTGAAAATTATAATATTTACTTCTGGACAGATTCCACCATAGTACTCGCTTGGCTGCAAAAACCGCCATGCCAATGGCAAACATTTGTTGTGAACCGAGTTTCCAAAATCGTTCAGCTGGTTGGCTCTGCAAACTGGTTTCATGTTAACTCTCAAGCTAATCCAGCTGACCTTGGAAGTCGAGGCCTTTTAACGCAAGAGCTTGAACACAGCAAACTCTGGTGGCATGGGCCAAAATGGCTTAAACTTGAACCAACACATTGGCCAAGCTCTCAAAGGCAATGAAATCCAATTTTGCGTTCTTTCAAGAATTCGACGATATTTTAGATCGATTTTCTTCTTTTTCTAAGGCATTGAAAGTTATTGCATATGTAGTCCGATTTTTCCATCGCACTTATCCTGTGCATCGCAACAACTTTCATTATAGCTCTGACGAAGCTACTAGCACTGAAATCAGAAGCGTTAGAGACCGTTTAATAGTCCTTAGTCAAAAAGTTTCGTATCCATCGGAGTATAAGGCGTTATTAGCTAAGAAACAAATTTCATCATCAAGTAGTCTACTAAATTTGAATCCATTACTAGATAAATCTGAAATTCTTCGAGTTTGCGGTCGACTAATTTCATCCCCTGTATTATCTTATGATGAGCGGCATCCCATTATTTTACCGTACAATTGTTCACTTAGTCGATTACTTGTGCAATTCACGCATAAAAATTCTCTTCACGGAGGAAACCAATTGGTACTCGGACTAGTTCGCACACAGTTTTGGATTCCGAGGGTTAAAAATCTTATAAAAACAACGATAAATAATTGCAAGGCTTGCGTTATTTATAAGAAACGTGTACGAACTCAGTTGATGGGAACTCTGCCTCCTGAAAGGACAGCCTTATTACGCCCATTCGAACATACAGGCTTAGATTTTGCTGGGCCGTTCGAAATAAAAAATTACACTGGCAGAGCTTGTTTGCTTACAAAGGGCTATGTATGCGTCTTTGTGTGTTTCTCCACAAAAGCCATACACTTGGAAGCAACAAGCACACTTTCCACTCCTGCCTTCCTAGCTGCGTTCAGTAGATTTATTTCACGGCGTGGCTACCCTTTGCATCTCTACTCCGATAATGGTAAAACCTTTGTTGGAGCATCTAAGCAATTCGAACGAGATTTTTTCCAAGTTTCTCGATCGGCAATAGTTTCCAATTTTAGTCACTTTCATATAACGTGGCATTTTATTCCACCTGGTGCCCCACATATGGGTGGCCTATGGGAAGCTGGCGTTAAAAGCTTTAAGACGCACTTCAAAAAGGTTGTAGGTTCTTTCAAATACACTTTTGAAGAGCTGTCAACTTTATTGTCTCGAATTGAAGCATGTCTTAGTTCAAGGCCGATTTCTGCAATTTCCGAAAATCCAATGGACTTTGTGGCCCTAACTCCTGGCCATTTCCTTATTGGAAGTCCACTTTTAGCCCCAATAGAACCCAATAGAAGAGCAGCCTCTTTCAATTATAAAGAGGTGGCAGCGGCTCACTGCTCTTCACCAACATTTTTGTGCTCGTTGGAAAAATGAGTACTTAAAAGAAATGCACAAACGCAACAAATGGAAAAGACCCCAAGAAAACATACAAATTAATTCTATCGTAGTAGTTCGCGACGAAAATCTGCCCCCAAACGAATGGCGTTTAGGTCGCGTTTTAAAAGTTTACTACGTCCATGACAATCTAGCCCGCGTTGCTGATATCATAACCGATCGCGGTTCAATAACTCGTCCGATAATTAAATTGGTACTCCTTCCCACAAATCAATAATATTTTCTGATATCTCACCATTACCTTTTTTTTTATGTTCTTCAATTCCATTCTCAGCTTTATCATGCCCGCATTGTAAAAAATAATGAAAAAGTTAGTAACGTTCAAGCGCGTCTTTCCATCAGGCGCAATCCAAGCGCTGTAATCAAGCGCTATTAATGCCGCGTATGCAGCGGTCATCATCCTCTACGTGCATGTTCAAAGTTTTTAAAAATGAACACGGAGCAACGAATGCGCGCAGCACTCCTCCATAAGTACTGCTCAAATTGTCTAGCTCATCAACATTCCGAGGGTTCTTGCAGGAGTAAAAATGGTTGCCACTACTGCGAACAAAATCACCATACGTTACTACATATGCATGAGCTCCCGCAGAATTGCGAATCAATGATGCCATCGAGCTCTATTCCTAGAAAGCTAGTGACAGTAGAGTCAATATTAGCGCAGCATGTGACTTCATTGTTTCCAACAGCGCTCGTTCGAATCCAAGCTAATGGCCGACTACACTATGCCAGATCGCTCCTAGATCCTTGCATAGCTGTAAGTCGCATTTCGAGAGATTTAGTGGAACATCTGCGTGTTCCGCTTACAAAAATTGGTGACGATCGCGTCTGCTCGTTAATTATTCGGGCTCATTCTGATGCTCAAGTAAAAATTGAAGCAACATTCCATATATCCAATCAAATTATAATAAAGACACCGTCTTAATCCTTAGACGCCAAGGTTAAAGAAAAATTCACCAACATAGTCTTAGCCGATCCTGATTTTGATCGGTGTGCTCCAGTGTCATTGGTTTTGGGTGCTGATGTGTACCCAAAAACTATTTTATCTGGAGTCATTCCAAGTTCGAGTGGGCTTCCAGTTGCCCAAAACACAGTTTTCGGTTGGGTCCTTTCCGGGTCCTGTTCTACCTAGTAAAAACACTCTTGTATTTTACCTAAAAATTACATAAAAAATTAACTCTCAAGAATTAAAAGATGAAATAGATGCAAACGTATTATGTAGATTAATTTATTTTCTAAAACTATATTGAACTTTTATACATACATATATATATTGAAAAAATTAAATTGAATTATTTATCCTAAAACCATATTTCTTTATTTATATTAGAAAATTTATTCGTAACATTTCTTTTTGCAGCTATACTGCAAGGCGGGCGGCGATGTTTATGCCAGATGGTAGGACTAATTCCTTCATCTGAAAATATCGCGCCGCTCACCTTCAGATGGCGTTTATCTTAATAGATTAAGTACTAAACATACTTCGTATTATTCTCGGAATTTTCTACCTAAGTTTTGCCAAGGTGATTTCTCGGTCACTTTGCTGATATTCTTCAAACCTCTAACACTTAAGCGCGTCAAATACTAAATTTTGGTAAGATTGCTATTCTGCACAATAAAACTTAGATTTTCTTCTAATCCTAACCATTATTTTCTAATATAAAATCTCCAACTTTTCCGAGCTTGAGATTTTATCCTCATTTCAGCTGGTTTTTCATACACTCTATTGTACTAGGCTTCTTCTAGAAACCGACACCTCATATCCCCAAGATTCCACAAATTCAGAAACATTTTCATCTGGTCCCTGACCATTATATTTTGAGTGTGCATATTACGGACTAGGTGAGTTCGATAGAGCATAGTCCGACATTTAAAACGACATATCACTTTAGTGGCGCTTCTTTTTTGAACTAATAGTTTTCTTTGCCGAAATTCGTGATTTTTTTGGTGAAAAGGTAACATTTTCATCTGGTCACTGACCATTATTTTTTGAGTGTCCATATTACAGACTAGGTGGGTTCGATAGAGCACTGTGCGACCTTTAAAAAGACATATCATTTTAGTGGCGCTTCTATTTTGAACTAATCATTTTCTATGCCGAAATTCGTGATTTTTTTGGTGAAAAGGTAACATTTTCATCTGGTCACTGACCATTATTTTTTGAGTGTGCATATTACATACTAAATGGGTTCGATAGAGCATAGTCCGACCTTTAAAACGACATATCATTTTATTGGCGCTTCTGTTTTGAACTAATGTTTTTCTTTGCCGAAATTCGTATTTTTTTTGGTGAAAAGGTAACATTTTCATCTGGTCACTGACCATTATTTTTTGAGTGTGCATATTACAGACTAGGTAGGTTCGATAGAGCATAGTCCGACCTTTAAAACGACCTATAATTTAAGTGGCGCTTCTTTGTTGAACTAGTGGTTTTCTCTGCCGAAATTCGTGATGTTTTCGGTGAAAACATAACAAAAAAATCATTGATTTCGGCAGAGAAAATCTCTAATTCAAAAAACAAACCGCCACTAAGGTGATATGTCGTTTTAAACGTTGCACAATGCATTATCGAACCTACGTAGTCTGTAATATGCACACTCAAAAAATTATGGTCAGGGACCAGATGAAAATGTTACTTTTTCACCAAAAAAATTACGAATTTCAGCGGAGAAAATCATTAGTTCAAAAAAGAAGCGCCACTAAAGTGACGTGTCGTTTTAAAGGTCGAACCATGCTCTATCGAACCCACCTAGTCTGTAATATGCACACTCAAAAAATAATTGTCAGTGACCAGATGAAAAAAATCACGAATTTTGGCAAAGAAAATCTTATGTTCAAAAAAGAAGCGCCACTAAAGTGATATGTCGTTTTAAAGGTCGGACTATGCTTTATCGAACCCACCTAGTCTGTAATATGCACATTCAAAACCGAGATTAATATCGAAAGATTATCAACTCTATTTAGTTCCTATTCAGATCTTCTTCTGCGTCGTGTTAACATTCCTCTGTAAATTCTAATGGTTTTTGTCTTTGCTAGTTAAATTCTAAAAATTTGTGTCTCCACTAGTTAAATTTGTATTTCTATTTTTCTTACTGCGTTCATGCTTTTCTTTGTAAAAATCTGGCTTTTTAATAAAATTCCAGTATTCGAAAAAAGTAATCCACTCAAAAAATAATCGTCAGTGACCAGATGAAAATGTTACATTTTCACCAAAAAAATCACGAATTTCGGCAAAGAAAACCATTAGTTCAAAAAAGAAGCGCCACTAAAATGATATGTCGTTTTAAAGATCAGACTATGCTCTATCGAACCCACTTAGTCTGTAATATGCACACTCAAAAAAAATGGTTTATCGAACCCAACTAGTCTGTTATATGCACACTCAAAAAATAATGGTCAGGGACCAGATAAAAATGTTACTTTTTCACCAAAAAAATTATGAATTTCAGCAGAGAAAATCATTAGTTCAAAAAAGAAGCGCCACTAAAATGATAAGTCGTGTTAAAGGTCGGACCATGCTCTATCGAACCCACTTAGTCTGTAATATGCACACTCAAAAAAAAAATGGTCTATCGAACCCACCTAGTCTGTAATATGCACACTCAAAAAATAATATTCATTAGTTCAAAAAAGAAGCGCCACTAAAGTGATATGTCGTTTTAAAGGTCGGACCATGCTCTATCGAACCCATCTCGTCTGTAATATGCACACTCAAAACCGAGATTAATATCGAAAGGTTATCAACTCTATGTAGTTCCTATTCAGATCTTCTTCTGTGTCGTGTTGACATTCCTCTGTAAATTCTAATGGTTTTTGTCTTTGCTAGTTAAATTCTAAAAATTTGTGTCTCCACTAGTTAAATTCGTATTTCTATTTGCCTTACTGCGTACATGCTTTTCTATGTAAAAATCTGGGTTTTTAATAAAATTCCAGTATTCGAAAAAAAGAAGCGCCACTTAAGTGATATGTCGTTTTAAAGGTCGGACTATGCTCTATCGAACCCACCTAGTCTGTAATATGCACACTCAAAAAATAATGGTCAGTGACCAGATGAAAATGTTACCTTTTCACCAAAAAAATCACGAATTTCGGCAAAGAAAATCATTTCTAAAAAAAAAGAAGCGCCACTAAAGTGATATGTCGTCTTTAAGGTCGGACTATGCTCTATCGAACCCACCTAGTCTGTAATATACACACTCAAATAATAATGGTCAATGACCAGATGACCACAACATAGTTTTATTTTCTATTGAGTCCACATATAGTTATATGTGCACCCTGAATAATTTGGAAAGATTGGACAATTTTAAAGTGACTCATCTGAATCTCCTTCAGCGTCAGGTTAACATTTCTCTGTTAGAGCTCTGTTAAGTCAGATGGTTTGTGTCTTTGCTAGTTAAATTCCGAATTTAACTTCACGCTCTGTTTTTGACTGTGCTCCTACCGCACTCAGTGTATTCTACAGTACTAGGAATTACCTTTAAGACGTCATATCACTTTAGTGCTGCTTCTGAATTTGAGCTTATAAATTTCTATGTCAAAATTTGTGATTTTTTTTGGTGAAAACCTACCATGGTCATCTGGCCACTGACTTGTCGTTTTTGACTGTGCTCCAACCGCACTAAGTGGGTTCTACAGAACACGGAACTACGTTTAAGACGACATACCACTTTAGTGCCAGATGACCAAGTTTTTTTAATTAATGTCTAGTGGACGAACAATTGTGCATTGTTACGATTTTATCAAGACTCTGCGTTACACATTTATACGATACTTCGTTACGAAATTGTGTCGAGCCTCTCATACAAAAACCATAATGATTTTAGTACCGCAATCAACTTTCCGCTCCAAGTTAGGAGCAGAAAGCTCACTCATCAGTTTTTCGAGCTTTTGCCAGCTAGCCTTGCCGTGTTCCTATATATAGGATTATAACATATATGGGACGTTCCATGTCAACCGGGACAGTGGTCCGCCCAAAATTGAGTGCAGCGGAGAAACGTTTTTAAGATGTCAAAATGTTCGTATGCTCAAAGTTTTCATATGAGAACGGATGTTTTCGAATTTATTTTTTTTAAGGAAATGGCGACCATAAAACGGTGTCTCCATATAGATATCTATGTGTAAATAGACAGTTGGCAAACAGCCATAATCATAATCTCTTAATTTTTTTATTTTGTAGGTAGGCTGTGAAGAGAGGGAGTGCTGTGTATACTTTTTTTTTTAAATAGTAGGTGGTGCCACGCCCCTAACGGAAAATATGTTGCCACGGCTAAACTAAAACACCAGTTTTAATAAAATTTGGTTTGAAGGTAGACTCAACCATAAGAAAAGTAATTAGAAGCTCTTGAATGGGGCGTGGCATTACCCTTAATAGGAAAAAACGCTGTTTCGGCTGAACCGCTTCATCGATTTTGATAAAATTTGGTATGGTGCTAGATTGAATCCTGAGTCTAATATAATAATAAAATCTTTATGCCGATCTAAGGCCAGCTGCCAGAAAAAATTTTTCTCTAAATTTGCAGGCTTATTAAGTCTAAGTATTTAGCTTTCTAGACTAGTCCGCCCACTAGATAATTAGAAGTTGCTTATAAGCAACAAAAAATTGTGGAAGAGTAATAACGCAATAATTCTCAAATGTTTAAAATTGTATTTAATTCTACTTTTCTTACGTGAAACTGCGAACTTTGATTTTTGAAAAATATATTGGACGTCCAATTTTGGACTTGGCCGGTTATGATACCAATGTACTGGACTTGGCCGGTTTTGACATAGTAATCAATAAATTTTGTTTGAAAAAAAAGTGGAGCTGGCCGGTTTTGATATCAATTTAGTGGACTTGGCTGGTTTTGATTTCAAGGCGTTGGACCAGTTTTGAAACCAAGTTCATGGACTTGACCATGCATCAAAATAAGTTTTAAAAATGTAATATTTCTGTTATTTCTGTCAAAAAAATTTTTTTTTTTAATTAAAACAAAAACATAGATAAAGCACGGTGTAGATTTTGATATATGAGAATATCTCAAAATTTGATTTTTTGAACTTTGCCGGTTTTGCAACTCGACGCCTCATATAAAGTCCTGTCCTTTCTCCTTAAATGATCTCATTGAATGGGCGTGAACCACCCAGAAGCCTTGGTGAAGTTGAGAATGCTGGTAAGCTCCAATTCGTCTAGTTACCCAAGGCCTACCAAGAACGCAGAACCAAAGAATTTGGTAAGTTTCCTCATTAGCTCCGGGCATTCGCAGAGAAGATGTTTAACCGTCTCATCCTCTTCTTCGTCTCCACAACTCCTGCATAAATCTCTGAAAGGGGCAACATAATTGGCAGCCATAGGACCAATAACACAGTGCCTCGACAGCACTTCTGCAACAGTTCTTAACTCTGCTCTTCTTAACCTTAAGAGAGTTTGTGTCCTTCCGAGATTCAGCTTAGGCCACGTACTTCGAGACGTTCTGCATCCGGTGGTAAAGTTCCATCTTTTATTCGTTTGCTACTTGTTTATACTTTCATCCAATAGCGTAGTTCCGCCAGCGGTGTCCAAAGGTCTATAACTTGTTAATTCTTGTAGTTCTGATCCTATTTTAGCACATTCGTCTGCTTTCTCATTTCCGGAAATACCCTTATGACCGGGTATCCAGCAGAGCTCTGTAGTATGCTGTCGGATTGAACGTAGTGACCCATTTTAATGTTCTAGACTTTCATGTCCATATTGTCCGAGTTAGCAAACGCTCCTACGCCAAATTCCATCTTAGATCCATCCGTGAAGATGTTTAGCTTCCTTCCTTCCAGAACGGTGTTAGAGTTCCACTCTTCTCCTGTTAGAAAGTTGATGTAGGCAATGTCGAATTTTAGTATTGGTACTCGGTATTCCGCTGTATATCCTGGGAAATAGACCCGTGACCCTCAGAGTTTTGAACCTTGTTACATTATTTTAACCTAAGAATCAGTTTCGCCGTCGTATTCCTGATATATAGGTCGATAGGAACGAGATGCATTATAGTTTCCAGGCCTCCAGATCCTGTTATACCAAGACAGGCCAGTCTCTGAAACTTACGAAGATTGTTAAGTAGTGACTTGGTGTGGGCAGCCTTCCACCACACCAGCGCACAGTGAGTTAGAATAGGTCTGATGACATCCAATACAGTTTTGCACCCATTTCTAGTTCTTTCATTCACGTTCTTCTTCCATGATAGCTTGGAATCCAGGATTGCTCCGAGATATTTTGATTCCTTGGCAAGAGCCAGTTTGGTACCATATAAAGTTGGCAATTTAAACACTGGTATTTTTTAATTCCTTGTGAACAAAACAAGTTCGGTTTTGCTTGTATTGACACTGAGTACGTTACTATTTATCCAAACTAGCAGTTTCCCAATGTTGATTCTATCAGTTCACTGATCGTAGAAATAAATTTTCCCTTTATCAGGATTACGACGTCATCCTCGTGGGCAACCACCTTGATCTCCGATCGTTGCAGCGAGCATAAATTTCGTTTATGACAAGATTCCACAGAAGTCGTGAAATAACACCGCATTAGGAATATACCCTATATGATGTATGATGATAGGCAAAGATTTTCGCAGTGCAGTACCATCTGGTCCCGTGATAATTTTTGGCTCACATGTTAGTTCTTTTATAAACCCAGTTATGTGATTGTTGGTCATGTATGAAAACGTTTTTTCTTATTAGAGGCGTTGCACCGCCCACTCAAAAGAAATATCTTTACTCAGGATTCAATCTAGCACCATACCAAATTTTATCAAAATCGATGACGCGGTTCAGCCGAAATAGCGTTTTTTCCTATTAAGGGTGATGCCACGCCCTATTTAAGAACTTAGAGCTTCTAATTACTTTTCTTATGGTTCAGACTATCTCAAAACAAAATTTTATCAAAATTGGTCCATTAGTTTAGCCGTGGCAACGTATTTTCCGTCAGGGGCGTGGCACAAACTACTTTTTTGAAAAAAAAAGTATACACTGCACTCCCTCTCTTCACAGCCTTCCTACAAAATAAAAAAAAAATAAGCGATTATGATTATGGCTGTTTACCAACTGCCAATTTATACTTAGATATCTATATGTAGGCGCCGTTTTATGGTCGCCATTTCCTTAAAAAAAAAATTCGAAAACACCCGTTCTCATATGAAAGCTCTTGAGCTTACGAACATTTTGACACCTTAAAAAGGTTTTTTCCGCTGCACTAATTATCTAGTGGGCGGACTAGTCTAGAAAGCTAAATACTTAGACTTAATAAGCCTGCAAATTTAGAGAAAAATTTTTTCTGGCAGCTGGCCTTAGATCGGCATAAAGATTTTATTACAAATTCGAAACGTTTGGTTTTTTGGGAGCTTAAAAACTTCTATTATTGTGTGTTTCATTAGTAGAGGAAAATTATGGTAGTGAGTCCTATTGTTGCATTTCCATGGCGAAGTTATTTTAATTTAATTTTTAATTTCAATTGGTATACAATAAGACTTAGTCTTCTATAGTACATAACAACGGTAAACAGAAGCATTAACAAAGAATGATTAACTTAACTCTAACAATTTTTTATCCTAGAAAACCTATACTTATTTAAAAATGATAGGAAAAAAGAAACAAAAAATAAATCATTACAAAAAATAGGGATAGAGTATGTAAATAAATGGAAAAAAAAGGAAGAAAAGAAAATATTTATTCATTAAGAAAGTAATTATAAATAGCTGTTTTGAAGTTGCTTTCTACAGTTATGCGCCTTAAATAAACAGGTAAAGAGTTCCAAAGTCTGATGGTGCTGATGAAGAAAAATCTGGTCGAGTTTAGGTAGTTGAACCTGGGAATGACTAACTCAAATGATCTGGCATATTGACAAAATTGAAGTTTAATGTACAGATACTCGGGGCTATGAGAATAAATGAGTTTGTGCAGAAATTGCAAATTGCGTATGTTCAAGTGCTCATTCAAGCTACAACCCAGTATGCCTTTACTTATCTCGGAAATGTGCTCAAACTGACGAACAGAATACACATATCTAGCAGCATTATTGAAAGCGACAAGCAGTTTATGTTGAGATTGGGAATCAAGTTTGCAATAAACCAGGTGAAAATATGTGATATGGGGCATTATTAATTGTTGGACAAGCCATCGCTTAGTTTATAATGGGGTGAAGACGGCAGAAGTTCTTAACAATGGAAGGATACCATAGAGCTTTCCTATAACACTGTTAATATGATCTGAACAAGTCAGGTTAGAGTTTAAAATATAGCCAATATTTTTAACCCTGTGAACAAATTCTAATTGAGAACCACCAACAAAGAGAGAAAGAATCCCTTGTAGACTTAATTCACTTCTTGTTATAGGCAATACCTTAGATTTTAGAAGATTAATTTGGAGCAAGTTAGTATCAGCCCATTCACCCAGTAAGGACAAATCTTTATTAAGTCTAAGTTATGTGTATGTGTTATATTTTTTTTTATTTTTAGGAATTTGTCCTGCCGAATGGAATCGACCCAGAAAAAGACTGTGCGTTGTTCTTATAACGGAAAATACTGATGAACATAACTACGCACGGCGTGCTTTACGCCATATAGCTCTACAAAGTGTATATAACCCGGAAAGGGTTCGATTCGCCTATATATTTAAGGTAAATATTAATTGTGTTTAATTTTTGATCAATTTTGAAATAGGCTGCTATGACATTTTTCTAATAACTTAGTTATGAGTTGAATTGAAACATCGATCGATCCCACGCTCAAATATAGTATGTGATCTTGCTCTAACTTCAAAGTGCATTGCCGATTATTGTGCTTTAATTCTTTTCGAGTGTAAGCAGTGGTTACTGCACTTGTTTATTATGCACATGGCTTAGTCTTGTGTCAAATTTGCAGATTGTTGACGCAAGCAGTAACTTAAATCTTTGTTATGCATTTAGGTTATACTACATACGGCTTTGCTCTAGTTGTTGTTTTAATGAAATGCAATATTCCAGGGTAATTTGCTTAAATAAAGTAAACATAAAATAATTCGATTGAAGCGGTCAAATTAGGGTGACCATATGAGGTCACTACAATATGTTCAAAAGTATATTCCATGAACACCAGCTAAATATGCAATACAAATTTAGTTTTTAAATTACTCATCGAATTTTTATGCAAAAAATTTGATTGGTTCGCGTTGCTAATCTCAATCAAGAACAACGTCTTCTTTAAGCTTAGACTGAAAGACTCTCTGACTTAAATGTTACTTTTTTACTACTTTTACAGTGGCTGAAGCATTGAATAGAAGTCCCATGACTATTGTGAGCACAATTCACAAAAGTACAAATGGATTTCCACCAGTGCATAAACAAAACCAATGTTTTTGATCAAAAAATGTTTTCAAAGCAATGAATTCAATGCCTGAATTATATTTTTATATATGTCAATTGCAGTAACCGATATTCATATGAAATTTCACAAATCGGCTTATGCTTTATATACAAACATGACAAAGATAACAAATGGAACAATTCTGTGCCGACAAAGAATAACCGCTAAAGTCGAGTTAGGGCAAAGTTGAATTATTAGCACCACACAATTTTTTATGGCTCTAGCTTAAAAACTGAATGTAATAGACCTTAAATTCTAAACAGCTAGAGTCGGATTTATGTCATTGTCATTTTGGAATAACAGTCAAACTCGCTTCATTTAAAAAAAAAATTATTAAATTCTTTTATTCCAAACCGTGATGTGATTCGTATTTGATTATAATTTAGAAAATTGCCTAAATTTTGCATTAAGAGAAAATAATCTAATTTCGAGTTTGGTCGTAATCTGTTACTGTAAAAAAAAAAATGTTAAATGTCTACCCGTGCTAAAAAAAAATTAGAATTAGCAATTAAGTTTCAAATATATACTTTTGAACAAATGTCAAAGTTAATCTTTAAATTTGTCCAGGGCTAGTTTGAAGTTAGAGAAAAAAAAGATTTTTCCAACTTATACCTTTGATGTTTCTAATTATTTTTAAGTTCTCATAATTTAAAAAATAATGTGCAATCTTAAGTGCAGAAATAAGAAATTTTTCGAAAAAAAGAGACTCCAATTTTAATTTGTAACAATTATTTCATTTTATAAAATATTTTTCCGTTTAAAGTAATACTTAAAGTTACCCAAGCTCTTCTTATCAGATTTATTATTTATGGAAATATAACCTAAGTCAAGGTTAGTTTTCAACAATATGTTTGAAATAATAGCCTAACTTTAACAAGGATTACGAAAAACCAAATTATTCGTACAGAAAAACAACTAAGGTGAACTTAAGACTCACAAATTTTAACAAGAAAAAAGGAAAAAAAGCTAAAGAATTTTGTTTCTTAAAATCTCTTTAAAAAGCTAAGTTAACGATAAGACTTGACTCACAAATTGAAACACCATTAATTTGCTAACATATTGCGTTAGAATCGTATCATATTCTTAGTTCCTTGATTTAATGTAACGATTTCAAACTTAAAAATGCTCTCCTGAAAACTAGCTAAAATCGAGTTTAGCTGTTATTCCTCGTCGCCACAGAGTTTAACCTGGTAATTGGTGACATATGTTTCGCCTGTTACCACATATACCATATACCGATTATTCTTTTAATAAGTGCACACTTTGTTTTTTTTTTGACGTTTTTGAACATTTTTTGAAACGAAATATCTCAAAAACTATAGTAGATAGGATAAAAAACCATTTAATCATATTTGTTAAGAAAGACTATAACTTTATAAAAAAAGTTAAAGTATGAATTAAAGAGTGCAGATACATTCTTAGGATTGATTGAAAACAACATTACAAAAAAAAAAAAAAATTATGCCGATTTTATGTTGAAAAAAACATGGAGCGCGTCATCAGTAAAAAATTCGTAGTTTCCAAAGTTATAACAGGAATTTCGATATGAAAGCACATGCATTCTTAGGTTTGATTGGGGAATAACATAAAAAAAATCAAAACAAAAACAATATGTTATATTGAAAATATTTTGAGAAAAATTTATTTAATGAAAAAATTAGTGTTTTAACAAAATTATTTAAATTTTTTTAACTTTTTTATAAAGTCATAGTCTTTCTTAAGAAAAATTATTGAGTGATTTTTTTTCCTATCTACTATAGTTTTTGAGATATTTCGTTTCAAAAAATGTTCAAAAACGTCAAAAAAAAACAATGTGTGCACTTATTAAAAGAATTACCGATATACGCCCCTGATCAAAATAATAGATACACCAAACAGATTTTTACTTAATCCCCAATAAATTCCATATTTGCAAAAATTGGTATTAGAATTTTTTGTAAAACTAGAGAGTACAATCTGGCAATGCCGTTAACTGAGAAATGAAAGAAGGTAAGAAGGCTATTTTTTCGCCAGTGAATATAAATCGAAAACGGGCGCGAATTCATTGATCATAATAATAGATACACTTGTTTTGTTTTTCAATTTGATATCTAAAACAAACTTAAATTTTTTGCGCTTTTTTTTAACAACGGTAAAAGTATATTTATATATAAATTAATTGCAAGTAAATAATGAAAATTTTACTATAGATATGGGCCGAAAAAGTCATTGCACAGCAGAAGAGAGACGATTGGATCTAAGCCTTCGAAAAAGAGGAAAATCTTTGCAGGACATCGCTAGTTCGATGGGTTAGTCTTTGATTTTGTGCAAAATGTTTTTAAAAAAAAAAAATTACAAAAGAAAATAAACTAGAGGTAGAGCAACAAAAACCTCTTCAGAAGTTGATCGCCAAAACGTTATTCCTTAAAAAAAAATACCCTTTCAAGTCCTCCAAGGCCATTTCTGCGGAAATCAGAAATCTTGTAGGCGCTCCTACAATTCGTCGTCGTTTGCAGAAGGCAAACTTTCCGGGAAGAATCGATAAAAAGGTTCCGCTGATGCGTACGAAAAATTTGATCCTGAGGTTAAATTTCGCACAGTCTCACACCAATATATTTTCAATATAACATATTGTTTTCGTTTTGATTTTTTTTATGTTATTCCCCAATCAAACCTAAGAATGCATGTGATTTCATATCAAAATTCCTGCCATAACGCAAAATGCTTTTTCGACATAAAATTTTTTTTTTCAGTTTTTTTTTTTTTGTAATGCTATTTTTAATTAATCCTAAGAATGTATCTGCATTCAAATCGAAATTTCCGACATAACTTTGGAAAATATGAGTTTTTATAAAGGCGCACATCAGTCTAATTGTTTGAATTGTATGCTTTTTTCCACTTTGAGTAAAGTTTTCTGAACTGGGCACAGTAAAATCTAAGTTATGAAACTTAAACTTTTTATTGCATAACTTTGAAGATATATTGATCAATATTAAGGCCTTATAGTTATTTTTCCAAAATTTGGATTTTTTAAAAAGTTATGAGCAAGTGAACTTTTATGTGGGTGTTTTTTTAAATTGCGATTTCTCAGTAAATATTGAGAAAAAGTTAGTGAAATTTTTGTGATGGGACAAGAAACGTTTTACAATTTATATGAAATAAAGTTTTTACAAAAATATTATTTAGTATTTATAAAAAATTAAGTTTTTAATAAACAAATAGAATTTAAACCAACTTTTCATATGTTCAGAAACAAAATTTTTCCACAGAATTGTTCTGTAAAGTCTACACAACTTTTTCAAAAAAAAAAATTTTAGTACGTTTCATAGATAAAAAAGTTACGAATGTTTAAGTGTCTCCACCTAGGCAATTTTACTCCCAAAAATCATCCGATAAGAAAAATTTGAATTTTACAATTCAAATACAATTCAAAAAAAAAAAAAATTAAACACAAGTAACACATTCGTAACTTTTTTATTTATGAAACGTACTAAAATTTTTTTTTTTAGGAAAAAGTTGTGTAGACTTTGCAGAACAATTCTGTGGAAAAATTTTGTTTCTGAACATATGAGAAGTTGGTTTATATTCTACTTGTTTCTTAAAAACTTAATTTTTTATAAATAATACATAATATTTTTATAAAAACTTTATTTCATATAAATTGTAAAACGTTTCTTGTCCCATCACGAAAATTTCATTAACTTTTTCCCAATATTTACTGAGAAATCGCAATTTAAAAAAACACCCACATAAAAGTTCACTTGCTCATAACTTTTTAAAAAATCCAAATTTTGGAAAAATAACTATAAGGCCTTAATATTGATCAATATATCTTCAAAGTTATGCAATAAAAATTTTAATAACTTTACTATTTATGTTGAAAAAACATGGTAAAAAAATCGTAGTTTCCAAAGTTATGGCGGGAATTTCGATATAAAAGCACATGCATTCTTAGGATTGATTCAGGAATAACATATTGTAGCGAAATTTGGTTTACGCCAGAAAATTCTGGAAATAAAAACCAACAAAAGAAAACTAAACTATACTAGCTAGCATCACTGGCTGTATAAATACTTTTACAGCATCTAGCGGCAAAGTGCAGTTTTTGTACTAAAAATAATAAACCGAAAAGACGCTGCAGTACACTATAAAAGTCGATAACCGAGAGAAATTATCGCCGTCGTACAACGCCATCTAGAGGGTAGTAGTAACATTCTGGATAGTTGTGAACTCAACGTCGATACGCCATTTAGAAGGTACTGGTAAATTATGGATAATGGTAGATTACACGCCATTTAGAAGGTACTGGTAAATTATAGATAATGGTAGATTCCACGCCACTTAGAAGGTACTGGATTATTCGAGAAGGTGATGACTGTAGTATAAAAAGGTTGAGTTGAGTGACACAGTTGAATTAAAACAGTGAAGCAGAACAGTTGAATTCAAACAGTGAAACAGAACAGATTATTTTGTAAGTAATACAGTGTGTTCCGTAATAAAGTAAACCAGTTGTCTATAAAGTGTAATATTAATATTTGAATGTTAATGAGATAAACAATTGTACCGTGTAAAAACTAACTATTGTGATTTAAATAAACCATTTTATAACTAAATAAGTTTGTGTGTTTTTAATTGTTATACTATACAATCCAGTGATCGAACTCAGAAAAGTGTAAGAGATCGAAATTATCGTCAAAGAGACAGGAATTTCGTAACAATTGGTGTCAGAAGTGGGATTGTGTAAAAAGAATTAACGATCAATTTAAAAAAAAATGGTTAAGTTTGACGAAATGAAAGTGGATCAACTGAAGAAGGAGTTGCAGCAGCTGAACCTGCAATCATCTGGCGGAAAGGTGGTGTTACAGAAACGCTTACGGCAGGCTCTTAAGGCTCAAGGTGTAAACTTGGAAGAGCATGAATTTTATGTATCAGAATCAGCAGCGAAAGTGGAAGAAGCTTCTGGACCGGCGGCAAGTGGAGAAGTTGTAGATATGTCAAAGTTCGAGAAAATGTTAATGGCGATGACGCAGACAATAAATCAAAATGTACAACAAATGAATAGCAATATCCAGGCCGTTAGGGAAGAAATTGGTCAGAGCTTAAGTCAAAATGCACTACAAATGAATAGCAATATCCAGGCCGTTCAGGAAGAAATTGATCAGAGCTTAAGTCAAAATGCACTGCAAATGGACCAGAAGTTAAGTCAGAACGCGACGCAGATCCAGGCGGTTCGGGAAGAAATTGATCAGAGCTTAAGTCAGAACGCGACGCAGATCCACGCAATGAATCAAAACATTGAGGCTGTTCGAACGGAGGTTGCCAAAATCGTAAATGGCCTCGATGCAAAAATGACTGAGTGACGAGATGACGTTGAATCATTCAAGGAAAAAGCTCAAAATAATCTTGAAAAAGTTAAAAATAATTTTGAGGACGTTAATAAAAGGATTCAACAGTTGGAAATAAGCGAACCAACCACTCAAGTGATAAGAGAAATCAGCGCAGAGAGGCTTAAGGCACCCTCGTACGATGGAACAACGCCATTTAGTGTTTTCAAGCTCCAGTTCGAAACAACATCTGGTCACAATCGTTGGGATAACGAAAGCGCAGCTGCAACACTAATTGTGACATTAAAAGGCGCAGCTGCAGAAGTATTGCAAACGAATCCAGTGGCGGAGCAGAAAAATTACAAGGCGGTGATGGATGCCTTACAGCGAAAATATGGCAGTGACCACATGAAGCAGATTCACAGATTGGAGTTGAAAAGTCGTATCCAGAAATCTGGTGAGTCCTTGCAGGAGTATGCTGCGGATATTGAGCGAGTTAAAAGTCGTAGCTGAAAAATTCAAAATAGAGGCGTTTATTAACGGCATACGTGACTCAGATACAAAATGAGAGACAATGAGGAACCCGAAGACAACATTTAACGAAACAGTAACGGTTGCCCTCACGAAGGAGGCGATTGCGTTGACATGCCGCCCATCACTGAAAACTCGTCGGATGGAGGTGGAGGCTGAAAAGAAAAATTCATCGTTCGCCAGCGGTAGCATCAGCGGAAAATGCTACAACTGTGGTAAGCAGGGACACAACCTCCAAGGAGGCTAGCACTTGCTAAGAGTGAAGAAGTGACGGGTCTTATAGAGGATATGGCGCGAGAAAATGTCATTGCACAATCAGAAAGCCCATGGAGTTCACCGGTCGTACTTGTCAAGAAAAAGGACGGAAGTAAGCGATTCTGTGTGGATTACAGAAAATTGAATGACGTCACCAAAAAAGACAGCTACCCGTTACCCAGAATCGATGATACACTGGATACGTTATCTGGAGCAACATGGCTTTCCACCCTGGACTTACAAAGTGGATACTGGCAGGTGGAAATAGATGAAAAAGACAAGGAGAAAACTGCCTTTAGTATTGGGAATGGTCTATGGTCCAGCTACGTTTGAGCGGTTAATGGAACGAGTTCTCAAAGGACTACATTGGAAGACTTGTCTAGTGTATCTCGATGACATAATCATCATGAGAAAAGATTTTGATGACCATTTGAAAATTCTGGAGGAAGTGTTTGAGCGCTTGGAGGCAGCTGGACTAAAATTAAGTGCGAAAAAGTGCTCACTTTTCCAGCGTGAAGTCAAATATCTGGAGCACAAGGTTACGTCAGAAGGAATACACACAGATGAAGATAAAATAAAAGCTGTGAAAAATTGGCCACGACCATCTTATCTTCATTAGTTGCGAAGTTTTCTGGGTCTATGCACTTGTTACAGACGCTTTGTTCCTGGTTTCGCAAATTTTGCAGGCAGTCTACATGAGCTGACACAGAAGAATCGAAAATTCAAATGGAGTGGGGCACAGGAAACTGCATTCCAAAAACTGAAAGAATTACTGTCCACAGCGCCAATACTCGCGTACCCAATACCCGGCAAAGAATTTGTATTGGACACCGATGCGAGTGGCCATGGTATTGGAGGAGTTTTGTCCCAAATCATCAATGGACAAGAAAAAGTCGTCGCATATTTCAGCAAAATTCTGTCGAAACTTGAGAAGAATTATTGCGTAACTCGGAGAGTTACTGGCAGTAATGGAATGCGTGAAACACTTCCATAACAGCTTCCATGGACAGCACTTTCTCCTGAGGACAGACCATGTGGCATTAAGGTGGCTACTTCAATTCAAGGATCCTGAAGGTCAAATCGCACGGTGGATAGAACGCTTGCAGAGCTATGATTTCACCATAGAACATCGCAAAGGAAGCCAGCATGGAAATGCGGATGCACTTTCCCGTCGTCCATGTAAAATAGAATGCGGTCATTGTTCACGAACAGAAAATAAAGCTGGAACAATTGATGTGCTCCTTTTGAACGTTTTGCCTGAAGAAAAGTGGACAAAAGAGGAGGTAAAACGGGACCAGAGCAGTGATACAGATTTGGCAACTATAATTAAGTATAAGGAGCTGGGTAGGAAACCGGCGTGGCAAGAAATTTCAAATGAAAGCCAAATCTGTAAAGCATACTGGGCGCAATGGCAAAGTTTGGAGTTGTATGATGGTTGTCTCTACCGAATCTGGGAAAGCGAGGATGGTTAAACTCGCTCAAAACTGCTGGTTATTCCAAAGGCCAAATTTAAGGAAATAATCGAGGATTATCACAATGGATCGAGTGGTGGACATCTGGGCATAACGAAAACCACAGAGAAAATAAAGAAACGGTTTTATTGGGTAGGATGCCAAGAATCAGTTGCTGACTGGATCCGCCGTTGTGACCAATGTGCAATTGCTAAAGGACCAAGGCAACGCACTCGGGGAAAAGTGCATCAGTATAAAGTTGGAGCTCCCTTTGAGAGGATAGCCATGGACATAGCGGGACCTTTTCCAATCAGCAATGCAGGAAATAAATACATCCTTGTGGTAATTGATTACTTCAGTAAGTGGCCAGAAGTATATCCCATTCCCAATCAAGAAGCAAAAACAGTGGCATACATTTTCATCAAAAATTGGGTTTGCCGATATGGAGCCCCACTTGAGTTGCATTCCGACCAAGGAAGAAATTTTGAGTCGACACTTTTTAAGGAGGTTTGTGACATGCTTGGAATACGGAAGACACGTACCACAACTTTGCATCCTCAGTCCGATGGCATGGTCGAAAGGTTCTCTAGAGGAGCATTTAAAAAAGGTTATAGATAAAGGACAAAAAGATTGGGATGAGCATCTACCAATGTTTCTGATGGCTTATCGGTCGTCAATATACGATACTACTACAGTCACGCCAGCAAAAGCCATTTTTGGTACGGACTTAAGGCTTCCAGCAGATTTGAAGTACGGAGCAAGCGTTGTCCCAGAAACGACCCATGTTGACGATTACATGTCGCGGAAAAGAATTAGCAGATATACACGAGCTTATCAGGAGACGTACTCAATTGGCTAGCGACAAAATGAAAGATCGGTATGACCTGCGAGCAAATACTGAAGGATTCAAAGAAGGTCAACTAGTGCTGCTACATAACCCACAACGAAATCGAGGCTTCTCTCCAAAATTACAGACTCATTGGGAGGGACCTTACCGGATCGTCACAAGGATTAATGATGTTTTGTATCGAATTCAAAAATACCTCGGGAACAAAAGTAAATTAAAGTTAGTCCAAATCGAAAGGCTGGCACCTTATACTAGAAACGGAGAGACTCTTGTTCGGGACGAACAAGTTTAAGCGGAGGGCAGTGTAGCGAAATTTGGTTTACGACAGAAAATTCTCGAAATAAAAACCAACAGAAGAAAACTTAACGTTACTAGCTAGCATCACTGGCTGTATAAATACTTTTACACCATCTAGCGGCAAAGTGCAGTTTTTGTACTAAAAATAATAAACCGAAAAGACGCTGCAGTACACTATAAAAGTCGATAACCGAGAGAAATTATCGCCATCGTACAACGCCATCTAGAGGGTAGTAGTAACATTCTGGATAGTTGTGAACTCAACGTCGATACGCCATTTAGAAGGTACTGGTAAATTATGGATAATGGTAGATTACACGCCACTTAGAAGGTACTGGTAAATTATAGATAATGGTACATTCCATGCCACTTAGAAGGTACTGGATTATTCGAGAAGGTGATGACTGTAGTATAAAATGGTTGTCATCTGTGTTGAGTGACACAGTTGAATTAAAACAGTGAAGCAGAACAGTTGAATTCAAACAGAACAGTTTATTTTGAAAGTGATACAGTGTGTTCCGTAATAAAGTAAAACAGTTGTCTATAAAGTGTAATATTAATATTTGAATGTTAATGAGATAAACAAATGTACCGTGTAAAAACTAACTATTGTGATTTAAATAAACCATTTTATAACTAAATAAGTTTGTGTGTTTTTAATTGTTACACAATCCAGTGATCGAACTCAGAAAAGTGTAAGAGATCGAAATTATCGTCAAAGAGACAGGAATTTCGTAACAATATAATAAAATCAAAACAAATAAAATATATTATGTTGAAAATATTTTGAAAAAAATTTTTTTAATTAAAAAAAGTAGTGTTTTAACAAAATTATTTAAATTTTTTTAACTTTTTTCATAAATTTATAGTCTTTCTTAACAAAAATGATTGAGTGATTTTTTTCCTATCTACTATAGTGTTTGAGATATTTCGTTTCAAAAAATGTTCAAAAACGTCAAAAAAACAAAGTGTGCAGTTAGTAAAAGAATGACTGTTATATATACGAATATGTATATATATGTGGTAATAGCCGAAACATATGTCACCAATTACCAGGTTAAATTGTTCTATTTGTTATCTTTGTCACGTTTGTTTATAAAGCATAAGCCGAGTAGAGGAAAATATAAAAAATATGCTTGTGTTAAACAGCACTGATCACAATAGAGTTCGCCCAGTGGTTGAAATTCAACCATTAAAATGCTTTTGATATTAAAAAACTGATATAAAAAGAGCTATTTTTTGTCGTCGCTTTTAAACATAAAAATCTTGCTAAAAGGTTGCAATGTCTTAGAGTTCAATATATATATCTCCAAACCAAATTTCATCAAAATCAGTCAATTATGTTGTGAAAACATATTTTCCTATTGAAGGGGTGACACCCTCCAGTTTAAAACAAATATAAACGTTTCCTCAGGGTTCAGACATACTACATTTCATCAAAATCGATGTAGTTGCACAGCCGTGATAGCGTTTTTTCCATTAGGGGCGATGCCACGCCTCCTTAAAGAACCTTAATACCTTTTCTCATGTACAATATATCTCCAAACCAAATTTCATCAACATCAGTCCACTTGTTTAACCGTGGAAACGTATTTTCCTATTGAAATCGTGACTCCGTCTACTATTAAAAAAAATCACATTCTGCACTGCTCCTCTTCGTAACCTTTACAACAAAAAAAAAAACTATACCATTATATGAAGAGCTGAGATGCAAAACCCGTCAAGTCCATATTTTGAGTATTTGAGAAAAACGAAAAATCTGTATTCTACTGAAATTTAACTTACTTACTTACTTAGATGGCCATAGCAAGCCGTTGTCAGGTTACGGCCGACCTCATTAGCTCTCGCCAGGCGCCTCTGTTTTGCGCGCGCCTTCTCCAATCGTTAATGCCAAGCGTGGTTAGGGCTTCCTTAGCTTGGTCTATCCACCGGAGGCATGGTCTTCCTCTTCGTCGTTGACCAAGGACCTTCCCTTCGAATACCTTTTTCGCTGGAGCTTCTTTATCCATACGGTGGACATGACCCAGCCAGCGTAGTCGCTGTATTGTTATACGCTTAACTATGTCAATGTCAGCGTAGAGCTCATACAGCTCGTGGTTCATTCGAATGCGATAGTCGTCGCCAACTCGGACAGGACCAAAGGTTTTGCGGAGAACTTTCCTCTCGAACACCCCAAGAGCGGCTGCGTCTGTTGTCGAAACCACCCATGCCTCAGCGCCATAAAGAAGTACAGGTAGAATGAGCGTCTTGTAGAGTGTTAGCTTTGTCGATCGAGAGAGAGCTCTGCAACGTAATTGCTTACTGAGACCGTAGTAGCACCTATTAGTAATTGTTATTCTCCGCTTAATCTCCAGACTGACATCATTGTTGCTGGTTACGGCAGTGCCAAGGTAAATGAATTCCTTGACAACTTCTAATTTACAGTTGCCCGCTGTAACATGAGAGTCTAGATCCCGTGCTCTCTTGTTGTTGTTAGTAGACATCATGTATTTCGTCTTGCCCTCGTTTACCGTCAAACCCACTTTGGCTGATTCCTTTTCAATAGCAGTGAAAGCAGCAGTAACATCTCTCTTACTCCGACCGATAATATCAATATCATCAGCGTACGCAAGGAGCTGAACACCTTTGAAGAAAATGGTGCCATTATGATGCACACCGGCTTTTCGTACGATCCCCTCCATAATGAAATTGAAGAGATCGCACGAGAGCGGGTCGCCTTGTCTAAAACCTCGCTCGGTATTGAAAGTTCCGGAGAGGTCATTCCCTACCTTGACGGAGCTACACGTATTGCTCAACGTCATCCTGCAGAGCCTTCTTATCAACTTTGCAGGTATACCGAACTCAGACATTGTTGCATATAGGCAATCCCGCACTGGGCTATCGAACGCAGCTTTATAATCGACGAAGAGATGGTGAGTGTCGATTTAATATTCATGGGTTTTCTCCAAGATTTGGCGTAGTGTAAAAATCTGGTCTATGGTGAACTTACCAGGTCTAAAGCCACACTGATAGGATCCGTTCAGTGTTTCTGTATACGGCTTCAATCTTTCACACAATACGCTCGAGAGGATCTTATATGCGATGGAAATAAGACTGATACCCCTGTAGTTGGCGCAGATTGTCTGGTCTCCTTTCTTTATTACAGAACAAAGCACGCTGAGATTCCAATCGTCGGGCATTCTTTCCGCTAGCCATATTTTGCTGATGAGTTGATGCATGCACCTTATCAATTCATCGCCACCAGCTTTAAACAACTCAGCTGGCAGGCCGTCAGCACCCGCTGCTTTGTTGTTTTTGAGTCGCTGGATAGCAACTCGAACCTCTTCATGGCTAGGTGATGGTACTTCCACTGCGTTATCATCGATTGGTGGTATCGTACTGCATTCTCTCTGGGCGGAATTGGTGGAATCATCGCCCGTAAGCAAGTTGGAAAAATACTGCCTACATAACCTCAGTACACTCTGTGTATCTGTAACCAGATTTCCATTTTCGTCTCTACAAGTGGATGCTCCGGGCTTGAAACCTTGAGTTAGACGTTTAACTTGTTGATAGAATTTTCGTGCATCCTTCTTGCCCTGGTACACCTCAAGTTCCTCACGCTCACGCTTTTCCTGCTCCCTTTTTTTACGTCTGAAAATGCGCCTCTCTTCCGCGGTAGTTTTCTCGCACGGCTCGCGTTGCGGCTGACTGCAGCGTCTTCTTGTATGCGGCGTTTTTTTCAGCAGTCGCATCGCGACACTCCTGGTCATACCATTGGTTTCGAGGCTGTGGGAGTCGAAAACCAATGACTTCCTCGGCAGCAGCACGCATGGAGTGGGAGATGTGTGTCCAAAGTCCACCGGCGTCGTCGGTTCCAGAGGTTGGTTGGTTGAGCTTAACCGAGAGTTGAGCGAAGTACGCCTCGGCAGTCCGTTGTGATTGCAGCTTGGCAACGTCCAGCTTTCGTTGCATGCCCGTGCGTACATTCTTCGCATTGCATAGCCGCATGCGGATCTTAGCTGCAACAAGATAGTGGTCGGAGTCAATGTTGACCCCCCGAAATGTACGCACATCCAGAACGCTTGAAGCGTGCCTTCCGTCGATCACAACATGATCAATTTGATTTTTCGTTTTTTGATCCGGGGATAGCCAGGTGGCCTTGTGAATGTCGAGGTGTTGAAATCTGGTACTACTAACTACCATGTTTCGCGCCGCGGCGAAGTCGATCAGTCTCAGACCGTTGTTTGAAGTGGTCTCGTGGAGACTGAACTGACCGACTGTAGCGCCAAAGATGCCTTCTCTTCCGACCTTCGCGTTAAAATCGCCGAGGACTATTTTTACATCGTGGGTCGGACAACGGTCATACACGTCCTCTAGGCTCGCGTAGAAATCATCCTTGGTGGCATCGTCCTTTTCCTCCGTCGGGGCGTGCGCGCAAATTAGGCTTATGTTGAAGAATTTTGCCTTGATACGGATCGTAGCCAACCTTTCGTTTATTGGCGTGAACCGGGAAACTAGGTGGCATAATTTTCGACTAACAACGAATCCGCAACCAAATTTGCGCCTCTCCGCATGGCCGCTGTAGTAGATATCACAGCTCGTCCGTTTAGAGCAGCCTTGCCCTTTCCATCGCATCTCCTGGATGGCGGTGATGTCAGCCTTTATTTTTATGAGGACTTCTGCCAGTTGGATAGTTGCACCTTCCCTATGGAGGGTCCAGACATTCCAGGTGCATATCCGTAAATCATTGTCCGTTTTTCGTTTGCAGTGGTCGTCATCGTAGTGGGGGCTATTATCCGAGGCTGATTTGGTTTTCATTGGAAATGATGATAATGTGTAGTGGGACCCAAACCCTACGCACACATTCCAAGTTTTAAGTCTAGGAGTGACTCGTCTTCTCACAACTAGCTCACCCCCGGACGGGTGTCCAAGGGATCTCCAGAGGATACTTGGCCAAAAAAGGCCGGAAGTTTGTGAGCTGCTTGAACTGCTTGCAAAAGAATCATCCCTGGCCACTCCCAAGTGAGTGGCGATCAGGAACTTTCCTCACTTACGTGGACTTCTACAAGCAGCTCCATCCTTCACTGAAATTTAACTACATATAGTAAAAAGGTAGATTGATCCATTGTAATAGTTGTCAAAAGTTATTAAAATCCTGATTTTTCATCACATTTTCTGACCTTATCTATAAAGTCTATAATAAAAAAACTTTTGGACTTGGCGGGTTTTGAAACAAAAACTGTGAACTTGGCGGGTTTTGGAATTGAAAATGTGGACTTGGCTGGTTTTGAAAGTGAAACCTCGAGACTTGGCGGATTTTGAAAAATAATAGTAGTAAAAGGTTTCGAAATCATTTTTTAAAAATGGCTAATCTTAAATTCATTTCAAAACAACGTTTATTCTTACAATATTTCTACATTTTGTGATTTTAGCATACTTAAGGTGGTTTTATGATTTAAATACTCTTATATCATATTAATAAGGATTGATTACTTTTAATTTGGATTACTTCTCACAGCTTTTGGAATACCCATCATTTTTTTCACAAATGAATGTTTCGCTTCAAATAACAAATAAAATTGGACTTGGCTGGTTTCGATTTTCAGAAATGTGGACGTTGATAAAAAGAATTTATCAGAAATTTTTGCAATCAAAAGTTTGCGAAGGGGAAATTTTTTTTTTTTACAATTACATGTAGGCTTTTAGTCAAACATTTTTTCAGTCCCTTCCTAGAATATCACACATTTCCATTTTTTTGGACGGGTTTTGCATCTCAGCTCTTCATATTGTGTTTTGGCAGTTAACAAAGGATGGAGCCATTTTGTAAGTGCCTATTTATGTATAGATAAAACTCACTCTCTCACAAGCAAAGAGTAAGAAGCTGTTGTATGTCTCATCTCTGTGAATTCGATTATGTAAAAGATCGGCTAGGCTCAAATCAAAAAGGTATTTTTTAATGAAGCTCGCATAAAAGTAACAAAAAATACTTTTTAGTATTAAAAAACTGGACTGGAAAAGTAATTTGTTGTCATCGCTCCAAAAATTTAAATCATTGTATATAATGTTGCTATATCCCTACCACTATCTCCTTCCCTTCCTTAGGGTGCAATCTGTCTCCATACCAAATTTCATCAAAATCGGTTCATTAGCTTAGCTGTGAAAACATATTTTCCGACTGGGGGTTGGTACCGTCCACTTTAGAGCAAATAGCTTTCCTCAGCGTTCAATCTATCTCTGTACCAAATTCCATCAAAATCGGCTCATAAGCTTAGCAGTTAAAACGCTTTTTCCTGTTAGAGGTGCTGCCACGCGTCCTAAAAAATTGGCGTTTTTAAAAATCTTTTTTAGGGTTCAGTCTATATCCTAACAAAATTTCATCAAAATCGGTCTTTTAGTTTAGTAGTAACGACGTATTTTCTGTAAGAGGCGTGGCACCGCCCACTAAAAAAATATATTTTTACTCAAAAATCAATCTATCTTCATACCAAATTTCACCAAAATCGATGAAGCGACTCAGCCGACAGTGTTTTTTTCATATTAAGGGCGGTGCTACGCCCCTTAAAGAAATCAGAGTTTCTAATAATCTTTCTTCAAACCAAGTTTTATTAAAATCGGTCCATTAGCTTAGCCGTGGAAACGTTTTTTCTCGTTAGGGTGTGGCACCGCCTACTATTAAAAAAAAATTATATAAGTCCCTCCTTCTCTTCACAACCTATCAAACAAAAAAAATTAAGCAAAAATGCTGTGAAAAAGCGTTGTAACCGTTTAAGCCCAATTTCCATGTGATCTTATCTTATCCCATATCAGGGATATCAAATCAAATTTTTGTAAGAAAGAAAAAGCATGCGAACAGAACCTAATACGCTTGGAGAATGCGAGAGTGAATAAAATACATTTGCTAACTTAATAGCATGTAATGTCCTCCCTGATATTTGATAAGATAAGATCACATGGAAATTGGGCTTTATACATTGCGTATTTATGTATAGATACTTTAACCAGGGCCGTATCTAGGGGGGATAGAACCGCCCCCCGAAATATTTTGACGTACACTATATAGAAACGATTTTGTGAAGAATAGACACTATGTAAAATCGATTTTGTGAGAAATACATCATAAAAATGATTATGTGAAAGATATTTTTTATAAAAATGATTTTTAAAAAAAGATTTAAATAAAGGTCATCTGTTTTTTACAAACTATCTTTAGTCCTCATGTGGAAATATATTAGGGATACTTTTCATACTGTTACATGCGGCAACAAAGCGCATCCGTTGACATAAAAATCATAATTGCATGTTGTTGAACTGCCGCTCATCGTTGTCTGAACGTATTCATTCATTGCATTTTGATTTTCACTGTCGGCAACTGTTACACATAATATATAGTACCAGGAGACCGGCCGTAGTTCGGTTTTTCATTTTGAGGTTTAAAAAATCGAAAAAATATGCAATGTGTTGGAAAAAATTAAATGAAGAATACATAAAGTATGGTTAAAAAAGTATAGAAAATATTGAAATGGGTTCAAAAGCTGAAAAATGTTGGAAAAGTCGGAACAATATGGAAATAATTGAAAAAATATTGAAAGAAGTCGAAAAATTTTTGAAGCAGGTGAAAAACGCTCAAGGAGTCGAAAAAATATGAAAAATGTTGAAAAAAGTTGAATGAGGTTGAAAAATCTTGAAACAGTTGAGTGAGGTTGAAAAACTCGAAAAAAGTTGAATGAGATTGAAAACGTCCAAATAAATTGAAGGAGGAAAATGTGGAAAAATGTTGAAACAGGCGAAAAAGACAGATAATGTTGATAATATATAAAGTATTGAAAAAAGAAAAAAATCGCTAATGAAGAAGTTGAAAAGGTTGAAAGTCAAAAAAAAAAAAAATGGAAAATATTGCAAAAAGTTTAATAAGATTGAATAAGTCCGATATATATAAGAAATATTGAAAAAGGTTCAAAAGCTGAAAATAAATGAAGAATGTTGAAACAGTTGAAAAAGACTAAAAAGTTGATAGAACATGGAAAATGACGAAAAAAGTTGAACACGATTGAAAAAGTCGAAAAAAAATGATCAAGTTGCATAGGTTGAAACAGTATAAACTGGTTGATAATAACATCGATAAAATAGGAAAAATGTTGAAAATAGTTGAAAGAGGTTGAAAAGCTAGAAAAAAGTTGAAATTAGTTGAAAACTTAAAAAAAATTGAAACAGGTTGAAAAAGTCAAGTTGAAAAATCTTGGTAAATTCAATTAAGTTGAAAGAAGTTAAAAAAGTTGGAAGGAAAATGTTGAAAAAAGTTGAAATAGTCAAAAAATATTTAAAAAATCAACATTTCTTACGCTTATAACTTTTTGTTAACATGGGATGTGCCACGGCCGCTGATGCAATTCCGTCAAAATCCATTTAATTTTAAAGCATATAGTAACCGACATCTCATGATAGAAATTTTTGTCTATTCTCTTATGTGATTTTCGTTTGCGACAAACGACCATTTCGTTTTTCCCCTCTCGCCAACAAACAAGAACAATTTTCCGAAATAGTTTCTTTGTGTAAACTCTGACTAAGAAATAAAACTTAAAATAACTGACAATAAACTGAAATACAAAAGTACAAAAAATTGTTCTTAGTCGAGGAAGTAAAAATGAAGCAAAAAAAATAAAAAAATTCGTAAGTCATATTGATTTGCGCAGAAAACATGAATCTTTTTGCGCTTGTAATTTTTTGTGGTTTTTTGCACTAGAAGTACTGAACATAAAAACTCTGTACAAAAACAAACTATTATAAAAATTTATTCCAAAAACACAAATGAAGAAATTACTCTCGGTGAGCTCGCCGATATTTACATGTAGCACTTGCAACTTCGTTCGTATCGCCAGAAAAGCCTTCAAAGGAGCACTAGTCAAGAAATGTGTGATATCAAAGAGATTACAAAAGCAATTGCATTAAGATGTAAAAGTTTTGTTTTGTTTATTGCTGTGATTCTTAACTGATCAACGCAAGAAATAGAACATAGTAGGCTTGCAGACTACTAAACTATCATCTATCACAGCTTAATGATGATACGACGTAGCGGTCATTGAAACTAGTATAAGCAGCTCGTTCCCATTTTAATGCATTTTGCGCTTGTAATTTTTTTGTGGTTTTTTGCACTAGAAGTACTGAACATAAAAACTATGTACAAAAACAAATGAATCTGTAATGCCTGTAAGAAAAAACCACACTGTACTTTATTTTGATGATCAAACTTACAAATTTGGATGAACTTGTAGAGGCTTGGTTGTTAAATAGGGAACACTTTTTCTAGTAACAGTGGATTTTTGTCAATATGTCTTGCTATTGCACCGTAACTAAGTAGGAAATAGTCTGGAAATTTACAAAATTCACTAAAATTTCAACTTTAAATTCACTCAAAACTTATATGAAAGTTTTGCAATTAAGAAATCAGTTGTATTATTTCTTGTGACAATAGGTTTGTTCGAGCCAGAAAAAATAGGTAAATATTTATAAATAAATATAAATGATAGTAAGAAACAGCTGATCACTTCCCCTCCCAAAAGTAAGTTAAATTTTCACCCAGATAAATTTCTTGTGGCTAAAAATTGAAGACTGTCAAAATCGTAGGCAACGGGACTGGTGACTCACTTTTTGCATGCGAGGGAAATGAAATTTCTTGTCTGAATTATATCTGTCAAATACTTTCCATATAAAATAATTTTCAGTGTTGATTTTTTTTCACTTCTTATAAGATTGTGTTAAGAAGGAGAAACATAACAAAAAGCTTGAAATCAAAACATTTCTTGGTAAATGCTCATTTATTTAATTAAATAGCTGAGCGATTGTTATTGAAAAGGAATCGTAAAGTTGAATGTTACCTGAATGGTTGTACGGTAGTCAACCAGATAATTATTTTTAAGATACTGTTTTTCGAAGTGCGCAGTTTTAACATGAGGAATTGGAAGTGTTGCTAAATGAAAGTTGCTCCATTTTTTTTTTGTTTTTACAATTCCATCGAACATAACTCTTTGTTTGAACAAAAAAAATTTTGTGCACAACTTTTCTGGACTATGTAGCTGTTAAAAAACGTGAATTCCGTAACAGCGTATGCGAAATTTAAAATTTTTGCCTAGCATTATTTTTATCCTAAGCATTGTTTTAAAATGCATTTAAAATAAATCAAAGTTCAAGATAATTTATAAAGCTATAAAAATCAAGCAGAAAACTTTAAAATCGAACATTTACTTTTTAAGTTATTTCAATAATATTCTCGAAATGCTTCACTCGCTTTGCATTCAGAATGTCTTAACCAAACGGTTATGCAACTATGGTGCTGGTTTTAGCTCTTAAACTCTTTTATTGTTTGTTTACTAAAATACGCGCAACTTTTTGACAGTCTTCAATTTTTACCTATTTTTCCGTTCTAGCCAGAATTGTGGTGATTCGAGTAGTCAGAGAAATTTTAGCTTTTACTCTCTCGAAAATCGCGATTTGACACTTTTTTTCAGTTTTTACCACAAAATCTGGTTCGAACAAACCTAATATGTGGAGCCTCAGGCTTATAGTGATAAGCTAGCAATATTTAAAGCTTTTGTTATTTCTGTAATAAAGCCTCATTGCTGAATAGACAATCGTAAGTTTGACCTTCAGACTGCGCTATATATTGGCCTGTTGCGGCGCTCATATGTACAAAATCATATTTAAACGCTGAATGGCATAAATAAAATTATCTAGCTGGTAAAGCCAAAATCGGGTAATTGTATGTGTGTTATTTCATCTAAAAGAATCTGCTCAGCACTGTATGAAATGGTAGATCAAGGAGAAGGATAGGAGTAATGATTAATTCAGATTGAGAGTTAAGTCCTATCAGTGGCTCTTTATACTAAAATCTCCTTTTTCTTAAAAAATTTGAATTTGCTTTTGAAATAAATCTGGTCAAATACGAGTATGTCTAAGTTACTGAATTTTACTATTATCGTTCATAGGACACAAACTGCTTTGGAGCATTTCACAAAAATGTAGGGACAAAATTTATTTAAAATGTAATATTTATTTTTCCCTTGCAGTTTTTGTTGTTCCAAGAATAATGACCATAAATAAGTATAGTTAGTATCAGTGCTGTTTTTGTATGTATTTGGTAATGTGTCATTACTGTTCTTAATATATTTGGCTGTAATATTATTTTGATACCCGGTCATAACACCAATGGTCATAGTCCCCAAAACAATTTCGGGCCTTATGTCCGCTTTTTTTCGGTCATAATCCCTATTTGGGCTTATCACAACTTCAAATCCGATCCCCCCCCGAAATAAAATCCTGGGTACGGCCTTAACTGTAGCAACCAGGTATGCCAAGTGGCTAAGCCCGGAATTTCATGTTAAAGCCGGGAGCTCGAATTGGAAAAGATCTGTAAGAAAAATGTTTTTTAATAAAAATAATTTTCAATATAAATCTCAATAATAACGAATCTTAATGATTTTTTGTGGTGGTGCGGTTTTCATGACCGGCAGTGTTTATATATTGTATGTTAAAACATTTTGGGTGTTGATGAAAACTTAGCCACGTTCCTGTAGTTTGAAACATAGCTTGATCCTTTCTTAAAAATGGGGCTTATGTATGATTTTTTCCAAGATTTAGGAAAATAGCTTTCTCTGGTAGATTTATTAAATAAAAACTGAGGAGCTAACTCAGCACAGAGCTGCATTAACTTAAACTGTCACAGGAATACCATCGTGCCTGGAGCTGAAGTCATTATCAACAGATGAGATATGTATATTGCTCTAAGAGGTCAGGTGAAAAAAGATATGTCATTAACCGAAACTAAAGGGTCCTTATCCATATGTTCAAAATAGTTGATCTTAGGGCTAAATAATTCCATAGAAAATGATCCATTAAAAAAATTAGCAAACAACCCAGAAATTTGGGGGTCGCTAGTGAACCCATAAACTGTTCTGAATTCAGACGGAAACCCGTCTGACTTTTTTAGAATTTTATTCAAATATTCAGAAGAAACTAAAGCTGACATATCATCAAATTCAAGGAACAACCGCTGGTGAGCTGCTAGGTCATATAGGTCCTGGGTACAAACGTATTTGTTCAATGCCCTATTACGTTCATTGCGAACTTTTTTTCATATCCCTTGTGCACCAAGGGTATGAGGAATTATTAACGTACCACCGACAATGCTATGGCCACAAAAATTTCACCACAGAAAAATTTGATCCCATCATCAAATATTTTATTATTTAAATGAATGAATAAGTCTTCTGATTTGTTTCTTAAATTATGATTCAACTTTAAAAAGACAGCTTTCCTAAAATTGAATTCGTAAAGATTAATGAATGAACATGCATTAGTCAAATTTTCATTGTCAGATAGGTACACAATACTCAAAGGTAGATGATAGGAATCAACCGTAGAAAGAGCATGGATAACATTTATTTCAACATCTTTGTTACTAATTGTAGCCAAGACTAGGTGAAGTTGTCGTCCGTGGTAATTAGTTAAGCAATTTACTTGTTGTAAATTTGAAAGTATTTCGTCAAAAAAAAATTTGTTGTTGAGTTTTTGGGCAAGATGCATATAATATGTACCATCATCCGAAGAAGTCCATTTTAAGTCAGGCAGATTAAAGTCACCTAACAACAAAATATCGTCATTAGTGTCTAGTTCATTAAAACGTACTCTATAGCCTGCATGGATGGATTAAATGGCAGTTTCACAGTCGGAGCATCCGCTGAACTGCATCATCTCCCAACGAGGTGATGGGTGATGGGACAGACGCATATCCGGGACGCATAAAGAAATTCATCCTTCTAAACAACCACCAGTCTTGCGCCTGGGTACACCGCCCACACTATTCCTCAGAACCAGCCTCTTGACATGACAGCATAAGACCGGAACTCCCTGACAATTGGGAGAAGGATATTCGCCATGGCTTCATGCAAAATATGTAAACATGAATGTTATTTGAGGGAAAGTTAACTAGGTAGAGCACTAATAATTTCAGTTAATTTTAGTAATAATAGCAGCCTATTAAAATATTTTTTTACTGTAAAGCTTTTTAAAAAAAATATTTTTGGGATCAAGGGTGGATAAAATGTCGATATTCAGGTGCCAACTTACATGAAAAGTAACTTAAATATTAACGCTTGACGTCTACCCTTGCCTTAGAGTAAAACGTAATCTCCGAAGAGATGAAATTAAGACTTTAAAACTCAATTCTAACACAATGATTTTTGTCTCCCATTCATTGCTCTAGGACAAACAAATAGATTTTATTAATGCAATTTCAAAAGGATCAACAGCAGAAAAATTATTACACATAGTAATAATTTGGCGGCGCGATACATCACACATTAAGTATGAATGGGTAAATGGTGCAGATTTGGATATTGAGAAAACACCACCAGAAACAAGAGAGCAATTTTTAAACTTTACAAAACATAAATTAGATAATGTTATTCACAGGTTATTAAAAACTTCTGAAGCACTAAGCTATGAAGCCTTTGTTAAGGTAAGTTGAATTTATATTAATGAACTAATAATAATGACCTAATAAATAAAAACATTACTTTCAGGACTTGCTTAATGAACATGCTCAAGGGTTTTTAAGTCAATGGCTTACTAGAATTATGTATATCACCGAATACTTACTTGATAACATAGAGCAAGAACATATTTTGGCTTCTTTGTCATTAATCGGAACTATAGCGTTTATGTTTGCAGTTGGATATGTAATGGTGTATTTAGTACGTGTGGAAGAACAAAATCTTAAAGCTACGGGTCATTTAAATGAAACCACCTGTAAGTAATAGCATTTCTTTTGCCGTAAATTGTTTGAATTTGAATTTATTTTGCTTCTTAAGATTTTTTTACACAAAATAGTGACTATACCTTAACTTAAAGGTTTTTACAATGTTCCGTATAAAAACACTTTCCAGTGAATTTAATAAAAGGAGGAAAAAGAGTTTGATATTTAAATGGGCATTTTAGGGCACATACTAAAAGATTTAAAATGTCTTTTAACGATTGTAATATGAAAATAAAAATGCACAAATTCGGTAAATGTGGTAAATGTGTTAAAAATTAAACTTCTATTCTGTAACCATTAGTAGCGCAAGTGTGCGTTTGACATATTGCCAAAAGCTTAACAAATGTTGTTTTTTTAAATTCCTATAGCCATGTCTAGCCATGTTTTTATAAAGCTTCACTGGAGAACAACATAAGTCCAAAAATTAATTTAGAGAGGAAGACATTTAGTTTTATTTCTCTACAGGAAGCAACAAAAAGTTCTGTTTTAGAGCTTAGCTGTCAAATAATCGTTTGGTAACCACACACTAAGCGATCAGATAATGGTAAATGCTTCTATTGATTGTGCTATTTGAAAGAAAGAAACTAAATGTTTCGAATACACAATCTGATTAGATAAATACTTTGCTTGGTCAAAGTTATGGAATGCTTGATGTCAAAGCTGAGCTCAGCGTGGATCATACTGCCGCCGACATGCATTATATCAATATTATCTACAAATAAGAAAAATTTAGCGAGAAGGTTACGCACTTAGAGTACTTTGTTCATTGTTCTTGGTAAGCTGGTGAATTTCATTGGCATAGTGCTGAGCTTGAAACCACCGAACGCAGTAAAAAAAAATCGCAGACTGTAGCTCTTTTTCCGTTTTCGTTGATGAGAGGAAAGTCATCCGAAAACAATTCTTGAGTCCGTTCAGGTAAACCTCCGCATTGTTAAATCTATAGAAAACTTGACAGCCTTCAACAACTTTCAAAAAGATGAGCTACTGAGAGTTCCGGCCGTGGCGGCATAATTTGTTTTCACTGTGAGCAGAATAACGTACATTTTGTTTGCGCACACGACTTTGCAATGAAATACAACTGACTCAGGAGCATCTGAGAATCCACATAGAGGGTCGTCCATAAAATATGTCCGCAAAGTTGTGGAATTTCAATTATCCCCCTTGTTGTCGACTTTTGTCTGATTTTGCTCCTTGCTCCCTACTAGAGGACGTCTACAAAGGATTATGCAAACCCATTTTTATACCCTACACCGACGGTATATTCACTTTGTCTCTCCGTTTGTACTACATCGAAGGGGGCGTGGCAGGTATAGAAAAGTATATATATTCTTGATCAGCGTCACCACCTGAGTCGATTTAGCGATGTCCGTCCGTCTGTCTGTCTGTCCGTCTGTTGAAATCAGGTTTACGGGAAAACCAAGAAAGCTAATTGAATGAAACTTTCACACACAGGTCACATCTTCTTGCAGACATCTTTCTATTGAAAATGGGCGAAATCGGTTGACGGACACGCCTACCGCCCATACTCTATGTATATTTACCCAGCCCAATTTTGAAAAAAATTGCAGCTATTTTGATGAAACTTGGTGATTTGGTGCATATGTGAACCAAATTAGGATTAGGCTGGGTTTCAAGTTTCCAAAGGGTCGTACAGGGGCGTGGCACATCCCTAAATTTTATCATTTATACTACCATATCTTGTAAGCCGTTCAAGATATTGCGATTAAATTTGGTAAACGGATACATATCAAATATATCTTGAATTGAGAAAAAAGTGGGCGGAATCTAAAAAGTGGACGTAGCATTTTTCAACATTTAAAAATGTTGATTCCGTACATCTCAAAATTGGCACAAACGATTTCCACAATAATTTTGGAGATGATGCCGCTGAAAGCAGTCATCAATACAAGCTCAGCAAATTTAATTAAAAAAGCTCATTGAAGGGCGTGGCACCACCCACAATATTTATAAACGTTATATTAAGAGAACTAACAACATAGTCGTTATGCAATTTAATGAGGTATATATACTTGCTAAAAGGTCTCTTATTACAAAAATTTGGTCGAATAATACATGTGGGTGTGGCACCTCCCATATAAGCAAAAAACGTTTATTGTTATAGATAGTGGGCTATGAGAGTAATCTTCATAAAATTTGGTGTATAGATGTCACTTACTATAAGCTTTAAAAATGAATTTTGACGCGATTACATCAGTGGACGTGGCACCTCCCATATTAACATAAATTTATAAAGGCTGTTTTTAGTGAACTGTTGCAGCAATTGCTATGTAAGTGGTTCAGTTGCTATAGAGTATATCTGAACCAAAAGTGGCTGAAATAGCACCAGTGGGCGTGGCACCTCCCACACAAATAAAATACGGTAAGTGGCATGTTTATCGAAATATGTGAGCAATCATACTAAAATTTGGTGTAAGGAGTTTGCTTATGGAAAGCTATTTCTGGATCAAAACCGGGCTGGATTGTACCAGTAAGTGTGTCACCGCCTAAAATTTTAAATTTAACTGCGGCATATATCGCGAACTATACAAGCTATTGTGCTAAAATTTAATTTGGTCACAAATATAATTTATTGAACCAAAAGTGGGCGGAGTTGGAGAAGTGGGCGTGGCATATTTTAACTTTTTCATTTTTATTCGATTTTTTTCAACCTTTTCCAAATTTTTTCGACTTTTTCAACCCTTTAACTTTTTACAATATATCCTATATGTATTTGTTCGACTTTTTCAACCTCTTTCAACTTTCTTCATAAGTTCCTTTAATTTTTCGACTTTTTCATCAATTTTGAATAGTTTCAAATTTTTTCAACCTCTTTCAACTTTTTTAGAGTTTTTCAACCTCCCTCAACTTTTTTCAACATTTTGAAAAAATTCCCTGGAAAATGAGGTTATCGGCAATACTTTTTTGGGGAATATTTATGGACGTTTCTCGCAAATTTTGTTCCCTAATTTTTTGGCTAGGAATTCAATGAGGAAAGAGTCCATGCTAGCAATATTTTGTTACTTTATTTGATAAAAAAAATTCTTTAACAACACAATAAAGAGCAATTATTGGTTCAGTACGTGGAATCCAATTTGGCTTCATGAAAACGACTACATGGCAAACTATCAAGCTATGATATACACCCCTATCATGAATAAATACTCCTTCGGACTTTTCTCCAATCCCCGCAAAAGCGATCGTGGTAGATTTTTCGGGAAGGGGAAAAAATTTCCTGAAAAATTAGGTTATCGGCAATTCTTTTTTGGGGAACATTTTTTGACGTTTCACGCCAATTTTTTCCCTAATAATATTGGTCGTGTTCATAAAACTTGTCTTTTCATTGATGATACTGTGTATTGCGTTGCCCAGGATTGGGACGGGTTCGGAAATGTGGCGACGATTATTCGCTGTCAAAAATTATAACATACTTGATCATGTGAAATTGAACAGAATTGTGGCGTACGACTGGTGACCTGCCGACGGGTACCCGTCGATTTAGATCAGTGACCGGCAGCCCATCTGGCCGCGGCCAAGCGAAGAGCATAAGCATTCGCTTTTGCTTAACGAATTCAACACTTCAGTTTCAATTGAAACGTTGAATGAGTTGGTACGCACTGCGCATTTTATTTAGTGCACTGCGAAAAATGTTTAACGTGGAATGGGAAAAACCTTATTTTTTCGCAGAAAATTTTTTTGGTCAACCGAATTGTTTGATTTGCATGCGCGTTTCAGGGGAAATACATAAAGGGAAAATAGAAAGACATTTATTGTCTGTTCATGAAGATTTTCATAACAAACAGGATAATGAGAGGGAAATTTTATTTTATGAATTGAAAAAACGCTTTTTTGAGCAATTTATTAACGACTCAATTAGTGAAAATAAGACAAAATCTGAAATAGATTTAATTTATAGAAAACGAATATTTAGTTACATAATTTCCTTTTGAATATGAAATTTTTTTTGGATGTAAGCAAAAAGGTTCTGCAGTTTTTTGGTGAAAGAGGAAATGAAGCGAATGAATTTTTTGACTCTATACCAAACGCGATTTTCTTGCCACATATTCCATTAAAAAAAAATAACATAATTTTTCATAAAAACTGCATTTTTTTATAACTTCTTTTTATAAATTTTGAAGGAATTTTCTTTAAATAATTTGTTCCTATCCACTCGGTAAGAAATAGATTCAAAGAGCTAAAAACAAAGAACTGCGAAGGCAATATGAAAATTGTAAGAATATATGCAAAGAAATTACAACATACAAGAATTTCCCTCAGTGGTGAGAGGGCTTTTCATTTCCCTCTTTTTTGAGCGCACGGAAAAATTTGCGTTTCGCTCTTTTCCTATCACTGATTTAGATTTAATTCTATTTTACCGTATTAAAATTATGCCCTCTCTTTTCCCATACGATTTTATCAGCAAAATTTATAGTTTACAAATTTTGTTTTTGTCACTCTCTTTTCCCATACGATTCTCTCACAAGAACGTAAGTTTGTAGTTTCAATTTGAAGTGCCGCTTTCCTGACTCCGTCCCAATTCTGGGCAACGCATATCTCAATAATAATCAAAATTTTGTTTATAATTGCATTCGCAGCATTTGCGAAGTCATTATCGAATTCAATATTGGTATTATAATTGTAACTTTAAATAACATAATTATTAAAACCATTTTTTTACAAATAGCTTTTATTCGTATGTGCTATAGTTTTCCAAATCTAATCTGATCCAATTTGACCCAATCTTGATAGAAATGCATGTGCATAACGGCACATTTCTCTCATTCATGATGACATTTTTGGTGTCCTTTTAAAAAGAGAATGGCGCTATAAAGGTTAAAAAAGTTTCTGGGAAATATCTTGTCAAATATCCCATAGTCACACGTAACTTGTTCATTAATCTACTATTATTAAACGAGCTAAAATTGTATGTTTATAAATATGTTTATATGTATGTATATATTAGGGGTGGCAATCCAGGGATCCCGGGATTTGCTCTAAATATAGGCTAAAGTAATCCCGGGATTACAAAGAGACAATCCCGGGATTTTCGGGATTAGAAAAAAATTACATAATAAATATTCTTTTATATGACATATTTGAGTACAAAATCTGCAAAATAAATGTTTTCAATACATTTGATGTGCATGAAACATTATTGCATCAACCTGCAAAATGCACTTAAATTGTGTCTGAACCTTAAATTGAGTAAAAATATTTTTTTTTTATTGTAGCAAGTTTTTGTTTAAGATTTTCTTATTAAAAATGTCACATAACAAAAAAAAAATATCTTTTTTAATACTTTGACTAATTTTAAGAATTTTTTACTAAGTGCAATTTGTATTGAAAATTGATAGTTCATGAGCAAAATGATATAATGTGTAATTAAATGTGTTTGTTTACCTTCCCAGTAACAATTATCCAGTAAAAAAATTTTAGAGAGTAAGAAAGTATTTGCTCACAGAGAAAAAAATTTTTATAAAAGTAAACAAACACAATCCAGTAAAAATTCGTACAAGCTGACAAGTGAAACAAATATTTAAGTTTTTCAAAACAATTTGCTTTTTTATTTATGAAAAAATATTGATAATTGTCAAAATCATATATTTTTCTTTTTGAAAAATGTTTGCTGGTAAAATTTTATCCAGTAAAAACTAGCAGGCTCTCTCGCAACAAATTGTCACTTTATTCTCTCACTGCCTCTTTCGTTACTGGATATTTTTTGTTAACAAACACAATCCAGTAACAATTGTTACAAATTTGTACAAATTCATACAAATTTTCAGTTATTTAGACTAAAATTATTTTTATCAACAACGGAAATACTAAAAATGCAATAGAAAAACAACATAAGCAAATCATATCTATTTCTTATAATAAAATACAAACCTGCAACAAAAAATATAGGTTTGTCTTCAAAAAAAAAAAACAACCACAGCCGACCTTGATTTGACATTGAAATTTTGACCCATACCTGGTCCTACCAAAACTTAAGTACTAAGATATAATTAAACTTTTGTCTGAAGCTTTTTTTCTGAAATCAGGATCTAAAGATTTTGACAACTTAAATGAAGCACACTTATGGGTGCGTCTACTGAGAGCGAGCCATTCGGTGCCACTAAATGCCATCACTGTCGCATTTGAATAAGGTGATAAAGTATTAATCAGTACAAAATATGGTACACGAATTTTTAAATGTAACAATGAAATTGATAGTTTGGTCATAAATGCTTGATTATCCTCTATTATCTCCTTTTAATAGTGGCTATCTTCTACTAGTCAAACTTAGTAAATGTGATTTAGATGTATTAACACTCGAAGTGTTCTAAGTCAATATTTAAGCTATTATTTTTTCTATTATTTTGCGTTCTTATTCTTCATTGTTACGCTGTGAAACAAAGCAATTTTAATTTTATATACTCGTATACAATAGTATAAACTTCTCGTTTTTTTTTTGTAGTTCTGTATGCATTTACTAGAACTATCAATCCCGGGATTGATCCCGGGATCCCGGGATTAGAAACTTCGATCCCGAAAATCCCGAAACTCAAAAAAGCTCCGGGATTGCCACCCCTAGTATATATGTGTATGACTGAACTTTATTTCAAAAACGGCTTCAGCAATTTTGATGAAACTTGGGGATTTCATGCATATGTTAACAAAATTAAGATTGGGCTAGGTTTTAAGTTTTTCAAGACTCTAACAGGGGCGTGGCACAGCCCTAAACGTTAATTTTTATAACGTGGTATCTCGCAAACTATTTAAGATATTTTGATGAAATTTGGTAGACTGATGCAAATCATAAATATCTTCAACGGTACCAAAAGTGGGCGGAATTGGAAAAGAGGGCGTGGCATCTTTCAACAATTCAAAATTTTGATTCAATATTACTCAAAAACGGCGCCTACGATTTTCATAAAAATTTTGAAGACAATACCGTTGAAAGCAGTCATCATAACAAATTATGCCACTATACTGGCAAAACTCGTTGAAGGCCGTGGCACAGCCCACAATATTTATAAACGTCATAATAAGAGAACTAACAACGCTATCGTTATGAAAATTAACATATAAGATACGCTAGCTATTGGGTATCTTGTAACCAAAAGTTGGCGCAACTACACTTGTGGGTTTGGCACCTTTCATATATGTGCATATCCATCAGATTTGGCCTTTTAGCTGGCCTCGTTTTTTTTTTTTTTTTTTTTTTTTTTTGGAGTACATCTTCCAGCCATAGTTTTTTAGTTTTTCTTGAAGCTAAGGCTATCTTGAACTCATAATAAAGGTTGTTCAATTGAAATTCAGATAGCTATTTTTTTTAATTTGCATTTAAAGTAAGAAACATGTGAAAATTTTCGTGTTTTTTAAAAATTGTCAATTTATTGGGTTTTCACGCTGTAGTCTAAAGACTGTTGAGTACATCTTTCAGCCATAGTTTTTTTTTAAGCTAAGGCTGTCTTGAACTCATATTAAAGGTTGTTCAATTAAAATTTAGATAGCTATTTTTTTTTAATTTGCATTTAAAGTAAGAAATATGTAAAACTTTTCGTGTTTTTTAAAAATTGTTAATTTATTGGGTTTTTACGCTGTAGCCTAAAGACTGTTGAGTACATCTTTCAGATATACTTTTTTTTTGAAGCTTAAACTGTCTTGAACTCATAATAAAGGTTGTTCAATTGAAATTCAGATAGCTGTTCTTTTATTTAACTTTATATGTAACATTTCATGTTGTTTTTAACTAAAATCCAATTTTAACTATGTCTCCCTTTGAATTTTAATTGTTCCTCCTTGAATATTAATTAAAGATAGTCTAAACTTTGAGAAAAACCATGTTTGAAGAGTCTGCTCAAAAAAAAAAAAAATAGAAAAAAATTGTCATCTTACCTCGACCATGGCTTCGATTTTTTTTTTTTTTTTTTGAGGAGACTCTTCAAACATAGTTTTTCTTGAAGTTAAGACTATCTTTAATTAATATTCAAGGAGGAACAATTAAAATTCAAAGGGAGACATAGTTAAAATTGCATTTAAGTTAAAAAAAAACATGAAAAGTTACATGCAAAGTTAAATAAAAAAAAATAGCTATCTGAATTTTAATTGAACAACCTTGAATATTAATTCAAGACAGCCTTAGCTTCAAGAAAAACTATGGCTGAACGATGTACTCCAAAAAAAAAAAAAAAAAAAAAAACGAGGCCAGCTAAAAGGCTAAATCTGATGGATTTCCACACATGCGAAAAAAATAAAATGCTATATTTAGTGTGCTATGAGAGTAATCTTTTTGAAATTCGGTATAGTGTTGTCGGTTACCATGAGCTTTGAAATTAAATGAAATTCGACGGGATTGCATTAGTGGGCGTGGCAACTCCCATATAAGCTAAGAACGTTTAAGGCTGTATTTAGTGCACTGTATGAGTGATCCTAACAAAATTTGGTATAGAGATGTCGGTTACTATAACCTTTTAAGTTTAATGAACTTCAATGGGATTACATCAGTGGGCGTGGCACCTCCCATACATGCAAAAAACGTAAATAGTTATATTTAGTGTGCTGTAAGAGTAATTTCATTAAAATTTGGTGTAAAGGTGTCGGTTACTATACGCTTTGAAATTAAATGAAAATCGACGAGATTGCATTAGTGGGTGTGGCACCTCCCATATAAGCAAAAAACGTTAAATGCCATATTTTGTGTGCTATTGGAGTAATATTTTTTAAATTTGGTGTAGAGGTGTCGGTCACTATAAAATCTAAAATTATATGAATTTTGACGGGATTTCATTAGTGGGCGTGGCACCTCCCATACAAGCTTAAATCATTTTATGTTATATTAAGTATACTATATTAGTGATCTTAATACAATTTGGTTCCAATATATTCAGCCTCATTCAACTCAGTTCGAGTTTTTCAACCTTTTTCAACTGCTTCATTATTTTTCAACCTCTTTCAACTTTTCTCAATATTTTCCATATTTTTTCGACATTTTCAACCTCATTCAACTTTTTCAACTCTTTCAACTGTTTCAACATTTTTCAACCTCAATCAACTTTTTTTAACATTTTCCAAATTTTTTCGACTTTTTCAACCTCATTCAACTTTCTTCGAGTTTTTCAACCTCTTTCAACTTTTTTCGAGTTATTCACCTCTTTCAACTGTTTCAACAGTTTTCAACTTTTTTCAACATTTTCCATATTCTTTCGAGTTTTTCAACCTTATTCAACTTTTACCGAGTTATTCAAACTCTTTCAACTGTTCCAACAGTTTTCAACCTCTTTCAACTTTCCTCAACATTTTCCAAATTTTTTCAACTTTTTCAACCTCATTCAACTTTTTTCGAGTTTTTCAACTCTTTCAACTGTTTCAACATTTTTCAACCTCAATCTACTGTTTTTGACATTTTTTAATTTTTTCGACTTTTTCAACCTCATTCAACTTTTTTAGAGTTTTTCAACCTCTTCCATTTTTTTTCGAGATATTTAACTCTTTCATCTCTTTTCAACATTTTCCATATTTTTTCGAATATTTCAACCTTATTTAACGTTTTTCAACCTCTTTCAAATTTTTTCAAGTTTTTCAACCTCTTTCAACAGTTTCAACATTCGTCAACCTCTTTCAACTTTTTTCAACATTTGCCATATTTTTTCGAATTTTTCAACCTTATTCAACTTTTACTGAGTTATTCAAACTCTTTCAACTTTTTCAACGTCTTTCAACTTTTTTCAACATTTTCCATATTTTTTCGATTTTTTCAACCTCATTTAACTTTTTTCGAGTTATTCAAACTCATTCAACTATTCTCAACATTTTCCATATTTTTCAACCGTATTCAACTTTTTCCGAGTTATTCAATCTCTGTCAACATTTTCCATATTTTTTCGATATTTTATCGACTTTTCCAACCTCTTTCAATTTATTTTGACGTTTTCAACCTCATTCAACTTTATTCGAGTTTTTCAACATTTTCCAAGTTTTTTGACTCTTTCAGCCTTTTACCTGTTCAAAATTTTTTGAAGTTTGTTCAATCTCTTCCATATTTTCCGAATTTTCGAACATTTTTCAGCTTTCTTAACCTCTTTTGCCTTTTTACTACATTTTCCATATTTTATCAAGGTCTTTCATCTTTTTAAATATTTTTTATATTTTTCGACATATGTTATTTAACCTCATTTCACTTTTTCAAAATATTGCATATTTTTTCGACTTTCTAAACCTCAAAACGAAAAACCGAGCTAGAGTCGGTCTCCTGGTACTTAGAATTATTTGAAAATTCTGACAACTAGTAGCAACTTCCACGCAGTGCTGTTATATACCTTACTTATATCATTAATTCCTACTTGAAACTTCAATATTTCCCAGATATTTAGAAAGTAGCAAAAGTGATTCCCATCGCTAAACCTGTAAAACCAAAAAACAAATCTGATAGCTACAGGCCAATTACTCTTCTTACCGGTTTATGCAAAGTCTTAGAAAAAGTTATAAGAGATAAAACTTCAAAATTTTTTGACCAAAATAAAAGTAATTTTACTTTTAAAAAATACACTGGTCTTGTTTTACTTGATGTTGAAAAAGCGTTTAACTCAGTTTAACCTTTAAACTTATAAATTATAGGAAGAAATATAAATTTAAAAAAAATACGGATACCAGATTCAAACTCCCTGACTAACATATTTAGGGAAAACATAAAATTGTTGTCTTATAAAAGCAAACACATATGTATGTACATATGTGATAACCTCGCTGGAGCAAAGGGTTAGTTTTACGAGTTCTGACTTATTCCGACTTATTTTAGTTTGCTCAAGGTATATGTTGGAAATTTTAATTGCAACCCTGCATATTCTTAGTGATTCTCTTTTACTCTTGTCATTCACTCACTTGTCATTGTACTTTATTATATTTTCAAACTTAAAATCAGTTGCTAATAAAAACTCAACAGGTTGTGGGCCCAGATCGCGTGTGTTCCGAGGATTTTAATAATTTTAAATAAAGCAAGCCTATAACGCATAGAGTAGTAACGTGATTTTATTTAAACTAGTGCGCGAAATATTGTCGTGATTGCAAAAATTTAAATTAACGTGAGTGTGTCACCGTAATTGTAAAAGAAAAACAAAATGAGTTCGCCTCTAAATTGAAAAGTTAAATGAAAATAATTACAAAACTTGGTGCATTCAAATGCAATGTGTTCTAGTGCATTCGGAGTTGTGGTCGGTTACCAGCGATGAATTCGAGAAACCTACTAGCGAAATGGAATGCAGAAAACAAGAAGGCGCCCTTGCCACAATAATGCTAAGCGTGAAGCCGTCCCAACTGAACTATATCAAAAAGATTACATCTGCAGCTTCAGCTTGGAGTGAGCTAAAATATATATATCCACCAAGAGGTCCAATTCGAAAAGTAGCACTATTTACAAAATTGTTGGGTTTGCGAATGGTGGACTGTACCGGAGTGCTACAGTATTTAAATGAGTTCACGTCTATTGCTGAAAATTTGTCTGAAGTGGACATGACAATACCCGATGAATTGTTGTCGATTATGCTTTTGTCTAGCTTGCCAAATGAATATGACAGTTTTGTGATCGCAGTAGAAACTCGAGACAGTTTACCAAATTTTGACGCTTTAAAAATTAAATTGTTGGATGAAGGAAACAGACGCCAACAAAAAGGTTAATCGGAAGATGCTGCTATTGCTAAGCAAAAGGCGTTTGCTGCTCACTCAAACGGTAAGAGTAAAACTACAAATAACAGTAAATTCAAATTTTTTAACTAAGGAAAGAGAGGGCATTGCGGCGGATTGCAGAGCGCCGAAAATAAATAGAGAAAACAACGAAAGCAAGGAAAAACAAAAATAGCAATAAAGAAATTTAGCTACACTTGCAGCGTTTGACAGCTTCAACTTCAACAAAGCAATTTGGTGCATAGACAGCGCTGCAACAAGTCACATACATGTGTTGTGAATGTGATATGTTTAGCTCTTTTGCCGAGTGTAAAGAAAAAAAAAATTATGTTGCCTTGTGAAAAATCTATAGAAGCAATCGGTATATGCTTCGTGATAAAATAACGATTACTTTAAAAAACGTTTTGTACGTTCCTTCAATGATTGGAAATTTTATATCGGTCGGTAAAGCTGCAAACAACGAACATAGTGTGCTTTTTAGAAAAAATGATGCAATCATAAAAGACAGTGTCGGCGAAATCGTGTTAACGGCGCGTAAAGTAAGCAATTTATTTTTATATAAAATTCCAGTAAATTCGTGTTTTTATTTAACGGCGGATAATGTTATGAAATGGCACAATAGATTTGGGCACTTAAATTTCAAAGATTTGAACGAATTATCAAAGAAACGCATAGTAAATGGATTAAAAATCGAAAATGTTCCAAAAGATGTGAATTGCAAATCGTGTATGCAATCAAAAATATGTGTTCAACCATTTCCTAATGCTAGTGAAAACCAGTCAAAGAATGTGTTAGATTTGATTCACACGTACGTTTGTGGTCCAATGAACAAGCCATCAATTGGAGGTGCGCGGTACTTCGTAACATTTATTGACAATAAATCAAGAAAAATGTTCGTGTATTTTATAAAAACAAAAGCCGAAACTTTCGATAAATTTGTTATGTTTAAAAATTTAGTTGAATGCCAAAAAAAAAGGAAAATTAAATTCATTCGAAGTGATAATGGGACTGAATATGTAAACAAAAAATTTAATAAACTGCTAGAAGAAAATGGAATAAAAAGACAATTAACAGCCCCATACACGCCGCAACAAAACGGAGTCGCGGAATGTGCCAACCGTACGATAGTGGAAATGGCGCGCAGCATGATAGTACACTCAGGAGTTGATGAAACTCTGTGGGCTGAGGCTGTAAATACTGCAGTCCATATTCGTAACAGGAATATGACGAAAATATTGAAAGATAAGACGCCGCACGAAATTTGGTCTGGAAGAAAGCCAAATGTTCATCACTTGCGAGTATTTGGATCTCCAGCAGTTGACTTAGACAAGAATGAAACACGAAAGCTTAAAGCGAAAGGCAAAGAGTATATCTTTGTTGGCTGCTCCTTGTCTGCCAAGGCTTATCGATTGTTTGATACTGAAGAGCGTAGAGTGGTGGAAAAAGAGATGTTATTTTTAATGAAAATGTTTTGTATGAACCCAAGGTTGAGGAAAGAATTTTGCACGAATGTGAGGTAAGCTCTGAAATAGTAACTCCAATAATTTTCACAGATAAACCGAAAGACTTAGATGAAAGCAGCGAAATTAGTGTAAACGATTTTGAAGGGAAAAAAACAGCGCAATCCAAGCAGATATCATTGATTCAGGCACTCCTTAAGTAGTGCGTAGAGGTCCAGGTCGTCCGAAGAAAGTTCCTAATGTTTTAAATTTTGCTAACAGTGAACTTAGTTCTGATTTTTCCCAAGACATTTGAAGAAGCAAATTTATGTGAAAACTGGAGACTGGCAATGAAAAATGAATACTCGGCGCTTACCAGAAATGATACGTGGTCATTTGCGGATCTTCCATGAGGAAAGAAAGCCATCGGTTGCAAACGGGTATTTAGTCTTAAAAAGGACAAGCATGAAAATATTGAGAGGCATAAGGCGCGATTAGTGGCCAAAGGCTGTAGTCAGCCATTCGGAATAAATTATTATGAAACTTTTTCACCGGTTGTGCGTTATTCGACAGTTCGTATGGTTTTAGTGTTAGCGGCAGAACATAATTTACATCTACATCAGATGGATGTTTCAACGGCCTACCTGAACAGTCAGTTAAGCGATGAAGTATACATTTTTTTTTTTTTTTTTTTTCATGCAACAACCCGAAGGACTTGCAGATAAAAAATGCCCACATTGTGTGCTACCTTTGCAAAAATCAATATACGGCTTGAAACAGTCAGATCATGAGTAGAACTTTACATTAGATGCAGCTATCAAGGATATGGGTTTTGTACCTTGCATCAATGAGCCTTGCTTATACAAAAATTATCAAAGTGACAAGTATAACCTTATGGCTGTATACGTCGATGACTCATGATAGCATGTACAGACAAAAACGATTTAAGAAGAGTGAAGCAAGAAATATCTCGTAGGTTTAATGTGGTTCATAAAGGCGCCCTCCAGCATTTTTTGGGAATGGAAGTTGAAAGAGAAAGCGATACGGGTGCAATTTCTGTAGGTCAGAAACAGTACGTGACAAATCTCCTGCGGCAGTATGGAATGGAGCAATGCCGGTCAACATCTACTCCATTAGACCCTGGTTATCAAATAGCTTGTAACAAAGATAATTGCGTGAAAGTAGACCAAAACAAGTATCAATCTTTAATAGGTGCTTTGATGTATCTTGGTATCACTACAAGACCAGATATATTGCACTCTGTGTGCAAGTTGGCACAAAGAAACAAAAATCCACATATTGAACATGAAACCGCAGCTAAACATATTTTACGATACCTATCTGGTACGAAAGACTTTCAACTCAAATATAAAAAGATAGGAAATCCACCAGTAGGATTCGTTGATGCAGACTGGGGCAGTTGTGCTGAAGATCGAAAATCGTATACCGGTTTTGCTTTTACAATGGCAGGATGTGTGTTCTCCTGGGAATTGAGAAAGCAGTCTACGGTGGTGTTGAGCAGTACCGAAGCTGAATACATGGCGTTGTCAACGGCAGCTAAAGAAGCGGTGTACATTAAAAGACTTTTAGAAGAAATTGATTTCCCTGTTGATAAAGTTTCAATTACCATATATGGTGGCAATCTTAGTGCATGTAACGAATGTATCGGAGCACCCAGTTTGCTACAGATAAAAATATGCTCTACTATTCTTACAAGCGGCAAAAACACGCCACTTAGGCCCGAATTCACAGTCATTAGTTAACCAATTAGTTAACTAAAAAGTTGACAAGAGTTTAACTAATGCTTCATATTCACAGTCCTTTGGTTAACTAATACAATGAATAAGAGAAAAATATGGCAACATGGCTAAATTTGTGGATTTCGTTTGTGGATTTTGTGAAAACATATGTTTTTTGACACATATGTTTTATGTTTCCTTGTCATTAAAAAAAATAAAAAGTAACATAAAAAATAGAAAACGTACGCGCAATCAATTTTAGTCAAGAAGAAGTCAATTTTCTAATTAAATTAGTAGAGGAGCACGAAAATATTATTGAGTGTAAAAAAACTGACAGTGTTACGACCCATGAAATAGCGCAGTGTTAATAGGAGCATCTGCTCCGGCAAGACAGTGTTATTCCTAGGAATAATTTTAAAATTACTTGACTAAAATTGTATGCAACATATTTACCATGTCGTTTTGCTCTGAATTTGCAGTCGTATGCATTCCAGCACTTCCCAAGCCACTTCCTTACTTAAGCGAAATCTGTCACGAAATTCCTTCGCGTCGTATTTTTGGAAAAAATAGGGGCGATTTCTAAAAACTTGTTGCTGACGATCAACCACAATATTCCAGATTTCGTCAATATCTGCATCGCTTTCGTTATCTGACGCAAAAATTTCTACGTCTGAAAACATTTTTAGAATTTTCACAAAAATAATCTGGATTCTATTTTTTGACAATCAGCTGTTGGTTAACTAATGGTTAACCAATGAAATTCGGGGGTTTAACCAATGGTTAACTAAAGACTGAAAATTAAATGTTGTTGGTTAAACCCTTGTCATTAGTTAACTAATGACTGTGAATTCGGGCCTTAAACGCTTTTCTTTTTCTTTGTTTTGTCAAGCTATTTTTTTTGCGAGACAATAAAATGTATTTCATCAGAAATAAAACAAATAACAAACAGGAATAGAATTTTCATTTTCAATTTTAACAATGTTAGTTTGGTTCCTGACCGTACTTTATATTTAACGTGGGGCTCGACTCACAACCCTGAGATTAAGAGCCTCATGCTCTACCGACTAAGCTAGCCGGGCAAAATCAAAGCAATGTACGAAAAAAAAAATCAAATTACAGCCTTATGGTTGTATTTTATCTGCGTGAAACGTTCCAACGTAGTTTCCATTCAAATCCTCCAATTCATACAGCGCATTTCCAATTTTCTTCCTAATTCGGCACTTCAAAAACTTTCGGTTGAATTTAGAGTTGATACCTAAAAACCTCCTGGCCTACGCGATAATTGACAGGTTTAGATCGAGTATTGTAGGTTTTGGTAGCCTTTTCATGTGCGATTGCCAAGTTTTTGCAAATTTTCTCTCGCACTCGGTTAAGACGATTGGAACTATTTTCAATTTACACATCGCCGGTTTTTAAGCAATTTAGCTTTTGCAGCAAATCATAAGACGAAGCATGTTGGCACATATTCTGCCCAAAAACAGCAAAGTATGGGGAGCATTTTATCGATGAATGGTAGTCACTGCGCAAAATTGAAAGAATTTTGAATTCGGATTGACCCTCAAGAAAAATTCTCAGTTTTGTAATTTTTTTTTTTTTCAAACTTCATATTTATTTATTGAACCAACTCGCTTGGAGACTAACAATAATTATACAAATCTTAAGAAACTAATAGAACGTCGGATTTTTCAAGCCATTGCTTAGAAATATTTTTTTTTTTCAAATTTTATCTTCAGTTGTGAAAGGAGTACCCATTATGCGTATTCATAATAGCTACAGGGGTGGTAAGTCTTGTCTCTTCAATCGAGACGTATTCGATGTTAGGAGTAGGTTCCTAGTAGGGTTTGTAATCCCGGGATCCCGAAATCCCGGGATCCCGCTGTTTATATCAATCCCGAAATCCCGGGATCGATCACTTAATACCGGGATTTGACTTTTTTATGCCTAAAACGAAAAATAACTCACAGCCCACTTAAAATTTTTTGTAAAAAAATCGTATTTGGTTCAACATTTTTTAATTTAAATTTTTTCAGTTGAGATTTGACTATTTTCATATTAGAAATTCTTGGATTTTTTTTTGTTCGGTTGCTGCGAATTTGGGAAATGGCTCTAATAAAAGACTGCAAGACTAGATGGAACTGTCTTTTGTCAATGCTTGAATGCGTCTTTTTATTGAAAAATTGTATACAGAAGGCATTAATAGACATAAGTCTACCTGAAGGTGAATCTTTGGCTTTATCCAATAATGAGATTGAAATGGTATCTGATATCATTAATGCGCTAATCCCAGTAAAAGCTACAGTCGAAGCCCTTTACCGTCGGGATGCTAATTTGTTCACAGCCGATGTTGCCATAACTTTTATGTTAAAAAAACTTAAAGATGCTAACAACGTGATAAGTCAAAAATTGTATTCAGCTCTCATTCTTCGAATGCAACAAATGCGAACAGATATAAGTGGTATCCTTCAGTATCTGCACAATGGTAGAATCAACGTTCAATCCGAATCTGAAATAGACATAGTAATAGTTCCATCTTCAACAAAATGCCGGAAATTAATAGTTGAGTTACTCGAAAGACTACACGCTTCAAATCCAGTTACATCAGAAACAGCTAATGAGACTGAATCTGAAGTTGAACTTTCTGTTTTAAATGAGGCACCTCTCGAAATTGTTTCCGAGCCTCCATCTGAATCTATTTCAGACGAACTTAATAAAGCTATAAAAAAAGCGCATTTGCCGAGGATACCAATTCGATGTGAGACGCTATCAGTGAAAATTCAAAAGTAAATGGGGGAACACGTGCTGACTTTACAAAGAGCCTATGATTTTTTAATAACTATTAAACCTACCAGTGTAGAGTCTGAACGTGCTTTTTCTGCGGCTGGACTTTTCGCAACTAAAATAAGAAATCGTTTGTGCGATGAAACTTTGGAAGTGCTTTGCTTCCTCAAAACATATTTTAAAAATATACAAAATTAATTACTATTAAATTTCAAACAATGAATGGACTCCTTATAATTAAGTATGTATAATATCATATAAACAATGAATTTCCTTATAAATTAATAAATATTTTTTTATAAACATGTTTTTGGAATGTCAAGTTTTTAATTTTTTTAAAATTTTACTAAAATAATGTGTTAAAATTTTTCAAGAACAGGTATTTAAAAATCCCGGGATCAATCCCGGGATCCCGGGACTAGATAAAAGTAATCCCGAAATCCCGGGATTACAAATATGGCACGGGATTACAAACCCTAGTTCCTAGCTAGTATGTTTGGATGTTGCTGTAGTTTTTGTTGATACGATCGCTTTATGTTTTCCTGCATCTGCTTAACAAAAGGTATACCAAGATCTTGGTGTATGTTTATATTCTTGACATACCATGGTGCGCCGGTAATAGTTCGAAGTATTTTTGACTGAGACCTTTGCAATATTTCTATATTCGATAAGCTTGCGTTGCCCCACAACTGGATTCCGTATGACCATATAGGTATAATAATAGCTTTGTACAAAATAACTTTAAATTCAAGGCTGAGTTTTGAATGTTTATGCAAAAGCCAATTAATGCTTGATGCTTTCAACTTCATTTGAATTTTTTTCTTTTCAATGTGACTTTTCCAAGTAAGGCGTCTGTTGAGGTGCATACCTAAGTATTTAACTTCAGTGCTCTGAGGTGTTGCGATGTTATTTAGGTGAACTGTGGGGCAAGTCTTTTTATTGAGTGTAAAAGTTACATGTTTACTTTTTTGCTCGTTTACATTTATTCGCCAGTTTAAAAGCCATGTTTCAACTAGACGCATGTGTTAAAAGTTATTACTTAATACACAAATGGTACCTTTCACTACTCATAGTGTTTCTACTTATACTTTGAAAACAAGTTTACTTTGTATAAAACTTTGTATAGTTCATTGTGAAAATATTTTAATTTCATTCAATAAAAATATTTCGAATCGTAAATGAACAAATAGTTCCTCAAAAGGTTATGGGCCCAGGAGCCTAAAAATTTTATATTGAATCTAAAAGGACAAGCCAAAGAAGATTAAACAACATTTAAGCAAGAACAACTCATACACATTCAAAATGGACTTTTTTAAGCATATTAAGCCATTGGCAAATGAAATCGATTGGCCAATATGGAAGAGAAAAATTCGGGACTTACTCGATTACCACGAAGGTGCATTGGAAGTAATAGATAGAAAATTCCTTAAGCCAGAAACTCCTGATGACGCAGCTGGAGACACAGAAAGAAAAATATACAAGGAAAAAAGTGATCTTTACAGGAAAGCGAATAGTTACGCTAAGTCTATGATTACTAGCACGGTTACTGACGATGTCTATGAAAAAATTATGGACAAAGAAACGGCGGCTGAAGCTTGGGAGGCGTTGAAACTTCACTTCGAGGCAACATCTAAAGATCAACTTTTCAAGATTTGCATCGAATTTTTTTCTTTCTGCTGGAGTTCAAGTCAAGATGTTTCAACACATATCGCAAAATTGCGAGGATTGTGGAATGAATTAAATAATGGTCTAAGGGCAAGAAACGAGAATTTATTGCCAGATTTATTGTGAGTATGTAAAATCTTACAAATCTTACCTGCACAGTACGAAACCTTCAAATCAAGTTGGATGTTACTCACGAAGGACAACGAAAGAAACTATGAAGAGATGACCAACCAGTTATGCATGTTTGAAAGAAATTTCAGAAAGGCTGATTCTAAGGATGAAGAAACATTTTTTATAAAAGCACAAAAGAATAACCAAAACGTTTATAAAAATACATTCAAAAGAGATCACAAAGAACGTGATAAATGCAACTATTGTAATCGAAAAGGACATTGGGTTCGAGAGTGTAGGAAGTGGATAAGTGACGGAAGACCAATCAAGGGTGGTGATGTCAAGTCCACTACTCATGAATCAAGTTTTGCCCTTAATATTACATGCGGAGGAGCGAATTCAGCAGATCTGCCATCAAAGGATTGGTGGATAGATAATGGTGCAACAAGGCATATAACAAATGACTTGAGTATATATAAGTCATTTGTAGAATTCAAGACACTATGTTGCATTAAGGCTGCAGGAAAGGAATTCCTGAATGCTATTGGAAAAGGAGAAGTGAAAATAATGACAAAAAATTTATTTTCGGTCCTAGCAGCTCAAGATCGAAACCAAAATAGTGAGTTCAAGTCAACTGCAACAGAGTGTTGGCTTACAGTAGGCGGAAAAACGATTATTACTGGTTCACGAAGTTTACATGGAAGCTTATACAAAGCAAATTTCCAAGCAGTTATTCCAGAAACCGAAGACCAGGTAAACTTTATGATACCTCAAGATTCTATACTTCAGCTTTACCATGAACGGTGGGGACATCAAGACAAACGTCATGTCAAGACAATGATTGAAAAAGAACTAGGAGTCAAGGTCAAAATGGACAACACCACTTGCGAGGCTTGCATATATGGAAAAGCTCATCGGCAACCATTCGGAGTAAAACCGAAAACTAATGTTCCAGGGGAATTAATATCGGCTGATGTATGTGGACCATTTCCTGAATCTTTCAACAAAAAGAAATATTTCATAATCTACAAAGATACATATAGTAAGTATCGATATTGTTTTTTCTTACGTGAGAAATCAGAGACAAAAGATACGCTAAAACAAGTATTAGCATTTGCAAAGGCACAAGGCCACATTATAAAAGAGTTTTTAAGTGATAATGGTGGTGAATTTGACAACAAAGAAGTTAAGACGATTCTAAAGGCGAACGGGATTACACAAAGGTTAACTGCTCCATACACACCAGAACAAAATGGTGCAAGTGAACGGGACAATAGGACTATTGTTGAAATGGCGAGAACATTCAAGTATTCAAACCAAAATATTCAATTTCCGGAAGCAATCTGGGCCGAGTTAATCAATACGGCAGTGTATATATTGAATAGAACTGGAAAATCGTCAGTAGATGGTATAAGTCCATATGAAATATTGAGAGGAAAAAAACCAAGAATCAAGCATTTGAAAGTCATTACAAGCGAATGCTTTTTTCATATCCCTAAAGAAAAAAGAAATAAGATGGATTCAAAAGCATCTAAAGGATATTTAATTGGATACGATGAAGACGAAAGATATAGAATATATATAAAAGAAACCAGAAAAGTAATTTTATCAAGAGATGTCAAGTTTGAAGAAAAACTTAAGGACGTAAAACAAGTCAAGCAACAAAAAGATGTAAAGTTTGGAGATGAACTTCAAGAGAGAGAGGAAATAGTCAAAGTAAAATTCAAAGATTACGAACCGAGTTTCAAAATATATGATGATATATAAAAAGAATGTGAAAGCACAGAAAAAGCAAAAGAAAGAACGCAAGAAGAAGACGGAAACCAAGAAGAAGGTCAAGAAGAAGAAAACCAAGAGGACAAAGAAGAAAATCAAGAAGAGATTAGAACAGAAGAGAAGAATGCAGAATCACAGGTGCCAGGATTTATAGAAGGGAAAGAATCACAAGTTAAAAAAAGAAGAAGAGAGGAAGATACAGAGAATCTTCAAATGTCTAAAAGACTAAGAGATCGTACATCAATGTCAAAACCAAAATATTTTTTCATGACATCTCACAAAGATTACAATGACAGCAGGGAAAACCAACAATGTAATAAAGTTTTGACACACAATACTGAGAATCCGTCGACTCTAAGAGAAATTTTACAAATAAGTGATAAATTGAAGTGGATTGAGTCAATGAAAGCAGAATATGAATCATTAATGGCAAACAAAACCTGGATACTCGTGGACAGGCCAGTAAATAATTCTATTATAAAGTGTAAATGGGTTTTTACACTAAAGAAAGATAAATATGGCAAAATAGAACGGTACAAATCAAGACTAGTTGCGAAAGGTTGCAGTCAAAAATACGGGATAAATTATACAGAAACTTTTTCCCCAGTAACAAGATATTCTACAGTAAGAATACTTCTTGCATTGGCTGTAGAATTCAAGTTGTATGTACACCAGCTTGATGTAAAATCGGCTTACCTCAATGGTGATATTGATACCGATATATTTATGGAACAACCTGAAGGATTTGAAGATCCAATGCAACCAAAAAAAGTTTGTAAGTTGCAAAAATCTTTATATGGATTGAAACAGTCCGGTCGAAAATGGAACGAGAAACTTGATAAAATCTTAAAGCAAATTGGATTCATTCGGGGCCAAATAGATCACTGCGCCTATACCATGAACAACGAAGAAGAATTTATCATTATAATAGTATACGTTGATGATATTTTGTTAGCATGTTCAAAATTACATACGTTACATCGGATCAAAACAGAACTTAAGCTAAAGTTAGCCATAGTTGATAAGGGTCCAGTTGATTATTTTCTGGGGATGGAAATAGAAAGAAAACAACCCACTGGTTCTTTGAAAATTACACAAAAGAAATTAATTAAAGAAATTCTTAAAGAAAATTCAATGGAAGAATGTAAAAAATGCAGCACACCATTGGATCCAGGTATGATATTTAAAAATTGCAATGATTGCAAAAATTGTGAGAAGATAGATGCAACTATATATCAGTCCTTAATTGGGTCTTTGATGTATATAGGAATTTGATCAAGACCTGATATTCTACACTCAGTAAATAAGTTATCACAATTTAACAAAAATCCTCATAAGGAACACATGGCTGGAGCAAAACACATTTTAAAGTATTTATATAATACAATAGACTTAGCATTATCGTATAATTTAACGAACAAAATGCTACATGGATTTGCAGACGCTGATTGGGCTGGAAGTTGTGACGATAGAAAGTCATACACTGGATATGTTTTTCTGTTAGCTGGAGCAGCGATATCTTACGAATCTAAAAATCAACCAACAGTAGCATTAAGTAGCACAGAGGCAGAATACATGGCGATTTCAACAGCTGCAAAAGAAATAATTTACCTAAGAAATTTATTTCAAGAACTTGGATTTAAAAATATAGTAGAGAAGTCAACAGTTTTATATGGAGATAATATCAGTTCACAACAATTGGTGAAAAATCCAGTATTTCATTCAAGAAGTAAACACATTGATATACGAATACATCATGTTCGAGAAGTACATCAAGCAGGAAAACTTGAATTAAAATATGTAGCATCAACAGATAATACAGCGGATATTTTAACGAAAGCTCTACAAAAATCAAAACACAAGTACCTTCAAAATAAGTTGGGGGTACACTAGAGAAAGATACTATTTGAGGGAAAGTGTTAAAAGTTATTACTTAATACACAAATGGTACCTTTCACTACTCATAGTGTTTCTACTTATACTTTGAAAACAAGTTTACTTTGTATAAAACTTTGTATACTTCATTGTGAAAATATTTTAATTTCATTCAATAAAAATATTTCGAATCGTAAATGAACAAATAGTTCCTCAAAAGCATGTGTTCTTCGAGGGTATGTGACGCACTATGAGGGTCTGCGTGACAAGACAAAATTGCAGTGTCATCAGCAAAAGTAGATGTAAGCACAGAGTTGTTTGTTGGCAAGTCAGAAGTGTAAATTAGGTAAAGAATTCGGTCAAGAACACTACCTTGTGGTACGCCTCCGAAAATGTCAACGTCTTCTGAAATGTAATCGTTGCATTTTACCCTGAGCTTTCGTCCTGTAAGGTAGGACCCTAGTAAAGCATGGGTATTTTTAGGGGGTAATTTTTTTATCTTGTGTATAAGTCCATCGTGCCACACCTTATCAAAAGCTTGAGCTACATCAAGAAACACTGCTGAGCAGTATTTTTTTACTTCGTATGTCTTTCTAATTTTTGCTATTATCCTGTGAACTTGCTCTATAGTTCCATGTTTTTTGCGGAAACGAAATTGGTGCTGAGGTATTATGTTGAGTTGGTTCATGTGGGGCAAAATTTTCGAGAGCAGCAGCTTTTCAAAAAGTTTTGATGTGGTTGGCAACAAGCTTATTGGCCGATATGATGAAACTTGTGTGGGATTTTTCCCAGACTTAGAAATCATTGTGATTTGAGACATTTTCCAGCTTTTTGGGTAGTGGCCCAATCGAGTAATAGCATTAAAAAGTATGGTTAGGTGTCTGACTGCACAGCAAGGTAATTCAACAAGCATATTAGCAGTTATTAGGTCATGACCTGGTACTTTCTTCTTGTTTAGTTGAGTTTTTATGAATGAATGAACGTCTTTAGTTGTGAAGCGCAACAAAATTTGTCTCATATTTTGAGTATCTTGTGGTATTTCAAAGCTGTTGCCCGGAGGATTCGGCTGAAATACATGTTTAAGATGGTGAGCAAATGCTTGCCCTTTTTCTTCGTTACTTCTAGCCCAGCAACCATTACTTAGTCTTATGGGAGAATCTAGATCAGTAGGTTTTTTCATACTTTTGATGGCCTTCCATAAAGAGTAATTGGAAGACTCTAGCGGACTCAGCTTTTTAATATAAGAGTCTATACCTCTTTCAGACTCTTCTCGGAGGGCATTTCTCAATTTAAGTTTGGCTAAGGTTAGTTTAAGTGTATGTGACCTGACTTCTTGCCATAGTCGCCTGAGACGTCTTTTTTCCTTCACTAAACGTTCTATTTGGGAGGAGCTGGAGTGGCATGAAGAGCAGCTGATACAAGCATGGTGTTATATAATTGTATGGCTGATTCCAGCTCCTCCGAGTCTTTAAGGCTTACATCATTACGAAGATGACTACTGATGTATTTTTTATATTTAAGCCAATTCGTTTTATTTGTTGTAAGCCCATTGGGTGTCTGCAACAGCTTTACATATTTATGCAAATGCAAAATGACAGGAGAATGGTCAGAGCTCAAGTCAAAACATGATTCAGCAGAAATTTGCCTCTTATTGATTCCTTTTTTAATTGCAAAATCCATAAGATCTGGAGTCTTTTGAAGGTCTGATAGCCAGTAAGTTGGCTGACCAGTGGAGACATAATCAAGACCATTGCAGCGGTTTGTTAATGAAAGCCAAAGTGCTTTGCCTTTTGGATTGATAAGTCGTGAACCCCAGTTGTTATGCTTCGCATTATAGTCGCCAGCAGCTACGAATTTTGATCCTAGAGAATTAAAAAAGTGGTCGAACTGGGCTGTCGTAATCTTATACCTTGGCGGACAATATACAGCTGAAACTGTTACTTTGTCATCCATCCCAACATTGTAAGGAAAGCGACGTAGCTTGTAGGTAGTCTCTCTCATACTGCTCAAATTCGTAGTGCTTTATACGATTTTTAATGAGTATGCCTGTACCTCCTCGTGCTTTACCATCAGGGTGACAGGTTTTGTAGAATTTATAACCTTCAATTTTAAAATTGTGCATAAGTGTAAGATGTGTTTCAGAAATTAGTAGAATATCAATTTCGTTGTTGTAAAGAAAATTTCTAATTTCTAAATCGTGTTAGCTTACGCCGTTTGCATTCCAATGACAAATTTTGAGTGTATTCATTTGTTTCCAATCAAAACTTTCATAAGTTGGTTTTGATTGTTCATCATCTCATGCATCATTGTCTGCATTGTTGTCATGAACTGGGTCATGCATTGCGTGAGCGTCATAAGCATGGTCTCAAGGTCTTGAGAGCTACTTATGATATTTGCAGTTTATCCTGACTCGATTTGAGCACGTTAGCATAGGTCTGGCCCGACATATTGGGCAAATTTGTAGGTACAATGTTATTTGTTAAAGTCTGCATGACTTGGGTAGGTGGGCTTCGAACTATTTCCTTACGTAAACGCATTTTTTTTTTAATTCAGCATATACTGGGCACCCCCTGTAAGGCTTGCGCACGATGAAATTAGTGCACGAATTAACTCAAATAACTTTTTAACTAGTTGACATTAAAACAAGAAATATACTTTTTTTTAACAGAAATCTTATTCATGTTTACTTTTATTGCAAATATATTAAACATTATTGGTTTTTTATGAATAAATTGATTTTTTCTGAAACAACTCCCATTAAACTTTTAATCGTATCTTCAGAGATTTTTTTACTGGATACTAACCATTTTCTTGAAAAATTTTTGGTGTTTTCAGCAACCTGTTTTGTCTTCTTCATAATCCTTTTTACCAGAGCCCAATATCTTTCGATGGGTCTGAGCTCCGGGCAGTTAGGAGAATTTGCATATATAGGTACAAATTCTACTTTGTTCTTTTCATACCATTCAACTGCAGATTTGCTGTAATGGCATGAAGCCAAATCTGGCCAAAGAAAAGTTGAGACCTCATGCTGTCTAATAAATGGTGAAAGACGTTTTTTCATGCACTCCTGGATGCATATTTCGGTGTTAATAGTCCCAGTTGAAGCAAATGAACTTCTTCGCCTACCGCAGCTGCAGATTGCCTGCCATACCAAAAACTTCTTTCCAAACTTCGTCTTTTTTTGGCTCTTAAACTCTACTTGAACATTTCCTCTATGATCTGCAACATAAAAATCGACACCTGGAAGCTTTGAAAAGTCACCAAGTACGTAAGTCTCGTCGTCCTTAATGAAACAGTCAAATTTTTTAATGTATTCAAGGTAAAGTATTTTGGCTCGCTTTTTTGGCTTGACGTTCTTTTTGGAATTTCTGTCCGGAACTTTCTGGACTTTAAATGACTTAAGCCCTTCCTCTTTTATAACTTTTCTGACAAAAACCTCAGAGCATTGGACTTTCTCAGCTACTTTTCTTCCCAATATATTGGGATTTTTCTTAAAAGAAGCTATCACCTTCGTGGCAGCATTAGGATTATCAAAACCTTTATTTTTTCTACTTCCTTGATTTCTACTCACGGTCAGACGTTCCATATAGGTTTTAATAACACACGAAACGGTATTCCGCGAAATCTTAGATTTTCTAGCAATTACTTTGAAAGTCAAATTTTTATTTTCGTTAAATATTTCGGAAATTTTTTCACGCACTTTTATTTCGCTGCTCGTGGTGAAGCCATAAATTAACGAAAGAGTAAAAAAAAGTAGCATGCACATTTGTACATATTTACCAAACCCAATTTGATAAAATTTTTTTTGAATTTTTTGAATCTGAACAATTAACAAGTAATAATGTGTGCACTAGTTTCATCGTGCGCAAACCTTAGTTAGCTGTGTGGTTTTGTTTTGTAATGATTTCGCGGTTGAGACGCTCAGAGGCGTTTGCCTGAGGCGAATAAAGGCCAGTTTTAATATGGCTTATGCCATAGTCAGAGAAAAATTGCTGCATATCTTTTGATATGAACTGTCTGCCATTATCACTATGGATAAACTGAGGCACACCAAATGATGGAAAAACATCCGTTTGAAGAAAATCGATTACATTCGTAGTGGTTGCAGCACGCATTGGCTTAAGAAAAATATATTTCATTAAATGGTCAAGTGCAATAAAAAGAGAAGTGTTGTTGGTGGTTTTGTTCATGGGATAAGGACCCAACAAATCACAATAAAGCCTTTGGAAACCACAATCTCCACAAATCATTCTCTTCGTTTTCAATTCCTCGTCTAAATTTAACACGCTTGTATACAAGTTTTTCATTTTCATCAATATACAAGTCAGGCAAAGAGGATTTATTTTCAGTGATGATTTCGCGTAGATTTTGGTATTCAGTGGAATTAAACTCTGGTGAAGAAAGGTCGATATCTGACGTAAGGGTTTGCGTCGAAATTTCGTCTACATCGAAACGAGACAAGGCGTTTGGGACTACATTTAAGGATCCTTTGCGGTGCTCGATTTTAAAATCGAAGCATTGCAATGCTAAACTCCAGAGCGCAAGTCGGTTGTTTGAGTCCTTTTGAGACATAAGCCACTAAGCATATCAATAAGTTGATAGGCTTCTGAGTATGGGAGTAATTGAGGAATCGAATTCACCATGGTGTAGTCCTGCAGTTTTAGTGCGCAAACCGGGAAAAATAAGGCTCTGTATCGACTCGCGCAAGCTCAATGATTTGACTAAAAAGTATTCTTATCCGTTACCCCATATCAATGGATTGCTAAGTAGACTAAAAGACACATTTTTCATAAGCGGAATTGATTTGAAGGATGCATTTCTTCAAATAAAATTGTCCGAATCTTCAAAAGAAAAAACTGCATTCGTCATCCCTGGAAGACCCTTATCTATATAAATAAAATGATAGCCGTTTTCGATGAACGGGACTCATGCAAAATCTACTGAATCAATTTTGATCAAATTTTTTTAATCATCTTTCTTAGACGCTTGGTCCCATCATAGAATTAAAATTATCACGATATTCCTGTTAAATATCAAAATATTAAAGTTTTAATATTGCTAAAAAAATTAATTTCACACATAGAAAGAAGCATGTAAGCATAACAAATCGTTTAATGGCAAGTTAGTGTGTGTGCGTTTTGTTTTTATATGGCAATGCAATGGAAGAGAATATTCAAATTTTACTCTCGCTCTCATTCTCAATTTGTCAACGCAGTAACGCGGAAATTGTGAACAATGAAAAAAAAAAATTACAGTACGTTCACACATAGAAAACACACATGCTGTCCTAAATGGCTTGACAACATGTGTGACTGTCAATATTGCTTGTCGGCAACTCTGTTCGATATAATAAACAAATATAAGTGCTCTCTGTCAAAATTATTTTAAAGTGTGATAAAAAGTGCAAAATTAGTACTGAAAGCTGACTCTTAAGTATATCCAGTGCTGCTTAGCGAATGGGCGTTGAAGGTTTTGCTCCGGCGGCGTTGATAAAGTTATTTGGTTTGCAGCAAGTGAGTCTTTGTGGGTTGGCGCTACGGTGACGGGCGAGAGTTTGACTTTGATCTTACGAACACCAACGACTGACTGACAGTGGTCAGCTTTTACAGAAAATAACTTTTAACATACAAGAAAAGCTCTTGTTTAGCGAAGGCAACAACCACTTTTGCTTAAAAGTCTCACCATTTAGTACTCAAAAGCTTAGACTAAAAGTTAGTATACGATATCTTATAATTACAAAATAAGTCAGCCTAAAAGTAGACAAAATGAATTTGAATAATACTCCAAAAAATAAAAATACAGTCGTGGCTAAAGGCGCAGGTGTTAACAAGCGTTTGTTAGCAGAAATATCGCCCGATGATCAAGATGATAATGTTAGCGGACTTAAGGTGGTAGAAAATGTTAAACTGGAAGAGTTAATGAGGCATATGCATTCGTTAATGGATCGTATGTTTGATGAAAAACTTGCCCACCTATCGGCGGAAGTTAAGCAATTAGCAGACGGAATCCGAGAGATGAAGCAAGAAATTCAAAAATTAAAATATGAAAAGCAGCGTGATCACCAAGAGCTGATGAGATTGCTCGACGAAAAGAAAAGAAATAACTTAATTTTCAAAGGGCTGGAGAAAAATATACAACCGGTGGAGTCAATCAAAGAAGTTTGCATAAACATGCTTGGACTAAAACGAGTTGATGTTTGTCGTACTACAGTGTTGTATGAGCGTGGAAGCAAAGTCGGTGTGCTGGCAGAAATGAATTCGGAGCATTCCGTTGGTGAAGTGCTTAAAAACGTAAAAAAACTGAGCGGTTCAAAAATATCAATTAAAAGAGACTTAAACGTTGATCGTCAGAAAAATAAGCAAGCCATGCTGCAGCTAAAAAAGAATATCTTAGCCCGGAACAAAAATTTTAAGGTGACTGTTAGAGATGACAGGATTAAGATTGGTGACAGTTGGTTGGTGTGGAGCAGAGAAAAAAAGCTTGTGTGTGGTAAATTTGATGCTGAAGTAGTTATTGAACGTATGTATGGAAAAGAATTAAATGTTTTAAGTTTACTTATGAAATCAAATTTGAATCATTCGAATGTAAAAAACTAATATCAGTCGGTAAAAGAACTAAAAATAAATTAAGTAATACATTGTGTGCTAAAAATAAAATAAGTATAAATAATTCAAATCAATTACAAGAAAAATCTGAAATATATAATATAAGTATTTTATCGTACAATATAAACGGTCTAGCCAATAAATGTGTGTTCCCAGATTTTTTTTGAATATGTAGCACAATGTGATATATTCGTCATCTTAGAAACGCACGTAGTCGAAGAGAAAATCGAATATTTTAAGAAATACTTTGCTACCTTTGATACGTATTGGAGATCGGCGAGTTGCACTAGTACATTTGGGAGAGTGAGTGGGGGTTGCGTGTATGGAGTGAATAAAACCTTAGCGAGGATGGGCGTTAAACATTCCGCATCGCAAGAGGCGCTGCAATATGTCAACAATTTTGAGGTTGAAGACGTGTTATGGTCGGATCATATGCCGATAAAAATTAAAATGTTAATCGAAAATGCGAGCCAAAAGCGAGCTATTCCTCAGCTACTTCCCAAGTTAATTTGGCAGCCAAAAGATGCGGAAAAATAGCAACAAAATCTTAATATGAATCTAATGCAAATGGACAGATCAGCCGCGCAAATAAATATTATGACCCTCATGAGTATAATTAAGAGATTATCTCCTTATGGCAATATAAAGCAAAATAGGATAGAATTTAAAAGTAATTGGTACAATTTTAAATGTTATGATGTAAGAAAATGTGTTTTTCAAGCTCTGAAGGAATATAGAAAACAGCAAGAGCCAGAATTGAAGCAAATTTATTTAGAAGCGAAATGCAGATACAAGCAAGTTTGTTCGGTTAGAAAAGCGGAATACTTTTGTCAACTTGATAACAAAGTTAACATAGTGACCGACAGCAAGCAGTGGTGGAGGATAGCAAAGGAGATTAGCGGGCATTAAAATTTACGTAAAATCGAAGTAACGGCGTCAGAATTGAAAAACTACTTTCAAACCCTGTTAAATCCTCAACAGTTCGCAAGCTATATCTTATATGCACCTGTGATATGTTAGGATATTTTTCTGGACAGTGATTGATTGAAGTGGATGAAGTAAAACATGTACTCAGGAAAGCCAAGGTAAACAAAGTCCCTGGAGTTGATCGAGTACCGTACGAATTTTTCAAGAATGCAACAGAAGATTTTCTACTCAAACTCACAGAAACATATAACTATATCTTCGATTCAGGAAAAGCAGACGACTCGTTTGTGGAAAGCATTGTGCTTCCAATACTCAAGAAAGGAAACCCTCGTGTGCCTCAAAACTATAGACGCGTGTCGTTTATGAACTGCAATGCAAAAATTTTTATGGGTATTTTATGTGACAGACTGACAGCATGGGTAGAGCGGCATAATATTCTGAAGGAATACCAAGCAGGATTTCGTAAAGGTTACTCTACAGTAGATAATATATATAACTTGGCAGCTGCGGTACATTTGAAATTTCTTGAAAATAAAAAAGTTTACGCATTCTTTATTGATTTTAAGGCAGTGTTTGACTGTGTGCCTCGAAATTTATTAATATACAAATTGCATACCATAGGCATTTCCACTAAAATAGTGAACATTTTGCAAAACATATACGTAGATACAAAGTCAACAGTGTGGACTGGAAATGAACTGTCTGAATCTTTTCAGACGCATTCAGACGCAATCAGGCGTTAAACAGATATGTCTATTATCGCCCTTACTATTTTCTTTGTATATTAATGATCTGCATGATCACATTGGAGGAGGAATGAATGTTTTTGGCATAAACTTACGAATATTACTGTATGCAGACGACATCATTTTGCTAGCAGATGATGTAAGTGTCATGCAACGAATGATAGTTCGTCTAGAAAATTACTGCGAAAAATGGAATATGATTGTGAACATGCAGAAATCCAATATCATGGTATTTCGTAAAGGAGGTCGGCTAGCAAAGAACGAAAACTGGTTTTACAAAAGCGCTGCAATTAAAATAGTTTCCGAACTTATGTATGTACATTAGACCGTACCGCAAAAAAAAAGTTCACCGTACACCATCGAAACTGAAGCATTTTTGCAAGACATTTTCAAAAAAAATTTTTTTTTTTTTTACCGAAAATAGAGGTCGCGCATCTACATTTTTCTTCATATCATCGGCATTTACAGTCCGATCTTAAAGTATGATATATCAATATTTTTGTCTCAAGTAGACCAATTTTTTGCTTTGAGGATCATTGACATCAAAAACCCCGTTCTAGTTCTTACCCACCAGATCTCAGTTCCTACCATCTCAATGTACCCTTTTGGTGTCAGATTATTAAAGCTTGCAAAAAATCATTAAACTTTGCCAATAGAAATATTTCGATTATCTCATCAAAACTATTTTAAAAAATATTTTTAGTTTTTTTACCGAACGTAGCGGTTCTCTTATTAAATTTTTCGTCATATCTCCGGCATTTACAGTCCGATCTTAAAACATAATGTTTCGATGTTTTGTCTCGAGGAGACCAATTTTTTTTTGCTTCAAAGTTCATTGACCTCAAGTATTTACCCACGAAATCTCAACTTCTACAACATGAATTAAAAAATTAAAATCAAATAAAGTGTCTTCGAGCCGTTCCCCAGCATCTCGAAGGACCTCACCATATAGTACAATTACTTAAATTCGCATTTCTTATTATTTAAATAAAACACAAAACTTTTATAGTGGGAAAACTTACGTATGTTAAAAAACCCACTTTAATTAATTTATCAAGCTACTTTTCACATGCACATTTCTCTAAGCTCTACTGTTGTCTTTCTATGTAGTATCGAGTTTTAGTCGATCATATTTCGACGCGATTCAAGTTGGCTGTATTTCTGGCGGCTCTCGAGCTTAGGTAAAATATGGCCCATGCGTTGTTGATCGGTGACCGCCATGGCAGATTCATGCACTACATGAACAAAACGCTCTGTGTTTTGAGAATGGCATGGATAAGCTGTGAAAATAATTAAGTTACGCAAAGAAAGCTACTAAAAAAAGTTATTTGTCATGTGCAAACCTGGTAATGTGATTATTTATTTTGAATATTGTAATGCTTACAGCAGCTTACAGTCTTGCGTGAAAAACTGCAAGCATGGCGGCTCAGTCACTTTGAATTTAAGCCAGTTGATCATATTGAAGTATGAGCCCTTTCAAAATTTATGAAATGATCGAACATTTGACGAATGCATCCCGTTGCTTCTTTGCGGGCTGTTAAAATCTTCTCATAGCCATCTGATCGTACTAGCGGATCTGGGTCCGTTATCATTGGGCAACGGCTCGATGACACTTTATTTGATTTTAATTTTTAATTCATGTAGTAGAAGTTGAGATTTGGTTGGTAAATACTTGAGGTCAATGAACTTTGAAGCAAAAAAAAATTGGTCTCCTCGAGACAAAAACATCGAAACATCATGATTTAAGATCGGACTGTAAATGCCGGAGATATGACGAAAAATTTAATAAGAGAACCGCTACGTTCGATAAAAAAATTAAAAATATTTCTTAAAATAGTTTTAATGGAATAATCGATATATTTCTATTAGCAAAGTTTAATGATTTTTTGCAAGCTTTAATTATCTGACACCAAAAAGGTACATTAAGATGGTAGGAACTGAGATCTGGTGGGTAAGAACTAGAACGGGGTCCTTGACGTCAATGATCCTTAAAGCAAAAAATTGGTCTACTCGAGACAAAAATATTGATATATCATACTTGAAGATCGGACTGTAAATGCCGATGATATGAAGAAAAATGTAGATGCGCGACCTCTATTTTCGGTAAAAAAAAAAAAAAAAAAATTTTTTGTAATTGTCTTACAAAAATGCTTCAGATTTGATGGTGTACGGTGAACTTTTATTTTTTTGCCTGTAAGGTGGTACGGTCTAATGTACATATGAGCCGTTTATTTTGAAAATGGCATAAGTCACTCTTCGTTGAGAAGAAAAAATGAAGGAACTTGATATTAACTGTGTAAAATTTATTTCATTTTTTCTTCTCAACGAAGAGTGACTTATGCCATTTTCAAAATAAACGGCTCATATCTAGGGATGATTTTTACGACAAAGATGGGATTTAAAAATCAATTAATCACTAGGAATATTTCAGCGAAAAATTGCTAAAATGCTACTTGGAAAAGCTTTATCAGCAAGCCGGCGGTGGCGCATTCATCAAAATGGAAATTATTCCAATCAGTTTGCAGAGCAGTCCAGTCATATGGCGCACAAGTATGGGGCTTCTCATATTTCGAAGAGGTGAATAGTCTACAACGATATTTTATCAAGAGGATGCTGAAACTGCCGGATTTCACACCAAATTATGCTTTGATGTTGGAGACCTGTCAGAAGGTAGAAGACAGTTGTATATACACACTAGCTCTACACATTGGTTACGTCACAAAAACCATTTACGATTATCCTGAGCATCGCTTGCCGCATAAGCTCTCGCTTTTGATTAAAAGAAAAAAAGTATTTTGGGCGAAAGAATGGTGCAACTTTGCAACTGATTACGCGGTTGAATATAATGAGTCGGAAATAGCAAGAGAAGTTTGGAAAAATCAGTGTGCAGAAATTATCAGTGCGATCAAACAACGCAACATTTTCAAGGCGCAGGAAGCAGCGAGAGCTAGCAGTACGAGATTCTACAAACATCTTGATTATTCGAAAGGTTTATTGTACTTGCAGAGCAACATGCCACAACATCACAAAGGGCTGATATTCAGAGCGCGATGTAACACGTTAGGCTTGAAAGCAAACATGTTTGATAGAAACAGGCCTCGGACGTGCGTGATGTGCAACCTGCAAGATGATGAGACGATACAACATTTTCTGGGAAAATGTTCTGTGCTAAAAGAGTTTAGGGCACAATTTTTTGGCAAAACCGTTCTAAATGAAGAAGAATGTATTAATTTATTAAATGAAAGAGGTACTAGTTTTGAAATTTTAGCATTATTTATTATGAATATGCTAAATTATAGAAGAATTTTATTATATGAGTACGATATATAGTAAATTTTTATTTTCTTTTTGTTGCAACTCAACGACCGACAAGACGAGTTTTTAAGTCATAGTCGTAAGTTCTACTTATTTAAATGTAAAATTTCTTAAATGAAAATATCCAAAATAAAGAACTATAACTAACTATTGCTTTGCGTTCACATTTTCGTGCATGCCATCAAACATCAATTGCAGAACAGTTTATGAGCATCCACATCGAAGAACTGCAGGAAATCCTATTTAAAATGAAAAATGTTCACTAGGCTTGACAGTCAGTTCACACAGGTTGTATGGTTGGACAAGCCTGCAGTAAAATCAACAATTTTTGAAATCCATCCAACATGTGTGTCAAGCGGTCGTTCCTAGAGTTCACATTATCGAACATTGATGTTGGAAAACATGTGTGATAATGTGTACTAGGCTAATTGAATGTGTTAGTTTGTGTGTGTGCTTTGTTTTTGTCTTTCACATGGCAATGCAATGGAATATTTATGGAAGAGAAAACAACAAGAACTCTAGATCTATGAGGAAGAATCCAAAATTGTCTGTAGTTCTATTTAAAAAAAGTAAATTGCAGAAAAACAGGCTACGCGTACAAAGTCGCGGGCATCTGCTAGTACCATTATAAAGTTATGCCCTTTGGGCTGTGTAACGGTCCACAGACAATGAGCCGTCTGATGGATAAGGTTATTCCATCGAGGCTTCGGGAAAACATCTTTGTTTATTTGGACGATCTGCTTGGTTGTAATTCTGATTTCGAAAGTCACTTGAAGCTATTGTCTGAGGTTGCAAAATGTCTGAATAGTGCCAAATTGACCATAAATGTAACCAAGAGTAAATTTTGTCAAAAAGAAATAAAAAACTTGGGTTACCGCATAGGTCATGGGTGCTTGAAAAGGTAAAATCCATCTGAGAGTTCCCAACGCCTAAATCCCCTCGTCAAGTACGACGCTTTGTTGGCATGGCAAATTGGTACCGATCTTTCATAAGTAATTTTTCAAATTTGGCTGGTCCTTTGACAGACTGTCTTAAAAAGAAACCAGGTCGCTTTCAATTGACGAACGATGCAATTGAGTCTTTTAAAAAAAATAAATTAGCGCTTTCTACAGCCCCTGTGCTGGCTCAACCCGATTTTACACGTGAATTTTCTATTCAGTGCGACGCGTCTCGTATTGGTGTAGGCGGTCTACTTTTCCAACTCGATGATGAGGGTAAGGAGCATCCTATTGCTTTTGTTTCCCAGAAGCTTAATAAGGCTCAGCGTAACTATACAGTTACAGAGCTGGAATGCATGGCCGCAGTGGTATGCATACAAAAATTTCGCCCTTACATTGAAGGCTTACCTTTTCGAGTCATAACCGATCATTCAAGCCTTAAGTGGCTTATGTCTCAAAAGGACTTAAACAACCGACTTGCGCGCTGGAGTTTAGCATTACAATGCTTCGATTTTAAAATCGAGCACCGCAAAGGATCCTTAAATGTAGTCCCAGACGCCTTGTCTCGTCAACAGGCTAAAGCAAAAGCAAAATTGCTTAAAAACCGGCGATGTTGAAATTGAAAATAATTCCGATCGTCTTAACCGAGTGCGAGAGAAAATTTGCAAAAACTTGGCAATCGCACATGAAAAGGCTACCAAAACCTGCAATACTCGATCTAAACCTGTCAATTATCGCGTAGGCCAGGAGGTTTTTAGAGAAAATATTAGCCAGAGCAATTTTGCAAAAGGCATCAACTCTAAATTCAACCGAAAGTTTTTGAAGTGCCGAATTAGGAAGAAAATTTAAAATGCGCTGTATGAATTGGAGGATTTGAATGGAAACTACGTTGGAACGTTTCACGCAGATAAAATACAACTATAAGGCTGTAATTTGATTTTTTTTTTCGTACATTGCTTTGATTTTGCCTGGCTATCTCAGGCGGCAGAGCATGAGGCTCTTAACCTCAGGGTTGTGAGTCGAGCCCCACGTTAAATATAAAGTACGATCAGGAACCAAATTAACATAGTTAAAATTGAAAATGAAAACTTTATTCCTGTTTGTTATTTATTTTATTTGTGATGAAAGAAACATATAACAAAGCAGGTTTGTTTCGAATTTATCGGAGCACCCTGTTTGCTATAGATAAAAACATGCTCTACTGTTCTTACAAGCGGTAAAAACACGCCACTTAAACGTTTTTCTTTGTTTTGTCAAGCCATTTTTTTGCGAGACAATAAAATGTATGTATGTATATACGTAGGTATATTAAGCGCAAGGAAAAAAAAAACCGTAAATACATGGCGTGAGTGGCGGACGGACGGCAACAAGCGGTAAGCTAACCGTTGTGTGGCAACAGGTTGCTAAAAGCGTTGGTCGCAAGTCAGTTGGCGAAATTTATTCAGCGTGCGCGGTACGTCATGCTGAGACAAAAAAGAGAAACAGCTTAAAAAAAAAATTTGTTTTGTGCAAAGGTTTAACCTTACTTAAATAATTATTGCAAATAATTAAATAACTACAATCTAATAAAATTTAAATTAAATCACTTAGATTGTTTAAACTGATGCCGCTTGAGTAAAAAGTTAGTAAAAATCATGGTTACAATTAAAAGGTAAAAGCGATACGAAATAGTGATTTTTTTTGCCACAAAAAAAAAGTAATTTTCATGCGATAACGTGATGTTTTAAATCAAAAAAACTCTTAAATAATAAAAGTACATTGAAAGTGCAGTTCCTAAATTGAAACTTGCTCATTAATGGTTAACTTGCATTTCAAGCATATGAATGTTTTTATAACCAAAATTGAGCAAATCAAAAGTTGAAAGTAGTTGTGTATAATATATGCCCTGCACTCAGTTTTAACGAGATGACGCTGGCAGAGAAGTTACGTCGCGACAGACAAACTCGCGGCAAAAAGTATATATAGTGGAAGAGAGAGATTCGTGCTCACAACAGATTCATGTTGCTGGCTATCGCGTCCAAACGATAGAACCATATACATTTGTAGCTTTCGATCCGACGCAGCAGAATTTTTGAGCAGCATCAAATCTGCTGCGAAACTGAAACGGAATGAAACGAAATACTTATTGATATTTCTTTTCATTTTCGTTTTTCTGGAATTTCTGATTTCTTATTTTGTTTTGATATGGCTAATTTCTTATTTTGTTTCGATATGGCTAATTTCTTATTTTGTCTTCTCATATGAAAATATGACTGATTTATTCTTATTGCTATTTCACGCATATGCGCTTTTTTATGTTTTTTTAAATTTCTTCTTATTGATATCTGCAATATGCAAAAAATTGTATTTCTTTATTATAACTATTTATGAAAAATATTTAAAAAATTATAAAAATGTAAAAAATATAAAACATATTAAAAAAATATAAAAATCAAAAAAATATTTCTTTAATTTATTTGGATAGTAGGTACTGGGATTCGAACATCGTCTTTTTCTCATTTTTATTGATATTTGCAAGTTCTAATTTTTGATACTGTAGCATAAAAGAAGCTAACACCTACGCACACACATATGCGCTACTTCGTTTACCTTTTTGTTATGCGTATAAATATAAAGTCATCCCTTATTTGAAGATCGTGACAACTAATGCAAATAATTAAATGCTTAAAGCTTCCTTGCATTTGGGAAATCATTTTTGTAAATTCGACAAAACTCAACCCAAAAAATATAAATATTTTTGAAAATAAAAAAAATATACACTGTTGGAAAAAATAATAGGGACAAACGAAGCAAAATATTTATTATTGGAATATACACATATGGTCAAAATAATAAGTACACGCTCACATAATTATGTAGTTCAATGGCTTGTAGGCAAAAATTTATTTAAGTTAATAGAAAAACAAATTTATAGTTAACTTCTTACAACATATTAAATAAAATGAAAAGGTGTAACATTAATACAAAACAAAAATATCTTTCAGTCTTATCAAAAAAGTAAAAAATGGATTAAAATGACTGGACAAAATAATAAGTACATTCAGTACATTTTAATAAAAAAAAATTAACTCGATTTTATCGGCTCTATTTGTTGATATTTAAAGTTCATCATTAGTAGCCGGTATATCAACCATTGTTTTGAATAATTTTGTGTACTATTTTTGGCATACTGGAGATAAGCTTACGGCAAGTCTCTACTGGTTTTTCATACCAAGTTTTTTGGACAAAACTCCATAATTGCTTCTTATTTTGGAATACTTCCTTTCCTATTCTCTGCTTCAACTCTCGCCAAAGGTTTTCCAAAGGGTTCAAGTTCAGTCATTGACTTGGCCAGTTAAGCAAGGTCACACTATTGCTTTGATACCAATTCTTCACCAACTTGGAAGTATGCTTAGGATCAATATCCTGCTGAAATGTCCATTTTAGCGGCATACTTTCCTCAGCATAGGGCAACATCGTACTTTCCAAAATGTCTTTATAGTGGAATCTGGTCATGCTATCGGAAATTCGATGTATTGGTCTGGCACCGTACCATGAAAAGTAACCCCAGACCATAATGTGGCCACCCCCATGCTTTACAGCCTTTTTTGTGAAGCGTACGTGAAATTCTTTACCCTTGGGGGCGTCGAACATTTCGGGCGGAGTCATTTCCAAACATATTTATTTTTGACTTGTCGCTCCACAAAATATTACGATATTTCTTCTCGCCGTCTGGTCCGGACCAATTTGAATGTTTCTTTGCGAATGATAAACGCATCTTAAAATTTTTTTTTCGAAGCATAGAAACTTTTCTCGCTATCCGTCAAGGTAAATTGGTTCGTTGTAATCGTCGACGTACCGTTCGAAACGAGATCACATTGCCGATGTCTGCTGAAATGGCTCTTGAAGATGCAAAATGGTTCTTTTTTTGCGACAGTGACGATAGGATTATCTATCGTTGTTGAAGAATTTTTTGGTCTTCCGCGGGTTTCAACCACTTTTTTAGCTTTTAAAGCGTTTTGGACGAAAAAATTGACTGATCCATGGCTTCGGTATTAGTACGAAGACTTTGGCCGTAATTTCTGAGTGTCGAAACCATCTGCCTCTCCTCGGCAGTACAATGTTAATTTCTTCCCATCTATGAACTTTTTTTCTTTTTATTTTGCTATAACTATAAATTAACAAACTTGTACGAAAAACCGATCAGATTGTTGCAAAATTAAAGAAATCATTGATGTACTTATTATTTTGTCCAAGTGAAATAAGCCATTTAAATGAAAACATACGCGTATAAAAAAATTCGGGGAAATCCCTTTTTCTTTTTCACTTTTAAAGGCATTGCCATATTGAAATTATCAAAATAAAAAAGAATTTCCATATATATTTTCAGTAAAACAAAAAATAATTGAGAACTAATATGATAACAGGTAGTGTACTTATTATTTTGACCATATGTGTATATATTTTTTTGAGTTGAGTTTTGTCGAATTTACAAAAATGATTTCCCAAATGCAAGGAAGCTTTAAGCATTTAATTATTTGCATTAGTTGTCACGATCTTCAAATAAGGGATGAATTTCTATTTATACGCATAACAAAAAGGTAAACGAACTAGCGCATATGTGTGTGCGTAGGTGTTAGCTTCTTTTCTGCTACAGTATCAAAAATTAGAACTTGCAAATATCAATAAAAATGAGAAAAAGACGATGTTCGAATCCCAGTACCTACTATCCAAATAAATTAAAGAAATATTTTTTTGATTTTTATATTTTTTTAATATGTTTCATATTTTTTACATTTTTATAATTTTTTAAATATTTTTCATAAATACAGTGCGACCTCGGTCAACGCAACCCTCGATAAATGCAACTCCTCGATGTGCGCAACAAGCAAATTTCTTACATTACAGACTCAGTAAGTGCAACTTTTCTAAAAAATTACCTCGCTTATTGCAACATTTGTCATTTGAATATTCTCTATATGCAACAGAAAGCTGAAAGCAGAAAGAGCTCGACAATTGCATCAAAAAATTATGGAAAAGCTAACGTCCTTCAACGCAAGTAATGGTTGGTTCTATAATTTCAAAAAACGTTATGGTATCCGCATGCTGAAAATCTGTGGGGAAAAGTTATCGAACAAGGCGGAGCTTGTGCAACAATCTTTATAGGAATTTAGGGATAAAATTGAAAAGCTGAACTTTGTTCCCGATCAGATTTATAATGCGGATGAGTCAGGTCTGATTTTTAGACTTCTGCCAATCAAAACTTTAGTACTCTTTAAGGAGCACCTGGTCGAAAAGTAAGCAAGGAGCGAATAACTTTTCTTGCGTGCACAAATGTATCCGGATCGCATAAAGTTAAGCTTCTGGTAATTGGGAAGTCAAAAACCCCTAGGTCATTTAAGAACTAGAAAACTATGTTAACAGCTTTCATGGCAAATAAAAATGAATTTAATACTGAAGAAAGCGAAGGTTGACACAGATGAAGTTGAGGTGGTTCTTTCACAACCGGAAATCAAATCTGAAGATGCAGACTTTTTCAAAATATTGTAACACGTTATTAATTTGTTTGTTCCTTATTTAACTAATGTACATACATATGTAAAATTTAGCTTAATGGATTAAGTGAATGATTTCCCTTTGATGAATGAACGTTGTTTTTAATTGAATGTTTTTTTATTCTTAAGTACCTACACCCAATTACTTAAGATTTTTTGACTCAGTCATTGCAACTACCTCGGTTATTGCAACAGGCTTGGTTTTTATTAGTTGCGTTGACTGAGGTCGCACTGTAGTTATAATAAAGAAATACAATTTTTTGCATATTGCAGATATCAATAAGAAGAAATTTACATAAAAAAGCGCATATGCGTGAAATAGCAATAAGAATTAATCAGTCATATTTTCATATGAGAAGACAAAATAAGAAATTAGCCATATCAAAACAAAATAAGAAATCAGAAATTCCAGAAAAACGAAAATGAAAAGAAATATCAATAAGTATTTCGTTTCATTCCGTTTCAGTTTCGCAGCAGATTTGATGCTGCTCAAAAATTCTGCTGCGTCGGATCGAAAGCTACAAATGTATATGGTTCTATCGTTTGGACGCGATAGCCAGCAACATGAATCTGTTGTGAACGCGAATCTCTCTCTTCCACTATATATACTTTTTGCTCGCGGTTTACGTGATCTGCGCGCATGAAAAATACGTTAACAAAAAAGAATGAGAAATTCATTACATATGCAACGTAGCAGAGCAGTGTTCGGAGTATAAACTTTAAAATATAAAAAAATAGAATTCTAACGAAAGAAATAACTGCAATTAAAAACAGATAAATTGTATCACATTTTACTAATCAAAATGGTGCAATATGTGAGAAAGTCTAATAGAAAAATTTCAAAAGATTAGCAATTTGACGCAAGTGAATTAAATTCCAAATTACATATACAACAGTTTTGAAAAGAAATTAGAACAAATTTATGGAAAATAAATGGAGAAATATGTAAAAGAAATTCTGTACGACAGTGCGATTTAAAAGCTATTTGCATTAAAAATGCAACGCTTAAATTCATCCAAAACGATTTGGACAACTAAATTTTTCCAATTAAAGGAAGAAAAAAAGTATGAACAAAAGCTATGTACGTCACTGTTGCAGCAACATAAGCTTTTGCACAGTTCAATTTTCTGTCTTGCGCAGTATTCCGTTTTCTTTTTCTTCCATCGTGAATTGGTTATAAAGTCCAAAACGCGAGAAAAGTTACTTAATAGTTGACATTGAAAACGAAGTGAAAACGAAAGAAAAAAAACCAAAACAAAAAAAAAAAATTCAAAGCGAACAGACGGACAGACATATAGTCAAATGTCAGTGATGTGACGTGAATTTGTGAATAAACTTTTGCAGATTAATAACAGAAAAAAAAAATATATATGTGCGAAAATAAAAACTAAACAATGAAATTTAGTAAAAATATTAAAAATAAGGTTTAAAAAAAAAAAGAAAACAACCAACAATAAATCAATTAAACTGAAATTCGGTGTTAACATTTTGTGAAATAAAAAAAAACAAACAAAAACCTTTAAAGAATGAATCACAATTAATTGCAACTCTACAGCAAAGAAAAAAAAAATGAAATTAGTTTTATGTAGAAAATTCTTTACTTCAAATAATGCAAAGTGAAAAGCACAACAAATTATAATTTTTGAACACACATTTCAAAGCTTTTGTTGGAAACAAAATCTTTTTCCTTTTTGTTTATTAAGTTTAATTTTAATAATTAAATAAATTAATGGAAATTAATATAAACTTAGTTTTATATGTGTAACAATTAATAAACAAATACAAAAAAATTAATAATTAACCAAACTACTTAAAATCAGCTGCAATATAAATAAATTAACTAACAACGATATGACAACAATAAAAGAAAAACATCGTCGTCGCCGCCGTCAAATTGCAGCAGCAACAAGAATCAACAACTTTAACGCAACAACCAAAACCGCAGCAACATTAAGCAAAACTTTCTTTTTACTTTAAAAATTTATTCATCTAACTCTTCTTTAGCGCTTTAATGGTTATGCATAAATTATAGCTATTTATTAATAATGTAGTGTGATTTTTATAGCAAGCAGTTTACTATATCCTTTTATTCTTCTTTAGCTCTCCCTTTCACTCTACACTCTTTCTAAGTTTTTTTTTATTATAAGTTTACATTTTTCGTTAACAGAAGTCTTATTTTAATTCTATTTATAGTTTTCTGTAAAAAAAGATTTTGTAAATAGAAAATTATAAAAGAACAAAAAAAGAAACAAAGAAAATGAAATTAAAAGTAATTAAATCAAAGCAAAACTAAATTTTTTTTTTGAAACTATGAAGATCTGCTAGGCGGTAGATTTAGGGGGGGATGCCAGGGTAGTAAGCCCGTGATGCCATCGGGAGGGATTTAAGGAAAGGGACCTGGGGTTTTTCGGCTCCCCGTTTTTAGTAACTTTTTTGTATGTGAAAAAATTAAAAGTTTTTTTTCTATGTCACGCAGTGAGGCGGCGTAGGGATACCGCGACCGTAGCCGGGTATTCATAGTGAGTGATTCCGTTTTTGTATGCCGCGCATAACATGCACAAAACTTGGAGAAGAATACAATCTTTCACGGAAGCAGCAAACATATTGATATTCGATATTATCACATAAGTGAAGTATTGAAGAACAATATTATTGCAGTAAAGTATGTGTCAACAGATAATATGATAGCTGATTTATTAACTAAAAGTCTATGTAAAGTTAAATATGCAAAATTTACAGAGGCTCTTGGCTTAAGTAAACAATAAATTGAATTTGTTAATTAACTTTAAAATGTAAGCAAAGAATATACAGCTTGTGGAGGAGTGTTGGAAACTTTAATTGCAGCCCTACATATTCTTTGTGCTTCTCTTTTACTCTTGTCATTCACTCACTTGTCATTGTACTTAATTATATTTTCAAACTCAAAATCAGTTTCTAATAAAAACTCAACAGTATATAAATTAACGAATTGGTTGGTGATATTTTAGTCCACATCTAATTTATGCAATCTTAAACTAAAAAGTTTTCTAAAAAGCACCTCAACACTCAAATAACATCCGCCAAATTATGAAAGCCAATTTTTAATTTCAAGCAAATATTACAAATTTTAAGTGATATATTTGTTACACGCGGCAAAAAAAAAAATACTTTTAAGGGTCAGACTCGCGGTATATTCCCGGCTAGGGTCGCGGTTTTCCTAAGCCGCTTCCGTGCGTTCGCATAAAAAAAAGTTCTAAAAAGGGTTCAAAGAGAATTAAAAACCCCGGGTCACTATTCTTAACTGAAGCACTGTTTACGGCATCTCGCTTAGACTTACCCTGGCATCTCCCCTTAATTTACTGCTTAGTGCATCTTCATTTTCTTTAAGTAAAAAGAATTAATTTTTAATTTTTTTTTTTCTAATTTTAATTTTAATTTGCAAAATAGAAATTTTTTATAATTTATTCCTATTGTGTGTTTTTATAGTTTTGCCATACAACTCAATAATAATGATTCAATAATACAGTGAAAGCTCCCTAATCCGAAGTTGTGTAATCCGAATTATCCAGTAATCCGTAATCCAGTAATACACACTCCATAGTCCGCATTGATTGCAGCTCTGTAAACCGAATCTTTCTTTTTTTATTCTTCTGTTTTTTATTGCTGTGTCTAGGTTTGCAAAGTTTTTTTGATGAAACCAAGAATGAAATTTAATAAATTGACGGGACATGATTGAGATGCAGAGATTACTATGAATGCTATTGTATATGTACATTAGAGCACCCATAAAATGTATGAAATGTGAAAAAGTGTTATATTTTTCGCTCCACACGCCTTTTCTAATAGAATGGGGTTAAAAAAGAAGATCTGCAAGAAAATTTAGTGTTTCTATTGGAAACAGGCCAGTCGCTTTTTACCCAAAGGCTGAAAAATGAGCTTAAAATGAGTTTTTTTATTTATCGATCTACAACTGCAAAACAAAAGATTTTTTGTGATAACGACCCAGGACATTTCGATGAAAAATAATAATTAATAATTAAGTTAAGTAATTGAAATTAAGTACCTAAAAAATTAGGTTTTTTTGTCATTTTTTAGGTACTTAACTTCAATTATTTCAAAATTCTGATGCTATGGGTCGATTTTGAGGCCAAATTCGGATTCAGCGCAAAAAATTACTTCGGAAAACGATCTTTAAAAAATGTATTACCCGATTTTACCTCATTTCAGCTTGAGTTTTGGCTCGTTTTCGAGGATTTTTTATTTTCCTATTAGTCTGGTCTTCTGAAAAAAAAATTCTGGAACAACGAGTTTAGGCAAAATCTTTTCGTCTGTTTTCGGACTACAATGCTGACGAATGTTAGACTAAGAAAAAAAATGTATTCCTCGAGTTTATCTCACTTAAACCCAAATTTGCGCTATTTTTCGCTGCTACTAAGATACCCAGCCACTGTATAGCAAAACAACTATCACCATCGTGTTCAGCAGACCAATCCAATATGAATCAATGCCAACAGCCCGTATCTCATGCAGATTTGTCTTTTGGGAAGAGTTATAATCACTCGCAAATAACAAAAATGAATTTAATTCCTAAATCGGACACTAGCGACCTCTAAATATCAATATTTTTTAATGAAATTTTTTCAGGGCTTAATTTTTTTTAAATAACACTAACTACTTTTCATAAAAGCAATGTATAAATCGAAAACTCAATTTTTTTTTGATCACCCTAATGTAGATAAGTCAAAAAAAAAAAACATTTTGAAATTAATTTTAATAGCTTTTTTTTTAGCATCAAAAATTAATATTTTTTAAAAAAACAAAAATTTTTCTTAAACTACATGAGATATTCTATTAAATAAGATAACGGGAACAAATGTATCTTCTTCGAATATTTAATGGGGACCGTTTAAAAAAAAAATGGAAAAATTGTTCATAAAATTTGTGTTTAACATCATTTAAGACCACGAACGCACACATATAGATCCAAATAGTGTATGAAAGATGTATTAGCCATTTAATTTTTCATCGAAATGTCCTGGGTCGTTATCACCAAAAATCTTTTGCTTTACAGTTGTTGATCGATTAATTAAAAAAACTCATTTAAGCTCATTTTTCAGCCTTTGGGTCAAAAGCGACTGGCCTGTTTCCAATAGAAACACTAAATTTTCTTGCAGATCTTCTTTTTTAACCCCATTCTATTAGAAAAGGCGTGTGGAGCGAAACAAATCACACTTTTGCACATATGGGTGCTCTAATGTACATCATAGCGGTTCAAAATAAAAACGTTGTGATTTTTTCATGATGTGACAGCGGATTACAATAGCCTTATATATCTGGACAAAGCCCATTACTAGGATTAAGGCCCTCTGTTTTGAGTAGACAATCCATTTTCAAAAATATTGATTTAAGAAATGGTGCTAGTTGCATAGGTTATCAAATTTTCCAACAAAGTGGGTATTCGAATCCGCGATTAGTTTTTCTTCTTCTTCTTTCTTTCTTATAAAAAAATTGAAAATTGACCGGACAAAAGTAAAAAAGTTCCGATTTTCCACTTTCTAGTTACAACACCTCAAATATTATCTTACCGCCGATCCCGTGGTACATCATTTTTAATGTACTGTTATTTGCACAGTCCCCGGATATTGACTCCATTGAAAATTTGTGGAATATTTTTTTTTTAAAAATACCTATGAAGCAAACAACCCCACAAAATCTGGACGAGCTATGGAAGGTCGCCAATGGACACCTTCTATATACCTTCAAATACTAAACTAATTGAAAGCGAGTATGCCTAAAAAAATACAGCTCACTACTAAAGCCAAAAGCACCCACATAAAATATTAAAAAATTACTTAAAATGGTTTTATTAGTTTGAGTCACAAAACTGTTCACTAAAATCTAAGTATAATAATAACTACCCAAGTTAATCAAAATGTGAAATATTTTATAAAGCATTAAGCAAAAGCAAGTTTTCTGTATACCATTTTTTAAAACCTTTTTTACAAAAAACAAGTTAAGGTGTTATTTTCGGCGAGGCCGAAACTCACATACCCTACACTGCACTGAAAGTACCTTTTCATCAAATGTTAAGAAGACGTTGAAGAGGTTGAATAAGTCGAAAAAAATGTGATATGTTAGAAAGGTTGACAGAGGTTGAAAAATGTTGAAAAGTCGTAAATATATGCAAAATGTTGAAAAAAGTTGAGAGAGGTTGAAAAACTCTAAAAAAAATCAAAGAGGTTGAAAAAATTTTAAACTATTCCAAATTGATGAAAAAGTCGAAAAAATAAAGAAACTTATGAAGAAAGTTGAAAGAGGTTGAAAAAGTCGAACAAATACATATAGAATATGTATATTGGTAAAAGTTAAAGGGTTGAAAAAGTCGGAAGAATATGAAAAATGTTGAAAAAATCGAATAAAAATGAAAATTTGAAATATGCCACGCCACGTTTGCGGTGACACACCCACTGGTACAATCCAGCCCGGTTTTGATCCAGAAATAGCTTTTTATAAGCAAACCCTACTTACTTACTTACTTGGGTGGCCATAACAACCCGTTGCCGGGTTACGGCCGACCTCAAAAGCTCTCTCCAGGCGCCTCTGCTTTGCGCGCGCCTTCTCCAATCATTCACACCAAGTGTGGATAGGGTTTCCTCGGCTTGGTCTTTCCATCGGAGGCATGGTCTTCCTCTTCGTCGTCGCCCAGCGGCTTCCGCATCAAACACCTTTTTCGACGGAGCTTCTTCGTCCATACGCACAACATGTCCCAGCCAGTGCAGACGTTGTATAGTGATGCGCTTGACTATGTCAATGTCAGCGTAGAGCTCGTACAGTTCGCGGTTCATTCGAATACGGTAGTCGTCGCCGACGTGAACAGGACCGAAGAATTTTTCTCTCAAACACCCCAAGCGTGGCTGCATCAGTCTGCGACACAACCCATGCTTCTGCGCCGTAAAGTAGCACGGGTAAGATGAGCGTCTTGTAGAGTGTCAGTTTTGTCGGGCGAGAGAGGTCTCTACTACTCAATTGCTTACTGAGACCATAGTAACACCTATTAGCAAGAGTTAGTCTTCGCTTTATCTCCAGGCTGACATCGTTTTGAGTGTTCACGGCGGTGCCAAGATAGGTGAATTCCTTGACAACTTCGAAAGTATAGTTGTTCGCAGTAACAAAGGATCCAATACGCCGCGTCTCCCTGTTTGTGGACAACATATACTTTGTTTTGCCCTCGTTCACCGTCAAACCCACTTTCGCTGACTCTTTTTCGATAGCAGAGAACGCAGCAGTAACATATCGCTTACAACGTCCAATGATATCAATATCATCGGCATATGCAAGGAGCTGGACACTTTTGTAGAAAATAGTGCCATTACGATGTACACTGGCTCTTCGCAACACCCCTTCCATCACAAAGTTGAAGAGGTTGCAGGATAGTGGATCGCCCTGTCTGAAACCTCGTTCGGTATCAAATGGTTCGGAGAGGTCCCTTCCTACTCTGACGGAGCTGGCTGTGTTGCTCAACGTCATTCTGCAAAGCCGCACCAGCTTCGCAGGTATACCGAACTCAGACATGGTGGCAAACAGGCAATCCCGTATCGGGCTATCGAAAGCAGCTTTAAAATCGATAAAGAAATGATGGGTATCGATCTGTTTTTCGTGAGTTTTTTCCAGGATTTGACGTAGTGTGAAGATCTGGTCTATGGTGGACTTACCAATTCTAAAGCCGCACTGATAAGGCCCAATCAGTGTGTTGGCAAACGGCTTAAGTCTTTCACACAGTACAGTCGACAGGACCTTGTAAGAGATGGCAAGAAGACTGATTCCCCGGTAGTTAGCGCAGATTGTCGGGTTACCTTTCTTCAGTACAGGACAAAGGACACTGAGATTCCAATCGTCGGGCATGCTTTCAACTAGCCATATTTTGCAGATGAGTTGATGCATACACCCTATCAGCTCATCGCCGCCGGTCTTGAACAATTCAGCAGGCAGGCCATCGGCACCAGCCGCTTTGTTGTTCTTAAGTCGTTGGATCACTACTCGTACAGCGTCATGGCTAGGTGGTGGTACGTCCACACCATCGTCGTTGATTGGTGGCATCAGGTTAATTTCTCCAAAGGCGGGATTGGTGGAGTCATCGCCAGCAAGCAGCTTGGAAAAGTGTTCCCTCCATAATCTCAGTGTACCCTGCGTATCCGTAACCAGATTTCCATGTTCATCTTTACAGGTTGATGCTCCGGGCTTGAAACCTTGGGTCAGACGCTTGACTTGTTGGTAAAATTTTCGAGCATCATTCCTGCCCCGTAACACTTCGAGTTTTTCACGCTCGTGCCTTTCCTGCTCTCGCTTCTTGCGTCTGAAAAGGCGCTTCTCATCCTTTCTTTTTTCCCGGTAGTTTTCGTGCACGGCTCGCGTTGCTGCTGACTGCAGGGTTCTTTTGTAGGCGGCGTTTTTCACTGCAGTGGCTTCGCGACACTCCTGGTCATACCATTGATATCGCGGAAGTGGGCGTCGGAAACCAATGACTTCCTCAGCGGCAGAGCGCATGGAGCGGGATATATGCGCCCAAAGCCCACCGGCATCATCGGGTAGAGAGTCAGGTTGAAGGAGCAGTCCTGAGAGGCGAGCGGAGTAGGCTTCGGCCGTCCGATGTGATTGCAGCTTAGCGACGTCCAGCTTTCGTTGCGTACCAGAGCGTACATCCTTTGCATTGCACATCCGCATGCGTATCTTGGCTGCAACAAGATAATGATCGGAGTCAATATTGACTCCCCGGAACGTACGAACATCTAGCACGCTGGAAGCATGCTAGACATGATCGATTTGGTTGCGTGTTTTCTGATCAGGGGACAGCCAGGTGGCCTTGTGGATATCGAGGTGTTGAAATCTGGTGCTACTTACTACCATGTTTCGCGCCGCGGCGAAGTCGATCAGCCGTAGACCGTTATTTGAGGTGGTCTCGTGAAGGCTGAACTGACCGACAGTGGGGCCAAATATACCTTCTCTTCCGACCTTTCCGTTGAAATCCCCGAGTACAATTTTAACGTCATGGGCCGGGCAGCGGTCGTATACTTCCTCGAGTCTCGCATAGAAGGCATCTTTGACAGCATCGTCCTTTTCCTCCGTCGGGGCGTGCGCGCAAATCAAGCTGATGTTGAAAAATCGAGCTTTGACGCGGATCGTAGCCAACCTTTCGCTCACAGGTGTGAACCTGGAGATATGGTGGCGAAGTCTCTTGCTTACTACGAATCCGCATCCCAATTCGCGCCTCTCCGCATGGCAGCTGTAGTAGATATCGCAACTTACTTGCTTAAAGCAACCTTGTCCTTGTTATTTCCTGGATGGCGGTGATGTCAGCCTTAATTTTTCCGAGGGCATCCGCCAATTCGATAGAGGCACCTTCCCTATTGAGGGTCCGGATATTCCAGGTGCATATTCTTAAATCATAGTCCTTTTTTCGTTTGCAGTGGTCGTCAACGTTGAGGGTTTCATTATCCGAGGCTTTTTTAGTCTTCATTGGAGTGTTTTTTTTTTACGTGGCGGGTACCAAACCCTGCGCACAACCCAGTTTACTTCCAGGGAGGACACGCTGCACACATTAGCTCACTATCTCAGCGGATGCGGAGATAGCTACCCAGATGGAGCCGCGGGGAGGCTGTGTGTCAACTTGCTAATGGTTGGCTCAGAGATCGCTCTGGCAATCCCCAGGTGGAAAGCAATCAGAAACTTTACTCTGATCAACCAAAAGCCAATCCATCCTATAAGCAAACCCCTAACATTAGTATGATTGCTTACTTATTTCGATAAATATGCCACTAACCGTATTTTATTTGTATGGGAGGTGCCACGCCCACTGGTGCTATTTCAGCCACTTTTGATTCAGATATACTCTATAGCAACAGAACCACTTTCATTAAATTTCATAGCAATTGCTGCAATAGTTTACTTAAAACAGCGCTTACAAATTTATGTTAATACGGGAGGTGCCACGCTCACTGATGCAATTCTGTCAAAACTAATTTATTTTTAAAGCCTATAGTAACTGACATCTAAACACCAAATTTTATGAAGATTACTCTCTTAGTACACTATTTATAACAATAAACAGTTTTTGCTTATATGGGAGGTGCCACGCCCCCAGGTACTATTGTACCAAATTTTTGTAATAAAAGACCTTACAGCAAGTATATCTACCTCATTAAATTTCATCACGATTACGTTGTTCGTTCTCTTAATATAACGTTTATAAATATTGTGGGCGGTGCCACGCCCTTCATTGAGTTTTTTCAATAAAGAGGCTGAGCTTGTATTGATGACAGCTTTCAGCGGCATCATCTCCAAGATTTTTATGAAAATCGTTTGTGCCATTTTTGAGATATATGGAATCAAAATTTTTAGCAGTTGAAAAGTGCCACGCCCACTTTTTCAATTCCGCCCAATTTTATCTCAACTCAAGACATATTTGATATGTATCCGTTTACCAAATTTCATAACAATATCTTGCACGGCTTACTAGATATGGTGGTATAAAGGTTAAAATTTAGGGATGTGCCACGCTTTGAAAACTTGAAACCTAACCTAATCCTAATCTTGTTCACATGTGCATCAAATCACCAATTTTCGTCAAAATCGCTGCAACATTTTTCAAAATTGACCTGGGTATATATACATAGGGTATGGGCGGTAGGCGTGTCAGTTAACTGATTTCGCACATTTTCAATAGCAAGATGCCTGCAAGAAGATGTGACCTGTGTGTGAAAATTTCATTTCATTAACTCTCTTGGTTTTCCCGTAAACCTGATTTCAACAGACAGACAGACAGACGGACATCGCTAAATCAACTCAGGTGGTGACGCTGATCAAGAATATATATACTTTTCCATACCTGCCACGCCTCCTTCTATGTGTTACAAACGGATGGACAAAGTGAATATACCCTCGGTGTAGGGTATAAAAATACAGCCTTAAAACTAGAAACATGTTTTTTTGTGAACAGTTGTGTGGCTCACTGTAAGTACATGTGTATCAACAATTACAAATGCATTTGAATGCACTGTCAAGCGCAAGAGCGAGAACTAAGCGTATTAGGTTGCACCAGTGCCAATGACACATTTAAGTCAAGGCCAATATTTTGGTGCACTTGTTGTTGGTGCATTGTATTACTTTATGGGAAACCTAAATTTGTGATCGACCAAAATAAACTGATTGGCGATCAAAGAAAAAGACGAAGAAGAGAGGAAGAGTTTCTAAAATACTGGTAAAAAGTAGGTTGAGAAAATACTTGTAAATTTTGTACATAAACTAAGAATTTAGAAAAATAAAATCAGAATTTGACTTGAACTCAATATCGGCGCACTCGCCTTTGTTTTTATTTTAAATTCTCTCCAAGTGCGGCATAATACCATAACTCTAAAGCGTGGCTCGCTAACCCAATAAGCCAATTTTTTTTTTAAATAAAATTAGGACAAACTAAAATAGAAAATCATCCCAAGGTTTACCTTATCCGCTAGACCAGATTCTGTACCCGATTTTCAACATAAGCGCTATGATGTTATCGAAGCTGTAAATCTGTTTGACGACCAGATTTACAACGCAGATGAATCTGGGCTTTTTTGGAAGATATTTCCAGACAAAACCTTAGTGCATCATAAACAAAAAAACAGCTCCGGGTACCAAAATGAGTAAAGAAATAATCACCTTCTTGTGTTGTGCTAATAAATCTGGAAGTCACAAGCTTAACATTGCTATAGTGGGAAAGTCAAAAAACCCACGTTCGTTTAAAAAACATAATATTGTTGAATATCACTCATCGAAAAATGCACGGATGACAACAAAAACTTTTACTGAATGGTTTTTCAAATCGCTTATACCACAGGTAAATAACTATCAAACTGAAAATAATTTGCCAAAAAAAGTTTTATTTCTACTGAATAATGCAAAATTCTGTGGCGGATGTGTAACGAATTTATCGGAGCACCCTGTTTGCCATGAATAAAAATATGCTCTACTGTTCTTACAAGCGGTAAAAATACGCCACTTAAATGCAATTCTCTTTTTTTTTGTTTTGTAAAGCTATTTTTTTTTGCAAGACAATAAAATGTAAGTATGTTTATACGTAGGCATATTAAGCGCAAGAAAAAAAAGGAACCGTAAAAGCATGGACGGCAACAAGCGGTAAGCCGACCGTTGTGTGGCAACAGGTTGCTAAACGCGTTGGTCGCAAGTCAGTTGCTGAAAATTTCGGCACGCGCCGGTCGCATAGAGCAGCGGGTAGTCCAACATAAATTATAACGCGTGCTAACCTAAAAGAAAAAGTGACATTAAAAGAAAATTAAAGAAGACGGGAATAGAACAAAAGGAAAATCAAGTAACCGCATTTGTGCGAATATTTTGTGTAAAAATACTCCAACTTGTGTTAATTGAACTATTGCTTTTTATTTTAAAACCTGTTCCTTTCAATAAGATTTAATTTAATGTTCTAATACATATCCACGAAAACGTCCAATAACAGAGCAACAGCAACAACAAATTACCTGCAAAGTCAACGAAATTGGCGTGAAAGGAAAAGCCAAAGAGGCCAAAATTTTAATACACAATTCTTTTGAAGAAAAATAAAACCTTTTGTATTGGCTATAAAGCGCGGAAAAATTTACGTAATAGCATATGAATGTAAATACCAAAATATATGCAGAAATATTCAAAAAGATAGTTTCATATCAAAGAAGGATTACTAAAAATCATCATAGAATCCTCAATTGACGTCTCCTATTTAATGCTTCATAAACTTAAAAACAAAAGACTACATTAAAATAGACCAATTAAAGTTAAATTATAGTAAACTATAACAAAAGTGCAGTTTTTCCAATCATGTCAACTATTGTGAGCTGACTCAAATTTAATATTTTGTTAATGTGAAGTGCTGATGTTTGCTTTGCGATATAATGCAGTCTACAACAAACAAACAGAGTTCAACTGCTATTAGCCAACAATAGAAAAATCAGTCAAACTTCCTTATACACACAAAAAGTAAATATTGACAAAATATTAAAAAACTTGCTAAGCAATTAATTAAGAAATGAAAAGCAATTTACTAAAAGATGAAAGAAATGAAAAGAAATAATTGCTAGTATTTTTATTTACTTATATATTTAATGATAGTAACTTTAAACTGGTGTAAAATTTATTGCATTAAAAATTTAGAAAATAGCTTTCAAAACAAGAAACAAGCTTTGGCAAGGCAACCCTATATATTCTTTTAAGGCTTTTCAATATCTATCATTTGGCACAAATTTCAGGCTATTATCTTCATTAATAAAAATTGACCCAAAAACCGGTGAAAATCCATGTTTGCGACAGGATTCAACAATGCAATCCAAGGTATTATATTTAGGCCTCTTCATGTTCTATCTTTTGGCATACATTTGGAGCTGTTATGTACTACAGTTTTAATTAGAATAGCAAAATTGGCTAAATTTCGGGCATTTTCGGCCATCGGGACAGGCTTTGGCAAGGCAACCCTATATATTCTATTTAGGCTCATCGAGCTCTATCATTTGACACCACTTTCATGCTGTAATCTTATACACTTTTTATTAAAAAAAAATGGCCCAAAAAACGGGTGGCAACCCTAGTATAGGACAGGCCTTGGCAAGGCAACCCTATATTTTCTATTTAGGCTCATCGAGCTCTACCTTTTGACACCAATTTCATGCTGTAATCTTATACACTTTTTATTAAAAAAAATTGGCCCAAAAAACGCGAGGCAACCCTAGTTTAGGACAGGCTTTGGCAAGGCAACCCTATATTTTATTTTTAGGCTCATCGAGCTCTATCAGTTGACACCAATTTCATGCTGTAATCTTATACACTTTTTATTAAGAAAAAAGTCGGCCAAAAGTGGGTTTTTTTCGACCATCGGGACAGGCTTTGGCAAGGCAACCCTAGATATTCTATTTAGGCTCATCGAGCTCTATCATTTGGCATAGGTCCCATGGTGTAATCTTATACACTCGACTTTTCTACAGCCGGCTCTTGGACTAGTAGTTAAAGAAATAAAAAAGCAAACAAACAAAATAAGTTGAGAGAAAAAGATTCACACTAGCATTTATATAAGTTATTTTATTCAAACTTTTATAAATTTTAATACATTTTTTTCAATTTACTTTTACTTTACAATTGTGAGATGGATGCACAACAGATATTGGGATTGAAAGCGCAGAAAAATTGTCCGCATCGGGTAGGAAGAGTGAGTTGCAAAATAGACTTTTAGTTCATTATGGACTCACAGAAGAAGAAACTGCAGGGGAGAAGAAGATGGTCATGAAGAAAAAGAGGGTACAGAACCTTCTGGGTGTAGTGGTACAGTTGATGATGAAGGTCAGACTAGAAGTTTATTTACCCTTAAAAATGTTCAAGAGAGTATGACCTCATTTTCAGGGAATGAAACAAGCGATATCAATCAGTGGATTAGGGAATTCGAAGATCAAGCTGTAATTTTAAGATGGAATAACACTCAAAAGTTCGTATACGCAAAGCAACTCCTTCAGGGTGCTGCCCGAATGTTTGTAAAAATTGAAAAGAATATTTATGATTGGCGATCACTAAAAATATACTGATTGATGAGTTTGGTCAAAAATTTTCTTCTGTTAAGATCCATCAGATGTTACGAAATAGGAAGCACAGGCAAAATGAAACTGAGTGAATATTTGTATGTATTACAGGATATTAGTCGACCGATTGATCTATATCACGAAAGTTTGATTTCATATTTTGTTGAAGGAATATTCGACACTCGAGCTAATAAAGCAATTTTGTACGAGGCGTGCACTATCAAAGATTTAAAACGAAGTATACCAATTTATGAAAAAATAAGAGGTCAAATTAAGACAGTTTGAAGCCAAAACGAACCTTCCACATCAAAAAATGTTGACGTGTCGCTTAAGAAGACAGACACAGGAAAACGTAGATGCTTTAAGTGTGGAGTTAGCTCACACTTGGCGAAAGATTGTACGAGTGTTGATTTTAAGTGTTTCCGCTGTAACCAAACAGAACACCGTTCCTTCGAATGCAAAGAAAAGGCAGGTAGTAAAGTTAATGTTTTAGAAGAATTGGACGATGTCAATGTGCATAATTCGGACAGTAAAACATGTCGCGAAGTAATAATAAACGGAAAACCTACTTTTTCTTTAATCGACAGTGGATCTGATTTGAGTTTATTGCGGGAGGACGTTTTGAAGCCTTGGGTGGAGGTGACATGAACAATGAAATAAAAATTTTCCAATGCATGGGTAAAACCATGTTCAAAAGTAAAGGCAGTATAAAATTGCCGACTGTGTTAGATGAAACAAAGTTAAATTTGACCTTTCATGTTGTTTCTCGTTAAGATTCTGATTTCTTGGCAGTAATAGGGAGCGATGTTATTGAAAGTTTTAACTAAGAACGGGATTAAATTTTGTGTCCCAAAAACAGAAATTGACGCTAAACCGGAAGAACTTAATAAAGATGACAAAGCAGTTCAAGACGAACGGAGCATCCTTTGTGGAATGGTTGATGCCATTGAGCAGTCTTCAAAGATAGATCTGTCGCATCTTCCATTAAAAGTCCACAACGAAATCGAATGTATTATCGAAAGCTATGAGCCAATAAAGTCCACTGAGTCGCCCATTAAAATTAAAATTGTTGTAAATGATGATGTTGCTATACACGAAGGTCCACGTCGTATGTCAAATAATCATCAGGTGATAGTAGATGAACAGGTAAAGGAGTGGTTGGAACAGGGTTTTGTTCAAGAAAGTTTTTCCGAGTACGCAGCTCCAGCCGTGTTGACATCTAAAAAAGATGGTTCAAAGCGTCTGTGTTGCGATTATCGCAGGTTAAATGAAAAAATCGTAAAGGATCGTTTTCCAATGCCGTTGATTGAGAACGTTTTAGACAAATTGCAGGGTGATAATATATTTACAACACTCGATCTGAAAAATGGTTTCTTCCACGTTCCACCGTCATCACGAAAGTGCAGTGCATTTATTACCCATCGAAGCCAATACGAATTCCTTTAGGCACCTTTTGGTATTTCGAATTCGCCCGCCGTATTTGGAAGATTCGTTCAAGCAGTTTTTCGTGAGTTGATACAGGAATACACCAGTGTTAAAAATTTATGATCCGCTCGCTGTTACGGAAGTGCATACTGACGCTAGTTCTTATGGTTATGGCGCGATATTACTACAAAAAAGACCCAGACGATCAAATGCTACATCCTGTACAATATTTTAGCCGTAAGACAACTCCTGCAGAAGCTAAGTACCATTCGTATGAGTTGGAAGGTCTTGCCATTCTTCAGGCCCTAAAAAATGGAGGGTGTATCTTATTGATAAAGTTTTCAAAATAATTACGTATTGTAATGCTTTTACTCTAACGATAAAAAAGAAAGAAGTTTCGTTGATAGTTTCACGTTGGGCGATGTTTTTGCAAGATTTTTCCTATCAGGTTGAACATCGTTCGGGGACGAGTATGAGACATGTAGATGCCTTAAGCCGAATGCATTGTATGTTGATACAAGACACAGATATTCACAAATTAAGAGATGCGCAGGATAAGGACGATTGGGTTAGAGCAGTTAAGGCAGTACTTGATCGTGGCGATAGTTACGAGAATTTTTATATAATCATATTATCGTTATTATTGACGGATTTTCAATGTTTGTATGGCTTTACCCGACGAAGAGTACTGATGCACGGTCAGTTGTCGATGTTTTGAAAAGACAGTCATCTATATTTAGTCATCCAAACCGCATAATTCCTGATCGTGGTACGGCTTTTACGGCATACATTTGTAAAAACTATTGTGAAACAAATTGAATTCAACACTTGCTCATTGCAACTGGTGTACACAGAGGCAATGGACAAGTGGAACGAATCCATCGAATCGTTATACCTATGTTGGCAAGAATGTGTCAGGAAAAACCTAACCTCTGGTACAAACCCGTTGATAAAGTACAACAATTTCTCAATAACACCCCACCACGTAGCACGAAAATCACGCCTTTTAAGATTTTTACCGTTTTAGACATCAAAATAGCTGAAAATAATGAACTTAGGAGTCTGTTAGAAGCAGAAATGTTTACCGAATTGAATGAGGAAAGGGAGAAAATACGAAAAAGGGCAAAAAAATATACAAAAGATACAGCAGAAAAATAAGAAAGCATACGATTCAAAGCGCAAAGTAGAAAAGACTTACGACGAGAATGAGTTAGTGGCAATTAAAAGGACTCAATACGGCTCGGGAATGAAATTAAGACATAAGTTTTTCGGTCCCTACAGGATAACTAAAAGGTTGGGTCATGGTCGCTATGAGGTCGAAAAAGTTGGCGATCATGAGGGCCCTGGATCAATAGTGACAGTCACTGAATATATAAAGCGTTGGGACCAAGCGTCCGGGTCGAACGCCTTGTCAGGATAGCCGATTGTAGGATCCGAAAATGTCCACACAGCAACCCTTACACTTTATTACTCGAAGCTGCGACAAGTTTTATAGACAGAGTAGTCATTGTTGTGCAGCCATAGCGCACAGTCGTTAATTTTCTTTTATACTTGTACATCTTAAAAATATATTTGTTTACCTTTTACTGTTATTTTAACTAAATAAAAATAACTACCTATTCAATGAGCAACAATTATATTTTTTAATCCCACATACATATCCACTAGAAATGTTAAAAAAAAGTTTATGTTCTAGAATACATACTTCAAGAACACTCGATTTTCGAAAATATATTCGTATTCGAGTATTTCCTCATTTAAAAACATAAAAAAAAATAATCCTATGGCTGATACCAGAGCTGCAAAATTTTCACTTTTCATTAAAAAAATTAATGAAAAAAAAATTGTTCTCATTTTTTGGTCCAAAAATTATCAAAATTAAATTTTTTTTTGAATATTTTTTTTTGAACTAAGCATGCACTGTTAATACTTAAGAGTAACTAATTATGGAAGCAAAATATTGTAATTATTTGCTTATAAAATACTTTGAAAATTTTTGGACCAAAAATCAAATTTATTTTTTTTATACTCGTTTATTTTTTTTATGAAAATTCATGTAGTGGCATTGACAGTTTCAAGTTATAGTGTATTAAGGGGAATGCAGTAAAACCAACAAAGTATTTGAGCTGTTACACAAGAAACACCAAAGCTCTACTCGCGGAGAGACCTCAGTTTTTCTACGAATGTAAATTAAACTTTTTGTAATGACTTAGCTTTTTTTAAAAAGACTTTATTTTAAAATATCTAACAATACTTAAGTACCATTTGACACGTACAAAAGATATTAAAAATATTTCCAATTAATTTTGTATGGCGTGTTCAGCTAATTACTTGATTTCGTCTGGTGACATATTTTTGTGTATAATTTACATGCTGATCGTATGGAGTACGGTGACCTTAACTCCCCCCTTTGTTAAAAAAATAAAGTTCACTTTATTTATTAGCGTCCTCGCTATTTCTAAATTCATGTGTCATCTCTTGTATTCGATTGCTGATGTCTTATAATATTATATGGTCTGGTTCGCCTGCTTTTCTTACGATTCTTTTTTTCTTTAAAAATTTCAATACTTGAAGAATTATGTGAGCAATAATTGTTAATGCTATTATACTTGATAATGTCCAAATTGTATTCTTTTTAACATAATCATTTCCAATATTTAGCAAATTAATATTTTCAAAATTCGTATTAATGTTTCTTGTGTCTAACTATTGCATAACATCGTAATTATTTAAATTTGTGTTCTTAACATAATTTAATATAACATTTTTATTATTTACGTATGTCTTATTGTCTATTAATATTTCATCGTTAAAAGTGATTAAATATATTCCTTCTAATATTGCTCCGTCTTTAATTATTTCAATTTCTTCATTTAGTTCTTTTATTACACTTTCCTTTTTTATTATTCAATAGTTTTACTAAACAAGATTCTTCTTTTACTGATTCACAAAATGTGTTACTTAGTTCTTTTTTTACAGTTTGAGACTGTTTCAAATTTATTATGACATTTCACAATTTCTTTTGGTATAACTAATTTGGAATTATTATGGCTTATGGCACGAACTTCATAAAATCTACACAACTTATATATTGTAGGATATTTTATATAAATAATTATTAAATCTTTATTTTGAACAATTTTAAACTTTGAAACGTCTAACAAATCTACTATAGTTAATTTCTCGTTTTCATGATTTACGATATCTTTAATTTCTTCCAAATGAAGTATACTAGGGTTCAATATTCCTACTTTTGCTAAAGTTATCGTGTGTATTATATTTTGTAATTCATTGACTGCTAATTGATTTCTTCTCTTAAATACTAATTTACTTTGTGAAACTTCTGGCATGTTTTTTATTGCATCGTTCAATTGGCTTACGGTCTTGAAGATTTCTGAATTCGTTATGAATTGTTGATTATTGTTTAATATCAATTCTTCTAATTTCGAATTTATTTTTACTAGATCGTCATGATCTGGTGTACCCGCTATTCATTTCCATAACGTTCCTATTTCATTAATTCCTCGCTTAATTTTATTTTCTTTATTCTTTTTTGATTTCAGTTTCGTTAATTGTCCCAAAAGAATCTCGATCAGTCCAATTTCCAAATCGTTTTCTATATTTTCTACAAATACTACCTTAAGTAGTTGTGTTTATTCCGTATTTATAATTCTTGTATTCTTTATTGGAATGTTTATAATCCTCAATCCTGGAAAATTTCTTTATAATTTTTATATAAGACCGCCTTTTCATTTTCTATCAATTAATAATATATTTGATATTATAATGATGAATAGGAAAGTGTTTAACAACTGCATCTGCAGAGAAAGAAATTCTTTATTTAGTCATTTAAATTTAAATTTAGAATTTGTATTTGCATATTTCTTCTATCTATTCTTTCTAAATGTTCCCTTCCTTGTAAATGTTCGCGATGAACTTCCATAGCATCATAAATTTCTGCTAACCAATCTTCGTCGTCACTTTCCCCATTGTTTGATTGTTCCATTAGGAAATCGGATTCCATAATTATATCCTGTACTTCTACTTCTAAGGGCTCAACTATTCTACTATTTATTTTTATTCTTCTACCCAAATCTTCTTTTTTTTACCTTTTGTTTCTTGTATCTTGGACGTAACTTATTCCGTTCACCTATGATTTTCTCGTAGACTTTTTGTCCAATGCAATACTCCTTATTTCTCTTGTTCTTGTTATGAGTGTTAAACATTCCTACTTGACAATTTTTTAATTGTTCTTTCAAGTTCGAGTGATTTACCTTATTATACAATACGTCCTGCGGTTTCTTATCAATAACCGTGTGTATTGTTTTGTTATATTGTTGGGCCGCTCTTATTACTACTTCTAAATCACTTAATAAATTATACTCTTGTTTTAAGCAGCGTGCAATTTCGATTAATGTAGAATGAGCTCTCTCTACTTGTCCATTTGTGGTCGAATGTCTAGGATCACAATAATATATTTCGATGTTAATTCTTTGCATCATTGATTTGAATTGAGGAGTAATGAATCCTGGTTCATTATCCAAAATAATATTTTTTACATTGGGAAATGATTGTAAAAATTCTAAAACTTTCTCTTCTAGATTCAATTTGTCCGTTATATGTTTGACAACTAAAAATTTTGAATATGCGTCTAGTCATGTTATAAAAATTAGTCTTTCGGCGTAAAAAATGTCGATATGTAGTTGTTCCCCTTCCTTCTGAGGAATTGGTGCCTCACCAATTGGAACTTTGATTGGATGCCTATCATATTTATTTGTATTGCAAATGTCATAATTTCTTATATATTCTTTGAATTTCTGTTTCATTTTTGGCCAATAATACATAGTCACAATTTGCTTAATATTCTCTTTATAATTCCTATGTGCCCTATGATGTGTTTGTTCGATTATTGTGGCCTGATCTTGAATGTTTGGAATATCAGTTGGGAAATTTTTTGCGTAAACAAATTTCATATTATTGAATGTAGATAATAACATTTCTTTTATTTCATACAAATCTTCTATTGTGCAATGAATAGCAGTGGTAAGTTTTGGATTCAAAAATTGTTTTAAGATTGTTGCTAAGCCTTCAACAGTACTATATTCAATTAAATGTCTCATATTTTCAAAAGAACGAATTTGTTCGTGAATAACGTCGACAGTGCCTGGATTCTTATTTATCAAAAGTTGTTGTTTGAATTGATTCAATGGTTTTCGCGTTTCTTTAATTAATATATTATCGCTACTTTCTGCTGAATGTTGAGTAAGATGAATTGATGAAGATTCATCAGAAGAGTCACTCGTTAGTTGATTTAATTGTTGCCTTGAAAGAGCATCTGCTACCACATTCGTATTTCCAGGTTTATAAACAAATCTTGGCGCGTATTCTTCAATAAAGGCATGCCATCTCTTCATTTTGGCATTTGGATTTCTTGTTGACACGGCGAATGTCAATGGTTGAATTCTGTGTGAATCTCTAAATTTGATACTCCATATAAATAATTACGTAAGTTCTTTAAGGCCCAAACTATCGCGTATAATGCTTTTTCGTTTGTAGCATACCTCTGTTCAGTCGAATTAAGTGTTTTTGATATAAAAGTAATTGGTCTTTTGTCTTGATATAAAACCGCACCTTTTGCTACGTTTGAAGCATCTGTTGTTAAAATAAATTTTTTCATAAAATCTGGTTGATAAAGTTCTACTTGGTTCTTTAGGAATTGCTTTAATTTATTAACACTTGATATGCCTTCGTCATCTAAAATTATTTCAGTATTCCTAGACTTGTACTGTGATATCCTACCGTTTTCCCCTGATAAATGTTTAGTCAGTGGTTTAGCTATGGTAGCATAATTTTTAATAAATTTCCTGTAATAACCTGTCATTCCTAGAAAACTTCTAAGTTGTCTCAATGTTTTCGGTATAGGAAACTCTGAAATTGTTTCTATTTTCTTTGGGTCTGTTTTAATAATATTTTCCGCCACTTTATATCCTAAGAATTCAACTTCAGACTGATAAAATGATGATTTTTCGAGAGATATCTTCATGTTTGCATCTTTTAAAGTTTTGGTTATTATTTTCAAATGTTCTCTATGTTCTTCTACACTTTTAGAAAATACTATAATATCATCAATATATACATATATGACAGTATTTTCCTATAAAATTCCTTAAGATATCATCCATCGCTCGCTGAAATATACTAGGAGTGTTTTTTAACCCGAATGGCATTCGTACATATTCATATTTGCCATTATTTACAGAAAATGCTGTCTTTTCAATATCCGATTCTTTCATCAAGATTTGGTGAAAACCTGATTCCATATCAATCGTCGAAAATATTTTAGATTGGCCTAAGTTTGATAATATAACATTAACGTCAGGTATTGGGTATTTGTCAGTGATTGTCTGTTCGTTTATTTTCTTTTAATCTACCACCATTCTTAATTTTGGTGTTCCATCTGCATTAGTACCTTTTTTTTGTACCACCCATATTGGTGAATTGTAAGGACTTCTACTTTGCCTTAAAATTCCTTCTTTTCATAATCTTTCAATTTCTTTGTTAACGAATGCATTGGCTGAAAGTGGGTATGGATATTGTTTACTCCATATAGGAGTTTCAACAATTGTGCGTATTTCCGCTCGAACATCTGTCCTGAACTGTAAATTCAAATTTATATCACCGTGAATTTCTTTGATTTCATTTTTTATTATTTCGCGTGATCTTTCTATTTCTTCATCAGCTTTAAGATGTCTTAAATTCGAATTATTATTTCTGTCGGTATTTTCATTAACTAGTGTTATAGGATCTCTTTGTCTTATAGTTTTATTACATTCTCTCTCATTTCCTATATAGTGTATATCATAATTCTTACCATTATGAGTCATTAAAGACTTTTCGAAATTCAAAGTCATTTTAGTTTTCATTATAAAATTCAATCCAATTAGTAAATCACTTTCTAAATTATTTATTATATAAAACCTTTGTTTAACGTCAAATAACGTTAATTCCGCGTAATCTATCTATACTATTATATAAAGAGGTAAGGTTTGTTTGTTTGTGTGTTCAGGGAAATCTCTGGAACTACGGAACCGATTCCAAAAATGTTTCTACTAATAGAAAGCTAAACTATTCCTGAGTAACATGGGCTATATTTTTTTTTGATAAAAGCAAGGGGCGTGGCACTTTACATGCAATTAAAACTTTTAACTCGCTATATCTTGGTTCATATGATCGCAAGAGTCTTAAAATTCGGTGTCAGGATGCACATAGCCTATGTTAAACACTTCACAAAATATGAACGGGACTAGACACCAGGGGCGTGGTGGCTATAAAACTTTAATTTAGGGTGGCCTTCATACGCAATTATTTTCAAAATAGCATTTTACAAAGACCACTTAATCGGTTCACATGGAATTTACACCACCTGTCTCTTATATTAAGACGCATAGCTAAGACGATGAAACTTTTATTTAGGGTGCATATTTAGGGTAGCCCTCATACACAAATATTTTATAAATAGCTATTTCTCAAAAACAGGTGAATCGATTCTCATGAAACTTACACAGTATGGCTTTTATATTAAGGAGCACAGATAAGAATATAAAAATTTTATTTAGGGTGCATACTTAGGGTGGCCCTCATACAAAAATATTTTTAAATATCATTTTCACAAGGACTGGTAAGTCGATTCACACCGAATTTACACCACGTACCTCTTATGTTAAGAGGCATAGTTAAGATTACAAAACTTTTATTTAGGGTGGCCCTCAGACAAAAACATTTTTTAAATATAATTTTCTCAAAGACTGCTTAATCGATTCTCTTGGAACTTACGCCACATGGCTTTTATATTAAAAGGCACAGACAAACTTAAAAAAGTTTTATTTAGGGTGCATATGTAGGGTGGCCCTTATACAAAAATATATTGAAATATCATTTTCTCGAAGACCGCTAAGTCGATTCTCATGGAATTGACGCCATATGGCTTTTATATTAAGAGGCACAGATAAGGTCGTAAAAATTTTATTTATGGTGCATAATTAGGGTGACCCTCATACAAAAATATTTTCAAATATCATTTTCAGGAAGACAGGTAGTCGATTCACACCGAATTTACACCACGTAGCTCTTATGTTAATAGGCATAGCTTAGGCTACAAAACTTTGACTTAGGGTGGCCCTCACACAAAAATATTTTTAGATATCATTTTCTCGAAGACCGCTTAATCGATTCTCATGGAATTTACACCACGTGGTTTTTATATTGAGAGGCACTGCTTAGGTTGAGTGCAGCGATGCGCACAGGGTAATGCTAGTGTGTTATAATCGTATAACCATTGATTGTTTTTACTCGTCTATCTATTGGTAATTAAATTTTGTTAACAGGATATTTGGTCTACAATAACAATTCGTAGCTCCAGTATCAATTAATATCTTTGCCTGTTTTCCTGATTTCTCGCTTGTCCCGATGATGTAGGGCAAGACATTCTCTCGTCTAAAAAAGCACCCTCATTTAAATTATTAACTCTTTGAATTTTTTCACGTGGTTGTTGTGAGCTTTCTACTGGTCTCTTCTGACCTTGACTCGGGAATCTATTAAAATTAGGATTATACTTATTCCTTTCATATTGGAACCTATTTGAGTCATAATTGAAATTCTTTTTAAAATTATTGTGGTTATTATTAAAATTTCCGCTACTTCTCGGTCTGTTTAATATTTGAAGTGATTCATCCACTTCAATAGGCTCTACTCTTTGTTGTGGTCTATGATTTTCTTTTCTTTTAAAATTCATGTTAGCCTTTGGGAATCTCAAATTATTAACGTTATCGTACGATCGATTAAATTGTTGGGCAAAATTAGCCCTTAAATTATTTGACTCTAACTCTTGCGCTTTTGCTAACGAACTCGGGAGATCACTTGGTGATAATGAAAATAAAATATTCGAAAGAGGCGCGTTCAGCCCTGTTATGAAAACTATTAGCGCGTTTTCCCTGTTCTTTTTATTTAACTGTAACGTTAATTCGGTACTCGTGCCATGAGTCATTATTGTCTTATTTATTAATAACGTTAGCTTTGTGTTAACCAAATTGTAATAATCTAATATTGTCGAATGTCCCCTTGCCTTAGAACACTGAGTTCTTGTTCAATTATATGTATTGGTCGCTTATCTGAATAAGCAAAATCAAGACGACTGATTATCGCATCAAAATTGAGCACTGTACCGTGGTTTGCTAACACATTATTTGCTTCTCCTATTATTTTATTTCTCAGTATAGTCAGAGCACCAAAATATCTTCGACTTCCCTTTGTATACAAACTCATAACATTACTAGCCGCTTCTCGCCAACTGACATATAGGTTTGGTTTTCCTTCGAATTCCGGTAACGATCTATAATCATGTCTAATGGTTCATTACAGTTTATTGTTTCAACTATCGTTTGTGTTTCGTAATTTTCTACTGTATCAGTTGTTGTTAACAATGCCAATTGTGTTTGTAAAGCGGTAACTTTACTTTCTACATCCACTAAATTTGAGGCAATTAATCGAGAAATTAAATCTACAGTTAATGGATTCGCGTTATTTTGTGCCATTTTTTCTTCTTTAAATGTAAACTTGTTAAACAAATCACTCAATTCCTCATTATGAATTCTATCCTCACGTTCCGTATCTGATTTTTTTTACACGTTTAAACTTATACTAAAAGTTTCAAAAGCACTATTTTATTATCCTTTTTCTTAAATTTATTTAAATATCTTCTAATGACATTTCTTTCGAGTCCTTTTCTCCTTTTTCCGGATACTTGTTGGTTTCAGCAGTCAACTATATCTCCTTATCTCGAGGTGTTTCAAATATGGTTGATTTTACAAAGATAAATTCTTTGTCCGCTTTTATTGGTCGCTTGAGAATCTCGTGTTCACAGGATACTTGAGTTTTTCTCCTTCAGGATTTAATTTACTTGGTAAATTTATTTTGCAGCTTTGGATACTTTTTGTTGAACTTTTGATTCTCCTGGCAGGATCGCCAATTAAACTTTTTGTACTGACTTAGATTTTTTTAAAAAGACTTTATTTTAAAATATCTAACAATACTTAAGTTATATACTAGATGTTAACTGTTATTTAAAAAGATTACTGCTTAACTGTGACTCCAAAAAGGAACTTATGCAACTGCAACGTGCTGCTATTTATAAGATTCGCTTTTCATTCTTCTTCTATTTCTTAAGTTCGACTTTGCTCCAAGAGATCGAATTTCCAATTATGGTTAAGATCCATTTGACACGTACAAAAGATATTAAAAATATTTCCAATTAATTTTGTATGGCGTGTTCAGCTAATTACTTGATTTCGTCTGGTGACATATTTTTGTGTATAATTTACATGTTGATCGTATATAGTACGGTGATCTTAACTTGTACAGGCTTAAGAAATAGCGGCAAATTTTTTGCAATACTCCCTTATATGTACATAAGGAAAATTGAAAAAATATTAAAAAAAAAAATTATATAAAAGAAAAAATCAAATTTTCATAATTTTTTTGGCCAAATTCCAAAAATGAAAATTTTGTAACTCTGGTAGCAGCCATAGGATTATTTTTTTTTTTATTGTATTCTTTATTCTTTTGGTTAGCGTATACGCCTTATTCAACGCCCACCTCAACTGAAATGTCTAAAAATGGAAGACTATATTGTTTTCTAACAAATACAATTATAACTTGGAAGATTCGGATGAAATAAGGCGTATACACAGGCCAAAAGGAGAAAGGTTGAATTCTAAGTATTGCAAAGCCACTGTAAAAATGGAGGTGGCAGTGTAATGGTCTGAAATTTTATTTCTGGTCATGGGATTGGGACAATTCAAGGGATTGAAGAAATTATGGATCGCTTCATGTACATTGACATATTAAAAGACGTGATGCTGCCATATGCCTATGCAGAGAAGCCACTTGAATGAAGGTTGCATCAGGACAATGATCCAAATATGTCTCTAATGCTTGTAAGGGCTGGCTTCAGAGCAATAGGGTAGAAGTTTTTGGTTGGCCTGCCTCGACCTGAATCCTCTTGAGACCTTGTGGGATATTTTCAACATCAATATCATCAGAAAAAATTGCGAAACCACGGAAGACCCATTCAGTCCTTAAAAATATCCTGGGGAAGGATATCGCAGGGTATCATTAATAGTTTAATTTTTTCTATGCCTTAAAGAGGTGCGCGAGTCGTCAAGAATAAAGGGTTCGCAACTAAGTACTAATTTTAAAAGTTTTTACTTACCATAAAAATGGGGGTGCTTTAGTTTTGTCCGTTAAGGTTTTGGGTTTAAAATGTTCCTTCGATGTTAACTTTTTATTTATGAGACGCAGATTTTTTTTTAATTTTTGCTTGTCAATAATAAAGGTATAAATAAATAAAATAAATACGTAATATGTTTTAAGAACGTAGTTTTCATAAAAAAAATCATGATTTGAAAAAAATGTACTAAGGGGGTGCTTAAGTTTTGGCCGACACTGTATGGGTCATTCTACCTCGTTTTTACATTGAAAATTTAGATTTCTCAAAAACAATTTTTTTTCGATACCTTGTCAAAAAATATTCGATGCGTGTTTTTGGAAAAAGTTTTTCCGGGCTTATTTTCGAAAATACGGGTTTTTGAAAATCACAAGTCTTAAAAATACATGGATTTTCGGACGCTTGTATTTCAAAATGTACGCGTCATGTAGAAAAACCGTTAAGGCTTAAAAGTTAGCATTTGACGTCTTATTTCATATTGTCGTATTGAAAATTTTCTTCTTTTAAGTTATAAGCAAAAATTTTGCAATTTAAAACTTAAAATCGAAAATTTTCTTATTTGGGTATGTTTAATTTTTTTGCTTTTTTCTTAGAGAAAAGACAAAATCCTAGCAATCATTTTGCAGTTTATTTCAATTTGGGACGAATACTGGTTCTCTAGACATGAATTTTTCTGTGTCGCCGGATTCTGGTAGATAGATTGAAACTTGAGTAAAAATTTTTTTTTTTAGTGCGCGGTGCCATGCCTCTTACAGAAAATACGTTTTAACAGCAAAAAGACAAGTATTATATTCTTTTAAGAAAAATATCTACTCCTTCCTCTTTTCTTTGTCAAAATTGATCTCACTAATTAATTTGATAAATTTAAACATTAAATTTGTTTTATTAATTACGTTTATATCTTAAATATATAAATATTAAAATCGTTTTGAAAATTGCCCAAGTCAGCCAAAACGGAAAAATATGACCCGTTCGAATGGAGTATTATGCATTGTAAGAAAAAAAGTAAATAAGATATTTCAATCAAACGAAAACTATTAAAAAGTTATATTATTCCATAACATTTTAAAACTAGTCGCATTAAAAAGTGTTGCCAGGTTTCGCTGACTTGTGCTTTTCTATAGATGGCCATGAAAAACACTTTCGTTTTTGTCCCGTTCGAATGGCTTTTTTATTGCCTCTATCTTGGAACCTGTATAACGTTTGGCATCAACTTTACCACTCAATATAGTGCTACCAAAGGGCTATTCCTTAAAGTAACAGAAAAAAATAAAAGTGTTTTACTTTGACTTTTATTCCACTTAAAAAAAAAAACTTCCGCCCCGTTCAACATTAGAGAAATGCCCATATGTAATTTATAAAATGCGTTATATTTTTTCTTTTTGATAAATAAAAATAAAATAAAATTTTTTTTGAAATCATGACTTGTATTTTCGAATATAGCATTATTTCAAATATGTATTATACATAAAACAGCCTATCCAGTAATCGGAATATATCGTCAATCTGAATTACGGTCTGCAATCATTAATTCGGATTAACGAGCTTTCACTGTACATCTTATTCTTTTGAAATTTTAATTTAACAAAAAAAAATAATAATTAGAACAGTTAGATATTTGGTTTATATTAAATTTTAATAAATTTTCTTAACTTAAAATATTTTTTTTAATATTTAAAGTTGAACTGAAAGTAAATATTAGAAAGAAAAAAGTGTAGAATCACAACACATTTACGAGAGCTCTACCAAAAAAATTCGTCTACATATTGAATCATTTTAAATGACAAATGGAATAAAAAGACAAGTTTAAGTGTTATCTTTGGCCAGGCCGAAACTCACATACCATAAACTGCACTGAAAGTAGAAAGTAGTAGTTAAAAAGGTTGAATAAGTCGAAAAAAATGTGAAATGTAAAAAAGGTTGACAGAGGTTGAAAAACGTTGAAAAAGTCGAAAATGTATGCAAAATGTTGAGAGAGGTTGAAAAACTCTAAAAAAGTTGAAAGAGAAATGTAGAAAAATTCAAAATCGAAAAAATAAAGAAACTAATGAAGAAAGTTGGAAGTGGTTGAAAAAGTCGAACAAATACATATAGAATATACTGGAAAATGTTGAAATATGTCGCGCCCACTTATCCAATATCGCCTACTTTTGATTCAATAAATTATATTCGTGATCGACATCCGCATACCAAATTTTAGCAGAATAGATTGTATAGTTTGCGATATATATCGTAGTTAGCCTTAAAATTTAGGGCGATGACACACCCATTAGCACAATCCAAACCGGTTTTGATCAGGGTTGTAACGGAGCTTCGCATCCGCATCCGCAAGTGCGAAACTTCCGCTTAATATCGTCTATCCGCCTCCGCTTCCGCAAATTTTAATGCGGAAAATCGGAGGTAAACGGAAGTTATAAAATCAACTTTAGAGCTTACAAAGTAGAAAATTCGGTGTTTAAGCTTATTTAATTTTTATTGTTTTGTGCTGGTACGTGGTTAAAATTTGATTAGCTCGACCATAGCTAGACACTAAGTTAACTAAACTAGTTACTTTTTATTTAGTTAGTTTCGTAAGAAATGGTTATTGGTACAACCTAGTATCAATTTCGTTTACACAGATTTCGAAAGTAGACCACTTCAAAAATATCGTGTTGAAATTTCATAAAGATTTAAGCTCTATAAGTATATTTTTGCAACTTTATTTGAGCGCACTCTCCGGTTCAATAAAAAAAAATTTAAACGCGTTTCTCTCAAATTTTTTTATACGGTGCCAGTCTTCTGCAAAATTACTGAGTCGATCCTTATGAAATTCTAACCACATATTCGTCACATGTATGGGTATCGCTTGAACCAAAATTAAGTCAAAATATTGATTTTTTCTATGATTTTTAAACAGATAAAACACCCATAAAGTCCTTATTTTTCGAACAGATTTGCTCAAAAAGCCGTCATTTTGTCATTTTTGCATAATATATAATATCTAATCTTGGCTCAGACGATAGCCACTGTCATGTGGAATCGTAATATTTTTGGTTTTAGTGTTTCACTGGCTCCGTTGACGCCAATTGTTTGTGTATTGCTACGCAGATGGCGCTATTTTACACGGTAGACACGTTCCTTAGAAAACCGTTCAAAAAAAAATAGTGGAAAAAAATATATATACGAATTATGGTTAATTTTGGGATTGTTCCACAACTTTAAAATATCGTGTAAAATGAAAAATAAAGTATTTTCTCAAAAACCGTGTAAAAAAATTCAAATTATGTGGAAATTTCACCATAGAATTAAAAAATTATATTCTAGATCCCGTCAACCTTCGAGGAAAAATCTTTACTGCATGAAAGTACGGCTAAAAAAATATTGTCGTTTCAGTATACACATTTGATTTCAATTCACACCGTTGCTAAAGAAGTTTCACTTAAAAAAGCTTTTTTGGGATTCGTGTTATAATAAAAAAATTCGTGTAAAATTGTTCTTATTTTTGAGCCGTGTTATTTCAAAATCTTATAAAAAGACTTACTTACTTACTTGGGTGGCCATAACAACCCGTTACCGGGTTACGGCCGACCTCAAAAGCTCTCTCCAGGCGCCTCTGCTTCGCGCGCGCCTTCTCCAATCATTCACACCAAGCGTGGATAGAGTTTCCTCGGCTTGGTTTTTCAATCGGAGGCATGGTCTTCCTCTTCGTCGTCGCCCAGCGGCTTCCGCATCAAACACCTTTTTCGCCGGAGCTTCTTCGTCCTTACGCACAACATGTTCCAGCCAGCGCAGACGTTGGATAGTGATGCGCTTGACTATCTCAATGTCAGCGTAGAGCTCGTACAGTTCGTGGTTCATTCGAATACGGTAGTCGTCGCCGACGTGAACAGGACCGAAGAATTTTTCTCTCAAACACCCCAAGCGTGGCTGCATCAGTCTGCGACACAACCCATGCTTCTGCGCCGTAAAGTAGCACGGGTAAGATGAGCGTCTTGTAGAGTGTCAGTTTTGTCGGGCGAGAGAGGTCTCTACTACTCAATTGCTTACTGAGACCATAGTAACACCTATTAGCAAGAGTTAGTCTTCGCTTTATCTCCAGGCTGACATCGTTTTGAGTGTTCACGGCGGTGCCAAGATAGGTGAATTCCTTGACAACTTCGAAAGTATAGTTGTTCGCAGTAACAAAGGATCCAATACGCCGCGTCTCCCTGTTTGTGGACAACATATACTTTGTTTTGCCCTCGTTCACCGTCAAACCCACTTTCGCTGACTCTTTTTCTTATAAAAAAAACACCGTGTAAAACGAGTGTAGTGTTGGGTGTATATAATTTTAAATGAATTAAAAAAATATATTGTTTGTGTATTTCAGGAGTAGGTATATATTGATCCTGAAAAGATATATAATCATATCTTCTACTGGGGGTGGCATAATAAATTCTGAAAAATATCTTCTTCGACAGGCTGGAAATCTAGGTTACCTCCTAATGTTTATTTAATACTAAAATGTTAATAAAATCTTTTACACTTATCCCTCGCTTTACACGCTACTCGTTTTACACGTTTTCGATCTTACACGGTTCTTAAAATCAAAATTAAAAAAAAAAATGTGTGAAAAATGACTAATTTTGACTGCACGCGAATTTATTTCTACTTAATTATAGATCTGGCAACACTTGAGACGCATATATGATCTACTGCCATAAACTTATACAAATTTTTTTTTATTTATATGAAGTTCAATATTTTTTTTTTATTCTATGAAATGGATTTTTTATGTTTTTTTTTCACTTTACAAATAAATTTAACTATTTTTATGTTTTCTATGACTTGAATGATATTTTTATATTTTATTAAGTGTATTTATTGTCTTCAATAAATGTCTAAAAAAGATTTTTTATAGTCATTTTCGTTTTACACGGTTTTTCCATCACGGATTTGTCAGGAACGTATCTACCGTGTAAAGTGAGGGACAGGTGTATTCTAAATATTTTCAAATTGTTTTTCCACCTTCGCCTTTGCCTTCGCCTTCGCTTCCGTTAAAAATCCGCATCCGCGGAGATCAATTTCTGAACTCCGCATCTGCATCCGCCTCCGCATAGATGATCTCCGTTACAACCCTAGTTTTGATACAGAAATAGCTTTCCATAAGGGAACCTCGTACACCAAATTTTAGTATTATTGCTCACATATTTTGATAAATATGTCACTTAACGTATTTTATTTGTATGCGAGCTGCCACGCTCACTTGTGCTATTTCAGCGCCAAAAGTGGGCGGAATTGTATAAGTAGGCGTGGTACTTTTCAACAGTTAAAAATTTTGATTCCGTATATCTCTAAATTGGCACAAACGATTTTCATAAAAACTTTAGAGATGATGCCGCTGAAATCACTTATTAATACACGTTTAGCTAATTTACTGAAAAAACCTGTTGAAAGGCGTGGCCCACAATAATTAGAAACGTTATATTAAGAAAACTAATAACGTAATTGTTATGAAATTTAATGAGGTAGATATACTTGCTACATGGTCTCTTATTACAAAAATTTGGTCCAATAGTACTTGTGGGCGTGGCACCTTCCATATAAGCAAAAAACATTTATTGTTATATATAGTGTGCTATATGAGTAATCTTCATAAAAGTTGGAGTATAGACGTCAGTTACTATAAGCTTTAAAATCAAATGAATTCAGACGGTATTTCATCAGTGTGCGTGGTACCTCCCATATTAACATAAATTTGTAAGCCCTGTTTTAAGTGAACTATTGCATCAATTGGAATTAAATTAAATGTAAGTGGTTGGTTCCGATTTGGCTGAAATTTGGCATTATTGTAATATCGTTGTCCAGTAATAGATTTGCGTTCAGGAATTTGCCCTAGTATAATTTGTTGTTGAGATATGCAGGTATGAAATTCACGATTTTCGTACTTTTCCAGAATAAGTGTTTTTTTCGAAAACTCATAGCTTACAGCAAACTATGAATTAATAATTTTAGGTACGATTTTAGGTATTTATTTGTACTTTTTGAAAAAAAATTTTTTTTTGCAATATTTTTTTAATTTAATAAAAAATAAAAGAGCTAAATTTTTGAAAATGAAATGAATTATTGAATTTTTTCAAAAACCCATTTCATAATTTTTTTTTAAAAAACTTTGATTTATTCTGCATTTGTATTTTTTTTTTCAATTTAAAAAAAAATAAAAGAGCTAAATTTTGTAAATTGAAATGTATTTGTGATTTTTTTTTTTTTTTGAAAAACTTAATTAATTAAAATTTTGGAACTGTTAACCTTTGTGTCTACAGCCTAAAAATTATACATCAACATACACCCAACATATCCGGGTATCCCATACATTTTGTATGAGTGTTTTCAATTTTTTATATTGTTAAAGGTTTTTTCTACTTATAGCGATTATTGATTATGCGTATTGATATGTGTATGTATACTAGGGTGTTTTTTTTTCAATTTTTTGGAGATGGATTTTATTTATTTTTTCCTATATTATGGCTTGAGGAATAAAAATAATTGTCCCAACATTTGAGCTTCCTAGCTCAAACCAGTAATGTAAGCGGCTTAGTTTCCTTAATAGGAAACTAAGTGGATGCGCCGCACAGTGGGAAATTTTTTAATGTTTTTGGACAAAAAGCCGTCTACAACGCAATTAATAGATTTGAAAATGTTTTTTTTTTTAAATAATTGTTAGGTACCACCCGATGTGTGAGTACTGCCCGAATTTTTGAAAATGTTCAACATAACCTCAAAAAATCCTATAAATATATGAAATTTGTGTAGTTTTTCGGGAGTTTTTCGAAAAATAAAAAGACATTTTTTTAAATTTTTTTTTGAAGTTGCATTTTATCTTAGACCAAAATTTCTTTTACTTTATTAAAGCATAACTATTCAAGATTTATTTCTGAAATTTTGGTCCAAAAAAATTCGTCAATAAGTTAGAAAAGTGCAATGCCGTGAACGACCTCAAAATTTGAAGTGAGCAAGATATCTGGAGACTGGTTCATCCGAAAAAAGAAAATTAAACTTTTTTAGGTTAAGCAAATAGTTGAGGGGCGTTTGATCGTTGTTTTTTGAAAAATATTAATTTTTGACAAAATGGTGGGCGTACAAAGAAAATTTTCATTTTTCATTTCGAACTATCAAACGCCCCCTAACAATTTGCTTAACCGAAAAAAATTTAATTTTCTTTTTTCGGATGAACCAGTCTCCAGATATCTTGCTCACCGCAAATTTTGATGTATATATATTTATAGGATTTTTTGAGGTTATGTTGAACGTTGTCAAAAACTTGGGCAGTACTCACACATCGGGTGGTACCTAACGATTATATTAAAAAAAAAAATTTTCAAATCCATTAATAACTGCGTTGTAGACGGCTTTTTGTCGGTGGCAGGTTTGATCTAGGAAGTTGAAATTTTTTGGAAGAACTTTCTCCAAACCCGATTCTATTATATAGGCATAAAGGACAAATTTAAAAAAAAATAAAAGCCAAATCGGAGCCAAAAAATTTTTTCGCTGGCGTTTTTGTGTGTTTTACCCCATATATGAATCAAAAGTGGCTGAAATAGCACTAGTTGGAGTGGCACCTCCGATATAACTAAAATACGTTAAGTGCCATATTTATCGAAATATGTGAGCAATCATACTAAAACTTGGTGTAAGAGGTTCCCTTATGGAAAGCTATTTCTGGATCCAAATCGGACTGTATTGTACCAGTGGCCATACTCGTATATCGCAAATTATACAAGCTATTGTGCTAAAATTTAGTATGCGGATGTCGATGACGAATATAATTTATTGAACCAAAAGTAGGCGAGATTGAAGAAGTGGGCGTGACATATTTCAACTTTTTCATTTCTATTCGATTTTTTTCAACATTTTCCATACTCTTTCGACTTTTTCAACCTTTTTCCTATATGTATTTGTTGGACTTTTTCAATCTATTTCCACTTTCTTCATAAGTTCCTTTAATTTTTCGACTTTTTCATCGATTTTGAATTTTTCAACAATTTTCAACCTTTTTCAACTTTTTTAGAGTTTTTCAACCTCTCTCAACATTTTGCATATATTTTCGACTTATTCAACCTCTTCAACGTCTTTTTAACATTTATTTAAAAGGTATTTTCAGTGCAGTGTGAGTATGTGAGTTTCGGCCTGGCCGAAGATAATACCTTAACTTGTTCACTTTGTATTATATAGTGAAAAATCTACTAGATTGCAAAATTAATTAATTTTACGGTTTTTCGCATTTCAAAAATTATATTTGAGATTTTTTTATTATTTTTACTGCCGTTTTGCAAAGCTCAAACTTTTCTTCTTTTTTTTAACACACGACGTACCGCACGCATTCAACATTTTTCCGCCATTCACTGTATGCAGTTCATACGTTGAAAATTTTTGCGCATACCCACTCTTGCCAATTGTCCGTCCGCTGCTCACGCCTATAAATGCAAAAAAAAAAACAACTGGTATTGTGCCTTAAGGCCCTATTAAACCATGCATGCTTTAACTGAAGTCAGCTTCTGAAACTGTACGAATACACATACAGTCTGTCAAGTGATTGTTTGCAAAATAAATTATGAAACACAATTTTCACTTTCTTATTGTATAAAAATAAGAAATGTATATATTTTTTGGAAATTTTTTTCGAACTCAATTTTCTTACTCATTCCTCATTAGAAAACAACAAAAATATTGTTTGATATAAACAAAAACAAATGTTTATGGAAAAAAATAAAAACAGTAGCTATGTAGCTGGAAATTTCCAGAGCTTTGAAAATATATGAAAATATATGTAGAAAATCATAGCCCATGTGTAAGCCAAATAGCTTAAAAAGTGCTATGACAACAAAACATAACTCAGAAAGATAACAAGAAAAATGGAACAATGCGTGCGAAATCAAAAAGAAATACGCACTTTGTACACATCAAGGTCACATACCCAATAGCTCAAGTGTTAGAGCGGCCGTCGCAATTCAAAAAATGCATACGGTCGGGTGTTCGATTCTCAGTACAACTTAACCAAAAACTGGTCTGATGAGGCTATGTATATGCATATAAATATGTATATACGTGGTAATAGCCGAAACATATGTCACCAATTACCAGGTTAAATTGATCCACTTGTTATCTTTGTCATGTTGGTTGAATAAAAATGACTAAAAAAGTTCAATATAAAAATTGTTCAATTATTAATATAATAATTATTAGTCTTAAACAAATCAAAAATTCTTAAAATAGAAATTTTTAGTTGTTTGTCATTTTTTGGTAGTTCTTATTAATAATAACTAAACGGTAATTGCACTTTTATCTAACAAACTTTGATAACAAAGAAAAATAACAACTCTGAGTACACTACCCGCAACTTCCTTTGCTATCGTTGTTTTTTAATTATTTGTTATTAGAATTAAAAATTAACCATTTGTTGTGTTTATATTAATACAGCGGATCGTACTTAAGTGCTGAAAAAGCGTCAACCAAAAATATACTGATGCGATTTTAAGAATCGAAACATGTGTCTATGTATGCTGCAAAGTTGTTGTTGTTCCTTCTTTACCAAAGTTTGTTAAATAAAAGCAATTGTATACAATTATGTTTTAGATTACAAAAAGAATCACTGTAGAAGGGGAAACCACCCCACCGAAACGGGAACATAATGAAATAAATATATTTATATTTGCATTAAGTAAGGTATAGGCCACTTAGCTCAAAACAACATTAAATAAAACGGTTTCTATTATTTAAGATATATGCGGGAAAACGGTGACATCAAAAGTGCCGTCATCGTGGACTTGAAAAACTCTAATGCTTTGCCGTTATCGCGGAATTTTATTTCAATTCATTCATATTTAGGAAATTTCATGCTTTTTCAGAATAACCAGGTATGACACCCTACACTCTGCCAAAATTGTATGTCATAATAATGTTGGATCTTCATCAACAAATTTCATTTATTACTTTATTTAATAATAAGCTATTACTTACTTAAAAATTAGTTGCTACTGTATTCGTAATAATTGCCAAAAATTGCACATCACTGAAAGCAATTTTTACACAACATTGATACGAAACGTCAAATGTTAAACATATTCTTTTACTTCTGACAATTACTACGACGGTAGCAGCAGCAAATCTTAGCAGCAACAAAGTTGTAAAATTAATCTAATATAAATTTTGTAATCATTGAAAAATTAAAGTGTGAAAAAACGAAAGTAAAGTTTTTTATTGTTACTCCGAGCATTGGAAGTAACATTTGGTGCCGAAACCCGGAAACAGACTCACTTTAGATTTAGTCTAGTTTAACCTCAATCGCTGCCTGCTGCCACACGTTGCCTCAAGGTTATCGTAATACGTTCATGTATGTTTGCATGCTATCACCACATAGATGTCTTCTAACGTAAATGCCGTAATGAACGTGTTTACGTATTAAAGAATTGTTGAGCAGAAGTTAAACAAGTTTTCTACCATCAACAATATTTGCTTTGCGTAGAACGAATTTCACATCGTATGCATCGAGGTTTTCTAATGAAAACTACATAATTCAACCTTCATTTTGCAAATAATCATTTATTGTCGTTGCTGCAGCAGAATCTTGAACGCCTGGGAAAAATTTAATCAAGTTTTCGATAAGCAATATTATCAGTATTATATAATATTGGTATACGCTATTATATTAACGTTATGAAGAGCCAACCCTAGTAAGTCAAACCAACTCTGATATAAAGGGTGTTTTTTTTAGAAGTTTGTTTTTCGAATAGAGATAAAACTGGAATTTTATGGTCAAATCTGGCAACTCTAATGTCATTTATGTTCAGTTTGGTTTGCCATTTCATCATGAATAGGTTGACAAAAGAACAACGCTTGCAAATCGTGCAAATTTATTTCGAAAATAATGGTTCAGTTCGCGAAGTTTACCGCAAGCTCCGTCCATTTTATGGTCGACATAATCGTCCATCAGAGCAATTAATTCGGTTAACCATGGGTCGTTTTCGCACTACGTTTACTCTATGTGATAATACGCATCCGCAGAGACGTCGAACAGTGCGCACCGAAGAAACAATTGCTGCTGTAGAGCAAAATGTTGAAGAAGACCCGAATGAATCGCTTCGCCACCGTGCACAGCAATTGGAGCTTTGTCCATCAACTTTATGGAAGATTTTGCGCAAAGATCTTGGCTTGCGACCTTACAAGATCCAGCTTGTGCAAGAATTAAAGCCGCGAGACCATGCAATGCGTCGTGATTTTGGTGTATGGCCCGAAAATGAGATTGATCTCGATGCTGATTTTCATCGCAAAATTTTGTTCAGTGATGAGGCTCATTTTTGGTTGAATGGCTACGTCAACAAGCAAAATTGCCGCATTTGGAGTGAAGAGAATCCACATGAGACCCTTGAGACGCCATTACATCCACAAAAACTGACTTTTTGGTGTGCTCTATGGGCTGGTGGAGTCATTGGGCCATACTTCTTCCGAAATAATGCTGGAGAGTCAGTTACCGTTAATGGAGACCGGTATAGAGCCATGATAACCGACTATTTTGTTCCCGAATTGGATGGCATGAATGTGGATGAGTTGTGGTTCCAACAAGACGACGCTACATGCCACACAGCGCACGTCACAACCAATTTATTGAAGGAAACATTCGATGAGCGCATAATTTCGCGGAATGGACCTGTTTATTGGCCACCAAGATTGTGTGATTTGACACCATTGGATTATTTTCTTTGGGGATATGTGAAGTCGCTCGTCTACGCCAACAAACCAGAAACGTTAGGGGACTTGGAAGCCAACATTCGTGGCGTTATTGCCGACATACGGCCCCATATGCTCGAAAAAGTGGTTCAAAATTGGACCTGTAGAATTGGCTTTATTCGAGCCAGCCGCGGCGGTCACATGCCCGAAATCATATTTAAACATTAATGGCATAAAATTATCCTTCCAATAAAGCCAAATTGATGGACATTAAAACGATTTTCTTGTGTTTTATTTCAATTCGAAGCTCTATACCTCTAAAAAAAAACACCCTTTACTTACGTACGTGTGCTTAAATATAACTATATAATGAGTGTTAATGGTGACAAGTTAGATTGTGATGGGGTTGTAAGGCGGCAAAACGGGTTGGAAGAGTCTCTGCGGAAGTTAATTGTGAACTTTAAAAAAGATTCCGCTAATAGAAAAACACAGTTGTATTTCGATAAACGCATCGAAAAAGTGCAAGATCTGTGCACAGAGTTTCAAAGCAATGACCGCTTATTGGTTTTAAATGGAGTTTCTGAACAGAGCGAATATATTAAAAAGGATATTCCCGATGCGCTTGAGGAACTCTATTTGGAATCAATTTGCCTACTAGAAGCAGATCGGGAGAAAGTGTTTCCGCCGAAGCCTCCGGAGGGGGATTCGGCTGCACCAAACCACTCTATAGTATTCAGTTCAAATCAGCCCCGCTTGGGAAAAATTCAAGTTCCTACTTTTGACGGGAAATACACTGCGTGGCCACATTTTCGCGATATTTATATGTCCCTCGTGCATAAAAACACAGATTTATCCAAGGTAGAAAAATTTTGGTATCTGAAAAGCTGTCTCAAGGGTGAGCCATGCGATATGGTCAAACATATGTCTATAACTGAAATTGAATATGAATCTGCATGGTCATTGCTATGCAATCATTATGAAAATCCTCGTGAACTTTTCAGAGCACAAATGAATCTGTTTTCTGGACAACCAAAGATAGAAAGAGAAGATGCTTCTTCAATACGAGCTTTATTAAATGTATCGCGGGAGTGTCGACAAGCATTAAGCAACTTCGATCTCAACCTCGATCATTGTGATCCAATTTTAATATTTTTTATTACACTGAAATTGCCACCACAGACTATTGGTCTTTGGAAAACTAAAGTAGGGAACTCTAATACTTTAGATAAATTTTCAGACCTGGAGATATTTCTCGACACACGTATTAGAACTCTGGAAGCTATAGCAGAGAGCAGATCTAATCTTCCGTCTGCCAGGCCTAAAATTAATCAAAAATCAGTTAAATCATTTTATGCCTCTACGAATCGATCAAAAGGTTCCGAGACTATTTCCGGAAACAATTTTGTAAAGTGTTGTATTTGTAATGCCAACCATATTGTACGCAAGTGTCCCAATTTCTTAGTCCTATCTACCACAGAGCGTCAAAAGGCTCTCGAAAATAAAAAGATTTGCTACAATTGCCTCTCACCACACCACATTCTATCAGCTTGTCCAAGTCAACGCAACTGTCATTGCGGTGAACGGCATCATACACTATTACACACTGATACAACAGTTTTAAGTGAATTTGCGGCATCACCGTCCACTTCACATCGTACCCATACGTATTTAACTCGTCATTCTGAAAGTCCTGTTCTGCTGTCGACGACTGTCGTTAACGTGACAAACTCACGAGTTGACTTAGTCCAGCTTCGTGCACTTATCGATACGGGCATTAATTTCAGAACGTATTGCAAATCTTTTGAATTTACCCAGCGAACCTCTCAACTCTGTAATTACCGGTGTCAGCGAGATTCCCGTAGATTCTTACAATCGAATAATTCACCTCAACGTTAAATCAACTTTAACTGATTTCGAGGTTCAAGTACCCGTTTTCGTATTAAGAAAACTATCAACAATTTTGCCTAGCAAGCTTCTTGATAACCAAGCATGGCCTCATCTGTCTGGATTTTCCCTTGCAGATCCTGATTTTTTCAAACCTGCAAAAATTAATCTTCTGTTGGGCGCTGCAGCTTACAATGAAATCATGCTTGAAGGCTTGCGCAAATTAAAAGGTTTCCCAATGGCTCAAAAACAGAGTTTGGCTGGATTGTAATCGGAGCAATCACGCAACAACCAAAACCGCAGCAACATTAAGCAAAACTTTCTTTTTACTTTAAAAACTTTGTCATCTAACTCTTCTTTAGCGCTTTAATGGTTAAGTATAAATTGTAATTATTTATTAATAATGTAGTGTGATTTTTACAGCAAGCAATTTACTATATCCTTTTAATTTTCTTTAGCTCTCCCTTTCACTCTACACTCTTTTTAAGTTTTTTTTTCTTATAAGTTTACATTTTTTCGTTAACCGAAGTCTTATTTTTATTCTATTTATAATTTTCCGTAAAAAAAAGATTTTGTAAATTGAAAATTATAAAAGAACAAAGAAAATGAAATTAAAAGCAATTAAATCAAAGCAAAATTAAATATTTTTTTTGAAATTACGAGAATCTGCTAGGCGGTAGACTTAGGGGGGGATGCCAGGGTGGTAAGCCCGTGATGCCATCGGGAGGGATTTAAGAAAGGGACCTGGGGTTTTTCTGCTCCCCGTTTTTATGACCCACGAACCCACGTCCTGAGGGCTATGAGTTCACAGTCCTAACCATTACGCCACGCTGCCTTATAAATTCGTTTTTTATACCCTACACCGAGGGTATATTCACTTTGTCTCTCCGTTTGTAACACTTCGAAGGGGGCGTGGCAGGTATGAAAAAGTATATATATTCTTGATCAGCGTCACCACCTGAGTCCGTCTGTCTGTCTGTCTGTCCGTTGAAATCAGGTTTACGGGAAAACCAAGAAAGCTAATTGAATGAAACTTTCACACACAGGTCACATCTTCTTGCAGGCATCTTGCTATTGAAAATGGGCGAAATCGGTTGACGGACACGCCTACCGCCCATACTCTATGTAAATTTACCCAGGCCAATATTGAAAAAAATGGTGCACATGTGAACCAAATTAGGATTAGGCTGGGTTTCAAGTTTCCAAAAGGTCGTACAGGGGCGTGGCACAGCCCTAAATTTTATCATTTAAACTACCATATCTTGTAAGCCGTTCAAGATTTTGCGATGAAATTTAGTAAACGGATACATATAAAATATATCTTGAATTGAGATAAAAGTGGGCGGAATCGAGAAAATGGGCGTGGCACTTTTCAACTGTTAAATTTTTTATTCCGTATTTCTCAGAATTGGCACAAACGATTTCCATAAAAATTTTGGGGATGATGCCGCTGAACGCAGTCATCAATACAATCTCAGCTACTTTACTGAAAAAACTCGTTGAAGGGCGTGGCACCGACCACAATATTTATAAACGTTATATTAAAAGAACTAACAACGTAATCGTTATGAAATTTAATGAGGTAGATAAACTTGCTGTAAGGTCTCTTATTACAAAAATTTAGTCCAATAGTAGCTGTGGGCGTGGCACCACCCATATAAGCAAAAAACGTTTATTGTTATAGATAGTGTGCTATGAGAGTAATCTTCATAAAATTTGGTCTATAGATGTCAGTTACTATAAGCTTTAAAAATAAATGAATTTTGACAGGATTGCATCAGTGGGCGTGGCACCTCCCATATTAACATAAATTTGTAAGCGCTGTTTTAAGTGAACTATTGAGCAATTGCTATGAAATTTAATGTAAGTGGTTCAGTTGCTATAGAGTATATCTGAATCAAAAGTGGCTGAAATAGCACCAGTGGGAGTGGCACCTCCCATACAAGTAAAATACGGTAAGTGGCATATTTATCGAAATATGTGAGCAATCATACTAAAATTTGGTGTAAGAGGTTTGCTTATGGAAAGCTATTTCTGGATCAAAACCGTGCTAGATTGTACCAGTGGGTGTGTCACTGCCCTAAATTTTAAATTTAACTGCAGCACATATCGCAAACTACAAGCTATTGTGCTGAAATTTAATATGAGGATGTCGATCACGAATATAGTTTATTGAACCAAAAGTGGGCGGAATTGGACAAGTGGGCTAGGCATATTTCTAATTTTTCATTTCTATTCGATTTTTTTCAACATTATCCTTATTCTTTCGACTTTTTCAACCTTGTAACTTTTTCCAATATATCCTATATGTATTTGTTCGACTTTTTCAACTTTTTTCATTAGTTGCTTTATTTTTTCGACTTTTTCATCCATTTTTAATCGTTTCAAGTTGTTTCAACTTTTTTAGAGTTTTTCAGTCTCTCTCAACTTTTTTCAACATTTTGCATATATTTTCGACTTTTTCAACATTTTTCAACCTCTGTCAACCTTTCTAACATTTCACATTTTTTCGACTTATTTAACCTCTTCAACGCCTTTTTAACATTTATTTAAAAGGTACTTTCAACGCAGTGTAGGGTATGTGAGTTTCGTCCTGGCCGAAGATAACACCTTAACTTGTTTATAATTCCTTTTGTTCACTGTGTCTACAATATTTTGTGTCAATAACGCAGGGTAATCTATTTTTTAAAATTTTCTTATAATTTAATGCAAGTTTTTCTTCTTTTTATGGGGTCAGTATCTTCGATTTTAGGTAAAAACCAGATTTTAACTTTATTTTGCGACTATGAAAATGGGCCTATGTTTTTAAAACATATTACGTATAATGATGATTTTTGCGACCTCTTTTTATTATAATATAAACTAGTACTAGACATGCACACCCTGCCGACTTCGACAACGTAGAAATATTACAACAAGAGACAAATTACATCAAACGTTACACATTAAAAATCCTCCATATAATTAACACACCACACTTGCAACGATTAAATTTTAAAACAGACACAGAGAAAATTGCTCAAAGCTACAGATATTTGATAGCAAAACAAAACAAATAAGATCAGTGGACGATGGATCACCATCATAACAGCTGTGATTTGTTTACAAAAACTTCATTAAATTTGTGCAATATTTGTGTGCAATATTTATGTTTTTGTTTTGTCCACCGTTTTGTTAGCTTTTAAGTAATTATTTATTTTTGAGTAATTATTTATTTAAACCTGACATACTTAAGTTATTATTTGTGTTGTTTTTTGTTTATATATATTATTCTAATTGTTGTAAAAATATTTTTCGAACAGAATCCCTGAAGATGACTACCAATGGTAGTCGAAATATTGGAAATAAAATTTTACATGATTAACATCTAAAAGTTTTTCATTAATTTGGACCTTGAGCCTACTCAAAACTTTTATAATATTATGTATTTATTTTATTTACTTATACCTTTATTATTGACAAGCAAAAATTAAAAAAATCTGCGTCTCATAAATAAAAAGTTAAAATCGAAGGAACATTTTTAACTCAAAAACTTAACGGACAAAACTAAGCACCTAGTTGCTAACCCTTTATTCTTGACGACTCGCGCACCTCTTTAAAGCATAGAGATCTTAAATTATTAATCATATCCTGCGATATCCTTCCCAAGGACATGGACCATGGATCTTCCGTGGTTTCGCAATTTTTTCTGATGATATTCATGTTAACAATATCCCACAAAATCTCAAGAGGATTCAGGTCGAAGCAGGCCAACCAAAAACTTCTACCCTATAGCTCTGAAGCAAGCTTTAGAGACATATTTTGGATCATTGTCCTGATGCAACCTACATTTAAGTGGCATCTCTACATCGGCATATGGCAACATCACATCTTTTAGTATGTCAACGTACACGAAGCGATCCAATGTTTCTTAAATCCTATGAATTGGCCCAATACCTTGACCAAGAAAAAGATCCCAGACCATTACACTGGCACCTCCATTCATTACAGAGACTTTGCAATACTTAGAATTCATTATTTCTTCTTTTAGTCTGCGTACACGTCTTACTCCACGCCCACCTCTACTGAAGTGTCCAAAAATGGAAGGCTTTGTTGTTTTCTGACAAATTCAAGTACAACCTGAAAGATTCGGATAAAATAACGTATAAATACGTTATATGTTTTAAAAACGTAGTTTTCATAAAAAAATCATGATTTGAAAAAAATATACTAAGGGGGTGCTTAAGTTTTGGCCAATACTGTATATGAATAATAAATTTTTTGAAAAAATTGAGGATTTTTAAAAAAAAATTGGTCAGAAATTGAATGAATGAATGAATTGAAAGAAAATTTCGCTAAAAAATGCTCTAACAGAAATCAAGTTCCGCGATAACAGACAAAAATTATTTTTTTTTAATAATGATAAATTTGATTAAAAATATTTACGGCTAGAAAAACCTTATCATACCAGGCTCATTTTGTTCCTATGGTTTTCTACATTAGGTTTCCGCTAAAATTTTTCAAATCTGGCGTTTTTTATGTCACCAGTATCTGACCTATATGTATGTGCTCCTTTCAGAAAATATTATACTTATCCTATCAAAATTGTACATTATTTATTTTAGATAATAAACCAAATCGCTACGTTCCAGAGCTAAAACTACATGAACTAAGAGCTGAAAAATATAATGGAATGATAAGATTACTTAAACCAGGATGTAGAACAATTGTCTTAATAACTGATCTACAATCACGCCCTAAACTTATTCCTGGATTTCATAAAGCAGTTTGGCCCTACAGAAAAACGAAAACTCTTATGTTCGGCCACATGCTTATAGAAAAGGGACTGACATGGTATTCCGAACTACTACGCTTATCATTATCTGAATCAAGAGACTTGCAAATTAATCCAAGAAATTGTATTGGAACTGTTGTCGCATTGAATGGTCATCGTAAATATTTCTGTATGTATCATGCAAAGCATCCGGAATCTAATCGTGGGGCTAAGGTAAATATTTTTAATACAAGTAACTCAACACGGTGTTTAAATGGAGAACTTTAATTAAAGAAACAGGAACATCTTGTTTGAAAAATGTGTGAAATAACATCCAGATCGAGGATCAATAAAATTTAAAATTCTATCATTGGCTTCTTAAAAAGAAAACATTTTTCTTACAAATACGAATTTGTTTGAATCATGAATTTTTATAACTTTTTAGCATTTCTTGTGTAATATTTGCTGTTGGATCCGAATCTTGTAATACTTTTGTTCAATCACGTCGGCTTGTGAAAAAAAAAATCAAATGTGTCTAAAACACCAATGTTCAGCATTTCCGTGCACTTGTATTACTTTTGGAAAACGTTCTTGCTTTCTGCATACTTACATTTTACCGCTATTTTCAATCTACGAGGTGTACCTTCATAAAAGAGATGCAAACAAAAACATTCAAAAATCACAGAAGTACAGTCAGCGAAATAGCAACATATGTACAGTAGCGAGCAAAATTGGCACAATGTTAGGTAGTTTCATACTTACATGGTCATAAAAGTATTCACCCTTATCATCGTAGTCGTATACGACAGGAAAAAACGATACGACAAAATTGGTATCATACGATTCGTTTTATAAAATCAACAGTCGCAAAAACGACAATCTATTACAAATTTTGAATCATCGTATAAAAAAGCGACATCTCAAAACGATAGGGTTGCCAACACGGACTGATGTCTGACCCGGAGATTCAATAAGTGGACTTTTATTTAAGTTTTTATTTGAATTTTCTTAAAAACATAAGTAAAATTATTTAATACTAGCTGTCCCGGCAGACGTTGTTCTGCCCTTTTCGATGTGTGGGGCGATGTTGTATGAACACATGCGATGGAATGTAAAAGCGAAACCGCCCATTTTCCCATTTTGTCCCTATTCTTTTACAAATATATAGCAGGCCTGGCAGACGTTGTTATGTGGGGCGATAATTTTTTCCATTGAAGCTTACTTTTGACCGTACCTTTTATATACATGTTTATGTACTAAGCCCCATTCATCTGCTTCCAGTAGTTGGTGATATATGATGAATTTGATTTTGAAGGGCGTGTCATCGCCCATTTTTTAAACCAAACTTTGTAAAAACCTTTTATAGACCTCAATTATGAAATCTTCATGTAAATTCTATTTAAAAAGTTATTTTTTGTAAGGGCCACCCAAAGTATGCACCCTAAATAAAATGTGTACGGTCTAAGTTGTGCCACTTAATATAAAAGCTATGTGATGTAAGTTCCATGAGAATCGAATAAGCGGTCTTCGAGAAAATAATATTTTAAAAATGTTTTTGTATTACGGCAAACCTAAATATGCATTTATGCCTCTTATTATAAAAGACACGTGCTGTAAATTCCATGTGGTGTAAATTCGGTGTGAGTTGATTTACCGGACTTAGTGAAAATTCTTTTTTAAAAATATTTTGTTTGTGGGCCAACCTAAATATTCACCCTTAATAAAAGTCTTGTCTTAACATACTGTAAAATTTTCATCATCTGCCGGATAGTTTCCGCGTCCATAAAAAACAAACAGATAGACGGACAGGCAAAAACTAAATTTTATAAAAACAACAAATTGCAGTTTAACTGTAAAAAGCAATGTACACTTTTTACAAAAATTTATTAACATCGTACTCTCTCAAAAGTAAAAAAAAAACCTCGAGGAGAGCTCTGCCGTACTAAGCGAAAAAGACGTATCTCAAAAAAAAAAATATCCGAGATTCTTATGGCATCGGATAGCTTAAGAAATTACGCGTCTAATGAAATACTCCAAATGTCGGCATCTTAGTTCAATCATATAAAAAAATCTACTAAGAAAATTTCCTCTATCTGAATTTTACAGGTATTTCAACAAATTGACATAAACAAAACATCAATTATCTCGAAATGAATTTTTTTTAAAATACGTCTTTTTCGCTTAGTACGGCAGAGCTGTCCTTTGAACTTCGAAGCCAATTTCGATTTCGCCCATTTTCAATAGCAAGATGCCTGCAAGAAGATGTGACCTATGTGTGAAAGTTTCATTCAATTAGTTTTCTTGGTTTCCCGTAAAACTGATTCAACAGACGGAAAGACAGACAGACGGACATCGCTAAATCGACTCAGGTGGTGACGCTGATCAAGAATATATATATACTTTTCCATACCTGCCACGCCCCCTTCGATGTGTTACAAACGGAGAGACAAAGTGAATATACCCTCGGTGTAGGGTATAAAAATTTAAAATAAATGCACACAGTATAGGTCGACTCTTTGTTGAAACATATTCTTGGTTTAATATGCCTCCCACCTTGCACAAGTACTTCATTCACGGACCCGAAATTGTGTCCAATACTATTTTAGCTATTGGGCATTTATCGGAAGAAGTTCGAAATAAAGATTTTTAAAAAAAAAAAATTTCATTCACGAAAGTGCAGTCACGAAAAATCAAATCAAGATATTTTTGATAATCTCTGACCCAAAGTTGCAAGGTTGCTCAGAATTACCCGTATAACCTTTTCCTGCCATACCCTTTTTGAAAAAAAAATCGACCCGCCCTTATGTATAGCCATCATAAGTTGCTGATATAGCTTTTGTAAAACTGATTATAAGTTGGGAACCCCTGAATGGATATCAAAAATATGGATGTCATAAGAAAAATAATTTAATGGCCTGTAATTTTGACCAATTATTTTTTTTAACAAAACGCTATTTTTTCAAAAAAATGTGTTAAAAATATATATTTTTTAGCATGATAGGAATGCTTGATTATTTTGCTATAAAATGATGTACAATTTGCATAGATTTTTTTTTAATTTTACCAATTTTTTTAAAAATGTTATTGGTAAAAATTTCAGAAAAATTATAATGTATCCAAAACTATAGGCTTAATTTCAAAACTAGTCTTACCAGTATAGTAGGAAATTCAATTATCTTTCTTATGACATCCATATTTTTAATATCCATTCAGGGGCTCCCAACTTATACCGCTTTTTATAAAAGCTATACTCTTCCTCTTCAAAACACACTTGGAATCATATCGATATATTTTTTTCAAATTTTTCATACAAATTTACACACAAAAGTTTGTATGGAGACCTAAGTATATAATAATTTTCAATTTAGGATACTTTGAAAAGCAAAAAAGATATCGATATAATTCCGAAAGAGTTTTCAAGAGGAAGAGTAGTTCTTTCGAAACTCATTAATGGATTCATAAAAAAAATATATTTCTATATAAATTTGCCCAAGATATCTCGAAAAATCGTGATTTTCGCACTTTTAGGCTAGAATATCTCGAAAACCGGAGCTATTTAAGAAATTCTAAACTTGGATTAGAGTTCAGCGCGTCAAAACCTTAGGATAAGTAAGGCAACAAAATCATTGTTGCCCTGTGTTATTTTATAGTTTGTGTTTTTTTCGTTTTTTTTCCTTTGAATTTATCAGAATTTGAAATTCGGGAAAACTGCTGACTTAGATTCGATTTTTTTTGTTGCTGTCGACAAAAATGATATTCAACTCGGAGGAATTGACTTTGAACCCGGAGACTCGGAAATCATACTCAAAACCCTGAGTCTCCGGGCGAAACCCAGAGTGTTGGCATCCCTACAAAACGACATTTTTTGTCGTTGTAAAATTACTAGACGACAACAATTTTGAATTTTTACTGAGTGTTTTTTTTTTTAAATTTTTGAACAAAAACAACAACTTTTTGAATGTTCCCTGATTTTATATTTTAGATTCTGGCTCAGAAAACTTCGCACAATGCAATTCTGAAAAAATTGGGGGTGCTAGTTTATTTTCAATTCAAGTAAAATATAAAAACAAAATTAAATAAATAAGAGCAATAAAATTGGACAACAGTAAATTACACTTTAAGCTTTTGAGGAAACATTTTATTTGTGGCTTAACTTTGCATACAAATACAATTTAGTTGTTTAGCAAAACTAAAATGCAGTACATTGAGCAGCAATCAATCGTTCAATATCGTGTAAGCGTTTGTCTAGGGTGTTTCCAGATTGTGAGAAGCTTAAGCCTGGTTCTTCAAGCAACTGAGACTTACTTACCGCAGAACTTTTTGCGCTTAGTGTAGGGTCAGAATACGCGAAACCGACATGTCTGAAATGTTTTTCAAAGTTTTTTATATAAATCAGTAGCTGCAAGTGGTAGAAATTAGTGTACGGAAAAATTTTTTAATAAAAATTGTTGTTGCAATAATTGTTGCTATTCAAAGTTTTCATTAACCTTTTTTTAAAAATGCTATAAGTTTTGAACTGCTTGACTGATTGCGACGAAATTTCTTAATTTCTGTAGATAATAAGTTGAACGATTCAAGGAAACAGCATACCGTTAAAAAGGGAGTAAACATATCTTTGGAGTGCTGGAAAGCGTTTTTAAGTCGAAAAAAAATTAATCGAGATATAGCCAAATATATGAAAAAAGTACCGAAAAATGGGTTTTTTGGGGATATCTCGAAAACGATTCTTAAGAAAAAAAATTGGTTGCCATTTTTGGAAACTACGCCCCAAAATACATAGAAAAAAGTCTATGAGAAACCTGATCCTTTTTTTTGTAAACTAGTGTTATTGATTTTTTTGAAAAACAACAAAACTTTTATGCATTTTTCGTCCGCCCGGTACCACTATAATATTTATACCGTAAAAACTAATTGAGGCTCCACAATTTTTTTGACGAATTCTAGTTTGGAAGGGTTCAATGCATCTCTGTAATTTTCTTTCAGATTTTTTTGAGGCGGAGCAATTCATTAAAATTCAATTGTTGATAGAAAAATTGCTAATTAACAACAAAAATCCAAAATTATTTCCTTTTTTTTTTTTAAGAAATTTCGTCACTATCGGTCAAGCAGTTCAAAACTTATTGCATTTTAAAAAAAGGGTTAATGAAAACTTTGACTGGCAATAATTATTGCAACAACAATTTTTTTTAAAAAATTTTTCAGTACACTAATTTCTACCACTTGCAGCTACTGATTTATATAAAAAACTTTGAAAGACATTTCAGACATGTCGGTTTCGCGTATTCTGACCCTATAGTATTTGTTAGTTTTAAATTAAAACTAGAGTTTTCAGCAGATTCAATATTCAAATTTAAATTAGATATGTTTTTTTTTTTTTTTGTGTACTCCTAGTTGGTCTTTTTGATGAACTTAACAGAAGCTTCACTTCGTTCGTTATATGGAATAGTTCCTTTTTACGCTGCTGCAAACATTTTTCCATATCTACAGCCCTTTGCTTGATAGCGGTCTTTTCACTGTTGGCTTTAATTTTAGCTAACTTCCTAGAAGCAGTTTCAAAATCACTTGAATATTCATCGACTTCGTGTTTACTATCGCTCTTACTATTCTGTCGATTGATGCGCTCTATTCATATCTGTTGCGATTTATCAAGCGTTGATTTTAGTTGCTCATTTGCTTCTATAACTTGTGAAAGGCTGCGATTAAAATTATCTAACAGACGATTAAAATTAATGCTTGCTGCTTCGGTTTGCGCATCGTGTAGTGGTGTAAGTTTTTGCTTTCTACGTCGATTCCTTAAACTATCGCCACCATGTCCTGTAGGCACATGCTTAGAAGAAATTGCTTCATTAAGTTTACCCTTGGTGTTGATTTTTAAATTATTAATGCGCTCCAATGACAAAGGACTAACAGAACGTGGCGCAACAAATTTGACATCAGCTGGATTTTGTGAAAGTTTCTTTTCGATACTGTTTAATATTGAGCCTGACACTGTCGTATCATCATCTTCAGAAGCGCGTACAGCAAAATTAGAATTGTTGGCAACAATTATTGATTTTTCTTTTGGTACTGGAAAAACTTCAGATACGGTATCTGATGCAGGCATTTCCAATGATATGCAACTAAAATTTGATGTTATATCCGGGAATGTTTGCGATTTTAATAAATTTTACGTTTACTGCTTTCCCTATCGGATACCTTATTGTTTTCTAATGTATGGGTAGCAAAAGAGTCGTCGGTTAGATCTTCATCGACCGCTGGAACTAAAAATCACAAATCACACTGTTCAAAAATATAATATGAAATTTTGTTCCAAAAACACAAATAAAAAAATTACTTTCGGTGAGCTCGCCAATATTTACATGTACTAAGCACTTGCAACTTCGTTCGTATCGCCAACAAAGCCTTCAAAACTAATCTTCGGCTAACAAAGCTTACTGATGATATGACATAGCGGTCATTGAAACTAGTATAAGCAGCTCGTTGCCCATTTTAATGCATTTTGCGCTTGTAATTTTTTTGTGGTTTTTTGCACTTAAAGTACTGAACAATAAGCTCTGTACAAAAATTATAAAATCACAATTTTGTTATGATAAAGAAAATTAGTGCTTGCAAGAACTTACAAGAGATCCGTAACGATTGAAAAAGTGGCACACCGCTGGCCGCTGGCACACCTATGCCTCGTTATTCGATGAATATTTTGGATTTGTACTCAATTATATCTAAATTTCCAAACACAAATCAAAATACAACAAATTTTGAGACATTTCATAATTGTCAAACATCTGTCGACATCAAATTGTAAAAGCTTTCATAGTAGTCACGAGTCGTACAAATTTCCTCGTGTCGCAAAATAACGATGATACCAAAAAAAAAACGAGACGACAAATAAATCGACAGTCGTCGAAAAAAAAAACGACTACGATGATAAGGGTGGTTAATAATAAACTGATTTGAAAAAAAGTTTTCGATTTTGAAATCTGACTAATCAGAATTTGGTCTAACGAAACAAAATTCATTCGTTTCCAGTTTTCCACACTCCAATGTTATTGATCCTTGCAGAATTTTAATCGCGCTTTGACATTTTTTTTCCATAGTGCTGGTTTTTTTTTTGTTTGATAGCTGATTCTAACTCAATCCTACCTGCATGCGGTCCATTCGCTAACGCTTTTATTTATCATAACTGCAGCAGCCTTAGACTGTCTGTTAGCTTTCTGGGTCGACCTCTCTTGTTGATTGTATGCTTATTATTGCGCCGATTTTGAACACGAAGAACTGTTTTCAAAGCTTTTGCTGTAGTTCTTGACGACTGACTATTTTGAGCCATAATAACTACATTATCTTCAGCGTCACCACCTGAGTTGATTTAGCGATGTCCGTCTGTCTGTCTGTCTGTCTGTCTGTCTGTCTGTCTGTCTGTCTGTCTGTCTGTCTGTCTGTCTGTCTGTCTGTCTGTCTGTCTGTCTGTCTGTCTGTCTGTCTGTCTGTCTGTCTGTCTGTCTGTCTGTCTGTCTGTCTGTCTGTCTGTCTGTCTGTCTGTCTGTCTGTCTGTCTGTCTGTCTGTCTGTCTGTCTGTCTGTCTGTCTGTCTGTCTGTCTGTCTGTCTGTCTGTCTGTCTGTCTGTCTGTCTGTCTGTCTGTCTGTCTGTCTGTCTGTCTGTCTGTCTGTCTGTCTGTCTGTCTGTCTGTCTGTCTGTCTGTCTGTCTGTCTGTCTGTCTGTCTGTCTGTCTGTCTGTCTGTCTGTCTGTCTGTCTGTCTGTCTGTCTGTCTGTCTGTCTGTCTGTCTGTCTGTCTGTCTGTCTGTCTGTCTGTCTGTCTGTCTGTCTGTCTGTCTGTCTGTCTGTCTGTCTGTCTGTCTGTCTGTCTGTCTGTCTGTCTGTCTGTCTGTCTGTCTGTCTGTCTGTCTGTCTGTCTGTCTGTCTGTCTGTCTGTCTGTCTGTCTGTCTGTCTGTCTGTCTGTCTGTCTGTCTGTCTGTCTGTCTGTCTGTCTGTCTGTCTGTCTGTCTGTCTGTCTGTCTGTCTGTCTGTCTGTCTGTCTGTCTGTCTGTCTGTCTGTCTGTCTGTCTGTCTGTCTGTCTGTCTGTCTGTCTGTCTGTCTGTCTGTCTGTCTGTCTGTCTGTCTGTCTGTCTGTCTGTCTGTCTGTCTGTCTGTCTGTCTGTCTGTCTGTCTGTCTGTCTGTCTGTCTGTCTGTCTGTCTGTCTGTCTGTCTGTCTGTCTGTCTGTCTGTCTGTCTGTCTGTCTGTCTGTCTGTCTGTCTGTCTGTCTGTCTGTCTGTCTGTCTGTCTGTCTGTCTGTCTGTCTGTCTGTCTGTCTGTCTGTCTGTCTGTCTGTCTGTCTGTCTGTCTGTCTGTCTGTCTGTCTGTCTGTCTGTCTGTCTGTCTGTCTGTCTGTCTGTCTGTCTGTCTGTCTGTCTGTCTGTCTGTCTGTCTGTCTGTCTGTCTGTCTGTCTGTCTGTCTGTCTGTCTGTCTGTCTGTCTGTCTGTCTGTCTGTCTGTCTGTCTGTCTGTCTGTCTGTCTGTCTGTCTGTCTGTCTGTCTGTCTGTCTGTCTGTCTGTCTGTCTGTCTGTCTGTCTGTCTGTCTGTCTGTCTGTCTGTCTGTCTGTCTGTCTGTCTGTCTGTCTGTCTGTCTGTCTGTCTGTCTGTCTGTCTGTCTGTCTGTCTGTCTGTCTGTCTGTCTGTCTGTCTGTCTGTCTGTCTGTCTGTCTGTTGAAATCAGGTTTACGGGAAAACCAAGAGAGCTAATGGAATGAAACTTTCACACACAGGTCACATCTTCTTGCAGGCATCTTGCTATTGAAAATGGGCGAAATCGGTTAACTGACACGCCTACCGCCCATACCCTATGTATATATACCCAGGTCAATTTTGAAAAAAGTTGCAGCGATTTTGATGAAAATTGGTGATTTGATGCACATGTGAACCAAATTAGGATTAGGCTGGGTTTCAAGTTTCCAAAGGGTCGTACAGGGGCGTGGCATAGCCCTAAATTTTAACCTTTATACCACCATATCTCGTAAGCCGTGCAAGATATTATTATGAAATTTGGTAAACGGATACATATCAAATATATCTTGAGTTGAGATAAAAGTGGGCGGAATTGAAAAAGAGGGCGTGGCACTTTTCAACTGCTAAAAATTTTGATTCCATATATCTCAAAATTGGCGCAAACGATTTTCATAAAAATCTTGGAGATGATGCCGCTAAAAGCAGTCATCAATACAAGCTCAGCCTCTTTATTGAAAAAACTCGTTGAAGGGCGTGGCACCGCCCACAATATTTATAAACGTTATATTAAGGGAACGAACAACGTAATCGTGATGAAATTTAATGAGATAGATATACTTGCTGTAAGGTCTTTTATTACAAAAATTTGGTACAATAGTATCTGGGGGCGTGGCACCTGCCATATAATGTATATTGTTATAAATAGTGTACTAAGAGAGTAATCTTCATAAAATTTGGTGTTTAGATGTCAGTTACTATAGGCTTTAAAAGTAAATTAGTTTTGACAGAATTGCATCAGTGGGCGTGGCACCTGCCATATTAACATAAATTTGTAAGCGCTGTTTTAAGTAAACTATTGCAGCAATTGCTATGAAATTTAATGAAAGTGGTTCAGTTTATATAGAGTATATCTGAATCAAAAGTGGGTGAAATAGCACCAGTGGGCGTGGCACCTCCCATACAAATAAAATACGGTAAGTGTCATATTTATCGAAATAAGTGAGCAATCATACTAAAATTTGGTGTTAGGGGTTTGCTTATGAAAAGCTATTTCTGGATCAAAACCGGGCTGGTTTGTACCAGTGGGTGTGTCACCGCCCTAAATTTTAAATTAAACTGCAGCATATATCGCAAACTATACAAGCTATTGTGCTGAAATTTAATATGAGGATGTCGATCACAAATATTATTTGTTGAACCAAAAGTGGGCGGAATTGGAGAAGTGGGCGTGGCATATTTCAAATTTTTCAGTTTTATTCGATTTTTTCAACATTTTCCATATCCTTTCGACTTTTTCAACCCTTGAACTTTTTTCAATATATTCTATATGTATTTGTTCGACTTTTTCAACCTCTTTCAACTTTCTTCATAAGTTTCTTTATTTTTTCAACTTTTTCATCAATTTTGAATAGTTTCAAATTTTTTCAACCTCTCTCAACTTTTTTCAACATTTTGCATATATTTACGACTTTTCAACATTTTTCAACCTCTGTCAACCTTTCTAACATTTCACATTTTTTTCGACTTATTCAACCTCTTCAACGTCTTCTTAACACTTGATGAAAAGGTACTTTCAGTGCAGTGTAGGGTATGTGAGTTTCGGCCTCGCCGAAAATAACACCTTAACTTGTTTTTTTTTTCATATTAAATAAATTATTCTTTTTTTCTTAAAGTTTTCAACAGAAAACTAACAAAAAAGAAGCTTGCCACAAAAATGTCAAATGAAACGAAATAATTAAAGGTAACTTTACAGCTATAAAACAAAAAGTAATACAGACGTGCAAAAATAGATACATGTGTTTTTAGCGTTTTTGAAAAAACTTATCTATTATACATTTTAAATTTATTAATTTTGTATTAAAATAAAAGGAACAAAGATTTCAAAATCAAAACTGCCTAAAATTGTGCCAATTTTGCTCGCTACTGTATATGTGCTTACAATTTTTTTTATATATGACCATAACTTTTCGGCAAAACTGTCCGCAGTGGGCTCCCCGATTTTGTTCAAATTTCGGGATATTGAAGTACATTATATAAAACTACGATCCCTAAAGTGTTGGCCCTTCAAATGCCCCTGGTGAAAAGATATGAATTTTTAAAACTCAAAAATTGACGTTTTTTGCCCGAATTCGAATATCTGTATCTCGAGAACTTAAAATTTGTGTTATATAACCCCAAAGTTGGTCCAGAAGTATGGAGTTTGGGAAAGACTCTCTGGCTGCGCTATCGAGCTTCGAAAAGTGTCTGTTTTTGCAGATTTTGACCGCAAATTTCGAGCCCAAAATTGTCTTTACGGTCTCTGACGCACACCGACATACATGCAGACATTCAGAGATACATTAACACACTCACAAATACATACATTCAAGCACACTCGCACAGTCATGCGCACCATTTGGGCGCTTACTCATGGTTATAGAGTCCCTTTTTTAAATCAATATTGCGAATTGCGAAAGAACGGGAAAATAATTGACCGATTTTAATAAAACTTGGCTTTTAGATAGACTGAACCATAAGAAATATAATTAAAAGCTCTGAGTTCTTAAATAGGGCGTGGCACCGCCCTTAATAGGAGAAAACGCTGTCTCGGCTGAGCCACTTCTTCGATTTTGATGAAATTTGGTATGGAGCTAGACTAAATCCTGAGAAAAGATATTTGTTTTGAGTGGGCGGTGCCACGCCTCTAATAAAAAAAACATTTTCACTGCTAAACTAGACTAAATTTTGATGAAATTTTGTTAGGATCTAATCGGTCCTTTAATTTAGCTGTGTCAAAATATTTTTCAATTGGGGGCGTGTCACCGTTCCATTTAAAATAGATACCTCATACCAAGACATAAAGTAACATAATAAACCTACATAAATAACTCATCTAAAAATAGTTTACTGTAGTGAAAAAAGCTCTTTGTGTTTTACAGGGCTTAGACTCCATTAGTTTAGGGGGCGTTCAAGTATTATGTAACGCAATTTTTGAAAATGTTTGACCCCACGATGTAACGCACCGTAATGTTTTCATGTACCCCCTCCCCCCTCTCCCTTAAACGTTACGTAACACCCAAGTGACTATTTTTGCCTAAAATTCACAATTATGTTGCACAAAGTACCGGAAAGTCGCTACAATACTTTTGTTATTGTTTTAATCGCGTTTGGGGTAATAATAAATTAAACAAAAGCTTTTTAACTCGCAATACATGCGTATGTTGTTATTAAATAAACAATCACACATTATGTAACAAACATTTGCTTAAGTTTAAAATATATTAAAATGGGCTCAAATGGACTTTTAAAATAGAATAACATATGTATTTATAACACAGCGACACAAAAAAAAAATGTCCGAGTCAAAGGACCTGACCGGTATTTCTTTATGTAATTTTGAGCGCTGAATCCGAATCCGGGATCAGAATTACAGACTTAAAAAATGCCCAAAAAATGGGAAAAATGAGATTTAATGTAAACATTTAAAACGTTCCTCTATTAAAACGTTCCTCTATTTTCAAGTATTTTGATGCGCTGAAACCAGATTTGATTATGAGAAGCTCCTTCAACTACCCAAATTCAACGCTATCACACATTTCATCCCCAAATTCAACTATTTCGGGGTAATAAATTTATTTATCGTAAAACTTTCAAATATCCCCCTATGCTCATGTATTTTGATGCGCTGAAACCGGATTTGATGATGAGAAGCTCCTTCAACTACCCAATTCAACGCTATCACCCATTTCACCCCCAAATTCCCCCATTTCGGGGTAATTTTGTATTTTACCAAATTCTTCTGTGGTTAGGGCAGTATGTGCTACAGGAACCGATGCATATTCATTAGTATTATGCAATAAGACTGCCTTTAAACTTTTTTTTGAGGAATCAATGAATAACCTCCATTGGTCGCTTTTATAACAACCCGGTTTCAATTCATTCATAAGACCTTCAATGTCGTGGCAATATACTAACGAACAATCATCTTGTTTGCTGAAATAATTCCTGAAGTTCTTCTCTCTGTCTCGATAATATGAGGAGGTTTTTGTTTTTCAACCATGATGTTAAGTATTCGGCTCCATCTTTGGGTAAGCCTTAATCACGAACCAAGTCATTCAAGTCTTCTTGTGAAACATTATTTCTTGTATTTTCATCCTCACTGCTTTTATTTTCATCTTCGACTTCTTCATCTTCTACATCAACTTCCATATCACCATTTGCAATAAGATCTTCATGTTTTTGACTCACCTGTATCCATTTCCCCATCATTCCCTCCATCAATTGCAATTGTTGACGAAAATATTGGTTTTGTAACACTTGCGACTTGAGCATTAACATAATCCAATTTTTTTTCCTATTGATTCCTCGCACATCATTCATACAGACATAACAGTCTTCCCGTTTTAATGGTTGTTTCCATATTGCCGGAACCGTCACCACTTCCTTTGCAATATTCGCACCACTTCCTTTCAACGTTTTATAACAGGGATTGCATATCGTTTTGGGGACCCAACTAGTTTCTTGGTGCGCAATTTCCATATTAAAATGCTTTTTTTAAAGTTCTTTGACATTTTCTGTTATATTTCTGCGACTCTTTGAAAGATCAAATTTACAGCAAATATAGCAAAATAGATTGACTCCTTTTTCACAATTATGATCAGATTTTCCACTGTGTGCCATTATGGTCTAGAATCCAAGCTTAAGACTTATTTTAAAAAAAAAAATATAGCAAAAACTGAAACCTTACTTCGAATTCAAGCTTCTCACTTCTTCCAGCTGTTGTAACAAGTTTTTATCCTTGCGAGGGATAACATTTTGTTACTGTGGAATCGTATCTGTAAGTAGAAAATGGAAAGTTATTATTATAAGGGCTATACTTACCTAGTTATAGCCGTGTCTAAAAATCCAGGCCTAAAACAAAGACTGATGTTTTCCGTTTCACGTTAAAAACACTCTCTTTTATTTAAAAACTTAAATACCTTAACACCTCGTATAATAAAATTACAACAATAATTACATACTAACATATTTACGGGTAATTACAATAACAAAAACTTATTCTACATACCTTGCGAAATTTGGCTTGCGAAATTCAATGTCCCGAAATGTCTTTCCGTTTGCACAATTTGACTTGGAGTTTTGTTGTTGAATTTAAGTGCACGGCGTTCTCATTCTTGTTTCTGCTTAACAAACAGAATTTACCCATGGTAACAAAAATGATCAACAAAACGACAACAGCCCGCGAGTATGCTGCACTTTCGCAACGATATTTAATGTTATTAGATAATATTAATTATCCAACAGTAAAATAATAATGCTAACAAATATGTTAACGAATGATGTTAAGCATCATCCTAAAAGTGCGGTTAAAAACCCACAGTATTCCTCTCCCCTTGGGATAAGAAAAAATTATGGTTAAGAAATAACAATAATTTTTTCTTAATAACACATAATTGTGCATTATTCTTGGTTTTTCTTTTTACTATTTCATAATATTAATTATTAAATTTTGCTGTGATATTTGGGCTTTTAGGTCAATAATATTTTAATGTAAATAAAACAAATTTATTCCATTTCTTTCCCAACGTTTCGCCAATCGGTTTTAGGCTTCTTCAGGGGCGTTTATTTTGAAAAATAATGACTAAAATTAGAGGAAAAATTATAATCTTATAATGATGCACAAGTGTGCATTTGTCGACTTACGTTAAGAATTACATTAAAATTATTTTTGACAATTAAAATAAATAAATAACATATAAAACATGAAAGCACAACGAAAATACAAACATTAAAGCACGGCACTGTAACTAAGACTAATGTTACTGTAGTTCTTTTTCCGTAAGCTCTCCAGAGTGAGCCGAACTTTTTCTTTCTTTTCTCTGTCTAAGATTGTCGCATTGTCAAAATCAGCTGTGTGGTGTTTTTTATTTAAGTGTTTTGCTAGCGCTGTCGACTCTTTTTTGTTTTTTGCGTCTGCTTTGTGTTCGTTAATTCGAGTGCCAAAAGCTCTTTTTGTTGTGCCGATGTAGATCGCGTTGCAGTCTTCGTTCTCCTTGCCTTTGCAGTTAATTTTATAAACAATGTTGTGTACTTGTAATTTTTCTGTTTTGTCTTGGTGTTGGTGAATAGTGACGTGAGCGTTTTGTTTGGTTTGTATGCAAACGCAGTATTCTCTCTTTTGAAGCTTTTTAGCGAATTTTCATCCGTTAAAGTGGGAACATATGGTATGCTAAAATATCGTTTTGGTTGATCATCAATGTTGGGTAGTTGTATATGTTGAGTGCAGTTTATTGTGTTTATATTTTTGTTTATTAGGTGATTGATTAGTTTTGTAGGATAATTATTTTTGTATAATATATTTTTAAGTTTTTCTATGTTTTGTTTTTGGAATATTTTGTTGCTGGTCGTTATTGCTGTTCGTATTGTGTTACTGGCTGTGTTACGTTTTTGTTTGTACGGTTGTGTTGAGTTGAAGTTGATTATTCTGCCGGATGATGTTGGTTTTGTGTACCAGTTGAAAATTATGTTATTGTTTTTTCTTTGAATGGTTGTGTTTAGATATGGAATTTTATTGTTATTTTCTTCTTCGAATGTAAATTGTAGCTTGTTGTGGTAATTATTTAATGTTGATAAAATTTTATCCAAATTAGTTTTGTCAATAATGGCAAAAATGTCATCCACATACTTTACTATAAACGTAAATTTGATTCCTGATTTCTCTAGTTCTATTATTGCCCATTGGAGGAGATCATCCAAAACAATATCCGCAATTGTTGGTGATAGGGGGTTACCCATTGGCATTCCAAATGTTTGGTTATACATTTTATTATTGTATTGAAAGAAATTGTTATCTTTTAAACAGAATTCTAGAATTGTTAAAAATGTTTTCTTAGGTATCGTGGTGTGTCTTTCAATAGTGGCCCATTGCTTCATTATAATTTTTATTGCCAAAGTCGTTTGAATATTGGTAAACAGTGATATTGCATCAAATGAAAATAGTCTGTCATTTGTTCCCAGTGTTATGTTAGTGATCCTGTTTTGTAATTCATGTGTGTTCTTAATATTTAAATCTGTAGATATTATTTGTTTTAGTAATGCGCCTATATATTTGGCAAGCTTATAGCACGGGACATTAGTGGATGAAGCTATTGGCCTGAGTGGCATGTCAGGTTTGTGTATTTTTGGCAAACCATATAGTTTTGGTGCGTTACTTGCTGAACAGGCCAAATGAATTTTTGTTTTTACATCTATGTGTTTGTTTTTATATAAAGTATTATATCATTGTTAATTCTTTGTAATTTTTGTGTTGGATCAATTCGTATGGTTTTGTACGTATTTTTGTCTTCTAGTAGCTGTTTCATTTTGTTTTCGTATTCTTCTTTGTATATTATTACTGTTTTGTTCCCTTTATCGGCTGTTGTTACGATTATCGAGTCTTTGTATTTATTAAGTAGTTTTTGCGTTGTTTTGTATATTTGTAAAATGAATTTTTCTTTCGCCGTTGGTTTACGTGTTCTCATGAAATTCATGATATTATGAGCAAATTTTGATCTGGTCACTTCTTTCTCATTTTCGTCGTCAACTATTTGTATGTATTGCTCAATGTCCGCAATCAGATGTATGGATGAGATGTTGTCTTTGTATGTTGGTAACGCAAACTTTTTCCCTAAAGAGAGAAGCCACTTACTTGTCTCAGGAAACTCAATGTGTGTCTTGTTGATGAACCATTCTTCGTTGTAAATTATGTTGAACTCACAAAATTTCTTGTTTACCAGTCGCTCCAATTTAGACTGGTGTGTGTGGTGTGTTTTTTCTCTTTTGATTTTTTCTGCTGAACGTTGTGTTTTCATGAAAGTTTCCAATTCTATATTGTTGAGTGTTTTCTTTAATAATATTTCTGTTGGTTTGGGCTATTTCTAAATTAAGTAGTCTTGTGTGAAAATTGTTTAGAGTTTTTTCTAGATCTCTTTTGAGTGAGATTGCTGAAATTGTGGAATTAATGCTTGTTGTTGTGTGGGAAATGTGAAGCGGAATAATGCAGTACTGTTTACACGAGAGTAAAAATTTCAGGCGCTCAGAGAGATTTGTTTGTTTGTTGAGTTGCTTGCATAGGTGTTTGAGTGTGGTGCAGGTTTCTGTATTATATTTGTATTTAACATGTTCAAAAAAATTCTTCATTTTTGTAGTTGCTTGTTTTCCCTCCAATATTTTTATTATGTATTTAGTTTTTCAAATTTCTTTGGCAGGCCCACCTTAGATTTAATATGATTTGTAGTTATTTGACCAATATTTTGTGTGTTTTAATTTTGATGTGATATTTGGGCTTTTAGGTCAATAATATTCACATTTCCCACACAACAACAAGCATTAATTCCACAATTTCAGCAATCTCACTCAAAAGAGATCTAGAAAAAACTCTAAACAATTTTCACACAAGACTACTTAATTTAGAAATAGCTCAAACCAACATCAGCTTAAAGTCCACGAAACAAAATATTCTTCAAACAGAAATATTATTAAAGAAAACACTCAACAATATAGAATTGGAAACTTTCATGAAAACACAACGTTCAGCAGAAAAAAGCAAAAGAGAAAAAACACACCACACACACCAGTCTAAATTGGAGCGACTGGTAAACAAGAAATTTTGTGAGTTCAACATAATTTACAACGAAGAATGGTTCATCAACAAGACACACATTGAGTTTCCTGAGACAAGTAAGTGGCTTCTCTCTTTAGGGAAAAAGTTTGCGTTACCAACATACAAAGACAACATCTCATCTATACATCTGATTGCGGACATTGAGCAATACATACAAACAGTTGACGACGAAAATGAGAAAGAAGTGACCAGATCAAAATTTGCTCATAATATCATGAATTTCATGAGAACACGTAAACCAACGGCGAAAGAAAAATTCATTTTACAAATATACAAAACAACGCAAAAACTACTTAATAAATACAAAGACTCGATAATCGTAACAACAGCCGATAAAGGGAACAAAACAGTAATAATATACAAAGAAGAATACGAAAACAAAATGAAACAGCTACTAGAAGACAAAAATACGTACAAAACCATACGAATTGATCCAACACAAAAATTACAAAGAATTAACAATGATATAATTAATACTTTATATAAAAACAAACACATAGATGTAAAAACAAAAATTCATTTGGCCTGTTCAGCAAGTAACGCACCAAAACTATATGGTTTGCCAAAAATACACAAGCCTGACATGCCACTCAGGCCAATAGCTTCATCCACTAATGTCACGTGCTATAAGCTTGCCAAATATATAGGCGCATTACTAAAACAAATAATATCTACAGATTTGAATATTAAGAACACACATGAATTACAAAACAGGATCACTAACATAACACTGGGAACAAATGACAGACTATTTTCATTTGATGCAATATCACTGTTTACCAATATTCCAACGACTTTGGCAATAAAAATTATAATGAAGCAATGGGCCACTATTGAAAGACACACCACGATACCTAAGAAAACATTTTTAACAATTCTAGAATTCTGTTTAAAAGATAACAATTTCTTTCAATACAATAATAAAATGTATAACCAAACATTTGGAATGCCAATGGGTAACCCCCTATCACCAACAATTGCGGATATTGTTTTGGATGATCTCCTCCAATGGGCAATAATAGAACTAGAGAAATCAGGAATCAAATTTACGTTTATAGTAAAGTATGTGGATGACATTTTTGCCATTATTGACAAAACTAATTTGGATAAAATTTTATCAACATTAAATAATTACCACAACAAGCTACAATTTACATTCGAAGAAGAAAATAACAATAAAATTCCATATCTAAACACAACCATTCAAAGAAAAAACAATAACATCATTTTCAACTGGTACACAAAACCAACATCATCCGGCAGAATAATCAACTTCAACTCAACACAACCGTACAAACAAAAACGTAACACAGCCAGCAACACAATACGAACAGCAATAACGACCAGCAACAAAATATTCCAAAAACAAAACATAGAAAAACTTAAAAATATATTATACAAAAATAATTATCCTACAAAACTAATCAATCACCTAATAAACAAAAATATAAACACAATAAACTGCACTCAACATATACAACTACCCAACATTGATGATCAACCAAAACGATATTTTAGCATACCATATGTTCCCACTTTAACGGATGAAAATTCGCTAAAAAGCTTCAAAAGAGAGTATACTGCGTTTGCATACAAACCAAACAAAACGCTCACGTCACTATTCACCAACACCAAAGACAAAACAGAAAAATTACAAATACACAACATTGTTTATAAAATTAACTGCAAAGGCAAGGAGAACGAAGACTGCAACGCGATCTACATCGGCACAACAAAAAGAGCTTTTGGCACTCGAATTAACGAACACAAAGCAGACGCAAAAAACAAAAAAGAGTCGACAGCGCTAGCAAAACACTTAAATAAAAAACACCACACAGCTGATTTTGACAATGCGACAATCTTAGACAGAGAAAAGAAAGAAAAAGTTCGGCTCACTCTGGAGAGCTTACGTATTAGGCAACATTACAAGACAGCCATTAATAGGAAAGAGGACTACAGCAACATTAGTCTTAGTTACAGTGCCGTGCTTTAATGTTTGTATTTTCGTTGTGCTTTCATGTTTTATATGTTATTTATTTATTTTAATTGTCAAAAATAATTTTAATGTAATTCTTAACGTAAGTCGACAAATGCACACCTGTGCATCATTATAAGATTATAATTTTTCCTCTAATTTTAGTCATTGTTTTTCAAAATAAACGCCCCTGAAGAAGCCTAAAACCGATTGGCGAAACGTTGGGAGAGAAATGGAATAAATTTGTTTTATTTACATTAAAATATTATTGACCTAAAAGCCCAAATATCACATCAAAATTAAAACACACAAAATATTGGTCAAATAACTACAAATCAAATTATTAAATTTATTTAGATAAAAACAAACTTGTTTTGGAAATGTAAACAATTGTAAGTTAATTTTAAGAAATTAATTTAGTTTTAGAGACTGATAATAATTAAACATTGTTTTAATGAACTTTTTCAGTCGGGCAAGCTAATTTTATTTATTCTCTTTTACCTTTTTTTTCTCTTTCAAAAACTTATACTTTAGGTTTATTGTGTTAAGTGTGTAAAATGATAAAAATACTTGTTATTTTTCTTGAAGGTAATTTACTAAATAACCCTACCTAATTCATGGCCCTATTCATCACCGCTTGTCCCCCTTGGTCGGAACTGCTGGGCTTCGAATAATTTGAATGAATTTGATTGTTTTGGTTGAATCATGATTCTAGGGGCGACGCTACTGTTCTATCTGCTTTTGTAACCAGATTATCAAATGGTCGGCCGTATAACATCTTCAGCATGTCCCCCTTTGTTGAAATTGGCTTACTTTGTTTATTATACTAACTCCTCCACAAAGTTAAATTGTATGCTGAGTTCAGGGAAAATGCCACTGTTTTATAGACCTTATATGTCTAGAAGTAACCTATGGTCGGCTGCATGCAGTATTCGTGGCTATCTTCGATTCGGATTTTAGTTGGCATGGCTTATGCCACAGTTTTCTTTCGACAAGGGAGGCGTTATTTTGCAAGCTATTGCCCCCTCCTTTCCTTACTTCTGCTTGGTTGTCTCCAGTAAAGATTGGCAACCACTTAATTTGTCATCATCGATGGATATTTCACTTATGTTGCATGAAACATCTTTAGCTTTGCTTATACAAAGTTTATTCTGCATCATTTTGTTGCTGATATTGTTTTAGGTCACTAAGCGAATAGTCAGTATACGGAATTCGTCCCCTTGAATCAATAATCTCTACTTGACATCAAACGTAACTGCCTCGTCTACTGCTATACTGCTACAGTATAGGACCATGATAATAAGGAAATTATCTATTACATACTTTATGTGCAAAATTTTTACTGTATATTTGTTAAAACAACATCAAAATCTGCTCTTTAATTTCACATAATTTACTAAGATACAAATCTCTATTTTTTAATGTATTTCTTAAAAAAAAAAAACATTTATTCATTTAATTAATTGTAAATGATGTACAGTAATCCCCGCTTATATGCACGCCGTTTATAAGCATTTATCTCTTATATGTATCAAAAGTTGTGCAATTTCATTTTTCCATTTAGATTTGTTAACATTTTTCTCTTTTATATGCACACGCTTATATGCATTTCTCGGATATAGGCCCCACAAAATTTCTAATTTTTTTTTCAGGGAAAAAATTTTTGTTTTTTCAATGGTAAAACCAATATTCGTACCAAACAATCGTGTCATACCTATTGAATTGTCAAATGTGCGAATTGAAATTAAAAAGCAAAATGAGTTCAAATTCACGAAAAAGAATAACTTTGTCAATTAACAGAAGTTATTAATCATTGGAGAGAGTGAAAACGTAAGCAAAATTGAAAGTTGCAAGAAATATGGGTGCCCAATACACAATTAATCGGATTATGCGAAACATAGATCGCATTTTACAATGAAGCAAAGCATTTAATTTGGCCCGAAAAAGAAATTGAGTCAGCAAATCAAAAGCAGTGGAAACAATGTCAATGTAATTCGATCAAATACAAGGGTCAAAAGACCACAACATGATATTGGAGAATGTAAAACAGTTGGCTGTTAAATAAAAAGTGACTTCAATCCAAGTCCGAGCTGGCTATTCCGATGGCAGAAGCACAAAGGAATAAAAGTAAAAATAATGTAATAATAATGAATGGTTTTGATGAAAAAATGGTGTGAAAAAATCGAAAATTCATACTTTTTGTGGATAATGGTGCGTCTCATAAAATTACAAACTTACAAACGTTAATGTTCAGTACTTGCCGCCCTATACGACTTCAATTTTACAGCCTTTAGATGCCGGAATTATTCATACATTCAAAGCATATTATCGTCAGGGCTTAATAAGGAAACAAATCTGCTTTGTTGAAACAGGAAAGACAATTGAAGCGTTTAAGAATAAATTTATTTATTTTTACAATTTTTTGCCTTTAAAAATATTTTTGTAAGGTTCTAAATAGTTGGCATTACGATTCTATATAAGCATATCTGGTGCAGATAACCGAATTTTTATATATGCACTTTTCATGCATATAACCGAGTTTCTCTAAATGCATTTCACGCTTATATGCACCAAAAATCAAACATTTTCAGAAATGCTTATAAGCGAGGATTATTGTATATGTTTATGCATTTATTTATAATGCATAAAAATATATACACGGCATTTACTCCGTTTTATTTTATTTAACTGTTGTTGGCTTTGTTTGCCAATATTTAATGACATTATTTCAATTTATGCAATTAAGCAAAAATTATTATGCTACTGATTTTAAAATGTTCATGTCAGTGAACCGACTTGATTTCTAGCTTACGATGCATGCAAGGTGTCAATGCATCTTGTATACAATATATACGAAGTAAAATACATATATTTACTTTTCAAATTTTCTAAATCTTAAAATAATTTAAGTGTAAATGTAAATGATTCATATTTATGTGTATATATTTCTATCTATACATGCAAATATATATTTATACGGCATTTATTGCCGTTTCAATTCATTTCATTATTCCTTATTTTATTAATTTTGTTATACTTGTTGGCTTTGTTTACCAACATAGTATGACATAATTTTAATTTACGCAATTAATCAAAAATTATTATGTTACTGATTTAAAAATGTTTATGTCAGTGAGCCAACTTGATTTTTTAGCTTACGATGCGTGTCAACATCGAATTTAAATTTAAAAAATTTTGCTGAAACGTCTATATATGTATATACATGCGTCTTATAAACGTATTTATAGAAATATATATTGCTAATAAAATGTTTTATGCGAACAAAAAGTTTTGTTCTGTTTTGAAAATAATTTAATTAGTCTGTACCCAGAATTTTTTCATAATTTATATGGATTTCAAATTTAGTCTTTTCTTAGTTCAAAACTTTTAATTTTTTGTATGCTATATATGTATGTATATATATGCTTTTATAAGAATACAAATATATATTACGCATATCTTGTAACGGGAATAAAAATTTGTTCCTCTAATATCTTTCAGATTAAGTTGTCTAGGTTATTTCTGTTTTATTTTCTCAGCTGAAGTTGCTGTTATTATTTTTTTTTTTGTTTCATTTCATTTTGCAAAATGAAGCAATGTTATTATTCATAAATATGAAACTGATCTCAGGTTGCATTTATTTTTGGTTTGCATTTGCATTTCATTATTTCGTGTCATTTGTTGTTAGAACTTTTTCCTTTATTTATTTTTCAAATTTGCCTACTTGCATACTGTTGAGGTAGGGAAGTTCTACGCGATCGCGTGTACTTTTTGCGGCAAATTATTGATCAAATTGCTTTGTTAATGCACACGTATTTCTAAGTTTACAGAGCTTGTTATTTTTTATTTTAATTTTGCTCTGTTGGCTATTTTTTATCGTAAATTAAGTAGGTTCATTAAATAATTTAAGTAAATTATTATGCAACCTTTTTTTCTTTCCTTTTATTACAACTTCTGTTGTAACAGGCCCCTTGACTCCCAAAACTTCAAATGGGGCTACCCATATGGGAGAAAATTTGTTTTTTCTAGTTTGATTTTTCATCAAAACTTTATCCCCTTGTTTAAATTTAAGGGGGTTGATTGCACCGTCATATTGCTGTTTCATGTACACTTTATCAAAAGGTCGATCAGTCAGTCAAAACCATAGGCATTTTTGTGACTCTTGAACTCTTGTTTGTTTGACATTTGGTACATTTTTTAATGTAGTTTTTAACATCTTTTTGCATTCCTGGCCATCTATACTGCTTCCTTATCCTTAGAAGCGTTTTAACTGCACCTTGATGCCCGCCTAATGGTGTACTATGAAAATCCCTTAATATTATTTCTATTTCTTTAGGATCTTTAAGTATGACCACTGTTTTCTCTGTGTTATTTTCAACCACCGTGTCTTTATCCACCTCATTTGAAATACTCAATTTTTCCTTTCCAGAATTTTTAGATTTTGATCTAGTTTTTTGTACCACTGTTATTTGTTTATCTGTTTGTGGCAATCTACTCAAAGCGTCTTCATTTAAGTTTCTTTTCCCAGGCTTGTAAATTATTTCAAAATCATATTTGTACAGTTTGTGTCGGAAGCGTGCCAAGCGTGACGTTTGATTGGTTGGTTGGATATGCCACGTAATGGTTGATGATCGGTATATATTTTGAAATGTCTGCCAAGCAAATATGCTCTAAAATTTTTCGTTTCCCACACTATAGCGAGAAATTCAATGCACCAATTGCATCATTGCTGGCGTCCGTGGTTAACAAGAACTCTTAAAAAAAATCTGGATATATCAATATGGGTGGTGACATTATCGCCTTTTTTAAGTCCTCAAATGATTTTTGGCACTCATTGGACCAAATGAACTTTGCATCTTTTCTCAATAATTTGTTTATTGGTAATGCTAGTCGTGCCGTGTCCTTTATAAATTTCCGGTAATAATTTACCAGACCTAGAAATGCCTGTACATCTTTTTTGTTGCTGGGGCTCCAGTTAGACCAAATGGCATTCTGTTAAACTCAAAATGTCCTAACCCCGTACTTTTCTTTATCGTCATCATTCATCAATACTTGTTGGTAACCACTTGCTAAATCCAGGGTGGAAAAATATCTACTGTGTCCTAATTGATCTAGAATTTCATCAATTTGTGGTATGGGGAAAACTTGTTTGATTGTAGTTTCATTCAATTTTCTGAAGTCTATAACTAATCTCCATTTTTTCTCGCCATTTTTACCACTTTTCTTAGGAACAAGCAATAATGGTGAATTCCAAGGTGAGGTGCTAGGCGAAATTATCCCTTCATCTAACAGTTCTTCTACCTACCTATTAATTACCATTCTATGAGAATGGGGTAGTCTATACTGTTTTTGATTTATTGGGGGTTGCCCCGCCAGTGTAGGGATATCATGCTTCAAAACTGGAGTATATGATAAGCAATCACCTTCCAACAAAAATATGTCATGGAAGGATGCACATATATTTTCCATGGAAGCCTTTTCTTCATTGCTAATGTGAGGATCTAAATTAATAGATTCAAATAGCTTGCCTAATCTTTCCCTCACATTTCGTTCAGTTATAGTATTTATTCCAGTATATTTTGAATTTTTTGAGTATTTATTTTGAATTTATTGTAATTTGAAAATACCGGTCTGAAATTTTTATCAATGATAAATTTGTCTTCTGACGAATTTAAAACTGGCACATATACTATGCCATCTTTCACTCTTGTTAGGGCTTTTCCCGAGTAAGTTCTTTTGAAAGTTCTTGTTTGTGTATAACAACTTCTTTTAATGTTTTTTTAACACAATGGTACTATTTTTACAGTTAGAGCTTCGACTGCTGTTTCTGTATTGTATAGTACTTTATTTGAGTCATTCATTGGCTTTAGCGTGAATGCTATTATTTTCTGTCGTTCTTTGTTAAAAAACGTTAGATTTTTATTTATTGCATTTATGATAATTCGAGTTGGCGACGACTATCGCATTCGAATGAACCACGAGCTGTATGAGCTCTACGCCGACATTGACATAGTTAAGCGTATAACAATACAGCGACTACGCTGGCTGGGTCATGTCCATCGTATGGATAAAGAAGCTCCAGCGAAAAAGGTATTCAAAGGGAAGGTCCCCGGTCAACGACGAAGAGGGAGACCATGCCTCCGGTGGATAGACCAAGCTGAGGAAGCCCTAACCACGCTTGGCATTAACGATTGGAGAAGGCGCGCGCAAAACAGAGGCGCCTGGCGAGAGCTAATGAGGTCGGCCGTAACCTGACAACGGGTTGTTATTGCCATCTAAGTAAGTAAGTAAGTAAGCATTTATGATAGTTTGGTTCCACAAATTGTCTCTACCAATTATATTATCAGCTGGTATTCCATGATCTAGTGACACTATGTGTAACTTCAAACTTAGATCTTGGTACTGATTGTGCGGAATAGTGGTAGTACCTAATGTGGTAACCTGTCCACCAAATGCTCCACTCAAATCTTTTTAATTATTTATATCTAATCCACTTCTATGAACACATCATTTTGTTTTGCTTGGTAAAAATTCTCGTTATGCCTGCCATACAAGATATGTCTCCCAGTTACGATATTTTTCGTGTTTGCTTTTAATAATTTCTTTGAAATTAATTGTATGGGTTTAGTCAGTAGTAATTTTGAACATACTAGCTTTGTTCTACCCCATGAAGCCAAACAAGCTAAATATAATACATTGAAAATTAAACAGACTATTAATAGTACTGTATGTAGGAATTTTATTCCAAATTGCATAGCAGAGGATGCCTCAACAACAGTTTTCTGTTTATGATTTATCTTCTCTGCATTGCATTGTCTTAAGTTGTTTTGTAAAATATTATTTTTTTTCTTTTAGTGTTTAACATGTCAACTTCGCTTTGTTGTGGTTGACTTACTGTTAAAAAAGTTGCACTTTGATGTGGCTGATTTACTGTTATTACTTTATCTAAATTATTTTTTGAAACTTTATTTGTTTCATATACAGTAGTTAACTTATCAACAGCACATTTTTGTGGTTGATTTACTGTAACTACTTTATTTGGCCTTGATTTGCTAAGATTTTTGGGGTCCCAGACTATTGGCGGGCTTGGGCCCCTCTTAGTTTCCCTGTGACTTTTCAAAGTCTTTTTTGGCAAAACAATTTTCTATTGCATGCCCAACCCTTTTATACCAGCGGCATTTATTCAATGTCCGTTGGTCGCTTTGTTCGCGTTTAAAATTTGATTTTTTATTTTATTCTTGTGTTCGTCTTATTTACTGAGCACTTTTTTCTGGTCTCATGACCATATTCTGAACATTTTCACAAAAAGGTGTGTTTTTTCTAACAAAACATTCATTTCTTGTGTGTCCCTTTTTGTTGCAGAATGAACAAGTTATATCTGGCCTTCTGTTTGCAAAATTATTTCTTATTGATTTTCCAGGATTTTTCTGGTTTGGCCTATTCTGTGTTTGTTCATGCTGTTTGCCCCAACTTTTTGGCTGAGCATGTAAAATATTTGAGCTAAGTGTGTCAACTTTTGCTTGGAAAGCGTTTATGCCCAGTGCTGGTTCATAATCATAGTATTGCAGCGTATTTTCTGCTGAGATTGCTGCTTCTAATAATCCTTCGAAACTATTTGTATTATTATTAACCAATAAAACTTTTGTTGGTTGGTTTCTTAATCCTGTTTTGAATGCTCTCAACACAGACCTTGTAAGTTCCTGTATGTACATTTGGTTATCCAATGTTGAATATCTGTTTCTCAGCTTCTCCAAAACGGAGGACTGTAGATATTTTAGTCGCCTTGCGAACGCTCTTAAACCCTCATGGGGACCTTGGCGTGCGTTACTTATATCTTTTTGTACTACTTCTAAGGACTTTTCCCTTATGGAGATTTCTTTTAAAATTTTGTATAAGTCTTGCATACTACTAAAATTAGTCGCTCTGACCAATTCATATGCATCGCCATTGATATGCAGTCTCACTTTTGAAATGAGCTCATTTTCTTCCTCAGGATTAATTGATCTCCGTACTGATTCGCATGCTTCTATAAATCTGTATAGATCTGCTTTAAGTGTAGGAGATTCTATCCCTGAAAAATAAGGCACTGTATCTCGTACCCATTTACCAATATTGTTATAGCTTTTTGTGTTTGCTAGTTGGTCATGGGTAGACACGTTCATCATTGGTTGTGCGTTGTCTGTCAGACTTCCTGCTTGGTTATTGTGAACGTCCGCCCTGTATGAATCTCCGTATTTTTTGATCTCTCTGTTTCCTACAAATAGACCATAAATTTCTTTAGTTATGTCCATTTTTTCTTTTTGTTTCTTAAATAAAGTTTCTAACTGCAACATGAAATTAATTGTGAAGTATGTGTCATTTTTCTTTAGACTTTCAAACTTTCTCAGTTCTTCGTCGGTTGATACAATTACTGACCAAACTTAATTTAATTCCCTAAATTTTTTGTTGAAATAGCTAACACTGTATCTGGTCTCCAAATCTTTTCCAAAATTCTCACAGAATCGTATCAATGTCTTATGATTTTTCAATTGACTTTTTGCTAGTTCGTTAAATTCCGACATTTTTGGATTTGTTATTTCCTTTTGTGTTTTTGAATTAAATTTAGCTGTTTCTAGCTCTTGTCTTCTAATTTCTTGTTTTCCTTATCCAAATCCTGGACGCGTTTATTAACTTCAATTATGAACCGATTGGTTTCTTCTAAATCGTGTCCCACTTGTAATGAAAAATTCAGCTTTATGATATTTCTATCATCCAGTGTATCGTTCAATCTGAAGTTTTCCTCTTCCAATTCCCTTATTTGCTCAGCGCTTAAATTTAACTGAGTGATATGCTGATCATATCTTTTTTGAAGGGCGTAAAATTCCTTTTCCCAATTTTCGGCTATCCCCGCGACTCTAAGTTGCCCCTGTTCGAAGAAACTCAAAACCTCGTCTAATACGGTATCCGCTAACTCGACTTCTAATAAATTATAGAAATCCTTGACTTTTTCCTTTATTAAGGTTAGTTGATTTTTATCGTTTATTATGTCTTCTAAATATTTCCACAATTTATCAGTAAATCTCTTAAATTCTCCTACCAATTTTTCATGGGTGTATTTAATGAGCTGCAAATCGTTCATTACTTAAATTCATTTAACTTAACAAAAAGCGTGGTCAGCAACTTTCAACGGTTGTTAAATCCAACAAAAAGCAAGCGTTTTAAGTTACTTGCTTTTTGTTATTTATTCTTTATTTTCAGAGTCTAATTTTTATTATAGTGAATGAACGTCCTAATTCTTTAGTAAATTTTTGCATTCAAATTGTTTTAGGATTTTAATACGCGACCTACCGAAAATAACGTTTGAGTTTTCTTGTATACCAATAATTGAATTATTGGTATGAAAAGAAGTATTGAAACTTTCTTATTTCCGTGTAGGAACAATCTTTATTTATTGCACTCGGACCTTTTCAGAAAAACGAATCCTTGGAATAGTTGAAAGTATTCCTTGGAACCCAACAATATTCTGCAAGGTTCTGTATACGAATTAAAGAAAAGTAAAAGTATTTGACGGAAACTACACGCGAGTCTTTGTTGAATAGACTGATCCTCAGAACTTATATCATCCTTTGGAACCAAAAATAAGTTCAACAAGACTTGTTATTTCGTATGGAGTAAAAACAGTTCCCGCGAAACTAATGTTTAATAAAAATTTAAATTGCAAATTTTCTTTCAAGAGCATAAGATACTAGACAACCTATAAATGTGAGAAATTTTAATTCATAATAGAAATACCAGTTATCCCCAAGCTCTTAATTAAAAATTTAAATAAAAATTGACCACTTACAATCATTTAATTTCAATAAAATTCAATAGCTTCTAATATCTCAGTTTTAGAAACGCCAAAAAATCAAACCATTTAAAACAAATGCTCCAAATTTTAAAATTTCCAACTTCAATAAAACTTCAATTGTAAATGAATTGAATTAAAAAAAAAATTAATGGATGTTTTGCTTAATTGTGTGTGTATTTTTAGATTAGGCGCATGAACCTAAACTAATATTTTTTTAGTTGAATTGGTAAGTGATACCTTCAAGCACTTTAACCTGAAGATATCGTGTAATAGTGTAAGGAAACAAAAATGTTTCCAAAATTTTTTTATTATTTGATTTGATATTGCTGGCACGTAAACCAGAATATCCGACGATCTATATCTGGAATAGTAATGGATACTAATTTTATTTAATCACTCTACTCACCAAATTTGATTTGCCGATGTTGTCGTTTTGCTTTGTATTATATTATGTTGCAAAGGTGGTTCCCTCGTTGTAAGCTAATGTTGTTCCTTGCTGCTGCTAAAGCTTCCGAACTGGCTTGTTTTCAATGTCCGTCCAAACGTTGAGACTCCTTGTCTGTCCGAATATGGTTGGAAAGTTGTGCTGCGCCAAATGTTGTAACAAGTTTTTATCCTTGCGAGGGATAACACTTTGTTACCGTGGAATCGTGTCTGTAAGTAGAAAAATGGAAAGTTATTATTATAAGGGCTATACTTACCTAGTAATAGCCGTCTCTAAAATTCCAGGCTTAAAACAAAGACTGGTGTTTTCCGTTTCACGTTAAAAATACAACTCTCTCTTATTTAAAAACTTAAATACCTTAACACCTCGTATAATAAAATTACAACAATAATTACATACTAAAATATTTACGGGTAATTACAATAACAAAAACCTATTCTACATACCTTGCATATTCTTGTTTCTGCTTAACAAACAGAATTTACCCATGGTAACAAAAATGATCAACAAAACGACAACAGCCCGCGAGTATGCTGCACTTTCGCAACGATATTTAATGTTATTGGATAATATTAATTATCCAACAGTAAAATAATAATGCTAACAAATATGTTAACGAATGATGTTAAGCATCATCCTAAAAGTATGTGAAATATGTTGCTTATGTTAATAACATAAATTGTGCGGTTAAAAACCCACAACACAGCACGAAAAACGAATGTGTCGTGTTTTGCGTACAAACTTTTTTGACGTAACCGTCATAGAAAACTTGCTATTAAATCTAACTGTTTTTCGAAGAAAGTTTCAAGTTGAAATTTTGTGTACCGGGTGCATACTTTTTTTATTGATTGACTTTACAATCCCCAAATGGGGGTGTAATGGTAATGAAATTGGGTGATAGCGTTGAATTGGCTAGTTGAAGGAATTTTTCATCATCATATTCGGTCTCAGCGCATCAAAATACATGAGAATAGGGGGATATTTGTAAGTTATACGATTAATAAATTTATTACCCCAAAATGGGGAAATTTGGGGGTGAAATGGGTGATAGCGTTAAATTGGGTAGTTGAAGGAGCTTTTCATCATCAAATCCGGTTTCAGTGCATTAAAATACATGAGAATAGGGGGATATTTGAAAGTTTTACGATAAATAAGTTTATTACCATGAAATGGAGGAATTTGGGGGAGAAATGGGTGATAGAATTAAATTGGGTAGTTGAAGGAGCTTCTCATCATCAAATGCGGTTTTAGCGCATCAAAATACATGAGAATAGGGGGATATTTGAAAGTTTTACGATAAATAAATTTTTTACCCCGAAATGGGGGAATTTGGGGATGAAATGTGTGATAGCGTTGAATTTGGGTAGTTGAAGGAGCTTCTCATAATCAAATCTGGTTTCAGCGCATCAAAATACTTGAAAATAGAGGAACGTTTTAAATGTTTACGTTAAATCTCATTTTTCCCATTTTTAGGGCATTTTTTAAGGTTATGTACAAAACCAGAGGTAAATCGGTAATTCTGACTCCGGATTCGGATTCACCGCTCAAAATTACATAAAGATATATCGTTCAGGTCCTTTGACTCGGACATTTTTTTTTTTGTGTGCTTGTGTAATTAATTGAATATTACTTAATAGAATTCATGTAAAATTTCCAACAGTTCAACAAAGCTATGGAGCAAACAAGAAATGACAAAATAGATGACAGATGGCGCTTTGTGGGTATTAAAAAGTTCACTTTGTACATGTCACTTGCAGAACCCCTCATGGCTCAAGTTTTAAGAGCGGCTGTCCACATATACTTAATTTATGGAATGGTCGGGGTTCTAATCTCAGTACAAATTTATCAAAACTGATCTGATGAGGCTATGTATATGAATATGTATGTGCAGGGTGTCCCATAAATAGTGGATAACCTTCTAACAGCAGATGGGCGACGTCAAGGCGGGTCAGAAAAAGTAAAATCATGTTTAGTAAAAATCGCACCGTTTTCGAGAAAATAGACCTTTTTCATATTTACGAAACATACATTATTTCTTAATAAAATTCGAAATCGACCTGATTTTGTTTGAAATTTAAGTTTCATACAAAAAGCCCCTTCGCCACTAAAATTTCAATACCTTTGCAACCATAAAAGCTATTGCTTATGTTTTTAGCATTTTAGAATCTGTATTAAAAGACAAATTTTTAACAACTTGGCCACTTAGGTTGTCATACATTTTTTTACACCACACCAGCTTAAAGTTTGAAAAAAATATGGAGCAAAACGAAAGTTTCAAGTTCAACATCTATTTTTTAAAGAACCACTGTATCTACGGCTTAATTTGAAATCACATATAATAGTATAACTATTAAAAAATATTATGCAAAAAAAATGGACCAAAAATATTTTCTTTAGTGGCTGTGGTACCAAAGCGACTGACAAAGGTCGCATTTTTTCGTTAATATGAAAAATGTCGATTTTCTCGAAAACGGTGCGATTTTTACTAACATGATTTTACTTTTTCTGACCCACCTTGAGGTCGCCCATCTGCTGTTAGAAGGTTATTTATGGGACTCCCTGTATGTGGTAATAGCCGAAACATATGTCACCAAGTACCAGGTTAAATTGTTCCATTTGTTGTCTTTGTCTTGTTTGTTTATGAAGTATTAACCGATTTGTGAAGTTTCACACGAAAATCGTTTTCTGATAATAACATGTTAAATTCGATTAAATAATATTCTGTTAATTAAAAAAATTAGTCGACTAAAACCAAATTGAATTTCTATAACATATTTATTTCAACCTCTTAACTGAAATAAAACATTTTAGTCAAAATAAATTCGTATTCTTAACAAAAAATTTAAAATTAAATTGACTGCCAGAAAAATTTTTTTTTTCATCCTACGCAGAATACATCTGCGCATTTATGTTATCAATCTCACGTCAAAAAGACGTTGAGGACTTAAGAAAAATCGAATTTTTTTATAGCAAAGTGGACTTATTGCTTCAAAAAAAATTGTTTCATGGTATAATTTTTTTTTTCTAAAAATTCGTAATCTTCCTAACAATTATTGTATCATACAAAATTGTCGAAAATATTTTTTTTTGCGAGACATGATTTTCCAAAAATAGTTCATCTAAAACTTAAATTACTTACAACAATCATAATAATTGTTATTTATAAAAACTTTTCTGGGATTTATTTACTTATTATCTATAGCGTTACTACAGTATTAAAAGAACACCTGTTTTGAAAATTCCAAGTAATCGGGTCATAGTTGCTCCGTTTCATGAATATTTAGCCATATCATTTACTGCTGTATAGATTAGAGATGAAACGGATATCCGGTAACTATCCGGTATCCGGCCTATCCGGCGGTCTAAATACTATCCGGCCGAATACCGGATAGCTAGCGCCTATCCGGCCGAATACCGGATTTGAAAAAAAAAAAATTATTTTAGGTAACTAATTGCTGTATTTAGTTATGTCACTTAAGAAATACAAATCAGTAATCACAAAATAATTCTACAACTTATGGCGAATTTATACTTATTTCTCTGCATTAAGAAAAAAGTCTTTCGCTGTACACACTGCAGCAAAGTGCCGAAAGATAGATTTTGGAAAACTTTGTTAAATTTGGGTATTGTTTAGCATTAGCTACCCGCCAAGAATAAGGGTCACAATGTTATTTCTCGTCTTTAAATTTTTTTAGAATTATAAAAATACTTCAGATAACAAGACCACAAATAAAATAATAACCTCAAATGATCACGCACGTGTTAGCACTGCAATCAATACAATAAGTCAATGAAAGAAACAAGTGTCAACTTCGTTTATCAACGAAAAGACCCTAATTGAACCGAGTCCACCTAATCGTTCACGCGTCGCCTACGCAAGCGTGGTTCGTGCGATGCACCAAACGGCAATGTTCCGCCGGATATTCGGCGGCCGAATATCCGGCTATAAGGTTGGCCGAATATCCGGCTATAAGGTTGGCCGAATATCCAGCAACCGGCTAAACTGCTATCCGCTTCATCTCTAATCTAGCTCCCGTCAACTTTTATCATTTTATCAAAACATTTCCGCTGTAGTTATTCAATAAACATATAAAGAAAGCGTTACATTATACACACCTAATTTCAAATCATCCCCCGCTAAAGAAGTTTCACTTCAAAAACAATGTTACGTAACGCGTTGTTCGACCCCCCCTCCCCCTGTAACGCATCGTAACGTTTTACAAGACCCTTCTTCCTCCAAATTGCGTTACGTAATACTTGAACGCCCCCTTAGCAGTAAAAATGTCCACTCAAAACAAATTTACTCAGGATTCAATCTAGCCCCATGCCAAATTACATCAAAATCAAAGAAGCAGCTAAGCCGAGACGATGTTTTTTTGCTATTAAGGGCGGTGCCACGCCCTATTTAAGATCTCAGAGCTTCTAATTACCTTTCTCATGGCTCAGTCTGTCTCCAAACCAAGTTTTATTAAAATCGGTCAATTATTCACTCGTTCTTTCCCAATTCGCAATGTTAATTTAAAAAACGGGACTCTACAACCATGAGAATACGCCCAAATGGTGTGAGGATGGAAGTCGAATTCGTTTCCACTCACAACTTCAATAGCAGCGCGTCAAAACGCACAAGAAACATAACATTTTATTTTCGTTATTTTAATTAATTAATAATTATGAAATCCGAGCTCAGTTAAAATAATTAGTCAAAAAATTATTAATAAGGTACAACGCGGCAAAGCGCAGTTGTCAAAAGTCAAACTGACATAAAAAGAATTGACATACAGTAGCCCTGCTCAACAGCCGTCATGACAAAATTCAACGAACAGCTGTTAAAGCTTTATTGCGAAAAAAAGCTACAGACAAAAGGTGACTTGCGACAGATCATCAGTTTTATTTTTCATTCTTCGGAAGACCACAGCAGCGACGACGGGTACGTTGAGTTAACGTATACAACTGCAAGTCGCCTTTGCGTTGCGTTTGTATACAGTAACAAAGCACCGTCAAGAGAGTAGGCCGTCACAGTCAGCGCATCCGTCGAGCAAGTACAGTATTGGCCAAAACCAAAGCACTCCCTGAGTACATTTTTTTATGAAAACAACGTTATTGAACCATATTAAGTATTTATTTTATTTATCTATGCCTTTATTATTGACAAACAAAATTTCAAAAAACTGCGTCTCATAAATAAACAGTTAACATTAAAGGAACATTTTAAACCCGAAAACTTAACGGACAAAACTAAAGCACCCCCTTTTTTTATGGTAAATAAAAACTTTTAAAATTAGTACTTAGTTGCAAATCCTATATTCTGGACGACATACGCACCTCTTTAAGGTATAGAGGATATTAAATTTTCAATGATATCCTGCGATATCCCTTCCCAGGATATTTTTAAGGATTGAATAGATCTGCCGCGGTTTTTGGAACTGAGTGTGGTGGAGCGCAAAAATTTTTTATGCATGAGAGTTTGACTAAAACTAGCCGTGCTGTAATGCAGTATGCAGGCAAAAAGAAACTTGAAAAACGTCTCTTTGCTGTATTTTTAATACTTGGAAAAATATTCGTGAAGAAGAGTCGTGAGAGTGATGCAGTGCTTGTAAGTAATAGAGAAGGTGTGGATAGCGTGGCTGGCACTGCAAATTAGGGTGACTTCAATATTTATAATTTTAAAATGTTATATTATTTTTTTTTTTCATTAGCAATATTTTTATTTTTCATTATTATTTTTTTATTTAGGCTTCATTTATTCCTTCATTTAATTCTTTTCATAGGTTTTCTCTTTCTTTTGATTTTTCTTATTTTCTTTTTAAACTTTGATATGTTTGAAGCTCGTTTTTATTATTTTTGCTTTAATGAATCTTTATGATGTTTCTACTGGTGCTAATGAGAATTATAAGGCTATTGTTCATGTGCTGTGTAAGCAATTTGATGGATTGAATGTTATTCACTTTAATGCTAGGAGCCTGAATGGTATGAAATTTGATTGTACTAAATACATTATTGAAAACTCCCCTGTAGATGTTGTGTGTGTGTGAGTGAAACCTGGTTCAAGAGTGGGGTTCCTGATGCTCGGTATGATTAGAATGGGTTTAAGCTTTTTAGAAGTGATAGGTGTGATAGAAGGGGTGGTGGGGTTGCAATTTATGTTAAGTCTGATCTGAATGCTAGGTTTGTTAATGCGAGTGATAGTGTTCGTGAGTTTTTAAATGTTGAGATACTTGATAATTGTACCAAGGTTCTAGTTTCTTGTGTCTATAACCCCCATAGAAGCCACAGCCTAGAGCCTTTTTTTCTGACCTTAGTGACAGATTAATTTATCATGATTTTTTTATTATATCGGGTGATTTCAATATGAATCTACTGCTGAATGATTGCTTAGCTGAAAGTTTTGTTGATAATTTTACTTCGTGTGGACTAAAGTTAATATATTCTATTTTACCTACTCGATTTGCCAATGACTGTGATACTAGTCTCCTGGATGTTTTTCTCATATCAGATATCTCTCTTTTGATTAAGTACATAGCTGGGCACAAGTTCTTCTGCAAGTTCTAACAAGATCGTAATTGAGTGTAACTAGATCGTATCGTGTATAGGTATACAAATGTGAACGCACAACATCGACTCAGTTCTACTTCAGCAGCCAAAGAAGCAAGACCTGCGACAGATAATTGCTAGCTAGCGTATTTTTTGTTGCGTATTTTTTTTGTAAAAATTGATGATACACCCGAAAAAATTCGACGTATTTATAATTTGTGACATACATTTTATACGCACGTTGAGTTTCTTACAACTTATTAATTTAAGTTTCTTATTGATATTTTTAAGTTTTTTTTAGTAGTATTAAGACTTCAATGTGACACCTCCCTTCCCATTGAGCGCGGGCTTGAGTTTTGGCGACAAATCGATGAAACTAGATATCCGGTTTTAAAAAATAAAATGTTTCATCTGTATTCCATGTTTGGTACCACATATTTTTTCGAAGCAAATTTTTCTTCTATGGTATTACAAATAAGCAAAGAAACTCATTATCTAATGAACATCTAGAGAATTTATTACGAATAAAGGTCTCTAGTATTGAAATAAGGACTGTCCCAGAAAAACTTGCACTTTTATTTTTTAAGATTATACTCTACCTGATGATCGTATAGGTCTAAAAAGACAAAATATTTATTCCATATAAAGTGACGTTTGATATGATGTATAACACTTGAAGATAGCACTTCTAACGACAAAGATGTCTAGCAAGCAAGAAAAAGTCCGCGAACTGATTTTGTCCACATACCTGCAAAATCCAGGGTTAAAATTTTCAGCTATAGCAAAAATAGTTGGTGCATCAGAAAGAACTGTCAAAACGGTTATTTCTAATTATAAGAAGGGTCTACCTGTTTCACGAAAAAGGGTTCAGGCAGAAAACCAGAATTTTCTAACCCAAAGGTAGCGGCGAAGGTGAAGCGCCTTTTTAGGCAGAATCCCAACACGTCAGTGCGAGATATGGCGGCTAGAGCAGGTACATCAAAATCTACTGTGCAAAGGATAAAGGAGAAAAGTAAGCTAAAGACATATAGAGTTCAAAAAGTACCAGACCGTTCTGATGAAAAGCAGTTGATAGCTCAGATGCGAGCCCGAAAATTGTATGAAAGGTACCTGACTAAATTTGACTGCTGTGTTATGGACGACGAAACTTACGTTAAAGCAGATTTTAAGCAGCTACCTGGGCACGAATATTATACATCACCGAAGAAGGGGAATGTGCCTAGTAAATTCAAAGAAAAAAAAATTTCGAATTTTCCGAAGCAATATATGGTTTGGCAGGCCATATGCACCTGTGGCCTCAGAAGCAGCTTCTTTGTTACGCAAGGCACAATCAATTCCAAAGTTTATATAGACGAGTGCCTCGAAAAACGTCTTCTACCATTTATTCGTGCACATGAGGGTACCGTGATATTCTGGCCAGATTAAGCAACCTCTCATTACTCTAAAGCTACGATGGAATGGCATGCAAGTAAAAAGATCAATTTTGTACCAAAAATAGCAAATCCGCCTAACTGCCCAGAGCTTCGCCCAATTGAAAGATATTGGGCTCTAATGAAAAGAGATCTGCGAAAGAGTGGCAGGACTGCAAAAAATTTTCAAGACTTCAGACTTAAGTGGAAAAGATCGTACCGTACTGTCGATAAAACAACTGTGCAAAATTTAATGAAGGGCCTTAAAAAAAAAGTAAGAAATTTTTATAGAAAAAACAAAATTGTAAATTAGTTTTTAGATATTTATATTCTGAACACTAGCCATTATTAATAAAAAAATAAAAAAAACCAAAAAAATTGCTGGGTATTTTTTTATAACTAAAAAACAAAATGCAAGTTTTTTCTGGGACAGATTAGATTTCGATGAATTAATAAAATATTCAAAATCTTAATTAATTTTCCTTTGATAATCCTTTAAATAAATAAAATAAATATATAACAACTAATACAACAATTTAATTGACTATATTTAATAACCGTTAGAGTTCAATACGTTTTTTAATTTGATTATAACCGAATAAGTATAAGTATTTTGAATACTTACCTTTCACCTTAAATACGCAAAGCACATAAAACCTTTCAAGCGCACGATAACAATTTTTTTTTTTTAGTGCAAAGCACAGATAAGTTCTATGCTCACAATGTGTTTTCAGTTCAGTTCACCGCAAGCATTGAAGAAGGCAAGACGTGTGCCGCTTGTTTTCTTATTTTTTACTTTTTCGTTTTTATTTCATATGGTTGTTTTACCACTACATGGAAACAAAACTTTTGCATGCGTATTGGTGCCCACCCCTGATTAAGTTTGATCAATTATCTTTCTTATCTGATCATGGCTTAATTTTTTGCAGTTTAAATTTTAAATTTGGTCGAACCCCCCCACCAGTATGTTTTTCTTATCGTGACTATAAGTCTATTAACATGATTGCGTTGAGTGCTGAGTTGTCGCAAATATGCTGGAACGACTGGTTTCATGACTCAGTTGATGACAAGCTACAGCTTTTTATGAGCAAAGTAGAAATCTTTTTAATCATCATGTACCCGTTCGTACTGTGAGTGTTACTAATTCTAATTGTCCTTGGTTCACTAACCGTGCACTGACTGCAATTAGAAGAAGGAACAAACTGCAGTCTAAATGGAGAATAAACCGCACAAGTACAAGGTTAGGTTGGGTAGGAGTGGCAGTCAGTTACAAAACCGACTCACTTAGACCAAGTTTGGTCCATTGTGATACCACAGGGTACTTGCCTATACCCTCTCATTGAACCATCCAGATTTCGTAATGAAACTAAATAACTGACCTATGCTAACATGTCTAAGGTCCTCCAGGTCATCAAACAAAAACGAACCAAGTGTTTTGTGGCGTTTTCTAGCAAGTACAGGGCAGGAGCAAAGAAAATGTTTAATGTTTTCTAGAGATTTAATAGCAGCTTGACTATCTGAATAAATGTTAATACCCTTCTTGGATACCACATTTATTCTCAGCCAGGATGCTACTTCTTCTATTGCTATAACCTCTGCCTGAAAAACACTACAAGGGTCTGGTAACCTCGCAGCAATACTTATCTTCAGTTCCTTAGAGTAAATACCATAACCCACTTGGTTACTTAACTTGGAGCCCTCCCTTCCAGTCATCCCTAGATGGGATATGGGTTACGTAATCTCTCTTGAATGAGATTACTGGAATAGTGTAGTCCAATTTAGAGGGTACGGAATTCAAGCTATTAAGGATAGTTGAGTGTCCTGTACTTCGTAGACTTTGGAGTAGACAGCAGATCAGGTTTGATACTGCTGCGAACATAGATTTCTATGAGTCTTTCCAAAGTTTTTAAAAGAAAAGAGGAAAGACTTATTGGCCTAAAATCCCTTGGATTTATGTAAGAGCTCTTCCCAGTCTTTGGAATGAAAATTACTTTAGTCATCCTCCAGGCTAGAGGAATATAGGAAAGGTTAAGACAGCCCTTGAAAATAGCTGTCAACCAAGGTATAATTAAGCGAGCAGATTGTTGCAGCTCAACTGGTGTTACACCATCAGGTCCTGGTGATTTATAGGGTTTGAAGCTATTTATCGCCCATCGAATTTTGGTTTCCGAAATAATGTCCCCGAGAATAATTGAGGGCATCTGAGGTTGAACATTCAATTCCTCTGGTTCATGCAATGAGTTACCAGGGAAGTGAGTATCTAGTAAGAGGTCTAAGGTCTCTTCGCTAAATGTTGTCCAGGAGCCGTCAGGCTTTTTTAAAAGACCTAGAGTAGTGGGCGAGGTAGATAAAATCTTCCTTAGCCTAGATGCTTCTGAAATCTCTTCAAAGTTTCCACAGAAGTTCCTCCACGAGTTACGTTTAGCTTCTCTTAACGAACTCTTGTAAATTTTGAGACTAGATTTATATTCATTCCAGTCATTGTCCAAACCTGATTTTTTGGCTTTGTTAAATAAATTCCTACTTCTTCGTCGAAGAACCTGAATTTGATTTGACCACCATGGGGGTTTCTTCTTTCCTCGAGGTTTACTTACAGGACAAGAAATCTCTAGGGATTTATTTAACCCTCCCGTTAAGTTTCGAACCAGCCTATCTATGTCGTGGATAGTTGACGGCTCTACGGGGGTTGAGATAGGCATATACTCTGCTATTTTCCTGTTATATATTCCCCAGTTTGTTCTTTTTACATTTCGGTGAACAATCGGATCTGGGGGGTTAACAGTGAGAACAAATTCTATATAACGATGATCTGAAAAAGAGTGCTCGCTTGAGTCTCTCCAGTCAACGATACAATCAAAAACAAAGTCCGAGACCAATGTTATATCCAAAACTTCTTCCCTGTTCCTTACTATAAAGGTTGGCTCACAGCCTTTGTTGCAGATAAGTAAGTTAGTGTTTAAAATGTATTCTAGAAGTGACTCACCTCGATCATTATCATCTGTGTTACCCCAGACAGTGTGATGTGCATTTACGTCACTGCCTATGATTAGCCCAGTTTTGTTTAAGCGGGCCTGCTCTACAGCCGCCTTTAAATATGTCGGTGGTAAACCACTCGCCATGTCGCGAGCCATGTAGCACGAAGCTAACCAAAAGCCTCCAGCTTTTATCTCCAGGCTAGCAACGACCGTATCTAGGTCACTGTAATTAGAATGCAAAAACCAGTTAAGATTAGTCTTTGCCAAAATGCACGCTCTGGGGTTACCTTCCACATTTGCCACCAGTAGCTTATAGCCAGGCGTTCTCAGACCACAGACTCTCCCGGCATGAACCCAGGGTTCCTGTATGAGGACTACATCATCTCCGATTTTACTTAAGCGGATCAGTAAGCCGGCGGACGCCGCTTTTGAGTGGTGGAGATTAATTTGGAGGACCCTCATCGGATTCCAAATCACCTCCCCTCTCTACGACTGTTATGTCCGCCTCGTCTTCATCATCCTCTTCTAAAAGAAGAGCTTCTTCCAGGAGGCCCCCTACCTCCGATGACCTATCGGAGTCCGTGGATTCGGCTTCTTCAAGGGACGCCTCAGGTTGACCGCTTGGAGTGCAGTTGTCCCCCTCTGGCTCTACCTCTTCATCCCCAACCTACATCTCCACTGGCACTGATGGTGCAGTGGCGATGGTCTCCGGGGAGGGAGAGATAGCACCTTTGGAGGCCAGCTCTTCGTCCTTACGGTAAACCTTGAGCGTCACCTTGTTGAATCCATACTTGACGACCCCCTTAGTTGCCGCCAGTAACTCCACGGATTCCTTGTTCAACAGGACCATGGCCTGCATGGATGGTCCGACTGGTGCTTCTAGCTTCCCAATCTTCCAGTTTTGAGTTGAAAGATTGGGATTGCATAGTCGGAGCATCCGCAGAACTGCGTCCTCACCCGACGGTGTGCTCGGAAGCCAAACGCGAGCCCGGGGCCTGGTAGGAATTTCATCCTTCTCCACAGCCTCCAGTCTCGCGCCTGGATACACCTCACCTAGCCTACTCACAGCTACCTTGTACAACTTAGCAGATCGTTCATCATCGCAGGAAATGAGTTTAAAAAGGCCCTGATGCCAGCCTGCCTCCTCACATGATGGCACAGGACCAGGAAACTCCTCTAATATCTGGAAGAGGGTATTTGCCAAGGCAGCGTCTACCCACTTCCATTTATCACGAGGAATTGATCCGTCCTCCGCCGCCCTGTCAAGCACAGCCAAAACTCTCCCCTTACATCCTTTTACAACGTCACTAAAAGACAGAGATTTACCAGTAGTCTTTTGACTTTTAGACTCCAACATCTCGTCCTGGGATCTCTGCCTTTTAGGTAGTTTTTCTAAAACGGCCTGTTCTGGGAGTACTTTTGTAGGGCACGTAATGCAGCAACGTCAATACGGAGAAACAAGTTTTTTTTGGGTCCAAGCTAAATACGAATCTTTCGTCTAAAAAATTGTGGCAAAATATTCGTAAATACAAAATATTTACAAAAAATTCTAGTGAATGTAGCTTAGACCCTAGTAAACTTAATGATTTTTACGTGAATAGTTGCAACCACAGTCCATCTGCGTTAATATCTAATGTAGCATTACCCGTATTTGAAAGGTTCTCTCGGGCTAACCCATTTTACTTTTCAGCTATAGCTGAAGACCAAGTAGCTAAGTGCGTATTAAAAGTAAGTTCTAATGCAGTGGGGATTGATGGGATGCCTATTAAATTCATTAAAATTATTTTGCCGCATATACTATCACCGTTAACTCACATTTTGAATCATTGACTTACTTCTTCTCGATTTCCAGGCCTTTCACATGCCCACTTGCGTCAATTATTCCTATTGCTAAAAACTCGACTGCCTCTATTAGTATTTTATCTGCATTAGCTAAAGTTTGTGAACGCATCACTCTTTACCTTAATCAGCATTCTCTTTTATCCCCATTTCTGTCTGGCTTTCGAGTTGGGCATAGCTGCTCGACTGCAGTAATGAAACTTGTAGATGATATCCGAGCGTACTATGCCCAAAATCTTTTGACACTTCTTTGCTGTCTCGATTTTTCAAAAGCCTTTGATTCCGTGAACCACAATCTTCTTTGCAGTAAACTGAGGCACTTTTTCAATTTTAGCGATAGCGCAGTCGGATTATTGGCTAACTACTTAGGGAAAAGATTTCAGAGGGTTGTAGTTGGGAATTCCTTTTCTTCTCTCAGAGCAGTTAGTATAGGGGTTCCTTAGGGTCAGTGTTGCCACCGTGACATAATTGATGTCACTTGTGACATAAATTTTTGGTGGTGACATAGTTTAAAAAAGAATTATGCTGACATAAAAGGTGACATAATTTAAAATGGACAATGAAATATGTGACATAATTTTAGTTCAAATAATTGGGTTTCGCAAAAGAGCTCTTATCTTATTATGCTAAGACAAAAAAAAGTATTCTAAAATGTTCAGTATAGTGTCACAAATTGCAACCTCAATGGGATGGGTTTTGTTTGATGTTTTGCTTGAATGAAACGTCAAAATCAAAATAACAAAAACGATTCGGTTCCGTTATTTTGCGATGTAATTGTTTTTTTGAGGGTCTAAGCTGTTCAGCCTTTTCACGAGCTTTTTTTAAAGGGTTGAGCTATGAAAAAAATACATTTAAACTGTCGGATACCCTTGCAAATTTGTTTTCGATACGCAAGACCGAAAGTTATCTATGAAAAACTTATATATGTATATTGTTGTTATAGCGTACATCGGAAGTCATTCCTGATATCTTCCAAAATATTTAAAATTTTGTTTCGTATAGAATTTATTTTTCATGTTTCTGTTATGTTTAAAATAAATAAATTTTATTATGTTATGACCAGAGATGTTATAAATGCATATTTGCATATTGCATATGCATTTTGCATATTTGGTACTTTAGAGCATATTTTGGGTTAATTTGCATATTTTTGCATATTTGAGCATTTTCATTAAAAACTCATATAAAAATTAAATTGTTGGGGTTCTCGATGGCAGCCTTTAAGCTTACATTTCCAAACACACCTCTGCCACCATCTCCAATTATTACTCGATGGGGCACTTGACTAGAAGCAGCAGTTTATTACAGCGGCAATTTTAAAGACGTATAGGCAGCTGTTAAAGATCTCAGTGAAAATGATGCTGAAGCCATACGAACAACACAAGGACTGCCGCGATCTACAAGCTTAAAAGCTGAGATAAGCTACATTAAATGTAATTTTTTAATACTAATAGTTGATTCGATTTTAAAATAAGAAACTCCTGGCTTAGGGCTCAAAGAAAGCGTAAGAGTTTTTGAAAATGTGCGCAAAAAGTTGGCTACTCTAAATCGTGCGGATATCAGTAACACATTTGAAAGCGTGATTATCTGTAATCTTTGATATCCATCAAATTTTTTACGAAGATACTACTTCAAAAAGGCCGTTTTGTGAACAGTATTCTCCTAGCTCGTTTTTTAAACGCACTACTGATTGAAAAGCGATAAAATTTTGTTCAAATATAAAAAACCAACTGATAACACATTTTATTATTTTTTTCATATATTTTCTCGTGCAGGAACTAGTCCTCATGAAATTTTCAAGCTGTTTTTCGTGCATATTAAAGTGCATATTTTGGTGTTTTTTGAAGCATATTCTATGCGCTTAATACATGTTTTATTTTGCATATTTCCAGTCTCTCTGGTTATGACTTTTTTCATACTTAAATTATTGGACATAGCAAAATAAGTGTGTATAAAGGAGTTTTACTTTAATTTTTCTATTTTTTAATTCTCGCTAGAGAATAATGTCACTGACATAATTTTGAAGTCGTCGTGACATAATATTTTACGGGTTAATGGCAACGCTGCTCAGGGTTCTATTTTAGGTCCACTTTTATTTTCTATGTTTATAAATGATATTTTTTTAGTTTGCAAACATGCAACAATTCATGCCTATGCTGATGCGTTCAGCTTTACCTCTCACGTCCGATTGGACTAGTTGAAGGCCTGACCTATTGACTAAATACTGACCTCTTTTCCTTAAACAAATGGGCTATAGATAACTTGCTTTCAAATAATCTTACAAAGTCTAAGACTCTACCAATTGCAAGAAGTGAATTAAGCTTAGTGGGGATTCCGCCTTTGTTCATCGGCTCTTCAAACCTAGAATTTGCGTGTAAAATTAAAAACCTAGCTTTTATTTTAAATTCTAGTTTGACATGCTCTGATCACATAAATAGTATTGTGGGAAAAATTTATGGTACCTTACGTTATTTGCGCACTTCTATAGAATTTACCCCCGTTGAAACCAGGCGCAGACTTATTTTGATTTTAATAACTCCACATATTTTATATTTTAATGTTGTTTACAGTAAGCTGGATTCACAGTCCCAACATAAAATAAATGTTGCCTTTAATAACGCGGCCAGATACGTATATGGTGTTCGACAGTTCGATCATATCTCTGAGAGAAGATATTGGGCTGCAGCTTAATAGATTACATGGATATTCGAAATTTGATATTTTTACACAAACTCATCCACTTTCAAACTCCTGAGTATTTGTTTACTAAGCTACTGTTTTGCCAATCCACAAGATCGCTGCATCTACTTATTCCAAGGTTCAATTTCCTCAATACTAGTCGATACTTTTTCATTAGCACTATTAGGTTATGGAACTCTTTGCCTGCTGACTTAAAACGAATTAGAATTGGTAGCAGCTTCAAACATGCAATTTATAATTATTTCAAAAATAATACCTAAATCTTTTTCTGAATTTAAATAACTTCCTTTATGATGGCTATTTTGCCTTTTTTTTAACTTTTTTTTCAGTTTCTTTCTCCGGTCCTTTAACAATTTCAGTCACTTTATTTCTACTTTATAATATAAGATTCAACTTTGTATTATTGCTATAACTGTTAAGTAATTAAAATTAAAATTTATTTTATATGATGAATTTATGTTTTATAAATAATTAAATTATTATTATTTCTATGCCATTGATATTCTAAAAAAGATTAAGTCTTAATGTACAACAAATCAAACAAATAAATAAACAGTTAACATTAAAGGAACATTTTAAGCCCGAAAACTTAACGGACAAAACTAAAGCACCCCCTTTTTTATGGTAAACTTTCAAAATTAGTACTTAGTTGCGAATCCTATATTCTGGACGACATACGCACCTCTTTAAGGTATAGAGGATATTAAACTTTCAATGATATCCTGCGATATCCCTTTCCAGGATATTTTTAAGGATTGAATAGATCTTCCGCGGTTTTTGGAACTTTTTCTGCTGATATTCATGTTATAGATATCCCACAAGATCTCAAAAGGATTCAGGTTGGAGCGGGCCAACCAAAAAGTTCTATCCTATTGCTCTGATGACAGATCTTACAAGCTTTAGATGAATATTGGATCGTTGTCCTGATGCAACCTTCATTCAAGTGGCTTCTCTGCATAGGCATATGGCAGCATCACGTCTTTTAATATGTCAATGTACATGAAGCGATCCATAATTTCTTCAATCCTATGAATTGGCCCAATCCCTTGACCAGAAAAGAAATTTCAGAACATTACACTGCCACCTCCACTCATTACAGTGACTTTGCAATACTTAGAATTCAACCTTTCTCTTTTCGGCCTGCGTATACGCCTTATTTCATCCGAATCTTTCAAGTTATAATTGAATTTGTTAGAAAACAATATAGTCTTCCACTCTAGTTGAGGTGGGCGTGGAATAGAATTTAAAATAAAAGCTAGGTTTTTAATTTTACACACAAATTCTAGGTTTGAAGAGCCGATGAACAAAGGCGGAAGCCCCACTAAGCTTAATTCACTTCTTGCAATTGGTAGAGCCTTAGACTTTGTAAGATTATTTGAAAGCAAGTTATCTATAGCCTATTTGTTTAAGGAAAAGAGGTCAGTATTTAGTCAATAGGTCAGGCCTTCAACTAGTCCAATCGGACGTGAGAGGTAAAGCTGAACGCATCAGCATAGGAATGAATTGTTGCATGTTTGCAAACTAAAAAAATATCATTTATATACATAGAAAATAAAAGTGGACCTAAAATAGAACCCTGAGCAGCGTTGCCATTAACCCGTAAAATATTATGTCACGACGACTTCAAAATTATGTCAGTGACATTATTCTCTAGCGAGAATTAAAAAATAGAAAAATTAAAGTAAAACTCCTTTATACACACTTATTTTGCTATGTCCAATAATTTAAGTATGAAAAAAATATACTGAATCCCTGTAAGTCATAACCAGAGAGACTGGAAATATGCAAAATAAAACATGTATTAAGCGCATAGAATATGCTTCAAAAAACACCAAAATATGCACTTTAATATGCACGAAAAACAGCTTGAAAATTTCATGAGGACTAGTTCCTGCACGAGAAAATATATGAAAAAAATAATAAAATGTGTTATCAGTTGGTTTTTTATATTTGAACATACAAAAACTTAAGATATTACATTCCCACAAGACTCAAATTTGCATAAACTATTAAATGCTGCTTCAAAATCTGGAATAAAAAATTTTATCGCTTTTCAATCAGTAGTGCGTTTAAAAAACGAGCTAGGAGAATACTGTTCACAAAACGGCCTTTTTGAAGTAGTATCTTCGTAAAAAATTTGATGGATATCAAAGATTACAGATAATCACGCTTTCAAATGTGTTACTGATATCCGCACGATTTAGAGTAGCCAACTTTTTGCGCACATTTTCAAAAACTCTTACGCTTTCTTTGAGCCCTAAGCCAGGAGTTTCTTATTTTAAAATCGAATCAACTATTAGTATTAAAAAATTACATTTAATGTAGCTTATCTCAGCTTTTAAGCTTGTAGATCGCGGCAGTCCTTGTGTTGTTCGTATGGCTTCAGCATCATTTTCACTGAGATCTTTAACAGCTGCCTATACGTCTTTAAAATTGCCGCTGTAATAAACTGCTGCTTCTAGTCAAGTGCCCCATCGAGTAATAATTGGAGATGGTGGCAGAGGTGTGTTTGGAAATGTAAGCTTAAAGGCTGCCATCGAGAACCCCAACAATTTAATTTTTATACGAGTTTTTAATGAAAATGCTCAAATATGCAAAAATATGCAAATTAACCCAAAATATGCTCTAAAGTACCAAATATGCAAAATGCATATGCAATATGCAAATATGCATTTATAACATCTCTGGTCATAACATAATAAAATTTATTTATTTTAAACATAACAGAAACATGAAAAATAAATTCTATACGAAACAAAATTTTAAATATTTTGGAAGATATCAGGAATGACTTCCGATGTACGCTATAACAACAATATACATATATAAATTTTTCATAGATAACTTGCCATGGCTTTGTAATTTTATTTTCAATCAATCCTCAGAATGTATCTGTATTCAAATCGAAATTCTCGACATAACTTTGGAAAATATGAACTTAACTTTTTAACATACTTTATCTTTTTTATAAAGTCATAATCTTTATTAACAAATATGATTATATGATTTTTTATCCTATCTACTATAGTTTTTGAGATATTTCGTTTCAAAAAATGTTCAAAAACGTCAAAAAAAAACAAAGTGTGCAGTTATTAAAAGAATGACCGACATATATGTATATGTATAGAAGATATATATAGATTTTGGAATTAATTCAGCGCAACTGACTTCCAGTGACTTCAGCGACTTCAAGTGACTTCAACGACTTGAAGTGACTTCAGCGACTTGAAACTGATTTGAGGTGACTTCAATGCAATCACAATTCTTCCAATCATGATTTCAATCCAAACTGTGACGTCACCAGAATAATTGCATTCTTGTCGATGGAAAAGGCTGCAGATTTGTGACATTGAAGTCTAAAGGCGACTTCATTTTAAAATAGCTGCTTTCTGAGTGCTGGATATTTGGCAGTGACTTCAATGGATTTCAATTGCAAAATTAATGCACTATTCCACAGCACTGAATTACATTCGATATTTAAGAAAACTGGGGTCAAATTTTTCCAAAACACCGATATTTGCTTTTACAAAAATTTATTAGTGAGTTTTCTATTTCAATTCCATTTAAAAAACTTAAGTTGACACAATTTGGACATTGTATACAGCCAAATATTGCTTTTAAGCGTTGGTGTCCCGGGTAGAAATCCTTATCTCAAAAATCGAACGTAATCGATAAAAATTAATACCAGATCCGCGTAAAAAATGACTTGGGAAATTATATTGTCAATGATAGGATAGAATTTTAAATTTTACTGACCTAGATATTATTTTTTGCATTTGCCGAAAAAAAAATTTACATTTGAACACTATGTCCATTACATTTTCTTTGCTCCTGCCCTGCACTTGCTAGAAAACGCCACAAAACACTTGGCTCGTTTTTGTTTAATGACCTGGAGGACCTTAGACATGTTAGCATAGGCCAGTTATTTAGTTTCATTACGAAATCTGGATGGTTCAATGAGAGGGTATAGTCAAGTACCCTGTGGTATCGCAATGGACCAAACTTGGTCTAAGTGAGTCGCTTTTTGTAACTGACTGCCACTCCTACCTAACCTAACCTAACCTATGTCCATTAACTTAACAAAAAATGAAGCACCAAATGTTTATAATCACAAGTTAAAGTAATGAAATGGTTAACTCAAAAAGTTCTATGAGAATGTTTCAAAATGTATCTTTCGTTTAGCTTAAAATTAAGTACTCAAGCGGACCTGATATGCCGCTTTCGGCAGGACAGTTTCGATTTTAGAAGGTATGTCCCGCTGTCGAATATTCAAGGCTTAATAAATAGCTTCGAATATCTAGAAGTATTAGTCGACGAGAGAAATATTGATTTTATAATTTTATCTGAAACGCACACAACAGATAGCGTGAAATACATTTAAAAAATTTCAAAAATATTATTTGCAACTCGAACTCAACAAGAACAGGGGGTGTAATAATTTACGTAAACAAAAATTGGTCAGTAAAAAAAATTATGGAGAAGGTTATAGATTTCGAAGTCGAGATGAATGTAAAAATTGTGATATTAAAGTTATTCTTGTCGGAATATTATAGATCACCAAGTAGCTCCGAGAGGAAATCTTGTGAATTTTTTAAAGAAAATGTAGAAATAATAATAGAATCAATGAAAAATGTAATAATCAAAAATAAAAGATTTTTCTTTTGCATGAAAAAACGAGGAAAATCCTTAAAGAATGTCTTGAATCACTAAGCAAAAAATTTTAAAGAAGAACACTTCATAATAAAATTCAAAAAAAAAAATAACATGTTTCTCAAAAGAAAAAAAATTATGATAATTATGCACTTACAGTATTGGCCAAAACTTAAGCACCCCCTTAGTACATATTTTTTCAAATCATAATTTTTTTATGTAAACTACGTTTTTAAAACATAGATACTAAATTAAACAAAAACTTACCGTACAAAACTAAAGCACCCCCATTTTTATGGTAAATAAAAACTTTTAAAATTAGTACTTAGTTGCGAACCCTGTGTTCTGGACGACTCGCGCACCTCTTTAAGGCATAGAGGATATTAAATTATTAATGATATCCTGCGATATCCTTTCCCAGGATATTTTTAAGGATTGAATGGATCTTCCGTGGTTTCGCAATTATTTCTGATAATATTCAAGTTAACAATATCCCACAAGATCTCAATAGGATTCAGGTCGAGGCAGGCCAACTAAAAACTTCTACCCTATTGCTCTGAAGCCAGGCCTTATAAGCTTTAGAGACATATCGTCGCCTGAGTTCTCTTTTGCTCCATACGCCTGAAGGTGTATTCCGGGAAAATCAAATAAGAGAGTTTGAGCCTTAGAAGAAAAAAACTGGTCAATATCAACAGTATGTTGATAAATTGGGTAGCTCTGTGCTAAATTTCAAAAATGAGACCAAAGTACTTATACATACTTATACATGGAAAATAAAATGTCAAAGATTTTTTGTACCAGCGATCTGGAGAAATTATTGATTGAAAAAGGAAAGCAAATTCGTTTTAAGAAAATAAAGATTTTTAATTAATTTTTCTTCAAGAAACGTTACTATTTCACATTTGGCGACCACTAAAGTAATTTTTGAATTTTTGCACAAGAGCAATCGATCTTTCTGCAGGGTCGCTTACAACATGTAATATTTGGGCTACAATCTACTTAAAAGATTTAAGTTATTTACTTTTGTAGAAAGTACTAAAAAACAGGCTATGCGTACAAAGTTTTGTGCATTTTTGGGTGGAATTCCTCGTCACGGTATCAAATTTTATGAGCCTTCGGGAACACGTCGAGTACGCTCTATGTGTCGGCTGTTATATATATATGCAAAAAGTATATGTTCAGAAGAACAACTGCCGAAGATGGCCTGTACGATATCGATGAGAAGACCAAAAATGACTGTCTGAACTTAATTATTTTTGCAATCAAAGGTGGTCACATCAAAGCCTGGCTCCAAGCCCCAGATGCCACCTCTGCGTCACAAAATGACATACATTTTCTGAAACAATTGATTAAATATAGAAACGGAAGTAATAACATAGCAAACATTGCCATTAGGAATGGCAATCCCGGGATCCCGGCATCTAAATATTGGCTAAAGTAATCCCGGGATTACAAAGAGGCAATCCCAGGATTTTCGGGATTAGAAAAAAGTTTTATATTATATAATAAATATTCTTTTATATGACATATTTAAGTACAAAATCTGCAAAATAATTGTTTTCAATACATTTGATGTGCATGAATTATTATTGCATCCTGCAAAATGCACTTCAATTGTGTCTGAACCTTAAATTGAGTAAAAATATTTTTTTTTATTGTAGCAATTTTTTGTTTAAGATTTTCTTAAAAAAAATATGACATAGCAAAAAAAAATATCTTTTTTAATAGTTTGACTAATTTTAAGAATTTTTTACTAAGTGCGATTTGTATTGAAAATTGGTAGTTCACTAGAAAAATGATATAATGTGAAATTTAGATTAAAATTATTTTTATCAATAACGGAAATACTAAAAATGCAATAGAAAAACAACAAAAGCAAAACATATCTTTTTTTTATAGTAAAAAACAAATCTGCCATAAAAAATATAGGTTTGTCTTCAAAAAAAAAACCACAGCCGACTTTGATTTGACATTGAAATTTTGACCCAAACCTAGACCTACCAAAATTTAAGTTCTAAGATATAATTAAACTTTTATTTGAAGATTTTTTTCTGAAATCAGCTTCTAAAGATTTTGACAACTTACATGAAGCACACTTATGGGATTGATCCCGGGATCCCGGGATTGGAAACTTCGATCCCGAAAATCCCGAAACTCAAAAAAGCTCCGGGATTGCCACCCCTAATTGCCATCAACAAGCTCAGAGGTCATTTGTGGTACATCAGTGAAGCATTGATTAGGCTGGCGTTCTTCGATGAAGCGATTTCAGTCAACGAAAAAAGAAAAATGCTCTCGAATCTGAAAATTGCTTCTCGAGACGACTCAAGTCGCATAAAAATCGGTTTTCAGAAGATCGACAAAATTGAGTTGAGTCACAAGCGCCTTTGTGACATCACGCACATTGCAATTGCAAATAGATTTTCTGGAAAAAGATCCCATTTGCTGGCCGAATGATGACTCCTAAAAGTATTCGAAGATTGTTGCCCAAAAATTACGTAGTCACAGAAAGAGCGATTGCACTTATGCAAAATTTTAATAAACTGATAACGAAGGCCCAAGATCAGTTTCAAAAATTACTCAAAGTGGTTGCCGAATACTGAAAAAAAAATCTCCAAAATGAACAAATGCGAAATACTAGCGTTTCTTGAACAAAATGAGTTAGAAATCTTTATTTTATTAAAATCACTTTGTTGCTTTTTTTAATTAATAATTTCTCCAGATCGCATCGTTGGTACAAAAAACCTTTGAAATTTTGTTTTCCATGCATAAGAGAATGTGCGATCGATTACGCTTAGTGTCGTGGTAGAGAAATATAAAATAGGCATGTTTTTGGGCGATCGAAGTGGACGTAGGTCAGATTTATTAGCTATTTTCACATTCTTACCAATGAATCAACACTCAAATTTGTGCCAATTTTCTGATTTATAATTTTAGCACATATTTCACACCATACTGAGTTCATAAAATATAATAACCACAAATATACCCCGATGTTGATGTTTTTTTTTTTTTAAATAAAAGCAATTATGCTTTAAATCGTCTTGAAAATGCACAAAAATCACACAAATCGACCCACTGACACGCCTTCCCATGGTTCGATTGAGGTGAAATTTTGGCACAAGATCTTTATAGCACTTTGAGCACCAAAAATCGGAACATGTTTGCAATTTGAACCACCCTAGTGGACAGTTTGCTCCATGCAATACAAATCAATGGCAACCTTATTTTTTATATGTGTATGGAGCAAACCTGCATTTAGGTACTATTGCAATGGAACAAATAAGAACTGATTAGTTTTTTAACTAAAAATATGGAAATGTTAAGTACATGGAGCAAATTAATTAAAAATCATTATTAATAAGAATAGTAGATAGTACTAGTTTTTATTAAAAAATTCAATAATAAAAATCACAAATATGGTTTCACATGTTCGACATGCTATTTTTATTCATCTTTTTTGATTTTAAGTTATTGAAATGAATTTAAAAAAAATTGATGGCTTGCATAGAAACATATTTAGAGGTGTAGGCAAAGCATTTTTATTTGCCTTTTTTATATAGACTGTTTTAAAATCTAAATTTGAAAAAGTTTCCTACTATTCAATTATAAAAGGTTTAGATTTTTCATATCGAATAATCTTTATTTTTGTAAATGGAAATTTTATTTAATTTAATTTTGTTGCAGGTACAGCGTACAGCGTACGATGCACAATCTTTTTGATCCATTTGAAAAATCTCTAATTTTATTTTTGGATAATTTATGCATAGCAATAATTTTAATAAATGGACTGGACTATGCTGCCGTACTAAGCGAAAATGGCGTATCTCAAAAAATTTCGTTTCAAGATAATTGACGTTTTGTAAATGCCGTTTTATTCTTACTTTCTCTACGAATTTTTTAACTTATTTATGGCAGCTTTAATATCATTTTAAGGTTATTTATTTATGATTTATGCAAAATATTGAAATCCCCTGTGTTTATACGCTTTTCATGAGATACTTCTTTTTCGCTTAGTATTTATAGCTTTAAAAATTTAGATACGTCATTTTACTTTAATTTTGCCATATAAACGTTCATACAAAAGATATAATATTTTCTATCCTATAAAACACAGATAATATTAAACAAAAACTAGAATCAAATTATATTTGTAGAAACTATACTACATTTACAAAAAGAAAGATTTAAGAAATTAAGCATACATAATTGTTACTTATGAAATCTCAAACCTTAAAAGTAGGGAGTTTTCTTCAAAGGAACATAATTTCTTCATTCTTTTCGAAACGAAAACAAACAAGCAATGACAAGAATTTGCAACGACAATGACAACGTGATCCAGTCCACGAAGCTTTGCGTTAAATTTCAATTGTTTTTTTAATTTTTTTTCGTCGTATACGAATATAATAATAATTTTCCTTCGTATTTTTGAAATACGTCCAATTCGCTTAGTATGTTGTGATAAAATTGAGATAGAGGAAATTTTCTTAATAGATTTTTTATATGATTGAACTATGGTACCGGCATTTGGAGCATTTCATTAGACGCGTAATTTCTTAAGCTATCCGATGCCATAAGAATCTCGGATATATTTTTTTTGAGATACGTCTTTTTTGCTTAGTACGGCAGTAAGTATGTCAAAATTTTTCAAATGTTTTTCTGTTATTTTTTCTTTTCCGGAAATAATTGACGTCACAGTTAAATTGTATACATTAAGCTTCCGTTTGTAAAAAAAATATCGAAGAATTGCGTTTGGGAATGCTAAAAACATTTTGCAAATCAAAGCAAATTATACCATGATTAATATCCATATTTGAACGATCCAAAGCTCTCTCTGCCTTTGCCATATTTTTTCTGCCATGTGCACATAATGTTTATAGAGTAAATGAGAATTAACAATTTAAAATATTTTTTTTCTTTCATATAAAACTTGCTCCATAAGCCAAAATTTGGCATTTGCAGCAAATAAGAAATAAAAAAATTAAAAAATGTGGCTTATGGAGCAAAATGGACACTGCATATTTCAGAAACTAAAACAGATATACATATGTATTGCGACAACAGCATTAGAAAGATAATGTTTCGAATCCTATAGAGCAAGTCTTAAGTCAAAATGTCAAAAAGTGGCGTATGGAACAAAAGAAAACTCTGACGACGATATTTTGGATCGTCATATAGCATCATCACATCTTTTAGTATGTCAACGTACAAGAAGCGATCCATAATTTCTTAAAACCTATGAATTGGCCCAATAACTTGATCATAGAAGCAGCCCCAGACCATTACACTGACTCCTCCGTACTTTGCAGTGGCTTTGCAATACTTAGAATTCATTCTTTCTCCTTTTGGTCTACGTACACGTAAAAAAAAAAATCCAAAATAAATTGAAGCAAATTTTACATAAAACATTTTCATTTGATTTCAAGTAAAATAACGCATTTTATGAAATAAATTGTGTATGCAAAGGACGCTAAAAACTTATGAAACTACTCCAGTAGCACGCATAAAAAAGTTTACCTTTATCCATAAGCAAATGATGATCAGTTTTGATACTCCAAAAAAGAAATACAATTTTATTTTTTCGGCAACACTGAAAACGATCGGCGGCTGGGTAAATGCGTAAATAAGTAAATACACAATTACTATAAGTGTGTGTTTTCTTGGTACCGCGTATTTTTCGTTTTCCTCTCTGTTCTTCATGTGTGTCATTTTTACTCATACGATTTCGGACAAATATGACCGCCACACGACGGTGATATGCGAAAAAGCAGTTGAAGTGCACCAGCTACACAGCAGCTTTTATAATCATATCGCTTTGTGTACAGGAACAGGCCTTCTAGCTTTTCTATTCTATTTAGATAATAAAATCAACATATTGCGTAGTGTTTATTCAATTATTTTTTCGTAAAAGTAATATTTACGTTCTCTGAAAATTTTATGCAAATAATTATAATATTTGGTGATTCCACCCTTAGCTGCAATTATCGCTTGTATGCGTCGGGCATGCTCTGTATACAATTTTTTGGATGTTGTTCGGTGTTGTGATGCCATTCTCTGACGAGTGCTTCAATCAACTTCCGCTTGGTGGTAATTTTTTGACGATGGCCCGTTTTGCTAGCTCCCACATATTCTCAATAGGGTTCAAGTCAGGTGAGTTCCTAGCCAAGGCAAATTGCTAATGTTTTTGTCAGCTAGAATTGTAGTTACATTCCTGGCTTTGTGGAAAGGTGCCGAATAAAAAGGTATTCTCGTCACTGTGGCAGCAGGCGAGTTTCTCGTACTCGCTTGTGTTGGTCCTGCCTCATAGTCCCTACCACGATCTATAGAAGCCACTTACCCTTGGCTGAGATCATAGGCCACACTATGACATTAGCCGGATCTTAAGCTCTCTCTATAAAGCAGTCAACCAAAAGATGGAATGTTGACACGTTATAGAAGTATAACTGTAAAACACGATTATAAAAAAATCCATAATTCACGAACTATTCTATTTTAAAAAGTAGCACGTACTCGATACCAATATGCAACAGTCACATTCAAGTGCTGTTTGGCCCATTGCAGTCGCTTCTTTTTCATGGCATCGATCGGACGAATTATATAATTAGACATACAAGCTTCAGCTTGATATATTTCTTTATTTAATTAAATGAATCTTAAGACTGACTTAAAAGAACATTTCTATAATAACTAATGCTCAAATTCAGTTGTCCCTGAAATGCGAAATGTGTTATCAGCACATTTTGCATTTTTTGACTTCAACCGAATTTGATACACACTGTTTGTGCAATAGCGAAGTTAAGCAAAACACTAATGCAGACAGCTTGTTTACATAGCGACATACATACTCACTCATATGGTATATATGAAAACATGTATGTTGCTATTAAACAGAAAGAACAGCTAGATAGATTTATATTATCGTATGTTTAATATATATATATATGTATGTAGGTGAGAGGACGGACATAACTCCTCCAACCCTTGTTTCGAGATACTCCTGGATCTCGGTTCAAAATTTATTAGGTTATTTTATTTGGAAAATACACAACTATTACTTAATTCTATATTTTTTTGCAATTTCTTTTAATTCCACATCGTTTATGTTGCTTTCCTGAGCATTGTTTACAATTTTGATGAGTTTTTCTCTTATGTAAGTATATTGAAATGACAATGATTGCAAGAATTATTATAGCCAGTGTGATACTTATTCCATAAGACATTTTTTTGTGGAAATATAGTTCTTCAATTTGAGTTGAGTTTTCAAACTTTTCTAAGTTAATTTTTTCTAATTCTGGCATATTTTGCTCAGGAAGATCATTTAATTGTATCTGAAATTTCTCATAAAATTCTTTCTTTTGATTTATATATTTTTTATTTAGAATATTAATTTTACAATTAGCAAAGTTTATTATATTATTGCCATTTAAGGTTATATTTCTCTTTGTACAATTTTGATATACGTTTATGTTTACAGCGTTTTTGATTAATAAAGTATCTTCGTCTATTTGTAAAATTTCAGTTTTATTGTTTATTCTGTATCTACATGTATTATGAAATATACAGTTATCACTTAATTCTAGTTCCTTTAACATGGTGTTCTCTTTGAAGACGTAATTTTTATCATTTATATTTGTTATCATTTCATTTTTTTGATCGATTTCTAAATAGTGGTTGTTTGGCAACGGAGCTATTAAAATCAATGTCGTAGCTACATAGTTTTTAGGAACTTTTATACAAATAACTATTGTATCGTTTTTATAAATAAGAAGGCCCATTCTGGCTAGTTTTAGTTTGTAAAAATCGATTTTAAAATAGTCGATTTCTTCTTTGTTTAATATGCTCGGGGACAAAATGTTATACTTAGCCGAGGCTACATTGTCTTGGATCTGATCTATTTTCCTTTCTATAAATATAAGTTTATACAATGCTGCATTAAATGTTATTTGCTCCTGTAGTTCTTTGTTTACAGTGTTTAATGAATTTAAAATTTCAGTTCTGTCCTCTTCTATTATTCTTTTCAAAGTAATAATTGATTTATTAAAGCTACTGTTTATGATAATCTGTTTATTAGAGTTTACGATAAGGTTGTGGTTATTTTCACTATTTACTTTCAAAAATTCTTCAATTTCCTGTTTGTCCGAGTCGTCCATCAGTCCAAAGGGCCAACTATAAACAGAACCAATTCCGTTAAATATTCCTCTCTTTTGCCTATGCATTTTAGACTTAACTTTTGCTTCTAGTAACCCTAACTCTGAGAGAAGGATTCCTTTTTTGCTTTTTTTCAAATCGGTCATTTCTACATTTTCCCTAAAGGTATTCAGGATTTTTCCGATCTCCTCCGGTCTTACCATGTGTAAAATTGTACTGGTTTCGGTAACGACTTCTACGGCCCTTAAGTGAATTGCTGTATAGCCTTTTTCCTCTGATACAGGATTTACTATTATTAAGCCCTGTGTTGCTGCTATTATCATTATGAGTGTGAGTATAATGAGTTTAGGTGCCTGTAAATTTATAAGGACGTTTTATATTAGTGCTGTGAACATTTTCAAGAGGATATTTCCTAAATTTTGGTTGCTCTTTATGCCTCAAGTTTGTGTAATTTTTTATATAGCTTTCTTGTCTACTCTCGACAAAAGACTCTCTTTTTTTATTTAATTTCTCCAAAACATGGCGTTTTCTTTCCTCCATCCTACTTTTAATTATTTTGTGATCAATTTTATTGTTGATCACATCGAAAGGAGTATATTTAATGGTGCTATGCAAACTATTGTTGTAAAACCTGATTGTTTTTGACATTTTCTCCTGTATGGGCAATGTCTCTTCTACGTTAAGTACTCTGATTCTCTCCGTAAGAGTATTGTTCAGCCGTTCTATGTCGAAGTTTCCTGTGTGGCTATTAGGTTTAGTTAAATGAAATTCAATTCCATCCCTAGTCAAAAAATTCCTAACATTTTTGGTGTTAAATTCGTTATCAAATACAAACTTCCTAACCTTGCCTCTTATTGCTAGATATTCTCTGATTTTCTGTATTATAGTTACATTATTTCTATCGGTTAAATGAAGGCAAACAGAGTGTTTAGAAAATTTATCTATAAAAATGATAAATGATCTTTTACTATTAGCGTATGTATCAACATGTACTATATCGTTTATAGTAGAAGGTGTTTCTGTATGTTTGAACTTGTTTCTTATCGGATTTCTATCATATTTTGTCAATGAACAAACATGACAGTTATTTATTTGTTTATGTATTGAAATTTTGAGATTAGGATTAAAAATTTTACTTTTAATGCCTTGATATGTGGCTACTATTCCAGAATGTCCACTTTCATATTTATGTATGGTTTTCTATGTCTCTAGCAAGGTAAGTACACTTTACGAATTTAACTTGGTCATTCCCTGAAAATTCATCAATTAAAATTTTCTGGACTTTGTTGTACTCATGGGCATTTAAGTCACAATATACCCCAATTTTTCCTTTTGAAACTCCTCGTCTAATAATATTTATGACATTTCCGTTAGCAATGTCATTTTTATCAATAAAAATTCTTTTGATACTGAACACTGTTTCTATTTCATGTTCCTTTGTTTCTTTAATGACTATTTTCGTTTTGAACCGGTTGACTACTGTTTCTAATATAGGTATATGGTTACCTAGATCCTCCTCTTGGGAATGTACTGTTTGTACTTGTAAGGATTTCATCAAGATCATTTTCGCTATCTCTTTCGTCGCCTCCGATTTCGTTAATTATGACATTAACTCGAAAATCTGCTGGTACCCGTTCACCCGTATTCGTCAAATTAAGTACATTAATTTCTTTGGTTTCTGAATCTATTCTGCTCAAAAAGTCTGCAATATAGTTGCATTTTCCTTTGATATATTCTATCTTAAAATTATATTCTCCTAAATCAATTAAATATCTTTGGAGTCTGGGACTAATATCCCTTCCTGAATATTTAATTATTAACCACTTGAGTGGTTGGTGATCGCTCTCTCAGTCGAATTCTCTTCCAAAGGCATATGGCCTAAAATATTTAACACCCCAAACTATCGCCAACAATTCTTTATCAATTGTTGCGTAGTTTGTTCAACGTTCTAGATGCGTATACTACTGGGTGACCGTCTTGAGTCAAGACGGCTGCAATAGCGAAGTTACTTGCATCTGTTACGATCTGGAAACGCTTAGCAAAATTTGGGTATCTTAGGATAGAAGAATTCGTTACGAGTTCCTTTAATTTTTCGAATGTGGTAATATAATCCGGGTCATGAGTATTGACATTTTGATCCTTTTTTAAGAATTTAGTCATATGATGTGCAATTTTTGCGTAGTCTTTTATAAATTTTCTATAAAACCCGGTCATGCCTAGAAATGATTTAATTTGTTTTTGGGAACTAGAGAGCTTCAGCTTTTGTATTATTGCGATTTTGTTAACATCACGCTTAACTCCATTTGTAGTTAAAACATGCCCCAAAAACTGCGTTTCTTTCTTAAGAAAGTCGCAAGTAGATTTTCTTAGAGCTTCAAATATCTGTCTAATACTATGAATGTGCTCTGCCAGTGTCGTGCTAAAGACTAAAATATCGTCCATGTAGACAGCACCAATTGTGTTTATAAAATCTCGAAGAACAGAGTTCATCATCCTTTGAAAGGTTGATGGTGCATTCTTCAATCCAAATGGCATACGAATGAATTCGTAATGGCCAAAAGGTGTAGAAAATGCCGTTTTTTTTCTGTCTTCTTCTCTTACAAGGATTTGATGAAATCCTTTCGCAAGATCTATTGTGGTAAAGTACAGCGACCTTCCTAATTTATCCAAAAGATTATTTAAATTTGGAATAGGAAACTTGTCGTCGACCGTAAATTCATTCAGTTTACGATAATCGACTACAAGTCGCCATTTTTCTTTACCTGAACTATCTAATTTTTTAGGTACAATCCATAATGGACTGTTGTAAGGGGAATTGCTGTCTCGGATAATGTTTTGCTTCAACATTTCTCCTATTTGTGTTTGGATCTCTTTCTCATGGATCTGAGGGTATCGGTATATTTTAGAATAAATAGGTTTATCAGTGGTAGTCACAATTTCGCGCTGAGTTGCACTTGTGGCGGAAAGATTGTCCCCTTTCTTATACAAAAGGTCTTTGAATTCTAACAGGATATTTGTAACATTTTGTTTTTCTTCTTGATTTAAGTAACCGAAGTCGAATTTATTAAGAATAATTGTGTCTTCATTTGGTTCGACTACGCTTATGTTTTCCACCATATACGGAAAGTTATAGTCTTCAAAAAATATTTTATTTCCTAATATTTCAATGTATTTATGTTCATTGTCAATTTTTGTTTTTAAGGGTATTAAAATACCTACTGGTATAGTTTTTTGTATTACTTTCAATATTTGACTTATTTTTTTCATCATATTTCCTATGCTTAAAATCAATTGTTCTTCTGTCCTTTAATAATTTAAGCTTGGTGTACTTCACAATAATAGTATTTAAAGTCTCATTGTCACTTATGTGGGTTCTAATAGGACCATCAATTTTCTCTAACATAATGTCTACTAAGTCCCTATCTACGTATTCCGGTTTGTAAATGGCCGGTTTTAGCGGATCAGATAAATAAATTTCGTGAATTTCAAATTTAGATTTTTTCAAAAATTTCGAATAATTCATTTAAATCACTTGCTTTAACACTTCTGCAAAAATTAAATATTTCAACATAACTCCTCCTGGGACGAGACTCTTGTAGTAGTTTTTCCTTTACGTCCTCCCAAGTGGCATTTTCTTCGAGTTCCCTCACTCTGCGGCCAGCGTTGCCCAATACTTTTTCGTTGGCCACAATTTTGATGCAGAATTGCTGTAGACTTTGATTTGCTCCTCAAAGGGCAATATTGGTTTCTACTGCATTGATGAAAGCTCTAATATTGTGGCTTACATCTAAGGATTTTAACCGACGGAATTGTTCAGTTACATCCCTTGGTGACATGTTGAATTGATAACTCTGATCTAGTTGATTATGCGGTTGTTGTTGCAGTATCAGTTGCGCTTGTTGTGCTCGCAACTGTTGTTGTTGTATCTGTTCTTGACCTTGTACTATTTGCTGTGCTAGTTGTTCCTGAAATTGTTGCTGAAGTTGTTGTTACTGTTGTTCTACTCGCTGCTGTAATTGTTGTTGCTGGTGCTTCATCTCGATAGTTACTTCGTCCTGTTTTCGGATTATGGCTGCAAGTTTCTGTGGATCCATAATTGGTCGGTTTCTATCGAACACTCTTTGTCTCTCCATATACTTGTTATTATTATATTTATTTAAGAATAATTGTGTCTTCATTTGGTTCGACTACGCTTATGTTTTCCACCATATACGGAAATTTATAGTTATATGGGGCATTCCATGTGAAATTTTCGATCGAAAAATAAAAATCAATTTTTACCCCTGGAATATGTTCTTCAATATCATCCGATGACCCACCGAAATTTTCACGACAATCGCTTGCGCCAAACCCGAGATATCCCTTGAACAGATTATTGCTTAGGCAAATTTTCTTGTTTTTACATGATTTTCAGGAGTGAATAACTCGAAATGGGTGCATTTTCATGACATAATGATTCAGACAAAACTTGTTTGTTGTTTCTTGAAAAATATTTTCCTTGCGGTTAAAAAAATTTTTGCGCATGCGCAGTATGATTTTTTGTTGAATTAGATTTGTTTTTTTAGTTTTCATATCGTGAGCCCCGAAATTTTTTCTCTCAATTGGTCCCAAAATTTTCGTCAAAGTGTCCCTTAGTAGTCACAAAATTTTCAGAGTGGAGACTTTTATATTGCTTTTATTTTTTTATAAATGAATATAAAGTGAGATAAAAAAAACAGATAAAAGTCATAATGAATTTACATTTTTTTATTAAATCCGACGCTTAATGAAATTCAGATAGATACAGAAAGAGCAGGATTGTTATGTCGACATTTACAATAGAACTAAATTATTTGAATACTGTCGTTACACGATGCCGTCGCAGTGTATGCTTTTCATAAAATCATTATAAATTATTTAAAAGAAAAGTTGACGCTAGTAGACAAAATACATTATGTTTCTGACGGTGCAAGACAGCAGTACAAAAAATTTAAATGTCATCAACTTAGCATATCACTACTCTCATTTTAAAATTAATGCCTCCTCGCATTTTTTCCCCACCGCACATGGAAAGGGACCTTGCGATGGAAAAATTTTTTTAACCGCAAGGAAAATATTTTTCAAGAAACAAACAAGTTTTGTCTGAATCATTATGTCATGAAAATGCACCCATTTCGAGTTATTCACTCCTGAAAATCATGTAAAAACAAGAAAATTTGTCTAAGCAATAATCTGATCAAGGGATCAGATCTCGGGTTTGGCGCAAGCGATTCTCGTGAAAATTTCGGTGGGTCATCGGAAGATATTGAAGAACATATTCCAGGGGTAAAAATCGATTTTTAATTTTCGATCGAAAATTTCACATGGAATGCCCCATATATATATTTTTGTTGTTATTTATATATATATATATATATATATATATATATATATATATATATATGGGTAGTTGTTTGTCAAAAAGGCCACCCCCTCTGCCCATTTCAGTTTTGAAAAAAAAAATGTTCAAGCATATGAAAAAATCAGAAATTTTCTCAATTTCTTGATGCCGTCTGGTCTTTTTTGAAAAAATAGCTTTCTAACCTCAAAAAACGTGTTTGAAGAGAAAGTGCAACTAAAAAAAAGATAAGAATCGCCGAAAAATGTGTTATACTGCTAGGAAATCTCACCAACCGACTTCATGGGCGGGCTTTTGGGATCTCTGAAGAAGAAATTGTTTTCAGACTATAAATTCAAAAAAAAAAAAAAAAAATTCAAAAAAAAAAAAATCTATGTTGAATGTAAGAAGGCAAGGCTTACGGTTAATCACAGTAATCATTTTCACAATTTAAATCTTTAAGTTTTTATTAAATTATTTCTCACTCTATTTTGGTGACCAGTGGTTTGCATTTTTTTTCATTTCATTAGAAAATTTTTTGATTATAAGATTGATGACATCATCCGACTAACCATATCATTATTATAAAAATCTTCAATTTTTTTTACAGTTTCTTCTGATAAACTATGACCCGATTTCGCAACAGTTTCAGATAAAACTCCATTTTCAGATTTGAGACGCTTAGATTTTTTAGCTAAATATCTTGAAGTTTCAAACTCCCTAACAATTTTCCTAACTCCCCATGATGACGGAGCAATTGTAAGAATCCTGACTCGGTTTTGTTCAAATTTGTAAACTTTTCTTTCAGCCCATTTAGCATTTCCTCCAAATCTATTTCTCTCTGTGATCGAACTTCTGGTTCTGGTGAGTTACTAGAATGAAGGCTTTCTTCGTCTTCAGACATATGAAAATCATCGTATTGATTACTTGAATTGGCCTGCATACAGTCATTTGCTTTATCTAAAGCAGAAGCCTCTTTCCGACAAGATGAGCAAATTCTTGCGTCATTCTGCAGATGTGAATATCTTTTTCTTAAACCATCCGAGACTCTACGAAGATCTTTTCACCGGGGTTCCTGAACAAATTCACACATCTATCTAATTTTACCTTATGATCCATTTTATTGAATACTTAACGAATCAATAAAAAGTAACTTCAAAAGTAACTAGACAATAAGGGAGTACAATTGAATGTCAAAAAAAAAATCGCATAAAAGCGATGAAGCTAGAAAGAAAATACGATTACTTTCCTAAAAAGAACTGTTTATCAGGTAAACACCGTATTTTGCAAACACCTGTAGAGAAGATTCGACTACTATCCTGAAAAGGACTGTAGTTCCACCTGTGAGTGGAGGTTGTATAAGTCCGATACAAATCCGAACGACTATTCTGAAAAAGACTGTTGATCAGATAATTACCGTATTTTGCAAACAACCGAAAAGAATGTTCTACCGCTGTTCTCAAAAGTCCTATAACCTGAACAGTAGACAATAAATAGCAGAAGCAAGAACCAATAGTGTGAGAAATAGAGTGAGGAATAATTTAAGAAAAACTTAAAGATTTTAATTGTGAAAATGATTACTGTGATTAACCGTAAGCCTTGCCTTCTTACATTCAACATAGAATTTTTTTTTTTTTTTAATTTTTTTTTTTTTTTTTTTGAATTTTGAATTTATAGTCTGAAAACAGTTTCTTCTTTAGAGATCCCAAAAACCCGCCCATGAAGTCGGTTGGTGAGATTTCCTAGCAGCATAACACATTTTTCGGCGATTTTTATCTTTTTTTTAGTAGCACTTTCTCTTCAAACACGTTTTTTGAGGTTAGAAAGCTATTTTTTCAAAAAAGACCAGACGGCATCAAGAAATTGAGAAAATTTCTGATTTTTTCATATGCTTGAACATTTTTTTTTGTCAAAACTGAAATGGGCAGAGGGGGTGGCCTTTTTGACAAAGAACTACCCATACATATATTTTTGTTGTTATTTATAGATTTTCCTCTTTAAGTTGCAGTGGTTCTTTTCTCACAAAAAAAAAAAACCTTTAGATTTTTTTCGTTCCGCGACTGCGCCAATTATATAATTAGACATTCAAGCTTCAGCTTGATATATTTCTTTATTTAATTAAATGAATCTTAAGACTGACTTAAAAGAACATTTCTACAATAACTAATGCTCAAATTCAGTTGGCCCTGACATGCGAAATGTGTTATCAGCACATTTTGCATTTTTTGGCTTCAACCGAATTTGATGCACACTGTTTGTGCAATAGCAAAGTTAAACAAAACACTATTGCAGACAGCTTGTTTACATAGCGACATACATACTCACTCATATGGTACATATGAAAACATGTATGTTGCTATTAAACAGAAAGAACAGCTACATAGATTTATATTATCGTGTGTGTAATATATATATATATGTATGTAGGTGAGAGGACGGACATAACTCCTCCAACCCTTGTTTCGAGATACTCCTGGATCTCGGTTCAAAATTTATTAGGTTATTTTATTTGGAAAATACACAACTATTACTTAATTCTATATTTTTTTGCAATTTCTTTTAATTCCACATTGTTTATGTTGCTTTCCTGAGCATTGTTTACAATTTTGATGAGTTTTTCTCTTATGTAAGTATATTGAAATGACAATGATTGCAAGAATTATTATAGCCAGTGTGATACTTATTCCATAAGACATTTTTTTGTGGAAATATAGTTCTTCAATTTGAGTTGAGTTTTCAAACTTTTCTAAGTTAATTTTTTCTAATTCTGGCATATTTTGCTCAGGAAGATCATTTAATTGTATCTGAAATTTCTCATAAAATTCTTTCTTTTGATTTATATATTTTTTATTTAGAATATTAATTTTACAATTAGCAAAGTTTATTATATTATTGCCATTTAAGGTTATATTTCTCTTTGTAAAATTTTGATATACGTTTATGTTTACAGCGTTTTTGATTAATAAAGTATCTTCGTCTATTTGTAAAATTTCAGTTTTATTGTTTATTTTGTATCTACATGTATTATGAAATATACAGTTATCACTTAATTCTAGTTCCTTTAACATGGTGTTCTCTTTGAAGACGTAATTTTTATCATTTATATTTGTTATCATTTCATTTTTTTGATCGATTTCTAAATAGTGGTTGTTTGGCAACGGAGCTATTAAAATCAATGTCGTAGCTACATAGTTTTTAGGAACTTTTATACAAATAACTATTGTATCGTTTTTATAAATAAGAAGGCCCATTCTGGCTAGTTTTAGTTTGTAAAAATCGATTTTAAAATAGTCGATTTCTTCTTTGTTTAATATGCTCGGGGACAAAATGTTATACTTAGCCGAGGCTACATTGTCTTGGATCTGATCTATTTTCCTTTCTATAAATATAAGTTTATACAATGCTTCATTAAATATTATTTGCTCCTGTAGTTCTTTGTTTACAGTGTTTAATGAATTTAAAATTTCAGTTCTGTCCTCTTCTAATATTCTTTTCAAAGTAATAATTGATTTATTAAAGCTACTGTTTATGATAATCTGTTTATTAGAGTTTACGATAAGGTTGTGGTTATTTTCACTATTTACTTTCAAAAATTCTTCAATTTCCTGTTTGTCCGAGTCGTCCATCAGTCCAAAGGGCCAACTATAAACAGAACCAATTCCGTTAAATATTCCTCTCTTTTGCCTATGCATTTTAGACTTAACTTTTGCTTCTAGTAACCCTAACTCTGAGAGAAGGATTCCTTTTTTGCTTTTTTTCAAATCGGTCATATCTTCATTTTCCCTAAAGGTATTCAGGATTTTTCCGATCTCCTCCGGTCTTACCATGTGTAAAATTGTACTGGTTTCGATAACGACTTCTACGGCCCTTAAGTGAATTGCTGTATAGCCTTTTTCCTCTGATACAGGATTTACTATTATTAAGCCCTGTGTTGCTGCTATTATCATTATGAGTGTGAGTATAATGAGTTTAGGTGTCTGTAAATTTATAAGGACGTTTTATATTAGTGCTGTGAACATTTTCAAGAGGATATTTCCTAAATTTTGGTTGCTCTTTATGCCTCAAGTTTGTGTAATTTTTTATATAGCTTTCTTGTCTACTCTCGACAAAAGACTCTCTTTTTTTATTTAATTTCTCCAAAACATGGCGTTTTCTTTCCTCCATCCTACTTTTAATTATTTTGTGATCAATTTTATTGTTGATCACATCGAAAGGAGTATATTTAATGGTGCTATGCAAACTATTGTTGTAAAACCTGATTGTTTTTGACATTTTCTCCTGTATGGGCAATGTCTCTTCTACGTTAAGTACTCTGATTCTCTCCGTAAGAGTATTGTTCAGCCGTTCTATGTCGAAGTTTCCTGTGTGGCTATTAGGTTTAGTTAAATGAAATTCAATTCCATCCCTAGTCAAAAAATTCCTAACATTTTTGGTGTTAAATTCGTTATCAAATACAAACTTCCTAACCTTGCCTCTTATTGCTAGATATTCTCTGATTTTCTGTATTATAGTTACATTATTTCTATCGGTTAAATGAAGGCAAACAGAGTGTTTAGAAAATTTATCTATAAAAATGATAAATGATCTTTTACTATTAGCGTATGTATCAACATGTACTATATCGTTTATAGTAGAAGGTGTTTCTGTATGTTTGAACTTGTTTCTTATCGGATTTCTATCATATTTTGTCAATGAACAAACATGACAGTTATTTATTTGTTTATGTATTGAAATTTTGAGATTAGGATTAAAAATTTTACTTTTAATGCCTTGATATGTGGCTACTATTCCAGAATGTCCACTTTCATATTTATGTATGGTTTTCTATGTCTCTAGCAAGGTAAGTACACTTTACGAATTTAACTTGGTCATTCCCTGAAAATTCATCAATTAAAATTTTCTGGACTTTGTTGTACTCATGGGCATTTAAGTCACAATATACCCCAATTTTTCCTTTTGAAACTCCTCGTCTAATAATATTTATGACATTTCCGTTAGCAATGTCATTTTTATCAATAAAAATTCTTTTGATACTGAACACTGTTTCTATTTCATGTTCCTTTGTTTCTTTAATGACTATTTTCGTTTTGAACCGGTTGACTACTGTTTCTAATATAGGTATATGGTTACCTAGATCCTCCTCTTGGGAATGTACTGTTTGTACTTGTAAGGATTTCATCAAGATCATTTTCGCTATCTCTTTCGTCGCCTCCGATTTCGTTAATTATGACATTAACTCGAAAATCTGCTGGTACCCGTTCACCCGTATTCGTCAAATTAAGTACATTAATTTCTTTGGTTTCTGAATCTATTCTGCTCAAAAAGTCTGCAATATAGTTGCATTTTCCTTTGATATATTCTATCTTAAAATTATATTCTCCTAAATCAATTAAATATCTTTGGAGTCTGGGACTAATATCCCTTCCTGAATATTTAATTATTAACCACTTGAGTGGTTGGTGATCGCTCTCTCAGTCGAATTCTCTTCCAAAGGCATATGGCCTAAAATATTTAACACCCCAAACTATCGCCAACAATTCTTTATCAATTGTTGCGTAGTTTGTTCAACGTTCTAGATGCGTATACTACTGGGTGACCGTCTTGAGTCAAGACGGCTGCAATAGCGAAGTTACTTGCATCTGTTACGATCTGGAAACGCTTAGCAAAATTTGGGTATCTTAGGATAGAAGAATTCGTTACGAGTTCCTTTAATTTTTCGAATGTGGTAATATAATCCGGGTCATGAGTATTGACATTTTGATCCTTTTTTAAGAATTTAGTCATATGATGTGCAATTTTTGCGTAGTCTTTTATAAATTTTCTATAAAACCTGGTCATATATATGTATGTAGGTGAGAGGACGGACATAACTGGCGCGGCTTTGTGATAGGACGGTGAACGATCAGGTTCTCTTCTGTCAAATGCAGCCGGTCTGTCCCTTTATAGGTGATAATTCCCCGTCGTTTATTATCGTAGCTTGATGAGCCAAACTCTTCTTACGATATTCGAGGCAAATGTACATAGTTTTACGGAAAAACAGGAAAAACGGGCAACAAATTATTTATTCAAACTTTAAACGATTCCACTACAACAGTGCGTTTTACCAAATAAGAAGTAATCTCACTTAACCTCACTTATTTAGTAGATGTCGCAGACTACTAATGTTGCCGCTTATCAAAAACAACAATAATGATAACAGCAGCAAAAGCAAAATATGAAACTCTATGGGAACTAAGTTATAAGCTTATAAAATTCGGTTTAACTAGAAAATACAAAAATTTGAGTACTGTCCCTAATAATTTGGTCACCTATTGTAGGTAAATATAACCTAAGCATTAGTCGTTTAGATATGTATTAACTTCAGAAATTGAATTGTTAAGTGGAATAATATCTTAAAGGGAAGGTGTAAGAATATGTAATATACCCTGTATAGGTGCTCTCATCTTTGGTTACATTTTTTATTTGTATCTTAATATATAACGGCACCAACTCTCTTTATTTTGTAAGCTAGACTCTAACTTCTGTTGTACGATGTTCTGAAGAACATTAGAGGCGTGTAAAATTTTAACCGCGAAAGGATTTTCTTTTGAATACTTCTTTCGAAACTTTATTTTTATTAATTGTAAACCTGTCTATGAACTTCCTCTGTTTTACGTTATTAAAGTACATTTATAAACATTCTAGTTCAGCATGTAAACCATATCTTAATACAATACCTTTTTTTCAGAGAATGTTAAATATGACACGGCGCCTTATAACTCGAACTGACGACCCAGAAGCAGGTGCCTTTTTAAAAGAAGAAAATGTTTCCGACGACTCAGATGTAGAATGCCAACCAAAAATTTTGCTAGAAGAAAATCTCTTAGATGGCTTAAGTAATTGGCTGGATCGACTATTTGAAGGAACAACTCATAGATATTATATAAATTATTGGCCAGATTTTCCTACAAAATAATTATGAAAAAATAAATGAATTCTTAAGCTTGTAGCAAAATTTACAAAAAAAAAAAAATATGTAGCTTATCTACAATTTAATAAATTAAAAGCTTGTAAGTAAAATTGTTGATAAATTTAATGCCTTATAGCGTGGATGGTACTAAACTCTTGGTGAATTCTAGTAATATATAGACGAATCATATCAACTGATAAATAAACTACTTTTCAATGGAATTCTCAGAATTGAAAGACAAATTTTTTTAAATTGTAAATTTGAAAAAAAAACGATTTTCGAGTACATTTCGACACAATTTTGTCATCATCAGCAGCTAAGTATTCAATAAGCTTTTATTACAAGTACATTTCCTAATCTAGTCTAAAAATGGTAGCGACCGAAACAGGAAGCAATGCTTGGTTACTGTTTAGTCATTTCAAGACTGTTTTGTATTTCTAAGGAATAATTTTTATCATTTTATTACTTTGAATTAATTAGCTTAAATATTTTATTAATTTTTCAAACAACCCTTCATATTTTGCACGAAGCAGTAAATTACCTACATATTCGAACATAATCATTAAAATTAGTACTAAGAAAACACTAGATCAGTGATGGGCACGTAGTGGCCCTATCCGCCCTCATTGCCCTCACCGTTATTCGACGCACAAGCAAGCGAAAAAAAATTCGCAGAATTTCAACGCTGTCGAGGCACAGAGGCACACAAAAAAAAATCAGATACACAATTTTGTATCAAAAGCATTTTGATCAACCAAGCCTACGGACGCATAAAATAAAATCGGTGAAAATAAAAACAGTGAAACTGGAAAAAACTTAAATAAAAAACTGAAAAAAAGACCAGTGATAAAAAACATTAAAATCATTAAAAAAATATCCTAAAGTGTGCATTAAAGATTGCGCAGTAACAATTGTCAAAAGTGCATATTAAAAAGTTTGTGCTGCTGCATCGCCGCCACATCGTTACCAAGAGTTCCCCACATTCGCTGCGTCGTGGGAGTTGCTACTGCCGTCACTACCAGGACCGCCAGCTCGACGGGACTACAATTTGGAAAACTGTCTCCAAATGGTATCGTAATAAGGGTTTGTTTTTGCAGACTGTGCATAAGGGAAGGACCACAGGTACCAAGAAAGACACAGCGAACTGCTAAAGCCCAGCTATAAATCCTGAGGCAGAATTCTGTAGTGCAAGTTTGTTTCGTGCCGTCGTGGGGTCAACACGTATTTGTAACGAGCTCTTTAAAATTTGATTTAATTCCGTAGTTATAAATTGTTTTGCGTTGTAAAATGCCGTGCATTTGTAAACAAAAGGTGGAGCGTCACCAAGATAAGATAAAGTGTGGTGGTTGCAACGAATTCTATCATTGTAGCTGCATGAAAATAAAACCAGATGACTTGGTATATATGCGAGAAGGCAATAGAGAGTTCATGTGTGGTGCCTGCTCAGCTGTGAGACGTGCCACCCTCCATTCTCCTCCGCGTGTTTCATCACCAACTGTAGCTTCAGCAATAACGGAAGAGCCCGCCAAATTATCAAACGAGATTTTGCCTTCTTGTTCAGCACAAAAAACTGTTTCAAGAGCGCAGCAGCAGCAGCAGCAGCAAGAACAATTTCAACACAATCAACATCAACTCATACAGCAGAACCTACACCAGCAGTTGCAGACACCCAAAAAACAGGTCAGTGGCAAAAACAAAATCTCCGAAGTGGTCATTGCCTGCATTCAACCGCATTTTGACAACAACAACATCAACATAGAAAGTTCGGTTGGTTCCCTAGCGAAAAAGTCTAGAAATGAGAAAGAGCAAACTACTCTTACAACAACTACAAAGCTACGAAGTGTCTAACGACTCTGAATATCAGCCACAACAACCAACAATAACCTTGGATCTGGTATATAAGGAGATCATGTCTCTTAAAACATTGTATGTAAATTCTCTTACAACAATCCAGTCTCTACAAGAGGAGAAAAAGTTATTACTAGAGAAGGTAGACAAACTTCAAAAAGAAGTTAGTTATCTACAGCAACATGAAAGAGAGAAGTGCATAGAGATTGTGGGTGTACCTAATCTTAATAACAACAACGCTCTCAGTTCAGCATTAAGAGTATTTTCCGACGGGTTAAAGGTGGATGTTCCGGAGGCACAGATCGACTACTGCTATTTCAAGAAGACATAAAACAAAAAAAACTCTACAACTGATGTTCTCTGTGTAAAATGTCTTTCTTCACGTAAAAAAAATATTATGAAAAGAAAGTCTGCAAACAAGAGAAATTTATGTTCAAAAATATTTGCGTGTAAGAAAAACAATAATATTTATGTTAATGACGGTCTGTCTGGCATGACTATATATCTTTTAAAAGACGCTCAAAAGCTACTAAAAGATATAAACTTTCGATTTGTTTGGATTTCAAATGGTAGGATTTTAATGCGGAAAGTGGAAGGAGACAATTACATTGTAATCGAATCGCTCGAAGATCTTGAAAATCTGAAAAATTCGCTTTTACCAAACAACACATAAACTTAAATGATTGTGGAAAATGAAGATCTTCAAGCGATTTTTAGGAAATTTTATGATATCTCAAATAATCCAAACAAATTTGAAAAATTCTATATTATTCAACAAAACATAAGAAGCATGCGTAAGAATTTCGACCACTTTCTTTTAACTTTAAATCTTTCGAAAATAAGCCCGATCTCATCTTTTTAACGGAAATATGGATATACGATGAAGAAAGATATATTTTTGATATTCCAGGATATAATTTTTTTTGCGAAGTGCAATAATAATTATGCGGCAGGTGTTTATTAAAACAGAAATAAATTGTGAGTTCTCTGAATTGAATTTTGTTAGTTCAGATGTGGTAAAAGTTGTGTGCTCGATAAATCATCAAAAATTTGTATTTGTTTGCACTTATAGGTTCAATGATAGTAATGTGAATGATGTGTTTTTGAATGAACTGGGTGGATTATTGGGAAATATCAAAAACTCGAATCTTGTTGTGTTAGGTGATATTAATTTAAATATTTTAAATGAATTAAGTGTTGTAGATAAGTATGTATTCATGCTATCGTGCAACGGGTTTGAATCTTGTATCAATCAACCAACAAGAAATACAGATTCTTCCTCTACGTGTATTGACCATATATTTTTACGGTTAAACAAATCTTGCAGGACAACCGTAAGTAGTTCCGTCTGTGACCTACAAGTAACAGACCACTGCTTAACTTGTCTCTGTTTCGAAAATTTTGAAAATTCTGTTAAAGAACAAGCTGAATCTTGTAACAATGTTTTCATGAAAACAGATTTTACTTTGTTGAATAACAGATTAAAATTTGAATTCTGGAACAAGGTTTATGATGAACCAGATCCATCAATATCCTTTGATTTGCTCATGGAAATTCTGAAGCAACATATAAATTTTTGCAAAAATACACTTGTAATGCAAAAAGTTCAAAACTCATTAGATTAAAACCTTGGATGACCAATGAACTCCTAATTAAAATTAATCACAAAAATAAATTCCACAAAAAACCCTCATAATATCATTTTAAAAGCGCAATATAAAATACGTAAGGAAATAAGTAAGGAAATTCAAAAAGATACTGTTGTTTGTAAAAATAATTTTTATATCAACGAATTTAATCAAGTCAGAGGTGATTTGAAGAGGGAATGGAAAATTGTTAACAACTTATTAAATAGATGCAATAAAAATGAAAAAATTTCCAGTTTAAAAGTTAATGGAGAATCAATAATTAAATGATTATTGAACTTTTAGCCATTTTTCGCAGCGATCAACATTTTTATGTAAAATTTTACAAGTTGATACCATGCTTTATGTATTAAACAAACTTTGATAACAAAGGAAAAAAACAACAACAACTCTAGAATATAGACATATGTTTCGATTCTTAAAATCTCATCAGTATATTTTTGGTTGATGTCTACGTCAGCACTCAAATTGCACTCGCCATATTAATGAAAATCAATCGAAAAGGTAATTTTTAATTTCAAGCAAATGTGGTTAATATTTTAAGTGAATTTTTAAGATAACTCCATTGCGTTGAATTTTTCAATTAGCTGTACCGTTTTCTTTGTTTTGTTTACATCATTAAAGCAAGACGCCACGTGAGTGGATTAAATCGTAGTTCTCCTTTGTTATCGCAGTTTCTTAAATTATTTGTTTATGTTGTAATGCACATCCATTGGCTGTGAGACAATACGTGTTCAAAATTATGCGATCCTGGTGCATCGCAGATTTTGAGGTTTCGGCGTGTTCTCCGTAATTTAGAAATTTTATGTTTGTTTTATTGGCTTTCTTAATAATATTAATAATTAAATGATTATTGAACTTTTAGCCTTTTTTCGCAGCGATCTACATTTTTATGTATAATTTTACAAGTTGAAATTTCTAAATTACGGAGAACACGCCGAAACCTCAAAATCTGCGATGCACCAGGATCGAATAATTTTGAACACGTAATGTCTCACAGCCAATGGATGTGCATTACAACATAAACAAATAATTTAAGAAACTGCGATAACAAAGGAGAACTACGGTTTAATCCACTCACGTGGCGTCTTGCTTTAATGATGTAAACAAAACAAAGAAAACGGTACAGCTAATTGAAAAATTCAACGCAATGGAGTGATCTTAAAAATTCACTTAAAATATTAACCACATTTGCTTGAAATTAAAAATTACCTTTTCGATTGATTTTCATTGATATGGCGAGTGCAATTTGAGTGCTGACGTAGACATCAACCAAAAATATACTGATGAGATTTTAAGAATCGAAACATATGTCTATATTCTAGAGTTTTTGTTGTTTTTTTTTTCTTTGTTATCAAAGTTTGTTTAATACATAAAGCATTGTATCAACTTGTAAAATTTTACATAAAAATGTTGATCGCTGCGAAAAATGGCTAAAAGTTCAATAATCATTTAATTATTAAGAAAGCCAATAAAACAAACCTAAAATTAATGGAGAATCTTTATCAAATGAAGCAGACATAACAAACGCATTGAACAATTTCTTTGCAAATATTGTAAAAAGTGTAGGTACCAATAATGCCAACAGTTATACGACTTGTAGCTGTTTAGAAAAAGAACCATCTCAAAATTTGAGCATCTTTGTTGAGCCCGTCTCTCCGTTAGAAATTTATAAAGTCACTAAAAAATTCAAACACAAAAACTGAACATAATATTTCAAATACATTTATAAAACAAATAGTGCACAACATTGTTGACGTTTTTTGTCATTTAGTCAATAAAAGTATTGATGTTGGAATCTTCCCAGAGGAGTTAAAAAAAGCGGAAGTTATTCCTTTGTTCAAAAAAGGAGATAGTCGGTTACCGAATAATTACCGTCCAATTTCTATTTTACCGTCATTTTCGAAAATCTATGAGAAATTTATGAAAACAAGAATTATTAATTTTCTAAATAAAACTAAATTTTTTAGTGAACACCAGTATGGTTTCAGATCAAATCTATCAACCGAAGATGCTCTTCTAAATTTTTGCAATAATGTCTACAACTCTCTTAACAATAAGAAACAAACTGCTGCACTTTTTATAGATATCACTAAAGCTTTTGATACTGTCGACCACAAGATTCTTTTGAATAAAATTTATAAATGCGGACTTAGAGGATCTGTTCATAAATGGTTTTGCTCCTATTTGCGAAACAGGATGCAACGAGTGAAAATAAAAAATAAGTTCAGCTCTTTCGTCAAAATTGATACAGGTGTACCGCAAGGTTCGGTTCTAGGTCCTGTACTAGTTTTAATTTATAGTAACACAATTTTCAATCAAAAGTTCTCGTGCAAAACAGTAGCTTTTGCAGATGATATGGCTGGCATTTACTCGTGTGACTCCATACTTGATTTGACATCTAGTATAAATCATGATCTAAGTCTCTTGCGACATTGGTTTATAATGCATAAGCTGGTCCTAAGTGACAAAACCAAATTAATGTTTTTCAATGCTAGAGAAGTTCAGTGTGATAATTTTGTATTTCATTACTCTAACTGTAATAAGTTTATGCTTGATAACTACACATGTAGCACAACAAATCATTCGTTGACTACTTTTAACCACCACTTAGCTTGCTGTTCCGAATGCTTTAAAATTGATTGCGTTACATCTTTCAAATACTTAGGCATTATGTTGGACTCGAAAATGAAATGGTCGGAACATACCAGTGCAATAAAAAGATACGCGCTGTCGGCAATAAGACAAATTTATCTTTTAAAACCCTTTCGTTCGAAGAAGCTATTAACTTGCATCTACTATGGTATTCTTCATTCTAAATTGGAATATGGGCTGGCTTGTTGGGGTGGTACACACCATAATAAAATTAGTCCATTGCTAATCACTCAAAAGCACATCATCCGTATTATCTGCAGCAAAAGTCGAATTGAACATAGCTTTGCACTTTTCAAAAGCCTTAAAATTCTACCTCTTAAACATTTGTTTTTTTATAAAACTCTTTAAATGTTTTTTCATAATGATGGTCATTTGACAAACGCTAACAATACAAATTATAATTTAAGAACTAACAAATATAATAAAACTATAATTCCACCGCATAATACACAACATTTCCTACATTCACATTCTGCAATAGCCCCAAGATTGTATAACAGCTTACCAAACAATATTCGCTGTATACGAAACAAGCATAATTTCCTGCTTGAGGTGAAATCGTGGCTCTTTAGATTCAACTACGAAGAGAGATCGAATTCTACATATTCAAATATAATTTTAAAAGATCAATTTTTTCTTTTGTTTGCCTACTTTCTTCTTACATTTTTTATTTTCTTTTTTTATAATTATTTATTTTTTCATTCCTTTTTTTTTTTTTTTTTTTTAATTACTTTTAATCAATTTAAATTTATATTTTTTGTTTAAATTCACTTCTTTATTTAAAAGACCCCATGAACGATCTTGTGTATCTGTTAAGTTTTATGTGTTAACCTACTCCACATTCGCCTCTAGTTCTTTGAGCTATAGAGTGTGGAATTAGTAACATTGTTATTCTATCTACATGTTAATATATCCATAGTAACTTGTCGCTCAAATTTGAGCAGTGCACTTTATTGTTCGCATTTCTATGTACATTTCAAAGTATTTAAAAAAATATAAATGTCGAAGTGAAACGCGCGTCATTAAGGTCAGGTCCATTGCAATTTTATCGAAAATACTCGATAAAATTGATAAAGTTAGAAATTTACCCTTTAGATTGCATAATCGCCTGTACCGCTTATGTATTAGAGGGTTCCGCAAAATCGTGCGGAATTCCGGTATAAAATAAACCGTTCCTTTATACATACTTACGGAGGTTTCATTTACATAGGCTTCGTTTTCGATCGTACCAATTTATGTACATACAATAGTTGTCATAAATTGCGCATGAACAAAAACAAAGTTTTTCGTTTTCGTTGGTTTACGTACATAGCGCAAAGTGGTTGCAGTTAGCTGTACATACATACATACAAACGCATACGCTGATTTCATAAAGTGAGTGCTGTTGCTACTCAAGAAAAGTTTTCTACATTTCGTTTTTCGTTGTTGCTATCATTCGCAAATTATGATAATAGGTGCAACCCAATACATCTTGACACTGCAGAAACATTTCGTTGTTGCTCTCTCTCGTTTCTGTGGTTGGATTTTGGGGTTAAATATTTTCGTTGTAGCACTTTAGCTTATGATCATTGAGCTCATACGGATTTCTCATGAAATTCATTCTCTTAATTTCAAAGCAAACTTGAGTTGGTGATAAATTTGAAGGGACAATTAAGTACCTGCATTCTTTCATTTAAACTATATTTTCGTTGGCAAAGTAGGGGCATATCGCATTCTACACGCAACAATTAAGTTTGTAATTAATTTAAATTACTTTTCAATAAACTTAATTGAATCAAACCCAGTATGGGAAAATATAGTGAATCCAAAGACGATACTTTAGTAAGTATTATGGGCGATACTGAAGTCCACGAAAATTTACTAAAAAAAGGGGATTAATTATGAGCAATATTCTGCGCATAAAAACTTCAATTATCGAGAATAAAGTTTCGTCAAATTATTTCGAGTTGAATTGTCGTCTCCGTATTTTAAATAATTATTTAGATCAAGCAATCTGAAATCGAAAAATTTGATTCTGAAGACTTACAGATCTGATATGGAAGAGGAATGTGTGCTTAGAGAATCGTTACTACTGTCTATGATTGACAAAAATAAGCCACAAATTGCTTCAGTGGTTCCTTCCAGTAATCCACATGAAGCTTCGTACGTTGTTCATAAACAACAATCAGTCCTTCCAACTTTAAAGTTGCCTAAATTTAGTGGCAAGTATTCATAATACAAAAGTTTTATCGCTGTTTTTGAAAGTTTTATAACAGTGAATTTATTTTTATGTAGTTTTACAAATTTAGTTTGAATTCAGAATGAAAAAAAAAAAATGAAAGTACAACAAAATTATCTATTGTTAAAAACATTTTTTTTTTCAAAGTAAGAACAAAACAAGTTAAACACATGGTATTAATTATGCTATTTTAACAACTCCTCTCAATTAGATAATTTTAATGAATTTCTAATTGCTGTAAAAAATTAAAAATCCAACGATTTTGTAAATATGTCAGCAAGTTGTTGTTTTGATGGTATATACTCCACTTTCAGATTTCCTTTCGTAACATGATCTCTAATAAAGTGGTGTTTTATGTCAATATGCTTTGAACGTTTACACTCCACATTCTTTGAAACTGCAATGCAGCCAACGTTATCTTCATTTATTACAATTGGCTCACTATCCGATAGAATTTGTAAGTCTTGTAAAATACCCCGAATCCATAATCCTTCAGAAGTTGCTTGGCTTAGCGCAACATACTCAGCCTCACTAGATGAAGTAGCCACTGTAGTCTGTTTTTTACTTGAAGTAGAATAGCAATGCCGGTTCTGGCGCACTCTATATGGGAATTCCCATACAAAAAATTAAAATTCAAATTGCGACAAATCTTACAACAACAAATCTGGCGATTAGCAGCGCTGCTTATATGACGTCACAGACACATGCCGACAGCGCAGCTGTGACTGCAGTCGCTCTGAATGTGATGTATGTAGCGACATGAGCAGCTGAATTTTTAGTTCAAATGATGTGTGATAAGCGGTACAACTTTGACCGCAAGCGCGTTGAGCGTGTGAAGTAGCTTTGTAGGTGGATGATGTAGCAATAACCATGCATGTGGGGTAATGTGTATTGTTAGGGCTTAGGGGAAATGCATCCAAATTGTGGGGATTTTTAAGGAATACCCCACCTCAAGTTATGGGATTCAGGGGACTTACCCATGCCAGGGGACTTACTTATGCATGCGTGCTCTGAAGCAAAATCACGTGTATTTTCTTATGGAGGTCTAAATTCACAAATTGTGATAAGCAGCGCTGCTTCTATGATGTCACAGGCACATACCGACAGCGCAGCTGTGACCGCAATCGCGCTGAGCGTGAACAACAAAGAAAAATGTGTGCTGCAGTGGACGCAGTTGTGACCGCAATCGTACCCGAATCTAGAATTAGAAATTTTGAGTACTTATAGCTCTATTCAATAGATTTAAAACGCATTATAGTTTTTTCAATTCAAAGTGTTGTACATTAAAAAACAAAAAAAAAATTTAAGAAATGGTGGCGGAAAAAATAAAATTAATTTTAAAAAATCTTAAAGACGCACTTGAGAGTGCTGAAAAAGATTCGGCATCAGTGAAGGAGCGCATCAGAAAATGCTCCAAAGCATTGAGATCTCTCAGAGATGGTCATTTACGGAGGGCTGTAACTGTTGGAGGGAAGCATCAGGTTATGAGTGCAATAACTCAGGTGCAATCCTATCGCACTCAGCTGAAACATCTGCAGAGAACTACAGGTGCAGGTCTCCCCGCACCAAACGCCCCCAAGAGAAATCGCCCCTATCTGAAGGTGAAGTGGGAGGATACTGAGTCGGCCTTCTGTGGACGGTATGTAGAGTTTTTTTCTCATAATAATTTACTAAGTTTTTTATTGTTATAGATTACGTACCGTCGTGGTTGTGAATTTGATTCACAAAGACCTGGTTTCCTGGAAGACTGCAGCAATGTCTTCCAGCGGAAAATAAAAGCTTCTTTGAGAAGTGAGTTCGCCCTCACAGTGAATGCTATATTTTGCGGTGAGTTCCAGTGTGTCAAGGGTGAGGAGGAAATTGTGGAACTGAAGTATATGAATACAAAGAATGTTCCCATTTACCGTGAAACTGATCTGAGCTCATGGTTCACTCAAAATGTGCAGGATGTGGTTTTGAGGAAGCTTGAGGAGTTCCAGGAGCGTGATAGCGGTTGGGCGTTGGCAGCTATTATAAATATAGCTGTCAACATAAACAAATATACTCCACAACTAGGCTTATCATACATAACGCTCCCCAAGCAAATTGCTGATAAGAAGACTTGCATCAATGTCAAAAATGACGACAACGCCTGCTTTGCTTGGTCAATCATTTCCACTCTCGACCCAACTGAAGTCAGCTCTCATCGTGTGTCATCATATCCTAATTACCGGGATATTTTGAATTTAAAGGGTGGGCAGTTTCCGATGACGGTCAATCTGATTCCACGCTTCGACAGGCAAAATGATATCTCAGTAAATGTATACATTCTACATAAAAATAGGATGAAGTTCACAGTCTTACCAACCTATTTAACAAAGGATAAGAAAGAGCAGCAGTGAACCTTCTAATGATCCAAAATGTATACATTTCTGAGGATAGAGAAGATGAGGAAGATGATGATGAAAATCTTGAAGCTGTTCGATATCATTACGTCTGGATAAAAAATCTATCCAGATTGCTCTCTTCTCAGGCATCTGGAAATGAACATCAAAAATTTTTCTGCGACCGCCGCCTACACTATTTCTATGAATTGCAAAAGTTGGAGACACATGTAAAGGATTGCGGGGAGCTAAGTAATTGTCGGATCAGGATGCCGAAACCTGAATCAGATGAAAGGTATATTAGTTTTAAAAATTATTGTAATAAAGTTAAAGCTCCATTTGTGATATATGCTGATTTGGAGTGCCTTTTGGTGAAACCTTCTCCCGAGAAGAAGAAAACATCTTCATCGAATAAGATTCCTACCCAAACTACATATCAAAAGCATATACCACATAGTGTTGGCTACTATGTTAAGTGTACATATGACCCCACGTTATCATTTTTCAAAAGCCATCGTGGTGTTGATTGCATTGAGTGGTTCGTGCAAGAATTAAGACAATTTGCTGAAGATATTGAAACAGTCTTCCTTTGCCCCATTCCGATGGATACAATGTCCACTCAACAAAATCATGAATTTACAATGGCTTCTTCATATCATATATGTGAGAAGCCGTTTAAAGAGGATGATATCAAAGTGCGCGATCATTGCCATTTAACTGGTACATATCGCGGACCTGCACACGGAAAGTGTAATTTAAATTTCAAGGATTCTCACACAATCCCTATTATTTTCCATAACCTTGGCGGTTATGATGCTTATTTTTTCATAAAAAATATTGCTCAGGATTTGAAAGGACGTGTCGATCTGTTACCTATAAATAAGGAGCGCTATATTTCATTCACTAAGCGCTTGGGTGAGAATTTAATAAAGTTTCGCTTTATTGACTCATTTCGATTTAAAGAGCGTGAAGTTAAATTCCGAATTTAACTATCAAAGACACAAACCATCTGACTTAACAGAGCTTTAACAGAGCTCTAACAGAGAAATGTTAACTTGACGCTGAAGGACATTCAGATGGGGTCACTTTAAAATTGCCCAATCTTTCCAAATTATTCAGGGTGCACATATAACTATATGTGGATTCAACAGAAAATGAAACTATGTTTCCAAAGATAAAAAATTTTGGTGCAGTTTCTATAATTAAGTACATAATTTGGTTATGTGAAACTTCCAATTATTATTGTGAAAGTATAACATTTTCATCTGGTCACTGACCATTATTTTTTGAGTGTGCATATTACAGACTAGGTGGGTTCGGTAGAGCATGGTCCAACGTTTAAAACGACATATCACTTTAGTGGCGCTTCTTTTTTGACCTAATGCTTTTCTTTGCCGAAATTCGTGATTTTTTTGGTGAAAACATAACATTTTCATCTGGTCACTGACGATTATTTTTTGAGTGTGCATATTACAGACTAGGTGGGTTCGATAGAGCATGGTCCAACGTTTAAAACGACATATCACTTTAGTTGCGTTTCTTTTTTGAACTTATGATTTTCTTTGCCGAAATTCGAGATTTTTTTGGAGAAAATGTAACATTTTCATCTGGTTATGTTATGTTTTCACCAAAAAAATCACGAATTTCGGCAAAGAAAATCATTAGTTCAAAAAAGAAACGCCACTAAAGTGATATGTCGTTTTAAACGTTGGACCATGTTCTATCGAACCCACCTAGTCTGTAATATGCACACTCAAAAATAATGGTCAGTGACCAGATGAAAATGTTACCTTTTCACCAAAAAAATCACGAATTTCGGCAAAGAAAATCATTAGTTCAAAAAAGAGCGCCACTAAAGTGATATGTCGTTTTGAACATTGGACCATGCTCTATCGAACCCATCTAGTCTGTAATATGCACACTCAATAAATAATTGTCAGTGACCAGATGAAAATGTTATGTTTTTACCAAAAAAATCACGAATTTCGGCAAAGAAAATAATTAGTTCAAAAAAGAAGCGCCACTAAAGTGATATGTCGTTTTAAACGTTGGACCATGCTCTATCGAACCCACCTAGTCTTTAATATGCACACTCAAAAAATAATGGTCAGTGACCAGATGACCATGTTAGGTTTTCACAATAATAATTGGAAGTTTCACATAACCAAATTACGTACTTAACGATAGAAACTGCACCAAAATTTTTTATCTTTGGAAACATAGTTTCGTTTTCTGTTGAGTCCACATATAGTTATATGTGCACCCTGAATAATTTGGAAAGATTGGACAATTTTAAAGTGACCCCATCTGAATCTCCTTCAGCGTCAAGTTAACATTTCTCTGTTAGGCCTCTGTTAAAGCTCTGTTAAGTCAGATGGTTTGTGTCTTTGCTAGTTAAATTAGGAATTTAACTTCACGCTCTTTTCGATTTATGGGTAGCAGTTTAGATACACTAGCCTCCACGGTTACAGCCTTTCCTAATTTGAAGACTGAATTTTCAGAGTTAACAGAGTCACAATTTAATTTGCTAACTCGCAAGGGTGTATTCCCTTATGATTATTGTGATGATGCAGCAAAGTTCGATGAAACCTCTTTACCTAATATTAATCAATTTTATAACAAATTGAGTGATAGCAATATCGAGGATGAGAACTATGCGCATGCTCAAAAAGTTTGGTTAGATTTTAATTTAACTAATTTCGGTAAATATTCTGATCTATATTTGAAGACTGATGTTCTTCTTTTAGCCGATGTTTTTGAACAATTCCGTGTAAGTTGTTTGAAAACATATGGCTTAGATCCAGCTCATTACTTCACTCTACCCGGTTATACTTGGGATGCTATGCTTAAGTATACCAATGTAACCCTTGAGCTATTAACAGATGTTGATATGCTCATGTTTGTAGAGCGAGGTATTCGTGGAGGGGTTAGTCAAAGTAGTAAGCGACATGCTAAGGCTAATAACGTGTACCTACTGCTACTAAGCAATCAAAGTATTTAATGTACTTGGATGTTAAAAATCAGTATGGTTGGGCGATGTCACAATATCTTCCGCATAGCGACATTAGCTGGGTGAAAGATTACCAAAGTTGAGGATGTACCCGATGATTGTGACATTGGATATATCCTTGAAGTAGACTTAGAATATCCAAGTGATCTGCACGATCAACATAATAACCTCCCGTTTTGTCCAGAACATGGTACACCTCCAGGATCAAAACAAAAAAAAAACTATTATGTACTTTACACGATAAGTTAAATTATGTTATCCACTATCGAAGTCTTAAGCAGGCTATGAAATATGGGCTTAAATTGACTAAAATTCATCGAATTTTACAGTTTAAGCAATCTTCATGGCTTAAATCTTATATTGACCTGAACACCAATCTCAGAAAAAAAGCTGTAAGTAAGTCTGATAAAGATAATTACAAAATTATAAATAATGCTGTGTTTGGGAAAACGATTGAGAACATTTGCAAACACAGCAAAGTTAAGCTGATTACAAATTGGTTGGGTCGATATGGTGCTGAAGCCTATATTTCTAAGCCTTCGTTTAAGGGTAGAACCATTTTTGATGAAGCCTTGATTGCCGTTGAGTTGAATAAGACGGAAATCTTTTTCAACAAGCCAATTTATGTGGTGATGTGTATTCTTGATATGGTCAAAACAACCTTATATGAGTTTCATTATGGGTATATGGCTGAACGGTTTGAGTCAAATTGTTCCATCTGCTACACAGATTCCCTCATTTATGAGGTGTGTTGCTCTGACTTTTATCAAATTATTCGCGGTGATTGCGCAAAACACTTGTATCAACAAGCGATTATCCTGCTGTGAATCCTTTCAACATACCCAATACTTTTAATAAAAAAGCATTGGGGGTGATGAAAGATGGAAACAAAGGAAAGGTAATGCGAGAATTTATGGGTCTTCGCGCAAAAATGTACGCAATTCGGGTAGAGGGCGTAAAGGAGAAAGATGAAACTCGAAAGTCAAAGGGAATCAAAACATGCATAGTTAAAAATAGATTAACTTTTAATAACTACCTCGAATGCCTCAATAGTGGTGAAGATCTGACTGTTACTCAAAATTTAATTCGATCAGAAAAACATGAGGTTAGTAGCATTACCCAAAAAAAGATTGCTCTAAGTCCTCATGATGACAAGCGATTTTTGATTGCAAATAGCTACGAAACGCTACCGTGGAGTCACTAAAACATTATGAATGAGGATTAGTCATTATTATAACCATTATTATATATATATAATATTATATATGGGTAGTTCTTTGTCAAAAAGGCCACCCCCTCTGCCCATTTCAGTTTTCAAAAAAAAAAATGTTCAAGCATATGAAAAAATCGGAAATTTTCTCAATTTCTTGATGCCGTCTGGTCTTTTTCGAAAAAATAGCTTTCTAACCTCAAAAAACGTGTTTGAAAAGAAAGTGCTACTAAAAAATATACATAAATAAGCAATCTCTAAACGGTTGCACCACTTTTTCTCAGCCATAGCACAACGTAATCGCTCAATTTTTTTTTTGTTGGAAAGGTTGTAAGGAGAAGGGGGGACATGTATACTTTGTTTTTCAATAGTAGGCGGTGCCACGCCCCTAAAAAGGAAAAACGTTTCCTTGGCTAAACTAATGAACCGATTTTGATAAAGTTTTGTTTGAAGATAGATTGAGTCCTAAGAAAGATTATTAGGAACTCTGATTTTTAAAAAGGGGCGTGGCATCACCTCAAATTTGAAAAAACGCTATCACGGCTGTGCCACTGCACCGATTTTGATGAAATTTGGTATGTAGATAGATTGGATCTTAAGTAAAAATATATTGTTTTTGGTGGGCGGTGCCACGCCTCTTACAGGAAAATACGTCATTACTACTAAACTAACGGACCGATTTTGATGAAATTTTGTTATGATATAGACTGAACACTAAAAAAGATTTTTAAAAACACAAATTTATTAGGAGGCGTGGCATCGCGACCAATGTGGAAAAACTGTATCACAGCTGTGCCACTACACCGATTTTGATTAAGTTTGGTATGTAAGTAGATTGAATCTTGAGTAATAACATTTTTTTTTTTAGTGAGCGGTGCCACGCCTCTTACAGGAAAATACGTCATTACTACCAAGCTAGCAGACCGATTTTGATAAAATTTTGTTAGAATATAGACTGATCCCTAAAAAAGATTTCTAAAAACTCATACCCCCTTCCTCTTTGTGAGACTTGGTGAGATTTTTCCGGACCCTCTCCCCCCCTATTTTGACTCACGTAATTTATGGACTTCCCATTAAAGTATTCAAAAACTGAACTGGAAAGAGTAATTTTTTGTCATTGCTCCAAAAATTTAGATCATAGTACCATGTTGCTACATCCCTACCACTATCTCTTTCTCTTACTTAGGGCGCAATCTATCTTCATACCAAATTCATCAAAATCGGTTCATTAGCTAAGCTGTGAAAACATATTTTCCTACTGGGGGTTGGTACCGTACACTTTAAATAGGAAATCGGGTTCAAACTATCCCTGTACCAAATTCCATCAAAATGGGCACATTAGCTTAGTAGAGAAAACTCTTTTTCCTGTTAGAGGTGCTGCCACTCTTCCTAAAAGAATTTGTGTTTTTAAAAATCTTTTTTAGTGTTCAGTCTATATCCTAACAAAATTTCATCAAAATCGGTCCGTTAGTTTAGTAGTAACGACGTATTTTCCTGTAAGAGGCGTGGCACCGCCCACCAAAAAAATATATTTTTACTTAAGATCCAATCTATCTACATAGCAAATTTCATCAAAATCGGTGCAGTGGCACAGCCGTGATAGCGTTTTTTTCACATTTGAGGCGATGCCACGCCCCTTTTTAATAATCTTTCTTAGGATTCAATCTATCTTCAAACAAAACTTTATCAAAATCGGTTCATTAATTTAGCCAAGGAAACGTTTTTCCTTTTTAGGGGCGTGGCACTGCCTACTATTGAAAAACAAAGTATACATGTCCCCCCTTCTCCTTACAACCTTTCCAACAAAAAAAAAATTGAGCGATTACGTTGTGCTATGGCTGAGAAAAAGTGGTGCAACCGTTTAGAGATTGCCTATTTATGTATATTTTTTAGTAGCACTTTCTTTTCAAACACGTTTTTTGAGGTTAGAAAGCTATTTTTTCGAAAAAGACCAGACGGCATGAGGAAATTGAGAAAAATTCCGATTTTTTCATACGCTTGAATATTTTTTTTTTTCAAAACTGAAATGGGCAGAGGGGGTGGCCTTTTTGACAAAGAACTACCCATATATATAATAATAATAATAATAATGGTTATAATAATGACTAATCCTTATTCATAAATTGAGCGATTACGTTGTGCTATGGCTGAGAAAAAGTGGTGCAACCGTTTAGAGATTGCTTATTTATGTATATTTTTTAGTAGCACTTTCTTTTCAAACACGTTTTTTGAGGTTAGAAAGCTATTTTTTCGAAAAAGACCAGACGGCATCAAAAAATTGAGAAAATTTCCGATTTTTTCATATGCTTGAACATTTTTTTTTTTTGAAAACTGAAATGGGCAGAGGGGGTGGCCTTTTTGACAAAGGACTACCCATATATATATATATATATATATATATGGGTAGTTCTTTGTCAAAAATATATATATATACTATATATATATATATATATATATATATATATATGGGTAGTTCTTTGTCAAAAAGGCCACCCCCTCTGCCCATTTCAGTTTTCAAAAAAAAAAATGTTCAAGCATATGAAAAAATAGGAAATTTTCTCAATTTCTTGATGCCGTCTGGTCTTTTTCGAAAAAATAGCTTTCTAACCTCAAAAAACGTGTTTGAAAAGAAAGTGCTACTAAAAAATATACATAAATAAGCAATCTCTAAACGGTTGCACCACTTTTTCTCAGCCATAGCACAACGTAATCGCTCAATTTTTTTTTTTGTTGGAAAGGTTGTAAGGAGAAGGGGGGACATGTATACTTTGTTTTTCAATAGTAGGCGGTGTCACGCCCCTAAAAAGGAAAAACGTTTCCTTGGCTAAACTAATGGACCGATTTTGATAAAGTTTTGTTTGAAGATAGATTGAATCCTAAGAAAGATTATTAGGAACTCTGATTTCTAAAAAGGGGCGTGGCATCACCTCAAATTTGAAAAAACGCTATCACGGCTGTGCCACTGCACCGATTTTGATGAAATTTGGTATGTAGATAGATTGGATCTTAAGTAAAAATATATTGTTTTTGGTGGGCGGTGCCACGCCTCTTACAGGAAAATACGTCATTACTACTAAACTAACGGACCGATTTTGATGAAATTTTGTTAGGATATAGACTGAACACTAAAAAAGATTTTTAAAAACACAAATTTATTAGGAGGCGTGGCATCGCGACCAATGTGGAAAAACTGTATCACAGCTGTGCCACTAAACCGATTTTGATTAAGTTTGGTGTGTAAGTAGATTGAATCTTGAGTAATAAAATTTTTTTTTTTAGTGAGCGGTGCCACGCCTCTTACAGGAAAATACGTCATTACAACTAAGCTAGCAGACCGATTTTGATAAAATTTTGTTAGAATATAGACTGAACCCTAAAAAAGATTTCTAAAATTTCATACCCCCTTCCTCTTTGTGAGACTTGGTGAGATTTTTCCGGACCCTCTCCCCCCTTATTTTGACTCACGTAATTTATGGACTTCCCATTATAGTGTTCAAAAACTGAACTGGAAAGAGTAATTTTTTGTCATTGCTCCAAAAATTTAGATCATAGTACCATGTTGCTACATCCCTACCACTATCTCTTTCTCTTACTTAGGGCGCAATCTATCTTCATACCAAATTCATCAAAATCGGTTCATTAGCTAAGCTGTGAAAACATATTTTCCTACTGGGGGTTGGTACCGTACACTTTAAATAGGAAATCGGGTTCAAACTATCCCTGTACCAAATTCCATCAAAATGGGCACATTAGCTTAGTAGAGAAAACTCTTTTTCCTGTTAGAGGTGCTGCCACTCTTCCTAAAAAAATTTGTGTTTTTAAAAATCTTTTTTAGTGTTTAGTCTATATCATAACAAAATTTCATCAAAATCGGTCCGTTAGTTTAGTAGTAATGACGTATTTTCCTGTAAGAGGCGTGGCACCGCCCACCAAAAAATATATATTTTTACTTAAGATCCAATCTATCTACATACCAAATTTTGACGGTTTCTTGTTTTTTTCTTATTAGAAAAATTAACACAAAATGAATGTAATACTCTTTGTTAATATTTTGGATTTTGTTAGCATTTAAGATTATGAAAATAAATAAATAAATTTAAAAATTATGTGACGGTTTCTTGTTTTTTTCTTATCAGTTTCTAAGTTGAGTATGGTAGGACCAAGTGTTAGAAATTTTTTGATTTTTTTGTTTTTATTGTGCTTACAAAATAATTATTTTGAATATAAAATGTGTGATAAGGTAGCTGTAAATAAAAAAAAAATATATATGTCAAACTTGGCATGCGCAATTTTAAGTGATATACCATGAATCATAAAGAAAAAAGTGTTGAGTGTTATGATGTGTTTTTATTTCCAATAATTTAGCTACAAAGTTTTAGAGGTAAAAGAGCTTATTATTATTATGATTTTAAATTACTTTCTTGATTTCACCTGTTATAGGTAAATATTCTATTACACGGTCATGTATTACTAAGCATTATGCTGATGTATTGGCTGGTATAGGTTTTAATGTTTCCGTATCAAATTCAATTCGAACATCAATTGGACCAATCTTAACAGCTTCATTCTGGTAAGTAACATCAACAACAATAAGTGGTGCAAGAGTTTTATATTCAACTACATCAAAAATAGTTGTAATTCTCTCAGATAATAACTTTGCTGAAATTTTGAATACATATCATATAACTTGGCATATTGACCCATATCAAAACGGCTATGTAAATCATCATATGGATATGAGTCAGAGTTAAGATAGACTTTTAGATTAGATATGTTGCAATGATCAAACGTGTTCCTATCTTCTCTATTTTTATTCTTTTGTAGTCCAATTATAATAAATCTCGGTCTCTCATTTTGTGGTGTAAGTTTTACATTCCATAAAACCTTTGTACTATTTGCTAGCAAAGGGTTAGCATGACATTCCCAACTTCTAAATGCGATCGGTATAGGATTTTTACTACTGATTACTTTAATCATCTCCAATTTTGCGAAATCAGATAATTGTACATGAGGAATTTTCCAAGTTATATCCTGTATTGTTAAATTTAATTGATCAGCTGCATTAGTTGCATGGAATGATCTCTCATCAGACTTAGAACGTTGTAGAATCAATTCATGTTTAGAATTTAGAATTATTTTATTATAATCTTTGGCGAAGCCTAACAACATTATCAGTGGAACACAGCAACTAAAATGACCCTTTGCTAACGTGAAATCCTCCTCTAGACACCAGCTGGCATTTTTTAGTGATTTGCTTTCAGTTTTGTTTAAGGATAGAAAATTTTTCATAGTAGATGCAATTCCTAGATTACGAGTACGATCTACTTCAAAGCCATTGATTTCATAGCGAATTTCATCAAATAAGTATGCTACAAAGTAATTTTTAAGTTTTACATCTGATGCTGGACTGGTATCTTTTACTATAAAACCATGAATATAAATCATACTCTCACTTGGCAGTACATACTTATAGATCCAGGTTTTGAATTGGTATACGAATCTCATCGTTTTTGTTAAAACTTTTTAGATATGGTGAGTAACTATGATACTTTTAACATATAAAGGCTTTTGGAGCACATTTAATATTTCAGTCATGTTTGAAGTTTAAGTCCTAAATTAATGAGATAGTCTTTATTAAGTTCTTTTAATGGTTTCAATTGACGCTTATAAAACTTATTTGTAGTCTTCTTCTCAAAAGATGATGGTGAACTAAATGATGAGTCCCTTTGTATGACGTTTTTATTATAAATAATCATTATTCCGGCTTAAAGTGTAATCTAATGGTAATTTTTTCACCTCGTTGATTTATTAGATTCCCGTCTTGATCTAAAATTTTAATAGTTATGTTGTTGATCTCTCTGCAGTTCACAGGTAAATAAATAACATTTTGAGGTTTCTCATTTGTTTTATATCCAGGTGGAACCTCAAGGGAAAACTCATGTATAGTATGTACTGATGCGTTATTAATATATGACCCGGTCGTTATATTACATTCTATGCGTAACATGTTCACACTTGTTATGTTCATAGGTAAGTCAGATTCAAATTTACTTGGTGCAGCTATTTTTCCATAAGGAGGCGGATGATGAAAATCACTCGCTTCTAGCTCTAAGATTTGTAGAGTTGATGTTGGTTTGGGTGACTCATTAAATTCAATCAACTTTACGTTTAATAGTTTTTTACTAAAACCTAGCAACTGTCCTATGCTATTCGGTTGCGTAAAATCTATATCCATAGAGGTTGTTATTTCTGTTTTTAAAGTATTGTTGTTTGATTCAATTAAAAGAAAAATTGATTCATCTATGTCTTTAATGGATGAATCTAAGAAAAAGGCTAAGTCTTCTAGTTCATATGATCCAACTGGAACTTCAATAGTATGTTTACCTATATGAAATAAGTTGTTCTTAACATCCACGTTAGGTATGGAATTAAATGCAGCGAAGTCGATAAGTCCACAAACATATCTTGTTGGTAGCTCGATTGGTGGAAAATTTTCCCCAACCAAGGTTGATGTATTTCCACTTAAAGAGATTGTTATTGACATTATAAGTTTTAGATTGCTAATGAGTAGAAACTTATGGGTGTTTTACTATTTATAATGAGTGAAGGAAGGAGATATGATATAACAGCCTGGAGATAGCTGGGCTGAAGGAGCTCAACATCTACGCGGTTCATGGGTTCATAGACATAGAGGAGCGATCAGTTGTATATTTTTAAATTGAAATAAAAAATAAAATATATAAAAACCAAATTTTGTTTTCTTTATTTATGTATGTACATTAGAGCGGTTCAAAAAAAAAAACGTTTTAATTTTTTCACGATGTGTCAGCGGATTACAATAGCCTTATATGTCTGGATAAGCCCCATTACTAGGATTAAGGTTAATATTGAAAACTGGATTAGCGCCCTCTGTGTTAAGTAAACAACCCATTTTCAAAAAAATTGATTTAAAAAATGCTGCAAGTTGTAGAGGTTATAAAATTTTTCAACAAAGTGGGTATGGTTTTCGGGAAACAATCGATCGGGGAATTCAAATCCGTGATTGGTTTTTCTTCTTCTTCTTCGTTTCTTACAAAAAGAATTGACAATTGACCGGACAAAAGTAAAAAAGTACCGATTTTCCACTTTCTAGCTCCAACACCTCAAATATTATGTTACCGCCGATCCCATGGTACATCATTTTTAATGAACTGATATTCCCTTTTGATGTTCTTCACACATCGCCTGGTTATATCTTACTGATTGATATTGTAAGAGTTGAATTAAAATATTTCCATTTCCAAATCATGTTTATATTGCTTTATATTAATTAGAGTAACATTGAACGTGTAGTAGTATCATCCTCAGTTACGGTTTCAATTTCACCATTACTCAAAATCCTCCCTGACTCAACTTGGCGATATTCAAAGCAGGTGATAATTAGCCTTTTTTTAGTATAAGTAGCGTCATACGTACAACGAATTCTCACCATGATGTTATCTTTGTATTGAATCTGGAAGTGTCTATAAAATGGTTGAGCACTTTCTATGAGTCCTGAAATGTTTTTTTCTTTTTGTACTAAATCCTGTCTAAATGCTTCTATAGCTTGTTGTACGGTAAAAAATGTTTCAGTAGGTGGTGAAGATGATTGAGTTGTAGAGATAGTTCCTAATTCTTCCACTCCCTTCCATGGTACATACTCATTTTGATTCCATTTCATCAGTTTAAAGTTCAGCTTTATGCTTACAAGATCATTGTTAGGCAACCTTACAGCAAATTTAGTATTTTCAAATTCATTCTGATTCAAATCAATAGGTATTGCAGCTGATAATATTTGCACAATACACATATATGATAATAGTATGATGAAATTGTATTTCATTGAGAGGTAATGGATTGATATGCAGTCTTGTTAAAGGTTGAATTGAGAATGATGTTGGCTGTATAAGTACTTTGCTACTTTACTCCAACCTCATCAATCTTATCATCAGCGATGGAGTTAACTTTTCCATCATCAGTTAAATCCTCAATTTCTCTTCCGCATCGCTTTTTTTTCTGAGATGATGCGGATTCAATAATAGCAATATTATTTGCTTTTTCAAATATCTCACCAACAGTTTCTATGTCCCGAAAAATGCATGATGACTTATATTCCTTAGTATTTTTACTTTTATAACAGCCTGCGGAGGCTGTTCCAATTACTGTTATCCTTCCTCCAAGAACTTCGATCCTTACATGTTGATCACGATCAAATTCAAATATTGGGAGATTTGATGGTGGTGGTAGTCCTCTACCCAACGAATATATTAGCGTTCTAATACCATCTTCTGGAGTAAGAATAACATCTAATGTTTTACTTAAAACTATGACGTTTATAATTTTAAATTTTTCCATTGCGCATGACAGACACAATACTTATGATCATCCTGAACAAGTTGACACCAAAACATAGGAATTAGAAATAAAACTAAACTTTTTTCTTTAAGTATTAATCCATTTATAGATATAGAAATTCTGATTTGAATCACACACACACACACACACACACACACACCAAACGTCTACAATTTTTATATTCCTTAATGTGGTGAAACTAAATTACCTTCAATAGAATTTTTCAATTTTTGCTATAAAACCGGAATAGATTCAATATCGAGGTCAGTTGAAAAGTTCACATTACAAAAGAAAGTTCAAAAAAATGAAGGCGAGTTTAAGAAAACTATTCCAATCACCTGATATTAAGTACCTGCCGTTGAAGGATATGGAGGAAAACGTTGGATTTCAAGTAAACAAAATAGAATGAGTAGAAACGAGGTATGGCGAAAGTGTTAGATGTCTAGTTAGTCATGGATACCACATTTATCTGCCTAAGAGATTTCTTATTATCACTAAAAGTCAAATGGACTATTTAAATGGAACTCCGCACATTTTAATGAAAGTTAAAGATTTGGATGGTGCGTTTAACCTGAACATTGAAAAGAGGAATGATAACGAGAATATATTTTATAATTTGTATAACAATCCTGATAATGGGATCAATAATGAATAAACTGAAAAAATCAAGAACCTTTTTTATTTAATTTTATTTATTTATTTTTATTTATTATAAGGAGAGTAATGAATATTTATCAGATATGTAAACAAAAATAGCCACGAAAGACACCCTAATCAACTAGATCAAACCTCAATACCAACGTCACTAAGACAACTATAATGTTAACACTCGATAAAGTCTCAAAGTACAAAAATGAAGCATGAAACTTTTATTTACTTTTATTTATTTATTATATATTTATTCATTTTACGTAGATTTAGAAATAATTTTAAAAATTCTGTTTGTTAAAGATACTTATTTTACTATGTGATACAAGCGCATGCGCATAGAGGGTGCATTTCAATTGGTTGCAACCATTCCCACTACTGCTGGTGTGCACCTTCTCCATCAAGATCACTTCAAAGGAGATTTCCCCCTTCCTTAAGTGGATGGAAATCATATCCACACATACATATATGATAGTCAGCACCATAGATTTTGTTAGGGTTCTGATCGATGTATCGATCTGCCGATACATCAATGAGATGGCTTCTTATAACCTTATGAGCTCCTCCCTAAACGTAGAGTCACGACAGTGGTCGGACCACATATCATTCAATTCATCGATTGATGAAACATCGCTCATCCCTCGCTCAATTATATTCCCTTTATCAATTATGAAGTTATACATTCTAAAAATAAAAATTTACAAATATTTGAATAAATATTTTATAAATTATTATACTTACTTGTCTACAGCCTGAAATATGTATATGTGGTATAGATTTATTACCCGCCCTTTTATATCATTTTTAGACTTAAAAGATATTTTTATCAACGCTAAAATTTGTGGACATATTTTTAGAGTTTAACTTATTTTACTACTATTTTAAAATTATATGAGGTTAGTTGAGGGATTCCATTCTACTAATAAATTTTATTTTTGCGGTTTCATTCTGCTGATAAATGTTAAATTTATGTAGTTAATTCAATATGAAATTATGAGTAAAAGATATTTTCTTTAAGCGGTTTAGCTTATCATCACATTGATAATAAATATGCTTAGACTTTAGTGCTGTTCAAAGAGATGTGAGGAAAATTTTATGTTTGCGGTTTTATTCTACTGATAAATGTTAAATTTATGTAGTTAATTCAATATGAAATTATGAGTAAAAGATATTTTCTTTCACGTTCACGAAAACTACCGGGAAAAGAGAAAGGATGAGAAGCGCCTTTTCAGACGCAAGAAACGAGAGCAGGAAAGGCACGAGCGTGAGAAACTCAAAGTGTTACGGGGCAGGAATGATGCTCGAAAATTTTACCAACAAGTCAAGCGTCTGACCCAAGGTTTCAAGCCCGGAGCATCTACCTGTAAAGATGAACATGGAAATCTGGTTACGGATACGCAGGGTGCACTGAGATTATGGAGGGAACACTTTTCCAAGCTGCTTGCTGGCGATGACTCCACCAATCCCGCCTTTGGAGAAATTAACCCGATGCCACCAATCAACGACGATGGTGTGCGTTTGGCGATACTATCACAATTTGCAAAGATCTCGCACCCGTATAAGAGAGTTGGAAGCAAATATGTTTTCGCCAAGAGCATTCTTATATGCTGCGGAGTAAAATGTTGAGTTATCCAAAGTGTACGAAGCATTCCATACACTTTTCCAATTGTAGTAATGATGTGGTTGTTCCACGTGAGGGATTTGCTGAATATGATCCCAAGATTCTTAGCAGAATCAACGAAAGCGATTTCTGATTTATTTATAACCACTCTGGGCAACTAGACATTTTGACTTAAGTAGATGGATTTAAACTCAAACCATTTTTCAATACCCAATTAAATATGTCCTCATTCGTATTTCGAATGCATTGATCAAGTAATTTCAGCGTGCTACTCGTATAAAGTTGAACGTCATCTGCATACAAATGAATTTTCGAATGGTACAGAACGGTTGGAAGATCATTCACATAAATTGAAAATAGAAGTGGCCCAAGGACGGAACCTTGTGGAACTCCTCTGGTGAGCGGTAGGTGTCGAGATATTGAATCTTTAATGCTTACCGCCTGTGTTCTTCCGTTTAAATAGGTGAAAATGAGTTTTGTAGCAGTGATCGAGAAATTATACATCTTATTAAGTTTAGTACACAGGGTAGTATGATCAACGCAGTCAAAAGCTTTCGAATGATCAAGGAGAGTAAGCAATGTTGCTTCATTTCTATCCAATCTTGAACGGATCTCCTCCGATACATTCAATAAAGGAGTGACGCAACTTCTATTTGGCCTGTATCCAGACTGAAATTCTGTTAATATTTTTTCTTGAATTAAAAACTTATTTATTTGTTTTTGTAGGACTATTTCGAAAACTTTCGAAAAGTATGGAAGTATCGCAATCGGTCTGAACTCGGTAGTAGATTTTGGAATTGGTATTATTTTTGCTAATTTCCAGCTAATTGGAAAAGTTGAAGTAGTCAAAATGGTATTGAAAATATGAGTTACATATGGTAACAGCCTTGGTAATAGAATTTTGAAAAATTTCGGACTTACCTCATCAAAACCCATTGCATCAGATTTTACTTTATAAAAACAGTTTAATACTTCTCGCTGACTAACGCAAGCAAAATCGAAATAGTTTCCTGAATTTAGAACAGAGCAAGAATTTTCATAGTGATTTGATGACACTGTCGGAATAGCTATGTTGCAAAATTTTTCATTCAACGCATCGGTGTCGATTGTTTCGGCGGCATGAGCAATATGCTTACGTATTCCAATATCGCGTATATGTTGCGATTTTTGTTTGCTACCTACAGCTGTACTAAATTTGTCGGCGTAAAATTCAATTTTTGCTTCCTTAATTTGTTTTATAACAGCCTTTTTCAGATCTTTGTAAGTTTTTTGTGAATCTGATGTTTTGTACCGTTTCCAACGATTATACGCTGCATCCCTTTCGATGAGTTTTTGTTGTATGTTTGCATTGAACCAAGGTCGCTCGCGGTGTTTAATTGTTTTATTCCGAAGAGGAACAAATTGTTCAAACAGATTGTTTACTTGGGTTTGAAAATAAGCCACCATATCATCAACTGATATCATGTGAAAAATTTCATTCCAATAAATACTTGAAATTTCAGATTCTAGTCGCTCATAATTAATGTTTTTGAAATCACGATAACAAAACGTACGCGGGGTAACATTTAAGTCAAAATCGTAAGACAGAAAAATTAAATCATGTTTTGAAAATATTGGGATGGAAATTTGATCGTATAACCGTATTTTTGCAGAGTTACTTACGAAGAAAACGTCCAAAAGCGTATTCGACGTTTTCGTAAGGTGGGTAGGTAGATAACACAAAGTAAACCATCAGTTAGATTATTTTCCATTAATTTATTACTATTAAAATCGCCGCTGATAATAATATTTGTATATGGCAGGATTAAATTTTCTAAGGAATCAAAAAATGGTACTAATTCTATATTGCGGTTTGGTCTGTATACACATCCAACTAAAATTTTCTCATCACCATAAATTATATCAACGAAAATATATTCAATTCCACTATTATCAACCGATTTTAAGTTAAGTTTACACATAATGCCTTCTCTCACAAATATTGCTACTCCACCTGCATGACCATCTCTATCCATACGAAACATACGAAAGCCATTGACTTTAAACAGACTATCTTGCATGGACGATATAAACCATGTCTCAGATATACATATAGTATTATGTCCATTTTTGATTCTTCAAATAAATATCTAAATTCATCGATTTTCATTTTTAAACTTTGTGCATTAATATGACAAATATTTAAACCCGCTTGTTGTTTGCACAAAATACGAATTAGACTGTGAGCATTGTCTTTGGAATTTCCATACGCGTTATATTGAGCAATCATAGTTGGAAAATGAATAAATATCTGCAACGCACGCATTGTACATAAAAATTAACATATTTAATGATCTAAAACATAAAATCGAATGTCTGTTGTAAAGTAAATAAGATTCAATTGTACATGATCTATTGTGGGAACAAAAAGAATAAAATAATAAATATATACCTAAATATCTTACCATACTCGTGCATAGATAGACCGTCCAGCAGTGTTTCTTGTTAATCATGACTGCAATGTCACTGTTGTTGGAGCTGTGGTTAAACTGAGCATTACAAATTTGGTTCACTCTGAAACAACTGCTGCTGCTGTTGTTGTTGTTGTTGAGTTTGTTTTTGGGCACACGATCGAAATGCATTTGTTATATTTTCTTCACTTTGTGATCGAACATGTTGTTCCAACATATGCTGAGATTCAATGCGTGTACTGGTGTCTTGGTCATTTCTCTTTACATAAACGAACCCGCGCCTAACAAAAACTGCAGAGAGTCTATTTTCTTTCTTACATTTTATTGCAGATTTGAGTATAAAGTGGTTGGTTTTTGTTAAGCTCTCATTAACATAGATGGGAACATCAGAATTGATGCCAGCATGCATTAAGCGGAGAGGATTATAATTATTTGCACGTCGAAAGTCATAAATGGATTTCAGCACAAGATTTTTATCATACGGTGAAGTTAAACGTAAAATCACCGCCGCATCGGTTTTCGAGTTAAGGGCGTTTTTAATACGAAAAATTGCTTTAATATTAGGAGGATTTATTTTAATAGTGCTACACACATTATGGAAAATATTTAGTAAGTTTTCATTTTTTTCAAACGGAATTCCATGCACCCGCAAATCGCAAGCAACAGCGGAGTTTTCCTGTTTTTCCAACTGGGATTTTAAATTCTCAATTTGTATTTTTAGTGACTTAGTTTCAATTTCGTTATGTTCCAATATAGTAATTCTTTCAGCTAAAGCATCCAGATCACTCTTAACAGCTACCATTTTTTCGTTCACCGATTCTAAGTTTTGGTGAAGCACATCGAGGATTCTCATTTCGCTTTCTTTTATTACAGTGAAAAGTTTTTCGTTGAATTGAGAGGCAATGAACTCGTTCTGTTTCTGGAATCGTTCTTCTAAGAGATCATTTTGCTTCTTGAGGCTCTTGTTAATAAGCTGAAAAAGGCGCGAAGACGAACCATAGTCAGAGATCATCGGTGTTTTATGCTCGTTAGTCGGAGTTGGAGAGTCAGTGTCGACATCACGATCGCTTGAAGTGCGCTTAATTGGCGAAGATCGGTCACAGTTTTCGTTTTTACTCATGTTCGTGTTTTTGTTTATTCTGTGTTATTTTATTATTTTTTTTTTTTTTTTGTTTCGTTACTGTTTTAGTATCGCGAGTATAAAATCTTTATAATTTTTCATGCACAAAAAATTCAGAAATTATTAATGTGTTTTAGGCAACGACTATTTGTTGGTTTTACCTTCAAATCAACCCAAATTAAAAAGCGCACTTTAATAAATATTTTAAAAGCTGAGAATTTGTTTGATAATTGTTCTAAATCGTATTTCTGATTAAAAAATTCCGGAGCTCACTTCTCTTGCGTGTGCAGCTGACCACCGTTCGGCACTTTATTAGTAAAAGAATAATGTCGTTTGCAAGTTTAAAAAGAAAGTTTGGTGAGCTGGCTGTCAAAAATTACGACAAGCCAGCAATATCTATAAAGGATCTCATACCTAATGAAAGGTATCATACCTAATGAAAGGTATGAGATCCTCCAAGTAAGGAAGGTGAAGAGTAAATACGGGCCAAAAGTGATGGCTGAGCTGGAGCATGGGATGCTGTTCCTCCCAGCGAAGTATCTACAGCTATCGGATGAGGAGATAGTTGGGCTGAAGGAGCTCAACATCTATGTGACTGAAGGGCGCCTCGCAATAGAGGAGCGGCCATCAGGAGCATCAGGAGGAGGAAAGAAGCTGAAAAAATAATTCTTTTGTAATTAAAATACAAAAAATAAAAAAATTAAACATATAAAAATCAAGTTTTTTGTTTTCTTTATTTATGAATATATATTGTCCTGTAATAAAGAAAGGAGTCCCGACAATCTGCGCCAACTACAGGGGTATCAGTCTTATTTCCATCGCATATAAGATCCTCTCGAGCGTATTGTGTGAAAGATTGAAGCCGTATACAGAAACGCTGATCGGATCCTATCAGTGTGGCTTTAGACCTGGTAAGTCCACCATAGACCAGATTTTTACACTACGCCAAATCCTGGAGAAAACCCATGAATATCAAATCGACACTCACCATCTCTTCGTCGATTATAAAGCTGCGTTCGATAGCCCAGTGCGGGATTGCCTATACGCAACAATGTCTGAGTTCGGTATACCTGCAAAGTTGATAAGGCTCTGCAGGATGACGTTGAACAATACGTGTAGCTCTGTCAAGGTAGGGAATGACCTCTCCGGAACTTTTAATACCGAGCGAGGTTTCAGACAAGGCGACCCGCTCTCGTGCGATCTCTTCAATTTCATTATGGAGGGGATCGTACGAAAAGCCGGTGTGCATCATAATGGCACCATTTTCTTCAAAGGTGTTCAGCTCCTTGCGTACGCTGATGATATTGATATTATCGGTCGGAGTAAGAGAGATGTTACTGCTGCTTTCACTGCTATTGAAAAGGAATCAGCCAAAGTGGGTTTGACGGTAAACGAGGGCAAGACGAAATACATGATGTCTACTAAGAACAACAAGAGAGCACGGGATCTAGACTCTCATGTTACAGCGGGCAACTGTAAATTAGAAGTTGTCAAGGAATTCATCTACCTTGGCACTGCCGTAACCAGCAATAATGATGTCAGTCTGGAGATTAAGCGGAGAATAACAATTGCTAATAGGTGCTACTACGGTCTCAGTAAGCAATTACGTTGCAGAGCTCTCTCTCGATCGACAAAGCTAACACTCTACAAGACGCTCATTCTGCCTGTGCTTCTCTATGGCGCTGAGGCATGGGTGGTTTCGACAACAGACGCAGCCGCTCTTGGGGTGTTCGAGAGGAAAGTTCTCCGCAAAATCTTTGGTCCTGTTCGAGTTGGCGACGACTATCGCATTCGAATGAACCACGAGCTGTATGAGCTCTACGCCGACATTGACATAGTTAAGCGTATAACAATACAGCGACTACGCTGGCTGGGTCATGTCCATCGTATGGATAAAGAAGCTCCAGCGAAAAAGGTATTCGAAGGGAAGGTCCCCGGTCAACGACGAAGAGGGAGACCATGCCTCCGGTGGATAGACCAAGCTGAGGAAGCCCTAACCGCGCTTGGCATTAACGATTGGAGAAGGCGCGCGCAAAACAGAGGCGCCTGGCGAGAGCTAATGAGGTCGGCCGTAACCTGACAACGGGTTGTTATGGCCATCTAAGTAAGTAAGTAATTTATGAATATATAAATTTAATTAGTATTTCAGATTAAAAATTGAATACATAAATGCCCACAATTTACTGTGTTAAATTTCTGATACTTGAAATAATTATACTTGATACTTTTCCCTAAATATTTTATTAACTCTTTTGGTGGTTCTACGTTTCCATAGCTGTCAAAATATTCAATATCATTATCCCTTTTGTAGAATCCAAATTAGTTATTCCACATTCTACCTTACGTGGTTTACTTGGAAGTGTATCATGCATAAATACACCTCTAAAATTTGGAATATGTTTTCCATATTTTCTCAGTTCCACATCGGAAAGAGCCCTTTTAGGTAGCTTCATTATTAGTTTTTTTGAAATGGTTTTAGAAATAGTCCAAGACCTTATTTGTATGGTTTCAGGTACATGCCTTTTCCCATTGCAATAGCTTCCAATGTATTGTTATGACGTTTTGCTTCAGCTAGCTGCTCATTTCCATTTTTAACTACATTTATGGCTTTTGTAATAGCTGCTGCACCACCAGCTGGACCACCAAGTGCACCCAGTGCTGCAAATATTGGTGCTAGAGGAAGAAAACCTCCAGATTTAGGCAATGGTATTACTCGTGGTGTTTCAACTAAAGGTTTTTTTCCTTTGAAAATATTGTTTACAACTTTTCGTGATATTTGTATGGCATCATTTATATTGTTTGTCTTCTTTATATACTTTCTTGCACTTTTCAAAGCATGTTTAAATAACTTGTGCCTATTTATTTTTGATGATTTCTTAGGTTTTCTGGAAATGGTTCCCATACCAAATTTTGTTTTTGTCTTCATCGCATTAGTTACAAACCAAGCGTTTGATTTTTCAGCAAGACTGCTGTCAGTTGATTTAACTCTCTCCCAAGCTTTTTCAGCTAAAATTTTATCAGCGATATGACGATTTTCTAAATCCTTGTTTTTAGAGTATGCTATATCATGCACGCGGCAAGCTGCATCTAACGGATTGATTCCTTGATCGCCTCTAGCTAAACGTTTCTTTAACTTTGTACCTGGTCCACAAAATTGATAACCAGGTAGATGTAGTTCAATGGGTAGTTTGTTGATTACGCTGTTTAGAAAACCTTTTCCTGAGACGGGTGGATGATGACTGATTGCTTTTTTATAAATGATTGGCATTTCTAAACATTTCAAATTGAGCTATAAAAGTGAAGTGACTAAAATATGTATATAAAAGGACTTGTTATATATATCTACGCATCAGTTGTCATAATGCGTCTTTTAAAACAACATAAATCAATTGCCGTTAAAAATATTGATTCGAAATTAAATGTCGTCAATAGGATTCGCCACAGTTCATTGCTACCAAACTCTATACGAGCTCTTATTGTCGGCCCATCGAATTGTGGGAAAACAAATGTGGCTAAAATTTGAAAATATTTACTTATACTCAAAGTCAACTCATCAACCTAAATATAAGTACTTGGAATTCTTAACCCTTTCGGTTATTCTATGCCATATGGCATAGTCGTTTTTTAAGGTCAGTTTGAAGTCTAAAAAACTTCAAAATAATTTTTTTTTTATTTTCTAATTTTTTTCGAAAGCTTTGTGTACAAATTAAAAAAAAAATTGAATTGATTGGTGGAAGCAGTTTGCTCTATATCAATATCCTTTGCCGTATTTTGCAAAAAAATACCACTTCATACTTTAATTTTTTTACTAAACAAATAGCTTTATTTGATAATTTGGTGAATGCCATTTTGAAGCTTAATGTTGGGTTAGTAAGTGTAAAAAAAATTAAATTTGCATTTTGGTACTTTCATTTCCATTCAGCACATTTTATGCCATATGACATGGCTCCCAAAAACCACTTTCTAAAATAAAATTTTTATAAATTAGTTTCAATTATTGTTTAAATTGGCCTTAAGAATAAGAAAACGGAAAATACTGATTTTTAAAGTCAAATGGAAAAAAGAAGTTCCGAAAGGGTTAATAAAACCTATTAAGAGGATAAACTTTTTATCATTTTCCAATAACGATGATGTGTTATCTTCAGATGTTGTAAAACCAAAATTCAATATTTATATTTGATGATATAGCTTGCGAGAAACAAAATCATGTACGATCATATTTTTGTATGGGACGTCACAAGGCAGTTGATAGTTTCTATTTGTGTCAAACTTATACTCATATCCCAAAACACTTGATTCGTGATAATGCGAATATGATTATCATGTTTAAGCAGGATGAGATGAATATAAGACATATTTGTATTGATCATGTTGGTTCCGATATGAGTTTTAAGTAGGGATGCCAACACTCAGGGTTTCGCCCGGAGACTCAGGGTTTTGAGTATGATTTCCGGGTCTCCGGGTTCAAAGTCAATCCCTCCGGGTTGAATATCATTTTTGTCGACTGCAATCAAAAAAATTTTGATTTTGTTGACTTACTTTTCCGAAGGTTTTGACGCGATGAATTCGAATCCAAGCTTAGAATTTCTCAAATGGATCCGGTTTTCGAGATATTCTAACCTAAAAGTGCGAAAATCACGATTTTTCGAGAAATTTAGGGCAAATTTATATAGAAATATAATTTTTTTTTATGAAACCATTAATGGGTTTCAATCTGTTATGGGTTATGGTCTCAATACTCACTTAGAATTATATCGATAATTTTTTTGCTTTTCAAAGTATCCTAAATTGAAAATTATTATATAGGTCTCCATTAGAGCGGTTCAAAATAAAAACATTTTGATTTTTTCACGATGTGTAAGCGGATTTCAGTAGCCTTATATGTCCTAGTAATAGGCTTTGTCCAGACATACAAGGCTACTGTAATCCGCTGACACATCGTGAAAAATCAAAATGTTTTTATTTTGAACCGCTCTAGTCTCTATACAAACTTTTGTATGTAAATTTGTATGAAAAATTAGAAAAAAAGATATCATTATGATTTCAATTGTGTTTTGAAGAGGAAGAGTAAAGCTTTTATAAAAAGCGGTATAAGTTGGGAACCTCTGAATGGACATCAAAAACATGGATGTCATAAGAAAGATAATTTAATGGCCTTCTATAATGGTAAGATTAGTTTTGAAATTTAGCCAATAATTTTGGATATATGATAATTTTCCTGGAATTTTAACGAATAAAATTTTAAAAAAAAATTGGTAAAATTATAAAAAAACTATGCAAATTGTACATAATCTTAAAGCAAAATAATCAAGCATTCCTATCATGCTAAAAAAGTATCAATTTTTAACACATTTTTTTGAAAAAATAACGTTTTGTTAAAAAAATAATTGGTCAAAATTACAGGCCATTATATTATCTTTCTTATGGCATCCATATTTTAGATATCCACTCAGGGGTTCCCAACTTATAATCAGTTTTACAAAAGCTATATCAGGAACTTATGTTGGCTATACATAAGGGCGGGTCGATTTTTTTTTTTAAAAGGGTATAGTAGGAAAGGGTTCTACTGATAATTCTGAGCAATTGCCAGACTTGGGTCTAAAATCAATTTCGAGCCTCCGCATTTTTACAAATAGGTTTTGTACAGTACTTGCATACATACCCTTTTATGGGAACAATTACAAAGTATTTCATATTTTCAGCAAATATTGGGGTAAATCGGCAAAAAAAAGTCGGTGAAACTTTCGAGCGTAAGTTGTGATTTTCTTCGTTTTTTACCAATTAAGGAGCTACCATCAACACCCACATCCTCCGGATCCAGCCTGTTGCATATGCCATCTCATAATATACCTTTGCCTTGGCAAGTGATTTAAATGGAGCTAAAGCTGAAAGCAGAATGTTTTCGTATAAAAGTTTTACACCTCAAGTACTAAAAAAATTATTTGAAATTTGGAAAAATGAAATATCGAAATTATTAATGTAGAAGTTTTGCTAAAAAGTTAAACTCTTTGGTCGACTATTATCAAAAAGAAACAAGGTTCAAATCTAAAAATAGATTTCAAGCATTTTTAGATTGGACTAAAAATATATTTTTCATTGGAAAGTGCACATGCGACTTAAAACATAGTAAATGTTCTTGTGGATTAATACCTGACCGTTTACAAAATTTCAAGTTGGATCAACATAATGACAGAAAGCTGACGATACCAGAGCCAATTACTGAAATGACTGAGCAAGAACCAACAGTGGCGTCAGCTAATCACGATCCAATACCATACCTGAGCAATTGAATCTGGTCGTTGGCGAATTCAACCAATCTATCGAACATGTAGGTGAAGTGTTTATTCCACAAAGACGATATAACAAAACATACAGAGCCTATAGCTTTGCCATTTTGTGTGATACGTTAAAGTTGATGCTGAAGACACTGAAAATAAAACTCGAGAGCTGAAAACCTTTTTTGATAGCAACAGTATTTCTATGGATGGATTAATTGGCATATGCTGTGACGGCGAAACAACTAATACCGGCATAACAAATGGAATATTACGTCGATTTGAAGCTCAACTGAGTAAGCCCTTGCATTGGTTTGTATGTCTAATGCATTTCAATGAGTTGCCTTTTCGTCGTTTGTATGCAGCACTGGAAAAATGCCTCCACTTATGACAGATCCACGCGTAAGTGGATGACCACCGATATTTCTGATGGTTGCTGTTCAACTGGCTGTAAAAAAGTCGAGTGTATAAGATTACAGGATGAGATGTATGCCAAAGGATGAAGCTTGATGAGCCTAAATGGAATATCTTGGGTTGCTTTGCCAAGGCCTGCCCTGATGGCTGAAAATGCCCGAAAGGATGCAAAAAAGCTTTACAACGACATCAAAATGGCCGATTTAGCTCAATTTTGCTGATAATAGGAAATACATTGGCATTGTTCCCATAAAAGTGCAATATAAGTAAGTATACGTATGTATGTAAGTACTGTACAAAGCCTATTTGTAAATATGCGCAAGCTCAAAATTGACTTTAGACCTATAGTTTCTGTATCAAAATTGTTCAGAATCGTCAGTAGAATATTTTCCTGTCATACCCTTCGATGACGTTTTCCCGATCTACTATACACATCTCCGAAACAAGATCCGACATATATACATACATATGTATGTATTTACAAAAATATATAACTATAAACATATACACAAATTGGCCGTTATCTGACGATGGTTTTCGATAGAACAGATATTGTAAATCTTAAATAAAAAAAAATCGATATCTCGTTTAATTTTCAAGATAACTTTTATGTAATAAAAAGAAATCCGAGAGAAAAACGAAGTGTTGGATTCAATGAAATCTAGTGCAAATATTAAATAATTTTACTTATGTTTTTAAAAAAATTCATATAAAAACTTTAATTCAATTTCACCCACCCCACTTATTGAATCTCCGGGTCAGACATCAGTCCGTGTTGGCAACCCTAGTTTTAAGACATTCTATGAATTATGTGTAAATTGTTGGAAAGAAAAGTATGGTTCCCTTGTTATTAGTAAGGATGATCCAATGCATAATGGGCGTTATAGAAAAGGATTTGATGTGTATATAAGCCTATAAAAGTAGCATCAACTCATTTTTGTTATCTTAGTATTAAAACTACTTCCAAACTGTTATCTGGTTGGTTCCTGTTAAACTGCTAACTACTATCTGATCTATTCCTGTTAAACTGCTAACTGTTATCTGATATGTTCCTGTTACGCTACCATCTGATCTGTTGTAGTTAAAATGGATGAAAATCTACTTAAAAACCTCATTAAGGCTCGAAATATTCTGAAAAAGAAATACAAGAGTATTCAACTTGGAGAAGCTGCAAATGATGAGCTTTTGGAAAAAACTTTTTAGCCAATAACTAGTCCATTAAAAGAAATAATTCATGAGAGGAAAATAAAAAAGGAAAATCATTCGAATAACTCCTTCAAAGATAGTGATTACAATTTTCCCATCAGTAGCACACCATTTAAAAAAAGTAGAAATGATTATAAGACATATCATTGGTAAATCAAAATGGCCTCTTACACGAGGTTTATATGAACTTTTAGTTTTTAATAGCCCAAAAGATTATAGTAATGGAGATTTAAGAACTTATCAAGAAATATTGGAGACTAATATTTATAGATGAAACTATCAACCTGATGAACAAATTCAAGGTAATCGATCAAGAAAATATAAAATTATTATTCAAAACCTGATTAAAGAAAAAACTCGTAAAGGAGGTGGTTTAATGAGATTAAATATGAAAAAATCGAATTATATATATTGGGATGATCCAAACGAATTAGTTGATAGACTACGACTTTTAATTTCATCATCATCAGCTGGTCACTCAAGCCATAATAATGAAATTGTTTCAATTATTGAAGAATTGAGGGAAGCATGGATTATTGCATAAATAATAGGTACAGTACTCAATCATCAATATTCATAAAATGCCTGTCGATAAGTTTGGACATTATATTAATGACAGTGTGGGAAGGTGTCACAAAATAAAAGCTGGATTTCATTTAGATAGTGATCAACATTTTAATTTCAACTTGCGTAGAATCAAAAATATTGCAAATCCTATATTGGAAAAAGATCCTGTTAACAAATCTTTTTTAGAAAGTATACTTCAAACAAATTCTCAAGAATTAACTAAACATATTGAGAAATCATTTACAGAAAAAATTAATAATACTGAAATAATACTTAGCATATCTATAGAAGAGCGAAACAAATTACAAAGTAATTTACAAGAAGAACTAAGACAGGTGAAAACTCTCATATAAAATTGAGTTCTCAGCAGAAACTGTTAATAGATCAATTATTGAATTGGAAACACGAATTAATAAAACAATACAAGATAATAAAGAGTATCTGGAGATGGAACGGCAACAAATAATTCAGGAACTGCATAAACCAGCACGTAGAAATTTTAATCGGCGGCGAGTAAAAACAAAGGGAATAGATGATCTTTGGCAAGCGGATCTTGTTGAGATGGGTGCTTATTCAAAATATAACAAAAATTATCGGTTTGTTTTGACTGTAATAGATACATTTTCAAAGTTTGCGTGGGCTGTTGCCGTTAAATCAAAAGTTAGTGAAAATATTACCAACGCGATGAAAACAATTTTTTTACAAACTTACAAACAGACAATGGTAAAAAGTTTTACAATAAAATGTTTGGAAATCTTATGAGGAAACATAATATTAATCACTATTCATCATACAGTACAATGAAGGCTTCTATTGTGGAACGTTTTAATAGAACATTAAAAGAAATGATGTGGAAAAAATTTAGCTTGCAAGGAAATCATCACTGGATTAATATTTATAGAGGTCTTATAAATCAATACAACAATAATAAACATAGAACAATTGGAATGTCACCCAAATCTGTCAACTCAGAAAATGACCGCTCTATACTTAAACGCGCTTACAATCATGTTAAAATTTTCACAAGAGGCAAACTAAAAGTTGGAGATCATGTACGCATTAGTAAGTATAAGCATGTTTTCGATAAAGGATACACCCCCAACTGGACTACTGAAATCTTCAAAATTCGCATCATACAAAACACTAACCCTGTAACATATTTATTGGAAGATTACCAAGAGCTGCCAATTATTGGAGGATTTTATGAAAACGAGTTAATGCAAACTCATTATCCAAACACATATTTAATTGAGAAGGTTATAAAAACTAAAGGAAACCAAATTTTTGTTAAATGGTTAGGGTTTACCTCTAATCATAATTCTTGGGTTAATAAAAATTATATGGTATAATATCTTATAAATATATCATACAACAACAACAACACATATCATTTGTTTTTTTTTTAAATTTTTGTTTTATTCATAACCACAGTACAGCTAATTTGCAGCAGCACACCGCTGTATAAGGAAAAATTATGGTAAGTTCCCTGAATCCCATAACTTGAGGTGGGGTATTCCTTAAAAATCCCTACAATTTGGATACATTTCCCCTAAGCCCTAACAATACACATTACCCTACATTCATGGTTATTGCTACATCATCCACCTACAAAACTACTTCACACGCTCAACGCGCTTGCGGTCAAAGTTGTACCGCTTATCACACATCATGTGAACTAAAAATTCAGCTGCTCATGTCGCTACATAAATCACATTCAGAGCGACTGCGGTCACAGCTGCGCTGTCGGCATGTGTCTGTGACGTCATAGAAGCAGCACTGCTTATCGCCAGATTTGTTGTAAGATTTGTCGCAATTTGTGGCAACTTTTTAATTTTTTGTATGGGAATTTCCATATAGAGTGCGCCAGAACCGGCATTGCTATTCTACTACTTGACCACGATATTGGACATCCAAACAAAAAACACATACCCACTAGTAGACTAGATGCCCAATCCGCATCAGCAAATCCTGTTAATTTCTTATCTTCGGGTTTTGTACTGAAGATCAATTTTTGACTTTTCGTACCTTTTATATGTCTTAAGATTCTTCGAAGTGTTGTCCAATGTATTTCACCGGGGTTTTGCTGAAATCTACCCATGTACCCCATGGCGTAGCAGATCTCAGGACGCACACAAAGCATAAGGTACATTAAGCTCCCCAATAGCTCGCGATATGGGATCTTGGTTTCTTCATCTTCATTGCATTTCAGTTGCAATCCTTTCTCCATAGGGGTTCGAATATTGTTACAGTCGCTCACTCCAAATTTTTGTAAAATCTTGTTAATACTTGATTCTTGAGATAATTTCATAACACCTTTCTCACGGTCGTATTCGATTTTTATACCTAGGTAGTGTTTTAACTCTCCGCAATCATACATTTCGAAAATATATGCCAACTGCTGCTTTGAGTCTTCAATTTCGCATTTCTTTTCTCCAGCTATTAATAAATCATCTACGTATAATGTCAATATCATTTTGCTATCTTGAGGGAATTCTGTATATAAACAATAATCATGTTGCGATCGTCTATACCCAAGCTTTATCAATTAAAAATAAATTTTTCGTTCCAACAACTTGGACTTTGTTTTAACCCGTAGAGGGACATATACAACTTAAGTACTTTACTGGAGAACTTTTCATACCACTTGGGATCTTCATGTATATATCTTCTTTTAAATCTCTATGCAGGAATGCTGTCTTTACATCAAGTTGGTGAAAGAAAAAATTCTATGCAACTCCGACAGCTAAAATTATTCGTATGGTTGTCAATTTTGCAACCGGTGAGTATGTATCTTGATAGTCGATACCATATTGTTGTAAGAAACCTTTAGCCACAAGCCGCGCTTTATAGCGAATGGGATTTCAATCAGCATCATGCTTTATAGAGAAAATCCACTTTGATTTAATTAATTTTGCCATATCCAGCCTCTTAACCGATTTCCAAACTTTATTTTACTCGATAGAATCTAGTTCAACTTCAACCGCTTTCATCCAATTGGTTTTATCTGGACAATCTTCGATTTCTGGAAATATGCTCGGAATACTCGGTGCTTCAGGTTTAGTGATTGCCTCAAATAAAGATAAATAATAGTCGGATAACTTACTTGCTTGCTTGCGCTCTCGAGTACTTCGCCTTGTGACGGAAATATCGATTTTTCGATTGAGCTTCTGCAACTGCTTCAAATTCTTTAAATTTATCGAAAACTTCTGATTTCTTCTTTATTAGATATACCACTGTAAAGTGAGTATAATCATCGATGAATGAAGCAAAGAATCTTGATCCATCCCAGGCAACTGGACTTACGGGTCCGCAAACATCTGAGTGTATACGCTGAAGAGGCCTTGTTGCTCGCATTCTTGTGGCAACAAACGAATCACGACATTGTTTGCTTTGTACACAAATTTCACAAAATTGCTTATGATGTACCTTTGATAATCCAGTTACCATGTTACTGTGAACTAGTTCGCTGTATCCTTGATGGCTTATGTGCCCCATTCTCTTGTGCCACAGCATGCTTTCCTCTATTGTGCTCAAACTTGCTGTTGATTTCTTTTTTTTTAAAAACTTCATTTTCTTTCATTGAATCTTCTCTTAAGAGACTAACAATAAGTTTTAAAATCTTAAATTAAGTAACATTATTATAATGAATAATTAATATATAATTTAATAATGAACTTGTCTCCTTATACTTCTTGTGTAGTAGGTGCAGCTTGTGTATGGCTCAGCACAGCGAGTGCACAAGAGCGAATAACTCGTTGGAGCATAGGTATGGACGCAGCTGACGATCGCGTCTCCCCATATTCTTTGCCAGCCGAGACGACCGAGGTCCCGGTCTTGGCTTGGTAGCTGAGACGAGCTAGGTCTCAGTCTACCCGAATGGGGGTTTCGAGTACCTCAAAAACGATTGTCTTCGTGGTCGCCGAGACGAACTTGGTCCCGGTCGACCATTGGGAGTGATTAGTGCCTCCAGGACGTTCTCGAGGTGGTAGCCGAGACGAACTAGGTCCCGGTCTAGCACCTAAAGAAGACCGAGAAGACACTGTTTCAACTCTCTTCCTGCTACTCTCTCCAATTCATTGGAAAGCAACCGAGACGAACTAGGTCCCGGTCTTTCACCCTCATCGGAAGGGGAGCTGGCTGCGATAAGTTGCCAAGGTTGGCTTGTAATGGAGGACTGTGCCCAAGACGAGCTAGGTTCTGGTACAAAGTCCTCATGTGATTCTTGATGATTACGTGTAGTGCCTCGGAGGGAGGGTAAAACGTTTGAGCTGTTTAGTTTCGTTCGGTGTAAGTAAGTGAGTTGTATAGAAGGACGATCCTTTCTTTTTAATCTGGATCGACCCTCTATGTTTGTTAAATTACGAGCCAATGGGTTCGGATGATGCAGCAACCTTATGGCGTAGGTTTGTTTGATTCTGTTAATTTCATCTTTTACCATGGGGATGCATAGATCTCGGTGAATGTTTTCATTCCGTATATACCATGGGGCACCTGTAAATATTCTTAAGATTTTGGACTGAGCCCGTTGTATTAGTTCTATGTTTGAGGAGCTGGCGCTACCCCATAATTGGATACCATATAACCAAATCGGCTTAATGATTGTTTTGAACAAAAGGATTTTATATTCAAGCTTCAAATGGGAACGATGATTAATTTACCAGTGAAGACTGGCGGTTTTTAACTTTAACTGCGTTGTTTTGGCTTCAATATGCTCACGCCATGTTAATCGTCGATCTAATTGAATACCTAGATATGTAACAATTTCACCCTGTGGGACTGAAAAATTATTTAGTACAATTGCAGGGCATTCACCACGCCTATGAGTAAAAGTAACTTGCTTACATTTTTGCTTATTTATTCTTTTGCGCCATAGCGATAACCATTTTTCTATTGATTTTAAATTAAGCTGGAGGTTTCGAGAAGCTTCCAAAGGGCAACGGTTACAACTTAAGACTGCGGTATCATCTGTGAATGTTGAGATGGTAGTGTTGACACTGATTGGCAAATCTGAGGTATGCAATACATATAGAAATGGTCCTAGTACGCTACCTTGAGGGACACCTGCTCTTATATTAAAGTGAGTTGAAATAAAATTCTTGTGTTTTATTTTAAAAAGCCTGCTTTCGAAGTAAGAAGTAAATATTTTATGAACATTAAGAGGCAATAGGTGTTCAATTTTTTTGATAAGGCGAAGGCCTTACTTTATCAAACGCCTGTGCGACATCGAGAAATATTGCACTGCAGTTTTCACTGCTCTCATAAGCCTTTCTTATTTCATTTGTTATCCTATTAACCTGTTCGATTGTGCCGTGTTGTTTTCGGAAGCCGAATTGGTGAGGCGGTAATAAGTTTTTATCAGTAATATATGGCATTAATTTTGCTAGAAATAATTTTTCAAATAATTTTGACAAGCAAGGTAAAAGGCCATAAGGTCTATACGATGATGGTAGTGTACGATCTTTGCCACGTTTTGGTATGATGGTTATCAACGAGTTTTTCCATTCTTTTGGGTAATATCCGTACTGAATTATAGCATTAAAAAGCCTGGTCAGAAAGATGACACCTGAGTGAGGCAGTTCCTTAATCATTTTGGGAGTGATGTTATCACACCCAGGGGCTTTTTTAGGACATATTTCTTGAATTAAACTGATTAAATTACTGCTGTGGAAAGTCATTTGGATAGTATCGGTGTTTATTGGCAATTGAGAAGGCATGAAACCTTGAATGTACGGATTTCGTTGAAAAACTGTACTTAAGTGATTGGCAAAAGTGTCAGCTTTTTCTTCATCACTTCTAGCCCAATTTCCATGTAAATCTCTTATCGGAGATTCACTTTCAGTGGGTGCTCTAATTTTTTTGCTGGCTTTCCGCAAGAATTTTAGTCCATTAGCATTTGGGGCAAATTTTGAGACATATTTTTATTGTTCCACGTCTTCTTTGTTTTTTAATGCAGACTTAAGTTTGTATGTAGCAATTTTTAGGTTTGCTTTAGAAGTTGGGGATCTATGGACCTGCCACTCTCGCCTTAACCTACGCTTTTCTGCTACAAGAATTTCAATTTCACTGTTAGTAAGGAAACGGGTTTTTGCATTTTTCTCCACCTGATCAGGTATTGAGTGCTCAGCAGCTGAATACAGTATTGTATTAAAAACAGCAACAGCATCGGCAATATGCTCGTTGTGTTCTATCGAATAGGTTGAGTGGATGTGTGAGCTTATGTATTTTTTGTACTTTAGCCAGTCAGTCTTATGCGATGTTAGCCTCATAGGGGGCTTAAGGTCAACTGATTACTCTAAAAGGCAAAAAATGATTGGAGAATGATCTGAAGAGAGTTCAAAGTTTGTGTCGGCTGTTAATAAGGTTCTATCGATATGCTTACGCCATGTTAATCGTCAATCTAATTGAATACCTAGATATGTAACAATTTCACCCAGTGGGACTGAAATATTATTTAGTACAATTGCAGGGCATTCACCACGCCTAAGAGTAAAAGTAACTTGCTTACATTTTTACTCATTTATTTTAATACGCCATAGCGATAACCATTTTTCTATTGATTTTAAATGATATATTAAAAATCTAGTTCCCAAGGTATCGAAAAATTCTTTTAATTTTCCCTCACTGATTGCGAATGGAGGTGGGCAGTAGACTACCGAAACAGTAAGGTTTTTGGAATGGTTTTGTAGACAAATAGAGGTAGCCTGAAGATAATTTTTGGAAAGTGTTCTAAGCAGTAGTGTTTAAGGCGATTTCGAACTAAAATTCCTGAGCCCCCGTGAGTTTTGCCATAAGGATGATTGGTTTTGTAGAATTTGTATCCTGGTATATGAAAATTTTGCTTGTCTGTCAGATGAGTCTCTGAAACAAGCATTAAATCAATTTTTGCATGGGTTACATAATGAAAAATTTCATTTTTATTTTGGCTGATGCCGTTTGCATTCCAAACACAAATTTTTAGTTGACTTATTTTTGCTCAATCAAAGTTTGAAGAAGCTGGTTTTGCGTTTTAACTAGATCTTGTAGAGTTGATTGCATTGAAATCATAAATTGAATCAGAGTTTGAGTTAAGTTTTTTATCTGTTTTTCCAAGCTACTTTGTTGAGGGTTCGTTGCTCCTGATTTGAGCACATTTGCATATGAAATAGTTGCATTTACTGGATGCGCAGTGCTTTGTTACTGGACAAAGTTATGGGTTGGGAATATATTTTGAATTGGGTTTCGGTTAACTTTCCTTTTTTCAGAGATTCTAGCTTTTAACTCTTTTTAAATAGGATAACCCTTGTAGTTTGCAGTGTGATCCCCTCGGCAGTTAGAGCACTTCTTTAAATTTATATCTTTTTTCAACTTGTTTGAACACTTAGAAATGTGGTGAAGTTCTCCACAAGCGACACAGACAGATTGAAGGGTACAGTATGTTTTTGTATGCCCATACTCTTGGCAGTTAGTACATTGTACCGGACCGATCCTTTTATGAGGTTCCTCTACCACCACACTACGGTGAAGCAAATATTCAAGTATATAAATTGGGTGTACCTCATTCTTTTTTAATTTAGTAGCATCAGGATAAAGATCAACCTTAAACATAGGTTGTGGAACCTTATCCTTGTTTACTATATTTATTACAGAGGATTCAATACCCTTAATAACAACTGTAATACCTTTACTGCTTTTAAGCTGGTATGTGTAACAAGATTTATTGCTGTCGTTAAAGTTTTTCGCAATAATGCGGAAATATTCCTCTCTTTTTTCTTGAATCTTCGTTTCATGAAGATTACCTCTAGTTAAGGGAACAATAAAAAAGCTTTCCCTATAAGCTGTGTTAGCTTTGCTTCTAAAGCGTTTGAGCTTGGCTCACGCAAATAAATTGGAGACGGCTTAAAAGTTTTGGGTGGTTCGCTAGCATTGTTTTCGTCAAGTTCGCTTAATGGTGCAAATCGATTGCCAGATAGAACATTTGAAGGTGTTACTAAATTGTTAGTTTTGTTTATCTTTGAATTTCCAACATTCCCTTTTTGAGAGCTGAGCTTTCGCTATGAATTCAAAGTTATGTAACGATCTATACCTGTTTGAACTTTATTTTTTCCTACAGTTGATCGTGCCTTAGGAATAGTACTGGTAGAGGTTGATTGTGATGTTGAATCATTATTTGCACCCACCTGGGTTGAATAGCTATTTTCCTTCATAGCAGGAGAGCTAAATGTTTCAGCTTTTTGCCTGCTCTGTTGCTCCTGTTCTTGTAGAAACGGTTGTTGTTGTTGCAACGGTTGTTGTTGTTATTGCAACTGTTATTGTTGTTGTAGTAACTGTTGTTGTAGCAAGTGTTGTTGTGGTAATTATTGTTGTTGTTGAAGCAACTGTTGCGGTTGTTGTTGTTGTTGCTGTTGTTGACTCCCTCCAGATGGAGGAGAGCGGCTCAACGTCATAATGTAATAATATTATGTGAATAAACAGAAGCTATTTTTTTTAGCCACTTCTGTCATCCACATAATTTGTTGCAGACTTTTAGGATCTGTCAACAAAATATTGGTTTCCCTGGTTTCTTAAAAGCGTGGTTTCACAAACAGCTGTTTTTGGCGGAGCGCCAATTCTCGACACTTTGTTAAATTTATTGTTGCAGTTTAAATGCAAAAAGTTACCTGGTTTTTTTGCTATATTAGCACAGCAAAAAACAGCTAACTTTCAGCTTGTCTGCCAATCACTGAGTCTTAGCAGTCAATAAAGCTGCGAAAACGAGTATTTTAATTTGTATTTATTACCGAAATTAAATTACAAAAATAAACTTCGCACAAAGAACTGTCACCACTTATAGTGTTGCCACTTTCTAACATACCATAGGTGATTTCTTAATTCTCATTTTATTCTCGAATAGGTTTCCGCATCGACTTGCTGTTGCTATAATTTGTCCATCTTTCTCCAGTGTTGCAGAGTGTTTCTTGAAGTTCACGCTTATGCCAGCTTCTACCATTTTGCTAACTGAAAGGAGATTCTCACGGAATAGTGGACTGTATAGAACATTCTTCAAATTTAAATGAATTCTAGTATCACTCAATCCACTGATATCTCCTACTTTTGACACCTCATCTGCCTTCGCTACATTGATGTATCGTGGGTGCGATAACAATTCAAGTTTGCTAAACAAAAGTTCATTGTTTACAAAATGATCTGTTGCTCCAGAATCCAATGCAAACATAATCTCGTCCTTCACAATAGATGGCTTGTGCTGATAATCGTTGTCAGCCATAAAGCTTACACCACCATTGATTTCTGCGGACTATTTTGCATTTTTCGAACGACAATCTTTCTTCATGTGGCCAAATTTTCCACATTTATGGCATTTACCATTAAATCTGTTGTTCGTGTTGAACCGGTTTCCTGCGTTAAATCGATTTACATTCTTTTGGTTGAAAAGGCGGTAACCTTTTGCACTGCTTCTTCTCCAAAACGATTTTTCTTCTTAAACTCCTCAGATAGCAGACGCGGCTTAGCAGTTGTCAGTGTGAGATCTTCTTCCTTTAAGTCCTCCATTGCTGTGACGACTGCATCGTATGACTCTGGGAGCGTTAGAAATAGCTGAGAAACTAAATCGGCCTCTTCTGGTTTCGCACCAGCAGTTTTTTGGTGCCTCACTAATGAGTCAAATTTTAAGAGATGTTTACTCAAGTCCTCGCCTTCTCTTAGACTGAGATTTGCCAATTCTTTGCGCACAAGCGTCTGATTTTGTGGCGATTTTCGAGCAAATGTTGAAACTAATGCATCCCACATTTCTTTTATATACACTCGAGATTGCGATCGTGGACTAGGCTCGTGATGATGTCCTGAGCCTTCGTAGCGAAATCATTTGCACTAATTATTGTTGTTGTCGCTGCTCCACTGCTACCTGATGTTGCACTGCTTATTGTTGCTGTCGCTGCTAATTGACTGCTTGCCGTTGTAATTGGAGCTGACCCTAGTACAACTTCCGGACAACCAGTCGAAGACAGATGCTTTTCCACGCGAAAGTTCCAATTTCCGAAATTCGCAACAGCAAACTGCGCAATGCCTGTGGATTTCTCGATGGTACCCATAACCTTTTATAATTAGGTGCAGTGAATTTATTTTTATGTAGTTTTACAAACTTAGTTTGAATTCAGAATGAAAAAAAAAAATTAAAGTACAACAAAATTATCTATTGTTAAAACCATTATTTTTTTTTAAGTAAAACAAAACGAATTAAACAAATAGTATTAATTATGATATTTTAACAGAAAGTATAGTCAACAGTGATAATAGTCTGACAAATATTCAGACATTTAATCATTTAACGTCGTGCCTATCTGGAGAAGCATTAGGAACAGTTCGAGCTTTTCAAGTTACTGATGAGAATTATGGCACTAGCCAGTTTGAAAAAAGTTTATGATAACGATTATATCATATTTTCAAATTGCATTTCGCAACTTTTTGATTTGCCTTCAATCAATAAACCTTCTGCTGCAGATTTGTGCAATTTAATAGACACAGTGTCTGCTATTTATGACTCCCCATTATCAATAGGAGACGATAAAAAGATTTCAAACGCTATTCTGATTTACTTAACGATGGCAGAAAATGGGTAGAGCAACTTAATTATGATCATTTGCCAATGTGGAAGGATTGTGAAGCAATGCTCAATAGACGTTTTCAACATATTTCGGCCGATGAGGCATTTAAATCAAAACGTCAGACTTACAACAAGCCACAGCAGAATAATACTGCTTAAAAAAAATCTTAATTTTTGTGTTCCAATCAAGCTCAAAAATTCAGAAAATGTTCTTTCTGTAAATCACCAGGACATTTTACTAATATTCGTCCAACATTTTCGAAACAATCTGTTCAACGGCGATTCGATTTCGTAAAGGGAATTTCTGCATGCATAAATTGTTTGAGGCAAGGGCACTCCGTTTCAAAATGCAAATCCGCAAAATGTAAAATATGCCAGCGGCCGCATAACTCGCTCCTGCATAGGTACGTCCCTACCCCTCCTTCTGCTGCCAGTTCCAACTCAATAACCAGTAACCAGCCATCAACATCTCGTACGACGATAAATCACACTTCACTTCATGATGACCAAGTGATTTTAGCGACAGCTGTGGTACAAATAAGTAGCAAATCAGGCGAATATTATTTGGTGAGGGCCTTATTGGACTCTGGATCGCAAATTAATTGCATAACGGAGGAACTGGCGCAGAGATTAAATTTGAGTAGGGAAGACGTTAGCTTACAATTAAATTCAACAAATTTCTTCCCACAAATATTGAACTCGCTGACCCATATTTTTATGATACACAAAAAATAGATCTTTTACTTGGAGCAGAAACATTCTTTGAACTTTTGTCAGTAGGACAAATAAAACACAGTCCGAGTTTGCCAGCGTTGCAGAAAACGTTACTTGGTTGGATAGTCTCTGGTAAATACCAAACTATCAAAAATACAATTCAGTAACTATTACTGAAAATGATGACAGCTATGCAAAAATCACTTTTCTGAAAAAGTTTGTCGATTATCTGCTAGTCGATTTCAGGTCTCACTTCCTTTCAAGTCAAGCCGGAATTCACTCGGCTCATCTTTCGAAAACGCAAAAAGGCGATTTTTGACTTTAGAGCGTAAATTATCGAAAAATTTCGATCTTGATGAAATGTATATGGATTTCATGAAAGAGTACCTGAAATTAGGACACATGTCATCAGCTAGCGAGAGAATTATGAAAACTCCACATTATTTCATTCCGCATCAATGCGTTTTGAGACCAGAAAGTACGACTGCCAAACTTCGTGTAGTTTTTGATACTTCCAGTCGTACTTTAACTCAGCTATCATTAAATGATACACTTATGGTTGATCCAACAATCCAGAAAGATTTTTACTCAATTCTTCTTCGTTTTCGTTTGCATAAATACGCTGTAGTGTACCTACTTTATCACCATGACCACCACTAACAACTTCTCTAAATTCCAATAACAAGGGAACCAAATTAACTAAACGTTCCCACCAATTTCCACTTAATTTCAAATTAACTTAACCCACATTCCTCACAGTAAAATAAAGCCACTCAAATTCAAATTTTATTTTTGATTTACGGAAATCAAAAATAAACAAATTCATATGACACTTTTCGGTCAAGTCATAAAAAGTACAATTTACGACTTACATCTGCAAGTCATTCTCATTTTTTCTTTTGCCAAAAGCAACAACAATTAAATGCAAGCATTATGTTTCACCCGCACGTCATTGACTTAGTGCATTCAAGGCAACGTCTTAGCCTACCTAAACTGACCACACACAACAACAATAACAAACCCAAATGCACATTGTAAGAAAACACCCTTATGCCGTATTTTCAAGGCTGGGAACAAGTGACTGAAGTCAATTAGATTTGCGACTCTTTCACTCTTACCAAATTTTGCATATTGGATATTGAAATGCTGACGCAACTGAAATTGCGCGATCAGCGGGGAAATTGAATGGAGGAGGAGTTTTGGTAAAATAACGGCAAAAATAGTGTTAAAAAATACTAGTTTAATTTGTATAAATAGTTTTAGAATTTGTAAATAAAACCAGAATTTATTCAGACTTAAAAAGAAACAGTCTTTTATTTTTATGGAAATAGCCTTTGTGGCTAATGCTGAAAAATTCCCTTGAAAGCCTTGCGGCTGTAATAAACGGCGTGTGCGCTTGAATAATACACATAGTATAGGCCAACCCCAAGGTTAGGCCAGCACTACATTGCGATCTTGCGAAATCCGAACTGAAGGAAGACCAATAAAAACAAAATCTGATATCGAAGGCAAACAAAAATAATTATGCCAAGTTTCGAAGAGCTCGATGAAAAGTACAAGGAGCTGATCCAATCAATAGAAAAGAAAGCAGAAACAACAGAAGAATATATACCAACATCAACTTCAACAATTACAAGCATTAAATACGTACCTACACCGAAGACAGCCGGACCAAAACAACTATCCATAGAAGAATACCGCCAACGGCAACAAAACTACAAGAACAAGTACAAACTAATAAATCAACTTAAAGATTTTAAATTCAGGACAAAACAAGCAAATTAAAAAGGTACTGCTTCGTGTGTAAAGTAAAAGATGAGGAGATTACCATACACCTAAGGACACACAAGAAAATGTTTAAAATAATGGAAAAAAAATCGTAAAATCAAAAAGATGGACAATTAAAATACATTTCAACAAAACAAAAACAGATAATTGATGACACCAGAGCTGCTAGAATAGAATCAGTATGCTGAACAACAAAAATAAGGATAAAATAACCATCAATGAAAGCATTGAAAACAACGTTGGATCAGCTATAACCAACGCGGACATTAAGAATACTACGACAGCCATTATAATAACAGTAGTAATTATAATTATAATAGGATATGAATTTTATAAATTAAATAGGTATTATAAATCTTATGTTATAAAACATGTGAATAGGATTCAATCAGTATAATAAAATAAATCATTTTACCAAAATTAAAATAAATTTAATAAGGTTATGAAACTAAGGATAAAACAAATAATCAGAGAAGAAATTTTTTATGCACAGACTTATAGAAATCTTCGTAGAGTTTAGGAAAATAAAGACAAATTTAAAGAAAACCGTAAATAGAAAGTACACTGTAGCAACTATAAAAAAACGAAGTTAGATTAGATTAACAATCTCAAAAAGGAATTCGAAACACACATACTAATACTCAAAACAAATTACGAATTACTCAGACTAACCGAAGACTTTTACAATTTAGTGAAAGAAACCAAATCGTTACTACAACAAATGACAGGAACAGAAGATAACACTACCCAAGGACAAAATAACTTAGAGCTAAAAATGGTAGAATTCAGCTTAGAGACAGTAATGAAAATAGTCCCTGTTTTCACAGGAAACTACAAAGACTTAGAAGGCTTTCTGAAACTAACAGAACTGCTATACAATACCTACTCGACTGATGACCAAAAACAGTTAATAGAACTAATAGTAAGTGTTAAGTTGAATGCAAACGTACGTACCACATTAGGATATACAGCAAATATAAATAACTTACCCTTACTAAAAACCGCCCTGCAAACCGCATATAAAAGCAACCTAACTACAGCACAAATACACACGCAATTAGCTACATTGACACAGAGAAACAATTCAATTTCACAATTTAGAGATAAACTCATAAATTTAGTATCAGAGCTGAACAACATTCAGATTGCAGAATCAATAAGTGACGAAAATCAAAGAAACATTATCATTAAAATGAACGAAAGTTATGCCCTAACAATTTTCAAAAACGGTTTGAACGTTGACATTAAGCAAACTATATTTGCAGCCCAACCTAAAACTTTAACAGACGCAACCAATTTAGCACTTGAATTAGAAAGAAATAACAAATCAAGTAACCAACTGTTATATTTTAGACAGAATAAAAACAACAACCGCTACAATTATTTTAATAACAATAGGAGGTATAACAATAACAATAATAACAATCGTAACAATAATTTCTCCAATAATTACAACCGAAATAATTCTAATCAAAATAATAATGATAATAATAACCGCGGATACCGAAATAACAATAATTTCAATAATAATAATCGAAGATCGAATAATGCTTACAATTCTAATAACAATCGCGGATATCAGAATAACAACAATAACAATTTTCGAAATAATAGAAACAATTCTAACAGATATCAAAGTTCTCGCAACAACAACAATAATGGTAATTCAAATAATCAACGCAACCAAAATAGAATATATGTTGCAGAAACCAACAATCAGGGAAACGAGAATCGCTCGGAGGTCGTAACACAAGACCATCCGGGACAGCAAAATTAAGGATTTTTAATATCTCGGATACCTCAACTAATTACATATACTTAAAATGTAAAAATGCAAAAACTAATTTAAAATTTCTTATAGATACAGGAGCAGACATATCTATCTGCAAAATCGAAAATTTAAATAATATAGAATTGATGACGGGAAATCAATGCAAATTGACAGGAATAACGAACGATGAAATTGCAACTCTAGGAACAACAAAGCTAGAACTCGATTTTAAATACCGTTGGTACCCCATATATTTCATGCTGTACAAGATGATTTTCCTATACCAACAGACGGTATATTAGGCAGAGATTTTTTCTCAAAACACATGTGCAAAATAGAGTACGAAACACAAACATTAACAACAGTATTAGACGATACAGACGTGATAATACCTTTACACTTTAACAAACACGCTTACGACATTATACGAATACCACCAAGGACAGTGTACAGGAACAGGCCTTCTAGTTTTTCTACCAATTGGCAACAGTGATTGACAGCTTGTCAATACCAATTTGTATTTCTCATATTGGTATTCTGGACATCTTTTAATTCAGTTTTTTAATTGCTCATATTGGTATTTTGGAAATATTATTAAGTCAGTTTTTTATCGTATGGTGTGAGTGGTGGGAAAATAATTTCCTTCTTCGTTTTGCTACCATTACTAAATTATAAGTGGTTGAGCTAGCTTCGTAAAATAATAAGTGGTTGAGATAACATTGTTAATTTTTAGTAGCTTATATTCAACATTCAGTAAAGAATTCATATAAAAGATCTGCATTTTTTAATATAAATTGAAACAACCAAGTTACAAGTAATCAAGTGTAACTATCGAAAAGGGGTGTGAAATAAAGATTTTATTAGAAAGTAAAACGTAGAAATCTGTTTCAATAAAGTAAAGCAAAATCCACAATTAATGCGTGAACAGAATAAATGTATGGTGGAACATCGAGTTTTGCAAATTAACTAAAATGGCGGCCCCCAACTACGATGTGGATGCATCATCCCACACATAAATTGGCGCCCAACGTGGGGCATTTGGCCATTTTGATTTAAAAAAGAGAGACATTTTTAATTTGTGAACAATAAAATAAATCATTGTGAGAAATTGGTTTTAACCTCACAAAAATAAAAAACGAAGTGTTCCATCGCATGATAGCAGGTTGTCACACAACTACAACCGTGTTCAAGCAAGCTGCAGCATACGGAAAGTTTCAACCAATTTCAGCATCAGTTTTCGATAGCCGCAAAGGACGAAGCTAGCATCTACAACATCAACCACATTGTAAGGAGCAGAGGGTCATCAGGAGCAGAGTTAAGGTGAGTGTGTGTATTGTATGTGCAGTGATTTATGATTTTCTATATATATTGAATTTGGTATTCGGTTTTAAACATGAGTGAGGCTAGCGATTATTCAATTCCGGAATTAATAAAGTTGCAAAACGATAGATATGAGACGCTTAAACATATCTACACTAATTTTAAAAAAGATGTAGTTGCACGCAAGACTAAAATTTATTTTCGCAAACGTATTGATAAAGTCGAACAGTTGTACCATGAGTTTAATGACGCTCACAAGATCATAGCTAGTCAATCAGACGATCAAAAAGATCAGTATTTTACAGAAAAGGTTAATAATGAATTTGACGAATTGTACCTTGAGGTAATATGCGTAATAACTGATAGTTTTGAGCAACTATTTCCACCAACGCAAACGCCAGCAGAAACCAAAACCAGAAATACCCTGTCACCACATTCAACACGTCAGGTATCCAGCATTCAGCTACCAAACTTACCAGTTCCAACATTTACTGGGAAATTTGTAGATTGGCCTGCATTCCATGACTCTTTTGCTCAGCTCATACATCAGAATGAGGATCTGAACAGCATTCAACGTTTTCACTTTCTGAAAAAAGCATTGCCGTTAGATCGTGATTTAGACATACATCAGATGGATTTGACCGACCAAAATTATAATGTCGCTTGGGACATTTTAGGAAAACGATATAACAATCCGCGTATTTTGTTCATGCATCATATGAACTCGCTTTTTAGGTTACCGGCCCTAGTTAAAGAAAAATCGGAAGATTTAAAGACACTTATTAACTCAGCTTCGGTTTGCATTACCGCACTCAAGCGTCTTGAAATTCCTATCAACCAGTGCGATCACTGGATAGCTCACTTTCTTGCCTCCCGTCTTCCAAAGGAAACGCATTAGGCGTGGGAGTTTTTCTTGGGGAATAAAACACATATTCCAAAATTTTCAGAATTCGAATCGTTTCTTCATAGCCGTTAAGTTACTCTTGACGCTATAGAAAATCGCAACACCGCTCATGAGCTGCAAGCAATAAATGTTAAAACATCACTCAAGTTTTCCGATGGGGCGCCAAGCCAGAAGCAAGATTTTTTCATAGCACCGCTCACACTAACAAACACAAGGGAGACGTTTGCCCGTTGTGCAAAAAGGATCATGGAATCCGGTTTTGTCCTACTTTTATGGAAAAGGACTGTTTTGAAAGAAAATCGCTAGTGCAGCAGTATAAGCTTTGCTTAAATTGTTTAAGCAATCGCCACCTTATAGCCAAATGTACCAGTTCCAAAAATTGTTTCCAGTGTGGAGGACGTCATCACACAACGCTGCATATCCCGACTAACGCTACTCACAGCAGGAATACAATCACGACTACACAGCCAACTACATCTTCAAGTAACGATGGATGCCAAGCGTCTGGGAGCTTGACGTCTCCCACGTCAGTCCACAGTCAACAACCACAATTTCATCCATCAAATCACACGGTTCATTCTCATAATACTTCAATTGCCGATGCAGCAAATTTCATATCTACTAACACATCAAGTAGCACTTCTTCGAAAACATTATTAGCAACAGCTAGAATAAGCATAAGCAACCCATATAGGGGTCATAACGCCATCGTCCGCGCTCTTATCGATCCAGGATCCGAAGGCACATTGGTGTCTGAAGGTTTAGTGCAAGCGTTGCAGTTGAAGCGTAACCCCATATTTGCAGAGATTTCTGGGGTTGGTCAAGGGACCAATCAACTCTGTAAACATGCCGTTAGTTTTTGTCTCGGTTCGTGTACCGATTCCACTTTTAAGTTATTTGTAGAACATGCTTATGTTCTAAAATCCTTGAATTCAATTTTGCCAAGTCAACGAATTTATCCACAGGAGTGGCCACATGCCATAGGTCTTACCCTAGCAGACCCAAACTTCAACATTCCGCAAAAAATAGACATTATCATCGGAGCTGATTTAATGTCCCAAATTTTGTTACCGGAAATTAGGATTGGATCTTCCGAACAACCAATTGCTCAAAGTACTCGTTTTGGCTGGGTTTTATTAGGCCAAACCTCATCATTTGAAAAAGTTTCCCGAACTGTAAACTGTCATTATGCAGCAGTTGATTTGGACAACCTCACGCGAAGTTTTTTTAATCTTGAAAAACTTCATGAGGATCGTATCCTATCTGCAGAGGAGCAATGGTGTGAAGAGTTTTTTAGTAAAACTTATCAGCGACAAGCAAATGGAAAATATCTAGTGCGCTTGCCATTGAAATCTATTTTTGATCCAAACCAGACGTTAGGATGTTCTAAACAAACAGCTTTTAATCGTTTTCATCAGCTTGAACGTCGTTTAGCAAGAGATCCAAAACTGAGTCAACAATATAGTGAATCAATTGAAGATTACTTCAAATTAAATCAAGTATCAGTTGTTACTACCACTGAAAGTCAACATCGTATTACTTCACCATCTGGGAAACCATCTCATTCCTGTTGTGTGTTACCTGATCATGCAGTCATTAAGGAAGAAAACGTGTCAACATAGGTTCGTATCGTTTTCGACGCTTCTTCGAAAACCTCGAATGGTCGCTCTCTTAATGACCTCCTAAGTATTGGTCCTCCTTTGCAAAACGAATTGCCTGCTATTTTATTAAAATGGAGAATGCATCAATTCGTGTTTACGGCCGACATTCAAAAAATGTATAGGTGCATTGACATGCACTCTGAAGACTCCCAGTATCAACGCATCTTGTGGCGAAACAAAACCAACAATATTCAAGAATTTTCTCTTTCGACGGTGACCTTTGGCACGGCCTCAGCACCATTTACAGCGATTCGTGTCCTGCATCAAATAGCAGAAGACGAAAAATAACGATTTCCCTTAGCAAAAAGGGTTCTAAAAGAGGATATGTATGTCGATGACATCCTAACCGGCAGTGATACCGTGGAAACTGCGTTAGAAATTCAACAACATATCAAAGGTGCATTACAATCTGCAGGAATGTACTTAAAGAAATGGGCAAGCAACAATCCAACTTTATTAGAATCAATTTCAATTGATGATCAGTGCATCGGCACACTTCAACCTCTCGACTTGCAAAACACTGTCAAAACTCTTGGAATGTTTTGGCAACCCACCACCGATAGTTTTCAATTTAAGATCAACTTTACACTACCTTCTCTAGCCACAAAAAGAAACGTACTTTCTACCATAGCTCGACTATATAATCCACTCGGCCTCGTAGCACCAATAATAATTTCAGCAAAGACCCTTCTTAAAGATATTTGGAACACAAAGCTCAAAAATGCGACAACCAATAATTACACTAGCATCGATTGGGATGATCCACTCCCAATTTCGTTGGATAATCGCTGGCATCAGTTTGCAGACACTTTTCCATACATAGAATCCCTCAAAATTCCTCGCTGGGTAAAATTCTTCACCAAAAACATTACCGTAGCTGAATTGCATGCGTTTTGTTATGGGTCAGCAGTCGCGTACGCAGCCTGCGTATATCTGCGTTTAGTTTTCGACAACGGCAATATTTGCTCGCATTTACTCACTTCTAAGAGTAGAGTCACGCCTACAAAGCCGATTTCCATACCTCGGGTGGAATTGTGTGGCGCCTTATTAGCCGCTAAATTAAGCTCATGGGTAAAGAAACATTTAGCAACATCAATTAGCGATATCAACACTTTTTACTGGACCGATGCAAGCATTGTTCTATATTGGATAAAGGGCGATGTGACTCGATGGAAGACTTTCGTCGCAAACCGTATTACAAAAATATTGGATCACAGTTGCCCACAAAATTGGAATCACGTGCCGAGTAGGGATAATCCATCAGATTGTGCAACACGAGGGCTAACACCTACTCAATTGGCTGACTTCGATTTATGGTGGTATGGACCTTCGTGGTTATGTTAGTTTTCAAAAAATTGGCCAACATCAAAATTTACATATAGTGAGATCGATTCAAACTTTTTGGAGAGCAAAAACAATAAACTTCAAATCAACATAGCTATCAATAAAGAATCTCTTGTTTACAGATATTCATCACTAAATAGATTAACTCGGGTAACAGCTTGGATATTTCGTTTTCGTCATAACGCCAGCATCAAAAATAGAGAAGACAAGATAACTGGCCCAATTTCAGTGAACGAACTACAATATAGTCATACAATTATTTGTCGATTGGTCCAACATGCTGCATTTCATACGGAAATAAATCATCTTCGTCAAAGAAAAGCTTTGCCTGCTAAGAGCAAATTGATCAATCTAACACCGTTCATTGATAAATATGATATTCTACGAGTTGGCGGACGTTTGCAGTATGCTCGGTTGTCATATGGGCAACGGCATCCCATAGTTTTGCCACCACTTCACCAACTTAATTATAATGGATGCTCACCACAATACTCTTCACGGTGGGGTGCAACCAGCGTTGCCGTTTTTGGTAGTTTCCTACCAAATCGGGTAGGTTTTTTTCCTCTTGGTAGGTTGGTAGGTTAAGCCTGATTTTGGTAGGATTTAGGATAAATTTTTATGAAAATCAAAAATTGAAATGTTTTCGTAAAGTTTTTCGAATCAGAAAGCAAATATTTACATCTAGAAATAAGCTTTTGCCAACCCTATCTTCAACAAGTGGGTATGGTATCTGTTTTCTTGCATACAAATTACGTTTAGGGAATACGTTTATGTATGTACAATGTGACGAAATAGTGTTGTGACTGATCGCACATCTAAATTGTTGCATGTGTGCTCAGACCCGCAGTATTAGAAACAAAAGTTACAAGCACTGTTAATAACATGATTTTTTTGATCACAGCTGTGATCAAAATCGGGTCACTAAAAAAAGGTCTTAAGTTCTAAGAACTAAACTTTTTTTATGTACATAAGATGACATAATAAAAAAAAATATTTCAGTAATAATAAATTTGAGTTTTTTGGCTTTAATAAATATAATTTTTAAAACGGACTGTAGGTAAACGGTTATTGTCAGGCCAAAATATGGCTCTTTTTCAGAGCCCCGACCACTTAGGGTGTGTTAACTATGCTCCAAAATGAGAATATATTAAAATGTGCTCTTTTGCGAAATTCAAGCGACATTTTTTTGTTGATGCATAGCTTATCCTGTGCGACTCGGCCATTAAAATTTTATTTCCGGAGAACTTTTCGAACGGCATGGACTTCTTAATGAAAATTACTTTTACCATTACAGTAAGTTTTTGAGTAGATATGAATGGATTTTTAAAAATTTCTTGGATGGTCCATTTTTCGTCTCTCGAGCTAAACGTTTGTTTGCCACCGTACGTTGTTTATTTGAAATCCTTTTGTCCTCTTTATATCTATTATATAAAATTCATTTTTTGTCTGTCTGTCTGTTCGTTATGGCGGCGGAAACTATCCAGCCGATCGTGATGAAATTTTTACAGTATGTTAGTATAAATCAGGCGGGTGTCATAGGCTATAAAATTTTTATTTAGGGTGGCCCTCATACAAAAATATTTTAAAAATAGCATTTTCTCAAAGACAGGAAAATAAATTCTCATGAAACTTACACAGTATGGCATTTATGTTAAGGGGCACAGATTCTATAGTAAAAATTTTATTTAGGGTGCATACTTAGGGTGGCCCTCAGACAGAAATATTTTTAAATATCATTTTCACGAAGGCAAGTTAATCAATTCACGCCGAATTTACACTACGTATCTCTTATGTTAAGAAGCATGGCTTAGGCTACAAACATTTTATTTAGGGTGGCCCTCACACAAAAATATTTTTAAATACCATTTTCTCGAAGATCGCTTAATCGATCCTCATGAAATTTTCATCACATGGTTTTTATATTAAGAGGCACTGCTTAGGCTGTAAAAATTTTATCTTGGGTGCATACTAAGGGTGGTCCTCATACAAAAGTATTTTTAAATAGAATTTTCACGCAGACCGCACATCGAATCTACACCACGGTTGAGGTGAGGCGATGCGCACAGGGTAATGCTAGTCATTTAATAATACCGTGAACCGCTTTCTTTCATATTTTAAAAAAATTTGTAACTTTTCTTTCTTCTAACGTTCATCGCTTAATTGTACGCTGCATGTGTCATGTGGTAACTTTTTGCGCACACTTGCCTGACTTTTGATGTGAACCACTGTACACGATTTTGCAACAGACAATTTGTGCTATATGCGGTTAAGCATTTTAAACGACGACATACAAGCATAGGTATTTGAAACAGCATTAAATGTTAATAAACGCATTCAATGCTGCAAAAAGGTTTTTTTTTATGTGTAAAGTTTTGGTAGGTTAGAAACGATTTTGGTAGGTTTTCGAGAAAATTTTGGTAGGAAAATAAATTCCTCTGTGGCAACACTGGGTGCAACTGACGCTTTCGCACATTCGCAAGAAATTTTGGGTGATAACCCAATAACATAGAAAAATCGTAACATAGTAAAATCTCAACTTCGAAAATGCATCCCGTGCTTCCGAGCTAAACCACAAATAACTCCACAACAAATGGGTAATTTGCCGTATCACAGGGTTAACCCACCAAACAGGCCATTTTTTGCAACCGGTATCGACTATACTGGAGCTATCGAATTAAAAGCTTCCAAATTCCGCGGGCATACTACCTACAAGGGTTATATCGTTTTATTTATATGCTTAGCTACAAAGGCAATCCACTTAGAAGCAGTCACGGGGCTCAATACTGAGCATTTTATGATGGCATTGCAACGTTTTATTGGACGGCGCGGAATTTGTCACGAAATTTATAGCGATTGTGGCACAAACTTTATTGGTGCAGCAAAAACGCTGCAGCGTTCTCAACAAGAGTTCGAAAACAGAATTAAACAGGACATCATTTTTAAATTGGCATTAAAAAATATTCAATGGCATTTTAACCCTCCTCACTCCCCTAATTTTGGAGGTTTATGGGAAGCCAACATAAAATCGGTAAAATATCATCTTAAACGCATCACGGAAGGTTTTCGATTCACGTATGAGGAATTGTCGACAGTACTTGTTCGAATAGAGGCGTGCCTCAATTCTAGACCGCTGTGTCTTCTCACTTCTGATCCTCATGACCTGGAGGTATTGACGCCCGGTCATTTTCTTATCGGTGATTCTCTCTTGGCACCACCCGAAGAAACGCAAAAAGATATAAATATCAGCAAACATTATTTAGCACTACAATCACTCATACGACAGTTTTGGTCAAAATGGTCATCGGACTGGCTGTCGCACCTACAATCGCGTCCAAAGTGGCATAATCAAACAGAAAACCTCCAATGCGACGATTTAGTCATTGTTAAAGATGATCGTCTGCCTCCCAATCAATGGGTATTGGGGCAAATTATTGACGTGCATCCTGGTCAAGACAAATTAGTACGCGTTGTCACGGTGCAAACGAAAACTGGAATATATAAGCGATCCGTTTCAAAGCTATGCAAGTTACCAATACCAAACCATACTGAGTCTCCGATAAAATTATAAATCATCCTACGAATGCACCCATTAACCACAATACCACATTCTAACATTTACCTTAGCATTAGTCTCATCTCACCGCAGTTGAAGAATTTTTCTTGAGTGCTTTCTTTTGCTCAATAAAAAGTAAAGCACTATCCAGTAAGTCATAGAAATATTTTAGTTAACAAAAAATTTAGTGGAGTTCTCTTTTGCAGTATCTCTGTTCGTGGACTTATCATGCTGGTTCCAGCATTGGCCGGCGGCATGTACAGGAACAGGCCTTCTAGTTTTTCTACCAATTGGCAACAGTGATTGACAGCTTGTCAATACCAATTTGTATTTCTCATATTGGTATTCTGGACATCTTTTAATTCAGTTTTTTAATTGCTCATATTGGTATTTTGGAAATATTATTAAGTCAGTTTTTTATCGTATGGTGTGAGTGGTGGGAAAATAATTTCCTTCTTCGTTTTGCTACCATTACTAAATTATAAGTGGTTGAGCTAGCTTTGTAAAATAATAAGTGGTTGAGATAACATTGTTAATTTTTAGTAGCTTATATTCAACATTCAGTAAAGAATTCATATAAAAGATCTGCATTTTTTAATATAAATTGAAACAACCAAGTTACAAGTAATCAAGTGTAACTATCGAAAAGGGGTGTGAAATAAAGATTTTATTAGAAAGTAAAACGTAGAAATCTGTTTCAATAAAGTAAAGCAAAATCCACAATTAATGCGTGAACAGAATAAATGTATGGTGGAACATCGAGTTTTGCAAATTAACTAAAATGGCGGCCCCCAACTACGATGTGGATGCATCATCCCACACAGACAGAGATAGTACATCCTATCAATATAGACGTACAAGAGGACAGCTTGGTATTAAATGAAGAAATTCAGGAAGGTGTATTTTTAGCTAACACCATAATTCCTGCTATCGGAAAATTCCACGTCAAAATACTAAATACTAATCACAAAGAAATAAAAAATACTAAAACTAAAACCAAAATTAGAACCACTAACAAATTACATACAATTTAGAAATAACAACAAACAAAATGACGAACGATTTAAGAAACTACAAAAAGAAGTAAATATTGATGAAAGTCACCCTTTAACCGAAATTTTTAGAAAATATCAAAATATTTAAACATATATTATTATATATTATATATATTCAAAATAGTAAACAATTTCTACACTCAATTTTATTGAATGTGTGCGACCGAGTAGACGTGTTTTTTTATCGTCCGACTTTTTCCGAATTAATAAGTTTTATTTGAGCTTAATAGAATCTCTTACATAGTGAACGAAAAACGAGATACACGAATCAATCTATATTAATAAACAAAATCAAAATCAATCTGCTTAACTTTAAATAAATAATAAAATTAATAATTCAAAAACTAGCACTTTCAAATTTACTCTTGTGATAAAGTAAGAAAATAAAATAAAAAAAAGAGAAAAAATTCTTTAAAAAGACTGTTTTTGTTCCTGTAATTTTTCTCTGCTTAAATATGCTCAAAAATAACGTCATTACCAGAGCTTCTACAAAATCTAAAAATCTCTTGACTATTATGCCGACGCAGGGTGACTCACCGGTAGCCAGTCCAAAGGGCACTGCTCTCACTACACTAATACTTGACGATCGTCTCAATAAGCTTAGTGAGTTGTTGTTAGATAATATAAAGAATGAGCTTGGTAACTTTCCTGAAGAGTTCAATAATAAAATTGAAGAGATAAAAAGAAACTACGATGTGAAAATAGCAGAAGTGAACACTGCGTTAACAGTTGCAGAGCGAGATGAAAAAATTGAGAAAAACTCAGCAGAAATGCATACCGCAACAACAAAAGTGGAAAGTACAGTTGAAAAAATTGAGAATGAAGTTGAGTCATCAGAGAAGAGCTTCACGGCATATACACTCAAATCACGGCAATGGAGCGGCGTGAAGTTGCAACGGATGCTGTGCTTTTTGGTATTCTAATGAGCAATGATGAGAATTTAACCTCAATTTTCAATAAGCTATGCCATTCCATCGGCTGTACTCCTCCAACACTGAGAAGTATTTTTCGTGTTAAGAAAACTGCCCATAATGCTGACGTTAAGAAAGTTCCAATCATTATAAAACTTAATAGTTCGTTTGAAAGAGATTTGTTGCTGCGATCTGCAGCTCTTTATCGCAAAAATAGTCGCAAGGAGCTTTCGCTTAAAGATTTGGGCTTTAATAATGATGCAAGCTGTTACTTAAATGAAGGCCTGACTAAGCGTGCTAGACGAATTCTGCAGAATGCTATTAAACTTAAGAGAAATAAACAGCTGCTCTCTGCATATTCCAGGAAGGGCATAATATATGTCAAGAAAACTGCAAATTCTGATAGTTTTGCTGTAGAATACCAGGAAAATCTTTCAGATATAGTCGCGACCGAAACAAGTGATCAAAATGCGTAAAAAAAGTTTCATGGGTTGCCTCGTTTTACTTATGTATTTTTATCTATTTTTAGGATATCTTTTTTTTATTTATTCAGTTTTAAAATTTTTAAATTCTTATAAATTTGCTTTTTTATTTTCTATTACTTTAGAGCTACCTCTTTTTATTTATTCAGTTTTTAAATTTTTATATTTTCCTATTCCTGAAAATAGTGTGGAAGTGATCTGGTTGCTTATGAACAGGTATATATATAAATTTTCTTTTTCGCTGTTCTATTTCAGTCTTTTGTTCTGATAACTCAGTCGATGGCTTTAGTGATTGTAATAATACGTTAATTAAAATTCTTTGCTCGCAACATTCTGGCTTAAAAGTAGTGCACTTTAATGCAAGGAGCCTCAATTTGATGAAACTTGATTATGTTAAATCTGTTTTTGAAACCTCTACTGTGGATGTTATTTGTGTTACTGAAACTTGGTTCTGTAGTGATGTCATCGATTCTGCTTACAATATTAATAATTTTAAGCTTATCAGAAATTATAGAGGTTTAAAAAGGGGAGATGGAGTCGCCATATACTGCCGCAATAACTTAAATATTAAAATTATTAAAAAGTCTTCAACCGGTGATTGCATTGAATTTTTAAATGTTTGTATTTTTGATAAAAATATTAAGGTCTTTCTGTCTTGCGTATACAATCCCAATAAATGTCATAGTCTTAATCCATATTTCTCCGAATTGAATAATATTTTAAGTGATTTTGATTTTTTTATTATCTGTGGAGATTTTAATGTTAATCTTTTATGCCGTGATAACCTATCTAATTCACTTTGTGATAATGTTGCATCCGTCGGAATGTCGATAGTTAATAATACTGTACCAACTCGTTTTTCAGATAATGTTGCTCCTAGTCTTCTTGACTATTTTATTGTTTCTGATCTATCATCTGTGATATTATTTGATCAAATTTATTTCTTGTCCGATCATGACTTATTGTTTTGTACGCTCAATCTTGACTTGTCTCGTAATATAAGTTCTAATACATTTTCCTATCGTGATTTTAAATCTATAGATTTATGTGCCCTTAATAATTAGCTTTGCCACACTATGTGGAATGAAGTATGGTTTAAAGAAACTGTTGATGAAAAGCTTGAAAATTTCACCAGCACTGTAAATAACCTTTTTGATAAGTATGTTCCAGTTCGATCTGTCACAGTAAAAAATAAATCATGTCCTTGGTTCACTTCTTGCGTTCAGAAATCCATTAAAAAACGAAATCAGTTGCATAATCCGTGGAAAAGGAATCCTACGGCGGAAAACTAGGAATATTTTAGAATTGCCAGAAATACCTCAGTTTTGGTAACTAGGCAGTCTAAAAAATATTTTTGCTCTGTAAAATTAGATTCATCTCTTCCGTCCAAAGTTCTATGGAAGAACTTGGAAGCCTTGGGTATAAGAAAGAAATGTACCACTGAATATAATGTTGAATATATGAATATAATGTTGTCCTTAACGATTTCTTTATATCTAATGCTGTTGCTTCTGATGATTGTAACTTTAGTTTCTCGGGTGATTCTACTCCGCTTAATTTTCAGTTCTTAGCTGTCACTGAAGATGATGTTGAGAAGTGTCTTATGAAATTAAAGTCAAATGCTATTGGTGAAGATGGGATATCTCTGAAATTTATAAAATTAGTTCTAGTCCATATCCTCAGCCCCTTCACGCACATTTTAAATCATTGTTTTTCTACCTCCATGTTTCCTCACTCTTAGAAAGTTGCTTTGGTAACGCCTGTTGCAAAGAAACAAACCGCAAGTGAACCTAATGAATTCAGGCCAATCAGTATACTATCTTGTTTGTCTAAAGTGAGTGAAGCCCTTATGGCTAATCAAATAATTCATCATTTAAATGTAAACCATCTTTTATCTCCGCTTCAATCAGGTTTTAGAACTGGACACAGTTGTTCTACTGCCACTGTCAAAATTATGGAAGATATAAGGCCTGCATATGATAATGGACTTATAACACTTCTTTGTCTGCTAGATTTCTCAAAAGCATTTGACAACGTTAATCGTTTTTTACTTTGTCAGAAGTTGAAATACCTATATGGTTTCTGTGACAATGCTGTCTGTCTCTTACATAGCTATCTGTCGTTCAGGTCACAAAGAGTTAAAATTGGGAATAAGTATTCGGCGTACAAACTTGTCTATAGTGGGGTACCCCAGGGTTCAGTGCTTGGACCGCTGCTCTTTACTATTTTTGTCAATGACATTTTTTCCACTTGTAAGCACGCATCCATGCATGCCTATGCTGATGATTTACAATTATATTTATCTAGTCGAACTGGTCTCTTGGAGGACTTAAGTTGTTGTTTGAATGAGGATCTGGACTCGATTAATAATTGGGCTATAAGTAATTGTCTTAAACTTAATGCAGCCAAGTCTTATATTTTACCGATTTCGAAAAATAAAATCTGTTCTGAAGATATTCCTAATCTATTCATAGGTAAAACTAAATTAAAATTAAATTTAGTCTTTATTTTCACTTAAAATTAAATATAATATAATAGGCCTTGGTTTTCACTTAAACTCCTCGCTGACATGCGTTGATCACGTAAACAGTGTGGTCAGAAAAATTTACTATATTTTACGTAGCCTAAGGATGTCGGCTGACTTTACACCCATTGACACCAAATGTAAACTCGTTATACAACTGATTGTCCCTATTATAACTTACTCTGAATTAGTATATAGTATGCACGATTCACAGTCTCAACTGAAACTGAAGATTGCTTTTAATCATGCCACACGATATGTGTATGGCTTGCGCAAATATGATCATGTGTCTGAGTATAAGAAAAGGATTTTTGGATGTGACATTAATACTTATCTAAGTTTCAGGAACTGTGTATTTTTATATAAACTCATACATTTAAAAACTCCATATTACTTGTTTGAAAAACTAGAGATTAGTCATTCCCAAAGGAGTCATATGCTCATTTTACCAAGATTTAACTATTTAAACTCCTCTCGTTTGTTCTTTATTAATGCCATTAGACTGGAATTCTCTTCCATGTCATTACAAATCTATTGGCAGAATAAGAAATTTAAGTGTACCATTTTTGATTACTTTTCACAGTAATTTATTCAGTTCTCTCTCTATTTAATATTGTTATTAATAATTTTTCTAAATCTTTGTTTTTGTTAAATCAAAACCTTTTATTTATTTATTTTTTTTTTCTTTGTTTCTCTGTTTTAATTAAGTTGAAAGTATTTAAGTATTATAAGTAGTATTTTATTTATTTTTATATTCATCTTTAAAGAATTAAATTTTGTATTATAAAAGAACACAGTTCTTGTTATACGAATTGCAAATAAATTGAAATTGAAATGATGCGAAATCACTATCTACAACTGATAACACTCCAACATACATAAAAAACTACAGACTACCACAAGCTCATGACAAAGAAATACACAGACAAATAGGAGATTTACTACAAAACGACATCATAGAACATTCAATTAGTCCATATAACGCACCTTTATTACTAGTTCCCAAAAAGAGCAGTGATGATACAAAAAAATGGCGATTATTCGTCGATTTTAGAAAATTAAACGACAAGTTAGTAAACGACAAATTTCCACTGACCAGTATAGATGATGTCTTAGACAAATTAGGAAGAGCAAAATATTTTTCTACACTCGACATGACTAGCTCTTTTCACCAAATACTATTAGACAAACAATCACGACCATTGACAGCGTTTTCAACAAACGACGGTCACTACCAATTTAAGAGATTACCCTTTGGATTGAAAATATCCTCCAACAGTTTTCAACGCATGCTTACCATAGCATTAACAGGTTTAAGTTCAGAAGCTTTTCTATACGTTGATGATATCATAATTTTTGGATGCAGCCTACAGCATCATAATCAAAATCTCGTTAACGTTTTCGACAGACTTTCAAAATATAATTTAAAGCTAAACGCTAGTAAATTAAATGTAAATTTTTGAGACCAGAAGTACAGGGTGTTTTTTTAGAGGTATGGAGCTTCGAATTGAAATAAAACACAAGAAAATCGTTTTAATCGTTGGCGTAGACGAGCGACTTCACATATCCCCAAAGAAAATAATCCAATGGTGTCAAATCACACGATCTCGGTGGCCAATTGACAGGTCCATTCCGCGAAATTATGCGCTCATCGAATGTTTCCTTCAATAAATTGATTGTGACGTGCGCTGTGTGGCATGTAGCGCCGTCTTGTTGGAACCACAACTCATCCACATTCATGCCATCCAATTCGGGAACAAAATAGTCGGTTATAATGGCTCTATACCGGTCTCCATTAACGGTAACTGACTCTCCAGCATTATTTCGGAAGAAGTATGGCCCAATGACTCCACCAGCCCATAGAGCACACCAAACAGTCAGTCTCATGTGGATTCTCTTCACTCCAAATGCGGTAATTTTGCTTGTTGACGTAGCCATTCAACCAAAAATGAGCCTCATCACTGAACAAAATTTTGCGACGAAAATCAGCATCGAGATCAATCTCATTTTCGGCCCATACACCAAAATCACGACGCATTGCATGGTCTCGCGGCTTTAATTCTTGCACAAGCTGGATTTTGTAAGGTCGCAAGCCAAGATCTTTGCGCAAAATCTTCCATAAAGTTGATGGACAAAGCTCCAATTGCTGTGTACGGTGGCGAATCGATTCATTCGGGTCCTCTTCAACATTTTGCTCTACAGCGGCAATTGTTTCTTCGGTGCGCACTGTTCGACGTCTCTGCGGATGCGTATTATCACATAGAGTAAACGTAGTGCGAAAACGACCCATGGTTAACCGATTTAATTGCTCTGATGGACGATTATGTCGACCATAAAATGGACGGAGCTTGCGGTAAACTTCGCGAACTGAACCATTATTTTCGAAATAAATTTGCACGATTTGCAAGCGTTGTTCTTTTGTCAACCTATTCATGATGAAATGGCAAACCAAACTGAACATAAATGACATTAGAGTTGCCAGATTTGACCATAAAATGCCAGTTTTATCTCTATTCGAAAAACAAACCTCTAAAAAAAGCACAAGTAGGTATCAGGGCAGACCCTTGAAAATATGACACGATTAAAAATTATCCAACACCAAAGAACGCAAACGACGTAAGACGATTTGTAGCCTTTTGCAACTACTACAGACGTTTCATAAAAGACTTCGCGACAATTGCACAATGCCTTAATACACTACTTAAAAAGAATCAACCATTTATATGGTCAGATAAATGCCAATCAGTCTTTGAAACACTAAAACAAAAATTGATAGAACCTCCAGTCTTACAATATCCAGATTTTACGAAACCTTTCATTGTAACGACTGATGCTTCAAATTTTGCACTAGGAGCTATTCTATCACAAGGTGAAATTGGACAAGACTTGCCAATATCCTACGCAAGCGAAACCCTACAAAAGCATGATATAAACAAACCGGTAATTGAAAAAGAATTACTTGCAATACATTGGGGAATAAATTTTTTCAAATCCTACTTATATGGAAGAAAATTTATCGTTGTGACAGATCACAGACCTTTAGTCTCGTTATTTAGCCACAAAAATCCCTCATCCAAAATGACAAGAATAAGATTGGATCTTTCAGACTACGATTTTGAAATTAAATTCAAACAAGGAAATAACAACACCAACACCGATGCGCTATCACGTATTCAAATAAATACGGAAATATTGGTAAATATGATACCATCTGAAGAAGATAAAAAAAAAATAAAGCATTGGTTATAACAAGGGGAATTAAAAAGAAGCTAGCAAAAGATAATGAACAAGAGAAATGCACACCTCAGAACGAGTCTGATCAACTTTTCACATGGGATTGCACATCTATAACTGACGTCAAAAATATGAAGAAATTAGAGTTCATTATAAACAATTTAAACAATACACGTGTTGAAATTACAGATGATATCGTACAAGTACGATGTGGCGACAATCCAACGAATCTAGATTCGACTTTGGAGAAGCTATCATCTCTTATGTATAAAAAGAATATTAAGGACCTAGGCCTAAAAGCAAATGATGCTATATTTGAAATTCTTGATAAAAATGAATTCAAGAAAAAATTTAATAAGCTGCAGCAAAAGAAAAAAACAAAGAGTAATAAATCTCTTAATATATTGATATATGAACCCCCGAAAAAAATAACAAATAAAACCATGCAACAAAACTTAATAAAAGAATTCCATGACCCCAGGGAGGACACTTAGGAATCAGAAAAACAGTACTTAAATTAAAACAGCGCTACACATGGAAAAACATGCGGCAAATGGTAAAAAACTATGTCAACAAATGTGCTCGCAACAAATATACGAGACACACAAAAGAAAATATGACCGTAACGGACACACCGAGTCCAAACAATATCAATTGACACAGTAGGTCCACTTAAAATATCAAACGGATACCGATACATATTAACGATGCAGTGCGAACTCACAAAATTCGTTATTGCACACCCTATAAAAACCAAAGGCGCAAGGTCAATCGCACAAACATTAGTAGAACAATTAATTTTAAAATTTGTCTTATTTAAAAAATTAAAATCCGACCGTGGAACAGAGTTCACAAATGAATTAATGAAAAACATATGCGAACATAGAACCCTAAACGAGTACTTACTATCCTTTGCCGATGACTTTGAATGGGACAAATGGATTCCATATTATACTTTCGCATACAACTCAACCCCACACGTAGATAACTATTACACACCCTTTGAACTAATTTTCGGAAAACTACCTTCACTTCCTAGCGACAAAACAAAACATTACAATTTAGAAGACTATAGAAACGAACTACAAATAAGATTAAGGACAGCTATTAATAAAGCAAGAGACCTTATAACCACTGTAAAAAACAAACGGAAACTCAGTTATGACAAAAATGTAAACTCATCAGATTTTAAAATAGGAGATCTTGTACTCATAAAAATAGAAAATAGGAGAAAATCTCAAAGTCCATATAAAGGTCCATATGTAATAAAAGAAAGGAACGGAGTTAATTCCTCAATAGAAATAAATAATAATTTAAAATCCTTTCATAATAACATGTTGAAAAAATACACACCATGAAACAAATAAATGTTTAAAAAGAAAATTATAAACCACTATGTAATCCAAAAACGAAAAAACTAAAATTATATAAAAATTTATTCTTTCAAATAATTAAGTATATTTCCTTAACATTTATAAGAACATATTTAATAAATAAACTTTTTAATTAATATTTTAATTTCATATACATATTTTATATTGAATAAATCGTATAAAAAAAATTTTATATTGTAACTTCTAAACTTTATTTACTTTTCATAACTAAATTTCTATAAAATTAAAATAATTCATGAAATAAAATTCATACATTAAAATATAATTTTAATACATAATTAATTAAATACTTTTCTATTAATGCTATAAAAATATTAATCATTAATCAAATACTATATACTTATCTAGAGCTTAATCTCTTATATTATTACTAAAACTTATCAATTTTAATACAAGTTATACTATTTCGCCAATACTCCACTATCTTAAAAAACTATCTCCAGATATAATTTTTCGCTTAAGGGTTAGGGTGTAGTGAACCTACTTAATCACCATGACCACCACTAACAACTTCTCTAAATTCCAATAACAAGGGAACCAAATTAACTAAACGTTCCCACCGATTTCCACTTAATTTCAAATTAACTTAACCCACATTTTTCACAGTAAAATAAAGCCACTCAAATTCAAATTTTATTTTTGATTTACGGAAATCAAAAATAAACAAATTCATATGACACTTTTCGGTCAAGTCATAGAAAGTACAATTTACGACTTAAGACTTAACCAAAATAGACGTGACGAGACGGTAGCAATTGAACGAACGTTTGCACTCGTTTCATCTGTTTTGACATTTAACCCAAAATGTTACGTTAGCCAACGAACCAAAAAATCTGTTATGACGAGTAGCAACGTTTTGAAGTTCGGTTCTTACGGAACAACTCGTCTCGTCAAAATGTTTCGTTCACTTTCGATCAATTACGTAGGCTCATTTTGGCTATCAACATTGGTTTACATACACTCGAACTTACTCGTTATGTCTCGTCTCGTCTATTTTGGTTTAGGCTTTACATCTGCAAGTCATTCTCATTTTTTCTTTTGCCTTTTTTTGTGCTCGTGCCGCTAACGCCACTCGCACAAACAAAAGCAACAACAATTAAATGCAAGCATTATGTTTCACCCGCACGTCATTGACTTAGTGCATTCAAGGCAACGTCTTAGCCTACCTAAACTGACCACACACAACAACAATAACAAACCCAAATGCACATTGTAAGAAAACACCCTTATGCCGTATTTTCAAGGCTGGGAACAAGTGACTGAAGTCAATTAGATTTGCGACTCTTTCACTCTTACCAAATTTTGCATATTGGATATTGAAATGCTGACGCAACTGAAATTGCGCGATCAGCGGGGAAATTGAATGGAGGAGGAGTTATGGTAAAATAACGGCAAAAATAGTGTTAAAAAATACTAGTTTAATTTGTATAAATAGTTTTAGAATTTGTAAATAAAACCAGAATTTATTCAGACTTAAAAAGAAACAGTCTTTTATTTTTATGGAAATAGCCTTTGTGGCTAATGCTGAAAAATTCCATTGAAAGCCTTGCGGCTGTAATAAACGGCGTGTGCGCCTGAATAATACACATAGTACAGGCCAACCCCTGAAACCCCAAGGTTAGGCCAGCACTACAACGCTATGACTGCTGACATTTCTAAAATGTACCGTCAAGTGGAAGTAAACGAGGCAGACCGAAATTTTCAATTGATACTGTGGCGAGAAAATGATACACAGCCAATTCAGGTGTACAAACTCACTGGAGCCGACAACTTTAATGATCTCGAAATCATACGTATGCAAGTCACTCAAATTTTGGATTTCGCTGGATTTCAGTTGGCCAAATGGTTTTCAAACCACCATACATACCATAACAACGACTTAAGTTTAACGATTCCGATTCTACAAAAACATTAGGCTTACGTTGGGTTCCGAAGAATGATACATTTAAATTTCATTTGAACGAAAACTTTCAAGATCTTCGACCAAAAATACGCAACATCTCGTCAGTTTCGGCAAGACTTTGCGATCCTCTCGGACTTTTATGCCCAATATTGTAGTTACCAAAGCAAAAATCTTATTACAAGAGCTTTAGATTGGGACGAGTCAATTCTCATTCGACTCGAAACAATTTGGCAAAATTTTAAAGCCAATTTATTGCAATTGGATACCATAGAAATTCCTCGGTACGTTAACACTAGGGGTGGCAATCCCGGGATTTGCTCTAAATATAGGCTAAAGTAATCCCAGGATTACAAAGAGGCAATCCCGGGATTTTTGGGATTAGAAAAAAGTTTTATATTATATAATAAATATTCTTTTATATGACATATTTTAGTACAAAATCTGCAAAATAATTGTTTTCAATACATTTGATGTGCATGAATTATTATTGCATCCTGCAAAATGAACTTCAATTGTGTCTGAACCTTAAATTGAGTAAAAATATTTATTTTTTATTGTGGCAATTTTTGCTTTAAGATTTTCTTAAAAAAAATGTGATATAGCAAAAAAAAATATCTTTTTTAATAGTTTGACTAATTTTAAGAATTTTTTACTAAGTGCGATTTGTATTGAAAATTGATAGTTCACTAGAAAAATGATATAATGTGAAATTTAGACTAAAATTATTTTTATGAGTAACGGAAATACTAAAAATGCAATAGAAAAACAACATAAGCAAAACATATCTATTTTTTATAATAAAATACAAATCTGTAACAAAAAATATAGGTTTGTCTTCAAAAAAAAAAAAACCACAGCCGACTTTGATTTGCCATTGAAATATTGACCCAAACCTAGACCTACCAAAATTTAAGTTCTAAGATATAATTAAACTTTTGTCTGAAGCTTTTTTTCTGAAATCAGCTTCTAAAGATTTTGACAACTTTCATGAAGCACACTTATGGTCTACTGAGAGCGAGCCATTCGGTGCCACTAAATGCCATCACTGTCACATTTGAAGAAGGTGATAAAGTGTGGTACACGAATTTTAAATTTAAAAATAAAATTGATAGTTTGGACATAAATGCTTGATTATCCTCTATCATCTTCTTTTAATAGTGACTATCTTCTACTAGTCAAAATTAGTAAATGTGATTTTGATGTATTAAAACTCGAAGTGTTCTAAGTCAATTTTTAAGCTATTATTTTTGATATTATTTTACGTTCTTATTCTTCATTGTTACGCTGTGATATAAGGCAATTTTAATTTTATATCGTATACAATAGTATAAACTTCTCTTTCTTTTTTTGTAGTTTTGTATGCATTTACTAGAACTATCAATCCCGGGATTGATCCCGGGATTGGAAACATCGATCCCGAAACTCAAAAAAGCTCCGGGATTACCACCCCTAGTTAACACCCATCCAAATGAAAGTTGCCAAATTTATGGATTTTCGGATGCTTCAATACGTGCATTTGGCTGCTGTATTTACATCAGAAGCGTTACATCAAATGGTTTTCAAACTCAAATATTGACGGCAAAGTTAAAAATTGCTCCACTAAAGACAAAATCACTCAGCATAGGCTGAGAGCAATGTTGAATTGTAGAATCGAGAACACCTATTTCTGGACTGGCTCAGAAATAGTCTTACACTGGAATAAGACACACCCTGCTACACTGAATACATTTGTAGCAAATAGGGTGGCCGAAATTCAAAAATGGTCGCAAAATGTTACTTGGCGACACATTCCATCGAAACAAAACACTGCAGATATGCTTTCGAGAGGCTGCAGTTTAAATGAGCTCAACTCTTCAATTTGGTTCACTGGGCCGTCGTTTCTATCACAAGATTCAGAATTTTGGCCAAGAAATAGTCATTTCGAATTACCTCTAGAACTAAGTAGTCTAGAGAGAAAGAAAAATAATATTGTACTCCTCGCAGTCAAAGACACATCAAACGAGCTTGTGTAATATATGTATTTCATCTCGTTCTTCGTATATAAAAGTACTGCGAATTTTCGCTTTTATGCTTCGTTTCATTAAGAAACCGCCAGAAGGCGAGGAGTACGTTGCAGGTGAACCTACTGCAAAGGAATTGCACTACGCAAATTATGGGAAATCTGTGGTCAGACCGCCTCAGAACTGTCCGACCATTTGTTAAAAATCCGAGGTCGACAACCCGTACAAATGTAAGTATATAGCGGTATTTATTTGTTTCACTTCGAAAATAGTAAACTTAGAACTTGTATCAGATTTATACACTGACTAGTTGTCCTTGCAGACGTTGCTCTGCCCTTTTCAATGTGTGGGGCGAGGTTGTATGAACGCATGCGATGGAATGTAAAAGCGAAACAGCCCATTTTCCCAGTGAAACTAACTCTTGTCCCTATTCCTTTACAAATATATAGCAGGCCTGGCAGACTTTGTTATGTGGGGCGATAGTTTTTTTCTTTTCTTTTGCCCGTACCTTTTATATACATGTTTATGTACCAAGTCCCATTCATCTGCGTCCAGTAGTTGGTGATATATGATGAATTTGATTTGGAAGGACGTGCCCATTTCTTAAACCAATCTTTGTAAAAACCTTCCATAGGCTACAATTATGAAATCTTCATGTAAATTGTATTTAAAAAGTTATTTTGAATAAGGGCCACCCAAAATATGCACCCTAAATAAAATGTGTACGGCCTTAGTTGTGCCACTTAATATAAAAGCCATGTGGTGTAAGTTCCATGAGAATCGAATAAGCGGTCTTCGAGAAAATAATATGATACTGTAAAATTTTCATCAAAATCGGCCGGATAGTTTCCGCGACCATAAAAAACAAACAGATAGACGAACAGGCAAAAATTAAATTTTATAAAAAAAACAAATCGCAGTTTAACTGTAAAAAGCAATGTACTTTTTTCAAAAATTTATTAACATCGTACTCTCTCATCAAAAGTAAAAAAAAAAAAACTCAAGTTGTTCTTCGAACTTCGAAGCCAAATACAAACGGTACAAATGAAAACAAAAATAACAACACAGAATTCAAGAAGCAGCATAAACATAAACAACGAAAAATCGAACGACAATTCGCACACATTTAGCTAAAGAGGCACAACTCAAAATTTCCCATTTTCAAGTTTACTTGTTAAAACTGTTCATCATACACATATCTGTCAGCACAAAAGAGATTAGCTCGTTTTTTGCTGTACTTTGGTGTCAAAAAATAGTTATGTCTTTCTTTATGTTGCAATAGGAACTAGGCTACAATATGTAAAAGTGTATTATTTTTAGTGACGGAGAGTTCCAGCTGTTGTGATTGCGACGTGGCTTCCAACCATATCCTATTAGTACCTGCATCTAAATAATTCACTCTTTATTTATAAAAAATAGTTCACAAGCTCAAAACAGTTTTTTGCGTTTTCTGAAAATTTGAAAATTTTGAGTTGTGCCTCTTTAGCTAAATGTGTGCGAATTATTGTGTGAGTTTTTACAAAAAACTTAATCCTAAAAAATAGCATTTTTAACTTTAAAAAAATCATAGAAATAAGTATACAATAACCTTTTTTAGTGCAAATATGTTGTTTTAAAACATAAATTATTAAAATCGGTTCAGTATATTTTGCGGTTTGGCGTTACAAAACATTTCCATATAAGCAATTTTATATAAATAGTATAGATTGATTTATTCTCTGTCTTAAAAGGTTCGTCAGCTACCGTCGACCCACCCAGACTATTTATTGCGACAACGCAACGAACTCCGTGGGCGCAGACCAAAAACTCCAAGAGATGTCGAATTCCTTCAAGGCACAACACTACGCGATGATGTCGTACGCAGCACTGGCAGGAGTAAGGTTTTGATTTATTCCCCCACGAGCTCCGCACTTAGGCGGGCTCTGGGAGGCTGCCGTGAAATCGGTGATACATCGCCTGCTCCGCGCAACTGGATGCGCGATACCGACCGCCGACGAAATGGCAACAACGCTAGCAGAAGTCGAAGCGGTCCTCAACAGCTCACCATTCAAACCAGGACCGGGACCTATTGTAGGCCAATTTAAAAACTAGCGCTTCCACCATTTGTTTAGCAGCGGTTGCTGCCAAGGTGGCCGGTGTTTAGTCATTTCAAGACTGTTTTGTATTTCTAAGAAATAATTTTTATCATTTTATTACTTTGAATTAATTAGCTTAAATACTTTATTAATTTTTCAAACCACCCTTCATATTTTGCACGAAGCAGTAAATAACCTACATATTTGAACATAGTCATTAAAATTAGCACTAAAAAAACTCTAGATCTAAGAAAAGAAATTAAAAAATACAAGTTAGTTGTTTTAAGAGCCTGAAGCTAAACAAATCGTATTTAGTTTTAATCGGAGCACAGGCTATTCGCTTAAATTTTGTTTTCGTTTATTTAGCGGCAAACTAGTCGTCTAACAGTTACTACTATTTAAGTTTAGAAAGTAATATTTTTTCAACCATGTAAACTTTGCAGTTGTCAAAAGAATTTTGTTTTGTGATTCTGATTCGGCCAGAAACTAAAATAACTCATACATTATACTGTTGATCGTATGCCAGGACTTCATTTACAGATCTGAACCACAGACCAATATAGACCGGAAAGTCTTTCAGGCGTGGGAAAATGTTTTTATTGTGAGATTAAAAATTGAAATTTACCCTTGCGAGTTGATTTCGCTCAGTACCTATAGTACCACTTTGTACATATTCTTACTCAATTTAAAGAGTTTTGATATCGGTGGAAAATAAAAACATAAAAAACTGTTTGTTCTAATAACAAATTTTTAAAGTAATATGTAAAAAGATTTTGGAATTATAGTTTGCATAAAATTTGTTGTAACTAAAAAAAAATAAAAATTTGGTAAATAATTTTGCATTTTACCGCCAACCGTACAACTTGCCTAGTAATATTCTATCCAGAAAAATAACAAGATCGGCGGTTTTCAAAAGTTGAAATCAGCAACTAAACATATAAATGAACCCAAAATTGTTATTTGCATCATTAAAATAGAAAGCAAAGATGATTTTAAAGCGACAGCTAACAGTGACACTTTCCTGAAAGAAGCTAAATTAGGGCCGAATGAAGAGCCGACAATATCATCAACCAACAAAAAATGCATTTAAGAATCACCAAAATGTCTATTGTTTGCAATGATTTTTAATCATGATATATCTGTAGAATTATTGGTTTATATCTCTTAAACATATTGTATAAAAAAAACATCGTGTTCCAATCTTTTTTTAAAAGATTAAAAATGACCGAAATAGGCCAATTGACAGTTCAGGAAGATACCGATTGCGAAATAATTTATGGCGATGGGTCTGACTACTAGTATAAGAATATATGTGGTACTTCTGAACTGTTACGTTCCGATGCAATTACAGATGGTCTTGGGGATCACATATATGCTTTATAAACACCTTAAACTGTACCAATACCTGCAGTATTTACTTAATTTATCGGCTAGTAAAGTTAAGTAAAGGGAAGTGGATGACACGAGGCCATGTAACATACGATTTGGTGCCACCTTTGCCATCCTTTGGGAAATGGCACCATTTTGCAATGCAACGGGGATAAAACTTTCCACTACTCACGGTTTTGGGTGCAAATCACATCCACTACGATGCTCCAACAAGGGGCCCATCCCAATGCTAAGCAGTAACCGAATTGTAAGTGCCTCCTGACAATCCGTGGTACCAAAAAAGCTCTGGTCAGGTTTGGTAGTAAGCTAATACCAGTTTAGCTTCATTTAGCTTAGGACCACAAGCACACCTCCAAGACCATACTCACCACTAGGGTCCGGTACGATCCCAAAGGACCCTATGTCACGGATGTGCTCATAAAAAGGGAAAATCACACAACACGTACAATGTGTCCTTAAGCACCCTAGACCTCACCGAGAGCCCTCTGATGTAAAAATACATTGAGGGGACCATGCCCCGTCGTTTGATTTTCAAATATAGAAACGATAACGTGTGGTCAATTTCATTTTCTAGTTTTAATGTGAGACTGATGCTTTGGAAACGTTCATTAAGCATGTCTAAGATGTTTTGTAGCTCGTGCCTTTTTACAATGGCAAAGGTATCGTCAACATAACGAAACCAAACACGTAGTAAAAGCCCTTCCTTATGAAGGTCCGTCTCAAATTTGCTCATAAGTGCTTCTGCAACAAAAGGCGACAGATTATTACCCATACTGCAACCAAGATTACTCGAATAAACAAAGTTTCTGAACTTAAAACAATTGTGTTTTATGCAATTTTCGATGGTTTCAGTGTAAACATTTATATGTTCAGTGTTCATCTTTTTATTGTTGGGGTGTTCTTTAATACCAACGAAAGCTTCTTTTATCGGTATACTTGAAAAAAGAGAAGTGCCATCAAAAGAAACCATGATTTCGTCGTCATACAATTCCACATCTTTTACTTTCTCAACAAATTCAAAATCATTTTTTACGGAGTAACCTTCAAAATCACCGTCCTGCTTTAGATGTGAAACCAACCATTTAGAGTAAACACTGTACTCCTTATTAAATTATTTTACACGGATTTTGAACTCATAAAGTACCTGAACAAAAAACAACCAGAAGTCCTTATCATATTTGTCCTGAAAAAGATCATAATTATAATGAAATTTTTCCATATACATATCGCTCACTTACTTCAAACTGACATAACTCAAAAAACGTGATTTTTGAGTTGATGATGCGGAAAGATTCGCCATTTCACGTTTTATTTTGTGTGAAAAAATCAGAAAAGTATCTTATAAAATTGCCTTGTGAGAAGAATTTATGTAGACATACTTTTCATTATTTTCATATAAAAAGCAACTTATTGAAAACTTTAAATGTGTTTTTCTCCCACTTTATGTTTTTTGTGTTATGCCAGTCTTGAAGTAAGTGAGCGATATGTTCTTTGACAATATTAAATCAGAAAATTTTACAATTATCAACTTTAATTCAACAGAATATTTTTAATGCAATTCGTGTGTATACAAAGAATGAAAAAACACAAGAAAATGTAATATTTTGTCGCCAAATTAAAACTTTAATATTTTAACTACGCACAAAAATATCAATAGGGCATGCAGTTGCAAAACTATGTATATAGTATGTACATTAGGAAGATTCAAATTTTTTTTAAATGTTTATTTTTAAGGTGCTGTTGCGGAAAAGTTAAGTTTGTGATATGAAGATAATTCTCACGCAATCATAGCTCTGTAGCTCAATTTTAAAAGAAGGTGCCGAAACCTGTTTGTGTTTCATGTAAATTGTATGGAAAAACTTTATTTTAGTAAAAATGGGTGTGAATGGATAGGCAATGAATTTTGTTGGGCTGCTAAAGATTATTTTCCGAATTCATTTTATGCGCTGTACCCGAATCTGGCCACAGAATTGAGCTATGACGTCAGAATTTTGAAATATTTGAGGTTAAATAATGTACCTAAATAATGAGGTTTTTTGTCTACTTTCGAAGCTATGTATAGGATTCAAAAAAAATTGTTTAGCTTATTTTAAATAAAAGCATCATTTAGTACCGTTCTTTTCCTTTAAAATGAGATTTCAAGTGGTTATCTGCGATGACTCCTTGCAAAGCTATAGTCTTTTTAAAGTGACATAAATTTGATTCCACACGACCCAACAATATTTACAAGTCGGTTTCAACTTTATGTCTCCTTAAAATGGCTAACTTTGCGAGGAAAATTCATAGATGACAGTTTAAAAGCTTAATTTAACGAGGATAGACGGTACTAAATTATGTTTTTATTTAAAATAAGCTTAAAAAGTACACAAAAAAACCTCATTATTTAGGCACTTAACCTTAAATATTTGAGAATTCTTACGTGATGTGTCAATTCTGAGGCCAAATTCGGATTCAGCGCAAAAAATTACTTCGAAAAACGACCTTTATCAGTTCAACAAAATTTATTGTCTTTTCATTCACACCCTTATTTACTAAAACAAAGTTTTTCAATACAATTTACACATAAAACTAACAGGCTTCGGCGCCACCTTTTAAAATTTAGCTACAGAGCTGTGGTTGCGTGAGAATTATCTTCATATCATAAACTTAATTTTTCCGCAACAGCACTTTAACCTTTTAATCGGCAATATAGAAATAGCATGTTTTTTTATTATAAGACTTTTGGTTTTAGAGTAATTTTGGTGCGAGGAACCAAACGGAATCCGAAGTTCGTTTGTCGATATTTAGTTTTGCTTAGTAAAAGATGGAAGACTGCCTGTAGAAGTTCTTGCTGGAGTAAGCCAAAAGCTCTCTCCAGGCGCCTCTGCTTCACGCGCGCCTCTTTCAATCAGTCACACCAAGCGTGGATAGGGTTTCCTCTGCCCGGCCTTTCCATCGGAGGCATGGTCTTTCTCTTCGTCATCGCCCAGCGGCTTCCGCATCAAACACTTTTTTCGACGGAGCTTCTTCGTCTATACGCATGTGGGTATCTTGCTACTTGTTGTTTTTTAAACTTGTTCAAATAGTTTTCAAGAAAAAATATAATGTTGTTTTGTTGTCAATGAAAAATAAAATTTTTCTTTAATGTAAAACGAAATAGATTCCAGATAAGAACGTTAAATAAATTTAACTAATCTTTTTAAAATTTCTGAAGAGTTTTTATTCATCGTTTCTGATTTTCGTTTTTGAATCGCGAACAAACACGTCCGAACGCTATGTGTAGCCCCATCTTTGGTGACGAATGAGCGCTACCAGGAAGTTTGTCCCTGTTTGTTCGCGATTTAAAAACGAAAATCAGGTTTTTAGTTGACTCGGGTGCAGATTTGATTGTATGTCCTGCATCATCAAGCTGTATGAAACAAACTCTGCAAATCAAACAAAAATAAAGACGTACGGCACTAAAACGTTACAGGTGGATCTTGGACTTAAACGAAAGCTTCAATGGAAATTCGTAATGGCTGAGGTAACAAAACCAATAATTGGCTCTGATATTTTAGGCCACTTTGGCCACCACTCAACTACCAGCAGCCCTACAACAGCAGTCCTACAACAGCAGCCAGTTCCAGCTGTAGATCCATCTTCTTCTGCGGTTACCGACACAATAGCAACATCCTGTTTAACAATATGACTAAAACCTTAGACACGGGGCCCGCTGCAGATGACGACATCACGTGATTATTATTTTATGTAGTTCAATCAAATATTTGATAAAGTATGTATATTGAAACAAAAAAAAATTATTTGCGGGTTGCTTTTGATGTTGATTGGTTGGTTGGATCCGGCAATTTGTCTGTGTTTGCTACAATATCTGGTGCTGCTAAATCTATTGCTGTCGATTGTTCGAATATTCATATGAAAGTAAAGCCCAATTTCCATGTGATTTTTCTTGAACTTATCTTATTAAATTTTTGTAAGAAAGAAAAAGCATGCGAGCATAACCTAACGCGCTTAGAGAATGCGAGAGTGAATAGGCACACATTTGCTATTTTTTATAGCATGTAATATTCTCCGTGATTTCGGAGATCAGAAAGTTCAAAAAGTTGAACTTTTTTATTAAAGTTGATTACATGCTATAAATTTGACAGTCATTTTTATAGTTGCGCTATAATTTTTTGTAGTGTCAAGTTTGACAGTTTTCAAAAAAAAAAAAATTACATGAAAATAAACTCTATAATAAAACTCTAATATAAAATCTACTTCTAGATGCAGATACTCGGAAATATTTCGTGGATACCACATACGAGAATGTGCCTCGGCCTCACATGGAAATACAAACATATGTACATTAGGGTGATTCAAATTTTTTTTTTTTGGTTTTTTTTAAGGTGCTGTTGCTTAAAAAGTAAGTTTATGATATAAAAAAAAAAGTTCACGAAATTTCAGCTCTGTAACTCAATTTTATAAGGTGGCGCCGGAGCCTGTTAGTTTTACATGTAAATTGTATGGAAAAATTATTTTTTACAAAAAAGGTATCTAAATGAATAGGTGATTAGTGTTGTTGAGCTGAAAAGGGTCGTTTTTCGACGTAATTTTTTACGCTGAATCCGAATCTGGCCTCAGAATTGACCCATCATGTCGGAATTCTGAAATATTTGAGGTTAGTTACCTGAAACATGATGTTTTTTGTCTACTTTCGAGGTCATGTATAGGATTCAAAGAAAGTTGATCAGCTTGTTTTTAACAAAAGCATCATTTAGTACCATCCTTGCCCTTTAAAATGAGCTTTCAAGTGGTGATCTGTGATGTTTCCTTGCAAAGTTATAGCCATTTTAAAGTGACATGAATTGGATCCCCTACAAAGGGTTGCAACCCAACAATATTAACCAATGGGTTTCAAATTCATGTCACCTTGAAATAGCTGCAACTTTGCAAGGAAACATCACAGATCACCACTTGAAAGCTCATTTTAAAGGGCAAGGATGGTACTAAATGATGCTTTTGTTAAAAACAAGCTGATCAACTTTCTTTGAATCCTATACATGACTTCGAAAGTAGACAAAAAACATCATGTTTCAGGTAATTAACCTCAAATATTTCAGGATTCCGACATTATGGGTCAGTTCTGAGGCCAGATTCGGATTCAGCGTAAAAAATTACGTCGAAAAACGACCCTTTTCAGCTCAACAACACTAATCACCTATTCATTTAGATACCTTTTTTGTAAAAAATAATTTTTCCATACAATTTACATGTAAAACTAACAGGCTCCGGCGCCACCTTATAAAATTGAGTTACAGAGCTGAAATTTCGTGAACTTTTTCTTCATATCATAAACTTACTTTTTAAGCAACAGCACCTTAAAAAAAACTAAAAAAAAAAAAATTTGAATCACCCTAATGTACATATATTAAAGATGGCATGATCGATAACTGGGAGCTCTTTGAGAAAGTTATTAACTACACATATGCCAAAGTAACACAAACCGAACCGAAATCCTATTCTATTTTCGGAAGCCTCGTGGAATGTGCGTAACAATCGCGAAAAACTTACAGAGCTCACGCCAGTGGACGTTCAACTGCTTTGGTGGTTGACAGTGGTGCTACGCATAAGTCAGCAGTTCCTGTGTTCGAAGGCTATGTATTATCACAGGCACTAGTGAAATCACCGCTTGGAGGCGATTATCTTTCACTGCAGTGCCGTCAGCATTTAGAAAAACAAGGCATCGAATTGACACCAGTGAATTGACATCCACGTTTCACAATGCAAAAACTTAGCCTTACTGTTAAATTTTCAATTGAATATCTTGCAAGTGCTGGAGAATCCCTATGATGAGCGTGTTACTTCGCAAATTTCCACTGTACACTATGAATTTCCCAGTGGATATCATCAGGAATTCGGTTCAGAACGTTTTAACCTGGCAGAGAGCTTATTTGATCATGCTATGTTGGGTGCCGGTCAGTTGGCATCTACCAGTGTTGACCAGTGCGATGCTGATGTACGTTTATCGTTTTTTGGCTCTGTCGTAACCGGTAAGAGTTGTAACATATTTGTCTTATTAAAAGCCATTTAAATTGTGTAAACTTTAATCAACAGGTAGTAATACGCTGCTGCAGGGTTTCACTGAACGTCTAATCGATATTTGCAGCTACGTGCTCCATCAAATATGCGTTTTAAAATGATTTCTGCAAATGGGAGCGTTGAACGTAGACTTAGCGCTTGGATTGATGGCTCAATATTAGCGAGCATAAGTACATTCCAGCAAAGAATATAAGGAATCCGGAAGAGTCAAACACCCACAAAAGAATTAACAATTTATGAAGACAATAAAAGTAATAATTTATACTAGTAAACAATGGTTGAAGATTCGGAACAGGTTTTCTTAAGCTGACATTGTCCATCTTTTTTAGGTGAAATGGGGGGTTAAGAATAAAAAAAAAAGTCGGTCGGATCTAGTATAGGAGATATAGACATCGGAAGTTACGGATATAGCTTTTGGAAAAACGATTATAAGTTGGGAACTCTTGCATGGAAAATAGAAAGTATAGGTGTCATAAGAAGGATAATTTAATGGGCTGCAATAATGGTGGCAAAGTTTTGAAATTTTACCAGTAATTTTGGAGATATTATGATTTTTCTGAAATTTTGACCAATTTTTTTTGAAATAACCTTGTTTTTTTCAAAAAATATGTTAATGACCTGAAACTTTTTAGCATGTCAAGAAAACTTAATTGATTCCTCTATTACCCCTAAAAAATAAATTGATTTGGAGAATGTCAGCCAAAGTAAACTTAAGCCGAAGATTCTTTTCTTTTGGTCTTACTGATATTTCTGTAAAATTAATATTTTCAATATTGAGAAAAGCAGTTTTTCTTGATGTTTGGTTTCTTAAATTCCAATGAAAAAGGGATTTTTGAGGAAACCTTTTATTTATTTAAGTCTATGAAATTTAATTCTTACAGACTAGAGCCATAACTAAATAGTATAATATATACAAAAAATAAAAAATATTACAGCAAGAACTATAAGATAATATTTGAACTGGATAAACCAAAATGACATCGAAATTTAAATTAGTAACAAAAAAACAAGAACAATAATGTGCACGTAAATACATAAAATTACAAAATATTACTAAGCAACGACTTTAAAACACTTTTTGAATTAGAAAAATCAAAATTAACAATAGAATTTAATTCATTGAATAATTTCAAAACTCTAGGTATAGGAGCATTAGTAGCATAAAGCGTACGATGAATATCAAGACGAAAAATTTCACAGTGTCTTAAAGTTCTATTTAGAAGGGACATTGAATGGAATTATGGCCAATAACATAGGACAATTAACATGACCAGAAACAATATCATAAACCATCAAAAGTGATAAAATATTCCATCTAACATTTAATGTTTTTAGGCTAATAAACAGACAGCGCGAATTGTAACTTAGTGAAAGATTTTTGAACCTTTTCAATTCGTACTATATGCAATTCAAAATAAGGATTCCAAATAATAGCCGCATACTCTAACTTAGATCTAACAAGACTACTAAACTAGGTTTTAAGAGTACGGATCCTTAAATGCCAACCTATTACGACGTATAAAGGCTAGCATAGAATAAGCTTTAGGGATTATATAGTCAAAGTAAGAACGAAACGTCAACTTTGATTCAAAAACAACTACTAAATCCTTGATTTTGGAAAGAGATAAAAGCGGGGTGTTGGAAATAAAATAGCTTAAGGAAAGCATGATATTTAACTTAGAAAAGGACACAAACACTCATTTATTTAAATTTAACTTGAGACAATTATTAGCACACTTTTATGTAGAATTGTAAAAGCATTTACGTTATTTTCACGGGATATAAAACGATTAAAATTACTGTTTTCATAAATCTGAGACTACTTTTCTGTATAAATAACACACAAAGTTAAGTTTGAGCTCATTTTTAAATCATAAGACGAAAGCAAATAGTTGCAAAATTCTCGGTTTTTAATGCAACTCTATCAGTAAAATCTTTTAAATTAATGTAAGTAAAATATATTTATAAATAGGGCTGTGTCTTACCTATATCTAAAGCTGTTTTTTACCAACATAACATTCAGTTCATGTAGAGTTTAAGTTTAAAAATATCCTTGATTATGCGCAAAAAGTGCAAAACTTAACATTTGGAGTTATATCAATAAGTCGTTATATCGAAATTTAATAACGGGATTTTCTTATATTTCACAAAAGGAAAAATTTAATATTTTATTGCAATTTATTCATATGTATACGATATATCAAAATGGTACAAATTTTTAACAAATTATTTATAATTGTGTTGGAATCGAATAGGTATGAAAATCTACAATTTTTCTTAATTTTAAAAAAGAATCCACAAAGGAATGAAATTCATTAAAAAGCTTCTCACATAGTATTGTCGCTGACACATTTCTGAAATGGCAAAAATATATATTGAATGAAAAATGTAAAAGCTTAAAAGACAAAAATGATTGCATAATGATGCATTTTTTCATCAGTGTACAAACATTGAATTTGAATAATTTAAATTTCATGCAACCCTCGCAGTTAAAATCCAAAAAAAAAAGACAATTTTCCGGTCCAAAAACAATCAATTTGAAATAGGTATAACTTCTTAAAAAATTAAAATTTTCATTTTTTAGGCTAAAGGCTCTACATGAATGTCAGGCAGACAATATTTGACCTGCACATGACATGCACAAAACACAATTTTGAACTTAACTTTGATGGCATTTGTCAACTACTCTTTATCCAAATGTAAAATTTACCGCCTTTCTATACTTCGCCTTTTTTATCAAAATGTGTCAATAAAAACTATATGGTATTTTCATATTTCCATAAGTACATTTCGGTGTATTAAACATTTTGATAAAAAAGCGAAGTATAGAAAGGCGGTAAATTTTACATTTGTATACTTTTTGCTTCGCGATATTGTCCTGTTTTGTTAGTTTTTGGACTAATAATCAAAAACTACTATTTAGCTTAACTTTACTTAACACTCACCCTTGCCACCAATATTTCTGCGGTCTAATCTTCTTTAGCGGTATTTCCACAGCTTTTATCAACAAATGCTTCACCTTCTGCACATTGTCCCCAAAAGTTTTAAGCACATCTTGAATACTACAGGATTCACAACTCACGCACCAACAGTCATAGTCCGTAGCTATGGCCACCGCACCATAAAGTAATCCCGCTTTCTTCGCTAAAACGACCTCAGGACACGTCAACTCTTGTGCTATCGCCAGCAGTAGTTTGCATGTGCAATGTGTCCATTGAATGCTGAAAGATTTGTATTATTTTTGATATATATTTTTATTATATTATATTATATTATATTATATTATATTATATTATATTATATTATATTATATTATATTATATTATATTATATTATATTATATTATATTATATTATATTATATTATATTATATTATATTATATTATATTATATTATATTATATTATATTATATTATATTATATTATATTATATTATATTATATTATATTATATTATATTATATTATATTATATTATATTATATTATATTATATTATATTATATTATATTATATTATATTATATTATATTATATTATATTATATTATATTATATTATATTATATTATATTATATTATATTATATTATATTATATTATATTATATTATATTATATTATATTATATTATATTATATTATATTATATTATATTATATTATATTATATTATATTATATTATATTATATTATATTATATTATATTATATTATATTATATTATATTATATTATATTATATTATATTATATTATATTATATTATATTATATTATATTATATTATATTATATTATATTATATTATATTATATTATATTATATTATATTATATTATATTATATTATATTATATTATATTATATTATATTATATTATATTATATTATATTATATTATATTATATTATATTATATTATATTATATTATATTATATTATATTATATTATATTATATTATATTATATTATATTATATTATATTATATTATATTATATTATATTATATTATATTATATTATATTATATTATATTATATTATATTATATTATATTATATTATATTATATTATATTATATTATATTATATTATATTATATTATATTATATTATATTATATTATATTATATTATATTATATTATATTATATTATATTATATTATATTATATTATATTATATTATATTATATTATATTATATTATATTATATTATATTATATTATATTATATTATATTATATTATATTATATTATATTATATTATATTATATTATATTATATTATATTATATTATATTATATTATATTATATTATATTATATTATATTATATTATATTATATTATATTATATTATATTATATTATATTATATTATATTATATTATATTATATTATATTATATTATATTATATTATATTATATTATATTATATTATATTATATTATATTATATTATATTATATTATATTATATTATATTATATTATATTATATTATATTATATTATATTATATTATATTATATTATATTATATTATATTATATTATATTATATTATATTATATTATATTATATTATATTATATTATATTATATTATATTATATTATATTATATTATATTATATTATATTATATTATATTATATTATATTATATTATATTATATTATATTATATTATATTATATTATATTATATTATATTATATTATATTATATTATATTATATTATATTATATTATATTATATTATATTATATTATATTATATTATATTATATTATATTATATTATATTATATTATATTATATTATATTATATTATATTATATTATATTATATTATATTATATTATATTATATTATATTATATTATATTATATTATATTATATTATATTATATTATATTATATTATATTATATTATATTATATTATATTATATTATATTATATTATATTATATTATATTATATTATATTATATTATATTATATTATATTATATTATATTATATTATATTATATTATATTATATTATATTATATTATATTATATTATATTATATTATATTATATTATATTATATTATATTATATTATATTATATTATATTATATTATATTATATTATATTATATTATATTATATTATATTATATTATATTATATTATATTATATTATATTATATTATATTATATTATATTATATTATATTATATTATATTATATTATATTATATTATATTATATTATATTATATTATATTATATTATATTATATTATATTATATTATATTATATTATATTATATTATATTATATTATATTATATTATATTATATTATATTATATTATATTATATTATATTATATTATATTATATTATATTATATTATATTATATTATATTATATTATATTATATTATATTATATTATATTATATTATATTATATTATATTATATTATATTATATTATATTATATTATATTATATTATATTATATTATATTATATTATATTATATTATATTATATTATATTATATTATATTATATTATATTATATTATATTATATTATATTATATTATATTATATTATATTATATTATATTATATTATATTATATTATATTATATTATATTATATTATATTATATTATATTATATTATATTATATTATATTATATTATATTATATTATATTATATTATATTATATTATATTATATTATATTATATTATATTATATTATATTATATTATATTATATTATATTATATTATATTATATTATATTATATTATATTATATTATATTATATTATATTATATTATATTATATTATATTATATTATATTATATTATATTATATTATATTATATTATATTATATTATATTATATTATATTATATTATATTATATTATATTATATTATATTATATTATATTATATTATATTATATTATATTATATTATATTATATTATATTATATTATATTATATTATATTATATTATATTATATTATATTATATTATATTATATTATATTATATTATATTATATTATATTATATTATATTATATTATATTATATTATATTATATTATATTATATTATATTATATTATATTATATTATATTATATTATATTATATTATATTATATTATATTATATTATATTATATTATATTATATTATATTATATTATATTATATTATATTATATTATATTATATTATATTATATTATATTATATTATATTATATTATATTATATTATATTATATTATATTATATTATATTATATTATATTATATTATATTATATTATATTATATTATATTATATTATATTATATTATATTATATTATATTATATTATATTATATTATATTATATTATATTATATTATATTATATTATATTATATTATATTATATTATATTATATTATATTATATTATATTATATTATATTATATTATATTATATTATATTATATTATATTATATTATATTATATTATATTATATTATATTATATTATATTATATTATATTATATTATATTATATTATATTATATTATATTATATTATATTATATTATATTATATTATATTATATTATATTATATTATATTATATTATATTATATTATATTATATTATATTATATTATATTATATTATATTATATTATATTATATTATATTATATTATATTATATTATTATATTATATTATATTATATTATATTATATTATATTATATTATATTATATTATATTATATTATATTATATTATATTATATTATATTATATTATATTATATTATATTATATTATATTATATTATATTATATTATATTATATTATATTATATTATATTATATTATATTATATTATATTATATTATATTATATTATATTATATTATATTATATTATATTATATTATATTATATTATATTATATTATATTATATTATATTATATTATATTATATTATATTATATTATATTATATTATATTATATTATATTATATTATATTATATTATATTATATTATATTATATTATATTATATTATATTATATTATATTATATTATATTATATTATATTATATTATATTATATTATATTATATTATATTATATTATATTATATTATATTATATTATATTATATTATATTATATTATATTATATTATATTATATTATATTATATTATATTATATTATATTATATTATATTATATTATATTATATTATATTATATTATATTATATTATATTATATTATATTATATTATATTATATTATATTATATTATATTATATTATATTATATTATATTTATATTATATTATATTATATTATATTATATTATATTATATTATATTATATTATATTATATTATATTATATTATATTTACCTTTTCGTCTACATAATTGTGATTTGTTTACAAATGCACATGCCGAAATGTCAAACTTTTATAGCAAGAATGACATATATCCATCTCGCTCATTATGGCAAAAAATCTGTGAATTTAATAAGATAAGTTCAAGAAAATCACATGGAAATTGGGCTTAAGGAAAGCTGATCAAATAAGGGCTATCTTTATTATTATAGAACCCAATGAGTGTAACAATCGCGATCTGAATTTTATCATTGATGTTAATTATAAGGGCGATCTTATACCTACACTTGTCATATTTGACAACTTATATGACTTTTTATATGACTTCTCACATAGTCTGAAGGGGCCTTAACTTTTTACTACGTACTTATAGCGTATGACATAAATTATATGTTCATATATATTTTTATATTCTTTTGAATTGTTACTGAATAAAAATAACACAAATTTGCATAGTTTTTTTTTCATTTCCGAACCGCTGAACCGAACCGAAACCCCGGTTCAAAGAAAACAAAAACCGTTTTGACGAACCAATCCAAAAGTGCAAAAACGGTTAGAACCGATGAACAGAACCGACCAAATTTTTCACCCGGTTCACGTCCCTGATTCATAGGCTTATAGAAAAAGGGCAAAACATAAAATACATGCAACGCACATAAAAAGTGTGCATGCATGCTAGCTTCAGGCGAAGCGGGCAATGAAAATAAAGTGAGGTCGTGAAACTTGTTTATATTCCGGTAAGTTACACATCTAGTAGACATAAATATGTACACATAATTTTTTTTTCGTATGAGGCTTAATGGCCGAGTTATGGGCTTCTGAAGAATTGGCGAAGTTTAAGTACAATAATTTTTGAACACTGTTATTGGAATCAAGAAATTTATAATAAAATATAATATTGATTCAACTAGTAAAGAGGATGCTCTTTTTAATTTTTTAGTTAAATTCGAATTTTAAATTTTTTTATGTATGGAAATCTGGAAGTAAAAATTTTAAATCAAATTTTCAGTAACTTCGACATAATATTTTTTAAATATTTTTTTTTTTTTAAAAAGCCTTAAGTATATAGATGTTTCACAAAAAAAATTTTAGCGTGATCAATATTTTTTAAGGAGTATGTAAATTAAAGTACTTAAGAAAGTGCCACGTCCCATACAAAGTGCGGCACGTATGCATTTCAATTCATATATCTCGTATTTATATATTTCCGATATATTTTATGCTTTATTTTAAAGTCAATATAAAAAAAACAAAATATAGTATGTCGAAATTATTTCAATTCTGAGATGAAATGTTCACTTCCGGATTTCCAAAAGAAAAAAAAGTCAAATTTCCAATCTGATTTCATAATTGAAAAGAGCATTAAATTTTCTATTGGATCCACAATGTTTCATATTTAATTGAAATTTTGTTAAGTTCGAAAAACCGATTCCGAAAAATCCATTATTCATATAACGTCAATTTTTGGTAGTCCACAACTTGAAAACTAAGCCTTATATAAAAAAAAAATTAAATGTTTACACCTTCTAGAAGTACAATTAAGCCGAATATGAACAAGTTTCTAAATTACATTTTTTTTTGTGTTGTCCGCTTCGCCTGAAATGCCCCATCCCTGAAGTTAGCAAACTTTTACCCTTCTCTCTCTCTCTATTGAACATAAAGAAATTGACAAGGATAGCATCGCTTAGTAGGCGACGCTTTCACTAATTTGAATACACCGCAACTGAATAACCGTTGCGTTTGTTTTTGTTGTTATTTTGATGCCGATGGGAATTTAAACAGGTAAAAGCAACTTACAAATATTCTTGCGAGACCGACATCCACAAATTTTGGGAGCGTGTGAAATTGCTAGAACGGTGGGATGGCTCTTAACAGTTTCCACTTATGTCTCGAATTTTTGAACGACTCGAAGTACTCCCGCACACTTCAACTGATTGCGGACGCGTATTTAACGCCATAAATTGCAATAAAATCTAATAACTTAAACTTTATCAGGAATCCTTCAGAGCAAGAATCTAGCTAAGAGGAAACCCGTTTTGGACTGGTTAAGCGGCTCTGAGGACGAATATTAGAACGAACTACAAAGATTTTATATTTTTAAAAGCATACATCATCTATGTATATTTAATTTGCGTTAAATAAATACGTTTTTAAAGAGCAATAATTGAAGAATTTCTAAATTCTGGTTTTGACGGATTTCAACGGATTTTCGAATGCTGCTCCTCTCTCTTTATTCTGCCAATTACGGCTTTCCGCCGTACAGACCTGGCAGTACTATTTTCATTTTACTTTTATGTGATGTGTGTTACATACACATATATGTGGTGTTTTCAGTTGTGATTATTTTCCGATTACTCCATCCATCTACAACGAATTCAATTTTCCTGGCTGCAGCTGTTACATTTAGTAAATCATATTAAATCCTTTTAAAAAGTATTTTATCCAACTTTTATTTTGTATTATATACATATTTTAAAAACGCTATTTGTGTTATAGTTTTGTACTCATACGTTAATTCAGAATTTGAGCCTTAAAATGGATCGTTGGCTAAAAACTGAATCTATACTTAAACAAGATATATGTAGGTGAAAGCGATTCTGATGAGGGACCATCAACCTCCACCAAGAAACGTAAAGCTAGAAGTACTGTGATGAGTATTTATCATTTGGATTTACTTCTGTAAGCAAAGAAGATTTAGAAAGGCCTTTATGGCCCGTATGCATAAAAACTGAGTAAATGCTGCTTTTACTCCGGAGTAAGAAAAACGAGTTGAGTAAAAGCTATCTGAGTAAAGTAAATGCTCTGAGTAAAAGCTAATATTCGTATGCATAATCTTTTACTTTACTCGGTTTTTCGACTCTGTTATAATTTTGTATAACTGAGTTTTGAAACGTCAAAGTTAAACGTCAAAACATCAGAAATTTGTTTTGTTTACATGCAAATGTTAAAATGCATGCAAGTAAGTGACATTTGGAAGCCTAAAAAACAGCGAGTGGTGGAGTTTAGCGAAGAATAAGCTGTAGATGATGAAACTTTTGCTGGTAAGTAAACAAATATTAAAAAGAAAATATCAAAATCAGTGTTTTATTTTAGATAAATGAAGTTGCATCTACACCTCAAGCAATGCCAAGTCATCAATAAAAACTAATCCTAATCCGCCATGCATTCAACCACCAGCCCCACAACAGCAGCCAGTGGCAGCTGCGGTCACCGACACAGTTACGTGTGCGGTATTTAGTTGAAAAAAAATAAAATTCCGTGACATAGTTCTCGACTTTGGTGGGGGAACTGGCATTTTGTCTGTGTTTGCTGCAAAAGCTGGTGCTGCTTAAGCTATTGCTGTGGATTGTTCCAATATTATGGAATACGCTCTGCAAGTTGTTATTAATAATATTTTAACAGATGTCATTAAGGTGGTGAAGTGAAAATTCTATGAAATTTATATGCCGGGTGGCATTGAAAAATTGGACATTATCATTCCAGAGTTAATGGGTTACTGCCTATTTAACGAGTTCATGTTAGACACAGTTTTGTATGCACGTGATAAATGGCTTAAACCCGATGGGGGTAAAAGCAAATGATGGGACGATGAGCTGTATACGTAAGGTAGCTGTCACCGAACCCCTGGTCGATGTTGATCAGAAACACGTTTTTGCACCATATATGTTCAAAAAAGTTGACTTATATACTGTTTGAAAAACAGAAAATCCACTCAACCACCAGCAGCCAGTGCTAGCTGTAGCTCCATCTTCTTCTGCGGTCAACTACACAATGGTAACTAAACAAATATTTAAAAGAAAAAAATATAAAATCAGTGTTTTATTTTAGATAGGGAAGTAGTTGCATCTGCTGCTCCAGCAATGCCAAGTCAAGAATCATCAAGAAAACATTCACAAATAGTAACATCGTGGTTAATAATGCTACCACAAGCAATTAAATCAAAAAATTGCGCAGTGGGTCCGCTGCAAATGACGTGACATTGCGTGGTTATTATTTTGACAAGTGTATAATTTTAGCATGCTCAAAGATGAGGTGCGCAATGCGATGTATCATAACAAGCACCTGTTTCGTGGAAAAGTGAGTATAGTAAATATTATCCAATATGATGCATTTTATGTAACTCAATCAAGTATTTGATGGTATGTATATTGAAACAAAATAATTTTATTTGCAGGTTTCTCTCGATGTTGGTTGGAACTGGTAATGTCTCTGTGTTTGCTGCAATATATGGTGCTGCTAAAGCTATTGTTGGGAAAACTGATCAAATCACGGGTATCTTTATGATGGAACCTAAGGAGCGTAACAGTCGCGAAGGGCAAATTGTCAGATGCTCATGAAAATAACACGCATAGGATGCGTTTATATAGTATACCTGCAGATTGTGCTCGCGTATACCTATGTTGTCTACAATTCCTCATTAAAATTACAAAAAATAAAAAATTGTGACAAATTATTAATTATTAATATTATTATTGTTATACCATCTTAAAGGGAATAAATTAAGCTTTTTTAACTTGCTATAAAAGTTATAGGTTATTAACACATTTTTTGGAAAAAAAAATGGTCATTGTACGACACAGGCTTATCTTTGGCATATTTAGGCAACCAGAAGAGTGTTGGGAATCATTTGCTGTAGCATCCATCTTTGCAATAACAACATCTTCATTCTTCAATTTCTCGGCAAGCTCTTCATAAATGGGTGTAAGTTTCTTACAGCGACCACACCAAGGTGCATAGAATTCAACGAGTGTATCTTTGTCATTGCTTATGACAACTTCATCAAAGTTCTTGGCAACGTTCTTCACGGTTGTATCATGGGTCTCTGGTATGGGTTCAGATTTGATAAATGGTTCTAATTCACCTTCCAAAAGTTGCGCAGCGAATTCAGCAAATTATCAACAGAGGATTCTTTTTTTAATGCAAATTTGAGATTCTAGCAATCGCGTGCCAAAATTACTGGTTTATCACCAACAAAGTCGTAGCCAATTCATTTAATTCATGCTGGAAGTCATCCTTATGACTAATATCAAAGTTCAGTTTGCCAGCATACTCCTTGGCAATTTTCAGAACGCGATTACGCCAGTAGTTGGTGCCTTTTGGATTTTTGTCGTAGTCAACGCTGTAATATGCAGTAATCAATGGATTTTGGAAATCACGTACACCGTCCTGGGCGCGATGTCCAACTAAACCGTAGCTATAAACTAGAAAGGTCCACGCAGTTTCATTAAAGTAAGCAGAAATGCAGGATTACTTACAAATTGTCTTTGATAAAAGTGCTCAAATCTGTTTCCGATGAGCCATCAAATGTATCTTCGAATTCAATGGACAAGTGTGGGGGACGTATAAGCCGAACGCCTTCACTGCTTCTTTGATTATAGTCTTATACGGCTAAATTATAATTTTTATTGATAAATCGCGTAAAATAAGTACAATTTTTATACGTTTATATTAAGTTAAGTTCAAATTCAACGACTGAATGCAGTATAAGACGAAATAATTTTGCCCAAAAATAGTCTGAGTAAATACTCTGAGTCAACAAAATAGCAAACTCAAGATTTTCTGAGTAAATGTAGCTTTTACTCGCTTTCTTCCGTTTTTATGCATACGAAACTGAGTAAAAGCTATCGTATAACAGAGTAAATACTCCAAATGTCATTTTCACATTTTTATGCATACGAAATTTTTTACTCGTTATTTTCAGAGTAAACGCTACATTTATGAGCAAATAGTTCGAGTAAAAGATTTTACTCAGTTTTATGCATACGGGCCTATGTGTGTAATGTCGCTAAAGCTTATCAAATGAATGCATGAAACCCACCAAACTCCGACGTCATTTGGAAACAAAGCATAGTGAGCACATTAGTAAGTCTATCGATTTCTTTAAAATCAAAAACCAAGAACTTGTTTCAAGTCAAAATCTTATGCAAAATACCACAACTGGTATCATCAACAAAAAAGCAGTAAAAGCATGTGAAGTATCCCAACTGGTAGCAAAAGCTGAAAAACTCCACAACATAGCAGAAAAACTAATTCTTCTTGCTGCAAAAGCAATAGCAAATACAATGTTCGGGGCTAAAGCAAGAAAAGACTTAAATTTGATTTCCTTATCGAACGATACGGTCAAGAACAGAATTGAAGATATGTCATGCAATAAAAGAGCAATTAATTTCAAGAGTGCTTAAAAGTAGTGATGGGAACTATCGAATAAAAACTATCGAGTTATTCGATAGTCTATTTGTTTTCATTCAGTCGATAGCTGTTCACGATTCACTCACTAGATCACTCATACATAGAAAAAATTCAAGTACAGCGCAACTATCGAATAAAAAGTTTTGTATGTGATTTACAAAAACCACTTACTTCAAATCACTCAATGACGAAAAAAGAATTCTCACGAATTGCCGGCGGCAAGAAGCTTTTAAATGAACACAATAAATATAATAATTTAATGAACTTTTTTAACATTGATAAAATATATTGGTAATTATATCTTCATTTAGAAAACTGTTTATTAAAGGAAAACTTCAATAGCGCACCTGTAGTCATGCGGCCCGGATTCAAGCGATCAACTGCTTGGGAGTTCTTTGTGAGAAGTGGAAGTGCTGTTCGTTGCAATATATGTAAAAAATACTTTAAGTTTGCGGGAAATACATCCAACTTGAATGATCATTTGCGACGTAGACATCCACTTTATCTAAAAGATAGTGATAATGCCAGTCAGCAAAGTACGATTGAGAGCTCAGCTGGAGTAGGAGGTGCAAATTGTACAGGGTTACAGCGAGATGCACAAGGAACTGTTACAGGTGGGGCAGCAGCTCAAATAATTAACACATCAGAAAGTGTTGAACCTAAGAAAAAAATGAATTTACAGACAAAGTTGTTTTTAAAAGATTCTCGTACAGAACTTTCCGAAAATGGAAAGAAGAGCATTGACAATTCATTAATAAAAATGATAACAGTAGATATGCAACCATTGTCCATTGTGGAAAATGAGGGATTCGTAGAATACTCTAAGAAACTGCAGCCATTATATTCACTGCCAAATCGGAAACTTCTTTCCAATACTATGTTGCCTTTTAAATACACAGAAGTTCGAGAAAAACTGAAAAATATGTAGGTCTCGGTTTCTTCTATTGCTATCACAACGGACATTTGGACGTCTGATAGCCAAAAAGGATTTTTATCTGTTACCAGCCATTTTATCTTTGAAAATAAATTGCGGTCTGCGGTTTTGTCCACGAAAGAAATTTTCGGCAAACATACTTCGGAAAATATAGCAGCAGCCTTAATGAAAATTTTTGAAGATTGGGCAGTTTTTATGAAAGTTGTTACTATTGTAAGTGACAATGGTGCGAATATTAAAAAAGCTATTGTTGATCATTTGAAAAAACACCACCATCCATGTGTTGCTCATACCTTGAATTTGTGTGCAATTGACGCAATTAAAAACGTGCAGCAAGTAATAAATATAGTAAGTAAGTGTAGAGCAATAGTTTCACATTTTAGTCACAGCTGCCACGCTACAGAGAAGCTTAAAAATATGCTGAAACAAATGGGTGTTGCGCAATTAAAACTAAAACATGACGTTCCAACAAGATGGAATTCCGCACTCATAATGCTGGAGCGTATATTATTGGTCAAGGAGCCACTGTCGGCTGTAATTACTTCCTTGAAAAATGCTCCAGATTTCTTGAATGTTTCAGATTGGGATATTATACCTGACTGCATAGCTATTTTGAAGCCAATGGAATCAATGACATCAGAGCTATCAGCTGAAAAATATACGACTATGTCAATAGTAATACCACTTGTAAGAGGACTGCAAGTTACCATAAAGAACCATCAAATGAAAACGGTGAATGGAGTTTGCCTTAGAACGAATTTACTTGATGTTGTACACAGAAGGCTGGGACAATTGGAGTCCGATAAAATGTGTACAAAAGCCACAATATTCGATTCAAGATTTAAAAAAGTTGCTTTTGGGAACGAAAATAATGCTTTTAATGCTCAAAAGTTGCTTATAGATGAGATGATTTATCTATTCTCCCATCAAAACTCAACAAGTCCAGGTGAGTGAAAGTACGAACTCCTTGTGGGTTCTTTTGGACCAAAAAGTTTTGGAAGCAAAAAGTACTTGCAGTAATGCTCCCAGTGTGACTGCAAAAATTTCATTCGAGCAATAACTGAGACATGAGTCCTTGCACCGGTCCAAAAACCCATTAATTTATTGGGACTCTAACAAATTTATTTTTCCCGAGCTCTACCAGCTTTCAGTTAAATATTTATGCATTCCTGCGACGTCGGTTCCTTCTGAAAGAATTTTCTCCAAGACAGGTCAGCTGATTAATGACCGAAGAAATAGATTAGAAGGAGAAAAATTAAATCAAATAATTTTTTTCAATTGTAATTTTGATATTTAATTTTTTATTTCTTTATTTATCGATTTTTCTTTAAGTTTTTTTGCTATACAACTGAATGTATTCATTATCTTATTTTTGTGATATTTTAAGTTAGTTTTTCTTATACAACTGAATGTGTTCATTAATTTATTTTCGTGATAATATTTTTAAATACAAATATGCTACTAAACAAAAAATTTAAATCAAAAAATAGTTGCAATTAGCTGGACAGATTATGCAAAATTATTAAAAAATTGTTTATATTTTAACAGTGAACAATTACTTGCTGATATTCGGTAAACCCAATTGATGACAACCAACTCTGAATTAAAATTAAATGAGTGAACGAATGAGTGAAAAAAATCATTCGATAGTCAAAATCATTCAGTTACTAACTATCGTTTGTTGAAATCACTCGATAGTTCCCAACACTAGTTAAAAGTCAATATTACTCACTGCAATCAGATGAGAGTACCGATGTATCTAACAATGCTAATTTATTAGCATTTATTAGATATGAATTTGAATTTAAAATTCAAGAGGATTTGTTATTTTGTGATTCCCTACCATCGTGTACTACAGCTTATGCCATATTTAACGCTTTGAACCATTTTATAACCGAAAATGGAATCCAGTGGTCAAAATGTGTTGGAATTTGCACTGACGGTGCTTGTGCAATATAAGCTAAAAGAACGTCAAATATCTAAGGTTGGAATGGGGTCCGCAAAAAAAATTTAACTCGATAGGGGGTTGTTGTAGTGGTCAAGGGGATGGCAATAAAGGAAACAACTGTTTGTTTTTTATTCCATTTAATTAATATTTAATTAAGTAACTTATTTAAGTATTAAAATTAATAGCGTGCAACGCCAACGAAATATCAAAAGCAAAGACAAAGAGAAATTGCAAAAATCAGAAATGCAAGTATACCAAAAAATGACAGATGTGATTTTCTAGTTGCAGGGATGCATAAGCATCGAGTTCTTACATTCTCCCGGACCAAATTTACGTCGGTAGCACCTGGAACCGAACTGTCTGCTTGCGTGGTCGCTCTGAACGTCGAAGCATTGGTGTATTCATCTGAGGTTCAATATGTACATCCGTCGACAACGAATTACGTGGAACAGTAGATCTAACGTCAGCATCATGTTGCGTATGGCTTATAGCTATGGGACTACCTGGCGTCAAATCCCAATCAGAATCGTTCATTGGTGTCTCGATATCTGGCTGCATTTCAGCTTTTCGGATCTGATTTTGATGTCGTCTTATAGTGCCATAATTACTTGTAATGGTGTACATCATTCGACCCATCACCTGGCTAATAACACCAGGAATCCATCTGCTCTTCCCGGAGAAATTTCGAACTTGAACTTTTTGACCTACGATGAGTTTTGTATTTAATTGTGACTTTGCGTGTGCCTTAGGGCAAAGTGCTGACAACAGAGTTCGAGGCTGACGACCATGCAGCATTTCGGCTGGTGACTTTCATGACAGTGGATTTGGGGTTGAGCGATAGGTTTTTAAATACTTGCATAACGCCAGTTCCTTGCTGACACCTTCCTTCATTGATTTTTTAAAAGATTCTTTGAATGTTCTCACGAAACGCTCCGCTAACCCATTGGATGCGGGATGAAATGGTGCACTTGTGAGGTGCTCGATGAGGTTAAGCCCACAGAACTGATTGAACTCCCTCGACGTGAATTGAGTTCCATTGTCGCTGACAATGGTTTGTGGTAACCCCTCGATGGCAAATATTTTTTGTAAAGATGAAATTGTTGCATTGGATGTTGCTGTCGAAATTTCTATGGTGTATGGAAACTTAGAGTACGAGTCCACGACTATGAGCCACATACTTCCAAAGAAAGGGCCCGCAAAATCGAGATGAATACGTTCCCAAGCTTGCTTAGACTCAGGCCATTGCGAAAATTGGCGTTTAGGGCTACTTGCCATTGATAAACAAATTTAACAGGACTTACATATTGTCTCAATAGCTTCATCAATTTTTGGAAACCACACGTAGCGTCTTGCCATCTGCTTCATGCGACTTTTGCCCCAGTGAGCCTCATGCAGCATACTCAGAACTCTCTGCTGGAGAGTTTTTGGAACGATAACTCTAGTATAATCTGTATGCAAGAGTATGACACCGCTCTGTAAAGACAAAGAGAGCCGACGCTCATAAATGGTTTTAAATTACCTTGAGACTCTGGCAAACTTTGCGGCCACCCATCTTCAATCATTCGCTTAACAATTCGTAGATCGTTGTTTCGGTCTGTTTCTTTTGCGATCACCGCTGCACTAATTGGAAAATCGCTTGTAGTTGCTTCATAAATTTCATTGACGTTTAGCAACGTATTCTCTTCACGATCAAATTCAACGTCTTCGCCAACTGGAAGTCGTGAGAGAGCGTCAGCGTTTGCATGTTGTGCTGTATTTCTGTAACGTATGGAGTAGTCGTAAGCTTGTAACAAAATAGCTCATCTCTGTAGCCTATGCAACTTCATCACCGGTAACCTTTTATGAGGATGGAAAATGGTTATCAGCGCCTGATGATCTGTTGTTAACTCAAACTGTCTACCGTAGAGATACTGGTGGAAGCGCGTAACACCAAAAATTATCGACAAGCCTTCTTTCTCGACTTGTGAGTAATTCAACTGGCTGGTATTTAAAGTTTTTGATGCGAACGAAATTGGTTTTTCTGTCCCATCCGGATATCTGTAAGAGAAAACTGCACCAATCTCATATTTTGATGCGTCCATCGCGAGAATTATTGGAAGCTTATCATCATGATGAACAACCTGTGTAGCTTCTATGATATCGTTCTTCAATGCATTAAAAGCTGCGTCTTGCTTAGGACCCCACTCGAATCTAACTTCTTGTCGCCTCAAAAGATTTAAGGCTGATGCCTTTGCTGAAAAATTTTCAATGAATTTGTTGTAGTAATTTATTTTTCCTATAAAAGCTTCGACTTCGCGAACGTTCCTAGGTCTAGGCATCAATTTAATCGCATCCAACCGTTTTGTAGAAGGTGTTATACCTTTTGAGTCAATTATGTGACCTACGTACTCTATTTGCTCATTTGCTAAAACACATTTATCTTTTCGGCATCTAAGCCCATTAAGCGTTTAAAAATTTCCCGAACATTCTTCTGATGTTCTTCATCATTTTGTCCCGTAATGATCACATCATCCAAATACGCGGCACTTCCAGGCACCTCTGTCACCAGCTCCTCCATGAATCTTTGAAAAATTCCTGGAGCGCTGGCCACACCAAATGGTAATCTTTGGAATTGGAATAACCCAAACTGTGCCTCACTAAGGTCTATTTTTGTAAAAAATTTACCTCCTTGCAATTTGTGGAAAAGGTTCTCGATTCGTGGAATTGGGTACCGCTCAATTTCTATTTGTGGATTCAAACCAACTTTGAAATCAGCACACTCTCGCAGTGTTCCATTTGGTTTTTTTACAACAACAATGGGTGCCGCCCATTCACTTGCTTTTATTGATTTTAAAACATTTTTACTTACAAGACGATTTATTTCAGCGTGTACGTCATCATACTGCACAAATGGTAAATTATATGGCTTACAGAATTTCGGTTTTGCATCTGGCTTTAGTCTAATTTCGGCCTTAAAAGTTGTGCATAGTCCTAGAGTGTTTTCAAAAATGACGGGATACTCGTTTGTAAGGTTGGAGAGCGAAGATATCAGATTACTGTTTGATGCCTGACCTGTCGAAGAAAAAGAACTATGATTACAGGTAATGTTTTTTGGAATCTCAACATGAAAATTAAATGTTTTAAACCAGTCTAGACCAAAAATGTTCGTTGCACTTTCACTTTCCACTACGACCAATGGTACAACTTTGTTGACGTCATTGCAGCGGACATTTACCATAGCGATTCCTTTTAATGGTAGATGATGACCTCCGTACGCTCTAAGAACTTTATCTGTAGGAACGCATTGCGGTTCTCCGAGTTGCCTATATCCAGCTGCACCAACCAGCGAGCAGGAGGCGCCAGTGTCTACCTGAAAGTTGAGCATCTTGCCATTTACATTGAGTTTGACTTCGATTTTTTTTCTACGATGCCTGATGTGTGAACGACATCGACTGCACTGATGTTCTCAAATGATTTGTTGAAAATTGAATTAGCCTGTATTTGTTTCGTGACTACTTTTCTATTTGATGCTGAATTGCAAACTGATAAGCTAAGTGTCCTGACTTTGAGCACGTATTACATTTTGTTTTTCTTTTAAAATGGTAACAATCGGTTCTGGCATGTGATACGCCGCACCCCGGGCATGATTTCAATGCAGAGTCTGGAGGGCCACGACTTTGGCTACGCCCTCTCCCTTTGTTGCTCAAGCGATTATTATTTTTATATCTCGGAGCTGACGACTTAGAGATAGCATTCACCACTATAGGCTCGGCATCCTTCATTACCGAACAAGTTTTTACGGTAGTCTCGTAAATTGAAGCAATTTGTAACACCTCTTCTAACTTTGGATTTGTTTTTTGCAAAGCTGCCGAATTTTGCTGTCAACGTAAGACTCAACACAGCCCACCTTGGAACACTTGAACATGCAATTGTTAGCGGCTCCACGAAGTTCGGCGACCCAGTTGCTGTAGGACTGATCGGACTTCATTGTGGTGCTATAAAATTTAAAGCGTGCTGCCAGCACATGTTGCTTATCGGTGAAATGCTCGCTTAAGGTTGTGATGATTTCTTTAAATGTTTTTTCTTTAACTTTTCCATCGAAAAGCTTTTGTAAAAGTTCTAGGACGTCCGCTCCTATCCAACTGAGGAGGCTTGCGCGCTTAGTCTGCTCCATTTGTCGCATGCTTTGTTGAAGCTTCGACAGTTTTGTACTGCTGCCGCTTGCCTCTCGCCACTGAATTTTCCTTCCCTCATCTTCTCTAAAAACTCTCTGTTTTCCTTAACCACGTTAGCTAGGAACGCTTGATTTGATGCCTGCAATGTTTGCAGCACATGTTCCAAGGCATCGGCATCCATTATAAAATTGCAAAAATTTGAGGTTATAAGGAATCCGTCAATATCTCACCAATCCTCGTCGCCAGAAATGTTGTAGTGTTCAAGGGGATGGCAATAAAGGAAACAACTGTTTGTTCTTTATTCCATTTAATTAATATTTAATTAAGTAACTTATTTAGGTATTAAAATTAATAGCGTGCAACGCCAACGAAATATCAAAAGCAAAGACAAAGAGAAATTGCAAAAATCAGAAATGCAAGTATACTAAAAAATGACAGATGTGATTTTCTAGTTGCAGGGATGCATAAGCATCGAGTTCTTACAGGGGTCCTCGGACTACATAAGTTTAAGAACCCCTGGTCTAGGAGGTAGCGTTGTATTTTTAGTGGTCATTTTCTCCCGCATAGTTTTTTTGCAATTGAAAGTTTGAATATGGCTAGTAATCCAAGCAAGCGTCAGTCACCAGAGTCATGGTACGGCTGGTTGTGTGAAGCCAACAAAAAAAGTTTCGCTCAATGTCTCGGAAAGTAAACCATAAGTAGGAAAGACCAATGTTGTAGAGTAGATGAAAAAACATCGGTTTCATGTCCGAAAAAATTTCCGTGTGACCAAATTCTACCCACTTTTCATAGTTCTAAAATTATGCCTAATTTTCATGTGATCTTTCTTGAACTTATCTTATCAAATTTTTGTAAGAAAGAAAAAGCATGCGAGCATAACCTAATGCGCTTAGAGAATGCGAGAGGCACACATTTGCTATTTTTATAGCATGTGATATCCTCTGTGATTTCAGGAGATCAAGAAAGTTCAAGTCAATAAGCAAAAGGTTATAGCTGCTGAGAAATTAATTTATTAACTTAGTCCAACAATTTGACAATGAGTGACGATTATTTAAGTAAATAAATAGAAAATAGTTTTCACAAATGCCATCGCATTCAAGTAAGTGAATAAATCGAATGTTCACTGTTGTCGCCGTGGTGCTGTTTGTTACGATCACCCACTTAATCATCGAATTCACACCAGTGTACAAAATCGCTGCAAATGATGTAAAGGAACGTGATAATCCACGTTTCACAATGCGAAAACTACCAAAAAACTTGGTCGATTCATGGCAAAATTACATGCTTAAGTCTTTACTGTAAGGTTTTCAAATTAATATCTTGCAAGTGTTGGAGAAAACAGGGGTAAGAGGAACTAATTCGATAAAGGTATTTTACTTCTGTATGTTTACTTCTATCCTAAATATGATATAGCCAAAAGTGCAATTCAATTTAGGCTTGGACTTTGAGAACGGTGCAAATTTGTCCACTTTTTATTTTTTTAATCATAACTCTAAAACAATCTGTATTTGTGGCGGTTACACATTATCAGACTTACTGTAGAGAATAAAATTTCCTATCAATATGCAATTTTATAAAGTCAAAGAACTTATATTTTCATCAAAATAAGTTAAAAAACTATTTAAAAAACCGAAAAATTTCAATGTTTTGATTTGTTTTTTCATTTTTGGGTATAACTTTTTTCAGATTAGACTTAGAGATTTTTGATAGGTGATGTAGTTTCCGTCAAAATGATGACCCACAAAAGTATTTTGGATAAAAATTGGGTGAGATTCAGTCGTTTATAGTTATCTACTTTTGTATGATTTTACCAATGTAAATAATTCAATAAAAAAGTAATTTTCAGCTTATCAATGATGTATTGTTATTATTTGTTCAAACTATTGATATAGTACATACAGTGAGCCACAATCCGTAAGACAAATTAAATTTTTTTTGAAGCAGGCACTCAGCAAATAAAACAACATGAATATCATTTTTATTTTTCAGTTTGAACCAAAAAATGTACGTACTTGGTCAAGCGATCAAGGGTGCTAAGGCTCTCATATGAATATTTCTGAATTCGGAAAGCTTTAAGCCCAAATTTAAATAACACGGCGATAGTAGTAGTGTATTTTGACACATTGATTTAGTTTTAAGGAAAAATCCATTTTTTTATCTTTGAAAATATGATTTTCGTGTTTTTTTACATGCCGAATCAGTTATAGTGATTAAACTATTCTTATTTAACTTATTTAGTACTAACTTGTTTCAACTAATGATGTGTTTCAAGTAAAACAAGAAAATTGAAAAATATAAGTTCATAATTTTTATATATTTATAGCCCCCAAAGGAAAAATCCTGGTTGCAAAAAATTCTATAATTTGAGCACACATAAAAGCAAACAACATGAATATAATTTTTCTTATTTTCGACTCAATTTTTCTGACGAAAAACTACCAACAAAATTGAAACTAATGGCATCGGTTGTAAACTACAAAAACGTAGCAACAAATACACGCATTTTTTAGGATTTTTTCGACTGAAATTTTCTGAACAAAAACAAAAAACAAAATTTACGCGGCAACAGTTGCAAATTTCCAAGTTTGAAGAAGTCAAAACAAAAATCATGCTATTGCATTTGCTGGTTGTCTGGTAGATATAAAAATTGATTTTCTCAAATGCAGGCTTAATGTTAATCAATGTTGTTAAATATTTTTCCTCAACAAGTTTTTCTTTTTAAATTTCAATTTATTTATTTTCATTTTCTAATATTCAAATAACTTTTTTATTAATTTAAGAAAATAAATAAATTAGAAAATACAATATGGTCTGAATTAAGCATTGTGAATTCGTTTGGTTCGTTGCAAAAGCCGATGAAAATCACAAATAAAATTCAATGGCATTTGCTTCGTAATTCTCACTGGTTCCAGCTTTCATTCGGCTCGCAATAATTTAATACAGGGAAAAAGCTCGGACTCTCGTTCTTTTATATTTACTCTTTTGCACAAAAAGACAGATTTAATATTTTATTCCAATTTATTCATATGTATACAATATATCAAAATAGTAAAAATTTTTAACAAATTATTTATAATTGTGTTGGAATGAAATCTACATAAAAATCTACAATTTTTCTTAATCCACAAAGAAATGAAAAAAACTTCTTCTCACATAGTATTGTCACTGACACATTTCTGAAATGGCAAAAATTTATATTGAATGAAAAATGTAAAAGCTTGAAAGACAAAAATTATTGCATAATGATGCATTTTTTTCTCAATTTTGAATAAATTAAATTTCATGCAACACTCGAAGTTAAAATCCAAAAAAAAGGCAACTTTCCGATCCAAAAACGATAAATTTGAAACAGTTGTAACTTCTTAAGAAATTACAATTTTCAATGGCCCGTAGGCATAAAACTTACTAAAATCTTTTACTCGAACTATTTGCTCAGAAATGTAGCGTTCACTCTGAAAATAACGAGTAAAAAATTTCGTATGCATAAAAATGTGTAAAAGACATTTGGAGTATTTACTCTGTTATACGATAGCTTTTGCTCAGTTTCGTATGCATAAAAACGGAAAAAAGCGAGTAAAAGTTACATTTACTGAGAAAATCCTGAGTCTTACTTAGAACATTTTCGTTGTTTTGTTGGTAGTTATATTCAGTTTTTTCAAATTTTTTGTAAAAAATAGCTTTTTTTGCACAATTTTAAGTTTATTTATTTTAGGCTTGCCTGAAAGTTCAAAAATTTGGTGATTTTATTCTGAAAGCAACGGAATCGCAAATGGTTCTATTAAACCTTTATGATGATTGGCTTAAGGCCATTTCTTATACCGCATTCAGTCAATAAATTTATATTTTGTGCGTTCTAGATGTCCAACCATAAGACAAGGCTACAATCGCAGAAGCTCATCATTTTTGGTGAACATTAATCGATGTACATTGGAGAAAGATAAAGTGAAACTTTAGGACTTGTTTTTGGCTGATTATGGCAAAAATAATAATGTGAACGATGCCTAACTAACACAATCAGAAATTTGTGATCTCATTTTGGGTATGAAAATTAGTGAACGGCGCAACCCCACAAATTGCAGAAATTAAGAATCAAACTAGGGAGCAAAATCAAATTGCTGAAACTACTAGTCGCAAGACCAAAAAACATGGTGATGAAATTATAACATCGACTATCTCCGACTATGAAACGCTAACATTCAGTTCAAAAGAAGATTGGCGTGTACGTACCATTTTTGCGACAAATTTACATTTGCGTACGAACCACATTTACAATTTACAAAAACAATTGTTAGAACTTGCTCCATTACACTCGGATCATGCTCATTGACCGCTTACAAATTAACGCCACCTGGTCTTGAACGGGATTCTAAAAATACTGATAAAGGCAACGGGGAGATTACGATATCCATGGCGCCGCGATCTGGTACTGGTTTTCGATAAAACACGTCAAAATAAAGTGAACATTTTAAATAAAAAAAATTGATATCTAGTTTGGTTTTCGAGATATCGATACTTAAAAATTTGATTTTGATAGTACCATATGAAGTATGATTTCCGTGGCGCCGTAATCTGACGATGGTTTCTGATGAAACGCGTCAAAATAAATCGAAAATGTTGGATAAAAAAAATCGATATCTCGTTTGGTTTTCGAAATATCCATACTTAAAAATTTGATTTTGATAGTGCCATATGAAGTATGATTTCCGTGGCGTCAAGACAACAAACAAAACGGTATTTACCATCACAAGGAAATTTACTGCATTGGTCTTAATATATTTTTCCAAATAGACCTTCATGTGTGCATAATCAATAAAATGATGACGCCGTAATGATTTCGACAAACACCATTCATGCACGCATGACGGATATCATTTTTGGTTGAACTGTTAACGTCTTGACATTTTGACGTCAAAAGCATGTGCGGGAATTAAAATTGCATTTAATATTAAAAAAAAAGTATGAAATGAGTTTAGTTCAAGCTTAAAAAATCTTTAAATTACAAATTAAATACAAAAGTTTAATTAATTCATCTAATTATCTTTAGTGCAGCTTATTTCTAATTTCTTTTCCGCACTCATTGTCACCTTCTTCGTCTAAAAATCATGTAAACTGAGCTAAGTTCAGCACACACTATCATGCACGCATGATCAATCAAAAAAATATTTTAATATTGCTCATGCGCATGACCAATCAGTCAATCAGCCACCTACACGGTCAGTTTGCATGAACAATCACCGGCCGTTTACTAGCCATATACAAACTATCAATTGCAAAAAATACTATGCAAGAGGAAGTGACCATCAGAAATGCAACGCCAGCTCCCGGACTATTTTGAGAATTTTTTTAACTGAGCTACATTATTTTTTGAGTATCAATGATGGTGCAAAGATCTTTCAAAATTTACTTAGCGAAGCAGATGTGACGCTTTTTTTAAAATTTGAACCAAATTATATTTTTTAAAACCCTTAATTTCCAAAAAATTTGTAAATAATCTATAGTTTTTCAAGCTGTTAAGAAAGCTTTACTTTTTCTTTTTAAAATGATATATCGGTTGTTCTAAGTGTTCGCATAGAATCTCATATCGCATAATCTCTTTTTATCGGAAACCAAGAAATAAAAATTAATAAATTTACTGGAAACAGTTTTAATAATTTGTTATAATTTTTTATTTTTTTGTTATTTTAATGATAAATTGTGGCCTACATAAGTACAAACGAACACAATCTGTAGGTATACTATATCAATGCATCATATAAGAGTTATTTTCATTAACGTCTGACAATTCGCCCTTAAAGTTAACATTAATGACAAAATTCAGATCGCGATTATTACGCTCGTTAGGTTTCACTTCAAAGGTACCCGTGATTTGATCAGCTTTCTTTACGGTTATCTAAATATTGCACCAGTCGACAGCAATAACTTCAGCACCACCAGCTATTGCAGCAAACACAGGAAAACACAGTTCCACAACCGACATCCAGTGTTGTGTGTTAATTACCACACTTATATCACAATGTGTTGTTTTAACAAAAAACTACATATTGTGGTATATTTTTGGGATGATGATTAACATCATCCAATAACAGTAAATTTCTGTTATTACATTATGGCATATTTTTGGGCATTTGCTTATTTGTTGGTCAGCTTAAGTTGCTATGTGAAAATTCTACTTGTTGAATTATAACAAGAATGAGAACACAATGCAATGAACTGCAACAACAAAATAGCAAACAAATGCAAGTTATGAAACCCGGAAATATGCCAACCTCACTATTATTGTAGGCCAAAATTTAAACTAGAATAAGATTTTTGCTTATCAAACATTTTGTTCTGGTTTACATTTTTAAAAAAGGCCAAATAATTTAACCTAGAATAAATTTCTGTAGGTTAAATATTTGCAAAGTAGATTAAGTTTGTTTTTGTTTAAATTATTGTTTTTGTTACCTAAGTAAATGATTTTAGCATGTAATTTGTTCTTGTAATTAGCATCATAAGAGGTGTTAAGCTATTTAAGATTTTTAATAAAGATCAGAGTTAGTTCTGAGCCAAAACGTAACAAAAGTAAACTACTTGTTATTATTACTTGAATTATTTATGAAGATTTGCAGATATAAAAGGGAATACTGGTAAGTATCCTTTCTAATATAAAGTCTTATTTAATTCTTTTCAGATACAACTCTCAGCAACGTGTTATCCCTCGAAAGGATAAACACACATAACAACACCAGAACAACCTGCAACTAAAATTATTTTGTTTCAATATACTCCATCAAATACTTGATTCAACTTAAATGCATCATATTGGATATTTATTATACTCAATTTGCCACTAAACAGGAGCTTATTATGATACGGTAGGTTGCGCTAGGTTATATTGCGCACCTCTTCTTTGAGCATTTCATCGTTTTTGCCAAAATGTACATGAGTTAAAATACGTTCCAATACGGCACAAGAAGATGGAGCTACAGCTGGCACTGGCTGCTGTTGTAGGGCTGGTGGTGGTTGAGTGGATCCTGGTTAATTGGTATTCCAAGCCCTGTAGAGGCAACTGTTTTTATTTAGCATTTTGCTTTAATTTTCCAACATTTAAGCAAAAAAAAATTTTCTTGTTGTCAATGTAAAAAATATAATCTTGTGTTTTCGCAGAGTTCACAAAATGTTGCAATGCAACGGTGAGAAAATCAATGTGTAAATACGACTTATGGAAAAACAAAAGCTATTTTCAGTTTTGGATAACTAAAAAAAAATTTAGATTGTAAAATTTTAAGGCGGCATAACCTAAAAATAAAGATGACCGATGATGAAGAAGAGTGTGGGAAATGCAAAATGAAGTTTTTAGACATTAATTGCATAGGTTGTGAAGGTGTTTGCCAAAAGTGGTTCCATTTGACATGTGCATCTATATCATCTGCCGAAATGAAGTTGATAAATAAAAATAAACAGTTTAAGTGGATGTGTGGCGACTGCAATGTACAGTATGTAAGTCTGATTGATACGTATATGAAGAAAATAATGAATGAAATGATGGACACAATGAAGACAACGATGGAACAATTGGTTTTAAAGAAGTTAGATGAAATTATGAGGGAAACTAAAAAGAATCAGAGTAAAGTTCTGTAAGCGGATAAAGTTAGAGAGTCAAATGATGAAGTACTCATTGTACACCCGAAGAAACAAACGCAGACAACCAAGAAAATATGTAAGGAAAAGCTGAATCCAGCAGAAATGAAAGTAGGAATTGAAAATGTCAGAAAAGTAAGAAATGGAGGTATCGCTATAACCTGTAAAAGTAAGGATGAAATTAGGAAAATAAATTATGAAGTTAAAATAAAGATGGGAAACGAGTATGTGGTGAAAATTCCGGAATTAAGAAGACCTAAATTAAGAATATTTGATGTTGAAGATGAAATGAATGACAATCAAGTAATAACTCCGTTACGGAATCAAAATCCTGAAATAATACAAGGGAATGCTGATGTTTAAGTGGTGATAAATAAAAAATATAGAAATAATTACATGGTAGTCATCGAAGTTGATCCACAAACATTCAATAGGGTGATGAAGGATGGAAGATTAAAAGTTAAATGGCAGCGCTGTCAAGTAAGGGAATATATTGGAGTTTAAAGATGTATGAATTGTTATTCGTATGATCATAGGAATGAAAATTGTAAGAAGGGAAAAATTTGTATAAAATGTGGCGGTATGCATATGGCAAAGGATTGTAATGCTAATGAGGTAAAATGTATAAATTGTGTAGAAGCAAATGAAAAATTAAAATTAGATTTAAATGTGAATCATACTGTGTTAAGTCAGGATTGTCCAGTGTACCAAAGACGGATCAAAATTAAAAGAAGGAATATTATGTATGATTGTATATAGCAAATAGGTAATACAGAAAAACAAAGTAAAGGGGGAGTAATGATTCTAAATATAAATGGATTGGTTGCTAAAAAAGATATGCTTGTGCTGTTTTTACAAGAAAGTAAACCGCCAATAGTAATCATTGTTGAATCTCATGTAACAAACGTAGATGAGGATGCATTGTTTGAAATTAGAGGGTATATAAGTGTTAGATGTGATTCAAATTCTATTCATACAGGAGGTGTAGTGATATATGTGATGGAGGAGCTTTCTTATGAAATAGTACTGCAGGATATAAAACGAAAAGAATGATGGATACTAGCCATTAAGGTATTCAATGCTTCAGATTTGCTAGGTACATTTGCAGGAGTATATAGATCACCCAGTTGTGGAAAAGGTGAATTTTTAGATAGATTCTATGATGCTATGAAAGAATTATTAGATAATAGCCAGAAAAATTGTATAATTGGAGGTGACTTTAATATAGATTTACTTAAGGAAGATTATTATGCAAACAGAATGAAATCATGTATAAGTGGAATTGGTTTGAAACAGTTAGTAAGAGAAGCGACAAGGGTTACTAAAGATAATGAAACCTTGATAAATCTTATAATAACGGATGATAGGAATATGAAATGTGACATTTTACAGAAACCAAGAATCTAAGATCATTACATTTTAAGCATTAAAGAAGTATTGAATAATAGTAAAGAGATAAATGAAAAGTTTTTAATGAAGGGAAAAATTGATTATAACATTATGTCTGAATTATTACAAAGAAATCGGAAATGAATATGATAAATAAAAGAAGATATAATTCAAAGTATGCAAGAGGCTCGAAAACCTGATACATGGATGAATAAAATGCCATGTCCATGGTTTTCAGCTAAAATAAAAGAAATTATGGTACAAAGAGATATTGCATATAATCGGTTTTCATTATTAAAAGAAATAGGTGAAGAAGTAGAAGAATCGTGGGAAATATAAAAACAGTGTAGGAATAAATTTGCAAATAAATTTAGAAAAGAGAAACAAAAATATTATGAAGACATTTTTGAGAGTCTTAGGAAAGAACCGAAGAATCTTTGGAAACAGCTTAAGAATGTGTATAAAAGTAAAGAAATAAAATTAAATTATGTGATGTTTGAGGATGAATGTGTATATGCCTCAGATGAAGTGGCAAACAAATTAAATGAATATTTTATAAATAGTGTAGAGGAAATAGTAGAAAACATACCTAGATCAGTCAGGTTGGAATTGGTAGAAAAGGTGCAAAATGTAGAGCTTAATGAATTTCATGAAATAACGGAACATAAAATGGAAAATATTGTAAGAAATCTAAAAGATATTAATGGATCTGATAGAATCAGTAGTGTATTGACCAATTAATACTCTTCCAGTGGTTGAAAAATGTACGGAAACAGTGGTCTACGAAACATTAATGGAATACATAAAAGAAAAGAAAATATTAACTGAACACCAGTCAGGATTTAGGGAAAAGCATAGCACTGAGACAGCATTACAATTGGTATTCGAAAATTTGTTAAGAGCTATTGACAGAGGAGAGGTATTAGTGGCAGTATTCTTAGATTATAGAAGGGCATTTGAAACAATAGATAGGTAGTTGTTACTAAAAAAATTGAAAGAAATGTATAATATAAGAGGATGTGTATATGAATGGATCAAAGATTATTTAAATGAGAGATATCAGAAGGTAAAATTTAATAATGATGTATCAGAAGAAAAGCAACTAACTTATGGTGTTCCACAAGGAAGTAAATTGGGACCTCTTCTGTTTACATTATACATTAATGACTTACCTGGAGTATTAAGGCATTGTAAATTGCATGTTTGCAGATGATACATTAATTTATATATGCTGTACAGATGTACAAGATATTATCAGTAAAATTAATTTTGAATTAGAATTAATTAGTGAATGGTTGAGGATGAACTCCCTGAGTGTAAACGTTGGGAAAACCAAATGCATGGTTATGGGAAAATTCAAAATTAGAGAAGAAGTAGAATCTGAACAAATAGTAAGAGTTATGGGTTCGAACCTAGAATGGGTTGGAAAGTATAAATATCTTGGAGTGATTATTGATAACCAATTATCCTTTAAAGATCATTGCGAATATATTAATAATAAAATAGCGAAGAATGTGAACTTGTTGTATAAATTAAGAAAAGTAATTTCAAGAAAGGGAAAATACCCACTAGGCATTTTTGCATTTATTAGGCTCTTCAAGAGTTCTATAGAACTATTCTTTAAGAGCAGAACTCTTGATAATGTTCGCTAAAGAGGTTTTAAAACACAGAATAAATGCTACTTAAGACCAAAAGACCTTCTATGGGGAGCTTCAAGAGGTTTATGTAAGAGTTAAAAACGACGTTTTCAAAACTTATTGAAGAGGTCAATAAATGATGTTTTTTATGCTGGTTAGAGGTCTATAAATAATTTTAGTTTTTGAAAATATTAAACACAATTTTTTTTCGAACGGAAATTTAATGAGGTTTATTTTATTTTGACGAAGTTTTAATAAAGATTTGATTTTTGTTATACATACTTTTTGCAGTATGTACTACAAAATTAAATGGATAAAAAGAGAATAACAAATGGAAACATAAAATGGCAAGATGGAAATGATGCAACGAATAATTATGAATTTCGACACAATTATTGAACAAAATATACGTGCGAGCAAAGATTTATGGTGAAGTTTGTGGTTTTGCATCGAAAAATTTAACGCGCTTCCGAAATATTGCATTTTAGAAAAATAAAATATTTGGGCGAAATTTTTTTTAGTTTTTTCTTTAATATTTATGTTTCAAAATATGCTTTAATGATTCTTTAGGTAAAAGCATATCGAAATAAAAAGATTTAGTGCAGAAAAAATCATTACTTTGGCAAAAGAAAAGAAACTCATTTAATTTTGTGTTGTTGTTGCTATTTTGTCGGCATGTATTTTGAAAAAGATGGCGGACGACGCCATTTTTTTAAAATTCCTCGGTAAATGGCATTTAAAACTTATGGATTATCTCAAAAGCTTCATAAGAGGTACTTTAAACTTAAGGATTATCTCTAGGGCTTAATAAAACTTGACAGTTTAAGTTTGTATAAATTGCTTATTTAAAATGGTTTTGAGTCTATTGTTAGGGTTACCATATGATGTAAAGTAATGAAGAAGCGCTTTTGAGCTATTTTTGTATGCAGTCTTTATAGAAATATGAATTATAACCCAAATTTGAGTGAACATACTTTGGGCTATCTTGCGTTTATTTTTTTTCTCAATTTAGTTATGGTAATACCTTACATTTTTTAAAACAAATTTAGCATGTATAATTTTTAGACGCTTAATTTTGATTAGTGATTCCAATCTACAAAATTTTGTAAAAAATTCATAAATCAAAGATAAATTATGTTTCATTCGACAATGCTAGTGGTGTACGTAATAAAAATTGTCACCTGCTCGTAAACTGGTTCAATGCCATGACAGAAACAGAAAAATATATTAAGGCCAATGTTGTAGAGGAGATGAAAACAAATCGATCTTATAACCGAACCATTTCCGTATGGCCAGATTTGACCCCCCTTTCATAGCTTTAAAGTATCCATCCGCCATCGCGATTTACGAACAATAGTAAGTATTTTGGCGAAAAATGTTTGTATGGAAAATTTTAAGGTAATATTATTTGTTTTATTCTGAAAACTGGAATTTGCGCCCAAAAAAACTATTTTTGTTCGAAATTATTGCAAATTTTAATCAAAGGTGGATCAAATCTTGTCACATGGAAATTTTTCGGGTATGAAATCGATGTGTTTTCATCTGCTCTACAACATTGGTCTCAATATATTTTTCTTTTTGTGGCTTACTTTCCGAGTTATTGAGCAAAACTCGATTCTCAGTCTCTTTAGTTGATCAGATTTTAGCATTGGACAACCAATGTGGGGGCAGGTGACCATTTATAAACATAATTTAACTTTGGCGGAAATGTGAAAGCGGGATACATAAGTCAAAAATAGCTGTATTACTTTTGGTCACTTTAATCAAGAATTTGTCAAATTCCAAATCTTGAATTCTTCAAAAAATGCGTAAGTTATAAGTTTATTATAATTTTTGTAAGATTAATGGTAATTTAAAAATTTGTATTGAATTGCGGACGTTTTGTAAGCCTATTATTCGAAACGTACGTTGCTGCCTCGGTAACTGTGAGATCATAAAAAGTATTATGGAGCTCCTGTGAAGAGTTCTATGAATACATGAAACCAATAAAGTTTTATAGACCTCATGGAAAGAGTTCGACAAATACATTAACCTATACAAAGTTCTATAGAGATCTTGAAAAAATTTAAAGAAGTACAGCTATCATATTCCGATATTTAGATTTTTAAAAACCTTAACGTACTCGTGTAATTAAATTCATTCAACGATAGTAATAATTTTAGTTTTTGATGCGAAAATGTCATTCAAAATAGTGCAGTGTTGAAAAAAAAGGTTTTGTATTGACTACTGTACCTTCAGCATGGGAATACAATAATCTTTCTAGTTTATCAAACACTTTTTGAAGGCCTTGATAAATATTTAAATTTTCGAATACAAAAATATTTATAAACGTTTTATGAAGATCTTCCGAATGCTTCTTAAGACCTTGTAAATACCTAAGCTCTCCTTAAGAAAGAAATGTTTATAGACGTTTTAAGAACCTCTCACAAAACGTCGTTAAGACCTTGATAAATACTTTTAAAGTTCTAAATAATTTTTGTATTTGTAAGCATCTTAATTTGCAGTTTTGAAATGTTTCATAAATATTTTTCATCGCAGGATTTAATTTTATTCTCCTAAGAGGCGAATAAATACTCTGGTATAAATTTAGAACCTTATAAATGCTTATTAAATGCTTTCGATTTTCATCGAGAGCTGCCGATTATTTTAATGCCCAGTGGGTAATTATTGTTCAAACTAATATTGTTGCCGCATATAAGATACTGTTCTACTGTTCTCGTTATGGCAAATAAAAAAGAAATATCAGATTTAAAAAAAAAAACTTCAATAGAGGAATGAGAGCAGTATTAATGCAGAATGTAAATAGAATGTTGAATGAGTTAGGGTATCTAACAGTTGAAAATGAAGTAAAAAGGGATGTACTCACTTTCATTTATAGATTAGATAATCAATTATTACCAGAATATTTGGATTGTTTGGTAAGAAGAAATAGAGATATCTATCAGTATGTAACGAGACAAGCAAATCAATTCCATAGGGGACAAGTAATGAGTAGTAAAGTTTTAAAATCGGTCTTCAATAGAGGGCTGGCTATGTACAATGAATTACCACATGAAATAAGGGAGGTAGGGTAAGTAGGAGAATTTAGACAAAAAGTAAGGGATATGTTGGAGGAAACTTAAAATGTAATGAAATGAAGTGAATATGAGAAATAATGTGATATATGATATATGTTAACATTTATTGTATATAAAATTGTATAGTTTATAAAATTGTTATTAAGGCTAAAAGTTTTTCTTTTATTTATAATGTGTTATTAGTTATAGAAAATGTAAATTAATTAGCCGTAGGCTATTTGTACTTAAATAAATAAATAACTGTTGGTCTGCTGCTTTTTAACATGAGACGACAGGGGCGAGTAATTTAGAACTGAATCATGTCCCTTTCTCTTCTTGTCATCACCCACTCGAAAGGTTTGCAACGCTTCCTTGGGGTCTTCTTGGGGTGCATTCCATACCCAGCACAATCGTTTTGGTGGGTTTAGCTTTCTTTCTGAAGATGCATTTTGTTTGTCCACCAAAACCTTGTTGTATCCTGTCGCAAAGTCTTCTGAATGCATTTTCTTTCCTATCTAAAATAAGACACTGATTTTGATATTTCTTTCTTTTAAATATTTATTTTGGATTTTAACTGCGACTGGATTTTACTTTACTCGGTTTTCTGACTCTGTTATAATTTTGTATAACTGAGTGTTAAAACGTCAAAGTGAAACTTCAAAACGTCAGAAATTAGATTTTTTGACATGCAAATATTAAAATTATGCAACAAAGTGGTTAGAGAGTTTCATTTTGTTCGTTGAAGTGGGTAGACGTGCCCCGCTGTCGTGTCGCGTGCTATCCATTAAGCTGAAAATTAAATATCGGCTCCCTTTCACGCGTTTTTTATAACCCGTGAAATGTAATCAAATAGTATCATCGGCATCACTATTTAAAAAAAGAATTTTTTAAGATAATTTAATTTATCGACGTTTAGTAAAATTTTAACGATTAAAGTTCCCGTATGGAACGCACGCTAAGGACTACAATAAAAACCCCGTGTTTCTGGTAGTCCTTTACTTAAGTTATACATATACCTTTCGGAATGACTGGTATATTCTAAGAAAAAGAAGAAGAAAGTGAGTCAGAAGCCGAATTCAACAAAGAGAATAAGAAATAAAAGTGCATAATCTATAGCTGGTAAGTAAACAAATATTTATAAAACAAAAATATCAAAATCATTGTTTTATTTTCACTAGGAAAGAAGCTGCATCTACAAGCTCCCGCAATGCCATCATCAATCAGAAAAACTGATCCTGAGCCTAAGCAATAAGCACCATTCACTCAACCTTCAGAAGCCAGTGCCATCTTCTTCTGCAGTCTCCGACACAATGGTAAGTAAATAAATATTTAAAAGAAAGAAATATCAAAATCAGTGTCTTATTTTAGATAGGAAAGAAAATGCATTCAGAAGACTTTGCGACAGGATACAACAAAGTTTTGGTGGACAAACAAAATGCATCTTCAGAAAGAAGGCTAAACCAACCAAAAAAATTGTGCTGGGTATGGAATGCACCCCAAGCAGACCACATTGAAGCGTTGCAAACCTTTCGAGTGTGTGGTGACAAGAAGAGAAAGGGACATGATTCAGTTCTAAATTACTTGCCCCTTTCGTCTCACGTTAAAAAGCAGCAGACCAACAGTTATTTATTTATTTATCTATAATTTGTCCTAAAAATGGCACGCACACGCCAGTCTCCTTTTGAACTGAATGTCAGCGTTTCATAGTCGTAGGTAGTCGTTGTAATAATTCCATCACCATGTTTTTTGGTCTTGCGACTAGTAGTTTCAGCAATTTGATTTTGCTCCTTAGTTTGATTCTTAATTTCTGCAATTTGTGGGGTTGCGCCGTTGGTTCACTAATTTCCATACCCAAAATGAGATCACAAATTTCTGATTGTGTTAGTTAGGCATCGTTCACATTATTATTTTTGCCATAATCAGCCAAAAACAAGTCCTAAAGTTTCACTTCATCTATCACCAATGTACATCGATTAATGTTCACCAAAAATGATGAGCTTCTGCGATTGTAGCCTAATCTTATGGTCGGACATCCAGAGTGCACAAAATATAAATTTATTGACTGAATGCGGTATAAGAAATGGCCTTAAGCCAATCATCATAAAGGTTTAATAGAACCATTTCCGATTCCGTTGCTTTCAGAATAAAATCACCAAATTTTTGAACTTTCAGGTAAGCCTAAAATAAATAAACATAATATTGTGCAAAAAATGCTGTTTTTTACAAAAAATTCGAAAAACTGAATATAACTACCAACAAAACAACGAAAATATTCTGAGTAAATGCTTCGAGTCAACAAAATAGCAGACTCAGGATTTTCTGAGTAAATGTAGCTTTTACTCGCTTTTTCCCGTTTTTATGCGTTCGAAACTGAGTAAAAGCTATCGTATAACAGAGTAAATATTCCAAATGTCATTTACACATTTTTATGCATACGAAATTTTTTACTCGTTATTTTCAGAGTGAACGCTACATTTCGGAGCAAATAGTTCGAGTAAAAGATTTTACTCAGTTTTATGCATACGGGCCAATATTTGATCTGCACATGAAAACCGCCGAGTGTACAATTTTGAACTTTGCTTTGATGACATTTGTAAACTACTCTTTAGTTTAACTTTACTTAACACTCACCCTCGCCACCAATATGTATGCAGACCAATCTTCTTTAGCGGTATTTACACAGCTTTTATCAACAAATGCTTGACCTTCTGTACATTGTCCCTAAAAGTTTTAAGCACTTCTGGAATACTAAAGGATTCACAACCCACGCGCCAACAGTCATAGCCCGTAGCTATGGCCACCGCACCATAAAGCAATCCCGCTTTCTTCGCTAAAACGACCTCAGGACACGTTGTCATTTTGATGAAATTACCACTATTGACAGATCATGTTGCTCTCGGCACGTGATGAAAAACGCGGACCTTCAATTGTTATAATTGTTGCCGTGGTGCTTGTGGTGTCGTCAGCAGTATTTTGCATGTGCAATGTGTCCATTGAAAGCTGGAAGATTTGTATTATTTTTAATTATTTATATTATATTTACCTTTTCGTCTAGTTGTGATTTGCTTGCAAATACACAAGCCGAAATGTAAAACTTTTTATAGCTAGAATGACATATATCCATCTCGCTCATTATGGCAACATTTATTTTGATAATAATAGTAAAGTCTTAATGGTGTATGTTATAAACAATATTTTAAATATGATTGAACAATTTTTATATTGAACTTTTTTAGTCATTTTTATTCAACAAACATGACAAAGATAACATGTGGATCAATTTAACCTGGTTAAGCTATTTTGCTTACACATGTGCTATGGTTTTCTTCATATATTTTCAAATGATGTGGATGAAGCCGAAATAAACAGATATCGCAAGGCCACTCTTCTTAATGCATCACAATTTGTATTGGTATCCCAGTATTGAATTATGTCCGTTTTCTCACTTAACAAAGGCTCTTCGATAAAAAAAATGAAAAAAAAGTGTCGGAGATATAGACATCGAAAGTTGCGGACATAGCTTTTGGAAAAATGATTATAAATTTTTTGTTAAAAACCTTTTTTTTTTCTAAAAATGTGTCAATAACCTATAACTTTTTTAGCACTTAAAAAAAGCTTATTTGATTCCCTTTAAAATGGTATGTAATTAATTGTTAATTTTTTTATATTTATACCTTTTTTAAAGAAAAATAAAGAAATGCATTCAATGATTAATAGATTTCGATTTTAATCGTAAGGGCTCAAAACTATCGATGGTAAGTGATGTTGAAAAACATCGATGAACCTTGATATTAATCGATTTTTCCCCAGCCCTAATGTTTGCAATGGAGCTAGAAGTGAAAAATCCATTTATTTTGAAATGAATAGGAAATGTGGAAAAAATAAGAGTCTTATACAGTAAAATTGACGCATTTTATTGTAATCGAAATGTAAAGGAAAGGGATTGGAGTGCAATTGCAGAAATATGCATTTTAATATACACACACAATACATACAATTTGTTTGACAATCAGTGCTGCCACGCTTTGCTTTTGCCAATACTTTTCCCCACAATCTACACGCATAGTACAAAATGAGCAATTTTGTTTCTTGTTTTGTTTCTTAAAATTAGTAAAAACAATATCTGGATTGCATATTTATTGCTTTAAGTATCTAAATTAATGTCATTGAATAACATTTCGAGAATGAATTCAATTTATTTAAGAAATATAAGAATTAAAATTTATGCTATTGTGAGAATATTTCATATGCTTTCAACTATGGCGACATCGCTTCTGAAGTTCAACGAAGTACAACATAGCCACTAAAAAGTCTACTCTGAGTTTCTTAAGCATCTGACAGGCTTTTCGTTCAAATTTGACAGTAGGTTACGCTAGCCGATGCATGGTTTACTTGGGCCTTAAGGCCACTGTCAGCTTTATCGACATTCAAGCCGCAATTATGTTCCATTTCATTCATTCAAGTGTGTTGTTATTTTGACAGTGGCTCACCGCTTGCGGTATTGCCGTCAACCGTCCGTATTCTGTATAGCCTATAAGATAGCATGTGTGTGAGAAATTTTTAACAAATTGTGTTTCTACCGACACGTTGTCATTGTGAATGCGGCTAAGGATTAATAACAACATATATCTCAACCTGGTAACACTGATACAACAAATTTTTCAGGTTGTGTGAATAAATCCTGCACCATTAATAACATTTAAAAAAGGATAATGAATTCCAGTGTATTCCAGTTGGGACGAGCTGTTGTAAATTGCATTGTAAGGAAGAATCAAAGATGTTTGAATCAACAACCTAAACGAAAAAGCCATGTGTGAGCACCTATAGTCAATTGTTATATAAGCTGTGAGTTTATTTATTTTCTGTTAGGTTTTCCTACCGTGTAGCTCCACCGCCTCACTCCAAGGCTACAAAGATTGGAGCTGAATTAGTTGGCGCAGCGATGTGGTGGTGGGTTTTGTGGCATCTGTGGCATGAACATGAACATATAACTGTATGTAGTAAATGAGCCTTAAAGCTTTTGTTTAAATTTTTTTTTCTTAGGGAGAGTTTGAATATCCAAAACCCACGTCGTGGACAAATGCAGAACTTGGAATTCCTTCAGATGATGCGTAATAACACTAATAAGTGTTTTTTAGTGATGGTCTAAAATGATCTTGAGAGCTGAGGAACTTATTTCTTTGGATGTGTAGAATGCTTGGATTTTTCTATTTAGTAAATAAAAATTCTTGTCTTCAGATTTTCGCAAGTTCAAAAAGTTTCAAGTATCAAATAGCAGAACATCTAGTAATCATGTTTGCAATTTTAAAACAATTTATTTAAAAATTATTGATATTGATTGGCCTTTGGAGGCCAAGAAGTTTTACTTAGCGACAGTTGTAAATGTTTCGCCCCAAAAATAGGTAATTTTTAATAATCATGTGAACAATAAAAGCTCGCTTGGATCTGGCATCGGAGATATGGCCATCGAAAATTGACAATACTGCTATTTTTTGTACCCTACACAGAGGGTATATTCAAGTTGTCATTCCGTTTATAACGCATAGAGGGAGGCGTGATAGGTATAGAAAAGTACTTATATTCTTGATCAACGTCACCACCTTAGTTGATTTAGCTGTGTCCATCTGTCTGTCGAAATCGGGAAATCTAAGCAAGCTAATTGAATCAAATTTGGCATACAGGTCAAACTGAACCAGCTTCTTGGGATTGAAAATGGGTAAAATCGATTCACGGACACACCTACCGTCCATACTTTATGTATCTATGTATGTATATTTCCAAAAAAAATTGCAGCGATTTTGTTGAAATTTTGTTATTTGGTGCACATGTGAACAAAATTAGATTTAGGATATGTTTCAAGTTTTCAAAGGATCTTACAGGGGCGGTGCGCAACCCTAAATTTTAACTTTTATAACGCCATATTTTGTAAACCATGCAAGATATTGTGATGAAAGTTGTTAAACGGATACAAATCAAATATATCTTGAATCGTTCCAAAAGTGTGCGGAAGGGAAAAAAAGGCGTGACACTATTTAACAATTGAAGATTTTGTTTTCGTATAACGATATTGTCACCTAAGATTTTCATAAAAATTTTTTTAATTCATAAATACAAGCAAAGTCACATTTTAAAGATACCCAGCAGTTTTTGGGACCATGCATTACCATTTTTACGATTTGTAATCATTGATTTCATATATTATAATTAGATGGAGAAAACATGCATGATGAGGTAAGCGAAGACGTAATGCATAAACAAATTTTCAAAATCAATAATGAATAACATAGTATGAAATAGATACCTGTAAAACAACTGACAGCGTGGACAAATGGTTTGGATTGTGAGCTCTTAACTCGAAGTACGTGAGTTCGATACTCGGTCAGGCATTTTTTTTATATCGATGAAAAGTTTACATGCTCGGTAATGCAAAGAATCATTCACTACTTTTGCTAAAACGTTATATCTAATAAGAGAACTAGCAATGTAATCGTTATGAAGTTTATTATGGCAGATATACATACAGTATGTCAAGAAAGTGTTTTGACATAGCATATAATTTTCATTTAGATTATTTTTAAAAAAAAAAATTTTTTTTTTTTTTTTTTTTTATAATTTTATTTGCAATCTATTACAAAACAATAAGCAAATTAGATATTAAATAAGAACTTAACATATTATACTGTGCACCAGTGTACACAATAAACTTACGTACAAAATAACTCACTTATTACAAGTTAATAACAATAATTCATTCATTGTTTTGCATAAATTTTTGAACTCATTTTTATTATTTATCTTAATGAATATCAAATCGACACAAAATTAGTACATTTTCAGTATAAAACAAAAAAAATACAAAGCAAAAAAGAAATAATGTCAAAAATGTCCATGTCAAGAAAGTGTTTTTACAAAAGAAAATTAAATAATAAAAGTAAAATAAAATTAACACTTAGTTATTTAATACTTCGTATGACCTCCTTTGGCACTAATCACGGCTTGTAGTCTTCTTTTCATGGAAGAAATCAGATTCTGGATGTCGTAATCACTACGAATTTTGTTCCATTCTTCTAATATTACAGATTTAAGCTCTGCTCGACCCTTTGCATGCCTTTTGGCAATTTTTTTTTCAAATGGACCCACAAGTTTTCGATCGGGTTCAAGTCTGGACTCTGAGCTGGCGTATCGAAAACTTTGCGGCAGTTGAAGAGAAGTCACATCCTCACCATATGCGCCTTATGTTTTGAGTCATTGTCTTGGTAGAATTTGAATGTTGGTTTCTCTGCACTATAAAATCCAAATTTTTTAGCACTATTTTTCAAATTGCACTGCAAAATATTTAAATATTGTTGTGCATCCATTGTGTTTTCTACAAAAACCAAATCTCCAACTCCTTTGCTGGATATGCATCCCCACACCATGAACGAAAGTTTGCCAAACTTAACTGTTGGAATAATGTTGCGATTTTCCAGAGCTTTTAACGGCTTTCGCCAAACTCTGTTGGGCCCATCATTGTAGTACAACATAATTTTTGTTTCATCACAGAAAATTACGTCATCCCAGTAGTCATCAGCACAGCCAACGTGAGCATAAGCGAAAGACAACCGCTTTTCAATATGTTGTTTTGAACTCTTGATGTGTAATTTTTCTTTTTTATGTCTTATTGTTTCATGGGAAACTGCAACACCACATTCTTCCTTAAGCTCACTAGAAAGGGTTCTCGTCGAAATCAAAGGGTTTTCAGACACTTTCCTTAGTAAAATACGTTCCACTCTCTCTGACATTTTGCGTGGGCGGCCATTCGTAGGTTTTGGCTCCAGTCTATCCTCGTTTTTTGCGCGATTTAAAATATTGTATATTGTTTGTCTGGTTAAGGAAAACATTTCAGACAAGTCTCTAACACTTTTTCCTAGGCAGTAATTATAATAGACTAATTTAATCACATTAAATGAAGTCCTACTACCAGGCATTTTAAATTTGCAATAATTACGTATTAAGTGCTGTGATTTATGAGGAAAGACTAACCAAGATATCAGTTTTGATCACTTGTGACATAAATGTGAACAATTCATAGGAAAAGTGCAAGCCGATAACGGTAAATGAATTACGCAGCGCAAAAAGAAAATGTAAAAACACTTTTTTGACAGACAATTTTTTTATGTTTTGTTTTTAATTGTTGTGATTTGCGTTTTTATTGATAATGTGCTCAGTAATTGCTATTACTAGGAAGAAAATACATCAAATAAATTAAATAAACTGAAAAAACAATAATAAGATACCTTTTTTTAGCGCAGAAATACATAAAACATAAGATTTTTGGTTTGTCAAAACACTTTCTTGACATACTGTACGTGATATGAGGTATCTTAGTACAAAAACTTGCCGCAAAAGTACCTGTGGACGTTTCGTTTCCCGTACAAGCAAAAATGCATTTAATATTATAGAAAGTGTGCCATGAGAGTAATCCTCATAAAATTAGATGAAGAGGTGTCGGTTGCTATATGTTATGAAATTAAAATCGAAAGGATTGCATCAGTATGCGTGGCACCGCCCATATTAACCTAAAGTTGTAAACGATATTTTAAGTGAACTATTACACAATTGGTCTAAAATTTAATGTGTGTGGTTTACTTGCTATAACGTATACCTGAATCAAAAGTCGACGAAATAGCACCAGTGGGCATAGCACCCCCATACAAGGCAATCATACTAAAATTTGATGTTTATGGGAAGCTATTTCTGGATCAAAATCGGACTGATTTGTATCAGTGGGTGTGTCACCTCCATAAATATTTAGGCTAAGTACTGCATATATCGCAAACTACACAAGCTTTTGTGTTAAAATTTGATATGCAGATGTCGGTCACGAATATAATTCGTTGAACCAAAAGTAGGCGGGACTTTTTCCATATTTTTTTAACTTTTTCCAACATATCATATGTATATGTTCGACTTTTTCAATCTCTTTCAACTTTCTTCCTTTTTTTATTTTTTCGACTTTTACTGCGATTTTGAATTGTTTCAACATTTTCAAAATCTTAACTTTTTTGAGTTTTTTTTACCGCTTTCACTATTTTCTATATTTTTTCAACTGGTTTCCATATTCGACTTTTTCAGTCTTTATCAAAATTGTTCGACCCGTTTCAAGTTTTTTTTACAATTTGTTCGACTTATACAACTTCTTCAACGTGTTTTTAAAACTTTTTAAATGTACTTTCAATGCAGTGTATGTTGTGTGAGTCTTGGCATGGCCGAAGATAACACCTTAACTAATGAAAGATTGATATGAGTATCCCTTCGAATGTCAATGTGTAGAAGTCAGAAGAAATCAGATTCCGAGCAATAAGTTTTGTGCATAAGTTTGTTAAATAAATTTCTGAAATACGTGTGGGTAACCGAAGGAATTAGGTAATAGGTCAAAAATTTCACTTTTCTTGTGTTACTGGTTAATAGCCCTATTACCGATGGCGAATCGCCTCGCCTAACCCCCCTTTCATGGTTGGCTACTATCTCTTCATTTTAGTCGCCGAGTAAGATTTACTACCCTTTCATGGTTGGCTACTATCTCGCGTTTTAGTCGCCGAGTAAGAATTGCCTGTATGTTTATAATGCCAATTCTTGCTCGGCGACTAAAATGGTGAGATAGTAGCCAACCATGAAAGGCCTGTTAGCCTTATAAACATACTACAAATTCTTACTCGGCAACTAAAACGCGAGATAGTAGCCAACCATGAAAGGGGCTTAAATTGGTATTACGGTTTGCGAGTCGCCCTGTTGTTTCGCCTCAAACGTCAAAATTGCGCGAATGTCAAAAATGTTCATATTACTTATAGCGAGTCGCCTAATTTTCGTTCGCCAGAAATGTTAAAATCGGGCGAACAGAATTTGTATGTGACAAATATTTGAATGTGTTCGAAAAATTTTACAAAAAGTTGATATAGAGAAAACCTTACAAAAAGTACAGATATCGCAATCATGGAAAGCACAAACAAAACGTTAGTATAAAAATTTATAGATCAATTTTATTCATGCATGTAAAATACTTTTAAATAATTAGCATAAAAAAAACCAATATACAGCAGTTTCATAAACTAGTAAAGCTTATGGAGGAAAATCCTGAACTAGCAAAGGGACTTGGTAGTTTTGGGTCGAATAAGAAGACCAACAAGGATATGTGGGATCAACTCGCAATTGAGATAAATTCGATAGGACCACCCACGCATGATGAAAAAGGTGCGAATTACGTATAATCCGAATAAGCTTTCCAATCTGGGAAAACAATTTTTTTCATATATTTCTGGTCAATATTTAAGGAATGAATTTGCTTACAGCCGGGTTCGAGCTGTCCCTAATGTTCCGCCGCATTCTTTGAATATTGCTATCCACAACCTCATAGCTATCTTCAAAAAATAAGTCCATATCATTTTAATTTTATTTTTTTTCACTTGTAAAAATAAGTTGTTCAAAATTTTCACGATTTCAAATTTGAAGTTTTTCAGCTGTCAATTTCTGTTTTTAATTTGGCAGCAAAACTTCAGATTTGAAGTTGCTTAGACGTCAATTTCTGTTTTGTAACTTGGCAGCATTGCTTTGTAGGCGAACGTGTATATTCGCCAACCATAATACAGAGCTTACACATTTTTTGGAAGAAAATAAGGTTAAAAAAAAAAAAAAATTTAGACGAAATTTCAGAAAAATCGTAATATCTCCAAAATTAAAGGTCAAATTCCAAAACTTTGCTTACCATTAAATTATATATTTCTATTCAGGGGTTCGCTACTTATAATTTTTCCAAAAGCTATATCCGCAACTTCAGATGTCTATATCTCCGACACTACATCCGAGCGACTTTTTTTTAATTTTATATTTTTAACCCTCTATTACCCCTTAAAAAAATAAATTGATTTGGAGGATGTTAGCTAAAGTAAACTTAAGCCGAAATTCACTACCTTTGAAGTTTGAATTGTAAAATATTTTGTGGTTGGAAAAGTTTATTTCAAACATTTAACTAGTGTTTTTATAAAAAAAAACGATTTGCTCATCAAAAATATTTTTATGGAAATCAAAAAATTTTTGAATTTATGTTTTATTAGAATTTTTTCAAACCGACTTCTTTCGTAGGCAGGGCATCTGGTATTCCTAGACATACGGCACATACATTTTAAGGATTATGACTATCACGCTTATAACCGGGTACCGAAATTAATCTAGTTCATTGAGGCATTAACTAAAGCAAGCTTAAATATGATAAGATGTTTCTTTATTTTTGAAAAATGTTACGTTACAATATTTAACGCTTCCTGTGCATGTGTAAACGATTCTTGCGTTTCCAAGCAGCACGACGAGACCCACCAACGGTCTGCGAATATCTGTAACCCTTGCCAATTCCTCGCGAGCTCTTGCCAGCTGAAGTAAGACCACGTAATTCACGGTGCTTATGAACATGTTTGCATATCCAATTGATTTTAGGATCTCGACGAATAGCACTATGATGAGTGTTGATTAGAATTACTTCGAAATACTTGTAAGAAGCATCTTGAGCAACCCAATAAGAATTTAGAACTCTTAATCCACCCATTCTACGTCCAACGCGCTCCTGAAAATAGAACAATTTTAGCAGATACCAATTTATATGCAAATTTCAATATTGCAAAGTAATTCAGACATCTAAGGAAGAAATATTGTCAACAGTATCATTCGGTAACATTGAAATTAACATCATTTTTACTCTATAGGACATAAATATGACATTAAACTTACCTCAGCAATGGATTGCAAACCTCTGGAAGGTTTCAGTTCGTTGACACCATGGCTTCTAGGTTTGCCATAAGTACAACCTTTTGGAACTGGGCGTTTGCGGCCCCCACGACGAACACGAATTCTATAAATGACATATCCTTGCTTTGCACGATATCCTAGACGACGAGCCTTGTCTGGACGGGTAGGTCTAGGTGAACGATGCAATTTCGTGAGTTGTCGATACTGCCACACTCGTATGCGAAGCAGGTAACGCATTACATCACTCTGCTTCTTTCTGTACAATTCTTGCATATATCTATACGCACCCATTTCGAACTTGTTTGGTACGATAGACCTAGTAACGAATGTATGTATGTAAATCAATTGTTATTCATTTCAAATAACTGTCACATCATCGGTCTATCATAATGGATAGGGACGATTAATCGACAGCTTAGCTTCTAACTCTAAAAAAAAAAATATCAGATATTTTTGACAACGCATGTAATGCTGGAAATTAATCTTATTTCGAATGAATTTTCAGAGAGCCGTATCCACAATAATCATAGATTTTCGGAATGGTGCACGGCCAGTATTCTCATCACTTTATGTAGTAATCCATCAAGGTTTAATATAATATAATTACCAATTTCTCTCGCCTAAAACAAAACAGTAAGAAATATTTTATAAACATATATGCAATGTATAAGATATTCAAAGTTTTGATATAATCAATGAAACTTTGCTTACCAACAGTTAAAACGTAAAAGAAAGGAACTAGCTGAAGTTGGTTATTTATTAATTTCCAGGGCTACACTTCTATTCCGCTATTTACACACACCGAGCTTACGCGCCGGCGTAGTATTTCGTAGTATACGTAGAAGTTTCATATTACACCGTCGGCGTAGTAAGTCGATGCATAATGCGTTAAACAGATTACGAGTGGATGACGGAAAATCGGCAAAGATTATCCGCTGTCAAAATTATAAAACACTTGATCGTATGAAATGAAATAGGATTGTAGCGGGCGACTGGAAAAGTGCCAACGGATGCCCGACTTAAATTAAAATTCAAGTAAAATCAATGCTTAAAATAGGATTTAGCTCAAACCATTTTAAAAATTTAACATGAATACATTTCAAAATAAAAGGAAAATAGGAGCAATGTTTTTTTTTTAAATTTTAGACTGTGTGGAATCAAATTATTTTTTTTGTTTTCTTTTGAAAACTATTAATGACATCTTAACGCCGACGTATTTCCGTTGCAGAAATATACAATTTAATATACACACACAATATATAAAAACAATTTGGGTGACAATTCAGTGATGCCACAATCTGCAGTTGCCCATACTTTTCTCCACAAACTACTCGAGTGGTGAAAACTTAGCTATTTTACTTTATTTTTTTTTTTTTAATTTATAAAATGGTCATAGATTTACATATTTATTGATTTAAGTATCTTAATGTCATTCAGTAACATTTTTTGAATGACCTCCATTTATTTAGGAAATATAAGGAATGCAATTTAAGTAATTGTGGGAATATTCCATAGTTTTGCAACTATAGCCTTAACCAAAATAGACGTGACAAGACAGTAGCACTCGTTCCGTCTGTTTTGACATTTAACCCAAAATGTTACGCTAGCCAACGAACCGAAAATGCTGTTATGACGAGTAGCAACGTTTTGAAGTTTGGTTCTTACGGAACTATTACGTCGCGTCTAAATGTTTCGTTCACTATCAACTATTAGTTTACATACACTCGAACTTACTTGTTATGTCTCGTCTCGTCTATTTTGGTTTAGGTTTATGGCAACATCGTTTCTTAAGTTCAACCAAGGTAGAATGATAAAAGGTAAAAGCAAATTGCAACAAAACAAAAATTTTACAATATAGCCAACACATTGATAGTTTTTGCTGAGTAATTCACAAGAAGGCACGGAATTCTACAATGATCTTACGGGATTATTGGTTGTATTCCAAAATAAAATTATGATTTTTACTTTGCGCGCAGGACGGAAACGTGGGAGCTTCTTGAAGACTTAACTACCGAGTCAAGTCCGACAGGCATAATGAATAATGCCATCGCATTATGCATCAACATTACACATTAATTTTTCAATATTTTTGGTTATACATATTTGCGATAAGCCATCTAAAAAAAACTCATGTTACGCACTACTGCATTTAAAAACAGCAGAGTATTATTTACTATTCCAATTATATACTTATGCATCCTATACAGTAAAATGTTATTTAACAACAGAATAAAGGTATTAAATACACAAGCTAACAGGGCTATTCTGGCAAAGACAGCTAAAAGTCTTACGAAAATATTTTGTAAGACATTTTGTAAGACACTTTGTAAGACTTTAGGTATTCTAGCGCAAAAGTCTTACAGATAAAGCTATTGAATTCCCCACACAAAAGCTTTCGTGGTAAACTTGTCAAATTTTGATTTTTTAATTTTAAGCTAATAAAATTACAAATGGAATAATAAAAAAACAGGAATTCACCATGCAGCGTGGAGAAGTAGTTATGTCTAAAAACATATGTATATACATTTTTTTAACACGCCAAATAAAAACAACTTATAATTCCCTTTAAAATAAAAAGTTTTTCTAACGTTTGTAATGTAAACACACTGACAAATTAAAGACCTGCTCGTAGCAGGTCTTTAAAATTGTCTTACGAAAGACAAAAAAAAGCTTTCATGATAGTTGCCAGAATACCAAAACGTCTTAAGTAAGACTTTTGTCTTACTAAAGACTCTGGTGAGTTATAAGATAGTTGACAGAATAGCCCTGTTAATCTCTTATTTTGTCTCTTCAACTTTAAGACGTTGATATAATTTTTCCTTGATAAGTGCTATAACAGAGCGGTTACAAATGCTATTAATTAAAATTTCTTTTAAAATGTTTCGGGGCGATTTTTTGGAATCAATAAGTTTTCCATCAAAACGACTAGAACTATTTGTAAGTACCCTAGTAGCATAAAAAGGTCTTATAAGTAGCTTCTTTTACAGGCCTTTTAAAGACAAGTAGAAAGACAACATATTATATATATAAATTCTTTATAGGGGCTTATAAGAGCCATTTGGTATATGAAGTATAAATACACTTTTCCCTCAAGGTTATCTTTCAAGAGACTCGGTAAAGTATCTTTCTGAGCTGTTTAAAAGACACTTTAAAAACATTTTAAAAAAACGGCGGGTTGCACTCCGGGAGTGCCGACAGAAGTGAAAACAAATCGTTTAATGGCAAATTAGTGTGTTAGTTGGTATTTGTGCGTTTTCTTTTTATATGGCAAGGCAATGGAAGACAAAAACGGAATATGTATTCAAATTTTACTCTCGCTCTCATTCTCAATTTGTCAAGGCAACAACGCGGAATTTGAAAGAAACAAACATGTAAGCATAACAATCGTTGAATGAGAATGGAATGTGTCAGTTAGTGTGTCTGCTTTGCTTTTTGTCTTCCACTTGGAATATTTATTTAAAAAAAACAATAGAACATTCAAATTTTACTATCGCATTCATGACGGGGAATCCCGATGACGATCGGTGTCGCGAGTTTATACTTTTTTCCTCAGCCGCACGACGTGCCATAAGAAGTTTTCACTTCAAAAATTGCTGGAAGAAGTATATTCGGCTCAGTAGCCTCAACTGCGAATAATTAAATTTGAGCTAAGTATTCCTAATGTTTAAGAACAAAAATTTATTCTGATTGCAGTAAGAAACATCATTGCGAATTATGTAAGTATAAGAAAAAACCAGGTAAAGAAAGTACCTAGGTCTGTGACTAACTAGCTTAAACATAGTTTTTCTTAAACTTAACTTAAAAATCTGCTTCTTCATACAGACACTATGACACCACATTTATCAAAATCGGCTTATTCGTTGCCGAGTTATGGCTGTTAGAATATTCAAACTGCTTAAAACGCCATCTAGTGACAGTTTATCAAAACACAAATGACTTCAAAAAAATTTGCTTGTTCTTAAAAAACTATTACACCTCATTTGTCTTAATCGGTTTAGTAATAGCCGAGATATAACGTTGTAAAGTTTTTCAAAAATTCAAATTTGCTTGCTGCTGGTTCATGGTGGCCTGGTATTTCAGATTTTTCTCTGCTTTGGGCTGCTGGCTCTGCTTTCGGCTGCGCTTGCAGAGAAAAATTTGCTGACTGAGCAACAGCTAACCGGAAGTCAACATATGTATGCTACAAATTTAAAAATTTTTTCCAAAAAATTCCATACTTTCATGGGCCAATTTATTCAAAAAACGTTGCCTATTTTTAGGTGATTTTGATAATTTACCCCTAAAAGTATGCAATACTTTCCGACAAATTTCAAAAATAGTGCCTAAAATTATGTAACATTATCTGAAATTTTTAAAATCGTTGCCTACTTTTAGGCGCTATTTTGAAATTTGTCAGAGAGTGTTGCATACTTTTAGGAGCAAATTATTAATAGTGCCTAAAAGTAGGCAACGTTTTTTAAATTTTTTGAAATTCAGTCTTCAAAATTCTAAGATCGAGCTCGTTTCCCAAGTCCTCAAAATTCCAAAATCAAGTTCGTTTCCCAAGTCTTCCAAATTTGAAATCGAGTTCGTTTCCCAAGTCTTCAAAATTCTAAAATCGAGCTTGTTTCCCAAGTCTTCAAAATTTAAAAATCGAGTTCGTTTCCCAAGTCTTCAAAATTCCAAAATCGAGTTCGTTTCCCAAGTCTTCAAAGAACATTCAAATTTTACTATCGCATTCATGACGGGGAATCCCGATGACGGTCGGTGTCGCGAAATTATACTTTTTTCCTCAGCCGCACAACGTGCCATAAGAAGTTTTCAATTCAAAAAAAAATGTCCGCGACTTGCAAAACTTTGTCATATACTATTTTATTTTATTATCAAGTTATTTAATTAAGGAGGGGGTAGGATTTTGACGCTACATTTTAGGCATACGCTTAAAAATGTTTTTTAGTGATATGGTAAAAGTAAATTTATTTATTTAAAGAGCATATACAAGTACAATATTTAAAGAGTATTCTGTGAAAATTTAGTTAAAAAATATTGCAAAATAAGCCATTGGCAGCAAATTTCCGCGGACGCCTAAAAAAAGATGGTTTGCGGTGGACAAGATATCTCAACACGTCATCATCAGAAAAAAAAAACTTTCTTTAGCTTATAAGTTTTTCAAGGTATTGACGAAAGATTTTTTTTCTTTGACGATTTTTAAGATTTTGGCATAATTTTTAAGCCAAAAAACGAATTTTTTTTTAAAAAAAGGCAAAAATCAGTATATTTATTATTGCAGAACTGGTTGCAATGAAAAAAAACCCCTCGTCATTACCTGGTTTTATATGTATTAAAAGAGTGTGTCAAATTCGAAGAAAATCGATCTAGTAGTTTTTAAGAAAAAGTGTCCACCGGCTTTGAAAAGTTAGTTTCGAGAAAATCACGTTTAAAGTTTTAGCACTGTCTTTTTTTCCATATACTTACACAGAAACATCGAGACTCAATACACTGTATCTTCGTCAGTTTTACTCCTATCGACCTCAAATTTCAAAAGGATACTTTTGATATACTATTAAATAAAACAACAAAAAAAATGGAAAAACAAAATTTGGCAAAACCCTACCCCCCCTTTATATGCAAAAATCTTGAGATGTCAAACGAAAAATCTTTACCAGAGTTAAAATTGGTTCTGAGGAAGTTAATATCAAAAACACAAGAACAAGAGATAAAAACGCTAGCTCTGGAAACGAATGATGAGATATTCACATTGATAACAGTTCCAGAATTAAAAGAATTATATAATAAGCTGCAGCATAAAAATAAAAACGCGTTAAAAATAATATTGTATCAGCCCCCTAATGAAATTAAAAATAAAGAAGAACAAATACAGCTGATAAAACAGCATCATGACACACGAACTGGAGGTCATGTAGGTATCAAAAGATGCATCGCGAAGTTAAAACAAAAGTACATTTGGAAGAATCTATCCAAAATGGTAAAAACATATATAAATAATTGTAATCTATGCAATGAAACGAAAATAATAAAGTATACCAGAGAGAAAATGTGCATAACGGAAACTCCATCTACAGTATTTGAAACAGTGACTATGGATACAGTCGGACCGATGAGACCATCAGAAGGATATAGGTACATTCTAACAATCCAATGTGAATTGTCGAAATTCTTAGTAGCAATTCCTTTAGAAGATAAAGCAGCCATTACAGTAGCAAAAGCAATCGTGGAACAATTTATATTAAAATACGGATGCTTCAAGACACTGAAAACTGATAAAGGAACCGAATTTGTAAATGAACTACTACAAAACATATGCAAAGCTTTACAAATCGAGAAACGTACTTCAACACCTTATCATCATGAGACGATAGGAACAGTTGAGAGAAACCATCGAGTACTTAATGAATATCTGAGAAATATCCAAGAAAACGACAACTGGGCAACATTATTGCCATACTATGTATTCTGTTTCAACCCAACTCCACATAGCACGACGACTTATTCTCCATTCGAGCTTGTATACGGCAAAATCTGCGCATTACCTGGCGAAATTTATAATAATAATACAAAAAACTATGATATTGATAACTATTTAATTGAGCTTAAACAAAAATTGAAATATGCACATGAAAAAACGAAAGAAAATCTAGAGAATAGCAAACTAAAAGTATCAGAGATTTCAAATAGAAATGCAAGTAATCAGAAATTTCAAATAGGAGACAAGATTTACCTAAAAGTAGGAAACAAAAGCAAATTTGACAAACCATTCAAGGGACCTTACACCATTGTAGAAACAAAAGGCCCAAATAGTAAAATAAAAATAAACAACAAAATACAAGAAGTTCATAACAATAATATTATATTAGCTAGAAATAAGAATAGATTATGAAACAAAAATAAAAATAAATATTGAATTAAGGCATTAAACTCTACAAGTATGAATGTAATGAATGAATCAAATTTAGCAAACCTAAGCATAAAATCAGAACTTGAAAATTAATATATGAAGCTCACTAAGTAAATATTTAAAATTAAATTTTGCAACTAAGCAAAAATTGTAATTGTATAACAATAAATATAGTACAGTATAAAAATATGTAAGACAAATAAAATTAAATTTTGCAAAAATTGCAATTGTAAGCAATAAACATAGTACAGTATAAAAATATATCAAATGTAAGATAAAAATAGAAATTAAATAATTAGTAAAGTTTTTTTTACCATATAATCATAATTAAATATATGAATATCATTATATAACTACTAGGATGTACTACTTATATACATGCTAATATAAAACAAAATATCGCTATATCACTAGAACTTAAATACACACCATGCATCAAGAACAATATATTCACATATGGTACAAGCGCATAAGCGTTTATTCACATTTAAGAACTATTAATAAACGTTATGCATTTCCAAAAGGGGTAGAGGTGTTGTACGTATTGCTTATTGTAGGGTTTGCACCAACCATTGTGCATAAAGGGTTTTGATCAACACAATGTTTGTAGCGTATCAATGCAATAAAATATTATGACAAGGTCAGCGGCAACTCAAAGACACAATTTACGCAACAACAACAAATGTCTGGTTGACATACATTTGGAAATGCACAACATAAGTGTGCCATGCAAATGCACAACATAAGTGTGTCATGCATTTGACGCCACACACAAAGCCAAAGCAATGGGATGTAACATAACACTTTTACTATTGTTTGTTTATCGTTTTGCTTTGAGCTAATTTCAATATGTAACAGATGCATGGCATGTGTTACAATTATTTTTGTAAAATTATGATGAGTAAGAATTTTTGGATAACGAGTGAAAAGAAGAATTGTGTCTTTTCACTCAAATAAGAAATGTATATAAGAAAAAATTATAAACTAATAAAATCAATCGAAGATCTGACTTTGACTTAAGATTATTAAACATTGTTTTATTAAGTCTCAAAGGATCATCTATTCACCCCTGTAGCCTTTGTGGCTGATTAAGTGATAGCTCATGGCGAGCTTCTAATAAAGCCAAAAATAGGACCTTAGGACCTTTAATCTAAAAACTCCTTTCCGCTATAGATAACTCATCCGAGAACCAGAACCTTTATACACTAAACGAAGACATATCTATCTATCTATAGAATTCATCAATGTACTTTCATATCTAGACTTGTTTATAATACTTTGAACTGTATAATTAGGTCTTCCAATAATTTCACCAATTTCGTGATACGATTTTCCTTTACAATATCATCTCATTAGCAATTATCTTATTGCAAAAGTTGTGTCCTTGCTAGTGGTCACCATTGCGAAACTAATGCGTAAAACGAAATGAGCTTGTATTCAAACTAATAGTCGAATTAGCCCTACAAACTTTAAAATGCTTTCCAATACTTCCGTGATGAAAAAAATCAAATTTGATGTCAAAACTGGCAAGTGTATACTTAATTTTGTGACATGAATTTTGCTTTATGAATTCTTTTTGTGTTATGTCTCAAAAATATTAAAATTTATGTTCGATATTAGTTCGCCAGATTGGTATCTATCCCCATGCATTAAAATTATTTACTAAAAATATTTCATTTCTTTAAAAATTGCTAATATTTCTTTCAAATCAAGGTGTATACTCAATTTTGTGAGTAACTGTATATGGGACGTTCCATGTCAACCGGGAGTGTGGTCTTCCCAAAATTGAGCTCAGCGAAAAAATGTTTTTAAGGTGTCAAAATGTTTGTATGCTCAAGAGCTTTCACGGGTGTTTTCGAATTTATTTTTTTTAAGGAAATGGCGACCATAAAACGGCGCCTACATAAAATATTGGATGGATTGGCTTTTGGTTGATCAGAGTAAAGTTTCTGACTGCTTTCCACCTGGGGATTGCCAGAGCGATCTCTGAGCCAACCATTAGCAAGTTGACACACAGCCTCCCCGCGGCTCCATCTGGGTAGCTATTTCCGCATCCGCTGAGATAGTGAGCGAATGTGTGCAGCGTGTCCTCCATGGAAGTAAACTGGGTTGTGCGCAGGGTTTGGTACCCGCCACGTAAAAAAAACCCTCCAATGAAGACTAAAAAAGCCTCGGATACAGAACCCCTCAACGTTGACGACCACTGCAAACGAAAAAAGGACTATGACTTAAGGATATGCACCTGGAATATCCGGACCCTCAAAAGGGAAGGTGCCTCTATCGAATTGGCGGATGCCCTCGGAAAAATTAAGGCTGACATCACCGCCATCCAGGAAATAAGATGGATAGGACAATATTGCTCTAAGCAAGCAAGTTGCGATATCTATATACTACAGCTGCCATGCGGAGAGGCGCGAATTGGGATGCGAATTCGTAGTAAGCAAGAGACTTCGCCACCATATCTCCAGGTTCACACCTGTGAGCGAAAGGTTGGCTACGATCCGCGTCAAGGCTCGATTTTTTAACTTGAGCTTGATTTGCGCGCACGCCCCGACGGAGGAAATGGACGATGCTGTCAAAGATGCCTTCTATGCGAGACTCGAGGAAGTATACGACCGCTGCCCGGCCCATGACGTTAAAATTGTACTCGGGGATTTCAACGGAAAGGTCGGAAGAGGAGGTATATTTGGCCCCACTGTCGGTCAGTTCAGCCTTCACGAGACCACCTCAAACAACGGTCTACGGCTGATCGACTTCGCCGCGGCGCGAAACATGGTAGTAAGTAGCACCAGATTTCAACACCTCGATATGCACAAGGCCACCTGGCTGTCCCCTGATCAGAAACCACGCAACCAAATCGATCATGTTGTGATCGACGGAAGGCATGCTTCCAGCGTACTAGATGTTCGTACGTTCCGGGGAGTCAATATTGACTCCGATCATTATCTTGTTGCAGCCAAGATATTCATGCGGTTTTGCAATGCAAAGGATGTATGCTCTGGTACGCAACGAAAGCTGGACGTCGCTAAGCTGCAATCACATCGGACGGCCGAAGCCTATTCCGCTCACCTCTCAGAACTGCTTCTTCAACCTGACTCTCTACCCGATGATGCCGGTGGACTTTGGGCGCATATATCCCGCTCCATGCGCTCTGCCGCTGAGGAAGTCATTGGTTTCCGACGCCCACTTCCGCGAAATCAATGGTATGACCAGGAGTGTCGCGAAGCTACTGCAGTGAAAAACGCAGCCTACAAAAGAACCCTGCAGTCAGCAGCAACGTGAGCGGTGCACGAAAACTACCGGAAAAAGAAAAAGGAAGAGACGCAAGAAACGAGAGCAGGAAAGGCACGAGCGTGAGAAACTCGAAGTGTTACGGAGCAGGAATGATGCTCGAAAATTTTACCAACAAGTCAAGCGTCTGACCCAAGGTTTCAAGCCCGGAGCATCTACCTGTAAAGATGAACATGGAAATCTGGTTACGGATACGCAGGGTACACTGAGATTATGGAGGGAACACTTTTCCAAACTGCTTGCTGGCGATGACTCCACCAATCCCGCCTTTGGAGAAACTAACCCGATGCCACCAATCAACGACGATGGTGTGGACGTACGTACCACCACCTAGCCATGACACGGTACGAGTTGTGATCCAACGACTTAAGAACAACAAAGCGGCTGGTGCCGATGGCCTGCCTGCTAATTTGTTCAAGACCGGCGGCGATGAGCTGATAGGGTGTATGCATAAACTCATCTGCAAAATATGGCTAGTAGAAAGCATGCCCGACGATTGGAATCTCAGTGTCCTTTGTCCTGTACTGAAGAAAGGTGACCCGACAATCTGTGCTAACTACCGGGGAATCAGTCTTCTTACCATCTCTTAAAAGGTCCTGTCGACTGTACTGTGTGAAAGACTTAAGCCGTTTGCCAAAACACTGATTGGGCCTTATCAGTGCAGCCTTAGACCTGGTAAGTCCACCATAGACCAGATCTTCACACTACGTAAAATCCTGGAAAAAACCCACGAAAAACAGATCGATACCCATCATCTCCTTATCGATTTTAAAGCTGCTTTCGATAGCCCGATACGGGATTGCCTGTATGCCACCATGTCTGAGTTCGGTATACCTGCGAAGCTGGTGCGGCTTTGCAGAATGACGTTGAGCAACACAGCCAGCTCCGTCAGAGTAGGAAGGGACCTCTCCGAACCATTTGATACCGAACGAGGTTTCAGACAGGGCGATCCACTATCCTGCAACCTCTTCAACTTTGTGATGGAACGGGTGTTGCGAAGAGCCAGTGTACATCGTAATGGCACTATTTTCCACAAAAGTATCCAGCTCCTTGCATATGCCGATGATATTGATATCATTGGACGTTGTAAGCGAGATGTTACTGCTGCGTTCTCTGCTATCGAAAAAGAGTCAGCAAAAGTGGGTTTGACGGTGAACGAGGGCAAAACAAAGTATATGCTGTCCACAAACAGGGAGACGCGGCGTATTGGGTCCTTTGTTACTGCGAACAACTATACTTTCGAAGTTGTCAAGGAATTCACCTATCTTGGCACCGCCGTGAACACTCAAAGCGATGTCAGCCTGGAGATAAAGCGAAGACTAACTCTTGCTAATAGGTGTTACTATGGTCTCAATAAGCAATTGAGTAGTAGAGACCTCTCTCGCCCGACAAAACTGACACTCTTCAAGACGCTCATCTTACCCGTGCTTCTTTACGGCGCAGAAGCATGGGTTGTGTCGCAGACTGATGTAGCCACGCTTGGGTTGTTTGAGAGAAAAATTCTTCGCAAAATCTTCGGTCCTGTTCACGTCGGCGACGACTACCGTATTCGAATGAACCACGAACTGTACGAGCTCTACGCTGACATTGACATAGTCAAGCGCATCACTATCCAACGTCTGCACTGGCTGGGACATGTTGTGCGTATGGACGAAGAAGCTCCGGCGAAAAAGGTGTTTAATGCGGAAGCCGCTGGGCGACGACGAAGAGGAAGACCATGCCTCCGATGGAAAGACCAAGCCGAGGAAACCCTATCCACGCTTGGTGTGAATGATTGGAGAAGGCGCGCGCGAAGCAGAGGTGCCTGGAGAGAGCTTTTGAGGTCGGCCGTAACCCGGTAACGGGTTGTTATGGTCACCCAAGTAAGTAAGTACATAAAATATCTATGTGTAAATAGGCAGTTGGTAAACAGCCATAATGATAATCGCTTAATATTTTTATTTTTTAGGAAGGCTGTGAAGAAAGGGAGTGCTGTATATACTTTTTTTTAAATAGTAGGTGGTGCCACGCCCCTAACGGAAAATACGTTTCCACGGCTAAACTAAAATACCAGTTTTAATAAAATTTCGTTTGAAGATAGACTGAACCATAAAAAAAGTAATTAGAAGCTCTAAGTTCTTGAAAGGGGCGTGGCATCACCCTTATTAGAAAAAAACGCTGTTTCGGCTGAACCGCTTCATCGATTTTGATACAATTTGGCATGGTGGTAGATTGAATCCTGCGTACAAATATTTCTTTTGAGTGGGCGGTGCCACGCCTCTAATAAGAAAAACGTTTGTAATCGCCCGAGTCGATCGGTGCTTTTGCGTGGGCATTATGAACAGCGGCAGCACGAGCTAGTGTGCCGATGCTAGCAGTTCGATAATTTGGGATAGGATCGCTGCTGCCCATAATGCGCCTTCACCGTACAAATTTGTACTCGTGCTGAGGTTGGGTTGCTGAGCTCTTCAGCAAGAAAAAAAATGAAAATTCTTGATAAGTTTTGTTTTGAATCAGGATAAAAAAAAATGAACGCGTTACCACAAGAAAAAATCTAAGTTTACAAAAAAAATCAAAATGCTAAAATTTATGGCCTCCCTAAACTTTTCTAATGGTTGAACTACCGAGCCTGGTGTTATGCTCGGGTCCTTCTAACCCACCCTACCGTGTGGACCTACTGGGCGATTTTTTTTTAGGTCCACCCTAAACGAATTCGGTTCTACATGGGACTAACTGTTGCGATTTATGCTGTCATCATTACCCTATTTCCTTTAACAATAAAAAGAAATAGTTTTCATTATATTTTACCTTTTATTTCATTTTTCTTTTGTTAAAATTTGTGCAATTTTATTTTTAATCATTTTTAATAGTTTTTTTTTTTTGTTTAAATTAATTCTATTTAATATTTAAATTACATAAAAAAACTTATAACTTTAAGGCTATTTTCTTTAAATTTTATTTAACAACCTTTTTTGTTTTTATATGTTTTTATTTTCTTATTTAACAAAGTTTTATTTTTAGTGTAACTAGCTAGTTTGCTTACTTTTATTTTATATTAATAAAATTACGTTTTTATTACTTTTTGTGAATTTTAAATTATTTGTAATATACATTTTTTTTCTTTTTTATGATTAACATGCCGTGTGTATTTTTATTTTATGAATTCCTTAAAAATAAAAAAATGCATTTTTACAAGGAAAAAAAATAAGATAATATACTCGTATATATATTATTAAACTAAACTTAACTGGCGAGTGGGATGATCGACAGCTCTGACATCAATGATGTTGTCCCATTTGTAGCTGGTGTTGTATTTATGTTATAAATGCTGTTTCTGTTGTTATCGTCAAAGTTGTATTTTTGTTGGATGTGTATTTTTGTTGATATTGTTATAGTTGTTTTGTTGTTTGATCTTAATTTTACGTATTTTTTAAACTGTTGTTTTGTAATTTTATTGTTTTAGTTGTATGTATTTTGTTTAAATTTAGCGGTGTTATTTATTGTATAGATTTAGTTAATTGGGGTTTTATTATTGTTCATTTTCAAGTTGTTTTTTTTTTCATAAATTTATCACGACATTGTTTGTTGTTTTATGGTTGTTACTTTTTATATTAGAACTTTCTCGATAATTCTGTTGCTTTATTTCTTTACTTTTATCAATTTGCACTGTTGTTCGTGTTCAATATAATTGCCTTTTATTTTGTACCTTTTCTTAATGTATGTGAATGTGTAGTGTCGCTTTATTTGTGCAAATGTATGTCTTCTTTTTTTTTTGTTATTTATCTGTTGGTATGTGGTGGAGCGCTAACTCTCCGCGAACACGGCCGTCGACGTCGCCACGTTATTTTTAGGTTAAACTTTTGTTTTCATTGGTTTTTTTTTTTTGTAAGCTTAGAGCAGAAAAATGCATTTGAACTTTATTTAGAATTTTTACTTTTAAAAAAATAAAATAAACTTTTATTGCAATTTTTCTTGTTCTACAGAAAGAACCTCAGAAATGTTTCATTATTTGCACTTTCAACAGTTTGCGTTTTAGTTAAATTTTCTTTTTTTCTTTGGAGAAATACAATTCATATTTATTTAATTTATTGTGCATTCTTTTTTTTCTTCTGGTTTTATGCAAAAATTAAAAACTTTTACCTTTTTATGAACCAGCGAACGCGCACAACCGACGAACAACAAAAAATTCACGACAGCGACTGTTCTCTACGACATCCAAAAACCAATTCCCGTCATTCGATTTCGTTTCTCTGTCTATCCCTTACGTTCGAACAGAGTTTTATTGCCCGACGCGCACATGAGCGATCTCATTGGCGGTTTCAGCGCGCGAATTAAAGTTTTAGATTTAAAGTATATTAAAAAAAAAATAAATTTTATTTTTGCTAGTTACAATCATACTGACTTAAAATTAAAAGAATACAAGTATTTATATTGAAAAAGTGCTTAATCGATAATTTAGTAATAAAATAAATATAAGTGCTAAATTGACAAATTGATATAAAATATGAAAGTGCTAAATAACGACCTAAAAGAAAAGTGCTTAATCGATAATTTAATAATAAAGTAAGTATAAGTGCTAAATTGACAAATTGATATAAAATATGAAATTGCTAAATAACTAAAGGAAAAGTGCTTAATCGATAGTTTAATAATAAAATAAATATAAATGCTAAATTAACTTAGTTTAAATAGTTTTGTTGTTGTTGTCGTTATTGTTGCTGCGTGGTGGTTTTGTTGGAGGTTGTTGTTGTTGTTGTTGTAGGGGCTGGGTGTAATATGTAACTCCTCCCCCCCTAGTGTACAGCGAGGGCCACAACGAATTCGGTGGGGCTGTAGCGGTGTTGTTGGTAAGCTCGGGTATGTTGTAAGTGTGGAGTCTTCTGGTTGCATAGGTGAAGACTAATATGGTTGTTATGCAGAGTATGCTGATTACTGTGTAGATACAGATGTTAGATGTTACCGTTGAATTTCTGATGTGTAGAACGCTTTGTCTATTCTCGAACTCGAAATGTTGTAACTTTTGTAGGTTGAGTGTTTCTTTTACGGCTTTGGCATGTATTTTGCTATTTGAAATGGCTGTGAGATTAATCTGATCCCAATATACGGCTGGTTTATCTTCATAGTCGACGCCGTTTAAATTCAGAGAGCAGTTGCTGTATTGTATAACACCTGTTCCTTCCACTTCTTGTAATGGAACTCTGCAATTAGACTTAATTAATGATTTTGGCAAATTTATAAATAGAATACAATTGTTTTCGGGTGAGCTTATGGTTTGTTTGTAACCGACATCATTGAGGTTACAATGGGATGTTTCGTTTTGCAGCAAGCGACCAATGCAACTGGATTCATCGTTGGCTTCATTGTTGTTTGTCTCCTTACAGTAGAATGTTTTCCCTATCTCTTGGCAGTGGTTATCGTAGAGCCTGATCTTTTCTTTATTATAGGTTATGTATGGTTTTATTATAATTTCTCTTGTTTTATTAATTGGAAGTGGTATTATATGCAAAAACCTACTCCTTTCTTGAGTTAAAACTGGTATTTGTATGTTAAATATTATATTCGAACTATTATAATATGCTTGTAAACCTAAAAATTCGTATATTTGTTCTGTCGAAGTTATCTTGACAGATTGTTTCTCAAAATCTTTTAAAATGTTTTCAATTTCATTGTGGCTGAGTATAAATTTCGAAATAATGTTTAGTTTTGCAAGTATGATTGACTCTGCGATATTCGATAAGTGATTATTCAATAAGTCTATATTATAATTTATTATATTACTCATTTGAATATCTCTTATAATGTTTTCCTCCTTGTCAATTCTATTATTTTCTATTGCCATGTGAGTTTTTAAAAATGTCTCTATGTTTTCATGTTGTGTATATTTATGTGGTCTGTAATGTTTTTTAGTCTGTGTACTATCTCAATATTTAGTGAATTTTGTATGTTAAGTGTATCTTGAACTTGTCTTTCATCTGAAAGTAGGTTTGCTATTTGTGAGTTAATTTGAATTGCATCGTTTTCGTCCATATTTTCTGTTATACATTTGATAACTGTACCTAGTCCATTAAACAGACCTCGTTTCGTTCTTTTTATTGGAGTTAGCATTTTTAGTTTTTTGTTCAGTTCCTCGAGTTTTAGTTTAGTTATCGTAATTGAATTGGTAACAGTATTTTGTTCATCAAGGTATTGGACGGCGTTTGAGATTTTTCTTATTGATTCTTCGTAATCGTCTAGATTAACTATATGGATGAAATTGTTGTATTGGTGGATTATTCGTGCTGGTCCGAGATCGAACTGTAACACTCCATGATTTTGGGTTAGATTACGTACAACAATTTCGTTCGTAGCTACAAGAGACAACCTGAAAATAAATTTTAGGTAAATCTACGTTTTTTCATTATCCTACCTTTGTGTACTTTCTTATTATCTGCTGTTATTACAGTTATCCTATTATTTTGCTTGACCTTATGTTTACTTAATCTAGGGGTTATTTATTTCTTCTGCACTCTCGTCTGAATACAGTTCTATTCTCTTCAATTTCTCCCGGTTCCTCTCTAGATGCATTTAATTTGTCTATCCTTCGACTTAAGAGCTCTTCTATTGTAGTTTTTACTAAAGGAAATATTTTTCTTTATATTCATTTAGTTTTGAAAGGTATTCATGCTCGTTATTGAAACTAACTGTTTGGTTAAATTCGTGGGTCTTTCCTGTGAAAAGTTCATAAGGGGTATGTCTCGTTGTTGAATGGATAGAGTTATTGTAGGTGATAAGGGTTTCTGGAAAATATCTTCATGATTTGTTTCTAAGTTCGAGTCTTTCCTAGTGGTAAAGATTATCCTGTAAATCTCTGTCAATGTAGAGTGAAGTCTTTCTACAGGTGAGTTGCTGCTTGTTTGTTGGAATGATGTTATATGCAAATCTATTTGGTATTGCCTGCAGAAATCTTTAAAGATGTTTGCTGTGAATTCTACTCCCTGATCGCAAACTACTTTTCTAGGAACTCCGTGTTGAGTTATAAATTCTAAAGGAGCTCTTAATACGACTACACTTGTTCTAGCAGTAAGAGTGTAACCTGCCGCAAATTTTGAAAATTTATCTATAATGGTTAAAATTTGATGATGGTTAATGCTGTATATGTCAATATGGATTATGTCTAAAGGTTTAATGGGGATTTTTGTTTTTTGGAATATTAGTTTTGGGGGATTTCTATCGTATTTCAGTGTTTAACATTTTTGGCAATTATTTATAGTCTGGCTGATTTTGTTTTTCATAAATGGAAAAAAATATGTTCTTTTAATATGACGAAATGATTCGTCGATTCCTCTATGATTTGATTTTTCGTGGTAATCTTTTATAATTCTTTCCTGTTCGTCAGTTTCCGTTACGTCAGTTAGTATTTTTGTGCATCTTATTAGGCGAAAAAGTCTGATAGATATCTCTATTATGATCTGCAAATTGAAATCATTTAGAGGTCTTTCCGAATTTCCTATTCCATCATTCAAATTTTCTTCCGCTGAGTGAACTGTTGATCCGGATGTTTCGTTATCTAAACTAGTGTCATTAAGATTTACTTCAATTGGGTTATTTAAGGGTTATTTATCTTTGCTCTACTTAGAGCGTCTGCATTAGAATTTAATTTTCCTTTTTTATAAACGATTTCATAGTCAAATTCTTCGAGCTTCAATCGCCATCTAACTAGCTTAGAATTTGGTTTTTTTAAGCTCATTAGCCATGTGAGCGGTCTATGATCCGTTACTATTTGGAACTTGTGACCGTAGAGGTATGGTCGAAAATATTTGGTTGCCCACACGATTGCCAGTAGTTCCTTTTCAATGGTTGAGTAGTTTGTTTCAGAATCTGATAGTGTGCGGCTAGCATAGCATATCGGCTTATCACTGCCAATACGACCTTGAGATAGTATTGCACCTAGTGCGAAGTTACTGGAATCAGTGGTTAGTATAAAAGGTTTCGAAAAGTCCGGATATTGTAATATAGGGTCATTTGTCAGGATGTTTTTACAAATTTCAAATGTTTTGACGTAATTCTCTTTTAAATTTATAGTTCTGCCTTTTTTTAAACATTCTGTTAAGGGTTTCGTTAATTTAGCGAAATCCTTAATAAATTTGCGGTGGTACCCTAAAAGGCCTAGAAATCCTTTGATTTCTTTTTGTGTGCGAGGGATTGGGTAGTTTTGTATGGATTGCCTGGATTTTTATTGGATTCGGTTTTATTCCTTCTGTTGAAACAATATGTCCTAAGAAGGCGATTTCTTTCTGTAAAAATTCGGATTTGTCAAGTTGTATTTTGAAGTTAGAATTTTTTTAGACACTAGTCTTAAATTTTCTAAATGTTCTTGTAATGATGTCGAGAAGATTATAATATCGTCCAAATAAACTAAACAAATTTTTCCAATTAATTCTTTTAAGACATTGTCCATGACACGCTGAAAGGTGGATGGTGCGTTTTTTAGCCCAAAAGGCACTCTCACGTATTTGTAGTGACCACCTTCTACTGTAAACGTTGTTTTTTGTATGTCCTTTGGGTTCATCTCAATTTGATGAAAGCCGCTTGCTAAATCAAGGGTTGAGAAGTACATACATTTGCCTAATTTGTCAAGGATTTCATTAATATTTGGTAAGGGATAACGGTCAGAAATGGTTTTTTCGTTAAGCTTCCTATAGTCAATAACTAACCTTCATTTCTGTTTACCCGTTGCATCTATTTTTTTTGGAACAATCCAGACTGGGGAGCTCCAAGGTGAAAAACTATGCCTAATTATTCCTTGTTCGAACATATTTCCTATCTGTCTTTTGACTTCCTCTTTATGGACATGAGGGTATCTATAGGATTTTGTGTATATTGGGATATCATCAGTTGTAGTGATTCTGTGCTTTATCTCGTTGGTGAAAGTTAGGTTATCACCTTCTTTATAAAAGACGTTGTGATACACTTTACATAGCCAATTATAGTTTTAGAAGGGCGGTTTTTTTTCTCTAGGTTCATATGGTTTAATCTTAATATTTTGGAGAGATCAGGTCTTGAATTATTGTCATCAACAACGTTTAAATTATTTATTTCGATTCGCGGTAAGTAAGGATAGTTCAGATTATCAATATAATTTATTTCGATGAAATTGGACGGATTATAAGGTTGGACTTTGATGGGTTGTTCAAGATAAAAGATTTTTTCTTCGTCGGCTGTATTTATGACTTCAAGTGAGCTGAACCAATTTTCCGCATGATAAATACCATCTGTTATGGTAAGAAATGTACTGAGTCTAATTGCGTCAACGAATATATCACCCTTTTCTACGTCTACAGGAACGCTTACAACTTTTTTTGATTTTGCTGGTATGATATGCTTCCCTGAAGAAAGATTTGGTTTGTATTGGAGATTGATCAAACATGTTTTTGTTTTAAGTACTTTATTCTCTAAGTCGATGCTAAAACCGATTTGAGTAAGTACATTTATACCTAAGAGCCCGTCAAAATAGTTATGAAATTTAAAAAGGAGAAGTTCTATACAGCCTTCTTGATTAAATTCGCGGAACATTGGTAAGGTAACTTTTTGGTTAAGCTTATAGATGCTGAGAACTGTTTTGGTTGTTATTGGGTCACAATTTTTCCTGCTATCTTCATTAATAAATGTTGGATTTATAAATGAAAAGGAGGATCCCGTATCTATTAAAAATCTTAGAGGTCTTCCGAATGGAGAAGTAATATTTATATAAGCTAGCTAATCACCGTGTTTGTTTTTATCTATATATCCCGTTGGTTCCTCGTGGCGAATGCTTGAAAATTTGGTGGTTCTTTAATATTAGCGAGTTCTTCATTACCTAAATTCCTTGAATAATTGTCAAGGTTTTGGAAGTAGCTGTTTTCTGTTACAGCTTGGAAAGTATTTACATTATTTGATTCCTGAAATCTATTTTTTGGTAAAGAGGAGTTCGATCTACTATTCTGGTAATTACTGTTATTCCTAAAGTTTGAATATCTTGAGTTATTGTCTTTGAAGTTCTGTGATTGTTGAGTTCTCCTCGTTTGTGTTGAGTTCACTTCTTGTTTGAATGAGTTTTGGTTTCTTTGTTGGGGCTGCGCTGAGCATATTGTTTGCTCGCTAGGTTAAGTCAAATTTCCTGAGAGGAATTGTTGATCCTGTTGGTAATTCCTTTGGTAATTATTGCTATAGGATCTATTTTGGGGAAAATTAATCTTTTGTTGATTGTCTCCAAAGCTAGATTTCTTTGAATATGGAACATATCTAGAGTAAAATATATTTTGCTCTTTGATGCAAAAACTGAAGGCTTCTGCCAAAGATTTCGGTCTCATAGCTCTAATACTTGAGCCAAGTGGTTCTCTAAGGCCGCTAAGGAAACTTGATAAACACATTTCCGAATAAAGTTCTTTTTTTGAGGAAATTACCTTTCTATCTGACTCATGAATCCTAATATTATTTATAAGGGCTGATTGTAGCTCTATAACTTCGCTATAAAATTTTTCAGTACTTTTCCTATCCTGTTGTAACCTATGTAAGTCTCTAATCAGAGATGTGTCTGTTCTTTTATCGGAATAATGCAGTATGAGATTGTTTTTTATTTCGTCCCAAACGAGCGGAGTGCCATACATGTTAAGGATTTTGTTGGCTTCGCCCTCAACCTTGTTTCTGATAGCTCTTAGAAAAATTTTCCCTTGTGGGGTAATGTCAGTGTTTTGGATAAGCATAAGGATTTCTTCTACATTGCTGATAAATTCATATAATAGACGTAGGTTTCCGTCGAACTTAGGGAGATCTTTTATAGCGTCAGGTATTCTTAAACTATTAAAAATTTCGATTGAGTTATTTTGGGCTGAACCCGAAGTTGGTCCGTTTTCAGTCATGGTATCCTGCTCTTCTTCTATTGTTGAAAGAGAATTACTTCTGAGGTTATATGTGTTGTTGTGTTTTTGGGTAAATTATTTAATCATAGAGTTTCCTTTGAAATGTTTGGTACTTGCAAAAAAAAAATTATTTTATTTCAAAATTTTATGTCAGTTTCATATATAAATTTTCCGTATGGTGATATTCAGTCACCTGAAGGTATCGCTCATATAAAGTGAGGAATCCTTTCTGTTTCTGAGAAATGCCTCTCAATTTTCCAGTTAACAATATACCCTTGTTACTGTACTTTGACAGTGATATTCATTCACTGGGATTTCTCTAGGAACGACGGAATTAAAATCTTATTTTATTTCAAAATTTTATCTCAGTTTCATATATAAATTTCCGTATGGTGATATTCAGTCACCTGAAGGTATCGCTCATATAAAGTGAGGAATCCTTTCTGTTTCTGAGAAATGCTTCTCAATTTTTCCAGTTAACAATATTCTCTTGTTACTGTACTTTGACAGTGATATTCATTCACAGGGATTTCTCTAGAAATGACGGAATTGGAATATTTGTTTTGCTTAAAAAAAAAATTCTTTTGGTTTTTTTTATATGCCTACGATAACCACTTACATGTGCCAAGTAATGATAGTGATGAAGAGCATTCCAGTCGTGGTAGATATCCTTTGAGTATAGATGAAATTGTAGTTGTTATCCTCTGGAGTGGAGATGTAGTTACTGATAATTAAGGGTCAAAACCCACCGGTACCTCGAGATGATTTGTTGAATTAATTTGAAGGATATATTCCTTTGTAATATAAGCCACAACAAAATTTTCAGGATGATTTGTAAATCTCCCTTTTTTTCTGGAAGTCACAATAGAACTTGGACAAAATTTGCGATCACTTCCAGATGCCGTTTATCAGGCTACGCGACTGCGCCAATTATAGTTTTAGATTTAAAGTATATTAAAAAAAAATAAATTTTATTTTTGCTAGTTACAATCATACTGACTTAAAATTAAAAGAATACAAGTATTTATATTGAAAAAGTGCCTAATCGATAATTTAGTAATAAAATAAATATAAGTGCTAAATTGACAAATTGATACAAAATATGAAATTGCTAAATAACTAAAGGAAAAGTGCTTAATCGATTGTTTAATAATAAAATAAATATAAATGCTAAATTAACTTAGTTTAAATAGTTTTGTTGTTGTTGTCGTAATTGTTGCTGCGTGGTGGTTTTGTTGGAGGTTGTTGTTGTTGTAGGGGCTGGGTGTAATATGTAACTCGCGCATGGAAAAGTCTAGAACAACTTGAGCGATTTTCGAACTTCTTATGCCATTTTTGACAATATTGTCTAGACTGTTTCCCTGCACGCCTGTCACCACCAGATGGCAAATCGCTAATGTGATTTCGCACGCATCGGAATTGGTGCCGTTACAAAACAGTTTTTTCGAAATCTGGCCTCGTGGATTGCAAAAACTGAAGGCACTACTTTCTAATGTCCTTCGCATGAAAAATGCCAAGTCGTTTATTGTCCATGTCTGCTAGCTCATAATAAGCCGTACGCATTCTTTTAATCACTTTAGCCTTTTCAAAAACATTTGCCAATTTGGCATTAAAGTGATCGGAAGCTTTGCTTTGAGCAAAACTTCTACGATACACAATTTGACCGATTTCAAAACGAACTGGACGTGAGCGCATATTATAATTTTTAGCATTGGTATCATAAGCCTTTTTTAAGTTCTCTCGCACCTTTTCGCGAATCAACTCAGTTTTCTCTTCATGCCTTATGTCAGCGGTCGGATCTTCTATAAGTTTAAGTTTTCGCAATACTTCAAAAGAATTCGCGTGGCAGATCATATTTTGACCGAAAACGACAAAGTATGGAGAGCAACCAGAGGACGAATGCACAGAGCTTCTGAGAGCAATGTTAATAGCAAATAACTTTTCATCCCAATTTTTTTGATTTGGATTAATATAAGCTCTAACAGCAGCGATGACTGAGCGATTGACTCGTTCAACGGCATTAGCTGAGAATAGTTGGCAGTATAATTATGCGTCACACCATATTTTTTTAAAAGGTCTTCGAAAAGTTTAGATCTGAATTACACACCATTGTCAGTGGTGATGACTTCAGGAACACCAAAAATGGCAAAAATTCGTTTTTCAAGAAAATCAACAATTTTGTTGGCAGTGAAACTTCGGATTGGCTCTAAAAAATTAAACTTTGAGAGATGGTCAAGGACAATCACCATACCCACGTTTCCTGAGCGTGATCTTGGATAAGGTCCAAGAAGGTCTACGTAGAGTTTTTGAAAAATTCGTACAGACGTAGCCTGCTTACCCATAGGAGGACGAAGTATGTGATTTGGGGCTTTCGTTTGCTTGCAAATCTCACAAGAAAGCACGTGATCTCGCACTTGTTTGGACATGCGTGGCCAGTAATAAAAGGTTTTCAGTTTTGTCAGAGTTTTACCCACTCCACCATGAGAAATCGGTTTGACTCATAAGCCATTTTAACGAAGCATGATCGGTTATAGCTTCGAATTCATGTCTTTCGACATGAGCTCGAAATTTTTTTATGGCCATAACCGCTGCAAGACATTCTTGGTCGGAAACAGTATAGTTTCTTTGCGCTTGGTTAAATTTGTGCGACATGTACGCAATGGGAACTTTATCACCTTCATCGGTCCGTTGGGCCAAAACCGCTCCAACTCCAAATTGACTAGCGCTACATTGGATAGAAAAAGGACGAGAAAAATCAGGACTGTGTAGCACTGGTGCACTACTTAAACTATTTTTGAGCGAGTCGAAAGCAGCAATTTCGTCTTCGGTCCAAACAAATTTACGAGCCTCTTGAAGCATGTTTGTCAAAGGGGTAGAAATTGAAGCATAATTTTGCACAAACCTTCGGTACCATCCACAGACACCCAAAAAGCGACAAAGTTGTCTAACAGTTTTCGGACGAGGAAATTCTTTTATCGCTCTTACTTTGTCCGGATCTGTACTTATGGTTTCATGTCCAACGACATGACCAAGGTAGTGAATTTGTTTGAGCAAAAATTTGCTTTTCTCAATGTTTATAGTAAGGCCAGCACGTTTAATGCAAAAGACTACGTCTTGCAAAAGTGAAATATGGTCATCGAAAGTTTCGGTTATTAGCAACAAATCGTCTAAGTATACAAATACTTTAGTTCGCAAATGAGCAGGGATTACCTTGTCCATGAGACGGGTCATGGTCTGCGGCGCATTACATAAGCCAAATGGCATTGTAACAAATTGATATAAAGGTCGATTGGGCACAGTAAAGTCTGTCTTATCCATTGACGCTTCATCCAACGGAATTTGCCAGAAGGCATCCTTCAGGACTAAGCTTGAAATAAACTGTGCCCTCGGGAGCCTGCTGAGTATTCCGTCGATGAGCGGCAAAGGATAAGCATCCTTCACTCTGACCTCATTGACTTTACGTGCGTCGAGACACATACGAACTTTATTAGGTTTGACGATCAGTGCAACAGGAGATGACCATGCACTTTGAGATTCTTCGATGACGCCAAGAGAGAGCATTCTATCAATCTCTGCAAAGAGAAGTTTCTCAACGCCTGGTGAAACAGAAAAATGCCTTTGTTTTATAGGCTTAGCTTTACCTATATCAATGACATGGCTTATAAGATTTGTTTGGCCTAAGCCTTGTTTAGAAAAAGACGGTATTAATAAAATAGTTGCATTTAAATTTGCTTGCTGTCGAGCATTTAAAACATGATGATTGGAGTCTAACTCCGCAATGTTCAAATTAGCAGAAAATGGAATATCTTCATGAAAAAGATCACTTGCCAAACCGATAGTCTTAATAAAATCAACGCCCAAATATAAGTCTTGAGAAAGAGTTGGAATTATCAAAAATTTTAAAGGTTTAGTTACTCCTCTAAGAGTAATCAAAGTTTCAACGAAACCCAATGCAAAATGTTCCGTTCCATCCACAGTTTTAAGATTAGTCTTAACTTTGTGCCAATGGTGTTGGTTATTTTCCAAAAAATTTTTGAGCCAAATTGTTGGCTAAACAACTGACCGAAGCACCAGTATCGACTAATCCTTGAATTTTTTCATTAAAAATGAGGATTTGAGCATAGGGACGTAAATCATTTTTAGGTTTGTCAGAAACCACAGAAGAATAAATTTTTTCTTCGCTTTTAAATTTTTCCAAAATTTTCTCAATCTCAAAGTGGAACGTTTCTTATGCGTAGACCCCGGTGAAGGTTTAAAATGACGAGTAGGTAAAGTATTAGGTGTAATTTCCGGTTTATATTCAAGTTTCAAATTAGGATGATCTGGTTTTAAAATCCAAGTTGTGGTTCGGCATGCCGCATCACTTTTTAAGGTGGTGGTGGTGCGGTTGGCAACTCTAAAAAATGATTATTTGATAGTTCTTCTGTGTTAACGTTAACTTCCGAAACGTTGCGTGCAGCTTGGAAGTTTCTGGTCGACCTGCCGTACTCTTCATCCAACAATTCGCGTTTTTGAACAAATTCGAAGCTGTTTAATGTCTTCTATGGAGACATAGAGAAGACTGCGTCTAACGTCGAGACGTAAATTTCGTTGAATGATTTCCAACAAAGTTGTTGGGTCAAGAGGACGTTGCAATTTGTCGCAGAGCTGAAGAACAGATTCATAAAATTCATCGAATTTTTCATCAAATTTTTGTTTCCTTTGACGAATCAAATCCATTATGTCTAAATCTGTCCTCCGGTCTCGGAACTGACCACGAAGTTCGTTACACAGAGTTTCCCAATTTATTTGAGTCACACTTTGGTGATAACGCCAAAACCAATCCAACGCTTTCCCAGCAAACAAAATATGTGCATGGTTACACAAGGCTTCAAAATCACCTCGCAAACTATGGACAGTCAGAGAATGTACTCGGTAAATAAATTTATCGACGGTCAATGCGTCTTCTTTGCCACTAAAAGTGACTTTCCAATTGGAAATGAGATTTGAGACCTTCTCTGATGCCATGAAAGGTGGAATTGCCCTATGGTGAGTTGAAGTACCTTGAGCAAACATGCCTTGGGTTGAATGTTGGTAATTGTTTGGTTGAAAAACCGTCGGAGGAGGAAGCTGTGGATTATATGGAGGAAGTCCAAATAAAATTTGAGAATTATTACCATTTCCAGGAGCCTGATGTATATTCGAAGAACTCTCAAAAGTCACAGGTTGATCTCGATTCAGTTCAGGAGGTGCAGCACCGACTGAGGTTAAATTCATTTTAGCCAGTTGAGCTTGCACAGCTTCGTCAATCAAATTTTTCAACTGTGCGTCTGAAAATTGAGGTAAATTAGGTTGCGCACTTGCTTGATTGGACAAGTCTGTGGATGCTGAATGCACTCCTGACATATTGAGATGTTGTGCAGGTGTCACTGCACTATTCTGTTCTAGCAAATTTTTGTAACTTCGGGTTACCGGACGACTATTTTTAGCAATTGTACCTGTGTGTGTAACAGCTGGTGTTGTGAAAGCATTTAAATCCAAAGTAGGAATAGGTCTATATGGTTTTAATTTTCTAGGACTGCACACAGCCTGACAAAATGGACAATTGTGACTTTCCTGTAACCAATTAGAAATGCATTCCGAATGAAAAATATGGAAGCATGGGGTTATATTTAAATTTTCACCATCTCTTAACTGTTGCTTACACACACAACAAGGATTGTCAGGTACATCACCCAAAATGGACAAATTTTCATTGCTACGACGCAGAGGCATTTTTCACGAATTTCGCGACGAATCTAAAAAAAAAACCGAATTTTACGAACCGCGGTAAAAGTAGGCTATCAAAAACCGAAAAGTTAAATTTTAGTAATAAAAAAAATTGCCGAAAGTTAAATCTAGTGATAGTCCGTGGAATTTTCCACTATTTTTTCAAAATATAAAATGGTATGTATCAAAAGTTTTGTGTAAATATTGTTTAATTTAGGCACAGCTAAATTAATGCGAACATTAGTTTTAAATTATTCTTTCTTTTCTTTTTCTTTTCAAAAGAAAATTTTTAATTTTTCAAAAGAATTTTCCAAATTTTCTTTAAATTTTTTTTCAATTTTCAAAATAAATCAATTTTTAATTTATGACCGCTTGGTCCCATGTAGAACCTTTTCAAATTATTCGTTAATAATTTTTAGGTCAACCACGAAAGAATTTAGGGATGAAAGTCGGAATCTAAAAAAAAAATTAAATCTCAATTCAAACAAGAACTTGAACTACAACAGAATCAAGCATCAAGCCACAGTAACGCGTTCGAAAAGCGCAATGAAATGCAACTAATTCGCAAAGTCCAGCAAATTACTTTGACTTGCAGCTGCAATTCGCATTCAAGCAAAAAAAAGAGTGTACCAAAATATCGAATTGTCAAAATTTATGAAAGTTACTTTATTCAAACAAAATGATGTAAATTTTAGTCATCTATTACAGGGTAATTTTACAAAAAGGAATAAATAGATTCAAAAGCTTCTGAGCGGATCAGATTGATGAATCCAGCTTCAGGCTTTGAGTATTAAATTCTTGGACACGATCCAACTGACGACAAAAAACGAAATTTTTCCTGTAACAGGATCAGTTGCAAAAATAAGCAAGTTGTAAAATTTTTCGTTAAAAGTTTCAGAGCTCCGCGAAGGTAAATTTTCAATTGCATCTTTTGATGAAACCGAATGAAATTGAAGGCAAAATACTAAAAAATTTTAAGGGACATTAAATATCCACTGACAAGACAGTTTTCTTTTAACCTGCAACCTCAAACGGCCCCACGTTGGGCGCCAAAATTTGTAATCGCCCTATTCGATCGGTGCTTTTGCGTGGGCTTTATGAACAGCGGCAGCACGAGCTGGTGTGCCGATGCTAGCAGTTCGGTAATTTGGGATGGGATCGCTACTGCCCATATTGCGCCTTCACCGTACAAATTTGTACTCGTGCTGACGTTGGGTTGCTGAGCTCTTCAGCAAGAAAAAAATGAAAATTCTTGATAAGTTTTGTTTTGAGTCAGGATAAAAAAAATGAAGCGTTACCACAAGAAAAAATCTAAGTTTACAAAAAAAAAAGAAATGCTAAAATTTATGAGCCTCCCTAAACTTTTCTAATGGCTGAACCACCGAGCCTGGTGTTATGCTCGGGCCCTTCTAACCCACCCTACCGTGTGGACCTCCTGGGCGATTTTTTTTTAGGTCCACCTCAAACGAATTCGGTTCTACATGGGACTAACTGTTGCGATTTATGCTGCCGTCATTACCCTATTTCCTTGTACAATAAAAAGAAATAGTTTTCATTTTATTTTACCTTTTATTTCATTTTTCTTTTGTTAAAATTTGTGCAATTTTATTTTTAATCATTTTTAATAGTTTTTTTTTTGTTTAAATTAATTCTATTTAATATTTAAATTACATAAAAAAACTTATAACTTTAAGGCTATTTTCTTTAAATTTTATTTAACAACCTTTTTTGTTTTTATATGTTTTTATTTTCTTATTTAACAAAGTTTTGTTTTTAGTGTAGCTAGCTAGTTTGCTTACTTTTATTTTATATTAATAAAATTACATTTTTATTACTTTTTGTGAATTTTAAATTATTTGTAATATGCATTTTTTTTCTTTTTTATGATTTACATGCCCTGTGTATTTTTATTTTATGAATTCCTTAAAAATAAAAAAAATGCATTTTTACAAGGAAAAAAAATAAGATAATATACTCGTATATATATTATTAAACTAAACTTAACTGGCGAGTGGGATGATCGACAGCTCTGACATCAATGATGTTGTCCCATTTGTAGCTGGTGTTGTATTTATGTTATAAATGCTGTTTCTGTTGTTATCGTCAAAGTTGTATTTTTGTTGGATGTGTATTTTTGTTGATATTGTTATAGTTGTTTTGTTGTTTGATCTTAATTTTACGTATTTGTTAAACTGTTGTTTTGTTATTTTATTGTTTTAGTTGTATGTATTTTGTTTAAATTTAGAGGTGTTATTTATTGTATAGATTTAGTTAATTGGGGTTTTATTATTGTTCATTTTCAAGTTGTTTTTTTTTTTCATAAATTTATCACGACATTGTTTGTTGTTTTATGGTTGTTACTTTTTATATTAAAACTTTCTCGATAATTATGTATAACTGTAATTCTGCTGCTTTATTTCTTTACTTTTATCAATTTGCACTGTTGTTCGTGTTCAATATAATTGCCTTTTATTTTGTACCTTTTCTTAATGTATGTGAATGTGTAGTGTCGCTTTATTTGTGCAAATGTATGTCTTCTTTTTTTTTTGTTATTTATCTGTTGGTATGTGGTGGAGCGCTAACTCTCCGCGAACACGGCCGTCGACGTCGCCACGTTATTTTTAGGTTAAACTTTTGTTTTCATTGGTTTTTTTTTTTGTAAGCTTAGAGCAGAAAAATGCATTTGAACTTTAATTAGAATTTTTACTTTTAAAAAAAATAAAATAAACTTTTATTGCAATTTTTCTTGTTCTACAGAAAGAACCTCAGAAATGTTTCATTATTTGCACTTTCAACAGTTTGCGTTTTAGTTAAATTTTCTTTTTTTCTTTAGAGAAATACAATTCACATTTATTTAATTTATTGTGCATTCTTTTTTTTCTTCTGGTTTTATGCAAAAATTAAAAACTTTTTCTTTTTTATGAACCAGCGAACGCGCACAACCGACGAACAACAAAAAATTCACGACAGCGACTGTTCTCTACGACATCCAAAAACCAACTCCCATCATTCGATTTCGTTTCTCTGTCTATCCCTTACGTTCGAACAGAGTTTTATTGCCCGACGCGCACATGAGCGATCTCATTGGCGGGTTCAGCGCGCGCATGGAAAAGTCTAGAACAACTTGCGCGATAACGCGATTTTCGAACTTCTTATGTCGTTTTTGACATTATTGTCTACACTGTTTCCCTGCACGCCTGTCACCACCAGATGGCAAATCGCTAATGTGAATTCGCACGCATCGGAACTGGTGCCGTTACACGTTTACACTGCTAAACTAATGGACCGATTTTGATGAAATTTGGTCAGGGTCTAATCAGTCCCTTAATTTAGCTGTGTCAACATATTTTTCTCTTATGGGCGTGTCACCGACCTATTTAAAACAAATACCTTGCAGTAAAAACGTTTTTTTCTTATTAGAGGCGTAAACCGCCCTATAATATATCTGGTGCTTCGGATGATTTAGCTATAGCAGAAAGGAGTTTTAGTTAAAAGGTTTTCCCTAAGGTCCTACTTTTGGCTTTGTTAGAAGCTCGCCATGAGCTATCACTAACACAGCCACAAAGGCTACAAGGGTGAATTGATTATCCTTTGAGACTTAATAAAACAATATTTTATTATTCTTAAGTCATAGTCAGATCTTCGATTGATTTTATTAGTTCATCATATTTTCTTACATATATTTTTTATTTGAGTGAAAAGACACAAGTCTTCTATTCACTCGTTATCCAAAAATTTTTACTCACCATAATCTTACAAAAATAATTGTGACACATGCCATGCATCTGTTACATATTGAAATTAGCTCAAAGCAAAACGATAAACAAACAATAGTAAAAGTGTTATGTTACATCCCATTGCTTTGGCTTTGGGTGTGGCGTCAAATGCATGACACACTTATGTTGTGCATTTCCAAATGTATGTCAACCAGACATTTGTTGTTGTTGCACAAATTATTGGTCATCGTAAATTATGTCTTTGAGTTGCCGCTTAGCGTGTCATAATATTTTATTGCATTGACACGCTACAAACATTGTGTTGGTCAAGGCCCTTTATGCACAATGGTTGGTGCGAACCCTACGACAAGCAATACGTACAACAGCCCACTCGAAAGAAATATCTTTACTCAGGATTCAATCTAGCACCATACCAAATTTTATCAAAATCGATGAGGCGGCTCAGCCGAAACAGCGTTTTTTCTTATTAAGGGTGATGCCACGCCCTATTTAAGAACTCAGAGCTTCTAATTACTTTTCTAATGGCTCAGCTAGCTCAAAACCAAATTTTATTAAAATCGGTCCATTAGTTTAGCCGTGGCAACGTATTTTCCGTCAGGGGCGTGGCACCACCTACTATTGAAAAAAAAGTATACACTGCACACCCTCTCTTCACAGCCTTCCTACAAAATAAAAATATTAAGCGATTATGATTATGGCTGTTTACCAACTGCCTATTTATACATAGATATCTAAATGTAGCCGCCGTTTTATGGTCGCCATTTCCTTAAAAAGAAAAAATTCGAAAATACCCGTTCTCATATGAAAGCTCTTGAGCATACAAATATTTTGACACCTTAAAAACGTTTTTCCGCTGCGCAGACCACTGTCCCGGCTGACATGGAACGTCCCATATATATTTCTACTGTACGTGTGTATGTCACTGAACTCCTTCTAAACGGCTGGACCGATTTGTAGCGAGAACACAATTTGAGCAGCAACAGCAAAGCAGCTGCAGCAAAACGCTCTATGGAACACAATTGAGGCAGCAGCAGCAAAATCTGTCACAACTCCAAAAATTGTAAGCAAACAAACTAGTCAAAACAAAAATTTTCTCTATATTCAAAAAGAAAATGCTTGATATAAACTTAATTATTAGTGCAGGATAAATTTAAAAAAATTAACAAAAACATCATTTATTCACGGCAGCTTGACTACAACACTGATATTATGCTGCTTTGCTGCCGGATAAAAAATAGAACAATTTCTATATTGGCAGCAGGGCAGCACGGAAGCAAACTGCATGATCATCTATTTGTCTCTTTTTCACCTCCATAGTTCTCTATAATTTTCATGTTAACAGATTTTGCTGCCCTGCTGCTTTGCTGCTGCTGCCCCAATTGTGTTCACGCTATTGAATGAAATGTTTTGTATGCGTTTGGGTGGCGCCCTGGATGGTTTAGAACAGTGTTAACCAAAACGTGCTCGCGAACAAAACGATGCAGAATTCAAGCAGCGTGTATGTATACATATTCATTATGCCACGAGAACTCATACAAGCAACAACACGTCGCACGGCTTTTCTTTTTTTGTATGTACATGGTAAAAATAAATGATTAAAGGAAAATAAGGTTACGCATTCAAAGCTTTTTTTTATGTTCTTTCCTAATTTCTCCTTGTGCAGTAAATGCGCACATTCAACGCTTGCGTTGCGTTGGTAAAATGCGTTTGTGTAGGTTTGGTTGACACTGGTTTAGAATCACAAATCAGCCCGGCAGATGACGTATTAAGGGTGGCCCTCATACAAAAATATTTTTAAAATAGCATTTTCACAAAGACCACTGCATCGATACACATGGAACTTACACCACGTATCTTTTATAATTAAAGTTCATAAATGATACCCATTTTGAATATCTACATCAAAAATTTTATAATTTACAGTTTTCACTACATAACTCGATCAGTTTTATTCACACAATATCCAAGATATTTTTCATTTGGTGCATTTGTTGTTGGGTTTGCTGGTTGCCTGGTTGCAATACAAATGAATTTTCTCAAATGCAGCAAATGTAAAATAAATTAATTAATTTATATGGGTTATGCAAATAAAAAATGGCGGAAGGAATTACTTAGTGAGTAATCATCATCAGGATTTTAATCCTTTTAATAATAACAACTAATATTGAAATTATTGCATAGTTGCCGAAAGGTTTCCCCCTTTTTTTTAATTTTCAATTCTTATAGCATTTATTTTCATTTCTTATTTTCAAAAAACTTCTCTATTAATTTAAATAAATAAAAAAGAAAATATTAATAAATAGAAAATGGCAGATCAGAGGGAATTTCAGCTTCGTTGCTAAAAGTCCCAATGCGCAAAAAGACATTTCCCCTCATTCTAAGACCGTAATTCTAATCTAGCTAAAATAGTAACACGTTCCAATTATCGACATTTCTGGGAGCGTTGTTCTTTTACATATAATTCTTTGTTTGGTGTCCATATACTACCTTATCTACACAGAGAATTGCAAGTTTTTAAATAAAACGGATTAGAAAATATATGGAGGGATGCATTTTTTTAACTATGGAAGACTATATTTCGAAAACGGACACGCCCACAAAAAAATGTTTGTGTGAAAAACTGAATCATTTAAAAAGAGCTTTCCAACGATACCCATCATGATTTTCTGCGGACTACGCCAAATTTCAATTCGAAATATGCTAATTAAGGGCTATAGATAAAAATTAGAAACAATTCCTAAAATTTTTTTTTCCTATTTCGAACCGATTTAGGGGACGTCCTCAATTTTTTTTCCTAAGGACCACCCTAATGTACATATATCAAACTATTTGATACAAATAGTAATTATATAACAGACAAGGACTATACAAATTAAACTCATCTCTACACCTACCAGTAAGGCCAGAGCAACGTCTGCCAGGTCTGCTGTATGTTGTAGAATTGAAACCACATGACACGAAGATCTTTAAATAAGTTTACATGCAAGGTTGAGTTACGTACATACGTACGTACACATATGTAAGAGAGTAGGGACGAAAGTTATTTCACTTGAAAAATTAACTGTTTCGCTACAACATTCCATCGCGTGAGTTCATCCAACATTGCGCCACTACCGGGAAGGGCAGAACAACGTCTGCCGGTACAGCTACTTAGTACTATTATATAAAGAAGTAAGGTTTGTTTGTATGTTCAGGTTAATCTCTGGAACTACAGAACCGATTCCAAAAATTATTCTACTAATAGAAAGCTACACTATTCCTGAGTAACATTGGCTATATTTTATTTTGATAAAAGCAAGGGGCGTGGCACTTTACATGGAATTAAAACCTTTAACTCGCTATATCTTGGTTCATATGATAGCAAGAGTCTTATAATTCGGTGCCAGTATACACATAGCCTATGTTAAGCACTTCACAAAATATGAACGGGATTAGACACCAGGGGCGTGGTGGCTATAAAACTTTAATTTAGGGTGGCCCTCGTACGCAAATATTTTTAAAATAGCGTTTTTACAAAGACCACTTAATCGATTCACATGGAATTTACACCACATGTCTTTTATATTAAAACGCATAGCTAAGACGATGAAACTTTTATTTAGAGTGACCCTCACACACAAATATTTATAAAATATAATTTTCACAAAGACCGCTAAGTCGATTCACACCGAAATTACACCACGTAGCTTTTATATTCAGAGGCACAGTTTAGGCTACAAAATTTTTAATCAAGGTGGCCTTTATACAAAAATATTTTTATATATCATTTTCTCAAAGACCGATCGATTCTCATAGAATTTACACCACGTGGTTTTTATATTAAAAGACACTGCTTAGGTTGTAAAAATTTTATTTAGGGTGCATACTTAGGGTGACCCTCATACAAAAATATTTTTAAATATCATTTTCACGAAGTCAGGTTAGTCGATTCACACCGAATTTACACCACGTAGCTCTTATGTTAAGAGGCATAGCTGAGGCTACAAAACTTTTATTTAGTTCTGCCCTTCCACAAAAATATTTTCATATATCATTTTCTCGAAGACCGCTTAGTCGATTCTCATGGAATTTACACCACGTGGTAGTATATTAAGAGACACTGCTTAGGTGTAAACATTTTGTTTTGGCTGCATACTAAGGGTGGTCCTCATACAAAAGTATTTTTTAAATAGAATTTTCACGCAGACCGCACATCGAATCTACACCACGGTTGAGGTGAAGCAATGCGCACCGGGTAATGCTAGTATCTAATATTTGAATGCATGGGATTAATTTCGTTGAGGGCAAAATGTTCTATAATAAATTTAACAATACATTCTTCAACTTGTGAATCCAAATCACAGTGTAATGGTATCCAAGAGTTAACACTTAACGATATTTTCACACTTTCTACATAATGCCACCAATAACGTGGCATAATAAGTACATGATTTGAGATAGTATACAGTAGTATGCTGCATCATTGTTCTTGAGTAGGTTAGGAACAGTATGTAATTTTGGTGAATAAAAATTTTCCGAACAGGAGACACCCTGTTCTTCATATGATATGCGTACGTCAGTCAGATGTGTTTGGCGGGAACATTTACCACGATTTTCTGTATAAAAAAAATTATTATTCACATACTATATAATTAATTATACACGGTATTATTTTTACTTCCAGGAGAATTGTTGAAATCGACTATGTCGAAATGCTTTTGGCAAACACGGCCGCAATTCCTAAAGTCCTGGCCACAGCTTTCCTTCATATCTAAAATTTAAATGCACTTATATAAAGATTGAACTATTTTTCTGTTACTTCCATATCCTTAAATGATTGTTGTTGATTCTCTATGTCAAGATAGCCATATGTTTTTAATAGCCAGATTTTTGTGTCATTCTCTTTCCGCAAAAATCTCTCAGAGTTGACTAAAGCTGCATCATTGCTGAAGTCTTTTTCATCGGATTAAGTATTTTGATACCAGCGAACTTCAATATCGGCATGCTGTTCTCACATTTCTATAAAAAACTTGAAAAGTAAAAAGACATAACATGAGGTTGAACAAATTGTATCAAAAGTAAATGTAATAAATCAAAAACAAACTTTACCACAAACTGCACTGCTATGAGCAATGATTTAAAAATCGTTTTGGTGTTGCAGATGGCATCACTAGGGGGGATTTGCAGGTTCTGGGACACTCCAGGCAGAACTCCAGGCAGAACTGAAGACAGAGACAGCGCGCAGGCAGAGTTGTAGACAGAGGCAGTGCGCAGGCAGAGTTGTAGACAGAGGCAGCGCGCAGGCACTTCAGGCAGAGGTGGTAGTTAGTGACTGCAGACAGAGGCAGCACTCGAGGCAGACAGAGGCAGCGCGCAGACACTCCAGACAGAGGCATCGCGCAGACACTCCAGGCAGAGTTTTAGACAGAGGCAGCGCGCAGAAACTCCAGACAGAGTTGTAGACAGAGGCAGCGCGCAGACACTCCAGGCAGAGTTGTGGACAGAGGCAGCGCGCAGACACTCCAGGCAAAAGTGATAGTGACAGCAGGCAGAAGCCGCACTCAAGGCAGAGCTGTATACAGAGGCAGCGCGCAGGCACTCCAGGCAGAGGTGGTAGTTAGTGACAGCAGACAGAGGCAGCACTCGAGGCAGAGGTGGAAGGTAGCGAATGACGCCTCTATCCACAGCTTCTGCCTGGAGTGTCTGGTGGCTGAAGATAGTAGCGCCAGGCGTCAGACCGAGAAAAAAGAATCAGACGACACCAGGCTAGCAGAAATTTCAGAAAGCAGAATAAAGCAAATAAATTTCAACAGAACCAAAAAAAAGCCAAACACAACAAAACAAAACAAATTGGGAAAAAATATAAAAATTCCAGCAGATGTAGCTAGCCATAGACAGCAACAACAAATATGAAACCGCAAGTGAGTTTGGTGCGTACCAAGCTAAGTACGTACATACCTAATTGCGATAAGAATTTTTTAATTTGAACTTGAACTTGAAATTTAGACAAATTCGTTGAACAACAGCAAATTGCAAATTCATTAATCAAACATTTTTACGCTGACGTTGAAATTATTTCGGAAGCTGCTGACCTACTTACATTAAGTGAATTCTTAAGAGATCTTTGATGTACATATGTATGTTAAAAAAATAAATTTTCATATATATTTTAATAGTTTTATTTGTAAACTTTCTTAATTGTAGCACAATTTTTCTTATGAATGATTCCAACATTTACAGTTGCATATAAGGTTTTTAAATTTTACATTACTTTTCTTATTTCGCCTGCTAAAGGTAAATATTCAATAACGCGATCATGGATCACTAAGCAGTATGCTGAAGTATTCGCTGGTATGGGTTTTGATGCTTCAATATCAAATTCAATTCGGACATCGATGGGTCCAGTTTTTACTGTTTCATTCTGATAAGTAACATCAACAACAATAAGCGTAGTAGTTTTCTTATATTCAACAATATCCAACAATGGTTGTGGTTCCCACATATATAACTTTGTTGAAATTTTGAATACATATATAAAAATGCGTATTGACCCATTTCAAAGCGAACATTTAGATCATCGTAAGGATATGTGTCAGAGTTAAGATAGACTTTTAAATTAGTTATGTTGCGATGATCAAACGTATTTCCTTCCTCTTTACTTCTCGATTTTTGTAAACCAATTATAATAAATCGAGGTCTTTCATATTGTGGTGTAAGTTTTACATTCCATAAAACCAACCATTCCCAACTTCGAAACGCAATTGAGATAGAATTTTTACTGCTAATTAATTTAAACATTTCTAATTTTGCTAAGTCAGATAATTGTACATGAGGTATTTTCCAAGTTATATCCAGGATCGTCAATTTTAATTTATCGGATGCTGTAGTTGAATGAAATAATCTATCATCACTTTTAGAACGTTGTACAATCAATTCATGTTTAGAATTGAGAATTAATTTATTGTAATCTTCAGCAAAACCTAACAACATTTTCAATGGAATGCAACAACTAAAATGACTTTTTTCTAGAGTTAAATTTTCTGCAGGGCACCAACCAGCATTTTTTAAGGTATTGCTTTCAGTTTTATTTAATGATACAAAATTCTTCATAGTAGATGCGATTCCAAGATTACGGGTGCGATCAACTTCAAAACCATATTTTTCATATCGAATTTCATCAAATAAGAACGCAGCAAAGTTATTTTTTAATATTGCTTCTCCGAATACATCATTTTTACCTGATTCTTGCTTTACTATAAACCCATGAACATAGATCATACTTTCACTTGGCAATACATATACATAAATCTTGATTTTGTATTGGTATACATATCTCATCATTGTTGTTGAAAGATTTTAGGTATGGCGAGTAACTATGATATTCTTTTTTAATAATACTTTCGACATGCAAAGGTTTTTGAAGAACATTTAGTATATCAGACATGATGTAAATGTAATGCTACTGATTTTAAATATTCTATATTTTTGGTCGTTAACTTTTTTAAGTGTTTCTTTAACGTCTCCTTCATATGGAGCTTCTTTGATGTTAAAAGTCCAAAGTTCGGAGCCTGAATAAAACCAACATTTCTTTGTGTAACATCTTTATTGTAAATCAACATTATTCTGGCTTAAAGTGCAGCCTAACTGTAATTCTCCTCGAAAATTTACTAGATTTCTATCTTGATCTACGATCCTAATCGTTATGTTGTTTATCTCTCTGCAGGTCACGGGTAAATAAATAACATTTAGAGGCTTTTCATTTATTTTATATCCTGGTGGAACATCAATAGAAAATTCATGTATAGTATGCACCGATGTATTATTAAAATATGAGCCGGTTGTAACATTACAATCAATGTGAAGTGTATTCACATTTGTTATGTTCAAGGGCTTATCAGATTCAAATGTATGCGTTTTATTATATTGATTCGGTGGTTGTAATTCACCATCATCTAACTCAATCTTATGCAACATTCCGTTTGAAGGTAATGTAATAATATCATTATATACTGGGGAGATGAGCTTTTTTTCTTTCTGGACAGAATGGTAAATCGTTATGTAAGTCGTGTAGACTTTGCGGATAGTCTAAATCGACTTCTAAAATATAACCATATGAAGAGTCTTCAGATATATCCGAAACATTAAATTGCTCAGGTTCATTGACCCATTCAAACTCCCCTGAAGGAATGTAATTTGACATAGCCAATCCATATAAATTATTAGCATCCAAATACATCAAGTATTCAGACTCTTTACTACAATCATATTCATCCTTCATATGTTTGTTGTTAGCAACCGATCGGCGTTTTGAACATTGAACTATCCCACCTCTAATACCATTTTTAACAAAATGATACATGTTAACATCAGTGAACAGCTCTAATTTTATTTTTGTCGTCTTGAGCATAGCATCCCACGACAACCCCGGAGCAGTATAATATTGAGTTGGATCCAAATTATATATTCTTTTACAAAGCTGCCGGAAATTTTCGAAAACATCTTCTAACAATAATACATCTGTTTTCAGATATATGAGCATATAATCGTTCAATGTTTTGCAACCTGCTGTATGCCAAACATTAACTGCATGCGCATAATCTTTGTCAGAGCATTTAACATTGTTCAAAGTAGAAAAGAACTGTTCGCGAGGTGGTAATGATGTTTCTTGTAATTTTTGAATAGTATCAATATACTCATAAGGAAAAACTCCTTTCCTTCTCAAAAGACTCAATAGTGGATCTTTATATATAGATTCTAGAGTTTTAAAATCCTTATTGCTAAGATAGCTCGCCAATTTATCTAAACTAGAAGGCATAAATCTAAGAGAATCGAGGAAACGCAGCTCTAAGAAGTTTTTGTTTCCCAAAGGAATTCGCTTTGAGAGAGATATGTATAATTCTTTATTTAGTGGTATAAATTTCTCCTGGATGGTTTCTTAATGCTTTGATGAATAAGTGACAATCATACCCAGAAAAATTATGAAATATTATTGGAATATGTTCCGGGAGTTTGTAATTTAAATTGCAACTTTCATGAGCTGGACCGCGATATTGCCCAGTTAAGTGACAATGATCTCTCACTTTAATATCTGTTGCAGCAAATTGATTACAACAGATATGGCATTCGGCGCACTCATTTTGTCTATTTTCCTCATCCGCAGTAAGAGGATTCATTGGTGATACTCGCATTAAATAAGTATCATATAGAGTCTTCGTATCTTGCACCAATCTATCAATGAAAACCTTTGCAGCATTTTCCCCTGAATAAACCTCAAACTTGCTTAAACTATCAGCAAAAGACGATTTTATATAGTAGCTAAATGCTGTTGGTATATGCTTATAATGTTATTAGTTATCTTACTAAGAATTCGACAGTTAAATAAACAATATTGAGTTTCTCTGTAATAAAAGTTTATTTATATTTTCAATTTCAAATTAAGTTTACATTAATTCTACCTGTAATAAAAGAAACGACATTAAAGTTTATTCTTGCTGCTCTCAGCTTAAACTTTAGCTTTACTTATGCAAATAAATAGTGTTAATCTCATCCGTTATTATTTCGTATACCGTTTCACAAAAGTGATCATCTCATTATTGTCACGTTCGTAATCTAAGTATTTATATTCTTGTCGTTGGCTGCGATCTTAAGTCTGTGTTTAATTACTGACCGCGTTTGCAATTTAGCGGCAGAATCAATTTAAAGAAATGCACTTATGCACTTTCTTTACATCTCCCCTCCTCGGTAAAAGATAACCACTTTAATTTTTTTATAAATCCATGTTGTATTTTATATTCATAACTATAGGTGCTGGAGTCAGTTTAGTTATATGAAATAATGTTGACTCGGGTTTTTTGTGTCCGGTATCTATTTGATATATTGATGTTGATACTTTTTTTAAAATTTTGTATGGTCCTATTCTTAATTCATCTAATTTTTTTCTGTTTAATTTGTTCCCATTTTCCACAAATACCGAGTCTCCTTCATTGAATTCAAAATGGTTTTTGTTTTTGTCAAATTGTATTTTGTTGTTGTTATGTGATTTTATCGTATTTTTGTAAGCTAGTTCTCGATCTTCTAGTAAATTATTTATTGTATTTTCTTGGCTTATTTCTTCAGGTAAAATTATTATGTTTTTTCCTTCTAGTAAGTATGCAGGTGCAAATCCAGTTACTGTATGGATAGTTTGATTGTATTTTTTTGTACACTCTTGAGCTATTGTTGTCCAAGCCAATTTCTTTTCTTTTTCATTAATTTTGCATCTAATTTTGTTAACTAATGTTTGGTTTAGTCTCTCATTTAGACCATTCGAAAATGGCGTATTTATTGCAGTAAAAACAATGGATTTATCCTTTTCATCTAAAAAGTTCTTAAATTCCTTGGAATTAAGTCCAGGGTATTGGTCCGTCAGAATCATTCCGATTTGATTGTTTTTAGTTACGTTCTGTATGAGTTTAATAAAATCATTCGAATTCTGTGTACAAGAAGTTAGGATGTATGCGTATCCTGAAAAGTGGTCCACCAAAAGGTGTAGGTATTTTTATGTAGATCTGGATCCTCCAAATCCGCCAATTGTATCGATGGACATTATTTCAAAAGGCTTTTTGGCTGGTCCTAAGTGGGACATCAGTCCGTATGTTTTCTGCCCTCTTGATTTATTTCTTATGCAGATTTCACAATCTCTACAGATTTTTCTTATATTCTGCGTTAAATTTTTGGCCGTATAAGATGGTCCAATTAAGTTCTGCATTTGTTGAATCCCTATATGGCAATAGTTTTCGTGTATTTTCTTTATAAATTTTGTACTAAAGTCTTCTGATAACACAATTTTCTCCCACTTTTTTTGTTTTTTTATAATATATATTTTTTCTTGATATTAATTTATCCTTTTTTCCTTGTAAATCATAATTTTTCTTTTGATCCAATAAGATTTCTTTTATCTTTATTAAATTTACAATTTTCAGCTGCTCGTCTTCATTTTCATGTGATTCTAAGACCGGATTTCTGCTTAGACAGTCAGCTTCCAAATTGTATTTCCCTGGGGAATATTTTATCTGTAAGTCGTATTGTGACAAGTAGTAGATCAAATCTCCTAGTTCTTCATCTGTTCTTGCTTTTATGTTCATATTTTCAAGTGGCTTATGATCGGAAAAAACTGTGAATGGTTTTCCTATGAGCCAATATTGCCAGTATTTTACAGCTTCTTTTATTGCTAAACATTCTAGATATATCGCTTTTCTTCTTTTCTGGACTTTATTCAATTTTTTTGAAAAATATGCTACTGGTTTTTCTTCTCCATCGGTTTGTTTTTGTTTTAGCACAGATCCTATGCCATGTAAGCTTGCATCAGTATAAATAATTATTGGTAATTTCGGATCGAAAATTTCTAAGATGGGTTGGGAGCAGAGCAGTTCTTTCATTTTATCGAACGATTCTTTGCATTTTTCTGTCCAAATAAATTTTTGCCCTTTTCTCAGCAGATTGTGCAGCGGATCTAGAGTTATAGCTACATTGGGCACATACTTATTGTAATAATTAATTTTTCCTAAAAATTGTCTTATTTGTTTTTGTGTTTTCGGGATTGGAAAATTCTTTATTGATGTAAGGTTATCTTTTAATGGCCGTATTGAATTGTTTTCTATCACGTGTCCTAGATATTTTACTTTATTCGAGGCAAATGTACATTTTGAAAATTTTAATCTGAAACCTTCCTTTATTATTGATTTTAATAATCGTTTTAAATGATCCATGTGTTCCAAGAAAGATTTGGAAAAGATTAGAATATCATCTATGTAATTTACTGCGAAGTCCGTTAGTTCGTTCTTTCTTATTATGTTACTGAGTATCCTCTGAAATATAGCTGGTGATGTTTTCAGCCCAAATGGTAGACACGTCCACTGAAAATGTCCCTCTTGCGTCACAAACGCTGTTTTTTGTCTATCTTCAACTCTTAGAGGGATTGACCAGAACGCTGAGTTTACGTCCAATGTAGTAAAAAATTGACAATTTCTTGTTTTTACCATTAAGTCTTCGATTAATGGAAAAGGTTGTGATTGAGGAATCACAATTTTATTTAATTCTCTGAAGTCTATACATAATCTTGATCTCTTATTATCGTCTCTTTTATATGCCAGTGTCACTGGTGCCGCAAATGGGCTATACGATTCTTCGATTAGGTTTTTATTAAGTAGATTTGAGATTTGATTTTCTTTCTCTTGTTTATCTTCTATACTACACCTGTAAGGTCTTTTACAACAGTATTTATCTATCAATAGATCTATTCTGGCTTCATATTCTTTACCGTACCTACATCATATTTATCTTTTGCAAAAACTACCTTATATTTTTCTATCAATTTATTTATCATTTCTTTCTCTGGACAGCTTAAATGATTAACTGTCATGTTGAAGTTTTTTTCATTTATGTTTTCATTGAAGTTTACTTCATATTTTTCTCCTATACTGCTTGCGTCTGAGAAAACTGGTATACTTTGTGTATTTCTAAGTTTTCATTTTGGATTAGCTTAAAATCTTTTATCATATCTAATCCAATTAAAAAATCATACTTAAAATTCTCCTTATCTACCACAAATATATTAGTTTCTTTTTCTATATTTAATATTTTGGCTTTTATTCTTACCATTCCATTTGTCTTACTTACACCATTAATCGTTCTTAGGTTTGCACTATTTTCATCTTTAATTTTTCCATTTTTTAATTTCAATAGTTTTGAGTTAATCAGGGAAACATTTGACCCTGAATCATATATACCGAAAGTTTCTAAGGTATCATTTAGTAATATTTTTATTCTGATTAATGGTGGCACAACAAGTTTTTTTGACATTCTTCATTTAATTCAGCTTCTAGTTCATTATTATTTGTATACTTAATATCTTCTCTTATATTTTTATCTTCCTTTGTTTTGAACCAGCATGAAGATTCCGGGTGATAACGTGCACCTTTTTTTAATTTTTCGCACGCTCTGCATGGTTTTTTCTTTTCAGTTTTTTCTCTAGCTTCAGAGTTTGGCATATCTTTTCTTTCAAACGTTCTCTTAGTGATCAAATGTTCGTTTTTATTAATCTCATTATAAAGATCCTCTATTTCCTTAAGTCCATTAATTCTACCTGTAATAAAAGAAACGACATTAAAGTTTATTCTTGCTGCTCTTAGCTTAAACTTTAGCTTTACTTATGCAAATAAATAGTGTTAATCTCATCCGTTATTATTTCGTATACCGTTTCACTAAAGTGATCATCTCATTATTGTCACGTTCGTAATCTAAGTATTTATATCCTTGTCGTTGGCTGCGATCTTAAGTCTGTGTTTAATTACTGACCGCGTTTGCAATTTAGCGGCAGAATCAATTTAAAGAAATGCACTTATGCACTTTCTTTACATGCTTATGTGTACTTCGAACTTTTTTAAAGTTTCTAAAATTTCAAAATCAGCGTACACTACAAATGGCACATCCAGCTGTTTTTGATAATTTTTAAATTCAAGGATATTATCAGCATTCTTTTCCTCAGGCATTTTTGTAACAACTTTGTTGCACTCTAATTTATGGTTTTGCAATATCCTATCGCTCCCCATATGTTGCAAGTAAAAGTTGCATAAATGTATTTGACAACCCCTATTTTTTGTTATTTGAGATGATACCAAGCGACTTAAATTTTTTATCCATACAAAGTGGGATTCATCCTCATTTTGTATGAATAATAAAGTTATGTGTATAGGTTTCTCCTCCATTGTCTTATAATATGGACCAATAATTGTTTTCTTTTTTTCATCCACGCCAAATACATTTATACTTATATTTAAATTATTTTTTTCAAAAATTTTTATTTCATTCACATCCATTGGGAAACGAAGCCCCGAAAAATTTAGTGTTATATTATTCGGTAGAGTTATTACGCTCTGCTCTATATTATAGTGATAGTTAAAATATCTCTCCGGATGAATCTCTCTATTTGCGGTAGCAGCTATGCATGACCACTTGAAGCAATAATCATCATTATTGTTAACATTAACACAAGCTTTTTTTTGCAATGAATGGAGGTAAAGGAACATGTTTGGAGCCTTTAATAGGGCTATATTTATTTAAGTTGATCTCTAGTTTCAAAATGAGAGCTAGAGACCAACCACTATCCCGCTCTTGGAATTCATCCATTTTTGTAACCAGACAATTTTTCCCTAAGATAGAAACACTAGCTCCTGAGTCCAGCAAGCCAACTAAATATTCATCAAAAACTTTGACTTTAGCAAAAGGACGATCATCACCGCTACTGGAAAGCTTAGTAGATTCAATTATTTTTCTGTAACTTTTGCGCTTTTTATATCTTAATCTGCTCTTTTGAAGCTTATTAAATTTTTTTGCTGAGCAGACCTCATGTTTGAAAATTCGGGCTTTAGCTACTTCGTAGCGAATCTCACGGTTTTGTAAATCTGAAACATCGGAGTCGGCTTGACACGCAAAGTCACGGAAAACTGGTCTTAAATTTTTAAATTTGTCATTGTTTGGTAAAGATAAATTTACAAAATTTTGTAAATTATCTTAGTTTAATTTGAACTCGAGGTCGGGCGGGAAGAACGTGTGTCCCCGGTGGCCATCACGCTCTGTCTGTGGTTTCCCTGGTGATCATTATGACATTTTGGAATTAGTACTCCTTTTTGTCCACATTTAAAGCAAAAAATATTAGTTATTGCTTCAGAACAATAAATATACGAATGTCCGAGGTTCATACAGTTCCAGCATTGTATTTTGGAATAATCGGGCTTAGAAAAGCGACGAGAAACCTTCAACGCTTCAACCTGTGGATCAAATTCAAAATTGCTATCATCATCGTTTGAGACGATATCAATTTCATGCACCTGCCTTTGCGGGTTATAAAAAGATGGTTGATTTTTGGTTTCCGAAAGAGCTTGTTCAGCTTTTCAAGCAACATCACGAAATCCCTCCACACTTATTGACTCACTATTAAAAAGCATATATTTGAGATTGGTGGTGAAATTTTTTTTCATAATCTCATTCAACACACAATCTGCCATTGGCTGACTCATGCGAGAGTTCATTGACACTACATCGTCATAAAAATTGTTAAAAGTTTCTTTATGCTGTTGTTTTCTGAATGAGATTCTATGAACGATTTCATGATCGCTTTCAAATTTGCCAAATTACTTTTTAATGGAGTAATAAAGAAATGGGTAACTAGCATTAGGATTTTGCCTAATAAATTGCCAAAACCACTCACCAGCTTTTCCTGTTAAAAGGACATGAAAATTGCTTAATTGTTGGTGATTCTGGTTGATCTGCCCAAGATTCTGGTTGATCTACTAAAGATTCTGGTTGATTTGCCAAAGAAAATTCTACAATGGCGGGGTCCTGGAGCGCACGCTCAATCGATTTCCAAATAATTGAAACTTATAAGATTAATCCTAGCCAAATCCTAATTTTGTTCACATTTGCAACAAATCACCAAGTTTCATTGCAATAGTTTCAATAATAACTAAATAGATATGTAAATATAAGAATATTTGTTGGTCAAATTAAGTCGGAACGCTGAATATGAAAAAAAAAAAAATTTTTTGAACCGATCTCGAAAATTCTTATATTTATCAAAGTTTTTTTGAGAATTTGAAAAAAAAGAGGACTTACATTTCGGAAATCAATGAAGGCTAAAATGTTTCATAAAATTTTTTTCTTTAAAGAGCATATCGTCGCTCACTTGTACAACGGCCCTAATTGACATTTTTGATTTTGTTTAGGAGACACAAAAAACTGTATAAAAACCGACAATGCAGAATATTGAAATTTTTTTAAATGCAGTTTAGTTACAAAAACAATAACATAATTATTTTTAATGAAAACGCTAATTTTATTTTATTGATACTTATTTTATTTCAATTAGGGCTTTTTGACATCATTTTTATGTATGAAAAAGTGCATTTAGGGCTTTTTGCAGTTACATTGAAAACTAAAAGTGTAATTCATTTACAACAAAATTAAAGAAAATATGCAAATATTGTACTTATTGATGTAATTTTTAGTAAATAATCTTTTCTTTCAAACATAATATTGATAAAAACATTTGACGACATACTTGCAAACGTTGGAAATTGTGTTTTAAGAAATATTCTAGAGACTGAGTACGCGCTGAGTTTTCGGACGAAATTCGTTTTCTACTTACCGGATCAACAAGGCCTATTACATTTAACTTTTTTTGCTCTCATGTCATTTTCCAAAATGCATCAAGGATGGCTTTCCGGTACCGGTTACGTCTTTGCTCGCAATATTTTGATGTACAAGGTGGTCCAAGCCGTCTTTCGGCCTCTTGACACAAATCATTTTTAATCGAAACGCCTATGTATTGAACTACTCGCATTCGTTTTTTCATATATAAAATCCGATCACGTTTTAATTGTTCCGGGATTGAATCAGAGGCATAGATCTCACACATAATATTTTCCTCAACACTCATTGCGAAAAATTAAAACGAAGGCCACATACGCGTTCCAACATAAGATATGAACTAATTGCTACATTTTAAAATTGGTAATTACACGGAAATTTTGAATTCAAAATTCTCTAGACATTTTGAAAACTACTTCGCAAGAAAAAGCATTTAGGGCCTTTTAACATATAAAAAATGTTGAATGTAGTTAGGACTTTTTAATATCACCTAATAAGCTTGGTATTTTTTGTGTTACCGTTCCAATTTTTTGGGTTAAGGTGCATTTGAGGTTGGTCTTCAGGAATATGTAATAAACTGGATTTTTAAAAAAATGTCAATTAGGGCCGTTGTACAAGTGGGCGACGATATATGCGTTACAAACGGGATGCCATTTTTTTCTTTTTATTATTTATATAGTGTCTAACTCAGCAGCGATTGAAGATGCTTCATTAAAAATATCATCAAATGACGTTTCATTTTTTCGCATTTCTGAAAACAGGTTGATAATTTGATTGACATGAGTACAGGCTGAAGAGATTTGTAGTGTCGGATCTTGTAGCTTGCGACTGAGAGACAATATAGGAACATTTACAATTTTCAGAATATGTAACGATACTAATAAATTGGAGCGTGCTATCGAAGCTGAAAGTTGGACAGCTTTTGAAAACGCTTCGGTTTCCTAGCTTTGTTATAAGTCTTGTAATGCTTAAGAGATAAACAGTAATAATTCGCTGAAAGTATCAACGTATCTAGTCGCACACAATGCTTTTAAACGATTTTTTTGTTTCTGGACTCCGTTCGAAAATTTTATCTTTCAATAGTTCTACTCATTTACATAGATGAATTCGAGAAAAAGTTTGACACTGACGAAACTGTGCCCCTAGCATGTTACGAATTTAAGAAATATTACATGATTTTCCTGCGCACAAATTCAGAGACTGACTGAAAACAATGAGTATAAAATGCTAAGAGTTGGTTTTCAGATATAAAAGCCTGAACTGCTTTGATTTGTTCGATCCTCCATGAACGTTCTTGAATAAAAAATTTTTGTTCACTCCCAGGGGGGGCTTCAGTCCCTATAGCCCCCCCCCTTGTATCCGCCACTGTCTGCATCATCATCGGATCTTCACCCTGCCATCTCCTCTAAAATTATTAACCTAGCAAATCTTCATTATTTTAAAAAAAAAAATAAATTTTGCTTTAATTTAACTTCCTTTAATGTCATTTTCTTTTCTTCTTTTCTTTTTTTTTGTTCTTTTATAACTTTTTTTGATTTTAATTTACAAAAAAAAATTTTTTAAATTTTAAAATTTTTCTTTTTTTTTACAAAAATTACTATTTTTTTTTAGTGGCTTCAATAAAATAAGAGTAAAGGCCTTAAAATCATGAACATAAACGATTGCAACAAATGTGTATATGTACCTATGTATATTTAAAGCTAAGTTGTAAATCATTAAAGTACTTTGAAAACTGGTTGATCGTTGGTACATTAATATTGTATTTATGCAATATAAATAAAGAGTCTAAGTAGTTTAAGGAAAATTATTATACTTATATTCCTGGGGTACCCCTTTGTTGGTAGCTGCTGCGATGTTGTTGCTGTTGCAGGCGTTGATGCTGGCTACTTTTGTTTTTTATTACAATGTCATTTTTATTACGAATTTTTAATTTTTTTTCGTTTTGCATCGTTTTTCATTTAGTTTGAGAAATTTCATTTTTATTTTTGTAGTTTTTGATTTGCTTTTTTTTTCACTGTATGCTGATTTGGCTAATAGTAGTTAAATTCAGTTTGTTTGTTGTATTCTGCATTTTATGGCAAGTCAAACAGCAGCACTACACACTATCCAAAATATTAATTTTGAGTCAGCTCACAATAGTTGACTTTGTGAGAAAAATGCACTTTTGTTATTGTATATTAGGGTGTTTTTCTTCAAACTTTAGGACAGGGATTTTGTTCATTTTTATTTATTTATTTTTGTATTATTTTTTCCTATATTAATGCGGAAAAAATACACCCGAAGGAGGTATTTTTATTTTTAAAAATTTGCGGTGCTGTGTGCCTATATAATAGAATCGGGTTTGAAGAAAATTCTCCCAAAACTTCAGCTTCCTACATCAAACCAGCGAACCGCGCATTTCTTTGTTTTTTAGAACAATTCGTATGAAAAACGAAAAAGCAAAACAACGAAAATCAGAAAATTTACTAAAACGCAAAAAAAAATTTGTTTTTCGTTGTTTTGCTTTTTCGTTTTTCATACGAATTGTACTAAAAAACAAAGTAAATGCGCGGTTCGCTGGTTTGATCTAGGAAGCTGAAATTTTTGGGAGAATTTTTTTCAAACCCGATTCTATTATATAGGCACACAGCACCGCAAATTTTTTAAGAAAAAATAAAAATACTTCCTTCGGATGTATTTTTTCCGCATTTTTAGTCACACGGAAAATGTGGGCGTGGTTTTACAACAGTGAGTGGCGACCCCCATTCAACTAAAAAACCCAAAACGCTATATCTTGGCACATAAAGCAGACTTTTACTACGTTTTAGTAAGTCGGTTTTTTCGTTAAATTTCAACGGAATTGGACATAAACTCTGTCCGCGCAGTTTTCAGGTTAGAGCTAGGAAGCTCAAATGTTGGGACAATTATTTTTATTCCTCAAGCTATAAAATAAGAAAAAATAAACAAAATCCCTGTCCTAAAGTTTGAAAAAAAAACACCCTATTGAATATACTGTATTTAAACATTAAGAGCTATATTATTTAACCTTAATTGGTGTATTTTAATGTAGTCTTTAATTTTCTTCAATTTTAGTAGGTGCTTCGTCTACTCTTCATCCACTTTTTCACTGCAATTTTTCCACTTTTTGCACAGAAATTTTCACTTGTTTTTTTCTGAAAGTTTTAATGTACAAAAACCATATTTTAATTTTCTTTTATTTGCTACGCTTTTTACAGTACTTTGTTTGAACTTACGCACAATTTAGTTTCTTTCAAATTGGTCATTCCGCGATTTGCAAGGATTGAAGTTATCTTCATATTTTTTATACACTGTATCGCACGCAGGTTTTGTTTTTTGTTACAATTTTTCTTTCCGCACTCAAACTTTAATCTACCGCACGCTTCAGGATTTTTTTTTTGTAATCATCGCGACCAACGCGGTTGAAAGTGTTTCAGACACTCTTCACAGCTTATAATGCAACTTTTGCATGGTTTTTATTTTTGCACAAAATTTATGAACAACTTTAATTAGATTGGAGTATATTATTTTTTTTTTTATTTTAACTATGGGCGATTGTTTCTAATGCGATAATTCTTTGACTGAAATTTTTTTTTAAATTTTTTTTTTTTTATTTTTTTGAACGTTAGCTGAGAGGCGACCGCACGCTATCAAATTTTTCGGCAACTGACTGTACGATGCGTTTTTTGGCAACCTGTTGCCACTCAATTGTCGGCTTACTGCTTGTTGTCGTCCGTCTGCCGCTCACGCCATGTACTTACGGTATTTTTTTCTTTCGCTTAGTATATACTACATATCTGCATGAATGCACTCGTTTCTGCTGCAACAATAGTCACTCGGTGTCGAGTTCAGTAGTTTACAACTCTAACACAACGAGTGAGATCATACCCGAGTCATTTGACGATACAAACGATCAACGCAATGAACCGTCGGCTGCAAATCAAAACAAGTGCGTAGTTTGCTTTTGCAAATTATAATTTGATTTGCTTTTTCAAACCAAGCAATCGTTGACAACAAAAAAGACACGAATGATTCGAGATCAGTTGAACTTCGTAGTGCGATTTGTTATGTTCTTTCAGTGCGTGTTTAATCAATAAATAAAAAAGCTAATAAGTTCTTTTAGTGCGGGTTCAATAAATAAATAAAAAAAAAGCTAATAAGTTGGAAAAATGGCGGCATTTGATGTAAGCTATCTTATACAATAATGTTATATTAAATTTATATATTAGTTGGTCCTAATTGTTGTGGGAAATTGATTTAATTTTTTTTGTAAAAAAAGTACAATAAGATTTATCTAGCAATTACGTAGGATAGTTATTTTTATGTCAAAAGTAAATTCGAAATATTTTAGGAGAACTTTACCACATAGTTAAATTTATAGTGCATTAAAAACAAAAAAGTTTTTTTAAAAAGAACTTCTAAAGGTTAAGGTTCGTGTTAAATACTAACCCATTTACGGTTTTTGTCTCTGAACTAGAACACCTACTAAAATCCTTTTCTAAAGGGGCCTAGTTTGTCAACTTCAAAAAAGTTAAAAATGTTAAGATTCCCTATTATTTACTATTTTTAAATTGTGTATAAATTTAATGCAGGGGTTAACGCAAGATTCAATCGCCACAGACGCTTCTAATTCTGGTATATCCGGACTATTGACTCACTCAGTAATTCGAACAAAAATTTTATCTGAAGAGTTTAAGATTATTCAAAAAAGAGGAAGGAGTAAACTTTGGAATGTGTTCGGTAAAATAGAAAATGAGATGGGAAATGAGCTCCCGGACATAGTGGCTTGTAGAACTTGCTCAAATGTCTACAAATACAATACAACTTCAACATCGAACCTAGTCAGGCATAAATGTTATGTAAGAAAAACGATAACAGAAAACGATAGCTCTATAAAAGTAGAAGCTGACAAGGAGACAAAAAAAGAAGCAGTACTGTTATTTACAGAATGGACTGTTGCAAATTGTAGACCGTTTAAAATTGTTGAGGACTCTGGTCTTAAAAAATTGGCGGAATATTTTATTTCAGTTGGTGCAAAATACGGAAAAAATGTTGAAATGAATTTACTTTTTCCCCATCCAACAACAATATCCCGAAACATCAATGGGCTATATGGTATATATTTTCAACAAATTAAAGCTGAAATTGCAACTGTCAAAAGCAATGGTTTTGGCTTAACTTCCGACCTTTGGACCGATAATTTTTTAAGAAATACATATTTAGCAGTTACAATGCATTACATCAAAGAAGGGAATTTAGTAAGCCGTCTCTTAGGAATGAAGTCAATGGAAGGCGAAAAATGCACAAGTAAATAAATAAGCCATGTAATTTTCTGGTAACACGGAGAGAAGTGTTTTATTTGTATAGCCCCGAGAAATTTGTTCATTCGATGAAACATTTTACAAACATGGAAACAAATTTTCTCCCTGTTATCATTTGTTGCATACTAGTCTTAAAGAGGCTTGTAGCATTTCAACATTTCGATAAAGCTAAATTACACTAGCTTACAAAAAAAAAAAAGATCTGATTTCTTATATACTTTTTCAATGTATATTATGGCGCATATTCCAAAAATAACAAGCATTTTTTTTTTCTTAAGAATCGTTTTTGAGATATCCCCAAAAAAACCCTTTTTTCTGCACTTTTTTCATTTATTTGACCAACAAAAATGGTTGTCATTTTTGGAATCTACGACCCAAAATACAGACCAGATCTCAAGATAATTCCCAAATTTGTAAGCTAGTGTTATTAATTTAACCCTTTCGCGTCCGCTCCAAGGCCAACTGCCACAAACAATTTTTCTCTTAATTTCCAGGCTTATTAAGTCTATGTAAGGTATTTTGGAAATTTTTAGCTTTCTAGACTAATCTGGTCACTAGATAATTAGAAGTTGCTTAAAAGCAAAAAAAATTATAGAAGCGTAATAACGCAATAATTCTCAAATGTTTTAAATTGTATATTTAATTCCACCTTTTTAACGTGAAACTGCGTACTTTGATTTTTGAAAAATATATTACATTAGGGTGATTCAAATTTTTTTTTTTTAGTTTTTTTTAAGGTGCTGTTGCGTAAAAAGTAAGTTTATGATATGAAGAAAAAGTTCACGAAATTTCAGCTCTGTAACTTAATTTTATAAGGTGGCGCCGGAGCCTGTTAGTTTTACATGTAAATTGTATGGAAAAATTATTTTTTTACAAAAAAGGTATCTAAATGAATAGGTGATTAGTGTTGTTGAGCTGAAAAGGGTCGTTTTTCGACGTAATTTTTTACGCTGAATCCGAATCTGGCCTCAGAACTGACCCATCATGTTTATTTGAGGTTAATTACCTGAAACATGATGTTTTTTGTCTACTTTCGAGGCCATGTATAGGATTCAAAGAAAGTTGATCAGCTTATTTTTAACAAAAGCATCATTTAGTACCATCCTTGCCCTTTAAAATGAGCTATCAAGTGGTGATCTGTGATGCTTCCTTGCAAAGTTGCAGCCATTTCAAGGTGACATGAATTTGAAACCCGTTGGTTAATATTGTTGGGTTGCAACCCTTTGTAGGGGATCCAATTCATGTCACTTTAAAATGGCAATAACTTTGCAAGGAAACATCACAGATCACCACTTGAAAGCTCATTTTAAAGGGCAAGGATGGTACGAAATGATGCTTTTGTTAAAAATAAGCTGATCAACTTTCTTTGAATCCTATACATGACCTCGAAAGTAGACAAAAAACATCATGTTTCAGGTAATTAACCTCAAATATTTCAGGATTCCGACATGATGGGTCAATTCAGAGGCCAGATTCGGATTCAGCGTAAAAAATTATGTCGAAAAACGACCCTTTTCAGCTCAACAACACTAATCACCTATTCATTTAGATACCTTTTTTGTAAAAAATAATTTTTCCATACAATTTACATGTAAAACTAACAGGCTCCGGCGCCACCTTATCAAATTGAGTTACAGAGCTGAAATTTCGTGAACTTTTTCTTCATATCATAAACTTACTTTTTAAGCAACAGCACCTTAAAAAAAACCAAAAAAAAAAAATTTGAATCACCCTAATATTACATATAAGTATTTTTATTTAATTTTTATACTTTGCACTGAAATTACTGCATATGTGACTTTTTTGACTTCATCTTAATAAATGCGTCGTAATTTTGTTGATCACAACATAACGGTTGTTTTTTGAGGTTTTTTTATTCTGGGAATTGCAATCAATCAATAAGGTGTGTAATTTACAAAATTTATTGCGCTTGTGTCACTTAAACAAGGCTTAGTATTGAAGTTTCTTATGAGCAACTCTGGACGCGAAAGGGTTAAAAGACTTTTGAGTTATTATTTTTTTTAAAAATATTCTTATAAAAATTTAACTATTTCGCAGATGAAAATATTACTTTAAAAGTAATTAAATTACTAAATGAGTTTGACTGTAATCTCGATGACAAGGCCATTGTAGTCACCGATAGAGGCTCAAATATGGTAGCAGCCTTTCGCAAATACAATCATATCTTTTGCATTGACCATTTGCTTCACAATGCATTGCAAAAATCTATGCAAGAAGTCAGTGATATCGCAGAACTGTGTCGCTTATGTTCAAAATTAGTAAAATATTTTAAAGTGACTGGAATAAATTCATCACTTAATACATCATTAAAGAGTTTCTCGCCCACTCGCTGGAATACAATTTATTATTTATTTGTTTCAGTTGAGCGAAATTGGGCGGAAATAATAAAGATGTTGCAAGAAAAACACGAACTACATAGAGTCGATAATATAAATTTAAACCAAATAAGTGCGATAATTAAAATCTTGTAGCTTTTTGAGGAGACTTTCAAAAAAATGGAAGGAGAGGACTATCCAACCATTCATCTTGCATTTGTATACGTTTATCGTTTAAAAAAAAATGTGTTGCGGATGATTCAGATATTCTTATTATTAAGCATTTAAAAGAAAAATTGAACGTGTATTTGGAATCTATTGTTTTGCAAAATTTAACAATTTTTCATAAAATTGCGTTATTTCTCTTTCCGCCAGCTAACAAAATGACACAATTTGAAATAAATGAAAAATTTGAAATAAAAGACGAGTGCAAATGCATTATTCAAACGTTTGATCAAGAGCTTGAACCAGAAAACCATAACGAGCTCACGCCCAGAACTTCAACTCACAACACAGAATTATTTTTCGATTTTGTACAGCAACCACAAATTCTAAATTCGGATGACAAAATAACAAAAGAAATAACTATTTACGAAAATTCAAATATTATTTTTCATGATGATTTCAACGTTTTAAAGTGGTGGCATATGCACAAAAATGAGTTTCCCTTGCTTTACAAATTAACTTGTAAAATATTAGCTACGCCAGCAAGCAGTGCAGCTTCTGAAAGGGTTTTTTCGGTAGCCCGAAATCTTATAACCGAAAAAAGATGCAGAATTGCATCAAATGCAAGTTCAATCAATAAAATAATGTTTTTACATTCTAACATTAAGAAATCTGACATCGAAAATGAATTGCAAAAACTTTTAATAGATACTTAAACTACTTCTACTTTCCAAATCTACATTCTCTTAAAGCATTACATTTCAAAACAAAACTCAAACAAATAATACACTAAGAGCATCATTCCCAAATTGCGAACAAAAATATAGAAACAATTATCAACAACAGCGTATCATTATTATAATAATTTTAATGCCGAAAGCAACACCATCACCAACAACACAAAAAATCAATTGCAACACAATAACATAATAAACAAAACCTATAATATATATTTATAAATAAAAGCAACAATATCAACATACAGAAAGCCGATTGAACGTTGTAATATTTTTTTATACTTTTATGAATTTTTTATAACAAAGAAAAATGCTGGCTTAACCATACCAAAAATATTTAATTCTGAACTCCAAATAAAAGATTTTTTATAGAATCATCTAAAGGAGTTATTTTTTATGACTCGAGTCAATCACTCATGACTCGAATCATTTATTTATGCTGCATTCGTTTTTTCCAAATCTTTCATTCGTTGACTCGGTATCCGTTTGATTCGGTTTTGCTCGTGTGACGAGTGTTTGCAGCACTGTCATGTTTGTATTGATCGCTACGAATGTAACGTAGCAAGCAATCGTTTCCAAACGAATGTCTTGAGAGTCAGTTTAAGACTACCCGTGCAGAGAGTTAGTATATACATACATACTCATACAAATACATATTATTGTCTTGCAAAAAAAAAATAGCTTGGCAAAACAAAAAAAAAAAAAGAAAAGCGTGGCGTGTTTTTACCGCTTGCTAGAACAGTAGAGTGTATTTTTATCCATAGCAAACAGGGTGCTTCGATAAATTCGTTACACAGTTTTTAATTTTTTCAAATTCGTCATTTCGCATTAGACAGAGGCTACACCCGGTGTCTATCAATGCCCTAAACTCAATATTATCTACCAGCACCTTTTTGAATTTAAGACTACTAATATTATTTTCATGGCTTTCACCAACATGCAACGTGTTGATATTATTATTTTCTTGTTTTATTTCCGTGTTTTCCTTCAGATTGAACTCAAATGATCTATGGCCCATTTTTTTACACCCAAAACTTTTGTATTGTGCGCTTGTACAATCCCTAGCCAAATGATTTTCATCACCACACTTCAAACAATTTTTCGTATTTTTGGATTTTTCGTATCACTCTGTACTTTCATTTTTTGGAACAACTTGAGAAAGGTCTTGATGATATCGATTTGCCGCAAATTTTTTCATAAATTTTCATTTGTTCTTTTAACTCACAAATGGACTTAGCCTGGTACAAGGTAGCTTTGTTTGTTTTCGTATCAGGAAGATCTTCAATTAAATATTCCATTACACTTTCATCATCTAAGTCGATCGCTTTGCCTATCTCCATTAGGGCATATAAGTATTCTCGGAGTGTTTCGTTAACATGCTTTCGACGGTTCCCCTTCAACGACTTCCAGTCTATTAACCCCTTCTGACTTCTTACAAATAATTTTGCAGCACCCTTAAGTAGCTGCTTGCTATAAATAAACTTTTGGATACTGCTCCACCCTACTACTTCAGCATTTTCCTCGAATTCTTCTACCCATAACTTTAGTTCATGAGATCCTGCACCACTAAATACTGAAAGGCTTTCTTCAATATCTTTAAGGGGGCGTTCAAGTATTACGTAACGCTATTTTTGAAGATTTTTGACCCCCCCTCCCCCCATGTAACGCACCGTAACGTTTTCCTTTACCCCCCACCCCCTCTTAAACGTTACGTAACACCCAAGTGACCATATTTACCTAAAAGTCACAATTATGTTGCGAAAAGTACCGGAAATACATGCGATGTTTATTTTCTTTATTATACCCTACACCGAGGGTATATTCATTTTGTCATTTCGTTTGTAACATATAGAAGGGGGCGTGGGAGTTATGGAAAAGTGCATATATTCTTGATCAGCGTCTTGCAGGCATCTTGCTATTAAAAATGGATGAAATCGGTTTATGGACACGCCAACCGCCCATACTCTATGTATATTTACACAATCCCATTTTGAAAAAAATGCAACCATTTTGATGTAACTTGGTGATTTGGTGTACATGTGAACTAAATTAGGATTAAGCTAGGTTTCAAATTTCCAAAGATTCCCGAGGCACAGCCCTTAGTTTTAACCTTTATTCCACCATATCTCGTAAACCCTGCAAGATATTGTGATGAAATTTCTTTATCCTTTATTTTTTCGACTTTTTGATCGAATTGGAGTTTTTTCAACCTCTCTCAACATTTTTTAACATTTTGCATATATTTGCGACTTTTTCAACATTTTTCAACCTCTGTTAACCTTTTAAACACTTCACACTTTTTTCGAATTATGCAACCTCTTCAACGTCTTTTTAACATTTATTGAAATATATGTTCTTTCAGTGCAGCGTAGGGTCTGTGAGTTTCGGCCTGGCTAAAGATAACACCTTAACTTGTTCATATTGCTATTTAATAAAAAATCACACATAATGTAATAAACATTTGCTTAAGTTTAAAATATGTTAAAGTGGCGAAAAATGAGACGAAAATATTTTATTAAAATGATAAAAGTTGATGGGATCTAGAACAGCTACAGCAATAAATGATAAAATAGGAAATCTTTCCACGCTTATATCTCAGGTTTTGGTAAACCAATCTCGAAGATGATAGTTTAAGGACATTCTACTCGTTGAGTGCTTTAATGTGATGTATCATTTATTGCTGTAGCTTATCTAGATCCCGTCAACTTTTATCATTTTAATAAAATGTTTTGGCTGTAGCTATTCAATAAACATACACATTAAGAAAGAGTAGAGTTTCATTACACACACCTAATTTCAAATAACCACCCGCTAAAGTAGTTTCACTTCAAAAACAGTGTTATGTAACGCGTTGTTCGAACCCCTCCCCCGTAACGCATCGTAACGTTTTGCAAGACCCCCCCTCTCCCCTAATTGCATTACGTAATACTTGAACGCCCCCTAAATGAAAATGTTGATTTTTTGTGATGGTGGCGGCGAGTGGACGTCGACAGCAACATCTTCATAAAATGAAGGCTCTGATTCATTTTCGCTATCATCATTAGGCACATGGAGTCCGAAATGATGAGGAAGCCTATCCTGTAAAACAAGTTTCCGCCCTGTCGTAGTTAAATTTAATGCCTGTAGGTTTTGCCTTAGCTCGACACAGGCCATGGCCAATATAGTCGGCATGTCCATTTTGTGTTTTTTAAATTTTATAAAATTAAAAATATGTTATTTAAATAATATAGTAAGGGTATAAACATAAGATACAAACTTAAGTTATTCAACTATCATCATTAGGCACATGGAGTCCGAAATGATGAGGAAGCCTATCCTGTAAAACAAGTTTCCGCCCTGTCGAAGTTAAATTTAATGCCTGTAGGTTTTGCCTTAACTTGACACAGGCCATGGTCAATATAGTCGACATGTCCATTTTGTGTTTTTTTAAATTTTATAAAATTAAAAATATGTTATTTAAATAATATAGCAAGAATATAAACATAAAATACAAACTTTAGTTATTCAATATTCTTTTCTTAACTTTAATTTTAATTCTTATTGGAATTCAAAAAAAAATTTCTATCTTTCAACTTTTTATCACTTTTTGAATTTTCTTGTCTTAACTTCTTCAAGTTTACTTTACTTTAAAATTTATTATCAATGCGTCTTTGTTTGTTTGTAACGTCTACTTCTATTTCTTTTCAATTTTTTAGTAATTTTACTTTAATTTTTTGCTTTTACATCTATCTTCTACAAATTCTTCTCTTTTATTCTGCAACTTTATTTCATCTTAATTAACAAAACAGAAAGTGGTACATGTTTACTTTAAATTCTTATTGGAATTTTTCTGATTACTTCAAAATTACTTTATTCTTTATTTTTACTCACAAACTTAGTTTTTCTTCTTTCGTGACTTGCTTGTTGCCTTACGTTCTTTACGTTGTTAATTGAATTTTGTGTATCTTCTTTGGAGTTGTTGCTAATCGTTGATGCTCTAGTGCAGCGTCACTGCTTACAACAAAAGAAACCGGCGTCGCTTCTATACTCGCTGATTTGTGTGTGCAGTATGTATGTGTGTATCGCAGCTTTTATGCTATAGTATGTTGTCTTCTTTTCCTTTGTGCGAAATCTGATTTACTTTATTTTTCTTATTTTTAAATTGTTTCTTCAAATTTTAGTTAAACTTTTATCAAATATCTGCTTTTAGTTGTTTTTTTTAAGTTAAGTAATTTGTTCACTTATTTTATTTTTCTTATTTTTAAATTTTCTTCAAATTTTTGTTAAACTTTTTATCAAATATCTGCTTTTAGTTGTTTTTTTTTCAGTTAAGTTATTTGTTCACTTATTTAGTTCACAAAATTTGAGTTTTTGTACTTATAACTTTTTCCGTTTCTGCTTATAAAACAGCCACAGCTTCACAAAACTGTACACTTTTTTTAGCACATTAAAGAGAATCCCGGACGAGCCCCCATTTGTAGTGTTTTAATTAAAACTTTAACGAGTTTAGTTTGTTTCAATTTATTTATTGTTTATTATTAAGTTATAATTTAGGTATTTTAGTTATAATTTATGCATTTTACATTTTAGCTCTTCTTATATGTAGATACAACTATCGTCTACGTCCGCTTCGCTTGCTTACTCGTCTGCCACTTGGTTACGCGTCTGTTCGTTTTCGTTTGTCACCAGTGTTGTCGTTGTGTCCGTTAGCAAAGTTTCGCTTCTGTCTCCAGTGTTGCTGTTTCGTCCGTATCTTCGTTCAGTTCGGGTGATCCTGTCTAGTTCGTTGTACTGCGATCCTACATTTATAACATTATACATCTAGCACTAGAAAGTAAGAGCTTCAGCTAGGACTTAAAATATAATATACACATTACAAAATATAACTTTTAATACAACTTCAAAAATACTTAAATAAATAAAAACAAAATAATGTATATAAAATTAAAATAAAATAAAAAATTCAAAATTAATATAAAATTAAAAAAAAAAAAAATTCCATCCCAATTTAATCCGCTAGATCACCGGTGACGCACTAACATAAATTTTTGCACTTGCATCGAGAAATTAGAAAAATTAAAAATATATAAATATAAAAATATTAAATTTCTTTGAATATATACAGTGTTGATTTGATTTTAAATACATTACATTACATTTTGTATTTTTTCTTAACATCCATTCGTATTTATCTAAGAGTTTTTAAATTAATATTTACATTTTGTAAAAATAACATTTACATAAAATTACTTTGCAGATACATACATTGTTTTTATTATCATATGTTTTTCCAAAAAATTTAAAAAAGGAAATTTTCATTAGTTGATTTTATACTTAAAACTACACAATATCTTACAACTACCTAAAAATAAATAACAGAAGGTAAAGAACTCTTACTTTAATTCGTCACATAGTACGTAAATCATTATTTTTATAGAAATTGACCAGTGCTGTACACTGTATTTCTGATGATTAACAAGTGATAGTAAACTCCTCTTTATATACAAAAAATTTTTACAATATAGCAAAGTCTATTGCCTGACCTAATATTTATGGAAAATATCCAACTTATATGCATTGCGAAACCCAAACAATTTAGTGCGTCGCACTATAATTAGGACATTGAATCATTCATCTACCAATCCTTAGTAGCAGGTAACTTGCGGGTTGCTGTTACATTGTAAGTATCGTAAAGTTTTATTTTGGGCTGATCGTATGTGATGATCATAAAGTTGCAGAATACACACAACCTTAGTTTTAAGGACTAAGAATATGTAACTGCTACAAGCAGAACACTTCCGTTCTTATTTGATCAGTCTAGCGCCCATTAATTCTAAGTATTCATAAGCACTTATTTTTCGTATTTTTAATTCGAAGCATATCTTTTCTACCTAGATTGATTTTGATAAAATTTGGTACGGATCAAAATCAAATGGGATAACTACACGCTGGCAAAAAGCGGATAGAATTAATAAATTAAAAAATGTAATTGATATAACTAAAACCTTAACGATTTTAATTTAAAATTATTTAAATAAAATTTTTTAAAACGAACATAAAAGCGCAATGATCTTGGAAGTAGATTGGAAAAAAACCATTGCATAGTTTTAGGACTTAAGTTAAAGATGATTTTATAATCATTAATTTAGGACTTAAGTTAAAGATGATTTTATAATCATCTTTAACTTAAGTCCTAAAACTATGCAATGGTTTTTTTCCAATCGACTTCCAAGATCATTGCGCTTTTATGTTTTCTGATCAAATATTTGCACTGAAATTTTAGATTCTCTGTTACTTTTTCAATTTCAATAATTTGAGGAAACTTTGTAGATATGAATTTTATGATTTGGTGCGGACTTTAATTTTATGATGTGCCTTTGGCACGTTAGGGTGATAGAATCTGAGATAATGTATACAACTAGTCGAAAAAAAAAGTTTGAGACAAACGACATCTACGAATAAAATATAGTCCATGTTGAGACATTTACAACGATATACCATACTTGTTGATCGGACGTCAAACAGCGGAGATATAAGAAAAAAACAAAATAGCATCGAATTTTTTTTCCTGACCAAATCCATCTCAAACCATGCACGCGGATTATTTCATGTTTCGAAATTATTTGCCGATTATAAATGTTGTTTTTCAAGGGAAATAGGGGGACGCATATTTCTCCGATTTGATAAAAAAAAAATTTTTATGAAGTTATGGCCGTTTTAAGTTGTACCCATTTTAGACTGAAAATTGTTTCAAAAAAGCGGCATTTTCATCCAAATCAAAATAATTAACTTTTGTCTTTTGATTCTTATAGAACTTCTTAATCTCTGTTAGAATCTTTAAAAAAATTTCAAAATGGTTAAAAATTGGCAGAGTTATAGCGATTTTTATGAGAAAAAACAAAGCTAATTTTCTGAAAAACCCTACTTTTTTTTCGCTTAAAATTTTATTTTGGACTTGTACTAATATAAGAAAGAGATGATATGAGTTTAAAGCGCGCTTAGAGGCATTTGAGGTGAGGAGAATTTTTTTTCTGTTCAGTTTTTTGATGTTGTTGTAATTGTTGTTGTATCGTTGTTGTTGTTACATATGTAACTGTAGCCTTAGTTGTCAATAAATATATGAATATATTTAAAAAAAATATTATTTATTAATTTTTTTTACATTCCGGTAAAGAATGGGTTAATATAAAAAAATTTGGTATAACTGACACATCATTTTAATGAAATCAAGGCAAAACTAAAATTTTTTCTTTGAGAACTATGAGGATCTGCTAAGCGGTAGATTTAGGGGGCATACCAGGGTGGTAAGCCCGTGATGCCATCGGGAGGGATTTAAGGAAGGGACCTAGGGTTTTCTTCTCCCCGTTTTTATGACTTTTTTTTGTATGTAAAAAAATTAAAAGTTTTTTTTTCTATGTCACGCAGTGAGGCGGCGTAGGGATACCGCGACCCTAGCCGGGTATTCATAGCGAGTGATTCCGTCTTTGAATGCCGCGCGTAACACCTCTTCGAGTTCTATCATTTGACATATATTTTGAGGTATTATCTTATACAGTTTCAATTATAACAAAAAAAATTGGATAAAATTCGGCCATTTTCGGGTGTCGAGACAGGCTTTGGCAAAGCAATCCTGGTTCGTTAGTTTAACCAAAATGGTTCCTTATGTTTTCCGTACATCCCATCCTGTAATCTTATACACCCGACTTTTCTACAGCGGGCTCTCCGTCTATAATGATACGAATTTTTTTTTCAAATTTTAATAAATGTAATTACAGAAAAATGTGTAATTAATTACATTTTCGTTCCAAATACTTGGCAAAAGTAATGGACTACAACTCTCTAACGGATTACATTTTCATGGATTACTAATCCAATTACAAAAGTAATTAGAATTGCATGTAATTGTAATTTTAAGTGACATGTAATTGAAAAAAACTTCAATTACAATTACTTTTAATTTATATTTTCAATTACAAGTAAGGATTACATGTAATTGTAATTGAAAAAATGTAATCCAAAAATACCAAAGCTTAACCAATATTACCACGAAATCCACTGAACGGCTTAAAAAAAGTACTTAATTGCGGTATAACTATTAGTTATTAACTAAGCAGGCAGTTTTGAATGTAATAAAATTTTGATTTTTTTTCTCAACTCAAATCGTTTGACATCTTTTTAACTTTCTTGTAACTCTTATGTGACTTTCAAAATTTCAGGAATTTCACTTTCAAAAACATTAGTGCAATTAGAAAAATTTTTAGTTAGTTTTATTGCATATAATAGATTCAAAAACTATAAAAGGAAGTTTTTGACAAAAAACAAAAGGTACCAATAAGACGTGCCGCACTACATAAATTAGTTAGTTTATTTCTAATAGTAATAATAGTTTCCACATTAAAAAAAATACGTTTTGATAGGAAATTTGAAGTAGAACACGATGGTCATATTAAAAATATGATACAGGGTGGGGGAAGTTGTTAAAAATTAATTTAAACATTTAAATTGCTTATAACAATATTAACTTGTTAATAATTTTTTAAAAAATAGTTTTTTTTTGAAATTCATTCTCTAAGCCTTAAAATGAAAATAAAATCAATTTTGTAGCTTAAACAGAACCGGAGTTATGCATTTCTTAAAGTGAATCTCCAAGCCAAAAATCAGGAAATTCTCAAAATTTAAATTGGCTCTATTTTGGGAAAAAAAAAAAAAAAAAATCATAAAAATCCTCGAACACGTATCTCTTTTTCGGGCTTAAGTTTACTTTAGTTGACATTCTCCAAATCAATTTATTTTTTAGGGGTAAGTAATAGAGGGTTAAAAATAATAAAATATAAAACTAAGAAAAAAGTCGCTCGGATCTAGTATCGGAGATATAGACATCGGAAGTTGCGGATATAGCTTTTGGAAAAATGATTATAAGTTGGAAACCCCTGAATGGAAAATGAAAAATATAGGTGTCATAAGAAGGATAATTTAATGGCCTACAATAATGGTGAGTAAAGTTTTGAAATTTTACCTATAATTTTGGAGATATTACGATTTTTCTGAAATTTCGACCAATTTTTTTTTGAAAAACCTTATTTTTTCCAAAAACTATGTCAATAATCTGTAATAATTTTTGCATATTAAGAAAGCTTAATTTATTCCCTTTAAAATGTTATATAGCTTGATCTAAATTTTTGCGAATTTACCCCCTTATTTGCCAGAAAATAAAAATAAATATTCAATAATTTCTGAAATGCCTGTATTTATGGACAAAAACAATAAAAAACCAACAACAACAATTATTATTATAAGACCATTCTCATTGTAAAACTTCGCGCGCGCGATTTTTAATAAAAATTTTTCGCTCCTTTCTTTCAACATAACCTAACATTTTCAAAAATTTTTAATTTATATGATAACCTTATTATTTTATAATGAGAATCGTCTTATAATAATAGTTGAAGGTGTAGGTAGTGTCTCAACAATAGAAGTGGCAGCACTGTTTTCTAAAATGTAAAATGACAGCTTTGTCTTGCTCTCTTTCTTTTGCTAACCGCCATACCATTAGGTTCATTTCATATACATAATAAATATTAATCTTTAAATTAAGCATAAATCATATGTGTTTTCATGCAACAAATATCCAATAGTGTACTAATCGCTGTTGTTGTTGTACTTCATTGTTTTTGTCAACAAAAACATAGTTTTCATAAGAATTCATTGAATACATTTTTTTGTTTTTCTTTAAAAAGGGTGTAAATATAAAAAAATTTTAGGTCATTAACACATTTTTTGAAAAAAAATAAGGTTTTTAAAAAAAAAAATTGTACAAAACTTCAGAAAAGTCGTAATATTTCCAAAATTATTGTTCAAACTTCAAAACTTTGTAGGCCATTAAATTATGGGTGAATTCGAGATTGACAGTACTGCGCATTATAAGAAAGCAGCACGTTCTTGCTGAAATTTCTGCCAACAACACAAACGTCAAGTGTTCGAGTTGGCAGCTGCTGTCAATGTACTGCGAAAATTCTAGACAGAACAATAGCAAACAACGCAGCAAAAAAAAAATATAACTGCTGACAAAGATGGATGAAGAAAAGTAAATGTAACTCAAATTAAAGGCAATTTATTTATTTTTTAACTATTTATTTATTACTACTAATGTATCCCCCGCACATATTTCAGTTGTTTTGACTTTTATTTAATTTATTGGCGAAATCACGTTCGAGAAAACAAATGTAAATAATTTGCTCAGTAATGCAGCACACTGACAGCTGAGCAGCGACAGCAGGGTTGCAGATTAAGTAAAAAACTTGCAGTGCTAACGCAGCCCTGCCGCATTTCTGTCAATCTCGAATTCACCCTATCTTTCTTATAACACCCATATTTTTCATTTTCTATTCAGGGGTTCCCATCTTATAATCATTTTGGCTTAAGTTTACCGTGACTCCCATTGTCCAATGGGAATTAAACTAAACTTTTCTTATGTGCTTTTTTATTCTAAGAACAAATGTGTAATCAAAAAAAGTCGCTCGGATCTGGTCTGGAATCTTTTTTTTTTTTGTTGTTTTACCCCTTAAAATGGAAATAAAAATAGCAAAAAAAAAAATGTCGCTCGGATCTGGTTTCGGATATATAGCCATCGGAAGTTACGGATATAGCTTTTGTGAAAATCCTTATAAGTTTGGAACCCCTGAATGAATATCAAAAATTAGGGTGTCATAATATAGATAATTTAATGGCCTACAATAATGGTGAGTAAATTTTTGAAATCTAACCCATATTTTTGGAGATATGACGATTTTTCTAAAATTTTAGTCAATTTTTTTTTAAAAAACCGTTATTTTTTCCAAAAAATGTGTAATTGACCTATAACTTTTTTAGCATGGTAAGAAAGCTGAACTTATTCCCTTTCAAATAGTGTATAACTTGTTGTAAATTTTTAAATATATATCCCCTTTTTGACCGAAAAATAAAAAAAGTTATTCAATAAATTCCTATGGAAACTACGTTTTTATGGTCATAAACAATGAAAAACAACAAAAACAATAACTATTACAACAACAACAATTATTAGAAGACGATTCTCATTGAAAACTTAAAAATTTTTTATTATTTATTTTATTATTAATTTATGTAATAATCTTGTCATTTTATATAGAGAATCGTCTTATAATATTATATAGAGAATCGTCTTATAATAATTGTTGTTGTGTAATTGTAGTTGTTGTTTTTCATTGTTTTTGACCATAAAAACATAGTTTCCATAGGAATTTATTGAATAATTTTTTTATTTTTCGGTCAAAAAAAGGGTAAATATTTAAAAATTTACAACAAATTATACACCATTTAAAAGGTAATAAATTAAGCTTTCTGATCATGCTAAAAAAGTTACAGGTCAATAACATAATTTTTGGAAAAAATAACATTTTTTTAAAAAAAAATTTGTCAAAATTTCAGAAAAATCGTCATATCTCCAAAATTATAGGTTAAATTTCGAAGATTTGTTCACCATTATTGTAGGCCATTAAATTATCTATGTTATGACACCCATATTTTTGATATCTATTAAGGGGTTCCCAGCTTATAAGGATTTTCACAAAAGCTATATCCGCAACTTCCGATGGCTATATATCCGAAACCAGATCGGAGCGACATTTTTTTTTGCTATTTTTATTTCCATTTTAAGGGGTAAAACAACAAAAAAAAAAAAAAGATTGGAGCATGGGAGTCACGGTAAATCTGTGCCATCATTTTTACAAAAGATATATCCGCAACTTCCGATGTCTATATCTTCGATACTAGATCCGAGCGACTTATTTTTTTAACCCTTTTGCAGAAAAAAAAAACTAAATAAAATTGGACAATGTCAGCTAAGGTAAACCTGTTCCCTTTTTCGATACAGAACCAATAAAAAAATTTCAATCAAATCAAAAATGCGTCGTCCGAAAAGTATTCGGTTTGTAAGACCGTCCCTGAACTTTTATTCGTAAATGGCTTCAGCGATTTTGATGAAACTTTGGGATTTGGAGCACGTGAAAAAAATTAAAATTAGGCTAAGTTTAATTTTTAACCTTTCGTTGCTAATATGCGGTCTCATAGACCGAACACATGACTTACTATTATAATGAAGTTATTTCTTTTATGAAATATTTTTATGTTAAAGAATAAACAAAAAGAAAAGAATAAAATTGCACATAAATAGTTTAAGCTTGAAATTTACATTTACTACACTTCAGTCAGTCACACAGACCCAAGTTAGCAACTGTATTCGAATTTTCGTGTTAGTAACGGAAGGTTAACTCACACATGAGCGTGGCACAGCCCTTAACTTTAATTTTTGTAGCGTAACACTTCGAATCGTTACGCAATTTGGTGGACGGATGCAGATCATAAATGCCGTAACTGTACAGGCGAGATTGGAAATGAGAATTGCATTTTGGAAGTGCATATTATTCTTCCTCTTTAATAATATATTAGCGAAATAAACCCACTGATATTACCCTAGACCTTTAGGGAATGAGTAAATCAAACTTAAAAAATGTTTAGATTTGATTTTTTATTTTTGAAAAATGTTACGTTACAATATTTAACGCTTCCTGTGCATGTGTAAACGATTCTTGCGTTTCCAAGCAGCACGACGAGACCCACCAACGGTCTGCGAATATCTGTAACCCTTGCCAATTCCTCGCGAGCTCTTGCCAGCTGAAGTAAGACCACGTAATTCACGGTGCTTATGAACATGTTTGCATATCCAATTGATTTTAGGATCTCGACGAATAGCACTATGATGAGTGTTGATTAGAATTACTTCGAAATACTTGTAAGAAGCATCTTGAGCAACCCAATAAGAATTTAGAACTCTTAATCCACCCATTCTACGTCCAACGCGCTCCTGAAAATAGAACAATTTTAGCAGATACCAATTTATATGCAAATTTCAATATTGCAAAGTAATTCAGACATCTAAGGAAGAAATATTGTCAACAGTATCATTCGGTAACATTGAAATTAACATCATTTTTACTCTATAGGACATAAATATGACATTAAACTTACCTCAGCAATGGATTGCAAACCTCTGGAAGGTTTCAGTTCGTTGACACCATGGCTTCTAGGTTTGCCATAAGTACAACCTTTTGGAACTGGGCGTTTGCGGCCCCCACGACGAACACGAATTCTATAAATGACATATCCTTGCTTTGCACGATATCCTAGACGACGAGCCTTGTCTGGACGGGTAGGTCTAGGTGAACGATGCAATTTCGTGAGTTGTCGATACTGCCACACTCGTATGCGAAGCAGGTAACGCATTACATCACTCTGCTTCTTTCTGTACAATTCTTGCATATATCTATACGCACCCATTTCGAACTTGTTTGGTACGATAGACCTAGTAACGAATGTATGTATGTAAATCAATTGTTATTCATTTCAAATAACTGTCACATCATCGGTCTATCATAATGGATAGGGACGATTAATCGACAGCTTAGCTTCTAACTCTAAAAAAAAAAATATCAGATATTTTTGACAACGCATGTAATGCTGGAAATTAATCTTATTTCGAATGGATTTTCAGAGAGCCGTATCCACAATAATCATAGATTTTCGGAATGGTGCACGGCCAGTATTCTCATCACTTTATGTAGTAGTCCATCAAGGTTTAATATAATATAATTACCAATTTCTCTCGCCTAAAACAAAACAGTAAAAAATATTTTATATATATGCAATTATGTATAAGATATTCAAAGTTTTGATATAATCAATGAAACTTTGCTTACCAACAGTTAAAACGTAAAAGAAAGGAACTATCTGAAGTTGGTTATTTATTAATTTCCAGGGCTACACTTCTATTCCGCTACTTACACACAACGAGCTTACGCGCCGGCGCAGTATATTGTTGTGGAAGTGCGAGATAAGTCGACGTAGTAGTTTCATATTTTACCGTCGGCGCAGCGAGTCGATGCTTAATGCCTAGTTTCCATGCTATCTTTTTTGAACTTGTCTTATCAAATTTTTGTAAGAATGAAAAAGCATGCGAGCATAAGGATGCGGTTACACTGGATGCGTAAGCTTGTTCGTACGAATTCTTAAGAATTTTTTCGTACGAACTTGTACGAGTAGAGTGGTTACATTAGATGCGACTTCGTTCATATTTTGAGTTGAAGTGCAATCCATCATCTGTTTTCCTCCTTGTTTTCGTGCGACTGACTGATGAAAAACAAAATTTTTTGTTCGCATCAAAACAGTCGTACAGATTCGCACGAAGCATGCGTAGCCACTGTAACCGCATTCATATACACACATGCATTTGTTCAATTTTTGCAATTCTTACGAATACGTACGAATTCGTACGAACAAAAATCCGCATCCAGTGTAACCGCGGCCTAAGAACACGCACGAAGCATGCGTAGCCACTGTAACCGCATTCATATACACACATGCATTTGTTCAATTTTTGCAATTCTAACGAGTACGTACGAATTCGTCAGCAGTATTAAACTAAATTTTATTAAAATCGGTTCAAAACTTTAGCCGTGGAAACGTATTTTCACTTTAGGGGCGTGGCACCGCCTACTATTAAAAAAAAAGTATACACTGCACTCCCTCTCTTCACAATCTTGTCAAAAAAAAAAAAAATAAATTACGCGATTATGCTTATGGCTGATTAACTACTGCCAATTTATACATAGATATCTAAAGGTAGGCGTCGTTTTAAGGTCGCCATTTTCTTAAAAAAAAAAAATTCAAAAACACCCGTTCGCATATGAAAGCTCTTGAGCATACGAACATTTTGACATCTCAAAAACATTTCTCCGATGCTCTCAATTTTGGGCAGCCAACTGTACCGGTTGACGTGAAACGTCCCATATATGAGATCTTAGAATGTAAGGGCTTAAATTAAGAAAACACTAATGTTTCAGAAGAATCGTTTATTATATGTATATAAAAAACAACTTTAATTTTATAATTATTTATTCCTGTTTTGAAGATTTTCTCTCCAGAATCTTCTGAAACATAAACGTTTTCATAATTTAAGCCCTTACATTCTAAGATCGTATACACTTATACATCAAAAGTTTGGAAAAATACTAGTAATATATCATTGATAAGCTGAAAATTACTTTTTTATTAAATTAACATTACTTTTACGGTAAAATTTGGTAAAATCATACAAATGTACGCGACTTTGAACGACTATATCTCAGTCAATCTTCATTCAAAATACTTTTATTGGTAACTATTTTGACGGAAACTACACCACCTTTCTTTTATGTGAAACAAAAAAATCCCTAAGTCTACTCTGAAAAAAATTTTAGCCAAAAATGAAAAAAAAAAAATTCAAAACATTGAAATTTTTCGGTTTTTCTTATAGTTTTTTGACTTATTTTGATGAAAATATAAGTTCTTTGACTTTATAAAATTTCATATCGCTATGAAATTTTATGCTCTAGAATAAGTCAGGTATTTTGGTGCACGAAAACTCAGGATGTCGATAAAAACCTTTGGGGAGAAGTAATAAGGTACTGGGGCGTATTTGGGGGGTGATTAGGAGGTAGAAAGGAGTTCTTATCGATATTAACAGCTTTAGTGCACCAAAGTATCTACGGGTATGCATTAATTTTGAATTTTTATGAGAAATGAGTTTTTAACCCTTTGGGGGTAAATGGGGGTGCTGGGGAAAAAGTGGGCAGCTAAAAGTCGTTTATATTGCAAGATATTATTTTGGCACACCTAGATAAGTAAGGTCTACGTTCTGGATTTTGATTCTTGTTTTTTTGAGGGACTTTCTTTTTAACGTATTTTTTATTATAATTTTGAGGTTATGTCAAAATCTGAGGGTGATGGAAAAATTCTGACCTCGGATTCGTGCTTAGGACGCCAAAAATCCATACCGTATGATACCTCATCTTCCAACTACAAGACTTTTTTTTTTGTGGTCCTGTGTTATTTAAGTAAACAATTTTCACAAACGCCGTCCCATTCAAGTAAGTGAACAAATCGAATGTTCACTATTGTCGCCATGGTGCTGTTTGTTACGATCACCCGCTTGAGCATCGAATTCACACCAGTGTACAAAATCGCTGCAAAAGATGCTGTAAAGGAACGTTTCACAATGCGAAAACTACCAAAAAACTTAGTCGATTCATAGCAAAATTACATGCTTAAGTCTCTAATGTAAGATTTTCAAATGAATATCTTGCAAGTGATGAAGAATCCCTATGATGAGCGTGTTGCTTCGCAAATTCCCAAAGTACACCAATGAATTTCATCAGGAAATCGGTTCACAACATTTTAAGCTGGCAGAGAGTTTATTTGATCATGCTATGCTGGGTGCCAGTCAGTTGGCTACATATTTGTTTTATTAAAAGCCATTTAAATTGTGTAAACTTTAATCAACAGGTGGTAATACTCTGTTGCAGGGTTTCCCTGAACATCTTAATCGCGTCGGCTTGGCGCTTGGATTGGTGGCTCAATATTAGCGAGCATAGGTACATTCCAGCAAATGTGGATATCTACACAAGAATATGAAGAATTTTGCAAGAGTCAAGTTGAACGAAAGTGTCCCTAAACAACCAGAAAAATTAACAATTTATGAAGTCAATGTAAGTAATTTATACTAGTAAACAATGGTTGAAGATTATTTTCTTTTGTAATTGCTGATATTTCTGTAAAATTAATATTTTCAATATTGAGAAAAGCAGTTTTTTGTTTGGTTTTTTAAATTCCAATGATGAAAAAGGGATTTTTTGGGGAAATTTTTTATATTAAATAGTAAAAGCAACTACGTTATTTTCACGGGATATAAAAAGACTAAAATTACTGCTTTCATAAACCTGAGACTACTTTTTTGTATAAATAACACACAAAGTTAAGTTGGAGCTCATTTTTAAATCATAAGACGAAAGCAAATAGTTTCAAAGTTCTCGTTTTTAATGCAACTCTATCAGTAAAATCTTTTAAATTAATGTAAGTAAAATACATTTATAAATAGAGCTGTGTCTTTCCTATGTCCAAAGCTGTTTCTTACCAACGGAACATTCAGTTCATGTAGAGCTTAAGTTTAAAAATATCTTTGAATATGTACAAAACTTAACATTTGGATTTATGTCGATACGTCGTTAGATCGAAATTAAATAACTGTTTTTTTTTATAATTCACAAAAAGAGAAATTTAATATTTTATTCCAATTTATTCATATGTATACAATATAGTATATCAAAATGGTACAAATTTTTGACAAATTATTTATTATTGTGTTGGAATGGAATAGGTATAAAAATCTACATTTTTTCTTAATTTTAATAGAAAATCCACAAAGAATTGAAATTCATCAAAAAGCTTCTTCTCACATATTATTGTCGCTGACACATTTCTAAAATGACAAAAAGTTATATTGAATGAAAAATGTAAAAGCTTAAAAGACAAAAGTGATTGCATAATGATGCTTTTTTTCAAACATTGTACAAACATTGAATTTGAATAATTTAAATTTCATGCAACACTCGAAGTTAAAATCCAAAAAAAAGACAATTTTCCGGTCCAAAAACGATCAATTTGAAACAGTTGCAACTTCTTAAAAAACTACATGATTCATTTTTAAGGCAAAAGACTCTGCATGAATGTCAATCAGACAATATCTGACCTGCACATGAAACCGTCGAGTGTACAATTTTGATCTTAGCTTTGATGGCATTTGTCAACTACTCAATAGCTTAACTTTACTTAGCACTCACCCTTGCCGCCAATATGTCTGCTGTCCAATCTTCTTTAGCGATATTTCCACAGCTTTTATCAAATCTGTACATTGACCCCAAAAATTTTAAGTACATCTTGAACACTAACGGATTCACAACCCACGTGCCAACAGTCATAGTCCGCTCCATAAAGCAATCCCACTTCTTTCGCTAAAACGACCTCAGGACATGTTGTCATATTGATGAAATTACCGCCCCATTGACGGATCATGTTGCTCTCGGCACGTGATGATAAACGCGGACCTTCAATTGTTATAATCGTGGCCGAATCATGTACAAGTTCAATGCCCAACTCTTGTGTTGTCGCCAGCAGTATTTTTTACAAGTGCGTTCATTGAATGCTGAAGATTTGCATTATTTTTAATGAGTTGATATATGAGGGTCAGCCACTATCGCGGTAGTTATCGCTTCATGTGGATCGTACACGTAGCTTTGATTTGTCACTGCTGCTGGTAGACATCTACCCGACCGGATGAGTTCAGCCACTAGCGCGGAAGCTATCGTTTCATGTTTCAGCACCTACATTTTATATTCTTTGCTGCTGCTAGCAGGCATCTACCCGACCGGATTTTGTCAGCCACTAGCGCAATAAGAATATTATTCTTGCCTTTCACTGCTTCTGGTAGGCATCTATGCCACTGGATATGATTAGCCACTAGCGCTGATAATCTAAAGGCGATCATGACTAGCTTAAGTTTCATGACAAATATTCTTAATATACCTATTTTTATAACTTGTTTAATTTGAAAATGTATTTATGAGACTTAAAAGTTCAGTAAATAAATTCCGTTAATTGATCAATAATAAAAAATATTTTCGTCTAATTTTGATTTGTTAACAAATACACAAGCCGAAATGTCAAACTTTTATAGCAAGAATAACATATATCCATCTCGCTCATTATGGTAAAAAATCTGTGAAATTTGATAAGATAAGTTCAAAAAAGATCACAGGAAAATTAGGCATAATTCGTTAAACAGAATACCAGTGGCTGACGGAAAATCAGCAACGATTATCCGCTGTTAAAATTATAGCACATTTGACCGTATGAAATGAAATAGGATTGTAGCGGACGACTGGAAACCTTCCGACGGGTGCCCGACTTAAATTAAAATTCAAGTAATATCAATGTTAAAAATAGGATTTAGCTTAAACCATTTTAAAAATTTAACATGCATACATTTCAATTACAGAGCAATTACCTCCGTGACGTGTAAAGGCCCAACTAAAACATGAATTCCTTAACTGAAGTCAGCTTATGCAACTGTGCGAATACACACAAATCGTATATTAAAACTACAACGTTCTTAACAAAAAGTTTCGTTCAATTTCCAAAAATGTCAGTTCCTTAAGGAAAGAGCGAAACTGAACGCACTTTCTGTAAGGAATCAGCTGGCTATGCATTGTTTACTTAAAAAAGTATGTTTGCAATGGAGCCAGAAGTGGAAAATCTATTTATTTTGAAATTAATAGAAAATGTGGAAAAAAGAATATGTTTATATAGTAAAATTGACGAATTTTATTGTAATCGAAATGTAATGGAAATGGCTTGGAGTGCAGTTGCAGAAATATACAATTTAATATACACACGCAATACATACAACAATTTGATTGACAATTCAGTGATGCCACCATCTGCATTTGCCAATACTTTTCCCCACAAACTGCTCGAGTGGTGAAAAATTAGCTAATTTACTTTATTTTTTTTTTTAATTTATAAAATGGTAATAGATTTGCATATTTATTGAATAATGCCATCGCATTATGCATCAACATCGGGAAGTGGTAAAGAAATGCTTTAAATATTTTTATAATCAAACCTTAAATACTGTATTTTTTAGACTCCTCAATCCTCTCTACAGCTGCATCGACACCCTTTGTGCGTTCAGCTGTTCCATCCGGGACAATGCCGTATCCACAGCAAATGCAAGGAATACCAATGCCATATGGTGGCTGCTACTCCATATCCTTCATACGTTCCACCTCCAATGCCGCCACCTGGCCACTATGGCACTTATCCAGGTAGCTTCGCTCCTCAACAAGGTGGCTATCCAAATCAACAAAAGCCGGCAGGTTAGTAAAAATTGTGTAAAGACGGAACGGCATTAAAAATGTGTTTTACACAATAATTTTCAATATTTTTGGTTTTGCGATAAGCCATTTAAAAGAACTCATGTTACGCACTACTGCATTAAAAAACAGCAGAATATTATTTACTATTCCAATTATATATTTATGCATCCTATATAGTAAAATGTTACTTAACAACAGAATAAATGTATTAAATACACAAGCTTAATCTCTTATTTTGTCTCTTCAACTTTAAGACGTTGATATAATTTTTGCTTGATAAGTGCTATAACAGAGGGATTACAAATGCTATTAACTAAATATTCTTTTAAGAGGCTTAGGGGCGATTTTTTGGAATCAATAAGTTTTCCATCAATACGATTAGAGCTATTTGTAAGTACCCTAGTAGCATAAAAAAGTCTTATAGCTCCTTTTACAGGCCTTTTAAAGACAAGTAGAAAGACAACATATTATATATATAAATTCTTTATAGGGGCTTATAAGAGCCATTTGGCGTATGAAGTATAAATACACTTTCCCCTCAATGTTATCTTTCAAGAGACTCGGTAAAGTACCTTTCTGAGCTGTTTAAAAGACACATTAAAAACATTTAAAAAAAAATATCCGCGACTTGCAAAACTTTGTTATATACTATTTTATTTTATTATCAAGTTATTTAATTAATATGCAAATTATAGAAATTTTATAATGCTTAATTTGATTTTATCATTAATTTAATTTTTACTTACGACTTACAAACTTGCAAAGTCAGTCTCGAACCCATGTCCCAGCGATTCATAGTCCTGCGCGCTACCTACTAGACTGCCTGTCATATATTATATTACATGTCAAAGGCGAATCATATCTTTCTCTCTGTACAGGAACAGGCCTTCTAGTTTTTCTACCAATTGGCAACAGTGATTGACAGCTTGTCAATACCAATTTGTATTTCTCATATTGGTATTCTGGACATCTTTTAATTCAGTTTTTTAATTGCTCATATTGATATTTTGGAAATATTATTAAGTCAGTTTTTTTATCGTATGGTGTGAGTGGTGGGAAAATAATTTCCTTCTTCGTTTGCTACCATTACTAAATTATAAGTGGTTGAGCTAGCTTTGTAAAATAATAAGTGGTTGAGATAACATTGTTAATTTTTAGTAGCTTATATTCAACATTCAGTAAAGAATTCATATAAAAGATCTGCATTTTTTAATGTATATCTACTATTACTAAACGAGCTAAAATTGTATATTTATATATGACTGAACTTTATTTCGAAAACGGCTGCAGCGATTTTGATAAAACTTCGGGATTTCGTTCACATGTGAACAAAATTAAGATTGGACTAGGTTTAAAGTTTTTCAAGTTTCTAACAGGTGCGTGACACAGCCCTAAATTTTAATTTTTATTTCGTGATAACTCGCAAACCATTCAAGGTATTGCAACGAAATTTGGTAGACGGATGCATATCATAAATATCTTAAACACTATCAAAAGTGGGCGGAATCGAAACAGTGGGCGTGGCATATTTCAATAATTGAAAACTTTGATTCGATATTACTCGAAAACGGCAACGAGGATTTTCATAAAAATCTTAGAGTAAATACCGCTGAATGAGTTCATTATAACAAGCTATGCCACTATACTGACAAAACTCGTTGAAAGGCGTGGCACAGCCCACAATATTTATAAACGTTATAATAAGAGATTTAACAACGCAATCGTTATGAAATTTGACATGTCAAATATACTGGCTATTGGGTATCTTTTAACCAAAAGTGGGCGAAACGGCACCTGTGGGCGTGGCACTTTCCATACAAGCGAAAACAGTTAAATGCTACATTTATTGTTCTATGAGAGTAATATTTTTTAAATTTTGTATAGAGATGTCGGCCACTATAAGCTTTGAAACTAATTGGATTTCGATGGGATTGCATCAGTGGGCGTGGCACCTCCCCTACATGCAAAAAATGTTAAGTGTTATATTTAGTGTGCTATGGGCGTAATTTTTTTATGGGACGAGATTGCATCAGTGGGTGTGGCACCTCCCATATATGCAAAACACTTTAAATGTTATATTTAGTGTGCTATCGGAGTAATATTCTTTAAATTTGGTGTAGAGGTGTCGGTTACTATAAGCTTTGAAATTATATGAATTTTGATGGGATTTCGTTAGTGGGCGTGGCACCTCCCATACAAAATTATAACGTTGATGCCATATTTAGCAAACTGAAGGAGTGAGCTTAATAAAATTTGGTCTCAATATATTCAGCCTCATTCAACGAGTTTTTCAACGTCTTTCAACTGCTTCATTATTTTTTAACCTCTTTCAACTTTTCTCAACGATTTTCTACATTTTTCAAATATTTTCAACGCTTTCAATATTTGATTGACTTTTTCAACCTCATTCAAATTTTTTTGAGTTTTTCAACTTCTTTCAACTGTTTCAACATTTTTCAACCTCTTTCAACTTTTCTCAACATTTCCCAAATTTGTCTGACTTTTTCAACCTCTTTCAACTTTTCTCAACATTTTCCATATTTTTTCGAGTTTTTCAACGTCTTTCAACTGTTTCAACATTTTTCAACTTTTCTCAAGATTTTCCATATTTTTTTTTGAAATTTTTCAACCTTATTCAACTTTTTTGAGTTATTCAACCTTTTTCAACTGTTTCAACATTTTTCAACTTTTCTTAACATTTTCCATATTTTTCGATGTTTCAACCGTATTCAACTTTTTTCGAGTTATTCAACCTGTTTCAACTGTTTCAACATTTTTCTACCTCTTTCAACTTTTTTCAATATTTTCCATATTTTTTCGAATTTTTCAACCTTATTCAAATTTTTCCGAACTATTCAAACTCTTCCAACTTTTTCAATATTTTTCAACCTTTTCAACTTTATTCAACACGTTCCATATTTTTTGGACTTTTTCAACCACATTCAAGTTTTTTCGACTTTTCAACCTCATTCATCTTTTTCCGAGACTTTCAACTTTTTTCGAGCTTTTCAATCTCTTTCAACGTTTCAACATTTTAATATACTATCGAGTTTGTCAAACTTTTTCACCTGCTTCAACCTCTCTCATTTTTCATATTTTCGGCTTTTCAACCATATTCAATATTTTTTAAATATTTCCGACACCTCATTCAATTGCATTACATTTTTCGACTTTTTCAACCTGAAAACGAAAAACCGAACTTTGGTCGGTCTTCTGGTACTATGTATATATGTATGTATATTAGGGTGATTCAAATTTGTTTGGTTTTTTTTTTAAGGTGCTGTTGCTTAAAAATAAGTTTATGATATGAAGAAAAAGTTCACGAAAATTCAGCTCTGTAACTCAATTTTATAAGGTGGCGCCGTAGCCTGTTATTTTTACATGTAAATTGTATGGTAAAATTATTTTTTACAAAAAAGGTATCTAAATGAATAGGTGATTAGTGTTGTTGAGCTGAAAAGGGTCGTTTTTGATGTTTTTTGTCTACTATCGAGGCCATGTATAGGATTCAAAGAAAGTTGATCAGCTTATTTTTAACAAAAGCATCATTTAGTACCATCCTTGCCCTTTAAAATGAGCTTTCAAGTGGTGATCTGTGATGCTTCCTTGCAAAGTTGCAGTACAAAAAAAGGTTCCCATTTCTACTTTCCCATAGCACTAATAAAAAACATCATTATTGCGTGTTTTTTTTATTTATTTACATTGTTTCCATAAAACATTTTTTGTAAAATTTTGTTTATCGACCAAAAAAAATTCGTAACTTCGAAAGTAGTGAAAAGTAGCGCATTTCAACCAAAAGTAGTACATTTCAAGTGAAAAGTAGCAAAGCCTTGCAAAAGTAGAACTTTTGCTACTTTAGTATGCCATCTGGTAGCCCTACTCCCATACAAGCTAAGAACGTTTAAGGCTATATTTAGTGCACTGTATGAGTGATCCTATTAAAATTTGGCATAGAGATGTCGGTTACTATAACCTTTTAAGATAAATTAATTTTGTTGGGATTAGATAAGTAGGCGTGGCACTTCCCATACAAGCAAAAAAAGTTAATAGTTATATTTAGTGTGCTATGGGAGTAATTTCATTATAATTTAGTGTAAAGGTGTCGGTTACTATAAGCTTTGAAATTAAATGAAAATCGACGAGATTGCATTAGTGGGTGTGGCACCTCCCATATAAGCAATAAACGTTAAATGCCATATTTAGTGTGCTATTGGAGTAATTATTTTTAAATTTCGTGTGGAGGTGTCGGTCACTATAAGATCTAAAATTATATGAATTTTGACGGGATTTAATTAGTGGGCGTGGCACCTCCCATACAAGCTTAAAGCATTTTATGTTATATTTAGTATACTAGTACCAGGAGACCGACCCTAGTTCGGTTTTTCGTTTTGAGGTTTAGAAAGTCGAAAAAATATGCAATATTTTGAAAAAGTGAAATGAGGTTAAATTACATACATATTTGGTGCTGATTAAATTGGTTTTAATAAATATCTTTTATTTATTATTTATTTTAAAAATGTTTGTTTTCAAAAATTATTTTATAAGATTTTTAGTTTGAATATATTTTCGATTGAATTTTTATAATAATGAAAACTCTTTTGACAAAAAATTAACAAAATTCAAAACTTGAAAAACAAATTTTTAAAACTAGGAATAATTAAATTTTTAAAGTAAAATTAAGTGTTTTATATGGTGTTATTGTAAAAATGTAAGTGTAGAAGTGTGAATGGAAGAGTGTAAATGTGGGGCACCACATTATTCCCCCTTCCTGTAGAGTTTAATGCTGTTGTTAAGAATATTGAAGTGTACTTTTTTGGTAGGTTTACTTGGAGGGGAGAGTTTTTGCGTATTTTCTGTATTTAGAAAAGCTGGTTTAAGTCTGTCTATGTTGATTGTAGTTGTGGTATTGTTTTTAATTATTTTAAAAAATTTTGGTGATTTTTCGATGACTCTAAATGGTCCATCGTATGTAATGAGTGTCGTATTGTATCGTTTCGTACAAAAACGAATTTACAGTCTTTTAATATTTGTGGTACGTGCTGTTGGTATTTTGTGTTATGGTGTGAAATGTTTGATTGAATGTTGTTTATGTTTTCTTTAAGCTTGAACAAGGTCTCTGATGGTTTGAATGGTTCTACTTTCTGAACTGTTAGTTGTTGTGGTAATCTGAGTGTTTGACCAAAAACCATTTCAGCTGGTGATGATTTAATGTCTTCTTTAACAGCTGATCTGAGACCTAATAGAATTAGGGGAAGTTCCAAATACCAGTTTTTTTGATTATTAGAGGCTATTAAGGAGGCTTTAAGTGTTCTGTGGAATCTTTCTATTATTCCGTTTGCTTGTGGATGATATGCTGAAGTAGTGATGTAGTGAGTACCTAGTGTTTTTATAAACTGTTTAAATGTGTGAGAGGTGAATTGAGGTCCTCGATCAGAAGTTATCTCGATTGGAACTCAGAAACGAGAAATGAATTCTCTGTTGAAAGTTTCAACAATTATTTTGGTATCCTTATCTTTTATTGGGTATACTTCGGGCCAACGTGTGTTCCTGTCTATGGCAGTTAGTATATATCTATAGTTATTTGATATTGGTAATGGGCCGACCAAATCGATGTGGATATGTTCGAAGCGACCGTGTGGAATATGTATCTTATGAGGTAGTGTCTTTGTGTGTCTGTGTACTTTGGCTCGTTGACAGTTAACACATTCCTGGGACCATTTGTTGATTTGCGAATTCATGTTGGGCCAGAAGTATCGTTGTGTAATTAGTCGTTTGGAACCTCTAGTTCCGGGGTGAGAAATGTTGTGTGTTTGTTCGAATATTTTTTTACGCAGTGTTTGTGGTATGTATGGACGGGTATCTTTTGTTGAGTGTTCGCACCAAATTTTTATGCTAAGGAATGGAATATCGATTTGTTTGAATTTGTATACGTTTTTTTTGAGTATGTCGCTTAGTTCTGTATCGTTTGTTTGTTCGATATGTAATTGTTTTAGATTGAGGTCTGGTGTTTTTAGTTCTTCTACCTCGTATCTCGATAGAGCATCGGCAACAGTGTTCTCTTTACCTTTAATGTGTAGTATTGTGTTGGTAAACTGTGCAATGTATTCTAAATGACGTGTTTGTCTTGGACTGCGTTCTGTTTTTGACTGAAGTGCGTTGATTAGTGGCTTGTGATCGGTGTATACTGTGAATGTGTTGCCTTCTAAGTGGTGTCTAAAATGTTTAATAGTTAAGTAAATGGCAAGTAATTCGCGATCGAATGTGCTGTATTTTGTTTCTGTGGGTGAAAGTTTTTTAGAAAAGAATGCTAGTGGTTCTAATTTGTTATTGTGTTCTTGTTGTAGGACTCCACCAACTGCTGTGTTAGATGTATCTACAGCAATTGATAGTTTCGCTTTACTGTTAACATGATTAAGCAGTGTTTGCTTAGTGAAGCTATCTTTTATTGAAGTAAATGCATCTAGAGTGTCTTTTGTCCATTGTAATTGTTTGTTTTTGATGCGTTGGTTACCATTTGATAGATTGGTCCTAATGTGTGTGCGAGTTTGGGAATGCATCTGTGATAATAGTTTGTCATACCGATGAATTTTTGCATGTGTTTGACTGTGGTTGGTTGTGGGTAGTCTTGTATGCACTGTATTCGTTCTGTAGAAGGTTGTATACCGTGTTGTGAAATGTTGTAACTTAGGAACGTTATGTTATCAACTCCGAAAACGCATTTGTTTGGTTTGATGTTGAGTCCATAATTGTTAAGACGTGTTAAGACTTCGGTTAAGTGTTGTAAATGTTGTTCTTCTGTTTCACTGGCAATTAGTATATCGTCTAAGTATACGAATATGAAGTCTAGTCCGTTTAGAACTTCGTTTATGAATCTTTGGAACGTTTGCGCTGAGTTCCTCAAGCCGAAGGGCATTCGGCGGAACTCGAACATTCCGAAAGGTGTAGTGATTGCTGTTTTGTGTACGTCTTCGGAGGCCATTGGTATTTGGTGATAGGCTCTCACTAAGTCTAGTTTTGAATAAATGGTAGTGTTGTGTAAATTTATTGAAAAATCGTGTATGTGTGGTAATGGATAGCGGTCCGGTACAGTTATTGTGTTTTTCTTCTGTAATCTCCGCATGGTCTCCAGTCGTTTGATTCACGTTTAGGAACTAAATGTAATGGAGATGCTGTCATTGAATTAGATGGTCTGCAGATGCCAGCTTTAACCAAGAAGTCAAATTCTTGTTTAGCTATTTTCATTTTTGGTATATCTAGACGTCGAGGTTTGTTGTAAGGTAATTGTCCTTGTGCTGTAACATGGTGTACTGTTTTATGTTTGACTGGTGTATTGTAATCGGGTTCTATTGTGAGTGCAGGGAATTTTTTTAGTAATTGAGTATATTTGTTGTTGATTGAAAGTAATTTTGGTAATGGTGTTTCTGTGTATGCTGAAATAGCGTTCATAGATATTTTTGTGAGTGGGTCAATGAGACGTTTGTGTTTTAAGTCGATGAGTAGACCGTATTTTGTTAGAAAGTCTGCGCCTAAAATTGGTTTGGAAATGTCTGCAATTAAAAAGGTGAATGGTAAGTCACGTCTTAATTTTATATTTAGTGTTAGTAACTTTTTGCCGTAAGTTGCTATTGAGGTGCCGTTAGCGGCTGTCAAAATAATGTCGGACTTATGTTTGTGGTTTTTGAATTTAGAAGATGAGAGAAAAGAAACTTCTGCTCCACTGTCAACGAGAAATTTTATATTGTTTGTGATATCGTGAATGAAAAGACGACGTGTGAGTGTATGGAGACTTCCATCATTGGCCGTCGCGATGATGGAGTTTTTTAGTTTAAAGGATTATGTTGGACGAATGAACATGGTTGTTCACATCGTCTGGCGTCTTTACCAAATTTGTAATGGTATCTACATAGACAGTTTGGGGAACGTTGACGAGAGTTATTTCGGAAGTCATATCTGTTCCTAGAGAAACCTCTTGATTGTGAGTTTGAACGTCGATATGATCGTTCATGATCTCGTTCTGATCTAATTGATTCTACCTCTAGTGTTAATTTGCTAATTTTATCAAGAAGTTGTGTGAATGATTGTATTGCTATTGTGAAATCATTTTGTGAGTGGTTTGGAAAATTTGGTTGTTTGTGTATAGCAGAAATTTCGTGTTCATTCATTATTTCCCATAATCTATCTGCTAAGTCTAGAAGTTCTTCTAAATCTTTGTCGTTTGTATTTGTTAAGGCGATGTTTAGGTTCTTCGGTAGTTTTCGGATCCATAATTTCCATAGAAGTTCTGGATCTATCGAAGAACCTGCTAGAAGAAGAAGCCATCTGTAGAACTGAGATGGTTTTCGGTCACCTATCTCTGTGTCAGAAAATATCTTACGCTATCGAGTCGCTTGTTCTCGCTTAAAGAGTGACGTTCTATAAGCACTTGTTTTAGTCCTTCATACAGATTATTTAGTGGAGGTTTCTGTATGAAGTCTAAAACTGTGATTATTACGTCTTGTGGGAGTGCGGTGATTAGGTGTTCGTATTTTGTTTTGTCTGTTGTTATGTTTTTTGTGTTGAACTGTGTATCCGCTTGGATGAACCATGCTTCTGGACAATTGGTCCAGAATTGTGGTAGCTTTACTGAAGTAGCATGGTTTTCCAAGGGAGATTCGAAGGGGTGGGGTAGTGTGTTAGGGTGGTAACGATTATGTGTTTGGTTAGTTTGGGTAAGGTTGGGGTTCGGTGTAGGAGGAGGGGTACGATTCATTGTAGGGCGAGGAGGGGTAGTTTGATGGTTTGGTTCGATCAGAAAGTTAAGTGTGTGTGTGCCTAGTGCTGTGTAGTGCCCTTTCGATGTACAGTATAATTCGCTTAGCAGCCTCCAATTAAATGCCAGCAAATATTGCGCCCTTAAGCGAAAAATGCCCTTAGCCAAATTTCTTTAGCCGCCTTATAGCGCATATGTAAGCATACCAACTTTGAGTTAGGAAAAATAAGTACATTTGCCTAAAATCAATAGTTGAAAATAAGTACAAATAAGTACAATATCAATCCATGGTGTTATTATATGGTGGGTGCAGTAAAGAGAAAAATCAAATGGAACAAAGAAAAAATGCAACGACCAGCTGTCAACGCGGTGTGCTTCAGTGGTAAGAGAACGATCCTATATTGCACCCACCATATAATTACACCATGATTCCGAGCTATTGTTTTTATACCGAAATTTCTTTATTGAAATCAGCCTTGATTCAGCCTTAGCGTCAGCAATTTCACCGACAGCAGCCACGGTGCGCTGTTGCTCTTTAAAATTGTATTTTACTTGACACGAAATTTCTCGTAATAGCTGCGGTTGCGATTTCAAAAAATGGTAAAAATCGACGCATTTATACTGCAAATTTTTTTTTACAAGCAAAATCGATTTTAGAGTGTTCACTTCAAGCCGAGAGAGCTCGGTTTTCCAGATGTTTTTTGCTGATGAAAAGACGCGCTCCACTGGTGCAGTCATTCCAGGTAGGCACAGAATGAAATTGACCAAACGAGAAAATTCAAAACAAGGCACTTGTGAAGCTTCCATGTGCTTAAAGATCTCAACCCAGCGCTCTTCAGATAACAATTTCTTCTCTTTCCATTCTTCAATTAGAATTACGCATTTCGAAGTTTGTGCGGAATATTTTGGAAGCGTGGTCCATGATATGACCAAACGCCTTCACATGCCGTAAGGGTGGTGTCGGCTGATGAAGTAAAAAAGTTCGCAACAGTGCGGTTGTTCGATTTGGCAGACAACGCTTTCTTGTGTTTCGTGGATTCCAAATGCTTATCGATTTCACTCTTTCCGGCGTTTGCGATGTTGAGTTCCGCGTCGCACAAATTACACCGTATATCACTTTCTGTTCTTCCTTTTTTCATTTGCGGATATTTTTTCTGAAGATCCGAAGCATGCAAGCATCGTATGCTTTTCAACACACATAGAATGCATCTATTGAAATTCGTCACTCTCTTTTCCCATCCGATTCTCTCACACAAAATCTGTCAATGCTTCGATGCCTATAAAAAGTTGAAAGTAGGTTTGACATTTTTAAAAACTACAAGTCTGCGCTGTCAAACTCAAATTTAGTGATGCCACATATCAATTTTTGAAACATTCGTGTGTAAATACTAATTACAACTAATTCTAGTTACAACTATTTCGCAATCAGCCAGCGCAAATGATATTTATATTTATTATTAACTTGAGAAACAGATTTCTGCCGAAATAAGTACAAATTAAGTACGCTTTGAAAAATAAGTACAAATTAAGTACGCTTTAAAAAAATAAGTACGGCAAGCTGAAAATAAGTACTGTACTTACTAAATAAGTACAGTTGGTATGCTTACGCATATGTAAGGCTGTTAAGAGTGATTATTTTTTTTTTCTTGAGGTCTTACCAAGAACATGTTCAGCAAAAAAGACTTACATAGTTTTCAACAAAATCATAAAGTTTATTTTAATAAAAAAACATAAGATAAAAAAAAACAATTCATTTATATGGACATTTAAGTTAAAATTAATAAAGCGCTAATACATACACGTCAATTACATGTATTCTTGTGTCCTGAGACTCCTACGGGAAACTTGAAATTTGAAGTGTTGCATTTTTTATCAAAGGCTTTTAAGTGTAATTTTTAGTATGAAAAATAAATTTAACTGACCAATAATTAAGTGCTGTTAAAGCAAATGTGCTCTTAAGCGGGAGGCAGCTAAAAAAGATATTTTCTCACATATACGTAAAAAAATGCAGCAGAATCTTGATTTGGGGCTGCTAACTTACATGCGCCCTTAAGCGAATAGGCAGCTAAGCGAATTATACTGTATTACGATACGAAGTCTATTACTTATCGTAATACAAAGAATATTTTTTTTAAAAAAATTTAAAAATTCCTGGAAAAGAGTGAAACGTTATTTGAAAAATTTCTGTGGGTATATTATACTTAATGTTTCATGGGCTCATAAGTTCATGCGTTCATATTTCATACATAGGATTGAGTGTTGATAAACGATGGTGATGGACAATGATGACGGACGATGGTGGTGGATGATGATGAATAAATATGATGATGGGAAATGATGACGGATGATGGTGGTAGTTGATGATGATGGATGATGATGATAATTCGAGCAGTCACGTGATATTTGTTTGTTGTTGTTGAAAATTGCGATGTAATTTTTTTTTTTGGAGAATTATTTGGTTGTGGGATGCTAAATTTACGTGCGCATATGTTTGCGATTGAGATAATTGAGAGTAGTTGTGAGTGATGCTGTAGTGGGATTGGACTCACTATGTTGTAGTTGTTTCTGGTGGAATCCTTTGAAATCCAATTTTTTTCATCCAATTTTTTTAACAGGCAGGATCGCCAGTTTTGGTGCTGATTAAATTGGTTTTAATAAATATCTTTTATTTATTATTTATTTTAAGAATTTTTGTTTTCAAAAATTATTTTATAAGATTTTTAGTTTGAATATATTTTCGATTGAATTTTTATAATAATGAAAACTTTTTTGACAAAAAATTAAAAAATTCAAAACTTGAAAAACAAATTTTTAAAACTAGGAATAATTAAATTTTTAAAGTAAAATTAAGATAAGTGTTTTATATGGTGTTATTGTAAAAATGTAAATGTAGAAGTGTGAATGTAAGAGTGTAAATGTGGGGCACCACACATATGTATAAAAAATATGGAACATATTTAAAGAGATGAAAGACCTTGATAAAATATGGAAAATGTTTTAAAACGGCAAAAAAGGTTAAGAAAGCTGAAAAATGTTCGAAAATTCGGAAAATATGGAAGAGATTGAAGGCTGAAAGAGTCAAAAAACATGGATAATGTTGAAAAACTCGAATAAAGTTGAATGAGGTTGAACACGTCGAAATAAATTGAAAGAGGTTGGAAAAGTCGATAAAATATCGAAAATGTTGAAAAAAATTGAGAGCATTGAAACAGACTGATAAAGTCGATAATATATGAAAAGTATTGAAAAATTTAAAAGAGATTGAAAAACTCAAATAAATTGAAAATTTTGAAAAAAGTTGTAAATCTCAAAAAAGTTTGAAGTTTAAAAAAGTCGAATGAGGTTGAAAAAGTCGAAAAAATATGGAAAATGTTGAGGAAACTTGAAAGAGGTTGAAAAATGTTGAGACAGTTGAAAAACTTGAAAAAATTTGAAAGAGGAGGTGCCACACCCACTAATGCAATCTCGTCGATTTTCATTTAATTTCAAAGCTTAGAGTAACCGACACCTTTACACCAAATTTTAATGAAATTACTCTTACAGCACACTTAATATAACTATTAACGTTTTTTGCATGTATGGGAGGTGCCACGCCTACTGATCTAATCCAATCAAAATTAATTTAACTTAAAAGGTTATAGTAACCGACATCTCTATAACAAATTTTAATAGGATTACTCATACAGTGCACTAAATATAGCCTTAAACGTTCTTAGCTTGTATGGGAGGTGCCACGCCCACTAATGCAATCCCGTCGAACTTCATTTAATTTCAAAGCTCATGGTAACCGACACCACTATACCAAATTTCAAAAAGATTACTCCAGTTTTACTAGCAGTTCGGTAAGATGTAGTGGGTTCGCTGCTGCCACTATTGCTCCTTCACCATACAAATTTAAAAACTCGTGCTGAAAGAGGGTGCTGCACTCTGATTGCTCAAAAATTTTAAAGTTTATGAAATGGACACGTTACCGAAAAAAAATTTACTTTTATCAAATATCGAAAATATACCGAGAATTCAAAAAAAATGTGGGACTCCCTAATTCTCTCCACTACTGCTGCTGACCTCCGAGCATGATGGTCGCTCGGGCCCGACTTAACCCACCCTACCATGTGGACCATGGGGCAAATGGTTGTGGTCCACCCTAATCTGATATCGGTTCTACATGGGACTACTGTACCGTGTTTAGGCTGTCATTTTATTATTTCTATTCCTTTTAAAATAAAAATAAATATTTTTTCATTTCAGTTTCTTTTTATTTTGTTTAATTTTATTTAAACATTTTTCTTTTGCAAAATCACATTAACTTTGTTTAGGTTCGATTTCATATGCCAAAATAACATTTGGGGATATGAAATACATAATATTAGTATAGAAAAATTTAGGAATTAATTTTTTTAATAATCACAAATTCATAAATTTTATCAAGAAGACTTTATGGGCTTCATTATTCAGTAGAATATCTCAAATGCAGAAAGTGGATTATTGAAAAGGCGAAACATCGTTTTGTTTTAATAATTTTTTACTTTTTGGCAAAGTTCATTTTCAAAATTCCATAATTAACCTTATAATCGACTATTACATATTTGTAGTTATTATACTATTCTATTAAATCTTTGTATTATACTGACTGACAGACTGACTGACTGACCGTAGTATGGTGGTGTATTAATTATTTTTATTTATTTGTTTTACCTCCAAACTTCAATGCGTATTGATGAATTTACTGCCACAGGTTGTTGCTTGTCGTGTTGTTGTATGTGTTTCTCGGTGTTGAGGTAGTTAATTTCTGCTATAGAGTCCTTTTGTTGAATTTAAAGCTGTCATCGGTGTTAAATGTTGTTTTGTTGTTTTATAGTTGTTATGTTATGTTGGATAAGGGTGTTCAGTAGACCGGTGCGTTTTGCACAAATGTTTAACAATCGTTGGAGCACCTGCGGTTTTAGTTAATTTAACTATTCAAATGAAGAATGCCGCAACCCTAGCTCCGATAGATGACAGAAACAGGTCTCGATATATTTTTGAAGGTCTAAAAACGTGAGGCAAAAATCCAGCCTCGTCAGTACGCAGTTCCTCAATTCCCAGCTTACTTTTAGGTCAAAAATAAAAATCGAAGATACGTAATCTTGTGTATTTTTTTCTGCTGAATCCGATGGTGGCATCAGTTTTTAGATCGGACGTCAAATTTTGGCTCTACGTAGACTTTACTGAGCAGGAAAATCGAGTATTTTCGTAAACCCCCAGTTTACGCACTCTGCAAAAGAACAGAAAAAATCTGAAAAATTTTTAAAACATATTTTTTTGTAGGGTTTTTTCTGCCAAATCCAGTGATATAATTGGTTATGCCCTAAGAAATTATTTTTAATGATAAAAAATGAATTTTCGATTTTTCGAAAGATTAAAATATCACAAAATCGGGCTTGAATAGTTGCTGAACGATCGTAATCTCTGAAATGTAATAGCTAGGCTTTTTTAACAATTTACCAAGTTACTGTATTAAATCAAACGGAAATTAATGTTAAATCTTCATAACGGTAACGTAGGCATATATGCCGTCGCAGACCGACACCCGCTATATTCGTAAACAAACCATCCGACTGTAAGCTCGTTCTTTGTGATACATAAACACTGCGTGCGTGACATTGAAAAATATTAACTTATCCAGATTTGTGACTCAAAAGAGTATGAATTTTTTCGATATTACGGGAATTCCTACAGACTTTTTGGATTTAGACCCGAGTGAATGGCTGAGAGTGAAAGTTATACTTGTGGATAAGAAATATGTAAAAAATTACAGTGTGTCAACGATGTAGCTGAAAGAGCCGTAGCAATGTGCAGTAGAGTTCACAAAAATAATTTAACAAAAAATAGTGAGCAATTGCAAACATTGTTCTTGACGGTATACGAAGACGTAAAAAATTACAAATGCTATGACTAAATTCGACATTTCGAAACAAAATATGTATTTCTTTTGTTTATTTTTCTAGTAAATTTTTAATTAATTTTATGCGTACAGTACCTGCGTTTTTGTGCATACATCCTGTTATATTTTTTTATTAAATATATGATACACAATTTATCTAGAACTATGCAAAATTATTAAAGTTTTTTCTTTTCATTCAAGCCCGAAAAATCGAAAATTCATTTTTTATCAATGAAAATAATTTCTTAGGGCATAACCAATTATATCACTGGATTTGGCAAAAAAAAACCTACAAAAAAATATGTTTTAAAAATTTTTCAGATTTTTTCTGTTCTTTTGCAGAGTGCGTAAACTGGGGGTTTACGAAAATACTCGATTTTCCTGCTCAGTAAAGTCTACGTAGAGCCAAAATTTGACGTCCGATCTAAAAACTGATACCACCATCGGATTCAGCAGAAAAAAATACACAAGATTACGTATCTTCGATTTTCATTTTTGACCTAAAAGTAAGCTGGGAATTGAGGTACTGCGTACTGACGAGGCTGGATTTTTGCCTCACGTTTTTAGACCTTCAAAAATATATCGCGACCTGTTTCCGTCATCTATCGGAGCTAGGGTTTCGGCATTCTTCATTTGAATAGTTAAACTAACTAAAACTGCCGGTGCTCCAACGATTGTTAAACATTTGTGCAAAACGCACCGGTCTAGTGTTCAGTCTGTATGACTTTTCTGTGTCTCTTCTATTTTATTTTTGTTCAATGTCAGCGTGTTTCAATGTCAGAGATATTTTTTTTTTTTATTATCTTATGCCACTTTAGATGTTTTTTTTTCTCTATGTATGTAATTGTCACTTTTTGTCAGCGAAGCGCTGGCGCTTCCGCGAATCTGGCAGATGTTATTTGTCGCAATTTCAATATTTTTATGCGGAGCGACGTTGAAAAAAAATAAAAGTTTTTCTATTGTTTGAATGAACATTTATTGCATTGCCCTTGTTTTTACGAAAATATCCCATAACAGACACTGGGACAAAGGGAAATTTGTATAGATGTATGTGAATTTTTGTTTTAAATAGAAATTATTTTACCAATTTTTAAAAAACAATGCAAAAGAAAACGTCCTTCAACAACTCAAAGGTTTTCAGTAGTCTTCATTAGTTTTAAATAATTTTTTGATGCACTCATTGAAAATCAAACAAAAAAAAAAACACGTGTATATGTACATATGTTAATTTATGAACGAACAAAGAACTTCCAATTTTTCGATTCTTTTTTTTTATTTACACTTGTACGGTTTTGAACGCGTTTATAATTTTTATTGTTTTTTTTTTAAGTCTTTATATTAAATTTAACGCACAAATTTTAATATTCTGAAAAACTTCTATCTGCCAATCTGCGAAGAATTTCTCTACTTTTCTTTTTTCGCGGCACGTCCGCACACCACCATCGCCAAAATCAACTCAACTCCCGTTTGAGTTTCGTCTCTTTCTTGTTCATACGTTCGAACAGATTTTTATTGCCCGACGCGCAATGGGCGATCTCATTGGCTGGTGCAGTGCGCGCAAGGAAAAGTCTAGAACATCATGCGCGATAGCGCTATTTTCGAAATTCATATGCTATTTTTGACATTTTTGGCTAGACTTTTTCCCTGCAACGCCTGTCACCACCAGATGGCAAATTGCTAATGCAAATTCGCACGCATCGTAACTGGTGCCGTTACAAAACAGTTTTTTCGAAATCTGCTCTTGTGTGTTGCAAAAACTGAAGGCACTACCTTCTAATGTCCTTCGCGTGAAAATTGCCAAGTCGTTTATTGTCCATGTCTGCTAGCTCATAATAAGCCGTACCCATTCTTTTAATCACTTGATCCTTTTCAAAAACATTTGCCAATTTGGCATTAAAGTGATCGGAAGCTTTGCTTTGAGCAAAACTCCTACGATACACGATTTGACCGATTTCAAAACGAACTGGACGTGAGCGCATATTATAATTTTTAGCATTAATATCATATGCCTTTTTTAAATTCTCTCGCAATTCTCTAACAGCAGCAATGATCGAGCGATTGACTCGTTCAACGGCATTAGATTGCGAAGAATAGTTGACAGTATAATTATGCGTCACACCATATTTTTTTAAAAGGTGATGACTTCAGGAACACCAAAAATGGCAAAAATTCGTGTTTCAAGAAAATCAACAATTTTGTTGGCAGTGAAACTTCGGATTGGCTCTAAAAAATTAAACTTTGAGAGATGGTCAAGGACAATCACCATACCCACGTTTCCTGAGCGTGATCTTGGATAAGGTCCAAGAAGGTCTACGTAGAGTTTTTGAAAAATTCGTACAGACGTAGCCTGCTTACTCATAGGAGGACGAAGTATGTGATTTGGAGATATGGTTTTCTTGCAAATTTCACAAGAAAGAACTTGATCTCGCACTTGTTTGGACCTACGTGGCCAGAAATAAAAAGTTTTAAGTTTTGTCAGAGTTTTACTCACTCCACCATGAGAACTCATTGGATTGTCATGTGCTCGAAAAATAAGATCTTATCTCATTTCCAACGGAACCCAGACTTTCCATGATTGCTGTTCTTGAATCGGATCACCGCTAGCAAATTCGCAACTTTTATAAATTATACCATCTATAACTCTTTTTGAAATTCCTCGATCATTTTTAAATAATTTTCGATTTTGAAAAATTCCGAATTAAAATCAATTTCGAAAAATTGGTCTGTTTCTGACGCAGTCAGAGAAGAAATATGGAGTCTTTCCTGAGAATAAGTTCTTGATAAGGTATCAGGAACAACGTTTTGGCTGCCTTTCCGATAAAGAATGGTAAATTTGAAGCCTTGCAACTTCAGTGCCCAGCGCGCAAGTCTGCCATCCAAATCGGTTTGACTCATAAGCCATTTTAAAGAAGCATGATCGGTTATAACTTCGAATTCATGTCTTTCGACATAGGCTCGAAATTTTTTTATGGCCATAACCGCCGCAAGACATTCTTGTTCGGAAACAGTAAAGTTTCTTGGGAACTTCATCACCTTCATCGGTCCGTTGGGCCAAAACCACTTCAACTCCAAATTGACTAGCGTCACATTGGATAGGAAAAGGACGAGAAAAATCAGGACTATGTAGCACTGGCGCACTACTTAAACTATTTTTGAGCGAGTCGAAAGCAGCAATTGCGTCTTCGGTCCAAACAAATTTACGAGCTTTTTGTAACATATTTGTCAAAGGGGTAGAAACTGAAGCATAATTTTGCACAAACCTTCGGTACCATCCACAGACATCCAAAAAGCGACGAAGTTGTCTAACAGTGTTCGGACGAGGAAATTCTTTTATCGCTTTTACTTTGTCCGGATCTGTACTTATGGTTCCATGTCCAATGACATGACCAAGGTAGTGAATTTGTTTGAGCAAAAATTTGCTTTTCTCAATGTTTATGGTAAGGCCAGCACGTTTAATGCAAAAGGGTGCTTTTTGCAAAAGTGAAATATGGTCATCGCAAGTTTCGGTTATTAACAACAAATCGTCTAAGTATCAAATACTTTAGTTCGCAAATGAGCAAGGATTACCTTGTCCATGAGACGGGTCATGGTCTGCGGCCCATTACATAAGCCAAATGGCATTGTAACAAATTCATATAAAGGTCGATTGGGCACAGTAAAGGCTGTCTTATCTCTTAACGCTTCATCCAACGGAATTGGCCAGAAGGCATCCTTCAGGTCTAAGCTTGAAATAAACTGTGCCTTCGGGAGCCTGCTGAGTATTCCGTCGATGAGCGGCAAAGGATAAGCATCCTTCACTGTGACCTCATTGACTTTACGTGCGTCGAGACACATACGAACTTTATTTGGCTTGGCTCCTGTTGCACTGATGCAACAGGAGATGGCCATGCACTTTGAGATTCTTCGATAACGGCAAGAGAGAGCATTCTATCAATCTCTGCAAAAAGAAGTTTCTCAACGCCTGGTGAAACAGAAAAATGCCTTTGTTTTATAGGCTTAGCTTTACCTATATCAATGACATGGCTTATAAGATTTGTTCGGCCTAAGCCTTGTTAAGAAAAAGAAGGTATTAATAAAATAGTTGCATTTAAATTTGCTTGCGGTCGAGCATTTAACACATGATGATTGGAGTCTAACTCCACAATGTTCAAATTAGCAGAAAACGGAATATCTTCATGACGTATAAATTCTATTTTAGAATAAGAGTTTATATTTAATTTTAACAATGGTAAAAAAAATGTATATTTATGTCGGTTGTTTGAACGTTTGACTGGGACGCAGATTTCATGGGTTCGAGTCCGGGAACAGATACTTCTTTTTAATTTAATTTTATTTACAATTTTTATTTATAAAATGATTTGAATAACAGAACATGAATGGGTAGAGATTTGAACCTGCTTCATTTCTAGAATAGTTTGAATTCGACCCCGTTCGTTAGCTAGCTCGGCTACAGAATGTTGATGATTTATTATACAAAATTGAGCATAAACAACTGGCCGCATAGCTGGTTTTTATATGTTGAAACGTTATTAAATTTATACCTAAATTCATATAAAACGACCCTTAAACTGATATTCGTATAAAAATATATACTGATTTTTTCAACCGTGTAGTTTTAAATTAATTGATAATTAATTAATTAATTGATAAAGGACCAATTTTTTTGCTATGTAAAGCTAAATACACTGTGTCATACTTTTTTACAGCTCATAGAAATACATATCGCTCCTAGTTTGTAAATCAAAATTTGTATTTTCGAGAAAAACGTATAGTAGAAGCAAACATTTTCAAAATGTGAGTTTTATACCCGCTTTCTAACTTGTTATGTTAATATTTATGATTAGACAAAATGCATTAAGTTTGATTTGTTATATAGCCGCTAGAGAGCATCGAAAAACAATGGGACACATCCCGCGATCGAGGAGGCTCTTTAATTACTTACATTTCGATTTAAACGTAATTTTTCATTTTCCATCTAAATTATTTTAGTGTAAATGTTCGGATATTTGGTCAAATTTAATAATACGAACAAAAAAATAATTTTTCCATTTTCTCCCGACTTTTCTTTGGGTATTTCCCAACTTCTTCAGAGGTTTTATTGAATCTATAATTTTTTAAAAAATCGTCATAAGAGTAACATTATTCTCTTATTTTAATTTTTAATCTACATTGTTCTTATCGCACATCGTCGTTGATTGGTGGCATCGGGTTAATTTCTCCAAAGGCGGGATTGATGGAGTCATCGCCAGCAAGCAGCTTGGAAAAGTGTTCCCTCCATAATCTCAGTTTATTGCAGCAGTCTCTAGACGATCGCTACATTAAACATAATTCAAAAGCAAAAATCAATTACGAAATTAAACTTAAAACAAGAAAATGCGTCGTAACACTTTAAACGTTGTCCAAATTTCAAACGACTTAAGTGTAAAGTTGTCCGAATTTTAAACGACTAAAGTGTAATTGTAGTATTTGCCTTCTTTTGTGTTCATTGCTGTTGTTAATTTTTGTTGAATTGCCAAACTCTCATGAGTGTTACGCGCATTTATCTCCTTTCTTTGTCCAGTATTTTTATGTTGTTGAATTCAGCTATATTATCTTTCTCCAATTTGTGATGAGCTAACTTACTTACTTACTTGGGTGGCCATAACAACCCGTTACCGGGTTACGGCCGACCTCAAAAGCTCTCTCCAGGCGCCTCTGCTTCGTGCGCGCCTTCTTCAATCAGTCACACCAAGCGTGGATAGGGTTTCCTCGGTTTGGTCTTTCCATCGGAGGTATGGTCTTCCTCTTCGTCGTCGCCCAGCGGCTTCCGCATCAAACACCTTTTTCGCCGGAGCTTCTTCGTCCATACGCACAACATGTCCTATCCAGCGCAGACGTTGGATAGTGATGCGCTTGACTATGTCAATGTCAGAGTAGAGCTCGTACAGTTCGTGGTTCATTCGAATACGGTAGTCGTCGCCGACGTGAACAGGACCGAAGATTTTGCGAAGAATTTTTCTCTCAAACACCCCAAGCGTGGCTGTATCAGTCTGCGACACAACCCATGCTTCTGCGCCGTAAAGTAGCACGGGTAAGATGAGCGTCTTGTAGAGTGTCAGTTTTGTCGGGCGAGAGAGGTCTCTACTACTCAATTGCTTACTGAGACCATAGTAACACCTATTAGCAAGAGTTAGTTTTCGCTTTATCTCCAGGCTGACATCGTTTTGAGTATTCACGGCGGTGCCAAGATAGGTGAATTCCTTGACAACTTCGAAAGTATAGCTGTTCGCAGTAACATAGGATCCAATACGCCGCGTCTCCCTGTTTGTGGACAGCATATATTTTGTTTTGCCCTCATTCACCGTCAAACCCACCTTCGCTGACTCTTTTTCGATAGCAGAGAACGCAGCACTAACATCTCGCTTACAACGTCCAATGATATCAATATCATCGGCATATGCAAGGAGCTGGACACTTTTGTAGAAAATAGTGCCATTACGATGTACACTGGCTCTTCGCAACACCCCTTCCATCACAAAGTTGAACAGGTTGCAGGATAGTGGATCGCCCTGTCTGAAACCTCGTTCGGTATCAAATGGATCGGATAGGTCCCTTCCTACCCTGAAGGAGCTGGCTGTGTTGCTCAACGTCATTCTGCAAAGCCGCACTAGCTTTGCATGTATACCGAACTCAGACATTGTGGCATACAGGCAATCCCGTATCGGGCTATCGAAAGCAGCTTTAAAATCGATAAAGAGATGATGGGTATCGATTTGTTTTTCGTGGGTTTTTTCCAGGATTTGACGTAGTGTGAAGATCTGGTCTATGGTGAACTTACCAGGTCTAAAGCCGCACTGATAAGGCCCAATCAGTGTGTTGGCAAACGGCTTAAGTCTTTCACACAGTACAGTCGACAGGACCTTGTAAGAGATGGCAAGAAGACTGATTCCCCGGTAGTTAGCGCAGATTGTCGGGTCACCTTTCTTCAGTACAGGACAAAGGACACTGAGATTGCAATCGTCGGGCATGCTTTCTACTAGCCATATTTTATAGATGAGTTGATGCATACACCCTACCAGCCGCTTAGTTGTCCTTAAGTCATTGGATCGCAACTCGTACCGCGTCATGGCTAGGTGGTGGTACGTCCACACCATCGTCATTGATTGGTGGCATCGGGTTAATTTCTCCAAAGGCGGGATTGATGGAGTCATCGCCAGCAAGCAGCTTGGAAAAGTGTTCCCTCCATAATCTCAGTGTACCCTGCGCATCCGTAACCAGATTTCCATGTTCATCTTTACAGATGAACAGCCTGATGAGCTAAGACTGTTGTTAATCTTTTCTTTCTAATGTAAGCTTGATGCTCTCCTACTTTCACTGACAAAGATTTTTTAGTCGTCCCCATGGTGTAATAATAAGGGTGAAATAATTAGGGAGAGCCTCGATTTTCAATCATCTGTCATCAGTGGCGTGTCGTGGCGTTTTCAGCTGGGTGTTCAACGTGTATGTGTTGTTTAAATATTCATGCCTATTCTTAGTTTTTTCCAGGACCACGACGGGGACGTGATAGACTGAGATCCCATTTTAGTTTTTTTGTTTTTTTTTTGATATTTTTTTTTTATATTTTTTTAAAATTTTTTTTAATATTATTCAAAGATTTTTCCTGTTAAATTTCTTGTTCAATAAATTCAGAGCACACATCGCAGTTTTCTGAGTCAAACATTTTTAGACAGCGCTGCGCTGCATTGTCGAAGTGCGAATTTTTTGACAAACGTACATTTTTTGAAGTGAAAACTTCTTATGGCACGTTGTGCGGCTGAGGAAAAAAGTATAATTTCGCGACACCGACCGTCATCGGGAAGACTTGGGAAACGAACTCGATTTTGGAATTTTGAAGACTTGGGAAACGAACTCGATATTGGAATTTTGAAGACTTTTGAAACGAACTCGATTTCAGAAATTTGAAGACTTGGGAAACGAACTCGATTTCAAATTTGGAAGACTTGGGAAACGAACTTGATTTTGGAATTTTGAAGACTTGGGAAACGAACTCGATTTTAGAATTTCGAAGACTTTGGAAACGAATTCGATTTCAGAAATTTGAAGACTTGGGAAACGAACTCGATTTCAAATTTGGAAGACTTGGGAAACGAACTTGATTTTGGAATTTTGAAGACTTGGGAAACGAACTCGATTTTAAAATTTTGAAGACTTGGAAAATGAACTCGATTTCAAAAAATTTATAAAACGTTGCCTACTTTTAGGTGCTATTAATAATTTGCCCCTTAAAGTAGGCAACACTTTCTGACAAATTTCAAAAAGAACGCCTAAAAGTAGGTAACGATTTTAAAAATTTCAGATAATGTGTCCTAATTTTAGGTGCTATTTTTGAAATTCGTCGGAAAGTGATGAAAAAATCGGATATTACTGACGAAGTTTTTAAATACTGACAGTAATACTGATGGTGTGAGGTGAATACTGACAGTTCATCAGTATTATTTGCACAGAAAAGTGGCATGCCACTTTTTGGGGCAGATCCGGCTGAAAGTTGGTCAGAGGGTGCAAGTAAGCACGGGACGGAAAAATCCTGGGAGGGGGCGTGGCATGCCCCATTTTGTGGCAGATAGACGATGAGGCAGCGAAACTTGAAAGAAACTTGGAAAAGTTCCTCATTCAGTGGCATGGAACATTGCGTCCAAGGGTATGGTCGTCCGATGCCTAGCTGGAGGCGTGGTGCAAGTTTGGATGGAATCTGCCCCAAAAAGTGGCATGCCATTTTCGGCTGTCGGTCACGTAGCCGGAGCATAGTTCGCACCTTCACCAGTCGAATGTCAAAAAAACTGATTACTGACAATAAACAATACTGACCGTGTGAGTGGTACACTGACAGTAATGTAAATACTGTCAGTAATATTGATCGTGTGAGGGCCGCTTTACTGTCAGTATTTAAAAACTTCGTCAGTAATATCCGATTTTTTCATCAGTCATCAGTATCGTTTTTCTATACTGACAGTACATCAGTACTCACCTCATACGATCAGTAATACTGTCAGTATGCAAAATCCTGTCAGTAATACTGATCGTGTGAGGGCCGCTTAAGGGTAAATTATTAATAGCGCCTAAAAGTAGGCAACGTTTTTTGAAAAAATTGGCCCATGAAAGTATGTAATTTTGTGGAAAAAATTTTTAAATTTGTAGCATACATATGTTGACTTCCGGTTAGTTGTTGCTCAGTAAGCAAATTTTTCTCTGCTAGCGCAGCCGAAAGCAGAGCCAGCAGCCCAAAGCAGAGAAAAATCTGAAATACCAGGCCACCTTGAACCAGCAGCAAGCAAATTTGGTTTTTTGAAATACTTTAAAACGTTATATCTCGGCTATTACTAAACCGATTTAGACAAATGAGGTGTAATAGTTTTTTTTAAGAACAAGCAGATTTTTTTGAAGTCATTTGTATTATGATTAACTGTCACAAGATGGCGTTTTAAGCAGTTTGAATATTCTAACAGCCAGAACTCGGCAACGAATAAGCCGATTTTGATAAATGTGGTGTCATAGTGTCTGTTAGAAGAAGCAGATTTTTATCTTAAGTTTAAGAAAAATTATGTTTAAGCTATTTAGTCACAGGTCCAGGTACTTTTTTTACCTGATTTTTTCTTATACTTACATAATTCGCAATGATGTGTCTTACTGCAATCAGAATAAATTTTTGTTTTTAAACATAAGGAGTACTTAGCTCAAATTTAATTATTCACAGTTGAGGCTACTGAGCCAAATATACTTCTTCCAGCAATTTTTGAAGTGAAAACTTCTTATGGCACGTTGTGCGGCTGAGTAAAAAAGTATAAACTCGTGACACCGACCGTCATCGGGATTCCCCGTCATGAATGCGATGGTAAAATTTTAATGTTCTATTGTTTCTTTTAAATAAAAAATATTCCAAGTGGAAGACAAAAAGCATAGCATACACACTAACTGACACATTTAATTCTCATTCAACGATTGTTATGCTTACATGTTTGTTTCTTTCAATGTCCGCGTTGTTGCGTTGACAAATTGAGAATGAGAGCGAGAGTAAAATTTGAATACATATTCCGTTTTTGTCTTCCATTGCATTGCCATATAAAAAGAAAACGCACACATACCAATTAACGCACTAACTTGCCATTAAACGATTTGTTTTCACTTCTGTCGGCACTCCCGGAGTGCAACCCGCCGTTTTTTTTTTTTTTTTTCTGTTGGATGGCAGAGATTCTCTGCCACGAATCGTGTTGTTATGTGCGCTAATGTTCTACGAACACATTTTACTGCTTATCATGCGCATTTCGTTAGAATGTGTGTGTAGTAGTTTTTTTTTATTATAGGTTTTTGCTATGACTTGGTGCGACATCAAGAAGCGCACACTCAAGTCGGTTGGATGGAACATAACATCGTCAAATAATGTTGCGTTTGAGAAGCGGCCGTTGGTCGATGATACAACACGACTCTTGTTGTATCAAGTTATGTGCGCTAATGTCCTACGAACACAGAGTATTGTTTATTATGAGTATTTCGTTAGAATGTGTGTGTAGTAGTTTTTTTTATTATAGGTTTTTGCTGTGAATTGGTGCGACATCAAGAAGCGCACACTCAAGTCGGTTGGATGGAATTCAACATCATGAAATAATTTTGCGTTTGATTTGCTACCATGAGCTCGAACAATTGTAGTCGTATTACGTACATTCGCATGTACTACATATATTGTACGCTTAGAGGATGAAACTATGATATTATAGATATGGCATATTGCAGCGTGCCAGTAGGAACAGTAACAGTGTCAAATTATTGATTTAATATCTTTCACAAATATGAGAACGTATAATAGGGGGGAAAAAAATGCATCGGATTTTGGTTGGGTGTGCGGAGAACACCTACGCACCTTAGAGTAAACGCCAATGTCTGTCATCCTATTTTCTATAGTTTTGACATTCAAAACATTTCAATTGCCCATTCAGAAAACTCAAGCGCTTTGATAAATTGCAGCGCTTAAGCGTAAGATCTTGAAAATTTTCTGAACCATATGCTGTAAACTACATTAAATCTTAAAAATTTAGTCGCTGTGGTTGTTATTGCAATAACAAAAAATACTTATTGCTATCATATTGAAACCCGCTACGTTATTTAGCGTAGTTTTTCGTTCGCATCAGAATTTTAAAACTCAGCACAAATAACACTCAGTAAAAAGTTGTTGTAAAGCTCTTCAAAAATACTGAAGTTGCTGAACGGGCCAAATAATCATAACACCGAAGAGTCAAAAAAAAAATACGAAACAAGACAAAGGAGGATACGAAACCCACACTTTTGAGAAATTTTGTTTTAAGTACTCCACCTTGCTCGTTCCTAAGTAAACAAGATCGCAAGTTTCGTAGGGATGACCAAAAGTGAGAGAGTAAGAGAGCATCAATTTCAACCTTTCAAACCTAACGTTCTAAGCCAGTGGTCGGCACCCCATATCCTCGCGAGCAAACAAAGAGAATAAGCGAAAGTAAGCAAACTACAAAATGAGCTGGTTATTTCGTTAATGCACTACAAAAATGTTTGAAATCAATTCGCAAAATCAATATATTTTCGCCGAAAATTGTTTTTGCCAAGGCGCTTTGCTTAATCTGCAAGCGAGATTTAGTGATAAATAATAACTGTCATATAGAAAACCATTTTATAACTTAAATTCAATTCCTGAATGATGAAATCATATGAAGCGTAAACAGCAAAACGTGCAAACATTTTTCACAGTGATTAGTGCTTTTCAGTGTGACCGTTGTGTAGGATAAAGTGCCATTTTGTACGCTATTTTACAATCTGTTTGCATGGCCCGTACTATTATGAAATTGCCGTAATTTGGCCCTTTTTCATCATTTATGCTTTTTAATCGTCTGTAATTTTTTTTATTGACACATGTATATTGAAAATATAAATCTGCATCTGTTTCACATCCTTAATTGTAAAAGAATATGTTGCCATGCTTTAACAATTGTGATGGCAACGCTGTTTCTCATATAGACAACTGTCAGCTGTTGCTCACGCCAAAATTTGCTAGAATTATTTCAAACATTTATTTGCATTTCAACGACTTGATAAAACTTAAAAAACGTATGGATAGTTGAGTAAAAAGTGTTTCTAGATGTTAGGTTTGATTACATGTTAAAGTTTTTAGGTTCTTTATTAAATCGATAAACCATTAACCAGCCAACAATCAAAAACACTTGATCTTGAATCTTCTGTGCCATTGCAAGAGTCTTCTAATGCAGATGATACTCCAGAGGAATCAGTAAATGTTACCTGTAACAGGAAAAAAATAAGAGATCGGAAATATCAACATGGTTGGGAAGATACTTGTAAGTGGTTGCAGAAGAACAAAGAGACTCAGCTCCTGATGTGAATTGTGTGTAAGCAAATGTTTATGAATAGGAGAAACAATCTTGCAAACACGCCGAAACTAAAAAACATAAAAGGACAACAAAAATTTGAATTTTTACTATATTTACCAACAATAACAACCAGTTGGCCCTTTTTTTACACAAAAATTGCCCTTTTTATTTAGCACTTTTCCATTTTTCTCAACGGTCACACTGGTACTTTTGTCACTTCCCTCTCTTTTGAGAGTAAGAAAATATTTAATACTAGCATTACCCTGTGCGCATCGCTTCACCTCAACCGTGGTGTATATTCGATGTGCAGTCTGCGTGAAAATCCTATTTAAAAAAATACTTTTGTATGAGGACCACCCTTAGTATGCACCCAAATTAAAATTTTTACAACCTAAGCAGTGCCTCTTAATATAAAAACCACGTGGTGTAAATTCCATGAGAATCGATTAAGCGGTCTTCGAGAAAATGATTTTAAAAAATATTTTTGTGTGAGGACCACCCTAAATAAAAGTTTTGTAGCCTCAGCTATGCCTATTAACATAAGAGCTACGTGGTGTAAGTTCGGTGTGAATCGACTAACCAGTCTTCGTGAAAATGATATTTGAAAATATTTTTGTATGAGGGTCACCCTAAGTATGCACCTTAAATACAATTTCTACGACCTTATCTGAGCCTCTTAATATAAAAGCCATGTGGCGTAAGTTCAATGAGAATCGATTTAGCGGTCTTCGAGAAAATGATATTTAAACATATTTTTGAGTGAGGGCCACCCTACATATGCACCCTAAATAAAATTGTTTTAGCCTAAGCTATGCTTCTTAATATAAGAGCTACGTGGTGCAAGTTCGGAGTGAATCGACTAACCTGTCTTCTTGAAAATGATACCTAAAAATATTTTTGTATGAGGGTCACCCTAAGTATGCACCCTAAATAAAATTTTTTAAGCTTATCTGTGCCTCTTAATATAAAAGCCATGTGGTGTAAGTTCCAAGAGAATCGATTAAGCAGTCTTTGAGAAAATGATATTTAAGAAATATTTTTGTCTGAGGGCTACCCTAAATAAAAGTTTTGTATCCTTAACTATGCCTCTTAACATAACAGCTACGTGGTGTAAATTCGGTGTGAATCGACTTACCAGTCTTTGTGAAAATGATATTTAAAAATATTTTTGCTTGAGGGCCACCCTAAGTGTGCACCCCAAATAAAACTTTTACAATCTAATCTGTGTCTCTTCACATAAAAGCCATGTGTTGAAAATTACATGAGAATCGATTTAGCGGACTTCGAGAAAATGATAGTATTGAAAAATATTTTTGTGTGAGGGCCACCCTAAATAAAAGTTTTGTGGCCTAAGCTATGCTTCTTAACATAAAAGATACGTAGTGTAAATTCGATGTGAATCGATTTATTAGTCTTCGCGAAAATGATATTTAAAAATATATTTGTATGAGGACCACCCTAAGTATGCACCCTTAATAAAATTTTTACCATCCAATCTGTGGCCCTTAACATAAAAGCCATAAGGTGTAAATTTCATGAGAATCGATTTGCCTGTCTTTGAGAAATCGCTATTTTTAAAATACTTGTGTATGAGGGCCACCCTAAATATGCACCCTAAATAAAAGTTTTATAGCCTATGACACCCGCCTGATCGATACTAACATACTGTAAAAATTGCATCAAAATCGTCTGGATAGTTTCCGCGAGATAAGAGACAGACAGACAGACAGACAAAAAATGAATTTTATATAATAGATTTGCGCTCTGCCGACCACAATTGTAACAAGATGCGATTTCAAGAAAAAAAAAAAACACAGCGAGATAACATGATTTTTCCTACTTATTAGAGCAAGATGCGCAATTGAAGCTCTGAAAACAGCTCCGTTGCGTATCTTGCTTTAATTTATAGGAAAAATCATGATGTTTGGTTTTGTTTTTTCTCGCTGTTGCATCTCGTTAGAACTTTAGCTTAGCACATATTGGATAAAAAGAATACTGATTTAAAAAAAATAAAAATACTGGACAGAGAAAGGAGAGTAAATGCGCGCTTCATTCATGAGAGTTTGTTAATTCAACAAAAATTAGCAACAACAATGAAGAAGTTGGAAAATATCGAACGAATCGTCGGAAAAAAAAGAAATAAGTATTTTTTTATTCGCATTATTAAGTATCACTTAAGAGGCAATCATTTATACATACAAGCAAATTTACAAACAAATTTGGTCTCTAATTTTATTAAAAAAAAATTATGTTTTAGATTTAATACTTTATTTAAGTTCTTCAATGGTAAAATATTTATTTTTATTTAATTAAAAAGGACTTATGAAATAAATATGTATATCAATTTACTTTCATTTCCTAGTTATAAGAGAAATGATAGCTAAGAGCATGGTACAATTATCATGGTAGCAGCAATTCTAAGTGACAGTTCTTCTTCTTTATTCTTAGCCAGCCAGTTTTGTCAAAATTAGCTTATTTTGTTTTTGTTTATTATTGACAAAACTGAAATATACAAAAATAATTTATATTTTTCCTCTGACTTTCGCCGCTAAAGTTATTTATGATGCAAAACAAAACTGGTTGAAAATTGTAAGAATAATTGTTGGAACATAGATGAACATTAAATAAAGACCACACTAAAAAGTCAAAACTATGTAGCACTTCAATTTATATTTACATGATAATTAAAAATATAATGCTCTTCTTTCAGATTTAAATTGCATAAATAACACTAGTTTACAAATTTGGGCTTGATCTCGAGATCTGGTTTCTCATAGACTTTTTTCCATGTATTTTGAGGCGTAGATTCCAAAAATGGCAACCATTTTTTTTTTTCTTAAGAATCGTTTTCGAGATATCCTCAAAAAACCCCTTTTTCGGCAATTTTTTCATTTATTTGACTATGGCCCGTATGCATAAAAACTGAGTAAATGCTGCTTTTACTCCGGAGTAAGAAAAACGAGTTGAGTAAAAGCTATCTGAGTAAAGTAAATGCTCTGAGTAAAAGCTAATATTCGTATGCATAATCTTTTACTTTACTCGGTTTTTCGACTCTGTTATAATTTTGTATAACTGAGTTTTGAAACGTCAAAGTTAAACGTCAAAGCATCAGAAATTTGTTTTGTTTACATGCAAATGTTAAAATGCATGCAATTAAGTGAAATTTTGAAGCCTAAAAAACAGCGGGTGGTGGAGTTTAGCGAAGAATAAGCTGTAGATGATGAAACTTTTGCTGGTAAGTAAACAAATATTAAAAAGAAAATATCAAAATCAGTGTTTTATTTTAGATAAATGAAGTTGCATCTACACCTCAAGCAATGCCAAGTCATCAATAAAAACTAATCCTAATCCGCCACGCATTCAACCACCAGCCCCACAACAGCAGCCATTGCCAGCTGCGGTCACCGACACAGTTACGTGTGCGGCATAGTTCTCGACTTTGGTTGGGGAACTGGCATTTTGTCTGTGTTTGCTGTAAAAGCTGGTGCTGCTTAAGTTATTGCTGTGGATTGTTCCAATATTGTGGAATACGCGCTGCAAGTTGTTATTAATAATATTTTAACAGATGTCATGATGGTGAAGTGAAAAATCGATGAAATTTATATGCCGTGTGGCATTGAAAAATTGGACATTATCATTCCAGAGTGATCATTATTAATTCAGAGTGAATGGGTTACTGTCTATTTTACGAGTTCATGTTAGACAGAGCTTTGTATAACTGTGGTAAACTTTATATTACAACCATTGAATATCGTCACTATAAAGGTGAAAAAGCAACTGGTGGGACGATGAGCTGTATACGTAAAGTAGCTATCACCGAACCGCTGGTCGATGTTGAGACAAAACACTTTGTTTATGCATCATATATGGTCAAAAAAGTTGACTTATATACTGTTAAAAAACAGAACATCCACTCAACCACCAGCAGCCAGTGCCAGCTGTAGCTCCATCTTCTTCTGCGGCCAACTACGCAATGGTAACTAAACAAATATTTAAAAGAAAAAAAAATTTAAAATCAGTGTTTTATCTTAGATAGGAAAGAAGTTGCATCTACCGCTCCAGCAATGCCTAGTCACGAATCATCAAGAAAACATTTACAAATAGTAACATCGTGGTTAATAATGCTACCAACAACAATAAAATCAAAAAATTGGACACTGGGCCCACTGCAGATGACATGACATCGCGTGGTTATTATTTTAACTCGTGTTCATTTTGGCATACACGAAGAAATGATCAAAAATGAGGTGCGCAGTTTAACCTACCGCAATGGAATGTATCATAATAAGGACCTTTTCGTGGCAAAGTTAGTATAATAAATATCCAATATGATGCATTTAAGTTGAGTCAAGTATTTGATGAAGTATATTGAAACAAAATAATTTTAGTTGCAGGTTGTTCTGGATGTTGGTTGTGGAACTGTGTTTGCTGCAATAGCTGGTGCTGCTGAAGTTATTGCTATCGGCTGTTGCAATATTTATATGACCATAAATAAAGCTGATCAAATCACGGGTACCTTTAAAATGAAACCTAACGTGCGTAATAATCGCAATCTGGGTTTTATCATTGATGTTAACTTTAAGTAGTATACCTACAGATTGTGCTTAGTTAAACTTATGTTGTCCACAATTTCTTATTAAAATTACAAAAAATAAAGTGACAAATTATTAAAACTGTTTCCAGCAAATGTATTGAATTATTTTAACTCTTATTTTTCCTTTAAATGCATTTAGTTGCTTTTATTGTTGTCAATAAATACATAGTAATCAAAAGAATTGTTACATTTGTTTTGTTTTCCGGTAAAAAGGGATTATTATGCGACCATTTAGAAAAAGCGATGCATCATTTTAAAAACAAAAAGTAAAGCTTTCTTAACAACATGAAAAAATTATAAGTTATTTACAAATTTTTTGGAAAGTGAGGGTTTTTAAAAACATGAATTGGTTAAAGTTTTAGAAAAAGCTCAAAAAAGAATTGGCTATTGCTCAGTTAAGAAAATACTCAATAGTCAGGGAGGTAGTGTTACATTTCTGATGGTCACTTCCTCCCGCATAGTATTTTTTGCAATTGATATTTTGTATATGGCTAATAATCGGAGTAAAAGTAAGTCGCCAGTGCCGTGGTGTGACTGGTTGTGAGAGACCGACATAAAAAATGTTGCTCTAAAACTTGGAAAGCAAGCCATAACTAGAAAAATATATTAAGACCAATGTTGTAGAGGAGATTCAAGTCCAAAAATTTCCTTGTGATGGTAAATAACTTCTTGAGATTGCTCCCTTTATTAGTATTTTTACAATCTCATTCAAAACCAGATGGCGTTAGTTTGTAAGCGGTCAATGAGCATGATCCGAGTGTAAAGGAACAAGTTATTACAATTGCTTATTCACCATCCCATCTAGAATTATCTTGCATTATTTTCGCATGTGCAGATATATCCTTCAAATACTGATGTGTTGGTAGCGTGTTCGGAAGGTTGATTGTTTGATGAGTATCCCATTGAGGTGGCGTTACAATGCAACGTTTTTCTTTCACCTGAAAGATATATTATGCAAAAAATTTAAAATTTCCAGATTTGAGAAAACTAAAAATTCTTACCTGTTGGTTATCTGGCGGGCGATACCATAAAGAAAGCCTGATGGCCTATATTTATGCAAAATATACGTGTAACCAGTTTCTTTATTGTCATTAGAGCTAACGTAAATGTGATTCGTACGCAACTGTAAATTCGTCGCAAAAATGGTACTCACACACCAATCTGCTTTTGAACTGAATGTTTGCGTTTCAACGCAGGTAGTCGATGTAATAATTTCATCCCCATGTGTTTTGGTTGTGCGACTATAGTTTCAGTAATTTGATTTTGCTCCTTAGCTTGGTTCTTATTTTCTGCAATTTGTGGCATGCCGATGGTGCACTAATTTCCATACCCAAAATGAGATCACGAATTTCTTATTGTTAGTTAAGCATCGCTTACATTATTCTTTTTGCCATAATTAGCCAAGATCAAGTCCTTAAGTTTCACTTCAACTTCAAGAGCGCGCGGTTTAATAGAACCATTTGCGACTCCGTTGTTTTCAGAACAAAATCACCAAATTCTTCAACTTTCAGGCAAACCTAAAATAAATAAACTTAAAATTGTGCAAAAAATGCTATTTTTTACAAAAATTCAAAAAAACTGAATATAACTTACCAACAAATCAACGAAAATGTTCTGAGTAAATGCTTCGAGTCAACAAAATAGCAGACTCAGGATTTTCTGAGTAAATGTAGCTTTTACTCGCTTTTTTCCGTTTTTATGCATACGAAACTGAGTAAAAGCTATCGTATAACAGAGTAAATACTCCAAATGTCATTTTCATATTTTTATGCATACGAAATTTTTTACTCGTTATTTTCAGAGTAAACGCTACTTTTCTGAGCAAATAGTTCGAGTAAAAGATTTTACTCAGTTTTATGCATACGGGCCTATATCTCCATAAATTTTTTTATTTGACTCAAAAAAGATTTTCAGCATTCGAAAGATATTTGTATTTCCTTTCTAAAGATATGCTGGTTGTTTGAATCGGATAAGATTTGATGGAGTTACAAGCGCTCAAAGTCCAAAAAACTGACTTTTTTGGTCTTTTTTGAAAATCACTCAATTTCAATTGCTTCATTTGAATGAAAAATTTTTTCTTTTTCTTATTTTTAAAATTTTTAATGAAAGACTATTCTTTTGCAAATATTTTAAGTATAATTTTGCGAAAATCGGACAAAAAATGTAGAAGTTATTCGAAAAAACACTAAAAAACTTGCAATAAAACTAAACGAAAATACATACGATTGTGTTTGTGTGTGGCTCTTTACTTTTATTCTCTTTAAAAAACGTACGTATTTTCGTTCAATTTTATTGCAAGAACGATAAACAAAAAAGAAGACGTTGATAACATAAGCTGCATCTACAACATTTTACTAACATAATTCTTATAATAGCTCATAATGTACATATGCTTAAAAAACCAAAAAATTGTTTCGCATTGTTAAATCTTTTTTTCTATTTTCATACTCTCTTTGTTATATGTCGATGTTTAATGTATTATTTAAGGAAATGAACTGTTTAGTTTATAATTGTAACCCTGAAGAAGGAGTCAAAAAACTCCGAAACGTCGGGAAAATAAAAACGAAAAAATCTTTTAAAATAAAATTTAGTCTTCCCAATTTTTCAAAAAACAAAAATTAAGTCTTTCATTTTATTTTTTAATTTTTAATTTTGTTTCCATCCGGTTGCTAAATATCAGCCTTATCTAAAATTATTTAGTTTATTGCAAGAGTTTTACTGTTTTCTCGAATAACTTCTACATTTTTTGTCCGATTTCCGCCAAATTATACTTAAAATATTTGTAAAAGGATAGTCTATCATTTAAAATTTTAAAAATATAAAAAAAAAGGAATTTTTTATTCAAATGGAGCAATTGAAATTTAGTGTTTTACAAAAAAGACAAAAAAAGTAAGTTTTTTTGGACTTTGAGCGCTTGTAACTCCATCAAACCTTATCCGATTCAAGCAAAAAGCAAATCGTTAGAAAGGGAATGCAAATATCTTTCGAATGCTGAAAATCGTTTTTGAGTAGAAAAAAAGTTAATGGAGATATAGTCAAATAAATGAAAAAAGTGCCGAAAAAGGGGTTTTTTGTGGATATCTCGAAAACGATTCTTAAAAAAAAAAATGGTTGCCATTTTTGGAATCTACGCCCCAAAATACATCGCAAAAAGTCTATGAGAAACCAGATCTTTTTTCTTGTAAACTAGTGTAATTAAAGGATAAAACTCTTGAAATGCTTTTTGTGCAGTATGCACTTTGCGAATATTTTTCGTAATATTCTTTTACAAAAAATTTCAGATTTGTCTACAGCCATCCACCCTTGCGTCCAAATACGAGTAGCAAAGAGCTAACTGAGCCTACAAAAGATTGTGCAATACTTTGGGGTTCATATTCTTGTCGTGATTTTGAGTTTCCATTTTTATGTTTTCTGACTGTTGCTTTAGTAGTAGTTGATTTTTAACTGGAGATATCTTGCCTAAATCCTAACATTGCACGATATTGTACCTAAATCAGGTCGTTGAGTAGCAATGCTATTTTTTATGTTCCTACGAGATTTTTGACGGGATAAATATCTGCTTTGTACGAGAATCTGTGCTTTGAGCTGTAGCTGTACTCGCTTGTATGTTATGTGCTTGTGCTAATTTGATGTCATCGTTGCTTTTATTTATGACGTCAGGATAGCGCAGCTCAATTTCACTCCTTTTTACTGTTTTCTTAATAGTTTCTAATAAAGATAATGAATAATTAGGTATAGTTTTACATTTTTAACTCACATTTTAAACTCACATTAAAATAGTTTTCCATTTACAATTTTTTACAATTCACGCGCGCTTGTCAGAATTTTTTTTTGTTTTTAGGCGTGTTTTTTTTGACGCGGCTATCCGCTTAAAAATTTTGTTTGTATGGGAAATTAGTCGGCGATGAGTATCGCCGACTAAATGAACTGTCATTCTCACATAAAAATTTTTTTTTAGAGGTTGCCGCGTCAAAAGAAACACGCCTTTTGCCTTGTTTATTCTTGACAATTCTGATAGGCAAATTCACGGTTGCATTATTTGTGTTTGACAAGATAGTTCTACCATGTATAATTTTACCATGGCTAAAAGTAGTTTTAAAATTTAACATAAAACATTTTCAAACCACTCTTTTTGTTTTGAGAACAACAACAACAACAATATTTCAACTCCGATGTATGGCGTCCAAATAACATAATAGACTGCTCAAAATTTTAGCAAAAAAAGGTGACTTTTTGAGAACATTTATTTCTTTTTTTATTTAATTACAGATTCAAAAGGTTACTAAAAACTTTTTTTTTTGTTTAAGTCGATAAAATATTTTGTGGTATGTCATATAACTTTTATTTGTGTATTTGACACCAATTTCGTATTGTTTTGTTGCACTTTTTAGGTTAATTATGACTGTTTAGCTTTCTTTATTTCAAAATCGGAAATTTCTAAAATTTACTTTCTGACATGCGGCCTACATTGTTTTTAGCTAATTTCGACATTTTAGAAACAGCACTATGACACTCTTGTTGTACGGCTTTCAAACTTTTTTATTTTCACTGGCTTCGTCCAACATTACAACTTGTGGCAATACTGAATGTCAAGCCTGGCTAAAATTTTTAATTTAAAATAAAATTTTATTCTGTTGGTTTCGATGTGATCGCATTTGAATTTTTCTGCTTGTTTGATGGCATTCTATATCATGTGAACGGAATGCAATATTGATAATCATTGACTTGTTGTTAAGCTATGGTGGAAAGTATGAGGGTTAATGTGAACTGCCGAATTGGTGGGATCACGTGAACGGGCTTTTGAAATAAAAAGAGATGTCATTATTTATATGTACGTGGTGTTGGATAGCAATTGGTAGCACATTAACCAATAGAAAGTGTCCATGTAGTGATATCATTTATTATATAGTTTATTCTTTCTGTTTAACGATTATTGCTATGTAAATTTTGTATTTTTATTGACGTTCTATTAGGATTTTCTATTGGTTTCGTGTCACACAGAATTTATACAACAGCAGAATGCCATGAATTTTTATCATTCATTTTCGGCATTTTAACGTGAAAGGGTAGTGATAGAGCTGCGCCAAGTACAATATTTTTTTTTTTATAAGTTTTCGACACCAAATAGAGAAATGAATAAAATATTTAATATAGCGATTGTAGTACTTGCGTTTTGTTCAAACATAGATGCTAAAGTATTTCTTGAAGAAAATTTCAAAGATGGTGTGTACACATTTATATATTTATATGAAGAGAAATGAGCTAATGGTATTTTCTAGATTCTTGGAAGGATACTTGGATTTATAGCAAACACCCTGGAAAAGAATTTGGTAGCTTCGTTCGAAGTGCAGGAAGCTTTTATAATGATGTAGAAGCCGACAAAGGTAAATGTTAACTTCAAATACTTAATGTAACCGGAATTATTTTTCGTCTGTCAAAAACAAAAAAAAAATGGAATAACTATAATAAGGGTATGACTTCCTTGGACTAAGTTATCATTAGAATTAGTGATTAGAGTAAGGAAAGTTGATGGTAAATTTTACTATTCGGAATTTACACTATCTAGCGTGCAAATACAGTTTCAAATTGTGCGAATATATCTGTGGTGAAATGGAAAAAGTGCTTGTCTGATTTTGTCGTTTTGCAGCTTCAAAGCTTTAAAGTTAATTTTTAAAAATGTGTGTGAATTGTAGTAAAGGCTATTGATTTTAATATGCCTCTGTTAATTAAGGAAGAAATCGTTGCACTTTTCAATATGAAAATTACTCTACCAATAAATAGTCAATTGGATGTATTGGAAAAAATGCTTACATCGATGTAAGCTGTTTTGACGTTGCCGAGTATTCAAACTCTTGATTTGGAGAAACAGCTGATACTGTTTTAAGGACTTATTCCTTAGAAATTCCTCAATTACTCTAAGTCATAAGTAGACAAGCTATTATTTCAAAAGTGATTGTATGTTTTAAAGAGATTAGCCATAGTTCTTCCTTTCCTAACTTCCTAAAAAATCATCCAATATGATTCAAATTTCGCTCAGGGGTACTTTTAGATACGGAGATTGTCATGGCTTTCTTATCTCAAGTCGTACTTAAGTAGGGCTACCAGATGACCTGCTTGCAAAAGTAGCACATTTGTAAAATTTAAGAATTTTCAAAAAACACAAATTTCGAAATTTTTACAAAAAAAGTATAGTAATTAGCAAAAAAAAAAAAAATGCCCAAGGCACTAATAAAAAACATCATTATTGCGTATTCTTTTTATTTATTTACATTGTTTCCATAAAACATTTTTTGTAAAATTTTGTTTATCGACCAAAAAAAAAAGGTCGTAACTTCGAAAGTAGTGAAAAGTAGCGCATTTCAACCAAAAGTAGTACATTTCAAGTGAAAAGTAGCAAAGTAGCAAAGCCTTGCAAAAGTAGCACTTTTGCTACTTTAGTATGCCATCTGGTAGCCCTATACTTAAGTCGACTTAGGCAGTCCTTAATTTTCACCACAGATACGTGTACAGTTTCACATCGCAAGTTGGGTTAGTTTTCGCAAAAAGTTATGTTAAGCATGTTCACTCAATTCTCTTTTTATGCGGTTTTTCTGTAAGTTTTTTTTTATGGAAATTATAAGTAGTTTTTATTTATAGTGCATTGCACATTTTCTTAATAATGACCGAATTCAAATTCCAACGTGAGCTTAGCAATTGCATTTCTAGGTACCAGGAACTTTACGAAAAAGGTCACAAAAAGGAGTCACAAAGCTTAATAGCTTATTTTCTTGTCAAAGCAGCAGACCCTTTAGCAGTTGATATTAACTCAGGATCTATCGATGAAGAAGCATGTGATAGTGATTTGGAAGCAGTTCAAAAACGGTTGCATTTTGTATGTATAGTTTTCGACTTTTCTAAGAAATTTCATGGTTTTACGAGCTTTTCAAAAAATATGGAACGTATCCCTATTTACATATACAATATAAGTCATGTCTTTTTTTATGCAATAAAAGAGAATTAAGTGTATTACTAAAAATGTTTTCAAAAAAAATTGGAACAGCTGACATTCTCCAATTTTTTTTTAGGAGTAATAAAAAAAAAATGAAAAAAAAGTGTTGCCCGGATCTAGTTTCGGAGATATAGACATCGGAAATTTGCGGGCATTGCTTTTGTGAAAATGATTATAACTTGGGAAACGCTGATTGGAAAATAGAAAATATGGGTGTCATAAGAAAGATAGTTTAATGGCGAGCAAAGTTTTGAAATTTGACCTATAATTTTGTAGAAAACCGTTATTTTTTCCAAAAAATGTGTTAATAACCTGTAACTTTTATAGCATGTTAAGAAAAATTAATTTATTTCCTTTAAAATGTTACAGTAGAACCTCTTTAGTCGAACCTCGATGAGTCAAAAACCTCCCAAACTCAAAAAAATTTTGTGTTCCCTTCCCTTCAAGCCCCAAAACCTCCATTGCTCGAAATCTGACCCCTCCATAAGTCGAAATAATTAGTGAGTCTCTGAAAGTAAATTCAGAACATATTTTCCCTCTATAACTCGATACAATAAATTTGACCTCTGCATCTCGAACATAGTAATGTTCGATTCAACAACCTTTACAACTTGATTAATTGAAACGAACTACCTCTATAGCTCGAAGAAAAATAAGATACCGAAGACGCCGAAAATGTACATCATTGTTTCTTAGAAATCAATGTAAAAGCCTACTTATACAATAAACCAATTCTATGAAATGAAAAAGGAATTTATGTGATTTCGTTTGAACTTTAGCGAAGTTACCTTATCGTTGTCGATGGAAAAATTATCAGAAATAGTTTGATCCTACTGCAATGCACACCGATGTTTAATACCACTATAACTAGGGTTTTTATTTATTTCACCTCTCTAACTCAAAATTAGTTGGAATAATCTTAACCTCTACAAGTCGAACATTTCCTGATAAGATTCCCTTAGTCGAAGTCCTCCATAAGTCGAAAACTCTATATTTATATAATTATTTGGCGACTCCTTTCAAGTTCGACTTACAGAAGTTCTACTGTATATAGTTTGCTGTAAATTTTTTTATATTTGCACTCTTTAAAGAAAAACAAAAAATTTATTCAATTAATTCTTATGAAAACTATGTTTTTATGGACAAAAACAATGAAAAACAACAACAACGACTAGTACAATCACAACAATTATATTAAGATGATTCTCATTATAAAAAAATAAGGTCATATAAATTAATAATTTTTAAAATGTATTAATTAAGATTTTAAAATTATATAAAAAGAATCGTTTTGTAATAATTGTTGTTGCTGTTGTTGGTTTTTTTTTATTGTTTTTGTCCATAAATACAGACTTTTCATAAGATTTCATTGAATAATTTTTTTTTGTTGTCCGATAAAAAAGAGATTTAGAACAAGTTATATACAATTTTAAAGGGAATAACTTTCTTGTCATGCTGAAATAATAACAGGTCATTAACAAAAAAAGAGGACGTCCATAAATTACGTGAAGTGTTTTTTTTTGAAAATTCGGACTCCCCCCTCCCCTTGGTGATTTGGGTGAGCTCTGGCGGGATTCACACCTCCCTTTCGTGAGACTTTCCTTATAATTTTTAGATGTAATCTGCTATAATAATGTACACTCTCTGCATTAAAAAGTCGACGTGAGATTTTCGTTGACTCCCCCATGGTGAGATTTGCCGAACTCCCTCCCCGCTATTTTGACTCACGTAATTTATGGACGGCTCCAAAGCTATGTCCGCAACTTCCGATGTCTATATCTCCGAAACCAGATCCGAGCGAATTTTTTTTTATATTTTTTATTTATTTTTAACCCTATATTACCCCTAAAAAATTAATTTGGATAATGTCAGCTAAAGTAAATTTACAAAATTTTGACAACGGTACAATCTAGCCATAATGTCCAAATTTCTTACAAATGTGATCTGTGAAAGTCGGGGAATGTAATGATCGATCAAAGTAACGGTGATTTACCGTTAGGTTTGAGCTACGATAATTAGTTTTGGTTTGCCAGATAGAAAAAGTTAATTATTATAAGAAAAGTAAATTATTCCAAAATGTAGCGTACAATTAAGTAATGAACGTTAGAAGAACGTAAAAATAATAATTTAGAAGACAAAATCAATCGAACGCGAAATATCAAATTTTGTAAGAATTATTAAAAGATATAAAGAGGACAAAACAATTTTAAGTAAACAACTTACGGTGGCAAAAAAAAAGTTGAGCTCGAGGGATGAAAAATGAACTATCATGTCTGCTCAAAAATTACTTTATTGTTTAAAAACGCCGTAGCAGTGCGATTAGTTCCATGGAAAAATAATTTAAATGGCCGAGTGGCACAGGAAAAGCCGTGTATCCACAAGAAAAATTCGTTTGAATTTCGCAAGAGCGATTCTCATTTAGGAGCACGGTAAACACATTTTATTAGTCATTTTTTATCGTTGCTCAAACCTAACAGTAAATGCACCGTTATTTTGATCGATCATTTCTTTGCCCGACGTGTGACGACATTTGTAAGCAATTTGGACATTATGGCTAGATTATACCGGTATGCCAAAACTCTGTAAATTTATTTTAAATTCATTTTCTTCTGCATTCACCAATAAATTCAAAATAAAAATATTTTGAAAATTTTTTTTTAATGCTTCAAATCGCATAGTAACTTTTTGCGAACACTTGCCTGACTTCCGATGTGAGCGACTGTAGGAAATTACCAAATAACCGAAATCATCGATGCCATCATTGATGTTTTACCAGTACTTTGTATCAATCATTAATGACCTTTCGTAAAAGAGCTTATATATTTTTTACATTTGCATGTCATACGTACATCGACGTGTTGCATATACCACATGAACGTTTGGAACAAGTTGAATTCCACATAATGAAAATTGTGGAAAGGATTATTAACGATTCCTCTAAGTTAGTGAATAAATCGCAATTCTGATTATACAAACAACCGAGGCAATCGACAAAGAATCACTATTGATTTCTCCAAGCTACCGAGTGGGTCGCAAAATAATCAATTGATGCTACCCAGCAACTAAACGAATGAAAAAAAAAATCAGTAATGATCACTAGCGAAGGATCACCAAATAATAGTCACAACCGAAAGAAACAAATGATTCCTTAACGCTATCTAAGGAATATCAAACTAATCACAATTGATGCTACTATACGTCCAAAGCAATCGGAAAAGATTAATTGATAATTGTTCGTATTAGAATTAGGTACATAGTTTAATTAGGTACAGTGTTGGAAAAAATAATAGGGACAAACGCAGCAAAATATTTATTATTGGATTATTGTTTTATGCTACAATCTGTTTTTAATGGAACTGACTGTAAAGTTACTTTATTTAACGGGACTTAATTTAGCAAAATCAAACACGTTTGAAAGCGTACACATTTTACATAGAAGCGTCTTGAATTTTCGCAGTTCATATTTTAGCTGGAAAAAATAATAGGGACAAAATATAATTTTGATTCCCTTGGTCAAAGTCTATTAATAAAAGTGATCTTACAAATGGTACAATTTATCAATAATTATTTTTTAATTGTTTTTTTTTTTTTTTTGAGCTAACTGTTCAATAACTTTTGTGTGTTAAACAAAGATAAATTAAATAGAAAAATGGGCTAAAGCTAGTTATATTAATTTCATCCCCTACTAGGAAGACTCATCAGTAACTTTTAAGCCGAATACTAAAATTTCGCAAGCCTAATGTTTCCTTTTATTTTTTTGCATAGATTTGTTAAGAACCCAAGCCAAAAGTTAAACAAAGAAAGCAAAAGTTTTAACATTTTGGAATTCGATACAGGGGTTTCCAACTTATAATGACTTTATTAAAAGATATATCCCTGACTTCCGATGTCTATATCTCCAAAGCTAAATCCTTCCGCCAAGTTTTGTTTCCATATTTGTTGGCAGTATTAAAATCCTAGTAATAATAGTATGGCTTTTGTCGCCTTAGAGAGAATGTTTATATTTTATTATTATTTCATTTACAAACGAAGTGCATAATTTTGTTTTTTTTTTTTTTTTATCAGCAGTATTGTCAAGTTGATGCAGAATTTTTTAGTCATTTTCATTCTCAAAAATTTGAAGTAAAAAGAAAAAATCTGAATTTATTTTTGCATCCCAAAAACTTATGCGAACTTGTGTACTTAACTTATAACTGTAACTAAATAAAGATAAAAGGCATGAACTACCAGGATGTTCAAGATGCTGCCGGCCTAACAAAGGAAACACGATTTTTGCCAAAATTATTTTTTGTTCTTCCATATAGTCCCCCTTCAGTTCGATATACTTTTTCCAACGATTTTCTAACATTGCGATGCCCTTTGAATAGTAAGATTCCTCAAGATATCTGAAATACGCTTCAGTTTCCATTTCGACCTGTTCATTCGTCCAAATCTTCTTCCCTGGAAGCACGTTTTTGAATTTGGGAGCAGATAATAGTAGCTGGGGGCCAAATCTGGAGAATAAAGGGGATGTGGAAACAGTTCGAAGCGTAGCTCGTGCAATTTAACCATGGCACCATAGGTCAAACAGCACATTTGCCTGGCCAAAACCTAATGTATACAAGTGTCGCTATTTAATTTTTGTTAATGCAGTGTAACGGAGAATACCTCAAAATAAACAAAATTGCATTTGGTTTTTGGAAAAAATAATTTATCATTTTTTAGCGATGTTTCAAAGTTGATGCATTCGCATTCTTCCGTGATAACGAAAACAAGTGGTGATTTTTACTTCTTTTTTAACTATTGTGAATTAATTTAAATAATTTGTTTTTTTTTTTTTAAATAAAAATGGAAAAAATTGAAATGGAAAAATTGTGTAATGTAATTTAACTTAAAACATTTAAATAGGTTTTGCTTTTCTGTGAAAAAATCTAATATTGAAATGAGACCCCTGATTTGTCAAATTTTTTTAAATTTCCAACTTTGTGTAAGCTTTTAAAATTTTGTTGGGATTTGTTAGTCTTATGACACCCTAAATTAGTTAGATGTTGCTATTGTGAGTGTTATTCAGAAATTTGGATGCCCGATTTTGCACGTTTTTTTTTTAATGAATTTTTTTGTCAGGTGACTTATTTTTCCAAAATACTGATTTATCCGAAGTCTGGTTGCAAAAGACAGACAAAAAGGAAAAAGAAGAGGCTGTTTTCAATAACTTATTGGAAAATACTGAGGATGCTACTAGTCCAAGTTATTTGTGGCAAAGTGAGCATAATTTCTGCATTAGAGCTTACGAATGATGGGTAAAAAGCCACTGGAAGTTGCCTTTTTTATTGAATTTGTACATATTACATGCCGGTTACAAGTGCTGCATCCAAAAGTGGCAAATCAGAAATGAAGATGATAAAAATAGTACCAGAAAAAAAGAAAACAATACAAGATTTATTTTTCAAAAAGCTTGGCCTCATAGTGGATAAACTGAAAGTAGATGGTTTTGGGAGTACTAACGATAGCAACACTGTGCGCCGAGCTTTTGCGGAACATGAAATGTTTTGTCAAATTACCGGCATTGACAAGGACTTGATTTTTCGCCTAAAAATAATTTTAATAAACATGTCTTGTCAATCTTCTTTAAATGTAAACAAATTTAAAGTTTACTGCTTTAAAACCGCAAAAATTATTCAGAACATGTATTCCCGACTCTCAATGACAGCAACTTTACACAAAATGCTTATTCATTCAAAGAAAACTATAGAGGGTTTAGTTCTTCCTATTGGTTGTTTTGGAGAAGAATCCGCAGAGTCTCGACACAAATTATACAAATCTGATAGACTACATCATGCACGCAACAGTAGCCGCGTTAATACACTTTCAGACGTGTTTCATAGAGCAATGGACACATCAGATCCAATAATTTCTTCGCTGACTTTAAATAGACGCATTCAGAGTAAAAAGCGTCTCCAACTTCTGACAGAAGTGATAATTTTAAAAAATGTAGTACGTGCCATTTTTGTCCCGGTATCACAAGGGTTAAGATTTTTCTCAGAGTTCTTCTTTTAGACTAGAGTCAACATAAAAAATACATTTCCAGTTAATCACCATGATAATATAGCCGTTATTAGTTTTGGCCAGTGAAATGTGCTTTTTGACCTATAGTGCATGGTTTCGATCGATTTGTAATCTGGAGCATTGTCTTGCAAAAATATAATTTTTTTTTCGATAAATGGGGCCGTTTCTTTTCGATTTCGTTTTTTAATCGGTCCAATAATTTACAGTAATAGTTGATTGTTTTTCCTTTTATCAAATAATTGATGAACAAAATGCCACTTGAATCCCAGAAAACAGACGCCATAATTTTTCCGGCCGTTTGTTGAATCTTCAGTCGCTTTGGTGCACTTCTACTGGGACTTACCCACTCTTTTGCTGATTCTTTCGATTCCGGTGTATATTGATGGATCCATGTTTCATCCATGGTCACTATTTTACGCAAAAAATCAGTCGCATTTTGTTTAAACATGTTCAAACATTGTTGAAAAGTGCGAAGCGCCTAAAGTTCACAAAAAAACACGTTAATCAGCCAGAAATATTTTAGGATAATGTAATATTTAGTGAAAAATCAAAATATAATATTTTTGGATCAGATGGGCGTGGTTTTGCGAACTCCAAGCGCTTTTTTAGCGTTTCTCATGACGACAAAAGGTTTTTAACGTGTCACCTTTCCGTTATACCTAGCCTTACTGGAAATCGTCAAAATTATAAGACATTTGATCGTATGATCGACTGGCAACTTGCCGACGGGTACAAGACGATTTAGATGAAAATGGCAAAAAAAAAAAAAAAATTATACGATCGGTTTTATTTAGTTTCGTATGAATATAAACAAAAAAACCATAAAAGCAATATTTGTTTAAAAAATCCGGAGGAGGCTATTTTGTTGACTGAGAAGCATTTACTCGAAATATTTGGCGTAAATGTACCTAAATTTGTATGTAAATATTTATTAAACTAAACTTTTCTTATGTGCTTTTTGATTCTAAATATGCATTAAAAAAGTACTGGTTGGATCTAGTTTCGGAGACATAACCATTGAAAGTCGCATATATATCTTTTCTAGAAATCGCTATTAGTTGAGAAGGAAATATATTGATTTTCAATGTGTCATATAATAATAACAATATTGGCTGATCGATACATGCATAGCTCACATTTTTCGAGATATAACGACTTTTCAGAAATTGTGGCCGTTTTTCTTCCAAAAACAGTTGTTGGTATTAGCATCGAAAGTATTCGAATGGCAACTTGAGTTAGTTCAATTTCTGCCTTCCACCATAATAACTGACTCATTTTTTCCGCCGCTTTCCATACGAATTGATGCCCCCAAAGTCCTTCACGATTTTGATATTTCCCGAATTCCAACGTTAGTTCGGTGTATGTGAGTTCGAATTTACACAATGGTATGACTCAATCAAAGACTTTAAAACTTATATATGTATCAACGTAAAAAAATAAAGGCATACTTTATACTTATCTAAAAAATTAAGTACTTGGTTATTTACGATGTATAAAATCAAAATTTACAAGAAGTAGTTTTTGTTGCACTGTTATCTATGTATTTCAAAAAAATTCGGCAGTTAATCGATGGCTTCGTTTAATTGATTTCACGATATTGCTTGCATCTTCAATACTTTTCTTAAATTTTTTGCAATCCGTTGCTTGTAATGTGCTTGCAACCTTCTGTGCTTAAAATGATTAGCACCAACAATAGCAAAACATTGTTGGGGTCCAAGTTTAACGAGTATTTTTATTATATCTTGCGCAATGTGTGTTTATTTGCACCATCTGGCAAGAATTCAACGAAAACGGGCTCTGGTATGGTGATAATAATGGTTTAATGTTTGTCAACCACCTCATTGTAAATTAAAAACTTAGAATTTTTTTCGGTGGATTCCACTTGCAATTTCATTAGGTCATATTGTTTGTTTGAAATCGTTGATAAAGTGTACGTCGTGTTGGTGGAATGAAAGTGGATCGAATGGTTTTGAAGAATTGTATCAAAACGTTTTTTGTGCGTTTTTACGTTTTAATTAAAATAAACGCTTAGGAATTAAATATGTAGTGTAACAAATTCATATGGCTTTTTTTTTTGACGAAACCGGTGTTGATGTTTGTGGTTGGACAATTGCGGAGCTGGGTGAACTGTATTTCAAATCGTTTAAACTGTTATATGATTGAGTACTTGATTTTTTTCTATTGTACTCTATTGGAAAAGTAAAAGAAGGAACTTCATTTTCTCGTGCGGTTCTCATTACTTCTGGACATTTCAAACACTTCTAAATCTGATTTTCCAGTTCAGTCTAGATTTTTGACTGAGTCGCCGCACAGTGGGAAATTTTTTAATGTTTTTGGACAAAAAGTCGTCTACAACGCAATTATTAATGAATTTGAAAATTTTTTTTTTTTAAATAATTGTTAGGTACCACCCGATGTGTGAGTACTGCCCGAATTTTTGAAAATATTCAACATAACCTCAAAAAATCCTATAAAAATATGAAATTCGTGTGAATTACGTTATTAAAGTATAACTATTCAAGACTTATATCTGAAATTTTGGTCGAAAAAATTTCGTTAATAAGTTAGAAAAGTGCAATGCCGTGAACGACCTCAAAATTTGCGGTGAGCAAGATATTTTTTTCGGTTAAGCAAATAGTTATATTGTTGTGATGCATTTGGCCTTATCATATTAAAAAATCGCAACGTTTTACCAAAAATTTTACCTTTATTCTGGTTCACTCTATTTGCTCTAATTTTAAGGCAGATATTATGGTCTTTTATCAACTAGAAATATTTTCAAGCAGAAAATTTTTTTATTTTTTTTTTAAAAATTGTTTAAAATTTGAGTACCATATGTATTTAATAATTTTTTGCTGGATAAATAAAAGTGCAATCAAATTTATTCGCTCAAATAAGAAAATAAAATTTTCGAGGCACAGCTATGCTAATCATAATATGTTTATAAGAGTAAAAGTTAGTATATTAACGTAATGAGGCAGATATCGTAAAATAATATAAATAGTTAAATAATAATATACTATTCCACTGTTCGTTTGTAAGCACTTTCATTACACTTATATTAAGTTGATTAAAATTTAGTTACAATCGGCCAAAGACAAAAAAAAACTTTACTTTCAAAAAATCTAATAAAAATATTAGAGGTATACACAGAACGATGTACATAAGTATTCACGCTTAATTTCGTATGCCGTGTGAAGTGCTTACGTATGTTAATACAAACACTTACGTCGTTTTGGTTATACCACTTTTATTATTAATGCTTAAATGTTAACTTTACAGTTTACGAATATTAACTTTAAGTTTTAGTTAGTTAATAATATTGGTAACTTGAAATAAAATGTAATTCAACGTTTTTTTCTTATTTTTTTTTATTATTTTCTTATTTGCTTAAGTTCAAAATTCACCATTTATACGAACGCGCTCGTAATAAATACCTGTCTATCATAATATCGACCCCTGTGCGCGAAATTATCGTATGTGCCAAAAACCAAATTTTACAGGAGAGGGTTTTTCTACTTTTCAGTGCTTTGGTTGGCAATATCAATACCAAATTTTCCATATGCTTAGATAATTAACTTTTATAACAAGACTCAGAATTTTTCCTGCGGAAAAATGTACATTTTCCGAGAAAAACATATTTTTTGGCACATACGATAGTTTCGCTCACAACGTTTCGTAGGTGTGCTTGCAGCAAATACTTACGCAAATACTTACTATAAATTGAAACGCAAAGTTATTTGTGATCTTAAATCTTTGTGAAAAAATTAAGGTTTTATTTATTAAATTTTTTTTTTTATTATTTTAAGTGGTATAAAATAACATTAAACAAAAGTTACACATAACAAAAGCATGTTTTTAATTTCAAAAATAATTAAATTTAAGTAATTCAATCTTCATCGTCGCTTTCATTTAACGATTCTTTTATTTTTGAGGAATGTTTTAAATTTAAATACTCATCGTGATATTTTGATGGAATACTATTTTCTAAACATAGATTTTGCAAATCTTTAAATTTCATCGAGGAGATACATAAAGGCTTATGATACAACATTTGTAGCTTAAAAGTAAAATTAAAGTTTTTTACGGTTTTTTTAGTGGAATTTTCAGAATATCCATAGATGGGTTCAATTGATTTTGATTTTTTTTGAATGAAGCTATGCGAAGTTTATTTGAGTCTAGTTTAATTTTGTTCGGTAGTAAAAAATCTGCAAGTGACTTCCAGTTCTTAAACTCAGAGTGACCTATTTTAATGCAGTCGTATCCCAATGGGTTAGTGCGTGCATTGCGAATAATTGTGGGCCATTCACTGGGCGCCCAAATCGTACGATTTCGTACAAAAGATTTAATTGTGCTATACGTAATTTTAATTTTTTCAATGAAGTTTGAAGAATTTGAAAAATGTGCCAGCATAGCTAATACGGTCTTGTTGCGGTTTTGACCAACATAACTGTCGCAATATAGACTTATGTCATTAGCTGTCTGTCTTTGGTCTACGATTATTAGATATTTATAACGGGCAGTGCAAATTTCATTGCATCCTCGCTTACCATCCCGCTCATCCCACAAAAAACAATAGCTATTTCTACTGCCATTTTCATAAATGCTAAAATTATAATAGGCGTACTCAAATAAACTGCTTATCTGTACATAAGTAACGGTAAAGCATGATACGAAAGGCTACATAACGCGAGCAATAGTTACGCTTCACATTCTACTTCTAATTTAAAAAAGAAGTAGTGAATATAATAACAACAATTAAGCACAATATATTTTTGTATGGCACATACGATAATTTCGCGCACAAGCAAAAGATCTAGTGTGACATACGATAAAATATACAGTCAATTTTTGGCGTAACTATAAGAATTTCAGCTACAATATTTTACCAGGTGATGCGTAGTGGGGTATAGATTAAATTTGCATCAAAAAGTCAATTTCGAAAAAATGGCACATACGATATTTTCGCGCACAGGGGTCGATATCATTCAAATCGTTTTTGAACAAAACTAGGTTTTATATACTCATAATCCATTTTATATATTACAATTTATGAATTAAATTTGATTTTTGAAAGTTTAACAAGAAACATAAAAATAAAACTTATGCATGCTCATTACTCATACTAACTAATTCCCGCTATTATTTTAAAGTCATGCTGCTACTTTAACATTATGTATTTGTAATTTTAATTTACTTTGTGTTCTGCATATCTACATATATTTCATTTAATCGTCCGCATTCATATCAAACAATATTACTTTTAATGCAAAAATGTCTACTTATTCCATTGTGTCATAATAAAATGCACAGCGCAAATCAAAAAATTGTGACGAATATTTGTGAAGGTTTTTAGCTGTTCCTGTATTCCCGGCAAAAGATCTTAAAGGATTCAGGACTTTTTTTTCTTAAAAACGGTATTTCGGTCGCTCTGAGTGTTCGAAGATTAAGTTTAGAAACAAATATTTTTAATTTTTTTAGTACTTTATCCAATGGTGTAAGCATTGGCATTACAAAATTTGTTGAAATAATGCGCTTTTTGTGGATATATTATACAGGTAGTCCCCGACTTACGACCGAGATAGGTTCCTAGTCATCGGCCGTAAGTCGATTAAGTCGTAAGTCGAGTTTCATAAAAAATAACTGAAGAAAAATATTACATACATACTGTACTACTAACTTTTAGGGTCAGGAGAAATGAAACTACCCAAAATTCATATACTTAGTTCAAACTTTATTTAAAATAATAATATGTAATAATAATATTTTACATATTTTAGGGATTCCCCGAAACTATTTTAAGCATTTTCTATGAAAAAATTAAAAAAAAAAATTGGTCGTAAGTGCGAATAGTCGTAAGTCGAACGGTCGTAAGTCGGGGACTACCTGTATACTGAACCTTGTCTTCAGTAACCAATTTTTCTCTAAGCAATGAATTGCATATTATTTCCAAGATTTTGTTCAGCAGTACGATCTTTATAAACATTTCAAGTAATTATTTTCTTCCGAGGTGTAAAGCTTTTGCTAGTTTTTCTAATTCTTGGGTATGTTAAACTTCCATTAAAATTATTTGGAAAATATTTTTGTGGCGAAAATAAAAAATTCGTTATTTTTTAATCTTTGACTCGCCTTTGAGAAGTGGTTTTTTGATAACTCAAAAAGCAGAACTGATTGAAGAAATGATGGTTATTTTTGGAAACAGTGGCCCCAAGAAAGTGCACTTAAGACTCGGTATTTTATTTGACTCCAAGAAACAAAAAAAAACTAAAAAGCACCTATTTCTAAAAGCTAAAAAAAATTATTTAAGTCCATAACTGGATTCCGAAGTTTTGACCTAATTGCATTGCACTTAATGCACAGTGGCATAAGTGAACATTATTTATTTGAAAGCTTCTATCATTTTTGTCATATTTTGTGTTGCATTTCAAAAACCATCATATATTTCAGAAAATACTTTAAATTCTTTTGTGTTATTTTATTATTTATTCTCCTGTACTTATGTAGTATATGTTTTCAAAATTAACAGATCATCTCAAAGCAATTTTAACAAAAAATGTATTCACTAGTACCTACTGCACACTTTATTGTGCTGTAAAGAGAAAAAAACCAAAGCTAATTATTGAAAATCTCAAACATTTCCAATGAATCAACAATATGTAGTAAAATGTATTAAAAGGAACTGCATGTTTTTTGCCAAACTAATGTAAAATGTTTCAAATGGGATAACAGCATCTATGCAAATACTTAAAAAAATGACAGTTGTTAAAAATAAAAAAGCTGATTTGTAAAATATATTAAATGTTAAAAGATGTTGAATTATTCATACATAATAAATGATTTTATTTCATTTTAAAATTTTTAATAAACAAGCAAAGTTTGAAAAAGTTTCGAAAATCCATATTCAAAGGTTAAAGCGATGAAATGCCACTTGTAAAAGCTCTTCGAAATCGCTACTTTTCAAAAATTGTTGTTTTCTTATGGGTAAAGAATCTTGAGTTTCATCAGAACCAATATACCAATACCAATGAAAATATTTGTTTACTTCTTCATATGTGACCGTCCATGTTATGAAAAAGTTATTATCTTCCCAGACATTTAAAAAGCTTAGAAAAATTTTAAAAAATAACATTTTTCTTTTTAATAACTTTTTTACTTGATTTAAAGCTACAAGCTTAATAGCTAAGAAGGCTAATAGTTGTAGTAGCTAAAGTACCTCGTAGTTTTTGCTGAAATTATAGCCCTTTTTGGAACTTACAACAAATAAAACTTTCGATCAGAATGATTTAAGAAACATTTTTTCAAGTTATGGATGGCTTTTGGTTCAACTGGCTGGAATTTTCGTAAATGTACTTTACATTATCCTGCTCTAAGTTTCAAGTGGTTTACATTATCCTGCACAAAACATTGCGGTGTGTTGTAATCTAAAAATGTGGGATAGTTCTAATAATATGTTTTTATGTAAAAAAAATGTTGGTCTAAGATAAAACGCAGCTTCAAAAAAGAATTTTAAAAAAATGTCTTTTTATTTTTCGAAAAACTCCCGGACGCTCTTAAATCAGAGAGCTTAGGACATAGTTGTTGAGAGTAAAAATTTGTTATACTTAGTCGTTAATTGTGATTTCGTATTTTCATTGTATGAAGAACGATTTAATGCTTTAACTGACCGTTATCTTTGAGAAGTTGTAGCTTCCTGAATCTCTTCCTGAGACAGTTTTTGGAAACGCTGCCATGGCAATTTCAAGCGAAGCTAGACCAGAGATTGCATTTGAGTTTTGTGAAAATGTACTAAATCAAGACTTCAAGTACTTTTTTTGTCTTCAACACCGAAAAAAGTACAAATGTACCGAAAATGCCAGCACTGCGCTAGACTGGAGCGTAAAATTCTTTGCTTACATTTTTCTCATCGCTGGTTGGCCTCTGCTTTCCTTTTTCTGTGCAACGCGTAATATTTGGTTGACTTGCGGCAGTAGTAAAACTCAAAATTTTGAAAAAATATTTATATACCTATAGAAGGTGATTGACAGAGCACCTTTTCCGCACTGGTCCATTTAGAATATGTAAAAATAAAAAATCTCCATAGAGCCGCGCCCCACCCTAGTGCTCATATGCTTAAAGATTTCTACCCATCGTTCTTCTGTTTTCGCTTCTTTTTTTGCCCATTTTAGAAATCTTTATCTGCGTAAACATTTTTGTCGTTTGTCATCATTAAAGACGTCAGAAAAAATTCTGAAATTTGAACCCTCTCCCTAATGGTTGTCCACTTTTTTCCGGTTTTGTTACTCCCACTCGCCCTGAAGGACATCCACAAAGGATTACGCAAAAAAAAAAATTTTTTTTTTATTCTTATGAAAAAAAAAAAACGAAAAAATTTAAGAAAATTACGCCCAAAAATGTTTCGACCCCGAAGAATATGCTTTTCAAAATTCTCTATTTAAACTCTTTAGTTTCCTTAACTTCAATAGATATAATGTTAGTCATGTAATATGTATTATGTAAAAAAAGTGTAATACGTACAAGTGTAAAATACGTACTATTGAAATTCTGGGTAAAAAATCCAAAAATATCTGTTTTCTTGCAATATTCAAAGTGCGACCATTTTGTATAGCTTTCCTGTTCCAGTAAGCATGCGATAGGTGTGTATTTTACGTATATTATATGAGGTTTACTTATGAGTTAATCAACAAAAACTGAAGAAAGATGTAAAAATGTAGATTTTTTGGTTGAATCGAAAACGCTAGGTTTCTGCTTATTTTCGAAAAGCTATTCAGTCTGCAAAGGACTAACAATTCTAAACATTCTTCCAAGTCATAAATTTTTGTTATTTTATTTTCAGGTATTCAAACTTCGCAAGATGCTCGTTTTTATGCTGTCTCTAAAAAGTTTGACCCATTTTCAAACGAAGGGAAACCTGTGGTCATTCAATTTTCTGTGAAACACGAGCAAAATATTGATTGCGGTGGTGGCTATGTAAAATTGTTTGATTGCTCCCTTGATCAAACCGATATGCATGGTGAATCTCCTTATGAAATCATGTTTGGACCCGATATTTGTGGGCCTGGTACAAAGAAAGTACACGTCATTTTCAGTTATAAGGGAAAGAATCATTTAATAAATAAGGATATTAGGTGCAAGGATGATGTTTTTACTCATTTTTACACACTAATTGTAAAACCAGACAATACGTATGAGGTTTTAATTGATAATGAAAAAGTTGAGTCTGGAAACTTGGAAGATGATTGGGATTTTTTGCCACCAAAGAAAATTAAGGACCCTAATGCGAAAAAACCTGAAGATTGGGATGACAAAGTAAGTATTAAATACTCAAATAAAACTTTCGTTACTGTACTAAAAGTGTATATTCAGATAACGTTTAATAGTTCACAAACCTTACATAGAAAATAAATATATCTGCAGTTTCTAGACAAAACCAGGATCTTTTATTATACTGTTTCGTGAAATAAAACCATTGTGTGTACTCAACTACTGAGATTGAACGAAACTGTATTTCAAAACACGATTGAAATTGAATAGATAACACTGTAGGTAAATTTTCAACTTTTGAAAAGACACACAAAAACGCCGAGACACCCAAACTTATTTTTTGGTCGTAGAACACGGTGGCATACACAGTTTTTTTCGATTAGATCAAATTCTCGAGATATTCGCGATTGATATTTCGTTACTTTTAAGCCCTTGTTTTAGCAATATTTTTCTTTTATATATTTAGAATAAGATATCGAAATCGATTGAAATTCGGTACATAGGTTCATATGAACCTAAGCATTAGACCTATTGAATTTTTTTTGACACACGCCCAAAATTACGCCCACCTCCCATATTACCCACAATTGTAAAATCTCAATAACACTAGCTTACAAGAAAAAAGATCTGGTTTCTCATAGGCGTTTTTCCATGTATTTTGGGGCGTAGATTCCAAAAATGGCAACCATTTTTTTTCTTAAGAATCGTTTTCAAGATATCCCCAAAAAACTTCTTTTCGGCACTTTTTTCATTTATTTGGCTATATCTCGATGAATTTTTTTTTTCGACTCAAAAACGCTTTTCAGCACTCTAAAGATATTTTTATTCCCCTTCTAACGATGTGCTGTTTGCTTGAATCGAATAAGATTTGATGGTGTTACAAGCACTCAACGACCAAAAAACTGACTTTTTTGGTCTTTTTTAAAAACCACTAAATTTCAATTGCTCTATTTGAATAAAAAAATTTGTATTTTCATATTTTTATAATTAAAAATGAAAGACAATTTTTCTGCAAAAATTTTAAGTATAATTTTGCGGAAATCGGACAAAAAATGTAGAAGTTATTCGAGAAAACAGTAAAAAACTTGCAATAATATTGAACGAAAATACATATGTTTTTTATCTAAAAAGAAACGGAGAATAAAAGTAAAGAACCACACATATACACAATCGTATGTATTTTCGTTAAATTTTATTGCAAGTTTTTTACTGTTTTCTCGAATAACTTCTACAATTTTTGTCCGATTTCCGCAAAATTATACTTAAAATTTTTGCAAAAAAATTGTCTTTAATTTTTAATTCTAAAAATATGAAAAAGAAAAATTTTTTTATTCAAATAGAGCAATTGAAATTTAGTGATTTTTAAAAAAGACCAAAAATGTCAGTTTTTTTGGACTTTGGGCGCTTGTAACACCATCAAATCTTATTCCATTCAAGCAAACAGCACATCGTTAGAAGGGGAATAAAAATATCTTTCGAGTGCTGAAAAGCTTTTAAGGGCCAAAAAAAATTCATCGAGATATAGTCAAATAAATGAAAAAAGTGACGAAAAGTGGGTTTTTTGGGGATATCTTGAAAACGATTCTTAAGAAAAAAATGGTTGCTATTTTTGGAATCTACGCCTCAAAATACATGGAAAAAAGCCTATGAGAAACCAGATCTTTTTTCTTGTAAGCTAGTGATTTTGAGATTTCACAATTGTGGGTGATATGGGAGGTGGGCGTAATTTTGGGCGTGTGTCAAAAAAATTCAATAGGTCTAATGCTTAGGTTCATATAAACCCATGTACCGAACTTCAATCGATTTCGATGTCTTTTTTTAAATATATAAGAAAAATATTGCTAAAAGAATGGCTTAAAAGTAACGAAATATCAATCGCGAATATCTCGAGAACTTGATCTAATCCAAAAAAACTGTGTATGCCACCGTGTTCTACGACCAAAAACTAAGTTTGGGTGTCTCGGCGTATTTGTGTGTCTTTTTTACGTCCCTACAGTGTAATTGGACAGTATTATGCAATAAACTTTTCAAATATCACTAAATTAGTTTTGAGATGTTCCCATGTCGTGGAACAAATGTTATGAAATTGATAAATAATTTAATTATTTTTTATTCAGTTTACTGATAAATATCTTACAAACTACCTTCATTTCGAGTAAATATACTTTACTGAATAATTTAAAAAAGCCCTTTCGGGGGTGTATTTTGTCCGCATTTTTAGCCATACGAAAAATGTAGGCGTGGTTTGACAACAGTGGGTTGCATCGACTTTCTACGTTTTAGTAATTTTTCGTAAAATTTCAACAAAATCGGACATAAACTCTGTCCGCACCGTTTACATGTTTGAGTTAGGAATCTCAAATGTTGGGACAATTATTTTTAAACATCAAGCTAAAATGTAGATGAAAAATAAAAAATACATCTACAAAATTTTCAAAATAAACACCCTAATATATAAACAGTATTGGCCAAATCTTAAGCACCCCATTAGTACATTTTTTTTTTTTTTTCATATCATAAATTTTTAATGAAAACGACTTTTTATTTATGAGACGAAAATTATTTTTTAATTTTTGTTTGTCAATAATAAAGGTATAAATAAAAAAAATAAATATGCAATATATTGAACCTTTATTATTGACAAACGAAAATTAAAAAAAAATTTGCGTCTCATAAATAAAAAGTTAATATCAAAGGAACATTTTGAACCCGAAAACTTAACGGACAAAACTAAAACACCCCCTTATTTATGGTAATTAAAAACTTTTAAAATTAGTACTTAGCTGCGAACCCATTGTTCTGGACGACACCCGAATCTCTTTAAGGCATATATATTAAATTATTAATAATATCCTGCTATATCCCTTCCCAGGACATTTTTCAGGATAGAATAGATTCTCCGTGGTTTTGCAATTTTCTCTGTTGATATTCATATTAAAGATATCCCACAAGATCTCAAATGTATTCAGGTCGGGGCAGGCCAACCAAAAACTTCTATCCTATTGCTCTAAATAAATAATATAAATATACAATATGGTTCAATAACGTCGTTTTCATAAAAAAATTGTGACATGCAAAACCTGTACTAATGGGTGTGCTTAAGTTTTTGCCAATACTGTATATAAACATTTAAAAGTTTTACCACAGAAAGCGTTTCTTAACGTAAAAATTCGATGGTTGAGAGAGCTATTCGCATACAAAAGTACAAAGAAAGAAAGTTAACATAATTATTTGTAAAAATTTAAAGTATAATGTGCATGTAACATATGTATGTATTTTCTTTTTTTCTAGCCTACTATTCCAGATCCCGAAGAAAAGAAACCTGAAGATTGGGATAAGCCAGAGCATATCCCTGATCCAGATGCTACCAAACCAGAAGATTGGGATGATGAAATGGATGGTGAGTGGGAGCCTCCTATGGTTGATAATCCAGATTACAAAGGAGAGTGGCAGCCAAAACAATTAGATAACCCCAATTACAAGGGAGTTTGGGAACATCCAGAAATTGACAATCCTGATTACACTCCGGATGATAAGTTATATTTGCGGAAAGAGGTCTGCACGCTTGGATTCGACTTATGGCAGGTTAAATCAGGAACAATTTTTGATAACGTTCTTATTACTGACGATGCTGAATACGCCGCTAAAATCGCGGGCGAGGTAAAAGCTACACAAGCAGGTGAAAAGAAGATGAAGGAGGCTCAAGACGAGGAACAACGTAAGAAAGACGAAGAAGAATCTAAAAAGAATGCAGATAAGGATGAAGAGGATGAAGACAAAGATGATGTATCAGAAGCTGATGAAGATACTTCAAATGAACATGATGAATTATAAAGCCCTTACAATAAAGGTTTTAAGATAGATTGTAAACATTATATGTTCTAACTTTTTTTTTTTTGTTACTTTTCATTCCGTTTGGAAACTTTTACAAGACTTTAATAAAGAAAGACTTATGTATTTATTAAATCGGTTGTATTAGAAAACAAATTTTTTTTATAAGTACCAAAGCTCCAAACATTTTCAAGCGTAAGGGCATTATGATGACAGAGTCACAAGAGTAACTATATACATTTTTTTTAAATTTGGTGAAATGTTTTATACAGGCATAGTAAAGATCAACCTAGTACGTATTAGAGGTCTGCGTAGCGCATTTAAATCGGCCTTTAAGTCATTTCCAAATTTCAACTCTAAGTTTTTGTGATTTAAATCAAAAGAAAAACAGCAAGTGAGGTGATCGCTGCAACCGCAAATCAAATATTTAACACAGTACAAGCGCAAGTGTGAGCGCAAATCGTACGTTTTCATACTTCCTTTTACTCTAATGCCTAGTTTCCTTGATCTACTATCAAATTTTTGTAAGAAAGAAAAAGGATGCGAGCAGAACCTAACGCGCTTGGAGAATGCGAGAGTGAATAGGCATACATTTGCTATTTTTGTAGCATGTGATATCCTCCCTGATATGGGATAGTAGAAGATCAAGAAAGATAACATGAAAACGAAGTTTAACCCTATTAGTACTGGGTGAAATGACGAACAAAAAGTACTGAAGTGAGTCTCTCGGACTCACATACATTCTGTATGAAGAAAAGCGACTGTAACATTTTAAGTTTATAAGTGTAGTTTATTTGAGCGATTTAACTATCTTATTAATACATTTGGTACAAATTACAACCTTTTGAAAATGCCCGTTGCATATATTTTTTGATCATTGGCTGCAAAGCTGATTGCTTTGCACATACAGGCACATACAGTAGCGTCGTTTCTTGGCAACGGTTTTGGGTGTTTGTGATTTGCGTTATGGCGTAAAGCTTGAACGAGCTGATTAAGCGTATCCACGCCACCTCTTGTCAAATTGCTGCACAAATTTATGGTCGATTTTTTTTGTTTTCCTTCTCTACTTATCGCATCGTTGATAAAAATATAACTGCTCGGCTTTTTTTCGGCACATAACTGACAAGAGTTATATATTTTTTTTGAATCTATCCAAAAACGTTTGTTTCAACTGCTCTTTATCGGTGTTGTTGAAATTTTGCGAAATTTATCGTTTATTTTTCCTCAGCGTTCCAACACACGTAAGGCCATTTGATAGCAGTTTTTTAGCTAAACTAAAACTCGTTAAATACTTAGTTATAAAACGTAATATTACGGTTTGATCGGTGAAACGGTTCTGTACTCTCCTTGACCACCATTTTTTGCACTAAATTAAGCCCTCTGTTCTCCTTTTTCAAGATAAAGTATTCACTTTAGTGGATAACTGGTTGTATTATCGCATGTCCACCAAATTTTAATGCCATATTTGTCAGGCTTAGAAGGAATATACTACCAAAGGGATACTCTTCCTCGCAATGGCACCAACTATTCGTCGATCGTAAAACTTTCTTCCGGAATATATAACTTGATGAAATTGTAATTAACAATATTCGATATGTCACGTATAGGTGCGAATAAATCGCGAGCTCGTCAAAAACTTCGAGATTATTTATCATCAAAACGAACATATGTCAAGGCACAAAACCTCTCACGAGACTTGCTGACTAAATAACATTACCGAAAAGTGGATGCCAGAAGTCCTTATAGTCAGAAGGTCCTTGTTTGTTTATGCGAGCATTTAATAAAAGTCCAATACAACAGTGCATTTCAATTTCATCCATCAGATTCCATATTTCACGAAGTGTACGCTGTGCTTGAAACTTGTACAATTTATGATGACTCGGTTCACTTCATCGTGTTTGCATAATGAGAAAGTGACAACATGCTTGCTGGCCACTAGTGGAACTTTATGAACATCACCTCTAATGATATTGTGATCAAGGCATTTTCTTTGTACAAAAGGTTTCCCAAAAAACGCCTGATCTTCAGTTTCAGCCAAAAATTCTAAATTCTCATCACTCTGCTGCACTCGAACTGTATGAGTCTCTAAGGCTCATTTCAGTACTTTGTGTTAGTTTTATAAATTAATTTTGTTAAAAAATAGAAAAAAAAATATGGATACATATTTTTTATCGTAATTCTTTCTAGAATTAATGCAGTTTAAAATACAAGAAACCTCAAATGTGTAAAAAAACAACTTACGCCAGGAAAACAGCGCAAAGTCAAAATGAGTCTCAAAGACTCAAGGTAGTACTAATAGGGTTAATCCTCATTTCGTCTGTTGAGTAGCAAACACACTGTGTACTGTGGAAATGACTAAATTTACTTCAGTTCCAAATTTTTATGAAACTAAACTTTCCTATGTAATTTTAAGAATGAATATGTAATCAAAAAATTTCGGTCATATCTAGTTTCGGAGATAGAAATGCAAAAATTTGCGGATATAGCTTTTGTAAAAATCAATATAACCCTGTTACCGATGGCGAGTCGCCTGAATTTGTCGATTCGCCTTCCGTGTAGTTTATTGAGTCTTTTTTAAAACGATAACATAGGTATATATTTGATAATTTCACATTTGTAAGTTTAGCGGCTGTAGATTGTATGGCCTGCTCTTGTTATAACAATATTTACAAGAAATAAATCGAATGCCACAGGGCTTGTATACATTTCTTGTAATCAGAATATTTTACTCTTGCTCAGAGCTGGGCACCACTACACATGTGTTTCTCTTAAATGTTCTCCAATGCATGTGTAGTTGTGCTTTGTTCGCTTTTCAAAGCAAACTTAATTAAATTTTACGCTCTCTGCTTTATATACGTATATGAAAAGTTGTTCTCATTCTGCCGCAGTCCCGCGCGCGGTACGCAGGGCTGTCACTTCAATCGCAGTTTTTCACTGCTTTTTAAAGTACGACACTGCGACACTGCACCTTTTATGAAAACACTGCACTTTCATAAAAAATTTGCATAAGTAATCTGTCAATACATTTTCACAATAGGCGTGTTTTTTTTGACGCGGTTACCCGCTAAAAAAAAATTTTTGTATGAGAATGACAGTTCATTTAGTCGGCGATACTCATCGCCGACTAATTTCTCATACAAAAAAAACTTTTAAGCGGATAGCCGCGTCAAAAAAAACACTCCTAATAACTCCTGGATTATTTACATTTCGAAGTTGACAACACTAAACTTTTAATTAATCTTAATGTCTAAACAGAATTGGGACGTGCGACATTTACTGTAACATTACTGGAATTTGATCAGCTTTTGACACTTAGTTTTAACTTTTCTTTTCAACTCTTTTCGTGCAAAGCAATGAACGACCTACAAAGTAGGTACATTTTAACTCTCCATTCAGAACATTTCCACAAAACCTACGTGCCATTACTACAGAAGCTCATAGCTTATTGTATGCATTGCATACTTTTAGCTTCAGCGCTCCACAATTCTGAAACTAAATGGAATATGAAAAAATTTTGTTGTGATTTGAAAGAGAAAAAATTTAAGCTTAAAAAATAATTGGTTTTATTATTAAAAAATATCTGAAATTTTAAACATAGAAAATCAAAACATATTACTAAATTTCAAGTCACAGCTTATTATATGCAAATACATATGTGTGTTAAACTGTAAAAAAAATTGTCAAAAATAATGATTTTGTATTTTTTTATTAGTGTGGTAGCCTATTCGGTCAAATACAGTTTAAAATTAGTTTGGCATCGAAGCAGCAAGTTTTTTAGTGGTATCTGGCGGAATATTACGCCATTCAGTTTAAAGTGCCTCTTTTATGCCTTTTTTGCATGAAATTTTTTTATTTTCAGGCATTTTTTGTAAAATTCCTCAATAAATTTACAATCACACTTAGATCTGACGACTATTCTCGCGGTGCCATCAAAATCGGGTACTTATATATTTACCAGGATCGAACTATGTCCGCTCTCAGTTTTGGATTTTTATATTGGTAAAACCGTAAATTTGTCTGTATGCCCAGATTTTCGGCACTCTGCAGCAAGTTGTCATTTAAAATCTGAAGACACATATCCATACTCTTGATATTTTCTACAAAAGCCAAATATCCGGTACCAGCAGCTGACATGCTGTAGGCTGGCAAGGTTAAAACAAAAATTTATCAAATGTCTTTAATGTCGCATTAACCTCATGTCATTTCTTTCTTATATTGGTACAAATCCAAAATAAAATTTAAAGCGAAAAAAAAGAAAATTAGCTTTGTTTTTTTCTTATAAAAAGAGCTATGGCTCTACCAATTTTCAACCATTTTGGAATTTTTTTAAAGATTCTGACAGAGAATAAGAAGTTCTATTAGAATTAAAAGACAAAAGTTAATTATTTGATTTGGATGGAAATGCCGCTTTTTTTGAAAAAATTTTTAGCGGTTTTTTAGTTTTTGACACCAATACTTAAAATGGGCATAACTTCGTAAAATTTTTTTTAATCAAATCTGGGAAATGCGAGTCCCTTTATATACTTTGAAAAACAACATATTTAATCGGCAAATGGTTTGAAATGGACTTAGTCCTTTATCTTATGACACTGCGAAATTCACTGCACTTTTGTTTTTAAAACGCTGCGAACACTTCAATTTTCCAAAATTTTTCGGAATTTTCACTGCAGTCAAAAATTCTAAAACGACAGCCCTGGCGGTACGTTTTGCCCAGCCACGCTCTTGCTCATAGAGCATTGCACCTGTTTCTACATTAAAGAGAAAACGACAGTTCATGTCGACAGACTGCATGAAGTGTCGCTGTCCCTTTGTCAGGTATGGAAGCCTTCGGATTGAATGGAGTATCTGATTTGAGATAGTGTTGTTTTGAACAATCTTTTTCACAATCGAAGATGTATGTATATTATCACTATATGAATAAAAAGTTACATAATATCGGTAACGATTTGTTTAAATAAATTAGTTTTTGTTTTTTTTTTTTTTGTTTTTATCTTTTCTCCTTTATTCAGTAAAAAGGCTTGTTCTGAATAAAAATAAAATACATAAATTAAAGTTTTGCACTCCAATGTTAATTAATATTAATAGTTATTATCCGCGGTTGTGGCCATGTGTGACCTTAGTGTAGTAAGGGATTGGCAACCCAACAGTAATCGATCCGAGATTCTCATGTAAAACTCCTACCGGCGAGTGGTAATTTGAATTGATCCAATTAATGTTTAGTTGTGAGCTCAGAATTTCTTTGATAACTTTATTGTCAGAATTTTGTAAATTATTGATGAATTTGTTCATAAGGCAAATAGCATAATTCATGATTGGTATGACTTTAGCCTCTCTGTATAAATATTTGTTCGAGTACCTCCTGTGTCTAAACTGAAAACTTTTTTCAATACATAATCTGAGAACTTTTCTTTCTAGCCGTTCTAGTTCTAAAGCTACTGTAGGAGAAATCGTCCACCATGTGGGAAATGCATAAAGAAGCACTGGTCGAATTAAGGTTTTATACATATATCAGTAATTTTGATTTTTGAGAAGTTCTTTATTGCATAGCAATGAGAAGAAGGTATTGGTGACTTTTCTAGCTTTTTCGATATTGCTTCTAGCATGACTGTTAAATATAAGTAATACCTAGTTTCCATGGCATCTTTCTTGAACTTATCTTATCAAATATCAGTGAGGACATCACATGCTATAAAGATAGCAAATGTATGCTATTCACTCTCACATTCTACAAGCGCATTAGGTTCTGTTCGCATGCTTTTTCTTTCTTACAAAAAATTTGATTTGATATCCCTGATATGGGATCAAGAAAGATAGCATGGAAATTAGGTTTAAGCTATTGAAGTTTACTCCTAAGTATTTGATATATTTTTTGAAGGATATCAAAGCTCTGTCGATTTTCAAATTTAGATTTCTAAAGCAAATGCAATTAGTTTTTTGATAATTCATTTTAACTCCCCATCTATACTATTTATATAAAATTGCTTATATGGAAATGGTTTATAACGCCAAACCGCAAAATATACTGAAACAATTTTAATAATTTATGTTTTAATACAACATATTTGCATTAAAAAAGATTATTGTATACTTATTTCAATGATTTTTTTAAGTTAAAAATGCTATTTTTTAGGATTAAGTTTTTTGCAAAACCTCACACAATAATTGTCGTTCGATTTGTCGTTGCTTATGCTGCTTCTTGAATTCTGTGTTGTTATTTTTGTTTTCATTTGTACCGTTTGTATTTGGCTTCGAAGTTCAAAGAACAACTCTCCTTGAGTTTTTTTTTTTTTACTTTGATGAGAGAGTACGATCCCAGCAAAATATATAACAGTTATAAAACTTAATATATAAGCGTTAAAGCTCTCGTATTTTACCATTTAAGTTTCTTAGTCGGCGTTTACACGAGGAAAGTCTGAGAGGCAAATTCTTGTCCATTCTCTTTTGTGATTTTCGTTTCGCGTTTGCAACATATGACAAATTTTTTACCTCGTCCCTTTCGCTTTTCCCCTCTTGCCAACAAACAAGGAAACTTTGCGGCAAGACTTTCCTCGTGTAAACGTTGACTTAGTGCATCAGGAAAAAAATAACCACTTTTTCCTATCCGTGTGAGTATACGTGTGATAGCAAAATTACTTATATTTATCTCTTTCTAACAAATGCAGTTGTCTCTTTCATTTTTCAAATTCCTTTCTTTGACATTTTCGTAAGCGAAAAAAAAATCCATTCAAAAGCTGGCATAAATTTATTATTTTAAAAATAATTGTCGTTTTTACAATATGTATTGACACAATATAAATTTGATTTTTGTAACAGCAAGCTGATGGAAAAGTGGGAAAATTACTGAGGCAATTGATGACACTAAGAGCTGCATTTCAGCAATGCAAGCTCTAACTGATAGCTAGAAGTTGCTGCGGCTTCTACGTTGCAGCACTTATTTAACTGTGAAATATAAAAACATTGGTTATGGAAGTTAGATATGATTGTACATTTTTTTCTTACTAAAGTATCATTTGTCTGATTTGATTGTTTTTTCTTTTATTTTCATTAAAAATAGTGCTAGTCGAATAATTTTTTATTTGGTTGACGTTTTGCTGTCCATAAAGTATTAAAAATGAAAAGCAATATTGAAATTTTATCAAATTATGCTTAACTCTTTCTTGTTGCTGACAAATGGGAAAATGTAATTTTAATGGGTTAGTAAATTTATAAATTTTTTTGATAGTGTTTGTAATTCGGGACAGTTCATAATTCAATATGGTTAGTCATGTTTTGCTGGGATGTTAATAAATTTTTGAAAAAAGTGTACATTGCTTTTTACAGTTAAACTGCAATTTGTGTTATTATAAAATTTAGTTTTTGCCTGTCCGTCTGTCTGTTTGTTTTTTATGGACGCGGAAATTATCCGGCCGATTTTGATGAAAATTTTAAAGTATTTTAGTATCGATCACGCGGGTGTCATAGAATATAAGACTTTTATTAAGGGTACATATTTAGGAAGGCCCACAAACAAAAATATTCTTAAAATCGAATTTTCAACAAGTCCGGTGAATCGACTCACACCAAATTTACACCACATGGAATTTACAGAACGTGTCTTTTATATTAAGAGGCATAAGTAGGCTGGCTATAAGACTTTAATTAAGGGTGCATATTTAGGTTGGCCCTCATACAAAAACATTTTTAAAATATTATTTTCCCGAAGACCGCTTATTCGATTCTCATGGAACTTGCACCACATGGCTTTTATATTAAGAGGCACAACTTAGTCCGTACACATTTTATTTAGGGTGAATGGGACTTGGTAAATAAACATGTACATGAAAGGTACGGGCAAAAATAAGTTTCAAAGGAAAAAATTATCGCCCCTCATAACAACGTCTGCCAGGCCTGCTATATACATTAGGGTGTTTTATTTTTCAAACTTTAGGACAGGGATTTTGTTTATTTTTTCCTATATTATAGCTTGAGGAATAAAAATAATTGTCCCAACACTTGAGCTTCCTAGCTCAAACCTGAAAACTGCGCGGACAGAGTTTATGTCCAATTCCGTTGAAATTTAACGAAAAAACCGACTTACTAAAACGTAGAAAATGTCTGCCTTAGGTGCAAAGATATAGCGTTTTGGTTTTTTTAGTTGAATGGGGGTCGCCACCCACTGTTGTGCAGCCACGCCCACATTTTTCGTGTGACTAAAAATGCGGAAAAAATACACCCAAAAGAGGTATTTTTATATATTTATTTAAAAAATTTGCAGTCATTAATGCCTATATAATAGAATCGGATTTGAAGAAAATTCTCCCAAAATTTCAGCTTCCTAGATCAAACCCGCGAACCGCGCATTTACTTTGTTTTTTAGTACAATTCGTATGAAAAACGAAAAAGCAAAACAACGAAAAACAGATTTTTTTTTGAGTTTTAGTAAATTTTCTGATTTTCGTTGTTTTGCTTTTTCGTTTTTCATACGAATTGTATCTAGGAAGCTGAAATTTTGGGAGAATTTTCTTCAAACCCGATTCTATTATATAGGCATTAATGACCGCAAATTTTTTTAAAAAAATATAAAAATACCTCCTTTGGGTGTATTTTTCCCGCATTTTTAGTCACACGAAAAATGTGGGCGTGGCTGTACAACAGTGGGTGGCGACCCCCATTCAACTAAAAAACCCAAAACGCTATATCTTGGCACCTAAGGCAGACTTTTTCTACGTTTTAGTAAGTCGGTTTTTTCGTTAAATTTTAACGGAATTGGACATAAACTCTGTCCGCGCAGTTTTCAGGTTTGAGCTAGGAAGCTCAAATGTAGGGACAATTATTTTTATTCCTTAAGCTATAATATAGGAAAAAATAAACAAAATCCCTGTCCTAAAGTTTGAAAAAAAACACCCTAATATACATATTTATAAAAGAACAGGGACAAATGTTAGTTTCACTGGGAAAATGGGCTGTTTCGCTCTTACATTCCATTGGATGTGTTCATACAACATCGCGCCACACATCGAAAAGTGCAGAACAACGTCTGCCGGGACATCTAGTCATTTATAAAAAGTATTGATTATGTTTATGTGGTTTTGGGCTTCTTGAGTGCATCAAGAGGTTAGTAATCGCTCGGATAAGCAAAGGTGTCGTCCGCAAACAGTATTCCTGTTGAAGAGGGGTTACTTTCTACTATTATTAAACGAGCTAAAATTGTATGTATGTATGTATATACAGTGTTGGAAAAAATAATAGGGACAAACGTAGCAGAATATTTTTCTAAGCTACAATCTGATTTTAATGCAGTTAACTGTAAAGTTACGTTATCTAACGGGTCTTAATTTAGCAAAATCAAACAAGTTTGTAAGCGCACACATTTTGCATAGATGCGTCTTGAATGTGCACAATTCATTTTTTAGCTGGAAAAAATAATAGGGACAAAAAATATTTTTGAGTCCCTAGGACAAAGTCTATTTATAAAATTGTTCTTAAGTGGTAAGTTGTATCTTAGAATGATATAGTAAATACTTTATGATTGAACCCTTTACTAACTTGCTAGATTTAACCGATATTTATTGGAAATGGGACGCGTGGAAAACATTATTCCCAAGTTTAAAGAGATGCTTTTAAAAAATTTAAAAAATCAGGCCAAAAAATTCGAGATATGGTCAGTATAATGAAGTGCTCTAAGGACATGATTTGCAATGCCTCGAAATCAGTTGCAAAAAGAGTGAGCAGAGGAAAAAATCCAAGATTTTATCAACTTTGACGAACCTTTTGGATCATTGTCGTACATAAATTCCCATTAAAGAGGCATTTCTTCTTCTGCATAAGACAACATTGTAGAACTAAGTATGTTTAAGTCATCTGCAGCACATATTTTGTCTTTTATCCAAAAAATTGGCCCAAATTCAACCGCCGAAAAGGAACCCTATTACCATTATAGATTCGCCACCGTGTTTAACAGTGTATCTCGAACCGAATTCCGCATTTTTGGGCCGTCTAACGAAGATGTTTCCGTCAGAATCTGAAACTAAAACAAATTGGTTTTCATTCAGCATTCTTAGACTGGATTAAATCGTATTTATCCAACAGACTGTGCTATGTGTTAGTTGACAATTGTAAGTCTCAACCTTATATAGCCACTTCGGGTGTTCCGCAAGGGAGCATCTTAGGCCCATTATTATTCGCCTTATTCATTAATGATATACAGAGCTGCTTTACAAATACAAAATTTCTTATGTATGCGGATGACCTTAAAATTTATGCGGTCATTAAAAATCTAGATGATTCATTAAAGTTACAATCTGACTTGAATAAATTGTTTCTATGGTGTCAAAAAAATCGGTTATACTTAAATATAAAGAAGTGTTTTCATATAACATTTTTTAGGTCAAATTTGCAATTCTGCAATGATTACTATATTGAAAGCATTATTTTGGAAAAAAGAACGGAAGTAACAGATCTGGGTATAGTCTTTGACCATAAACTCACATTTGCCAGTCACTACAACTATATTATATCTAAATCTTACGCGCTGCTTGCTTTCGTCAGACGTAATAGCTCTGAATTTTCTGACCCACATACGCTCAAATTACTGTATATGTCCATGGTTCGATCTAAGCTTGAATATGGCGCTTTTATTTGGAGACCATATTATGTGGTTCATATTAATCGAATCGAACGGGTTCAAAAAGTTTTTCTTCGTTATGCGTTACGTTCCCTAAATTTTACTGACCCATTTCCGTCGTATTTAGCTAGATGTAAGCTTATCAATCTTAAAACTCTTCAAAGTAGGAGTATCCTTGCCTTAACATTTTTGTATGATATGGTTTGTGGTAGGATAGATTGCCCTTCTCTCCTTCAATCCATTGGATTTAATATTCCGGTTAGGAATCTAAGAAATTTCGATATATTCCATGTTGGGCTTAGTAGAACAAATTATGCCTCAAATGCACCGATTAGAAGATCTCTTAATGAATTCAACTTAATTGCTAGTTCTATAAGCTTAGATTTTATTTATTCTAGAATACCTTTAAAGAGATTACTAAATTCTTTGTATAATTAATTGCCAGTGATTTATGTTTAAACTTTACTTACCATTGTATCTAGTCAATAAGGAAATTACTTTATGTTCCATTGATTTAAAAAATAAAAATAAGAAAAAAATAAGAAAAATAAGAATCAAACAAATTAATATTGATTTTGAAGATTTGTTTGGTCTAACGAAACCAAAATTAATTTGTTTGGTTTTGAGGGAAAAATCTTCGTTAGGCGGTTCAGAAATGTGGAATCTGATTCGAGATACACTACTAAACACGATGGCGAATCTATAATGATAAGGGGGTTCCTTTTCGGCGGTTGAATTTGGGCCAATTTTTTGGATAAAAGACAAAATATGTGCTGCAGATGACTTAAACATACTTAGTTCTACAATGTTGTCTTATGCAGAAGAAGAAATGAAAAACTTTGCTAAAATGTACGATATTGGCTGTCAAAACGCCCGACCTTACTTTTTGTAAATCATCATGTTGCGAGCGTCTGTCATTTCAACATTGTCAATAAAAGGAATTCTTTTTGTCAGTTTTTTGCTTAATTTTGTCGTGTTTTTTAGTTTTAATTTTTATTTTCATAAAATAAATTGATTTGAACGAAATGGATAATTTAGTTGACCTTATTTTGTCACTGTATGAAGCGCTGGGTAAACGAGAAGTGTCATAAGCACGTTCTAGTAGAAAGTAGCTCTACTCGAACTTCGGGTATGGCGTTGATCGTATTTACGATAAAACACAACGCAACGCCTGAGGTCGCATTTAAGATTACAGCATAAGCATGCATTGTTTCTACTTCAGCTGTCAGAGTGCGACCGACCGAACGCAGCATTGCGATTTCAGCATAAAATTTTCAAAATTCGAAAAAAAAATGAAAAAAATTGTCTGCACATCTTGAACTACAGCTTGAAAGTTGCGTAATATAGAGTAGAATTTCGAGAAAATTTTAAGAAAAATCAAAGGTGTCGCACTTTTCGAAAATGTCGATTTTAATCTTTAAACGTTAATAACTAACTGATTATTACTTCGAATAATTTGTTTTACTTTTTTTCAGAAACTACATTCAAATACAAAAAAATGATACGCTTCTTTTAATTGATATCAATATTTATTACTAGTCCATCGTTAATTGAAAATTTTTTGCCTTAAAGTTAAAAAACCGATTACTCAATAACGGTTTCGAATACAAGACTGGAAATTGGTGTGTTTGTTTCTTTTAATACGCAATAAAACATATCAATATCAAATTAGCGAAATCGAATAGGGTCAGGCCAAAAACTCGGTGATTTGGCATGGAATGCCCCATATATATGTATATACAGTATTGGCCAAAACTAAAGCACCCCCTGAGTACATTTTTTTCACATCATAATTTTTTTATGAAAACAACGTTATTGGACCATATTAAGTATTTATTTTATTTATCTATACCTTTATTATTGACAAACAATATTTTAAAAAATTCTGCGTCTCATAAATAAACAGTTAACATTAAAGGAACATTTCAAACCCGAAAACTTAACGGATAAAACTAAAGCACCCCCTTTTTTATGGTAAATAAAAACTTTTAAAATTAGTACTTAGTTGCAAATCCTATATTCTGGACGACATACGCACCTCTTTAAGGCATAGAGAATATTAAATTTTCAATGATATCCTGCGATTTCCCTTCACAGGATATTTTTAAGGACTGAATGGATCTTCCGTGGTTTCTCAATTTTTTCTGATGATATTCATGTTAATAATATCCCACAGGATCTCAAGAGGATTCAGGTCGAGGCAGGCCAACCGAAAACTTCTACCCTATTGCTTTGAAGCCATCCCTTACAAGCATTAGAGACATATTTTAGATCATGGTCCTGATGCAACCTTCATTCAAGTGGCTTCTCTGCATAGGCATATGGCAGCATCACGTCTTTTAATATGTCAATTTACATGAAGCGATCCATAATTTCTTCAATCCTATGAATTGGCCCAATCCCTTAACCAGAAAAGAAAATTCAGACCATTACACTACCACCTCCATTATTACAGTGGCTTTGCAATACTTAGAATTCAATCTTTCTTCTTTTGGCCTGCGTATACGCCTTATTTCATCCGAATCTTTCAAGTTATAATTGAATTTGTTAGAAAACAATACAGTCTTCCATTTTTAGACACTCCAGTTGAGGTGGGCGTGGAATAAGGCGTATACGCAGGCCAAAAGAAGAAAGATTGAATTCTAAGTATTGCAAGGCCACTGTAATAATGGAGGTGGTAGTGTAATGGTCTGAAATTTCTTTTCTGTCACTATACTGGCAAAACTCGTTGAAGGGCGTGGCACAGCCCATAATATTTATAAATGTTATAATAAGAGATCGAACAACGCAATCGTTTTGAAATTCAATATGTTAGATATACTGGCTACAAGGTATCTTATAACCAAAAGTGGGTGCAATGGCGTTTGTGGGCGTGGCACCTTCCATACAAGCAAAAATTGTTAAACGTTATATTTAGTTTGCTATGGAAGTAATATTTTTTAAATTTGGTATAGAGATGCCGCTTACCATAAGCTTTGAAACTAAATGAATTTGGATGGGATTGGATCAGTGGGCGTGGCACCTCCAATACATCCAAAAAATAGTAAGTATTATATTTAGTGTAATATAGGAGTATTTTTTTTAAAATTTGGAGCAGTGGTGTCGGTTACCATGAGTTTGAAATTAAATATGTTTCGATGTTATTACATCAGTGGGCATGGCACCTCTTATACAAGTTAAAACCGTTTAATGTTATATTTAGTGCATTATATGAGTGATCCTAATAAAATTTGGTACGGAAGTGTCGGTTACTATAACCTTTTAAATTAAATGGATTTCGATGGGACAACATCAGAGGGCGTGGCACCCCCATACATGTAAAAAACGTTTATAGTTATATTTAGTGTGCAGTGGGAGTAATTTCATTAAAATTTGGTGTAAAGGTGTCTGTTACTATAAACTTTGAAATTAAATAAAAATCGACGAGATTGCATCAGTAGGTGTGGTACCTCCCTTATTAGCAAAAAACGTTAAATGTTATATTTAGTGTGCTATTGGAGTAATATTTTTTAAATGTGGTGTAGAGGTGTCGGTTACTATAAGCTTTGAAACTATATGAATTTTGACGGGATTTCTTTAGTGGGTGTGGCACGTCCCATACAAACTTATAACGTTAAATTCCATATTTAGCGTACTAAATGAGTGATCCTAATAAAATTTGGTCTCAATATATTCAACCTCATTCAACTTAGTTCGAGTTTTTCAACGTCTTTCAACTGCTTCATTATTTTTCAACCTCTTTCAACATTTTTCAATCTCTTTCAACTTTTCTCAACATTTTCCACATTTGTTCGACTTTTTCAGCCTCTTTCAACTTTCTTCGAGTTTTTCAACCACTTTCAACTTTCCTTAACATTTTCCATATTTTTTCGAGTTATTCAACCTCTTTCAACTGTTTCAACCTCTTTAAAATTTTACCAACATTTTCCATATTTTTTCGAATTTTCAACCTTATTCAGCTTTTTTCGAGTTATTCAAACTCTTTCAATTTTTTTCGAGTTTTTCAATCCGCTCACTCTCCGTGTCGAGTTGTATAAAAATTTCGCTCCGAATATAAATTCGTTTTTACAGTGCAAAAGTGAATATAAAAATCTAATAAACTGCGACAGAGACGCAAAATAAATCTTAATCGAAGTGCGACTTACAGACGGCTCTGCCCTTAGTGGCAAAAATAAAATAAAATAACAAAAAAAAATTCGTTTAATTTATCGCACATTAAGCAAGTGAAAAGAAATGCCGGTTGAGTGCTCACCTCCAAAAGAGTCATCGGTCAGTGCTGAATCTAAAAAAAGTAGTGAGTGCGGGAAAAATAAAAAAAAACGGCGGGTTGCACTCCGGGAGTGCCGACAGAAGTGAAAACAAATCGTTTAATGGCAAGTTAGTGCGTTAATTGGTATGTGTGCGTTTTCTTTTTATATGGCAATGCAATGGAAGACAAAAACGGAATATGTATTCAAATTTTACTCTCGCTCTCATTCTCAATTTGTCAACGCAACAACGCGGACATTGAAAGAAACAAACATGTAAGCATAACAATCGTTGAATGAGAATTAAATGTGTCAGTTAGTGTGTATGCTTTGCTTTTTGTCTTCCACTTGGAATATTTTTTATTTAAAAGAAACAATAGAACATTAAAATTTTACCATCGCATTCATGACGGGGAATCCCGATGACGGTCGGTGTCACGAGTTTATACTTTTTTACTCAGCCGCACAACGTGCCATAAGAAGTTTTCACTTCAAAAATTGCTGGAAGAAGTATATTCGGCTCAGTAGACTCAACTGTGAATAATTAAATTTGAGCTAAGTACTCCTTATGTTTAAAAACAAAAATTTATTCTGATTACAGTAAGACACATCATTGCGAATTATGTAAGTATAAGAAAAAATCAGGTAAAAAAAGTACCTGGACCTGTGACTAAATAGCTTAAACATAATTTTTCTTAAACTTAAGATAAAAATCTGCTTCTTCTAACAGACACTATGACACCACATTTATCAAAATCGGCTTATTCGTTGCCGAGTTCTGGCTGTTAGAATATTCAAACTGCTTAAAACGCCATCTTGTGACAGTTAATCATAATACAAATGACTTCCAAAAAATCTGCTTGTTCTTAAAAAAAACTATTACACCTCATTTGTCTAAATCGGTTTAGTAATAGCCGAGATATAACGTTTTAAAGTATTTCAAAAAACCAAATTTGCTTGCTGCTGGTTCAAGGTGGCCTGGTATTTCAGATTTTTCTCTGCTTTGGGCTGCTGGCTCTGCTTTCGGCTGCGCTAGCAGAGAAAAATTTGCTTACTGAGCAACAACTAACCGGAAGTCAACATATGTATGCTACAAATTTAAAAATTTTTTCCACAAAATTACATACTTTCATGGGCCAATTTTTTCAAAAAACGTTGCCTACTTTTAGGCGCTATTAATAATTTACCCTTAAGCGGCCCTCACACGATCAGTATTACTGACAGTATTTACATTACTGTCAGTGTACCACTCACACGGTCAGTATTGTTTATTGTCAGTAATCAGTTTTTTTGACATTCGACTGGTGAAGGTGCGAACTATGCTCCGGCTACGTGACCGACAGCCGAAAATGGCATGCCACTTTTTGGGGCAGATTCCATCCAAACTTGCACCACGCCTCCAGCTAGGCATCGGACGACCATACCCTTGGACGCAATGTTCCATGCCACTGAATGAGGAACTTTTCCAAGTTTCTTTCAAGTTTCGCTGCCTCATCGTCTATCTGCCACAAAATGGGGCATGCCACGCCCCCTCCCAGGATTTTTCCGTCCCGTGCCTACTTGCACCCTCTGACCAACTTTCAGCCGGATCTGCCCCAAAAAGTGGCATGCCACTTTTCTGTGCAAATAATACTGATGAACTGTCAGTATTCACCTCACACCATCAGTATTACTGTCAGTATTTAAAAACTTCGTCAGTAATATCCGATTTTTTCATCACTTTCCGACGAATTTCAAAAATAGCACCTAAAATTAGGACACATTATCTGAAATTTTTAAAATCGTTACCTACTTTTAGGCGTTCTTTTTGAAATTTGTCAGAAAGTGTTGCCTACTTTAAGGGGCAAATTATTAATAGCACCTAAAAGTAGGCAACGTTTTATAAATTTTTTGAAATCGAGTTCATTTTCCAAGTCTTCAAAATTTTAAAATCGAGTTCGTTTCCCAAGTCTTCAAAATTCCAAAATCAAGTTCGTTTCCCAAGTCTTCCAAATTTGAAATCGAGTTCGTTTCCCAAGTCTTCAAATTTCTGAAATCGAATTCGTTTCCAAAGTCTTCGAAATTCTAAAATCGAGTTCGTTTCCCAAGTCTTCAAAATTCCAAAATCAAGTTCGTTTCCCAAGTCTTCCAAATTTGAAATCGAGTTCGTTTCCCAAGTCTTCAAATTTCTGAAATCGAGTTCGTTTCAAAAGTCTTCAAAATTCCAATATCGAGTTCGTTTCCCAAGTCTTCAAAATTCCAAAATCGAGTTCGTTTCCCAAGTCTTCCCGATGACGGTCGGTGTCGCGAAATTATACTTTTTTCCTCAGCCGCACAACGTGCCATAAGAAGTTTTCACTTCAAAAAGTGGCTCTCCCGGTAGATCGGATAGCCAAAGTGTTATAATACAAGCAAACATGCGTAACAACATTAAAGTGTCGCCCACCAACACCATTGTTCAACCGATCGATCCCGCGCAAGTGCACGCTCACCTAGTACACACACATAAAAGCATGTTAAAAATTACACAAGAACCAGCTGCATCTAATCAAGCGGGTCCTCTCTCTGCTAAGTCACCATGGAGTGTACAATGTGGCTCTCCATTGATCCCCCAGCAGGGAAATGTGTCATCGATTCCAAATTCAACACCCTATCAGGAAAATGATGACAAAACCGCAAGTATAATATTTTCCAATATTTCTAGTACTTCTAGTCGACCAGCAAAAGTAACTCCAACAAGGTTGTAACTTCAGCAATCCAGACTGGAATGCATCGTTATATCAAAATCAAGAGAAAGCTAAGCCCATCAAAGGGTAACGCAAATAACTCAAGAAAAATATATAAAGTAAGCGAAAGCGAACAAGTTTCAAGTAACCCACTTAGCCAAAATCGATATGCTTTGCATGATAACGGCGCACCCGAATTGAATAACGACAACATGAACAACTCAAACAATAAAATTCTGAAGCCTCCCCCCATTTACTTGCGTGAACGCAGTTCTAATGCGCTTGTTTGTAATTTGGTTTCTCTAATTCCTCTTACGAAAGGCAATGTTTCCTAAACCAAAATACAAATTTATGCAGAAAAAAATTATAGAACAATTGCTTCTTACTTACTTACTTGGGTGGCGATAACAACCCGTTACCGGGTTACGGCCGACCTCAAAAGCTCTCTCCAGGCGCCTCTGCTTCGCGCGCGCCTTCTCCAATCATTCACACCAAGCGTGGATAGGGTTTTCTCGGCTTGGTCTTTCCATCGGAGGCATGGTCTTCCTCTTCGTCGTCGCCCAGCGGCTTCCGCATCAAATCCTTTTTTCGCCGGAGCTTCTTCGTCCATACGCATAACATGTCCCAGCCAGCTCAGACGTTGGATAGTGATGCGCTTGACTATGTCAATGTCAGCGTAGAGCTCGTACAGTTCGTGGTTCATTCGAATACGGTAGTCGTCGCCGACGTGAACAGGACCGAAGATTTTGCAAAGAATTTTTCTCTCAAACACCCCAAGCGTGGCTACATCAGTCTGCGACACAACCCATGCTTCTGCGCCGTAAAGTAGCACGGGTAAGATGAGCGTCTTGTAGAGTGTCAGTTTTGTCGGGCGAGAGAGGTCTCTACTACTCAATTGCTTACTGAGACCATAGTAGCACCTATTGGCAAGAGTTAGTCTTCGCTTTATCTCCAGGCTGACATCGTTTTGAGTGTTCACGGCTGTGCCAAGATAGGTGAATTCCTTGACAACTTCGAAAGTATAGTTGTTCGCAGAAACAAAGGATCCAATACGCCGCGTCTCCCTGTTTGTGGAAAGCATATACTTTGTTTTGCCCTCGTTCACCGTCAAACCCACTTTCGCTGACTCTTTTTCGATAGCAGAGAACGCAGCACTAACATCTCGCTTACAACGTCCAATGATATCAATATCATCGGCATATGCAAGGAGCTGGACACTTTTGTAGAAAATAGTGCCATTACGATGTACACTGGGTCTTCGCAACACCCCTTCCATCACAAAGTTGAAGAGGTTGCAGGATAGTGGATCGCCCTGTCTGAAACCTCGTTCGGTATCAAATGGTTCGGAGAGGTCCCTTCCTACTCTGACGGAGCTGGCTGTGTTGCTCAACGTCATTCTGCAAAGCCGCACCAGCTTCGCAGGTATACCGAACTCAGACATTGTGGCATACAGGCAATCCCGTATCGCGCTATCGAAACCAGCTTTAAAATCGATAAAGAGATGATGGGTATCGATCTGTTTTTCGTGGGTTTTTTCCAGGATTTGACGTAGTGTGAAGATCTGGTCTATGGTGGACTTACCAGGTCTAAAGCCGCACTGATAAGGCCCAATCAGTGTGTTCACTCAGTACAGTCGACAGGACCTTGTAAGAGATGGCAAGAAGACTGATTCCCCGGTAGTTAGCGCAGATTATCGGGTCACCTTTCTTCAGTACAGGACAAAGAACACTGAGATTCCAATCGTCGGGCATGCTTTCTACTAGACATATTTTGCAGATGAGTTGATGCATACACCCTATCAGCTCATCGCCGCCGGTCTTGAACAATTCAGCAGGCAGGCCATCGGAACCAACCGCTTTGTTGTTCTTAAGTCGTTGGATCACAACTCGTACCGCGTCATGGCTAGGTGGTGGTACGTCCACACCATCGTCGTTGATTGGTGGCATCGGGTTAGTTCTCCAAATGCGGGATTTATGGAGTCATCGGCAGCAAGCAGCTTGGAAAAGTGTTCCCTCCATAATCTCAGTGTACCCTGCGTATCCGGAACCAGATTTCCATGTTCATCTTTACAGGTAGATGCTCCGGGCTTAAAACCTTGGGTCAGACGCTTGACTTGTTGATAAAATTTTCAAGCATCATTCCTGCCCCGTGACACTTCGAGTTTCTCACGCTCGTGCCTTTCCTGCTCTCATTTCTTGCGTCTGAAAAGGCGCCTCTCTTCCTTTCTATTTTCCCGGTAGTTTTCGTGCACGGCTCGCGTTGCTGCTGACTGCACGCTGGAAGCATGCCTTCCGTCGATCACAACATGATCGATTTGGTTGCGTGTTTTCTGATCAGGGAACAGCCAGGTGGCCTTGTGCATATCGAGGTGTTGAAATCTGGTGCTACTTACTACCATGTTTCTCGCCGCGGCGAAGTCGATCAGCCGTAGACCTTTGTTTTAGGTGGTCTCGTGAAGGCTGAACTGACCGACAGTGGTACCAAATATACCTTCTCTTCCGACCTTTCCGTTGAAATCCTCGAGTACAATTTTAACGTCATGGGCCGGGCAGCGGTCGTATACTTCCTCGAGTTTCGCATAGAAGGCATCTTTGACAGCATCGTCCTTTTCCTCCGTCGGGGCGTGCGCGCAAATCAAGCTCATGAATTTATGGAAGGTCAAAATTGTAAAAATATGGTAATTTTGGGTGACTTTAACATAAACATACTTGCAGATTCGGCAGAAACTGATAAATTCCAATCATATATGTCTGCATTTGGCTTTGAATCATTGCTAATGGAACCTACACGTATAAATTCATGTTTAGATCATATCTTTATCAGGTTACATAGAAATAACCAAATTGGTTATAAGACTTCTGTCTATGACCTTAATGTAACAGATCACGCTTTAACTAGCATTCAATTAGACAGTAGAGTATCCAGGATTAAACGTCCTGAATACATTAACCAGAAAAAAGTAGATATTACTTCCCTCAGGCGTCAGCTTAATTTAGAGCTTTGGGAAGATGTATATTCGTTACGTTGTCCATCACTGGCCTTTGATCTCTTTCTTAAAAAACTACAGAACTATATAACAAAATGCTGTAGCATGTTTTGTAAGGAAAATAGTAGTCAAAAGTGCTTAAAACCATGGATGTCCGCTCGTTTATTAAAAAAAATTAGATTAAAAAAGCTTTTGTGTAAACGTGTGAGGAATTACCCAAACAATAGGAGACTTAAAAAATGTTACAGCAAGATATGTCGTGAACTTAAGTTGGAAATACCACACTGCAGAGACAGATACTTTCAAAATAAACTCTCTGAAAATATTGGTAATGCAAAAAAAGAATGGTGTATTGTAAATGAAATACTCAACAGAAGTGCAACAAACTCAGACATTACATTGATGTGCGATAACAAAGTTATAGTGGATCCCACAGATATAGCTAATATTTTTAACAAATATTTTGTCAACATAAGTTCTTATCAGGACATGCAAAATACAAGTTCCTCCAGTGAGTTTAGTTACTTAAGACAGTCCAATTATGCATCTGAGAGCTTTTTCTTTGCGCCATTTACGGCTTTTGAAATACACAAAATAATCATATCGTTAAAAAATTCCAGCTCTATATCCTTTGATAATATTTCCAGCTTATTGTTAAAAAAAATTTCATTCCATATATCGGACGTACTAAGCTTTATCTTTAATGCTAGTGTTATGTTGGGAGTTTTTCCTGAAGCCCTCAAAACTGGTATCATCATTCCAGTACACAAAAAAGGTGATACTAAAAATGTTAACAACTATCGACCAATATCGATACTCTCTGCATTTTCTAAAATTTTTGAGAAGGGTATTAAGTCAAGAATTGTTTCATTTTTTGAAAAAACACAATTTTTTAGTTCCTCTCAATTTGGCTTTAGATCCGGCAAATCGACTGAAGATGCACTCCTAAAACTTTGTAGTGAACTATATAATAGCCTGAATGATTCTGAAAAAGCTGCCACGCTTTTCATCGACATAGCAAAAGCATTTGATACGGTAGATCATTGTATCTTACTAAGCAAACTGTTTAATGCTGGCTTGAGAGGTTGTATTTATGACTGGCTAGCATCGTATTTAAAAAATCGGAAACAGTTAGTAAAAATCAAATGTTGTTTTAGCTCAGTAGTAGTTTTAAACCTAGGTGTACCACAAGGGTCTGTTTTAGGTCCCATTTTGTTCTTAATTTACGTGAACTCACTGTTTGATCAACCTTTTAAAGGAAAATTAACAGCTTTTGCTGATGACACTGCGATCTCATATTCTAAGAAAAATTTTTTCAATTTAATCTTAAATGTTAATCATGATCTGGATTTGCTCAGAAGATGGTTCAATGAACACAAACTGGTGATAAGTAATAAAACAAAATTCATGGTTTTTAGCTCTAAAACTACATCCTATAAAGATTTTCCTCTGTTGTATCATTCGCCTAACTGCTTAAGATTCCGTCTATATCATAGATGTAGCAATTCTGAAACCTTTAAAGCAGACATTAGATGTCATGAAAAATGTTTTGAAATAGAATGTGTTGACAATTTCAAATACTTAGGCATAATAATGGATAGCAAACTTAACTGGAAAAACCATACTGGATATCTAAGGCAATATATGAACAAAGTTGTAAGGCAATTGTATCACCTAAGTCTATACTGACAGCAGCCAATTCTGAAACTTGTTTATAATGGTTTAATAAATTCTAAATTACTATATGGTATTTCATGTTGGGGTGGAGCCTATTTTAATAACATTGTGCCCATTCTTATTAAACAAAAACATGCCATCAGATTAATAACTATGGCTAATCGAAGAACACCCAGTTTTGACCTATTCAGATCTGTTGGAGTGCTTCCACTGAGGCATTTATATTGTTATAAGGTACTGAAAATATTTTTTGACAGCTCGGGGTATTATTCTATACGTTACCATGAAAATTATAACTTGCGAGTTAATTTAGAAAAATATGTTGTAACCCCCGTCATATATAAATCTTTATTTACACGTTTTTATTGTGTCACAGCACCTAGATTATTCAATGAGTTACCCGAAGAGATCAGATGCGAGAGAGTGAAATCAGTATACTTAAAAAATATCAAGCAGTGGCTCTTTTCAATTGATTATGTTAATATAGAAACCTTTTTTTATTGATTTTTGGATTTATTATGATAAAACCTATATTCTTATATTTGTTAAAAACTGAATATGCAAAATGATATCACTTCATGTATTCCCCATCTAGATTATATAAACATGTAAAATAAATTATAATTTGCTTGGTGCATTTGCCTCTTGCCTATGGCAATAGAATGCACATAACTATTTCTGTAAAAACTTATAAATGCTCATATATTATTTTATGATTTGTATTAGACATGTTAAGTTTTTATTTGAAATAAAGAATTAATAATAATAATAATAATGTTAAAAAATCGAGCCTTGAGGCGGTTCGTAGCCAACCTTTCGCTCACAGGTGTGAACCTGGAGATATGGTGGCAAAGTCTCTTGCTTACTACGAATCCGCATCCCGATTCGCGCCTCTCCGCATGGCAGCTGTAATAAATATCGCAACTTGCTTGGTTAGAGCAACCTTATCCTATCCATCTTATTTCCTGGATGGCGGTGATGTCAACCTTAATTTTTCCGAGGGCATCCGCCAATTCGATAGAGGCACCTTCCCTTTTAAGGGTCCGGATATTCCAGGTGCATATCCTTAAATCATAGTCCTTTTTTCGTTTGCAGTGGTCGTCAACGTTGAGGGGTTCTGTATCCGAGGCTTTTTTAGTCTTCATTGGAGTGTTTTTTTTATGTGGCGGGTACCAAACCCTGCGCACAACCCAGTTTACTTCCGGGGAGGACACGCTGCACACATTCGCTCACTATCTCAGCGGATGCGGAGATAGCTACCCAGATGGAGCCGCGGGGAGGCTGTGTGTCAACTTGCTAATGGTTGGCTCAGAGATCGCTCTGGCAATCCCCAGGGGGAAAGCAGTCAGAAACTTTACTCTGATCAACCAAAAGCCAATCCATCCTATTGCTTCTTACCTGGAGAAAAATAATAAAAGCTACTACACCTACCAGCTTAAAAGCAGCAAAGGTTTAACAATCATAATAAAAGGCATAGAACCCGACGTCACACAAAATGAAATCAAAGAAGCTCTGATTCATGCTGGATTTAATCCAAAGTCAATTTTCAACATTAGAAATAAAAACAAAACCCCAAAGCCACTTTTTCGTGTTGAACTTGAACCAGATACCCGAAAATTACAAAAAAAATTATGTGCATCCTATTTATAATATGCGCTACCTTTTAAATCGCAGAATATCTGTTGAAGAGCCACATAAACGAATGGGTCCTGTGCAGTGCACAAATTGCCAGGAATTTGGCCACACCAAATCTTATTGCACTCTTCGTACTATTTGTGTTGCTTGTGGCGACTTTCACCCCTCCTCAGCATGTTCTACTGATAAAAAAGATGCTACCACTAAAAAGTGCAATAATTGCGGAGGCAACCACACAGCTAACTACAGGGTGTGCCCAGTATATGCTGAATTAAAAAACAAAATGCGTTTACATAAGGAAATAGTTCGAAGCCCACCTACCCAAGTCATGCAGACTTTAACAAATAACATTGTACCTACAAATTTGCCCAATATGTCGGGCCAGACATACGTTAACGTACTCAAATCGAGTCAGGATAAACCTGCAAATATCATAAGTAGCTCTCAAAACCTTGAGACCATGCCTATGACACTAACGCAATGCATGACCCAGTTCATGACAACAATGCAGACAGTGATGCATGAGATGATGAACAATCAAAACCAACTTATGAAAGTTTTGATTGGAAACAAATGAACACACTCAAAATCTGTCATTGGAATGCAAACGGCGTAAGCCAACATGATTTAGAAATTAGAAATTTTCTTTGCAACAACGAAATTGATATTCTACTAATTTCTGAAACACATCTTACCCTTATGCATAATTTTAAAATTGAAGGTTATAAATTCTACAAAACCTGTCACCCTGATGGTAAAGCATGAGGAAGTACAGGCATTCTCATTAAAAATCGTATAAAGCACTACGAATTTGAGCAGTATGAGAGAGACTACCTACAAGCTACGGTGCTTTCCTTACAATGTTGGGATGACAAAATAACAGTTTCAGCTGTATAATGTCCGCCAAGATAAAAGATTACGACAGCCCAGTTCGACCACTTTTTTAATTCACTAGGATCAAAATTCGTAGCTGCTGGTGACTATAATACGAAGCATAACCACTGGGGTTCACGACTTATCAATCCAAAAGGCAAAGCACCTTGGCTTTCATTAACCAATCGCTGCAATGGTCTTGATTATGTCTCCACTGGTCAGCCAACTTATTGGCCATCAGACCTTCAAAAGACTCCAGATCTTATGGATTTTGCAATTACAAAAGGAATCAATAAGAGGCAAATTTCTGCTGAATCATGTTTTGACTTGAGCTCTGACCATTCTCCTGTCATTTTGCATATGCATAAATATGTAAAGCTGTTGCAGACACCCAATGGGCTTACTACAAATAAAACGAATTGGCTTAAGTATAAAAAATACATCAGTAGTCATCTTCGTAATGATGTAAGCCTTAAAGATTCGGAGGATCTGGAATCAGTCATACAATTATATAACACCATGCTTGTATCAGCTGCTCTTCAAGCCACTCCTGTGCAACCTATCTATATAAAGCAACGCCTCAGCTCCTCCCAAATAGAACGTTTAGTGAAGGAAAAAAGACGTCTCAGGTGACTATGGCAAGAAGTCAGGTCACCTACACTTAAACATAAACTAACCTTACCCAAACTTAAATTGAGAAATGCCCTCCGAGAAGAGTCTGAAAGAGGTATAGACTCTTACATTAAAAAGCTGAGTTCGCTAGAGTCTTCCAATTACTCTTTATGGAAGGCCATCAAAAGTATAAAAAAACCTACTGATCTAGATTCTCCCATAAGACTAAGTAATGGTTGCTGGGCTAGAAGTAACGAAGAAAAAGGGCAAGCATTTGCTCACCATCTTAAACATGTATTTCAGCCGAATCCTCCGGGCAACAGCTTTGAAATACCACAAGATACTCAAAATATGAGACATATTTTGTTGCGCTTCACAACTAAAGACGTTCATTCATTCACAAAAACTCAACTAAACAAAAAGAAAGCACCAGGTCATGACCTAATAACTGCTAATATGCTTATTGAATTACCTTGCTGTGCAGTCAGACACGTAACCATACTTTTTAATGCTATTACTCGATTGGGCCACTACCCAAAAAGCTGGAAGATGTCTCAAATCACAATGATTTCTAAGCCTGGGAAAAATCTCACACAAGTATCATCATATCGGCCAATAAGCTTGTTGCCAACCACATCAAAACTTTTTGAAAAGCTGCTGCTATCGAAAATTTTGCCCCACATGAACCAACTCAACATAATACCTTAGCACCAATTTGGTTTCCGCAAAAAACATGGAACTATAGAGCAAGTTCACAGGATAATAGCAAAAATTAGATAGACATACGAAGAAAACAAAATACTGCTCAGCAGTGTTTCTTGATGTAGCTCAAGCTTTTGATAAGGTGTGGCACGATGGACTTATACACAAGATAAAAAAATTACTCCCTAAAAATACCCATGCTTTACTAGGGTCCTACCTTACAGGACGAAAGCTCAGGGTAAAATGCAACGATTACATTTCAGAAGACGTTGACATTTTTGGAGGCGTACCACAAGGTAGTGTTCTTGGCCCAATTCTTTACCTAATTTGCACTTCTGACTTGCCAACAAACAACTCTGTGCAATTTTGTCTTGCCACGCAGACACTCATAGTGCGTCACATACTCTCGAAGAACACAAGCGTCTAGTTGAAACATGGCTTTTAAACTGGCGAATAAATGTAAACGAGCAAAAAAGTAAACATGTAACTTTTACACTCAATAAAAAGACTTGCCCCACAGTTCACCTAAATAACATCGCAATAACTCAGAGCAGTGAAGTTAAATATTTAGGTATGCACCTCGACAGACGCCTTACTTGGAAAAGTCACACTGAAAAGAAAAAAATTCAAATGAAGTTGAAAGCATCAAGTATTAATTGGATCTTTTGTACAAAGCTATTATTATACCTATATGGTCATACGGAATCCAGTTGTGGGGCAACGCAAGCTTATCGAATATAGAAATATTGCAAAGGTCTCAGTCAAAAATACTTCGAACTATTACCGGCGCACCATGGTATGTCAAGAATATAAACATACACCAAGATCTTGGTATACCTTTCGCTAAGCAGATGCACGAAAACATAAAGCGATCGTATCAACAAAAACTACAGCAACATCCAAACATACTAGCTAGGAACCTACTCCTAACATCGAATACAACTCGATTGAAGAGACAAGACTTACCACCCCTGTAGCTATTATGTATACGCATAATGGGTACTCCTTTCACAACTGAAGATAAAATTTGAAAAAAAAAAAAAAAATATTTCTAAGCAATGGCTTGGAAAAATCCGACGTTCTATTAGTTTCTTAAGATTTGTATAATTATTGTCAGTCTCCAAGCGAGTTGGTTCAATAAATAAATATGAAGTTTGAAAAAAAAAAAAAATTCAAATTTTTTCAACATTTTCCATATTCATATTTTTTTCGAGTTTTTCAAACTCTTTCAACATTTTTCAACCTCTTTCAACCATTTCCATATTTTTTCGAATTTTTCAACCTTATTCAATTTTTTTCGAGTTATTCAAACACTTTCAAATTTTTCAACATTTTTCTCACTCATTCAACTTTTTTTTAACTATTTTCGAGGTTTTCAAACTCTTTAAAATATTTTTAACATTTTCCATGTTTTTTGAAATTATTCAACTTCTTAGCATAACACTGCTCATATATTATCAACTTTATCAGCCTTCTTCACATCGTTCAGCCTCTTTCAACTGTTTTCAACATTATCCATATTTTTTTGACTTTTTAACTTCATCAACCTCACTCAAATGTTGGGGGATTTCAACCTCTTTCAATTTTTTTTAACTTTTTCAACCTCATTCAATTTATTTCGAGATTTTCAACTTTTTCCACATTTTTTCGAATTTTCCAACCTTATTCAACTTTTTTCGAGTTTTTCAAACTCTTTCAACATTTTTCAACCTCTTTCAACTTTCCTCAACATTTTCCATATTTTTTCGAGTTATCCAAACTCTTTCATCTTTTTTCAACATGTTCCTTTTTTTTGAACTTTTTCAACCTCGTTCAACTTTTTTCGGCTTTTCAACCTCATTCAACTTTTTTCGAGACTTTCAACTTTTTTCCAGCTTTCAACTTTTTCAACACTTTCATATAATATCAAGTTAATCAACCTTTTTCACCTGCATCTGCCTCTCTCATCGTTTTTCAACATTTTCCATATAAATATAATCAACTTCTATAATTTTTTTAACTTGTTTTCAGCTTTTCAACCATATTCAAATGTTTCGACTCCGAAAAAATTATTGCTTCTTGGAAAAATATTATAACTTCTTTATTTACAATAAAACTTTCTTTCTCCTAGGCTGCGTCACAAAGTCAATTTGCTTGAAAGCTGGTCATGTCGGAAGCAGTTTCGATATTGCCGCACATATGTTTACGCTTATCGACTCTAGTTTAGTTCTTATGGAAGAACCATTTCCCATTGTAAATGGGAAATGCATACCGGTACATTAAAGCCGAATTGCCTTACGTAGCTTAAATGAAGGACAAATAATCCTCGCGATTTTTAATAAAAAATTTTATAATGTGATCGTCTTATCATGATTGTTGTGCTAGTAGTTGTTTTTTATTTTTTTTGTTCATAAATACATAATTTCATAAGAATTCTTTGAATTGGCATTTTTGTTTTCCGGTAAAAAAAAGGTTAATATGCAAAAATTTAGATTTTTGGAAAAAATAACGGTTTTTTAAAAAAAAAAAATTGGTCAAAATTTCGGACAACTCGTCATATCTCCAAAATTAAGCAATAGATTTCAAAGATTTGCTCACCATTATTGTAGGTCATTAAATTATCTATGTTATGACACCCATATTTTTGATATCCATTCAGGGGTTCCCAACTTATAAGGATTTTTATTAAAGCTATATCCGCAACTTCCGATGGCTATATATCCGAAACCAGATCCGAGCGACTTCTTTTTATTACATATTTGTGCTTAGAATAAAAAAGCAGGCGTTGTCGCTTTATCGCGTTTCGGCTTTCTACGCGTCTTGTTATTGAAGTTACATATCACGCTTCTTTGCGTCTAAGTTTTTATGAGAAAAGTTGACATTTGAGAAATTTGTAAACAATAAAAAATATGTTTCATAAATTGAAAAGTTTGTTTAATGAATGAAAAAGCTCATGAAGCGAGAAAGCGTAGAAAAAGTTGAAAGTTGCTCAACTTTTTGCGTCATACGCTTTTAGACTTTCTACAAAGCGACAACGCTTGGTCTGTAATACTTTGAACACAATTAGAGCGAATATTCGTCGCGGCGACTGCTTTTCACGTCTGATTTCTTGTGAGAGAATCCTATAGGAAAAAGGAAGTGAGAAAAACAAAATTTGTAAACAATAAATTTTGCTGAGAAAATCGTACTGGCAAAAAGAATGACAAAGAAATGCAACACTGATCGGACGGTGAAATAGAATTAAATCTAAATCGACGGCGAATCGTCGCAGCTCAACAGTCGTACGCCGCAATTCTGTTCAATTTCACATGATCAAGTATGTTATAATTTTTGACAGCGAATATTCGTCGCCGCTTTACCGCCACCGCTGTAATTGTGTTCAAAGCATAACTCCACTTTTACTTTTTCCTGTTTGACGTCTAGAGATGAAATATTTTCGATTAAAAATTGGAAACTTTGTGAAACAGTCCTGCCAAATCGCATATTTACCAGCGGTGATTATATCGCCGACTCTTTTCTCATACAAACATTTTTTTTAACAAGTAACCGCGTCAAAAAAAAAAAACACGGCTATTATGGATTTGAAAACGAAATCAAGGCTACAGAAAAGTCAGAATTATTGAAACCGCATCTCCAAAATTAACGCTTATTTTGTTGCGAGTTGGTGGTAAATTATTAAACGCAAACGTAGAGTATGATACAAAATGTCCGTTTTTATTGAAAAAACATTGCAGACTTGCCTATCTCTATATGACTCACTTACATTCAAGAAACTTTCATTGTGGCTCTAAAATACTTATTAGACTGCCAAGACGAAAAAATTGGATAATTAATGCACGTGAAATGCCTAGAAACGTAGTACGCAGGTGCTTACATCGTTTTCGGTACAAACCTAAGCTATCTACCCAAATAATGGATAATTTACCCACCGATCGTTTACAACATAGACTAACTAGCATTGGTTTGATGATGGTATGGTTTAATAGTAAGCAGGCCAATGGCCTGGAATTCTGCTGGGTTAGTAAAAATTGCCTCAAAATGTCCTTCCAACCCGTGCGCCTGCAACCAGTCATAGTTAAAAATGCTATTTAAATCAGAAGTACCACCAGAAGCCACTTGTCGTCTAAAGAAGAAAAGAAAAAAAAATTTAAACATATTAATTTTAATATTTTTTTATTGAGTTTGAACAAATAAGTTAACCCTATAACTATTGTCAATATTTGACAATATGATGTTTCGTTTGTGCTGCTTAATAGCGGCTTAGTTATGTCGCATTTATGTGGTCTTTACCTTTTTGTTTTTATATCAAAACTTTTCAAGTTACTACAAGTGCTACTGCTAAATTTAAAAAGTCTATTGAAAAGCTGTTATGAAAAGATGAATCAATTATTTTTATATAAATTGGAAAAGTTATGATACAAACAAAAAATTGTAATATCGCTGTTCAAAACGGCAAAAATGTTTAAGAAATTTGACAGCTTAAAAGTAGCCAGACTTAAACATTTTTTCACAAAAAACAATTCGTTTGATTTTTGTTTTAAGTGAATAAAAATTGACACATAATGTTAGTGCATTAATTTTTTTAAACATTTATGATGATTTCGTTCACAAAAAATTTGTTTTTTTTTCATTTTAATTCTATGAAGACTTATAAATATCCTAGTTCATGGGAAAATATCCACAAAGTGGCATACGCACACTGAGGAACTCACCGCGCAAGGGTGAACTTCAATTTTCACTAACACTAACAAAAAGTATTTTTCCCGCCGAAAAGACTTTCTCGTCTAGTTTGTCTATGGTTTACAATACGTTAGATCAGTCCAGTCTACAGATCGTATAGAATACGTGGAAGACCTCCATATAAATCTTATATAGCTATATTTGTTTGATTTTCATCGAAGGCAATACATTTTGATTTATCAACTAACACATTTATTTTACTTTTAAAATGGTTTATTGGCAGACGTGGGCTACCAAGTAAGACTTACTGCGATAATGTGTCGAACTTCGTTGGAGAATACCTAACGATAAAATGTTCTCTGACAACGAGATGGGTCACCGAAATCCATTTCAGTTGCACAGATCGCTTCTTCTTCTAGCAGGCTCTTCGGTGGATCCAAAATTTCTACGGAAGTTGTGGATCCGAATATTACCGAAGAAACTAAACATTGCTTTAACAACTGCAAATAATAGTGAATTGGAGGAACTTCTGAATCTAACAGATAGATTATGGAAGGTTATTTCCGAAAACGAAATTTCCACAATATAAAAAAAAATCTAAAATTACCAAATCATACACCAAACGATTTTACACTCGCGATGCAAACATTCACACAAACCACCATACAACTTCTATATAAAATCAACAAATTAACACTAGAAGTAGAATCGATTAGATCAAAACGATCATACTAACGTTCAAGATCAAGAAATTTCTGTAGGGACAGATATGATTTCCGAAACAACTCTCGTCAAATTTCCCCAAACCGTCTATGTAGATACCATTCCAAATTTAGTAAAGACGCCAAACGATGTGAACAACCATATTCATTCGTCCAAGAAAACCCATTAAGCTAAAAAACTCCATCATCACGACGACTGAAGATAGAAGTCTCACAACATTCACACGTAGTCTTTTCATTCACAAACAACTTAAAATTTCTCGTTGGCAATGAAGCAGAAGTATCCGTATTTCATTCTTCCGAATTCGAAAACCCAAAAAAAAGTTCGAAAATATTTTGACAGCCTCTAACGGTACCTCAATAGCAACTTACGGTAAAAAGTTACTAACACTCAATCGGTGATCTCCCATTTATCTTTTTGATCGCACACATTTCTAAGCCAATTTTAGGAGCAGTATTTCTAACAAAATACGGCTTACTCATTGACTTTAAAAACAAACGTCTCATTGACCTACTCACAAAACTATCCATAAACATCATTTCAGCATACACACAAACACCTTTACCAAAATTATTTTCAATCAACAAAAAATACACTCAGTTACTCAAAAAAACTGGAAACCATGTGGAGATTACAGAAGACTTAACACAATAACTGTACCGGACCGCTACCCATTACCCATTACCATACCCATACACGATTTTTCAATAAATTTACACAACACAACCATTTATTAAAAATAAGACTTAGTATTGAATTTTTGTGACCTTTGAATTTATATATAATGGTGAACTTTGAAAAACTTGGGCTCTAGGTCGAGAAAATAAAAAGAATGATCTTTTTGAAATTTCCTTAATATTATTTTATCTGTCCAATATTTCGACGTCCATTGGATGTCATCTTCAGGGACTCTAAAATTACATATAACTTACAGCACGGTAGCGATGAACAAAGAGGAATACGACAAAAAAATGAGGATTATACTGAGAGACATATGCACATACCAAGAAATCAAGAAGGACCCCACGACAACCTTGCAGGATATCAACAACAAATTAGTGGAAAAACTTTACACATACAACATCATAACAAAACAAGAAAAATTTAAACTGGTAACAAAAACAGCAACTGCACCAAGGATATATGGACTTCCCAAAATCCATAAGAAGGATACACCGGTACGCCCGATATGCTCCTCTATTAACTCACCAGCATATGGACTATGCCAGTACTTAATTAAGATTTTAAAAAATTTGACAAAGGACTCACTTTACAATATAAAAGTTGCAGTTGAATTTAAAAACAGACTTAACAATACATACATATATGACGACGAAATTTTGGTCTCTTTTGACGTAATTGGGTTATTTCCAAGTATACCAGTGGACTTCGCTATAAATACTATAGACAAAAATGGACAATTATTCAACAGCTTACAAATATGACAAAAAAACTTTTTATGGACGCACTCAAGTTTTGCATAAAAGACAATAGGTACTTTAAATACAACGACAAAGTTTACAAACAGCTGAAAGGTATGCCTATGGGGTCACCAGCATCCCCGGTTGTAGCTGACATTGTGATGGAAGAATTGTTGGATAAATGCTTAAAAGACCTTGACGAAAAACCTCGACTGATCACAAAATACGTAGATGACTTGTTTGCTATAGTTAAAACAGACAAAATAGATGAAACATTAAATGCATTAAACCTATTTCACAGACGAATCAAATTTACACTGGAAAAAGAAAATGACGAAAAACTGCCATACTTGGACACACTTATTATAAGAAACAACAATATTATAAAAATTGACTGGTACCAAAAACCTATGGCAACTGGACGCTTATTAAATTTTACTTCAAAACACCCAACAAATATAATTTTAAACACAGCCAAAAACTTTATTCGACGGATATTCAGTATAAGTGACGAAATTTTCCATAAAGACAACAAGAAAAAAGTTCAAACAATACTTAGAGACAATGGATTCCCAAAATGAACAGCAATAAACCTTATTAATAGTTGCAAGAAAGAGAATAATAACATCCCTAAGATAGCAAAAGACGAAAAAAAAATTTACAAATCACTGACATACTTACCAGAGTTTTCGGAAAAATTTAAGAAGTCAGACATTTACAATAAAGAAAAGTATAGAATAGCATATAAGACAAATAACACACTAAATAGACTATACAGCAAGACGAAATGCAAAATAGATGACCGCGACAAATCGAATTTGATTTATCAAATACGTGTAAAGGGGACGGATCCAACATATGCGACAAAGAATATGTTGGAACAACAAAATTAAAATTACGGACAAGAACAGCTGGGCATAAATCTGACCTAAAAACACTTGACACCTTAGAACAAAAAACCGCACTCGCTGCCCACTGTAAACTGACCAAACATGCTCCTAATTTTGACAAAATAAAAATTTTACAACAAGAGAACAATTATAAGCGCAGATTTACACTTGAGATGTTACATGTAACAAACACACCTACACAACAAAGACTCAACTACAAAACAAACACTGACAACTGCGCTCACATTAACAGACACCTGATAAAAACAAAGCTCAAAAACAAAACATTAGACAGCTGATCAATACAGAATTACTGGAGATGAAAACATTAGACAACCGAAGGGAACAATAAAGTGCAATATATTTTGTGCAATATATTTTGTGCAATATATTTTGTGCAATATTTTTATGTCTCTTTTGTAGTTTTTTGGTTTTTTAATTTTTGGTTTTTTTCCAATCGTTTATGTGTTGTTTAAAAGTTTTTTTTGTTTTTTAAATTTGTGAATTGAATGTTTATTTTTATGATGTTTAATTAATTTATTAAAATATGTAAGTCGAAATATTGGACAAATAAAATAATATTAAGGAAATTTCAAAAAGATCATTCTTTTTATTTTCTCGACCTAGAGCCCAAGTTTTTCAAAGTTCACCATTATATTCAAAATTTTTTTTTTTTTTTTTTTTTAAAGCATAAGCCAACGCTCAGGGGACGCCCCCTATAAATGCAATGCACCGTGTTGGATTTTAAGAAAAGGAGAAAGGTTAGAGGGAAGGGGGATAGATGGAGTAGTGTTGGTGAACATTCTTCTTGAATTTACCGATGTCACAACTGCCGGGGAAAACAGACGCAGGCAGGCTGTTCCACAACTTGATAGTACGGCCAAAAAAAGAATTATCACGAAAGTGTGATGTCCTGTTGAACACCGGCGTGACGCAAAAGGGATGGGTCTGATGGGACGCCCGAGAGTTGTGAGAGAAAATACGTATTGACGAATCAGATCATGAATCTCGCTAGAACACATCCCATTAAAATACTTATAGAAAAGGGTTAAGCACCCTACATTACGCCGGTGGTGAAGGGAATCAATAGAGGCGATGACGGATTCATCGCACACGCCGCTGGACGCGATCTAGCAGCTCCAAAGTGGTTTTTGAAGCCCCGGCCCAAATGTGTGAGTTGTACTCTAGTTTGGGTCTAATATAACCCAGCAAAATATGACTAACCACATTGAATTATGAACTGTCCCGAATTACAAACATTATCAAAAAATTTATAAATTTACTAACACATTAAAAAACATTTTCCCCTTTGTCAGCAGCAAGAAAGAGTTAAACATAATTTGATAAAATTTCAATATTGCTTTTCATTTTTTAAGCATCATAGAAAGCAAAACGTCAACCAAATAGAAAATAAATAAAAAATTTCTTGATTAGCACTATTTTTAATGAAAATAAAAGGACAAACAATCACATCAAACAGATGATACATTGGTAAGAAAAAAATTTCCAATCATATATAACTTCGATAAACAATATTTTAATATTTCACAGTTTAATACTACATCACAGAAACCGCAGCAGCTTCAAGCTATCTGTTAGTGCTTGCATTGCTGAAATGCAGCCCTTAGTGTAATCAACTCCCTCAGTAATCTTCCATCGACTTTACAGACTTTGTTGCTGTTAAAAAAGTCAAATTTATATTTTGTAAATACATACATATGTGCATATGAAGTTGTAAAATGACAATTATTTTAAAAATAATAAATTTATGCCAGCTTTTGAATTATATTTGTTTTCGTTTAGGCAAATGTCCAAGAAAAGAATTCGAAAAATGAAAGAGACAACTGCATTTGTTAGAAAGAGATGAATATAAGTGATTTTGCTATCACACGTATTCTCACACGGATATGAAAAACTGGTTATTTTTTTCCCGATGCTCTAAGAAATTTAACCGGTAAAATACGAGAACTTTAACGCTTACATATTAAGTTTTATAACTGTTATAGGTTTTGCTGGGAAGTGAAGTAGACAGTACGAAGATCAACTGGAGTGAAGTATTTCTTACACCGTTTTAAAAAACCAATACACTTGGCCGCTTCTTTCGACACATCGAATACATGGTCTGTCCACCTAAGATCCGATTGAACCGATATGCCCAAAACGTTAAGAGTTGTTGACCTCGTAATATCTAAGCCAGTCATATTGAGGGAAGGAAGGGAGTAATCCATTCGTCTGTGAAATAACAGGCAACACTGGGTTTTAGTAGCGTTAAAATTAACGCGGTTAATACGACCCTACTCGGTGATTGTGTTGAGGTCATGAGCGAGTGTGTCATTCATAAGTCGCCGCTTACTCTCAACCTCTGCAGAGCTTGGGCGCTTTTTGAAGCAATAGGAATGACAAATGTTGCTGTCATCCGCAAAGGAATGGATTGGTAGTCGAAGACAGAAGGTCGTCGATAAAAACCAGGAAAAGGGTAGGAGATAGGACAGAACCCTGGGGAACTCCAGCATTAATGAAGTGTTCGTTAGAGGTGAAAACGTCTACCACAACACGGATAGAGCGATCACTACAGAAGCTCGTAATCCAACGAGCAAAGGACATACCAACACCAAAGGCAATTAGTTTTGATACGAGGGCGCGATGCCACACTCGATCAAACGCCTTAGAAATATCTAGAGCGACAACCATACTTTCACCGAAAAGGTGAACACATTGGTTCCATTTCTCAGTGAGGAAAGACATAAGATCTCCAGTAGAACGTGACCTACGAAAACCATATTGGCGATCACTAAGTAATTCGTTGCGCTCCAGATAATTCACAAGGTGAAAGTTTATTACACTCTCCATAACTTTAGAGAGTGCAGAGCATATTGCAATGGGTGCAATGGTGGTTATTAGGGTTGGAAACCTCGCCTTTTTTGGAAACTGGCTGAACATTAGCAACCTTCCAACATGATGGAAATATCCCACTAGTGTAGGATATGAAAAAAAGATTGCGTAATGGACGAGCCAGTGTTGAGGCACACTTTCTCAACATATGGGCTGATATACCATCTGGCCCTGAAGCTTTATTTATGTTGAGGTTTGCAAGGACTCTTTTTACTGTCCTTGTTCGAAAGTAGATAGTTGGCATTGCTGAAAACCTACTCTGGACTGGGGGTAAGGGCTGACAGCTATCTGGGAGTGTAGCATTTTTTGCAAACATGCTTGCCAATAGATTAGTTTTGTCAGCTGGTTCAGTGAATATTTCTTCGTTCATTAAGAGAGTTGGAATAGACGATGAGGTCTGATTCTTCACTCTCTTAACAAATGACCAAAAACTTTTGCTACCTTTCGGTAGTGAGATGATTCTTTTGCGCAGGTTTTGTTCGTGAAGAAACTTTTCGCGCTGAATCGTGGCATTACAGCGATTTCTAGCCTCGATGCGAAGCCTTTCAGTATCAGCATTTTTAATGAGCCGCCAATCCCGAAATGCTTCCTCTTTGGACCTGACTGCAGACTTGCAAGTCTCATTAAACCAAGAGTGGTCCTTTGGTTTAACGTTGACTTTTTTATGAGGTATGAAGGACCGCATACCTAATAAAATTATTTCTTGAACCATTTTGGCCGCGGCATTTATGTTCCTATCTGCGAAACACAATTTCCAATTGAAATTACGAAAAAAATTGTTCAACGCAACCCAATTTGCTTTGCCATAAAGCCATACAATCCGCTTCGGGGCTTTCGGCGAGACAGTGCGTAAACTATTATATGGAAAAGCAGCGGAAATAGTACAATGGTCCGAGTTACCAAGAGGTGCAAGGACAGACACATCGTATTTTTCATGATGTGACGTCAGAAAGAGGTCTAGTGTACTTAAGCTATGCCCCCCAATGCGTGGAATATACGTGGGGTCATTCACTAGTTGAGTCAGTAGATTGGACTCAGAAAAAAACTCAACATAACGGCCTTCAGGAGTTGTAAGGCCAGAATGGCGCATCCAGTTAGAGTTATGGACATTGAAATCACCAGCAACTACAATTTGACTGTCTGGGTACGACTCTAAGATTTTGGAAATGGAATCAGAGAGGACGTCTATCTTTTCGAAAGTAGAAATCTTTCCTAGATTCGGGCTTCTATAAAGGAAGCAGAAATGTAGAATGTGCGACTGGACTTTGAACTTTATCCACATGGAACTAAATTCGGCGTCCGTCGTGTTTAGCTGCTGTTGACACTGGTACGCGACATCACTACGTATATATATAGCGAGGCCCCTATGGGGAGAGAATAATGGCAGAAGGTGATAATCAGGTATGTGAAAATCCAGTGGATCAGCATCCCCACACACCTGAGTCTCACAAACCGCCATTACTTGGGGATGGAAACTAGAGACATGGGCATTGACCGAAAAAAAGTTTGACCTAAGGCCGCATATGTTACAAAAGTCAAGTCGAAAAGATTCCAACATTTGCAACACCACAAAATCCAAGAAGAATATTACTACTAATTATTAGTGAAGTCAAGGCCAAAAACTTAAGAGCAAAGAGATTATGAGTGGGCAAGTGTTATGCCTTTGTCCACTCAAAATTCAAGCTCCAAGCAAAACCTCAGCCACACCAACAACTAGCTAAGGGTGGAGATAAGGAGAGAAAAGGCTACCAAAACAGCAGAGTTTGCAAAGGAAAGGGCATAGAAAAGCCCTTTACGTTGACATTAGCTCTTTCGTCAACAATTCCCAAAATTAAGGGAAAACTCATTAATCTGGCAGCACTGCTTATAGCTTGGCAGCGATGTCGTTATGTGTGTGTATGTATTTTTTTATTTTTTTATTTTATGTTGCTGCAGTTTATGATGCTATGCTAGTTGTTATTGTTATATTGCAGAACATTTAATTTTATTTTGTTTTGTTAGAGCGCCTATTGACTTGTCAGTTGTTTTAGTGATATTTGTTTAGAATTTAACTATTGTAGCATATTTTGCAGCTCATTGCCCATTTTAATGCATTTTGCGCTTGTAATTTTTTTGTTGTTTTTTGCACTAAAAGTACTAAACAAGAAGCTCTGTACAAAAATACTAATATTTTGTTTTTGTTTAGTAGTTAATTTTTTTTTTTTTTTTTTTTTTTTTTGATTTTTATTTTTTAATGAGTGGTTTAATTTTTTTTTTTTTGGTTTTTGTTTTATTTAGCAGAGGTTGGTTTTTTAATTTAAGTGATTTATATTGTTTAGAATGAATAAACGAAACATGAATAACAAAAAAAAACACGCGACGAAAAAAAATTAAAGAAAAAAAAACACGGGTTAAAACAATTAAACACAAGTTAAAAAAACAACGAAAACAAAACGCAACAGAACAATGAGGGGGACCGCGCGACACGTCCTCTCCCTATTAGATGTAAACTACTACTGATTCAAAAATAAGACCTAATACGAGCCTATCACCAAATACCAATCTATCAAATGGTCACCAACGCATCAAAAACCAAAAACAAAGAATTAAGTGATCTTAGGTAGGAGTGGCAGTCAGTTACGAACCGACTCACTTAGACGAAATGGTGGTAAATTGTGATACCACAGGGTACTTGACTTTACCCCCTCATTGAACCAACCAGAATTCGTTATCAAACTAAATAGCTGACCTATGCTAACATGTCTAAGGTCATCCAGGCTACTTTATCAAACAAAAACGAACCAAGTGTTTTGTGGCGTTTTTTAGCAAGTGCAGGGCAGGAGTAAAGAAAATGTTTAGTATTTTTCTCCTCCTCTACATCCATATGACTTCTACAGAAGTCAAAAGACCGAATACCTAATCTCTCCGCATGTCCACCGATAAGCTAGTGGCTAGTTATGACTGCAAAAACTAGACACTATGTCTAGTGATATCAGTTCTGAAGAACGCTTTGCGTTCCATTCCAGCTAGATTTGCTTTGTTATATTGCAAGTTGACTCGTGGTTCCATCTTTTGTTAGCGTTCCTTATCATGTTTTCTCTAAACAGTAACTGCAGGTTGCAAGTGGAATGCCAACATCTTCCTTGTCCTCAAGAATTTGTGCAGTAGTCCCCTACCTATCAAGTTCATCAGCTTTGCAATTGCCATCAATGTTCCTATGCCCAACCATCCAGATGAGGTGAATGTTAAAATGCTGAATCATCTCATTAAGAGACGAGCGGCATTGTTGGGCTACTAGTGAGTTTAAGAAGACTAATTCTAGAGATTTGGTAGCAGCCTGACTATCTGAATAATTGCTTATATTCTTTTTGGATACGACATTTCTCCTCAGCTAGGATGCTACTTCGTCTATTGCTATAACCTCTGCCTGAAAAGCGCTACAATAGTCTGGTAACCTCACAGCAATTCTTATCTTTAGTTACTTAGAGTAAATACCATAGCCCTTTTGGTTATTTAGCGTGAAGCCATCCGGGGTTCCTTCTCCCCGGGATTCCTCCCTTCCAGTCATCCCTAGATGGAATGTGAGTTACGTAACCCCTCTTGAATGAGATTATTGGAACAGTGTATTCCAATTAAGAGGGTACAGAACTCAAGCTAATAATCTTTTGAATAAAATAAACAAACTAAATCGGTCGGATCTGATCGATTCTACCTCTAATTTTAGTTTGTTTATTTTATTTAAAAGTTGCGTGGTTGCTTGTGCGAATAATTCTATTGCAATTGTGAAATCGTTTTGTGTATTGTAAATTTTATGTTTATGTATTGTCTGTCGTAACCTCCCATAATTTATCTACTAGATAGATTTGCTTTGTTATCTGAAGTTATTAGAGCGATGTTTAGGATCTTCGGTAATATTCGAATCCATAATTTCCGTATAAATTTTGAATCCACCGAAAAACCTGCTAGAGGAAGATGCGATCTGTACAACTGAGGTGGTTTTCGGTGACCCATCTCTGTGTCAGAAAATATTTTATTGAGTTGCTTGTTCTCGCTTAAAGAGTGATGTTCGATAAACACTCGTTTTAGTCCTTCATGCAGATTTCTGTATGAAGTCCAAAACTGTGATAATTATGTCTTGTGGTATTGCGGTGGTTAGATATTCGTATTTTGTTTTGTCTGTTGATATGTTTTTTGTGCTGAATTGTGTATCCGCTTGGATGAACCATGCTTCCGGACAATTGGTCCAGAGTTGTGGCAACTTTACTGAAGTAGCATGTATTTCCAAAAGATTATGAAATGGATTGGGTAGTGTGTTAGTGATGAAATTAATTAGTGAATCTCCGTCTCTTTGGTGAGAGGAGTGGGTAGAATGTGTTGGGGTTTGTGTAGGGTGATAAGGGTAACGGTTTAGGTTCATTGTAGGGTGAGGAGGAGTACGGTTTAGGTTCATTGTAGGGTGAGGAGGAGTACGGTTGAGGTTCGTTATGGGGTGCGGAGGGAGAGATTTATGGTTTGGATTGGTTAAAAATTTAAGCGTGTGTGTGCTTAATGTAGTGCAATGCCTTTTGATGTACTGTAAAATCTCTATTATCTGAACTTCGATTATCCGAATATTCGATTATCTGGGCTTATTCTTAGCGGCTCTAATTTGTGAAACATTTTTATAACGTTTCAGACGTTCCTTGGTAATTGCTAGCTGTCTTGCTGGTTCGAAATGACGCCAGGTAATATCGAATATCCATCTGAATTTGAAAATGTACGAGTTCTCGTGGACTCTTAGTATATAAGTTTGGTAACGTTTAAAAGGCGCCGTGATAGCAATCATTAGAGATGTTATTTATGCTCGAGCTGTTTGACTTATATTTTTTTGACTTTTATTTTGTTTTCTCCCTGAAATTTCTGAAATTGAAACCTTACTGTTCTACCTAAATTAGAGCGTTGGGCGTTGACTTTGCCAGCGCAACGCTTTGGAGTTGAGCGCTGAGCCTAAATAAGAGCGTAGCGTTAAATGTCATGTAGAGTTTATTTGTTTACTGTTTGTGACAGAAAGCAAAAATCAACATATGAAAATAAAAAATTAGCTGTCAACGCTCTGTCAAAATTAGAAAATCGAATACGCTGGCATTAGAGCGTTGCTTATTTCGGTTGGCTTCATATAAAATGTATGTGCATGAGAGAATTTTGACAGCAAAACGACGCTGGCGCTCCAATTTAGATTGAACAGTTAAAGCGTTTATACAGAAAGCAGCTACTGCATCGTCTTCTGTCAGAAGACAACAGTGAAATAGAAACGATGTTGAATTTTTTCAAAGAAATAAATTTAAAAGATTTTTGCCATATGCTGGTAGAAGCGCGGAACTCTGTGGAATCACAAACATTAAGAAGGGCATGGAATAAATTATTGAAAACTCCATCCAACTCTTCAATTAAACCGGACGACGACTTCAAAGAAATAACAGAAGCAATGAAAACTCTTAGCATTGGTGAAGGGTGTGATGAAGAGAATATCAAAGAGTGGCTGAACTGCGATAGTGAAGATCCTGGATTCCAAATTTTAAATGATGAAAAAATCATTGAAGACTTATAGCGAGAACACAATTGGGGCAGCAGCAGCAAAGCAGCAGCAGCAAAACGCTCTGTGGAACACAATTGGGGCAGCAGCAGCAAAATCTGTCAGAACTCCAAAAATTGTAAATAAACAAACTAATCAAAATAAAAATTTTCACTATATTCAAAAAGAAAACTTTTTATATGAACTTCATTCTTATTGCTGGATAAATTGAAAAAAATAAACAAAAACAAAATTTTTATTCATGCCAACTTGAATACAACACTGATATTTTGCTGCTTTTCTGCCGGATAAAAAATAGAAAAATTTCTATATCGGCAGCAGGGCAGCACGGCAGCAAACTGAAGAATTTTCTATTTGTCTCTTTCTCACCTCCATAATTCTGTATAATTATCATGTTGACAGATTTTGCTGCCCTGCTGCTTTGCTGCTGCCCCAATTGTGTTCTCGCTATTAAACAGTTAGGAAAATGAAGATGAAGAAGCCACTGAAACTGGTGATGTATGTCAAGTACAATCTCACGCAGAAGCTTTTGAAGCTCTAGATCATTGGTTCCCAAAGTGGTCCAGGTGGACAACCAGGGGTCCATGGGAGACTCAACGGGGATCTACGTTGGCGTGACAAAAAAGGTGAGGGTTCACAATTCGTAAGCGGAGGTCCACGAAAATTTATCTTTTTTCGATAGTTAAGAACTAAAATGTTGGGTTGACTTCACCTATCAATGTAGGCAGATAATATTTTAAGAAGCTCATAGACTGTTACTTGTATTTAAAAACTTGCATATTATATATTCAGTACAACGTGTCGGAACTCAACCGCAACGCAAATTTCCATAGTTAGATCTAATTTTCACATTTTTTGTCGAGTTTTGGGAATATAGTAGAAATGTAGTTGCAGAGGATCCACCGGAACCAGCAATATTTTGAAAGTGGTCTATGAGAAAAAAAAGTCTGGGAACCTCTGCTCTAGATGTAGCTTATAAATGGATTGAAAGACAGGATGAATCGAATTCCATACAGTTGTTACAACTGAAGCGCATCAGGAATTTGGCCTCAATAAAAAGATGTATTTCATTGCGTCAAAAATTAATAACTATTTATTTTCAACCAAAATCTTAAATTACATAGGTATTATGTAATTTTGCTATATCGTGTTGTCTAAATCACGTATGTAAAGCCCCTTACATAATAAAAAAAAATTTATTTAATTGTTTGATTTTACGAAATCAAAATTTACTATTACTAATACAAAGATTTTTTTTATCTAAAAATTTAAAAATTCCTGAAAACTTTAAAAGATTAAATTGTAATACAATAAATAATATACTTAATCTATATTATGCTTGGATGTATCATTCATGGAAGGGTCATTCATGGATGGATTGTTTGTGGATGGATCATTTATATGATGTGAATTGGTGGTGGAAGATGATGACGATGTTAGTTTATATTGGATAAGCAGCTTTTAATTCTTTACAATATGGATTTGAATGTAGTTCCAACGATCGATGTTGGGTTCGTTGGATAATAGTATTTGAGTTAGGTTAGAAATTTCTTTTTGGTTTTGTGTTGTAAGGTCAACAGCAAAAGTTCTTTCGATTCCAATTGAAGATTAAATTTTTCTGACTTTGTTGTTTGTTATAGGTTTTAGTATCGTAGCGTTAATAATTCTTTCATAAGTACGCCGGAATGGAAGTTGCTGAACAAAATTTTGTTAATTCACTGGTTTCTTGATGTGTTGATGGAAAGGAGTTAAGATTATCGCTCGATATTTAGGTTTGTTGAATTTCGTTGGATATTCGTAGAGGTGGCTCATGACAAGATCGCCAGTTTTAGTATCAGTCTTATTATTCTAATGAAGTCACAATCTCCAGTCGTTGAAAAACTACAATTTAAAAAAAAAATTTTAAAACGAAAATTATTGACTTAAAATAAAAAATTTAATATTTTAAAATTTCAAAAAATAATTAAATTTAAGGTTATTTAAAGGTAAGTGTTTTTATGTAGTGTAATTGTGAGGGTGTAAGTTTGGGACACCACGTCAGCCTTTTTATTGATCTAAATTTGCGAAGATTTTTGGTGTTGTATTTTCTTTTTTTTTATTATGTAAACAAATCAAATTGTATGGTGATTTCTGTTGTAAGGTTATTATGAAGCTTAAATTTTTGTTAAAAATTTTTTTAAAATATCCCCTGATGATGATTTAAAAAGGAAATTGAAATATCGGAAATAATTAAAAATAAAATTTAAGAACAATAACCGTTTTTTAGTTTATTCACCTTCAGAATGCAAAACTTTACCTAGTTATTATATTTCTGTATCACAATTTATTCAAAATCTGATTTTTTGAAATGAGAATTCAAAATTAAGTTTTTCAAAATAATGAATTTGTTTAAACGACCTTTATAGATTTATTGTTGTCGTTGTTTTAGCTGGCTCTTTGTCAATTTTTAAAAACAGATTTTAAGTTTTTTTATTTTCACACCAATATTTCGAGTTGCATGGCAACTCATCTTCAGGGTGCTAAGGACAAATCAGGGGCTTACAAACAAAAGTAGACAAGTCACAGATGGTAAATTTTTGAAATTTTTATGGTAACACTTTCATCGGCCATTCAGATTCAAATTTAAAATTAAATATCAGACTAAGTACCCTACGTTCCAAAGCTATTCTGCTTTGAAATAACAGTTGAGAAACAGAATTTGATATGTCCTCAGATGTCACTTACAAAGGTGGTTAAGTCCACATTAGCCAATAAGAACGCTCCATTTTCAATTGCGCTTGAACGTTTTTGTGAGTGTAGGTGCTCGGTATTTTAATAAAAAGTTAGTAAGTATTTAAGCTTATTTTAATTGCAAATGCAAAATAAATAAAAATGCTGCGAAATACTTCCAAATGAAGGTAGAAAAAGGCAGGCACATTCGGAAAAATAGAAGATAAATGTTGCGAAGAAAGAGAGATAATTCCAGGGTCGGATCTTTGTTTACATTGCAAAACAAGTGACATTTTGTTTTGTTTTAGATATTCAAATAAAGGGCTGCCAGTAAATTCTCTCAATCCTCTCATTATTTTGCTGGCCAAAATCTATTTTTGTCACACTCTGTATTGTTTTGATATCTATAGCATTACACATCTAGACGAAGCTGCTCAAAGAATTTTTATTAATATTGAATACTGGATTAGCGCCACCTGTTTGAAGTTGTCTACTTTTGAAAAAAAAGATGGATTTTAAAAATGGTGCACGTTACCGAGGTTATCAAATTTTCCAACATAGTGGGTATGGTTTTCGGGCAGTTATCGATCAGGGAACTCGCATCCGTGATTAGTTTTTCTTCTTCTTCTTTCTTTCTTATAAAAAAATTGAAAATTGTCCGGACGAAAGTAAATAAGTACCGATTTTCCACATTCTAGTTGCAACACCTCAAATATTATCTTACCGGCGATCCAGTCGTACATCATAATTTGTAATTAACTGTTATTTGCTTAAAAAATGCCAAAAACCGCATATCAATATCTTATTGCAAAACCAAGGTATTTATTTCACTGATTATTATTTTACTGAATACGTTCCTGGTTTGTATGTTAGCAACAAACTTGGTTATGTCCCGCTCGCTTACAAATGAAAGTAGTTATGTCCGCCATTTGGAAACAGAGTTAGATATGTCCATTTATTTTATTAAAATAACCCTTATTATTTAAAAGATACCGTGCTAAATATGTTCTTAAAGTAATAAAAATATGCTTTTCTTTTATTGTATGGATTTTTTCTTCGCTATAGCATATTAACAAGTTTGTAAAGTGTCTTTCGAGAATATTATTGAAATAACTTAAAAAGTAAATGACAATTTTAAAGTTTTCTACATGATTTTTATAGATTCATAAATTATGTTGAACTTTGATTTATGTTAAATGCATAAAGTGCATTTTAAAAAAATGCTTAGTATAAAAATAAGAGTTTTGGCGTTAAGTAAATTTTAGCCAAAATTATTTTACATATTGAGTTAAACAGTTTTGTTATATTATTTCTACTGAACTCTACTTATAGCAGAAAAAAAATTTTAAGTGCTTATGAGCAAAGCACAAAAAAAAAAAAAAAAAAAGTTGTACAAGCGGAAATTTTTGCCGAAAAGTAGTTAAGTTTAAATTTTGTGTTTCACATCTGATTATTTAATTTATTTTATGTGAGCAAGACTTCCAATTCCTTATGTTAAAACTACGCACTTCGAAAAACAATATTTTAGAAATAATTATCTGGTTGACTACCGTACAACCATTTAGGTGACATTCAGCTTTACGATTCCTTTTCAATAAAAAATCACTCAGCTATTTAATTAAATAAATGAGCATTTACCAAAAAATGTTTTGACTTCAAGCTTTTTGTTATGTTGCTCCTTCTTAACACAACGTTATAAGAAGTCAACAAAAAAATCAACGCTGAGAATTATTTTATAAGGAAAGTATTGGACAGAAATAATTCAGACAGGAAATTTTATTTCCCTTGTTTACAAAAAGTGAGTCTCCAGTCTCGATACCTACGATTTTGACAGTCTTCAATTTTTAGCCACAAGAAATTTATCTGGGTGAAAATTGAAGCTTATTTTTGGGAGGGGAAGCTTCTAACTCTCATTTTTTCTATCTCAAACACCACATTTTTTCTGGCTGAAAGGCTTTTTGTGGTAAAACTTTATAAATATTTACCTATTTTTCTGGCTGAAACGCAACTAATATGTAGCGTCTCCAAAGTTAATTGTAGTTGCTCTCCTTTTGTAAAAGTTTTAAAGTTGGGAAGATGTCCATTTTTAAGACAGGGGGAAGCGAGTGCTGTTTTGTTGATGTTTTTATGTCCAGCTTTTATATCCGATTTATTGGGAAGGAGGAATTAGAAATAGGTAAAATCAGTCGTAATGACTCCGTGTTGCAATAAGCACGCAATTATAATGTAAGCATAGTGCATTGTTTTTAAATTCAATGTATCTTGTGTTTAATACAGTCAAACTGCCATATAGCGAATATGCACGGGACCAGAAAAAAAAATCGTTATATAGACATAATTTTTTTTTATTATTTATTTAAAGAAGTCAGTAATATTGGTTTGGATTACACTCCTCCATTTTTCCTCTTCTTCAAAATCTTCTAATACATTATGGAAGCATACACAATAGTCGGTACGTTGCTCCTTTTCTCCAGAAAGTTTCGAAATTCATCAAACGTCACGCCTTCTACAACTCTTTTTATTATCAATAACTTTTTTCGAGAGAAAGGCTACTTTGTTGCAACATTTTCACTTCTATCACTGAACACTGACTGAACTATAGTCACCATTAATAGTGAAGGAACTTTCTTTTTTTCGATTGTTGTTCTTTTCATATTTTGGGGATCCCCTTAAAATGTTTTCTTTTTTCTCCGTATGTATGTAATTTTACTGACATACGTAACACCAAGGATGATTTCTACGCGAGCCTAGAGGATGTGTATGACCGTTGTCCGACCCACGATGTAAAAATAGTCCTCGGCGATTTTAACGCGAAGGTCGGAAGAGAAGGCATCCTTGGCGCTACAGTCGCTCAGTTCAGTCTCCACGAGAGCACTTCAAACAACGGTCTGAGACTGATCGACTTCGCCGCGGCGCGAAACATGGTAGTAAGTAGTACCAGATATCAACACCTCGACATTCACAAGGCCACCTGGCTATCCCCGGATCAAAAAACGAAAAACCAAATTGATCATGTTGTGATCGACGGAAGGCACGCTTCAAGCGTTCTGGATGTGCGTACATTTCGGGGGGTCAACACTGACTCCGACCACTATCTTGTTGCAGCTAAGATCCGCATGCGGCTATGCAACGCGAAGAATGTACGCACGGGCATCCAACGAAAGCTGGACGTTGCCAAGCTGCAATCACAACGGACTGCCGAGACGTACTCCGCTCAACTCTCGGTTAAGCTCAACCAACCAACCTCTGGAACCGACGACGCCGGTGGACTTTGGACACACATCTCCCACTCCATGCACGCTGCTGCCGAGGAAGTCATTGGTTTTCGACGCCCACAACCTCGAAACCAATGGTATGACCAAGAGTGTCACGATGCGACTGCTGAAAAAAACGCCGCATACAAGAAGATGCTGCAGGCAGCCGCAACGCGAGCCGTGCGAGAAAACTACCGCGAAAAGAGGAAGGAAGAGAGGCGCATTTTCAGACGTAAAAAAAGGGAGCAGGAAAAGCGTGAGCGTGAGGAACTTGAGGTGTACCAGGGCAAGAAGGATGCACGAAAATTCTATCAACAAGTTAAGCGTCTAACTCAAGGTTTCAAGCCCGGAGCATCCACTTGTAGAGACGAAAATGGAAATCTGGTTACAGATACACAGAGTGTACTGAGGTTATGGAGGCAGCATTTCTCCAACTTGCTTACGGGCGATGATTCCACCAATTCCGCCCAGAGAGAATGCAGTACGATACCACCAATCGATGATAACGCAGTGGAAGTACCATCACCTAGCCATGAAGAGGTTCGAGTTGCTATCCAGCGAATCAAAAACAACAAAGCAGCGGGTGCTGACGGCCTGCCAGCTGAGTTGTTTAAAGCTGGTGGCGATGAATTGATAAGGTGCATACATCAACTCATCAGCAAAATATGGCTAGCAGGAAGCATGCCCGACGATTGGAATCTCAGCGTGCTTTGTCCTGTAATAAAGAAAGGAAACCCGACTATCTGCGCCAACTACAGGGGTATCAGTCTTATTTCCATCGCATATAAGATCCTCTCGAACGTATTGTGTGAAAGATTGCAGCTGTATACAGAAACGCTGATCGGATCCTATCAGTGTGGCTTTAGACCTGGTAAGTCCACCGTAGACCAGATTTTTACACTACGCCAAATCCTGGAGAAAACCCATGAATATCAAATCGACACTCACCATCTCTTCGTCGATTATAAAGCTGCGTTCGATAGCCCATACGCAACAATGTCTGAGTTCGGTATACCTGCAAAGTTGATAAGGATCTGCAGGATGACGTTGAGCAATATGTTTAGCTCCGTCAAGGTAGGGAATGACCTCTCCGGAACTTTTAATACCGAGCGAGGTTTCAGACAAGGCGACCCGCTCTCGTGCGATCTCTTCAATTTCATTATGGAGGGGATCGTACGAAAAGCCGGTGTGCATCATAATGGCACCATTTTTTTCAAAGGTGTTCAGCTCCTTGCGTACGCTGATGATATTGATATTATCGGTCGGAGTAAGAGAGATGTTACTGCTGCTTTCACTGCTATTGAAAAGGAATCAGCCAAAGTGGGTTTGACGGTAAACGAGGGCAAGACGAAATACATGATGTCTACTAACAACAACAAGAGAGTACGGGATCTAGACTCTCATGTTACAGCGGGCAACTGTAAATTAGAAGTTGTCAAGGAATTCATTTACCTTGGCACTGCCGTAACCAGCAACAATGATGTCAGTCTGGAGATTAAGCGGAGAATAACAATTGCTAATAGGTGCTACTACGGTCTCAGTAAGCAATTGCGTTGCAGAGCTCTCTCTCGATCGACAAAGCTAACACTCTACTAGACGCTAATTCTACCTGTGCTTCTTTATGGCGCTGAGGCATGGGTGGTTTCTACAACAGACGCAGCCGCTCTTGGGGTGTTCGAAAGGAAAGTTCTCCGCAAAATCTTTGGTCCTGTTCGAGTTAGCGACGACTATCGCATTCGAATGAACCACGAGCTGTATGAGCTCTACGTCGACATTGACATAGTTAAGCGTATAACAATACAGCGATTACGCTGGCTGGGTCATGTCAATCGTATGGATAAAGAAGCTCCAGCGAAAAAGGTATTCGAAGGGAAGGTCCCCGGTCAACGACAAAGAGGGAGACCATGACTCCGGTGGATAGACCAAGCTGAGGAAGCCCTAACCGCGCTTGGCATTAACGATTGGAGAAGGCGCGCGCAACAGAGGCGCCTGGCGAGAGCTAATGAGGTCGGCCGTAACCTGACAACGGGTTGTTATGGCCAGCTAAGTAAGTAAGTACGTAACAGAAAATTATTTTTAAAAAAAAAAATCGCTTTAAGGAGATCAGAAACGTATAAAAATTTTATTTTCCGCAGCAAAATTTCTTCGTTTTAAAGAAAATCTCGCTATAGGGAAATTCGCTATAAGAAAATCAAAATATACTGAAAATAGAACGAGAAAGCTGTGTACTTGAACTCAGTTCGTAGTAGGGAGAACTTCGTTGCATAGAAGTTCGTTATAAGGAAGTTTGACTGTATTTGTTGTTTTTTATTTTATATTTGTTCTTAGCACCCTAAAGATGAGTTGCAATGCAACTCAAAATATTGGTGTAAAAATAAAACATTAATTAAAAATAAAAAACGTAAAATCTGTTTTTAATTGAAATTGACCTAGAGCCAGCTAAGATAACAACAACCATAAATCTATAAAGGTCGCTAAAACAAATTCTTTATTTATAAACGGAAGGCACACTGATCAACACTCCAGCAAACAGACGCATAAATTACAAAACAGACACAGAAAATTGTGCGCATATGTATAGGTATTTAGTAAGACATAAGGGGGGAAATTAGATATAGGTAAAATCAGTTGTAGTGACACCGTGTTGCAATAACCACGCAATTACAATGTAAACATAGTGCATTGTTTTTAAATTTAATGTATCTTGATTTTAATATTTGTTGTTTTTTATTTTATATTTGTCCTTAGCACCCTGAATATGAGTTGCCATGAAACTCGAAATATTGGTGTGAAAAAAAAAACTTAAAATATGTTTTTAAAAATTGACCTAGAGCCAGCTAAAACAACGACAACAATAAATCTATGAAGGCCGTTTAAACAAATTCATTATTTTGAAAAACTTAATTTAACTTAATTCTAATTTCAAAAAATCAGATTTTGAATTTTCACTCACATAAATTGTGATACAAAAATATAATAACTAGGTAAAGTTTTGCGTTCTGAAGGTCAATAAACTAAAAAACGGTTATTGTTTTTAAATTTTATTTTTAATATTTCCGATATTTCAATTTCCTTTTTAAATCATCATCAGGGGATATTTTAAAAATTTTTTTTACAAAAACATAAGCTTCATAATAACTTTACAACAGAAATCACAATATTGGAAACACAAACAACTCGACACTGAACAACAAAAGGGCAAACGAATAGGTGCAATATTTTTATAGTGCAATATTTTTTAAACTTTTTGTTGTTCAGTGTCGACTTTTTTGTGTTTTCAATGTTGTGATTTCTGTTGTAAGGATATTATGAAGTTTAAGTTTTTATAACAAATTTTTTAGATATCCCCTGATGATGGTTGATGGTTCCAAGGGAAATCGAAATATCGGAAATAATTAAAAATAAAATTTAAAACAATAAACGTTTTTTATTTATTGACCTTCAGCCCGCAAAACTTTACCTAGTTATTAATAAAAAGATCACCATACAAGCAAAAAAAATATAATTTAAAATACAAATTCAAATGCTCTATCTTAGCTACCAAGCCAAGACCGGGACCTTACTCGTCTCAGCTGGCAAAGAATATGGGGAGACGCGATCGTCAGCTGCGTCCATGACTCTGTTCCAACGAGTTATTCGCTCTTGTGCACTCGGTGCGCTGAGCCATACACAAGCTGCACCTACTACACAAGAAGCATAAGTCACTACTAACTTTTTGTTTCTGGAGACAAGTTCATTATTAATTTATATATTCATTATTCACAATAATAATGTATAATAATGTTACTTAGATTAAGATTTTAAAACTTATTGTTAGTCTCTTAAGAGAAGATTCAATAAAAAGAAATGAAGTTTAAAAAAAAAAGAAAAATATTCTAAAATTAATTTAAAAAATAAATATAATAAAAAAAAGAAATATTAACGCATCAAAACTGACGATCCTACCATTCGATCCTACCACGCAATAGTCAAAGCTGGGCATTAACTCATTAGTCGTTAATTAACTAAGTTAACATTTCGACTAACGGATTAACTTTTAAGTTAACTTTGAAAAATGTTAACGGACTCGTTAACTTCCGTTAAATTTCCCCAAGTCCGCTTATCGTTAATCCAGTATGTATTACTTAAAAAAATATACCACACAAACTGCGCCGCGAAAAGCACGTTCTTACAACAAGTACGTTCTGGCTTATATGGCTGGAAACGTATAACAGCAGTCGAGTGGATGCAGTAAAAAAATGCATGAAAAAAAAGATAGAAGAAGCGTTACGACAAGAAGCTGCCAAAAGTTCAAAGGACAGAGATAGTTTAAAGCCCAATTTCCATGTGATTTTTCTTGAACTTATCTTATTAAATTTTTGTAAGAAAGAAAAAGCATGCGAGCATAACCTAAAGCGCTTAGAGAATGCGAGAGTGAATAGGCACACATTTGCTATTTTTTATAGTATGTAATATTCTCCGTGATTTCGGAGATCAGAAAGTTCAAAAAGTTGAACTTTCTTATTCAAGTTGATTACATGCTATAAATTTGACAGTAGTTTTTATAGTTGCGCTATAATTTTTTGTAGTGTCAAGTTTGAAAGTTTTCAAAAAAAAAATTACATGAAAATAAAATTTTGTAAATAAATAAAACAACTCCGAAATCAGCAGCCTACTTCTAGATGCAGATGCTCGGAAATATTTCGTGGATACCACTTACGTGAATGTGCCTCGGCCTCACATGGAAATACAAACATATGTATATTAAAGATGGCATGATCGATAACTGGGAGCTCTTTGAGAAAGTTATTAACTACACTTATGCCAAAGTAACACAAACCGAACCGAAATCCTATTCTATTTTCGGAAGCCTCGTGGAATGTGCGTAACAATTGTGAAAAACTTACAGAGCTCATGCTCGAGAAATACAATGTGCCCGATTTTTTGTCTTGTAAATGCGGTATTTGGCAGCATTCGCCAGTGGAAGTTCAACTGCTTTGGTGGTTGACAGTGGTGTTACGCATAAGTCAGCAGTTCCTGTGTATTATCACAGGCACTAGTGAAATCACCGCTTTGAGGCGATTATCTGCAGTGCCGTCAGCATTTAGAAAAACAAGGCATCGACTTGGCACCAGTGTACAAAATCGCTGCAAAAGATGTAAAGGAACGTGATAATCCACGTTTCACAATGCAAAAACTTAGCCTTACTGTTAAATTTTCAATTGAATATGTTTCAAGTGCTGGAGAATCCCTATAATGAGCGTGTTACTTCGCAAATTTCCACTGTACACTATGAATTTCCCAGTGGATATCATCAGGAATTAGGTTCAGAACGTTTTAACCTGGCAGAGAGCTTATTTGATCATGCTATGTTGGGTGCCGGTCAGTTGGCATCTACCAGTGTTGACCAGTGCGATGCTGATGTATGTTTATCGTTTTTTGGCTCTGTCGTAACCGGTAAGAGTTGTAGCATATTTGTCTTATTAAAAGCAATTTAAATTGTGTAAACTTTAATCAACAGGTAGTAATACGCTGCTGCAGGGTTTCCCTGAATACGCGTTTTAAAATGATTTCTGCAAATAGGAGCGTTGAACGTAGACTTAGCGCTTGGATTGAAGGCTCAATATTAGCGAGCATAGGTACATTCCAGCAAAGAATATAAAGAATCCGGAGGAGTCAAACACCCACAAAAAATTAACAATTTATGAAGACAATAAAAGTAATTTATACTAGTAAACAATAGTTGAAGATTCGGAACAGGTTTTCTTAAGCTGACATTGTCCATCTTTTTTAGGTGATATAGGGGGATAAAAAAAAAAGTCGGTCGGATCTAGTATAGGAGATATAGACATCAGAAGTTGCGGATATAGCTTTTGGAAAAACGATTATAAGTTGGGAACCCTTGCATGGAAAATAGAAAGTATAGGTGTCATAAGAAGGATAATTTAATGGGCTACAATAATGGTAGCAAAGTTTTGAAATTTTACCAGTAATTTTGGAGATATGATTTTTCTGAAATTTTGACCAATTTTTTTTTAAATAACCTTGTTTTTTCCAAAAAAATATGTTAATGACCTGAAACTTTTTTAGCATGTTAAGAAAACTTAATTACCCCTAAAAAATAAATTGATTTGGAGAATGTCAGCCAAAGTAAACTTAAGCCGAAGATTCTTTTCTTTTGGTCTTACTGATATTTCTGTAAAATTAATATTTTCAATATTGAGAAAAGCAGTTTTTCTTGATGTTTGGTTTTTTAAATTCCAATGAAAAAGGGATTTTTGAGGAAATGTTTTATTTATTTAAGTTTGAAATTAAATTCTTACAGACAAGAGCCATAACAAAATAGTATAATATATACAAAAAATAAAATATATTACAGCAAGAACTATAAGATAATATTTGAACTGGATAAACCAAAATGACATCGAAATTTAAATTAGTAACAAAAAAACAAGAACAATAATGTGCACGTAAATACATAAAATTACAAAATATTACTAAGCAACGACTTTAAAACACTTTTTGAATTAGAAAAATCAAAATTAACAACAGAATTTAATTCATTGAATATTTTCAAAACTCTAGGTATAGGAGCATTAGTAGCATAAAGCGTACGATGAATATCTAGACGAAAAATTTCACAGTTTCTTAAAGTTCTAGAAGGGACATTGAATGGAATTATGGCCAATAACATAGGACAATTAACATGACCAGAAACAATATCATGAACCATTAAAAGTGATAAAATATTCCATCTAACATTTATTGTTTTTAGGCTAATAAGCAGACAGCGCGAATTTTAAGAGGGCAGACTTGATTCGAAGTTAAGAGAACGCACAGGAAACTTAGCGAAAGATTTTTGAACCTTTTCAATTCGTACTATATGCAATTCATAATAAGGATTCCAAATAATAGCCGCATACTCTAACTTAGATCTAACAAGACTACTAAACAAGGTTTTAAGAGTGTACGGATCCTTAAATGCCAAGCTATTACGACGTATAAAGGCTAGCATAGAATAAGCTTTAGGGATTATATAGTCAAAGTAAGAACGAAACGTAAACTTTGATTCATAAACAACTACTAAATCCTTGATTTTGGAAACAGATAAAAGCGGGGTGTTGGAAATAAAATAGCTTAAGGAAAGCATGATATTTAACTTAGAAAAGGACACAAACACTCATTTATTTAAATTTAACTTGAGACAATTATTAGCACACTTTTATGCAGAATAGTAAAAGCAACTACGTTATTTTCACGGGATATAAAAAGATTAACCCCCCTTTCATGGTTGGCTACTATCTCGCCATTTTAGTCTTACTTACTTAGTTACTTGGGTGGCTATAACAACCCGTTACCGGGTTACGGCCGACCTCAAAAGCTCTCTCCAGGCGCCTCTACTTTGCGCGCGCCTTCTCCAATCATTCACACCAAGCGTGGATAGGGTTTCCTCGGCTTGGTCTTTCCATCGGAGGCATGGTCTTCCTCTTCGTCGTCGCCCAGCGGCTTCCGCATCAAACACCTTTTTCGCCGGAGCTTCTTCGTCCATACGCACAACATGTCCCAGTCAGCGCAGACGTTGTATAGTGATGCGCTTGACTATGTCAATGTCAGCGTAGAGCTCGTACAGTTCGTGGTTCATTCGAATACGGTAGTCGTCGCCGACGTGAACAGGACCGAAGATTTTGCGAAGAATTTTTCTCTCAAACACCCCAAGCGTGGCTGCATCAGTCTGCGACACAACCCATGCTTCTGCGCCGTAAAGTAGCACGGGTAAGATGAGCGTCTTGTAGAGTGTCAGTTTTGTCGGGCGAGAGAGGTCTCTACTACTCAATTGCTTACTGAGACCATAGTAACACCTATTAGCAAGAGTTAGTCTTCGCTTTATCTCCAGGCTGACATCGTTTTGAGTGTTCACGGCGGTGCCAAGATAGGTGAATTCCTTGACAACTTCGAAAGTATAGTTGTTCGCAGTAACAAAGGATCCAATACGCCGCGTCTCCCTGTTTGTGGACAGCATATACTTTGTTTTGTTTTGCCCTCGTTCACCGTCAAACCCACTTTCGCTGACTCTTTTTCGATAGCAGAGAACGCAGCAGTAACATCTCGCTTACAATGTCCAATGATATCAATATCATCGGCATATGCAAGAAGCTGGACACTTTTGTAGAAAATAGTGCCATTACGATGTACACTGGCTCTTCGCAACACCCCTTCCATCACAAAGTTGAAGAGGTTGCAGGATAGAGGATCGCCCTGTCTGAAACCTCGTTCGGTATCAAATGGTTCGGAGAGGTCCCTTCCTACTCTGACGGAGCTGGCTGTGTTGCTTAACGTCATTCTGCAAAGCCGCACCAGCTTCGCAGGTATACCGAACTCAGACATGGTGGCATACACGCAATCCCGTATCGGGCTATCGAAAGCAGCTTTAAAATCGATAAAGAGATGATGGGTATCGATCTGTTTTTCGTGGGTTTTTTCCAGGATTTGACGTAGTGTGAAGATCTGGTCTATGGTGGACTTACCAGGTCTAAAGCCGCAGTGATAAGGCCCAATCAGTGTGTTGGCAAACGGCTTAAGTCTTTCACACAGTACAGTACAGTCGACAGGATAGTCGCCGAGTAAAAATTGGCTTTATAAACATACAGCCAATTCTTACTCGGCGACTAAAACGCGAGATAGCAGCCAACCATGAAAGGTCTTTAAAATTAGTGTTTTCATAAATCTGAGACTACTTTTCTGTATAAGTAACACACAAAGTTTAGTTTGAGCTCATTTTTAAGTCATAAGACGAAAGCAAATAGTTGCAAAATTATCGGTTTTTGATGCAACTCTATCAGTAAAATCTTTAAAATTATTTATAAATAGGGCTGTGTCTTACCTATATCTAAAGCTGTTTCTTACCAACATAACATTCAGTTCATGTAGAGTTTAAGTTTAAAAATATCCTTGATTATGCGCAAAAAGAGCAAAACTTAACATTTGGATTTATATCAATACGTCGTTAGATCGAAATCAAATAACGGGTTTTTCTTATATTTCACAAAAGGAAAAATTTAATATTTTATTGCAATTTATTCATATGTATACGATATATCAAAATGGTACAAATTTTTAACAAATTATTTATAATTGTGTTGGAATGGAATAGGTATAAAAATCTACAATTTTTCTTAATTTTAATAAAGAATCCACAAAGAAATGAAATTCATTAAAAAGCTTCTCACATAGTATTGTCGCTGACACATTTCTGAAATGGCAAAAATATATATTGAATGAAAAATGTAAAAGCTTAAAAGACAAAAATGATTGCATAATGATGCATTTTTTCATCAGTATACAAACATTGAATTTGAATAATTTAAATTTCATGCAACCCTCGCAGTTAAAATAAAAAAAAGACAATTTTCCGGTCAAAAAACGATCAATTTGAAATAGGTATAACTTCTTAAAAAATTACAATTTTCATTTTTTAGGCTAAAGGCTCTACATGAATGTCAAGCAGACAATATTTGACCTGCACATGAAGACCGCCGAGTGTACAATTTTAAACTTAACTTTGATGGCATTTGTCAACTACTCTTTATCCAAATGTAAAATTTACCGCCTTTCTATACTTCGCCTTTTTTATCAAAATGTGTCAATAAAAACTATATTTTCATGTTTCCATAAGTACATTTCGGTGTATTAAACATTTTGATAAAAAAGCGAAGTATAGAAAGGCGGTAAATTTTACATTTGGATACTTTTTGCTTCGGGATATTGTCCTGTTTTGTTAGTTTTTGGACTAATAATCAAAAACTACTCTTTAGCCACCAATATTTCTGCGGTCTAATCTTCTTTAGCGGTATTTCCACAGCTTTTATCAACAAATGCTTAACCTTCTGCACATTGTCCCCAAAAGTTTTAAACACATCTTGAATACTAAAAGATTCACAACTCACGCACCAACAGTTATAGTCCGTAGCTATGGCCACCGCACCATAAAGTAATCCCACTTTCTTCGCTAAAACGACCTCAGGACACGTCAACTATTGTGCTGTCGCCAGCAGTAGTTTGCATGTGCAATGTGTTCATTGAATGCTGAAAGATTTGTATTATTTTTAATATATATTTTTATTATATTATATTTACCTTTTCGTCCAATTGTGATTTGTTTACAAATGCACATTCGTTTTTAATATATATTTTTATTATATTATATTTACCTTTTCGTCCAATTGTGATTTGTTTACAAATGCACATGCAGAAATGTCAAACTTTTATAGCAAGAATGACATATATCCATCTCGCTCATTATGGCAAAAAATCTGTGAATTTAATAAGATAAGTTCAAGAAAAATCACATGGAAATTGGGCTTAAGTTGCGGAGCCAGCAACGCGTGTAACAACGACAATGATGAGGAAGACTTTTTCAACTCTGTCACTCAGTCTAACGAAAAACCTAAGATCAACCAATCCCTAAAGAGTAAAGCTCAAAATCTCGTCAAAATGTGACTAGACATGAAATCAAATGACTTGTTCGACGATGTTCCATTCCTCGGGGAACAAGATATTCATAAATCTGTTTATTAAACATAATACTAATATACCCTTAAGCGCTGCAAAGATATTTTAACGCCAAAACAAGCCTCGCGTTCAGACGAGAACTTCAACATATTAATGTTCATGAAGTGGAATATCCACATTATGCTAAATAACTAAATTACAAACTCCAATTAGGGCGCATCCATAAATTACGTCACACGAATTTCATAATTTTTCAACTCCCCGTCCTTGTCACAGCTGGTTACATTTGTGAGACTCCCCCCTCCATAGTGCTACGTCACATATTTGCAATTTTACATCTAGAAATTATTAAATTAAAACAGCAGTTCCGAAATTAAATTTAAATTTTTTTTTTAATAAGATCAACATCAAATCAAACATTTGAAAAAATTAACTAAGCAAAAAACAATGAATTATAATAACTCATTAAATACTGGTACAATTTTGATAAAATTTGGTGTGAGAGGGCAGGGGATCAATAAAAGTTGCCGATGAAAAAAAAATAATGTTTTCCCCATCGGCATACCGAAGATATGGCTTGGGTAAATTTTTACCCGTTTGCCCTCTAGAGATAAAAAAAAAACATAAAAAAAAATTTTGCGTACCTTTCTTTCAATCAAATCTTTTTTATTATAGCATGCCACATAGGATCTATGAAATTGTATCACATTTTCTTTTTAAATTTTTCTGGATCGATTTTCCGCCAAATTTCGAAAACTATAAATTAATTAAATTCTACCTCATAAAAACACAGGTTGACCAAAGAAGTTCAGAAAAATAAAAATATTCATTTCGGACTAATCCTTCCTCCACCCAATAAAAGCCTTAACCAAAATAAACGTGATGAGCCGGTGGCAATTGAATGAACGTTTGCACTCGTTTCGTCTGTTTTGACATTTAACCCAAAATGTTACGCTAGCCAACGAACCGAAAAAGCTGTTATGACGAGTAGCAACGTTTTGAAGTTCGGTTCTTATGGAATAACACGTCTCGTCAAAATGTTTCGTTCACTTTCGATCAATTACGTAGGTTCATTTTGGCTATCAACATTGGTTTATATACACTTGAACTTACTCGTTATGTCTCGTCTCGTCTATTTTGGTCTAGGCTAAAGTTTTAAAAACCACAACATGACTTACCTGTCGTCTAATAGAATTTTATAAAATGCACTATTCTTTTGGATAGAAATTTATCCATTAGACCTTAATGTGTTAATGAAAGATACAAACTTAATCATCTTAAGTCCATGGACTTTGAACCCGTTTCTTTAAATTATTTATTACTGGCATAGCAGTCAAATCGTTCTCGATTGGAGAGCAAGAGCAGTACCGCTTTGGTAGTTAATCAGTGCAATGCTTGAAAAAATAGGAAATCTTTCCACGCTTATACCTTAGCTTTTGGATTGTTTTAATTTGAAATATCACTTATTGCTAGAGCTATTCTAGATCCCGTCAACTTTTTAATTTTAATAAAACATTTTCGTCTCATTTTATCGCAGTTAATTTATGGATGACCTCTTATACACATCTTGTTTTTGTTCCTAACCTGTTAACCCAAACCAACAGTTTTTATAAGAAGATTACTAACGCAACGATACAAAAATGCAATTTTTATCACGTGGTAACAGATTAGCGATTAACGTTAACTTGCGTTAAGTCTTCCGAAACTTAACGCTTTAACGTTTAACGAAGTTAACTTTTTTAGTAACGGATTAACGATTATCGAAGTTAAGTAATTGATTAACGGTGCCCAGCTATGGCAATAGTACAACATCAACATCAAATGATCCACCAGAACCAATGTATTTCTGATTATATATAGGAAGCGCCCATAAAATTTTCGCGAACACATCTTAAGTTTATTTTAGACTATATTTCGGTATTGAAATTTTCAATTTGCAAATCTTTTTTATAAAGAACAATAATTTCATATCGTAGTTTTGTTTCACGATATTTCAAGATATACATAAATGGCGGTACAATCCTATGCACACTTCCAATAACGTCAACAACCCAGCAACGTCAACAATCAACCATCGTCAAGAGAGCTGCGCCGTCCTGATGAAAAAGCAACTCTGCACAAACATCATTCATTCTAAGTTTTTTCCGCGAATCGCATGCAGTTAAGTTTATTTTTGTTTTAAATTAAAGTAATAAATTGGTTTAAAATACCCAAAGTGGTGACCCCGAAGTGATCATGCCAGATAATGAGGGAGATATTTCCAAGGATCAACCAAACGATGCATCGACTAGCAACGCAGCCCTAAGTAATGACGCTCAGGTCATGTCCAATTGCTATGCTCGTTTGCAAATGCCACCATTTATGGAAGCCGATGTGGGCAGTCGGTTCTACTTGCTCGATTTTTATTTTTGCACAACTGGAATAGCTCAGGATGAACGCAAATTTGACACAGTCTGCTCTCAGTTACCGCCCACTCGCAATATCGAACTCAGATCGCTCATTGACGCAGCACCCAACCACAGAAAATTTGAATACCTACGAAAACAATTAACGACACACTTTGCAGACAGTCATCGAAAACGATTGAGAAATGTTTTGCAGGATATGCCACTTGCAGATAAAAAACCAAGCCAACTTTTTTATGAAATGGTACAGTCATCCAATGGCACTCTAAGCGAGCAAGTCCTTCTCGATTTATGAGCATCACGGCTGTCACCGGCAGTACAATCGGCAGTCATCGTAGTTAGAGGATCTTCCGCTGAAAAAGTGCAAATAGCAGATACCATGATGGAAAACGTAGAACTACGTCTGGTTCACGCTATTGCACCCGAGAAAAGTGCACCTTTCATCAATGGTTCGACTAATTGGGTAAAACAACTTCCACTTATTTTGCTTGGTCTCCGTTCAACTTTTAAAACTGACATCGGTGCTACGCCCGCAGAGTTAACTTATGGCACCACTCTTCGACTCCCAGCCGATTTGTTAGCACCAGCTATAGAAAGTCGTCTACAGAGCGAATTTGTCAAAGAGCTTCAACAATGCATGCAACAACTTATTCCACACCAAACGGCATGGCATTCGCAACACCAATCATTTATTCATAAAAGCATAAATAATTCCCCCATATGACAGCCCTTTTGAAGTAATGGAGCGCTTCGAAAAATATTTCACTCTCAACGTTAGAGGGAGACATTCAAAAATATCTGTAGACTGCCTTAAGCCACCATATCTAAAAATCGTCACATCACCAGAGGTCGCTCAACAACCGTTGCCTCAACAACCGTTGCCTCAGCAACCATTGTCACAGCAGCCGTTGCGTCAGCAGCCATCACCTCAGCCTGCGCGATCTCATGCATTACGTCAGGATTGCAAACCACCAGAGCGATTAACGCTTCAGTCTCTCGCACTCTTATGGGCCGCCGAGTCCAGGTACCAGAACGCTTTCGCTTATAGTGCTTGAGTCTTTTGGGGGGCATATGTGGCGGTGCAATACTATGCACACTTCCAATAACATCCACAATCCAGCAACGTCAACAATCCAACAACGTCAAGAGAGCTGCGCCATCCTGATGAAAAAACAACTCTGCACCTGAGGCTATTATTCAAAAAAGACTTTCTAACAACGAACATCATTCATTCTGAGTTTTTTCCGCGAATCGAATTTTTGATTTTTTGTTAATTGAAGTTTATTTTTGTTTTAAATTTAAGTAATAAATTAGTTTAAAATACACAAATATATTATCGTTCCTTTCTTTTTTTCGCGTCTGCAATATAAAAATTTGTAAGACTACAGGGCATTTATAAAACTTTCATTGCTTCATTTAACACATTTATAATGAAAATTTATGTACACTTGTGCTCTGAGCTTTATATTGAATACATCATTTTGGGGTCATCTCTTTTAATTTAATTCCTTCTTTTTTTTTCGTCTTACGACAAAAATAAAACAATATTTTTATGTATGTACATGTGTTATGCACAATTTCTTATTTAGATATCTATTATTCACGAATCAAACTTTCAGTTAATTTTGGTTTTTTTCTTCAGACACGTAAAAAAATAGTTTTTCTCAATGTTTCTGTACCCAACATCACGACCGTCCACTTTTTATGTTTTTCTCCGACTCCCGCGTGACAATAAATTTTTCTTTGTTAAATCGTTAGCACATGTGTTTTATTTTTCAGCTTATTATCTTTTAATCAAAAATTTATTAGTCGTCTATTACCTCACGAATTCAAAATTTTTCGTTGAATGCTGTTCTGTAAGGCCATTGTGCCTTGGCAATCCTACTTCCTAATCCTAGCCTTCAAATCCTACTTTTTTAATTTTGGTCTGTTTGACATTTTTAGTCTAAAGCCCAATTTCCATGTGATCTTATCTTATCAAATTTTTGTAAGAAAGAAAAGGCATGCGAACAGAACCTAATGCGCTTGGAGAATGCGAGAGTGAATAGCATACATTTGCTATCTTAATAGCATGTGATGTCCTCCCTGATATTTGATAAGATAAGATCACATGGAAATTGGGCTTAGCAGTTAGGATAAACTTAATTTGTCTTCCCTCCCCTACAAGAACACTGTCAGTCAGATGATAGGTCATAGCGTGAAAAATCTGATGGAAACTTTTGTATACATGTGATTTGACATCCTTTTCTATCACATCAAGTTTTAGGTTTCATCGAACCTTCAGTTGTCTCGATTATTCTAATCTGTCATGATTGCATTATTTGTCACTGCTGATAAGTGAGAGCGTTTCTCAATAGTCAGAAATGACATAAATATGTCAGAGCTGATGGAAAATAAAAAACATAACCTTCGAAACATAAAACATTTCTTCCTAAATGAAAACCTGCCACCTCTGGTAGCAATTAACAAATCATTAATGTCTTGCCCAATCTCTGCATTTGTCGTGGAGGAGTTACCACCTCCTGGCTTTAGTACGATGCTCGAAGAGAAAGTCATTTTTTGTGCCTGCGTAGAAGCACTTGGTCTCAAAGGTTTTAGTATACCACGATCCTGTACATCAATACGTAAAGTAGCAACACCAACTGCTTGTGAAAGTTCTTGATAAGCAATGCGGCGTGGTGCTTTACCAAGTGGCACGGTACGAATGTGAAGCTTTTGAGTTTGATCAATATGCTGTCTTGATATGTTTGTGCATTAAGTGAACACATGTTATGCTAAAAATTTTATGTGTTAATAAGACATTTATTTTTGTAATTTCATTTAAACTTATCTTTTGATTTGAACTATTTCCAGTTGCGTAGTTATTCTTGCTTTTTATTTTTCTTCGCCACACAATCTTTTTATTTTTTCTATTAAATGTCAAATTTTCTATTTATCTATCTATCTCTTTCCCTCTACTCCTTATGGCAGTAATGTACGCAGTGGAACAGTCTCTTTTTCTCTGCTTTGATTTACAGTAAACCCCGTTTTAGTACCTCTCCCTTTAAGCACCATTCCCGTTTAAGTACCTGAAATTTGCTGCATCTAACAGTTTCTGAAAATATACATACAGATTCCCCTTTTTAAGTACTTCTCGCTTAAGTACCACTCCCGCTTAAATGCCTCTTAAATTTGCGCTTTAATGTGAAAATTACATATTGCTTTCCCCTTTTATGTCCCTTACATCGGGTCGAAAAATAGATACAGCCAGACACCGACTCAAAAGTTGAAAGGAACCTTAAAAACGATATCTGCGTATTTTTTTTTCGTTCCGAGAAAAACCAATGGAGCGCTTTTGATTCTCCTGAAGGTTCTTTATGGCTAAAAAAAACGTGTTTTTTGCTCGTAACTTTTATTTCTTCACAGAATGGAACCAGAATTTGCTTGTAAAATAAAGATTGCGTTCCTGCAAAAAATTTAAAAATTGTTTTCTGTTATAGATCATTTTTAGTCCCAAAATTCGATTTTTCCATACAAAAAATGTGATGATGATAGATGCACTTAGCATTATTAAAATTTTTTTGGATTCTAATAGTATGGACAGTGAAGAGCTTGAGGTTTTGGAGGAAAAATTGTTCAAGAGCAAATTTCAATATAGTTATCAGAAAAAAATTACAAATTTTTTTTTAAACATTAAACTAAATTAAATAATTTTTTAGATGCGGCCACCTCTACTCCTTTGCGGTTTCTTAAAATGCGATGAATGGTGGAAAAATCGTAGTTAAATTTGTTTTTGATTATTCAATGAAATCATTTACTTCTAGTTAGTAAATAAAAAATATGTTTTTTTGTTAAGAGTGATCTCATAATAAAATGCAATCCATGCACAAACATACATGCATTGTATATGAATGCAATGCCTTATCAGTTTTGTTTACCGTTAATTTTAATGTACATAAGTATGTATCAAATGTATGAAATTTTTAATTTTTGTTCAATAAAATTTGATTAATAAAACCGATTTGAGTAAGTTATATATAAGCATTGTTGCTTAAGAAAATTGAGACACTTCCATGAGATTGTCCTTAGTGCATTAAGCCCAATTTCCATGTGATCTTATCTTATCTTATTTTATCAAATATCAGGGAGGACATCACATGCTATTCTGATAGCAAATGTATGCTATTCACTCTCGCGTTCTCCAAGCGCATTAGGTTCTGTTCGCATGCTTTTTCTTTCTTACAAAAATTTGATTTGATATCCCTGATATGGGATAAGATAAGATCACATGGAAATTGGGCTTTAAGGTTCTTAAACGGGTTATTTTTAAGTACCTTGAGGTACCTAAGCGGTATGTTCTTAATTACCTTGAGGTACTTAAGCGAGAGTTTTTAAGTACCTTTCCCGCTTAGTTACCTCAAAAACCTGACATCTTGAGTTGAGGTACTTAACCGGGGTTCACTGTAATTTCAAAAGTATTTATTTATGTGTTAGTAAAAGTGATGTCAATCAATGTGTTGGAGTTTCGGTCAGTCATTTCTTGTAGGGTCAGTTTTTAAATTGAGCATTAATTTATAGCTACAAGGTGTTTAATTTTTGCTTTACATTAATTTGAATACCGGGTAATGGTATAAAATTTAAATTGAAGTGAAAAATTGAAATGTTTTTTGAAAGTTTTCGAAAAGCAAAGAATTTAGGAGTTAATAAGGACGCCTGAGTTCTCAATGGTTAGACTGTCTGCCGGTTTAACAAAGGGGTTTCAAGATTTTATTGGACAATTTTGACGGGTGATTCTAGCCATTTCAATACCTCAATTTTGAAGTTTCTTCGAGGTACGTTTCCGTATCTTTTGTTAAATCGTAATCGCGTTGCCAAGGTGTTTATGTCTTTTAAATCTCTTTCGAATAAAATGAGAAGAACCCGTAACAACAATTATTATAAAATTCTCACATAGCTGTTTAAAACTTCTGAGTTAAAAAAAAAACGACACGCGTTGCCACGCACGTTGAAACAACGCGCGTTGATCGTGTTGCCCATTTCTTAAAATTTGTCGTTTGGTTGAACGCATTTTGCTCGTGTGGTTATACCCTAAAATGTCGTTCTGTACAAACGTGCTTCAATTTCTTCAAACTACTTATAGCGCTTAATCTGTCTGAACGGTCACATTGAGTTTTGCTAAATTTTCTTTATATTCTGTATCAGAGAATTTATTAATTTCCTGAGGATAGAAAATAGAATTATCGTTAATTATCTTTTAAATAATCGCTATTCAAATGATGGAAACAGAATATATTCAATCTTATTGTACACTACAAAATGAATTGGATCAAGCTAAGAATACACTAGTTACTTTAAATGATAATATCCGGCGAATTATTGGTCGTGATCCTAAAGATATTGGAAGGTAAGTAATTTAAGTTCATGTGATATGTGGGTATGAAGAACAATGATACTCATCTTATAATGAAAAAAAAAAAAAACAATGATTCTTGTTTAAAAATTAAATAAACAATATGTTTTCGGTTGAGGCTTTACCCGTATTTGTATATATAATCTGGCTGCTACGTGAAAATATGATATTCTAGCTTTTGAATTGTCCTGTTCTGAAACTTTTTTCAGAGTTTAAAGTTACTGTGTCTGCTACCCACAGTTGTAGAAAGGATTAGAGATTTATTTTACCAAATTCGTAGAGTTTATAACGCCATTACCATTTAATATTTGGGCTTAAGTTTACTTTAGCTCCCATTCGCCAAGTGTTATTAAACCACACTTATTTGTTTGGTTTTCAATTCCGAACAGGTTTACTTTAGCTCCCATTCTTTTATTTTTTGGGTAATAGGGGGTAAAATGCAAAAAAAAAAAAAATACTGAAAAATAAGTTTCGTACGGATGTGGTTTCGGAGATATAGCCATCGGAAGTAGCGGATTAGCTTTTGTAAAAACCTTATAAGTTGGGAACCTCTGGATTAAGTTTACTTTAGTACAAATCCTTTTTTCTTAAGTTTACTTTAGCTGACATTCTCCAAATCAATTTTTTTTTAGGGGTAATAAAGGGTTAAAAATAAAAAAATATAAAAAAAGTCGTTCGGATCTAGTTTCGGAGTTATAGACATCGGAAGTTGCGGATATAGCTTTTGGAAAAATGATTATAAGTTGGGGACCCCTGAATGAAAAATATGGGTGTCATAAGAGGGGTAATTTTATGTCCTACAATAATGGTGAGGAAAGTTTTAAATTTGAATATAATTTTTGGAGATATTAAGATTTTTCTGAAATTTCGACCAATTTTTCTTTAAAAAACCTTAATTTTTCCAAAAAATGTGTTTATGACCTATAATTATTTTAGCATGTTAAGAAAGCTTAATTTATTCCCTTGAAAATGGTATATAGCTTGTAAATTTTTGCGTATTAACCTCCTTTTTTTTGCCGGAAAATAAAAAAAATATTCAATGAATGTTTATGAAAAGTCTGTATTTATGGACAAAAATAATAAAAAACCAACAACAGCAGCAACAATTATTGTAAGACCATTCTCATTGTAAAACTTAAAAATTGTTCGCCTGCAGCGCCCCTTTTTTTCAACATAACCTTAGGTTAGGTTAGAATGGCGGATTAGCATACAAATAAAGCCAACAAATAGCACTGATGTGCCGTTTTAAACCCTACAAAACTGGCAAGAAGATTGTTATTAGATTTTAATTAAGGATCATAATAAGAATAAAAGCTATATCCAGGTAGTCCTGTTGAGGTAGTTAAGCAGCGAGCCGTTTTCAGTTTCGGCCAGTTCGCTGAGGTTGTTAAAGAAAGCTTGTCCTAGATATTTGAGCCTGATTCTGGCATAACATAACCTTACATTTTAAAAAATTATTAATATACAGCAGCGGTCAATATAATAGCAGTGCGATGTAGTTTTTTGAATTGAAAGAAAATATTTCGAATAAATGACGTTTTATTTCTTCTAATCTTTTAAAATATAGTTACTTGATAAGTGCACAAAATAAGCACATGGGTAATTCCATGGTAACTCGCGTTACATCCAGAAAGTATTTTTGAGTTTAATGATGCCATAAATTTTAATACTAATAAAATTGGATTCTTTGTGAACACATAACATTTCTCATGTTGGTAACTCGTGTTACCATTTTTGGACAACATGTTCAGAGAGTAAATTTCATTTGAAAGTTTCTCCGAAATTTGTGAGTAGACTGCTTTATAAATGAGCAATAAATCAATAAGCTTACCATTATTAGAAACAGCGATAATGAATAGTAATTTTTAAAATAATTCAAAAATTATGTGGTAACTCGCGTTACAAAAGGTTGGTAACTCGTGTTACCAAATACTTTTATACCAATATAAGGAGCTTTTTCCAGCTGAAATACACAAGAATAAAAATAAAATCAAAGTTTAATAATAATAAGGAACTTCTTCAGTCTTTAATGTGCAAAAATTAAACAAAAATTTAAATTAAACAAAAATTCAAAAAAATCAAATTACTCTAGAATGCATAACTCGGGAATGCAGTGAATTATGATTTAAGTATAGATAATGGTATATTATCCTCAGAACTATAACTATCACTACTACATCCATACACAACTTCATAATATAATGTTTTGGTTTGATGCCCATGTTTATTTCTTTTGATGTTTGGTCCATTTGCAGGTTCTCATTTTGCCGGTAAATTAAATGGGTTTTGGATATTCCGACGTTCATTACGTATTATTTCTTTCTTTTCTGCTTCTAACAAACTATCAATTTTTGCTCAACTCTTTCTGCAAGCTTCCCTATGTGTCTTTTTGAAATCATCGTATTTTCCCTCGACTTTCAATTTTTCCCTCCTTTTCATTTTTTCGGCAGCCGAGAGCGGCAATTGGTCCTTAACCAAAAAAAAAAAAAATTTCAGTCTAAAGAAGATAGATGAAATTATCAGAAACTCTTGTTAAATGATGAAGATGCGAGTTACCGGTAATTCGTGTTACAAAAAGTACTTACATTTAATTTAGACTAGTAAAATCAAACGGAGGATGTTTTTACTGTTATTCGGTACAAGTTGAAGCAAAAAGAGAATCTAAGTATTTGTTTGAATTAGACAACAAACATCTACAATACTAGAAAAAAAAAATCTACTTATTGGTAACTCGCGTTACAAAAAACAAGGGTATCTTTTTTTCATTTTTAAGCACTCAGCTTTCTCAAAACGAGTGTTGCAACGCATTGTTGATAACATTTTCTTACCAAATAAAACAAGAAACTCAAAACACAGAGATTTAAAAAATGATTTTTTTTTTCAAAACTGAAAGCACGCGTACACACAGTAACTAGAACAGAAAATAATGACGAATTTTATGATCAAATCTTAAATTTGACACTTGGTGGCAAAACTACTATTAAACATTAACTTGGATATAGTTGAAGATTGAAAAGCAATAAAAAAATAATCCTATACCGTGTCCACATTTACATGGAAATACCCACATAACATTTTGTTTCAAAAAAATAACGGTACTTTCTAAGTTTGCTATTGTATTGAGTAATTTTACTTTCGAGCGGTCAAAATAATAGCACTTTTCAACTCCATTACTTGTCAAGATTAGGTATTTACTCTTATCAAAAAAATTTGATCGTAACAAGTAAGTTCCATTATTTTTGTATAATACTCCAATGATTTTTTCAAGTTTTTACATTTTAGTGGCCCGTGGAAAACATTCTACGATAGAGCAAATTAAAATTATTCAAAATTTAATTTCGCAAGGTAAAACTTTTAAGGAAATCTAAAATTTTATCGGATGTTCTACGAAAATGGTTTCGAATACGATAAAATACACAAATAAACGAAAAACACGAGACCGAATGCATTCTATGTCCCCCTGGGATCAAATTTTTTTAATAAAAGTATGTAAATACCTAGTCTTGAGAAGAAAATGCTTTTTAAAAGTAGGAAAGCGTGCTTTTAAATATTTACAGTCAGGTTTTAAAGTAACATTTATTTTCATTGATATCAATACAAAAAAACATTTACTTTTACGAGAATCGAACCCAAGTACTGTGTGCTATGAGTTCACAGTCCTAACCATTTCGCCACGTTGCACCGTGTATTATTTTGGCAATCTAGCGCTACTAAACTCAAAGAAAAAATTGATTTTTTGATAGAATTTAAATGCAAATATATTAAAAATTCCCCAAATAGGTTAAAACTTTAAAATTGTTTGGGCTATAGGGCAATACTTAAAATAACGTTACCTTGAAAGTAAAGTGAAGAAAACGTCAAAAATATTATAAGTTCGCTAAACTTTGCGCCCAAACTTTAAAGTCTTGTAAACCCATTGTGAAATAGTGAAAGTTTTTATTTTTTTTTAAAATTAATTTCAAAGTTTTCTTGGTTGAAATAACATAAAATCTAAGTAGAGTTATTGATAGCAACCAAATTTTGTATACACTGAAAAAACGTACTTTAACTGTGAGTATTAAAAAAAAAACTTTTGTGGACAGTAAAAAAATTGTTTAGAATAGCTTAGAGTTCTGACTATGATTAGAGTTAAGCTTGATATACAGCTGCGGAAAAAATAATAGCAACGCGGTGTCATTTATGTATTGAAAGAAAATACGAACAAATGACGTTTTTTTTCTTCTAATTTAAAGTACACTTGATAAGTACACAAGTTAGGCACATGACATTTTGTTCCGAAAAAATAACGGTACTTTCTAGGTTTGCTATTATATTGAGTAATTTGTAATTTCGAGAGGTAAAAATAATAGCACTGTTCAACTCCTTTACTTCTCAATATTAGGTACTTACTCTTATTAAAAAAATTTGATCGTAACAAGTAAGTTCCATTATTTTTGTATAAAACTACAATGGTTTTTTCGAGTTTTTGCATTTTAGTGGGCCGTGGAAAGCATTCTACGATGGAGCAAACTAAAATTATTAAAAATTCCCTTTCGCAAGGTAAAACTTTTAATGAAATTTAAAATTTTATCCGATGTTCTGCGAAAATGGTTTCGAATACGATAAAATACACATTTTTTTTTTATAGAATCATTTTATTTGCAATCTATTCTATGAATAATAAGCAAATATAATAACAATATTCATCTTAACTTAATTTATCGATCTCCAACGAAATCAATACAAATTATATACATTGAATTGACTTATACGTATTTTTTTAAATATAAAAATATTTCTTAATACTGCCTGTAATTATTTCAGTCTTCTAATTTCGTCTGTTTCATCGAGAAGAGTTATTGCTAAAGGGTTCACATGGTTGCTTAGTCTATTTTGCGCTGTTTGACTAGAAGATTCAGGTGGGGTTGAGTGAAATGCAGCTGCATGAACAAGATTTGTAAAATTTTCCACAGCATCATCTAAATCAGGTCTAGACTTAATTGGTATATTGAGGTTCACATTTGAATTTAGCCAGTTTTGAAATGATGTGATGTTTGTTTTTTTTCCAATATTTTGTGGTTCTGAGGAATAATTTGTGGAGTGGTGTTGTAGTTTACAATCAGAGGAGAATGATCAGAACTTAAATCTTCTTACTTACTTACTTAGATGGCCATAACAACCCGTTGTCAGGTTACGGCCGACCTCATTAGCTCTCGCCAGGCGCCTCTGTTTTGCGCGCGCCTTCTCCAATCGTTAATGCCAAGCGCGGTTAGGGCTTCCTCAGCTTGGTCTATCCACCAGAGGCATGGTCTCCCTCTTCGTCGTTGACCGGGGACCTTCCCTTCGAATACCTTTTTCGCTGGAGCTTCTTTATCCATACGATGGACATAACCCAGCCAGCGTAGTCGCTGTATTGTTATACGCTTAACTATGTCAATGTCGGCGTAGAGCTCATACAGCTCGTGGTTCATTCGAATGCGATAGTCGTCGCCAACTCGAACAGGACCAAAGATTTTGCGGAGAACTTTCCTCTCGAACACCCCAAGAGCGGCTGCGTCTGTTGTCGAAACCACCCATGCCTCAGCGCCATAAAGAAGCACAGGTAGAATGAGCGTCTTGTAGAGGGTTAGCTTTGTCGATCGAGAGAGAGCTCTGCAACGTAATTGCTTACTGAGACCGTAGTAGCACCTATTAGCAATTGTTATTCTCCGCTTAATCTCCAGACTGACATCGTTATTGCTGGTTTCGGCAGTGCCAAGGTAAATGAATTCCTTGACAACTTCTAATTTACAGTTGCCCGCTGTAACATGAGAGTCTAGATCCCGTGCTCTCTTGTTGTTGTTAGTAGACATCATGTATTTCGTCTTGCCCTCGCTTACCGTCAAACCCACTTTGGCTGATTACTTTTCAATAGCAGTGAAAGCAGCAGTAACATCTCTCTTACTCCGACCGATAATATCAATATCATCAGCGTACGCAAGGAGCTGAACACCTTTGAAGAAAATGGTGCCATTATGATGCACACCGGCTTTTCGTACGATGCCCTCCATAATGAAATTGAAGAGATCGCACGAGAGCGGGTCGCCTTGTCTGAAACCTCGCTCGGTATTAAAAGTTCCGGAGAGGTCATTCCCTACCTTGACGGAGCTAAACGTATTGCTCAACGTCTTCCTGCAGAGCCTTATCAACTTTGCAGGTATACCGAACTCAGACATTGTTGCGTATAGGCAATCCCGCACTGGGCTATCGAACTCAGCTTTATAATCGACGAACAGATGGTGAGTGTCGATTTGATATTCATGGGTTTTCTCCAGGATTTGGCGTAGTGTAAAAATCTGGTCTATGGTGGACTTACCAGGTCTAAAGCCACACTGATAGGATCCGATCAGCGTTTCTGTATACGGCTTCAATCTTTCACACAATACGTTCGAGAGGATCTTATATGCGATGGAAATAAGACTGATACCCCTGTAGTTGGCGCAGATTGTCGGGTCTCCTTTCTTTATTACAGGACAAAGCACGCTGAGATTCCAATCGTCGGGCATGCTTTCCGCTAGCCATATTTTGCTGATGAGTTGATGCATGCACCTTATCAATTCATCGCCACCAGCTTTAAATAACTCAGCTGGCAGGCCGTCAGCACCCGCTGCTTTGTTGTTTTTGAGTCGCTGGATAGCAACTCGAACCTCTTCATGGCTAGGTGATGGTACTTCCACTGCGTTATCATCGATTGGTGGTATCGTACTGCATTCTCTCTGGGCGGAATTGGTGGAATCATCGCCCGTAAGCAAGTTGGAGAAATGCTGCCTCCATAACCTCAGTACACTCTGTGTATCTGTAACCAGATTTCCATTTTCGTCTCTACAAGTGGATGCTCCGGGCTTGAAACCTTGAGTTAGACGCTTAACTTGTTGATAGAATTTTCGTGCATCCTTCTTGCCTTGGTACACCTCAAGTTCCTCACGCTCACGCTTTTCCTGCTCCCTTTTTTTACGTCTGAAAATGCGCCTCTCTTCCTTCCTCTTTTCGCGGTAGTTTTCTCGCACGGCTCGCGTTGCGGCTGACTGCAGCATCTTCTTGTATGCGTCGTTTTTTGCAGCGGTCGCATCGCGATACTCCTGGTCATACCATTCGTTTCGAGGTTGTGGGCGTCGAAAACCAATGACTTCCTCGGCAGCAGCGCGCATGGAGTGGAAGATATGTGTCCAAAGTCCACCGGCGTCGTCGGTTCCAGAGGTTGGTTGGTTGAGCTTAACCGAGAGTTGAGCGGAGTACGCTTCGGCAGTCCGTTGTGATTGCAGCTTGGCAACGTCCAGCTTTCGTTGCATGCCCGTGCGTACATTCTTCGCATTGCATAGCCGCATGCGGATCTTAGCTGCAACAAGATAGTGTTCGGAGTCAGTGTTGACCCCCCGAAATGTACGCACATCCAGAACGCTTGGAGCGTGCCTTCCGTCGATCACAACATGATCGATTTGGTTTTTCGTTTTTTGATCCGGGGATAGCCAGGTGGCCTTGTGACCATGTTTCGCGCCGCGGCGAAGACGATCAGTCTCAGACCGTTGTTTGAAGTGGTCTCGTGGAGACTGAACTGACCGACTGTAGCGCCAAAGATGCCTTCTCTTCCGACCTTCGCGTTAAAATCGCCGAGGACTATTTTTACATCGTGGGTCGGACAACGGTCATACACGTCCTCTAGGCTCGCGTGGAAATCATCCTTGGTGGCATCGTCCTTTTCCTCCGTCGGGGCGTGCGCGCAAATTAGGCTTATGTTGAAGAATTTTGCCTTGATACGGATCGTAGCCAACCTTTCGTTTATTGGCGTGAACCGGGAAACTAGGTGGCGTAATTTTCGACTTACGACGAATCCGCAACCAAATTCGCGCCTCTCCGCATGGCCGCTGTAGTAGATATCACAGTTCGTCCGTTTAGAGCAGCCTTGTCCTTTCCATCGCATCTCCTGGATGGCGGTGATGTCAGCCTTTATTTTTACGAGGGCTTCCGCCAGTTGGATAGTTGCACCTTCCCTATGGAGGGTCCGGACATTCCAGGTGCATATAGTAAATCATTGTCCGTTTTTCGTTTGCAGTGGTCGTCATCGTAGTGGGGGCTATTATCCGAGGCTGATTTGGTTTTCATTGGAAATGATGATAAATTGTGGTGGGACCCAAACCCTACGCACACATTCCAAGTTTTAAGTCTAGGAGAGACTCGCCTTCTCACGACTAGCTCACCCCCGGACGGGTGTCCAAGGGATCTCCAGAGGATACTTGGCCAAAAAGGCCGGAAGTTTGTGAGCTGCTTGAACTGCTTGCAAAAGAATCATCCCTGGCCACTCCCAAGTGAGTGGCAATCACGAACTTTTCCCACTTACGTGGACTTCTACAAGCAGCTCCATCCTCCAACTTAAATCTTCACTACTTATTATATCTAACAGATGACTGCACACTCCATTGTAAATTATAAAGTCCAATAAGTCAGGTACTTTTCTTGGATCACTTGGCCAGTACGTCGGTTCGTCGGTAGATAGGGTATTATAGTGCTTGTTGGTGATGCACTTGAACAGTTCTCTATCTTTAGGATTTATTAATCTTGATCCCCACCATGGGTGCTTAGCATTAAAATCACCTCCTACAATAAAACTGGATTTGAGTTTGTTGAAAAAATCGCAATAGTCTATGTATAAATACACAAATAAACGAAAAACACGAGGCCGAATGCCTTCCATGTCCCCCCGGGACGTGAATTGTTCGATACGGCTTTCGATACATAATCCATTTTTGCCTGCTACGGAAATAAAGAAAGTGCGTAATATAACAGTGAGTGTGCTCTTTGCACCAGTGACTGTAATGTCATCTTGATATACGACAACGTATTGTATATCACGTAGAAGACCTTCCATGTTTTTCTGAAATATAGCTGCTGCCGGTTTGATTCCAAATGGAAGACGCTTCATTTTAAATGTTCCAATATGTGTGCACCATCCACAAAGACGTTGAGACTGTTCGTCCAATACTAATTGGTTGTATGCGCATGACACATTTAACTTGCTGTAAAGCTCACCTCCCTGTAATGCGGCAAAAATTTCGTCTATTCTAACGGGTATTTAAAATCAACAATATATAATCAGCACAAATGCGAATGTCACCATTTGGCTTTAAAATTGGAACTAGGGGAGTACCCCAATCCGAATGATCAACTAACTCTAAAACGTCAACGTCAACTAAGTTTCGTAATTGATCTTCTATTTTTGTTTTCCTCGCAAGCGGTGCCGGACGCGGTTTGCATTTGTATCGATTGCTAACGAAACTTCACCTATTTTATACTTGCCTAAATTTGTATTAAAAATTTCAGCAAATTCTTCTTTTATTTGCTCAACAAGAGCAACGTTAGTATTTTCGTTAATTATGAAATTTACTTGTATAAGCTCAAATTTAAATTCTTTTAAAAATGATCGACCAAGCAAAGGTGGATTATTTGTTTTAGAAACTACAACTGTTATCATTTTTGTGATTCCTCTATATTTAATGGCTGCATCGTACTCACCCAAAATCTCTATATGTTCGTCACTATAATAATAATAACGAGTAAATTGAACGAATAGACGTGATAATTTTTAGCTCCTGATTAATAGCTTAATTAAAGTGATTAAAGTTGTAAATTAGAGTAAGGACTAACTGGGGTTCTTTATAACCAGTGCCTGCAGCTGAGGAGTTTGGAGTGGTCCACTATATAGCAGGGCTATTGCATTGTTTTTGATTTGAAGCTGGGTGAGTCGTCTTGAGCCTGTTAACTAGAAGTGGATTCTGCTTTTGCCGCGAATTTTGTAACTAGTAAATGGCAAAAATAAATAATTACTAATACAAGTAAATTGCCAACAACAAATTGTCAACAACTAGTGCTGTGTCGGTGGTTCTTTTTCACCTTGAAAAACTGCGTGATTGAGGAGTTGCCACGGCCATTGTGGATAATCAAACCTACTTACCGGGAACAGCCTTTTGCCACAGACGTATTGCTGGACTGCGCTTACTACGCTTCACAAATATTATAATTTATTGATTTTAATTAAGAAAATAACAAATAGTGCAGCAGCAAAGTTTTTTCTTTCTTTTATGTCTCACTATTAAGCTTATGTCAAAATCAGCTGTTCACTTCAACAAGTGCGACACCTATTAGTGAGTGCGCAATTATTACTCTTCAAACTTGCAGTGCTTGCTAAGTCTATAAGGTGCCACCAAATAATTTTGTAGTTGCTGTAAAACCTGAGCCGGAAGCTGTTGTGTTAATGATCACTGTGGCTTAGTTAAAAGTAAAATTAGACCACATAAGTTGCGTTCCAGCCAGTAAAAATAGATGTCATCGCCGGCGGCCTTAAAGCTCAGGGATACCTTGTCTCGCCGTCAAAAACTGTTAGATAAAGGTGACAAGCAATCTGTTAGTCAAAAATTGTATGATAAAGTGGAGAAACTATCTGTTGTACAAGGTGATGAGGAGCATACAAAATCATTTCTCTCCCATTTGAAATCTTTGGAGGTGAGCTTACGGGTGCATACTGAGGAGCAATTTAATAAATTATCGGTTGAGCTTACTTCCCTTGAGAACAGGCTTTCAGCAAAAATTGAAACTGAGCTCAATTTGCTCAATAGTAAAGTTATTGAAATAAATAACAAAGTTCAGCAAATTGAGGTTGAGCTTTCTGAGCTCCAAAGAGTAAGTCTTGAATTCAAGGAGTTGAAAATTGACTACCTAAAGCTGAAGAGCAGCCTTATTAATAATAACAACAGCAATAACAATATCTCAACTGATGCTGTTTTATTTGGAGTTCCTTCTTCGGAAGCTGAAGACTTGAGAAATATTTTTTCCCTATTTTGCCAGTCAATTGACTTTTTGCCACCACAAGTTCGTGAAATATTTAGAACTAAAAATAAAACTGCTGTTATTATTAAGTTTTTCACCTCGCATGATAGGAACCGAGTTTTAGGTGCCTTTGGAAAATACAGACGTGAAACAAAAAAAGGTGTTAGTCTGACAAGATTCGGAATTGGTGAGGCTGGCACAGTTTTCATACACGAAAGCTTGGCCATAGAAACCCGTAAACTACTACAGGCAGCTGTTAAGTTGAGAAAACAGCGAAAGATTTATAGTGCTTACACTATTCGTGGAGTTGTCCATATTCGGATGCTGAAGGATGCTAATCCGATTTTGATATCCAGTTTGGAAAACTTAAATGAACTTCACCTTGGACCTGAGCAGTCGCAATATCAAGTACAATTGCAGAAATAGTTAACTAGTATTAGGTTATTTACTCATATATATTTATTTATTTTATTCAATAATTCCTTTTTGTTTTTGTTTTTGCAAATATTTTTTATTCATCTTTTGTAAAGATGTTTGGATACAATTGCTTATTTCGATATTTCTTTTTCTTTATCTCCATGTTCTATTTAATAATGCTTCTAGTTGTTGATTTTCTTGCTGTTTATGGCTTATGATGCTGATGGTAGGAATAGTGTTGATTGGAATCAGAAAATTATAATTGATATATGGAGTAAGCAGCTTTGTGGTCTAAAAGTTGTGCATTTCAACGCCCGGAGTCTAAATACGGCTAAGATGGATTTTATTAGATATTTATTTGAAAGCTCAGGAATTGATGTGATATGCGTCTCTGAGACTTGGTTTCCTAAAGAAGTCAGTGACTGTTACCTTAATATATGTAATTATAATCTTTTTAGGAATGATAGATCACATAAAAAGGGAGGTGGCGTAGCAATTTACTGCAAGACGCATCTCAATGCAAAAATTATAAGCGTATCGAGTAGTGGCTCAGTTGAATATTTGAATGTAGAGATAAGTGATAGCAATATCAAAGTTCTGGTATCTTGCGTTTATAATCCGCACAGAGCCTACACTCTTGAAGAATTCTTTTCTGACTTGACTTTGCGATTGATTGAATTTGATCATTATGTATTGTGTGGTGATTACAATATCAATTTATTATCTAGAGACTGTCTAGTTGAAAGATTTTATGATCACATTAGTGCTTCTGGCTTAGTTGTTGTTAATTCCGTTATGCCTACTAGGTTTGCAAACAATGCAAGTCCTAGTCTTTTAGACCTTTTTGTCGTGTCGGACAACACTGAGGTGCTTAAATTTGATCAAATTTCATTTGTCTCTGATCACGACTTGATTTTTTGCAATCTTAATATAAATTTATGTCGTAAGGCTGATGTGAAAACCATTTCATTCCGAGATTTTAATGCAATTGATTTTACTTCTTTATCTGATGAATTGATCAACATGGACTGGAACGAGTGCTGGTACGCTAGTTCTGTAGATGCTAAGTTAGAACTTTTTAACAATAAAATTCTTAACATTGTTGATGCCCATATTCCTATACGAACATTTCAAATGAAGAAGAGTTCTTGTTCTTGGTTCACAGCTCGTGTAAAGCAGTATCTCAAATTAAAAAATAGATTGCATGACAAGTGGAAAAGAAAACCTTCAATTGAAAACTGGATAGCATATAAGCGTGCGCGTAATGATGCTGTTTCCTTTGTTAGACAGGCCAAAAAGAAATTTTATTGCTCCAAGCTTAACATATCGCTTCCTACGAAGAAATTGTGGGATAATTTAAAACAGCTTGGTGTGTATAAAAAAGAAAAACCTGATTGCTTTGTTGAGCCAAATGTGTTAAACGATTATTTTATTGAAAGTAATTGCAATAAAATCCTTAGCGTTTATGAGCCTAATTTAAATAATTTATATGCTTCTGCGGAACGATTTGAATTCCATGTAGTTGATGAATATGATGTCTACAAAAGCATTATGAAAATCAGATCTAATTCTGTAGGTGAAGATGGAATTTCCATTAAGTTTCTAAAACTCATTTATCCGTATGTGCTAAGGCCCATAACGCACATAATAAACCACTGCATTGTCACCTCCTGTTTTCCTAGCATGTGGAAAGTGGCCATTGTTATTCCGGTTCCAAAGAAATCAGCTGCATCTACCACTTCAGATTTTAGGCCTATTAGTATCTTGTCATCCTTGTCCAAAGTATGTGAAGCGCTCTTGGCTGATCAAATTACACAACACATAAGCATGAAAAATCTGCTGTCTCCGTTGCAGTCAGGCTTTCGTGCTGGACATAGCTGCTCAACAGCTATGTTAAAAATCATGGATGATATCCGCATTTCTTATGATTCAGATCAGCTAACTCTTCTCTGTCTCCTTGACTTTTCAAAGGCCTTTGATCGCGTTAATCATTCAATACTGTGTGAAAAATTGAGGCTTTACTTTGGTTTTTGCGATAGTTCCCTAAGACTTTTGAAAAGTTACTTGGAAAATAGGTCACAAAGGGTGAAAGTAGGTGAATGCTTCTCTGAATACAAATCCTGCCTTGCTGGTGTTCCACAAGGTTCTGTATTGGGTCCTCTCTTATTTAGTATGTTTATTAATGATGTATTCTTAGTGTGCAGTAACGTTAAAATGCATGCCTATGCTGATGACATACAAATGTACTTATCTCGACGCACTGGCCTTATTGATGATCTAGCTTGTAGATTCAATGAAGACCTATCCTTGGTTGATAAGTGGGCTGTTAATAATGACCTTATCTTAAATCCCAGCAAATCTTTTGTATTACCGATCAATCGAACAAAAGTAGACTTTGATTCTATTCCCAAACTTTTTATTGGTAACTCTCAGCTCAAATTGGTTGAAAAAACTACTTGCCTTGGATTTAATTTGAACTCCAGCTTATCATGTTCAGATCACATCAACCATGTGGTTAGCAAAATTTACTTCACATTGCGTAGCTTACGTTTGTCTGCTGAGTCTACTCCTATTGAGATAAAGCGAAGGCTAGTAGTCCAATTAATTGTTCCTTTTTTAAATTATTTTGAAGTTGTTTTTAGTAGGTTGGACTCAGGATCTTTACACAAGTTGCAAGTGGCCTTCAACAATGCTACTCGCTATGTGTATGGCCTCAAAAGATTTGACCATGTATCTTCCTGGAATAAAAAGATTCTTGGCTGTTCCTTGGAACAGTATCACATGGCTAGGAACTGCATATTTTTGCATAAGTTAATTTACTCTAAAACACCATCGTATCTTTATGAGAAACTGTGTTTCAGCATATCTGGAAGGTGCCACAATCTAAATGTCCCTAAGTTTAAATATCTGAATTCAACCAGATTATTCTTTATCAACACTATTCGAATCTGGAATTCACTGCCAGTTAGTATTAAAACCACTGTAGATACCAACAACTTTAAGCATTTGATCTTCGAACATATTGTATCTTCTTAACTAATAGAACCATTAAACTCAATACATTGACAGGTATCCAAACTTCTAAGTCTATCAATCATTAAAACTTTTTTTTTAATTTTGTTAATTTAATTCATTTTATGTTCCTTGCTTATCTTCTTTTCTATTTCCTTGTTATAAATGTAGTTATATAAAAAATTGTACTTAAAATTAGGTAATTAGCTTGTAATTGACTTAATTTTACCATTGACCTTTTTTAAGCTTATTGTACAACAAAAGAATGTTATTTCTTATTGTACTAATAGTTGAAATTATGTATAAATAAAAAATAAAAAAAAAAAAAAAAATAATCTACATATGGAATCTTACACGGCTTCAAAACATTTTTTATTAATTTATTCCTCATAAAGCTTATCGGGATCAAAGTACAAGGAGCTCCAGTGTCACATAAGGCTTCAAGTTTCACACCATCTATTGCAACCGGCAAAAAATAAATTTTAGGAGAATGTTCACCATTTATGCTAAAAATTGAATAATTAAGGTTAAGATTATCTATGCTTCTACATATATCATCATTAGACTTTGAATTATTTTTATTTGTTTTTGATAAAAAATTAACTTTTTTGTTCTTAAAATAACAAACCGATGCCAAATGACCAATTTTTCCACATGAATGACATTTACTCTCCTTGAACTAGCAATCTGGTGATTTTTATGATTCTTCCATCCACAATGTGAACAAATATTTTTGTTGCTATGTGACCTTCCTTTCACCTTATTACCGTATGAATTTCTGCTGTCGTGATTGTTTTTGGTTGCGATCGGCTCAAACGGTTTTATTCTGTTGACACTACAATCAGCATAGCTTGATGATGAGTATTCTTTGGTTTGCCAGATTGGGGCCTTTTTTAGTGCATTTTCTAAGGTTAATGTCTCTTCTTCTTCACAAAACTTTTCGAATAATAATTTCTCCTTTCACGAAACACAATTGTCGGAGGTGTATAATGTATTTCTCATATACCACAAAGGTCTTTATACGTTTTTGTTATTGGGGAATCCGGACTACATATATTATGCAACAAACTATATGGTGCCGGTCCGATTGATTTTAAAAGAACTGCCTTTTTTTTTGCTGTCATCTGTGCACTTTATTTCACTGAAGTGAATTTCCAACTTTTCTTTCCACAGAAACCAAGAGTCACTATCTGGAGCAAATTCGGGAACACTGGTGGTAATCAAAGTAGTTGGTGAAGGTGAAGTCATTTTTTTTTTTTTATTTCGTGGTTTAATTTTTTTTATTTAATTATTTATTGTACATACAGTGCGACCTCGGTCAATGCAACTAATAAAAACCAAGCCTGTTGCAATAACCGAGGTAGTTGCAATGACTGAGTCAAAAAATTTGAAGTAATTGGGTGTAGGTACTTAATAATAAAAAAACATTCAATTAAAAACAACGTTAATTCATCAAAAGAAAATCATTTAATTAATCCATTAAGCTAAATTTTACATATGTATGTACATAAGTTAAATAAGGAAGAAACACATTAACGAGTTACAATATTTTGAAAAAGTCTGCATCTTCAGATTTGATTTCCGGTTGTGAAAGAACCACCTCAACTTCATCTGTGTCTTAACCTTCGCCTTCTTCAGTATTAAATTCAATTTTATTTGCAATGTAAACAGTTAACATAGTTTTCCAGTTCTTAAATGGCCTAGGATTTTTTGACTTCCTAATTACCAGTAGCTTAACTTTATGCGATTCGGATACATTTGTGCACGCAAGAAAAGATATTCGCTCCTTCCTTACTTTCCAAACAGGTGCTCCTTAAAGAGTACTAAAGTTTTGTTTGGCAGAAGTCTAAAAATCAGTCCTGACTCATCCGCATTATAAATCTGATCCGGAACTAAGTCCAGCTTTTCAATTTTATCCCTAAATTCATATAAAAATTGTTGCACGAGCTCCGCCTTGTTCGATAACTTTTCCCCACAGATTTTCAGCATGCGGATACCATAACCGTTGTTTGAAATTAGATAACCAACCATTACTTGCGTTAAAGGACGTTGGCTTTTCCATAATTTGTTGGTGCAATTTTCGAGCTTTTTCTGCTTTCAGCTTTCTGCTGCATATAGAGAATATTCAAATGACAAATGTTGCAATAAGCGAGGTAATTTTTTAGAAAAGTTGCACTTACTGAGTCTGTAATGTAAGAAATTTGCTTGTTGCGCACATCGAGGAGTTGCATTTATCGAGGGTTGCGTTGACCGAGGTCGCAATGTATATGAAAAGCAATACTTTCATAATTAAGAATTAAAATAATTCACTGTCTGTATACTGTAATACAGTATTTTAACGAAACTCGTTTTTATTTTATTTTTTTACCTCGTCGCCAATTATTGTGTATCAAGAGTAAAACTCACTGGTTATGTTCACAGTTATTACATGACTGACTTTATTACTTATTTTCTATATCATAAGAACTCGTCTTAAACATAATGCATATGAAAGGGTTACCAGCTAATTATAATATAAAGTTCAATATGTTGGAATTGCAACATATACATAATACTATAGTTACCGTCTTTTTTTTCTCGCTATCACAACGGGATTAGAAAAATTGGAATCACTTGGTACTATAATACCTTCGTTAAGCCATTTCGATATTCGAATATTTACTATGTCTTTTTCTTTGGCGTTAGTCATCGGGGACGATGAAATATTGGTTTTTCGTCTATCAGTATAATTTTCATTTCAACACAAGGATTTTCAGGTTTTTGGGGCTTATATTAGTCAATATACGTAGCGATTGTTTTTTTTTATTTCAGTATTTTTTATCATATCTATGTTATAAACCTTTTCGCTTTCTGCGATTAGGGTTTCCGTATCGATATGATTTATGTCGTTTTCGATCACGTTTCTATTTATATCGTAACATTTTTCATCGCATTTCACTTTTCCGTTTTCAATTTCCATATTTACGTATTTTAAATTTTCCGTACCGATTATGATGTCTTCGGACATCCACTAATCATTAACAACATCAAAAGTTAAATCATAGTGTATTCCATCAATGAAAATAGTCAGGTTTAACCCGCCAATGGCTTCTGAAATCGAGTTTCACTTTTATAAATTTGCGACGTAGAGCTTGGTTTTTGTACACGATCATCGTTTTTAAATTTATTTTTCTGACGTTTCATTTCTTCGTAAACTTTAAATTTACCTTTCAAACCTTCGAATGTGTGTGCCTCATATAAAATTGTTATATTTTCAACACTCATTAATACCGGACACAATATATGAGAGCAATGATTCGTTGTCTATTCGAGATTAATTTCATTTGGAAAATATATTCTAAATAAGATTCATTGTTATTTTTGCGACGTGACTCTAACTGTCGATGAACAACTAAACTGGAAGTTGTTGTACCAAATTCTTTTTCTAGAAAATATTTTAGATTTATCCAGTTATGAATATTTTTTCAGCTTCGATAGCTAGTTTTGCGGCACCTTTAAGCAATCTTCTGTCGTATAAATAACACTGAATATCATTCCAACCACAAACCGATGAAACATCCTGAAACACTTTAAGCCAATCGCTAATATCTTTTCCGTTTTCATCATCGAAATTTTCTAATGAGGCTTCCACGTCTCTAAATACAAAATTATTTTGCGACATTTTTACCGTATTTTCGTTTTGTGTTTCAAAGTTGCTTCCAATTTTAGTCTCACAAAAAGTTTTGTTAACGTTTACCGTATTGGAGAAACTGTCTGTCTTTCTTTGCATCCCCGTTCCCGTTGTTACACATAACATTCGCGGTTGCACTTTCGTTGTCTTTGGCAAAATTTCGTTTTCTATATGTTTTTTTCTAAATCAGTCATAAATGCCAAAGTAAGCCTTTCTATCAAATCTTTTTTTGTCTATAGCTATATGAAAGACCACGATCTTTAAGTAAGGCCTGCAGTTGTCTCGTTGACAAACAAAAGGTTGTGAATTTGGCTATGCGATTGAAAGAAACGGTATTTTGTTTAAAGTTTATCATCAAATTAGTCATGTTTATTTACTATTATACTAAAGGAAACATTAATTAATAAATCACATTTCAAAAACTTTAAAAAAAAATTATATTTGACTAAACAATGCATTATATGGAAAAACTTAGAAAATTCACCTCACAAAAGTATATGAATTTTCCGCTTATGGTGTTGGAAATTTGAAATTTATAGATGGAAATATGGGCAAGAAAGTGTATTTGTCCATTTTGAAGGAGAACTTACACGCTAGCGCAACTAAAATGGGTTCATCTCCCCAATAACTATTATTCCAACAAGATAACGATCTCACCAACACGACTTGGGACGTTAAAATATAGATATTACGAATTACAAAACAACTCATAACACCACCACAAATTTAAGACTTGAACCCTATTGAGAATTTTTGGTCGCATCTGGAGGATCGTACAAGAACTCACTACATTTCGTCAAAAATCAGCCTTAGAAATGTTTTGCAAGAAAAGTGGTATAAAATTACACCAGAGTTGTGTCGTAAATTTGTCGAATCGATGCCCCAGCCATTTGCAGCAGTCCTTAGCAATAGAAGGTACCATGAAAAGTACTAATTTTTTTACAAATATTGTTTTAAGTTTGTTGTAAAAGACATGAATCCGAAAATTCATATACTTTTGTGAGGTGAGTTTTCTAAGTTTTTCCATATAATTCAATGTTTAGTCAAACATAATTTTTTTTTCAAAAGTTTTTGAAATGTGATTTATTAATTAATGTTCCCTTTAGTATAATAAATAAATATGACTGATTTGATGAAAAACTTTGAACAAAATACTGTTTCTTTCAATCGCATAGCCAAATTCACAAACTTTTGTAAGTGTGTATGACAACCTTATTATTTTATAATGAGAATCGTCTTATAATAATTGTTGTGGTTGTACTAGTCGTTGTTGTTGTTGTTTTTCATTGTTTTTGTAAATAAAAACGTAGTTTTCATAAGAATTCATTGAATAAAATTTTTTGTTTTACTTTAAAAAATTTAAAACAAACTATATAACATTTTAAAGGGAATAAATTTAGCTTTCTTAACATGCTAAAAAAGTTTTATATCATTAACACATTTTTTTGAAAAAATAAGGTTTTTTTTTTTTAAAACAAAAATTGGTCAAAATTTCAGAAAAATCGTAATATCTCCAAATTTACAAGTCGAATTTCAAAACCATTATTGTAGACCATTAAATTATCTTTCTTATGACACCATATTTTCCATTTTCTGTTCAGGAGTTCACAACTAATAACCATTTTTACAAAAGCTATATCCGCAACTTCCGATGTCTTTATCTCCGAGCGACCTTTTTTTATATTTTTTTTATTTTCAACCCTCTATTTCTCCTAAAAAAAAAAATTGGAAAATTTCAGCTAAAGTAAACCTGTTCCTTCTTTTTTAAATCTACTTTCTCTTACGTGGCTTTTAATTCGAAGAGAGTATATGTAATCAAAAAGTGTCGGTCGGATCTAGTTTCGGAGATATAGTCATCGGAAGTTGCGGGAAATGCTTTTATATACAGCTGCGAGCAGTGAAATAGTAGTGGGTATCTACATTTTGTGTTTCCTAAAATTACTAAAATATCAAAATAAATAATAATAAATTCTGCATAAGTTTTAATGTAAAATTAGTCTTACATGTAACAGCTAAAAGTATGGCTGAAGAATTTTATTTCACATAAGCATTAAATATATTTATTCACTTCAAATGTGCTTTATATGAATATTAAAGCGAGCAGTAAAATAGTAGTGGATGAAAAAAACATAATTTTGTTAACTAAAAACTGTATTTCGTAAATTTTTTTTAATGTATTTAATAGAATAAGTTAGTATTAAGTGGCATGACCGTTTTTTTTATTACAGCAGCACAACGGTTTCTCATAGAGTATATGAGGCGCTCGCACCTTTCTTGTGGTATGGACTGCCACGCACGTTGAGCCACAACCCACAGTTCGTTATTATTTTTGGGCTTGGCATCCCACACAGCTTTCTTGAGGTCAGTCCAAGAGTTTTCTATGGGATTGAGGTCAGGATATTGAGCTGTTCACTCCATAACGTCAATTCCAGTGTCCCGAAACCACAATTTTGCAAGCTTACTTGTATGTTTTGGGTCGTTATCTTGTCGCAGTAGCCACTTGAGAGGTATTTCATCCTCATCGAATGGTAGCAAAAACAGTCTGCATTATTTGCATGTATGCATGCTGTTCCATTATAGTTTTTATCCAATATAATGGCCCCGCACCATTGTATGAAAAACAGCCCGATACCATGATACTTGATCCTCCATGCTTTAACGTCTTTGTTGTGTACTGTGAATTGTACTCCGTATTTGGGGGGCGTCTCACATATTCCCGAGAACCTTTACAACCATACAAAACAATTTTAGACTCATCCGTCCACAATATGTTCCTCCACTTTCGAATTGGCCATTCCAGATGTTGCTTGGCGAAATGAAATTTTTTTTCAGAAGAGGTACCTTACGTGGACTTCGAGCATACAGGTTATGTTCGCGTAGTCGTCTCCTTACGGTATGAACACCACAGGGTAATTTTAGGTGGTCCAAAATTTCAACAGCTGACATTGTTGGCCGAGCTTTGGAGCATTTTATAATTTGTCGTACGATGGTCGCTGAAAGTATCTGGTTACCACCCATTTTTTCAGCTTTTTCTATGTTTCATGGCATTGCGTATCATGGTTGATGAACAACCACTAAGCTCGTCCACTTCCTTATAACTTTTACCACTTTTTATAAGATTTTGAATAATTTTGGGTTTTTCGTGAGTGCAGTGCACACTTCGCCCCACTAAAGTTGTAAAATTCTTTTTTTTTTTGCCAGCATAAATATTAAATAAAGCAATAAAACTTACTTTCTATTAAAATATTATAGTTTTTTTTGACCGAAAAAAAGAGTTATATTGTTACTTCCCCTGCACTACTATTTCACTGCTCACTCAAAAATGGCACATGTAGCAATGACTACTGCTTTTAAAAAAAACTAAAGATGATTTTTGAAATCGATAATCTAAACAAAAATCGTTTTAGGTATACAAAAAACAACAGAAGTCATATTGCAAGTGTGCACTACTATTTTACTGCTCGCAACTGTATATAACATATACAGCAATTATAAAAACAAATTTAATGTTTGTATATATCAAATTAATTAGTGAGATCAATTTTAACAAAGAAAAGAGGAAGGAGTAGAAATTTTTCTTAAAAGAATATAAAACTTGTCTTTTTGCTGTTAAAACGTTTTTCATGTAAGGGGCGTGACACCGCCCTACTAAAAACAAATTTTTCTTATCAGGAATCAGTTTGTCCCCATACCAGATTCGATCAAAATTGGTGTAGCGACTCTGTCGTGGCGGTGCCATGCCCACTTAAATGACTTAGAGTCTCTAATAACCTTTTTTATGGTACAATCTATCACCTAACCAAATTTCATTAAAATCGGTCCATTAGTTTAGCCGTGGAAACGTTTTTTCCTGTTAGGGGCGTGACACCGCCTAATATTGAAAATAAAATTATACATGTCCCTCATTCTCTTCACAACCTTTCCAACAAAAAAAAAAATTATGCGATTATGTTGTGTTATGGCAGTTAATAAGTGGTTTAACCGTTTTAACCGTTTAACTGGTTTTAACCGGTTGGCATTTTGGCGGAAATGCCCATATGTATTATTAACATATAATTTTTTAGGGCCATAAAGAAGGTCATTTTATTTTCTTTAAAATGTGTAATATTTGTACCAAGGTTTTTTATATTAACCCATTTTTTACCGGAATGCAAAAAAAAAATAATTAATAAAATTTTTAAACTAAAACTACAGCGACGTAGACAACAACAACAAAAACCACTTAGCAACGATTGAAGCCTGCCCACTTACCCTTACTCTTATGTAAAATTACTGTGGCCAGAAAACCAGGTGTTGGATATATTATAGACTGATCCGCGGCCGAAGCCCGAATATTTCCTATAATAGTTGTTGTTGTTGGTGTTATTGTTGTTGTAGTTGTCCATAAATAGTTTTCAAAAAATTTTATTAATATGTTTACATTCCGGCTAAAAATGGGTTATAAAAAAAATTGGTATAACTGATACACCATTTTAAAGCAAATGAATTAAGTTTTCTTGTGATGCTAAAAAAATTCTTAAATCTCTAACACTTAAATTTTCTATTTCTGAGTTAAATGCTAAAAATTAAAGTTTCAGTTCGTATGTAAAATTATTTTCTTTTGTATATCATTTTTATGAATAAAATCGTTAACAAAAACAATTTCAATTATAGTAAGAAAAATTTCAGTTTTTTTATTTGAACTTCCTTTTATTATGCTCACATTCAAAGTGGGACAGTCACTGTTTTTAGTAGATTTTGAATTAAAAAAGCTATCTTTAATATTTTTTTGATTTTCCAATGCTCAAGCCTTGCTATCAAACAGTGTTTTCCACATTGAAGACCCAATATTTAGCCATTCTTCGATAGCTGCCTCTTTCGAAGCCGCAATGCTCCTGACTTGTCTTCTCGCTACTATTTTTTCTCAATTCGGCACGCAAATGCTCAACAAAGTTTAGGTTCGGCGACTGGAGGTATTTGGAGGCTTGTGCTTAGGGTCGTTGTCCTGGTTAAATGCAAATTTGTCTTTAATGCCTAATTTTGCATTGTCTTATTTTATTTTTCTTTTAATTTTTTTTGGTGACATATTTTTCACATACATACATATTTTATAATGGATTATTTTTCTTCCGAAAATTTATTAGCTTGCTCTCTAGGAGATCAATGCAAAAGCCAAGATATACTCTGTTCTATGTTTTCTTGTTCAGGTCCCTGTGAACAGGTTTTTCATGCCTCTTGTGCAAACTTGATGAAATCTATTACAGATTTATTATGTTCTGTACGTTCGGGCCTGCAATGGTACAGTCCATCTTGCAGGGCCCTTTCCCCGTCGGTTTTTTCGACAAAATCAAGCATTTTGGGGAAAATCTTAATCTGAATACTAATTTCAGAGATATTATCAACAATTATCGAGATTTAACTCCCCAAATTGAAAAAAGCCTTAATGAGGCTATTTCAATGGATGTTAGTTTGCAAAATAAAACTATTACCGAGGCTCCTATGGTTCGATCTCTTCTTTACCTAAACAAGCTATTCCCTTAAAGAAGAAAAGAAAATCGAAGAGGAAATTAAACAAGAATCTGGGTAATGTGGCGAGGGCGAATGGTGCGGGCATCAGTCGTGACAAAACTTCCGTGGATTGCTCTCTAATTACCTCTCCACCTACTCCCAATTTTCCTGCTACTATTTCTGTAACCAACCCTCCGTCCCCTTCCTCCACTATAAATACTCCTCTTTCGATTTCAGTTATTCCCAATCCACGGGAGGTTGATGCGATTGTGCCTCTTGTTTCTCTGCAGGCATTGCCAAGGTTAAAATCTATTTTTATTTCACGACTTCATCATAACACTACCACTGACAACGTTAAAAACTTTATTAGACAAAAACATATTATTCCTGCCGACGCACAGTGATCAAATTTTACTTTTTAGGTGGACGGAAATATTTCAAACCGGAATATGGCTTACTTTGATATAAATATTCATTTTTTATTTGTTTTCCACAATATCCATTCCGAGTTTTTGTGTAAAAAAATTTTATGTAACAAAATGTAAAAATAATTACAATTCATAACGAAATGAAACACAGGTCAAACAACAAAATTACTGATCACTATTTAGGATGATTTGGGCACACTGAATCCAAAAGTGAGCTCCATTTTTTTCCATCACGTCTGGTTTTTAAGTTATATGCAGTCAAAACTGAACTTTTTGCCAACTTCATGCACTAAAATTAGATGCACAAACTTTTGCCGAGAGTTTTTGATTACAGATTCGTACGTAGGTCGACTTCCTCTTTGAATCCCATGTTCAATCTTTTGTGTGCAATTATTTTCAAGAGAGTTATGTAGCTTTGAAAATATTCTTATTTTTTCATATTCTGATGAAAAATGAAAAAAAAGGGTGTTATTAATTAAGTATGCGGAAAAATTATCTAATATTTTACATTTTTTCATTAAATTCCGGATGTTCTCGTAGACTTAAAACTTCGCTGGGTGGAGAGCCGCTTGTTTTTTGAGGTAATGGACATAACAGAGATATTTGAAGGTCTGATGTTAAAAGTAAAATTTTAAATAAATCTTGTTTTGTTTCCTTCTTACTCATTTTTCTTGTGTTGTGCTCCCTAAAATACTTTACTTCCTTATGGCGACATTCATATGCATCTTCCCCTAATTGTTCAATAACATCTTTTCCATACATCAAGACCTTATGCACTATTGGTGGCATGGGAAACCATTCACATAATTTAACGTACAGTTTTGTAGTTTTTAAGAAGGTTGTTTCGGACGTCCTCTCCTCATACCTTTTAAGGTGAAATGGCTGTCAGTATGAGGTAAAGAGCTGATAAATCATTTGGAGAGACACTCATCATATTTTTTCTCAAATTTGTTGATATCCCGCCCAATCGCAATCCAATTTCTGGCAGCTGATTTACAAAAACAATTTACCGAATTAGCACATTTTTTTTAACTTGTGATTCAAAGTTTTCTACTCCAATCACCTCTTACACATAATTAAAAACAATTTCTTTTGATTTCTTTGTACAAGGCTTAATTGGAGGGTACCTTCTAAGGACATTTAACTTGTCGATGTTTTTTATGATAGCGCCGTTTCCTGCAAAATTGAAAAGTTTGTTCGGCAAGGGCAAGTAGGGAGTAAAAAATCACACATATTTAGAAACCTTAAGTTCACTAGATTATATAGATAATAAAATTTCCATGTGCCTTTATGTGCCTCTAAAGATATGGGACGTAAAGCAAAAATTTAAGATTATTTTTTTACTAACAAATAAAATTATTTTTTTTTAATACACTTGTATTGTATAAATCTAATCGAATAAGCTTAAAATATCACTTATACCTTCAACTATGTGCACCATTTCTAAATAGTCCAAATAGTTTGAGTTAAATCCACCTGAAAATCCCAAAATAAGATTTGCTCCCAGATTGTCATGTGTTAGACTAGTTAAGGTACCATAAATTTTTCCAATCTCAGTATAAATTCCCTCAGATTCTAAAATTTTCAAATCATCTATGATTGGTTTTAATATGAAATTATGAGATACACTTTGTTTAAAATCATTTGCGTTAAATAGAGCAACTTAATGAATATTCTCTAACTGTGATAAATAAATTGTAGGCAAATTTCGTGTCGAAAAATATATAACCCCAATTTTGTGAATAGTTTTATGGCTTCCCAAGGGATTTGTGCATTCGAAATTATCATAAAACAGTTGTGTTTGTATTGCATTAGGATAATTTTGAAAAAACGGATTCCCTTTAAAAATTGTTCCACAACAGAATTTAGTTAATTGTGAATAACTCGTAGCACATTTACGATCTTGTTTTGAAAAAAATAATTTAAAACTTTCATTTTTGAAAAGAACCTTTATTGTTTCTAATATAGGAATGTATTGGTATGTATTTTGTACCAGACATTTCTTATATGTTTTAAAATTCCTACAGTATTTAGTGTCCCATCGAGTACCGATTGGGATTTCAATTGGTGCGACGAAGTATTCAGAATTACTTAGAGTTTTACAACGTTTGTATTTCGTTAAATATTGTTTGAATTCTTCTTCATTTTTAGACTGCACTGCTTTTAATTTTTCACACAAAACAGACTTGGGTAACGAAGAATCAGATCTTTCAATAACATCAATATAAGAAGTGATAGTTATTTTAAGTATATCTAAAGTATAAGTAATAATTTTGGTAATGGACGAATCAGGCAAACCCATATAATTTAAACTTGAAACAAATTCTTGTATAGCTTTAGCATGGACATCAATATAATTACGATCAAAACTTAATTCTGGTATAGAACTTGTTGGGCAAGTTATATTATTTATTAAAGAAGTACATGGTTCATTAACAATTGGGTTTGAACTAAATTCTAAATTTGACAATGAACATTTTGCTGCATGTTTTCGCAATCCAGCATAAGTGTTAAAAGTTTGAGAACAATTTTCATTGCAAATACATCGCAATGTTAAAAACTTTAGAGTCTAAAAGAGAATGAATTAATTTTAAATCTCTGCAAATAGTTGAAATTAGTGGTGCCTTCTTTTTGCACATAAAACAAGTATATGACATTTTTAATAAAAAGATATTTGAATTAAATAATTCAAACTACAGTGACCTTTTTTTTAAGAAAATCTTAAGCAAAAAATTGTTACAATAAAAATAAATATTTTTACTCAATTTAAGGTTTAGACACAATTGAAGTGCATTTTGCAGGTTGATGCAATAATGTTTCATGCACATCAAATGCATTGAAAACAGTTATTTTGCAGATTTTGTACTTAAATATGTCATATAAAAGAATATTTATTGTATAATATAAAACTTGTTTCTAATCCCGAAAATCCCGGGATTGTCTCTTTGTAATCCCGGGATTACTTTAGCCTATATTTAGAGCAAATCCCGTAATCCCGGGATTGCCAGCCCTACTCTGAATGCAAGAAGCGGGTTGCTCTAGAAGTGTACTAACCTGTTTGACGTACCTCCACAGTTCCCGGACCTAGACTTTATTGAGCGGAATTTAAAAAAATAGTGGCCAGAAGACAAGCCAGGAGCATTGCGGCTTTGAAAGAAGCAGCTATCAAATAATGGTTAAATATTGGGCCTTCATTGTGGAAAACACTGCTACTTTGCCTAAAAAAAATAAAAAATTTGGAGTATTTGTGTTAAACCAAACCTGATCCGAAAATCATGTATCGATATTTAACTAGCAGAGACACAATTTTAAATATTTAACCAACAAATACAAAAGCCATCAGACTTTATAGAGGAATGTTAACACGACACAGAAAGAGATTTGAATGGGAACAAAATAAAGTTGTCCATCTTTCCATATTAATCAGGGTGCACGAACGAGTATTGGTGGACTTAATAGAACATAAAACAACGTTTTCAACGATAAAACATGTTGGTGCAGTTTTTATTTTTTAGTAAATTTATTTTTCATGTAAAATTTCTGACTTTTTTTGGTGAAAACCTAATATGGTCATCTGGCTTCTGACCATTCCTTTTTGACTATTCACATAACACACGGTTGGTTCTATAGAACTTTTTTAACAAATGACTTTCTTTGCCGAAATTCGTAATGTTTTTGGTGAAAACCTAACATGATCATCTGGCCACTCACTAGACCAGAAAAAAATTGTAGGCTAAAATTACCTTAAATAAACTTAAGTCTAATAATTTAAATTTAGTGTAATAATCTTAAAAGTACAGATTTAACCCATTAGTGCTCACGGCGATCCAGGCGTGATATCAAAAGTCTTCTTCGACAGAATTGCTTCTTTTGGCTTTAATAAGCTAACAATTTTTTTTTCCGATTCGGAAAACTCATTTTCCTACTTTTCCGGAACGTGCTTTTAGAAGGACACTGAGCATAGAAAACCATTTAGCAGTGGAAAATTCATGTATACTGAAATGCAAAGACAAATTTTGTTGCATACCAAAGCAAACTAGATATAATAAAAGTAAAAAAAGCCTACCACCATTCAAAATATCATGCGTTAAAATTAAAGTATTTAAATATTTACCTCTTCTACATTTTTCATTTTTTCTTTTTTCTTTCGAAAAATTAAATTTGGACGCCCGCACAACTTGTAATTGTCAATATTTTGAAACGTAAAAAATATGGTAAGCATAAGTGTTACCATACAATATATCTAAATGCTCAAAAGGGCAAAAATGTTTCTAGCAAATTTTTAAAAAATCAAAAATTGCACGTCCTTTTTAAAGGTCGTTGAACACTAATGGGTTAAATATATTTTTAGACATACAGAAATCAATTGTACTATTTTTGTACAATTTATTTAAAGCAATAAGAGTAGATCCGAGCAAATAATATTTCCATTAATAATATCATAAATAAGCATCATACTATGAACAATTCGTCTATTTTCGAGCAAATCCAAATTAATAAGCATGCAGCGTGCTTTGTAAGAAGGAATAGGCTCAGTAAAAGGAATCAATCGCAAAGCAAATTTTACTAATTTCCTCTGAATACGATTAATATATAAGCCATAATATGGATTCCAAATGAAGGATGCATACTCTAAATTGGAACTTACGAAAGATGTACAGTGAGTTACAAAACTGTTCACAAAAAAACATATTTCTGGTTTTAAGGCTATATTTTTTTGTAAAAAAAGTTTTTAAAAAAAAGTATGCAGAAAACTTGCAAATTCTTTATTCTAGCTAAAAAAAAAATCAAAACTAAAATATTTCACATTTTATTTAACTTGGGTAGTTATTTTTATACTTAGTCTTTTGTGAACAGAAACTGCCCTAGGAGCCAGCAAGGAGCCACCGCCAAACTTTAAGGTCTCCGGTGCAATGCGTGCACGTATTTCCTGTAAGAGGCATGGCACCGCCTACTAAAAAAAATATATTTTTACTCAAGTTTCAATCTATCTACATACCAAATTTCATCAAAATAGGTGCAGTGGCACAGCCGTGATACCGTTTTTTCCCATATGGAGCGATGCCACGCCCCATTTCGTTCCAAAAAATAACTGTACTTTTTAAGTTTGCTATTATATGGAGTAATTTGTAATTTCGAGTGATCAAAATAATAGCCTTACATATTGACGAGTGCCTTTTCCACCAAAAAGACGATCTTACTCTCATCGCTCCACATATTGTTTCTCTACTTTGCAAGCGGCCATATCATGTACCCGTGCGTAAAGTTCGATCTTTTTGTGATATGGATTTTTTTAACAATGGAACTCGTCGTGGATTCTGGGCACTCAAATTTCTACACTCACTGCTTATTAAGCACTTTCTTTATTTCAGTAGCTGGCGAAAACGAATTATGTTTCGAAAGCCGTATTGGACAATTCACTTCCCGGGGGACATAGAAGGCTTTCGTTCTCGTGTTTTTCGTTTATTTGTGTATTTCATCGTATTCCAAACCATTTTCACAGAACATCTAATAAAATTTTAAATTTCCTTAAAAGTCTTACTTTGCGAAATGGAATTTTTAATAATTTTACATTGTTCTGGCATAGAATGCTTTCCACGGCCCACTTAAATGCAAGAACTTGAAAAAATCAAATAATAGAACTTACTTTTTACGAACAAATTTTTTTAATAAGAGTAAATATCTTATCTTCAGAAGTAATGAAGTTGAACATTACTACCAGTATTATTTTGATCACTCGAAATTACAAATTACTCCATATAATAGCAAACTTAAAAAGTACCGTTATTTTTTTGGAACAAAATGTCATGTGCTTATTTTGTGTACTTACCATGTAACTATATTTTAAAAGATTAGAAAAAAACGTCATTTATTCGAAATATTTTCTTTCAATTCATAAATGACATCGCACTACAATTTTTTTGATCACAGCTGTACCTGTTGGTTTTTTGCAATAAAAATCAGAAGTTTGACATGACAAATTCTATTACTAAAAACAGAAACTGCGTCAATATTTTATTTCATTGAAAACGGTGTCTTATGTTCTGTTTATTCCACGTAGACCGATTCTTGCCCCCAAATAAATTTAGAAATACTGGAGAATTCTATTTTGATTCTATCTTAATCTCTTTCTGCATCGTGTTAACATTTCTCTGTGTACAATAGTTAAATTAATATAGTTGTTAAATTAAATAGTTTGTGTCTTCGCTAGTTTAATATGGAATTTAACTCCACATATTTTGGTACTGTTTTCTTTTTTATTGTTTTAAATGATAGACAATTGAGATAATAACCATGAATGAAAAAAAAAAAACTAAAGTTATAAGTTCTAATAAAGTTTCAACCACTGTATATTTAAACAAAACATCTTATACTTTCTCTTAGATCAGAAAAATATGACGGAAAGCGAATTGAATCAGAAAGGACAACACAAAAGGAAGGGAACACGCCGCATAAGCGACGTAGTTTCGATTCAAAATCTGTTTTTAATAGATTGTCTGCACCGCCAGTTCGAATATCAGATGAAGAATTCAAACCCCGCCTTAATTCAAGAGTAATTCGAGAACTTCCATCAAGACAAGAAATTGTGGCGGCACAGTGTTCTGATGCAGAATCAAGGGCTCGTAATCGACGCATGTTTGGGTCACTGCTAGGAACTCTTCATAAATTTTGTGTAGAAGAATCTCGCTTAAAACAAAAAGAAGATAAAAAAGCAAAAATTGAAAAAAAACTAGAGGAGCAAGAATTGCAAGAAAAAGCAAGTTTGAAAAAAGAACGGGAACTACTATTTTTTGATCGAAAACGAAAGCAATTAGAAATTCGTAAATTGGAATTAAAAATGAGTCGCCTAAAAGATTTCGAAGTTTGGGAAGCATCACAAAACTTTTTGAAAAACCAGATACGAACAAAAACCAAACCGTATATTTATTTTAGACCTCGAGTTATGAACAAAAACACCGATAAACTGCTTTTAGACACACGTAATGTTCTAACATCAGAAATAAACCAGAAAAAAGAAGCCATCAACAAAGAAATTGCGGTAATTGAAGATCGCTTCAGACTTCAAGAAGATGAAAATGATGAATGCAAAACTGATGCACATGTTATTAAATGCATATTTGATGAAAATAATAAAGGGAATTCGAACCTGGAAGAAAAGGAAGAAATAATTAGGTCAACTGATAACCATCTGTTCATCGCAGATATTCAGAAAAAGAGTAAGTCGAATTATTTTTTTACAAAATTTAGCTTAAAACTGTTTTTGTGTCTGGAAGCTACATTATTTGACTGTAGATAGATCACGTTTGTATGGAAAACTTATTTCTGTCTTAGGACTGACGATAGAAATTTTTATATTTGTGCCCAAAAATAGCTCAGTAAAATTTTAGATTTCTAGTTCAAACGATTAAAACAAAAGATTTCTATTTCACCAATTTCTTTTTACTATGTTAGCTAAAAAATTCCCAAAACTTATTCCTGAAACTAACATATCCTTACCGTTAATGGCTTAGAATATTTATTTATGATTTTACTCTTTATCTTGAATTCTTCGGGAACTCTTAAAATTCGAAAACTTTTACCTTTGTAACTATACTGGCTTTCACACGCGGCTACGTCTGCGCACACACGTGATGACACGGTCCTTTATTCAATCCTGTCTTAAGTATTTTTATTGTATAGGAGGTTCCACGTCTCATTTTTCAATTCCGTCCATATTTTGCCATGCTGATTGTTGCAGAAAGTAATAGAAAAGAGTAGGATAACGACAAGCTTGTGGTTTGTATTTATGCTTCGGCAGTTTCGTGGAAATACATTAAATTGGCTCATGCAATAGGAATAGAAATTAAAATCATTTCAATCAATTTTGCACAGATTTTTAGATGAATTTTTGTTTTATTAAATGAATATACACGCAAACATGGAAAAAAATTTTATAATTACATATGTAATTGCTTAAAAAATCGTGTAATGCCGCTTGATTCTTCTTTTCAACCTTCATATTTTCAAATAAATGTTATTGTAGACACTGACTCAAACCAAATAAAACATCCCAACGTGAGGATTGAACGCATAACATCTGCTGAAATAAAAAGTGCTATAAAAGATGGGATTAAACTTAAAAAGTCTCCAGGTTTTGACCTAATTACAGCCGACATTTTAAAACAACTTCCACATAAAGCTATTTTGAAACTTACAATCTTAAACAATGCAAACATTCGACTTTAACGTAAAGTTGCGGAAGTTAAAATGGTCCCGAACAAAGCAAAAACTTTCTTGACGACACATCGCATAGACCCATATCCTTGTTACCACTTCTATCAAAATTATTTGAGATACTTTTGCTTAAAAGATTAAAACCTATCATTAAAAAAAAAAATCATCCCATATCATCAATTTGGATTCCGAAGACAACATTTATTTTTTTTTATTTATTCATTACTTTTCTTATTTACTTACATATTATAGAACTTATTAAAATTTTTATTTTAATTCTTATGAACAAAAGTGGGTAGTGACATTTATATTAAGGGGCTATACCAGTGTGACACTTTCAAAAACTCGATTTTTTGTTTTTTGGCTTATTTGATAGTTTATACTTTCAAAAATATCGTATGAAAGCGGCAAGGTCGTATCTTGAATAGTTTTTGAATGGCAGCGTTCTAAAGAGCGACCGCTCGCAGGTATAAACCTCGATAGTTGAAACTTTAAACGCGTTTTTCACGAAACGAGATTTTTCAAAATTGCTGACATCATAACTCAAAGAGAAATTGACCGATCGACTTCAAATTGAAACTGAGAACTCTTGAATATATTTACTACACACGATCTTTTTAATTGGTTGAAAATTGTCAGTTTGGCATTAAAAAAACGGGAATTTTTTCCCCAAAAAAACGACACTTTTTTTTAGAATTACGCCATTTTGTTAATTTTTGATATTTTTCAAAAATCGTAGGTCATTGTATAGGAAATAGCTTCAACTTTAATAACCTTTTTGAATTTTTCTGTTTCAACTACTCATTCGGCCGGAATCATGTCAGCAGTTGTGGAACTTTTTTTTTTGGCATCTCCGAAGACGGCACATAACTCCGCTATTTTTCAATATTTTTGTAAAAAAAAAAATCATAAAATATAGTTAAAAATATACCTTATTATGTCCAAAAAACTTCAAAACATTCTATGGAGTACTTTCTTTTAAAAAAAATCGCGAAAATCGCCTATTTTTTAATGGGTTACACTGGTATAGCCCCTTAAAGATAAATAGTAGAAAAGCACTTCATTATTCAAATAGTAAATCTATGGTAACAATAATTGAGGGGTGACAAGTTCAATACACAAGTATGATTAGAAAGAAAACAAAAAGACACTACTTTCAAATTATAGATAATATTTAACAATAACCAACGATATAAATTATATCCAATTCCTCCAACTTCCTCTAAATCTAACAAAAACCATGTTTGAAGAGTCTGCTCCAAAAAAAAAAAATGAAAATTGTCATCTTAGGTCGACCATGGCTTCGATTTTTTTTTTTTTTTGGAGCACACTCTTCAATTATGGTTTTTTTTGAAGGTAAGACTAATTAATATTCAAGGAGGAACAATTAAAATTCAAAGGGAGACATAGTTAAAATTGCATTTAAGTTAAAAAAAACATGAAAAGTTACATATAAAGTTAAAAAAAAATAGCTATCTGAATTTTAATTAAACAACCTTGCATATTAATTCAAGACAGCCTTACTTTCAAGAAAAACTATGGCTAAAAAAAAAAAAAAAAACGAGGCCAGCTAAAACGCTAATTCTGACGTATATGACTAATCCAGCTCATTTTAGAATCAATAATAACACCAAGTATTTATATTCTTTAACAGCTTCAACCCTGAAACAGTTTTAATTACAGCCCTCATTATGATTGTATGACCTGGTGTAATAATTAGGATTGCAAGGGCAACTGATCAATTTAAAACGAGGACCCAAGACGGAACCTTGGGGAACTCCTAGGTTAAGAATTTTTATCAAGCTTTTTACTAACAATTTTCACCCTTTGCATTCTAACCGATAAATAGGAAACAAACCATTGCAACATAAAGCCTCGGATGCCAGCATTTTCAAGTTTATTTAGAAGAATTTCGTGATTAACCATATCGAAAGCTTAGGTATACCAATAAATAGTTAGACTGGCGGTCGATTTTTTACGGTTCAAATTATTAAAAACAGTTGATTTACCTTTTCTAAAACCAAACTGCTCACAGCCAAAGAAACCATAATTATTAAAAAATTTTTCCAATCGAATCTTAATTGCTTTTCGAAAATCTTACTTATCGTGGCGAGTAGAGAAATTGGACGATAATTACTCCTGGCCTTACGGTCTCCTTTCTTAAAGAGTGGTAATAAATCCGCACATTTTAAAGCCTCTGGAAACTATTCAATAGGTTCATAGGATTAACGATATCATAGAACGTTCACTAGAAGAAAAGCAGGGTCGTTCTGTATTCCTTGACGTTGCATAGGCTTTCGAATAAAGTTTGGCATGAAGGCTTAATGATTAAATTAGAATCTCATCTCTTAAACAATAATTCTATGTTATTTATTATACAGTAGAACCTCTTTAAGTCGAACTTGATGGGAGACGCCAAAAAATTCGAGTTATAGAGTTTTCGAGGACTTCGAATTAAGCGAATTTTGTCAGGAAATGTTCGACTTGTTAGAGAGGTGAAATAAATAAAAATCAAACAATCAATAAACAGTGGCGTGTATTGCAGTAGGACCAAACTATTTCTGATAATTTTTCAATCGACAACAATAAAGTAACTTCGCTAAAGTTCAAATGAAATCACGTGTTAACGTCAGTCATAAATTCCTTTATCATTTCAAAGAATTGGTTTATTATATGAGTAGGCTTTTACATTAATTTTTAAGAAACAATGATGTACATTGTTGGCATATTCTTAAAGTCGGTATCTTATTTTTCTTCGAGCTATAGAGGTAATTCGTTTCAAATAATCGAGCTGAAGAGGTTGTAAAATCAAACATTGCTTTGTTCGGGAAAATATGTACTGAAATTACTTGTACTCACTTATTATTTCGACAGATTTCGAGCAATGGAGGTTTTGGGGCTTGAAATGAAGAAAACACAATATTTTTTCGAGTTTGGGAAGTTTTCGACTTATCGGGGTTCGACTCAAAGAGGTTCCACTGTATTCCAAAAAATGTTTGAGTCAAATTTTAAAATACTCGATGACTTTTTTGAAAATAATGTTTTTGAAGTTTAAATATATTTAAAATTCACCTATAGATAAGCACTAAGCAATATAGAAAAATCAAAAATATCGGAGAAAAAAGTCAAAAAAGTGTGCAGTATGCGAATTTTTTTTGGGGAATATGTTTAAAAATTGGTTCATTATGGGGGATAGGAGAAAATGTAGTTAAGAATAATATTTAATATATATAAAATAGGTATATAATATACTGAAGTTAAAATTTGCCAAAAAAATTTAATTGTTTTGAAATTTTTTTTGGGCAAAATTTTTAAAAATAGGTACATTTTGTAGAAACTTTTGTTTTCCGTAGGAATTTTCAAAGTTTTCATCTGGGAACCTTGGATAGCACCACCATTCTCAAGAAGAGGTCCCACTAGACTAATAAAAATAATACTAGATGTTAAAGGATTGAAAAACAATCTCGGACTACGTTTTAAGAAATAAAATTGAGAGTTTGCCTTTGAACTGTTTGAAAGATATTTTACTGAGTCTCATAAACGATAATAAAGACGGAGAACATGTCTGTGTTATTTTTGAAGAGATTCGGTAAAGTATCTGTCGGAGGTCTTTAAAAGACACCTTACAAAAGCTGTAAAAAGAGTGCTTGCCAAGTGTAGAGTTCTATCAAGAAAACTTAAATAAGTATTTTGAAGATTTTTTGTAGGAATAAAAAAATATTTAATTTTATTATCGGATTTCATTTTTACGTACCTTCTGTACGCCGGTCTCAAACCCATGCCCCATCGGTACATAATCCTGCACGCTATCGACTAGGCTATCTGCGATATATTACTTTATACGTTAAATGCGAATCATATTTTTCTCAAATTTGTCTTGGCAAAGTATTTTAATAAGAAAAAAATGAACAATATAAACACATGAGGAAGCAGAAATTTCGGGAGGATTTCTTTAGCCCTATTCTATAATAAATGCAAAATAAACCCTTCGTATGTATATTGTTCGTATTTTTAGCCACACACAAGATGCGGGCGTTGTTTGGCAATGGGATGGCACCACCTATACAGCTGAAATACCTAAATCGTTATATCTTGGCACCCAAGACAATTTTTTACGTTTTAGTAAGTCGATTTTTCGTAAAATATCATCGAAAAAGGACGCACTCTGTCCGCGCTCTTTGCAGGTTTGAGCTAGGAACCTCAAATTTTGTGACAATTATTTTCAAACCCCATGATAGAATTCAAACGTAGTAGTGTCATCGCGTTATATTTGGCCAGAAAACCACAAGTGGCTATTGTTAGAGACCTCCAAAACCTCAATGTGAATAAGTCTTTTGTATCTCGCACCATATCTCGATACAACGATACTGGCAGCGTTGCAAACCGTCATTGTTGTGGTTGAAAAAAAACAACAACTTAACCAAAAATGATGCGCAACGTCAAGATGCGAAATAAACGGAATCCTAGACGCAGTGGAAGACAAATGGTAACTGAGTTGCAAGTATCGCCAAGAAGCATTCAACGAATATTGAAAAATGAACTAGAAGTGATGCCTTATAAGTTTCAAAAAGCGCGAAATCTTACTGATACACAAAAAATGTTAGACTCGAGCGATCAAAGGAGTTGCATGACGGCTGAGTTGGCCTCCGCTGGTATTTTTGGACCGTAGCGTTAAGGTAAACGTCAATGTGCCTCGCGAAGCGGTCTTGGAAGAAACTCTGAATCCATGTGCTCAAAAGCATTTTGGTGAAAGAGTGGATGTTTCAAAAGCTCCACCGCATTACAAGGCACGCGTAAACCAAGAATGGCTAAAAAAACAATGTATATTAGGTATATTAGGACCAAAACCGGTATCAAAATGTTTTTAGACGCAGATCCCAAAATTTTTGAACTACTTATTTTATTCTGGTGTGTCAGAACAGAAAATATTTTGTAAATGTTATTTTATTAAGCTTACTGTTCAATATAATGTGTGTCAACACCACAAAGAAATTATCTTTCAAGGAGTCAGCCGATTTTTATACTGTTTGCGCTTGCTACTTCATTTTGACTCGCTAACAAAGCTTGCAACGAAGCGCCTGCAAGAAAAAGTGTAGTAACAAAGGGTTAACAAAAACAAAGATAAAAACAGAAAAAGAAGTTTTACTTTGCTTTGTTTCACTTTTTGCTTGGGTTCTCACATATCTTTGCAAAAAAGGAAACATATTAGGCTTACGAACTCTTACTAATTGGCTTAAAAGTTACTGTTGAGTCCACCTAACAGTGGATGAAACTAGCTTTAGCTTTTTTTTGTTTAATTTGTCTTTATTAAGTGTATTTTTCTTGGTGTTGACACACATTATATAGAACAGTAAGCTCAATAAATTAACATTTACAACTTATTTTATTTTAGACCTGAAATATAGTTACAAGCTGTATTTACCAATTGTGAGCCATTACTCAAAATTGGGGGAAACAGTTATATTGGATTTTTATGACCAGTTTTTCGTTTTTGTTTCGGCTTAATATATATTTTTTTTCAATCCTTTTATGTTTCTTTTGCTTACGTTGAAGGTAGTAAAATATTATTTGTTTGAATTCGTTTGATCGTTGCTTATGCTGTTTTTTGTTTTTGGTGTTTTTAGGAATTCCTTTTAGACTGCTAATGTTTCCGATGTTTCTATGTAATGCATGCATGAAAGCGAAATTCATGTTTGTATTAACAGTAAAAAAACAACAGTAGAAAATACTCAAAGAATTCTATTTTATTTTTTAATTAATTAAAAATATTTTATATTTTAGGTGACATGGACTTCAAAGAAAACGATTCAAGAAACGTTCATGAACCTGCTCTAAGCAGTAGTATAGTCGTCGTAAAAAATGAATCACCGAGCGAAGTAAACTTTTTAGAATGATTATTGTAAAATATTGTTAAGGTCTACTCTAATTCTTGCGTAGGTAGCTCTGTCACTTATTAAAACAATATGTATACTATTAATTTACCAATTAATATTAGATACTAAAAATATAAATACAATTCATTCAAAAGGTTCTGTAATTGTTTTTATTTTCAAGAAACTTTTATGTAGGTATTGCAGATATCAAGTGGGATCATCAAAAGATGAGGTACAGTGGCTCACAGCTTATTTGACCCACCTCATTTATAAAATTATTATGTTATATAAAACGGTATTTTTAAACAAAACGAATAAAAAATTTAATGCATTTTTTTTATTGAAATCTTTTTTTTATTATTCACAAAAAAAATGAAGAAAAATTATTCAGTTTTAACAAAGTTTCACTAAAAAAACTTAAACAAAATTCATGTCAGAGCTTAAAAGACCCATTAAAAACATATATGTAGTAAAAAAAGTAATTAATTCACATAATATTTGTAAATAAATTAATAGCTAATATTATGTGGGATAACCTTTTTGATCCAACACTGCATTAAGGCGATTATTCATCGAATCCACGCCCTTTTTTTTTGTATAAATTAAACTCCGTCAATTAACATAAAACACATATATTTTTAATTTCCTACTATGTAGGCTTTTTTTTCCCTACTATGTAGGGCTCAAACCGAATATTACAAAGTCACCGAAAGAACTAACTAAAAAACCAAAATCCAAAGCTAACCTACCCCGAACCTAAAATCAAGCTTCTGCTGTTGCTCTGTCCATATCGCTGCCGTTGTTATTGTTTCTGTACTGTTGTTCTGTTGATATCGCTGCCGTTGTTGTTGTTGTTATGATTTTTCGGGTGTTTGATAACAGTTGATTTCTCACGCGAAAACTCCTAGACATGTCGTCAGCAATTTATATGCAAAAGCGGATGCTTGTGCAAGGTATTGAATTGACTGCGATAATTCTGTGGGAATGGAATGTGGAGTGGCTATTTGTGCAGGGTGTCTAATTAACCGGTGTTAACTTATATTCAGGAAAAATTTTATTCCATTCGATCATGAGTACATTTTTGAGGTCCATTTTATCTCTTATGTGGCGATTTCGAATATCTCGTTCCAGCACAGACCACAAGTTCTCTATAACAATCAAATCTAGAGACTGTGGAGGTGTTGCGATGATATGGGGATATTTTCATGTGAGCCATGTTCGCACTATTGATGACTTGTATTTGGGTTTTTGTCTTGATAAAATCGAAAATTTGCTTCTATATTTAAATTTTTGGCACCCTGCATCAAATTGTGTCGTAGTATTTCCAAATCATATATGAGCAGTTCCATTACTTTTCGTGAGAACCGACCGCAATGGGATCTCCGATTTGGTTCAAACTTTACGATATTGAAGTACATCATATACAACTACGATCCCCAAATTTTTGGCCCTTCAAATGCCCCTGGTGCAAAGATATGAATTTTTAAAACTCAAAAATTGACGTTTTTTGCCCTATATTAGAATATCCGTATTTCGGGAACCTTAGCTCCAAATTCAACTTTATAGGTCTAATTTTTTTTGGTACATATTCAACTTATTGATAAAAAAAAGTTCAGAATACTCCTGCATTTGGAAAATTGTTTGTCATCTCATTTCTCAGAATAATCGAAACAGAAAAACATCCCTTTTTGAAAGTGACGCCAAGTAGTCAAATTTTGATAAAATCGCTTTTACTCGAGCTAGTTTTTTTTTGTCTTTTTCAGCCCTTCAAAATGCAAACTAAAAAGTTAAAAAAATCGTTAAAAAATCGTAATTTTTTCGGAATTCGCGTTTTATACATTTTTAACTGGCTATATCTCCGTTTTTTTGGACGCAACCCGACTTAAAATTTGTGTTTTATAACCCCAAAGTGGGTCCAGAAGTATGACGTTTGGGAAAGACTTCCCGGCTGTACTCCCAAAAGTGCCTGTTTTTGCTAATTTTTACCGCGAATTCCGAGCCCAAAATTGTCTTTACGGCCTCTGACGCACAGCCATCGTCACGTGTTTTTTAATTAAATTGAAATTAATTTGGGAGTTAGAAAAAAAAATCGTCATGTGAGAAAATCTCATTCAAAATCGAATAAAATTTCGAAACGAAACCAGTTGCTGCATTGCGGCACTCAATTCGAAACAAGACGAAATTTTACGACAAAGTTATCTATTTTTTTTATTATCATATGACAGACTACGTCAAAGTTTCAATTTGAATTTCGTGCATTTGGTAAGATTTGTGTTTAAAAAAATTAATCCAATTTTCGATCGTCAGTCATAGTAAAACATGTTCCTATTGGCTAAAAATTGTGAGCAGGAGAAATCAAAAAAAAAAGGAGAGCGTAACAGTGGAACAAATTAACTCGTTTATGTACATTATTTGATAGTACGTAAGGTGATGTGATATCGGTTTATTTTTTGGTTTTTGTGTCAAACTTCGTAAGAAATTTAGTATGGTGCAAGCAGCAATGTTAAATAAAACTTAGTCAATATTTTTTGAATTGAACTTTGAAAGGTACTTACAATAACAAATTACATATATTACATTAAATAAGGAAGTTTGAAGGTTTCTTTGTTTATGTTGTAATTTTATTAAATTTTCTTTTCCGATTAGAATATTTTTCTTTAATTTCATTATTTAAAAGTCTCATTCTAAAAAACATTCTAGCTAATACAGTGTTATTGACTGTTATTGTCCAGTTTTGCCTTGTATCGCCATTCTTCATTTTTTTCACCTGCCCTGCAGTAAATATTCGCCCCAACGTTTCTTCTAAATTTCGGTGAGATAAACTTACGCGATCTAATTGTTGACGCAGCTCTTCTATTGTATGCAAAGTTGGCTATGAACATTTTTCATTGTTTCATTTTCGAGCCGCAATGACACTCTATGGAAAATTTAAGTTAATTTATCTCAGGAATTTCGTTGTACCGTGATTATTTTCAACTTTTACTTATAATTTACTTACATTTGCTGTTTCAAAGCACGTATTTGAAGGTTAAGAGCATTATTATTTATGTCTACATTCATCACCATGTTCTATAACAACACTATTTTCTTCGTTGCATTGTTGTGTGAAGTTTATCCCTTGTAAAGGCTGTTTAACACTTGGGACTACATTTGGCTTAAGCTTGGGCACATTATTTAAAGTTAGTCCTATTTAACATACATAAGATGACGTCACGTTAGAGGCTTAAGTATACACTCAGCTGACATGGGTTGCAACTTACCCAATTCAAATTTAAAATTTCTCTCAAAGTCTTCAATTTTGAAGTGCAACGAGCATATTCTGTCATGCTTAGTAAGTGGTCTGCTTCTTGCGCAAAAGTCAAACCAGCACTTCAATTGATCCGGCTCACTTGGAAACCTGAAGTAGTGTATTACTTCTCCAGAACCTATTTTACCAATAATATATAGATTTCATTTAAGAAAAATTGGCCCAAAAAACGTGAGGCAACCCTAGTTTAAGACACGCTTTGTCAAGGCAACCCTATATATTCTGTTTAGGCTCATCGAGCCTAAATCTATCATTTGACACCAATTTCATGCTGTAATCTTATACACTTTTTATTAAGAAAAATTTACGTAAAAAACGGGTGGCAACCCTAGTTTAGGACACGCTTTGGCAAGGCAACCCTATATATTCTGTTTAGGCTCATCGAGCTCTATCATTTGACACCAATTTCATGCTGTAATCTTATACACTTTTTATTAAGAAAAATTTACGCAAAAAACGGGTGGCAACCCTAGTTTAGGACTCGCTTTGACAAGGCAACCCTATATATTCTGTTTAGGCTCATCGATATCTATCATTTGGCACAAATTTCAAGCTGTTATCTTCATTAATAAAAATTAACCCAAAAACCGGTGAAAACCAATGTTTGCGACAGAATTCAACAATGCAATCCCAGGTATTATGTTTAGGCCTTTTCGAGTTCTATCATTTGGCATACATTTGGAGCTGTTATGTACTACAGTTTTAATTAGAACAACAAAATTGGGTAAAATTCGGGCATTTTCGGCCATCGGGACACGCTTTGACAAGGCAACCCTAGATATTCTATTTAGGATCATCGAGCTCTATCACTTGGAATAGGTCCCATGGTGTAATTTTATACACTCGACTTTTCTACAGCCGGCTCTTGGGCTATAGAGTGCGTTTAATTTTAATTAAAAAATAAAATATTTTTTGTTATCTATCCTTGTCAGGGACTTAATTTTTTTTCTCTTAATTTAAATCTAGCTTTTATAAAGGATATTAAATTCCTTGGTTTGATGTTTTATCAGCTACAAAATTTTAAGCTGGCTGCAAGGTAAGTCGGTGAAAATTTTTTTGTGAAAATAATTTGAGTGCACCTGAAGGTTTTTAATTACATTTTTTCTGCCTTTTGAGGCTGCAGCATGGCGTCGGCGGCCATTACTGCGACTCAAAATGATTTTGAGGTTTTTTGTACCGAACAGGAGGAGTCCTTTCAAAGAATGAAAAAAAAATTTTAATAAAAATTTAATTAGCACAATAAAATTTTCAAATAAAAGAATTAAAAAAAGTTATGCGTCTAACCTATTATTAAAAAAAATGGCGGTGATTTATTTGTGTTTTATGTGACTCTGGTTTTACAAGCGTTCATGAGAACTTTCTAGTAGACTGCGAAATGTAACGAATTTATCAAAGCACCCTGTTTGCTATAGCTTAAAAAAAAATATGCTCTACTGTTCTTGCAAAGCGGTAAAAGCACGCCACTCAAACGCTTTTCTTTTCTTTGTTGTTTTGCTAAGCTATTTTTTTTTTTGTTACAAGACAATAAAATGTATGTATGTATATACGTACATAGGTGTTAGTGGTCTGCACGGATACCAAGAATTTACTCGTTTCAGTATTCGTTCACTTTTCTGTTCCATTGAGTGCCATAGCGTAAAGTAAAAAAAGTTGAATAAGCTTCGTGTATGTATACGCAAAACAAAACTGAAGGTAATGAATCGAACTGAATGTCGTGCTTTATTGTTTTATTTATTCGATGAAAGTGAGGAAGAGAGAATTCATTTGTGCACCAAGGCGTTGCTAGAAGATTTACAAGCGCTTTTTTTTATTTATTTATCTGAAAACTAAAATAAAACGAGTGTCCGGGATTATATTAATTTTTTAACATCATTGTGGATCTGTTTAAAATACTTTTTGGTAGTTTTATCTTTAGAATGATGCTAGAAAAATGACTATAACTACTGCCCTACATTTACATTTACAAAGTTCAAAGTTTTTTTAGTATAATTTATTAATCACAACGATAAGTTAAAAATGTTAGTTCAGTCCATATAAAAAAAATAACAAAATATATTGTTACGAAATTTCTGTCTCTTTGACGATAATTTCGATCTCTCACACTTTTCTGAGTTCGGTCACTGGATTGTGTAACAATTAAAAACACACAAACTTATTTAGTTATAAAATGGTTTATTTTATTAACGTTCAAATTCTAATATTAATTTAACACTGTATAGAAAACTGTTTTGTTCTACTACGGATCACACTGTATTCACTTTATTGTTTATTGCTTCGCTGTTCTAACTCAACTGTGTCACTCAGCTCAGATGACAACCCTTTTATACTGCAGTCATCACTCTCTCGAATAATCCAGTAGCTTCTAAGTGGCGTACATTCTACCATTATCTACAACCCACCAGTGCTACTTTGTAGCGTGCATTCTACCACTATCCACAATTCACCACAATTCACCAGCATGGCGCACTGACGTTGAGCTCACAATTATCCAGAATGTGCTATTATTAGATGGCGTTGTACGACGTTGAATTTCACAATCTAGATGTCTCTATGTTATTGACTATAATAGTGTACTGCAGCGTCTGTTCGGTTTATTATTTTTACACCATTACGCTAGATGGTGTATGCTAGCTAGTATCGTTTAGTTTCTTTTGTTGGTATTTATTTCAAGAGTTTTTCTAGCATAAACCAAATTTCGCTACACTGCCCTCCGCTTAAACTTGTTCGTCCCGAACAAGAGTCTCTCCGTTTCTAGTATAAGGTTCCAGCCTTTCGATGTGGACTACCTTAAATTTATTTTTGTTCCCGGGGTATTTTCGGATTCGATACACAACATCATTAATCCTTGTGACGATCCGGTAAGGTCCATCCCAGTGAGTCCGAAACTTAGGAGACAAGCCTCGTTTCCGTTGTGGGTTGTGTAGCAGCACTAGTTGACCTTTCTTGAACCCTTCAGTATTTGCTCGAAGGTCACACCGAGCTTTCATCTTGTCGCGATCTTTATCACGTTCCTTTTTACGCGATTTAGAACGACGTCTAGAAGATTTCTCCCGACTTCGAGAACGTTCTCGGCGTGACTGCTCTCGTTCTCGCTCTTTCTCATGTTCGCGTTCCCTTTCTCTTCTTCTGCGCTCACGATCTTTATCTGGCCGTTCTGAATCCTCCTTTTCAACTTTGTCTCTTTCAGCGCGCTCTCTAACCTCCTCTCGTTCACGTTCTCTTTCACGTTCCCGCTTTCGTTCTCTGTCGCGTTCTTTACGCCGTTCGCGATCACGCTCGCGATCTCTTTCACGTTCCCTTTCACGATCACCACGATCCCGATCACTGCGCTGGTCCCATCTTACCTCCTCTTCAGGCAAAACGTTCAAACGGCGCACATCAATTGTTCCAGCTTTATTTTCCGTTCGTGAACATTCAATTTTACATAGACTACGGAAAAATGCATCCGCATTTCCATGCTGGCTTTCTTTGCGATGTGGTGGTCGTTTCTCAGGCTCCCTCTCCGGAATCGAACCCTGATTCCCCGTACGCACCTGCTGCCCGCTACCATTTTCGCCATCATTCACCCTATTTTCTTCTTTCTTCTTTTTGGTGAATGTGATGCAGATCGTTTACGACGTGATTTGCAGTCACGTGGCATGTGTCCCTGTTTACCACAGTTGTAGCATTTTCCGCTGAAGCTACCGCTGGCGAACGATGAATTTTTCTTTTCAGCCTCCACCTCCATCCGACGAGTTTTCAGTGATGGGCGGCATGTTAACGCAATCGTCTCCTGCGTGAGGGCAACCGTTACTGTTTCATTAAATGTTGTCTTCGGGCTCCTCATTGTCTCGCGTTTTGTTTCTGAGTCACGTATGCCATCAATAAACGCCTCTATTTTGAATTTTTCAGCTACGACACTTAACTCGTCAGGATAGGAAAGGTGTGCCAATCGCTCAATATCCGCAGCATACTCCTGCAAGGACTCACCAGATTTTTGGATACGACTTTTTAACTCCAATCTGTGAATCTGCTTCATGTGGTCACTGCCATATTTTCGCTGTAAGGCATCCATCACCGCCTTGTAGTTTTTCTGCTCCGCCACTGGAACCGTTTGCAATACTTCTGCAGCTGCGCCTTTTAATGCTACAATTAGTCCAACGATTGTGACCAGATGTTGTTTCGAACTGGAGCTTGAAAACACTGAATGGCGTTGTTCCATCGAATGAAGGTGCCTTAAGCCTCTCTGCGCTGATTTCTCTTATAACTTGAGTGGTTGGTTCACTTATTTCCAACTGTTGAATCCTTTTATTAACGTCCTCAAAATTATTTTGAACTTTTTCAAGATTGTTTGGAACTTTTTCAAGATTATTTTGAACTTCTTCCTTGAATGATTCAACGTCATCTCGTAACTCAATCATTTTTGCATCGAAGCCATTTACCATTTTGGCCACCTCCGTTCGAACAGCCTCAATGTTTTGATTCATTGCGTGGATCTGCGTCGCGTTCTGACTTAGGCTCTGATCAATTTCTTCTCGAACGGCCTGGATATTGCTATTCATTTGTAGTGCATTTTGACTTAACTTCTGGTCTATTTTTTCCTGAACCGCATGGATCTGCAGCGCGTTCTGACCAATTTCTTCCCGAACGGCCTGGATATTGCTTGTCATCGCCATTAACATTTTCTCGAACTTTGACATATCTACAACTTCACCACTTGCCACTGGTCCAGAAGTTTCTTCCACTTCGCTGCTGATTCTGATACATCACTATAAAATTCATGCTCTTCCAGGTTTACACCTTGAGCCTCAAGAGCCTGCCGTAAGCGTTTCTGTAACTCCACCTTTCCGCCAGTAGATTGCAGACTGAGCTGCTGCAACTCCTTCTTCAGTTGATCCACTTTTAGTTCGTCAAACTTAACCATTTTTATTTATTTATTTTTTTTTTTTTTTTTTTTTAATTGATTGTTAATTCTTTTTACACAATCCCACTTCTGACACCAATTGTTACGAAATTTCTGTCTCTTTGACGATAATTTCGATCTCTCACACTTTTCTGAGTTCGATCACTGGATTGTGTAACAATTAAAAACACACAAACTTATTTAGTTATAAAATGGTTTATTTTATTAACGTTCAAATTCTAATATTAATTTAACACTGTATAGAAAACTGTTTTGTTCTACTGCGGATCACACTGTATTCACTTTATTGCTTATTGCTTCGCTGTTCTAACTCAACTGTGTCACTCAGCTCAGATGACAACCCTTTTATACTGCAGTCATCACTCTCTCGAATAATCCAGTAGCTTCTAAGTGGCGTATATTCTACCATTATCTACAACCCACCAGTGCTACTTTGTAGCGTGCATTCTACCACTACCCACAATTCACCACAATTCACCAGCATGGCGCACTGACGTTGAGCTCACAATTATCCAGAATGTGCTATTATTAGATGGCGTTGTACGACGTTGAATTTCACAATCTAGATGTCTCTATGTTATTGACTTTAATAGTGTACTGCAGCGTCTGTTCGGTTTATTATTTTTACACCATTACGCTAGATGGTGTATGCTAGCTAGTATCGTTTAGTTTCTTTTGTTGGTATTTATTTCAAGAGTTTTTCTAGCATAAACCAAATTTCGCTACAAAATAAATAAACATAATTCATAAATAAATCACATACGCTTATTGATTTCAGTCAATTAAGATAAAATAACGCCACACTTTTTTTTTTGAGATATTTAAAAATTTTTTGTAACGAAATATCTCAAAAACTATAGGAAATAGGATAAAAAACCCGGCATCTTTTTCGTTTTCAAAAACTGTTTTTATAATATAACATAAATTTATTGAGAAAACAAAGACCTCACTCGCCTGCACACATCAAATTATCACTGATCCTCCCTAAACATTCTTACGCATGTTAAAGTGCATTACTGCGTAGTACAAAATATCAAATGCGTAGTAATCGCGGCACTCGTTGTACTCGCAGCATACATGCATATTATCCATATACATGACGCATTCATCTACGTACAGTTGGTTACGAGTAAGAAGAGAAATTTATAATGATGGTAACAGTAACACAAGCAAACGCTATGTATACGCATTCAAATCAATAAAATTGACTTCGGTAACAGTTTCGTAAGTTAATGATTGTATTTATGCAGACCTCTAGTAGGTATACTAAGCGAAACAAAAACCTGTAAATATATGACGTGAGTGACGGACGAACGGCAACCAGCAGTAAGCCGACCGCTGAGTGGCAACAGGTTGCCAAAAACGCATCGTACAGGCAGCTGCCGAAAAATATCCAACGTGTGCGGGTGCTTGAAAAATAATAATAATAAATCGCTCAGTTGCCGAAAAATATCCAACGTGTGCGGGTGCTTGAAAAATAATAATAATAAATCGCTCTGTTGCCGAGAAATTTATATACGCGTGGTCGCCAGCAGCTACAAAGAATAAAATTTTTCCAAAACGTGAAGATTTGGAATCAGCCATAAAAAAAAATAAAATAATGCTACTGCAATAGTGAAGAAAACAATACTACTTTTAGATAATTTTTGCAAAAAGGTGCGGTATAAACTATTAAATTAAATGCGGGTAAACGCGCTAAACTAAAAAGTATAGTTCTTCTAAAAAAAAAGACTATGCAAGTGTCGCTTTTGTGGTTGATTAATTAGCCAAATAAATTGCTAAAACGTTGTTAAGTGGAATAAAAAAAAAGAAAAACGTGAAATAAATCTAGCCTAGCTAGCAAAATTTTAATCACAAGTCCAATCGTAAAGTTCGTTTATCGCCCTCGAATGAAGTTATAAGCTAGCGCTGCCAGCAACCGCATCAGTGAAAGGAAATTCCTACAAAGACTCGCATTGAATACACGAGAAATGTACAAAACTTGGTTAAGTAGCTGCATTGATGCAAATTAAAAAATTTAAGAAATTAAAGAAAAAAAAAAAAATTACAAAGTTTACAAGAATATGCATCTCGAAAGTGAAGCCGAAGGACTATTGTTCACATAAAAATAAAATATCAAAATTAAGAAAGGGGCCGTTCAAGTATTACGTAACGCAATTTTCGAAGATTTTTGACCCCCCCCTCCCCCCTATGTAACGCGCCGTAACGTTTTCCTCTACCCCCCCCCCCCCCCCTTAAACGTTACGTAACACCCAAGTGACCATATTTACCTAAAAGTCACAATTATGTTGCGAAAAGTACCGGAAATACATGCGTATGTTGTTTATTTTCTTTATTATACCCTACACCGAGGGTATATTCACTTTGTCATTTTGTTTGTAACGCATAGAAGAGGGCGGTGGTAGGTATGAAAAAGTATATACTTAGATATATTCTTGATTAGCGTCACCACCTGAGTTGATTTAGCTATGTCCGTCTGTCTGTTCAAATCAGGTTTACGGAAAAACCAAGAAAGCTAATTGAATGAAATTAGCACACTCAGGTCAGACCTTCTTGCAGGCATCTTGCTATTGAAAATGGACGTAATCGGTTCATGGACACGCCTACCGCCCATACTCTATGTATATTTGCCCAATCCCATTTTGAAAAAAAATGCAGCGATTTTGATGAAACTTGGTGATTAGGTGTACATTTGAACTAAATTAAGATTAGGCTAGGTTTCAAGTTTCCAAAGATTCGCGTGGCACGGTCCTAAATTTTAACCTCTATACCACCATATCTCGTAAACCGTGCAAGATATTGTAATGAAATTTCTTTATTTTTTCGACTTTTTCATCGATTTTAAATTGTTTAGACTTTTTCAACCTCTCTCAACATTAACATTTTGCATATATTTACGACTTTTTCAACAGTTTTCAACCTCTTAAACATTTCACACTTTTTTCGAATTATTTAACCTCTTCAACGTCTTTTTTTACTGAAATATATGTACCTACTTTGAGTGCAGTGTAGGGTATGTGAGTTTCGGCCTGACTGAAGATAACACCTTAACTTGTTCATATTGTTATTTAATAAAAATCACACATAATGTAATAAACATTAGCTTAAAATATGTTAAAATGGCGAAAAATGAGACGAACATATTTTATTAAAATGATAAAAGTTGATGGGATCTAGAACAGCTACAGCAATAAATGAAAAAAATAGGAAATCTTTCCACGCTTACATCTCTGGTTTTGGTTAACCAATCTCGAAGATGATAGTTTTAGGACATTCTGCTTGATAAGTGCTTTAATTTAACATATCATTTATTGCTGTAAATTATCTAGATCCCATCAACTTTTATCATTATAATAAAATTTTTTGGCTGTAGCTATTCAATAAGCATACACATAAAGAAAGCGTTTCATTATACATACCTCATTTCAAATCACCACCCGCTAAAGTAGTTTCACTTCTAAAACAATGTTACGTAACGCGTTGTTCGAAACCCCCCCCCCCCTCCCCTGTAACGCATCGTAACGTTTCACAAGACCCCCCTCCCCCCCTAATTGCGTTACGTAATACTTGAACGGCCCCAAAGGTGAAAAAAGAAAATTCCTAAATTTGCTCACAAAATCAAAAAAAAAAAAAAACAACAACTTGAAAACAATATTTGCTTCAGCAAAAGTGAATATATAACAAAAAAAGGTAATTGAAAAATTGCTAAGCAATTAATTAAAAAAAAATTAAAAAACCATTTTACCATAATATAAAAGAATATAAACAATAAAAAAACGAATGTAACTAAACCAGAAAAGTTACAAAACCCATCAATAAAACCTACGAAATAAAATTACTAACCTAAGAAAACCGCTGCAGCAGCCAGCCAGCATCCAGCCAGCCTCAACGCCAGCATCAACGCCTGCAACAGCAACAACACCCAGCAACGGGGTACCCTCATAAGGGATAAAGAAATAGGTATTTTTATTTTTAAATTCTTTTAAGCTTGTATTTAGAGAATAGATAAAATTACACAAGTTAAACTGATGTAAATTTGTTGTAATGTGTAATTATATTAATTCAATTACATGCATTTTAAGTTTAATTTCGTTGCTTAATTATTTTTTCATAATTTAGTTTCTATTGGAAAATTTGTATTAATAATAATACGTTCTATTTAATTAGAGATAAAAAAAATTAAAACAAAAAAACATTAATTTTTATAAATTTATAAGCAAAATATAGATGTATATTTATTTTCTGTATACATACCATACATAAAAAAAACGCAAAACGAAGAAAAGGAAATTAAAATTAATTGAATTAAAGAAAAATGAAAAATTTTTTTCTTTTAACATGAAGATTTGCTAGGTGAGTAATTTTGGGGGAGATGGCAGGGTGGAGATCCGACGATGATGCAGATGAAAACAAACAATGTGAGCGTAAGTAGTAGGGACCTGTGGGATTTTGCTCCCCGTTTGTAAATTTTTTTGTTTTTTTTTCTATGCGTACGCCAAGATGCGGCTTCGGGAAACCGCGGCCCTAGCCGGAAAGTCTGAGTGCTTGGCTCTGAAGATTCGCGAGTTTTTTCTTTCCGTTTTCATGCCGCGCGTTACAATGTTTACTGATTCTCCTACAATTGAAAAATCTGTAACAAATAATTCAAAAATAAATTATGATCCCCCGTGTTTAACGTTTCCTGATTCTCCTATAGTTGAAAAATCTGTTACAAATAATTTAAAAATAAATTATGAGCCCTCGTGTTTAACGTTTCCTGTTGGTCATATAGGTGACTTAAATGTACTTGTTGACACCTCTGGTGCTGAAGGCATCACGAATAAGAAAATCAAAAATGGTCTGTACCTTTGGGAAAAGCTTAGAAATTTAAAACCTGTTGGTATATGTACAGTTGCGTTCAAAATAATAGGAGTGCTATACTAAAATATCTAACTTGTATCCATACGGCCGCAAACTTTTCAAACAGACTGTAAAAACTAACGGTAAATATTAAATCGGCATTTCTCATGAAAATTCAACCGTTATTAGCATAGTTTTGGCATCATTTTTAAAAGATTTCAGTAAACAAAGTGACTGAAGTTTGTTACGTGTCCCTTTATTTATCGCACCCAACGCGGAATCGCTCCGGCTAACTAGCGGTTTCAGGCGGTTCTTAACCCGCAGCGTTGGGTCGAAGGGCGCAACAATAAATCTCACTTCCGACTTCCGCCGGAAGTGAAACTTTAAATAGGTAGATCTGTTGATCAAAATCTACCATTTCAAACTATACATTCATCTTCCACAGAAACTAGAACGAAATCAAAACCAAAACCGTAATCAATCTTGAACTACATAATTATTTAAAGTGTTCATTCCTTGGATAGTCGTAAATACAAAAAAAAAACCCTACCCCACACAAACGCGGAATTCGATGTTATCTTCCCCGGCGCCCCTCCCATCCTGTACCGTCACTGTTCTAATTTTTATGACGATACCCATAAGTTGTATCACCGCCCAATTCCCTATCACTCGGTCATTTCGCCTACCCTCCCTCCTTTGACTAAATTAGCACCAAAAGTACATTGTCCTATTCAATGCATTTTAATATGACACCCGAATTTTTACGCAAAATATAATTACTAACAAAAAATTTTCTCTGCAATTTCAGATCAAACCACAACCAACGTAATACGTTCAACCGACTGGACTTTGCAAACCAAACGCAAGTTTTCACCACCCGATACAGACCAAAATTTCAAAGGAATACAAATAACGATATTTTTAGCTGCAACAATTGATTATTCAATATGACAAATATAATAAATTAAATATATATGTAAATTCAAAATTTTAAATTAGATTATTTAAAAGTATAACATATCAATAAGTGCTATAAGTAATAATTTCCGAATTAAGACCGCTAACATTAGCACAAAAAAACAGACCACCAAAATTGTCTCGACACAGATTTATTGAACAAATAAAACTTGTCACCAAAACACATCAGTATTTGTTTCGGAAATTAATAATTAAAACATGATATATATAAAAAAAATAGATTTAAAATACAACTACATATATCTAAGACAAGAAAGGAAATTTCAAATAGGGACGAATAATATTGCGTTGACCACGAAACGGAAAATGACTTTATTTATTTTGACTTAAATTACTTCCTACGCCTAATCCTGAAAGAGCTCTTTAAAGATATCAAAAAATTTTTTTGTTCTTTTTAAAAAAAAAAGGCTAATAGGTACTGATTCGCGAATTCGAATTCCTTTCTGTTTCTTAGAGGTTCAACAAACAAAAAATTTAAAAAAAATAAAAAGTTAATCAAATTTATGTAATTTGGGTTCGATTCAGCCCACGGTATCTCCCTATTCTGCACAACTACTCCGAGCGCTCTCTTCAAATACTTTCTGAAAGTTCACCACGATCCTTTTGCATGTTCTCGTAATTTTTTTAGTTTTTTTTTTATCCACATTCATATCAGGGGAACATTCATTTGCAGGAATTCTGCTTCCACTTTTAAAAGTTTCGCTTTGCAGAACCGCAGCTTTTCACAGGGTATTTCATATAGTCGATATACATATATTTAAGAAAAATAATGGCAATTGTGACTGACCTTTTTTTTTAACTTTATTTTTGGCGTAATTTTTTCGTGGCGATATCGCCTAGACGAACCTTTTTCCTCGTCCTTACCGCAAGGTGCCAGCCACACTGTGCAAAAAAAACACAAAGATTATTTAAACCACTACGCTACTCGAATACCAATGCTGGTAACACTCACATTGCCACTCCAAAATTGGTGTTTGGTCACCCTTTCTTAAAAATCGCTGCTAAGATTCCAGGCCCGATCACTGCCTGTTTCCTGCCTCAGATTAAATCACTTTTCTAAAGACAATTTAAGACTGCATTTTTTTCCTCAAATTTCGCAAAAAATCTAAACAACTATATTACCTTTTATGCTGCTCCTCAAATTATTTAATATCCTGTCCTGAACTATGAGCTACCTGCACCGTGAGTCCTGCTATCCTGCACCAGATTTCCACTGTCCGTTTTTTCGTTTTTCTTATTTCTGCACCACAATTTGTTGAATTCACTTTTCACTTTTTAAAACTTTTAATTTTCACTAATTCAAAATAAACGGTTTAAAAAAAACAATTTTTTTAGGACCACGGTTTTTCGGCGACTTCCTCCAATGCAGTTAATTTTTACTCTGATCATAACTGGCCAATGCAGCTAGTTTTAAACATGATCTTACCCTGCCTAAATTTCGCGTTGCTAAGCAAGCCGCAAATTCTAGAACTTTCGTTTACTGTTTGGGACAAAACTAATTGCAACAACTAAACCTAATACATAGGGTTTATTTGCTGCATTTACGAAACATAAACTAATAATCTTACTAACTTCTAAGTCGTATACCTGTTTCATTCTAAATTTCGGTCAGAATTTTGTTGCGATCGAGAAAGTAGCTACATGTTGCATACGTGTTGCGCTAAACCTGCCCCACGGTTAAATCAACATTTAATCTATTACATTTTCTCAGTCTGCACACCGAAACTGAAACCTTCTGACACTACATAAAGAGAGGTAAAAAGCATGATGGCCGCCTCCATAAATCACCCATCACTCGACTCGCAAAGAAAAAGCTTTCATAACCAAAACACACCACGTCTCTTCTATTCCATTTTTCAATTCCACAAATCTGCTTCTGTCATTCTGACACTTGTCAGTCAAAAAATAAAAAGAAGAAAAACAAGCTTTTCAGTCAAATCGCACCGGTGAGTTTTTATAACATAAAAAAAATGTACTTTTTACCAAACAAATTCTGTTTACAATATAGGGACAAGGATTACCACCAACATTATGTTCCTACCCCATGCAACAAAACACTGCGTTGGCCAGGACAGTCCTACGACAGTCTGCAGTTTGCGCAGTGTGCAAGGTGAGTGTGTAAAACGTGTTTGATAATTTCCCAGCCTAATACCTATCTCCACTGTTTAAGTTGTGAGTGCATTGGTGAACTCGCGAGACGTGTAAGTGAACAAAAAAAAAATAAATCTCGTCACTATGAGAAACCTCAGATAAAATTAAATCCTGTTTCGGATTACGACTTCGCAGAAGTGCACGAAGAAATGTTTCGATAATCATTATATGTATGTATCAAGCACGCAAGTAAAAAAAATTAAGTTACAGACCTAAACGCAAGTTACATCTGCTAATACTAAATCATGTGCCTACTGTGAAATGGTTTTTCTAGTTACATTGCATAAGTTTTTCAACAACAAATTTTGACGTCGATTGCTCAAGAATTTTTCATAGCTCCACCGTGTTTGTTTTAGGTTGCCCAACGTAGGCTTCCGCCCACACCCTGAGATAAGAAGGCTCATGCTAACCGACTCAGCTAGACGGGCATTCAGTTTGCATCAATCTTTTAATTTTAAAAATGTTTGCTTTTAATTTTCTTTTTGCTTTCTTTCAGGATCTTTCGGTTTGTTTTCAGCACGCTGTTATCACCTTTTCGCTTCGCAGGAATTCACCTGACGGGACGTATTAGTAAAAATCTATTTATTATAAGAATATTACTTTGTTTAAAATTTTCTTCCTTTTTTTTTCAGATACGAAGATTGGTTTCAAATACTAGACGCCTTTTTTAAAATATGAGCGGCAGCATAAGATGACAAACAAACTTTTCATCAGGATAGCATATTTTCCGAAACGGCTGGTGAGTCTTACACTTTGATGAACCTTTTTGTAGTTTTTATGTATATGTAGTGTAAAAAAAAATTTTTATTTTTTTTTTTATTTATTTTTTTAACTGTGTGATTTCCATTGCACCGTCCTGACGTTTGATACGCTTACTGCTTCAAGTCTTTAGCGTGGAAAATACCGATTGGTTTGCCCGCAAGGTTTTCGAGTTCATACATGTTATTCCCGATGGGACGGATGACTCGACACTTCACAAATTTTTTGCAAAATTTGGCATTTAAATTCTTTTTGAAGTCGCTTGCTACAACATTTTTTTTAAATATTTCCTGTCCAGGAGCAAAATGGACTTCGCGGCTCCGTTTGTTGTAATAACGTGCACTTCGTTCATAAGCTCGGTGAAGATTTTTACTAACTTTTTCGCGAATTAAAGCGATTCTATCTTGATTGCTCAAAATAGTTATATTTTGATCATCCAAGGCTTTGATTTTTCTCGCTAATTTATAATCAGCCCCACTTGTGAACATTTGATGTCCAAATAGAGCGAAAAAGGGGGTAACACCAGTGGCTGCATGCACCGAACTTCGTAGTGCACATTCGATTTCTGTTAAATACAAGTCCCAATCTCGGTGGTCTTGTTGCATATAGGACCGAATCGCCGTCAGTATGGACTGATTCACTCTCTCTGCTGCATTAGATTGTGGTGAATAGAAAGCAGTTTTGAGATGAGTGATTTTGTACAACTCAATCATTTTTGTAAATTCTTTAGCCACAAATTGCTTGCCATTATCCGAGTGAATAGTTTCGGGTACGCCGAATTTATGGAAAACTTCTTGTACCAAAAACTCCACTACTTTTGCTGCTGTCGCCTCACGCACTGCTTTCAATAGTGTGAACTTTGTAAAGTGATCCACCACGATGAAAATATAGGCATTTCCACCTTTGGACCTGGGGTACTTGCCAAGAAAATCTATGTAGATTTTTTGAAACGGGCGCTCCGTCACCACTTCTTGTCCGATTGTTGGTCTTAGTTCTTGGTTAGTGTGCTTAGATTCTTTGCAAATGGTACACTTTTCAATGTAGTTTCTGACGTTAACAGCCATCCGAGGCCAGTAGTACCATTGGCGTAGCCTGTGCAAAGTTTTGGCCACACCGCCGTGAGCAACGATCTCAGGGCTGTGCGCCTTTTCTATCAAAGTTGATGCTAAAGATTCTGGAACCCAAAGTTTCCACTTCAATTCGTCGACGTCTGGGTCGCAACGCGTTCGCTTAAACAATATTCCATTTTCCACTTTCAAATCAGGCAATTTTTCAAAATTTTCTTCAACATGTTTTATTAGATTCAGGTATTCAGGAGATTCGAATTCCAGAGTTTCGAAGTCAAGCCATGGTGTATTTGCCGCATCGATCTCTTCCACAAAACGCGATAACGTGTCCGCTACAACATTTTCTGATCCTTTTCGGTGCTCTATTTGAAAGTCATACGACTGCAATTGAAGCGACCACCTTGCTAGTCGGCCCGATAGGTCCTTCAGCGACATGAGCCATTTCAGACTGGCATGATCCGTTACTACTGTGAAGGGCATCATCTCTATATAGGGGCGGAATCTTTTTACTGCCAGAACAGCTGCCAAGCACTCTTTTTCCGTAACGCTGTAATTGCGTTGGCAACTGTTCAGCTTCTGGGAAAAATACGCTATCGGCCTTTCATTTCCCTCGCGATCCTTCTGGTACAGCACCGCACCTACGCCAATTTCTGACGCATCGCACTGTACCCAGAATCGCGAAGAAAAATCTGGATGCTGCAGTACAGGAGCTGTAGTGAGAGCATGTTTCAGGCTATCAAATGCCACGATCGCTTCAGGCGTCATAGAAAATTTTACTCCTTTTTTTAGAGTGTCACTGAGCGGGGCTGAGATGGCTGCGAAATTTTTGATAAACCTGCGGTACCATCCAGCTGTACCTAAAAAACTTCTAACCTCTCTAGGCGATTTCGGAATGGCTATTTTTTGTATGGCTGACACTTTACCAGGATCGGTCTTGAGCATTCCTCCACCTACTAAAAACCCTAAATATTTAAGTTCCTTAAAGCAGAATTTTGACTTTTTAAAGCCGATAGTTAAATTGGCTTTTCTTAAGCATTCAGCTACTTCGCTCAAAACTTTTAAATGTGTATTGAAATCCGGAGCTATGATCAGGAGATCATCCAAATAAACGAACACATTGGACTTAAGCCGCTGCGGTATGACTTTGTCCATAAGACGACAAAGTCTCTGAGCAGCATTACACAACCCGAAAGGCATGACAGCAAATTGATACAGTGGCCTTCCGGGCACTGTGAATGCTGTATACGCTTTGCTACTTTCTTCCAAGCCTATCTGCCAAAATGCAAATTTGAGGTCGACACTACTGATATAATGAGTATAATCGATTCGACTCAATATACCCTCAATATTTTGCAATGGGTATGCGTCCTTTATCGTTCTTTCGTTGAGCTTCCTGGCATCTAAGCAGAATCTGTTTTTCTCTGGCTTCCGAACGAGCGTTACCCTGTTACTCCACGGGCTTTCGCTTTCTTCTATTACGCCCAGTTCCAGCATTTTGTCAACCTCGGCGTAAACGAGATCTTGCACTGCCGGGGACATGGGATAGTGTCGCTCTTTCACCGGGTTCGCTCCTTCAATAAGCTGAATTGTGTGTGTTTCAAAATGCGTTTTGCCTAAGCCATGCTCTTCATATGTGAGGAACTGCCCTTTAGCTTCGTCTAAACGTCTCTGTTGCTCTGGGCTTAAACAATGTTGTTCTGGTTCTTCAGCCTTTTCTTCATTAAAATTTTTAAACTGCTCAGTGACTTTTTCTGTATTAATTTCTTCAGCTGCAATAACATCTAACGCCAGCTCGAATTCTTTCCAAAAGTCGATACCTAAGTATACATTTTGTTTTAAATCTGGACACAAATAAAAATTTATAGTTTTTGTTTTCTCTTTATATTTCACAGGAATCCTGATTTTTCCAATTACAGCATGTCTTTTTCCGCCTGCTGTTTTGACTGTTGAAAAGTATTTTTCAATATTTATATCTACTTTCTCTACGAGTTCTCGGCAGCCGCGCCCAAGTATGGAAACGGAAGCTCCAGTGTCCAAAAGTCCTTTAATTTGAACACCTCCTATATGCACATCAGCATATGCCCGTGGATCATAATTATCTCCTTTGTTGACTGCTTCAGCTACAAACTTTCTTATACGCTTGCGTTTTTCGAAATTTAAACGCGCCTTTTTAACTCTTTTCGAAACTTCTCGCATTCCGTTCAGCACATTTCCATTAAAAATACGATCTCTCGCTTCACAGTAATTCTGAATCCTTTCCTCTATGGGTTTGTATGATTTCTGTATCGATAAAGTGTTATTTTTATTGCAATCATGTATACTTTTTAAAATTTTGATTTTTGTTTTCTCTGCAGGCTCAGTCTCCGGATCACCACAAACATTTTCATCATCAAGGTTAGGATTTATTGTTTTTCTGCGGGGTTCTGTTTGGAGCGTGAATCCCCCGCCGAGATCACGTTCCTGCTCGAGTTTCCCACCATGCATGTCGGACACTTTGGAGTAATGACATCTGGTGCTCCACATTTGTAGCAGAATATAGTTCTCTGCAAGGAGGTGCAGTCCATAAATCCATGGCCTGGTTGCTTGCAGTTCCAACACTCCAACACACGTTTCGTCTGCGCCTGCGCCTGATGCTGCTGCTCTGGTTGTTTTTTTGGATTTAGATTTTGCTGCTGTTGGTACGAATGTTGCTGCTGGTACCCATTATTCCGACGCACTGCATGTATTTCATCAATTGGTATATCTTCAATAAGATTATGTTGGCCATCACTTTCTTTAAACTCCAGTTCATTTATTTTGTGGCTTCTTTGTTGCCGCAGGTATTTTTCGTTCGGCTGGTATATCCCACGTACATCGCGTCTGCTAAAGTACCTTTCGGCCTCAACGCATTCGCCGCGCAATTGATCAACCGTGTATATAATCATGGGATATACCAGTCGTGCCAATCCGTCTTTCAAATTTTGTTTTACTATTTTAATTATCTCAAAATCACTCACAGGTCTTTCCAATTTTGAACGAATTTTTAAAATTGCATGGAAATACGCATCAACGGATTCACCACTTTGCTGCTTGCGTTCGTACAGATCACGCATAATCTAAAAATCTGTACGATTATTTTTGTATTGGCGTTGAAGCGCATGTTTTAAGTTTGGCCAGTCCAGAGAATTATTACTCTTAACATACAGCCAATACCACTCGCGTGCATCTCCAGTTAACATCAGGTGAAATTCCCGCATCACCAACTCCCAAGGGTACCCATAGTGCTGTTGCAGGTGCTCAAAGCGGAAAATAAAATCTTCCACAGATAAATGGTCAGCGTGACCGTCAAACATCAAACCCCACTTGTCGATTTTCACCGAGTGTGCAAAATTGGATTGCCATCGTTGTTGCAGTGGAGCATTATGCATCGCTGGTGGTACACCTGCAGTGCCTTCTGTGTAATAATTTTGCGGCGTAGCACTCGCTCCTGATCTATCCTGAAGTGTTGGTATGTTATTTGGCTGCTGAAGCAAATATTGTTGTTGAGCTGACTGCAAATTCTGACCCATTGAAATTGGTGGTTGATTCGCCTGCGTATTTGTACGGAACTGCGTTTGATTTTGATAAGGCATAATCTTTTGGTGATACGTATTTGGACTTTTATAGCTTGCATTCGATTGATTAATTTGGTTTTTTTCAGATTCACCTGTTGGCTGCATCGGAAGTTGCGACAATATGCTTTGTCTGCCGTCAGCATGAACACTCCCTTCTCTCAATGGTGCCGTTGGCTTAGCAGTTAAATTAACGTTTGGGCCTACACTTTGGGTAAGACTCAGCTCTTTCATGAAATTAGAAAGACTTTCCTGTACAGCATTTACAATTTTCCCCTCAAGAGATTGTTCTAAAATCACCCTAGACTTTTCAGTTTCACTTCGCACAAAATTAGCAATATTTTCGGCAGTCATCGTGGTCTGTACTCCCGATTTTCTACCCGGATCCTTAAATGTTTTTGTCGCCTTATTAAGAGGTGGCGGATAAAATAAATTGGGTGGAAAACTAGCTGAATTTTCGACATTATTTTGGGGATTTTTGGGCACCGCTCCTGTGTTTAGCCCAACCGCACCTTCGTTTCCGCCAGTATTTATGGTCGCGGATAGGTCCCTAAAGTTTGGGTCCCTGTTCTGGTTCGCGTCCTGGTTATGCGCTTCATTAGAGGACATTTTAGCTGAGGGGCTACTTGTTGATAACGAGCGATTGATGTCTTGTTGGTGGTGTCGCTTTTTTGCTTCCTCGAACCTTTTTTGGCTTCTAGTTTTGACCTTGTCTGATTCTTCCGAGCTACTCATTGAATCCTTAACAAAAATCCTCTCCTTATGTTTTTTGTCTGTCGAAATGTTTTCGAATTTTTCCCTGTATGGCTTTTTCACCAAATTTTAACGCATTCGCAAATTTTAATGTAAAAAAAAAATATTCAAACAACAAAAAAAGAAAACTCTTCAATTCTGTCAAGCTTTTGAAAATCTTATAAATTTTTGGGATAGAAAAGTTTTTCAGTTGTATTACTGATACGCGAATTATTCCTTTTTTTTTTTAATATTTTTTTTTTTTAAATTCTTAAAAAAAAATAGTTTTAAGTTTTGAAATTTACTCAACTCCCTCAAACACTCCAACAATTTCGGATTTTTTTGAAAATTTTCAAACTTAAAAATAAACGATTCAAACTTGTTTTATAACGTACGAAAGGGGGGAGTCTTCCATGACCGATTCAGGAATTCAAAGAAACCTTTCGTGGGCGGGGTTTAACTTTCTTGCGCCTATATCTTTTTTTTTTTTTGTGTGTGGTCTACCTGTTCCTGATAGTAGTGGGGGGCATTAGCGGTCTCAGCTTTGCGCTGTGCAACTTTTAAGTAACTCATGCATCTAATTTTCAAGATTCTCTTTGATCAGGCCACGAATTACTTATTCAGTTCTTATCAAGATTCACGTTTAAAACCGAAACCGAAATATTAACTCAATTTTAATCAAATATTTTTTTTTTTTTTTTTTGTAATTCAGTTGCAATGCTGCACAGCACAAACTATAAGACTCAAAATCGCACTCTGCATCTAAATTTTGGATTCAATCCACGTTTAAGCTAAAGAGGCTTTACCCCACCGACTACCTTCGGCTCTCTGACTCAGTACTCCTCAGCTTCAATGCAATCAGTCTATTGATAAACTAATCATGACTGAGCCACTGAAATGAGGATGCACTGGCAGAAGCCGCACATTTCTAGAATGAAAAAGACTGTATTTGTTCACCGTCGTATATAACTTTAAACCTGCATACATTTTTGGTGCACGCATCTTCTGCATCTCTGCAGATCGGTGCAGTTGACTCTGCTTCGTCTAGCAAGACAAGTCACCGCTCTGGCAGACACCCAGAGAAGGCGCGACCCTATTTATTATTCGACTATCCAAGAAAATCTTTGCATTGAGTGATACCAAAAAATTTTTTTAATTGAAATCCATTCACATTCATCGGTCTTTCCTTCAGTCGATGCAATTAGCTCTTCGGCTTTGCCTCGGCTAAGCCACTGATGGTGAAAGACAGACCGACAAAATACAATAGAAGACTTTTCCAATATTGGCCGTTTCCTATCAAACAAAATCGGTGTTTACTGAAATATCCAGTTTGAATTTGGGGCATTCGATGTTGATACCCCTTGCTTTATATATTTTAGTTTGGGCGCCATATTGTTACGGCGCAACCCCGGGATAGTAGGTTTGGTTATCCCTATTTTAATCAATTTTAGCTTGGGCGCCATATTGTTACGTGTCCCTTTATTTATCGCACCCAACGCGGAATCGCTCCGGCTAACTAGCGGTTTCAGGCGGTTCTTAACCCGCCGCGTTGGGTCGAAGGGCGCAACAATAAATCTCACTTCCGACTTCCGCCGGAAGTGAAACTTTAAATAGGTAGATCTGTTGATCAAAATCTACCATTTCAAACTATACATTCATCTTCCACAGAAACTAGAACGAAATCAAAACCAAAACCGTAATCAATCTTGAACTACATAATTATTTAAAGTGTTCATTCCTTGGATAGTCGTAAATACAAAAAAAAAACCCTACCCCACACAAACGCGGAATTCGATGTTATCTTCCCCGGCGCCCCTCCCATCCTGTACCGTCACTGTTCTAATTTTTATGACGATACCCATAAGTTGTATCACCGCCCAATTCCCTATCACTCGGTCATTTCGCCTACCCCCCCTCCTTTGACTAAATTAGCACCAAAAGTACATTGTCCTATTCAATGCATTTTAATATGACACCCGAATTTTTACGCAAAATATAATTACTAACAAAAAATTTTCTCTGCAATTTCAGATCAAACCACAACCAACGTAATACGTTCAACCGACTGGACTTTGCAAACCAAACGCAAGTTTTCACCACCCGATACAGACCAAAATTTCAAAGGAATACAAATAACGATATTTTTAGCTGCAACAATTGATTATTCAATATGACAAATATAATAAATTAAATATATATGTAAATTCAAAATTTTAAATTAGATTATTTAAAAGTATAACATATCAATAAGTGCTATAAGTAATAATTTCCGAATTAAGACGGCTAACATTAGCACAAAAAAACAGACCACCAAAATTGTCTCGACACAGATTTATTGAACAAATAAAACTTGTCACCAAAACACATCAGTATTTGTTTCGGAAATTAATAATTAAAACATGATATATATAAAAAAATTAGATTTAAAATACAACTACATATATCTAAGACAAGAAAGGAAATTTCAAATAGGGACGAATAATATTGCGTTGACCACGAAACGGAAAATGACTTTATTTATTTTGACTTAAATTACTTCCTACGCCTAATCCTGAAAGAGCTCTTTAAAGATATCAAAAAATTTTTTTGTTCTTTTTAAAAAAAAAAGGCTAATAGGTACTGATTCGCGAATTCGAATTCCTTTCTGTTTCTTAGAGGTTCAACAAACAAAAAATTTAAAAAAAATAAAAAGTTAATCAAATTTATGTAATTTGGGTTCGATTCAGCCCACGGTATCTCCCTATTCTGCACAACTACTCCGAGCGCTCTCTTCAAATACTTTCTGAAAGTTCACCACGATCCTTTTGCATGTTCTCGTAATTTTTTTAGTTTTTTTTTTATCCACATTCATATCAGGGGAACATTCATTTGCAGGAATTCTGCTTCCACTTTTAAAAGTTTCGCTTTGCAGAACCGCAGCTTTTCACAGGGTATTTCATATAGTCGATATACATATATTTAAGAAAAATAATGGCAATTGTGACTGACCTTTTTTTTTAACTTTATTTTTGGCGTAATTTTTTCGTGGCGATATCGCCTAGACGAACCTTTTTCCTCGTCCTTACCGCAAGGTGCCAGCCACACTGTGCAAAAAAAACACAAAGATTATTTAAACCACTACGCTACTCGAATACCAATGCTGGTAACACTCACATTGCCACTCCAAAATTGGTGTTTGGTCACCCTTTCTTAAAAATCGCTGCTAAGATTCCAGGCCCGATCACTGCCTGTTTCCTGCCTCAGATTAAATCACTTTTCTAAAGACAATTTAAGACTGCATTTTTTTCCTCAAATTTCGCAAAAAATCTAAACAACTATATTACCTTTTATGCTGCTCCTCAAATTATTTAATATCCTGTCCTGAACTATGAGCTACCTGCACCGTGAGTCCTGCTATCCTGCACCAGATTTCCACTGTCCGTTTTTTCGTTTTTCTTATTTCTGCACCACAATTTGTTGAATTCACTTTTCACTTTTTAAAACTTTTAATTTTCACTAATTCAAAATAAACGGTTTAAAAAAAACAATTTTTTTAGGACCACGGTTTTTCGGCGACTTCCTCCAATGCAGTTAATTTTTACTCTGGTCATAACTGGCCAATGCAGCTAGTTTTAAACATGATCTTACCCTGCCTAAATTTCGCGTTGCTAAGCAAGCCGCAAATTCTAGAACTTTCGTTTACTGTTTGGGACAAAACTAATTGCAACAACTAAACCTAATACATAGGGTTTATTTGCTGCATTTACGAAACATAAACTAATAATCTTACTAATACATGTTACTAACTTCTAAGTCGTATACCTGTTTCATTCTAAATTTCGGTCAGAGTTTTGTTGCGATCGAGAAAGTAGCTACATGTTGCATACGTGTTGCGCTAAACCTGCCCCACGGTTAAATCAACATTTAATCTATTACATTTTCTCAGTCTGCACACCGAAACTGAAACATTCTGACACTACATAAAGAGAGGTAAAAAGCATGATGGCCGCCTCCATAAATCACCCATCACTCGACTCGCAAAGAAAAAGCTTTCATAACCAAAACACACCACGTCTCTTCTATTCCATTTTTCAATTCCACAAATCTGCTTCTGTCATTCTGACACTTGTCAGTCAAAAAATAAAAAGAAGAAAAACAAGCTTTTCAGTCAAATCGCACCGGTGAGTTTTTATAACATAAAAAAAATGTACTTTTTACCAAACAAATTCTGTTTACAATATAGGGACAAGGATTACCACCAACATTATGTTCCTACCCCATGCAACAAGTTGTGAAGCCGTTTTGAAAAATAAAGGGTTTTCTACTTACTAAATATTAAGTTTAGTTTCTGTTTTTATTAATAAATATCTTTTTTATTAGCATATACTCGTATTCATGGTTTTTGCAAACACTCCTATTTTTTTGAACAACCAGTATCTGAAGTTGAAGTGGACTTTAATTTTTTATAAATATATATTGTATTCAAGTTCTTGTTTTTGTTTATAAAAAAGGTGCTAAATACTATGAACTGCGTTTCCTGAAATAATTTTTTTTTTAGTAATAACTAAAATCTTCTTAAAAAATCCTTTTATTTGATTTGTGTGTTATTACTCCTATTATTTTGAACACAGCTGTAGTTGCCATAAAGGCAATTGGATTTCATTATATAAAACCAACTTCAATCACATCAAACATGCAAAAGCCTTCATTTTAAATGAAGATTTAAAAAAAATTAATATTAAAGCTTTTTTTTCCAAGGAGTTTTATAGAAACCTTTAGTGCAATCAGAGATGTGCCCTTGTATCTCTCTGATGATACAATAAAAGCAGAGATTTCGTCTTTACTAATTTACTTTGGTATAAATTCGGTCAGCGCTTCAATCGACGTGATTCGGTTGATAGATCCAAATTCCTACATACCTACCTAAAAATTGGTTTCTTGGGAAATGAACTCCCTGAAGATGTCATTTTAAACTATAAAAAATTAACTGTTGACCACTATTTTCCGCCTGTTAGGCAATGCTTCGTGTTACAGATTGGGTCACACTATGAAAGGATGCCGTTCCTTTAAAAGATGCCTAAATTGTGGTATGCAAAATGATTGCATTCCTAAATGCAAATCCTACAAATGTAGACCATTTGGCTACATACAAAAATATTTGCAACAAATGGAAAAAAAAGAGATTGAAATCTCGAATCTGTAAAAAAATTGTCCAGGTGGGAGGTTGTGGACTCCTACTCAATAAATTCGACGTGATCCGATTACTGATTACTCAATAAATTCGAAGCACAGATTTCATGCTCTGGAGGATTATGAAGCGCAATTTCCAAAACTGTCTGTGGAAAAGGCTAGAATTAAAAATAAAGATGTAAAAGTCAATAAAATAATTCGTACAAAAAAGTATAGTAGTGTTGCCAAAAAAACAACAGTCGCTAAGATTCATGTTCCTGCTGATCATAAAACGGTACAGCAAGAAAATGTTAAATCTAAGACTGAATTAAATAGTAAAAATTTTGAAAGGTTGTCATTATTAGAGAAAACAGTTGCTGAATTGACTAAATTTGCTATTGACTATTTTAAAAAACACAATAACAATGATGGATTATCTGCTGTTAATCATTTTAAATCGAGAATTCACAAATTGTCTCTAGATATTGACTATAATGTAATAAAAGAATCTTTAAACCAATCAAATCCTACAAATCAAATTTTTTCAATATAATTGTCGGTCATTAAAACAAAATAGGTATTGCATTGAACTTTATCTTCATAAAAAAAATTTTGATATTTGCATTTTGAGTCAGATTTTCTCACATGACTATTTTTTTTCTAACTCCAAAATTCTCAATTTCAATTTAATTAAAAAAACACGTGAAGATGGCTACGGTGGTGTAGCGGTAGGTCTTAAAAAATCAATAAACTTTAAAAAAGTTATCTTTAATTCGTTACACGATGTATTGGTGATGAAAACTTTGGATCTTGTCACTAACTTTGTTATATGTTCAGTATATTTTCAACCAAATCTTTTATCTGATACCTTCCGTTCGGAAATGGTTAAAATTATAGATCTTTTGGAACCCTTTCCGAATGTAGTTTGGCATGTGATTTTAATGCCAAGGCTAAAGCCTTTGGTGATCATTGTGTAAAGTCTAACTTTACATGTCTAAATAATGGATCTTCTACCTTCAGAAGGAATGGTAACTGTTTAGAAACAGTTTTGGATTTATCCTTCACTAATTCCTTCATTACTCACTCCTGGTCGTCTTTAGGTTCTTTTCTTGGTGGTAGTCATCATTACCCCATAATTACAGACTTTCCAATGATTTTTCCAAAGTCAAAATAATTTTTGGCCAAAAAAAACTATTAGCAACTCTGAACTCTGTCCTTTGATAATTTTGAATCGGTTATATCGAAGGAAATTAAAGCCGCCACTTATAATATACCTGTTAGTTCAAACAGGGTTCCCAAATTTTGGTGGAACAGTGAGCTAGACAGACTTTTTAGAAAGCAAAAACTAACAGCTTTGCAACTAAATTTCATAACTTAAATCGGCAACTCAATAATAAGGATGCTTGAGGATTCGTTGAGAATCTTAAAGGCAGTATGTTAGCGAATACTGAAAGTTGCTGGAATAATGACATTAATCTTAATTTCTTATGCTTTCTGAAAGATCAGGTTCCCTTCAATTCAGATTGGAACTTTGTACCCTCTGGTAATCGTTATTTTAACTTTTCGGATCATTTTTAAAAAAAAGAAATGGAGCTGGTTCATAAAGGCAAAAATAAAACTTCTACAGGTGGTGAAGATGGTGTCACCTATGAAATGATAAAAGCTCTTTCTGATGATGACAACAGTAACCTGTTAGTTTCTTTCAATGATGCTGTTGCTACATGCACATAAGAGATAATTGGAGAGTAATAAAAATTGTTCCGATACCCAAAAAGGGTAAGGATTTATCCAATTACAAAAATTATAGACCTATCTCGTTAATCTCAACGGTTTTTAAAACAATAAATTTACTGATTAACAACAGGCTTACCAAGTCTTTAATAGAACTAGATTACCTTCATCGGCTATGTGCCTTAATGAACTGTTACAACTTACTACTTAATTGAAGGACGAAGCCTATAAAGTTGTCATGGTTTCACTTGACATCAAAAACGCATATAACTGTGTCAGAGCTTCTATATTATACGAATTATTGAGTAACATTGGAACTCCCAATTACATTAAGAATTGGGTTTATAATTTTTTATCAGCCAGAGTTTTGAAAATGGTTGAGTCGACGACATCTGTGAAGGATGGTTTACCTCAAAGTAGCTGTCTGTCACCCTTACTTTTCAACATATACACGGCTGAACTGCATAAACTGGAAGATGATTCATCAATGATCTTTCAGTTTGCGGATGATTTTCTGTTATTGACTTTTGACACTGATTTTGGCATTGCAGTTGGAAAACTGCAGTTGTTGGCCAGTAATTTTATTAGTAACTAGCATTACCCTGTGCGCACCGCCTCACCTCAACCGTGGTGTAGATTCGATGTGCGGTCTGCGTGAAAATTCTATTTTAAAAAATACTTTTGTATGAGAACCACACTTAGTATGCACCCAAAATAAAATTTTTACAACCTAAGCAGTGCCTCTTAATATAAAAACCACGTGATGTAAATTTCATGAGAGTCTATTAAGCGGTCTTCGAGAAAATTATATTTAAAAATATTTTTGTATGAGGGTCACCCTAAGTATGCACCCTAAATAAAATTTTTTTGACCTTATCTGTGCCTCTTAATACAAAAGCCATGTGGTGTAAATTAAATGAGAATCGATTTGGCGGTCTTTGAGAAAATGATATAACAAAAATTGTTGCGTAAGGGCCACCCTAAATAAAAGTGTTTGAGCCTTAGATATGACTCTTAATATAAGAGCTACGTGGTGTAAATTCGGTGTGTATCGATTAACCTGTCTTCGTGAAAATGATATTTAATAAATATTTTTGTATGAGGGCCACCCTAAATAAAAGTTTTGTATCCTTAGCTATGCCTCTTAACATAAGAGCTATGTGGTGTAAATTCGGTGTGAATCGTTTAACCTGTTATCGTGAAAATGATATTTAAAAAAATTTTGTATGAGGGCCAACCTAAGTTTGAACTTAAATAAAATTTTTACGATCTTATCTGCGCCTCTTTATATAAAAGCCATGTGGTGTAAATTCCATGAGAATCGATTTTGCGGTCTTTGAGAAAATGATATAACAAAAATTGTTGCGTAAGGGCCACCCTAAATAAAAGTGTTTGAGCCTTAGATATGACTCTTAATATAAGAGCTACGTGGTGTAAATTCGGTGTGTATCGATTAACCTGTCTTCGTGAAAATGATATTTAAAAATATTTTTCTATGAGGGCCACCCTAATTTTGCACTTTGAATAAAAGTGTTAAAATCTAGTCTCTGCCTCTTAATATAAAATCTATTTGGTGTAAGTTCCAAGAGAATCGATTAAGCAGTCTTTGAGAAAATGATATTTAAAAAATATTTTTGTCTGAGACCACCCTAAATAAAAGTTGTGTATCCTTAACTATGCCTCTTAACATAAGAGCTACGTGGTGTAAATTCGGTGTGAATCGACTTACCAGTCTTTGTGAAAATGATATTTAAAAATATTTTTGTATGAGGGCCACCCTAAGTATGCACCCTAAATAAAACTTTTACAATCTAATCTGTGTCTCTTCAAATAAAAGCCATGTGTTGTAAATTACATGAGAATCGATTTAGCGGACTTTGAGAAAATGCTATTTTTAAAATATTTGTGTATAAGGGCCACCCTAAATAAAAGTTTTGTGGCCTAAGCTATGCTTCTTAACAGTAGAGATACGTAGTGTAAATTCGGTGTGAATCGATTTATTTATTTTCGCGAAAATGATATTTAAAAAATATATTTGTATGAGGACCACCCTAAGTACGCACCCTTAATACAATTTTTACCAACCAATCTGTGCCCCTTAACATAAAAGCCATACGGTGTAAATTTCATGAGAATCGATTTGCCTGTCTTTGAGAAATCGCTATTTTTAAAATATTTGTGTATGAGGGCCACCCTAAATATGCACCCTAGGTTAGGTAGGAGTGGCAGTCAGTTACAAAACCAACTCACTTAGACCAAGTTTGGTCCATTGTGATACCACAGGGTAATTGACTATACCCTCTCATTGAACCATCCAGATTTCGTAATGAAACTAAATAACTGACCTATGCTAACATGTCTAAGGTCCTCCAGGTCATCAAACAAAAACGAACCAAGTGTTTTGTGGCGTTTTCTAGCAAGTGCAGGGCAGGAGCAAAGAAAATGTTTAATGTTTTCCTCCTCCTCCACATCCCCACAACTTCTACAGTAGTCAAAAGACCGAATACCTAATCTCTCCGCATGTCTGCCGATAAGCCAGTGGCCAGTTATTACTGCAAAAACTGACGAGACACTGTGTCTAGTGCGGGATATCAGTTCTAGAGATCGCTTAGCGTTCCATTCCGGCCAGATTTGCCTTGTTATATTGCAAGTTAATCCTTGGGTCCATCTTATGTTAGCCTTTTTTATCATGTCTTCTTTAAGCAGTAACTTGCAGGTAGCAAGTGGCATGCCAACACCTTCCTTGTCTTGAGAACTTTGTGCAATAGTCCCCTGCCTAGCAAGTTCATCAGCTTTGCAATTGCCATCAATGTTCCTATGCCCAGGCACCCAGATGAGGTGAATGTTAAAATGCTGAGCCATCTCATTTACAGACGAGCGGCATTGTTGGGCCACTAGTGAGTTTAGGAAGACTGATTCTAGAGATTTAATAGCAGCTTGACTATCTGAATAAATGTTAATACCTTTCTTGGATACCGCATTTATCCTCAGCCAGGATGCTACTCCTTCTATTGCTATAACCTCTGCCTGAAAAACACTACAAGGGTCTGGTAACCTCGCAGCAATACTTATCTTCAGTTCCTTAGAGTAAATACCATAACCCACTTGGTTATTTAACTTGGAGCCATCCGTGTAGAAATTAATATGGTTCCTTCTCCCCGGGATTCCTCCCTTCTAGTCATCCCTAGATGGGATATGGGTTACGTAATCTCTCTTGAATGAGATTACTGGAATAGTGTAGTCCAATTTAGAGGGTACGGGCCACCACAACACAATGCCATATAACAGAATCGGTTGAATTACCGCTGTGTAGAGCCAATGAATAATACGAGGTGATAGCCCCCATCTTCTCCCCACAGCTTTTTTACAAGAGTACAAGTTGCTTTTCTAACTCTCTCAACAACATTTATTTTCCAACTTAATTTCCTATCCAATATCAGACCAAGATACCTTGCACTACTTTTTAAGACAAGTCTAACGCCCTTTAGCGAAGGTGGTACTATAATTGGAAGTTTGTGACTCCTAGTAAAGAGTACTAGTTCAGTTTTGTTCGGATTTACGCCTACGTCAGCCTCATCTGCCCATGAGACGAGTCTGTTTAAAGCATTCTGAAGAATTTCACACAGTGTGTTTGGGAATTTACCACATGCAATTAATGCTACATCGTCGGCACAGGCAATAGCTTTACAGCCAAGCCTTTTCAGTGACATGAGCATCTTATTTATTGCCAGATTCCACAGTAGAGGAGATAGCACTACACCCTGCGGCGTTCCTCTGCGGACGAACCTATTAGCTTCGGAAATGCCAAGATTTGAGGTAATGACTCTGATTGTCAGTAGCTTTTTAATCAGCTCAACTATGGAACTGTTGATACCCAGTTTCAGCAGTTTATTGATAATAATACCTGGGTCAACGTTGTTAAAAGCTCCTTCAATATCCAGGAACGCCGCCAGGGCGAATTCCTTACATGCAAAGGATTTTTCAATGCTGCTCACTAGTGTGTGAAGTGCGGTTTCTATAGATCTGCCTTTCGTGTAAGCATGTTGAGAAGTAGACAGCAGATCAGGTTTGATACTGCTGCGAACATAGATTTCTATGAGTCTTTCCAAAGTTTTTAAAAGAAAAGAGGAAAGACTTATTGGCCTAAAATCCCTTGGATTTATGTAAGAGCTCTTCCCAGCCTTTGGAATGAAAATGACTTTAGTCATCCTCCAGGCTAGAGGAATATAGGAAAGGTTAAGACAGTCCTTGAAAATAGCTGTCAACCTAGGTATACCATAATTAAGCGAGCAGATTGTTGCAGCTCAACTGGTGTTACACCATCAGGTCCTGGTGATTTATAGGGTTTGAAGCTATTTATCGCCCATCGAATTTTGGTTTCCGAAACAATGTCCCCGAGAATAATTGAGGGCATCTGAGGATGAACATTCAATTCCTCTGGTTCATGCAATGAGTTACCAGGGAAGTGAATATCTAGTAAGAGGTCTAAGGTCTCTTCGCTAGATGTTATCCAGGAGCCGTCAGGCTTTTTTAAAAGACCTAGAGAAGTAGGCGAGGTAGATAAAATCTTCCTTAGCCTAGATGCTTCTGAAATCTCTTCAATGTTTCCACAGAAGTTCCTCCACGAGTTATGTTTAGCTTTTCTTAACGAACTCTTGTAAATTTTGAGACTAGATTTATATTCATTCCAGTCATTGTCCAAACCTGATTTTTTGGCTTTGTTAAATAAATTCCTACTTCTTCGTCGAAGAACCTGAATTTAATTTGACCACCATGGGGGTTTCTTCTTTCCTCGAGGTTTACTTACAGGACAAGAAATCTGCAGGGATTTATTTAACCCTTCCGTTAAGTTTCCAACCAGGTTGGAATGTCGTGGATAGTTGACGGCTCTACGGGGGTTGAGATAGGCAGATACTCTGCCATTTTCCTGTTATATATTCCCCAGTTGTCCTTTTAAATTTCGGTGAACAATTGGATCTGGGGGGTTAACAGTGAGAACAAATTCTATATAACGATGATCTGAAAAAGAGTGCTCGCTTGAGACTCTCCAGTCAACGATACAATAAAAAAAAAAAAGTCCGAGACCAATGTTTTATCCAAGACTTCTTCCCTGTTCCTTACTATAAAGGTTGGCTCACAGCCTTTGTTGCATATAAGTAAGTTAGTGCTTAAAATGTATTCTAGAAGTGACTCACCTCGATTATTATCATCTGTGCTACCCCAGACATTGTGAGGCGCATTTACGTCACTGCCTATGATTAGCCCAGTTTTGTTTAAGCAGGCCTGCTCTACAGCCGCCTTTAAATATGTCAGTGGTAAACCACTGGCGTCGTAAGCTATGTAGCACGAAGCTAACCAAAAGCCTCCAGCTTTTATCTCCAGGCTAGCAACGACCGTATCTAGGTCACTGTAATTAGAATGCAAAAACAAGTTAAGATTTGTCTTTGCCAAAATGCACGCTCTGGGGTTGCCTTCCACATTTGCCACCAGTAGCTTATAGCCAGGCGTCCTCAGACCACAGACTCTCCCGGCATGAGCCCAGGGTTCCTGTATGAGGACTACATTATCTCCGCTTTTACTTAAGCGGATCAGTAAGCCGGCGGACGCCGCTTTTGAGTGGTGGAAATTAATTTGGAGGACCCTCATCGGATTCCAAATCACCTCCCCTCTCTACGACTGTTATGTCCGCCTCGTCTTCATCATCCTCTTCTAAAAGAAGAGCTTCTTCCAGGAGGCCCCCCACCTCCGACGACCTATTGGAGTCCGTGGATTCGGCTTCTTCAAGGGACGCCTCAGGTTGACCGCTTGGAGTGCAGTTTTCCCCCTCTGGCTCTACCTCTTAATCCCCAACCTCCGGGGAGCGAGAGATAGCACCTTTGGAGGCCAGCTCTTCGTCCTTACGGTAAACCTTGAGCGTCACCTTGTTGAATCCATACTTGACGACCCCCTTAGTTGCCGCCAGTAACTCCACGGATTCCTTGTTCAACAGGACCATGGCCTGCATGGATGGTCCGACTGGTGCTTCTAGCTTCCCAATCTTCCAGTTTTGAGTTGGAAGATTGGGATTGCATAGTCGGAGCATCCGCAGAACTGCGTCCTCACCCGACGGTGTGCTCGGTAGCCAAACGCGAGCCCGGGGCCTGGTACGAATTTCATCCTTCTCCACAGCCTCCAGTCTCGCGCCTGGATACACCTCACCTAGCCTACTCACAGCTACCTTGTACAACTTGGCAGACCGTTCATCATCGCAGGAGATGAGTTTAAAAAGGCCCTGATGCCAGCCTGCCTCCTCACATTATGGCACAGGACCAGGAAACTCCTCTAATATTTGCCAAGGCAGCGTCTACCCACTTCCATTTATCCCGAGGAATTACCCCGTCCTCCGCCGCCCTGTCAAGCACAGCCAAAACTCTCCCCTTACATCCTTTTACAACGTCACTAAAAGACAGAGATTTACCAGTAGTCTTTTGACGTTTAGACTCCAACATCTCGTCTTGGGATCTCTGCCTTTTAGGCAGTTTTTCTAAAACGGCCTGTTCATGGTCTTTTTGTTCAAGTACTCTCTTCGCCCATCGAAGGGAGTCCTTGTCCTCCTTGGACAGAGAGCTGGGATCAGCAGCTTCCATACGACGACGAATTCTATTCGCCGCCTGCTTGTCCGCGATTCTCCTTTTAGAGGGTCTAAGACCCTTAATACCCTCCCCTAAAGGATTCTGTTCCTTCTTAGACTCCCCAGCCAACTTTTACTGGCTTAGCCGTGAGGCTGTGGCCGATGCCGAACTGGTTTGTCCTAGATTTGACAGCTAAGATCCCCCCTCATGTCTGGATTCCTCAGCCGACTTTAACTGACCATGCCGTGAGGCGGTGGTTGATGCCGAGCTGGTTGGTCCAGAAATGGGCATTAAAGCCCCCCCCCCCCCCTTTTTTTGAAGGGTTGGTAGGGTTGGACGTGAAGCCCAACGCCCTTTCCTTCCCTCCCACCTTCAAACAGGTCCAGTCACCCGAAAGCCAGCGCCAGTCCTACCTGAGGTGCATGCGCTATCGCGATTGGAATCATTTTGAGTCTCTGACTCAGAAGTTTTTGTTTTTTAATTTGTTTGTTTGTTTGTTTTGTTTATTTTTGAGAAAATTTTCCATATTTGGTCCTACGAGTACAGGACGAAAATGTCCACCCACACAGAGGTCCAGGTGCATGGGTAAGGCTACTTAATACCGGAGGGCGCCAGGTATCTGGTACGCTCCGTTAGCGATTGAGATAATTTTTATGAAAACAGGGCTCCCAACCTGAACGATCCTCAGCACGGGTCGCATAACACTTTGATCCAGCCCTCGCAAGGAAAAAGAAGATCCATTCTCACAGAGCCTGCATGTGTGGATAAGGCTAGGTTGAAACGGAAGTTTGCCAGACTACACGAGTCCGCATATTATCGACTAGATAACCCACTAGCCATTCATCCCTTAGCATATGCTGTTCTATCTTGGATTGGGGGCATTTCTGCCTGAAATACCTTCAGGAAGATACTTCAGGCATTTGAGAAGTTAACCAAACCCCTAGCCTTGCTATGCTAGCCAGCCCTACAGTCAAGACTTAACTTCCTGGAGAGCCGTTTCCAGTGGCCACCAGCTTGGAGGTCATAGCTACACTACCAATTATCACTGATTGTGGCACGCATGTACTAACTGTTAATCATGGTGTAACGCTTTGTTCCACTAATCAGTGCAATCGGCTGACCACCAAATATGCACCCTTAATAAAAGTTTTATAACCTATGACACCCGCCTGATCGATACTAACATACTGTAAAAATTTCATCAAAATCGGCTGGATAGTTTCCGCGTGCATAAGAGACAGACAGACAAAAAATGAATTTTATATAATAGATTGTACTTCTCTCAATCTGTCTATTAATAAAGAAAAGACAAACTCTATCTATTTTGCAAAAGGGGGTAGGAAAAAAATTTCAATTTAAGTTGACAATTTCAATGTTCAACAAGTTAACTCCTTATACTTTCTCGGCCGTACAATCACTGCCAGTTTATCAGTAGAGGAACACTATGATAAGGCAATAAAGGGGGCTCAGGTCGCCTGTAATTTTATGAAAATGCTGACTTCTGTGAAAAGTTTTCTTTCTCTCATAGTGGCATTAAACTTTTACAAGTCCTTTGTCAGATCAAAGCCTAGGCCCGTGAGGCCCGGGCCTAGGGCGGAAAAACTTAAGAACGACAGCATTTTGAAGGCGCAAGAATATAAGGACCAAATCCATCTCAAACCATGCACGCGGATTATTTCATGTTACGGAATTGGTTGCCGATGAAATGTGTTGGTTTTGAAAGGATATATATTTCCCCGATTCGATAAAAAGAATTTTTTATCAAGTTATGACCACTTTAAGTTATGCCCATTTTAGGCTGAAAATTGTTTCAAAAAAGTGGCATTTCCATCCAAATCAAAACAATTAACTTTTGTCTTCTGATTCTTATAGAACTTCTTAATTTCTGTTAGAATCTTTTAAAAAATTTCGAAATGGTAAAAATTTGCAGAGTTATAGCGCTTTTTATGAGAAAAAACCCACCTTTTATTTCACTTATTTTATTTTGGACTTATACATATAAGAAAGAGATGATATGAGTTTAATGCGCGCTTAACTCTGCGAGGAAACATCGCAGATTACCATTTGAAAGCTCATTTTAAAGAGAAAGAACGGTACTAAATGATGTTTTATTAAAAATAAGCTGAAAGTGGTAGTATCACAGATAGCTTGGCAATATTGAAACAAAAATTAAAATTTTTATTTTGAGAACAAATTCTGCCGACCTCAAATGTCTTTGAGCCCGCATAAGACTCATGTCATTTCTTTCTTATACTATTAGCTTTGTTTTTTTCTCATTAAAAGCGCTGTAACTCTGCCAATTTTCAACCATTTTGAAATGTCTAAATTCTGATAGAGAATAACAAGATCTATTAGAATCAAAAGATAAAAGTTAATTATTTTGATTTGGATGAAAATGCCGCTTTTTTGAAAAAATTTTCAGCGGTTTCATAATTTTTGACACCAAAGCTTAAAATGGGCATAATTTCGTAAAAAAATTTTTTAATCAAATCGGGGAAATATGGGTCTCCTTATATCGTTTGAAAACAACATATTTAATCGGCAACCAATTCCGTTATATGAAATAGTCCGACTGCATGGTTTGAAATCGATTTGATCTTTAGTTTTCTGAATGTTTCACTTCTGCCACGTGTGAACTGCACATATGATTTTTATTTTCTTAAATACACCACGCATGCTATGACGGCTTTTCGCAAGCCTTCATTATAAACAGCCGCACACACAATAACCTCTAAAGAAAGCAAGATAAAATTGACTATCGGACTACTGAGAAAATTACAGCATTTAATTACAGCAATAATAATCATTGTTTGGAACGCAATTTTAAATCGCTTCAATGCTTCGAATAAAAACTTCAGGATTCTCAAATTTATCATCCGTTGTCCAAATTTATGGTCCTCTGGCTTCTTTTCTTCAAGATATGAAAGATAAACAGTTTTCTGAATATGAAGAAAAAGCCAAGACACTATATGGAGTCCATGATTATTATTATAATGATACTTGTCGCCAAAGAATCAGAAAAATTCAGCCAGACGAGTCACGAGCAAACGAAAGAGCACATGTTTCTAGGCAAGAGCATTTTCGAACTACTATTAAATATCTTATTTTGGATAAATTCCAGATAGTGGGCTTTAAAGCTCGAATTCGTTAAATGAATGCGAAAAAAAAGACGTTTTTATCTAATTTCGATCATAACAGCCATAACATTAATACTATTGGCACATTTTGTACTTTAAACTGTTTGTAAGACTCTCCTCTAGACATATTTAAAATTGGCTTGGCTGACAATCAAATTTCTTACAAGCATTTATGTGAAGTATGTGCTCTCAACAGTGCATTTGTTTGAGTTTTGCTATTTATATGGAAAATTGGGACCAATCGAAAAAAAACATTACGATATTCGGATTCTAGGGAAAATTTCACTATACATAGTTAGAAAATGTTATCGGAAATTGTTATGGAAAATCTTGTTGAGTAGTGTAATTAGATATATAATTTTGACAATCACTTTTACGTAGATAAAAAGGGCGGCACATCGGCAAGGGCCTAGGGCGGCATCGAACTTAATCCGCCACTGCACATTAACGCTTTCGTCTGTCTACGCTATTACCCAGTTGGCCACGTCTTCAAGAAATCATCAACGATGCATGCTTGGCCATATAAGATCGTTGATGACGGATGTGGATTTTTATATGGCGGTCGTTAGTGACATTTTCATATAAGTGTCCCATTTTTCACCAACGACTAAAAGAGCGACAGTTTCCCATACGTTATCGTTGATGACTTTAAGAGCGACAGTTTATCATACATTTTCGTTGAAGACATTAAGAGCGACAATCTCTCATACCTTTTCGTTGATGACATTAAGAGCGACAATTTCTCATAGATTTTTATTGATGACATTAAGAACGACAACTTTTACATATTTTCATTGACGAAAACATTAGCGACTGTATCCTAGCATTTTCATTAATGACTTTGTTGTAAACAATGTACATACCATGTCATCGAAAATGATACTTACAAAAATCCTGATTTCCAGCATAATAAATAAACGCAAAAGGTATTAAAAAATATTTTTGTTTATAAAAAGAATTAAAATTCAAGTTTAATTAAAGATACATATACACATTACAAAATAATGAAATTCAATATTAGAAAAATGTTAGTACATATATACATATATGTTACTCGCTTTTCCGAGATTGTTGCTTGTTGCTGCGGTTTTTGATTTTTCGAAAAATTACGCGCAACTCGTCAACGTAATCCTCGTACGACCTTCATTCTTTTGAAGTTGCTTCTGTTGTTATAAGGAAACTATTAATTTCATTGTATCTTTAGTCTATTATATCGTCGGCGTACAGTATAAAACTTTTATGTATGTTAATCTTTACCATGTCAAAATGAGCTAAGAATGTGTAGAATCTACCGTTTTTGTTTCTCTTTATGCTCTTTTGTACGAACAAGAACGGTGAATATAGCGGTTTTACACTGTAAACCGACAATATATACATATGTATATTATATGTATATTTCTTTATGTTACTCATAATTATACCTTGAAGAGCAGTGACAACCTGGCCATACGATTTTAACGACTTCTTTCCCTTTGCCCCATCATAATTAAACTGCATTATTAATTCCTTACAAAATATTCTTTCAATATTTTTTAAAGTTCCCCCCATCATTTTTTTAAGCGCTGCAACCTAAAAAAGAATTTTATGTATGGTGGTCTTGAATTGGGGACTATTAAGGATGTAATTTGGAGTCCAAAAAAAAGCAATCCCCGAAGCTTTTTTTTATTCCGTATATACTATTTTTTAATATGTTACACATACATACATACGTATGAAGTTTAAAAACAACTGATTTTGCTTAAGTTTTGACTCGTTAAGATATCTTCAAAGAAAGCATTACATCGAGATCTTATTCTAACTTTAAAAAGGTCAAAATTTTAGCAAAATTAGAACGGAATACAGTATAATGTGCTTAAGACTACGATAGGCGTTGACTATTTTCGATTACTTGGTACTTTTTATTAAGCGGAATGGCAAGTACTTACAATGTCAGCTCTCTTATCACCATTGATCTCCTCCTCCAGCCCTTTGATGTCATCCTCAGATTTGAGTGGGAATCGTGTCGTGGTCATTGCAAAAAGTCCCAAATTGCGTCGTAATAAGATATTGTTTTCAGTCAACATTTCTAATACTTATTCAATATTTGAATTTCTATTTGGAGACGCAACAAATTATAATAATATAGAAGGCTGTTTATCTGTCAATTAAGAATGTGAATCTGAGTAGAAGGTGGATCTGACTCCAAACTTTGGTGCTCTTTTTTTATTTATTTTAGGCTCCAAGCTTATTCTGCAATATAAATGAGTCAAAAGTATTTAAAGTAGAGGGCTGAATCTGAACATAATGTCTGCAAATTGGAATACAGAGCCCCCCAAATTTGGGATCTAATTTACCTCTAAACAGGTTCGGAATCAAGAAAAGGTCTGTGTGTAGTGGCGTACCATCAACAACATCTTCTGCGATAACAATTCCCATATGTTTGGATGGAACTGGAAGCTCATAGAAATTTTCAATTTTTGAAAGTACAAATCCATATATTTTATTAGGTTCGAAACGAGTTATTTTCAGAAATGTTCCAATTGGACTGTTATGTTCCCCATTTTCCAACTAAAAGAAATTATTAAGAATATCTGAGCTTAAATAGCAGTCCATTCCTTTAAGCTTAAAAAGCATCCCTTTTCTTCTATCGCAACTAATTTGTTTTTTATCCTTTAAGATTGATAACGGTAGATAATAGTTCTTAATTTGTTGGAAGATTTGATTGGGTTTCCTTATAACCTTTTTGATTTGCTGCAAATGATTTTCGAAGTCATAAGCAGTGAAACTCGTTAGAAGACCAGTTTCTCGCACGCATTGACATATATGAAGAAGACTGTGTACATTGTATGTTAGAGATTTTTCACCATAAATATTTGGGAAATATTGTACAAAATCTTACAGTAAGTTTTCTGCATTTGTAAAATTATTCCGAAAGTTATATGGACAACATAGAAGCCTATACGAACAATGCAGTAAAAGGAAATGGTAATATGTGTCATCGTCTAATACGTTTTTGAGAACGACAATACCAGTGTAGAGTAGAAGCTGACGAAACTCCGTCGCCTTCCATCTATGAAGTTCGTCTAAGGATCGTGGAGTTCGTGCAAGTTCTTTTGGTATATATGCCCTTAGTGACAAGAGGTTGTTGGATAACCCACACTTTTTATTAGGTCGCAGTTTGCTTACTAATATAAATAGCATTTTTCTAGTAACACCCAAATCTATAGTGTGCATTGGGTCTAAGGGAAATTGAGAGACCATATTAATGTCAACTTCTTCCAAATCTGTGTGTTGATCACGAAATCTAAGGACATGATGATTTGGATGAAGTCTCATTTTGAAGTCCTGGTCAGTTCGTTTTTCTCCGCTTTGTTCACTGAAAACAGTAACTCGTTCTACTCTCCGCCCAACTTGCAAGCATTTGCTACAACCATTAAACCTACACAGCCAGTAACAAATGCTCTGGCTGGGGCTTCGCATATAAAAGCTCTCACTTTAATATTTATTTGCTTGTCTTGATAAATAAGACCATCCCTTGACAAAACTTTCAGATCGTTTACAAGATCGTTTATATCGACGGGTTTTCCAACCCCACAAAAAACACCTACCAAAAAAAGGCAATCGGTTTCCAAATTAATTGTTCTGGCCAAAATTGGCCACACCCCTTGCTACTGCTTCTGAATAATGGTAGGCCATCAATACCTATATCTAACTGCATTGTTCGGTACTCTTAAGCAAATCTCCTAATTTTAAAAGTTGAAATTGCAAACCAAAGTGAAAGTACTCACCAGGATTAACTGTGCGAGTAATTATGGGTTGGCTGCTTCTTTCAAGTAGTCTCTTAGTACTTTTTGGAACACTTATACCTTCAGAGCACAAAACTTGCAATATATCGTCACCTAGGCTCCTGGTTACATGGTGTTTTATATATACTTTTTTCAACTTCTCTGTTAAGTTGACACTATCAGGAGGATTGCTTACATTTTCGAATGTATCGATTTCATTATTTGCTTCACTTTGGTCGGCTACACTAAGCGTCTGACTTGAATTTTGGGGTTGTCGATTAATCATTAATTTATTCTTACGCGCAACTGCCCGTCTAATCGATTTCCTTACACTATACATTTTCGAAATAACGATTAAATGGTAACTATTTGAAATACTTACCAATTGGTTGTATCGATGGATGTATTATTCCTTTTCGTTGTTGAAGCACTTTTTTTTTGGATTCTTGAATACACAAATTAAATTAAATTTCACTATTCACAGTATTTACGTATATTTCGCTCGAAATCACAGCACAAAATAAATTTTTAGATTTTTTTTTTTTAACATCGCTTGCTGATTTTATTTAAATTTTTTTCCAAATTTAAATTTTTTGTATTTGAAAGTATTTTTGAATTCAATGTATACATCGTACAAGACTTTGTCATCCATCATGTCACTTATGTTTTGAATGTTGACATTATTGATGACATGGTCGTTAATGAGAATGTCTTCGACAACCTTTTGGCCAACTGGGTAGTTAAGAATAGCTAATAAATATTACCATTTCTAGGACTATCGTTATTTTGGAATTTATATTTACGTTTCACTTGTGTTTTATAGATTTTTTAAAATTTATTATCATTTGACAAGATATAATTACCCTCCTTACTAAAGTTATTGATTTTTTTTATACTTTGGTTGTTATCAACAAATTAATTTTGAAAATCATTAGTATTCACATTATTATTTTTATTATTTATCCTATTTAATTTTTTGATTTTATCTTTGTGTAGCGTTTAGAAAAGTTCAAAATATCTTCCTTAGGTATAATATTATTTAGATGGTCTATGGGCTTAAGTTTGGTGGTTATGTATTGTATTGTATTGTTATACGAAACTATTGATCGAAAGATCTTTTTTTTTATGTCGTTAGAGTCAGCGTTCAACAATCGGATGTGTTCGTTCAATGTAAGATGTAGCCTTTCTATGTCGCTATTGCCTGCTTTTTTGTACGTGGTTGTAAAACGAAATGAAATATTGTTGTCTTTAAAGAATTTTTTCAGGGAAACAGTGTCTAGTTCGTTATCTGTAATTAATAAATTGGGTTTACCTAGATATTGAATTCTGGTGTTGATACCTTCTATTAGAGATATCCAAGTTCTGTCATTCAGAAAATAGACTGTTGCGTACTTGGTAAGCTTATCGATGCTAGTTAGGTACATTAAGTTTCTCTGGGGATACCAAATGTCGAAATGCACAATCTCGTTATGAACTTTGGGCGTTTCTGTTACATTTAAACTATGCTTGAGGGGTTGTCTATCGAATTCAGCTAAATTACATACTTCACAATTATTAATGAACTTTTGAATTTTTTTTTTTTGCAAATTTGGATAGTAAAATGTTCTTTTCGTTTCAGAAAAAATTTCGTTAATGCCTCTATGGTTATTTTTTTATGTTCTTGTTCTATTATTTTTAATAATTTATCCCTTTCAACAATATCTTCTAGTAATATATTTGATTTAAGTATTCTTAAATTGTAATTATTAGCAAAATATTTTATATATAGTTCTTGAAAACGCAAAAATAATTTATTATCGTCACAAAATATCGCTATTAATCCTTTATTTGGTAATTTGCCTCGCATTATTTGCAAAAGATCACTATTGGGAGCGACGCCAATAATATCTAGTATTTTTTTCTTCGATAAAATTTTGCTTCTGAGATATTCTTTTTTTGAGTTTTGTTGATAAATCTGTCTTATAAATACATTTAAGGGACTTTCGGATATTCTAATGAAATTTAAATTATCAGTTTCTGCACTATGAACAGTATCGACATCTTCATCGAATAGCTCATTTAGATTTACAAAAACCTCATCAATATTTTTTTTTCTTTAACATTCCTGCTCAAACTGTCTGCTACGACATTTTCTTAGCCTTTGATGTAAGATATATCAAAGTCATATTCATTAAGGTTGATTTTCCATCTCTGTAGCTTACAATTTGCTTCTTTTAAACTATTTAGCCAAATTAAAGGTCTATGGTCTGTTTTAATGGAAAAACTTCTACCGAATAAATAGGGGCGAAAATATTTAGTAGCCCAAACAATAGCTAAGAGTTCTTTCTCTATAGTGCTATAATTTTGCTCGTTAGCCCTTAGTTTTCGGCTAGCATAACAAATTACTTTATTACTTTGCATCAAAACTGCACCAAGGGCATAGTTGCTAGCGTCAGTTATTAGAGAAAAACTTTACTGAAATCTGGAGGAACTAAAATAGGATCGCTCTTAAGGATAGTTTTTAATTTTTCAAAAGCTTATTTATATTCGGGGTCTTTCAAATTTAATTTAGTTTTATTTTTTAAGTATTTAATAAGATGGTATGCAACTTTTGCGTAGTCTTTTATAAATCGCCTAAAAAAACCTGTAATTCCTAAAAATTACCTAATTTCTTTATGATTTTTAGGTAATTCAATTTGGTCTATTACTTCGACTCTATTAGGATTGGGTCTGATCCCATTATGTGTAATTATATGTCCCAAGAATTCCGTTTCCTTGACTATAAATGCACATTTTTTTAGCTGAACTTTAAGATTATAGTTGCTTAAGCAATTGAGGATTTTATTTAAAGATTCAAAATGTTCTTCAAGCGTTGATGAAAAAATTAGAATATCATCTAAATAAACGAGGCAAATTTTTCCAATAAATTCCTTTAACACGCGGTTCATTAACCTTTGAAATGTGGATGGAGCATTACGGAGTCCAAAAGGCATGCGTAAGAACTCATAATGGCCATTTGCGGTCGAAAACGCGGTTTTATGAACGTAATCTGGATGCATTTCAGTCTGGTGAAATCCTTTTGCCGGATCCAACCTTGTAAGATATTGAGATTTACCCAATTTGTCAAATATGTCGTCCATTTTGGGATTGGGAATCTATCTTCTATGGAAATACTATTAAGCTTGCGATAGTCTATCACAATGCGCCATTTTTGTATGTTGCTTTGGTAAATTTTTTTGGGTACAACCCATATGGGACTATTGTACTGACTATTAGATTCCTGGATAATCCCCTGTTCTAACATCTCTTTAATTAAATCTCGTCCTTATGAACCTCAGGGTATCTATAAGCTTTTGAGCATATTGTTATGTCGTTCTTTATTAGAATTCTATGTTTTAATTCACTGGTAAAAGTAAATTTGTTATCATTTTCATTATGAAAAACATTATAATTTTGCACTAGAATTGATTCAAGGTTCTTTGATTGTGGAGTATCTAAGTGATCTATTCTAATCGAACTAAAAATATCTTTTAATTCCATCTTTCCAAAATATTATTTCCTATAATACCATCAAATTCATTTTGTAAGTCGCATTTTAAAAACTCGAAATAGTGATCTTTCAAATTAAACTCCTTAAAAATAGAAAATCTGCAAAGATCGTGGATAGTTATTATATTTCCTAAAGTTTTTACATTAATTTTAATACTTTTCTTCCATTTCGGATTACAGATATCTTATTTTACTAAACTTAATTCCGCGCCTGTGTCTATTAAGAAATAAATGGAGTCTCCTTCGGGAAAATATAAGTTTAAATTACCTATTTTCATTGGAGTTGCAACAGTATTACGCGTTTGCGTTGAAGCTCTGGTTTGATTTAAGCTACTGTCAATGTTACCAGTATCTCTAAAGTTTTTCTGTGTGGAGGTTGAGTTTTGATTATAATTGTTAGGATTTCTATTGTAATTGTTTTTATAATTAGGCTCTGGAGCGTAACTATTAAGTCCTGGATTATATTGATTAGTGTATCCTGAATAAAAAGGTTCTGAAAAGTGATTATTGTTTACTGGATTGTTATTAATGTTGTATCCATGATTGTTGCTTAAATTTGCAATAGGGTTAGCATTATAAGTGGGTTGAGTAGCTAAGTTGTTAAATATTGAAATGGACTGATTGTTTATACCATATCTATTATGTGCATTATTTTGGTAGTAATAAGAAGGTTCATGTGCAAAATTATTTGCTGGTCTTGTATAATTCATTTTAACAAGTAGCGGACTGCGATATGTGTAAGACTGGTGCCTAGCTTCAATAATTATCTTGTAAGCGTCTTCTTTAGTTTTGGGATTCCTACTGAAAATCATGGTTCTAGTGGGTTCTGGAAGGTGTTCTTTAAATGTATTTAAAATGATTGTATTAATTTCATTATATGTGAAGCTATTGTCATCATGAGTTAGTTTGCGATTACAAATTCTGTTTCTAATTTCATTTAATTTGAAATAATAGTTTTCTGTAGTTGATTCTAATTTGGTCGTTTTTAATTGAATCATTAATTCAGAGCAGGGCTGTGCTTCACCAAAGTTGTTTTTCAGAATAATTTCTAATTCGGCCCAATTATTTGGCACCGTGTATCTATGTATAACTTGACGAGCATCGCCAACGCATTTTTTTTTAATATAGTCAAATAACATTTTCTGATTATTTACATGAAGTGCATCGAAACTCGGTAAGATATTTTCAACTTGTGAAAAAAAGTCTGGAAGCTAATTTTTATCGTTTCCATCAAATTTCTCCATATTTTTAATGCAATTTAGAATAAGGTTAAATGTGGATACTAAATTGACTTCCATTTTTTTTTAAATATATGTACGTACTTCACAATATGAATAAATGTTATGTTAATAATAATATTTTAAATATATCTGAGTATAATAATTATTGTCGAATTTTCCAATTTGGTTCAAACTTTTTCATATGGCAAGTCTTATTGCTTATATAATTAGTTGTGTTCTCAAACGGTAATCAAATGCAAGTTGTCGAGTACAAGTACCGCTGTTATTATGCTGCTATGATACCTGCAGTTGCTGGCCTGGTGATGTTCTTATGTTGTAGTGCATTATTCTGTAGTTTTGCGTTTAATACATTTTCTTTCTATACTTCTTTTTGTCATATTATTTTTAGAGTACCAGAAGACAGACCAAAGTTCGGTTTTTCGTTTTCAGGTTGAAAAAGTCAAAAAAATGTAATGCAATTGAGGGCCGGTTTCACAGTGCTTAGTTAACTCGAGATTAGAAGTTAACTATCCAATTTCAGTTTCACAGTAATTAGTTAACCAACCAAAATTGGCAGGTTAACTAATAGTTAACTAACAGCTGATTGCTGTTTGGCTTACAAAAAAAAGTTGGCAACGCAAAACAAACAACTTGTCAGAACGAAAAAAAAACATAAGTGATTGCTGTCAAAGCGAAAAAGAACGTAATAAATAAAAACAAAGTTTCAAAAAAGCAAATAAGAAGCTGCATAAATATGGATTCAGATTGGGAATGCGAAGTTGATAGTGATTCAGATATTGAAGTAGTATGGAGTGTTGTAATTGTTCGTCGAAAAAAAGTATTAAGATCCCGTCCATATTACTTTCGGTAGGTTCCTTTGAAGCCGTTAAAATCGTCCACAATGGTCCCACATATTTTTTCCTTCTCGTCTAGACTAACTTTATCGGTTTTTTTGCGTTCGAAGATGTTTTCAAAGTTGCGACCAGCTCCAATTAGCAATTTATTTAGTCTGCCAAAAATTTAGGAGTTCTTGTTGTTGATTCCATTTCGCAAACTATGAAATGTCAAAATAAAAAACATATGTATTGTGCAGTGATGCCATATTTTGTACAAAAAATTATCATTAGTTAACTAATGGACTGTGAAACTGAATCGGTAGTTAACTAACAGCCGTTGGTTAAGTTAACTAATTGGTTAACTTAGCACTGTGAAACCGGCCCTGAATGAGATGTCGGAAATATTTAAAAAATATTGAATATGGTTGAAATGCCGAAAATATGAAAAATGTTGAAAAACATTGAGAGAGGTTGAAGCAGGTGAAAAAGTTTGATAAACTCCATAGTATATTAAAATGTTGAAAACGTTGAAAGAGATTAAAAAGCTCGAAAAAAGTTGAAAGTCTCGGAAAAAGATGAATGAGGTTGAAAAGCCGAAAAAACTTGAATGTGGTTGAAAAAGTCCAAAAAATATGGAACGTGTTGAAAAAAGTTGAAAAGGTTGAAAAATATTGAAAAAGTTGGAAGAGTTTGAATAGTTCGGAAAAATTTGATTAAGGTTGAAAAATTCGAAAATATATGGAAAATATTGAAAAAAGTTGAAAGAGGTTGAAAAATGTTGAAACAGTTGAATGAGGTTGAATAACTCGAAAAAAATTGAATAAGGTTGAAAAATTCGAAAAAATATGGAAAATGTTGAGAAAAGTTGAAAGAAGTTGAAAAATGTTGAAACAGTTGAAAGACGTTGAAAAACTCGAAAAAATATGGAAAATGTTGAGAAAAGTTGAACGATGTTGAAAAATTCAGACAAATTTGGGAAATGTTGAGAAAAGTTGAAAGAGGTTGAAAAATGTTGAAACAGTTGAAAGAAGTTGAAAAACTCGAAAAAAGTTGAATGAGGTTGAAAAAGTCACTCAAATATTGAAAGCGTTGAAAATATTTGAAAAATGTAGAAAATCGTTGAGAAAAGTTGAAAGACGTTGAAAAATAATAAAGCAGTTGAATGACGTTGAAAAACTCGTTGAATGAGGCTGTATATATTGAGACCAAATTTTATTAGGATCACTCCTTCAGTTTGCTAAATATGGCATCAACGTTATAATTTTGTATGGGAGGTGCCACGCCCACTAATGAAATCCCATCAAAATTCATATAATTTCAAAGCTTATAGTAACCGACACCTCTACATCAAATTTAAAGAATATTACTCCGATAGCACACTAAATATAACATTTAAAGTGTTTTGTTTATATGGGAGGTGCTACACCCACTGATGCAATCTCGTCGATTTTCATTTAATTTCAAAGCTTATAGTAACCGACACCTCCACACCAAATTTAAAGAATTTGACTCCAAGAGCACACTAAATGTAGCCTTAAACATTTTTTACTTGTATGGGAGGTTCCACGCCCACAAATGCAATCCCGTCGAAATCCATATAGTTTCAAAGCTTATGGTAACCGACATCTCTACACCAAATTTTAAAAAAATTACGCCCATAGCACACTAAATATAACACTTAACATTTTTTGCATGTAGGGGAGGTGCCACGCCCACTGATGCAATCCCATCGAAATCTGTTTAGTTTCAAAGCTTATAGTAACCGACATCTCTATACCAAATTTAAAAAATATTGCTCTCATAGAACAATAAATGTAGCTTTTAACTGTTTTCGCTTGTATGGAAGGTACCACGCCCACAGGTGCCGTTTCGCCCACTTTTGGTTACAAGATACCCAATAACCAGTATATTTGACATGTCAAATTTCATAACGATTGCGTTGTTAGTTCTCTTATTATAACGTTTATAAATATTGTGGGCTGTGCCACGCCTTTCAACGAGTTTTGCCAGTATAGTGGCATAGCTTGTTATAATGACCTCATTCAGAGGTATTAACTCTAAAATTTTTATGAAAATCCTCGGTGCAGTTTTCGAGTAATATCGAATCAAAGTTTTCAATTATTGAAATATGCCACGCCCACTGTTCCGATTCCGCCCACTTTTGATAACATTTATGATATGCATCCGTCTACCAAATTTCGTTGCAATACCTTGAATGGTTTGCGAGTTATCACGAAATAAAAATTAAAATTTAGGGCTGTGCCACGTCCCTGTTAGAAACTTGAAAAACTTTAAACCTAGTCCAATCTTAATTTTGTTCACATATGAACGAAATCCCGAAGTCTTATCAAAATCGCTGCAGCCGTTTTCGAAATAAAGTTCAGCCATATATAAATACAGTGGAACCTCGATTATCCGTCTCCCGAGCAACCGTTACTCCGATTAACCGTCACATTTTGTCAGCAAACTTTTTTTCGTTTTGTTTCGATTCTGTTTATGTATGCACATAATAAAATACGAAAATGACAAATCAACATTTTTTGCTACGTTTCCTTTTTTCTTGCGTTTTTGAATTACAGTACATATATATTTATATTCAATACTTTGTATTCTAGCGTCACTATACAGAATCAAAAAAAAATTCTGCCATATATTCGATTATCCGTCTATTCGAATATCCGTCATGCTGCTGGTCCCGTACCTGACGGATAATGGAGGTTCCACTGTATACAATTTTAGCTCGTTTAATAATAGTAGATTTAGATTTAGTTTTTTGTCACTAAACAATTATTAATTAAGCCTAAAGCCCAATTTCCAAGTGATCTTATCTCATCCCATATCAGGGATATCAAATAAAATTTTTGTAAGAAAGAAAAATCATGCGAACAGAACCTAATGCGCTTGGAGAATGCGAGAGTGAATAGCATACATTTGCTATCTTTATAGCATGTGATGTCCTCCCTGACACGGCGTCTACACGAGCCATATTTCATGACAATGTTCATGCCTTACCATCAATATGTCTAATGTAGATACAATATGTTATAACATAAATATGTCAAAACAGAAAAGTTAAACATTTTGTTTTGTCAGCTGTCTTCGGTTTGCCATAAATTTGATATTTAAAAGTCAAATGAATTTTTAAGGCGATTGTTTTTTTGATCTATAGCGATGGCTCACATAAAATTAAATCGCAATAATGTAATTAATTTAATAAGCTTTTATCGCGAATACGAATGCCTGTAGAATTTTAAAAGTGAGTGCTATAAAAGGACGGATTTAAAAAGAAAGGCGTGGGAAGAAATTGTCCAAAAATTTAATTGGAGGTTTTTCTTCCTGCCTCTTGAGTTTATCTGGTGGAGGTATATTTAACTTTCCAGACTGTATGCAATGGTAAAAGTAAGAGCTTTTGAATATTATGGTGTCCGTTGCTCTTCCATTTGCCCCAACTCCCAAAAGAACGACACTAAGGAATCCTTTATAATTATAAAAATCAGAGCCAAAATGTGGGGGTGACTTTATTATAATATATTTTCCGTCAAGTGTCCTTAAAGTATGCAGAAAGTTCCACAGTAAATCAAATTCTTTGGCAATTTGAAACCACTCATTTCGGGTTGCAGGAACCTGAAATATTAAACCATACTTAATGTTTTTGATCTTGGTGAAATAAACGTATACGAAAGCACTACCTTCAGATGTGTTTTATGTAAGCTATTCTGCCGTACTAAGCGAAAAGGCGTATCTCGAAAAATGTTGTTCCGAGATAATTGATGTTTTATGTCAATTTGTTGAAATACATGTATAATTGAGATAGCGGAAATTTTCTTAATAGATTTTTTATATGAATGAACTAAGATACCGGAATTTGGAGTATTTCATTAGACGCGCAATTTCTTAAGCTTTCCGATGCTATAAGAATCTTGGATATACGCCCTTTTCGCTTAGTACGGCAGTATTATAAATTACAGATAGTACTTCTGGTATGAAAATACTAATTGTCTTCTGCGACACGTGTGTTAGAAATTCCAATGACCGATATGAGTCACCTGTAGTAATATATCGCAAGGTTATAGCTAGCCTTACCTTTGCGCTAATTGCTTACCTCTTTTGGGTGTCCTGTTTTTATATTGCCGAATCAACCTGCAAGTCTCACCCATGTACATAAATTTGTTATCTTTATCTTACCGACTTAAGAAGAATTTTAAAGGTGTCAATTGTCATGCGACAAAAAATTTTAAAATCACTGCCTTCCTCCCACATGCACTTCTCTTTTTTCTAAAAATGGATTCACCCAAAATCTTTGTTTCTTTCTAACCTTTTTTTTTTCTTCTTCAATTTTAAGCTCTAATTTTTTTTTAACTCTTTTAAGGCATTCAATACGGAATGCTTTTTCAATGTTGCCTGTTCAAATTCATTTTCAGTAATGAAATGTCTTTACATAATTTGCCCACCTCAAGTTTTGACAAAAAAAAAAGTATGACATGAACATATGACATGGCATATATTAAAGCTCGTGAAGACGCCGTGTGATATTTGATAGGATAAGATAAGATAAGATCACATGGAAATTGGGCTTTACGTTCCAGCCAGAAAAAATAGACAAATATTTATAAAGTTTTTCCACAAAAAGTCTTCCAGCCAGAAAAAATGTGGTGTTTGACAGAGAAAAAATGAGAGAAAGAAAGCTGATCACTTCCCCTCCCAAAAATAAGTTTCAATTTTCACCCAGATAAATTTCTTGTGGCTAAAAATTGAAGACTGTCAAAATCGTAGGTAACGAGACTGGAGACTCACTTTTTGCAAGCGAGGGAAATGAAATTTCCTGTCTGATTTATTCCTGTCCTGTCCTGTCTGATTATTTCCTTATAAAATAATTTTCAGCATTGATTTTCTTGTTGACTTCTTATAAGGTTGTGTTAAGAAGGAGCAACATAACAAAAAGCTTGAAATTAAAACATTTTTTGGTAAATGCTCATTTATTTAATTAAATAGCTGAGTGATTTTTTATTGAAAAGGAATCGTAAAGCTGAATGTCACCTAAATGGTTGTATGGTAGTCAACCAGATAATTATTTCTAATACATTGTTTTTCGAAGCGTGCAGTTTTAACATAAGGAATTGGAAGTGTTGCTAAATCAAAGGTGTTCCAATTTTTTTTATGTTTTTACAATTCTATCGAACATGACTCTTTGTCTGAACAAAAAGACTTGGTGCAGAGCTTTTCTGGACTAACTAGCTGTTAAAAATAACGTGAATTCTTTAAAAACCTATTCGAAAATGTAGAATTTTTACCTTGCATAACATTTCAAGCAGTCTCGAAAGTGTCTTATTTAGCTTGGATTTAGAAGGTTATAACTAAACAGATACGTAACTAACAAAACTGTTTAACTTAAAATAAAAATAAAATAATTTGGGCTTAAATTTACTTACGCCAAACCTCCTATTTTTATACTGATCATTGTTTTAAAATGCACTTTATGCATTTAAAATAAATCGAAGTCCAAGATAATTTATCAAGCTGTAAAAATCAGGTAGAAAACTTTAAAATAGGTCATTTACTTTTCCAGTTATTTCAATAATATTCTCGAAAATGCCTCATTCGCCTTGCATTCAGATGGTGTTAACCAAATGGTTATGCAACTACGACGCTAGCTTTAGCTCCTGAACTCTGCCATTGTTTGTTTACTAAAATACGCGCAACTTTTTGACAGTCTTCAATTTTTACACATTTTTCTTATTTTTAATGAGACTGTTGATGGAATGGTCAAAAAGGCTATTGAGGTTGGTGCCTATAAAAACATTGATATATCTCCTGGGGAGGCTCTTGCGATGATAGGTGAAAAAATCTGGAAGAAATGTAATGATCTCTATGCTTCAGCTTCACAGCTCAAGGGAAAATTTTTCTTTAATTTTTTTCCTTTGTTACCAGATAAACCTTGGTATGTGAATTGTGGACTGGAACCTAGAGGAATTAAAACTATTAATAGACTCCTTACTGGTCATACCTTTGATAAGGAATATTTGCACAAAATTCGTGCGGTAGAGACGAACATAAGTGATTTTTATGGTTCTGCGAAACTGCAGAACATCTTATCTTTAAGTGCACTCAATTCACCGACTTACGGAAAAAATTTAGAATTTTCAGAGTTTTTAATAATGTTAAATGTTTACTTAAGACTATGGCGCATATTCATTGTCGTATTTTAAAGTTGAAATTAACTAAACTCAAAGGCGCATATTCATAGTCATATTTAGCATCAGCTTAAGTTAGAACTTTATTTTAGCAATAACTAAGTCATTCATAGTCGATTTAGCATCGGCTTTTCTGCTTAGTTATAACTAAAAAAATAGTTTCAGCTGAAGTTGATATTAAGTCGATATCAAAAAAGAAAATATGGAGAAAATTCATTCATTTCATATCAGAAAATTCAATTTTGATAATTTTGAGGATTATAAGTTGTTTTTATTTGGCGTGTTAAAAAAAATATACATGCATATATGATTTTAGAAAAAAAAACTAAAGAGAATTATAAGCTGTTTTTATCGAACCCACGCACTTTGAGCTATAAGTCCACAGTCCTAACCATTTCGTCACGCTGCCTTGTAAAATCCAGTTTTTTATTACTCTTTCTGTTAATTTATTAGTGTAAAATTAAAAAGTCAAAATTTATAATGGCAGGTCACTTTAGAAACCGGAAGGGTAAAAAAAAATTATATATATTCATATACACATATGTTTTGAAAAAAAAAAAAAACATGTTAACTGACGAGATTCGAACCCACGTCCTGAGTGCTATGAGTTCACAGTCCTAACCATTGCGCCACGGTGCCTTGTGTGCAAAAATTTTTATTACTCTCTTTGTTATTTAACTAACTTGAAATTAAAAAGTCAACATTTGACAAGTTTACCACGAAAGCTTTTGTGTGGTGAATTCATTAGCTTATGCCACTTAGTCAATACTAAAAAATCGACTATGAATAGAAAACAATTTTTAGTCATGACTAAATTTATTTTGAGCTTAGTTTGAGTTTAGTTAATTTCAACTTTAAAATACGACTATGAATATGCGCCAAACTAAGCTCAAAATAAATTTGGTCATGACTAAAAATTGTTTTCTATTCATAGTCGATTTTTTAGTATTGACTAACTGGCATAAGCTAATGAATTCACCACACAAAAGCTTTCGTGGTAAACTTGTCAAATGTTGACTTTTTAATTTCAAGTTAGTTAAATAACAAAGAGAGTAATAAAAATTTTTGCACACAAGGCACCGTGGCGCAATGGTTAGGACTGTGAACTCATAGCACTCAGGACGTGGGTTCGAATCTCGTCAGTTAACATGTTTTTTTTTTTTTAACATATAGTATGTATATGAATATATAAAATTTTTTTTTACCCTTCCGATTTCTAAAGTGACCTGCCATTATAAATTTTGACTTTTTAATTTTACACTAATAAATTAACAGAAAGAGTAATAAAAAACTGGATTTTACAAGGCAGCGTGACGAAATGGTTAGGACTGTGGACTTATAGCTCAAAGTGCGTGTGTTCGATTCTCATTAGAATAAAATTTTGGTCTCAGGAGGAAAAAGGTATGTTTCGGGAGCTAGTTTCGAAACATGTGGCGGTAGTGGACAGTAAACTAAACGAAATGAGCATGATTGTTAAGAAGAAAGAAGCCTGGAGCAATATTAATCGCAACATGGAGGCGGCAGGTTACAAAAGAACCGTCAGCTTTGGTGGACATTACGCCCCAAAAAACGTAGGGTGCATAGCACTTGCAAGTCCTTAGAAACAGGCAGTCCACTATTGTTTTGCGCTTCATTAATAAAATTTCTAAAATTTCAATAATGAATTTGACTGTGTCTTTATCGAGCCTGCATCGAGCGTAGAAATCGCCATCGTCCATTTGAAATGGGTCAATGCGTTCTTTGTAAGACTTAGTCTTCCTCGATAAGGAAATATTGTCCAAAATATCAAAATCTTCAAAAATATCAAAATCGCGTTGAATTTGCTCCATATTTTCTTTTTAAATTTTTTTTTACGTTTTGATATCAATTTACAGCGCTATTCTGGCAAAGACAGCTAAAAGTCATACGAAAATATTTTGTAAGACTTTAGGTATTCTAGCACGAAAGTCTTTCAGTTAAAGCTTTTGAATTCCCCACACAAAAGCTTTTGTGGTAAGCTTGTCAAATTTAGACTTTTCAATTTTTAATTTATTAAAATAACAAACAGTGCGTGGAGTCGATTCTCGTCAGTAAAAATGCTTTTTTTTCTAAAATCATATATGCATGTATATTTTTTTTAACACGCCAAATAAAAACAACTTATAATCCTCAAAATTATCAAAATTGAATTTTCTGATATGAAATGAATGAATTTTCTCCATATTTTCTTTTTTGATATCGACTTAATATCAACTTCAGCTGAAACTATTTTTTTAGTTATAACTAAGCAGAAAAGCCGATGCTAAATCGACTATGAATGACTTAGTTATTGGTAAAATAAAGTTCTAACTTAAGCTGATGCTAAATATGACTATGAATATGCGCCTATGAATTTAAAATTTTTCAAGTCTCTGACACATTTTTACTATATAAAAATTATTATTGTGTTCGTTATAACTTGAACCGTGCTCATGACAAATTGTTGCGTCGCGTTTGGTATTTTATTTATATTAGCTGAAAAGTGTCAAATCGCGATTTTCGAGAGAGTAAAAGCTGAAATTTCTCTGACTACTCGAATCACCACAATTCTGGCAGGATCGAAAAAATGGGTAAAAATTGAAGATTGGCAAAAAGTTGCGCGTCACATGCTTTGCGCGAGTGAATTTCGTGGTGCTTGGCGGCGGCGGCGATTAAAACAATTGGTGTCCGTGACACCAAAGATTTTCTGCTTCTATTTATGTCTCCGACAAGAGACCAAAGAATGTGTTTAGGGCTTATTCGGTGAGCCAGGTGGTCCTGGTTCAGTTCCCAGAGATCTTTTATTTTTTCGTTGATGGAGCGCGTGTTGAGTGTCTGCAGAAAAATGAAGAAAAATTCGCCATAATAGAATTAACAAATGTCAAATTGTATTAGGGATGCCGCTGTATATTTTGGCATAAGTCGGTAAAGCAGTTTTATGCGATTTTTCTGACTAAGGTTTACTAAGTCCAAAGGTCGCTTGAACGATTTTGCTAGCGATGCACACTGTTGTATTTTGAGAAAAAAATGGACAAAATCAAATTCCCGTCGATAGGAATGCCCAAAAAAAACGAGGTCGGTCTCATTCGAAAGGTGATTTCATGCTTTTTTTAGAAAAATTGTCCCGAATCGAAATCCCAGCTTTGGGCGTTTCTCAGAAATGCCCAAAATATGGTCTTTTTCAATTTTAGACAGTTTTTCCCAATTTTAGTACAATTTTGACTCGTATACATATCCGATGATAATTTATTTTGAAAGTCGAGAAAAATACCTTTAATTTGGTATTTTAAAAATTTTTCTAGGTGCTTGGTATCGAAAAATACATCTATATTTAATTAGGGGTAAATTAACGTTAATCTATTATATAAAACTCATTTTTTGTCTGTCCGTCTGTCTGTCTGTCTCTTTTGCACGCGGAAACTATCCAGCCGATTTTGATGAAATTTTTACAGTATGTTCGCATCGATCGGGCGGGTGTCATAGGCTATAAAACTTTTATTTAAAGTTCATATTTAGGGTGGCCCTCATACACAAATATTTTCAAAATAGCGATTTCTCAAAGACAGGCAAATCGATTCTCTTGAAATTTACACAGTACGGCTTTTATGTTAAGGGGCACAGATTGGATGGTAAAAATTTTATATAGGGTGCATACTTAGGGTGGCCCTCATACAAATATATTTTTAAATATCATTTTCACGAAGACAAACAAATCGATTCACACCAAATTTACACTACATATCTCTTATGTTAAGAAGCATAGCTTAGTCCACAAACCTTTTGTTTAGGGTGGCCCTCATACACAAATATTTTAAAAATAGCGATTTCTCCAAGACTGGCAAATCGATTCTCATGAAATTTACACAGTATGGCTTTTATGTTAAGGGGCACAGATTGAATGGTAAAAATTTTATTTAGGGTGCATACTTAGGGTGGCCCTCATACAAATATATTTTTAAATATCATTTTCACGAAGGCAAATAAATCAATTCACATCGAATTCACACTACGTATCTCTAATGTTAAGAAGCATAGCTTAGACCACAAAACTTTTATTTAGGGTGGCCCTCATACACAAATATTTTAAATATCATTTTCTCGAAGACCGCTTAATCGATTCTCATGGAATTTACTCCACATGGCTTTTATATTAAGAGGCACTGCTTAGGTTGTAAAAATTTTATTTTGGGTGCATACTAAGGGTGGTCCTCATACAAAAGTAGTTTTTAAATAGAATTTTCACGCAGACCGCACATCGAATCTACACCACGGTTGAGGTGAGGCGATGCGCACAGGGTAATGCTAGTTTTCAATAAATATTTTTGTATGAGGGCCACCCTTAGTATGCACCCAAAATAAAATTTTTACAACCTAAGCAGTGCCTCTTAATATAAAAGCCATGTGGAGTAAATTCCATGAGAATCGATTAAGCGGTCTTCGAGAAAATGATATTTAAAATATTTGTGTATGAGGGCCACCCTAAATAAAAGTTTTGTGGTCTAAGCTATGCTTCTTAACATTAGAGATACGTAGTGTGAATTCGATGTGAATTGATTTATTTGCCTTCGTGAAAATGATATTTAAAAATATATTTGTATGAGGGCCACCCTAAGTATGCACCCTAAATAAAATTTTTACCATTCAATCTGTGCCCCTTAACATAAAAGCCATACTGTGTAAATTTCATGAGAATCGATTTGCCAGTCTTGGAGAAATCGCTATTTTTAAAATATTTGTGTATGAGGGCCACCCTAAACAAAAGGTTTGTGGACTAAGCTATGCTTCTTAACATAAGAGATATGTAGTGTAAATTTGGTGTGAATCGATTTGTTTGTCTTCGTGAAAATGATATTTAAAAATATATTTGTATGAGGGCCACCCTAAGTATGCACCCTATATAAAATTTTTACCATCCAATCTGTGCCCCTTAACATAAAAGCCGTACTGTGTAAATTTCAAGAGAATCGATTTGCCTGTCTTTGAGAAATCGCTATTTTGAAAATATTTGTGTATGAGGGCCACCCTAAATATGAACTTTAAATAAAAGTTTTATAGCCTATGACACCCGCCCGATCGATGCGAACATACTGTAAAAATTTCATCAAAATCGGCTGGATAGTTTCCGCGTGCAAAAGAGACAGACAGACAGACGGACAGACAAAAAATGAGTTTTATATAATAGATTAACGTTAATTTACCCCTAATTAAATATAGATGTATTTTTCGATACCAAGCACCTAGAAAAATTTTTAAAATACCAAATTAAAGGTATTTTTCTCGACTTTCAAAATAAATTATCATCGGATATGTATACGAGTCAAAATTGTACTAAAATTGGGAAAAACTGTCTAAAATTGAAAAAGACCATATTTTGGGCATTTCTGAGAAACGCCCAAAGCTGGGATTTCGATTCGGGACAATTTTTCTAAAAAAAGCATGAAATCACCTTTCGAATGAGACCGACCTCGTTTTTTTTGGGCATTCCTATCGACGGGAATTTGATTTTGTCCATTTTTTCTCAAAATACAACAGTGTGCGATGTTTTTGTAGCTCTGATTCAGAGAGGAATAAAGCAACAAAACAGGATAGTAGTGGTGGGACTATAATTGGGCGTAGGATGATCATATGTATTTGTATGCGTTATGTGTTTTCTTTATGTAAAGGATTAAGGCATTTTACTCTTTTGGTTGGCAAAATTTTGGCTTGGCGACCCGAATCACTAAGCGAAAATTTTCAAACGTAAAACACTTGTCGAAGCCGCTACACGCTTAAATAAATGTGCGTTTTTTTTTTAAAAATTTTTTTTTATTCAAGTTGATCAAAGCTTAAAATACAATAGTGTTCCAAGTAAATTAAGTGATTTGTGTTAGTAGGCAAATAAACTAACAAAACACGAGTGTTTTAAAACAAAAAAATAAAAGGTTCATACTTAGGTAATTTTTTTTTAACTTTAGTCGAGATTTTTTTTTTTTGTAAATTTAATTTAATTTGTGCACTGCATGAATAGTTATGTGGAAATTGTGTTTTTTTTATTAGTGTGGCTGACATACAACTCCCAACGAAAAAAAACGGCACCGCCAGAGATCTGTGGGACAGTTGCGGAACAAAAAAAAAAAAAAAAGATAAGTCAGCCACAATATTTTCTATCCATTTTATATATGTATTCCAATATAACCATTATCTGCCGTGAAAAACCAAGTATTAGAATTGGAAGCGCGAAGTAGAAAGAAGAAAATTTTATTCGTGATTTATAAAAAAAAGAAGCAGAAGTGTGTAAGCCCTGTTAGTCGGCTTGTGCGTGGCCTAATTTTCTTTAAGGCCAAAGAAAAGTATCTCTACAAAAGAGCAAATAAGCAAATCAAGGAGTTGCTTAAAGGTTCGATCGAACCTGCACTGTGGTGCGAAATATACATATATTATTTATGTTAAAAAGTTTTTTTATTTAATTTTCATTTTTAAGTTTTTTTTTGTCTTATTAATTTGATTTAATTTGTGTTTGGCTTAGTCATACGCGGTCATATTTTTTTTTTTTGCTTTCTTAAAATGGTCGTCCCTTTAATCCCTACCATAAAGAGCTCTTTTAGGTTGTGCTAGGACATTTTTACGCACCCGAAATTCCGCGAAGTCTGTGATATCCAAGTCAAGATTCTCCGAAGTTCAAATTTCGGGAAATATTTCTGTAGTGTGCATGAGCCGAATATTATTTTAAGCCGTTAAACATTTTTTGAATATTTATATATGTAATTTGCGAATTAAACTCGTTGCGAATAAAAAAAAAGGAAGTTTTTTTTTTTGTTTGGTTTTTAAAAGAAAGAAAGTGTAATTTTCATAATCTATAAAAGATTTTATCGCGGTTTTCATATATTCGTTATTGCGTTTTAGTTTCTACTTTTTCTTGATAAATTTTTTTTTTTTCGTAACAGCTTAAATTATAGCAAATTTTAGAATTTAAGTTTAAACATATTTATTATATTTTTTGCTAATTTTTTTACCCAAATTTTAGTTTATATTTTTTCATAATCTGTGTAAAAATAAATTGTTATGAATTAATTTAAAATTTGAAATGATGAGTTAAATTTTCAATATGGGGGGGGGATTCTTATCTGGCAAATGATGATGGTGGCCGTCTAAGTCCAGCGATGCTTAAATAGTGAGTGATGTCCCAAAATGGACTGGACATCACAGGATGGGTGGGTGCGTAGTGGGATGACATCTCTCTCCCTCTTCGGTGTGGATGGTCCTGTGGATATAAAGAAATAGTAATTTTGTGTTCTTTTTTTGAAATTTAGTTCAAGTTTTTTTTTGATTTATGTTTGCGGTTTTTTTTTATATAGTTTTAAAATTTTATTGTCGCACCCTCGACCCAACGCGGCGTGTTAAAAACCCCCCTGGACCGCAAGTTAGCCGGAGCGAGTCGCGTTGGATACGATAGCATAGGGTTTTGCAACAATATGGCGCCAAATTTAAAATATCGAGATTTCAGGGTAACTCCATCTAATTCCCAGGTTGGCGCCACAATATGGCGCCCAATCGAAATTATCTTTGAAGAAGTTAAAACATCAAGGACCTCATATAAAAACTAAATAAAGAGAAATCGAATTGCACCTTGTCGGGTCTTCTAGCACTATGGTGGCTCAGTTAAGCCAAGGCTATCAAGCTGACTGCATCGGGTGATGGATGAGCCGACGATGTGACAATTCGGCAGATTTAATTTGCAAGTAATTTTTTTTATGGGCCCTTGGGTTCCGCTCTGGAAGCGATGACCTAGGCCTGCGAAATGAAATTAGCGTCCATATGCACTTGGAATGAAAATAGCGGGAATTCGTTTTGTCAGGTCTAAGAATAGGTTCAGAGGTCGATGACTTGGTTATTTTTTTTTATGAAATGTAAGACTAATCGCATTGAAAGCTGAACAATATTGAGTCGTGAAGCCTGGAGTTAAGTTCAATTGTTGAAGGAGAATCAAGTTCGTTGCCTTGAATTTTTCAAAATTTATATTTCTTTCAAGTAGTGCGAATATATAATGAGTGGCCTAGTGGCTTAAGTAAGACACACTAAGAGGCACGCATTAGAAATGAAACCTTAGACAATTGACAGGCTCAAGATTCCATAGGCTTATTACTTCAGTAAAAGCAGGCTATCCACACAGAAGATTCCGTAAGAAATGCGCAGAAAATTATTCATCGCTGGAGGGTGGTCCCAAAATATTAATCCATTACAATCACTTGCTTAAATGAACCCCCCCATTCAAAATACGTTCAAGTAAAGAAATTCGAAAATCGTTTCTATAATTTAGTTCAATCGTAAATGAAAAGCGCAGAAAGGCTACAAAAACAACGCTTAGTTAAAAGAGTTTTTGTACACGACTTTGACTGATCGCTTAGCACTGCCATCCCGCTAGCCAAAGTGGCGAATTTACGAGATGCGGATCAGATCAACAGTTTTATACAGATATTTCCTAAACAATTATGAATAGAAGAGAAGAAAATGCGTCGGGCGTAGAAAGTAGTAAGGGTGCGGTAAGAAAAAAACCTGTAGAGCCACCGACGACTCCAGCGTTTCCTCCGAATTACAGTTTTCCACCCCCTGATAAATCGAAACATGAGGCTAATATGGCGTAAGTAAGCGAGATGGTAGCTAAAGCTACTGAGGGTTATAGGGCAAGTCTTGAGAAGGGACTTGAAAAGAAAATTAACGACTGTCTGCAGTCGAGTGTGGCAGAAATGATGAAAGTTTTGAAACTTACCCAAAAACCAGAATTGTCCAATGTGCCATTACCTAACGCTGGAAGAGAAAGGGTGACTCAGGCAGAAAGCTTGCACGGCGTAGGCTCCAATTTGTTATCTGTCCCCGGTTTGCCTGTGCATAGAGAAAATGCGATTAAAGATTCGAGCACATATAATACGAATTTACAAGCTACCAATTTCCAACAGCAGCATCAACGAAATGAGAGGTCACATCAGCAGCACCAACCACAATGCCTATGTTGTTTTACGTCAACCCCTGCCGAAACGGCTTAATTTGACGGTGCTCTACACACAGACTCGAAACTTACGCGTCTAGCGGCGCCCCCTCGACCAGCATAAGGCCCGAGAGATCCCAAGCCCCATGCTGGCCGAAGGCACCATTTCTAGACCATGCAAATGGACATGATCTAACACCTGGTCGGTGTCAAGGCCTATCTAAAACCTCAGCCATCTTATGGGAGATGACACCCGGTTGCAATGCAACTCCACACCGAGGGAATAAACTCCCCCTACCCGCGATTTGGGGTGTAAACCACAGCCACCACGATACGCCCACAAGGAGGCCTACCCACTGCCAGGCTAAAACCGAAGTTTTAGGGGCTCCTGACAACCCGTGGTACCAGAAAACCTCCGGTCAGGTTTCGTAGCAAGCTACTTCCAGTTTAGCTCCATTCAGCTTAGGACTGGTCACCTTACACTCAACAGTTACGCAACAACACAACATACAGTCAATCGAATCATGAAACACATACATGCACCATGCAACAAAAGCCCTAGCCTGCCTATTCGCCCAACTGCCTAACACACCTAAACTCCAACTAATCCCTACTCCACACCTCTCAATTGACCACGCCTCCTCCGCCGAGCGAAAACCTCCCCCGCTAAACTATTGAGCAGGTAGATGCGCTCACTGGAAGCAAGCACACCTCCAAGATCATACCCACCACTAGGCTGCAACACGATCCCAAAGGACTCTATGTCACGGATGTCCTCATAAAGAGGGCAATCACACAACATGTGCAATGTGTCCTCAAGCACCGCCCCACAATCGCAACCCTGGACTTCACCGAGAGCCCTTTCATGCAAAAATGCATTAAGGGAACCATACCCCGTCAGCAGGAAGCCCAGATAAAGGTTAAACCCAAAATCTGAGTGATTTCCCACAAACGTGACATCCCCAATAAATCCGAACGTCGTCCTGCCTTTCCCACTGTTCACCCATCTGGCCTGCCACCGAGATGTGACGCAATCATTCAAGAAACTTTTACTTTCCTTTAAACTTATGCCACCAATGTCTACAGTATCCAACCACCCATTTACAGGAGGCAATCCCCTCCGAATCCCGTAAGCAACACGACAACGTATCACCTCCAGGTCAAAAGGGGGTGCTCCCATAAGCACTTGTAAGGCCTCCGTAGAGACCGTACGGCACACGGGCATGCTCGCGAGCAGAGCAACACGCTGACATGAAAGCAACTTAGCAGAACCCGCCACAGACAGAGCCGCCTCCCACCATAAAGGAGCACCATACAGCCCTCCATATATGGTGCGGACGGCTCGCCTGCCAAGGCCCCACTCACTCCTCAAAACACGGCGCACCCGCCCTGCAACGGACGTTAAACGTTCCCGGACCCGCTTCAAATGAGGCAAAAATCCTAGCCGTTGCATCGTTATCCCCAAGTACTTGACCTCAGTCACGTACCTGAGGCTAACACCGTTGATACTGACAAGTGGAGGACGACTATGAGCCAATCTGCCTTTCAGCAACACTTGACACTTCGACGCCAACACCTCTGCCCCATTCAGACACTAAAGCTAGCGATTCACATGCCCTATTCTCAATTTCGGCACGAGACTGGCCCTCGATCAAAATAAGGATCCATCATAAGGTTCCAAACAAATGGACCGCAGATAGAACCCTGTGGACAACCACGAACTACATCAACAAGCACCGTTTCGCTTACGCCGACCACCCCAGCCCTTCTGCCGGAAAAGTAACTTTGCCAAAGGTCACCTTCCCGACATCCAAGCTCCCTCAATCTACCTAACACGGCCTGCCATCTCAAACACTACCATTGACACACGTTTTCATGTACTCCCATGTATCTATAACACTATGTCATTGTCGAAATCCGAACTGCCTTTCAGACAACCGGTATGGCAACTCCTGAAGCCGTTCCACCATCATCCTTTCAAGCACTTTTCCAAGCACTGGAAGGAGACTGATGCCCCTGTAAGACCGAGGATTACTCCTGATCTTATCAGGAGACTTCAAGAGCACAACCACACGAGCAATTTTCCAACCAGTAGGAAAATATCCCTCTCTCACGCATTTTCCATATAAGGACCCAAGATAGTCTGGTATGGCTCGCCAGATGGCCTTGACCATCTCACCAGTCATACCATCCATACCCAGGGACCTCCTCGACTTGACAAGACACATAGCATACGCTATCTCACTCATGTCCAACCCAGGGGAATCAACGACCACTCGGTCCGGAGGCCGAGCAGCAATCTCCTCCCTAGGAAAGAATGAGTTTAACAGCAGGTTCATGCAATTTTTCCACTCCGTTACCAAGGTATCTCCATCGTAAAGACTGCCAACATCCAATCGCCTATTGCGACCCCGACAAATTTTGTACACTTGACCCCAAGGATCATTCCGGTTCCCGTGCACGAAAGCCCGCCACTCACTCTCCTTAACCCGCACAATCATACGCTTGTATTCAACCAAGCACAAACGGTATGCAGCCCAACACTCACTCATGTCCTCAGCATTCGCCACTCTGGCCCTCTGGAATCGCTTCCTGATGAACCTGAGCAACCTCCGCTTCAGCATGAGCTCGCGTGTCCACCACCTTACTTTCTTGCGATTTGTCTTACGACATCGCGCAAATAAGGTGTCGTTCACATCAGTGAACCAGCCGTCAATCAAACCGATTTGCTCATCCACACCCATGTTGACAAACGTATGAAGTGGCACACTAAGAGCCATGCCTTTCACTAACTCTGACCACGCATCCCAATTTGCAGAACAAGTGCGCCATGCCTTGAGCTCCAATCTTCCATGCGCTACCAGATCATGAGTAAGCACAATCATAATCAGATTGTGATCACCCATTTGCTGTTCACCAGCACACACCATTCAAGGTGGAAAGATCTAGTAGCCACATTATTTGCTACCGTCACATCTATGTCGCTCGCACCTCTGGCCCATCAAACGTAAAAATCTCGCTTGGCTCATTGACAATACTAACGTCTTTCGTGACTAAAAACTCACTTAGCAGCTGTCCCCTACTGCCCCAGCATAACGGGGCATTTTGCTGAACCACAGAGGGGAGGCCGCATTCGCGTCCATGCCATGGATAAGTGGAATGCTACTCGCAAGAAGTAGCACCGAATCCATGTACGCTATATAGGGCTCTAAAGGTTCTCCGAACTTACAGTACATACTGCTCAAGAGCAGTTTTCCATGCTGACCTTCAACACACACAACAACGCCCCAGCTACTTACGTCAACAACCATGCATTGAACATGCACGTCATTGACGATAACGGCAGAGTTAGCCAGTAGATCAGGAAAGACCCGCATATGAGCGGGTAACCCTCGTACAACCCCACTGGTTGAATAAGGTTCCTGAGCCAAGGCAAACTCTATACCACCCTCCACTAACCTAACACCTAAGTCACACATGACGGAGTACGCCCCCTGACAATTCAATTGAGCAATGCGCACAGTCATTAATGTCTAGCGTTGGCCCGAGCAACAATTGCACCGTAAATAGGACACCCGGTGGACATCATGTAATGCCCTGCCGGTTGACCTTTAAACGCACAGTTGCGACAATTTAAATCATTGACGCAGCTGGCGACACGGTGCCCCTCTTGACCGCACCGACGGCAGAGATCCTTTTCCATGCGGCATTGACTCACGCTGTGGTCAAAACTCATACATCGAAAGCATCCAAGCATCGGATCGTGAGACCTCACCCGGAAGGAAAACCACTTAATGTAGCAGTGATCCGCTGCCAAGAGAACATCAGTGACAGCACTGGTGCCCTCCAAGACAACATTCACCGATCCACCAGCGTCAACCTTCCAGCCAGAACCCACGATCTTCACACTTTTCTTGAAGGTCTCCAAGGTCATCTTATCGTTCAAGTTTTTGTCATAGAGCTCATCCATGAAAACTTCAGGGGTGAGGTCTACGTCCACTTTCTGGATGACCACCTTGGAGCCCAACTTCCGATCCTCACACACTTTCAAACCTACCTTATCAAAAGTAGTGTTCGCCGCGATCTTACGAAGCTCAGCGACCGACGGGGTACGGATGACCACACCGCCGCTGCGGATGGGCTTCACGCCATGGACACGCTCACCTAAAGTCGGTCCTACCTGTTTTACAACTTTCTCAGCAACCTCCTTGGATGAAGCGCCAGCCACCTTACTCCTGACCACTAGGGACTAGGTCTCCACCGGCTTCTCCACCCTCAGAGAGGCCGCAGCAGGCGCAGGGACACCAACGGGTGCCCGAACACCCACGCAGCACGGTTTCACCCTTCGTCTGGTAAACATCCAGACGCCCCTTCAGCCTCTCATTCTCCCCAATGAGATCCATGAGCATCACCTCGTACTCCCCCGCAATCCCAATAACCCCTTGTGCAACACTACTGTAAACCCGCCCATCTAAAACAGCCTTAATGAGGCGACCAGTGACCGCCTTCATCGAGCGAACCTCGAATCTAAAGCCCCCTGACACCCCACGTCCAGCATTAACGCTACTAGGAGTAGCACCAGGCAGGCCAGAGCCAATCTTGGCAGAGCCAGTTTTGACTCCAGCATCCCCAGCACTACTTCCAGCAGCCACCTCTGCACCCACCAGTCCGGAAGAAGAGCCAGAAGCCCCAGCACCCTTGTCGGCACACTCCCCACTGAGCTATCGTTACCCCCATTTTCCCCATCAACAACATCAGGATCAGCCTCCATGCTGTCCTTCCTACTGACCCTACCTACTTTCACGGAGCCCTGAGCAGATGCGTCAGAGTCATTCGATTCAGTATGCCGCACTGGCCGCTTCTTAGCTTTCTTACCGGGTGGCATTCCGGTACTTCCACTCAACACTGATTACCACAGTGCCTCACCAACTGAAAACCACAGTCCCTCTTTAACTTCCCGTCCGAGAATCCGTACAGATTACAGTGCCCCTCAACTGTATTCCCACGGTGGGGGGAGCCTTTCAAGCTGTGCAGTACCCAATAAACTAACCGACTAGCAGCTAGCGGGTACACAAACAATTTGATGCACAACCAATGCACAAACCACTAGACCAGAAGCTAGACAAGAGCTTCTGCTAGTCGACCGAAGGAGCGACACAACAATCACGCCACTCAAAAAATTTGCGTAAACAAGTTACCGTACTTTCGTACAATAACAAATTCACTGCCTAACAAAAACGCGTGATAAAACGGTAGTCTGTTTACGATTTCTCGTAAACTTTCCACCAATTCTCTCACAATAACAATAACGCTACTCACGTACCAATACACCACCAACACCTTAGAAACGGCACTTCAAGAGATTCACTACACAACGAGATCTAAAAATCACTCGCACAGATTACTTCACAACACGTCTATTCAGTCTGACGACACAAAGACGAATGCAGCACCAACCACAATCATATCAGCATCAACAACCAGTCATATCAGCACCAACAGCAACCCCATTCATTGCATCAGTCGCAGCAGCAGCCGTGGTAATCCAACAACCACAACAATTTCAATGGTATATGCCAAATTCACGTGCTGAGCCTAGTGCACCAAATCAGGTTCCACAACATAATGCGAACGTCGCACGCTACAATCCAAAACACTCAACAAATGTCGACAAGTGGGGAGTCATTTTCGGTGGAGGCTCCGATGATATGTCGTTTGACGACTTTATTTTTAGAGTAGAGCATCTACAGCGTCAAAATGGATGTCCATGGCCTCAGGTGCTCAGAGATTTTCACCTGCTAGTAAAAGATGTCGCACGGGAGTGGTACTGGTTATATCTTAAGAGCAACAACGAGCCAGATTGGCCTACACTCTGTACTGCCTTACGACGCCAGTACCAAAGTAATAAATCCGACTTTGAAATTATGCGGGATCTGGTCGAAAGAAAGCAGAGGCCTGGCAAATCCATCGAAGCCTATTTCCACACGATGTTTAAGCTGCGTTCAAAACTGCGAAATCCGGTAACCGACCATGACCTGGTGAAAATAATAAAAAGAAATGTGAAATACAATTGATGAGTGCATCGAAGCTGAAATGCATTTTTTGCGCCGTGGTACACTAAGAAACTTTCAGCAATCATCACGATTCAATCCACAGCGTAGGAGTCACGATATCAACGAGGTGGTCATTGACCATGAAAATGATGCAAATTGGTACTGCGAAGAAAATTTTAACGTAGAAGAGGTGCGTACGAATAGTCGTTTCAATCAGCAACAGAGCCAGCACAGAGATAAGCAGCAACACCAAAATTCGAACCAGCACCAGAATTTGAGTCACCAACAAAACATGAGCCAGCATCAAAATTTGAGCCAACACAAAAAAGTGAATCAACACCAGAGTTTGCACCAACAACAACAAGATTTGAACCAGCCACAGCAAGTCAATCGTGCCCTGATCTGCTGGAATTGTCGTGAACCAGACCACGTTTTTATGGAGTGCACGTCGCTTCAAAGAACTATTTTCTGCTACCGTTGTGGGCTGTCAGAAGTCATAACTCCGAAGTGCCCCATATGCTCAGCGAGAAACTTCAACCGGAGCGTGACAACAGCGGGAGTGTCGCGGTCCAATGTGACTCCCGTGGAAAAGTAAATCATATCCCAGTAACCAGTGATGTAAGAACTGATGAGGCTGTAAATAAAATAAATATTTTAAAAAGAACAATTAAATTTAATAAAAGCTACAATGAAGAGAAAAATCAAGCTGTAAACAATTCTATCGAAGAGAGATTAAGGCGATACTATGAAGCGAGGGAAAGAATATTTAATGAAGCTCCATTAAGTGGTAAACGTGAGATGTCCAGAAAAATTAGAAGGCTAGGGATAACTTTATCAAGAGAAAATATGTTCGCAAACAAGTTGCTGAGGCAGTCACTGCAACACATGACCAAGATCCAAGAGCTTTTGCTGAATTCGAAATTGGAAATAAAATAGTAAAAGGTTTGTTAGACACTGGATCTTCGGTCAGCCTGCTAGGACAAGGTTACAGAGAACTGTGCGAAACACTTGAGGAAAAGATTCAAAGATACTATTCAGCTGTCAAAACTGCAAGTGGCCGAATGCACACTATCATAGGAAAAATAAAGTTGCCGGTAAAATTTAGAAACAAAACTGAACACATTACATTTTATTTATATCCTGAACTACAACAAGCAGCATATCTGGGAGTAGATTTTTGGCGTGAATTCCAATTAGCTCCAGATGTGATCGGCGTGAACGAGCAAAATATGGAAAAATAAAAGAAGATTTTGAGAGCAATAAAAATAAAGACGCTGACGAGCAGGAACAACACGAATTAAATGATGCACAACAGCGACGTTTAAAGCAAATAATAAAGCATTTTCGGAGCTATGAAGAGCATGGACTCGGTAAAACAGATCTGGAGGTTCACACGATACAGTTGACAGAAGGCGCAGTTCCTGTTAAAGACCGCCACTACCCAATGTCACCTGCGGTACAGGAGCTGGTCTACGCTGAAGTTGACAAGATGCTGGAGCTCGGTGTAACAGAGAAAAGTGAGAGTCCATGGAGCAACAGAGTGACGATTGTGAGGAAGCCTGACGCGCGAAAACTGAACGAGCGAACGATTAAAGACGCATATCCGCTGCAAAATATAGAAGGCATTTTAAGTCGAATAGACTACACCTACTATATTAGCAGCGTCGATTTAAAATTTGCATTCTGGCAGATCGCGTTGGAGGATAGCAGTAAAACTTATACGGCTTTCACTGTACCTGGTAGACCGCTTTACCAGTTTGGAGTGATGCCCTTTGGGTTATGTAATGCGGCTCAACGTATCTGTCGCTTGATGGACAAGGTGATTCCTCAGCGCTTAAAATCTCATGTTTTCACCTATCTTGATGATTTGCTGATTATAGCTCCAGATTTTAATACTTACATGAAGGTACTTGGTGAAGTGGCAGACTGTCTAAAAAAAGCGAACTTGACCATCAGTTTAAAGAAGTCGAAATTTTGCTTTAAGCAGTCGAAATTTTGCTTTAAGCAGTTGCGGTATTTGGGATTCTTAGTTGGAGGCGGAATGCTAAAAACGGATCCTGAAAAGGTGTCAGCAATCCAGCGGATTCCAATACCAAGAAATGTTAGAGAAGTTAGGAGCTTTTTGAGTACTGCAGGGTGGTACCGCAGATTCATACAGAACTTTGCATCATTATCTGCGCCACTCAGCGACACATTAAAAAAATCGAATAAATTTAATATGACTCCAGAGGCGATAAGTGCGTTCAACAGTCTCAAGCAGGCCTTAACTACGGCTGCAGTTTTGAAGCATGCAGATTTTTCAAAACGGTTCTTTGTAAAGTGTGATACGTCGGACATCGGCGTAGGTGCGGTGCTGTATCAAAGAGACCACGACAACAATGAAAATCCGATTGCCTACTTTTCGCAGAAGTTAAACAGCTGCCAACGTAACTACAGTGTTACTGAAAAAGAATGTTAAGCGGCAGTTCTGGCAGTTAAGAGGTTCAGGCCATACATTGAGATGATGCCATTTACGGTGATCATCGATCACGCAAGTTTAAAATGGCTCATGTCATTGAAGGACCTGAGTGGCAGATTGGCCCGTCTGTCACTGCAGTTGCAATCGTTTGATTTTTTAATTGAGCATAGAAAGGGTTCAGGAACGTGGTGTCGCGTGCCGTTGAAGAGTTGACAGCAGATGGAGAACATTATTTGGATTTGGAAACGACAGAGTTCGATTCACCAGAGTATGCAGAATTAATCAAAACGATACAGGAAAACCAGGATAAGTTGCCTGATCTGCGTGTCGAAGAAAATATGATATTCAAGAATACAAAGTTCGAGCGAGATGATGATATGGAAGATCTGAAGTGGAAGCTTTGGATACCTGAGGCTTTAACTTCCATCTTAATATCAAAAGCTCACGAGCCTGAAATTTCAGCTCAGTGTGGCAAAAACACTTCATCGACTGCGAAGATTTTGTTATTGGCCAAATATGACCGTGCAGGTTAGAAATTACATAAAAAACTGCGACATTTGCAAAGAAGCAAAATCGGCATACCAAGATTTGAGGCCCGAGATGGGACAAGAAGTTATAACGGAAAGACCATTCCAAAATATCTATATAGACTTTCTTGGAAAATACCCTAGATCGAAAAATGGAAACGCGTACATCTTTATAGTAGTCGGTCATTTCACCGAATTTGTATTTTTAAAAGCACTACGTGAGGCCACAACAGCAAATATTTTAAAATTCCTAATCACCGAAATATTTCACAAATTTGGGGTTCCCGAAATCATCCATTCAGACAACGGTTCCCAATTCGTTTCGAAGGATTTTACACATATGATTGAAGCCTATAAAATTTCTCATATAAAAACTGCTCACTACGCTCCTCAGTCAAATGCGGCTGAGCGAGTTAATCAATCTGTACTGAATGCCATCAGATCCTATATGCAGGACGATCATCACGACTGGGATTTATATTTGTCGGAGATCGAGTGCGTACTTAGGAGCTCAGTGCATTCTGCTACGGGAGTGACACCATTTTTGGCACTATTTGGGCAGGAGATGTTTACTAGTGGCACTGATTATAAATTGGCCAGGAAATTAAGCTCATTGGGAGAACGAAACCTAAGAGTTTTAGACAAGGAAGACAGGTTAGCGCTCATCCGAGATAAAATAAAAAAACATGCACACCGCGTACGAAAGAAGCGCTAAACGCTACAATAAGCACTCACGCGAGGTCCGATTCTTGCCAAGGCAAGAAATATTTAAACGAAACTTTGTACTAAGTAATTTCAGAAATAATCTCAACGCTAAATTTTGCAAAAAATTTATCAAATGCAGAATCGTAAGATCCATGGGAAACAGCATGTACGAATTAGAAACACTAAATAGAAAGCCTCTTGGAGTGTTTCACGCGAAGGACTTGAAACAAGAATAAAGCCAAATAATATAGTAAACAAGGATAGCAGTAATATAAAATCTAAATGCAATATAAAAACAAACGATCTACACTGTGCAATAAAAAATCATGTGTAATACAACTAGTTTTAAGTAAATAGTGCAATATTTACCGTCATCTAGAATAAGCATGTGTCAATCAGTGTAGTATGCGTCCCTCGTTCTATATACATAGTCCTCGTCCTCATATTCCAATCCTCGGTTATGTGCAATAAAATCAAGTACCTGAAAAAAAAGAAAAGAAAACTTTTAAGCAAAGTAAAATTCTCATCGGCTGAAACTCCATAAACTTCCCGGCAAATACAATGGAACAAATCCAACAACATCAATAGCTATCCCGAAAATACCCAATCATTGAAAGTCCTCAAACATTTGTCCTGAAAAGAAACAGCATTAATAAAATACGTATGGAAAATTTTTATGCAGAGACAGAAAATAACAGATTTGTATGCCCGGCTAACGCAAGTATAAAGCTTGAGACTCTTAATCTCAGGGTGTGGGCGATGGCCTACGTTGGGCACCTTTCATAAATTAAGTATTCTATTTAAATTAGAATCACCCTAATCTTGTGTTGAGAACAGTAAAATATTTGCAACTCGGTTTGTCCTAATTTCTTTTGCATATCTCAGATATTAAAGCACACTGCGTTGACTATATATGCCCCAAAGGGAACATCTGTGCCAACGCCGAGTTTTGTTGCGTGTGCTTATGAATTTTGAACAAAAATGTTACTAAGCCCTGAATAATTTTTTTTTTTGAGAAATTTTAGTATTTGTATCTGAGGAATTGTATATACCAAAATGGTTTTTTTTTTTTTTTAAAAGAAAATAAATCCAAATTCATTTTTAAACTATCCCAAACTAGAAATTTTTTTTTTTAAGTTATATAGGAAGCTACAGGTACTTTGCTTAGAATTTTAAGCGCATGTGATTCCTAACGCGATAAAAACAAGAATATTAAATTTGACTGTTTTAGTTGTTACGAGTTTGATTCCATATAGGTGCATTAACAGCACGATTGGTATTTGTGCCTTCTGCTCCTTTATAAACTGACCTATAAGAAATACACATGTCTATGTAAAAGTATGTGTGTGTAGAAAATGCGCTCAACTTGCAATGTAGCATCTGAGTTGGTGACGGTGGAGACACAATTATTTCGGGTGATTTGGAGTCCGTTTAGCGAGGAAGTTAGGGTCCAAATGGCGTGTGTGCTAGCTTGGCCCAAGAATCACATGCTTTGCGCGAGTGAATTTCGTGGTGCTTGGCGGCGGCGGCGATTAAAACAATTGGTGTCCGTGACACCAAAGATTTTCTGCTTCTATTTATGTCTCCGACAAGAGACCAAAGAATGTGTTTAGGGCTTATTCGGTGAGCCAGGTGGTCCTGGTTCAGTTCCCAGACATCTTTTATTTTTTCGTTGATGGAGCGCGTGTTGAGTGTCTGCAGAAAAATGAAGAAAAATTCGCCATAATAGAATTAACAAATGTCAAATTGTATTAGGGATGCCGCTGTGTATTTTGGCATAAGTCGGTAAAGCAGTTTTATGCGATTTTTCTGACTAAGGTTTACTAAGTCCAAAGGTCGCTTGAACGATTTTGCTAGCGATGTTTTTGTAGCTCTGATTCAGAGAGGAATAAAGCAACAAAACAGGATAGTAGTGGTGGGACTATAATTGGGCGTAGGATGATCATATGTATTTGTATGCGTTATGTGTTTTCTTTATGTAAAGGATTGAGGCATTTTACTCTTTTGGTTGGCAAAATTTTGGCTTGGTGACCCGAATCACTTATCTAGCACTGCTGCGATTATATAAGGACTCTTAAAATTAGATTTTCATGTAAATAAAAATACAATCACAGAAGGCATAATATGCCTTCCCACAGCAGACGTGCTATCAGGCCTGATATTAGAAGGCAAAGAAGAAGGACTCCATTCACTTTAAAGCTTTTCTGTTTCTTTTTTAATTTCATGTATTGCAATGTTTTATGATTCGGCATTACTTTTTTGTCATATGCATTGTACATATACGACATGAAAAGTAGACACATGGTTAGAAATTAAGAAAGGTGCGCACATTGACAGGCTAGTCTTCTGTTGTTTCATGTAATGTTAAGCAGGTATAATTTTGTGTATTCTTTGTCAAATTGTAAATTAAGAAACATCACAAAAAAAAAAAAATCATTAAAAAAATATCAACGCAAGTGAGATAGAGCGGATAAAAGAAAACAATTAATAAGAAAGTTGATTTTTGCGACTGATTATTTTTATTATAATTAAACATTATGAACTTACAGTCATTTTAGCAAAGACCAATATTGTAAATTTTACTTATTGATCAATGCTATTTTTTATTCAACAAACATGACAAAGATAACAAATGGAACAATTTAACCTGGTAATTGGTGACATATGTTTCGGCTATTACCACATAGCCTCATCAGACCAGTTTTTTGGTTAATGTTGTACATGGAGTCGATCCCCTGACCGTACATGCATTTCAATTGCATATCTGTCGACGGCCGCTCTAACAACTGAGCTACTGAGGAACTGACCTTGAACTGTACAAATTGCGTATATCCATTTATTATCTCTTGTCACTTTCTCGCTTGTTGTCACAGCAGCTAAGCCATTGGCTTAGAGACTTGCTATGATTTTATTTTTCGAAAATTGTGGTGTTGCCAGCCACATATTTTTTGAAATTGGCGTGTTCTTCCGTATGGTTTAAGAAAGTTGATTTTTGCGACTGATTATTTTTATTATAATTAAACATTATGAACTTACAGTCATTTTAGCAAAGACCAATATTGTAAATTTTACTTATTGATCAATGCTATTTTTTATTCAACAAACATGACAAAGATAACAAATGGAACAATTTAACCTGGTAATTGGTGACATATGTTTCGGCTATTACCACATAGCCTCATCAGACCAGTTTTTTGGTTAATGTTGTACATGGAGTCGATCCCCTGACCGTACATGCATTTCAATTGCATATCTGTCGACGGCCGCTCTAACAACTGAGCTACTGAGGAACTGACCTTGAACTGTACAAATTGCGTATATCCATTTATTATCTCTTGTCACTTTCTCGCTTGTTGTCACAGCAGCTAAGCCATTGGCTTAGAGACTTGCTATGATTTTATTTTTCGAAAATTGTGGTGTTGCCAGCCACATATTTTTTGAAATTGGCGTGTTCTTCCGTATGGTTTAAGAAAGTTGATTTTTGCGACTGATTATTTTTATTATAATTAAACATTATGAACTTACAGTCATTTTAGCAAAGACCAATATTGTAAATTTTACTTATTGATCAATGCTATTTTTTATTCAACAAACATGACAAAGATAACAAATGGAACAATTTAACCTGGTAATTGGTGACATATGTTTCGGCTATTACCACATAGCCTCATCAGACCAGTTTTTTGGTTAATGTTGTACATGGAGTCGATCCCCTGACCGTACATGCATTTCAATTGCATATCTGTCGACGGCCGCTCTAACAACTGAGCTACTGAGGAACTGACCTTGAACTGTACAAATTGCGTATATCCATTTATTATCTCTTGTCACTTTCTCGCTTGTTGTCACAGCAGCTAAGCCATTGGCTTAGAGACTTGCTATGATTTTATTTTTCGAAAATTGTGGTGTTGCCAGCCACATATTTTTTGAAATTGGCGTGTTCTTCCGTATGGTTTAAGAAAGTTGATTTTTGCGACTGATTATTTTTATTATAATTAAACATTATGAACTTACAGTCATTTTAGCAAAGACCAATATTGTAAATTTTACTTATTGATCAATGCTATTTTTTATTCAACAAACATGACAAAGATAACAAATGGAACAATTTAACCTGGTAATTGGTGACATATGTTTCGGCTATTACCACATAGCCTCATCAGACCAGTTTTTTGGTTAATGTTGTACATGGAGTCGATCCCCTGACCGTACATGCATTTCAATTGCATATCTGTCGACGGCCGCTCTAACAACTGAGCTACTGAGGAACTGACCTTGAACTGTACAAATTGCGTATATCCATTTATTATCTCTTGTCACTTTCTCGCTTGTTGTCACAGCAGCTAAGCCATTGGCTTAGAGACTTGCTATGATTTTATTTTTCGAAAATTGTGGTGTTGCCAGCCACATATTTTTTGAAATTGGCGTGTTCTTCCGTATGGTTTAAGAAAGTTGATTTTTGCGACTGATTATTTTTATTATAATTAAACATTATGAACTTACAGTCATTTTAGCAAAGACCAATATTGTAAATTTTACTTATTGATCAATGCTATTTTTTATTCAACAAACATGACAAAGATAACAAATGGAACAATTTAACCTGGTAATTGGTGACATATGTTTCGGCTATTACCACATAGCCTCATCAGACCAGTTTTTTGGTTAATGTTGTACATGGAGTCGATCCCCTGACCGTACATGCATTTCAATTGCATATCTGTCGACGGCCGCTCTAACAACTGAGCTACTGAGGAACTGACCTTGAACTGTACAAATTGCGTATATCCATTTATTATCTCTTGTCACTTTCTCGCTTGTTGTCACAGCAGCTAAGCCATTGGCTTAGAGACTTGCATTGATCAATAAGTAAAATTTACAATATTGGTCTTTGCTAAAATGACTGTAAGTTCATAATGTTTAATTATAATAAAAAACAATTAATATTCAGAGTGTTTACGATGTATGAAAATATAATTTTTGTCAAGTACTTCTGAGAGTCCTACTACTGTAAGCGGTTTTAGAAAGGCTGCTTGGGAAGGCCTGTTTTATTGGGACATTTCATATAAAAAACAAAGTACGTTTGAAAGGACGGTGGAAGGCCTTATACTTACCAAGGAAGGCCTTCTAGAAGCACTGTTAGCTCCTGTCCTTGCCTTCTAGGAACTTGCCATTAAACGATTTGCTATGCTTACATGCTTCTTTCTATGTGTGAAATTAATTTTTTTAGCAATTTTAAAGCTTTAATATTTTGATATTTAACAGGAATATCGTGATAATTTTAATTCTATGTTGGGACCAAGCGTCTAAGAAAGAGGACAAAAAAAAATTTGATCAAAATTCATTCAGTAGATTTTCATTCATCGAAAACGGCTATCATTTTATTTAAAAAAAAATATATATTCTTGGAATTTAAATTTTTTTTTTCAAACAATTCCGTTGACAGTTGATCTAACGAGTGAGGTTTCGTAAGGTAGCATTCGAACGACTCAGTTTTCGATACTTTTTATTCGATAATGAGTGCCTTTCTCAAACGAAGAAATTTCGAACGCGTTTCGATAACGACTGCCGCGATTCGGCCGCTGTATTTGCTTCCCTCTAAGTAAATTGAAGATGAAGAGTTCTGGAAAACAGTAATTTTTTCTGATGAAAGTAAATTTGGCCTCTATGGGTCAAATGGTAAGAAATTTATTTGAGGAGAAGCAAACAGAGCTCAAACCAAAATATGTACGAGAAACAGCTAAGCATGGCGGTTGGCATAAGATGGTATAAGGTTGCATGGCGTCTTCTGGGGTCGGTAATCTCATTTTTGTTGAAGGAAATATTGACTAAAATCTGTATTTGAAAATTCTACAACACAATTTGATACAGGGTGCCAAAAATTTAAATATAGAAGCAAATTTACAATTTCATCAAGACAAAAACCCAATTACAAGTCATCGATATTGCTAACATGGCTCACGTAAAAATGTCCCCATATCATTGCAACACCTCCACAGTCTCTAGATTTGATTGTTATAGAAAACTTGTGGTCTGTACTGGAACGAGGTATTCGAAATCGCCACATAAGAGATAAAATGGACCTCAAAAATGTGCTCATGATCGAATAAAATAAAATTTTTCCTGAATATACAAAAAAAATGGGCGTTGATTCGATGAAAAAGCGCCTTAATGCAGTGTTGGATCAAAAAGGTTATCCCACAAAATATTAGCTATTTATTTCTTAACAAATTTTACGTAAATTAATATCTTTTTTACTATATGGGGCATCCCATGCCAAATCAACGAGGTTTGGCCCCACCCTCTTTGAATTCGCTCATTTTTTGTTATGTTTTAGTGCTTATTAAAAGCAACAAGCACACCAATTTCCATGGACTTAAACTGAGCAATTGAATTTTAGTGACTTAAAAATGAGCAAAAAATCACTTTTTTCGAACTTGGATCACTTGTAAAACTCCATCAAATTTTATTTGATTCTCATTAACTCCAAATCGTTAGTAAGAAAAAATAATACCTTTTGAATGGTGTGCAAATTATTTAGTTAAAAAAAATTATGGAAATATGGCCAAATAATTGAAAAAACTGCAAAAAACGGGTTTTTGGGGGATAACTCAAAATGTTTATTAAGAGAAAAAAATAGTTGGCATTTTAGGAATTTACGACCCAAAATACATAAAAAAGTATGTTAGGAATCAGATATTTTTGTGTGGAAACTAGTGATATACATAGATAATTCAATCATAAAAAACAAATATAAAATTTTCAAAATTCGAAAACATATAGAAAAAATTCTCAGCACATCTTAAACTGCAGCTTAGAAGTTGCGTAATATGAAGTAAAATTTTGGGAAAATTTTTTAAAAAAATCGAAGATGTCGCACTTTTCGAAAATGTCGATTTTAATCTTTAAACGTCATTAACTAACCGATAACTACTTCGAATAATTTTTTTTATGGTTAGTAAGAAAAATACATTTTTATTAAAGTCAGAGACATAGGCCCATAATTATAGTCGCAAAATAAAGTTAAAACCTGGTTTTTACCAAAAATCGAAGATACAGACTGACCCCATAAAAAAGAAGAAAAACTTGCATTAAATTATGAGAAAATTTTAAGAAATAGATTACCCTGCGTTATTGACACAAAATTTTGTAGACACAGTGAACAAAAGGAATAATAAAAAAATCGAATTTATGAGGCAGCGTGGCGTAATGGTTAGGACTGTGAACTCATAGCCCTCAGGACGTGGGTTCGAATCTCGTCAAAAAAGATGCTTTTTTTTCTATAAGCACGTTTTAAATTTAAAAGCAGGAAAAGTGCTTTTAAATGTTTACAACCAGGTTTTAAAGTAACATTTATTTTCATTAATATCAATAAAAAAATATTTACATTTACTAGAATCGAACCGACGTCCTGAGGGCTATGAGTTCACTGTCCTAACCATTACGCCACGCTGCCTCATAAATTCAATTTTTTTATTATTCCTTTTGTTCACTGTGTCTGGAATATATTGTGTCAATAACGCAGGGTAATCTATTTTTTAAATTTTTCTCATAATTTAATGCAAGTTTTTCTTTTTTTTTATGGGGTCGGTCTTTATCTTCGATTTTGGGTAAAAACCAGGTTTTAACTTTATTTTGCGACTATAATTATGGGCCTATGTCTCTAACTTTAATAAAAATGTATTTTTCTTACTAACCATAAAAAAAATTATTTTTTAATATTTTTTTGGGATTTGTTAGTCTTATGATTCCCTAAACCAGGGGTCGACAAGTATTTTATTTCAAGAGTGCAACAACAAAAAACCAACAACAACACACATGCCGGTAGCGCACACGGCAGCGCACCAGCTCGCAAAATTACCAACAAAAAACAAAAATTACCAACAACAAACAAAGCATAGCAAGAATTGTGCGTAGTCGCAAGCGCTACGTATTTACCAACAATGGCATGCAAAGCAACAACACGCAAGGGTTGAATTGTTTTGGTGCAGTTGCGCCTGTCAACGATTCGGCGAATTACAACAATACGAAGTTGTTGTAGAAGAGTGCAAAGAGTGGAAAGAGTTAGGCGCTGTCGACCCCTGCCCTAAACTGTTTAGTTAGATGTTGCTATTTTGAATTTTATTTAGAAATTCGGATGCCCGATTTTGCACGTTTTTTCTTATTGAATTTTTTTGTCAGGTGACTTTTTCTTCCGCAATTCTGATTTATTTGAAATCTGGTTGCAAATGACAGACAAAAAGAAAAATAAGAGGCTGTTTTTAATTACTTATTGGAAAATACTGAGGATGCTACTACATAGTCCAAGTTATTTGCGGCAGAGTGCGCATAATTTTTGCCTTAAAGTTTACGAAAAATGGGTAAGAAGCCAATAGTAAATTACAAATGCTTTTTTTCCAATAGCAAAATATTAATTTGTTTAGGTGCAAAATATTGATAAAAAAGCAACAACCGACATCAAACACATCAGAGGGCGGGCGATCACAACTCCTTTTTAGGGAAAAATCTGAATGTTCTAAAAGACGGGCTGCAGAAGAGCTATCTGCTGTTTGCAGCAATGAACCAATTTGCTTGTAAGAGCTAAGGGAAATACTTAAAAGATCAACAAGGCCAAGTACAGTGAGAAAACTTTATTTTTAAAAAGATAATCGTAATAAGCCAATTCGTTTTTTAAATTTGTATTACATTGCAGGTTACAAATGCGACGTCCAAAAGGGGCAAATCAGAAATGAAGATGATAAAAATGCAGTATCAGAAAAATGAAAATAGTACAACATTTATTTTTCAAAAAGTTTGGCCTCATAGAAGTTTAGCCAAAAATAGGTGGTTTCGGGATACAAACGATGGCACACTGCGCGCCGAGCTTTGCGGAACATGATCTTTTTTCACAATTTACCGGCATTGACAAGGGATTGATTTTTCGCCTAAAAATAATTTAAACACGCAAGAGTAAAGAAGAGGAAGATGAAATTGGGGAAACCGAAATTTTAAATTCAATGGCGCATATTCATAGTCATATTTAGCATCAGCTTAAGTTAGAACTTTATTTTAGCAATAACTAAGTCATTCATAGACGGTTTAGCATCGGCTTTTCTGCTTAGTTATAACTAAAAAAATAGTTTCAGCTGAAGTTGATATTAAGTCGATATCAAAAAAGAAAATATGGAGAAAATTCATTCATTTCATATCAGAAAATTCAATTTTGATAATTTTGAGGATTATAAGTTGTTTTTATTTGGCGTGTTAAAAAAAATATACATGCATATATGATTTTAGAAAAAAAAAAGCATTTTTACTGACGAGAATCGACCCCACGCACTGTTTGTTATTTTAATAAATTAAAAATTGAAAAGTCAAAATTTGACAAGCTTACCACAAAAGCTTTTGTGTGGGGAATTCAAAAGCTTTAACTGAAAGACTTTCGTGCTAGAATACCTAAAGTCTTACAAAATATTTTCGTATGACTTTAAGCTGTCTTTGCCAGAATAGCGCTGTAAATTGATATCAAAACGTAAAAAACAATTTAAAAAGAAAATATGGAGCAAATTCGAGGCGATTTTGATATTTTTGAAGATTTTGGACAATATTTCTTATCCAGGAAGACTAAGTCTTACAAAGAACGCATTGACCCATTTCAAATGGACGATGGCGATTTCTACGCTCGATACAGGTTCGATAAAGACACAGTCACTCCCTTCCACGTGGTTTTTCTAACTCGTGAATTGTAATCGGACAATATAAAATAAACTTTCAATAGAATACAAATATAATTATTAATTGACATATAATTTTTATGGACATTTGGCATTTTGAACTATGTTTCGCCAACACAAATTATATATATATTGATATATATAACTCCGGAGTACTCTGGAAAAAACCACAAAAAAAAAAAAAAAAAAGACACAGTCAAATTCATTATTGAAATTTTAGAAATTTTATTAATGAAGCGCAAAACAATAGAGGACTGCCTGTTTCTAAGGATTTGCAAGTGCTATGCACCCTACGTTTTTTGGGGCGTAATGTCCACCAAAGCTGACGGTTCTTTTGTAACCTGCCGCCTCCATGTTGCGATTAATATTGCTCCAGGCTTCTTTCTTCTTAACAATCATGCTCATTTCGTTTAGTTTACTGTCTACTACCGCCACATGAGAATCGAACACACGCACTTTGAGCTATAAGTCCGCAGTCCTAACCATTTCGTCACGCTGCCTTGTAAAATCCAGTTTTTTATTACTCTTTCTGTTAATTTATAAATGTAAAATTAAAAAGTCAAAATTTATAATGGCAGGTCACTTTAGAAACCGGAAGGGTAAGAAAAAAATTATATATATTCATATACATATATGTTTAAAAAAAAAAAAAAAACATGTTAACTGACGAGATTCGAACCCACGTCCTGAGGGCTATGAGTTCACAGTCCTAACCATTGCGCCACGGTGCTTTGTCTGCTCAACATTTTTATTACTCTCTTTGTTATTTAACTAACTTGAAATTAAAAAGTCAACATTAGACAAGTTTACCACGAAAGCTTTTGTGTGGTAAATTCATTGGCGCATATTCATAGTCATATTTAGCATCAGCTTAAGTTAGAACTTTATTTTAGCAATAACTAAGTCATTAATAGTCGATTCAACATAGGCTTTTCTGCTTAGTTATAACTAAAAAAAATAGTTTCAGCTGAAGTTGATATTAAGTCGATATCAAAAAGAAAATATGGAGAAAATTCATTCATTTCATATCAGAAAATTCAATTTTGAGGATTATAAGTTGTTTTTATTTGGCGTGTTAAAAAATATATACATGCATATATGATTTTAGAAAAAAAGCATTTTTACTGACGAGAATCGACCCCACGCACTGTTTGTTATTTTACAGCCCTATTCTGGCAGCTTAACAAAGCTCACCACATTAACAAAATATTTAATATTAACGCGTTGTTAATATTCCGTATTCTGGCAAAAATTTAAAAGCTCTTTTCTTTACTATTTTGTTAATGTCAGAAAGTGTCTTAACAACGAGTGATATTTCAGTATTGAGCTAAGTAAAATTATTTTTTTTTATAAAATTTAAGAGGCAGGACAACGTGGTTTTAAATATTTACAACCATGTCTTAAAAAAACATTTATTTTCATTGATATCAATAAAAAAAAATTTTGGATTTACGAGTATCGAACCCTCGCACGCGAGCTATGAGTTCAAAGTCCTAACTTCTTCGCCACGTTGCCTTGTATATTCAAGTTTTTTATTACTCTATTTGTTATTTTATTAATTTAAATTTAAAAAGTCAAAATTTGACAAGTTTACCACGAAAGCTTTTGTGTGGGGAATTCAAAAGCTTTTATGTTGTTAATGATTTTTTAGAATACCAATATTTACACTTCATAACAATTAGATTAACACGAGCACCTTTATTATTTCTTGTTAAGTCAACAAGCAGAATAGGGCTGTTAATAAATTAAAAATTGAAAAGTCAAAATTTGACAAGCTTACCACAAAAGCTTTTGTGTGGGGAATTCAAAAGCTTTAACTGAAATACTTTCGTGCTAGAATACCTAAAGTCTTACAAAATATTTTCGTATGACTTTTAGCTGTCTTTGCCAGAATAGCGCTGTAAATTGATATCAAAACGTAAAAAAAAATTAAAAAAAAAAATATGGAGCAAATTCAACGCGATTTTGATATTTTTAAAGATTTTGATATTTTGGACAATATTGTCTTATCGAGGAAGACTAACAGCCCTATTCTGCTTGTTGACTTAACACGAAATAATGAAGGTGCTCGTGTTAATCTAATTGTTATGAAATGTAAATATTGGTATTCTAAAAAATCATTGACAATATAAAAGCTTTTGAATTCCCCACACAAAAGCTTTCGTGGTAAACTTGTCAAATTCTGACTTTTCAATTCAAATTAATTCAAACAAATAGAGCAATAAAAAAAATCAATTTATGTGCAATGGAAACTGCTAAGAAGTAAGTAATTTTCAGATTTAACATTTATTTATAAATTAATTTGGTATTTTTTTAATAGGCAACCCAAATTTGAAAGGACGTCGCAGGAGCAGCTGCAATTTTACGTAGAGTTTTGCCGGCAGCATCCACAGCTTTTGGCTGGAAAAAACACTGCGCGATCGCCGATGGTGATGCAAAATTTGTGGGCAGAGGTTGCTGAAAACCTCAACGCTATGAGGGGCCCCACAAGAACCCCGGCTAGATGGAAAGAGGTAACTAAGAAATATGTTTATGCTTATGTTTATATATAGCCTTTAATAAATGTTCTAAATTTACAGAACTTAGGCGTTTGGAAGAGCCAGTTGCGTTCTCGTGCTCGCAAAAAAAAGAGCGAACAGCAACTAACTGGCGGTGGCCCCAGCAGTAGCCGAACGATGAGCGATTTTGAGGAGCGTGCGTTAAGCACATTCGGTGCTGCTGCTGTTGATGGTGTGCCAGGAATTGTCACCTTGGGTATAGAGGTGAGAGAACTTTTTAGTGAAACTAAAAAATTGTAATTTCAATTTAATTTTTTAGACATGTTCGCAAACAGCCATGGTTGAGGAGGCAATCAGTTCGCCGGCAATCAGCATGGGCTCTTCTTCGCCAGGTGACTCCGGCTCACTAATGACTACAAGCATGGGGCCTTGTTCGCCAGCAGCCACTGTGCTATCACCATCTTCTGCTGGCTCATCAACAATAAGACTGGGGCCTAGCTCACCAGGGGCTAGCTACAAACATGATCTTTATGGTGCAGTGATGCGCAGCATCGAAAAGAGAGATGCGCGCGAAGAGCGCATGCTTGAATTGCAGCATGCAACATTGCAAGCTATCGAGAAGTTAGCAACTGCAATAACAGAATTGGCAGCCTGCCAAATGAATAAACAAAGTGAGAACAGCTTTATTTCTTTAATACTTTTATACTAACATTTTTAATTTTGCTTTTATAGTGTGATGAAAATTTCGTGAATGCTCCTGGTTCTGCTGCTTTGGAAGAAGATGAAGATTGGGGTTAAAACTTATGTTCAAGTCTAACAATTTAATTATTTCATAATTTCACAGTTGACTATTCAGTGCATAACATTTTTCTTTTTTTGCTTAATGATTACGTCAAATTGTGCATTTACTTTAACATTTGTCAGTACCGTACCTATGGTTTGGAAATTTTTAGTTTAATTAAAAAGATATTGAACTTTAATTTAGTTTGTTTTCCTTTCGTGTTAGTTTTAGCATGTCGCATATAGAAGTATATAATTTAAAATTGATTTCTCAGGAAAAATTTTACTATTATTAGAAATTGTTTTTCACAATGTTACGTTTATATATACTTTTTATAAATATAAATGAATTCCTTTTAACATTATTTTAATTTATTTCATAATTTTGGTAAAATTTATAAAGTAGAAATATATCGGCTGCGGACGATTTCTCCTTGCCTTAAATGGTTTGTGACGAGAGTTGCTTCTGCTGTTGAAATGCTTCTACTTAAAGAAGTCTCCGGCTCTACATTTTCCACTATTTCGCTTTCATCAATGTCAGCAGGCGCTCCTGCCTTCATTGTGATGTTGTGCAAAATCATGCAGGCATTAATAATATTTGCTGCTCTTTCGTGTGAATAGTGGAGCACACGATGCTTGGACAAGCATCTGAAGCGTGACTTCAACACACCAAACGCCCTTTCTATAGTATTACGGCTTTTTGCATGGAGCTTATTAAATTTTTCGTCTTTAGCTCCATGCGGCTCAGCCAATGGTGTGAGAAGCCAAGGTTCAAGAGGGTAGCCTTGATCACCCAAAAGCCATGTGTCGCGTTGAGAACTATGATTTCTCATGAGGTGTGTTTTCACTAGTGACGTTGCCCAAATGCCCGAATCATGGCACGAACCTGGATATTTGGCATTTACTGATGTAAAAACCAGGCGGTGGTCGCAAATCTGGTTTGGAAAAATGCTTGTATGAATGAAATGTACTCTGAAACCGATTGGGATTAAAAGAAAGAAACTTACCGCTTCAACATTAATGCTGTAGTATCCTTTACGGTTCATATACAGGCTCAAAGGTGTTTCAGCATTATTTGAGGATGGTGAAACGATGGCTACATGAGTGCAATCAATGCAACCGATGGTACTCTTAACACCAAAGCTTCGGTGGAATCTGCAAGAAAGAACCAATAAGTACAAGCCAATATATAGAACATTTTTAAAAAAGTACCCTGTTTTAACAGCAGTCTGCTCTTCATGAGTTGTTGGAAATCTAACTTCATTTCCTTTGACTCGAATTATCAATTTTGCCATTTCATTTATACTGCGAGAAACTGAAGACTGGCTCATTGGTTGGACACAGTGATTACCAACGCATTTTTGGTACGAACCATGTCCAAAGAAATACAGTGCAGTCAAAAATCTCACTGAAAATGGCAAAGTTGTGAATTGCGTGTCAAAATGAGATAGTTCCTCAATTAGATTCCAGCATAGTGTCTTCTCCAGTCGAAAATCCTTAACAAACTGCTGGTCGCTCAAAGAAAATGGGTCATTTTCATCCCGCAGGCGTTTTAAATAGCGTCGCCTTTCTATTTTTTCTTTTTGTTGATCCTCTTCAGCATCAACGTTAAACAGCAGCAAGAATTCTTCCATTATAAAATTAAATTTTATTTTCACAACACAACACAACAATTATTATTTTTATTTACTCGTAGTTAAGACACTTTCTGACATTGACAAAATAGTAAAGAAAAGAGCTTTTAAATTTTTGCCAGAATACGGAACATTGACAACGCGTTAATATTAAATATTTTGTTAATGTGGTGAGCTTTGTTAAGCTGCCAGAATAGGGCTGTAAGTCTTACAAAGAACGCATTGACCCATTTCAAATTGACGATGGCGATTTCTACGCTCGATACAGATTCGATAAGGACACAGTCAAATTCATTATTGAAATTTTAGATATTAATGAAGCGCAAAACAATAGAGGACTGCTGACTTTGAGCTATAAGTCCACAGTCCTAACCATTTCGTCACGCTGCCTTGTAAAATCCAGTTTTTTATTACTCTTTCTGTTAATTTATTAGTGAAAAATTAAAAAGTCAACATTTATAATGGCAGGTCACTTTAGAAACCGGAAGGGTAAAAAAAAATTATATATATTCATATACTTATATGTTTTAAAGAAAAAAACATGTTAACTGACAAGATTCGAACCCACGTCCTGAGGGCTATGAGTTCACAGTCCTAACCATTGCGCCACGGCGTCTTGTGTGCAAAAATTTTTATTACTCTCTTTGGCGCATATTCATAGTCGTATTTTAAAGTTGAAATTAACTAAACTCAAACTAAGCTCAAAATAAATTTGGTCATGACTAAAAATTGTTTTCTATTCATCGTCGATTTTTTAGTATTGACTAACTGGCATAAGCTAATGAATTCACCACACAAAAGCTTTCGTGGTAAACTTGTCAAATGTTGACTTTTTAATTTCAAGTTAGTTAAATAACAAAGAGAGTAATAAAAATTTTGAGCACACAAGGCACCGTGGCGCAATGGTTAGGACTGTGAACTCATAGCCCTCAGGACGTGGGTTCGAATCTCGTCAGTTAACATGTTTTTTTTTAAACATATATGTATATGAATATATATAATTTTTTTTTTACCCTTCCGGTTTCTAAAGTGACCTGCCATTATTAATTTTGACTTTTTAATTTTACACTAATAAATTAACAGAAAGAATAATAAAAAACTGGATTTTACAAGGCAGCGTGACGAAATGGTTAGGACTGTGGACTTATAGCTCAAAGTGCGTGTGTTCGATTCTCATTAGAATAAAATTTTGGTCTCAGGAGGAAAAAGGTATGTTTCGGGAGCTAGTTTCGAAACATGTGGCGGTAGTGGACAGTAAACTAAACGAAATGAGCATGATTGTTAAGAAGAAAGAAGCCTGGAGCAATATTAATCGCAACATGGAGGCGGCAGGTTACAAAAGAACCGTCAGCTTTGGTGGACATTACGCCCCAAAAAACGTAGGGTGCATAGCACTTGCAAGTCCTTAGAAACAGGCAGTCCACTATTGTTTTGCGCTTCATTAATAAAATTTCTAAAATTTCAATAATGAATTTGACTGTGTCTTTATCGAGCCTGCATCGAGCGTAGAAATCGCCATCGTCCATTTGAAATGGGTCAATGCGTTCTTTGTAAGACTTAGTCTTCCTCGATAAGGAAATATTGTCCAAAATATCAAAATCTTCAAAAATATCAAAATCGCGTTGAATTTGCTCCATATTTTCTTTTTAAATTTTTTTTTACGTTTTGATATCAATTTACAGCGCTATTCTGGCAAAGACAGCTAAAAATCATACGAAAATATTTTGTAAGACTTTAGGTATTCTAGCACAAAAGTCTTTCAGTTAAAGCTTTTGAATTCCCCACACAAAAGCTTTTGTGGTAAGCTAGTCAAATTTTGACTTTTCAATTTTTAATTTAAATAACAAACAGTACTTGGGGTCGATTCTCGTCAGTAAAAATGCTTTTTTTTTTCTAAAATCATATAAGCATGTATATTTTTTTTAACACGCCAAATAAAAACAACTTATAATCCTCAAAATTATCAAAATTGAATTTTCTGATATGAAATGGATGAATTTTCTCAATATTTTCTTTTTGATATCGACTTAATATCAACTTCAGCTGAAACTATTTTTTTAGTTATAACTAAGCAGAAAAGCCGATGCTAAATCGACTATGAATGACTTAGTTATTGCTAAAAAAAAGTTCTAACTTAAGCTGATGCTAAATATGACTATGAATATGCGCCTTTGTTATTTAACTAACTTGAAATTAAAAAGTCAACATTTGACACGAAAGCTTTTGTGTGGGGAGTTCATTAGCTTATGCCAGTTAGTCAATACTAAAAAATCGACTATGAATAGAAAACAATTTTTAGTCATGACCAAATTTATTTTGATCTTAGTTTCAGTTTAGTGAATTTCAACTTTAAAATACGACTATGAATATGCGCCAATGTATTTAAAGATTTTAACTAATTTATCTTTAGAAAGTGATGCTTAAGTAAACGTTAAATATATCTTAACCTAATACTTCAATCTAAAAATAAAAACACATCTTTTATTTCATTAAATATAGAATTTTAAAAAATGTAGTACGCGCCACTTTTGACCCGGTAGCACAAGGGTTAAGATTTTTCTCAGAGTTCTTCTTTTAGCCTAGAGTCAACATAAAAAATGCATTTTCAGTTAATAACCATGATAATATAGCCGTTATTAGTTTTGGCCAGTGAAATGTGCGATTTGACCTATAGTGCATGGGCATGATAAGTTTTGGATAAACATATTTCGGTAAGGCACATGTCTATTAAAAAGATTATTTATGAAATTTGGTAAAATATTCAATTTTTCGTCAATGGTTTCGCTAAACCATATGTCATTCCAGGAAGTGAGACAAGTATCAGTAAAAAGCGCTACATAGTTAATCGATTTAAAATCGAGATAAGAGAAGACATCACTGTTGAAATAAGTTATATACTCGCTGGAAATGCAGTCCTACAAACAATAACTGGGAATTGTATCGAATTTGTAGAAGTCACGCTAATCTTAAAACCAGAAATGCGAAAAAATTTTTCTTTCAAACAAAATTAAGATCAAGTTTGCCAACTAAAATATTATGGAATAATCTAAAATCCTTAGGCATTTGCGGTAAGAATAAAATAAGCTGTAATATAGATCCAAATATTATGAATTCGTATTTTCTGCAATCAAATGCTTCTCAAAACTGTACCAATTTTTTACTGGACCAAAATTTAATTTATCTAATACTAATTTTAGTTTTTCCTTAACATCTGAAGATGAAATAATAAACATTTTTTATTCAATTAAATCGAATGCTGTTGGGGAGGATGGCATCAGTTTGAGGTTTTTGAAACTAATTTTTCCTCATATACTCTCCACGCTGGTGCACGTTTTAAACTTTTCAATTACAATATCCAGTTTCCCTGAAGCTTGGAAAATTGCCAATGTCATCCTCATTCCAAAAAAATGTTCAACTATTTTGCCTACTGATTTTCGTCCAATAAGCATATTACCTTTACTCTCTAAGTGTATGAAAAACTCTTGGCTAATGGTTAAATTTTTAAATAATAATAAGCTACTGACTATTGACTATTATTAGGATATAGGGCTAACCACAGTTGCGCTACCGCAATGCTTAAAGTTATGGAGGATATACGGCCTGCTTTTGACAAAGGTGACATGACAGTATTAACTTTGTTAGATTTCTCCAAGGCATTTGAAACCGTTGACCACAACATTCTTCTGCTTAAAATTGAGAAATATTTTCACTCTAATAGTGCTTTAATGCTTCTGAAAAGTTATTTGAACAACCGCTGGCAAAAGGTGAAGACTGAAAATCGAAATTCTGAATTGAAGAGACTTTACTGTGGAGTGCCGCAAGGCTCGATTCTTGGTCCCATTCTTTTCAGTATCTTTATAAATGATATAGTTTTTTTGTTGCAAAAACATCTCAATTCACCTGTACGCAGATGATGCTCAGATTTACCTATTACGTCCAATTGGTCTAAAAGAAAATTTGTTTTTTCGAATGAATGAAGACCTAAAAGCAATTTCTCGGTGGGTAAGCCAGAATAATTTGATTTTAAATGCAAGCAAAACTAAGTCTATAGCTATCTCTTACTCACCTCACAATGAAAATCTTTTCCCACTTTTACTTTTGAGCAACACAAAAATAAACTTCGAAAGTACAGTTACCAGTCTCGGTTTTAAAATTAACTCAAGTTTCGACGGTTCCAGTCATGTTAACTACACCGTGAATAAAATATACTATGTTCTGAGGAAATTGTGGTTTTTCTGCTTTTGTTCCTCAGGAAATGAAGTTGAATCTAGTTAAAACTTTTAAAGTTCCTCTTATTTCATTTAGTGAACTTGTGTATGGTAGCTTAGATTCCGTTTCTCACAGAAAATTGCAATTAGCTGTAAATAATTCAGCCAGATATTTTTTTTCAAAACGTAAGTTTGACCACATCTCTCCATTCTCTATAAAAATACTTGGCAGTAGCCTCAACGTCTTTTTTAATTTACTCAATTTGATATTTCTGCATAAGCTATAGTAAACTCCATTTTACACAATCACTCAGAACAAACAACCTGGTCTTACCCAATTTTAAATACGTTACATTATCTAGAATGTTTTTTGTTAGTGTTGTCAAACTGTGGAACTCTCTTCCCAGTACTATAAAATGCCAACGTAACCCAAGGTGCTTTGAACGTACAGTTTTTGATTTCTTAAATAATCTATAAACTTAAGTAATTTATCTTATAAGTATTAACTATGATATTGTATTGAGTTAAAATATTTATTTTTATTTTAAAACTTTTGTTAAAACTTAAATTAATATTGTTGATGTACTTAAAAGACAATTGTCTTATATACAGCGAACTTCTTATGAATAAATAAATAAATATTACGTGACAGGTTCAGATTTAGCATGTCATGATCCGACAAGAAGTACAGTTGGTCAAACAATAGCACAGATGACAAATCAGACACAATAAAATAGTCTAAAAGACTAGGACTATCCTTACATGAAAAACGCGTTGGGTTAGTATTATTTACAATAGACATACAAATAGATGCAACGTTTTCATACATAGATTTTGTCATATTATCACTATATAGGAGGTTAATATTAAAATCACCAATTATCAATCAATTAGGAAATTATTTATCTCAGAGAATTATGGATCTACACTATAACATTTATTAGGAATGTGGCGGACACGAACGATATCCAATAAACACTAAACTTATTTAATGTGAATGCGCACAACAGGTTGCACGCAAGCTGGTATGCACACATGACGGCAAAGCTCGTTGCAGACCGTGTGAACCGGGCCATGGTCCATGCAAATGGAAAAAGGGTGCGTTCAGAATATCCTCAATAAAAAAGATGATGATAGCCAACTGAAAGAAAAAAAAAGAGATGAAACAATGACGGAAGCGTTTTCCGGTTCTTTGGATTCTGACCGCCATCGTGTTTGGACATCGTGGGATCACCTAAATATAAAATTGGAAAAATAACAAGCCGAAAAGGAATAATGAATTAAAACCAAATAAAGAAACTAAAATTTAAAAGAGGAAGAACATAATTTGTGATTGAATCGCAATCCCAACTTATTATCTGGCTGCGGGATCCAAAATTGCAGTCACGAATCTGCAACTAAGCCAGCGGAGCACCCCCGGGATCCGCAAGAGAAAACTGAAAAGTTGAATATTAATAGAAATTTTCTACATCCTTAATTTTTTTAAACTACAAAATCTCTAGAAATACATCATCAATTTTCTCACAGCACAAACTTTCTAAAAAGACTAAAAATTTCTAAGAGTACAAAGAAAAGATTTTTACGGAATAACCTACGGCACATAACCTAGATTTTCTAAAAATATTACTATAAAATTTCTACAAAATACTCACATCCTAAATTCACTTAAAATACAAAATTTCTAAAAATACATCCTAAAATTTCTAAAAAAAATATAAATATAAAACTTCTACGAAATACACATAACCTAGATTCTCTAAAAATACGAATATAAAATTTCTACAAAGTACTTACATCATAAAATTTTTCAAGAATACAGATTACTTAAAAAAAAAACCTAAAATTTCTAGAAATACAATCAAAAGAATTCTAAAAATACAGACTATCTAACTTACTTACTTAGATGGCCATAACAACCCGTTGTCAGGTTACGGCCGACCTCATTAGCTCTCGCCAGGCGCCTCTGTTTTGCGCGCGCCTTCTCCAATCGTTAATGCCAAGCACGGTTAGGGCTTCCTCAGCTTGGTCTATCCACCGGAGGCATGGTCTCCCTCTTCGTCGTTGACCGGGGACCTTCCCTTCGAATACCTTTTTCGCTGGAGCTTCTTTATCCATACGATGGACATGACACAGCCAGCGTAGCCGCTGTATTGTTATACGCTTAACTATGTCAATGTCGGCGTAGAGCTCATACAGCTCGTGGTTCATTCGAATGCGATAGTCGTCGCCAACTCGAACAGGACTAAAGATTTTGCGGAGAACTTTCCTCTCGAACACCCCAAGAGCGGCTGCGTCTGTTGTCGAAACCACCCATGCCTCAGCGCCATAAAGAAGCACAGGTAGAATGAGCGTCTTGTAGAGTGTTAGCTTTGTCGATCGAGAGAGAGCTCTGCAACGTAATTGCTTACTGAGACCGTAGTAGTACCTATTAGCAATTGTTATTCTCCGCTTAATCTCCAGACTGACATCATTGTTGCTGGTTACGGCAGTGCCTTCCTATCCGACCGATAATATCAATATCATCAGCGTACGCAAGGAGCTGAACACCTTTGAAGAAAATGGTGCCATTATGATGCAAGTTATGTCTCCCCTTAACGTGGGAAGCAAATTTGGAATCAGTGAGACTATACAGAAATATCAAGAATGAATTCTGATATTTATTTATAAAATCACAATGTTTGCTTACATTCAAGGTACATATATCATTTAAGTAGAAACATACATATTTACGTAAATACCATATAAGTAAATATGTATGTTGCTGTAATGAATACACTGTCTGCAATAGCGTTATCGCTTGATTTCGCTATTGCACAAACAGGGAGTATCAAATTCGGTTGAAGTCCCAAATGGAAGATATGCTGAACAACATATTTTGCATTTTAAGGCCAACTGAATTTGAACTAGAATCGTAGCATAAAATAGAATAAGAAAACTTTTTGTATTCAGTCTTAAGATTCACGTAATAAAATAAAGTAATTAAGCTAAAGCTCAATTTGTTTTATTTAACGTTCATAACTGGCGCAGTCTTTGGAAATAATTCTAAAGAATTATTTAAAGAACTTTCGAAAAAAATAAAAAAGTCTATAAATACATAAGTGTCGTGGCCGGGCTTTTTATACCCCAGGAATTATACAAGAAAAGGAGGAAAGGAAAAGTATCAATGTTAAGGAGACAAAACGCTTTTGATAACAACAGACCAATCCTCAATAACGATAATCAAATGGAAGAAATTAATCACCGTTTGGAGCAATTACTTCAAGTTGTAGAAGGACAGGAACGAAGGCTGAATGAGCAGCAACAGCTCGCTCAACAACAACATGAGCTGCAACAACAGTGGTTCCAGCAACTACAACCGCAACCACAAGTAGTACATCCAAATCTGCAAGAACAACAACAGCAACAGCAGCAGCAGCAACAACTATCACTTAGTGCAGAAAATATTATCAATCAATTCAGGCATTTGAAGCCATTGGGAGGCAAAGATCTTAATGTGCTAGCCTTCATCAAGTCAGTAGAAAGATGTCTATCACTCTGTGGATCCAACGTTCAGCTGCAGAATTTTGGAATTCACATTGTTATGATTGAGAAACTCAGTGGCGATGCCGCGAGATGTGTTCGCCAGTTAATAGAAGAAGCTGAGTGGGTAGCAGTAAGACAGCGTCTGAGGCAGGAATTCAAACCCCAAGGAAGCTACGCTGATGTCTTCAACAGGTGCAGAACGATTAAAGTGAGTAATTTAAAAGAATTATTTGATGTTTTTAGACAGGCAAGCTATGATATAAGTGAATTATACGAATTTGATGATTTAAAACCCAGTATTTATAGCTCAGAATGTGTTGACAGGGACTTAAATGAAATTCTTCTGGAAAAAATAGATGGACAAACTAGGGCACATATTAATGATAATGACAGTTTGACTGACCTTTACAATAGATACTCCAGGCTAAAACTTTTAGAGGACAAAAGAACTATAGCTTTTAACCACAGGAGTACTAATATTAATAAAAATACTTATATTTCTAACAACCGTAATTCAAACACAAATAGAGCTATAGAAAGCAATAACTACAGCGCAAAGAGCTCTAATACAAAAAGAACAACAAATAGTAATTTTACGAATAATAATGCAAATTCATGCAATTTTAATCGAGACAACTCTAACCAAAGTAGGCAACAAAGTAGTTCCTACCAGTCATGGCGAAATAACTCAAGCCAATCCAATCGTAATAGGCAACAAGATACAATTGAACCAATGGATTTAAGCAACATCCAGCAAGCTGAAGTAAATTTTCAAGAAGAGCCTCGGAATGGCAACTCCCGATCGTAAAATTATTTATAGGAAACGAGCCTTTACAATGTTTAATAGATACAGGTTCGTCAGTTAGCGTTTTAAGACCAAATGTTCTGAAAAATTACCCTATAGTAAGCCTAGATAAAACCAAATATTTTTCCACAGTTAATGGTGTTAACGAAGTAACACAAAAAATCACTACCCCTATACCGAATGAGTTTAAAGTTCAAGGGACCATAGCATGGTATGTAATAAATCTAAAAAATCGAAGTTACGATGCCATTATTGGACAAAATTTATTGGCTCCTCTAGGTACAAAAATCGATTTAGAATCAAATTATCTTGAAGTAAAGGAAGAAAAAATTTATTTTAATAAAGACATATGTCCAACAAATTTGGAAAATATTTTTGCATTAGAACCCATACAAAGCAATGTTCTTAATAAAATAAAAGTAAATCATCTAAACAAAGAGGAACAACTTAAAATTAAAGAACTTTTGGAACGTTACAAAACGTTATTTTTTCATGAAGGTGACTCTTTAACATTTACTCATGAAATTCAGCATGAGATAGTTACTAGAACTGATAGGCCCATTTACGCAAAAACATATAGATATCCCAAAATTCATGAAGAGGAAATTGAAAAGCAAATTCATGAAATGTTGCAACAAGGTATAATTACTGAAAGCAATTCACCTTTTAACAGCCCCCTCTGGATAGTTCCAAAAAAGTCTGACAGCTCTGGTAATAAAAAGTGGCGAATTGTTGTTGACTATAGGAAGCTGAATGACGCTACCATAAGCGATAAGTACCCAATTCCTAATATTGACGGAATATTAGACAAATTGGGGAAGGCTCAGTACTTTTCAACAATTGATTTGGCCAAAGGGTTTCACCAAATATTGGTAAAGCCTGAGGATAGGAAGAAAACAGCGTTTTCTACTCCGTTTGGCCATTTTGAGTTTGTGAGAATGCCTTTTGGTCTCAAAAATTCACCATCAACTTTCCAGAGACTGATGAACTCTATACTTAGGGAGCACATTAATAGAACCTGTGTTGTTTATTTGGACGATGTACTCATATTTAGTACATCGTTACAAGAGCATATAGACAACTTACAGAAAATATTTGAAATTCTAAAAAAATCAGGGTTAAAAATTCAGATCGATAAGTGCAGTGTTTTGAACAAGGAAACTGAATACTTGGGCCATATTCTAACTCAGACCGGATTAAAACCAAACCCTTCGAAAATTAATGTTATAAAAAACCTGAAATTACCTATAACACAAAAACAGATAAAATCTTTCTTGGGAGTTACCGGCTTCTATAGGAAGTTTATTAAAGATTATGCAAAAGTGGCATATCCTATGGTATTTAAAAAAAGATTCTAAAATCAATCGAAATGATCCGAATTACATTTCATCTTTTGAGAAATTAAAAGAAATCATAACAAATCACCCAATATTACATTTCCCAGATTTTAAAAAAAAGTTTACGCTAGTTACAGATGCTAGCAATTTTGCGTTAGGTGCAGTTCTTACACAAGAGGGACACCCTATATGCTTTGCCTCTCGTACCCTTAATGATCACCAGAAAAACTATTCTACCATAGAGAAAGAGTTGTTAGCAATTGTATGGGGCTGCAAATATTTCAGACCATACTTGTATGGAAAAGAATTCGACTTACATACTGACCACCAACCACTTAAGTGGCTCCAGGTTAAAAATTCTGGCAGAGATATAGGCCCAAGACTTCAAAGATGGTTAGTCCAACTGGGGGAATATGATGCCAAGATAGAATACATTAAACGAAAAACAAACAAAATAGCGGACTTTTTGAGCAGAATAAATGTCGAGAAAGACGAAATCAATTTATTCGATGCAAATTTATTTAATGACAACGAGTCAATGGAGGGTCAGACAATTCACTCTCAAGAGGAAGATTTGCAGGACCATATACCAATACTCGATACTGTAGTAAATAGATTCAAATACCAAGTTCTTCTAGTAAATAATAAGGAAAGGGAAGTCGAAAACGTTTTATCTAATAAAATGGTATTTTGAGAGAAAAGCGACATACCTCTTAACGTTGCCGATATTGTCCGAAGACATATCACTTATGGCAAAGTAGCAATTTACTCTGAATTGGATGATTCAAGCTATCATCAATTACAGCTTAAGCTAATTGAACTTTTTGGCACTAATTCAAAAATTAAATTTGTTAAATGTAGCCATCTTGCAAAAGACTTAAGTAGCGAAGAAGAAGCTACTAAGCAGTTGTCTTTATTCCACACTAAAGAATCGGGACATGGAGGAATAACCTCAAACTATGAAGGGGTTAAACACAAAATTTATTTTCCAAACCTTAAGCAACTCATAAATAAAGTAGTTAGTAACTGCGATACATGTGCAGCAGGCAAATATGATCGTAAACCTATCAAGTAAAAATTTGCTGTAACGGAGTCTCCCACAGATAATAATGAAATTGTGCATATGGATACTTATATAAACTCTAAGCATTCATTCATAGTGTTTATTGATAAGTTTTCCAAACATGCAACATGTTTTTATCTTGAAGACAGGAACAGCCGGACTCTTATTGAGAAAATTAGGCTTTATATATCTATTATGGGAAAAATGAAAAAACTCGTATCGGATAATGAGTTTAATACAATAAATATAAAGGAATTTTGTAAAAATGAAAATATTGAAATTCATTTTTCTAAGCCAAATAGCCATACAGGAAACTCTGATGTCGAACGGCTTAATAATACCTTAACTGAAAAGATACGTACCTTAAATATAGACAATAAACTGCCAATAAAAGAACAGATATCTAAAGCTATCGAATTATACAATAACTCACACCACTCCACTATCAAAGAAAAACCTGTAGATGTCCTTCGTAACAAAATAGACAAAAAACTTATAAAAGAAAGAATAGAACTAAAGAAAAATAGTAGTATCTCCAAATTAAACAAAAATAGGGAAAACTATGAAGAAAAAAGAGAAGTAGGATTCATAAAAAATTATGCCAACTTAAGACATAAGGAACAACCTAAATTTAGAAAACATTCTCTTAGAAATGTCCATACTGACAATATCAAACGTCCATTTATATTTTCAGGTTCTAACGATCTTGCTACTCCTGTTGCTAGTACGACCAACTCAAGCATCCCTACAAATAAGTCCAATCTTAGAAAATAACGGATACGTGGAAATAAACTTGGATCCAACGGAACTAGTGGTTGGTACGGACCTAATAGTACACATAGTCGACCCAAGGGAAATAATTGATGTAGTTAATAACGTCAAATATTGAACACGTAGAAAAAACCTACCAGGGCATGCTGCGAACTGAAATAGAAATTATAAAAAGTAAAATTAAAACTCTAATCCCAAAAAACAGGAAACGTAGAGGACTTATAAATGTAGTGGGAACTGCATACAAATATCTATTCGGGACCATGGACGACACAGATAGAACGGACATAGAACAACATTTCAATACTATTGATAGTAATTTACACAACACTATTACAGGACTAAACCAACAAATCAAAATTAACAATTATTTTAATAAAACATTTAAACTTATAAAAGAAAATATTGATAAAGATAGAGTTCTAGTTAATAAAAATGTTAACTCTATAGATAGAAAATTGAAAGATATTATAATGAAAAACTTTGTAAATGAACAGCTTTTAAAAACTAATTCGTTAAAACTAATTTTTTAATGAAATTTTTCAGGGCTTCATTTTTTTACATAACACTAATTACTTTTCATAAAAACAACATATAAGTCGAAAAATCGATTTTTTTTGGTCACCCTAATGTAGATAAGTCAAAAAACCATTTTAAAATGAGTTTTAATACCTTTTTTTTAGCATCAAAAATTGATATTTTTAAAAAGCTATTTTTAAAAACTTTTTTTTTCTTAAACTACATGAGACTCTCTATTTAATAAGATAACTGGAACAAAATTTTTCTCCTTCAAATATTTAATGGGGACCGCTTAGAAAAAAAATGGAAAACTTTTTCATAAAATTTGTGTTTACCATCATTTAAGTACACGAACGCACACAAATAAATCAAAATAGTGTATGAAAGATGTATTAGCCATTTAATTTTACATCGAAATGTCCTGGGTCGATTCAAATGTGCACAAAAACGGATGCGAATTCGTTTCGAATTCGAAACGAATTCGTTTGTGCGCATTCCGTTTTTTGCAAGTAAAACGAATTCGTTTCGGATTTTGTTTTTTGTAAGTAAAACGAATTCTTTTCGAATTCGTAACAGACTTCAAATACAAATTCGTTTTTTGTTCGTTTCGAACTCGTAATGGACTTCAAATACGAATTCGCTTCGAATTCAGTTTTTTCGAGAGGAATTTCATACGAAAACGAGTTCGAAACGAATTCGTAACGAAATCCGTTTCGGATAAATAGTACGAAGAAACGAGTTCGTTTCGAATTCGAAACGAATTCGTTTGGCACACTGAGCTATCACCAAAAATCGTTTCTTTTACAGCTGTAGATCGATAAATAAAACAACTCATTTTAAGTTCATTTTTCAGACCTTGGGTCAAATGCGACTGGCCTGTTTCCAAAACAAACACTAAATTTTTTTTCATATCTTCTTTTCCACCGCCATTCTATTAGAAAAGGCTTGTGAAGCGAAATAAATCACACTTTTGCACATGGTATGGATGCTCTAATGTACAACTATCTTAATTGTGATACGCAGGTATTTTTTATTTATGTCTTGTTTAATACGCCTGACCAACTTTTTGTTTGGGCTGATCAATTTTAAATCATCATGTAACAACATATTATAGAAATTAAAAATTAATTGATTTACATGACAACCTGATATAACTACGGTGACCATAAATTTAAATTGAAAAAAACAGAACAAAAATTGTGTTTGTCGAAACATATTTTTTTATATTGAAAGTAAGAAAAATTTACAAAAAAAAAAAATCAAATTTCATTGGCTTTGATTTTAATTAAAAATACTGCCGAACTAAGCGAAAAGGGCGTATCTCAAAAAATTTCGTTTCGAAATAATTGATGTTTTGCTTATGTCAATTTATTGAAATACCTTTAAAATTGGGATGGAGAAAATTTTCTTACGAGATTTGTTATATGTTTGAACTAAGACTCCGGCATTTGGAGCATTTTATTAGACAAGCAATTTCTTAAGCTATACGATGTCATAAGAATCTCAGATATATCTTTTTTTGACATACGCCCTTTTCGCTTAGTACGGCAGAATACTGTAACAAAAATATATGCACCAAACATTTAATAATGTTTTCCTGACTTTGTAAATATTACTTAAGCTCTAAGCAGTTAAGATCAAAGTTGCACCTCGTTATTAAAATAGCTAGGTATGGAATTTTTTTTAAGATATTGAAATATTTCAACCCCTTTATTCTCGACTAGCTTTCCACCATCTGTCCATTCCTTTAGTATCCAACAAGTCACATAACTTTTAACACAAGTAAATTCATCAAATAGTTCGCTGTAATTAATTTTAATTCGGCTACTCTTTCCCATAATATATGTCAAATTTCTTTCAACCTTATTCGAAGATGGCATTGTACGCAACAGTACCCATTCCATCACTTCAACCTCTTTAAATGCATTATCCAACTGATGTAGATAATTAAATGCAATTCATATAAAAACTTTTGACACTATCTTTGCAGTTCCTGTTTTTCTAACTCCGAAATTATTTTCTTGATCATGAAAGGTAAACAAATTTCATCTCTGCGTTCAGCGAATAACCAGCAAAAATTTGGGTTCAAATCCAAACCGAAAAACTTAGCGTCACGGTAATTACATTGCACAATCAGCTTTTTGATAGAGATTGCTAATTGATATCGATAACAACTTGCATATCGATCAGCAAAGGGTTGACGTTATTAGAAATAGACTGTAGATTAGTAAATAGTAGATTTGCGTGGCGCATGAAAGCAGAACAAAAAACAGAACATTTGCGAAAAACAGAACACTTTTGTAATTTTCCATTAGAAAAAAATACGCAGAACAAGCGCCTTAAAAACAGAACTGTTCTGCTAAAAACAGAACGGATGGTTGTATCTTATAGGTCACGAATTGGTCATAATTGGTCAGTTAGTCCGATTAATTGGTCAGTAATAGAAAATTTTTAAAAAAATTTTAAAAATTTCAAGGTCATCTGAAGATTTTGGCACCTCATCTGACGAATTTTGATATAAAAAAATATGCATCTAATAGGTCACGAACTGGTCATAATTGGTCAGTTAGTCCGATTAATTGGTCACCAAGAGAACATATTTTCAAGGTCATCTTAATATTTTGGCACCTCATCTGGTGAATTTTGAAATTAAAAAGTACGTATCTAATAGGTCACGAATTGGTCAGTTAGTCCGATTAATTGGTCAGCAAGAGAATATTTTTTCAAATTGTTTTAAAAACTTTATGGTCATCTGAGAATTTTGACACTTCATATTAGGGCAAAAAAAAGGAAGTTAAGAAATCGATAGGATTTTTAATGCTGACAATTGGTCACCAAAAATCTAATAAGTGGTCATGCATAAAACATTTTTTAAAAATACAAATGACTTTCCTGTGATACAACGCATGCGGGAACCTCGACTGTTACATATATCAGGTTGTTATGTAAATCAATTAATTTTTAATTTCTATAATATGTTGTTATGTCTGATGATTTGAAATTGGTCAGCCAAAACAAAAAATTGATCAGGCGTATTAAATAAGATATAAATAAAAAATATCTGCACGGTTAGAAATCTTGGAATAAATTTTAATACAAGCGAAGTTTTACAAAGATTTTTAATACAATTTTGATTACATTTAATACTTTTGAATAAATTACAAAATTTTGTAATACATTTTGTATTAAATTCTAATACAGGTCAAACATTAAAACGATATTTTATAACATTTGATGCTATCGCAAGTATTACATTTAGCCAACGTAAATATAATACTACGTTGGCTGATGTCGTTAAAATGTTCATACAACCCTTGTGTTGAAAGGGAACCTGGTTCGAATCCCAGTGGATACGACATATTTTTTTTTTAAATTTTAATAAAAACGAGTATTAAATTTTAATACAAATTTATATTAAAAATTAATTTTAATATCTAGACAGTATTGAATTTTAATATAATTCTGGTGTAGTCATATATATAATCCCAAAAGTATTAAAATTTATTCCAAAATTTCTAACCATCACGAATGATATAGTTGTACATTAGAGCACCTGATGTATGAGTAGGCCCGGCACTCAAACACTTACATACATAAATATGTACAAGCCTACATATAAACATGCATTATGCTGAACTGCTGATGTGCTGGACTCACTTATGTCAGCTAGGTGACATGTCAAATGTATCATTTAAGTTAGTTGTAATTGAGAACTGAATAAAGAAACTTGTGAATATAACATGGCGCAGTCGGTCAACTAAACGAACCAGACGAACAAACAAGCTGGATAAAATATGTCGAATATGGAATTTCAAAGACCAGGCCCGTTGCTATTGGATGGCAATATTAAAGAAAACTGGAGAAAATTTCACAACATGTGGAAAATTTACGTAGTGGCCTCGAAAACAAAGAGTGAAAAAGAAGAAATTCAAACAGCAAGGTTCCTATCGTGTGCTGGAGAAATAGCTATTGAAATTTATCAGACATTGCCGATAGCTGTTAGCGACAAAGACAAAATAGATAAAGTAATTGAAGCTTTTGAGTCGTATTGCATACCACGAGTTAATGTGGTTTATGAACGGTATGTGTTCTGTTCGTGTAACCAAAATGAAGCAGAGCCATTTGAACAGTTTTTATCGGATATTGTAAAACTGGCAGAAAATTGCGAATTTCATGAGCAAAAGGAGTCAATGATAAGGGATCGAATTGTAATGGGAATCAACGAACAGAATATGCGGTTACAATTACTGAAAACTGATGGCCTTGACTTAGCTAAAGCTAAAGAAATTTGCAGAGTAGCAGAGCAAGCAGGTATACAGGCGCAACAAATGCAGTCGGAACGAGGAACACAAGGAGAACGCGAAACAGTTGCAGTTATTCAAAATAGAATGGAGCAACAGAGAAGCTTTAGTTTAAACAAATATAACGGCACTAGACAAAATTTTAACTCATGTTTTAATTCTAATTATCAGCACAGTCCACCACATCATGTAAAGAGAGAGCAGCACAACGACAGTTCAACGGCGCATGGGGCCACTCGGAAAAAAGGCAATGTATGTAATAAGTGTGGTAGACATCATCAGCAGCGTAATTATCCGGCGATTGAAAGAAAGTGTTTGGCTTGCGGAAAGTACAATCATTTCTCAGTGGTATGTAATTCGAAAAGAATAAATAACATTGATAGTTATCAATCTGATGATAATGGTGAAAGTGATGGCGGTGAGTCGGTTATTTATGTTGGTGCAATAAACCAGGTGGGGTCTTTAAATCAAAATGTTAGACGTAAATGTCGGAGCTGGTATGAAAAATTAGCTGTAGAAAATAGCTTGATTGAATTTAAGTTAGATAGCGGTGCTGAGGTCAACTTGATCACTCTCGAGGTAATACGTAAAATTAATTGTCAAGGGAAAATTAAACCGTGTACATCAAAAATTGAGGCTTATGGTGGGTCCCGTATTAAAACGGTAGGATTTGTCAGCCTTAGGACAACGTATAAAAATTTTAGCAAGCAGGTGGACTATTTTGTAGTAGAGGGTAAATCTATGCCGTTGTTGGGCTTACAAACATGCATAGAATTTGATTTAATTCGCAGGGTTCAAGAAATAAATGCAAGTGATAAATTCCTTAGTCAGAATAGCGACATTTTTTCCAGTGATGGTCGATTTCCAGACAAATGCAAGTTAGAGCTCAACCCAAATGCTATTCCTATTAGTAAACCTCCTCGTAGAATACCAATAGGCATACGACAGGATGTAAAGAAGGCCTTGGATAAAATGGAGCAACGGGGCATTATCACAAGACGAGATGAGCCTGCATCTTGGTCACATCAATTAGTGGTTGTTGAAAAATCGAATGGTTCTCTGAGACTGTGTTTGGACCCGAGTGCATTGAATAAGAACTTGAAAGACGAGCACTTTATTATCCCAACTCTTGCAGATTTTTGTGACGCCATGCGAGGCTTAAAGTATTTTTCTGTATTCGATCTAAAAGAGGAGTTTTGGCAGGTAGAGTTATGTCCATCATCAAAAGAGTTAACCGTTTTTAGTACACCATTTGGTACCTACGAGTATAATGTTCTTCCTTTCGGCATAAAAACAGCACCCGAAAAGTTCCAAAAACTGAATATGAAATACTTTGGTAGTTTACCGGGCACATTTGTGTATATCGATGATGTAATTGTAGGGGGTAGAACAAAGGAAGAACATGATCAAAATATTCAAAGAGTAATTAATAGAGCACGTGAGATAAACGTAAAATTTAACAGAGATAAATTGCAATTGGGTGTAAATCAAGTTAAATATCTTGGGCATATATACACTGGAGATACGATTGCTCCCGATCCAAGCCGGGTTGAAGCCATATTAAAACTCAAGGAATCTCAGGATCGGAAAGAACTAGAACGACTTATGGGAATGTTTAACTATCTTCGTGCATTCATTCCTAACTTTGCAAATGTTAATGCTCCTTTAAGGGAATTATTAAAGAAAAATACTGAATTTCAGTGGGCAGGGACTCACAGCAAAGTTCTAGACGAGATTAAAAGAAATCTAGCCCAACATTCCATTCTATATATTTTTGACCCTAAAAAAGATATTATAATTCAGACAGATGCTTCGCAGAATGGCCTTGGCTGTTGCGTAATACAGAGTGGTAATCCTGTAGCATATGCTTCCAAAAGCCTTACAGACACTGAAACCAGGTATGCTCAGATAGAGAAAGAGCTGTTAGCGGTGGTGTACGCATGTGAAAAATTTAACAATTACATATACGGATATAACTTCACGGTGCACTCGGATCATAAGCCTTTAGCGGCATTATTAGATAAAGATATGGGGCAAATACACTCATCTCGTTTACAAAGAATGAAATTAAAATTATCGAAGTACAAAATGGAAATAAAATAAACACCTGGTAAATTGTTGTATGTGGCCGATTTACTTTCGAGAAATTTTATTGATGATCCCTTGGTGGACACTGAAAGTTCATTGAAAGACATTGTCCTTAGTATCAATATAAGTGAAACAAAGCGAGAACTATTTGAAAAAAAAACAAAAAATGATAAAGACTTACAGGATCTGACAAAATTATATATAGAAGGTTGGCCAAATACTAAACACCAGTTATCAGAAAATATGAAATTTTTCTGGCAATTTAAAGACAAAATATATGTAGAGGATCATCTCGTATTTTTCGATAACCGTGTTTTTGTTCCCCATTCACTAGTGCCTGAAATGTTGCAGCTGCTTCATAAATCTCACATGGGTTCTACTAAAACTTTGAATAAGGCTAAGGGCACTTTATACTGGCCATATATGGCTAGAGATATTGAGAATATGGTTTACAAATGTCATGAATGTGAGAGGTTTAGACCAGAAAATAAAAAAAATTCCCTTATGACACATCCTCCACCAAAAATTCCTTTCCAAAAAATCGGCGTAGACTGTTTGGATTACGGGGGAAAATCATATTTAGTAGCTGTCGACTACTATTCGAAATGGATAGAAATTTTTTCAATTGTCAATAAAGCAGCAAGAGAAATTAAAAGAAATTTTTACAAATTATTCGCAGTTCATGGCATTCCGAAACTTGTTGTATCTGACAACCAGCCATTCAATTCCTACGAGCTAAAAAAATTTTCTGAAGAGTTAAACTTCGATTTCGTCTATACAAGCCCAAGATACCCCAGATCAAATGGCCAGGCAGAGAAAGCTGTACATATATCGAAATGTATATTAAAGAAAATCATGGTAAAAGAGGGTAGTTTAGAAATGGCCTTATTAGAATATAGGACAACACCGATCCCGGGAATAGGATATTCACCGGCAGAAATGCTTATGTGTCGCAAGCTAAGAACTTGGTTACCCATTAAAGCGGAAGATCTTTTACCAAAAATACCACAGGGCCTGCATGAAATTTTGGTTGAACGGCAGAAGAAAATTGTTGAGAAGAGCAGTCCCACAAGGCCTCGAGCAGAGTTAGAACTTAAAAAGGGAGAAAATATAGTGTATAGACACGAAGGAAAATGGAAACCAGCTCATGTAGTCTCAAAATTAGATTTGCCTTGATCGTTTTTAGTGCAAAATGAGAATAATCGTATAATTCGAAGAAATACTTTCCATTTGCGTAAGTCAGTACATTCCCCTCAGTTCAATACTTCTGAAGGTGAAAATGACGTTGTTGATATGGGTCGTAGAAATGAATTGAGTGGTTCAGTAAACGCCGACGTAGAGGATGGTAGTGGTGATCAATTTCAGGCTAACGTACCTACGTCAAATACCAGCATAGCAAAGCAAGATTTATCGCACCAAATAATAAATAACCGTTACATTACTAAATATGGCCGAATCACTAATAAGCCAAATTATTATCAATGAATTTAATAAGAAGGGAGATGATGTATGAGTAGGCCCGGCACTCAAACACTTACATACATAAATATGTACAAGCCTACATATAAACATGCATTATGCTGAACTGCTGATGTGCTGGACTCACTTATGTCAGCTAGGTGACATGTCAAATGTATCATTTAAGTTAGTTGTAATTGAGAACTGAATAAAGAAACTTGTGAATAAAACACACCCATATGTGCAAAAGTGGGATTTGTTTCGCTCCACAAGCCTTTTCTAATAAAATGGGGGTAGAAAAGAAGATCTGCAAAAAAATTTAGTGTTTCTATTGGAAACAGGCCAGTCGCATTTGACCCAAAGGCTGAAAAATGAACTTAAAATGAGTTGTTTTATTTATCGATCTACAACTGTTAAACAAACGATTTTTGGGACATTTCTATGTAAAATTAAATGGCTAATACATCTTTCATACACTATTTTGATCTATTTGTGTGCGTTCGTGGACTTAAACGATGTTAAACACAAATCTTATGAACAATTTTTCCATTTTTTTTTTAACGGTCCCCATTAAATATTTGAAGAAGAAAAATGTTATTCCAGTTATCTTATTAAATAGAGAGTCTCATGTCTCTCTCTCTCTCGAGAGAGAGAATCCTATACATGTCTTCAAAAGTAGACAAAAATCCTCATTTTTAGGTACTTCACCTCAGATATTTCAGAGTTCTGATGTGATAGGTCGATTTTGATGCCAAATTCGGATTCAGAGCAATAAATTTCTTCGGAAAACGATCTTTAAGAAATGTATTACTCGAATTTACCTCATTTAAGCTTGAGTTTTGTTCCGTTTTCGAGGATTTTTAATTTTTCTGAGGAAAAATACTGGAATATCGAGACTAGACAGAATCTGTTCGTCTGTTTTCGGACTACAATTCTGAAGAATGTTAGACTAAGAAAAAAAATTTATTCCTCGAGTTTACCTCACTTTAACCCAAATTTGCGCTGTTTTTCCGCTATTTTCAGGGAGTTTTTCGATGCTACCAGATACCCAGCCACCGTATAGCAAAACAACTATCACCATCGTGTTCAGCAAAGCAAAAAATATAAGAACCAATGCCAACAGCCCGTATCTCATGCAGAATTATCTTTTGGGAAGAGTTATAATCACTCGCAAATAAAAAAAATGAATTTAATTCCTAAATCGGACACTAGCGGGCTTCACTTTTTTACATAACACTAACTACTTTTCATAAAAACAACATATAAATCGAAAACTCGAATTTTTTGGTCACCCTAATGTAGATAAGTCAAAAACCATTTTAAAATGAATTTTAAAAGCTTTTTTTAGCATCAAAAATCAATATTTTTAAAAAAAATCTTTTTCCTTAAACTACATGAGACTCTCTATTTAATAAGATAACTGGAATAACATTTTTCTTCTTCAAATATTTAATGGGCAACGTTTAAAAAAAAAAAATGAAAAAATTGTTCATAAAATTTCTGTTTAACATCGTTTAAGTCCACGAACGCACACAAATAGACCAAAACAGTGTATAAAAGATGTATTGGCCATTTAATTTTATATCGAAATGTCCTGGGACGTTATCACCAAAAATCGTTTGTTTAACAGTTGTAGATCGATAAATAAAACAACTCATTTTAAGTTCATTTTTCAGCCTTTGGGTCGAATGCGTCTGGTCTGTTTCCAATAGAAACACTAAATTTTTTGCAGATCTCCTTTTCTATCCCCATTCTATTAGAAAAGGCATCAGACATAACAACATATTATAGTAGAAATTAAAAATTAATTGATTTACATACGTTGTATCATAGAAAAGTCATTTTAAAAAATGTTCTGTGCATGACCACTTATTAGATTTTTTCTGACCAATTGTTAGCATTAAAAACCATATCGATTTCTTAACTTCCTTTTTTTGTCCTAATATGAGGTGTCAAAATTCTCAGATGACCATGAAGTTTTTAAAACAATTTGAAAAAATATTCTCTTGCTTACCAATTATTCGGACTAACTGACCAATTATGACCAATTTGTGACCTATTAGATGCATAGATATATAAAAAAATATTGATGAGTAACCTCCTAGGATAAAAGTTGAAAGCTGTAATTGCCTGTTGGAAGGGGCTCCCAATATCGAAAAAAATTAATTCAGTCTATTGCATTGTACAACATATTGATTCTTCAGATTTTGCGATTATTTCGCAGTTAAAACTACAATTACAATTCAAACTCGAGCTTATGACTTATTATGATGCATTTGACTAAGCTACATGTGCCTACAAAATTTTTAAATCATATTCCAACAATAGCGATATCATTAACGAAATTCAAAAGGACGTAACAACAAGTGCCTGAATTTCATGTAGCAAATAGACGTAACACACTTGTATAAAAAATAAGAACACAATATTTGAATTTAGATAATATGTAAGCTTTGACTCTTTTCAATCTTTGACATGAGAAATTCATAACAATATATTTTTCCAGTATACCTACAACGTTTTTTGCTTCTCCTGTATAAAACTAAAAAGTGTGGTTACGGCTTTTTGGATGTTAAGTGACGATATACTGATCAAACTGTACAATAACTTTTTTCTATTTAAGTTACTTCGAAAACATTACCTGCTATTGCAGTCTTTACATTTTTTTTATTTCGCTGCAAACCTTTCTCAACAAAAAAATTCATTATTCCAGGACTATTATGTATATCGTTTGAGCTCTCTCGTGAAAGCTTACTTCCTGTTGAGTTATGCGCATGGTTAGGTTCAAAGCTCATTTTCCAATATTTGGCCAGGTGGAATTCTGACTGAAATCCCTTAAATAAATGTTAGTGTAATCTCGGAGCTTGGCAAGGATACCCGGTTTGTGAAAAGTGCGGTTAAAAATGTTCTGTGCAAATTTATACAAGTTGTAATTGTTGAAAATTTAAAAAATTCTTTAAATGTCGAAAAATATGACAACTCCTTGTATTGTTTAAATAATCGGTCGGCTTTGAAAGAAAGCACAAATTAATTCCACTCGTTGTGCAGAAATATGTGTAATGGATAAATTTCTTTAAGTGAAAATAAATAAATTTGCGTTCGTGTAATGGCTGTTATCTAAAAGCTTATAAAATCGTAAAGTTATAGATATGCCTCTTACAGTGAAAAAAAAAGTTTCGCAAGAAGAAACAAAAATAAATTTTTCCGAAAATTTATACGTGTTTATGTGTATACAAGTACGAGTACTCCTTAACAATATTTGTGCACAATGGTGCTTTCAATGTCTGTTTCGATAAGCCATTGTGAGAAAATGCAATATTAACACTGTGTACTCATAAAATATTGCAAAATTATAAAAAGTAATCTAAGAAACAAACGTGCAGCTAATAATTCTTCTTAAATGAAACATTGTGTACATGGATTATCGAGAACCAAAAGTATTAATTGCATTTACTTATTTGACATTCGCTTAAATGAGGGAGACATGGAGTTGCTTTTATGGTTCTTATTGTTCCTATCAGAAATCGCGGATTTCTCTTTTGGAGTAAAGGATGGTCAGTTGAATTACTTATAGATTAATAATTGAAGATACATTTTCCTGTGGTATATATGCCTAAATAGCTTAGTAATTATAGCATTATTATTTTCGCTGTATGTTATTTTAGTAAAAAAAATATATGAGAGGGTTCGAATCAAAGGTATGGTGAAATATTCCCTAAAAATCAATAATTTTTGTTTATTGCTTTGACTTAGAAAAGATTAGTAAAAACAGTTTTTAAGAATGCTGCTTTCGTGATATCTGCTTTTAATATTGACTTAAAAATATGTCCAGGTTTGTACCTAATTTTCCGCCTAATGTCCTTATGTACCATGCATTTGTGCAGCCGTACGGATTTTAAGTTGCTGAGCTCAAATCATATATGTATTAGAATTTTTTCTAATCATCACATCATGATTTTTGATATGTTTAACCCTTAAAAGCTGAATATGACAATTTTGTTCATGTACAAGTCTCAACCAACTCTCAAGTACCAACTCTCCGACAGACCATGGGTGCGCACTGTTTTTAGCTGGTGGGTCACATATGTTAGACCAGTAAAAATTTTTGGAGGGCAAAATTTTTATAAACTAATTTTTTCGTTTTTATTTGTAAGTTCGATATTAGGCACACTTAGATATAAAAAATTCACAAAGTTGGATTTATGTATATTTCATATCAAAACTACGAAGTTAAGAAGTAATTCAATTTTTTTGAATTTTTAATGTTTTTAATTTTATTTTTTTTTGTTAATTTTTGTGTTTTTTATGTAAGTTTCTTTATTTTTCATACCATGCTGCAAGCTTAAGAAGTAATTCAATTTTTTTAATTTTTAATGTTTTTTATTTTTTTTTTAATTTCTAATATTTTCTTAGTTTTGAATATTTCTGTTTTATGATAAGTGTGTTTTGGCTATTTCACTAAAATTGTTTCATAATTTGTAATAGTTGAATATATGAGCCATTTAAAAGAGGGTTTATTTTTTATAAAATTCATGATAGAAAACATTGCCACATTAAGTAAGTCGTGCCAAAAATCGATAACAAACGATATGGTGCTGTATTTTGTTTTGGATATTTTGTCATAGGTACACATTTCCAAAATTGATTCAAGGTGTTAGATTTATGCGCAGTAGTTAAGCTTAAATCAGATTGCAATTCTAGCAACTCCATCTCACTTTCATCTTTATTAGGAAGAATGACTTTAGTAACATTTAAGCCCTCTTTATTTACATCTACTTCAAAGGAGTTTGATAAAAATTCAATTGAATCATTCATACCTTTTAAGTCAGAAAATCTAAGAAGAATTTCACATTCTGGGCAACATTTTTTAAGACGTTGAAAACGAGCAAATGATTTGTCGTTTAAATCTATCTTAAAAAGTCCTAATTTTTTCTGAAATGCAAAAATAGTATTAGATAAATAGCCGATATGATTGCTTTTTTCTTGAAGAGATGTATTTAAAATACTTAAGTGCTCTATCATATCAGTGATAAACATTAAAGTCTTAAAGTCGTTTAGAGTCCTCTAGCTGGGGATATGACTGTTCTTTTAACTGTAAAAATTTAGTAATAGGATCCAACAAATTGACGAACTTTATTAATACATTAATGGTTGAAAGCCATCTGACTAAACAGTAAAATGATAAGTCTGTTGGCGGTTCGTCCAAATTAAGTTCATACACAAATTTTCTAAGGAGTCCTAAAATCTCGCTGCTCTTGCCAACCATTGATGGAGCTCCATCAGTGGCTAGTTTTTGCATTAGCAGTAAAGGAATGACAGAATCAAATGCTGACTTAATATCAATACCTCTTGCTGTATCTTTCAAAGTAATTAAATCTAGCAACTCTTCTTGCACAACAGCATCTTCTTTTAAAAACTGAATAAATATTGCTAATTGGGGATGATCTGTATTGTCAGTTGATTCATCAAATCCTAAACTAAATGCAACACAATCTTTTATGTATATCAGAGTGTATGGATTTTGGTAAATGATTGTGAATATCTGAAATTCGACGTGATATCGTATCTCGTAATGTTGGAATATTAAAAATAGATTTTAACAATTTATCATTATTTGGACCAATCTAACCCGAATCACCCTGAGTAAATTTTTACTTTTCTCACTTTCTGACTCTCCAGCTTCAACAAACAATTACTTTTTTCCTAAGAAACGAACAATTGCGAGTTCAAAATTAACTGGAAAATATCGGTTCTTTTGCGACTAAAAAAAAGCCAAATGAGATTCATACGAGGACTATTTTGCCGCCCCCTATGCACACTACTGTAACTACATAGAATGAACTTTTTTTGTTAAATTGCCTAACATTCGAGAGTACCTTACCTAATGGTACCAACTTAAACGTACAAACTTAATGGTACAAACGTTTTTTCAAAAGAAATATCTTTACTCAAGATTCAATCTAGCACCATACCAAATTTTATCAAAATCGATGAAGCGGTTCAGCCGCCACAGCGTTTTTTCCTATTGAAGGTGATGCCACGCCCTATTTAAGAACTCAGAGCTTTTAATTACTTTTCTTATGGTTCAGCCTATCTCCAAACCAAATTTTGTTAAAATCGGTTTATTAGTTTAGCCGTGGCAACGTATTTTTCATTAGGGTCGTGGCACCACCTACTATTGAAAAAAAAAGTATGCACTGCACTCCCTCTCTTCACAGCCTTCCTACAAAATACAAAAATTTAGCGATTATGATTATGGCTATTTACCAACTGCCTATTTATACATGAATATCTATATGTAGGCGCCGTTTTATGGTCGCCATTTCCTTAAAAAAAAAAAAATTCGAAAACACCCGTTTTCATATGAAAGAACTTGAGCATACGAACATTTTGACACCTTGAAAACGTTTTTCCGCTGCGCTCAATTTTGGGCAGACCACTGTCACGGTTGACATGGAACGTCCCATATATATTTGTGAATATCTGTTCCCCGAATGCCGCATCGTTGAACAGTCTTTTGATTTCATGTCTAGCCACATTTTATCGAGACTTTGAGCTTTACTCTTTAAATATTTGTGGCTTTTAGGTTTTTCTTAAGACTGAGTTACAGAATTGAAAAAGTTTTCCTCATCATCGTCGTTGCTACTCACGTTGCTGCCTCCGACACTTAAACTATCCATATTCTTCGAACTTTCGGCAGCTTCTTGTCGTAACGCCTCTTCTACCATTTTTTTCATGCATTATTTACTGCATCCACTCGAATGCTGTCATACGTTTCCGGCCATATCAACCGGAATGTACTTGTTGTCAGAACGTGATTTAAGCGGCGCGGTGCGTGCGGTATCTTTTTGGTAAATAGTAGGTACTAGATTAACGATTAATGGACTTGTGGAAATTTAACGGAAGTTAACGATTCCGTTAACATTTTTTAAAGTTAACTTGAAAGTTAATCCGTTAGTCGAAATTTTAACTTAGTTAATTAACGATTTACGATTTAACGAGTTAGTGCTCAGCTATGCCTTAGGCAAAAATCGAGCAAAATAAGACCTCAAACTTACCATCCATTGAATGGTAATTATATCCTAAAAGCCATGCATCATCATTAATGTTCTTAATTATTATGATAGCTAAAAGAAAAAAAAATACTTTTTCGTAGAGTATACGACTCACACTTCGGAAAAATTTTAAACGTTACTCGGGTTCGAGTTCGCGGACAGTTTTTTTTTTTTTTAAATAATTAAAGAACAAAAACACAAAAATTTTAAAAACCATTTCTTTTGGAAGTACAAATTACACTACTTAAGCAGATTTTCCAGAACGAATTCCGATAACATTTTCTGTAATAAAGTTTTCCTTAGAATCCGAATATCGTAATGTTTTTTCGATTGCCCCCAATTTTCCATATAAATGGCAAAACTCAAAAAAGGCACTGTTGACAAAACACATACTTCACATAAATGCTTGTAAGAACTTTAATTGTCAGCCAACCAAATAAAATAATACTATTCGCACATTTTGCACCTTAAAATGTTTGTAAGATTCTCCTCTACACTATAGAAAAATTGGTTGGCTGGCAATTTAAGTTTTTACAAGCATTTATGTGAAATATGTGCTCTCAACAGTGCTTTTTTTTTTGAGTTGTATATGAAAAATAGGGGCCAATTGAAAAAAAAACCTTAAGATATTCGAATTATATGGAAAGTTTCACTATAGAAGTGGTATCGCCATTTGTTGAGGTGCAAGTTTTTCTAGATTTGTAGAGTAGTATTTATATTATAAGACTTTAAAGAACTTTTTTCTGTCACCACATGAATACGAACCCGGTTTTCCTATGGTCTGGATATCACTCCTCGACGGGATCAACCAGACCTTTTAAGTATGTCAGTTTCACAAAAAAAAAAGTATTTTCTATGTACAGGATGATTTTTCTAGTTTTTGAGTTCGAATCATATTAAAGACAATAGAAAAATCAAATCTTTTTCTGATTTTTTATTTCTGATCATAACCTTAATTTCTACTCATTATACATTAATTTATTACATACAAATGTTTCACAGTATTTCTGTTATAGAGGTTATAAAAGTTTGTTCAATAACGTTGTCCGTGTACACTGGAATGACTGTAGCTACTTAAACGCAGTTGATGAAGTATTAGACTTTTTCAATGCTGAAATCACGTTCTTCTTCGCACAGCCTGTGTGAATAATACCTCGTGGCCTTGGATATCTAGAATTGTAATTATGGTCACAAAAAAATCGCTACAAAATGGAAAAGAAACCCTACAACTTATAATGGGGATGAATGCAAAAGAGCTCGAAGCCAACCCACCTCAAGAGTAAGAGTTCCTAAGAAGAGATTTTTTACGTCCAAATTGAACACAAGACTACCAACGAAACTTCTGTGGCAAAACCTAAGAACAATCGGAGTAGGGAATATAAACGTATTATCCTGTGAGATTGACCCGGATGTTCTTAATGATTATTTTGATAATAATTCTTTTCTAAATAATGAAACCCAGTCATTGGGACCTCCAAACTGTTTACATAGCTTTGATTTCGTGGCAGTCGGTGAGCTCTTATACTTAAATTTAAATCTAATGCAACTGGGAAATACAGTAAATATATTTTTTTATATATTTTAACTCCCCTACTTATATTATAAGCCATTGCTTCACTAATTCCTACTACCCTAAATTGTAGAAGGTCGCTACTGCTATGTATGCAGATATATTGCCTGAACTCCCTATAATAGGGATTACATGACTTTACTTTGTATGTTGGATTTTTCCAAAGCATTCGATATTGCGAATCAATTTTTACTTTGTACTACTTATTCTGAAAATAATATTTGAATCCTCGGAAAATGCTGTTCAGCTCCTTAAAAGCTACTTGGATGCTAGAACGCAGAAAATTAGAGTTGGCAACCTTAACTCCAATATATAATATCTTATGCTTTGGAGTACCCCTAAGTTATTGGCTTTTTGCTCTTCAATTTATTTTTAAAATGCATTTTTAATGCCGAGCGAGGTTTCAGACAAGGCGACCCGCTCTCGTGCGATCTCTTCAATTTCATAATGGAGGGGATCGTACGAAAAGCCGGTGTGCATCATAATGGCACCATTTTCTTCAAAGGTGTTCAGCTCCTTGCGTACGCTGATGATATTGATATTATCGGTCGGAGTAAGAGAGATGTTACTGCTGCTTTCACTGCTATTGAAAAGGAATCAGCCAAAGTGGGTTTGACGGTAAACGAGGGCAAGACGAAATACATGATGTCTACTAACAACAAAAAGAGTGCACGGGATCTAGACTCTCATGTTACAGAGGGCAACTGTAAATTAGAAGCTGTCAAGGAATTTATTTACCTTGGCACTGCCGTAACCAGCAACAATGATGTCAGTCTGGAGATTAAGCGGAGAATAAAAATTGCTAATAGGTGCTACTACGGTCTCAGTAAGCAATTACGTTGCAGAGCTCTCTCTCTCGATCGACAAAGCTAACACTCTACAAGACGCTCATTCTACCTGTGCTTCTTTATGGCGCTGAGGCATGGGTGGTTTCGACAACAGACGCAGCCGCTCTTGAGGTGTTCGAGAGGAAAGTTCTCCGCAAAATCTTTGGTCCTGTTCGAGTTGGCGACGACTATCGCATTCGAATGAACCACGAGCTGTATGAGCTCTACGCCGACATTGACATAGTTAAGCGTATAACAATACAGCGACTACGCTGGCTGGGTCATGTCCATCGTATGGATAAAGAAGCTCCAGCGAAAAAGGTATTCGAAGGGAAGGTCCCCGGTCAACGACGAAGAGGAAGACCATGCCTCCGGTGGATAGACCAAGCTGAGGAAGCCCTAACCGCGCTTGGCATTAACGATTGGAGAAGGTGCGCGCAAAACAGAGGCGCCTGGCGAGAGCTAATGAGGTCGGCCGTAACCTGATAACGGGTTGTTATGGCCATCTAAGTAAGTATTTTTAATGTTTGCAAAAAGGTTGTTAAGCATGTGGATAACCTGCAGCTTTATCTTTCGCGACCTTTGGGCCTAATTAAGGTTTAATGCTTTAAATTAAGGCAAGTTTTAGACACTATTAGAAAATGGGATCTTCTCAATAGAGTTTAAGCCCATCCACATCATGGGAAGTACCAATCTCGAAATCTTATTAGTCATTTGCAGAGTTGCCAGATATTTATCTATTCGAAACTGCTGGATCAATTATGATCAAATTTTAATGTTTTATTGCTAAGATGCTTGGTCTTAATCTTTAATAAAAATTATAACAATATTCCTGTTATATATCAAGTTATTAAAGTCTTAAAACTGCTTAAAAAAATAATTGCTATAAAATAAGCAAGCATAACAAATCGTTTAATATCAAGTTAAACATAAGCTACAACAACTCGAGATTTGTGAGGAATATTCAGTAGGTCTACTAAAAAAATCAAAATTGTTTGCCTTCACAGAAAAAACTAAAAACAGACTACGCGTACAAGGTCGCAGGCATCAGCTAGTTTGTTAATAAAATTTATAACTTTGGGCTTTAATGAAATGTTCACTTTCTTGTGAAGATCATGTTAATCCCACGATTAGAAGAGCTGCCCACTACAAAAATTGTGATTGATGGCTCCGTTTATGCCAACGCCTTGCAGTGCAGTTCATAGTATGCTTGATTTGCGCTCTTAACAAAAAATTCGAGTGATTTTCAATGCGCTACGTGTATGGCTTAAGAAGGTTTGACCATATTGTAGCATACATATAGTTAATGCGTGTATTCTGATCTGTAGTATTGTAACGAACTCTACCATAGTGGCATGCATCCGAAGAGCCGGTTCTGCACAACTGTCTACGCTCGGCTTAAGCTCATGGAAATTGGGGGTGGGATTGTCTCCCGAATGCATTCAAGCTGTTACTCATTAAAACTTTGTGCAGAGACTTGTAAAATATATTTTACCGAGAACAAAAAAAATTTACTCAAAAGAACCGAAAATCAATTGCGGCAACAAGAAAATGAATCTATTGAAACTATTGTCATTATTTAAAATATATGTAAGTATATGTGCATCTTAGATGTCTACATATGTGAGGGAGATATAGATAAAGATTTTCCCTCACGCTTTCACCCGCCCAACCTGCCCCTACTTCACCTTTCGCAAATCAAATAAAAACTTTGGCAATCCACTTGTAAATTTTTAATTCTTAATTTTTAAAAATATATGTTCACAACAACATTTTAGTTTAGTGGTGGTTTTTCACACTTTCGCTTAAGAATTAAGAAATTTTTTTTTTTATTATAAACTTATAGTTAAGGTCGATGGTAACGCTATAGCATAACATGAGAATTAAATTCTTATGTGTTTCAAGATTATTAACCACAATAATTCAAACAAACTAATAATTATAACTATTCGTCTGATAAGCAAACAATTAGTCTTTTTCAAATTTAATATGAGGATAAAACAAACGAGACCATAAAAGTTTTACTCACATTTTACCAAGTCTTCCACGTCGACAGCAGGCCTGATGTTCGGTTCGAAAGTTTGATCTAAGCTTAAGTCTGTGTAATTAAAATTGATAATGCATGGATTCTCTGGTCAAATTGTTTATTATCTCTCTTTGGTTTTCCCTTACAAAAGAGATTGAGAAATGTATGTAATGTCTTTTTAATTCAGCTCAAATTTTGTTACTGTAATTGAGATTTGATTATTCTCTTTAAAAACAAATGTATTAAGCTTAAAATCTTTTTATTTTTTTATCTGGTTTTTCTTTTTACATTCTTCCAAACTCGATTTTAAAAGAAAAAAAAAAAGAATTTAAGTACTGTCTGTATTCAGATATACAGTTGCGGCGAAATTTGTATAACTTTTCCAAAACCAAATATAAATGATATTAAAATATATGTACATTAGGGTGATTCAAATTTTTTTTTTGCTTTTTTTAAGGTGCTGTTGCTTAAAAAGTAAGTTTATGATATGAAGGAAAAGTTCACGAAAATTCAGCTCCGTACCTTTATAAGGTGGCGCCGGAGCCTGTTAGTTTTACATGTAAATTGTATGGAAAAATTATTTTTTACAAAAAAGATATCTAAATGAATAAGTGATTAGTGTTTTTCGACGTAATTTCTTACGCTGAATCCGAATCTGGCCTCAGAATTGACCCATCATGTCGGAATCCTGAAATATTTGAGGCTAAGTACCTAAAATATGATGTTTTTTGTCTACTTTCGAGTCCATTTATAGGATTCAAAGAAAGTTTATCAGCTTATTTTTAACAAAAGCATCAATTAGTACCATCCTTGCCCTTTAAAATAAGCTTTCAACTGGTGATCTGTGATGCTTCCTTGCAAAGTTGCAGCCATTTCAAAGTGACATGAATTGGATCCCCTACAAAGGGTTGCAACCCAAGAATATTAACCAACGGGTTTCAAATTCATGTCACCTTGTATTTAAAGTTCGTAACAAAAACTATTCCATCACTTTTGTAGAAACGAAAGAAGTTCTAAATGGGCTATACACCCACTGTAATGTATTGTCTGGGTATGATTGAACGTAGAGTGTTCCAACTTGCTGATTAATCGATCATTTATTTGACGCCGCTTGGAAAAAAATATTTGCCTCTGCTGACTATGAGGCTGGCTGGCGCCGATTCTGATACTGTAATTTAGGCGGCATGATGACCAGAAATCTATGCGTTCGGCTAATATCCCAATTAAAATTATGCACTTAAACCCTAAATTTTCAAAGTTTAAATAAACCTGGCTAACTCATGTCTATCCTTGTAATCTTACCTCAAACTGAGAGCTTCACTGCACGGATGGTTAATATCTTTATTAAATCCCAAGAAATCAATTGACGTTGATTTTTCACAACTTAAATAGCACTGTTGTATGTGGGTCAACCACAAGAAAAAAATATTAAAATTTTACAAAGATTACTTCGGATCAGGTCTTTGTTCCTTAATGTCATCTGTATAAAGAAAAAATTTTTTCACGGAACTGGACAGACATTCTGCCGCACAACACGTTGGTTTCATCTGTCAAACTCTTAATATTTATTGTAAGCGTACATCTAGTACGTAGCGCCAGAGCTTGTACTTTAGAAAACATAAATACTGCGCAATATTCTTTGCAATTCATATTCTATTCTCGTATTTATTTGCTTTTTATTTTGTTTTTAAAGTAAATGAAATATGGGCTTTGTTGTTGACAAATAATAGATTTATACTGATTTTATACATACCAATAGTTATTTTTTTTTCCAATCAGGATTCCTAAAAAGAAATGGATTAGAAGTGGAGGCCAGCGTACGTGAACGCGGTGGCGTGCGAAAAAAAAGTAATGGTTGCTATGGCAAGTTTTCTTTCTACGCGATACAATGCGTCCTTCGCCTCTACTAATTTTGGTTTCTTAGGGTTATGTCAATAAATATCACCCTCACAGTATATCCGAATATCTTGATATTAGAAATTTGATATTTTAACAAATTTGATTTTTAAATGACATTTCTTCCGTTTGTAAATATGCTAATGTTCACGGCTATGCTGATGACATTCAACTTTATCTCTCTAGAATTATTGAAATCGTAAAATATTTGAGCTGCAGACTTAACCCCTTCATCCCCAATGTTGCGTATAAGTTTTCTAACTTTGAACCTCTGTAACTGAGTTTCTTTTCAAGGTATCTAATGTGCAATGACTTTTTTTTGTTTCTTTGTTTTATTCTCATTTTATTCCTATGTTTTAGAGTACGTTTATCAGTCGTTACGAAGATATCGAGGGGGGGGGGGGCAAACTGTTAGTGGCTTTAATTACAGAGAAATTTTTGCTTTTGGTTAGGTTTTCCAAATGTATTCGTTTGAGCTATATTTAATACAATTAATGTACTTATTCCTATAAAGATATTGATATATAATAATTAAGCTTATTTTGTTAAAATATAAAGTCTTTTGAAGATTTTGGTACCCAATTTTGTTTATATTCAACCTACTGTAAGAACAGTTCCATTAGTCCAAATTTCATAAAACTAGAAATTTATCTTATTTTAAACCCAAAATAACATAAAATACCTAGTTCATATTTTTCCTCGAGCTAGAAATAATTTTGGGATCAAAGGATTAATGATGATCTTATTGCAATTAACGCATGGGCTAAGAAAAATTTACTCCGTATTAACCCTTTAAAGTCACAAGTATTGTCTATTGCAAGAGTGAGTTAAATGTGTTAAGTATTTATCTATTGATTCTTTGCAGTTGAAATTTCTAAGCAAGTTACGTAATCTTGGTTTTATTTTAAATTCTAAGCTAAATTGTTCCGATCACATAAATAACATAATAGGCAAGGTATAAGGTGTTTTAAGGTGTTTAAGAACCTCCAATTACTTTACCCCCTTAGAAACACGACGTAGGCTTGTTTTGCAATGGTTGTACCTTATATTTCTTATTTCGATGTAATCTATAGTAATCTAGACTCGAAATCACTTCACAAACTGCTAGTTGCTTTTAATAATACGGCTAGGTATGTTTATTGTGTCGGTCGGTACGATCATATTTCTGAGATAAGTAGAAAATAGCTTTCTCTAATCAATCGGGGCTGACTCAGCACAGAGCTGCAGTTAAATAAAACTGTCACAGGAATACCATCAGGGCCGGAGCTGACTCACCATCAACAGATGACATATATTTCTCTATGAGATCGGATGAGAAAAATATCTCATTAATCGAAACTAAGGGTTCATTACTAGGGGTGGCAATCCCGGAGCTTTTTTGAGTTTCGGGATTTTCGGGATTGAAGTTTCCAATCCCGGGATCCCGGGATTGATAGTTCGTAGTAAATGCATACAGAACTACAAAGATAAAACGAGAAGCTTATACTATTGTATACGAGTATACAAAATTAAAATTGCTTTATTTCACAGCGTAACAATGAAGAATAAGAACGCAAAATAATAGAAAAAATAATAGCTTAAAAATTGACTTAGAACACTTCGAGTGTTAATACATCTAAATCACATTTACTAAGTTTGACTAGTAGAAGATAGCCACTATTAAAAGGAGATGATAGAGGATAATCAAGCATTTATGACCAAACTATCAATTTCATTTTTACATTTAAAAATTCGTGTACCACATTTTGTACTTGATTAATATTTTATCATCTTCTTCAAATGTGACAGTGATGGCATTTAGTGGCACCGAATTGCTCGCTCTCAGTAGACGGACCCTTCATTTAAGTTGTCAAAATCTTTAGATGCTGATTTCAGAAAAAAAGCTTCAGACAAAAGTTTAATTATACCTTAGAACTTAAGTTTTGGTAGGTCTAGGTATGGGTCAAAATTTCAATGTCAAATCAAGGTCGGCTGTGGTTTTTTTTTTTTGAAGACAAACCTATATTTTTTGTTGCAGATTTGTATTTTATTATAAGAAATAGATATGTTCTATTGCATTTTTAGTATTTCCATTATTGATAAAAATAATTTTAGTCTAAATAGGTCTGTTTGTTAACTGAAAATTTGTACGAATTTGTACAAATTTGTAACAATTGTTACTGGATTGTGTTTGTTAACAAAAAATATCCAGTAACGAGAGAGGCAGTGAGCGAATAAAGTGACAATTTGTTGCGAGAGAGCCTGCTAGATTTTACTGGATAAAATTTTACCAGCAAACATTTTTCAAAAAGAAAAACATAAGATTTTGACAATTGTCAATATTTTTTCATAAATAAAAATGCAAATTGTTTTGAAAAACTTAAATATTTTTTTTCACTTGTCAGCTTGTTCGAATTTTTACTGGATTGTGTTTGTTTACTTTTATGAAAATTGTTTTCTCTGTGAGCAAATACCTTCTTACTCTCTAAAATGTCTTTACTGGATAATTGTTACTGGGAAAGTAAACAAACACACTTAATTTCACATTTTATCATGAACTATCAATTTTCAATACTAATAGTCCATTGAAATGTTACAAAATTTTGGCTGAACCTTGCATTTTGTAGAGGACAAGATTTTTTTTTTGTGTTGTGTAGAGGGGATCAGTGTGAGTATAAGTCTCAGTTTTCGGGAATGAAAGCCCCCCCATTTCGCTGCCATTTTAAAAAATGGGGGTAAATAATTTTTCCACGATATCTTAACAGCCGTATGTCTCACAAATTTTTTTTAAGACTTTTTGAGTAGAAAATCGTATTTTCTACAATATTGATTGATATACTTTTCATCGTAAAATTGAAAATGAAAAAGCTTAGTTAAAAAACGACTAAAATTTTCGGGTAAAATATCATTTAAGGACTATAACTTTTTTTCTATTGATTTAATTAAAAAAATACTTCAGACGTTTTTTGTAGACCATTTTATTCCAAACAATTTCCCATACTCATTTTTTAAATTTATTTTTATTGAGAAGCGTTAGGGTGGTTCGAAGGGATCAAACCAAGAGGTGACTTGTATGTTATAGTGATTCAGACCCAAAGAAAGTTTATAAAAATCGTTCTTCTTTTAGTATATTGTTCTATATGTCCTACGAAAATTAGTATGCCTTTTTTCAGAACTTAAAGTACATTCTAGAGGTCGCTCAATCCGCCACAAGCATTCAAGACTATTGAATACGTAGTTGTGGGTGTTAAAGATGATTAACGGCCAGAGACTAATTTTATTATCTCTATAGATGTGGTCTTTGAGCCGCTGATTACGAAAATCAAGGTCCCAAAATCCTAAGTTACTTGCAACACAAACAAAAATACAAAAAAATACCCTATTAAAGGTATTTTTCACGATAATTTCAAAAATAATAAAAACACATCCAACGAAATTCGCCTTTTTTAATAGTAATTTGTACATGTGGTTCGTTTATGTAAAATTTTATAGTAAGATATAGTTTGAGAGGGCAGGGCCAGCCTTAGGTAGTGCGAGGCCCATGCAACCAGTAGGTGCGAGGCTTCTTACAACCAGTACACATAATAAAAACCTCTCCCTTAACTCTGCTTTTATTTTTTCTTTTTTATACAACGGCATTAGCTTTGTTTGTCACATTCAGCAATTGCAAAAATGTAATAGCATAAATTTTATGCACCGAAAACAAAAAAAAAAAACTCAGATCTTAGCGCCTACAACGCTATAAAAACAGTTCAAAAGCGTTTTATCAGCGTTTTTCGAAAAAAAAACCGCAAAACTCAGTGCAATCGAATTAATTTGGCGCTCCTAAGGCCGGCTCTAGGAAAAGTTCCTCCCACTTTTATTCATTCCCCTAAATTTAAGTAGAATTTGATATATGAGTTAATTTCTTACCATATTAATTTTTGTTTGGTGAAGTATTTTTAAGAATATTGAAGAATTTGTGCCAAGCGTTTCGGGTGGTGAACGCACACCTAAATCAAAATAAAATACAACTATAGGTAGGGGGTAGATTGACCCTCTTAAAGGTGAAAGTTGTTTATTTTTGCCTAACAATCAATGTCCATTCAATAAAATTTGAGGTAGAAAGACAAATTTTTGCCAATTTTTTTATTGTAAGTTTCTATAGGAGTAAGTTTAAACTTCTCCCATAGCCGGCCTTAGGAGCGTCAAATTAATTCGATTGCAGTGGGTTTCGCGAGCCTCATTTTTTCCGAAAAGCGCCGATAAAAAGCTTCTGAACTGTTTTTATAGCGTTGTGGGCGCTAAGATCTGAGGTTTTTTTTTTTGTCTTCAGTGCATAAAATTTATGCAATTACATTTTTGCAATTGCTGAATGTGAAGAACAAAGCTAATGCCGTTGTATATGAAAGAAAAAATTAAAGCGGCTCAAAGACCACATCTATAGAGATAATAAAATTAGTCTCTGGTCGTTAATCATCTTTAACACCCACAACTACGTATTCAATAGTCTTGAATGCTTGTGGCGGATTGAGCGACCTCTAGAATGTACTTAAAGTTCTGAAAAAAGGCATACTAATTTCGGATGACATATAGAACAATATACTAAAAGAAGAACGATTTTTATAAACTTTCTTTGGGTCTGAATCACTATAACATACAAGTCACCTCTTGGTTTGATCCCTTCGAACCACCCTAACGCTTCTCAATAAAAATTAATTTAAAAAATGAGTATGGGAAATTGTTTGGAATAAAATGGTCTACAAAAAACGTCTGAAGTATTTTTTTAATTAAATCAATAGAAAAAAAGTTATAGTCCTTAAATGATATTTTACCCGAAAATTTTAGTCGGTTTTTAACTATAGCTTTTTCATTTTCAATTTTACGATGAAAAGTATATCAATCAATATTGTAGAAAATACGATTTTCTACTCAAAAAGTCTTAAAAAAATTTTGTGAGACATACGTCTGTTAAGATATCGTGGAAAAATTATTTACACCCATTTTTTAAAATGGCGGCCAAATGGGGGGCTTTCAATCCCGAAAACTGAGACTTATACTCACACTGATCCCCTCTACACAACACAAAAAAAAAATCTTGTCCTATACAAAATGCAAGGTCAATGTAACATTTCAATGGACTATAAGTAAAAAATTCTTAAAATTAGTCAAAGTATTAAAAAAGATATTTTTTTTTGCTATGTGACATTTTTAATAAGAAAATCTTAAACAAAAAATTGCTACAATAAAAAAAAATATTTTTACTGAATTTAAGGTTCAGACACAATTGAAGTGCATTTTGCAGGTTGATGCAATAATGTTTCATGCACATCAAATGTATTTATTTTGCAGACTTTGTACTTAAATATGTCATATAAAAGAATATTTATTATATAATATAAACTTTTTTTCTAATCCCGAAAATCCCGGGATTGTCTCTTTCTAATCCCGGGATTACTTTAGCCTATATTTAGACCAAATCCCGTGATCCCGGGATTACCACCCCTAGTCTTTACCCATATATTCAAAAAAATTTACCTCAGGGCTAAATAATTCCGTAGAAAAAGATTCATTGAACAAATTAGTAAGCAACCCAGCAATAATTTGGGGGTCGCTACTGAGCCCATCAACTGTTTTGAGTTCAGATGGAATCCCGTCAGACTTTTTTTTCGAATTAATAAATTCCCAAAAATGCTTGGAGTCATGAAGGATATTCTGCCTAATTTTATTCAAATATTCAGACTACATTAAAGCTGACATATCTTCAAATTCAGCTAGGTTATTTCGGTAATGGCTACAAACGTATTTGTTCCATGTCATACTATGGCCATTATGAATTTTCTTCAAATCCTTTGTGTGCCAAGGGTATGAGGAATTATTAACGTACATAGGTGTATGTGGCATCGGCAATTCTATCGCTGAAAAAAGTTCAAAATAGAAAAATTTAATGTAGTCATCGAATGTATTATTATTAAAACAAATAAATAAGTCTTTTCATTAAATTCTCACTCAATTTTAAAAAATCAGCTTTTTTAAATTTTGGTTCGTAAATTAATACGAAGAGCATGCATTTTCGCTGTGAGATTGGTACACAATACTCAAAGAAGGATGATAGTGAGATATGCCGTAATTAGTCTTAACATTTTGAGCGGTGATACGCATACTGGCATAAATGATTGCTCACATAGTTTGCATGATATGTAATTTAAGGTATTTTACTTTTGTGAGAGGTTCCACGCCGACTGGTGCTATATTGCACACTTTTGATGCAGATGCACCTTATAGCAAGTAAGCCACCTACATTAAATTTCATACCAATTGCTGCAATATTTCAATTAAAATAACGCTTACAACTTTTTGTTAAAATGGAACGTGCCACGCCCACTGATGCAATCTTGTCGCATTCCATTTAATTTGAAAGCCTATAGAAAGCAACATCTATACACTAAATTTTATAAGGAATACTCTCATAAGTAGTTCACTAAACATAGCATTACGTTTTTTTGCTTGTATGGTAGTTGCCACGACTACATGTACTGCTGCGCCCACTTTAAGTTATGAGATACCTTATAGCAACTACATCTGCCATATTATAACTGGTTATTGGTTTTCTTGTTATAACGTCTATAAATATTGTGAATGTTGCTAAGCCATAAACGAGTTCTGCCAGTGTGTATGTTGACTGAATTTTAAGGTATTGTCTCTACATGAAATGTTAATGAAAATCGTAGGTTCCCCTTTTTGAGCAATATTGAATTCAAATTTTCGGTTGTTGAAAAGTTTTACCACTATTTTTTCGATTCCGCCGATTTTTGTTACTATTCGAGATGATTTTGATCCTTTACCAAATTTCATCACAATACCTTGCATGCATTGAGACATATGACGTTATTAAAAGTAAACTTTAGGGGTGTGCTGTGCCCTTGTAAGAGTGCTTAGAAACGTTAAACCTAGCCAATCTCAATTTTGTCAACTTATTCATCAAGTTTGCAATTTTCATCAAAAGCTGTTTTCGAAAAAAATCAGACAGATATGTATTATACATCCTGTTTGACCTAATAATAGTTTTTATTAGGTATGTATAATTCCAATAAAGAAAAGAAAACGAAATGTTGTTTAAAGTTTAGTATCGAAGACAATTTTATTCATTCTATTGATTCGTGACGAAAATTATAAAGTTCGAAAAGTTATTAGATTGAATACTCAAAATCGAATGACAAAGAAAATTGCAAAGGCTATGCGCTAAATAGTTTATTGGCGAAAAATTGCCAAAGCAAAGAAAGTTCTACAAAAAAAAAACACATCTGATGAGTGTTGCCATACTATCAGGGCTGCCCTGAACATCCTTCACCCGTTGGAAGGTCGATCCTTTCAACAGCTTCATCATCTATAGGAAGAACGCATAGTTTGTTGACTGCTCGTCTGGTTTTACCATTACTCGTTTGCACTACTACCACGCGAACAACATCGTCTACGCCCTTTATAGCTTCGCTAACTCTGCCTAAAGATTATTTTAAAGGTGGAAGGTTTTCGTCTTTCAAAAGTACCATATTTCCAACAGCTATGTTAGTTGAATGCGAACGCCATTTGGGTCGTTCCATCTATAATTTGCTTTTTTTACCCTGACGTGTTTTAAATTGGCTGAAAATTTTTTGAGTAATTAAGGCATTATCTAGTATATAGAAAAATATTATATCAAACTCTTTTGACCAATAGTTTTGATAAAAAAATTAATTTCTTAACCCTGTTCAGAGCCACTCGTAAATAACACAAAAACTTGAACGATGAATATAAACAAACAAACACAATTCAAATTCGCTTTCATATTATTTTTAGGTAGCTGTGTACTAGTAGATGACAAAAAAACTGCAAGTTTGGAAAAATTAACGCCTAAGCGTTATACATATATACACTTTTTAAGTTTCATCAATCTTTACTAAAATGCTTGTCAAATCAAATAGGGTGCAAAACCATAAATGAAACTTTCAGGGATGGTACTCCTATATGTTTTGAACATTTTGAGAAACTCAGCTTTTTTCAATCTATGCCAATTTTTGAAATTTTTCTATTTTTAAAATTTTAAATATTTCTTAAATTTTTGAAATTTTCAAAAAAATAGAAAACTTAAAAAAATTGAAAAGTTTTTAAAAATTGAAAAAAGCTGAAGATTCAAAAAGTTTGAAAAATCTATAAAAATTACAAAAAAATATCGAAAAATTAACAAAAGTATCAATGGAATACCCAAATTTTATTTTTAAGTTTCATAAATCTTCACTAAAATGCTTGTCAAATCAAATAGGAATCAAAAACATGAACGAAAGTTCAAAGGATGGTACTCCTATATATTTTGAACAATTTGAGCCTAAAAAATCTGAAATCGATTTTGGAGTATTTAAGAAATCGATGTTTTCCTGAAACGTATTTTTTTTTCTTTCAGTGTATATATAACGCTTAGGCGTTAATTTTTCCAGAATTGGAGTTTTTTTGTCATCTACTAGTACACAGCTACCTAAAAATAATATGAAAGCGAATTTGAATTGTGTTTGCTTGTTTATATTCATCAATGAATTTTTGTGTTATTTTCGAGCGTCTCTGAACAGGGTTAAGAAATTAATTTTTTATCAAAACCAATGGTCGAAAAAGTTTGATATAATGTTTTTCTATATATTAGATAATGCCTTAACCACTCAAAAAATTTTCAGCCAATTTAAAACACGTCAGGGTAAAAAAAGCAAATTATAGATGGAATGACCCATTCATTACGTTGTTGAAGATCTGTTATGTACTCTGTACTCCATTTCTTCCAGAATAGCTACTGTAGATAACAAACTCGCTGCCATCGGCTTAGGCGATCAATATTAAGCATAGTAACATCAGGCTCTACTATGGACGTAAGCGATGATCCCACAAGAAAATGAGCTGGAGTAAGCACTTCAAGATCATCTGGATTTTCTGTAATGGGACAAAGAGGACGTGAGTTTATGATAGCTGCAATTTGACAAACAAGTGTTCTAAGCTGATCGAAATTTAATGTTGCCAACCCTACTGCGCGCCAAAAACGAAATTTTGCCAACTTTATAGATGCTTCCCAAAGGCCACCGAAATGTGGCGATCGAGGAGGAATGAACTTCCAATCAATTCCATCATCCAAACACTGCTGTTGAACTGCACTAATATGAGAACCATTAAAAAATAATTGTTGTAGCTCTGCCAGTTCGTTTTTCGCACCGACAAAATTTGTTGCGTTGTCCGACCAGATTGTTTTTGGCCTTCCTCTCGTGCAAATAAACCGCTTAAGTGCAGCCAAAAACGCAGGAGTTAATAAGTTATTCACCAGCTCTAAGTGAACGGCCTTGGTTGCGAAGCATACAAATAAACAAACATAACATTTTATTGGAGCTCGTTTCTAATTTCAGACTGATAGTAAAATGGTCCACAAAAATCTATACCAGTGACCAAAAATACTCCATTTGCTTGGACTCTTTCAACTGGTAAATGGCCCATTATATGTTCAAACAATTTCGGCTTCAAACGAAAACAGCGAATGCATTTATTTATAATACGAATAATGGCCTTTCTTCCGCCTATTGGCCAATACTGGAGCCTAATTGATGCTAGAAGAGACTGTGGGCCAGCGTGTAACAATTTATGATGATAATAGTAACAATAGAATCCGTAAGAGGATGATGCTTCGGAAAGATGATAGGGTGCTTTGATTCAAAATCCAACGATGAATTTAGAAGACGCCCTCCTACTCGGAGCAAGTCATTTAAATCGAGAAAAGGATTTAAGGAACAAATTTTACTTGAAGTTTGCAATCTCGCTTTAGCTTCAAGTGTCTTATATTCTGTTGATAGGTTTGATCTTTGTACCATTCGAAGCAATAAATATGTTCCCTTCTGAATTTCACTAACTGAGAGTGATCTAGAAATTAAGCTGTTTCTATTTTTGTAACTGCAAAATCTATAAACGTATCCATAGATTCTTTGCATTTTGCTAAAATGATTAATAAATTTACAAGAGATTGAAAAATCCAAAATTTTAGTTGTTGACAAAAAAGGTTATTTTCCGCTGACATATTGGCCATTGACTTTGGCCATTTTGAAGAAATATTGGACCATGCTTCCACAATTCGAGTCCACGAGGTCCTTTGGTGCAGCACCCTTCGATAAAATGTCAGCAGGATTCATTAACGATGGTACATAGTGCCACATCATATCGCATGTCAAAGTTTGAATTTTGCTTACTCGGTTAGACGGTTCATTTTTTAGCCAAGATAACACGACAGTGGAGTCTGACCAGCAATGAATTTTTCCTTGGAAAACTCCTAGCTTTGAAATAGCAGCATGCACTAACTCTGCTAATAATGTTGCGGCAGACAGTTCAAGTTTTGAGATAGTTATAGTTTTCAATGGAGATACCCTTGACTTAGAACAAAGTAAATTTGTCTTAACAGTGCCATTATTTTCAGCCCGGACATAAATGCACACGCCATATGCAAGAAGACTTGCGTCGCAAAAGGCGTGAATCTCCACTTTTGCATCAGAAGCTAATAAGAATCTAGGAAAATTGAAGCGATGAATAGTTTGAAAATCAGCACAAAATTCAAACCAAGTTGTTTGATGTGACTGGGGAAGACTTTCGTCCCAGTTGATCTTTTCTTTCCATAACAGTTGTAAAAATATTTTGGCCGTTACGATAATAGGCCCGATTAAGCCAAGAGGGTCATAAAACCGTGCAATGACTGACAATACAGACCCATTCATTGTGTGCGAATGGTAAGAACGAAAACAAAAAACTGTCAGAGTTTTTATCCCATACTAGCCCTAGGGTTTTAGTACCCTCACTTCCATCATTAAACTTTAGATATTTCTCTTTATCTAAATCTGGAATATTGTTCAGGACTTCCACACTGTTCGAGCACCATTTTCTTAGTTTGAAATGGCCTTTCCTTAATAATGAGGTCGTTTGATCCATTATTTTCGAAACTTCTTTAATTGAGTTTCCACCTGAGATTAGATCATCTACATAAAAATCGCGATAAATGATTTTCGAACCAACTGGATAATTTTTCTGTTCATCAGAAGCTAACTGTTGCATTGCTCTTATAGCTATTATAGCTATAACTTAAAGACTTGAATTTGATCTTTAGGATCATTTCTCCATAAAATGCATTGCAAATAATTGTCTGGCTGTGACACTCGCACACAACGATACATTTTACAAATGTCACCTGTAAGAGCAATTTTGAACGAACGAAATCTACGCAAGATATCAAATAATTTCGGCTGAATTACAATCACTCACACCAAGCGTGGATAGGGTTTCCTCGGCTTGGTCTTTCCATCGGAGGCATGGCATCAAACACCTTTTTCGCCGGAGCTTCTTGGTCCATACGCACAACATGTCCCAGCCAGCGCAGACGTTGAATAGTGATGCGCTTGACTATGTCAATGTCAGCGTAGAGCTCGTACAGTTCGTGGTTCATTCGAATACGGTAGTCGTCGCCGACGTGAACAGGACCGAAGATTTTGCGAAGAATTTTTCTCTCAAACACCCCAAGCGTGGCTGCATCAGTCTGCGACACAACCCATGCTTCTGCAAACGAACAGAATATTCACCAGTATTCAGACGCGAGTAGTTTTCCATGAAATGTTTTTCACAGTCTAAATCAGCCTTCGATATAGCTTTGTTGGCAGAATCATCACGATCCTCTATTTCCCAAAAACGCTTTACTAAATTATTCAAAAATTGATCGGCTACGCTTTCCGAAGGTAAATTTTGAATCGCTGTTAAGCAAGATAATTTTTTCTGAGTTTGTTGACCGCCACCGGACACAATCCATTCTAGTCTAGTTTTCTGAAGTAGAGGCAAATTTTTATTTAAATGAATTTGGCCAACACACATGAGTTCGAAAAATAGATTGGCTCCTATTAGAATGTCGACACGCTGGGATTTGAAAAACATTGGGTCGGCTAACTCTATATTCGAAGGAATATTCCATTCGATGCTGTTAACGGTGCAATTAGGCTGATAATCCGTTATGGTTGGCACTACAACGGCAGTAAACGAACTTTCGAAATCTCCTACACGTGACTGCATATAAATATCAACAACTTCATTGGAAATTAAATCTGATTGTCCTATTTCAGCTATGAGCGTTGGTGATTTTGTCTTTTGAAGTTTGAGTTGATTAGCCATGCGACCTGTAATGCAATGCAGCTGTGAGGCTGAATCTAAAATTGCGCGACATAGGATTATAGAGCCAGCACGGTTCCTAACGAAAATAATTGCAGTGGCGATAAAAACGCAATTATCTGGTGAATGTTTTGAATTTTCATATTGAGAACTAACAGGCGATGTGGAAACCAAGGCAGAGCGTGAAGTCGAAGGTAAATCTTGTTGAGAACTAACAAGCGGTGTGGAGGCCAAAGCAGAGCGTGAAATCGAAGGTAAATCAAGAGATACCGGGACGGACGATGGCACAGTAACAGAACACAACGGAGGGACGACGTTAGGGCCAAAATGCAGCAGCGAATGATGCTTTGATGAACAATGACTACAGCTTCTTGATTTGCAATCCTTTAAAGAGTGTCCCTTTCTCAAACAATTTAAGCATAATTGCAGCAGTTTTGATTTTTTATATCGAATGGCAGGTGGCAAATTTGCAAATCGTGGACAGTTATAAATATTGTGTTCGCACAAGTCGCAAAATGCGCAGGCACTAGCCTTGTTAGCGTTAGACGTTACAAAAACCTTTCTACTATTATTAGTAAATTGAAACGATTTTTTGCCTACCTGTTTGCTAGGTGTTTCATTTACCATAGCATTTTCCACATTCGCCAACATATGACATCTTTTTTCTATAAATACTGCCATTAACTTCCATGTAGGTATTTCGCTTGCTACTGCTTGCTCTTCCCACTTAGTTTGTGAAACGATATCAAGTTTATGTCCAATAAGATGAATTAAAAGACAGTCTGCTAGCTGTTCCTTGCTGCCCATGGTTTCCAAAGCACGGAAGTGTGAGTTAACTTTATCACTTAATTGACGTAGCTTCGACGCTGAGCCTGGTACCACTTTATTAAGTGCAAAAATTTCCCTTATATGGAACTGAAAAGTTAAACGCTTGTTATTAAATCCGTTTATTAACATTTGAAAAGCTATATCGTAATTTTGTTCACTAATTTCTAGTGATCGGATTGTTTCCAACGCTGAATCCCTTAGGCTGGACCGAAAATGCTGGAACTTTTCGATTTTAGTTAAGTCAGCATCGCTGTCGACGACAGCTTTGAACTTTGAACAGAAGTCAGGCCACTCAGTGTAGCTCCCACTAAACTTCGGTATTTGTAAAACTGGAAGGCGCGATTTGGGAGCCGCTATTACGAATGAAGGTTCATCAATCGAAGATTGCCTGACTGAGAACTGCTGCCGCGATTCGGTAGCATGGTGTACAGACTGGCAACGAGCTAAAACCGCTTTCACTTCTTTATATCCAGCAGCAAAGTTTTTTCGAGCATCACTTTGAATTTCATCATTGTCTAACTCTTCCAACTTAGACTGCATCTTCTCAAAGTCGGCAAATAAACGCTCCAATGATTCGAGCTCCAGGCCAACCTCAACTGCATCTTTGTTTTTAACAAAATACACATTCAAGGTGGTTTGCAATTTTTTAAGTTGCTTGATTATCGCGACGATTTTTAGTTTATAAAAATTTGTTGCATCAGCTTTCTCATTGTTGTTAGGCGTTTTGTTTTTTTTTTTTAAATTAAAATCTTGAAAAACAAAGAAAAACGGTACCGTACAACCGTACGCAAAATCATTTGATTAAGTCTTGAACGGTTCTTATGCACTAGTGCAAGCAAATTAAGCGTTATATATGTATACCGGCAGAACTCCCGCTATGCGCGCAACTAACCTTGAAGCTTTATATGTAAAGTGGAACGGAACGAAATTTTCGCGAATCACGTCGGGGTCACCAATGTTTGACCTAATAATAGTTTTTATTAGGTATGTATAATTCCAATAAAGAAAAGAAAACGAAATGTTGTTTAAAGTTTAGTATCGAAGACAATTTTATTCATTCTATTGATTCGCGACGAAAATTATAAAGTTCGAAAAGCTATTAGATTGAATACTCAAAATAGAATGACAATGAAAATTGCAAAGGCTATGCTCTAAATAGCTTATTGGCGAAAAATTGCCAAAGCAAAAGAGAACAAAGAAAGTGCTACCAAAAAATACACATCTGATGAGTGTTGCCATACTATCAGGGCTGCCCTGAACACATCCATTAGGGTGCTTTTTTGCGAAAATCAAATGGGACGCCCCCTCAATTGGTTCGAAATAGGATAAAAAAATTAAAGAAGAAATAACTTTAAATTTTTATCTTTAACCCCATGAAAATTAAATTTGTCCTAAGTCGCCATTTTTTTAAATTATTTTTTCTTAGGTAGCTTTTAAGTTTAAGAAGGAATATATTAAAAAAAAAGTATCATTCGGTTTTAGTTTTCGAGACATGGATATGGCTTTTCAAAAAATCATTATAAGTTGGAAACTCCTAAACAGATTTTAAATATATTGATGTCATATCTAATTAAAGTCAATTAATTGGGCTATCATAATATGTTAATAAAATTACATATTAATAATACAATTTTTAGAGAAAATAACAGTTACTTAAAAAAAAAATGGTTATAATTTTAAAAAAAATTTTTATGCATCAGTCTTATAGACAGTAAAATGACCTTCCATATGACATCAATATATGTAAAAACTGTTCAGGAGTTTCCAACTTAAAATGATTTTTAGAAAAACTGTATCCGCAACTTCCCATGACTATATCTTAAAAAAATGGCGGATTAGGTCGAATTTCACTTTGAAATAGGGTCCGGTTAAAGTTAAAAATTTTAGATTAATTTGAAAAATTTTTTACCCTATTTCGAACCGATTGAATGGCGTCCCCAATTTTTTTTTCTAAGAACCACCCTAATATACATACATAAGTAGATAGATAAGGTCAAAGCTCTTTTAATAATACTTAGCAGATAGATATTTAAAAAAAAAAAATTTAGTTATACACACTATTAAAATGAAGTGCTTAAATTAAAGAATCAGGATCATATTTAATTTTTGGAAAAATTTAATGAAATACGACCAGATCGGGAATCAATAAAATTGTATGTCCCATCATTGACACCACTTTTATAATTTTTATTTCAACATTTCAAACCTTATTTTTGACGCTTAATATGAATATTGTATTAATATTTTTTGTGTCATCTAGTTTCTGAGATAAATGGGAATAAATGTCTCAAAGACACCGATATTCACAATTTTCGTTCACTTGTACCAACGACACCAATTGCGTTGGAGGTTTTCTGAGAAATTCAATTCAAATATTTTCCCTTGTATGTTTTGCTATTCTTAGAATTGGCGCAATTTGTACTGTATTTATATTTAATAATAAATATCATATGTTGCTTTTCTTAAAATTTGATATTCCTTTCAATTCAGTCCTCCAGCTGAACTTAGTGAATTTAAAAAAAAACTTGACATGATAATAATAACATTAACTTTTTTTTCTTTTTCATGTTGTGCTTCAAAATACAAATTAATATTCGTTAAATTGCAATTCGTCCGGTCTTATATAACTGACCCATTTACAAATAACCAACAGTTCCAACTTACAAAATGGATGCCTTAAGTGGTGAAACTATTTATCTTCCTTGTAATGTGAGTACATACGAGGGAGATGATGCAGTGCTGATACTTTGGTACCGTGAAGACAAAGGAACACCCATTTATAGGTAAGTTCACAATTTATAAATTAAAACATATAAATAATTGAGAAATTTTGGAAAAATTTTTTACCTCAAGAGAGAGAAGCGATATTCAACATAGTGTTTTTAATTAGGTTTTGAACGAATAATCAACGATCAATACATCTTGGCTTTTGATGATTCTTTTTTCAAAATAATTTCTATAAAACTGTCTAAAAATCATGCGATTCGTAACTAATTAATTTTTTAATATCGGCTGATTTTTGAAAGATTGTGGAATTGATATAAAAGATGTTCAAGAACCGATATCATTTTTTAAATCGTAGAAAAATATGATTTTTTCGAAAAAAATATTTCCTACTGTTTTATTATAGATAATTCATTTGAGAAGCATATTTGAGAACTACAACTTTCTTTCAGAAATTAAAAGAGTACGAGCTGGTAAGGTTCTTGATGAAAGATAATAGTTTGCAATATACTATTTACTAGTATCGCCTGAGGTCGAAATTCGACCATTAACACTTAATGAATTATATATTAATCTTTGAAGAATTTTACTGGCCTCTTAATAACAAAACGTTTTTGTCCATTGACTACGATCTTATTTAGTTTCAGTAATCACCTTACCCCACCTCATCTCACCTAGTCTCACCTCATCTTTGGGATTACATACATTCAATGCACATTTAAATGCAAAACAACACAGAATTATCAATTTCTATTTGTTTTACATTATTTCTATTACTCGGTCTGTTTGATTTTGACACAAAAATTGTCCCTCCTTATCTCTTTACCGTTCAGTCCGACCTGCTATCGTTCTTCTTCAAGGCATAACAAAAATATATTTTTCATAACTTTTTTTTCTCTTTGTCTTTTTCATCTATTTCCACCTGCCAATATCCACTTTGTAAGTCCAGGGTGGAAAACCATGTTGCTCCAGATAACGTATCCAGTGTATCATCGGTTCTGGGTAACGGGTAGCTGTCTTTTTTAGTGACGTCATTCAATTTTCTGTAATCCACACAGAATCGCATACTTCCATCCTTTTTCTTCACAAGTACGACCGGTGAACTCCATGGGCTTTCTGATGGTGCAATGACATTTTCTCGCGCCATATCTTCTATAAGGCTCGTCACTTCTTCTCTCTTAGCGAGTGCTAGCCTCCTTGGAGGTTGACGAATCGGCTGAAAATCACCTGTATCAATGCGATGTTTGACAACTGATGTTCGGCCATTATTTTCTCCTTTGGACGCAAATATCCGCCAATGTTTTTGCAGAAACCTTTTTGCTTTATTTTTGTTCTGGGCAGACAACTCCTTCGTCCATTCTTTCGTCAATACTTCCATGGCCGACGATTTCGTTAAAGTTGGGCCTTGTGTGTTCTGCTGGTTATTTTCACAATTTATCACAGCCGTAACTTTCTCACATTGCGCTATAAGTTCACCTTTTTGCATCCATTTCGGCTTATTTGTTGGATTCAAAATTCGCACCGGTATTTTTCTGTCTGTTCTTGTGTTTACTAGGGTCTTTCCAATAATCAGGTCTTTCTTTACATTTTTCTTATCTGCTTCCACTACCCACAGATGGCTTGTCCCACAGTCTTCATTTGTTGTGGCCCAAATAATTTCTTCGGTGTTGGGTTCAATTCGACAGCGCTCACTTATGTAGACTCTTGCAATTGTGAATTTTTGCCCACAGCCAATGTCTAAAGGCAACTCCACATTGGCATACCTTAACGTTTTTTCCTTAAGATCCAAAGTGAACCCGTGTCGAATCATGAAGTCCACGCCAATGATAACCTGATCGGTGATGTTTGCAACAATAAAATCATGTTCCACAATTTTGTTGCCGATAAGAATACTCGCTGTAACTTTTCCTACTATTTGCGCAATTTCTCCTGTCGCTGTTCTCAATTGGATCCCATTTAATGGCGTTTCTTGTCGTCTATCAAATAAGTCTTTCCTCACAATTGAATGCGATGCGCCTGTATCCAAAGTAAGCTCACATGGTCTTCCGTTGATTTTTCCACCGATTGTAAGGCTGTTGGAATTTCGGCAGAGCTTCGAAACTAAGACTATGGGGCAATCATCAGTAAGAGTCAGCTCACGCCCCGCTGTACTGACTCTCTTTAGTTTAACGACTGCTGATCGCTACCATTTTCGCCATCGTTCACCCTATTTCCAATTTTTCTTCTTGGTGAACGTGATGCAGATCGTTTACGACGTGATTTGCAGTCACGTGCCATGTGTCCCTGTTTACCACAGTTGTAGCATTTTCCGCTGAAGCTACCGCTGGCGAACGATGAATTTTTCTTTTCAGCCTCCACTTCTATCCGACGAGTTTTCAGTGATGGGCGGCATGGTAACGCAATCGTCTCCTGCGTGAGGGCAACCGTTACTGTTTCATTAAATGTTGTCTTCGGGCTCCTCATTGTCTCGCGTTTTGTTTCTGAGTCACGTATGCCGTCAATAAACGCCTCTATTTTGAATTTTTCAGCTACGACGCTTAACTCGTCAGGATAGGAAAGGTGTGCCAATCGCTCAATATCCGCAGCATACTCCTGCAAGGACTCACCAGATTTTTGGATACGACTTTTTAACTCCAATCTGTGAATCTGCTTCATGTGGTCACTGCCATATTTTCGCTGTAAGGCATCCATCACCGCCTTGTAATTTTTCTGCTCCGCCACTGGAACCGTTTGCAATACTTCTGCAGCTGCGCCTTTTAATGCCACAATTAGCGCTGCAGCTGCGCTTTCGTTATCCCAACGATTGTGACCAGATGTTGTTTCGAACTGGAGCTTGAAAACACTAAATGGCGTTGTTCCATCGTACGAGGGTGCCTTAAACCTCTCTGCGCTGATTTCTCTTATCACTTGAGTGCTTGGTTCACTTATTTCCTTTTATTAACGTTTTCAAAATTATTTTGAACTTTTTCAAGATTATTTTGAACTTCTTCCTTGAATGATTCAACGTCATTTCGTAACTCAGTCACTTTTGCATCGAGGCCATCTACCATTTTGGCAACCTCCGTTTGAACAGCCTCGTGGATCTGCGTCGCGTTCTGACTTAACGTTTGGTCTATTTGCAGTGCATTTTGACTTAACCCATTAGTGCCCATTGGCAACTTAAGTTGCCAATGATACCGTTATATTTGAATGCTCTCTAAGAACAAAATGAGAACATAACGGGATCAATGATGCTCAATATTAGGTCTCTATACAATGATTTCTGCTTTTTATTCTCATTTGTATAATTTCATTGTGTTGTGGTAACGTTATAAGCGTTTAATTTTAGTGGAAATTTTTAAAACAAAATTTATCAGAAGCAGCTTGTTAAAAATGTAAGTAATAAATGTGCAGTTGCAATTATGTACATATGTAATTTGTGTAGTTTCTATTAGATAATTAGTGCATAGTTTTAAGAACATTACAAACTTTGTGAATTTTTTCCAAAATTTCGAGGAATATGGCGTGGAATATTGATGGCAACTTTATGTGCCATTGGGCACGTAGGATGATATCACTACTATACAGTTACATTATTTATTATGTTTTTAGAAGTTGTCTCGTGTTTTGTTGTAAGACTTTTATATACAAAAAAAAAATATATATTTTATTAGGTCATCATTCCACCGAGGACTAACTTTTGATGAAATTCTCGAAGAACTCGAAAGATCTGAACACAATAATTACAATCCCGTCATATCAATAATTCCGCCCATCGAAAATGAAAATCAGGACACCGACGTGGATTCCGATGAGTCTGACGCAGAAGTTACCGGAAATTTTGAAAAATTGCCACGGAGAATTTTAATAACTGAAACTGCAGCTGTAGAAGAAGAAGAGCACATCGATATTGGCCAACCACCTAACAAAAAGCCATAATCAGCTACATCGACGTCTGTCTGGGGAAAACCTTTGCCTAATTTTGAATTACCACCTTTTGATTCAGAGCCCACGGTTTTTGAAATCGAACTAAAAAAGGATATAAAACATCCAGCAGATGCATTTTTGTTTTATTTCTCCGAAGAAATTACAGAGAAAATAATAACGGAGACAAATAAATATGCTCAACAAAAAGGAAATCATTCATTTATTTTAGACAAAGATGCCTTCAAAACTTTTATGGGAATACTCCTATTCAGTGGTTACCATACGCTTCCTTCGCGACGAATGTACTGGAAAAACGACGACGATTGTTTCTGTCCTTTAGTTGCAAACGCAATGAGACGTAACTTTTTCGAAGAGATTCTTCGCTATTTACATTGTGCAGACAACACCCAAATTGATATAAATGACCGCATGTACAAGATTCGACCAATTTTTGAAAAGCTTAATGGGAATTTTAAAAAGCTAGGTCACAGTGGACTACTAAGCATTGATGAGAGCATGATTCCCTATTTTGGTAAGCATGGATCGAAACAATTTATTCGTGGGAAACCAATCAGATTTGGTTTCAAACTATGGATTATAACCGACCATAACGGGTATATGCTTCACGCTGAGCCTTACTGTGGCTCTTCAACAAATATAAATAATCTTGGTTTCGGACAAGGTGGCGACGTAGTCTTGGGCCTTGTCTCCCATTGCAGCATTGCTGCTGGGAGTCAACTATTTTTTGACAACCTTTTTACTAGCGTACCTTTGCTTGAAGAACTACAAAAACGCGGTATTGGCGGAACGGGTACCTTGAGGGAAAACCGAGTATCTAATCGAATGAAACTTCCGGATAAAAAGCAATTCTCCAAAACCGAAATTGGCAGTTAGATGGTTAGATAACGCAGTTGTTACTGTTCTTACCAATTGCATTCCATTAGAGCCAATCAAGACGGTTTCAAGGTATTCCCGACAACGCAAAAGCCGCATTGAGGTCAAAATTCCGTCACCAATAACATCATACAATAAATATATGGGTGACGTAGACTTATGTGACCAATTTTTGTCAACCTACAGAACGAAAATTCGGACAAAAAAGTGGTGGTGGCCTTTCTTCGCATGGGCCGTCGATGTAAGCTGTGTGCAGGGGTGGTTGCTTTTCCGGAAATTGGGAAACAATATTTCACTTTTGGAGTTCAGAAGACAGTGTGCTTTGTTTTTGCTGAAATCATATGGCATACCAAAAATTAAAACGGGACCCTCGTCCTCTACGCAAAGGAATTTGGTTGGCAGTTTTCGTTTTGACGGAAAAGACCATGTTATCGAGAAGGGTGACCAAAAATACTCGAGATGCAGACAGTGTGGTAAACGTACATCATTTTTGTGTCAAAAATGCAACGCCCCCCTTCATCCAAATAAGTGTTTTGCTGCATTTCACACTAAATAAATAAATAATTTGTAATAAATACATGTCTGCTTCTCAATATCTTTTTTTTGAATATATAAATCAAAAAAACTTAAATTAATTTTTCTTGTCTAAGTGTTTGTCTAGTCTATGCCCAATGGCAACTTAAGTTGCCACCCAAAAACACCCCCTTCCAAAAGTTTTTTTTTTTATTTTCAAAACAAGATGTATTCCAGATCTCTTAAGGTCCATTTGTGAGAAAATTCGATTTAAAATACACATAAAATAATTACGGGCATTAATGAGTTAACTTCTGGTCTATTTTTTCCTGAACCGCATGGATCTGCAGCGCGTTCTAACCAATTTCTTCCCGAACAGCCTGGATATTGCTTGTCATCGCCATTAACATTTTCTCTAACTTTGACATATCTACAACTTCACCACTTGCCACTGGTCCAGAAGTTTCTTCCACTTTCGCTGCTGATTCTGATACATTACTATAAAATTCGTGCTCTTCCAGGTTTACACCTTGAGCCTCAAGAGCCTGCCGTAAGCGTTTCTGTAACTCTACCTTTCCGCCAGTAGATTGCAGATTCAGCTGCTGCAACTCCTTCTTCAGTTGGTCCACTTTCAGTTCGTCAAACTTAACCATTTTTATTTATTTATTTTTTTTTAATTGATTGTTAATTCTTTTTACACAATCCCACTTCTGACACCAATTGTTACGAAATTTCTGTCTCTTTGACGATAATTTCGATCTCTCACACTTTTCTGAGTTCGATCACTGGATTGTGTAACAATTAAAAACACACAAACTTATTTAGTTATAAAATGGTTTATTTTATTAACGTTCAAATTCTAATATTAATTTAACATTGTATATAAAACTGTTTTACTTTACTACGGATCACACTGTATTCACTTTATTGCTTTTAAGTCAAGTGTTCCACTTCACTGTTGAAATACTACTGTCACCGAAAACTCGAATGACACCCTTTTATACTACAGGCATCACTTTCTCGAATAATCTACTAGCTGCCAGATGGCGTATATTCTACTATTATCTACAACCTTCCAGTGCTACTTTGTAGCGTGCATTCTACCACTATCCACAATTCACCAGCATGGCGCACTGACGTTGAGCTCACAATTATCGAGAAGGTTGCTATTATTAGATGGCGTTGTACGTTGTACGACGGCGATAATTTCTCTCGGTTGTTGACTTTTTATTGTTTACTGCAGCGTCTGTTCGGTTTATTATTTTTAGCATTTTGCGCTAGATGGTGCTAATATCGTTTAGTTTCTTTTGTTGGTATTTATTTCAAGAGTTTTCTAGCATAAACCAAATTTCGCTACAATATATAGATGTTCTAATGAAGCGCGCATAAAAGTAACAATAAATACTTTTTAGTCTTATTAAAAAACTAAGCTGGAAAGAGATATTTTTTGTCATCGCTCCGAAAAATTAAAATCAGGGTATCATGTTGTTTTATCCCCCACCTTTTCTCTTCCTCAGGGTGCAATCTATTTTCATATCAAATTTCATCAAAATCGGTCCATTATTTTAGCTGTGAAAACGTGTTTTCCTATTGGAGGCGTAGCACCGTCCACTTTAAACCGAATACATTTCCTGAAAATTTAATCTAACCCTGTACCAAATTCTATAAAAATCGGTCTATTAGTTTAGCAGTGAAAACGATTTTTCTGTTAGGAGTGGTGCCACGCCCACTAAAAGAACTCAGAAATTTGAGAAATGTTTTTGGGGTTCAATCTATATCCAAAATAAACTTAATCAAAATCGGTCCATTAGCTTAGCCGTTTAGACGTTTTTTCTTGATATGGGCGTGGCACAGCCCACTTTAAACAAATATCTTTACTCAAGGTTCAATCTATATAAAAATCGGTCAAAGAGAATAAATATCTAAAGAGATCTCTTCCGGTGCAACGGAACAAAAGCTTTTCAGAATTTAAGTTCGGTTAACTTATGGTCTAAATTTTCGCCGTGAATAAATTCCCCTGAACAATTGAAAATGAAAAATGTGTCGAAATACGAGCGAAACTCAAATGAGAGAACTGACAACTCACTTCTTCGCTTTTGTTTTCGTTCGTATTGTGTTTTCTATTATATTTCGCATGCTGCATAGAAATTTCATTTTATATGCATTTCATATTGAAAATTTGTAATTCATTTTATTTAATTATTCATGTTAAAAATTTTTATTTAATTAATCGAGATTGAATAAATCACAAAAATGAAAAACATATGAAAAAAAATAGGAAAAATAAAAAAAGGAATATCTGAACATTGATCTTTTTTGTTTTTTGTTCAAATTGGTTGAAATTTGTTCATATTAAAAGCAAAAAAAAAGATTAGATTTGAGATTTACATACATATGTATGTTCATTTATTTTTGTTTGCTTTCTTTAGCTTATTTTTTTGTGACTAAGTATCACAACTAAATGTTACATTGAATAAAATTATAAAAAATGTAAAAATAACTAAAAACATAAGTTTCACAATCATTTTACTTTACTACGATTTTCTATTGTAGCATAAACGAAGCAAGGACCTTTATACACACATATATGTATATGTATGTATGTGCTTGTCTAGTTTCTGTCTGTTGATCTTTTTGTGCTTAATAGAAAATCATCCCTAATTTTGTGATCTTAACAATGAAAAGCGAAAAGCTTCGTTGCATTGTCATTTTCTGAATTATGCAATAATATACATAAATATTGGTAAATAGTTATTGGTACATGATAGTATTTAATTGTAAATAGATATTGATTAGAAGAATATTCTACTTTTAATGCTGATTGATAAAAGTTTAAGTCGTCTATTTGAAAATCGTGACGGCTGATCAATAGCGAAAATGCTACGTTGCATTTGCATTTGCTACGTCAGTTTCAGAATTTGGCAACAATGTATTAATTGTATTCAAATTTAAAAGGAGCTAGAATAAACACAAATTTTCTTTTGAAAGTCATTTATGCACATACATATGTATGTATGTATTTCCTTTTATTTTTGCTTGCATTTTTAGTTAACTTTTTCTGAAATTTACTTGGACTTGGACTTATTCGTTTAGTGTATTTTTGGCATTTTACGGTCAATTTTCTTATGGTTAGTTTTATTTTCAGTCGGTTTTTATTTTTCCGTGGCCACAGAATCAACTGTGCGCGCATTATTTGAAGTGGCAATTTTATTTCAGAGTTTTAAAGCAGCAATAAAATTGTGTCAAGTAATTTAAACTTTTTGAGCGTTATATATTATGTAATTGACACTTTTTTAATTTGCAAAACTTACTTATTTCATGAAATGGTAGCTATTTGGGTTAAGAGTTTATGAGTGTTAATGATAACCCTTAGTAGAAATTTTTGTTCTTAGAGAAATTTTGAGAATGAGTTGTTTTTGTGATGCTGATCGTAAGTTTCAATAAGCACGATAAAATCGAATGTCAGGATTTTTAATATTTGTTTAAGAAAAGGCTGATTTCAAGGACAAAGTATTGACTTTTTAGCTATTAATGAATTAAAAAAAAAATAAATGTTATGGGATGAAAAATTTATTTTATAATGTGACTTACAAAAAATGACTTTGATGTGAGGAAAAGTCAATCATTGCTGGAAATTACCTTCCAGCACAAAATTTGTTTCGAACCTTTACTTTTTTATAATTTTAATATGTAATTATTTAACTTAAAGCTCAAATTTTAATATAAATATTGTTGCGAAATCAAATGACTTCGCTATTGACCATATAATTTACGATCCCAACAAATAAGGGATGATTTTCCATTCACATGCAAACAAAAAAGATAAACAAAACCAAAACAAGTGCATGCATACAAATGTGCGTGAGTTGATGTTTGCTTCTTTTTTGCTAAATGTGAAAATTCTTCCTTTGTTACTGAGAATGTTAATGTTCTAATATTTTTAATAGTTTAATTGTATCAATTAACATAAAAAAACTATATAAGAAAACCAAGTAAAATAAAAGGATATTGTATGAATATTAATTCAATTAAAAATTTCGTTTTAATGTTAGCTTAGGAAAACAAAAAATTTTTAACATGAATAATTAAATAAAATGAATTACAAATTTTCAATATGAAATGCATATAAAATGAAATTTCTATGCAGCATGCGAAATATAATAGAAAACACAATACGAACGAAAACAAAAGCGAAGAAGTGAGTTGTCAGTTCTCTCATTTGAGTTTCGCTCGTATTTCGACACATTTTTCATTTTCAATTGTTCAGGGGAATTTATTCACGGCGAAAATTTAGACCATAAGTTAACCGAACTTAAATTCTGAAAAGCTTTTATTCCGTTCCACCGGACGAGATCTCTTTAGATATTTATTCTCTTTGAAGAGTGTTTGTTTCTCAAAGAAAAGACAATATTGTGATTGCGGAAAATAAAAATTAAGATCTATCATCATCGAGGTATTCAAGTTCGGGTGAAACAATCCAAAGTTACTTTGCAGAATTTGAGGATTACGGATAATTTGGTTTTCAATAATAAATAATAAATAAAAAAGCAAAATAATGTCCGGTTTGGCGTGGAATGTCCGATGTGTATATAGTTTTTTTTTAGTTATTCAAATGGTAATATGTGAATTAAATTTTCTTTTTTGATTTTGGTCATACAAATGTGTTTTTTTTTATCGCAAATAAAAACGTTTTGTTACTTTATAAAATTTTGTAGTTCACTTATTATGTCTTTGCAAGTCTCTATAACAATACAGTCAATTGTTTGAGGATGCATCTAAACTATGCCCTTATGGTTTAGTAAAATTTTGACGTTTTCGATGTTCCTGCCGTTTTTCAATTTCAGAACGGGGTTCAAGCATTTGAGACGTTCAATCAATTTCCCCTCTTCTGCATAAAATTCTCTTTAATCCAAAAATGTGAGAGCTACTGTACGTCGTACCTACATATTGCCTAAGTGGGTATGCTGAGAAAGTGCGATAAAGGAAGGAAAAATATAGAAAAAACATAACTTAGAATATTTTTCCTGGTTCCATTTATAAAATTAAGCTTTTAATATAGCTTAAAGCTTTTTGCCAGATAGCTAAGAAGGCTAATTATAATTATTGAAGTTATAGTTACAAATTTAGTTTAATAACAATTAAAATTTTGACTTCCTCGTTAATTTTTTTTTGTACATAACCATGAATGCATAAAAAATATTAATCGTTGTTTAAAATTTTAGTGTCGATATACGGGGAGGAGGATCAAAATCAGCAAAGAGATGGTCAGATGAGTCCGTTTTCGGAGGAAGAGCTTACTTTATATTTGACAAAGATCCAGGTGAACTCTCAATCCAAAGCACTCATGAAACTGATTCTGGATCTTATAGATGTCGAGTTGATTTTTTAAAAGCGCAAACTCGTAACAGTAGAATAAACTTAACAGTAATTGGTAAGTATTTCCCATGGTATACATAATGAGAACACCCATAATAGAAAATGCTGCTTTTGGAAAGGAAATAAAAGTCTTCTGACCCTAGCGACATGCAATTCAATTTTTATTTATATTTTTTTGAGACACAATTTTTGTTCAGAGATAAAAGTATCATACCGTTTGCTAGTGACCGTACAGGAGATGTCCCGTTTTTGTCTTTTGAACGTTGTTGTTCTAACGTACAATTGAAAATGTTATCTATAATCTTCATTTCAATTGAAGTCACTCAAATGGTATCAAAGCCTTTATTACCCAATATGAGACGTTCTTTTACAAACCGAACACTTTCTAACCGACAAATTTTTAAATCGGTCCATTTTTTACACATTTTATGCATTATACGAGTGAACACTAGACATGTTCAAATAAACGGCTTGTGCTAGAATTCTTTGGGAACACCCGATTTTCGAGAATTTATTCATATTCGAGTATATCCTCACTTAAAAAAATAAATAAAAAATACTCCTAGGGTTGCTAAGAGAGCTGCAAAATATCAATTTTTCGGAATTTCGGCAAAAAATGAAGAAAATAATTTTTTTTAAATTTTTTTTTCATTGTTCCTTATGTACACATAAGGAATTATCGAACAAAACTTTACCTTTAAGCCTATATTTAAGGAAAACATTTTTTGTTTCTAATTTTGATAGTCATTTTTTACATAACAACCAACTACAGCTTAATAATGAGGTTTGGTACACTTTGCCTAACATTAGAAAACATTGAGAAAAGTATTCGTAGTTTGAATCAGGGACGTGAACCGGTTTTGAACCGAACCGGTTCTGAACCGGAAAACCACTTTTTTTTTACTAATTAACTGAACCATTAACCGACCCGAAATTTTCCACAAATGTTTGATCCGAACCGAAAACCGAACCACTTTTTATAATGGTTTGAGGGTTCAGTCTGACCAATTTTCAATTGACAAATTTTCCTTACTTTTTTATTTTTTCTTTTGTTAAATATGGAAGTTGATGAAATTTTCAAAGAAATATGGAAGCATGAGACAGAGTTCATACATACATATACATAGTATAAATCATTAATAGATAAAATCAGATCGTTTGATAATACAAGGGGACGTCCATAAATTACGTAAGTCAAAATAGAGAGGGAAGGGGTCCGGAAAAATCTTACCAAGGGGGAGGGGGAGTCCGAATTTTCAACAAAACACCTCACCTAATTAATGGCCGGTCCCCAAGGCGGCTTTCAAATAATGTTGATGTTTTCAACTTTTGGAATAACTACCCTTTGAAATAACTATCTGATTTAGCTCAAATTATTTTTGGTGTTTGAGCAACCCAGGTCTCAAAACCCACTAACATATCTAAACTTTTTGAAAAAGAAACAATTTTCTTTGCTGTTAGAAACTTAATCTGCCCTCAGCAACATGGTTTTGTTTCTGGCAGGTCTGCTATAACGAACCTCAGCATCTTCACTAGATACTGTATCAATTCATTTGAAGATGGCAGTCAAGTCGATGTAATACATATTCAGATATCTCGAAAGCCTTTGATAAAGTTTCACATTATCTTCTGATTTTGAAGCTCAAAGATTGAATTTCATTCGGCTTTTCTGTCCTGGTTTAGTTCTTATCTTGCCAATAGGGTCTCTTTTGTATCCATAGAAAATGTTAAGTCTCAACATTTTTTAGTCACTTCTGGGGTGCCACAGGGCAGTATCCTTGAACCATTACTCTTTATTCTTTTTATTAATGATATTTCAACCTGTTTTTCCTCCGTCTATTTCTTATTGTATGCTGATGATTTAAAAATTTATTTCAAAGTGAACAATTATTCAGATTGCAATACTTTGCAATCTGAATTAAATAATGTTTTTACCTGGTTCCAAATTAATAATTTTGCATTGAATTTCCGGAAATGCTTCCATGTGACTTTCTCGAAGAGTAGTTCACCTATTTCGTTTTCATACTGCATAAATGGTATGGCTTTGATTAAAGCTAAGGAAATCGTGACCTTGGTGTTTTCTTTGACTCTCGTTTTAGTCTAACTAGTCATGTAAACCGTATTATGGTAAATCAAATTGTTCTAGTCTGTAAGGTCTCTTCATAGACTCAATAAATACTAAATGCTAAAAAAGTTCATGGCCTTTGCGTGAGTAGAGCTTTAGTGTTTCTTGTAGGACAGAATATAGTACGTGAAACCGACATATCTGAAATGTTTTTCAAAGTTTTTTTAAATAAATCAGTAGCTGCAAGTGATAGAAATTACTGTACGCAAAATTTTTTTTTAAAAAAAAATTGTTTTCATTAACTTTTTTTTCAAAATGCTATAAGTTTTGAAGAGCTTGACTGATAGTGACGAAATTTTTTAATTTCTGTAGATAACAAGTTGAACTTAGGTATTAAAAAAAATTGCAAAAAATTCAGCAAAATTCATTACGTGAGTAGAGCAACACTTGCAGCTACTGATTTATATAAAAAACTTTGAAAAACATTTCAGACATGTCGGTTTCACGTATTCTGATCCTTGTGTAACAGCTCAAGTCATTTTATTGTTTTCACAACATCTACCTTGATACACTATAATTTGAAATGCCACTACATGAATTTTCCTAAAAAAAATTAATTTTTGGTGCAAAAATATATAAATAAAATTTTTTTTTAAGTTTTTTTTTTTAAAGTAATACATGCACTTTGTTTGTTAAAGTGACTTTCAAGCAAAATATTGTAATTACTCGCTTAGAAATACTAGGTGTACAAATATGAAACCGGTTATGACATCTAGCGGTCGATGTATGAGCTTCCGAACCGCACCAAATGTCTTAATTGTTCATTCTGTCATCTGTCAACAATATTTAGTTCACAATTTGTCAAGTTTCATACAACAACGCATTTTTTCCGCTCGTAAAGATGTCGAATTTTGTGCCTGAAAACTCTCATTTGCGGGAAGCATTGATTTTCTGTTTCCATTTGAAGAAAAACGCTTCTGAATCGCATCGAATGCTTGTTGAAGCTTACGGCGAGCATGCTCTTGGTCGTACACAGTGCAATGAGTGGGTCAATAAATTCAAAAGTGGTGATTTTGATGTGATAAATGAGGAGCGCGGCCGGCCACCGAAAAAGTTTGAAGACACCGAATTGCAAACATTATTGGACGAAGATGATGGTCAAACGCAACAACAGCTCGCTGAACAGCTTAATGTGACACAACAAACCGTTTCCTTGCGTTTGAAGGCCATGGGAAAGATTTTAAAGGTCGGTAGATGGGTGCCACATGAACTGACCGACAGGCAGCAAGAAAACCGAAAAACCACTTGTGAATTGCTGCTCGCCAGGCAAAACAGAAAAGGTTTTCTCCATCGAATCATCACTGGCGATGAAAAGTGGATTTATTTCAACAATCCCAAACGAAAAAAATCATATTTGAGCCCCGGCCAACGACCCAAATCAACGCCAAGACCAAATCGCTTCGGCCGAAAGACGACAATGCTGTGTATTTTCTGGGATCAGCGTGGTGTTATTTGGTATGAGCTACTAAAACCAGGTGAAACAGTTACTGGTGCACGTTACCATCAACAATTGATCGCTTTGAACCGTGCTATACGTCAGAAGAGGCCCGAATTTCAACTTCGCCATGACAAAATTGTATTCCAAGATGACAACGCATCGCCACATCGAGCAGCGGTCAATAAAAACTTGGTAAAATCGTACAACTGGGAGCCCCTGCCCCACCCGCCGTACTCACCGGATCTGGCGCCATCCGATTACTATTTGTTTTCATCGATGGGACACGCACTCAACGATTCGCACTTCAATTCTTACGAGGAAGTGCAAAAATGGCTCGATGAATGGATAGCCTCAAAAAACGAAGAATTTTTTTGGCGAGGAATCCATAAATTGCCTGAAAGATGGAAAATATGTGTAGCTAGCGAGGGGAATTACTTTGAAGATTAAATTTGGAACTATTTTCGCAAAATGAACGTGTTTTTTTTGAATAAAAAATTACCGGTTTCATATTTGTACACCTAGTACATACTTTGAAATTTTTTGGACCAAAAAACAAATTCTATTTTTTTTTCGTTTATTATTTTAATGGAAATTCATGTTGTGTCATTTACAATTTCAAATTATTGTGTATCAAGGTGAATGAGTGAAAACAGCAAAGGATTTGAGTTGCTACACAAGAAACACCAAAGCTCAACTCGCGCAGAGGCCATGAATGGAGGCAACGTTTTCAGAAAAATCACAAATTACAATGCATTCATTATACCCTACACCGAGGGTATATTCACTTTGTGCTTCCGCTTGTAACACATAGAATGATGCGTGGCAGGAATGGAAAAGTATATATGGGGCATTCCATGCCAAATCAGCGAGGTTTTGGCCCGACCTTCTTCGATTTCGCTAATTTTGTGCGTATTAAAAGCAACAAGCACACCAATTCCAGTCTTGTATTCAAAATCGTTATTGAGTAATCGGTTTTTTAAATTTTAAGGCAAAAAACTTTCAATTAACGATAGACTAGCAATAAATATTGATATCAATTATAAGTAGGGTATAATTTTTTTTGTATTTGAATGTAGTTTCTAAAAAAAAATAAAAAAAATAAAAAAAAATTATTCGAAGTAATAATCAGTTAGTTATTAACGTTTAAAGATTTAAATCGACATTTTCGAAAAGTGTGACATCTTTGATTTTTCATAAAAATTTTCTCAAAATTCTACTCTATATTACGCAACTTTCAAGCTGTAGTTCAAGATGTGTTACAATTTTTTTCATTTTTTTTCGAATTTTGAAAATGTTATGTTTGTTTTTTATGGTTGAATTATCTATATCACTAGTTTAAACAAATAAAGATCTGGTTTCTCACACACTTTTTTATGTATTTTGGGTCGTGATTTACAAAAATGCCAAACATTTTTTTCTCTTAAGAATCGTTTTCGAGTTATTCCCCAAAAACCCGTTTTTTGCACTTTTTTCATTTATTTGGCCATATTTTCATCAATTTTTTTTTTCGAACTAAATCAATTGTGCACCATTCAAAAGGCACTATTTTTTCTTACTAATAACTTGGAGTTAATGAGAATCGAATAAGATTTGATGGAGTTACAAGTAATCAAAATCCAAAAAAAGTGATTTTTTGCTCATTTTTAAAAGCCACTAAATTTCAATTGCTCCGTTTAAATCCAGAAACATTTTTTTTCATATTTTTAAGACATAGAACGGAAGTCTATGAAACCAACGTTCATAATATTTATCTGCTCAAATCGAACAAAAAATGTCAAAGTAATTTAAATTAAATGAAAAATGGTAATTTCTATTTTTCATGCATTCCCGATATACTCTTACAATATTTGTGTGCCTTGGCTCTAACGTGTTTTGAATAACTTTTAAACCTTTTGTCCGACTTAAGCAAATTTATACTTTAAATATTTCCAAAGAAATTGACTTTCATTCTTAATCTTAAAAATATGAAAAATAAAGATTTTCGGACTTAAACGAAGCAATTGAAATCTAGTAACTTTTAAAAATTAGAAAAAAATCACTTTTTTCGGACTTCGATTACTTGTAACTCCACGAAATCTTATTCGATTATCATTAACTTCAAACTTTTAGTAAGAAAAAAAAATACTTTTTGAACGGTGTGCAACTGAAATAGTTCGTAAAAAACGGGTTTTCGGGAGATAACTCGAAAACGATTCTTAAGGAGGGGGTAGGGTTTTGACGCTACATTTTAGGCATAAGTTTAAAAATGTTTTTTAGCGAAACGGTAAAAGTAAATTTATTTATTTAAAAAGCATATAAAAGTACAATATTTAAAGAGTATTCTGTAAGAATTCAATTAAAAAATATTGGAAAATAAGCCATTGGCAGCAAGTTTCCGCGGACGCCTAAAAAAAAGGTGGTTTGCGGTGGACAAAATATCTCATCACGTTATCATCTGAAATCAAAAAAAAAAAACTGTCTTTAGCTTATAAGTGTTTTAAGGTATTGACGAAGGGTTTTTTTTCTTTAACGATTTTTAAAATTTTGGCATAATTTTTAAGTCAAAAAACGAATTTTTTTGGAAAAAAAAGGCAAAAATCAGTACGTTTATTATTGCAGAACTGGTTGTAATGAAAAAAAAAAAAAAGCCCTCGTCATTACCTGGTTTTATATGTATTAAAGGAGTGTGTTGAATTTCAAGAAAATCGGTCAAGTAGTTTTTGAGAAAAAGTGTCCACCTATTTTAATAAATGAAATGAAATGAATCATCGAGACTCAAGGCACTGTATCTTCGTCAGTTTAACTCCAATCGACCTCAAATTTAAACAGGATACTTTTGAAGAGTTATACTATTGAATAAAATAATAAAAAAAATTGGAAAAACAAAATTTGGCAAAACCCTACCCCCCCCTTAAGATGAAAAAATGGTTCGCATTTTTGGAATTTGCGACCCAAAATTCCTTAAAAAAGTTTGTGAGAAACCAGATCTGTTTTTATTTAAACTAGTGATGTAGATAATTCAATCATAAAAAACAAACAAAAAGTTTTCAAAATTCGAAAAAAAAACGAATAAAATTGTCAGCACATCTTGAAATACAGCTTGAAAGTTGCGTAATATAGTGTAGAGTTTTGAGAAAGCTTTTAAGAAAAATCAAAGATGTCGCACTTTTCGAAAATGTCGATTTTAATCTTTAAACGTTAATAACTAACTGATTATTACTTCGAATAATTTTTTTTTTTCAGAAACTACATTCAAATACAAAAAAAAAATGATACCCTACTTTTAATTGATATCAATATTTATTGCTAGTCTATCGTTAATTGAAAATTTTTTGCCTTAAAATTTAAAAAACCGATTACTAAATAACGATTTTGAATACGAGACTGGAAATTGGTGTGCTTGTTGCTTTTAATACCCACTAAAACATATCAAAAAAACTAGCGAAATCGAAGAGGGTCGGGCCAAAACCTCGGTGATTTGGTATGGAATGCCCCATATATTCTTGATCAGCGTCACCACCTGAGTTGATTTAGCGATGTCCGTCTGTCTGTTGAAATCAGGTTTACGGGAAAACAAAGAAAGCTAATTGAATGAAACTTTCATTCAACAGGTCACACCTTCTTGCAAACATCTTGCTATTGAAAATGGGCGAAATCGTTTACGGTACGCCTACCGCTCATACTCTGTGTATAATTATCCAGACCCATTTTGAAAAAAGTTGCAGCGATTTTGATGAAACTTGGTGATTTGATGCATATGTGAACAAGATTAGGATTAGGCCAGGCTTCAAGTTTTCAAAGCCACCGAAAATGGCATGGCACAGCCCTAAATGTTATTCTTTATTCTACCATATCTTGTAAATCGTTCAAGATATTTCGATGAAATTTGGTAAACGGATACATATTATGCATATCTTGAATTGTGAAAGAAGAGGGCGGAATCGTTAAAGTGGGCGGAATCGTTAAAGTGGGCGCGGCACTTTTCAACTGTTAAAGTTTCGATTCCGTATATCTCAAAATTGGCACAAGATATTTTCATAAAAATTTTGGAGAAGCTGCCGCTGAAAGAAGTCATCAATACAAGCTCAGCCACTTTACTGAAAAAACTTGCTGAAGGGCCTGGCACAGCCCAAAATATTTATAAACGCTATATTTAGAGAACTTACAACGTAATCGTTATGAAATTTAATGAGATAGATATACTTGATATAAGGTCTCTTATAACAAAAATTTGGTCAATAGTAGCTGTGGGCGTGGCACCTCCCGTATAAGCAACAAACGTTTAATGTTATAAATAGTGTGCTATTAGAGTAATCTTCATAAAATTTGGCTTAGAGGTGTCGGCTGCTATGGGCTTTGAAATTAAATGAAAATTGACGAGATTGCAGTAATGGGAGTGGCACATCCTATATAAGCAAAAAAAATGTATTGGTATAGATAGTGTGATACAAGGGTAATATTCATAAAATTTGGCTTAGAGGCGTCGGCTGCTATGGGCTTTGAAATTAAATAAAAATTGATGAGATTGCAGCAATGGAAGTGGCACCTCCAATATTACCATAAAGTTGCAGTCGCTATATTGATTGAACTATTGCAACAATTGGTATGAAATTTAATTTAGGTGGTATACTTGCTATAAGGTATACCTAAATCAAAATTGGGCGAAATAGAACCAGTGAGCGTAGCACTCCCCATACAAGTGAAATACCTTAAAGGTATACCTATCGAAATATGTGATCAATCATACTAAAATTTGGTGAAAGAGTGTTGCCTATGGAAAGCTATTGTTGGATAAAAAACAAAACATATTTCACCAGTAGGTGTGTTACCGCCCTAAATTTTTAGACTAATTACGTCATATATCGCAAACTGTACAACCTATTGGGCTAAGATTTGGTATGTCGCGTGGACGTGGAACATTTAAATTTCTTAGTTTTTATTCGATTTTTTTCAATATTTTCCATATTCTTTTGACTTTATCAAAATTTTAACTTATTCCGATATATCACATATGTATTTGTTTGACTTTTTCATTTTTTTTTATTATTTTTAAGACTTTTTAGCGATTTTGAATTGTTTCATCATTTCTTAACCTCTTTCAACTTTTTTGAACATTTTCAATTTATTTGAACATTTTTAAGCATTTTTTTCAATTTTTTCGACATTTTTCATATTTTTTCGACATTTTGAATTCTTTCAACTTTCTTCAATGGTTTCCATATTTTTTCGACTTTTTCAGTCTTTTACACCTGTTTCAACATTTTTCAACTTCTTTTAACCTTTTTTTTACATTTCACATTTTTTTGACTTATTCAACCTCTTCAACGTCTTTAAACATTTATTTAAAAGGGACTTTCAGTGCAGTGTAGGGTATGTGAGTCTCGGCCTGGCCGAAGATAACACCTTAACTTGTTTTTTTTTTGAAGCACACTTTTCAACCATGGTTTTTATTGAAGCTAAGACTATCTTGAATTAATATTCAAGGTTGCTCAATTAAAATTCAAGGAGCTATTTTTTTTATTTAACTTTATATGTAACTTTTCATGTTTTTTTTATTTAAATGCAATTTTAACTTTGTCTTCCTTTTAATTTTTCCTCTTTGAATATTAATTCAAGATAGTCTTAACATCAGGAAAAACCATATTTTATTCAAAAAAAAAAAAAAAAAATCGAAATTGTCATCTTAGCCCGGCCATGGTTTCGATTTTATTTTTTTTATAGCACAGTCTTCAAACATTGTTAGGGTATCGGCTTTTTCAGAGGCTCACAAAGACCACAAGGGTTCATTGTGTTACCATAAACCCTCTGCTACAGTCTTATTAGTAAATTCTGGTACTTTATGAACATTAAGTGGCAATAGGTGTTCAATTTTTTTGATAAGGCCTTCATGCCATACTTTATCAAACGCCTGTGCGACATCGAGAAATATTGCAGTGCAGTATTCACTGCGCTCATAAGCCTTTCATATTTCATTTGTGATCCTATTAACCTGTTCGATTGTGCTGTGTTGTTTTCGGAAGCCGAATTGGTGAGGCGGTAATAAGTTTTTATCAGTAATATATGGCATTAATTTTGCTAGAATTAATTTTTCAAATAATTTTGACAAGCAAGGTAAAAGGCTTATGGGTCCATACGATAACGGTAGTGTACGATCTTTCCCATGTTTTGGTATCATGGTTATCAACGAGTTTTTTCATTCTTTTGGGTAATATCCGTATTGAATTATAGCATTAAAAAGCCTGGCCAGAAAGATGACACCTGAGTGAGGCAGTTCCTTAATAATTTTGGAAGTGATGTTATCACACCCAGAGGCTTTTTAGGACACATTTCTTGAATTAAACTGATTAAATTACTGCTATGGAAACTCATTTGGATATTATGGGTGTTTATTGGCAGTTGGGAAGTTATGAAGCCTTGAAGGTATGGATTTGGTTGAAAAACTGTACTTAAGTGATTCGCAAAAGCCTCAGTTTTTTCTTCATCTTATCGTCTCTTATCGGAGATTCACTTTCAGTGGGTGCTCTAATTTTTTTGCTGGCTTTCCACAAGGATTTTTGCAGTTCCACGTCTTCTTTGTTTTTTAACGCAGTCCTAAGCTTGTATGTAGCAATTTTTAGGTTTGCTTTAGAAGTTGGGGATCAATGGACCTGCCACTCTCGCCTTAACCTACGCTTATCTGCTACAAGAATTTCAATTTCACTGTTAGTAAGGAAACGGGTTTTTGTATTTTTCTCAGCCTGATCAGGTGTTGAGTGCTCAGCAGCTGAATACAGTATTGTATTAAAAACGGCAACAGCATCGTCAATATGCTCGTTGTGTTCTATCGAATAGGTTGAGTGGATGTGTGAGCTTCTGTATTTTTTGTACTTTAGCTAGTCAGTCTTATGCGATGTTAAGCTCATAGGGGGCTTAAGGTCAACTGATTTCTCTAAAAGGCAAAAAATGATTGGAGAATGATCTAAAGAGAGTTCAAAATTTGTCTCGACTGTTAATAAGGTTCTATCGATACCTCTTGTGATGGCAAAATCAATGAGGTCTGGGATTTTCCTTCGGTCGGCTAACCAATATGTTGGTTGACCAGAAGAAGCATAGTCGAACGTGGTGCGATGTTTCATTGACATATTATATAATTGTTTGCCTTTAGGGCTTATAAGACGAGATCCCCAGTATGTATGTTTGGAGTTATAGTCTCCAGCAGCTAAGAATCTAGTTCCCAAGGTATCGAAAAATTCTTTGAGTTCTGAATCTGACTGAGCACCCTGCTTTGCTAGTTAGTCTGCCTTTTCATATCCAACAATGTCGCAATGCCCAGGTACCCACTGAAGGAATACTGAATTCTCCTCACTTAGTGTACACAAAGCATTAAAACATTCTAGGACTATTTTCGACTTAATGAAATACGATTGTAGAGCTTTTAATTCAAGATAGCCTTATCTTCAAGAAAAACCATGGAACAAGAGTTCTCCAAATAAAAAAAAAATAACAACGAGGCCAGCCAAAATGACATTTTTGGTGGAAATGGCCATATGTGCTTTTCGTATTAACATGTTTTGACTTTAGCCACACTTTCACACTAGGAGCGGTACTGACGCAAGTTTTGGAAGGTGAGAAGAGAGTGATAGCCTATACCAGTCGAAGCTTAAGCAAGGCTGAGTAGAACTTTTTGACCACGGAGAAAGAATATCGATTGTGTTGGGCATTCGGAACATGAGATCTTACCTAGAAGGCTATCAATTCGTCATGGTTGCAGATCACCTGACATTAAAATGTATGAAATCCATCGATAACCCAACCAAATGGGTAGCCTGTTGGGCGCTTGAGCTATCGAGAGAAGCGCTGCAGCTAGCGGAAGTGAATACAGGTGATGATGAAGAATGCACTTGACTAAAGAAGAAGAGAGAAGAAATGCTCAAGCAGCCTGAGCAATTTTCGGACTACGCAGAGGTTGGGGCGCAGCTGTATGGACATATCCCGCAGCACACAGGTGACGAAGATTGCGCTCAATGTAAGTTATGTGTACCGACACCTTTTCAAAACGCGTCTTAAAAGGGAACCACGACAACCCAGCGGACACCTATGGAAACGAAAAACCACAGCACGCATGGCACGCAGCGAGAACGATAAAGACGATGATAGCTCAGCTATCATCCCAGAAGACATGGGAAAATCAGGTGCTAGAAATAACTCTGGCCATGATTACCAGCTAGTTGGATAGCACTGGATACAGCGTGGCGTTGCTAGTGTTTCACCGAGGCTACGAGGCAGCCTCGTTTTTGACTACGAGAACGAGGCGAGACCGAGGCGAGAACGAGGCGAGAACGAGGCGAGATGGAAAAATAAATTTTCCTCGCTTGACCGAGGCGAGGCGAGATCACACGGCACCTCGCCTCGTACTCGCCTCGGCCTCGCCTCGTCCTAGCCTCGTTTTCGAAACCAAGAGCGAGGCGCGTTTTGACGAAATCTGAACTCGTAAGAATCATATGCAGATTCAAAATATGAATGTAATTTTTTTTATTAAAATCTATATTTAACTAATATTTTAGTATTTAATTTTGAGCAAACTACTTTGTTTTATTTTTAACCCGCATGTGCTTCTTACGAGTTCAGATTTGGTCCAAGCGCTAATGCACAGAAATCCTTGGATTGCATCAGATTTTATGCGACTTCGCCTCGATTGATCGATTAGGGAAGCATGTAAGGCTATGTATGGCTATAAGCAAAACTGCATGATTGACAGCACTGCATTGAAATTGATTTATTCTAACAGATTTTCTAAGAACCGGTAAGGTGAAGCAAAACGCACAGGGTAATGCTAGTATATAAATAAAGTTCAGTATATGTATGTTCGTTGCTAATGGACTCCTAAACCATTCAACCGACCGACGAAAGATTTGACATACATATATGTTTATTAAGATTTGGGATGCTCCGTAACATAGCTTACGATAAATGGGTGATGCCACCCCCACATAACAGAAAAACAGAATTCATCATATATTATCAACAACTTGATGCAGATTAATAAAACTTGGTATATTTATAAAAGGTAGAGGCATAACTAAGATTCAATTAATAAAATGAGCGGTTCCATACCTTCAATATAAGAAACAAATTAACTTTATCGTATCTCAATATCTATTTGACGTAAATAAATAAGATTTGGTACATATCTTTCTTATAGTTTGTAAAACGTTCATAGCTTAGTTTGGTTTGGAAAAATAGGCAATGCCTCTCCTTCCCATATAAGAAAAGATTTAAATTCATCATATCTCATCCAATTCACCAAAAATAAAAACAGAATTTTTATTTTATTTCTTGAGGCTTGATGAGCCTGTCAGCCTGGATACATGTATAATTTTTTATTAATTTTAATAAAAACCTCGCTTTTTTACCGAGGTGCCTCGGCCGAGGGCGAGGCGAGGCGATGCATGTGATGGCAAGACCTCGTCCGAGGCCGAGGCGAGGCGAGACTTAAATTTATAAAACGAGGCGAGACCGAGATCAACTAGAACCTCGCCTCGCCTCGGCCTCGGTGAAACACTAGGCGTTGCCCATGCAAGGCACGGGGACACCAGCACCGAATCCCGATTCTAAAGCTGTAGCTACAAGATGTTTTTAAGATCGTGAGAAACAACTTGGCAAAAGCTGCCATGGATTAAGCGAGGCGCTATAACCTACGAAGGAGTCAATGGAAACGAATAGTGGGCCAATGGGTGCTACGTTGTCAACATCCCATGAAATTTACAGGATCATATAAAGTCATAGGATTCACCTCCCCGGTGATCCTCCAGCTAAAAAGAGGCAGACACAGATTAGCTCGGACAGCACATCCAGCTGAAATCAAACCTTTTACGCGTAACCACCTTAGTTTGATTAGGGAACATACTTTTTATTTTACTTCTACTCCACAGCAACACGAATATCTTACGTATGGAGAAAGTCACCTCCAGTGTAAATTTGATACACCCCATCCAGCACCGAGCCCAAGAGCGTATCGGATAAACTCGACAACTGAAAGTACTTAACGTAGAGTACGATATTACAATCCAGGCGAGGGTCAACATACCGTGGGAGAGTACCGCAGCTCTGCAGTACGGTAATAGGCGGCCCTATATCAACGAGCCAAAGTACGGTCACCAGTAGCGTATGGTCCAGGGGCATTCAACAAAACACGGTCTCACATTCGTCGCAAATCGCTCGTAACCACGCAGAAAGAAAAACTTCCGATCAGGCTCATGTGATTGCGTCAAAAAAACCCCACAGTCAACATCACTTGTCACCCGACGAGGACAAGCGTCTGCACGAGAGGGCAATAGTGCCGACATGAGCATAGGCTTCGATGAGGATGACGTGATCTGTTTGGGTGTTATTGAATAAAATATTTTCGAAGAGGTAACACACGCTGCAAAGCTCCCTGTTGAAAATTTCACTCCCAGTAATAGCGCAATAGCTGCCGATTCAAGCTCCCCAGGAACCGTAGCGAAAGAAAACAGCAGTACGGCCACTACTGCCTTAGCGATTCTGCAAATCAGGACTTTGACTGAAATCCAGGTTACCTGTGCGACTAAATTGGTTCTAAAACAATGTGAGAATGCGATTTTGGCCTCCACGCTGACAACCGCAATCTTCTTGTAATTAATAACTCCAGCAGCAGCAGTGACTAAGCTGTTGAAATTAAGATTAAATTTCTATTAAACACATACTATCTGTCCCTTTTTTGATACCAACAGAAAAACTATTTTTCCCAGTAATGAACCTTGATCATATCTATCCAAACCTTCCATTGAATCTATCCAAAAAAAAATGTACCTTTTCTTAAATCTTATAGCATATATACGGTGACCATAAATTGAATTGAAAAAATAGAACAAAAATTGTGTTTGAAGAAACGTATTTTTTTACATTGAAAGTAACGAAAATTCACAAAAAAATACATAAATCACAATTCATTGGCTTTGATTTCAATCAACGATTGTGTAACAAAAATATATGCATCAAATGCAAATCATTGGTAATTTTTTGATTCAAAAATTAATTTAAAATTTTTGTCTTTAAGCCCGACGGACCCTATTAAAATGTCGGCTTAGGTCAAATTTAATTTTGAAATAGGGTCCGTAGGGGTTAAAGATAAAAATTTTAAATAAATTTTTTAATTTTTTAACCATATTTCGAACCAATTGAGAGGCGTCCCATTTGATTTTCGCAAAAAAGTACACTTAAGAACCACCCTAATGTATATGGACCAAAACGCAAAAAAGTAAACCACGGAGAAAATTTTTTTTTCTTAAATTTCGAGTGTTCTTCATTATTTTCTGGTTGTACATATCCCAAAGTATCGAGAAACACAAATGTCAACCCGAAATCTGTTGCTTGCTGCCAGAATTTAGACTTGTTTCCTTGTTGCCTCTTTATGAATAAAAATTGACAAAAATACAACACGAATCAAAAAAATACGTTGTATTTAAAATATATTATTTTATACGTACTATCCGCTTTTATGAGGTAGATCTAGGTATAGTGAAAGTAACTAAATAAAATTTTTGAAGGAAAAAATAGGTTATAAGCATTTTGTATGAAAAAGAATTCGACCGCATTTTTTGATGTAACGTAACAGTCAAAAATCCCAGAAAGTCTTTTGGTTCAAAATCTAGCACGTCAACAAAAGAGAACGACCGCATTTTCTCCGAGCACTTTTAGTCTATTTTCTAAAAAAAATAAGAAATAAGAGGTCATTTACTTATGTGTGTGTCCAGAGCCAAAAACAATTTGTAACGTAACAGTCTTTTTTCATCGATAATATTTAGAAGAGCGAACTGAGAATCTTTAGATCGCCCTAGAGCATCAAATGATAAGTTTAACAAGAAGGGAACGCTGCAAATTGAGTTTGCTGAAAATTTTGCCTGCGAGGGACAAGACGAAGTGCAAAGTGCACATTTTTATCAAAAACAGCTAACTTTGCTTACTACTGCCTTCTATCACAGCGAAAAATTTCAATCAAAGATTTTCGTATCTGACAACTTAATGCACACAAAATTTATCTTTTACTCTCATTCCATACATGTAAATTTTGCTGTCAAGACTATTTTACTTCTTCTCACGGGAAAGGTTGTATAGATGGTATAGGCGCAACTACCAAAATGATTGTAATGAAGCATGTTTTGTCTCCTAAATGTATCGTGAACTGTGCTTCAGACTTTGTTGCTGCATTTCATCGTACAGAATTGAGAATCGCCATCGAGGAAGGTAATGAACGCGATTTCTCCAATATAAATTACATTAAAAAGTATCCGCGTTATAGAGTCGGCTCACCAAATTCAAGTGATTGGTAGAACAATCATCACTTTTACCACTTCGAAGCAAGAATACGATTTATATTTTTTACTGATCTCCACTTTGTAAATTATTTTTAATAAAATTTAATGAGTTCAGTGAATAATTAGAGCTTTGTTGGTTCTTTAGGATTCCATGTCAATTACCTGGAGCTTCTAAAATGTCTAATCGTAAGACCTCTGAATTAATGATATATTGTGAAATTAAACAATTTAAGCCATTTTAATGCTTAATTTTACTTTTTATACCAACGTAGATCGCAAAGGTAACGTAACAGTCTTTTCGTGTAACGTAACAGTCCGAACATATTTGCTTCTATAGAACTCAAACAAAATGTTTTTTATGTAATTAAAATTTAATAAATTACTATCATTCTAAAGCCTAGAAATTATAAGCTTCACGTTGAAAACAGTCCACCAAAAGAGCAGACTTTTCCAATAATGTAAGGCAACTTTAAAATCTTCTTCCAAAATTATGTAACGTAACAGTCCATGCTGACACGTTCATAACTCCTAAATGACAAGGCATACAAATATTTTTATAATAAAACAAAATGGTATTACAGAAGCATACTCTTAGATGCATCCATAAAATAATTTATGTCAAAATATGCATACGAATGTAACGTAACAGTCTGCGTTTTGGTCCATATTTATACATTAGAGCAGGGATGCGCACAAAAATTTATTCGCGAGCTGGCCACTACAACAACATCAATTTAGGTAAAAAAATGAAAAATATTTTGCGAAAAACTTCGTAGTATTGACGAAAATTTTGAAATAGCGGCGGCAAGCTAATTGCATGTAAACAAAAACAAAAATCTCAAGGTGAAGGAGCAAATGAATTAAAAAAAAAAATCACACAAACAATGAAGTGCGTTGAAGAAAAAATTACAGGAACAAAATACATGCAGTGTTTGCGGACCGAAATTATTTAACTTAAGCAACGGCAAGGGTTGAACGAGTCGATGTGTTGAAGAAAAAATTACAAGAACAAAATACATGTGGTGATTGCGAACCAAAATGATTTTGCTCGAATAACGGAAAGAGCTCGAGATGAGCTCAATATTTTTTGTTATTGTTGTAAGAGCTAAAAGAGCTATTTGAGCTATGGGATGCGCATCCATGCATTAGAGCACCCATGAAAGGTATGAAATGTGAAAAAGTGTTATATGTTTCGCTCCACACGCCTTTTCTAATATAATGGGGTTAAAAAAGAAGATCTGCATAAAAATTTAGTGTTTCTATTGGAAACAGGCTAGTCGCTTTTGACCCAAAATCTGGAAAATGAGCTTAAAATGAGTTTTTTTATCTATCGATCTACAACTGTAAAACAAAAGATTTTTGGTGATAACGACCCAAGACATTTCGATGTAAAATTAAATGGCTAATACATCTTTCATACACTATTTGGATCTATATGTGTGCGTTCGTGGTCTTAAATGATGTTAAACACAAATTTTATGAATAATTTTTCCATTTTTTTTTAAACGGTCCCCATTTTGCAGATCTTCTTTTTTAACCCCATTCTATTAGAAAAGGCGTATGGAGCGAAACAAATCAAACTTTTGCACATCAATTTTCTACAAATATTTAAATTTATTATGGGTTTTCATTGATAAATTAATATTTTTGAAAGTTCACAAGATATGAACTTTAAAATGAATTTAAGTTAATTGAATATAATTTACAATTTTATTCGCTTTAAACGTAGAATATTCAATGTATTGAATATTGAACAAAATATCAATTTACTAGCTAATGCCCACGACTTTGAACGCGTAGCCTGTTTTTAGTTTGTTCTGCGAAGGCAAACAATTCAATTTCTTTAGTAGACCTGCTGTAATTTTTGATCATTATTCACAGCCCGCGTTGTTGTTTGAAATCAATGTTGCAAGATTTCAATTACGGAAAACTGCAAATTCTAAAAAAACTAGAAAACTGCTACCTCCGAACTAACCAGATTTTTTGGAATATATAAAATTTTAGTGGTTATTAAAAGTTGATAACCTTTTTTTTAGTCATTATTTCATAAAAAAAGCTGCGATTTGCAAAATAAAACTGCCACTGTGTCTAAAAAACTTGATTTTGCAGTTAAAACTGCTACAATTGCAACGCTGCACTTTAGGTCAAAAAGCCCATTTTACTGGCCAAAACCTAATTTATACAAGTGTTGCTATTTAAGTTTTGTTGTTGTAGTGTAACGGAGAATACTTCAAAACAAACAAAATTGTATTTTGTTTTTGGAAAAAATAATTTACCGTTTTTTAGCGATGCGTCAAAGTTGATGCATTTGCATTCTGCTGTGATAACGCAAACAAGTGGTGATTTTTATATCTTTTTTAACTATTGTGAAATAATTGAAATAATTTGTTTTTTTTTTTTTTTAAATAAAAATGGAAAATATTGATGATGGTATGTATAATATAATTTCACTTAAAACATTTAAGTATATTTTGGTTTTCTGTGAAAAAAATCTAAAATGGAAGTGATACCCCTGATTTGTCAAATTTTTTTAAATTTCCAACTTTGTGTAAGCTTTTAAAATTTTTTTGGAATTTGTTAGCCTTATGATACCCTTAATTAGTTAGATGTTACTGTTGTTAATGTTATTTAGAAATTTGGATGCCCGATTTTGCACGTTTTCTTTTTAATTAATTTCTTTGTCAGGTGACTTATTCTTCCGCAATCCTGATTTATTCGAAGTCTGGTTGCAAAAGACAGACAAAAAGGAAAAAGAAGAGGCTGTTTTCAAATATTTATTGGAAAATACTGAGGATGCTACTAGTCTAAGTTATTTGCGGCAGAGTGCGCATAATTTTTGCATTAGAGCTTACGAAAAATGGGTAAAATTCCACTGGAAGTTGTCTGCTTTCCAACAGCAAAATATTACTTGGCTGAAGTGCAAAATATTGATAAAAAAGCAACAACCGGCATCAAGCACGTCTGTGGGCAGCCGTCCGCAACTCTCTTTTAGGGAAAAATCGGAACGTTCTAAACGACGGGCCGCAGCAGAGCTATCTAATATTTGCAGCAACGACACCAATTTGCTTGTAAGAGCTGCGACTATATCTGCTCAAAAAGAAGGTCAAGTAAACATGGAGGCAGTCCTACGGGAAACAATTAAAAGCCCAACGAGGCCAAGTAAAGTGAGCGAACTTTGTTTCGAAGAAAATACTCGTAATAAGCCAATACGTATGTCACCTGATGAAGCGTTAGCATTTTCGCTTGAAAACAACTTCACTAAAGAGCAATATTGTAACATACGCCGTGAAAGCAAACTTCGTAACTGTGACATATATCCACATTATAATGAAATAGCGAGCAGAAAAATCAATTGCAGGCCAGATGGCCTCGTAAAAAAAGAGGTGTTTGTGAAAGTTCCATTACAAGACCTTCTGAAGCACACTGCAAGAAGAATAGTTGAGATGCAAAAAGAGGTTATCAGAGCACAGATGAATAGAAGTCAAGATAATATTTTAAAATCACAATTGATTGTTAGTTACGGATTCGATAGCAGTACAGGACAAGCCCAATATAAGCAAATATTCAAAGAAGCAACTGATTCTCAATACCTGGAGTCTTCTCTTTCAGCTACAACGGTTGTTTAAGGCTCGTGGACTCCTCGGGAAATATTCTTTGGAACAATCGCACTCCGCAATCAATTAGATTTTGCAGACCTCTAAAGCTCGAATTTGTGAAAGAAACATCAAGCGTTGTTCTAGAAGAAGATTTTGAGCTCAAAAAAGAAATATCACTCTTGGAAAAGATTAAAATACACGTTGAAGGAGAAAAATATATTCAAATTGAGTGCAAGCTATTTCCAGCTCTTATTGATGGCAAAGTTTTAAATATTCTTACTGGAACAAAATCGACACAAACATGTCCTATATGTGGAGCTACGCCAAAGGATTTTAAAATTTTTTTTTGTATTTTTGAATTTGTATTACATGCAGGTTACAAGTGCGACATCAAAAAGTAGCAAATCAGAAATGAAGATGATAAAACTACAGTTTCAGAAAAAAAGAAATCAATACAAGATTTATTTTTCAAAAAACTTGGCCTCATAGTAGATAAACCGAAAGTAGGTGGTTTTGGGAGTACAACGATGGCAACACTGCGCGCCGAGCTTTTGCGGAAAATGAAATGTTTTCTCAAATTACCGGCATTGACAAGGACTTGATATTTTGGCTTAAAATAATTTTAATAAGCATGTCTTGTCAATTTCCTTTAATTGTAAACAAATTTCAGGTTTACTGCTTTGAAACCGCAAAAATTATTCAAAACATGTATTCCTGGCTGCCAATGACAGCAACTTTACACAAAGTTCTTATTCATTCAAAGGAAATTATAGAGGGTATAGTTCTTCCTGTTGGTTATTGTGGAGAAGAATCAGCAGAGTCTCGACACAAATTATACAAATCTGATAGACTACATCATGCACGCAAAAGTAGCCGCGTTAATACACTTTTAGACGTGTTTCATAGAGCAATGGACACATCAGATCCAATAATTTCTTCGCTGACTTTAAATACTTAGACGCATTCAGACTAAAAAGCGTCTCCAACTTCCGACAGAAGTGATCCAATTATTAAGGTGTGAAATCCCAGTCGAAGAACTTAACCTAACAAGCTATGAAACACGCGAGAATGAAGAAGAGGAAGATGAAATTGGGGAAACCGAAATTTTAAGTTCAATGTATTTAAACATTTTAACTAATTTATCTTTAGAAAGTGATGCTTAAGTAAACGATATGTATTTCTTAACCTAATATTACAATCTATAAATAAAAACACATCTTTTATTTCATTAATTATGGAATTTTAAAAAATGTAGTACGTGCCATTTTTGACCCGGTAACACAAGGGTTAAGATTTTTCTCAGAGTTCTTCTTTTAGCCTAGAATCAACATAAAAAATAGCCGTTATAAGGTCTGAACCCATAGAGTCCGTCAAGTCCGTTGCGTCAAAGTTTACAACTGACAACCCATGAAGAGCGTCCCATAAGCAACTTATCCGTCAACGCAACGGAAGAAGTTGGGCAACTTTTAACTTTTGATGTACACCCTTGTGCAAATTAATGTGGACAAAACAATTTTTCTACCATTTTTACAAATTTGATTCTGAAAACACTTTTTAAGGCAAACGTATTGAGCTTATTGTTATTCTAAGCTTAAAACGTGCCCATTGTTGTATGTTTCGGGAAATCTTAATAAAAAATTGTGAGTATTTTACTTGTTTTATTTTAAATATAACGTTTTGACTGGTTATGTTGAATTTTAAGTGACAGATTGAATGCGTTCCAAAAAAGGATATCGCAATAGAGATACGTTCTAAAGTAATTACACTGTCTGAACATTCTTATTTGACACAAATACAGATTGCTAAAGAATGTTGCATTTCTAAAAGTGCAGTAAACATGCTTATTAAGGTTTACTTGGAAACTGACTTAATTTCACCTCAGAGGAAAGAAATATGCCGCCATAAAAGAAAAACCAATACGAAAGAAGATACCCTATTGTTGAGAAATAGTAAAATTAACCCCACAAGGATCAGTGATAACTGACAGAAAGATCTAGCTATTGCCGGAACGATCATGCTTCATAAATACGGCGTCGATCGTTAGAAATTGGCTAAAAGGCACTGAGACCCGTAAAGAAACAAGTTTTGACCGTAGCAATGAAGAAAAAGAGTATGGCTTGGACTGAGAAGTACAAGAATTGGACTATGGAGGATTCGGTAAAGGTGTTGTTTTCCGATGAAAGCCATTTTTTCGTTCAGGGTATGTGCCACCAGTTCGATCGACGGTCTGTAGCGAAACCGATTTCACAAGCTCACATTTAGCAGTCAGCCTGTAAAACAAATGTTTTGGGGATGCTTCTCATTCTTCGATCTTGAATCATAAATACCCATAACAGGGATGATGAAGGGTCAAAAATATATGAATATATTTACAGCATACACTGGCTGCTGAGTTGTCAAAGTTGAATTTGGAAAATCCTAGTTTTCAACATGACTTAGCACCTCGCCGTAAATCAAAAATAGTAAAAAAATTTTTCACTGATAATAGAATTACAGTGTTCGATTGGCTTGGTGAATACCTGACCTCATTCCAATTGAGTATTTATTGTCTTTATGCAAAACTAGGTTCAGAAAAATGGATTGTACAACCAAACTTAACCTGATTGAGTCAGTTATTAAAGTAAGTATGGTACTGGAATCCCAAAATCCCTAATGACTGCAAATAAATTATAAGATTCATGTCAAAACGCATTAAAATGGTGCTTAAAGAAACGGTGGACACATTGAATATTAATTTGTAAAGTTTTGTATATTTTTTTTTATTTTTCATGAATAAAACATATTTTTTGAGTAAAGACTGGCTAGTCCACATTAATTTGCACAAGGGTGTAAGTTGAATACTTTGACATATGTGAGTTTGTGCGAAACATAGAAAAAAAAGAGAGACAAGAAAATTAAAATTGTTTTCATGTTTAAGAAATATATTAATGCGCAGTATAAAGGAAATATAATGAAATTAATCATTCAAAAAGCTTTCTTTTTTGATTTTTTATTTGACTTTAAATGCGTTGCGGACGTATTCATTGGGCCGCTTTCTTCCTTCATTTCCGTCTTGTCAGTTGTGAACTTTGACGCAACGGACTTGACGTGCTCTATGGGTTGAGGCCTTTAGTTTTGGCCAGTGAAATGGGCTATTTGACCTGACGTGACGAGACGGTTACAATTGAACGAACGTTTGCACTCGTTTCGTCTGTTTTGACCAGAGCTGGGCACCACTACACGTGTGTTTCTCTTAAATGTTCTTCAATGCATGTGTAGTTGTGCTTTGTTCGCTTTTCAAAGCAAACTGAATTAACGCTCTCTGCTTTATATGCGTATATGAAAAGTTTTTCTCATTCTGCCGCAGTCCCGCGCGCGGTGCGTTTTGCCCATCCACGGTTTTGACATTTAACCCAAAATGTTACGCTTGCCAACAAACCGAAAAAGCTGTTGTGACGAGTAGCAACGTTTTAAAGTTCTGTTCTTACGGAAAAATACGTCTCGTCAAAATGTTTCGTTCACTTTCGATCAATTACGTAGGCTCATTTTGGCTATCAACATTGGTTTACATACACTCGAACTTACTCGTTATGTCTCTTCTCGTCTATTTTGGTTTAGGCTAAAGTCAGCGTTTACACAAGGAAACTCTTGCCGGAAAGTTTCCTTGTTTTTAGGCAAGAGAGGAAAAACGAAAGGGTGGTGTACAGGATTTTCGGTACCCGCAAATTCTCTTTCGTTCTGTTCGTTAGCTTATATTTTGATTTAACTCTACGTTTGCTGTGGTGGATCGACACAGTAACTGCTTTGATATTCACAAGCAGAAAGAAATTCTAGTTTTCGTGTGTAAACGCAAAACAAATTCACAAAAGGAAATGGACAAGAATTTGTTTCATCGAATTTCCTCTTGTAAACCTTGACAAAGAACAAAGCACACACACTAACTAACACATTCAATTCCCATTCAACGATTTGTTATGCTTACATGCTTTTCAACACACATAGAAAGCATCTATTAAAATTTGTCGCACATTTCCGTAACGCATTACCCCCATGTCAACGCGCGTATAGAAGTATATACCTATTTGAAAAAAAATTTTTTTAAACTAAATGAGATTTTCTATTAAATAAGATAACGGGAACAAAATTTATCTTCTTCAAATATTTAGAAAAGGCGTGTGGAGCGAAACAAATAACACTTTTTCACATTTCATGGGTGCTCTAATATACATATTTGCTTGAAATGTGTGCCAAACGATAGAGCTCGAAGAGCCGAAATAGAACATATAGGGTTGCCTGGTCTAATCCGGTCTTAAACATGGGCTGCCACCTGTTTTTGGGGCCAATTTTTCTCAAATTAAGGCTTTGGCAAGGCAACCCTGCTTCGTTAGTTTCACCAAAATGGCTCACTATGTTTCGCGTACATCCCATCCTGTAATCTAATACACTCGACTTTTCTACAGCGGGCTCTCCGCCTATCCGGAATTTTTTTCTTGATCGTGAAAGGTAAAAATATTTCATCTCTGCGTTCAGCGAAAAAACAGCGAAAATTTGAGTTCAAATCCAAACCGACAAAGTTAGCGTCACGGTTATTAGATTTCATAATCAGCTTTTTAATAGGGATTGCTAATTGATATCGATAACAACTTACATATCGTTCAGCAAAGGGTTGCCGTTAGTAGAAATAGATTTATAATGTAGATTAGTAAATAGTAGATTTGCGTGGCGCATGAAAGCAGAACAAAAAACAGAACATTTTCGATAAACAACATTTTTGTAATTTTCCATTAAAAAAAAATACGCAGACGAAGCGCCTTAGAACTGTTCTGCTAAAAACAGAACGGATGGTCACCGTAAGCATATATCATTTAATCTGATGTTTATTGAATCAACTTTGTTAATATCTGCAAGCATGTATTATCATATCATTTATATTTCATATCTGAATTTAATTGTTTAACGATCTGTAAATATTTTTATTTGTATTAACTTATAATTTTTTTTGCAATTGTAAGTAAATAAATGAATAATAATAATAAAAAACTTTCTTTGAAGGATTATGTTTACGATTATGCGAATGAAATTTTGTATAAATAATTTTAAATAAAACGGCAACACTAGAAAAAGTTGTTCGTGTAAGTAGACTTGGCAAACAGCTGTTATTCTCTACACTAAGTAGCAGTGTTACCAGGTAATGTGAAGCTTATTCCCCGCATCGCGCCGAAAAATTCCCCAATTTCCCCACACGTTTCTACCGAAAAAATACAACTTTTATAAATGTTTGACATATTCGTTTATTAAAACAAACAACAAAAAATTCAACTTCGTTTGAGTAAATATTTATTACAACTAGAGTTCGCACAGTGGTTGAAATTCAACCATTAAAAATGCTTTTGGTATTAAAAAACTGATAGAAAAAAGAGCTATTTTTATCATCGCTTTTAAAAAAAGGAAACATGCTAACTAAAATCTTGCCCTATCCCTATATCTATATGTTCTTGAAGTTCAATATACATATCTCCATACCGAATTTCATCAAAATCAGTCAATTAGTTCAGCCAAGGAAACATATTATCCTGATAAAAGCGTGGCACCACCCACATTAAAAAAAAGCTTCAATCTATCTCCATACCAAATTTCATCAAAATCGGTCCATTAGTTAAGTAGCGAAAACATATTTTCCTATTGAAGGAGTGGCACCTTCCATTTTAAAACAAATACGTTTCCTTAAGGTCAATCTATTTCTGAATTTCATCAAAATCGGTCCATTAGCTTAGTAGTAAAACATTTTTACCTGTAAGGGACGTGGTACCGCTCACTCAAAACAAATATCTTTACTCAAGATTCAATATATCTACATACCAAATTTCATCAAAATCGGTGTAGTGGCACAGCCGTGATACCGTTCTTTCCCATTAGTGACGATGCCACGCCTCCTTAAAGAGCTTGAAAATTTTAATACCATTTTTTAGGGCACAATCTCCAAACCAAATTTTCCCAAAATCAATCCACTTGTTTAACCGTGGAAACGTATTTTCCTGTTGAAGGCGTGGCTTCGCCTACTATAGTATTAAAAAAAATTCACATTCTGCACTGGTCCTCTTCATAACTACTACAACAAAAAAAAAAAACTAAGCGATTATGTTGTGCTATGGCAGTTAAAAAAGGATGGATGTACTATAGTTAATCCTCACTCTCTCACAAACAAAGAGTAAGAAGCTGTTGCATGTCTCAACTCTAAGGTTCGATTAGGGGCCGTCCATTAATTACGTGAGGTGTATTTTTGAAAATTCGGACCCCCCTCTCCTCCTCTTGATAAGATTTGGTGAGTTCTGACGGGACAGCCCCCCCCCCCTCCCATCCATGAGACTTGCCTTCTAATTTTTAAATGTAATCTGCTATAATAATGCTTAGTCTCTGCATCAAAAGTTAACGTGAGATTTTTATTGACCCCCCCCCCCCCCTTTGTGAGACTTGGTGAGATTTTTCCGGACCCTCTCCCCCCGTATTTTGAATCACGTAATTGATGGACTTCCCCTTATAGTATTAAAAAACTGAACTGGAAAGAGTAATTTTTTGTCATCGCTGCAAAAATTTAGATCATAGTATCATGTCGCTACATCCCTACCACTATCTCTTTCTCTTACTTAGGGCGCAATCTATCTCCATACCGAATTCATCAAAATCGGTTCATTAGCTTAGCTGTGACAACATATTTTTCTACTGGGGGTTGGTACCGTCCACTTTAAAGCAAATAGCTTGCCTCGGGGTTCAAACTATCACTGTACCAAATTCCATCAAAATGGGCACATTAGCCCATATGACACACAGTCGTGATATCGTTTTTCCCATTAGTTTTTAGACATCTTTTTTAGGGTTCAGTCTCCATCCTAACAAAATTTCATCACAATCGGTCCGTTAGTTTAGTAGTATCGACGTATTTTCCTGTAAGAGGCGTGACACCGCCCACTAAAAAAATATATTTTTACTTAAGATCCAATCTATCTACATACCAAATTTCATCAAAATCGGTGATAGCCGTGATAGCGTTTTTTTACATTTGAGGCGATGCCACGCCCCTTTTTAGAAATCAGAGTTTCTAATAATCTTTCTTAGGATACAATCTATCTTCAAACAAAATTTGATCAAACTCGGTCTATTAGTTTAGCCAAGAAAACGTTTTTCCTTTTTGGGGGCGTGGCACTGCCTACTATTGAAAAACAAAGTATACATGTCCCCCCATCTCCTCACAACCTTTCCAACAAAAAATTGAGCGATTACGTTGTGCTATGGCTGAGAAAAAGTGGTGCAACCGTTTAGAGATTGCCTATTTATATTAGGGTTGTAACGGAAGTCATCTATTCGGAGGCGGATGCGGACTTCAGAAATTGATCTCCGCGGATGCGGAGTTTTAACGGAAGCGGAAGCGGAGGTGGAAAAACAATTTGAAAATATTTAAAATTTAGTATTAGTATTAAATGAACACTAGTAGGCATCCTAGATTTCCAGCTGAAGAAGCTATTTTTCAGAATTTATTATGCAATCCTCAGTAGGAGATATTATTCGTATTTTAATTCTTTTCAGGATCAATAAATACATTTTTGAAATATAGTACACGAACGATGTTTTTTTAATTCATTTAAAATAATATATATGGGGCACTCAATGCCAAATCACCGAGGTTTTGACCCGACCCTCTTCAATTTCGCTAATTTTTTGATATATTTTAGTTCGTATTAAAAGCAACAAGCACACCAATTTCCAGTCTTTTATTCGAAACCGTTATTGAGTAATCGGTTTTTTAAATTTTAAAACAAAAAACGATAGACTAGTTATAAATATTGATATCAATAAAAAGTAGGATATCATTTTTTTCGTATTTGAATGTAGTTTCTGAAAAAGAAAAAATAAAAAAAATTAATCGCAGTAATAATCAGTTAGTTATTAACGTTTAAAGATTAAAATCGACATTTTCGAAAAGTGCGACACCTTTGATTTTTCTTAAAAACTTTCTCAAAATTCTACTCTATATTACGCAACTTTTAAGCTGTAGTTCAAGATGTGCTGACAATTTTTTTAATTTTTTTTCGAATTTTGAAAATTTTATATTTGTTTCTTATGATGGAATTATATATAACACTAGTTTAAACAAAAGAAGATATAGCTTCTCACATACTTTATTAATGTAGTCATACATTCTAGAAATGCCCACCATTTTTTTTCAGTTTTTTGAACTTTATTCAATTATTTGGTCATATTTCCATAATTTTTTTTTAACTAAAAAAAAATGTTGGAAAAATAAGGATTTTATGGGTAATTTCTGTTTGATAAAAAAAAAATCAATATTTTGACCCAATTTTAGTTCATACGATACCCATGAATGTGACAAATATGTTGATTAAATTTCATAAGGATCGGCTCAGTAATTTTGGAGAAAAGACTGCTAGCACCGTATGAAAAAAGTGAATTCGCTCAAATAAAGTTGCAAAAATATACTTAGAGAGCGATGTTTCAAAACGATGTTTTTGAAATGGACTACTTTCGAAATCTGTGTAAACGAAATTTATACTAGGTTGTACCCATAACCATATCTTACGAATCTAGCCCATCACAAATAAAATGTAAATTAGCTTAAACACAGAATTTTCCACTTTGTAAGTTCTAATGTTGAATTTATAAGTTCCGTTATAACTCCGATTTACCTCATCAAAATTTGCGGATGCGGAGGCGGAGGCACAATATCAAGCGGAAGTTCCGCACTTGCGGATGCGGAGCTCCGTTACAACCCTAATTTATGCAATGATAAAATTATGTAATAAATTTAGGAAAAACTTTATACAAAATTTTTTATACATCAAACAAATTTAACCAAATAGACCTGAAAACTTAAAATAAAAATCATATTTGAACCACAAAGAGGAATATTCCTTTTGCTGTTTAAATTTTGGAATTTCAGTTATCTTTAGTGTCGTATGTTTCGATTGAATTTTTGTAGTAAGTCCATTTTGAAGTCAATATTTTTAAAATCAGTCTTTTTAAAAAGGTAATTGGCCAATAGTATTGCCTCCACAGTTTTTATGGATAATCTTTTCCTCTGCTGTGGAGTGTGGTATACTAAATATATCGGTCATTCTTTTAATAACTGCACACTTTGTTTTTTTTTTTACGTTTTTGAACATTTTTTGAATCGAAATATCTCAAAAACTGTAGTAGATAGGATAAAAAATCATTTAATCATTTAAGAAAGACTATAACTTTATAAAAGAAATAAAAAAATTTTTTTTTTATTTATTTATATGTTGTTCCTCAATCAATCCTAAAAGTGCATGTGCTTTCATATCTTTGGAAACTACAAATTTTTTACTGATGACGCGCACCATGTTTTTTCAAAATAAAATTCGACATAAATTTTTTTTTATACACTACACCGCGGGTATATTCACTTTGTCTCTCCGTTTGTAACACATCTAAGGGGGCGTGGCAGGTATGGAAAAGTATATATATTCTTGATCAGCGTCACCACCTGAGTCCATTTAGCGATGTCCGTCTGTCTGTCTGTCTGTCTGTCTGTCTGTCTGTCTGTCTGTCTGGGTGTCTGTTGAAATCAGTTTTACGGGAAAACCAAGAAAGCTAATTGAATGAAACTATCACACACAGGTCACATCTTCTTGCAGGCATCTTGCTATTGAAAATGGGCAAAATCGGTTGACAGACACGCCTACCGCCCATACTCTATGTATATTTACCCCGGCCAATTTTGAAAAAAGTTTCAGCGATTTTGATGAAACTTGGTGATTTGGTGCACATGTGAACCAAATTAAGATTAGGCTGGGTTTCAAGTTTCCAAAGAGTCGTAAAGGGGCGTGGCACAGCCCTAAATTTTATCATTAATATTACCATATCTTGTAAGCCGTTCAAGATATTGCGATTAAATTTGGTAAACGGATACATATAAAATATATCTTGAATTGTGATAAAAGTGGGCGGAATCGAAAAAGTGGGCGTGTCGCTTTTCAACTGTTAAAAATTTTGATTCCGTATATCTCAAAATTCGCACAAACGATTTCCATAAAAATTTTGGAGATGATGCCGCTGAAAACAGTCATCAATAAAAGCTCAGCTACTGGACCGAAAAAACTCGTTGAAGGGCGTGGCACAGCCCACAATATTTATAAACGTTATATTTAAAGAACTAACAACGTAATCGTTATAAAATTTAATGAGGCAGATATACTTGCTATAAGGTCTCTTACTACAAAAATTTGGTCCAATAGTAACTGTGGGCGTGGCACCTCCCATATAAGCAAAAAACGTTTATTGTTATAGATAGTGTGCTATGAGAGTAATCTTCATAAAATTTGGTGTATAGATAACAGTTACTATAAGCTTTAAAAATAAATTAATTTTGACAGGATTGCATCAGTGGGCGTGGCACCTCCCATATTAACATAAATTTGTTAGCGCTGTTTTAAGTAAACTATTGCAGCAATTGGTATGAAATTTAATGTATGTATTTCTGTCGCTATAGGGGATATCTGAATCAAAAGTGGCTGAAATAGCATCAGTAGGCGTAGCACCTCCCATACAAATAAAATACGGTAAGTGGCATATTTATCGAAATATGTGAGCAATCATACTAAAATATGGTGTTAGGGGTTTGGTTATGGAAAGCTATTTCTGGATCAAAACCGGGCTGGATTGTACCAGTGGGTGTGCCACCGCCCTAAATTTTGAATTTTTGTTGCAGCATATGCGATATATGCTATACAAGCTATTGAGCTAAAATTTAATATGAGGATGTCGATCGCGAATATAATTTATTATACCAAAAGTTGGCGGAAATAGAGAAGTGGGCGTGGCATATTTCAAAATTTTCACTTCTATTCGATTTTTTCCAACATTTTCTACATTCTTTCGACTTTTTCAACCTTTCAACTTTTTCCAATATATCCTATATGTATTTGTTCGACATTTTCAACCTCTTTCAACTTCCTTCATAAGTTTCTTTATTTTTTCAACTTTTTCATCAACTTTGAATTGTTTAAAAATTTTTCAACCTTTTTCAACTTTTTTAGAGTTTTTCAACCTCTCTCAACTTTTTTCAACATTTTGCATACATTTTCGACATTTTCCAACCTCTACCAATCTTTCTAACATTTCACATTTTTTTCGACGTACTCAACCTCTTCAATGTCTTTTCAACATTTATTTAAAAGGTTATTTCAGTGCAGTGTAGGGTATGTGAGTTTCGGCCTAGCCGAAGATAACATCTTAACTTGTTTTATTTTAATTTTACTTTTAATCAATCCTAAGGCGGGAATTTCGATATGAAAGCACATGCATTCTTAGGATTGATAGATGAATAACATATAAAAAAATAACGGAAGGTGTTATATTGAAAATATTTTGAGAAAAATTTTTGTAATTAAAAAAAGTGTTTTAACAAATGTATGTATTTAAATTTTTTAACATTTTCATAAAGTTATAGTTTTTCTTAACAAATATGATTAAATGATTTTTTATCCTATCTACTATAAATTTTGAGATATTTCGTATCAAAAAATGTTCAAAATCGTCAAAAAAAATGTGCAGTTATTGAAGGAATGACAGATACATATGTATGTATGTTGAATAATTCTTTTGATAAGAGGAAATTTAAACTCTTAATTTTTTAGTTTCATTGAACATACTTTGTTCCAAAATTTTTTTAAATCTATTACCTTTAACCCTTCGCTGCACGGCATTGCATGTATGCAATGTAAACTTCTCGTAGATCTGGCAAGTATTCTATTGCTAATTTTACCGTTATTTGTGAGTTAGCTATCCCTTTTATTGTTTTACACTCAGTTTATCAAGTGATTTCGTACAGATCAGTGAAAACAAGTGTAAAAAAGTATAGAAAGTAATTAGTGTCTTGAGTACTTGAAAAATGTGTGTTTTTTTCTTATAATATTGTGAAAAATTGCAAATTTAAACTAAAATGTAAGTAGAATATGAAAAGTTTATTATAATTTCTTTATAAATTTTTCAATTATAAGACATTTACTTATGAGCTGTGGCATATCATATATGGGGTAAAACACACGAAAACGCCACCTGAAAAAATTTTTGGCCCCGATTTGGCTGAAATTTGGCATTATTGTAGCATCAATGTCCATCAATAAAAGTGCGCTTAGGATATTGCCCTAATATTATTTTTTGTTCAGATACGCGGGTATGAAATTCACGATTTTCGTACTTTTCCAGAATAAGTGTTTTTTTCGAAAATTCATAGCTTACAGTAAACTTTATCAATTAATAACACAGGACCACAAAAAAAGGTCAAGAAGTTGGAACGTGAGGTATCATGCGGTATGTATTTTTGCCTCCTAAACACGAATCCGAGGTCAGAATTTTTCCATCACCCTCAGATTTCGATACAACCTCAAAATTACACCTAAAAATACGTTAAAAGAAAGTCCTTGAAAAAAAAATTAATTAAAAATTAAATTAAAAAATTTTTCTAGATTATGAGTTTTAGTGCACCAAAATACCTGCGGATATGCATCAATTTTGATTTTTTATAGGAAAAAATTTTTTGACTTTTGGGGGTGTAATGGGGTACTGGGTGGTTTTGGGTGGGACCAAGTGGTTGAAATCAGTTTTTATCTACATATATTAACAGCTTTAGTCAACCAAAATACATAGGAATACGCATTCATTTTGAAATTTTACAAAAAACAGATTTTTAACCCCCTTTGGGGGTATATGGGGGAAAAGTGGGTACCTAAAATTAATTTTTATTGTAAAATAGTATTAAAGCACACCTAAATACGTAATATAAATAAGGTCCACATTCTGGATTTTGGTTAATTTTTTTTTTAAGGACTTTCTTTTAACGTATTTTTAGGCGTAATTTTGAGGTTATGTCGAAATCTGAGGGTGATGGAAAAATTCTGACCTCGGATTCGGGCTTAGGAGGCCAAAATACATACCGTATGATGCCTCACGTTCCAACTTCTTGACCTTTTTTTTATAAGTGGATGTGATGAGGTTCAACTTCAAATCTACGTTGACACTCTGGAAAACTTAAATAATAATTTTGATAAGGTGCATTCCAGTCTCGAAGAAGAAGATCCCGGTAAATTTGAGACCGACTCACGCTTAAGTTTTTGGTCAACATATATTGAATTAAAGGCAGCGCTCACAAGATTCCAAAATTCTCATCGGGTAGACAACATTCAATCGTCCACTAGACAACATTTACATGAGGACACACCCTCTATTTGTGTGAAATACTCTCGCTCACGACTGCCCGAGCTGCAGTTACCCGTTTTTAATGGTTCCATTACAGAATGGCCACATTTTTTTGCGATGTCTCAGTCGGTGGTTAACAATGACCAGGAAATTACCAAGCTTGAGAAATTCCAACATTTGCGATCATGTTTGAAAGATTCGGCTTTGGACACAATTCGGTCAATAGACATTAGTGACGGAAACTATGATAAGGCGCTCGAATTACTTACTCGTAGATTTGATAACATGCATCTTATTTTCCAAGCTCATATAAGAGAGCTTTTTGGATTACGAAGCATTGAACCAAATTCCGTAGAAGGACTGCTAATGCTTACTGATAGCATAAACTCTCATATTCGTGCATTGCAAACTATGGCAAATAAAGAACAAATTGCTGATAGTCTGATTATTTATCTCGTTTCGCAAAAATTGGATCCAGTGTCACATACAAAATGGGAGGAAATGTCTATAGTTGATACAATACCCACATGGGATCTGATGGCAGAATTTCTGGAGAAGAGATGCCAAATTTTGGAGAATGTGGATTTCGCCACAACTGGTCACAGTAAACTTCTACACAAAAGTACTCATCGTACTCCTCCTAATCGAAAGGTGCTTGTAGCAGCTAAGCCTTCAATGGCTGGATGTACATTTTGCGACAACGCAAACCATTTAATTTATACTTGCTCTCAATTTGCTAATCTCTCTGCAGGGATACGCCTAAAGGAAGTAAGGAAACATGGCCTTTGCATCAATTGTTTAAAAAATGGTCATCAGTTGCATCAATGCAAATCGATGCGAGTTCGAGTTTGCACAGGTAACCATCATACGCTGCTACATATTAACGGTCCTGTTCAGCCATCTAGCCGTTATATTCCATCAGCAGCAACTACTGACTCTATTTTGCCAAGTAACGTACCATCAGGCTCATCATGAAATATGCAAGCCACACTGGTTTCGATGTCATCATCCAATTCGTCGCAACAAAGTTCAAACTGTTCCTTAACTGAATGTGTGATTTTGGCAACCGCAGTAATTTTCGTTAAAAATTGTGCTGGCTCATTTATCGGCCTCACAACTTCATTTTATTACCAAATCTTTTGCAAGTCAACTGAAGCTTAAAACTACGAAATCTGTTACAGTCATATCTGGTATAGGAGAAGGTGAATTTGTTGCCAATATATATATAGTATCCCCGAGTTAATTATACAGTCTCGTTTTGGTGATTACTCAAATCACATCACAGCAGTTATTACGCCCAAAATTACTGACCAACAGCCAAACTGCAACATTCACATAAGTGATTGGAATATTCCCAAAAACTTTAAGCTTGCTGATCCATCGTTTTATGAAGCGCAGCGAATCGATATTTTGATTGGAGCATCACTGTTTTTTGAGTTGCTGTGCATCGGCCAGATTCGCTTAGCTCAGGGCTTACGTTTTTTGCAAAAAACTCGCCTTGGATGGGTGGTTTCTAGCGGCAGCCAATATCCAGCAATATCCTCATCACTTGCTACAATTCAAAAATCTGAAACAACTATTGAATCCGATTATAACTTAGATCAGCTAGTCCGCAAATTTTGGGAAACTGAAAATTGTTTTGATTCCATCGTGAAGGTAACAAAAGAGCAGTTAGACTGTGAGGCTAATTTCAAAGCCAACTTCTCGCGCATGGAGAACGGTGAATATTCGGTTCATTTACCAATAAAATTTAACACTGACTTACTGGGTGACTCATATAATCAAGCATTACGGCGGTTTCAAAATTAGAACGCAGATTACAGCGAAATATCGAGCTCAGGTCACAATATTGCTCCTTCATAAAGGAATACATGGAGCTCAATCATATGTCTCTGGTGACTGATACAAAATCTAGTTCGCCGCGATATTTTCTTTCACATCATTGTGTCTTAAAAGAATCTAGTTCAACAACAAAATTGCGCGTTGTCTTTGATGGCTCCGCAGCAACATCTTCAGGGTATTCTTTGAATGATGTGCTTTTGTGTGGTCCGACAATTCAGCCAAATCTTTTTGATATTCTAATCCGTTTCCGCTCTTTTCCAGTAGCTTTGACAGGAGACATTTCTAAGATGTATCAGTGCATTCGAGTTACACCGCCTGACAATAATCTCCAGTGCATACTTTGGAGGGCCAACCCTGAGAAATCGCTGAAGGTGTACAAGCTGGACACTGTTACGTATGGGACGAAGCCTGCAGCTTTTTTTTATCAATTCGTGCTATGCAACAATTGGCTGCCGACGAAACAGAAGCCTTTTCAATCGGCTCAAAAATTGTCGTTCGTGACTTTTACGTTGACGATTTAATAACAGGCGGAAGTACTGCTGAGGAAGTGCTGAGCATTATGCACCAAACATCAACTTTGCTTAGTAGAGGTAATTTTAAATTAAGAAAATGGTGCTCTAACAGCTCTGCTGTTCTAGAAGGCCTGCCAGAGTCTGAAAAGGAGCCACTTCTTAAATTTGATGATGGTAGTGACATTACAAAAACGCTCGGCCTCGTTTGGGATCCGAAGAGTGACAATTTTTTATTTTCGTTTGTTCCACAACAGAATACAAGGCGTATAACAAAGCGTTCAGTGCTTTCCACTATTGCTCGCTTTTATGACCCGCTGGGTCTCATTGGACCGGTCATTTCAAAGGCAAAAATATTTTTTCAGCGCTTTTGGAAAGAGAAGCTAGATTGGGACGAGAGTCTGCCGAGTGAACTGCATACTTCTTGGAGCGAAATTTGCTGCAATCTTGACACAATCCAAAAATCAATTTTTCTCCTTTTAGTTTCAAAGCCTTGTGCATCGCTTGAGCTGCACGCCTTTTGTTATGCCAGTATTGACGCATATGGAGTTTCCGTTTACGTCCTCTTTCTCTACAAGGGTTCAGCAGAAGCTAACCTACTTTGCTCTAAGTCTCGCGTTTCACCACTTAAAACACTTACAGTGCCGAAGCTGGAATTATGTGCTGCTGTGTTTCTGTCACAAGTGGTTCATCAAATTTCAAAGTTGAATGTTTTTACATCCGAAGTTCATTGTTGGTCCGATTCATCAATTGTACTTTCATGGATTCGAAGAAAACTTTCTATATTTAACGTTTTTGTGGCAAATCGTGTTAGTAATATTCAGCAGATGACTGGTGGAATGACATGGCATTATATACCTACAAAAATGAACCCAGCGGATATACTATCAAGAGGCGCAACTTCAACTGAAATTTTAAATTCAAGACTTTGGCGACATGGACCTTCATTTTTGCTTGGACACCACAATAATTGGCCCAAAACATGTTTGACTGAACAACAACTGCCTGAGCTTCTAAAAGTAGCTCTGATTTCAACATCAAAAATAATTGATTTATCTATTAATTTTAAATTCATCAACTCTTTTGCCAAAACACAGCGTATTTTTGGATATGTACATAAGTTCATCACCTACATTTTGATCCAAATGGTGCAAAAGGTAGCTCTATGGGATGAATATCATGCGCTAGAATGCAAAAGGGCCATCAGCTCTTCTAGCAAGCTTTTCTCCTTGTCACCATTCTTGGATAATTTGAGCCTGCTTCGCGTCGGCGGACGTCTCAAAAATTCTAGTTTGGATTTTAGTTCCCGACATCCATTAATTCTACCCAGGCATCTTCCACTCACCATCTCAATCGTCAACTATTTTCATAGGAAATGGCTACATGCAGGCTCACAAGCGTTATTAGCGTCGATTCGCTTACAATACTGGCCTACCGGAGGCAGAAAATTCATTGCTCAAATCATCAATAAATGCATCATTTGCTTTCGCGCAAAACCTGCAACAACTACTCATATTATGGGACATTTTTCGTGTAGAACCAAATAGAGCTTTCGTCATCACAGGTGTTGATCTGTACGGACCTTTTTATTACAAGTCTAAAGTTCGCAATAAGCCGCCTTAAATGCTATATTTGCTTCACGACTAAGGCAGTGCATCTTGAGCTGGTCAGAGATTTGACGACACCGGCCTTTCTGGCATCATTGCAGCGGTTTATTTGTACTCGAGGAAACCTAAAACCATTTGGTCAGACAACGCTACAAATTTTTGCGGCGCAAATAATGAGCTCATCGAACTCAAGAGGCTATTTTTTAGTCAGCAACATCGTGAATCAGTGCGTCAACAATGTCTCAATGACGGCATCGAATGGCGTTTCATACCACCAGGCTCTCCTCACTTCGGAGGCCTGTGGGAGGTTGCTGTGAAGACTGCAAAATATCACTTCCATTGTGTGGCTGGCTTGACAACGATGAACTTTGATGAATTGCGCACTTTGGTTTGTGAAATCGCTTCCATAATTAATTCTCTCCTCTATCCTCTTTTTCCCCTTTCAGAGCGCCCAGATGACCTGGACGTTCTTACGCCCGCTCATTTTCTGATTGCCGCTCCTTTTACGTCAATTATTGAGCCTGATACCACTGCATTGAACATCAACCGGCTTGGTCGTTGGCAACGCATTTCATTTTTGCAACAATCATTTTGGAAGCGCTGGAGCAGCGAATACATTACGCAACTTCAAGAACGCACAAAATGGAGCTCATCAACTCTAAATTTAACAATCGGCACAATGGTCCTTCTGAAGGATGAGAACCTTATACCGCTTCGATGGGCCCTTGGTAGAGTAACTGAAGTTGTAACTGGCCATGATGGCGTCGTACGTGTCGCAGTTATTCGAACAAGAAATGGTATCATCAAGCGCGCCGTATCGAAGCTCTGCAAGCTGCCAATAAATGATGTGTCTTGAAACGCTAGCATTCCAACGGGGGGAGAATGTTTAGAGACACCCTAATTTAAATTTCGAACTGTAATTACTCAAATATGTTTTTCTCTAAGTCAGTAACATTACTGAATAAACATCACTTGTCAAATTTCATTCGTCTGTGGCAGTTATTATTTTCTTTGCTCTCGCTAGTGTTCGTAGTCAGTATTTTAATTTTGCATTTTATTATTTTTTGTGGCTTCAAAAATGCTTGGAGTTTTAACAGACGCTAATTTGGAATTTTACTTAATCCGACATGAACGTATGGATGAAGAGGAAAATGCAGAAGAAGTGGCAAATGCAGAAGAAAATACAAATGGTGCGGAAGAAAAGAGTTTAGGGAAATAGTCCACAAACAATCAAACATTGATATACGATCTCAGAAAGAACTGTACAATACAACTTTATGGAAGCAAAAAGAGTTTACCATGGATGAAACTATTGATTTAAAGGCTGCGAAGAACTTCCTGCACATATTTTGCTTTGAGTGGACCTTATGTATATTTTAAATATTTTTTACAAACGATCTTGTGGAATCTATTGTTTACCAATCTAATTTATATGCTTGCCAGAAAAATCCAGAGAAGCGATAAAGAATTGATGAATCGGATTTGCAAAAATTTTTAGGCATATGTGTTGTAATGCCTGTAGTTCAAATTCCAAACAATCGTCGATATTGGACTCCCATCGTAGGAAACAAGCTCATACAGGACACAATGTCTCTAAATAGGTTCGAAAAAATTAAGTCATTGTTGCATTTCAACAACAATGATGATATGAAACCAAAAAATTATCCAAATTACGATAGAATTTTTAAAATTCGACCGTTTGTCAACCATTTAGCTCAAAAATTTAAGTCGGTCCCATTTCAAAGCTGTCTGTCAGTGGATGAACGACTATGCTTCACTAAATGCAAATTTTATCTGAAGCAATATCTTCCAATGAAACCACATAAATGAGGATTCAAATTTTATGTTCTGGCCGGAATATCTGAATTCAATTACAACTTTGAAATATGTATATACCGGTCAAGAAAATGACGCAATTCATAGGCTTCCTAACGAAACTGATTTGGGCTCTAGTGCTAGTATTGTTATAAGACTTTTGCGACAAATTCCATCTCAAATGAACTATAAAGTTTTCTTCGACAATTTCTATACGTCGTTGCCACTAATGATGACACTAGCTTAACGTGGAATTTTTTCACTAGGAACGGTCCGTTGGAATAGAATTCCAAACTTAAAACTCCCTGAAGACAAATTATGATGAAGAAACCACGTGTTGAGTCCTGTGAATATGTTGCAACGATTGATTTATTTGATATATCAGTTGTTTCTTGGAAAAACAACAAAATTGTCAATCTGATGTCAAATTACTTACTTACTTACTTACTGATGTCAAATTACTGTGGCAAAAACCCAGAAACAACAGTTGAAAGGTTCGATAAAAAATTGGGGAAGAAAATATCCGTTCATTGTCCTAGAATTGTTTCTGAATACAAACAATTTATGGTGGGAGTCGACTTATTGGATTCTTTCATAGGACGCTACAAAATCAAAATACGCTCCAAGAAATGGTATATCCGCATCTTCTATCACTTATTAGATACAGCGGTAGTCAATGCTTGGCTTTTGTATAAGCGAGCTGAAGCGCAAAAAGGAAACAGTCAAAGAAACCTTAGCAGATTTTCGCTTAAAAGTAGGAGAAACACTTTGTAAAATGGGGAAAAGGAGCACTCCACGCAGAAGACCTACAGAATTATCAAAAAATCTGGCTTTAGATTTTAAATAAATTTTGGAAAATTACAATAAGTTTTTTGAAGATTTTGTTAAAAATAATTGCAAAATAGCACATTTAGATAAATTCTGGTATGTTATATTTACATGTTTGAATTTTTTGTAAAAAATATTTGCAAAATAGCATATTTCCGCTGTTTTCAAATTAATTTTTGCTAACTAGATTTTTAATTCGAATTTATTGTAAAAAATAGTCGCAAGATGAACCATATTATTCCTCTGGAACGCTCACCAAATCTGAATGCACGTACCATTAAGGTATGCAAGAAACGCCGAACTGTTGTTGAATCAAATTTTAAAGATTTGTATCGGTTCAGCAATGAAAACGTTGATTTTCTTGTCAATACATTTTTACCAGACTACAGTGAAACTCGTGGGGGTGCAGTTTCAAATGTACAGAAAATGAAGTCTTTCCTACGATAAATTGGAGATCCTGGTTTTCAGGTATTTTAGTTTTGTTTTGATTTATTTACAAATTAAATTACTAACGATAGTCAATTAGGTTGGTGTTGGCGAAGATCTTGGTCTGAACCAATCCACAAACTGATACGTTTGTAAAAAAATTGCTGCAAAAGCCCATGAATGGATTCGCTTCCCATGTACGGTAGAGGAAATGGATGAAGCCAAACGAGTGTGGTCATCGAAAAAAATATTTCCAAATGTGATTGTCGTTTTGGATTGTACTCACATTTTGATAAGGAAGCCAAACGGTATATTTATCTATAAATTTTATGATTTCTTTTCGACAAGCGCACCAGTTTTTTATTAGCTTTCGGAGGAGAATATGTGAGCCGCAAAAATCTATGTTCCTTCAATGTTCCGGCAACTTGTGACGCAAACTATTGGTTCACTTCTGAAAATACCCGTTGGGCAGGTTCCTTGAATGACTCTCGTATATGGCGAAATTCCATCATTAGAACAACCATGGAAAATAATGAATCTGGAGCGATTCTTTTGGCTGATGAAGGCTATGGCATTACACCATGGTTAATTACACCATATCGGAATCCAGTCCGTGCAGCTCAAGTGAAATTTAATATTGTTCACACTCGCGAACGTTCGATTATTGAAAGGTGCTTCGGCCAAATAAAAATGAGGTTCCCAATCCTGCAATCGAAAATGAGAATGTCAACTGATCGAATTCCACATATGATAACCGCTTGCTTTGTTTTGCATAATGTTGCCAAACACCTGCAAGACCAAGATTTTGAAGAAACAGTTGTTGAAGAACTGATTGATATTCAAGCTCCACCAAAAACTTTAACTAACGATAATAACCAAAAACGTGAAAACTCATCTGGTCATACGGAAATTTTTCGGACATGAGATCTATGTGTTTTTATCCCCTCTACAGCATTGTTGATCTGCCACATTTAACCTAGCTATGGAGATGTGACGTTTTTTGTGAAATTTTAACCAATTTTTATTTTTGAAATAAAATAAAAAAAGATTGTAAGTCTCCTATAACTTTTTCAAGCTGTTACGAAAACTTATTTCTTTCTCTCAAAAATTATGCATCGCTTGACTTAAATGTTTTTGTATACTAAATCATTTTTTACCGAAAAACAAAAAAAAATGTATTCAATTAATTCTCTTCAAAACTATGTATTTTTGAATAGCAATAAAAACACTTCAAAAAAAAAAAAATTCATTACAATTACAGATTTTTTCTTAAGTTTGACATAGCCAATTTTTTTTAATTTCTAGTGTTTCCATTTCGGTTTTATGTTTTTCTTTTTGTCGAGCCTCCTGTTTTTCCAGCATTTCTTTTTCAATGTTGAGTTTCTCTTTTTCCCTAGCCTCCTGTCGTTCAAACATTTCTTTTTGCATGTTGATAATTCTTTTTAATTTCCAAATTCCTTTTTTTTATCACTGGAGATACAATTGGTGACATGACTCGATCTGGTGGAGCTTCAGCATCAGTTTGCACATTCGGTGGCACTACTACGCCTACTTCAAGACCAGCTAAAAAATTAGACAAATCGAAAATAAAATGAATCGAAATGTAAGTATGGACAAATTAAAGGCGAACCGTACTTTTAATTTCCGTAATCCCCGGGTTGTCCTGGCTGTGTAAGCAGTCCAAAAGGATTTGTTCTGAAATTTTTAAATTAATTGAAACGTTTCCAGTTTTCTTCATGTCAACTTTCAATTTTATCCTTTGCTTTGAATTGGCGATCTGAACAATTTACAAAACGAAAATAATTGAAGAATGAGAAATCAGTTAGAAGACAGGAAATACATACCTTCTTAATAATTTGATTTGGCGTAAAAACTTCACCGGTTTCCAGCAACAAGAATTGAGCATTTTTTCTGCCGCTTTCTTTTTCTGCCATTTCGTAGCTGGCGCCAGTGATTTTGACAAGAGTATGCCACCAACTCTTGACAAAACCGTCATAAATTTAGCATCTTTCTGCTCTGTCTAGTTTATGTTTGAAGTTGATGCCACTGAAGAAAAACTTTTTGAAGTTGAGGTGAGGTTAGGTATTTCTTCAAAAATTATTTCTAAATATTCTTCAATGAATTCAAATTCATCATCTAAAATTTAAAGTGAAAAGAAATTAAAAATAAATAAAAGCAAAAATGTTTGATTTAAAAAAAAAATGCCGTTACCAGCTTGACTCTCATTTAAGTTTGAATTTTTCTCAGGCGTCATTCTGAATAATGCAAAATAAAATTTCATTAAAATCATGAATTAATTAAAGAAACATTACAAATACAAATTAATTACCTTATTTTCACTATTCAAATTATATAATTTATTTAAAAAATACTTTAATTATTGTGGAAGCAACTTCACTTCACCTCACTTGAAGAATTTCACACACAAACAAATAAATAATGACTGTGTTCCTCTATACACAGCCATACCTCGAAACTGTTAAGTGAGAACATTTTCGAGCCTCGAAAATAATTCGTATCAAGCAAAGATTCTAAAACTTTCGAAGCAAATGTGATGCAAAAGCAGCATCAAACAGTCGGAAAGTGAATCAGTGTTGCTGTTTGTCGAAATAATTTGTTGCCAATTTGAAATTTCGATTGCAGCTCGATAAGTGTGGTACTCTAAACTTTAGAGTATAAAGCATAACTTGTTTTGTTTTGATTAAGATAATTTTTATATTTTTATCTATTTAAATTCAATCAATAAAAAGGAGGAAATTGGACCAATAACTACTTTTCTGAATTTAAACCATTTTTTTTTTAAACCGTTATTTTACAAAAAAATTTACGAATTACCTATAATATTTTCTGGCTGTTAAGAAAACTGAATTCTTTCCCTTTAAATTGATTAATCTTAGTTGTTCTTAATCTAATCTTGTTCTTAATTTGTATATACTAACCACTTTTTTTTTACCGGAAACGAAAGGTTTATTCAATAAATTCTTTTGAAAACAATGTACGTACATATTTATGGACAATAATAATAGCAACATACATACATACATACAAACAACATAATACATTTGCTGGAAATAGTTTTAATAATATGTCACAATTTTTTATTTTTTGTAAGTTTAATGAGGAATTGTGGACAACATACATTTACCCACAAAAGTTTGTGCATTTGGCTTTGCGATTGAAAGAAACAGTATTTTTTTCAAGGTTTTTCATGAAAACAGTCATATTTATTTACTATTATATTAAAGGAAACATAAACTAACAAATCACATTTCAAAAACTTTAAAAAAAATATATAGATTTGATAAAACAATGCATTATATGGAAAAACTTACAAGATTCACTTCACAAAAATATGTGAATTTTTGAACTCATGTCTCCTACAACAAACTTAAAACAATATTTGTAAAAAAATTAGTACTTTTTATGGCACTCTCTGTTGCTATGAACTGATGCTAATCGTTGGGGCATCGATTCGACTAATTTGCGGCATAACTCTGATGTAATTTTATCCCATTTTTCTTACAAAATATTTTTAAGGCTGATTTTGGACGAAAAGTAGTGAGTTCATATACGATCCTCCAGATGTGATCATAATTTCTCGATAGGATTCAAGTCTGGACTTTGTGGTAGCGTTATCAATTGATTTGTATTATGCAATATCCACATTTCAACGTTCCAAGCCGTGTGTTTGGGATCATTATGTTGTTGAAATAAGAATGATTGGGGAGCTGAACCCATTTTAGTGGCGCTAGTGTGTAAGTTCTCCTTCAAGATGAACAAATACACTTTCTTTTCTATAATGCCACCTATAAATTTCAAATTTTTAACACCAGGAGCGGACATACATCCTCAAACCATAACGGAATCGCCGCACGGTCGAGTAGCAAGAAAGAAACCGCTGCTTTAAAAAATAAATGCCATTAAGCGTCTTACTTTTGCCAATATCTTAGAATGAAAAATTATGACTTCTAGGAGAATATAATATTCAGCGACGAAGAACAATATTTTTGGCTCAGATGGTTAACGTATGGTGTGGCGAAAGCCACAACCATACGTTATCAACTAATAACGCCAACACGAAGTCCAGACTTGAACCCTATCGAGCCTATCACCACTTTTCGCCCATAATCAGCATTAAAAATGTTTTGTAAGAAGAATGGGATAAATTTACATCGGAGTTATGCCGCAAATTAGTCGAATCGATGCCCCAACGAATAGCATCAGTTCATAGCAACAGAGGGTACCATTAAAAAGTACTAATTTTTTTACAAATATTGTTTTAAGTTTGTTGTAAGAGACATGAATCCAAAAATTCATATACTTTTGTAAAGTGAATTTTTTCAGTTTTTCCATATAATGCATTGTTTAATCAAATGTATAGATTTTTTTTAATGTTTTTGAAATGTGATTTGTTAGTTTATCTTTCCTTTAATATAATAGTAAATAAATATGACTGTTTTCATGAAAAACTTTGATGAAAATGTGTGTAATTTCTTAAACTTTTGTCTAGAATATATACTTTGATGTACTATAAAAGGCTAATCCTTATTGTACTTTGAATTTTTTTAAAATAAAATTAAATAAAAAAACCTAAGTATAAGTGAGCACAATCTGTAGGTATACTATCGCCCTCAAAGTAAACATCAATTTTAAAATCCAGATCGCAATTGATACGCTCATTAGGTTTCATCTTAAAAGTACCCGTGATTTTATCTTTCTTTACGGTCAAAAATATTGCTCATATTGAAACAATCGACAGCAATAACTTTAGAAGCACCAGTTATTGCAGCAAACTAGACAAAACGCCAGTTCCACAACCAACATAAAACAACCTGCAAATCATATCCCGACTAGAAAATGTCGTTAGGCGTAAATTAGATCCTCATTGGTGTTGCCTAACCAGGGCCAAGTGTGGAACCCCAACGACAACCTAATTTGGATTGTAACGGTGTGCCCCAAACTTCCCTAAATAGGATTGTTCAACGCCTACCTCACTAGGCTCTCGTTGGGCCCTTTCTACAAGGGGGAAATGAAAAAAAAAAATTGTTGTGTCTTGGGGAAACATTTTTTATCATTGCCCAGCAGTTTTTGAGACCATGCATTACCATTTTTACGATTTGTAATCATTGATTTCATATATTATAATTAGATGGAGAAAACATGCATGTTGAGGTAAGCGAAGACGTAATGCATAAACAAACCCAGCAGTTTTTGGGACCATGCATTACCAATTTTACGATTTGTAATCATTGATTTCATATAATATAAGTAGATGGAGAAAACATGCATGATGAGGTTAGCGAAGACGTAATGCATAAACAAATTTTCAAAATCACAATAATGAATAACATAGTGTGAAATAGATACCTGTAAAACAACTGACAGCGTGGGCAAATGGTTTGGGTTGTGAGCTCTTAACTCTAAGTGCGTGAGTTCGATACTCGGTCAGACAATTTTTTTAAATTTTTTTTTATATCGATGAAAATTTTACACACTCGGTAATGCAAAGAATCATACACTACTTTTGCTATGACATCGCCGTGTTAAAAATCATATATTCTGGAGGCGATAGAAAGTCTATGAGATTGATGAAAGTTTAGATTACTATCGATGAACAAAATCTGCTGGGTGGTTGTCTTTTCCACGTCATTGCAGTGCCACATAATGTAGTATACTACTTCCCAGCAGATTTTGTTCATCGATAGTAATCTAAACTTTCATCGATCTCATAGACTTTCTATCGCCTCCAGAATACATGATTTTTAACACGGCGATGTCATAGCAAAAGTAGTGTATGATTCTTTGCATTACCGAGTATGTAAACTTTTCATCGATATAAAAAAAAATTTAAAAAATAAGTCTGACCGAGAATCGAACTCACGCACTTAGAGTTAAGAGCTCACAACCCAAACCATTTGCCCACGCTGTCAGTTATTTTACAGGTATATATTTCACAGTATGTTATTCATTATTGTGATTTTGAAAATTTGTTTATGCATTACGTCTTCGCTTACCTCATCATGCATGTTTTCTCCATCGAATTATAATATATGAAATCAATGATTACAAATCGTAAAAATGGTAATGCATGGTCCCAAAAACTGCTGGGTTTTTATATGATTTTTATTACCCACACACTCACTTCCCCGTTAATATTTTTGTTGACTTATTTTAAATGAATTTATTTTTGTGACGTTTAATTATTTATATTGTCAGTCGTCATTCATACACAGAGCTCATATATATTCATATTTTAATACAACATCAAAGCAAAGAGTCACCCAGGCAACATTCACATAGTCATCACTATATTTGTATATTTGATGTCATATATGGGCTATTATCACGAAATGGGTGTAATGTATGTCTGTGTATAGTTGGAAAGCTGCAAGTACTCAAGAATTTTTTTTTTTCGCAAATTATTCTCAAGATGAGGAACAACATTTTCCATCATACGCATCCATATTAAATTTCTCTAATATAAAATTATATGGCGAGAATCTACAGATATGTCGCCTCCGTAACCTGTCCATTTCCCGCTTTCAATACAGAAACGGTCTGCTTGTGCGACCCCTAGTTCGAAATTTCGAGCGTGGAAATTCCCAAATAGTAGTGAAATGCTTGCGCACCTAAATGCCGTGGAGAATATGTTTAAAAAAGCCCTCCCTCTCCCGCACTGCAGGCTTAAAATTTGTACATCGATTTTTCTGTGAACAGTTTAGAGTTAACATATATGTGATATAACATGAGTAAACAAGACGACAATCGATTTTAGTGGGTTAATAAGTACAAGAAGCAAGTGTCTGAACATAATACTAAAAAAACCGGGTGGACATCGCAGATATTAAAACAGTCAAAATCTTATTAACTCACGCCAAGTGTTCGTAAACACAATAAGAAGAAAAAAATGTGTCGCTACTGTAACCTGGCAGTTTTTTCTTTACATGCTTTAAATCTGTTCAAAGGCTTGACATTTCACTTCGTTTTCATTTTTAATGTGACTATATGTGCGGAAAAGATCTTACGTCTCTTCTCTCGGCTCCAAGACGCATATTTCCGTGAAAAGTCGCCTCCGTAGTTGTCGCTACCGTAACCAAGAATATTATTTATAAACGTATTATTGTTTTTGAAGTTTCGATTGAGGAATGGGGCCTGCAACACGTAATGCTGGGCAGAAGAAGATAGAAAAAAGTGAAGACCTTCGACTAAATTATAAACTAAGAATCCAGGTACAAAAAAAATCAAAGAAACAACAGACAAATAAAAAAGTGAGTATCTCTCTCGTGCGTTTGTTTGTTTGTGCGTCGGTCCGTGTATTATTGAAAATTGTTTTTTTTTTTGTCTTCGAACTAGAAACCCGCTAGTACAGCCAAAGTCAATACCCAAAAAGAACAGAGGAGGATTGCGCAAAGAGCCAGAAGGGCTAAGTTGAAAGAGAAACCTAAAAAGTATGAGGCTCACCTGAAATCCGAGCGGAAAAGATATCAGCAACGGAAACGCGACGGTAAAATTAAAGTAGTTGCTGACATGAGTAGAAGAGAAAAGAAAAGTTTTCGGCAACAGAAAAGAGAGAATAAGAGGGCTATTAGCTATTCAGATTGAATCTGTGGCATGTACTGTCACTGCTCCGTCTCCTGAACATGTACCCCATCAGGTTACAAGCGCTCAAAAACGATCACAAAAAATGAGGCAAAAGTGCTACGTAGAAAATTCTAAGCTGAAGGTAAAAAACCAAGTCCTGATTAAACGAGTGCAATGTCTTAAAAAAAAAGGTTGCAGCGAAGCACTGCGCGGCTGACAAAATCTCAGAATTTACCGTCCCCCGTCGTAGGTGTGAAAAAATTTCTGAATGGCAGACAGGTTCCCAAAGACATCGAAGACCGGATGGTGAGATCTTTTTCTTATCTCGGAAAATCGTAACAACTTTTTTATATAGTATGGTAACTTTCTAGGTTTTCGATGCGGTCCTACGCAAACAAATCCGTACAGAGTTCATGAAAAAAAAAGAGAGTCGCAAAACTATAAAAAATTGTATCTATGGCAATATTGTTAAAAAATACAAGAATCAGCATCACGTACGGAAATTGATTGGAATCTCCAATAAAAATTCAATCAAAGATTCGATTCACAATCAAAGGATATTAAAAATGGATACAATGAAAAGGAAAGTAAAAGAATTCTTATTGACCCACAGCAAGATTGATCCAGGCAAACGAGCCACAATCACTCAAAATAAAGTTAAGGAACAGAAGCATTATTTGGAGGCTTCAATGAAGGACTTACATTCAGAATTCACCAAAGAAACTAGTCTGAAAATTTCTTATATGACGTTCTGCCGATACCGTCCTTTCAATTATGTTCAGCCATCAGTTACAGGAAGAGATACGTGTGCTTGTTGATTACATGAAAACTTGAAGTTGTTACTCAGCGCCGCACATCAACGCAAGATTATTATGGAAAAATCAATTTTTGAAGCTGTCTGTACAGTCACATGCAATGATAAAGAAGCATCAAAAGATTGCTATTATCGGACCTGTGAACAGTGCAAAGGTTCAAAATTAAATGTGGAAGTAGAGAACAACGTGGGCTCCTTTTTTTATAATCAATGGGTGTCAAAAAAGGAATCGCGAATCAGCGCGACGACTCAAAAAACCATTACACCACTCATTACGAAAATTGAAGTCCAAACCGCGGTCTCCACGCAAGTAGCTGAACTACTACAAACCAGGATGACTGAATTTCTTCCACATCATTTTCGAGCGCAATATCAGCCAAAAGCTTTTAAAGCGAAGATCGAAAACAGAAAAAGTCGAATGTTTTTTAATTGTCGACTTTAGTGAAAATTGGTCGTGTAAATGTGAAACTGAAGTTCACGCATTTCACTTTGGAGCAAGTCGTCAGCAAATCGCATTACATACTGGAATGTTTTATGGATCAGGAAGTTTCAAACAAGGTTTTGTTACAGCTTCTGATTGCCTGAGTCACTCAGCTCCAGCAGTAATAGCGCATCTTATAAAAATTTTGCGACATTATCTTGAAAAGTTTCCTCATATCAAGCATATTAATCTTCAGAGTGACGGGCCAACGGCCCAATATCGGAATAAATTTATGTATTATTTGATAACTCAGTATTTACCCGGTATTTTTAATCAAATCTATACCATCACGTATAATTATACGGAGGCTGGACATGGAAAAGGACCGGCGGATGGTGTTGGAGCCACTATCAAAAGAACAGCAGATGATGCTGTGCGGCACGGCAAAAACATTAATAATTTTACTTCGTTTGTAACAGTTATGAGAGAAAAAATCAAAAATATACATTTTGATGTAGTTACGACCGATGAGATTCAGCAAATTGAAAAATTACCTTGCAAACATCTCAAAGCTTTTTCCGGGACCATGAAAATCCACCAATTTTTATGGACCAGAGAGTTCCCGACAACAGTTCGTTTCAATTCGCTGAGTTGCTTTCAATGTTCTCATCGGCAAAATTGTGAACACCACTTTCTTGATTCCTTGATCTATTCGGAACTAGCTAAGAAAAAGAAAACAACAAAACGAAATAAAGAATGGAAAGAACGATTCGCAAGCGCTAGGACATCTGTCCACCCAAGGTCAACTAAGTGGTTGAGATAGAATTTCTTATAATCATTATTAATAAACAAAAAGCCTTCAGAATGAAAAAAGGATCTCGAATAAAAATTTTTTTCAGTAAATACCAATACTAACACTTCAATACATCTATCAGACCCACTATCTAGCACAATAGTTAATCGAAAAACAATTTTTGAAAATCAATAAAATGTTTTCAATTTCTGTCGCCTCCGAAGCTCTGGAATTTTTTTATTTTAAAGCAAACCACTTTTTGACGACTCTCACTGTAGATCCAGTGATAAATATGTCAAAATAACTTAAAAACGAAATAAAAAAAAAACCAAAAATTTGCGGCAGTGACTTTTTTTTTGTTCTCTATGAGTTCTGAAAATCTCCCATTTCGTGATAATAGCCCATATATACAATTATGAAAACAAAAAAGTTATAACGAATCATACAAAATTATTTAGATTTTATTAGAAAAATTCAGGGGTCTACAAACAAAAGTAGACAAGTCCCACAGATGTGATTTTGCACAAACTGAGAAAAACACTTTACAAACTTGTTAACGTGCCAAGAAAAAATCCATAAAATAAAAGAAAAGTATGTTTTTATTATTTTAAGAACATATTTAGCACGGTATCTTTTAAATAATTATTCAATGTTTACCTGCGCTGCCACATTTGGTAGATTTCCCCAAATTTGGTAGAAAATTTTTGGTTTGATAGAAATTAAGATATTTTTCAATTTGGTTGATTTTTCTTTGACAATTAAGTGAACCGATGTAAATTAATGTTCCTTCTGATTTGAAAAGTTACTTTTCTTTATTAAGCTTGTTTTTGAATGCTTTTGTGTGAACTGTGTTTTATTTTAAGAAAAAACAGATTTACTGTACAACCTAAATTAGAGCGTTGGGACTTTGCCGGCGCTACGCTTTTGAGTTGAGCGCTGAACCTTAATAAGAGCGTAGCGTTAAATGTCATGTAGAGTTTATTTGTTTACTGTTTATGACAGAAAAAAAATCAACACAATATAATAAAAAATTAGCTGCCAACGCTCTGTCAAAATTGGAAAATCGAATACGCTGGCGTTAGAGCGTTGCTTATTTCGGTTGGCTTCATATAAAATGTATGTGCATGAGAGAATTTTGACAGCTAAACGACGCTGGCGCTCTAATTTAGGTTGAACAGTTATAGTACAAGGCTGACGCTTACTTGAGAAACCGAGACCTCTAATATACCATAAATATTGGAAGGCGACCGAATTCTGAGCATTTCTGATATATTTTGGATATATGTATGTGGTTTTGCAAAAAGTTTTTAAAAACAAATTGTAGAACCATTTTTTTCTTCTGCACGTGTACATGCTTTTGAACTACTTTGAGTTCAAATTCGAAAAGATATATTTCACATAATTTGCGGCATCTTGCAGGTGATGTAGAAAAATTTTAGATGAATTCGATGCGATCGGATTTGAAAATTACATTGGAATTCTATCAAAAATGGCTAAAAAAGGGAGGTTCCATTGCAACAAATTTATCAAAGAACAATTTTTTCAATTACCAAAAATAAAAAATACAAATTGAGCATTGCAAATTAGTGCTTGCACTAAATTGTATGACACAATGAAATCTTACACAAATAATTATTTACTTTATAATTGTGACATTATTATTAAATCCATAAGTAAAACTGCAATTGTTAAAAAATATGGCACTTCATAATTCAGTCGTATAACCACTCTTTCGTCTCTAATTTTTATTCCATTTAACAACAACTTGCATAACTACATTCTTGAAAAGGGTTTTTAAATCAGTTTGTATTAAAAATATGTTGAGAAACTGTTTTATAAATAAATAAAAAGTCATTTCTACAGTAAGCTTGTGTTATTTTAATATTCTAATTCTAATTATCGAGCAGCTACCACACACATTTACAGCAAACAAAAAATAATCAAACATTACAAAAACACCCAAATCTGGGAACTCTGATAAAATGACAATTCAAAAATGACATTGTTAGAAAAATTATTATTTGCTTTTAGTGAGTCACTATACAACAATGAGTTTAGCTGATTGCGTCAAGCTACGTATCTTACGACTCGGAATGACCAGGTTCAACTCCAGCGCAGGAAAAGTTCTTCGAAATTTGTTTTTTTTAATTTGAGTTCGCCTAATAAAACACCAAATTTATAAATATATCAAGGTTAATATTCATTAAAAAATGAAATGATGAAAATCAAAGTTGAAAAAGTTCAATAAACGTTGCATCTGTCGTCGGTCATTTCTTACAGTTCAGGAGTAAATTTGAACTTAGTCACGACTACCACATTACTTATTCCCCAGATGTACTGAATTCAGGCATTCCTTAGGTTATTACCATGACCAAACCTTTAGGCAAACCAAACATTAGCATGCCGCAGTAGGGCCTAATCAGGCAGTTGATAGGCAAAACTAACTTAGAAATGCCTTACAATTGCCTAATTAGGCTGCTAGTACACATTCCTAATTTTGGCTAGCCTAATTATTTCCCAGTTAGGGCCTAAAGTATATTTAGGCATGCCGAAGAAAAATTCTAGTCGGGATTGTTGGTGGTAGCATTATTATTTTATATTTTTTTTTCTGCAAATTAATTTTAGCCAATTTTCGAAAGAGGTGCGCTGCGGTATTTATGTACATTTATATTTCCTAAGATTTTTCACACATACTCGGTGACTGCAGCTGGCACTGGATGCTGTTGTGGGGACTGCTGTTGTGGGTGCGGCTTTTGAGGGGCTGCTGGTGGTTGAGGGGCTGCTGGTGGTTGAGTGGATGGCGTTTGTTCTATGATTATCTATGTTTTGTAAATTCAGTGTTGAAATATGTCACCAGTGCTTGGCAAAAAATCATTTCTTTTAGTTATTAAACTAAATTGTGAGGAAAATTCTAGTTCTGTTTTTTAACAGTATATAAGTCAACTTTTTTGACCACATGTGATGCAGAAACAACATGTTTTGGATCAACATGGTCTTGATCGTAGGAGATCAAATTGATGTCTTTTTTAAATGGCTGTAACTTTGCGAGGAAACATCGCATGTTACCACTTGAAAGCTCATTTTAAAAAGAAAAACCGGTACTAAATGATGTTATTATTACAAATAAGCTGAAAGTAGTAGTATCACAGATGACTTGGGAATGCTGAAAAAAGAATTTAAATTTTTATTTTGAGAAAAAAGTTCTCCTGACCTCAAATGTCTTTAAGCGCGCATTAAACGAAATCCCATTTCTTTCTTATATTAATACATATAAGTCCAAAATAAAATTTTAAATGAAAAAAAAGGTGGGGTTTTTCAGAAAATTAGCTTTGTTTTTTTCTCATAAAAAGCGCTATAACTCTGCCAATTTTCAACCATTTTGATTTTTTTTAAAGATTCTGACAGAAAATAAGAAGTTCAAAAGATAATTATTTTGATTTGGATGGAAATGCCACTTTTTTGAAAATTTTCAGCGGTTTTTTAATTTTTGACACCAAAACTTAAAATCGAATTGGGGAATTATGGGTCCCCTTAGATCCTTTGACAATTCCGTAATAGGAAATAGTCCGACTGCATGGTTTGAAATGCATTTGGTCTTCATATTTAAAAAAAAAACATTTTCGTCTCATTCTATCGCAGCTTATATAATATTTTCGTGGTTCTTTTCATCCCAGCGTTACAGGTGAGCTTTACAAACAACAACCGCTTATACATGCTAAGAGGGCCATTCTTATATACATTCTAAAGCCATCAGATTTTTGATGTGATGGGTCAATTTTGAGGCCAAATTCGGATTCAGCGCAAAAAATTACTTCGGAAATCTATCTCTTAAAAATATATTACCCAAATGTACTTAATTTAAGCTTGAATTTTGGCCTGTTTTCGAGGATTTTTCATTTTTCTATTACTCTGGTCTTCTGATAAAAAATACTGGAACATCGGAACTAGTCAGAATTTCTTCTTCTGTTTTCGGACTACAATGATGAAGAATATTAGAACAAGAAAAAAAATTTATTCCGTGAGCTTTCCTCGCTTGAACCCAAATTTGCGCTGTTTCTGTGAGTTTTTCGATGCTACCAAAAGATACCCAGACACTGTATAGCAAAACAATCATCACCATCGTGTTCAGCAGAACCGAAAATATAAGAATCAATACCAACAGCCCGTATCTCATGCGGAATTATCTTTTGGGAAGATAATAAAAATTAATGATATTAAAATTTATAAATCAGACATCAGCGACCTCTAAATATCAATATTTTTAAATAAAATTTTAAGTGCCTTATTTTTTACATAACTCTAACTTTTTTTCATATAAGCATATGCATTGGCGTATAAGGTATAAAGACACTTTCCTCTCAATGCTATCTTTCAAGAGACTCGGTAAAGTATCTTTCTGAGCTGTTTAAAAGACATCTTAAAAACATTTAAAAAGAAATATCAGTGGCTTGGTAAAACTTTGTTATACATACAAATATAATTTTATTTTATTATCAAATTACTTAATTAATATGCAAATTGTAGAAACTTTATTATATTTACTTTGATTTTATCATCAAATTTAATTTTTACTTACGATTTACAAAGTCAGTCTCGAACTCATGTCCCAGCGATTCGTAGTCCTGCGCGCTACCTACTAGGCTTCCTGTCATATATAATATTATATGTCAAAGGCGAATCATATCTTTCTCTCATTTGTTTTGGTAAAGCGACTAAAAAATGGACAATATTGTGCCTTATCTCGTGTGTCTCTAAAAAGTCATGTTTTTAAGTGACTTATATGGATACAGTATTAAGACATAAGAGACATGCGGTCTCTTTATCATGATTTTATATCTTGTTCTTGCAAGATATTATAAAAGCAAATTTCACTACAAAGGCGAAGTATCTTATTAATTTTGATACACATCTATATATTTGAAAGACATTAATGTTTCGTAAGCTAGATTTTTGTCTTCATAACTTCCCCTGATGCTACTAGGGTTTCCACCACCATCCGGTGCTAAGCCTCGAGTGGCAGAATCGGCAGGGTTCTCCGTTGCACATTAAGTCAAACGACCGGGTTTGCAGTGCGAAATTCAAACTTCCCAAGTGCGTTATACTACTTTTGTTGCATAAACCTGATTAGGAATACTTATAAACTCAGGAATGTGCATTTTGTTTATGGAAAACAATAAATACCGTTTGACAGAGCTCACGTGTACCAAATATGGTACGCTTTGCATTTAAGGGCTAAGACCTATTTTTGCGACCCGATTAAGTGAAATAAGCCTTAGCAAAATATGAGAGCTTTGAAAATGGTGTCCTAAATCGTAGTTTTATTTATAATACTAAAGGCAGATCTTATTTTGTTTGTCTATCTATTCGCTTTTAAATGAGAAAATGGTGAAAGTGGTTGACCAGACCCAGAGCACAAGCACAAGTTTAAGCAGCAGTATATTTTGAAATTATGTAAACTCTACTGCTTTCACAACTTTAGCTACTTTGACTGCAGCAATTTATACACTGAGAATAGCTGCATAGCTGGTTATTTTGTAGCAGACTTGTTGTGCAACGCTGACAATCTTGTGGGTAGAATAAGATTCAGCGTGTGTGATATCTGTTCAGGGTTGCCGTTTTTGGTACTTTCCTACCAAATCAGGTAGGTTTTTTTTCCTCTTGGTAGGTTGGTAAGTTAAACCTGATTTTGGTAGGATAATTTTTTATGAAAATCGAAAAATTTCGAATCAGGAAGCAAATATTTACATCTAGAAATAAGATTTTGCAATCCCTATCTTCAACAAAGGGGGTAAGGTCTCTGCTTTCTTCCATACAAATTACGTGACGAAATAGTTTTGCGACTGATCGCACATCTAAATTGCATGTGCGCTTTAAACAAGTTTAGGTACAACAAAAACTTGAATTGGGAATTATTTAGGATGTTATTCATAGTCGATATACATAAAAATTAAAAAAAAAAATTCTCCAGAGCTTTTTTTTTTGGATTCCATATTCACTGTTTTATTATAACACATGTATAACATACATACGCACACAAAAAATTAGCCACCTATCCCTACTCACAACCCATGTAGGGAGTGGTGCGTTTTCGCACCCGTCGACTTCAGTGAGTACATTTTTACTAGTAAAAAGAGTGGTTAGGAAATATGTGAATTATAAAAGAAATTAATGGATCAAGTCAAAGTTTAGATTAGATTAATTTAAGAAGTAAAATATATTAATTCAGAGTTTTCGACAAAATATAGAAAAAAAGACATGAATACTCATTAGGAAGCACGTTATATCTAGTTCCCGACATGGCATGCCACTTTGCTCTTGGCACAATAGTAGATGGTGTGGAAAGCACAGTGGCAACAGCGGAAGCATTTCGTCTTCTTTTCACTGTTGTGGCCAATATTATCCACTCCCAATTGTTTTTCAGAGGGGACCACGATGATGTGCCACTCACTTTGCGCCAAGGAGTCAGTCACTGTGTTGCGGAATAAGAATTGGCCCATCTGCCTGAATTCCTTTTTGGAGCTATCCCTGTTAGACGTTGCGTTTTTGCGCTGGTAATTGTAGATGGAACTATGCAGCTTCCAAGCATTGACCATGGTAGCACCGAGACCATTTGTTATCAATGGCCAATACACCTATCCCTCATTTTACACGGTAGATACGTTCCTGACAAAACCGTGTAATTCGAAAAAATTATTTGTATATGCGATAACCGTGTAAAACGAAAACGACAAAATATAAGCTTTTTTAGACATTTATTGAACACAAAAATGTATGACTAATACTCGTACACTTAATCTATATATATATAGATATATATATAAAAATCACTTGCCGATTTGTGTGTGTTCCCGCATCACTTGAGAACGGCTCGGCCGATTTGGCTGATTTCTTTTTCGATATATTTGTAATTTTTAGGACAAGGTTGTATGAAAGAAAATTTTGTTTAAGATTCATATTTAGGGTGGTCCTCATACAAATATTTGTTTAAAATCGCATTTTCCTAAGGATCGCTTCATCGATTCACATGGAATTAACACCACGTGGTATTTATACTCAGAGACTATTATTAAGATCTATAAATTTAATTTAGGGTGGTCCTCATATAAAAATATTTTTAAAATCTCATTTTCTTAAGGATCGCTTCATCAATTCACATGGAATTAACACCACGTAGTCTTTATACTCAGAGACCATTATTAAGTTCTATAAATTTTATTTAGGGTGGTCCTCATACATATATATTTTTAAAATCGCATTTGCTTGAAGATCTCTTTGTCGATTCACATGGAATTAACACCACATGTTTGGTTGAGCGAACGGGCTATTTTGGCAGCGGAAAATAAAAACGTAAACGATTTGAACATAAAAATTCAAACTCGAATCGATGGCCAATTACATTCATTCAAGTCGATCGATTCAAATACCGATCCAGATGAAATTGTCAGTTATCCAATGGAATTTCTGAATTCATTAGATTTGCTAGGAATGCCGCCGCACAATTTGCAGCTAAAGGTCGGCTCGGTGATAATCATGTTGCGCAATCTAAACCAACCTAAACTATGTAATGGTACAAGACTCGCTGTTAAAAAGGTGATGAACAACGTGATTGAAGCGACGATAATCATAGGAAAGTTCAAAGGAGAAGATGTCTGATTCCAAGAATACCACTGATTCCAACCGATTTACCGTTTCAATTTAAGCGTATCCAGTTTCCTGTTCGTCTTGCATTCGTAATGACTATTAATAAATCGCAAGGGCTATCGTTGGAAGCATGTGGAATAGATTTAGAGATGCCGTGTTTTTCCCATGGGCAATTGTACGTAGCGTGCTCGTACAGGTGTTGTTCATAAAAGCAATAAAAGCGTTAAATATTTTTAGTATAAGATATAAGGATCGTATACACACTGTAAGAATAAAAACGGATTTTTTGACATGATTTCTTTTTCCACAATACTTGAAGTGTTTTTATTTCCACTGAGCTAAAGAGGTTTCTGAACAATATTCTATCTGTTATATCTATAACAAATTTTTATTTATTTATTTATTTATTTCGGTCTACTGAATATAATTCTTACAGACTAGTTAACAATTTCTTAAGCAATAAAATATCAATTAAAAATTTTAAATAAATTTATACGAAAGCTAGATAAAGAACAATTAAATTCCAATATTGAACAATAATTATTACAAAGACTAATACATCTTGAAATAGGTTCATTAGCAGCATAATTTGTTCTATGAAATGTCTCTACCAACATACGATTACAACGTAAGTCCCTTGGTGCTTGATATAAAACGAAAAGAGCAGATAAATCACTGCACTGTATATTTGAATTTAAGACATTGTAAACAAAAATGAGGTCATATGTGATTCTTCTGATTTTTAATGGCTGAATTCCAAGCAACTTGCATCGCACTTCATATGTTGGAAGATCACCAGGCCAACGAAGTTTTTTAATAGCATATCTTGTAAAGTTTTTTTGGACTCTTTCGATGCGAATAGAATGTTCGTTATAGTATGGGTTCCATATCACTGAACAATAATCCAAGATACTGCGAACAAAAGAAATAAAGAGCGATTTAATAGTCAAAGGATCACGAAAGCTTTGATAATTTCTCTTAATAAATCCCAGCATGGAATTCGCTTTTGAAATAACATAGTCATAATGAAGTTTAAAACTTAGAGTTGAGTCAAAAATAACTCCTAAATCTTTCGTATCATTTCTACGTACTATAAGAGAATTGTTTAACAAATAATCAAAGAAAACAGCATTTGTGCATTTGGCGTATGATGTTATAGAGCATTTTTTAATATTTAAATTTAAATTATTCAGCAAACACCACTCGTGGAATCTTATTAGATCAGATTGAAGTTGTAAGCAATCTGACGAGTTTGAAATTTTTAAAAATAATTTCACGTCATCTGCAAACATTAAACAATGAGCATATTTGAATGTTTGAGGCAAATCATTTATAAATATTAAAAAAAGTAGTGGGCCACAATGTATGCCTTGTGGGATTCCAGAAATTGCATTTATTGGTGATTCAGAATAAGTGCAGCCAATTTTAACAAATAATTTTCTGTTATTCAAATAACTATATAGAAATTTTAACAGTGAGTTCGATAATCCAAAATTTCTGAGCTTATACAGCAGAATACTATGGTCAACTTTATCGAAGGCTTTAGAAAAATCTGTATAGATCACATCCAATTGACTTCCACTTTCCATGGCGTTTACTATGTGATAAGTAATCAAAGCTAAATTTGTACAAGTAGACCTGCCTGGCAAGAAACCATGTTGACAGTCAACGATACTATTTTTTACTTTATGAAAAAGCTTGTTTTTAATGACGAAATCAAATAATTTAGCAAATGCACATTGTTTAATAATAGCTCTATAATTATTGATATCATTTCTTATGCCTGATTTAAAAATCGGTTCAATCGAACAATTTTTCCAACAGTCAAGAAAAATACCATTATTTAAGCAGTTGTTAAATAAAATAGATATTGGATTTAATAATTGCTCCGCACAATTTTTAAAGAATATGAGAGGAAAACTTCCAACTTCATATTTGAAACTAGGCTTTAAGTTTAAAATAGCATAATGAATGTCTTCTTCTGAAACCACAAAGTTTTCCATAGCATCTGGATGGGATATATCATGAAAAAGGCTATTGATTTCAACAGAATTTGGATAATTCTCATAAACATTTTGGAAAAATTTGGCAAAGAGATTGCACGATTCTAATGTACTATTAGATTTTTCTCCGTCGAATTCCATACTATAAGGAAACCCATTTGTTTTCCTTTTACTATTTAAGTAATTCCAAAAGCATTTCGGGTTTGATTTTAGACTATTTTCAATTTTAAATATATACTGATTGTATAAAAATTTATGTAGTGAGTCGAAATCGTTTCGTAATTGAACAAAACGCAAACGATCTAACTCACTGTTTGTCTCTTTCAATTTTTTGTAAGCTTTATTTTTGGCATTTTTTAATTTGGATAATCTTGAATTAAACCACTCTGGCTTATTTCTTAAATATAAAGGTTTAAAAGGTACAAACTCAGAAACTGCATGTGAAAATTTAGAAGAAATAAATTCATAAATTTCAATCGGGCTATTAAGTGAATTTAAAACAGACCAATTTATAGAACCCAAATATGAACTAATTTCATTAAAATTCGCTTTTGAGAAGTCAAGTTGCATTGACTGTTCACTTCTATCATCATACTTGTAAAATTCAAGTGTAACAGTGATAGCTTTGTGATGCATGCTATTACAGTGAAAGCTCCCGTCGCGGACAGCTCCCGCAGGCGGACATCTCCCGTAGCAGGACGAATTTCTTGGTCCCAAGCTTTTCGTTATGTTTTTAGAACAAAATACATTCCGGTGGGCGGACGCTCCCTTGGCCGGACGCGGACACTACATTTATACACATTTCATACAATTCATCTCTGCTGGCGGACAAAAAAGACATTCTAACGACAAAACTCTTTCTCAACTCTTTCTTGGCTTTGCTGTCATTATGGGTCAAAAACGGGAAGCATGGCCTGGGGACACATTTTCGGGTCAAAAACGTTTGTTTCCAGGGTCCCGAACTTTCTTTAGTGATGTCCAAAAATATTTTTGAGCTATCTTCGTTTAAAAAAAAAAAATTCCCCCGAAAATGAGTAAAAAACGGGTAGCATGGCCCGGGGACACATTTTCGGGTCAAAAAAGTGTAAAATAACTGTAAATACAAACGCTGATCGTGCGCATGCATTTCTGCGTGATAGAGATCATTTTCTTTACGCGCACATTTTATACCGACAGAAAATTTGTTCTTGCACAATCGCATATCGCGCTTTCTCACATAGTTCATATTCATTTATGATCGGTGAAAAAATTGTTGGCTTGAATTCATTCTTTTATTCATTCGTTGTTGAAAAAAAACGGATACTCACATACGAATGCGGTGCAATAAAGAGCGATTTTCAATCTTGCAAAAAAATTTAAGAAAATTCATTCATGAATAAAATGCGTCATTTTGAGTGCACATACAGGAATATTTTCGAACTCTGTCATACTTGTATTAAAAGTTAATTCCCTTCACTACAAACATTTTGCTTGAAATAGAAAAATCGACAAATGAATTTATCATTTGAATACTCCTCACTTTTCACATCATCTCAAAATGAGTTTATCATTTGATAAACTCGAAAGTGATGAAAACGAAACGATACACATCAATACAATGTTCGCTCGTTTATTATTTATCAGTGAGGAAAAAAACGAGTGATGAAAACAAACGAGAAGTTATAATAGAGTGAATGCTGATTTGCTTGCGCTCTTGAGTTTTAAAAATAAAAAGATAAGTATAGAAAGATAAATAAAAAAGAGCAATTGTGTATTTTGAGTGCTCTACGCACTCTACCTACAAACCATCCGATAAGAAAAATTTTGATTTTTTTGAATTGTAAAAATGTACTTTTTTCGACAGCTCCCGCAAGCGGACATCTCCCGTAGGCGGACGATTTTGTTGGAACCGTCGGTGTCCGCCTACGGGAGCTTTCACTGTACTTGTAATTGGTGCCAAATTTTTAACACAAACTGATTTTAGATCATTCGTTACAAATATTAAATCTAGAATTCTATTTAAGTTATTTTTGATAAAATTAATCTGACAAAAGTCGTTTGAAAGAAAATAATCAGTTATTAGTGATTCAATATCAGACTTAATATTAAAAGGAAGAATAATTTTACTATCTAAAATCCATTGAATGCTGCCCAAATTAAAATCACCCATAACTATTATGCCATTACTAGTACATTTCGATTCAACGATAGTTGAAATGTTATTAATGTGTTTCAAATACATATCGAAAGAGCTACTTGGTGGAATGTACGAAGCAAAAAGAAAAATAGAATTCTCCTTGGTACAACTAATTTCAACACAAATTTGTTCTATTATACTCTCTGAACAAGATAAATCCACTAGTTTACTACTTATATCAGCTCTAACAGCTATTAAAACACCTCCGCCTCTTTCATAGCCACTTGAAGTAGGGCAACGATCAAGACGATAAGTTATATAAAAGTCATCAAAATATTCTGAAGAAAAAATTTCTTTATGCAGCCACGTCTCTGTTAGCGCCAAAATATCGTAATCATGTATTGATGTAGCACACTGAAATTGCGACGTTTTTGTCCGAATACCACCAACATTTGGATAATAAATGGAATATGTTGATAATGCAAGAAAATTTGCGCCAAATCATCTGATGTTTGTTTTTGCATGGGTGAGAGCGACATGTGCGATTGAGTAGCTTCAATTTGCGCATTTAAAGAAGAGTATAGAAGAGAACGCATCGGTGAAAGAATCAAAGATGAGACAGAATGCGTTTGTAGCGTAGTTGTTGTTACAATTACTTTGATATTATCTCTTGTTGTTGAAATTCTATTTCTTGCTGTGGCGGTTGCAATCAGTGCTGTCGTTTTGAAAAAAATTTAAGTGCTCAATTCAATATTTTTGGGTAGTACTTTGTGAAAATGGGTAGCACTACACTTGGAAGAGACTCAATAATGGTGTGGGGGTGTATGACCACCAAAAGTGTTGGCAGACTGAGCGAAATTGAAGGTCGAATGACAACGGAGTCCTACATTGGAAGTCTACGAAGTCATTTGCTTGGCACTGTAGATGATTCGGAAGTGAGTGCTTCGGATATTGTCTTTCAACAGGACAATGATCCAAAGCACACAGAAAGAATGACACGAAAATGGCTTCTGGATATTGGAATTCCAACGTTAAGTTGGCTACCAGAATCCCCAGAGCTCAATCCAATTGAGCATCAATGGGTGATACTAAAAAAATTAAAAGTAGGCGAAACTGGTACCTTAGATGAATTGTGGCCTAAGGTGAAAAATGCATGGGATGCTATTGCTCCCGAAACTTGTTAAAATCTTGCAGATAGTATGCCTAGTAGAACAAAAGCTGTAATTGGTGCTCGAAGAGGCTATACAAAATATCAATATTAGGTTTTAAGTCTTATTTTGCAAAGTCACAAAATTGATCACACTGAATGTTTTTTGTTTTGTTGTTTTTATAAAAAAAAAAAAAAAAATTTCATGAAATTTTGCCCTGGTTTCTTTTCCTTTATCTTCAGCCAGCTTGGACAAAATAATGATTAAGTAAAAATATTAAACTTGTTCGGAGATATTATTAGTAGTTTACATACATAGCAAAAGCGTGATAAATTTCGTGAGTCACTGTATTTGTACTTACACCTACTCATACTATGATAGTAAGAAAGTACATATTAATAAAAGTTAACAGTACATATTTGTTGAAATTTATTTATTACTAGCATTACCCTGTGCGCATCGCCTCACCTCAACCGTGGTGTAGATTCGATGTGCGGTCTGCGTGAAAATTCTATCTAAAAAATACTTTTGTATGAGAACCACCCTTAGTATGCACCCAAAATAAAATTTTTACAACTTAAGCAGTGCCTCTTAATATAAAAACCACGTGATTTAAATTTCATGAGAATCGATAAAGCGGTCTTCGAGAAAATAATATTTAAAAATATTTTTGTGTGAGGGCCACCCTAAATAAAAGTTTTGTATCCTTAGCTATGCCTCTTAACAAGAGCTACGTGGCGTAAATTCGGTGTAAATCGACTAACCTGTCTTTGTGAAAATGATATTTAAAAATATTTTTATGTGAGGGCCACCCTAAGTATGCATCATAAATAAAATTGTTACAATCTAGTCTCTGCCTTTTAATATAAAATCCATTTGGTGTAAAGTCCAAGAGAATCGATTAAGCATTCTTTGAGAAAATGCTATTTTTAAAATATTTGTGCATCAGGGCCACCCTAAATAAAAGTTTTGTGGCTATGCTTCTTAACATTAGAGATACGAAGTGTAAATTCGGTGTGAATCGATTTATTTGTCTTCACGAAAATGATATTTAAAAATATATTTGTATGAGGGCCACCCTAAGTATGCACCCTAAATAAAATTTTTACCATCCAATCTAAGCCCCTCAACATAAAAGCCATACTGTGTAAATTTCATGAGAATCGATTTGCCTGTCTTTGAGAAATCGCTATTTTGAAAATATTTGTGTATGAGGGCCACCCTAAATAAAAGTTTTATAGCCTATGACACCCGCCCGATCGATACTAACATACTGTAAAAATTTCATCAAAATCGGCTGGATAGTTTCCGCGTGCATAAGAGACAGACTGACAGATAGACAGACAGACAAAAAATGAATTTTATATAATAGATAGTATGTATTTATTGCATGACAGCACAGATTCTTTTTCTGTGTTGGTGTCAGCTTTGGTTAAATTGGCGGCTTCTGCTTTCGACTTTATTAGAAACCTATAATAAAAAATAAATCATTTTCCTATCAAGTTATACCTTGGTAAATTTGTGGCATACTTTTCCATAACAGCAAAAGAAAATATTACATTAATTATGTATATTTAAAGACGCGCACAAGAAAAATTAATACAAGCGAAATTAGTGGCGTTCTAAAGGTCTGAATCTTTTATGAATCATAAATTATGATCGTTCATATAGTAGTTCAATTGTAAGGGTTGATGCGATGCTAAAATTTTTCTTCTTTCTCATAAATTTTTGAACGACTAATGTCAAAATTAGTAAACCAAAATAATGAGTGATGATTTTGACACTTCAAGAATTAAATATTTCAGTTTCAGGGATGAGTTTAATAACTTGCATGCCATTATAATTCAAGCATGAGAGATCAAAGAATGGAGGGGGAAGTGTAAATTGCGGATTGGTTGGAACAAATTTTGGGTAGTACAAATTGATGGTTGGGTACTAGAGTAGTACGCGTGGCTGAAGGGTAGTACAAAAGCACTATTGTAGTACAAACGACAGCACTGGTTGCAATCCTATTTCTTGCTGTGGCGGTTGAATTAAGGTCTTTTGTATTTGTAGCGGAGTGCGGAGTGTTGCTAACTCGTTGGAGTTTTTTGGTTTTCGTAAAAAACGGCTCAATTTTACATAAAGCGGCCATAGTGCACTATTAAATGCTTTATTAAATAGAGGTGCAGGTACTCCAAGTTTAAAATTTACAAAGCGTAGCTTAGAAATGTCTGCATTTTCCTTAACAAGCTTAAAACAGGTCAATATTTCAGCATTAATATTAAGTTTATTAGCAATAAAAATTTTTATCGAATCTGGCTCCGTTTTAACATCAAATTTTGAGATATGTATATATTTCATTGTATGCACAACATTGAAATCATCACATGATTCGCCTGCACCAATTAAACCTTTGTTTTTATTGTTATTACGATTATTGCTCGAATTTTTCTTTTTCTTTCCTTGAACTGTGGTCCAGTTATTTTCGTTCGAATCATCACCTACTGCGTCTACGAATTGTTCGTTAGCCGAGAGAGTTGGAGAAGTAATTTGAGTTAAAGCAGAAGTTTCAATAGAACTTGCGACTGATGTACTCTTATTTGTCACTTTTCGTTGCTTATTTATGTTATTAATGTTTTCAACGTTGTTATTAGAGTTTATTGAACTATTGTTGCTTGTGAAGAGCGTGTCATTGAACTCTTTAAACTTATTCTGTAAGTCTCTTAATAGATTTGAAAAATGTTTGAACTTTGAAACTACCGATGAATCATACGAAGTGGCACAGGAATATAATAAATTAGGAGAATCTAATAAAGTTTTTAATAAATTTTCCTCTAGTCCAGAACAATTTAAATGAAAGGCGCGACCACACAATGATGCACACCGAATGAAATTAGGCTTATTAAGGGTAGCCGCGAATTGGATATAACATTTACCACAAACGTTTTTATTGTCCATTGTGCGCTTAGACTAAAAAAACACGTCCGAATTGTAGCACGGTACAGTGGCAACTGATAGATGACAGAACAATGACTGTTGGGCCAGTTAGTAAGATATAAAAATATCATTAAAATGAAAAAAAAAAGGATCCGTTTCATAAAAAAAAAATATTGTACTTTATATAAATAAAAAAATTTTGTATAAGCTTATGACCAAAGAGCATGTGTACGTCTGAAGTGTTGCCAGATTTATAATGAAGTAGAAATAAATTCGCGTGCAGACAAAATTAGTAATTTTTTGCACCATTTTTTTTTTAATTTTGATTTTAAAAACCGTGTTAGATCGAAAACGTGCAAAACGAGTAGCGTGTAAAACGAGGGATAAGTGTACTATTTTTAAGTACGAAGAGAAATCCAGTAATTGTTCATTGCATTGTCGAAAAGATCAACGCCTCGCATTCGTTTGCTGTATTGATGATTGATACCTGGCTCCTTTACCATTACTATCTAACGTTGCTTTCTTTCATAACGCCACACGCGATGTTTTGGTTCGACTTGCAGATAATTGGAAAACACAGTTACGGACTGCAATTAAATAAATAAAGCAATCAATGTCGTTCCAACGAAGTGCTGACCATAAATTTGTGGGACGGTGTCTTAGCAGGGGCAAGTGTGACCACCCGTTGCTCCAAAGCAAATTGATAGGGTACATTCACGTCATTGTCGGCGTCCGGGTACTCAACATACATTTCTGTGGTACCACAAATCTCGGGCATACTTTCCAAGGCACCATCAGTTTCAGTAGGCCCAGCATCATCACAGAATATGTGATTGTCTGGGACATCTTTGGTATCCGTCAAATCGTCCACAGCATCTGGCAGTAAACAACTATAACAATAGCCAATACGTTCGACAATTGTCTTTGGTCTTTGCGACTCGGTTTCCTCATCGTCAGACCCCTCATTTTCAATTATGGCTTCAAATTCACGAATTAAAAAGACTTCTATTCTCGAAATCACACTCGAATACGTCACACAGTGGGAAATTTTTTAATGTTTTTGGACAAAAAGCCGTCTAAAACGCAATTAGCTATTAATGGATTTGAAAAATTTTTTTTTTTAAATAATTGTTAGGTACCAACCGATGTGTGAGTACTGCCCAAATTTTTGAAAACGCTCAACATAACCTCAAAGCTTCTTATTAATATATGATTGAAATTCGTGTATTTTACTTAAGCAAACATGCGCATTTCTCTTTTTTAAAAGTTTTACTCTCAAAATATTCTTTATTACATGTTTTTTGTGTCGCTGATTAAGAAAAATGGGGTCCCGTTGACCAAAAATTGATATGGCACCCTTAAAACACCCCTAATAGGGATTTTTTCGAACTATTCTTATTAAAAACGTAAAAGTCGAGCAAAATGTATATTTTATATGATAAATATAAAACCATATTTATTCAAATAATAATTCAGTAAACATTTACCCTAAGGGTTAATCAGAGGAGTTGGAGCAACCCCCATTTTGACAAAACCTACCTTAAAGTGCTGTAGAATTTGAAAATAGGTTTCGAAATCCATTACATAAAACATGATTCTTAATCAGCGACCCAAAAAACATGTAATAAAGGATATTTTGTGAGTAAAACTTTTAAAAAACAGAAATGCGCATGTTTGCTTAAGTAAAATACACGAAGTTCATATATTTATAGGATTTTTTGAGGTTATGTTCAACATTTTCAAAAATTCGGGCAGTACATCGGGTGGTACCTAACAATTATTTAAAAAAAAAAAATATGTAGTACCATCCATGTATTATCCACATCAAAAGACGGCTAAGAAATATCAACCACCTAACATTTCCTATGAGTTTTCAATTACACCTCTGTTTTTTGGTGCGTTTTCGCACCAGTCGGCGTTAATGGGTTAAGGAACCTTGAAAGATAGCCTCACATCCCGCATTAAAGCTCCCTAGGTATTTGGGGTCTTGAGTACTGTTAGATCAAAGTTCCTAAAAAAACGTTATTTTGCAAACCTGGCAGAACTCAATGTCTAATATCTCTGTGCCTGGTCAACCATTTTCACTGTGTGGTATTTCATTTAAAAGCGTATTAGCAGACAAAAAAAAAAAATTCGGTCATAACTATTAAGAATAAAACTTCGATTAAGGACACCATTTTCAAAGTTATCATGTTTTGCTTGGACTTATTTCACTTAATCGGTCGTCGCAAAAAAAGGTCTTAAGTTTTAAGAACTTAATTTTTTTTATGTACATAAGATGACATAATAAAAAAATATTTGCGATTTGTGGGCTTTAATAACTAACATTTTTAAAACGGCCTATAAACGGTTATTGTCATGCCAAAATATGGCTCTTTTTCAGGATCCGGACCACTTAGGGAGTTGAAATTTGGGTTGTTACACTATCTTTTAGTACTTTTTTTAAAGCGTGTTAAAAAATCTGTGTTTAAAAAATGTGTTTACCATGCTCCAAAATGAGAATATTTTAAAATGTGTTCTCTTGCAAAATTCAAACGAAGTTTTATTGTTGATGCATGGCTTATTTGTGCGACTCGACCATGGATTTTTTAAAAATTTCTCGTATGGTTCACTTTTCGTCTCTCAAGCTAAATGTTTTTTTTTTTTGCCACCGTATGTTGTTTTTTTGAAATCTTTTTGTCCACTTAATATCACTTAATAATACCGTGAACCGCTGGCTTATATTTTTTTAAAAAATTTGCAACTTTACGATCGGTTTTGCATTTTAAATGATTGTCAATTACAATTTTTCGTTCTCCTAACGTTTATCGATCGCTTAACTGTACGCTACATTTTGGAATAACTTTAAAACATTTTTTATCTTATTAAAAATAAAAAGTTGACTAAAATCATAGCAAACCAAAACTAAGCATCTTTGCGCAAACCTAACGGTAAGTGCACCGATACTTTGAGCGATCATTTCGTTGCCCGATTTTCAATGTGAGCGCATTTGTAAGGAATTTCGACATTATGGCTAGGTTATACCGTTATATCAAAATTTTGTAAATTTATTTTAGTTTCATTTTCTTCTGCATTCACCAATAAATTCAAGACATAAAAACTTTTTAAAAAAAAAGTTTTTTATAGTACTTAACCCTTCTGTGCATGATAAAAAATCACCTTTCGCAAGGCAAGGGCGGATTCACGGGGGGGGAAATGGGGGAAATTTCCCCCTCCAACGGCTTCAAAAATACACTAGAGAATTTCAAAGTTTTAAAAAACCATGCAGCATCTAAGAAATAAACTAAAAATTTTTGAAGATTCTAGTAACGCCGGAGATGTGTAGTTTTTCAGTTTGTTAACTTTTTTCATACAAAGTTAAAAATTAACAAATCACATTACTCTACAAATTTGCAAAAACTTACACAACATCGAATAGCGATGATACTTAATGTAGTGAAAAATGGCAAAATTCAAAAAATGCACTGTTGAGAGCACATACTTCACATAAATGCCTGTAAAAACTTTGATTGTCAGCAAATGAATTTTAATTTTTTTTTTAGTATAGAGAAGAGTCCTACAACAATTTTAAGATATAAATTGTGTCAATAGTGTTATGAATCATATGATATAATAATGATATAATTATATAATATAATTATGATATAAAATTTTAAGAGACCCTTATTTTTTATTTTGCTGAAGAGCCACATTTTTCGAAGTTATCGTCATTTAAACATTGTATGTTAAGATTACAAATTTTGAAAGGACTTTTTTTGAAATTGTCGGTATTTCCTTAATACATAATGGGTTTTTATAATTTTTTTTTTTTAAATTCTTCATTATTTTATTGGTTTTATGAAAAAGTGACATTTAGTGCAAAGTACAATTATGAAAACCCATTATGTATCGAGGAAATGCCTACAATTTGAAAAAAGGTCCTGTCAGAATTTTTTTCGTACATGTATTTTAACATACAAAGTTCAAATGACGATAACTTCGAAAAATGTGGCTCTTCAGCAAAATAAAAAAATATGGGTAAAAACTATTCTTTTGCAAATATTTTAAGTATGATTTTGCGGAAATCGGACAAAAAATGGAGAAGTTATTCGAAAAAACAGTAAAAAACTTGCAATAAAATTAAACGAAAATACATACGTTTTCTTATTAAAAAGAAACGGAGAATAAAAGTAAAGAACCAGACACATACGCAATCGTATGTATTATTTTCGTTTAATTTTTTAAAATTTTTTTAATGTTTTTTCGAATAACTTCCAAATTTTTTTGTCCGATTTTCGCAAAATTATGCTTAAAATATTTGCAAAAGAATAGCCTTTCATTTAAAATTTTATAAATATGAAAAAGAAAAAGAAAAATTTTTTCATTCAAATGGAGCAATTGAAATTTAGTTATTTTTAAAAAATACCAAAAAAGTAATTTTTTTGGACTTTGAGCGCTTGTAACTCCATCAAATCTTATCCGATTTAAGAAAAAATCATATCGTTAGAAAGAGAATACAAATATCTTTCGAATGCTGAAAGAGTCTTAAAAATTTTATGGAGATATAGTCAAATAAATGAAAAAAGTGCCGAAAAAGGGGTTTTTTGGGGAAGTCTCGGAAACGATTCTTAAGAAAAAAAAATGGTTGCCATTTTTGGAATCTACTCCCCAAAATACATCGAAAAAAGTATATGAGAAACCAAATTTTGAGATGAACTCCAAATTTGTAAACTAGTGTTATATAATTTAATTTTTTTTTTTTCAACTGAAATTATCTAAATTAAAAATATTAACTTTTGAGTTAGATAGTAAAATACGTGTTTTTACTTCTAAAAATAAAATTTTATGATTTAAGAAACAAGTTTTAGAAATACACTCATTTTAAAGTATGGGTGGATTACATCCAAGTCAGTAATGGCTTTACGAAAGGCGTCTGTAATGCAGGGTTAAAATATTAACATAGAAAACTTGATCACCTTTTTTTAACTAACAAAAATCATCCAATTTTCCGAAAATTTTGAAATCCAGCAAGGCCCCCGGCTTTGACATGCAATTAACATCTTGGCCTCTTGGCAACCCTGTTCGCAGCGAACAGAGCTATAATTCGGCTAAAAGAAGAAGAAGAAGCTATAAGGCTTATAATGTTAGCGTGTACGAACATTACAATAAAACAACATTTATTACATGTATGTAACATGTATATATCTACAGTAAACTTTTTTTGGACATAAATTTAACATAACCAATTTTCCCCCCCCAAAATTTTTTCCTGGATCCGCGCCTGCGCAAGGTGACAGGGCATCCCTATACAAATTTCATGAAAATTTCTAATTTTTTGGCTCGAGCTGTACAAATTAATGGCATTTCTCAAACTGATCAGGTGAAACCACTCATATGACAATATAATATTAATACAATGTCTGGAGTTTTAGTGAAATTTCAGAATTGCAAAGCATATGCAATCCTAAAAAACTTTGACTTGAAAATGAAATGGGTACCCGGGTACCCTGTCACACACAGAAGGGTTAAAATCAAGTAGTATCTATTTGCGCCCACTCGCCCGACTTTTGATGTGAACCACTGTACACGATTTTGCAACAGACAATTTGTGCTATAAGCGGTTAAGCATTTTAAGCAAGCAAAGTTTATTTTAATTTGAAAATTTTTTTTCAAATAATAGGATAATCGATTCAAATCGAAAAGCAATGTAGAAACATACAAGTATTAAGGCCCCTTCAGACTATGTGAGAAGTCATATGCTTTTTGATATGTTTTTAGATATAATATGTCAAATCACATAAGATTTATTTTATTGTGTTCATACTCTATGACTGATATTATGACTGCAGGTAAATTTTTGTATTTATTTAATTCAAAATAATTGTTTTTCTTTAAAGAATAAAAGTCGTAAGGGTATTAATGACCATCCAGTATTTTAATAAGGAAGAAACTTGACTAGATCTCATTTTTTTAACACAAAACTCATATGACTTCTCTTTTCAAATAGACTTGAATCGAATGTCAAAATAGTCATATGCTTTCTCATATGAAAACTCATGTGTGTAATATAAACATATTCACACTATGAGAGTTGCCATATTTGACAACTCATAAGACTTTTTATATGACTTCTCACATAGTCTGAAGGGGCCTTAACGAACCTCGCGCCTAGGTTTTAACTCGTCGGTGTTTAAGGATAAGCTACAAAAATTTATAATTTTGCAGGTGGCTAAATGAAAAATAGTTTAAAAAACACGAGGAAGTTTTTTTAAATAGATTACAAAATGTATTCCATAAATCATTATTCTTAATCTACTCGCGACAACAATGTTTCCCGTGGCTCTGTTTTGCGACACAATTGCGTACATCGTATTTTTGCAGACGTACTCCCGCACAGGTTCCGCATTAACTGCTTATATATCCACTCTGCCTGGTCTCTGTCTTACGGATCCCTGCGTTCCACAGTCACCGTACAACAGATATCACCCACGCTGAATGTTACTCTACCCACAAGATTGTCAGCGTTGCACAACAAGTCTGCTACAGTGTATAAATTGCTGCAGTTAAAGTAGCAAAAGTTTTGAAAGCAGTAGCAGTTTACATATTTTCAAAATAAACTGCTGCTTCAACTTGTGCTTGCGAAAAATCGTGTTTAATATCTCTGGGCCTGGTCAACCACTTTCACCATTTTCTCATTTAAAAGCGAATAGATAGACAAACAAAATAAGATCTGCCTTTAGTATTATAAATAAAACTACGATTTAGGACACCATTTTCAAAGCTCTCATATTTTGCTAAGGCTTATTTCACTTAATCGGGTCGCAAAAATAGGTCTTAGCCCTTAAATGCAGAGCGTACCATATTTGGTACACGTGAGCTCTGTCAAACGGTATTTAATGTTTTCCATAAACAAAATGCACATTCCTAAGTTTTGAAGTATTCCTAATCAGATTTATGCAACAAAAGTAGTATAACGCCACTTGTGAAGTTTGAATTTCGCACTGCAAACCCGGTCGTTTGACCTAATGTGCAACGGAGAACCCTGCCAATTCTGCCACTCGAGGCTTAGCACCGGATGATCTCGCAAAACTGTGGTGGAAAGGCCCTCTCGGGCTCCGTCAGCCTAAGTCTATATGGCCAAAGTTCTATATCAGTGATGTGAATATTGGAGAAGTGGCCACGGAAGAAAAGCCGCAGAAAGTGCATATACATACATTTTACAATCTGCAAGGAATCGATAATACTCATCTCTTAACCCTTAAATGCATAGCGTACCATATTTGATACGTGCCTATAATCAAAGCCAAATCCACACAAACAAACAACCTGCATCGCGTCAAGTTTTTCTCTAACTTGTAGCAAGCAATACCAGCTTTCACATAAATGCCTCTTCTGCTCTCCGACGTTTATTTTCATTTCCCAGTAAGTGGTCGGAGATTGTGTTTAGAAATAATTTTAAAAGTGATTTTCATCAGTGAATTAAATATTGATAATTTCCATCATTAGTGTAAAAAAAAATATTGGTGAGTATATTGGACTTTGTCTTAGCAAATTATAGAGAATCTAGTCCAAACTCAATCACCTGGAATAGTTTTTTTTCTATTTTCCTATGAGCCATATTAGGTACTTCATGCATTTAAGCCAAATCAGTAATTTAGGTTTTTTTGTAAAAACCTCTCGTCTTTGCTGCAAATTGCAAATAAGTAATATTTCAGGTATTTATATCATAGCTTCAGCTGCTAGAAAACTTTATTGATAGAACTAGAAATGGTAAGTATTGTCCAAAAATGCAGGCATTCCTCGAAGGTGTAAATTGAATTAATCAACTTCTTCTATAGGATAAGACCTCTGCTGATAAGACTATTTATGTTACCGGCCAAGCTAGTTTTTAGAATAAACTAGTTTTTTCAAAACCGAACTAATTTTTCCTAGACCAAACTAGTTGATTTGTTTACCTGAATGCATTTTAATTTGATTGCAAAAGCACTGTGGCTAACAAAGCCGCTGTAGGCCGAACTGTCGCCGAGGCCTAATTTTTATGTAGAATTACTGTGTCTAGCGAATTCGAAGTTGGGCAAACTTAAAGGTGTAAATTCTGACCGAAAGCTGCCCACTTGCCAATCATACAATAAAATTGATAAATCTTTATTGTCTTGCTTTACTTACTGCTGTACTTCTGGATAAAATGTGGTATTAGTTATATACTGGCATCACTAACCACAAGGCTTTTGCATTAAGATTTAATTTCATATCTTTAGCCTTTTTGGTAATTTCGGTCGGCATAAAACTAGTTTGGCTGGTAACATATATAATAATTTCATTTTTCAGTATTAAAAGTATTTCAGGCTAAAATTCCGAAAAACAAAAATTGTTCATCACAATCCGCTTTTTGAATATGTTAATTGTCGGCTTATAAATAGAAGCTGATGAATCTTCAAAACTTTTTTAACTATAAGACAACTACCTAAATTCATTTTACTTTCTTTTCAGCTCCACCAGAACGTTTATGCATAAGAGATGAGACTGATATTGAAAGGTCAACTGTTGTTGGTCCATATAGTGAAGGAGATGTGACATCTTTAAAATGTGAAGTTTATGGAGGTAAGAAAGTTTAATAAAAATTAACAGACAGAGAAATTATTGAATTCTTCTTTTAGCATATTTTTTCAAAACCACGAAAATGACATACATATATGTAATCAACTGAAAAATACTAGAAAACAAAAACATGTCTATCCTCTTTTTATTTTTAAATCTGTCATTACATTCATATTGCATATGCAAACAAACATTTCAAACAAAATTATTTTTTTTTAATTTTTTTATGTACATAATTATTTATTTTACTTTAATACAATAAGATCTAAGTATGTTTTTTTACAGTACAAAGCAGACATTTTTAGAAGTTTCATTTACTAATTCAATATGTACTTAAATTAGCTCCATACATACACATTAGGGTGTTTTTTTTTTTGTCAAGCTTCTGGAGAGGGATTTTATTTAATTTTTCCTATATTATAGCTTGAGGAACAAAAATAATTGTCTCAACATTTGAGCTTCCTCGCTCAAACCTGTAAACGGCGCAGACAGAGTTTACGTCCAATTTCGTTGAAATCTAATGAAAAAACCGGCTTGCTAAAACGTTGTAAAAGTCTGTCTTAGGTGCCAAGATATAGCGTTTTGGAATTTTTAGTCGAATGTGGGATTTTTCCCAAAATTTCAGCTTCCTAGATCAAACCTGCGAACTACGCATCCACTTTGTTTCCTAGTATTTTTGAATTGCGATATGTGCCCAAACTTTTTCAATCCATAAACACAACGCGTGGCATGATTAAATGCAATTTGCAACTTAATCTAATTCATCTTTATGAATTGGTAATACGTATCACTTAGAAGCATTAAGCTTAAGTCCATTACACATTGCCCATTTGGAAATGCCATCAAGATCATCGTTTTGCAGTGCATTAACGAGATAACCAGCTCATTTTGTAGTTTGCTTACCCTCGCTTATTCTCTTCGTTTGCTCGCGAGCGTATGGGGTGCCGATTAATGATGTAGATACATACTTCAAAAATATCATTTATAAATATTGAAAATAGTAGAGGCCCAGGGACTGATCATTGAGGCACTCCACTCCACAAGCAAGCTGCTTTATACTCAGAATACCTTTGCACACGATTTGATAAATAGTTACTAATAAATTTTATTGCATTTTCACCGAAACCATACAAAAACTTTAATTTCTGGCACAATAAAAAAATAATTAACAGTGTCAGAAGCTTTTAAAAAGTCAAGCAAACATATATGATGAAGGTGTTGAAGCCCGTTGGCACATGCCCAACTAGGTAAGCGTTGCTTTCACAATAAATACACTCAATTCTCTTTTTATGCGAATTTTTAAGTAGTTTTTATTTATTTTGTTGGATTGCGCAGTTTTCTTAGTATGCATTTCCAAATTGTTGAATTGCGCAGTTTCCATTATGCATTGCAAAAATAATTTGAGAATGTCTTCAACTTTGCCGAAAATTTGAAGCACATTTTCTTAATAATGACCCGAATCCTGAAAGGGCATTAAAGTTCCAACGTGAGCTGAGTAGTTGCATTTCTTGGTACTTGCAAATTCCAAAAAAATTACAAAAGAAGTCACAAAGTTTAATAACTGATTTCGGAACAGGATTACTTTGTTGTTGTTTTACCCCCAAAATGAAAATAAAAATAGCAAAAAAAAAAGTGTCGCTCGGATCTGGTTCCGGATATACATATGTATAGCCATCGGAAGTTGCAGATATAGCTTTCATAAAAGTCCTTATAAGTTGGGAACCCCTGAATGGATATCAAAATTATGGCTGTCATAAGAAAGATAATTTAATGGCCCACAATAATCGCCAATTTTTTTTTTTTAAAAACCGTTAATTTTTTCAAAAAATGTTTTATTAACCTATAATTTTTTTAGCTTAATTTATTCCCTTTAAAATGATGTGTAGGTTGTTGTAGATTTTTTAATATTTTCCCCCTTTTTGACCGAAAAATAAAAAAATTTATTTAATGAATTTTTATGGAAACTATGCTTTTATAATCAAAAACAATGAAAAGCACAATTTTTTACAAAAGCGATATCTGCAACTGCCGATGGCTATATATCCGGAACTAGATCCGAGCGACACTTTTTATTTTTGCTATTTTTATTTTTACGACTTGGACAAGTCGGACAATTGAGAATTTCAAAAGAGAATCACTTATACGAGGATGGGAACTAATGGCAATTTGTTTATCTTTCGTACCGCCATCACCAACATTTCAGCCGGCGATACAAAAGTATGTACTTGATTTGAACTTTATGGCAACATTTATGAGGAGGCCATGGACGGCCATCAAAACAGAACATTTCCACTTTTAATGGAATGAGATTAAAACTGAATATTTACTTGGATAGTTATGATACAATTGCTTATAATTTTCTTATTATGTTTAAGCTTATCGCGTTGTTCGAAATATTTCATTTTGATGTCATCTAATAAAATTTTCAATAATTGAAAATTGGAGTCCGTGGTGTAGGGCATAGATTAACGTGTAGGGATTAGAGTATCCGACTACTGTACTCAAGACGATGAACATGGGATGTAAATTAAATTTGAATATGACCAGGTTCCTTTACGAAGAAACGTTTTGCGACACTTTTTGATTATATATTTATACTTAGAATTAAAAAGCACTTAAGAAGCGTTTGGTTCAATAAAAATTGGCAAATATTGCCATACTTTGTTAAGGATACATAGTTTTGCAAAACTGAAAAACAAACAAATGTATAATCATAATTTGTGTGCATTGTTGTTGGGGAAGTTACCGATGTTTATCGATAGTTACAGATAGTTTTTTGGAAACCATCGTTAACTATCGATAGTTTGTCTTACCGATTTCTCCCAGCCCCAATACTGAATCTACAAGTTTTTGGTTTTTATGTTCCTTGCCGCAAAATCACTGGCTCCGTTGACACCAAGTGTTTTTGTATGGCAGATGGTACTATTTTTCATATATGTACGTATAATTTCAAATGAATTAAAAAAATTGTTCGTGTATTTATTAATCCAAAAAAGAATTACAACCATGTCTTCTACTAGGGGGGGCATAATAAATTCTTAAAAATAGCTTCTTAGTCAGGCTGGAAATCTAGAATGCCTATTAATGATTATTTAAAACTAAAATTTTTATAAAATCTTGAATTTTAAATATTTTCAAATTATTTTTCCACCCTGCCTCCGCATCTGTTAAGACTCCGCATTCGCGAAGATCAATTTCTGAAATCCGCATCTACCTCCGCGTTAGGGCTACCAGATGACCTGCCTACAAAAGTAGTGTATGTCAAAAAATTTCAATTTTCGAAACCAAAAATTTTTTGAGTCCCATAAAAATATTTTTGATAAAATATTGCAAAAAAAAAAGGTCCTCGTTTCTTACGAAAAACCCCAGCAAAATTAAAACAATATTTTAAATAACTTTTATTTTACAATGCAAACATCGAAAGTAGCAAAACCATCCAAAAGTAGTGCATTTCAAGTGAAAAGTAGCAAAGCCTTGCAAAAGTAGCACATTTGCTACTAAAGTATGCCATCTGGTAGCCCTACTTCGCGTAGATAACCTCCGTTACAACCCTAGTTAAAAATATAAGTCAAAAAAAACTTTTATTGAACTTTTGTTTGACTTTTTGAAATATAAGCCAAAAAGAACTTTTATCTTCTGATAAAATAACTATTATTTTCTTTTTTCAGATTGAAAAAATTGCCCAATTTTAATAATTATTTTTAAAAATTGGCTTATAATTATTATGAATAAGAAATATTTTATTAGTTGTCAATAACTATTATTTTTCAATGGATTTTTTTTACGTTGAGTCATAACTATTATGCATAAGAGATATTTTATTAGTTGTCAATAACTATTAATTTGGAAAAAATATTTTTTTACGTTGTTTTGAAAAAAGTGTTCAACAGATTTTCATTTTTGTGAATCTTTTTGCACCAATCGATGGGGAGGTGGTTTTTATGACATCACCAGAGGTGGTCATCGGTTCGAAAATGTACGCTACTTTGACTCATTTTTGAAGTTTTTTTTGCTTCAATCAATGAAAAGAGGTCTAAAAAGGATATTGGCCATCACTAGAAGTGGAACCGATCCTTGAAAGTGCTCGATTTAGGTCCATTTTCGAAATTTTTTTTGCAAAAAATCGATGGAAAGAGGTTGACAATGGGCTTTGGCCATCACCAGAGTTGGTCCCAACTAAAAAAGTGGTCGATTTTGGTCCGTTTTGAAAAAAAAAATTTTGTACCAATCGTTGGAAAGAGGTCGAAGTCGAAAAAAAAGGTACCAAAAAGTGCCCGATTTTGGTCCATTTTCGAAATTTTGTTTGCACCAATCTTTGGAAAGAGGCCGAAAATAGATTTTGGTCATCATCAAAGGTGGTTTCGAGTCCCAAAATGTGCCCGATTTTGGTCCATTTTCGAAATTTTGTTTGCACCAATCTTTGGAAAAAGCTCGAAGTCGAAAAAAAAGGTACCAAAAAGTGCCCGATTTTGGTCCATTTTCGAAATTTTGTTTGCACCAATCTTTGGAAAGAGGTTGAAGTCGTAAAAAAGGTACCAAAAAGTGCCCGATTTTGATCCATTTTCGAAATTTTGTTTGCACCAATCTTTGGAAAGAGGCCGAAAATAGATTTTGGTCATCATCAAAGGTGGTTCCGAGTCCCAAAATGTGCCCGATTTTGATCCATTTTCGAAAATTTGTTTGCACCAGTCGTTAAATAGAGGTCAAATATGAATTTTGGACCTCATTTGAGGCGGCTCCGGACCCTGGAAAGGACCGTTTTTGACCCATTTTCGAAAAAAAAACTTCTTTTTTCTGTAATAAATGGGAAAAGGTCGAAAATGGATTTTGGACATCACTTAGAGTGGCTCCTGAGTCCGGCCCCGAGAAAGAACCGTTTTTGACCCATTTTCGGAAAAATTTTTTTTTTCTGTAATTAATGTGAAAACGTCGAATATAAATATTTGACATCATTTAGGGTGGCTCCGGGCCCTGGAAAGGACCGCTTTCGATAATTTTGGTAGTTTTCAAGTTCCGGAGCTACTCTAAAAGATATCCAAAACGCATTTTCAACATTTCATAATCGATAGAAGCAATAAAAAATTTTAGGGTGGTTCATAAAAAATTTTTTTTTTTGCTCCAATGCATAGATAAAGCTCGAAAATGACTATTGTCGACATTTCCCTATCGATTCGAACAAAAAAAAAATTTTTTATGAACCACCCTAAAATTTTTTATTGCTTCTATCGATTATGAAATGTTGAAAATGCGTTTTGGATATCTTTTAGAGTAGCTCCGGAACTTGAAAACTACCAAAATTATCGAAAGCGATTATTCGACGTTTTCACATTAATTACAGAAAAAAAAAATTTTCCGAAAATGGGTCAAAAACGGTTCTTTCTCGGGGCCGGACTCAGGAGCCACTCTAAGTGATGTCCAAAATCCATTTTCGACCTTTTCCCATTTATTACAGAAAAAAAGAAGTTTTTTTTTCGAAAATGGGTCAAAAACGGTCCTTTCCAGGTTCCGGAGCCGCCTCAAATGAGGTCCAAAATTCATATTCGACCTCTATTTAACGACTGGTGCAAACAAAATTTCGAAAATGGATCAAAATCGGGCACATTTTGGGACTCGGAACCACCTTTGATGATGACCAAAATCTATTTTCGACCTGTATCCAACGACCGGTGCATAAAAAAATTTCGAAAATGAACCAAAATCGGGCACTTTATGGTACCTTTTTTTTCGACTTCGACCTCTTTCCAAAGATTGGTGCAAACAAAATTTCGAAAATGGACCAAAATCGGGCACTTTTTGGTACCTTTTTTTTTTGACTTCGACCTTTTTCCAACGATTGGTACAAAATTTGTTTTTCAAAACGGACCAAAATCGACCACTTTTTTAGTTGGGACCAACTCTGGTGATGGCCAAAGCCCATTGTCAACCTCTTTTCATCGATTTTTTGCAAAAAAAAATTCGAAAATGGACCTAAATAGCGCACTTTTAAGGATCGGTTCCACTTCTAGTGATGGCCAATATCCTTTTTAGACCTCTTTTCATTGATTGAAGCAAAAAAAAACTTCAAAAATGAGTCAAAATCGCGTACATTTTCGAACTGATGACCACCTCTGGTGATGTCATAAAAACCACCTCCCCATCGATTGGTGCAAAAAGATTCACAAAAATGAAAACCTGTTGAACACTTTTTTCAAAACAACGTAAAAAAATATTTTTTCCAAATTAATAGTTATTGACAACTAATAAAATATTTCTTATTCATAATAGTTATGACTCAACGTAAAAAGAATCCATTGAAAAATAATAGTTATTGACAACTAATAAAATATTTCTTATTCATAATAATTATGACTCAACGTAAAAAAAATCCATTGAAAAATAATAGTTATTGACAACTAATAAAATATCTCTTATGCATAATAGTTATGACTCAATGTAAAAAAAATCCATTGAAAAATAATAGTTATTGACAACTAATAAAATATCTCTTATTCATAATAGTTATGACTCAACGTAAAAAAGAATCCATTGAAAAATAATAGTTATTGACAACTAATAAAATATTTCTTATTCATAATAATTATAAACCAATTTTTTGACATAAATCTTATAATAGTTATGTCCCTGGTTTAAAGGAATCTGTGCCTATCACCTAATATTGGATTCTAAGACCGTTGGTTTTACTCTTCGCAAAATAAAATTTGAACTTTTACCTAAAAAAAAACCTTTTTTGAAAGTTTATATCAAGCTCTGGATAGAACACTTATGAACACTCTGAGGGGACGATGTGCTGCCCAGTAACGGTAGCGAAAAACAAATTACAAACACATTTATTTTCCACTATTGAGTTACTATTATTTAGGTAAAATTTTATTTAAGTTATTTTTTATGTATTGATTTGATTTTGAATAAATTTATTTTATCGAGTTAAATAAGTGTATAAATAAGAAACAATTTGTAAATACATAATTGAATTCGATTCGAAAGATTGAATTAAAGTTTTTTTAACTTGTTGAATTGCAACGCATAGTGGCAAAATTTAAAATAGCGTTTGTGGTCTATGAAAATTTAAAGCCATTTGACTGAATCAAAAAGACGGGAGCGCCCAAACACACAGCCCTTCCTCAAATAAAAATCCTTTACTTAGCCTATACTTTTCCAAGGCAAATAAGCTTTTAAATATAATGAATAATTATTCCTCCTCCATTACTAGAAGAGATAAGCATTTCAGAAAGAAATTAACATACAAAAAAAGAGTGAATTCCAAAAGTTTAAGAAAATCAAAAAATTAGTGAGCATTTCATGCCTCTTTCTATTTTAATATCAAAAGAGTGACTTTATCTTTTGAGGACCACCCATTGACGATTCGAAAGAAATTTTGAAGATATTCCATTTTGTATCCAAAAATGAGTAACCATTTCTATTAACTTACATCAATCATTACTTACAGTAAAAAAAATGCGTATTTAAAAAATTTATATTATAGAGTATGTACATTTAATCTCCTTTCAGGAAAACCTACACCCACAATCAGTTGGTACAGAGATGGTGTACCGGTAATAACTGAAACCAACGCTGTACCCGGTGGAAGATATGTACAAAGTGAAATAACTCTTGGACCTCTAGGAAGAAGTGACCTGAATTCAAGACTGACGTGTAGAGCAAATAATCATCCAAGAGCAACACCAATGGAATCAATAGTGCAAATTGATATGAATTGTAAGCACTCTTATTTTATACATTTTACAATAGAAAACATTTAGGTCTGTAGCTCACTGCGACAAAGCAGTTTCAAGACAGTTTTGTTTGGCAAAAGCTCCACGGCTTTAGCACGAAAGTTTTGTTTTTGTCTCAAAACCCAGTGAGCGCACACCCATATGTAGTACTAACGTGACGAAAACTGTTTTGAGAATGTTTTGTTGCAGTGAGTTACAGGCCTTAGATCCGATAGGATGCCTTCACTTGCAATTAGCCAATAGTTGTGTCAACTATGCCAAAGAGTTAAGTACAGGTATTCTTGGATAATCTACACAAAGCTGAGTTTCAGTGTTGTAAGGAAGTTTTCTGCCGGGGTTAAGCTCGCCGGATGTCCAGGCGTTCTTAGAAATCAGAACCACTTTTCTTAGATTTCAATTGCTCTTAATTTTTATTACTTTCTTCACTACAATATTATTTATTTGATTCAGGGACTCTTATCGTGCTGTATCGCTTCGTTGGAAGTGTGAAGCCTTCGGGTGTTACTCGGGAACCTTCGGATGTGCTGTGAAACTGTTGCCGTTCTACGTGGAGTACACCGCTATGTACGTCTTTCCTTCCGTGTGCGTCGTAGCGCTTCGTTTGGAGTGTAAAGCCTTCGGGTGTTGCTCGGGAACCTTCGGGTATGCTGTGAAACTGTTATCGTTCTACGTGGAGTACACCGCCATGTACGTCTTTACTTCGGTGTGGCTCGTATCGCTTCGTTTGGCGTATGAAGCCTTCGGGTGTTGCTCGGGAACCTTCGGGTATGCTGTGAAACTGTTGTCGTTCTACGTGTAGTACACCATCCTGTACGTTTTTCCTTCGGTGTGCGTCGTATCGCTTCGTTTGGAGTGTGAAGCCTTCGGGTGTTGCTCGGGAACCTTCGGGTATGCTGTGAAACTGTTATCTTAGACCGGCCAACCGAAATCGGCACAGGAAAACTTTGAAATAAAGTTAAAGCGGTAGGGGTGACACACACAATTTCCCTGGTGGTACTAATCGTCGACGTCTCAGAAAAGGGCTTCTCCAGTCTTTCCAAAGAGGACTTCTAAAGAAGCCTCAGCGGATAGGAAATACTTTGGACAGATGTCAAAGCCGTAGGGGTGACACATACAATTAACAAACGGCCAAAGTATTCCCCCCTTGAAAGAGTCCTTGAAACCCGATTCTTACCCTGGTGAACACTATACCTACCAGTAATCCTAGTCTTGGTGGTTCCTGTTCTGCCTTCTCGCTGCAGGTTTGGACACGTAAAATCTCCGGTACTTGCTTCTGCTTCCCTGCCAGGCTGTGTGGTACTTGGTAAATTTTTCCCTTTGTTGTTACTGCGTACTGCGCTTGTTACACTTATTTTTCCACGTCTGCTGCTGTTGCTGGTCACTCACTGACTGTCTTGCTAAAAGTCTGCTTCTCTTGCTGTCCACTCACTGACTGTCCCTTCTATGCTTGCGACTTCTCTTTTATCATCATTGTGCGTTGCTTGGCTTATGGAAAAACTGGTTTAAGTTGCGTGCGCAACATCGAACACGTTCGCTTGCATGATCGATCCAGCGCACGTGTTGCTTTGTATGCATTGCGTTATTTGTTGTGCTGCCGTTGTTTTCATGCAGTTTTTATTGTTGCTAGCTGAAATTCCGGTGCTGTTGCTATGCAGTTTGGGCTATTGTTTGGTTGTTTACTGGTTGCTGGCTGATGTTTTGGAACTATTGCGATGTTGACTATTATTTTGTTGTTTGAATAATTGGATGGCGTGTTTTTTTCCGTGGTGACTGTACTTCACCGGGACTATGTGAGGGAAAATTTCTTGTGAGAATATTTTGTCCTCACAGTGTAGAGCCTGCGTGAATAAATTTTTTGTTTATTTTAAATTAAATGTTCACTGCAGAGCTGTTAAGATTTGCATACAACTAATACCGCAGTCATAAGACCAATTCTGAACTGCTGAAAGTCACTTCTCTGAATGGTGACTAAAGTTATTCCAGACAGCTATAGCCGCTTCGATTCACTTACCATTTGTAGATTGTATACATTTTTTAAATATGTTTTAGCATGGGGCTTAAAAGAAATTATCACAAAATTTGAGCTTCCTAGCGGACAGAGTTTATGTCCGATTGCGATGAAATTTTACAAAAAAACCGACTTACTGAAACATAAAAAAAACTGCCTTAGGTGTCAAAATACAGCATTTTAGGTATTTCAGTTCTATGGAAAGTGCCACCCCTGTTGTCAAAACACGTCCACATTCTTCGTGCGGCTGAAAATTCGAACAATTTACATCCGAAGGAAGTTTTTTTGCGGGCCCCCATAGGCTAGAATTGGGCTAAACGAAATCTCGTCCAAAATTTCAGCTTCATAGATCAAACAGTTTGTTTCCTAATACAATTAACAACGATATAACAGAACAGCGAATGGCAGATTTTTTTTAAATTTTAGTAAAAGCGTTGTTTTTTCCATAAAAATTGAAGGGCTTATTGTAAAAATATGATAAGCCATAAAATAAAAAAAATCAAATTAATCGCATTTAAAGTATTAAAAAAATTTGTAAAATAAAACTTTCATAAAATCAAACTCTAGATACTGGCAATAAGTGTTAAAAGGTGCACTACCCTATTTTTGGTTGGTGTTGCTATGGTATCAGTTCACAGAATGAACGCAAAATATTGGTTTTTGCTTATAATGTTTTTACAATGAGACATTCAATTGAATAACAAAGAAATACTTCAAATTATTCTAATACAAGAATGTTATACTTAGTCTAACTTACAACACTTAGTACACTTGCAATATATGAACAAAAACTATGAATTATGTGTCAGAGACAAATCTCTCCAACACGGTATAAAAAAAGATATTTTCGTTCCTACTGCGAACAATGCCACAACAACAGCAACAAAATTAACGGAAACTACATTAGCAACAATATCAATACCCAATAGTATACTACTGCAATGGCATCAGTTTTTTTTTTTTTCAACTAAAGCTTCTACTTAAAATATTTTCAAACGCTTCTCCTACTTCCGCAACTATTGCAATCTTAACTTTTCCATTGCAAGCACCTCTAGTAAGTAGTAGGATTAATACTACGTCTCCTATATTTGCTAGAGCCATCAACTTGAACACTTTAGTGATTTTGAGTACTGTATGCAACTCCATTAGATTACTTTTGTGACATTGCCAATACCTCAAAAGAGCGTTGTTAAAGTTAACATTCAGTCTCAAAACTCAGCACATAAGTTGCACTTAACCTTCATTATTTCAGAGCAGCTTTTGATAGGACCGTCCACGATTGCATTGAACAAACAAGGTACAGCACCCAACGCCATTAACCTCATCAAGGCCCTGACCCTTTTGAGTCTGTGTTGGCTCAATATCAGGGATATCTGTTGTCCCCAATCTTGTATCCGATAGTAAGGCACGATGCACGAGTTCAAGCCTCTCTCTATTAAATTGAATTCAATGAACTTTCAGCGAACATCTGACGATCTCATGTTTTTTTACTGAGCTTTTATGTTCAGTACATTTAGTGCAGTGGTCGGCACCCCATATGCTCGCGAGCAAACGAAGAGAATAAGCGAGAGTAAGCAAACTACAAAATGAGCTGGCTATTTCGTTAATGCACTGCAAACATTTTTGAAATCAAATGACAAAATAAATATTGTTTCGCCAAAAATTTTTTTGGCAATGCGCAATGCTTAATCTGCAAGCGAGTTTCAGTGATAGTTGATAAATTTCATATAGAAAGCTATTTTATAACTAAAATTCAACCCCTGGACGATGAAATCATATGGAGCGTAAACAGCAAAACGTGCAAACATTTTTCACAGTGATTGGTGCTTTTGTCATTTCCCTCTCCTTTGAGAGTAAGAAAATATTTGATATTTGCGCTCTGCCTACCACTGATTTAGTGCAAAAACCACAAAAAAAAATACAAGCGCAAAATGCATCAATGAAATAAAAAATGGGCAACTAGCTGCTTATATTAGTTTCAATGACCGCTACGTCATAGCATCAGTAAGCTTTGTTAGCCGATGTTTAAGAGTCTGCATGCATACCATTTTTTTTTTGCTTTGACCAGTTAAGAATCATTGCAAAAAATATAAACATAGTGCGCCAAGACTCCACATTTCCGCCCCCCCCCCCCCTTTTATATGCAATTGCATTTGGAATTCTTTTGATATTACACATTTCTTGACGAGTGTTTTTTTGACGATCTCGTTTATGCTGATGACATATGCCTCCTCAGCCCCAAGCAATCCAACATGGAAGAAATTTTCGATCTTCTTTGGAAGAAGTATGTCTGAAAATCAATATTAATTAAACATACAGCATGTCCTAGCACCAACCAGTGCTAGCAAAGAAAAAGTGGATAATTTTACTTGTTGAGGTAGCGTCATAATACTTGATGGCGGTACCAATAAAAATATCCATACTAGAATCGACAAAGCGAAACGCAGCTTTGTAATGTCTGGCAGTCTTTCTACCAGTCAACAGCAACAAAGCTCAAAACCGCTGAGTTAAACGTGAAGACAATTTCTTTGTACGGCCGTAAATTTTAGTTAACGAGAAGCGTTCTAATACAAAATTAACAACTGAAGCAGAGCCGCGAATAACGTTGTAAAAGCCACTTTTTGCAAAATCTGTTTTTTTTTTGCAGAATACCGTTAACTTGGCTCTCTTATATTGCTCAAACACCAAATCAGCCAAAATTGTACACCTTACCGATATCAAAATGCATTTAGAAAGTGTCAGTCAGTGAAAAAACGTTGTACGTTACAAATAAAATGATACGAACAGAATTGTCGAAAGTAATTGATAAGTGTAACAGAGGTACAAAAATAAAATCTAATGTAGAAAATTGGAAAGATAATAAAAATAAAAGGTTGAGAAATGGTGGAAATGCGTATATGTAAATAAAAAGAATAAGAGTATACCTCAAAAAGACGCTCCAGAGCAAGTAATGTGGAAAAACGTTTTAAGTGCCCATTACGTTATTTTTTATTTGAATTCTTGTTATATAGCTTTGTGATTACCAATGCTACTTTTAGTGCAAAAAATTTAGCATAACTCAAATAAAGGAACATTTTTATAAATTCTAGAAATTGAGCGAGCCTCAAAGAAGAAGAAGAGTTAAAGAAAGCATTTTTCATCGTAACGTTACTGTCCATTATTCTTTGCTAAGCTAGAAGTTTGAAAGAAAACCAACATTTAAAGTTTTTGAAATATATTCTCTTATGTTATTGAAACAAATTTTTGTTTTGATGTTGAATTTATGTTTTTACTATGAATAACGAATAAATGCCATCGTACTCTCTGTTGTGCAACGTGGAATAACGTTTTATCAATCAACGAGTTTTGGATATGAAACTTTTTTCCATTTTGAACATAAATAATAAAAATTTATTAAATAAACAAAATAGTTTTTTAGCCTTAGTATTTTTATAATGAATTAAAAAAAAAATATCTAGAATTTCTCTGCTACTTAACCAAAAATGAATAGTTTTTGAGTTATAATTAACAAATAAAATTGTGGCAAATTTGCACCGTTCTCACAAGTCCAAGCATAAATTTTATAGCACTTTTGGATTTATCATTTTTTATAAATATAAGACAGTAAAATACCTTTAACGAATTACATAGTTCCTTATTCAATTACACAGTCAATATATGGAAATAACATTTTTTCATGGATTTTTGAATAACTTTAACATTTTTTGTTCGATTTGAGGAAATATATACTTAAAATATTTATGAAAGAATAGGTTTTCATCCTGAATCTTAAAAATATTAAAAAAAGAAAGATTTTTGAACGTAAACGGAGCAATTGAAATTTTGTGATTTTTTAAAAAGACCAAAAAAGTCACTTTTATTGGACTTTGACCGCTAATAACTCTATCAAATCTAACCAAACTGTTAGACAGAAATAAAGTTACTTTTTAAATAGTGTGGACCTGATTTAGGTCGAAAAAAATTGATAGAAATATGGCCAAATAAATGAAAAAGTACAGAAAAACGGTTTTTTTTGGAGGATATCTCGAAAAAGATTCTTAGGAAAAAAAAAATTGTTGTCATTTTTGGAATCTACGCCCCAAAATACACAGAAAAATTTCTATGAGAAACCAGATCTCGAGATGAAGCCCAAATTTGTAAGCTAGTGGTATTAACATCATTGTTGGCGTCTTATCAAAATGATCATATAATTATAATAAAAAATAATTATTGCATTTAAATATAAGTCTAACTGTTACGCAGAAATCATTAAAAAATCTCAAAAATGCCAAAATGAAATTCCAATGAAATGGAAATGTTTTATAAACTGACAGAGAAAAAAGATTTAAAAAAGTTCGTGGGAATTCGGAGATAAAATTTTTCAGAGTCTTATTAAATTTGAGGGGAGCGGGAATTTTTACAAATTTCTAAATCCGGGACTGAGTGCACTGCTTGCTTGTTCGGTGGCTTCTATTTTTTTTTTTTTGTTTTTTTTTCTGAATGTTGCAACAATAACAATAATGTAAATGCCGTGAATATAGGTCGTATAAAACAACCACCACAATAAAAATGTGCATAGCAGAGTCATAGTGCTTGTGTTTTTTGTTTTGGTTTTGTGTTTTTTGTAAAGAACCGCAAGTGGCAATTCTTTCGTGATTTGCCCTGCGCTGGTCTAGATGTTGAAATGGTTAGCAATTTGGTGTGAACTTTGCCGTTTTTGCTCTCCCGAATTCTATAGAAGCAACCACCATATAGCTTCAAGCTCACCCATTGTGCCCATTTTACAGCTTTGGCTATCAGTTGATATCTTGTACTTAATTATTTTTGCCAACCCTTTATCATTGCCCTGGACTTGCTGTTTTTTCATCTGTCCATTTTTTCTTAGACAGAACACTCAAAATGCGCAAGTCGATTGTTCCGGTTTTATTTTATACTCGCGTGCAATAACCACATTCAACCCTACATGGTCGACAGAAAAGAGCATCTGATTTTCACTACAGGGCAGCTTTGCGATTTTCGATAGTGAGATCATTGCCATATAAGCCAACGTGCGATTTGTCCTTCAGGATTCATGTACTGAAGCAACAATCTCAGAACCGTTTAGTTTGTAAATAGAAGAAATGGTTTTCCATACTTAGAAAGTGTCTTATGCACTCTCCTTCTGCTAGTAACTTCCCCCGCAATATTTTTTTTTGGGCTTGAACAAATTTTGCTGAAGAATACGACAAAATTTTCTTGCCTATTAATGATTAATGACACTCCAATAAAACTGTAACCTAACGGATTCGTATCCATCACAAATTTTTGACAGGTGTCTGATACGCGGGCACTGTAGCCATATAGATCTTATAGCACAGCAGTGTGCTACTCTTTTCAAATATCCGATTTTTCGGCGTCACCTCATAGCAACTGCTTCAAGCTGTTAACATAGTCTCGCATGCTTTGCTGGAAGTGTCAACATCATTTTGCAGGCCAAAAACTTTTTCATTAAATGCATTTGTGATTTTGGTTGAGTACATGCTTGTCTTCTGAAAAATTTTTTTCGAAATTCAAAATTTCAATTCGATAACGAAATTTCACTATAGCCACATATTTACAAAAAAAAAAAAAAATTTGTCGTATTGGAAAATATTTAGGTCGACCGTAAGGGGCCTAAACAGGGCTGTCGTTTTGGAAATTTTGACCGCAGTGAAAATTCCGAAAAGTTGAGGAAAAGTGAAGTGTTCGCAGTGTTTCTAAAACAAAAGTGCAGTGAATTTAGCAGTGTTATAAGAAAAAGATACATTCTACAATATTTTTAAAATCACATGAAAAAAAACACTTTTTCGGTACATTTTTAATAAAATGTAATCAATAGTTAAAATAAAACAAATAACATTGTCATTTTGTGCCTTCATGGCATAAATCAGTACATTTTATAAAAAAAAAGATAATAATAAAAGTTTATATATTCTATGTACAAAAATAAACTAAAAAAAATTAGCTACTAAGTATTCCATAGGGACAACATAAAAAGAATTGAGAAAATCTTAGAGACAAACAGTTTTCCAAAACACACAACAAAAAGATTAAAAGACAATTTTATAAGGATAAGGGACCAAGACAGGAAAGGGGTACAGTCATATATAAATCGATGACATATATTCCAGGTTTGACAGAGAGATTCGCGAAATTAAGTGCGTTTAAGGACATAAAAATTGCTAATAAGACAGATAATAAAGTTGGACAATTTTACAGCAATATCAAAACTTGACAAATCCTGCCTTATTTACAAAATTCTTTGTGACGGAGACGGGTCCAATGTATGCCAGAAGGTATATGTTGGTACTACAAAAAACAAATTAAGGACAAGACTCTCAGGACACAGATCGGACCAAAAAACAGAAATGGACAAGCCCCTTACAAGAAGAAAACAATTATGAGAAGAGATTCATATTAGAGATGCTCCACATTATTAACACCCCCACTGACAAGAGAATAAATTTCAAGAGCGACACAGAAAATTGTTATAGAGACATTTAGTTGACAATTAGGTTAGTTTAAGTTTAGCTTTTCTATAATTTTAACGTAAGTTTTGTTTTGTTAATTTATTCAATTGTGTATTGTTTTAATTATTATTTCTTAGTCACCCCTGAAGATAAGGAAGGATCTTCCTCGAAATATTGTGAAAAATTATAAATAAAACACTGACCTAAATCCAGAAAAAGTGTTTTTATTTTTAAAAAAAATATAAAAATACGATTTACGTATGACTATTTTCTGTAATTTCCTAGTAATTGTTTTGATGGCACCCAATTTTTAAAATCTTCGTTAGGAAACGTTCCTTTAATGAGCATGATCGAATTAATCGTCTCCACTTTTAAACCATTCCAAGTTGAATTTTTTAGTTGATTTGTAAGTGAAAAATGCGGTCTTTGGATGAGCTACTGTGAGGTAGGCATAATAGTGCGCCAACAAATTTCTATAAACCAGGATACATACAGTAGTTTCGCCTAAGGCCATTTTGAAGACTTGGAAAACGAACTGGATATCAAAAATTTATAAAACGTTGCCTTCTTTTAGGCGCTATTAATAATTTGCCCCTAAAAGTAGGCAAAACTTTCTGACAAATTTCAAAAATAGCGCCTAAAAGTAGGCAACGATTTTAAAAATTTCAGATAATGCTGTCTAATTTTAGGCGCTATTTTTGAAATTCGTCGGAAAGTGTTGCATACTTTTAAGGGTAAATTATTAATAGCGCCTAAAAGTAGGCAAGGTTTTTTGAAAAAATTGGCCCATAAAAGCATGCAATTTTTTGGAAAAAATTTTTAAATTTGTACCATACATATGTTGACTTCCGGTTATCTGTTGTTCAGTCAGCAAATTTTTCTCTGCTAGCGCAGCCGAAAGCAGAGCCAGCAGCCTAAAGCAGAGAAAAATCTGAAATACCAGGCCACCATGAACCAGCAGCAAGCAAATTTGGTTTTTTGAAAAACTTTAAAACGTTATATCTCGGCTATTACTAAACCGATTTAGACAAATGAGGTGTAATAGGTTTTTTAAGAACAAGCAGATTTTTTTGAAGTCATTTGTATTTTGATAAACTGTCACTAGATGGCGTTTTAAGCAGTTTGAATATTCTAACAGCCATAACTCTTCATCGAATAAGCCGATTTTGATAAATGTGGTGTCATAGTGTCTGTAGGAAGAAGCAGATTTTTAAGTTAAGCTTAAGAAAAATTATGTTAAAGCTGTTTAGTCACAGGTCCAGGTACTTTCTTTACCTGATTTTTTCTTATACTTACATAATTCGCAATGATGTGTCTTACTGCAATCAGAATAAATTTTTGTTCTCAAACATAAGGGGTACTTAGCTCAAATTTAATTATTCACAGTTGAGGCTACTGAGCCGAATATACTTCTTCCAGCAATTTTTGAAGTGAAAACTTCTTATGGCACGTTGTGCGGCTGAGGAAAAAAGTATAAGCTCGCGACACCGACCGTCATCGAGATTCCCCGTCATGAATGCGATAGTAAAATTTGATTGTTCTATTGTTTCTTTTAAATAAATTTTCCAAGTGGAAGACAAAAAGCAAAGCAGACACACTAGCTGACACATTCCATTCTCATTCAACGATTGTTATGCTTAGATGTTTGTTTCTTTCAAATTCCGCGTTGTTGCGTTGACAAATTGAGAATGAGAGCGAGAGTAAAATTTGAATACATATTCCGTTTTTGTCTTCCATTGCATTGCCATATAAAAAGAAAACGCACACATACCAACTAATACACTAACTTGCCATTAAGCGATTTGTTTTCACTTCTGTCGGCACTCCCGGAGTGCAACCCGCCGTTTTTTTTTTTTCAAAAGTAAGGTCTATTGTTTCATTTACGTATATTCTACGCTTTTTATTAAGAAATTTCTTGTCTTCAAATCTAACATTTGTTTACTAGACCAAACTTATTTGTTATGAAATTAAGACTAGTTTCGGAGTAAAAGAAATGAAACTGAAAATAAAAAAGAATTTTATCTTATACTCAAAAAAATTATATATGTGACCGGGAAAGTTAAAAGGGACCTACGGTTCGAAAAAATCGATTTTCACTTTCTTAGCTATTCTTATAGAAGTGGCTACGCTCTTTTCAATGCAACAAACCGCAGTTTTCTAGCTGCATTAGTTTTTTCACAAATTCACTCCAAACATGGACACATTGACAAAAAAAAAAAAATGTATGTATGTAGGTACGAAAAAATCCAATCTGACAAACCTTTCTGAAATCTGGTATCAGATTTTCAAAATGACGGATTCAATATGGAGGACAAATCTTTTAAAAACTGATCGGATTTGCTTGAAACTCTTTACTCGGACGTTTTTGGGATCGCTGATTACGAATCTGATATCAGATTTTCAAAATTCAAAATGGCGGATTCAATATGTAGCGTACTTAAACACTATACATATTTTTACTTTGTTAAAATAAATTATATATCCAAGAAAACACTATTAATGTATTCATTTTTTACGTTTTTAATCTATTGTGTTCTTCTCTGTTTCACGTTTTTTAAGTTGTTGTGTTCTTCTCTAAAGTATGTGTATTTGTAAAATAAATAATGAAGTTGTAAATCTGCTGTTTGTTTCTTTAGAAAAATCGTTCACATATCTATTAAAATCCTCCATTTTGAATTTTGAAAAGCGAATCTGATCAATTATTAAAGAAGTAGTCCGTCATATTGGATCCGCCATTTTGAATAACTGAAATTGGATTCGTAATTAGCGACCTCGAAAACCTCCGAGTATAGTAACTTCGGGTATTGTGATATGGGTATTTATGTATCTTACATTACACGTAACTTTTATAGCATAGCTTCTATTTCTTTATGTATTATGGTTTGTTGATGCATTGTGCAGTATATTACAACTTCGGAGCTCTATAGCGTTTGCCAATCTGAAGTAATTTCATCGAGATTGAGAAAGGCCAAGTGACACCTCTAAATTAATTGGCGGGTAATCTGATATACTATAGCGTTCGGATAACATGATATACCATCCTGAAAAGTATAACAAGTATAAAACAGTAGGAACTAATAATACAATAACATTACATCTTTTAACAGAATTTCCATAAAAAAGGAAACTAGATTTAAACTGAATCAATAAGCGAAAAGCAGAACATATTAAAGTCAGATAGATGACTCACGTACAAAAATTGCTTGTCGTCTTGGAAGACAATCATTGTGAGCCCGAATAAATCCAAACCCAAATTGCAGGCATTGAACTCAGGTCTGAATCTTTGTATCCCTTTGGAAGGATTTGTTGCAAAAAGCACAGGTAATGTCCTTGCTGGGTGGTCCAAATCGGACTATATCACATTACCCGAATTTCAGTTTTAATATACTCGGGTTATTTTTATTAAAACATATTTCAGCAAATAAAGAATTCACATTATTTCTGACAAAGTATATTCATCCACTAACAAATTTTAGTAATTCGGCTATAATACTTACTTTATTTTGGGCTTAATTCACACATGAAATGTACACAAATAAAATCTCGACTTGTGGCTAAATCAATTGCACCACACTGAGACAAAAAACAGTGAATGCGAACGCACAAAACCTTGCAGCACATATCTTTTTCCGTTACTGTTATGTTGACAAAAAAAATATTGTCGAGAATTGCTTATTTAAGGAAATATGATGGCATATCACATTACATGACCATATCACAATACACGAAGTTACTCTAACTAGTTTCAAGCGAATCCAATCAGTTCTTAAAAACCTCGTAGGCCATATTGGATCCGCCATTTAAATTTCAAGAAAATTATACCAGATTCGTAATCAATGATCCCAAAAACCCTCGAGTAACAAGTTTCAAGCGAATCCGATCAGTTTGTAGAAGATTTGTCCGCCATATTGAATCCTCCATTTTGAATTTTGACAATCTAATACCAGATTCGTAATCAGCGACCCTGAAAACCCCCAGGTAACAAGTTTCAAGCAAATCCGATCAGTTTTAAAAAAATTTGTCCACCATATTGAATCCGCCATTTTGAATTTTTGAAATCTGATGCCAGATTCGTAGTCAGCGACCTCATAAACTCTCGAGTAATAAGTTTTCAAGCTATGAAAACGTTCATGCGCATAAAAAACCACTTCTTAACTTTAAAGTTGTTTTTCTTGAAAACTTATTTTCGTACCGTAGGTCCCTTTTAACTTTCCCAGTCACATGTTTTATTATTATCAAAATAGGAAAAATTAACCAATTTTAGCTCTTTACAACAAACTTGTCGTTTTCTTAGGAAATAACAAAACAACAAACACGAGCATTCTACCCGGCTACGCACATTTTTATTGCTGTGGTTTTTTTGTACCGCTACATTCACATTAAATTTACATTGAGATTTGTATTAGGTTTTTTGCAGCATTTTTTTTGCTATCGAGATCGAATTTATGGTGGGGTTTTTTCCTGTTGTAGTTATTGCTTTTGTTGCAAGTAGCTCCGGCTTCCAAAACTTTGCCCACCCATTACCTAGTATATACATAAATAAAATTATATTTGTTTTTGATGTTCGCTCATCACGCAAAAACTACTGGATCAATTTTGTTAAGTCATATTCCTGAGACGTTAAGCCTCATTCTCCAACAATATCCCTATTTAATGGGACACAATTTTATTTAATACCTAAAAATAGGTCTTTTTATAATATTTTCATTTTTCATGAGAAGAATCAGGAAATTTATGAAAAAAATACATTCATTCGCATATATGATATTGTTACGAAATTCTTGTCTCTTAGACGATGATTTCGATCTCCTACACTTTTCTGAGTTCGATCACTGGATTGTGTAACAATCAAAAACACACAAACTTAATGCGTTTTTATTTTAGTTGGATTAAATAAGTACAAACTATTTTTATTGATATTTATCTTATCTTTTAAACAACGTTGTTGGTTTTTTTATTTGACTCATAAATGAACAATTGAATTGGCGGGAATGATTGAAATACGTAGAATCAGCACCTTTGAATGAGTTTAATTTGGATAGAGTCCTTGTCTTCTATATATGTATCGAGGCTCATAGTCATAGTTTTTTCTTATTTTGGAGGCATGGCACTACCCATTTTTTCATTGAATCTTACTTTCTTTCTCTTTGGCTCATTTTTTCCAAACCAAACTATGTTAAGAAATTTTTACAAACTATAAGAAACATATGTACCAAATCTTATCTATCTGCGTCAAATAGTTGTTGATACATAAAAAGTTGAGTTTTTCTCATATGGAAACGTGGTACCGCCCATTTTTGCATGGAATCTTACTTCTTTCTCTACTCTTTATATATGTGCCAAGTTTCATTTATCTGCATGAAATAGTTGATAAGATATGATGAATTTTATTTTCGTTTAGATAAGGGGGCGTGGCATCACCCATTCTATTCTAAGCTGTGCCTGTTTATATAAAAACCTCGTGGTGTGAATTCCATGAGAACCGATTAAGCGATCTTCGAGAAAATTATGTTCAAAAAATATATTTGTATGAAGGCCACCCTAAATATGCTCCCTAAATAAAAGTATTGAAGCCTTAGCTTCGACTCTTAATATAAAAGTTACTCGGTGTAAATTCGGTATGAATTGACTAACCTGTCTTCGTGAAAAAGATATTTAAAAATATTTTTGTGTGCGGATCACCCAAAGTGTGAGCCCTAAGTAAAATTTTTATTATCTAATCTGTGCCCCTTCATATAAAAGCCATGTGGTGTTAAGACCATGAGAATCGATTAAGCAGTCTTTGAGAAAATGATATTTAAAAAATATTTTTGTATGAGGGCCACCCTAAATAAAAGTTGTGTAGCCTAAGATATGCTTCTTAACATCAAAGATACGTGGCGTAAATTCGGTGTGAATCGTCTAACTGTCTTCGTGAAAATTATTTTTAAAAATATTTTTGTATGAGGGTCACCCTAAGTATGCATCCTAAATAAAAGGTTTACTTCCTTATCTGTGCCTCTTAATATAAAAGCCATGTGGAGTAAATTCCATGAGAGTCGATAGAGCGGTCTTCGAGAAAATGATATTTATAAATATTTTTGTATCAGGATAATAAAATTTTTATTATCTAATCTGTGACTTTTAATATAAAAGTCATGTGGTGTAAATTACATAAGAATCGATTTAGCGGTCTTCGAGAAAATGATATTTAAAAAATATTTTAGTGTGAGGGCCACCCTAAATTAAAGTTTTGTAGCCTAAGCTATGATTCTTAACATTAGAAATACGTGGTGTAAATTCAGTGTGAATCGCTTAACCTGTCTTCGTGAAAATGATATTTAAAAATATATTTGTATGAGGGCCACCCTAAGTATGCACCCTAAATAAAATTTTTACAATCTAGTCTATGTCCCTTAATATAAAAGCCATACTGTGTAAGTTTCATGAGAATCGATTTACCTGTCTTTGAAAAATCGCTATTTTTAAAATATTTGTGTATGAGGGCCACCCTAAATAAAAGTTTCATCGCCTTATCTATGCGTCTTAATATAAAAGACATGTGGTGTAAATTCCATGTTAATAATCGATTGTAAAAATGCTATTTTAAAAATATTTGCGAATGAGGGCCACCCTAAATTAAAGTCCTATAGCCACCACGCCCCTGGTGTCTAGTCCCGTTCATATTTTGTGAAGTGCTTAACATATGCTATGTGCATCCTGACACCGAATTTGAAGACTCTTGCTATCATATAAACCAAGATATAGCGAGTTAAAGGTTTTAATTGCACGTAAAGTGCCACGCCGCTTGCTTTTATCAAAATAAAATATAGCCCATGTTACTCAGGAATAGTGTAGCTTTCTATTAGTAGAAAAATTTTTGGAATCGGTTCTGTAGTTCCAGAGATTACCTTGAACATACAAACAAACAAACCTTACCTCTTTATGTAATAGTATAGATACACAGATTTATGAATAAATGTTCCCCGAGGAATGCCGCATCGGTGGAACAAGTCTTTTGATTTCATGTCTAGCCACATTTTGACGAGATTTTGAGCTTTACTCTTTAAAGATCTGTAGATCTTAGTTTTTCATTTATACTTACTTACTTACTTAGATCGCCATAACAACCCGTTGTCAGGTTACGGCCGACCTCATTAGCTCTCGCCAGGCGCCTTCTCCAATCGTTAATGCCAAACGCGGTTAGGGCTTCCTCAGCTTGGTCTATCCACCGGAGGCATGGTCTCCTTCTTCGTCGTTGACCGGGGACCTTCTCTTCGAATACCTTTTTCGCTGGAGCTTCTTTATCCAGCGAAGCCACCATGTTGTCGAAACCACCCATGCCTCAGCGCCATAAAGTAGCACAAGTAGAATGAGCGTCTTGTAGAATGTTAGCTTTGTCGATCGAGAGAGAGCTCTGCAACGTAATTGCTTACTGAGACCGTAGTAACACCTATTAGCAATTGTTACTCTCCGCTTAATCTCCAGACTGACATCATTGTTCCTGGTTACGGCAGTGCCAAGGTAAATGAATTCCTTGACAACTTCTAATTTACAGTTGCCCGCTGTAACATGAGAGTCTAGATCCCGTGCTCTCTTGTTGTTGTTAAAAGACATCATGTATTTCGTCTTGCCCTCGTTTACCGTCAAACCCATTTTGGCTGATTCCTTTTCAATAGCAGTGAAAGCAGCAGTAACATCTCTCTTACTCCGACCGATAATATCAATATCATCAGCGTACGCAATGAGCGGAACACCTTTGAAGAAAATGGTGCCATTATGATGCATACCGGCTTTTCATACGGTCCCCTCCATAATGAAATTGAAGAGATTGCACGAGAGCGGGTCGCCTTGTCTGAAACCTCGCTCGGTATTAAAAGTTCCGGAGAGGTCATTCCCTACCTTTACGGAGCTACACGTATTGCTCAACGTCATCCTGCAGAGCCTTATCAACTTTGCAGGTATACCGAACTCAGACATTGTTGCGTATAGGCAATCCCGCACTGGGCTATCGAACGCAGCTTTATAATCGACGAAGAGATGGTGAGTGTCGATTTGATATTCACGGGTTTTCTCCAGGATTTGGTGTAGTGTAAAAATCTGGTCTATGGTGGACTTACCAGATCTAAAGCCACACTGATAGGATCCGATCAGCGTTTCTGTATACGGCTTCAATCTTTCACACAATACGCTCGAGAGGATCTTATATGCGATGGAAATAAGACTGATACCCCTGTAGTTGGCGCAGATTGTCGGGTCTCCTTTCTTTATTACAGGACAAAGCACGCTGAGATTCCAATCGTCGGGCATGCTTTCCGCTAGCCATATTTTGCCTTATCAATTCATCGCCACCAGCTTTAAACAACTCAGCTGGCAGGCCGTCAGCACCAGCTGCTTTGTTGTTTTTCATTTATACTGAGTGGTAAAATTGACAAAGTACAGTAATCCTCGCTTAATTAAACATTCCAAAATGTTCGCACTTTTGCTTAATTATCCGGGAAATTCAATTAACAAAATCCCGCTTAATTACACTAAATTCCAATTAAAGAAATCCCGCTTAGTTGCACTATTGTTCGATAAGAAAAATACCATTTAATTGAACATTTGTTTAATTAAGCAAAACAGCTACTTCAATGGGTAAAAAAAAACTATTTATTTTGGTCAAAAAAACAAAATTTCATTTCTTAACAAAAACGAAAGAACATAAATTTAAAATATAATATAAGGAAAATAAGGTGCATAGTAAGTCTGTTCCATTACTTGCCATTACTTGAAAATTCGTACATACTGAAACGTATTCCCGTAGAATTTTTTTTTGCTTATTCTCACAAATTATGCAACTTGCTAGTTTCTGCTCCAAAAGTAATGGAACGGACCTAGTATGCAATTCATTTAAATTTTTGCTTTGTAAGTCTACAGCTCGAATGTGAGGCTCATTTTTTCCATTCGAAGAAGCTCGTTATTATTGCCTGTTTTGCACGTTCTATCTTTTGAGACAACGTGAGTGCACACACTAGGGTGTATTTTTTCAAACTTTTGGAGAGGGATTTTATTTATTTTTTCCTATATTTTAGCTTGAGGAATAAAAATCATTGTCCCAACATTAAAGCTTCCTAGCTCAAAGCAAAGTGGATGCGCCGTTCGCAGGTTTGATCTAGGAAGCTGAAATTTTGAGAGAATTTTCTTCAAACCTGATTCTATTATATAAGCATAGGACCGCAAATTTAAGAAAAAAAAATAAAAATACCTCCTTCAGGTGTATTTTTCCCGCATTTTTAGTCACACGAAAAATGTGGGCGTGGTTTTACAACAGTGGGCGGCGACCTCCATTTAACTAAAAAACCCAAAACGCTATATCTTGGCACCTAAGGCAAACTTTTTCTACGTTTTAGTACGTCGGTTTTTCGGTAAATTTCAACGAAATTGGACATAACTCTGTCCGCGCCGTTTTCAGGTTTCCTCAAGCTGTAATATAGGGAAAAATAAATAAAATCTCTCCAAAAGTTTGAAAAAAAAACACCCTAGCACACACATATGCTCTAGTTATTTGGAAAATATGTGTTCAGTAAGAAAATGCTGCTGTTAAAGTGCAATCGCTGTTAGAAGCTTCTTCGCTGGAATGGGATTATAAAAAACTTCTTCCCCTTCTACTATATCTGATTGCTCCGAGGTCAAATCTGCTATAACGGCCTCTGCAATTTCTTTATCGGTCAAGAGTTCATATCATGGCTCGCCAAAAACAGCCAATAGAGCGGGATTTTTTATAAGAATTTTTACTTCTCGGTGAATTTTTTTTATACATTTAACCGGGAAACTCAAATAAGCGGTATTCAATTAAACGGAAAAAACGCTGTACATTTCTTATGGGAGTTTAATAATGACACAACGCTTCGGACAATTAAGAGGGAAATCCAATTAAGTGTGATTCAATTAAGCGGGGACTACTGTATTTCTCACCATCGTCGTTGTTACTCCAGTTTCTGACTCCGCCACTCAAACTATCTCTGTTCTTCGAACTTTCGGCAGATTTTTGTCGTAACGTTTCTTCTACGTTTTTTCCTTGCATTTTTTTTTACGGCATTCACTTGACAGCTGTCATACGTTTCCAGCCATATCAACCAGAATGTACTTGTCAGAACGTGTTTTTTTTGTCGCGGCGCGGTGCGTACGGTATCCTTTTGGTAAATTGTAGGTACTGGATTAACGATTAACGGACTTTGGGAAATTTAACGGAAGTTAAGGAGTCCGTTAGTATATCTTAAAGTTAACTTAAAAGTTAATCCGTTAGTCGAAATGTTAACTTCGTTAATTAACGAGTTAATGCCCAGCTATGACAATGGATATTAATCATGCCTAAAATCAAAAAGTCTTATTGAAGACACTTTGCTACATATTTGTCTTCACATTTACTTCTTGAATCTTAGTTTGAACTAATTTTCCAATAAAGAAGCATCAAAAAAGTAGTTCCAATTCCGGAAAACACGATTTTGTCCAAAATTTAAAGCATGATTAAATAATTGTAATTAGTATTTTTGTGGTAACATTAGTAGTAAAAAAGTAACTTAAGTATAGATTTCTTATACCACTGCAACTCTAACCGTGCACCAGCTCAGGAATGACATGAAAGATAACGGAGATACGCAATGCATAATCTTGTATTCTATCATTCTTGATATGAAACTGATACTTAAACGATGTGTCAGCGGATTACATTTGCCTTACTGGATTAGCGCCCTCTGTTTTAAGTAGACAACCCATTTTTCAAAATATTGATTTAAAAAATGGTGCAAGTTAAAGACGCTATAAAATTTTTCAACAAAGTTGGTATGGTTTTCGGGAAACTATCGATCGGAGAACTTAAATCCGAGATTTGTTTTTCTTCTTCTTCTTTCTTTCTTATAAAAAAGTTAAAAAGTACCGATTTTCCAATTTTCTAGCTGCAACACCTCAAATATTATGTTACCGCCGATCCCGTGTTAAATCATTTTTAATGTTCTGTCATTTGCTTAAAAGAATGCCGAAACCGCATATCATTATCTTATTTCAAAACCAAGATATCTGCATTTTTCTAAATTAACAGACCTGAGTTTTTTCGAATCTGAGTCGAAAAATTTGCATATTAAGGTGATTCAATTTTTTTTTTATTTTAAACAGTTACTATCAATCGCGGAATTCGAATCCGTGATTATTTTTTCTTCTTCTTCATTTCTTCTTACAAAAAAATTTATATTTGACCGGAAATGAATGAAAAAATTCCGATAATGTACTTTAAAGTTGCAAAATCGCCCCACATTTTTTTGCCGCCGATCCTGTGTTACATCATTTTCAATGTACTGTTATTTGCTTAAAAGAATGCCGTAAGCCGCATATCATTTTTCTACATTAACAGAACTGGCATAATTTGAACTATTCTATAGATTTTTCTACCATTTTTTTAAAATTCAAATTATGTCAGTTCTCTTAATTTAGAAAAATGCAGATATCTCGGGTTTGCAATACGGAAATGATATGCGGCTTACGGCATTCTTTTAAGCAAATAACAGTACATTAAAAATTATGTAACACGGGATCGGCGGTGACATAATATTTGAGGTGTTGCAGCTAGAATGTGGAAAATCGGTACTTTTTAACTTTTGTCTGGTCAATTGTCAATTTTTTTATAAGAAAGAAAGAAGAAAAACAAATCACGGATTTGAATTTCCCGATCGATAGTTTTCCGAAAACCCTACCAACTTTGTTGGAAAATTTTATAGCGTCTGTAATTTGCACCATTTTTTAAAAAACTTTGATTTGCAATAATTATTACAAAAACAATTTTTTTTAAAAAATTTTTCCGTACACTAATTTCTACCACTTGCAGCTACTGATTTATATAAAAAAATTTTGAAAAACATTTCAGACATGTCGTTTTCACGTATTCTGACCCTACTTCTTTAGCAATGGCAAAGCAAATGATAATTTACATGAGAAATGAGAGAAAAATTTAATGTTATTAGAATAATACCGTTAACGCAAGTGGGCTGATTTAATGCTGTGCAAAGTTAAAACAATTTAAAACAAAGCAAAGAAGAACTAATTCACAGTTATAAATATGCAAAATATTTAGTGTACATATGTGCATATGTACATACACGAAAAATGTAGGTAAATGTTAATAATAATAATAAATAATGAGGAAGCATTACTGCGACTGCACATGCCGCCCTCCTTGAAATGTACTTAAGTATTTTAAGCCGTCTATTGGCAAAGGCTATAGTTGGACTATAGCTCGCTTGTAGGTCCCATGTTGTGTCTTTAGTTCGGCAGCGCGATTAACCCCATCCCGGCCGGGAACTAATGAATTTATCCGACCTAGCACCCACTTGTATGGTGGCAAGTTGTCATCTCCTATCAGTACAAGCATTCCAGGGTGTAGCGCGGGACGCTATGTTGTCCATTTGTGACGCTGCTGGAGCAAATGCAAGTAGTCTTTTGACCACCTACGCCAGAAAATTTGTTGTAGCCGTCGAAAACGTGCCAAACGATTATAATTCATTTCTGTCAAATCTGGTTCTGGAAATGAAGTGACAGGCTCCCCAATTAGGAAGTGCCCAGGTGTTAGAGCTTCTAAGTCCGATGGGTCAGAAGATATCGGAGTGATTGGCCGCGAATTCAGTATAGCCTCGATTTGTGCAGTGATTGTAGGCAGCTCTTTAAATGAGAGAGTAGCGTTAGCTACAAGTCTGATAAGGTGATATTTTGCCTGCTTAACCGCAACCTCCCACAGTCCATTAAAGTGAGGAGATTTTGGAAGGATTGTGCGCCAATTTATGCGGTTACTTTGGCATATTTCAAATAGTGCTGCTTGATGTGTCTCATTTTGAAATAGACGATGCAACTCAGCGAGTTCATTTTTAGCTCCCACAAAGTAAGTAGCGTTGTCACTAAAAATTGTTGTGCAGAGTCCTCTGCGAGCGATGAAGCGACGCAATGCTGCAATAGACGCTACAGTTGATAGATCGCTAACAGTTTCTATATGTATGGCCTTGGTTGTAAATCATATGAATATCGCTAAATAAGCCTTTACTGGAGCTCTTCCTCGAATTTGAGAGTGTATGAGAACGGGACCGCAAAAATCGATGCCTGTTGTAAGGAAAGCACGCCCAGGCTGCACTTGCTCCTTGGGAAGACTGCCCATTAGAGGACCTTGTTTTGTTGAATTGCTGCGGAAGCATCTAACGCATTGATGCTCTGCATTGCGGCTGATAGCTTTTCCGTCAATTGGCCAATACTGTTGACGCAAAGTTGTGTGGAGAGTTTGTGGGCCGGCGTGCAAGTGCATGAAATGATAAGAAAAAAGTAAAATTTTTGTTAGAGTACAATTTTTTGGTAAAATAATTTGGTGTTTGGAACGATGCTCTAAGTTACTGTGTTGGAGGCGCCCACCGACTCGCATGAGTCCGTCAGGCCCTGGAAATGGAACTAGGCTTCGAATTCGGCTAGACTTGTCGACTTCGAGATATTTAGAAAGAGAATTGTATTCTGTGAGATGACTGCGCTGAGTATTACGAATTATATCTGTGAGTGCTGCATTGAGCTCTGATATAGTTAATGGGCCTGTCGCTCGTTTATTTGCCGAAGTCTTTGAGTTATTTACGAAGCGACGACAATAAGCGAATATGCGTTAATTAATTTGTTAACACAATTAAATTAGTTAAATTAAACTTTATTGTTTTGCTTCCATTATAAGAATGCAAGTCTCTGCAATCATTTTGTTAAGCCAAAAATCAATTCATGAAAATGGAACATCAGCAATTAGCAGGTAATGCTTAGTTGCATTTGTGTTGCTATAAATGTTTACACAATCATGAATTGAACGGATGTAAATGCTTGCAGAAACTTGATATATGTACATACTTAATATGCTTAATACTAAGTTCAATAACTCTTAAAAATAATAACTACATAAATACTTAAGGGGATATATATGAATGTTTTAAAAATATCAATTAAGCGGATGTGTGGTAACTCCCTCCTTTCTCAAACAACAGTTCTCCTGTGCTGTTCTAAAATTTCCAAGCACTCTTGAAAAATGTTCTCCTGTCTTTCATTGTTGTTATCTATCTTGCACTGTCTGTGGATCTTGTACAGTTTGTGTATTCCTATTGATGTTAAAGTAAAGATAGCGATGATAATAACTGTCCAAAGTACATGATGAGAATCTAATTCAGAATTGATGAAATCCAGAGTATCGATGTTTTCAAACTGCCAGGGTTCATCTACTTCGGTACTGACATAATCAAGATTGTAAATTGTTGATGGTTGATTGCCTTTTATGTGTTGTGCAATATATACTCTGGTATTGACATATCGAATACCGTCTACTATGACAGATTCATTAAAATTGATTAAGTAGGTTCCAACGATTTCGGTTTCATTCACAGTGTGGTTTCCATTCAATAATAGTGTACCACTTCTTATTTCTTCTACAGGGAGATTTCCTTCTTTAATTCTGGAACAATTCGCTTTTTGATTATTAAGTAAGTCGATGATGCAGTTCATTACTTTGTGTGCCGTTTTGCAGAAAGTTCCACTGTAGGTAGTATTGCATTTACTAGGTATCTCGTATGAGGTGGATTTACATTTAATTACAGTGGATGGGATAATTAACTTATAGTTTTCTTGAGACAAAGCTCTTAGTGAATATTTTTTTACACACATCAATAATTAACGGATATAAGATATAAATTACTATAATATCCTTATTCTGAATGACTCTAAAGTCAGATATTTGTAGTACATCATTGACAGAAACTGTATCTATTTCGTGTTTAGTCATATCATCAACTTCATTCATGTTTATGATTAGTATATTTAGCAAATTAAGTTTACTAAGATTTACAGTCAGGATTACATTTTCTATTTCCTGAAGTAAGTACATATTCCTTTGACCAATGACCTTAAATTTTTGCAGTCCCTTTAGTCTATCAATCCTATCATGTAATTTTTTTACTATATCATGTTGCTGAGAATTTAAAACTTTCTATTTATTATTTTGTACCACAAGTTCGTTCAATTTTCTCTCAATTCTAATTTGATCGTTGTGGTCTGGAGTTAGAGAAATCCACTTCCACAACGTTCCAATCTCATCTATTCCCTGTTATTGTCTTACATTGATAGATTTCAAATCGTTAAACCAGTCCTCTAACATTTTGATTCGCCTATCAAATTTTGAATGAAAAATCCTATGATCTAAAGAAAGTTTACTTATACGAGAGTTAATGTGCTTCAAATCTTCCCTAAAAAGTAAGGTTTCTGACTTAGGGATGTTGTCATAAATTTCTATATATGTAAGTATGCTTAACTATTTCATTGTAGTATGTCAAATTAATTACGTGGAAAATTTATTTTTCAGATGTCCATACCGCTGCTTCTCCATCTTTTAGTAGAAGATAAGGTTCCCTAGTATAGTCCACAAATTCTGCTATTATGTTTGAGATAAAAAGAATTGCCCACAACATTTCTGAAAAGAAAGGAAGTTAATTAATGTCTAATATTGTCTTTGTGGATTGTTACTGCTCTACGGCCCGTTCCTGTGGCTTCAACATCTTGTCTATTATCCTTTAACACCTTTCTCTTCACATATTTAGGCTCTTATTTATTTCTTCTATTTTGCTTAGTATAAATTATATCACCCTCATTATATTGTTTTTCAGCTCTATTTTCATTCATTCTTGATAGTGTTTGACTTTGAGCGTTAATTATTTTTTCTCTGATTTGTTTCGTAAAACTTTCTAAGTTATGAAATGCTACTGTAGGTTTGAGCTGTGTAACACTGTGAATTGACTCATTGTATTTACGGGCTGTCATGACAATAAGAAGTTTTATATCCTGTTGAGGGTTTTCTAGCCTAGCTGCTCTTAAAATTTCAGATATGGTTGAGTTTAATCTTTCTACGGTTCCATTTGATTTGGAATGGCCTACTGGGACAGTTTTGTGCTGAATCTCTAGAGCTATAAGTGGGATCGTAAACAATTTCGTATCAAGAGAAGGTTCATGGTCTGAAACTATAGTTTTAACATTGGGGTATAACAGACTAACTTCATATAACCTTTGCCTCATGTCTTCGAGGTTAACTAAATGGTGTACTGTTAAAAATTTGGTAATGGGATCTATAATCATCAAAAAACGGTTTTTGTCAGCGAAAAATATGTCCACATTAAGTGTCTCCCCCTCTACCTCAGGCATAGGTGTCGCACCTATTTTCTGTAGGACTGGACGACGTTCATATTTTGTTCGCTTACATATGTCACAATTATTGTTAATGTTTGTTGCATCTGCTGTGAGCTTAGGCCACCAAAATTTTTCTATAATTTGTTTCACTACCTCACGTGTTTGTCGGTGTGCTCTGTTGTACGATTCCTCCACAATTGTTCATTGCTCATCCGGTGAAGTGATATCTCTTAGAAAAATTTGTGTGTGTAGGAATTTTGCTGTTGGAAAGGTGCTGTTCAATATGTTTTTCACATCGGCCAAGGTTTCCTCATTGCAGTACAGTGCTGCTGAATTTTTAGTTAAGAGTCCCTTAGCTTTATCTAATAGAAAATTCACGTTACTAAACTTTATCTTATGTCTCCACATACCTGGGAAGGTTTCTTTAGATAAAATCTTATCTTCTGACTCATCCATGCTCAATATTAACTGAACTTTAAAAGAGTTTAGAGGTGTAGTTACCTATTTTACAAATTTCGGGTCTGGGGAACTATCAGAACTATGCACCGTAAGTGTTTAAATTCGTTCGGGAGAGAGCATCTGCCACCACATTTTCTTTCCCAGGCTTAAATCGTATATCAGGTGCATATTCTTCTATGAGAGCACGCCACCTGCGTAACTTAACATTTGGGTTTTTATTTGACATTGACAACGAAAGTGGTTGGTGATCAGTATAGATTATTATGTTTTGTACGCCATACAAATAATTTTTAAGAGTCCACACTATAGCCAATATCTCTTTCTCGTTAGTGGCGTAGGTCTCTTTTGTTTTCGACAAAGTACGAGACATAAACGTTATAGGGTTACTATCCTGACTCAGAACAGCGCCTATTGCATTACTACTGGCGTCAGTTGTCAAAACGAAAGTTTTGGAGTAATCCGGTTGGTATAACGCCTCTTTTATTGATTTTTTTTATATTTTCAAAGGACTCTCTGGCGTTTCTATTAAATTCTATTTTAACATTTTTGCTTTTATACTGTGAAGTTCTACCATTTTCACCATGTAAATAGGCTGTCGTAGGCTTCGCTATCCTACTGTAATCTATAACAAACTTCTTATAGTAGCCAGACAACCCTAGAAAGGATCTTAGTTGGCGTAAGATGGTAGGTTCTGGGTATGAGTCTATTTCCTCTAATTTATTTGGGTCCATCTTTAAACAATTCCGAGATACTACATATCCTAAAAATTCAACTTCTAATTGAAAATACTTACTTATTTCTGAAGAAATTTTCATATTTGCTTCGGATAAATCTTTAATTATTGATTTTATATGAAGTAAATGTTCCTCTTCCGAGTTAGAATAAATGAATACATCATCTACATAGACGTGAGCAAATTTCCCTATAAAAGGACGAAGTACGTCGTAAATCGCTCTTTGAAATACCGATGGAGCGTTCTTCAGGCCAAAGGGCATTCGCAAAACTCTTATTTTCCATTATTGACGGCAAATGCGGTTTTGTGGATGTCCTTTTCATCTATCAGAATTTGGTGAAACCCTGATTGTAGATCAATTGTTGAAAAGTATTTGGCCTTAACTAAATTTGACAAAATCACCGATGCCTCGGATATTTGTCTGCTTCTGTGAAACTGTTTAATTTTTTAAAATCGAAAACTAGTCTGTGTCCGTTTGATTCACCATCCGGCCCTTTCTTGTCAACCACCCATGCTGGTGTATTGCAACACTTTGTGGTAAAGGATGTGGTTTTACCCATACTGGTTCTTCATTAGCGGTTTTAAGTTTAAATTTAATGTTAGTGTTATAGTGTAAATAATTTTTATCTTTGGTGAAAGCTCCTTGATATCCATTCAATATCTTTTTTAATTTTTCAATGGTTTCCATTGACACTGAAGGATTGATGGTATTGAATTTGCCTTTGGCTTCACAAACTTCCCCATAATTAATGTTTTTAATTTGCTCAAAGAGCAATTCTTCTTCACCGTGGTTATGTATTAATTTTCTACTTAGCAAATCTATTTTTCCGCCTATCTGATGCAGCAATGACATCCCAATAATTGCGTCAAAATTTTTTAAAGCATCTAATTCATGAAAATCCGCAACTGTATTAAATAAATTCACTTTATGATAAGTGCTAACAAAACTTTTACCGTGGATAGAATTTAAATTATATGGAGTTATTAATTTCCTCTGATTACTAAATATGTTGTATTTTACATAATTGCCAGATGCTCCTGTATCAATTAATATTTTTAAATTTTTATTTGTTCTTAAATGTTTTTTATTGATATATGGCACATCTGGCTTTATCCTAAAAAATTAAGACTTTCGTGTACGTATGGAACCGGCTCTGGTGCCACTGGGTATCTCACCTGAGTAAAATCTCGTTGTTGTGTGCATGGAACTTGGTCTTGAGCGACTTGAAATACTTGAGGGAAGTTTTGTTGTTCTAGATTATTTAGTCTCTGCTCTAAGTTATTAATCCTTTGATGCTTATTCTGCCGAAAGTTCCCAGAGAAGTTATTATTTCTCTTAAATAAATTTCTATGGTTTGGGTTTGATTCCTGTCTAAATGGATTACTTATGTGAGAGTGTCCACTCCGATCAATATCCATTAACTCTGGACCAGTGAACGGATTCGTTGGTGCGGTATTAGAATGCCCTGGATTATAAAAGGGATTACCGCCTCTCCACATGTTGCTATCCCATACCTGTCTATTTCCTAAGTGCTGTTGTGGAAGTGGATTGAAACTTTGATTCCTATCAAACTGGGTTGAATCTCTAGAGTTAGAGGAATGATTTTGCCTACGGTTTGAAGGTTGTGACTCAATATTCCTATAAATAGGTCGGAGCTGTGATAAGTAGGGCTTATCAAGCATTAACTCTTCAGCGTTAGCCTGAGGGGAGCTAATTCTCGCTCAAAGGTCGACCTAAGTATGTCTGTCTCTATAGCAATGAGACGAGCCACTTCTTGTGGAGTAATAGACGTATTTTCTATATTACGGTTTTGGTCAAACAGAATATGCCTTTCCATAAATTTAACACGTATTTTTTAAGACTTTTAAATTGGAGATCACTTTGAAAAGGTTTCAAATTAATATAAAATAATTACCCTTTTTCACTTCTTATTTATAAAATAATTAAAAATACTTTAAACTTACTTACTTACTTAGATGGCCATAACAACCAGGGATGATATTTGGGGGTTTTTTTGAGCCGTTTTAATTTTCAAAAGCCCCGTGGCCCTTTTTATTCATTTTTGGCCCTTTTGCAGAATTCTACCGAAAAATAATTCCAATTTTTTATTTTTCAAAGGAAAGCTTACTGTGATAAGTGATTCTCGACTGGGATAAAATATAAGTGTTTTTTCTCCTAAATAATTTTAGTGGACCCTTAGGTAATACGCTGTTTTCCGACTTTTTAAACTTCAAATTGAAATTATTTCAAATCAAAAACCAGAGATTTTTTATATGAAAAAATTGTTATTTGATTTATAATTAAATGGTCAAGACTAGTTTTGGTGCCGAGAAGTTGTACTTTTATTTTAACTAAGGACCTTATATTGAATACATTATTAGCAAAAATTTTGATATCCTACGTGTAGTCTTATAGATTTTTTTTATTTTATTTTTTTATTTGGTAAAAAAAAGAAAGTACAATAAGATTAAAAAAACTTTTGCTGTACCACATGCTTAGCGATGGTCACTTAACATAGTTAAAAATGATACATAATTCTAATTAACATAAAAATAACACAAAATTAAACAAAACTAACAGAAAAAAATGTAACAGATGTTTGGAGCAGGGAAGGGCACTTAGTGCCTCAATTTCCTCAGATTGCTCTAACCGTTATTCGACGCACAACCAAGCGAAAAAAATTTCCCAGAACTTCAACGCTATCGAAGCACAAAATTCGCAGAATTTCAACGCTATCGAGGCACAAAATTCGCAGAATTTCAATCGAGGCACAGCGTTGACTTGAATTCAAATGAAAACAAAAACAAAACACAAAGGCATAAATGACGGCGCCGCATTGTGTCTTGACGAATGTAGCAATTGTTTTTGTTTGTAGTGTAATTTGTTTTTTTTTTTGTGCTAATGGCAATTTTGGAAATGAAAGTAAAAAAACTTTAAAATTTCGTTTGTTGTTGCTTGATGTTGTTGTTTTCCTCTTTGGTTATATTTTTGTGCCCACCGCTGGTTTGGAGAATAAGAAAAAGAGAAAATCTAATGACGCGAAAAATGATGAGAAACCAAATGCTTAAAATTGTTGAAGCATGCGATACTTTTTAGAGTATTGGGTAATAAATTCCAGATTCGAATGGCGTTAATGAAGAAAAATCTGGTGGAATTAAAATGAATGAATTTAGGAATAATTAAATTATGACTTCGGTCCGATATGCTGAGCCGTAGTTTTTCAAAGAGATAGTTAGGCATTTTTAAATAAATAATCTTTTGAAGGAACACACAGTTTCTGGTTATAAGATAGTTTTCAAAGGTACAACCAAGTATCCTGCTAATCCAAGAAGATATGTGATCAAATCTACGTAAACCAAAAACATTGCGAGTAGCGTTGTTAAATGCTTCGAAAGCTCGCTAATCCGAAGGTGTGTAATCCGAATTATCCAGTAATCCGAATTGAATTTATGACGCGTTACATACTCTATAGCCCGCATTGATTGCAGCTTTGTAAACCGAATCTTAATTTTATTTATTTTTTTGTTTTTTATTGCTGTGTCTAGGTTTGCAAAGTTTGTTTGACGAAACCAAGAATTAAAATTTAAAAAACTAACGGGACATCATTGAGATGCAGAGTCTACTATAATATTGTATATATATGATATTGTATATGTACATAAGTACATGTGTATGTTTTGTGTCTTATTGTGTTTAGTTATTGATTGGCATTGTACGCAAAACCTCAATTTAAATTTCGTAAATGTAATATGGCCAAAAAACGTGCACATAGTACAATGCACGATGTATATAATATCAACGCATGCATGCGCGTCTTTTACCTTGCTCGCGGCGATACAGAAAAATTTATATCTTGAGAGCCAGGACTCGTCCCAAACTGAAACAAATTGCAAAATGATTGCTAGGATTTGGTTTTTCTCTTAAAAAAAAATCAAGAAAATTAAACATACCCATATAAGAAAATTTTCGTTTTAAGTTTTAAATTGCAAAATTTTTGTTTTATCTTAAGAGAAGATAATTGTTAATACAATGATATGAAAATAGACGTCAAATGCTAACTTTTATGCCCAAACAGTTTTTCTTCATGATGCGTACATTTGCAATACAAGAGTCTGAAAATCCATGTATTTTTAAGAATTTTGATTTTCAAAAAATCGTATTTGCGAAAATAAGCCCCGAAAAACTTTTTTGACAAAGTATCAAAAAAAAATTGTTTTTGATAAATCTAAATTTTCAATGTAAAAACAAGGTAGAATGACCCATATGTACATTTCTAAAATGCGTTATATTTTTTCTTTTTGATAAATAAAAACAAAATTAGATTTGTTTTGAAATCTTGGCTTGTATTTTTGAATATAGAGTTATTTCAAATATGTTTTATACATAAAAACAGCATATCCAGTAATCCGAATAGATCGTTAATCCGAATTAGGGTCTGCAATCATTAATTCGGATTAGCGAGCTTTCACTGTATATACAAAAAAATCTTAAACGCTTAAATGTTCATATGTAAAATTTATGTTTAAAATTAAATTTAAACAACAAAATAAGTTTTATAAAAAGGAACAATTTGGCTATAATATAAATGGTTATACACGATTTGATTTGCAGATGCGCTATTTATGTCAAAAAAGCCCTATTTTAGTTCGAATTTTGGGCCTTTTACAAATATGTCAATATCATCCCTGATAACAACCCATTGTCAGGTTACGGCCGACCTCATTAGCTCTCGCCAGGCGCCTCTGTTTTGCGTGCGCCTTCTCCAATCGTTAATGCCAAGCGTGGTTAGGGCTTCGTCAGCTTGGTCTATCCACCGGAGGCATGGTCTCCCTCTTCTTCGTTGACCGGGGACCTTCCCTACGAGTACCTTTTTCGCTGGAGCTTCTTTATCCATACGATGGACATGACCCAGCCAGCGTAGTCGCTGTATTTGTTATACGCTTAACTATGTCAATGTCGGCGTAGAGCTCATACAGCTCGTGGTTCATTCGAATGCGATAGTTGTCGCCAACTCGAACAGGATCAAAGATTTTGCGGGAACTTTCCTCTCGAAAACCCCAAGAGCGGATGCGTCTGTTGTCGAAACCACCCATGCCTCAGCGCCATAAAGAAGCACAGGTAGAATGAGCGTCTTGTAGAGTGTTAGCTTTGTCGATCGAGAGAGAGTTCTGCAACGTAATTGCTTACTGATACCGTAGTAGCACCTATTAGCAATTGTTATTCTCCGCTTAATCTCCAGACTGACATCATTGTTACTGGTTACGGCAGTGCCAAAGTAAGTGAATTCCTTGATAACTTCTAATTTACAGTTGCCCGCTGTAACATGAGAGTCTTTGTCCCGCACTCTCTTGTTGTTGTTAAAAGACATCATGTATTTCGTCTTGCCCTCGTTAACCGTCAAACCCACTTTGTCTGATTCCTTTTCAATAGCAGTGAAAGCAGCAGTAACATCTCTCTTACTCCGACCGATAGTATCAATATCATCAGCGTACGCAAGGAGCTGAACACCTTTGAAGAAAATGGTACCATTATGATGCACACCGGCTTTTCGTACGATCCCCTCCATAATGAAATTGAAGAGATCGCACGAGAGCGGGTCGCCTTGTCTGAATCCTCGCTTGGTATTAAAAGTTCCGGAGACGTCATTCGCTACCTTGACGGAGCTACACGTAATGCTCAACGTCATCCTGCAGAGCCTTATCAACTTTGCAGGTATACCGAACTCAGACATTGTTGCGTATAGGCAATTTCACACTGGGCTATCGAACGCAGCTTTATAATCGACGAAGAGATGGTGAGTGTCGATTTGATATTCATGGGTTTTCTCCAGGATTTGGCGTAGTGTAAAAATCTGGTCTATGGTGAATTTACCAGGTCTAAAGCCACACAGATAGGATCCGATCAGCGTTTCTGTATGCGGCTTCAATCTTTCACACAATACGCTCGAGAGGATCTTATATGCGATGGAAATAAGACTGATACCCCTGTGGTTGGCGCAGATTGTCGGGTCTCCTTTCTTTATTACAGGACAAAGCACGCTGAGATTCCAATCGTCAGGCATCTTTCCGCTAGCCATATTTTGCTGATGATAATTTGCATGCACCTTATCAATTCATCGCCACCAGCTTTAAACAACTCAGCTGGCAGGCCGTCAGCACCCGCTGCTTTGTTGTTTTTGAGTCGCAGGATAGCAGCTCGAACCTCTTTATGGCTAGGTGATGGTACTTCTACTGCGTTATCATCGATTGGTGGTATCGTACTGCATTCCCTCTGGGCGGAATTGGTGGAATCATTGCCCGTAAGCAAGTTGGAGAAATGCTGCCTCCATAACCTCAGTACACTCTGTGTATCTGTAACCAGATTTCCATTTTCGTCTCTACAAGTTGATGCTCCGGGCTTGAAACCTTGAGTTAGACGCTTAACTTGTTGATAGAATTTTCGTGCATCCTTCTTGCCCTGGTACATTTCAAGTTCCTCACGCTCACGATTTTCTTGCTGCCTTTTTTTACGTCAGCAGCGCGCATGGAGTGGGAGATGTGTGTCCAAAGTCCACCGGCGTCGTCGGTTCCAGAGGTTGGTTGGTTGAGCTTAACCGAAAGTTGAGCGGAGTACGCCTCGGCAGTCCGTTGTGATTGCAGCTTGGCAACGTCCAGCTGTCGTTGCATGCCCATGCGTACATGCTTCGCATTGCATAGCCGCATACGGATCTTAGCTGCAACAAGATAGTGGTCGGAGTCAGTGTTGACCCCCCGAAATGTACGCACATCCAGAACGCTTGAGCGTGCCTTCCGTCGATCACAACATGATCAATTTGGTTTTTCGTTTTTTGATCCGGGGATAGACAGGTGGCCTTGTGAATGTCGAGGTGTTGAAACCTGGTGCTACTGACTACCATGTTTCGCGCCGCGGCGAAGTCGATCAGTCTCAGGCCGTTGTTTTTAGTGGTCTCGTGGAGACTGAACTGACCGACTGTAGCGCCAAAGATGCCTTCTCTTCCGACCTTCGCGTTAAAATCGCCTAGGACTATTTTTACATCGTGGGTCGGACAACGGTCATACATGTCCTCTAGGCTCGCGTAGAAATCATCCTTGGTGGCATCGTCCTATTTATTTATTTTTATTTATTTATTTTTGTATATTATTGTACAAGTAATATTACATATATTGTTTTTAAATAAAAAATTTTTTAAAATTAATTTTACAATAATAAGAACTACAAATTTGTAGATCCTAAGGATCAAGTGGCGAAATGCAGTGTAAATAATTCATAATTACAATTACATAAGTTTTGGACGTGTGGGGACTCAAATTCAATGTTTTGAAAATAGCACAAGAGTGTAGCAAAGATATAATAAAAAAGTTATGAGAATAAAAAGTAATGGATATCATTGATTGTAGAAAAAGAAAAAATAATACGGCAAAAACAAATTATTATTTACCAATTTATCGAAAAAGCTATTCATTCATCATATATAAAAAGTTTCAAATATTCATTGTATTGCTAAAAGTAATCGATTAACATCTATATAATCAAGGTTTAAAAGCCATAATTTTACTTTTTTTAAAAAAATACATAGAATATGTTCCTTTCTAATAGAATCTGGAAGGCAATTGAAAATTCTGGGAGCAGTGGATAAAAAGCAGTTAAGAAATTGTTGTGAGCTATGAACCGGTACTAAAGCTAAGTTTTGATTGTTTGCTCTGAGATCATATGCAGAAAAGTTTTTGTTGATAAAATAGCCACAGCTTTTGAAAAATACTTTGAGCACTTTAAAAAAATATAAATGTTTTAAAGGAAAAACATTTAAACTCCTAAATAATGAGAGACTCCTAGCCAGTCTACTTTTTTTGCATATAATTCTAATTACATGTTTTTGGCAGATTAAAAGTGGACTGATTCTGCAAAAATTAGTTCCTCCCCAACAAACTACTATTATATATTATTATTCCATAGTAAATACGAGTAAGTAATTTCAAGTCACAAAATTTGCTTAAATGGAAAATTTGCCTGGTTGCAGCCATAAAATATTTCTTAAGCGCAGATGTATGATCATTCCAACTCATTTTCTAATCCACTAGTAAGCCAAGATACTTAAAAGACTTAACCTAGTTAATGATGAAGCAATTATCATTGCATTTGCGATTTTCGATGTATGTTTCCGTTGCAGTCTCTCACAACTAGGACATACAAAATTACAGAAACTACGTTCTTTACCAGACACATTGAAGTACATTAGCTTTGTTTTGTTACCTAATAGTAGCTTATGCGACCCAAACCAATGCCTTATTAAACTTAGATCATGATTAATGTCAGAAGTTAAATCATGAATTGAGTCACATGAATACGAGCAGGCCATGTCATCGGAAAAAGCTATAACATTACTTGAAAAATCTAGTGAAAATACTGAATTAATGTAAATTAAGAACAAGATTGGTTCAAGGACCGACCCTTGTGGAACACCTATATTAATAGCTAAATATTCACTGAAATATGAAACAATTTTCACTCTTTGCATTCTATTTGAAAGATAGGATGTGAACCAATTGTATATTGAACCTCTGAATCCGCATTTATACAGTTTGCTTGTGAGTAACTGATGATCAACTGTATCGAAAGCTTTTGTAATGTCAATAAAGAGTGCCGCTGTCACTTTTTTCCTATTTAAGCCAGAATAGATGTCGTTACAAAAGCTTAGTAGTGCATCCTCAGTTGACTTACCTTCTCTAAAGCCAAATTGACTGTTACTAAAAAATTTAGTTTTACTTAAAAAATTTAACATCCTTTTCTTTAAAGCTTTTTCAAAAATTTTTGAAAATACCGGGAGAAGAGAAATCGGTCTGTAGTTATTGAGAACAGTTGTATCGCCCTTTTTAAACAGAGGGATCACCTCAGCTCGCTTTAAGTCATCAGGAAAAACTCCCGCAAAAACGCTTTTGTTGAAAAGATCACTGAGGACATCGACAATATTTAAAGCAACTTGTTTAATGAATATATTGGAAAAACTGTCTTCGGTTGAAGAGTTAGAGTTTTAAGGGGTATTTATAATTCTAAACAACTCTAAAGGCGAAATAGGCTCGAAGAAAAAGCTGCCTCAATTGAAATGCAATTGCAACCAGAGCTGCTAATAGCGGAATCTGATATAACTTGATTTCCAACTTCTGCAAAAAATTTGTTGAATAAGTTAGCTCTTTCTCTTGAAATAGAACAATTGTCATTACCTAGGTCAAGGACATCACTTCGGCAATTATTGCTTGTTTTGTTGAGTAAACTGTTAACAAGTTGCCATTCCTTTTTAGAGTTGCCCTGTACTTTTTGAAACTCATTAGTGTAGTAATTATTTTTACAAAATGAATTTTTTTCCCTGATTTCTTTACAAATTGATTTTTAAACGGACTTAAGATTCCGATTATTTGGGTTTTTGGTACAATTTTTGAAAAGTTTCTGCATAATACGAATTTTTTTTAATAAATCAGATGTAATCCATGGTTTCAACCTTTCCAATTTAGAATCTTTCCTTATTATAGCTTTCGTGCAGGCTTTAAAATGAGAAATTAAAATTTGATTGAATAAACTAAACGCTATATTTGGATCACGTTCAAGATACACAATTTCCCAATTTTCAAAACATAACCGGTTATTAAGTGTTACAAAATCAACTTTGGCTAAATTTTCACCTGAAAACATAACATTTTTGCAAATTTTTACATTTTGAAAACAAAGGCTAGTCATACAGTGGTCACTAGGGTGGTTCAGACTAGGGTTGTAACGGAGCTCCGCATCCGCAAGTGCGGAACTTCCGCTTGATATCGTACCTCCGCCTCCGCTTCCGCCTCCGCAAATTTTAATGCGGTAAATCGGAGGTATAACGGAAGTCATAAAATCAAGCTTAGAGCTTACAAAGTGGAAAATTCGGTGTTTAAGTTAATTCACATTTTATTTTTTTTTGCTGGTAAGTGGCTAAAATAAGATTAGCTCGACCATATCTAGTTATTTTTTTTAGTTAGTTTCATAAGAAAAGGTTATGGGTACAACCTAGTATGAATTTCGTTTGTACAGATTTTGAAGAAAACCACTTCAAAAATATCGTGTTGAAATTTCATTAAGATACAAGCTCTCTAAGTATATTTTTGCACTTTATTTGAGCGCACTCTCCACTCTCCTTTCTCTCGAATTCAATTTTTTCATACGGTGCTGAATTTAAATTTTTTTGGTTTTTGTGTTTCATTGGCTCCGTTGACACCAATTGTTTATGTATGACTACGCAGATGGCAATATTTTGCATACATATAATTTTAAATGAATTAAAAAAAAATTTTGTTCGTGTATTGCAAGAGTGTATTTATTGTTCCTGAAAAGAATTATAATCATATCTTTTACTGGTGGTGGAATAATCAATTCATAAAAATAGCTCCTTCGGCTTGAAATCTAGGTTGCCTCCTAATGTTTATTTAATACTAACATTTTTATAAAATCTTGTGTTTTAAATACTTTCAAATTGTTTTTCCACCTCCGCTTCCGCTTCCGTTAAAACTCCGCATCCGCGGAGATCAATTTTTGAACTCCGCATCCGCTTCCGCATAGATGACCTCCGTTACAACCCTAGTTCAGACATATATGAAAAAAATTAAAGTTGTTCCAAACTTCGCTCCCCGGGTACCAAAAGTTTCGTATTGGTGCCAATAAGAACCAAATAAAACTTGGTCCATTTCAGAAAACATTTGATGGACCCACCACCTTTTTGAAAACTGGAATCATTAATATCTCTCCGACGCTGCCCCCTAGAGGGATCAAATGTATGACAAGGTCCCATTATTTTTCCTTCTCCAACATTTTTTCTGAACATACTAACCCCCCATCGCAACCCCTTAGGGGTGCTCCCCTGCAAAAATTACATTCTTGTGAAATTATGAAATTGACTTCCTCCTCTTCTCAGATGCCTCAGAACGGGTAAAACTCAAGACAAAAAAATTTCGAAAAATAGTTCATAGCTCCCCCGGAGTGACTCAAAAAGGGTTGATATGTATCACTAAGTCCTATTATATTTTTTTTCCAATATTTTTCCCGAACATACCTACCATCTATCTGCCACCCTTTTGGGGGTCCACCTACAAAAAATTAAAAAAATTTCTAAAAATAGTTCATATCTTTCCCTGAGTGACCCGTCGAGTGGTCTAATGTATTACCAGGTCCTCCCTACATTTTTCCGAACATACTTACCCCCTATCATAACGCCTTTGGGGGATCCATTTGAAAAAATGAAAAAAGTTTCGAAAAATAATTCATATCAGTAATAGGTTGTATTATATTTATTTCTATTGCGTTCATTGTTTATATTAACTTGCTCTTTTCACAAAAAAGGATGCTTTTTGCGATATATGTACTACCACGATTTGTAGTATTAGCTGTTTTTGTTCTCCATCATTTGGCGAAATTTGGTTGTAGTCTTTCATAAATGCAACACCCCTTTCAGCGGTGTCATTTATAACAGCTAAGCCTTTGCAAAAAGAGAGCACATCTCTGATCTCATCATCAGATTCCCATGATTATTGAACATTCTATATTCAATTCAAAGAAAACAAAAAAGTTTCTGGGTGCAGCCAAAATCAGCAGCTCTATTGGTGAAAATATTTCAATGGCAGTATATAATGTATTACTACAATGGAATATAGTCGATGATATTGCAGCTATGGGCTTTGATACGACTCCCAGTGATACAGGCTAAAGATCTGGAGCATGTATTGCAGAACCGACTAGAACGTAAACCAATAAATCTTCCATGCCGCCATCATATATGTAAATGAAATTGTACTTCGAAGTGTTTTTGATATAAAGCTTGGTTCGAGTACTAAGTAAGTACTATTGAGGTTACCATTTTTGAACGGTTTTTAAATGAGTGGAATAATTTAGATCAAAAATCCTATAAAAGCGGCCTGGAAGATAATTTCGTGCGATCAAACGATGAATGCGATGATATACATATCGCACACATTCTGCTAAAGTGGCACAACTCAAAATTTTTGAATTTTCAGAAAACGCAAAAAACTGTTTTGAGCTTGTGAACTATTTTTCATAAATAAAGTGTGGATTAATTAGAAGAAGGTAATCGCAGAATATGGTTTGAAATCACAACACGATCACGACATTTTGAACTCTCCAAAACTAAAAATAGGACAATTTTCCATATTGGAGTCTAATTTCCATTGCAACATAAAGAGAGACATAACTGTTTTTTGACAGAAAAGTACAGGAAAAAATTACCTTATCTCTTTTGTGCTGATAGATATGTGTATGATGAACACTTTTGACTAGTAAACTTGAAAATGGAAAATTTTGAGTTGTGACTCTTTAGTAGAATGTGTGCGATATGTATATGAAGCTTCTGTTATCAAAACCTTACTAAGTGTCATAGCAGAGATGATTATAAGGAGTTTTTAGAGCTAACACTAATATTTCTTGGTGCAGGGGGAGTGCGAAATTCTTTAAGCCTGGGGCAATGAGCCATGCGCGGTTGACATACAATCTTTTAATTTTTATGTTTCGTGATCAATTCATTTTGGCTGCATAACGATTAAATGGAGTCCGATATTTGTATTATATAATAGGGGAGAAGTGGGGGTTGTGGGCATAGCTTTGTTTTCGGCTTATAATTACCGACCTAGTGCATATTATTTGGACATATGGGTATCTGTGTAAAGCTAGATACCTAAGCTAACTAATTATAAACAAACATACCCGATTCCGTCATGCAAAAAAATTTTACATGGACTTTCGTAAAATCGTCATTTTGAGAAAAAAAATTTTTAGGGGGGGTTGTGGGCACCCTTAGAAAAAATGCTAAAAATGGAAAAAATGAAAAAAAAAACCACAACTAATATGAACAAAATGACAGTTTATTAATCTCAAAGCCTGCATAGGATTTATTCATCGTCGGAAATACAATTTTGACATGTAGAATAGCTTGCCCGCATGCCCGCACATTTCATATGAAAAGCTCGATCGCAGATGTTACAATTGATGGAGTTGGCTGCGGTCAATTGGCGTGGCAAAAATTTCAAACAAAACAAAATTCTATGGAACTAAAGTTTAAAAAACAATATCAATCATAGTAGGCTACGTTCACCGTTCATATTTTTTGGTGGAATTTTTTGTGATTTCGTGGAAAAACGGGTGCCCACAACCCACCCAATTTTTGTGCCAACAACCAACTTTAGCAGACATTTTAAAAAGTAATGAAAAAATGTTTATGCATAAATTTTTTGGTTCAAATCGATATTGTTCCATTCAGCATAATACTTCGACTAAATAAAAATACATTACACTTTCCTTTCCAATCGATCCACTTTGATTGATACACTATTGAAAATGTTTGAAAAAAACTTCACCACCTTATCAAAGCCCAAAAAAAAACCAATTCGTTCATTTCCAAAAGCAAACGCGTCCGTTTACTTTGATATTTGGCATGAATCATACATAGGGTAATTGCTTGCGAATGACATTACCAACGAAACTCAATCTTCATTTTGTGAAAAGATACGTAGGGGTGCCCACAACCCCTCCGGTGCCCACAACCCCCACTTCTCCCCTACTAAAATATATTCGAGTATGGCTTGGATGTACATACCACTGCTGTGGAAGCTCCATTTATTGATTATTCCTTCGTAAGAGACTCGATTGCATATGAAAATATTGATCCAACCATTTTCATGACAATACAGAAAAATTTAAAAATCATTTGTGGTATTTGGTAGAGGAAACAGTATCTCTCGCATTTTTTGATTGTAGAGTATCTTATGCAGAAAAGGGAAAAACAGTTGAACTTCTCAAATTCCTTACATCCCGTCGTGAAATTGACAAACGGCAGGAATATCGAAAACGTCAAAATTTTACTAAACCACAATCTAAGTTACTTTGTTTCACACAGAACCAAAAACTTTTTTGTTTTCCTTGAATTGAATACAGAATTTTTAATAATCATGGGAATCTGATGATGAGATCAGAGATGTGCTCTCTTATTGCAAAGGCTTAGCTGTCGTACGCCGCTGAAAGAGGTGTTGCGTTTGTGAAAAACTACAACCAAATTTTGTCAAATGATGAAGAAAAAAAAACAGCTAATGCTACAAATCGTAGAAGTATATCGCAAAAAGTATCCTTTTTTGTGAAAAGAGCCAGTTAATATAAACAATGAATGCAATAAAAATGAATATAATACAACCTAGTACTGATATGAATTATTTTTCGAAACTTTTTTCATTTTTTCCAAGGGATCCCCCAAAGGGGTTATGATAGAGGGTAAGTATGTTCGGAAAAATGTAGGGAGGACCTGGTAATACATTAGACCACTATACGGGTCACTCAGGGAAAGCTATGAACTATTTTTAGATTTTTTTTTAATTTTTTGTGTTTTTTGTAGGGGGACCCCCAAAAGGGTGGCAGATAGATGGTAGGTATGTTCGGGAAAAATATTAGAAAAAAAATATAATAGGACTTAGTGATACATATCAACCCTTTTTGGGTCGCTCCGGGGGAGCTATGAACTATTTTTCGAAATTTTTTGTAGGTGGACCCCCAAAAGGGTGGTAGATAGGGGGTAAATGTGTACAGGGAAAAGTTTGGGATAGTAAAAATAATGCGAGTTTGTCTTGCGTTTTACCCCTTCTGAGGCATCTGAGAAGAGGGGGAAGTCAATTTCATAATTTCACAAGAATGTAAATTTTGCAGGGGAGCACCCCTAAGGAGTTGCGATAGGGGGTTAGTATGTTCAGAAAAAATGTTGGAGAAGGAAAAATAATGGGACCTTGACATACATTTGATCCCTATAGGGGGCAGCTTCGGACAGATATTAATCATTTTTGATAGATTCAGGATCATTTCCCAGTTTTCAAAAGGGTGGTGGGTCCATCAAATGTTTTCTGAAATGGACCAAATTTTACGTGGTTCTTATTGGCACCAATACGAAACTTTTGGTGCCCGGAGCAACTTTAATATTTTGAACCACCCTAGTGGTCACTGATATCAAGTTGAGCGATAGAGCTAAGAAGGGAAACATTATTTGTTCGACCAAGTCGGACAAAAATGTGGTCAATGCAGGAAGCAGTAGTTTCAGAAACTCTTGTGGCTTCATTACTACAAGATTCCAAACCAAAAGACGAAAGTAACGTCATGTAACTATCGGTAGAATCATCATCTGTCAATAAATTCAAATTCATATCACCTAGCAACACTAGGTTATCACTATTATCATCTTTTAATAATGAGCTGACTGAAAAATGAAGCAAATGATTGGGAATGAAATCTGTATAAACAGTTAAGTGTACTTCTTGTTGTCAATTGTACATTTGACTCTTAACACATCTGCACTAGCTATTTTAACAGAGTCAAACTCAAAATTGAAATCGTTTCTAACGAAAACCGCTACACTCCCGGAAGAATAATCATTATTGCAATTCGCAAAAAATTTATAACCAGATAAATGAAAGAGTGATATCTTCATATATCCAGGTCTCTGACAAAAATATAAAACCAGGCTTATTTAAAAACGAATCGAGATGTAAAATTAGGCTATCAAAATTTTTCCGTAAGCTTCTTATATTTTGATGAATTAAGTAAATAAAAACTATTTGTGTTTTCTGGAATAGCAGAAATGTCGCCGAAAGCTACATTTCTGCAAAGCGCATTGTAAGTACTTAAATTCATATCTAGAGAATCTAATATAAGTATCATCCTCATTAATTATGATTTAAGAAAATTTAGAAGCACTAAATTATTTTACGTAGATCCTCGAATGAATTTATAAGTACTTCAACATCATTTTCTTTTTTGCACAGCAAAATTTTTCCATTTTTAACCCATAGAAATTTGTAATTTTTTTCCTTTTTCATTTTCCGACAATCATTTAATAACTTTCTCTTTTCGCTCGTTAAGCAATCATTTAAATAAATAGTAGATACTTTTCTAGTTTTATCAAAAATACTGGTACATAGATTTTTTCTATTACTATACTTCTCTTTCATAACCTTTTTTTTATCAGGCAGGAGACAAATTTCACACACAAAATGTCACGAGTTGAATCGATCGATTGAGAACCACTAGCTTTTTGCAATTTCTTAACATACCCGACTAGAAAATGTCGTTAGGCGTAAATTAGGTCCTCATTGGTTTTGCCTAACCAGACGTTAGGGCCAAGTTTGGAAACCCAACGACAACCTAATTTGGATTGTAACGGTGTGCCCCAAATTTTCCCAAATAGGATTGTTCAACGCCTACCTCATTAGGCTCTCGTTGGGCCCTTTCTACAAGGGGGAAATGAAAAAAAAAAATTGTGTCTTGGGGAAACATTTTTTATCATTGGTTGTTTTTTTCACGTCATTGCAGTGCAGCGACACACATAATGCATACTACTTTTTATATGATTATTATCCACACACTTCCCCGTTAATATTTTTGTTGACTTATTTTATTATGAATTTATTTGTGTGACGTTTATTTATTTATATTGTCAGTCAGTCGTCATTCATACACAGAGTTCATATATATTCATATCTTAATACAACATCAAAGCAAAGAGTCACCCAGGCAACATTCACTTAGTTCATCACTATGTTTATAAATTTGATGTCATATATATAAAATTATGAAAACAAAAAAGTTATAACGAATCATAAAAAATTATTTAAATTTTATTAGAAAAATTCATTGTTTACTTGCGTTGCCACATTTGGAAGATTTCCCCAAATTTGGTAGAAAATTTTTGGTTTGGTAGAAATTAAGATTTTTTTCATTTTGGTCGATTTTTCTTTGACAATTAAATGAACCGATGTAAATTAATGTTCCTTCTGATTTGAAAAGTTACTTTATTTTATTAAGCTTATTTTTGAATGCTTTTGTATGAACTGTGTTTTATTTTAAGAAAAAACAGATTTACTGTTCAATCTAAATTAGAGCGTTGGGCGTTGACTTTGCCGGCGCTACGCTTTTGAGTTGAGCGCTGAACCTAAATAAGAGCGTAGCGTTAAATGTCATGTAGAGTTTATTTGTTTACTGTTTGTGACAGAAAAAAAATCATCACAATAAAATAAAAAATTAGCTGCCAACGCTCTGTCAAAATTAGAAAATCGAATGCTTTGGCGTTAGAGCGTTGCTTATTTCGGTTGGCTTCATATAAAATGTATGTGCATGAGAGAGTTTTGACAGCTAAACGACGCTGGCGCTCTAATTTAGGATGAACAGTTATAGTACAAAGCTGACTCTTACTTGGGAAACAGAGACCTTTAATATACCATAAATATTGGAAGGCGACCGAATTCTGATCACTTCTGATATATTTTGGATATTTGTGGCTTTGCAAAAAGTTTTTAGAAACAAATTGTAGAACAATTTTTTACTTCTGCACGTGTACATGCTTTTGAACTACTTTGAGTCCCAAATCGAAAAGATAGATTCCACATTATTTGCGGCATCTTGCAGGTGATGTAGAAAAATTTTAGATGAATTCGATACGATCGGATTTGAAAATTGCATTGGAATCCTATCAAAAATGGCTAAAAAAGGGAGGTTTCATTGCAACAAATTTATCAAAGAACAATTTTTTCAATTACCAAAAATAAAAAATACAAATAATGTTACATTGAGCAAAACAAATTACTCAAATAATTTTTTACTTTATAATTGTGACATTATTGTTAAATCCATAAGTAAAACTGCAATTGTTAAAAAATACGGCACTTCATAATTCAGTCGTATAACCACTCTTTCGTCTCTAATTTTAATTCTATTTAACAACAACTAGCATAACTAAATTCTTGAAAAGGCTTTTTTGATTATATATCAGTTTGTATTAAAAATATGTTGACACAAAACTGATTTATAAATAAATAAAAAGTCATTGCTACAGTAAGCTTGTGTTATTTTAATATTCTAATTTCAATTATCGGGCAGCTACCACACACATTTACAGCAAAAAAAAAAATAATCAAACATTACAAAAACACCCAAATCTAGGAACTCTGATAAAATGACAATTCAAATATGACACTGTTAGAAAAATTATGCTACGCAAGCTACGCATCTAACAACTCGGAATGACCAGGTTCAACTCCAGCGCAGGAAAAGTTCTTAAAATTTTTTTTTTTTTTAATTTGAGTTCGCATAATAAAACACCAAATTTATAAATATATCAAGGTCAATATTCATTAAAAAATTAAATGAAATGATGAAAATCAAAGTTAAAAGTTCAGGAAACGTTGCATCTATCATCGGTCATTTCTTATAGTTCAGGAGTAAATTCGAACTTAGTCACGACTACCACATTACTTATTCCCCAGATTTACTGAATTCAGGCATTCCTTAGGTTATTACCATGACCAAACCTTTAGGCAAACCAAACTTTGGCATGCCGCACTAGGGCCTAATCAGGCAGTTGATAGGCAAAACTAATTTAGAAATGCCTTACAATTGCCTAATTAGGCTGCTAGTACACATTCCTAATTTTGGCTAGCCTAATTATTTCCCAGTTAGGGCCAAAAGTATATTTAGGCATGCCTAAGAAAAATTCTAGTCGGGTAACAATTATCAATTTGTTCTTCTGTTGTGTTCAGTTTGATTCCCTCGTTGAATACTTTAAGCGCACAACTTATCGCATTGTTCTGATTGAGAGCGGGTACACTAACAATTTCAATGCATTTCTCATTGTTCTGTTTGCTTTAGAAAAGCTTTGCTTTTTGTAGGTAGTCGACCTTGTCTAATAACATTGTATTTTCATCATTAAGAGCAGTGATTATTGAGAGCGTGTTAGAGTGCATGCTCTTAATCGCAATGATCTCGTTGTATAGCACCTGCTCACATGCAAGAGAGACTGCGTTATTTTCAGATGTGCTTTCTACAGTTATTTGCTGACCAAAGTCCAATTGTACTTGAAGCTGTTGCGTTTTTTCTGAATTTAAGACTCCAGGTTGCTTGTTAGGTTGGACTGGAGTTTCTGAATGTACAAGAGCGGCTTTCGTAATTTTATCTCTTCCTTCCTTTGTACCATTATCGGCTGACAGAGTAACCGATGAAGGAGAATTAAGAGACGATGCTGACAAACGTCTTGTGTTTAAACATTTCATACATTTGAACTTTGTACTATTAATTTGCATAAATTTAATGTCACTTTCTTTTAAATTAACACAGTTTCCATGATAAATTTTTTTGCAGTTTCCACATTGTACTTTAGGTTGATTGCGCTCAACTTTTTGATTGCACAAACACGGCATGGTTTAATTTAAATTACAGATACTATTTAAAAATTAAAAATGTAAGACTCGCAAATACGTCTTGTCCCCACGACAAACGAACTCGAACTCCTTTTCCTCCATCGGGGCGGGCGCGCAAATTAATCTTATGTTGAAGAATTTTGCCTTGATACGGATCGTAGCCAACCTTTCGTTTATTGGCGTGAATCGGGAAACTAGGTGGCGTAATTTTCGACTTACAACGAATCCGCAACCAAATTCGCGCCTCTCCGCATGGCCGCTGTAGTAGATATCACAGTTCGTTCGTTTAGAGCAGCCTTGTCCTTTCCATCGCATCTCCTGGATGGTGATGATGTCAGCCTTTATTTTTACGAGGGCTTCCACCAGTTGGATAGTTGCACCTTCCCTATGGAGGGTCCGGACATTCCAGGTGCATATCCGTAAATCATTGTTCGTTTTTCGTTTGCAGTGATCGTCATCGTATTGGGGGTTACTATCCGAGGCTGTTTTGGTTTTCATTGGAAATGATGATAATGTGTGGTGGGACCCAAACCCTATGCACACATTCCAAGTTTTAAGTCTAGGAGAGACTCGCCTTCTCACAACTAGCTCACCCCCGGATGGGTGTCCAAGAGATCTCCAGAGGATACTTGTCCAAAAGGCCGGAAGTTTGTGAGCTGCTTGAACTGCTTGCATAAGAATCATCCCTGGCCACTCCCAAGTGAGTGGCGATCAGGAACTGTACCCACTTGCGTGGACTTCTACAAGCAGCTCCATCCTCCAATACTTTAAACTAATATACTTAATACCGCTTCTTCCTTTCCGGAGTACTTTGGTTCGTTAGATACCGCTTCTTCCTTTCCGGAGTACTTTGGTTGATCTGTTGCACGGCAGCTAGATAATCCACAAAAATTTCCGCTGCTTCCAATTTGCAAAGTTTTGGCTATCCCGGTTGAGCTCCCCATTAATTTGTTAACACAATTAAATTAGTTAAATTAAACTTTATTGTTGTTTCGCTTCCATTATAAGAATGCAAGTCTCTGCAATCATTTTGTTAAGCCAAAACTCAATTCATGAAAATGGAACATCAGCAATTAGCAGGTAATGCTTAGTTGCATTTGTGTTGCTATAAATGTTTACACAATCATGAATTGAACGGATGTAAATTTTTGCAGAAACTTGATATTTGTACATAATATGTTTAATAATAAGTTCAATAACTCTTAAAAATAATAACTAACTACTTAAGGGGATATATATGAATGTTTTAAAAATATCAATTAAGGGGATGTGTGTTAACTCGCTCAAGTTTATGTAGTGAGTTTCCATGTTTCACATCTGCTATCAAGTCAATAAAAACTGTTTTTGCTGCTAGAAGCACAAGTTTGTTTGATCGTCTCTCCGGTATGCCATCTTATATTTCTGGATGCGGTTGCTAAGGCCAAGAAATTGAAGAGGATTGTAGAAAATCTGGTCCACAATTCCACAGTGATAAACTCATGAGCTCTTCGGGAAAGGCACAGCGAGAAATTATGTCTACTGGATTCTGCTTCGTATTAACATATTTCCAGTCGTTGTATCGTGTAAGTTCCTGAATTTTCGCAACTCGATTTGCGACGAATTTTGTCCATGTATACGATGGTTTTGCTATCCAAGCTAACACAATTTTCGAGTCTGTGTAAAAAAATTTATCGTTGATGGCAATTGGGAGGATATCGAGCAAACGCTCTAGAAGCTCAGTCATAAGCACGGCTGCTTGAAGCTCTAGCTTAGCAATTGACGTTGATACAGATGGCGCTACACGCGACTTGGAACATATTAATTGCACTGTAATTTTGTCGTTGCGGTCAATACTTCGCAAATAGCAGCATGCACCATAGCTGCTTCGCTACTATCAGCAAATGAATGGAGCTGAACCGATTTACTTTTCTCTGTTGACAGCAAGTGCCGTGAAATTTGTAGTGAGTTTAGAAGCTCAAGTTGCTGCACGTAGTTGTTCCATCGCTTTTCGTAATATTCTGGCAATGGCCGGTCCCAGGTCAATTTGTACTTCCAAAGCTGCTGCATAAAAATCTTTCATAAAACAACCACAGGTTCAATTAAACCGAGCTGGTCGAAAATTTTTCCAAGGTCTGATAACACCGACCTTTTCGTTGTGGTGTCCGACCGTTCAAAAGAAAATTCGTACGTAAACGTGTCAGCAGTAGAGTGCCAAATCAAACCTAAAGTTTTAATGACGTCATTGCCATGAATACTTAGAAATGATTCCTTGTGTTGTTCTGGAATGAATCGTAATAGCTCAGATGTGTTGGAGCAATATTTCCGCAAATCTGATTGTGCCGTTTGGAGAAGCCTTTGAAGATCTGATAAGAGCGAAGCCGCTTGCTCTAAAGTATTTGCACCTGTCACTATATCGTCGACGTAAGTTTCTCTCAATAACGCTGCAGAAGGTGCTGGAAAACTTACAATATTCTCTTCGGCTAGCTTAGTGAGGCAGCGAGTGGCTAAGTATGGCTCAGCTGACGTGCCATAGGTAACTGTGTTTAACTGATAGACCCCAAGCTGAGCTTGCGCATTTTCTCTCCACAAAATAATTGGAACCGACAATCCTCTGGGTCAACTAATATTTGTCGATACATTTTACTTATATCTGATGTAAAAACGTAGCGATATGTTCGAAAACGAATAATGACAGAGAACAAATCTGACTGCACTGTAGGTATAGTCATTAAAATGTCGCTTAGTGATATGCGTTGCTGTAATGAGCGCATTGGTTCTTGAGTTTTACCATAGTTGGCTGTTGCCTGTGTAGGAAAATTTAGACGCTGAACTGATGACCTTTCTTCCAAATGGTTACAGCGCCTTTCAAGAAATTTAAAAAGTTCATCAAGTGTTGGAAGTCGATCAGTTGCAGAGTCGTCGTTACATTTTTCTAGCGTAGTGTTATCTAACTTTGACAGCACCAGTTCAATAATCAAGTCTTCCCAATGTGCAACTCGACTGCCCAATGACAATCAGTGCCGTCTTTAACTTATTGGAGGCCCTGGGCATATGAGGATAATGGGGCCCCTATGACTTTGACAGAACACTATTTTGTTAGAATAGACAAGGAAAGTAGATAAACAAGGTTCTAGATTTGCTTATATTGACAGTCACATTAAATGAATAGATAATGTAATATAGTCCACAAAACTAACTCTTTTAGCAATCACAGGTTAGTGCTTAAATCTAAATCTATGTTTATTGAAGAGGAACCCTTCTATATTTGAGATGGGCAAAATCATTAATCACTTCTTCAAAATCTATGTTTTTAAGCACATCACATTCTATGGACACCAGCGGCAAACTGGTTAATTTCTCTTGAAGCATTGTAATTCTCAATTCATTTTTTATTATTTTCAATTTGGAGAAGGAGTGTTCCCCACTGCAGTTAGTTACCATCATGCTTAACCCTAATCCCCACAAATGTGCCTCACAGGCACAATCAGCATTTTAAATGTTGAGTGTGACTCCCAAACCTAAATATATTTTTTTTCAATATTTTATGTACTCCTATAACTGTATGTGAGAGTTATATTGTTTTTACAAATTTTAAATTAAGTAAACATTTTTAATTGTTTTTTTTTGTAACAAATATTCAAAAATGTGCCTTAGAGGCACAAATCACGAGACATTAACTCAACTATTTTTGAGTTTCTAAGCATATAACGATTCATCGCACGTTTCAAAACATGGCAGCTATTTTTATGTCAACTATACATCATGACGCAAACACTTTTGAGGAAGTTAACTAATTTTAAAACAATACTAAGGGTAGAGTAAATATATATTTGACCAATTGATTCTTGAGCAGGCCCGTGCGCAGGAATCATCCATGGGGGGGTTTTTAACTCGAACATTTCTTATCAGATTATGTTCATAAAAAAACGTCAAAACACGGTTTACTTTTAATATAGACATTTAATTATAATTAAATATTTATGTACATTAAGGTGGACCCAAATGTATGGGAAAATTTTGTTTCAGTGCGATTTTTGATCGATCCCCTTTAAAGTGTGCCAATAGATGAAAAACGATAAAATGTGAAGTTTCAGATCAATCCGCAAGGATTTGGAGGTCGCTCAAGCCGACCAAAATTTCGAAAAATATGATTTTTTTGCATTTTGTTCATTTACTCTTTTCTGAATGTATCAAACCATAAAAATAAATACTAATGCATATTATATAATTAATTACCTTTCTAACAAGCTAAAAATCATAAAAATCGGTTAAAAAATAAAGAAGTAATGGCCATTTTTTTATCATTATTATTAGGGAACAGTGCCCGAGACGAGCTTGGTCAAAAGTCCACTTTGCAAAGAATTTGGAATGCTTCTATCGTTGCATATGCACATGCTCAAATGGAAGTTTCACGATCGATGCCAATAAGCGTGGAGGATATGTTTATAATAGCTGGACGGTCAGACCTTTTTAAACGCGAATGTGTTGAAGCATTGGCAAGTGAAAATAAGGGCCACCTTAATGTACATGTGTTTATTAGACATGTTCAAAAAACTATCATGCTCTAGAGTCTAGACTAATTCAAGAACACTCGATTTTCGAAAATTAATTCATATTCGAGTACATCCTCATTTAAAAAAATAAAAAAAAAAAAACGGCGGGTTGCACTCCGGGAGTGCCGACAGAAGTGAAAACAAATCGTTTAATGGCAAGTTAGTGTATTAGTTGGTATGTGTGCGTTTTCTTTTTATATGGCAATGCAATGGAAGACAAAAACGGAATATGTATTCAAATTTTACTCTCGCTCTCATTCTCAATTTGTCAACGCAACAACGCGGAATTTGAAAGAAACAAACATCTAAGCCAGTGGTCGGCACCACATAGCACAATTGTGCGCTCAAATATTACACGCATTCTTATGCTCTTTCATTCAGTTGTCGAAAATCCATTGACAAAGCAACATCATGCGCGGATGTAGCTATTATCGTCTGTTATGCACATAGAGAATTTTTTTTACAGCTATGGCAAATGAACGAATTTACAACGAAAAGACATTATGACGCATTTCAAATGCCTTTTCGTCGTCAATTCGTTATTTTCTTTTGACGACATATAGCAAGAAATGCATTGCGCTCTAGATTTTAGAATCTGAATACCTTTTCTAATCTTTTTTTATTTTTCACTTTCTGCCGCAACATTCATTTCGCAAACGATTTTTGCGAAAAATTTCTTGCGGTGCAGCCTCTGTCCTCTCACCAACACAATCACACTTTTAATTTTGCCGACCCTTGATCTAAGCATAACAATCGTTGAATGAGAATGGAATGTGTCAGCTAGTGTGTCTGCTTTGCTTTTTGTCTTCCACTTGGAAAATTTATTTAAAAGAAACAATAGAACATTCAAATTTTACTATCGCATTCATGACGGGGAATCCCGATGACGGTCGGTGTCGCGAGCTTATACTTTTTTCCTCAGCCGCACAACGTGCCATAAGAAGTTTTCACTTCAAAAATTGCTGGAAGAAGTATATTCGGCTCAGTAGCCTCAACTGTGAATAATTAAATTTGAGCTAAGTACCCCTTATGTTTGAGAACAAAAATTTATTCTGATTGCAGTAAGACACATCATTGCGAATTATGTAAGTATAAGAAAAAATCAGGTAAAGAAAGTACCTGGACCTGTGACTAAACAGCTTTAACATAATTTTTCTTAAACTTAACTTAAAAATCTGCTTCTTCCTACAGACACTATGACACCACATTTATCAAAATCGGCTTATTCGATGAAGAGTTATGGCTGTTAGAATATTCAAACTGCTTAAAACGCCATCTAGTGACAGTTTATCAAAATACAAATGACTTCAAAAAAATCTGCTTGTTCTTAAAAAACCTATTACACCTCATTTGTCTAAATCGGTTTAGTAATAGCCGAGATATAACGTTTTAAAGTTTTTCAAAAAACCAAATTTGCTTGCTGCTGGTTCATGGTGGCCTGGTATTTCAGATTTTTCTCTGCTTTGGGCTGCTGGCTCTGCTTTCGGCTGCGCTAGCAGAGAAAAATTTGCTGACTGAACAACAGATAACCGGAAGTCAACATATGTATGGTACAAATTTAAAAATTTTTTCCAAAAAATTGCATACTTTCATGGGCCAATTTTTTCAAAAAACCTTGCCTACTTTTAGGCGCTATTAATAATTTACCCTTAAAAGTATGCAACACATTCCGACGAATTTCAAAAATAGCGCCTAAAATTAGACAACATTATCTGAAATTTTTAAAATCGTTGCCTACTTTTAGGCGCTATTTTTGAAATTTGTCAGAAAGTTTTGCCTACTCTTAGGGGCAAATTATTAATAGCGCCTAAAAGAAGGCAACGTTTTATGAATTTTTTGAAATCCAGTTCGTTTTCCAAGTCTTCACAATTTTAAAATCGAGTTCGTTTCCCAAGTTTTCAAAATTCCAAAATCAAGTTCGTTTCCCAAGTCTTCAAATTTCTGAAATCGAGTTCGTTTTCCAAGTCTTCAAAATTCTAAAATCGAGCTCGTTTCCCAAGTCTTCAAAATTCCAAACTTGAGTTCGTTTCCCAAGTCTTCAAAATTCCAAAATCGAGTTCGTTTCCCAAGTCTTCAAAGAACATTCAAATTTTACTATCGCATTCATGACGGGGAATCCCGATGACGGTCGGTGTCGCGAAATTATACTTTTTTCCTCAGCCGCACAACGTGCCATAAGAAGTTTTCACTTCAAAAATAGTCTTAGGGTTGCTACCAGAGCTGCAAATCTTTAATTTTTCGGAATTTGGCCAAAAAAAATGTAGAAAATTTAATTTTTTTTTTTTTATTTATAATATTTTTTTTTTTTAATTTTCTCTCGATTTAATAATATAATAACGTAAGTAGCTTATTCTGCGAGGTATTTGAAAAAACTCGTCCAAAACTCTTTCCACTTTCATTTCGATATCGCGATGTATATTTAGCGAGGCTAAGCCGTTCAGCCGATCTTCGGACATAGTTGATCTGAAGTGTGTCCTTAGACAATGTAGCTCTGAAAAGGAGCGTTCATTTGTTGCTGTTGTCACAGGCAAAGTTGCCATAACACGAAGCATTTGATGGACATTTGGAAACGCGTCTTCATTGCAAATATCCAGTGCTTCGTTTTGTTTGATGCCGGAGCTATGCTTAAACGCGCATTTAAAAAACACTCGTGTTACTTAGCCTGAGCGACGTGCAGTGGTCCCAAATCGTGTTTTTTGGTTCAAAAACAGCTAGAGAGCGCAAATCTTGTCGAAAATGAAAAACTCGGGCTCCGACGATTTATTGACTCATTTAAAAAAAAAAAACTTGTGGTTTTTTGATTTTTCGTTCAAATTTTAATAAAAGTCTATGTACGAAAACTCCCAATAGGGGGGGGGGTTTGAATCCCCAAAATGCCCCCCTTGCGCACGGGCCTGTTCTTGATAAAACGCAAAACCAATAGATAGCCTCTAGCTTTCTTTATGAACTTGATTGACGCTACTTATTTTATATTTACAAAAACACATCCTCATTGAAATGAGCATAAACACAAGAAAAGATATAGGTTTTTACGCGAACTGGGAAGGTCTTTTGTGGAATCACACATTCGAAAAAGGCGGTGAACAAAATATTTTCGAAAGGCAACACAGGTGTCTATTAAGATTATGTTACTCCAAGAAGTCGATCCTCAGCCGTCTGATACTGGTGCCCGGAAACGTAAACGCTGTCATATTTATCCAACAAAGAGTGCCAAAATAAAATAAAATGTTCGCAATGAGCATTCACTTACAACAAAGGTTTGCCAAGAATGTGAAAATTGAAGTTTATTACTAACTGTTTTGCTTAGCCAAAAATCCTTTGATTCTTGTTTGTAAATTCTTAATAGAAATCAAAAAATATCAAGTGTCTTTTAATTACATATCGGATGTTAAATATGATAAAATAATTACGGTTTTCAGTATTTTACCTCATATGTGCCGGACAGGCACACTTCTGGGTATTAGGATTAAAAAGATTCTCAATACGATTTCTACATTTGGAAGTGTGTCTTCAATTTTGTTTTCTTTCAAAAGTTGATACATAAACAATATTCTATTAGTTCCCTCATTTTCACTTTTTTGAAGTATTGTTTTAAATGCAGACATTCCAACTTTGTCTCAACTCTTCAGAATTCAGAGTTTCCAAGGGAAATAATCATATATGTAATATATGGAAATAATAAATCAAAACGTTTACTAATTTTCTTTTACGAACGGATCGATCGCGGGGCCCTGGGCACTTGCCCAGAGTGCCCAGTGGGAAAGAGGGGCCTGATGACAATAATGATCTTAATTGTATACTCACCGAATCAATTAGGTCCCGTAGTGCCAAAGACCCGTTCTTATTTGCAATTGAAGGAACATTAAATAGTTGTCTGACATGTTCTCGTACTATGATGTTACGCCATTGGTATCTTTCAACAAGTAATTTTATTGCAAGGTCATAATTATCGGCAGTGACCTCCAAGGATTGAATGCGTCGTAAAGCGCCATCCCTTAATGACGATCGAAGGTAGTGGAACCGTGTGACGTCATCAAGCGCAGCATTACGATGAACCAGAGCGGAGAATGTTTCGTAATATGAAAGCCATTATGTGTAGTCACCCGAAAAGGTAGGCACCGGAATCTCCGGCAACTTAAGGGACTTACCACTGAACTTACTTGTTGAAAAAATACTTTCATTACCTTTGTCTGCGTCCCGTTTGATGTCACCAATTGATGTTAAAAGCGTGGTTCGAAGAGAAAAATATAGCTCTTCAAAATTTGCACGAACAGAATCTTTATCATAACCTTCTAATTCTTCAATGTTGGCTTGAATATTTTGAAAATCAAAATAATATTTTTCGAGCGCTTGCGATCTGGTTTCAAGTTCTTGAACCGACGCGATGGCAAGTTTTGAGTCGACAAATTCTTTAACGTGTTGTTGTTGCGTAGTCAATGTATTGCGTTTGATTTTTAATTTAGCAATTTTTGCTTCTTCCATAATTGTACTCATTAAATGATGTACGCTTTGAAAACAAAAGAACACTCAAAAAATGTATGTTATATGTACTTGGTGTAATAACTAATTTGTTGTTGCGTATGTGCAGTTAATGCATGCGTTGCGCTGCTACTGCGCCGCTATTACGCCGCATGGGCTTATATTTTCAATTAATTTTTTATGTCGAAAATTATTTGAGAATGTCTTGTTAAATCAATTATTTTTTATAAATGTATGATAATGCGTTGACGCAGGTATTTCACTTGTTGTTCTTTACGCGATTTTTAGGTATTAAGTAGAAAAACGTGAAGTTGCGTGACACAAAATCCGACAATTTGTGTTATATTTTTGGATTTAATCTTAAGCAAATTCAAACTACAAAAAACGGAATGCTCACAAACGAATTCGCTTCCGTTGTTGTGCACATTGGGGTGTCACAGTTAACAAACGATTAGGGCTGCAGAGGACTTCTTATGAAATGATTCTATGCGGGTGTAACTAAAAACATGAGGGAAAGATCAATTTGGTGTAGAGGCCCAATAGAAAAACTATGAAATGTCATGCAAAGCTTGATATTTGGAGAATTGCACTGCAATTCTTCATCAATGTAATGGCTATTATTTATAGTTTTTAATGCATATAATTCTGTAAAATTTTAGGAGTTTTTTTTTCGATTTTCCTAAAACTTTAAGATTTTGAACTGTGAAAGTTTTTAAAAACGGGTGCAGTATAAAACGTAATTAGAAATATCGACCCCTTTGATCGAAATCATTGTATGTGTCATTTTATCGAAGTTGACTTTTTGATGCAAATTTGTTCTGCACTCCACAGCGCATTACCTGGTAAAATATTGAGGCTGAAGCCAATGAAAAGCATTTCGTTGTTAAGAAATGAAATTGGAATTAATTATGAAGAGTGGTCGCTTAAGAAAATAAGGAACAATTTGACTAGATCTTCTGAATTTATTTAAATACGCAAATTAATATACAAATTAAATTTAATTATTTATCAAAGCAACAACACATTTTCAAGGAGATAATGCAACTTTGATATGATTACTTATGTAATTTTTTCGTATTCTAATTTTAAAAATTCTTGAAATAAAATTCATACAAAGTAAAAAAGTATTTAGCAAGGTTTGAATCCCTTAGGCACCTGATTTTATCACTGTACTTTTTATATCGCACTTTCTCCTTTAATTGCCTCGCACTCTTAAACTTTTGCTGCAAACAATGTGTACATATTTTGCTGTTCAGCTAGAAACCAATAACAACGAATTCACTAGTGTACTTGGTGCTCTTGCTGTTGCTATGTTTGCTTTCATATTGCTGTTTATTGTCATATGCTGTGGTTGACGCTGTCGTTAGGGATCAAAAGATCGTCGTGTAGTGACGAAGCAGGCGATCGAGTTTCGACACGACAATATTTCTTCACTACAAACTATGCTATGACAATAATCAATACACAAAAAGTAAGTACTGAATCGAGATAAACAATGCTGTGAAGTATTGCTCTGCATAGAATAGATTGTCTTGTGCAGTGCTTTAGTTTGTACATACATATGTGCAAATCCGCCAAATTTGGCCTATAAGCTGGCCTCGTTTTTTTTTTTTTTTTTTTTTTGGAGTACATCGTTCAGCGATAGTTTGTCTTGAAGCTAAGGCTCATAATAAAGGTTGTTCAATTGAAATTCAGATAGCTATTTTTTTTATTTAACTTTATATGTAACATTTCATGTTGTTTTTAATACAATTTTAACTATGTCTCCCTTTGAATTTTAATTGTTCCTCCTTGAATATTAATTAAAAATAGTCTAAGCTTCGAGAAAAACCTTGCTTGAAAAGTCTGCTCAAAAAAAAAATAAAAAAAAAAATCGAAATTGTCATCTTACCTCGACCATGGCTTCGATTTTTTTTTTTTTTTTTGGAGCAGACTCTTCAAACATGGTTTTTCTTGAAGTAAAGACTATCTTTAATTAATATTCAAGGAGGAACAATTAAAATTCAAAGGGAGACGTAGTTAAAATTGAATTTAAGTTAAAAAAAAAACATGAAAAGTTGCATACAAAGTTAAATAAAAAAATAGCTATCTGAATTTCAATTGAATAACCTTTATTATGAGTTCAAGATAGCCTTAGCTTCAAGAAAAACTATGGCTGAACGATGTACTCCAAAAAAAAAAAAAAAAAACGAGGCCAGCTAAAAGGCCAAATTTGGCGGATTTGCACATATACTACTTAACTTGCTACTTTGATGCTTTTTTTCTCTGATGTGGATACTTTTGGATACATTTTTGGCTTTTCGAGGGATACTTTTATTTCTAATGCTGCGGCAACACTGAAGATAAGTATAGAAAGATAAATAAAAATGAGCAATTACGTAATATTTTGAGTGCTCTACGTACTCTGATCGATAGTTATCGATGGTTTATTGTAGGGGATCAAATTCATGTCACGTGTGCTTTAGACTCTAAAGTTTACTCATTTTTTTTATAGGGTCACTCCGTATTTGCTATTTTAGGTATAAACTAGGTTTTAGCTTAGATTGCTCTTAATTTTACGGCTATAATTATGGACCTATGTTATTTTGACAAGTTAGAACACCTTGCGAATTGTGTGTAAAAAATAATAATTTCTTAGCAGCATTATTTATTAATTCAGGTAAATTAATTTATTTTACAGTTGCTCCTTTAAATGTAAGGCTTCTTGGTGCGCACCAGCCACTTTCAGCAGGACGTCGCTATGATCTCCTTTGTCAAAGCGCTGGATCTAGACCACCTGCTGTGATAACATGGTGGCAGGACGGAGTAAGATTGGAAAAGACTACAGAAACGGTACGTAGAAATAGTTTGCTTAGTTGCAAATACAATTACAGTGGAATCCCGATAATTCATACCCCGTTAATTCGAAAATCTCAATAATTCGTAGCAAACTGTTGGTCCCTTGAAAAAATCGCTTTAATTCGTAAAAATTCCATACATTTTGGTCCCCTCGATAATTCGTATTTTTTTTTTTTTTTTTGTAATAAAGTCTGTTTAAACTCTTATAAATCCTAATTGGATTTGACAACTTCTTATAATTTGTAATGCAAAGCAAAATTCTGTGGAACTGCAGTTTGAAAAAAAATATCTATCATAGTAGGCAACTAAGGCTACGTTCATCATTTACTTTTTTTGACGGAATTTTTTGTGATTTTCGTGGTCAGTTTGTTCGTTGCTTTACCAGATGCATGTAAAAAACAGTGTGGCGTGAAAATGGCAAACAAACGTACGAATAAGACTTTATAAGTGTTGCAAAAGCAAAATATCATTTCAGCCATTGATAATGGAGCGAAAAAAATTGATCGAAAAAATCGAAAACCCCTGTTATTCGTAAAAAATTGCTGGTCCCTTGCGATTACGATTTATCGGGACTCCACTGTACATAATTATTAACATACATAACATTCTTTTTTAGTTTTCTCAATGAACGTTTTCCTATAATTTTAGTGCCAAAATTGATAAAATCGCTCTTAATGTTGCAAATGAGCAAATTTTTTGGTAGCGCCAAAATTGATAATATTTGCTCTTAATGTTGCAAATTTTTTGGATCAAATAATCTTTTTAGCGAGTATGACTAAGAAATAAATATGTTCAATTTACTTGAACCATCCTAATGGATCCGTATGGATGGTTCAAATAAATTGAATCTATTTTTTCCTTAGTACCAAAAAAATTTTTTTGTCATGAAAATATGATTTTTTTTACACTTTGTTGATGCATATTTAATTATAGAAATTTGTGCTTCATATAATAAATGCATTTTTTACCCAAAGAGGTACATTTAAAACCTGATTTACGGCCTCGACCAAGTCTGCAGGAAGTAATGGCGCTTCAATTTCATTACTAATGAAGCAAATATTATGCAACACTGCCGTTGCAACTATAATACTTTGAACTCTTTTTAAATGCATAGTCAAGGTTTACACGAGGAAACTTTTTCGGCAAAGTTTCCTTGTTTGTAGGCAAGAGGGGAAAAACGAAAGGGACGAGGTAAAAAATTTGTCATATGTTGCAAACGCGAAACGAAAATCACAAAAGAGAATAGACAAGAATTTGTCTCTCAGACTTTCCTCGTGTAAACGCCGACATATGAATTCCTAAAAAGAGTACAAGAAATCTCCGCTTCCATACTCCATAAGAACGCTCCACGCAATTGCGGGTCCTGATAAGGGATTCGCTAAATAGGTTCTCCTCTAACGTGCTTGTTCATAATAAGGGCATTATTATGATATTATTATTTTCGTTCCCACTGCCTGCTACAACCAGACTTTTACCAAGTTTTTTAGATTCCAAACCATACGTGAGTTATTGTAGTATCATGTGTAGAATCTGGCCAACGTCCGACATCAAGAATCTGCAGCTCGGTATCACACAATGTTGGGACATTAATAGAAAAAAAAACCTTTTCTGTTGCGATACAATTCGGCATCAGCACCACCTGACCTGCAGTTAATTAAAGAGAATGTGCAATGACTTTTAAATGAACTTAAGTTATTTCAAAGGCTCACCATTATTTTTACATGAGTGCAATCCATAGATCTGCAACTACACCAGGAAACTTTGCCAGTTGCAAAAATTTCGCCTTGGCATCTCTCAACTCATTCCTAGCTTTCGGAAAATTTATATATGTCTCTCGTAAGAGCACTTAATGATGCGACACCATTGCGGCAATGTAATTATGGAAACTGTGGGTTGTGATACACCAAAATGATCTCCATTCATTCGCTGCATCCAGTGTTAACAGGAGCATCTGCTCCGGCAAGACAACGTTATTCCTAGGGATAATTTTGATATTACATAATTTAAATTGTATGCAACTTATTTACCATGTCGTTTTGCTCTAAATTTTCAATCGTATAAATTCCAGCACTTACCAAGCCACTTCCTTGCTCAAGCCAAATCTGTCACGAAATTCGTTTGGGTCGTAGTTTTGGAAAAAATGTGGCGATTTCTAAAAACTTGTTGCCGACGATCAACCACAACATTCCAAACTTCATCAATATTTGCATCGCTTTCGATATTAAACTCAAAATTTTGTAAGTCTGAAAACATTTTTAGAATTTTCACAAAAATAATGTGGATTTTATTTCTTGACAATCAGCTTTTGGTTAACCAATGAAATTCGGAAGCTTAACTATTCTTTTAAGCAAATAACAATACATTAAAAATGATGTTCCACGGGATCGGCGGTAAAATAATATGTGGTGATTTGGCAACTTTATTTTCAATTTTTTTGTAAGAAAAAAAGAAGAAGAAAAACTAATCACGGATTTGACTTCCTCGTTCAATAGTAACTGTGTGAAATAAAAAAAAAATTAGAATCACCTCAATATGTAAATTTGTCGACTCAGATTCGAAAAAAATCAGGTCTGTTAATTTAGAAAAATGCAGATATCTTGGTTTTGAAATAAGATAATGATATGCGGTTTCGGCATTCTTTTAAACAAAGGACAGTACATTAAAAATAAGGTACCATGGGATCGGCGGTAAGATAATATTTGAGGTGTTGCAACTAGAGAGTGGAAAATCGGTACTTTTTTACTTTTGTCCGGTCAATTGTCAATTTTTGTTATAAAAAAGGAAGAAAAAGAAGAAAAACAAATCATGGGTTTGAATTCCCTGATCGATAGTTCCCCGAAAACCATACTCACTTTCCTGGAAAATTTGATAACCTCCTTAACTTGCACCATTTTTTTAATCAATATTTTGGAAAATGGGTTGTCTACTTAAAACAGAGGGCGCTAATCCAGTTTTCAATATTAATCTTAATCCTAGTAATGGACTTTGTCCAGACATATAAGGCTACTGTAATCCGCTGACACATCGTGAAAAAATCAAAAATACATTATACACATATCCTCATTAGACCAGTTGTGGTTAATTTTTACTGGGATTTGAACCCAGACCATCCCATGAATTATATTAGGACAGTCGCTCGGGTGGTACCTAACAATTAATTAGAAAAAAAATTTCAAATCCATTAACAATTGCATTGTAGACGGCTTTTTGTCCAAAATCATTAAATAATTTCCCACTGTGCGTCGCACAGTGGTCTCAAATCGTGTTTTTTGGTTTAAAATTCTCTAGAGAGTGCAAATCTTGTCGAAAATTAACATTTTTTTTAACGAAAGCTAACTAAAATCCCAATAAATAGTCGAACCACGAATTTTCAAAAAAATTTACCATTTTTTATATCTTAAATTAGATTCCAAAAAAAAATTTTGTTGTTAATTTGTTCGGTTCAAAAACATCTAGAAAGCGCAAATCTTGTCCAAAATTCACAATTTTTTCCAACAAAACATTTTCGACGAAATTTTCATTCCTTAGCAATTTATCAACCTAAAAATTTTTTTTTCTGCCTTTTCCAAAAAACAGTATTTTGTTTTCTGAATTCGGGCTACAAAGATTAGTTGGAATTTCGGTAAGGTTTGATTCAAAGAAAAAATTATTAGTTTCTGATAATTTTTGCGACCTTCAACCGATTTTGAACCAAAAAAAATTAAAAAAAAAGATTTTTTTTGGGACTTAACTTAAACTTTGGCATTTTTGAAACCCAAAAATATTAGAAAAAAAATTTTAACCTAATTTTAACCTAAAATAATAAAACCGAAATTGCTAATTTTCGACAAAATTTTCAGTCCTTTGTAATGTTTGAACCAAAAAATATTTAAAAAATTTTACTTTCTGCCTTTTTCAAAATACGGTATTCTATTTTCCATATTCGGGCTCATAGAATTTCTTGGAATTTTAATAAGCTTTAATTGAAGGAAAAAATTTGAAATTTTTGACAAGATTGGCGCTTTCTAGCCATTTTTGAACCAAAAAAAAGTCAAAAAATTTTTTTCTCGGAGTTTCATTTAAAATAAAAAAAATAATAATTTTTTTTTCAAAATTCGGGCTGCGACGATTTATTCGCATTTTAGTTAGCTTTCATTTTAAAAAAATCGTTAATTTTTGACAAGATTTGCGCTCCCTAGAGAATTTTGAACCAAAAACACGATTTGGGACCACTTCGCGTCGCACAGTAGGCTTAGCCCATATTAAAGTTGGTCAAAAATAGAACGAGTGCTCCTGTGATCATGAAATTCGGTTCGCTTGTTTAATTTATGCCAATTAAGAAAAATTTTAAAAGTAGTTGAAATCTGTCACCTATGTCTAGGACCTATATTAATTTTTTACATGCTTTTGTATGGGAGATACATACATACAAAAGTTGATCGATCTTAACGAAACTGAATCAGAATGCTAGAAAAGTAAATTAATGGACGTGTGCAGAATATGGTTGAAATCGGTTACACTCTAGTGGTGCCGCCTTTCACATAATCTTTTTCATACTTTTGTATAGGAGGTACACACAAAAGTTGACCGATCTTAGCAGAACTCGATCAAAATGCTAGAAAAGTAAATTAATTGACGTGTGCAGAATATGGTTGAAATCGGTTACACCATAGGGGGGTGCGAGCATATCGTACATGTTTGTGGGTTGCTTCTAAAGCTTCTGAGATAAATATCCAGCAAAAGAAGATAAATGTTTAATATATAATTAACTAAAACAACTTTTGATTTACCCATATATGTAAGTGAAATTCCACTTAGGGAGCGTTCAAGTATTACGTAACGCAATTCTTGAAGATCTTTGAAAGTAATGCGCTGTTATTTACTTATATAATAAATATAATATTTATTGCTGTAGCTAATCTAGAAACAGTTTCATTATGCACACCTAATTTCAAAACACCCGTTGTTCGACACATCCTCCCGCCCCTGTACCGCATCGTATCGTGTTACAAATTGCGTTACGTAATACTTGAACGATCCCTTATCTATTGGTAAATCAAAGTATTTTACAAATTCGCGTTCATGGGGTTCATTCCAACTATAATTTGCCTATTTTTACCCTGAGGTGTTTTTAATTGGCTGAACATTTTTTGAGTGATTGGGCCATTACGTAGAAGATAGAAAAAAATTAGATCAAATTTTTTCGAGCAATAGGTTTGATAAAAAAATTAATTTCTTAACTCTGTTCAAAACCGCTCGTAAATAACACAAAAACATTCATTGATGAATATATGGTAAACAAACAAACACTATTCAAATTCGCTTTCATATTATTTTTAGGTAGCTCTGTACTAGTAGATGACAAAAAAAAACTGCAAGTCTGGAAAAATTAACGCCTAAACGTTATACATATGTATTTGCTGAAAGATAAAGAAATTGACGTTTCAAGAAAACATCAATTTCTCAAATACTCCAAAATCGATTTCAGTTTTTTTAGGCTCAAAATGCTGTGGCAATCCCGGAGCTTTTTTGAGTTTCGGGATCGAAGTTCCCAATCCCGGGGTTCCGGGATTGATAGTTCTAGTAAATGCATACAAAACTACAAAAAAAAAAAACGAGAAGCTTATACTATTGTATATATAAAATTAAAATTGCTTTATTTCACAGCGTATCAATGAAGAATAAGAACGAAAAATAATAGAAAAAATAATAGCTTAAAAATTGACTTAGAACACTTCAAGTGTTAATACATCTAAATCACATTTACTAAGTTTGACTAGTAGAAGATAGTCACTATTAAAAGGAGTTGATAGAGGATAATCAAGCATTTATGACCAAACTATCAATTTTATTATTCAATTTTATTTTTACATTTAAAAATTCGTGTACCACTTGATTAATACTTTATCACCTTCCTCAAAAGTGACAGTGATGGCATTTAATGGCACCGAATGGCTCGCTCTCAGTAGACGCACCCATAAGTGTGCTTCATTTAAGTTCTCAAAATCTTTAGAAGCTGATTTCAGTAAAAAAGCTTCAGACCAAAGTTTAATTATATCGTAGAACTTAAATTTTGGTAGGTCTAGGTATGGGTCAAAATTTCAATGTCAAATCAAGGTCGGCTGTATTTTTTTTTTTTAAAGACAAACCTATATTTTGTGTTGCAGATTGTTTTTTATTATAAGAAATAGATATGTTTTGCTTATGTTGTTTTTCTATTGCATGTTTAGTATTTCCGTTATTGATAAAAATAATTTTAGTCTAAATTTCACATTTATCATTTTTCTCCTGAACTATCAATTTTCAATACAAATCGCACTTGGTAAAACATTCTTAAAATTCGTCAAATTATTAAAAACGATTTTTTTTTTGTTGACATTTTTTTAAGAAAATCTTAAGCAAAAAATTGTTACAATAAAAAAAAATATTTTTATTCAATTTAAGGTTCAGAAACAATTGAAGTGCATTTTGCAGGTTGATGCAATAATGTTTCATGCACATCAAATGTATTGAAAACAGTTATTTTGCAGATTTTGTACTTAAATATGTCATATAAAAGAGTATTTATTATATAAAATTTTTTTCTAATCCCGAAAATCCCGGGATTGTCTCTTTGTAATCCCGGGACTACTTTAGCCTATATTTAGAGCAAATCCCGGGATCCCGTAATCCTGGGATTGCCACCCCTAATATAGGAGTACCATATTTGATTTGACAAGCATTTTAGTAAAGATTTATGAAACTCAAAAATAAAATTTGGACATTCCATTGATACTTTTGTTAATTTTTTGATACTTTTTGCAATTTTTATAATATTTTCAAAGTTTCGAAATCTTCAGCTTTTTTCAATTTTTTAAAGTTTTTCAATTTTTTTACTTTTTTGCAAATTTCAAAAATTTAAGGAATATTAAAAATTTTAAAATTTTCAAAAATTGGCATTAAATAGAAAACTTAACGTGCTTTTAAATATTTACAACCAGGTTTTAAAGTAGCATTTATTTTCATTGATATCAATAAAAAAAACATATACATTTACGAGTATTGGACCCACGCACTGAGAGCTATGAGTTCACAGTCCTAACCACTTCGCCACTCTGCCTTGTATATTCGAGTTTTTTATTATTCCTTTTGTTCACTGTGTCTATAATATTTTGTGTCAATAACGCAGGGTAATCTATTTATTACAGTTATTTGTGGGCTTTAATAAATAGCATTTTAAAAACGGACTTTATGTATACGGTTATTGTCAGGCTAAAATATGGCTCTTTTTCAGAATCCCGACCACTTAGGGTGTGTTTACCATGCTCCAAAAGGAGAATATTTTAAAATGTGCTCTTTGCGAAATTGTTTTGTTGATGCATGGCTTATCCTGTGTTACTCAGCCAATGAAATTATTTTTCCGGAGAACTTTTCGAACGGCATGGACTTCTTAATGAAAATTAGTTTTACCATTACAGTAAGTTTTTGAGTAGATATGAATGGATTTTTAAAAATTTCTCGGATGGTACATTTTTCGTCTCTCGAGCTAAACGTTTTTTTTTTGCTATCGTTCGTTGTTTGTTTGAAATCCTTTTGTCCTCTTTATATCATTTAATAATACCGTGAATCGCTCGCTTTCATTTTTTTAAAAAATTTTTAACTTTGCGATCGGTTTTGCCTTCAAAATGATTTTTAATTACTATTTTTCTTTCTTCTAACGTTCATCGCTTAATTGTACGTTGCATGTGTCATGTGGTAACTTTTTGCGCACACTTGCCCGACTTTTGATGTGAACCATTCTACACGATTTTGCAACAGAAAATTTGTGCTATATGCGGTTAAGCATTTTAAACGACGACATACAAGAATATGTATTTTAAACAGCATTAAATGTTAATAAACGAATTCAATGCTGCAAAAAGGTTTTTTTTTAATTTGTAAAAATTTGGTACGTTACAAACGATTTTGGTAGGTTTTCGAGAAAATTTTGGTAGGAAAATAAATTTCTCAGTGGCAACACTGATTACAACATAAACAAATAATTTAAGAAACTGCGATAACAAAGGAGAACTACGGTTTAATCCACTCACGTGGCGTCTCTCAAAACAAAGAAAACGGTACAGCCATGGTGTAATAACCAAGGTGGCGTACTTAAAAACGAAATTCTCAAAAGTTTGGGTTTCTTGTCCTTCATTGTCTCTTTTCGTAATTTTTTTTGACACTTCGGTGTTTTGATTAATTGGCCCGTTCAGCAACTTCAGTATTTTTGAAGCGCTTTAAGCAACTTTTTACTGAGAGGTATTTGTGTTGAGTTTCAAAATTCTGATGCGAACAAAAAACTACGCTAAATAATGTAGCAGGCTTCAATATGATAGCAATAAGTCTTCTTTGTTTTTGCAATAACAACCACATCTACTAAATTTTTAAGATTCAATGTAGTTTGCAGCTATCGTTCAGAAAATGTTCAAGATCTTACGCCTAAGCGCTGCAATTTCTCAAAGCGCTTAAGTTTTCTGAATGGGCAATTGAAATGTTATGAATGTCAAAACTACAGCAAATAGGATGACAGATGATTGAAAATCGAGGCTCTCCCTAATTACTCCACCTTGGTTATTACACCATGGGTACAGCTAATTGAAAAAAAAAAATTCAACGCAATGGTGTGATCTTAAAAATTCCCTTAAAATTTAACTACATTTGCTTGAAATTAAAAATTACCTTTTCGATTGTTTTTCATTAATATGGCGGGTGCAATTTGAGTGCTGACGTAGACATCAACCAAAAATATACTGATGAGATTTTAAGAATCGAAACATATGTCTATATTCTAGAGATGTTGTTGTTTTTTTCCTTTGTTGTCAAAGTTTGTTTAATACATAAAGCATTGTATCAACTTGTAAAATTTTACATATAATGTTGATCGCTGCGAAAAATGGCTGAAGTTCAATAATCATTTAATTATTAATTAAAAGGCATAGTTAAGCCTACAAAACTTTTATTTAGGGCGCATATTAAGGGTGGCCCTCATACAAAAATATTTTTAAAATAGCATTTCCACGAAGACCGATGAATCGATTCACACCGAATTTACACCACGTAGCTTTTATATTAAGGGACACTGTTTGGTTTATAAAACTTTTATTTAGGGTGGCCCTCATACAAAAATATTTAAAAAAAAAATCATTTTCACTAAGAGTGCATATTTAGGGTGGCCCTCAAACATAACTTTTTCTTGAAAATTCATTTTTTCGAAGACCGCTTAATCGACTCACACCGAATTTACAAAAATATTTTTAAAATATGTAGCATTTTCACAAGGACCACTGCATCGATTTACACCGAATTTGCACCACGTGTATTTTATATTAAAAAACGTAACTTAGTCTATTAAACTTTTATTTGGGGTGGCCCTTATACAAAAATGTTTTTAAAATAGCATTTTTACAAAGACCAGCCCATCGATTGAAATAGAGTTTACACTACGAGTCTTTTATATTAAGAGGCATAGTTAAGCCCATAAAACTTTCTTTAGGGTGGTACTCATGCAAAAATATTTTTAAAATAGCATTTTCCCAAAGTATACCATGTATATTTTATATTAAGAGGCATAGTTAAGCCTACAAAACTTTTATTTATGGTGGCTCTCATACAAAAATATGTTTAAAATAGCATTTTCCCATAGGCTACTTCATCGATTCACATGGAATTTACACCACGTATCTTTTATATCAAGAGGCACAGCTAAGACCGTGCAGTACCACGCCTTCCATATAAGAAAACACCAAAATTTGTGATGCAGATACATACATAAAAAGTAGGGGCAAAAAGTCGTTTCAATGAGAAAATGGGTGGTGCCACACCTTCCATATGCGAATAAAACAACATTTTGTATACATATATCAGCAATTATTTGATGTAGATGATTGAGACTTGGTAATTATGTAAAACACGAAAGCTATAATAAATTAAACTCATCGCACCACCTAGCAGTAAGGCCAGAACAACGTCTGCCATGTCTGCTATACTATACTATATGTAACAGAGTAGGTTAACAGAGTAAGTTGATTTCACTTTAAAAATGGGCTGATTCTCTTTTACATTCCATGAGAAAAGAGAAATTTTCAGTTAAGTTGAGCTCTTCTTTGGAAGTGAGTAACTCAAGGGCATCAGTGAGGTGAGACTTTTCAGTGGATGTGTGATTGGCAAACTTTTGTCTGTAAACAGAGTGACCACCACAATTCATCAGTGGATGTGTGATTGGCAAACTTTTGTCTGTAAACAGAGTGACCACCACTTCCATCGCAACCCCATTTATACACTAAAGTGAGATCAGCAGGTTCCAATTGATGTAGATCCAAAAATTCAAAAAGTCTTTTAACGGTGTGATCAACCAAAACTTGTAATGATACTTCAATAGAAATATCTAAAATAGTAATACAGTCAGCACTAGGGTAACATTTTATATTCGCAGTACCCAGTGCATAATATGATGGGTATATATCAGAGAACGTCAGTGAGACATTCATCATTTTTCCGATTCATGAATCTGCTGAATTTTTCAACAGATTCACCACTCATAAAAAATTTAGTGAATCTAGCAACCATTCCGTCTCATGGCAAAGTCTGTGAATCTGTGTGTGTTTTTGAATCATTTCTAGTGAATCCTGATTCATTCAATCGTGAATCAGGATTCATTTCGTTTCATTCCGTATGAGTATATGAGTGATTCATGAGCTACTCATGAATCAAAAGCACAGATTGTATCAAAAAAGTTTGTGATACTTGCGTGGAACATTTTGGGAAGTTTTTTAAAATATGGGGAAAGGTCAAAAATTGTATTTTGATATAATTTAGAGTAGCTCCGTATCCAGGAAAGGACCGTTTTTGAACCATTTTCTGTAGGCACCTCTTTTTAAATAAAATGAAAACAACGCCAATGTCATTCGCTTCACGGTTACTTTTATTCTGTCTTGTTGATTTTACAAATCAAAGCTTGTCGCCAAGAAGTGTTTTATTCTATGTATATGTATATAATAGCAAAGCATATGTAAGACAGGGATAAATATAGTTACAGAGAATATTCTAGAAAAATATACATAAATAGAAACAGTTATTGTATAATTTAGAATGACACTTAGAGAAATGAACAATAATGTTAGGTACACTGTGAATAAATTAAATAATCAAATAAAACGCAAATATATTGCTACATTTCGGAATTTTTTTTTTGCAAAATCGATAGAAAATGGCCGAAAATGGATTTTAGACATCACTTAGGGTGGCTCGGGACTCCGGAAAGGTCAGTTTTTGACCCATTCTCGGGATAGGTCGTAAATAGATTTTGGACATCACTCAGGGTGGCTCATAGTTAAGAAAAATGTCTTCTCGCTCTTTCTTTCCGAGGCAGCAAAGGACTGGAGATCTTTGCAAACCTGCAGGACATCCAGGGCGATTTGGCCATCATATAATAAGGCAAAGACCACTGACCTATTGTCCAAGAGCCTCAAAGACATCGCGACTTGCACTGGACTATCGGCACCTTTGCTGAAAAATTAGGTATCCCATTCAACCCTTACTGCCATAGTTGTCTGAATGTAAACGAGAAAGAATCTGAAAGCACTTTCTCTGCATCTGTCCGGCCCTTGCCAGAACCAGGCTCAATTATATAGCCTAGATAATCTACGACAAGCTTTCTTTAACAATCTCAGCGACCTGGCCGAAACTGATATCAGCTCGCTGCTTAACTACCTCAACAGGACTAACTGGATATAGTTTTTATTCTTACTATGGTCCTTAATTAAAATCTAATAACAATCCTCTTGCCAGTTTTTTAGGATCACGTATGTGGTAACACGCATGTAGATAATATTTTATCTTTAGTTTTTAATAAAGTATATGTAGTTGATATCTTTTTAAGTATTGATCTCTTGCAAATTAATGGTTTTTTAAATAAACTTAATCGAATTTTGGATTTAGTATTTTTAAGTAATACAGTGGAATCTCGATTATCCGTCAAGCACGGGACCAGCAGCCTGACGGATATTCAAATAGACGGATAATCGAATATACGGCAGAATTTTGTTTTGATTCTGTATAGTGACGCTAGAATACAAAGTATTGAATATACATATATATGTATGTACTGTAATTCAAAAACGAAAGAAAAAAGGAAACGTAACAAAAAATGTTGATTTGTCATTTTCGTATTTTATTAAGTGCATATATAAACAGTATCGAAACAAAACGAAAAAAAGTTTGCTAACAAAATGTGACGGTTAATCGAAGTGACGGTTGATCGGGAGACGGATAATCGAGGTTCCACTGTAATATTAATTTTAATTTATCGGAATGTTTCTTCCCTCTATCTACCTAGAGCTTGCATCATGTTCCATTAATAATTTATCTTGATTTTTATGAATTTTTTATTATTAAAAGTGATAATCGTAAATTTTCGTTTAATTACAATTTATGTAATTTTCTTAATCTGAACAATTTATTTCAATGCTTGGATTGGATGCATTGCTACTCGACTTAGATGTTTCAATTTGCTTTGATATTTTTAGATCAAAAATCATTGAAATATGTCAGAGCAATATTCCAGTTGTTGTTAAACAGAAATATAAATTACCATGGCACACTAGATCCCTTAAGAAGTTAAAGAATTTAAGGAACAAATTCTATCGTAAATTCAAAAAAACTAACGATATTAAATATTTCGAAATATATAAAAATTATTCAAAGGATTTTAATTGCCTTGATAAATTTCTATATAAGAATTACATTTTAAAATTTGAAGCCAACATAAAAACAAACAAACAAGGCTTTTTGGCGTTATATTAAATTGAAAAGAACTAGCTCAAGTATTCCTGCAACACTATTTTTTAATGATAAATCTGCTAATCCTGCCATTGATGCATCTAACCTTTTTGCTGAGTTTTTTAGCTCTAATTTTACATCTGAGGCTGATGCTGCAAGTTATTCTTGTAATTTGAAATCGTCAATTGATTTTGGATCTTTAATACTGTCTTATAATGATGTGGTTAAGGGTATTGAACAACTAAACTCTTCTACCCAAACTGATGTTGATGGGCTTTCTGCGGTTTTGCTAAAAAAATGCACATCGCTTGCATACCCTTTGTTGGTTATTTTTAACAAATCTTTGTCTTCGGGTGTATTTATTGATGCTTGGAAATTTACACTTATTACTCCCATTTTTAAGAGTGGCAACAAAAATGATGTTAGTAATTATAGGCCAATTTCCAAACTTACGACCATTTCTAAGCTCTTTGAATGCATTATCAAAGATAAATTATTTTTTTCTGTTAAAAGTCTGATCATTCCCAATCAACATGTTTTTGTACCTGGGCGATCAACAATTTCCAATCTTGGAGTTTTCAGCGAAGATTGTATTCTAGCTTTCCAACAAAGTCTTCAGATTGATGCAGTTTACACTGACTTGTCCAAAGCTTTTGATAAGGTATCTCATGTAATCCTAACAAAAAAGTAAGCTTATATGGGTTTTCATTCCGTGTTTATTCTTGGTGTTCTGCTAATTGCCTTTCATTAAATATTAATAAATGCTTTCAGATTACATTCTCAAAATGTCATAATGTTGTTCAAACCACTTATCGGATTTCTGATTGTTTTTTGCAGTCAGTCAATGAAATTAAGGACTTGGGTGTTATTTTTGATTCCAAGTTTACTTTCTCCAGCCACATTAACATTTACTATATCTAAGTCATATGCCATGTTAGCTTTTGTTAGACGTAACAGTTCTGAATTCTCTAATCCACATACTCTTAAGCTCCTTTTTGCCTCATTTGTCCGTTCTAGGCTTGAATATGCCTCTTTTATTTGGAGGCCATATCATGCGTGTCATATTCATCGAATTGAACGCATTCAGAAAGTTTTTATTAGGTATGCTCTGAGGTCTCTGCACTTTGTTAATCCAGTTCCTACTTACAATTCTCGATGTATGCTAATAAATTTAAAAACATTGCAAAATAGAAGAGCAATACTATCATTAACCTTTGTTTTTGATGTCTTCAGGGGTGTTATTGACTGTCCTTCCCTCTTAGAGAGAATATCTTTCAATGTTCCTGCTAGAGTTCTTCGACAATATGCACTCAATGCTCCACTTACTAGAGCATTAATTGAATTCAATAATATCTCGCACTTAATTTCAATTGATTTCTCCTCCTCTAAAAACTCTTTTTTGAATTTGCTCAATTTAGTTTTTAATTAATATTTTAGTTTTAATTTCATAACCTTATAATTTTGTTGTTATAATTACGTTTTTTGTTATTAGTCTGTAAGAATATTTCTGTTCATTGACTAGCAATTTGAAAATAAATAAATAAATAAATAAAAATAAAACGGCACATCAGTGCTATTGATTGGCTTTGCTTGTATGCTAAGCAGCCACTCTAACCTAACCAGGGTGGCTCCGTACCTTGAAAATGAATTTTGTACATAATTTAGAGTGACTCCGGAGTCCGGCCCCGGGAAAGGACCGTTTTTGACCCATTTTCGAAAACATTTTTTGCTTCAATCGATAGGGAAAGCTCGGAGATACCCTAAGTGATGTCCAAAATCCATTTCCGACCTTTCTCCATCGATTGGAAAGAAAAAAAAAACAGTTTTTCTGTTTTACAGTTCAACATAAGTGGCTCACGCTATTCACTGCTTCATGAATCTGAATCCATGTGAGTGTGAGATTTTCACGCATTCACATTCATGAGCCCAGAGCTACTGGGCTCATGTAAGTATGATTCACACTCACTGTTGCATGCAAAAGGCACAGGCACGTCTCATATTTTTGGTGGTGGCTCAAAACCCTCAATGAGCTACTCAATGACGTTCTCTGGTATATGTTCACATTTCGGTATTTGGCCCCAGACTGCATTAGAACATATGATTTCTTTGATAGTCCACCATCAACAAACAATGCTAGTGCTTCTTCCGGAGTGTACTGAATCGGACTTTAATGTTTGAAATTCCTCCCTTTTTGAATTTTTATCGGTGTATCTACCTCTATGATTATTTTGGCAGCGTTTCTCTTTCCGGATTTATATAGGCTAACACGTGCTGCTACCATCAAATTTTCATAGCTTACGGTCTTCACTAAATTGGCCTACCCATCTTAGACCCACTTGAGCCTTCAATAGATGTTCATGTGGATAATGTGTTCAAGTGGTGCAATGCTAAATCTGAATCCAACCATCTTTGTTCCGCAGTTCGAAAGGTTCCAACGATCTATTGGAATTTTTCCATTTTTCGTTTAGTTTGCTAATAAAATTGAGCAAAATTTGCTTTGTCTTATTTGATTTTTCTTCATTTCCATTGCCACAGAATCCTATTTTATTAAAAACATGGCTTAAAATAACAGACATTTTTCTTATGTATCTTTTTCATTACGCCAAACATTGAATAATTCGTGTTTTGAAATGTGCATTTCTCCTAAAAGCAGCAACAAAAATTATTAGGCAAAAACTGGCAGCTAATTTTTTCGTTAATTATTTAGCCATATCTCATATTTACTAACCATTAACATAAAGGCCGAAAGTTATCGAATTTAATTGTTAAAAGTCAATCTAAACTTATTGAAAATTATATTATTTCATACAAATATTATTTCACAACATTAATAATAATAATAATAATAATAGAGTTTAGCTACTACAGCTATTATAGCCTTCTTAGCTATTTAGCATTGAAGCTTTATACCAAGTAAAAAGCTTATTCAATAAAAAATGGAATAGAAAAAATTATCATGCACATTAATTTGTTATTTATTTTATAATTTTTTCTTAGCTTTATCGCACTTTCTCAACATACCCACTCACACCATGTAAAAATAGACATATAGATATTAAAATAATTATATGTATAAATTTACGTGGTCCAAGGCATAAATGTTAGAAAAAATTTACCCAGCATGCTGTGGGGCTCGGACAACACAAACAAAAAAAATTCACACCACCATTAAGCTACAAATTTAGCTACAGTTAGTTTTAAGTCTAAGCTTGAGTTGACCTTTTGACAAGCTAATGTTATAAACTTCGCAATTATTAATAAGAGTTGTCATGCGATTAAAAGGAGCTGTAGCCATATAATTAGTTCTACTAACCGGTTGATAAAATAACTGATAAGAGTTACGAGTACTCCTCCGATTACTATTAAAATGTATATAATTAAGAAGCTCTGGTGCAGCAAGAGACCCAGTTACAAGTTGATGCAGATAAAGTATATCCGCAATATTTCTACGCGAGCTCAAAGACTGCATATGTAATAACTTTAAACGATCCTCATAAGGAGGAAGGTTTAAAGGGTCAATCCAATTTAAGCCATTGAGAGCAAAACGAATAAAATTTTTTTGAATTCTTTCAATTCTATTTATATGAATATTATAAAATGGTGACCATACTTGGCTAGCGTACTCTAAGTGAGGGCGCACTATTGTATTATATAAAGTCACCGTTACTAAAGGGCTATTAAATTCTTTTGCCCACCTCTTAATAAAGCCAAGCAGAGATGAGGATTTTTTACAAATTTGATTAATATGCTCATTAAAAGTCAACTTAGTATCAAAATGTATACCTAGGTCTTTGACTACATCGACACGACAAATATTTTTATCTTTTAATTTATAATCAAATTCCACAATAGTTTTCTTCCTGGTAAAAATCATAGCTTGGCATTTATCAGGATTAAGATGTAAGTTATTCTTAGAACACCAAACTTCAAAGGATTTCAAGTCAGACTGAAGTGGAATAGTGTCACCAACCCCCTTTACGTTCCTGTAAATTTTCATGTCATCTGCATATACTAACAGATGGGAGTTTTTAATAACATGTGTAACGTCATTAATTGCTAAAATGAACAGGAGCGGCCCCAGGTGGCTTCCTTGTGGAACACCTGATGTCGCGCTAAATGGGGAGGAAAACACTCTCCTAAATTTTATTTGATACGAGCGATCAGATAAATAAGATTCAATCCAGCTGACAAAACTTAAGGGAAATCCAAGCTTCTTTAACTTAAACAAAATCAAATTATGTGGTAATTTATCAAATGCTTTACTGAAGTCAGTGTAGATGCAGTCAACTTGCCCACCAGAGTCTAAAGAGCTTAACGCAAAAGAAGTGAAATCAAGGAGGTTAGAAACTGTAGATCTGCCATTAACAAAACCATGCTGACGAGTTGTTATGACTTCACCACAGCACACCTTAACCTGATCGTATATAATATGTTCAAAAATTTTCGGTATTGATGATAACTTAGCCACGGGCCTGTAGTTTGAAACATCATTTTTACACCCTTTCTTGAAAATGGGGCTAATGTATGCATTTTTCCAAAATTTAGGAAAATAGCTTTCTTGAATTGATCTATTAAATAAAATACTGAGGGGCTGACTCAGCACAGAGCTGCAGTTTACTAAAACTGTCGCAGGAATACCATCCGGCCCGGAGCTCAAGTCATCATCAACAGATGAAATATATTTCTCTATTAGGTCAGGAGAGAAAGATATCTCATTAACCGAAACTAAAGGGTCGTTATCCATATATTCAAAATAGTTGATTTCAGGGCTAAATAAATCCGTAGAAAACGATTCATTAAACAAATTAGCAAACAACCCGGCTATAACTTGTGGGTCGCTAGTGAGCCCATCAACTGTTTTAAACTCAGATGGAAACCCGTCAGATTTTTTTTTAGAATTAATAAAACCCCAAAAATTTTTGGGGTCATGAAGAATATTCAGCCTTATTTTATTCAAATATTCAGAATAAACCAAAGCTGACATATCTTTAAATTCAAGAAACAGTCGCTGATAAGCAACAAGGTCATTACGGTCCTGGCTACAAACGTATTTATTCCATGCCCTATTACGGCCATTGCGAACTTTTTTCAAATCCTTTGTATACCAGGGGTACGAGGAATTATTGACGTACTTTTTTGTATATGGAACCGACAATGCTATGGCAGAAAAAAGTTCACCATAGAAAAATTTAATGCAATCATCAAATGTATTGTTATTAAAAAAAATGAGTAAGTCGTCTAATTTATTTCTTAAGTTTTCATTCAATTTTAAAAAGTCAGCTTTCTTAAAATTGAATTCGTAAATATTAATGGATGAACATGCATTAGTCAAATTTTCATTGTCAGATTGGTACACAATACTCAAAGGTGGATGATAGGAATCTACCGTAGACAGAGCATGGATAGCATTTCTTACAATAACATTGCTACTATTTGTAGCCAAGACTAAGTCAAGTTGTCGTCCATGGCAATTAGTTATACAACTTACTTGTTGTAAATTTGAAAGTATTTCGTCAACAAAAATTTGTTGTTGTCGAGTTTTTGGACAAGATGCATAAAAATATGTACCATCGTCCGAAGGAGTCCATTTTAGGTCAGGCAGATTAAAGTCACCTAACAACAAAATGTCGTCATTAGTGTCTAGTTCATTAATAATATATTCTACGGCCATCGAAAGACATTCGTAGACATCTGCGCTACTATTTGGAGGAACATAAGTGTTAAGAATGTATAAATTAGAGTTACAATGTGTGACCTTAACACATAACAGTTCAATATTAGATGCACAGGCAATTTCAACTAATGAACTGGTTAAATGATTTTTTATAGCTATTAAGACGCCTCCACCAACAGAAGAAAGATCTTCCAAGTGTCTGTCTCTTCTAAAAACATGGAAACTATTATCAAAAAGTTCCATATTGAGAAAACTGTTGTTTAACCAAGTTTCGGTAAACACGATAATATCCTCAGAGAAATTCTGAGTTGATAAAAAGATATCTTGCGTCTTGGAACGCAAACCCCTTACATTTTGATAGTAAAGGGATAGCCGTTTCAGTTTTTTGAATTGGAACGGACAGTGTGTCGGACAGTTTTATTAATTTTTTTCGACTTGAATTCAGAAATAAAGATATTATCTACCCATGCATTAGAATTTAGAATGGCAGAAAAATAAGAAGTCGCCACTGTAATTTTAAAAGACGCATGAGTTGTTTTATTACCGATTTTCCTGCATGAAATGAAGGCGTCGGCAGGAATAATATGTTTTTGTCTGATAAAGTTTTTAACATTGTCAGTGGTAGTGTTATGTTGAAGTCGTGAAATAAAAATAGATTTTAACCTTGGCAATGCCTGCAAAGAAACAGGAGGCACAATCGCATCAACCTCCCGTGGATTGGGAATAACTGAAATCGAAAGAGGAGTAATTAAAGAGGAGGAAGGGGACGGAGGGTTAGTTACAGAAATAGTAGCAGGAAAATTGCGAATAGGTGGAGAAGAAATTAGAGAGCAATCCACGGAAGTTTTGTCACGACTGATGCCCGCACTATTCGCTCTCCCCACATTACCCAGATTCTTGTTTAATTTCCTCTTAGATTTTTTTTTCTTCTTTAAGGGAATAGCTTGTTTAGGTAAAGTGGAGATCGAAGGAGTGGAAGCAAAAACCATAGTAGCCTCGGTAATAGTTTTATTTTGCAAACTAACATCCGGTGAAATAGCCTCATTAAGGCTTTTTTCAATTTGGGGATAATAGTTAAGAATATCTCTGAAATTATTATTCAGATTGTTAAGATTTTCCCCAAATTGCTTAATTTTTTCGTAAAAGACCGACGGGGAAAGGGGTCTGCAAGATGGACAGTACCATTGCAGGCCCGAATGGACAGAGCATAATAAATCAGTAACAGATTTTGCTAAGTTTACACAAGAGGCATGAAACACCTGTTCACAGGGACCTGAACAGGAAAACATAGAATTCAATATATTTTGGCTTTTGCACTGATCTCTTAGAGAGCAAGCTAACAAATTTTCTGAGGAAAAATAATCCATCTTAAAAAAGAAAAAAGAAAGCAATTTAAAATATTTTTAGAGCAGTGCAAAAAGGGTTAAAAATCAAGCAAAAAATTCACCCGCTAAGCAGCAACAACAAACACAACAGAGTTTAAAGTCTAGCTTTGTATACGAACAAAGCACAAAAGCGAATCAAAAACAAAACTGTTGCACTGCTTACACTGATTTATTTTGCTTGCAGAAAGTAAGTTAATATTAACATAAATGTATGTTTGTGTGTAACGCAAAATAAACAAAACACAAAATTAAAGCAAAATTATTAATATAATCATGCAATTTTTTAAGAAACGACACTAAATTAAACACAAAATTTATTAATTAGTAACTGCAAATATTATTAGAAAATAATAATAACAAAATTACAATACACTTAAAAACACTACCGACACTGACAAAGAGACGAAGTCAACTGAAACATTAGCTTATTAGTTCAAAAAAAAGCTAACAAGCATATCCAAATTTATAAAAAAATAAACTACATACCTGACATTTTATGAAACACTAAAAAAATTTTTGTAACTTTTGTTTATTATTTTATACATTGCACGAATTTAAAAAATTGACAAAAAAACAATGCAGTTTTCTTTATTTTAATTGCGAACTTACTTGGCGACTTTGGCAGCTAAAAAACCAAAGAAGAATGCCAAAAATTGTACCGTTACTTAGAATGGGCATTTTTGTGATGTTTTCATTCAAAATTTAATCATATTAATGTAATTGATTTTTTGACTTTCGCGACGCTAGATGAACCAGTCAAATCACTCTTGTAAAAGATGTAGGCAAAGCCTTTTCTGCTATTATAAATACTTTCAATTGCTTTGGCAATAACAAAAATGTTAAAGTTTTTTAGTGGATTGTTTGTGTCAGTGTTTTTTATTAGGATGAATTTAGGGCAGTAAGTCTTATTTTGTATGTTTTGTTGTGTCTGATTTTTAAATTTCGGGAAGTACCAGCTGTTATTTATATCAAACTATATTTTTTTCGGTTGTTGTTCCGCAAGAATCGAGTAATAATTACTCCCGCCTGATTTGGCGGTCATGGTAAAGCTCCAAAGTCCACTTACTCACGGCTTATTTAATAGCATTTTCTAGTGCTGGGAAATGTTTAGAGCGCACCAAATGTTCTATAAAACGCGATTTTATTGGAAAGCATTCTTAGCCGTCCTCCTGACTTCATTGATTAAGCGACTTCTCAGCGTTTTCTAATTGCAATTATTGTGGCTTTGCAAATACTAAATTTTTCAGTTAACTCAAGGCTTTAAAGTTTTTATTAATTAGATGTACGACGGTATTTTCAATATCAACCGGCACTTTTTCAATTTTTTATTAATTCACAAATTTTTACAACGTACGTACACCAAAGCTAAAGTCTGGCAACCTTGTAATGAACAAGTAAAAAATTTACTCATCGTAAAGAATATAAAATAAATTGTTTTTATTACATAATCTAGTTGGGGGAAAAAAATACATTTATCGTCATAAATATTTAATTTGAATAGAGTTTATTGATTAGCAACAATTAAAAATGGCTAAAACAAGAAAATCAGCTTCCGTAATATCCTTGTGGTAGTTGTAAAAAAGATAGCACTATTAAACAGGAGTCTGTTTGCTGCGGCAAGTGCGATAAGTGGGTTCATGCGGAGTGTACCAAACTGACTAAGGAGCAATATAAGCAAGTGGAGACTTCTGGCGGTGAGTTCAGGTGCCACAAATGTGACCCTAGATTTTTATTGAATTTCGTCGCCAACCTGAACTCAACCTCAATTTCATGAATCACCACTGCTGGAAACAACAATTCGGAGTTAATCAAGGAAGCGTTGAAAGAAGTTAAAGGACTAAAGAGTGCGTGAAGCTCTACAGAAACCAATTCTTGAATTAATGAACTATGCAGGTAACCTACGACGATTTATTCTTATCGAGGCCGTATCTTCGCCAAGCTTGTTAACGATTCAGAGCATGTCCTGCTGAATGACAAAGATGAAGTAATTTCATCTTTTAGTAAACTGCCAGAAATTTTGATCATACAAGAAACATGACTTGATAGTAGATTGAAAAATTGATACCAGCTTTCCGGTTATTCATCTGATCATTGTTGAAGATGTGATTGCTATGGGGGAGTTAGTTTCTATATAAATGAAAAAAATCCTTTTTAAGTTATTTTTAATGAGAGTGCTCAGCTCTGTGACTTCATAGGACTTAGACTGTTAAATTTTAATCTTAATTTAGTTGGATATTATAGATCTCAACAATGCAATGCTGATTTATTTATTTATATATATACTTATTTATTTATTGATATAAAGCTTCAATGCTTAATAGCTAAGAAGGCTATAATAGCTGTATTATTATTTATAGAAATCCTTCATCAAAAGTTTGTTAGTTTGGTAACTCTGCAACTATGTTATTTGGCGATTCGAACATAAATGCACTCGAAAGCTGTAGTATATCAAAAAATTTCTCAAATTTATGTTTAAGTTACAACTAAACCAAGGCCCCGCTTTGCGTCGCTATTCGGTTCCACCAGTAGAGACGCAAACTGAATTTTGACGCAAAGCGAATAATTTAAAATATATTGGTCAGAGAAATCATTACATCATAAATTAAATTCAAAATAAAACAAATAGGTTCCAAGTTTAAAAAAAAATCCATTAAGGCCTGTTAACTTATCTCAACTAAATCGTAGTTTAAACTGCGATTTGGTCTTAATCGCCGATTAGTGACAAACATCGATAACTTATATCGTGAAATCGGCTATTAACGAGCAAATCGTCGATTAAAGTTAATACGAGAAATTTCTCAGATTTGTTCCTTTAAATAATTTAATGCTTAAGTTGGATTGAGTAAATGTAAAATATTTTGCATCTATTTTTTTTAAAGAGGCCAGTAAATTGTTCAAATTGTAAAATGCAATGAGACAAACTTGCTGAGAAAAATACGCGGAGTTCAATTTTGTCGATTTAACCTTAACTCTGTCTTACCGCTCCATATTTACTTAACCAAAATCCCTGTGATTTGAACGTTCCTGATGAGCATAATTGAAAGATGTTTGCTGCATTTCTGCTTAGGTCGAATCTTTACAAAAAGAAAGTCTGCCTATAATCTCTTTTGGCAAAGATTCCAAAGACAAATTTCTGCAACGACGGGTGCAAGTTGCAGGCTTTATTTTAGCTCTAGAATAGCTGTTAATCAACTTCGGATTTATTTTTATGTCGATAAAGGGAGTCATGCACAACAAATTGAAGCTAAAATCTTTCCACTCATTACAGTAATCTAATTTTTCTGAAATATTTTTGTCACCTGCCCAATATACTATTCTCAATTAACCTCAAATGTCTATTTGAGCAATTCACAATTGACTTTATGTGTTGCAGTTTTCGTTAAACTCAGATTTCTTAATACTCAATAAATTCAGAGATGAGTTACCAAATTTAACTCGAGATATAGTCGCAGTTTATAAAATCTCCGATTAAAGTGGTATTAAGAAAAGAGATAAGTTAACAGGCCTAAGATTAATTAACAATATAAAAACGCAAAAAATTCAGTAAACATTAAGCGAAAAATATAAATGAGCAACCAAAAAACTATTACTTTTTAAAAAATTAGTGCAAAGTTGTTTGTAGTACTGTATGTTCTTTTTTTTCTTCATACATTGCTTTATAGCAATTTATGTTATCTAAGGCTGCTCTGCTTACCTTACCACTTTTTTCCTGATTGGGATCATCTTGATCAAAAATCGACTAAGATTGATCAATTCATTGTATAGTTTGCGCTAAGCGTTTCATCGTAAAGGTTCGTTCTGAAATAATTTCTTCTGCTATTTTTTGGTCAGAATTACTACATATCTTCATCATTGTGGGAGTTCAATATTTCTTCTATATCTTTGAATCTGAACTAATTTCAATACCTTCTGAACTAAAGTCATGTTTCATTCAATTATTCACAGTGAATAGAAGAAAACATTATACAATACACAATATAATATTCCCCGAATTATACAGGTTGATGGAAATTAGAAAGACTTATCGCAATTAAAAATGAATATTGGTTTAAATTCAAAAAAAAAAAAACTTAAAAAGGCTTAATTCAATCATCAAACCTCTTGAAATTATTTAAATAAAGAACTCGAAAAATGCGGAGGGATCTTCAGCGTTATTAAAAGAAAATCCCATCTATCAAAATGATGTCTTGCTTGGCAATCTAGCTATTGCTAATAAGTTCAACGATTTTTTCAGCTCCATTGGTCAATCACTGACCCGATCTTTTATTTCTTTCCCTTGTGATGACATCAATTTCTTTCGATCTCTTAATCCAACGGCATTAAGCCGGTCCTTTGCTTTTCAGAGATCCTTGGTATCTGATGTGGATAAGATTATAGCTACACCTAACAATAAAACGTCTTCTGGTTGGGATGGTGCCTCAAGTGTTATTTTTAAAAATTCACGGAAAAAACTTTCCTCAATAATTTTTCAACTCAATTATTGATTCTGGCGCCTACCCGAACTCCTTAAAAATCCAAATTGTTACTCCAGTCTTTAAGCAAGGGGAAAAAAGTAACCGAGATCACTATCGTTCAATATCAGTGCCTTTTACTCTTAGTAAGATTTTTGAAGGACTCCTATATAACCAAATGTATTCTTATATCATTGAAAGTAAACTTATATATGAACACCGGTATGAATTTCTCCGAGGATTGGGTACTCAAACGGCTCTTATTGAATTGGTTTACCTTGTACTTATGTAAAAGTATTACTAAGAACAAGCTGGTAGGAGGAATGTTCCTTGATCTTAGCAATGCTTTTGACTCGATTGATCATAATATTCTCTTAGAAAAATTTAAGTTTTATGGACTTTCTGCGCGTTCAGTTGATTTGATAAAGAGTTATTTGAGTAACCGGAGACAGTTTGTCTGCATTAATATTGAAATTAGTGAATCCAAATTTATTAATCTTGGTGTTCCCAAGGGCTCCATCTTAGGGCCACAGTTATTTTTAATATATATTAATGATATTGCATGATTGCCTCTAAAGGGCAACATTTTCTTGTTTGCGGATGATTGTTTAATTTTTTATCCTGGTGAAACCATTGATGAAATTATTCCAACCATAAAGGGGGATTTGGTTGTTCTGGTTGAGTTGTTCCGATTAAATAAGTTGCATCTTAATGTTAACAAAACGAATGTTATTTGTTTCCGGAGTAAACAGAAGTCAGCAACCAGTCTTGATATTCTTCACAACGGGGTTTTTATTTAAATGAGGTAAATTTTATTAAATTGATAGGTATTAAAAATTGTTTTTTGCCTGAGCTGGCATTATCGTAGTGGAAAACAAGTTAGCCACGGTCGATGGCTTACTTTACAAGGTTAGTAATAAGCTTTCAACTGAAGTGAAAAAGTTAGTTTATTTTGGTCTCGCTCATTGGTTCCTTCTCCAACTCCAATAGGATTAAAGTGATGCTTAACCGAATGCTTAATAACGTATTCAATCTTCATTATTGCTATTACTCGATTTATCTATACTCTAACTTTCGGATCTTACCTGTCAAGTATATTCATAGAATTGAAATTTATGAATATACTTACTTGACTGTGCTATATTCACAAAATATTTAAGAACTTAATCCCCAACACTATTCAAATTTCAAGCTTTTAACACACCTACAATACTAGACTGTATTTCGGTCAATTAAAAATATATCGTCAATAGATTCTTAAAGGACTTAGATAATATGGTGATATTTAGAGACTGAAAGAATTTTTTTAGATAGAAATGAGCTAATAGCTATATTTTAATTACTTTATCTTAAATTACTTTATTAAATTATTTTATTACTAGGATAACATTATAATAACTCAATTTATCATTGGGTTGTAAATATTCTTAGTTCATAAGACCTTTTGGTTGAACTTTTGTAAAAATTTAAATATTATACATAAACAGATTTACTCATAGTCTATGAATTATGTTTTGAGTTTTTTTGCTATGAAATTTAGAATTTAATTTCTTTCTGTTGTAAACTGTGAAAATAAAATATAGAGCATACAAAAACACATAAGAACAAATTTAAAATTCACCAGTTTTTTTACGAAGCTATTCATCTAAAAATGAGCGAAATGCGCCTAGCTTTGCTCCCCATTGTATGTTCTAGCTGCTAATCTCGAAATATATTGTAGCGAAATTTGATTTATGCCAGAAAATTCTCGAAATAAAAACCAACGAAAGAAAACTAAACAATACTAGCTAGCATCACTGGCTGTATAAAAATACTTGTATACCATCTAGCGGCCAAATGTAGTTTTTGTACTAAAAATGATAAACCGAAAAGGCGCTGCAGTACACTATAAAAGTCGACAACCGAGAGAAATTATCGCCGCCGATACGCCATCTAGAAGGTACTGGTAACATTCTGGATAATTGTGGATTCCACGCCGATACGCCATCTAGAAGGTACTGGATTATTCGAGAAGGTGATGACTATAAAATGTGATGAGTATAAAAGGTTATCATCTGAGTTGTCGAAGCAGTTGAATTTAAGCAATAAAGTGGCACAGTTGACTTTAAGTAGTAATGTAAGACATTTGATTTTAAGTAAAACAGTGCCATATTAATATTAGAGTTTGAATGTTAATGAAATGAACAATTGTACCGTGTAAAAACTAACTTTTGTGATTTAAGTAAACCATTTTATAATTAAATAAGTTTGTGTGTTTTTGATTGCTACACAATCCAGTGATCGAACTCAGAAAAGTGTAAGAGATCGAAATTATCGTCTAAGAGACAGGAATTTCGTAACAATATGTATGCATATGTGTATACAAATTAAAAGTATAAAAATAAGAAAATTAATAGGGCCCATCCCAAGCTCAAGAGGCCAAAGATGAGAACAGAAGGACTTTGTCTTTTAGGACACTTATCAAGATACGTAATACATACATTAAAAAGCGTATTGACCATATAATAATTTGGTCGTGAGGGCAATAGAATCGAACTTCGAAGTTTATTGCAGATTATACAAAAAGTGGAAACACGTCCAATTATCGGAACTACTTATAACAGTTGAAGTTTAAAGTTAAAAAAAAACTCCTTAGAAAATGTCGAGCAATAGATTTAGAAGAGCTATTGACATTAAACTTCGGACTTCAAATATACTTATGAACTAAATCGGAATCATTACAGTCCTGAATATGCTTTTTTTAAAAAACACCAAACATAAAATATTTATTTATTATAATTATGTAAACATTAGCTGCGTTTTTTTCGCCATCCGCTGCTAGTTACCTTTAGCTAGCAACGATAATTGTATGGGAAACATGCAAACAAAATCTTAAACTTAAAGAGTAAAATTATTGTTGCTATGCATACATAGCAAGTTGGTTAAATGCCGGGACTACCCAGCACAGTGTCTATTGTACATTTTGAAATGAAAAGAAGAAAAGCTATTTCGCTGAAAAACTAATATTTTAAACGTCAGGCGGCAAAAATAACCAATTTGAAATGACTTGCAGTCATTTAGGAAAGACCAATATTACTGCAAGTTTTATAAATTGATCAATGCTTTTTTGATTCAACAAATATGACAAAGATAGCAAATGGAGAAATTTAATCTGTTAATCGATGACATATGTTTTGGCTAAGCCAAGGGCTTTACAGCTATGGCAACAAGCGAGAAAGCGACAATCATATAAGTAACAAAACAGAACATTGTGTGCAGAGTGAAATAAATAATTTGTACATCTTGAGATGTATAAGGGGATGTCCATAAATTACGTGAGTCAATATAGGGGTTAGGGGGTCCGGAATAATCTCACCAAATTTCACCAAGGGGAAGGGGAGGTTCAATAAAAATCTCACGTTAACTTTTTAATGCAGAGACTATACATTATTATAACAGATTACATTTAAGAATTGTAAGGCAAGCCTCACAGAAGGGAGTCCCAAATCACCAAGGGGAGGGGAGGTCCAAATTTTCAAAAAAACACCTCACGTAATTAATGGACTGCCCCTAAAGTGCGCGGTTGAATTAAAGCTTACCTAATTTTGTGTCATTCTATACGACGAACACGACAAATGTCCATTCCCATAGATATGTTAGAAAAATAAATTGATACATTTTTTAATGAAAACAACTAAGCTTAACATATTCTTTTACATTTTAATTTAGACCTCGAGTGATGGAAACCAAACTACAAGTACTTTATCGATCACCCTTAATCGGTCAGACGCCGGAAAATATCTATCCTGCAGAGCTTACAACCATGCAGTACCATCAGAGCCTTTAGAAGATGGCTGGCGATTAGATATGCAATGTAAGATATAATTTCAGTACATAAATATTTCAAATATCAACTGATTAGGCCAACAGCTTCTTAGAAAAGATATAGTAACTAAAAACTATTTTCAAACATTTTGACCACTGTAAGCTGGATATGACTTATATTCTTAAGTTATAGTCTAGTCTACGGTTTCACAAATTATGTTCAGTGGAACACCATTCCGCAGTTCCTGAATAGGTTTCCCGCAGCAATTTGGAATGTTTTTATACTTATATTGCAATACATTTAAAGAACTTCTACTTTATATTGAAGGGCGAGTGATGTTCAATCTCCACTATGTCAAGTATTTACATAGGTACAGGCGGAGAGCCATATTTTCTTTCGCCGTGCGCATGAAAGAGATGCACGTGAGTATAAATATAAAGATATTGATACTCTTTGTTCGTATCTGACTATTTTAAGTACAGCGCGATAAGAAATAGTATGTGCAGTTTAGTCGTGCCTTAAACATTCGTGGAAGTGAACAAGTGTTTTGATTGAAAAAAGTGAAAACCAAAAAATTTTAGGGCATTTTTATAACTTGTGGTTTTTGTTTTGTTTACTACTTACTTTCAAAATCTATATATTTTGGCAACAAATGTGATAATGATTTTAAGTTTAAGAAGACGTGAATGCGTGGTCCTTGTGGCTATTTTGATTTTATGTTATTGCAAAACTGGTAAGAGCATCATTGACGTCTATTTTATATCCTTTTTTTTGTATTTAAATTAAGAAATGAAGATGAGATAAAAGGCAAGATAATAACAATTTAACTATCGTATAACATATGTACAGTAGCTTAGTCTCTACAATCTCACTTGAGGTGTAAGGTTATCTCATTTAATTTAGAAGTGGCATTGCCAAGCTCAAAAAATTATAACAGCTGATCATTTCGACTTAATTTTTTGTTAAATGGTGATAAGAATGAGGGATTTTTCTTTAATATTCTAATATTACACAGTAAACCGTAGATATTGCGCTAAATTTGTTTAGACTTTGTGTTTTTTTTTTAAGATTGTTAGGGTTTTTCGTATTACGCAATTATCAATTTTGTTGCTTAAGGGGTTATATCTCCCTTATGCTATAAAAAACAAGGCTGGTTTAATTATTTTTTTTAGGATATTTGGGATTAGAGGTATACAAATAATATAACATTGGATTAACCCATTTACGGCCACGAAAATTCAAACTGCTTCCTTTTTAATGAAACCATGTAATCTAGGGTAACTTATGGTCAGGAAATTCAAATCCGTTGTCAGATTTGAGCTAACTAGTCTGTGAGCTCTGGAAGGGTGTGTTCGCAAGTGCTAACATTGGCCGCTATTTGACATATTTTTTCAGATGATAACATCAAATCAAATCTTTCTTTCAGTATTTAAATATCAGATGGATAGAATGGATAATAAAAACGCTAAATATTATTGAAAATATTGTAAGTCAGGGTATTCACTTCAAAAATAATACCTGGTATATTTTAGTATATGATTCAACATAAGTAAGAAAATAATATCGTTTTCGAGAGAAACGCTCCGGAGAACTTTTAGAACGTATTTTAAAAGTGCTGGTTGACATTCGTATTCGCATAGGCACCGAATATGGGGGCACAAGGCACTTTTGGCCTCCCATAAAATATTTGGAGGGACATTGTCCCCCAATATTTTAGAGAGCAAAGATCCATATTTGAAAACCCAGTATGTAAAAAGCAAATGCACGGGAGAAAAAATATCTTGAGTCAACCTGAAAACGAGCTCAGTTTAGCTTTACAGAATAATGTTGCGTTTTTGACTTTCGGTTAGCCTGTCTGTTATAATGGATCAGCTTTGAGTTATAAGTTAGACAAAACTTTCAGTTCTCCAACGCTTTCCCACGATACTCGTATGTACCCCATACCATCACGGGCAACTTTCCACACTTCACAGTGGGTATTATACTCTTCTACTGCAGAGCTGTGTTCAATTTTCATCAAACTTTATTAGGACCATCGTGATAATATGACATGGTTTTTGATTCACCGCAGAAAATTATGCCTCTTTAACACCCCCTTGACCATGCAGTAGAAGAGTATAATGCCCACTTTGAAGTGTGGAAAGTTGCCCGTGATGGTATGGGGATACATACGAGTATCGTGGGAAAGCGTTGGAGAACTGAAAGTTTCTGCCGATATCATGACGAAAGAGTTTTACTTAAACACTCTTCAAAACAAAGGTATGTTTGGGTTTGTTTATTCATTTTTTTACTTGTCGCTTAGCACTTTTCAAAATAAAAACCGTTTATATCTCATGAAGGGCAAGTCTGAATGATTTATTTTTCTTATGAGGTAATTCTGAGTTGTGGCAACACTAACACGTACTTTTCTTTCATCATAATTTTATTTTGATCAATTCTGTAGTTAGAAGCATTTTGCAATATTGTAGCCGCCACGATGTCGCGAAACAATAATTGAGATTTTGTGATTCTTAATTTAAAAACATAGTTTTTTTGATATTGTTTTATTGTGTTGTCCATATGCGATGCAATTATTCTAAAATAAAGTGATTGTAGTGCCAGTGTAAAGTTCTGTAGAGCCTTTTATATAGTGCCCCATTTTTGGAGCGCTGAGCACGGCAGTGTGCACTGTGAATATCATATTTTTTCTAACAAAAATACTGTTTTAGCTTGACTGTGTCAGAAATAATCGATATTTTGGACAATGACGAAGATATTTTGGAAGGGACTATTTTTATTTGCCCACCCAAAAACCACCTGTTGAGTGATGACAGTGATGAAGAGGACGCGATCGACGGCGACTTGAATCGTATATCAGGTTATCAGCTGCTATCTAAGGGAGAGCTACAACTACTTAGAAAATTGGGGAGAAAAATAATGGAAGTAACGATGAGAGCGGTGATGACGTTTTACAACCGATGACTTCACATGTTTCTAGTCGAAACACTAAAAAGATGCCTCTGCCAACCAGTGAATGGAAAAATAAGGATCTCCCAGAATATCGAAGACAGGAATGGAGAAAGCCTGAGTTTTTGAACTCAAATATGTCACCTGTAGAATAGTTTGAATTCTTCTATGATGACGAGATAATTGATTTGTTCGTTCATAATTCGAAAAAATATGCTGTTTATCAAGGCAACGAACAATTCGATGTAACCAAAGAAGAAATGCGCCTCGTGCTTGGAATTTTTTTATTGAGTGGATATTGCGTTTATGCCAGATATCGAATGTATTGGGACACTGGTGCTGATACATACCATCCTGGTGTGGCTAATTCCATTTCTAGAGCTCGATACGAACAAATACTGAAATATATGCACGTTTGCGATAACGCTGCATTAGATCAGCAAGACAAGTTTGCAAAGGTTCGGCTTTTGTGGGATGAGATAAATGCAAGGTGGATGAGGTATTCTCCGAATTAAACAGAGGTAAGTGTTGATGAATCTATGATCCCCTATTATGGCCACTACAGCACCAAACAACACATCCATGGCAAGCCTATTCGTTTTGGTTACAAAGCCTGGTGCATGGCTACTCGTCTTGGATATCTGATTCAAGCCGAACCTTACCAAGAAGCCTCTACAGGCAATACTAATCCCGACCTAGGGGTTGGTGAATCTGTAGTAACAAATCTGTTTTCAAAACTACCAGACGGTACTAAAGTTCACGTATATATGGACTATATACTTATCTATATACTTTTAAAATCGCACTGAATTCATAAAATAAAACTTTTTGTGTCAATATAAAAGATTTTCCATCAATTACCCCATAAATTTTAAATACGCTCTGACATGCCTAGTGCCCCATTTTTGGGGCGGTCCTTTTTCCAAAAACCACGAAAGGGATAGGAATAACTAGTGAAGTATATTCTTTTTGAAGCCTCTTAGTGCCCTGATACTGATAAAAAGATTGCAAAAAGTGATTTTAAAAAAGTTGGGCTTATACGGGTTAAGTTACCCCGAACGAGATGGTTTTGTATATATAAGTGTGTGTTCAATATTTGTCATAAAAAAATTCTGAAAGTTGTCATCAAGTTTTGATGTCAAATGACTAAGGTGATGTGTACTATTAATTCAAATAGTAATAACTTTTTGTGAATATTGGTCCACGCACAGATTGTTCAAACACTAACCAGTATGTGTATTAAATTTTTTTGTAGAAATATGTGAAATTCGCTCCGATTTTGAGCTAGACGTGCCGCCATGTACAGATGTTACATTTCAATGTCAAAACTATAAGTTTTAATAACTCAATAGTATTGCGTATATTTGACTCAAAATATAGTGATGGATTACTACTATCACTTAATTTATCATGTTTGATATTGAATTCATACCTAATGTTATTACAACCAGAATAATTAATTGAATTAAGTGAATGTCAAAAGCCTAAGATTGTCAAAAGTATAAGAATTTGAAAAAGTTTAGAATGAATCTCTATGGAATCGGGAGCATTGAAAATTTTAATGTTCAACATGAAAATATGTATTATTGAGCGAAAATAAACATAAAAATCATGAATATGTGGCTGTGCCACCAACTTGAATTTTTTTTAATTGAAATATCGTAAGTAAAAGGTTCTAGAGAATTGCCCTTATATATTTATATACATACAATTTTAGCTCGTTTAATAATAGTAGATAAAACAAATTGAAATTAAATTAAATTTGCGAATACTTTTTTGAGGTAAAGTTTCATCATTTATTGCTCTTTACCTTTTACATTATTGCCCCATTTGAATACGTGATTGTTAAGAACATCTAAATAATATCCTGGTTCATTGTTCCATCAATTGGTACTAAGCCGCCATGATCTTTGTACGAGTTACAACTACAAAACAATACCGCGTCACCGCCATGGCATATTCTTTCGCAGACTGGAGCTAACTTCTTACGGGCTTCTACCGGAATTCATACTTTTTGGCACATTATAGCCGGTTTACTTGGTTACCTTTGTTTACTTTGTTTGTACCAAATTTACGATCTGTAAGAGATTCCTTCGTATCGTGCGTTTCCTAGCGGTGCTATTTGAATATTTTGGCAACTGGAATTCCAGGTATTTTGGAGTTATTATTGGTTTTTTTTTTTTTAAATTCACGAATGATTCTTCTATTGGTGTTGATTTCCATCATCTGCCCGTTCAAATCAAATTTTTTACTGAACTTTGATATTATTTAACTGAAATTTTTATTTTTTTATAATTTTCAAATCATAAACATAAGTCATCTTTAAAACCGAGATTTTTTAAAGATGACTTATGTTTAATGTTAAAAATCGCCGTTTTCTTGGAATAATAATTTTATAATTTTCGCAGCTGAGCTATGATTATCTGAACTAAGGTGAAATTTTGCAAAATCTTGACTTGATAGAATAACTGGGTTACTAGACTACGATTCAGCACACCAAATACCATAAGAAAAGTGGTATTTCTTCAACCCTACATAATACGACTTATTAAAAAATGTGAAGTTTCATATAAGGCGTTATTTGTTTAGAGTGATAGAACTCGCAAATTAATTGAGACATACAACCTAAAATTGAATGATTTTTTTTTTGACAGTATAAATATTATATGCACAACAGCATTTCTGATGATTGGGTTATGTTACATGATATTAGTCCAATTTTTATTGACGGTTTCAAATCTATGACTGAAATTTCTCTATCAGCTCTAGTAAAAAAAACATGGCACTTTGATCTTTTTATAATAAAACACTATATTTTCAAAGGTAAGCCTATTTTATTTAGTTCTTAAGTTGAAAAAAACTTTATTTTATTTGACTTACTTGCTGAAGCTGAAAGCAGGGAGCTGTTCTGATTGCTCTTACAATAGTCAGCCATCATTAGTGCGTTCCGGTAGCCTTGATAGCGTTCCTCTATCCTAGGAAGACCCTGGTGGAATCGCTCGCCCTCTTACTTAGATCTCCGAGATTGGGGGGAAAATAGTTGTGAAGAAAGTGTAACTCGATGCTCATGTTACATCCAACCCTTTGAAAGTGACTCATTAGCTGTTCGACGTGTCGAGAATAGTCAGAACTTTTCTTATTTCCCAAAAAATTTTAAACTAGCCAAACAAACTCATTCCAAGGATACTTTATGTAACCTCCTTGTTAAACTTAAAGAAAGTTTACCATTTTTAAATCAACACATATGAGCCAGTTGTGTTCCACATATTTAATTTTGCCCAAGACCAGAGCAATAGTTGTATATTCTTCTTTTACTTTTGTAGAATGTGCAATAGGTAACGACCCTAATCTATTCCCATCGAGCAAGAGAGAAAAATTTAGACTTTGATGAACCTATGAATAAGCGCCACTCACTAGAAACGTAATTTTGTAATCCCATTGCAGCCATTAAACCAGGTACATCTTTACAAATTACGAAATCCTCTTCAGCAAAATATTTGAGGAGATTATTTCTCTTGTTCGGTAATAAGAAATTTTGGTTTCTTTTATAACTAAGTCTTTTACTTGTAGCCTGGACGCCAAAATTTCTGATCAGACTTTAACCGTCCCAGATCTCTGATAAGGTCATTTAAATCATCTTGGTTGAATGTTTTTGGCGTTTTCAGGTCACATTTAAAGTCACTATCATAGTTTTCGTCTCAAAATGCATAGGCTAATCCTGTGAAGCATCAGCTTGAGGTTCAGGTGATTTCTTAGAGCAGAAAACACGTCTTTATGCCAACCGTATGCAAGTATATTCCCATTTGGCTCGATTTTTTCGATTAATGCCATTAATGTTTACCAAACAAAAATAACAGTCATCGTGGTGGTTCACGAGTTCCTTCCAGATCAAAGCGGTTTCAAGCTAAAATCCAAACGTAGAAACTTAATGTACGTTTTGCATACCTTTTGCAGAATCCAAAGCTTATCCTTAATTTCCAGCAGGTGACCAAAGTAATTCTTGTAAGCCTCTTCTACGAACGCTGTCATATTCAAACGATTTTCTTTAATCATATACTTTCCGCAAATGAAACAAAAATGATTTGGATTATTCACACAAGCTTGTTTTGACGATTCCGCGTCAAATTACACTGCACAACTGAATATTTTTTTAATTATCGGCAAATTAACACGGTAACACAGCGAATTTTTAGTGAAAGCTATAACTCGTAAACCAGAGCTGTTACGAAAAAAAGGAGGGTATATTCAGAATCAGCGACGTCAAATTAGTAAACATCATGTGATAAAAGTCATTCATCAGACAAAAGTTGCAATTTTGTTGTGCAGCGTTATTTTATGACTTTTTCGCTTAAAAAAAAATCAGCACACATGTCCATCACGACTAACGAGAATAAGTTATTGATAAATTTGGAGCAACATTAACTCGGCAGGATACAGCAGCAACAACTACAACGAAGAGCTATTATTGCATTATTTTCTATGGAAATATGTATACAATCACCCCTATCATGAATATCCGAAGAGAAACCAATTCTTTCTGTTTTTTTTTTTCCTGAGAGCGAAATTTTGCGATCATAAATAATTGAGGAATGGAAAACTTCATATCCAGTCAGTTCTGCCAAAATATTTCCAATTACTTCCAATCAGCCCAAAAGCAAAGTTGCATTTTTCATATTTGGCATTAGCTTATCTGTCAACTGAACAATTTTATAAATAAAAATGATGTGCATTTATCTATGTGTCAGGCATTGTAATAAAGTGCAGTAATGCCCTATTTCTGCAGTAATGACTTTAAATTTGGAATTTTTCAGAATATTGTAAAAAATCGTAGTAATGATTTTCTGCCAAATTCATAATACTTTGTTGTGCGTTTATCTTTGAAACGAAATACACATTTTACTTCGCATTTAACCGTTGTTGTAGTTGTCTAATTCCCGAACGACTACTTTGAAACAAATTGCATCCAAACATAATTTGAAGTACTTGGTGATGCCCAAATTATTTGTAATTTGATGGATGGAATATATTTATGTACATATCAACTTCTGAAAGCTGTTCTTAACAATTGGCATCCGATTGCGCAGTATTGCGATAAAAGTCGTGATGCACAATCAGATTTCGTGCATAATTGTGCGATATTGAAAATTTGCATTTAATTTCATTTTATGCAGATTTGTTTTTTATATTTCAACGATTTAAAAAACAAATGCTATCTAACTTGCTCATGCTACCATTATTTTGCTTAATCGTCCGCAACTTTATCAGCTTTATGAGCGGCTAAGGAGTCGTCCAGGGAGCTGTTTTTATTTTTTTTTGAAAATTCGGATCCTCCCCCACCCCTTGGTGAGTTCTAAGGGGACCCCCCTCCCTTTCGTGAGACTTGCCTTATAATTTTTAAATGTAATCTGCTATAATAACGTATAGTCTCTGCATTAAAAAGTTGACGTGAGATTTTTATTGACCTCCCACCCCCTTGGCAAGATTTGGTTAGATTTTTCCAGACCCCCTCCCCCCTTTTTCGACTCACGTAATTTATGGACGTCCCCTTACGTGAGATCGGCGGATTTGAATCGAAGTTATGGGATCAATTGAGTGTTGATGATGACAAATTTTTCTTAAAAAACATTGAATTTTAGCAAAAATCAAAAACGAGCCGAAGGCCAACGCAATCGGATGACGATATTCGGAAGGATATTATCGACTCTTAATCTGCTTTTTTAACAACTCGTCTACAAATTCCTGAGAACGACTTGTTGAACACCATTGAAACATTTTTGAAACTCGACAACTCTGCACATATTACTAAAATCCATGCATCGTTTGAAAAGGGTTTCGAATTGAGTTTGCTAAGCATGCAATATCATGACATACCAAATGCACCATAAAAAATTTGAGGAAAGTCACTAGAAGCATTAATTCGTTACCTGGGAACTGGCAAAAGTTTTAAATACTTCAAAGAAACTGTCACACTATTTGCTAGAATATTTGCTTGTACACCACACTCAGCTGAATGCGAACGAACGATTAGTGTCAACAACTTTTTGAGGACAAAGCAACGAACGAGACTCAAGATTTCAACTGAAAATCATTACTTGTACGTTCAATTTTACATGCCTGAGTTGGAAAAATGGGATCCACCTCCAGCTGTGAAAAAATTTGTCTCCCATTTAAATCGCCAAATTTCAAAAACAACTGAGCAAACTTACTTTAAACATATTTTAGTAAATGGAATAGGAATGAAAAATAGTGGAGATGAAAATGAATTTGAAGAAAAAATTTCTATTAATTTTTAATTAAACTCGGTGTTTGCCATAATATAATCTGTTAATTAATACTATGAATCGCTTAAATTAGATCTTCTAAATTGAATCATTTTTGCCGTGATATATGTTATTTAGTATCACTCTAATAAGTTCTTAAAAAATTGCCGATAAAAAAAATTTTCCGCAGTAATTATTTTTTCTTATTTCAACCCCTACTATGTGTGTATTTTACCAAAAAAAAAATCACCTAAAATATTTTATAGCATAGCTTGATAGTTAGCCATCTACTCCTTTTAATGAAGCCTTTAACTGTATCCAAATTGGATTCCATGTACTGGACCAATATCAGCAATTGCTCTTTATTTGTGTTGTTAGATTTTATAAATATGTTAAAAAAAATCTTATCAAATAAAATTACAAAATATTGCGAACATTGACTCTTTCCTCATTAAATTCCTTGCTACAAAGTTAGGGAAATAAATTTGCGTGAAACGTCAAAAAATGTTCCCCAAAAAAGTGTAGTCGATAACCTCTTTTCCAGAGAATTTTTCCTAATCCCCTTAAAATCTGCCACGATCGCAAAACGGGATGAGAGAAAAATTCCGAAGGAATGTTTATTCATGATAGGGGTGACTATTTGCAGTTATAAAAAAGAAATGTATACAGTGAAATGCGTTATAAGAGTACATTCTTACACTAACAACACTAGTTGTTGGTTAATCATCGCCAAGTTCTAAGTAAAGCAGCTGCACATTTTTCGTCACACCGTTCCACCTTTCATCATCGTCATCGTTCTTGTCAACATATAAGACAAATAATCATTGTGCTAGCGACAACAACACATAACCACCGTCCACCCACATAACCTTCATCACCCAGTAGGCAAGGGCAGGAGCTAACAGTGCTTCTAAAAGGCCTTCCTTCCCAGCAGACAAATATCAAGGCCTTACTCGGAGAAGGCCTGCTAGCACTGCTGCGATTATATAAGGACTTCTCAAAACTAGATTTTCATGCAAATAAAAATACAATCACAGAAGGCATAATATGCCTTGCCACAACAGACGTGCTATCAGGCCTGATATTAGATGGCAAAGAAGGACTCCTTTTACTTTAGCGCTTTTCCGTTTCTTTTTTATTTCATGTATTGCAATGTTTTATGATTCGGCATAACTTTTTTGTCATATGCATTGTACATATACGACGTGAAAAGTATACACATGGTTAGAAATTAAGAGAGGTGTGCAGGCTAGTCTTCTGTTCTTTCATGTTATGTTAAGGAGGTAGAGTTTTGTGTATTCTTTGTCAAATTGTAGTCATTAAAAAAAATATCAACGCAAGTGAGATGGCGTGGGTAAAAAAAAAAAACAATTAATATTTAGTGTCTTTAAATTTATTAAAATTAAATTTTTGTCAAGTACTTCTGAGAGTCCTTCTACGGTAAGCGGTCTTAGAAAGCCTGCTTAGGAAGGCCTGTTTTCTGCGGCCATTTCATATAAAAAAAAAGTACGTTTGAAAGGAGGGTGGAAGGCCTTATACTTACCAACCCAGTAGGCAAAGGCAGGAGCTAACAGTGCTTCTAGAAGGCCTTCCTTGGTAAGTATAAGGCCTTCCACCCTCCTTTCAAACGTACTTTCTATAGTATCTATTTTTTGCTCTTTTAAATCCTTCTTTAATGTCTTCCATGTAGTTTTCTTTTGTAACTACTTTCTGTATTACAGCTTCTGTAAATGAAGAAGTTAAAAATATATCAGCATTCGAAAACAAAAACCCTGAGGAATAATTCTCAACGTCTTAACATTATTTTTCATTTATTTCTTAAAATTTATAATAAAAAGAGCGCTTGTGAGCTAATAACTAAGGAAAGCATTTATTGCAATAGTTAAATTTATAAAATGTACAAATAACTCAGGTTAAAGATTTTTGAGAATAATTTAATTTTGATTTAAGCTATAAAATCTTTTTAATTATTTTACGAAAACACGACTGCGACATACACTATGATAGCGAAAATAATTGGTAAAATAACCACATTTTAGAAAGTATTTTTATACGACCTGCGAAATTTAATTTGTAATAGTTGCAGCTACATAGATAGTTAAAGTAAAAAATTGCATGAAAATGAAAAAAAAAAAATGACGTAGGGGGAGAAGGGGTACATTGATACACGAGGCACATATATACGGTGGCCGTTAAATCAAAACCTGACGCGGTCAGATATCATTTAAATGTACATAAGTAGGCGTCTACAGAAGCTATCATATATTTGAATTTCAACTGCGTTCAGGTACCGCTTCGCGTTCGAGAAGTATATGCCTGTTCTGTACGCTCATAAGTAAAATAGTTGCGCCCTGTTCGGGTGTGCAATTATTTGGAAAGTTTTATGTTGACAATTGCATATTACGATATACGGTTAGTACATATCCTTGATAGCTTTTAGGTAACTGTAATTTTTATAATTACTTAACAGTTAAACGTAAAATTATTATTTAAAACAAAAAAGTCACTTGGGGCCCATTGATACAAGCATCTACGGGGCACTTTGATATGTATGAATTTGTCCCGTCTGGTAAATAGATTGTGACTTAATCGTTTTATTTCTTAACAGAAAGGAATATGGTGCGAACGTAAAAACGAGAAATTGATAGAGATAACATCGATGATAGCGCTATGGCTTCTGCAATCTTTGATATACTGGAATGCAAGGTATCAATAAGAAATGCGGTCTATAAGTACATTTTAAAAATAACGCAGTTGATACTTATCCACCTATGTCAAAAGACGTTAAGGAAGGATATTTTATATTATATAGGAGTGTGGGGCAGTTTGATACGAAATTCTGTTTTTAAAAAACACTCAATAAAATTTTTTCCAAATAAATCTGAGTTGAAATTTGTTTGAAATAAGTTAGTTAGATAAACACTGAAAACATTCAGATACTTATTTTCAAATTATTTTTGTCAATATGCCTCTTTTTTTCGTTTGTAAAGAAATCGTATCAATGTGCCCCACCTCCCCCTAATGAAAAAATAATGTGAGGTACAATGTAATCTGGTTTCATCACTATTAATTTCTTAAATCTTGATTTTGTAAATTTGTATAAAATTATTATAAGCAAATCGTCAGACAGAATTATAATAGAATACTTTGAAAGCTATTTACAAACTTTATAAATTTAAGCTTTCAATTTTTTTGGTACTTACTATAGAAAACATCATTCACCGCAACGAGCGATTTAAAGGTATATTTCTTTTGATAACCTTCATAATTGCATTTCATCAAAGCTTCTGGCCCCAACTAATTGTGTATTTTTCTTTTGTAACCGCATAAAATATGAAATCGCTTAAAAACAATTAATATGGTCAGGTAAATTACTAGTATTTTCCACAACTTACAAGACCGACTACTAAGACATTATATGAAGAGCTGAGATGCAAAACCCGCCAAGTTCATATTTTGCGTTTTTGGGAAAATCGAAAAAACTGTTTTCAACTGAATATCTCTGAAATTATTATTCAGATTGTTAAGATTTTCCCCAAATTGCTTAATTTTTTCGTAAAAGACCGACGGGGAAAGGGGTCTGCAAGATGGACAGTACCATTGCAGGCCCGAATGGACAGAGCATAATAAATCAGTAATAGATTTTGCTAAGTTTACACAAGAGGCATGAAACACCTGTTCACAGGGACCTGAACAGGAAAACATTGAATTCAATATATTTTGGCTTTTGCACTGATCTCTTAGAGAGCAAGCTAACAAATTTTCAGAGGAAAAATAATCCATCTTGAAATCTTAAAAAAAAAGAAAGCAATTTAAAATATTTTTAAAGCAGTGCAAAAAGGGTTAAAAATCAAGCAAAAAATTCACCCGCTAAGCAGCAACAACAAACACAACAGAGTTTAAAGTCTAGCTTTGTATACGAACAAAGCACAAAAGCGAATCAAAAACAAAACTGTTGCACTGCTTACACTGATTTATTTTGCTTGCAGAAAGTAAGTTAATATTAACATGTATGTTTGTTTGTGTGTAACGCAAAATAAACAAAACACAAAATTAAAGCAAAATTATTAATGTAATCATGCAATTTTTCAGAAACGACACTAAATTAAACACAAAATTTATTAATCATTAACTAAGCAAAAATTATTAGAGAATAATAATAACAAAATCACAATACACTTAAAAACACTACCGACACTGACAAAGAGACGAAGTCAACTGAAAGTAGTACTCTTTGAAACTTAACAGCTGTGACTTATACTACCAACCATACATACTAACCAAACAGTCTTCGTTCATCAATGTAATCCTTTGCTCGGTTCTTCAACCTCTTCGATGGATCGTATTGGGAATAAATTTGCTAAATCATCATTGGTTGTTTTCTGTATCGCAAGCATACTAACATGAACTTTCATCGATGCTAGCCCAGACATTATAAGTTCATTTTGTTTTTTGTTTCCGAAATTTTTCATTTCAGTTTCAAAATCTGTATTATAAATATGGGATTTAGTTTTTTGACATATGTATATAGCAGAATTGTAATTCTTCAGTAAAAGAAATATACTTACTTTTTATCCGTTCCTTTAGTTTGTAATTTTCAGTGGTATGATTGTTATCATTTTCCTTAAACCGGCGAGCTTTACTAGACATTGTGATCCAGCATCCAGTAAAGTAAATAAATATTAATTAAAAATAAAATATAATTTGTTTCAAAATTTAATGTTGAGTTTTTGTGCAGCTGTGCAAAAGAGGAATAAGAAGCACATAAATTTATACAAGATATCCTGAGTACGAACATGTTCTTTTTCGTCGCTTTCTGTATTCATAACAGCTGTGCAAATTTCTAATGCAGACATAGAAAGTAATGGAGTGTGAAAAAATTTTTTTAAGTTTTTCAACCTAACTCCTTCAACAAATTCCAAATTGTTATCTAGAAATCCAGTTATTTTAATTGGAATAAAAGGTTGAACGCAGCAGAAACTATCCGGTTGCAGTGCACTTAAAAAGTATTTACTTCCTTGGTAGCTCAAAATTCTGCCTTGTTTATTTTTTTTTTGAAACCATTTTTATATTCTCCTGAAACAATGTCTGCATCTGCAAATTTATTTTTCAACTGTTCTAATGTCTTAGAAGGCTTACGAATTTTTTTTTTATTTTCTGCATAAAGTTTTCAAAATCGTATGCAGAAAAGTTTGTAATAAGGCCCATATCTTCTACAGTTTTACATAAATATAAAAGGCCATGTACGTTGAATGTTACGCTGTTTTCACCAAAAACCATAGGAAAATTTTCGACGAAAAGGTCTAACATGACACCTGCAACATTTATATTTGCTTCAAAATTTGTTGGTGTTGACAGTAATCGATATGCTGAGTACAGTAGAAAAAATTCGTAGTAGAAATTTTCACTGAAAAGATCTTTGAGAACGACAAATCCAGTGAAGTGTTGGAGGAGGATCAGCTCTTAAAAACGCCTCGGTTCGCTGACAATCCGGGCACACTCAATCGTAGCCAGGGATATTTTTCCTTCGGCAAAGTTACTGCCAAGTCTTATTTTTAGCTAATAGAAACTAGTTCTTAAGCTGTGGAGTATCTTCATTATACCCTGAATTTTATTTTCAGATTCAACTTATTTATGTATACTTATTCTAATTACTAATACATTCTTAAAAATAAGGGCTCCAATTTTCAGTAACACAAAAATATGCCTGTATTTGTGACTTGTGGGATTTTATGATATCCCACGGAAAAATCTAATTGTTCAAATTCGATTTGTACAAGAAATTGCCACGTAAGGGGCCGTTCATAAATTACGTAAGACAATTTCATGACTTTTTGACCCCCCCCCTCCCCCGAGTAAGATTTAGTAAGATTCTCACCACCCCCCCTCCCCCCCTTCCGAAATCTTACGTAAGATTCATAACTAAAGTGAAACTAGTCAAAAAATGTATTTTTCATGTGATGTACTATATTACTATATTTAATTTTAATATAAGTACCTGTGTTACATATTAAATAAATATTACGAAATTGCAAACTACACATTTGTTTTTCAATATGAATAAAAAAAGTCATCGTAAGTCATCGTTAGTTCATGCGCTTTTCAACCAGTCTGATAGTGAACCTACACTTGGCACACCCGATTCGTCTGTTGAATTTTCTGATTCACATTCAAACCCTGTAACATCAATATCCTCGTCGTCATGCCACTCTGCAACTTGACAAATCTCCGACTGTTTTAAAATGCAAAGGTTTTTCCCCTGTCCACGTTTCAAAATTGAAACTGGTTGAATCATGTGAGTGCGACTACAGTCTTTTCCATGTAGTTTTTTGTGCATTACAGTAGCTTTTTTCGAGGCAAAGTACTGGTCACAAATATTACAAACTCGATCAGCTAAGACGTTTGCAAGCGAAGGACAAAAAAAAATCGTAACGCAGGATTTTGAACTGTGGATGTACTTTTGACCAATCGTAATTTAACGCTAAGCGAAGAAATAGAGGACAAAACTGATTGCTGTTTTGGTCTCCTGTTGAAGAAGGAATCGAAAGCGAATCTTCTTGTTGAAGAGGACAAGTGCAAGGGGGTGGTAAAGAACCGGGACAACATCAACAAAATTTCAAAGTTGACGTATCTGCGTGTAAATGCCTGAATAATAGCAAACTTGTGAGACGGTGTTACAAGTCGACCCTGCGTGTAAACAACATACATATATTTCATTACATAAACAGAAGAGAAGTTAGAGTCGATTACTTAAATCGATTGTAATCGATATTTCTGAATCTTTCGTGACTGTCGAAAATTCAAATATATTTCATTACTGCCACAAATGACGATGCGTTAATACAACTTTAATGTATGAATACGCATTTTAAATCTTACGTAAGATGATCATTCACCCCCTCCCCCCCCTCTCGTAAGATGTAGTAAGAATCCGCCGACCCCCCCCCCCCCCTAAACGTCTTACGTAATTTATGAACGGCCCCTAAGCAAATTCTTGTACGTCCAGGGCTTTGCTTATAATCCAACGGGAATTTGAGTGCAGAGAATAAAAAAAGAATAAACAAAAGTCTGGCTGCGTTATATCAGCAGCGACTTTGTTTAGTAACCTTGAATATGAAATGTGATAAGTTTTTGTGGATTAAGCTATTTTATTTTATTGTTGCTATAGGTCAGTGTGTGTTAAAAAAGAATTGTAGCACATGGTTGCATTTTATGTTTGTTGGATAATTTAGTTTTAATTTCAGGCGCTGTATTTGTGTGCAGCGTGAAAGTATGAGTTTGGTTAATTTGCATTTGAAAATGCACAGGGGTGGAATATGCAATATGCGAGGTTATTGCAAAGGAGCGGAATGTGCAATTTATAAAATTATAACACCAGTATAAAGTATGAATTGGCAAAATTCAGTGGCTTTCCACTTTAAAATTTCATCCAAAGTTACTGGTTTTCTTTGAAACTTTTTCGGGATATGTTTTGATAGTGCCACTTGCCTTATAGGAATAATTTTTTTAATTCTCTTCAGTAATTCTTTCAATAGTTTATCTATTGGCAAGAAAAATAAACATTTTGCGTGCAACACCAAGGTCAATCAAATGCATAGGCTCTAGAAATTGGGTTACCATCCTAGTACCTATCGACTCCAATGCACTTTGCATATTTTTATGCAAACCTATGGTTGCTTTCTTTCTGAGAACTCCTGATCTGTCCTCAGTTGCGATGATCTAACACTAAAAGTGGTCATTGGTAGCATTTGCTGCAGCCTAGAAATGCATTATGGCTACCGATATCGCACATAAATGCTCTCGCCGGTGTGACAGTTTTCGGTTATGCAGAAATAAACCATTTTCAATAACTTCTGTCAATTCAGCAATAAAGTCATGAAGATAAGAATTCACATTATTCGGTTTTTTTTCCAAGGTAACTTCCGATCACAAATACATTAATATCTTCTATATTAACTACTCTTCCAATTATCGGCCATAGACTTTCCGAGCTGCTCTTAAAAAGAGGCAAACCATCTACTCCAATATCCATAATAATATTCTGATCTGGCAGTAGTCCTTCTGGTATTTTTTGTAACTGTTTCACTAGCCCCAAGTGATAATAAGTACCTGGTGACACAGTTCTTATTGTTATTTTTTTTTATTTAAATTCAAGAGAGTCCGCACATCGTTTGGCACATCGAGCCTTCAAAGTTTAAAATTTTTAATAGGGCGTTTGCACTTGATCTTGTTGGATTATGCTCCTCATCAGTGATGGCATTTTCGGTACATTTGCGTCCTGAAAAATTTTCTTCGGTACATTCGACTAGTTTTCGGTACATTTGCGTCATTTTCAGCACATTTGGAGAATTTTCAGTACATTTGGACAATTTATAATAATTACTTTTTTTTTAGTAATTTTTGCTAAAATATGTGATCAAAAGTCGTACGACCATTTTTTTTAAGTCAATTGAATGAAACCTCAACATTGCAGTAGCTGGCAATACTTCGGAATAATTTGAAATAAATATTGAAATACTTCCGAAATAAATTTGAATGAAGAGGATGTTGCGGATGAACACTTATTGTAAGAGTAAAGTTTTGTTGTGATACTGAAGAGTTCGATTGAATCAGAATATATTTATATTACAAATAAGCAAAGAAAATTAAGTTAAGGAATGAGGCACTGCTCATGTTTCCTTACCCAAAAGAGATGACCTTTGGTTTTTTTCTTTTCTAGAAAGATATAGAAATTCAGTATTCACACAGAAGTGATGAGCTTTATCTTTTTTCTTTTAGTGAAATATCAAAATTTTTACACATTTTAATAAAATATGGCAAAAAAAAGACAAAAAATCCAAAAAATACATTCGGTCTATAAAAAGTACATTTGAAGTCTCGATTCAGAACATTTCCACAAAACCCAAATGCCATCACTGCTCCTCATACCAATTTACCGATTTCTGTTGTAAATTCAAGCCTTGGCATGGTTCATCCAAACCAACATAGTAAAAACTTTCAAGTTCTTGGTCTAACTGAATTTCATTTTGTGTCCCCACGGTAACACACTCCACATTCTCAGTGTCGTTCAAGGAATCCTGGACAGCTTCAGGAATCTCCACTCTTTCTTCTTCAGTAAAGCAAGTAGTTTCGCATTTTTATACCATACACCGAGGGTATATTCACCTTGTCTCTCCGTTTGTAACACCTCGAAGGGGGCGTGACAGGTATGGAAAAGTATATATATTTTTGATCAGCGTCACCACCTGAGTCGATTTAGCGATGTCCGTCTGTCTTTCTGTCTGTCTGTCCGTTGAAATCAGGTTTACGGGAAAACCAAGAAAGCTAATTGTATGAAACTTTCACACACAGGTCACATCTTCTTGCAGGCATCTTGCTATTGAAAATGGGCGAAATCGGTTGACGGACACGCCTACCGCCCATACTCTATGTAAATTTACCCAGGCCAATTTTGAAAAAAGTTGCAGCGATTTTGATGAAACTTGGTGATTTGGTGCACATGTGAACTAAATTAGGATTAGGCTGGGTTTCAAGTTTCCAAAAGGTCGTACAGGGGCGTGGCACATCCCTAAATTTTATCATTTAAACTACCATATCTTGTAAGCGATATCTTGATTGCGATGAAATTTGGTAAACGGATACATATTAAATATATCTTGAACTTAGATAAAAGTGGGCGGAACCGAGAAAATGGGCGTGGCACTTTTCAACAGTTAAAAATTTTGATTCCGTATATCTCAGAATTGGCACAAACGATTTCCATAAAAGTTTTGGGGATGATGCCGCTGAAAGCAGTCATCAATACAATCTCAGCTACTTTACTGAAAAAACTTGCTCAAGGGCGTGGCTCCGCCCACAATATTTATAAACGTTATATAAAGAGAACTAACAACGTAATCGTTATGAAATTAAATGAGGTAGATATACTTCCTATAAGGTCTCTTATAACAAAAATTTGGTTCAATAGCACCTGTGGGCGTGGCACCTCCCATATAAGCAAAAAACATTTATTGTTATAGACAGTGTGCTATGAGAGTAATCTTCATAAAATTTGGTCTATAGATGTCAGTTATTATAAGCTTTAAAACTAAATGAATTTTGGCAGGATTGCATCAGTGGACGTGGCACCTCCCATATAAACATAAACTTGTAAGCGCTGTTTTAAGTGAACTATTGCAGCAATTGCTATGAAATTTAATGTAAGTGGTTCAGTTGCTATAGAGTATATCTAAATCAAAATTGGCTGAAATCACACCAGTGGGTGTGTCACCGCCCTAAATTTAAATGTAACTGCGGCACATATCGCAAGCTATACAAGCTGTTGTGCTGAAATTTAATATGAGTATGTCGATCACGAATATAGTTTATTGAACCAAAAGTGGGCGGAATTGGACAAGTGGGCGCGGCATATTTCTAATTTTTCATTTCTATTCGATTTTTTTCAACATTTTCCTTATTCTTTCGACTTTTTCAACCCTGTAACTTTTTCCAATATATCCTATATGTATTGTTCGACTTTTTCAACTTTCTTCATTAGTTTCTTTATTTTTTCAACTTTTTCATCCATTTTGAATTGTTTCAAGTTGTTTCGACTTTTTTAGAGTTTTTCAACCTCTCTCAAATTTTTTCAACACTTTGCATATATTTTCGACTTTTTCAACATTTTTCAACCTCTGTCAACCTTTCTAACATTTCACATTTTTTTCGACTTATTCAACCTCTTCAACGCCTTTTTAACATTTATTTAAAAGGTACTTTCAACGCAGTGTAGGGTATGTGAGTTTCGGCGTGGCCGAAGATAACACCTTAACTTGTTTTAGTTCACTTAAGAGTTTCTTTTTTTCTTTCGCAATGATTCTGCGAACGTTACGGCGACTACTTCTTCCACACATCATTTAAGAACTTTAAAATACTTACCTTTGAAATTGTTGTATTTCGTAAATTTAAAATGGACGATTTTCTTTTGTAAATAAATTTTTAACTTGTATTTGCTATTCTGCAATTTTTACTTTACTGTCACTAATGAAAAAAAAAACTACAATATTTTTATGACTTTTCTCTATTTAGAGTTGCCATTGAAAAAGAAACTAAACAAAAAAGTCTTAACCTAGTGGCTGCAGTTATTTTGCAATTAGTAGTAAGGCAATTGCTCAGTCTACAACCACAGGTATGTAATTCACCGTTCATTGTAAATTGGCTGGTAAAATCAAAAAGTTCTAGTTTTACAATATTTTATGAGGTGGTAACTTTTGTTGTTATTGTGTCCCATATAAATGCAAATTACCACTAGTTGATAAATTTGAACATGTGTTTAAGAATGTATTTTGAAAGTTGCATTCGTTTTCAATGTTGGTGACAGAAACGTATAGGAAAAAGAGAGTGACAAAAACATAATTTGCGAACAATAAATTTTTGAGCTCACAGTTGTATGATTTGACAGATGGTAATTTTGTCACGTTACAATTTCACTATGAACTGTGAATTGCATAAAGGAGTTTTTTCAACACGCGTTGTCCACAACTCGCTTTTTAGCATAACTACGGCGTTATCAAAACCAATGTGCATTGATCGTGTAGCCCATTACATATACAGAAACGTGCATTGAAAAATCGCTGGTGTGGCCTTAGCCTTAGCTGACGCAAATATCTCTATCAAATATTGGAATTTAAAGAAAGCAAAAATATATCATGATTGCTTATTGACAGCTGGACTTAAATAATTTTGAAAATTTTTGCAATAATTTTTATTTGCGTCTGTTTAAATTTGCCATTAAGTTTCCGATATAAATCTGAAAAAAATATCAAAATTACCAAAAAAATTATCTGAAATAAATTTTGGAACTACCAGATACAGGCAACTTAGATTTTTGGTGTCAACTGCACCGAAAGTTTTCTGTAACTCATTTGAGAATTACACTACAGATTTTATTACACAAAAGGTCTATATCCTAATTAAGTAGTGAAAAAAGTGGTGCTAGGCAAAACTTAATAGCAAAGGAGATAGCAACCATGGGATCTAGTGAACTGCTTCGTTCAGAAACTCTTGTAAGCCATGATATTTGCTTTATAGCGATTGACAAACAGCTTTACTTTAAATCCTATTTACTTTGAATTTTACAGAAATTTATTTAAAACAGTGCATAAAAAAAGCAACGTCATATCTTTTTGTTGCGCATTTGACGAATTACGTGTTTACATTGTAAAAAATAAAATTAATTGGTCTGATGGTATAAACTTTACAGAAGTTGCTGCTTGCAACTACATACATTTTCTAAACGCAACCATTTTTGCAAAGCATTTAGATTTTCAACAAATTTCACAGCATTTCTTAAAAAAAGATAAATTTGCTGTCACTCCTCACATTCTTCCAAGGATTAATGATTGAAGGTATCCTTATGAAATTTACCTGTTACCCGAGGTAGCCTTGACATCTGACCCAACTTACGGTGATATGGAACGAATGTTAGCATTTGGCTGCCATAAAAATTTGAAGGACCAAATAATTCATTTGTATGCCGTATAGATATAAAGATGCTGAGGTAATCCAGCAAATATCAACGCTTTTCTCAGCTCCTACTGCACCATTGACTTCGCAGTAACTTTTCACAAATATGATCCGTTTGGGTGGAAACCGTGCCAGCACAAATCGTACTAAAATTGACGCTGTCAACTGTAGCGAAAATGATCGACATAATTTAAGAATACAAGAAATTCCAATATTTTCATCAAGGCCACCAGACACCATTGGTGATAACAGCTACATATAGAAAGGAAGCGCATATGGAGACTAAAAAGGTTGAGCAACTTTAATTACTGTAAGACATGGTGATTTTTTGGTGGAAACTTTTTTATTAACTTTAAAGTACGAGTAACTACCTAGTTAGTAAAAATTAGAGAATTGTTCCTATATCTAACAGTACGTATTTTATTTAAAAATAAATTATAATAAATGCGAATAACTTGATTTTAAACAGAATTTTTTATAAGTTTTGTGCAACTTTCAAATTAGATGAAATTCGAAAATTCTACTTTCAGTTTGCATCAATAATTAGTTCACTTATAATTTTTGTCACTTATTACGATATAGTATGCAGGAACCGTCGATATCTGTATCATTTCGTTCAAATTTTCATTATAGAATAAATAGTTTGAAATTGGTGATGCACTCCTATTTATTTTCATCTAATCGTACAAACGATTTTTATACCAAAAACGAATGGCTTTTTTTAAATGTGTAATTTTCTACTACGATTTTTTGAATAACTTCTGTGTACTTCTTCTATATAAATAAAATGATAGCCGTTTTCGATGAACGGGATTCACGCAAAATCTACTGAATCAATTTCGATCAAATTTTTTTAGTTATCTTCTTAGGCGCTTGGTCTTAACATAGAATTAAAGTTATCACGATATTTCTCTTAAATATTAAAGTTTGAAAATTGCTAAAAGAAATGAATTTCACACATAGAAAGAAGCATGTAAGCATAACAAATCGTTTAATGGCAAGTTAGTGGGTTAGTAAGGGTGTGTGCGTTTTATTTTTATGTGGCAATGCAATAGAAGACAAAAAACAGAATTTTACTTTCGCTCTCATTCTCAATTTGTCAACACAACAACGTGGAATTTTCAAACAATGAAGAATGAAAAAAAATTACAGTAGGTTCACACATAGAAAACACACATGCTGTCATACACGGCTTGACAACATGTGTGACTGTCAATATTGCTTTGAGTTCACATTATCGAGCATGCCATCAAACATCAATTGCAGAATTTATGAGCTTCCACATCGAAGTAAACTGCATGAAATCTTATTTCAAATGAAAAATGTTCACTAGGCTTGGCAGTCAGTTCAAAGAGATTGTATGGTTGGACAAGCCAGCAGGAAAGTCAACCATTTTTGAGATCCATCCAACATGTGTGTCAAGCGGTCGATCCTAGAGTTCACATTATCAAACATTGATGTTGTCAAGCCATGTTGGACAACATGTGTGATAATGTGAACTGTGCTAACTGAATGTGTTAGTTAGGCTTTGTTGTTTGTCTTTCACATGACAATGCAATGGAATATTTATGGAAGAGAAAACAACAACAACTCTAGATCTGTGAATAAGAATCAAAATTGACTGTTACAGTTCTATATTACGCTCTCCGCCGCCAATGCGACCTCTGCAAAATGGAAGCCAGTTTTGATAATCTCATTGGGAACTTATTAAATTAGAATCACGACTATGTTCGATCAGTGCAGTTTTATGTAGCCAGTTATAAGACTATAAAGTAAAGGCGCCTGAAGGCTGCCATTTTGAAATCGTTCGGGTTGATATTAAAAGGAGCGAAGTGTGAGTCCTGTCGGTGAAAGTAGTGGGAACACTTTTATCGCAGTTGCAGAGCAGAACATTGAACCCGAAATACTTAGAGACGAACACATATGGTGTGTTTGTCGGTGGGTTGCCGTACAAAGAGTGTTTTTTTTTGTACTTTATTTAGAATTTGTTAATGTATATACATAAGTATAACCGGTATAAAATGAATTCCTAAAAGGCGATTAATTTTGTGGGATTTAATTATTTCAAATTAAAATACATCCAGGCCTTTAAGAGAGCACTAGTTACGGTTAGTTGATTTAAAAATATCAATTGGGAATTTCCTTATCATATCTTCAGTTAAATAATTAAAATTTTTTTGGATTTAATTATATTTTTATAAATATATTTAATATATTATTTTCTTACGTTTCTTTTAATTCGAATTAAGAGTAAGCCTTATAGTTCCAAAAATAAAATTTTCCCAACTTTTTTTAATACATATCATACATAACTTATCATTTTGAGGAATAAAATAAATTTATTTTAATAAGTTCTATTTTATTGATTCACAATTTTTTAATGAGTATATTTTTTAGAAAATTTTAGAGTAAAATTTATAAGTGAAATGATGAAATTGAAATTGCAAAGTAGAAATCCTCAAGTGTTTACCCACATTACACCCCTCTTATTTTAATCTAATTTAAACGATACAGATTTATTTTTCTTTGAAATAACAGGATGTGTGTAAGAATTTGATGCTGGGTTGATTATTGTGAAAGGCTCAAAATATGCTGGCCTTAGTCGATCGATGGAAACCGTATCGGTTCTTGGACCAATTTGTATTTTAAAGTACTTTTCATTTCTTTCCAATACCTTATGTGGTCCTGAATATTTAAAGTCTAGTGGTTTACGAACTTCACAGCGAATCCAAACATAAGCCCATTTTTCTAAGTCCTTATGTACAAAAAATCTTGAAGTAGAATGATTACTTGCTTGAACAGATTTGATATTTTCAATAGTATATCGCAACTTGCTCAAAATTTCATTCGAACTGTCAGTTGTTGGTCTTGATTATTTTCTTTAAAAAATTCTCCAGGTAATTTCAATGTTTCGCCAGAAAACAACTCTGCTGCTGATGACTGAATATCTTCCTTAAATGCAGCTCGCAATTCAAGTAACACTGTGCAGGGCTGTCGCTGTCACTTCAATCGCAGTTTTTCACTGCGATTTAAAGTATGACACTGCGACACTGCATCTTTTTTGAAAACACTGCACTTTCAGAAAAAAGTGTCGCAAAAAATTTTCAAATTATAAATTTTCAGTCATAAGTTATTTCCATTTATAAGCCATTGAGGGATGATGACATAGATGATGTCGAAGCCAGAAGAAAAAAATTTGGAAGAATTTTGGCTCGCTATATTTCATTAAAAAAAGCCTTAGGCGAAACTACTGTATGTATCCTGGTTTATAGAAATTTGTTGGGGCACTATTATGCCTACCTCACAGTAGCCATCCAAAGACCGCATTTTTTCACTTACAAATCAAATAAAAAATTCAACTTGGAATGGTTTAAAAGTGGAGACGGTTAATTCGATCATGCTCATTAAAGGAACGTTTCCTAATGAAGATTTTAAAAATTGGGTGCCATCAAAACAATTACTAAGAAATTACAAAAAATAGTCGTACATAAATCGTATTTTTATATTTTTTTTTAAAATAAAAACACTTTTTCTGGCTTTAGGTCAGTGTTTTATTTATAATTTTTCACAATATTTCGAGGAAGATCCTTCCTTATCTTCAGGGGTGACTAAAAAATAATAATTAAAACAATACACAATTGAATAAATTAACAAAACAAAACTTACGTTAAAATTATAGGAAAGCTAAACTAAAACTAACCTAATTGTCAACTAAATGTCTGCATATATGAGCACAATTTTCTGTGTCGCTCTTGAAATTTATTCTCTTGTCAGTGGGGGTATTAATAATGTGGAGCATCTCTAATATGAATCTCTTCTCATGATTGTTTTCTTCTTGTAAGATCTTCACAGCGTCAAAATTAGGAAAATGTCCAAGCTCAGCACAGTGGGCTCAAAGGGCTGTCTTAGGGGCTTGTCCATTTCTGTTTTTTTGGTCCGATCTGTGTCCTGAGAGTCTTGTCCTTAATTTGTTTTTTGTAGTACCAATATATACCTTCTGGCATACATTGGACCCGTCTCCGTCACAAAGAATTTTGTAAATAAGGCAGGATTTGTCAAGTTTTGATATTGCTGTAAAATTGTCCAACCTTATTATCTGTCTTATTAGCAATTTTTATGTCCTTAAACGCACTTAATTTCGCGAATCTCTTTGTCAAACCTGGAATATATATCATCGATTTATATATGAATGTACCCCTTTCCTGTCTTGGTCCCTTATCCTTATAAAAATTTTCTTTTAATCTTTTTGTTGTGTGTTTTGGAAAACTGTTTTTCTCTAAGATTTTCTCAATTCTTTTTATGTTGTCCCTATGGAATACTTGGTCGCTAATTTTTTTTTTAGTTTATTTTGATGTACACAGTACATAGAATATATAAACTTTTATTATTATCTTTTTTTTTATAAAATGTACTGATTTATGCCATTAAGGCACAAAATGACAATGTTATTTGTTTAATTTTAACTATTGATTACATTTTATTAAAAATGTACCGAAAAAGTGTTTTTTTTTTTTCATGTGATTTTAAAAATATTGTAGAATGTATCTTTTTCTTATAACACTGCAAAATTCACTGCACTTTTGTTTTAGTAACACTGCGAACACTTCACTTTTCCTCAACTTTTCGGAATTTACACTGCGGTCAAAAATTCCAAAACGACAGCCCTGACACTGTGGGAAGAGTTTACGTTCATTGACAATTTTCGTGCGATATTAGGGCTGCTTTTAAAGTCCGATGGAAGCGCTCCACCATGCCATTAGCTTGTGGATGGAAAGATGTCATCTGATGCACCTTCGCTCCTACTAATTTTGCCATGTTAAGAAATGTTTGAGAAGTAAATTGCCTGCCTCTATCCGTATAAATGTTGCTGGGACAACCAAACCGTGTAACCGATATGTCGTAGAATTCACGACAAACTTCTTCAGCAGTTATAATTTGCAGCGGCTTAGCCTCTGTCCAACGTGCAAAACGATCTATCATTGTAAATATGTATCTGTTACCTTCTGACGGAAGAAGAGGTCCAACAATATCTAAATGAATACAGTATAATTCACTTAGCAGCCTCCAATTAAAGCCATCAAATATTGCGCCCTTAAGCGAAAAATGGTCTTAGCCAAATTTCTTTAACCGCCTTATAGCGCATAAGTAAGGCTGTTAAGAGTGATAATTTTTTTTTTTCTTGAGCTCTTACCAAGAACATGTTCAGCAAAAAAGACTTACATAGTTTTCAACAAAATCATAACATAGGATAAAAAAAAACAATTCATTTATATGGACATTTAAGTTAAAAGTAATAAAGCGCACATCAATTACATTTATTCTTGTGTCTCCTACGGGAAACTTGAAATTTGAAATGTTGCATTTTTTATCAAAGGCTGTTAAGTGTAACTTTTAGTATGAAAAATGAATTTAACTGACCAATAATTAAGTGCAGTTAAAGCAAATGTGCTCTAAAGCGGGAGGCAGCTAAAAAAGATATTTTCTCACATATACGTAAAAAAATGCAGCAGAATCTTGATTTTGGGCTGGTAACTTACATGCGCCCTTAAGCGAATAGGCAGCTAAGCGAATTATACTGTACTTGAAAAGCGATGTGTAGCACTCGGGAAACTTCCATGAGGTGACTTACAGCCCTATTCTGATTGTTAACTTAACAAGGAATAATAAAGGTGATCTTGTTAATCTAATTGTTATGAAATGTAAATACATATTGGTATTCTAAAAAATTATTAACAATATAAAAGCTTTTGAATTCCACATACAAAAGCTTTCGTGGTAAACTTGTCAAATTTTGACTTTTTAATTTTAAATTAATAAAATAACAAAAAGAGTAATAAAAAACCGGAACACACAAGGCAACGTAGCGAAGTAGTTAGGACTGTGAACTCATAGCTCACGTGCGTGTGTTCGATACTCGTAAATCCAAAATTTTTATTTTATTGATATCAATGAAAATAAAAGTTTTTTTAAGAGATGGTTGTAAATATTTAAAACTACGTTATTCTGTCTTTTAAATTTTATAAAAAAAAAAACATTTTTACTTAGCTCAATATTGAAATATCACTCCTTGTTAAGATACTTTCTGACATTAAAAAAAATAATAAAGAAAAGAGCTTTCAAATTTTTGCCAGAATACGGAACATTAACAACTTTTTAATGTTAAATATTTTGTTAATGTGGTGAGCTTTGTTAAGCTGCCAGAATAGGACTGTTAGTGTGTTGAATTACTTTTGATGCTTGACACTGTCAACATAAATTGACCCAATTTCTACAATCTTTTTTATCAGCTGGTGCTAAAATTCAAGCGAAATTAAATGATCTTACAAAAGGCGTTACTAAAAACGAAGTTTGATTAGCTGGACTGAAAAGTTAGAAGATGATTTCAATAACTCGACATAAATTGACCCAACTTCTACAATCTTTTTTGATAGAAGGCCAAACAAAACGTTGTGTTATCAAAAAGTTGCGTGTTCATATCACGTCGGGGTCACCAATTTGTGAGGAATAAAATAAATTATTTTTTAATAAGTTCTATTTTAATGATTCACCATTTTTTAATGAATATATTTTTTAGAAAATTTTAGAATAAAATTTATTGATAATTGAAATTACAAAGTAAAAATCCTTGTGTTTACCCACAGTTTATGTATATCAGATTTTGTTGCTGGTGTATTCCACCATCGCGACCTTCTGAAGCACACTACAAGAAGAATAATTGAGATGCAAAAAGAGGTTATCAGAGCAAAGATGAATAGAAGTCAAGATACATGAAATATTTTCTCAAATTACCGGCATTGACAAGGATTTGATATTTTGACTTAAAATAATTTTAATAAGCATGTCTTGTCAATTTCCTTTAATTGTAAACAAATTTCAAGTATACTGCTTTGAAACCGCAAAAATTATTCGAAACATGTATTCCTGGCCGCCAATGACAGCAACTTTACACAAAGTTCTTATTCATTCAAAGGAAATTATAGAGGGTTTAGTTCTTCCTATTGCTTATTTTGGAGAAAAATCAGCAGAGTCTCGACACAATTTATACAAATCTGATAGACTACATCATGCACGCAAAAGTAACCGCGTTAATACACTTTTAGACGTGTTTCATAGAGCAATGGACACATCAGATCCAATAATTTCTTCGCTGACTTTAAATAGACGCATTCAGACTAAAAAGCGTCTCCAACTTCCGACAGAAGTGATCCAATTATTAAGGTGTGAAATCCCAGTCGAAGAACTTAACCTAACAAGCTATGAAACACGCGAGAATGAAGAAGAGGAAGATGAAATTGGGGAAACCGCAATTTTAAGTTCAATGTATTTTAACATTTTAACTAATTTATCTTTAGAAAGTGATGCTTAAGTAAACGTTATGTATTTCTTAACCTAATATTACAATCTATAAATAAAAACACATCTGTTATTTCATTAATTATGGAATTTGGAAAAATTGTAGTACGTGCCATTTTTGACCCGGTAGCACAAGGGTTAAGATTTTTCTCAGAGTTCTTCTTTTAGTCTAGAATCAACATAAAAAATACATTTCCAGTTAATCACCATGATAATATAGCCGTTATTAGTTTTGGCCAGTGAAATGGGCTATTTGACCTATAGTGGATCGGTTTGTATGGAACGGCGGTAATAAATAGTAATAATTGAGCTAGAAATTTGGTACAGATGTTCTTAAGATAAAGACAACAAAAATTGGTGAATATGAAAGAAATCGGTAAACGGACACGTCTGACTCCCATTCAAAGGTGGGATGTGGTTGTGACTTTTTCTTTAAAATTGGTATCAATTTTCATTGGTTTGGCAATGTTGATCTTAAAAATGTTATAAATTTTGCGATGTCTTTTATAGTTTTCAAGTTATTAGAGAAAAACCAAAACACGGTGGCTTAAACAACAAAGTTGGTGGTTAAAACAACAAAAATCTATGAATATGAAAAAAATCAGTTAACGTACACGCCTGCCGCTCATACAAAGGTGGGATGTGGTTGAGACTTGTCCTTCAAAATAGGTATCGATTTCCAATAATTTGACAATGCTGATTTCAAAAATCTTTGCAATTTTACGATTGCTTTTATAGTTTTCAAACTATTAAAAAAAAATTAAAGTAGATATAAAAACTAATGATTTTTTAAATTTATTTTAATCGAATGCTTTATAAGCTTGAAGCATTTTTTGTGCCTCTGTTGATAACTCTTTATATTTTTTTTTTTGATTTCGCTTTATTGGAATTTTATCTGATAAGAAGATCGGAAGAAATGCAAGTGATGCAAAACATCTAGAGCAGTGGTGGGCATGAAATCTTACAAAAGGGCGAAACAACAACATCAAGCAACAACAAGTTTTTTTGCTGTCATTTCTAAATTCGCCAACAGCACAAAAAAACCAAATTGCACTACAAATAAAAACAATTGCTACATTCGTCAATGTAACGTTCGCTCACTCTCCGTGTCGGGCTGTAAAAAAAATCGCTCCGTGAATAAATTCGATTTTCATAGTGAAACCGTGAATTTAAAAGTTTTAAAAATTGGGACAGAGACGAACATATAAATTTTAAAACAAGTTCGATTTAAAGACGGCAGCTTCCCTGCCCTTAGTGGCAAAACAAATAAAAATATTAAATTGTTTATTTTATCTCACGATAATAAACAAGTAAAAAAAAAAATTCCGGTTGAGCGCTCACCTCCAAAAGACTCATCGGTCAGTGCGGAGTCAAAAAAAATATAAAAAGTGGTGGAATTCGGATAGCAAAAGTGCTAAAATACATGCAAGCGCGCGTACCAACACCAAAGTGTCGCCCAACAGCATCACTGTTCAACCGATCGATTCCGCCCCAGCAGGCAAATGAGCAAGGCCTGCCTCAGAGAAGGCCTGCTAGCACTGCTGCGATTATATAAGAACATCTTAAAACTAGATTGTCATGCAAATAAAAATACAAACACAGAAGGCATAATATGCCTTCCCACAACAGACGTGCTATCAGACCTGATATTAGAAGGCAAAGAAGAAGGACCCCATTTACTTTAAAGCTTTTCTGTTTCTTTTTTTATTTCATGTATTGCAATGTTTTATGATTCGGCATTACTTTTTTGTCATGTGCATTGTACATATACGACATGAAAAGTAGACACATGGTTAGAAATTAAGAGAGGTGTGCATATTGCCATTGTCGTCTTCTGTTGTTTCATGTTATGTTAAGGAGGTAAAGTTTTGTGTATTCTCTTTGTCAAATTGTAAATTAAGAAACATCACAAAAAAAAATCATTAAAAATATATTAACGAAAGTAAGATGGCGCAGATAAAAAAAAAACAATTAATATTTAGAGTCTTTACGATGTATTAAAATTTAATTTTTACCAAATACTTCTGAGAGTCCTACTACGATAAGCGGTCTTAAAAAGCCTGCTTAGGAAGGCCTGTTTTCTTGGGACATTTCATATAAAAAAGAAAGTACGTTTGAAAGGAGGGTGGAAGGCCTTGTACTTACCAAGGAAGGCCTTTTAGAAGCACTGTTTGCTCCTGCCCTTGCCTACTGGGGCGCAAAACCACACACACCGAGCACACACACATCAAACAATATTAGAAATTACTTAAGAGCCATCTGCATCTAATCAAGCGGGTACTCTCTCTGCTAAGTCACCATGGACTGTACAATGTTGCTCTCCCTTAATTCCCCAGCAGGGAAATGTGTCACCGATGCCAAATTCAACACCCCATCAGGAAAATGATGCAAAAACCGCATGTATAAAATTGCTCAATTTTTCTAGTATTTCTAATCTGAGAAAGACCAATACCACCGATAATAACTCCAAGAAGATTGTAGCTTCAGCGATCCAGACTGGATTGGATCGCAAGTATAAAAATGCTCAATTTTTCTAGTATTTCTAATCTAAGAAAGACCAATACCACCAATAATAACTCCAACAAGATTGTAGCTTCAGCGATCCAGACTGGATTGGATCGCTATATTAAAATCAAGAGAAAGCTAAGCCCATCAAAAGCAAATAAATCAAGAAAGATATATAAAGTGAGTGAAAACAAAAAAGTTTCAAACAACCCACTTAGCCAAAATCGATATGCTTTGCTGATAACCACCCACCTGCATTGAATAACAACAACATGAACAACTCAAACAATAAAACGCTGAAGCCTCCCCCCATTTACTTACGTGAACGTAGTTCTAATGCGCTTGTTTGTAATTTGGTTTCTCTAATTGAAAAAGATGCCTTTCATATAATTCCTCTTACGAAAGGCAATGTTTCCGAAACCAAAATACAAATTTATGCAGAAAAAAATTATAGAACAATTGCTTCTTACCTGGATAAAAATAATAAAAGCTACTACACCTACCAGCTTAAAAGCAGTAAAGGTCTCACAGTTATATTGAAAGGCATTGAACATTATGAATAAAAATAAAATCCTCCAACCGCTTTTTTGCGTGGAACTTGAACCAGACGTACGAAAAATGGGGAAAACGATGTCCATCCTATTTATACTCTACGCTACTTAATAAATCGCAGAATATCCGTTGAGGAGCCCCATAAACGCATGGGTCCTGTGCAACGTACAAACTGCCAGGAGTTTGGCCACACCAAATCATATTGTACTCTTCGTACTATTTGTGTTGCTTGTGGCGACTTTCACCCTTTGTCCGCATGCACTACCGACAAAAAAGACGCTACTACAAAAAAATGCAATAATTGCGGAGGTAACCACACAGCTAACTACAGAGGTTGTCCCGTATACGCTGAATTAAAAAACAGAATGCGCTTACGCAAGGAAATAGTTCGAAATCCACCTACCCAAGTCATGCAGTCTTTTACAAGTAACATAGTACCTACCAACTTGTCCAACATATTGGATCAGACCTACGCTAACGTGCTTAAATCTAGTCAGGATAAACCTGCAAATATCATAAGTAGCTCTCAAAATCTTGAGACCAAGCTTATGACGCTCACGCAATGCATGACCCAGTTCATGACAACAATGCAGACAATGATGCATGAGATGATGAACAATCAAAACCAACTTATGAAAGTTTTGATTGGAAACAAATGAACACACTTAAAATCTGTCATTGGAATGCAAACGGCGCGGCGTAAGCCAACATGAATTAGAAATTAGAAACTTTCTCTGCAACAACGAAATTGACATTTTACTAATTTCTGAAACACATCTGACCCGCATGCACAATTTTAAAATTGAAGGTTATAAATTCTACAAAACCTGTCAACCTGATGGTAAAGCACGAGGAGGTACAGGAATACTCATTAAAAATCGTATAAAGCACTACGAATTCGAGCAGTATGAGAGAGACTACCTTCAAGCTACGTCGCTTTCCTTACAATGTTGGGATGACAAAATAACAGTTTCAGCTGTATATTGTCCGCCAAGATATAAGATTACGACAGCCCAGTTCGACCACTTTTTTAATTCACTAGGATCAAAATTCATAGCTGCTGGTGACTATAATGCGAAGCATAACCACTTTCCCGACTTATCAATCCAAAAGGCAAAGCACTTTGGCTTTCATTAACCAATCGCTGCAATGGTCTTGATTATGTCTCTACTGGTCAGCCAACTTATTGTCCATCAGACCTTCAAAAGACTCCAGATCTTATGGATTTTGCAATTACAAAAGGAGTCAACAAGAGGCAAATTTCTGCTGAATCATGTTTTGACTTGAGCTCAGACCATTCTCCTGTCATTTTGCATCTGCATAAATATGTAGAGCAGATGCAGACACCCAAAAGGCTTACAACAAATAAAACGAATTGGCTTAAAAATAAAAAATACATTAGTAGTCATCTTCGTAATGATGTTAGCCTTAAAGACTCGGAGGAGCTGGAATCAGCCATACAATTATATAGCAGCATGCTTGTATCAGCTGCTCTTCATGCCACTCCTGTGCAACCAACCTACATAAAGCAGCGCCTCAGCTCCTCACAAATAGAACGTTTAGTGAAGGAAAAAAGACGCCTCAGGCGACTATGGCAAGAAGTCAGGTCACCTACACTTAAACATAAGCTAACCTTAGCCAAACTTCAATTGAGAAATGCCCTCCGAGAAGAGTCTGAAAGAGGTATAGACTCTTACATTAAAAAGCTGAGTCCGCTAGAGTCTTCGAACTACTCCTTATGGAAAGCCATCAGAATTATAAAAAACCTACTGACATAGATTCTCCCATTATACTAAGCAATGGTTGCAGGGCTAGAAGTAACGAAGAAAAAGGGCAATCATTTGCTCACCATCTTAAACATGTATTTCAACCGAATCCTCCGGGCAACAGCTTTGAAATACCTTAAGAAACTCAAAATATGAGACAAATTTTGTTGCGCTTCACAACTAAAGAAGTTCATTCATACATAAAAACTCAACTGAACAAGAAGAAAGCATCAGGTCATGACCTACCCGACTAGAATTTTTCTTAGGCATGCCTAAATATACTTTTAGCCCTAACTGGGAAATAATTAGGCTAGCCAAAATTAGGAATTTGTACTAGCAGCTTAATTAGGCAATTGTTAGGCATTTCTAAATTAGTTTTGCCTATCAACTGCCTGATTAGGCCCTACTGCGGCATGCCAATGTTTGGTTTGCCTAAAGGTTTGGTCATGGTAATAAACTAAGGAATGCCTGAATTCAGTAAATCTGGGGAATAAATAGTCGTGACTAAGTTCGAATTTACTCCTGAACTGTAAGAAATGACTGATGACAGATGCAACGTTTCCTGAACTTTTTCAACTTTGATTTTCATCATTTCATTTAATTTTTTAACCCTAAGAGGTTCAACCAGGTCTGTGCAGACCTTTTGCATATAAACGTGTGTATAACTTTTTTTGTTTGGGTGTTAGAAATGAATCCGTCCATGACTTCCCAGAAGCGGCTACGGCGAACACGATGAGCACAAAATCCGACCGTTTATGGTTTTGTGTTCGTTTATATTCGTGTTTTCAAACGAAATGGTTCATACGGCACAAGTAGGTCTGTGCAGACCTCTCACACCTATGATAACTAAAATATGGTAAATTGTTACCTACAAAATGTTAAAAAAGGCACTTTCAGTGCAGTGTAGGGTATGAGAATTTCGGCCTGGCCGAAGATAACACCTTAACTTGTTATTGTTCACTTTGTCTTATTCATAGCATTAAACACATTTACACATACTTTTAGGACACCTGCCCATGTATTCCAATACAAATCCCATATAGGTCTGCGCAGACCTAGATGTACCAGTTAGCGCCAAAAAATCCCTGAACCTCCTAGGGTTAATGAATATTGACCTTGATATATTTATAAATTTGGTGTTTTATTATGCGAACTCAAATTAAAAAAAAAAAAATTTCGAAGAACTTTTCCCGCGCTGGAGTTGAACCTGGTCATTCCGAGTCGTTAGATGCGTAGCTTGACGCAATCAATAGTGACTCACTAAAAGCAAATAATAATAATTTTTCTAATAGTGTCATATTTGAATTGTCATTTTATCAATGTTCCCAGACTTGGGTGTTTTTGTAATGTTTGATTATTTTTTTTTTGCTGTAAATTTGTGTGGTAGCTGCTCGATAATTGCAATTAGAATATTAAAATAACACAAGCTTACTGTAGCAATGACTTTTTATTTATTTATAAAACAGTTTTGTGTCAACATATTTTTAATACAAACTGATATATAATCAAAAAAGCCTTTTCAAGAATGTAGTTATGCAAGTTGTTGTTAAATAGAATAAAATTTAGAGACGAAAGAGTGGTTATACGACTGAATTATGAAGTGCCGTTTTTTTTAACAATTGCAGTTTTACTTATGGATTTAACAATAATGTCACAATTATAAAGTAAATAATTATTTGTGTAAGATTTCATTGTGTCATACAATTTAGTGCAAGCACTAATTTGCAATGCTCAATGTAACATTATTTGTATTTTTTATTTTTGGTAATTGAAATAATTGTTGCAATGGAAGCTTACTTTTTTAGCCATTTTTGATAGAATTCCAATGTAATTTTCAAATTCGATCGCATCGAATTCATTCAAAATTTTTCTACATCACCTGCAAGATGCCGCAAATTATGTGAAATATATCTTTTCGAATTGGGACTCAAAGTAGTTCCAAAGCATGTACACGTGTAGAAGTTAAAAATGGTTCTACAATTTGTTTCTAAAAACTTTTTGCAAAACCACAAATATCCAAAATATATCAGAAATTATCAGAATTCGGTCGCTTTCCAATATTTATGGTATATTAGAGGTCTCGGTTTCCCAAGTAAGCGTCAGCTTTGTACTATAAATATGTTTTTTCTTAAAATAAAACACAGTTAACACAAAAGCATTCAAAAACAAGCTTAATAAAGTAAAGTAACTTTTCAAATCAGAAGGAACATTAATTTACAGCGGTTCATTTAATTGTCAAAGAAAAATCAACCAAAATGAAAAAAAAAAAATAATTTCTACCAAACCAAAAATTTTCTACCAAATTTGGGGAAATCTACCAAATGTGGCAGCGCAAGTAAACATTGAATTTTTCTAATAAAATCTAAATAATTTTTTATGATTCGTTATAACTTTTTTGTTTTCATAATTGTATATATATGAGATCAAATGTGGAAACATAGTGATGAACTATTTGAATGTTGCCCGGGTAACTCTATGCTTTGATGGTGTGTCAAAATATGAATATATATGAACTCTGTGTATGAATGACGACTGACAATATAAATAAATAAACTTCACAAAAATAAATTCAGTTAAAATAAGTCAACAAAAATATTAACGGGGAAAAGTGTGTGGGTAATAAAAATCATATAAAAAGTAGTATGAATTATTGTGGCGCTGCACTGCAATGACGTGAAAAAAACAACCAATGATAAAAAATGTTTCCCCAAGACACAACATTTTTTTTTTTTTATTTCCCCCTTGTAGAAAGGGCCCAACGAGAGCCTAATGAGGTAGGCGTTGAACAATCCTATTTAGGAAAATTTGGGGCACACCGTTACAATACAAATTAGGTTGTCGTTGGGGTTCCACACTTGGCTCTAACGTCTGGTTAGGCAAAACCAATGAGGACCTAATTTACGCCTAACGACATTTTCTAGTCGGGTAATAACTGCTAATATGCTTATTGAATTACCTTACTGTGCAGTCAGACACCTAACCATACTTTTTAACGCTATTACTCGATTGGGCTACTACCCAAAAAGCTGGAAGATGTCTCAAATCACAATGATTTCTAAGCCTGGGAAAAATCCCACACAAGTTTCATCATATCGGCCAATAACCTTGTTGCCAACCACATCAAAACTTTTTGAAAAGCTGCTGCTCTCGAAAATTTTGCCCCACATGAACCAACTCAACATAATACCTCAGCACCAATTTGGTTTCCGCAAAAAACATGGAACTATAGAGCAAGTTCACAGGATAATAGCAAAAATTAGAAAGACATATGAAGAAAAAAAATATTGCTCAGCAGTGTTTCTAGATGTAGCTCAAGCTTTTGATAAGGTGTGGCACGATGGACTTATACACAAGATAAAAAAATTACTCCCTAAAAATACCCATGCTTTACTAGGGACCTACCTCACAGGACGAAAGCTCTGGGTAAAATGCAACGACTACATTTCAGATGACGTTGACATTTTTGGAGGCGTACCACAAGGTAGTGTTCTTGGCCCAATTCTTTACCTAATTTACACTTCTGACTTGCCAACAAACAACTAGGTGCTTACATCTACTTTTACTGATGACACTGCAATTTTGTCTTGTCACGCAGACCCTCATAGTGCGTCACATACCCTCGAAGAACATATGCGTCTAGTTGAAACATGGCTTTTAAACTGGCGAATAAATGTAAACGAGCAAAAAAGTAAACATGTAACTTTTACACTCAATAAAAAGACTTGCCCCACAGTTCACCTAAATAACACCGCAATACCTCAGAGCACTGAAGTTAAATTCTTAGGTATGCACCTCGACAGACGCCTTACTTGGAAAGTCACATTGAAAAGAAAAAAATTCAAATGAAGTTGAAAGCATCAAGCAATATTTGGCTTTTGCATAAACATTCAAAACTCAGCCTTGAATATAAAGTTCTTTTGTACAAAGCTATTATTATACCTATATGGTCATACGGAATCCAGCTGTGGGGCAACGCAAGCTCATCGAATATAGAAATATTGCAAAGGTCTCAGTCAAAAATACTTCGAACTATTACCGGCGCACCATGGTATGTCAAGAATATAAGCATACACCAAGATCTTGTTATACCTTTCGTTAAGCAGATACAGGAAAACATAAAGCGATCGTATCAACAAAAACTACAGCAACATCCAAACATACTGGCTAGGAACCTACTCCTAACATCGAATAGGTCTCGATTGAAGAGACAAGACTAACCACCCCTGTAGCTATTATATATACGCATAATGGGTACTCCTCTCACAACAGAAGACAAAATTTGGAAAAATAACATTTCTAAGCAATGGCTTGGAAAAGTCCGAAGTTATATTAGTTTCTTAAGATTTGTATAATTATTGTTAGTCTCCAACATTCGTCAAGACACAATGCGGTACCGTCGTTTATGCCTTTGTGTGTTGTTTTTGTTTTCATTTGAACTCAAGCAAACGCTGTACCTCGATTGCGTTGAAATTCTGCGAACTTTTTTTCAATTATTTGTGCGTCAAGTAACGGTTTGTTCAATGAGGGCAGATAGAGACACTACGTGCCCACCACTGCTCTAGAGTAACACACTGCTGTTGTGCAACCTCGCATTTTTAAAAACTTTATTTGATGCTTCCTGAGCTTCTTCAGAAAGCTGTCCAATTGGAACTTTTAGTTCTTGCATAGTTTCACTTCCAAGAATTAGAACTTTGTGCACGGAAGGAGGCATGTTGTACCAATTTTAGTCCTTTTTATAAAGTTACACAGTTTTTTGGGTAAAATTGTGAAAACTTTCGAGATTTATAACTTCTCCGGAATCAAGAGCTTGTAAAATAGTTCCACAATTTTTGTTTGCATCTATAAATTACTTACAGCATTTACCTTCACTTCAACGCTTTAATTTTTTCCATGTCATTAATTTCCGTTGGTTTAGCTCCGCAAATGTTGCATGATGCCGGAGATTGTTGGAGTGTCAAAAAATTGCACACTTTTCCATCGATCATAGTGCAAAGTAGATTAAAAATTTATGTTAAAATTTTACAACGATTAGTGGAAGCAAATTTTAAATTTCTTTAGAATAATATCTATATTCTTGCATTGTTTAAGCAGCTGTTTCCTTTACAAATTAAGGTTTAATTGGGCGGCAAAACTGTATGGAAGATGGTCGATTATTTTTCCACAATGTATGGTTGTTTTCATCATTTAAAATTTATAGTGGTACAAACGATATTATGAAAACGCCATGAAATTTTGCTCATTCCTTTGTTTTGCTAATGCAAAAGTGGATGACTCTTTTGCATTAATTCCCTCACTACTCCAACTTTGTTTGAAGGTTTGTTGACCTGAAGAACCATCCATCCCCCATTTACCGTGCAGAGTCAAATCTTTTTGGTTTGCACCGCTCAGTGTTTCAACATCTAATGCGTTGAACAGTGTGATTCAAAAGAGATTGAAGCCTTATTTCTGCATCACTTTCACTTATATTAATATTCTGTGGGTAGTATTCAGATTTGGTTTCTCAGTTTTTTCATACGGCGGATATAACTTATCATCAAGTAGCGTCTTGTTAGATGACCTCAGATCTTCATATATAGACTTAGAAAGGCCTAAGTTTATAAAAGTGCCAATGCACCGTTTTGATGGTTTATCTCTTCTGTTTTTGAAAAGCATTCGATATTTACCTTTTTCTTGCTGCTTTCGACAACACATCAAACACATTAATACTCTGTTGCAGCCAGTGGCGGATTTAGGTTCAATGCCGCCCTAGGCCTTGCCGATGTGCCGCCCTTTTTTTTCTATGTAAAAGTGATTGTCAAAATTATATATCTAATTACACTATTCAACAAGATTTTCCATAACAAATTCCGATAACATTTTTTAACTATGTATAGTGAAATTTTCCTTGGAATCCGAATATAGAAATGTTTTTTTTCGATTGGTCCCAATTTTCCATATAAATGGCAAAACTCAAACAAATGCACTGTTGAGAGTACATACTTCACTTAAATGCTTGTAATAACTTTGATTCTCAGCCAAGCCAATTTTATATATGTCTATAGTGTAGAGGAGAGTCTTACAAACACTTTAAGGTATTAATGTTATGGCTGTTATTATCAAAAGTAGATAAAAACATCTTTTTTTCCGCTTTCTGTTAACGAATTCCAACTTTAAAGCCCTCTATCTGGAATTAATTATGTGTATCCAAAATGGGATACTTAATAGTAGTTCGAAAATTTTCTTGCCCAGAAACAGGTGCTCTTTCGTTTGCTCGTGACTCGTCTGACTGAAGTTTTCTGATTGTTTGGCGACAAGTATCATTATAATAATAATCATGGACTTCATATAAGTTGTGTCTGTTTACTTTCGTAGTTAAATTTGTAGTTAAATCCGTAGTCAAATAATTTCAGAGAGAAGACCGCAATTTTTCTCAAAATGATATTTAACTAAAAAAAGTGAACAGACAGGAATTAGTTAAAAATGTAGTTATATGAGCCAAGTGTCAAAAACGAAAAATTTATTTTATTACGATCGTCAAATTTCGATTCGTTACAGATTTTTTATTTTGATTTAGTTAATCAATTTTATATTTCTATTTTAACAATACAGGTATCAGTTGATAGGATATTTATTGAGATTTAATTTAGTGTGTAAAAGTTTCATATCGGTGCATTTATAAGCAAGAAAAATAGGTTCAAAAATTAAATTTGCACAAAAATGAAATTTTTATTTATTTATTTTTTTGAACAGCTGTTTATTTTTTGACACTTGACAAAATTTAACTACAAAAATTCTTTTGGCGATTTTTGTTAACTATTTTTCGGAGAGAGAGTGAACAGCTGTTTATTACTCTCATTTTCGCGCTCATATTTAACTACATTTGGAAGTAAACAGACACGAGTTAGGCAGTTTTAGGCAGATTTAGGCAACAAAAGGCGCCTTAAGTTAACTTTTGGCGAGTAAACAGACACACCTATAGTGTCTTGGCTTTTTCTTCATATTCAGAAAACTGTTTATCTCTCATATCTTGAAGAAAAGAAGCCAAAAGCCATAAATTTGGACAACGGATGATAAATTGATTTGAGAATCCTGAAGATTTTTATTCGCAGCATTAAAGCGATTTAAAATTGCGTTCCAAACAATGACTATTATTGTTGTTACTAAATGCTGTAATTTTCTCAGTAGTCCGAAAGTCAATTTAACGTTGCGTTTTTTATAGGTTTATTGTGTGTGCGGCTGTTTATAATGAAGGCTTGCGAAATGGCGTCATAGCTTGCGTGGTACATTTAAGAAAAAAAAAAAATCATGTGTGCAGTTCACACGTGGCAGAAGTGAAACATTCAGAAAACTAAAGACCAAATCCATTTCAAACCCTGCAGTCAGACTATTTCATATTACGGAATTGGTTGCCGATTAAATATGTTGTTTTTCAAGGGATATAAGAGGACCCATACTTACCCGATTTGATTAAAAAAAAATTTTTACGAAATTATGCCCATTTTAAAATAATTTTCTGGAAAACCTCACTTTTTTTTCGCTTAACCCATTAACGCCGACGGGTGCGAAAACGCAACATAAAATAGAGGTGTAATTGAAAACTCATAGGAATTGTTAGGTGGTTGATATTGCTTAGCCGTCTTTTGATGTGGATAATACATGGATGGGACAACATATGCGTCCTGGACAGGTAAGTCATATGACGTCATCTACTTAATGATATCTGCATCATCAGATGCAGGTTTTCCGGCATGTGAAAAAATAACCATTTTAACATAGAAAACACACAGAAAAAAAATATTTAGAGAATTTATAATGATGAGGATCGGTAGCCATTGGGCCTATGCATATCTCTTAATAATTTCAAGTTTCTACATGTTACCGTTTATGCACAGGTACATGTTGTGCGTTTTTGCACCCATCGGCGCTAGAGAGTACATTTTTACTAGGGAAGATTTTGCAGCTGCACGTGAGTTAAATATGTATTTATATATATTTAAGTTAGGGAGCGAAAGACTGTGGTTATTTTTATTGAAACGTTTATTATCTGAACTGCAAACTTCAACTGAAACTACTTAAATTCTAGATGTAGACAATTGGCACATATTGTCCCATCATATGAACAACTTGATTGTTTCATATTTGTTGAGGCAGCATTTTATTATCTGCGTCATACAATGAAACGAGCAAGTTGTTTATTTTATATTATATTACAATATGGTACTCTTAATGCCACTGTTTGTAGCTGTATGTTTGGGTGATATAACTCCTCCACCGCTAGTTCTTGAATTCTCCTGAATTCTTTTTTCATGTATTTTAACTTTTACATTATTCTTTTTAAATTGACAACTCATAAATATCACAATAATTATCAAAATTATAATAAAAGTTAGATTTATACCCGAGGATACATTTCGGCTAAATTTCAATTCTTTTATTTCTTCAAAATTTTTTTCATTAAAAAATTTTATCTCTTCAAACGTTATTTTTTCTGTAAAATTATTTTCAACTTTTGACTTAGGATAAATAAATCTTTCTTTATAAGTTGCTTTGGAGTTTTGAAAAAAATGCTCAAGTATCTTTATAGAACAGTTTCTATATTGAATCATATAGTTTCCTGATAATACCATATTCTTAAATTGACATGTACTATTTATCTGAACATTTCTTATATTTTTTAGTATTATTGTTTCTTTGCCTAGTTCAATAATTTCAACGGCCTTGTTTGTTACAAGCTTACAATTTTTTCTTATACTACAATGCTTTGATATTCTACATTCATTAAGTTTATGTTTATTTTCAAATTTGTATGTTTGGTTCTCATATTCAAATTGTACTTCTATTTCCGAATCTATCTCTTTACATTTAGAGTTTGTTATGGGAATAATTGATTTTAACCTAACTGTTACAAATTCTTTCGGTACTTTTATTATAAACAATAATTCTTGCCCATTATATTCTATCAAACATGTTCGAATATATTTTAATTTATTTAAATCTATATCATAATCGTTTATTTCGTCTTTAATGAGAATATTCGGACTTATAATTCCAAATTGTGCACTACTTATACTATTCTGTATATGATCTATCTTATTTCTTAGTATAGTAAGCATTAAATATTGTTCTTGATATAAATTTTGTAGCATAACTTCTTTTATAGTAGTATCTAATTTGTCTAAGTACTGTACTAGATTTTTTCTGTCTTGATTTATCGCATCTCTTATTCCCTCTAATGATTTATTAAAATAGTCATTTATTTTGACCTGCTGATTAAGAGCTGTTATCGAATTGTGTAAGTTTAGGTCTACTGTGTTCAAATGTAATTCTATATCTTCCCTGTCTGTATTATCCATAGTACCAAAAAGAAATTTATAAACGTTTCCAACTGCATTGATCAGGCCTCTCTTGCTTCTATTCTGCTTTGGTATTAAAGTTTTTACTTTGCTCCTCAAAATTTCTATTTCCTTTAGTATGATCATTTTATGGTTCTGTCGCAATGGCTCTAAGTTAAGACTCATTAAATTCAGTATTCCTAATATTTCGGAAAGGTTTATTTTGTGTACTATTAAGTCGGACTTTGTCGCAATAATTTCCAAGTCAGTATTTAGTTCCATGTATCCATTTTCGTCTGTTATCGGTTGAATGTTCAAAGCGATACTTTGATTACACATTATCATTATCATAATTAGTAATATTTTCCACATAACCTGAAAGATGATTGGAGATTAGATTTCTTGTTGGCTATTTATTCTTAACATTCTTTGAGGTCTTTTAATATTGGCTGGATGTACGTTTCTTAGTTTGGTTATTCTGAAGTAGGGTTCGTCTTTGTGCCTAACTCGTTTATAGTTTTTAATAGGGCCTTCTTCCCTTTCTTCTATATAATTCTCCCGGTTTCTATTTCGGTTTCCTATCACTTTTCTTTTTTTGTTTTCTAATCTATCATATAGTGTAGATGGTTGCTCAACCTCTTTTGCATACTTTGGAGTACATTTTAGCGATGTATGATATCTATTATTGTAGATTCCGATTGCCTTTTGGATCTTTACTTCTATTGAATCATCTTCGTCAATTCCATTTACTATTTCTATCAAAGTCGAGTGCAGTCTCTCGATGTCGGCGTTGCCAGTGTGTGAATTAGGTGTAGTAAAATGTATATCAATGCCTTCTGAGTTTAGGTATGAAATTACTTGCTCTGCTTTAAATTCATTATCTAAAATTATTTTGTTCGGTTTGCCAAATTTAACAAGGTGTTCTGTTATTATACGTTTTTTTGTTCTCCAGTTCCTATCCTCTATATTATAAGCCACAGCAAATTTTGTTAACCTATCAATCACTGTGACAAAAGATCTTTTTTTCATATGAAATATATCAAGATGAATTACTTCATTTTTCTCTTTGGGAGATTCTGTCAATTTAAACTTGGGTGTTAGAGGCTTCCTATCGTATTTTATCTCTTGACACCTTTTACAATTAGTAATGATAAGTTGTATATGATTTCTCAGTTTCGGGAAATATATTTTATTTTTAAGAGAATAGTAACATTCGTTCATTCCACTATGTAATGACTCGTTAGTATGGTACAAAGAAATTTGCTTATGGAGTTCCTCCTCTGATTCTATTTCGTTTGCTCTCATTGTACATTTTATGAACTTGATGTCAGATTTGTACGAAAAAATTGCAGTTATTATTAACTGTATCTTATAATAATCTCTATCTGATACTTCGGAAAAAATTCCAACATTTCCCTTTTCGACATTTTCTATGAGTTTTTGTTGAATGGATTCTTCTCGGATTTATTTCAATGATTTTCCTTCCATGAGATATGAAAATATTATCTTGAGCTGCGAAGGTAACTATTATTTGCGTTCTGTATTTATTAACTATTTCGTTTTTTATACAGACGCAAAAAGCATCTTCTTCTTCAGCTGAATGCACAGTTTCAGATAAATTAAAATTCGATTCGTTTTCATTCTTTTCATTTATTAATGGGGCATTTTCCTGCCTACTTAAAAAATCGGCAACTTGGTTTTCCTTGCCTTGCCTATAAGTTATATTGTAATCAAATTCTTGAAGTTGTAATATCCATCTTTGGTGTCTAGCACCTAATTGTTTCCCTTTATATTTTGAATTTAGGTATCTAATCGGGGCGTGATCGGTAATTATTTCAAACTTGTTACCACAAAGAAAATGTCTAAAGTAATTTACAGCATATATTATTGAAAGAAACTCTTTATCTATTGTACTGTAGTTTCTCTCATGCTTATTGAGAGTCCTTGATGCATAGCAGATTGGTTGCCCTTGCTGCGATAAAACCGCACCAATCGCAAAGTCACTGGCATCTGTAGTCACTACAAAAGGTTTATCAAATTCTAGATATTTCAGAATGGGATGAGTGGAAATTAAAGTTTTCAAGTGTTCAAAAGCACTTATATACTGAGGATCATTCTGGTTTACTTTATTTCCTTTTTGTAAATATCTTATCATGGGGTGCGCTATTCGAGAATAATCTTTTACAAACTTCCGGTAGAACCCCGTCATGCCTAAAAACCCTTTCAATTGTTTTTCTGTTTTAGGAAGGGGAATTCCTCTTATAGCCTGTATCTTTTCAGGATTAGGTTTAATACCTTCCTTTGTAAGTATATGACCCAAAAAAGGTGTATTTCGTTTCATGAATGAGCATTTATCTGGCTGAATTTTCAAATTATGCTCCTGCAATTTACTAAGTATTTTTTTTAAGGAATTTTTATGCTCTTCTAGTGTAGTGGAAAATATGAGAATATCATCCAAATACACAACGCATATTTTGTTAATGTAGTCTCGTAAGATTTCATTCATGAGACGCTGGAACGTCGCCGGAGCGTTTTTTAGCCCGAACGGCATTCGAATGAACTCATAAAGACCACAGGGTGCAATGAATGCGGTTTTTTCCCTATCCTCTTTTGCCATCAGAATCTGATGGTAGCCTTTAGCTAAGTCTATGGTACTAAAAAACTGAGCACGACCCAGCTTATCTAGAATTGAATCTATAATTGGAATTGGGTATTTGTCAGAGACGGTCACTTGATTAAGACGCCTATAGTCTACCACAATTCTAAATTTTTGTTCACCGGTTTGATCTTTTTTCTTTGGAACTACAATGATTGGCGAGCTGTATTTACTTCTACTTTTTTGTATAATACCACTCCTCTTCATTTCTTCCATTCGTTTGCGAACCTCCTCTTCATATTTTGGAGGGTATCTGTACAACTTGGAATTGATTGGTCGGTCAGTAGTTGTTTTGATATTATGTACTACAGTAGTAGTATTTGTTAATGCATCTCCTTCATTATAGAACAATTTACTGTATTTTTTCTTTAAATCTTCAACAATCTTTGTTTCTTCATCACTTAGTTCATTAAAATTGAAATCATTCAATCCACTTACTTCAAGTACACACACATCATCTGAGTATTGTGATATGAAAGGAATGACGATATCATTTTTCAACTTTATGGTTTTCTTTTCTACACTAATTTCTTTGATGTTTTTATGTATAAAATCCATACCTAGCAAAAAGTTGTACGGTTTGTTTATTGGCATTGCTACCCATTTTATTCTGCTGTTATCTGCGAATTGAAACTCTATAGGAGGTTTTGTCATGGCAAGTACATTTTTTGTTTTGACTTCGCCACTTATTGTGTAAATATTTTTTGAATAGTCGCTTAAAATTTCATATTTTGATGAATGTACATTATTTTGGTTTAATATGCTTATCGTATATCCCGTATCCACTAATATTAAAAATGGTTCGTCTTCTACAGTCCCCTTTATAAATATTTTATGTGGGTCCGAGGCTAATTGAGAAAAAAAACATCTATATTATTATTTTCATTATTGCCTTGGCTCATGTTGTCCACACTCATTGCTTCAGGTTGCTGTACGTTTTGATTTCTACTTTGTCTGCTCCCTTGCATTTGGTCATTGTTACGATTGTAGTATTGTCTCGTATTTCCTGATCGTCTATAATTTTGTTGTTGGTTAGAGTTGTTTTGCCTTTGTCCACTACCACCATCGTTTGTGCTATCTAGTTGTTGCCCTTTTCCATTCTTATTATGACTTGACTGTTGCCTATTGTTAAATGCATTACTATCCAATCTCTCATTTTTCTTTAGAATTAAACGCAAATTTAGGTTTCCATAATCTAATCCAATAAATTGTGAGATACTTTCCCTTATTTGGGGCACTGCCATTTTCTTCATGATTTCGAAAGCGAAAGTCCCTGCCGATAATTCCTTAATTCTTTGAATTAACATGCCCCCAAAAATATCCGTCAATTGAGCACTGTCTTCAAATGTCGCAATCTCACTTATGTCTTCCACTAATTCCCTTACCTTATCATCTAAATCTTTTATACTACTCACTCTTAAGTTGTTTATCTTCCTAGTCAATGTTAGCTGGTCCTGTTTTGGGCGATAATGTTGTCTGAGTTTGGCCTTGCATTCTGCCCAATTTTGTGGTATATTCACATTCAGGATCATCCTCGCTTGCCCTTGTATTTTTGTATTCAGCACTACACTATATACCTCTTCTTGATTTTGGTATTCCTCCATAGCAACATCAACTGCTGCGATGAATCCATGTAACGTTCCTTCCTGTCCAGTGAAAGTTGCTAAAAATCGCGTTTCTCTTTCAATTCTCGATCTCGTTGAGATAACTTGCTGCTGCTGTTGTTGTACCATCAAGTTTGTCAACGCCACGATGCACTGCTGCATATTTGCTACATCAGCTGGATTTGCCATTTTAAATAGTTTTATTACTATATATATTTTTTTTTTTTTGAGTAAAGTTGGTTCAGCTTCACGTTTTTTCTTTTTTTTTTTCCACAGCTTCCTTTTAGTTCATATGTAAATGTTTGTGTTCTCTGGTTCTTTTTTCTTTGATATACGTATATATTTTAATATATTAAATACGTATTTATTTCAAAAAAAAAAAATTTTTCACCACTTCCGCCGACTACGCCAGTTAAATATGTATTTATATATATTTAAGTTAGGGAGCGAAAGACTGTGGTTATTTTTATTGAAACGTTTATTATCTGAACTGCAAACTTCAACTGAAACTACTTAAATTCTAGATATAGACAATTGGCACATATTGTCCCATCATATGAACAACTTGATTGTTTCATATTTGTTGAGGCAGCATTTTATTATCTGCGTCATACAATGAAACGAGCAAGTTGTTTATTTTATATTATATTACAATATGGTACTCTTAATGCCACTGTTTGTAGCTGTATGTTTGGGTGATATAACTCGTGCGCACGTTATGCGTTTTTTGCGCATCAGTCGGTTGTAATTGTACAAACGATTGTGATTTAGAATGTTTGTGTATTCGGGGAGAGTTATGGCGACGTATTTCGTGTGATTTCGAGAATGGAAGTCTTTTTAATTCATGAATTTGATGAGGAAACCGAGCCGCATAGACCATATGCAATTGTCGAACGTATTGGCTATTGTTATAGATGTTTCGCCACCAGATGCTGTGGAAGATTTTCAGTCTATTTTCTCTCTCGTTAAGAGTAGACGCGTTTTTTGTCGACTCGTTAAAATTTTGTTTTTATTTACATATTTCCTCGGAATTCCTAGATCATTCAATGGATGATTTTTGTGGAAAATGTGACCGGAGTTTTGCTCGTGGTGATACGCAATTAGTGCCGTGCAGTGGATATTGCAAGAAGGTTTTCCACCGTAGCTGTTGTGAGGGACCGCTCACTCAATATGACATTAAGCTTTTAAAATTAAATCGGAACTTAAGCTATTTTTGCAAGGAATGTGTTGGCGTCCCAGATAAAATTGTTAAAGGCCATGAAGTGTTTTTGGAAGCGCATAAGATGGGTTTGGAAAAGCTAACATATGTTGTGGAAATGCAAATTAAAGCATTGACTGAGCAATTGTTAGAGTTGAAAAAGAGCATGTTTGATCATTTTAACAACTATGAGAGTGAGTTGGCTTCAAAAGTCGCAGGTTTTTCTGCAGAGATGACGGCTCTTAAAAACTCAATTTGCACTAATAATGCATTTGGCGCGGGTGCTGCTGCTAACTGTGTTTCAAGTGTTGTTGCGAGTTCCTCGTCTCCAATAGTTCGTTCTGTTCCAGCTACTCTCTTTCTGAGAGTTTCTCTAACGGGAATCCTACACATGCTAATGATTCACATTCTTGCAATATTCCTTTTAATGCAAATAATTCTGTTGCTCTTCATCGGCGCTCTTCGAGTGTGACTCTTGCATCCTCTTCTGCTACTGTTGCTGGTGCTAACAACTTTAAAAATGCAAACAAAAATAAAACTGTTCATTCCCGCCGCTCTATGAGTATGGTTCTGCCGCATTCTTTTGCTGCTGTTGCTGCTGGTGTCTCTTCAGAGGCTGTTAATTCACAGCCTAATTCTTCTGCTAATAATGCCACTGATGGATCTGTTTTATGTTCTGCTGGTGTATCTTCGCTTTATTCTGGTACTGCTGCTGTTTCACCTATGTATGGTATTGATACCTCTGTTGCTGTTACAGTGGGTGCTGGCTCTCTACATCAAAATGAGAAAGATAGCTGGAAAGAAGCTAGAAATAAAAAACGTAAAAAACGTTTTTCTGTTGAGGGTAAAAATGCAAGTACTGAGCTTGCTGTAATCGATCGTAAGAGATGGGTTCATCTAAGCTCTTTCAAAGCATCTGTTACAGAGTCTGATATCATTGATTATATTTCAAACACACTGATATTCTGAAACAAAATCTCTCTTGCTACAAACTGGTGAAAAAAGATACCCAGATGGAAAAAGTGAAACGAGTGAATTTTAAATTAGGTGTTTCATCATCTTTTTATAAAAATATTGTTGATCCATCTCTATGGCCTGTAGATGTGCGGGTAAAGGATTTTGAGTTTTTTCAGAAAACTGCAAAGCAACTGGAGAAACAGTAGCAAAATCTGGTCATAATTTGAATAATACTTTGAATAATGATATACTTAAAATTTATTATCAAAATGTATCAGGTGTAAGAACCAAATCTGAAAGTATCTTTGCTGCTACCTCTCATGGTGACTTTGATGTCATCATTTTAACTGAAACTTGGCTAAATTGTAGCTTTCATAATGCGGAATTTTTTGATCCACATATATATAATGTTTATCGTAAGGATCGTGATGTTAACGTAACTGGTTGTCAACGTGGTGGTGGTGTGCTAGTTGCCGTAAAACGTGAATTTTTATCTTCTAATGTGTTGCTTGGAAATACTAATGTGCTACTGGATCAACTATGTGTAGTAGTCAGAGGCTCATCGGTATCTCTCTACATAGTAGTATGTTATTTGCCGCCTAATAGTTCTATTGAATTGCATAAGATGCATCTTAATAACATCTCTACAATAGTTGCTGATTTTTCTATTGATGCTAACCAATTGATGATTGCTGGCGATTTCAATCTCTGTGGTGTTACTTGGTCTGAGGTCCGTGGTGATCTTTATCTCACACCATCTAAAGTATCTAGTGCTATTGAAATGTTTGTTGTAGATACATTTTTAGATCTAGGTCTTATGCAAATCAATAACTGTTTTAATGCCCTTAGGAGGCTGCTAGATTTAGTGTTTATAAGTAATAATATCAATTGGAACATTTATGAATCACCTTTTCCTATATCAGCCATTAGTTTGCATCATGTTCCGTTATGCATCTCTATATCATTTTATAAATTTGCCACTGTTAAATCTAATGTCGATGTATCGCACTTTAACTTTAAAAGATTTCAATTTTCATTTGTTAAATAATGCTCTTAATCAAATTGATTGGGAAAGGGAATTTGATCTTTTGGAAACTGAGTCTTGCTATAGTATTTTTATGACCTTAATTCATAATGAGCTTATTAATTATGTTCCGAAAGCTAAAAAATATTTTTATAAATGTCCGTGGCATACTCGTGGGCTGAAGAAACTAAAAAATCTTCGTTCTAAGTTTTTCAAAAAATTTATTAATACTAATCAGAATTGTTACTTTTTAAAATATCGGCATTATATGAGAGAATTCAATTTCTTGGATAAATACTTATATAAACAATATATTACAAAATATGAATCTAACATCAAATCTAATCCTAAATCATTTTGGCGTTATGTTAAATCCAAAAGAGGCTGCTCGAATATACCAGCATCAATGTTTTTGGGGACGGAATCTGCTAATGATACTTTGTCCATTTCTAATTTATTTGTTGATTTTTTTAAGTCCAATTTTGAATTACCTAGTAACCCTATCCCTTAAGTTTCAGTTAATGTACGTCCTGTGATAGATTTTGGTAACTTGTCTCTAACACAGGATGATATTTGGGAGAGTATTCAAAATCTTAAGCCATCTACACGTCCAGATGCTGACGGTTTTTGTGGTTTTTTCATTAAAAACTGTGCCTTCAATTTACTTCTACCTTTGACGTTAATTTTTAATAAATCGTTGTCGTCAGGTGTATTTCTTGATTGCTGGAAAGTAGCGTACATTACACCTACGTATAAATCTGGTTGTAAAAATAACATTGTCAATTACAGACCTATATCCAAGTTGTCTGTAATTTCCAAACTTTTTGAATCCATTGTTAAGGATAAACTGTTCTTTGCTGTTAAAAGTGTAATTTCTCCTTATCAACATGGTTTCGTGAGTGGACGCTCAACTATATCTAACTTAGTCTTGTTTAGTGAGTATTGTGTATCGGCGTTTTTGCAAGGTTGTCAGGTGGATGTAATCTATACTGACTTTGCTAAAGCGTTTGATAAGATTTCGCATGCACTTTTAATCAAAAAGTTTGAAGCTTTGGGTTTTCATTCAAGTATTTTGAAATGGCTGGAATCTTATTTACACAATCGCCCATGTTTTGTAGTTTTTGATAATATTAAGTCGACTGTCTATTACGCAATTTCTGGCTGATGACCTTAAGCTCTTTTTACAAATTAGAAATGTGACTGATTCTGCACTTCTACAGTATGATTTAAACAAACTTCATCAATGGTCTACTAATAATTTACTTCCTCTTAACTTAAATAAATGTGTTTATATGTCTTTTTCCAAGTCTATTATCTTTATTTCAACCTCGTATCATATTGCCAGCTTTCCACTTATGTCTGTTGTTGAATTTAAGGACCTCGGAGTAGTATTTGATTCAAATTTTTCTTTTCGTCCCCATTTGGACTTTGTCATTCCAAAAGCATACGCTATGCTTGCTTTTATAAGGCGTAATAGTTCTTCGTTTAGTGATCCGTACACTCTCAAAGTTTTGTTTACTAGCATTGTTAGATCAAGGTTAGAATATGCGTCAATTGTATGGTTTCCTTTTTATGAAATACATAAATTTAAAATTGAAAAGGTACAGAAATCCTTTACAAAGTTTGCGTTGCGCTCGTTAAACTTTGAAAATGGTTCTCCTCCATATAATGCCCGTTGCCTTTTGATTGGTTTAAAAACCTTAGAAAGTAGAAGAAATATTTTGTCTTTATTATTCTTACATGACATCGTCTTTACTGCAATTGATTGCCCTGAATTACTTGGTCTGATTCATTTTAATGTTCCAGCAAGAGCTCTAAGGAATCAAGTTCCTTTTTATCTTACAACCCCTCGTACTAATTATGCCGAAAATGCACCTATTTTTAGAGCAATGAAAATGTTTAATCAAGTTAGTGCTACGAATAATTTAGATTTCTCGGCTACTAAAACTGTTGTTAGGCATATTTTAAATAATTTTTTTTGAATTAATGTATTTTATTTTATTCTAGTCTGTAAGAATAGCTATGTTCATAGACTTAATTATTATAAAAATAAATAAATAAAAGATATTGTAGATGGCTCAGACGACCACATATTCTGTGATGATGATGGGCCTACCGATACTGATGGTGCCTTGGAAAGTATGCCCGAGATTTTTGGTACCACAGAAATGTATGTTGAGTACCCGGACGCCAATAATGATGACAATATACCCTATCAATTTGCTTTGGAGCAACGGGTGGTCGACTTGCCCCTGCTCAGACACCGTCCCAAAAAATTGATGGTCAGCAATTCGTTGGAACTAGTGTTTCACCGAGGCTACGAGGCAGCATCGTTTTTGACTACGAGAACGAGGCGAGAACGAGGCGAGATGGAAAAATAAATTTTCCCAGCTTGACCGAGGCGAGGCGAGATCACACGGCACCTCGCCACGTCCTAGCCTCGTTTTCGAAACCAAGAGCGAGGCGCGTTTTGACCAAATCTGAACTCGTAAGACCCATAAGCAGATTCAAAATATGAATGTAATTTTTATAATAAAATCTATATTTAACTAATATTTTAGTATTTTATTTTGAGTAAACTAAGTACTTTGTTTTGTTTTTAACGCGAATGTGCTTCTTACGAGTTCAGATTTGGTCCAAGCGCTAATGTACAGAAGTGCTTGAATCGCATCAGCTTCTATGCGACTACGCCTCGATTGATCGATTAGGGAAGCATGTAAGGCTATAAGCAAAACTGCATGATTGACAACACTGCATTGAAATTTATTTATTCTAATAGTCTTTCTAAGAACCGGTAAGGTGAAGCGAAACGCACAGCGTAATGCTAGTATATAAATAAAGATCTATGTATGTACATATGTTCGTTGCTAATGGACTCCTAAACCGTTCAACCGACCGACGAAAGATTTGTCGATAAATGGGTGATGCCAACCCCACATAAGAGAAAAGAAGAATTCATCGTATAAAGGGTTTTGCAATAGGGACGCTACAAAAGTAGACCAATAGGGACAGCAAACGACGCCATATTTTTTCCCGCACTTTTGACATTTCTCTTCAGTAAGGTTTGCCATTTCATCATGGAAAATATACGATCCAACAACGAGTCAAAATTATTAAAATTTACTACCGAAATTTGGAGTCAGTGGCCTCAACTTTAAGAACGCTACGTCCAATTTATGGTCGTCATAATCGTCCTGTCAGATCAACAATTGAGCGTCTAGTGGAACAGTAAAAATTGTTCCCGTGCCAGTGAGACAAAGGAGTGCCCATAGTGTCGAGAATATTGCTGCCGCTATCGCATCAATAGAGGAAGACCCAAATCAGTCTCTCACACGTCGTTCTCAACCGTTGGGCATCTCTGTGACGTCGTTGTGGCGAATTGTGCGAAAAGACCTTGGCCTACATCCTTACAAGATCAAATTGACGATAATTGATAATAATGGTATCGAATGTTCTTTTACAAAATTAAAGAATTTCATTGATATCCCAAACCGTTTTTGTTTTATTTAAAAAAACTTTTGTAGCGCTCTTATTGAAAAACCCTTTATTATCAACTACTTGATGCAGATTAATAAAACTTGGTATATTTATAAAAGGTAGAGGCATAACTAAGATTCAATTAATAAAATGGGCGGTACCATGCCTTCAATATAAGAAAAAAAATTAACTTTATCATATCTCAATATCTATTTGACGTAGATAAATAAGATTTGGTACATATCTTTCTTATAGTTTGTAAAACGTTCATAGCTTAGTTTGGTTTGGAAAAATAGGCAATGCCTCTCCTTCCCATATATGAAAAGAATTAAATTCATCATATCTCATCCAATTCACCAAAAATAAAAACAGATATTTTATTTTATTTCTTGAGGCTTGATCAGCCTATCAGCCCTGATACATGTAAAATTTTTTATTTATTTTAATAAAAACCTCGCTTTTTTACCGAGGCGCCTCGGCCGAGAACGAGGCAAAGCGAGGCAAAGCGAGGCGAGGCATGTGATGGCAAGATCTCGTCCGAGGCCGAGGCGAGGCGAGGCGAGGCGAGGCGAGGCGAGACTTAAATTTATAAAACGAGGCGAGACCGAGATCAACTAGAACCTCGCCTCGCCTCGGCCTCGGTGAAATACTAGTTGGAACGACATTGATTGGTTTATTTACTTAATTGCATCCCGTAACTGTGTTGTCCAATTATCTGCAAGTCGAACCAAAACATTGCGTGTGGCGTTATGAAAGAAATCAACGATAGATAGTAATGGTAGAGAAGCCAGACATCATTCAACAATACAGCAAACGAATGCGAGGCGTTGGTCTTCATGAACAATTACCGGATTTCTCTTCGTGGTTAAAAATAGTATTGGCCATTGATAACAAATGGTCTCGATGCTGCCATGGTCAATGCTGGGCAAGCTACATAGTTCCATCCACAACTACCAGCGCAAAAACGTAACGTCTAAGAGAAATAGCTCCAAAAAGGAATTCAGGCAGATGGGCCAGTTCGAATTCTGCAACATAGTGTCCGACTCCTTGGCGCAAAGTGAGTGGCACATCATCGTGGTCCCAAAACTCAAAACACTCTTTCTCAAAAACAATCGGGAGTGGATAACATTGGCCACAACAGTGAAAAGAAGACGAAATGCTTCTGCTACACCACCCCCTACATGGGTTGTGAGTAGGGATAGGAGGCTAATTTTTTGTGCGCGGAATATGAGTGTGTCTAAGACTCCTCCTCGAAGTTTCAACCCACCATTTCCACGAATAAAGGAGCCGGCGTTAATGGGTTAAAATTGTATTTTGGACTTGTACTAATATAAGAAAGAAATGACATAAGTTTTATGCGGGCTTAAAGACATTTGAGGTCAGCAGAACTTTTTCTCAAAATAAAAATTTCAATTTTTGCTTCAATATTGCCACGCCATCTGTGATACCACTACTTTCAGTTTTTTTTAATAATAACATCATTTAGTACCGTTCTTTCTCCCGTACCGTACCGTTAGCTTTCAAGTGGTAATCTGTAATGTTTCCTCGCAAAGTTACAGCCATTTGAAAGTGACATGAATTTGATCCCCTACAACTAAACAATATTAACCAACCGGTTACAAATTTATTTTATCCTTGTCGTAGGGAATCTGACAGAGGATAAGAACTTCTATTAAAGTCAAAAGACAAAAGTTAATTATTTTGATTTGGATGAAAATGCCGCTTTTTTGAAAAAACTTTCAGAGGCTTTTTAATTTTTGACACCAAAACTTAAAATAAGCATAACTTCGTAAATAAATTTGTTCAATCACATCGGGGAAATAAGGGTCCTCTTATATCCTTTGAAAAACAACATCTTTAATCGGCAACCAATTCCGTAATATGAAATAGTCCGACAGCATGGTTTGAAATGGATTTGGTCTAAACTGCAACAGACTTTGACGAATGCAGTATCAGAAGTGGGGCGATTATATGGTTTACATTTAATAATATTTGTACTAAATTTAAAAGAAATTTTATTATTCAGTCTCCATGTCTTAAATTTCAACAAATGAAAAAAGTGGCTTATGGTAACTAGAGTATGAAATATATTCTTTGGTTTGGATTTGGTCAATATACCTTTGAAATACAGCGTCAATTACTGTTTTTGATCTTGTTGTTGATTCAGTGCGACTGCTGCACATTTTTAATTTGGTGTTGAGGAACTCAATCATAGTATCCAATACAAAGTTCACATTAAAGTTTCCATTTATAATCATCGGAATATTACCTTAATCTTCTTGCAGTTCAGTTTTCTGAAGGTTTCACTTCTACCACGTGTGAACTGCACACATATTTGTTTTTATAAATTGAACGCTCCAGTAAAATTCTTAGTTGAATAAAAATAAAAATTTTCAAGTTACACAAAATTATATTTTTTAATTTTTGAAAATATTTCAAATTTGTAGATACAGTTTAAATTTTTATGGATTTGATTAATATTCACCCATTGAAGTTATTGAAATTTTTTTATATTTAATGGCGTTTTTTGTTACTAAAAAACTGTTTTTTAATTTTCAATTTAATTAATTTATTTTGCGCCGATATTTCTGAAATATACTACACATTTTTTTCAATTTCTGATAAAATTTTTAATTTTTTTATATTATTCTGATGATTCATCAAATTATATTAGAAAAAGAAACATAACATTTAATTTCGTATGAAAAATTGCTTTTATTAGCATTGCGGCTTTTAAATAAGTACCGAAGAGATTTTTATCAAAGGCCAATATTGATAAATTAGAAAATTAAAAGTATAAGTACTTGCAATCTAAAAAATAAATTCAATAATAAAATGATCTAATATGATTTCATACATTAATAATAAAACAAATTCACGTCAATTATTCATTTCAATTATAATTATATTCTTGCGCCTTTAAAATGTTGTATTTATTAAGTTTTTGCCGCCCTAGGCCCGGGCCTCACGGGCCTTGGCGAAAATCCACCACTGGTTGCAGCTACGGTTGGTGACAGGCATGATATTTCGATTTTTAGAATTGTACCTAAATTCGAAAAAATTGTACCTTTTAACGAAATAGTGTAACAATAATGTAGGAAAATGTTTAAATTAGCTTTATTTCATTAATTCTAACAAGCATGTTCTGTACATTTTGGCGGTGTATTACTTTAACAATATTAAAGAATATACATAGAGAATCAAAGAAATACATAAAAAATTAAAGGAAATATATAGAAAATTATTATTCAAGCAGAAAACTTTTTTCCGGATCATTAAATGGTAAATCATAACTTCCCATATTAGAAACTTTATAATCAAAGCATGGCTTAGATTTCATTACGTCCTTAAATTTTTTGATTTGCAAAATCTTACTTATTATCCATGATACACAAAAACTAGAGTCAAAACAAAAAATAAAAGAAAACTCGCTTTTTTCTTTTGTTGAAACGCGCGAAAACACAAACAGCTGTCAATATGATAGAGACGATAAACTTACGATCATGGTTGGTTCTTTTGTTGTGGCGTTGCCATGTTTTCGTTGTTTAATAACATAAATTGGAACTTATTTTTTGTGCTGCCTACTGTTTATCAAAAACTTTTCTCAAACAATTTAAAATTGTACCTAAAATAGTTGAATTGTACCTCAGTACCTTTTGGGATAGTATTGTACCGAAAAAGGTACAATTTTACCTAAAATATCATCCTTGGTCGGTGATGAAGCGGATGGAGGAGAACGAAGCAATGCAGTATTTGTTCTGCAAGCATGACAACGATTTGCTTTATGAATATTACATTTCTGTACGCCTCTAAGCCCGATCCTGCTATTCTCCTTTAAATCTTAAAAAGAAATCATGAAAATATACATATAGAGTGGAAGCCATTTCAGGAAGTGAAATGGTAAAAAATAAAAATTAATACTTCGAATATCTTTGAATAAGCGAGAATAAGAGTGGCTATTATTTGAAAAATCATAAATTTCTAAATCTAAATTTCTCATATGTACATTATGACGAAACTAGGAGTTTGATAATGATTTGCTTTCATTGTTTTCTTTTCAAACAAAAGATGTTCCGGAAACATATGTGCGCCTTGGGACATCCCTGGACCCAAACTCAATGAGGGAAGGAACTGATGTTTATTTCGATTGCTTAGTGTCGGCGCATCCAATAGCTTACAAAATTGATTGGCGTCATAATGTAAGTAAAAACACTGCATGATGTACATACATACATTGTACATATAGTATATGTTGTGTTGTTAATGTAATCTGCTTAAAATGATATCGACATCTTCCTTATATATAGTATATGATTTTTTTTTCTTCAAGATAAAAGAATAAACCATACAAAAATATTATTTCAAAAATGTTTTTTTTTTGACAATTAGCCACCAAAACTTTGACGATATACTAGAATTACTAGATGATTTGATCCATCCGTTCGTAGAATTTGGTTGCGCATAAGCTCATGAGGTTTGATAAGTCAAAAAAATATGGAAACTATTTATAAGGTTGAAAGAGGTTGAAAAAATCGAACAAGTTGAAAACTGTTTTTTTTTTGTCCAAAAATTGAATGTTGAAAAGGGTTAAAAAAGCCGAAAATATTGGTGCAAATGGAAAAGTTTGAAAAAAGTTAAAAGAAATTGAAAAACTAAAAAAAAGTTGAATGAGGTCGAAAAAGTTAAAATAAATTGAAAGAGGTTGAGAAAATCGTAAAAATATGGAAAATATTGTAAAAGTTGAAAGAGGCTGAAACTGTTGAGAAATGCTGATAAAGTCGATTAAATGAGGAAAGTGTTAAAAGGGCTGAAAAACTCGAAAAAATTTGAATGAGCTATGTGAACTTGGCACCCGAAGTCAAAATTGTATATTGTTATCATTTTGTTTGTAGTTGTTTGTAGTAAATCAATTTTCGTTTGTAGTTGCGCCGTTTTTGAAAAACCATGGTGTAATAACAAAGGTGGAGTACTTAAAACAAAATTTCTCAAAAGTGTGGGTTTCGTATCCTCCATTGTCTTGTTTCGTAATTTTTTTTGACACTTCGGTGTTTTGATAATTTGGCCCGCTCAGCAACTTCAGTATTTTTGAAGCGCTTTAAACAAGTTTTTACTGCGAGGTATTTGTGTTGAGTTTCAAAATTCTGATGCGAACAAAAAACTATGCTAAATAATGTAGCGGGCTTCAATAATTAAGCAATAAGTCTTCTTTGCTGTTGCAATAACAACCACAGCGAATAAATTTTTAAGATTAAGATTTAAGAAAATTTTCAAGATCATACGCTTAAGCGCTGCAATTCGTCAAAACGCTTAAGTTTTATGAATGGGCAATCGAAATGTTATGAATTTCAAAATTACAGCAAATAGGATGACAGATTATTTAAAATCAAGGCACTCCCTAATTACTACACCTTTATTATTACACCATGTGAAAAACGAAACGAAACAAAACTGCCAAGCTTAGTGAAGTCTATTTATATTTTTTAATCGACTAAAATGCTAACCTTTTAATATCTCACGGTGTGCTTTAACCAACTTTAAATGATAAGTTGAGTTACAACAAAACTTGAATGAGGAATTATTTGGGATATTATTTATAGTCGAACTACATTAAAAATAAAAAAATCCTTAGAAATTTTTTTTCAATTCCTTATTTACTGTTTTTTAGTAATATTATCTAGTATAATATGTGTATAACGTACGTATGAAATTTAAAAAACATACGATTGTGTTCAAATTTTGACAGGTTCAAGAACCTGAGAAGTCTCACAGCCCAAATTTCAGCTCCCTAGGTATTCGAGATCTTGAGTACTGTTAGATCCAATTTCGAAAAAAACGCAATTTTTGCGAAAATAGCCAAATTCAATGTTTGATATCTCTGGGCCTGGTCAACCATTTTTACTATATGGTATCTCATTTAAAAGCGAATAGATAGGCAAACATAATAAAACCGGTTTTTAGTATTATGAATAACAATACGATTTAGGACGTCATTTTCAAAACTGTAAATTTTTATAAAGACTTATTTCACTTAATCGAGTCGCACAAATAGGCCTTAAGGTCTAAAAGTTTAGATTTTTTTGAAAGCATATAAGATGACATAATAAAAAAAAAAAATTTATATCAATAACTTTAAATTTGAATTTGTCGACTTTTAGAACTAATATTTTTATAACGGGCTAAAAAATTTTAGCTGCGGTGCCATCTATTAAGGTTCTTTGACGTATTAAAATTTGAACAAAATCAGATGTTTTTTAAAGTTCGTAGGTATGTTATACATATGGGGCATTTCAGGCGAAGCGCAAAATGCAAAAAAAATGAAATTAACTAGCAAAGAGTGCATACAGACAATGCTGAGAGCAGAAGACACGACTTTCGCTTATAGATCAAACCTGACTCTCAGCAGCATTTTTTCACAAACAAAGACAAAAATTGAAAACAAAGACAAAAGTAATGTTGTATATGAAATCACTTGTGGTGGTAATAATAGCGAAAATTGCGGGAAGGTGTACATAGGTACCACAAAACGCGCGCTCGAAGTCAGAATCGGTGAGCACAAACGAGACATAAAAAACAATAAGACAACAACAGCATTAGCACAACATATGTTAGAAACTGACCACACAGCTGACTTTGACAATGTTAGAATCTTAGACGTAGAAAAAAATCAAAACAAAAGAATGACAATTGAAAGCTTAAGAATATAGGAAAAAGGAGAAAGGGCAATGAACCACAAGGAGGACACGGACAACATAAATAATAACTACACAGTCGATATAAGATATTGAAAGTGAAAGATTAATTAATTAACTTAATTAAAAGTTTTTCATTTTTGATATACGTACATATGTACATACATATTGTTAAATTTAATAGTTTTTTCCGCATATTTGTATTAATGTCATAATAGTTAATTGTAAGTAAATTTAAAGTCAATTGCTTTTGTTAATATCGTAAAAAAATCTATTGTAACAATTTTATGTTTTAATGTTATAAAATATTTTGTGTTTTAGAAATAAATTGCCCCAGAAGAAGTTGCCAAATAAGCGACGAAACGTCGGGAAAAAATTGACTTGATATACTGCAATTTAGAAGAAATTGGTCAAAAATCCTCCGAAAAAGAATTTTTCAAAATTTGATTAAAATTATAAATTTGACCCAAACAAAAAGAGCTTAGAAATTTGTTCTTATTCGGCTAAATTCTATTTCTAGAAGGTGTAAACACTTAATTATTTTTTTAAATTAGGCTTTGTTGTCAAGTTGTGGACTTCCGAAAATTTACGTAATATGAATAATGGATTTTTGGGAAGCAGTTCTTCGAACTTAACAAAATTTCAATAAGATATGAAACAATTTGGTTTCAATAGCAAATTTACTGTTCTTTTCAATTATGAAATCAGATTGGAAATTTGATTTTTTTTTTCTTGTGGAAAACCGGAAGTGAACATGTCATCTTAGAATTGAACTAATTTCGACATATTTGATTTTTTTTTTATTTTAACTTTAAATAAAGCATAAAATATACCGGTAATATGCTAAACAATTTTTAACGTGATCTACATTAGTTTACGAGATATATGAATTGAAGTGCATACGTGCCGCACTTTGTATGGGACGTGGCACTTTCTTAAGTACTTAAATTTATATATCGATCACGTTAAAGTTTTTTTGTGAAACATCTATATAGGTACTTAAGGCGTTTTTTTAAAAAAATAATATATTTAAAAAATATTATGTCGAACTTACTGAAAGTTTGATTTAAAATTTTTACATCCGGTTTTCCATACATAATAAAATTCAAAAATCATATTTGACTAAAAAATTAAAAAGAGCATCCTTTGTATTGATATTTGTATTAATTAATATGTGCTTAGTCTGTAAGGTAAATTTGTACCATAGACGTAAATAAATATTTTTTATATTTTATTAAAAATTCGTTGATTCCAATAACAGCGTTCAAAAATAACGGTCCTTAAACTTCGCAAATTCTTCAGAAGCCCACAACTCGGCAATTAAGCCTCATACGAAAAAAGAAAATTATGTGTACACATTCATGTCTACTAGATGTATAACTAACCGGAATTTAAACAAATTTCACGACCTCACTTTATTTTCATAGCCCGCTTCGCCTGAAATGCCCCATTTGTCATATCGCTCACTTACTTCAAGACTGGCATAACTCAAATAACACAAAGTAGGAGAAAAACGCATTTAAAGTTTTCAATAAGCTACTTTTTATATGAAAATGATGAAAAGTATGTCTACATAAACTCTTCTCACAAGGCAAATTTATGAGATACTTTTTTGATTTTTTCACACAAAATAAAACATGAAATGACGGATGTTTCTGCATCATTAACTCAGAAATCACGTTTTTGTAGTTATGCCAGTCTTGAAGTAAGTGAGCGATATCATTAAAAAACAGTAAATATGAAATTAAAAAAAAAGCTCCAAGGAATTCTTTTGTTTTAGCATATATCGACTCTAACTTTCATCCTTAACAATCCCCAATTAAAGTTTTTGTTGTAACTCACACTTTTATTAAAAGTTGGTTAAAGCCCACCGTGATCTTGTAAGAAGAAAAAATTAACTCACACCACTTTCAAAATAAATAATACATAAATTCCTCGCGTAAAATGCATTATATTATGTCATAGAAAAAATCTAATCCTCAATCTACTACATATCAATAAATTTTCATTTCTAATTGTTTTTAGGGTCGTCCGCTTCCTCATAATATTTCCCAAGGGGTTATAATAAGTAATCATTCATTAGTTCTTCAAGGAGTCACGAGGGCAACCGCTGGAAATTACTCATGCGTTGGCTATAATGCAGAAGGTGATGGTGCAAGTCCACCATTTATGCTGAATATACTCTGTAAGCATATTATATGTCATGCTGAGAGTAAAAATGATTTAACATTATGCTGCGGGCAATTCGATATTGAAATGCTTACGAACAAAAACGAATTGCTTCAAGAGCATCGTAAAAACGATTTAGAATAAAACTCTGACTCGAATATTTAAGAATTTCTTGCCCGCACCAATAACTTTATTCGTTTTTGCCCTCACTGAAATTACTTTTTACTATTCAATTGACTGACAATTTTTTAAAATTACCTCTCATTATTTGTGTTTGAGATAGTGAAATTGAAAATTCATTTGCGGTCATTTTTCGGAAATATTTTTATAACACCCCTTAGGCTGTTGGAACCAAACTTGTGTCCACAAAAATTGTTTCTATAATTTTACGCAGCTTTCCGTTAACGTGGTTCGGTGATCCCTGTCGACTTCCAAGATCAATATTTTGATAACGTTCAAACAATTGATTCCATATTTTTTAAATGGTGCCAATACACCTCTTTATGGGTTCTATAAACTCTCTGGTGCATTCAATTTACAAAGGTATTCATGGAATATTACTGCTTACTTACTCCATCTTCATATAAGTACAGTCAGTCAACTATTATCGAGTAGATCCAGCCTGATTATATATAGAACTAATTAAACAGCAGTCAGCCGCAACGCGAGCCGTGCGAGAAAACTACCGCGAAAAGAGGAAGGAAGAGAGGCGCATTTTCAGACGTAAAAAAAGGGAGCAAGAAAAGCGTGAGCATGAGGAACTTGAGGTGTACCAGCGCAAGAAGGATGCACGGAAATTAAGCATCTAACTCAAGGTTTCAAGCCCGGAGCATACACTTGTAGAGACGAAAATGAAAGTCTGGTTACAGATACACAGAGTGTACTGAGGTTATGGAGGCAGCATTTCTCCAACTTGCTTACGGGCGATGATTCAACCAATTCCGCCCAGAGAGAATGCAGTACGATACCACCAATCGATGACAACGCAGTGGAAGTACCATCACCTAGCCATGAAGAGGTTCGAGTTGCTATCCAGCGACTCAAAAACAACAAAGCAGCGGGTGCTGACGGCCTGCCAGCTGAGTTGTTTAAAGCTGGTGGCGATGAATTGATAAGGTGCATGCATCAACTCATCAGCAAAATATGGCTAGCGGAAAGCATGCCCGACGATTGGAATCTCAGCGTGCTTTGTCCTGTAATAAAGAAAGGAGACCCGACAATCTGGGCCAACTACAGGGGTATCAGTCTTATTACCATCGCATATAAGATCCTCTCGAGCGTATTGTGTGAAAGATTGAAGCCGCATACAGAAAATCTGATCGGATCCTATCAGTGTGGCTTTAGACCAACAATAGCTAATAGGTGCTACTACGGTCTCAGTAAGCAATTACGTTGCAGCGCTCTCTCTCGATCGACAAAGCTAACACTCTTCAAGACGCTCATTCTACCTGTGCTTCTTTATGGCGCTGAGGCATGGGTGGTTTCGACAACAGACGCAGCCGCTCTTGGGGTGTTCGAGAGGAAAGTTCTCCGCAAAATCTTTGGTCCTGTTCGAGTTGGCGACGACTATCGCATTCGAATGAACCACGAGCTGTATGAGCTGTACGCCGACATTGACATAGTTAAGCGTATAACAATACAGCGACTACGCTGGCTGGGTCATGTCCATCGTATGGATAAAGAAGCTCCAGCGAAAAAGGTACTCAAAGGGAAGGTCTCCGGTCAACGACTAAAAGGGAGACCATGCCTCCGTTGGATAGACCAAGCTGAGGAAGCCCTAACCACGCTTGGCATTAATGATTGGAAAAGGCGCGCGCAGAACAGAGGCGCCTGGCGAGAGCTAATGAGGTCGGCCGTAACCTGACAACGGGTTGTTATGGCCATCTAAGTAAGTAATTAAACGCGAGTTTCTGTTGCACTTCAACAGATATTGAGTAATCCACACTCATAAATCGCTAAGCATTACTCAAAAAGCTTAGGGTTTACTTAACACTTTAGCAGAGAGTGCTTTCAAAAAACGTTTCCCAATGTATTCCTAAGGTTGACTGCGCTGTTCTTTTAAATGGTCCTTCTGTAAATAACAAAAGTTGCAAGATCTCTGTATGCTCAAAAAATTGTTTGCTTAAAAAATTCAACATATCTAAAAAGCTTGATTACGTACGAGGCACACATTTTGTGTATACTTGATGTAATTATAGTAAAATAAAAAAATCAATATCTTGCCATATTGGCGCGGTTGCAATGATACAACCTATGTGTTTCAAAATGAAAAATATTGCTGAAAAAAAAAAATACTCGGAAACTCTGATATTCGAATATGTCTTAATTTATATATTTTTAAGTGTAAAATAAAATTGACACCCGATTCTCGCGGTTGCTTACAACAGTCATATGAGCATATAGTACGAGTTAATGTGTAGTTGATGGGATCTTATAGTATATCCAACACCGGATGAAAATTAACCATTTAGTAAGAAATATTTTAATTATGATGCATCAAATTTGCGGCCCTGCGAATCAGAAATGAAACAGCAACTTTTACGGACGCAATATGTAACTAGCTTCTGGCGTAACGCAAATTTAAAATGCCCTACAACACTAAAATCAAAATATTATGGATGGGTAATAGAAGAAGACCCATATAGCTTTAAGTGGCAAAAGTTAAATGTACCATCGTCTAATATGGTATTTTGTTAAAATCAAATCAATCAGAAGACTCCGTGTCCGGATTCAAGTTTGAACAAATAAAGGGTGTTCAAATACGAGGTCCCTTTTCCACCTGGGTTGTTTTGACAGCTGTCATGTGTCAAATGGCTTGTCCATATGAGGTTTGTGTTCAGTATTCAATACGACTCAATCATGAATAGAGCTACTCCTGAACAACGGTTATTAATTGTGGAAACTTTTAGTCAGTAAGAGAATGTTATAGAGTTCTTCAACATCATTTTGGTCGTTATGAGCGTCCAACTAAGCGTACTATTCGTAACACTATCACCAAATTTCGAACCAATTTTGCACTATTGGACATTCATCATTCAACCAGAGTGCATACAGCCCGTAATTTTGAGAATATTTCTGCAGAAGCAGAGAGTGTTCGTGAAAACCCTGAACAATCGATTCGTCGCCGATCTCAGGCTTTGGGCATCTCTTATGGATTATTGTGGCTTATCTTGAGGCATGATCTTGGTCTGAAGGCCTATAAAATACAGCTCATAAAAGAATTGAAGCCGGCTGATATTGGTGTACGTTTTAATTTCGGTTTATGGGCCTTACAACAACTTCAGATTGATCCATTATTTTATCGAAAAATTGTGTTTAGCGACGAAGCTCATTTCTGGTTGAACGGCTACGTTAACAAGCATAATTGCCGTACTTAGGAACAACCAGAAGCAATCCAAAGCTTCCAATGTGTCCCGATAAATGTACTGTTTGGTGTGGTTTGTGGCTTCATCGGACCGTATTTCTTTAAAAATGCGGATGGAGCCCGTGTTACGGTCAATGGTGGTCGCTACAGAGCAATGATCAATGAATTTTTGTTGCCGACCTTTGGTTTCAACAGGATGGCGCGACATGCCATACAGCTAGAGAAACAGTCGCTTTATTGAGGGAAACGTTCGAAGAAAACATCATCGCAAGAACTAGTCCTGTTAATTGGCCACCAAGATCATGTGATTACTTTCTTTTTGGATATGTTAAATCACTTGCTTATGTCGACAGCCCTGAAACTATTGACGCTTTGGAAAAAGCTCGTGTTATTCAAGGAATACCGGCCGATATGCTCGAAAGAGGTATCGAAATCGGACCCACAGAATGGACCATTTAAATAGTCGTGGGCAACATTTGAACGAAATGATTTTTAAAAATTGAGTTGTAGGAACCGAACTATCATTCCAAATGAAGATTTGCATCAATACATTGATTTTTATGTATTTTGTTTAGAAAACAAAGTAGGAAGCTTTTATTGGAACACTCTTTATACATCCCATTCCTGCACTTTAAAATTTGATGCGAACATTCAACATACCCGCCCATGCATACCACTAGCACTACGCAAGAAAATCTTTGAATAAATACACAACATTTTCCATTCCGGAACTAGAGCTTCCAGATGACTAATAACACAACACTATTGCTACCCTAACATGAATTTACAAATCAACATTTGGCCCTATGAATGTGTTAACTGTCAACAAACAAAAATTCATATACACACGAAGACACTATGTCATAAGATCCTATCCCACATGGTCGCTTCGAACACATCAACAGCTTGGTTTTATTAAGAAATGCATTTTCCATTAATGTTGAGCTTATTTCTGCTTCATCTTTTCAAGCCAGATTTAAGGAACCCTTTCTTTGACAACTTACCAAAAAACTTAAGTTTGAAATATTATTAATCAACCAGTAAAAACAGAACTTTATCTAAATCCATGTTTTATTTTGTAAATTCAAACAACGAACCTCTCAAATATAAAAAAGCTGGACCTCTTTGTAAGAGCTTTAAAAAAGGTCAGTTGCTTAAGTCTTTTACAGTCCATTCGAGGTATTCGGGTACGACTTTCTAGAGTCACTGCCATAACATCGTCTCAATTCTTTGCAATTATACGAAGTGAAGCATGGGTTACAAGCTACACATATCGTTCAGTTCCTTCAATGTAAGATGGAATTCCTGGATCTGGCAGTGGTATTACATCACAGTTTATGTACTCCAACAAGTGCTCGTGTGGAATGCTTGCAGCAAATGGAGGTTCAGCTAATATGTTGTCAGTATCTAAGTCGATTAAGTCGACTAAGTCCACATAATCTGTGCAATCGAAATTAGTGGGATGCTTTTTATAAGTTTAGTTGAGTCATATTACACAGAATTTTTTTAATGGCTCTTTCGCGAACAAGTTTTTTTTCATCGAAAAGCATTGTTAACAAAATATTTTCTGGATGAGCAAAAAATGCATTGTTTTGGATTGTTTTGCATACAATTTCTCGAAGATTTAGTGGTAAAAATTGCCTAAACTATATAAATTTATATAAAAGTGCACTGAATTATAAAATTTTATATTAAAATACATCGATACATAAGCTTTTATAATAAAATTATCTAATATTTTTAAATTTGTTGAAGGAAAACTAGTTGCAACGCAAAAGCGCAAAAGTCTGCTGGCTTATGTTCACCAGTGAGAATTAACAATTTGTCCAAGATTCATGCTGGCTAAATCTTCTGGACACTAACCTTCTGATACAGCTTTGGCATTCGATAGAGACATAAAACGTCAGTAGAAAGGGTTTTTCATCTATAATGACCATTAAGGTGGCCCCCGAGTGTATGGGAAAATTTTGATTCAGTGCGAATTTTGATCGATCCCCCTTAAAGTGTGCCAATAGATGAAAAAAGATAAAATGTAAAGTTTCAGATCAATCCGAAGTGACTTAGAGGTCGCTCAAGCCGACCAAAATTTCGAAAAATATGATTTTTTTTTCGTTTTGTCCATTCACTCACTTCAGAATATGTTAAATCATAAAAATTAATACTATTGCATATTAAATAATTAATTTCCTTTCTAACAAGCTAAAAAAAAAAAAAAAAAAAAAAAAAAAAAAAAAAAAAAAAAAATCATAAAAATCGGTTGACAAATAAAGAAGTTATGGCTATTTATATCATTAAAGAACCGAACATTTTAATTTCTACAGGAATATTTCATATTAATGTATTTTTCAAAAATAGGCTTGCACAAGAAAAGCAGGCATTGATATGTACGTTATATTTAAAAATTTCAGATTTTTGGCGTCTCCTTTCAAGTTCGACTTACAGAGATTATACTGTATCAATTAATAACATGCTTTATGTAGTTCTAATTTTATAATAATGCAAGCAATGAGATTAAAACACTTGACACAGCTAATCCAGAGGTCTTTACAAAAAGTAGTGCACAAAAAATTCAACAGCAACAAAAACAACCAAACAACAAACATCATCATACACAACAGCAGAAGCTATGTACAAAGAGCATTGCGCCAAAAATTAATCCGCAACAAAAACAACCAAACAAAATACTTCAGCAAGTGGAACAGAAACTTAATAACAATAAAGAGATCTTTTTGGGGTCATCGAAAAAAAATGTCAACAATAACTCAAACAAGGAGAGTTTGGAAACTCTTGAAGTCGATGAGTCATCAATAACCAGCGTTGCCGTTTTTGGTAGTTTCCTACCAAATCGGGTAGGTTTTTTTCCTCTTGGTAGGTTGGTAGGTTAAGCCTGATTTTGGTAGGATTTAGGATAAATTTTTATGAAAATCGAAAATTGAAATTTTTTCGTAAAGTTTTTCGAATCAGGAAGCAAATATTTACATCTAGAAATAAGCTTTTGCCAACCCTATCTTCAACAAGTGGGTATGGTATCTGTTTTCTTGCATACAAATTACGTTTAGGGAATACGTATATGTATGTACAATGTGACGAAATAGTGTTGTGACTGATCGCACATCTAAATTGTTGCATGTGTGCTCAAACCCGCAGTATTAGAAACAAAAGTTACAAGCACTATTAATAACATAATTTTTTTGATCACAGCTGTGATCAAAATCGGGTCGCTAAAAAAGGTCTTAAGTTCTAAGAACTAAACTTTTTTTATGTACATAAGATGACATAATAAAAAAAAATATTTCCGTAATAATAAATTTGAATTTGTTGGCTTTAATAAATATAATTTTTAAAACGGACTGTAGGTAAACGGTTATTGTCAGGCTAAAATATGGCTCTTTTTCAGAGCCCCGACCAGTTAGGGTGTGTTAACTATGCTCCAAAATGAGAATATATTAAAACGTGCTCTTTTGCGAAATTCAAGCGACATTTTTTTGTTGATGCATAGCTTATCCTGTGCGACTCGGCCATTAAAATTTTATTTCCGGAGAACTTTTCGAACGGCATGGACTTCTTAATGAAAATTACTTTTACCATTACAGTAAGTTTTTGAGTAGATATGAATGGATTTTTAAAAATTTCTCGGATGGTCCATTTTTCGTCTCTCGAGCTAAACGTTTGTTTGCCACCGTACGTTGTTTATTTGAAATCCTTTTGTCCTCTTTATATCTATTATATAAAATTCATTTTTTGTCTGTCTGTTTGTTCGTTATGGACGCGGAAACTATCCAGCCGATCGTGATGAAATTTTTACAGTATGTTAGTATTAATCAGGCGGGTGTCATAGGCTATAAAATTTTTATTTAGGGTGGCCCTCATACAAAAATATTTTAAAAATAGCATTTTCTCAAAGACAGGAAAATAAATTCTCATGAAACTTACACAGTATGGCTTTTATGTTAAGGGGCACAGATTCTATGATAAAAATTTTATTTAATGTGCATACTTAGGGTGGCCCTCAGACAAAAAAATTTTTAAATATCATTTTCACGAAGACAAGTTAATCAATTCACGCCGAATTTACACTACCTATCTCTTATGTTAAGAAGCATGGCTTAGGCTACAAACATTTTATTTAGGGTGGCCCTCACACAAAAATATTTTTAAATACCATTTTCTCGAAGATCGCTTAATCGATCCTCATGAAATTTTCATCACAGGGTTTTTATATTAAGAGGCACTGCTTAGGCTGTAAAAATTTTATCTTGGGTGCATACTAAGGGTGGTCCTCATCCGAATCTACACCACGGTTGAGGTGAGGCGATGCGCACAGGGTAATGCTAGTCATTTAATAATATCGTGAACCGCTTTCTTTCATTTTTTAAAAAAATTTGTAACTTTTCTTTCTTCTAACGTTCATCGCTTAATTGTACGCTGCATGTGTCATGTGGTAACTTTTTGCGCACACTTGCCTGACTTTTGATGTGAACCACTGTACACGATTTTGCAACAGACAATTTGTGCTATATGCGGTTAAGCATTTTAAACGACGACATACAAGCATAGGTATTTGAAACAGCATTAAATGTTAATAAACGCATTCAATACTGCAAAAAGGTTTTTATTTATGTGTAAAGTTTTGGTAGGTTACAAACGATTTTGGTAGGTTTTCGAGAAAATTTTGGTAGGAAAATAAATTCCTCTGTGGCAACACTGTCAATAACGTTAGAACTAGTGTCTGCATGCAAATGCACTTTCTCTTATTGCTCATTTACAAGAAGAGAAAAATATTTTATCAAACAAGGTAAATGACCTTCAAAAAGAAGTTTGTTATCTTAAGAATAAAAACAAAGAGAAATGTTTGGAAATTGTAGGCGTTCCTAATTTAAATAATGGTAATGCTCTTAATTCTGCATTGCACCTTTTTTCAGAGGGTTTAAATACTAATATAACTGAAGCTCATATTGATGAGTGCTATGTGAGAAATGCTAAACCCAGAGAAAACACTAATAGTAATTCGAGCAAAGATATTTTATGTGTTAAATTTTTATCCCTTCATAAGAAAAAGGAAATAATGAAGAAAAAATTTACAAATAAGAATAAATTAAGAGCTAGTTTATTTGATGGTCGTAGTAAGAATAAAATTTTTGTTAATGAGTATTTATCAATAGAAAAGAGAAATATTTTGAAAGCAGCTAAACATTTTGGGAAAGAAAATGACTTTAAATACATTTGGGTCAATAATGAAAAAATTTTGATGCGCAAGAAAGAGGGGGATGGTGCGATTTTAATAGATTGTGTTGAGGACCTTAACAAGATTCAAGTGACCTGATATGTGTTACTTGTTTAATGTCACATTTAAATATCGGTAATTGTGATCCTCGTACCAATCTATTTGATATCCATTTAGCCTCTTGCAAAAGCGTAAATTTTCAGGATGTTGCTCTCAACCCAAACTACTTAAATAAATTTTATATTATTTCCCAGAATATAAGAAGCTTACGTAAAAACTTCGATAATTTTCTACTACATCTGGAGTCCTTTTTAACAAAGCCTTATTTTATTTTTTTAACAGAAATATGGATATATGACAGTGAACAGTCTTTTTACCATATTCCAGGTTATAAGCTATTTGCAAATTGTGATAATCAATATGCAGCTGGTGGTGTTGCAGCGTATGTTAAATCCGAAATACAGTGCGAGTTTTTAAACTTTAACTTCGTAAGCTCTGATGTTATAAAGGTTAAATGTGTAATTGATAAACTTAGTTTTATTTTTAATTGCGTTTATAGGTTCCATAATTGCTCGCAAGATATTTTTCTAGATGATTTAAATGGATTATTGATCAATGATCGTTGTGATGTTTTGATTTTGCTCAGTGATATGAACTTAAACATCTTGCATGAGTCAAATATGATAGATAAATATTTATGTTTACTTTCTTCTTATGGTTTGGAATCGTGCATAAATGAGCCAACGCGTACTACTAATCAGAGTCGGACGTGCATTGATCATATTTTTGCCAGATTAAATAGAACTAGTAAAATTATTATTAGTAGTGCAGTTTGCGATCTCCACTTATCTGATCACTGCCTCACTTGCTTAAGTTTTCAAAACGTTAGTTTAAATAATATTGAAAGTACAACTGATGCAGTTAGAGAAGTAACAAACTTTGAACAACTTAATTATTATCTTTCTCATGAATCCTGGTGCAGTGTCTATAATGAAATTAATCCGTCTGTAGCGTTTAGTCGATTTATTGATATTTTGATATTTCATTTTAAACGTTGTACCAGGCATGTTTTACTTAAGCCTCCTAAAAAGAAAAGATTAAAACAATGGATGAACTCGGATTTACTTATTAAAATAGAAGCAAAAAATAAACTTTATAGGAAAATTAAAAAACATCCTTTAAATTCTAACTTAAGATCTCGTTACAAGGAATTATCAAAGAGTATCGCAGTGATAATTTCTAAAATCAAAAACAATTATTTTCTGCAAAAGTTTGATGAGATTAAGGGTGATATAAAAAAGGAATGGCATTTGGTAAATATTTTATTAAATAAGAACTCTAGAGACGACATAGCTCAGGAACTTGAAGTAAATGGCGTAAAATATTCAAATGCAAGTGATGTAGCTAACCTATTCAATGATTATTTTTCTTGTATAGGTAGTGATGTAATCTGTGATAATGGCCTTATGAATACCTCATGCTTTTGCTTGGAACAGGAATTCACTAATTCAAATAGTTTTTATTTTGAATCTTTATCTTCTTGGGAAACTTATAAAATTGTAATGTCACTGAAAAATTCTTACTCGTGCACTGAAAGAAGTTTCTCAAGTAATTTCCTTAAGAGAATTGTTTATAATATTGCAGATGTACTTTGTTACTTATGTAACTTTAGTATTAATGCTGGCATATTTCCTGAGGAATTAAAAAAAGGCGAAGTTATTCCGGTTTTTAAGAAAGGAAGCAAAGCTGATATAAACAATTTCAGACCTATTTCTCTGCTCTCAAATTTTTCCAAAATTCTTGAAAAAGCAATGAAATCAAGGATGGTTTCTTTCTTAAATAAATATAAATTCTTTAGTGATTCTCAATTTGGGTTTAGAACTAGTCTGTCTACAGAAGATGCTCTCCTAAAATTTTGCACGAACATTCATAGTAGTCTAAATGATAAAAAAATTGCGGCGGCTCTTTTCGTTGATATCACTAAAGCATTTGATACAGTCGATCACGGAATTCTCCTAAATAAACTTTTAAAATGTGGGTTTCGAGGATCTATTCATAGCTGGTTTTCCTCATATTTGTCTAATAGAGTGCAAAGAGTAAAAATTGAAAACTGCTATAGTACCTTCAGAAACATAAGTAAAGGAGTTCCTCAGGGATCTGTATTAGGTCCTATCTTATTTTTAATTTACGTAAATTCTCTTTTTGAACAACAATTTTTAAGTAAGACAATAGCATTTGCTGATGATATGGCATGCGCATTTTCTTGTGATACTTCTGTCGATGCTGTTTTAGAAATTAACCACGATCTTGAGTTGCTTAGACACTGGTTTACCTCTCATAAATTAGTGATTAGTAATAAGACTAAAATTATGTTTTTCAATGTTGCTGGCAAGGATATCATGTTGCCAAATTTTGTTTATCATAGCGCTAATTGTGATAAATTTCATCTTAGCAATAAAGTCTGTGGTTCTTCAAACCTTTTTGAGTCCTATTATGAACTTGAATCATGTTCTTCCAATTGTTTTACGATTGAAAGCGTAAAATCTTTTAAGTACCTAGGCTTATTAATCGATTGGAAAATGAACTGGTCTGATTATTCTGCTGCACTAAAAACATATTTAATGGCTGCCATCAGACAGATATATCACCTTAGGTCGTTCTGCTCATCAAATTTGCTTAAATGCATTTATTTTGCTTTGTTTCATTCCAAACTTCAATATGGACTTACTTGTTGGGGAGGAGCTTATATCAATAAATTATACCCTTTGCTTATTGCCCAGAAACATGCTATTCGTATTCTTTGCAAAAAAGTCGTTATGATAACTCCTTGCCACTTTTTAGGTCCTTAAATATTCTACCTTTGAAACACTTATACTGTTTTAAAGTCCTGAAATTGTTTTTTAAAAAAACTGGTTACCTTTTGAATCGTAATCCATCTAACTATAGCTTAAGAAGAAATAATCAAAATCTAGCATTGATTCCTTCGCACAATTTGCAACATTTTTTTAACTTTTACTCAGTGGTAGCTCCTAGACTGTTCAATTGTCTTCCTTGTCGTTTAAGATGCATTAGAACTAACTCCAGTTTTTGTAGAGAAGTAAAATCATGGCTCTTAAACTTAACATATGAATGTATCAATTCACTGGCTGATGTAGTTAATTAGATCTGGGTTGTATAGTGGTTTATAAGCTTTTTAAAAATTTTTCTCTTTTTTTTTTTTTTTTTTTTTTTAAAGTTTTCTAATTCTATAAAATGCACGCCCACACCCCACTGGATGTAGGTACACACTTCTATATTATTGCATTATATTTAGGATACTCTCGTGGGCGATAACCTAAAATATGAAAATGCTGGGAGCATGAGAAATATAGAAAATTTCTGTTAAAAGTTTGTATCTAAGTGTAGACACAAGGGTTAATAATATAAATGACCATAACTTCTTTATTTATCATCCGATTTTTATGATTTTTAGCTGGTTAAAGGTACTTGTTGAGAAATGTATTAAGCTTTTTAAAAATGTTTTTTATATTTATCAGTGCAATATTGATTTTGTTCCATATTTGCTTTGGTCAAACCTAAAAGTGAATAAAACGCATAAGCTTAACCTTTTATAATTCTGCATTTGACCAATAAGTGGCATGACAGTATTTAACAGAAATTCTATTTTCAAATCAGAGCCGGCTTTATGGCCGTGTTGTTGAACGGGGCCTCACGTATCAGTACATAACTTTTTTTTTCAAATTCTTGCTATCAAATGATTTCAAACTGTTTTTATAGTGTCGCAGACGCTAATACCAAAGTTTTTTATTCGTTTTCTGTTGTTTCATCACTGCTTTTATTTTTATTATGTGTTTCTATTTTAATATTTGGGCCTAGCACTGGCTGGGTGCACAAGGCCTCGCATGACTTAAGAACGCTTTTTCAAAATTCCAGTACAGTTGCCATATATTTTCGATTATTTTAGGTTTGTCTCTATGATACTTCAAACTTTAGCAAAGACAAAAAGTTGAATCAATTGAACTAGAAATTGAGCTGAAGTACGTCTCTTAAAATAGGTACAAAATCTGACAGCAATTCACTTATGGCGACTGCCTGCCTTCGCTCAGCTAAGTACGATTTCAAAAGTTTGACAGTAGTATCAGAAAAATTAAACATGTTTTTAAGTTTTCAGCATAGCAGCTTGTGATCGAACCTATCAAATGCATTACTATAATCATATATTGTTAAAAATTTTATTTTGCTATTATCCAAACATATGTCATCAGACAATCTGCGCCAACTACAGGGGTATCAGTCTTATTTCCATCGCATATAAGATCCTCTCGAGCGTATTGTGAGAGATTGAAGCCGTATACAGAAACGCTGATCGGATCCTATCAGTGTGGCTTTAGACCTGGTAAGTCCACCATAGACCAGATTTTTACACTACGCCAAATCCTGGAGAAAACCCATGAATATCAAATCGACACTCACCATCTCTTCATCGATTATAAAGCTGCGTTCGATAGCCCAGTGCGGGATTGCCTATACGAAACAATGTCTGAGTTCGGTATACCTGCAAAGTTGATAAGGCTCTGCAGGATGACGTTGAGCAATACGTGTAGCTCCGTCAAGGTAGGGAATGACCTCTCCGGAACTTTTATTACCGAGCGAGGTTTCAGACAAGGCGACCCGCTCTCGTGCGATCTCTTCAATTTCATTATGGAGGGGATCGTACGAAAAGCCGGTGTGCATCATAATGGCACCATTTTCTTCAAAGGTGTTCAGCTCCTTGCGTACGCTGATGATATTGATATTATCGGTCGGAGTAAGAGAGATGTTACTGCTGCTTTCACTACTATTGAAAAGTGGTGTTTGACGGTAAACGAGGGCAAGACGAAATACATGATGTCTACTAACAACAACAAGAGAGCACGGGATCTAGACTCTCATGTTACAGCGGGCAACTGTAAATTAGAAGTTGTCAAGGAATTCATTTACCTTGGCACTGCCGTAACCAGCAATAACTATGTCAGTCTGGAGATTAAGCGGAGAATAACAATTGCTAATAGGTGCTACTACGGTCTCAGTGAGCATTTACGTTGCAGAGCTCTCTCTCGATCGACAAAGCTAACACTCTACAAGACGCTCATTCTACCTGTGCTTCTTTATGGCGCTGAGGTATGGGTGGTTTTGACAGCAGACGCAGCCGCTCTTGGGGTGTTCGAGAGGAAAGTTCTCCGCAAAATCTTTGGTCCTGTTCGACGACTGTTGGCGACGACTATCGCATTCGAATGAACCACGAGCTGTATGAGCTCTACGCCGGCATTGACATAGTTAAGCGTATAACAATACAGCGACTACGCTGGCTGGGTCATGTCCATCGTATGGATAAAGAAGCTCCAGCGAAAAAGGTATTCGAAGGGAAGGTCCCCGGTCAACGACGAAGAGGGAGACCATGCCTCCGGTGGATAGACCAAGCTGAGGAAGCCCTAACCACGCTTGGCATTAACGATTGGAGAAGGCGCGCGCAAAACAGAGGCGCCTGGCGAGAGCTAATGAGGTCGGCCGTAACCTGACAACGGGTTGTTATGGCCATCTAAGTAAGTAAGTAAGTAAAGTAATGTCATCTGATATTTCTAAGAGTGCGGTTACGCAACCTTTTGGATGTCTAAAACTAGAAAGCTCCCTACAAATTAGGGAATAATTTCTTATAAAACCATTTATCTGTGTGTAGATGATTCTTTCAAAAACTTTGGAAGGGAAAGATAATATAGCGATTGGTCTGTACTCATCACGATTCTTCGGCAAAGGTATGATTTTAGCATATATCCAGCTGTCTGGAAAAACGGAGGAAGTTATTGCAGAGTTAAAAACATGCGTAAAAATTGGTTATCAATACGTAAGTAGCTAATTCTGCGATTTTTTAGAAAACACCCGTCCAAAAGTCTTTCCACATTGATTTCGATATCGCGATTTATATTTAGCGAGGCTAGGCCATTCAGCCGATCTTCGGACATAAGTAGTTAATCTGAGACATGTCTTTAGACGACGTAGCGCTGAAAAGGAGCGTTCATTTGTTACTGTTGATACAGGAAAAGTTGCCATAACACGAAGCATTTGATGGACATTTGGAAACGCGTCTTCATTGCAAATATCCAATGCATCGAGAGAATTTTTGATGTCTTGCCCGGCAATACGTTGACGCCAAAGTTGAACTTCATTTATCCACATGTCACGTGAACCATCATGCAAAATTGAAATATGTATATGGCGCGAATAGTTTTTTGCATGAATTTTCATTGAAGCTGATTTTTTTGATGCCAGATTATGCTTAAACGCGCATTGAAAAAACGCTCGTGTTACTTAGCCTTAGCGACGCGCAGTGGTCCCAAATCGTATTTTTTGGTTCAAAAATAGCTAGAGAGCACAAATCTTGTCGAAAATGAAAAACTCGGGCTTCGACGATTTATTGACATTTTAGTTCTTTCATTAAAAAAAAAAATTTGTTGTGTCTTTTTGATTATTCGCTTAAATGTCAATAAAAACCTATGTGCGAAAATTCCCAATGGGGGGGTTTGAACCCCCAAAACCCCCCCTTGCGCACGGGCCTGGTTCACTTGGGCAATTTTTCAAAACTACTTTAATATTTATATAAATAATAATATTTAAGATATATACAGTAATTAAAAAAAAAATAAATTTAATGTTTATATTTATCAAATTAATTAGTGAGATCAATTTTAACAAAGAAAAGAGGAAGGAATAGATATTTTTCTTAAAAGAATATAAAACTTGTCTTTTTGCTGTTAAAACGTTTTTCCTGTAAAAGGCGTGGAACCGCCCACTAAAAAAATATATTTTTACTCTAGTTTGAATATATCTACATACCAAATTTCATCAAAATCGGTGTAGTGGCACAGCCGTGAAACCGTTTTCCCCATTTGGAGCAATGCCACGCCCGCTTTAAGGAATCAGAGTTTCTAATGATCTTTCCTATGTTTCAATCTGTATTTAAGAAAAATTTCATCAAAATCGATCCATTAGTTTAGCGTGCAAACGTTTTTTCATTTTAAAAGCGTGGCACCGCCTACTATTGAAAAAAGTAGTAAACATGTCCCTCCTTCTCTTCACAACCTTTCCAACAAAAGAAAAATTATGCGATTTTGTTGTGCTATGGCTGTGAAAAAGTGGTTTAACCGTTTTGAACTGCCTATTTATTACACTTATGTTTTCGAACATGACCAACTTCAAATATCTCCAAAAATTTAAAATTTTATTTTTTTGCACTCTTTTTTTTTTTTTTAATAATGTACATGAAACTCTATTCGTGTAAAAATTTTGACACACTTGCTGCTGTTATCAATTTCGAAATGAGAACAAATGATGTTTTTCTATTTTATTTGTGACTTTAGAACATGAACTTAAGCAAATTAAAATTTTACAGTTAATAGAGATTGGTTTGATGTTTTTGCATTGTTTTTAGCTAATTGACGTTGGAAGAGAGATTTTTCGGAAAGACTATCATTATGTTTCACTTCTCTTACACACTTATTAAATATTTAAGGCAAAATACTATTCAATATTACAAAAAAAGAGAAACTGCATTTATGCAAGTTTGCAGGTGGTTTGCTCAATGTGATAAATTAATTCTGGTGTAAATTGTTTGAATTAACAAAATTTGATATCAGATAGTAACGCTTTTATAATAACTTTTAATTTTTCTGTCACGGTTGGCTTTTTGACGGAAATACTCATATCCATATATACTAACTGCCTATTTATACATAGATATCTATATTTAGGTGCCGTTTTATGGTCGCCATTTCCTTAAAAAAAAAGGAACAGGTTTACTTTAGGGACAACTCTCAGATTTCATTTATTTTTTTAGGAGCAGTAGTGTGCTATGAATAAACAATATGTCTGCAAAAAAAAATTATCGCTCGGATCTGGCTTAGGAGATATAGCCATCGGAAGTTGCGGATATAGCTTTTATAAAAAACGCTATAAGTTGGGAACCCCTATATGGATTTTCAAAATATGGATATCATACGAAAGGTAATTTAATGATGTTAAAATTTAGATTCGTTGGATAGTTTTCGAGATATGAGGTTTTTTGAAAAATTTTGACCTCTTTTTTTGAAAGAAACCGTTATTTTTTCCAAAAAAATGTATTCTTAACCTATAGTGATGCTTATATATTTAGAAAGTATAATTTATTAGCTTTGAAATGATGTGCTACTTGTATATTTTTTTTTTTATACTAGGCATTTTTTTTACCGGAAAACAAAAAAAAATATCCTTTTTTTGAAAAGAATAAAAGCTATATCCGCAACTTCCGATGGCTATATCTCCTAAGCCAGATCCGAGCGATAGTTTTTTTTTGCAGATTTATTGTTTATTTATAGCACGCTACTTTCGCTAAAAAAATATATAAAATCTGAGAGTTTCCCTAAAGTAAACTTAAGCCAAAAAAAATTCGAAAACACTTGTTCTTATATGAAAGCTCTTAAGCATACGAACATTTTGACAGATTAAAAACGTTTTTCCGCTGCGCTCAATTTTGGGCAGACCACTGTCCCGGTTGACATGGAACGTCCCATATATATATATATGGATATAATATTGATATTCCAGTTCTAGAAAAATAATATTCGTAGTATAGAAACTCAACTAAGAAGTTAAGTAAAGTTTAATTGAAAAATTACTTGGACCGATTATAACTAAAAAAACAATATTTTTTAATTCATAGATGCTCCAACTTGCATGCCAAATCAGCCACGAATATACGGTGTTGCTAAGCAAGAAGACGCAAGAATAAGGTGTACTGTGGATGCCAATCCACCGGACGTTGAATTTAGCTGGACCTTTAATAACTCTGCTGAGAGCATCGATGTGGCAACAAATCATATTACAAGATCAGGTAATAATTTTTTTTTGAGTTTTAGGTAGCTTCCAAATTGATGAAATAGAAAATACTTTTGCAACCCAATATTGTACGAGTATTTATTGTTCCAAAATACGCAACCAATGATACATACTATAGAAGCATTTCAGGCCAATATGAAACTAAAAATTAAATTCACAAATTGATATTTTTTTTTTTAACACAAGAAGTACAAAATATGTATAAATTTAAGTTGGATATTATTATATATGTATATGGGGCATTGCAATTACATTTTTGTATACATATATATTTTGAGAAGAACATGAATAGTTTATAATGTACAGTAGATAGTATCACAAAAAAAAAGTTCGAATGTTCACCCCCAGTTTGAAAGCTAATATTGAAAGATTTTTAGGGAAAAAAAATTTTTTTTTCGGCCTCTAAATTCGATGCGATTTTGTTTTTTCCTTATATCTCCGTTATTTGAAGTCCGGTCAACAAGCATGGTATCTCGTTATAAATGTCTCAATATGGACTACATTTTATTCATAGAAGTCATTTGTCTCAGATTTTATTTTCAACATTATCTCAGCTTCTACCACCCTAACGTGCCAAGGGCACATCATAAAATTAAAGTCTGTTCCAAGTCATAAAATTCATATCCAGAAAGTTTTCTCAAATTATTGAAATTGAAAAAGTTACAGCGAATCTAAAATTTCAGTGCAAATATTTAATGGAATAATAAAATCATCTCTAACTTAAGTCCTAAGACTATGCAATGGTTTTTTCAAATCGACTTCCAAGATCATTGCGCTTTTATGTTCGTTTTAAAAAAATTTATGCACTGCATAATTTTATTATTATCATTATTATTTATTAAAAAAGTAATAACATAACAGTTTATAACTTATTTACTATTACTAGCAAGTAAGAGCTTCAGCTGGGACTTAAAATATAATATACACATTACAGAATACAACTTTTAAAACAACTTCAAAAATACTTAAATGAATACAAAAAAAATAAAGTATAAAAATAAAATTAAATAAATAAAAAATAAAATTAAAATAAAATAAAAAATTCAAAATTAATATAAAATAAAAAAAAAAAATTCCATCCCAATTTAATCCGCTAGATTTTGACTACTTTCCAATTTGCTGTAACGTTCACGGCTATCGAGTTTTGAGAAAATATGGCCTTGGCGTTGTTCATCGGCGACCGCGAGGGCAGACTCATGCACTACACGAACAAATGGCTCGTTGTTTTGCGAATGGCATGGAAAATCTGTAAAGAGGATTAATTATGTAAAATATCTCATTGATTATATGTTTTCTGACGGTATTTTTACCTGGTATTTTTATTGTTTGTGATAAGACATTCCGCAATTGTTCATCAGTGTAGATAAATAAATAAATTGCAAGCATGGCATATGAGTTACTATCAAAATTTATACTTTGCCTTGGTTTGTTCATTTGACGAAGTGTTGCGGGTGGATTTAACCGCGCATTCAAAATGTTCTCCTAGCCATCTTTTCGTATTGTATCACTGACAACAAAATATTCTCTGGATAGAAAAAATATGCATCGATAACCGGACGAATGACCAGCTGTACGTCTTCCGGAAGATGACGGGTCCATTTAATATATTTAAATACATGAAGACTTCCATGAACGGCTTGTGGTTGGGTCTTTACGAGAAACCAGATTTTTTTTAACAACGAATTCTGTCAGTTTTTTTAATATTAAAGAAGGCTGCTGCTGTGTTACATAAAAGCAAATAATTCTTGAAGAGGTTGTCAACCATCGGCCTGTACTCATATCAGCGGGTTTCAGACTAGCTAATTCTTCATCGCACTTACCACAGTTGACGGCAAGTACCATACGGAACAGCTAAAGCTGGCCGTTTCGTATATCCCAACCATCAATATTGTGTGGCATTTCACCCATGGCAATTGCTTCGAAATTTGGTGCAACAGGAAGATTTTGGCAATTCAGTAATCCTGTTGGCCAGATTCCTGGCCCCTGCTGTTTACCGAGGAATGTTTTAATAGTTCTTTCAAAGGCAACTCGTTAAAATGAAAAAAGGCACACAGACTACTGCAATGGCCTATGTAAGCGACGTTCCATGCGCGCAATTACTCCATTTTTGTACCCAGTGATAACATTGGTTCCATCGCAACTGACAGCAATTAAATTATCCAAATTGTAATCATTGTCGATCAAGAAATCAACGATTGCTTTTTGAATTCCAACAGCAGTGCCTTCAGTTGGTGTTACATAGCCGATGAATTTTGAATAAGGTTCTTTTACTAATGTCACATGTTCTTCGGTAACTAATTTCCCTGGTTTCTTTAGAGTTGACCCTTTTTTGCCATCGAAAGATATGCATGTCAACAATCCATGACATTTGGTTCTCTTTGAATTTTGTTATTGTCTATGATGAGGCCGTCGAAGAACATGGAAACAGTTTAGCTACATCAGAAGACAAATCTTCTTCCACTTTCGTATTAATCGCAATTTGCAAATCTTTAATAAGCATAGTGGCAAGCAGGCAGTGGCGTAGCTGAGAGTTAAAGGATCCACCAGCAAAAATCTTAGTGAGGCCCCCTTGAAGCAATTTTTTAATTTTTGAATATGCAATCCTAAGTAACCGAATTAACGCAGTTTGTGCAGTTTATTTGTAATCGTTCAATGTGCAAACCTAAGTAACCGAATCGACCCAGCTCGAGCAGTTTATAAATAATTAAATTTGCACACCCAAGTAACCGAATCGACCCAGCTCAAGGTATTTATTGATCGTTGAATAAGTATGGATCTGCTGCGGAACGAATCAAACTTCCACTAGTGTACAAAAGACACGTACTCCCGATAGTTTTGCGCCTTTGTCTCATGTATTTTCTAGATCTACTATATATTTTGTAAACAGGATTCCCCAATACGTACAAGCGAATTTATTTATTTTTACGATGATCATTTGAATTTATTTCGAATTCTTCTTTATGCTTTTTGGAGGAGAAAATGAATTGAATTGAAATTTTCGTAAGAATCCAAATCGACCCAGCTGGTGCAATTTTTTGGTCTTTGAATATGCAATCATAAAAAACCGAAAAAAATTTCACGATCTGGGTCGATTCGGTTACTTAGGTTTGCATATTTAATTATTAAAAAAACTGCTTGAGCTGAGTCGATTCGGTTACATAGATTTTCATTTTCAAAAATCAAAAAAACTCCACAAGCTGGGTCAATTCTATTACCTACAATTGGATATTCAAAGATCGAAATAATTGCACGAGCTGGGTCGTTTCGGTTACTTGCGTTTGCAGATTCAATGCTCAAGAAAATAGCTTGAGCTGAATCGATTCAGTTACTTGGGTTTTGCACATTGAACGATCAAATAAACTGCAAAAGCTGGGTTGATTCGGTTACTTAGGATTGCATATTCAAAAATAAAAAAATTTGCACAAGCTGGGTCGACTCGGTTACTTGGGCTTGCAGATGTAATTAATTAACATTAATTTTTTTTTCGCGGTAGCTCGCGGGGCCCTCTTGAGCTCGGGGCCCCCCGCACTGCGGGGTTTGCAGACGCTCAGCTACGCCACTGCAAGCAGGGATCCAAAGCGAGATGACGTGTCACTTCGATCTAAAGGCGAACTGTAATTTCGCAGTCTAACGTCCGATACCTTCAATTGCATTTCGACTGGTGGCGCTGATAGTTCAATGCGATTTCTTTCGAATTCCTCTTCATCATCAGAGATCGGTTCATAAGCGCTAACCAAAATGCTGAACGTAGGTTGTGTTGATTGCGATCCTTCAACACTTTCCACATCAATCATTTGCACATCTTGAAGTGACATCAATCTTGGTCCACATTGATCGATAAAAAACGCTTTGCTTGTTTCAGGAATTTTATTACCGGTGACGCACTGACATACATTTTTGCACTTGCGTCGAGAAATTAGCAACAGTTCGATCCACTCATTTGCATTGTATTTGTTTGGGATTTTTAAAATTTCAAAATAATGGTCAATACATGCTTCAATGTATCGATAATGTTGGAATGTTTGGGCGTTACCACAAGCTAGCTATGTCGTTGAATACTTTTTCTGTAAAAAAATTTAATTTTCTGTTGCCAGGTTCAATATATTTCAGATGTAATAAATATTGAATCACATCGCGCTTTGTTGGCAATTTGCTTTTTTTCAAATCGCACTTTTCGAAATTCATTTTTCTTTTTTATTTAATTCTCCGAAGTATACACTTTTTCAATATTTAAAGAACACTTTTTCAAAGCTTGAACAATACTGATTAACAAGTGATAGTCTTAACATCCTCTTTATATACAAACAATTTTTACAATATAGCAAAATCTGACTGACCTGACTTAAAATTGATGGGAAAAATCCATCTCATATTCATTGCGAAACCCAAACAATTTAGTCCGTCGCACTATAATTAGGACATTGAATCATTCATCTACCAATCCTTAGTAGCAGGTAACTCGCGGGTTGCTGTTACATTGTAAGTATCGTAAAGTTTTATTTTGGGCGGAGCGTATGTGATGATCATAAAGTTGCAGAATACACTCAACCTTAGATTTAAGAACTAAGAATATGTAACTGCTACAAGCAGAACACGTACGTTCTTATTTGATCAGCCTAGCGCCCATTAATTCTAAGTATTCATGAACAATTATTTTTCTTATTTTTATTTCGAAGCATATGCTTTCTACCTAGATTGATTTTGATGAAATTTGGTACGGATCAAAATCAAATGGGATAACGACACGCTAGCAAAAAACGGATACAATTAATAAATTAAAAAATTTTAATTGATATAACTGAAACCTTAACGATTTTCATTTAAAATTATTTAAAAAATATTGTTTAAGACTACCATAAACGTACGTTGATCTTCAAAGAAGTCGATTAGAAAAAACCATTGCATAGTTTTAGGACTTAAGTTAAAGATGATTTTAATATTCCTATTAAATATTTGCACTGAAATTTAAGATTCGCTGTAACTTTTTCAATTTCAATAAATTGAGAAAACTTTGTAAATATGAATTTTATGATTTGATGCGGACTTTAATTTTATGATGTGCCCTTGGCACATTAGGGTGTTAGAAGCTGAGATAATGTATACAACTAGTCGAAAAAAAAATCTGAGACAAATGACTTCTACGAATAAAATGTAGTCCATGTTAAGACACTTACAACAATATACCATACTTGTTGACCGGACGTCAAATAACGGAGATATAAGGAAAAAACAAAATCGCATCGAATTTAGAGGCTGAAAAAAAAAAATTTTTTTTTTCCTTAAAAATCTTTCAATATTAGCTTTCAAACTGGGGGTGGACATTCGAACTTTTTTTTTTTGTATGGGGGTCGATTTAGATAGAAACGCTTAACTGTACATTGTACAGTTAAGCGTTTTGCAGCAAGTCAAATCATTGGTTCACAGTGGCGTACCATTCACATTGGGCTCCCGGGGAATTAAAAAAAGGTCTTCAGAAAAATTACATGTATTTCATATTAAGTTACAAAATCACCTACACTTAATCTCGAATTATTTTCCATTCAATAAAAAAAGGTACACAACACTTACAAAATTTCGTAGTTATGCTAAAAACAAAATGTTAATTTCATAATCCGAAAAACATTTTGTCCTCCAAGTGGTTGCGCCTCGAGCGGCCGCCCACTAGATACGATACTGTTGTTGCACAATATTTTCAAAATTTAGGTAAAATAGACGAACTAATTTTTAAGATATTTTTTTGCCTCTACAAATATCAATCCAAGAAAAATATTGTGGGAACGTAAAACTGCCGTACAGATGAAAAAAGCACTATCTGCATTAGAACCAAAGTCGAATAAACGAGAAAAACATTTAAAAAGTTATTTTCTTTTAAAAAATCGGTAGAAATTTGGAAGATTGTTTAATTTTCTAGGTGAAATTGCAGATATGCAGTTTTGCTGTGACTATTTATCGGGAATTGCAGATGAAAAAACGTACCATGTACATGGGCATATTTTATATGTATAATAAATTAATTTATTACTTAAACATATGAAAAAATGCACTATCTGCAATAAAACGAATATAAGCTTGATTCTCATTTAATTTTCCATTTTATTCTATTAATAACACTGTGCGTCAAATGGTAGGGGTCAATGATCGGCGGGGGTTCTGACTACCGGGAAAAGCTATAACGGTTAAAAAAAGTTATATGTGTCCCGGCGTTTAGCTGGTTCACGTCTAGGAATCGAGATATGAGGCGCCCGGTTTCAAAACCGGCCAAGTCTAAAAAAATAAAATTTTGAGATATTCTCATATATAAAAATCAAGACCATGCTTTATCTTTCTACAATGGTTCTAGATTAAAAAAAAAACTTTTTACATAAATATTACACTTTTTAATTCATTATTGATTCATGGGTTTCAAAACCGGCCAAGTCCATGAACTTGCATTCAAAACCAATCCAACGCCTTGGAATCAAAACCGGCCAAGTCCAGTTCATTGGAATCATAACCGGCCAAGTCAAAAATTGTTTTTTCAAAAACATACGCAAATAAAACTTTAAATATCTGATCTGACGTACCTTAAGTAAGAAATTTTATAAGCTATCATGTGTGAAATACTTTTTAATTTTTCAATGAACATAGATGAAAACAAACGTTTTTCGTTGTTTTCCCAAAAGTATGAAATATGGACTTGGCCGGTTTTGAAACCGGGCGCCTCATATATCGATTTGAAGTTAGTAAGTATAATATAGGGGATTTTGTCACGTTTGGGACTTTTTTGTTCGACATAACTCAAGAACAACTAGTCCGATTTTCCTGCAACAAACTTAAAAAAATTAAGAATTACAATTGCTTTGATCTATTGATATATTGTTTCTATACATAACCAACAGTTTTGCAGTTATAAATAAATTTAAGAAGAAAAATAAAATAATTTTTTGGCTAAAATATTCAAATTTTTTATTTTTAAAAATCATGAAAAATCCAAAACGGAAAAAAGTGAAGTTTTATTACTTTCACGTAAAGTCTCATAACCTATGAACAAAATAAGACATAGTTCATAAAAAGCGATGAGTGCATGTCGAATTCATGCTACAATTTAAATATTTGTCACTTTTGGATGTTCGATTCTGCTCCAACAAGATGTTCTGCCAATGTCGGCGTAGAGCTCATACAGCTCGTGGTTCATTCGAATGCGAAAGTCGTCGCCAACTCGAACATGACCAAAGATTTTGCGGAGAACTTTCCTCTCGAACACCCCAAGAGCGGTTGCGTCTATTGTCGAATCCACCCACGCCTCAGCGCCATAAAGAAGCACAGGTAGAATGAGAGTCTTGTAGAGTGTTAGCTTTGTCGATCGAGAGAGAGCTCTGCAACGTAATTGCTTACTGAGACCGTAGTAGCACCTATTAGCAATTGTTATTCTCCGCTTAATCTCCACACTGACATCATTGTTGCTGGTTACGGCAGTGCCAAGGTAAATGAATTCCTTGAAAACTTCTAATTTACAGTTGCCCGCTGTAACATGAGAGTCTGGATCCCGCACTCTCTTGTTGTTGTTAGTAGACATCATGTATTTCGTTTTGCCCTCGTTGACCGTCAAACCCACTGGCTGATTCCTTTTCAATAGCAGTGAAAGCAGCAGTAACATCTCTCTTACTCCGACCGATAATATCAATATCATCAGCGTACGCAATGAGCTGAACAACTTTGAAGAAAATGGTGCCATTACGATCCCATCCATAATGAAATTGAAGAGATCGCACGAGAGCGGGTCGCCTTGTCTGAAACCTCGCTCGGTATTAAAATTTCCGGAGAGGTCATTCCCTACCTTGACGGAGCTACACGTATTGCTCAACGTCATCCTGCAGAGCCTTATCAATTTTGCAGGTATACCGAACTCAGACATTGTTGCGTATAAGCAATTCCGCACTGGGCTATCGAACGCACCTTTATAATGGACGAATAGATGGTGATTGTCTATTTGATATTCATGGGTTTTCTCCAGGATTTGGCGTAGTGTAAAAATCTGGTCTATGGTGGATTTACCAGGTCTAAAGCCACACTGATAGGATCCGATCAGTGTTTCTGTATGCGGCTTCAATCTTTCACACAACACGCTCGAGAGGATCTTATATGCGATGGTAATAAGACTGATATCCCTGTAGTTGGCGCAGATAGTCGGGTCTCCTTTCTTTATTACAGGACAAAGCACGCTGAGATTCCAATCGTCGGGCATGGTTTCCGCTAGCCATATTTTGCTGATGAGTTGATGCATGCACCTTATCAATTCATCGCCACCAGCTTTAAACAACTCAGCTGGCAGGCCGTCAGCACCCGCTGCTTTGTTGTTTTTGAGTCGCTGGATAGCAACTCGAACCTCTTCATGGCTAGGTGATGGTACTTCCACTGCGTTATCATCGATTGGTGGTATCGTACTGCATTCTCTCTGGGCGGAATTGGTTGAATCATCGCCCGTAAGCAAGTTGGAGAAATGCTGCCTCCATAACATCAGTACACTCTGTGTATCTGTAACCAGATTTTCATTTTCGTCTCTACAAGTGGATGCTCCGGGCTTGAAACCTTGAGTTAGACGCTTAACTTGTTGATAGAATTTTCGTGCATCCTTCTTGCCCTGGTATACCTCAAGTTCCTCACGCTCACGCTTTTCCTGCTCCCTTTTTTTACGTCTGAAAATGCGCCTCTCTTCCTTCCTATTTTCGCGGTAGTTTTCTCGCACGGCTCGCGTTGCGGCTGACTGCAGCGTCTTCTTGTATGCGGCGTTTTTTTCAGCAGTCGCATCGCGACACTCTTGGTCATACCATTGGTTTCGAGGTTGCGGGCATCGAAAACCAATGACTTCCTCGGCAGCAACGCGCATGGAGTGGGAGATGTGTGTCCAAAGTCCACCGGCGTCGTCGCTTCCAGAGGTTGGTTGGTTGAGCTTAACCGAGAGTTGAGCGGAGTACGCCTCGGCAGTCCGTTGTGATCACAGCTTGGCAACGTTCAGCTTTCGTTGCATGCCCGTGCGTACATTCTTCGCATTTCATAGCCGCATACGGATCTTAGCTGCAACAAGATAGTGGTCGGAGTCAGTGTTGACCCCCCGAAATGTACGCACATCCAGAACGCTTGAGCGTGCCTTCCGTCGATCACAACATGATCAATTTGGTTTTTCGTTTTTTGATCCGGGGATAGACAGGTGGCCTTGTGAATGTCGAGGTGTTGAAACCTCGTGCTACTGACTACCATGTTTCGCGCCGCGGCGAAGTCGATCAGTCTCAGGCCGTTGTTTTTAGTGGTCTCGTGGAGACTGAACTGACCGACTGTAGCGCCAAAGATGCCTTCTCTTCCGACCTTCGCGTTAAAATCGCCGAGGACTATTTTTACATCGTGGGTCGGACAACGGTCATACACGTCCTCTAGGCTCGCGTAGAAATCATCCTTGGTGGCATCGTCCTTTTCCTCCGTCGGGGCGTGCGCGCAAATTAGGCTTATGTTGAAGAATTTTGCCTTGATACGGATCGTAGCCAACCTTTCGCTTATTGGCGTGAACCGGGAAACTAGGTGGCGTAATTTTCGACTTACAACGAATCCGCAACCAAATTCGCGCCTCTCCGCATGGCCGCTGTAGTAGATATCACAGTTCGACCGTTTAGAGTAGCCTTGTCCTTTCCATCGCATCTCCTGGATGGCGGTGATGTCAGCCTTTATTTTTACGAGGGCTTCCGCCAGTTGGATAGTTGCACCTTCCCTATGGAGGGTCCGGACATTCCAGGTGCATATCCGTAAATCATTGTCCGTTTTTCGTTTGCAGTGGTCGTCATCGTAGTGGGGGCTATTATCCGAGGCTGATTTGGTTTTCATTGGAAATGATGATAATGTGTGGTGGGACCCAAACCCTACGCACACATTCCAAGTTTTAAGTCTAGGAGAGACTCGCCTTCTCACAACTAGCTCACCCCCGGACGGGTGTCCAAGGAATCTCCAGAGGATAATTGGCCAAAAGGCCGGAAGTTTGTGAGCTGCTTGCAAAAGAATCATCCCTGGCCACTCCCAGGTGAGTGGCGATCAGGAACTTTACCCACTTACGTGGACTTCTACAAGCATCTCCATCCTCCATCCATTCACACCGCTTTTCACTAAAACAAAGTTTTTCCATACAATTTACATGTAAAACTAACAGGCTTAGGCAACACCTTTCAAAATTGAGCTACAGATGCGATTGCGCGAGAATTATCTTCATATCATAAACTTAATGTTTCCGCAAGAGTACCTTATAAGCAATCGCTTGAAAAAAATTTGAATCACCCTAGTGTACATGCATAAATAAGTACGTATTCAAAATAAATTGTTCTAAAAATTATTTACAACTTTCAGTAAATAAAATTGCAATAAACATTTGATTTCTTCAGAATTTAACAAACATACAACTTAAAATATGATTTGATTTAAACAAGATATTTTTATTGTACAAATTAGTAAATACATACAAATTTCAACAGAAAAATCAAAATTCAAAAATATTCACACTTGCTTACAGATATTGTGCCTCGATTCAAATACAATCAAAATTCAGTAGAAAATCTAAATTCAAAAAAATGCATACAGTAGAATTCGGTTATAGCGACATCCAAGGGAGCGAAAAATTCCGTCGTTATAAGCGAACGACGTTATATGCAGATTACATACTATTCAACAATACCATATAGATTTAATCCAGCAGAACTATAAAGTTGTATTCAAAAGTAATTTTATTAAAAAAAAATCGAATTAAATAGTATGTTATATTTTTTTTTTTTTGATTTTGAAAAGAGTACACATATATTTATAAAATTACACATACATAAAGTACATAAAGACTAATTTTTTAAGCTTCCAAAAAATAGCTTCACTCTACTTTGCATTCAAGAAATCAGAAATTTTTGTTTTTTTTTTTTTGACACTTTTTTATTACTCCATTATGGAGACCGGACATAGCGATCCTTTCATTACCACCTTCATTAGTTGTATAAATAAATTTGCTCAGTAAATTTGAAGCGCTTACAGCTTCGGATTTATCAGGTCACTTTCAAATTAGTCTGCAATATTCTCGTCGGTAGGATGGTCAGACGTGGTTGACATCGATATCAATTAAATGATTCCAATTATCAGCTGACATTGGCAATCTTTCGTTACAGATTGTTATTCACCGCGCTAGTTTTTGCGGAAATTCACCTTAAGAGATCGGATAATCCATTGATCAAGGGGCTGTAAGACTGAAGTTGTATTAGGTGGAACAATTCGTGGGTGAGCAGGGCAAATAAAGTTGAAGTCATCCAAGCTCTACGATTACTCTTAAAATCTACAGGCAAAGATTTCGCACTATTGAAGCATCTGGGCCGCTTAGATTTTACCAATAGTTTTTTCTTAGTTATGCTACTCATATCTGCAGCTGCAAGTACGGTTATACTTTCTTTTGACAGCTTACCACCCTTACATGTTTCACCTCTGAACATAAAAGTTTTATTCGGCATCAGTTTAAAAAAGACCCCCGTTTCTTCGGCGTTAAAAATTTGGTCGTCAGACAATCTTTTTCGTTAGTTTTGTCAAACAGTATTAATCCAATTCGTAACTAAATTTTGGTTAGCACATGATGACTCTTCGCTTATCTGGCCGTATCTGATATTATGCCTAGCTTTGAATCTGTAAGTCCAATTTGGTGTACATTCAAAATTTAAATGGAACTGTAACGCGAACAAATTTGCTTTTTCCAGCAAGATAGGACCATTGATAGGTATATCGCGGTTCTGTTAAACTACTGCAGCAAATATTTTTCCACATTATCTTGAGTAGAAGGTCTTATTTTTTTAACTTTTAAGACATTTAAATTGAACGGCTCTCTAATTTTTTGTTTATTTGTGCTTTGTTATAATTTGAAATTTAGAAAATCTCATCAACATGTCGTTATAAATGGATAAGACTTTTGAAATTGTGTTGTTATAAACGGATCAAACCTGCGAACGGCGCATCCACTTTGTTTCCTAGTAGATACAATTCATATGGAAAACGAAAAAGCAAAACAACGAAAAACAGAAAATTTACTAAAATGAAAAAAAAAAATTAGTTTTTCGTTGATTTGCTTTTTCGTTTTTCATTTGAATTGTACTAGGAAACAAAGTGGATGTGCAGTTCGCAGGTTTGATCTAGGAAGCTGAAATTTTGAGAGAGTTTTCTTCAAACCCGAATCTATTATATAGGCATATAGGACTGCAAATTTTTTTAAAAGAAAATAAAAATACATGAAAAATGTGGGCGTGGTTTTACAACAGTGGGTGGCGTCCCCCATTCTTCTAAAAATCCCAAAACGCTATATCTTGGCACTTAAGGCTGACTTTTTCTACGTTTTAGTAAATCGGTTTTTACGTTAAATTTCAACGAAACTCTGCCCGCACCGTTTACAGGTTTGAGCTAGGAAGCTCAAGTGTTGGGACAATTATATTTATTCCTCAAGCTATAATATAGGAAAAAATAAATAAAATCCCTCTCCAAAAATTTGAAAAAAAACACCCTAATGTGTATACGAATGTTAATTTTTCATACTTCTCAAAAAGGACCAAATCAGAAAAGGAAGGGCCAGCGGACCAAACATTAAAAAAAGGACCAAAGTGGCAACCGTGGCTATGAGTGCTAAAAAAAAATTTAAAAAGAAAAATTTCGAAGGAGAAGAGAAAGTTGCAAAATGCATGGGAACATGCCGATGCATTTATTGAAAAAAACAATGGGCAGGGCTTTGTTTGGTGTGTGATTTTACTATACCTTCCTTAAAAGTTTGAAATTTAAAACGCCCTCACGAATCAGTACATACTGACTTTTCAAAAAAATATCTTTTAAATACAAAAAATCGTACCGAAAAAATAAACCATCTAAAGCACTGATTCCCAAAGTGTGTTCCGTGGAACCCTGGGGCTCCACAAAAAAATGTAGGGGCTCCGCGTGACAAAATTTATTCCATTAAAAAAATAAGAATGGTTTATTCTATTATATAAAATTCATTTTTTGTCGGTATACCTGTCTGTCTGTATCTTATGCACGCGGAAACTATCCAGCCGATTTTGATGAAATTTCTACAGTATGTTAGCATCGAGCAGGCGGGTGTCATAGGATATAAAACTTTTATTTAGGGTGCATATTTAGGGTGGCCCTCATAAACAAATATTTTAAAAATAGCGATTCCTCAAAGACAGGCAAATCGATTCTCATGAAATTTACACCGTATGCCTTTTATGTTTTGGGGGCACAGAGTGGATGGTAAAAATTTTATTTAGGCAACATACTTAGGGTGGTCCTCATACAAATATATTTTTAAATATCATTTTCGCGAAGGCAAATAAATCGATTCACACAGAATTTACACTACGTATCTCTTATGTTAAGAAGCATAGCTTAGGCCACAAAACTTTTATTTAGGGTGGCCCTCACACACAAATATTTTTTAAATACTATCATTTTCTCGAAGTCCGCTGAATCGATTCTCATGTAATTTACAACTCATGGCTTTTATGTGATTGTAAAAGTTTTATTTAGGGTGCATACTTAGGTTAGCCATCATACAAAAATATTCTTAAATATCATTTTCAGATAGACTGTTAAGTGTGCGTCCACAGTGCGCGCTCAAAGCGGAGCCAAGCGCAAAGCTGATCAAAGCTGATCAATGCGAGAAGCAATGCGAGAAAACTGGCTGCATACAATTTCATACGAAATCGCGCATGGTGGCCACAGTGAAAGCCGAGCCGAGCCGAGCGCAAAGCGGATTGAATGCGAGAAAACAGTTTTGAAGTGTTTTTCAGCGCTGACTAGCATTGCAGGTGTTGATGATGTTATATGCAATTGCTTTTTTCAAGTGAATTTGTGTTTTGTTCGTCGTTATTGTTTTTCATTATTCTTAATTAAAAAAATAAAATGGACTGTGACTTATTGATTAGTCAAATTTTTTCTCATCCTGCTCTATGGGACCAAAAAAATAAATGTTATCATAACAGAAATTTAGTAGAGAACTTATGGAGGTCAATTTCAACAGAAATGAATGTACCAAGTAGAGAGTAACAATTAGTCGTTCACAAGGAGCTATGGGTATTTTTAGTAGAATTTAGTAGAAAATTTTAATTTCAACAGAAATGAATGTACAAGTAGAGAGTAACAATTAGTCGTTCACAAGGAGTTATGGGTATTTTTATGAAATTGGTCCATTTTTTATCAATATGTTGCGAAATTTTTTTGAGAATGTAGTCAAAAGTTTCGATGCTCATTCGGGTATATTCAAAAAGTTTTTCTGGGTATTTCCTCAAATCTTCATATAAATGATGAAATTCACCAAATTCGTTCCTTTTTACGTTTATTGGATTCTTTCCAAATTGACTTTCTTTTAAAAAATAGTCCATGACAATCGGAGAAACAAAATACTCTTCATCAGACGAATCCATTGCTTTTTACATCAATAAACACAAATGAATGAATGAAGTAAATACGAACAGCAAATACGAACATGAAAATACGAACGACAAGCAGAATTTCAGCGCCGATTCTCGCATTCACTGTGGCCACCCAAAATTCCGCTTCTCGCATGAAAAATCAGCTTTGCGCTCGGCTCCGCTTTGAGCGCGCACTGTGGACGCACACTAAGTCGATTCACACCGAATTAACACCACGTAGCTCTTATGTTAAAGGCATACTTAACGATAGAAAACTTTTATTTAGGGTGGCCCTCAGATAAAAAAATATTTTTTAAATATCATTTTGTCGAAGACTGCTTAAGCGATTCTCTTGGAACTTACACCACATGGCTTTTATATTAAGAGCCACAGATAAGCTGAAAAAAATTTATTTAGGGTGCATACTTAGGGTGACCCTCATACAAAAAGATTTTCAAATATCATTTTCACTAAGATAGGTTAGTAGATTCACACCGAACTTACACCACGTAGCTCTTATGTTAATAGGCATAGCTTAGGCTATAAAACTTTTATTTAGGGTGGTCCTCACACAAAAATATTTTTTAAATATCATTTAAATATCAAATATCACGTGGTTTTTATATTAAGAGGCACTGCTTAGGTTGTAAAAATTTTAATTTAGGTGCATAATAAGGGTGGTTCTCATACAAAAGTATTTTTTAAATAGAATTTTCACGCAGACTGCACATCAAATATACACCACGGTTGAGGTGAAGCGATGCGCACAGGGTAATGCTAGTAAGAAATATATTCACATTTTCCTCGGAAAAATTACATTCGACCACTATATTAAATTTAGGATTTTTAAATAAGGCGACTGAAAACACAAGCATTGGTAGCAAATCGAACTTCACCAAAATACGCAAAATACTTACTTCAATGCGACAGCTGGGGAGCAAAATAACTTCGAGTGTTACCAGACGCTTAGTGATTTGCTCGAAGAATCTGAAGTGGATTTAGATATGGAAGTCTGTGATGGTATAAAAACACATCTGTCCAGTTTACAGCAATCACTCAGTGATTACTTTCAAAACTTAGAGGATTAAGATAATTACTGGGTACAAATATCATTTCAAAATAAAAGAAAAACCAAAATTATTTAATTTCATGGATTATGAAAATTTTATTAGAAGCCAAACTTAGAGCAGTTTCACTAACAATATTCTGGTCAGATGTATTCGATGAGTATCCAAATTTATCAAAACAGGCTATTCCAATTCTATTGCCGTTTGTAACCACTTTGTGCTGGGTTTTCAAAATATGTTGCGACAAAAACCAAATATCGTAACAAACTTGATGCTGCACCGGATATGCGAGTTCAGTTATCAAACATAACGCCTAATTTTAAGAGATCCAAATAATGATAAATTGTTAAAATCTATTTCTTATATTCCAACATCACGAGATACGATAACACGTCGAATTTCAGATGTCCATAATCATTTAACAAAACCCATACGCTCTGATATAAAAGATTGTGTTGCATTTAGTTTAGGATTTGATGAATCGACTAACAATACAGATCATCCCCAATTAGCAATGTTTATTCGGTTTTAAAAAAAAGATGCTGTTGTACAAGTTGCTAGATTTTAGACAAGTTGCTAGACTTAATTGCTTCGAAAGATACAACAAGAGGTATTGATATTAAGTCAGCATTTGATTCTGTCATTCCTTTACTGCCAATTCAAAAACTGGTTAGTGTTTCCACTGATGGAGCTTCATCAATGGTTGGCAAAAACAACGGATTCTTATTACCAGGGCTCGGATTAAGAAATTTGCCGCACCTAGGCAGTTGCAAAAATTGCCAACCTCCCCTCCTCAAAACTTCTTCATTTTTTAGAAAACATAAATTTTTTTTTAGAAAAAATTGGCGTTTGTGGAAAAATTATTGCTTATTGGTCGAAATTTTTACGTCTTGATTTTCGGATTGCAAACTCATTGATAATGTCATCACAATCTGAAGACATGAGCAAATCTGACTCTATAGTTGACAAAGCGAGTGCGTTAAATCGTGCTGCAACCAGTGTTGTAGTTTTTACTCGCCGCAGTACGGAAAATGATCGTTCAGCGATACAATAAATTTTAACATAATGTTGATACGCGTGCTAACGAAATAGGCGGGAAATTCAATACCCACGAATAAAACAATTTTTCAAAGTTTCCGCCAATATTTGCCGCCCTTTCAATCTTGCCGCCCTATGCACATGCCTACCCTGCCTGTAAGATTAATCCGGACCTACCTACGCCCAGTAATGTTATTTTTTTTATGTTTATGTTATGTTTATTATTCATTATTCATTATTTTTACAAAAGTGCCTGCGAAGCTTAGTGCTTATCTGCAGGTGATTAAATTAATCTAACATTTTTATGAATCTAGTGAGTACAGTGATAGTTTTTTCATTTTTTTTTTTTTTTAAATTTTTTAAATTCAAAAGGAATACATCGCACAAATATAAAAGAGAGAGAGAAAAAAAAGAAAAATTTAATTTATGATTCTACTTTTTCTTTTTAAATACCATTTTCTTTTGAAACATATTTTTTTAAAATGCTGAAATCATGCTTAAAAAATGCTTTTTGAAATTTTTTTTTCGATTTTTGAAATTGCGAATATTTTTAAGATGCGCTGGTAACGTATTTAGAAGATTTGGAACGACATAACTTAGTTGCCTTTTTCCATAAAAATTAAACGCTTCAGGAATTTCAAAAAGTCCCTGAGCTCGCCTTCTTGTGTTAACACTGTGCTGAATGGGTTGCTGAAATCTTAGGTCGTCGTAGAAATCCAGTATATTATTCAGTAGAGTTATTTGTGTTAACGATTCGAGTTAAGCGACGTTGCAATTGAATAATCTTATCAGTGTGTGTTTTTGCAGCGTTTCCCCAAGCTAGTATCCCGTATCTCAATCAGTCAGTGTTGGTGTATCTCTTTAGGTACACTAATGCAAAGACTGCGCTCCTTAATTGGGTAGGCAACTTGCTTATTTGCTCATTCCAGATAAAGTGGTTATCGATTATGATGCCAAGATATTTAATACTCTTAACCAATTCTATGGCTTCACTTCGAGGTGTCGTCGGGCAATCACCGTTTTTGTAATATATGTTTACACTAACTTCAGGCTGGTACGGTGTACGTATATGCATGACTTTGGTTTTGTCCGAATTTATTATTAGCCCCTGATCATGACACCATTTCGAGACTCTGTCGAACTCATTCTGCAGGGTTGCTTTTGCAGTTTTGAGACACTTGTGCTTTACAACAATCGCTATGTCGTCTGCGTAGGCAAATGTGGTGCTATTTTTGAGCTATCGAAGAAGTTCATTTGTAAAAAGTATAAATAATTTTGGACCCAATTATGAGCCTTGTGGTACTCCCATCTCCATCAATACTTCTTTTTGGCCCGCTTTTGATTCAGACATAGGTTAACCACCTACATTAAAACTCAGACCAATTGCTCTCATGGTTCACTTAAATCAGCGCTTACAAATGTATGTTAATTTAAGTTAGTTAAGTTAAAATCTCTAAGACTTTTATGAAAATCGTATGTGCCGATTTCGAGACATACAGAAACAACATTTTTAACTGCTGAAAAATTACGCTTACTTTTCCAATTCCGCCCACTTTTAGCACACTTAACGATATATATGATATGTATCCGTTTACCAAATTTTACCACAATATCTTGCATGGCTTACGAGATATGGCGTTATAAAAGTTAAAATTTAGGGGTGTGCCACGCCCCTGTATGAGCCTTTGAGAACTTACAGCCTAGCCTAATCCTAATTTTGTTCACATGTGCACCTAATCACCAAGTTTCGTCAAAATCGCTGCAACTTTTTTGAAAATTGGCTTATTTCAATATACAGTGACATTCCCCATAGCCGCACACCCGCCGTCGCAGTATTTTTGTCCGGTTATTGGAGCGTCCGGCTATCGGAATTAATTTTTTATGGAAAAGTTAGTGAGTGTTGCTGAAATATGTCCGGTTATGGGAGCTGTCCGGTTATGGGGGCTGTCCGTATTGGAGAATTTCACTGCATGTACATAATACATAGAGCATGGGTGGTATGCGTGTGCGTGGGCCAAATTTGCCCATTTTCAATATCAATAAGCTTGCAAGATAGCGTGACCTGTGTGCCAAATTTCATTGGCATTGGTTTTCCTGTGGAACTCCAATAACCATATATGTAATTTAGTGATTCAGAATGGGGAGAGAATAACATTGCAGCGTCAAGCTACGTCAAGATGAAATAAATTTGTAGCCGGTTGGCCAATATTGTTTGGTCGTGGGGGATCAAATTCATGTCTTTTTCAAATGGCTGTAACTTTGTGAGGAAACATCGCAGATTACCAATTTTAAGGAAAAAGAACAGTACTAAATGATTTTAATATTAAAAATAATCTGGAAGTAGTAGAATCAGAGATGACTGGCAAGGTTGAAACAAAAATTTAAATATTTTGTTTTGGAAAAAAAATTCTCCTCACCTCATTAAACTCATATCATCTCTTTCTTATATTAGTACAATTCCAAAATAAAATTTTAAGCGAAAAAAAGGTGGGGTTGTTCAGAAAATCAGCTTTGTTTTTTCTCATAAATAGCGCAATAACTCTGCCAATTTTCAACCATTTTGAAATTTTTTTAAAGATTCCAATAGAAAATAAGAAGTTCTATAAGAATCAAAAGACAAAAGTAAATTATATTTTTGTACAGAGCTTCTTTTTCAGTACTTTTTGTGCGAAAAACAACAAACAAATTACAAGCGCAAAATGAATTAAAATGGGCAACGAGCTGCTTATACTACATAGTTTCAATGACCGCTACGTCATATCATCAGTAAGCTTTGTTAGCCGAAGTTTAGGAGTCTGCAAGCCTACTATATTCTATTTCTTGCGTTGATCAGTTAAGAATCACAGCAGTAAACAGCACAAAACTTCTACATTTTAATGCAATTGCTTTTGTAATCTCTTTGATATCACACATTTCTTGACGAGCGCTTCGTTGTCCGCTTTCCTGGCGATCTGAACGAACATGTTACAAGTGCTTTATGTAAATATCGGCGAGCTCACCGAGGTCATTGAAACTAGTATAAGCAGCTCGTTGCCCATTTCAATGCATTTTGCGCTTGTAATTTTTTTTTTTTTTTTTTGCACTAAAAGTACTGAACAAGAAGCTCTGTACAAAAATATTATTATGAAATTTTGTTCCAAAAACACAAATAGAAAAGTTAATTATTTTGATTTGAATGGAAATGCCGCTTTTTTGAAACAATTTTCAGCCTAAAATGGGCATAACTTAAAATGGCCATATGTTCGTAAAATTTTTTTTTTAATCAAATCGGGGAAATATGGGTCCCCTTATATCCTTTGAAAAACAACATATATAATCGGCAACTAATTCCGTAACATAAGATAATCCGCGTATCTGGTTTGAAATGGATTTGGTCATCAAAATATTCTTTTTCTATGAATTTTTACGAAACATCGCAAAGTGTTCCTATTTCGCCACTTTACTTTTGCTTCTCTTTTGTTTTTGAGAAATTTTTTTGCTTCCAGTACTGCCTTACTCAGCGAAAAGGACGTATCTCAAAAAAAGAAATATCCGAGATTCTTATGACATCTCTCATCATGAAATTCTCCAATTGCCGGAATCTTAATTCAAACATATAACAAATCTCCGAAGAGAATTTTCTCTATACCAATTTTACAGGTATTTCAACAAACTGACATAAACAAAACTTTAGACCTGGTAAATCCACCATAGACCAGATTTTTACACTACGCTAAATCCTGGAGAAAACCCATGAATATCAAATCGACACTCACCATCTCTTCGTCGATTATAAAGCTGCGTTCGATAGCACAGTGCGAAATTGCCTATACGCAACAATGTCTGAGTTCGGTATACCTGCAAAGTTGATATGGCTCTGCAGGATAACGTTGAGCAATACGTGTAGCTCCGTCAAGGTAGGGAATGACCTCTCCGGAACTTTTATTACCGAGCGAGGTTTCAGACAAGGCGACCCGCTCTCATGCGATCTCTTCAATTTCATTATGGAGGGGATCGTACGAAAAGCCGGTGTGCATCATAATGGCACCATTTTCTTCAAAGGTGTTCAGCTCCTTGCGTACGCTGATGATATTGATATTATCGGTCGGAGTAAGAGAGATGTTACTGCTGCTTTCACTGCTATTGAAAAGGAATCAGCCAAAGTGGCTTTGACGGTAAACGAGGGCAAGACGAAATACATGATGTCTACTAACAACAACAAGAGAGCACGGGATCTAGACTCTCAAGTTACAGCGGGCAACTGTAAATTAGAAGTTGTCAAGGAATTCATTTACCTTGGCACTGCCGTAACCAGCAACAATGATGTCAGTCTGGAGACTAAGTGGAGAATAACAATTGCTAATAGGTGCTACTACGGTCTCAGTGAGCAATTACGTTGCAGAGCTCTCTCTCGATCGACAAAGCTAACACTTTACAAGACGCTTATTCTACCTGTGCTTCTTTATGGCGCTGAGGCATGGGTGGTTTCGACAACAGACGCAGCCGCTCTTGGGGTGTTCGAGAGGAAAGTTCTCCGCAAAATCTTTGGTCCTGTTCGAGTTGGCGACGGCTATCCCATTCGAATGAACCACGAGCTGTATGAGCTCTACGCCGACATTGACATAGTTAAGCGTATAACAAATACAGCGACTACGCTGGCTGGGTCATGTCCATCGTATGGATAAAGAAGCTCCAGCGAAAAAGGTATTCGAAGGGAAGGTCCCCGGTCAACGACGAAGAGGGAGACCATGCCTCCGGTGGATAGACCAAGCTCACGAAGCCCTAACCACGCTTGGCATTAATGATTGGAGAAGGCGCGCGCAAAACAGAGGCGCCTGGCGAGAGCTAATGAGGTCGGCCGTAACCTGTCAACGGGTTGTTATGGCCATCTAAGTAAGTAAGACATAAACAAAACATCAGTTATCTCGAAAAGAAAATTTTTGACACACGCCTTTTTCGCTTAGTACGTTTCGCTTAGTGGTTGAGAGTATTCTCCATATAGCATTTTTAACAGTCACAAATTTTTGAGAGCAAACGTTTTTTCACGTGTTGATCAGCCTTAATTTAATAGCGTTTTTGGCTACATAATTTTTAGGGCTTAATTGAACATATAAGACAATAAAATACCTTTAACGAATTAGTTCCTTATTAAAATACATAGTCAATAGCCCATTTAGAGGAATACCCTTAATGTCAATTCTAGAATTAAGTCGAATTAAAACATTGAGCAAATTTTTCATGTTTCAACTTAATAGGAAAAACTTCATGAATTAATATCATAGGAACATACGAAAATTGTGGTGCGAAAGTATGCTACACAAACTTGATCCAAGAAATTAACACGAAGGTTCGCTCACTAAAGGCTCAGCAGATAAATTAACCTGATTTTATAAAAAAAAAAGGTTTTAAGCACTTTGAAACGTATAAATGCCGCTTGGCCGAATCAAAACATGGCAAGGCGTGTAAGTGGGTGCGATGATTTTTGCATTTTAGCCCCGATTTTATGGTATTATTGCTTTTACTTAAAAAAAATTATAAATCAGAAAATCGCCACAAATTCATTGATACAAATGTCAAAAATGTTAAAATTTATGACATACATCCACTTTGCTCACCTGAAACCATACCATACTTTTTTCGGCCGCCGCACAATAGATCAGTCATCCTCTTTTATATGCAAAATGCTCTCGAACCTGAAAATTGCTTCTCGAGACGACTCAAGTCACATAAATTTCGATTTTTGGAAGATCGACAAAATTGAATTGAATGTAAGCGCCTTTGTCACATTACGCACATTGTTTTTTTTTTTTTTTTAATTGAAATTGCCAATTGATTCTCTGGAGAAAGACCCCATTTGCTGGCCAAGTGAAGAAACGTGCAAGTATTCTGTTTCAACCAAACAGATAACGAAGGGCAAAGATCAGTTTTAAAAATTAATCGGTTGTCGAAAACTGAAAAAAAGTCTACAAAATGAACAAATTACACTAGCCGCTTTTTTAACATTTTTTTTTGTTCGATGAACTTTCTTAATTTTTTATGATGTAGTTAGGTCCTCTAAGTTCAAAAGAATTTTGATCAATTTTTCTCACTGTTAAAATTTTTTTTTCAGTGCATTTTCATTTCTCAAGCTATACAAATATAAACCGGTTTTCTTCGAATAAATTTCGAAAAACCTTCCCCACAACTCTTGTCAAAACAAGTTTTGGTTTGAATATACAGGTTACGAGATAAAAGCTGATACATTTGAAAAAATTGATTTTTTTAAAATTTGTATCCAATTAAAAATAGCTTGAAAAATATAAATATATAAAAAATACATCAATTTAGCTCCTTCATTACAAAGAAGAAACTCTTAAAAAGAAAATAATTCCAAGTTTTTGAAAATCTGTTCATAAATGTCGAAGTTATAGCCAATTTAGTATAAATTGTCATAATTTCATTTTACCAATTTTTCAGTTTTTTCTTATTTAAAGGCTATTAGCCCAGTAGAATTAGTCGTGAAAATGAGAAAAAAAATAATTCGTTACAGCACTCTGACAGCGGAACATTGTCGAACAAGCTCTTGTAAAAGAGGACAAAATAAATCGAACCAGCAGCTATCTGGGGTGGAATGGGGTTCATTTTTAGAGGTCGAACACAGATTTTGACGATTTCTGGCTAAATTGTGCATTCTATCAAAACAAGTTGTAGAAAATAAAAAGATCTACAACTTTTGCATTAATTATTTTCACCTTAACCTCAACATTTTTCGAAAAAATGGCTGAAAACCGGTTTTTTTTTTTTTTTAAAAAAGTTTCTATGAAGTTGAAACTTGGGCAAAAGATACTTTTTAGTGTTACACAAAGGCAGTAATTTTTTCAGACGGAAATATAAAGAGGTTGTTGCTCAATTAAATTTTTAAACTAAAAAAAAACGAAATTTTCAACTGAAAAATTATCTAAGTAACATTGTTTTTTATATTTTTTTTTTTTTAATTTTTTTCAAGAAATACATGCACTGTTAGTTAGAGTGAATAATTCTTGAAGAAAAATATTGTAAGTACTTGCTTATACGAAACTTCGAAACTTTTTGGACCAAAAATTAAAAAAATTTTTTTTTTCTCATAGTTTTTTTTTGATGAAAATTCATGTAGTGGCATTCACAATTTCAAGTTATACTGTATTAAGGTGAGTGCAGTGAAAACAACAAAGGATTTGAGCTGTTACACAAGAAACACCAAAGCTCTACTCGCGGAGAGACCACAAATTTTCAATTTTTCGGTCATTTTTTCCATTGCCGTATACCTTTTTTTTAAACATTTATCGAAAGAAGACACAACGGCGAGTAAGTGAGCCAAAACAGAACTCCTTAAGAGGTGTAGTTTTAAGAGGAATCGCAGTTGAAATAAATCGCCCATAACATAAGAAAAAACTGAAAAATTGGTAATAACAAAAATTAAAAAAAAAAACTAACAGTGAGAAAAATCTATCAACAATTTTTTTGAGCTTAGGGGACCTAACTACCTCATAAAAAATAAAGAAATGTCTTGGAATATTTTTGGTGTCGGCTAGTTTTATTAGCGTTTCTTGAAGAAAAATGAATTAAAAATCCTATTTTCTTATAATGAATTTGCTTGCTTTTTTCTAACCGAATAATTCTCCAGATCGCATCGTTGATGCCAAAATCTTTTGACTATCGTTTTGCATATAAAAGAGGATGCCTGATTTATTGCGCATAGTGCGGTGGCCAAAAAAATTTAGAATGGGTATGCTTTCGGGCAAGCAAAGTAGACATATGTCAGATTTTTCACATTCGTATCAATGAATTAATACTCAAATTTGTGGTGATTTACAATTTTCACACATATTTCACAACATATATACTAATTCCGTGAAAACTGATAACCACATAAACACGAATATACCTCGATGACAGGCGCGGATCCAGGGGGCGTAGGGGCACGTGTCCCCCAAGGCCCCAAAGTAAATCATCGCTTATAATGACAAAATCACTACAAGCTTTCCATTTATCATCATTTTTCATTGATACATGTTTAAAAATCCAATAATACTTTTAAGAAATTTTAGGAAAATACGTTTAGTACGGAGGTTTTTTTTTGCAAATTGCCTTAGTGATTAATTCTGCGTTTACTTCTACTTCCTCATGAATATTAGTAGGAGCTAAACCATTAAGGCGATTTTCACTCATTGTAGATCTCAAGTAAGTTTTTAACCTTTGGAGAAACTCGTTTCCGCTGAAGCTAAAGTGACTGGCAATGTAGCCCAAAATCTTAAAAGTATCACAACGCGTTGCAACGTTCGGATGGACTGCTCGACACTGGTTTCTTTGATTACTTGAAGTGTTTGCAGGGTAGTATTAGCATCAAGAAACTCTTTTTTTCACAGTACGTATGCCACAATAAAATTTCCCTTCCAAACTACAGCTGCTTGCAAAACATCTTCGTTTGACGTTATATAAACAGAATTGAGACATTCTATTGGTAAGATTTTCAGCCATTCACCTTTGAATCTCACTTCCAAGGGATTCGTCATATGGTCCAAATATGGATGCTACAAAGCCATCATTGTCTATTCATTTACTTAAAACTGTTTATACCAATAAATATGAAATTATAAAAATTCTAAAAAAAATTAGAGGTAAAAAAATATATTGATATACGACACCGTCTTGTTGTTTAAAATCGATTGTACCGTCGTTCTCGGGTAGAAAGGCCCTAACTAATTTTTTTCCGAAATTTATTTTTTTGTCAATCCTAAAAGATAACCCTCAAATACACTTCCACTCAAAATTTTGACGTGATATTTCAAAACATAGCGGACTTACACCCAATTGAAAAAAGACCCTAATATGAAACTCTGAAGTTTTTATGCAGTTTTTTCGTCCTCCTGTAAAATTGCAAAAACATGAGTTAGGGCCTTTCTACCCGAGAGCGACGGTATGTAGTGATTTAAACGAATTGATACTCATATCTATAATATAAGTAATATTTGTAATTTAAAACAACAGTACTGCGCATTTGATTATTTTTTTATAATTAATTAATTAACTAAGTAAATTAATAATAATAATTTAAAACAAGTGTTTCAACTTTTTTTTTATAACAAATGCTGTGTACATTAGACAAGTTCAAAAAAATGTCATGTTCTAGAATTCTTCGGGAACAATCGTAATTCGAAAATTTATTTATTTACAACAGTGGTCGGCGCCCCATAGGCTCGCGAGCAAACGAAGAGAATAAGCGAGAGTAAGCAAACTACAAAATGAGCTGCTCATTTCGTTAATGCACTGCAAAAATGTTTAAAATCAAATGGCAAAATAAATAGTTTTTCCACAAAAATTTTTGTCGGCAATACACAACGTTTAATCTACAAGCGAGTTTTATGGATGGCAATTAAATTTCATATAAAAAGGCATTTTATAATTAAAATTCAACCCCTAAAATGAGAAATCATATGTAGCGTAAACAGCAAAACGTAAATGCATTTTTTACTGTGATTGGTGCTTTTGTCTTTTCTCTCTCTTTTGAGAGTGAGAAAATATTTGATATTTGCGCTCTGCCGACCACTGATTTACAACGAGTATATCCTAAAGAGATAAAAAAAAAAACGGCGGGTTGCACTCCGGGAGTGCCGACAGAAGTGAAAACAAATCGTTTAATGGCAAGTTAGTGCGTTAATTGGTATGTGTGCATTTTCTTTTTATTTGGCAATGCAATGGAAGACAAAAACGGAATATGTATTCAAATTTTACTCTCGCTCTCATTCTCAATTTGTCAACGCAACAACGCGGACATTGAAAGAAACAAACATGTAAGCATAACAATCGTTGAATGAGAATTAAATGTGTCAGTTAGTGTGTATGCTTTGCTTTTTGTCTTCCACTTGGAATATTTTTTATTTAAAAGAAACAATAGAACATTAAAATTTTACCATCGCATTCATGACGGGGAATCCCGATGACGGTCGGTGTCACGAGTTTATACTTTATTACTCAGCCGCACAACGTGCCATAAGAAGTTTTCACTTCAAAAATTGCTGGAAGAAGTATATTCGGCTCAGTAGCCTCAACTGTGAATAATTAAATTTGAGCTAAGTACTCCTTATGTTTAAAAACAAAAATTTATTCTGATTGCAGTAAGACACATCATTGCGAATTATGTAAGTATAAGAAAAAATCAGGTAAAAAAAGTACCTGGACCTGTGACTAAATAGCTTAAACATAATTTTTCTTAAACTTAAGATAAAAATCTGCTTCTTCTAACGGACACTATGACACCACATTTATCAAAATCGGCTTATTCGTTGCCGAGGTCTGGCTGTTAGAATATTCAAACTGCTTAAAACGCCATCTTGTGACAGTTAATCATAATACAAATGACTTCAAAAAAATCTGCTTGTTCTTAAAAAAAACTATTACACCTCATTCGTCTAAATCGGTTTAGTAATAGCCGAGATATAACGTTTCAAAGTTTTTCAAAAAACCAAATTTGCTTGCTGCTGGTTCAAGGTGGCCTGGTATTTCAGATTTTTCTCTGCTTTGGGCTGCTGGCTCTGCTTTCGGCTGCGCTAGCAGAGAAAAATTTGCTTACTGAGCAACAACTAACCGGAAGTCAACAAATGTATGCTACAAATTTAAAAATTTTTTCCACAAAATTACATACTTTCATGGGCCAATTTTTTCAAAAAACGTTGCCTACTTTTAGGCGCTATTAATAATTTACCCTTAAGCGGCCCTCACACGATCAGTATTACTGACAGGATTTTGCATACTGACAGTATTACTGATCGTATGAGGTGAGTACTGATGTACTGTCAGTATAGAAAAACGATACTGATGACTGATGAAAAAATCGGATATTACTGACGAAGTTTTTAAACACTGACACTAAAGCGGCCCTCACACGATCAATATTACTGACAGTATAATTACTGACAGTATTTACATTACTGTCAGTGTACCACTCACACGGTCAGTATTGTTTATTGTCAGTAATCAGTTTTTTTGACATTCCACTGGTGAAGGTGCGAACTATGCTCCGGCTACGTGACCGACAGCCGAAAATGGCATGCCACTTTTTGGGGCAGATTCCATCCAAACTTGCACCACGCCTCCAGCTAGGCATCGGACGACCATACCCTTGGACGCAATGTTCCATGCCACTGAATGAGGAACTTTTCCAAGTTTTTTTCAAGTTTCGCTGCCTCATCGTCTATCTGCCACAAAATGGGGCATGCCACGCCCCCTCCCAGGATTTTTCCGTCCCGTGCCTACTTGCACCCTCTGACCAACTTTCAGCCGGATCTGCCCCAAAAAGTGGCATGCCACTTATTTTACTTATTTACGTATTTACATTACTGTCAGTAATTATACTGTCAGTAATATTGATCGTGTGAGAGCCGCTTTAAAAGTATGCAACACTTTCCGACGAATTTCAAAAATAGCACCTAAAATTAGGACACATTATCTGAAATTTTTAAAATCGTTACCTACTTTTAGGCGTTCTTTTTGAAATTTGTCAGAAAGTGTTGCCTACTTTTAGGGGCAAATTATTAATAGCACCTAAAAGTAGGCAACGTTTTATAAATTTTTTGAAATCGAGTTCATTTTCCAAGTCTTCAAAATTTTAAAATCGAGTTCGTTTCCCAAGTCTTCAAAATTCCAAAATCAAGTTCGTTTCCCAAGTCTTCCAAATTTGAAATCGAGTTCGTTTCCCAAGTCTTCAAATTTCTGAAATCGAATTCGTTTCCAAAGTCTTCGAAATTCTAAAATCGAGTTCGTTTCCCAAGTCTTCAAAATTCCAAAATCAAGTTCCTTTCCCAAGTCTTCCAAATTTGAAATCGAGTTCGTTTCCCAAGTCTTCAAATTTCTGAAATCGAGTTCGTTTCAAAAGTCTTCAAAATTCCAATATCGAGTTCGTTTCCCAAGTCTTCAAAATTCCAAAATCGAGTTCGTTTCCCAAGTCTTCCCGATGACGGTCGGTGTCGCGAAATTATACTTTTTTCCTCAGCCGCACAACGTGCCATAAGAAGTTTTCACTTCAAAAATTAGTCCTAGGGATGCTACCAGAGCTGCAAAATTTTCATTTTCCCAAATTTGGCCAAAAAAATTAAGAAAATTTGATTTTTTTCTTATATCGGGCATTTCACGCGAAGCGGACATTGGAAATGGGGTCATGTTTCCAATCTCAGATGTATTTGAATATGTTGTACCTGTATATGTCTTTGACACAGAAACCAAATATTTTTGGAATGGCAATACTGGTTAAAAAAACATGGGTCTTTGAAAATTTGAGAAATCGTAGGGTACGTACTACTTCAAATGCCATTATTCAGCTTAAGAAAGTCTGGAAAAATGAATTAACTGCCGGATTTTATACTTCATTTATTGGCCTTTTTAACATCATAATTGGATTTTAAAAAAAAAAAAAAAAATACACTGAAAAAAATGAGATATATTTTTCTTTATCATTTTTTACAATGTTCGCCTACCAAAAAAAATTTTTTTTAAGTGTATTTAAAAAAGCTTATATTATGCTTATACTTCGTGCCAAGTTTGAGAGTGGTCCGCCAAGCCGTTTTGGAGCTATATGCATTGCAATGCCGAAACTCGAGTCGAATCAGTTCATTTTCCCCAATCCCCTCCTTAAGAAGGAATATCCCGTATCTACAGTCATACTGTCAAGTTTACAAACTAAACCAATTTTCAAAATACAAGCAACTTTTTTAATTTTTGAAAAATTAGGTGTGTGTGTTAGAATATACTACTTTTGCCATCATTCATCATTTTTATACCCTACACCGAGGATGTATTCACATTGTCTCTCCGTTTGTAACACCTCGAAGGGGGCGTGGCAGGCATGGAAAAGTGTATATATTCTTGATCAGGGTCACCACCTGGGTCGATTTAGCGATGTCCGTCTGTCTGTCTGTCCGTCTGTTGAAATCAGGTTTACGGGAAAACCTAAGAAAGTTACTTGAATGAAACTTTCACACACACGTCTCACCTTCTTGCAGGCATCTTGCTATTGAAAATGGGCGAAATCTGTTCACGCACACGCCTACCGCCCATATTCTATGTATATTTACCCAGACCAATTTTGAAAAAAGTTGCAGCGATTTTGATGAAACTTGGTGACTTGGTGCATATGTAAACCAAGTTAGGATTAGGCTGGGTTTCAGGTTTCTAAAGGATCGTACAAGGGCGTGGCACTGCCCTTAATTTTATCATTTATACTACCATATCATGTAAGCCGTTCAAGATATTGCGATGAAATTTGGCAAACGGATACATATCAAATATATCTTGAATTGTGATAAAAGTGGGCGGAATCGAAAAAGTGGGCGTTGCACTTATGAACTGTTAAAAATTTTGATTCCGTATATCTCAAAATTGGCACAAACGATTTTCATAAAAATCTTGGAGATGATGCCGCTAAAAGCGGTCATCAATACAAGCTCAGCCACTTTACTGAAAAATCTAGTTGAAGGGCGTGGCACCGCCCACAATATTTGGAAACGTTATATTAAGAGAACTAACGTTATGAAATTTAATGAGGTAGATATACTTGCTACAAGGTCTCTTATTATAAAAATTTGGTCCAATAGTATCTATGGGCGTGGCACCTCCCATATAAGCAAAAAAAGTTTATTGTTATAGATAGTGTGCTATGAGAGTAATCTTCATAAAATTTGGTGTATGGATGTCAGTTACTAAAAGCTTTAAAAATAAATGAATTTTGACTGGATTGCATTGGTGGGCGTGGCACCTGCCATATAAACATAAATTTGTAAGCGCTGTTTTAAGTGAACCATTGCAACAATATCTATGAAATTTAATGTGAGTGGTTCATTTGCTATGGAATATATTTGAATTGAAAGTGGCTGAAGTAGCACCAGTGGACTTGGCACCTCCCATACAAATAAAATACGGTAAGTGGCATATTTATCGAAATATGTAAGCAATCATACTAAAATTTGGTGTAAGGAGTTTGCTTATGGAAAGCTATTTCTGGATCAAAACCGGGCTGGATTGTACCAGTGGGTGTGTCATCGCCCTTAATTTTAAATTGAACTGTGGCAAGCTATACAAGCTATTTTGCTAAAATTTAATATGAGTATGTCGATCACGAATATAATTTATTGAACCAAAAGTGGGCGGGATTGGAGTAGTGTAGTAGGCTTGGGCGAATATAACACCTTAACTTGTTAATTTTACAATTGTTAGTGTGAGGAGGGGCTCGTGTATGTTTACCACCGGGTCCGGATTTTATCTCGACGGCCCTGGGTGCAGGTGCAGGTGCATTCGCAAAATTTTTGAAAAAAATTTTTTTTTTTTCAAAACAGTATTTTTTTCGAAAAGTACAAGTAAAAACCTAACAATGTAAAAACAAAAAAATATTCAGAAATGCATTTTTCAAAAAAAATTCAAAAATTCATTTCAATTTTCAACATTTTGGCTCTTTAATTTTTTTTTAAATTAAAAAAAAAATATAAATAATTTTTTCCTCATAAAAAATTTTAAGGAATTAAGCGCAGAATAAATCAAAGTTTTTTTTAAAAATAAAAAAAAAATTTTAAAAAATGGTTTTTATAAAAAAAATGGAAAAATAATTTTAAATTCGCAAAATTTTTGCGAAAATTTTTTTTTTTTCAAAAACAATATTTTTTTTCGAAAATTACAAGTAAAAACCTAAAATCGTAGGTATACCAATTAGTAATTGATAGAGTTTGCTGTAAGCTATGAATTTTCGAAAAAATACTTATTCTGAAAAAGTACAAAAATCGTGAATTTCATACCCGCGTATCTCAACAACAAATAATACTAGGGCAAATTCCTGAACGCAGTTCTATTGCTGGACATCGATATTACAATAATGCCAAATTTCAGCCAAATCGGAGCCAAAAAATTTTTTCGCTGGCGTTTTCGCGTGTTTCACCCCATATATGTATGTATATAAAAATGAATTGGAATGCGTTCGTTACGCAAAGGCTCGAGAATGGCTCGACCGATTTGAATAATTTTTTTTTTGTTGGATTTGTAATTGTTTAAGGAAGGTTTAAAGCAAAAAAAAAAATTTTTAAAAATTTGAAATAAAACTCGGAAAATTGCAAAAAACCGAAATAGCGTTTTTTGTGGCAATTTTATATGGAGAATGTACACCACATTTGTATTTTCCACCAAGTAAATAATCTGCTTGAAGCAGAACAATGTCTGCCTATCCAAAACGGGGATAGAGATAGGGATAGGGATAGGGATAGGGATAGGGATAGGGATAGGGATAGGGATAGGGATAGGGATAGGGATAGGGATAGGGATAGGGATAGGGATAGGGATAGGGATAGGGATAGGGATAGGGATAGGGATAGGGATAGGGATAGGGATAGGGATAGGGATAGGGATAGGGATAGGGATAGGGATAGGGATAGGGATAGGGATAGGGATAGGGATAGGGATAGGGATAGGGATAGGGATAGGGATAGGGATAGGGATAGGGATAGGGATAGGGATAGGGATAGGGATAGGGATAGGGATAGGGATAGGGATAGGGATAGGGATAGGGATAGGGATAGGGATAGGGATAGGGATAGGGATAGGGATAGGGATAGGGATAGGGATAGGGATAGGGATAGGGATAGGGATAGGGATAGGGATAGGGATAGGGATAGGGATAGGGATAGGGATAGGGATAGGGATAGGGATAGGGATAGGGATAGGGATAGGGATAGGGATAGGGATAGGGATAGGGATAGGGATAGGGATAGGGATAGGGATAGGGATAGGGATAGGGATAGGGATAGGGATAGGGATAGGGATAGGGATAGGGATAGGGATAGGGATAGGGATAGGGATAGGGATAGGGATAGGGATAGGGATAGGGATAGGGATAGGGATAGGGATAGGGATAGGGATAGGGATAGGGATAGGGATAGGGATAGGGATAGGGATAGGGATAGGGATAGGGATAGGGATAGGGATAGGGATAGGGATAGGGATAGGGATAGGGATAGGGATAGGGATAGGGATAGGGATAGGGATAGGGATAGGGATAGGGATAGGGATAGGGATAGGGATAGGGATAGGGATAGGGATAGGGATAGGGATAGGGATAGGGATAGGGATAGGGATAGGGATAGGGATAGGGATAGGGATAGGGATAGGGATAGGGATAGGGATAGGGATAGGGATAGGGATAGGGATAGGGATAGGGATAGGGATAGGGATAGGGATAGGGATAGGGATAGGGATAGGGATAGGGATAGGGATAGGGATAGGGATAGGGATAGGGATAGGGATAGGGATAGGGATAGGGATAGGGATAGGGATAGGGATAGGGATAGGGATAGGGATAGGGATAGGGATGAAGATAGATAAGGTGGTAGGGATGGGAATAAGAATGGGTTAGGGTTGGGGCAACAATGGGGATAGGGATAAATTTGCGTATGGAGCTGGAGATAGGAACATGGAAAGTGAGAGCAGAACAACGTCTGCTGGGTATACTAGTCTAATATATAAAGCTCTCGTGTCACATTGTTTGTTACCGAATTCCTCCCAAACGGCTTGACCGATTCTTATGAAATTTTTTGTGTATATTTGAAAGGTCTGAGAATAGGTGTTTAATTATTAAACTTTTATTTAGGGTGCATATTTAGGGTGGCCCTCATACATTTTTTTTTATAATAGCATTTTCACAAACACCACTACATCGATTCACATGGAATTTACACCACGTGTCTTTTATATTAAGAGGCATAGTTAAGCCTACAAAACTTTTACTTAGGGTGGCCCTCAACAACAATATTTTTTTTTTTAAAAAATTTTCACAAGGACCACTGGTTGGATTCACATGGAATTTATACCACGTATCTCTCATATTAAGAGGCAAAGCTAAGTTCGTGCAGTACCATGCCTTCCACATAAGAAAATACCAAAACTTGTGATGCATATGAATAAGGCTAGATACATATGTATATAAAAAGTACGGACGAAAAGAAGTTTCAATGAGAAAGTGGGTGGTGCCACACCCACTATGCGAATAAAACATTTTGTATATATCAGCAACTATTTGATGCAGATGATTGAGACTTGGTAATTATATAAAACACAAAAGCTATAATAAATTAAACTCATCGCACCACCTAGCAGTAAGGTCAGAAAAATGTCTGCCAAGTCTACTATACTTATGGTGACCATCCGTTCTGTTTTTAGTAGAACAGTTTTGTTTTTAAGGCGCTTGTTCTGCGTATTTTTTTTTTTAATGAAAAATGACTAAAGTGTTCTGTTTTTCGCAAATGTTCTGTTTTTTGTTCTGCTTTCATGCGCCTCGCAAATCTACTATTTACTAATCTACATTATAAGTCGGTTTGGATTTGAACCCAAACTTTTGCTGGTTTTTCGCTGAACGCAGAGATGAAACTTCTTTACCTTTCATGATCAAGAAAATAATTTCGGAGTTAGAAAAAACAGGAACTGAAAACCTAAGTAAATTGAAAGATTGTGTCAAAAGTTTTTATAAGAATTGAATTAAATTATCTACATCAGTGGGAATATGCATTTAAAGAGGTTGAAGTGATGGAATGGGTACTGTTGCGTACAATGCCATCTTCAAATAATGTTGAAAGAAATTTGACATATATTATGGGAAAGAGGAGCCGAATTAAAATTAATTACAGTAAACTATTTGATGAGTTTACGTGTGTTAAAAGCTATGTGACTTGTGAGATACTAAAGAAATGGACAGATTGTGGAAAGATAGTCGCGAATAAATGGGTTGAAATATTTCAATATGTTAAAAAAAATTGCATACCTTTTCGAAATATTTTAAACATAGTAGAATTTAATTTGTGTTTACCGGGTTCAAATGCCTCCACCGAAATGGTATTTTCTATTTTAAGCAATATATGGACTGACGGAAAGTTCCATATGAAAATTGGGACTATTTTAATAACGAGATGCCACTATGATCGTAACTGCTTAGAGCTTAAGCAATATTTACAAAGTCAGGAAAATATTTTTAAAAAAACTTATACCTCAGAAAATTACCAATGATTTGCATTTGATGCATATATTTTTGTTACACTATCTGCCGACATCGGATAGCTTAACAAATTGCTTGTCTAATAAAATACTCCAAATGCTGGAGTCTTAGTTCAAACATATAACAAATCTCGTAAGAAAATGTTCTCCATCCCAATTTTAAAGGTATTTCAATAAATTGACATAAGCAAAACATCAATTATTTCGAAACGAAATTTTTTGAGATACGCCCTTTTTGCTTAGTTCGGCAGTATTTTTAATTAAAATCAAAACCAATGAAATTTGATTTGTTTTTTTTTTTTTGTGAATTTTTGTTACTTTCAATGTAAAAAAATATGTTTCTACAAACACAATTTTTGTTCTGTTTTTTCAATTTAAATTTATGGTCACCGTAACTATACTATACTGTATGAAAAAAAGTAGGGACAGAAGTTGATTTCACTTTAACGATGGGCTGATTCCCTTTTACATTCCATAGCATACAGCTTCGCGCCACGTACCGGAAAGGACAGAACAACGTCTACCGGGACAGCTAGTAAATAAATAAAAATTAATTTTTTGTCAAAAAATATTATAATATAATCACTTGCGTACTTTGCCAGCCTATAAAGCAAAACAGAATTGTTTCTGCGTGAAATATTATCTAACATGATCGCTTACATATACAAATTTTATTATGAGTTATGTTTCCACCAACATAACATAAAGATTTTCTTACGCCTCGACATAGAAAATAAATTCGATGAAAATGAGCAAATTTGCTGTTCGAAAATTCGAACAGCGGCAGAAAATGGGTTAAGGCAGGCTTTTCCTATGTTTTAGCTGGTCGGTTTTTTCAATGGAAAAGGAACCTTCTTTTTAAAAGAAATGTGTGTTTATGACAAAAAAAAATAGATTAACATTGACTAGAAATAAATATGTGTGAAACCAAAATATTAATTTTGACCAATAGAATTGAATAGAATGTTTGATTTAAAAAACCGTGTAAGATTGGTTTCGTGTTAGAAAGTAGCGTGTAAAACGAGGGTTAGGTTATGGATCAAAAAAAGTCTACTGTCAAAGTCTTTGATTTAATTAAGATTAAGCGATAAGTAAAGCCCTTATTACAGGGCGGGAAGCACTAAAAAATTTGTGCTCCCCTCAATCGTAAATTCTAGATCCGCAACTGCTCGATGATAATACTTTTTTTGAGTAAAAGCATTAATACTAAAAAATCTCATGGCCCGATTCGGTCGAAATTTTGATACAACAGCTCCATGCTCAATGTATATTTTCAGACCTGAGTACCAAAAATCGGAACACATATTAAGGGTATTTCTCTAAACGCGAAAACTCGAATAGCGCGAAAACTCAAAAGTTTTCGAGCTTGCTTTCGGGAACACCCCTATCAATGCAAACGCGTAAATGATTGAGCAATTTCAATTTGACATTTCGAACGTCCACTATTTCAGTTATGGCTGATTTTGTTGAAAAAAAATCAAATTTTTCATCAAATTCTTTGTCAAATAAAACAGAATCCCTAAAATGCCGCAAACTAGAGAAAAAAATAAATTGATTCAATTTATTGAAGAAAATACTATAAACAATTTACTTATGCCGTTTTGACAAACTGCAACACTGATTCACTTTCCGACTTTTCGAGGCTACTTGCTCAACTACTTTGCCTCGAAAGTTTTCGAGGGTTGAGCAAACTTGTTATTATACAAATTATTTTCGAGGCTCGAAAATGTGCTCAGTTTTCGCAGTTTACGCAGTTTTCGAGACTTTTTCGCGTTTTCAGGAATACCCTCATTGCATTTTGCAGGCCTGTGCGCAAGGGGGGGGGGGGGGTTTTGGGGGTTCAAACCCCCCATTGGGAGTTTTCGCACATAGATTTTTATTGACATTTGAATGAAAAATCAAAAAGACAAAACAAATTTTTTTTTTTTAAATAAAAGAACTGAAGTGCCAATAAATTATCAGAGCACGAGTTTTTTATTTTCTCAAGATTTGCGCACTCTAGCTATTTTTGAACCAAAAAACACGATTTGGGACCACTGCGCATCGCTAAGGCTAAGTAGCACGACCTTTTTTCAATGCGCCTTTAAGCATAGCTCCGGCATCAATAAAATTAGCTTCAATGAAAATTCATGCACAAATCTATTTGTACCATATCATTCAATTTTGCATGATAGTTCACGTGACATAAATGAAGTTAAACTTTGGCGTCAACGATTTGCGGGGCAAGACATCAAAAATGCTTCGTGTTTTGACAGCTTTGCCTGTGACAATAGCAACATTGACAGCTTTGCCTGTGACAATAGCAACAAATGAACGCTCCTTTTCAGTGCTACGTCGTCTAAAGACATACCTCAGATCAACTATGTCCAATGATCGGCTGAACGGCTCAACCTCGCTTAATATACATCACGATATCGAAATCAAAGTTGAAAGAGTTTTGGACGAGTTTTTTCAAGTACCTCGCAGAATTTGCTACTTACGTAATGATAACTGAATATCGAATCATATCATTAACACTAGACAAATTGCATGTTCTAGAATACTTCAAAACCCTCGATTTTCGAAAATTCGTTCACATTCGAGTATATCCTCATTTAAAAAAATAATAAAAAAAAATAGTCTTAGGGTTACTACCAGAGCTGCAAAATTTTCATTTTTCGGAATTTGGCCAAAAAAATTAAGAAAATTAAATTTTTTCCTTATTTTCCTTATGTACACAAAAGGAAGTGTCGAAAAGAATTGACCGCTATTTTTTAAGCCTATACATAAGGAGAAAAACTGTGGCCTCTCCGCGAGTAGAGCTTTGGTGTTTCTTGTGTAACAGCTCAAGTCCTTTGTTGTTTTGAAATTTGAAATTGTCAATGTCACTACATGAATTTCCATTAAAAAAATAAATGAGAAAAAAAAATGTTTGTATGTTTGGCCCAAAAGTTATTAAAATTAAATTTTTTAATTTTTTTAAGCTAATCATGCACTGACTACACGGTTAGAAATCTTGGAATATATTTTAATACAATCGAAGTATTACAAAGATTTTTAATACAATTTTGATTACAATTAATACTTTTGAATAGATTACAAAATTTTGTAAGACAGTTTGTATTAAATTTTAATATCGCAAGTATTACATTTGATTTTTAAACCATACTGTATTATATTTTAATACTTTCTTTATTAAATTAAAAAAAAAAAAATATGTCGTATGCACTGAGATTCGAACCTGGTTCCCTTTCAGTACAATGGTTGCATGAGCAGTTTAACGACATCAGCCAACGTAGTATCGTATTTCGTTTGGCTAAAAGTATATTTAAATTATCAATTGACAACAACATGAAATGAAAGTTCAATATTTAATTTTGACGGAAAAGTCAGTAATTGAGACTTAGCCGTTCATGGAAATGACAGTCGCTCAGTTGGAACAATGGCATGACGCAGGACAACGACCTAGGTTCAATTCTGATCGGTGACAGGTAAAAAACTTAAGTTCTCATATAAAGTTTTAAGAACGCAGCACAAAAGCAGCGTATCGTAAAATTTTTTTTTAAATCTTAATAAAAACGAATTTTTAAATTTAAATTCAAATTTGTATTAAAAATTAATTTTAATGTCTAGGCAGTATTGAATTTTAATACAATTCTGGTGTAGTCATTTTATTCTAAAATTTCTAACCGTGTAGTTATTGAAGCAAAATATTGTAATTACTTGCTTATAAAATACTTTGAAAATTTTTGGACCAAAAATCAAATTTTATTTTTTTTTCTCATTTATTTTTTTAATGGAAATAAGGAAAATCGAAAAAAAATTTTTAAAACAAAAATATTAAAAATAAGAAAACAAATCAAATATTCTTAATTTTTTGGCCAATTTCCGAAAAGATAATAAACACCTGTATTTATGTATTTAATTATAATTAAATGTCTATATTAAAAGTAAACCGTTGATTGACGTTTTTTATGAAAATAATCTATTAACAAATGTTCGAGTTAAAACCCCCCCCATGGATGATTCCTGCGCACGGGCCTGGCATTTTGAATCAACCTATGTATGTATCTTTACTCTTAAGTTAAGCTGAAAATTGGGCTGGCATTTTCCTGAATCTAAAATTGTGCCGTGATTTTGTCGAAAAATCCGACGTGTTAATCTGAAAGCAGCGAAATGACGAAATGGAGCGAATTGGTAAAAATATTTATTTCGGTTGTAGATCTTTTGCGCTGTGTTTCAGAAAACTTCGATGCTACCAGACAATCAACAAATGCAATAGCATCACTGGCATAGCGTGCATATTTGCTGCCCGGGGCGTGGAACTAATGTGCCGAACCCTGCGCTGCCAAAAAAGTTTCAAAGAGAAAAATTTAATAAAAATGTCATCACTTTTTCAAGTTATTGCTCCATAGCAACTTTTAATTTAATATTGCAATTTAATTTAATCGCGAAGGTATGCATGAATGTGTTTGTGTGTACCTACAGAGTTTTAGTGAAAATAGGTAGCTCTGTATATCGCTCGTTTGCTGCAAGACCGTTGTAACCAGGCCTGGATTAACCTTACAGGCAGAGTAGGCACGTGCCTAGGGCGGCAAGATTAACTTTGAAAAATTGTTTTATTCGTGGGAATTGAATTTCCCACCTATTTCGTTGGAACGCGTACCAACATTATGTTGAAATTTGTTGTATCACTGAACGATCATTTTCCGTGCTGCGGCGAGTGAAAAACTACTTGAGATAACAGTGGTTGCAGAATGATTGAACGCACTCGCTTTGTTAACTATAGTGTCAGATTTGCTCATGTCTTCAGATTGTGATAACATCATAAATGACTTTGCCATCTGAAAAACAAGACGTAAAAATTTCGACCAATAAGCAATAATTTTCCACAAAAACCAATCACATATAAAATGGTAATTGTTGAATGACATATGTCATATAATTCATGATTAATAAAATAAAATATTTGCTCTTAGAAAGGTACATTTTATTGATTGAAAAACTTTTCGTACCAAACTTATTCCACCATTTACGCTATTCACACACAACAAATGTAATAAAGTAGCATTTAGCTAAAATCAATGTTAAAATTTAACATAAATGAAAAAAAAATTTTATTTTTCGTAAAAAAAAAAAAATTTTTTTTTTCTAATAAATGAAGAATTTTTCTAATAAATGAAGAATTTTTAAGGAGGGGCGGCAATTTTTGCAACTGCCTAGGGGCGGCAAATTTCTTAATCCGGGCCTGGTCGTAACTAAAACACCAAAGCTTTCGATAAATGAATTATTACGTGTAAATAAATAAAGGTATGTCGACATACGTATATACTCTTCTCACAAGGCAAGTTCATTATTTGCTTACACAAAATACTTAAGATATGAAATGATGGGTACTTCTGCGTCATTAGCTCAAAAAATTTTTTTTTTTTGATTTACTATGGCTATCCAGTAAACAAACAATATGCATCCTTAGAATAATAATAGATTTTAGCTACTACAGCTATTATCCTTCTTAGCTATTAAGCTTGAAGCTTAAAGTCATGTAAGAAACTTATTAAATAAATAATGGAAATGAAAAAATAGTGCATGCTTTTATATTGTAATATTTTTACAATTTTTCTTAGCTTTTTCGCACTTTCTCATTATACCCACTCACACCATGTAAACATTGACACATGGGCATTTCTCTCATGTTGAACGGGACGGAAGTACACTTTTAAAGTGAAATAAAAGTTAAAGTAAAACACTTTTATTTTTTGCTGTTACTTTAAGGAATAGCCCTTTGGTAGCACTATATTGAGTGGTAAAGTTGATACCAGACGTAATACTGGTTCCAAGATAGAGGTAATAAAAAAGCCATTCAAACGGGACAAAAAACGGAAGTGTTTTTCATGGCCATCTATAGAAAAGCAGAAGTCAGCGAAACCTGGCAACATTTTTTAATGCGACTAATTTTAAAATGTTATGGAATAATGTTAATTTTTAATAGATTTCGTTTGATTGAAAAATCTTATTTACTTTTTTTCTTACAAGGCATAATAATCCATTCGAACGGGACATATTTTTCCATTTTGGTTCACTTGTTCAATTTTTCAAAACGACTTTAATATTTATATTAATAATAATATTTAAGATATATGCAGTAATTAAAACAACAAATTTAATGTTAACATTTATCAAATTAATTAGTGAGATCAATTTTAACAAAAAAAAGAGGAAGGAGTAGATATTTTTCTTAAAAGAATATAAAATTGTCTTTTTGCTGTTAAAACGCTTTTCCGGTAAGAGGCACCCACTAAAAAAATATATTTTTGCTCAAGTTTGAATCTATCTACATACCAAATTTCATCAAAATCAGTGTAGTGGCACAGCGTGTTTTTTCCCATTTGGAGCGATGTCACGCCCGCTTTAAGGAATCAGAGTTTCTAAGGATTTAATCTATCCTTAAGCAAAATTTCATCAACATGGGTCCATTAGTTTAACCGTGGAAACGTTTTTTCCCGTTAGGGGCGTGGCATCGCCTACCATTAAAAAAAGTATTCATGTCCCTCCTTCTCTTCACAAATTTTCCAATAAAAAAAATTATGCGATTATGTTGTGTTATGGCATGCTATGTTACACTTACTTTTGCGAACATGACCAACTTCAAACAGCTCCAAAAATTTAAAACACAATTTTTTTTGCACTCGCTTTTTTTTTAACTATGTACATGAAAATCTGTTCATCTATCATCATGTATCACTTCTCTTACACACTTGAATATTTAAGGCAAAACACTATTCAATATTACATAAAAAGAGAAACTGCATTTATGCAAGTTTGCAGGTGGTTTACTAAATGTGATAAATGAATTCTGGTGTAAATTGTTTAAATTAACAAAATTTGAATATTTTCCTTAGATAATATCAGATAGTAACGCTTTTATAATAACTTTTAATTTTTCTGTCACGGTTGGTCTTCTGGCGGAAATACCCATATGTATATGAGGCATTTCATACCAAATCACCGAGGTTTTGGCCCGACCCTCTTTGTTTTCGCTAATTTTTTGATATGTTTTAGTGCATATTAAAAGCAAGAAGCACACCAATTTCCAGTCTTGTATTCAAAACCGTTATTGAGTAATCGGTTTTTTAAATTTTAAGGCAAACAATTTTCAATTAACGATAGACTAGTAATAAATATTGAAATCAATTAAAAGTAGGGTATACAGTGAAAGCTCCCGTCGCGGACAGCTCCCGCAGGCGGACATCTCTCGTAGCCAGACGAATTTCTTGGTCCCAAGTTTTTCGTTATGTTTTTAGAACAAAATACATTCCGGTGTGCGGACACTGCCTTAGCCGGACGCGGACACTACATTTACACACATTTCATACAATTCATCTCTGCTGGCGAAAAAAAAGACGTTCTAACGATAAAACTCTTTCTCAACTCTTTCTTTGCTTTGCTGTCATTCAGGTTGTCGATTGTTATTCTTTAAAATCTATTTCTTTGTGTGTTGTTGAGAGTAAAGTTTTCTCAAGTGGGCACAGAAAAAACCAACAAATTATACTTAAACTTTTTTTGCATAACTTTAAAGATTTATTGATCAATATTAACGCCTTATAATTTTTTTTTGCAAAATTTGGATTTTCTAAAAAGTTATGAAAAAGTGAATTTGTATGTGGGTGTTTTTTTAAATTGCGATTTCTCAGTAAATATTGTGAAAAAGTTAATGAAATTTTCGTGATAGGACAAAAAATGTTTTACAATTTATATAAAATAAAGGTTTTATAAAAATTTTATTTATTATTTATTAAAAATTAAGTTTTTAATAAACAAACAGAATTTAAACCAACTTCTCATATGTTCAAAAACAAAATTTTTCCTCAGAATTGTCCTGTAAAGTCTATACAACTTTTTCCTGAAATAAAATTTTAGTACATTTCATAAATAAAAAAGTTACGAATGTGTCACCACCTTGGCAATTTTACTCCTACAAACCATCCGACAAGAAAAATTTGGATTGTTTTATTTTTTATTTGAATGGTATTTGAATTGTAAAAATGTACTTTCTTCGACAGCTCCCGCAAGCGGACATCTCCCGTAGGCGGACGATTTTGTTGGAACCGTCGGTGTCCGCCTGCGGGAGCTTTCACTGTAATTATTTTTTTGTATTTGAATGTAGTTTCTGAAAAAAAAAAAAATTATTCCAAGTAATAATCAGTTAGTTAGTTATTAACGTTTAAAGATTAAAATCGACATTTTCGAAAAGTGCGACCCCATTGATTTTTCTTAAAAATTTTCTCAAAATTCTACTCCATAATAGGCAACTTTTAAGCTGTAGTTTAAGATGTGCTGACAATTTTTTCATTTTCTTTCGAATTTTGAAAATTTCATATTTGTTTTTTATGATTGAATTATCTAGTTTAAACAAAAAAAGATCTGGTTTTTCATTTATTTAGTCGAATTTCCGTCAATTTTTTTTTCGAACTAAACTATTTACAAAAACATAAGCATAGATAAAAATGTAGAGTTTTGGCACACTGGTCAATGCAAAAAGTAAAACATAGCATGCATGAAAATTCTTAAACGTCGGTTTACAAGGCTTACGGATGACACCGTGTAGCAGCGGTTGAAACTAGTATAAGCTGCTAGTTACCCATTTTTGTCTCTTATGCACATTGCAATTGAAGTATTTTTGTATACTAAAAGTACTAAAGTGGTAAACAAGAAGCTCAGCAAATGAATATAAAAAATTGTATTGTATTGTACTGGTCTCTAATGAAATATGGCTAAATTTAAATTTTCAGCTTTGGCTTTGATTGAATATAATTGTTTGTATGAAATGGAAGTTTTTTATCTATTATTGTTTATCATTAAAGAAAATAAGCTTAGTCACAACAAAATCCGATTAATTGATGCCAAAATAAACACAAAAACCAATTAGCTTCTAAAACTTCGCCAAAGGTCTTGTGCCACAACTTGTCAGAAAAAATAATTCATATGGCTTACTATTTAATCAAAGCAAAAGTAAAAATGTGAAGGGCATCGGAGTAGTCGAGTAAGATTGCAATCAATCCTTACGAAATAAAAACTTAATATTTCCTTTTCCTGGTTCAACCAAAAAAAATAAATTTTTTTAAGATCTTTTCACTACACGAAATGTTCGGAGTGACATTAGTTACGTCCAAATTAAAGCCATTAAGCTCTATATTTTTACTTTCAGTAAGATTCATGTATTATTAATTTATGTTTTACAGGAACATCGTCGACTGTTACCTATACACCGATAACAGAATTGGATTATGGAACTTTGCTGTGCACAGCATCTAACAAAATTGGACGCCAAAGAGTTCCCTGTGTTTTCCACATAATAGCAGCAGGTAAGCAACTCATCACTTTTAAGAGCATGCTATATATTTCTGATTTGATTGGAGTTTTTTTCTTTTTTGAAACTGATTTTTCAAGTTTCGTTTTTAATTTTCATACAGCGAATAATCGTTCATATTACTCTCATCGATTAAAAACAGTTCGCAATAAAGCAAGCTTTTTATGAAAACAGGTTAGAAACAGGGCAGGGAACAAATCATTTCTTTAGGCATCGAACTTCTCTAAAATCATGATTCCAACCAAGCACTTTAAACATAAAACGTTTGTCACAAAATTTGTAACATGCATAAAAATGTAATATGTTTTCTTTAGATTGATGAAATTGTCCTGTTCTCGATCAGCAAGAAATATATTCCGTCTGTTCATGATTTTACTTCGTTTTAATATGTATGTATGTTTCAATGCTCGGCTACGACGTAAGTGAGACTCTTTGTTCTACTGCAACGTCAGTGTTGCGTGTTTCGACACCAATGCCAGCTCGAGGGTAGTTATAAATTTTCGGGCGCCCTTTTCTAAATCTACACTTCATAACATAAAATATACATCAATTATGTTGCGGAAAAGAAATTAGGTACTCAAAAAGTTGTCAGAAATTAATTTGTATTTGAGAGCAATAACGCAATTCCCGCGTTTGTTGATGAATTAATATCAACGTTAAAATAGTAGTTTTATCCATATAGTACAAGAAAAACACCGACACTCAGTATAGATTTTCCTCGAAAGTAAGTCTTAGTTGATGGGATCTAGAATAGCAACAGCAATACATGATGTATCAAATTAAAGCAGAGTCTCCGAAAAATATCAGCTTCGAGATCAGTTAAGCAAAAGCTGAGATATAAGCGTGGAAAGATTTTCTATTTGTTCAAGCATTGCATTGATTAACCTTGCCATATCGAGGAGCAAAAATATATACTACTTGCTGTAGCTATTCTAGATCCCGTCAACTTTTATCATTTCAATAAAACATTTTCGTCCCATTCTTTCGCAATATGGTTTGCTAATGGTTTCACTTCTACCACGTGTGAAGTGCACACATGAATTGCAGAGACCAAGGAAAAGATATTCGCTTTAAGTTAAAGGCCAAACAAAAAAAGATTTTTCTAACTTTAAATAATAAAAAACGAACCTTTTTTCAAAATTCAGGCTTCGACGATTCGTTAGCATTCCAGTAAGCTTTAATTTTTAAATTTTCCTAGCAATTTTTGAGCAAAAAAAAACTTAAATTGGTACCAATTTGCGGCGCCTCGAAGTCAGTATACATTTCCAGGTAAAATAGTGCACGTAAGGCCAAGAAGCACTCATTCGGCGGAATTTCAAAAAAAGTGCAGGCTACTTAGTGCACAAAAAGTCTTGAAGCGTTCGAACACCAAAGTCGAAAAACAGCAGCAGCTCACCAATATCGGAAAAAACCCTCGAGCGTATGGTGTACGAAAATCTCTTAAGCGTCTAAAAGTCATATTGTAAACAATTTCATGAGCGAAGAAGTCATGAATTTTTCAACGAATACTAAAAAAGAAAAAATAAAGGCACCCGACAAAGCGCTCCTCACGATAGGGCCCTGTTCGGTTGAACGGTTTGGAAACAACTCGAGCCGGCACTGTTCGACACGATATTCTGGTGGGAGGTAGAGTAGGGTCTCTAGTTTATATAGTAGCTTAGTGCAGTATCTAGGCAGCGCTCAAGTTAGCGCAACCGCTAAATCAAGTTTGCCGACTGTAAAATATTATAAAATATTTTAAAACAAAGCATTATTGACTCACTAAAATATCAAGTAAAATATTGTTGCTATTGATGTCTGACATTACTCCATTACGATTTGATGAGAACTTGCATCGTCAGCAAGCTCAACGGCAAAGAGGTCGCTAAAAGCCCCTTCAGACTATGTGAGAAGTCATATAAAAAGTCATATGAGTTGTCAAATATGAGAACTCTCATAGTGTGAATATGTTTATATTACACACATGAGTTTTCATATGAGAAAGCATATAACTATTTTGACATTCGATTCAAGTCTATTTGAAAAGAGAAGTCATATGAGTTTTGTGTTAAAAAAATGAGATCTGGTCAAGTTTCTTCGTTATTAAAATACTGGATGGTCATTAATACCCTTACGACGATTATTCTTTAAAGAAAAACAATTATTTTGAATTAAATAAATACAAAAACTTACCTGCAGTCTTAATATCAGTCATTTAGTATGAACACAATAAAATAAATCTTATGCGATTTGACATATCATATCTAAAAACATACAAAAAAACATACCAAAAAGCATATGACTTCTCACATAGTCTGAAGGGGCCTTAAGTATTTTCAGGTAAACGATAAGTTATGAATCAAGAATTAAGGTAGTTTTTAAGAGAGAATCAAAGAATAAAGTTTTACTTTCAAAATTAAATTTCACAAGCTCATTAATTCGCGCACTTTCAACGTTCAAAAACTTGCAAAAAATTTTTTTGTAAAAAAACAAATTTTCTTAAACAATACAGTATTTTGTTCGTAAAGATCACGAAAGCATCTATTGGAATCATTTATGCAATTCACAGTTCATTGTAAATTGGGCTGGTAAAAATACAATCTTGTTATTTTACGGTAACATGTATTGTTATTGTTTCCCATATAAACGAAAATTACCACTAGTGCATAAATTTGAACATGCCCTTAACCCTTTCGCGTCCAGAGTTGCTTATAAGCAACTTCAATACTAAGCCTTGTTTAAGTGACATAATCGCAATAAATTTTGTAAATTATACACCTTATTGATTGATTGCAATTCTCAGAATAAAAAAACTTCAAAAAAGCAACCGTTATGTTGTGATCAAAAAAATTGCGACGCATTTATTAAGATGAAGTGCAAAATATAAAAATTAAATAAAAATGCTTATGATATATTTTTCAAAAATCAAAGTACGAAAAAAATGTGGAATTAAATATACAATTTAAAACATTTGAGAATTATTGCGTTATTACGCATCTATAATTTTTTTTTGCTTTTAAGCAACCTCTAATTATCTAGTGACCAGATTAGTCTAGAAAGCTAAAAATTTCAAAAATACCTTACATAGACTTAATAAGCCTGGAAATTAAGAGAAAAATTGTTTCTGGCAGCTGGCCTTGGAGCGAACGCGAAAGGGTTAAGCATGTATGAATTTTGAAAGTTGTATTAGTTTTCTATTTTGGTGAGAGAATCGTATGGGGAAAAGAGAGTGACAAAAACATTGATTGCAAAGTATAAATTTTTGAGTTGTATGATTTGACACTTCGTAATTTGTCACGTAACAATTTTTCTATAAATAACTAAAATTTGATTCAGATTGGAGGATAAGAAATTTCAACCTGGTAGACTGGGAAATTTTATCCCCTATGTCAAATATAATTTGTTAACTATTTCCAAATCTTGCTATAAATAAATACATATGTACATCGTATTCTTTGTGAAGACATTTTCTTATAAAATGGTTTCTATTTTATTACAGGTCGACCAGATCAGGTGCATAACTGCACTTTAAACAACATATCTATGACATCTCTTACAGTGACATGTAGCGATGGCTTTAATGGAGGACTACCACAGCTATTTATGCTTGAATTGAAGGATATGCACACAAATGTAAGTTCTTTAATTTCTTTAGATAAGAAATGACTAGTCACTAGTTAAAACACCTATTGACTGAAAAAACGATTGCATGCAAAAGTAAGTTCACGTTTACTAAAATCGTTTATTTGGCGTCCGACAATATATTCGTAGTAAACGCGAAGATGCCTCGAAACCTGTGTAATCTGAGAGCATTTTCGAGCGTCGATAAAGATCTGTTTGGAGCAAAGTTTAAGCAAGCCTCTAAAGCTTTCGATGCAAATTTGATGAGCCAGCAGCCTCGAAAAGTCAGAAAGTGAATATAAATTTAACATTAAGAGTATTCCTCTAATCCAAAAGCGCAAAAACGGTTCGAACCGATGAACCGAACCGACCAAACTTTTCATCCGGTTCACGTCCCTGGTGTAAACTGCGTAAACTGGGAACATATTCGAGCATCGAAAATAATTCGTGTGGAGCAAAATTTACGCAAGCCTCGAAAACTTTCGCCGCGAATTTGATGATTCATTCTATTTATAAATGATATTGGATCTTGCTTTTTCAAAACTAATTATCTGTTATATGCTGACGATTTAAAAATGTTTCTTAAAATCTGGCCTGTTTTCAGCTATATCTTTTGAACCACTTTTTTAGTAAAAAATGTTATTACACACGTTTATTTGATAGTTTATTATCTTTTATTTGCCACTAAGAACGAGGAAACTGAACATTTCTAGCTCAATGTGAAAAGAGGTTGAAAAAGTGAAAAGACCACAATATCTCAAAAACTGTACCATTCAAAAAATTTTCATTTTCGAACTCAGCAGGAAAATCTACATAAGAAAAGTAACCTCAGATCAATGGAACAAAAAAACAAAATCATTTTGTAAACTAGTGTTATCTGTTATATGCTGACGATTTAAAAATTGATCTTAAGTGGTATCAATAATTTAATTAATATCCAATTAGACTTAAATAGACTCAATACTCAATACAATGGTGTCTTAATAACCGCCTAGCTTTAAGTGCAAAAAAATGTTTTCATGATACTCTTTCTAAATTAAGCAGTAACATTATTTTTAATTTTCTATCACAAACAGACGTTTAATTCATTTCACTGAAATGCTGAACCTGGGTTTCCTACTTGATTCGAAATTGACATTTTTTTATCATTTTTATTATATCATACCGAAATCAAATGCTATGTTGGCCTTTGTGCATCGTAGTAGTTCCGAATTTCGATATCCATATACGTATAAGCTCGTATTTATAGTTTTGTAAGTTTCAAGTTGGAATATGCAGCTTTAATGTGGAGCCTTTTTTATGCTATTCACATTAATCGTCTTGAAAGAGTCCAAAAGAAGTTTCTGAAATTTGCTCTTATTTCGCTAAATTTCACTGAACCTATTCCTTCGTATTTCATATTCCTTAATGTTTGTCTAAGACATCATTTGTAGTAACATTGATTGTTCTTGTTTGTTAATTAATTTTTTATCCCAATCAGAACTATTCGCCAGAACAAATTATTCTTTATAAAATGTCATAAGACTAATTATGTCTTTAATCAACTTATTATAAGATCAATGAATTAGCATTGGTACCTGAAATTGATTTTTTGTTTTTGCCTAAAGAAATGTTTAAAAAAATAATTAATAATGCTTACTTTTAATTTCTAGTTTTAATTTAATTCTTGTAAATAATATTATTTTTATATCTAGACTAGAACTTTGTTTTACTTGGGTTAAATAAATAAGACAAAAGGATAATAAGGTACAGTTTTTCATGAACGAGTACAGATTGGAATCATTTTTGTACGAGTATTTTGTAGCTAAGTCAATTTGCAGAGCAAAGAGTTTAACCGAGAGACTTCGTTACTCAACACCCATTTTGGAATTATTCCACCTCTCCCTGCTGAGTATCTACATATGTTTCCACAAAATCTACTGTTTACATCATAAAGTTTCTTCAGAAACTCCATAGAAACTTCTTCCTATATAACTAAAACAAAGATTTATGAAAAAAAAAAAAACAACGTGACTAAAACTAGTTTCAGCCTGCTAAATTTCTCTTTGCGTAGATCTTTTGAGAACCCAATCAAAATGTAAAACTAAGAATGGTAAAAACTTTTTATTTTATTTGTTTAACTTTGTTTTCGTACCTCATTTGATATTGCACTTTCTTTGCAAGCGCTTTGGTGCAAGTTTCTTGGCGAGTCAAAAGGAAGGACGAGTAGCAAGCGCAAATCGTATAATAAGCAAATCGGTGAGTTTACTGAAAAGCAATATCTTTGTCGTGTATCGGAACCAGTGTTGCCATATAGACAGTTTTAACAGAATTTACATTTTTTTTAATATCATCCTTGAGCAAATTACAGTTTTATAAAAAATTTTAGATTTGGAAGAATAAATTAAATGTTTTAAAGTATTAAACAAAATGTATCAGATTGTACTAAACTTAATGTATTGAATCAGATGTGGGTCATTATTCTACAAACTGAACGGATTTCAGGAAAAAAAATTTGAATTCTTCAATTTCGGTAAATTTTTTTTTCATGCATCTTTCAACAAATTTAGTTGACACGGACATAGGAATATCAGGACTTTGCTGGAAATTTTTTTTTTCGAAAATATTCATACAGTTTTTTTGATAATTTTCTGGATTTTCTGCAATCTTTTCATACTTAAAGTTTATTATCTACAGTTGTACTGCTCGGCTCAATGTCAGTTTTTTCATTTAATACTTCATTACGTTAACTTTCGAAGCGTATTAAAATTTTTTTTTTTGTAATCAACAATTGAGAAATAATAATAATTTAATTGTTAAAGCATAGAAAAATGTCAGTTTTTAAAGTCTTTTTTACAGTCCATTCGGAGGTGTTCGGGTACGACTTTCTAGAGTCACTGCGATAACATTGTCTCGATTTTTTTTAATTACGCGTCGTGAGATATGCGTAAGCAACTGAACACATCGATCGGTTCTCTGAATGTGCCATTGAATTCCTGGATCTGGCAGTGGTATTTTATCACAGATTGCTTGTAGTAAATGGAGGCTGTTGGGTGACTTCCAAAACATCTAAATAAAAGTTTCGACGCGGAAATACTACAGCTTCGATATACATACATCAGTTGCTCTAAATTTTTGCTTTTCAGAAATTTTGCTTTGCAAAGATTGTCGTTTTGAAATTACCATGTTTTTCTCTCCAACTTTTATATCTGAAAACATAATTAATTTAGTATTAAAATAAAAATAGCACTATTAAATTCAAAAAGATATATAACCCTCTCATGTACCAAACTAGTGTAGGGCATCTTTATTTTTTCTAGACGTTCTTTCTGACTAAATTGGAACCAAATTAAAAGAATTTGTCAAAATTTTTAAGTTTAGTCTCGCTTCGTAGTTTTAAAAAAATGTTATACTCATACAACATGACGCGTAAATGGAGTAAAAAAGGCCAACTTTTTTTAAAAAAGAACACAATGTTTAATTTTAATCACAAAAGAATAGATGTGACTTTATTTTTACAAGAGTTATGAAAAAATACTTTAATATAATTATTTTACATGGTAACCAGTGAAACAGTTTCTTTTGAGTAAAACATAGGGAAACATTACATTATGTGTATGTTACATGTATGTGCATATTACAGTTGTGGACCCATTTTTACATACATACATTATTTTGTAAGACGGAAAATGGCCAATGCCATCGTGCAGGACATTTTCACTTTGAATTGACGGTGTACTATTAGGGTGATTCAAATTTTTTTTTTTTTGTTTTTTTTTTGAGGTGCTGTTGCTTAAAAAGTAAGTTTATGATATGAAGAAAAAGTTCACGAAAATTCAGCTCTGTAACTCAGTTTTATAAGGTGGCGCCGGAGCCTGTTAGTTTTACATGTAAAGTGTATGGAAAAATTATTTTTTACAAAAAAGGTGTCTAAGTGAATAAGTGATTAGTGTTGTTGAGCTAAAAAGGGTTATTTTTCGACGTAATTTCTTACGCTGAATCCGAATATGGTCTCAGAATTGACCCATCATGTCGGAATCCTGAAATATTTGAGGTTAATTACCTGAAACATGATGTTTTTGTCTACTTCCGAGGCCATGTATAGGATTCAAAAAAAGTTGATCAGCTTATTTTTAACAAAAGCATCATTTCGTACCATCCTTGCCCTTTAAAATGAGCTTTCAAGTGGTGATCTGTGATGTTTCCTTCCAAAGTTATAGCCATTTTAAAGTGACATGAATTGGATCCCCTACAAAGGGTTGCAACCCAACAATATTAACCAACGGGTTTCAAATTCATGTCTTCTAAATGTATGAAATCTCTGTTTTCTAAATGTATGAAAACTACAAATACATAAGTATATTAACCGATTTTGTTAGGTAGAATGTACAAAAAAAAATAATTAAAATAAAATCTCAAAATTCAACAAAAAATAGTTTACATAACCGAAAAAGTTGTTACTGCTACAAAGATTATAGGTATTTATACCACAATTGTTGGTTAGATTTACCAAAATGAATACTTGAATTTTTTCTCATAAATTGATTACAAAATTTGTAATCATTTTTTTTTTTTTTTTTTGAATCAGTTCATTTTTCATTTGCTATTCTATAATTAGAAATATCTTGGTTTACTGTGTCCGTTTGAAGGAGAAGGCGCAGGCCCGTGTGCAAGGGGGGGATTTTTGGGGGTTCAAACCCCCCCCCCCATTGGGTATTTTCGCACAAAGGTTTTTATTGACATTTTAATGAAAAATCAAAAAGACACAAAAAATTTTTTTTTTAATGAAAGAACTGAAATGCCAATAATTCGTCGGAGCCCGAATTTTTAATTTTCTACGAGATTTGCGCTCTCTAGCTATTTTGGAACTAAAAAACACGATTTGGGACCACTGCACGTCGCTCAAGCTAAGTAACACGAGCGTTTTTTCAATGCGCATTTAAGCATAGCTCCGGCATCAATAAAATCAGCTTCAATGAAAATTCATGCACAAATCTATTCGCGACATATATTTCAACTTTGCATGATAGTTCACGTGACATGTGGATAAATTAAGTTCAACTTTGGTGTCGACACATTGCCAGGCAAGACATCAAAAATGCTTCGTTTTATGGCAACTTTGCCTGTGACAACAGCAGGAAATGAACGCTACTTTTCAGTGCTACGCCATTTAAAGACATACATACCTCAAATAACTTACGTCCGAAAATCGGCTGAACGGCTTAACCTCGCTAAATATACATACATCGCTATATCGAAATCAATGCAGAAAGAGTTTTGGATTAGTTTTTTCAAATACCTCGTAGAATTAACTACTTACGTAATGATAACTAAATATCGAATCATAACATAAGCACATTTACATATCGCTCACTTACTTCAAGACTGGCATAACTCAAAAAATCTGATTTTTGAGTTAATGATGCATGTTTCGGCATTTCATGTTTTATTTTTTGTCAAAAAATCAGAAAAGTATCTCATAAACTTGCCTTTTGAGAAGAGTTTATGCAGACATACTTTTCTTCATTTTCATATAAAAAGAAACTTGCTTGCGTTTTTCTCCCACTTTATGTTTTTTGAGTTATCCCAGTCTTGAAGTAAGTGAGCGATATGTATGTATTTAATTATAATTAAATGTCTATTAGACCTTTAAAAGGACCCTAAAAAACGTCATCTGCGTAATTTTTTTTCGTTCCGAGAAAAACCTATGGTGCATTTTTGATTCTCTTGAAGGTCCTTTTTGGCTAAAAAAAGTGTTTTCTGCTCGTAACTTTTATTCCTTCACAGAAGATACCCAAATTTAGTCGAAAAATAAAGATTGAATTTGACATTGCAAAGTTTTAATTTCTAATAGGTAATATTCATTTCTAAAATTCGATTTTTTCACATTTTTTATATGGAAAAATCGAATTTTGGGACTAAATATTATCTACGAAAGAATAAAAACTTTAAATGTCAATTTTTTTGCAATAACGCAATTTTTATTTTACAGGCAAATTCAGGTAGCCATCCTGTGTAGAAATAAAAGCTATGAGCAAAAAACTCGTTTTTTTAACCAAAATTAACCTTCAGGAGAATCAAAAGTGATCCATTGGTTTACCTCGGAACGAAAACAAAATGCCGCAGATATCGTTTTTGAGGATCCTTCTAACTTTTGAGTGGGTGTCTGGCTGACTTTATTTTGTCGATACAAATCGACCCGGTCTAATGTCTATATTAAAAGTAAACCGTTTTTTGACGTTTTTTATGAACATAATCTAACATGAAATGTCCGAGTTAAAAACCCCCCCATGGATGATTCCTGCGCACGGGCCTGAGCAGGCTTGTTTGTGTTTTACTTTTGATTCAATATATCGAATCTTAGACGTTTTACGAAGAGTGTTGACTTGCAAAAAGTGAGTATACCTATGATAAAAAACACATCGTTTAATATTATTTAAATGTTATGCATATATATTATTTATATGGTAACGTTTAGCGCAATACCCGAATGTACTATGAACAAAACAAGTGAGAAAAAACGGTGGTTAAACCAATGCATAATTTGTCTAATCATGGTAAAAAGAGACGAGGACAATTGAGAAAAATTACAGCACGGCTGCTGCGTTAGTGAAAATTGCCTTTAAATGACGAACATTTACAATTAAAGGTTTGTGGCTACTGTCGTACTCGAATGCCGTTGCCATCTACTAGCAGTGAAAATGCAAATGAGGTAAGTCCCACTATAATATTCAGCAAATCTGATTTGACATTTTCTAGTTTCTTTCTTCAAATTGAAAGTACTTGTGTGTTATTAAACAGACAGATGAATCAAATGAAGAAAATTCTAAATTGTTTGGTGGAGAGACAATACCGCTTTTAGAAGTAATTTCCAATGTGAATAACGGAATAAGTTTTGTCGGACCATCTTCTATCAAAATTAGAAAAGTTCTCCAAAATAAGTACTGTGCAGAAAAAATAGACAATATTTCAAATGCGATGAAAAACAAAATTTTTAACACAATTACCGAAGCTTCACATAATGTTGACGAGGAAACGTGTGTATTGAAAGTTATACCGAAAAAATTTAGTTCAACAACAGATCGAACAAAGAAGATACAAATTTCAACTATCGCTCATGAATGGCCTTATAGTCAAATTATAGCACATTTTCCAACCGCCACAAGATATATGATAACTATAGCAAGGACAATTGCAATAAACGAAGGTGTTTTAGAAGGACCAAATCCAAAAAGTCATCCTACATTAGGTGAAAACGTAGTGAATAAAATAATTGCCTTTTATCAATTGGACGAATTCAGTAGAATAATGCTAGGACAAAAGAATTATCGGTGAAAATTGATGGAAAAAGGAATCACATACAAAAAAGATAAGTTTTAAATAATTTAAAAGTGTTATTCCGTGCGTTTAAGAACAGCAATCCTGGAGCAAAGTGCAGTTTTTCCAAGATTGCGGCTTTACGCCCAAAACAATGCGTTCTAGCAGGAGCCAGTGGCACGCATTCGGTCTGTCTTTGTGCCTTACATGAAAATGTAAAATTATTGATTGATGGTGAAAATCAGTGGTTGCATTTACTACTTAATAGCAGCAGTAGCAACAGAAATTTTACTCTGCTATTGCTATTGCTCTGAAATTCAAGATAGCAAAAGCAGAGCAAAAAGCAATACATTCAAATAGCATTTTCTTGCTCTGCTCTGCGCAGTAATTCATGTCAACAATATTTCTTTACTATTGCTATTGCTCTGAATTGAAGACAGCAAAAGCAGAGCAAAAAGCAAAACAAACAAATATCGTTTTTCATGCTCTGCTCTGTGCTCTGATTCCTTAGAGCAGCTTGTGCTGTAGCATATTTATTATGTTCGTAGTTTTTGCTATTTATGTGCTATAGCAACAAAAATAAATAAAATATTATTTATGAAAAGTGCTATAGCAACAAAAATAAATAAGATATTACTTGTGAAAAGTGACTTTTCATTTATAACTAAATGAAGTTGTTTAATTTTTTCGGAAAAATAGTGAACCTCAACCTGAACCCGAACTGAACGCGGACCCACTTAATTTAAGTAAATATAATCTCTTCTTTTACTAAGCTTAAAATAGAGTGAGCATTTTCGTCATCGAAACTGATTTTGGCTGACAATCGCAACCGGCTTAGCCTTGAAACGCTTGAAAATATATTGCTCGTAAGACTTAATTCCACTCATATAGACAAAGCGATAGACGATTCTGCTTTATTTGAGGACGACGAGGGTACTTGTTGAGGAACCAAACGCTCTAGATACCACTTCACTGGTATTTTAACATGTAACTGTTTCTTTCATTTACTAATTTTCAACATATGTTGCTATGAAGCTATTTTCATTTAATATTGTTAATCTCTTTATGACTTTGTTTTGTTCTTATTATTATACGCATGCCAATGTCGAACTTGCAAAAACCAATGTACATGTCTACTATACGTATTATTAAACGAGCTAAAATTGTACCTATGTTTCTGTATTTATATACTATTTATATAAGTATGGCTGAACTTTATTTGGAAAGCGGCTGCAGCGATTTTGATGAAACTTAGAGATTTGCTGCATATGAGAAAAAAATGAAAATCGGGTTAGGTTTAACTTTTTAACGACTCCAACAGGGGCGTGGCACAGCCCCAAACTTTAATTTTTATAATGCAATAGCTCGCAAACTAATTAAGATTTTGTAACGAAATTTGGTAGACCGAAGCAGGTCATAAATATCTGGAATAATACTAAAAGTGGGCGGAATTAAAGAAGTGGGCGTGGCATCTTTCAATAATTGAAAATGTTGATGCAATATTACTCGAACCCTGTAAATTTTGGGTGCGGGTACGGGTTCGGGTTCAATGTACTTAAATTAAGTGGGTCCGCGTTCAGTTCGGGTTCAGGTTGAGGTTCACTATTTTTCCGAAAAAATTAAACAATTTCATTTAGTTATAAATTAAAAGTCACTTTTCACAAGTAATATCTTATTTATTTTTGTTGCTATAGCACTTTTCATAAATAATATTTTATTTATTTTTGTTGCTATAGCACATAAATAGCAAAAACTACGAACATAATAAATATGCTACAGCACAAGCTGCTCTAAGGAATCAGAGCACAGAGCAGAGCATGAAAAACGATATTTGTTTGTTTCTGCTTTTGCTGTCTTGAATTTCAGAGCAATAGCAGGAGCAAAACAAAAAACTACGAAATAGCATAGCATTTTCAATCACTGGTGAAAATATCAAAACACTTACAGCTGATTATCCTCAACCTCTTCATACTTATCATGATTGATTAAATATGATGATATGCAACCCACCATCCACGAATTGCTACATAGGAATTTGTTCAATATGTTCTGGTTCAGCTGACTTACTACAAATTTTAGAAAATATTTTTGAAGATAATTTCATTGAACACTTTACTTATAAGCAATGGACACATGTTGATCGAACAACATTACAAACTATGATAACACCGGTAGATGAATTTTTACCAGGGACATAACTATTATAAGTTTTTTGTCAAAAAAATTGGCTTATAATTATTATGGATAAGAAATATTTTATTAGTTGTCAATAACTATTATTTTTCAATGGATTCTCTTTTACGTTGAGTCATAACTATTATGAATAGGAAATTGTTTTTCCATTGTCAATAACTATTATTTTTCAATGGATTCTTTATTTCGTTGAGTCATAACTATTATGCATAAGAAATTTTTTTTCCATTGTCAATAACTATTAATTTGGAAAAAATATTTTTTTACTTTGTTTTGAAAAAAGTATTCAAGACTTTAACATTTTTGTGGATCTCTTTGCACCAATCGATGGGGAAGTGGTTTTTATGACATCACAAGAGGTGGCCATCGGTTCACAATGGTGTCCGATTTGGCTATATTTTTGAAATTTTTGTTTAACCAATTGAAGGAAAGAGGTCGAAAATGGATTAAAGCCATTACAAAAAGTGGTTCGAGTTCCAAAAATGGCTGATTTTGCACTATTTTCGAAAGTTTTGACTGGCCGACCTCATTAGCTCTCGTCAGGCGCTTCTGTTTTGCGCGCGCCTTCTCCAATCGTTAATGCCAAGCGTGGTTAGGGCTTCCTCAGCTTGGTCTATCCACCGGAGGCATGGTCTCTCTCTTCGTCGTTGACCGGGGACCTTCCCTTCGAATACCTTTTTCGCTGGAGCTTCTTTATCCATACGATGGACATGACCCAGCCAGCGTAGTCGCTGTATTGTTATACGCTTAACTATGTCAATGTTGGCGTAGAGCTCATACAGCTCGTGGTTCATTCGAATGCGATAGTCGTCGCCAACTCGAACAGGACCAAAGATTTTGCGGAGAACTTTCTTCTCGAACACCCCAAGAGCGGCTGCATCTGTTGTCGAAACCACCCGTGCCTCAGCGCCATAAAGAAGCACAGGTAGAATGATCGTCTTGTAGAGTGTTAGCTTTGTCGATCGAGAGAGAGCTCTGCAACGTAATTGCTTACTGAGACCGTAGTAGCACCTATTAGCAATTTTTATTCTCCGCTTAATCTCCAGACTGACATCGTTGTTGCTGGTTACGGCAGTGCCAAGGTAAGTGAATTCCTTGACAACTTCTAATTTACAGTTGCCCGCTGTAACATGAGAGTCTAGATCCCGCACTCTCTTGTTGTTGTTAGTAGACATCATGTATGGCCAAAACTAATAACGGCTATACTATCATGGTTATCAACTGCAAATGTATTTTCTTATGTTGACTCTAAGCTAAAAGAAGAACTCTGAGAAAAATCTTAACCCTTGTGCTACCGGGTCAAAAATGGCACGTGCTACATTTTTTAAAATTCAATAATTAATGAAATGAAAGATGTGTTTTTATTTATAGATTCTAGTATTAGGTTAAGAAATACATAGCGTTTACTTAAGCATCACTTTCTAAAGATAAATTAGTTAAGATGTTTAAATACATTGAACTTAAAATTTCGGTTTCCCCAATTTCATCTTCCTCTTCTTCATTTTCGCGTGTTTCATAGCTTGTTAGGTTAAGTTCTTCGACTGGGATTTCACACCTTAATAATTGGATCACTTCTGTCGGAAGTTGGAGACACTTTTTAGTCTGAATGCGTATATTTAAAGACAGCGAAGAAATTATTGGATCTGATGTGTCAATTGCTCTATAAAACACTAAAGGCTCCGGTACATAGAAAGCAGCGCATGCATCGCGCGCATCATATGCTTTGACAGAAGAATTGATTATATGCCTTCATATGGAGAGTGATATATACACAAAAGCAATTGACGCGCGCGCTGATTTCAATGCCCAAAGTTCGTCAACTTTCAACTTTTTAAACGCGTTAGACGCTTTTGCCAGCTGAGAGAAACTAAACATCACTATTTGACAAATTGAAGAATAAATATTTACTTATTTGTGCAAGTTTTGTTCGATTTCGAATTCAATGTGAAAAAATGTAAATAGAATGAAATAAATTATTGAAAATTTGCGTGCGGTAAAATAGTTTCCGAAAAAAAATTAATAGCGAAAAACGAAATAAAAAGCGAATAAAAACTGTCAAAATAAAAGCGCGTTCTATGTGACACCACACGCATTAGTCGCATCTGATGCAAAGCGTCTGATGCTCGCGATGCATGCGCTGCTTTCTATGTACCGGAGCCTTAAAGTGTATTAACGCGGCTACTTTTGCGTGCATGATGTAGTCTATCAGATTTCTATAATTTCTTCATTCTCGCGTGTTTCATAGCTTGTTAAGTTAAGTTCTTCGACTGGCATTTCACACCATAATAATCGCATCACTTCTGTCGGAAGTTGGAGATAGACGCTTTTTAGCCTGAATGCGTCTATTAAAGGACAGCGAAGAAATTATTGGATCTGATGTGTCCATTGCTCTATGAAACATGTCTAAAAGTGTAGTTACGCTGCTGCTTTTGCGTGCATGATGTAGTCTATCAGATTTGTATAATTTGTATCGAGACTCTGCTGATTCTTCTCCAAAACAAACAACAGGAAGAACTAAACCCTCTATAATTTCCCTTGAATGAATGAGCATTTTGTGTAAAGATGCTGTCATTGGGAGTCAGGAATATATGTTTTGAATAATTTTTGCGGTTTCAAAGCAGTAAACTTGAAATTTGTTTACATTTAAAGGAAATTGACAAGACATGCTTATTAAAATTTTTTTAGGCGAAAAATCAAGTCCTTTCAATGCCGGTAAATTGAAAAAACATTTCATGTTCCGCAAAAGCTCAGCTCGCAGTGTTGCCATAGTTTGTACTCCCAAAACCACCTACTTTCGGTTTATCTACTATGAGGCCAAGCTTTATGAAAAAAAAATCTTGTATTGTTTTGTTTTTTTCTGATACTGTATTTTTATCATCTTCATGTCTGATTTGCCACTTTTAAATGCAACACTTGTAACCTGCATGTAATTCAAATTCAAAAAAACAGCCATCTTCCAGTGGCTTTTTACCCATTTTTCGTAAGCTCTGATGCAAAAATTATGCGCACTCTGCCGCAAATATCTTGGACTAGTAGCATCCTCAGTATTTTCCAATCAATATTTGAAAACAGCCTTTTCTTTTCCTTTTCGTCTGTCTTTTGCAATCAGACTTCGAATAAATCAGAATTGCGGAAGAATAAGTCACCTAACAAAAAAATTCCTTAAAAAAAGGTGCAAAATCGGGCATCCAACTTTCTAATCAACATTCACAACAGAACATCTAACTAAGTAATTTTGGGTGTTATAAGACTAACAAATCCCAACAAAATTTTAAAAAGCTTAATAAAAATTGGAAATTTAAAAAAAAAAAATTTGACAAATCAGGGGTATCACTTCAATTTTAGATTTTTTACACAGAAAACCAAAATATATTTAAATGTTTTAAGTGAAATTACATTATACATACCATCATCAATATTTTCCATTTTTATTTAAAAAAAACAAATTATTTCAATTATTTCACAATAGTTAAAAAAGGATTAAAAATCACCACTTGTTTTCGTTATCACAGTAGAATGCAAATGCATCAACTTTGACTCATCGCTAAAAAACGTTAAAAAATTTTTTCCAAAAACAAAATACAACTTTGTTTGTTTTAAAGTATTCTCCGTTACACTACAACAACAAAACTTAAACAGCAATACTTGTATAAATTAGGTTTTGGCAAAAGAAATGGGCTATTTGACCTATACTGCCGTAATAAGCGAAAAAGACGTATCTCAAAAAAAAAAAATATCCGAGATTCTTATGGCATCAGATAGCTTAAGAAATTACGCGTTTAATGAAATACTCCAAATGTCGGCATCTTAGTTCAGTCATATAAAAAATCTACTAAGAAAATTTCCTCTAAGTCTTCGACTCGTCTTGATGATGATGGATTATGTTCTTTTTTCATCAAGGTGTGTGCGGAAAACTTAGCCTATCCCTTAATGGTAATTTTTAATAATTCTCTGCAAACGGGTGTATTTCTTGACTGTTGGAAAGTTACCGTTATTACTCCTATTCATAAGGGTGGTTGCAAAAATAATGTGCCAAATTATAGGCCTATCTCTAAACTTAATGTTGTCTCTAAGCTTTTTGAGTTCATTGCAAAAGACAAACTCTTCTTTGCTATCAAAAATATTATTTCGCCTTACCAGCATGGCTTTGTCTCGGGGCGTTCAACTATTTCAAATTTAGTTCTGTTTTCAGAATACTGCTTATCAGCGTTTCAGCAGTGTTGTCAAGTAGATGTTATTTATACTGACTTTTCAAAAGCGTTTGAAAAAATATTAAACTCCCTTTTAATTAAAAAATGTAAAGCATTGGGCTTTCATTCCAGTTTTTTGAATTGGCTAAAATCATACTTACATAATCGCCAATGTGTAGTAGTTTTTGATAATGTAAGGTCTTTTATTTTTTACGCTACTTCAGGTGTTCCTCAAGGTAGCATTCTGGGTCCCTTATTGTTCGTCATTTTTATTAATGATATTACTTCCTTATTTGTTCATTGTAAATGTTTGCTTTATGCTGATTATCTCAAAATCTTTTTAAAAATTAAAAATGATTCTGATCCTGCTCTCCTTCAGTGTGAACTTTATAATTGGTGTAAAGTGAACTGTCTTTTTCTTAATCTTAATAAATGTGTTTTCATGTCTTTCTCTAAGACCATTCGTTCTGTCTCTTCTTCTTACCATATTTCTAATACTACACTTATGTCCGTCTGTCAGTATAAGGATCTTGGTGTTATTTTCGATTCTAATTTAAATTTTCGGCCTCATTTGGACCATATTATTCCTAAGGCTTATGCGATGCTTGCTTTTATAAGGCGGAACGGCTCCTCTTTCAGGGATACGTACACACTTAAAGTTTTATTTACTAGCCTTGTTCGGTCTAGGCTTGAATATGCATCAGTCATTTGGAATCCCTATTATGTAGTGCATATTGCCTGGCTTGAAAGAGTGCAAAAATCTTTTACTAGGTTTGCTTTACGTTCTCTAAACTTTGAAACTGTTCTTCCACCATATGATGCGCACTGTCTTTTTCTAGGCTTAAAATCTTTGGAAAATAGAAGAAAAATTTTGTCATTACTTTTCTTATCTGACATTGTTTCAGGTGGAGTTGGCCGTCCTGCACTTCTTAGTATGATACAGTTTAATATCCCACGTAGAGCTCTTAGATACTGTGAAACTTTTTATTTAACCCTAACCGTCCTGACAACATTTATATACGTAGACTCCTGATGAGGGTACCCGGGTACTCGTGAGTATTTTATATGGGAACATAGAGAGTCATATGTTAGGCAAGCATGTGCTTTCTACTGTTTCGGCCTAGCGTGATGAATAGGCAATGAACGGCGGTGAGTTTAATGCTTTCATTGAAACTTTGCTGGTTATAAGCTTAAATGATGTTGGCAACAATCCTCCTTCAACTCTGTGGTGCAATCACAGTCATCTATTTTACAATGCATCGTTGAATCGCGATAGATTTCAACAAATACTTCAAGTAAATAAACAGAAAAGCCGCTTCTATCTCCCATATTTAGTATGCCGATGAAGAGTCTACAAACAAATTTTTATTCGGATTAAAACGTTGTAGTAAATTTGCATTTATTCCCATTTATTACCCAATACATTTTGTCGAAACCAGCAAAGTATTATGGTTGTGTAATGCAGCCGATAGCTATCTTTTGTTCAGAATAATTTACACAAGCAAACCACCTGATGGTCAGCGACAAGTAAACTTTGGAAAAAATGTTTTTTTTTTTGGTTCTGGTTGATTTTCAGAAACAATCTGGTCTGTATGCGGCAACAGTCAATTTTTTACTTCCATTCCGTCAGCTACGAGGTAAAGCAATGAGTCTCGTTGGTACCCATCGACAAAATAAAGCTTATATTCCAAGAGAGACACGGCCAAGTTCCACAGAAGATATATGTGCAACCCGATATGCATTCAACAAAAATGGAACTCTTTTATCTGCCGTGATAAACAAGAAGAAAAGCAGATTCTATCTGTCAACTATGCATTATTCACGATGTAAGCCAGCATCAAATCGAAAAGAGGAGATACATATATGATTTTACAACATAATCACAGGTAGAGTAGGTGTAATGTACTAGATTATGTCTAAACATAGCACCAAATGCAAAAGTAATAGACGGCCATCAGCCATTTTTTTCATCATGATCGACGTGGCTACGTTGGGTGGATTTTGTATCCATGCCAGCCTCCATGCAAGCACCAATAAAGACGAAGCTCTCGTCGGGGCTTATTGACATCACTTGGCGTGTAGTTGGTGACATAAATCATGAATGAAAGGGCCACTCACAAGCGAATAACACGAAACACTATGGTTTGAGCTCCTCTTGATCTTATGCTCAACACAAACTTCTCTAAGCCAGTTGGCTCGAACTCTGCAGGCCCTTTGGGAACAACTGAGCAAAATAAAACAGGTCGGTTGCCATCAAACGGTCGTTGCTATCTTTGCGTGGCTATAGATCTTATGTCCGACTAAAAGACACGTAAGAAATGCGATGGCAGTCAATGTGCAACAATCACACCAAAATCTTATCACCAAGCTGCATTAGCTGCTGAATTGTCAATTTTTTTTTTATTATTTCCAGTAATACGAGGTTTGTTGTAAATCAATCAATAAACATAAAAAACCAAAAACAAGCCAAAAATTGCTCATTATCTAACATTCTTCATACAGAATATATGAAAAGACTTACGGGTACCCTTATCAGGAGGGTAAGGAGTATTCGACTTTGGATTGGATCCACAGCCAACATCAAGATTCTAGAAAGCTAAAATATGCGAAAAACGATAGAAAACGACTATTTTTAAGATGTCATGAAACCTCAAAGTTGCAAATTTTTTGGTTTGAAAAATATTTAACTTCAAAGTCCATTCGGGTACCCAGGTACCCGTATCCGGAGGGTTAGGGTTAAACACGGTTCGCACTAATTATGCTGCTAATGCACCTATCTTTAGAACTCTAAAGTTGTTTAATGATATCACTCAAGTTCATAATCTAGATTTTACTTTATCCAAAAATATTTTGAGGGTGTTGCTTAATAATATTCTTTAAGTATTTTAGTGATTATTTTAAATTTTGTTTTTCTAGTCTGTAATAACGCATGTTCATTAGGGTGGTTCAAAATATTAAAGTTGCTCCAAACTTCGCTCCCCGGACACCAAAAGTTTCGTATTAGTGCCAATAAGAACCACGTAAAATTTGGTCCATTTCAGAAAACATTTGATGGACCCGCCACCCTTTTGAAAAACAAGAAAATGGTCCTCAATCTATCAAAAATCATTAATATCTCTCCGAAGCTGCCCCTTAGAGGGATCAAATGTATGACAAGGTCCCATTACTTTTTCTTCTCCAAAATTATTCCTGAAAATACTTACCCCCTATCACAACCCCTTAGGGGTGCTCCCCTGCAAAATTGACATTCTTGTGAAATTATTAAATCGACTTCCCCCTCTTCTCAGATGCCTCAGAAGGGGTAAAACGTAAGACGAACTCGCATTATTTTTACTCTCTCAAACTTTTCCCTTGACACACCTACCCCCTATCTGCCACCCTTTTGGGGGTCCCGCTACAAAAAACACAAAAAATTTCGAAAAATTGTTCATAGCTCCCCGGAGTGACCCAAAGAGGGTTCATATGTATGACTAAGTCCTATTATTTTTTTTTTCTAATATTTTTCCCGAAAATACCTACACTCTATCTGTCACCCTTTTGGGGGTTTCCTTACAAAAAATTAAGAAAATTTCTCAAAATAGTTCATAGCTTTCCCGGAGTGACCCGTAGAATGGTCTGATGTATTAAAAGGTCCTCCCTTCATTTATCCAAATATACTTACCCCCTATCTCAACCCCTTTGGGGGGATCCCTTTGAAAAAATGAAAAAAATTTCGAAAAACAATTCATATCAGTACTAGGTTGTATTATATTCATTTTTATTTTATACGAATTGTAGCATTAGCTGTTTTTATTCTCCATCATTTGGCAAAATTTGGTTGTAGTCTTTCGCAAACGCAACACCTTCTTCAGCGATGTCATTTACGACAGCTAAGCCTTTGCAAAAAGAGAGATCTTTGATGCCGCCATCATATATGTAAATGAAATTGCACTTCGAAGTATATTTGATACGAAGCTTGGTTCGAGTACTACTATTGAGGTTACCCTTTTTGAACGGTTTTTAAATGAGTGGAATAAATTAGATCAAAAATCCTATAAAAGCGGCCTGGAAGATAATTTCGTGCGATCAAACGATGAATGCGATGATATATGTATGTATATAAAGCTTCTGTTATCAAAACCTTACTAAGTGTCATAGCATACCATTTTTAGAGCTAGCACTAATATTTCTTGGTGCAGGGAGTGCTAAATTCTTTAAGCCTGGGGCAATGAGCCATGCGCGGTTGACATACAATTTTTAATCTTTTATGTTTCGTGATCGATTCATTTTGGCTGCATAATAATTAAATGGAGTCCAAAATACATACTTATTTTTATTATATAATGCTAAAATGTATTCGAGTATGGCTTGGATGTACCACTGCTTCGTAAGAGACATTGAATATGAAAATATTGATCCAACCATTTTCATGACAATACAGAAAAATTTAAAAATCATTTGTGCTATTTGGTAGAGGAAACAGTATCTCTCGCATTTTTTGATTGAAGAGTATCTTATGCAGAAAAGGGAAAAATAGTTGAACATCTCAAATTCTTGCATCCCGTCGTGGAATTGAAAAATGCCAGGAACATCGAAAACGTCAAAATTTTACTAAACCACAGTCTAAGTCACTTTGTTTCACACAGAACCAAAAACTTTTTTAATTTCCTTGAATTGAATACAGAATTTTCAATTATTATGGGAATCTGATTATGAGATCAAAGATCTCTCTTTTTGCAAAGGCTTAGCTGTCGTAAATGACACCGCTGAAGAAGGTGTTGCGTTTGCGAAAGACTACAACCAAATTTTGCCAAATGATGGAGAATAAAAACAGCTAATGCTACAATTCGTAGAAGTATATCGCAAAAAGTATCCTTTTTTTGTGAAAATATTAACAATGAATGCAATAAAAATGAATATAATACAATCTAGTACTGATATTTTTTTTCATTTTTTCAAAGGGATCCCCCCAAAGGGGTTGTGATAGGGGGTAAGTATGTTTGGAAAAATTAAGGGAGGACCTGTTAATACATTAGACCACTCTACGGGTCACTCCGGGAAAGCTATGAACTATTTTTAGAAATTTTTTGCGTTTCTTGTAGGGGGATCCCCAAAAGGGTGGCAGATAGAGGGTAGGTATGTTCGGGAAAAATATTAGAAAAAAAAATATAATAGGGCTTAGTAATACATATGAACCCTCTTTGGGTCACTTCGGGGGAGCTATGAACAATTTTTCAAAATTTTTTGAGTTTTTTGTAGGGGGACCCCCAAAAGGGTGGCAGATAGGGGGTATGTGTGTCAAGGGAAAAGTTTGGGAGAGTAAAAATAATGCGAGTTCGTCTTACGTTTTACCCCTTCTGAGGCATCTGAGAAGAGGGGGAAGTCAATTTCATAATTCCACAAGAATGTCATTTTTGCAGGGGAGCACCCCTAAGGGGTTGTGATAAGAGGGTAAGCATGTTCAGAAAAAATGTTGGAGAAGGAAAAATAATGGAACCTTGTCTTACATTTGATCCCTCTAGGGGGCAGTTTCGGAGAGATATTAATGATTTTAGATTGATTGCGGACCCTTTTCCACTTTTCAAAAGGGTGGCGGGTCCATCAAATGTTTTCTGAAATGGACCAAATTTTATGTGGTTCTTATTGGCACCAATATAAAACTTTTGGTGCCCGGAGAGCGAAGTTTGGAACAACTTTAATTTTTTCCATATACATATGTCTGAACCACCCTAATGTTTATAGATGTAATTATTGAAATAAATAAATAAAATTACATTAGAAAAGCCCAGAACAAAATTGTTGTTTTGATTGTTCCCATACATTTTGCACTAAAAAATATCGGGTACGGAGTCTCGGATTGAGTTTTCAGAGGCTTATTTCTCGTAACTGAAAATACATTTGAAGTTAAAAACACGTTTTATACATACTTTGACTATTTTAGTTTCAAAATTTGAAGTTTCAAAGTGCTGCGATCACAGCTTTCAAAGATGCATTCAATCAAAGTTGCGTTGGGTGCCCAAGTACCTCGTCCGCACGGTTAGGGTTAAATACATCGGCACATAAACTTTCATAATAAAATTAGCTACTATTGTTAAAGGTAAGCTAGTTGAACATTAAGGCGCAAAAGTCTGCTGGCTTTTGTTAACCAGCGAGAATGAATAATTGCTCCCGGTTTCATGCTGGCTAGATCTTCTAGACACGAACCTTCCGATACAGCTTTGGCTATTCGATAGAGATATGTACAAAACGTCAGTAGAAAGACTTTTTTCCCCAGAGAAATCGATTCAAAATCAGGTAGAGCCTAAAAGGAAATGTTTGTTTTCCTTTTAACCCTTTCAAAGCGGATTTTTTTTTTAACGATACGAATTCTTTTTTGATGTGTATTAGTTGATTATGGCTCAAATAATATACTATAGGGTGGATTAAAGAAAAGGATAACCAGGACAAGGAAAATGTCCTGGGACAGGGTTGTCCCATCAGTAAATGTGCGTGGGACACTTATGTCCCAAAAGTATCTTTATAAAACAAAACCAAATTATTTACTTATTTACTTATTCGTTACTGTTGGGACATATGTGGCCCAGTGAAAGAACCCACTGATCTAGCACGTGTCACAATTAGTTGCAAATCTAAAGCTTGTTTGTGTACGAATACAAAAAATAACGTAATAAAAGCATGTGTTAATTGTCACAATGCATGCAAAAAACTGATGGGATGAAAATATGTAGCAATAGATAGGAATAATTGTGTTATAATCAAATGAGAACACTCAATGGGACACATGTGTCCCGTCAGTATTGAAAGGGTTAAAAGTTTTACACTGAAGCGTTGTTATAATAAGTAACTGAATGCTTACCGGAAGTGGTTCACAGGTCTCAATTAATTTCGTCAAAGTCCCACTATCAGTACGTGGTCGATTTGTAGTAGACATATGTATATATAACTAGCGGACCCTCGATTGCTTTGCTACGCGTGCGAAAATATTATTCGTAGTTGTCTAAAAAAAAAATTTGTCGACTGGCCGAACAGTTAAAATGCTTTTTTTTTCAAAAATTAAAAAATTGTTTTATTACTTTTTCAAACTGAGTTTATTGTAATTCTTTTTGGTAAATAATAATTTTTTGTTTTTCCATCTGTTGTGCAATGCTGATGGTTTGCCTACTCGTAAGCATCGAACATAAAGTCCGTGTGATTGAACTGGATACTCCAAGTTGATACCGCAGGTTTCCAAAAATTGAGCTAGCGACTTATTAATGGTGATCGCAAAAGCAAGACGAACAGGAAACTGAAGGCGAAAATGGAAAATCGGTAGGAATCATAGAAATTCGGGGAATCAAAATCGCCTTTGTATTTTTCTTTCAAAATAGTTGCTTCGATGACATTCTTCATTAGTTTTTTCACGGCAAGTCTGGTGTCATTACAAAGTCGTGGTTGGTTTATATTGCGAAGCGTAATAATTGGTGACAGTCCTGGCAAATCAAGTGAATTCAAAAATGAATAACCGCAATTTGTCGTCCTATCTAACTACATACATAAGTGCGCAATGTCAACTGGGTCAGAATACGCGAAACCGACATGTCTGAAATGTTTTTCAAAGTTTTTTATATAAATCAGTAGCTGCAAGTGGTAGAAATTAGTGTACGGAAAAATTCGCAACTGGAATGGGATAAATAGCGCGCAGCGAATCAACACAATGAATGACGTTTAATTTTCTCATATTGGTTGGTACCGCCTATTTCTTCATTGAAACTTACTTTAGACCATATCTTTTATATATGTATGTGTGTACCAAGTCCCAGTCGTCTGCGTCTAATAGTTGATAAGATGTGATGAATTTGATTTATCTCTTATGTGGGAGGGCGTGGCGTCGCCTATTTGTTTCAAACTAAACTATGCTAAGAACTTTCCATAAACCATAAGAAACATGTGAAATGTACAAAATTTTATTCATCTGCGCCAAATAGGTTCTGAGATATAACAAATTTTAGGTTTTTCTCTTACGGGAGGAGTAGTAACGCCCATTTTTTCATTGAAAATTTCTTAAGGTAGTATTTTTTATATTTGTACCAAGTTTCATTCATATGCGTCCAATATTGAATGAGATATGATGAATTAAAACTTTCTCTTATATGGGGGGCGTGGCATCGCCTATTTATTCCAAATTGTATTATGCTAAGAACTTTCCAAAAACCATAAAAAACATATGTACAAAATTTTATTCATCTGCGTCAAATAGGTGCTGAGATATAGCAAATTTTAGTTTTTTCTCTTACGGGAGGCGTGGTAACGCCCATTTTTTCATTGAAAATTTCTTAAGGTCGTATTTTTTATATTTGTACCAAGTTTCATTCATATGCGTCCAATATTGAATGAGATATGATGAAGTTAAACTTTCTCTTATATGGGGGGGCGTGGCATCGCCTTTTTTTCCAAACCAAACTACGCCTATAACCTTCCGCAGACCAAAAGAAACATTTTGAAAAAAAAATTATGAAAATCGGTCGAGCGGTTCGCGAGTTTTGGTGAGACAGACGAACGGCGTTCAATTTTTATATATACTGGGTGTTTTTTTTAGAGGTTTGTTTTTCGAATATAGATAAAACTGGCATTTTATGGTCAACTCTGGCAACTCTAATGTCATTTATGTTCAGTTTGGTTTGCTATTTCATCATGAATAGGTTGACAAAAGAACAACGCTTTCAAATCGTGCAAATTTATTTCGAAAATAATGGTTCAGTTCGCGAAGTTTACCGCAAGCTCCGTCCATTTTATGGTCAACATAATCGTCCATCAGAGCAATTAATTCGGTTAACCATGGGTCGTTTTCGCCCTACGTTTACTCTATGTGATAATACGCATCCGCAGAGACGTCGAACAGTGCGCACCGAAGAAACAATTGCCGCTGTAGAGCAAAATGTTGAAGAGGACCCGAATGAATCGATTCGCCACCGTGCACAGCAATTGGAGCTTTGTCCATCAACTTTATGGAAGATTTTGCGCAAAGATCTTGGCTTGCGACCTTACAAGATCCAGCTTGTGCAAGAATTAAAGCCGCGAGACCATGCAATGCGTCGTGATTTTGGTGTATGGGCCGAAAATGAGATTGATCTCGATGCTGATTTTCATCGCAAAATTTTGTTCAGTGATGAGGCTCATTTTTGGTTGAATGGCTACGTCAACAAGCAAAATTGCCACATTTGGAGTGAAGAGAATCCACATGAGACCCTTGAGACGCCATTACATCCACAAAAACTGACTGTTTGGTGTGCTCTATGGGCTGGTGGAGTCATTGGGCCATACTTCTTCCGAAATAATGCTGGAGAGTCAGTTACCGTTAATGGAGACCGGTATAGAGCCATGATAACCGACTATTTTGTTCCCGAATTGGATGGCATGAATGTGGATGAGTTGTGGTTCCAACAAGACGGCGCTACATGCCACACAGCGCACGTCACAATCAATTTATTGAAGGAAACATTCGATGAGCGCATAATTTCGCGGAATGGACCTGTCAATTGGCCACCAAGATCGTGTGATTTGACACCATTGGATTATTTTCTTTGGGGATATGTGAAGTCGCTCGTCTACGCCAACAAACCAGAAACGTTAGGGGACTTGGAAGCCAACATTCGTGGCGTTATTGCCGACATACGGCCCCATATGCTCGAAAAAGTGGTTCAAAATTGGACCTGTAGAATTGGCTTTATTCGAGCCAGCCGCGGCGGCCACATGCCCGAAATCATATTTAAACATTAATGGCATAAAATTATCCTTCCAACAAAGCCAAATTGATGGACATTAAAACGATTTTCTTGTGTTTTATTTCAATTCGAAGCTCTATACCTCTAAAAAAACACCCTGTACATATATGTAGAGATATCTAAAGCATTGTACAAATGGCGAAGTGGAAGTTTGCTGGAATGCAACAAACAAACGAACCAATGTAATGGTTTATCTAACAAATCTTCAAACTTTCGTATTATTCCATTTTCAGTTCTAGTATTGGTGGGCTCTCCATCCACGTTTTTATAAAATGCATTAATGGAATAATTATACAAAGACTATAACAGTTATAGTGTAATAGATAATAATATTGAACTTTAATTACTGTTAGTTGATAACTTCCATAGCAAATTACTAATTAGTAAATTATACTTATACTTTTTAAAGTAAAATCTTTTTCTTTCTAAAGCTTAGTAATTCGTGTAAAAAATAAAACATAGTATCGATGCAAGGCCAATGTGACATATTTATACAGCAAAACTTAGTGCAAACATAATTCATTTAAATCATACCTTTAATAAAACACGAGTTGGAAAGAAAAATTTAAACAAAATAGAGACAAGTTCTTAAAGGAAGATTCAAAACAAGCTCAAACTTATAATATGATATTTGGTGTTAATGATAACATCAAATCTATGCAGTTTTTTAAAATATCTCAAACTCAAATCTTTATGTCTCTCGGTGGCAGATAGGTTTTAATTCTAGACCCCTGCTTTCTCAGGGTAGTTTTCTTAAAATTTCCCATGGATTTCGTTTTTGCTATACGCCTTTCGTTTTTTTTTACCCGAACAATTTGACCCACCCTAATATATATTGTCTATGCAAAGTACCTCACGAAAAAGGGACAGGATTAGACAACAGGGCATGACACCTATCATACAACAAAACACTTGAAACACCATATCTTGGCACCTATAGTAGTAGGAGTCTTGAAAATTGGTAGTAGGATGAATCTCACGTATACTAAACACCTCACTAAATGCGAATAAGATTAGACAACGGTGCGTAGCACTTCTCATGCAACAAAAACCTTAAATCGATATACCTGAACACCTATGTTATCATGAGTTTCAAAATGAATTGCCAAATCAGCAATTAAGTTTACCAGAGAAAATAATCTATGTACTTAAATAATTGCCTATTCAACACATTCTAGGCAAGCAGTAATAAATAATTTAACTTAAATAACTTTGTTTAGCAAAATAATGTGCAATAAAATACACTATGCAATAAAATACTACAGCTATTTTGTGACACAATACACTATTACACAAAATACTATTAATACAATACTAGAAAAAAACATTAAAATATCTATACATACATATATTCTGTTTATATAAAATTGCTTATATGGAAATGGTTTGTAACACTTTGACGCAAAATATACTGAACCAATTTTAATAATTTCCTTTTTAAAACAATACATTTGTGCTAAAAAAGGTTATTGTGGTTCAAGTTAAATGTCCTTTTTTTTAAGATTAAGTTTTGGCAAAACCTCACTCGAAAATAGTCGTTAAAATTTTCGATTTCTTCTCACTTGTACCGTTTGTATCTGGCTCCAAAGTTCAATGAAAAAACTGTCTTCCAACTGTTTTTTTCTTTGGTAGTCTTGAAGAGAAAATATAGAATGAGATGTTAAGAAAGTAATTTAAATATGTTAAAATCAACGAGTACCAGTATGTGTAATGAAATTCAATTAATTTAACTGTATATGTGACCGGTGCCCAAGAAAGACGGTTAGTGTCTGAAAATTGTTTTTTTTTTTCATCTTATAGAAAATTTTGTGCTCTTTCACGTGTAAGTAGTCTCAAGTTGATCCCTTTTTGAGTTATAGACGTTTTAAGCCTGAACAACAATGCAACGAAACATGCAATGAAAACTTTAAACGCGTTTTTCTCAAAAATCGGTTTCAGACACTAACCGTCTTTCTTGGGCACAGGTCACATATGTTGAATCACTAAGCACCTTACGGAATGTGGGCGTGGCACCTTCCATACAACTATATTTGCGGATCTTTGGTAGCAGATGTTTTGAATTTTAATCTTAGGATGTACTTATATTGTTTGTGCCAAGCTTTTCGTAAAGTTTGAACAATGCGTCGAAAAAAACTTTAACTATATTCTAAAACTTCCTGACATCAAAGCAAATGTAGCCTGTAAATTTGAGCTTAGCAATGTTTTCAAGCTTATATGGCTTAACATATTCAAGTTTATAATCTAAAATGAAGCATAAAAAATCAAGGCGTGCTAAACTATACATTTTTTGGCAGGCAGGTAGGTGGAATTATGTCGAAAAAATCAATTTTTTAATGACCATATACTGAGATTTGCTTAAGTAAGGCATGTTCGCGAAATAAAAAATTTTCGGCGAAAAACTTTGCATGTGATACTTTCCCCCAGAAACAAATTTGAAAGAAATCGATGGTATTGAGAGAAAATGTGATATTATTCCAATGTGTCGTACTTTACCTAAAATTAAACAATTAATTTCTTTTCTTTCAGGAAATCAAGGCCAATATTACATCTACGGTGCCGAGATTCTCCATCGCTACGTTATCTCCTGGCAGCTTTTATCTTTTATCTATATTTGCCTTTAACTCAAAAGGTCGTTCTGATCCTGCTACCCTCAATGCTGCTATGCTTAGGATGCCTGAGAAACAATTAACTTCGGAACAAGGTCAGTCGATTTTTTAAACTGAAGAGAATTTAAAAAAATTCTGATGAATCTTATTAAATTGGATGAAATAAAAACGTCACATTTGCTTTTAACAAAAAAAGTAGTATTTATAAATGGGATAAAGTATTACGGGCGAACCGAAACAACTTATTGTGAATAGCCGAAAGACTCAAGGAATTCGTTAGGCCGACTATCGTAAGGCTATCGTCTGCAAACGAAATCAACACTTTATTAGGGAAGTAAGACATAATTTGCCTTGACAGTGTAATACTAGACTTTTCGCAAGGACATCCTACGTAATCTTGTAGAAAAATTAAATAAACTAAATAAATTTAACTTTTCTGTCAACGTTTAAAAGCAACGAAATCAATCGGAATAAATTAAACTTTAATTTTCTCACACAGAAATTAAAGCCAAATGTTTTAACAAATTATTAATTTCATTTTTCAATTACTGAGATCAAAACTTAATTAAATAAATTCTAATAACATTTTTCATCAGCAACTAAAAACCTCTTTTTCAACTGCACTCATGTAATTTACGATCAGTACTTAAATCAAAGTAAACAAATTGCAGGACATTATAATTTTGTACTTAGCTCAGTTAACTTTTGTGCTCGTGCCATTGAACATTTACTCCCTCGCAATGAGGAATTACACAAGATACGTCCTCGTGCCAATGGCTTTCAAAGTCAAGATATTAAGAACTAACTGAGTGCAAGATTTAGAATTCACCCTTAATTTTTATTTTCAAGATTGAGTTTGAATTAAAACAAAGTTCTAAGATCATATAAAACTGAATTGAATGCCAATGGGGCATACAAACGAAGCAGAGAGGATGAGAATTGAAAATAATGGTAAATAGTCGTAAGGAAAAATACTTGTAAGTTTTGTACATAAACTCCAGTTTTAATACAATAAAATTTGATTTATAATTGAACTTTATGCGACTCGATATCATTCGTTTTGTAATGCATAGAAGAGGGAGTGCCAGGTATGGGAAAGTATTTACAAGGTGGCCTGGGTCCCATGTGGTTCAGTGTGAGTAAAAAATTGCAAGGGAGGGATAGAGTACACGGTTAGAAATCTTGGAATAAATTTTAATACAAGCGAAGTATTACAAAGATTTTTAATTCAATTTTTATTAAATTTAATACTTTTGAATATATTACAAAATTTTGTAATACATTTTGTATTAAATTCTAACACAGTTCAAACATTAAAACGATATTTTATAACATTTGAGCCAACGTAAATATGATACTACGTTGGCTGATGTCGTTAAAATGTTCATGCAATCCTTGTATTGAAAGCGAGCCAGGTTCGAATCCCAGTGGATACGACATATTTTTTTTTTAAAATTTTAATAAAAACGAGTATTAAATTTTAATACAAATTTGTATTAAAAATGAATTTTAATATCTAGACAGTATTAAATTTTAATACAATTCTGGTGTAGTCATATATGTAAGCCCAAAAGTATTAAAATTTATTCCAAAATTTCTAACCGTGTAGTATGTACTTATTTAGCGTAATACTTACACACAAACATTAACTTATAGCTTCCTAATTCTAGAGCTAGACCAATAAAATGGGTAATTTTCATTAGGTTATTAACTCACATATCTTTTATTAGTATCATTATTTCTAACATTGTTTTCACTTCAGAGTTATCTCTTGTTGAAGTCAAAGAAAAAACAATTTTTGAAATCACAGATTTTTTCAAAAATACCGTACTAAAATGTGATTTTTTCTTAATATCTTAGTGCACCATAATACTATCTATAAGTTCACGTACAAAGCTTAGCGATGGGTCGTAAATTTATCACTTTGCATCAATTTATAATTCGTTCCCATAAAAAAGCAGTTCTTTCTCACAAAAAAATGTTTATGCAAGAAAAACAAAAAATTCATTGATAGCTACTAAAAGTCACTTCGGTATTTGGTTAGGCTAGGTTAGGTTAGGTAAGGTTAGGCTAGGGTGGCGGCTTAACAAGCATGCTGTAAGCCTTAAGTAACACTAGTTGTGCCGTTTTAATACCACCTACGCGACCCGCAAAACTGGTAAAGGGTTGTCAAGAGAGTTTATTAAGCCTTAAAATCGATAAAAGCTTTATTCAATTAGTCCCGTTTAGGTAGTTGAGCAGCGATTCGATTTCATTTTCGGCAAATTTGCTGAGATTGTTGAAGAAAGCTTGTCCTAGATATCTGATCCTGGTTCTAGCAAGGACCGGACAGTATTCAGTTTGTATTCAGACAACTTCTGCAAGAAGGGTTGAATGAAATACCTAATTTTTCAGCATGCTTGCCGATAGTCCAGTGACTAGTGCAAGACGCGGAGATTCTCGCAGACCGTGCCTTGCTAACTCATCAGCCCTTCCATTACCCTTGATGTTCCTGTGGTCTGGAATCCATATGAGAGTTACGTGAAGCTGACGCCACAACCTAGCTAGTTCCCTCCTGCAATGCTCTACTAATTCAGAATTTAATCGTCTCTGAGTTCAAAGCCTTGATGGCGGAATGGGTGTCGGAAAAGATTGTTAGCGTTCCCATACAAGAATTTCCCACTAATCTGCAGGCTTCTAGAATAGCAGAGACTTCTTCTTGCAAAACGCTAACTAAGTTAGGTAAACGAAAAGATTGACAAATTTATCTGTATTTAGAGTAGACCCCAGCACCCACCCCGCAGTCCATCTTTGACCTATCGGTGTATATGTTGGTTTCGAAATTAAGATTGATAGTGCCCTCTTCCCATTAAACCCTCTCCGGAAACTTCACCTGAAAGTTTTTCTTGAAGTTAAGTTTGTAATCGGTTGCACTTCACTATTAATGAAGACTAATTTATACCAGAAAAAGTACATGACCCACTGCAAAACTTGGTATGGTGAACATGTGATAGTATTCTAATGCACTAAAATATGTATATATAAGAAAATAACATTTTAATACGGTATTTTTAGAAAAAAGGAAATTAAAAAAAACAAATTTTTACTTTAACAAGGGAACTGAAAACGCGGTAATTATGAGACTTCGAAAAGATATTTGAGTTAATTAACTACTTTATAAACTCACTCATTTTAATAATATAGTTCTATTACTAATAATCTTTGTTCGTAAGTACCACGTTAAAGGGACTTTGTTAAACACCCTGTAACTAATAGGTTGTTTAAAATGTATCCCTCTCCTGCCCATACTCCAGGAAATCTAGTTTTCTGAATGGCACATGGAATCCGAACCACCCTACATATTCTTGATCAGCGACACCATCTGAGTTTATTTAGCCATGTCCGTCTGTCAATAATTTTTGCGGTGTACTTGGGATCCGTATCTTGCTGAAAAAATTCTTCATCCTCTGGATAAGCACTTTCGTCGACAAAGTCTGGTATATTTAGTTCCAAAACACGAAGGTAATATTTCTTCATAATCCCATTATTTTCACACTTTACTACTACCACATCACTAAAAAACATTTTTAAACTTATGCTTAAAATGTAGCGCTCAGACCCTATCCCCTCCTTAAAAAGGTTAGTTTTGGCCTCGTCCGACCAAGATTCTTTTTTTCCACTCATCTACGCTCCAACTCTTGTGCTCTTTGTAAAACTCTAGACGAGCTGCTACTTTTTTCATCGAAAAAGCTGGCTTTCTTACTTACGGATTTGGTTAAGGGGGTTGGAGTTTCTTTTGGTGTTGTTACTTGCTTGGTCGTCATTAGCGGCTCCATAGCTCGAACATTTCAATTGGTAAGCAATCTTGGTTGTGAATTTTTGGATTCTTTTAAATTGAGACTTTTTCTAACGTAAAGCAACGTTCAGTGGCAAAAACCTAACAATTTAGTTATTTTTCGTGCTGAAAATCTGCTTCATGTCATTTTAACAATTTGATTTTCCAAGATCTCAGGTATTTTTATAATTTTTACTCGAAAATTGATTTTATCGCATGAAATATTTAAACAAGAATCAGTCAAGCTTTTAAATATGTATTCATATTTCATAAGAATTGGAGTAACGGTAAAAATGTTTTGCTTTTGACACACAAATCAGCATTACAATATAATAACAATAATAGAGTTTAGCTACTACAGTTATTATAGCCTTCTGAGCTATTTAGCTTGAAGCTTTAAACCAAGTAAAAAGCTTATTTAATAAATATGTAATGGAAATGAAAAAATTATCACGCACATTAATTTTTTATAATTTTATTTTCTCAACCATTTAATTGTCCATTATAAAGTAGTCCGTGTTGACGGAACATGTAATATAAGCTTAAGAAAATTCACATTTATACTAAGCCAAGCAATTTCACGTGTACACTCTGATAAATTTATTGGAAAGAAATACATATGTAGTATTAGCTATCATACCGCATATTTAAACAATATTTTGAGGAAATGTTTGGTAATGATTACAACATTGAATTGCTTATAATAACCAAATATTGCGTTTGGCGTCAAAAAATGTTTCCGTATCAAAAAAATCGATTAGCCTAAACTTATAAATCGATGTGTTTCAATATCATGATATTGTTTTATTTGATGTATTTAAAATTTTAACAGTCATATGTAAATATTCAAATTGTGAACAGGTAACATTTTTATAAAACATAATGAGAATTACATGAAATTCATGTTATCAAATATTTATTCGTCCCAACCATATCTTTTCAATCACCTCAAATAAACATCAATAACCCAAGATTTAATTAACTTGAGAAAATGTTAGCTCAATATATTTATTCGCAGGAAATATTCTCTTTCCTCAGTGAACTTATTTTCTTTAAATTTCTCCAGCAGAAAAGCCACAAGCAGCCTATTTGTTTTCACCTGTGATGTCATTGACGATTGGTTTGACGTTAGCTGTAATGGTAGCTGGATTAGCAGTAATCCTGGCATTGCGAATACCATGCAAGAACTCTGGACGACGACGTAGGCGAAAAGAATTTGTTAATGATAATGTATCCAGAGATGGTTCACCTGGTGCAAGCGATAAAAGTTCCGGAAGTAAAGAAATGGACGGCAATGAAAGTGATGAGAAGAATCCAGACATAATACCAGAGACTGCTGATTCAGATGATCAGGTTAGTGTAAAAATCGTGTCTGAAATATTTATTGATTTCAAAATTTTTCCACAATGCTTCACACCATATTTGATCCTCTTTTGTTTCCAATAAAATTGACTGCCAGGTCCGTATCTAACTAGGGGCTAGGGGGGGCTTTGCCCCCCCCCACGCGTCTCATTTGCCCATCACGCATTTTTTAGAGAAACTTAATTAAAAGTCTAACCAAAAGCAATTAAGAAACTTATTTTTATAGTTCATACTGGGTTTACAGTTTATTTTTTTCTTAAACAATAACAATAAATAACTTTCTAAGATAACTGTTTGCGATCTTTCAGTGTATTGAATCTTTTCAAAACCATGTCTAGATCTATAGACTTAAGTCGTTTGTGCTCAAAAGCCAGAAACGATAAATTATTCAATCTATCAGTCGTCATATCCGTTGTGGCTGCATATTTGTATTAATTCTAAAAATGATGATTCGCATACTTCCGCTCCAGACGGGAAAGTTTCGATTACTGCATAATGATTGTACACTTTTTCCATTCCTCGACGCACCTTATACAGCTTTGTCAGCAACTGCACATTAATCCCAAATTGTGTCTTTTGGTTCAAAAATCGCTAGAGAGCGCAAATTTTGTCGAAAATTAACAATTTTTTTTTAAATGAAAGCTAACTAAAATGTTTTACTGCAGATGACTTGGCTATGTTGAAATAAAAATTTAGTTTTTTTATTTTGAGAAAAAGCTCTCCAGACCTCAAATGTCTTTAAGCGCGCATTAAACTCATGTCATTTCTTTCTTATATTAGTAAAAACCCAAAATAGATTTTAAATAAGAGCTAACTTGATTGCCGACGAATCAGCAGACCCTGGCTTTTGAAACAAAATGTTCGGTTTTTATTATTTTAAGTTAAGGGCCTAATCAAAATTTGTTTTCAAATATTTTTGGGTTCAAAAAATACTAGAGGGTACAAATCTTGTTGGAAATGAACAATTTATTTTTTCAATGAAAGCTAACAAATCGTCGGTGCTCGAATTTTGTAAAGTAGTTTTCGTTTTTATTTTAAGTTAAGTCCCAAAAAAAAATGTTACTTTTAATATTTTTTGGTTTAAAAATGGCATTGAAGCATTTTGAAGAAAAGGCAAATTAATTGAATTATCTATACTATTATATTATATTATTGTTTGTTTGTTTGCTTTTTTGTTTGTATGTTCAGGGTAATCTCTGGAACTACGGAACCGATTCCAAAAATGTTCTCCTAATAGAAAGCTACACTATTCCTGAGTAACATGGGCTATATTTTTTTTTGATAAAAGCAAGGGGCGTGGCACTTTACATGCAATTAAAACCTTTAAATCGCTATGTCTTGGTTCATATGATAGCAAAAGCCCCAAATTCGGTGTCAGGATGCACATAGCCTATGTTAAGCACTTCACAAAATATGAACGGGACTAGACACCAGGGACGTGGTGGCTATAAAACTTTAATTTAGGGTGGTCCTCAATTATTTTTAAAATAGCATTTTACAACGACCACTTAATCGGTTCACATGGAATTTACACCACCTGTCTCTTATATTAAGACGCATAGCTAAGACGATGAAACTTTTATTTAGGGTGCATATTTAGGGAGGCCCTCATACACAAATATTTTAAAAATAGCGATTTCTCAAAGACAGGTAAGTCGATTCTCATGAAACTTATACAGTATGGCTTTTATATTAAGGAGCACAGATAAAAATATAAAAATTTTATTTAGGGTGCATACTTAGGGTGGCCCTCATACAAATATATTTTTAAATATAATTTTCACGAAGACAGGTTTCTCGATTCACACCGAATTTACACCACGTATTTTTTTTGTTAAGAAGCATAGCTTAGGCTACAAAACTTTTATTTAGGGTGGCCCTCACACAAAAATATTTTTTGTAATATCATTTTCTCGAAGACCGCTAAATCGATTCTTATGGAATTTACACCACATGGATTTTATGCAAAGAGACACAGATTAGATTGTAAAAATTTTATTTAGGGTGTGTACTTAGGGTGGCACTCATACAAAATTTTTTTTAAATATCATTTTCACAAAGATTGGTAAGTCGATTCATACCAAACTTACACCACGTAGCTCTTATGTTAATAGGCATAGATTAGGCTACAAAACTTTTATTTAGGGTGGTCCTCACACAAAAATATTTTTAAATATCATTTTCTCGAAGGCCGCTTAATAGATTCTCATGGAATTTACACCACGTGGTTTTTATACTCTAACAGGCCAATTTAATTGATTTATAATACACACTTTCAGTTTTAAGTGAACGCGGCGGTGAAAATATGGCAATTTTGATAAGCAAAAGCTTTTCTGTATATAAATTGAACATTTTTTCAAAGCCTACTTAACAAATTTAAACAAAAAACGTTAAGTTAATGAACATGTTATGTTTTAGGGCCACTAAGTGATACCCCGCCTGTAGGCGGACTAGCCTGCTAGAGGGTTAAGAGGCACTGCTTAGGTTGTAAAAATTTTAATTTGGATGCATACTAAGGGTGGTCCTCATACAAAAGTATTTTTTAAATAGAATTTTCACGCAGACTGCACATTGAATATACTCCACGGTTGAGGTGCAGCGATGCGCACAGGGTAATGCTAGTAATACATATAATAATATTCAGTCGACTAAAACAAATTAAAAATTTCGAAAAGTCAAATAAAAAAATTTCCGCCAAAATTTTGTCTAGTTATTTTTTAACCAAAAAATTATTCAATAAAATTGTTTTCTTTTTACATTTTCTTAAAAATGCTCCACGGATTTGTTGGAATTTCAGTGAGCTTTGATTCAAAGACAAAATTATTAATTTCAGACAAGACTTGCGCACTCCAGCCAATTTCATTTCATCAGCCATGGTCATTTCAATTAATGCGTTATCGTTTGTTTCGTAGAATGTTGATATCAGCATGATGGTCGATTCGCTTCATTTACCCACTGTTTCTTCAACAACAGACTCCTTTAGCATTTTTGACTGGCGCCTTTTCTGAATTGGACGACTTGAGGCGTGAGCTGATTCTGTGGGCTTTTATTTCTCTAACAGATCTTTCGTTTGAAAATATTATTTATCGAAACTCTTTTGTGATCTCATTTTTTCATGCTGTAATGAGTGGCATAGAATCTTTGTTTCCAATCGCTCGGCCTTGTATCGTCATAATCAAATACCCCAATGCGCATCATAAGCCAAAATCGCATTTCCCCTGATTTAAGAAAGTTGGTTTTACTCTTCGCAAAATAAGAACACATTCCAATTACCGACAAAACCTTGAGTGATGTACTTTAGTACATATTTATTTGCAGACTGCTGAATACTTGGTTGAGAAAAGTAACAATTTTCGAAGAAGACGTTAAATATAGTAAAATTTATTTATTTTTGAGAAAAGCTTATTAATGAGAAAATTTTTTTAATAACAAATTGAAAAGAATAATTTTTTTTTCGGGTTTCAATTTTATTTTGCCGACATTTCGCAGTTTTTAGACTGCTTCCTCAGGGCTAATTTTTAACATAAAACATGACATAACATGAAACTTTTAACATGAAACCTTATTTAAAACTATTATAAGAACGAAACTTTTTTATATTAAACTTTACATTATTTAAATAAATGTTTTATGTTAAAAATTTCATGTCAGTTTTGAAAATTTGCCCTGAGGAAGCAGTCAAAAAACTGCGAAACGTCGGTAAAATAAAATTGAAACTAAAAAAAAAATAGATTATTTATTTTAATTTTTTATTACAAAAAATTTTGTCACTAATAAACCTTTTTCAAAAAACAAATAATCATAAAAAATTGTGTAAAAAGCGACTTTTTCATTTTTATAGTAAGATTTGTTTGCCCCCCACGCAAAGTTGGGTAAGTATAAATTACTAACAAAATAAAAGCTTTAGTATACTACCTAAGCTAAGGTCATAATGCTCAGCATCGGAAAATATCGTTTTTGTCAAACTATCATTTTTTGCCAACTTTAAATATATAAGCCATTTTTGAGCTATTTCTAGAAAAAAAACGAGTGTGCTTTAGACCACACGACTGAAGTATATACTTCTTTAGCTCCATCTATATGTATGTATATTAGGGTGGTTCTTAAGAAAAAAACTGGGGACTCCCCCTCAATCGGTTCGAAATAGGATACGAATATTCAAAAATTAATTTAAAATTTTTATCTTTAACCCCTACGGACCCTATTAAAAAAATGTCGGCTTAGGTGAAATTTCATTTTGAAATAGGGTCCGTAGGGATTAAAGATAAAAATTTTAAATTTTTTTACCCTATTTCGAACCAATTGAGAGGGCGTCCCATTTGCTTTTCGCAAAATAGTACCTACACTTAAGGACAACCCTAATGTATAAAAATATGTTATGTATGTATAATATATACATGTACATATATAAGCATATATTAATTTTCTACAAATATATTAATTTATTATGGGTTTTCATTGGTATATTAATATTTTTGAAAATTCTCAAAATATGAACTTTAAAATGAATTTACAATTTTATCCACTTTAAACGTAGAATATTCAATGTATTGAATATTAAACAAAATATTAATTTACTAGCTAATGACCGCGACTTTGTACGCGTAGCCTGTTTTTAGTTTGTTCTACGAAGGCAAACAATTCAAATTTTTTTAATAGACCTACTCTGCCGTACTAAGCGAAAAAGACGTATCTCAAAAAAAAAAAATCTGAGATTCTTATGGCATCGGATAGCTTAAGAAATTACGCGTCTAATGAAATACTCCAAATGTCGGCATCTTAGTTCAATCATATAAAAAATCTACTAAGAAAATTTCCTCTATCTCAATTTTACAGGTATTTCAACAAATTGACATAAACAAAACATCAATTATCTCGGAATGAATTTTTTTGAGATACGTCTTTTTCGCATGGTACGGCAGTACTGTAATTTTTGATAATTTTCACACAGCCCGCGTTGTTGTTTAAAATCAAAGTTGCCAAATTTTTTTTTAGGGAAAACTGCAAGTTCTGAAAAAAAAAACTGTTAAAACCTGCTACCTCCGAAATAATCCAGATTTTTTAGAAAATATAGAATTTTAGTGGTTATTAAAAGTTGATGATTTTTTTTTTAGTCATAATTTCATGAAAAAACTGCGATTTGCAAAATAAAACTGCCAGCGTGTCTAAAAAACTTGATTTTGCCGTTGCCGTTGTAAACTCACGGTTGCCACACCAAAACTTTTTTTGGGACCAAAATTTTATAAAAAAAGGACCAAAATGGAATAAAAAGGACCATATTTTTTTATCATATTTTGTTTTATTTAACATAAACAAGTTAACATATTCCATTAAAAAAAAAATAACTAAAAACACCTGAAAGTTCACATAACACATTGTAAAAGATGTGCAAGAAATAACTTACATTTACATTAGGGTGTTTTTTTCAAACCTTAGAAGAGGGATTTTATTTATTTTTTCCTATATTATAGCTTGAGAAATAAACATAATTGTCCCAACATTTGAGCTTCCTAGCTCAAACCTGTAAACGGCGCGGACAGAGGTCATGTCCAATTTCGTTGAAATTTAACGTAAAAACCGACTTACTAAAACGTAGAAAAAGTCTGCCTTAGGTGCTAAGATATAGCGTTTTGGGATTTTTAGTTGAATGGAGACGCCACCCACTGTAGTAAAACCAAGCCCACATTTTTCGTGTGACTAAAAATGCGGAAAAAATACACCCGAAAGAGGTATTTTTATTTTTTTTTTTAAATTTGCGGTCCTATGTGGCTTTATTATAGAATCGGTTTTGAAGAAAATTCCACCAAAATTTCAGCTTCCTAAATCAAACCAGCGAACGGCGCATCCACTTTGTTTCCTAGTACAATTCATATGAAAAACGAAAAAGCAAAACAACGAAAAACAGATTTTTTTTTTTGCGTTTTAGTAAATTTTCTGTTTTTCGTTGTTTTGCTTTTTCGTTTTAAGAATTTAAGTTGTGTTATAATTATATCGACATCACATGTTACTAAATGAGCAAAATTGATTATTAAAGGCAACAAAGGTACACTTCCAAAAGGTACTTTTTTGATAGCAAAGTGAATAATTAGTTCAGAGACATAAGCCTTTTTTTCGCGATTTGTTAACATTTTTGCAACTGGACATGTGCCGTCCTGTTCGCCCACTCCTCAATAGTTGTTTTTTTCCTCTCATTTGTACAATTGATGTTTGGGTTAGAAATTCAAACAAAAAACTCACTCTAACTTTTTTTTTTGCTGCTTCTTTTAAGCCACCTGTACACGTGGAAAGGATAAAAATCGGTTAACGAGATTTCAGGCTTTTGAAGTTCATAGTTAAAACTAAATATCCTGAAAGTTTCATATTTTTATCTCGTGGTTCACATACTGATATAATGGCATAAAAAATTAAATTTTTCAAAAGTTCGAAATTTCAAGCACAGATTTTTCTTATAAAAAGTAGGCGGAAAGAAATAATTGTAGATTTTATTTCTTCTCAGATATGTGTTCATAATCTGTAAGAAATATTAATGGTTTGTATCTAACAGTCGCGACACTGGAGCCAGTTAAAAATCACGAAAAATCAATAAAATGCATGTTGTTTCAGCACCGTGTTATTTTCGCGTATACAAATTGTGTGAATTTACATTCTTTGCACAAATACTACCATCTCTCATCTTTAAGATGCCATCTCAAGTTTGTCTATATCTTAAACAGAAAAATTTTTACAGCTAAAAATATTGAAGCCTGAAAATGACGTTTTTCATATGCCTCAATTCGGCCAGGCGGGAACTGACGCATCCGAAAATTAAATTCCAGTTTTTAGACGTTTTCATCTGGAATGACTCATATGTATATACATATATGCGTATGTATATACAAATGTTAATTTTAGATACTTCTCATAAAGGACCAAATCAGAAAAGAAGGCCCAGCGGACCAAACCTAAAAAAAAGGACCAGTTTTGGGACCAAAGTGGCAACCGTGTGTAAATTGGCGAATTGAGAATGAGAGCGAGAGTAAAATTTGAATGTTTCGTTGTTTCTCTTCCATAAATATTCCATTTGAAAGACAAAGAACAAAGCACACACACTGCGTTGCCATTTTAGCAGTTTTAACTGCAAAATCAAGTTTTTTAGACACGCTGGCAGTATTATTTTGCAAATCGCAGTTTTTTTATGAAATTATTACTAAAAAAAAAATCATCAACTTTTAATAACCACTAAAATTTTATATTTTCCAAAAAATTAGGGATGGGTAAAATCGATAACTATCGATAGACATCGATGTGAGTCAAGCATCGATAACTATCGATGTCTCTTTGCGAAACATCGAGATCGATAAGAACTGATTTATTTTGAAATATAATATGTATATGCATTTTGATTCAACAGAAGCAATTATCAGAATACTGATGTACAAAATATAAATATTATATTTCTCGTTAAAATTTTGCAGAATATTGTCTAGATTTATATGTTCACATTTACTCGTTGCCAATTTGATAAACGAAAACACTTACCAGTACTAGCTACTACCTTAATTTGTCTCTCTTCTCTTCTTTCAATTCGATTTTAAATTGAACGTATAAGTTATAATAGCTTATTTGTAGTTTTTATTACAATTTGATGTTCCTATCATGAATTTGTTCTTCTCGTCCAGGCTCTAACCTAACTCGTCCAGGTTAGGTTGGGCAGCTTAGATATCTGCTGTTAGGTTTGGGGAGTAGGGCAACTCGTCCAGGTTTGGGGATCGGGGAAATTTGTTCAGGTTAGGTTAGATAGGTTAGGTTAGGTTAGGGAACTGCTTATATGTGCTTGTAGGTTTGGGGAGCGAGGAAGCTGGTCTCTTTGAGTTTTTTCTTTGATTATATAAATTAATATTTAAAGAACTCGTTTTCAGTTATCATGTTTTTTGTTAAATGTGTTACTTCTAAAAAATAGATAAAGAAAAGGGGAGAGGTCAGAAAAATAATTCTTGCCCGTTATCAATGTTTTATCGATTTCTTCTTCTTATCGAATTTTTGCATTCTTAAGCCTTCTTGGCATACTTTTTTCAAATAGAAATATAAAAACATATTCTTGGTCTTATCGATGTACTATCGATTGAAAACGATAAATTTGGAGAAACTATCGATGCATATCGATATTTTTTCTTATCGATTTTACCCATCCCTACAAAAAATCCTTTTTTTACTCATTACAAAAAAATGTAAGTTTATGGAACAAAAATCATCTAATTACCGACTTTTTCAGAAATTTTTAATTCCATAAATTGACATGAAATTCCGGGCTTGGCCTGCCACTTGGCAACCCTGATAACAACGCTTTTTTTGGTAGAAATTTACCGAAAAAATATTATTTTTGGATCAATTATTTAGAAAATGAATTCAAGTTTGTTAGGAAGCTGAAATTTTATTAATATTATGTTCCAAATAGATAATTTTTTTATTTTTAACTCTTTCAGGACCGAATTAAAAATGAAGGGATTCAAAAATATGTGAGTTCATACTTTTATTAATATGACCACAAAGGTTAACTGGTATCAATTTCAAAGTCCTACGTATCCTAGATCGTCCTTTTTGAAACGTTGCATGTAAGCAAGATTGGGCTTGAATTGTATATTTTTAACTGTACCTACATGCAATCGCTGATTTAAAATTTTATTATGTTTATTTATTCACATCGTACCTTATGGCCTTAAGATATTCCTGAACATACATACATCCTCTTTAGGGTTGACGAGTTGAATACAGCTGGTATGGCTGGGGTTGGACGACGATTTGTGTGAGTAGCAATTAAAAATAAGCTGAGCTTTACAACTAACTATCAAATCAATTTTGTTATTATTTATGGTGCACTGCAAGTCTCTACGGTATAGTATCCAACTGTTGATTACTGCAAATTTCATACACCAAAAAACAATGCGCATATACCACTTATTGGAACGATGATTGATTTCAGACAGTATGTCCGACAGATCAAAAATTTTTCCATAGTGTCCAAAGTATCGATTTTCTCTTCATTTATTTTCCATCTCCAGAGTCATCTCTATCAATTTGGAAAATTTGTTCAAATTCCAATTCCAAATTTCAAAAAAACTTTGGGTCGCATGTTTAGCATTTCGGACATTTCACGTGAAGCGGACGACGAATAAAAATGAGGTTTTGAAATTTGTTCATGTCCAGATTAATTGTAATTCTAGAAGATGTTTTTTTGTTTGAGGCTTAGTTGTGAAGTTATGGACTTCTTAAAATTGAGATAAATTGGAAAATTCCTGAGCCACAACTCAACAATTTTCGTTTACAAATTAGCTTTTTATCCATAAACTTACCTATTTTTAACCAGTTAAAGCACTTTTTTTGTACGTCAATACTAAGAACTCATAGCAGCTGACTAAAATGTGTGCAGCGTTGCCAATAAACTATTTTTATGTGGGTCGATTTTGCGGGCCAATTTGAGAAAGTCGATGCCAAATGATGAAATAATGTTTTCGTGGAGGATATCCACCTACTTATAGAAAATTGTATTAACTTGTGTTAGTCATAATATTGATTTCAGTATAAGAACAAAAAAAAAATGTACTAAAGTCAAAACTAATAAGAAAATCACATTTAAGTACTTTGTTTATGTCTTAATACTGTAACCATATAAGTCACTTGAAGAACATGACGTTTGATGTTTTTAGAGACACACGACATAGGGCCCATTTTTTTTGTCGCTTTACCAAAACAAATGAAAGAAAGATATGATTCGCCTTTAACATAATATATAACAGGTAGCCTAGTAGGTAGCGTGCAGGACCATGATTCGCTGGGACATGGGTTCGAGACTGACTTTGCAAGTTTGTAAATCGTAAGTAAAAATTTAATTTGTCGATAAAATCAAATTATGTATAATAAAACTTCTACAATTTGAATATTAGTTATATAATTTGATAATAAAATAAAATTATATATAACAAAGTTTTACATTACACGGATATTTTTTTTAAAAGGTTTTTAAGGTGGGTAAGAATTTTTCAAACGGGCCACTTCTCAACCGCATGTGCTAATTTTTTCACAAAACTTTATTATCAAATAGTGGTATGTGCTAGAAATCGAACTGTGATATTATTTTATTTTTATTATTTTTTTTGTTGTTGTTATAGGCAATTGAAATTCGGGGACAAAATTTTTTCAAGAACTTATATCTTTTGAACGAGTTCGACGATTTTTATAAATTTAACGGTGTTCGATTTGTATTGAACTGGAGTATAAGTGAAATTTTTTTCAATCTTAAGTGATGTTTTTTTCAGTGTTTAAAATACGTTTATTTATTAAAAGTAAATAAAAAACAGCCTTCCCTGTCCGATTGAAAGCCAAAAAAAAAATATATAAATGTAACAAACATTAAGGTACAATATTCCGTTGAGAAAAAAAATGGATCGCCCTTGACGTAATTTTTATTAATATATTTGTAACTCTGTATTCTTTAAATTTTGTTTATTTTTCTACATAATAGTTCAGCAGAAATAGGGTTTGAACAACAAAATAGTTCGTTACAGCAATGTGACAGCGGAATATTGTCGAAAAAGCTCTTGTAAAAGAGAACAAAATAAATCGAACTGACATTAACTATCCGGGGTTGAATGGGGTGCATTTTTAGAGGTCGAACACAGTTTTACATTATTTCTGGCTAATCTGTGCATCCTATCAAAAAAAGTTTAATGCAAAAGTTGTAAGAAATAAGAAGATCTACAACTTTTGTCCTGATCATTTTCACCTTAACCTCAAAATTTTTTGAAAAAATGGCTGAAAACCAGTTTTTTGGTTTTTAATTTTTTTCTTTGACAAATTTGACAATTTGACATGTATAAGACAACCTCGTTTAGCTCAAGTCTTAAATTGGAAATATAATTTTTTTTTTATTACTGTGACTGTATCATTTTGTTGCCCAAAAAATTTTTTTTATAAGAAACCCTCGATTTTTCAACTTTTCGGTAATTTTTTCCATTGTAGTATACCTTTTTTTACTATTTATCTAAAGTAGACATAACAGCAAGTAAGTGAACCAAAAAAAAACTTCTTAGGAGGTGTAGTTTTAAGAGGAACCGCAGTTAAAAATTTCGGTTTTTTTGGTTTAAAATTTAAATTTAACAACAACTTCCAAATATTTCTGTCTGAAAAAATTACCGTCTTTGTGTAGTACTAAAAAGTATCTTTTGCTCAAGTTTCAGCTTCATAGAAACTTTTTTGTCAAAAAAAAAGTTAAAAACAAAAAAAACCGGTTTTCAGCCATTTTTTCAAAAAATTTTGAGGCTAAGGTGAAAATGATCAGGACAAAATTTGTAGATCTTCTTATTTCCTACATTTTTTACATGAAACTTTTTTTGATAGGATGCACAGCTTAGCCAGACATAATGTAAAATTGTGTTCGACCTCTAAAAATGCACCCCATTCAACCCCGGATAGTTAATGTCAGTTCGATTTATTTTGTCCTCTTTTACAAGAGCTTGTTCGACAATATTCCGCTGTCACATTGCTGTAACGAACTATTTTGTTGTTCAAACCCTATTTCTGCTGAACTATTATGTAGAAAAATAAACAAAATTTAAAGAATACAGAGTTACAAATATATTAATAAAAATTACGTCAAGGGCGATCCATTTTTTTTCTCAACGGAATATTGTACCTTAATGTTTGTTACATTTATATATTTTTTTTTTGGTTTTCAATCGGACAGGGAAGGCTGTTTTTATTTACTTTTAATAAATAAACGTATTTTAAACACTGAAAAAAACATCACTTAAGATTGAAAAAAATTTCACTTATACTCCAGTTCAATACAAATCGAACACCGTTAAACTTATAAAAATCGTCGAACTTGTTCAAAAGATATAAGTTCTTGAAAAAATTATGTCCCCGAATTTCAATTGCCTATAACAACAACAAAAAAAATAATAAAAATAAAATAATATCACAGTTCGATTTCTAGCACATACCATTATTTGATAATAAAGTTTTGTGAAAAAATTAGCACATGCCGTTGAGAAGTGGCCCGTTTGAAAATTCTTACCCAGGTGTCTTTTAAACAGGTCAGAAAGATACTTTTCCGAGTCTCTTGAAAGATAACATTGAGGGGAAAGTGTCTTTATACTTCATACGCCAAATGGCTCTCATAAGCCCCTATAAAGAATTTATATATATAATATGTTGTCTTCCTACTTGTCTTTAAAAGGCTTGCAAAAGAAGCTACCTATAAGGCCTTTTTATGCTACTAGGGATATCACGATAACAGTCTTTTCTCTGTATCTTACAACATATTGAAGATGGTCAAATGATGAGGGCTCGGACCAATAGAAGGCTGGAGCGGGCCACTTGGCCCTATAGGACCGAAACGCCAACGTTGATTGTGTGTACACTTAAATGCACAAAACAGAACAGCCGAAAAAAAACTAACTTAACGGTGTTTCACATGAACACAATGTTGCTGTAGGCAACACTGGTCCTGAAAGAGTGAAGAAGTTGTAACAGTTGCAAATAAGTTTTCCACCAGAAGCAAAAATAATATTCCACTTACTCCTGGAAAAATTAAGTTTTTCGAAAATAGTTCTCTTATTAACCCATTTACGGCCACGAAAAATCTATCTGCTTCTTTTTTAATGAAACCATGTAATTTAGGGTAACTGATAGTCAGGAAATTCAAATCCGTTGTCAGACTTGAGTTAATAACCTGTAAGCCCTAAAAGGGGCTGTTTGCAATTGCGAACTTTGGCCGTTATTTGACATATTTTTTTATATGATAAAAATAAAAAAATCAAGTCTTTTTGCGAAATTTAAAAGTCAGATGGATAGAAATGAATAATAAAAACGCTAAATATAATTGAAATAATTGCAAGTCAGTGTATTCAGTTCAAAAATAATACCTGGCCTGATTTATGTATATGTATTTATATACATGGACGTTCCATGTCAACCGGGACAGTGGTCTGCCAAAAATTGAGCGCAGCGGAAAAACGTTTTTAAGGTGTCAAAATGTTCAAGAGCTTTCATGTGAGAACGGGTGTTTTCAAATTTTTTTTTTAAGGAAATGGCGACTATAAAACGGCGCCTACATATAGATATTAATGTATAAATAGGCAGTTGGTAAACAGCCATAATCATAATCGATTAATTTTTCATTTCGTAGGAAGGCTGTGAAGAGAGGGAGTGCAGTGCATACTTAGCGTTGCCACGGCTAAACTAATAGACCGATTTTAATAAAATTTGGTTTGGTGATAGACTTAACCATAAGAAAAACAAGTAGAAGTTCTGAATTTTTAAATGGGGCGTGGCTCACCCTAAATAAGAAAACACGCTGTCTCGGCTGAACCGCTTCATCGATTTTGATAAAATTTGGTATGGTGCTAGATTGAATCCTGAGTATAGATATTTCTCTTGAGTGGGCGGTGCCACGCCTGTTATAAGAAAAAAACGTTTTTACTGGTGGGTATTTGTTTTAAATAGGACGGTGACCAAGCGCGGATCTAGAATTTTTTTCTGGGGGTGGTCACAGGATAGAAAAAAATCAAAAATAACAAGAATAACCAAATAAACAAAGCAAGCCGAATTTCTTTGATTTTTCGATGTCTAAAGCAGGGGTCGGCAAAATTTGATTTTTCATAGCTCAATTGAGCTGAAGTACATCACACACATTGTGTTTTGCCGACCCCTGGTCTAAAGGCTCTTCTAGTCTGTAAGGAAATGTAATCCAAAGGCTTAATAAAGAAATGAAATGAAAAATGAAAAACTTGTCCAATTTGTTTTACTTGAAAATTCATTACATGTATATATATATTTATTGTTTATATAAAATTATAAACTTTTTTATATAAAAAATGTACTCTTAAAACTAAGAAATGTCTTAGCTGATGAATATTTTTATTTCGAATTTTCATTGGACATCGATGCGATCATTAACAGATTTGCGAAACAAAATAGAAGATTGGATTTTGTTTTATAAATGATGCTTTTAGTTGGAACTTGTAAACAGATTGTAAACAGATGATAGTATATCAAGTAAAGCTACAATCCAAATATAGAAAAAATAATAAAAAAGTCAGTCTTGTTTAAGAAAATTAGTCAAATTTGTTGATTTAGTCATTTTTTGATTCCAATTTTTTCAGAGTGCAAAAAAATAAGTTAATTTTGGTCGTTTGGTTAGTTTCAGGTTTTTAAGTTTGCAAAAACTAGGTTTTGTTCGTTTGTTTTTTTTTTGTTTTTCGGTTTGCAAAATATTGTTTCAACTCTATTTTTTGAAATGCGGGCTGTTTTGGGGGGGTCATGACCCCCGTGACCCCCCCCCCCCCTTGGATCCGCGCCTGACGGTGACACGCCCATAATAAACAAATATAACAAAATCGTATATTGTTCCGTAAATTACAGTAACTCAGTTGTCTTCCTCAGTAACGCAGATGTTTATCATATAAAAGATTGCTGTCCTGGAGTATTAGTCTCATGTTTACCTGAATATCACAATAAATTTTAGAGATCTTGAACTTTATTACAAGCCCAATGAATACCATTTTCCTAAAACGTGTAATGAAATACAATATATTTTATGCTGTGTCCCCAACCATGAATAAAACCTTAGCTACCCTGTGTTAATATACTTATGAGACTGATACTTAAAATAAAATAATTGCCATTCTGTGTACCTTATTTAATTTTAAGTTGTAAACTTAAGTTGAAATCTGACCACGGAGGGAAGTAAGATAGCTGAATTTTTTGCCAAAATATCATCGATGGAAGTGAGTGTGTTAATTGTATGACCGCTGAGTAACCGTCGTAGAAATTCAGTAATGACGATATTTGCATTATTATTATTCACAAACACTGATATTAAGGTATACATATATTTAGAATTGTGATAAAAATTTGTTTAATTCTTTCTCATTACAACTGCGTTACCATACAGGGTAACACAGTTGTTTTATTGGGAACATAGATGCTTTGAGTGTACTTTTCTAAGTAAATGACATAGTTGTAATAAAGACACCAGTACATGGCTTGTTTTTTTAACATGGCTTTTTTTTATTTGTCAGAACTCTTCAGTAATTTTTAAGATGTTGACTTTTTTTACTACCCATATTTAAAAAAATATTTTAATTTTTGTCAGAAATGCTAATTTGAAGTTATTTTTGTTATTCTATATTGCATTAAGCTCATCTTTTTTTTAAGAATAATAATCTGTTAGACCTTCTTTAAACAATTACAAAGTGCAGTGAATGAGCAACTACCGTGTTATTAACACTACCACTGCGTTACTTTTGTCGTCAATTTTTATAATCAATTAAAGTTATATTTAGTCTTCTAATTTTTAAAAATTCTTTGACTCCATATACATACATATGTATGTCTTGAAGTTCATCATAACATCAACATAACAACATAGCTCAACATAACATATGATTCATAAGCCTTAGCTTCTCTCGGAAGTTTGCGTATTAATATAGGGTCAGAATACGTGAAAACGACATGTCTGAAATGTTTTTCAAAGTTTTTTATATAAATCAGTAGCTGCAAGTGGTAGAAATTAGTGTACGAAAAAATTTTTTAAAAAAAATTGTTTTTGTAATTGTTTAGTCTAATTGTGTGTTTAGCCTAAATGTGTATTTCTAGTTTAGGCGCATGAACCTAAACTAGTGTTCTTTGTTTAATTGTGTGGAGATAACTTCAAGCACTTGAACCTGAAATTACCGTGTAAAGGAGAAGCAAATCAAAAGACGGTTTAATGAAGTGTTGCATCTGGTTTATTAATTAAAATATTCAAGTTTATATACAAATAAAATGCTTAACAATAATTATTATAAAAACAACAACAAAAATATGTAAAAATTGAGAATTACAATATCAAAATAAACAAACGAAATATTGCTTAGTAAGCAATCAGGAATTAAATAATTCTTAAACTATGTCAGTCGTTGCTCTACTAAGGTAGAAAGTAAGTGCAACTCAGCATAAATATGAACAATTTATTATAAATGTTACAACAATTGAATTAAATTTAATTTTAAAATATTAACACGAATTTGGTATCTTAATTAAATGTTGGAATAATTTGATTCCCAACAGTAATAATTATTGCTAATCAAAGTTTTCATTAACTTTTTTTACAAAATGCTATAACACGGTGAGCCTTAACCATAATGATGTTTTGGGTGCAAAAAAATCCTTTGGGAGCTTGATAGTATACTGTTTCTAGATCATTAAAAACCAATAATCAAAATCATCGGTGTAGAGCTGCCTGAGAAAACTCGATTTGAACATTTTTCGTCTAAAATACAAAATTCCTCATACGGCGCACACTGTTATATTTTGAGAAAAAATGGACAAAATCAAATTCCCGTCGATAACAATGCCCAAAAATAACGAGGTCGGTCTCATTCGAAAGGTGATTTCATGCTTTTTTTAGAAAAATTGTCCCGAATCGAGATCCCAGCTTTAGGCATTTCTCAGAAATGCCCAAAATATGGTCTTTTTCACTTTTAGACAGTTTTTCCCAATTTTAGTACAATTTTGACTCGTATACATATCCGATGATAATTTATTTTGAAAGTCGAGAGTATATATATATATATATATATATGAAATATTATGAAAATATATTATGAAAAAAAAATTTTTTTTCGTATTATAATGACAAAAATGACAAAAAAAACCAATTTTGTCAAAATTGTACTAAAATTGGGAAAAACTGTCTAAAAGTGAAAAAGACCATATTTTGCGCATTTCTGAGAAATGCCCAAAGCTGGGATCTCGATTCGGGACAATTTTTCTAAAAAAAAGCATGAAATCACCTTTCGAATGAGACCGACCTCGTTATTTTTGGGCATTGTTATCGACGGGAATTTGATTTTGTCCATTTTTTCTCAAAATATAACAGTGTGCGGCGCACAGTGGGAAATTTTTTAGCGCTTTGGGACAAAAATCCGTCTACAATGCAATTATTAATGAATTAAAAATTTTTTTTTTTTTAAATAATTGTTAAGTACCACCCGATGTGTGAGTAATGCCCAAAATTTTGAGAACGTTCAACATAACCTCAAAAAATCCTATAAATATATGAAATTCGTGTATTTTACTTAAGCTACTTTACTAAAACTACTAGACCGATTTTCTTGAAATTTGACACACTCTTTAAATACATACATATAAAACTAGGTAATGACGAAATGTTTTTTTTTTTTTTTTTTGCATTGCAACTAGTTCTGCAATAATAAATATACTGATTTTTGTCTTTTTTTTTAAAAAAAATCGTTTTTTGGCTTAAAAATTATGCCAAAATCGAAACGAAAATACATATGTTTTTTATATAATTTTATTGCAAGTTTTTCACTGTTTTCTCGAATACCTTCTACATTTTTTGTCCGATATCCGCAGAATTATACTTAAAATAATTGCAAAAGAATAGCCTTTTATTTTTAATTCTAAAAATATGGAAAAAACAATTCTTTTCATTCAAATGGGGCAGTTGAAATTTAGTGATTTTTAAAAAGTCAGTTTTTTTGAACTTTGAGTGCTTGTAACTTCATCAAATCTTATTCGATTCAAAGAAACAGCATACCGTTAGAAAGGGAATAAAAATATCTTTGGAGTGCTGAAAAACGTTTTTGAGTCGAAAAAAAATTTATCGAGATATAGCCAAATATATGAAAAAAGTGCCGAAAAAGGGGTTTTTTGGGGATATCTCGAAAACGATTCTTAAGAAAAAAAAATGGTTGCCATTTTTGGAAACTACGCCTCAAAATACAAAGAAAAAACTCTATGAGAAACCCGATCCTTTTTCTTGTAAACTAGTGTTATTGATTTTTTTGAAAAACAACAAAATTTTTATGCATTTTTCGTCCGCCTGGTACCACTATAAAATTTATACCGTAAAAACTAATTGAGGCTCCACGATTTTTTTGACGAATTCTAGTTTGGAAGGGTTCAATGCATCTCTGTAATTTTTTTTCAGATTTTTTCGAGGCGGAGCAAGTCATTAAAATTCAATTGTTGATATAAAAACTGCTAATTAACAACAAAAATGCAAAATTTTTGCAACTTTTTTTTTTTAATACATAAGTTCAACTTATTATCTACAGAAACTAAAAAATTTCGTCACGATCAGTCAAGCAGTTCAAAACTTATAGCATTTTAAAAAAAGTTTAATGAAAACTTTGACTGGCAATAATTATTGCAACAACAATTTTTTTTAAAAAATTTTTCCGTACACTAATTTCTACCACTTGCAGCTACTGATTTATATAAAAAACTTTGAAAAACATTTTAGACATGTCGGTTTCGCGTATTCTGACCCAAGTGTGAGAGCAAATTGTACGTTTTCATACTTCCTTTTAATCTTAATTCGAATTTTGTCTGTTGAGAAGCAAACACTTAGGGCTACCAGATGGCCTTACTAAAAAAGTAGCACATATCAAAAAATTGGAATTTTGTAAATGAAAACCTTAATTTTTTTTTAATTTCATACAAATATTTTTGAAAGTAGCAAAACCATCCAAAAGTAGCACATTTCGAGTCAAAAGTAACAAAGTAGCAAAGCCTTGCAAAAGTAGCACTTTTGCTACTTTAGTATCGCATCTGGTATCCCTACAAACACTGTACTGTGGAAACGGCTAAATTTATTTCAGTTCCAAATTATTATGAAACCAAACTTTTCTTATGTAATTTTAATTTTTAAGAATGAATATGTAATCTAAAAATGACAGTCATATGTAGTTTCGGAGATACAACTGCTGAAAGTTGCGGATATAGCTTTTGTAAAAATCAATATAAGTTAGAAACCCCTCGATTTATATCCAAATTATGGGGGTCTTATGAAAGATAATTTAACGAGCTACAATATTGCTGCATAAACCTTTCACATTTGTCCTACAGTTTTGGAGATGTGATGATTTAACTGAAATATTTAAAAATATTTTTTAAGCATCTGTTATTTTTTTCAATAAACGTGTTAATAACCTATATTTATTTTTATAAGTCTAAAAAGCTTAGCTTTTTAGCTTTAAAATTATGTATCGTTTCTTTCAATTTAATGTGCACTTTCTCTTTTTTTAACAAAAAACCAAAATATAATATAAAATAACCAATATTTAAAAACGGAATTCACCAAACGTCGCTTCAAAGAATTAACGACGCTGGCGTCAATGTGCGCTTTGTTATTGTTTGCTTGTGAGTTTCGTGTCTTTTTTGTTGACGTTGTCGTTCTAAATCGTATGTTGAGTTCACAGCGGTTTACAAATCATAAGCAAACGAAGCTAACTCATTTCTTTGTATTGTTCTGTTTCGTGATACTGTTAATAATGTGCTGCATAATGACAAACTTGATTTAGAGTTGTCAATCAAGCCCGTGCGCAAGGGGGTTTTGGGGGTTCAAACCCCCCCCCCCCCATATGGAATTTTCGCACATACATAGGCTTTTATTGACATTTGAACAAATAATCAAAAAGACATAACAAATTTTTTTTTTTAAATGTAAAAACTAAAATGCCAATAAATCGTCGAAGTCCGACTTTTTAATTTTCGACAAGATTTGTGCTCTCTAGCTATTTTTGAACCAAAAAAACACGAGTTGGGGACCACTGCGCGTCGCGAAGGCTAAGTAACACGAGCGTTTTTTCAATGCGCGTCTAAGCATACTCTGGCATCAAAAAAATCAGCTTCATTGAAAATTCATGCACAAATCTATTCGCGTCATATATTTAAATTTTGAATAATGGTTCATGTGACATGTGGATAAATGAAGTTCAACTTTGGCGTCAACGCATTGCCGTGAAAGACATCAAAAACTCTCTCGAAGCACTGGATATTTGTAATGAAGACGCATTTCCAAATGTTCATCAAATGCTTCGTGTTATGGCAACTTTTCCTGTGACAACAGTAACAAATGAACGCTCCTTTTTAGCGCTACGTCGTCTAAAGACATGCCTCAGATTAACTATGTTCGAAGATCGGCTGAAAGGCTTAGCCTCACGATATCGAAATCAATGTGAAAAGAGTTTTGGACGGGTGTTTTCAAGAATCTCGCAGAATAAGCTACTTACGTAATGATAACTGAATATCGAATCATAACATAAATACTAGAGCTGTTCAAATAAATGGCATGTACTAGAATACTTCAAAAACACTCGATTTTCGAAAATTTATTCAAATTCGAAATCTTAATTTTTCGGAATTTGGCCAAAGAAATTAAGAAAATTTGATTTTTTCTTATTTATAATGTTTTGTTTTTTAATTTTCTTTCGATTTTACTTATACACACATAAGGAAGTATCGAAAAAAAATTTACCGCTATTTTTAATACATAAGGAGAAAAACGGTGGTCTCTCCGCAAGTAGAGCTTTGGTGTTTCTTGTGTAACAGTTCAAATTTTTTGTTGTTTGCACTGCAATCACCTTAATACACTGTAACTTGAAATCAGTGTTGCCACAGAGGAATTTATTTTCCTACCAAAATTTTCTCGAAACCCTACCAAAATCGTTTGTAACCTACCAAAACTTAACACATTAAAAAAAAACTTTTTTGCAGCATTGAATGCGTTTATTATGCTGTTTAAAATACCTATGTTTGTATGTCGTCGTTTAAAATGCTTAACAGCATATAGCACAAATTGTCTGTTGCAAAATCGTGTACAGTGGTTCACATCAAAAGTCAGGCAAGTGTGCGCAAAAAGTTACCACACGACACATGCAGCGTACAATTAAGCGATGAACTTTAGAAGAAAGAAAAGTAAAAAATTTTTTTAATAAATGAAAGAAAGCGGTTCACGGTATTATTAAATAACTAGCATTACCCTGTGCGCATCGCCTCACCTCAACCGTGCGGCCTGCGTGAAAATTCTATTTAAAAATACTTTTGTATGAGGACCACCCTTAATATGCACCCAAAATAAAATTTTTACAGCCTAAGCAGTGCCTCTTAATATAAAAACCATGTGTTGTAAATTTCATAAGGATCGATTAAGCGGTCTTCTAGAAAATGGTATTTAAAAATATTTTTGTATTAGGGCAACCCTAAATAAAAGTTTATTAGCCTAAGCTATGCCTCTTAACATAAGAGCTACGTGGTGTAAATTCGGTGTGAATCAACTAACCTGTCTTTGTGAAAATGATACTTAAAAAATTTTTGTGTGAGGACCACCCTAATTATGCACCCTAAATAAAATTTTTACGATCTTATCTGTGTCTCTTCACATAAAAGTCATATGGTGTAAGTTTAATGAGAATCGATTTAGCGGTCTTCGAGAAAATGATATTTAAAAAATATTTTTTGTGAGGGCCACCCTAAATAAAAGTTTTGTATTCTTAGCTATGCCTCTTAACATAAGAGCTACGTGGTGTACATTCGGTGTGAATCCACTAACCTATCTTTGTGAAAATGATATTTAAAAATATTTTTGTGTGAGGGCCACCCTAAGTATGCACCCTAAATAAAATTTTTATGATCTAGTCTGTGTCTCTTTACATAAGAGCCATATGGTGTAAATTTCATGAGAATCGACTTAGCAGTCTTCGAGAAAGTGATATTTAAAAAATATTTTTGTGTGAGGGCCACCCTAAAAAAATTTTAGTAGCCTAAGCCATGCTTCTTAACATAAGAGATACGTAGTGTAAATTCGGCGTGAATTGATTAACTTGTCTTCGTGGAAATGATATTTAAAAATATTTTTGTCTGGGGGCCACCCTAAGTATGCGCCCTAAATAAAATTTTTACCATAGAATCTGTGCCCAAATGAATTTTATATAAATGCTATAAAGAGGACAAAAGGATTTCAAATAAACAACGTACGGTGGCAAAAAAACGTTTAGCTCGAGACGAAAAATGGACCATCCGAGAAATTTTTAAAAATCCATTCATATCTACTCAAAAACTAACTGTAATGGTAAAAGTAATTTCATTAAGAAGTCCATGCACAGGATAAGCCATGCATCAACAAAAAAATTTGGCTTGAATTTCGCAAACGACTCCTTTTTATTATATTCTCATAGCCTATGCTGCATAGGTAACACACCCTAAGTGGTCGGGGTTCTGAAAAAGAGCCATATTTTGGCCTGACAATAACCGTTTACCTACAGTCCGTTTTAAAAATGCTATTTATTAAAGTCCACAAATTCAAATTTATTATTACGGAAATATTTTTTTTTATTATGTCATCTTATGAGTTTAGTTCTTAGAACTTAAGACCTTTTTTAGCGACCCGATTTTGATCACAGCTGTGATCAAAAACATTATGTTATTAACACTGCCGTACTAAGCGAAAAAGACGTATCTCAAAAAATTTCGTTTCGAGATAATTGATATTTTGTAACTGTTGTTTTATTCTTACTTTCTCTACGAATTTTTTAACTTATTTATGGCAACTTAACCCTATTAGTACTGGGTGAAATGACGAACACAAAGTACTGAAGTGAGTCTTTCGGACTCACATACATTCCGTATGAGGAAAAGCGACTATAACATTTTAAAATTATAAGTATACTTTATTTGAGCGATTTAACTATTTTATTAATACATTTGGTACAAATTACAATCTTTTAAAAATGACCGTTGCATATATCATCATTGGCTGCAAAGCTGATTGCTCATCCTTTCTCATACAGGTGGGCACATACAGTAGCGTCGTTTCTTGGCAACGGTTTTAGGTGTTTGTGATTTGCGTTATGGCGTAAAGCATGAATGAGCTGATCAAGAGTATCCACGCCACCTCTTGTCGAATTAATGTACAAATTTATGGCCGGTTGTTTTTGTTTTCCTTCTCTACCTATCACATCGTTGATAAAAATATAACGGCTTTTTTTCGGCACATAACTGACAAGAGTTATATTTTTTTTGAATCTATTCAAAAACGTTTGTTTCAACTGCTCTTTATCGGTGTTGTTGAAATTTTGCGGAATTTATCGTTTATTTTTCCTCAGCGTTCCAACACACGTAAGGCCATTTGATAGCAGTTTTTTAGCTAAACTAAAACTCGTTAAATACTTAGTTATAAAACGTAATATTACAGTTTAATCGGTGAAACGGTTCTGTACTCTCCTTGACCACCATTTTTTGCACTAAATTAAGCCTTCTGTCCACCTTTTTCAAGATAAAGTATTCACTTTAGTGGATAACTGGTTGTATTATCACATGTCCTCCAAATCTTACTGCCATATTTGTCAGGCACGGAGGGAATATACTACCAAAGGGATACTCTTCCTCGCAATGGCACCAACTATTCTTCGATGGTTAAACTTTCTCCCGGAATATATAACTTGATGAAATTGGAATTAACAATATTCCATATGTCACGTATAGGTGCGAATTTATCACGAGCTCGTCAAAAACTTCGAGATTATTTATCATCAAAACGAACATATATTAAGGCACAAAACCTCTCACGAGACTTGCTGACTAAATAACATTACCGAAAAGTGGATTCCAGAAGTCCTTATAGTCAGAAGGTCCTTGTTTGTTTATGTCAGTATTTAATAAAAGTCCAATATAATAGTGCATTTAAATTTCATCCATCAGATTCCATATTTCACGAAGTGTACGCTGTGCTTGAAATTTGTACAATTTATGATGACTCGGATCACTTCATCGTGTATGCATAATGAGATAGTGACAACATGCTTGCTGGCCACTAATGCCACTTTATGAACACCACTATTAATGATCTTGTGATCAAGGCATTTTCTTTGTACAAAAGTTTTCCCAAAAAAACGTCTGATCTTCAGTTTCAGCCAAAAATTCTAAATTCTCATCACTCTACTGCACTCTAACTGTATGAGTCTCTAAGACTCATTTCAGTACTTTGTGTTAGTTTTATAAATTAATTTTGTTAAAAAATAGAAAGAAAAATATGGATACATATTTTTTATTGTAATTCTTTTTAGAATTAATGCAGCTTAAAATACAAGAAACCTCAAATGTGTAAAAAAAAAAACTTACGCAAGGAAAACAGTGCAAAGTTAAAATGAGTCTCAAAGACTCAAGGTAGTACTAATAGGGTTAAATATCATTTTAAGTTTATTTATTTATGACTTACTCAAAATATCGAAATTCCCTGCGTTTATACGCTTTTCATGAGATACATCTTTTTCGCTTAGTATTTATATAGCTTTAAAAATGTACATACGTGTTTTTACTTTAATCTTGCCATATAAACTTTTATACAAAAGACATAATATTTTCTATCTTATAAAATACAGATAATATTAAATAAAAACTAAAATCAAATTATATTTTTAGAAACTATACTATACAGTTACTCACAACATTGAGTATACACCTTGATTTGCCAGAAATATTGGCAATTTTTAAAGAAATTAACAATGTTTAGTAAATAATTTTAATGCATGGGCATAGATACCAATCTGACAAACTAATAACGAACATAAATTTTAATATTTTTGAGACATAACACAAAAAGAATTCATAAAAACGTAAATGAAAGCAAAATTCATGTCACAAAATTAAGCATACAGTTCATTAAAATGAAGTATATAGTTCATTAAATTTTAATTAAAAAAGATATTCTTTGATTCCAATAATTGGTAGCACCACTTGCTGTATCTGTTACCGATTAAATCCGTCGTGTCATAGAATCCACCAGTTTTTGGGTGAAAGAGTGCGAAATTTCTTCCCAGATCTTGGCTATCGCTCTCTTTAAATTCTCCTTGCTCCACGAATGAAAAGTTTTCAATTTTATTTTCACTTCTCCCCATAAATGCACAATTGGGTTCCTTTCCAACGATTGTGGTTGTGTGTCAAGTTCGTTTGGAGAGTTTTATAGCAGCCAATTTTGCCATATGTGCGCCGTGTGCTTTGGATCATTATCCTATTGTAACTAAAACCCGGACGGAAGGTTAAGTATTGCGGCACTCTGTCGCAAATTTCGTTTTAAAATATCCAAGTAACCTTCTTTGGTCATAATTGAGTTTATAAATTCCATGGATCCGACGCCACGAGCTGTCATAGATCCCCACAGTATAACTGACCCTTCACCATGTTTGACTGTGGCTACGCAATTTTTAGTTTGCAGCGAAGAATTAGTCTTTTTTCATACAATTGATATTCCATCTGATCCCCAAAGATTAATTTTTGCCTCGTCCGTGAATATCACATTTTTCTAAAAGCTGGGTGGATTATTTAAAGGCATTTAAGCAAACTTCAAACCTTGTTTTTTAATTATAGAAAAAATGAAATTCTTTTTGCGTGCAATTAATCTGTCCAAATTATTTTTTCGCAGTACTCGATGAACTGTTTTTGTAGATATCGGCTTGCTAATAACTTTGGAAACTTCTGCTGTCGATTTCGGCACACTAGCCTTTGGATATTTTTGCAATTTACGTAATATAATTCACTCATCACATTTTGATAGGAGTTTTTTCTGCCTCTATCTATAAAATTCATCAATGTACTTTCGTATATCCACTTGTTTATAATATTTTGAACTGTATAATTAGGTCTTATAATAATTTCACCAATTTTGCGATACGATTTTCCTTTACATTATCATCTCATCACCAATTATCTTATTGTAAAAGTTGTATCCTTGCTAGTGGTCACCATTGCGAAACTAACGCGTAAAACGAAATGAGCTTGAATTCAAACTATTGGTCGAAATAGCCCTACAAACTTTAAAATGCATTACAATACTTCCGTGATAAAAAAAAAATCAAATTTGATGTCAAAATCGGCAAGTGTATACTTAATTTTGTGACATGAATTTTGCTTTAACTTACGTTTTTATGAATTCTTTTTGTGTTATGTCTCAAAAATATTAAAATTTATGTTCGTTATTAGTTCGTCAGATTGGTATCTATCCCCATGCATTAAAATTATTTACTAAACATTTTTAATTTCTTTAAAAATGGCCAAAATTTTTTTCAAATCAAGGTGTATACTCAATTTTGTGAGTAACTGTATATCGTCGCTCACTTGTACAACGGCCCTAATTGACATTTTTTTTTAAATCCAGTTTATTAAATATTCCTTAAGACCAACCTCAAATGCACCTTCACCCAAAAAATTGGAACGGTAACACAAAAAATACCAACTTTATAAGGTAATATTAAAAAGCCCTAAATGCATCCAACATTTTTTATATGTTAAAAGGCCCTAAATGCTTTTTCTCGCGAAGTAGTTTTCAATTTGAACAAATTTAAATTGTAATCGATAGCATAGTAGCCTTTGAATTTCTAGAGAATTTCGAATTCAAAATTTCCGTGTAATTTTCAATTTTAAAAAGTAACAATTACTTAGTTCATATCTTGTGTTGGGACGCGTGTGTGGTCTTTGTTTTAATTTTTCGCAATGAGTGTTACGGAAAATATTTTGTGTGAGATCAATGCCTCTGATTCAATCCTTGAACAATTAAAACGTGATCGGATTCTAAATATGAAAAAACGAATGCGTGGAGTTCAATATATGTATAGGCGTTTCCATTGAAAATGGTTTGTGTCAAAGGGCTGAAAGACAGCTTGGACCACCTTGTACGTCAAAATTTTGCGAGGAAATACGTAACCGGTACTGTTCACTTTTTAGCACAAATGCAAGGAAAAGCATCTTTGATGCATTTTGGAAAATGACATGGGAGCAAAAAAAGCTATATGTAATAGGCCTTGTTGATCCGGTAAGCAGAAAACGAATTTCGTCCGAAAACTAAGCGCGTACTCAGTCTCTCGAATATTTCTTAAAACACAATTCCCAACGATTGCAAGTATGTCGGCAAATGTTTTTATCAACATTATGTTTGAAAGAAAAGATGGTGAGGACCTGGATAAAAAGCAGCTGTATTCACGGCAATCAAATTAGTCCTGATGATTCAAAGATATTCCGAGTACAGTCGAAGCGGATTTCAGGAACAAAAGCTGGCGATCCAACTGTGAGTATGCGCAGAGCCTTGGCATATGATCCATCTCAGGAAATATATTACAAAGTTAACATAAATGATGAATATCAGCCCTTACCTATAACATCAAAAGCAAGAAAGTTTTCCGAAGAAAGGCTGAGCCCTTTATACAGACGAAAATTGAAAATTTCAAAGCAAAAGTGGGACCATTTGCAAGATCTGAAAAAGTTATTGCCAACAATTTTATGATAGTTTGCCATTCATCTAATGCAATCATTTGAATAAATTTGTTTATTCAAGTTTTTTTTTTAACTTCTTTTTATTTTGTAAAAAAACACATCTATCTAGTATCTACAATACTTGCATATTTTCTTTAATTTTTTTGTAAATGAATTACACTTTTAGTTTTCAAAGTAACTGCAAAAAGCCCTAAATGCACTTTTGCATACATAAAAATGATGTCAAAAAGCCCTAATTGAAATAAAATAAATATCAATAAAAAAAAATTAGCATTTTCATTAAAAATAATTAAGTTAATGTTTTTGTAACTGATCTGCATTAAAAAAAATTTCAATATTCTACATTGTCGGTTTTTATACAGTTTTTTGTGTCTCCTGAACAAAATCAAAAATGTCAATTAGGGCCGTTGTACAAGTGAGCGACGATATACTAAAATAAAGATTGAAAAAATTAAGCATACATGGTTGTTACTTATGAAATCTCAAGCCTTAAAATAAGGGAGTTTTCTCCAAACGAACATGGTTTTTTCGTTCTTCTCGAAACTAAAACAAACAAGTAATGACAAGAACTTGCAACGACAATGACAACGTGATCCAGTCAAGGAAGCTTTGCGTTTAATTCCCGTTATTTTTTTAATTTTTTTATTCGTATACGAATATAATAATATTTTTCCTTCGTATTTTTGAGATACGTCTAATTCGCTTAGATAGAGGAAATTTTCTTAGTACATTTTTTATATGATTGAACTAAGATACCGGCATTTGGAGCATTTCAATAGACGCGTAATTTCTTAAGCTAACTGATGCCATAACAATCTCGGATATTTTTTTTTTTTTGAGATACGTCTTTTTCGCTTAGTACGGCAGAATAGTGCTTGTAACTTTTGTTTCTAATACTGCGGGTCTGAGCACACATGCAACAATTTAGATGTGTGATCAGTCACAACACTATTTCGTCACATTGTACATACATATGCGTATTCCCTAAACGTAATTTGTATGCAAGAAAACAGATACCATACCCACTTGTTGAAGATAGGGTTGGCAAAAGGTTATTTCCAGATGTAAATAAGTATTTGCTTCCTGATTCGAAAAACTTTACGAAAAAATTTAAATTTTCGATTTTCATAAAAATTTATCCTAAATCCTACCAAAATCAGGTTTAACCTACCAAGAGGAAAAAAACCTACCCGATTTGGTAGGAAACTATCAAAAACGGCAACGCTGCTTGAAATTGTCAATGCAAAAACATGAGTTTCCAATAAAAAAATAAATGATAAAAAAAAATTTTTTCATTCAAAATTAAAAAATTTTTTCATTCAAAATTAAGTTTTTTTTTAATATTTTTTCTAAACTGTGTCATGTGACTAGTTATTGGAGCAAATACTGTTATTGCTTGCTTATAAAATACTTTGAAAATTTTCGGACCAAAAATCAAATTTTATTTTTTTTTTTCTCATTTATTTTTTAATAGAAATTCATGTAGTGGCATTGACCACTTCAAATTATAGTATATTAAGGTGAATGCAGTGAAAGCAACAAAGGATTTGAGCTGTTACACAAGAAACACCAAGGCTCTACTCGCGGAGAGACCACAATTTTATTCCTTATATGTAAATATGTTTAAAAAATAGCGGTTAGTTTTTTTTCGATACTTCCATATATTTACATAAGGAAAATCGAAAAAAAATTTTTAAAAAAATATTAAAAATAAGAAGAAAATCAAATTTTCTTTATTTTTTTCGCCAAATTCCAAAAAATTAAAATTTTGCAGCTCTGATAGCAACCCTAGGACTATTTCTTTTTTTACTTTTTTAAATGGAGATATACTCAAATTTGAATAAATTTTCGAAAATCGAGTGTTCTTGAAGTATTCTAGAACATATTTTTGAACATCTCTAATAAGCACATGTACATATGGACTAAAACGCAGACTGTTACGTTACATTCGTATGCATATTTTGACATAAATTATTCCTAAAATACATGAAGTGGAGTACTTTAAATATTTTTTATGGATGCATCTAAGAGTATGCTTCTGTAATGCTATTTTGTATTTTATAAAAATGTTTGTATGTCTTGTGATTTAGGATTTATGAACGTGTCAGCATGGACTGTTACGTTACATAATTTTGGAAGAAGATTTTAAAGTTGACTTACATTATTGGAAAAGTCTGCTCTTTTGGTGGACTGTTTTCAACGTGATGCTTATAATTTCCAAGCTTTAGGATGATAGTAATTAATTATATTTTAATTACATAAAAAACATTTTTTTTGAGTTCTATAGAAGCAAATATGTTCGGACTGTTACGTTACACGTAAAGACTGTTACGTTACCTTTGCGATCTACGTTGGTATAAAAAGTAAAATTAAGCATCAAAATGGCTTAAATTGTTTAATTTCACAATATATCATTAATTCAGAGGTCTTACGATTAGACATTTAAGAAGCTTCACGTAATTGACATGGAATCCAAAAGAACCAACAAAGCTCTAATTATTCACTGAACTCATTAAATTTTATTAAAAATAATTTACAAAGTGGAGATCAGTAAAAATTAAAAATCGTATACTTGTTTCGAAGTGGTAAAAGTGATGATTGTTCTACCAATCACTTGAATTTAGTGAGCCGACTCTATATTGCGTATACTTTTTGCTCTAGCGAAAATCGCAGGCGCGTTCAAAATGTAATTTATATTGGAGAAATCGCGTTCATTACCTTCCTCGATGGAGATTCTCGATTCTGCACGGTAAAATGCAGCAACAAAGTCTGAAGCACAGTTCACGATACATTTACGAGACAAAACATGCTTCATCACAATCATTTTGATAGTTGCGCCTATACCATCGATACAACCTTTCCCGTGAGAAGAAGTAAAATAGTCTTGACAGCAAAATTTACATGTAGGGAATGAGAGTAAAAGATAAATTTTGTGTGCATTGAGTAGTCAGGTACGAAAATCTTTGATTGAAATTTTTCGCTATGATAGAAGGCAGTAGTAAGCAAAGTTAGCTGTTTTTGATACCAATGTGCACTTTGCACTTCGTCTTGTCCCTCGCAGGCAAAATTTTCAGCAAACTCAATTTTCAGCGTTCCCTCCTTGTTAAACTTATCATTTGATGCTCTAGGGCGATCTAAAGATTCTCAGTTCGTTCTTCTAAATATTATCGATGAAAAAAGACTGTTACGTTACACATTGTTTTTGGCTCTGGACACACACATAAGTAAATGATCTCTAATTTCTTATTTTATTTAGAAAATAGACTAAAAGTGCTCGGAGAAAATGAGGTCATTCTCTTTTGTTGACGTGCTAGATTTTGCACCAAAATACTTTCTGGAATTTTTGACTGTTACGTTACATCAAAAAATGCGGTTGAATTCTTTTTCATACAAAATGCTGATAACCTACTTTTTCCTTCAAAAATTTTATTTAGTTACTTTCACTATACCTAGATCTACCTCATAAAAGCGGATAGTACGTATGAAATAATATATATTGAATACAACGTATTTTTTTGAGTCGTGTTGTATTTTTGTCAATTTTTATTCATAAAGAGGCAACAAGGAAACAAGTCTAAGTTCTGGCAGCAAGCAACAGATTTCGGGTTGACATTTGTGTTTGTCGATACTTTGGGATATGTACAACCAGAAAATAATGAAGAACCCTCGAAATTTAAGAAAAAAATTTTTTCTCCGTAGTTTATTTTTTTGCGTTTTGGTCCATATGTATTTAATTATTATTAAATGTCTATGTTAAAAGTAAACAGTTTTTTGACTTTTTTTATGAACATAATCTAACATGAAATGTCCGAGTTAAAACCCCCCCATGGATGATTCTTGCGCACGGGCCTGTTGTCAATAAATCCAAATGTCTGACGTAACAGCAAGCACATTCACGCATACCTCTAGTACGTACCCCTACACAAATTGTATTAAAAATTTTCTAATTTTTTGGCTCGAACTGTACAAATTAATGGCATCTCTCAAACTAATCAGGTGAAACCACTCATATGACAATATAATATTAATATAATGTCTGGAGTTTTAGTAAAATTATATGCAATCATAAAAAATGTTGAATTGAAAATGAAATGGGTACCCTGGCACACACAGAAGGGTTAAAATCATGTGGTATATTTTTGCGCACACTCACCCGACTTTTGATGTGAACCATTGTACACGATTTTGCAACAGACAATTTTTGCTATAAGCGGTTAAGCATTTTAAACAAGCATATTTTAAGCAGCATCAAATTTTAATAACCGCATGCAATGCTGTAAAAAGTTTTTTTTAATTTGATAAATTTTGGTAGGTTACAAACGATTTTAGTAGGAAAAAAGTTTCTCAGTGACAACACTGGCTGTAGGTAGGCGACAATCTCCTTTTATTTTTATTTTCATTATGACTGGGGGGATACATTTTTGAACGGTGTAAGGACCATCAAATTTTGGCAGCAATTTAACTTCAAAATTTTTCGCTGCTTTTAAGAGATGATGTTGCTTCAAGAGTACAGCCTTCTCTATTTATGGTCTCCAGTAGCGTCTACGAAGTTCATAGTGTCTGGGTTGGTCGGTTGCAGAGCGTTCCTTGTTTCGCCTGACGATTAGGAAAATTTCTTGTAGTCTCTTTACTTTAGCTTCTGTATACTGTGGCGTCTCGCCTGTCCTGTCGGTCTCTCTGTCAAATAGTGCCGTGAGTGCCTCGGCTTCTGAATTGGGTCCCGTTGTCTGCCATCATTATCTTAGGGACGCCAAATTTGGCCAAAACTCTTTCTCGGAACGTTCGACAAACTCCATTTGTGGTTGCTTTTTTCATATGAATAAATTCTGCCCAATTTGAGAACCGGTCGAAAAATATCAATGACGCTATTTTATCTCGTTTGGAGCGGGGTAAAGCTCCAACGGAACCGCACTGAGGGTGGCAAATGGTTGGTCGGTGATCTGGGTGAGCATTTTTCCAGCTAGATGGCTTTCCATGGTTTTGTAGTTTTGGCAAAATTTTCCTGGAACATTAAAGGCCAGTAGTAGCGATTCGCTATCCTTATCATGTTTTGAAAATACCAAAATGTCGGTCGCTTTTAAGGTCATGATTTTCCTGCAATACCGTCACACGCTGATCTGTATGGACACAAAATTTCCGCAGAATGCAATCCTTCTGTTGCATGACCAGGGACATGACGATATAGCCTATTTCCTGCAATTATGTATTCATGGACTTTCTCGTGCTTCATTCATTTTCTAGCGATCTGCTTCCATCTAGGGGTGATATTTTCCTCCGTTGTCGTTTTCAGGGCCCTTTCGTGTAGCTGTCGAGACTGATCATCTAAAAAAAAACCTTCAGTTTTCCTCTTCTATGTTGAACGTCAAAAGAATACTGTTGTAGCTCTAGATTCCACCTGGCGATATGACCAGAAGGATTTTCTATTGATCTGTCAGTGTGGTGAACTTGTAGCCTTCTAGGTAAGGACTCATTGTTTGTATGCCCCATACGATTGCGTGACATTCCTTCGTTGTCGTCGAATTGTTTTTTTCTCAGGTGTTGACTGGAGTGGGATATTACACGTTCAATTCCTGCAATGTCCTGTATCAGAACGGCTCTGAGCCCGTAGTCGCTGACGCCCGTCTGCAGTGTAAGTTTCTGGCTGAAGTTAGGTTATGCCAAGACCGGTGCGTCCGCAAATTTACTTTTTAGTTCTTCGAATGCCGATTGTTGCTCTTTGTTTCATCGCCAATGTTTCCCTTTCTTCAAAAGAAGGGTAAGAGGTTGTACCGTTTTTGTGAAATCTTTCACGAAATTTTGGTGACAGGAAGTAATGCCTTAGCATCGATGGAGCTCTCGTATATTTTCTCGGGGGCGCAATACTTGATACCCGCGATTTTGTTTGGATCCGTGTGAACGCCATCTTTGTTTATCATATGGCCTAAGTACTTGGGTCTCGTACTTGAAAAATTCACATTTTTCGGCGTTTATCTTCAAATTTTCGTCTTTCAGGCGTTGAAACACTTTTTCAAGATGCTGAAAATGCTCCTCGAATGTTTTGCTCACTACCACAATTTCTTTGTTGAAAATTGCTTGCATTGCTGGATTACGTGGAAATTACCGCTGTTAAATATGACTCTCGTCACGCATCGTAACTTGATGACTTGTAATGTAACATTATGATGTTTGATACACCTTGCATGTTCTCGAATTCCGATAGCTCCCGTTGAAGGAAATTCATGAAATTTTCAACAATTATTCAGTGCATTTTGCTAACCAAATTGTTTTCTGACCACATTGTATATTTTCCATTCTGACACTAATAATAAAGTTTTAGACTGTAATGATTGCATTTTACCATCAATTTGTACTGAGTATCCCATGAAATTAGAAATTACGGGGATATTCAACAATTTTTCCTGATTATTTTGCTTTTTGAACATCACACGCTATTTTTCACAAAGCATTTTTTTCCGTGTATGTTCGAAATAACACTACTCAACAAGATTTTCCACAACGAATGGCGATAACATTTTCTGTAGTGAAATTTTCCGTAGAATCCGAATATCGCAATGGTTTTTTCGATTGCAATCAATTTTCCATATAAATGGCAAAACTCAAAAAAAGTAAGAACTTTAATTGTCAGCCAAGCTAATTTTAAATAAACCTATAGTGTAGAGAAGAGTCATACAAACAGTTTAAGGTACAAAATGTGCCAATATTATTAATGGTATGGTTGTTATGATCGAAAATAGATAAATTAAATCTTTCTTTTTTTTTTGCTTTCTTTTAACGAATTCCAACTTTAAAGCCCTCTATCTGGAATTAACCCGTATAATTAATTCCAGATAGAGCTTCAAAGTTGAAATTTGTTAAAAAGACGAAAAAAAAGGAATTTTCTTAAACTTATTTCCAATCATAACAGCCATAACATTAATACTATTCGCACATTTTGTACCTTAAAATGTTTTTAAGACTCTTCTCTACACTATAGAAAAGTTTAAAATTGGTTGGCTGACAATTAAAGTTCTTACAAGCATTTATGTGAAGTATGTGCTCTCAACAGTGCATTTTTTTGAGTTTTGTCATTTATATGGAATATTGGGGCCAATCGAAAAAAAACCATTGCGATATTCGGATTCTACGGAAAATTTCAGTGTTATTAAACATTTAAAAAATATTTTTTGTGTTAATAGGATTCCAGAGAAAATAGTATGCGATAACAACCCTTTAAGGGGACATGACACCTTCAAAAAATTTGTTCTTAAGTGTCTTAAAATGCCTATAATTTTTATAAATAACAAGATATCATTTTGAAACTTTACATATATATTTTGACACAAAACAATATTTAAAAATTTTTTTTCTTTTAAATTTTTTTTATGAAATTTATGACCACTAGAATTTTTTGAAACAAAAAAACACTAAAAAATCACGGTGGGCATGATTGCAGCTCACTGAAACATCTGAAAAAAATAAAATAAGAGGTTTTAATCAGCTTCAAAGCCACCAGGGAATGAACTACAGGCAATAATTTTGGTCGAAAAATATCAAAATGGCGTCATTTCTAAATCTAAAACTATAATGCCGATCTTTCTGTCTGTAGTTTGTTTCCTGCATATATATGTGCACAGCAGCATATTGAAATTTCAGAAAGATCGGTCCAGTAGTTTTTTTTTATCATGCCCACCAACTCGAAAAACGTGGTTTCGAGAAAAATGCGTTAAAGTTTTTTAACTATAGCTTTTCAAGTACTAAAATGCTCGCTATATATTTTATAAGCCGAGTTTGAAGATGATTTTATTAAAAATGTATTTTTCAATATTTTTTAAGCAAGAAACAGTCAAAAAAATATTTTTATTCTTGAAAATTTGAAGGTGTCATGTCGCCTTAAACTCTAAAATACCTAAAGATTTATCAAAGCAGATATTTTTTAAAACTATTTTTAGTAGCCCATATTATTCCTGATCAAATAGGCTTTTTACACATTGCAAAAAACTAAGTGCACATACATACATACATATGTATGTAAAATTCTAAAAACATTCCCAAAAAAAAAAAAATCGAAATTGTCATCTAAGCCCGACCATGGTTTCAATTTTTTTTTTTAATTTTTTGAAGCATACCCTTCAAACATCGTTTTTCTTGAAGTTACGACTATCTTGAATTAATATTCAAGGAGGAACAATTAAAATTCAAAGGAGACATAGCTAAAATTGCATTTAAGGTAGAAAAATTTCATATAAATTTGCATAAAAAAATAAGTCCTAGAATTTTAATTGTTCCTTCTTGAATATTGAAAAAAAATCAAGAAAAACTAATATGTATAAGTTTCCACAAAGTTTATCGAGAATTAAAGCTCATTAAATAACTTTTGCATTAAGTTTTGTAATGTGAAATAGTAAGAGATGTCTTTTCTTGGATACATTTCGGTGAGTGTAAGTGGTATGCACCACGTCCTGTGTTGTAAAAATGCCTGAAGACAACTGATTCAGGATTGCATCTTATAATGCTTTGGGCATTTATCAAAAGGTGGTACTTGGAGCAGGAAATATTTCATTTTAGTAGCCTTTGTAAAATGTGAAAAGCTAAATTCGACTTGATTAAAAAAAATTCTCAAAAAATTTACACGCTGAAAAAATTATATTTATCCATCTATTAATACTGATTGGACAAAATTAGAATTTTAATTTAATGATTGTTTTTTTTTCTAATTTTAAACAAAAATTTGCTTATGTTTCTTTCACTTTTTCATTGTATTTTAGATGGATTCGTTAAGAGGAAGGCAGCATATATCAACAATTGATACAAGTTCTAGCCCAACTAGAGAACTTTTATCATCAAGTAAACCTTTACCTCAGAAGTATTGTGCATCCGGTATGACTTTACACGCGTCACATAACGCTATGGGTTACTGTACACTTAGAAATGGCTCACAATCGCCTAGCTCTATAGCGACTCTATCAATGGTGAGTTATATAGGTATATGATGACTTTCACGGGGTAACGTCCTACTCGAAAAAAACTATACTTTGTAAGAAGTATGGGGCCGTTCAAGTATTACGTAACGCAATTAGGGGGGGAGGGGGGGGGTCTTGTGAAACGTTACGATGCGTTACAGGGGAGGGGGGGGGGTTCGAACAACGCGTTACGTAACATTGTTTTAGAAGTGAAACTACTTTAGCGGGTGGTGATTTGAAATGAGGTGTGTATAATGAAACGCTTTCTTTATGTGTATGCTTATTGAATAGCTACAGCCAAAAAATTTTATTATAATGATAAAAGTTGATGGGATCTAGATAATTTACAGCAATAAATGATATGTTAAATTAAAGCACTTATCAAGCAGAATGTTCTAAAACTATCATCTTCGAGATTGGTTAACTAAAACCAGAGATGTAAGCGTGGAAAGATTTCCTATTTTTCTCATTTATTGCTGTAGCTGTTCTAGATCCCATCAACTCTTATCATTTTAATAAAATATGTTCGTCTCATTTTTCGCCATTTTAACATATTTTAAGCTTAAGCAAATGTTTATTACATTATGTGTGATTTTTATTAAATAACAATATGAACAAGTTAAGGTGTTATCTTCAGTCAGGCCGAAACTCACATACCCTACACTGCACTCAAAGTAGATACATATATTTCAGTAAAAAAAGACGTTGAAGAGGTTAAATAATTCGAAAAAAGTGTGAAATGTTTAAGAGGTTGAAAACTGTTGAAAAAGTCGTAAAGATATGCAAAATGTTAATGTTGAGAGAGGTTGAAAAAGTCTAAACAATTTAAAATCGATGAAAAAGTCGAAAAAATAAAGAAATTTCATCACAATATCTTGCACGGCTTACGAGATATGGTGGTATAGTGGTTAAAATTTAGGACCGTGCCTCGCGAATTTTTGGAAACTTGAAACCTAGCCTAATCTTAATTTAGTTCAAATGTACACCTAATCACCAAGTTTCATCAAAATCGCTGCATTTTTTTTCAAAATGGGATTGGGCAAATATACATAGAGTATGGGCGGTAGGCGTGTCCATGAACCGATTACGTCCGTTTTGAATAGCAAGATGCCTGCAAGAAGGTCTGACCTGAGTGTGCTAATTTGATTCAATTAGCTTTCTTGGTTTTTCCGTAAACCTGATTTGAACAGACAGACAGACGGACATAGCTAAATCAACTCAGGTGGTGACGCTGATCAAGAATATATCTATATACTTTTTCATACCTACCACCGCCCTCTTCTATGCGTTACAAACAAATTGACAAAGTGAATATACCCTCGGTGTAGGGTATAATAAAGAAAATAAACAACATACGCATGTATTTCCGGTACTTTTCGCAACATAATTGTGACTTTTAGGTAAATATGGTCACTTGGGTGTTACGTAACGTTTAAGGGGGAGGGGGGGGGGGGGGGGGGTAGAGGAAAACGTTACGGCGCGTTACAAAGGGGGGAGGGGGGGTCAAAAATTTTCGAAAATTGCGTTACGTAATACTTGAACGGCCCCTATCCGGAATTGTTAAATAAACGAAACAAAATTGTGTATTCATCAAAATTTGTTTTGTCGCCTTCAAAGTAGGTCACACTTCCTGCAATATAAAAATGCCAGCCTTGGTAATTTTAGCTTCGGGAACAGGAAAAAGTCAGACGTGGCCATATCAGTTAAAAAACGATGCTTGAACAATAGGGTTTTTAATATTGTATTAAATATCGGATATCAATAATATCGATATTTTGACAGTACGATGAATTTCGGACCGATATATATCAGCGAAAAATAACGATAAGCGATATATCGTAGGCAATACCTTTTTATTTAAATAAATAATAATAGTTATTTATCAAAGTTAAGCATAAATAACATAAACTACAAATGCCAAAAGTTGGTATCAAGGGATTTCAAAAACACACGTTTTTGTACATTCCGATGCGTGAGTTTGCTTCGATTGCTCGGAGTTTAAGTACAGACCCTGCACGCTCTGAAGACAGCAGAAAAAGATGAGTCATCCATAATTTCCAGAACGTCCTGCAAGTTATCCGCAGGCTGCTTTCTCTTCCTCGAAAGACCACTTGAATCACCAAAAATCTGCACTGCTAACGAGTTGTGGTTGGTCTTCATGTGTGAACGAAAATTGCTGGCGTTGCCGCTTGTTTTCACATTTTTTCCGCACACATTGCACGTCTCGTTTAAATGATTAACTTTCGTAAAATACGATTGGAATCTAATTTTTTGTTTTCCAAACTCATTTTACAAAACCACTCGAGTTTTGAGTAAATTTGCTGATATGACAGTGCCACCGCACCAGCACACTCAAGTGCAGAAAACAAAAGAAAATTAGAGAAAGAGAGACAGATTGTGTTTCGCAAATTGATTGAGCAGTCAGTTTTTATTTGAAATTCAGAAAAAAAGCCAAAAGAGTTCCGTCATCAACTGATATCATAAACCGATATGATAAATCAGATATCGAATATCGATATATCGTGTGTTAAAAATATCTTGAAAATATCGCAAACGATATCCCTTGAGATATCGATATTTTGATATATCAGTAAATTAGGGATGGGTAAAATCGATAAGAAAAAATATCGATATGCATCGATAGTTTCCCCAAATTTATCGATTTCAATCGATAGTACATCGATAAGACCAAGAATATGTTTTTATATTTCTATTTGAAAAAAGTATGCCAAGAAGGCTAAAGAATGCAAAAAATCGATAAAACATCGATAACGAGCAAGAATTATTTTTCTGACCTCTCCCCTTTTCTTTATCATCTTTATTATCTAATCAAAGAAAAAACTCAAACAGACCAGCTTCCTCGCTCCCCAAGCCTACAAGCACATACAAGCAGTTCCCTAACCTAACCTAACTAACCTAACCTAACTAACCTAACCTATCTAACCTAACCTATCTAACCTAACCTGGACAAATTTCCCCGATCCCCAAACCTAACAGCAGGTACCTAAGCTGCCCGACCTAACCTGGACGAGTTAGGTTAGAACCTGGACGAGAAGAACAAATTCATGATAGGAACATCAAATTGTAATAAAAACTACAAATAAGCTATTATAACTTATACGTTCAATTTAAAATTGAATTGAAAGAAGAGGACAAATTAAGGTAGTACTGGTAAGTGTTTTCGTTTATCAGATTGGCAACGAGTAAATGTGAACATATAAATCTAGATAATATTCTGCAAAATTTTAACGAGAAATATAATATTTATATTTTGTACATCAGTATTCTGATAATTGCTTGTATTGAATCAAAATGCATACATTATATTTTAAAATAAATCAGTTCTTATCGATGTCGATGTTTCGCAAAGAGACATCGATAGTTATCGATGTCTATCGATAGTTATCGATTTTACCCATCCCTAAAGTAAATTATCAACAACCCTATTGAACAAAGACATTCGTTGTATTTTTGGCCAGAAACTCTTGCACAATGTTGTCTATATGCGATGGTGAATATTCGTGGTGCGACTTCACGAGTTGTATTTCCACATATCTGGATATTTTCGACGGATATTCTCACGCAAGCGCTTCATGACGCCTTAATAAAATTCTTTATTTATCGTTTGAAGGCGCCAAAAAAAAAATGTTGATGAAGAAATATCTTTGATAGTTTGAATAGATTTATCCAAGAATTCCGAATACATTTACACAGAATGCGAAATATTTTAAGTGTATAAATTTTTTTAATCCATCCCCAATTTTTGTTACGAGTTCTGTAGATTAGTATTTTATCAGCCAAATATTTTGGAATTTCATTAAAATTGAAATTTAGCAATTAGAGCATCTCACCATAAAGTTTTAAGCTTTCACCCCTTCCCATTCCACCAATATTTTATAAAATCCGAAATATTGGGGCGAAATACTAATTTAAATACTAAAGTAAGTAACTAAATACAAAAGACCCGTGAAATAGTGTTGTTTATTTTTTTGGTATTTTCCACTTAATCTATTTTTTTCATAATGGTCAATTTTAGGAACGTATAGCCCTAGAGCCCGCTGTAGAAAAGTCGAGTGTATAAAATTACAGGATAAAATGTACGAGAAAGATGGTAATACATTTGGTGAAACTATCCAACTAGGGTTGCCTTACCAATCGAGGGTTGCAAAAAACCCCGACTTTTGACAGATTTTTTTTTTAAATGTATGATATTACGGCTTGAAGTATGTGTCAAGTGATATACATAGCCAATACATATAATATATTGGATTGATTTATTGAACTCCGTCCCAAACATGGGTTCGAAATAACATATAACAGTTTTTAGAGCTTTAAAGTTTTTCATTATTCAAATCGGTTAATTGGTTTCGGAGTTATTCAAGTTTAAAGAAAATTATTGAAAAACTCTTCCCTGCTGCTGTTACGAGCAGTACAAAGCGCGAGTGTGAGATATATGAGAAATACTGTGATTGCTACTAATGACACTACTCAACAAGATTTTTCACAACGAATAGCGATAACATTTTCTATAGTGAAATTTTCCGTAGAATCCGAATATCGCAATGGTTTTTTTCGATTGGCCTCAATTTCCCATATAAATAGCAAAACTAAAAAAATGCACTGTTGAGAGCACATACTTCACACAAATGCTTGTAAGAACTTTAGTTGTCAATCAAACCAATATTAAATTTTTCTTTAGTGTTGAAGAGAGTCTTACAAACATTTTGAAGCTCTCCATCTGGAATTAATTATATGGGCTACAAAAAGTTAGCCCTTCTATCTTATCGAAAATTTCATTACAAAAATTACAAACATGAAAAAAAATTCTGAAAGGACTTTTTTTTAAATCGTCGGTATTTCCTCAATTCATAATCGGTTTTCATAATTTGTTTTTTAAATTTCTTCATTATTTAATGAGATTTATAAACAAGTGACGTTTAGTGCAGAGTAAATTTGAAAATTTTTTGATTTGAAGAAAGTGTCTTAGGCTTGCGATATGAACAATATCTTCTACAAAACAATTCATTTTGTACTAAACGTCACTTTTTCATAAAACTCATTAAATAATGATGTGAGGACGAAAGTCAGCAAGCCTCGTTTGCGTCCACATGCGCAGCACGCCGCATGGAAACAATTTATATTTATTTTTGCATCATTGATAATTTATTTTTTTATTGTTACATTATTTTCATTACTTGGAAATCAGAAGTACTATCATTTATATTTTTGTTACGATTGAATCGAATTTATTTTATAAAAAAAAGGTATAACCCAAAAAAGGTGCAGTGTATCATTTAAATAAGTAAAACGCGTAGAGATATAATAACATTAAGCTCAGCACACTTAAGTAACAAATTATGCTACACTAAAGATTAAAATAAGTAAACGGCAACACTGTAGGATAATCTATCCAAACAGCTGTTCGTGGTGAAACAGAATGTCAACAAGTAATGTCACCACGAACGAAAGGGAACTAGGCAAACAACGACTGCCAAAACATATCAAGAATGATGGAATACCAGATTACGCCTTCCGAGTTGAAAAATGAAAATCTGCGCAACTCGTCATCTGGTGGACGATTACGGTTGCATTTTTCTACTTTTGCACCAAGTACATAAGGGTTACCGAGTACTTTTTTCCACAACTACATTTAAGCTTATATGAAAATATAGTATTTATTTTGAGTTCAACTTCAATATTTAGTTTGATTTATATTTTTATTATATTTAACTACTTTATCATTATTTATTCACAAAAGTTGTAAAAATATCTAGATCTTGTTCTAAGTATTGAAAAACACATTCTAAGTCAAGTACTTATTTTATTAAGTTTTCTTTTTTTTTTGAACGTTTTCATCTACATAAGTCCCTATTAAGAAGTCTTATTCTAAAATATATCCTAGCTCTGAAAACAATTTTTAGATTGAATTTGTTTTTTTAGTTTTAATTATTACATTGTTTGAATATTATGATTTCATTAGTTTTAAAGCTTTGTGCTTCTCGAGCCTCAGTCCCGCTCAACCAATAAAATAAAATATCAGAATTTGAGTAAAATCTGTCAAAAAATATATAGGGAGCAAATTATTAATTTTTCAAAGGTGCTTCAAAATACACAGTTCTGCTACAAAATAAACTTAATCCATACAATAAATACCAATCATGCCTAAGTCTATCTATTTAAGACATTTTGCTATATTAATCGTCACATCTACTTCTTGAATTCTTAGTTTGAACTTATTTTCCAATTAAAAAATATAGAAGTATCAAAAGAGTAGTATAATATTATGTACATAATAGTAATTAGTATTTTTTTTTGGAAACATTAGTAGCAAAAAAGTGATTTGAGTATAGATTTCTTATCCACGGCAACTCTAACCGTCCACCAGATGACGCTCAAAAATGACAGCAAAAATAACGGATATGCGTAAGGCGTAATCTTCTATTCTATCATTCTTGGAAACATATAATGTCGACACTTTGGAAAATATGAGTCAGTCACTGCGGAACCAGCTAAGGACACAATCATATCATAGAACTGTACTCCGGTAAGCGAACTCTTTGCACATCATATCGCTCACTTACTTCAAGACTGGCATAACTCAAAAAACGTGATTTTTGAGTTGATGATGCAGAAATATCCGCCATTTCATGTTTTATTTTGTGTCAAAAAATTAGAAAATTATCTCATAAACTTGCTTCGTGAGAAGAGTTTATGTAGACATACTTTTCATTATTTTCATATAAAAAGCAACTTATTGAAAACTTTGAATGCGTTTTTCTCCCACTTTATGTTTTTTGAGTTATGCCACTCTTGAAGTAAGTGAGCGATATGTTTTCGTAAAAACAACTTATGCTTTAAACACAATTAGAGCGGTGGCGGTAAAGCGGCGACGAATATACGCTGTCAAAAATTATAACATACTTGATCATGTGAAATTAAACAGAATTGCGGCGTACGACTAGGGAATTAATTCTATTTCTACGTCGGATCAGTGTTGCATTTCTTTGTCATTCTCTTTGCCAATAGGATTTTCTCAGCAAAATTTATTGCTTACAAATTTTGTTTTTGTCACTCTCTTTTCCCTATACGATTCTCTCACAAGAAATCAGACGTGAAAAGCAGTCGTCCACCGCAATTGTGTTAATTCAAACGATTTTTCGTCGGGTTTTTTTTTTTTGAAAGTATATATTCGTCGCCGCTTTACCGCCACCGCTCTAAGTGTTCAGATCATTATGCTGCTAGTGCTAGTCAAAGCAGCATACGTTGGCGTTGAGTAGATTTTGTTAGCGGTGGGTTGCTCTGAGTAGTCTGACGTTGCTAATGCTTTGCAAATTAGCGTACGGTTTCACTCAACGCATAATCGAACGGTGGGTCGCTGTGAGTGGTCACGCGTTACTAGTGCCTTGCAAAGTGACGTATGATTACGCTTAGCGCATAAGTGAGCATAGGTCCTCATTTGGAAACGGTGGGACGCTCAGAGTAATCACGCGTTACTAGTGCTTTTGCAAAGTGACGTATGATTACGCTCAGCGCGCAAGTGAGCGTAGGTCGTCTTTAAGAAGCGGTAGATCGCTCTGAGTAGTCGGGCGTTACTAGTGCTCTGCAAAGTGACGTACGGCTACGCTCAGCGCATAAGTGAGCGCAGATCGCTACAAACGGGTGTACGGTGCGAGCGCGAGGCAAAGCAACAACGACTACAACCCGGTATCCTCAAGGTGGACGGACGCGACGACGCACTTTGATTAAAATATAAATTAGGCTAAGAAACGAATGTATGAAATAAATTTATAGACTATAAAAAGTGAATTATATTAAAGCTTGTTAAAAATCAACTCGGTAGTGTTTCTTTGACCAGGTACTTGTACCTTCTTTAAAAAAATATAGCAGCCCGCAAATTATAAATTTTTGTAGCCGAACCCTGGACACCGGCGAGCTTAAACCCCAGCCGAAGGTTCGTTACAATGAAGAAATTTAAAAAAAAAAAAAAAAACCGATTATGTATTGAGGAAATACCGACGATTTAAAAAAAAGTCCTTCAGAATTTTGTTAGCCTTAGAAGCTAGGGCGGTGACACACCCACTGGTACAATCCAGTCCAATTTTAATCCAGAAATAGCTTTCCATAAACAAACATCTTACACCAAAGCTTATTAGGATTGCTCACATATATATGTCGCAGAAAAATTTTTTAAAATTAAATACAAAGAAATCCCAAGCGATAATTAACTATTTCACATCGCTTGTTTGAAGTTGAAAATCTTTCGTCATTGACTCTTGAGGGTGTTCATATAAAATTTACTAACAATAAGTGTGTTAGAAATCTGGAATTTTTGATTAACTCAAGTTTGAGTTGTTCAAACCACATAAACGCGACGGTTAGCAAAATGTATTACGTACTGCAAAAGCTTTGGCATACGATGTCGAGTATTCCTCAAGGCACCAAGATGAAGCTAGTGCGAACTTATATTGTCCCCTTAATGTCATATGGTGCACTTGTGTACGGAAATATTGACTCTGCATCTAAAAACAAACTGCAACTGTTGAGCAAGATACATTTTTGAAAGAAGAAAATACGATCATATATCTAACTGTGCTATTCAGATACTCGATTCTGATATATGCACTTATTTTAGGGTTTGTAATCTCGTATTTTTGCACCAGCTTTTCTACACACATGCTCCTGAGTACCTTTACCGAAAACTTGTCTTTGCTCAATCTAGTCGCACCTTGAACATTTTATTACCTAATTTTAAATTTTTGTCTTCTTCAAGGATGTTTTTTGTTAGTGTTGTGGAATTGTTAACCTAGAGATATCAAAACCGAGAATCGTAGGTTGTGGCTTAAAAGAGCAGTATCTAATTTTCTAACCAAATAGCTTTTGTTTATATTTTAACTTTGCTGGAAAATAACTAAATGTAATTAGTCGATTTTTTTGTTTTCGACTTTTAGCATTAATTAACGTTTATAAATTATGTATCGTTTTTGAATTACATATACTTATATGTAGGTTAATATTCAATTATTTTTGATATCCATAAAACTGTCAAGGTACTTTAAGGGACTTAAGTTTTATTTTTACTACCATTTATTCAAATAAATAAAAGTAGAAAATAAAAAAAAAATAAAATATGCCATGTATTTTGCTTGTATGGGAGGTTCTACGCTCTCAAATGCTATTTCTCCCGCTTTTGATTCAGACATACCTTATAGCAAGTAAGCCACATAAATTAATTTTCAGAACAATTGCTGCAATAGTGCACTTAAAATAGTGTTTACAACCTTATTTTAATATGGGAGGTGCCACCCGTTTTTGCGCCAACGTTTTTTAAGAAGATACCCTACAGCAAGTATATCTGCCTTACTTAATTTCATAAGGAGTACGTTGTTGGTTCTTTAATATAACGTTCATAAATATTGGGGTCAGTGCCACACCCTTCAACGAGTTCTTCCAGTACACTGGCTGAGATTATATTAATGCAAAATCTCTAAAACTTTTATGAAAATCGTATGTGCCGATTTCGAGCGTTTAGAGCGCGATTTAACATAATTAGTACTAAGGAGTAGCAGATGAGAGTGGGGAAAACGATGGAGTACGCTGAATTAACTGTTTCAATTGAGAACATTGATAGTGTAAAAAAGATCTACCACTCATTTTTTATATATTTTTTACTCTTTTATAATATTTTACAATAAAATGTGTTGCCTAACATTTTGGATAGCTTTATCCTATAGAACATTATTTCAAAACAGATCGCAGTGGTAACTAGGCAGGATTCAATGATGCAGCACAATGTTTTTCAATCGGGCTCTTTAAATTCTATAATTTGTAAAAACGGGTGGCAACCCGTGTTGTGTTTGGCATTTGACACACATTCGAAGCTGGAATCTTACACCATACACTTTTTTCTACAAAAAGATAAACCATAAAACAGGGAGCAACCCATGTTTAAGACGGGGTTCAACAACGCAACCCTATATATTATATTAATGCCCTTCGAGCTATATCATTTGACAAACACTCGAGATGTAATCTTATACACTTTTTATTAAAAAAAAAATTGGCCAAACAAACATGTGGCAACCCATGTTTGGGATGAGATTCAACCCTATATATTATATTTGGACTGTTCGAGCTCTGTCATTTGATATTCACTTGAAGCTGTAATCTTATGAATTTTTTTTCAAAATTAAAGTCGGCCAAAAGTCGGGTTTTTTTCGACCGTCAGGACGGGCTTTGGCACGGTCAAACTGGTTGGGTAGTTTTACACACTCATTACACTTATACACTCGACTTTTCTACAGCGGTCTCTTCGTCATCGCACCGATTGACTTGGTCAAAGTGTTGTCTTATTGGGTAGACTGTAAAATTCTTAGTCCAAGTGCTTTCGATAGATTTTTTAATGGCCTTTCGAATGGTGGTTGTAATTAGGGCTACCAAGTGAGCGGGCCAAGCTCGAAAGTTCATGTCAAAGCCGGGGGCCTGGTAGGAATCCAAACATATCTGAAGGAGCCAGTAATCGTAAGATTTTTGTGATATAAATTTGAACGCAAAAAAAAATGTCAAGTTTTTTCTACACAAAATGTGAAGTTTCTAGCATTTTATGAATTATTTTTTTAATATTGCTGACCAGAAAAAAAAATTCATAAGCTTTTTCCCAAAAAACAAAAAAAAAGTGCCATTTGAGATAAATTTTCGAGAATTTATTCTCTACGACTTGGTAACCCTGTGCGTAATTGTTTTTTGAAAATTTTAAAATTTGACCTTGATTTTTCCAAATCACAAATAAATTTAACCAGGGACGTAACTATCATAATTTTTTTTTGTCAGGAAAATTGCATTGTAATTATTATCGATAAGAAATATTATATTAATTGTTAATAATTATTATTTTTCAATGCATTCGTTTTTACGTTTATTCATAACTATTAGAGATAAGAAATTGTTTATCCATTGCCAATAACTATTAATTTGCGAAAAAATATTTTTTTCGTTGTTTTGAAAAATGTTCAAAGAGTCTCTAATTTTTGAAAATTTTTTGAACAAATCGATGGGGAGAGGTGGTTTCTATGGCAACACCAGAGATGGTCTTCTTCCACGATTTTGATCCATTTTTGAAATTTTTTTTTCATCAGTCAATGAAAGAGCTCTAAAATGGATTTTGGCCATCACTAGAAGTGGTCCCGAGTCCTAAAAGTGCCTAATTTTAGTTCATTTTGAAAACGATTTTTCTGTACCAATTAATATAAAGAGGTCGAAAATAGTTTTTTTGCCATCACCAAAAGTGGTCCTGAGTCCAAAAAGTGCCCGATTTTGGTCTATTTACGAAATTTGTGTGCACCAATCAATGGAAAGAGGTCAACAGTGGGTTTTGGCCATCACCAGAGGTGGTCCCGAGTAACAGAAGTGGCCAATTTCGGTCCATTTTGAAAATTTTTCTGGCCAAAACTATTAACGGCTATATTATCATGGTAATTAACAGGAAATGTATTTTTTATGTTAACTATAAGCTAATAGAAGAACTTTGACAAAATTCTTAACCCTTATGCTGCTGGGTCAAAAATGGTACTAACCATATTTTTTTAATTCCATAATTGATGAAATAAAAGATGTGGTTTTATTTTTAGATTCTTATATTAGGTTAAAAAATACATAAAGTTTACTTAAAGATCACTTTCTAAAGATAAATTAGTTAAAATGTTTGAGTACATTGAACTTAAAATTTCGGTTTCTCCAATTTTATTGTCATCTTCTTCATTCTCGCGTGCTTTAACATAGCTTGTTTATTTGTTTTCTTCGTCTGGGATATCACACTTTAATAATTTTTTCACTTATCGGAAGTTTGAGACGATTTTAGTTTGAATGCGTCTATTTACAGCGAAGAAATAACTGGATCTGATATGTCCATTACTCTATGAAACACGTCTAAAAGTGTATTAACGCAGCTACTTTTGCGCGCATGATGTAATCTGTCAGATTTGTACAATTTTTGTTAAGATTCTGCTAATTCTTCATGCAACGGGAAAAACTGAACTCTCTAAAATTTCCATTGAATGAACAAGAATTTTGTGTTAAGTTTCTGTCATTTGGAGCCAGGGATATATGTTTTGAATAATTTTTGTGGTTTCAAAGCAATAAACTTGAAATTTATCCATATTCAAAGGAAATTGACATGATATGCTTATTAAAATTATTTTAGGCGTAAAATCAAGCCCTTGTTAATGCCGGTAATTTGTGAAAAAGGTCCATGTCCCGAAAAAGCTCGGCGCACAGTGTGCCATCGTTTGTACTCCGAAACCACCTACTTTCGGCTTAACCACTATGAGACCAAACTTTTTGAAAAATAAATATTGTACATTGTAAAAAAGGATAAAAACGATTGAAAAATTTTTTAGAAATGAAACAATAAATTTAGTTAATAATTAATTTTATTATCGTTCAGTTTATTAGGTTCAGTAAAAGACGCCCTGAAGAAGAGAACAAATAATTCTCGAAACGTCGGCGCGATAATAAAATTAATTATTAGTTAAATTTATTGTTTCATTTCTAAAAAATTTTTCAATCGTTTTTAGCATTTTTTACAAAATAAAGAATTTTAATTAGAACGATTTTGTCACAGAATAATAAATATTGTATTATTTTCTTTTTTCTGATACTGCATTTTTATCATCTTCATTTCTGATTTGCCCCTTTTGGATGTCGCTGCATTTGTAACCTGCATGTAATACAAATTCAAAAAACGGTTCCAGCAATGCAAGAGGCATACAAACGAATTGTCTTATTACGAGTATCTTTTCGAAAACAAAGTTTTCTCACTTTACTTGGCCACGTTGAGCTTTTAAGTATTTCTCTGAGAGCTGCTACCATTTTTGTTTGACCTTGTTTACGAGCGGATATGAACGCAGCTCGTTCAAGCAAATTGGTTTCATTGGTGCAGACAGTAAATAGCTCTGCTGCTGCCCGTCTTTTAGAGCGTTCCAATTTTTCCCTAAAAGAGAGTTGCAGATGTGTTTGAAATCGGTTGTTGCTTTTTTATCAATATATTTTGCACCTAAGCAAATTAATATTTTGTTATTGGAAAACAGGCATTGAGATTTTGCTATTGGAAAACAGGCAACTTCCAGTGGCTTTTTACCCATTTTTCGTGACCTCTAATGCAAAAATTATGCGCACTATGCCCCAAATAACTTGGACTAATGGCATTCTGAGCATTTTCTAATAAGTGATTGAAAAAAGCATCTTCTTTTTCTTTTATGTCTGTCTTTTGCAACCAGACTTCGAATAAATCTGAATTGCGGAAGAAAAAGTGACCTAACAAATAAATTCCTTAAAAAAAACGCGCAAAATCGGTCATCCAAATTTCTAAATAACATTAACAATAGCTACATCTAACTAATTAAGCATTTTTTAAAACTAACAAATCCCAACAAAATCACAAAAAACCAAAATAACGGGTGTTTTTTTTAGAGGTTTGTTTTTCGAATAGAGATAAAACTGGCATTTTATGGTCAAATCTGGCAACTCTAATGTCATTTATGTTCAGTTTGGTTTGCCATTTCATCATGAACTGGTTAACAAAAGAACAACGCTTGCAAATCGTGCAAGTTTATTTCGAAAATAATGGTTCAGTTCGCGAAGTTTACCGCAAGCTCCGTCCATTTTATGGTCGACATAATCATCCATCAGAGCAATTAATTCGGTTAACCATGGGTCGTTTTCGCACTACGTTTACTCTATGTGATAATACGCATCCGCAGAGACGTCGAACAGTGCGCACCGAAGGAACAATTGCCGCTGTAGAGCAAAATGTTGAAGAGGACCCGAATGAATCGATTCGCCACCGTGCACAGCAATTGGAGCTTTGTCCATCAACTTTATGGAAGATTTTGCGCAAAGATCTTGGCTTGCGACCTTACAAGATCCAGCTTGTGCAAGAATTAAAGCCGCGAGACCATGCAATGCGTCGTGATTTTGGTGTATGGGCCGAAAATGAGATTGATCTCGATGCTGATTTTCATCGCAAAATTTTGTTCAGTGATGAGGCTCATTTTTGGTTGAATGGCTACGTCAACAAGCAAAATTGCCGCATTTGGAGTGAAGAGAATCCACATGAGACCCTTGTGACGCCATTACATCCACAAAAACTGACTGTTTGGTGTGCTCTATGGGCTGGTGGAGTCATTGGGCCATACTTCTTCCGAAATAATGCTGGAGAGTCAGTTACCGTTAATGGAGACCGGTATAGAGCCATGATAACCGACTATTTTGTTCCCGAATTGGATGGCATGAATGTGGATGAGTTGTGGTTCCAACAAGACGGCGCTACATGCCACAAATCGCACGTCACAATCAATTTATTGAAGGAAACATTCGATGAGCGCATAATTTCGCGGAATGGACCTGTCAATTGGCCACCAAGATCGTGTGATTAGACACCATTGGATTATTTTCTTTAGGGATATGTGAAGTCGCTCGTCTACGCCAACAAACCAGAAACGTTAGGGGACTTGGAAGCCAACATTCGTGGCGTTATTGCCGACATACGGCCTCATATGCTCGAAAAAGTGGTTCAAAATTGGACCTGTAGAATTGGCTTTATTCGAGCCAGCCGCGGCGGCCACATGCCCGAAATCATATTAAACATTAATGGCATAAAATTATCCTTCCAATAAAGCCAAATTGATGGACATTAAAACGAGTTTCTTGTGTTTTATTTCAATTCGAAGCTCTATACCTCTAAAAAAAACACCCTTTATATATAAATATCTTAAGCTAAATTGCATTATACATTCCATCATCAATTTTATCCACTTTTTTTTTACATAAACTACTTCTCAATAGTTGAAAAAAGAGTTAAAATCACCACTTGATTACGTTATCTCAGTAGAATGCGAACGAATTAACTTTGAAACATCGCTGAAAAGCAGTAAATTATTTTTTCCAAAAAAATGTATTTTTGTGTGTTTGGAAGGATTCTCCGTTACACTGCAACAACAAAAATAAAATAGCAATACTTGTGTAAATTAAGTTTTGACCTAAAGTGTAATCGTTGGAAAGAGGTAGAAAATGCATTTTGGCCATCACCAGAGGTGGTCCAAAAAATGCTTGGTTTTGGTTCATCACGTATACAAGGCAGAACTGCTTATCACCAAACTTATCCTTAAGACCATTAGATTACATGCATAAGGGCTTATAAAAAAGCACGGATTATCAAAAATTTACCGACATCATTGATTGGTGGAAAACAAAATGTTGGGAAACGGACCGAAATCGGGCACTTTTGGGACCACCTCTCGTGATGGCCAAAATCTATTTTCGACCACTTTCTAATGATTAGTGCAAGCAAAAAATTTTAAATTTTTTGGTGGAAAACAAAATTTCGAAAATGGACAATAAAGCTGGCACTTTTTGGGCTCGGGACCACTTTTGGTGGTGGAAAAAATCTACTATCGACCTCTTTCCAACGATTGGTGCAAAAAAAACATTTCAAAATGGACCAAAATCGGCCACTTTTCTTACTCGGGACCATCTCTGGTGATGGCCAAAATTCATTGTCGACATATTTCAATCGACTGGTGTAAGAAAAAATTCGAAAATGGACCATAATCGGATACTTTTTTGACTCGGGACCACTATATGTGATGGCAAAAACCTATTTTCGACATTTTTGTATTAATTGGTCCACAAAAATTTTTTTTCAAAAAGGATCAAAATCGGGCACTTTAAGAACTCGGGACCACTTCTAGTGATGACCAAAATCCATTTTAGACCTCTTTTCTATTGTTGCCAAAGGTATATATTTTGGTTTATTTCAATCCAAATTGGAGTATGGTTTAACTTGTTGGGGTGGTACTCACATTAACAAGATATATCCTCTTTTAATATCCCAGAAACTCGCCATTCGAACAATTTGTAATAAATCTCGCTGGACAAATAGTTTACCCCTATTTAGAAATCTAAAATTTTTATCACTACAACACTTATATTATTTCAAAGTGCTAAGAATGTTTTTTTTATAAAATCTGGTTGTACGCTGGGTAGAAGCTCTACCAATCAGGGACCCAAAATAACTATTATTTTCTTTTTTCAGATTGAAAAAATTGCCCAATTTTGATAATTATTTTTAAAAATTGGTTTATAACTATTATGAATAAGAGATATTTTATTAGTTGTCAATAACTATTATTTTTCAATGGATTTTTTTTACGTTGAGTCATAACTATTATGCATAAGAGATATTTTATTAGTTGTCAATAACTATTATTTTTCAATGGATTTTTTTTACGTTGAGTCATAACTATTATGCATAAGAGATATTTTATTAGTTGTCAATAACTATTATTTTTCAATGGATTTTTTTTACGTTGAGTCATAACTATTATGCATAAGAGATATTTTATTAGTTGTCAATAACTATTATTTTTCAATGGATTTTTTTTACGTTGAGTCATAACTATTATGCATAAGAGATATTTTATTAGTTGTCAATAACTATTAATTTGGAAAAAATATTTTTTTACGTTGTTTTGAAAAAAGTGTTCAACAGATTTTCATTTTTGTGAATCTTTTTGCACCAATCGATGGGGAGGTGGTTTTTATGACATCACCAGAGGTGGTCATCGGTTCGAAAATGTACGCGATTTTGACTCATTTTTGAATTTTTTTTTGCTTCAATCAATGAAAAGAGGTCTAAAAAGGATATTGGCCATCACTAGAAGTGGAACCGATCCTTGAAAGTGCTCGATTTAGGTCCGTTTTCGAAATTTTTTTTGCAAAAAATTGATGGAAAGAGGTTGACAATGGGCTTTGGCCATCACCAGAGTTGGTCCCAACTAAAAAATTGGTCGATTTTGGTCCGTTTTGAAAAATTAATTTTGTACCAATCGTTGGAAAGAGGTCGAAGTCGAAAAAAAAGTTCGAAATTTTGTTTGCACCAATCTTTGGAAAGAGGCCGAAAATAGATTTTGGTCATCATCAAAGGTGGTTTTGAGTACCAAAATGTGCCCGATTTTGGTCCATTTTCGAAATTTTGTTTGCACCAATCTTTGGAAAGAGCTCGAAGTCGAAAAAAAAGGTACCAAAAAGTGCCCGATTTTGGTCCATTTTCGAAATTTTGTTTGCACCAATCTTTGGAAAGAGGTTGAAGTCGTAAAAAAAGGTACCAAAAAGTGCCCGATTTTGGTCCATTTTCGAAATTTTGTTTGCACCAATCTTTGGAAAGAGGCCGAAAATAGATTTTGGTCATCATCAAAGGTGGTTCCGAGTCCCAAAATGTGCCCGATTTTGATCCATTTTCGAAATTTTGTTTGCACCAGTCGTTAAATAGAGGTCGAATATGAATTTTGGACCTCATTTGAGGCGGCTCCGGACCCTGGAAAGGACCGTTTTTGACCCATTTTCGAAAAAAAACTTCTTTTTTCTGTAATAAATGGGAAAAGGTCGAAAATGGATTTTGGACATCACTTAGAGTGGCTTCTGAGTCCGGCCCCGAGAAAGAACCGTTTTTGACCCATTTTCGGAAAAATTTTTTTTTTCTGTAATTAATGTGAAAACGTCGAATATAAATATTTGACATCATTTAGGGTGGCTCCGGGCCCTGGAAAGGACCGCTTTCGATAATTTTGGTAGTTTTCAAGTTCCGGAGCTACTCTAAAAGATATCCAAAACGCATTTTCAACCTTTTATAATCGATTGGAGCAATAAAAAATTTTAGGGTGGTTCATAAAAAATTTTTTTTTTGCTCCAATGCATAGATAAAGCTCGAAAATGACTATTGTCGACATTTCCCTATCGATTTGAACAAAAAAAAAAATTTTTTATGAACCACCCTAAAATTTTTTATTGCTCCAATCGATTATGAAAGGTTGAAAATGCGTTTTGGATATCTTTTAGAGTAGCTCCGGAACTTGAAAACTACCAAAATTATCGAAAGCGGTCCTTTCCAGGGCCCGGAGCCACCCTAAATGATGTCAAATATTTATATTCAACGTTTTCACATTAATTACAGAAAAAAAAAATTTTTCCGAAAATGGGTCAAAAACGGTTCTTTCTCGGGGCCGGACTCAGAAGCCACTCTAAGTGATGTCCAAAATCCATTTTCGACCTTTTCCCATTTATTACAGAAAAAAGAAGTTTTTTTTCGAAAATGGGTCAAAAACGGTCCTTTCCAGGGTCCGGAGCCGCCTCAAATGAGGTCCAAAATTCATATTCGACCTCTATTTAACGACTGGTGAAAACAAAATTTCGAAAATGGATCAAAAGCTATTTTCGGCCTCTTTCCAAAGATTGGTGCAAACAAAATTTCGAAAATGGACCAAAATCGGGGCACTTTTTGGTACCTTTTTTTCGACTTCGAGCTCTTTCCAAAGATTGGTGCAAACAAAAATTTCGAAAATGGACCAAAATCGGGCACTTTTTGGTACCTTTTTTTTCGACTTCGAGCTCTTTCCAAAGATTGGTGCAAACAAAATTTCGAAAATGGACCAAAATCGGGCACATTTTGGTACTCGAAACCACCTTTGATGATGACCAAAATCTATTTTCGGCCTCTTTCCAAAGATTGGTGCAAACAAAATTTCGAACTTTTTTTTCGACTTCGACCTCTTTCCAACGATTGGTACAAAATTAATTTTTCAAAACGGACCAAAATCGACCACTTTTTTAGTTGGGACCAACTCTGGTGATGGCCAAAGCCCATTGTCAACCTCTTTCCATCAATTTTTTGCAAAAAAAAATTTCGAAAACGGACCTAAATCGAGCACTTTCAAGGATCGGTTCCACTTCTAGTGATGGCCAATATCCTTTTTAGACCTCTTTTCATTGATTGAAGCAAAAAAAACTTCAAAAATGAGTCAAAATCGCGTACATTTTCGAACCGATGACCACCTCTGGTGATGTCATAAAAACCACCTCCCCATCGATTGGTGCAAAAAGATTCACAAAAATGAAAATCTGTTGAACACTTTTTTCAAAACAACGTAAAAAAATATTTTTTCCAAATTAATAGTTATTGACAACTAATAAAATATCTCTTATGCATAATAGTTATGACTCAACGTAAAAAAAATCCATTGAAAAATAATAGTTATTGACAACTAATAAAATATCTCTTATGCATAATAGTTATGACTCAACGTAAAAAAAATCCATTGAAAAATAATAGTTATTGACAACTAATAAAATATCTCTTATGCATAATAGTTATGACTCAACGTAAAAAAAATCCATTGAAAAATAATAGTTATTGACAACTAATAAAATATCTCTTATGCATAATAGTTATGACTCAACGTAAAAAAAATCCATTGAAAAATAATAGTTATTGACAACTAATAAAATATCTCTTATGCATAACAGTTATGACTCAACGTAAAAAAGAATCCATTGAAAAATAATAGTTATTGACAACTAATAAAATATCTCTTATTCATAATAGTTATAAACCAATTTTTTGACATAAATCTTATAATAGTTATGTCCCTGCTACCAATTATAGCTTAAGAATTAATTCGCAAAATTTTGTCTCAGTTCCACCACATATGTAACTCATAATTATTATTAAAATTTTATATAACGATTTCGCCAAGACTATTTAGTAGTTTACCTGTTAATCTAAGGTCAATCCGCAATAAGTCAATGTTTTTTAGAAGCACAAAATTTTGGCTGTTAACATTAAATTTTGATGAAATTGATGCCCTAATCTGCGTTGTCAGTTAATATCATATATCTTTTTTTTGTTTAACTTTGCACTTTCCTAAGTAAATTTCTTTGCTTCGTTTCTATTTAAATTTAACTTAAGTCTCTTCTAAACTTTTTTTTTATATATATGTACATATATAATTTTTTTTTTTTTTTACTCCTTAAACTTTAAATATTTAATTTGTTAATAATATGATATAATGTGATAATACAAATGTGTAATTTTTTTTTCGATTCTTTTCTTATATTTATATTTGTTATTCTGATATATATTCACTCTAGTTAACTAAGATAATTATTTCAATTTAAAGTAAAACTGCCGTCGCTTTTAGTTCCTAGTGAACTATAGATTGCAGTTATTTTTTCATTAATTTTATGAATAAAATTATTTTTATTAATTTAGGTTTTAGAAGTTTTTGACCAGAGAATTTTAATTGCACTAAAAAATTATTAGTCAATTTTGTCCCAACGTTTCGTCACTTTTCTGGTGACTTCTTCAGGGGATTTTTATTTAAATAATAATTACTTTACTGCATTAATTTAATTTAATTTTTAAATAAAACACTGAACATGTAAACTTATTTAAACATTCAAAAACATAAAACATAAAAAACACGGCTTTCTACACTTTCACGGTTGTATGGTTTGTATGGTACGGTTTCACGATTGTCGCCATACAACCGTGAAAGTGTAGAAAGCCGTGTTTTTTATGTTTTATGTTTTTGAATGTTTAAATAAGTTTACATGTTCAGTGTTTTATTTAAAAATTAAATTAAATTAATGCAGTAAAGTAATTATTATTTAAATAAAAATCCCCTGAAGAAGTCACCAGAAAAGTGACGAAACGTTGGGACAAAATTGACTAATAATTTTTTAGTGCAATTAAAATTCTCTGGTCAAAAACTTCTAAAACCTAAATTAATATAAGACTAAAAATTGACCTAAAAATTCAAAGTATAAAATTATTTTTATATTGTGTTACTGTAACACCTCACCTCACCTCACCTCACCTCACCTCACCTCACCTCACCTCACCTCACCTCACCTCACCTCACCTCACCTCACCTCACCTCACCTCACCTCACCTCACCTCACCTCACCTCACCTCACCTCACCACACCTCACCTCACCTCACCTCACCTCACCTCACCTCACCTCACCTCACCTCACCTCACCTCACCTCACCTCACCTCACCTCACCTCACCTCACCTCACCTCATCTCACCTTTGGAATTACATTTAATTTACATTTGGGCACAAAACAACATTCTATTAGTGCTACATAATTTCTATTACGCGGTCTATTTAATTTTAACTCATAAATTGTCCCCTTATCCCTTTACCGTTCAGTCCGACTCGATATCATTCTTATGCAAGGCACAACACAACTATATTTTTTGTTTATTCTTAAACAAAAATAAGTTAAATCGCAACTGTAACTCAAAATAAATCAGTTGAACTTCGATTATCCGTGATGGTTGGGACCGATCGCATCCCGGATAATAGAATCACTATTTTATTTTATTCCTTATAAGTTTTCAAAGTTGTAAATACATAATATGTATGCGAAATTAATGGATGGCCCTTTACAGCACCGTTTTACAAAAGTATTTAGCTATAATACTCATTTAATGAAGATCAGCTAGCTCTAATTATAAAGATATTTTCTAATGTAGCGGGCATAAAAGTAACAAAAAATACTTTTCAGTATTGAAAAACTAAATTGGATAGAGCTATTTTTGTATCATATTGTTTATCCCTACCTCTTACTCTTCCTTAGGGTACAATCTATCTCCATATCGAATTTCACCAAAATCGGTCCATTAGTTTAGCTGTGAAAACATATTTTCCTATTGGGGGCGTGGCACCGTCCACTTTAGACCGAATACTTTTTCTCAAGATTAAACTACCTCTGTACCAAATTCCATAAAAATCGGTACATTAGCTTAACAATAAAAACGATTTTCCTGTACAGAACAGTACCACCACCACCAAAAGAACGTAGAATTTTCAAAAATGTTTTTAAGGGTTCAATCTATGTATACCCAAACTAAATTTCATCACAATCGGTCCATTAGCTTTTTCTTGTTAGGGGCGTGGCACTGCCCACTCTAAACAAATATCTTTACTCAAGGTTCAATCTATCTCCATATCAAATTTCATAAGAATCGGTGATGCATTTCAGCCGTGACATCGTTTTTTTTTTTCATTAGGGGTTTATGCGTTTTGTATGGGGAATCATGTAAATTTGTTCACTTTATTTTACCTGCCTTAACGACAACTTATACACCTGATTTTTTTTTCTGCACATCTATGGAACAGTACCTTTGCAATGATATAAGTTTCATTCCCCTTTCATAATAGTAAATACTAAAAAAGTGTACCACAAGATTCGATGTTCACGTATTAATATATAGATTATCTAGTATAATATGTGTATAACGTACGTATGAAATTTAAAAACATCCGATTGTGCTCAAATTTTGACATGTTAAAGAACCTAAAAAGACAGTCTCACAGTTCTAATTTCAGCTCCCTAGATATTCGGGGTCTTGAGTACTGTTAGGTCAAATTTCGAAAAGAACGCAATTTTTGCGAAAATAGCCAATTTCAATGTTTGATATCTCTGGGCCTGGTCAACCATTTTAACTATATGGTATCTCATTTAAAAGCGAATAAATGGATAAACATAATAAGATCGGTCTTTAGTATTATGAATAAAACTACGATTATGTACAGTCATACAGTCATATTTTACCAAGACGTATTTAACTTAATCGGGTCGCAAAAATAAGTCTTAAGGTCTAGAAGCTTAAAATTATTTTTTATGTATAAAAGATTACATAACAAAAAAAAAATTGATAAATTTAGATTTGAGGGCTTTTAGAACAAATATTTTTAAGCCGAACTAAACACAACTATTTTCAAGTAGTAACGAGTATGGTTGTTTCATTTCCCATAGGGCTTTATTCATATAGAACGAGAATCTTTTGATGTTTGCTACTTTACTGGTTGAAAAATTAATATTTTTATACGCAAGAAGTATTTTGTAGCTGTATAGTATCTCGTGAAAAGCTGGTCCGTATCACTAAAATGTCAAAGCAAAAAATTTTATCTTTAAATTAGCTTTACTAATTGTTTAATATTGTATACAAAAGAGTATTTTTTATTTCGTTTCAGAATACAGCACCCCACATTTATTCAAATTCGATAGCCCAGTGTACATTACCCAGACATTCAGCTAACATGTGGCCAGGGTATAGTGGAACAATGTCTTCAGTAAGGCACTTGCAGCCTATCCCATCAATGCATCAAATTACTCCCTCATTACCATCGAGTTCACATCTTCAACACGCACATCTTGCGGAGTTGTTGTCTTCCGTAGGCCCAACAGAATCATCTATACCTTCTGCTGGCACAACGATTGCGCTTCAACATTTGAGCCAACATCAACGAGCAACTTTATGCGTAGGAGTTGGAAATAATGGAACAACCGGCTCGGGCAGCCTCCATGGTGAAAGCAGTTGCTTATCAGAAGATGAAGTGACCGTCCAAACACCGTTGATGGTAAAACGTGAAAGCACCGTATGACTATAGGATTCCCGCGGGGTCGGCGATACGGCCCTGTGATAAATCAGTAAGCACTAAAGAGCAGTACCATTTAGAGAAAAATTTACCAACGCACCACCAAAGGGACGATGAGCAGCCGTTGTCGCCGCAGTCCTTGCATTTAAGCCAAAATACTTAAACAGGTTGAAATAAGAAACCTTATCTTACTGATTATTCAGTAATGTAACTAAATGTAACTTGACATTTTAAAGCTTTCCAACAAATAAGGATTCCGTATTTTACTAAATTTGGAGAAGAACAGCCAAAAATATGTACAAACATCGACTGAAGATTACGTATAAAAATATGTACTAATCGAACCTACGCCAAAATAGCAAAAGTAAGCGATTGCAATATAAAGCTTTGAGCGCAATAGAAATGCGGCATAAGAACCCCAATTGATTATTGAAATGAATTATTATACAACAAATAAGTATGTATATTGCCAAACGATTCAGAAAACAGACTTACAGTTTTTAACTTCATAATGAAATATCGAGTAATAATAGTCTTAATTCAATTCCAGTTTTTTACAAATGTATGCATAAGAAATTAGTTTTTAATTAAAATAATTATAGTACGAGTATTAAAATTTAATAACCAACGACATAGCAAAATGATGGTCGTTAGAAAAATAAATTGAAAGCAATCCTCCTACGTAATTGTCGAAAAGGGAATGTGCAAAATTAAAAGTCTCTTACTTGAATAGGCTTATCGTATTCTATGTAACACACATGTGAGTACACAGCTTCCAGCGATATTTTAGGGATAGTCTCATTCCATCGATTCAGTGGTTTAATTCAATGCCATGTCGCACACTGACTTACATCCATACAAAAGATGTTAAAAAGTAGGAAGAGTGTAGAGCAATAAAATTTGGTACAGTAGCCCATTGAGTCCCAGCGGTTGATTTTTAGACCAGTATTTTTAGCATTTTTTCCAGCTAAACCAGAGAGTGCTATAGCCTAAGCGCTTAACAAAAATACATGAGTTTGGACTTTTGCCAGCACATGCAGCTGCGGTCAAAGTAATGGAAACAGGGTGTCATTCATGAATTGAAAGAAAATATTTCGAACAACTGACGTTTTTTTTTCTTCTAATATTTTACAGTATAGTTACTTGATAAGTACACAAGATAAGCACATGGCATTTTGTTCCAAAAAAATAACGGTCCTTTCTAGGTTTGCTATTATATTGAATAATGGGTAATTTCGAGCGGTCAAAATAATAGCAGTGCTCAACTCCTTTTCTTCTCAAGACTAGGTATTTACTTTTATTAAAAAAATTTGATCGTAACAAGTAAGTTCCATTATTTTTGTATAATACTTCAATGATTTTTTTGAGTTTTTACATTTTAGTAGGCCGTGGAAAGCATTCTACGACAGAGAAAATTAAAATTATTAAGACTTCCATTTCGCAAGGTGAGACTTTTACGGAAACTTAAAATTTTTTCGGATGTTCATTGGAAATAGTTTAGAAAACAATGAAATACACAAATACACGAAAAACACGAGGAAGAAAGCTTTCCATGTCTCCCCGGGACGTGAATTGTTCGATACGGCTTTCGATACATAATCCGTTTTTGCCTGCTGCGGAAATAAAGAAAGTGCTTAATATTGTAGCGAGTGTAGAAAACGTTAAAAGAAAACTCAGGAAAACCAATTTGAGTGCCCAGAATCCACAACCACTTCGATTGTTTAAAAAAATGCTTATCACAAAGAGATCGGATTTTGCGCACGGGTACTTAAAATGGCCACTTGCAAAGTAGAGTGGAACGATGAGAGTAAGATCATTCCAAGTATCATATTCTGTGTTTGGGCTACGCCTTACATATTGACGAGTGCCTTTTCCCCCAAAAAAACTATCTTACTCTCATCGCTCCACATAATGCTTATCTACTTTGCAAGTGGGCATTTTAAGTACCCAAAATCGATCTCTTTGTGTTAAGCATTTTTTTAAACAATAGAAGTGGTTGCGGATTCTGGGCACTCAAATTGGTTTCCTTGAGTTGTCTTTTAACGTTTTCTACACTCGCTACTATATTAAGTACTTTCTTTATTTCCGCAGCAGGCAAAAACGGATTATGTATCGAAAGCCGTATCGAACAATTCACGTCCCGGGGAGACATGGAAAGCTTTCTTCCTCGTGTTTTTCGTGTATTTGTGTATTTCATCGCTTTCTAAACCATTTCTATTGCATGATCATGCTTCTGGAAAACTTTGCAAGGGCGTGTCATTGCGATCTTTAAAGTTGGTTAAAGCCCACCATGCACTCCAATGTACATAATTTTTTTTGCGTTTTAGTAAACTTTTTTTTTTTCGTTGTTTTGCTTTTTCGTTTTTCATATGAATTGTACTAGGAAACAAAGTGGATGCGCCGTTCGCATGTTTGATCTAGAAAGCTCAAATCTTGGGAGAATTTTCTTCAAATCCGATTCTATTATATAGACATATAGGACCGCAAATTAAAAAAAAAATAAATAAAAATATCTCTTTCGGGTGTATTTTTTCCGCATTTTTAGTTTTTTTTTTTAAACTTTATTTTCTTTTATTGAATCTTCTCTTAAGAGACTAACAATAAGTCTTAAAATCTTAAGCTAAGTAACATTATTATACATTATTATTGTGAATAATGAATATATAATTTAATAATGAACTTGTCTCCGGAAACAAAAGTTAGCAGGGACTTATACTTCTTGTGTAGTAGGTGCAGCTTGTGTATGGCTCAGCACAGCGAGTGCACAAGAGCGAATAACTCGTTGGAGCATAGGTATGAACGCAGCTGACGATCGCTTCTCCCCATATTCTTTGCCACCCGAGACGACCGAGGTCCCGGTCTTGGCTTGGTAGCTGAGACGAACTAGGTCTCAGTCTACCCGAATGGGGGTTTCGAGTACCACAAAAACGATAGTCTTTGTGGTCGCCGAGACGAACTTGGTCCCGGTCGACCACTTTGGGAGTGCTTAGTGCCTCCTGGACGTTCTTGAGGTGGTAGCCGAGACGAACTAGGTCCCGGTCTAGCACCCAAGGAAGACACTGTTTCATCTCTCATCCTGCTACACTCTCCAATTCATCGGAAAGCGGCCGAGACGAACTAGGTCCCGGTCTTACACCCTCATCGGAAGGGGAGCTAGTGGCGATAAGGTGCCAAGTGTGCCCAAGACGAGCTAGGTCCCGGTACAAAGTCCTCATATGATTCTTGATGATTACTTGTAGTGACTCGGAGGGAGGGTAAAACGTTTGAGCTGTTTAGTTTGGTTCGGTGTAAGTGACTTGCATGGAAGGGCGATCCTTTCTTTTTAATCTGGAGCGATCCTCTATGTTTGTTAAATTACGAGCCAATGGGTTCGGATGAAGCAGAAACCTTATGGCGTAGGTTTGTTTGATTCTGCTAATTTCATCTTTTACCATGGGGATGCATAGATCTCTGTGAATGTTTTCATTCCGTATATACCATGGGGCACCTGTAAATATACATAAGATTTTGGACTGAGCCCATTGTATTAGTTCAATGTTTGAGGAGCTGGCGTTACCCCATAATTGGATACCATATAACCAAATTGGCTTAATGATTGTTTTGTACAAAAGGACTTTATATTCAAGCTTCAAATGGGAACGATGATTAATTAACCAGTGAAGACTGGCGGTTTTTAACTTTAACTGCGTTTTTTTGGCTTCAATACGCCATGTTAATCGTCGATCTAATTGAATACGTAGATATGTAACAATTTCACCCTGTGGGACTGAAATATTATTGAGTACAATTGCAGGGCATTCACCACGCCTAAGAGTAAAAGTAACTTGCTTACATTTTTGCTCATTTATTTTTATGCGCCATAGCGATAACTATTTTTCTATTGATTTTAAATTAAGCTGGAGGTTTCGAGAAGCTTCCAAAGGGCAACGGTTACAACTTAAGACTTAGGTATCATCTGCGAATGTTGAGATGGTAGTGTTGGCACTGATTGGTAAATCTGAGGTATACAATACATATAGAAACGGTCCTAGTACGCTACCTTGAGGGACACCTGCTCTTATATTGAAGTGAGTTGAAATAAATATTTTATGAACATTAAGAGGCAATAGGTGTTCAATTTTTTTGATAAGGCTTTCATGCCATACTTTATCAAACGCCTGTGCGACATCGAGAAATATTGCAGTGCAGTATTCACTGCGCTCATAAGCCTTTCTTATTTCATTTGTGATCCTATTAACCTGTTCGATTGTGCCGTGTTGTTTTCGGAAGCCGAATTGGTGAGGCGGTAATAAGTTTTTATCAGTAATATATGGCATTAATTTTGATAGAATTAATTTTTCAAATAACTTTTTGCGCATTTTTAGTCACACAAAAAATGTGGGCGTGGTTTGACAACAGTGGGTGGCGTCCCCCATTCAACTAAAAATCCCATAACGCTATATCTTGGCACCTAAGGCAGATTTTTTCTACGTTTTAGTAAGTCGGTTTTTTCGTTAAATTTTAACGAAAGGAAGCTCAAATGATGGGACAATTATTTTTATTCCTCAAGCTAATATAGGAAAAAATAAATAAAATCCCTCTCCAAAAGTTTGAAAAAAAAACAACCTAATGTTTATGTCTATACACTTGCTCAGAATAACCGCAAAACTAACATACTTATTTCAAAGTTTTTTTCACACTCTCAGTGAAGTTAAATAAATTTTAATTCAAAATTTCAAAACGCCCAAGTTTTTAGTCACAGCCCCTAAAGTGGAAGTCATAGGGCCCGAATCCAAATTTGCCAACAACAAATTTCTCCACAGGAAATTTGGTCGTTAAGACATTTTTTAAATATTTTTTTTTTTGTTTTCATTTGGATTTTGTGTTATAAATTTACTAATGTTGTGACAAATTTTATGCGGGTCTCAATCGAATTCAGGTGAACACCATCATGAATACATACTTAAGTACAAGTACAACTTGAGAATATACTAGGTACTGTGTGGGAAGCGTTCTTGTTGATATTGCTTCAGTTTTCGAAGTGTTAATACTGAGTTTAACATATCAGATGTTCTTGGTGACAATTGGTCGATATCAACGTCATAAGCCAGTTCTTCCAGATGGTGCAGAAGTCGCATTATATTCTTTGGATCCAGTTTTGGGGTTATGATGTTTTCTATATATTTCTTACAAAATATTTCTTTATTTCAGGGACTCTGATTGGCTACGTTTTAGCTCTTATGCTGTACGTAGTAATGCTCCGCTTTGCTATGGAAGCCTTCGACTGTTCTTCGGGAAACTTTGAGTGGTTTTTAAAACTGCCGTTCGCCGATTTAAAGCACACCGTCGTATATATTTATCCTCTGCTATACGTAGTAACGCTTCGTTTTGCTTTATTAGCCTTCGGGTCCTCTACGCATCCGTACCTATAGCTAGAAAGCTTCCCTATCACCACCAAGTGTTTGAAAAATTGGCAAGTGTTGCACACTTGCAGGCTCGTCTGCATACTAAACTGGCCAACCTAAGTCGGCACAGGAAAACTTTGGAATATCGTAAATCCGTAGGGGTGACACAAACAATCAACAAGATTCCAAAGATTCTCCTGGTAGTGAGGTAGTGAGACATTGCCGCCGACTTCGTCAATCTCGACATTCAAAAAGCCATTTTTTGACTAATAAGGTCAGCTTGTTCTTTTTTGGCGCTGACTCACAGTTATAATTTAACTGCTTCGACTGTTCTATATCCTTTATATACTGGATATATGCTTCTTTCATAGTTACGAATCAACGCTAAAGGTCTTTAGGAAAACTTTCTCATATCCAAATTATCACTTAAAATTTATACACCTGACCCTACTGAGATGGTCACATCCTCCCCAATCTCGCACACTTTAAATATCTACAGTATGGCCAATAATAACTGCCAGTAAATTTCACTGTTCTGAAAAAAGTTGAAAACCCGATTTTTGAAGTATATACTTCTTCGTTAGCATGGGGGTAAATGAATAATGGGTAATTTCGAGCGGTCAAAATAATAGCAGTGCTCAACTCCTTTTCTTCTCAAGACTAGGTATTTACTTTTATTAAAAAAATTTGATCGTAACAAGTAAGTTCCATTATTTTTGTATAATACTTCAATGATTTTTTTGAGTTTTTACATTTTAGTAGGCCGTGGAAAGCATTCTACGACAGAGAAAATTAAAATTATTAAGACTTCCATTTCGCAAGGTGAGACTTTTACGGAAACTTAAAATTTTTTCGGATGTTCATTGGAAATAGTTTAGAAAACAATGAAATACACAAATACACGAAAAACACGAGGAAGAAAGCTTTCCATGTCTCCCCGGGACGTGAATTGTTCGATACGGCTTTCGATACATAATCCGTTTTTGCCTGCTGCGGAAATAAAGAAAGTGCTTAATATTGTAGCGAGTGTAGAAAACGTTAAAAGAAAACTCAGGAAAACCAATTTGAGTGCCCAGAATCCACAACCACTTCGATTGTTTAAAAAAATGCTTATCACAAAGAGATCGGATTTTGCGCACGGGTACTTAAAATGGCCACTTGCAAAGTAGAGTGGAACGATGAGAGTAAGATCATTCCAAGTATCATATTCTGTGTTTGGGCTACGCCTTACATATTGACGAGTGCCTTTTCCCCCAAAAAAACTATCTTACTCTCATCGCTCCACATAATGCTTATCTACTTTGCAAGTGGGCATTTTAAGTACCCAAAATCGATCTCTTTGTGTTAAGCATTTTTTTAAACAATAGAAGTGGTTGCGGATTCTGGGCACTCAAATTGGTTTCCTTGAGTTGTCTTTTAACGTTTTCTACACTCGCTACTATATTAAGTACTTTCTTTATTTCCGCAGCAGGCAAAAACGGATTATGTATCGAAAGCCGTATCGAACAATTCACGTCCCGGGGAGACATGGAAAGCTTTCTTCCTCGTGTTTTTCGTGTATTTGTGTATTTCATCGCTTTCTAAACCATTTCTATTGCATGATCATGCTTCTGGAAAACTTTGCAAGGGCGTGTCATTGCGATCTTTAAAGTTGGTTAAAGCCCACCATGCACTCCAATGTACATAATTTTTTTTGCGTTTTAGTAAACTTTTTTTTTTTCGTTGTTTTGCTTTTTCGTTTTTCATATGAATTGTACTAGGAAACAAAGTGGATGCGCCGTTCGCATGTTTGATCTAGAAAGCTCAAATCTTGGGAGAATTTTCTTCAAATCCGATTCTATTATATAGACATATAGGACCGCAAATTAAAAAAAAAATAAATAAAAATATCTCTTTCGGGTGTATTTTTTCCGCATTTTTAGTTTTTTTTTTTAAACTTTATTTTCTTTTATTGAATCTTCTCTTAAGAGACTAACAATAAGTCTTAAAATCTTAAGCTAAGTAACATTATTATACATTATTATTGTGAATAATGAATATATAATTTAATAATGAACTTGTCTCCGGAAACAAAAGTTAGCAGGGACTTATACTTCTTGTGTAGTAGGTGCAGCTTGTGTATGGCTCAGCACAGCGAGTGCACAAGAGCGAATAACTCGTTGGAGCATAGGTATGAACGCAGCTGACGATCGCTTCTCCCCATATTCTTTGCCACCCGAGACGACCGAGGTCCCGGTCTTGGCTTGGTAGCTGAGACGAACTAGGTCTCAGTCTACCCGAATGGGGGTTTCGAGTACCACAAAAACGATAGTCTTTGTGGTCGCCGAGACGAACTTGGTCCCGGTCGACCACTTTGGGAGTGCTTAGTGCCTCCTGGACGTTCTTGAGGTGGTAGCCGAGACGAACTAGGTCCCGGTCTAGCACCCAAGGAAGACACTGTTTCATCTCTCATCCTGCTACACTCTCCAATTCATCGGAAAGCGGCCGAGACGAACTAGGTCCCGGTCTTACACCCTCATCGGAAGGGGAGCTAGTGGCGATAAGGTGCCAAGTGTGCCCAAGACGAGCTAGGTCCCGGTACAAAGTCCTCATATGATTCTTGATGATTACTTGTAGTGACTCGGAGGGAGGGTAAAACGTTTGAGCTGTTTAGTTTGGTTCGGTGTAAGTGACTTGCATGGAAGGGCGATCCTTTCTTTTTAATCTGGAGCGATCCTCTATGTTTGTTAAATTACGAGCCAATGGGTTCGGATGAAGCAGAAACCTTATGGCGTAGGTTTGTTTGATTCTGCTAATTTCATCTTTTACCATGGGGATGCATAGATCTCTGTGAATGTTTTCATTCCGTATATACCATGGGGCACCTGTAAATATACATAAGATTTTGGACTGAGCCCATTGTATTAGTTCAATGTTTGAGGAGCTGGCGTTACCCCATAATTGGATACCATATAACCAAATTGGCTTAATGATTGTTTTGTACAAAAGGACTTTATATTCAAGCTTCAAATGGGAACGATGATTAATTAACCAGTGAAGACTGGCGGTTTTTAACTTTAACTGCGTTTTTTTGGCTTCAATACGCCATGTTAATCGTCGATCTAATTGAATACGTAGATATGTAACAATTTCACCCTGTGGGACTGAAATATTATTGAGTACAATTGCAGGGCATTCACCACGCCTAAGAGTAAAAGTAACTTGCTTACATTTTTGCTCATTTATTTTTATGCGCCATAGCGATAACTATTTTTCTATTGATTTTAAATTAAGCTGGAGGTTTCGAGAAGCTTCCAAAGGGCAACGGTTACAACTTAAGACTTAGGTATCATCTGCGAATGTTGAGATGGTAGTGTTGGCACTGATTGGTAAATCTGAGGTATACAATACATATAGAAACGGTCCTAGTACGCTACCTTGAGGGACACCTGCTCTTATATTGAAGTGAGTTGAAATAAATATTTTATGAACATTAAGAGGCAATAGGTGTTCAATTTTTTTGATAAGGCTTTCATGCCATACTTTATCAAACGCCTGTGCGACATCGAGAAATATTGCAGTGCAGTATTCACTGCGCTCATAAGCCTTTCTTATTTCATTTGTGATCCTATTAACCTGTTCGATTGTGCCGTGTTGTTTTCGGAAGCCGAATTGGTGAGGCGGTAATAAGTTTTTATCAGTAATATATGGCATTAATTTTGATAGAATTAATTTTTCAAATAACTTTTTGCGCATTTTTAGTCACACAAAAAATGTGGGCGTGGTTTGACAACAGTGGGTGGCGTCCCCCATTCAACTAAAAATCCCATAACGCTATATCTTGGCACCTAAGGCAGATTTTTTCTACGTTTTAGTAAGTCGGTTTTTTCGTTAAATTTTAACGAAAGGAAGCTCAAATGATGGGACAATTATTTTTATTCCTCAAGCTAATATAGGAAAAAATAAATAAAATCCCTCTCCAAAAGTTTGAAAAAAAAACAACCTAATGTTTATGTCTATACACTTGCTCAGAATAACCGCAAAACTAACATACTTATTTCAAAGTTTTTTTCACACTCTCAGTGAAGTTAAATAAATTTTAATTCAAAATTTCAAAACGCCCAAGTTTTTAGTCACAGCCCCTAAAGTGGAAGTCATAGGGCCCGAATCCAAATTTGCCAACAACAAATTTCTCCACAGGAAATTTGGTCGTTAAGACATTTTTTAAATATTTTTTTTTTTGTTTTCATTTGGATTTTGTGTTATAAATTTACTAATGTTGTGACAAATTTTATGCGGGTCTCAATCGAATTCAGGTGAACACCATCATGAATACATACTTAAGTACAAGTACAACTTGAGAATATACTAGGTACTGTGTGGGAAGCGTTCTTGTTGATATTGCTTCAGTTTTCGAAGTGTTAATACTGAGTTTAACATATCAGATGTTCTTGGTGACAATTGGTCGATATCAACGTCATAAGCCAGTTCTTCCAGATGGTGCAGAAGTCGCATTATATTCTTTGGATCCAGTTTTGGGGTTATGATGTTTTCTATATATTTCTTACAAAATATTTCTTTATTTCAGGGACTCTGATTGGCTACGTTTTAGCTCTTATGCTGTACGTAGTAATGCTCCGCTTTGCTATGGAAGCCTTCGACTGTTCTTCGGGAAACTTTGAGTGGTTTTTAAAACTGCCGTTCGCCGATTTAAAGCACACCGTCGTATATATTTATCCTCTGCTATACGTAGTAACGCTTCGTTTTGCTTTATTAGCCTTCGGGTCCTCTACGCATCCGTACCTATAGCTAGAAAGCTTCCCTATCACCACCAAGTGTTTGAAAAATTGGCAAGTGTTGCACACTTGCAGGCTCGTCTGCATACTAAACTGGCCAACCTAAGTCGGCACAGGAAAACTTTGGAATATCGTAAATCCGTAGGGGTGACACAAACAATCAACAAGATTCCAAAGATTCTCCTGGTAGTGAGGTAGTGAGACATTGCCGCCGACTTCGTCAATCTCGACATTCAAAAAGCCATTTTTTGACTAATAAGGTCAGCTTGTTCTTTTTTGGCGCTGACTCACAGTTATAATTTAACTGCTTCGACTGTTCTATATCCTTTATATACTGGATATATGCTTCTTTCATAGTTACGAATCAACGCTAAAGGTCTTTAGGAAAACTTTCTCATATCCAAATTATCACTTAAAATTTATACACCTGACCCTACTGAGATGGTCACATCCTCCCCAATCTCGCACACTTTAAATATCTACAGTATGGCCAATAATAACTGCCAGTAAATTTCACTGTTCTGAAAAAAGTTGAAAACCCGATTTTTGAAGTATATACTTCTTCGTTAGCATGGGGGTAAACTGGTGAATGCGGTACGGAAATGAGCCAACAAAATATGTTACGAAAATGAGCGAATGAGCGTTACGGAAATGAGTGAACAAAATATGTTACAAAAATGGGCATCAAATCCATGACAGGTTTTGTGTGAGAGAATCGAATGGGAAAAGAAAGTGACAAAAACAACCTTTTTAAACAATACATTTTTGCTGAAAAAATCGTATGGGAAAAGAGAGTGACAAATTTTAATAGATGCTTTCCATGTGTGTTGAAAAGCATACGACGCAGGCATCGATGCATGCATGCCTTTTATGTGTTTCGCCTTATAGAAACAAGAACACGGTGGGCTTTAACCAACTTTTAATAAAAGTGAGAGTTACAACAAAAACTTTAATTGGGGATTATTTGGAATGTAATATAGAGCCAATATATGAAAAATATAAGAAATCCTCTGATCTTTTTTTTTTTAATTTTATATTTACTGTTACTGTTTTTTAATGATATTACATATGCATAACATACGTATGAAATTTAAAAGTTATCAGATTTTCTTCAAATCGTCAAAATACTTTAATAGATAGCACTATAGTCTAAATTTCAGCTTCTAAGGCGGTCGGGGTCTAGAGAAAGAACCATATTTAGATCTGAAAATAGTCGTGTTTAGTCCGGTTTAAAAATATTTTTTCTAAAAGCCCTCAAATCTAAATTTAAAGTTGTGGATATAATTTTTTTTTTGTTATGTCATCTTTTATACATAAAAAATAATTTTAAACCTTAAGACCTTAAGACTTATTTTTGCGACCCGATTTAGTTAAATACGTCTTTGTAAAATATAACTGCTTTGAAAATGGTGTACTAAATCGTAGTTTTATTTATAATACTAAAGACCGATCTTAATATATTTATCTATTTATTCGCTTTTAAATGAGACACCATATAGTTAAAATGGTTGACCAGGTCCAGAGATATCAAACATTGAATTTTGCTGTTTTCGCAAAAATTGCGTTTTTCTCGAAATTGGAGCTAACAGTACTCAACACCCCAAATACCTAGGGACCTGAAATTTGGACTGTCAGACTGTCTTTTTAAGTTCTTAAACGTGTCAAAATTTGAGCACAATAGAAGGTTTTTTAAATTTCATACGTTCGTTATACACATATTATACTAGATAATATTACTGAAAAACAGTAAATATGGAATTAAAAAAAAAAAGCTCTAAGGACTTTTTTCCTTTTGATGCATAACGTAGAGTCAAAGCGTAATATAAGCTAACGAACAGGACGAAAGAGAAGTTGCAGGTACGGAAAATTCTGTACACCACCCTTTAATTTTTCCCCTCTTGCCTACAAACAAGGAAACTTTCCGGCAGGAGTTTCCTCGTGTAAACGCTGACTTTATAGTTGTGTGAATGCGAGATACGTCGGAGTAGTAGTTCGATATTTCTACGTCGGTGTAGTGCGTCGACGCACAAGTTCGCTGCTCTTTAAATGGAGATTTGACCGTCGACGTTCGAATTGCAAAAATGCTTAAATTAATTTGTAAGTAAAATAAATGTTTAAAACAGCATTAAGCTAAAATAAATCTTAAAATTGAACAAAAATAAATTTTAAAGTACGAAAACAAAAGAAAAATAAGAGAAAACATCTATTATTATTAATTTTTCTTCTTAACCTTAGACTTCGTCGTTGCAAACTATTTTGTTGTTGTTCGTTTTGTCATCAAAGAATGACATTTGAACGTCGACGTATCTGTGTGTAAATGCCTGAATAAGATCGAACTTGTGAGTCGGTGTTACAAGTCGACGCTGCGTGTAAGCAAGGTAATAAAAAGCATGCATGCATCAAAGCATTTGAAATTTCATTTAAATACACGTGTGCTTATGATGTAACTCACATAAAAACATTCTCAATTTGTTAACGCAATAACGCGGAATTTGTGAACAATGAATAATGACAAAAAATGACAGTAGGTTCACACAAAACAGAACTGGGACGTGCGATTTTTCTTCAGTGTCAAATCGCACCAAAAAATAGAAATTTTTCTATTTCTCTGCGATAAATTTTCTAGTGTCAATTTTGTACTCACAAACGTATTGGAAAAACAAGAAAAATCGCTCATCCCAATTCATACACCATGCATACTCACTTGAAATGTCAAATGCTTTGAATGCCTAAACAGAATTGGGACGTTTGTAGTGAGTACAAAATTGACACTAGAAAATTGTTTTCTTTCGCTTGGCTGCCTCGCAAGAAAAAAAATCATTTCATTAAAAATTGTGAATTATAACAAATTATGGCAGGAAGTAACACAGACTCTTAATATGAAAGCGGTGATCCAGGACCATCAACTGAAAAGAAATTATGTGCGGAAATTGTGCATAAAAAGTGTGTGACAACATACTCAAGACAACAGGAACCAGATACAATAGTTGAAATTGCTACAGACCCTATTTCAAAATGAAATTTGACCTAAGCCGACAATTTTTTAATAGGGTCCGTAGGGGTTAAAGATAAAATTTTTAAATTCATTTTTTAATTTTTTTATCCTTTTTCGAAACGATTAAGGGGGTGTCCTGAATTTTTTTTCTTAAAATCCACCCTAATATACATATAGATGGAGCTAAAGAAGTATATTCTTCAGTTGTGTGGTCTTAAGCACACTCATTTATTTTTATAATCTAAGGATGCAAATTTAATTCCACACAACGAAAGTACACGGCTAAAAAATATTCTTTATATCAACCTCAGAAGCGCCATGGTAGGTAAACGGGACTTAGTTTTAAATTTTTTTAAGAAAAAATAATAGAAATTGTGACATCAATAAAACACTAAAATCTCTCGAAGTAGCAGAAAAAGTCATACATAAGACAATAAAACGATATAAGGAAACAGGAGGCTCGAAGATTAAAAAAAATTGGACGCAGTCGGACTGTGCGAACACAGTACGGTAACACAGTATGGTACGAATGAAAAACCGTTCTTCCTGCAAGATAGCCACCAGAGATACGCAATGAATAGCTCGTGTTTTTTTTTTTTCGTAATTCATTGCCTTTCATATGCATTCGTTGACAACAAGAGCTTCGTTTACTGTGCCGCACTGTTGACGCTTGCTCAAAATGAATTGTTATGAGTTTCGCTGCTCACAACTGCGAAACATCAAAAAGGCAATGAAAAAGCAGCGAATGGTAAGCAGCATTCGTGTAACTTCATTCTGTTGATGATAGAAGGTTGCCATGCATTGCCAATTACGTAAATGAATATTAAGTGAAAAGTTCGTAGTTTTTGTGTGGATACTTTCATTTAAGCGGCCCTCACACGATCAGTATTACTGACAGTATTTTGCATACTGACAGTATTACTGATCGTATGAGGTGAGTACTGATGTACTGTCAGTATAGAAAAACGATACTGATGACTGATGAAAAAATCGGATATTACTGACGAAGTTTTTAAATACTGACAGTAATACTTATGGTGTGAGGTGAATACTGACAGTTCATCAGTATTATTTGCACAGAAAAGTGGGCAAAAAGTGGCATGCCACTTTTTGGGGCAGATCCGGCTGAAAGTTGGTCAGAGGGTGCAAGTAAGCACGGGATGGCAAAATCCTGGGAGGGGGCGTGGCATGCCCCATTTTGTGGCAGATAGACGATGAAGCAGCGAAACTTGAAGAAACTTGGAAAAGTTCCTCATTCAGTGGCATGGAACATTGCGTCCAAGGGTACGGTCGTCCGATGGCTAGCTGGAGGCGTGGTGCAAGTTTGCATGGAATCTGCCCCAAAAAGTGGCATGCCATTTTCGGCTGTCGGTCACGTAGCCGGAGCATAGTTCGCACCTTCACCAGTCGAATGTCAAAAAAACTGATGACTGGTGAAGGTGCGAACTATGCTCCGGCTACGTGACCGACAGCCGAAAATGGCATGCCACTTTTTGGGCACTTTTCTGTGCAAATAATACTGATGAACTGTCAGTATTCACTTCACACCATCAGTATTACTGTCAGTATTTAAAAACTTCGTCAGTAATATCCGATTTTTTCATCAGTCATCAGTATCGTTTTTCTATACTGACAGTACATCAGCACTCACCTCATACGATCAGTAATACTGTCAGTATGCAAAATACTGTCAGTAATACTGATCGTGTGAGGGCCGCTTAAATGAAAGTATCCACACAAAAACTACGAACTTTTCACTTAATATTCATTTACGTAATTGGCAATGCATGGCAACCTTCTATCATCACCAGAATGAAGTTAAACGAATGCTGCTTACCATATGCTGCTTTTTCATTGCCTTTTTGATGATTCGCAGTCGTGAGCAGCGAAACTCATAACATTTCACTGACAACTGTCGTGCTTTCATTCGTTTCGTATGATTGATGTTAAGTGTTGATTCGCTGTTCGTTTTTTAGCGAATGTTTCATAGCTGCGTAAGAATGCATTCGCGCTCATCTCTGATAGCCACAACCAGCAGAATAACCGTGTGTACGCAAGAAGTTTTGTAAATGCTCCAAAAGATGAATTGACTGCTGAGCGATACCAAAACATGACTAAATTCAAGGAGTGGGGAGCAGTATCTCAAATAGGAGAAGAGCCTAAAAATTTGCCTGATTTCATCACCGGATCTCAAGACTTTGGATTTTTGCATATGGGGCCTTATGCTAGGTAAAGTAAGGTTAACAAAAGGCTGAACAATTGATGGGATCAAGAAGCGTTTGACAAGGATTTGGAACGAAATGGGGCAGAAAATGGTGCGTGCCGCCTATGAATCGTTTTTCAAACGTTAACATCTCGTAATCATAGAAAAGGGTGATAGTTTCGAACTACATCACTAATGTTGTTTAGCGTTTGAAAAAAATAAATTAAAATATTGTAGACGACTTTGGTTTTTATAACACTTTGTCGTACTGACAGTTATTATTGGCCACAGTGTAATCAACCGATTTCCTTAATCATTTCTGGTGTTATCTTAATTGCACGACCTGGACGTTATTTATTACAAACGCTTATAAGATAGCGTTTAAGCTCTGCTGTCCCATATTTTTCTATTGCAAACGAATGTAAATAGTTACGGTTTTTATTTTAGCACTCGTTTTCCTTACAACTCAATTTTTTCCATATTTACAAAATCACAAAAGTTGTCTGCTTAAGCCGCTGTCATCAGACAAACATAAGCTAGCAGGAGCACATACATAGCTGAAAATTTGATAGATGCAATTACAAGGAACATATTTATGAAAAATTAAAATGAGTCTTATTTGTTCTATGCTTCCTAACATGGGACTAACTACGGTCTAAATGAGCCGATCTCAAGATGTTTATAATCGTGCAACTCGATAGACAATTAGATTTCAGTGATCATAGAAATATTTTCAACAAACAGCTTGAGGGAACTTTATACATGTAACTAAGTTTTTATATTTGTTATGTTTACCTAGTTTTAATACTAAGTATTATGTAATCTGTAAGGATGCATACCCGGTATAGGAAATAAATTAATAAAGCCGTATTAACTTAATATTAATGATCCTATCTAGTGCTGTATGAACGGACATATATCTTTTTTATTTGAAGTTATATAGCTGTATATATAAAACAAGTATCAGGAATTGTTAAATTAAAAGACAAAAAAATATCTATTCGTCATAATTATTTTTTCACCTTCAAAGTAGGCCACATCGCTTCCAACACAACTACGCCATAGCCACTCCATGTAACATTTTGCTTTGGCTGATTAGGGAATAGCCTTCGGTTCCTTCAGCGAAATTTCTATTAACTATAGCGTCGAGGACAAGAACAATTGAAATGGGACATATGGTCGATCACCAGAACACCCAAAACTCTTACGCAATGATCGCTTTATGTTGCATTATCGTGGTGAAGAATCATCCATGAGTTGTCGGACATTCTCATGTTTGTGGTTTTGAAAAAAATTCATGATTTTAAATCATCAGGAATTACCTATTAAAGCCTTATGCACAGAAATAGCTTATATTATTTATCAAAAATTATATCGTTTATATGTACTACAAAAATAGTACAATATTTATCTAAGGCGTCCCCCTTCCCCTTGTTAGTTAAATCGTGGGAATTCTGATGGATATTTTTTTCAAATTTTAAGAATGAGTATTCCTTTTGTTTTTCTGATAATTTTCTGCGTTAGCTAAGAAAAGTGTCCACTTATTGTTGTTCTACAGCTTACACAATAGAACATGATAAACACAAAGACTTATGACAATGGCAAAAAAAGGTAACATTACGCATTTTACATGATTTTACATGAATGTATTCAGAATAAACAAACTCGTAGCCAATTGCTTAAAATTTGTATCCCGATTAATAAGAGTCCAGAGATTTTTAAGCCATTTACTTTTGCAATTACTCTCGTTTCAAGACGAGGGAACTTGGATTTATAATAACCATTCTCTTAACAATAAATTTATGTGTAGATCTAATAATTGTAAGTATTTTTTTTTCTAATTCTGAAAATCTTTGTGTATTGGATAAACATGTACATACCATATATTAAATATATAATAATAATTATGTAAATTCAATGTATTTTATGTTTTCAAATGAGGATCAAACAAACAACACATAGTAATTGTACAAAAAATCAGTAAGCCCATGTAAACGTATTGAATGAAATAGCTTATATCGAATAATTTGATGGAGATAGTACACGTGTGTAGTCAAAGAAGTCAACAACATTATGTTGACTAAAATGTTTGCTAAAAACTTCAATCAAATTATACCAAGGCGAATCTACCTACTTTAATCTTTCAACAAACTGAGTTATCAAGTTCAAAACTATTTACGGGCCTTACTAATTAGGTTTTATTCAGCAAAGTTAATGATGGACTGTCACTAATTTTGTTCTTTAAGTTATGTTCTTTAAACTATGTCGAAGTCGACTATTAGGTTTCAGGACGAACGTCTCTCTATGGAACCCTTAGTAATGCCTTTATGTGACATCAAAACACTAAACGTCCAACTATATTTACTAAGCAGTTGCAATCTCAATAAAGAACTGATGATGTACAAATTAATGTTCTTTAAGATTTAGTAGAAAGACACACTCCCACTAGTCATCGTTTATATATTGCAAAACGTAGTCAAGGGCAAGGCGTATGCAAATACATCGCTTTGAACCTAATTTTATATTCTTATGGATTATGTCGATAACCTTAAATTCAGTCCTTAACAAAAAGTAATAAGAAATTCTATGACAAATTCTAAGTTCTTCAAATCTATAAGTATAAGCTTCTTTGTCTTGGCAGAGTGCGAATCAACACCCACTTCAAACCGTTCACCCCAAGAATATAATTTGGAATATATGTATGCTCTTTCACGAAGTGTGCGTGAATTCAGGAATGGCCGTTAACAATCCAAGTTCTAAGGAATTTTGCTCTTTTAGAAAAACAAAATTTACCTTACCCATACAAAAAATTCTTATTTTTCTTATTATTTTCCTAAGAATATAGGATTCACGCGCTATACAAAAGTGATTAAAAATTTTTTTTTTTGATTTTAAGAATTTATCAATAAAATGATGTTACACCTCCCAGAAATTCTAAACATCTGTTGTTTTTTTTTAAGCAGACTGAAAAAAAATTATCGCCCATCATCGTCCTTTTACTATTGTTCTTGGGTTATAAATTCCCAATAAATATGAGTGATTTCTATCTGACATATTCATGAGATGTACGAAGGGTAGATAAACTTAGAAAAGTAGGTGTGAAATTTGCCGCAGAAGCAAAATATTAGATTTATCATATCAAAAGCGTTCTCTAAGAGAAACAATAAAACTTGGTACGAACAGTGTACCGGCTCAAAGAAGTGGGCGTAGTGCTCCTTATAAAAGCATTAAACTAAAATGATTCCATCAACATAGTTTTTAAAAGAAATGTAGTGAATTCGGAGCAAAAACTAGAGGTCATAAAAGACTTGTTCGAACGAAAAGTTTGCGCATTTGAACAAGTGGACATGGCATCATCCAAAGAAGCAAAACCGTTACACGATCGCATCAAGGACATTTTTTAAGAGCAAGCGCCATTCGAAACATAATGCAAAATTAAAGAGTCCCAGATTTACAGTCGGCGTTCATTGAAACTAAAACTTATTAGTTTTTAAAACTATGAACAACTAAATTATGTTTTAACGGGCACCATGGCGTGTAGCTGTATGAATTTTGTTATTAAAACTTGACATAAGGAAATATTTTTTTTGTTTTTTTGAATTTAATCTGAAAAGTAATAGTAAATAGAATGAAAATCTTAATTACGATGGATTAAAATAGTCTGAACTTATTTCATTAGATTATTAGATGCCAAAGAAATCTCAATTTTAATTGCAATTTAAAGTTAAAGTTCAATACTGTTTTAATAAACTTTTAATGTAAGATGTATACGCTGTGTAAGCAGAGGGCAGACTATGGGTCGAAAAATCGTCTATAGCTTAAGTTCCTTTTCGCTTTGGCTTTATATTTTATTTACTTGAAATTAAGATAGCCCAATCATATGAACACATAAATATTTAAAATTTTCTTTTTCTCCTGGAAGTCATGAAAGTATAAAAAATAGTTTACGCTGGCAAGAAAAAAAAATTGATTTCAGACGGTAAATGATAATGACGATATATAACAATTTTATTTCCTTCACACAAATGAACACGGATCTACTAAAAGGTTCTAAGAGCAACATATCACACTTCCAACTAAAAACAATTAGAGGTCGTTATTTGGCCTTGTCAAAAATCAAATACTCTACACTCACCAAACGTCACTGCATATACAGTGTCGGCCAAAACATAAGCACCCCCTTAGTACATTTTTTTTAAATCATGATTTATTTTTATGAAAACTACGTTCTTAAAACATATTACGTATTTATTTTATTTATTTAAACCTTTATTATTGACAAGCAAAAATTAAAAAAATCTGCGTCTCATAAATAAAAAGTTAACATCGAAGGAACATTTTAAACCCAAAACCTTAACGGACAAAACTAAAGCACCCCCATTTTTATGGTAAATAAAAACTTTTAAAATTAGTACTTAGTTGCGAACTCTTTATTCTTGACGACTCGCGCACCTCTTTAAGGCATAGAAAAAATTAAATTATTAATGTTTGGTTGCATTTCCATAAATAATTATCTAACTCAAATGTCTTGAAGTTTTTTGCTCGTATGGGAGGTGCCACGCTCTCTTGTCAAAATTTGCAAAAGACTCGCATAGATTGTCCAAACCGTTTTCAATTCTTGTGTGAAATTTGGTCGCATTACATTAAATGACTCTCCTAGTTAAACGTTTTGAAGTTATGGCTTGCATGAGAGTAGACGTGTACCAATTTCGCCCATTTTCAATTCTACAAGCTATAATTGAATATACATATGTCCTGTGTACCAAATTTCATGAAAATACCTCGCATCATTTTCCGATAGTTGTGTATTCCATATACAGACAGTCTGACGGACATGACTATATCGACGTAGGAGTTGTCGGTAACCAAGAATATATATATGCTTTCTATTTATACCTGATGATCCCCCAATTATGTGCTACAAACGGAATGGACAAAGTAAATAGGTTATGTGAATAGGGTAAAATAAAATGGTGAAACCTAATATTATCGGTAAATAATTTAAGGAACATAGCGGAATATATCTAAGCCAACATTTTTTATATAACATTTCTTTTTTAAAATGTAAGGGCTATTAGATTTAGAAAAGTACATGCAACTATGTGTCAACAATGTATTGTGAAAAAACTAAAATTGCTAAATTGAAGGGCTAACACATTGTATATAAAAAACATTAATATGCATTTAATATCAAATATATAAAAAAAATATTAAAATAAATCTAAATAGGAAGTGGCTGAGCCAATTGAATTACAAAACATGAAAACTAAATTTGTTTTTATTTTCGTATGCAGGTGAGCCATGCAATTTTTTAATGTTATCCTTTTAAATGTTTATTTTTCGTGTAATTAAACGTAAACAATTGTTAAAAAGCGAACTGCATTTTTTTTTAAAGGAAGAAAAAACAACAATGTTTTTATTGGAAAAAAAAGTAGTAATAAAAACAATGTAAATATCGAAGAACACAAGCAGAGATAATTAAAAATTCCAACTAAATACATAATATAAGTATATGTACTAGTAAGTGTAGCATGTAAAAACAAAATCAAAAAAGACACATGTAGGCAATAAAATTAAAGGGTAAATATATTCTATCAAAATGTATATTAAAAACTAAAATCAACTTAAATGTACTATTATATAATTAAAATTTTAAAAATTAAAAATTGATACAATGGCATGTATGTATGTTTGTATTTCTCTAACAAAAAAATAGGGTTTTTAACTACATATACAATTAAATTGAAACCTGTAAATGTTTTGTTTCAGATTATGTATTCATGTTTATGTGCTAACTATGTATGCATGTTATGCAGCAATAGAGTGACACACAATTTGTGTATGTATGGATATAAATTTGCCAGTTGTTGACTATTCCATATTTTAAGGGTGAAAAGCTAAAACCGATCTAACGTTAAGACCGTTTCAATGATGCACCAACAAAATTTCAAAACTTTTTTAATAAGAACCATTATTTCAGAATATCTGATTGCAAGTTAAAAATGTAATGCAAACATCACAAAATTTCACAGTATTGTTCATTCCTGCAAATGGAATATTTGCAATCTTTGGAAGAAAAGATCTGAAATTTTTCAACAATGTGTCACAAGTAGATTCATATTTCTGTATAAGTAAATGTATGTACAACTTATTTTAAATTTTAGCTTTTCGCAATTCTGCCAACGAATTTTTTTTAAGATTGTAACATACATATATTTTTTATGACACTATTTAGTTAATTTTCAACCGGATGATCGGTGTATACAAATTTTGTTTGTTTTTAACATTTTTTTAACACAATATTTATGGTTTAAAAAAAAAAAAATTAAATTGTTTTTATTTTAATTGTAGTGCAAATAAACTAAATAAATAAATTCTGACAAAAAAAATTTTGACTAATTTTTAATTAAAAATGCCTTTATAGGGTAGACTAGTTTAAAATAACCTCATGTTCTAGATTCCTTCGTTAATGCTTAAACTTGCAAATCTTACTCCTTTTCCAGTGTATTCTCAATTCAAACAAAATTACAATCAGAGCTGCAAAATTTTGATTTTTCGAAATCGGAGTAAAAAAATTAATTCCTTACATAAAATTACCTTTTTAAAATTTTTTTTCTTCATTCATTCATTTCATTACAACATTTAAGGAAGTACTGAAAAAATTTTCCACTCTTTTAACAAGGAATTAGTTCGAGACCTCTGCGCAAGTAAAGCCTTTGTTCTTCTTGTTCAATAGCTCAAATCCTTTGCTATTTTCACTACATATGTATGTAGGTATATCCACCTTAATACACTATTATTCGAAGTTGTCAATCAGATGAATATCAAAATTAAACTTTATTTTAATTTTTTGGTACGTAATACATTGATAAGAGTGACAAATACACTAGATTACAAAATTAAAAAAAAATCTCGGTGACCCAGACTCCTTAACCCTATTCGTACCAGGCAGTGACTTTGAGTCACTATTCAAGTTAATATTGCTGTATTTTTTTATTCAGCAGGTTTTCAGTTTTCAGATTTCTTGTATTCTTCTAGAAATGGATTAAAATAGATTCATTTGTACATTTTACCTAAGAAATTTGTTTCTAAAACAAAAAAGCTGCGTGAATAGTGACTGAGGGTCACTTCATATAATTTTACAATGATATGCTCCAAAAACAACAAAAAAAAAAAACAGTCGCCTCGACAAATTTTAAATTTTAGAATTGTTTTACGATTAAAAATTAACCACAGTCCTCTCGGAAAATTCGAAATTTTGAAGCAGCTGTTGCGAATAGCGGTGATGAAATTGCCTATTTTTCGACAACGACCGGTTGCGTCTCATTGTTCGAAACACAAAGGCAAATGCAATCAAAACCTTTGGGAGAAACTAGGAACTTACTGAAAAAGTAGAGATACTCGCATATATTGGATTGTTATTATATGCCGGCTTACGTTAGCAGAGAACTTCTGATTTTAAAGAATTGTGAGATACATTATATAAAAGTTTGCTTATCTATCACTTCAAAAAAGAGGTTTGTTGGCATATCTCGATACCGTCGTTTTAATGACAAGAACACAAGATAGGCGCAACATTCACATGATAAATTAGCTCTTATCAGGTGATCTTTGGAATATTATCAATAAAAACTAAAAAATAAACTATATTCTCGAGAAAACCTCACTATCGAGAAACATTTAGTACCATTCTGTGGTTGGGTGTTCTTCCGCCAATATATACCATCTAAACCTGACAAATGTAATATGAATATTGGATGGATTTGCGAAAATTATTTAAAACTAGCAAAACCCGGCGCGCGTAGCTTCGCTTCAACATATAAAATATTATGTTTTAATATTTTATTTAGGTAGATTAAAAAAGCAATAATTATTTTTTTTTATATTTAATCTTAATGCCAGTGGATAAACAATGTTTTTGGTTTTTCCATTTGGTGCATAAATGAACAAATGATTTGGCGGTAATCATTGGAATGCATGGAGTCAGCACTTTTGAATGAGCTTAATTTAGTTTAAGTCCTTTTCTTCTATATATGTATATCTCATTCAACTGCGTCTAAAGTTGAACAGTTGAAAAGTTGTTTGTCTTTTCTCATTTTGGAAGAGCGGCACAACTCATTTTTTCATTGAATCTTACACAAACAAGTTTCATTTATGTATCTGCGTCAAAAAGCTTATGAGTATGATGAATTTAATTATTCTCTCATATTTGAGGAAGTGGAATTGCCTACTTTTTCCAAACTAAACTAAGCTAAGAACCTTTCACAAGATATAAGAAACATAAGTATGTATCAGATTTTTTCCGTCTGCTTCAAATATTTGCTGAGATATCAAATAGTTGATTTTTTATCATATTAACGGCGTGACACCGCTAATTTTTTAATAACTATTTAAAAATAAAGAAGAAAGAATGGAATGTAAATAAGAAGAAAATGGTCTTTATATGATCAATATGCTAGAAAAACAAAATTGCTATGCGTTAAAACAGAAAAACGACAACCAGTTTGAGTTGTGGCATAGAAGATATGGCCACCTTAATGTTGACTCACTAAATAAACTTAGTAATAAGGGTATAGTCAAGGGACTACCACGATTTTATGTACAAACTATTAAATGTGTTGCATGTTTAAAAAGAAAGCAGACACGAGTTCGGCTTACTAAAAAATTATCAAAATCATCAACTAAATTATTATTAATTGTACATACTGACCTATGTGGGCCTATGAGAACAGAATCAATTGTAAAGGGTTTTTCAATAGGAACGCTACAAAAGTAGACCAATAGTGACAGCAAACGACGCCATTTTTTTCCCGCTCTTTTGACATTTCTCTTCAGTAAGGTTTGCCATTTCATCATGCAAAGACATACGATCCAACAACGAGTCAAAATTATTAAAATTTACTACCGAAATTCGGAGTCAGTGACCCCAACTTTAAGAGCGCTACGTCCAATTTATGGTCGTCATAATCGTCCTGTCAGATCAACAATTGAGTGTCTAGTGGAAAAATTTGAATCCACGGGCACAGTACAAATTGTTCCCGTGCCAGTGAGACAAAGAAGTGCCCGTAGTGTCGAGAATATTGCTGCCGCTAGCGCATCAATTGAAGAAGACCCAAATCAGTCTCTCACACGTCGTTCTCAAGCGTTGGGCATCTCTGTGACGTCGTTGTGGCGAATTTTGCGAAAAGATCTTGGCCTACATCCTTACAAGATCAAATTGACGCAAGAACTGAAGCCGCTTGACCACCATAATCGTCGTATGTTCGTGAATTGGGCTGAGCAACAACTTGAAAATGATCCGGATTTTCATCGAAAAATCATCTTCAGCGATGAAGCTCATTTCTGGCTGAATGGCTTCGTCAATAAGCAAAATATGCGTTATTGGTCAGGCAGCAATCCACACGTACTCCATGAGTCAACATTGTATCCCGAAAAAATTACGGTTTGATGCGGCTTATGGGCCGGCGGCGTCATTGGGCCGTACTTCTTCCGTGATGATCAAGACTGGCACGTTACTGTGAATGGGAATCGCTACCGCTCAATAATAACCGAATATTTTTGGCCCAACTTGGATGATATGAGCTAGGACAATATGTGATTCCAACAGGACGGCGCCACAAGCCACACAGCGAATGTCACAATCGATTTATTGAAAACCAAGTTTGGTGAACGTGTTATCTCACGAAATGGCCCAGTCAATTGGCCGCCTCGGTCGTGCGATTTGACGCCGTTAGACTATTTCCTGTGAGGCTACGTCAAGTCTATGGTCTATGCCAACAAGCCAGCGACGATTGATGAACTTCGTACGAATATCGAACGTGAAATTGCAGCAGTATCGGCCGATTTATGCTTGAAAACCGTCGAAAATTGGGTTCAGCGTCTGAACTTCTGCAGGCGTGCCTGTGGTGGCCATGCAAAAGAAATTGAGTTCCATACATATTGGCATCGAATGTTCTTTTACAAGAATAAAGAACTTCATTGATATTCCAAACAGTTTTTGTTTTATTTAAAAATACTTTTGTAGAGCTCTTATTCAAAAACCCTTTACTTTGTTACGTTTATTGATTTTTATTCACGAAAAGTGGTTGCATCATTTTTACGTGAAAAATCTGAATAGTTATTAGCATTTAAAGAATATAAAAAAACAGGGTACATCAATTCTTCGAAGTGATAATGCTGATTTGGAATTTTGTAATTAAAAATTGTTTGGGCCAACAGTCGATTCGAGACAGCGAATAAAGTTAAAAGCCAACCAGTTTCCAAGTTGCAAATTTATTATAAAAATGATAATTCAATGTGTACTTATCTAATTGAGTGACGATATCCAAGTGAGCAAGACTATCACTCTGCAGCATCCACGAACCGAAACAATGGGAGCGAAAAGTAAATAATTTAATGCTTTATCAACCGGTAACGGATTTATCATACGATCGTTACAATAACACTGTGGAACAAATTTAGGTTAGCAAAAGTTAGGTCGATTCTGAGAGTGAGGGGTCAAAAAAGAGGCTAAATTAGAAGACCTGTATCGCGGTGTTTCTTTATGTTAGTTTCAATTTTTTTTTAATCGACCTTCAATTTTTGCAGTCAAATGCCGATTTTCAGCATATTGTTTATATGGTTTTTTGGCTATAACTCGTCGACTAATTGATAGTTTTCAATCTGTAAAAGCCAAATTATTGCTAGAGACCTGTGCAACAATTAAAATTTTTTAAAAACTTTATTTAGAAAATTTTTGTGGTGCTTATGAAGCAAAATGTTAGAAAAATTATTTTTTTTCATGCTTTTTGAAAATATTTTCCACAAAACTAAGTCTTTTTTGCTTTCTGTTTGATCTATAATATGCTTCTCAGTTTCTTCAATAAATTTCATTTGAAAAGAAAACAATCATAATACAAAACTTGCGTTTTCCAGCTTAATATTAATTTACTTCTCATTTTTTATGTACCAAATTTGTTCAGTGTTGGTTTTGAAGAAACATTGAAAAAGAAATTATAAAAATATGGAAAAAAATAAAATTTTGAAATGTTAGTTACGAAAAGTTTTAAGTAAACAATTTAAATAAATTAATGATTTGGCCAGTCGCCGTTTAGCAGGCGGGTGTGTATCAACATCACTGCTCTCTCTAATATTTTGATCATCGTCATCATCATCAGAAAGGCCGATAATTTCGTCCAACAGATATTCTGGAATTTCATCTTTGTCTTCCACTTCTTCCTCTTTCTCGTCTTCCTCTTGTTCAAAGGTGTTTTTATACCACCAACAAATTTCAGCGAGTATAGCATCTGGAGATTTCTTTCCTCTGTACCTGAAACGAAAATAGTTTTCAATCGTTAACATGTTTAAATTGTGCACTCTGACGAAGATATTAGAAAAATCTAGGAATTCAAAATATGCACACTCTATAATTACCTTATTTCAAATGGAAGCGCAGTTTGGTGATAACGTTCGCCTTGCTCATCAGATTCAGTTGGCAACTGTTGAGCGAGTTGATCAAGATGCTGATGCAAGAGATGAATTTTGTACGACATATTAACCCCAATTTCATAGAAAGCTGCCAACATGTTTGCAACAGATTGCCTGTAGTTGCCTTTGCGTTCTTTACCCAAAAGTCCTTTAATTACTGCTTTCAATGCGAGCCATGCATTTAATTCTCGGTCTGTCAGAGCTTGATCAAAATCTTGACGACTCATTAGTTTTCGTATGTCGGGACCATTAACAACCCCTTCCTGAATTTTGGCGTTACTTAGTCTTGGAAAAATGTCTTTTAAGCGGTTGAATACTGCTGGTCTTTTTGTGATGCATTTCAAAAAACTTTTAGCAATGCCAAGTTTAATGTGGAGCAACGGCAACAAAATTTTTATTTCAGGAACAAGACTTCCGTGTAGCCTATTGTCTTTAGGCTATTTCCGTCCAATGCGACTATTCCAGTTATGCTGTTTGTACTGGTTTCTTCCTTTAATACCTTCTCCGTATCGTGGATCCCAATCGCACAAAAAACACGGATATTTTGGACGGCCTGTAATCTATTTTGAGGTCGCAGCAAACGCGCCACTGGTGTTCCTTATATTTGACTTCTTCCAGAATGTGTTTCAAATTATCGAAATTTTCACTAGTGTCAATGCTATACGCAATCGGAACAGAAGGCATACTATTTGTCTTGTGCAAAAGCACAACTTTTAAGCTGATTAGTGAACCATCGATGAATAAACGCAATCATCTTTTTTATAGGTTAACTCTATCGTCTCAATTAACTTTTCAATATCGTTGCAATGAGCGAACTTTTTTGCATCATTCACATTAAAGAACTTTTCCAACTCTTTTTGGCGTTTTCGATATGCTGTTACTTTGGTACCTTTCGCCAGCAAATTATTTCGTTTCAAAAATGAAGCCGTTAGTTAGTTAGATTTTTTCTGAGTCAAACACAAATTTGCAACAATTCCATCCAATTGGTTTTGTGTGACTAGGATTGGGTCCTTTGATGTTTCATAGGATGTACCTTCACCAGGGTCGTATTCTGAGAAGAAATACATGGATGTAGCAGCGGCGGTTGTAGTACTGATTTCTGTTTGAAGATCAATACTTCGGCATGTTGGTACTGGAACGAATTCTGAGTGCGGTAATGTTAATTGGGCACTTGGCACTGCTACATAAGTTCTATTCTTTGCTTTCCTTCTATTCAAAGTTTTATGGTAGTTGAAACATCCATAGCAATTTTCTTCTTGATGCGGGCTGTTGTCTTACCACATCATTGTTATACCAAAAGGCATAGCCTTCTTCTTTTCACTTTTCTATTGCATAAGAGTTGAATAGCAATTAAAGCAAACTTTTTTAGGGGCATAGTTTACGTCAGTGCAAAACTCTTGCAAGAAATATTGTTTATAGGCTTCCAAAAATAAATCACTCACATTTCCACATTTTTCATCGAATGCTATGAAACGTTCACAGACATTACAAAAATGGTCCATTTTACATTTTGGTTCCGACATTTTTAATACAACATACATATATTATACAATGTTTTCTTTGTTATTTTTATGAAACCGATGCACTTAACTTAAATCACTCACAAAATGAAATAAATTCCAAAAAAATTAATAGCGAATTTTATCACGACCGAGCGAAAATTAAAAGACATCAGCTTCGGCTGAGATTCGAGTCTTAAATGAATCTTTATTTTTGAAGTTATTTCGCTTGTGCGAAATAAAAAAAAAATCGCTACCTGTGCGGTGGTTGAAAACAAAAAAGCCTACATATAGACGATCAAAAGTAAGATCAAAACAAAAGAATGAAAAATAAGGAAAAAGCATGAGACTGCTGCTATTGAAAAACTGATGCTGCTTCAACTTACGAAATCTGAAATCCTGCTGTTGCTTCAACTTGCGTTTTCGTCAACAGTTTCAGTCAAGCAAAACGAAAAATGCCGAAGTCGTTGATTGCCGAAGTGCTTTGCAATTTTTCAACGACAATTTTTTGCTTCTGCTAAAACTACCAACTGTTTCGTTTTCGCAAGCACAAGTTTAAGCAGCAGCAGAAGTAGTGAAAACTTTCGTAAGTTTTTAAACGCTGGTTGTGCTTTCAATGTTTTGATTGCAAACTGTGAAGTTAGCCACGCTGCCATAAAAGGCGCCAAGTCATTTGAAAACACACGAGGAAACATTTCAGAAGAAAATTCGAAATAATAACATTCATTAGTTAAGACATTTCTTAGTTTTAAGAGTACAAAAAGTTTATAATTTTATATAAACAATTAATTTATATATACAGGGTGTTTTTTTAGAGGTTTGTTTTTCGAATAGAGATAAAACTGGTATTTTATGGTCAAATCTGGCAACGCTAATGTCATTTATGTTCAGTTTGGTTTGCCATTTCATCATGAACAGGTTGACGAAAGAACAACGCTTGCAAATCGTGCAAATTTATTTCGAAAATAATGGTTCAGTTCGCGAAGTTTACCGCAAGCTCCGTCCATTTTATGGTCGACATAATCGACCATCAGAGCAATTAATTCGGTTAACCATGGGTCGTTTTCGCACTACGTTTACTCTATGTGATAATACGCATCCGCAGAGACGTCGAACAGTGCGCACCGAAGAAACAATTGCCGCTGTAGAGCAAAATGTTGAAGAGGACCCAAATGAATCGATTCGCCACCGTGCACAGCAATTGGAGCTTTGTCCATCAACTTTATGGAAGATTTTGCGCAAAGATCTTGGCTTGCGACCTTACAAGATCCAGTTTGTACAAGAATTAAAGCCGCGAGACCATGCAATGCGTCGTGATTTTGGTGTATGGGCCGAAAATGAGATTGATCTCGATGCTGATTTTCATCGCAAAATTTTGTTCAGTGATGAGGCTCATTTTTGGTTGAATGGCTACGTCAACAAGCAAAATTGCCGCATTTGGAGTGAAGAGAATCCACATGAGACCCTTGAGACGCCATTACATCCACAAAAACTGACTGTTTGGTGTGCTCTATGGGCTGGTGGAGTCATTGGGCCATACTTCTTCCGAAATATTGCTGGAGAGTCAGTTACCGTTAATGGAGACCGGTATAGAGCCATGATAACCGACTATTTTGTTCCCGAATTGGATGGCATGAATGTGGATGAGTTGTGGTTCCAACAAGACGGCGCTATATGCCACACAGCGCACGTCACAATCAATTTATTGAAGGAAACATTCGATGAGCGCATAATTTCGCGGAATGGACCTGTCAATTGGCCACCAAGATCGTGTGATTTGACACCATTGGATTATTTTCTTTGGGGATATGTGAAGTCGCTCGTCTACGCCAACAAACCAGAAACGTTAGGGGACTTGGAAGCCAACATTCGTGGCGTTATTGCCGACATACGGCCCCATATGCTCGAAAAAGTGGTTCAAAATTGGACCTGTAGAATTGTCTTTATTCGAGCCAGCCGCGGCGGCCACATGCCCGAAATCATATTTAAACATTAATGGCATAAAATTATCCTTCCAATAAAGCCAAATTGATGGACATTAAAACGATTTTCCTTTGTTTTATTTCAATTTGAAGCTCTATACCTCTAAAAAAAACACCCTATGCATGTAATGAATTTTCAAGTAAAACAAATTGGACAAGATTTTGCATAAAGTTATTCTGGCTTTGTTTTTATTCATTGAAGAAATTCAGCTTGCTTTGTTTATTTGGTTATTCTTGATATTTTTGTTGTTTTTGATTTTTTTCTATCCTGTGACCCCATCCGGAAAAAAATTCTAGATCCGCGCCTTTTCAGAGCTACCGTAAACAATATCTCGGTTACAGCAGAAAAACTTTGAATTAATAAATACTTATAAGTTCTATGAAATGTTTTGGACTTGAGGATTATTCACAGATAATTATATTTTATGAGAAAATTAAATTAGTTGATAATTCTAAGTTATGTGTGTACTATTGGCAGCGACAATTTTTTTTTAAATAATATCAAGAATCTCAGAGTTTTGGAATTTAAAACCATTTGCGGCACGGGAAAACATTGTCCAAAAATTATCAAATAATTCATGATTTATTTTGACTGAGGGGTCCTATGTAAACAAAAATTAAAAATTCAAATAAGGACCATTCTAGACCACACGTTGCATACGTGACCTTGACGAAAATTTGAGAAAAAGCGATTTGATAAATTCACAGTCGAAATTGCTGTCCGATTCTTTTTTGAGTGTGTTCTCACAGTTGATGTACGTTTTATTATCAGCTGATGCGACCAAAACTTGAGAAGGTGGTGACCGTTCCACAAGATTTGCAACAATAAGACCATGAGTACAAAATTTAGATTTTGGCTAAGTGTTGATGTCAGCAGATAGCCAATGCGGTCCAGTCCACCAAAGGTGATGATTCTTAAGACGTGAAAGAAGGACTCCTCTGGAGGCACAATCAGCTGGGTTGGATTCAGATGCGATATACCGCCAAGAATGTCGTGGAACTTCGTCCAAAATGGTAGCCACTCGATTAGCGACGAATTTAGCCCAGCGACAGGGAGGTGATGACAACCAATGTAAGACTATTTCAGAATCGCACCACGCGTATATGTACTTACTTACTTACTTAGATGGCCATAACAACCCGTTGTCAGGTTACGGCCGACCTCATTAGCTCTCGCCAGGCGCCTCTGTTTTCCGCGCGCCTTCTCCAATCGTTAATGCCAAGCGCGGTTAGGGCTTCCTCAGCTTGGTCTATCCACCGGAGGCATGGTCTCCCTCTTCGTCGTTGACCGGGGACCTTCCCTTCGAATACCTTTTTCGCTGGAGCTTCTTTATCCATACGATGGACATGACCCAGCCAGCGTAGTCGCTGTATTGTTATACGCTTAACTATGTCAATGTCGGCGTAGAGCTCATACAGCTCGTGGTTCATTCGAATGCGATAGTCGTCGCCAACTCGAACAGGACCAAAGATTTTGCGGAGAACTTTCCTCTCGAACACCCCAAGAGCGGCTGCGTCTGTTGTCGAAACCACCCATGCCTCAGCGCCATAAAGAAGCACAGGTAGAATGATCGTCTTGTAGAGTGTTAGCTTTGTCGATCGAGAGAGAGCTCTGCAACGTAATTGCTTACTGAGACCGTAGTAGCACCTATTAGCAATTGTTATTCTCCGCTTAATCTCCAGACTGACATCGTTATTGCTGGTTACGGCAGTGCCAAGGTAAATGAATTCCTTGACAACTTCTAATTCACAGTTGCCCGCTGTAACATGAGAGTATAGATCCCGTGCTCTCTTGTTGTTGTTAGTAGACATCATGTATTTCGTCTTGCCCTCGTTTACCGTCAAACCCACTTTGGCTGATTCCTTTTCAATAGCAGTGAAAGCAGCAGTTACATCTCTCTTACTCCGACCGATAATATCAATATCATCAGCGTACGCAAGGAGCTGAACACCTTTGAAGAAAATGGTGCCATTATGATGCACACCGGCTTTTCGTACGATCCCCTCCATAATGAAATTGAAGAGATCGCACGAGAGCGGGTCGCCTTGTCTGAAACCTCGCTCGGTATTAAAAGTTCCGGAGAGGTCATTCCCTACCTTGACGGAGCTACACGTATTGCTCAACGTCATCCTGCAGACCCTTATCAACTTTGCAGGTATACCGAACTCAGACATTGTTGCGTATAGGCAATCCCGCACTGGGCTATTGAACGCAGCTTTATAATCGACGAAGAGATGGTGAGTGTCGATTTGATATTCATGGGTATCACGCGTATATGTGATCGGGTTTAATCGAAAGTGACGATGTAATAAGGGTGAGAAGACGAGTCAACAGCACAGCACCGCAAAGTTCTAAGCGAGGTATTGAAACTGGCTTAATAGGAGCTACATACCTTCATCTTAGCGGCAATAATGCTTATTTTATATATCCTTTCATTGATCTTACATCTACTGTAAACAACGGCAGAGTAGGCTACCGAAGAAGCAACGGAGAATCCGTGTTGCTCAAAATCTTTTTCAGATGTGCGAATATTCCTTTGAACACAAACTGTTTCAAAATGATGCAGCTCTTCCCTATAGCTCATCCACCGCTGAGCCAGGTGCGATGGTAAAGGGTCGTCCCATCCAAGATTTAAGTCTGAGGACCACAGCTCTTGAAACAGTATTTTAAAAAGAATGACCGATGGAGCCAGCAACCCGAGAGGATCAAAAAATTAGAGACACTTCCGAGAGAATAGTATGTCGCGTTGGTGCGGGCGAATAATTATCTTTCAACATATGGTAGGCAAACTCATCACTTGCGGGGTTCCAAAACATCCCCAAAACCTTGATAATAGATTCTGAGTGCTCAAGATCGAAAGCAGAGTATTCGCGATCCGTGGTAGGTAACGAAGCTAACAACGGCCAACAGTTTGAGCTCCATTTACGAAATTGAAGTTGAGCATTAGACAGCAATGAAATTAGTTCCGATTTCAGGGCCATTAAATCATCAGAAGTCTCTGCTCCAGTCATGACATCATCAACGTATACATCCTCTAATAGCACTTTGAAGGCGGTGATAACACTAGTTTACAAGAAAAAAGATCTGGTTTCTCATACGCTTTTTTCGATGTATTTTGGGGCGTAGATTCCAAAAATGGCAACCATTTTTTTTTCTTAAGAATCGTTTTCGAGATATCCTCAAAAAACCCCTTTTTCGGCCCTTTTTTCATTTATTTGACTATATCTCCATGAATTTTTTTTCGACTCAAAAACAACTTTCAGGTTTCGAAAGATATTTGTATTTCCTTTCTAACGATTTGCTTTTTGTTTGAATCGAATACTATTTAATGGAGTTATAAGCGCTCAAAGTTCAAAAAAACTGACTTTTTTGGTCTTTTTTAAAAATCACTAAATTTCAATTGCTCCATTTGAATAAAATTTTTTTTCTTTTTTATATTTTTAAAATTTTTATTGAAAGACTATTCTATTGCAAATATTTTAAGTATAATTTTGCGAAAATCGGACAAAAAATGTGGAAGTTATTCGAAAAAACACTAAAAAATTGCAATAAAATTAAACAAAAATTCATACGTTTTTTACTTAAAAAGAAACGGAGAATAAAAGTAAAGCGCCACACACAAACACAATCGTATGTATTTTCGTTTAATTTTATTGCAAGTTTCTTACTGTTTTTTCGAATAACTTCTACAGTTTTTGTCCGATTTTCGCTAAATTATACTTAAAATATTTGGAAAAGAATAGTGTTTCATTAAAAATTTTAAAAATATGAAAAAGAAAAAATTTTTCATTCAAATGGAGCAATTGAAATTTAGTAATTTTTAAAAAAGACCAAAAAAGTCAGTTTTTTTGAACTTTGAGCGCTTGTAACTCCATTAAATATTATTCGATTCAAACAAAAAGCATATCGTTAGAAAGGAAATACAAATATCTTTCGAAAACTGAAAGTCGTTTTTGAGTCGAAAAAAAATTCATGGAGATATAGTCAAATAAATGAAAAAAGTGCCGAAAAAGGGGGTTTTTGGGGATATCTCGAAAACGATTCTTAAGAAAAAAAAAATGGTTGCCATTTTTGGAATCTACGCCCCAAAATACATCGAAAAAAATCTATGAGAAACCAGATCTCGAGATCAAGCCCAAATTTGTAAACTAGTGTAATCTTCTGCCAATTGTATTAAGACCTGGACAGACAAAAAAGGGCGGAGACAGTTCCATAGGTTACAGTGCGCAAACGGTAATGTTGGATATTATCAGACGGATTTTCACGCCATACAATTCGCTGATAGTCTAGGTGCTTTTCATCAACCCAAATTTGGCGAAATATTTTGACAAATTCGGCTGTGAACACTACATGGTGCTGACGAAAACGTAAACAAACTACTATCAAATCGCGTTGAATTGGTGGACCGATGAACAACATGTTGTCATTATCGCCATCCTTAGGGAGATATAATGAAAAAGAAAAATGCCAAATTATTTTTTTTTTATATATTTTGTCTTATGTTCAACAGTGTCAGTTTGTGCCAAATTTTTGACTTTTATTCTCGAACAAACAAAAAATTGTTTTCTTTCGGCCCGTACTTTTTACATGTGAAGAAAATACTATAAACAATTTACTTATGCCATTTCGACAATCGCAACACTGATTCACTTTCCGACTTTTCGAGGCTACTTGCTCAACTAATTTGCCTCGAAAGTTTTCGAGGGTTGAGCAAACTTGTCTTTAAACAAATTATTTTCATTTTCGAGGCTCGAAAATGTGCTCAGTTTTCGCAGTTCACGCAGTTTTCGAGACTTTTTCGTGTTTTCAGGAATACCCTCATTATTAATTGCGTTTAAATAAGTATTTGTATTTGTTTGGACAATTCGATATGTCCATCCGGTTTGAAGCACCATAAATTTTTGCGATTTATCCGATTAAAGACGCTTGTTGCGTTTATGCTGGTTTTATTATAGCTAACTTTATTCAAATTAACAAATTTCGTAAGAGCTTGATTTAACGAAAGAAAAGTAAAAGAAGCTAAGTAAAAACATGAGTGCGGCAGAGCGCACACACATACTTACGCATATTAATACAGGGCCTTAACACGAATTATGTACCTTAAATGAGGCTGAATATATTTATAAGAGCTAAGTTTTAATAGAATCACTCATATAGTACACTTAATGTAACATTAAACGTTTTAAGCTTATATGGTAGGTGCCACGCCCACTAAGGGAAAAATTTTTCCTAAGATTTTGTGATATTTAAGAAATGTTTCACTACCACTAAATCATTTTCATTATTTCCATTATAATTTAATTTAATAATAGAGCTGGGCAATAAGGATTACGACTACAAAATGATTACGATTACAGTAATCCTTAAAAACAAAAAAAACGGGATTACAATTAACGTAATCGTTCAACGAAGACTTTAAGATTACGATTGCAGCAATCGTTATTTTAAAAAAGTCGCAATTACGATTACAGTAATCGTAATCTTAAAGTAATTTTACAGTAATTTTAATCCCGTTTTTTTTGTATAAGGAGATTTATTTTTTGATTTTTTGGTAAGTACATAGCATAGTACATACAACTACTTTGTTTACGATTACTTAAAAAATCGTAATTTACGAAAATGTCAATTAAGTTTTTGAAAAAAAGAAAAAAGCATGGTGCTACGTAACCTCAAATATGTCGAAAAACAGTGTTTTTTGCACTTTTAGGTTAGAATATCTCAAAAACCTTACGTAATAGAGCATTTCAGAGGTTTCAGGGTATCCTAAGCCACAATAAATCAGAAATTAAGTCTAAAAAGGAAAAAAAAAGTTTCAATTTGTAGGACTGTGTAATCGTAATCCTAGACGCTGTCAATTACACATGTAATCCTTATCTCCCAACTCTGTTTAATAATAATCTAAAAATTTCCATTTTTACTAATCTAATTTAGTAATGAAAATTATACATTACATATTTATTGCATTACCCCCATGTATAATCCCCAATGTAATAATCCTTTTATCCCATTTTCTACCGGTGCTCGATTAATCGCACGTGAAATTTGTGTATTTACAATAATTTTTTACACTATGAAGATAAATGATATCCGCAAAACAGTTAATATCATATTTTAGTTTGATCTTTTAGCTATTCAATAATAATATTTACCACCCGCCATCCCTACTAATAAGTCTAGAGGGGGGTAGTTGAAAAATAACTTGCCGATAGACCTTTCTTGTAAATTATGTTAAAAATATATTATTAAAAAACAAAAAAAAAATTATGAGGTCTTATACCCAAAAATCCAATCTATCTTCTGCAATCAAAAAATAAACACCTTTGCAACACTTGGATGGCACAGGTATGAGTTAAAATAAGTGTTCCATTAATCAAACGTTGGAGCTCATCGCATACCATAAAATCCCATACAAATGAGACATGTGTAATAAAAGTGAATAGACACAATTTATTCAGTAAAAACAATTGTTTAATGAATTTTTATGATTTTAGATAATTAAGCGATTAGTAATGAGATTGTAAAAATAATAAGTATTTGCTTAGCAATCGAAGAAAGAAGTAGAAAAATAAAAAAAATTGTTTTCATGGAAAACTTTGAAGCAATCGTTGCTTGCCACATTTCCCTCACATCTAAATTGCTAGTTTACCAGAGCTTTTCAGCTGAAATCGACGTAAATTGCGCGGTCCCTGAGACTCCAGGTCAGCATCTAAGTACTTCCATTCCTTCTTCATCATCGGCCAACAGAAGGGGCTCAGTGACAGACAACTAGGATTGTTTCTGGCTGATTGGCTTCTCTTTTTATATTTTGCGTTCAAACGACATACGTTCTTTCCATGGATATTGACTCAATAATTTTGAATGGCGTAGTCCTACAGATCAACGCCACCCATCCCCTCGTTATAGCTGCGAAGCATAACAGGCTGATCCACGTTGAGAAATTGGCCCTTCCTTAGAAAATCTAGTTGTGTTTTTTTTAACGCCGAATAGGGTGGAGTGGAGTGGAATCTGATCGTATTTTCCTTATCCTTATAACCTTGCCAGCGGCCCTTAGAGTCGCACATATAATAACGTTCGCAGCGAGGTATATACTTTTCAGTCTTCATATTAGTAGTACCAGCCGCTACACAATTACAGCGAACAGTTCCAGTGGCACAGAAACCCTTTTCTGATAGCAAATATAGGAGATGATAACATGTGAAGAAGTTGTCGAATAATACTACTTGACACATGGGGGCCTCGACTCTGCTGAGAAAACGGAGAACTACATCAGCTCCAAGATCAACTTCTGTGTTGAAAGGGATGAACAAGAACAAATAGCCGGTTGACAAATGGAGTCACTAAAGCTTATGTCGGCTTTCCCTTAATAAATATTTTGCAATATAACGGCCGAAATAAGCCACCATCTGCTCGTCTAAAAATTTAAAGATATGATAAATACGTACAAAACACCTCTAATCCTGTGAAAACATAATAGAAATAGGAGAGGCGCTGTCACTTGGAGCAAAAATTTGAAATTTCGTATTTGTAAGGGATCTTATGTTATGGGATAAGCGCCATCGCTCGATTAACCAAACATTTGATTTTTTAACATAACGGGAAAACGGGTAAATGTAAAATTAATTGTAATTACTATAGAAATATTGGTTAAGAGTACTTGTTGTTGATTTCTGAAGATCAGTAGCACATGAGCCTGATTTTACACGTCTGTAAAGTGTAATCAAGTACTTTATTATGTTACTCCTCTCGTAACTATGAAAATGGAATAAGTACTTAATTCATTTATTAATTTCCAGGAACCGGTAACTTTTTTTTCAAACTTTTACAAGAGCTTTCTCTCACCGTTGTTGTTACTTTTAAGTTAAATGCGCTTTCATTCGCAAATGCAGTTATGTATAGATGTAACAACTGTTTTCTTTTTATTTCTCAACAATTTGCTATTTGGATTTGATGCTTTTAAACTGCCGATTCAACTAATGCAGGAGCTTTTGTATCCTTAACGACCCATGTCATAAAGAGTGATGTAAAGATATTGCTACTTTGTTTTATATGCCCAGATCACTGAGTAGCACTTTTCGTAAATGGAGTGTGCTGGAAGTTTTTTGTAAAAGGCTATTTAAGGGCGTCAGGAATTTTTTCTACAATTTTAAAATAAAAATTTTGGAGTTTTTTTTTTATTTTTTATTTTGTGCTTCTTTCAAAAGAACTAACGTTTTGTATATTTTCACCCTTTCAAGGGAACACAATATGACAATATTTTTTTTTTTTTCAGAACTTGCTTACTTATCAATTGTTGTATGTGATTACTTACATATATTGTTTCCTAACACTAAACGCCTAACGATTCCACAATGTTGATCCTATCAAATTCAACATAGTGCAAAGTCAATTGGATTTCAAGGCTGCTGCTCAATCTAAAATGGGTTTTTTTGTTTTTTCATGCACCGCTACGAGTATAACTCTAAAATATTTTATTTTTATGACTAGGGAACCGTTTAATTAATGTTAGCAACAAGCAGCATTTGCTTCATCCATATTCATGATTTTAGTGTTTACAAACGAAGCGTTTTCGTGGAAGTTTGAATTCATTGTTGTTGTTGTTATTGTAGTTGTTAATTTCTCTTGTGAATTTGTAATGAGGGTATGCAAATTCAGCTGAGCAATTACTCAAACGAAGAAACTAACAATAAGGAAGGTTACCCCTGTCAACTAGCTGTTTAGTTGTCATCTTCTTATCTGGCACTCCCATCCGCCCACACGCCATTTGTTCATCTAGCCATCTTCCATTTTACTCATCAGCGCTTTCGAATGATTGTACAGTTAGTGTTTTAAGTTGTGTTTTGTGGTGCTACGCCGTTGTTGTTATTGTTGTGTACGCGTGTGTATGTGTGTACTAAGGATGAAAAGCCGCAGTTATTTTCCACATTTAAAGAAAAACATTTGTTCGCGTGCTCACTTCTTTTGTTTGCAATTTCTCTTGTGCTCTCACACAATGAAGTTAAAAATACCAACATAAACAACAACAGAACCGCACCAGCAATTGTAGAAAATCAGCGGCATCACGAGATGATGGCGTTGATTGCAAGTGCATAGCACTGAAGGAAGAGGTAAGAAGAAAGGGAGCGTAACGCAGTGTGACGCAGCGGGTCGCACTTAAGTTGTCGCTTTAACCGTCATCATCATTATCGTCAGCTGATTTATAGCTTCCGGTTGTGCACAGTCATGTCATTTAAGATTTTATGAGACGCGTGTCTCCTCTGTTCAGTTCAGACGTTGCGGCTGTGGACTATTTTCACACGCTTTGTGCTCGCAATTGTAAGGGAGGGACAATTTAGCCAAACAGCCTACAGAGAGCGTGAATAGTTATGATAATGTAGCAGCTATCTCTGCGGCTACTAAAATGCTTCCTATTTTGCTGCGATTCTTCATTACAGCTACGAGTATAATGACGAAGATAAATTACAGGAAGCTCTGGTTGCCCCTCATGCGCTTAGCAATTGTATTTTCTAATTCAAGAACATGCTGCTGTTAGTTCAAGAATGGAATGACAGATATGGAGGAAAACTTGGTTTATTCAATCGCTATAGGTATAACGAAGAAATTGTGAAGTACATACATACGTATTAGACAGTGCCAAACGATTTTTATTAATGTTGCTCCTATTTCGGTCAATTTTGCATAGAAAGGTGGCACAAAGCGTAAAATAGTAGAATATAAACATTTTTCTTATAAAACTTCATATGCTGTAATTCTTGCAGATATTCCTCTGCAGCTTTATTTTCATTTCAACGAGTAACATAAAACTTCCTATATATTGGAGGTATTACATGTTTGGCTAGTCCAAAGACCAGTGCCGGATTAAGAATACTCGATGCTCTAAGCAATCCCCTCCTGTGGACCCCCTATCCGCTAGTAAACTAGTATCGGTTTTTAAAGATTTTTAACGTATATATTATAACGAGATAGATCATTACGTTTATACGTTAGAGTACTTACGAAAGACGAAAAAGATACGTGGAATAGGTATTACAATAAAAACCCATGCATACATTTTTTTATTTATTGAAATGCCAATTCCAACTTTTACGGGCATTAAATTCGGAGAAAATAGTTTTTAAGTTCAACCATTTTAGCAGATTTGCCTCTATATATAGTATTAATAAAGCATCGAGCCCCTCCTGCAGCATCGTCGTTATTCTCTCACTTTTTATTATTTTCAATTTCAAAAATATCGTTCCGCTGTGCAGTTCGATATCATCAGGCATTAAAATCAGAGCTTGAAATAAACTTTTATAAAAGTTTTTTTTTAGGTAAAAGTAAACTTTAAACTTTTATTTTTGTGAAATAAAAGTAAAAGTTTCCTTAAAACTTTTATATCCGAAAATAAAAGTAAAAGTTTTTTTTAACTTTTATTTCAAAAAGTCAAAAAAAACTTTTTAAAAAAACTTTTATTAATAAAAGTTTTTTTTAAAAGTTTTTTTTGACTTTTATTAATAAAAGTTTTTTTTAAAAGTTTTTTTTAACTTATATTTTTAACAGTCACATGCAAAGAGTTTTTTTTGACTTTTATTTTTCAAAAGGCGAAAATAAAAGTTTTTTTTGTATGAAAGAACGAGGAAAATCCAAAAAAAATATCTTGTATCACTAAGCAAAAAATTTCAAAGGAGAAAACTTAGGATTATTGATAATAAAGTCCAAAGGAAAATACTTAAGATGTTTCTGAAAAGAAAGAAATTTATGATAATTATGCACTTATAATTTTTAGAAAAATTGTGCTTAACGCATCAATGGGAAAAGGCCGAAAATGGATTTTGGGAGTACAGGGGAGGTTCCTGACCCTCCATAGAGGTGTTTTGGACCCATATTTCGAAAAAAATTTTATTGCACGAATCGATGGGAAAAGGCCGAAAATGATTTTGGAAGTGACAAGTGAGGTCCCCGACCCTCCTAAATGGGATTTTTGGACCCATTTATCGAAAAAAATTTTATTGCACGAATCGATGGGAAAAGGCCGAAAATGGGTTTTGGAAGTGACAAAAGAGGTCCCCGAACCTCCTAAATGGGATTTTTGGACCAATTTTTCGAAAAAAATTTTATTGCACGAATCGATGGGAAAAGGCCGAAAATGGATTTTGGAAGTGACAAGTGAGGTCCCCGACCCTCTTAAATGGGATTTTTGGACCCATTTTTCGAAAAAAATTTTATTGCACGAAGGGTCCAAAAACCCTTTTAGGATGGTCGGGGACCTCACTTGTCACTTCCAAATTCCATTTTCGGCCTTTTCCCATCGATTCGTGCAATAAAATTTTTTTCGAAAAATTGGTCCAAAAATCCCATTTAGGAGGGTCGGGGACATCACTTGTCACTTCCAAAATCCATTTAGGGCCTTTTGCCATCGATTCGTGGAATAAAATTTTTTTCGATAAATGGGTCCAAAAATCCCATTTAGGAGGGTCGGGGACCTCACTTGTCACTTCCAAAATCCATTTTCGGCCTTTTCCCATCGATTCGTGCAATAAATTTTTTTTCGAAAAATGGGTCCAAAAAACCCATTTAGGAGGGTCGCGGACCTCACTTGTCACTTCCAAAATCCATTTTCGGTCTTTTCCCATCAATTCGTGCAATAAAAATTTTTTCGAAAAATGGGTCCAAAAATCCCATTTAGGAGGGTCGGGGACCTCACTTGTCACTTCCAAAATCCATTTTCGGCCTTTTCCCATCGATTCGTGCAATAAAATTTTTTTCGATAAATGGGTCCAAAAATCCCATTTAGGAGGGTCGGGGACCTCACTTGTCACTTCCAAAATCATTTTCGGCCTTTTCCCATCGATTCGTGCAATAAAATTTTTTTCGAAATATGGGTCCAAAACACCTCTTTGGAGGGTCAGGAACCTCCCTTGTACTCCCAAAATCCATTTTCGGCCTTTTCCCATTGATGCGTTAAGCACAATTTTTCTAAAAATTATAAGTGCATAATTATCATAAATTTCTTTCTTTTCAGAAACATCTTAAGTATTTTCCCTTGGACTTTATTATCAATAATCCTAAGTTTTCTCCTTTGAAATTTTTTGCTTAGCGATCCAAGATATTTTTTTTGGATTTTCCTCGTTCTTTCATACAAAAAAAACTTTTATTTTCGCCTTTTGAAAAATAAAAGTCAAAAAAAACTCTTTGCATGTGACTGTTAAAAATATAAGTTAAAAAAAACTTTTAAAAAAAACTTTTATTAATAAAAGTCAAAAAAAACTTTTAAAAAAAACTTTTATTAATAAAAGTTTTTTTTAAAAGTTTTTCAGAAAAACTCTTATGAAAAAGTTTTTTATAAAAGTTTTTCAGAAAAACTCTTATGAAAAAGTTTTTTATAAAAGTTTTTTGAAAAAACTTTTATGTAAAAACTTTTTGAAAAAGTTTTTTGGAAAAACTTTTATTCAATAAAAGTTTTTGAAGAAAGTTTATAAAAACTTTTATAACAAAAAAGTTTTAAGAAACTTTTATTTTGAAAACTTTTTGAATAAAAGTATAAAAGTTTCAAGGTCTGATTAAAATATACACAAGGCTGTGTCCATATTACGGAACGTTGATTCAATTTAATCATCTTGTATTATTTTGTACAATTGTGAGTGAGTTTGATATGAACTTGCGCGAGGCAAATCACTGGAACTTATTTATATATGCCATATGAATGAAACTCCTGAATTTTCGTTTCTAAATTGTTATTAAGGTCTTGTGGATATGCGTCTACTAAATTTCTACAATGCTGACTGTATTTTGATCGGGGCACATAATTTTATCGGCATCGGGTATTTGAGTCAGGAATGAGAATTTGTCTGCTATTATTTTATATATTCCTCCCCTTCTTTGCATCTCAACATTCAGTTTATCAATGACGTCATAAAAGCTCATGATTGTTCAATCGGACTGAGACTTACTTCAGAGACTAGACCGTCACCTAGCATTTTTTTTCCTTCGTCTTTGACGCGTATATTTAAAATCCACATCTGGTAGATTTTCTTCTTCGCAAGCTTCTAAGTTTTCAAATTATCGTAATTTTTCTAAAAAATCGACGAGCTATTTCTACAGATAGGCGCACGACTCTAGAGTGACTTTCGGGCCTTGTAATACCTTACAGACTTTCCGGAAGGTTTGCTTAATTTCGTCGCACATGAACAACATTCTAACTCTAATTCCTGAAATTTATCTGACAAATTGCCTGCTTCTCTTCTGGTTTCTCCTTTTTGCATGTCATCCACAGAAATTACGTCTAATGTATATATAATTTTATTATATGTCTCTGAAATAAATTTCTACTTGGTCATTGCTCTAGTCAATTTAAACGCTCGTGTCTTAAAACAGCCTTGCATTTCGTGTGCGAGAAAGTATTTTTTCGGTGAGATTTACGGATCTGCCAAAGACCCTAAGGTATTAGTTATTATTATTTTTTCGTACTTAATATTTAGTTTAAAAAATTAACATACACAACAAATTTAGAAGGAGCTTGTTTATAGTGCACAAATCGCTCTTAAAAGTCTAATAGTGAAAGAGCTGGCTACATAAAACTGCACTGATCGAATATAGTCGTGATTTTCAATTTATAAGTTCCCAATGACCTTGTCAAAACTAGCTTTCATTTTTCAGAAGTCGCATTGGAGGCGGAGAGTGTAGGTGAACGGTCAAACGTATTAAGTTTTCTGTCTTTCTGTCTTTTGAAATCAGGTTTACGGGAAAACCAAGAAAGCTAATTGAATGAAATACCACCCATACTCCATATTTTTTCGACTTAAAAAAATCGAATAAAAACCAAGAAATTTAAATGTGACACGCCCATTTCTCCAATTCCGCCTACTTTTGGTTTACTAAATTAAATTCGTCATTGACATCCACATACCAAATCTTAGCCCAATAGGTTGTATAATTTCCGATATATGCCGTAATTAGTCTTAAAATTTAGGGCGGTGACGCACCCACTGGTGTTATATGGTCCAATTTTTATCCAGAAATAGCTTTCCATAAGCAACACTCTATCACCAAATTTTTGTATGCTACTTTAGGTATTTTATTTGTACAAGAAGTGCCACGCTCACTGGCGCTATTTCGCAAACTTTTGATTCAGGTATACCTTATAGCAAATAAACCACCTAAATTAAATTTTATATCAATTGTTGCAATAGTTCAATTAATATAGCGATTACAAATTTATGGTAATACAGGAGGCGCCACGCCCACTACTGCAATCCCGTCAATTTTCACTTAATTTCAAAGCCCATATCAGCCGACACCTCCAAACCAAATTTTATGAAGATAACTCTCATAGCACACTAACTATAACATTAAACGCTTGTATGGGAGGTGCCACGCCCACATGCTTCATTGCGGCAAATTTTTGCTAAAACTCAACTTCTAGCAAGTATATCTGCCTTATAAAATTACGTCGTTAGTTCTCTTAATAAACCCGTTTATAAATATTGTGGGCTGTGCCACGCCCTTCAACGAGTTTTAACAGTAAAGTGGCTGAGCTTGTATTGATGAATGCTTTCAGCGGCATCTTCTCCAAAATTTTTATGAAAATCGTTTATGCCAATTTTGAGGTATACGAAATCAAAATCTTTAACTATTAAAAAGTGTCACAAAATTTAGGGCTGTGCCATGCCCCTGTAGGAAGCTTTAAAAACTTGAAACCTAGCCTCATCTTAATCTTGTTCATATGTGCATCAAATCACCAAGTTTCATCAAAATCGCAACAATTTTTTTCAAAATTGGCCTCAGTAAATGTACATAGAGCATGGGCGGTAGGCGTTTCCGTACACCGATTTCGTCCATTTTCAATAGCAAGATGCCTGCAAGAAGGTGTGACCTGTGTGTGCTAATTTTACTTAATTTGCTATCTTGGTTTTTCCGTAAACCTGATTTCAACAGACAGACAATCGGATATCGCTAAAACAACTCAGGTGGTGATACTGATCAAGAACATATATACTTTTCATGCCTGCCACGCCTCCTTCTATGTGTTACAAACGGAAGGACAAAGTGAGTATACCCTCGGTGTATGGTAAAAAAAATGTGAAATGCAAAAACAGTTGAAACATTTGAAAAAGACTGAAAAAGTTGCAAAAATATGGACCCCGTTTTTGGGGTCATCTTTTCTTAAACGAGTGGCAACCCATGTTTGGGATAGGATTCGACAAGGCAATACTTTAGGCTTTTCGATATCTATCATTTGACTTAAATTTCAAGCTGTTATCTTCATTAATGAAAATTGACCCTAAAAACCGGTGAAAACCCATGTTTTGGGACAGGATTCAACAACGCAATCCCAGGTATTTTATTTAGGCCTCTTCGAGTTATATCATTTGGCATACATTTCAAGCTGTTATGTACTACAGTTTTAATTAGAACAACAAAATTGGCTGAAATTCGGCCATTTTCGGCCATCGGGACAGGCTTTGGCAAGGCAACCCTAGATATTCTATTTAAGCTCGTCGAGCCCTATTATTTGGCATGCATCCCATCCTGTAATCTTACACTCGACTTTTCTACAGCCGGCTCTTGGATTAATAGGATATATTAGAAAAAGTCAAAAGGTTGAAAAAGTTTAAAGAAAATAGAAAATGTTGATTAAAATCGAATAGAAATGAAAAAGTTTAATATGCCACTCACACTTCTCCAACTTCGCTTCTTTTGGTTCAATAAATTATATATGTGATCGACAATCTCACACAAAATTTCAGCACAATAGCTTGTATAGTTTGCGACATATGCCGTAGTTAGCCTTAAAATTTAGGGCAGTGACACACCAACTGGTAAAATCCAGTTCGATTTTGATCCAGAAATAGCTTTCCATAAGCAAACCTCTTGCTCCAAATTTTAGTATGATTGCTCACATATTTCGATAAATATATCACTTAAAGTTTTTTTTTGTTGTATAGGAGGTGACACGCCCATTGGTGCTATTTGGTTCACTTTTCATTCAAGTATTCTTTATAACTAGATAGCAAATTATATGAAGATTACTCTCATAGCACACTATCTATCACAATATACGCTTTTTGCTTATATGGAAGGTGCCACACCCACAGGTGATATTGGACCAATTAGCAAGTATACCTACCTCACTAAATTTCAAAACGATTACGTTTTTAGTTTTCTTAATATAACGTTTATACATATTGTGAGCTATGTCACGCCTTTCAACTAGTTTTTCCAGTATACAAGCAGAGCTTGTATTGAGGACAGTTTTCAGTGGCATCATCTCTAAAATTTTTATGAAAATTGTATGTAGAGTAACTTCGGGTATTGTGATATGGTCATGTAATGTGATATGCCATCATATTTCCTTAAATAAGCAATTCTCGACAAAATTTTTGTTGTCAACATAGCAGTAACGGAAAAAGATATGTGCTGCAAGGTTTTGCGCGTTCGCACTCACTGTTTTTGATCTCAATGCGGTGAAATTGATTTAGCCACAAATCGAGTAAATGAATATATTTTGTCACAAATAATGTGAATTCTTTATTTGCTGAAATGTGTTTTAATAAAAATAACCCGAGTATATTAAAAGTGAAATTCGGGCAATGTGATATAGTCCAATTTGGTCCACCCAGCAAGGACATTACCCAGGGCCGTATCAAGGGGGGAGGAGATAAGGTGGGAGAGAACCCCCCCCCCGAAATATTTTGACGGACACTATATAGAAACGATTTTGTAAAGACTATGTTAAAACGATTTTGTGAGAAATACTTTATAAAAAATGATTATGAGAAAAGAACAGGCAGCTTATAAATATAATTTTTGAAAAAAGATCTAAAAAAAAGTCATAAGATTATAAAAACTATACATGCGGAAACAAAGCACATTCGCTTACATAAAAATCATAATTGTATGTTGTTGAACTGCCGCTCATCACTGTCTGAACGTATTTATTGCATTTTGATTTTCACTGTTGGCAACTGTGTAGTTACAAATAATATATAGTAGTACCAGGAGACCGACCATAGTTCGGTTTTGAGGCTTAAAAAGTCGAAAAAATAAGCCATATGTTGAAAGAAATTAAATGAAGAATCATATGGTTAAAAAGTTATGGAAAATGTTGAAATGGGTTGAAAAGCGGGAAAATGTTGGAGAATTCGGAAAATATGGAAATGATCGAAAAAAATTGAAAGAAGTTGAAAAATTTTTGAAACAGGTGAATAAGGCTGAAGGAGTCGAAAAAATTTGGAAAATGTTGAAAAAAGTTAAATTGGTTGAAAACGTTCAAATAAATTAAAAGGGGAAATGTTGAAAAAAATTGAGAGAGGTTGAAACAGGTTAAAAAGGCTGATGAAGTCAATAATATAGAAGTGTTGAAAAAGTTGAAAGAGGTTGAAAACGTTGAAAGAGGTTGAAAATCTTCAAAATGTTGAATGCGGTTGAAGAAGTCGAAAAAAGTTAAATGAGTTTGAAAAAATAGAAAAGCTATGGAGAAAGTTGAAAGAGATTCAAATACTTTAAAATCGCTAATAAAGAAATTGAAACGGTTGAAAGTCAAAAAATATGGAAAATATTGAAAAAAGTTGAAGGAGATTGAATAAGTCCGATATATTTAAGAAATATTAAAGAGGGTTCAAAAGCTGAAAATAAATGAATAAAGTTGAAAAGAATGTTGGAGCAGTTGAAAAAGGCTAAAAAGTCGATAGAATATGGAAAGTTACGAAAAAATTTGAATACGTTTGAAAAAGTCGAAAAAAATTGATTGAGGTTGCAAAGGTTGAAACAGTATAAGCTGGTTGATAACATCAATAAAATATGAACAATGTTGAAAAAAGTTGAAGAGGTTGAAAGGCTCGAAAAAAGCTGAAAACAGATGAAAATTTGAAAAAAAATTAAAGCAGGTTCAAAAATTCAAGTTGAAAAATCTTGGTTAATTTAATTAAGTTGAAAGGGGGTTAAAAAAGTCGAAAAGAAAATGTTGAGAAAAGTTAAAATATTAAAAAAAATATTCAAAAAAACCAGGACTTCTCACTTTCGCTTATAACTTATAACTTAATGTTAACAAGTGCCACGCCCGCTGATGCAATCCGCCGAAGTCTTATGATAGAAATTCTTGTCTATTTTTTTTTGTAATTTTCGTTTTGCGTTTGCGACAGACGACAAATTCTGTACCTCGACAATTTTGCTTTTCCCCTCTTGCCAACAAACAAGAAAAATTTTCCGAAATAGTTTCTGTTTCTGCGTTTTCTCTAGAGCAGTGGTTTCCAAACTATTTTGGCCGTGGAACCCCCAAATTTGTTGCCGATGTTCGTGAAACCCTGAATATTTTTTAAACAACGACTTTTCAAAATTTAATTTTTGTGTATTTAAAATTAATTGAATCAAACAAAACCTAAAAGAAAGACAATTCATCAAAGAAATAATTAATAAAAATATAAGACATATACTAAAATAAATGAAAAAACTTTTAAGTGAAGAATGCATCTGGGTCAGAATACGCGAAACCGACATGTCTGAAATGTTTTTCAAAGTTTTTTATATAAATCAGTAGCTGCAAGTGGTAGAAATTAGTGTACGGAAAAATTTTTTAAAAAAAATTGTTGTTGCAATAATTATTGCCAGTCAAAGTTTTCATTAACCTTTTTTTTAAAATGCTATAAGTTTTGAACTGCTTGACTGATTGTGACGAAATTTCTTAATTTCTGTAGATAATAAGTTGAACTTATGTATTAAAAAAAAAAAGTTGCAAAAATTTGGCATTTTTGTTGTTAATAAGCAATTTTTCTATCAGCAATTGAATTTTAATGACTTGCTCCGCCTCGAAAAAATCTGAAAAAAAATTACAGAGATGCATTGAACCCTTCCAAACTAGAATTCGTCAAAAAAATCGTGGAGCCTCAATTAGTTTTTTACGGTATAAATATTATAGTGGTACCGGCGGACGAAAAATGCATAAAAGTTTTGTTGTTTTTCAAAAAAATCAATAACACTAGTTTACAAGAAAAAGGATCGGGTTTCTCATAGACTTTTTTCCATGTATTTTGGGGCGTAGTTTCCAAAAATGGCAACCATTTTTTTTTTTCTTACGAATCGTTCTCGAGATATCCCCAAAAAACCCCTTTTTCGGCACCTTTTTTTGTTTCCATATTTTTAGAATTAAAAATAAAAGGCCATTGTTTTGCAAATATTTTAAGAATAATTTTGCGGATATCGGACAAAAAATGTAAAAGTTATTCGAGAAAACAGTAAAAAACTTGCAATAAAATTTAACGAAAATACATTTGTTTTTTATATAATTTTACTGCAAGTTTTTCACTGTTTTCTCAAATAACTTCTACATTTTTTGTCCGATATCCACAAAATTATTCTTAAAATAATTGCAAAGCAATAGCCTTTTATTTTTAATTCTAAAAATATGGAAACAAAAAAATTTTTCATTCAAATGAAGCAGTTGAAATTTAGTGATTTTTAAAAAAGTCAGTTTTTTTGAACTTTGAGCGCTTGTAACTTCATCAAATCGTATTCGATTCAAGGAAACAGTATATCGTTAGAAAAGGAATAAAAATATCTTTGGAGCGCTGAAAACTGTTTTTGAGTCGAAAAAAAATTAATCGAGATATAGCCAAATAAATGAAAAAGGTGCCGAAAAAGGGGTTTTTTGGGGATATCTTGAAAACGATTCGTAAGAAGAAAAAATGGGTGCAATTTTTGGAAACTACGCCCCAAAATACATGGAAAAAAGTCTATGAGAAACCCGATCCTTTTTCTTGTAAACTAGTGTTAATGATTTTTTTGAAAAACAACAAAGTTTTTATGCATTTTTCGTCCGCCCGGTACCACTATAATATTTATACCGTAAAAACTAATTGAGGCTCCACGATTTTTTTGACGAATTCTAGTTTGGAAGGGTTCAATGCATCTCTGTAATTTTTTTTCAGATTTTTTCGAGGCGGAGCAAGTCATTAAAATTCAATTGTTGATAGAAAAATTGCTAATTAACAACAAAAATGCCAAATTTTTGCAACTTTTTTTTTTTTAATACATAAGTTCAACTTATTATCTATAGAAATTAAGAAATTTCGTCACAATCAGTCAAGCAGTTCAAAACTTATAGCATTTTAAAAAAAAGGTTAATGAAAACTTTGACTGGCAATAATTATTGCAACAACAATTTTTTTTAAAAAATTTTTCCGTACACTAATTTCTACCACTTGCAGCTACTGATTTATATAAAAAACTTTGAAAAACATTTCAGACATGTCGGTTTCGCGTATTCTGACCCATCTGCTTCTTTGATTCCATGATTCTCTTAAAATTAGGCGTTATGTTTGATAACTGAACTCGCATGTTCGGTGCAGCATCAAGTTTGTTACGGTATTACGTGGAACCCCAGGGTTCCACGGAACACACTTTGGGAATCACTGCTCTAGAGGTTTAGTTTTTAAATTGAGAACACTGTTTCCAGTAACAGTTGATGTTCAGTAGGAATTGGTCTGGAAATTTACAAAATTTACTAAAATTTCAACTTTAAATTCACTCAAAACTTACATGATGTTTTGCAATTAAGAAATCAATTGGGTTATTTATTGTGGCAATATGTAGAGCCTCAGGCTTATATGTACTGAAAAACCAGCAATATTCAGATGATCAATCGTAAGTTTGTCCTTCAGACTGCGCTAAATATTGGCCTATTGCGGCGCTCATATGTACGAAACCATATTTAAATGCAAAAATGGCATTAATAAAATTATTTAGCTAATAAAGGCAAAATCGGGTAATTTAACAATTGGATTTAATTTATTTCGATTCGAAAATATGAGTTTAAAAAAACATCCTGAATCAGCTCAGCACTGTATGAAACGGTAGATCTAGGGGGAAGATTGGAGTCATGGTTAATTCATATTAAGAATTAAGTCATATCATTGGCTCTTTATACTAAATTCACATTTTTCTTAAAAAATTCGAGTTTGCTTGAAACATCTGTCTTAAGATTTTTATTTAGATTTTTGTATCATTTTCTATGGTAATTTTGACGCTGAATTGAAATATGGTTTTAATTAGTTTTTATCACTCATGGCTTTTGAGATAAATCTGAACAAATACGAGTATGTATAAGATACTGAATTTTACTATTATTATTCCCAAGAATATATAAAATTTATTTCAAATGCAATTTTCCCTTGCAGTTTTTGTTGTTTTAAGAATTATGACCATAAATAAGTATAGTTAGTATCAATGCTGATTTGGTACTGTGTCATTACGGCTTTTAATATATTTGGCTGTAACATTATTTTGGCACCCGGTCATAACCTCAATGGTCATAGTCCCTAAAACAATTTTGGGCCTTATGTCGGCTTTTTTCGGTCATAATCCTTATTTCTTTTTTGAGCTTATCACAACTTCAATTCCAAACCCCCCCCCCCGAAATAAAATCCTGGATACGGCCTTGACATTACCTGTGCTTTTTGCAACAAAATCTTCCAAAGGGATACAGAGATTCAGACCTGAGTTCAATGCCTGCAATGCGATTTAATTTGGGCTCACAATGATTGTCTTCCAAGACGACAAGCAATTTTAGTACGTGAGTCATCTATCTGACATAAATATGTTCTGCTTTTCGCTTATTGATTCAGCTTAAACCTAGTTTCCTTTTTTATGGAAATTTTATTGAAAGATGTAATGTTATTATATTATTAGTTCCTGTTTTATACTTGTTATACTTTTCATGATGGTATATCACATTATCCGAACGCTATATATCACATTACCCGCCAATTTAATTTAGAGGTGTCACTTGGCTTTTTTCCATCTCGTTGAAATAGCTTCAGATTGGCATACGCTATAGAGCTCCGAAGTTGTAATATACTGCACAATGCATCAACAAACAATCTATACTATTATATAAAGAGGTAAGGTTTGTTTGTTTGTTTGTATGTTCCGGGTAATCTCTGGAACTACAGATCCGATTCCAAAAATTTTTCTACTAATAGAAAGCTACACTATTCCTGAGTAACATGGGCTATATTTTATTTTGATAAAAGCAAGGGGCGTGGCACTTTACGTGCAATTAAGACCTTTAACTCGCTATATCTTGATAGTATGATAGCAAGAGTCTTAAAATTCGGTGTCAGGATGCACATAGCCTATGTTAAGAACTTCACAAAATATGAACGGGACTAGACACCAGGGACGTGGTGGCTATAAAACTTTAATTTAGGGTGGCCCTCATACGCAATTATTTTTAAAATACCATTTTACAACGACCACTTAATCGGTTCACATGGAATTTACACCACCTGTCTCTTATATTAAGACGCATAGCTAAGACGATGAAACTTTTATTTAGGGTGGCCCTCATACACAAATATTTTAAAAATAACGATTTCTAAAAGACAGGTGAATCGATTCTCATGAAACTTACACAGTATGGCTTTTATATTAAGGAGCACAGATAAGAATATAAAAATTTTATTCAGGGTGCATACTTAGGGTGGCCCTCATACAAATATATTTTTAAATATCATTTTCACGAAGACACGTTAATCAGTTCACACCGATTTTACACCACGTATTTTTTATGTTAAGAAGCATAGCAAACAAAACTTTTATTTAGGGTGGCCCTCACCCAAAAATATTTTTCAAATATCATTTTCTCGAAGACCGCTAAATCGATTCTTATGGAATTTACACCACATGGATTTTATGCGAAGAGACACAGATAAGATTGTAAAAATTTTATTTAGGGTGTATACTTAGGGTGGCACTCACACAACAATTTTTTTAAATATCATTTTCACAAAGTTTGGTAAGTCGATTCACACCGAACTTACACCACGTAGCTCTTATGTTAAGAGGAATAGGTAAAGATACAAGACTTTTATTTCGGGTGGCCCTCAGACAAAAACTTTTCTCGAAGACTGCTTAATCGATTCCCTTGGAACTTACACCACATGGCTTTTATATTAAGAGGCACAGATAAGCTTAAAAAAATTTTATTTAGGGTGCATACTTAGGGTGACCCTCATACAAAAATATTTTTAAGTATCATTTTCAAGAAGGCAGGTTAGTCGATTCACTCCGAACTTGCACTACGTAGCTCTTATATTAAGAAGCATAGCTTAGGCTAAAAAACTTTTATTTAGGGTGCATATGTAGGGTGGCCCTCAAACAAAAATATTTTTAAATATCATTTTCTCGAAGACCGCTAAATCGATTCTCATTGAACTTACGCCACATGGCTTTTATATTAAGAGGCACAGATAAAGTCGTTGAAATTGTATTTAAGGTGCATACTTAGGGTGACCCTCATACAAAAATATTTTCAAATATCATTTTCACGAAGAACAGGTTATTCGATTTACACCGAACTTATACCACGTAGCTCTTATGTTAATAGGCATAGCTTAGGCTACAAAGCTTTTATATAGGGTGGTCCTCACACAAAAATATTTTTAAATATCCTTTTCTCGAAGGCCGCTTAATCGATTCTCATGGAATTTACATCACGTGGTTTTTATATTAAGAGGTACTGCTTAGGTTGTAAAAATTTTAATTTGGATGCATACTAAGGGTGGTCCTCATACAAAAGTATTTTTTAAATAGAATTTTCACGCAGACTGCACATCGAATATACACCACGGTTGAGGTGCAGCGATGCGCACAGGGTAATGCTAGTAATACATAAAGAAGTAGAAGCTATGCTATAAAAGTTACGTGTAATAAGATACAAAAATACCCATATCACAATACCCGAAGTTACTATACCTATTTCGAGACCTACAGATTTTTGGAAAGTGCCACTCCCACTTTTCCAATTCCGCCCTCTTTTATTACAATTCAAGGCATATATGATATGTATACGTTTACCAATTTAATCACAATATCTTGCACGGTTTACGAGACATGGTGGCATAAAGGTTAAAATTTAGAGCTGTGTCACGCCCCTGTACGAATCTTAAAAAAAACTTGAAACTTAGCCTAATCCTAATTAGGTTTTTTTAAGACCTAGGAAATATAAGTTTATACCTATTGTAATCATAAAATTTTGGTTTTAGTGAGAGCCAATTTCTACTTTTTAGCCCCGGGCTCACCGCTCGTGTTTCTCTAATAGCCCTTAGGAATTATGAACTGCACTAACTAATGCGCCAATTTATAGAGCTATGGAAATTGTTAATGAAACTAACAATAACAATAATTTACATTTTTTTAACTTTAAAAATTTATATAAGCCTTTACTAAATGGAATTTTTTAATTTAATTATAATCTATGAATAAATATAGGTTATCACTTTTAAGTAAAACTATTTCTAGTCTGTATGAATTTATATTTAAAGGCTCAAATAAATAAACAAAATCAAACTGAGTAAAAAGTCCTTAGAGTTGGTCAAAATATTCAGGAATATATAGTTTTCTCCTTTTTTATAGTAACAATCTTTTTTTTTTATGTCACAAATTTTTTCCGTCGAAAAGAGTAATTTTCACAAAAAATTGCATTGAGTAAAATGTTCGAAATCCAAAAAAAAGCTTTTCCTTTCATGAGATTTTTTTTTTTCTTTTAAAAATTTGTGACATTTAAGAAAAAAATTTTCTGAATATTTTGACCAATTTCAAGACCTTTTTACTTCAAGAGATTTGAACTACAATTGATGGCTTAGGATAAAAAAAAGTGATACAAAAGAGAAATTTTGACCAAAAAAAAAAATTACTGACGCAAAAACCAAAATTTTTCCGAAGATTTTTAAAATTCAATAATATTCTAAGTCATCCAAGCTATGGCTTCAACCATAAAAATTATTTTTTATTTTTTTTCATCTTTCCGATATATAACATGACCTTTTCCGTTGTATTATTTTTTGTTCACCCTAATGTACATAAGTATGAGTATTTTTAAATGAAGTTATTAACATCATAACGTGTTATCTTTTTAGATGAATTTCAAAAGTAGTAAAGGACTTTTGAACCAAGCAGCTCAAAAACTTTGAGTTTGCCAAATTTCATTAACTTTCATTATAAATTGGCCCCGTGTAGATACTGACGATTCAACTAAATTAATAAAAATTATCGGTTACCGAAACTATATCTTGTAGCCGCCGCACATTGATTACGATTTGTGCCCAATAAATCCAAAACCAATTTTTCCTTTAAGTCGAAACGAGGAAAAGTGTTCTTTATTGCGATCTACCATTGAAAACTTCTTTCAACAGGATGCACGTAAACCATGCGATGCGTATTTGCAAAGCTTTACGGGTATTCAGGATGTTAAGTGCACTTTGCGAGTGTATGAGTGCAATATTGTTTTTTTCGCTTTCCATTTTTGTAAGTATATGTGGATGTGTACTGTTGTGTTGCTGTAATGGTCATGGAGTGTGTGCGCAATCCCTGTATCAAATGGACGAAATAATTTTCTTCAATCCTCCAATTCGTAAAATTGTAATAAACATTTTTAGTACTTTTTCAATTTTGTTTTCATGTTGTCTCTCGGCTCTTCATCCTTTGTTAGTCTGTCGTGTTTGTTGGTACGTTTGTGCGTGTGTTTTTAACAGCTTTTACTTTTACTCGTTATTCGTGCGCTTGTTCGTGTCATGCTCGCTTTGCTGCCCACTTGCAGGAGGTTCATATACTGGTGTGACATCAAGGAGACTGTTGATGATGTTGGTGACGATGTATGTATATTAGACTGGTACAAAAATCCACTTGTTTGCAAATCCATGAGGCCTTTGTGATAAAAAAATATTGATACCCTGTGCAGCCACCTTTAAACAATAAAATAAATTAGTTCTTTCGAACAAATTTATGAGCTTAAAATCGATGTTTGTTAGCTGATTCCGAATTTATAAGCGGTTTTCACCTATACCAACCGATTTTCCGTGTAAATATGTATAGCCATGTGCAAAATTAATATGATCGACCTAAGCCACATGATTTCTTGAATTGAAAAAAAAAATCAAATAAGAATGGTGAAAACCGACTCGAGATTCAGAGTTTTCAAGCAAATTCATTTCTAGTTAGTAGATGGTGATGTTCAAAAATAAATTTTTTTTGGTGATTACATGTAAGTGAGCAAGTTTAACCCTTTCGCGCCCGCTCCAAGGCCAGCTGTCAGAAACATTTTTTCTCTTAATTTCTAGGCTTATTAAGTCTATATAAGGCATATTGGAAATTTTTAGCTTTCTAGACTAATCCGGTCACTAGATAATTAGCTTATAAGCAACTTCTAATAATAGAAGGGTAATAATGTAATGATTCTCAAATGTTTTAAATTGTATATTTAATTCCATTTTCTTATTTTACGTGAAACTGCGTAGTATGATTTTTGAAAAATAAATTATAAGTATCTTTATTTAGTTCTTAAATTTTGCCCTGAAATTACTGCACATGTGACTCACTTGACTTCATTTTAATAAATGAGTCGTAATTTTGTAGATCACTACATAACGGTTCCTTTTTTGAAGTTTTTTTATTCTGAGAATTGCAATGAATCAATAAGTTGTGTAATTTACAAAATTTATGGCGATTGAGTCACTTAAACCATGGATGCGCATCCCATAGCTCAAATAGCTCTTTTAGCTCTTACAACAATAACAAAAAATACTGAGCTCATCTCGAGCTCTTTCCGTTATTCGAGCAAAATCATTTTGGTTCGCAATCACCACATGTATTTTGTTCTTGTAATTTTTTCTTCAACACATCGACTCGTTCAACCCTTGCCGTTGCTTAAGTTAAATAATTTCGGTCCGCAAACACCGCATGTATTTTGTTCCTGTAATTTTTTCTTCAACGCACTTCATTGTTTGTGTGATTTTTTTTCAATTCATTTGCTCCTTCACCTTGAGATTTTTGTTTACATGCAATTAGCTTGCCGCCGCTATTTCAAAATTTTCGTCAATACTAGGAATTTTTTCGCAAAATATTTTTAATTTTTTTACTTAAATTGATGTTGTTGTAGCGGCCAGCTCGCGAACAAATTTTTGTGCTCATCCCTAACTTAAACAATTGTATTGAAGTTGCTAATAAGCAACTCTGGGGATGAAAGGGTTAAAGTGACATTGTGGCAGCATAGTATGTCAATTTTTTGTTTGCAAGTCTTAAAGAACTCATAAAATGTTCCATTCACACAATCCGCTATTCCTTCTCGCTTCCAAGCAATTAGACATGCAAGAAAACTGCCGTCAGATATTCTTCAACATGAATCTATTTCTGGTATTGGTTGGTAATTCTTTTTATAAAACATAAGTCATGTCCATCCGCCATCCGGTGCCAGTAATAGCTTCATGATATTCGAATCCAGCAAAGATAAAACCAATTTACCATTTGAGCAGTGCAATAAAACCTGATGACGGTAGCACTAGGAACATCCATGCTAGAGAAAATAAAGGTACCTAATGCCTGGCAATGTTCTTTCCTGTCGACGACAAAGAAGCTCCAAGCCTTTGAGCCAAACGTGCAGCCAGTTCTTTCGTACACTGCCAAACTTGCCTGTTCATTAACAATTGCCTGCGCCAAATCAAGAACACAAGAAGAAGAGAATATGGGTTGGAAAAAGTGGATTTTGGTTCCTGTCTAATAAATATTTATGTAGGTGTTTATGTTGAATGTACGGAATATAAAACACATTAAATGTGTAAGTTCTCTGTTGCGTTTCACAACTAGAGGAAGAGTAAATGCGTTCGCTGTCTTTTCCCGCCATGCTGGCGCAGCGCTAGATGTCCCCAGGGGATAAATCGTAAAAAAGTACGACTTGGAGTAAAAGCACCTAGACAGATGTTCGTAACTAAGTTTAGCTATACAAGGCACAGTGGGACTATCTGTTGAATGTATGGAGAAATCAGAAAACAATAGTTATTTTTGTATGTAAGTATAATAAAGAAATTAAATTCAAATAAATTTAAAAAAGCTCCTGTACTTTTGACTTGCTCTCTGTAGACATGATATACAATCTAATGTCACAATTTGCAATAGATTTGCAGACTTTAAGCGTGGTCATACTTAGGTCAATGGCAGGTCCCATAAAAATCCTTTTTACTCTGAAAGCGTACAAATGTCAGATGGATTCTCCGCACAAGTTGAAAATAAGAATTTGCGAAGTGCTGATTTCATTATTGAGTAACGTGCAGACTTTAAATGCATTCAATATATAAATGTGCACTTTTCTAAATTTTTGCTCCAATATTTTTGATTTTTATATAATGCTTAGTGCATATCTAAGGGTGAATTTTGAACATATTTAAGCCTCCAAAAAATTTTTTGAATAAATTTATGACTAGGTACATATGTACATATATTAAAATTTGGCTGAACAATTTTTTGAAATGCAATGGCTCTAAAATTGTGGAAAATAATATAAAAAATCTTTGACTACTTTTGTTTAAAAACGCTTTAATTTCAAAAAATAAAATAATTTTCTTCTAATAAATTTGTTTTAACATTTTTTTTTTATCAAAATGTTTCACAAAAAATCTTCAATATAGGTGGTGTGCTGCTTATAGCATTTGCGAAACTTCACTACCAGCAATTTAACCAACGATTCAAATTCGTTATATTTTCGCCAAAAATACCAATTAATATTGATTTATTCGATATAGATTGGAACTGTGACTTACTTCTTCGACAGTTTTGTTTTGATATAATATATATATATATATATTGATATATATATAACGAAACCTTGTTTTTCGAGCCGATTTTTTCGGCATTTCAGGCAGTGAGCTCCTGTACTCAGTCGTGTAACGGGGGCCGGTCCGCCCCGGGCGACAGTTTTCCAGCGCGACATTTTTCCCGTTCAGTACTCCTTCGCATCATATTTATTTACTTATTTATTCAATAAAGCACTTATGAAGACTATCTGAGCACATTAAAGTTTTGCTTTGTTTTTAGTTTGCATATTTAACCGCAATATCTATTAATTGCTTAAAGCTCTGAATGAAAAACTCCAGTGTGCATTGGTAGCAGACTTTGCCTAATTTTTATGTAATGCTTATATTTTCAACACTTGACTAGAGTTACTTCACTTAACAAAAGTTGCTTCAGCTCATTTTATCTCTAAGAATAAGGACCTATCTAATTAAAAAGTGTCGGTCTGATCTAGTTTCGGAGATATAGCCATCGGAGGCTCCTTTGTATGTTAAAAACCATGCAACCGATTTCAAACTATTTCACACCAATAAAACACCCTATGAAATTACCTTTCATGTGACACCAATTTTGTGAAAATCGCTCGAGGGATTCCTAACTTATACTGCTTTTTAGAAAACATATATCAGCAACTTACGATGGATATAACTTCGACACCAGATCCAAGCATAACTTTTTGGTTACATTTTTATTTATAACCCTACTACGTTTCTTCCCAAAAAGAAAAAAATCGGGTAATTGTCGCTAAAATTGACTTGTACCCTTAGTCGAGTACTTTCGATTGATAGACAAATAATAGTCAATTTTATTGACTCCAGTCGAAAAAATTTACACTTATAATACAAGTCGGTCATTCACAATGGATTTAAATTGACTGGTGTCAACTATTGACAAATATTGACGCTCATAATACAGGCATTGACTGAAATCGACAAGTTTCGAGTCAAGTCGTTTTTATTGACACTTATAATAGGGGCCATTGACTAAAATCGACAAGTGTTGAGTCAAGTCGTTTTTATTGACACTCATAATAGGGGCCATTTTTTTTTTATTTTTTTTAGTGTTCTCAATAATTTCTAAGATTTTATTGGTTTTCATATAAAAATTTCCAACAGAACTTTGGAAAAAATATCGTTGTATCGGATTTTTTTTTATTCAAATTAATCGTAATTTTGGCTTTTTATTGCATTTAATCAAAAATAATCGTAATTTTGAATTTTTATTTTTTTCTATCAAAAATTATCGCTATTTTCGATTTCTATTAATTTAGATCCAAAATAATTGTGCTGATGGATTTTTATATCTTAAGATCAGATGTATCCATCATTTTCTGTTCCAATCAGCGGGGGGCGTTTTAAACCTACAATTTTTTTGCACCGATCTGTGAGCTCACAAAAAGATTTAGTTTGGTATTCACATTGTCTTTATTTAAATAAATTAATTTTTTTTTATTAAATGAAAAAATTTTTAAACAGAAATTAAATAATATTTTTTTATTTATTTCCATAGTTTTTGAAATAATGGGTATGCATATATAATCTAATTGAAGTAAATATTTATGTTAAGAATTTACCTTCAAATATACACTAAACAATCAAAAAAAATCAATAATATCGGAGCAAAAAGTTAAAAAAGCAGGGACCGTGACGATTTTAAGCTTTATGATCAATGCATAATTATTATAAATGGATTTATATCTTTTTCGATTTAAAAAAAAATGGTCTTAAAATTTGGATTCGTATTTACTTTTTATTCAAAGTAATCGTTATTTTGGATATTTATTTATCTAACGCCACTTTTCATACAATCCATAAAATATTTAAAATTTTTGTAATGAAATTTTTTATAAGATAGGAGGGCTATCTTGTTGTAACTCATATAATTAATTCCAGATAGAGGGCATCAAAGTTGGAATTTGTAAAAAAAAAAAACGAAAAAAAGGTTTTTTTTACCTATTTTCGATTATAATAGACATAACATTGATTGTATGACTCTCCTCTATACTATAAAAAAATTAAAATTGGTTTGACTGACAATTAAAGTTCTTACAAGCATTTATGTGAAGTTTGTGCTCTCAACGGTGCATTTTTTTTGAGTTTTGCCATTTATGTATATGGAAAATTGGGGCCAATCGAAAAAAACCATTACAATATTCGGATTCTACGAAAAATTTCTCTTTAAGAAATGTTACCGCTATTCGTTTGGTGTAAGAGTTTGTAAATTTGTAGAGCGGTGTAATTAGAAAAAAAAAATTAGTGAACACAAAAAGTGTAGGAACAGTACTGATACTATCCATTTTAGTGTAAACTAAGCCATTGATTGCTTTGAAAAAATAAAGTACTCTTTGAGGCCTACCTAATGAGATACATATTGTTGGCTTAGAAAATTTGATTTGCTTTTGATGATACAACCAGATTATAGTAGGTATTTACTGTAGGGCTTCTTAAATTTCAAATATGACCTTGACTTCTAAGTAAAATAGCATTTCTCCATGTCAAGGCTTAAGTATATGCTCGGAATGCACATATCTATAATATAAAAGATATCAATTGATGTCACTCGTACGACATATTCAATATAATATTTTTTAATTATGTCTTTATACGTTTGTTAGCAACATTTCTAAGCTAATCAGCTTTGGAAAAGTAGAGTGCTATCTCTTCTTTTCATATTTTGCTAACAAGTTTTCCAAAAATAAATTATTGCAGTAAATGGACGAAAAGTCGGTTTTAGACTGCAATTCGATCTTGGCTTAATCTTAAGCTAGAAAACAGCATTATTGTAAATACAAAGTCTGAGGAAACATTTTTGCTAAATACATTTTAGTTTAAGTTAAATATTAAATTTTTTAATTCTGTCCCATTCTGCAGGGTGGCTGCTTGGTTTTTTCTCGGCTGATGGTGTATCGTCGTGCTTACTTCTATTCAAAAGCATGCCGGAAGCCGTTTCATTCGAACTCAACCAGACAAGAAGGCGTGAAGGAAAATGGCGCAGCAACAATAAATAAATGCGAATTTTGTGTGCGCCGCAAATACTTAATAGGTAGGGAAACTGAAATTTCATTAGCAATAAATCAAATAACTGCTTTTTTTTCATCACCTCACTTTATATTTATGAATCACCTTGGCGAAGGACTACTTCTACAGGCGCTTGCAAATTAAATGTGCCGGTGGCTGTGGTGTGCTGCTTATAGCATTTGCGAAACTTCACTACCAGCGCTTTAACCAACGATTCAAATTCGATATATTTTCGGCAAAAATACCAATTACTATTGATTTATTCGATATAGATTGGAACTGTGACTTACTCCTTCGACAGTTTTGTTTTGATATAAAACAAATTTAAACAACGTAGCCTTGTTTATTGAGCCGATTTTTTCGGCATTTCAGGCAGTGGGGGCCGGTCCGCCCCGGGTGGCAGTTTTCCAGCGCGACATATTTTCCCGTTCAGTACTTCTTCACATCATATTTATTTACTTATTTATTTAATAAAGCTTTCATTACATTTTTTGAAGTTCAAAAATCTAAATTAGAAATTAAATTTATCTCATTAACCAACTTTAAAGCCATAAAGCAGGGGTCGGCAAAGTAATACTAATACAAATACTTTGAAGTTAATAAGCCTCAAAAGAACAGGACTGTAAATAGCACCAGACTCAATATCAAACATGAAAAGAAGAGACTAAATATTTCTTCCGTTTTCTAGAGTTTGTTGTCATGGCAAGAAATATAATAATATTTTTTAATCTGACAAACGGCTTGACAGAAATCAAATTATCTGTTAAGGTCGGAAACTGACGTGTAACATCGCTTGTGTGCTTTCAAAACGGGCACTTACAGAAATTTTTGGCACTTAAAAATTTTATTTTGGTATCCATTATGAAGAATTATTTTCTACCAAGAAAACTTGATGCTAATTCGGAATTGAATGTTAATATTTCCGAAAACTTAAATTTGACCAGTTAAGTATTTTTCACATTTGTGAAAAATCTCATTCATACTGAGATTGATAAATAATTTGAACAAAAATTTTCAAAGTGAAAATCCCAAATTTTACAAATTGCTACGTGCCGTCAGAACCTATAGCAATGCACAATTTTTTTAAAAAAGATTAATTGAAGTAAATAGCTTGGACGATTTTTATATGAAAAAAGATAACACATATCATCATAACATCCAAAGAGACGCAACAACAGTTTCTAGAAGAAGCAAACAACTTTGTATACTGAAATATATTTAAGATTTAGAAACCATTTTTTCGGTAGGAAAGTTTTTTTATGCCTTTCGTGCTATGTTTGTTACGAACTTTTGGATTTGTTTTTTCTGGAACAGAATGGCGTAACAGCAGTAAAACGCTTGTGCATTATGTATATAAAACAAAGGTAATACACAAGTCTGAAATGTTTTTGAATTACTAGGATTTTTCACCAGAACTAAGATATTAAGTTTTTAATAAATTTTTGAAAAAATGTGTTTAATTTTTTTTTTAAGTGAAACTTTTTAAGCAAGGTTGTGATTTGAAATCAGGTGTGTATACTGAAACGACACTATTTTGCTATCCGAACTTTCACTTAGTATAGCATTTTCCTCGATGGTAAGGCTTAGTTGACAGAATCTAGAATAACTTCAGCAATAAATGATATATCAAGTTAGAGTACTCATCGAGCAGAGTACTCACTTACAGATTAACTGCAAAAGCCATGTCGTACACAAAGTATATATACTTTTTGCCTTCAGTTTAGCTTGATATTTGATTAGAAGGATCAAAGACAAACAACTTCGTGTTATGTTGTTGTAGTCTGGAAACTTTTATTTTGTGATGCATATTTTTAAAAAGATTCGCCATTTTATTTTATTTTTATCACTTTTAACATCTTCGCTTCATTCTATCGCAGTTTAGTTTTCTGAAAGTTTTACTTCAACCACGTTTCAACTACACAGATGATTTTTTTTTTTAACTGCAAGAATAGCTAGTTGACACTCATTTATGAAATTGATTCATTAAGTATTGAGGAAACAAAATGTTATGAGTTTCATATGGATCATTCCATCTATAATTCGCCTATCATTACCCTGAGATTTTTTAAATTGGCTGAAAATTTTTTGAGTGATTGGGTCATTACTTAGAAGATAGAAAAAACTGCGATAACACTTTTTCGACCAATATTTTTGTTAAAAAAAAAATTTCTTAATTCTGTTCAAAACGAATCGTAAATAACACAACAACATTCATTAATGAATACAAACAAATAAAAACCAGGGACCCAAAATAACTATTATTTTCTTTTTTCAGATTGAAAAAATTGCCCAATTTTAATAATTATTTTTAAAAATTGATTTATAATTATTATGAATAAGAAATATTTTATTAGTTGTCCATAACTATTATTTTTCAATGGATTCTTTTTTACGTTGAGTCATAACTATTATGAATAAGAAATATTTTATTAGTTGTCAATAACTATTAATTTGGAAAAAAATATTATTTTACGTTGTTTTGAAAAAAGTGATCGACAGATTTTCATTTTTTTGAATCTTTTAGCACCAATCGATGGGGAGGTGGTTTATATGACATCACCAGAGGTGGTCATCGGTTCGAAAATGTGCAAGATTTTGACTCATTTTTGAAGTTTTTTTTTTGCTTCATTCAATGAAAAGAGGTCTAAAAAGGATATTGGCCATCACTAGAAGTGGTACCGATCCTTAAAAGTGTTCTATTTAGGTCCATTTTCGAAATTTTTTTTGCAAAAAATCGATGGAAAGAGGTTGACAATGGGTTTTGACCATCACCAGCGTTGGTTCCAATAAAAAGGTGGTCGATTTTGGTCCATTTTGAAAAAAAAAATGTTGTACCAATCGTTGGAAAGAGGTCGAAGTCGAAAAAAAGTACCAGAAAGTGCCCGATTTTGGTCCTTTTTTTTGAAATTATGTTTGCACCAGTCGTTGAATAGAGGTCGAAAATAGATTTTGGTCATCATCAAAGGTGGTCCCGAGTCCCAAAAAGTTCCCGATTTTGATCCATTTTCGAAATTTCGTTTGCACCAATCTTTGGAAAGAGGTCCAAGTCGAAAAAAAGTACCAATAAGTGGCCGATTTTGGTCCATTTTCAAAATTTTGTTTGCACCAGTCGTTGAATAAAGGTCGAAAATAGATTTTGGTCATCATCAAAGGTGGTCCCGAGTCCCAAAAAGTTCCCGATTTTGATCCATTTTAGAAATTTCGTTTGCACCAATCTTTGGAAAGAGGTCGAAGTCGAAAAAAAGTATCAATAAGTGGCCGATTTTGGTCCATTTTCAAAATTTGGCTTGCACCAGTCGTTGAATAAAGGTCGAAAATAGATTTTGGTCATCATCACAGGTGGTCCCGAGTCCCAAAAATTTCCCGATTTTGATTCATTTTCGAAATTTTGTTTGCACCAGTCGTTGAATAGAGGTCAAAAATGAATTTTGGACCCCATTTAAGGTGGCTCCGGACCCTGGAAAGGACCGTTTTTGACCCATTTTCGAAAAAAACTTATTTTTTCTGTAATAAATGGGAAAAGGTCGAAAATGGATTTTGGACATCACTTAGAGTGGTTCCTGAGTCCGGCCCCGAGAAAGAACCGTTTTTGACCCATTTTCGGAAAAATTTTTTTTTTCTGTAATTAATGAGAAAACATCGAATATAAATATTTGACATCATTTAGGGTGGCTCCGGACCCTGGAAAGAACCGCTTTCGATCATTTTGATAGTTTTCAAGTTCCGGAGCTACTCTACTTAAAAGACATCCAAAATGCATTTTCAACCTTTCATAATCGATTTTTTTTTTGCACCAATGCATAGATAAAGCTCGAAAATTACTACTGTCGACATTTCCCTATCGATTCGAACAAAAAAAAAATATTTTATGAACCACCCTAAAATTTTGTTTTTGCTCCAATCGATTATGAAAGGTTGAAAATGCATTTTGGATGTCTTTTAGAGTAGCTCCGGAACTTGAAAACTATCAAAATGATCGAAAGCGGTCTTTTCCAGGGTCCGTAGACACCCTAAATGATGTCAAATATTTATATTCGACGTTTTCTCATTAATTACAGAAAAAAAAAACATTTTTCCGAAAATGGGTCAAAAACGGTTCTTTCTCGGGGCCGGACTCAGGAGCCACTCTAAGTGATGTCCAAAATCCATTTTCGACCTTTTCCCATTTATTACAGAAAAAAGAAGTATTTTTCGAAAATGGGTCAAAAACGGTCCTTTCCAGGGTCCGGAGCCACCTTAAATGGGGTCCAAAATTCATTTTTGACCTCTATTCAACGACTGGTGCAAACAAAATTTCGAAAATGAATCAAAATCGGGAAATTTTTGGGACTCGGGACCACCTGTGATGATGACCAAAATCTATTTTCGACCTTTATTCAACGACTGGTGCAAACAAAATTTTGAAAATGGACCAAAATCGGCCACTTATTGGTACTTTTTTTCGACTTGGACCTCTTTCCAAAGATTGGTGCAAACGAAATTTCGAAAATGGATCAAAATCGGGAAATTTTTGGGACTCGGGACCACCTTTGATGATGACCAAAATCTATTTTCGACCTCTATTCAACGACTGGTGCAAACATAATTTCAAAAAAAAGGACCAAAATCGGGCACTTTCTGGTACTTTTTTTCGACTTCGACCTCTTTCCAACGATTGGTACAAAATTTTTTTTTTCAAAATGGACCAAAATCGACCACCTTTTAAATTGGAACCAACGCTGGTGATGGTCAAAACCCATTGTCAACCTCTTTCCATCGATTTTTTGCAAAAAAAATTTCGAAAATGGACCTAAATAGAGCACTTTTAAGGATCGGTACCACTTCTAGTGATGGCCAATATCCTTTTTAGACCTCTTTTCATTGATTGAAGCAAAAACAAACTTTAAAAATGAGTCAAAATCTTGCACATTTTCGAACCGATGACCACCTCTGGTGATGTCATATAAACCACCTCCCCATCGATTGGTGCAAAAAGATTCAAAAAAATGAAAATCTGTCGAACACTTTTTTCAAAACAACGTAAAAAAATATTTTTTCCAAATTAATAGTTATTGACAACTAATAAAATATTTCTTATTCATAATAGTTATGACTCAACGTAAAAAAGAATCCATTGAAAAATAATAGTTATTGACAACTAATAAAATATTTCTTATTTATAATAGTTATGACTCAACGTAAAAAAGAATCCATTGAAAAATAATAGTTATGGACAACTAATAAAATATTTCTTATTCATAATAGTTATGACTCAACGTAAAAAAGAATCCATTGAAAAATAATAGTTATGGACAACTAATAAAATATTTCTTATTCATAATAGTTATGACTCAACGTAAAAAAGAATCCATTGAAAAATAATAGTTATTGACAACTAATAAAATATTTCTTATTCATAATAGTTATGACTCAACGTAAAAAAGAATCCATTGAAAAATAATAGTTATGGACAACTAATAAAATATTTCTTATTCATAATAATTATAAACCAATTTTTTGACATAAATCTTATAATAGTTATGTCCCTGATAAAAACAATTCAAACTTGCTCCCGTCGCGGACAGCTCCCGCAGGCGGACATCTCTCGTAGCCGGACGAATTTCTTGGTCCCAAGTTTTTCGTTATGTTTTTAGAACAAAATACATTCCGGTGGGCGGACGCTCCCTTGGCCGGACACGGACACTACATTTATACACATTTCATACAATTCATCTCTGCTGGCGGACAAAAAAGACATTCTAACGAAAAAACTCTTTCGCAACTCTTTCATTGATTTGCTGTCAGGTTGTCGATTGTTATTCTTTAAAATCTATTTCTTTGTGTGTTGTTGAGAGTAAAGTTTTCTCAAGTGGGCACAGAAAAAACCAACTTGTTGTACTTAAACTTTTTTTTGCATAACTTTGAAGATTTATTGATCAATATTAACGCCATATTTTTTTTTTTTTTTGCAAAATTTGGATTTTTCAAAAAGTTACGAAAAAGTGAATTTTTATGTGGGTGTTTTTTTAAATTGCGATTTCTCAGTAAATATTGGGAAAAAGTTAATGAAATTTTCGCGATAGATCAAAAAATGTTTTACAATTTATATAAAATAAAGGTTTTATAAAAATTGTATTTATTATTAATAAAAAATTAAGTTTTTATTAAACAAACAGAATTTAAACCAACTTCTCATATGTTCAGAAACAACATTTTTCCACAGAATTGTTCTGAAAAGTTTACACAACATTTTCATGAAATAAAATTTTAGTACATTTTATAAATAAAAAAGTTACGAATGTTTAAGTGCCGCCACCGTGGCAATTTTACTCCTACAAACCATCCGATGAGAAAAATTTGGATTGTTTTTTTGTTTTAATTGTATTGTATTTGAATCGTAAAAATGTACTTTCTTCGACAGCTCCCGCAAGCGGACATCTCCCGTAGGCGGACGATTTTGTTGGAACCGTCGGTGTCCGCCTACGGGAGCTTTCACTGTACTTGTAGATGACAAAAAAACTGCAAGTCGAATGAAACTTTAACAGAGCTTCAAAAACCCCTCGGCAAATAAGCAGAGTATTCCGAAAATTTATCGATGAAAAGTAACTTATTAGTATGGTTGGATTTAGTTTTGTTTTCATCTTTTCCCCGATTTTGTTTTAATTGTTCAATTTTGCCTAATTAAACACCAACATTCTGTAGCCGAAATAGATATGGAACGGGGTAGCACTCGAACTATTCTAGAAACGAAGCCGGTTAAAATCTCAGTCGAATCAAATTGTGTTATTCAAATCATTTTATAAATAAAAATTGTTAGTAAATTCAATTAAAAAGCATTATCTGTTCCAGGATTTGATCCCACGCGTTCTTTGTATCAAGCCAACGTTCTAACAACCGACATAAGTATAAAATTTTATTTTTGTCGTCAAAATTGTATGTAAATTCAATTTCAGTTTTATAATTTGTTAAAAAAATGTTTGTACAGTGGAACCTCTTTAAGTCGAACCTCAATAAGCCGAAATCCTTCCAAACTCGAAAAAATGTTATGTTCCCTTCTCTTCGAAATCTGATCCCTCTATAAGTCGAAATAATTAGTGAGTCTCTACAAGTAAATTCAGTTCATATTTTCCCTCTATAACTCGAAAATATAAGTTTGACCTCAGCATCTAGAACATAGCAATGTTTGATTTTACAACCTCTATAGCTCGATTATTTGAAACGAATTACCTCTATAGCTCGAAGAAAAATAAGATACCGACTTAGAGAATATGCTATATGTTTCTTAGAAATCAATGTAAAAGCCTATTTATACAATTAACCAATTTTATGAAATGATAAAGGAATTTATGACTAACGTTAACACGTGATTTCATTTGAACTTTAGCGAAGTTACTTTATTGTTGTCGATTGAAAAATTATCAGAAATAGTTGGGTCCTACTGCAATGCTCACAACTTTTTATTACCTCTATAACTAGGATTTTTATTCACTTAACCTCTCTAACTCAAAATTAGTTGGAATAAAGCTTAACCTCTACAAGTCGACAAAATTCGCTTAAGTCGAAGTCTTCCATAAGTCGAATTTCTTGGCGTCTCCTTTCAAGTTCGACTTATAGAGGTTCTACTGTAATAGAATTTTTCGTTTGCCTAACATTTAGCATGTAGAAATATAGGCAGAGTGCCTGTCATCTGCTAACTTTGTGTTTGGAGATGTAAAGGGCCTTGCCTGTTGGCTGCATACTTTGTATGTGAAGATATAAAGATATAGGCATAGCTGGGCACCGTTAATCAAAAAGTTAACTTCGTTAATCGCTAATCCATTATTAAAAAACAAACTTCGTTAAACGTTAAAGCGTTACATTTCGGAAGACTTATCGCAAGTTAACGTTAATCGTTAATCCGTTAACATGTGATACAACTTTAATTTTTTATATCGTTGCGTTAAGAACAAAATAAAAAAACGTATATAATTGGAGTGTCTAATTTAGTCATTAGACATAATGGGGATATTCCCCTTCATGAACATTAATATGTTGAAGTTCTCATCTTAACGCGAGGCTAGTTTCGGCGTTAAAATATCTTTGCCCGTGGAAAACAGATTTTCAACTGCAGCGCTTAATCTGTTTAAGAAACAGATTTATGAATATCTGTGGAATGCCGCATCGTTGAACAAGTCATTTTATTTCAAGTCTAGTCATATTTTGAAGGGATTTTGAGCTTTACTCATTAAAGGCTTGTGGCTCTTAAGTTTTTCTTTGGACTGAGTGACAGAAATGAAAGTCTTCATCATCGTCGTTACCCACGTTCCTGCCTCCACCACTTAAGGGGGCGATTCCTTTAGACAGGATAAAATTAGTAATTTTTCATTAATTTTTTTCAAGGTAATAAAATAATTGGATCATTTTTAAACTTAAACACTTTTTTATTACAGTCAAAGTGTAAGAAAACATATTTTTTTTTAACAAAATGGCGGATCTGCAAAGTAACTTTTCAGTGTATCTTTTCAGAGGCAACGAAAACTGCTGCAGCTGAAAAAATTTTACTATTTACCTAAAACAAAAAAAAGGTTTTATTTTTTCGATAATTGATATGTTGAAAGGAAGGACAAGCCTATAAAATGATAAAAAACTTAAAATTTATATCGGCTTTTTAATCAAAAGTACAAGTTTTGACCATTTTTTCAGCAGTTTTGACCCCAAAGAAAATTATTTATCTACGCGAAATCTTTAAGCTTTTAGATAATACTTCCGATGATACTATAGCAAGAAATCACTTTAAATTTCCGCCCGATCGGTCAATAATTTTGTGAGCTACAGCACGAGTTTAAAGTCTCAAAACGACGGTATGCGGATATATAAAATTCTCGTGTCACAGTGTTTGTTACCGAACTCCTCCCAAGCGGCTTGACCGATTCTTATGAAATTTTTTGTGTATATTTGATAGGTCTGAGAATAGGTGGTAAACTATAAGACTTTTATTTAGGGTGGCCCTCGCACAATTTTTTTTTATAATGGCATTTTCACATACACCGCTGCATCGATTCACATCGAATTTACACCACGTAGCTTTTATATTGAGAGGCACAGTTAAACCTAAAAAACTTTTATTTAGGGTGCATATTTAGGGTGGCCGTTACAAAAGAATATTTTTAAAATAGCATTTTCTCGAAGACCACTCCATCGATTCACATGGAATTTACTCCACGTGTTATTTTATATTAAGAGAAGACAAACATAGCTAAGTTTAAAAACCTTTTATTTCGGGTGCATACTTAGGGTGGCCCTTATTCAAAAATTATTTTTAAAATAGCATTTTCACAAAGACCAGTCCATCGATTGACATAGAGTTTACACCACGTTCTCAAATATTAAGATACATTGTTTGGTCTGTAAAAATGTTATTTAGGGTGGCCCCTAAGAGGCATAGTTAAGCCTACAAAACTTTTATTTAAGGTGGTCCTCATACAAAAATATTTTTAAAAAGTCCACTGCATCGTTTCACATGGAATTTACACCACGTGTTTCTTATATTAAGAGACATTGTTTGGTCTATAAAACTATTATTTAGGGTGACCCTCAAACATAACTATTTTTAAAAAATTAATTTTCACGAAGACCGGCATAGTTAAGCCTACAGAACTTTTATTTAGGGTGGCTCTCATACAAAAATATTTTTAAAATAGCATTTTTACAAAGACTTCTGCATCGATTCACATGGAATTAACACCACGTATCTATTATATTAAGAGGCACAGATGTGACCGTGCAATACCACGTTTTCCATATAAGAAAAGACCAAAATTTCTGATGCAGATGAATGAGACTAGATACATATGTATGTATATATAAAGTACGGGCAAAAAGAAGTTTCAATGAGGAAATGGGTGGTGCCACACCTTCCAAATGCGAATAAAACAACATTTTGTATATATCAGCAATTATTTGATGCAGATGATTGAGACTTGGTAATTATGTAAAACACAAGAGCTATAATAAATTAAACTCATTGCACTACCTAGCAGTAAAGCCAGAACAACGTCTGCCAAGTCTGCTACACTATACTTTATGTAAAAGAGTAGGGACAGAAGTTGATTTCACTTTAAAAATGGGCTGATTCGCTTTAACATTCCATTGCATGAGTTCATACAGATTCGCGCCACCTACCGGAAATGGCAGAACAACGTCTGCCGGGACAGCTAGTAACTCCATAAATATTCAATGTTTTGCTTTGTCTTTTTTACAGTATATTCTTAATCCGTTAGTCGAAATGTTAAAAATATCGGAGTATTCAAGCAATTTTTGTATTTATTTGCCGAAAATTTTTCACTTCCGTTTTCTTGCCAAGCCAAATAATTTTTTTACAGTTACCAAGATTTCTGTATTTCCCACATATTTGTAACTCATCTTTTGACGCAGTACACCATGTGCACGGAAAACTGCTCGCGTGTAAACTAATCTCTGCCGCTGTGACCGAACGCTACTTTGCTGAACCTCTGGCGTTCTATCGCATGAGCACCTCGGGGAAACCCGAAAACACACTCATGCCTTTGAATCTAGCCGCAGCCCCAACACACGCAATTCCTACGCTATGCTATCAGCTTGACGATTGCTCAGAGTTCTTACTCACAAGTACTTCGGGAAGACCCAAAAACGCACTTGTGTGCTCGAATGCACAACGATCGTCAAGCTAGCTCACTGCTGGAAAGAGAATTTGGTTAGTTATTTATAAATTACCACTGAAGGCTGCGAACTCCGACTGCTGGCTCTGGTGGTCCCCGGTTGAATGACTAAAATTGTGGTCTGCATTTACCACCCAAACTTTTACTGGTGTCGATTACATCAGCTGGATCTTATTATCTGTCACAACAGCTGTTTCGTTTGGTGGTGCCAGAGAGTTTGATAACTTAACCTAGTGTCTTAACTACTAATTTACGTTCTTATGCCAACTTCGATAAATAGTTGTTCACATGTGCGTTTGCTTATGATTATTTCATTTTAACATATATATACATACATATAATATATTTCAGTTGTCTAAACCAGGGAAGGGCACTTAGTGCCTCAATTTCCTCACATTGCTCTAACCGTTATTCGACGCACAACCAAGCGAAAAAAATTTCCCAGAACTTCAACGCTATCGAAGCACAAAATTCGCAGAATTTCAACGCTATCGAGGCACAAAATTCGCAGAATTTCAATCGAGGCACAGCGTTGACTTGAATTCAAATGAAAACAAAAACAAAACACAAAGGCATAAATGACGGCGCCGCATTGTGTCTTGACGAATGTAGCAATTGTTTTTGTTTGTAGTGCAATTTGTTTTTTTTGTGCTAATGGCAATTTTGGAAATGAAAGTAAAAAAAACTTTAAAATTTCATTTGTTGTTGCTTGATGTTGTTGTTTTCCTCTTTGGTTATATTTTTGTGCCCACCGCTGGTCTAAACCCTTATTGTCTTAGTAATAAATATTTATACTGGTAATATGTAATAACTAAATATAAAGAACGTAAAAATGCATAAAAATATACTGCGGTGATGTGGCGGTGCGTGCGATAGTGCTGTATTCACATGTCGCGGTGCCTGTATTTTGAGGATGGAAACGAGGGCCGACTTCCATCCTCACAAAATTCAGGTGAAATTTTGGCTCTAGAGCAGGGATGGCTAGGTCGAACAAAATTTAATTATTCCTGCTCATTCCCAAATATGATCTGCTCTCATATAAATTTGATGAAAATGTCATTTGAAGATTCAACAAAAGGTAAAAAAACTAAATACAGGCAAACAACAATAAAAAATAAATATTGTTACATTTACTGTTACTTGTGTTTTTTTGTCAGCATTTCTTGTCACTATTCAGTTGTTCATCATCAGTTCAATTGCGTTTTTGTTTTTGTAATTTTCAATTTTTTCAAAATAAAAAAACACTAACAACAATACCGAAAAATACTGCTCGACGCTCGCCACAAAAAATTTCACAGCACATTTGACTTCATGCTTGTGTATAAAAAATGAAATGTACATACATAATTGTTGTTGCGATCGCTTCCCTCGCATTTAGTTTTTCTTGACTTTTTTCAATTCTTGGAATTAGATTTTGCAAACTACGCATTCGCTCACTTAATCAGGTGATTAGCGATTTCCTGCTCCCAAACTCCACTCTTCTGGCCATGCCTGCTCTAGAGCTTCATGGTCACAAGATATGTTTTCAAGCCTGAGCACCAGAATTTTGACGACTTTTAATTTTTCCATACGATTTTGAACCAGCCTACTATACAGGCACTTAGCAAGCAATGTTTTAAGGCAATGTGCCTTTGGTTACACATTGCATACAGAGATGTAGGCAAACTGCCTACAAAACGGCTATCGCTTTGTAAAAAGAATTTGCAATTGTGGCGGGAATTGTGAGCTCTAATGTTGTGTTGTTGGTGTTGTTTCTAACATATTTGCCGCTGGGACTGAAATCATCAGAGACTGGGAGAGATGATCAATTTATTTCCAAATATTTGTGATGAAAAGATATATGTAAAGAAACGATTTTTATGTGACTGGTGTACTTCCAAAAAATTATTAAGTAAATATAATTCATGTCATAATGCTGTGGCCATTTTCATTACTGAGAACTTTGTAGGTACACACAAACATGTATACCTACGCGATTAAATGAATGAATAGTAATATTATATTAAAAATTGTTACAGAGCAATATCTTGAAAATATGTTTCAATTTTTTTGCGAGTAAAAACTGATGATCTGCTATCGGGAGCAGCATATTAGTTCTCCGCCCCGGGCGGCACATGTGCACGCTACGCCACTGCCTGTACTTGGTTTTTATGTTGCATCTTTGCAACCATCCGTAGAATTTCGTTGAGCTTTAGTCTCCCTAGTTTTTCCTAAAAATTCTCAAAAATTTCGAATAAAAAGTATTCTCTATCCGTATTTATAATGTGGTCGGACTTGAAGTCTGTAGTTTTTCGATAAATGGAGTCATCTATACATTAAATTCTGATGCACATAGCCAAATGGGACCACATGCGATAAAAAAATGCACCAAACGAAAGGCTATAACGCATGTTTTACATTTAATTTCACATGAAAAATTTAAAGAAATCACATAAATTCAGAATTTTGAGTTCCGCATTTCATATTGTGTGGCCCATAATAACTGTCAGTAAAACAAAGTGTTATAAAAATCAAAGTCGTCTACAATATTTATTGTTATTTATCACAAATGTTTAAAAACATTCCAACATTTATTTAATTAATGATGAAGTTCGAAACTATCACCCTTTTCTTTGCTTACAAGACGTAAACGTTTGAAAAACGATTCACAGGCGGCACTTATCATTTTCTGCTCCATTTCGTCCCAAATCCATGTCAAACTATGCTTGAACCCATCAATTGTTGAGCCTTTTGTTGACCTTACTTTACCTAGCATATGGCTCCATACGCAAAAATCCAATGTCTTGAGATCCGGTCATGATGCTGGCAATTCTTCCGCAGAGATGAATTCAGGCAAATTTTACGGCCCTTTCCCTCTTTGAGATACTGCTTCTCACACCTTGAATTTGGTCACGTTTTGATATCGCTCAGCAGTGAATTCATCTTTTGGAGCATTCACAAAACTTCTTGTGTACACACGGTTATTCCGCTGGTTATGGCTGTCTTGCATGAAGAACAGTTTTTCATCCGAAAAGATTATTTCATCTCCACCGTGCCAGTCAAGTAGCTCCTTACTTTTTGTAACAGGTAATTACTTTTGCTTATTAGTTAGCCCATGAAAGCGTTAGCTTTTATAGGCCTTGAGTCGTAGATCGTTCCTGATAAGAAGCTGCTTGGAAGTTTTTTATATTTTCATATCCTTTTCTACAGAACAGGCTGATTGAGCTGGATATCGTCCTCTCACTTGTTTTATGACGTCATTTGTTCCCACAGTCCGACTGCGTCCTATTTTTTTTAAATCTTTGAGCCTTCCGTATCCTTATATCGTTTTATTGTCTTATGTATGAATTTTTCTACTATTCCGAGAGGTTTTAGTTTTTTTATGATGTCTCAATTTCTGTAATTTTTTTTTAAAAATTTATAACTAAGTCACGTTTACCTTCCATGGAGCTTCTGAGTTTGATATAAAGAATGTTTTTTTGCCGTGTACTTTCGTTGTGTACAATTAAATTTTGAAAAGCAATGCATCCTTAGATTATAAAAAAAATCAGGTTTTAAATTTTTTTCGAAACAGTGAAATTTACTGACAGTTATTATGGGCCACACTGTACAACTAAAAGTTTTTTTTTAATGTTTATTTTAAAAAATTGAAAATGAATTTTTTTTTGTGTGAATTTAAATAAAGTTTATTTTTTGTATTGAAATCATTTATTTAAAAGGAAAAATATTTTGTAGTTTTCACAATAAAATGTTAAGGACAATAATTTACAACTTTCTCAAAAAGGAAAATGTGACAATATTATATATGTATGTACTACATTTAGAAAAAATAATTGTGATGTATGTATGAAAGTTACCATTCGATTTTAAGTATTAAAAATAATTTTTTTTTTTTGAAAATTTATTTTGGATAATGCAGAAGGGAATGAAATTAAAATAAATTTGAAAAACTTTGATGTAGCGTACAATTATTCAATGAACGTTAGAAGTTCGAAAAATCGCAATTGGATATCACTTAAAAGCCAAAACCGAACGCGAAATTGTAAATTTTGTAAAAAAAATGTTAAAATACGGTTTACGGCATTATTAAAAGATATCAAAAGAATTTGCCAAGCGTATCACGTGAACATTTTTTATGTTCCGATCTCGTTCAAAATTTGTTATTCGTAGTTCTTCAGCGTTATTAGCTTCCAAAATACAGAGGTGTTTGTAATTTTCGTAATTTTTTCTACAAACGTCTTCTTTTTTTTTTTAAATTCAGTACTTGGATTTCATGAATTCCAATAGAATTTTTCATGATCTGTACCAAAAAAAAAAATACTTTGTTATTTAAAAAATTTTTTATTTATAAAATTTTGCTATTAAATGTTTTTGCATATTTTGAAAAATCTTATTTGTAATATGTATTTTTTTAATTAGGCTTATATGAAAGTTTGTTTTATTAGCTTTCAATTATCGGCTACGACGAAAGTGAGACCTCTTGTTCTACTGCAACGCTAGTGTTCGTATGTGGACTTGATATTTTTGTGGGAAGTGGAGTAGTGCTTCTAGAATATGTATATAGAGGAGATTAACACGCGTTTAAAAGCTCGCAAAGGCCATTTTGATCCCATTTTAAATTCTAAATATTTTGAAATTTAATAAATCAAGCTTTCATATGAGACATATTAAAAAATACATATTAAAATAAGATTTTTCAAAAAATACAAAAACATTTTTAAATTGCAAACTTTTTCTGAGATTTACCCATGTGGAATTTAACACAGGACACTTTAGTTCAACAAGGGAATTTTTCGCACATTTTTTCATCATACGTTCACCCCCGTCGATTCTGAAAGAGCGAGCAGAAGACGTTTCGGTTTTAAAATCGTGAATAAAACATTCTGGACAGAACTGGCTTCACAGCGAAATACAGATTGATATTCTCGAGATGCTGGCTACGAAAATTCTTTTGAAAAATGTTGACGAGATCAAGTGTTCTGAGTTTTATGCCTTCAAAATATATGGAACCCCCGACGTCTTATAGACAGAACGAATTTCCATCTGCTTTCGAGTATCTGGCGAAGTAACTGGATTGCAGACTCAAATGAGAGAAATCGACCCTCAGAGCTGTTCTGGCGAACTATAAGTCTCCAGTGGCGGTTAAAGGGTGGGAGGGGGCTATGGGGGTTGTCGTTTTTTATTATTTTAAGCTAGAGAAAAAAAAATTTTTTTTCTAATATTTTTGGGTTCAAAAAAGCTAGAGGGTGGAAATCTTTTAAGAAATTAACATTTGTTTTAAATTAAGGCCAACCAAAATGCTTACAAATCTTAGCTTAGTTATTGTAAGTCAAATCTCAAGAAATATTTTTGTTACATATAGCTTTTGGCTCAAAAATAGCTGGAGGACCCAAATATTGTCCGAAATTAACAGCTTTTCCTTTGGATCAAAGCTTAACGAAATTCCAACAAGTTCTTGGAGCCCGAATTTTGAAAACAAAATATTTATTTCCGACAAAATTTTCGGTTTCTAGCAATTTTTAAACCAAAAAATTATTCAAACTTTTTTTTTCGCCTTTCTAAAAAAAATGCTTTCCATAAGGAAGTGTGTGTTTAATCGATCGAAATTGTATATATGTAAGGTCTACAATGACAGAAGATCGCTTGAATGGTTTGGCTCTCGGAAATATTCATAAAGAAATCGATATCAGCTCAGCTGAAATTTTTGAATTACTTTGCCAGAAGAAAGCTCACCGTCTTGAAACTCTTGACTGGGCTACTGATAAGATTGTTCTAATATGCCAAAAAATATAAATATTGCTCGTTGAAAAATTCAGTCAAAGTGTGTTTTCATTTTAGAAAATGTAAGTCCCTCCCTCAAGAAAATCCTAGATCCGCTTTGTATCCTGATGACATTTTTCGATCAAAAAGCTACTACACTTATCCCTCGCTTTACACGCTACTCGTTTTGCACGTTTTTGATCTTACACGGTTCTTAAAATCAATATTTAAAAAAAAATTGTGTGGAAAATGACTAATTTTTACTGCACGCGAATTTATTTCTACTTAATTTTAGATCTAGCAAACACTTCAGACGCACACATGACCTACTGTCATAAACTTATACAATTTTTTTTTTATTTATATGAAGTACAATATTTTTTTTCTATGAAATGGATTTTTTATGTTATGTAAATGTCTAAAAAAGATTTTTTATAGTCATTTTCGTTTTACACGGTTTTTCTATACAAAAATTATTTTTTCGAATTACACGGATTTGTCAGGAACGTATCTAGCGTGTAAAACGAGGGACAGGTGTACTTCCATTCCAGTGCCTCGGCCGAAGCTCCAGCTTTTTGTAAACAAATGGATTGTTTTGAATATTCGTCCATGTTGACAATGTTTATTGAAATTTTTCATAAAATTGAAAACTTAAGTCCCAACTGAACGTTATTGATTCTTTTAACTAACTTGATGTGATTTCCAACTCTATGAAAATATCTCGCGATGAAAATTTTGTACAAATTTGGAAAGACACTAACGAAAGTGCCGAAAAACTTAATGTCGGAAAACCAAAACTGCCACGTCGTAAAAGAATTTCGAAGCATATTGATTCCAGTTCAAAAATAGAAAATCATATACATATTTCAGAATCCAGAAGATTTGTATAGAAAAATTTATTATGAAGTGTACGACCAAGTTCTTTCGTCGCTGAGAATCCGATTTTGAACAGATTCAGCAAAATTTTTCAGATCCGTTGAAGCTTTTGTACTTGGCAAAGACTCTGATATTGATAAAATAATCAATTTTTATAAAGATGATTTCAAAAAAGATAATTTTCTGAGTGATCGAAACAAGATTCTTGATTTGGCGAGCAGAAATGAAACTAAATTGAGATGCTTAGGAGCTATAGAAGACTTTGTACAGAAACATATGTATATGGTATAACGTCCTCATTTTGAGAATGTTATTTGTTTTTTGTTGACTGATTACACAGGCCGACAAAAAAAAAAGTTTTGGTCCGAAAACCAAACCCACTGATTGTTTTGTAAGGCAGAGTTCTAAAAAAAAATATTTTTCTAGCCAATTCCTCTCACTTCCCCCACTCTTCCCACGAAAATATTTAAATCCAGTTTTTGATTCTAAATATACCTACCTATCCTTTGCAAAATTCTTCGCTGAGTTTGAAAGAAAAATAAAAGCAAAATTTAAATTTTGCCTGCTCCCTATAGTTACAAAGTTTGATTTTTGATACTCCTTTATCATAAGAACATTAAACTTAGAATAACTAAGAACACAGCAAAAAATATAAACATGTGCGCCAAAATTCTACATTTTACATACAAAGGCTTCTGTAACTTCTTTGATATTACACATTTCTGTACAAAACATAATATTATTATGAAATTTTGTTCCAAAAGCACAATGAAGAAATTACTCTTGGTGAGCACGCCGATATTTACATATAGCACTTGCAACTTCGTTCGTATCGCAAAAAAAGTTTTCAACGAAGCGCTCTGTACAAAACAAACAATTTTTAAACAACAAGAAAATCTAATTTTCTTAATTTTTTTAGTCAAATTCCGAAAAATTAAAACTGCACCTCTGGTAGCAACTCTAAGGCCTGTTAACTTATCTCAATTAAATCGTAGTTTGAACTACGATTTGATCTTAATCGCCGATTAGTCACGAACATTGATAACTTATGTCGTGTAATCGGCTATTTGTGCAAATCGTCGATTAAAGTTAATATGAGAAATTCTCCTATTAACAAAGCTAACTCGAGTAATTTTGACGTTTGTTCCTTCAAATAATTAAATCAAAAATTTGGAATTGAGTAAATGTAAAATATTTTGCATTTATTTTTCTAAGGGGGCTAGTAACTGGTTCCAATTGTAAGATTAAATGAGACAAACTTGCTGAGAAAAAAAGGCGGAGTTCAATTTTCTCGTTTTAATCTTAACGCTGTCTTAACGCTGCCTTACCACTTTATATTCACGTTACCAAAATCCCTGTGATTTGAAAGTTCCTGATGAGCATTATTCACACCACAAGCTGTGCATCGGCTCAATTTTTGTATGCATGCGCACTGACCCTTACAGCGTTAATGCGCGCCAACCTTAAGTGCGGTGGTGCCAAGTTTGCGGTACCAACATAAGTACCCATATTTCACATTTTACTTTGTTCCTTCACTTCATTTTGAGCAGCATGGTCTTTTTTTTCTGATAGTGCAATTGTAAAACATTAAAACTTGTGTAATTAAAACTAAAATAACTTTAAAATTAATAAATTGGTGAAAATTAAATACAGTAAAACATTTTGTTTGCACTAAATTGAAACAAAAAGAACTTTTTAAGCAAAGACCCAACGAGGGACTCCAGCAGGCAAAAATTATAAGGTGGTTACCCCCTATTCCCGTCAGGTGCGCGACCATAATTTGGTCCTTCGATCCTCTTGGCCCAGTGATCTTTGGTGCCAGCATATTTCTTGGCAACGTTTTTCTTTGGAAGCTTCACTTGAAGTCTCGTCTCTCGTCAGTTTTCTGGCAGTCAACTCTTGTGTCTCGTGGTGCAGCGCCGTTGGAATATCAGTATTGTCTCAGGTGTGTAAAATACATTCAAAATAAATAAAAACCTACATACCGAGAACATCAATTTATTTGAAATAAAAATAAAAAAAAACAACAAAAGCCGCGTGTCTCAAATTTTATCAAATTATATTGCCTCATACAGTACACCGTTTTGGGGTACCGTTACTGCAGTAACGGTGTCTTTCGATCGCGCGATTTTTTCGGCTAACACGTGATCTCGTCGGGTTACGATCAATTTGTGTCACGTTACATCAAATAACAGTTTCGCAACTACAACTACATATGACTCTTTTATTGAGTTTGTGAACATTTTATTGCCTTTTCAAACTTTTGCGGCGTGTCTCATTTGAGCATTGGGCGATTGTTGGTTGAGTTTGTGAACACGTTATTACCTTTTCTACATTTTCTGCGTGTCTCATTCGAGCTTTAAAGAATTGTTTTTTTTTGAATTTGGAAAGATTTTTTACTGAATGTTTTTAAGCATTTTTATGCGTTTTAAACATTTGCAAGTTTTATGAAATTTTATTTATTTTTTGGCTCAAAAATTACCACTTTGGAGGTGTTTATTCGTGCAGCAGATCGCATGGTCGTGTACGAAGCATACTTCAATGTCTTACAGACGAGCGATTTCTCAATAATTTCTTTAGAAATTGATCACAATGAACTTAAATATATTTGGACAAAACTTAAAAACGCTTCTGAGAATTGTCTTTCTAAAGCATTTGATGAAAAAATTAATGACGATGTTCAAGTTATAAAAGCCAAATATCTTGAGTCTCATAAATGTTATGTTCGGTCCATGACAGCGATCAACACAGCGCTATGCGATTTGTCTCAAGCACGAACAAAAAATTCACTTTCAGAGATCTCAGGTGGTGCAGTCTCAAACTTTGAAGTTCCTCCATGCGATACAGACGTGTTTCATGGAAGCTATTTAAAATGGCCAACATTCGGAGACATGTTTATGGCAATATATGGGAATAATTTGGCCATCAGTGCAGTTGAAAAACTATAACACTTGCTTCAAAAAACAAGTGGTGAAGCAAAAGAAATAGTACAAAAGGTTCCTCTAACCAATGAAGGTTTTTGTATTGCGTGGGAAAATCTTAGATCACAATATGAAAATAAAAGTATATTGATAAATAATCAACTTAAAGTTTTATTCAATCTTCCAATGTGCAACCAAGAATCCGGAAGCTGTCTCAAGCGACTCCAACGAGACATAAATAACTGTATTGCTGCGTTACAGTTATATAAAATTGGTGTTAAAAATTGGGATGCAATTTTTGTTTTTCTTTGTTCATCACGTCTCCCACAGCATCTCATGCTACTACCATACAGTCCACTACCTTGAATTCAAATCCCCCCGAAACAGTTCAAACCTGTTTTAACTCGGTCACCAAGAAAGTTTTACTTGGTACAGCTTTGATCAACGTTTTTCATCTGGGAATCACATATAAAGCTCGAGCTCTCATTGACCCACCATCGGAAGGCACATTCGCATCAGAACCTATTAAAACTCCCTACTAAAGCTGTCTCAGCTCAGGTCTCAGGATTAAATGGCGCCATCAGCTCAAAACCTACTCATGTACCCCATGTCACTGGAAATTTTCCCTCGCACTCCTTTGACCCCTGTTTTTATCCAGAGCTGCCGAAGCTCAAATTTGCTGATGCCAATTTTTTCCAAAGCTCAACCATTGATCTGCTTATAGGCGGTGATTTGTATCCACTAATAATACTCGGTGGAATTCATAAAGGAATTTTGGGTTATCTTGTCGCACAAGAAACCGTTTTTGGATGGATCCTTACAGGACCAATTCCTGATCCACAGCTCACTACTCAGAGTCAAACTATAGTCTCGTATGTTACTGAGGTCTCTTGAAGTGAGCAAATAAGCAAATTTTGGGAAATCGAAGAAATTCCGCAATAAAAGATAACATCACAATCAGATGCCTTTTGTGAAGAAAATTTTGTCAAGGCTGTCACCAGAAATTTAGATGGTCGCTATACGGTGGATTTACCATTTAAATCATGTCCTCCAAAAATAACTGATCTTGGTCCATCAAGACATATAGCACTTCGTCAGTTCCTACGGAACGAAAAGTCGCTAACACGAAAGCCTGACTATAAGGCTGAATATGATCAAGTTCTAAATATTCATTTATAACTTTTTAGTTATAAATGAATATTTAGAACTTGATCATATGAAAAGTGTTAATGTTCCACGCTTCGAAACAAGTCCTCGTCACTTTTATGTTCCTCATCATGAAATTTGAAAACCCGAGAGCACAACAACAAAAGTGAGAGTGTTTTTCAACGCCTCGAGCAAATCCTCAAACGGTATTTGTCTTAACGACACACTCCGCACAGTTCCCGTACTCCAAAGTGACTTAATGCTTTTGATTCTTAAATGGAGATTTTTTGCCTATGTATTCAATGCCAATATACAAAAGATATATAGGCAGATTCTTGTCAATCCTAAGCATTCTCCATATCAAAGAATAATTTTTTGTGACTCTGTTAATACAGAATTACAAGATTTTGAGCTCAAAACAGTTACTTTTGGGCTGAACTGCGCTCCGTTCCTCGCAGTAAGAACTCTGTTACAACTAGCTGAAGACGAAAAGCTCCGTTTCCCACTAGGGGCAGAGATTCTAAAAAGCTCAATGTACGTTGATGACGTTTTAGCTGGCGCACATGAAATTTCAAGCGCGATAGAAGCCCGAAATCAACTCATTGGTATTCTAAAGTGCGCAGGTTTTGTGTTGAGAAAATGGACATTATTTATCAACCCTGGTCAAGATCGGACCACTACCTTAATTTTCGAAGCGCAAGGGCTAGGATTGCAGCTCAGTGACCATGACAACAACCCTAGTTGCAACATTGTGTTTAGATCCAGGCACAATTTGAACGACATGGTACAAGGCACAGCGCTAATCGAGAAAGGCGAATATGGAAGACACCCTCTCAATCAAGCTGATAAATCAGTAGTTTCAAATTATCATCCTTTGCTGCGCTTAGCCGAAAAATACTACTGGGGCTCTTACCAGGTTCGATTTTTCATCAGCGCAGATCTTTTCCCGAAAATCCTTCGCGGAAAACCACGCACCGTTGAAGGAGCACCAGCAGCTTTTCCCACCATATTCGGCTGGACTTTTTGCGGCGAAGTTAAGCGCGCCATTCCGGAGTTATATTAAGTAGACTTAACTTAAGCTATTTTCTCTACTTCAAATATTTTTTTTTTTTTTTTACCAAAGGGTAAAAATATGGGCTCGTTCATGCTTCATCTTGCTTCTGAGTCAAACCTCCTAATAATTCTACTGTATCAGAAAAGTAAATTGCCCCTTGTCGTATTGATACTGCCCTTTTTTTTATTTGCGTTTGGTAGCCCATATTAGGCGAGTTGACTCAGAGACAGGTGCGGCGTACGGCTTCCTTATTCATTTAAAAACCAAAAAAGGTTTTTTGAATATGAACCTTTTTTCATCATATGAAAAATCTTTAATTTAGATTTTTTGTTCTTTTTTTCCCAAGCTATGTAAGCTACCTTTAAATTTTTTACAATAAGTTTTTCAATAAGAAAATGTATATTTTCTCATAAGTTGTATTGATTAACAAATCTTTTACTTTGAATGGATAATTTACTTTAAATTAATAATTAACTTGAATTAATAATTTACCTTTTTGCTTATTATCATTATTGCATTAACTTTACTTCATCAAATTTTAAGCTACATCAAAAAAAAAAGCTTGCTGCCTAACTTTTTGCATTAGTGCCTATTGCAAGGTGGGCGGCATGTTCATACCGCAAGCTGTGCATCGGCGCAATTTTTGTATGCATGCGCACTGACCCATACAGCGTTAATGCGTGCCGACCTTAAATGCGGTGGTGCCAAGTTTGCGGTACCAACATAAGTACCCATATTTCACTTTTTACTTTGTTCCTTCAGTTCTTTTTGAGCAGCGACGGCAGCAAGGTCTTTTTTTCTGATAGTGCAATTGTAAAACATAAAAACTTGTGTAATTAAAACTAAAATAACTTTAAAATTAATAAATTGGTGAAAATTAAATATAGTAAAACATTTTGTTTGCACTAAATTGAAACAAAAAGTACTTTTTAAGCAAAGACCCAACGAGGGACTCCAGCAGGCAAAAATTATAAGGTGGTCACCCCCTATTTCCGTCAGGTGCGCGACCAAGCATAATGAAAAGATGTTTGCTGCGTTTCTGCTTAGATCGAACCTTTACAAAAAGAAAGTCAATTGCCTATGACCTCTTTTGGCAAAGGTTCCAAGGGCAGATTTCTGCAACGTTGTAAGCTTTATTTTAGGTCTTGAAAAGCTGTTAATTAACTTCGAATTTATTTTTAAATGAATCAAAAAATATCGAAAATGTAGGAGTAAGCGCTACAGAGTGCTATTGTTAAGATCAAGGGAGTTATGGACAACAAATTGAAGCTATGTACAATATTTCCAATCATTACAGTAATCTAATTTTTATGAAAATTTTTGTCATCTGCCAAATATAACATTCTTAATTAACCTCAAATGTCTATGAACAATTCACAATTGACGTTATGTGTTGCTTTTTTCGTTAAACTTTAGATAAATTAGATAAAAAACATATGTATTTTCGTTAAATTTTATTGCAAGTTTTTTACTAATTTCTCGAATAACTTCTACATTTTTTGTCCGATATCCACAAAATTATACTAAAAATATTTGCAAACGAATAGTCTTTCATTTTTAATTCTAAAAATATGAAAAAGGAAAAATTTTTCATTCGAATGGAGCAATTGAAATTTAGTGATTTTTAAAAAAGTCAGTTTTTTTTGGACTTTGAGCGCTTGTTACTTCATCAAATCTTATTAGATTCAAGGAAACAGCATACCGTTAGAAAGGGAGTAAAAATATCTTTGGAGTGCTGAAAAGCGTTTTTGAGTCGAAAAAAATTAATCGAGATATAGCCAAATAAATGAAAAAAGTGCCGAAAAAGGGTTTTTTTTGGGGATATCTCGAAAACGATTATTAAGACAAAAAAATGGTTTCCATTTTTGAAACTACGCCCAAAATACATGGAAAAAAGTCTATGAGAAACCCTATTCTTTTTCTTGTAAACTAGTGTTATTGATTTTTTTGAAAAACAACATTTTTATGCATTTTTCGTCCGACCGGTACCACTATAATATTTATGCCGTCAAAACTAATTGAGGCTCCACGATTTTTTTGACGAATTCTAGTTTGGAAGGGTTCAATGCATCTCTGTAATTTTTTTTCAGATTTTTTTCGAGGCGGCGCAAATCATCAAAATTCAATTGTTGATAGAAAAATTGCTAAGTAACAACAAAAATATAAAATTTTTAAAATTTTTTTTTTAATACATAAGTTCAACTTATTATCTACGGAAATTAAAACATTTCGTCACAATCAGACAAGTTGTTCAAAACTTATAACTTTAAAAAAAAAAGTTTAATGAAAACTTTGACTGGCAATAATTATTGCACAATTTTTTTAAAAAATTTTTCCGTACACTAATTTCTACCACTTGCAGCTACTGATTTATATAAAAAACTTGTAAACACATTCCAGACATGTCGGTTTCACGTATTCTGACCCATATATGAAAAAAGTCAGAATTTCAACTAGTTGTACTTGAAAAAAAAAAGCAATTTTAAGTTTCTTTAAAATAAGTTGATTTTCCTGCAGGGTTTTTAGTGTACATGCATCGAATACTAATGGACAAAAGGATTAAAATATGCCCGAAAACATAAACTGTGCACGAAAAACAACACAAAAATATTCAAGTTTATTAATTTTTAACCTTTACTCCGATTTATTTCTGTACGTTGCAACAACCATATATTGGCTTATGTTTTCTTAGTTAAATATTGGATAATAATAAAACTTTCTCTCGATATTACCAATATTTTTAGTTTAAATATGTTTTTTATCTTAAGTTTTCAGGCTTGTTCTACCAAATATGTTTGATGTAAAAAAAAAAATTAGTATTTAATTTTCCCGACATTTGTTACCTAATTTATTTGTGATAAATATCTCACAAAATGATTTTGAGTTTTTAGCTTTACTTGATTTAATAAGCACATATGTCAAACATGTATAAAAGTTGTATATGTTCGGTAGAAACTCGTAAGGAATCATTCCGGAACTCGGGGAAGTTTTCGGCGCACTGTGGGGAATAAGCTTCACATCTCCTGACAACACTGGTGCGTCACGTTTTATTTCCATCTTTTTCGAGTTTATCAAATGATAAAATCATTTTGAGATGATGTGAAAAGTGAGGAACTCATTTCGGAAAGCCTTTTGAATAATTTTTATGGCTCATCAGAACTCAAATGATAACTTAATTTAGCGATTTTTTAATTTGATTTAACAACTGTTTCTAATGATTATTCCCTCTCCCTTCCTTCCGCCGATTTTTTTGCCAAATCATAATGGACACTCTTAGATTAAAAAGGCATTGTATCAGTAGCTGCTACAATTTACTACTTATTGTATAATCTGCTGCAGACTAACGCTTCCTCGTTTTTTACAATAAAATTTTATGTTCTCTTCGTAATTTTTGTAAAACAAGAAAGTTTAAATATTTATGTATTTTAATTAGTACTTTAAATTAAATTAACTGCTTTTTGTGATTCAAGAACAATTTATTTTTCATTTTAAAAAGAGGCATTTATCATTTTTCTCTTTTATAAGCACTCGCTTATATCTGCATATCCATCAGATTGGGCCTTTAAGCTGGCCTCGTTTTTTTTTTTTTTTTTTTTTTGAGTACATCTTCCAGCCATAGTTTTTCTTGAAGCTAAGGCTATCTCGAACTCATAATAAAGGTTGTTCAATTGAAATTCAGATAGCTATTTTTTTTATTTAACTTTGTATGTAACTTTCCATGTTTTTTTTTAAAATTAAATGCAATTTTAACTATGTCTCCCTTTGAATTTTAATTGTTCCTCCTTGAATATTAATTAAAGATAGTCTTAACTTCAAGAAAAACCATGTTTGAAGAGTCTGCTCCAAAAAAAAAAAAAAATAAAAATCGAAGCCATGGTCGAGGTAAGATGACAATTTCGATTTTTTTTTTTATTTTTTTTTTTTTATTTTTTTCCAAACATGGTTTTTCTCGAAGTTAAGACTATCTTTAATTAATATTCAAGGAGGAACAATTAAAATTCAAAGGGAGACATAGTTAAAATTGGATTTTAGTTAAAAACAACATGAAATGTTACATATAAAGTTAAATAAAAAAAATAGCTATCTGAATTTCAATTGAACAACCTTTGATATGAGTTCAAGACAGCCTTAGCTTCAAAAAAAACTATAGCTGAAAGATGTACTCAACAGTCTTTAGACTACAGCGTAAAAACCCAATAAATTGACAGTTTTTAAAAAACACGAAAAGTTTCACATATTTCTTACTTTAAATGCAAATTAAAAAAATAGGTATCTAAATTTTAATTGAACAACCTTTAATATGAGTCCAAGACAGCCTTAGCTTCAAAAAAAACTATGGCTGAAAGATGTACTCAACAGTCTTTAGACTACAGCGTAAAAACCCAATAAATTGACAATTTTTAAAAAACACGAAAAGTTTCACATATTTCTTACTTTAAATGCAAATTAAAAAAATAGCTATCTGAATTTCAATTGAACAACCTTTATTATGAGTTCAAGATAGCCTTAGCTTCAAAAAAAACTATGGCTGGAAGATGTACTCCAAAAAAAAAAAAAAAAACGAGGCCAGCTAAAAGGCCCAATCTGATGGATATGCACATATGCATTTGTCGGATATAAGCCCCAAAAAATTTCCAATTTTTTCCTCCATTCACGCTTATATGCACGACAGGGAAAACATTTTTGTTTTTTCAATGGCAAAACCAAAATTGGTACCAGACAATCGTGTCATACCTATTGAATTGTCAAATGTGCGAATTGAAATTAAAAAGCAAAATGAGTACAAATTCACGAAAAAGAATAACTTTGTCACTTAAACATAAGTTATTAATATTTCGAGAGAGTGAAAACGTAAGCAAAATTGAAAGTTGCAAGAAATATGGGTGCCCAATACACAATTAATCGGATTATGCGAAACATAGATCGCATTTTACAATGAAGCAAAGCATTTAATTTGGCCCGATAAAGGAATTGAGTCGGCAAATCAAAAGCAGTGGAAACAATGTCAATGTAGTTCGATCAAATACAAAGATCAAAAGACCACAATATATTAATTGGAGAATGTAAAACAGTTCGCTGTTAAATAAAAAATGATTTCAATCCAAGTCCGGGCTGGATATTCCGATGGCAGAAGCACAAAGGAATAAAGGTAAAAATAATGTAATAATAATGAATAGTTTTGATGAAAAAATGGTGTGAAAAAATCGAAAATTCATACTTTTTGTGGATAATGGTGCGTCTCATAAAATTACAAACTTACAAACGTTAATGTTCAGTACTTGCCGCCCTATACGACTTCAATTTTACAACCTTTAGATGCCGGAATTATTCATGCATTCAAAGCATATTATCGTCAGAGCTTAATATGGAAACAAATCTGCTTTGTTGAAACAGGAAAGACAATTGAAGCGTTTAAGAAATCTATTCCCTATCTCCATATATTTATTTTTACAACTTTTTGCCTTTAAAAATATTTTTGTAAGGCTCTAAATAGTTGGCATTACGATTCTATATAAGCATATCTGGTGCAGATAACCGAATTTTTATATGTATATGCACTTTTCATGCATATAACCGAGTTTCTCTAAATGCATTTCACGATTATATGCACCAAAAATCAAGCATTTTCAGAAATGCTTATAAGCGGGGAATGCTGTACATCTTTCAGCCATAGTTTTTCTTGAAGCTAAGGCTGTCTTGAATAAATATTCAAGGTTGTTCAATTAAAATTCAGATAGCAATTTTTTTTATTTAACTTTATATGTAACTTATCATGCTTTTGTTTTTTTAACTTAAATGCAATTTTTAACTAGGTCTCCCTTTGAATTTTAATTGTTCCTCGTTGAATATTAATTAAAGATAGTCCTAACTTCAAGAAAAACCATAAAAAAAGTCGAATCCATGGTCGGGCTAAGATGACAATTTCGATTTATTTTTTATTATTATTATTTGGAGCAGACTCTTCAAACATGGTTTTTCTTGAAGTTAAGACTATCTTGACTTAATACTCAAGGAAGAACAATTAAAATTCAAAGGGAGACATACATGATTAAAATTGCATTCAAGTTAAAAGAAAAGCATGAAAAGTTGCATATAAAGTTAAATAAAAAAATAGCTTCCTCTACGTTTTAGTGAGTCTGTTTTTTCGCAAAATTTCAACGAAATAGAAAATAAGATATGTCCACGCCGCTTACAGGTTTGAGCTAATAAGCTCAAAAGTAAGCTACAAAATTTTCAAAATGAACACCCTAGTATGCATACTGTGCATTGTTATTGTTGAATGGAATTTAGATCATCATTGTAAAAATTTTTGAGTGTGAATTATGGACGAGTAGAAAAAAACTATGCTCCCACATTGAATTTTTTTGAAGGCCATATTCAGTGAACGATAAATATAAAAGAGGAAATAGTAATTTTTGTTCACTCAATAATCATATAAAATATAATAATAATAATCATATATGAGAAAATCTAAATTAAATATTCTTGAATTAAATTGTAATGAGGATGTTTTAAGTTTTAAGGCAACAATGATTGCTGCAGAAACAAATAGTGAAATGAAAACCCGTTGTACAAATGATGGATGTCTATTACGCAGAATGTGCTTTCACATTTGACTTGTGTGCAAAAATGTATGTAGGCCCTGCAGTTTCCCTAAAGCAATGTTAGCATGACGAGGACTTACTGTTTTTGTTTTCTTTATATCGCAACCTACAATCCATGAACCATTAGTCCATTGCACAACATAGAGAAAATTGAACCGCATCCACGAATGTGTACATTTACATTCAAGAATCAATGACATCGAACCAAACCAATCAGAACCGAACCGAATACTACAACATTTGCAGCAGAAGCAGATATTGCAGTGTGGCGCCTTCGACGGTCAGCTGTCGCAGTTGTGTTGTTTTGGATATGGCTTCAAGCTTAATTTTGCAAATGGCGGAAATTTTTATTTTTAATTTCACGCGTTGAAAAATCCCAACGATTTGATTTATTTTTGAACGAACTCTGGCACATCTAACATAGTACATATTTATATACATATATATTAGGGTGTTTTTTTCAAACTTTCGGAGATGGATTTCATTTATTTTTTCTTATATTATAGCTTCAGGATAAAAATAATTGTCCCAAAATTCCTTGCTCAAACCTGTAAACGGCGCGGACAGAGTTTATGTCCAATTTCGTTGAAATTTAACGAAAAAACCGACTTACTAAAACGTAGAAAAAGTCTGTTGCATATGAACTGTAATAGGTAACAAAGTGGATGCGCCATTCGCAGGTTTGATCTAGGAAGTTGAAATTATGGCAGAATTTTCTTCAAACCCGATTCTGTTATATAGGCATGTAGGACCGCAAAAAAAAAACTTAAAAATACCTTCTTCGGGTGTATTTTTTCCGCATTTTCAGTCACACGGAAAATGTGGGCGTGGTTTGACAACAGTGGGTGACGTCCCCCATTCAACTAAAAACCCCAAAACGCTATATCTTGGCACCTAAGGCAGACTTTTTCTACGCTTAGTAAGTCGCTTTTTCGTTAAATTTCAACGAAATTGGACATAAACTCTGTCCGCGCCGCTTACAGGTTTGAGCTAGGAAGCTCAAATGTTGGGACAATTATTTTTATCCTCAAGCTATAATATTGGAAAAAATGAATGAGATCCATCTCTAAAAGTTTTTAAAAAAAAAACACCCTAATACTCATACATACATGAATTTGAATTCGACGACGCGCTGCATAGTTTGGCAGCATCCGCGTATGGGTGTGCGAAATTGTATGCTGTTATTTGTTCTAAATTTGGTCGTCTTTCGGTTTTTTTTGCATCTGTTAGAACTTTTGTAATATTCCAATTTATCCGCTTGCCAACTAAAGTGTGCCATTTGTTAAATTTTTCGAAAATTAAACTCTATTCAGATGAACAAACAATCAGGACAACATATACAAGTTGTTTGTCTTTTTTTTCGTAGAATAAACACAGCAATAAATGTTGGTAGGATATTAGGCTATGTCGAAAAAAACAGGGGTAAACGGAACTCCCTAGTTCAAGGTATTTTATTGCTTAATATGTTGAATTGTACCCTAAAAATTATGAATTCAAAAATGCGATTAAACTTAGGCTTGGACTCAAAAAATATATACATTTTAAGTATATACACATAATCAGAGTTATTGTAGAGAGTAAAATAAAGTAAAAAAAAAACTTATTTTTTCAACAAAATAAGTTAAAAAAGAATTTAAACAAAAAATCGATAAATTTCAATTTATTGAACTTTTATTTAGTTTTGAGAATAGGTTCACAAAAAAGAGAGGTCGTTTCTCTTAACGACGAAGGGTTTTTAACGTGTCACCTTTCCGTTATACCTAGCCTCTAGGAAGCACATTTCGCAGATTTTGGTAATTTTGAACTACGTACGACATTGCTCTATGATAGTAGTTATTTTTGGAGCTGATACATCTGAATTTTTCTGGATCTCCACTAAGATAGAACGTAAATAACGTGATTTCAATGCATTTTTGTACAAACGAAAACCAACTAAATGTACTGCGTTTCTAAACTTTTTTGGCTACAATTTCGTATGTCCTTAGTCATCTTTCTTTTTTACTCTAACGGGAACGTTTTTTCTTTCAAGTTTTGTCGTTGATTTGGAAAAAGTATGTAACAAAGAAAATCATGGCAGAGAAAAAATAAATTTTTTTAACTTTAAAAATTCATTTTTTGCTAGTTATTAAAAATAAATCTTGCTGTTTCTAAACTTGTTTGACTCACTGTATCTTCAGTTCTGTTCTTGACCGTATCGTTCGATAAGGAAATCAAATTTAAATCTTTTGTTGCTTTAGCCCCCAACATTGTATTTGCTATTGCCAGGCCCGTGCGCAAGGGTGGGTATTTAGGGGTTCAAACCGCCCTTTGAGAATTGTCGCACATAGGTTTTTTTGACATTTGAACGAAAAATTAAAAAGACGCAAACAATTTTTATTTTAAATGAAAGAACTAAATTGCCAATACTCGTCGGAGCCCGAGTGTTTCATTTTCGACAAGATTTGTTCTCTCTAGCAATTTTTGAACCCAAAAACACGATTTGGAACCACTGCGCGTCGCTAAAGCTAAGTAACACGAGCGTTATTTCAATGCGCGTTTAAGCATAGCTCCGGTTTTAAGCATAGGGGAGAGGGGGCTAGTGTGGACTGGGGGTTAGTGTAGACAAATTCAAATTCTCGCGCCGTTTTTATTTATGTTTTCCGTTGAATTTTTTTTAATTTGGGACTTACACTCTCCATCACCAAAAATAAATTTGTCTGTATACAGTTCACCGTTTCATGGTAACGGGACCAGACGTTTTTTTGCGCAGCAAACAGTAAATTTTTAATTTTTTCTTAATTTCAGTGATACTTATAAATTAATTATTATCTAGCTAAAGTGTTAATATATAATACAACTTAAAATAGTGTCTATTCAAATTATTAAAACCGTAAGTTTAAAAAAAATTGTTTTTGTATAAAAAACCACAAAGGAGCTAGTGTGGACAATTGAAATGGGGCCTGTGTGGACATGTCCACACTAGCCCCAATTGCATTTGCTTTAATTAGGAGGTAGGTAAAATGAATTGCAATTACATTTATTTACAGATGGTGCGTACTTACAAACGGAAAACGGATCGTGCTGATATATCGGAGAGTTTGGTGGCGTTGGCTGTTAAGGATGTCCTTAAGAATAAATTAACAATTCGAAATGCAGCATTGCAATACAATTTAAGAAAATCAAAGCTCTATAAGCGCGTTCTAAAGTTTTTTGTAAAATTTTTGGAACACTTAGTAAAGACTTCGGGCTGTACAGCAACGAATCGAATTCTGTTAATCATTGACAATCATGTGAGCCACGTTTCGATGGAAGCAATTACATTTGCGTAAGCCAATGGAATCGTGCAACTAACATTTCCGCCTCATTGTTCCCATCGCCTTCAGCTGCTTGGCGTTAGTGTATATGGACCATTCAAAACAGCAACAAAGATTGCACTAAGTGACTGGATGAGCAATAACCCTGGCAAGGCTATAATTATTTTGAACGTGGCCGAACTTGCCAAAGAAGCATTTCATTAAAGTTATACTTTTGACAATATCACCAGCTCCTTTAAAAAGTCAGAGAAGTGGCCTTTAAACAGCATATTTGTCTCCGATCAAGATTCTGATGCTGCATTTGTTACCGATCGGTAACAAATCACAAGAAGATGTTCCAATTATTCCAGGATCTATTTCAAACGAACTTGTAATTGGTGAAAATCCGCCAGCACAAACACTTTCCACGACAACTGAAATAAGTTCAGAAATCGTCAGACCTTTTCTAAAATCTAGTTCAAGAACGTCTCAAAATCGACGAAAACGAGGAAAGTCATCAATTCTTACCGAAACACCTGAGAAGACAAATGAAAAAACGTTTAAAAGAAAAAATATCGTCGGATTCAGATATCGATGTTCTAAATGACTTTTTATTGGAATCAGACGAAGAGCATGGACTTGGTGAAATCGATGAAGACAGCAAAGAACCACCTATTTTAATTCACCAAGATGTTTTGAAAGAAGACGACATGGTTTTGGTAAAATTTACACTTAAAAAGCAGTTTGAATTTAATATTGGCAAAATTATCATCATCCACGGTTCTCAAGATTTCGATATTACATTCTTAAAAGGAAAGAACGACACTTATTCCGATTTACCGGATACCAGCCAAATTCGCCGAAGTGAAATAGTGGCAAAAATTCCACAACCACAACAACTGTCGGGAACTTCTCGATCAGCAAGTTATATCAAATTTGATATAAATTTCTCCATGTTTAACGTGTGATAGAAGCGAATTTTGAATTTGTATTGAACTGTATTATTATTTTCTTAAAAAAAACATACATATCTGAACTCTTTCTTTAAGTTTTTGTTTCAATTATCAAGTTTCTATTGGTGTCCACATTAACCCCAAGCCCCGTTTAAGGGGCTAGTGTGGACAAATGTAAGCTTTTTTTGAAATAATTTAAAAATGTGTTTATGAAAAAAAAATTGCAACTATTGATGTAATTATGAAGGTAAAATGTATAAGTAATAACTAAAAATTACTTAATTGCAAAAACTAAATATCTACATATAAAATTTCTCAATTATGTGAAAATTGTCCATACTAGCCCCCCTCTCCCCTAGCTCAGGCATCAATAAAATCAGTTTCAATGAAAATTCATACACAAATCTACTCGCGCCATATATGTATTTCAATTTTGCATGATAGTTCACGTGACATGTGAATAAATGAAATTCAACTTTGGCGTCAACACATTGCTGGGCAAGACATCAAAAATTCTCTCGAAGCACTGGTTATTTGCAATGAAGACGCGTTTCCAAATGTCCATCAAACGCTTCATGTTATGGCAACTTTGCCTGTGACAACAGCAACACGATGGTACATATTTTTATGCATCTTGTCCAAAAACTCGACAACAACAAATTTTTGTTGACGAAATACTTTCAAATTTACAACAAGTAAGTTGTATAACTAACTGCCATGGACGACAACTTGACTTAGTCTTGGCTACAAATAGTAGCAATGTTGTTGTAAGAAATGCTATCCATGCTCTGTCTACGGTAGATTCCTATCATCCACCTTTGAGTATTGTGTACCAATCTGACAATGAAAATTTGACTAATGCATGTTCATCCATTAATATTTACGAATTCAATTTTAAGAAAGCTGACTTTTTAAAATTGAATGAAAATTTAAGAAATAAATTAGACGACTTACTTACTTTTATTAATAACAATACATTTGATGATTGCATTAAATTTTTCTATGGTGAACTTTTTTCTGCCATAGCATTGTCGGTTCCATATACAAGGAGGTACGTTAATAATTCCTCGTACCCCTGGTATACAAAGGATTTGAAAAAAGTTCGCAATGGCCGTAATAGGGCATGGAATAAATACGTTTGTAGCCAGGACCGTAATGACCTTGTTGCTTATCAGCGACTGTTTCTTGAATTTAAAGATATGTCAGCTTTGGTTTATTCTGAATATTTGAATAAAATTAGGCTGAATATTCTTCATGACTCCAAGAATTTTTGGGGTTTTATTAATTCTAAAAAAAAATCTGACGGGTTTCCATCTGAGTTTAAAACAGTTGATGGGCTCAGTAGCGACCCACAAGTTATAGCCGGGTTGTTTGCTAATTTGTTTAATGAATCGTTTTATACGGATTTATTTAGTCCTGAAATCAACTATTTTGAATATATGGATAACGACCCTTTAGTTTCGGTTAATGAGATATCTTTCTCTCCTGACCTCATAGGGAAATATATTTCATCTGTTGATGATGACTTCAACTCCGGGCCGGATGGTATTCCTGCGACAGTTTTAGTAAACTGCAGCTCTGTGCTGAGTCAGCCCCTCAGTATTTTATTTAATAGATCAATTCAAGAAAGCTATTTTCCTAAATTTTGGAAAAATGCATACATTAGCCCCATTTTCAAGAAAGGGTATAAAAATGATGTTTCAAACTACAGGCCCGTGGCTAAGTTATCATCAATACCAAAAATTTTTGAACATAAATATTATATACGATCAGGTTAAGGTGCGCTGTAGTGAAGTCATAACAACTCGTCAGCATGGTTTTGTTAATGGCAGATCTACAGTTTCTAACCTCCTTGATTTCACTTCTTTTGCATTAAGCTCTTTAGACTCTGGTGGGCAAGTTGACTGCATCTACACTGACTTCAGTAAAGCATTTGACAAATTACCACATAATTTGATTTTGTTTAAGTTAAAGAAGCTTGGATTTCCCTTAAGTTTTGTCAGCTGGATTGAATCTTATTTATCTGATCGCTCGTATCAAATAAAATTTAGGAGAGTGTTTTCCTCCCCATTTAGCGCGACATCAGGTGTTCCACAAGGAAGCCACCTGGGGCCGCTCCTGTTCATTTTAGCAATTAATGACGTTACACATGTTATTAAAAACTCCCATCTGTTAGTATATGCAGATGACATGAAAATTTACAGGAACGTAAAGGGGGTTGGTGACACTATTCCACTTCAGTCTGACTTGAAATCCTTTGAAGTTTGGTGTTCTAAGAATAACTTACATCTTAATCCTGATAAATGCCAAGCTATGATTTTTACCAGGAAGAAAACTATTGTGGAATTTGATTATAAATTAAAAGATAAAAATATTTGTCGTGTCGATGTAGTCAAAGACCTAGGTATACATTTTGATACTAAGTTGACTTTTAATGAGCATATTAATCAAATTTGTAAAAAATCCTCATCTCTGCTTGGCTTTATTAAGAGGTGGGCAAAAGAATTTAATAGCCCTTTAGTAACGGTGACTCTATATAATACAATAGTGCGCCCTCACTTAGAGTACGCCAGCCAAGTATGGTCACCATTTTATAATATTCATATAAATAGAATTGAAAGAATTCAAAAAAATTTTATTCGTTTTGCTCTCAATGGCTTAAATTGGATTGACCCTTTAAACCTTCCTCCTTATGAGGATCGTTTAAAGTTATTACATATGCAGTCTTTGAGCTCGCGTAGAAATATTGCGGATATACTTTATCTGCATCAACGTGTAACTGGGTCTCTTGCTGCACCAGAGCTTCTTAACTATATACATTTTAATAGTAATCGGAGGAGTACTCGTAACTCTTATCAGTTATTTTACCAACCGGTTAGTAGAACTAATTATATGGCTACAGCTCCTTTTAATCGCATGACAACTCTTATTAATAATTGCGAAGTTTATAACATTAGCTTGTCAAAAGGTCAACTCAAGCTTAGACTGAAAACTAACTGTAGCTAAATTTGTAGCTTAATGGTGGTGTGAATTTTTTTGTTTGTGTTGTCCGAGCCCCACAGCATGCTGGGTAAATTTTTTCTAACATTTATGCCTTGGAACATGTAAATTTATACATATAATTATTTTAATATCTATATGTCTATTTTTACATGGTGTGAGTGGGTATGTTGAGAAAGTGCGATAAAGCTAAGAAAAAATTATAAAAAAATAACAAATTAATGTGCATGATAATTTTTTCTATTCCATTTTTTATTGAATAAGCTTTTTACTTGGTATAAAGCTTCAATGCTAAATAGCTAAGAAGGTTATAATAGCTGTAGTAGCTAAACTCTATTATGTGCGCATTTCAGAACACTACTACGAGTAGCATTCCGCAGCAGGCCTATGTGCGAATCTGATCGGAGACAAATTAAAAAAATTAGTGGAGTTTTTTTTTTCAATTTAAGCTTAATATGCTTACACTCATCATCCAAGGAAGCGTACATATGAAAGTTTCCAAAGATGTGCTTCTACTCAACATCCAAGAAAGAGAGAGCGTTATAGCGAGGAGTGCATCCAAAGAAGACTTAGACAACCGATAAGTAGAATGGTCTGGGGATGCTTTTCTTATTACCAAGTTGGACAACTGATCTTGATTGAAGTAAATATCAAAGCAGCTAAATAAAAAAACATCCTGAAAGAAAACTTGGAACCTTCTAATGAAGAGCATTTTTTGCGTGTGGACAACGTGATTTTTCAAGATGATTCTGCGTCTTGTTATCGAGTGCAATTGGTAAGCAGTAGTGTTTTGTAAATCCTTAGTATGTACTTAATAATAATCCTTAGCTTTCATCCATTTCATTTTTTTTTAATCCTAAATATTAGTTGTTAAAATAAATGCTGTTAATATCTTAGAATTACTACATATCATAAAAATAAAATTTTATAACATTTTACCAAAAAACTGTTTTTATCAATAAAGGACATATTTCACTTTTTTGCTTAAAAAATATGTTTATGATGTGGTTTTCCGACCTACAGCAAAATATTTTCAGTAAAAATTATTTGCTTCTCTGATCCTTGCATCAGTTTTTTGATTCGATAAACAATTTAGATCCTAACAGATTTTATTCAACTTTTTTTGTTTGTCCGGATTTCACTGTTCACCACTGTACAAAAAATTATATATTATACATTGCGACCCGATTTAGTGAAATAGGTCTTAGTAAAATATGACAACTTTGAAAATGGTGCCCTAAATTGAGCTTTTATTCATAATACTGCCGTACTAAGCGAAAAGGGCGTATCTCAATAAAAAAATATCCGAGATTCTTATGCCATCGCCTTGGGGGGGGGGGGGGGGTTTCACTTGTTAGATTATGTTCATAAAAAAGTCAAAAAACGGTTTACTTTTAATATAGACCGGTCATTCTTTTAATGACTGCACACTTTGTGTTTTTTTTACGTTTTTGAACATTTTTTGAAACAAAATATCTCAAAAACTATAGTAGATAAAAATCGATTAATCATATTTGTTAAGAAAGACTATGACTTTATGAAAAAAGTTAAAAAATTTAAATAAATTTGTTAAAACATTAATTTTTTTATATAACAAAATTTTTCTCAAAATATTTTCAGTACATCTCCGTTGTTTTTTATTTTTTTATGTCATTCCTCAATCAATCCTAAGAATGTATCCGCTTTCAAATCGAAATTCCCGACATAACTTTTTTAATTAAAACAAATTAGTGTTTTAAAAATTTATTAAAATTTTTTGAACCTATTGTATAAAGTTATAGTCTTTCTAAATATTTCTTTAAATGATTTTTTATCCTATCTACTCTAGTTTTTGAGATATTTCGTTCCAAAAAATGTTCAAAAACGTCAAAAAAAAAAATAAAGTGTGTAGTTATTAAAAGAATGACTGGGACATTTAATTATAATTAAATACATACATATGTACTTTGCAAACGGTCATTCCAAGTACCTGTGCGCAAAGTACGATCTTTTTGTGACACGCATTTTTTTTTTAACAATGGAATTCACCGTGGATTTTGGGCACTCAAATTGAGTTTCCTGAGTCTTCTTTTAACAGTTTCTACACTCGCTGCTTTATTAAGCACTTTCTTTATTTCCGTAGCGGGCAATAACGGATTTTGTATCGAAAGCCGTATCGAACAATTCACGTCCCGGGGGGACATTCGGAAGGCATTCGGTCTCGTGTTTTTGGTTTATTTGTGTATTTTATCCGTATTCGAAACCATTTTCGCAGAACATCCGATAAAATTTAAAATTTCCATAAAAGTTATACCTTGCGAAATGGAATTTTTAATAATTGTACTTTGCTCTGTCGTAGAATGCTTTCCGCGGCCAACTAAAATGCAAAATCTTGAAAAAATCATTGGAGTATTATACAAAAATAATGGAACTTACTTGTTACGATCAAATTTTTTTAATAAAAGTCTTGAGAAGAAAATTAGTTGAGCACTACTACTATTTTGACCGCTCGAAAGTAAAAATTACTCAATACAATAGCAAACTTAGAAAGTACCATTATTTTTTTGGAACTAAATGTTATGTGCTTATTTTGTGCACTTATCAAGTAATTAGAAGAAATAAAACATCATTTATTCGAAATACTTTCTTTCAATTCAAAAAATTACACCGCACTGCTATTATTTTGACCGCTGCTGTACATGTGTTTATGTTATGACTCGATATTCAATTATCAATACGTACACGGTTGAAAATATCAGTATAAAATTAATAACTTTTAGTTATTCATATAAATCCATAAAAAAATCGTATAGATTTTATAAGTTCCGCAGTTATAAAATTTTATATGAATATCATATATGTTTCTATATTAAAAAGTATAGAATAGGTTGACGTATAAATTCTATTTTATAAAAAGAGTTTATATTTAATTTTAACAATAGTAAAAAAAAATGTATATTTATGTCGGTTGTTAGAACGTTTGACTGGGACGCAGAATTCATGGGTTCGAGTCCGGGAACAGATACTTCTTTTTAATTTAATTTTATTTACAATTTTTATTTATAAAATGATTTGAATAACAGAACATGAATGGGTAGAGATTTGAACCTGCTTCATTTCTAGAATAGTTTGAATTCGACCCCGTTCGTTAGCTAGCTCGGCTACAGAATGTTGATGATTTATTAGACAAAATTGAGCATAAACAACTGGCCGCATAGCTGGTTTTTATAAGTTGAAAAGTTATTAAATTTATACCTAAATTCATATAAAACGACCCTTAAACTGATATTCGTATAAGAATTTATACTGATTTTTTCAACCGTGTAAGAAGCTGATTCTGCGAGATACTTGAAAAAACTCGTCCAAAACTCTTTCCACATTGATTTCGATATCGGGATGTATATTTAGCAAGGCTAAGCCTTGTAGCCGATCTTCGGGCATAGTTGATCTGAGGTATGTCTTTAGACGACGTAGCGCTGAAAAGGAGCGTTATTTTGTTGCTGTTGTCACAGGCAAAGTTGTCATAACACGAAGCATTTGATGGACATTTGGAAACGCGTCTTCATTGTAAACGCTGATTTTATTGATGCCGGAGCTATGCTTAAACGCGCATTGAAAAAACGCTCGTGGTACTCAGCCATAGCGACGCGCTGCGATCAAAAATCATGTTTTTTGCGTTCAAAAATAGATAGTTAGCACAAATCTTGTCGAAAATTAAAAACTCGGGCTCCGACGATTATTTATAGGCATTTTAGTTATCTTTCATTTAAAAAAAAAAATTTGTTGTGTCTTTTTGATTTTTTATTCAAATGTCAATAAAAACCTATGTGTGAAAATTCTCAATGGGGAAGGGGTTTGAACCCCCCTGTAGGCCCGTGCGCAGGAATCATCCATGGGAGGGGTTTTTGACTCGGACATTTCATGTTAGATTATGTTCATAAAAAAGGTCTACTTTTAATATATGTAAGTAAAGGTGCACCGGTTAGGGTGCACCAAAAAAATTAAAGATGGGAGCCGGCCACTGGCTCCTCCTTGTTTTACCTGCAAATAAATTAAACTTTCAAGTTATAATAAAACAGGTTTGTTACCACTATCGTTGGTCTCCAAAGTTGAAGTGATTTATTATTTTATAATTACTTAAGTCTTAACCTACTTAGTGACCTAAAACTGCTGAGTCTGCGCTTCCCATCAACTCGCATAATTTGCATGACGTGGTTCTCACAGCGGATGCGCGTGCAGATCATGTTGCAATATGTAGACGCTTAGTCAGCAAATTGTGGCGAGGCAAATGTGTTAACTGCCCCCCTTTAAATCTCTGCGTCCCGCAGAACATCCTTGTACTGCTTGGTTCGATGGAGAACCCTCTGTGGATCGTCGGGATTTCAACGTTCGTTGTCAGCTTCCTCCAAGTGATGTAACAGGCAATGGCTATCGTAAGTATGATTGTGGTCTCTATGGCAGTGGAGACATGAAAATTTATGCCAAGCCTACTAAGGCGGTTGATATTTTCCAGGCTCAATCCGTGGATATACTCTAAATTCAGCTTCAGGCCAGCATTCGTTACGTTAGTGAGCACGGATAGTAATGCCTGGAGACTTCTAGCCATTTTGCTTGAAAAGGTTTGATTCCCGATAAGTACTGTTTCGTTGCTTAATTGTATTAGGAATGTCCCATTGAGAATTCTGGTTTGGTTTTTTCCTTGAATGCTACCCTTGAAGTTGGTTAAAAAAATAGTGTTGTCGTTGATCAGCTCTACCGTCGCTCCATCGTCAGCCTCAAAATGACATCTTGCATTTCCGCCCTTAACTAATCTTGGCAGGCATCCGTCCTCAGGCAGCTTTTTTATTGACTTTTCTTCACATATCGTTGCATTGTTGATTGAGAAACAATCGCCCACAATTCCATAGGTTTCGTTTTCATTTATCAATAATTCATTGTAATCAAGATCTATTCGCCTGCCATTGGATGAGGTCGCCCTTCCCAATAATAATCGATAGCGACTGGGTTTCACCTTTGGTACGGACAGCGCATAGATCAGAAGCGTCCCGTTCGAATATATGGACGGTCTGGCGTACTCCATTGCCTCGACCAGGTTTTGATAAGGAAGAGTTTCTTCTTCAGCAATTATACGCTCAATTTCAGATTGTTCCAAGAGATTTGTGTTAACGATTCCTGTTTTTGCCATTTGAATTGCTCGAACAATTTCGGATACTTGCTCCTTCAGCACTAGAACTTTGTTGGAGATTAAAATTTGCAGGTTCTCTGTGTTGATGCTCTTATCGATGCCATTAGTGTAGGCGACCATGTCGTTAATTTTTTGAACAGCCTCCCTCGTAGCATTAAAAAGCTTCCTGTTGATTAGGTACTGGTTGTTGTTATTGTCCACCAATTCATTTTGGCTTCTGATGATGCTATCCCAATCTGTGGCGTCGGGGGATCCTGCCACCCATTTCCAGGCTGATCCAATCCAATTTATTGAACGAATTTTCCTCATTTTTTGTTTCTGTAGTTCATCAAGACGAAGTTTTGTTTGGCTGAGGTGAAATTCGATAATGGACTTCATAGGGTTTTGGTCTAAATCATGCTCAACGACGTTCGTTGTTTCCGATATGACTTCATTCAAGTAATCCAGATCAATGGTGTGTAACAGTTTGAAATAGCCGTTAACGATCCAGCCGCTTCCATGCTCTATGGTCACCAGTGGAGAGTTGTAGTTGAAAACGTTGAAGCCGCAGACTCCAGATATAATAAATAACCTATCTCGGATATTTAAAAAGAAATTTAAAATAAACATTATTAAAAAAGTGTATTCTTACAAATCTTCAATTTTTAAAGCGATTATTCCTCTCGAAGCCCTGCAGGTTCGGTCAAGCGAGAGTAGCTCGTAAAGGAAGTTTGCTTTAAGCATTTTATTTATTCAAAACAAAATTTATAGTGATGTCTTAGTGGACTTGGACAATTTTATACTGCCTCATATTTTTTCTATCTTCATACTCTTAATATTAAGATTTTTCTTTATTTTATGAAGCTTATACGCTTTTTCTAAGATAAATTTCTCATTTTTGTGCGATATTATTTCTGTGCCCATAATTGTGTTCTTTTTTAATATTTTTACTTGCGTGCTTTTTTTTCCAATTTTTGTGCCATTTTTATTTTTATATTTTATTTTCGTGTTCTTTTTTTATTATTTGTGCTTTTATTTTAATTTTTAGCGCCATCTTGGAAATCCTGTGACCTTCGTAGCTTTGTGACTTTAACCCTAAAGCTCAGAAATTTCCCAGCCCCTATTTATATTCCTTACATTCTTAATGTCGGCCTTGTGTAATCTGCTTCCACCTTCGGTGGTTAATGTCACCCTGCCATCCCGCGCAACTATATGTTTTTTAAATCGTTTTTTGTGCTTGCCTTTGATTTGTCTATCGGCAACAAAAACTGTCTCTCCTGCCTTGTATCTTCGAGGCCCTTGTCTGTTTTTGTTCAACCTAGCATTCCTGGTTACCTGATTTGTTTCAATACGTTGCCTTACGTCGTCATATACCCTATCCCTGAAGTTCACTAAATTTTGGTAATTTACACTTGACGTTCGATTCAAAAATATATCGATGGGTTTCATCTTCGTTACGGAATGAATTGAGTTATTGTAACGGTCTACTGACGTATACAACAGTTCCTTTACTCTAAGTTGTGGGTGTTCCACTTTCAAACACCTATAAATTTCTATGAGTGTAGAGTGAAGTCTCTCCACCTGTCCATTCACTTCGCTTCTTTGTGATGGTGTTTTATAGACTTCAATACCTAATGAAGAAATAAAATTTGATACTGTTGGGCTCATGAACCCTCTTTCATTATCAGTTACCACCATTTTTGGAGTGGTAAAGAAGTGAAGGACCTTTGTTAACTTCTCCCGTAAATGGACTGCTGACCTATTTCTTATATGAAAGACCTTAGCAAATTTTGAAAATTTATCGAGGCAACTAATAAATTTCTCTTTTTCGAGTTCAAAGATATCATTGTGAAGAATTTCGCAAAGATATGAGGGTGTAGGAGTCGGTTGGTACTCGGGCTATATGGGATGTCGATCATATTTGTGTACTTTGCACGTCGTACAATTTGACGTGTACAGTCTGACCAGGCTTGACATTCTCGGAAAGTAGTATTTTTCGAGAATCTGCTGCGTATTTTCTCGAGGATTCCTGTGTGCCCTTCTGTGTTCGTTTTCAATGAGCTGACAAATCCTTTCCTGGAGAGTGATATCTTCCACCAGTCTTTGAGTAATTCTTATTTTATATTTAACAAAATGGTCTAAATAAACTTGTTGGAGCAGTTGTAAAGAAGTTTCTGGTATTTTTATGTCGTTTACGACCGATGGGTTAAGAACATTTTTCAAATACGTTGTAAGTTTCTCCCTGGTTATAACAGCCATCCTAGCAAAGTGACGCTTATACCCAGGATGTGGTTCTATGTAAGATTGTAAGTTTTTGCCCAGTGCGATTATTACCTGGTTCTTAAAGACGTTTAGAGGTGCTTCAACATGAGGAATGAAGTCGCTGGCATCTTGTTCAGCGCTATGCATAGTAGCAGCTGCAGAGCTTGCCTCACTCGCGGATATGGTTCCAGAACCTTCTTCCGATGCTGTATCTGTCTCGGAGCTAAGGATATTTATCTGCGTTTTTAGTCTGGAAAGAGCGTCTGCCACCCAGTTTGATTTACCAGGTTTGTAAATCAACTCGTGGTTGTACTCTTCTATCCTGGCCTTCCATCGCTTCAATTTGGCATTGTAATTTCTGCTACCTAAAGTAAAAGTCAATGGCTGATGATCAGTGTATATCCGGATCTTTTTCGCCCCATAGAGGTAGGATCGCAAATTGTCGAGGGCCCATACGATTGCGAGCATCTCCTTTTCGTTTGTCGCATACCCTTCCTCAGTTTTATTCAAAGATCGGGATATGTAGCAAATTGGCTTATCCTTGCCGATCTCTCCTTGGGATAAGACCGCTCCTATAGCATAATCCGATGCGTCAGTCGTGAGGTTGAAAGGTCTCTCAAAGTCAGGAAAAACTAAAATGTCGGCTGAGATTAGAAGTTTCTTTAGCGCATCGAAAGCCTTGAGCGCATCAGCATCCAGTGTAATTTTGACACGTTTCGAAGCATTTGCTCGCCTCTTGTAAGATTAGTTAGAGGTTTCGCTACCTTAGCGTAGTCACATATGAACTTAAGCCGAGAAAACTCTTTAGCTCTTTTAAATTTTCTGGAGGGACAATATTCTGAATGGCTTCTACCTTTTTTTTGTCAGGTATAATACCGTTGGCCATGACGACAAAACCGAGGAATTCTACTTCGGTTTTCATAAAATGAGTTTTTTCCAAATTAACCTTTAAATTGGCTTCACGGAGTCTCGCAAATACCGCATCGACGTTTTTAAGATGTTCATCCTCACTTGCTCCGTATACGATGATGTCATCAATATATACGTAGCAAATTTTTCCAATGAATTCCTTAAGGACGTCGTCTATCATCCGCTGGAATACTGCGGGTGCATTTTTGAGACCGAAGGGTAATCGGAGGAACTCGTACTTCCCATTCATTGTCGAAAACGCTGTTTTGGGAATATCGGACGTTTTCATCAGGATTTGGTGGAATCCTGAGGTTAGGTCAAGGGTCGTAAAGTACCTTGCTTTACTAAGGCTGGCTAGAGTGGAGCTTATGTCCGGTATCGGATAGGTGTCGGGAATGGTGACGGCATTCAATCTCTTGAAATCGATTACCATCCTGTATTGCTTTTCACCGTTAGCTTTTGCTTTTTTTGGCACAACCCAGACTGGTGAGTTGTACGGGCTTTTTGAGGGTCGAATAATACCTTCGCGTAAGAGTTCTTCCACCTGTCGCATCACCTCTGCCCTCATGGGAGCAGGATATGGGTAACTTTTCGTATAAATTGGCTCTTCCGTCGTTGTTTTAATTTCTGCCCTGACAGCAGTGCCTACAACCTCTTTATCACTGATCGGTCCGAAAAGTGAGCTGTATTTGTCGATCATTTGTTCCAGTTTCGTTTGGGTATTCTTGGATAAATGGTTGTCCAGGACCGGGTACACCTGCTTAGAAATTTTATCCAAAAGGGGAATTCTAATATTTGGTTTAACTATTAATAAATTTTGTTTCCTGTCAATTACCGCTTCGAGTTCCTTCAGCGTATCGTCACCGATGATACCGTCGAAAGAATCCAGACCTGGCAGGACATAAAACGTCAAAAAAGTATCATTACCAGCTTGATGAAAGAATCTGCCCCTGACTTCCTCAGATATAGGAATCTTACCACCGGCAGATTGGACAAAAAAGGGCTTGGAAAGTTTGGTGCTATGGTTTGAAATGGAAGGATTGATGAAGTTTTTATTGGCACCGGTGTCCACGAGAAACTTTAACACCGTGCCTTCTCTATCCACGTATTCTATGTAAGGTACGCTGGACAGGCCCCGTTCATAAAATTTATCTGGTCTTCTACATTTTCCTCTGCCACAGCTGCATAGGCTTCCTCTTCTTGATTCCGCTCCTGTTCGTAGGTTTCGTCCACCGTTTCGACGTTGAATAGTCTCTGTTGCTTTGGTCGGAAATTGTCTGACGCATACTTGCGTTTGAAGGGATTCCCTTGTTGTGGTCTGTTAACGTAGTCCACACGACGAGTTTGGATAGTATGATCTACTTCCATTTTCTCCGCTGGTTTTGGTGCGTTCGGCCTCGGGGGAGTATATCTATCGTTATTAAAATGATTTGGCGGGCCAGCGTTAAATCTACCTGTCCCTCTGTTTGGAATAAAAGTCCTCCTGGGTGATGGAGGTGGAGGATTATCTCTTCTGGATAATTGGTTAACTGGTACCGTAATTGAATTATGCACATTCGCACTGTGCACTGGGTAGTTTCGGAAATTCAAATTTTGTATATCTAAACATGCCGTATACGCTTCCGGCAAGGACCTTGGTTTCTGGACGATTATCATCCGCGATAAGTCGCCATTTAAACCACTAATGAATACGTCAAGTGCCCTATTCCTATATGTTTCCATTAGAGCATCGACCGTTTCCGCGGAATAGCTCTCAGTCTTCAATTTATTGATTATAAGGGAGAACTGGTGGTTCACCTTCGCATAAAATTCGTCTAATTTAGACCCGCCTTGCACCAGTTGCCCTAATTGGTGCTCCAGGGTTCGAATGTCCCTTTTATCAGCATAATGTAACGAAAGGCACGATTTCATGGCCGGCCAGTCGTCATCAAAAATGTTATGCGAGATCAGCGCGCTATTTGCGCTGCCCCTTATTTTACCCCTAACGCTTTTTAAAATTGCCCTATATATGGGCTTACCTCGAACTATATGGTAGTCACCCAGGACACCCTCTACACAATGAACCCAAGACACATATTGTGCAGGATCCCCTTCGAAAGGCTGAATTTCCTTTACCGCGTCAGGGAGTCGCCCAATCTCTTTTAACTCTTCCTCTGAGGAGGGTCCCCTTAATGGCAATTCTACAAGAGCCGCATGTGGAGGCAGATTGGCCTGTTCCAACTGACGGATTCTAGCGTCAGCCTTTTTCAATTCTGCCATCAGGGTTCCAATTGACCCGTTCAACTCGGTTACTTTTTGCGCTAAGTTGTCCATTACGTATAAAAAAGAAACTTAAAGAACTCACCACTTATTCACGAAAAAATATTATCAAAGCACTTGCCACCTGGTCACGATGATTTCTTCCTTTAGGCTCAAACACGAATTTCTCTTTTTTTTCACACACAAATATTTTTAGCAGGCTTAGGCACGCACCAAGTATTTCTTGCAAGCGAACACAGTTAAAAAAAGAAAAAAACTTTTATTGAAAAGTATCGAAGTTTTATTGGGCTGGCACAAATCGCTTTTAAATTATTTGAGAAATTTCCGGAACAGTTGATATTACCACAGGAATATCATCTGAAACGATAAAAAGTGGTATTAGTCAACTGACTGTGATCTTACGGTTACAGTGTTTTTAACAGTGGTCACGAAGGGTCGCGTTATCCTTTTTGGTCGTCCACCTTGATAGTTGCAGGCAACCTACTAAGGTAGGAAGGATAAACGTGTTCTCATGGGAACGATCATCACTAACCCAAAAGTGTACCAAGTCTCTATAAGTGCAGTCATCACCAGGATTAAACATGTTAACCACTAAGGACTTGAGGACCTGCCGTTTTTGCGTAGCTTGTGGTGTGCGGTTTTATCATTATATTTTTATTGCTTCCCGGAGCTACCCCGTAGGACTCTCAGGCGCAAATTTCTTTATATCAAGGAGCTACCCCGTAGGACTCCAAGATCAAAATATTTTATTTTTATTAATTTGTACTCAAAATTTCGTCACAATTTTTATTGTTATTATCTGTACCAAAAGTTTCTTATAAGCTGGAGGGTCCGTGGAGTTCGGATTCGCAGCTAAGTTTTTATTATTGGACTGGAGGGTCCCTTGGAATTCGCAGCTCGTATATTTAAATTTACTTGTATTAAAAACTTTGTTATTTAGGCTTAAAGGAATTCTCCCTTTCCATGTTTTTTATCGTTTCATTTTTTTATAGGCTGGAGGGCCCCTTGGGGATCGCAGCCTCAATTTGCAATTTATCTTTTTAGCTTCGGTTAAATTGTATTTGGCACTTTCACGTTTTCTTTCTAACGATTATTAAACCACACACACACATATCCTCGCACGAGAGCTAAAGGATTTCACAATTCAAGAGTCTATCTATTCAGACTCGTTATTCAGGCACTTGGCACACTAAGGTCTATTTATTCAGACCAATCCAATCCTTTAACTCTCCGGCTGTCCTTATCCGGAAGGTCCTCAGGGCACCCGCCTTGCGCAGCGGGTCCCTGCTCGGGCGCCAGTAAAGGTGCACCGGTTAGGGTGCACCAAAAAAATTAAAGATGGGAGCCGGCCACTGGCTCCTCCTTGTTTTACCTGCAAATAAATTAAACTTTCAAGTTATAATAAAACAGGTTTGTTACCACTATCGTTGGTCTCCAAAGTTGAAGTGATTTATTATTTTATAATTACTTAAGTCTTAACCTACTTAGTGACCTAAAACTGCTGAGTCTGCGCTTCCCATCAACTCGCATAATTTGCATGACGTGGTTCTCACAGCGGATGCGCGTGCAGATCATGTTGCAATATGTAGACGCTTAGTCAGCAAATTGTGGCGAGGCAAATGTGTTAACTTGTATAATTAAATACATACATACATATGTACATTAGGGTGATTCAAACTTTTTTTTTGTTTTTTAAGGTGTTCTTGCTTAAAAAGAAAACTTATGATATGAAAAAAAAGTTCAAGAAAATTCAGCTCTGTACCTCAATTTTATAAGGCGGCGCACAGTGGGAAATTTTTTAATGTTTTTGGACAAAAATCCGTCTACAATGCAATTATTAATGGATTTGAAATATTTTTTTTCTTAAAATAATTGTTAAGTACCACCCGATGTGTGAGTAATGCCCAAATTTTTGAGAATGCTCAACATAACCTCAAAAAATCCTATAAATATATGAAATTCGTGTATTTTACTTAGGAAGTTATTCGAAAAATAAAAAGATATTTTTTTAAAATTTTTTTGAAGTTGCATTTTATCTTAGACCAAAACTTCTCTTACATTATTAAATTATAACTATTCAAGATTTATCTCTGAAATTTTGGTCCAAAAATATTCGTCAATAAGTTAGAAAAGTGCAATGCCGTGAACGACATCAAAATTTGCGGTGAGCAAGATATCTGGAGACTGGTTCATCCGAAAAAAGAAAATTAAATTTTTTTCGGCTAAGCAAATAGTTAATGGGTGTTTGATCGTTGATTTTTGAAAAATATTAATTTTTGACAAAATGGCGGGCGTACAAAGAAAATTTTCATTTTTTGTGCACAAACTTGAGAAACTTGAGGTCGTTTTAGGCTATAAATCAAAAAATATGTATCCAAAAAAAAAATCGAATGATCAAACGCCCCCTAGTTATTTGCTTAACTGAAAAAAATTTAGTTTTCTTTTTTCGGATGAACCAGTCTCCAGATATATTGCTCACCGCAAATTTTGAGGTAAATATATTTATAGGATTTTTTGAGGTCATGTTGAAAGTTTTCAAAAATTTGGGCAGTCCTCACACATCGGGTGGTACCTAAAGATTATTTAAAAAGAAAAATTTTTCAAATCCATTAAAAATTGCGTTGTAGACGGCTTTTTGTCCAAAACATAAAAAAAAATTCCCACTGTGCGGCGCCGAAGCCCCGTAGTTTTACATGTAAATTGTATGGAAAAATTATTTTTTACTAAAAAGCAAACTAAATGAATAAATGATAGGTGAATCTGAATCTGGCCTCCGAATTCACCCATCATGTCAGAATTCTGAAATATTTGAGGTTAAGTACCTAAAACATGATGTTTTTTGTCTACTTTCGAGGTCATGTATTGGATTCAAAGAAAGTTGATCAGCTTATTTTTAACGAAAGCATCATTTAGTACCGTCCTTGTCCTTTAAAATTAGGTTTTAAGTGGTGATCTGTGATGTTTCCTTGCAAAGTTATTGCCATTTTAAAGTGACATGAATATTATCACCTACAAAGGGTTGCAATCCAAAAATATTAACCAACTGGTTTCAAATTCATGTCACCTTGAAATGGCTGTAACTTTTTCTTCATATCATAAACTTACTTTTTAAGCAACAACACCTTAAAAAAAAAAATTGAATGTCTCTAATGTGCATGTGTTTATTAGACATGTTCAAATAAATGGCATGTTCTAGAATACTTCAAATCTTTCGATTTTCCTTATGTAAAGATTAGGAAGTATCGAAAAAATACTGACCGCTATTTTTTAAGCCTATACCTAAGGATAGGGCTACCAGATGGCCTACTAAAGTAGCAAAAGTGCTAGTTTTGCAAGGCTGTGCCACTTTTCACTTGAAATGTGCTATACTTTTGCATGAAATGCGCTACTTTTCACTACTTTCGAAGTTCCGACCTTTTTTTTTTTTTTGGTTATCAAAAATATTTGTATGGAATTAAAAAAAAATTTGGATTTCATTACAACACTGCAATAATATTTTTGGTTTTCATTACTAAATTGAAATTTTTTGATATGTGCTACTTTTGTAAGCAGGCCATCTGGTAGCCCTACCTAAGGAGAAAAACTATGGTCTCTCCGCGAGTAGAGCTTTGGTGCTCTTGCGTCACAGCTCAAATTCTTTGTTGTTTTCACTGCATTCACCTTAATACAGTATAATTTGAAATAATCAATGCCACTACATGAATTTCTACTAAAAAAATAAATGAGAAAAAAAAAATTAGGTACTCTAGGTACTTGAAAAAACTCTTCGAAAACTCTTTCCACATTGATTTCGATATCGCGATGTACATATGTATATCTAGCGAGGCTAAGCCGTTCAGCCGATCTTCGGACAAAGTTGATCTGAGGCATGTCTTAAGACGACGTAGCGCTGAAAAGGAGCGTTCATTTAATAATAATAGAGTTTAGCTACTACAGCTATTATAGCCTTCTTAGCTATTTAGCATTGAAGCTTTATACCAAGTAAAAAGCTTATTCAATAAAAAATGGAATAGAAAAAATTATCATGCACATTATTTTTTTATAATTTTTTCTTAGCTTTATCGCACTTTCTCAACATACCCACTCACACCATGTAAAAATAGACATATAGATATTAAAATAATTATATGTATAAATTTACATGTTCCAAGGCATAAATGTTAGAAAAAATTTACCCAGCATGCTGTGGGGCTCGGACAACACAAACAAAAAAATTCACACCACCATTAAGCTACAAATTTAGCTACAGTTAGTTTTCAGTCTAAGCTTGAGTTGACCTTTTGACAAGCTAATGTTATAAACTTCGCAATTATTAATAAGAGTTGTCATGCGATTAAAAGGAGCTGTAGCCATATAATTAGTTCTACTAACCGGTTGGTAAAATAACTGATAAGAGTTACGAGTACTCCTCCGATTACTATTAAAATGTATATAGTTAAGAAGCTCTGGTGCAGCAAGAGACCCAGTTACACGTTGATGCAGATAAAGTATATCCGCAATATTTCTACGCGAGCTCAAAGACTGCATATGTAATAACTTTAAACGATCCTCATAAGGAGGAAGGCTTAAAGGGTCAATCCAATTTAAGCCATTGAGAGCAAAGCGAATAAAATTTTTTTGAATTCTTTCAATTCTATTTATATGAATATTATAAAATGGTGACCATACTTGGTTGGCGTACTCTAAGTGAGGGCGCACTATTGTATTATATAGAGTCACCGTTACTAAAGGGCTATTAAATTCTTTTGCCCACCTCTTAATAAAGCCAAGCAGAGGTGAGGATTTTTTACAAATTTGATTAATATGCTCATTAAAAGTCAACTTAGTATCAAAATGTATACCTAGGTCTTTGACTACATCGACACGACAAATATTTTTATCTTTTAATTTATAATCGAATTCCACAATAGTTTTCTTCCTGGTAAAAATCATAGCTTGGCATTTATCAGGATTAAGATGTAAGTTATTCTTAGAACACCAAACTTCAAAGGATTTCAAGTCAGACTGAAATGGAATAGTGTCACCAACCCCCTTTACGTTCCTGTAAATTTTCATGTCATCTGCATATACTAACAGATGGGAGTTTTTAATAACATGTGTAACGGCATTAATTGCTAAAATGAACAGGAGCGGCCCCAGGTGGCTTCCTTGTGGAACACCTGATGTCGCGCTAAATGGGGAGGAAAACACTCTCCTAAATTTTATTTGATACGAGCGATCAGATAAATAAGATTTAATCCAGCTGACAAAACTTAAGGGAAATCCAAGCTTCTTTAACTTAAACAAAATCAAATTATGTGGTAATTTGTCAAATGCTTTACTGAAGTCAGTGTAGATGCAGTCAACTTGCCCACCAGAGTCTAAAGAGCTTAATGCAAAAGAAGTGAAATCAAGGAGGTTAGAAACTGTAGATCTGCTATTAACAAAACCATGCTGACGAGTTGTTATGACTTCACTACAGCGCACCTTAACCTGATCGTATATAATATTTATGTTAAAAAATTTTCGGTATTGATGATAACTTAGCCACGGGCCTGTAGTTTGAAACATCATTTTTTATCCCTTTCTTGAAAATGGGGCTAATGTATGCATTTTTCCAAAATTTAGGAAAATAGCTTTCTTGAATTGATCTATTAAATAAAATACTGAGGGGCTGACTCAGCACAGAGCTGCAGTTTACTAAAACTGTCGCAGGAATACCATCCGGCCCGGAGTTGAAGTCATCATCAACAGATGAAATATATTTCCCTATGAGGTCAGGAGAGAAAGATATCTCATTAACCGAAACTAAAGGGTCGCTATCCACATATTCAAAATAGTTGATTTCAGGGCTAAATAAATCCGTAGAAAACGATTCATTAAACAAATTAGCAAACAACCCGGCTATAACTTGTGGGTCGCTAGTGAGCCCATCAACTGTTTTAAACTCAGATGGAAGCCCGTCAGATTTTTTTTTAGAATTAATAAAACCCCAAAAATTCTTGGGGTCATGAAGAATATTCAGCCTAATTTTATTCAAATATTCAGAATAAACCAAAGTTGACATATCTTTAAATTCAAGAAACAGTCGCTGATAAGCAACAAGGTCATTACGGTCCTGGCTACAAACGTATTTATTCCATGCCCTATTACGGCTTTGCAAACTTTTTTCAAATCCTTTGTATACCTGGGGTACGAGGAATTATTAACGTACCTCCTTGTATATGGAACCGACAATGCTATGGCAGAAAAAAGTTCACCATTGAAAAATTTAATGCAATCATCAAATGTATTGTTATTAATAAAAGTAAGTAAGTCGTCTAATTTATTTCTTAAATTTTCATTCAATTTTAAAAAGTCAGCTTTCTTAAAATTGAATTCGTAAATATTTATGGATGAACATGCATTAGTCAAATTTTCATTGTCAGATTGGTACACAATACTCAAAGGTGGATGATAGGAATCTACCGTAGACAGAGCATGGATAGCATTTCTTACAACAACATTGCTACTATTTGTAGCCAAGACTAAGTCAAGTTGTCGTCCATGGCAGTTAGTTATACAACTTACTTGTTGTAAATTTGAAAGTATTTCGTCAACAAAAATTTGTTGTTGTCGAGTTTTTGGACAAGATGCATAAAAATATGTACCATCGTCCGAAGGAGTCCATTTTAGGTCAGGCAGATTAAAGTCACCTAACAACAAAATGTCGTCATTAGTGTCTAGTTCATTAATAATATATTCTACGGCCATCGAAAGACATTCGTAGACATCTGCGCTACTATTTGGAGGAACATAAGTGTTAAGAATGTATAAATTAGAGTTACAATGTGTAACCTTAACACATAACAGTTCAATATTAGATGCACAGGCAATTTCAACTAATGAACTGGTTAAATGATTTTGTATAGCTATTAAGACGCCTCCACCAACAGAAGAAAGATCTTCCAAGTGTCTGTCTCTTCTAAAAACATGGAAACTATTATCAAAAAGTTCCATATTGAGAAAGCTGTTGTTTAACCAAGTTTCGGTAAACACGATAATATCCTCAGAGAAATTCTGAGTTGATAAAAAGATATCTTGCGTCTTGGAACGCAAACCCCTTACATTTTGATAGTAAAGGGATAGCCGTTTCAGTTTTTTGAATTGGAACGTGCAGTTTTATCATTTTTTTCGATTTAAATTCTGAAATATAGATATTATCCACCCATGCTTTAGATTTAAGAATGGCAGAAACCTGAGAAGATGCCACTGTTATTTTAAAAGACGCATGAGTTGGTTTATTACCGAGTTTCCTGCAAGAAACGAAGGCGTCGGCAGGAATAATGATAAGGAGACTAAAACTGCAAAAGTCTTCTGAAATGTTGAGTTTTTGATTTTTATAGTTGCCACTTGATAATTCGAATAATATACTTTTAGAAGCTTAATTATAACAAGAGTCTTGGCTGATGTCGTTAAACTGTACGTAACTGCATGTAACAGCAAGGAATGCCTAGGTTCGAACCCCAGTGGATGCGGAATAAAAAAGTTTTTTTTTAAATTGAAATGCAAATTCAATGCATCCGAAAAATCACATCTGACGTGCTCCACTTGGAAGCTGCTTCCAAAATTCACGTTGGGAAGCACATCTGACGTGCTCTCCTTGGAAGCTGCTTCCAAATTTCCCGTTGGGACAAAAAATGAATTTTATATAATAGAGAGTACCAAAAAAGCCTGTTTACACAAATACCTTGTACAAAACGGAATCAAGTTTTAGAGGGCCTTAATTGCAAGTACAGGGTAATCAGTAAAGTAAGTTAGTTCAATTTTATTGAACTTTTTTTAGTTTCATATCTTGCTCTATTGTCGATAGTTGCTTAGCATTACTAAAAATATGTGCAATAATTAAAAAAGCCATGGCCATGTTATTTGAATAAAACGAAAAGTTTGATGATGTAAAATTATTTGATGTCGAAATTGTTTCGCGGACCCCTGGATCCCTAGCGGTCCGCTGACCACAGTTTTAGAATCTCAGTCTTAGATGATGATTTTTCGAATGAGAATCTCAGTCTAAGATAATGATTTTTTGAATGAGCAGTATTAAAAAAAAGCACTAAGTGAACTCAAAACTGAATTGCTTATGAAAAATTAGATTATATTTCCGCAGTCGGATTCCAGCTTTCGCTACCAAAGAAATATAACGAAAAAAATTAATGATTAATTTTGAAATTTTATAAAACTGAGCAATATTAAGACTTTTTTCCAAAGCCTTTAATAGAGTAGTTTTTGGATCTACTGGCTCAGATAGCGCAGTTAGTTCATTAAACATTTTGGAGGGTCAATGCCATGGCTATCATTTTCAAAAAGGATTAGGACTAGTAGTATGTAGTAAGGAAATTTTTAATTATCATATAAAAAAAAAGAAAACGAGTTTTCGTGATCCGTAACTGCTCAAAACGTTGATGTACACACGATATTGCTGCATCGAACACTGATCCGGAATTGACTTATCTTCAGCTTCAATAATTCCATCGTCCGTCGCTTACCTGTTTATTCGACGACAACGAACCAGCAGTTCAATACGCAATTGCGGTAAAGCCATAAGATTATATTTTTCGTAATAGGCATTCTACTTCAAATCTTGAGTCAGCATCATATGAGCAACCTTGACTGATTTCAAATAACGTTTCGAAAATACTGCCTGCATTGTAGCGAAATGGACGAATTGGCTCAACTCTGCTACCCTTGCGAGTTGTGCTTAGTGGCTTTATGGGGTTAAATTTGTACCCATGTGGCATAAGAAATCTGCAAAACGCCGCATTGAACCACTCAGAAAGTTAAAAGTTCGCTGTATTACCCCACCAAAATTTTCAATGATTTGCATACGTCATATAAAACTAAGTTTAAGGAAGGTGCATAGCAATGCTCTCTTGTTTAAATTTGATATTCCTTTTTGTACACCTATTCTAAAACCTTTCGGGACTTTGTTCTTTCCTAACTCATTTAATATTCAGTCGGTTAACTCCTCATCTGTTGTCGCATTCACTCAGCGTTGCATTGACGCAAATAACGTATAACAATTCACATTTGCTCACATCTTATGTACAACCAACAACAACGAAATCGTACATAGCAGCATTTTGTTCTGTGTTACCATTGTCCTAAGCGCATTCTGCTACCATTTAGTCTTAAATATCTTTACTCAAAAATTGAGAGCACGCTTCCTTCATCACAGTGTCAAATTTCGGCAGCAGCTCGACCAGTTTGAAAAAATTTCCATTTATTTTAATGTAAGAGGTGTCAGACTAACCTCTAAAAGCTAAACATTTTCCTCCAACAATAATGAAGATGGTAGCAATCGTTTAACGGCATTTTTCCAGTGTTTTATTTTCAATCGTAATGCGTTTTGTTGAGCCGAGTCATTTGTTTCGTTGCAATACAATCTGCTATAAAGCTCTAGCCAAGCAGAGCAAGCGCGCAAATAGAAAGGACTGTGCTCATGCGATTTTTATGGTTCATATAAATGCTTTCAGTCGCTGAAGCCTTATTGTTAAAGCCGTATTTCATTTTTGATAAAAAGCTATAACAAAAGCAAACAATTTTATCAGCTACGTATGATTGTATTAACCATGACCACATAATGTTCTCGCCATTTCGAAATTCTTAGTTCAAGGTATAAACAAACAGAAAAGAGTTTTTGCTTTGTATTATTTTGTTAAACTTTTTGCTTCGGTTCTCAACAGATCTATGCCAGAAACCGAAACATATTAAGTGTACAAACTCTCACTTATCGGCTTAAAACTTACTAATGAGTCCACCTAGCAGGGAATGAAACTAGCCTTAGCACATTTTCTTATTTAAATTATCTTTATTAAGTGGCTCAATATAATAACAGATTTGTATTTTGTCTATTGTGCATTTCGAAATGTGAAGAGAAGAGCTATATCAGGCGTCAGGTGTTAAAAAGAACAAATTTAAAACTAAACAAGTTAAGGTGTTATCTTCCACCAGGCCGAAACTCACATACCCTACACTGCAGTGAAAGAGCTTAAGAAATGATGAAACAATTCTAAATCGCTGAAAAAGTCTTAAAATAAAGAAAATAATGAAGAAAAATGAAAGAGGTTGAAAAAGTCAGACAAACACACATGGGATATATTTGAAAAAGTTAAAAGTTTGATAAAGTCAAAAGAAATATTGAAAAAATCGAATAAAAACTAAGAAACTTAAATGCGCTACGCCTACTTCTGCAATTCCGCCTACTTTTGGGTTACTAAATTATATTCGTTATTGGCATCCACATACTAAATCTTAGCCCAATAGGTTGTATAGTTTGCGATATATCTCGTAATTAGTCTTAAAATTAAAGACGGTAACACACCCATGGTCCGATTTTTATCCAGAAATAGCTTTTTATGAGCAACACTCTTTCACCAAATTTTAGTATGATTGAGCACATATTTCGAAAGATATGTCACTTAAGGTATTTTACTTGTACTGGGATTCCCACGCCCACTCGTGCTATTTCGCCCATTTTTGATTCAGGTAAGCCTTATAGCAAGTAAACCACCTAAGCTTAATTTCATACCAACTGTTGCAATAGTTCAATCAATATAGCGATTGCAACTTAATGGTAACATAGGAGGTGCCACGCCCACTACTGCAATCTCATCAATTCTTATTTAATTTCAAAGCTCATAGCAGTCGACACCTCTGAGCCAAATTTTATGAAGATTACTCACATAGCACACTATCTATAACAGTAATCGTTTTCTGCATGTATGTGAGGTGCCACGCCCACATGCTCCATTGCGCCAAATTTTCGCGAAAACATACCTTCTAGCAAGTATATCTGCATTATTAAATTTCATAACGATTGCGTTGTTAGTTCTCTTAACATAACGTTTATAAATTTTGTGGGCTGTGCCACGCCCTTCAACGATTTTTTTCAGTAAAATGACAGAACTTAGGTTAATGACTGCTTTCAGTGGCATCATCTCTAAAATTGTTATGAAAATCGTTTGAGCCACTTTTGAGATATATGGAATCAAAATTTTTAACAAAAAAAATCAAAATTTTTACCTAGTCTAGCCCTAATCTTGTTTACATGTGCATCAAATCACCAATATTCATTAAAATCGCTGCAACTTTTTTCAAAATTGGTCTGGGTAAATATACATAGAGGAAGGGCGGTAGGCTTGTCCGTAAACCGATTTCGCTCATTTTCAATAGCAAGATGCATGCAAGAAGATGTGACCTGTGTCACTAAATTAGCTTTGTTGGTTTTCCCGTAAATCTGATTTTAACAGACAGACAGACAGACAGACGGACATCGCTAAATCAACTTTTCCATACCTGCCACGCCTCCTTCTATGTGGAGCAAGGAAGGAAGGACAAAGTGAATATACCCTCGGTGTAGGGTATAAAAAGTATAAAGAACAACGAGTACATAACTACATAACTTTTATGTAGAGTTACTGTGGCTAGCAAAGCCGGTCTTGAATATACTATAGCATGTGAGCGATTTCCAAGCTCAAACAAAAAAAAACAATTAATAACCATATATCTGAATTTCATCTGTATTTTTCATCTTAATTCCAATACATGCATGTATCAGAAATAACCGAATTATAAAAATCTGAATTAATAGTATGATTATTTGAATTCTGATTATCTGAATAACATTACAGACCCTAATAGCTTATGTATATTAAAATCGGCAGCTGCAGCAACATAATCGAATCAGTCAATCATTGACATCGGCAACAGAAGCCTTGGCGGTCTTATTTGAAAAACTTTCTTTATCTACACCTGCAAACATTAGAAAAATACGAATAAAATTCTTTAAATTTCAGAATTTTATCTTAATTCTACCGAAATCTCCGCGATAATTTTTAAGTTTCGCTTTCGCGATATTTTCTTTTATAACGAAGAGTAAACTCATTCAATCAAGTATCTCTACCGCATCCTCTCTAACAAATCTGAAGGAAATACTCTGAACGAGAGTTTGAGACTCTGCTGTATGGAAGGCTGTTTAATTTTTGAACCGTCCAGAGATAGAGGCGCCCTTATTTAATTTTGTTTATTTGTCCGAAAGCCGGTGCACATAATGTTTTAAAAGAAAAAAATTTAATTATAAAAACACTACAAACATAAATGGCGTGTGTGTATTTATCGTATGATTATTACAGTCTGCGTGTAGTTAATACACACACATGCGTATAGACATACATATATTATTGTTGTCAAACGACTTTTTTTTTGCAGTTGTTCACGCTATTGCTCTCGAAAAAAAGAAAATATTTGCGTAAACACAATTAAATTTAATCCAAAAAATATTGAGAAAAATTATAATAAAACCGTCATTTTTCAAAAATAAATTGACGTATTTCGGTTATATGTATGTAATTTCACAACTTCAATTTAAATGTAAATTTTTTAGGTTAAGGGTGTGTTTGTGTGTGAGTCTGTTGCGGTGTGTGAGTATGTTCATATGAATAAAATGTCAGTTCGAAGGATCCAGTGCCCGTGTCATGCTTCGTGCATATGATTATTAAAATGCACGAACAAAATGCTGCCTGGTAGGTGCCCGCACACTCTTTGCTCTTTTGCACCACTCCCATATCTCGTGCTTCACGTACCACGCTATGGCATTTAAACCAAACAATCATTTGCATTTCCCGCTGGACCGACCGACAGCTTCAAAAGACACGTATCACATAGGGCACCCCAGTCAGCATGCATCCCCACAGACAGTCTCATATTCAAACGCACAGAAATACTCATAACAACCGGATCCATGCTGCATTCAGATTTAATGTTATGCTCTACAGCGGTTTAATTTTTCTTTATTAAATGAGAAGATAGAAAAAAACTCCATATGTTCATGGTCAGTAACTAATGCGACTTTCATTTGAAAAGCAGCATTAGAAATAAGATAAAAATGCTTTCTACTTTCAAAAACCTTAATTTAAGTATAAACGTTATTAAAAGCGAGATGACGGTTTTGATCGCGCACAAGTTCATATTCTGATGCCAAGCGATAGGATTAAACAGATCGGAGCACACTGGCCACAAATCCAGTTTTTTTTGGCTCAAAAATCGCTGGAGAGCGCAAATCTTGTTGAAATTAAAACTTGTTTTAATTAAAGCTTACCAAAATTACTACAAAAAAAAAAAATGAAATGATTTTTTTATAAAATTTAAAAGGCAGGACAACGTGTCCTTAAATATTTACAACCATGTCTTAAAAAAAACATTTATTTTCATTGATATTAATAAAAAAAAAAGTTTTTAATTTACGAGTATCGAACCCACGCACGTGAGCTATGAGTTCACAGTCCAAACTACTTCGCCACGTTGCCTTGTGTGTTCCAGTTTTTTATTACTCTTTTTGTAATTTTATTAATTTAAAATTAAAAAGTCAAAATTTGACAAGTTTACCACGAAAGCTTTTATATTGTTAATGATTTGTTAGAATACCAATATTTACATTTCATAAGAATTAGATTAACAAGAGCAACTTTTATTATTCCTTGTTAAGTTAACAATCAGAATAAGGCTGTTAGTCTCAAGGTAAAAACCCAGTAAATCAAAATTTGATGTCGTGTATGTACTAGACGTTTACGCCGCTGAGCCACGCCGCTGAGCCACGCCGCCGCCGTTTTTTGCCTTTTCTAACGTGCCGCCGCCGGCGTGGTTTGACGTCTTATAACTTTTTGTACAATCCTAAAAAAAAATGTATCATAAATATCGGAATATTTCGTGTAAGGTGGTCATTTTTCGATTAGTCATTGGCATTGTCCCATCTCTACAATATTTTGCCCAGTTTTCATGTTATCTTTCGTGATCTTCTACTATCCCATGTTAGGGAGGATATCACATGCTATAAAAATATCAAATCTATGCCTATATATTCTCGCGTTCGCAGCTTTAGGTTCTGCTTGCTTTCTTTTTCATTCTTACAAAAATTTGATTTGATATCCCTGATATGGGATCAAGAAAGATAACATGAAAACGCCACTTTAGGCAGCTATACTGCCGTACTAAGCGAAAAAGAAGTATCTAAAAAAAAAAATATCCGAGATTCTTATGGCATCGGATAGCTTAAGAAATTACGCGTCTAATGAAATACTCCAAATGTCGGCATCTTAGTTCAATCATATAAAAAATCTACTAAGAAAATTTCCTCTATCTCAATTTTGCAGGTTTTTCAACAAATTGACATAAACAAAACATCAATTATCTCGAAATGAATTTATTTGAGATACGTCTTTTTCGCTTAGTACGGCAGTATAGTTCACATGTAGTTTTCTTGTTTTGTTATGTGCGTAAATAATTTTAAGGCAAATTTTAATATAATGTATTAGAAATATATCGATTCAATATATTCTTAAAATTTTCAGATGGAAAAGTCATTGAACATGTATACAATTAAACTTCAGCGTAACGCAAATCGTAAAAGTAAGGTATGGGACTTACTTACTTACTTGGGTGGCCATAACAACCCGTTACCGGGTTACGGCCGACCTCAAAAGCTCTCTCCAGGCGCCTCTGCTTTGCGCACGCCTTCTCCAATCATTCACACCAAGCGTGGATAGGGTTTCCTCGGCTTGGTCTTTCCATCGGAGGCATAGTCTTCCTCTTCGTCGTCGCCCAGCGGCTTCCGCATCAAACACCTTTTTCGCCGGAGCTTCTTCGTCCATACGCACAACATGTCCCAGCCAGCGCAGACGTTGAATAGTGATGCGCTTGACTATGTCAATGTCAGCGTAGAGCTCGTACAGTTCGTGGTTCATTCGAATACGGTAGTCGTCGCCGACGTGAACAGGACCGAAGATTTTGCGAAGAATTTTTCTCTCAAACACCCCAAGCGTGGCTGCATCAGTCTGCGACACAACCCATGCTTCTGCGCCGTAAAGTAGCACGGGTAAGATGAGCGTCTTGTAGAGTGTCAGTTTTGTCGGGCGAGAGAGGTCTCTACTACTCAATTGCTTACTGAGACCATAGTAACACCTATTAGCAAGAGTTAGTCTTCGCTTTATCTCCAGGCTGACATCGTTTTGAGTGTTCACAGCGGTGCCAAGATAGGTGAATTCCTTGACAACTTCGAAAGTATAGTTGTTCGCAGTAACAAAGGATCCAATACGCCGCGTCTCCCTGTTTGTGGACAGCATATACTTTGTTTTGCCCTCGTTCACCGGTATGGGACTACTTTGGAATTTTGTTGGTGGAAAACAAAAAGAAAAGCGTTGAAGAGGACAAGGTTTTTTGTAACCTATGTTTGGAGGAACAGAAAAAAAGACGACGGATCAGTTATTTTTTCATGGTAACAATTAATTTAATTTATTTCAAGTGCTAAATAAGATTTAGTACATTTTTTTAGTGCTAATATTCAGTCATACAGTAAAAACTGATGATGTACATATATTTAAAGGTAGTTACACGGAAAATGTCTAGACAAAAACACTTTGCCTTAGCTTTTGACTTGTGAACTGATACTTTTCGAAGAAGAAGTTATATTACATTTACGTTCCATTTTCTTTCATCTAATTTTGAGATGAAACACTTAACGCTAGAAACAAAATATGTATCGAAATCTCACTCTGCAAACAATATATTAACTGATCTCGAAGAAGTAAATGATATGCTTGATTTGCAAATGGCATCCAATTTCGTCGTAACTGATCAAGGCAGTAATATTAAAAAAGCCATTAAGTTAGGGTGCATCAACAATCATTTCTGCCTTGGACATGGACTACATAATTTGCTCAATGTAGATGGCAACAATTCCGATCCTAAAATAAACAATTTAATTGTAAAGTGCAAAAGTATAGTGAGAGCATTATGTACGTTTTAAGACTCATATTTTGAGATGTCATGCTGACGCATTTCAAAATTAAATTTTATCAAATATCGACAATTTGGAAGAACTTCTTGCATCCGAAGATGCTGCATGGGTTGATTACGATGGTGAATTTGGGCCGTTAGATGATGTTCCTTTGCAAACAATATTAACAATCTCAATGATTTGCATAGTTGTTTGATGGACAAGAAAAATACAACCATTAAAAACTCGGTCCCAACAAGGTGGCACAGCGTTTTAGCAATACTAGACAGTCTTGGGTGCATAAGGACTGCCATAAATAAATTACTCACAAACAGTAATAAGACTGATTTAATATTATTAGAGACTGAAGCACAACTTCTGTTTAAATTATGGGATTTTTTACAAAAATTTAAAGACGCAGTGAGTATTCTGTCTGGAGATGCATACCCATCGATATGCCTTGCATTGATCATCCGAACAGAGATTATGTCAATATTATCCGAGACTGAGGACAATGATTTGAACGAGAATAACTTAAATTTTTCCCTGCTCTCTTTGATTGATCAAATGAAAAATAATATAAAAAGTACATTGGATTGCAGATTTCCAATATCTAATATATTAGTCTGTGGATCTTTACTAGATCCGCAATTCAGCTCACTGGATTATGTGTTGAATTACTGGGTAGAACAAAATTTAACAAAAGCGGAGTTTTTGATAAAAATGTATAAAGAGCTAATTGGCGATGTACAAGAAACTAGTGATAATAATACTAATCAGTCTTCATCTGTTAGCAAAATATTAAGGCTTGTCCAACGACATTCAACAAATTCTAAAAACACTAATTTGGAAGCCGAATGCCATTTACTTTTAAGTTTGTCGTCAAGACGTTTTATTTTTTTGGAGGGAAAAGGCATCTGCAATGCTCTTACTATCTATGTGAGCACAAAAAGTGTTGTGTATTCCGGCAACGAGCACACCAAGTGCACTTCCCACTAGGCATTTTTGCATTTATTAGGCTCTTCAAGAGTTCTATATAACCATTCTTTAAGAGCAGAACTCTTGGAAATATTCGCTAAAGAGGTTTTAAAACACAGAATAAATGCTACTTAAGACCAAAAGGGCACCTTCTATGGGGACCTTCAAGAGGTTTATGTAAGAGTTAGCTATGACGTTTTCAAAACCTATTCAAGAGTTTAATGAATTAATACACCTAGAGGTCTATAAATATTTTGTGCTCTTGGAAATATTTATACACAATTTTTTTTCGAACGGAATTTTAATTAGGTTTATTTTATTTTGACGAAGTTTTAATAAAGATTTTGTTTTTGGTATACATACTTTTTGCAGTATTACAAAGTTAAATAGAAAAAAAAAGAATAGCAAATGGAATTATAAAATGGCAATATGAAAATGATGCAACGAATAATTATGATTTTCGGCACAATTATTGACCAAAATTTACGTGCGAGCAAAGATTTATCGTGAAGTTTGGGGTTTTGCTTCGAAAAACTTAGCGCGCTTCTGAAATATTACATATTAGAAAAATAAAATATTTGGGCTAAAATTAATTTTTAGGTTTTTCTTTAATATTTATGTCTCAAAATACGTTTAAGTGATTTTTTATGTAAAAGCAAATTGAAATAAAATGATTTACTGCACAAAAAATCATTATTTAGGCAAAAAAAAAAGAAACGCATTTATTTTTTTGTTGTTGTTGCTATTTCGTCGGCATGTATATTAAAAAAGATGGCCGACGACGCCAAGTTTTTAAAATTCCTCGATAAGTGGCATATAAAACTTAAGGATTATCTCTAAAGCTTCATAAGAGGTACTTTAAACTTAAGGATTATATTAAGGGCTTGATAAAACTTGACAGTTTTAATTTGCTAAAATTGTTTATTTAAAATAATTTTGTGTCCATTGTTAGGGTTACCATATGAACAAGTGGCAAATTAAGAAAGAGATGTTTTATGAGCTATTTTCTTTATAGAAATACGAATTATAACCCAAATTCGAATAAACATATTTTGGGCCATCTTGCGTTTATTTTTGTTTTCTCAATTTAGTTTTGGTAATTTGTGCCTCATATTTTTTTATTGTCCAATGCCAAGATCTGGATAATTAAAGAGGGCGAGAAACGAGTTTTGCTTAATGTCTCGGAAAGTGAGCTGCAACAGAAAAATATATTAAGGCCAATGTTCTAGAGAAGATGAAATCGATTTCATATCAAAAAAGTCTTCGTATCACAAGATTTGACCCTCCTTTCATAGCTTCCAAAAACTAAATTTTTCGCCCTAAATAATTATTTCTGTTCAAAATTAAAGTATTTATTGTAAGTTTTAATCAAAGTTGGGTCACTTGTTACATGGAGATTTTTCGAGCATGAAATCGATGTGTTTTGATCTGCTCCTCTACAACAGTGGCCTCAATATATTTTTCTGTTTGTGGCTTACTTTCCGAATTCTTGAGTAAAACTTGTTTCTCGGCGTCTTTAATTGATCAGATCTTGCCATTGGACAACCAGTGTACGGGTAGGCGGCCATTTTTATGATGTACTAGCATTGTTGAATGAAATAATATTTAACTTTGCGAAAATGTGAAAACGGAGTAAACAAGTCAAAAAACGGTACTACTTTTGGAGACTTGAATCAAGAATTTATCAAATTCCAAAACTTTAATTTTTAAGAAAATGCTTAAGTTATAAGCTATTTACTATTTTTATAAGAGTACTGGTCATTTAAATTTTTTTATTGAATTGCGGACGTTTGGTAACCCAACTTTTCGATAAAAAGTTTTATGGAGCTCTTGTGAAGAGTTCTATAAATAAATGAAACCAAATAAAGTTTTATAAAGCTCTTGCGAAGAGTTCTATAAATGCATGAAACCAAAAAAAGTTTTATAGAGCTCTTGGAAAGAGTTCGCGTAAGAGTTGAAGCTTATATTGGCACTTATATAGAACTTAAAAACTCAGAAATTGAAGAGCTCAATAAAATGTATGGCTCTTAAAGTAAAAAATAAATTTTATTTATTAAAAAGCTTTTATCAAACATTTTTTAAAGATCTTGATAAATATTAAAATGTTTGAATACAAAAATATTTATAAGCGTTTTATGAAGATCTTCCGAATCCTTCTTAAGACCTTATAAATACCTTAGCTCTACTTAAAAAAGAAACTTTTACAGACGATTTAAGAACCTCTCACAAGACGTTGTTAAAACTTTGATAAATACTTTTAAAATTTTGAGTATTTTTTGTATTTGTAAACATCTTAATTGGGAGTTTTGAAATGCTTTATAAATAATTTTGATCGCAAGATTTAATTTTATTTTTTTAAGAGGCGAATAATTACTCTGGTATAAGTTAAGAGCCCTATAAATGTTTATTAAATGCTTTCGAAAATTCACAAGAGCTGTGGATTATTTTAATGCCCAGTGGGTGGTTTTTTCTATTGCTGGTCTCACCACTACAAACAAACGATCGCAGCTTAGTCCTCACAATGTCAATAAAATAATTTTTATACATGACTAGGGCGACCAGAAATAAGCTATAAAAAACCAATTATAAGAGCTTAAAAAATCCTGAAATATGCTTGGAAAATAAGCAAATAAAATTTTATTTCTAAACATACTTTATTTCTTTTTTGAAACTCTTCAATTAAGTCTTACATTGCAATGAACAACTAATTGCATTTTTAGTATTTCAAATTGAAAACTCCTACGTTCTTACGTCAAAAAATTGTTATAAATCGAAAAAACTTCTTTCTACGCCACAAGAAGTGACAGGGCAATATTTAAATCGGGTAAGTTCATACGGAGAGAGTTTTTTAATAAACTCAGTAGTGACATCAGAATTTTTGAAAAGTATATCTCGTATTGTAGCCGACGTTCCGCGCTAAAACAGCATTTAGTTTTTTAATATATGCTTAATTAATTAAATTATTCAGTTTCGTCTTAACTAATTCCATTACAGCAATGCTGTCTTTCAGCGGAAGTGCACGGGTCTCAAGTTTTGTTATGCAACCACGAATAGAACTAAAATTTGCTTTAATGAAGGCCAGATCGTTTTTAATTGCTATATTGGCAAACAGCTCTTTAGCAGCTTTGATTACCTCAGGGTCTTCCTCTGCCAATTTATCCATTACTGATTTAACTTCAGAAATATTGTCGCAATAGTACTCAGCAGCTTGCAGCCACGTTCCCCATCTAATTATTGTCGGACTCGGTGGTAATGAAAGATTTGGAAACAAAATTTTTTTTTTTCAGAACATATATCAAGATAATAAAGCTGCCAATTTTTTTTTTTTTTTTCAAATTAAGCAAAAATATGTTTGATCGCCATAAATATGCATGAACATCAAAAATGATATAAAATAAGCAAAATAAGCTTTTATAAGCGAATGCTTACTTTTGGTCGCCCTATGCATGACAATTACGAGACTTGCAAAGAAATTTTAACATAATTTTTTTTAAATATATACTCAATCTTATTACATTATTTTCTAAACCCTTTAAGGACAGAAGATATACGCTTATAATCACAAAAGTATTTGAAGGCCTTCCCTTTTAGCTATGAATTTAAGCAGAAGAAATGCATTGATTTTTATATAAGTACATGTATAAAATGTGGACAAGTATGTAAAAAGGTGTCTATGAACTTACATGTAATTTAAGTAGCATAAGAAATACTTTATTTTTTGTTTAACAATTGTTTTCTTTTTGTTGTGTTGGAAATGTTATTTAACTTTTTATTGTTAATAATTATTATTTTATGTTTTTGATATAATTTTATTTAAATCAAAACTACTCAAATGTTTCAGTTTTCAATAATTTGCCACAGGAAAAACGGGCTCTCATAAAAATTAATATATCGCTCACTTACTTCAAGACTGGCATAACTCAAAAAACATAAAGTGGGAGAAAAACGCATTTAAAGTTTTCAATAAGTTGCTTTTTATATGAAAATAATGAAAAGTATGTTTACATAAACTCTTCTCGCAAAGCAAGTTTATGAGATAATTTTCTGATTTTTTGACACAAAATAAAAAATGAAATGGCAGATATTTCTGCATCATTAACTCAAAACTCACGTTTTTTGAGTTATGCCAGTCTTGAAGTAAGTGAGCGATATGATATTTTACATTTAAACCAAATTTATAAGTTCTAGTTCTACTCCTTAGCTACCAACATACATACATATGTACTCGTATGTTAAAAAAGAAGATGCCAATAGATAAAACTAAATTATAAAGTAATTTTTGTGCAACGTAGCGTATAAGTGGCATTTATTTTCTTATAGTTAATAAAGTAATAAAGGTTGTTCATACGTAAGCATACCAACTTTGAGTTTGAAAAAATAAGTACATTTGCCTAAAATCAATAGTTGAAAATAAGTACAAATAAGTACAATATCAATCCATAGTGATATTATATGGTGGGTGCAGTAAAGAGAAATATCAAATGGAACAAAGAAAAAATGCAACGACCAGCTGTCAACGCGGTGTGCTTCAGTGGTAAGAGAACGAACTGTATTGCACTCACCATATAAGTACACCATGATTCCGAGCTATTGTTTTTATACCGAAGTTTCTTTATTGAAATCAGCCTTAGCGTCAGCAGTTTCACCGACAGAAGCCACGGTGCGCTGTTGCTCTTTGAAATTGTATTTTTCTTGACACGAAATTTGTCGCAATAGCTGCTGTTGCGATTTCAAAAAATGGTAAAAATCGACGCATTTACACTGCAAATTTATTTTTACAAGCAAAATCGATTTTAGAGTGTTCACTGCAAGCCAAGAGAGCTCGGTTTTCCAGATGTTTTTTGCTGATGAAAAGACGCGCTTCACTGCTGCATTGGTTCCAGGTAGGCACAGAATGAATTCGACCAGACGAGAAAATTCAAAATAAGGCACTTTTGAAGCTTCCATGTGCTTTAAGATCTCAACCCAGCGCTCTTCAGATAACAATTTCTTCTCTTTCCATTCTTCAATTAGAATTGTGCATTTCGCAGCATGTGCGGAATATTTTGGAAGCGTGGTCCATGATATTACCAAACGCCTTCACATGCCGTAAGGGTGGTGTCGGCTGACGAAGTAAAAAAGTTCGCAACAGTGTGGCTGTTCGATTTGGCAGACAACGCTTTCTTGTGTTTCGTGGATTCCAAATGCTTATCGATTTCACTCTTTCCGGCGTTTGCGATGTTGAGTTCCGCGTCACACAAATTACACCGTATATCACTTTCTGTTCTTCCTTTTTTAATTTTCTGAAGATCCGACGATCGTATGCTTTTCAACACACATAGAATGCAATTACACTAATTACAACTAATTCTAGTTACAACTATTTCGCAAACATCGGGCCAGCGCAAATGATATTTATATTTATTATTAACTTGAGAAACAGATTTCTGCCGAAATAAGTACAAATTAAGTACGCTTTGAAAAATAAGTACAAATTAAGTACGCTTTAAAAAATAAGTACGGCAAGCTGAAAATAAGTACTGTACTTACTAAATAAGTACAGTTGGTATGCTTATTCATACGTCACGTTGTACATAAAGTAAGTAGTTCAAAATAGTGACAGTTTGGTGATTTAATCTCAGTTCTATAGTTAAAACTGCAAATTTTCTAGCAGGACACGGACAGCATCAATAGTGTCTACATAGTAGTCATTTAACAATGGTAGTGAAAACAGTTTCAATTTATCAAAAAACTAATTAGTTTTATAAACTTTTTTCTGTAATTTGTAGTTAATGTTGTAAAAATTAATAGTAAGTAGGGCTGGGGAAAAATCGATTAATATCGATGTTCATCGATGTTTTTCAACATCGCTTACTATCGATAATTTTGAGCCCTAACGATTTAATCGAAATCTATTAATCATTGAATATTTTTATTATTTTTCCATAAAAAGGATATAAATATAAAAAAATTTACAATTTATTATATACCATTTTAAAGGGAATAAATTAAGCTTTTTTAACGTTCCACATTTTTACGAAAAAATAAGGTTTTTAAAAATGAAATTGGTCAAAATGTCAGAAAATTCGTCAGATCTCCAAAAATAAAGGTCAAATTTCAAAACTTCACGCTTCATTACTGTAGGTCATTAAATTACCTTTCTTACGACACTCATATTTTCTATTTTCTATGCAGCGGTTCCCAACTTATAATCATTTTTTCAAAAGCTATGTCCGCAACTTTCGACGTCTATATCTCTGAAACAAGATTCGAGCGACACTTTTTTTTCATTTTTTTTTTCGAAAAGCCTTTCTTAAGTGAGCAAACGGACATAATTCAATACTGGAATAACTATACAAATGCATTAAGAGGAGGGGTAGGGTTTTGCCAAATTTTGTTTTTCCAATTTTTTTGTTGTTTTATTTAATAGTATAAGTCTTCAAAAGTATCCTGTTGAAATATGAGGTCGATTGGAGTAAAACTGACGAAGATACAGTGTCTTGAGTGTCGTGATTTCCTCGAAACTAACTTTTCAAAGTCGGTGGACACTTTTTCTCAAAAACTGCTATACCGATTTTCTTAAAATTTGACACACTCCTTTAATACATATAATACCAGGTAATGACGAGGGCTTTTTTTTTTTCATTACAACCAGTTCTGCAATAATAAACGTGCTGATTTTTGCCTTTTTTTTCCAAAAAAATTCGTTTTTTGACTTAAAAATTATGCCAAAATTTTAAAAATCGTCAAAGAAAAAACCCTTCGTCAATACCTTAAAAAACTTATAAGCTAAGGAAAGTTTTTTTTTTTTTTGATTTCAGATGATAACGTGATGAAATATCTTGTCCACCGCAAACCACCTTTTTTTTAGGCGTCCGCGGAAACTTGCTGCCAATGGCTTATTTTGCAATATTTTTCAATTAAATTTTCACAGAATACTCTTTAAATATTGTACTTTTATATGCTCTTTAAATAAATAAATTTACTTTTACCGTATCGCTAAAAAATATTTTTAAACTTATGCCAAAAATGTAGCGGCAAAACTCTACCCCCTCCTTAAGGGGGGGTAGGGTTTTGCCAAATTTTGTTTTTCAAATTTTTTTTTGTTGTTTTATTTAATAATATAACTCTTCAAAAGTATCCTGTTGAAATTTGAGGTCGATTGGAGTAAAACTGACGAAGATACAGTGCCTTGAGTCTCGATGATTCTGTGTAAGTATATGAAAAAAAAGACAGTGCTAAAACTTTAAACGTGATTTTCTCGAAACTATCTTTTCAAAGTCGGTGGACACTTTTTCTCGAAAACTACGAGACCGATTTTCTTGAAATTTGACACACTTCTTTAATACATATAAAACCAGGTAATGACGAAGGTTTTTTTTTGTTTTTTCATTACAACCAGTTCTGCAATAATAAACGTGCTGATTTTTGCCTTTTTTTTTCAAAAAAAATTCGTTTTTTGACTTAAAAATTATGCCAAAATTTTAAAAATCGTCAAAGAAAAAATACCCTTAGTCAATACCTTAAAAAACTTATAAGCTAAAGAAAGTTTTTTTTTTTTTTGAGTTCAGATGATTAAGTGATGAGATATCTTGTCCACCGCAAACCACCTTTTTTTTTAAGCGTTCGCGGAAATTTGCTGCCAATGGCTTATTTTGCAATATTTTTTGATTAAATTTTCACAGAATACTCTCCAAATATTGTACTTTTATATACTTTTTAAATATATAAATTTACTTTTACCGTTTCGCTAAAAAAGATTTTTAAACTTATGCCTAAAATGTAGCGTCAAAACCCTACCCTTAAGGGGTTATATCTCCCTTATGCTATAAAAAACAAGGCTGTTTTAATTATTATTTTTTAAAGGACATTTGAGATTAAAGGTATACAAATAATATAACATTGAATTAAGCAACTGTTGAAGAAGAGAATAAAATTTTGTATTTTTGTTTTTTTTTTACAAAATGGCGGCTGTGCAGTGATTACCGTAAACCGCTTTTTCAAAAAGGTCTTCCGCGGAGGGCAGTAGAAGTCTCGTCCAACTACACCTATAACAAAAAAAAAATTTTTTCATGATCTACATGAGTTTTGCTGTTGAAGTACACATGATTATATTTTTAGAATTTTTTTTCGCGAAATGACAAATGTTTTAACAAAAAAACGTGCTTTCGACTTAAATTGCTTGTAACTTTTTTTCTTGTTAATAAATCGCTAAAATCGTGTGTACTTCAACAGATAATCAAACAATGAAGCTACTTTTAAAATTTCGAGTCAATCGGATGTAAACTTTTTGAGTTCTACTGCCCGCCGATTTTGAAAACATGGTTTCGAGAAAAACGTGTTTGAAGTTTCAAAATGCTATACATCTTCATCAAAGTTTCTTGGAAAAAATTGATTTAAAAAAATTTTGAGTTTAAATCAGTACTTGGGCGCTGTAGATTTTGACTCTAGGATTGTTTTGGCATAGTTTAAGCCAATAAAAAAAATCGAAAAGTAAAAAAAATGTTAAGGAGATATAACCCCTTAAGAAGAGTGGCCTTGCGATGTCTGTTTATTCTGGCTTTATCCACATCATCGGAGAGGGTCAATTCATCAGCGGGCAATATTATATCCAAAAAGAGAGTTTAACTCTGCCCCGAGAAGACTAAAAAACTGTTTTTTTTTTTTGCGCCAAAATGTGAATTATATAAAAATGTCAAAAATGGGAAATTTCGATGTTATCGATGACATTCGATTTTGTTACCAAATCGATGTTTTCGATGTTTTTCTAACGATTTTTCCCAGCTCTAATAGTAGTTAGTTTCTAATAATTGGATTTTTTATCAATGAAATAAGCTTGTGGAGGTACTTGTTACTGATTTGTCCACTTGTTAAATTTATACTGTTTTGTTTATTCACTAAAATTTATGTTACTGAAGTTTTAATTGACATAAAAGATTATTAAAAATTTGTTAAATGAAACATACAGAACGATTTCTTCGCTATAAAAAAATATTAATGAATTAAATTAATAACACTAGTTTACACTCAAAATGTTCCATTGATCTGTTACGTGAATTAAATTAATAACACTAGTTTACACTCAAAATGTTCCATTGATCTGAAGTTGCTTTTCTTATGTAGATTTTCCTGCTGAGTTCGAAAATGAAAATAAAAATTTTTTGAATGGTACAGTTTTCGAGATATTGTGGTTTTTTCACTTTTTCGACCTCTTTTCACTTTAAAATTCATATCTTGAGCTAGAAACGTCCAATTTCCTCGTTCTTAGTATCAAAGTTAAGATAATTAAATGACAAATAAACGTGTGTAAGTACATTTTTTATTAAAAAAGTGGTTCAAAAGATATAGATGAAAGTAGACCACATTTTAAGAAAAACCAAATTTTACATTTGATTCTGTGGCCACGAAAAAATAGAAATAAAATAAAAAAAAATAATTTAACTTTTTGCACGTAGAGTTGATACTTTTACGCAAATATTAAAACATTTTACAAGAAAATCGACTGTAAAATAACAACGTTAGGAGCGATTGAATGAATGAATCCAAATTCCACATTTTGTGAATATATTAACTTTTTCGCCTATTTGTTGAGCCTAATCGTTACAAAAAGATTTTTCTCATGTACCTTTAATTATTGTTCCGATAGAGCTGTTGTTGTTTTTTCCTTTGTTATCAAAGTTTGTTAAATACATAAAGCATTGTATCAACTTGTAAAATTTTACATAAATGTTGATCGCTGCGAAAAATGGCTAAAGTTCAATAATCATTTAATTATTAATATTATTAAGAAAGCCAATAAAACAAACCAAAAATTTCTTAATGAATTAAATAAATATAATAATTTGGATTTAAATATATGTATATCCAAAAGTGGTGACCCCGTTTTAAAAATGAAAACAGTTGCGAAATTTTCCACTGAAGAATTGTTCTTTTTACTCAGAATTGAAGAATTGAAGATTATATCAAAGAAAATCTAAATATTCAAGATTTAAACATATACAACGCTTCTGAATTGCGGTTGGACATGGAATCAAATACTCCACAGTAAATGGATATTTCAACTGCGATCAATCAAATGCAAACTTTCATGCAGTCCAGGGATGACCGTTTCGTACAATTTGCTAATTCAATTTCCCAAATTAGCTGCACAAGAAATAATGAAGTGTCCAATGAACAACATGTTACCGATGGATCCATAATCTTCCCCATTTTTGGATCCAGAATCCTGACTTATGGTTTATCATGGCGGAACAAAAATTTAGAACTGCATCATTTACTCTTGACGATATTAAATATGCTAAAGTTCTTGATTTTTTAGATTTTTCGATAATCCAAAAGGTATCTAGTATCATCAAAGACCCTCCTAGAAAAAGTAAGTACGATACTTTAAAATATTAATTGTTGCATTTGTTTGAGGAAATTCAAGACGCTAAAATAAGCAAATTGTTAGAAGAAACATCATTAGGCGACAAAATTCCAAGCCATTTATTTAACGAAATGAAAGACTTGGGTTGCAATAAAATATCTGATGATGTTTTATTATCATTATGGTTAAAGAAACTCCCTAGCGATATTGAGCAAAATTTGCGAGGAATATGTAAAAGATAAAATTTTGGAAGCTGCAGATTGCATGATAGTTACTAATCAGAAGAAAAAAATATTTAAAGTCTCTTCTGACGTTCCTACCTCATCTCTTTTAAACATTGAAAAGAAACTTGATCAGTTAATTATATTATTAACAAACAATACTTCAGAGATCAGGCGTTCCAGAAGTTCTTCACCAAGTGAAAAAAGTCCTATATGTTATTTCCATCGACGATACAAGAGCAATGCCAGAAGATGCATTTCACCATGCTCTTTCAAAATGAATACGAATCAGTCGGAAAACTACAAAGCCGATCACTAAAGACGACGTGTGATCTCGGTCAAGTTCAGAATTGTCGTCGACTTTTCATTAAGGACCCTGAAACAAACATTAAATTTTTGTTAGATTCTGGAGCAGACGTTTCTGTTTTATTAAATGACTATAAAAATACTTTAATATCAAATTACATCCTTAATGCAGCTAATGGCACCAAAATTCCTACATATGGTGGTGAGCTTTTACATTTAACGCTTAATCTGAACAAAATTTTTGCATGGAAATTTATTATTGCGGATGTTTACTGTCCAATAATTGGAAATGATTTTTTGCAACGCTTTTTTCAACGGATTTTCAAACAATTCTTTATGGTAAACGAGTATTTTCAAAGATCGATTTAGTTAAAGCTTTCCACCAAATTCCAATGGCTCCTGAAGATATAGAAAAAACAGCCATTATAAAACCATTCGGGCTATTCGAGTACCCTTTGGACTTAAAAATGCTGCACAGACTTGTCAACGTTTTGTTCATGAAGTAGTTGAAGGACTTCGACTTCGTTTTTCCATATATGTATATGTAGATGATTTCCTTGTTGCTTCAACCTCCGAACAGCAACATATTGAGCATCTTCATATATTATTCATGCGACTTAATGATTTTGGAGTAGTTCTAAATCCGAAAAAATGCGAATTCAGAAAAACAGAAATTAATTTTCTTGGTTATCTTATCACGTGCAACGGTATTAAACCATTACCAGAAAAAGTTTCTGATATTTTACAGTACCCAAAACCTGAAAACATCACTTCCTTGCGTCGATTTCTTGGAATGTTTAATTATTTCAGATCCTCTGTTCCACATGCTGCCGAACTTCAATCTTCTTTAAATGAATTTCAGAAAGGTAAGCCAAAAAATAATCAACCTTTAGTTTGGACAAAAAAGCAGTTACAATCATTTGAACAACTTAAAAAGGCTTTATCGGATGCAACACTACTAGCACATCCTTCTGTAGCATCACCTCTTTCTATGTATGTTGATGCGTCTAACACATGCATTGGTGCAGTCCTACAACAAAAAGAACAATCCACAGGAATTTAACAACCTTTAGCTTTCTTTTCCAAAAAACTTTCAAAGCCTCAAATGAAATATAGCGCTTATGATAGAGAGTTATTAGCCATTTATGAAAGCATTTAACATTTACGCTTTATGATTGAAGGTCGTTACTTCAAAATTATTACTGACCATAAGCCATTAATTTACACATTTTCTAAAACGTCAAATAATCTCTCTCCAAGGCAGTTTCGTTACATCGATTTCATTAGTCAATTTTCAACCTCGATTGAACATATTGCAGGTGCAGAAAATTTAGTTGCAGATGCATTGTGAAGAATTGGAACGATAGAGCTACAAACACCTATATCTCCTTCTGAACTTTTTGAATCTCAAAATTCAGATGAATAGCTGAAAAATTTGTTACATCGTACTACAGTGTTAAATCTTATTCAATGCAAGGTTCCAAATTCGGAAATTAATATTTATTGCGATGACTCTCATGGTTTACTACGTCCATATATTCCAAAACCTTTACGAAACAAAGTTTTTCAACATGTTCATGGGTTATCGCACCCAGGTATAAGAAGTTCAACAAAATTAATTACTGATAGATTTGTGTGGCCAGGAATCAACAAAGATGTTCAATTATGGACGAAAACTTGTCTGAACTGTCAGGAATCGAAGGTTTCAAGACATTGTAAGAGTCAAATTGAATCAATCAAAAGTCCTAATGAAAGGTTTGAACACATCAATATTGACCTCATTGGACCACTTCCATCTTCAAATGGTTATCGCTAATGCTTAACTTGCGTTGATAAGTTTTCAAGATGGCCAGAAGTAATTTATCTTACCGATATTAAATCGGAAACTGTTGCAAAAGCATTTTATGAAAATTGGATTTGCAGATTTGGAGTACCTTTGGGAGTTACAACTGATCAAGGCCGCCAATTTGAGTTTGAATTGTTTAGGGAGCTCTCAAAGTTTTTGGGAACACAGCACATAAGAACAACACCATATCATTCTAGCTCAAACGGTATGGTAGAAAGATTTCATAAAACTCTCAAAGCTGCTATAAGATGCCACGCTAATAAACAGTGGACCGATGTTATTCCGACAATTCTTCTCGGATTGAGATCTACTATTAAAGAAGATGTTGGCTACAGTACCTCGGAATTAGTATATGGTTCTACCATAAGATTACCAGATGAGTTCTTCGTAGAAAAAAAATTTAAGACTCCTCATTCAGACTTTGTTAAGGACCTACGTGAAAAAATGCAAAATTTAAAAGCAGTCACTGGAAGTAACCACAACAAAAACAAGCCCTTCGTATATCAACATTTATTTAAATGCACATATGTATTTGTTAGAGTAGATGCGGTCAAAACAACATTACAAGCACCCTATTTAGGTCAAGAAACGAAAAGAAAAATTTTTAAGCTAATAATGAATGGAGTCGAAAAGTATATATCTATTGACCGACTCAAGCCAGCATTTGGTCTTGATCAAGATTTAAAAACTTTTGGCTTTCAAACGGATGTTTGAATTTTCGAAGGGAGGTAATGTGGTGGTACTTGCTGATGATTTGTCCACTTGTTAAATTTATACTGTTTTGTCTATTCATTAAAAATTATGTTACTCAAGTTTTAATTGTCATAAAAGATTATTGAAAATTTGTTAAATGAAATATACCAAGCGATTTCTTCGTTATAAAAATATTTATTAATAAATTAAATAAATATAATAATTTGGATTTAAATATATATCCAAAAGCTTATTATAATATTTTTGTGTTCTAATGAAAAATTTTTATTAAATTAAATTTATTAAAATTAAAAAAAAGAACTCCTAAATAAACCTCCAAAGAGAAATATAAATAAGATTAAATATAGTTTGTCCCGAACTAAAGGAACCAAATGGAAAATAATTTTCAAACAGTTATAGCTCCTGTAAAACTGTCGCCAAATGATTTTCGTAATCGCAGTTTTAAAGGTCAGGTTTTAAAGTTAAAAAAAAAATAATTGTTGTTTCAAAAATGTATAATGAACGCCAATAGAAAGATATAAAAAGACGTATGGCAAAATTTCTGATGTTTCGATTTTTCAATTTCTTACTGTGCATATATTTTGGCGTATACATTAGGGTGGAGCGAAATTTTTTTTTTCGATTTTCGAAATGGGCCATACATACTCAATAATATATATTATTGGTACTTTTTGATATTTTATTGTTTTGTACTGCCGCAAAGACATTGAAGTTTTGGAAAAAAAATTATTACGTAGCGTTTGCTTGTATGGGAGTGTCGGAAACTATAAATATCCCCCTCCAATATGACAAGTTTTCTAGTATTTTACGCAAATTTGTACTCCTTTTTATTCCCTACACCGAGGGTATATTCACTTTGTCTCTCCGTTTGTAACACATCGAAGGGGGCGTGGTAGGTATGGAAAAGTATATATATTCTTGATCAACGTCACCACCTGAGTCGATTTAGCGCTGTCCGTCTGTCTGTCTGTCCGTCTGTTGAAATCACGTTTACGGGAAAACTAAGAAAGCTAATTGAATTAAACTTTCATACACAGGTCACATCTTCTTGCAAGCATCTTGCTATTGAAAATGGGTGAAATCGGTTGACGGACACGCCTACCGCCCAAACTCTATGTATATTTGCCCAGCCCAATTTTAAAAAAAGTTGCAGCGATTTTGATGAAACTTGGTCATTTGGTGCACATGTGAACCAAATTTGGATTAGGCTGGGTTTCGAGTTTTCAAAAGGTCGTACAGGGACGTGGCACAGCCCTAAATTTTATCATGTATTCCACCATATCTTGTAAGCCGTTCAAGATATTGCGATGAAATTTGGTAAACGGATAAATATCAAATATATTTTGAATTGAGAAAAAAGGAGGCGGAATCTAAGAATTGGGCGTGGCATTTTCCATCATTTAAAAATTTTGATTCCGTATATCTCAAAATTGGCAGAAACGATTTCCATAAACGTTTTGAAGATGATGCCGCTGAAAGCAGTCATCAAAACAAGCTCCGTAACTTTCATTAAAAAAGCTCGTTGAAGAGCGTGGCACAGCCAACAATATTTATAAACGTTATATTAAGAGAAATAACAACGTAATCTTTACGAAATTTAATGATGTAGATACACTTGCTATAAGGTCGCTTATTACAAAAATTTAGTCCAATATTATCTGTGGGCGTGGCACCTCTCATATAAGCAAAAAACGGTTATTTTTTTAGATAGTGTGCTATGAGAGTAATCTTCATAAAATTTGGTTCTAACATTTCACATTTTTTTCGAATTATTCAACCTCTTTAACGTCTTTTTAACATTTATTAAAAAGGTACTTTCAGTGCAGTGTAGGGTATGTGAGTTTCGGCATGGCCGAAGATAACACCTTAACTTGCTAGTATTAACAACAGGCATTCTTTTTCGTTTCGTTGGATGGATTGGCTTTTGGTTGATCAGAGTAAAGTTTCTGACTGCTTTCCACCTGGGGATTGCCAGATCGATCTCTGAGCCAACCATTAGCAAGTTGACACACAGCCTCCCCGCGACTCCATCTAAGTAGCTATCTCCGCATCCGCTGAGATGGTGAGCGAATGTGTGCAGCGTGTCCTCCCTGGAAGTAAACTGGGTAATGCGCAGGGTTTGGTACGTGCCACAAAAAAAAAACATTCCAATGAAGACTAAAAAAGCCTCGGATACAGAACCCCTCAACGTTGACGACCACTGCAAACGAAAAAAGGACTATGATTTAAGGATATGCACCTGGAATATCTGGATCTTCAATAGGGAAGGTGCCTCTATCGAATTGGCGGATGCCCTCGGAAAAATTAAGGCTGACATCACCGCCATCCAGGAAATAAGATGGATAGGACAAGGTTGCGATATCTATTACAGCTGCCATGCGGAGAGGCACGAATTGGGATGCGGATTCGTAGTAAGCAAGAGACTTTGCCACCATATCTCCAGGTTCACACCTGTGAGCGAAAGGTTGGCTACGATCCGCGTCAAGGCTCGATTTTTCAACCTCAGCTTGATTTGCGCGCACGCCCCGACGGAGGAAAAGGACGATGCTGTCAAAGATGCCTTCTATGCGAGACTCGAGGAAGTATACGACCGCTGCCCGGCCCATGACGTTAAAATTGTACTCGGGGATTTCAACGGAAAGGTCGGAAGAGAAGGTATATTTGGCCCCACTGTCGGTCAGTTCAGCCTTCACGAGACCACCTCAAACAACGGTCTACGGCTGATCGACTTCGCCGCGGCGCGAAACATGGTAGTAAGTAGCACCAGATTTCAACACTTCGATATCCACAAGGCCACCTGGCTGTCCCCTGATCAGAAAACACGCAACCAAATCGATCATGTTGTGATCGACGGAAGGCATGCTCCGAGCGTACTAGATGTTCGTACGTTCTGGGGAGTCAATATTGACTCCGATCATTATCTTGTTGCAGCCAAGATACGCATGCGGCTGTGCAATGCAAAGGATATACACTCTGGTACGCAACGAAAGCTGGACGTCGCTAAGCTGCAATCACATCGGACGGCCGAATCCTATTCCGCTCGCCTCTCAGAACTGCTCTTTCAACCTGACTCTCTACCCGATGATGTCGGTGGACTTTGGGCGCATATGTATATCCCGCTCCATGCGCTCTGCCGCTGAAGAAGTCATTGATTTCCGACGCCCACTTCCGCGAAATCAATGGTATGACCAGGAGTGTCGCAAAGCTACTGCAGTGAAAAACGCCGCCTGCAAAAGAACCCTGCAGTCAGCCGCAACGCGAGCCGTGCACGAAAACTACCGGGAAAAGAGAAAGGAAGAGAGGCGCCTCTTCAGACGCAAGAAACGAGAGCAGGAAAGGCACGAGCGTGAGAAACTCGAAATGTTACGGGGCTGGAATGATGCTCGAAAATTTTACCAACAAGTCAAGCGTCTGACCCAAGGTTTCAAGTCCGGAGCATCTACCTGTAAGGATGAACATGGAAATCTGCTAACGGATACGTAGAGTACGCTGAGATTATGGAGGGAACACTTTTCCAAGCTGCTTGCTGGCGATGACTCCACCAATCCCGCCTTTGGAGAAATTAACCCGATGCCACCAATCAACGACGATGGTGTGGACGTACCACCATGACGCGGTGCGAGTTGTGATCCAACGACTTAAGAACAACAAAGCAGCTGGTGCCGATGGCCTGCCTGCTGAATTGTTCAAGACCGGCGGCGATGAGCTGATAGGGTGTATGCATCAACTCATCTGCAAAATATGTCTAGTAGAAAGCATGCCCGACGATTGGAATCTCAGTGTCCTTTGTCCTGTACTGAAGAAAGGTGACCCGACAATCTACGCTAACTACCGGGGAATCAGTCTTCTTGCCATCTCATACAAGGTCCTGTCGACTGTACTGTGTGAAAGACTTAAGCCGTTTGCCAACACACTGATTGGGCCTTATCAGTGCGGCTTTAGACCTGGTAAGTCCACCATAGACCAGATTTTCACACTACGTCAAACCCACGAAATACAGATCGATACCCATCATCTCTTTATCGATTTTAAAGCTGCTTTCGATAGCCCGATACAGGATTGCCTGTATGCCACCATGTCTGAGTTCGGTATATCTGCGAAGCTGGTGCGGCTTTGCAGAATGACGTTGAGCAACACATCCAGGTCCGTCAGAGTAGGAAGGGACCTCTCCGAACCATTTGATACCGAACGAGGTTTCAGACAGAGCGATCCACTATCCTGCAACCTCTTAAACTTTGTGATGGAAGGGGTGTTGCGAAGAGCCAGTGTACATCGTAATGGCACTATTTTCTACAAAAGTGTCCAGCTCCTTGCATATGCCGATGATATTGATATCATTGGACGTTGTAAGCGAGATGTTACTGCTGCGTTATCTGTTATCGAAAAAGAGTCAGCGAAGGTGGGTTTGACGGTGAACGAGGACAAAACAAAGTATATGCTGTCTACAAACAGGGAGACGCGGCGTATTGGATCCTATGTTACTGCGAACAGCTATACTTTCGAAGTTGTCAAGGAATTCACCTATCTTGGCACCGCCGTGAACACTCAAAACGATGTCAGCCTGGAGATAAAGCGAAGACTAACTCTTGCTAATAGGTGTTACTATGGTCTCAGTAAGCAAAATAATGTAAAACTGTGTTCGACCTCTAAAAATGCGCCCTATTTATGCTGGACTATTATGTAGAAAAGTAAACAAAATTTAAATAATACAGATTTACAAATATATTAATAAAAATATTGTACGTTATTGTTTGTTACATTTATACATTTTTTTTTTGGTTTTCAATCGGACAGGGCAGGCGGTTTCTTAATAACTTTTAATAAATAAACGTATTTTAAACACTGAAAAAAATATCACTTAAAATTGAAAACAATTTCGCTTGTACTCTAATTCAATATAAATCGAACATCGTTAAATTTATAAAAATCGTCAAACTCGTTCAAAAGTTACAAGTTTTTGAAAAAATTTTGTACCCGAATTTCAAGTGACTATAACAATAACAAAAAATAATAATAAAAATAAAATAATATCACAGTTCAATTTCTAGCATAAGCCACTATCTAAATAATAAAGTTTCGTGAAAAAATTAGCATTTGGGGTTGAGAAGTGGCCCGTTTGAGAAATTCTTATCCAGTTGTCTGAGCATGATACTGAAAATATTGAATTTGCGGGAAAATCCTCCAATCTATCCGGATTTTCAATGCATTCAGAAATAATTTCTGTTGATATGTACTACATATATGTTTTAACAGAGGCGGCTCAGATAAAGAAACAGCAGCCCAGTCGATTAATGCAGTGTAAGATCTAGCCTGACAGTTAAGTTGCAGCAAAACAATTTGCCGAATGAGACCGGACGATTCGGTATCTTTTTTCCATAGTTGCAGTATCTTTTTCAAGGCTGAAATCCTAATAGATCTTGACTTGTAAGCAAGCATCGATATTAAGATATTTTCAGGATGACCAAAATAACCATTTTTCTGAATAATAGGGTCAACTATTTTTTTTAATGAATAACTCATATAACGAGAAAGCATAATTGTTTGGTGCAAATGTTTGACACCATAAATACAAATTGGTTGAGTTTTAAAAGTAAAGGGAGAATATACTTTTAAGATAAAATTTGTAAAAATCTGCAGATTGTCATAGGGTTTTTCTGAGCTAACTTACAATCTTAAAATTCTGTTGGCAGTAGTATGCCATCAGGAATGGATCATTTTACCGGGATTTCTTTACTTTTTTGTCTTCAACACCGCAAAAGGACAAATGTACCGACAATGCCAACACTGCTTTAAGGGCCAAATAGACGTTCATGCGTGCATGATCAATAAAATGACGAAACCATCATTATTTCCACACACACCATTCATGCACGCATGATGGATATCATTTTTGGTTGAACTTTTAACGTATTGACATTATGACGTCAGAAGCATGTGGGGCAATTAAAATTGCATTTAATATTAAAAAAAAATTGTATGAAATGAGTTTAATTTAAGCTCAAAAAATCTTTAAAAATTTATTTTAAAAAACAAAGTTCATACAAAAGTTTAATTATTTCATCTAATTATCTTTAGTGCATAATATTTCTAATTGCTTTTCCGCACTCATTGCCACCTTCTTCGTCAAAAAATCATGTAAACTGAGCTACGTTCAGCACAAACTATTATGCATACATGATCAATCAAAAAAATATCAAAATATTTTAATATTGCTCATGCGCATGAACAATCAGTCAATCAGCCACCTACACGGTCAGTTTGCATGAGCACTCACTTGATTCATCATGCACGCATGAACGTCTATTTGGCCCTTTAGACCAGCGGTGGGCATAGAAATCTAACAAAAGAGCAAAACAACAACATCAAGCAACAACAAACGAAATTTTAAAGTTTTTTTTACTTTCATTTTCAAATTTGCCATTAGCACAAAAAAAAACAAATTGCACTACAAACAAAAACAATTGCTACATTCGTCAAGACACAATGCGGCGCCGTCGTTTATGCCTTTGTGTTTTGTTTTTGTTTTCATTTGAATTCAAGTCAACGCTGTGCCTCGATGGCGTTGAATTTCTTTGAATTTTTTTTCGCTTGCTTGTGCGTCGAATAACGGTGAGAGCAATGAGAGCAAATAGAGCCACTATGTGCCCATCACTGTTTTAGACTGTAGCGTAAATCTCTTTGTTTACATCTTTCATACCGCTGGTTGGCCTCTGCTTTCCTTTTTCTGTGCAACGCCTAATGTTTGATTGACTTGCGGCAGTACTAAAACTCAAAATTTTGCTTATGTCGCCGTCCTGTTGGAACCACATATTGTCCAAGTTCATATCATCCAAGTCGGGCCAAAAATATTCGGTTATCATTGGGCGGTAGCGATTCCCATTCACAGTAACGTGTCGGTCTTGATCATCACGGAAGAAGTACGGCCCAATGACGCCGCCGGCCCATAAACCGCACCAAACCGTAATTTTTTCGGGATGCAAGGCTGACTCATGGAGTACGTGTGGATTGCTGACTGACCAATAACGCATATTTTGCTTATTGACGAAGCCATTCAGCCAGAAATGAGCTTCATAGCTGAAGATGATTTTTCGATGAAAATCCGGATCATTTTCAAGTTGTTGCTCAGCCCAATTCACGAACATACGACGATTCTGGTGGTCAAGCGGCTTCAGTTCTTGCGTCAATTTGATCTTTTAAGGATGTAGGCCAAGATTTTTTCGCAAAATTTGCCACAACGACGTCACAGAGATGCCCAACGCTTGAGAACGACGTGTCAGAGACTGATTTGGGCCTTCCTCAATTGATGCGATAGCAGCAGCAATATTCTCGACACTACGGGCACTTCTTTGTCTCACTGGCACGGGAACAAATGTTGCATATGAGACGTTCTTTTACATTCCGAACAGTTTCTGACCGCCACACCCTTAAATCGCTCGAAATTTTTTTTAACGTATTCCTCGAGTTATATTAGAGGACACGTGTGGTGGGAATTAATTTGTTATCGAAGATATCGAGAGATACCGAGCTGTGAATTTCGAAGGTTTTACGTTTTATGATGTTTTATGGTAATGTTAAAATTGTCATATCTCCGGTAAATTTTAATAAGAAAATTATTTTTTTATATCGTTTTAAAGCTAAAAAGACAAGCTTTTTTACAAAATTTTTACCTATGGCATTAGATGATAAATTAAAATTTTTTATGACAAATCAATGGTTCAAAGTTAGTTAATTAGGTGATGGCCACTCGATATGAAATTAAAAAAAATACCATTAGATTCCTCGTCAAATTTCCCTTAAAAGCTTATTTTTTCAGAGTGGCACACAAATACGGACTATCCCAAATAAATGAATTCTTGCGCGCACCTCTGAAAAAACGCAGTAATCTCTGAAAATACTGCGGTCCGCTGTCATGCTGTGCGACGTGCAACACAAAAACACGCATGCTTCGTCTCATTCGTGGAGCAGTCCTGAAATGAAAGAATGCTGTGGAGGTGCTCATCGTTTGTGGGGAGCTGGTAACTTTCACTTTTATTCCATTCCTAATTCTATTTTGTCCCTTTGAATGCAAACAAAAAATAATTATTGCTAACAATTTGTATAATTTTGTTTTTATTTATTCCATTATTTCCACTATTGTAACATTTTCAAAAAGTGAAAATGGTTTAACATGTAATGTTTTTAATGTTAACACAGTGAAAACTTAACGTGCCCTTAATTGTTTTTGCCAATTGAAAACGTGTCGCTAATTTTTTTTTCTGGTCATACTGCTCATTCGTAAAATATTGACAATGAATATTGGGTAGTGCTTCTGGAGCCCAGGTGAATAGTTCCTTGGGTGTTTGAATGGGTTGGTCTATTCGTTGTAAGCTTGCTCGGGCCGCGAGCCTTTTCAAGGTTCCACCTAACCCATCACACGGTCCTTTTCGATGTGATGTGGGAAAAAAATGCCATTCTGCAGCGATTTTAAAGTCCTGCATGTGATGAGTAAGGTTGATGAAATTTTTTCGGTTTTTGTATTGAGCACTTGCTCCATCCGACAAGTATATAATTTTTACAACTTTGGGCAGGTTTTTTGTTATAAATTTGACAATATACGACTGAAAAAGATGTACCGCAACGGTATCATGAATCAGACACTCAGATATTGACACAAGGCTTTTAATTTGTAAAATATTTTCTTCATCTCTGAAATAAATAGCTGTTGGATGAACGGTTGCCTGATCGTTATTCCAGTGCACCCCTTGGATTGCATTTTGAATGACATTTGTTTTTAAATTTTCTTTAATAGAACTTAGAAATTCATTTTGTTTTTTAACAATGTAGGAATGACGCAATAATTTCATTAGAGCTTCTGATAAAATATGTAAAAATTCATCTACCGGTGTTATCATAGTTTGTAATGTTGTTCGATCAACATGTGTCCATTGCTTATAAGTCAAGTATTCAATGAAATTTTCTTCAAAAATATTTCCTAATTTTTGTAGTAAGTCATCTGTACCAGGACATGTTGAGCACATTCCCATGTAGCAATTTGTGGTTGGTGGGTTACATATCATTATATTTAAGCAATCATGATAAGTACGAAGAGGTTGAGGATTATCAGCGGTAAGCCTTTTGATATTTGCACCATCAATCAATAATTTCACATTTTCATGTAAGGCACAAACACAGACCGAATGCGTGCCACTGGCTCCTGCTAGAACGCATTGTTTTGGGAGAAAAGCCGCAAACTTGGAAAAACTGCACTTTACTTCAGGATTGCTGTTCTTAAATGCACGGTGTAGCTCTTTTAAATTATTTAAGACTAATCTTTTTTGTATGTGATTCCTCTTTCCATCAATTTTCACCGATACGTAATCCTTCTGTACTGGCATTATTAAGTTTTCACTGTGTTATTCCTGTAACATTAAAAACATTTTCACTTTTTGAAATTGTTACAATAGTGGAAATAATGGAATAAATAAAAACAAAATTATACAAATTGTTAGCAATAATTATTTTTTGTTTGCATTCAAGGGGACAAAATAGAATTAGGAATGGAATAAAAGTGAAAGTTACCAGCTCCCCACAAACGATGAGCACCTCCACAGCATTCTTTCATTTCAGGACTGCTCCACGAATGAGACGAAGCATGCGTGTTTTTGTGTTGCACGTCGCACAGCATGGCAGCGGACCGCAGTATTTTCAGAGATTACTGCGTTTTTTCCGAGGTGCGCGCAAGAATTCATTTATTTGGGATAGTCCGTATTTGTGTGCCACTCTGAAAAAATAAGCTTTTAAAGGAAATTTGACGAGGAATCTAGTGGTATTTTTTTTAATTTCGTATCGAGTGGCCATCACCTTATTAACTAACTTTGAACCATTGATTTGTCATAAAAAATTTTAATTATCATCTAATGCCTTTGGTAAAAATTTTGTAAAAAAAAGCTTGTCTTTTTAGCTTTAAAACGATATAAAAAAATAATTTTCCCATTAAAATTTACCGGAGATATGACAATTTTAACATTACCATAAAACATCATAAAACGTAAAAATTTCGAACTTCACAGCTCGGTATCTCTCGATATCGTCGATAACAAATTAATTCCCACCACTCGTGTCCTCTAATATAACTCGAGGAATACGTAAAAAAGATTTCGAGCGATTTAAAGGTGTGGCGGTCAGAAACTGTTCGGAATGTAAAAGAACGTCTCATGTAGGCAACTTTGTCTTCACTTGGCAAAATCACCGTTTTGTTATTTTTTTCAGTGATTAGCTTTGCTTTTGTCTTATCGGCAGTTCTATTTTCAGTAAGGAAGAACCAGGATACCGAGGACATAAAAATTGATATCAGTTACCCTTTGTGATCAAAGTAATGAGAGCTTGAACTCAAATATTTTTTTTGCTCCAATTTTAATTCGGTCCTTCGGTCGGATCCTTTATTAACCCTAAAGAACAGAGTCATGATTTGTAAAAAAATATTAAACAAGAGGCATCATTTTTTTCTGTGTAGCAATAAATAAGAAAAGACTGAAAAATTGGTATAATGAAATTAAAATTTTCTTTTACTAAATTGGCCATAACTTCGGCAATAATTAACGGAATTTCAAAAACTTAGCATTATTTTCTTTGAAAGAGTTTGTATCTTATACTCAAAGAGTTATTATGTATTTTTAAATATTTCTAACTTTAAAGTATTTTTTAATTGGATACGAATTTAAAATAAATGGATTTATTCAAATGTATCCGATTTTATCTCCTAAGCCGTTTTTTAAACTCGAAAATTTCCTGTACAAGAGTTGTTGGGAATTTTATTACCTTGTTTTCAAAATTAATTTGAACAAAATCAGTTAATATTTGGATGAGATATAGTCTAAAAACTGAAAATACACCAACAAAAACTAACCGTGCGAAAAATCTATCAAAAACTTTTTTTGAACTTAGGGGACCTAATTCCATCATAAAAAATCAAGAAATCTCATGGAACATTTGTGGTGTCGGCTAGTGTAATCTACCAATGAAGGGTTTATTGATTCTTGACAATGCTCCAACTCACCCCACTGCGAAAGAGGAACTCAAGCAAACAAATGAAGGAACAATTTGGACCATTTATGAACATTAGAGCGGTTCAAAAAAAAAACTTTTTGATTTTTTCACGATGTGTCAGCGGATTACAATAGCCTTATATGTCTGGACAAGCCCCATTACTAGGATTAAGGTTAATATTGAAAACTGTATTAGCGCCCTCTGTTTTAAGTAAACAACCCATTTTCAAAAATCTTGATTTAAAAAATGCTGCAAGTTGTAGAGGTTATAAAATTTTTCAACAAAGTGGGTATGGTTTTCGGGAAACAATCAATCGGGAAATTCAAATCCGTGATTGGTTTTTCTTCTTCTTCTTCCTTTCTTACAAAAAAAATGACAATTGACCGGACAAAAGTAAAAAAGTACCGATTTTCCACTTTCTAGCTCCAACACCTCAAATATTATGTCACCGCCGATCCCATGGTACATCATTTTTAATGAACTGATATTCCCTTAAATGAATGCCGAAGCCGCATATGATTATCTTATTTGAAAACAAAGATATCTGCATTTTTCTAAATTAACAGACCTGATTTTTTTTCGAATCGGAGTCGACAAATCTGCATATTAAGGTGATTCTAATTTTTTTTTTATTTAAAACAGTAACCATCAATCGGGGAATTCGAATTCATGATTAGTTTTTCTTCTTCTTCTTTTTTTCTTACCAAAAAATTGAAAATTGACCGGAAAAAAATAAAAAGATTCCGATATTGTACTTTAAAGTTGCAAAATCACCCAGCAAAATAATATGGGGTGATTTTGCAACTTTAAAGTACAATATCGGAATTTTTTTATTTTTTTCCGGTCTATTTTGAAATTTTTTGTAAAAAAAAAGAAGAAGAAGAAAAACTAATCACGAATTCGAATTCCCCGATTGATGGTTACTGTTTTAAATAAAAAAAAAATTAGTATCACCTTAATATGCAAATTTGTCGACCACGATTCGAAAAAAATCAGGTCTGTTAATTTAGAAAAATGCAGATATCTTTGTTTTAAAATAAGATAATGATATGCGGTTTCGGCATTCATTTAAGGAAATATCAGTCCATTAAAAATGATGTTCCATGGGATCAGCGGTAACATAATATTTGAGGTGTTGGAGCTAGAAAGTGGAAAATCGGTACTTATTTACTTTTGTCCGGTCAGTTGTCAATTTTTTTGTAAGAAACGAAGAAGAAGAAGAAAAACCAATCACGGATTTGAATTCCCCGATCGATTGTTTCCCGAAAACCATACCCACTTTGTTGAAAAATTTTATAACCTCTACAACTTGCAGCATTTTTTAAATCAAGATTTTTGAAAATGGGTTGTTTACTTAAAACAGAGGGCGCTAATCCAGTTTTCAATATTAACCTTAATCCTAGTAATGGGGCTTGTCCAGACATATAAGGCTATTGTAATCCGCTGACACATCGTGAAAAAATCAAAAAGTTTTTTTTTTTAACCGCTCTAATGAACATGCTAACGAACGTCACACCTCTGATCCAGCCAGTGAACCAAAATGCCATACGCCTTGTCAAATTGTAGTGCAGGAGTAGTCTCGTCTCAAAAATTGTGTCCTCGGAAATAGAAAACATTGTAGATTTCTTGAATAACCTCAACCTTTATGAAGCAACAGCAATGATTAATTTTGCCTGGACTAATTAAATTAATACAAGACACTTTAGCACAGTGCTGGAATAGAATTTTTTCTGTTGACGATTTGGGAAAATAAAGTTATTGAAGTATACAGAAAAATAAATTGATTCAAAAGAAAAAAAAAAATCAATTCTAGCAATTTTTTTTATTATTTTTTACGGTTAGTTTACAAATTTTGTAGTCAATTTGTGAGAAAAAATTCAAGTATTCATTTTGGTAAATCTAACCAACAATCGTTGTATAAATACCTATAATCTTTTTAACAGTAACAACCTTCTCGGTTATGTAAACTTTTTTTTGTTGAATTTTCAGGTTTTATTTTAATTAATTATTTTTTTTGTACATTCTAACTAACGAAATCGGTTAATATATATTTGAAGTTTTCATATAATTAAAAAAATAGCAAGCTTACCATTTTTTTACATATTTACACATAATTTTAACGTCAATTTATACATAGTAGGTTTATGATGATCACTCATATAACCAGTTGGAAGTAATTATTACTCAGGAACATTAATAATTTTTATTTAGATATGGACGCTGTAGCGGCATAACTATAGGTGTTATGGAAGAAGCATATTGGTCATGAATCATGACTCATGATTTATAGAAAATTTTATGAGCTTCATTTGATATTAGAATTTATTTTGGAAAACTCGCACATTTCGAGATACATATCGCTCACTTACTTCAAGACTGGCATAACTCAAAAAACGCGATTTTGCAGAAAACGAATTTAAAGTTTTCAATTGACTCCCACTATGCAGGAAAAAAGGAGAGATCTTTTAATTTCAAATTATATAGTGGTCTATTGTATATTTTATATATCCACGCAGTAAAATCGACACCAACTAGTCATTCAGGGTTTTTTCCTGAACAAAGACTTTCTCTACTTTGAATTATGACGTTATTGTTGCAAAAATATATTTCTTTGAGTGTCATAAGTTAAAATATGTCGTTATTGTTGAAGAAAAAAAGTATTAATTGTGGACTTAGCGTTTTTATTTTATAGTCTTTTGAACTTAAAATATAATTAATAAGAAAAATAGTCTTTTAAATGCATTTGTTGTGTATTCATTTCAACATACTTATATAAATGAAATCATTTTTCACAGGTTTTCGTCTTAGGATATAATTCACAGAAAATTATAGTCTTTTATACTTCAAGTAATAAAATAATAGTAGTTCATTAGTAATATCATTATTTATAATAATATTTCTTGTAAATAAATAATAGTAATTCAATAAGAAAACAAAATCTTCATCATAAGAAAAAGATTGTCATAAAATGGCTTATAAAAACGTGGAATAAGATTTTTTTTAATCAAGTCTCTTTTATTCTTTGGTATGTCTGGTTTGGCCTGAAAAGCGTTTCTTAAAGTAATCGCAGTTGCTTGCTTCTTTTTTTTAATAACTGTCACCTCCTTGAATTGCTCCTCAGTATATGTGCATTTATAAAAAAAACTGAGTTTGGGGATACACATAGAACTTTGAGTATTTTTACTTGCGACAATTTCAGCTCTGCCATGTTCAACGGACCGATGTCATTTGCCAATATATTTATATTAAAAAAATCCTCAAAACAAAGCTCTTTTACATTAAATGGATGTCCTGTTTTCTTCGCCGATCGGATTATTGAAATAATGATTCTGTAGTATAAATGGGACCACTTCTAAGCAGTCGTTTTGTTTCCCTCTCGACTAAGGAATGCGCTGAATAACCTTCATTTTATGTATGACCTTTAATAAGATACTTGTGGGTGATTGATTTTATACCCAAATAGCGCACCGCGTATAAATATAGGGCAACCATAAATTTATTTTTTTGCTGTCCAGAACAATTATCTGAATAAAATACTATCTCAGTTTCGCCAGTGTTCGACAAATTTTTGATGTATTGAAGTACGCACGTACCTAGTTCATTAACTCCACGGTGGCCGTTGGATTCGTCCCAAACAAAGCATTGGCATTTATTCGTTTTTATGTCATATATCGGGCATTTCACGCGAAGCGGACAGGGGATGTGGGGTCATGTTTCCAATTTCAGATATATTTGAATATGTTGTACCTATACATGACCTCGACACAGAAACAAAACATTATTAGAATGGCAACACTGGTTTACAAAATATGGGTCTTTCAAAATTTAAGAAATCGTAAGGTATGTACTACTTCAAATGCCATTATTCGGCTTAAAAAAGTCTGGTGAAATGAATTAACTACTGGATTTTATACTTCATTTATTGGCCTTTTTAACCCCATGGTTGGATTTTAAAAATAAATAAAAAATACACTGGAAAAAATAAAAAATATTTTTCTTTATCGATTTTTTTCAATGTTCGCCTAACAAATATTTTTTTTTAGTGCATTAAAAAAAAGCTTATGGTATGCTTATACCATCCGTTTTGGAGCTATATGCATTGCAATGCCGAAACCCGAGTCGAATCAGTTGATTTTCATAAAAATAACAAGATATTATTTAAAATAAGATGATATTTATAAAAATGTCAAGATATTTATAAAAATAACAAGTTACTTTTGTGAATATCAACATTGTGAGAATGCGTTTTATTTCTAAACAGTTAAATTTTTTTATCAACAATAATGTCTCATTTTGAGTTAGTAAGCGCTACTCAGAGTTACGGTTTCAGTTTGGTTTGCCATTTCATCATGAACAGGTTGACAAAAGAACAACGCTTGCAAATCGTGCAAATTTATTTCGAAAATAATGGTTCAGTTCGCGAAGTTTACCGCAAACTCCGTCCATTTTATGGTCGACATAATCGTCCATCAGAGCAATTAATTCGGTTAACCATGGGTCGTTTTCGCACTACGTTTACTCTATGTGATAATACGCATCCGCAGAGACGTCGAACAGTGCGCACCGAAGAAACAATTGCCGCTGTAGAGCAAAATGTTGAAGAGGACCCGAATGAATCGATTCGCCACCGTGCACAGCAATTGGAGCTTTGTGCATCAACTTTATGGAAGATTTTGCGCAAATATCTTGGCTTGCGACCTTACAAGATCCAGCTTGTGCAAGAATTAAAGCCGCGAGACCATGCAATGCGTCGTGATTTTGGTGTATGGGCCGAAAATGAGATTGATCTCGATGCTGATTTTCATCGCAAAATTTTGTTCAGTGATGAGGCTCATTTTTGGTTGAATGGCTACGTCAACAAGCAAAATTGCCGCATTTGGAGTGAAGAGAATCCACATGAGACCCTTGAGACGCCATTACATCCACAAAAACTGACTGTTTGGTGTGCTCTATGGGCTGGTGGAGTCATTGGGCCATACTTCTTCCGAAATAATGCTGGAGAGTCAGTTACCGTTAATGGAGACCGGTATAGAGCCATGATAACCGACTATTTTGTTCCCGAATTGGATGGCATGAATGTGGATGAGTTGTGGTTCCAACAAGACGGCGCTACATGCCACACAGCGCACGTCACAATCAATTTATTGAAGGAAACATTCGATGAGCGCATAATTTCGCGGAATGGACCTGTCAATTGGCCACCAAGATCGTGTGATTTGACACCATTGGATTATTTTCTTTGGGGATATGTGAAGTCGCTCGTCTACGCCAACAAACCAGAAACGTTAGGGGACTTGGAAGCCAACATTCGTGGCGTTATTGCCGACATACGGCCCCATATGCTCGAAAAAGTGGTTCAAAATTGGACCTGTAGAATTGGCTTTATTCGAGCCAGCCGCGGCGGCCACATGCCCGAAATCATATTTAAACATTAATGGCATAAAATTATCCTTCCAATAAAGCCAAATTGATGGACATTAAAACGATTTTCTTGTGTTTTATTTCAATTCGAAGCTCTATACTTATAAAAAAAACACCCTGTACATATACGACGCACTATAGTGAGCTTAAGTCAAATAAAAAATTTCAACAACACAGTCACAACACGAAATAAGACATTATGCATATAATTTATTTATATTAAAAATATCATTACATTTTTACGAATAACGTCACAATACAAAATATGCCGTTTTTTGGGAAAACCAAATGATTTTTACACCTCGACTACTGTAGCACAACTGAGATATGCCACTCTTACTAGCAAAAAAAAAATCAATATATGAGAAATGAAATAATGGCACATTTTCTCCTTAAGCGGTTAGTATACAAGGTATTGATATGAATTTTTTACACAAGATGAAACATGATATAACGGTTTAACTTATCGGACAAAATTGTACCTCAGAAAAATTTGTTGGTAACGGACACTCTTATGTAATAAGTCTCATTCAGGTGCGTCAAAATGTTGTGATATGATGATTTGATTTTTGTCTTACATGAACTTTTTTTTAAAGCAAACTATGCTAAAAACCTTTCACTGACCATACAATTTGTTATTTTTTAAAAATAATAAAATCCATTTATATTTTTCTTGAAGTTAAGACTATCTTTAATTAATATTCAAGGAGGAACAATTAAAATTTTAAGGGAGACATAGTTAAAATTGGATTTTAGTTAAAAACAATATGAAATGTTACATATAAAGTTAAATAAAAAAAATATCTATCTGAAGTTTAATTGAACAACCTTTATTATGAGTTCAAGACAGTCATAGCTTCAAAAAAAACTATATCTGAAAGATGTACAGTCTTTAGACTACAGCGTAAAAACCCAATAAATTGACAATTTTTAAAAAACACGAAAAGTTTCACATATTTCTTACTTTAAATGCAAATTAAAAAAATAGGTATCTAAATTTTAATTGAACAACCTTTAATATGAGTTCAATACAGCCTTAGCTTCAAAAAAAACTATATCTGAAAGATGTAATCAACAGTCTTTAGACTACAGCGTAAAAACCCAATAATTTGACAATTTTTAAAAAACACGAAAAGTTTCATGTATTTCTTACTTTAAATGCAAATTAAAAAAATAGCTATCTGAATTTCAATTGAACAACCTTTATTATGAGTTCAAGATAGCTTCAAGAAAAACTATGGCTGGGAGATGTACTCCAAAAAAAAAAAAAAAAAAAAACGAGGCCAGCTAAAAGGCCCAATCTGATGGATATGCACATATCACAATAAAATGTATTACAATGCAAGTTAAGGCTTAACAATCTAAAAAAACGTTTGCAAATTCCACTAGAAGTATTGTACAGGTAATTTAAAAGGTGGTTTGAATACAATACCCAGCAAGTTCAGTAATCCACCCAATGGTTACTTACGATAATACTTATGTACTTATGTACATTAGACCGTACCAGAAAAAAAAGTTCACAGTACACCATCGAATCTGAAGAATTTTTGCAAGGCAATTGAGAAAAATAGAGGTCGCGCATCTTCATTTTTCTTCATATCATCGGCATTTACAGTCCGATCTTAAAGTATGATATATCAGTGTTTTTGTTTCGAGTAGACCAATTTTTTGCTTAAAGGGTCATTGGCATCAGGGACCCCGTTCCAGTACTTACCCAGCAGATCTCAGTTCTTACATTCTTAATGTACCATTCTAGTGTCAAAAAATCAAAGCTTGTAAAAAATCAGTAAACTTTTTCACCGGTACTTAGAGTCGGATCTTAAAACATGATGTATCGATCTTTTTGTCTCGAGGAGAACAATTTTTTTTTTTGCTCCAAAGGTCATTGACCTTAACATGAATTATATTCAATATCTCAAAAACTTAAAACTTTTTGGATTCAACGGCCCGATACCAATAGAAATCGTTTTGTCAAATAACATTTACGGCTGTTGCCTTATGCGAAAAATAAATGAATTTTATTTGGACATGATTCAGATTTTCTTAATAAGATTCACTGTGCATTGTTCTTCGGGCTTTGTGATGCACGCTGACGGCGAGGGTCCAATATGTAAATAATATGTAAATATTTCCATAGTACATATAATGGGAACGAGTACCAGTGCGAGTGAATCTCCTATGTGACGATGCAAACATTGTGGCTCATTTTATGAATGTAGTATGATAAAGCAATCCACACAGACTTACAGGCTGATATATGCGAACATGTGTATTTATGTAGATATAAGTGTATCCACATGTACATATGTATGTGGATAAGTATATGCACAAGCCCAAATAATAGGCGCCTACAGCGACTACAAACTGAATCGATTATTAATATTATTTTATTTAATAATATTCCATACATATTAAAATATTAATCCGCTTCAAGCAAAGTTACGATTTACTATGCAAAAAACATTTTGTCTTATAAAAATTCAACATTCTTTAGCCGTGCTAGTTAAGAAACGGCGGCGCATTCAAACTATTCCAGAAACGAAACAGGTTCAAACCTTAGCAGAATCAAGTTGTGTTATTCAAATCATTTTATAAATTCGAATTGTAAGTAAAATTTAATTTCGTGATTTGAACCCGTGCTGGCTGCGTCCCAGACAATGGCTGACATAAATATATGGGGCATTCTAGGTCAACCGGGACAGAGGTCTGCTCAAAATTAAGTTTTTTTTGTATTTTGTATATTTTGTAGAATATCATGTCCCTGACGATGATTTTCAACGAAAATCGAAATATTGGACTAAATAATTAAAATAAATAAATAATTGACAACATCAATTAAGTACATTTTCGTGACCTATACTGCCGTACTAAGCGAAAATGACGTATCTCAAAAAAAAAAAAAAAATATCAGAGATTCTTATGGCATCGGATAGCTTAAGACATTACGCGCCTAATGAAATGCTCCAAATGTCGGCATCTTAGTTCAATCATATAAAAAGTCTACTAAGAAAATTTCCTCTATCTCAATTTTACAGGTATTTCAACAAATTGACATAAACAAAACATCAATTATCACGAAATGAATTTTTTTGAGATACGTCTTTTTCGCTTAGTACGGCAGTATAGCTCGTCTGAAATTAAGATAATTAACTACAGGTCAAAATCAAATTGAAACTCATTATTTATTAAGGAAACGCCGACAATTTGAAAAAGAATTCTTTCAACATTTTTTTTTCATATTTGTAATTTTAACATACAAATGACGATAACTTTGAAAAATGTGGCTTTTCAGCAAAATAAAAAATGTAGGTCTTTTAAAATTGAGCATAGAATGATACTTGTAAGCTTTAAGCAAATCGATGTCATATTGGAATTTACCATAATCGATTTGAAAAATAATGTGCCTTTATAATAAAAATCGTTTTAGAATTGATGTTAATAAAATACTCTAGTTTCGTGAGCTATAACTTTTCTGTAGACATGAATATGCTTAAAATATTTGTAATAAGATTTTCTACAAGATCAGATGGCTAAATTTTTAATTTCTGAATAGAGCTTCAAATTTGGAATTAGCTAAAAAAAAAAATAACGAAAAAAAGGATTTTTTTTACCTGATTTTGGTCATAACAACCATATCACTTATACTATTGGCACGTTTTATATTTTAAAATTTTGTTAAACTCTTCTCTAGAATTTAAAATTGATTAACCGACAATTAAATCTTTTACAAGCATTTATGTGAAGTATGTGCTCTCAACAATGCATTTTTTTTTAATTTGGCCATTTATATGGAAAATTGGGCCAATTAAAAAAAAAAAACATTACGGTTTTCGGATTCTACGAAAAATTATTCTTTGGAAAATATTATCGGAATTCGTTGTGTTAGTTGGATTCGATATTAGAATTTGCGAATTTGGAGCTTTCTGTTATCTTTCCTGAATTGTGTGAGTAAGAAATTACAAAATATCAAGACAACTATTCTGCCGTACTAAGCGAAAAAGACGCATCTCAAAAAATTTCGTTTCGAGATAATTGATATTTTGTAAATGTCGTTTTATTCTTATTTCTCTTCGAATTTTTTAAACTTATTTATGGCAACTTAAATATCATTTTAAGGTTATTTATTTATGACTTACTCAAAATATCGAAATTCCCTGCGCTTATACGCTTTTAATGAGATACGTCCTTTTCGCTTAGTATTTATAGCTTTAAAAATGTAGATACGTCTTTTAACTTTAATCTTGCCATATAAACTTTCATACAAAAGATATAATATTTTCTATCTTATAAAATACAGATAATATTAAATAAAAACTAAAATCAAATTATATTTTTAGAAACTATACTATATATGGGGTAAAACACACGAAAACGCCACCTGAAAAAGTTTTTGGCTCCGATTTGGGTGAAATTTGGCATGATTGTAGTATTGATGTCTGGCAATAAAAGTGTGTTTAAGATTTTGCCCTACTATTATATGTTGCTCAGATACGCGGGTATGAAATTCACGATTTTCGTACTTTTTCAGAATAAGTGTTTTTTTTTTCGAAAATTCATAGCTTGCAGCAAACTTTATCAATTAATAATTGGTGAACGTACATTTTTAGGTTTTTACTTGTACTTTTCAAAAAAAAAATATTGATTTTGAAAAAAAAAAAAATTTTCACAAAAATTTTGCGAATTGAAAAATATTTTTGCATTTTTTTTTAAAAAACCATATTTTAAAATTTTTAATTAACTACTTGCCCTCATGTTATGGCATATCATTTTAAAGCATATCATTTAAAAATATTCAGAATTGGATTTTTCAAAAAAACTTCAAAAATTAATTTCAATTTACAAAATTTTAGCTTTTTAATTTTTTTTTTAAAACTAAAAAAAAATATAAATAATTTTTTTCCCACAAAAATTTTTGCGGCATTAAGCGTAGAACAAATCAAAGATTTTTTAAAAATAAAAAAAAAATTTTTAAAATATGGGTTTTTTTAAAAAAATGCAAAAATATTTTTCAATTCTCAAAATTTTTGCGAAAAATTTTTTTTTTTCAAAATCAGTATTTTTTTTTTGAAAAGTACAAATAAAAACCTAAAATTATTAAAACAACAAAATATTCAGAAATGAATTTTTCAAAAAAAATTGAAAAATTCATTTCAATTTACAGAATTTTAGCTCTTTAATTTTTTTTTTTTAAATTAAAAAAAAAATATAAATAATTTTTTTCCCACGAAAATTTTTACGGCATTAAGCGCAGAATAAATCAAAGTTTTTTTCAATAAAAAAAAAAATTTAAAATATGGTTTTTTTAAAAAAAATTTTTGTGAAAATTTTTTTTTTTTCAAAATCAATATTTTTTTTTGAAAAGTACAAGTAAAAACCTAAAAATGTACGTTCACCAATTATTAATTGATAAAGTTTGCTGTAAGCTATGAATTTTCGAAAAAAAAACACTTATTCTGAAAAAGTACGAAAATCGTGAATTTCATACCCGCGTATCTGAGCAACAAATGATATTAGGGCAAAATCTTAAACACACTTTTATTGCCAGACATCAATACTACAATCATGCTAAATTTCACCCAAATCGGAGCCAAAAATTTTTTCAGGTGGCGTTTTCGTGTGTTTTACCCCATATACTAAAATAAAGATTTAAAAAATTAAGCATGATTGTTACTTATGAGATCTCAAGCCTTAAAAGAAGGGAGTTTTCTCCAAACGAACATGATTTTTTCGTTCTTTTCGAAACGAAAACAAACAAGTAATGACAAGAACTTGCAACGACAATTACAACGTGATCCAGTCAAGGAAGCTTTGCGTTTAGTTCCCGTTATTTTTTTAATTTTTTTATTCGTATACGAATATAATAATATTTTTCCTTCGTATTTTTGAGATACGTCTAATTCGCTTAGTATGTTGTTGTGATAAAATTGAGATAGAGGAAATTTTCTTAGTACATACATACATTTTTTATATGATTGAACTAAGATACCGGCATTTGGAGCATTTCATTAGACGCGTAATTTCTTAAGCTAACTGATGCCATAACAATCTCGGATATTTTTTTTTTTTGAGATACGTCTTTTTCGCTTAGTACGGCAGTATTTTTGAGGTAATTGAACTTTTTGAAGGGCTGAACAAAATTATCACTGAAACGCGTGAAGCTTTTGATTCGTATGAAAAGAAAGCGCTTGATTTTTCTGAGAATAAGGAATAGAAAACGGCTACTACGCGATTAAGAACAAGAAAACTTAGATACGATGAATCTAGAAATGGGGAAGTTGAACTTGTTGGTCGGGAAAACTTCAGAATAAATACCTTTGACGTCATCTTAGACAAAATCTTACAGGAATTACAAAACAGAGAATATACGTACAAAGCTCTTTATCAGAAATTTTCAGTCTTTACAGACATGCTTTGTTTGAATGAAAAAGAAATTCGTGAAAAATCTGCTCAATTGATAAATTTCTACGATCAAGATATCGAAGCATCGTTCGCAATTGAAATGATTTTACTTACAAGCTATTGCGTGATTCTCCTATGAACCTGCTCAAAGTACTAAGAAGCAATGAGATCCACACAGTTTTTCTGAATGTTGATATAGCGTTCCGAATGCTCGTTTGCACACCCGTATCAAATTGTTGCGCTGAACGATCATTTTCCGTGCTGAGGCGAGTGAAAAACTACTTGAGATCAAAACTGGTTGCAGAACGATTGAACGCACTCGCTTTCTTAACTATTGAGTCAGATATGCTCATTTCTTCAGAATGTGATGACATTATCAATGAATTTCTTATCCGAATATCAACAAGTAAAATTTCAACCAATAAGCAATAATTTTTCTGCAAAAACCAATCGCATACATAATGGTAATTGTTGAATGACATAATATGTCACTTACTTCAAGACTGGCATAACACAAAAAACGTGATTTTTGAGTTAATGATGCAGAAATATCCGCCATTTCATGTTTTATTTTGTGTCAAAAAATCAGAAAATTATCTCATAAACTTGCTTTGTGAAAAGAGTTTATGTAGACATACTTTTCCTTATTTTCATATAAAAAGCAACTTATTGAAAACTTTAAATGCGTTTTTCTCCCATTTTATATTTTTTTGAGTTATGCCAGTCTTGAAGTAATGCGATATGTTATATACTTCATGATTATAAGGCTACTGACTGCAATAAAATAAATTTGCTCTCAGAAAGGTACATTTTATTGATTGAAAAACTTTCGTTCCAAACTTATTCCACCATTTACGCTATTCACACCCACCGATTTTGAGCGCCGGGGTATGGCTTAGGAGTAGTTTTTTGTTGTAGTAGTTCGGTATTTCTACGTGGGCGTGGTGAGTCGTGTGAATGGGTATTTATGCGTCTGCGTTCAAATGTCAAAAATGCTTTAGCTAATATTTAAGTAAAATCTAGCTACAATCAATGTTAAAACTTAACATAAATAGTCGACGCTGCGTGTAAGAAACAAAATTGAAGAAGTTTTGAGGAATGCAGGAGGCTCAATTTTTTTCAACTGCCTTGGTGCAGCAAATTTCTAAGTCCGGGCCTGGTTATGATGCTGCTCAAAGAAGTCAATTTGTCAACTAATTTTCGCAATAATTTTTTTTATATGTACCTACATATATGTTAAGGGAAACTAACTCGTTCAGAGCTTAATAGTGTAGGTTTAGGTAATTCATCTTAGATTTTTTTATTATCGCCGAAGTTTTCCATAACTTTATTTTTTAGCTTTTTTACAAGGACTCTTGTGGATACGTCCTAGTTGCCGCGAGATTTGATGTTATGATAAGGTACCCGTACATAACTCCGACCTTTTACACAATCTATAAATTGAGCTTGAGTTTCAGTCATAGCTTGAATTTTTTTAGGTGGCTATGACAATTTCTGAAAGTGAACATAAACCTTAAATCAAGTAAGACAAAACCATCATTGACCTTATCTTCGTAATATTTTCGGTTATTTTTTCGCAAACTAAGGGTAGAATCGGACACATCACCCAGTTGCAAAATATTATTGCTCGAGAGTATTAACAAAGTTTTACAGAAATTATTACTTTAAAAGTACTGAAACGGTATAAGTTCGGATCAGTGTGTCTTCTGCAGTAGGTGCAAGTTCCAGAGGAGATCATTTGAACTATTTTAGTTAAAGAAATTTAAAGTTCAGTAAAAAGAAATAATCAGTTAAAATAAGTACAAAAAATCACATCTAATTTGAAATTTTTCTGACCGTCGCACAGTGGGAAATTTTTTAATGTTTTTGGACAAAAAGCCGTCTACAACGCAATTATTAATGGATTTGAAAAATTTTTTTTTTTAAATAATTGTTAGGTACCACCCGATGTGTGAGTACTGCCCGAATTTTTGAAAATGTTCAACATAACCTCAAAAAATCCTATAAATATATTCGTGTATTTTTTTACGGAGTTTTTCGAAAAATAAAAAGACATTTTTTAAAACTTTTTTTTCAAGTTGCACTTTATCTTACACCAAAATTTCTTTTACATTATTAAAGTATAACTATTCAAGATTTATCTCTGAGTTTTGGTCCAAAAATATTCGTCAATAAGTTAGAAAAGTGCAATGCCGTGAACGACCTCAAAATTTTCGGTGAGCAAGATATCTGGAGACTGGTTCATCCGAAAAAAGAAAACTAAATTTTTTTCGGTTAAGAAAATAGTTAAGGGGCGTTTGATCGTTGATTTTTGAAAAATATTAATTTTTGACAAAATGGCGAGCGTAAAAAGAAAATATTATTTTTTTGTGCACAAACTTGAGGTCGTTTTAGGCTATAAATCAAAAAATATGTATCCAAAAAAAAAATCGAACGACAAAACGCCCCCTAATTATTTGCTTAACCGAAAAAAATTTAATAATTTAATTTTCTTTTTTCGGATGAACCAGTCTCCAGATATCTTGCTCACCGCAAATTTTGAGGTATATATATTTATAGGATTTTTTGAGGTTATGTTGAACGTTTTCAAAAATTTGGGCAGTACTCACACATCGGGTGGTACCTAACGATTATTTAAAAAAAAAAGTTTTCAAATCCATTAATAATTGGCTTTTTGTCCAAAAACATTAAAAAAGTTCCCACTGTGTGTCGCCACTAATGAAAAAATCAAACAATAATGAATTGATTCAGAGCTAAAACCGTGAATTGAAATAAATATAAAAATTAATAAGTTCAAGTTAGTAATTAAATTTATTTGTGCAATTGAGCAAAGAGAATTGTTGTTATTGTGATTGGTAACACTGTGCTTTGTATTTGATACTTTTGTGCTTTGACCCATGTGTGTGGTGTACATACATATGTATGAAGGGGCATTTCTCTCACCTAGAACGGGACGGAAGTAAACTTTTAAAGTGGAAAGTCAAAGGAAACCACTTTTATTTTTTTCTGTTACTTTAAGGAATAGCCCTTTGATAGCACTATATTGGGTGGTAAAGTTGATGCCAGACGTAGTACTGGTTCCAAGATAGAGGCAATTAAAAAGAACGGGACAAGAAACGGAAGTGTTTTTCATGGTCATCTATAGAAAAGCACAAGTCAGCGAAACCTGGCAACATTTTTTAATGCGACTAATTTTTAAATGTTATGGAATAATGTTACTTTTTAATAGATTCGTTTGATTGAAAAATCTTATTAACTTTTTTCCTTACAAGGCATAATAATCCATTCGAACGGGACATATTTTTCCGTTTAAGTTCACTTGGGCAATTTTTCAAAACTACTTTAATATTTATATAAATAATAATATTTAAGATATATACAGTAATTAAAAAAACAAATTTAGTGTTTAAATTTATCAAATCAATTAGTGAGATCAATTTTAACAAAGAAAAGAGGAAGGAGTAGATATTTTTCTTAAAAGAATATAAAACTTGTCTTTTTGCTGTTAAAACGTTTTTCCTGTAAGAGACGCGGTACCGCCCACTTAAAAAAAATATTTTTACTCAAGTTTCAATCTATCTACATACCGAATTTCATCAAAATCGGTGAAGTGGCACAGACGTGATACCGTTTTTCCCCATTTGGAGCAATGTCACACCCGCTTTAAGGAATCAGAGTTTCTAATAATCTTTCCTAGGATTCAATCTATCTTTAAAAAAAATTCATCAAAATCGGTCCATTAGTTTAACCGTGGAAATGTTTTTTTCCCGTTAGGGGCGTGGCACCGCCTACTATTGAAAAAACAAAGTATACACGTCCCTCCTTCTCTTCACAACCTTTCCAACAAAAAAAAAACGGCGGGTTGCACTCCGGGAGTGCCGACAGAAGTGAAAACAAATCGTTTAATGGCAAGTTAGTGTGTTAGTTGGTATGTGTGCGTTTTCTTTTTTATATGGCAATGCAATGGAAGACAAAAACGGAATATGTATTCAAATTTTACTCTCGCTCTCATTCTCAATTTGTCAACGCAACAACGCGGAATTTGAAAGAAACAAACATGTAAGCATAAAAATCGTTGAATCAGAATTAAATGTGTCAGTTAGTGTGTATGCTTTGCTTTTTGTCTTCCACTTGGAATATTTATTTAAAAGAAACAATAGAACATTCAAATTTTATTATCGCATTCATGACGAGGAATCCCGATGACGGTCGGTGTCGCGAGTTTATACTTTTTTCCTCAGCCGCAAAACGTGCCATAAGAAGTTTTCACTTCAAAAATTGCTGGAAGAAGTATATTCGGCTCAGTAGCCTCAACTGTGAATAATTAAATTTGAGCTAAGTACTCCTTATGTTTGAGAACAAAAATTTATTCTGATTGCAGTAAGACACATCATTGCGAATTATGTAAGTATAAGAAAAAATCAGGTAAAGAAAGTACCTGGACCTGTGACTAAATAGCGTAAACATAATTTTTTTTAAACTTAACTTAAAAATCTGCTTCTTCCTACAGACACTATGACACCACATTTATCAAAATCGGCTTATTCGTTGCCGAGTTATGGTTGTTAGAATATTCAAACTGCTTAAAACGCCATCTACTGACAGTTTATCGAAATACAAATGACTTCAAAAAAATCTGCTGGTTCTTAAAAAACCTATTAAACCTCATTTGTCTAAATCGGTTTAGTAATAGCCGAGATATAACGTTTTAAATTTTTTCACAAAACCAAATTTGCTTGCTGCTGGTTCATGTGGCCTGGTATTTCAGATTTTTCTCTGCTTTGGGCTGCTAGCTCTGCTTTCGGCTGCGCTAGCAGAAAAAAATTTGCTGACTGAACAACAGCTAACCGGAAGTCAACATATGTATGCTACAAATATAAAAAATTTTTCCAAAAAATTGCATACTTTCATGGGCCAATTTTTTCAAAAAACGTTGCCTACTTTTAGACGCTATTAATAGTTTACCCTTAAAAGTATGCAACACTTTCCGACGAATTCCAAAAATAGCGCCTAAAATTAGGCAACATTATCTGAAATTTTTAAAATCGTTGCCTTGTAGGCGCTATTTTTGAAATTTGACAGAAGGTGTTGCCTACTTTTAGGGGAAAATTATTAATAGCGCCTAAAAGTAGGCAATGTTTTATAAATTTTTTGAAATCCAGTTCGTTTTCCAAGTCTTAAAAATCGAGTTCGTTCCCAAGTTTTCAAAATTCCAAAATCAAGTTCGTTTCCCAAGTCTTCCAAATTTGAAATCGAGCTCGTTTCCCAAGTCTTCAAATTTCTGAAATCGAGTTCGTTTCCCAAGTCTTCAAAATTCTAAAATCGAGCTCGTTTCCCAAGTCTTCAAAATTCCAAAATCGAGTTCGTTTCCCAAGTCTTCAAAATTCCAAAATCGAGTTCGTTTCCCAAGTCTTCAAAGAACATTCAAATTTTACTATCGCATTCATGACGGGGAATCCCGATGACGGTCGGTGTCGCGAAATTATACTTTTTTCCTCAGCCGCACAACGTGCCATAAGAAGTTTTCACTTCAAAAAGTTATGTGATTATGTTGTGCTATGTCTGTGAAAATGTGGTTTAACCGTTTTCAACTGCTTATTTATTACACTTATGTTTTCGAACATGACCAACTCCAAACAGCTCCAAAACTTTAAAATTTTGTTTTTTTTTGCATTCGTTTTTTTTTTTAAATATGTATGTACATAAAACTCTGTTCGTGCAAAATTTTGACACTCTTGCTGCTGTTATCAATTTCGAAATGAGAACAAATGATGTTTTTCTATTTTATTTGTGACTTTAGATCAGTGGTCGGCGCCCCATAGGCTCGCGAGCAAACGAAGAGAATAAGCGAGAGTAAGCAAACTACAAAATGAGCTGCTCATTTCGTTAATGCACTGCAAAAATGTTTAAAATCAAATGGCAAAATAAATAGTTTTTCCACAAAAATTTTTGTCGGCAATACACAACGTTTAATCTACAAGCGAGTTTTATGGATGGCAATTAAATTTCATATAAAAAGGCATTTTATAACTAAAATTCAACCCCTAAAATGAGAAATCATATGTAGCGTAAACAGCAAAACGTAAATGCATTTTTTACAGTGATTGGTGCTTTTGTCTTTTCTCTCTCTTTTGAGAGTGAGAAAATATTTGATATTTGCGCTCTGCCGACCACTGCTTTAGATTCAAGTTTAGAACATGAACTTAAGCAAATTAAAATTTTACAGTTAATAGAGATTGGTTTGATGTTTTTGCATTGTTTTTAGCTAATTGACGTTAGAAGAGAGATTTTTCGGAAAGACTATCATCATTTATCACTTCTCTTACACACTTAGATATTTAAGGCAAAATACTATTCAATATTATAAAAAAGAGAAACTGCAGGTGGTTTGCTCAATGTGATAAATGAATTCTGGTGTAAATTTTTTAAATTAAGAAAATTTGAATATTTTCCTTAGATAATATCAGATAGTAACGCTTTTATAATATTTTTTAATTTTTCTGTCACGGTTGGCTTTTTGGTGGAAATGCCCATATGTATGTAAATATGTAAAAGTGCGCTAAATGAATTTCAGTTTGTACACCCACGGAAAAATACTCATTTAAAAACGTGATTTGTATCTCATATTTTGTAAATTTTAAAATAGCTAGGCTGACAACGGTTTTGAGTTAATATATGAGAAAAAATGTTTTCTTCATTTCGGGTCCAAAACTTATCAAAATTAAATTTTTTTTTGTATTTGTAATGCACTAGCTCTACTAATTACACTAGCCGACACCAAAAATGCTCCATAACATTTCTTAATTTTTTATGGTGTAATTAGGTCTCCTAAGTTTAAAAAAATTTTTCAGAGATTTTTCTCACGATTAGTTTTTTATAAAATTTTTTTTAGTGTTTTTTCAGTTTTTAGATTATATCTCATCCAAATATAAACCGATTTTGTTCATTCATTGACTCATTCTTTGAAATATGAGTTATTACTTTGAGACACTTCATTTTTAGACAGGTAGCTTTTCTACAATTTGATGTTTTTAGGTTGAACCATAGATTAGCTCTTCGTGACCGCAATTATAGATTTAAAATTTTTCATGAAAATGTTGTACAGGTAGCTTTCTGCAATTTGATGATTTTTTGTTAATTCCAAAAATTGTACATGAAAATGTTCTGTCTATGAATTAGCGAAAGGTATATAATGTCTTTCTAAAGACATTCATGAGTCAGTTTGTTAAAAACATTGGTAATCTTAGACTACTTCAGTATATTGTAAAAATTTTTATTTTAGAAATGAGTAAGCGAAAAAATATTGAAGAGTTTAATAACAGATGATTTCAGATATGTGTGCGGTGATTTTGCTAAGAAATGTAAGCGCAATTTTACAACGGGTCTTCAGGAGATTTACTACCAATATATTTTGATTAGACCTGTCAACCTGGAAGAACCATGGATTTCAAATGATATATGTTCTGTGTGCCGTACAAACCTTACTGGATGGCATTGTGGTTTAAAAAAGTTAATTTTTAATTGGGCATATGAAATTTGGAATACCTATGATTTGGAGAAAACCATTTTCTCATTTAATCGACTGCTTTTGCCTTAGCAAATATGATAGTTTTGGCCAGCAGGGACGATGGGTTTATGCAAACGTGCAGACAGTAACATTTCCTGTTCCTCATTCAGATAAACGATCCATTCCAAAGAGTTCCGAAACAAATTCCGATTCATCGGACAATAATGTAGTTTCATGTGAAAGTGATTTTAATATGAGTGGCTGTACAAAGCAACAGATTTTAACTCAAGATGAGCTAAGCGATTGGATACGAGACTTGGAGTTTACAAAGGAAAAAGCGCAGATACATGCATCTCGAATTAAACAATCTAACTTTTTACATCCCAGTTTTCAAATTACATACTATAAAAATCGTGATATACCATATTCACAATTATTTAACACCATAGATAAAATATGTTTTTGCGCAGACATTCCTGGATTATTAAATAAACTTAGATATCCGTACGATCCCAAGGAATGGCAATAAACAAAGTGTAAAAGCTGTACTTTTGCATAATGGAAACGTGAAGGCGTCGATTCTAATCGGACATGCTGTTAATAAAAAAGAATCTTATGAAACAATGATAAAATTACTTGAAATTGTGAGGTGGATATACTAAATATTGCGGTTTTTTATGTCTCTGGGACAGCCAAGATCGTGCACAATATTAGAAGACAAGAATGTGGACCAAAAGAGAAAATCACGTTGTGGGACAAGATAACGTAAAATACGATTTCCTCGTATTAGACATTATGCTTCCACCTTTCCACATCAAACTGGGTCTCTTCAAAAACTTGGTTAAAGCCTTAAACAATGAAGGTGAAGCGTTTTCCTATTTGAGAACCAAGTTTCATTTCCAAAATTGCCATTAGCACAAAAAAAAAACAAATTACACTACAAACAAAAACAATTGCTACATTCATCAAGACACAATGCGAATTTGAATTCAAGTCAACGCTGTGCCTCGATAGCGTTGAAATTCTGGGATTTTTTTTTCGCTTGGTTGTGCGTCGAATAACGGTTGAGCAATGTGAGGAAATTGAGGCACTAAGTGCCCTTCACTGATTTATAGCATGGATGCGCATCCAATAGCTCAAATAGCTCTTTTAGCTCTTACAACTATAACAAAAAATATTGAGCTCATCTCGAGCTCTTTCCGTTATTCAAGCAAAATCATTTTGGTCCGCAACAACCGCATGTATTTTGTTCCTGTAATTTTTTCTTCAACGCACTTTATTGTTTGTGTGATTTTGTTTTCAATTCATTTGCTCCTTCACCTTGAGATTTTTGTTTTTGTTTACATGCAATTAGCTTGCCGCCGCTATTTCAAAATTTTCGTCAATTCTAGGAATTTTTTCGCAAAATATTTTTAATTTTTTACCTAAATTGATGTTGTTGTAGTCGCCAGCTCGCGAACAAATTTTTGTGCGCATCCCTGATTTATAGCATGGAAAAAACGCTTATATCGACGTAAGCTGATTTGACGTTGCCTGTTACTGAGTATATTAACGCTTTTTTTTTTTAAAAATAGCTTATACTGTTTGAAGCTCTCATTCCCTAGCACATTTTTAAATAGCTTAAGTCATAAGAACACTCAAACTATTATTCCAAATTAGATTCTACATTTAAAAGAGATAAATCAAAGTTCCTCCTTCCAGAAATTCCCAAAAAATCATCCAATATGCTTCAAAGTGAAGTGCAAGTGAATAAATAAAAAGTCCTTATGTGTTCATTTATTGTCTATGTTTATCTTTATTGCCGATAAGATAGGTGTAACTTATAGTCACAAATCACCATCCCCTCCAACCCCAGTCAAAGGAATCCCTCCCCTCCCCTTTCCTAAGCATCCGTCGTCACTCGAGTTTTATATGTTCTGCCGACTCTGTTTAATATGATTGTTCACATATTTCGATTGATATATGGCATATTGCTATAGTTCAAATTTTGGTTATAAGACACCTAATAGCAAGTACATCTGCCTTATTAAAATTCATATAGACTACGTTGCTAGTTCTTTTAATATAACGTTTATAAATATTGTGGGCTGTGACTTGAAACCTTATCAAATCCTAATTTTGTTCACATGTGCACTAATTCCCCTAGTTTCATCAAAATCGCAGAAATAGGTTCAATAATTACAATATTCGAAGAATATTTGTTGGTAAAATAACGACGGAATACAGAATTTGAAAACAACATTTTTTTGAATTAAAAAAATAAAAAAAACGCTTCCCCACGATCGAACTGGTCTCAAAAATTCTTACATTTATCAAAGTTTTTTTGAGAATTTTTTAAAAAAACGAAGAAGGCATACATTTCGGAAATCAAGTTTTTTTTTTGAATTAAACTAAAAATAAACGATGAAGGCTAAAATTGTTCATAAAGTTGTATTTTTTTCCTTAAAGAGCATCTATGCGATACAAACGGAATGACAAAGTGAATATACTCTCAGTGTTAGTTGTAATTAGCAAGTTACTTACCGAAAGTACGAATTTGTTGTACAGTGCCAGCTCGCTAGTCCGAACGGTGTGTAATCCGAATTAAATATATGATGCGTTGCACACGTTAAAAATCGTGAAGCTGTACAGGCTTTAAATACTTCTATAGATTTGGCAAAGGAACGAGGGATGCAAACAGATTACATATTAATGCTCAAGGGATTGCGGAATAAAGATTTGGAAGCATGTGCATTGAAACCATAGCTGAACGATAAGAATTACATGTGTAATTGATTGCGTCTAGGATTTCGATTATTTTAATCACAATTTCAAAATTTTTAAAATTAGGATTACTGTAATCGTTCAACGAAGACTTTAAATTTACGATTGCAGCAATAGTTATTTTAAAAAAGTCGCAATTACGATTACAGTAATCGTAATTTTAAAGTCTTCGATGAACGATTACAGTAATTTTAAATTAAAATTTTCCTAAATTACGATTCTTTTAAGTAATCGTAAACAAAGTTATTGTATGTACTATGCTATGTACTTACAAAAAAATAAAAAAAAAATATCCTCATACAAAAAAAAAACGGGATTACAATTACTGTAATCGTTCAACGATTGCAGCAATCGTAATTATAAAAAAGTCGCAATTAGGATTACTGTAATCGTAATTTTTAAGTATTCGTTGCACGATTACAGTAATTACTATCCAGTTTTTTTGGTTTTGAGGATTACTGTAATCGTAATCCTTATTGCCCAGCTCTGATTGAAACAGCAGCAAACCTACATTACCAATTTCGTTAAAAAAAACAAATAATTTTAATTACGTAAAAAAAACAATAATTTTAAATGCGTAAATATAATTCTTTTTTGATTGAAATAAAAATTTTTTTTTTGAAATCCTAACTCGTGTTTTATTTTCGAATATAAAGTTATGTGAAATATTATACATAATAACAGCCTATCCACTAATCCGAATATTTCGTGAATCCAAATCAGGGTATGCAATCATTAATTCGGCTTAGCGAGCTAGCACTGTAATTGTTTCTGTCTGTATGTTATTACGATGCTACGATGCAATTCAGTGTCTAACTCAACAGCGATTGTAGATGCTTCATTAAAAATATCATCACATTCGCATTTGCGAAAACAGGTTTAAGAATTTGATTTGTTTAAGACTAATAATTATTATATTAATAATTGAACAATTTTATATTGAACTTTTTTAGTCATTTTTATTCAACAAACATGACAAAGATAACAAGTCGATCAATTTATTAATAGTTTGCTCGACATGAATACAGGCTGAAAAGATTAATAGTGCGACAATATAAGAGCATTAACAATTTTCAGAATATGCAGCAATACTAAAAAACCGGAGCGTACTATCGAAGCTGAAATTTGGGCCGCTTTTGAAGACGTTTTGGTATCCTTGCTTTGTTCTAAATCTTATGTTTCAGAGAATAACATAACAATTCGCATCAACGCATTCATGCCTTTCTAACCATCTAGTCGCACCCAATGTTTTTAAACGATTTTTTATTTTGTTTCTGGACTCCGTTCGGAAATTTTATGTTTCAATGGTGGTACTCTTATAGATGAATTCGAGAAAAATTTGATACGGATGAAACTTTGTCTAGCATGTTACGAATTTCAGATATATCCAATGATTTGCCTACGCAAAAATTCAAAAAGTGACTGAAATAATGAGTGTAAAATGCTAAGAGTTTATTTTCAGATATCAAAGCCTGAACTAATTTGATTTGTTCGATCCTCCATGAACGTTCTTGAATCGAAATATTTTTTGGCAGCTCCCAGGGGGGGCTTCAGCCCCCATAGTCCCCCTCTTGTATCCGCCACTGTATGTATAGCCTATAAATAAGATAAAACTTAAAAATTGTTAAAATTAAATTATGACAATTTATACTAAATTCCCATAACTTTGGCATTTATGAACGGATTTTCAAAAACTTGGTATTATTTTCTTTTGAAAAGTTTCCTCTTTATAATTAAAGAGCTAAATTGATGTATTTTTAAAAAATATTTATATTTTAAAGTTATTTTTAATTGGATAAAAATTAAAAAAAAAATTAAATTTTTTCAAATGTGTCAGCTTTTATCTTGTAACCTGAATATTAAAACCAAAATTTTTTTTTCTTCTTTTATTACCTTTTACTCAAAATTTATTCGAAAAAAATCGGCTTATATTTGTATGAGATATAGCTTAAAAACTGAAAATACACTGAAAAAGAATTTTAAAAAACTGACAGTGAGAAAAATCGATCAAAACCTTTTTCGAGCTTTGGGGACCTAATTACGTCATAAAAAAATTAAGAAAGTTCATGGAACAAAAAAAAAATGTCAAAAAAGTCGGCTAGTGTTATTGAAGCAAAATTTTTGTACATAATTTATGTACAAATTTTTTTTCTCATTTATCTTTTTAATGAAAATTCATTGACAATTTCAAGTTATAGTGTATTAGGTGAATGCAGAGGAAACAACAAAGGATTTGAGCTGTTATACAAGAAAAACCAAAGCTCAACTCACGGAGAGACCACAGTTGTTTTACTTATATATGGGCTTAAAGATTAAGATACTTCCTTATGTGTATATAAGGAAAATTGAAAAAAAAAAATATTATATATATTAATTTTTTTGGTCAAATTCCGAAAAATTCAAATTTTGAAGCTCTGGTAGCAAACCTAGGACTATTTTTTTTTAAATGAGGATATACTCAAATATGAATAAATTTTCGAAAATCGAGTGTTCTTGAAGTATTCTAGAACATAACATTTATTTGAACCTGTCAAATCATCATCGACGGACTCAAACGCTTTTGTGTGATCTAAATAAATAAAATAAAATACATAGATGACTTAAGTCCAATTCTGATCGTCTTCCGAGAAATCAATAAGAGATACTACACATTAATAAGATTGCTTTGGGAGAGAAGCTACTAATCTGCTTGTCAACAATGTTTTCTAGAACTTTTTATAGGCTTGAAAAAATCGCGATTGGCCTGAGATCTCCATTGGAATTAGATACCGGTATGATTTTTGCAACTTTCCAGGTTTGAGGAGAAACTGAAGTATTGAGAGTAGTGATAAAAATACGAATGAAAAAATGCAACAATATTGGTAGCATTGATTTTATGAAAAGGGGATGGCTTTCATTGAAACCAACCAACAGCGTTTTACTTCACCGCTGAAAAAGTCTACAGAGCCTCAACCTGGTCAACGCAAGAAAAACTACATAAGTTGTTGAGGGGTTTTATGTGTGGAAATCATAATTTCTACCATAAGTAAGTTTTTTTTATTATCCGATTAAACCATAAAAAGACGAGATACGGAATTTGTTCATCGACACATACCATTTGATAGATAAGCGTCCAATCAGTCTTTTTTATTGTATCAATAGAAAGTTTATTGCCCGACTATAATTAATAGTCGCAAAATTAAGTTAACACCTGGTTTTTACCCAAAATCGAAGATGCAAAGTGACCCCATAAAAAAGAAAAACTTGCATTCAATTGTGAGAAAATTTTAAAAAATAGATTACCGTGCGTTATTGACACAAATTATTATAGACACAGGAAACAAAAGAAATAATAAAAAACTCGAAAATACAAGGCAGCGTAGCGAAATTGTTAGGACTGTGAACTCATAGCACACATTACGTGTGTTCGATTCTGGTAAATGTAAATGTATTTTTATTGATATCAATAAAGATAAATATTACTTTAAAACCTGGTTGTAAATATTTAAACGCACATTGTCCTGCTTTTAAATTTAAAACGTGCTTATAGAAAAAAAAGCATCTTTTCTGATGAGATTCGAACGCACGGAGAGGGCCGCGATGCTCCAGGAAAAACATTTGAAATTGAAGCCACAGAGAGAAGCCATTACCTTGATGTTGATGCAGTCTCAGTTAAGCAAAAATGCAAGCAAAATTGTTCGTCGCTTTTTGGAAAAGGTACTAAGGGATAGAGTTGTTCCTTCTTACGCTTCAATTTCACATAAAATTCTTGCTTCAACAACGTTGAGAAGTTCAATTTCACATGAAATTCTTGCTTCAACCACGTCTAAAATCGTTTAGGCAATCGCTTTAATAAGCTATCAGTAGACAACAAAAATCTTTAGAGTCTAGAAAGTTTCTACTTGTTAAGTCTCTTCTTCGTCTTATTTTCACAGCAAAGTGAAGAACTATGTTTTATAAGTTCTGCGATGAACCAAAAAGGTTTTTCTTAGGCCTTAAAATTGAATTAAGGATTTATATAACACGTTTGTTGCAACATGTGAGTAGCTAACCCGTCTGGTCTCCATACAAATTCGAAGTGGAACAACTGCATACTTTTTGGGACAAGACAAACAACGTGACTACTTGCCAGTTCTGGAAATTTCGTTTACTTGGCAAACTTCACTGACTTATATAACTTCAGCAAAACAACGAAAAAATAAATTTTTCTACTACAAACAAAAATGAACCGTCTTACTGCTTTTAAAACGTTTGTTTTTTAAATGAATTGCTATAATTCCTTCCGAGTTAAAGACGCAAATAGTCTTAGGTAAAGCAAACGAATTTAATTTTACTACAAAGTAGTTTTTATTAAAATGGATGTTACTCGTATCTGTTAAATAAATTTGGTTAACAGAACGATGTAATCAAAAAAGGAGTAGAATGCAAATTATTTTTAACTTTTCAGAAATAAACGATAACACTAGCTTACAAGCTTTAAATAAAAATTGCTCCAAATTGGTTTCATTATACGCATATATATTTTTTTAAGTATAAGCCAACGCTCAGGGGATGCTCCTTTAAATGCAATGTATTGTGTTGGTTTTAAGAAAAGGAGAAAAAGGGAAGGGGGATGATGGAGTAGTGTCGGTGAACATTCATTTTAAATTTACCGAAGACAGACGCAGGCAAGCTGTTCCACTACGTAATCGTGCGGCCAAAGAAAGAATTATCGCGAAAGTGTGATGTCCTGTTGAACACCGGCGTGACGCAAAAGAGATGGGCCTGATGGGGCGCTCGAGTGCTGCGAGAGAAAATCCGGACTGATGCAACTATCGTATGTATGTATGAGTATGATTTGTACTCTTGTTTGGGTCTAATATACATTATCTGTCTTTAGGTCCGCTTGAACCGAACGTTAAGAGTTGTTGACCTCGTAATATCTAATCCAGCCATATTAAGGGAAAGAAGGGAGTAATCCATTCGTATCTTCATGCGCTGATTCTGAAAAAAAATATTACAAAGATCCACCATGAACCGTTTTCGAAATACACTCAAACTTGTCAATAGGAGACTACGTCTGGGGATTTTTTTCTCTCCCATTCGCAAGTTTTCTCTTTTTCGAAGTGAAAGTCAAGATTTAAAATTTTGTGCTGTTACACACTGGAGGGAAAAAACATTGGTTATGTTCGACAAATCCATGTTCTATTGTCCATAAAAAGTAGAGTTTTACGTTTTTATGCTTTCATTCGGTCATTAAACTGTGTCAACCAAGTATCCATACTAAACTTTCTTGATCTCCTGAAATCACAGAGGATATCACATGCTATAATAATAGCAAATGTATGCCTATTCACTCTCGCATTCTCTAAGCGTATGCGATTACATAAATTTGACGAGATAAGATCAAATACGATAGCATGAAAACTAAGCATAATGACAGTAGTCATCCAATCAGTTTTATTCCAAAACCAATGAACTGGCATCAAGTTTATATCGATGTTCTTAAAACAACGCCGCTTTTATGTTTTACCGATGACAAGTGGCTTCTCGAATGTCCCATCTGCAAGCGCACATAGCATAACACTTAATCTTTCTTTCGAAAAATTACAGCAACAAAATACATGCGGTGATTGCGGACCGAAATTATTTAACTTGAGTAACGGCAAGAGTTGAACGAGTCGATGATGTGTTGAAGAAAAAATTACAGGAACAAAATGCATGAGGTGATTGCGGACCAAAATGATTTTGCTCGAATAACGGAATGAGCTCGAAATGAGCTCAATATTTTTTGTTATTGTTGTAAGAGCTAATTGAGCTATGGGTTGCGCATCCATGATTTAAATCAGTGATGGGCACATAGTGGCTCTATTTGCTCTCATAGCTCTCACCGGTATTCGACGCACAAGCAAAAGAAAACACAAGCACATATATGCGTTTTCTCTAAACGAATTTTGTATGCAAGAAAGCAGAGACCATACCCCCTTGTTGAAGATAGGGTTGGCAAAAGCTTATTTCCAGATGTAAATATTTGCTTCCTGATTCGAAAAACTTTACAAAAGATTTAAATTTTTCGATTTGCAAAAAGTTTTATCCTTAATCCTACCAAAATTAGGTTTAAGCTACCAACCTACCAAGAGGAAAAAAACCTACCTGCTGCTCTGGTTCTTTTTTTTCTCTCCTATTCGCAAGTTTTCTCTTATTCGCAGTGAAAGGCAAGATTGAAAATTTGGTACTATGTACATATTATTTATTATATGTACTATACATATGTACATACATATTATTTGTATATTTTAAATTTAATTTAAATTGTATCATTGTTCGTCTCTCTTGTCGTCTTCTCTGACTGTAAACGAAAAAAAAAATAAAAAGTCATTTCATTGATCAGTAATCACACATTTACACTCACACTAAATTTTCTTGAAGAATTGTTCCATAGTGGTTTGTTTGTGGTATTTTTTCATTAAGTCTTTCACGGACACATTTTTTTCTCTTTGCTCGATTATTTAAATTTTTTCTTTGAGCGACAATCGCTTCCGAATGATTTTTTCTTCTTTTATACGCAACATCAAGATATGATTTTGTCCACATACCTGCAAAATCCAGGGTTAAAATATTCAGCTATAGCAAAAATAGTTGGTGCATCAGAAAGAACTGTCAAAACGGTTATTTCTAATTATAAGAAGGGTCTACCTGTTTCAGGAAAAAAGGGTTCAGGCAGAAAACCAGTATTTTCTAACCCAAAGGTAGCGGCGAAGGTGAAGCGCCTTTTTAGGCAGAATCCCAACACGTCAGTGCGAGATATGGCGGCTGGAGCAGGTACATCAAAATCTACTACGCAAAGGTTAAAGGAGAAAAGTATGCTAAAGACATATAGAGTTCAAAAAGTACCAGACCGTTCTGATGAAAAGCAGTTGATGGCTCAGATGCGAGCCAGAAAATTGTATGAAAGGTACCTGACTAAATTTGATTACTGCGTTATGAACGACGGAAGTTACGTCAAAGCAGATTTTAAGCCGCTATCTGGGCACAAATATTATACATCACCGAAAAAGGGGCATATGCCTAGTAAATTTAAAGAAAAAAAAATTTCAAAATTTTCGAAGCAATATGGTTTGGCAGGTCATATGTACCTGTGGCCTCAGAAGAAGCTTCTTTGTTACGCAAGGCACAATCAATTCAAAAGTTTATATAGAAGAGTGCCTCGAAAAACGTGTTATACCATTTATTCGTGCACATGAAGGTACAGTGATTCTCTGGCCCGATTTAGCAACCTCTCATTACTCTAAAGCTACGATGGAATGGTATCAAAGTGAAAAGATTAATTTTGTACCAAAAATAGCGAATCCGCCCAACTGCCCAGAGCTTCGCCCAATTCGGAGATTTTGGGCTCTAATGAAAAGAAATCTTCTTAAGAGTGGTAAGACTACAAAAAACTTACAAGACTTTAGACTTAAGTGAAAAAGGTCGTTCCGTACTGTCGATGAAACACCTGTACAAAATGTAATAAAGGGCCTTAAGAACAACTTCAGAAATTTTTATGAAAAAAAAAAATTGTTAATTAGTTTTTAGATATTTATATTCTGAACACTAGCCATTATTAATAAAAAAATAAGAAAAACCAAAAAAATTGCTGGGTATTTTTTTATAACTAAAAAACAAAGTGCAAGTTTTTTCTGGGACAGTCCTTATATAACAGTTTCACAATTTAACAAGATATGAAATACAGCAACGCGCCCATCTACTTTTTTTCACTGCGAGTCAATTAGGACGAAATGTAAATGACAATCATTCACTGTCACCCACGATTTCAACAACAACAAACAAAACAGTTAACCGTTAGCCGATCGATTTCGAAGAAAATAATGGGCATCAACAAAAAAAAAAAAAAAAATCAACAACGTTTTTTGCTTAAACACAATTTCGAACGAGTCTCATCTCATTTTCTTATTGGCAGGTTCCCTCAAAAAGTATATATAATTTATTTATATTATATATACTTTTTGGTTCCCTTACATTCTCTTATTGGCAGAATAATTCGTATGAAAGTTTAAACTACGGTTCTCTCAATTCCTTTGTTTTTCTCTTATTAGCAGGATTCTCTTATCTGCGGTGTTTCTTATTGATAGGTTTGAGTGTATAACATAAAATAATCAATATTTAAAAACGCAATAAGCACAAACGTTGCTTCAAGCGTCAATGTGCGCTTTGTTATTGTTTCCTTGTGCGTTTCGTGTCTTTTTTTGTTGACGTTGTCGTTCTAAATCGTATGTTGAGTTAACAGCGGATTAGAAATCATAAGCAAACGATGCTTACTCATTTCTTTGTATTGTCCTGTTTCGTGATGCTGTTAATAATGTGCTGCAGAATGTCAAACTTGATTTAGATTTGTCAATAAATCCAAAGGTCTGACGTAACAGCGAGTGCATTCACGCATATCTCTACTACCTACATCAGTGATGGGCACATAGTGGCTCTATTTGTTCTCACCGTTATTCGACGCATAAGCAAGCGAAAAAAATTCGCAGAATTTCAACGCTATGGAGGCACAGCGTTGACTTGAATTCAAATGAAAACAAAACACAAAGGCATAAACGACAGCGCCGCATTGTGTCTTGACGAATGTAGCAATTGTTTTTGTTTGTAATGCAATTTGTTTTTTTTTTTGTGCCAATGGCAAATTTGGAAATGAAAGTAAAAAAAAAACTTTAAAATTCCGTTTGTTGTTGCTTGATGTTGTTGCTTCGCTCTTTTGTTAGATTTCTATGCCCACCGCTGACCTACATTAAATTTCATACTAATTGCTGCAATAAATAGTTCACTTAAAATAGCCCTTACAACTTTATGTTAATATGGAAAGTGTCACGGATAATGATGCAATCCCGTCAAATTCCATTTAATTTCAAAGCCAATTGTAACCGACACCTCTACACCAAATTTTATTGAAATTTCTCTCATAGCACCCCATCCATAGCATTAAACGTATTTCGCCAACAGGTACCATTGCGCCGAATTTTTGTTATAAGATACTTTATATAGGGCTACCAGATGACCTGCCTACAAAAGTAGTGTATGTCAAAAAATTTCACTTTTCGAATGAAAACCAAAAATTTTTTTAGTCTCATAATTTTGATGAGCAAAAAAAAAAGGTCCTCTTATCTTACGAAAAACTCCAGCAAAATTAAAACAATATTTTAAATAACTTTTATGTTACAATGCAAACATCGAAAGTAGCAAAACCCTCCAAAAGTAGTGCATTTCAAGTGAAAAGTAGCACATTTGCTACTAAAGTATGCCATCTGGTAGCCCTAACTTTATAGCAATAACATATTTCTGCCGTTCTAAATTTCATAACGATAGGTAGGTAGGTGCTACTTTCGAATTATATGGAAGACCAAATCCATCTTAAACCATGCACGCGGATTATTTCATGTTACGGAATTGGTTGCCGATTGCCGTTGTTTTTCAAAGGATATAAGGGCACCCATATTTCCCCGATTTGATTAAAAATTTTTTTTATAAAGTTATGGCCATTTTTATTTATGCCCATTTTAGGCTGAAAATTGTTTCAAAACAGCGGCATTTCCATCCAAATCAAAATAATTAACTTTTGTCTCTTGATTCTAATAAAACTTTTTATTCTCTGTTATGCTAGATACACACGAGGCAACCGTTGCTGCAAGGTGTTGCTGCAACGTGTTTTCTTTGTTCACTACACACGAGGCAACGGTTGCCGCAACCTCAGTACTGTGTGCAAAAAGTATTCCATGATATGGAAATTATGGAAAAATGGATAGAAAATTTGAAAATTATGCGCTACAAAGTGGAACAAAATTCAAGAGTGTGCAGCAAGCACTTCGACTCGTCGTGCATTGGTCTTAAACGTTTGCCAACATTGTGTTGGAAGGTAATTTCCACCAAATGATTGACTTTTCCTAACATCAAAGTCATTTTTTGTAAGTCACAGTATAAAATAAGTTTTTCATCCCATAACATGTAGTATATGTGTGTATATCTATTTTCAGCTAATGACTTCTTTTGCACCAAATCGTTGAAGTGAATTTTCAGTCATTAAATGGCCAAAGAAGCTGTATTTAAGAACCCGTCATTGTTCGTAAGTCACTGTATAAATTAATTTTTCCATTGTTTAATTTATATATTTACAGCTCAATCAATGAAGACTTTGAATTTGGACACAATCCTCAACAAATTGTTTGCTGATCAAAGTACCAGCACAAAACTAATTAATTTTTTGTCCATCTTATGTACATATTACCAAGCCTAGTACATATTATCATACTACTTTCAGCTTATTTTTAATATTTAAATTTTAAATCTTAAATTTTTTATGAACCATAATTTATTAAAATTTGTTTCGAACCTTTACTTTTTTTATAATTCTAATAATTATTTAACTTAAAGCTCAAATTTTAATATAAATATTGTTGCGAAATAAAATGACTTCGCTATTGATCATATAATTTTCGATCCCAACAAATAAGGGATGATTTTCCAAAAAAGGTAAACAAAACCAAAACAAGTGCATGCATACAAATGTGTGTAAGTTGATGTTTGCTTCTTTTATGCTAAATGTGAAAATTCTTCTTCTGTTCTGAGATTTTTAATGTTTTTATATTTTTCATTTATTTATTATTATGTTCAATTGTATCAATTAACATAAAAAAATACAGAAGAAAACCAAGTAAAATAAAAGGATATTTGTATTTATATTAATTCAATTAAAAATTTCGTTTTAATATTAGCTTAGGAAAACAAAAAGGTAAACAAAAGGAAAGTAGCGCATATGCGTGAAATAGCAATAAGAATAAATCAGTCATATTTTCATATGAGAAGACAAAATAAGAAATTAGCCATATCAAAACAAAATAAGAAATCAGAAAAACGAAAATGAAAAGAAATATCAATAAGAAATTTCGTTTCATTCCGTTTCAGTTTCGCAGCAGATTTGATGCTGTTCAAAAATTTTGCTGCGTCGGATCGAAAGCTACAAATGTATATATGGCTCTATCGTTTGGACGCGATAGCCAGCAACATGAATCTGTTGTGAGCGCGAATCTCTCTCTTCCATTATACATACATTAGGGTGGGTCAAATTTTTAAGCGACAAAGGGTATAGCAAAATTAAATTCTACGTTCAATTCTAAGAAAATTCGCCCAAAGAACCATGGGTCTAAAACAGTGGTCGGCGCCCCATAGGCTCGCGAGCAAACGAAGAGAATAAGCGAGAGTAAGCAAACTACAAAATGAGCTTGTTATTTCGTTAATGCACTGCAAAAATGTTAGAAATCAAATGACAAAATAAATATTTTTTCGCTGAAAAATTTTTTGTCAATGCGCAACGCTTAATATACAAGTGAGTTTTAGGGATAGTTAATAAATTTCATATAAAAAGGCATTTTATAACTAAAATTCAACCCCTGAAATAAGATATCATATGGAGCGTAAACAGCGAAACGTAGAAGCATTTTTCACAGTGATTGGAGCTTTTGTCATTTCTCTCTCATTTGAGAGTAAGAAAATATTTGATATTTGCGCTCTGCCGACCACTGGTCTAAAACAGTGGTCGGCAGAGCGCAATTATCAAATATTTTCTGAGTCTCAAAAGAGAGGAAAATGACAAAAGCACCAATCACTGCGAAAAATGTTTGCATGTTTTGCTATTTACGCAGGGGTTGAATTTTAATTATAAAATGGCTTTCCATAACAAACTTATTAACTATCACTAAAACTCGCTTGCAGATTAATCATTGCGCATTGCCAAAAAAGTTTTTGGGCGAAAAAATATTTATTTTGCAATTTGATTTTAAACATTTTTGCAGTGCATTAACGAAATAACCAGCTCATTTTGTAGTTTGCTTACTCTCACTTATTCTCTTCGTTTGCTCGCGAGCATATGGGGTGCCGACCACTGGTCTAAAATCAAAACCGAGCCGCCGGAAATCTCGTTGAAAGTTTGAGTATCGAAAAAACACTAAAAATAGTACTTTAAATACAAATGAGGCTATAAAATTATTCGTATCTTTATAAAAACTTGCCTTGGGTGGTTTTTCGATAAGAGAAATTTATTTTTAACAATTTTTTTTTCCTAAAACATCCGCCAGGGGGCGCAACTATGGAAATTTTTCGCTCTTTGGCTATTTTGAATGAAAAATTTATTATTTTTTCAGTATGCTTCTTATGAAATTAACATACAATAAAAAAAGGTAAATTTTATTATTTCTTATGAGTGATACATAAAGTTATGTTTATTTATAAAATTCCTGTTATGGTAAAAACTAACTCAATTTCTTTAGTAAGGATTGATTATCATTTAACCGCAGCAAAAGTAAAAAAAAATAACAAAAAAATTTCAGTTCCGTTCGAGATCATTAGTGATGTTAGTTTTGAAGTTTTTGTGTAAAAATTTTTGAAAATAAAATAAATTTAGACTTATCCATTATATCAAGTTGCCCGTGATCGTCGCAAAAGCTTATATGTATCTTTAAAAAGTGCTGATGCCAAACAAGAAGCAACACGGTCTGAGATACTAAATCTCTCACACATCATTGCAAAATGAAATACTTCATATCTTGCAACATATAAACCTCTTGTTTTCGACGTCTTTTCAAATATAATTTCTGATGTTACTTCATCTGGTGGCATGTATGTTTCGTCGCAAGTACTTGGCAGGGCCGTATTACCGCAAACGCCATTGACGCCATGGCGTATGGGTGGCTAGGCCACGGGGGCGGCAAAATTTTGAAAAAAGTTTTTTTTTTTTTTAAATCCAAAAACTAACACCAATTATGAAGTGGTAGAAAGAAATGAAAGTCTGTATGAATATTTTCTTTAGAATTTTTATTTAACGTATAGTAAACAGAAATATATTTACAGAGCAATTTTTCTCGTTTTCAGTAAGTTAAATTAATCTATAAACTGGTTATAATCAAAATTCTTATTCAGTTCAGCCTCAATGCTCAGGAAAGCGAGTGCGTTCAAAAAGTATATATAATGGAAGAGAAAGACTCGCGCTCACAACAGACTCATGTTGCTGGCTAACTCGTACGGAGCAAAAAGTATATATAATGGAAGCGCATATGTGTGAAATAGCAATAAGAACAAATCAGTCATATTTTCATATGAGAAGACAAAATAAGAAATTAGCCGAATCAAAATGAAAAGAAACAGCAATAAGAAATTTCGTTTCATTCCTATTTCAGTTTCGCAGAATATTTGATGCTGCTCAAAAACGCTGCTGCGTCGGTTCTGAAACTACAAATGTATACGGTCCTTAACTCCGGACGAGTTAGCCAGCAACATGAGTCTGTTGTGAGCGCGAATCTCTCTCTTCCATTATATATACTTTTTGCGTTGAGTGGAGCGATAGAAATTTTTTACCCTTTTAAAACCCAAAAAAGATCGCTCTCCACTACAATTTGAAACCATTATGCCTAACGCAGTATGGAGATTTGGATAGATATGTTGAAATTTATTCTCACAGATTATTTTTGATAAATCTAAACCTGTGGGTTTTTAAATTTTTATTGAATTTAAGTACGAAGTGCAGTGCGAAGTGCAGGCATTCAACTGTGAGGGAGTCATCTAAACCTTGAGGATACATTTTTATAAGCTTATCGACTTCTTTGGCAATCACATAAAGACTCATCTGTTGTATTTTGACTAGAAACCCGTAATTTTCATTAATTTCTACATAAGCAACTTTGCGTTTTTTCAAATTCTGAATTGATACATCTAAAATTGAAAAATAAACGTTCATTCAGAAATGTTCTGATGCAAAAAACTAAAAATCTTCCGTGGAGTTTTTCTCGTCAAAATGTGCTTTACGCTTTCGAGCGCGTTTATTTTCCATTGCCGTTTTTTATTGTTCAAATAAATAAAAAAAAAACACTGTAACACGTGTTGTTCTGTTGGTAAATTTATACCACCAAAATCTTTTGGTAAGCCCAAAGCGAGCACGTTATGAGAAGACATATGTCCCAAATTTGACTCAAAGGTGATAACATTGACGGCTCCATAATAATTACAATTTTTTCAAATAAATGAATGACAAAACTTTTTACTTATTGTTAATATAAAAAAACTACAGTCAGATCGGTCGGTTGGGAGAAGTTTTCACTTTTCTTGTTATGACTTATTTTATTTTCACACAAAAACTTCAAAACTAACATCACTAATGATCTCGAACCGAACTGAAATTTTTTTGTTATTTCTTTTTTTTGCTTTTGCTGTGGTTAAATGATAATACTATCCCTACTAATGAAATTGAGTTAGTTTCTACCATAACAGGAATTTTATAAATAAACATAACTTTATGTATCACTCATAAGAAATAATAAAATTTACCTTTTTTTATTGTATGTTAATTTCATAAGAAGCATACTGAAAAAATAATAAATTTTTCATTCAAAATAGCCAAAGAGCGAAAAATTTCCATAGTTGCGCCCCCTGGCGGATGTTTTAGGAAAAAAAATTGTTAAAAATAAATTTCTCTTATCGAAAAACCACCCAAGGCAAGTTTTTATAAAGATACGAATAATTTTATAGCCTCATTTGTATTTAAAGTACTATTTTTAGTGTTTTTTCGATACTCAAACTTTCAACGAGATTTCCGGCGGCTCGGTTTTGATTTTAGACCCATGGTTCTTTGGGTGAATTTTCTTAGAATTGAACGTAGAATTTAATTTTGCTATACCCTTTGCCAACTTTTTTCCACCCAAACAAATCGACCCACCCTAACATACATATATACTTTTTGGTGTGTATCTAGCATTAGAATCTTTAAAAAAGTTTCAAAATGGTTGAAAATCGCTTTTTATGAGAAAAAACAAAGCTAATTTTCTGAAAAACCCCACCTTTTTTTCGCTTAAAATTTTATTTTGGACCTGTACTGATATAAGAAGAGATGATATGAGTTTAATGCGCGCTTAGACATTTGAGGAGAGGAGAATTTTTTTCCCAAAAAAAAAAAAAATATTTAAATTTTTGTTTCAATCTTGCTATCCATCTCTGATACTACTACTTTCAGCTGTTTTTAATAATTACATCATTTAGTACCGTTCTTTCTCTTTAAAATGAGCTTTCAAGTGGTAATCTGCGATGTTTCCTCGCAAAGTTACAGCCATTCGAAAAAGACATGAATTTGATCCCTTTTGACCAAACAATATTAACCCCGGATACAAATTTATTTCATCTTGATCATTGGGGAGCAAATAAGAGAAAATTAAGGCTACTGCACCACAAAAGTTGAGCAGAAATATTTTAAGTTACAGTTAAGTTTACAATGCAGATAAATGTTCCGTTATAATTTGAAATCGAATATACATATGTTCGATTTTTTGAGAAAAATCATAATATGTATTATCTTATCCTATATAGCTACTTCGGTGGTTGTATATATCGTCACCTCAGAGTGTAAGTGTCCTATCGCACTTTTTGACATTTTTTTAAAACTCCAACTTACTTAAGAAAATGCACTTTTTTGTTTGGTGTTATCGAAATTTGGCTACCTCTTCCCGTTCCAAAGATCTCATTATGCGTTATGTCCTAACTGCAGCTTTCAAAATAAAATCTCGGAGTGCAAATGTCCTAATTGCTTTGTTTTTGCTTTGAAATCACATTAAATAGTAAACAATTGCTCTCAGGTCAAAAGTGAGAATGGACTTCAGTAGAGAGGGGAAAGGTATCCCCGGCGGTGAGTTGGCTTCGTTTCAAGACAAATAATTTCTGGCACCAATCGTTGCAAAAAGGCCGAAAATGGATTTTGAAGCACGAATGGTACTTTCTTAGATCTGTTTCGGCCTCATTTGATGAAAAAAATAATTATTGCACCAATTGATGCGAAGAGGTCGTATCTAAATTTTGGAAGGAATTTGTTTAGCCCTATATGAGGAAAATAAAAACTCTCAAAATAATTTTTGTTTGCATTTTCGACGTTATCTATCAATTTTTTTTTTCATCCTTCCAAAACTTAATTTCGACCTTTTCGCATCGATTGGTGCAATATACATATGGACACGATTGAAGGTTCGAAAGCCATTAAAAAAAGAACGTAATCTAGCAAGCTTTCCTGAATAATTTTTCATAATCCTATTTTAAGTATTCTTTGAAACCAAAGCCTGCTGTATTTGTTTTTGAGTGCTCTTGCGAATTTCCGAATAAATTTGTAAATGTACCGTTTTTGCTGAATTCAATATTTAGGTGTCACATATTTATATATATGTATGTACTTGAAAAGATTGCACTCAAGCTGTATTAAAAAAAAAATTGGTCAGTCGTTGTTTGCTGTTCTACATTGATAAGTCTTGGCTCGCACTCGAACGTCTGGAAGGTAATTTTAATTTTAAGTCTAAGTTAATTATTTTTGTAACAATAGATCTTCTGGATATATTTCTAATGAAGTTTTAATAGCATTGAATGAAGTTTTTGTCGACGAAGATGACGATTATGCTATTACTTATCAAGCTATAATAGAATGATTATTTTGCAATTAAGCGAAACTTATATTGAGTATTATAAATAACGAAACAATTTTCAATGACACTTTTGACTTATACTAGTTTCACACTTATATCAAAAAAAAAAACTTAGCTCCGATAACTCTGGAGATGATCCTTCTTATATGCAGAAACGGAAAAATATTAAATGAAGAATTCAATATCTCCTTTTACATATATACCTAAGAAAGATCAATGTGACATCTGCGCGCAATTCAAGAATTTGACCGAAGTAACTGAAAAACTTTAGTGTGCACCAAATCAACAAAATTTTAGCACAAAATGAGAGGGTTCTGGATAGGAAAAATACCGAAAAAGATACAGCTATTATTACGTATGATCTACAAAATATACACCCTTGTGCAAATTAATGTGGACAAACCAGTCTTTACTCAAAAAATGTGTTTTATTCATGAAAAATAAAAAAAATATACAAATTTTACAAATTAATAATCAATGTGTCCACCTTTTCTTTAAGCACCATTTTAATGCGTTTTGACATGAATTTTATAATTTATTTGCAGTCATTAGGGATTTTGGGATTCCAGTACCATACTTTAATAGCTGACTCAATCAGGTTAAGTTTGGTTGTACAATCCATTTTTCTGAACCTAGTTTTGCATATAGACAATAAATACTCAATTGGATTGAGGTCAGGTATTCACCAAGCCAATCGAACTCTGTAATTCTATTATCAGTGAAAAAATTTTTTACTATTTTTGATTTATGGCGAGGTGCTAAGTCATGTTTGAAAACTAGAATTTTCCAAATTCAATTTTGACAACTCAGCAGCCAGTATATGCTGTAATTAAATTCATATATTTTTGACCCTTCATCATCCCTGTTATGGGTATTTATGATCCAGGATCGAAAAATGAGAAGCATCCCCAAAACATTTGTTTTACAGGATGTTTGTCTGACTGCTAAATATGAGCTTGTGAAATCGGTTTCGCTTCAGACCGTCGATCGAACTGGTGGCAAATACCCTGATCGAAAAAATGGCTTTCATCGGAAAACAACACCTTTACCAAATCCTCCATAGTCCAATTCTTGTACTTCTCAGTCCAAGCCATACTCTTTTTCTTCATTGCTACGGTCAAAACTTGTTTCTTTACGGGTCTCAGTACCTTTTAGCCAATTTCTAACAATCGACGCCGTATTTATGAAGCATGCACTATCGTTCCGGCAATAGCTAGATCTTTCTGTAAGTTATCACTGATCCTTGTGGGGTTAATTTTACTATTTCTCAACAATAGAGTATCTTCTTTCGTATTGGTTTTTCTTTTACGGCGGCATATTCCTTTCCTCTGAGGTGAAATTGAGTAAGTTTCCAAGTAGACCTTAATAAGCCTGTTTACTGCACTTTTAGAATTGCAACATTCTTTAGCAATCTGTATTTGTGTCAAATAAGAATGTTCAGACAGTGTAATTACTTTAGAACGTATCTCTATTGCGATATCCTTTTTTGGAACGCATTCAACCTGTCACTTAAAATTCAACAAAACCAGTCAAAACGTTATATTTAAAATAAAACAAGTAAAATACTCACAATTTTTTTATAAAACTTCCCGAAACATACAACAATGGGCACGTTTTAAGTTTAGAATAACAATAAGCTCAATACATTAGCATTAAACAGTGTTTTCAGAATCAAATTTGTAAAAATAGTAGAAAAATTGTTTTGTCCACATTAATTTGCACAAGGGTGTATTTGCATTACCTAGGGCGGATATATCTAATTTTTATTACAAACGGAAGTTTGCCGTTTATAATTTGATAGGCCATTGCAAATTGAACAAAATAACATATTGCAGCATTTGGACCAAAGCTCAGAGTGGGAGGATAGGAAACGATTTAGCTAGTGGATATCCGCAATGAAAGATAACCCAAATGTCTCCAAAATCATTTTATGGTCAGATAGTTGCATTGCACAAAATAAAAACATAATTCAACAATGATACTGTCGTTTCTTCAATAAACCCTCGAATCAAATCCATACAACACAAATATTCGGAAGCAGGACATTCACAGTTGCAGGAAATAGATGCCGTTCAGTGCCATAGAGAGACATTTGCGGGGACTTACGATCTACAGTCCTTTATCACTAGTAGCCCAATTACTTAAACTGGATTATCCAAACGTAAAATTAAGTATTTCGAAAATGACGGATAGCGATTTTCTAAACTACAGTTTAGCTTCAAAAATGTTTCAAATACTTCCCTTTTTAAGGGCAAAGTATATAAAATATAGTGCCAATAGTTTGCATTCAATCCAATTTAAGGAAAGCTTATCTGAATGTGAGCCATTTCAAAGTGTTCGTTTAGTAAAAATTAATAAGACAGGTGAAATACCTGAAATTGTGCTTACGCCACATATTTTCAATTGGCAATTAACTGCAGAAAAACGTAAAGATTTAACGTCCATGTTAATATTTATGGATCCGCCTGATAAGAATTATCATAATAATATTTTATTTAACAAATAACACTTTCAAAACACTTCTGAATGATAATAGTTTTATTTTTATACGAAAAGTCTTATTTTTATCAAACACTGTGAATTTCTATAATAAGGCTATTTATAATTTTTTTTACATAATATTATGTACGTATGCATTTAGTCATACAAAAAAGTATTCGTAATTTTTTTTTTTTTTTTTTTTAAGAAACAGCCTGTTTTTTATATTTTGCATGTAATTTATTTTCACTGAATTTATTTAAAATAATTAGAGAAACTCTCTTGAACGTTTTTCAAAAAGAATAAATAAAAGAAAAAACAACAACAACGTTACACAAGGTAAAGAGCAATAAATGATGAAATTTTACCTCAAAAAAGTATTCGTAAATTTGATTTCATTTCAATATGTTTTATAAAGTATTAAATATTTAAATAGTATTAATATTTTTTAGCATATCCGTTGAGTCTAATTACTTCATTCAAGCGGTTTGGCATAGATTGAAATAGTTTTTTGTCCGTTCTGGTGACAAAGCAGCCCACTCATCTTGGATGACTTTTTTAAGTTGATTTATTGATGATATCGGGTGCTTACGTATAGATTTCTCTAAATCGGCCAACAAATGTTCTATGGGGTTTATGTCAGGGGACTGGAGAGGAGTTTGCAAAATATTTGGAGTGTTGTAAAGGATCCATAGCTTCGTATTATGTGCAATTTGTTTTGGATCGTAATCTTGCTGAAAGTACACTCAAAAAAAAAAAGTGTTTGCCACAAATGATATAGATGGAACTACTTCAAGTGTTTGCGTGAAATAATAAAATGCTTGTCACAAAACTTTTGATTTTACTTACAAAATAATAAAATTTTTTTTTGTCACAATAACTTTTGATTTTATTTACAAATTGATAATTGAAAATTATTATACAAAACTACTCTTTAAAACTTAACATAACATAGAACACAGCCTGGCAACATCGTCATCGTTCTTTGCTCCCATACAATTAACATTTGATATCGTATATGTACAATGCAAGTAACAAAAAAGTTATTTCGAATCAAAGCACTACAAAATATGAACATGAAAAGTTTATAAGTGATAAATCGTTTGTTGAAATGAATAAGTGTTTGGGACAAAAGACAAGTGTTTGTCGAAACACTTCCATAAATTGAATTGTTTGACTGAAATATTTTGACTATTTGTCTTAAATAATTATATCATTTAGAAGCAACATTTTATGAAATGTTTTGTTAGAAGTAATTGAATCACTTGCCACAACTTAACATTTACTTGTGTCAAATACATTGGTTTGTCTTATATTGTCTACAAATACTTATAGTTTAAGACAAAAGTTAAGTGTTTGCTTGAAATAATAAGTGCTTATATTAAGCATTCGGTAATTTGCTACAAACGCCTTCTAAGCAATCCTTTTTTTGAGTGCAATAACGTCCTGAAAGACCCAATTTTTTAGCGCCAGACTCTAAATTATTTTGGGGAATGTCGATGTAGTGCAGGTGGTCCATTTTCCCATTAATAAATTGCATACTTCCAACCCTATTTGCTGCCGTGCACTCCCACAGAAGCATACTGCCACCACCATGTCTTACTGTATTACAGGTATTTCGCAGGTCCGCGGAAAGAAGCATTCAATATCAATGAAATATTTGATTCGGGTAAGTTTAAATAATCGTAATCAGTTTGTCCGAAAAAGAAAGTTGAAAAATGTTACCGACTGTGTTATTTGTTTCGGTTTTACAACAGCTGAACATGCGGTTATACATACTATATATTTATAGATATGAATTCATTTATTATATGAAAATGAAGACTGAATTTTTTGTATTTGAAAAAATCAAAAAAATATATTTTATTAATAATGAAGTTTATTTGCAATTAGAAGATTTTATAAGTAAAGAATTCAATGATATTTTAAGTTGTTACGAAATAATTCCAAAAAATGATTTAAAAATACTTAATTTCAATAATTTAAAAACGTACGGCCATATGAATATCACGTAATTGAAAATAAAATATTTTTGTTAATGCCAAATGTATTAATAGATTGAAAACAAGCAATGTATTTCTAATAAATAAATTGTGAATTTACAAAACCCTTTGTTTTATTTTTAGTTCTTACAGAAAATCTATAAGTTTTGTTTTCATATAAGGGGTAAGTAAAAACACGCGAAAACGCCAGCGAAAAAAATTTTTGGCTCCGATTTGGCTGAAATTTGGCATTATTATAATATTGATGTCCAGCAATAGAACTGCGTTCAGGTATTTGCCCTAGTATTATTTGTTGTTGAGATACGCGGGTATGAAATTCACGATTTTTAGTACTTTTTCAGAATAAGTGTTTTTTTTTCGAAAATTCATAGCTTACAGCAAACTCTATCAATTAATAATTGGTATACCTACGATTTTAGGTTATTCCTTGTACTTTTCGAAAAAAAATATTGTTTTTGAAAAAAAAAATTTTTTCGCAAAAATTTTGTGAATTTAAAATTATTTTTGCATTTTTTTTAAAAAAACCATTTTTTAAAATTTTTTTTTTTGTTTTGAAAAAAAAAACTTTGATTTATTCTGCGCTTAAATCCGTAACAGTTTTTATGGGGAAAAAATTATTTATTTTTTTTTTTTAATTTTAAAAAAAATTAAAGTGCTAAGATTTTGAAAATTGAAATGAATTTTTGAATTTTTTTGAAAAACCAATTTTTGAATATTTTTTTGTTTTTACATTTTTAGGTTTTTACTTGTACTTTTCTAAAAAAATACTGATTTTGAAAAAAAAAAATTTTTCGCAAAAATTTTGCGAATTTGAAAAATATTTTTGCATTTTTTTTAAAAAACCATATTTTAAAATTTTTTAATAATGCCAAATTTCAGCCAAATCGGAGCAAAAAAATTTTTTTCGCTGGCGTTTTCGCGTGTTTTACCCCATAAGTAAAACCCCACGCGGTTCAAAATCTTTTAAAGTCCATGAAAATACAGCGGATTTCATATAAAGTTTAGTAAAAATTCTTTGATTACAATATAAAATTTATCATAAATTTAACAGTCTAAGCATTCAGACTGATTATTTAAGGTTTATATTTAATTCCACAAAAATACTCAATCTATTCCGATTTCGGGTATAAATTTAATATTTGAAAAATATATATTCTAATCTAATTTCGGATTTGATTTAATATTAATGAGGTTTACTTTTGAAACCAAAAAACATCTAAAATTCATTCCAATTATAGTTTAAAATTAAAACAAAAAAGTATAACTCTCCCCATTTTTCTCACTCTCTTTATTTATTCCAAAATAGTTTAAAACTTATACTTTTTTTGTCATAGGTCTATATAAATCCTTTTTTGGTATTAAAATTAAACTAAAATTTTTACTGTGTACAATTAATTGTAATTGAGTTTATTGAGACTTTTACACAACGATTGTACATATCGCACACATTTCGCTAAAGAGGCACAACTCAAAAATCGCCATGTTTGAGTTTACTTATTAAAACTGTTCATGATACACATATCTATCAGCAAAAAAGAGATTAGTTCATTTGTTGCTGTACTTTGGTGTCAAAAAACAGTTATGTCCCTCTTCATGTTGCAATGGAAATTAGGTTACAATATGCAAAAGAGTCTTACTTTTAGTGTCGAAGAGTTCAAGCTGTTGTGATTGCGACATGGTTTCCAACCATATTCTGTTAGTATCTTCATCTAAATAATCCACACTTTATATATGACAAATATTTCACAAGCTCAAAACAGTTTTTGGCGTTTTCTGAAAATTCCAAAATTTTGAGTTGTGACTCTTTAGCTAAATGTGTGCGATATATTTTGGTATTTCACTTCTTGTACTATTGGCAACTGTAACATATGGCCTGCTCTGATACTAGCGAGTTACAATTTTGCTCTTGCTCATGGAGCATTGTTACTATCTTTTTATAACGAACGTTAATATTATATATAATACTTAAAATACAAGAAATAAAGAGAATGAGAAAACGACACTGTTCAATCGTGTGTGCTTAAAAATGAACTTAGCATACACAATTTATACGGAATCTTTGTCTCCTTCTCAGGTGCGAAAAAATTATTTTAATTGAATATCGACTGGACATAGTTAAGACTATATGTTAATACACTATATGAGTGAAAAATGATTACCAGGAGAGGAGAGGAGAAATAGAAACCAAGAAGGGAATGCATACAACAAAATTGGTCTGATTAAAGTTTTATACATTAAAAGTTTCGTTTTTTGTATAATTCCTTTGTTCCTTAGTAGTGATGTTAGGATATTTGAAGCTTTACGAGCCCTTTCAATATTACCTCTGGCATGAGTATTAAATTTAAATAAACAATTGAAATTAAATTTTTGAAAGAGACTCGAACGCCATCAATCACCATCTCAAGGTTTCTGCTTTCCCTTACAGCTCCTTCCTTTCCTTTACCACTGGAGTTTCTAATGCATATATGGCTCCAAATCGGAGACAAAAAATGTTTTCGGTGGCGTTTTCGTCATACAATCAGTCTTATGGTTATTTATTCCCCATTTCTGATAATAATGAACTATTTTGTTGCCATGATCCTTTCGCAGTGCATATAGAGTATAATGGTCATTAGCGTAAACCAAAGTATCGTCCGCGAACAAGATACCTGTCGAAGTTACTGTGTCGTTTGTTAAGTTGTAATGTTGAAAATCAAATATAAATGTATTAAAAAGCCTAGATCCCATTACGGACCATTGCGCGACTCCACTGAACGATTCACAAGTTCCAGAACGGCTTGCTTGAATTTAGACGAAACATTTTCTGTCGTCAAAAAACTATCGATCATAAAATATATAAGCGGAGGAAAGTTCATCTGCAAAATCTTGAAAAGTAGACCTTCTCTCCACACATTGTCGAATGCTTTTTCAAGGTCTAGAGAGCAGACAATAAAGCATTTTTGCTCCATCAGCTCTAAAGTTATATCATTTCGGAATTTTACTAGTGCGTGAAGTGCTTGTTTTTTCTTGAAACCAAATTGTTGTTCCAGAATAAAATCTACAGGAACCGAGGCTGGAGAATGCATTTTGTTCAAAATGACTCTCTCAAGTATTTTGCCAATATTTGAGAGAAGTGAAATCGGACGAAAGTTCCGTACCATAACATTGCTCTGTTTTTTGGATAAGGGAATAATTTTTACTATTTTCCTTATATTTGGAATATAACCGTTATTAATACAATTGTTAAATACAACATAAGATATTGAATAGCCAAATTAGATATTTTTTTCAAAGTAAAGATTGAAACCAGGTCCAGGCCATAGGATTTTTTGGGCCTAACTGTATTAATTATATCTACAATCTCTTCTTCAGCGGTGAAGATCTCCGATCTCATTGCACCAACAACCTGAGCTTGATTAACTAAGACTGAATCTCGACTGTGTGGTCTATCAGCGAATTTTTTTTTAAGTGAATTTCAAGAGCTGATACAACTTCACTTTCTTCGGAGATCTGGATACCATCAACTTCAATTTCGTTACAGAAAAATTTATTTTTTTTACCTACAATTTTAAAAATTTCTGTAAAAGCCCATGGTCCAGGAACAATATTCGACTATCTATCATTGAATTGCTTATTCATTCAAATCCTAACTCTATCTTTTATAAGTTTTTTTAGTAAGGAGATTCTTACGGAGAGTTCTTTGTAAGCCCTATTCACTCCATTGAAAGATTTATCGAAGATACCCTTCAATTGTTTCTGCCATCTTTAAGTTAATTCGTGGCTTAATATCAGTATTTTATTTTTTTTTATGTTAAAGAAATTATTTGAATTTTTTTTTTTTCAGCTCAAAACAGAAAAATAGCTGCCGTCTCGCTCAGAATCAAGATCGAAACTCCACTTTATACGATTCAATAAATCCTACTTGACGTTAGCAAAGTTAAACAAATAATTTTTCAAATTTGTTTTGATCCTAATCATGAAGGAATTCAAAATATATATTATTCAACTGCCCACTTTGTTTTTTTAACCTTTTTGAAAATTTTTTGAAAATTACAAATGGCTTTCAATCATGCTGTAAGATATGTTTATGGTTTACGTAGGTTTGATCATGAGTAGGGTTGTAACGGAGCTCCGCATCCGCATCCGCAAGTGCGGAACTTCCGCTTGATATTGTGCCTCCGCCTCCGCTTCCGCATCCGCAAATTTTGATGAGGTAAATCGGAGTTATAACGGAAGTTATAAAATCAACATTAGAGCGTACAAAGTGGAAAACTCTGTGTTTAAGCTAATTTACATTTTATTGTTTTGTGATGGGCTAGATTCGTAAGGTATGGTTATGGGTACAACCTAGTATAAATTTCGTTTACACAGATTTCGAAAGTAGTTCATTTCAAAAACATCGTTTTGAAACATCGCTCTCTAAGTATATTTTTGCAACTTTATTTGAGCGCACTCTCCGGTTCAATAAACAAATATTGAACGCTTTTCTCTCGAATTCACTTTCTTTTCTCCAAAATTACTGAGCCGATCCTTATGCAATTTTATCAACATATTCGTCACATTCATGGGTATCGTATGAACTAAAATTGAGTCAAAGTATTGATTTTTTTTTTCAAACTGAAATTACCCATAAAATCCTTATTTATCCAACTTTTTTTTTTAGTGAAAAAAAATGTATGGAAATATGACCAAATAAATGAAAAAAGTTCAAAAAACTGAAAAATAGCTTCTTCAGCTGGAAGTCTAGGATGCCTACTAGTGTTCATTTAATACTAATACTAAATTTTAAATATTTTCAAATTGTTTTTCCACCTCCGCTTCCGTTAAAACTCCGCATCCGCGGAGATCAATTTCTGAACTCCGCATCCGCCTCCGCATAGATGACTTCCGTTACAACCCTAATCATGAGTTTTCGTTTAAAAATAAGATCCTGGGATGTGACATAATCACCTACCAAAGTTTCAGAAACTGTGTCTTTCTTCATAAGCTTATTCACGTGAAAACACCATTTTATTTATTTGAAAAATTACAGTTTAGCTTGTCGCAAAGGAGTAATGTGTTAATAATATCTAAATTTAATTACTTAAACTCCTCACGATTATTCTTCATTAATGCCATCCGACTTTGGAACTCTTTGCCAAGTCAATTCAGATCAATTCATGAAAGCGGAAAATTAAGGCGAACCATTTTTTATTACTTTGTTCATCAATAACTGAAATAAGTTATAAAATAAGAACAGTAGCCATTTCTTTACATTAATATAAAATTACATTAGAAGAATAAGTTTATAAAAATAAATAAGTATGTAGTTGTTTATTTACCTACTTATTATTATTACCAAATTCTTAATTATTCTAAAAAATCCTCTGTGTATTATAAATGAACCTTGTTCTTAGTATACGAACATTATTTCTAATAAATTAAATTGAATTGAATTGAAATATCTCAAAAACCACTTTCCAACCATATTTGTTAAAAAAGAACATAACTTTAAAAAAAAATTAAAAAATTTAAATAGTTAGTTTTGTGAAAACACTATTTTTTTTAAATAAAAAAATTTTTCTAAAATATTTTCAATATAGCATATTTTTTTAATTTTGATTTTTTATGTTATTCCTCAATCAATCTCAAGAATGCATGTGCTTTCATATCGAAATTCTCGCCATAACTTTGGAAACTACGAATTTTTTACTGATGACGCGCACCATGATTTTTCAAAATAAAATGGAAAATAGCATACAATTCATAGAACACTACTCAACAAGATTTTCCACAACGAATGGTGATAAAATTTTCTATAGGGAATTCTCCGTAGAATCTGAATATCGCAATGAATTTTTTCGATTGGCCCCAATTTTCCATATAAATGACAAAACTCAAAAAAATGCACTGTTGAGAGCACGTACTTCACATTAATGCTTGTAAGAACTTTGATTGTCAGCCAACCAATTTTAAGCTTTTTTATAGTGAAGAGGGTCTTACACACATTTTAAGATACAAAATGTGCCAATAGGTAAAAAAATCCCTTTTTTTTTGTTTTTGCGTACATAAGGCTCAAAATTGTTTTGGGAACTATGACCATTGGTGTTATGACCGTGTATCAAAATAATGTTACAGCCACATACTTAAGGTTTGCGCACGATGAAACTAGTGCACACATTATTACTTGTTAATTTTTCAGATTCAAAAAATTCAAAAAAATTTTAATCAAATTGGCTTTGGTAAATATGTTATTAAAACATATATGGAACGTCTGACAGTGAGTAGAAATCAAGGAAGTAGAAACAATAAAGTTTTTGATAATCCTAATGCAGCCAAGAAGAAAAGTAGCTGAGAAAGTCCATTGCTCTGAGGCTTTTGTCAGAAAAGTTAAAAAGGAGGAAGGGCTTAAGTCATTTAAAGTCCAGAAAGTTCCGGACAGAAATTCCAAAAAGAACGTCAAGGCAAAAAAGCAAGCCAAAATACTTTACCCTGAATACATTAAAAAATTTGACTGTTGCATTAAGGACGACGAGACTTACGTACTTGGTGACTTTTCGCAGCTTCCAGGTATCGATTTTTATGTTGCAGTTTATAGAGGAAATGTTCAAGAAGAGTTTAAGAGCCAAAAAAAAGACGAAGTTTCTAAAGAAGTTTTTGGTATGGCAGGTACTGCAGCTGCGGTAGGCGAAGCAGCTCATTTGTTTCAACTGGGACTATTAACACCGAAATATGCATACATTTCTGGTTTCAAAAGTGAAATCTCGGGATTTGGCGGGTTTTGAAAAATAATAATAGGTTTAAAAATCATTTTTTAAAAATGGCTAAGTTTAAATTAATTTCAAGACATTTGCATAAATGCAGACTGAAATTTTAAAACATATTTTAATAATTTTTAACATAAAACTATTTTCATTTGTGAAAGATGTAACCAACAAATTGAACCAATTTGTAAATTAAAGAAATTTCCCTTTTTTTTTGACTTAAAAAAATAAAAGTTGCTCACCTGGTCACCTTACAATTATTTTGCGTAACATAGATGAGAGCAGTTTACAGAATAAGGTACCTTTTTATCATACTCTCTCCACAGTAGTTGGTAGCTCTGAATTTATTTTTTGATTTTTAGAAAATTTCATCAGACTCATGGTTTTTGAAACGTGCAGCAAAGTCGTTCTTTCTGAAGAAAAACTCAAACCAATCGGACGTTCCAGGGATAATTAAAATTAAAACCTCACTTAGTGAAAAGTTTAATTCGTAATTTAAAAATTAATATTTACATAAAGTAATTGTAGTCCAAGTTTAACCATCATCTGAAATAACATAGGTGAGCTGCTTCGCAATTTGGAATTTAATTCCTAATTTGATTAAATTTTTTTTTACTAGAATTTTCTGGCTTCTGCATTAGTTTTGCAATAATTTCAAAGTGCACGAATCTTCTTAAAGAAGGTAAGCATTTGTGCGCTAAATAAGTCTTGCAATCAACAGAAATTTATAAAACCACAATTTTTGTTTTTTTAACCAAAAATTCCTAGAATCGTGCACTCGATACCCTATTTGAGGGCGTAAAATCACTTTCACCATTTGGCCTCCAAAAGTTGGAAATTAAGACAAATTTTACTATTTGTTGGAGTGTGCTAATTATCGTAGAAGTCTACAAACTCACCTCACTGTTTGGCAAAAAAATAAAGTTTCGTGTCCTAGAAGAGTAACAAAGTACAGCTTACCATCAGTTGCACCGTGACTTTGACAAAGACATCGTCGGATGGACAGACAGCGCGTAAATTAGATATGTATATAGTGATCGAATTTGCTAAAATTTTGAAAATCGTGGAAAACTAAAGAAAACCGGGAATTATTTATTACAATTACCTAAAATTATTCGTTTAACGTAAATGTTTTAAACCCATTTAAAATAAGTGTCAAAAAGTTAATTTTTAAAAAAATTAATGTGTAAATTGAAAACTGTTTCCAATAGTTAGAATCAGCTTAAGTGTTCTTTAATATTGGATATTAATTTTGCAAAAAAATCAAACAAAACCAAACAAAAAAAGAAAAAAAAAAAGAAAGAAAAACAAATCAATTAAGTCGTGCAAAATTAATATAATGAAGTAAGATTTTTTTTTATATAACTTGTGTAAAGGAAAGAAAGGAAGAAAAAATAAGACATACATTTCTATAACTAGCCTTAAAAATTCTACAGCGTGCAATTAGTACCAACAACAACGACATCAATTTTACCCAGAAACAGCATCGTGAAGAGCTCTCCACCGTGTTCCGGATAATCAGTGAGTTGTTTTTATTATCATTCTTATCATTCTTCATTTCTTTCATTTTTATTTTACGTTAACTTATCCAAGTATAATATTGTTTTTTTTAATGCGTGAGTGAGTGAGCGTTAGTTACGAATAAAAACCAAAGTTTTGAGATCAAGCGATCATCAATCGAAGCTTTCGCTCACTTACGTGGTTGGTTGTTTTCGAAATTCGAATTTTCTGTCGTTTGGGATTTTTGTTTTGATTCATAGCTTTTGCTCTGTATATTGTGAGCACTTAAATAATTGTAGAATTTGTCAGTTGGCTTATGTACTGAAATGTATAAGTTCAATGACTACATAAGACAGCTACGGCAAAGAAGTAGTTATACATATACTGAAATTTATCAATGAGAGAAAAAACGAAATTAAATGAATTTCGAAAATACAACCGATTCGCATATATGCATATATTGTAACTAGAGTATGAACTATTTTTCTTAGTATTATTTTTATTATCTTCATTTTTTTCTAAACCATGTTAATTTGGTAAATTAGTACGATCCATTTATAGTTTTTTTTTCTGCAATATGAAATGCGATTATTTCGGGAAAATTTATTTGGTATGGTTTTCGCTGAAACGTTTATAAGGCTAAATGCAATGTTCTTTATTATTTTGAAACTATTTTATAAATTGCTAATAATTAACCTGTGTGTTAATATTTTTTGAATCCAGTTAGTACGTAACTATGAATATTTACCCAATAAATTTTGAAGATACGGAAATGAAATCTATGTGCTAAACGCTTACTTTCCTTGTGGGTATGGGTGCGTAGGGTAAATTTGTGAATAAAAAAATGGGATCCTGTAAAATATTGTCGTGCATTAACTAGGATCATTTGGATGGGAGGGTATCGACGCACCTATCTCACTCACATCTTTGAGATAGCATTGCCGGTGAAAATAGATGCTCCGTGAGAATTCATTATAAATTCATGTTTTTTTTAAACCATTGGCAGTTGTTCTTCCTTTTTATGTTTTCAATTAGTTTATTTTTTTTTCTGCTGTTTCGCTTAAGTGGCACTCAGGGACTCTACAATAAAAAAAAAATGTAAGGTGTCCAAGTTTGGGTGATAGCAAGAGCCAACGAACCCCCCAGCCGACTGCTTGCTAGTTTTTTTTCAATGGGTCCCGAACCGGTCTTCTTCCCCATATCAGAAGCTATGAGCCTTTTCAAACAGTGGTGCATTTTTGTAGGCATCCTGTTTAACTATGCTTTGGACTACCTCATGTATTTAAAATCGGTGACTTATCGTAAAGATACATAATATGTTTTCTTACCTTAAACCTAATCGCATGATACATACATGTTTTCATTACAAAGACGAATCTTTTTTAATGAAAAATTGGACTTGGCAGGTTTGGATTTTCAGAAATGTGGACTTGGCTGGCTTTGATAAAAATAATTTATCAGAAATTATTGCAATCAAAAGTTTGTGAAGGGAAATTTTTTTTTTACAATTTAGAGGCTTTATGCTTGTAAATAAATATTTTTTCTGTCCCTTCCTATAATATCTCGCATTTTAATTTTTTGAACTTGACGGGTCTTGCATCTCAGCTCTTCATATACTGATATCAAAACTGACGCTGATACTTGTAGTACTCTTTGAAACTTAACAGCTGTGACTTATACTACCAACCATACATACTAACCAAGCAGTCTTCGTTCATCAATGTAATCCTTTGCTCGGTTCTTCAACCTCTTCGATGGATCGTATTGGGAATAAATTTACTAAATCATCATTGGTTGTTTTCTGTATCGCAAGCATACTAACATGAACTTTCATCGATGCTAGCCCAGACATTATAAGTTCATTTTGTTTTTTGTTTCCGAAATTTTTCAATTCAGTTTCAAAATCTGGGATTTAGTTTTTTGACATATGTATATAGCAGAATTGTAATTCTTCAGTAAAAGAAATATACTTACTTTTTATCCGTTCCTTTAGTTTGTAATTTTCAGTGGTATGATTGTTATCATTTTCCTTAAACCGGTGAGCTTTACTAGACATTGGGATCTTGCATCCAATAAAGTAAATAAATATTAATTAAAAATAAAATATAATTTGTTTCAAAATTTAATGTTGAGTTTTTGTGCAGCTGTGCAAAAGAGGAATAAGAAGCACATAAATTTATACAATATATCCTGAATACGAACATGTTCTTTTCCGTCGCTTTCTGTATTCATAACAGCTGTACAAATTTCTAATGCAGGCATAGAAAGTAATGGAGTGTGCATGTTTCAAGTTTTTCAACCTAACTCCTTCAACAAATTCCAAATTGTTATCTAGAAATCCAGTTATTTTAATTGGAATAAAAGGTTGAACGCAGCAGAAACTGTCCGGTTGCAGTGCACTTAAAAAGTATTTACTTCCTTGGTAGCTCAAAATTCTGCCTTGTTTATTTTTTTTGAAACCATTTTTATATTCTCCTGAAACAATGTCTGCATCTGCAAATTTATTTTTCAACTGTTCTAATGTCTTAGAAGGCTTACGAATTTTTTTTTTTATTTTCTGCATAAAGTTTTCAAAATCGTATGCAGAAAATTTTGTAATAAGGCCCATATCTTCTACAGTTTTACATAAATATAAAAGGCCATGTACGTTGAACGTTACGCTGTTTTCACCAAAAACCATAGGAAAACTTTCGACGAAAAGGTCTAACATGTCACCTGCAACATTTATATTTGCTTCAAAATTTGTTGGTGTTGACAGTAATCGATATGCTGAGTACAGTAGTAAAAATTCGTAGTAGAAATTTTCACTGAAAAGATCTTTGAGAACGACAAATCCAGTGAAGTGTTGGAGGAGGATCAGCTCTTTAAAAATTGTTACGAGGTCCTACCTATAGATGTTTTCGAACCAGCGCTTAAAAACGCCACGGTTCGCTGATTATACCGGCACACTCAATCGTAGCCAGGGATATTTTTCCTTTGGCAAAGTTACTGCCAAGTCTTATTTTTAGCTAATAGAAACTAGTTCTTAAGCTGTGGAGTATCTTCATTATACCCTGAATTTTATTTTCAGATTCAACTTATTTATACTTATTCTAATTACTTAAAAATAAGGGCTCCAATTTTCAGTGACACAAAAATATGCCTGTATTTGTGACTTGTGGTATTTTATGATATCCCACGGAAAAATCTAATTGTTCAAATTCGATAAGCAAATTCTTGTACGTCCAGGGCTTTGCTTATAATCCAACGTGAATTTGAGTGCTGAGAATAAAAAAAGAATAAACAAAAGTCTGGCTGCGTTATATCAGCAGCGACTTTGTTTAGTAACTTTGAATATGAAATGTGATAAGTTTTTGTGGATTGCATGAAAAAACGTCTTTCACCATTTATTAGACAGCATGAGGTCTCAACTTTTTTTGGCCAGATTTGGCTTCATGCCATTACAGCAAATCTGCAGTTGAATGGTATGAAAAGAACAAAGTAGAATTTGTACCTAAATATGCAAATCCTCCTAACTGCCCGGAGTTCAGACCCATCGAAAGATATTGGGCTCTGATAAAAAGGATTATGAAGAATACAAAACAGGTTGCTGAAAACACCAAACATTTTTCAAGAAAATGGTTAGTATCCAGTTGTTGGAGTTGTTTCAGAAGAACTCAATTTATTCATAAAAAACCAATAATGTTTAATATATTTGCAATAAAAGTAAACATAAATAAGATTTCTGTTAAAAAAAACGTATATTTCTTGTTTTAATGTCAACTAGTTAAAAAGTTATTTGAGTTAATTCGTGCACTAATTTCATCGTGCGCAAGCCTTATATTAAAAATAGTAATGACACAGTACCAAATATATACAAAAACAAATTTTATTACTACATTTTTGTGAAATCCTCAAAGGCAGTTGGTGTCCTGTGAGCGATAATTGTAAAATTCAGTATCTCAGACATACTAGCATTTGACCAAATTTATTTCAAAAGACAGGTGCGATAAGAACTAATTAAGACCACATTTATTCGACCCGGGTTTTGCTATATTAGCTTGATAATTTTATTTATGCCATTCAGCATTTAAATATGATTTTTAACATATGGGAGTCGCAATAGGCCAATATTTTGCGCAGTCTGAAGGTCAAACTTCCGATTGCCTATTCCGCAATGAGCCCTTATTACCAAAATAACAAAAGCTTTAAATATTGCTGATTTATCAGTATAAGCCTGAAGCTCGAGACTCTTTTTGCTTTATTTTTTCTTACTTGATTAAGAACAATTTTCAGTAGTTTTGTATTTTAGTTTATTATCAGTTATTTTAAGTTTTATTTCTTAGTAAAAGTTTACACACAGAAACTATTTTTTACAGAACTACAGAATTCGTTGTTTGTCTTTTTGGAGATTTTTAACCTCTTTCAAGTTTTTCAATACTTCATATGTGATCGACATTATTCTGCCTTTTTCGCCTGTTTCAACCTCTCTCAACTATTTTTAACATTTTAATCTTTCAATTTATTTGGACGTTTTCAACCTCATTCAACTTTTTTCAACATTTTCGATATTTTTTCGACTCTTTCAGCCTTTTGACCTGTTTGAAAATTGCTTCAACTTCTTTCAATTTTTTCCAAACATTTCCATATTGTTTCGACTTTTCCAACATTTTTCAGCTTTTCAACCCATTTCAACATTTTCTATACTTTTTACTACATGTATTCTTCATTTAATTTTTTTTTTTCAACATATTGCATATTTTTTTCGACTTTTTAAACCTCAAAACGAAAAACCGAACTATGGTCGGTCACCTGGTACTATATATTAGCCGTGTTTTTTTGTCGCGGGTATAATGCTGGAAACACATGTGCAGATTTTCTGTTGCAGCAAAATTCAAATACATTGACTCAAATAGCCGTAAACCCATGGAAACTCTGCACTGCATCGCAGCGCTGCAAGTAGTCATCAAATTAAAATTTGCTGCGCAGAGGAGTCAGGGCTTCCACTTTTTAATAGTACTTTATTCATATCAAAAATGTCAAATAAATTTGCTATGTCAATCAAGCCTTCTATAAAAAGAGATCTGCACATATATTTTGCCTGCAGCACTGCTATGCTGCATGCAGAAAATCTGCACATGTGTTTCCAGCATAAGATAGTTATCTCAGTGGCAAAAAAAAAACGGCTTCCGCCGCTTAATTTTTTCGTAAGTCAAATTTGGCAGCATCGCCGACTAATTTCTCATACAAAAAAATTTTTTAGCGGGTAACCGCGTCAAAAAAAAACACGGCTATTATGTGTAACTACACAGTTGCCAACAGTGAAAATCAAAATGCAATGAATACATTCAGACAGCGGTGAGCGGCAGCTCAACAACAAATTATGATTTTTATGTCAGCAGATGTGCTTTGTTGCCGCATGTAACCGTATGAAAAGTATCTCTAATATATTTTTATCTGAGGACTAAAAATTATTTTTAAGAAACTGATGATATGTTTTTAGATCTTTTTTCAAAAATCATTTGTATAAGGTGACTGTTCTTTTCACATAATCATTTTTTATGATGTATTTCTCACAAAATCGTTTTTACATTGTGTCTATTCTTTACAAAATCGTTTCTATATAATGCCCGCCAAAATATTTTGGGGGGTTCTATCCCCCAAAGCCTCCCCCCTTAATACGGCCCTGATAGGGACAGTTATTTTTAAGCCTCAAGCTAAAATATAGACAAAAAAACAAAATACACTTAATTCTGTTTCTACACGGTCTTTTTTTACACGATTTTGATTTAACACGGTCTAGATAAAAAATTAGTTCCATTTTTAAACGATTTTCTTCACGATTAAAAAAAGCTATTTGATTGAAAACTTAAAGAAAAATGCTTTTATTAACCATTATCTTTTGGAAATTTAGTTATAGGGTTGAAGGATATGGAACTAAACCCCTTTTTTTCTATGTATTTACATATATACTCCATGACTTTTTTTACACGGTTTTTCCTGTAACGTATCTACCGTGTACAAACAGAATTAGGTGTACATCTAAAAAGTTTTCAAAATAAACACCCTAATATGTATGTTCACTAGACATGTTCAAAAAAATGTAATTTTCTAGAAATCTTCTTTTTTTAAGTATTATTGAATTTTTAAACATGTATCAATAACAAATGATGATAAATGGAAAGTTTGTAGTGATCTTGTCATTATTTGCAGTGATTCATCTTGGGTCCTTGGGGGGTATGTACAACCATTCCCCCCACCCCCCTGGATCCGAGCCTGAAGCCGACGATATATGTATACATAACAGCTGCAGCAATTTTGATTAAACTTAAGGATTTGGTGCATATGTGAACAAATTTAGGACTCGGCTAGGCTTAACCTATTTACAGCCATTGTACCTACTTGGGTACTTACTTACTTACTTGGGTGGCCATAACAACCCGTTACCGGGTTACGGCCGACCTCAAAAGCTCTCTCCAGGCGCCTCTGCTTTGCGCACGCCTTCTCCAATCATTCACACCAAGCGTGGATAGGGTTTCCTCGGCTTGGTCTTTCCATCGGAGGCATGGTCTTCCTCTTCGTCGTCGCCCAGCGGCTTCCGCATCAAACACCTTTTTCGCCGGAGCTTCTTCGTCCATACGCACAACATGTCCCAGCCAGCGCAGACGTTGAATAGTGATGCGCTTGACTATGTCAATGTCAGCGTAGAGCTCGTACAGTTCGTGGTTCATTCGAATACGGTAGTCGTCGCCGACGTGAACAGGACCGAAGATTTTGCGAAGAATTTTTCTCTCAAACACCCCAAGCGTGGCTGCATCAGTCTGCGACACAACCCATGCTTCTGCGCCGTAAAGTAGCACGGGTAAGATGAGCGTCTTGTAGAGTGTCAGTTTTGTCGGGCGAGAGAGGTCTCTACTACTCAATTGCTTACTGAGACCATAGTAACACCTATTAGCAAGAGTTAGTCTTCGCTTTATCTCCAGGCTGACATCGTTTTGAGTGTTCACGGCGGTGCCAAGATAGGTGAATTCCTTGACAACTTCGAAAGTATAGTTGTTCGCAGTAACAAAGGATCCAATACGCCGCGTCTCTCTGTTTGTGGACAGCATATACTTTGTTTTGCCCTCGTTCACCGTCAAACCCACTTTCGCTGACTCTTTTTCGATAGCAGAGAACGCAGCAGTAACATCTCGCTTACAACGTCCAATGATATCAATATCATCGGCATATGCAAGGAGCTGGACACTTTTGTAGAAAATAGTGCCATTACGATGTACACTGGCTCTTCGCAACACCCCTTCCATCACAAAGTTGAAGAGGTTGCAGGATAATGGATCGCCCTGTCTGAAACCTCGTTCGGTATCAAATGGTTCGGAGAGGTCCCTTCCTACTCTGACGGAGCTGGCTGTGTTGCTCAACGTCATTCTGCAAAGCCGCACCAGCTTCGCAGGTATACCGAACTCAGACATGGTGGCATACAGGCAATCCCGTATCGGGCTATCGAAAGCTGCTTTAAAATCGATAAAGAGATGATGGGTATCGATCTGTTTTTCGTGGGTTTTTTCCAGGATTTGACGTAGTGTGAAGATCTGGTCTATGGTGGACTTACCAGGTCTAAAGCCGCACTGATAAGGCCCAATCAGTGTGTTGGCAAATGGCTTAAGTCTTTCACACAGTACAGTCGACAGGACCTTGTAAGAGATGGCAAGAAGACTGATTCCCCGGTAGTTAGCGCAGATTGTCGGGTCACCTTTCTTCAGTACAGGACAAAGGACACTGAGATTCCAATCGTCGGGCATGCTTTCTACTAGCCATATTTTGCAGATGAGTTGATGCATACACCCTATCAGCTCATCGCCGCCGGTCTTGAACAATTCAGCAGGCAGGCCATCGGCACCAGCCGCTTTGTTGTTCTTAAGTCGTTGGATCACAACTCGTACCGCGTCATGGCTAGGTGGTGGTACGTCCACACCATCGTCGTTGATTGGTGGCATCGGGTTAATTTCTCCAAAGGCGGGATTGGTGGAGTCATCGCCAGCAAGCAGCTTGGAAAAATGTTCCCTCCATAATCTCAGTGCACCCTGCGTATCCGTAACCAGATTTCCATGTTCATCTTTACAGGTTGATGCTCCGGGCTTGAAACCTTGGGTCAGACGCTTGACTTGTTGGTAAAATTTTCGAGCATCATTCCTGCCCCGTAACACTTCGAGTTTCTCACGCTCGTGCCTTTCCTGCTCTCGTTTCTTGCGTCTGAAAAGGCGCCTCTCATCCTTTCTCTTTTCCCTGTAGTTTTCGTGCACGGCTCGCGTTGCTGCTGACTGCAGGGTTCTTTTGTAGGCGGCGTTTTTCACTGCAGTAGCTTCGCGACACTCCTGGTCATACCATTGATTTCGCGGAAGTGGGCGTTGGAAACCAATGACTTCCTCAGCGGCAGAGCGCATGGAGCGGGACATATGCGCCCAAAGTCCACCGGCATCATCGGGTAGAGAGTCAGGTTGAAGGAGCAGTTCTGAGAGGCGAGCGGAATAGGCTTCGGCCGTCCGATGTGATTGCAGCTTAGCGACGTCCAGCTTTCGTTGCGTACCAGAGCGTACATCCTTTGCATTGCACAGCCGCATGCGTATCTTGGCTGCAACAAGATAATGATCGGAGTCAATATTGACTCCCCGGAACGTACGAACATCTAGCACGCTCGAAGCATGCCTTCCGTCGATCACAACATGATCGATTTGGTTGCGTGTTTTCTGATCAGGGGACAGCCAGGTGGCCTTGTGGATATCGAGGTGTTGAAATCTGGTGCTACTTACTACCATGTTTCGCGCCGCGGCGAAGTCGATCAGCCGTAGACCGTTGTTTGAGGTGGTCTCGTGAAGGCTGAACTGACCGACAGTGGGGCCAAATATACCTTCTCTTCCGACCTTTCCGTTGAAATCCCCGAGTACAATTTTAACGTCATGGGCCGGGCAGCGGTCGTATACTTCCTCGAGTCTCGCATAGAAGGCATCTTTGACAGCATCGTCCTTTTCTTCCGTCGGGGCGTGCGCGCAAATCAAGCTTATGTTGAAAAATCGAGCCTTGACGCGGATCGTAGCCAACCTTTCGCTCACAGGTGTGAACCTGGAGATATGGTGGCGAAGTCTCTTGCTTACTACGAATCCGCATCCCAATTCGCGCCTCTCCGCATGGCAGCTGTAGTAGATATCGCAACTTGCTTGTTTAGAGCAACCTTGTCCTATCCATCTTATTTCCTGGATGGCGGTGATGTCAGCCTTAATTTTTCCGAGGGCATCCGCCAATTCGATAGAGGCACCTTCCCTATTGAGGGTCCGGATATTCCAGGTGCATATCCTTAAATCATAGTCCTTTTTTCGTTTGCAGTGGTCGTCAACGTTGAGGGGTTCATTATCCGAGGCTTTTTTAGTCTTCATTGGAGTGTTTTTTTTTACGTGGCGGGTACCAAACCCTGCGCACAACCCAGTTTACTTCCAGGGAGGACACGCTGCACACATTCGCTCACTATCTCAGCGGATGCGGAGATAGCTACCCAGATGGAGCCGCGGGGAGGCTGTGTGTCAACTTGCTAATGGTTGGCTCAGAGATCGCTCTGGCAATCCCCAGGTGGAAAGCAATCAGAAACTTTACTCTGATCAACCAAAAGCCAATCCATCCACCCTACTTGGGTACAGAACATTTAAATAGCTGTAAATTCAATCAGAAAAAAATGTTGCAAAGGATATTGCGCAATTTAATCATACACACTGTGCTTAAAAAACGCACGTAGACAATGAAGGGAAAATAAATGACGTTTTTCAATATTTTGCTTTGTTTTGATAGAGCCTTTTCAATTTTGCGTATTTTGAGGAGATCAGTATTCGTAGGGCTTTTGAAAATTAAAATTAAATTAAAAAAGTTTACACTTTTTTTGCTATGCAAAACACTTGTGTTTTCCTAGTTTTAACGAGTTGAATCGAAAAAATTACAAAAAATGTAATAATCCTCATATATTCTGCCATTATACCATCGGAAACAGGCTCAAAAACCTACTGATTAAATTTTTTTGTTTGTTTTTTCATATTTTATAAGTATCTTATGTTATTTTCATAAAAACGAAATACACGAAGGCGATGATTTTTGATTTTAAAAAGTCTTGGCTTTAAATGGGTTAAAGTCTTAAAACACTCTTGTAGGGGCATGGCACAGCCCAGAGCTTTTATTTTTATAACGTCATATCTCGCAATCCAAGGAAGATATTAAAATGAAATTTGGTAGACGGATGCATGTCATAAACATCTTCAACTGTCTTAGAAGTGGGCGGAATTGGAAAAGTGGGCGTAGCACTTTCCATGCAAACTAAAAACGTTTAATGTTCTATTAATTGTACTATGGGAGTAAAATATCAGAATAATAATAAAATTTGGTGTAGAAAGGTCGACAACTATAATCTTTGAAATTAGGCGGAATTCAACGGGGTTGGTTCGGTGGGCGTGGCACCTCCCATACTACCAAAAAATGTTTAAGGTTAGATTATACGTACTATCTAAGTAATTCTTAATAAATTTGGTGTTGAGTTGACGGTTACTATGAGCTTTGATATGAAATGGAATTCGATGGGCAATTCAAAAATTTGATACTGCAGCATTTGTAGACTTTTTTTTAATATTTTTTGACTATTTCAAATTTTTTCAACATTTCTTTTCGACTTTTTCAGCCTCTTTCAATTATGTACATATATTGAATTTCCCAAGATTTTTCAACATTTCAATACGACTTTTTCAACCTGTTTTAATTTTTTCGAGACTTTTAACTCCTTCCAACTTTTTGTGAGTTTTCAACATCTTTCAACTTTTTTCAACATTTTTGATATGTATGTTGTTAGCTAAATTTTATGATATAAATTTGTGTTTTTGAGGAATGTAATGACTTGATGTACATATATTCTGTACAGTTGGATTCGAGAGGGATTGGATTGGATCGTGGTTATTGAAGATGTGGTTTCTATGATTGTGAAAGAAGTTGCAGTTAGTGAGGATGTGAACCCGTGTACACGATCAAATTTTAGGAAATTGGATGCAGTCGCATTTTGGGTATTTATTGACTTGTACCATGTGGAAGATTTTTCCCAAGTGTATTTTTGATGTTTGTGATAAAGCTATTTTTAAGAAATTTTGTTATGTCGTTGGAATTAAGATTTGTTGTTGTAATGAGGGGTGACATATTAGCAAGCTTAGCTGTTTTGTCTGCACATTCATTCCCTATAATTTGGACGTGACCTGGAGTCCAAATTAGAACTATTTTTGGATATTTATCATATTTATCTGTTAGAATGTTTCAAATCAGAGTAGGGTAATGGTCATGATTATCTAAATTACTAATGGCGTCCAAGGACGATAATGAGTCAGTACATACTGCAAATTTTGAATTTTTGTTTTTAATTAGGTGTACTGCTGAAGATATTGCTATGTTTTCTGCAGAGAATATGGTGCTGTAAGATGGTAAATGTTTTGTGGTTAAGTTATTATTTACTGTGGTTACACTATAGCTTGTATTATTATTGATTTGTGACGCATCCGTGTATAAAAAAGTATAGTCTTTTAAATCTTCTTTAAGTTTAAGGAAAGCTTGTTGGAAAATTGCTGGGGATGTTGCTGACTTATTAAATTTCCGGTGTGTTGTATTGATTGTGTTTTGGTTAAGGTTCCATAGGGGCTTACTGCTTTTATTGTGCTTGATGGGTATAAAAGGTAAATCATTTTTTTTTGCTATTAAATACTGCTCTAGAAATAATTGAAAGGATCTTTTTTGGTTTTCTGTTTTTTCTATAGTTTTGTAGAATACTATAAAGTGGAGTGGAGCTGCTATTAAGAAAAGTTTTAAATAGTTTTTCTACTAGAAAATCTCTCTTGTGTTCGATAGGAGATATACCTGTTTCGAAAAGCATATTATTGATTGGTGTTGTTCGATAAGCACCCAAGATAGTTTGTTGATAACGCTTTTTGCAGCAAAGCCATATAAAAAAGTTCATAATCTATTTTAGTGATGATTAGATTTTTTACGAAGTTGACGAGTGTAAAGGTGTTACAGTTGAATTTGAAGCTTGGACTTTATTATATTGAGGCGCTTCGATAGATCTTTTTGGACTTGTGTGATATGGCCATTCCAGTTGTATTTTTTATTAAATATTATACCGAGGATTCTTAAATTGTCGACAGTTTCAAGTTGAAAATTATTACAGTGGATGTTACATACACAATGATGTTTCCGGCATATATGTAAATGTTTACATTTTTGAACTGAAAGTTCAGCTCCTGAGTAATTGCACCAGTTTTGGATGTCTCTAAATAAATGGTCTAAGGTGATGTGAATGCTTTTCTCTTTCTTAAGTTTGGATAATATGTAGAAGTCATCTGCATATGCACAGTAGGTGATTTCTTAATGAATCTGAATTGTTTCGCTCAATTTATTGTATGCTATTAAAAATAGTATTACAGAGAGAGGTGAACCTTGAGGTATACCATTACTAATTTCGTGAGTACTTGAAATGTGGTTCTCTACTCTATCCTTTATTTTTCTATTTGTCATGAAGTTTTTCACATAGTTACATATTCGTGGACCGACTTTCCATATACATAAGTAATTGGTCAATTATAGAGTGGATTCCTATTTTTTCGAAGGCCTTGAAGAAATCTAGCGATATATATATATATATATACACCAATATGTTTTCTGACAGAAATGGAACCGGTAATCAGATGGTCTATATAAAGTAGAGTGTCTGTAACGGACTTCCCTCTTTATACCCTACACCGAGGGTATATTCACTTTGTCCTTCCGTTTGCAACACATAGAAGGAGGAGTGGCAGGTATGGAAAAGTGTATATATTCTTGATCAGCGTCACAACCTGAGTTGATTTAATGATGTCCGTCTGTCTGTCTGTCTGTTGAAATCAGGTTTACGGGAAAACCAAGAAAGCTAATTGAATGAAACTTTCAGACCCAGGTGACATCTTCTTGCAGGGATATTGCTATTGACACGCCTACCGCCCATACTCTATGTATATTTACCCAGGCAAATTTTGAAAAAAGTTGCAGCGATTTTGATGAAACTTGGTGATTTGATGCACATGTGAACAAAATTAGGATTAGGCTAGGATTCAATTTTTCAGAGCTTCCTACAGGGGCGTGGCACAGCCCTAATTTTTAACTTTTATACCACCATATCTCGTAAGCCGTGCAAGATATTGTGATGAAATTTGGTAAACGAGTATATTTCAAATATATCTCAAATTGTGATAAAAGTGGGCGGAATCGTAAAAGTGGGCGTGGCTCTTTTAAACATTTAAAAATGTTGATTCCATATATCTCAAAAGTGGCTCAAACGATTTTCATAAAAATTTTAGAGATGATGCCACTGAAAGGAGTCATCAATACAAGCTCAGCCACTTTACTGAAAAAACTCGTTGAAGGGCGTGGCACAGCCCACAGTATTTATAAACGTTATATTTATGAAATTTAATAAGGCAGATATACTTGTTAGAAGGTATGTTTTTGCAAAAATTTGGTGCAATGGAGCATGTGGGCGTGACACCTCCCATACAAGCAAAAAACGTTTACTGTTATAGATAGTGTGCTATGAGAGTAATCTTCATAAAATTTGGCTTAGAGGTGTCGGCTGCTATGGGCTTTGAAATTAAATTAGAATTGACGAGATTGCAATAGTAGGCGTGGCAGCTCCTATATATACATAAAGTTGCAATCGCTATATTGATTGAACTATTTCAACAATTAATATGAAATTTAATTTAGGTGGTTTACTTGCTAAAAGGTGTACCTGAATCAAAAGTGGGCAAAACAGCACGAGTGGGCGTGGCGTTCCCCATACAAGTAAAATACCTTAATTGGCATACTTTACTTACTTACTTAGATGGCCATAACAACCCGTTGTCAGGTTACGGCCGACCTCATTAGCTCTCGCCAGGCGCCTCTGTTTTGCGCGCGCCTTCTCCAATCGTTAATGCCAAGCGCGGTTAGGGCTTCCTCAGCTTGGTCTATCGACCGGAGCAGTGGCGGATACAAAGGGGGGGGCGGGGGGGCTATGGGGGCTGAAGTCCCCCCCCTGGGAGTGGTAAAAAATATTTTGATTCAAGAACGTTCATGGAGGATCGAACAAATCAAAGGAGTTCAGGATTTGATATCTGAAAACCAACTCTTAGCATTTTACACTCATTTGTTTCAGTCACTCTCTGAATTTGTGACCATACAAATCACGTGATATTTCTGAAATTCGTAACATGCTAGGTACAGTTTCATCAGTATCAAAACTATTGATAGATAAAATTTCCGAACGGAGTCCAGAAACATAAAAATCGTTTAAAAGCATTGTGTGTGACTAAATACGTTAATTCTTTCAGCGAATTATTACTGTTAACTCTTAAACATTACAAGACTTAGAACAAAGCAAGACACCGAAGCGTCTTCAAAAGCGGTCCAACTTTCAGCTTCGATAGCACGCTCCGATTTCTTAGTATCGTTGCATATTCTAAAAATTTTTAATATTCAAGCAAATTATCAACCTGTTTTCACAGATGCGAAAAAATGAAACGTCATATGATGATATTTTTAATGAAGCATCTTCAATCGCTGCTGAATTAGACACTTCATTGATTCTTCCTCGCTCGTAAATAAATAAATAATAAAAAAAAAATATATACCCAGCACTGAGTGTATATTCACTTTGTCATATCCTTCATCATTTATTTTAGTTTACTTCAAAAAAACTTTATTTCCGAAATGTATGTATGTCCTCTTCGTTTTGTTTTTTAATTTCTCAAAATAAATATTAGAATTTTTGCGACCATTCGATCGTGGGGAAGCGTTTTTTTTATTTTTTTCTAAGTAAAAAAAAAAAATTTTTTTTTCAAATTCCGTGTTCCGACGCAATTTGACCAACAAATATTCTTAGATTTATCTATTTAATAATTATTGAAAATATTGCAGCGATTTTAATGAAACTTGGTGATTTGGTGCGCATGTGAACAAAATTAGGATTTGGTTATTTTTTGAGTTTTCAAAATTTCTCACAGGGACGTGGATATCCCACAATATTTATAAACGTTATATGAAGAGAACTAACAACGTAGTCGATATGAAATTTAACAAGGCAGATGTACTTGCTATGAGGTATCTTCTTACAAAAATTTGGCGCAATAGTGGGTGTGGCGATTCTCATACAAGTAAAGTACGTTAAGTGGCATATCTATCGAAATATCTGAGCAATCATACTAAAATTTTATGTAAGAGGTTTGCTTATGGAAAGCTATTTCTGGATTAAAATCGAATTGGATTGTACCAGGGTGTGTGTCACCGCCACAAATTTTAAGGTTAATTGCGGAAGATATTGCAAATTATACAAGCTATTGTGCTAAAATTTTGTAAGCGAATGGTTATCACGAATAAAATTTATTTAATAACCAAAAGTAGGCGGAATTGAAGAAGTGGACTTGGGATATTTCGACTTTTTAATTTCTGTTCGATTTTTTTCAACATTTTCCATATTACTTTAACTTTTTTAAATACATATATCCCATAAGAATTTTTTCGTCTTTTTTAACTTCTTTCAACTGTATTCGTTATTTTCTTTATTTTTTCGACTTTTTCATCGATTTTGAATTGTTTTAACATTTTTAACCTTTTCAATTCCTTGAGAGTTTTTCAACCGCTTTCAATATTTTTGCAACTATTTCAATACTTTTCAAACTTTTTCAATATTTTTACATTTTTTCTCGACTTATTCAAGATTCTTCAACGTCTTTTGAACATTTACTTAAAAGTTACTTTCAATGCAGTGTTAGGTATGTGAGTTTTGGAATGGCCGAATATTACTAGTCTTAATTTATTTTTATTTCACATTTCTCTCTCAAATGTTCAAGTGCTGCAATATTCTATCCTTATTTGGATCGTATAGTTTCATTTTACCCCTTGAGCGTTCTCAAAAGTCCAAGCCTAAATTTAATAGTACTTTGGATTTATCATTTTTGATAAATATAAGACAATAAAATACCTTTAACGAATTAGTTCCTTCTTCAATTTCATAGTCAATGGCCTATATACGAGAATGAATGAAAATATGGAAATGACCTCGTTTTATTGATTTTTGAATAGCTTTAGCATTTTGTGTCCGATATGAGCAAATATATACTTAAAATATTTGTTAAAAAAATAGATTTTCATCCTGAATATTAAAAACATAAAAAATAAAGGTTTTTGAACTTAAATGGAGCAATTGAAATTTGGTGACTTTTTTGAAAAGACCAAAAAAGTCACTTTTTTGGACTTTGACCGCTTGTAACTCCATCAAATCCTATCCGATCCGAACAGCAAACCGTTAGATAGAATATAAAATTTTTTTTTTGAATAGTGTGCAACTGATTTAGGTCGAAAAAAAATTGACAGAAATATGACCAAATAAATGAAAAAAGTGCAGAAAAAAGCGTTTTTTTTGGGAATATCTCGAAAGCGATTCTTAAAAAAAAAAATGGTTGTCGTTTTTGGAATTTACGCCCCAAAAATATAGAAAAAGTTTATGAGAAATCAGATATTTGTTTGCAAGCAAGTGTTATCAAAACCAAAAAAAATGATATCGTTCTTCCAATGCATCACAATTCTACTGCAAGTATTTGCCACAATTCCAGCAGAACAAAGTTTTTCTGTGTTAAAATGATTGAAATCGTATTTAAGGTCTACAATGACAGAAGATCACTTGAAAGGTTTGGCTTTGGAAAATATTCATAAAGAAATTGAAATTGTTGAATTATTTTGCCAGAAGAAACCTCGCCTTCTTGAAACCATTGACAGGACTACTGATTAGATTATTTTAATATGCCAAAAAATATAAAAATTGCTCGTTGAAAAATTCAATCAATGTGTATTTTCATTTAAAAAAATGTCAGCCCCCCCCTGAAGAAAATCCTAGATCCGCCACTGCACCGGAGGCATGGTCTCCCTCTTCGTCGTTGACCGGGGACCTTCCCTTCGAATACCTTTTTTTGCTGCAGCTTCTTTGTCCATACGATGGACATGACCTAGCCAGCGTAGTCGCTGTATTGTTATACGCTTAACTATGTCAATGTCGGCGTAGAGCTCATACAGCTCGTGGTGCATTCGAATGCGATAGTCGTCGCCAACTCGAACAGGACCAAAGATTTTGGGGAGAACTTTCCTCTCGAACACCCCAAGAGCGGCTGCGTCTGTTGTCGAAACCACCCATGCCTCAGCGCCATAAAGAAGCACAGGTAGAATGAGCGTCTTGTAGAGTGTTAGCTTCGTCGATCGAGAGAGAGCTCTACAACGTAATTGCTTACTGAGACCGTAGTGGCACCTATTAGCAATTGTTATTCTCCGCTTAACCTCCAGACTGACATCATTGTTGCTGGTTACGGCAGTGCCAAGGTAAATGAATTCCTTGACAACTTCTAATTTACAGTTGCCCACTGTAACATGAGAGTCTAGATCCCGTGCTCTCTTGTTGTTGTTAGTAGACATCATGTATTTCGTCTTGCCCTCGTTTACCGTCAAACCCACTTTGGCTGATTCCTTTTCAATAGCAGTGAAAGCAGCAGTAACATCTCTCTTACTCCGACCGTTAATACCAATATCATCAGCGTACGTAAGGAGCTGAACACCTTTAAAGAAAATGGTGCCATTATGATGCACACCGGCTTTTCGCACGATGCCCTTCATAATGTAATTGAAGAGATCGGTATTAAAAGTTCCGGAAAGGTCATTCCTTACCTTGACGGAGCTACACGTATTGCTCAACGTCATCCTGCAGAGCCTTATCAACTTTGTAGGTATACCGAACTCAGACATTGTTGCGTATAGGCAATTCCGCACTGGGCTATCGAACGCAGCTTTATAATCGACGAAGAGATGGTGAGTGTCGATTTGATATTCATGGGTTTTCTCCAGGATTTGGCGTAGTGAAAAAATCTGGTCTATGGTGGATTTAGCAGTTCTAAAGCCACACTGATAGGATCCGATCAGCGTTTCTGTATACGGCTTCAATCTTTCACACAATACGCTCGAGAGGATCTTATATGCGATGGAAATAAGACTGATACCCCTGCAGTTGGCACAGATTGTCGGGTCTCCTTTCTTTATTACAGGACAAAGCACGCTGAGCTTCCAATCGTCGGGCATGCTTTCCGCTAGCCATATTTTGCTGATGAGTTGATGCATGCACCTTAGCAATTCATCGCTACCAGCTTTAAACAACTCAGCTGGCAGGCCGTCAGCACCCGCTGCTTTGTTGTTTTTGAGTCGCTAGATAGCAACTCGAACCTCTTCATGGCTAGGTGATGGTTCTTCCACTGCGTTATCATCGATTGGTGGTATCGTACTGCGTTCTCTCTGGGCGGAATTGGTGGAATCATCGCCCGTAAGCAAGTTGGAGAAATGCTGCCTCCATAACCTCAGTACACTCTGTGTATCTGTAACCAGATTTTCATTTTCGTCTCTACAAGTGGATGCTCCGGGCTTGAAACCTTGAGTTAGATGCTTAACTTGTTGATAGAATTTTCGTGCATCCTTAATTAACCTTAATTGGCATATCTTTCGAAATATGTGATCAATCAGACTAAAATTTGGTTGCTTACAAGAAGCTATTTGTGGATAAAAATCGGACTATATTAAACCAGTGGGTGTGTTAACGCCCTAAATTTTAAGACTAATTACGGCATATATCGCAAACTATACAACGTATTGGGCTAAGATTTGGTATGTGGGTGTCAATGACGAATATAATTTAGTTGCCCAAAAGAACGCGGATCTAGAGAAGTGGGCGTGGCACATTTAAATTTCTTAGTTTTCATTCGGTTTTTTTTCAATATTTTCCATATTATTTTGACTTTATCAACCTTTTAACTTTTTCCAATATATCCCATATGCATTCGTTTGACTTTTTCAACCTCTTTCATTTTTCTTTATAATTTTCTTTATTTTTAAGACTTTTTCAGCGATTTTGAATTGTTTTACCATTTCTTAACCTCTTTCAACTTTTTTGGACATTTTCATATTATTTCGACATTTTTCATATTTTTTCGACATTTTGAATTTCTTTCAACTTTCTTCAATGGTTTCCATATTTTTTCGACTTTTTCAGTCTTTTACAACTGTTTCAACATTTTTCATATCCTAAGCCTTTATTACATTTCACATTATTTTCGACTCATTCCACCTCTTCAACGTCTTTTAACATTTATTTAAAGGGACTTTCAGTGCAGTGTAGGGTATGTGAGTTTCGGCCCGGCCGAAGATAACACCTTTACTTGTTTAAATCTAATTTGGTTATCATTGATGATCTTGTTATTTGTAACAAACCACCATAATCTGCTCGCTATAATTTTATCCAAGATCTTTGCGCAGCAAGGGCTTAAAGAAATCGGTCGGTTGGATGTAATTATTGTCTTATCTGTTTTTGGTTTGAGTTTGGGAATGATTATTGTAAGTTTGTAGGCCTGAGGGATATATGATTTTAATGTGAGGTTAAAGATGTTAAGAAGTCTGTTGGTTACTGGTGGTGGTATGTTTCGTATCATGGTGTATGATATTCGGTCGTGACCTGGAGTATTCCCGCTAAGTTTTGCTAAAGCAGATTTCAATTCCAGGATGTTTATGTCGGTTTTTGATTGATTGTGCATCTGAAAATGATGTTTGAGGAAATTGAGTGTTAATGTAGTATGTTTGCTGTCTTTGAAATATTGGGTGAAATTGGAGTTCATAGACTTATGAGACGAGTGCTCACAAAATCTTTCTGCGAATAATTTCGGATACATAATTACAGTGTTTGTGCTGTTAATGAATATTGTGTGTGATTTTGTAGCCACAAAAACGTTTGATAATTGCCCATATTTTCTCAATAGGAGTAATGGGTTTTTTTCAGCAGTGTACTTGTTTATAGATAATCTTTTTGATTGCTTCAATTCTTTTTTGAATAGGGCGTTAGATTTTTTGTGTCTTATTAAATTTACTAGGTTTATATTTCGCTTGATGATATTCCAGGAATTTTGTTCGTCGTCACGAAGCTTTTGAAGTTTTTTATTCCACCATGGTAAATTATGAGTAAACTTATTAGGATAAGGCTGAGGGATAGAACCATGGGCACTTTGAAGAATTATTTTATTTATATTAGCGGCTTCTTTCTTGATATTTGAGGATATTGTCCGTATTTGATTCTGGTACAGGGCATTATTTTTGAAAGCTGCCCAGTCAGCCGATTAAACGACGAAACGTGGTTTGATTGCTTCAAAACTGGGAGAATGGGAACAAAATAGAGAGATAATGATTGGGAAATGGTCACTTCCACATAAATCATTTTGTGTAGACCAGTTTGATCCGATTGTTAAATCTGGTGAGCAGAACGTTACGTAGGTGGGTGTGTCGTCGTTTAGAATAATTGAATTGGGCTGTGTTATAAAATTTGCAAGGGTATGTGGTTGTTGAGTGAAGAGCCCCAGTCCCGATGCCTTGCGTTAAAGTCCCCTGTAATAAGGTTAGAATAGCTAATATTTCCTATTACGTTTTGTAAATTATTGGTATAGAAAGTTTTATTGGGTGGTATATACACTGAGGTTAGTGTGAATTTTTTCTTGGAGTGTAACACGACACCTATAGCTTTGAAATCGTTATTTAAAATAATTAAATCATATTGGATTGAGTTATGAATCAGAATAGCAACTCCACCAAATGCGCTTGAAGTTTTTAAAGAGTGAATTGAAAAGTTAACTGGGGTTGGAATGGGAGAGTTAGACTGGATATGAGTTTCTTGCAGAAAGATGACTTTAGGACTAAGTTTTTTAATTAATATAAGTAGTTCGTTATAATTATTAGTAAAGCCTCTTATATTCCATTGGAGGATTTCCACTTCCATTCTGTTAATATGTCAATCAGGATTATGTTTATCTATGTATATATACATAGTACATCCATGTAGCTGTGTATGTACAAAAATGAATAAATAAATAGATCGAAAGGTAAGTAATGAAAATATTAACGAAAGAAATAAGTATATAATTAGATACATAATTAAATATGAAAATGAGAACATATACAGTATGAGTGCAAGATAGATGTATATAAAAAAAGAAATGATCATAATTGTATATCGCATATATGTATATTGGATATATTACGATAGTAAATACAATTTTGGATATGTGATTCATTATTGAATTTGTATGGATGTACATATATATATAAATATATGCATATAATGTCGTATTATGTGTTATGATCAATAACTTATTAAAGGTCTGGTTATATGTAGTCCATTGAGTCGAACTCTTCATTATTTGTTGTAGTTATATTGTTAAGCTGCTTACTATTTGCTTTCTTAGTTTTTTGTTTACTTTTAAGTAGCTTGATGAGTCGTTTGGAAGTGTTTTTTGGATAAATTTTTAGTTTAGTGTCAGATAGTATTTTTGATGCTATATTAGATGTAGATGTAGCTCGTTGTAGGTCTGTGTCAGAATCGGTGACGACATAGGAGTAGCTTATTGTATTTCGGCTGTTTGTTGCTGGATTTGATTGACTATTGAATTGTTGTTGGTGAGTTTGGTTAGTGGTTGGGCTATGGTTTTGAATTGAGTTTTGGTTGTTGTTAGATGGAACTATAGAGTACAATGGAGTTTCGTGTTGGTGACGCTCTATATATATTGTTAAAGCAGATTTATTATCTATTTTGCTCATTGTCTTTATAGCTTGTATTTCTTGTTGCTTAACAAATATTAGCATCTCTTTTTAATGGCCGAGTGGTTGCTTGGAGTTATTTTTGACTCTTTGCAATTGATGCATGATTTTTCATTTTTGCACTTTTCTTTTATTTCAGAATTTAGATGGTATTCATTAGAGCATATTGGACAGACTTTGTCGTTTTTACATAATTTTGCGATGTGACCATAGCGTTGGCAGTTGTTGCATTTCATAGGTTGGGGAATGTGGGGTCAAACGTTAACTTTTTGGTAACCTATCTTTATCTCGGAGGGCAGCGTAGTTGATGCGAATGTAAGGATAACTAATCCGGTTTCTTGAAGTTTTTCTTCTACTTTTTTAAGAGTTTTGGAGACATGACTTATATTTTGGTCCTTTAGTTTATTAAAAATTTCGTTTTCTTAATTCCTCGAAGGTCATTGCACTAGATTAGTCAAGGGTATTGTGTTCTGTAATGCTTATTGTGATATTATTTGTGAGCGCTGTTAGCGTTATTAATTTATTTGCTTGCCGTTTCGTAGTTTTTTGAACTCTTCTACTTCACCATTGATCGTACAATCGATGGCTTTTTTGATCAGAAAAGGTGAGACATTAGACAGAGTATTGGTGTCATTGATTCTAATCATCAGAAGATATTTGGGACCAGGGGTGGTAAAAAGAGGATTTATTGTTTTGTCCCATTTTAGAGACAGTTGATTTGTAATGTTAGGTGCAGCGTTCCAAATTGCTAAAAAACTATTGCTATTGATAGTCAGCCATTGCAATCTGCTGCGTTAAATACAATAGTCGCTGCAATAGTTCACGACGAGCTATCGTAGTTGACAGTCGTTTACTATAGTCTGCTGCGTAAAATACGATAGTCGCTGCAAAAGTTCACGACGAGCTATCGCTGTTTGTTGTCGGCTATTGCTATAGTAGTCGTAGCTGTTGCTATCGTAGTCGACTATAGCTTTATTTGTCGTAGCAGTTGTTGTCGTAGCCATTCTACCTGCTATTAGTAGGATGTTCATACATGCATATCTAATGTAAGTGAATTATTTCTAGCACAGAAAAAGAGTGCACCATTTTTTTTTTTTTTTGATTTTCATTTATTATTGAACTTTTGGCTCCCGCTTTTTGACTTTTTTTTTTAATTACTTTTTTTTTTGAAATCAAAGAAAAATGGTGTACTCTTTTTCTATGCTAGAAATAATTCACTTACATTAGATATGCATGTATGAACATCCTACTAATAGCAGGTAGAATGGCTACGACAACAACTGCTACGACAAATAAAGCTATAGTCGACTACTATAGCAATAGCCGACAACAAACTGTGATAGCTCGTCGTGAACTATTGCAGCGACTATCGTATTTTACGCAGCAGACTATAGTAAACGACTGTCAACTACGATAGCTTGTCGTGAACTATTGCAGCGACTATCGTATTTAACGCAGCAGACTACAATACACGACTGCCAACTACGATAGCTGAGTATATGCTACTGCTCAGGGCTGTCGCTGTCACTTCAATCGCAGTTTTTCACTGCGACTTAAAGTATGAAACTGCGACACTGCATCTTTTTTGAAAACACTGCACTTTCAGAAAAAAGTGTCGCAAAAGTAATCTAGCAAAAAATTTTCAAATTATAAATTTTCAGTCATAAGCCATTTCCATTTATAAGCCATTGAGGGATGTATACCTTGGCCCGAGAGCTAATTCATTCATTCACGATGGTTTGTTAAGTGAGAAAGAAGCTACAGAAATCAAAAAGAAATGTCAACAATTTTATATGATTTTATGCAAGCAAGTGCTAAAAATAATTAATTTTAAAGATCCTGCTTTAAAAGCGTTTCAATCTGAAAGTCCGGTTTCATAAGCTTGTTGATACTGATTCTGCTTTTTCCTAATCTGATAAATCATGATGACATAGATGATGTCGAAGCCAGAAGAAAAAAATTTGGAAGATTTTTGGCTCGCTATATTTCATTAAAAAAAGCCTAAGGCGGAACTTCTGTATGTATCCTGGTTTATAGAAATTTGTTGGTGCACTATTATGCCTACCTCACAGTAGCGCATCCAAAGATCGCATTTTTTCACTTACAAATCAAATAAAAAATTCATCTTGGAATGGTTTAAAAGGGGAGACGGTTAATTCGATCATGCTCATTAAAGGAACGTTTCCTAATGAAGATTTTAAAAATTGGGTACCATCAAAACAATTACTAGCAAATTACAGAAAATAGTCGTACATAAATCGTATTTTTATATTTTTTTTTTAAATAAAAACACTTTTTCTGGCTTTAGGTCATTGTTTTATTTATAATTTTTCCCAATATTTCGAGGAAGATCCTTCCTTATCTTCAGGGGTGACTTAGAAATAATAATTAAAACAATACACAATTGAATAAATTAACAAAACAAAACTTACGTTAAAATTATAGAAAAGCTAAACTTAAACTAACCTAATTGTCAACTAAATGTCTGTATATATGAGCACAATTTTCTGTGTCGCTCTTGAAATTTATTCTCTTGTCAGTGGGGGTGTTAATAATGTGGAGCATCTCTAATATGAATCTCTTCTCATGATTATTTTCTTTTTGTAAGATCTCCACAGCGTCAAAATTAGGAAAATGTCCAAGCTCAGCACAGTGGGCTCAAAGGGATGTATTAGGGGCTTGTCCATTTCTGTTTTTTTGGTCCGATCTGTGTCCTGAGAGTCTAGTCCTTAATTTGTTTTTTTTAGTACCAACATATACCTTCTGGCATACATTGGACCCGTCTCCGTCACAAAGAGTTTTGTAAATAAGGCAGGATATGTCAAGTTTTGATATTGCTATAAAATTGTCCAACTCTATTATATGTCTTATTAGCAATTTTTATGTCCTTAAACGCACTTAATTTCGCGAAACTCTCTGTCAAACCTGGAATATATGTCATTGATTTATATATGACTGTACCCTTTTCCTGTCTTGGTCCCTTATCCATATAAAAATTGTCTTTTAATCTTTTTGTTGTGTGTTTTGGAAAACTGTTTTTCTCTAAGATTTTCTCAATTCTTTTTATGTTGTCCCTATGGAATACTTGGTCGCTAATTTTTTTTAGTTTATTTTGATGTACACAGTACATAGAATATATAAACTTTTATTATTATCTTTTTTTATAAAATGTACTGATTTATGCCATGAAGGCACAAAATGACAATGTTATTTGTTTAATTTTAACTATTGAATACATATTATTAAAAATGTATCGAAAAAGTGTTTTTTTTTTTTCATGTGATTTTAAAAATATTGTAGAATGTATCTTTTTCTTATAACACTGCAAAATTCACTGCACTTTTGTTTTAGAAACACTGCGAACACTTCACTTCTTCTCAACTTTTCGGAATTTTCACTGCGGTCAAAAATTCCAAAGCGACAGCTATAGCTATTTATTGCGTTTACTATTACTGCGCAGTTATAGCACAATTTTTGGTGCTGTTACTAATTCTTGCATAGCAATTTAAACACTGGTTTGGTGGATCGTTCATTGTATTTTATTTTACTTAATTTACTTTTAGATCAATTGTATTTCACTAAATTGAATATGTTATGTTAATTTTGCTTAAGACAGGGTAAATGTAGTGTAACATATGTATGTAATTTTAGTTTTTGTTGTTTTGGGATAGCACTAGCAGGTGTAGTGAGACTTCACTTGGTTGTTTTTTTATTTTGTGGAATTTCTGTATTGTTTGTTTTTGTGAAGTTATAGTTATTAACGGAATTAGACAAAAGAGAATTCTTATGATTTATGCTTTGTTATTCTGTCACTGATGCTAAGTAAACAATAGAGCGTACGCCTGATCGCGACGAGAAATTAACTGATACTGGATTTTTTTCAATGTTTTCCATATTTATTGGGGTTTTCAATCTTTTCAAATTTCTTTATTAGTTTTATATTTTTTCGAGTTTTTTAGCGATTGAACCTCATTCAAATTTTTTCAACAGGTTCCATATTTTTTTCGACTTTTCCAACCTTATTCAACTTTTTTCGAGATTTTCAATTTTATCTAGATCTTCAACCTCTTTCAACTTTTTCAACAAATTCCATATTTTATTGACTATATCAGCCATTTTCAACCTCTTTCAACTTTAATTTAACATTTTCCATATATTCCCGACTTTTTCAACTTTTTTCAATACATTTCAACTTTTTCAACCTCACTCAACAATTTTTTAAATATATTCCATATTTTTTTGACTTATTCAACCTGATTCAACTTTTTCAACATTTTACATATTTTTTCGACTTTTTCAACCTCAAAACGAAAAACCGAACTATAGTCGATCTCCTGGTACTGTCAAATTAGCTGAGACTACTACGAAAATGAAAAAAAAAAATCAAAAATTTTTAAAAAATCCTATCCGTAGGAAAAATTTTTATTGCAATTTTTATGTTCAGCGCTCCAAAATCTATAAAAAATGTCTTAAGAATAAAACTCTGAAACTTTTGTCCCTTTTGCACATATTATGTACTTATGTATATTTCTAATAAACGGAGAATATATTTGTTCGTCTATACCTAAAATGGCATAGAGAACTAGTGTAATTGTAAAGACCTCTTGACTATCGCAATTAAATAAATCTCTAATTATGTTCCACCATGTACGAACTTCTACAAAGAAATAGCATAGTATTATACAATGTGATAAAAACGTATGTACGTTTAAAAAATTTGTACTTCAACACTGTTCAGAGTTGTAAGGACTGGTATCAACTTGAGAACATGAAAGTTTTTTAAGCAAACTAGCATATATAGTAGGCGAAAGGCTATAAAAGAAAACTTGAATGTATAGATTTTTCAAAAAAAAAAAAAAAAACTAAATGGATTGAATAAGTAGCAAATGATTTACAAAAGAAAACAAACAGACAAAAGAATTTTTACTTTGTTTTTTTCACTTTTTACTAGAGTTTTGAACAGATCTATGCAAAAAGAGAAACATGACAAGCTTACAAATCAGCCTAAAAGTCGCTGATGGGTCCGCCTAGCGACGGACGAAACTATTATGACTAGCTTTAAGTAACATATAAAGTTACATAAAAAATAAGTCCTTGAATTTTAATTGTTCCACCTTGCATATTAATACAAGATAGTCTTAGCTTCAAGAAGAACCATGATTAAAGAATATGCTTAAAAAAAAAAAAAAATAATAAAAATGTGGCCGCCTAAAAGGATTTTTTTGGTGGAAATGCACATACAGCAATTGATAACACTACCATCGGTATCTGCGCGATGACACATACCGGGTATTTGCTAACGATTTGACTATAAACAAAAATTTGATGTTGGTGTTTTTTCGTGTGCAAATTCAGGATTCTAAAATATCCTTGCTTTAATATATAAAAAGAGCTGCTTCGAGGCATATTTAGAGTTACTTAATAAGTACTGACAGGAAATTGTTAAGCAGACTTTTATAAATTTGATTTTGTAAAAAAAATTTTGCTCTTTTTTCGACACATTATGCAAAGATTTTTAACTTCTTGCATAATACTGCAACTTTCTAGAACTATGATGTTTGGTGTATCAAATTTGGCAGAATATGTTCAAAGCACCAGTTTGAAGCTGAGCGTTCCATCACTGTGACCACACATTCGGTTTGTTTCGGTTAAGTATTTGTGTAGATAACTACTCAAACCCCGCTATGTTACGTAAATGTTACGTAACCGTTACCAAGTGGGGATATGGAAGATATAAGGATATGTGTAGTTATTGTTACTGAATTTGTGACTGATTTGTGACCACAATTTGTAGTTATAGCGACCCACACGCAGACCTTTTTGTGTAGAAAATACTTTACTTTTAAGTTACTTTTATCATTGTACATAAATGAATACAATGGTAAGAAGCGTTAATATGTATGCGTATTATTATGACTTATAATATTTACTTTTTATATGAACTAAATTCTGCATATTATGCAAAGAAATTCAAACGAAGCTCATTTTTATGGTAAATATTAATATTATGTTGAACGAAAAACGTATGCGCTTAGAAAATATCGAATATTTAGTAATATCTTAAAAATATAAAAAAAAATTTTAGTAATCAAATGCTTTTTAAAATGCTGGAATGATCTTAAAACGTTTACTAGGTGTTTTAAATGTATGATTATAGCCTTATTGAGATAATTTGAGCCTTAAATTTGCATAATAACTTTTTTAGAAATTATTTACAATTATAAATCAAAATGGATGTCTTATGAAAATGGCGTCAAGCTTATTTGTGACCGCATCATATGTTGTGACCGATTGTGTCCACACTGTTACCATTCAGTACAAAACTTATGTTCTGTTACCTACACAGTGTGGTTAACATGACTTAATCTACATACCTACACAATAACTACACTTTGTAGTTCGTGTGTACCTTTAAGCGCGAAGCTGTTTAATCTTAAAAATTTCAACGAAACTCATTATTAATTAGAGTTATTAAAAAAAAAAATTGTGCTTTTTTTATGTGTAAGCGGATAGCATTACACATCTTGACAACGCTCCTCAAGAGATTTCCATCAATATTGAATACTGAATTAGCGCCACCTGTTTGAATTTGTCAATTCAACCCCTATCTTGCTCGAAAATTCGATAACCCTTATAACTTGAGCAACTTTTAAAATCAATATATTTCTTCAAAAGCTGACAACTTCAAACAGACGGCTCAAATCCAGTATTCAATATGATTAGAATCCTATGAGGAGCATTTTCAAGATATGTAACGCTATAAATATCCACTGACACATCGTAAAAAAATTTTTTTTGAACCACTCTACTTTCAAAATGTTATATACACATATGTGACCGAGATGTGTCTCTAACTAAATTTGTGTACGAAATGGTCACATTTTGAGCCACTTTTACTGATTTGCGCCTAAAATATCGTGGTTACCAACAGGTAACTTTTAAGAGGAACTGTGTAGTTATTGTTACTAAAATTTGACCCAAATAGGATCAATTTGGTACACAAAAATTACTGAAATGTTACCATGAAATCAAACTGACCTTATCAACATTTTTTCAGTTAATAATCGGAAAAGTTACTTTATTTACACAAAATTTAGTCACAATAAGCACGCTGTTACTCGCACGCGAATTTTGTGACCTTAGAAGTCACAAATTTCTACTTGGAAATACTGTGGACACTTCTTTTATACTTTTTTTACAATAGTGTATTTATATGTTTGTTTCCCTATTTGAAAGTCATTCGCATAGCCTTATACGTCGAAGTCGAAGCATTTTATGTCTCAGCTCCTACAATTATTCATAGTAATGGTGAGCATACATTTCTCTGTGAACAACCTTTTACAGCATCCGGCTTACTCTTTGTATTAGAGGTAGCCTTTCATTCTCGTCACTATGTTCTGAAGAGCTGGGGTGTGGAGTTTTCTGACTTATAGGCATATGTGATTGATCACCTAATCTTCTTACCTTTGCATTGTTTTTAACAAGGAGTATATGTGGCTTATGGGTCCTTTAATAAACTTTATGGACATTTCAAAGGAGTTAAAGAAACACTTAAATCGTTGCCAGATCACATGTGCAAATTATATTCTGTTTTTGTACTGTATCGTGTGCGACGGTCTTGTTAGGAAAGTTCTCGCTGCATCAAAGTGTATTCAGAACAATTTTAAGTAATTATGAATTCGCAGCCCACTAAAATTTGCACTTCAAGCTAAGAGCCTACTCGACCTTATGTTAAGTCCGCAACTTGCCTCTGTATTCAGCTTTGATTTCAATGGAGCTAGTTCTCGACGAATCATGTAGCTTAAGCAGAATAAATACTTTTAATGGAAAATAGTTTATAAGCTGATTACATATATTTGTTTTTAAATATATCAAATTTACATCGCTGTTGCTATCCAGCCTAAACTGTTGTTATTATACGCAACACTTACATACAGAAAAAGACTATAATGGACAAAAGGGGCAAAAGCAAGGAGTATGCCAGCCTCGACGATAGTTAATGTGAAGTTTCATCTGCGAAGATGTTTGTTGTCGGAGCACATTTTTTGAACGAGATTCCAAGTACTGATAGCACTAACAAGTTGCAACCCTACAAATTTTCGGAGTAGGTACTGGTTTTTGCTGCATCTTCGCTTCTTGCCAGTTACAACTCGCAATTTGGCACATAAATTATGTACACCGAGCACTCGGCACCAGGCATCTTCTCCTACCAACGTAAAGCAAAATCTTTAAATGCTCATGTTACTTATTATATCAACTCATCCGCTTGAGAAAGGATAAAGGATAAAGTTTTAGTTACTGACAGAGCGGTAAGAACATGTATAATGCTCTGGTGAGAATTTGTCCCAAGGGACCCACGAGGCAGAGGCTGCTTGTCGATGTGCAGTATGTGATTGTGTTTGAAAAGTATGTTCAAGAAGAATGCATGCTCCGTTCCTCATCCCTACGCATTCCCCCACAGCCGATGGAAACAGATGAAAATGCTGCTGAAACTGGCAGCGACGCACGTTCAAAGCAACTCGAAAATTAATTGACAATCGATACTTTTAAATTTTCCATGTTGTAACTGGTAGCGCTGCTTTTATTATCGTTGTTGTTTCTGTTGTCAGTAAAGATGTTGTTGTTAATGCTGTTGTTGTTGCTTTTATGTTGTTGCTCAAGGCATACGAACATAAAATATTTCGCTATTTACCGCAAATGCTATCGATTTATTCCTTCGATATTTATTACTTTAATTAACGTTTGCTTATAACTTCGCAATGTTCCTTATCAGACGCAATAACTTTTGCTTGAGTCATTAATTTTTAAAAGTTCCAACTAGCAACAGAGATAGGTTGTATTTAGAAAATAACGACATCAACAATATGTAGCAAATGTAAAAAATTGTATATATCATTTAGAGATGAAAATAAACATTTCATTCTTTTGATAAAGGTACTGAATGTTTTCAAAATCTACTGCACGAGGTAGCGCAAAAGGAATGACCCTATTTGTTGTACTCGTAGCAATAAGTTTTTTTGAAATTTTAATACCACGACAAAAAACATTGTTTTTAATGAAAAATTGTGTGACAAACCCCAAAGTTTCGAGCATATAAGATTACAAGGGGCGTACTCCGTAATTCGATTCGGAATTTTTTTTTGCCTCTTCGAAAAAGAATAATTTCTGAACTAAGCACTTCTAACGCAACTGTCAAACTTGTTAACTTTTCGGATTTCTGCCCGATAGCAATTTGCGGCGAGGATGTAGGTTTTTAATTACAATTCTTAATTCATTGTATGCTTTGAACAAAGCACTTTTTCTATTACATTACAAACTTCGAACAATCATGTGGACATGAGGGTGTTTATTTTGAAAATTTTGTAGATGGATTTAATTTTTTTTTTACCTATACCTTATCTTAACGAATAAAAATAATTGCTCTAGTATTAGAACTGTCCCATATGTTTCCGTGATCCTTTGCAAAATTTAGCCTCATGCTCAAAACTATTTTCGCAACAAAGGAACTTTTTTGGCTAAGCGCCCAGGTATGTTAGCCTATAGTTGACGTCGTCGAATTGTTTAAGCCCTAACCATATTCCAAATTTCTGCTGAAATTGCCTTTGAAGACTTAATGTATGTGTCTATTTTTTCGATAATTACAATATGATGATCAACTCTTGGAGCGGTTTTTGATAGTCTACCACGAGTTTCTTTTGGTGTAACTATTATTTTGATCAGGCAAATATTCAAACTATGCACAGTAAGTAGAAACGCTCAAAACTTAAGGGAATCACATCATTTATTTTACTAAAGATCGTGCTGCCAAATTGTGTAATTCACGTTACCACTAGAATTTGTACTCTAAATTGACAAAGTAGTTTTGTAATAGAGCTTAAACTAAAAACTCATAGGTGTAAATATTATTTTGAGAAAGTGTGTATATCAGCCGGGAGTGGTCTAAAACAAAAGTATGCTAAATTAAACATATTCAACAAAAAGTCATGTTCTAGAATACTTCAAGAACACTCGATTTTCGAAAACTTATTCATATTCGAGTATTTCCTCATTTAAAAAAATAATTCTATGGCTGCAAAATTTTAATTTTTTCGAATTTGGCCAAAAAAATTATGAAAATTTGCTTTTTTTCTTATTTATAATATTATTTTTTAAATATTTTTTCAATTTTCCTTATGTACACATAAGGAAGTATCGAAATAAAAATGTACCGCTATTTTTTAAGCCTATATGTATATAAGGAAAAAAACTGTGTTCTCTCCGCGAGAAGAGCTTTGGTGTTTCTTGTGTCACAGCTAATTTCTGGTATTTATAATAATTTGAAATAGTTAAAAGCACAACATGAATTTCCATTTAAAAATAAAAAAGGAAAAAAAATTTTTCCATTTATGGTCCAAAAATGATCAAAATTAAATTTTTTTTTTTATTTTAAAGTTTGAAGTAATACATTGCACTGTTATTTTTAAATAATTTTTTCATCTAAATAATAGATATCGTATTATTTATTTAGTCATAACAATTTATTTTAATGACAAAAACCAGAAAAAAACCTAACGTTTAAAAATATTTATGTGTAATTAAAAAATTTGTGAATTAAAATTCATTCGTTCGCTTCTGTTATTCGAGGAAATAGCTTACGATGTTTTTAACTCGTAACCAGATTGCCTGCCTCATGGTTTCGTTTGTAGTAAACGCAGTAGAAAAATCAGTCACTAACTTAACCATTCTCTCACCTCTGTCATTAACAACTTGTAAATGTGTGAAAATATGTTTGCACTTGATGTAGTCCTTATCTGCTTTCCAGATATTACATCAATTTTGTAAGAAAGAAAGTTTTTGTAGCCCAAGGATTTCGAAAAAATGTACCCTCCTTTTGTTTACTAATTTATCCAATATGTACGAGGGCAGGTCAATAAGTCTTTAGAAAAATATAGAAAAACATTTTTATTTGGGTATTTTTTTTTTTATGTTCAACATACATAGTTTCTTTTTAGATCAATAGGCTTTGACAAACGTTCATCCAACTTTTTTAAGCCATCAGAAAATAAGAATTGCGGTAGTTCCTCAAAATAAGCATTTGTGTGTGCGATGACCTCTCCATTTGACGCAAACCGTTGTCCAATGAGCCAATTTTTAAAATTTGGAAATGGATAGTGGTGTATTCATGTTTCATCCACAGTTTCTAGTATGCGCAGAAATTTATATGGGCAGGCCCATGCGCAGGAATCATCCATGGGGGGGGTTTAACTCGAACATTTCATGTTAGGTTATGTTCATAAAAAACGTCAAAAAACTGTTTTCTTTTAATATTACTTACTTACTTAGATGGCCATAACAACCCGTTGTCAGGTTACGGCCGACCTCATTAGCTCTCGCCAGGCGCCTCTGTTTTGCGCGCGCCTTCTCCAATCATTAATGCCAAGCGTGGTTAGGGCTTCGTGAGCTTGGTCTATCCACCGGAGGCATGGTCTCCCTCTTCGTCATTGACCGGGGACCTTCCCTTCGAATACCTTTTTCGCTGGAGCTTCTTTATCCATACGATGGACATGACCCAGCCAGCGTATTCGCTGTATTGTTATACGCTTAACTATGTCAATGTCGGCGTAGAGCTCATACAGCTCGTGGTGCATTCGAATGCGATAGTCGTCACCAACTCGAACAGGACCAAAGATTTTGCGGAGAACTTTCCTCTCGAACACCCCAAGAGTGGCTGCATCTGTTGTCGAAACCACCCATGCCTCAGCGCCATAAAGAAGCACAGGTAGAATGAACGTCTTGTAGAGTGTTAGCTTTGTCGATCGAGAGAGAGCTCTGCAACGTAATTGCTTACTGAGGCCGTAGTAGCACTTATTAGCAATTGTTATTCTCCGCTTAACCTCCAGACTGACATCATTGTTGCTGGTTACGGCAGTGCCAAGGTAGATGAATTCCTTGACAACTTCTAATTTACAGTTGCCCGCTGTAACATGAGAGTCTAGATCCCGTGCTCTCTTGTTGTTGTTAGTAGACATCATGTATTTCGTCTTGCCCTCGTTTACCGTCAAACCCAATTTAGCTGATTCCTTTTCAATAGCAGTGAAAGCAGCAGTAACATCTCTCTTACTCCGACCGATAATATCAATATCATCAGCGTACGTAAGGAGCTGAACACCTTTAAAGAAAATGGTGCCATTATGATGCACACCGGCTTTTCGTACGATCCCCTCCGTAATGAAATTGAAGAGATCGCACGAGAGCGGGTCGCCTTGTCTGAAACCTCGCTCGATATTAAAAGTTCCGGAGAGGTCATTCCCTACCTTGACGGAGCTACACGTATTGCTCTACGTCATCCTGCAGAGCCTTATCAACTTTGCAGGTATACCGAACTCAGACATTGTTGCGTATAGGCAATTCCGCACTGGGCTATCGAACGCAGCTTTATAATCGACGAAGAGATGGTGAGTGTCGATTTGATATTCATGGGTTTTCTCCAGGATTTGGCGTAGTGTAAAAATCTGGTCTATGGTGGATTTACCAGGTCTGAAGCCACACTGATAGGATCCGATCAGTGTTTCTGTATACGGCTTCAATCTTTCACACAATACGCTCGAGAGGATCTTATATGCGATGGAAATAAGACTGATACCCCTGTAGTTGGCGCAGATTGTCGGGTCTCCTTTCTTTATTACAGGACAAAGCACGCTGAGATTCCAATCGTCGGGCATGCTTTCAATTCAATCGCCACCAGTTTTAAACAACTCAGCTGGCAGGCCATCAGCACCCGCTGCTTTGTTGTTTTTGAGTCGCTAGATAGCAACTCGAACCTCTTCATGGCTAGGTGATGGTTCTTCCACTGCGTTATCATCGATTGGAGGTATCGTACTGCATTCTCTCTGGGCGGAATTGGTGGAATCATCGCCCGTAAGCAAGTTGGAGAAATGCTGCCTCCATAACCTCAGTACACTCTGTGTATCTGTAACCAGATTTCCATTTTCGTCTCTACAAGTGGATGCTCCGGGCTTGAAACCTTGAGTTAGACGCTTAACTTGTTGATAGAATTTTCGTGCATCCTTCTTGCCCTGGTACACCTCAAGTTCCGCACGCTCATGCTTTTCTTGCTCCCTTTTTAATATAAACATTTAATAATAATTAAATACACAACATACTATGTACATCTGCTTATTAGAGATGTTCAAAAATATGTTCTAGAATACTTCAAGAACACTCGATTTTCGAGAATTTATTCATATTCGAGTATATCTCCATTTAAAAAAATTAAAAAAGAAATAGTCCTAGGGTTGCTATCAGAGCAGCAAAATTTTAATTTTTTCGGAATTTGGCGAAAAAAATAAAGGAAATTTGATTTTCTTCTTATTTTTAATATATTTTTTTAAAATTTTTTTTCGATTTTCCTATCTAAACATAAAGGAAGTATCGAAAAAAAACTAACCGCTATTTTTTAAGCCTATTTACATATAAGGAAAAAAATTGTGGTCTCTCCGCGAGTAGAGCTTTGGTGTTTTTTGTGTAACAGCTCAAATCCTTTGTTACTTTCACTGCATTCACCTTAATACACTATAATTTGAAATTGTCAATGCCACTACATGAATTTCTATTTAAAAATAAATGAGAAAAAAAATAAAATTTGATTTTTAGTTCGAAAATTTTCAAAGTATTTTATAAGCAAGTAATTACAAAATAAAAACACAAATAGCAAGTAATTACAATATTTATTTTTTTTTTTGTTAATTGTATATTTGTAGCAAAAATCGCTATAATGCATATTGTTATCACACAAGTTACAGAGATTTAGTATATATGGGGCAAAACACGCGAAAACGGCAGCGAAAAAATTTTTTGGCTCCGATTTGGCTGAAATTTGGCATTATTGTAATATCGATGTCCAGCAACTTGCCCTCATGTTATGGCATATCATTTTGAAGCTTGCGTATCAAGCTGTTATCTGAAGTTCACCAAAAAAATATTCAGAAATGGATTTTTCAAAAAAAAATTCAAAAATTCATTTCAATTAACAAAATTTTAGCTATTAAATTTTTGTTAAAATTAAAAAAAAAAATATAAATACTTTTTTCCTCACGAAAGTTTTTACGTCATTCAACGCAGCATAAGTCAAAGTTTTTTTTTAAAAATAAAAAAAAAATCAAAAAAAAATGGTTTTTTTTTAAAAAAAAATGCAAAAATATTTTTCAATTCGCAAAATTTTTGAGAAAAAATTTTTTTTTTCAAAACAGTATTTTTTTTCGAAAAGTACAACTAAAAACCTAAAAATTTAAAAACAAAAAAATATTCAGAAATGCATTTTTCAAAAAAAATTCAAAAATTCATTTCAATTTTCAACATTTTGGCTCTTTAATTTTTTTTTAAATTTAAAAAAAAATAAAAATAATTTTTTCCCCATAAAAAATTTTACGGCATTAAGCGCAGAATAAATCAAAGTTTTTTCTAAAAATAAAAAAAAAAATTTAAAAAAATGGTTTTTTTTTAAAAAAATTCAAAAATAATTTTAAATTCGCAAAATTTTTGCGAAAATTTTTTTTTTTTTCAGAAACAGTATTTTTTTCGAAAAGTACAAGTAAAAACCTAAAATCGTAGGTATACCAATTATTAATTGATAGAGTTTGCTGTAAGTTATGAATTTTCGAAAAAAACACTTATTCTGAAAAAGTTAGTGTTTCACCGAGGCCGAGGCGAGGTGAGGTTCTAGTTGATCTCGGTCTCGCCTCGTTTTATAAATTTAAGTCTCGCCTCGCCTCGGCCTCGGACGATATCTTGCCATCACATGCCTCGCCTCGCCTCGCTTCGCCTCGTTCTCGGCCGAGGCACCTCGGTAAAAAAGCGAGGTTTTTATTAAAATAAATAAAAAATTATATATGTATCAGGGCTGATAGGCTGATCAAGCCTCAAGAAATAAAATAAAATATCTGTTTTTATTTTTGGTGAATTGGATGAGATATGATGAATTTAATTCTTTTCTTATATGGGAAGGAGACGCATCGCCTATTTTTTCCAAGCCAAACTAAGCTATGAACCTTTTACAAACTATAAGCAAAATATGTACCAAATCTTATTTATCTACGTCAAATAGATATTGAGATATGATACAGTTAATTTTTTTCTTATATTTGAAGGCATGGTACCGCTCATTTTATTAATTGAATCTTAGTTATGCCTCTACCTTTTATAAAATATATCAAGTTTTATTAATCTGCATCAAGTTGTTGATAATATATGATGAATTCTGTTTTTCTCTTATGTGGGGGTGGCATCACCCATTTATCGTAAACTATATTACGGAGCATCCCAAATCATAAGAAACATATATGTATGTCAAATCTTTCGTCGGTCGGTTGAACGGTTTAGGAGTCCATTAGCAACGAACATACACATATTGATCTTTATTTATATACTAGCATTACCCTGTGCGTTTCGCTTCACCTTACGGGTTCTTAGAAAGACTATTAGAATAAATCAATTTCAATGCAGTGTTGTCAATCATGCAGTTTTGCTTATAGCCTTACATAGCCTTACGTGCTTCCCTAACTGATCAAACGAGGCGAAGTCACATAGAAGCTGATGCGATCCAAGCACTTCTGTGCATTAGCGCTTGGACCAAATCTGAACTCGTAAGAAGCACATGCGGATTAAAAATAAAACAAAGTTGTTTACTCAAAATAAAATACTAAAATATTAGTTAAATATAGATTTTATTACAAAAATTACATTCATATTTTGAATCTGCATATGATTCTTACGAGTTCAGATTTCGTCAAAACGCACCTCGCTCTTGGTTTCGAAAACGAGGCTAGGACGAGGCGAGGCCGAGGCGAGGTGCCATGTGATCTCGCCTCGCCTCGGTCAAGCGAGGAAAATTTATTTTTCCATCTCGCCTCGTTCTCGCCTCGGTCTCGCCTCGTTCTCGTAGTCAAAAACGATGCTGCCTCGTAGCCTCGGTGAAACACTAGAAAAAGTACAAAAATCGTGAATTTCATATCCGCGTATCTCAACAACAAATAATACTAGGGCGAATTCCTGAACGCAGTTCTATTGCTGGACATCGATATTACAATAATGCCAAATTTCAGCCAAATCGGAGCCAAAAAATTTTTTCGCAGGTGTTTTCGCGTGTTTTACCCCATGTACTTTTCTTCTGAAAAATATTTTTTTTTAATATAAAGAAAGAAAAATTAATAACTATGCATTTTTAAGCGGAGGGTGGCTACCCAAAACCTCTAATAGAAAAAAAAAAAATAACAAAATAATTAAATAATTAAATAAATAGGAATAAAAAGAGAAAATATTGGTGTAAAAAAAAAGTAAACAAAAAAAAAAAACCAAATAATAATAAAAGATAAATAAATAAACAAATATATAATTAAGTAATTAAAAATGTAAACAAAAATAAATAAATAAATAAATTTCTAAATAAACAAATAACTCACAAAATCTATAAATGAATAAATAAATTAATTAATGACTAACACACAACTACACAAAAATTAAAATATATAAATAACAAAAAGTAAAGATAAATAAATAAATAATGTATAAATAAATAATGTATAAAAAAATAAATAAATATATTAATTAATTAAATAAATTAATGTATGTATAATTGAATAATTAAATTAATATATAAGAAGATAAATAAATACTTAAGTCTATAAATAAATAAGTTATAATATACTATTCATAAATATCACTAATAAGGGGGTTGTCCGACATATTGAACAAAATTTTATATTTTTCTGACATTTCTTCCACTTTTTCAGCTATAGTTTTTATATGATGTTCTCTATGTAGCTGCTTGGTTGCATAATACCAAGGCAAGTTAAGCATCATCTTCAATAGCTTGTTCTGCAAAATTTGCAACTTCTTAATCTGCGTTTTCGCACCAGACCCCCAAATCGGACATGCGTATAAAATTATCCCTTGAACACTACTTTTCCTAAGATGACCTTGTTTTCGTTGCTCAATAGCGAATTTCTTTTGATTAATGGGTTCAACATATTTTTTGCTTTATTAAATTTTAGTTTGATTTAGTTTAATTACAATATTTGCTTCAATAACTAGACACATGACACAGTGCACACAGTTTAAAAAAAATTTAATTTTAAATGAAAAAATTTTTTTTTTTCATTTATTTTTTTAATGGAAATTCATGTATTTGCATTGACAATTTCAAGTTACAGTGTATTAAGGTGATTGCAGTGGAAACAACAAAGGATTTGAGCTGTTACACAAGAAACACCAAAGCTCTACTTGCGGAGAGACCACCGTTTTTCTCCTTATGTATCAAAAATAGCTTTAAAAATAGCGGTCAATTTTTTTTCGATACTTCCTTATGTGTATATAAGGAAAATCGAAAGAAAATTAAAAAAAAAAAATATTATCAATAAGAAAACATCAAATTTTCTAAGTTTTTTGGCCAAATTCCGAAAAGTTAAAATTTCGAATTTGAATAAATTTTCGAAAATCGAGTGTTTTTGAAATATTCTAGTACATGCCATTTATTTGAACAAGTCTAGTGTTTATGTTATGATTAGATATTCAGTTATCATTACGTAAGTAGCTAATTCTGCGAGATACTTGAGAACACCCGTCCAAAACTCTTTCGACATTGATTTCGATATCGCGATTTATATTTAGCGAAGCTAAGCCATTCAGCCGATCTTCGGACATAGTTAATCTGAGGCATGTCTTTAGACGACGTAGCGCTGAAAAGGAGCGTTCATTTGTTAATGTTGTCACACGAAAAATTGCCAGAACACGAAGCATTTGATGGACATTTGGAAACGCGTCTTCATTGCAAATATCCAGTGCTTCGAGAGAATTTTTGATGTCTTGCCCGGCAATGCGTTGACGCCAAAGTTGAACTTCATTTATCCACATGTCACGTGAACCATTATGCAAAGTTGAAATATATGACGCGAATAGATTTGTGCATGAATTTTCAATGAAGCTAATTTTTTGATGCCAGAGTATGCTTAGACGTGCATTGAAAAAACACTCGTGATACTTAGCCTTAGCGACGCGCAGTGGTCCCAAATCGTGTTTTTTTGGTTCAAAAATAACTAGAGAGCACAAATCTTGTCGAAAGTGAAAGACTCGGGCTTCGACGATTTATTGACATTTTAGTTTTTTCATTTAAAAAAAAAAAATTTGTTGTGTCTTTTTGATTAGTCGTTCAAATGTCAATAAAAGCCTATGTGCGAAAATTCCCAATGGGGGAGGGTTTGAACCCCCAAAACCCTCCCCCCTTGCGCACGGGCCTGCATATGGGTTGCAACGCATGTGCTCCAAAAGAGCCTTAGAAGGGACCACGCCGCTTCGTTTATTCTCAGCTGAGAGCAAACGCGGCAGCCATCTCGCAGATATTTTTTTCATATCCAATTTATTATGCAAAATTGAAATGATGATACTTTTTGAAACCCCTGTAGCTTCAACTATTTTGTGCAATTCTATTCTTTGGTCACTTAACACGATATCGTGGATTTTTTCGATCATTTCCGGAGTACTCACGTCTACGGGACGTCCTGAAGGATGTTTGTTTGTTGTTGATAAACGGCCACGTTAAAGTTCATATATCCAATTATAAGCTGTTGCAAATGCAGGGGCAGATGTGCCAGGAACTGAATCCAACTCATCTTTTATTTCTTTTGCTGTTAAGCCTTTTAAATATAAATGTTTAATCACCACTCTAAACTCATTTTTTCCATTTTTTTAAACAAGCAAAAGTTGTTTACTTAAATAAAAACAAAACCACTCGATGAATATGGCTGCAGCTCTGACAGATATCTAGTGAGGAATGATACTTACTAAAAACATACCAATTGCGACGCTATGAGCATCATTTCTTAGATTTTCTAAGGACTTATTGACCTGCCCTCGTATAAGACTGTATGCTTTTACCATCAAAGGATGGATTTATTCGACGATCGTGATTTGATTTCAAAAGAGTTGAGCGTAAGTTTTGGAACAATATATACCAAGGCTCCGCTATGCGTCTCTTCGTTATGCGTTTATTCGCTTTTGCGTTGGCTTAAAAAAAAAACAATATCGAGTGTTCTTGAAGTGTTCTAGAACATGACTTTTTTTGAACATGTCTATGCTAAAGTTCTTCGTCTCCTACAAATAAATCGCTGAAACGAGCAGTCAGTCGCCGAGCAGAATTTGATTCTATATGTGTTGGTTCGTTTGTCAAATAAATGTTCAAGAGACCCTGTCGGAATCGAACGAGCGAAAAAAATTATTTCTGCGTAAGGCAACTTTTTTTCGCAAATATTATTGACTTTTAAAAAAAATGTGTGCATCATTGTTGTACAAAAAATTCTTATTCTTGGAAAAAAAGTTTAAATTCTCGGAAAAGTACTTTTTTTATTTTTATTGATGAAATTTGAATATCCCTTATCAAGAGTACTTCCCAATTTGAGCCTAATTCTCAGTTTTTACAAAAAGTGCTGCACCTCTAAAAAAGGTCACATACCTTTTTGAATTTGGAGTTTGAAGATATAAAAGAAGTCAGTTTTCCAAAAAGATTAACCCTCTAGTACAGATCGTCCGCAGCAATGAGCAGTATTTTTGAAAGTGCTATTTTGAGAAGAAATCGCAATTAACCCTTGTGTCAATACTTACTTCGTATACACTTGGAATTATTTGTACTTTAGTACAATCAAATGAGGATAGGTCGAATTTTGTAGCATATATTTTAAAATTTAATATATTTATAATATAATATTATGTATCGTCGCTCTCGGGTAGAAAAGCCCTAACTCATTTTTTTTTCGAAATTTATATTTTTGGCGATCCTTAAAGATAACCCTCAAATACACGTATATTTTCGACATTTTGAATTTCTTTCAACTTTCCTCAATGGTTTCCATATTTTTTCGACTTTTTCAGTCTTTTACAACTGTTTGAACATTTTTCAACCTATTTCCTCCTTTTTACATCTCACATTTTTTCCGACTTATTCAACCTCTTCAACGTCATTTGACATTTATTTCAAGCTAAATTGATGTACATACCAGCTTGATCAAAAAGTTTTAGGACTCGTCACCGTGTGGCGCTCTCGTTCGTCCGATTTCAATTCTCTTTTTTTTGTTGTGTTGGTAGAAGTGTCATGGACGTTATGTCAAATTTTCAGCTTGACAGCTTGACATTTCTTGAAGTGACGCCGTATTGTGTGCATCTACTTTTGTGTGTGGTTTCGATTTTTTACAAAAAAAAAAATGTCATCAACTTTGCAGCAACGAGTTTGCATTAAATTTTGTGTTAAAAACGGATTTAACGGTGCGCAGACGTTGGAAATGTTGGGAAAGTGTTTTGGCGACGATACTCTAACGAGATCGAACGTTTTTCGCTGGCACGGACGCTTCAGAAATGGTCGTGCCGCGACCGAAAAAACCACGTCGTTTTCAATCGAAAAAGAAGGCGATGCTCACGGTTTTCATGGACTACAGAGGTGTTGTGCATCATGAATTCCTCCCAGAAGGTCAGACCGTCAACAAAGAATATTATTTGGGCGTTTTGAGACGTTTGCGTGAAGCAGTTCGCCAAAAAAGACCGGATTTGTGGGCAAACAACTCGTGGATTTTGCATCACGACAACGCGCCGTCGCACAATGCGATCATTATTCGTGAGTTTTTGGCCAAAAACTCCATGAATACCGTCCAACATCCACCGAATTCGCCTGATTTGGCTCCCTGCGACTTTTTCCTGTTCGGCCACCTGAAGAAACCGCTCCGCGGATCGCGTTACAGCAGCCGAGAAGAGGTCATCGAAAAATCGAAGATGGCCCTGATGGCCATACCGACGGTCGAGTATAAAAAGGCTTTTGAGGACTGGGTCAAGCGTTGGCATAAGTGCATTGCAGTCGATGGGGAGTACTTTGAAGGAGACAATATCGATTTTGATGAATAAACTTGTATTTTTCATTTTAAAAATAAAGTCCTAAAACTTTTTGATCAAGGTAGTATATCCGACTTTTTTATTAAGCCAACTGTATGTTGGCAACCGCGAATTTTCCTGAAGGTTCTCACGCATTAAAAGAAAATTAAATTGAAGATGTTGCTTACAAGTTCAATTTGGAGACCAAGTAACCATTCTCACTTAACTTGTGTAAAGTACATGCAATAACGGTTTGAAAAAATAGCGCAGATTTCCTCTCGCTAGATCAGGCCCGTGTGCAGGGGGTTCAAACTCTCCCCATTGAGAGTTTTCGTGCATTAGATTTTACTGGCAATGTTCTCACTTAAATGGAAAAGCAAAAAGACTTGCTTTTTTATGAAAAGGAAAATTAAAATTCTCTGAAAATAATAAAAATTCACCTAATGAAATACATATGTGTAAAATGTGTAACATTTAAGATGACAAACTTAAAAGTTTACTTATGTACTTTAGACATGTTCGAATAAATGTAATGTTCTAGAATTTCTCAGGAAAACTCGAAATTCGAAAATGTATTCATATTCGAGTACATCCTCAGTAAAAAAAATACTCCTAGGGTTGCTACTAGAGTACAAACTTTTAATTTTTGAGTAATAAAATTAGTAAGTATTAAAATTAGAAATTTTCTTATATAAAATCTTTCTTTTTCTTTTTCAGTATCAAAAAAATTGTACCTTTATTTTTTAAGCCTATATAGTACTTTAGACCACCCATGAAATGTGAAAAAGTGAAAAAAGTGTCTCCTTATCTTATTTAATAGAGTAACTCATGTAGTTTAAGAAAAATTTTTGTTTTTTTAAAAAATATTATTGACTTTTAAAAAAAATGTGTGCATCATTGTTGTACAAAAAATTCTTATTCTTGGAAAAAAAGTTTAAATTCTCGGAAAAGTACTTTTTTTATTTTTATTGATGAAATTTGAATATCCCTTATCAAGAGTACTTCCCAATTTGAGCCTAATTCTCAGTTTTTACAAAAAGTGCTGCACCTCTAAAAAAGGTCACATACCTTTTTGAATTTGGAGTTTGAAGATATAAAAGAAGTCAGTTTTCCAAAAAGATTAACCCTCTAGTACAGATCGTCCGCAGCAATGAGCAGTATTTTTGAAAGTGCTATTTTGAGAAGAAATCGCAATTAACCCTTGTGTCAATACTTACTTCGTATACACTTGGAATTATTTGTACTTTAGTACAATCAAATGAGGATAGGTCGAATTTTGTAGCATATATTTTAAAATTTAATATATTTATAATATAATATTATGTATCGTCGCTCTCGGGTAGAAAAGCCCTAACTCATTTTTTTTTCGAAATTTATATTTTTGGCGATCCTTAAAGATAACCCTCAAATACACGTCCACTCAAAATTTTAGACGTGGTATTTCAAAACATATAGGATTCACACCCCATTGAAAAAAGACCCTAATATGAAATTTTGAAGTTTTTTATCCAGTTTTTTTGTCCTCCTGTAAAATTGCAAAAACATGAGTTAGGGCCTTTCTACTCGAGAGCGACGATATGTACTTTTATTACGAACTTCATGTCATAACATAACATGAAATATTCGAGATAAATCTGTTTTTCGTTTTTTATATAAATTGTATTACGAAACATACATACTAATTGCGCCGTTCGCAGGTTTGGTTTAGGAAGCTGAAATTTTGGGGTTCTATAATATAGGCAAATTAACAAAAAAAAAATTAAACAAAGCCCCCTTCGGGTGTACTTTGTCCGCATTTTCAGCCACACGAAAAATGTGGGCGTGGTTTGGCAACAGTGGGTGGCATTTCCCATGCAACTAAAATACCTAAAACGTTACATCTTGGAACCTAAGGCAGAATTTCTACGCATTAAGTCGGATTTTTCGTTAAATTTCAACAAAATTGTGCACGCCGTTTACAGGTTTGAAATAGGAAGCTCAAATATTGAGACAGTTATATTTATTTCTTAAACTAAAATATAGACAAAAAAATTAAAATAAATCTACAAAATTTTCAAAATAAACACCTTCATATTGACATATTAGCAATTATTAACAAAATAGACGTAGATATCATTTTGGACTTAAATAGATGATTCCGTCTGCAGAAAGTTAGTGGAATCAATGCCAAAACGACTGAAAGCTGTGAAAAATAGCAAAGATATACCGACAAAATATTAACAGAAGCTTTTTCTATTTTATATTATTTATAACTAATTCTACCAATTCTGGACCGGCCAAAAACAGTACATTTACCAGTGAAATAACAAAAAGGTCTTCACGACATGGCACGGCAAAAAGCCGTTAATAACCGTTAAATAAAAATTAGATCTTACAAATTTTCTAGCAGTACATACATTATTAAATATGTTAGACATACGAGGGTATTCCTACACCGAGGGTATTGAAATTGAACCACATATTCACTTTGTCATTCCGTTTGTAAGGGGGCGTGGCAGTTATGAAAAAGTACATATATTCTTGATCAGCGTCACCACCTGAGTTGATTTATCGATATCCATCTGTCTGTCTGTTGAAATCAGGTTTACAGGAAATCCAAGAAAGCTAACTGAATGAAACTTTCATACATACAGGTCACATCTTCTTGCAGGCATCTTGCTATTCAAAATGGGCGAAATCAGTTTACGGACATGCCTTCAGCTCATACTCTATGCAAATTTGCCCAAGCCCATTTTGAAAAAAATTTGTAACGATTTTGATGAAACTTGGTGATTTGGTGCACATGTGAACCAAATTAGGATTAGGCTAGGTCTCAAGTTTTCAAAGGTTCGTACAGGGGCGTGGCACTACCCTAAATTTTAACCCTTATGCCACCATATCTCGTAAGCCGTGCAAGATATTGAGATGAAATTTGGTAAACGGATACATATATAATATATCTCGAATTTTGATAAAAATGGGCGGAATCGCAAAGGTGTGCGTGACACATTTCAACTGTTTAAAATTTTGATTCCGTATATCTCAAAATTGGCTTAAACGAATTTCATAAAAATTTCAGAGATGATGCCGCTGAAAGCATTCATCAATACAAGCTCAGCCATTTTACTGACAAATCTCGTTGAAGGGCGTGGCACAGCCCATAATATTTATAAACGTTATATTAAGAGAACTAACAACATAATCGTTGTGAAATTTAGTAAGGCCGATATACTTACTAGAAGGTATGTTTTTACAAAAAATTTGGCGTAATGGAGCATGTGGGCGTAGCATCTCCTATACAAGCAAAAAACGTTTAATGTTATAGATAGTGTGCTATGAGAGTAATCTTCATAATATTTGGCTTAGAGCTGGCGGCTGCTATGGGCTTTGAAATTAAATAAAAATTGACGGGATTGCAGTAGTGGACGTGGCACCACCTATATCGCCACCTATATTAACATAAAGTTGTAATAGCTATATTAATTGAACTATTGCAACAATTGGAATGAAATTTAATTTAGGTGGTTTACTTGCTATAAGGTATACCTGAATCAAAAGTGGAAGAAATAGCAACAGTGGGCGTGGCACTTCCTATAGAAGAAAAAAATACCTTAAGTGACATATCTATCGAAATATGTGATCAATCATACTAAAAGTTGGTGAAAGGGTGATATAGATATATTTGATATAGAAAGTCATTTCTTGATAAAAATTGAACCACATTACACCAGTGTTACCGCCCTAAATTTTAAGACTAATTACGGCATATACGAGTATTGCAAACTATACAACCTATTGAGCTAAGATTTGGTATGTGGGTGTCAATGACGAATATAATTTAGTTGCCCAAAAGAAGGCGAAATTAGAGAAGTGGGCGTGGCACATTTAAATTTCTTAGTTTTCATTCGATTTTTTTCAATATTTTCCATATTCTTTTGACTTTATCAACCTTTTAACTTTTTCCAATATATCCCATATGCATTCGTTTGACTTTTTCAACCTCTTTCATTTTTCTTTATAATTTTCTTTATTTTTAAGACTTTTTCAGCGATTTTGAATTGTTTTACCATTTCTTAACCTCTTTCAACTTTTTTGGACATTTTCATATTATTTCGACATTTTTAAGCATTTTTCATATATTTTCGACATTTTGAATTTCTTTCAACTTTCCTCAATGGTTTCCATATTTTTTCGACTTTTTCAGTCTTTTACAACTGTTTGAACATTTTTCAACCTATTTCCTCCTTTTTACATCTCACATTTTTTCCGACTTATTCAACCTCTTCAACGTCATTTGACATTTATTTCAAGCTAAATTGATGTACATATATCCGACTTTTTTATTAAGCCAACTGTATGTTGGCAACCGCGAATTTTCCTGAAGGTTCTCACGCATTAAAAGAAAATTAAATTGAAGATGTTGCTTACAAGTTCAATTTGGAGACCAAGTAACCATTCTCACTTAACTTGTGTAAAGTACATGCAATAACGGTTTGAAAAAATAGCGCAGATTTCCTCTCGCTAGATCAGGCCCGTGTGCAGGGGGTTCAAACTCTCCCCATTGAGAGTTTTCGTGCATTAGATTTTACTGGCAATGTTCTCACTTAAATGGAAAAGCAAAAAGACTTGCTTTTTTATGAAAAGGAAAATTAAAATTCTCTGAAAATAATAAAAATTCACCTAATGAAATACATATGTGTAAAATGTGTAACATTTAAGATGACAAACTTAAAAGTTTACTTATGTACTTTAGACATGTTCGAATAAATGTAATGTTCTAGAATTTCTCAGGAAAACTCGAAATTCGAAAATGTATTCATATTCGAGTACATCCTCAGTAAAAAAAATACTCCTAGGGTTGCTACTAGAGTACAAACTTTTAATTTTTGAGTAATAAAATTAGTAAGTATTAAAATTAGAAATTTTCTTATATAAAATCTTTCTTTTTCTTTTTCAGTATCAAAAAAATTGTACCTTTATTTTTTAAGCCTATATAGTACTTTAGACCACCCATGAAATGTGAAAAAGTGAAAAAAGTGTCTCCTTATCTTATTTAATAGAGTAACTCATGTAGTTTAAGAAAAATTTTTGTTTTTTTAAAAAATATTATTGGCTTTTAAAAAAAATGTGTGCATCATTGTTGTACAAAAAATTCTTATTCTTGGAAAAAAAGTTTAAATTCTCGGAAAAGTACTTTTTTTATTTTTATTGATGAAATTTGAATATCCCTTATCAAGAGTACTTCCCAATTTGAGCCTAATTCTCAGTTTTTACAAAAAGTGCTGCACCTCTAAAAAAGGTCACATACCTTTTTGAATTTGGAGTTTGAAGATATAAAAGAAGTCAGTTTTCCAAAAAGATTAACCCTCTAGTACAGATCGTCCGCAGCAATGAGCAGTATTTTTGAAAGTGCTATTTTGAGAAGAAATCGCAATTAACCCTTGTGTCAATACTTACTTCGTATACACTTGGAATTATTTGTACTTTAGTACAATCAAATGAGGATAGGTCGAATTTTGTAGCATATATTTTAAAATTTAATATATTTATAATATAATATTATGTATCGTCGCTCTCGGGTAGAAAAGCCCTAACTCATTTTTTTTTCGAAATTTATATTTTTGGCGATCCTTAAAGATAACCCTCAAATACACGTCCACTCAAAATTTTAGACGTGGTATTTCAAAACATATAGGATTCACACCCCATTGAAAAAAGACCCTAATATGAAATTTTGAAGTTTTTTATCCAGTTTTTTTGTCCTCCTGTAAAATTGCAAAAACATGAGTTAGGGCCTTTCTACTCGAGAGCGACGATATGTACTTTTATTACGAACTTCATGTCATAACATAACATGAAATATTCGAGATAAATCTGTTTTTCGTTTTTTATATAAATTGTATTACGAAACATACATACTAATTGCGCCGTTCGCAGGTTTGGTTTAGGAAGCTGAAATTTTGGGGTTCTATAATATAGGCAAATTAACAAAAAAAAAATTAAACAAAGCCCCCTTCGGGTGTACTTTGTCCGCATTTTCAGCCACACGAAAAATGTGGGCGTGGTTTGGCAACAGTGGGTGGCATTTCCCATGCAACTAAAATACCTAAAACGTTACATCTTGGAACCTAAGGCAGAATTTCTACGCATTAAGTCGGATTTTTCGTTAAATTTCAACAAAATTGTGCACGCCGTTTACAGGTTTGAAATAGGAAGCTCAAATATTGAGACAGTTATATTTATTTCTTAAACTAAAATATAGACAAAAAAATTAAAATAAATCTACAAAATTTTCAAAATAAACACCTTCATATTGACATATTAGCAATTATTAACAAAATAGACGTAGATATCATTTTGGACTTAAATAGATGATTCCGTCTGCAGAAAGTTAGTGGAATCAATGCCAAAACGACTGAAAGCTGTGAAAAATAGCAAAGATATACCGACAAAATATTAACAGAAGCTTTTTCTATTTTATATTATTTATAACTAATTCTACCAATTCTGGACCGGCCAAAAACAGTACATTTACCAGTGAAATAACAAAAAGGTCTTCACGACATGGCACGGCAAAAAGCCGTTAATAACCGTTAAATAAAAATTAGATCTTACAAATTTTCTAGCAGTACATACATTATTAAATATGTTAGACATACGAGGGTATTCCTACACCGAGGGTATTGAAATTGAACCACATATTCACTTTGTCATTCCGTTTGTAAGGGGGCGTGGCAGTTATGAAAAAGTACATATATTCTTGATCAGCGTCACCACCTGAGTTGATTTATCGATATCCATCTGTCTGTCTGTTGAAATCAGGTTTACAGGAAATCCAAGAAAGCTAACTGAATGAAACTTTCATACATACAGGTCACATCTTCTTGCAGGCATCTTGCTATTCAAAATGGGCGAAATCAGTTTACGGACATGCCTTCAGCTCATACTCTATGCAAATTTGCCCAAGCCCATTTTGAAAAAAATTTGTAACGATTTTGATGAAACTTGGTGATTTGGTGCACATGTGAACCAAATTAGGATTAGGCTAGGTCTCAAGTTTTCAAAGGTTCGTACAGGGGCGTGGCACTACCCTAAATTTTAACCCTTATGCCACCATATCTCGTAAGCCGTGCAAGATATTGAGATGAAATTTGGTAAACGGATACATATATAATATATCTCGAATTTTGATAAAAATGGGCGGAATCGCAAAGGTGTGCGTGACACATTTCAACTGTTTAAAATTTTGATTCCGTATATCTCAAAATTGGCTTAAACGAATTTCATAAAAATTTCAGAGATGATGCCGCTGAAAGCATTCATCAATACAAGCTCAGCCATTTTACTGACAAATCTCGTTGAAGGGCGTGGCACAGCCCATAATATTTATAAACGTTATATTAAGAGAACTAACAACATAATCGTTGTGAAATTTAGTAAGGCCGATATACTTACTAGAAGGTATGTTTTTACAAAAAATTTGGCGTAATGGAGCATGTGGGCGTAGCATCTCCTATACAAGCAAAAAACGTTTAATGTTATAGATAGTGTGCTATGAGAGTAATCTTCATAATATTTGGCTTAGAGCTGGCGGCTGCTATGGGCTTTGAAATTAAATAAAAATTGACGGGATTGCAGTAGTGGACGTGGCACCACCTATATCGCCACCTATATTAACATAAAGTTGTAATAGCTATATTAATTGAACTATTGCAACAATTGGAATGAAATTTAATTTAGGTGGTTTACTTGCTATAAGGTATACCTGAATCAAAAGTGGAAGAAATAGCAACAGTGGGCGTGGCACTTCCTATAGAAGAAAAAAATACCTTAAGTGACATATCTATCGAAATATGTGATCAATCATACTAAAAGTTGGTGAAAGGGTGATATAGATATATTTGATATAGAAAGTCATTTCTTGATAAAAATTGAACCACATTACACCAGTGTTACCGCCCTAAATTTTAAGACTAATTACGGCATATACGAGTATTGCAAACTATACAACCTATTGAGCTAAGATTTGGTATGTGGGTGTCAATGACGAATATAATTTAGTTGCCCAAAAGAAGGCGAAATTAGAGAAGTGGGCGTGGCACATTTAAATTTCTTAGTTTTCATTCGATTTTTTTCAATATTTTCCATATTCTTTTGACTTTATCAACCTTTTAACTTTTTCCAATATATCCCATATGCATTCGTTTGACTTTTTCAACCTCTTTCATTTTTCTTTATAATTTTCTTTATTTTTAAGACTTTTTCAGCGATTTTGAATTGTTTTACCATTTCTTAACCTCTTTCAACTTTTTTGGACATTTTCATATTATTTCGACATTTTTAAGCATTTTTCATATATTTTCGACATTTTGAATTTCTTTCAACTTTCCTCAATGGTTTCCATATTTTTTCGACTTTTTCAGTCTTTTACAACTGTTTGAACATTTTTCAACCTATTTCCTCCTTTTTACATCTCACATTTTTTCCGACTTATTCAACCTCTTCAACGTCATTTGACATTTATTTCAAGCTAAATTGATGTACATATATCCGACTTTTTTATTAAGCCAACTGTATGTTGGCAACCGCGAATTTTCCTGAAGGTTCTCACGCATTAAAAGAAAATTAAATTGAAGATGTTGCTTACAAGTTCAATTTGGAGACCAAGTAACCATTCTCACTTAACTTGTGTAAAGTACATGCAATAACGGTTTGAAAAAATAGCGCAGATTTCCTCTCGCTAGATCAGGCCCGTGTGCAGGGGGTTCAAACTCTCCCCATTGAGAGTTTTCGTGCATTAGATTTTACTGGCAATGTTCTCACTTAAATGGAAAAGCAAAAAGACTTGCTTTTTTATGAAAAGGAAAATTAAAATTCTCTGAAAATAATAAAAATTCACCTAATGAAATACATATGTGTAAAATGTGTAACATTTAAGATGACAAACTTAAAAGTTTACTTATGTACTTTAGACATGTTCGAATAAATGTAATGTTCTAGAATTTCTCAGGAAAACTCGAAATTCGAAAATGTATTCATATTCGAGTACATCCTCAGTAAAAAAAATACTCCTAGGGTTGCTACTAGAGTACAAACTTTTAATTTTTGAGTAATAAAATTAGTAAGTATTAAAATTAGAAATTTTCTTATATAAAATCTTTCTTTTTCTTTTTCAGTATCAAAAAAATTGTACCTTTATTTTTTAAGCCTATATAGTACTTTAGACCACCCATGAAATGTGAAAAAGTGAAAAAAGTGTCTCCTTATCTTATTTAATAGAGTAACTCATGTAGTTTAAGAAAAATTTTTGTTTTTTTAAAAAATATTAATTTTTGATGCTAAAAAAAAGCTATTAAAATTAATTTTAAAATGTTTTTATGACTTATCTACATTAGGGTGACCAAAAAAAAAATCGAATTTTTGATTTATACGTTGCTTTTATGAAAAGTAGCTAGCGTTATGTAAAAAAATGAAGCCCTGAAAAAATTTCATTAAAAAATATTGATATTTAGAGGTCGTTAGTGTCCGATTTAGGAATTAAATTCATTCTTTTTATTTGTGAGTGATTAAAACTTTTCCCAAAATACAATTTTTCATGAGATACGGGCTGTTGGAATTGATTGTTATATTTTCGGGTCACTTTGGTGATAGTTGTTTTGGTATACAGTGGCTGGGTATCTTGGCAGGATTGGAAAACTCCCGCAAATTTGGGTTTAAGCGAGGTAAACTCTTCAGCAATGTAGTCCAAAAACAGACGAAAAGATGGGCTGCGATCCGCTAGCACCTCATCTGGTGAATTTTGAGAAAAAAAAATAAGCATGTAATAGGTCACAAATTGGTCATAATTGGTCAGTTAGTCCGATTAATTGGTCAGCAAGATTCAATTTTTTAAAAATATTTTAAAAATTTCAAGGTCATTCGAAGATTTTGGCACCTCATCTGACGAATTCTGAACTAAAAAAATATGCATCTAATAGGTCGCAAATTGGTCATAATTGGTCAGTTAGTCCGATTAATTGGTCAGCAAGAGAACATTTTTTAAAAATATTTTTAAAAATTTCAAGGTCATCTTAATATTTTGGCACCTCATCTGGCGAATTTTGAAATAAAAAAGTGCGTATCTTATAGGTCACGAATTGGTCATAATTGGTCAGTTAGTCCGATTAATTGGTCAGTAATAGAAAGTTTTTAAAAATTTTTTGAAAATTTCAAGGTCATCTGAAGATTTTGGCACCTCATCTGATGAATTTTGATATAAAAAAATATGCATCTAATAAGTCACGAACTGGTCATAATTGGTCAGTTAGTCCGATTAATTGGTCAGCAAGAGAACATTTTTTCAAATTGTTTTAAAAACTTCATGGTCATCTGAGAATTTTGACACTTCATAAAAGGACGAAAAAAAGGAAGTTAAGAAATCGATAGGATTTTTAATGCTGACAATTGGTCTGCAAAAATCTTATAAGTGGTCATGCATAGAACATTTTTTAAAAATACAAATGACTTTTCTATGATACAACCCATGCAGGTACCTCGACTGTTATATCAGGTTGTCATGTAAATCAATTCATTTTTAATTACTATACTTATAATATGTTGTTACATGATGATTTAAAATTGGTCAGTCAAAACAAAAAATTGGTCAGGCGTATTAAATAAGATATAAGTAAAAATGTCTGCGTAACCTCAAACATTTCGGAAGTCTGATGTGATGATTCGATTTTGAGGCCGAATTCGGTTTCAGCGCAAAAAATTACTTCGGAAAACGATCTTTAAAAAATGTATTACTCGAATTTACCTCATTTAAGCTTGAGTTTTGGCCCGTTTTCGAGGATTTTCATTTTTCTGAGGAAAAATACTGGAACATAGAGACTAGGCAGAATATCTTCGTCTGTTTTCGGACTATAATGCTGAAGAATGTTAGACTAAGAAAAAAATGTATTCCTCGAGTTTACCTCACTTAAACCCAAATTTGCGCTGTTTTTTCGCTGTTTTCAACGAGTTTTTTTATGTTACCAAGCTACCCAGCCACAGTTTCGCAAAACAACTATCAGCATCGTGTTCAGCACACCCGAAAGCCCGTATCTTATGCAGAATTATCTTTTGGGAAGAGTTATAATCCCTCGCAAATAAAAAAAAATTAATTTAATTTATAAATCGGACACTAGCGACCTCTAAATATTACATAACACTAATTACTTTTCATAAAAACAACATATAAGTCGAAAACTCGATTTTTTTGGTCACCCTAATGTAGATAAGTCAAAAAACCATTTTAAAATGAGTTTTAATACCTTTTTTTTAGCATCAAAAATTGATATTTTTAAAAAACTATTTTTAAAAACTTTTTTTTCTTAAACTACATGAGACTCTCTATTTAATAAGATAACTGAAACAAAATTTTTCATCTTCAAATATTTAATGGGGACCGTTTAAAAAAAAAATGGAAAATTTTTTCATAAAATTTGTGTTTAACATCATTTAAGTCCACGAACGCACACAAATAAATCAAAATAGTGTATGAAAGATGTATTGGCCATTTAATTTTACATCGAAATGTCCTGGGTCGATCCAAATGTGCACAAAAACGGATGCGAATTTGTTTGTGCGCATTCCGTTTTTTGCAAGTAAAACGAATTCGTTTCGGATTTTGTTTTTTGTAAGTAAAACGAATTCGTTTCGAATTCGTAACGGACTTCAAATACGAATTCGTTTTTTGTTCGTTTCGAATTCGTAATGGACTTCAAATACGAATTCGTTTCGAATTCCGTTTTATCGAGAGGAATTCCATAAGAAAACGAGTTCGAAACGAATTCGTAACGAAATCTGTTTCGGATAAATAGTACGAAGAAACGAGTTCGTTTCGAATTCGAAACGAATTCGTTTGACACACTGGGCTATCACCAAAAATCGTTTGTTTTACAGTTGTAGATCGATAAATAAAACAACTCATTTTAAGTTAATTTTTCAGCTTTTGGGTCAAATGCGACTGGCCTGTTTCCAAAACAAACACTAAATTTTTTTTCATATCTTCTTTTCCATCGCCATTCTATTAGAAAAGGCTTGTGGAGCGAAACAAATCACACTTTTGCACATATCATATCATGTGACATACGGATGTACAACTATCTTAATTGTGATACGCAGGTATTTTTTATTTATGTCTTGTTTAATACGCCTGACCAACTTTTTGATTGGGCTGAACAATTTTAAGTCATCATGTAACAACATATTATAGAAATTAAAAATTAATTGATTTACATGACAACCTGATATAACTACGGTGACCATAAATTTAAATTGAAAAAACAGAGCAAAAATTGTGTTTGTAGAAACATATTTTTTTATATTGAAAGTAACAAAAATTCACAAAAAAAAATCAAATTTCATTGGCTTTGATCTTAATTAAAAATACTGCCGAACCAAGCGAAAAGGGCGTATCTCAAAAAATTTCGTTTCGAAATAATTGATGTTTTGCTTATGTTAATTTATTGAAATACCTTTAAAATTGGGATGGAGAAAATTTTCTTACGAGATTTGTTATATGTTTGAACTAAGACTCCGGCATTTGGAGCATTCAATTAGACAAGCAATTTCTTAAGCTATCCGATGTCATAAGAATCTCAGATATATCTTTTTTTGACAAACGCCCTTTTCGCTTAGTACGGCAGAATAGTGTAACAAACATATATGCACCAAACATTTAATAATGTTTTCCTGACTTTGTAAATATTACTTAAGCTCTAAGCAGTTAAGATCAAAGTTGCACCTCGTTATTAAAATAGCTTTTCAATTTCAATTTATTTATAATTTCATTGTACATTAAGAATAAATTTCTTTTGTATACAACAGAGTTGGCAAACAAGAATATAAAATAAGGCTTATAATTTAGGTAAATAAAGAACTTAAATACTAACAAAAATATAGATAACATATGTATGTGTATGTGCTGATTTTTTTTTTAAGAAATAAGTTTTAAAAAATTAATTGATACATGTATATTGAACATAAGTAAAGGGAATAAAAGAATTAGAAGAGAGTAAACAGAATACATAATTAGAAGATATAATATATAAGAAATAAGAGAAGTTGCTCATTTATTTAGAAAAATATTCGTATGCGGAAAGTCTAAATTTTCTTATCCCAATAATGGTCTTATAGTGATTCGGCAGAGAGTTCCACAATCTAACAGCGTTGATGAAAAACATTCTTGTTGAGTTTAGACAGTTATATTTTGGAACAATAAGAATATGACTCCTTTGCGATATACTAAATTGTAATTTATCAAATAGATATGGGGGTGTTTTAGAATGCATAAGCTTATATAGAAAAATGCAATTTCTAAAGCTGAGATAGCTTATCAAGTCACAGCCAAGAATACTTTTATTGAATTGGGAGATGTGGTCAAATTTACGTAAGCCATAGACATACCGTGTTGCATGATTAAACGCAATTGTTAATTTTAGTTGAGAATTTGAGTCTAGCTTACTATATACTAATTCTCCATATGTAATAATTGGCATAATTAGTTGAATTACAAGCTTACGCCTTGTGTCAATAGGTGTGTATTCAACTGACGGTCTAAGGTTACGTATGATGAATAAAATGTTGCGAACTACACTGTTTATGTGATCAGAACACGTCAGCGAAGAGTTCAAGTGAAAGCCGAGACTTTTTATATTTTTAACTAACCTTAGCTTCTCATTACCTATGAGCAGACAGGGTATGTCCTCAAAGAAAATTTCATTTTTTGAAATGGGCAATACATACGATTTTTTTGCATTGAGCTGAAGACAGTTACTGATAGACCATTTGCTTATATTATCAAGATCCTCATTTAATCTGTATGCAAGGTCATCCAAAAGACCGATTCTTCTGGAGATGTATAGCTGAATATCATCAGCATAAGCATGCATAGATGAATGTTTGCAAACTAAAAATACGTCATTGACAAATACAGTGAACAGTAAAGGACCAAGAACTGAGCCCTGGGGTACGCCACTACTGACCATTTTATATTCAGAATACCTGTTTCCCACCTTCACTCTTTGAACTCTATTTGTAAGATAGCTTTTCAAGAGATTTACAGCACTATCACAGAAACCATACATAAATTTAAGCTTCTCACAAAGTAAAAAATGGTTTACTGTGTCGAACGCTTTTGAAAAGTCAAGAAAACATAGGAGTGTTAACAAACCTTCATCATATGAGAATCTTATGTCATCAGTTATTTTTACAGTAGCAGTAGCGCAACTGTGACCAGCTCTAAATCCCGACTGCAACTGAGACAGAAGGTTATTTGTGTCAAGGAAATCCGATACTTGTTTTGCCATCAGAGTTTCACACACTTTGGACAAGCAAGGCAAAATACTTATAGGCCTAAAGTCACTTGGTTCACTTGCTAAGTTTTTCTTGGCTACAGGCATAACTACAGCAACTTTCCATGAGTGAGGAAAAGACGATGTGGTAAAGCAATGGTTAACAATGTGAGAAAGTGGACTTAAAATATAGGGGAGGATAAGTTTGATAAATTTCAAAGAAATACCATCTTCACCAATAGCATTCGATCGAATTTTCATTATTGATTTTCCAACTTCTTGCTCAGTAACAGCAGAAAATTGAAAACTATGCTGAGCAGCATAACTTGAAAAGTCCATATTTCCACTTGCTGGAGTATAAGAATTGGAAAGAAAAAAGTTGTTAAGCTCATTTGGATTTATATTGCATTTAGCACTGCATTTTTCACCAATACCAAATGATTTTAGGTTCAGTTTTGTAGAGCAAAATCTTTGCTTAGCTTGCCTTGTAATAAAAACTGACACATTTCTGGCAGCTCTATAGATTTCCCAGTTATCTGCAGTTGGATTTTTTTTCCACAATCGGTAAGACTTATTTCTTTTTTTAATAGCCAGATGCACACGTGATGTGAACCATGGGCACGACGTATTTTTCACTTTAATATGTCGAATTGGCACATGGTTTTCAAAAAGCCTGTGTAAAGCATCAGTAAATATATGTAACTTATCGTCGACAGTTTCACCAAACCAAACATCATCCCATGAAGTAAGACGAAGATCATTGGACAGGTCACAATAATTAATGGATTTGAAATCACGGTAACAAAAAGAATCTGAGTTGACATTGCGGGACAAGTTAACATCAAAAGTACAAAATAACAGGTCATGATCCGACAAGAAACAAATTTGATCAAACAATAACACAGATGACAGATCAGATACAATAAAATAATCTAAGAGACTAGGATTGGCATTACAAGAGAAGCGTGTTGGAAGAATATTATTGACAATCGACATACCTACGGACACAACACTTTCACATAGCGAATTAGATATATTATCACGACAAAGAAGATTGATATTAAAGTCACCACAAATTACAACAAGATTAAAGTCAGTTAAAACACTATTCAAATCACAAAAATATTGCACCAAGCTATTGCACTTATTGGGATTGTAGACACAAGATAAAAAAACATTTTTATGATTATCATATAAACATACATTTAAGAACTCAACATCACTATTACACCCAGATTTGTTTAGGAGTTTAACATTTAAATAATTACGACAATAAATAGCCACACCACCACCCTTTTTTCCAACTCTATCATTTCTAAATAGCTTGAACCCATTTAAATTATATACCGAGTCTTTAACATCAGAGTGAAACCAGGTTTCAGAAACACAGATAACATCAATAAAAGAATCCTCAAACACAAATTTAAGGTAGTCAATCTTATTCGAATTAAGGCTTCTAGCGTTAAAGTGCACAACTTTTAACCCAGAATGCTGCGCAGATATGATTTTAACCAACAATTTGTTATTATCCATAACGCTGCCAGCTGAACGCTCAGCGTAAGCCACCAAATACCACACAACGATAAGAAAATTTAGGAGCAATATTAAAATAAGCAACAAAATAAATTTTTAAAAATATTACCACTGGCAACCAATTTTTTTCATAAATAAGTATAAGAAAGTTAAAGAGTAGATAGAAAATAAATAGCACAAGGAAAATAAATAAATAACTAATAATAATTAATAATAAATTGAATAAAAATAATTTAACACATATAGACATTATAGCAATGATTCACTCAGGTTCCAGCAATGCAGTCAACGCTCTCTACGTCACTTACGAATTTTGCTTCACTGTTGCGATCTACTCTAACATACACCTTACCATGAATTGAGAAAACAGCATGCAATTTCTTCTCTCTTTTCTTTTGACCAGCGTAAAGCATTACTGCTCGATTAGCTTTCGTGAGACTTTCATGTATGTAGAATTTTTCTCCCCCACCACATTGAATGTCATTTAGTGTGAGTTGGCGTTTTTTGGTCTTACAAAAAGTTGCAATAGCTTTGCACAGCTTGGTTCGATCAAAGGCCGACAGTAGCTTAACTACGATAGCAGTGTTTTTGTTTTGTGACATTCCTCTCAGTCTGAAGATATCCCTCAGCATTGGCTTCTCACTTTTTATTGCCAGGCAGATCTTTCCAAAGAGAGCAGGTAAATTTTCGCCACTGTTGAAGGGGATACCATGTATGATTGCATCACAAGCAACAGCAGTACTCTCTTGTTTGTCTAACTGTTTTGATAGTTCAATGATCTTATCATCAAGAGCAGGATTGTTGTTGCATTCAATTTGTTTATTTTTTAGTTCTTTTATGTCTTCTTTCATCATTCCGATTTCTCCACATAAAGCCTCAACTGCTGACACTCTTTCAGTGATATTTTTTATTGTTGTTTTTATATTAATTAGCTCAGCTGTTACCTCGCCAATTCTCTGCATAATTCTAGACTCACTTGCAGCGATTCTTTCTGATAGTTGTATGACGATGTTCTCCAGCTTTGCATTTAGTGATGTATCAGAGTTTGAAGGTGTTCCACGCGATGATTCATCACTGTTCACTGCATGAGGTGTAGATGGTGTATTTTGTTGCTTACGAACGATAGGACCACTTCGTAAAGTTTTTTGTGACAAGTTGGACATGTTGTATGCTGTTTGATGTTCGTCGTCTGTTCAAGAGCGCACAAATATTTCCAAATATTTTGTTTATATATTGATAATAAAAAGTAATTTAACGCAATTTGACGTAATTTAACTTCGGAAATTTATTGAGAGTTGATACCGACAAAACCAAATGCAATACTTTACTGACTTTCAACAAATTTTGGAAACTATTTACTGGTTAATTCGCGTTGACCCTGCTGACACCAAAAAACACGTCTATTCACTTTGAAACATTACAAATATATCAATTTCAAAAAATTTTTAAAAACTTTCTATTACTGACCAATTAATCGGACTAACTGACCAATTATGACCAATTCGTGACCTATAAGATACGCACTTTTTTATTTCAAAATTCATCAGATGAGGTGCCAAAATCTTCAGATGACCTTGAAATTTTTAAAACATTTTGAAAAAATGTTCTCTTGCTGACCAATTAATCGGACTAACTGACCAATTATGACCAGTTCGTGACCTATTAGATGCATATTTTTTTATATCAAAATTCATCAGATGAGGTGCCAAAATCTTCAGATGACCTTGAAATTTTTAAAATATTTTTAAAAAATTGAATCTTGCTGACCAATTAATGGGACTAACTGACCAATTATGACCAATTTGTGACCTATTAGATGCTTATTTTTTTTTCTCAAAATTCACCAGATGAGGTGCTAGCGGATCGCAGCCGAAAAGATGCTGCTTAGTCTCGATGTTCCAGTATTTTTTCTCAAAAGACCAGATTAATAGAAAAATAAAAAATCCCCGAAAACGGGCCAAAACTCCAGCTTAAGTGAGGTACATTCGAGCAATACATTTTTTAAAGATCGTTTTCCGAAGTAATTGTTTGCGCTGAATCCGAATTTGGCCTCAAAATCGACCCATCGCATCAAAATTCTGAAATATTTGAGGTTAAGTACCTAAAAAATTAGGTTTTTTTTTTTCATTTATTTTTTTAATGGAAATTTATGTAGTGGCATTGAAAATTTCAAATTATAGTGTATTAAGGTAAGTAGATGTCTAAAAATTGAAGGTGTAGAGGATTGCCCAAAAAGAAAATGCATTGATGTTAAATACATCACAGAAAAAATGATAGAAGATTTTGTGACAAGCAACTCTTTACGATTTTTCCAGATACTGGGTATCTCATCACAGTTTTTGAATAAAGATGTTAAAACTTGGGTGGATGACTCTGATTTTATGGCTTTAAAGAAAATCGTCCAATCAATGCGAGTAGTGAATGATATTGCTGAGCGTGGTGTTGCCTTAAAGCAGGAATATAATAAATTGATAACAATCGATGAAGAGCAAAAGCAATATTTACTTTTGTTGGTTAAAGAATACAGAAAAAAATATCCTGATACAAAAAATCAACACTAGTATCTTGATTATAAATGATTTTAATATTGAGAGGTATTTTTACTTCTCATCTTAACATTAATTTTGCAAGTAAATATTTTGTATCAATAAATATAAGCTAAGCAATTAAAAATGTTTTAATTTTTTGATGCATATAAAATTTTAACATTGGTAACGACCTTTAAATATTAATTAAAAAAATTGAAAAAAAATACAGAAATAGTTTCTTAGGGTAGAAAATCAATTGAGATGGTGCCCGGTCGAAAAATCAAAAAAAAATTTTTTGATCCATATAAGAACCACCCTAATACATATTCACTAGGGGTGGCAATCCCAGGATCCCGGGATTTGCTCTAAATATAGGCTAAAGTAGTCCCGGGATTACAAAGAGACAGTCCCGGGATTTTCGGGATAAGAAAAAAATTTTATATTATACCATTATATTATATTAGACCATAAAATGCCAGTTTTATCTCTATTCGAAAAACAAACCTCTAAAAAAACACCCGTTATAATAAACATTCTTTTATATGACATATTTAAGTACAAAGTCTGCAAAATAAATACATTTGATGTGCAAGAAACATTATTGCATCAACCTGCAAAATGCACTTCAATTGTGTCTGAGCCTTAAATTGAGTAAAAATATTTTTTTTTACTGTAGCAATTTTTTGTTTAAGATTTTCTTATTAAAAATGTCACATAGCAAAAAAAAAAATATCTTTTTTAATACTTTGACTAACTTTAAGAATTTATTACTTAGTTGCTTAAAATGAGCTACAGGTCATTTATAAAATGAATCAATTCGAATTGTTGATGTTCAAATTTTATTTTTGGTACCAAAAACCAACAGCGTCTGGACGTATCATTAACTACCATTCGAAACATCCAAAAAATACGGTAATAAATACTGCCAAAAATGTTATTAACCGAGTCCTTGACATAAGTGACAACAAATACCACACTCAAAACATAGAGAAAGTTAACACAGTACTTAAGAAAAACGGTTTCCCGGAAGGCACTATTAGCAACCTGTTCAAAAACAGAAAAAAGACAAACGAACATAAAAACAATACCATACCTCCAAAAATTTATAAGTCAATGACCTATATACCATCTTTTTCTGAAAAAATTAAAAAAATCAGATATTTTCAATCAAGAAAAGTTCAATATGGCTTTTAAAACAGCCAACACACTAAGAACACTTTTTACAAACACTAAATCTAAAATAGACAAACTGGACAAATCAAATCTTATATACCAAATACCATGCAAGGGACGTGACGGATCCAACTTATGCAATAAGTTATATGTTGGAACAACAAAAACAAAACTTAGAACAAGGATATCGGGACACAAATCGGACTACAAAACATTAAAATCAACAGATCACAAGACAGCATTATCAGCCCACTGTGCATACACAAAACATACACCTGATTTTGAGAAAGTTAAAATCTTACAACGGAAGGTACACCCTCGAAATGTTACACATAACCAAAGTACCGAAACAACTCAGACTCAACTACAAAACTGACACAGCCAATTGCGCGCACATATACAGACACTTAGTAAAACCAAAAGAGACATCAGCTGGTACGTAGATGACGATAAAAACAATATTGACAAGCTGACCGCATCACCGAACAGTGTAATAATAATTTTTCAAGTGTTTTTAATTTTTTCTTAATAATTTTCTTAATAAATAAATTTATCCGAATTTGACTGTGAAATACTTGCTTTACAAAAAAATTTTTAACTGATCAGTCTTTTAATGTAATTGTTAATTTTTTCGTTTTTAATGTAAGTTTTTTCTAATTTGTATGTATTGTGGATATCATTGTAATTTGTTTTAACACTTTTTTAGTCCCTGATGATGTCTTTCAACGAAAGACGAAATATTGGAAATAAAATTTGAAAAATTTGAACATCAACAATTCGAATTGATTCATTTTATAAATGATCTGCAGCTGTAGCATTTTAAACAATTAAAAACAACAAAAGGTCAAAAGGTCAAAAACTAAATAAGGATTTATTACTTAGTATTGAAAATTGATAGTTCATGAGAAAAATGATAAAATGTGAAATTAAGTGTGTTTGTTTACTTTCCCAGTAACAATTATCCAGTAAAGAAATTTTAAAGAGTAAGTAGGTATTTGCTCACAGAGAAAAAAATTTTCATAAAAGTAAACAAACACAATCCAGTAAAAATTCGTACAAGCTGACAAGTGTAAAAAATTATATAAAAATTATACAAGTAACAATTTGCATTTTTATTTATGAAAAAATATTGACAATTGTCAAAATCATATGTTTTTCTTTTTGAAAAATGTTTGCTGGTAAAATTTTATCCAGTAAAAACTAGCAGGCTCTCTCGCAACAAATTGTCACTTTATTCTCTCACTGCCTCTCTCGTTACTGGATATTTTTTGTTTACAAACACAATCCAGTAACAATTGTTACAAATTTGTACAAATTCGTACAAATTTTCAGTTAACAAACAGACCTATTTAGACTAAAAGTATTTTTATCAATAGCGGAAATACTAAAAATGCAATAGAAAAACAACATAAGCAAAACATATCTATTTCTTATAATAAAATACAAATCTGCAACAAAAAATATAGATTTGTCTTAAAAAAAAAAAAAACACAGCCGACCTTGATTTGACATTGAAATTTTGACCAATACCTAGACCTACCAAAACTTAAGTTCTAAGATATAATTAAACTTTTGTCTGAAGCTTTTTTTCTGAAATCAGCATCTAAAGATTTTGACAACTTAAATGAAGAACACTTATGGGTGCGTCTACTGAGAGCGAGCCATTCGGTGCCACTAAATGCCATAACTGTCACATTTGAAGGAGGTGATAAAGTACTAATCAAGTACAAAATGTGGTGCACGAATTTTTAAATGTAAAAATGAAATTGATAATTTGATCATAAATGCTTGATTATCCTCTATCATCTCCTTTTAATAGTGGCTATCTTCTACTAGTCAATGTGATTTAGATGTATTAACACTCGAAGTGTTCTAAGTCAATTTTTAAGCTATTATTTTTTCTATTATTTTGCGTTCTTATTCTTCATTGCTACGCTGTGAAATAAAGCAATTTAAATTTTATATACTCGTATACAATAGTATAAACTTCTCGTTTTTTTTTTTGTAGTTCTGTATGCATTTACTACGAACTATCAATCCCGGGATCCCGGGATTGGAAACTTTGATCCCGAAAATCCCTAAACTCATAAAAGCTCCGGGATTGCCACCCCTAATATTCACCTACATATGTAAATATATACACTATTATGTGTTATCCTTTGCTAATTTCACTATAGATATTCACCTACATACTTACATATGTACAGCGTGGGTCAAAAGTCACCATGGGGTTTAAAAATTGAATAACTTTTTTGTATATACATTTATTTTCTTATTTTTTTTTAGATTATAAAATATACAATATGGAAATGTTTTTACACCATGTATGAAAAATAATGCCTTTTAAATGACCCCCGTTTTCAACTTCGCAATGATGGGCTCGTTTTAGAGCATTTTTCATAACAGCTGCCAAAATTTGTGGCTGTAGCGTTCGAATTTCGGCAACAATGTTGGCCTTGAGTTCAAGAATGGTTTCAGGCTTGTTTACATACACTCTCTCCTTCAAATAACCCCAAAGAAAATAGTCGGGTGCTGTCAAATCTAGCGAACGCGCTAGCCAATTAATTTCCTAATTTCTGGAAATTATTTTCTCTCCAAAAATTTGCCTTAAAAGTGTCATTGTGTCTCGGGTAGTGTAGACAGTGGCTTCTTGCTGAAACCACATCTTAGGTCTGTTTTGAAGAGCAGGACGTAGAAAATTTTCAATCATATAGCGATACCGCTCTTCGTTTACCGATACAGCACTTACATCTTCATTTCGAAGAACTAAGGCCCAATGATGTTTTCAGATGTAATGCCACACCATGCTGTACACCCAATGGGGTGCAATTGGCGTTGATGAATGGCTCTGGGATTTTCAGAACCCCAGAACCTGGAGTTTTGCTTACAAAGTACTAAGAATGACTAAATTGGGCATTTGTAGCTCGAGATATGAATTTTAAAGTGAAAAGAGGTCGAAAAAATTGAAAAACCACAGTATCTCAAAAACTGTGCCATATAAAAAAATTTTATTTTCATTTCCAAATTCAGTGGGAAAAAGTACATAAGAAAAATAACCTCTCATCAAAGAACAAAATTTTTTTTTGTAACGATTATACTCAACAAATTGGCGGAAAATTAATATATTCAGAAAATGTGGGACTTGGATTCATTCATTCGACCGCTTCTTACGTTGTCGTTTTACGATCGATTTCCTTCTGGTATATTTTAATTTTTGCGTAAAAGAAGTAAAATTTATGTATATGGGGTAAAACACACGAAAACGCCACCTAAGAAAATTTTTGGCTCTGATTTGGCTGAAATTTGGCATTATTGTAGTAGGGTCAGAATACGTGAAACCGTCATGTCTGAAATGTTTTTCAAAGTTTTTTATATAAATCAGTAGCTGCAAGTGGTAGAAATTAGTATACGGAAAAATTTTTTAAAAAAAATTGTTGCAATAATTATTGCTAGTCAAAGTCTTCATTAACCTTTTTTTTTAAAATGTTATAAGTTTTGAACAACTTGTCTGATCGTGACGAAATGTTTTAATTTCTGTAGATAATAAGTTGAACTTATGTATTAGATAAAAAACATATGTATTTTCGTTAAATTTTATTGCAAGTTTTTTACTGTTTTCTCGAATAACTTCTACATTTTTTGTCAAATATCCACAAAATTATACTTAAAATATTTGGAAAAGAATTGTCTTTCATTTTTAATTGTAAAAATATGAAAAAGAAAAAATTTTTCATTCAAATGGAGCAATTGAAATTTAGTGATTTTTAAAAAAGTCAGTTTTTTTGGACTTTGAGCGCTTGTAACTTCATTCATTTGAATCGAACAAAAATTAATCGAGATATAGCCAAATAAATGAAAAAAGTGCCGAAAAAGGGGTTTTTTGGGTATATCTCGAAAACGATTCTTAAGAAAAAAAAATTTTTCGAGGCGGCGCAAGTCATTAAAATTCAATTGTTCATAGAAAAATTGCTAAGTAACAACAAAAATGTAAAATTTTTGAAATTTTCTTTTTAAATACATAAGTTAAACTTATTATCTACAGAAATTAAAACATTTCGTCACGATCAGACAAGTTGTTCAAAACTTATAACATTTTAAAAAAAAGGTTAATGAAAACTTTGACTGGCAATAATTATTGCAACAATTTTTTTGAAAAATTTTTCCGTACACTAATTTCTACCACTTGCAGCTACTGATTTATATAAAAAACTTTGAAAAACAATTCAGACATGTCGGCTTCACGTATTCTGACCAGGTATCGATGTCCAGCAATAAAAGTGCGTTTAGGATTTCGGACTAATATTATTTTTTGTTTAGATACGCGGGTATGAAATTGACGATTTCGTACATTTCCAGAATAAGTGCTTTTTTCGAAAACTCATAGCTTAAAGCAAACTTTATCACTTAATAATTAGTAGACACTTAATTTTAGGTTTTTAGTTGTACTTTTCAAAAAAAATACTGATTTTGAAAAAAAATTTTTTTTTCGCAAAAATTTTGCGAATTGAAAAATACTTTTGCATTATTTTTTTAAAAACCCATATTTTAATTTTTTTTTTTTTAAACAAACCTTTGATTTATTCTGCGCTTAATACCGTAAAAATTTTCGTGGGAAAAAAATTATTTAAACTTTTTTTTTTAATTTTAAAAAAAAAAATTAAAGAGCTAAAATTTTATAAATTGAAATGAATTTTTGAATTTCTTTTGAAAAATCCATTTCTGAATATTTTTTCGGTAAATTTTAGATTACAGCTTGGCCCACAAGCTTCAAAATGATATGCCATAACGTGAGGGCAAGTAGTTAATTAAAATGTTTGAGCCACTAAACGCGCGCTTTACTACGCGTTGAAAAGCTACTGCACTGATTTTAAATTTCAGTTTTAGTTTTCAGGTTAATTTCTCAAACATTTTAACTAACTACTTGCCCTCATGTTATGGCATGTCATTTAAAAAAAAAAAAATTTTAATACATAGGTTTTTTAAAAAAAATGCAAAAATATTTTTCAATTCGCAAAATTTTTGCGAAAAATTTTTTTTTTTCAAAATCAGTATTTTTTTTTTTGAAAAGTACAAGTAAAAACCTAAAAATGTGAAAACAAAAAAATATTCACAAATGTATTTTTCAAAAAAAATTCAAAAATTCATTTCAATTTACAAAATTTTAGCTCTTTAATTTTTCTTAAAATTAAAAAAAAAGTATAAATAATTTTTTTCCCACAAAAATTTTTGCGGCATTGAGCGCTGAATAAATCAAAGCTTTTTTTTAAAAAAAAAAAAAATTTTAATATAAGATTTTTTAAAAAAAAAAATGCAAAAATATTTTTCAATTCGCAAAATTTTTGTGAAAAATTTTTTTTTTCAAATCAGTATTTTTTTTTGCAAAGTACAAGTAAAAACCTTAAAATGTGTGTTTACCAATTATTAATTGATAAAGTTTGCTGTAAGCTATGAATTTTCGAAAAAAAAACACTTATTCTGGAAAAGTACGAAAATCGTGAATTTCATACCCGCGTATCTGAACAACAAATAACATTAGGGCAAAATCCTAAACGTACTTTTATTGCTAGACATTAATTCTACAATAATGCCAAATTTCAGCCAAATCAGAGCCAAAAATTTTTTCAGGTGGCTTTTTTGTGTGTTTTACCCCATATACACTATTATGTTAAATTTTCAATGCCACTATATGAAGATCGCTTGAAAAATATAAATAAAATATAATTTTGATCCAAAAAGATTTGCTGAAGACCCAAGGACATAAAATCGTCGTCGCTCACAGCAAACCTACCAACCTCAAACCAACAACTTTTGTTCAATAATTTACACAAATGTGAAAGCTTAAACCAAAATAGTCGTGACGAGACATAACGAGTAAATTCGAGTACATATATGTAAACCAAGAGCTGCTTCGATTCGTTGGCTAGCGTAACATTTTGGGTTTAATGTCAAAACAGGCGTCACGAGTGCAAACGTTCGTTCAGTTGCTATCGTCTCGTCACGTCTATTTTGGTTAAGGCTTAACTTTCCACTTTTTTACACCAACTTCGTATTGCTGTAATTCGCCGAATCGTTGACAGGCTCAGCTTCACCAAAACAATACTGCCCGTCAGCGCTGCCTAAACTGACACAACCGTGTCAAACTGACACTCAAAATTTTCTTGGCACTCTGACTGCCACGGCACATTTTGGCACTGAGCGTGTAAGTTTTGAATAATTAGCTTTTATATAACTTTAAAATCAATGAAAATCTTATTTGAAATTTATTCGCACCGTGAACCTAAAAAGTGGATGTATGCGCATGCACCTTAAGTGCATATGCTTACTTATAAACTTATTTGCAGTTGAAGCCCTAGAAAAGCCATGTCATGTCATGCTGCATATTACAAAAAGTAATGTAAAATAGAAAAAAACACTTTACCGGCATGGATAGTCACAAAATTGTTGAGTAAGGAATGAATTTATTATATTTATTAATTATTATATTATTATTATATTTATTATTTAGTAACTTCAACGACAAACGGTTGCTTAAATTTTCGTGGCTAACTAAAAAAAGGTTCCAAGGCATTTTGTAAGTTTTGCAATCCACCCTTGTTAAACAACTTAAATCTGCTCAAATGGCATGCTTAGCGACTATTCACAACAAAAATGTCAATACTCCCAAAAACCAAGTAAAAATAGATAGTTTTAGCGAAATCGCTGACCATCGTTTTCTAGAGATAAATTAAAAACAGCTGAATTGAAAATATTAATGTTTATAGTTAAAACAATCTTCCATTAAGTCTTATTGAAGACGTACTTGACTTGATTAAAGCAGTGGATGCAGATTCAAAAATTCTTTAAAAAAAATATAATTAATAGAACTAATGGTAGAGAAACAATATGCAACATTAAACGAATTTTAAATATTTTAAAATTTCAATAAGTATTTTTCTTTAATAATCGATGAGACAAAAGATGTGAGTTGCACAAAGTCGTTGGTGTTAATCAAAAGCGGTTTCACGGGGGGCGAATGGGGGAAATTCCCCACCCCCAATAATTTAAAAATACACTTGAGAACCAATTAACAATTTTTTGATTTATTGGACTTTAATTAAGTTTTAACGCGTTAAGTGAATTCAAAGTGCATTTATTCAAATAAAACGAGAATAAGCTATTTGCATCTGCCAAAATGGTAAGTATAAGTTGATAATTAACACAATGAATGTGAAAGTTAGGTTCAGTAGTTGTGGCAGCTAAGTAGATTAAGATCCGACTTCTTTTGCTCATATGTTGATCCATTGCGATGCCACAGGGTAGTTGATGAACACTGTATAAGAATCAGTATACTCTGCTCGATATATGTCGATATAAAAAAATTTCCGATACACGTGTTCTATAATGTCTAGAACATGTAAGACAAATTCGTAGCGGTGAGAAATTTTTGGCATGTAAAAGAATGTCTCATATGAACAGAACAGTTTCTGGCCGCTACATTTTTAGATCGAGCGAATTAATTTGCTATCGCAGATATCGAGATATCGAGCTGTAAATTTCGAGGGTTTTACGTTTTTTGGCTTTTTATGGTCATATTAAAGTCTTCATAGCCATATCTCCGGTAATTTTGAAGGGAAAAATAATTGTTTGTAACGTTTTAAATTTAAAAAGATATGCTTTTTTTATTTATTTTTTATCAAAAAACTAAAATTGTTAGTAACTACTCAATTGCTTAAGTTAGTTAATAGAGCGATGGCCATCCGATACGAAATTAAAAAAAATATCGAGTTTTGGTTCAAAAATCGCTAGAGAGCGCAAATCTTGTCAGAAATTAACAATTCTTGTTAGCTAACAAAAATGCCAATATATCGTCAGAACCTGAATTTCAAAAAAAGTTTTCGGTTTTAATTATTTTAAGTTAAATGCCGAAAAAATGTTTGTACAATGCATAGAATACGTAAAAAAAATTTGGAGCGATTTAAAATGTGGCGGCCAAAAATTGTTCGATTTGTAAAAAAAAAGTCTCATATCAGAGAATAAATCGTATATTTTTTCAAGGTCACTAAGCGAAATTCATGTTATTATCTGTCACTTTTCAGTCTTCACGACAGGCTTCAATATCATCGTTTTTGATACCGGCGAAAAGAAAATTATGTTATTTTTGATAAGCAACACGTAATTGGAGAATATTCCGGCGAAGCACAGCTAGATTTTGATTCTCCTTTAACTTCTTCAAATGCAGACATCAACATCAACATTTTCAAGGGACATTGCTGCCTTCATGGGCCAGAAGAATCTTGGAGGCCTCCTGAAAACTACAATTTTCCGTTAGAACTGTATCAGGAAAAGAGATAAAAAATGTTGTCGGAACTAAGCATCTAGAACTTGGCTTGTTTTGTCGCATGTGAGTAGAGGGTTGTTTTGTAAATACTGTCCCTGGCTTACATTAGATAATCTTGGAGGGTATAAAAAAAGTACACATTTAGGTTTTCTGGTCACTCAATCTATAGTCAATTTTAAAAACCTCACTGGAACAACAAGTGTACTTGAAAATCATTGTCGACATACATATGCATCAAAGACGCAGTGGCTGCAGGAAAAGATTTTTTAAGGAATTACCACAATCCCCAATTCGACGTTCGTAATCTTATTGACGAAAACCATCGTTTGCAAAGTCAAGAGAATAAAGAACGACTTCTTCCTATAGTAAAAACAATTATTTTATCGGCCCCAAAAAATTTTCCTCTTCGTGGACATAAAGATGATAGACCTTTATTGACAATATCTCATCTTACTCATCTCTTACTGTAAGATTGAGATATTGGAAAAAAATTTTGAAACGTCTTGATACATCAAAGTTTTACGCTATTATCTTCAACGAAACGCCAGATTTGTCAAGCAAAGCTCAGGTATTTATAGCAAAAGTGCAGTTTTGTACTATTACTATCCCAAAAACACAAATTAAACCATCGGGTCGTGTGCTTAAAAAAAAGGTGACAAAATAGTAATTTATGATTATTTGAAACTTAAGAAAATTATACAGTTTCTCCCAACTTGCAAGTGTCTATAAAAAAAAATGTCTCCTTCCCTCAGATTTCGTTAGTACTTCGATAGTTCTAATACAAATAGAACTGAAGCTGCCCATGAAATATCTTTGACTGGCGTGGCTCTTGGACAAATGGTTTTGAAAGAATTGAAGAGAATGAGTTTGCAGTCATGCTTGGTCCAAATCGAGTACCTATCATTGAAATAAGAAAAGAAGCAAAAAACGCAGTTGTGACACCATGTTTTTCGCATAAGCTAAGCAGTAGCATCTCAAAATCTTCTGGAATCCGCTTAATTGAGAAGACCACCAGCGATATCAAGGAAGTGACCACATTTTTTCAAAATTCATTTCCAAAACGTACTACCGTATTGAAGAAATTTCTCTCGCGTTGGTGAACTGAAAGTCTCTACCGATATCATGACGAAGGAGTTTTAATTAAACACTTTTTTAAAACGATTTGAAAAAAAAAAAATGCTCAGTATTTCGGCTTCACTGACACTTAAAAGGCCGAAAAGTTAAGATACAAATTGTATCAGGTCAATAATTCCAAGCCCAAATCGGTCTTATGCAGAATCTGGGTGGTGTATTATTACAGTAAAGAAATAGGCACAAGGGACCGATATGAACCCCATCGAAAATTAATGGGCACACTGAAAAAAAAAAAGTTTTAAAACGGGTTCCAACTAATAAAAACGCTCTAATAAGAGCGTTGGTGCTCACTACGATGATGTGCGTTGGGATGGTGTTGCTGTGGCTGCTGTAGAGCGAGCGTTCTGAGATTGGTGCTGGGGCTCACTACGATGATGATGTTCTGGTTGACGATGGTTTGTTGGTTGGTGGCTGGACCGTGCCTTGGAGCGCCCTCGTGGCTTAATTTTTTCTTTTTCGAGTAGTTTTTCTCGGCTTTGCTAATTTAGCAAATTTTCTAAATCACGCAATTACGCGGGTTTTATATTATGTTGTATTTAGTTGCTTTTATATGGTTTTTGTTTCCTATTGTCAACAATTAAGTTATATTGAATTTAATGAAACTGTTTTTTTTTTATTATTTTTTTTTTCCATCACAATTTTTCTTATCAACTCCACGCGCTTTTCACGACCGCACTCTATTGAAATTTCTGTACTAATCTTCCTTTGCCATCGCTAAAACTGCCTTTTATATAATCTTTTTGGCGGGAAAAAAACCGCAACTTCTCCAAAAATCCCATCGCATGATTTTTATCTGTCATTGTATTTTGTTTGTGTCCTCAAATTTTTTGATGGTCGCCGTTCAGCCGTCACTACACTGCTCAACCTTTCTGTAAAAACGCACTCAACTTCGTTTGCCAATCTTCGTTGTGCCTGATAGTCGTCCAACTTAGGCTTGGGTGCACACGACAGATCTTCAAATTCTTAAACAGGGGGAAACTGCTTGAACGGCGACATTGGTTGTCCGAATGGCATGTTTTTGCGATATTAAAAGTGGGTACATCTTAATATTGTGCGTGCCACCCCAAGATTGGATATCAGCAATAATTTTTTAACAAATAAAGATGCCTATTTACAGTCAAGAAATACTTCTTTAGTGAATTTGTGTGATCAGACCAACTCATCTTAAAATCAAGAAGAAGGCCTAGGTACTTAAATGATTTAACACATTCAATATGGAAACAACTGGTGGAGCAAGAATGATTTTCAAAATAGGTTTGCTGGCCCGTAAAAGAAGAACAAACATCACTACAATAAACAAATTTTTTACATTTATCACGCGGTTAGAAATTTTGGAATATATTTTAATACTTTTGGGCTTACATATATGGCTACACCAGAATTGTATTAAAATTCAATACTGTCTAGATATTAAATTTTTAATACAAATTTGTATTAATATTTAATGCTCGTTTTTATTAAAATTTAAAAAAAAAATGTATCAACTGGGATTTGAACCTGGTTCCCTTTCAATACAAGGGTTGCATGAAAATTTTAACGACATCAGCCAACGTAGTATCATATATACGTTGGCTAAATGTAATACTTGCGATAGCATCAAATTGATTCCAAATGTTATAAAATATCGTTTTAATGTTTGAACTGTATTAAAATTTAATACAAAATGTATTACAAAATTTTATAATATATTCAAAAGTATTAAATTTAATCAAAATTGTATTAAAAATCTTTGTAATACTTCGCTTGTATTAAAATTAGATAAAGATTTCTAACCGTGCACTATGAAGATAAAAATCTCCAAAATCTATATCTTTGCCTGCGGTATTAAAAAACATAATCCTAGTTTTATCACTAAGGACTAACCAGTGGCTCAGAAATTTCAAATCATGATTTATATCAGCAGCAAGGTTCAACGAGGAGTTATTTGTAAAGGTGCATGCCATGTCATCAGCGAACGCATTTATTTTACTTTTAAAACCTTAGGAAAAGAGCGAATTAATGAATACACTAGTTTACAAATTTGAGGTTGATCTCGAGATCTGGTTTCTCATAGACTTTTTTCGATGTATTTTTTGGCGTAGATTCCAAAAATGGCAACCATTTTTTTTTCTTAAGAATCTTTTTCGAGATAACCCCAAAAAACCCTTTTTTCGGCACTTTTTTCATTTATTTGACTATATCTCCATAAACTTTTTTTCGACTCAAAAACGATTTTCAGCATTCGAAAGATACGATATGCCGGTTGCTTGAATCGGATAAGATTTTATGGAGTTACAAGCGCTCAATGTCCAAAAAAACTGACTTTTTTGGTCTTTTTTGAAAATCACTCAATATCATTTTCGCGAAGACAAATAAATCGATTCACACCGAATTTACACTACGTATCTCTTATGTTAAGAAGCATAGCTTAAGCCACAAAACTTTTATTTAGGGTGGCCCTCATACACAAATATTTTAAAAATAGCATTTTCTTAAAGTCCGCTAAATCGATTCACATGTAATTTACAACACATGGCTTTTATGTGAAGGGACACAGGTTAGATTCTTAAAGTTTTATTTAGGGTGCATACTTAGGGTGGCCCTCATACAAAAATATTTTTAAATATCATTTTCACAAAGACTGGTAAGTCGATTCACACCGAATTTACACCACGTAGCTCTTATGTTAAGAGGCATAGGTAAGGATTCAAAACTTTTATTTAGGGTGGTCTTCACACAAAACTATTTTTTAAATATCATTTTCTCGAAGACCGCCAAATCGATTCTCATGGAACTTACACCACGTGGTTTTTATATTAAGAGGCACTGCTTAGGTTGTAAAAATTTTAATTTGGGCGCATACTAAGGGTGGTCCTCATACAAAAGTATTTTTTAAATAGAATTTTCACGCAGACTGTACATGGAATATACACCATGGTTGAGGTGAGGCGATGCGCAAAGGGTAATCCTAGTCAAGAATAAAATTGGTCCAAGTACAGAGCCCTGAGGAACCCCTATTGAAATTAGTTGAGTAGAGCTAGAATGGCGATTGATCTTAACTTTCTGTTGCCTTTTGTCTAAGTATGATCTAAGCCAATTATATATCGCTCCTCTAAAGCCAGATTTATACAGTTTAAGTAACAAGATCTCGTGGTCTATAGTATCGAATGCCTTCGTAATGTCCACGAAAAGAGCAGCCGTATTCTGTTTGTCATTTAATCCAGAATATACACTGCAACAAAAGTTTAATAGGGCATCAGCATCAGGACACCACCAGACGCATAGTCATTATTGCAGTTAGCTATAAATTTATAGCAGGTATTTTAAAAATAGATGTTTCCGCATCAAAAATCCAGATTTCGGACAAAAACAGGCTTATTTACAAATGAATCCAAATGAAGTAGCGAATTGCCAAAATTTTTACGCATACTTCTTATATTTTGATGAATAGGAAATTATTTGAATATATTTAGTTATAGCCCAAAGCTTGAGAATTCACAGTAATACAATTTGCAAAAGGAATAGTGAACAAGTTTTCATCTAGAACAGACATAAAAGCAATAAGATTATGTTATCGGTTCTAGATCATCTAATTTGTTAATAATTATGTACATAGTTGTCACCATCCCTTTTAGGCAAATATATTTTCCCATTCCTAACCCAAATATATTTAAAACCTTATTGTTTTTTAACTTTCTCTGCTTCTTTGAGTAATATTCTGTACGATAGTCTAAAGCAGTGGTCGGCGTCCCATATGCTCGCGAGCAAACGAAGAGAATAAGCGAGAGTAAGCAAACTGCGAAATGAGCTGATTATTTCGTTAATGCACTGCAAAAATGTTTGAAATTAAATGGCAAAATAAATATTTTTTCGCTGAAAATTTTTTTGGCAATGCGCAACACTTAATCTATAAGCGAGTTTTAGGGGTAGTAAATAAATTTCAAATAAAAAGACATTTTATAACTAAAATTCAACCCCTAAAATAAGAAATTATATGGAGCGTAAACAGCGAATCGTAGAAACATTTTTCACAGTGATTGGAGCTTTTGTCATTTCTCTCTGTTTTGAGAGTTAGAAAATATTTTAATTTTGCGCTCTGCCGACCACTGGTCTAAAGCCTAAACCAAAATAGACGAAACGAGACATAACGAGTAAATTCGAGTGTATGTAAACCAATGTTGATAGCCAAAATGAACCTACGTAATTGATCGAAAGTGAACGAAACATTTTGACGAGACGTAAGAGTTCCGTAAGAACCGAACTTCAAAACGTTGCTACTCGTCATAACAGCTTTTTCGGTTCGTTGGCTAGCGTAACATTTTGAGTTAAATGTCAAAACAGACGAAACGAGTGCAAACGTTCGTTCAATTGCTACCGTCTCGTCATGTCTATTTTGGTTAAGACTTAAGCTGTCATTAATAAATATCTTTCAGTACTTTGCACATCCGAACATCTTAGTTGTAAAGTTATTTCTGTTTATAAACTTATTTCTCATTACCTCTTTTTTCTTTAAAACAGAAGTGAATTTTACCATCAGTATATCAGTGGATTTGTTATTGACATTGTCTTTAATCTTTTTTACAAAACAATCATCAATTTTAACATTTGCCCACGGTTGCCACTTTGGTCCAATTGGACCAAAACTGGTACTTTTTTTTAGGTTTGGCCCGCTGATTTGGTCCTTTTTGAGAAGTATCAAAAATTAACATTTGTATATACATACGCATATATGAACATATCTACATATGTATCTGGAATGACGATGAAAACGTCTAAAAACTGGAAATTTCGTTGCTGCACTACTTTGAATTTTGTTCAGACTTTGTGAGAATCTTCGTTAGGGCTCCAAAGAAGGAAATTCAAGTGCATACAATTTTCGGATGCGTCAGTTCCCGCCTGGCCGAATTGAAGCATATGAAAAACGTAATTTCCAGGCTTCAATATTTTTAGCTGTAAAAATTTTTCTGTTTAAGATATAGACAAACTTGAAATGGCATCTTAAAGCTAAGAGATGGAAGTATTTGTGTAAAGAATATAAATTCACACAATTTGAAAACGCGAAAATTACACGGTGCTGAAAAAACATGCATTTTTTTTTTTTGATTTTTCGTGATTTTTAACTGGCTCCAGTGTCGCGACTGCTGGATATAAACCATTAATATATCTTACAGATCAAGAACACATATCGGGGAAGAAATAAAATCTACAATTAACTCTTTCTGCCTACTTTTTATAAGAAAAATCTGTGCTTGAAATTTCGAACTTTTGAAAAATTTAATTTTTTATGCCATTATATCAGCATGTGAACCACGAAGCTTTCAGGATATTTAGTTTTAACCTTGAACTTCAAAAGCCTGAAATCTCGTTAACCGATTTTTATCCTTTCCACGTGTTCATGTGGCTCAAAAGAAGCAACAAAGAAGATTAGAGTGAGTTTTTTGTTTTAACTTCGAACACAAACATCAATTGTACAAATGAGAGGAAAAAAACAACAATTTAGGAGAGGGCGAACAGAACGGCACATGTCCAGTTGCAAAAATGTTAACCAATCGCGAAAAAAAGGCTTATGTCTCTGAATTAATTATTCGCTTTGCTATCAAAAAACTAGCTTTTGGAAGTGTACCTTTGTGTGCCTTTGATAAACAATTTTGCTCATTTAATAACATGTGATGTCGATATAATTATAACACAATTTAAATTATTACGACGAAAAAGCAAAACAACGAAAAACAGATTTTTTTTTTCGTTTTAGTAAATTTTCTGTTTTTCGTTGTTTTTCTTTTTCGTTTTTCATATGAAATGTACGAGGAAACAAGAAAAATGCGCCGTTCGCAGGTTTGATCTAGGAAGCTGAAATTTTGGTGAAATTTTGTTCAAAACCGATTCTATAATATAGCCTCATAGAACCACAAATTTTTTAAAAAAAAAATAAAAATACCTCCTTCGGGTGTATTTTTCCGCATTTTTAGTCACACGAAAAATGTGTGCGTGGTTTTACAACAGTGGGTGGCGTCCCCATTCACCTAAAAATCCCAAAACGCTATATCTTGGCACCTAAGGCAGACTTCTTCTACGTTTTAGTAAGTCGGTTTTTTCGTTGAATTTCAACGAAAATTGACATAAACTCTGTCCGCGCCGCTTACAAGTTTGAGCTAGAAAGCTCAAATTTAGGAAAAATAAATAAAATCCCTCGCTTGAAGTTTGAAAAAAAAAACACCCTAATGCATTCCATTCCAAGTCACCGAGGTTTTGGCCCGACCCTCTTCGATTTCGCTAATTTTTTGATATGTTTTAGTGCGTATTAAAAGCAACAAGCACACCAATTTCCAGTATTGTATTCAATACCGTTATTGAGTAATCGGTTTTTTAAATTTTAAGGCAAAAAATTTTCAATTAACGATAGACTAGTAATTAATATTGATATCAATTAAAAGTAGGGTATCATTCTTTTTGTATTTGAATGTTGTTTCTGAAAAAAAATTATTCGAAGTAATAATCAGTTAGTTATTAACGTTTAAAGATTAAAATTGACATTTTCGAAAAGTGCGACACCTTTGATTTTGCTTCAAAATTCCACTCTATATTACGCAACTTTCAAGCTGTAGTTCAAGATGTGCATGCATTTAGCTTGCCGCCGCTATTTCAAAATTTTCGTGAATACTAAGAATTTTTTCGCAAAATATTTTTAATTTTTTTACCTAAATTGATGTTGTTGTAGCCGCCAGCTCGCGAACAAATTTTTATGCGCATCCCTGGTCTAAACAACATCCAGCAACAACAACAAACAACATTTTAAAGTCTTTTTGCTGTCATTTTCAAATTCGTCAAATCTACAAAAAAAAACCAAATTGCACTACAAACTAAAACAATTACTACATTCGTCAAGACACAATGTGGAGCCGCACAGTGGCAAGATTTGACTCTTTTGATTGCAAAAATCATTACTTCTGAACGAATAAAGATTTTTTGGTAATTTTTTTTTATATGATAGGAAATTCTTATAGCTACTACAGTGCCAAATTTTGTTGTAAAAGATTTGCTGAGTCCGACGCAATTGATTGTTGAAGTTGAGTTTTTTGTAGGACGGAAAAATTACATATCTTCTGCATATAAAAATTAACTACTTTGAACTGACTTTGAAAACTGCAGAAAAAAGTGATGGAAATGTGAATGGGCTTGGTATATATAACTTAAATTGTAACTGAAATTTATTTTTGAAAGATTTATGCTCATCCATTTTCTGTGCGTATTAAAATATAAGTTGGATACAATTTTTTCAAATTCAGACATTATGCGTTGAAAAACTATTTTCGGTAATCTGAAGATAATCTCTTACGGCCAATATGAACTCTGCTTGACTTGATGTGCTTTAAAAAAAGTTTGAATGATGTAGCATTTTTTATGTATGTATATGTTGAATTTTTCAATTTTTCGTAGTATAAGTTAAGAAGAGTTCTCTTGTAGGAATAAATTTATTACGTGTCGGAACGACTTTATATGTGTTACCGCCCAAGCTAGTTTTTAGGAAAAATTACTTTTTCCTTGGCTAAACTAGCTCATCCGAAGCATGTTTGGATGAACCAGTTTAGTCTAGGATGAACTAAGGTTATTATTTACTTTAACGCCCTCGCTCCCGATATTCTTAAAATTTTAGTATGTTAGGGTTCGGCCGCGGTTCATTCATTATGTCGAACACGGGCTACGCTATCACACATCAGCGTTGGATATATTATAGTGAACCGCGAAGCCGTTTTTGAACATATTGGAAGATGTAAACCTTGCGTCGCGATCAAAGGCCGCCCACTTACCCTAACATATTAAAATTTCCTTAGGCTAAGCTGGTTCATCCAACATGCTTCGGATGAACTAGTTTGGCCTAGGAAAAATTAGTTTATCCTAAAAACTAGTTTTGTCGGAACATACTATATACTGCAATTTTTCTTTTGTTCTACCCTACCCTTGAGATCCTTACATTGTAAAGAGGTTTTCCAGCCTGGGTAAACTCGCCGGACGTCCAGGCGTTCGTGAAATAATAACGCTTTGAATTTCACTTTGAACTCTGGGTTATTGTTTATTTAATAACTTTTACAAAAATATTTATTTGATTCAGGAACTCGAAGTTTTTGCTTTTGTGGTGCTTCTCAAGTCGCTCCTTCGCCGCACCGTAAACTTGGGACGCCTAAAGTGCACGCAAGGCTTTGAAATCCAGGCAAGAGATATGATCTGAGAGGTTCGTTCAAAACTAGCCCAGCCGGACCGAAGTCGGCGCAAAAATTCTTTCGAATATTATCAAAGTCGGAGGAAAGACCCAATCAATTTATAATATTCCAAAGGAATCTTTGGTGGAACTAGCACTAAACGGCTCGGAACAGTGACTCCAGATCAGATGAGACGAAAACACTTTCAAACCAATGTCAAAGTCGCAGGAAAGACCCAATCAATTTACACTTGTCAAAAAGTATTTCTCGTGAGAAAACCTTCAGCACTTTTCCTACCCTTACTGACCTTACTCCTAACTGGGATTCCTTAGTCCTGGTGGTTCTTAGGACGCCGCCTCGCTGCAGGATTGGCTCCGGTTTGACTGCACTTGTGACTTCTAAAGAATCGCTTCTCATGTAATGTGCTGCTTTCTCACTGGGTGATCCGTGCTGTTGTTGCTCACTGGGGTTCTGCACGTGTTGATTCTTGTGCAAGCACTTGTTGTTGTTTCTTGTTTCACTTTGGTTTTTTTCTTTATTTGTTTACTACGGTTTAGACTTGTGATCACGTTGATCGCTGCTTGCTGACTGCCTGACTCTGCACGATGCGAAGTGTTTTATACACATTTCAGCTGCATAGCCAGAACTGGTTTAGGTTGCGTGTTCGATCGAACCTGTTGAATTGCATGTTTACGCGCTATATTTTGTGACTCCGTTATTGTTGCATGTTCTCGAGCTATATATGGTGACTCCGTTGTTGTTATGCAGACTATCTTAATAATAGAGTTTAGCTACTACAGCTATTATAGCCTTCTTAGCTATTTAGCATTGAAGCTTTATACCAAGTAAAAAGCTTATTCAATAAAAAATGAAATAGAAAACATTATCATGCACATTAATTTGTTATTTATTTTATAATTTTTTCTTAGCTTTATCGCACTTTCTCAACATACCCACTCACACCATGTAAAAATAGACATATAGATATTAAAATAATTATATGTATAAATTTACGTGGTCCAAGGCATAAATGTTAGAAAAAATTTACCCAGCATGCTGTGGGGCTCGGACAACACAAACAAAAAATTTCACACCACCATTAAGCTACAAATTTAGCTACAGTTAGTTTTCAGTCTAAGCTTGAGTTGACCTTTTGACAAGCTAATGTTATAAACTTCGCAATTATTAATAAGAGTTGTCATGCGATTAAAAGGAGCTGTAGCCATATAATTAGTTCTAATAACCGGTTGATAAAATAACTGATAAGAGTTACGAGTACTCCTCCGATTACTATTAAAATGTATATAGTTAAGAAGCTCTGGTGCAGCAAGAGACCCAGTTACAAGTTGATGCAGATAAAGTATATCCGCAATATTTCTACGCGAGCTCAAAGACTGCATATGTAATAACTTTAAACGATCCTCGTAAGGAGGAAGGCTTAAAGGGTCAATCCAATTTAAGCCATTGAGAGCAAAACGAATAAAATTTTTTTGAATTCTTTCAATTCTATTTATATGAATATTATAAAATGGTGACCATACTTGGCTAGCGTACTCTAAGTGAGGGCGCACTATTGTATTATATAAAGTCACCGTTACTAAAGGGCTATTAAATTCTTTTGCCCACCTCTTAATAAAGCCAAGCAGAGATGAGGATTTTTTACAAATTTGATTAATATGTTCATTAAAAGTCAACTTAGTATCAAAATGTATACCTAGGCCTTTGACTACATCGACACGACAAATATTTTTATCTTTTAATTTATAATCAAATTCCACAATAGTTTTATTCCTGGTAAAAATCATAGCTTGGAATTTATCAGGATTAAGATGTAAGTTAATCTTAGAACACCAAACTTCAAAGGATTTCAAGTCAGACTGAAGTGGAATAGTGTCACCAACCCCCTTTACGTTCCTGTAAATTTTCATGTCATCTGCATATACTAACAGATGGGAGTTTTTAATAACATGTGTAACGTCATTAATTGCTAAAATGAACAGGAGCGGCCCCAGGTGGCTTCATTGCGGAACACCTGATGTCGCGCTAAATGGGGAGGAAAACACTCTCCTAAATTTTATTTGATACGAGCGATCAGATAAATAAGATTTAATCCAGCTGACAAAACTTAAGGGAAATCCAAGTTTCTTTAACTTAAACAAAATCAAATTATGTGGTAATTTGTCAAATGCTTTACTGTCAGTGTAGATGCAGTCAACTTGCCCACCAGAGTCTAAAGAGCTTAATGCAAAAGAAGTGAAATCAAGGAGGTTAGAAACTGTAGATCTGCCATTAACAAAACCATGCTGACGAGTTGTTATGACTTCACCACAGCACACCTTAACCTGATCGTATATAATATGTTCAAAAATTTTCGGTATTGATGATAACTTAGCCACGGGCCTGTAGTTTGAAACATCATTTTTACACCCTTTCTTGAAAATGGGGCTAATGTATGCATTTTTCCAAAATTTAGGAAAATAGCTTTCTTGAATTGATCTATTAAATAAAATACTGAGGGGCTGACTCAGCACAGAGCTGCAGTTTACTAAAACTGTCGCAGGAATACCATCCGGCCCGGAGTTGAAGTCATCATCAACAGATGAAATATATTTCTCTATGAGGTCAGGAGAGAAAGATATCTCATTAACCGAAACTAAAGGGTCGTTATCCATATATTCAAAATAGTTGATTTCAGGGCTAAATAAATCCATAGAAAACGATTCATTAAACAAATTAGCAAACAACCCGGCTATAACTTGTGGGTCGCTAGTGAGCCCGTCAACTGTTTTAAACTCGGATGGAAACCCGTCAGATTTTTTTTAGAATTAATAAAACCCCAAAAATTATTGGGGTCATGAAGAATATTCAGCCTAATTTTATTCAAATATTCAGAATAAACCAAAGCTGACATATCTTTAAATTCAAGAAACAGTCGCTGATAAGCAACAAGGTCATCACGGTCCTGGCTACAAACGTATTTATTCCATGCCCTATTACGGCCATTGCGAACTTTTTTCAAATCCTTTGTATACCAGGGGTACGAGGAATTATTAACGTACCTCCTTGTATATGGAACCGACAATGCTATGGCAGAAAAAAGTTCACCATAGAAAAATTTAATGCAATCATCAAATGTATTGTTATTAATAAAAGTAAGTAAGTCGTCTAATTTATTTCTTAAATTTTCATTCAATTTTAAAAAGTCAGCTTTCTTAAAATTGAATTCGTAAATATTAATGGATGAACATGCATTAGTCAAATTTTCATTGTCAGATTGGTACACAATACTCAAAGGTGGATGATAGGAATCTACCGTAGACAGAGCATGGATAGCATTTCTTACAACAACATTGCTACTATTTGTAGCCAAGACTAAGTCAAGTTGTCGTCCATGGCAGTTAGTTATACAACTTACTTGTTGTAAATTTGAAAGTATTTCGTCAACAAAAATTTGTTGTTGTCGAGTTTTTGGACAAGATGAATAAAAATATGTACCATCGTCCGAAAGAGTCCATTTTAGGTCAGGCAGATTAAAGTCACCTAACAACAAAATGTCGTCATTAGTGTCTAGTTCATTAATAATATATTCTACGGCCATCGAAAGACATTCGTAGACATCTGCGCTACTATTTGGAGGAACATAAGTGTTAAGAATGTATAAATTAGAGTTACAATGTGTAACCTTAACACATAACAGTTCAATATTAGATGCACAGGCAATTTCAACTAATGAACTGGTTAAATGATTTTTTATAGCTATTAAGACGCCTCCACCAACAGAAGAAAGATCTTCCAAGTGTCTGTCTCTTCTAAAAACATGGAAACTATTATCAAAAAGTTCCATATTGAGAAAGCTGTTGCTTAACCAAGTTTCGGTAAACACGAAAATATCCTCAGAGAAATTCTGAGTTGATAAAAAGATATCTTGCGTCTTGGAACGCAAACCCCTTACATTTTGATAGTAAAGGGATAGCCGTTTCAGTTTTTTGAATTGGAACGTCCAGTTTTATCATTTTTTTTCGATTTAAATTCTGAAATATAGATATTATCCACCCATGCTTTAGATTTAAGAATTGCAGAAACCTGAGAAGACGCCACTGTTATTTTAAAAGACGCATGAATTGGTTTATTTCCGAGTTTCCTGCAAGAAACGAAGGCGTCGGCAGGAATAATTTGATTTTTGTCTGATAAAATTTTTAACGCTGTCAGAGGTAGTGTTGGAATGAAGTCTTGAAATAAAAATCGATTTTAATCTTGGTAATGCCTGCAGGGAAACCGGTGGCACAGAGCTATCAATCGCAACATCCGCCCGCGGATTAGCCAAAATTGACAGAGGATTATTTATAGTGGAGGAAGGAGATGGAAGATTGCTACTAGAGATTATAGCGGGAAAATTGGGAGTGGGTGAAGAGGTATTTAGAGAGCTATCCACGGGAGTTTTGTCACGACTGACGGCCGCACCGCCCACCCTCCCCACATTACCCAGATTTTTATTTAATTTTTTATTTATTTTCTTATTTAATTTCTTATTAGACTTTCTTTTCTTTCTTAAGGAAATAGCTTGTTTAGGTAAAGTGGAGATCGAAGGAGTGGAAGCAAAAACCATAGTAGCCTCGGCAATAGTTTTATTTTGCAAACTAACATCCGGTGAAGTAGCCTCATTAAGGCTTTTTTCAATTTGGGGATAATAGTTAAGAATATCTCTGAAATTATTATTCAGATTGTTAAGATTTTCCCCAAATTGCTTAATTTTTTCGTAAAAGACCGACGGGGAAAGGGGTCTGCAAGATGGACAGTACCATTGCAGGCCCGAATGGACAGAGCATAATGAATCAGTAATAGATTTTGCTAAGTTTACACAAGAGGCATGAAACACCTGTTCACAGGGACCTGAACAGGAAAACATAGAATTCAATATATTTTGGCTTTTGCACTGATCTCTTAGAGAGCAAGCTAACAAATTTTCAGAGGAAAAATAATCCATCTTGAAATCTTAAAAAAAAAGAAAGCAATTTAAAATATTTTTAGAGCAGTGCAAAAAGGGTTAAAAATCAAGCAAAAAATTCACCCGCTAAGCAGCAACAACAAACACAACAGAGTTTAAAGTCTAGCTTTGTATACGAACAAAGCACAAAAGCGAATCAAAAACAAAACTGTTGCACTGCTTACACTGATTTATTTTGCTTACAGAAAGTAAGTTAATATTAACATAAATGTATGTTTGTGTGTAACGCAAAATAAACAAAACACAAAATTAAAGCAAAATTATTAATATAATCATGCAATTTTTTAAGAAACGACACTAAATTAAACACAAAATTTATTAATTATTAACTAGCAAATATTATTAGAAAATAATAATAACAAAATCACAATACACTTAAAAACACTACCGACACTGACAAAGAGACGAAGTCAACTGCTTGCTGCTTTGCTTAAATATTTTGATGTGACTGTACCTTTGCTAAATTTCTTACTATGTAGAATATTTTGTCCTCACAACATCAACTGTTGCACTATCTGTAACTCCAATACATAAAATACCTGTAATGCAAAATTCATCGAAAGAGTTAATAAAAATTACTTATACAGAAATTACTAAGCAGGCAGTTTTACATATTCTGAAATTTTAGTTTGTTTTTTTCTCTATACAAATCGTTTGACATCTTTTTACATGTTCTTGTAATCCTTATGTAACTTTCAAGATTGCAGGAATTTTACTTTCAAAAGCATTAGTGCAATCAGAAAAATTTTTAGTTAAAAACTTATTGCATATGATAGATTCAAAAACTATAAGAGGTAGTTTTTGATCAAAACAAAAAGGTGCGCCCACTATTAAAAAAAAGTGGTAGGGGCTGTAGTTCAAATTAAACTTTTTTAATTATGAACTATGACTAATCAAATAGGCACTGCACACCAAATAAAATGTTTTTCAGTTAAAGGCTTAAGACTTAATATTTCTTATATGCATATGGACTAAGGGTGCTATATCAACAGGTTTGTCGATAAAAATCGCTCTAGCACTTTTACCGGCAAACTCTGATGCCTAGTTTGTTCTGAAAATATGTTTAGAAAGAGTCAGTGATAGTTCAGCTTGAAGTCTTGTGAAGTTTACTTTTAAGCTCCACTGAAAGCTCAAAAACTTCGAAAAAACAGTGTTTCAAAAACAAAGCAATAAAAAAACAAAAAAAAAAAAATAACGCACTATTTTTTTTTTGTTTAATTAAAACCAATACATAATGCTTTTACAAAAAAAAAAAAATACATCTTTCTCTCAGCCTTTGTTGAATTTTTCAGCTCAAACATGAAATTTTTATCCCAAAAATTCAATTTTTTGCAAACTTCAAAAATGTCTCAACTTTAACTAACTGTAAAAACTAAACTACTTATCCGAATGGGCTGAAATTTTAAATTTATCTGCTTTCGACATTTTTCTATCAGATGCAAGTATCAAATTTGTCAAATAGACCCACACCAAAATCGATTTTTGCAACGCTTTCTTAAAAAGTTTGCCACTGTGCGCCGTCGCTTTTTCCTTTGTGTTTTCTTTTTATTTGAATTCAAGTCAACGCTGTGCCTCGATAGCGTTGAAATTCTGCGAATTTTTTTCGCTTGCTTGTGTGTCAAATAACGGTGACGGCAATGAGGGCGGATAGGGCCACTACGTGCCCATCACTGGTTTAATTCAGCGGTGGGCATAGGAATCTAACAAAAGAGCAAAACAACAACATCAAGCAACAACAGTTTTTTTTTTACTTTCATTTCCAAATTTGCCATTAGCACAAAAAAAAAAACCAAATTGCACTGCAAACAAAAACAATTGCTACATTCGTCAATACACAATGCGGCGCCGTCGTTTATGCCTTTGTGTTTTGTGTTCATTTGAATTCAAATCAGCGCTGTGCCTCGATAGCGTTGAAATTCTGCGAATTTTTTTTCTTTTGCTTGTGCGTCAAATAACGGTGAGGGCAATGAGGGCTCATAGGGCGACTAAGTGCCCATCACTGGTTCAATTATGTGCAAAAGTTATTGGATTGACTGATACTACCGTAATCTACATCTATATATTAATACGTAAACATCGAAACTTGTGGTACACTTTTTTAGTATTTACTATAAAGAGAGGGGAATGAAAATTATATCATTAGAAAGGTACTGTTCCATAGATGAGCAGAAAAAATAAAGTGTGTATGTTGTCGTTAAGGCAGGTAAAATAAAGTTCACAGAGACCTATGATTTCCCCATACAAAATGCTTTAACACCTAATGAGGAAAAACGCTGTCACGACTGAGCCACCTCACCGATTTTGATGAAATTTACATGAAGATAGGTTGAACCTTAAGTAAATATATTTGTTTATAGTGGGCAGTGCCACGCCCCTAACAAGGAAAAAAGTCTCTACGACTAAACTAATTGACCGGTTTTGATGAAATTTAGTTTGAATTGATCCCTAAACAATATTTCTAAAAGCCATAACTAATACTAATACATATACTTTTAGTTTTATGCAACATAATAATAAGATTGGCTCAGTTGATTAAAATGTGAGCATCTTTGAACTGACATAAAGTAGGAGACCTAGGTTCGAATCTCGTCGGTGACAAATAAAAACTTTGAATTCTCTGAAGTTTTTAAAATGAAACATTAATAAATTAAGTTCCAATTAATAAGCAGTAATAAGGGATATGATAAAAACAATTCGGTTTCGGTTTTTTGAGAAAGTTTTGTAGTTAGCCTGATTCCCAGGTTAGTTAGACCTAACAACGTGGGACACCAGGTTAGAAAATTCAACCTGAGATTTGGTAAAAATTTGGTTACATCTACCAGATTTATTTTCTAAGTGTATGCAGTAGCTTTGGAACGTCGGTGTAAATTGTGTCAACTTGGTGACCCTTTTGTAATGCAGTGTTCAACGAAAAACGGACAAATTAGAGACCATTGAGCGGCCAGGAATAAGACTATGTTGGCATAACCCTTCTGTGTGTGACAGCTGTGCATTAAAATAATCCACAGCTCTTGTGAATTTTCGAAAGCATTTAATAAACATTTATAGGGCTCTTAACTTATACCAGAGTATTTATTCGCCTCTTAAAAAAATAAAATTAAATCTTGCGATCAAAATTATTTATAAAGCATTTCAAAACTCCCAATTAAGATGTTTACAAATACAAAAAATACTCAAAATTTTAAAAGTATTTATCAAAGTTTTAACAACGTCTTGTGAGAGGTTCTTAAATCGTCTGTAAAAGTTTCTTTTTTAAGTAGAGCTAAGGTATTTATAAGGTCTTAAGAAGGATTCGGAAGATCTTCATAAAACGCTTATAAATATTTTTGTATTCAAACATTTTAATATTTATCAAGATCTTTAAAAAATGTTTGATAAAAGCTTTTTAATAAATAAAATTTATTTTTTACTTTAAGAGCCATACATTTTATTGAGCTCTTCAATTTCTGAGTTTTTAAGTTCTATATAAGTGCCAATATAAGCTTCAACTCTTACGCGAACTCTTTCCAAGAGCTCTATAAAACTTTTTTTGGTTTCATGCATTTATAGAACTCTTCGCAAGAGCTTTATAAAACTTTATTTGGTTTCATTTATTTATAGAACTCTTCACAAGAGCTCCATAAAACTTTTTATCGAAAAGTAGGGTTACCAAACGTCCGCAATTCAATAAAAAAATTTAAATGACCAGTACTCTTATAAAAATAGTAAATAGCTTATAACTTAAACATTTTCTTAAAAATTAAAGTTTTGGAATTTGATAAATTCTTGATTCAAGTCTCCAAAAGTAGTACCATTTTTTTGACTTGTTTACTCCGTTTTCACATTTTCGCAAAGTTAAATATTATTTCATTCAACAATGCTAGTACATCATAAAAATGACCGCCTACCTGTACACTGGTTGTCCAATGACAAGATCTGATCAATTAAAGACGCCGAGAAACAAGTTTTACTCAAGAATTCGGAAAGTAAGCCACAAACAGAAAAATATATTGAGGCCACTGTTGTAGAGGAGCAGATCAAAACACATCGGTTTCATGCTCGAAAAATCTCCATGTGACAAGTGACCCAACTTTGATTAAAACTTACAATAAATACTTTTATTTTGAACAGAAATAATTATTTACGGCGAAAAATTTAGTTTTCGGAAGCTATGAAAGGAGGGTCAAATCTTGTGATACGAAGACTTGATATGAAATCGATTTCATCTTCTCTTGAACATTGGCCTTAATATATTTTTCTGTTATTAAGCAAAACTCGTTTCTCGCCCTCTTTAATTATCCAGATCTTGGCATTGGACAATAAAAAAATATGAGGCACAAATTACCAAAACTAAATTGAGAAAACAAAAATAAACGCAAGATGGCCCAAAATATGTTTATTCGAATTTGGGTTATAATTCGTATTTCTATAAAGAAAATAGCTCATAAAACATCTCTTTCTTAATTTGCCACTTGTTCATATGGTAACCCTAACAATGGACACAAAATTATTTTAAATAAACAATTTTAGCAAATTAAAACTGTCAAGTTTTATTAAGCCCTTAATATAATCCTTAAGTTTAAAGAACCTCTTATGAAGCTTTAGAGATAATCCTTAAGTTTTATATGCCACTTATCGAGGAATTTTAAAAACTTGGCGTCGTCGGCCATCTTTTTTAATATACATGCCGACGAAATAGCAACAACAACAAAAAAATAAATGCGTTTCTTTTTTTTTTTGCCTAAATATTGATTTTTTGTGCAGTAAATCATTTTATTTCGATTTGCTTTTACCTAAAAAATCACTTAAACGTATTTTGAGACATAAATATTAAAGAAAAACCTAAAAATTCATTTTAGCCCAAATATTTTATTTTTCTAATATGTAATATTTCAGAAGCGCGCTAAGTTTTTCGAAGCAAAACCCCAAACTTCACGATAAATCTTTGCTCGCACGTAAATTTTGGTCAATAATTGTGCCGAAAATCATAATTATTCGTTGCATCATTTTCATATTGCCATTTTATAATTCCATTTGCTATTCTCTTTTTATCTATTTAACTTTGTAATACTGCAAAAAGTATGTATACCAAAAACAAAATCTTTATTAAAACTTCGTCAAAATAAAATAAACCTAATTAAAATTCCGTTCGAAAAAAAATTGTGTATAAATATTTCCAAGAGCACAAAATATTTATAGACCTCTAGGTGTATTAATTCATTAAACTCTTGAATAGGTTTTGAAAACGTCATAGCTAACTCTTACATAAACCTCTTGAAGGTCCCCATAGAAGGTGCCCTTTTGGTCTTAAGTAGCATTTATTCTGTGTTTTAAAACCTCTTTAGCGAATATTTCCAAGAGTTCTGCTCTTAAAGAATGGTTATATAGAACTCTTGAAGAGCCTAATAAATGCAAAAATGCCTAGTGGGAGGGTACCCATTTCATTTTCAAGCTAACATTTTTTATGGTTGTTTATGCTTAAAAATTCTGAAATTTTACCAGAACTCCTGATATTATATTGTCATATGAGTGGTTTTATCTGATCAGTTTGAGAGATGCCAATAATTTGTACAGTTTAAGCCAAAAAATTAAAAATTTTAATACAATTTGTATAGAGGTACGCAAGTACCCTGTCACCTTGGGAAAAGTGATTTTTTATCACAAAGTAATCTTTATCTTTCACTATACTTTCAAAAAGCTTAGTAACGGTGGATAATTTAGATTTTTTATATAGATGATAATACCAATGAATAATAAAAGTTAACAATATTTTATTCTTGGCGAAATTACCTAAAAATGTTTAACTTGACATCATATAGAGGCATAATATACCAGACATTCAAGATATTGAGCTTTATCATGTGCTTTGCAAAATTAAAGAACCTAAGTATTATAAGAAAAAAAAAGTTACGGCGTTATCTTCGGCCAGGCCGAAACTCACATACCCTACACTGTACTGAAAGTACATACATACATATGTACATACCTTTTCAATAAATGTTAAACAGACGTTGAAGAGGTTGAATAATTCGAAAAAGATGTGAAATGTAAAAAAGGCTTACAGAGATTGAAAAATGTTGAAAAAGTCGAAAAAATAAAAAAACTATTGAAGAAAGTTAAAAGAGGTTGACAAGTCTAACAAATACATATAGGATTTATTGGAAAAAGTTAAAAGATTGAAAAAGTCGAAAGAAAATGAAAAATATTGTCACTCTGTATTGTTACTCTTGTAGAACACTATATATAACAATTGGTCCCAATTTTTGTAATTTCATAACGATTACGTTGTTAGTTCTCTTATTTTAACGCTTATAATTATTATGGGCTGTGCCACTCCCTTCAACTAGTTTTTTTTTTCAGTAAAGTGGTTAGACTTGTATTGATGACTGCTTTCAACGGCATCATCTCTAAAATTTTTGTAAAAATCACGAGTGCCGATTTCGAGATATACAGAGTCAAAATTTTTGATTGTTGTAAAGTGCCACGCCCACTTTTACGATTTCGCTTACTTTTATTACAGTTCAAGATATATTTGATATATATCCGTTTACCAAATTTCATCACAATATCTTGCACGGTTTACGAGATATGGAGGTATAAAGGTCAAAATTTGGGGCTGTGCCACGCCCCTGTATGAACCTTTGGAAACTTATCCTAATCCTAATTTGGATCACATGTATACTAAATCACCAAGTTTAATCAAAATCGGTGCAACTTTTTTCAAAATGGGCTTGGACAAACATACATAGAGTATGTGCGGTGGGCGTGTCCGTGAACCGATTTCGCCCGTTTTCAATAGCAAGATGCCTGCAAGGAGATGTGACCTGAGTGTTTAAATTTCATTCAATTAGCTTTCTTGATTTTCCCGTAAACCTGATTTCAACAGACGGACAGACAGACAGGCAGATGGACATAGCTAAATTAACTCAGGTGGTAACGCTGATGGAGAATATATGCACTTTTCCATACCTGCCACGCTCCATTCTATGTGTTACAAACGGAAGTGATTATACCCTCGGTGTAGGGTATAAAAAATAACAACCAGTATTTGTATAAATTTAGTGAATCAGAAATGGATCCAATAATTTTACTTCAAAATTCACAATTGTACGTTAATAAATCAATTAAAATTTGTGTTCAAAAGGTTTTTTATATACATAATATGTTTTTTTTGTAATTAAAAAAAATAAATACATACATGTAACATTTTTTCATTATTATAATTTTAATAGTTTTCATTTTTAATGATGGACTTTTCTTTTTCATCTTATTTGTGCTATTAATAATTGCTTATCATGTGATAGTGGGTGGAAATGCACCTTTTCTTACTAATACCATATGTAGTGCAACAATTTTTTTAAATTCGTTAAAAAATTCCGATCAAATTTTGCCCTCCATAAAAAATTACACACATGAGAAAATTTGCGAATATCAATCCGTCTTTTAAAATTTTCATAATACAAATCTCCCAAGGAATTGATAAAAATTTCATTTTGTTTTGTTTTAATGCCAAGAAATATCGATACATAATATGAAAACATAAATTTTTCAATGTCTTCCTTTTTATTGCATCAGTAAAGTGATGGCGCAGTCTGAAATGTCCAACCTTTAATTTAAAAATGGAATTGTGTTCCAATGCGCCAGAAGTGAAATTTAACTTTTACAAAACAAAAAGAAAATATGTGTTAGTACTCGCAGTGTATGAAAGTAAAGACATTCCGATTTGTCCGAAAAAAAATTTAGCACTCATGGTTTTTTGGTCAGAGCCGTCTCCATTCTGTCGAATTGTACAGAAAATGATCGACTGTAAAAGGTCGAAAGAAGCCAAAAGTATCGAGAAGTACACAATGCGAAAAAAATTTTCCGAAAAATCGTTAATACAAATGTGTGAATACAATCATAATTTTCCTGAAATATATACAATGCATTATTCTTTTGAGATGTATGACATTTTCTTTGATATTTTTCAAGAAATTTAAGCAAAAATGTACTCTCGAGCTCCAAAAAGTACATTCCGACTCTAAATCAGAGAAAAGTTAAAATTTTATCACTGAAAAGTTTACAAAAGTGTCAAACAGTTCCAAATACTATCGACAAGAATTGGGAAAGTTGCGATTAATCAAAAAGGTTTTATAAGTAGGAGCCAACAGTTGGACATCTCAGTGTTTTCAGTGCAGTTAAAGTTTTGGTTGGAAATTCGAATATTATTTAGCTTTTCTTTTTCTTTCTTTATTTTCTTTTCGCTTTGAAGCAAAGAAATATTTTCTTTAGAAGAACATTCAATTTTGATCATAAATAAATTGTGCATTTCCTGTTCCCATTATGTTGAAATGCAATTCAATTGATTCGGAAATTTCATTTGAACTGACAGTCCTAAGCAGCAACGAATTGACTTAATAAATAAAATCTAAGAAAAAGTTGATGTATAAAATCTATCGAGTTTGAGACAAGATACTGTTTCCTTCTTAAACTATATTTTTTATGCTTAGACATTTTTATTACCTTCCGCCATGAATTATGTTCCATTTAACATTGCTACATGTACTTACTTACTTAAATAAATACACAAGTAAGTCTTAAGAAAATGTTTTGAGGGCGCAAATTGGGTGTAATTTACAGTTTAAGTGCAGTTGATTGTATTTCGATTAAAAATGAGCAATTGTGTCAGACAAAAACTGTGTACGGAGTGCTTGGGTAAACTTTAGAGTCTGTCCCATTCGATGATGAAATTTTGACATTTCTCTGAGGTGAATATGACTAGCCCCAGGGCTATTGCAAATTTTGTCAAGTAATAGAAATTGAAATAGCAATCAATTGTAAACTTACATTGTAAAGTTATGTCAAACATTTCTGACGCATTCTGGTGGCGCATGTAAAAAATGTTTACTTATAAAATATTATTAAAAATTTTACAATCTCTTTAGATTTGGCCACAGGATTTGCTAACAACCATGAAAATCTCCATAGCAGCTCTACTGCAGCGCAATCTATGATTTGCCCCGAATGTCTCACAAACAAAAGAAAAAAAAACCAATAATGGCGAAGTATTTGGCACAAGTTATCGTCCCTGGAAGACAGGCGTACAGCAGTGCTTTTGCCAAAGCGCTCACATAGTAAGAAATTACAGCTTTACGATGTTCTGACGGTGGATCACAGGAAGAAAAACAATCAGAAGCAAATGCAAGATCAGGTTAAATATGAAATTTCAAATTTAATTCATGTAATATTTTCTTGCTTATTTTAGCAGGCATGACGCTCGATGAGACAAGACAAATTTTAAATGTTCAGGATTTAGAAAACCAACCGGAAAATCTCAAAAATTATGAACATACTTATTTTCTCTGCGAATGAAAAGGCGAGAAGGGGTTCATTTTTTGTTTTTGCAATCAAAAGTCTTTCAAGCGAAAGAACGAATAGAAATTAAATTACTTATGAAGGCACAGGCTAAAAAGCAGCAACAAAAGGGATCCAGTTCCAGTGAAGAGCAACAACGATGAGTCTTCTCACCCAACGGCAAATCGATGAAATACTCTGAATTTTCATGTATAAAAAGCTATACCCTTTGTTTTGTATGCTTCACAAATGAAATTGTTACTGTGATATTTTGTTTATTAGTCAAAAAAAAAAAGTCAAACGGAAATTTGAAAAAAAAGTCAAACGATTTATCTAATTCTAAACTTATGTTAATGTATAAAAACTAAGTTAAAATACCATACTTATTAAGAATTTTCTTTTCAGATTGTCATGCTTACTCAAATAATTCGTCCGGAAGGGTTAACCAAAAATTTCCCCAAAAATTTTAGGAAAGGAAGTAATTGCTGCCTTCAACTACGATGGTGTTAATGGCAAAAAGAGCTTTAAGGAGTTTAAGGCTCTAAACTTTGTAATTTTCGGTTCGTATACTATATAAATTAAAATAATCAACAGTTTCTTCCATTTTAGAGTCCCTTAAACATGACGGGCTTAATGACAAGGAATATGTCAAAGAAATTCGGAATGTCTTCAGGGCTCATAAAAATAAAATTTTTAAACAAAAATATGACGAAAAAAAAAAAAAAAAAAATATGTTGAATTAATGTTAACTTAAATTTGTTATATATATATGTTATATTATATTATTTGTTATGTTTGAAATCTTCAGCTGCAATTGAATTATGAAAACTGTTGCAAACTAGGAACTTTAGTCATTTTCAGTTCTTTGAAAAAACATGTGTAGGTATAGCATTCGCCTGATGGTATATATTTTATTGCTTTTTTTTATTCTTTTGAGGAACACTTACATACATATACATATGTATGTATATGCAATATATATAGGAAGCTTGCATACTTTTTATATTATATATAAGCGATATCTAAGCATGCTGATTATATACTTTTATATTTTGTGAAAGATGCTGAAGGAGTCTGTTTTTAGCTGCATTCTTTGTATATAGAGCTGCAGGCAGTATGCAGTCTTCTTTGTATATGGAGCTGTAGGCAGTCCGCTCGCTGAATGCCTGCTTTGTATATGGAGCTGTAGGCAGTCTGTTTGTTGGCTGCCTGCTTTGTATATGGAGCTGTAGGCAGTCCGCTTGCTGACTGCCAGCTTTGTATATAGAGTTGTAGGCAGTCTGTTTGTTGGCTGCCTGCATTGTATATAGAAATGTAGGCAAGCTGCCTACAAAGCGGCCATCCCTTTGTAAAAAGCATTTACAGTTGTGGCTGGGGTTGTGAGCATTACTGCCTACAATGAGTATAGCTATTCATCGATGTTGTGTATAAAATATTTGCCGCTGGGCATCTACATTTTAGCTTTAAATTATAAACTATTTTGTGAGGAATTCGGTTTTGAGCTAATTGAACTAATGATTTTCAGAAACTTAAGTTTAAGAAAATTAACATCTTTGTTCAGTTTGTGTATTTCTTTTTTTTTTTTTTTTTTTGAAAATGTGTTTGCTGCAGCGCAAATACGCTTATAATGTTTATAACGAATTAATTTGTGAAGCTTTTTGGAGGTTTAAAAATGAATAGAATTCTGTTGACTGTTAATAGTTTGAATTATAAATACAAAGAAACCTTCGGTATAACTTTTTCTTAGCAATAATGGGAGACGACACAAGAAATGTAGAAATCATGCTGCAAGCAAATACATATGTATATATCTATACTATTTATATAAAATTGCTTATATGGAAATGGTTTGTAACGCCAAAATATACTGAACCGATTTTAATAATTTATGTTTTAAAACAACATATTTGCATTAAAAAAGGTTATTGTATACTTATTTCTATGATTTTTTAAAGTTAAAAATGCTATTTTTTAGGATTAAGTGTTTTGCAAAACCTCGCACAATATCCGTGTTTTATTGGGTTTGGTTAAACTAAAATTTCATACAAATGCGAGAACGAGCTCAATTTTCAGTTCATTTGGTTGAACTTTTTTTGTCTTTGCTAAGGTTTGAAGCATCATAGACACAAACCTAAAATAATCCAAAATATTAGGCAACTGTTCTGGAATTTAAAGGAGCGTTCTAAAGTAACGCGAGGATGTGCATCCAGTCAGTGGTAGGCCAAAATATTAACCCTTTGTTGCATACTGATGCAGATATGCATCATACATTTAAATTGCTCGCATGTTGTAACGTATAAAAATTTTATTTGAACATTCATTTTTTATTAGTTGTACGATGTATAAGCAACGTTTATATAGATATTAGCTGCGTTTTATTCGCCATCTGCTGCTAGCTATCTTAAGCTAGCAACTATAAATGTATGGGAAAACAAAAACAAAATCGTAGACTTGGCAACTAAAATTATAGTTGCTAAGTATACAAGCAAGTTTCTTAAATGTCAGTGCTGCCCAGCCGATTTGTGTTTTGTATATTGTGATTTTGTACTCTGTCAATTATGAAGTTTGAAATTAAAAAAATTTTGACATTTACGAAAAGAAAACATATTTTTGAATTGAATTGAATATTTTTGAAATGTCTGGAGGCGAAAAGACATAAGCAAAAACAAAACTATTTGGCTATTTGGCGCGCAAGGACGAATTGATACATGTAAGAAAAAAGCGAAATACATATGCGCATGTACTGGAAGACATGATAGCCCAGCAATTTACCAAATCTCGTCGTCACTCATCATCATCATCATCACTCATTTTATTTTTAATTCAATTCAATTTTTTTTTAGACAGCAAAAACATACAACACAAATTAACGTCAGATATCAGCTTTTTGACCAGACATGTCAAACTTTTGTGCTACCAGTGCTACCCAGTCAACTCTCAGGCAACTTGTCGTTTTATTCGCACATAGATAGCAACTTGGCGAATAAAACGCGGCTATTATATTGTTTTTGTCGTTGTCGTTTTGAAGGAATCGGAAGTCACAGTCAGTTACATCAAAGTATTGTAAAGTCGCAAAAATTGATCTTAAATTTTACTGAGAAAAGTAATGAAAAAGTGAAATTATATTTGAAAGTAATTTTTTTTTTGTGTAAGTACTATCATAAAAAGCAATTTTTATTTATAATAAGAATCACTTTTTGCACGAAATCTGTTCTATTCGTGCATTTCATACATGATGCAAATCTGCAACACTATGCGTTTACGTGAAAAAAATTTCATAACGTTTATGAATGGCTAACTTTCTGTCTGATACAGATCTGGTGAAGGTTTTGGTAGCTTGGAGCGACAATGAAGATGATTTTGATATCGGACAATAGGATGAAATTGCCGATAAAGGCGATTACGAAAATCACGGAATTACTATCAGAAGAAGGATGATGATATCCTCAGAAATAACTAAATATCTTGGAATGATCTGAAAGCTGATGTTCGTTATTCAGGTGCCCAATGTATGGCATTATTGTGGTCGTGCTGTAGGAAATACAACAATATTGAATAGGTACACTGGTCGTAAATGTGTATAAAAACATTCAAGGATTTCTTCATTTTAACTGACATAATGCAGTGGTACCAAGAGTATATCCAACTCATGAGGGGCTGCATAAGATTCGACCTGTTTTGATCCACTTCATAAATAAATTTTTGTCCATTCCTAGAAAAGAGTGTCTACCTCTGGTTGAAGAAATATGTGTTACAAAAAATCGCAGTTATCAAAATCAATATATGCCAGCTCAACCTGGAGTTACAAATAAGTGGAATATCCGGATTTACTTATAATTTCGAAATATGCACCAAAAAAAAAAAATTGGATGAAATCTTACTCAGCGGCTCAGGACTTACATACATACTCCAATATATTCAACACCAATTTCATGGCGGCCTTCGGCTGCAGTTCACTATAATACGTCCAAGACCGGCTTTGCTAGCCGCAGTAATTGCACATACAAGTTAGTGAAGAATGTTATTATCAAGCTCAAAATAAATAAAAAGGAAGTCCGAGCGCGCTCTAAGTATATAGACTTGCTCAAAATAATCCCACGGATAACAAACTTCAAGGCCATCGGTCATGTGTTGCATTTTTGGAATAATTTCCAAATATGCATTCTTTTACATTAAACAATTATTTTATTTTTTTAGAATAATAAAATTCCTTCATAATGCATGGCGTTGCAGATATGCACCATGTGGAAAACACCTATTTTTCTGGAAAACAATGGTCCGAAATTTTTTTTAATAATGTTTTCAATGATTGGATTGAGGAATGTGATTCAAAAAAATTTTTTGTTTTTGAAACTAGAAAATCATGCAACGAAGGATTAAAATAGAAACACATAATAAAAAAAAATAGTGATGAAACAACAGAGAACGAAAAGAAAACTTTGGTATTAGCTTCTGCGACACTATAAAAAGAGTTTGAAATGATTTGACAGCAATAATGAAAATGTTATCGCCATTCGTTGTGGTGTACGTTGTTGTAAACATAGTCAATAGCCTAATTGCATAAAGGTAAAAATTGGTAAAAGTAGGTAACTTTGAACGACTGTATCTCAGTCAATCATCGTTAAAAATACTTTTATGGGTCAGCATTTTGACGGAAACTACATCACCTTTCTTTTATGTGAACCGAAAAAATCTCTAAATCTTCTCTAAAAAAATGCTATCCAAAAATTAAAAAAATTGAAAATATTGAAATTTTTCGGTTTTTTTTAATAGTTTTTTAACTTATTTTGATGAAAAAATAAGTTCTTTGATTTTATAAAGTATCATTTCGATAGGAAATTTTATCTCTACAATATGTCTCCTGATGCTAAAAATATACAGTTTTTGAGTTAGGATTAAAAATATAAAAAATGGGCAAATTTGCACCGTTCTCAGAAGTCCAAGTCTTAATTTAATCGCATTTTTGGCTACATCATTTTTAGAGTTTAATTGAACATATAAGACAATAAAATACCTTTTCTTGTTAAGAATGCATTACATAATTTGTCATTTTCCGACAACGGGGCGTGGCAACTTCCATGCAACAAAAACACTTAAAATGCTATATCTTGGCATCTATGATACCTACAGTTGTGAAACTTGATAAATGGATCAACATTGGTTATGCCAAGCTACTCGAAAAATTTGAACGGGATGGAACTTTGGGGCGTGGCATTTCCTAAGCAAAAAAAACACTCAAATTGTTATTCTTGGTGCTTAAGCTGTGAAATTTGGTGCATGGACCTAATACTCTGCAGTAAGGACTGCGTAAAATGTGAGGTTGTACAACGAGGAGGGTGCGGGCAAAGCAGCGAAATATTATGTTGAAGCTATGGAAACATAATAAAGTTTATGTTTGTTTCTTTTTGGCAACATATACAACAGGCTATTTGATTATTTAAAATCACTAATAAAAATGCGGTCGAAAAATTTTACTTTTATTTTCAAGAAAATTTTGTGCTGTCAAAATTTCATCAATCAGTAAAAAGATATCGAATGGGACAGCAAAATTTGAAATTTTACTCACTAGAGTAAAAATTTTACTCAATAGACAAAAAATGGTTTTCACCGCGATTTGCCTAGGTAAAAAGACCATTAAATTGTGAGTTACGTTAGGTTATAGAGGCAGTCAGCTTAAAAACCATCGCTCTTATTTGAAATAATGATCCATTGTGATACTATGATACAGTCATCAATTCCACGTAGTAGAAACGACCAGATTTCAAAACGAACTATTTGAGTTGCTTATTTCCAAAACACGATCTGATCGAATTTTTATGAGATTGAGTTAACTACAAATTCTTTATGCAAATCACCTAGGATTCTAATGGGCAGGTTATTTTGTTCGAAACACAGCACAAAAGGCACCCATTTTCTGTTGTTCGTTCAGGCCACGTTTTGTAAATAAGAGACGCAATTGGGTTATACCTTGTTTTAAGCAGGGTGTTTTGAAGGCTCTACCAGTTCAGATGTATGAACTGTATATAAGTTACGTCAGGAATTTAAAAGCAGATACATTCTAATGATTTGCCCAGAACTAGAGCGGTGGCGGTCAAGCGGCGACGAATAAACGCTGTCAAAAATTATAACATACTTGATCATGTGAAATTGAACAGAATTGTGGCGTACGACTGGTGAGCTGCCGACGCTTAGCCGTCGATTTAGAACAGTGGTCGGCACCCCATAGGCTCGCGAGCAAATGAAGAGAATAAGCGAGAGTAAGCAAACCACAAAATGAGCTTGATATTTCGTTAATGCACTGCAAAAATGTTTGAAATCAAATGGAAACATAAATGTTTTTTCTTTGATAATTTGTTTGTCAATGCGCAACGCTTAATATACAAGCGAGTTTTTAGGATAGTTAGTAAATTTTATAAAAAAGGCATTTTATAACTAAAATTCAACCCCTGAAATAAGAAATTATATGGAGAAACGTAGAAGCATTTTTCACAGTGATTGGAGCTTTTGTCATTTCTCTCTCATTTGAGAGTAAGAACATATTTGATATTTGCGCTCTGCCGACCACTGATTTAGAATGATTTCTAGTTTTACGTTGGATCAGTGTTGCATTTCTTTGTCATTCCCTTTGCCCATACGATTTTCTCATCAAAATTTATTGTTTACAAATTTTGTTTTTGTCACTCTCTCTTCCCTGATTTCTTGTGAGAGAATCGTATAGGGAAAAGAGAGTGACAAAAACAAAATTTGTAAACAATAAATTTTGCTGAGAAAATCCTATTGGCAAAGAGAATGACAAAGAAATGCAACACTGATCCGACGTAAAATTAAAATTAATTCTAAATCAGTGATCGGCAAAATGCAAAACTCAAATTTTTCCTTGCGCTCAAAAAAGAGGGAAATCAAAAGCGCTCTCACCACTGAGAGAAATTCTTGTGTGTTTTAATATGTTTGCATATATTCTTACAATTTTCATATTGCGTTTGCAGTTCTTTGTTTTTAGCTATTTGAATCTATTTATTACCGAGTGGATAGGAACAAATTATTTAAAGAAAATTCATTCAAAATTTATAAAGTGAAGTTATGAAAAAATGCTGTTTTTATGAAAACTTATGATATATTTTTTGTTTTAATTCAATATGTGGCAAGAAATTTCTTTCTATTTTCCCTTAACGTATTTCCCCTAAAACGCGCATACAAATTAAACATTACGGTTGACCAAAACAATTTTCTGCGAAAAAATAATGTTTTTTTCATTCCACGTTAAACATTTTTCGCAGTGCAATAGTAAAATGCGCAGCGCGAACCTACTCATTCAATGTTTCAATTGAAACTGAAGTGTTGAATTCGTTAAGCAAGAGCGAATGCTTATGCTCTTCGCTTGGCCGCGGCCAGATGGGCTGCCGGTCACTGTTCTAAATCGACGGCGAATCGTCGGCAGCTCACCAGTCGTACGCCGAATTCTGTTCAATTTCACTTGATCCTAGGTGGGCACAAGTTCTTCCGCAAGTTCTAACGAGAGCGTAATTGAGAGTAACGGGAGAGCATTTGTGTATACGTATACAAATGTGAGCGCACAACAACGATTCAATTCTACTTCAGCGGAGTAGAACTTCATATGGTTGTTGTACCACTACATGGAAACAAAATGTGCATTCATGTTAGTGCCCACCATTGCACTTGATCAAGTATATTATAATTTTTGACAGCGTATATTCGTCGCCGCTTTACCACCACCGCTCTAATTGTGTTCAAAGCATAATTCACTCCAAAATGTACACTCGGAGGTTTTTTGGGGTTGGTGATTACGAATCCGATGTCAGAATTATGAAATTCAAAATTGCGGATCCAATATGGCGTCGTTTTATGCGAAACATTTGAAACTTTTAAAAAATGATTTGCAATTTCGTACTAGCGGGTTTTCGGGATCGCTGATTACGAATCCGCTGTCAGAATTGCAAAATTCTAAATAGCGGGTCCAATATGGCGTCGCATTTTGCGGCCAAACTTTGAAAATTCAAGTAATTCACTCCAAAATGTACACTCGCGGATTTTTGGGGTCGCTGATTACGAATCCGATGTCAGAACTATGAAATTCAAAATTGCGGATCCAGTATGGCGTCGGGTCATACAAAAAACTAAAAAGTTCTCCACGTGTCAAAACTTTGTAATCATCAGAAAATTTAGTAACTATAAATAATGGAAAAAAACCAACATATATGAAATTTTTACGAAACTTTCTATTAAACTTAAAAATTGTTGGTAATATACGAAACAATAGTTTTCTACTGGTAGTAATCTTCGTCTGTTTCCGACTCAGAGGCAGCACTACTGTCAATACTTTCTACTTCTTCTTTAACGACAGATGGAGACGATAACAAATTAACAGCTTCTGTGGATAAAGATTTGAGCGGTTTAACTGGCAATTTTCGGCAACTGGAAATGTATTGGTCAGAAGCTACTAAAAATCTTTTGAAAGTATCCTCCATTGTTTTTTGACGGTAATTTTTCCTAGAAAAGCTCAGGATAGATAGATCGAAAAATATTTATTGCAGGCCTCCTGTGCATCTTCTGACATTTGACCGATGGGTAACATTGAATTTTGTATAATTTCTGGGCCATGAACTAATGTCGGCATACAATACCACTTATAAGTTTTTAAAATTCGTTTTTCTAATTCCATAGTGTATTCCTGAAAATTGTCCACATCAATTTCATGTCCACTTGAGACGGCTTGCAATATGATAATATCCTGATCAATTTCACTTATCTCTGCAGATTGCTTGTAGTTTTCAAAAAAATGACTTCCAGCTTTTGGCTTATCAACATTTAAGTCCATTTCTTTCTTTAAATCAGTATTATTTCAGCTTTTTTCAACCGATTCTTTTTCCTCTTTTGTACGAGCCTGCCATTTCTCGATTTTTAATTTATACGACAAATGAAATAAAAATACGAAACACCGAATACAGCAATGTTAAGATGATAGGCAAAATTTCAAGTGATCTGTGCAAATTTCTTTGTTTAGCGTTTCATCTATGTCGTTGAAATTTTTTGATGTAGAACCGCATAGATAACAACGCATCGCAGATGTTGTATCTGTCAATGAATTCTGTTCTGAATTCTTCTGTACCTACTCTTTTACATACATACATTGGCTCAGAGCCAAAGTCGGGCAAGTGTTCGCAAAAAGTTACAATGCGATTTTAAGTATTACAAATAACTCTTTTTGCAAAAAACTTTTGTGTTTTGAATTTATTGGTTAACGAAGAAGAAAATGAAACCAAAATATATTAACAAAACTTTGACATAACGGTAGAATATAGCCATAATATCGAAATTCCTTACAAATGTGCCCACACTGAAAGTCGGAAAAGCGAAATGATCGATTAAAGTAATAGTGAATTTACCGTTAGGTTTGAACAACTATAATTGGTTTTCGTTTTCAATGAATTTAGTTAACTTCTGGCTGTCATTAGATAAAAAAAAATTTTAAAATTATTTCAAAATTTAGCGTACAATTAAGCAATGAACGTGAGAAGAACGAAAAATCGTAATTACAAATCATTTACAGGGCAAAACCGAACGCAAAATTGCAAATTTTGTAAAAAAGGCCACATCCAACGGACAATATAGAGGGGACTTAGGGTAGAAGACGTTACTGTGAATGGTTTTCACTTCTTAGAAGATCCCTTTAGCCAATCCAATGATAAAAATCCCTATCTAGATACTTTTTTTTTCGAATTGGTCGCACTGTGTGTCGTGGAGAGTGGGGTCGAAAAAGCATGTATTGAGCTTTTATATTTTTATGTGATCGAATTTTCCTATTTTCCTTTAGTTATTTATTTTTTTATACCCTACACTGAGGTACATTCACTTTGTCTCTCCGTTTGTAACACATCGAAGGAGGCGTGGCAGGTATGGAAAAGTATATATATCCTTGATCAGCGTCACCACCCGAGTCGATTTAGCTATGTTCGTCTGTCTGTCTGTCTGTCCGTCTGTTGAGATCAGGTTTACGGGAAAACCAAGAAAGCTAATTGAATGAAACTTTCACACAAAGGTCACACCTTCTTGCAGGCATCTTGCTATTGAAAATGGGCGAAATCGGTTGACGGACACGCCTACCGCCCACACTCTATGTATATTTACCCAGGCCAATTTTGAAAAAAGTTGCAGCGATTTGGATGAAACTTGGTTAGTTGGTGCACATGTGAACCAAATTAAGATAAAGCTCGGTTTTAAGTTTCCAAAAGATCGTACAGGGGCGTGGCACAGCCCTAAATTTTATCCTTTACACTACTATATATTGTAAGCCGTTCAAAATATTGCGATGAAATTTGAAAACCTGATACATATCAACTATATCTTGAATTGTGATAAAAGTGGGCGGAATCGAAATGTGGGCGTGGCATTTTTCAACTGTTAAAAATGTTGATTCCGTATATCTCGAATTTCGCACTAACGATTTTCATAAAAATTTTGGAGATGATACCGCTGAAAGCAGTCATCAATACAAGCTTAGCCACTTCACTAAAAAACTCTTTGAAGGGCGTGGCACCGCCCACAATATTTATAAACGTTATATTAAGAGAACTAACAACGCAATCGTTATGAAATTTAATGGAGTAGATATAATTGCTATAAGGTCTCTTATTACAAAAATTTGGTCCAATAGTACCTGTGGGCGTGGCACCTCCCATATAAGCAAAAAACGTTTATTGTTATAGGAAGTGTGCTATGAAAGTAATTTTCACAAAATTTGGTGTATAGATGTCAGATACTATAAGCTTTAAAATTAAATGAATTTTGAAGGGATTGCATCAGTTGGCGTGGCACCTCCCGTATTAACATAAATTTGTAAGCGCTGTTTTAAGTGAACTATTGCAGCAATTGCTCTGAAATTTAACGTAAGTGGTTCAGTTGCTATAGAGTATATCTGAATCAAAAGTGGCTGAAATAGCACCAGTTGGCGTGGCACTTCCCATACAAATAAAATACGGTAAGCGGCATATTTATCGAAATATGTAAGCGATCATACTAAAATTTGGTGTTGGGAGTTTGCTTATGGATAGGGCTACCAGATGGCGTGCCTTCAAAAGTAGCACATATCAAAAAATTTCAATTTAGTAATGAAAAGCAAAAATAAAATTCCAATTTTGTAATGAAAACCAAAAATTTTTTGAATTCCATACCAATATTTTTCATGTACAAAAAAAAAAAACAAAAAAAAAAAAAAGGTCCTCACTTTGTACGAAAAAACCCCAGCAAATTAAAAGAATATTTCAAATAACTTTTTTTTTTTCAATGCAAACATCAAAAGTAGCACATTTAGGGTGAAAAGTAGCAAAGTAGCACAGCCTTGTAAAAGTAGCACTTTTGCTACTTTAGTATGCCATCTGGTAGCCCTACTTATGGAAAGCTATTTCAACTTTTTAGAGTTTTTCAACCTCTCTCAACAGTGGAAACAGCCGTTTAATCATTCAGAAAGTTGATATTTCACTGGCCAAAACTAATAACAGCTATATTATCACGGTGATTAACTAGAACTGTATTTTTTATGTTGACTCTAGGCTAAAAGAAGAACTCTGAGAAAAATCTTAACCCTTGTGCTACCGGGTCAAAAATGGCACGTACGACATTTTTTAGAATTACATAATTGATGAAATAAAATATGTCTTTTGATTTTTAGATTGTATTATTAGGTTAAGAAATACATAACGTTTATTTAAGCATCACTTTTTAACAATAAATTAATTAAAATGTTTAAATACATTGAACTTAAAATTTCGGTTTCCCCAATTTTATCTTCCTCTTTTTCATTCTCGCATGTTTCATAGCTTGTTAAGTTAAGTTCTTCAACTGGGATTTCACACCTTAATAATCGGATCACTTCTGTTGGAAGTTGGTGACGCTTTTTAGTCTGAATGCGTCTATTTAAAGTCAGCGAAGAAATTATTGGATCTGATGTGTCCATTGCTCTATGTAACACGTCTAATAGTGTTAACGCTGTTACTTTTGCGTGCTTGATGTAGTCTATCAGATTTGTATAATTTGTGTCGAGACTCTGGTGATTCTTCTCCAAAACAACTAACAGGAAGAACTAAGCCCTCTATAATTTCCTTTGAATGAATATGAATTTTGTGTAGATTTGCTGTCGTTGAGAGTCAGGAATACATGTTTTGAAAAATTTTTGCTGTTTCAAAGCAGTAAACTTGAAATTTGTTTGCATTTAAAGGAAATTGAGAAGACATGCTTATTAAAATTATTTTTAGGCGAAAAATCAAGTCCTTGTCAATGCCGGTAATTTGAGAAAACATTTCATGTTCCGCAAAAACTCGGCGCGCAGTATTGCCATCGTTTGTACTCCCAAAACCACCTACTTTTGTTGTATCTACTATGAGGTCAAGCTTTTTGAAAAATAATTATTGTATTGTTTTCTTTTTTTCTGATACTGTATTTTTATCACCCTCATTTCTGATTTGCCACTTTTGGATGCCGCACTTGTACTCGTAACCTGCATGTAATGCAAATTCAAAAATACAGGCAACTTCCAGTGGCATTTTTCGTAAGCTCTAATGCAAGTAATGCTCAGTATTTTCCAATAAGTAATTGAAAACAGCCTCTTCTTTTTCCTTTTTGTCTGTCTTTTGCAACCAGACTTCGAATAAATCAGAATTGCGGAAGAATAAGACACCTGACAAAAAAATTAATTAAAAAAAAAAACCTGCGAAATCGGGCATTCAAATTTCTAAATAACACTCACAATAGCAACATCTGACTAATTTAGGGTGTCATAAGACTAACAAATCCCAAAAAAAATTTAAAAGCTTGACAAATCAGGGGTCTCATTTCAATTTTAAATTTTTTTCAAAGAAAACTAAAATACATTTAAAAGTTTTAAGTTAAATTACATAACACATACCATCATCAATTTTTTTCCATTTTTATTAAAAAAAATTATTTAAATTACTTCGCAATAGTTAAAAAAGGAATAAAAATCACCATTTATTTGCGTTATCACAGTAGAATGCAAATGCATTAATTTTGACACGTCGCTAAATTATTTTTTTTCAAAAACCAAATGCAATTTTGTTTATTTTGAGGTATTCTCCGTTACACTACATTAACAAAAACTAAAAAGCGACACTTGTAAAAATTGGGTTCTGGCCAGACAAGTGTGCTGTTTGACCTATAGTGCTGTGGATAGATTTGTATGAAACAGCGGCCATAAATAGTAATAAATGCGCTAGACTCTTGAAATTGGTACAGATGTTTTTGAAGTAAAGAGAACAAAAATTGGTGATTTTTGAAAAAATCGGTTCAAAGACACGCCTACCTCCCCTCCCATACAAAGGTGGGATGTGGTTGTGACTTTGTTTCAAAATTAGTATCAATTTTCATTAATTTGGTAATGCTGATTGCAAAAATGTTATAAATTAAGCGATATCTTTTATAGTTTTCAAGTTGTTAGAGAAAAACTGAAATTTCCATATAAGAACCTAATTTGAAAAATAGATAAAGTAGATGATATACAGCAATATTTTTCTTAAATTTATTTTAATCGTCTTTTTCATAGACTAGCAGCATTTCTTGTGCCTCTGGTGATAACTCTTTATATTTTTTATCTCGCATTATTCGAATTTGGCTGCTAAGAGGATGTGAAGAAATCAGCAAGTAATGCGAAACATCTTCGTTTTTAGAGCAACACGTGCTGTTGTGCAACCTCGCATTTTTAAAAACTTTATTTGATGCTTCCTGAGCTTTTTCAGAAAGACGTCCAATTGGAACTTCTAGTTCTTGCATAATTTCTCTTCCATGCATTAGAACTTTGTGTACGAAAGGAGGCATGTTGTACCAGTTGTAGTCCTTTTTATAAAGTTCCACAGTTTTTTGGGAATAATAATGAAAACTTTCGAGATTTATAACTTCTCTGGAAGCCAGAACTTGTAAAATATTTCTGAAATAGCTTACAAACTAGCTTATCCCAAGAATCTGTGAAACTTTTTCAGCTTCACTAAGAAATGCCGCGCAGTATGACCATCGTTTGTGATACCGTAGCCTTGTTTCACAAATTCAACGCTACTTAATTGATGCTTCTATTTTAAGGCGATTTTGAATTTGTTGCTTCCTCTTTTCTTTTAAAGACTTCTTTTCATAATTAAAGGCATAAGAATTTTAAATAAATTTTTCCGAAATATATTACGATAATAATAATAACAAAAATGTTTATAATCGGTCTCAAGCCCCCTATGCTGCACCATCCATATCAAACCAAAGAGGGATAAAAAAAAAAAAAAAAAAATCAGCCTTAACCAGTTCCCCTCCATTTAAGGGAACTTCTATCTAAATTCAAGCAACTTCCTTCACAATGTAAGCTTTTACAATTTATAAAATTGTTATCAAGCATTGCAAAATGCAAAGATACATAAATATTTTTTTCTTCAAATATTGCAATAGAAAAAAAATCATAAAAAGTTATGTAAATACTACAAAATGTTTCAATTCCTAGCACTTTCAAATTCTACCTAATTATGGCCACAATATTCCACCGTGCGTTTTTTATTTTAATTTCATAATGAATATACATTTCATATATTTTTCTTACCGATTCATATTGCTAACATTCAGAGATTAAGACGTATTTTTTTGGGTTAAGTGTCAAAACAGACGTAACGAGTGCAAACGTTCGTTTAGTTGCAATCGAATTTGGTTAAAGCTATACTCTATTCAAAAGCATACTCCACTTACATTAAACTATACGTTATTTTGGCTACGATTATGCATCATACATTTTTTTCGTCATATTATTTCGTTGCTTAGCAAAAAAACCCTTCATTCTGTTACGTTAAAAATAAGTCATTCGTAACACTGTTCAATTTGATTCTGACTTACATACGTTAGAAACGCTCTTTTGAGAGTTTTACTGTCTGTTTCTGTTACGAAAATTCAAAATGTTTTCCATTAACACTACCTCTGCGGCTTTACTTCTTATTTCTCCTTTGTAGCGTACGAGACAAGGGACTGAGAGTTGTTTCATACGGTTTTTCTGAAAATTTAACAAAAACTCTCCTTCTGGGGTGAAGGAGTGGGGCAGGAGGTGCAGAGAAATGGAAAAACTTTTGCTTTTTCATAAGAACTAATTTGCAGAGGTAGTGTTTGTCTGTTATACTACGATTATGCGACAGCTTAGTTCGTTTTTACAGAGTACGCCCTGATTCATAGCATATGCTTAAACCACATTTTAAAGCGTTTTGAACGCACAAAGTGTTTTGACTCGTTCACGATTTCAGATCGGTACTTAATTGCTCAAACCGTTTTGAAAGTGTGCATAAACACCACATAATTTTAGAGCGAGTTAAAAATTAGTGTCAAATAGAAATAGAAAAAAAAGAAATTTATTTAGAGAAAGAAATTGAGGGAATGTTGTCTTTAATAAAAGAAAAGCACATAATGAAATTGCTTGATAGCAATACCAAGCGTAATAAAGAAATTTTGGAAGATGTGGCGCAGGAATTAATTTCTAAAGGAATCAATAAAAATCAATTCACTTACTTTAATTCTTTTTCTTTGAACTGATTTCATTAAAAAAACAAACCTACGTTTTGAGTCAGCACACAATAAAGTCGCAAGCATAAACGGTATCCAAAAAAGCGTATTGAGTTATGGGGAACTCAGTCAAAATGAACTAAGCTGTCGCATATTATCAGTCAAAACGAACTAAGCTATCGCATAGTATCAGACTTGAAATAAAATAAGTCTTAGAATTCTAGAAGAGCGTTCGAATAAGTGTCAAAATTGATATCGGTCATTTTTTTAATAACTTCACACTGTTTTTTTTTTTTTGATGTTTTTGAAAATTTTTTGAAACGAAATATCTCAAAAACTATAGTAGATAGAAAAAAAAAAATCGTTTAATCATATTTGTTAAGCAAGACTAACTTTATAAAAAAAGTTAAAAAAACTTAAATAATTTCATTAACACTAATTTTTTTAATAAAAAAATTTTTCTGAAAATATTTTCAATATAACATCTGGTCATTTCCATCGCAAGGTACACCGAGACAAAAAAATTAAAAGTTCTTGAAAACATTTTGTTTAGTGATATCTTCATTGGGAAACAATACAATTTAACTAATGTAAGCGAGTTTTACATTAGCGCAATTCACGATCCGGTGCATATGGTCTTGCAAAAGAGCATATGTAAAATATTATTGCAAAGCTTGCAATGGCAACAACAAAATATACACATTTGCATATGCTACGGTGTTGCAAAAATGCTACAGTCAAACCCTATAGCATTTGTAGCGAATGCAATTGCAAATGGGTCAGAATACGCGAAACCGACATGTCTGAAATGTTTTTCAAAGTTTTTTATATAAATCAGTAGCTGCAAATGGTAGAAATTAGTGTACGGAAAAATTTTTTAAAAAAAATTGTTGTTGCAATAATTATTGCCAGTCAAAGTTTTTTTTAAAATGCTATAAGTTTTGAACTGCTTGACTGATCGTGACGAAATTTTTTAGTTTCTGTAGATAATAAATTGAACTTATGTATTAAAAAAAAAAGTTGCAAAAATTTTGCATTTTTGTTGTTAATTAGCAATTTTTCTATCAGGAATTGAATTTTAATGACTTGATCCGCCTCAAAAAATTCTGAAAAAAAATTACAGAGCTGCATTGAACCCTTCCAAACTAGAATTCGTCAAAAAAATCGTGGAGCCTTAATTAGTTTTGACAGTACAAATATTATTGTGGTACCGGGCGGACGAAAAATGCATAAAAATTTTATTGTTTTTCCAAAAAGTCAATAACACTAGTTTACAAGAAAAAGGATCGGGTTCCTCATAGACTTTTTTCTATGTATTTTGAGGCGCAGTTTCAAAAATGGCAACCATTTTTTTTTTTTTTCTTAAGAATCGTATTCGAGATATCCCCAAAAAACCCCTTTTTCGGCCCTTTTTTCATTTATTTGGCTATCTTTCGATTAATTTTTTTTCGAATCAAAAACGCTTTTCAGCTTTCTAAAGATATTTTCACTCTCTTTCTAACGGTATGCTGTTTCCTTGAATCAAATAATATTTGTTGAAGTAACAAGCACTCAAATTCCAAAAAAACTAACTTTTTTAAAAATCACTAAATTTCGATTGCTTCATTTGAATGAAAATTTTTTTCTTTTTCATATTTTTAGAATTACAAATGAAAGATTATTCTTTTCATATATTTTAAGGATAATTTTGCGGATGTCGAACTAAAAATGTGGAAGGATTTCGAGAAAACAGTAAGAAACTTGCAATAAAATTAGATAAAAAACAAATGTATTTTCGGTGTTAATATTATATTCTTAATTTAGCGCCTTATTATATATAAGTATTGCAACATTGTTTATCAAAACATAATATGACAACATTGTCATTCAAAACGCAGTTCTTCTTCTCGTCGGTAATGGGTTACTTTTATTTCGAAACAAAATATTTTAACGGACGTTAGTTCATTACTTTGCTATAATTTTTTATATGTTGATAATGGCTTTATTATTGTTATGTATCATATATTGTTATGTAATAAAATATTTTTGTTCCTATACTGAGTTGTTCAGTTAATACTTATATAACTATTATATATTTCAGTATCAAATTAATACGACTAACCCTATGGACAACTTTTATAGGTAATCAATATTATTTAAATATGGAAAAATGATTGAAGTAATCTGTTTTAAGATTTAAATGAACCCGAAATCAGTATCAAATATACTCGGATTCCTTATAAAAATTAACCCAATCAGTAGGTATAATTTGGCAATAGGAATCAGTATAGTACTGAACAGGCTGTCCTTATTAAGTTTTATTTTTATTTCATGAAATTAACACCTTTTCGTATAGTTATAATACTGGGGCCCTACTCTGTAATGTGATCCGAAAGTGAAATTGCTCGAATCCGAAGAAATGGTACTCTGTAATCTGACATTCGTACTTAAATTTCGTACTTTCGCATTTAAATTTGACCCTTTTCGCTTTTCGAATTTTCGGCACTTGGCAAAGCGAATGCGAGTGTCAACAGCACTCGATTTCGGAAATTTTTATTCGATAAGTGGTTGACTTGCGCATAAGGGAAAAATAAATTAAAATGTTAGTTTTTATGAAAAAAAATATTTTTTACTGTCTTTCAACAAATAATTTTTCTAAACAGGGAATCTTCTGGCAAAAATATGACCACAAAGGCGCGGCAATTTGAAATGCTGGTGGATTTCTTTCAATAGCATTCCGACTTGGCCAAGGGACAATTGAAGACGGCAACAGCAAAAACTCATTCAAACAATCTGTGGGCGAGGTTGGCAAATGATTTAAATGCTGCTGGGCCGCCATCGCGCGATTTTGCTGGATGGAAAAAAAGTAAGAATTTTACAAATCATCATAACTCTTTTCGCATCACATTTTTCGTCACACCGTTCCACCCTTCGTCATCGTTTTTGTCAAATAAGACAAATAATCATCGTGCTAGCAACAACAACACATAACCACCCATTCACCCACATAACTTTAATCTTCGCATGATCTCGTTGCATTCTTGTCGACAACAACAAACACATACAGTCCACTAACTGAACAATCGAACGATATCACTTGTAGTGCTCATCCAGACGTAATAGAAAAGTTCGTGCATAAAAAAGTGAATTTTGGCACGACCTTATCTGCAATAGTTTTGTTGCAAATTGTTTTCATATTAACCCATTAGAGCCCACAGCGATCTAGAATGGCTAGGGCACTGAAATTTTTAACAGATATTCCTAGCAATATAATAAGTATTAACACTAAATTTTAGCTTTATACCTTTCAAAAGAGAGGCGTGGCAAGCAGTTACCATGTGGTAACAGTGGGCCATACTCAGAACAAAATTTGTTGCGTTATCATAGAACAATTTGGCTCAACACATATTAATGTTTTTCTTTTTTTTTAATGAAATGAATGATAAAACATAAGCTATGAAACTTAGTTCAGTAAACAACATACTTAATGATATGTCTTAAAACAGTTTAGTTACACAAAATCTAACCCTAGATTCTTAAACATTGTGTACAAACTACAGTACACTGCAACCATTTACATATCTCCATTTGTTTTGACTACAAAGTTTCCTAGCATATCCTAACAGGACGTGCACTTAACACTGTTTGGAGGACGACGATACCCACCAATCATCGATAATCAGCAATCAGGCATCTCACATTGGTGCAGTCAGCAAAGAAGTGCTGATTTGTGAAAAAGTATTCAGACCTTTTTTAAACGGATTTGCACCCACCCAGGTGGAGCAGAATCGAAGAGACCAACATTTCAATTATTACATAAATCCTTCCATTAGCATTTCGTCCTTATCTAGTCAATTTAGAGCAAACATTCATGGAGCTATCAGTTGAGATCCAAGCAGATTGCTAACATCGCCAGGTTCACTCTTTTCTCCCGATTCTTTATCTGACTGCCCATTCTCTGGTGGCTCCAAAAATATTTCTATAACCACCTCATTTGCATATTCGTTCTCCATTAGGTCTTGAAAATATTCACAAGAATTAGAGTAGATGTTACCATATGCTAACATCGTTGAAAAGCATTGTCTGTGCGCCACAGGCGCAGCAAAAACAAATAGTTCTTTATTTTAAAATATTCTATCCTTTATTAGGGGGCGTTCAAGTATTACGTAACGCAATTTTTTAAGATTTTTTACCCCCCCTCCCCCATGTAACGCACCGTAACGTTTTCCTTTACCCCCCCCTCTTAAACGTTACGTAACACCCAAGTGACCATATTTACCTAAAAGTCACAATTATGTTGCGGAAAGTACCGGAAATACATGCGATGTTTATTTTCTTTATTATACCCTACACCGAGGGTATATTCATTTTGTCATTTCGTTTGTAACATATAGAAGGGGGCGTGGGAGTTATGGAAAAGTACATATATTCTTGATCAGCGTCTTGCAGGCATCTTGCTATTAAAAATGGATGAAATCGGTTTATGGACACGCCCATACTCTATTTTTATTTGCACAATCCCATTTTGAAAAAAATGGAACGATTTTGATGAAACTTGGTGATTTGGTGTACATGTGAACTAAATTAGGATTAAGCTAGGTTTCAAATTTCCAAAGATTCCCGTGGCACAGCCCTAAATTTTAACCTTTATACCACCATATCTCGTAAACCCAGCAAGATATTGCGATGAAATTTCTTTGTCCTTTATTTGTTCTACTTTTTGATCGACTTGGAGTTTTTCCAACCTCTCTCAACATTTTTTAACATTTTGCATATATTTACGACTTTTTCAACATTTTTCAACCTCTGTTGACCTTTTAAACACTTCACACTTTTTTCGAATTATGCAACCTCTTCAACGTCTTTTTAACATTTATTGAAATATATGTTCTTTCAGTGCAGCGTAGGGTATGTGAGTTTCGGCCTGGCTGAAGATAACACCTTAGCTTGTTCATATTATTATTTAATAAAAAATCACACATAATGTAATAAACATTTGCTTAAGTTTAAAATATTTTAAAATGGCGAGAAATGAGAAGAAAATATTTTATTAAAATGATAAAAGTTGATGGGATCTAGAACAGCTACAGTTATAAATGATAAAAATAGGAAAACTTTCCACGCTTATATCTCAGGTTTTGGTTAAGCAATCTCGAAGATGATAATTTAAGGACATTCTGCTCGTTGAGTGCTTTAATGTGATGTATCATTTATTGCTGTAGCTTATCTAGATCCCGTCAACTTTTTTCATTTTAATAAAATTTTTGGCTGTAGCTATTCAATAAACATACACATTAAGAAAGAGTAGAGTTTCATTATACACACCTAATTTCAAATAACCACCCGCTAAAGTAGTTTCACTTCAAAAACAATGTTATGTAACGCGTTGTTCGAACCCCCCCCCCCCTCCACCGTAACGCATCGTAACGTTTTGAAGACCCCCCCTCCCCCCCTAATTGCGTTACGTAATACTTGAACGCCCCCTTAAATAGAAGTTTATATAAAAAAAATTTTAAAAAAAAATGTAATTAATGAGATTTAAAATCGTTTTTAACTTTCACTATCGTCCAGCATCAGTTTTTTTTTTGTTTTTCCCTTGCACTATTTTTTTAGCCAAGTTTTTTGCACGGAATCTATCAGATGAGTGACAATTTCAAAAATACGTATGCTCTGTTGTGAATTTTTCTTTACAAAAATACCGCGAGAAATATAGTAGCATGTATTTTGAAATTTTAAACTTTTTTTGAAAATAAGGTAACCGAATGTTATCATATGGTAGCAGTGGGCTCTACTGGGTTAATGAGGTGATGAGCGATAGAAATGCAAGAACAGCAGTCAGTCATAATTTTTTGGTCTTCGTCATCGCGCGCGCATTACAGTCTCCTTCCCGGTTTATTTACTATAATTAAATTAAGATTAAAGTTTAAGGACAAATTAAATAAAGAATAAATGAATTTAACACAAGATGATTTTTTGTACATCAGGGCTAGAAAAAAGCTTCTAGCATCATCAGTTATCATAATGCTAAAAACAAATATTCATAGGTTTTGGCGGACTACAAAAACCACCTCAAAACAAAACTACGGCGCAACAAGACTTCCATTTCAGACACAGGTGGTGGACCTTCAAGATATTGTCCATTAAATGCATTGGAGGAGCAAGTCAGCCAATTGCTCTGTATGGACGAAGCCGTCACACAGTGGATTTTTGTAGCCATAAATAGGAAGAATTTGAAAGTAGTTGGAATTGAAAAATTTTGTAGTACAATCTTCAGATAATACTTAGGGGATGAAAAAGAACTACAACAGTTTTAAATTGTTTTGGGTTTAGCGACACAGTGGGCTCAAATTTGAACTTTGTACTCCAAAAATTTTCTATGAATTTTTTTATATAAGCAACTGTTAGATAGGGTGCTCTAGTTAACTTGTTTGAAACAAAATGCAATAATGTAGCATATTGGCGGAAAGTACATTGTTTCTTCTTTATAAAAACTAATTTAGTTTTCTTTTATCGGCCTTATATGAATTTTACGGAATTTTCAAAAATTAGAATGAAAAATGGTAAAATTGAAAAATTTTAAAACTTTAACAGAAAAAAACACAAAAGTATATCTTCAGATTTAAAAATTTTTTTTATATATTATGTGCGAAGGTATGGTTAACAAAATTAAAAACAAAAGCTGCGCATATTCATAACTTTTTTTTATCAGGTTTTTCGTAATGTAGTTTTAGATGGAACAAAATATATCGACTTTTATTAAATGCTTTCGCTAATTTGTTTGTATCGAAATTTACCAAAATTGCATACTGACATAAAGTTCATTAATTGTACTATTCAAAAATTTTTTGCTTAAAATCTTTTATTCTGTCTGTGAATTATGCTGATTTCTTAAAAATTAAGGCTGAAAAAGTCATAATTCAAAAATTTCGCAATATTTAACACCAAAAAACAAAAAAGGTATATCTCCAGATTTAAAAATTTTTTTATATATTATGTGCAAAGGAATGGTTAGCAAAAAAAAAAAAAAAAAAGCTGCGCATATTCATAACTTTTTTTTGATGAATTTTTTTCTATTGCAATATTTGAAGAAAAAAATATTTGTGTATCTTCGCATTTTGCAATGCTTTACAACAATTTTATAAATTACATTGTGAAAGAAGTTGCTTGAAATTAGATAGGAGTTCCCTCAAAAGGGAACTGGTTAAGGCTGTTTTTTCCTTTTTCATCACTCTTTGCTTTCGCTTTTTAGAACTAAACATAGCGAAGTGCAGATATGGATGATGCAGCATAGGAGGTCCGATTATAAACATTTTTGTTATTATTATTATCGTTATATATTTCCAAAAATATTTATTTTAAATTCTTATGTCCTTAATTATGATAGTTATCATTCTATACTTTCCAATAAATTTATTTTATGTTTTCAATGTTTTTAATATATCGCTCACTTACTTCAAGACTGGCATAACTCAAAAAACATAAAGTGGGAGAAAAACGTATTTAAAGTTTTCAATAAGTTGCTTTTTATATGAAAATAATGAAAAGTATGTCTACATAAACTCTTCTCACAAAGCAAGTTTATGAGATAATTTTCTGATTTTTTGACACAAAATAAAACATGAAATGGCGAATATTTCTGCATTATTAACTAAAAAATCACGTTTTTTGAATTATGCCAATCTTGAAGTAAATGAGCGATATGTTCAGAAAAAACTTATGTTTTTATTAGAAACTAAACGTACAGTGTTTCAAAAGTCATTGCGGCCGAATATTCCTTTTGCTATTAATATTTTACAGTTATTTTATGAAAACAATGTGTACAAATGTTCCGTGCACAAAGTTCTAATACATTGAAGTCAAATTATGCAAGAACTAGAAGTTCCAAATGGACGTCTTTCTGAAGAAGCTCAGGAAGCATCAAATAAGGTTTTTAAAAACGAGAGGCTGCACAACAGCAGGTGTTGCTCTAGAGTAGCAAACAACGAAGATGTTTTTCATCATTTGCTGATTTCTTCTGATCCTCTTACCAGCCAAATTCGAATAAAGCGAGATAAAAAATATAAAGAGTTATCACCAGAGGCACAAGAAATGCTTGAAGTCTATGAAAAAGATGATTAAAATAAATTTTAAAAAAAACATTGCTGTTTTTTATCTATTTTTCAAATTAGGTTTTTTTTATTGAATTTTCAGTTTTTCTTTAATAACTTGAAAACTATAAAAGATATCGCACAATTTGTAACATTTTTGAAATTAGCATTGCCAAATTATTGGAAATCGATACCCATTTTGAAGAACAAGTCTCAATCACATCCACCTTTGTATAGGTGGTAGGCGTGTACGTTGGCCGATTTTTTTCATATTCACAAATTTTTGTTGATTTAACCTAAAAAACGCCTGTGCCAAATTTCAAGACTCTGGCGCTATTCTTACTGTTTATGGCCACCGTTTTTTGTTTTTCTGTAATAACTTTAAAACTATAAGAGATATTGAAAAAATTAATAACATGTTTGAAATCAGCATTGCCAAATTAATGAAAATTGATACCAATTTTGAAAAAAAAATCACAACTTCATCCCACCTTTGTATGGGAGGTAGGCGTGTCCTTGAACTGATTTTTTTAAAAATCACCAATTTTTGTTCTCTTTACCTTGAAAACATCTGCACCAAATTTCAAGAGTCTAGGGCAATTATTACTATTTATGGCCGCCGTTCCATACAAATCCATCCACTGTGCGTCAGTGGTATGAGCGTAATAGAGATCGTTTCTATTGAAAGTTCCAGCTCACAGTTGCCGATTATTGAAAGTGGCGAAGAAACGGAGAGCAGAGCCAGCAGCATTTCCCCTGTGCACACCACTGCTTATGCCAGTACACCAAACAAACAGAGAAGAAATGAGAACCTTCTTCAAAAACAAGTCAACAATCAAATCAAATATCAAGAAAATTCCATAAAGGTTTGTGACAGAGCTTATTGTTCAAACTTTGAAACATTCACATTTTTAATAATTTTTATGTTGAAATATTCTGAAAATTCATGCAGGTCTTTAAAGATATCAGAAACAAACAGGAAATGCTTGAAATGGAAGCTAAAAGGATGCAATAGAGTCTACAAATTTATTTTTGCATTAAATGACCTCATTCCAATGAAATAAGTGATATATTTAAAATTAGAATTAATATTAAAAAATGAATTTAAAATGTTTATTTTATTTACAAACGTTATTACTGAAGCGCTCGTCAAGAAATGTGTGATATCAAAGAGATTACAAGGTCAATTGCATTGAAATGTAGAAGTTTTTGTTTTGTTTCTTGCTGTCAGTCTTAACAGATCAAGTCAAGAAACATTACATAGTAGGCTTGTAGAACTACTATACTTCGGCTAACAAAGCTTACTGATGATATGACCTAGCGGTCATTGAAACTAGTATAAGCAGCTCGTTGCCCATTTTAATGCATTTTGCGCTTGTAATTTTTTTGTTGTTTTTTGCACTAAAAGTACTGAACAAGAAGCTCTGTACAAAAATATTATTATTATGAAATTTTGTTCCAAAAACACAAATAAAAAAAAAAAGTTATTACTTAATGCTTTTGTGGAACTCAAATAATATAACATAATTTATTTTATAACAAAAGATCTCATTATAATGATAGAAATAATCTCTTAAGTATTTGAATTTATATCATATTAAAAATGAATTTAAAATGAATACGTTACCTTCAAATGTTTTTTCTTATTTTTGTTTTTAAATAAAATAATAAAACAATAAATTTATGATGTAATGCTGTTTTTTATTTCGTCTCTTATTCGTTTAGCAATATTGCTTAAATTAACATTTTCAACAAAATGTTCATTAAGGCGTTGCTTCTTCTTCTATGATCGGCAAGTCTGTAGGTATGTCAACATTATATATTAAACAAATTTTATGCAACGCACAACAATCGTTCAAAATTTGAACAGCCTTTTTAGGAGCGTAATGTAGTTCCCTTGCAGACAGTAGGCAACGAAATCGTCCTTTCAATACTCCGAAAACGCGTTCAATAATAGACCTTGCTTTACAGAACTTCTCATTAAATAATGATTCAGCCGAATTTTCACCGGTATTCGTATATGGTGTTAATAGCCAAGGTTCTAAAGAATATCCAGAATCTCCTAGAATGAAAAAAGGAATTTCATATTACAGCGAACTTATTTTGGTTACATGTTAAGAATGCTACTGTTAATCATCATGTAGTTTGTGTTCTTAGTTTTGCTGTTATTTTTAAATTTATACTACATGTTACAATTATCTGTCTGCGTTAAATTCGTCTTCGGAGTTTGTATGGTCTTCTTTTAAACATTACAAATTAAAAAATTAACTTAAAAAAATGTACTTGCAAAGAATCCACGTTCCCCTGTGGCCATTTTCAAATTTTTCCTTTAGATGTTGTCTTTGCCTAGACAGATTCCACACATGCAAATCGTGAGATGCACCTCCAAATCGGCATTGACTTACCTTATGGTCAGCTCGTGATCGCAAATCTAAATTAATTTAAAATTAGTTCAGAAGCATTTAAATTTATTTAACATTAGTAACTTACAACCATAGCATTTATACTATGCTTTAGTTTTCTATTAAAGTATAAATGTTCGTTCCTTGAAGGCCTTATTATTTGGATGTGGGTACCATCTATCACTCCAATTATGCCTGGAATGCTGGACTTCTCATGAAAAAATGACTTTGCTTCCCTTTTTCTCAACTCAGACATTTGAAATGATATGTGTTTGGGGCAAAGATTTTTTTCGATTGCACTGCATACCTCAAACAGGTAACTAGACATTGTCGATTGTGCTATGCCAACAAAGCGGTCCTGGCCAATTTGATGTTGGTATCCACCTTGACCAAGAAATTTTAAGGTCGCTGCCAGTTTGATAATAGGAGGAATCGCGGTAGACCTCTGACAAACTTTTAAATCGTTTGTGATGCTCTGCAAAACATACATAAAGGCTTCTTTATTAAGCCGAAAATTTTTCACAAAACTGAAAAATAATAAGACAATAACTATTATGTGAATCACTTCACTTCAATATCACAATTTTTTATTGTTAACATTTTTCTGACGTATAATAAAAAGTGATGACAAACTTTGCACAAATTTTCTGGCCATTATAGCAAGCAACACTTAAACTCAAGCGAAAGAGTTACAGAGTACGATTTAAAATTCGGATCGCATTTGGCTTACGAATCGGATTGCTTTTCGAATCGCATTATAGAGTAGGGCCCCTGAATAATATAGGCTGCAAAAATAAACAACTTTTCAGTATTAAATTGATACAAGATTCCCTATGGACGACTTTTATAGGTAAAAAATATCATTTCAATACGGAAAAATCATGGTTTTTTTTAGTGTCTTCCACCTTTTTTTCACTACATCCACTCGACTGCTGTCATAATAGTAGGTACTGGATTAACGAATAAAGGACTTGGGTAAATTTAACGGAAGCTAACGAGTCAGTTAACATTTTTAAAGTTAACTTAAAAGTCGATCCGTTAGTCAAAATGTTAACTTCGTTAATTAACGATTAACGAGTTAATGCCCAGCTCTCTGCAGCTAATGCAGCGTTTTTTCTCACTTTTTCTGTACTGAATAGAAATAATTTTGGTTTAAGAATGCTTTAATCTGGTAAAACATATGAAATACTTTAAAAAAACAATTTGTTTAAACATTAATATTTTTATTTTTAAAATGAAACGAAACCAATGCACTTAATAGTTAATTAAGTTTAAAAAAAAAACTTTTCACAATTTTCTACTAAGCATTTAAAAATCGATATAAAATTTTTTTTTTGTGATGTTATTTTCAATCAATCCTTAGAATGTATCTGCGTTCAAATCGAAATTGCCGACATAACTCTGGAAAATATGAGTTTTTATAAAGGCGCGCATCAGTCTAATTGTATGATTTGTATGCTATTTTCCATTTTATTTTGAAAAAACTTGGTGCGCGTCATCAGTAAAAAATTCACATGCATTCTTAGGATTGATTGGGGAATAAAATTTAAAAATCCAAACATGAAAAATATGGACTTTCCATGGTGTCGAACGGGACCGTCGTACACATTTAAAGTAAAAAAAATTCAAAATAAAACGGATTTTTATTTTGAAAATGGACTTAACTTGTAGCTCTAAATTAGCCCTACAATTGGTGCTAAAGTTGATTTTTTGCAATTTTTCGTTTCAAAATAATTGAAGAAAACCAAGGCGTTCGCACGGGACAAAAACAGAAATGGTTTCCGCCGCCAACAAATCAAACGCCGATTTCAGCGAAACCTGACGCAATATTTCAATGAGACTAATTTTAAAATGTTGTACATTGATGTGTCTTAAGAATGGTTTCGATTTCACCCAAAAATAATTTATACTTTTTTTTTAATTTAATTTTAGTCATGGTCGCACGGGACGTGTCGCACGGGCATTTTTTTCCATCATGCTATTCTCTTTTACGAAATTATGTATAAATAAGATTAGTAAAAATGGTTTCCAGAAGTATTCAATGTATTTATTTTTACATAATAACAGCAAACTTAACAAAAGTACGTAGTATGAAAAGTGTGTTGCATTAAATATAATAAAAATAAATAAATTTAAGTGAATATAGTATCTGGAGTATGAAACACAATTTTTTTTTTTTCAGAATAAGCAGTCCGAGCTGCTTTTACTTCTTGTTCATCGCAACAAAAGAAGTGCAACTGGGATATACCTGGAATGCTTTTTACTTATTTCCATTTTTCGTCTAAATTATAAAAAAAGGGATGCTTTTCAATCCGATCAGATGGCGTATAACTAATACATTTTAACCACATTTGTTATCTTGTGCATATCGATAAAATGAATATCATTTCATTATTTCCTTCAGCCAACGCTTTCCACTTTTGCCTAGCATTCCGCATTCTTTCCTTGTTAATTTTCCCTCAACTTTTCTCTCCACCGTTTGTAATTCTCTTTATTTTTTTCGCCGTCGTTTTTGCTCATCTAGATTTAAATTATTTAAACTAAGTCGAATTATTAATTTTCATTGATCTAAAAAAAAAATTCAAATTTCTAAATTTCGTACTTACGGTGTCGCACGAGACCAACTTTATATAAGTACCAAGATCCCAAATCTTTATATTATTCAGTAAGGATTTTTTTATTTTAATTGTATAAAAAATCTCTGTTTCTGCTCAATATTTAATGAGTTTTCCGCCTGTACTTTCAACGCACTGATAACAAATGTAGTTCTTTAAGGTCGCACGGGAAATATGCGTAAATGCAAAGCAAAAATTTACAGTTATTTACAATCGCATGGTTTCTTATGCATTCTCTTTTAAGTCTTTATACTCTCAGAAAAATTGTAGAGTACAAAAGTCAATGCATAATGTCTCTCTTTAAAGTTTTTTATCAAAACAAACGTGCAAAAGAAATATCCAAATAAGAAAAATTTCACTTGCGCGACTTTGCATTCGATTATCTCGAAAAGTGTTATAGCTTTTTTTATAAAGTTATAGTCTTTCTTAACAAATATGATTAAACGATTTTTTTTTCTATCTACTATAGTTTTTGAGATATTTCGTTTCAAAAAATTTTCAAAAACATCAAAAAAAAAAAAAACAAAGTGTGAAGTTATTAAAAAAATGACCGATATCCATTTTGACACTTATTCGAACGCTCTTCTAGAATTCTAAGACTTATTTTATTTCAAGTCTGATACTATGCGACAGCTTAGTTCGTTTTGACTGATACTATGCGACAGCTTAGTTCGTTTTGACTGAGTTCCCCATAACTCTATACGCTTTTTTGATACCGTTTATGCTTGCGACTTTATTGTGTGCTGACTCAAAACGTAGGTTTGTTTTTTTAATGAAATCAGTTCAAAGAAAAAGAATTAAAGTAAGTGAATTGATTTTTATTGATTCCCTTAGAAATTAATTCCTACGCCACATCTTCAAAAATGTCTTTATTACGCTTGGTATTGCTATCAAGCAATTTCATTATGTGCTTTTCTTTTATTAAAGACAACATTCCCTCAAGCTCTTTCTCTCCATAAATTTCTCTTTTTTCTATTTCTATTTGACACTAATTTTCAACTCGCTCTAAAATTATGTGGTGCTTATGCACACTTTCAAAACGTCAGCTTTTATCTCGTAACCTGTACACCAAAACCAAAACTTTTCTTTACAAGAGCTATGTACAATTTTATTACCTTTTTTTCAAAATTTATTTGAACAAAATCGGTTCATATTTGGATATAGCCTAAAAACTGAAAATACACTAAAAAAAATTTAAAAAAAAAACTAGCCGTGAGAAAAATCTATCAAAAAATTTTTTGAACTTAGGGAACCTAATTACATCATAAAAAATTAAAAAATGTCATGGAACATTTTTGGTGTCGCCAAGTGTTATCAATTGCCAAATATTGTGAAATTTATTGGAAAGTTTTCCGCCAGGATTTGATTTTTTATTTCAGGAAGATGGAACAAAATATTCTACCAGAAAAACTTCTTCTATTTCCTTTGACCATTGGATAAGTTGATGGGATGAAGGCTTTTTAGTCATGTTATTATTGTACCAGTATTCACCAATAATGTTTACTAAAAATTTTCTGTCTTTTTCAACTAAAAATCTTTTTTTTGTGCACTTCTCCAATAATGTCCGTTCTTTACGGGTAGAATATAAAATTTCTCAAACATGCTAATTTAGTTAAGTTTTAATAAGAAACTTCATTACCCTGAGCATTAATGTATATTTACATCATATTTTTACCTCAGCCGATTGCAAATGCTGGACACTTAAGCTAGATGTTGACGGGTTTGGTGATTGCACACACATTGTCGATGAGTTCTCAGTTGGAATCTGAAACGTTACGTGATGAATTTGCTAAAAAAAATAATATCATTTACATTATTTTCTTTCTAAGTAAATAATCTCTCCCTGCACTTCTCCCCGAAGTCCTATATTCATAAATCCTGGCAACAGCAACTTTAAATCGTCTTTTTTGATATATAAGATATAAGTCCATTGTTATGACACCGCCTCTACGAAATATAAATATTATTTCATTAGAATAGAGGCACTAAAATAAAATTACTTTTACATACACAAAAACTCCGGATAAATTTTTCTAAATTCAATTCTTCTAGAATTGCTTTCAAGTCTAAATCTTCTTCAAGAAATATCTTATTTAATAAACTTTCTTTTGAATTAGACTGTTCAGTATTACTTGTTTCTTCCATTTTATATTTTTTACACACTTCACAATACAAAATTAAAAGTAAAATAAACTAGCACTTTCACAACGCCCTTGTGGATTTTCGCATGCGTACAAAACTGAACACGCATTCAAAAAATACTTAAAAAGTTTTAGAATACCCCACTCAATTGAATCACACTTAATTGAATTTCCCTCTCAATTGTCCGAAACGTTGTGTCATTGTTAAACTCCCATAAGAAATGTACAGCGTGTTTCCTGTTTAATTGAATCCCGCTTATTTGATTTTCCCGGTTAAATGTATAAAAAAATTCACCGAGATATAAAAATTCTTATAAAAAATCCCGCTTTATTTGCTGTTTTTGGCGAGCTATGATATGGACTCTTGACCGATAAAGAAATTGCAGAGATTTGACCTCGGAGCAATCAGATATAGAAGGGGAAGAAGTTTCTTATAATCCCATTCCAGCAAAAAAGCTTCTAACAGCGATTGCACTTTTGCAGCAGCATTTTCTCACTAAAGACACATTTTCCAAAGAATTAGAGCATATCGCTCACTTACTTCAAGACTGGCATAACTCAAAAAACGTGATTTTTGAGTTAATGATGCAGAAATATCCGTTATTTCATGTTTTATTTTGTGTCAAAAAATCAGAAAATTATCTCGTAAACTTGCTTTGTGAGAAGAGTTTATGTAGACATACTTTTCATTATTTTCATATAAAAAGCAACTTATTGAAAACTTTAAATGCGTTTTTCTCCCACTTTATGTTTTTTGAGTTATGCCAGTCTTGAAGTAAGTGAGCGATATGTGTGTGCACTCACGTTGTCTGTCAAAAGATACAACGTGTAAAACAGGCAATAATAACGAGAATACGTTTAAGTACTTATGTACGAATTTTCAAGTAATGGAACAGACTTACAATGTACCTTATTTTCCGTTATTTATATTATATTTTTAATTTATTTTCTTTCGTTTTTGTTAAGAAATGATATTTTGTTTTTTTGACGAAAATGAATAGTTTTTTTTTACCCATGGAAGTAGCTGTTTTGCTTAGTCAAACAAAAGTTCAATTAAATGGTATTTTTCTTATTGAACAATTGTTTAACTAACTAAGCGGGATTTCTTTAATTGGATTTTAGTGTAACTAACCCTTTGAGTCCGAGGGGTCATATATGACCCCACGCGTTTTTCTTAGTTATTACTTTAAATATAATTATTCCGGCGAAGTGGAATGGTTGAAAAAGCTTTAAAGAATCTAGCAAAGCTTTTAATGTGACAGATAAACTTTCTGTTAGTATGATTTTTTGGCGCGCAAAGTGTGTTGTTTATACTGCTTAGGTATTTTGCTGATACATCGAATAAATTAAAAAAAAATTTGTCCAAAAATAGTTGTAAGTTGTGAATATTATTGTATTTTATTGAAATAATATCGACATCAGCAAATATATACTGTAGTTTCATCAAATTTCATAAAATCAAATGGGGTCATATGAGACCTTTCGGTCTCAAGTAAAACTTTTTGCGATATTTTTTCATACCTAAGCAGTTTGGTGCTTCCTTTATTTTTTTTTTGTTTTTTGCGGTTTTGATATCACAAAATGGCCCAAAAAAGGTTTTATTTTAATAAAAGGATTTGGAGGAAATATGCCAAATATAGGAAGCAGATAATAGTTAGTAGTAGTAGGAATTGGTTTACGCAAAAGGAGTTCGATCGAACTCGAAAGTACTACTGGCTGATGGGGACTGCGTACCCTTATCAGTACTTGAAAATGTTATTCAGCTTGAACCGCTATTGTTTTTCATAAAAGAACAAAGTGAGCTTTATGCAATGCAAAGGATAAGGTTTTTTCCACCACTATTAATGAGCTGAAAGCATTTCTCGGCATAATATACATCATGAGTTATCATGTGCTGCCTTCACTCAGGCATTATTGGTCTACTGATCCTGATCTGTGTGTGCCGTATATAGCAAATGCTATGACACGTGCTCGTTATTTTCAGATTCGTGCTAATTTGATTTCGCAGATAATTCGAAGCAACCAGCAAGGGATGATGTTAGATACGACAAGGCATTTAAGGTACGGCCACTGATGGATCATTTAAATAAGGCATACTAAGCTGCTTTGTCACCATCACAACAGCAATCGATTGATAAACATATAAAGTTTACTGGCTAAAATCAAATGAAGCAGTACGTCAAAGGTAAACCAATCCAGTGGGGTTTCAAATGCTGGTGCCGGTGCTATTCTAAAACTGACTACCTGACTATCAAATTGATATGTATCTCGGCAAGAAAACAACAAATGCCGAAGGCAGCTGCCGTACTAAGCGAAAAGACGTATCTCAAAAAAATTCATTTCGAGATAATTGATGTTTTGTTTATGTCAATTTGTTGAAATACCTGTAAAATTGAGATATAGGAAATTTTCTTAGTAGATTTTTTATATGATTGAACTAAGATGACGGAATTTGGAGTATGTCATTAGACGCGTAATTTCTTAAGCTATCCGATGCCATAAGAATCTCGGATATTTTTTTTTTTTTTTGAGATACGCCCTTTTCGCTTAGTACGGCAGAATAGGCTTCGAAAAAACTGGTTGCGAATTTTATTTCGATAATTTTTTCAACTCCCTAGCTATCCGGCAGAAATTGTCTCAAAGAGAAATTATGGCCTGTGGAACTGTTCGCATCAACCGCAAAGGAATGTCAAGGCTTAAGACCAGTACATCAAAAACTCAGCGAGGCAAAATTGATTCGTTTTCTTCGAACAATATTTCTGTAGTAAAATTGTTCGACAACAAAGACATGCATACTATATGTGCTCGAATTTTCTTTCACCACTAACCTTGTGCACGGTTAAACGCCGCATGGCTGGATCCGCAGAGATAATTAGTATTAACGACTATGCGAAAACCGGCTAACAAGCGAAAATTAGAGAATAACACAAATGCATATGGTGTATCGTCTGCCCTCGGAAAACTTACAGAAAAACCGATAATAAGTGCGCTGAGTGTAACATCTAATTTTGTTTCACCATAGATCGCGACTGCTTCACCCAATACCACAAAAAATAGGCGTTACTGCTAATGAATATTAAAACTTTCATGTCCGGAAAATACATGTATTTTTCTTTTAAATCTTAAAATAAAATGTATTAAAAATATAAATAATGCAAAGTTTTTGATTTAAAATAACTTCAAATACACCATATACTGCATCTGAAAAATCTCATAAAAAAGTTTACTTGAGGCCGAAGGGGTCATATATGACCCCGGCTTTTCCAGCTATAAGGTGCTTTTCCAAATTTTCCGGAACAAATTTTTTTTTCTTAATTTGACCACCAGAAAACTGATTCCGGAGTCCGTTTTTTGATATCTATAACGGTCTAGGCTTCGGTCTCAAGGGGTTAAGCGGGATTTTGTTAATTGAATTTCCCGGTCAATTGAGCAAAAGTGCGAACTTTTGGAATGTTTAATTAAGCGGGGATTACTATACTACGTTATCCGTTTTAAATTGACATTGATGCCAGCTTATAATAAAGCAGAAGTATACAAATGACACTGAATAAGTATATAATATACAGTAGAACCTCTTTAAGTCGAACTTGAAGGGAAAAGTCAAAAATTTCGAGTTATAGAGTTTTCGACTTATGGACAACTTCGCCTTTTTTTGTCAGGAAATGTTCGACTTGTAGATGTTAAGATTTATTCCAACTAATTTTGAGTCAGAGAGGTGAAATAAATAAAAATCCTATAGAGGTATTAAAAATTAGTAGGTACTCGTATTGCAGTAGGACCAAATTATTTATGAAAATTTTTCAATCGACAACAATGAAGTAACTCGCTGAAGTTCAAATGAAATCTTTTGTTAACGTCAGTCAAACATTCCTTTATCATTTCATAGGATTGGCTTATTGTAAAAGTAGGCTTTTACATTGATTTCCAAGAAACAATGTTGTACATTGTCGGCATATTCTTAAAGTCGGTATCTTATTTTTTTTTGTCGAGCTATAGAGGTTATTCGTTTCAAACATTCGAGTTGTAAAGGTTGTAAAATCAAACATTGCTATGTTAGAGATGCATAGGTCCAATTTATTTTTTCGAGTTATAGAGGGAAAATATGTACTGAATTTACTTGTAAGGGTTCACTTATTATTTCGACTTATAGGTTTAGGGCTTTAAGGGAAGGGAACACAATATTTTTTCGAGTTTGGGAGGTTTTCGACTTATCGAGGTTCGACTTAAAAAGGTTCCACTGTATATTAATTCCGTATCAATTTAACATTGAAAGAAGACATTATTATACATATGTACATTAGGATGATTCAAATTTTTTTTTTTGTTTTTTTTAAGGTGCTGTTGCTTAAAAAGTAAGTTTATGATATGAAGAAAAAGTTCACGAAAATTCAACTCTGTAACTCAATTTTATAAGGTGGCGCCGGAGCCTGTTAGTTTTACATGTAAATTGTATGGAAAAATTATTTTTTACAAAAAAGGTATCTAAATGAATAGGTGATTAGTGTTGTTGAGCTGAAAAGGGTCGTTTTTCGACGTAATTTTTTACGCTGAATCCGAATCTGGCCTCAGAATATTTGAGGCTAAGTACCTAAAACATGATGTTTTTTGTCTACTTTCGAGGCCATGTATAGGATTCAAATAAAGTTATTTTTAACAGAAGCATCATTAAGTACCATCCTTGCGCTTTAAAATGAGCTTTCAAGTGGTGATCTGTGATGTTTCCTTGCAAAGTTATAGCCATTTTACGTTGAAGAACGACCCTTTTCAGCTCAACAACACTAATCACCTATTCATTTAGATACCTTTTTCTTAAAAAATAATTTTTCCATACAATTTACATGTAAAACTAACAGGCTCCGGCGCCACCTTATAAAATTGAGTACAGTGTTAAGTCTAACACGATTACGCGTTGACACTTATTTTTTATCAGCTTTTGATTCTACTTTAGATTCAGAAATATCGTTTTTGGAAGTAGAAACCTCGATAATAATGCTAAAAAATAATAAGGCCCCTGGTCTCGACATGATAAGTTCTGAGTTCTACAAAAACATGCCAAGTCAATATATAAATTATTTGCTCTCCTTATTCAATAACATAATTAAATATGGCCAAACCCCTGAAAACTGGTCAAACTCATTATTAATACTTATTCATAAAAGTGGCGATAAAAAAGATCCAATAAATTATAGAGGCATAGCGCTTTGTAACACTGTGGCGAAAATATTCACACAAATACAGGCAAACCGATTAAGACAATGGATATCCGATAATGATGCTTTACCCGAATCTCAAAATGGATTTAGGAGTGAGAGATGTTGCCTTGACAATATATTTGTCCTACAATCGGCTATACACCTTCAACTCAGATTGCAGAAAGCTTCACTTTTTGCTCTCTTTATTGATTTCCGTCGAGCTTTTGACTCAATCGATCATAATCTTCTTTGGCAAAAACTTTTTTCATTAAGAATTAGTGCAAGATTTATTTATATAATTAAGTCCATGTATGATAGAGCGTCTTTTTTAATTATATTTGATACAGAAGAGTTACTTGAAGTGGTGGTTTCTAAAGGGGTACTACAAGGAGAAATTTTGATCCCAATACTATTCATCCTTTTTGTATCAGATCTTGAGACGGAGTTGAGAAAAGATAACATTGACGGGGAGCATAACCTTCTTTTATCGCTATTTGCGGATGACGCAGTGGCTCTTGCCAGATCTCCTGTCATTTTGAGAAAAATTTTATGCGCATTGCAAAAATATTGTGAAAAAAATAAGTTGACAGTTAATTCCAGAAAAACATAAATAGTTCATTTTCGTAGAGGCGGCAGAGCAACTTCGGAAAACTTTTACTATAACAATAATAAACTTGAGGTGGTAAAAACTTATAACTATTTAGGTGTAACATTCTCAAGCTCGTCTCTTGGTAAATGCGCATCTAAAGCAGCAATAACAAAAGGGAACAGTGCCTTAGGCTCTGTTATGCAAACATTAAGTAGATGCAAAGCTGACTCATGGGCAGGTATGATACATTTGTTTAATAGTGTTATTTCCACTTCACTTTTATATGCCGTCCAAGCTTGGGGATTACGGTATACAGACCAACTTGAAATAGTCCAATCTACATACTTTAAACGACTACTGGGCTTACCAAAATCAACTCCTAATGCCCAAATGCGCCTGGAACTGGGAATTCTAAAAATAACTTCTAAAATTTTCAAGCTTACTTGGAACTACATCATAAAAGTTTTTAAAATGAATGGAATAGATTGCCAAAAATTTGTCTGCTTCGCCTGGTGCATCTCCACTGCTACACAAACACTGATATCGAATACAATTGGGTATCACAGTTTACCAAACACCTTGACAAAATTAACCTAGCACATCTCTGGGAGAACCCTGGTACTGATAGTTGGAAAAATTTTACAAAACTTGCATTCGAACGTTATGATAGATATCTTAAGTTCCAGGATGTCTTAAAGTGTTCAAACTCTACTGTCATGAATTGCAATATACTGCGGTCCCTAGAAGATAAAGAATCATCGTATCTTTCCTATCGAAGACATTTTTTCATGTCGAAGATAATAAGCCAAATCCGCCTGTCAACTACCTACAATTTGCGTTTCTGCATTAAAGGTGTACTATATAAAATTGAACAAAGTGTACAATGCTCAATTTGTAATCTTCACCGAAATGAAACTCTAGAACATATACTTTTAGAATGCCCTGCTTATTTTGCAATTCGTGAAAAATTTTTAGTACCTTTGATTCGTGTCTACGGTAGAAATATAAGCGATATTGTTAATTCTACAAATTTGTATTCTATCAAATATATTTATTATTACATTGTTAACTCTCTCCGATTAAGATCGCATATTTTGAACGAGTAATAAGCATATCTTTCCGTTTTATTTTTAATCTTATTATAATCCTATATATTCCAAAATTATTTTACTATCGTATCGCTATTAACCTTTCCATACTCTTAGATAAAATGAAATAATTAGTTTTTAAGAATTTAAATTGTGAACCTAAATATGTATATCTATTGTGCTGCTACAACCAAGGTGTTATAAGCAGTTAATAATAATAAATGAATGAATGATGTGTTAAGCCTATCCTGACTTTTTTTGTTTGGGTGGAACAGAGATAGTTTAAGTGGCGCAGGCAGCAACGCTCAGTCTAAAGAAAAACCTAAGAGCCACATACTTGGTTCAAAATGGGGCTAGACATGAAATAAAAAGACTTGTTTAACGATGCGGAAAACAGATATACATACATTTGTTTATTAAATATAACACTGCTATACCCTCAAGTGCTGCAGTTGAAAATCTTTTTTCCACGGACAAATATACTTTGACGCCGAAACGAGCCTGACGAGAAATTCAACATATTAACCTAAGTATTAACTCCTCCCATTGTCATAATTTAGGACACTATTTTTGATATTTTCTTTACTATAGTGTAACTTCCGATATATATTTCCTTAAATAAGCAATTCTCGACAAAATTTTTTTTGTCAACATATCAGTAACGGAAAAAGATATGTGCTGCAAGGTTTTGTGCGTTCGCATTCACTGTTTTTGGTCTCAGTGAGGTGAAATTGATTTTGCCACAAGACGAGATTTTATTTGTGTGCATTTCATGAGTGAATTAAGACCAAAATAAAGTAAGTATTATAGCCGAAGTACTAAAATTTGTTAGTAGATGAATATACTTTGTCATAAATAATGTGAATTCTTTTTTTGCTGAAATGTGTTTCAATAAAAATAACCCGAGTATATTAAAACTGAAATTCGGGTAATGTGATATAGTCCAATTTGGTTCACCCAGCAAGGACATTACATGTGCTTTTTGCAACAAATCCTTCCAAAGGGATACAAAGATTCAGACCTGAGTTCAATGCCTGCAATGCGATTAATTTGGGCTCACAATGATTGTCTTCCAAGACGACAAGCAATTTTTTTACATGAGTCATCTATCTGACTTTAATATGTTCTGCTTTTCGCTTATTGATTCAGTTTAAATCTAGTTTCCTTTTTTATGGAAATTCTATTGAAAGATGTAATGTGATTGTATTATTAAGTAGTTTCTACTGTTTTATACTTGTTATACTTTTCATGATGGTATATCACATTATCAGAACGCTATACCATATATCACATTACCCGCCAATTTAATTTAGAGGTGTCACTTGGCTTTTTTCCATCTCGTTGAAATAGCTTCAGATTGGCATACGCTATAGAGCTCCGAAGTCGTAATATACTGCACAATACATTAACAAACAATAATACATAAAAAATTATGTGCTATGCTATAAAAGTTACGTTTAATTTAAGATACAAAAATACCCATATCACAATACCCGAAGTTATTGTACATAAAAAACTTTTTATCAAGACATTTTCTTAATTATAAATTCTTACACTATTCCCCTATAAGAAAAAAAAAGTATTTCGAAACTGATATATGTATAATTATAAGAATTAATTCTCCACATTTTTAAGACTTTCCTTTCTTATTTATTCTTTCTACTAAGAACAAAATTTTGAGTAACTATTCTAAATGTAATTTCATCTTATAGTTCTTAAGAAATAGTAGAAATGAAAATAGATAGCAAAAATTATATTTATTATACGTAATATGCATACAAAATTCGCTGTCATATACATATATGTATGTATATTTTGTATATGTATGCTGTATTTTAAGATATTGTTGGAGGAAGAGTTTTCAAGGAAATACTTGAGATCTGTACGGATCATATTGCACATGTCGTCTACTTTGACAATTTTTATTAAAAGCGTGTAGTTACTTATTGATTTAAAAGCTAAAGGATTTCATGCTACTGGGACTGCACGTGAAAATAGGCTGAAAAAATGCCCCGTAATGACGAAACAGGAGATGAAGAACAAATACCGTGGATTTTCCGATCACCTTTTTGACAAACATAATGAAATATTGTTTGAAATGGCACGATAACAACGTGGTATGTCTCCTGACAAGCTTCGACACCACTGAACCATTTACCAAAACTAATAGGTACTCTAAGACCGAAAAAGCCAAAGTCGCCGTCAATCAACCAAATCTGATTCATAACTATATGGAGGCGTCGATAAGCATGATTGGCTGATTGCAAAATATCCAATACGTTTTAGAGGAAAGAAATGGTATTGGCCATTAGTCATCACAATGCTTGACATGACAATGGTGAATGAATGGATAATTTATAATTTTGTAAACTCTGGTGAAAAATTCCTATTCTAGATTTTAGAAGACGTTTATATTTTTCCTGGATAAAAAAAATACAAAAAAAAAAACGCTAAGTCTACATCTGGTACTTCTATTACTCTTGTACAGTCTGTTAGATATGATAATTTGGGACATCATATGATGAAAAGAGAGAGGCATAGGAGATGCAAAGGAGAGGACTGTAGAAAAAAACCATTCACTTTTTGTGGTAAATGTTTTATGCCTTACCATACAAAAATACTTAAGAATGACTTTGTTATTATTATTTATTTTTTTGTCTATAACAAATAAATAAGACTGTTTTTGCAAAACATAGTCCTTACATCTTTTCTTACCTCAGGTCCGTACCTAGGCTAGGCGTGCTTTGCGCCCCACGTGTTTTTTTAGGAAAACTTAAGGAAAAGTCGAAACTAAAAGCAATTAAACTTATTTTTATAGTTCATACTGGGCCTACAGTTTATTTTTTCTGAAATAATTGTTCTTTGCGATCTTTCAGTGCATTGAATCTTTTCGAAGCCATGTTTAGATCTATAAACTCGAGTCGTTTGTTCTTGAAAGCCAGAAACGATACAAAAATTTTTCAGCAAAAAAAAAAAAAAAAAATGCTCCAAGGAATTGTTGGAATTTCAGTGAGCTTTGATTCAAAGAAAAAATTATTAATTGCGGACAAGATTTGCGTTCTTCAGCAATTTTTGAACCAAAAAATTTTTTTTTAACCTATCTTAAAATAATTAAACACGAAAACTATTTTCCAAAATTCGAGCCCCAACGATTTTTTAGCATTTTAGTTGGCTTTTAATCAAAAAATAAATTATTCATTTCCAACAAGATTTGCACCCTCTAGAATTTTTTGAACCCAACAATATTTGAAAAAAATTTTGTCTAGGCCTTTAACTTAAAATAATAAAAAACAGAACTTTTTGTTTCAAAATTCAGGGTCCGCTGATTTGTTTCATTAAAAAGAAAATTGTTAATTTTCGACAAAATTTTCAGTCTCTTAGCAGTTTTTGAACCAAAATATATTTAAAATTTTTTTTTTGGCCTTTGAAATGTCAAAAGTGAGGAACTTTTTTTTAGTAATTATTACATTTTTAGAAAAAGTTTTTTTAATTTTAGTAAACTTGGGTGTTCATGGTAAAAAAAAAGTACAATCGGCCTCTAAAAAGTACATTTCAAGTCTCGATTCAGTACATTTTCTGAAAACCCAAATACCATCACTGACTCCAACTATTTAACTTATTTAGTATTAGCTTGTTTCAACTAATGTTTTGTTTCAAATAAAACAAGAAAATTGTAAAATACAAGTTCATAATTTCTATATATTTATAGCCCCCGAAGGAAAAATCCTGGTTGCAAAAAATATCCTAATTTGAGCAGACACACTAGTAAGCAACATAAATATAATTTTTGTGATTTTCAACTCAATTTTTCTGCCGAAAAAATACCAACAAAATTGCAAATAATGGCATCGGTTGTAAACTAGAAACCATCTTAACTTAGTTGCAGACATAAATAATGATGTTCACCTCCTAAGGTCTTGGTTTGCTGAACATAAGCTTATTGTCAGCAAAAAAACAAAATTACTGTTCTTTCACCAAAATTTTCAAAAATCGGTAGATCTGAAAATAAAATTTCATGGAGGTAATTGCAATCAATTTGTATTGTATAGTCAGAACTGTGTTAATAATTGTGCTGAAAAATACTTTAATGCCCATATCTTATGTAATGATAGCTGCTTTGAAATTGAAACGGTTGATAACTATAAATACCTAGGAGTCACAAGTGATTCTAAGTTGAATTGGAATGAGCATATTTATATTTTAAAATAATATCTTCTTCATTCTAATACATAGAATGTTATATCGCCTTAGAAATTGTGTGTGTGTGTCTCGTATGACTTTAAAAACAGTGTACTATCGTATATTTTATTCTTAGCTGGAATATGGAATTAGTTGTTGGGGAAGTGCTTATCTGAATAAAATACATCAATTAGGTAAAATTTACGCAACTTTACGCTACTTGCGATCCTCTTCTAGTTTCACTCCCCCTGAGACAAAACGTAGAATTATAGTTCAACTCATTATGCCCCATATAACTTTTTTTGATGTTGTCTACAGCGGACTTGATTCTCAATCGCAACATAAACTTCTAGTTGCATTTAACAATGCAGCTAGATATGTGTACGGTATGCATCGTAGTAATCATATTTCGGCAAAAAGTAAGGAAATTCTCGGCTGCGGTTTAATTGAATATTTAAAAATTCGCAATCTCTTATTTTTACACAAACTCATTCACACTAGAAGTCCGGAGTACCTTTACGTCAAACTTCAATTTTCACAGTCAATCAGATCGGTAAATCTTATTATTCCAAGACACAATTACCTGAACAGCAGTAGGTTCTTTTTAGTTAGTACCATTAGACTTTGGAATTCATTGCCCATACATTTGAGACGAGACTCATCAAGAATCAGCTTTAAACGTGATATCTACAAATACTTCTCAACTTAGAACCTCACTTCTTCTGCAATCTGCCTTTCTCTTTTTGTATCTTCTTATCTTATTTCATTTTAACCTATTCATTAATTCCCCTTTAAATTTTACTTGCTGATCCGATATTGTAATTTTAATTTTATCTCTCTTTCAACTTCAACTTATTTGTTTTTTTTTTTTATATTCATACTTTTTAACTATTAAGTTTTTGCCCATTTGTATTTATTAATTAAGGAACTATTAATTAAGGAACTATAAAAGACTAAGTCTTACTGTTCAACCTAAATCAAATAAATAAAAAAAAAAAAAAAAAAAAAAAAAAAATTAATTGTACTACAAAAAAGTGCTGTAAGAAAAATCTGTAACTGCTCTCGTTTAAAGCATTCCATGGAACTTTTTAGAAAAACAAAAGTTCTGTCTGTCCGTCATCTTTTATATTTCAAAGCTCTAAAAGTATTTTATATGAGAGGTGGTTATATGCACATTCCTATAAATGATATCTACACTTTGCGAAGTAACTTGTGCTGTTGATATTCGTAATAATAACTTGTTATTTTTATAAATATCTTAACATTTCTATAAATATCTTGTTATTTTTATAAATATCTTGTTATTTTTATGAATATCAACTGATTCGTCTTGGATTTTGGAATTGCAATGTCCGTTTCGCGTGAAATGCCCGATATATGAATTTTCAATTTCGTGCTCTTTTTTGACACTGCATTTATTTTTTGTATTGTATTTATTTATTTTTTTATGTTCCTCGCCATAGTTTCTTTTGCTGATATTAGTTTTTTATTGTTTTAATTTTTGTTATGATGTGACATTTATCACTAATTTTTTTATAATAAATTAAAAATGTCACTTACTATTATCTATAACAGCGTTTCTTAAACTGTGGTCCGCAGACTCCCAGGGTTATATCATATAATTTTACATAATCAAACTTTTCGCTTTATCCAAATAACTCATTTATAAAAAATTTTACATGGCCATGGCTTTTTGAATGATTGCACATATTTTTAAAGAACAAAGTATGCATTTACTTTTGTTCAAACTTGCGATGCTTAGGTTCAAAGTAATCATTTAAAAAAATCCTACGTGGTCAAAAAAACAAAGTCCGCGTTGATTTTCAAATTTTGAGTTTTTGAAAATTAAAATTTTTCCGCGTTTCAATTTTCAATGTAAGAAATTTATTTTCATTTTACTTTTGTGTGCTGTGTGTTACATACACGTGGTGTTTTCAGTTGCGATTATTTTCCGATTACTTCTTCCAGCTGCAACGAATTCAATTTTCCTGGCTGCAGCTGTTACATCATATTAAATCCTTTTAAAAAGTATTTTATCCAACTTTAATTTTATATTATATGTTTTAAAAACGCTATTTGTCATTTATATTTTTGTAATCATACGTTAGTTCAGAGTTTGAGCCTTAAAATGGATCGTTGGCTAAAAACTGGATCTATACTCAAACAAGATATATGTAGGTGAAAGCAAAATGTGTGTTATGTCGCGAAAGCTTATCAAATGAATGCATGAATCCCGCCAAACTCCGACGTCATTTGGAAACAAGGCATAGTGATCACATTACTAAGTCTATCGATTTCTTTAAAATCAAAAAACAAGAACTTGTTTCAAGTCAAAATCTTATGCAAAATACCGCAACTGGTAGTATCAGCAAAAAAGCAGTAAGAGCATAATATTGTTTTTGTTTTCCAAACGTTTTTTAATTAGGTATAAAGATGCATTTAGCAACTTTTATGTGCAAAATAGCGAGAAACAAAATTTTAATTTTTTTTTTTTTGATGACGAAATCCGCCTACAGATTATAAATTTTGTATCTAGGCTTTAACATTACATTATATTGTTGATGTTTATGATGTTGGAGATAAATTATGTTGAAGATGTACCGTAAGTATGTATAACCTTCAGACTGCAATGTACAGACTCCGCTGTGCAGACTGCGCTGTACAGACTGCGCTTTACTTGGTGCCAAATCTGTATTATAATTTACTTAAGCTAAGGTTATAAAAAGCTAACAAAATGCTTCCCTGAGGAATTGGCACCTGAATAATTGTTCGTTTCTGTATTATAGGCAGAGCTGGGCACCACTACACGTGTGTTTCTCTTAAATGTTCTTCAATGCATGTGTATTTGTGCTTTGTTCGCTTTTCAAAGCAAACTGGAGTGGAACCCGCTAAGGTGATAGTCGACAATTGATTATCAACTATCGCTTTTTTGCGATTGTTTTATGTGATAGCTATTTAGGTGTCGTTTTATTATTCTGTGTAGTTTTTTTATTCTATAATAATAATATAAATTTATTGAAGTTTATAAAAACCATGTTTACTTCATAGGAAATATTTTATGGCAGAAATAACGAAAATGATTTCAGTAAAATTAGGAGTTAATAATCCTAAGATTCAATTGCAGTTATAGGGTGCATTGATGGTAGTCATATTATGATTCTTAGGCCAACGGAAAATGAGAATATGTTCTTTAATCGAAAAGGACGACATAGTATAAATACCATGGTTGTAGACTTATTATAAAATATCATTAGCAAAATGATTTATAAGATATTCTAGATTTGTAATGAGAGCACCGAAAATTTGGCCATATATGCGAGGTAGGGTGGAAGTGCACATGATAGCTTTGTTTGGCGCCAAAGTCATGAAAGAAATGTATTGGAAACAGATTTTATATCACGTATTATACGATCAGTATTATATGATCTGGCCAGCTCCGGGTGCTGCTTCATAAATGAGCAGAGCGTTTTGACCTGTTCCTTATTTGCATAACTCCTACAAGAGAAGAAACAAATCGTTTTAAATTTAACATCTTAATAAATTTCACGTTTACACAAAATATTGAAAATATTATTCAAAAGAAACAGAGCTTATAATTAAATAACATTTGAAAACTGTAAGTGCTGCCAATAAACAAACAATTTTTTTGATCATCTTACAGAGAGGAAAGTTAAGTTGATTATCAAAAACGATTATCAAAAAAACGACAGTCAACTACCACCTTAGCGGATAACACTCCTGAATTAAATTTTACGCTCTCTGCTTTATATACGTATATGAAAAGTTATTATCATTCTGCCGCAGTCCCTCGCGCGGTACGTTTTGCCCAGCCACGATTATAGGTATTGAGTTTGATGGCGAAATTGTTGAGTGTTCTTTTATGATTAGACTTAGTAGCAAAAAATGGAATTTTCAGCACTTGTAAAACTAAGAGCTTGGAACTTTTTACACTTCGTAATTTTTAAGATTAAAGACACTATCACTTGGTTTGGGTCTTACCCCAGCAACGACTATTTCAGCAAAAGATGGAAGAAAATCATTCTTTTGCCAGGAAAGCTCGGAATACTTAGATTCTAAAATACGGTACAATCGTTCGATTTTAAGAAAAATGATAGGCGTAAATTAGAGACAAAAAAAAATGTGGTAGAAAATATATACTATGGTAACAATAAAAATGGATCCAAAAAATTATGGAGTTTGGACGAGGGTAAATGGCGTCTTATCAAGGTCAAAGTTGAAAAATTTGGGAGATTTTCTGATAAATCAGCCCATAGCTGCTCAGGAGTAGCCCATAGAGCGGTAGATTGCAGGACCGAATCTCAATAATTTTTCATGTCCAACATTTTTTCTAACAAACTTACCCCCTTTCTCCACCCTTTTGAGGGGTTCCCATACAAAACTGATGTTTTTATGAAATTTTCTCCCAACGTTCTCAATGCTGCCAGGGTGCCTTAGATGATTTAAGTTTATGACCAGCCCCTATTAATTTATTCTTCCCAACATTTCTGCAAAACATACTATCCCCCTATCTCCGCCCCTTAAGGGGTTCCTCATACAAAATTGAATTTCTTACGGAATTTGGCTGAATACTCCTACCTTTCCACCGCTTCCAGTGTGTCCTAAGGGGACTCTTTTGTATTAGCGACCCACATTAATTTTTCATCCCCAACATTTTTTTCAAACACACTTATCCCATCTCTTCAACTCTTTGGGAGGTTTCCGTACGAAAGTGGTGTTCTTATGAGATGTACTTCCAATGCTACCGGGGTGCCCCTAGAAGATTGAAGTTTATGCCCAACCCCTATTAATTTATTCTTCCCAACATTTCTTCAGAGCATACTAAACCCCTATCGCCATTCCTTTAAAGGATTTGCCATACAAAACTGAATTTCTTACGGAATTTGGCTGACTATTTCTACCTTTCCTTTGCTTCCAGTGTGTCCTAAGAGGATTCATTTGTATTAAAAGAAGTGTTCGAAATCAAATTTGGTAAAACGTCTGGCCCAGAAGTGTTTATATTTCCACGTTTCAAAGATGGTAGGGACAATGTTAAAAACAAAATCTTCAGCCCTGGCATTGAGGACTTCAAATAAAGTAATTTTGTTTGGCTCAACTGTATTAAAAACATCCCAGCATTTCTTCACAACATACTAACCCCTATCTTCACCCCTTCATCAGCATCACTTAGTTATTTTTCAGTCAAGCAAAAATGCTTTTGAAATAATAATATTTTGTTGCAGTATATGGCCTTTGCCATCCATCGAGCATGACTGATGGCTCCTGGTGGTCTGATACGGTAATTGGGAATGTTTTCGTCAAGGAACAAGAGAACGATTTTCAAGAACTCCATGTAATCTACTCTGGGATGTTTTTAATTCAGTTGAGCCAAACAAAATGACTTTATTTGAAGTTGGAAATGAGCAGGTGATTTGGCAGTGACTACGTCGTCCTCAATGCCAGGGCTGAAGATTTTGTTTTTTACATTGTCCCAATCATCTTTGAAACGTGGAAATATAAACACTTCTGGGCCAGACGTTTTACAAAATTTGATTTCGAACACTTCTTTTAATACAAATGAATCCTCTTAGGACACACTGGAAGCAAAGGAAAGGTAGGAATAGTCAGCCAAATTCCGTAAGAAATTCAATTTTGTATGGGAAACCCCTTAAGGGGCGGAGATAGGGGATAATATGTTCTGCAGAAATGTTAAGAAGAATAAATTAATAGGGGCTGGCCATAAACTTTAATCATCTTGGAGCACCCTGGCAGAATTGAGAACGTTGGGAGCAAATTTCATATAAACATAATTTTTGTATGGGAACCCCCTAAAGGGTTGGAGAGAGGGGGTAAGTCTGTTCGAAAAAAATGTTGGGGATGAAAAATCAATGTGGATCGGTAATACAAAAGAATCCCGTTAGGATACACTGGAAGCGGTGGAGAGGTAGGAGTATTCAGCCAAATTCCGTAAGAATTTCAATTTTGTATGGGGAACCCCTTAAGGGGTGAAGATAGGGGCTTGATGTATTCTGAAGAAATCTTGGAAAGAATAATTTAATAGGGGTTGGACATAGACTTGAATCATCTAGGGGCACCCTGGTAGCATTGGGAACGTTGGGAGTAAATTTCATAAAAACATCAGTTTTGTATGGGAACCCCCCAAAGGGGTGGAGAAAGGGGGTTAGTTTGCTTGAAAAAAATGTTGGACATGAAAAAATATTGAGGACCGGTCCTACAATCTACCGCTCTATGGGCTGCTCCTTAGCAGCTATTTCAATTTTCAATTTCAATTTAGTATAATTCTGGCAGTACAGTAAGACATAAATCTCATAAAGTACATTTTCTTATTATACAATCAATGGAATAGAAAATATTCTTAACATAAAACATTAGAAAATAATTTATCTTTAAATATATTAACAGAATTAAAGAAGAAAAATAGCTATGGGCTGATTTATCTGAAAATCTCCCAAATTTTTCAACTTTGACCTTGATGAGACGCCATTTGTCCCTCTCTGATCCCCTTAATTTTTTGGCTCAAACATTTTTTTATCAAACCTCACAAAATAAATGGTCCCAGCGTATCGAAATCAAAAAATCCTCCACTATTCCATAGCTAATGCTTATTTTGATGGGAGATAAAGGAGCATTATTTTGAGTTGCTGCTGCCATGCTATAATGTAAATCACAACACATTGTTTTGATTTGGTTTTCATATTTTTGTGGTTTTTTTTGTTTGTTTTTAGTAAAAAAAATACTTTCGTTGGTGTATGCGTGTATATACATATGTACAAGTATTTTTGTAATAACAAATGGTGCAAAATATACGAGTTCAATGTTCTAAATGTTTATCGTACGACAAACACTACATTATCGCAGAGAACGAGATATCGGCCAGAACTTTCTCGCTCTCGCCCTCGGTCATACGAGAAATAATTTTTTTACTACCGTTTCGTTATCGTTCTCGGTCCCGATAACGAGAACGATATTTATCGGTTCTCGGTGAAGCACTACCTTCATGCTGTTTTTCAGACTTTACTGAATGATGGTACTCTCGTTTTATACATGGATGACATTGTGATTCCCGCTAAGGATGAGGTCGAAGCCATAATGAAGTTTAAACGGATTTTGAAAGTATCAGAAGGAAATGGTTTACACTTTAAATAGGCGAAATTTTAATTCCTTAAACGGAAAATAAATTTTTTGGGATACATATATAATTGAAATGGGAACAATTTTACCGTCCGAAGAAAATACAAGAGCAATTAGTAAGTTTCCAGTGCCGACAACTAAAAAGGAATTGCAACGTTTTCTAGGTTTGACTTCATATTTCCGTAGTTTCGTCGATAATCATGCAAGGGTCGTTAAGCCACTTTCAGATTTGCTGCGGAATAACGAAATATTTAAATTAAAGTTAAAGCTTGACAACCCAAAAGCCGAAACAGAGATTCACGCAGATGCGTCTAAGTATGGTTATGGGGCGGTATTATTACAAAAAGATTCTGAAGATCAAGCGTTTCATCTTGTAGAAATTATGAAGAAAGGTATAGTTCATACGAATTAGAAGATTTAGGTATTATTCATACATTGAAGAAATGGCGAGTTTATCTGAAGGATAAAAAGTTTAAGAAAATAAGTGACTGCAATACGTTTGCTATGACTGTTAAAAAACGCGACGTTCCTGTTAGAGTACTGAGATGGGCAATGTATCTGCAAGAGTTTGACTATGTTGTTGAGCATAGGTCGGGTGCTCGTATGAGACACGTAGACGCCCTCAGTTGAGTGTACTGCCTTTTAATCGAAGATTCGATAAAATATCGATTAAAGGATGCTCAAGCAGAGCACTGTTGAATTAAAGCAGTGAAAAAAGTTTTGGAGCATGACATCTATGAAGACTACTTTTTGAGACACGGATTACTATACAAAGATCCCCTCAATGAACTTTTGGTAGTGCCGACTGTTCTAGAAGATGAAATTATAAAAATAGCTCATTGACAAGGACATTTCGCGATAAGTAAAACGTTAGAGTTAGTTGAGAAATACTATTTTATTCCGAATTTAAAGACAAAGGTTAATAGGGTTGTGAAAGGATACATTGAATGCATAGTAACGGACGCAAATTTGGGAAAAATGGAGGGCTTGTTGACTTCAATCGACAAGGTGAATGAACCTTTAGGAACCTATCATGTCGATCATGTAGGACCGTTGACTAAAACAAACAAATGGTACAACCACACACTCGTTGTAGTGGATGGTTTTTCCAAATTTGTTTGGCTGTACCCAACTCGATCTACAGGGTCAGAAGAGGTTATAGATAGGCTCCGCAAACAATTTGAAATTTTTGGTAATCCTAAGCGAATAGTCTCGGATAGAGGAACTACATTCACTGCAAGTAAATTTAAAGAATATTGTGAGCAGGAAAACATACAACATTTATTAATCGCTACGGGTGTAACTCGTGGGAATGGCCAAGTTGAGCGTATGCATCGGACGGTTATTCCAATGTTGTCAAAGCTGTGTCGTGACAATCCTACCCAATGGTATACACGTGTGGGTAAAGTCCAGCAAATCCAGAATAATACTAGTCCACGTAGTACTAACGTTAGTCCTTTTAAAATAACTGGTTTAAATAAGCGTACACCAGACAATCCCGATTTGCGAGAGATGCTAGATGATTTTAGCATTAATGAGTTAGATGTAGAGCGAGAGAAATTTCGAGGAGAAGCTTAAGAGCATATTCATAAGCTTCAAGAGGAAAATATTAAAACATTTAACGCAAAGAAAAAACCAGAACGCGAGTATAAAATAAATGACTTAGTAGCCATTAAAAGAACCCAATATGTGAATACTATGAAACTTAAGGCCAAGTATTTTGGGCCATACAAGATAGTCGCTAATCACGGGAGGTACGAGGTATAAAAGGTAGGAGAGACTGAGGGATCGAATAAGACAACGACGGTGGTGGAATATATGAAGCTATGGGATTCGGTATCCGGGTTAAAGGAGCCCAATCAGAGGTGCAAAGACATTTGAGAAGCGGACGGGAACATAAACAAACAGTAATGCCTACAATTTAGGTAAAAAACGCAACGAGGACAACACTTGTGAAATTTCATAAGCAAACAACACTGACTGGACGAAATACGACGAAGCGTCAGTTAATTTTAAAAAACGGAAAAACAGAGTAGACAGTTGGCGACATACACTAGAAGCAGACGGACGTGAAGTGATCGACTAAGATAAATGTGAAATAACTAAAATGTTAAACTGAATTGAATTGAATGTTTAAGTTTATTTTCTTTATTTAATTAAATTTTAAAATAAAGTTGACTTAATCGAACTCAATGTGGTTTAATTTCAAGGTCAGCTGTCAGGCTCCAGGCAGATATGGGCTTGAAACCGCCAAGCATTTCCGGAAATCTGCAACACTAAGAAAGCAGTGGTGGCAGTGGCAGCCACACCTAAAAGTGCATCAAAATCGGTTAAAAATTTAGGGCCGGAGGTAATTTTGTCCAAAATCGCACGTAATTTCGACACTGTGCGACGTTTACGTTTGGTCACAAAACGGCTATTATCAATAAAAACAAATGTTCAACCAAATAATGAAGAGACTTAGAAGAGTACTTAAATTTGTAGAAAAACAGTATTCTACATGGCGCAAAAAAGTGATTGAGCAGAAATGTTAGCATGTAACTTTTTAGTAAGAATTGATCGCTTACTTGGTATTCACAGGCCTGGATTATCCTTACAGGCAGAGTAGGAACGTGCCTAGGGCGGCAAGATTTAAAGGGCGGAAAATATTGGCGGAAATTTTTTAAACATTGTAAAATATTTTGTGAATGGAGAATGTTGAAGTGTATTTAAACTTTTGGTTCCATTTTGCTAGTGTTTTTCGTTGAGGAAGGAGGACCTTTTTTTTTTTGCTCATCAAAAATGAAAAAAAAAAATTATTTTTTGTAATAAATGAACAAGTTTTGCCACTGCCCACGGGCGGAAAATTTCTTAATCCGGCCTTGGGTATTCACATAGACAGACGACTGACGTAACGGAAGGACATTTATAATAGAATAACACTCTTAAAATTAAAAGCCTGTAGCATAAAATGGCTAATAAGCCAGGTGCCCGTCATTGGGTTTGCGACACTGGAAAACTGGGTTAAAAGTTCATCATTTTCATTTATGATGCAGACGCCGTGTCGACTCATAATATGCTTGAGGTTATTGTTGACGCTTTCTACTTTAGCGTTGATATCGCTCATAACCATAAGTAAGTATGTATGTATATCTTGGCTTTAAAAAATATTTTGTTTAGTATCTTAGCTTCCTCAGTTGGCACGCTTCTAGCTCTGTTTTTGAAGCTAGCCTGCGTTAATCCTTCACTTATAGGTTGCAAATTCATTAAAGACTTTGCGAGCCACTTTAGACGACATCCAAAACCCACTTTTGACTTTTCTCTATCGATTGCTGCAGTAAAAAATTTTTAAAAATTATCTTAAATTTACTTACATATCGCCGGCTTACTAGCAAAATTGACCATATTATATTGTAGAGACTTTCCAATAGCCTCGTTAAATCACATACCTTTTTTGAGGAAAACTTAAGACAACAATATACTCGTGGTTGGATACTAATGTTTTCGCGAACGGGGTAGATGGAAAGTCTCTAGAATGTTGGTGTCTCTGGCAGATATGCGAAAAATTAAAATCAAAAATAAAGATGAAAACCAAACGATACAGCGTGTGTGTAACACAGTTGTGGCTTAAGTTAGTAAGAATTCAACATATTCCAAAAGAAAAGTCGCCAGGAGTTCATATAAAATTTACCCAATTCAATGAAAAAGAAATTTAGAGACAGGAATAGAAGCAAGAATGCAGATATAGATTGAAAATGAAATATGGATTGCAAGGATATACAAAACTTTTTTTGTGGAGTTTGTTTTTTCTTAAAAGGTAACTCAATTAAGTCTTTAATATTCATCTTGTTAAAAAACACATCGAGTGTAAATAAATATTTGTTACAAAGAAAACATTTAAGCAGACTAATAAGAGAATTAAAGAGATGAGAAAAATAAATTTGACATATTGGACCCTGTATAAAGAAGTAGCTCGTAACAGAATTGTACTGCCCAATCGTATCCACTGCGTAGTTTGAGATATGTTTTTTACAGAAAGTCCCAGCTATTAATCATCGTCGTGTCCCTCTCAAGGACATTCAAGAAATAAACTGTTCTTCATTTTTGCTCTTGACATGAGAAAAGGGAACATTTCACAAAATTGTTGTTTTAACGTATGAAAAACATTTTTAAATTAGAAGGCTTGAACGACTTTAGTTCAAATAAATTAAGTGTTTCACTAAACAAAGGAAAGCACAATTTTAAAAGCGTTTCAGATTCACACACGTTTGTTTGCAATTTCGGAAAGCGCTCAACGGCAGCACTGTCGTCAAGTCTAAATTAAGTCACTTCCGTTCGTATAAACCAAACGAGAATACGACAAACATGTTTTCATTTGGTGGCCCCCCGACGCCGCAATTGCTGTCGCAATCATTTCCACACAGCTTGCGAGCCAGGACCATAAAGCGGCTAAGGTTGTTGTGCGCAAAAAAGAGCAATTGGGGAGAGAAGAAAAAAGTGCAAAACACCAAATAAAGATTTGTCAAATGAAATAATTGTACGTGTAGCAAAAGTAGAAAATGATTGTCATTTATCTCAGCTTTTGTCACACTCAATTACTCAATGCCTTTTATTGCTGTTCACAACAACAATTACGCCTGAATTTAAGTTGAGTGAAAGGCAATAAATTTTTCTTTAATATACCATGCAGGGAACTGTAGTGGGCTATCAACTTACAGAGTGGGCCGCTACGGTGTGGCGTTCATCGAGCCATGATTTTGACAATTTACACGTGATTACTGTGCTATATACCAAAAAATGCCAACACACTGATATGTAAAATATTCGTATACAATAAATGTTAGAAAATACATACATACATGTATATGTATGTATGCATGTTTGTATGTATATGTATGTATGTTTGTAAATACAATACGTGTACGTACCCAACGGGAAATCTGGAAACAGCTTCCAAGGAGAGCAGGTTAGATGTGCATCTTCGGAAGCATTTAATTCGAAATCTATTTAATTCAACAAAAAAAAAATCTTTATTCGGGATCCCTTGGGGCTTGAACCTGTACATTTCGTGTTGATATAAGATGATCCAATTTGTAGGGGATCATTGTTTCAAAATCATGTCACCTTAAAACGGCCATAACTTTGCGAAGAAACATAATAGATGACAATATTAAAGAGGAAGAATGCTACATAATTACATATGTGTTTATCTATATAAATAAAGTGATCGCCATTTTCGCTTTTCGCACATCACGTCAAAACTTCTGGACGAATTTTGACTACATTTTTTTAGTTTTATGGCTTATTATTATTTAGTATTGTTATTTATCTTTATCTAATTTATCTAATCTTTTCAATGGTGTTGTTATACAATTTGAAGTCATTAGGGAGAGCCATTTGAGAGCGAGAGAGTAAATCGATCAAAACAAACGAATAGGTGCAGAATAAAATCATTGCTGTATAAAAATGAAAATTATTACAAATATTTAATATGGATTTGGGACTTAAAATTAAATATGAAAACCTTCCAAACGGCCATCGCGGGAAACAGCCGGTTAGAAATAAGCTGAAAAAATTTTAAAATCCTATAGAATGAAATTCCCCATAACCGGACACCCACCATCGCAGTATTTTTGTCCGGTTATGGGAGATGTCCGCTTATGGGGGAGGAACAAGAATTTTTGTTTAAAACTGCAAGTTTACTGAGTTTGCTGATCGAATTTACACACCACAGGCATTTTACACAAGTTTGCTTAACTTAAAATACTGGGTTTCAAAATGAATCTCTACATTCTTGATGTAATGCAATTCTAGAAAATCATCTCTGGTAAAATGCTTCAAACGGACAACTTGCTTGAATGCCTCATCATATGCAGTTATGGGGTCAGTAATTTCTTCATCAGCTTCGTCTTCAGACTCGCTTATCTCTGGAGTGGCGCTTTGATTTTCAAATTACACTTCAGTATTGTTGTCTTCAGTTAATAAACTTTCATCGATTTTCGAAAATTTGTCAAACCTGCGTATCCTTTTTGAAATTTCGGTAGTAGGTGTTTTTATAGACAGCAACTATAATAAACCTTAAAATTTTGTATTATAGGTTGACAAACTGCAGTTATATTTGAAGGCAAAAAACAGTGATTAAATTTTTTAAGTTTAATTTCCTTGGATGAGAAGCTGCGTTATCCAAGGACAAAAGAATGTTTCGTTTTTCCGATTCTACTGCTGCAACCATTCTCTTGATTTCTCGAGTCATCCACGCTTTTTTGTTAGATTTCAAATCAACCTTTAGTGCAATAAAAAGAAGATCTTCAAATGCTGAAAGGCGAGCTGCTTTACCACGACCAAAATCAGCTCTTTTCTCCAGCCATGTTGGCACAAAACAAAACTGTGAGCCTTCCTTAGAGGACTTACAAACGATACATTTTTATGGCTCTGAGATGTTATTCACAGAATGAACGAAAAAGTCCAACTCTACTCAACATTTTTGACATTCATAAATGTGTACAGTCGCATTATTAGGGGAACCACCAAAATAGTTTCTTACAAAACAAGATCGAATTAGAATTTGTAAAAAGGGGAAGTAGTACTAATTTAATACAATTCTTATTTAATTATGTCCGTTTAAAAGAGGTATTTTGATCAAAAGGACATAGAATATAGTGTCCGCGTCCGGTTATCAGAGCGTCCGGATTTCGGAATTAATTTTGTATGGAAAAGTTAAAAGTTTTTTGGTATAAATTGAAATACTCGTAAGCACCGACTCAGCAGAAAAAAGACCCTGGCAAATTCACCGAAAACATTTGATGAGACAATCGAAATACATGTACATATGTTTGATTGCTGAAAGAAATTTGAAAGACGATGTTTTCTAAATTCAAAATAGGAGAAACGCGAACAATCGAGATAATAATAATTATTCTAGAAATATGTTGTAACTTAAGAAACTATTTCAGAAATAACAATGATAATTACACAAAAAAATAAACTCTGGGAACAATAATTTCAGATAAAATAATTACAGAAATAGTTTCAGAAATTAAAGCAATTAAAATAGCAATAATAATTCGAGAAATACTTATCGAAGAAAAAATGGTAGCAATTATAATATTCAGAGAAACGCAAATAGCCGGGAAACAGAAGCTATTGCCCAAAAAAATCAAAGGTAATTTACAATATGTATCACAAAAACTTAAAAATTATGCTGCACTAAAATGTAAATAATATGATAAATTAAACTTTTTAATAGGCACACGGGTGGATGTATCTATTTGTAGAATTTGAAATGTGCAAGACAGTAATACAAGAAAAAGACACATCGTAATTTTCACAAAATCAGATCTTTGGGGGGGGGGGGGGGCACTGCCCCCTAGCCCTACCCAATTGACGCCTCTGCACTCAACAAATTCAAATGACGGACTTAACGCCTGTTTAAATAAAAATTATAGATTGCCGAATTCAACCAACAAGTTGCACAACTTTTGACAAAATAATTAAAAATTCGGTTAGTCCATACAACGAAGCATTACTTGTAGTTCCCAAAAATCAGCAAATGATACGAAAAAATGGTGTTTAGTCACATGTTTCTTTCGATTAAAATTGAAAATGTTTTAGATAATTTGGGAAGACCCAAAGACAAGAAGTCTTTGCCCCAAATAAAGTTAGACAAAGGGTCTCGATGACTGACAGTTTTTTCGACAGGAAACGGATTCTATCAATTTAAACTATTACATTTTGGACTGAAAATATCCTCCGATAGCTTTCAGCGAATGCTGACAATTGCTTAAAAAAGTTTAAATATAAAAGCGCTTATTTATGTAAGAAAAAAATTCCAGCGACTATTTAACCAAAGTATTTGAAAGATTAGGGAAATATAATATAAAAGTAAACTCGAAAAATTTTGTTTTTGGAATCAGAAGCTCGTTTCTGTAACTCGCAACGATCGCAGTTATTGACTCATTTTATAGATTTGAATCGACTTCGGTTTCAATTTATTCGTTTCAAATCGATAAGTTGTCACATTCTCCGATTTCATTCCAATAGAACTGTTTAAATGTCAAATTATTTCCGTTTGTTAAAATACTTCGAAATAAGATTTGAAAAGTTGAAAAAACAAAAGAAAACAAATAGAAACAAACAGCTTTCATTTCATTCAATTTCACAACGTCTCTTCGTGATTTGTGTTCTTTTCCATCACGGACCAAATTTCTAACGATTTGAACGTACAGAAACATCTGTTGTCACGAAATCGGTAACTCAGGATGGAAACAGTTTGACGTCACACAATTTTCTTTCGTCTTCTTTAATTTTAAGTTTCAATTTTATTTTGCCGACGTTTCGCAGTTTTTTTGACTGCTTCCTCAGGGCTAATTTTTAAAACTGACATGAAATTTTTACATAAAACCTTTATTTACATGATGTTAAGTTTAATATGGGGACGAAACTTCGGCAAAATAAAAACGTAACTCGAAAAAATTCATTCTTTTAAATTTTTTATAAAAAAAATTTTGTCACTAATAAGCTTTTCTCAAAAACAAATAAATTTTACTATATTTAGCGTCTTCTTCGAAAATTTTTCTTTCTCAACCAAGTATTCAGCAGTCTGCATTTAAATATATGCTAAATAACTTCACTCCCGGTTTTGTCGGTAATTGGAATGTGTTCTTATTTTGCGAAGAGTAAAACCAACGGTCTTAAATCAGGGGAAATGCGATTTTGGCTTATGATGCGCATTGGGGTATTTAATAATGACGATGCGAGGCCGAGCGATTGGAAACAAAGATTCTATGCCATTCATTAGAGCTGTTTATACGATGATTGAAAAAATTAAATCACAACAGAGTTTCGATAAATAGTATTCCCAAACGACAGATCTGTTAGAGAAATTGAAGCCCACAGAATCAGCTCACGCCTCAAGTCGTGCAATTCAGAATAGGCGAAAGTCAAAAATACTTAAGGAGTATGTTGTCGAAGAAACACTGAGTAAACACTGAGTAAGCGAATCGACCATCATGCTGAAATCAACATTCTACGAAACAATCGATATGGTATTAATTGAAATGCGCAAATCTTGTCGGTATTTAAAAATTTTTCTTTGAATCAAAGCTCACTGACATTTCAATAAATCCAAAGGCAAAAAAAAGCAATTTTATTGAATAACACTGGTCAACACTAGTTTTGGTGCCGAGAAGCTGCACTTTTTTTTAACTAAGGTCCTTATATTAATTATATTATTAGCAAAAATTATGATATCCTACGTGTAGTTTTCTAGATTTTGCCTTGTTAAAAAAAAAAGTTTACATGAAAAACAATTTACATTATTTAAATAAAAACTTTCTTTTTCACAACTTTCGTGAATGAGGTGTAGTGGGACTATCACGTTGCATCCCCAGCAATAGTCAGCCATCATGTGGCGATCCCATCGGCTTTGGTATCTGTCTTCCATAGTCTTTAGGTCCTGGTGATACCGCTACTCTTGTCCTTCGCTATAGGATCCAAGATTGTCTGGGAATTGGTCAAGATAGTAGGTAGTAGGTAGGTAGTTGCAGGTAGTACATTTTGATGGACAAATTACATCCCAAGTTATTAAAGTGCTCTAGCATGTCATTTACAATTTCGGAGTAGTTACTTGACTTGTAATTTCCGAGAAAGTTTTTAGTAACTTCCACCTGCGTGGACTGCAGGTCGCTCTTTTCTTTTCTGTATGTTTTGTTAGTATTCTTATTAGTGGGCCATCGAAAACTCCCGCTTTCATCTTTTCTATGCTCAGACAAGGAAATTTCTCATTATATAAGAAAAACATTGGCCATTTTTATCTAGCGCTTCAACAAATTGTTTCATAAGGCCTTACTTTATGTGCAAAGGGGCAATATAATTTTGTCTCTTGAAACTAAATTTGGAATTATAATATTTTATTTTCCCACCTCCATCGTCTCACATGCGGGCCAATCTCTATTTACCTAGTGTTGATGCTTATCACGACTGTCCCACAGACGATTAAAGCATGGGTGTGTGGTGTGTCCACTTTGCTGTCCTTATAAGAAGTTAACCATTTTTAAATCAACACAAATACTTCATTGGTGTTCACTACATATATTTGATTTTGTCTAGCAGAAGTGAAATATTTTGATATATTTTCTTTAGTTGTGTTGAGTAAGCAATAGGAACTGAACCAAATTTGTTGCCACTGTGTAGAAGGACACACTTAAGACTTCGTTTTGCGATGTCTTTAAAGAGACGCCATTCATTTAGATGGTATTTCGAAAGACCCATTTCGAGAATAAGGACTTGCTTGTTGATTCACGAATGGAACAAATTGCTGGATCAGGCACTTCCTCTGAATGTGATAAGGGTCTTCTTGCAGAATATAAGTCTGGATAAATCATTTTTTTAACGTTTACACCACGCAAATTAATACAGCAGAAGTAGCAGTCATCGAAGAGATTTTTCTGTTCATTCCATTGCATAGGCACTCCGAACCTCATATGGTTTCTTTTACCACTAATACACTGTCTCATGTGTTCATAGCACATTTTACAAACAATTTGGGGCAACCACGGCTTTTATTCATCCACAATTTTCAAATAAGCAATTTTTATAAAATCAGTTATAGGTTTTCTAAACTTTTTCACTGTGTATTCACCACAAATGTAACAAAACACATTTGGATCATTGAGACAACTTCTTAGTGATGAAGACATGATATAAGAATCAATTTATTTTTAGAAATATATCGATAAAATAGCAAATAATGCTCACGGAAGTACTTGTTACAGCGAATATTCAAAACTGACGGTTAATCAAAAATGAAACATAGGAAAAAAAAATTAAAAATATTTTTAATGTTGCCAGTACATACTTAAAACAAAACCATTATCTATATCTCGGCACTAAATTTTTTTTTTCGATTTGTTGACCTGAGTAATTTTTTGGTTGCAAAATAACTAGAGACAGGAAATTTTTTCTGAAATTTGTTTTGCTTTTTCTTAAAAATGCTTCAATGCCATTTTTAAACCAAAAAATATTAAAAGAAAAAAATTTTTTTTTGGAACTTAGCTTAAAATAATTAAACACGAAAACAATTTTACAAAATTCCAGCACTGACGATTTGTTAGCATTTTAGTTGTTCATTTCCGACAATATTTGCATCCTCTAGCATTTTTTGAACCCAAAAATATTTGAAAACAAATTTTGTCTAGGCCCTTAACTTAAAATAATAAAAAACGAACATTTTGTTGCAAAATTAAGGGTCCGCTGATTTGTTGGCAATTAAGTTAGCTCTTCTTTAAAAAGAAAATTGTAAATTTTCGACAAAATTTTTGGCCGATTCCAAAAATTAGTATTTTGTTTCCATATTCGGGCTTCGAGAATTTGCTGGAATTTTGGTAAGCTTTAATTTAAGGAGAAAATCGTCAATTTTCGACAAGACTTGCGCTTTGTAGCCATTTTTGAACCAAAAAATAAGAAAACATTTTTTTTCGGAACTTAACTTAATATAAAGAAAAAGAGTAACTTTTTTTCAAAATTTAACCTCCGATGATTTATTGACACTATAGTTAACTTTCATTTGAAATAAAATTGCTCATTTTCGACAAGACTTGTGCTTGCATTGATTTGTGATCAATATGCGGTGGTGCTAACAGAGCTGTAAAAGCAATCGATGCTTTCTGGTCTGGAACGGAAGTATGCGAATCATCATTTTCGGAACTAACACGAATCATGCGGCCACAACGGATAGGCATGTCGACTGATAGATTGAATAATTAATCGTTTCTGGCTCTCGAGCACAAACGACTTAAGTCTATAGATGGTTTTGAAAATATTCAATGCACTGAAAGATCACAAACAGTTATTTTAGAAAGGTATTTATTGTTATCGTTTTAGAATAAAAATTAACTGGTAGCCCATGAACCATAAAAATAAGTTTCTTAGTTGCTTGTGTCGCGTCGGGGGACAAAGCCCCCCCTAATACCATGGAAGCGTACGGGCCTGGAATGGGGAAAAGTTTGTGAAGACTTTAACACTTTAAAAATAAACTGATGAATTCACCAATTTTTCAAATAAACTTTTATCTTGACTACTGATGTGACAAACTATTTTTTTGGGACAGTTTTATAGCAAGGTGAAATTCGCTAGTAAATCACTATCAACTCATGCTTTGTATAAGCCAGTGATATAGAAAAAATTATTGCCATTCATTGCGCTATTAATTTTTTTTAGTGCATACCTCTATGATATAACTGAGCATAGACCCTTATAGTCACTTTTCTTGCATCAGATTAGATATGCGATTAGAATTTTGAAATAATTTATGAAAAATGAAAAAATGAATACCATTGCGGACGCATTGTTAAGTAAAGTCCTAAATAGTGAATCATTGAATGCAATGATTCTAACCAGAAATGAACAAAATATTGTAAGTATCTTGGCAATAACTAGAAGCAAACGTAAAATTGCCAAAAACTGTGACAATAATTATAATAAAAATGAATGCCTTTCCAATAAAAACCCTGATCATCTTTTTGTTTGAAAATATTGAAAAATGTGAAACTTAAAAAAACTGCACTCATTTTTGATCAGTCATTTTTGTCGTAGAGCTTTCATTTCCAAGATTTTGTTACAAAAATAACTGATCAATGCAATTTATAACATCGATATCAATAATGTCTTTTGCAAGAACTTCTAGATCACTGCCAAGAATCATTTATGCAAAACTTTTAAAACTTATAAACTGACACGGCCGAAATGTAAGTGGCGGATTCGTCGTACGAACTGTTTGACTTATTTATTTTGGTGGGTGTGGTGATGATGGTATATCTTTTTATTGTTCGAAGAGTCCTAGGAAAAAATTAAAAGGGCCCAAAAGTGTAGACGCGTGGCATAGGAAGTATGAAAAAGAGAATGGTTGGGTACCCTGAAATGCACTCAAATTTAGAGTTTTACACACATTTCAGTGCAGACATCTCAAAAAAAAAAAAAAAATCAACAGAGCACAAGAAGACTTCTAATTTCATTATAAAGTTAATTACTACCTATTTTTAATTACCACCTATTACATTTAGCTTTAGGTAAGATGCATACATACATATATGTTATAGAGCTTAGATTTTTAGTTCACCATATTAAATATGTACGGCATATACGCATACTCGTATTATGAACACCAAGTATTTAGTTATTTGATAAGCTTTCAGAAATGAGCGCAATGATTGAACGTGAAGCAATATATACTAAAGCCCCGATTTGCGTTGATCCGATTTACGTCGTTTCGATTTGCGTCGCTATATATGATTGGATTTTTCACTGAAAATCAGATGTGAAAAAGTTTTCAATTTGATTGTAAAAAGGGGAATTCCCATTTTATTCTTCAAGCATAGTTGCGTGTTAGGATGTAAGAATTTAGTTCTCAATAAGAAGTGTTGTGATTAAATCAATAAAATAATTTCAGAAAAAAAAAAAAAAAAATGAATAAAAATATAAGAAAATTTATTAGTTTGGAACTAAAATTGGAAGTATTAAAACGTTTTAAATCGGGAGAAATAGCTGTTGACATAGAAAGAGCTCTTGGGTAAGCACCTACTACAGTAAAAACAATTTGCAAAAGAGACAGTGTTAAAATAAATAAATTTTCTACACCATTCCAATGTTAACAAGTTACAAAAGTAAGAAATTCTTTAATGGTTAAAATGGAGCCCCTTCTTTCTATTTGGATATAAAATCAAAATATGCGAAGAATGACACTGATCAATAAAAACCGGCTCTAGTGTACATAGTTTTTTTGCAAAACAAAAAAAGTCGTTGAACCGGGCCGCCATGTTGAATTTTTCAAAAGATTAAACTTCTTTTCAGTGCAATTCATTTGGCAAATTCCGCGTCCTTGGAAAGTTTTCTAAGTTTTAAACTGAGCTCTTTCCCTGTTGCTATGTTTTATCCCAAGTACTTTGAGTAATTAAGAAAATTATAGTTTTACCCACATCAAGAATTTTTTAAAGTTACAATCAAAATAAAGGAAACGCAACTACACAATTCGGGGCTTTTAAATTATAGTCTAATAATCAGTGACCGCCGGACTCACGTCATTTACACAAGGTTGATATTTCTTATGGATCTCGAGTAATGGTGCTTAAATGTGTAAGTATCCCGATAAACCTTTTTTTTTCAGTTTTTACTTTGCTCAAGGTGAAATTTTGATTTTTTGCCTAGAAAATTATCGTGAGATAATATTAGTGCTTCACCGATACGAGAACGACACGATACTTTTAGAATTAACGTAACGTGCTCGTAGTAGCGCCAAGCTTATCGCCTCGTACTCTTTCTCGAGTTTTGTCACGGCTTAGCCCGCGCACTCACTTTGTACAACACCGCCTAAATTTTAGACCGTTCTTGTTGCAGACAACTCTCTTAATGTACTAAATTTCACAACTTGGTTGAAGTTCCAAGAATAACAATTTAATTATTTTTATTGCATGCCACGTCCAATAACGTACATTGCGAGGAGCAATGTATCAAGTTTTATGCCGTCATAAATGCCAAGATATAAGGTGTCACATCCCAAGCGAAAAAGGTGTATGCGTTCTCAAGTACGAGAAGGTCTTGCCGATATTCCGATCGCGGTGATAATGTAATGCTTATCGTACATATAAAACCCAAGAAATATGTAATATCAAAAGAGTTCGCATATAAAAGGAGGAAAATGTACAATTTTGGCGCACTATACTTAACTCAGTTAAAAATACGAGTCATGCGAGAAAAAAAATTTTTAATATCGTCTGAGACAGATTTGGATATTTATAGGTTCTCCGTGAGGTACTAGACAATATTTGCCTCAGTTTTTTATGGTGCTTTGAGGTTTGCATAATTTGTCGAAAGCTATAAAAAATGTTCTAGATTATTTTCCGCTTCGAATTAAGTTTTTCATTCATGTTTTAGGAGGCCAAAACCGAATCAGTTGAATTTCTGCACCACGTTAGGTTTTTTTAATACCTTTATTCATTTTGATGGGATATTAATTCAAACTTCAAAAAACTACAAGTCTGTCAGGTAACAATAAGTCGGTGATTTCTTTCTCCTCTATATTTTGTCTCAAAGATATTTTTCCATATGAGGCATACTTTTCAAGTAAAAGAGCAAAAAATAAAAAACTATGCAACATCTTACAAAAAAAATATAAACCATGTGCACATAAAAAAACAACTTATTTTAGCCCAGTACTCGTTTTTACGAGTTTTTTTTAGTTTTAAATTTTTTTTAAAGTACAGATTGTGTGTAATTTTGTGATTAGAAGGGTGTATTGTAAGCAAGAACTTATCTATGTAATTTTAGGCAGCAGCTATAATATCCAAGAAAAAATTACTACTTTGTTGGGTGCATGATGAAACGCAGTCAGAGTGTACTAATCAAAGTAGGAAAATCAGTTTTGCTAATCACTGTGGTATCCGTAGCCTAACAAACCGATCCTTTGAATAATAAAACTGAAGCAAGGAGTTCGCATATAAAAACGTACACAATATTTCTACTGGGTTTTCATAGAACAATGTATTTTTGTGCGGCATTGTATATGTATGCGAATATCTGGGTGTCAGAGCGGTAATTATATATTTAAGTGCAGAGCTTACCAAAAAAGCTCTCGATGCCCTATGTTCGAACAGAATTCTTAATGGAAAATAAAAGACGCAGGCCTGACGCAATGAATGTTCATTAATCATATCCAGCGTATATCCTTCAAAAGAAAAAGCAAATCATTAAATTAATGTTCCGTTCGGAGCCATAATAACGAAAAAATATGGTATTGTGACTAACGCTTTCTATAATTTATTTGTGTGTTACAACTTTGTGTACTCGAAAAGAATTTTCAAATAATTGGTTTCTTTACAACAAAAGATAGTGACTGACTTTATGTAAAAGGCATGTTTCGTGGAAAAAAATTAAAACCTGTAAATAGTCCTTCTTGTGAGCAATTGCACATTATAAAGACTTGAATCTTTTTAATGTGCCAAACAGGTTAAACGTTATGGAAAGGTACACAATATATTTTCAATCTGATATTTAAGTGAATTATCTTAACTATTTGATAAAAATAAAGATATGGTAGTAAGTATATGCCAAAGGTTAATTATCAATACGTAATTATGTAAAGCAATGACGGAGTTGATACTGATGTAAAAGTCGATAAAAAGGCTAGATAACTATATGGCTTTAAGGACACTAGCTCTTTTTTAAAGATACACAATAGTATTTTGCAGTGTATTTTATATTATATTGCTCGGATTATAGCCTCTTTTAATATTCGATCCATAAAAAAAACATAATAAGTGAAATAAGAGTCCGTAAGAATATTTTAAAATTGTTAGACAAAAAATTCTACTTACTTTCATACATTTGGAGTTAGATATTAAGGATATGATATTACGACATGTTCTAGAATTTTTCGCTAAAAGTCCGATAAATTGTTCAATTTCGAGTGAATGATCAATCAAAGTCAAAACTTCCAGGGTTGCTACCAGAGTTGTAAAATTTTAATTTTTCGAAATTTGAGTAAGCAAATGAAGAAAATTGAATTGTTTTGTTATTAAAATGTCCAGGGTTACCAGCGGCTTCCTAAAAAACCATTTTAGCATTTTTTCCCACTTAAGACAATGGCTTTCTTAAGCATGTTAGTGGATGCTCGCATATGTTTGCATATTTGACGTAATTGCATATTTCACAATAATAGGCAATAAGCTATGCCTTTTCAATATTTTTTATATTTTATCGACGTTATCAGCCTTTTGCCTTTCAACTGCTTTCAATTTCGACTGTTTCAACATTATTCAAACTCTTGCAACTTTTTTCAACATATTCCATTTTTTCAGCATTTTTGAACTTCTTTCGGCTTTTCAACCTTATTCAATATTTTTCAAATACTGCCGAATTATTTAAATTTTTTCAATATTTTGCATTTTTTTTTTCGACTTTTCAGCGTTTTTAACTATCCATTTATTAGTTTCATATATATTCGACTTTTTCGTTGGTTTTAATTTCTTTCAATTCGTTTCAAACTCATTTAACTTTTTTCGAGATTTTAAATTTTTTCCGAGTTTTCAAACCTCTCTCAACTGCTTCAATATTTTTCAACATCTTTAGACTTTTTCCATTTCTTTCGACTTTTCCAACTTTTTTCGGCTTTTTCAACACTTTTTAACATTTCCCATACATTTTCAACTTTCTAACCTCTTTGATATTTTTCATATTTTTTTTTTAATTTTTCAACCTTTCTCACAGTTCTTAAATTTTTCGATTTTCTCAACCTTTTTCAACTTTTTAAATATTTTCCATATGTTTTTGACTTATTCAACCCATTCTAAATTTTGCATTTTATTTTGACTTTTTCAACTTCAAAACGAAAAACCGAACAATGGTCGGTCAGTATTAATTTATAAATATAATAGCTGTCGCGGCAGACGTTGTTGTGCCTTTTCTGGTTGGTGGCGTTATGAGTTTGATTTGGTAAAAGTCCCTGATAAAAAAGTCTGGACAGAAGAGTTCGTAAAATCGATAGAAAAATAGGCAAAGGGACCGAAAAATTACCGCTCCAATGATTAAGTGCGTATAAGCGTGGAAAATTTAATTATGTATGTATATTTGAATAAAGATGAATGAACTGCTTGATGTTTAAAATTGAACATTGGTAATAACAATTCATACCTAAAGTCCGTTACTATATGTATATGTACATTGAATTTTGAAAACAAAATCATATATATAACCCTTGTGTCAATACCTACTTTGTATACCTTTAAGTCTACACTTGAATACGTTTGTACCCTAGTACATTTACATGAGGATAGGTCGAATTTTTTAGGATAAATTTTAAAATCTTATATTTATTTATTGAATCCAATTCATATTTTCTATTTTAAATGGATAAAACAAATTTAATCTGAAATTATATAATTTGGAAATAATTTAAAATGGTATGTATAGCAAAAGTAAAAATATGTATCAATAAAGCTGATATTTTGCATGTTGGCATATAACTGGTTTATGGCAATCAAAACAGTTATGCCGAGTTTTCCATTTGAACTTGTCTTGGTCCTCACACGAGCAGTAAATGTAACACTGTTATCAGAACTTATGAAACGGGAAATATGCCAAAATCGTAGCAAAGGCATTGTGGCTCGAGAATTGGCAGCTGATTGAAAACTGCACTGCATAACACTAGCCACAACCGGTGGTGGCATTTTCGGTACATTTGTACTTTTTTCAGTACATTTGCGTTGTGAAAAATTTTCGTCAGTTTTTGACAAGTTTTCAGTACATTCGGCACATTTGGCCCAATTTCAGTTCATTCGGTGCATTTCGACAATTTTTAAAAACTACCATATTTTTACTGAATTTATCGAGAATAATGTCTGAAGTAAACTTCGCTAAACCTTTTTTTTTTTTAGTAAAAAAATTTAAATTTTGCTACATTTTTGTATTTGTAAAGATTTTTATGTCGAAAAAAGTACATTCGGCATCTAAAAACTACATTTCAAGTCTCCATTTAGTACATTTCCACAAAACCTTAATGTCATCACTGGCCACAACTAGCAATCCGATATAACCATCAAATTCTGTCGATGTGAGTGGCTGCCAAACCTATAGTATCGCAATTTAAGCTTTCTGGATATAACTGTATTAATTTTGAATTTCTCAGACTTTAATTAAGTTTTTTTTTGGCTGCTGAGACAATTTTCACATTCTTACAAGTTTAATAAATTTTTCGCACTTTAATTAATTTTGCTTTGGGGTACAACTGTATTCAAGTGTAGATCAACTTAGTAAATTTATAAAATACACGCCCACACCCCACTGAGATACTCCCATGGAGGATAACCTAAAATCTGAAAATGGTGGGAGCATGAGAAATATAGGAAATTGATGTTAAAACTTTGAAAAGGATGCGTTTGTACCCTAGTGTAGCCACAAGGGTTAAATATGGGACCTAAAAATTGATATTTTTAAAAGTAACTTGAAAAACTGTAGATTGAAAACGGAGAATCATTACAAACGGAAATCTCAAATTAATGTTTGATATAAAAATGCTTCAACTTTCACTATATAATGCAAAATATGTTTCATTGTATGCATACCATATCGTAATTGCAATAGCAAAATTGAGTTTTGGAAAACACAAATTTAGTGGTGTATGTTACTAAGTGCACAATGTCAACTCTGCGCAAAAACTTTAAGTACTCAATGAAAAGAAAAATCAGGAAAAGTTTGATTTTTACACTTTGAGTTGTTTTTTGAAACTTACTTGAAAAACACACACTTTATTTTCGCAAAGAGGGCACGTAAATGCAAATTAAATTCTCCAAAAACAGCAATCAGTTTGTTATATGATTCACTTGACATGAAAAAATGATTCACTTGATTTCGGCAATGCTATTCAAGATGTAAAACAAAGCTGGGAGCAAACGACTTTATGGAACATTCGTGATTAGAAACAGTCAATTTATCAAGTGTCATACTTTTCTTTATGTAGGTGCGATGCCAATCCCGGGATTCCGGGATCCCGCCTTTTTTCCTGTCCCGAAAATCCAGGGATTAGTTCCATTGATTCCCAGGACTAATTAAATATGTATTACAAAGCCACTAGATCTAAAACTTGCTTCGTTTATGGATTCAAAGTCTTGAAAAATGTAGTAAAGTACTTCAACTCATTAAAGCAACTATAGAAGCCATATGTGTTCGTGATATGGATCTTTATAAATATGATATAGCATTCATGCCAGATGAAACCAAGCAAAATAAATCTCCTGTTTATCAAACTAAGAAGGGCAGTTTTATCTGACATTTTTTTATTTTTATTCTGATAATTAAGCTTAACTTTGACTTTTCCAAAGCCCCATCACTAATAATTATAAAAAAAACAGTTACATGATATTTAGTTCAAATTCGAAAACGAGACTAACTCCAATATTGATGATAACGATAACACTGGAATAAGAAACTTAAGTCTACCCGCAAGTTTAAAAGAAACATAACGTTTTGTTTTAAATAACACTTCGCAAAATTCCTTTAATAAGACAAGTTAACATATGCCTTAGCTGATGCTCTAAATAAAGAAATAGATATGTTTTGTAATGGTGGAGGCAGGGGCTTCTATTTACAAAAAGATTTTAGCTTCATGGCAACAATTCAGCAGACAAGTGTTGAAGCAAAAAGGTGCTTTTCATCCTCCACGTATGGGTGATGATACACTGAATGCTTTAATTTTTTTAAGGTCATATTTTAAAAAAGAATAGAAAGTTTTATGCTATTTAATTTTATAAAAATATTTCCTCATACAGAAAAGACTTGATGACTTTAACGTATAAGTTTATAAAATTTATATTTTGAAATGCTTATTTGTGATTTTTTTTTACTGTTATGAAGAAGTTTTTTAAATTTTCTATTTATTGTTTTAAATAAATAATATTGCTACATTATAAATAGTTAAATTATTATAATTTTTTCCGACTTATAACTAGGTAAGTTTATATTGATAATTTTTAGAATTCTTAAGTCCCGGGGTCTTGGGATCGCATTTTAAAATCTCGAAAATCCCAGGATCAAAAAAATCTCGAAAATTGACACTCTTAGTATGTACACCATGTCACAAATGTCTACGTACGATCTATTTTTGCCTATTTTCATCGATTTGTTGAACTTTTACTTAATTTTTTCAAGCAGAAGGTTAATTTGACTTATCTTATGTACAAACGTATAAAAAGTTATTGTGATCATGTTTAAATTAGCTAATATTCATCACAAAACTTAAATACGACTACGCAGCAATGTACGTACAACGCTCATCACAGATGATTGCTGAATGCAACCTGCAGGTATGAATGTGAACTACCGTTCTTCAATCAAAGTTGTGATTTCTTTTGTTCTTAATAAGCGAAAAAGAGTACTTTCGCCATAAAGTATATTTATGTTTTTATATTGAACTTTTTATAATATGGATTGAATCCGTTTAAGTTTTTACTTTTTATCATGAAAATTATCTAAAAGAAACATTTGACGTCAAAAAAAATACCGCCTCATTAATATATCGACCCCTGTGCGCGAAATTATAGTATGTGACATTTTTTCGAAACTGACTTTTTGATTCAAATTTAATATATACCCCACTACGCATCACCTGGTAAAATATTGTAGTTGAAATTCTTATAGTTACGCCAAAAATTGACTGTATATTTTATCGTACATATGTCACACTAGATATTTTGCTTGTGCGCGAAATTATCGTATGTGCCATACAAAAATATATTGTTTTTATTTATTTTATTTATTTATACCTTTATTATTGACAAGAAAAAATTAAAAAAAATCTGCGTCTCATAAATAAAAAGTTAACATCGAAGGAACATTTTAAACCCAAAACCTTAACGGACAAAACTAAAGCACCCCCATTTTTATGGTAAATAAAAACTCTTAAAATTAGTACTTAGTTGCGAACCCTTTATTCTTGACGACTCGCGCACCTCTTTAAGGCATAGAAAAAATTAAATTATTAATGATATCCTGCGATATCCTTCCCCAGGATATTTTTAAGGACTGAATGGATCTTCCGTGGTTTCGCAATTTTTTCTGATGAAAAACAATTTCAGACCATTTCATTCAGAAATTTACTAAAACGCAAAAAAAAATCTGTTTTTCGTTGTTTTGTTTTTTCGTTTTTCATACGAATTGTACTAAAAAACAAAGTGATTGCGCGGTTCGCAGGTTTGAGCTAGGAAGCTGAAATTTTGGGAGAATTTTCTTCAATTCTATTATATAGGCACACAGCACCGCAAATTTAAAAAAAAAAAAATAAAAATACCTTCTTCGGGTGTATTTTTTTCCGCATTTTTACTCACACGAAAAATGTGGGCGTGGTTTTACAACTGTGGGCGACCCCCATTCAACTAAAAAACCCAAAACGCTATATCTTGGCACCTAAAACAGACTTTTTCTAAGTTTTAGTAAGTCGTTTTTTTCGTTAAATTTCAACGGAATTGCACATAAACTCTGTCCGCGCAGTGTTCAGGTTAGAGCTAGGAAGCTCAAACGTTTGGACAATTATTTTTATTCCTCAAGCTATAATATAGGAAAAAATAAACAAAATCCCTGTCCTAAAGTTTGAAAAAAAACACCCTAATGTACACTTTTCCGCAGGAAAAATTCTGAGTTATTTTATAATAGTTAATTATCTAAGCATATGGAAAATTTGGTATTGATATTGCCAACCAAAGCACAGAAAAGTAGAAAAAACCCTCTCCTGTAAAATTTGGTTTTTGGCACATACGATAATTTCGCGCACAGGGGTCGATATATTAAGATTCTGTCAAAAGAAATTCATCCGTACGTAGAGTTTTGTGACATGGTGTATGTACCAAATTTTATCCATCTATGCCAAATAGTTGCTGATATATAAAATGTGTCAATTTTTGTCAAATGGAAGGCGTGGTACCGCCCATTTTTTCGTTTAAACTTCTTTTTGCCCTTTTCTTCATGTAGCAAATCTCATTCATCTGTGTGAAATAATTGATAAGGTATGGAGGACGTGGCATCAACCTATTTTATCAAAAACCATTCTATGCTAAGAACCTTACAGACCATAAAAAACATTTGAAATAAAATATAAAAACCCGTTGAGTAGTTCGCTAGTTTATGTGCGACAAACGAACTGTTTCGTTTTTTTCTCATATGGGAAACTCGGAACTGCCTAGTTTTCGTTGAAAAGTAGTATTTGTCCCGCATCATTTCTATATTTACCAAGCTCATTTATCTGCGTCAAATAATTACTAAGAAATGATGAATTTGATTTTTTGCAAACCAAACTATGCTTAGGGGACGTCCATAAATTACGTGAGATGTTTTTTGGAAAATTCGGACCCCCCCATCCCTTTTGGTGAGTTCTGGCGGGACTCCCCCTCCCTTCCGTGAGACTTTCCTTATAATTTTTAGATGCAATCTGCTATAATAATGTATACTCTCAGCATTAAGAAGACGACGTGAGATTTTCGTTGACGCCCCATTCCCCTTGGTGAGATGTGGTGCGATTTTACCGGACCCCCTCCCCCCTATTTTAACTCACGTAATTTATGAACGGCCCCATAGAACCTTTCACAGACTATAAGAATTACACAGGAAAATAAAATTTCAACTTTTGTCTGATGTATGACTTTTATCTAATAATGATGTTCACTAATTTGACGTCGCTGATTCTGAATATATTATATAGAATATATTATGATAGTTACAAAAATTTTAAGTTTTCTTCTGGATTAATGGCTGCAAAAGGATTACAAAATTACGTTTCTAGTGAGTGGCGTTTATTCATAGATTCATCAAAACGAAGTCTAAAATGTGTTCTCTTACACAATCGGAATAAATTAGGGTCCTTGGCTATTGTACGTTCTGCAAAAGTAAAAGAAGAATATACAACAATTGCTCTGGTTTTGGACAAAATTAAATATGCTCATATAAGTTAATTTAAAAATAGAAAACTTTCTTTTAGGCCAACAAGGAGGTTACACAAACTATCCCTGTTTTCTTTGCTTGTGGGATAGTAGAATTTGACGTTAAAAAATTTTAAATTTTTTAGAAAAAATCGAATTTTGGAACTAAATATTATTTTTAACAGCAAATAAATATTAAATTTTTTGCAAGAACGCAATCTTTATTATTCAAGTAAATTCAGGTATCAATTTTGTGAAGAAAAAAAGTTACGAGCAAAAAACACGTTTTTTTTAGCCAAAAAGAACCTTTAGGAGAATCAAAAGCGCTCCATTGGTTTTTCTCGGAACGAAAAAAAAAAAAATTACACATATCGTTTTTAAGGATCCCTCTTACTTTTGAGTCGGTGTCTGGCTGCCTTTTTTTTCTTCATACAAATCGACCTGGTCTAATGTATATGTACCAAATTTCATTCAGTTGCGGCAAAAAGTTTATGAGAAATAATGAAATGATTTTTCTCTTATATGAAGGGGAGTGGCATCATTTATTTTTTACAAACCAAACTATGCAGAGCCCATTACACAGACAATAAAAAGCATATGTATTATATGTTATCCAGCTGTGTCGAATAGTTGCTGAGATACAAAAAATTGCGATTTTTGCATATTAGAGGCGTGACGCTGTTTTTCATTGAAATTTACTTTTGAGCGTATTTCTTATTTATGTGCCAAACCTTATTCATCTGCGTCAAATGGTCGATGAAATATGATGAATTTAATTTAATTTGTATTTGAGGGGCGTGCCATCGCCATCTTTTCCAAGCTATGCTAAGGACCTTCCTCTGACTATATGAAACATATGAAAAAAGGCATGACCTCAATCGGTCAAGTCGTTCAGAGGCTAGGCGATCACAAACAGACGCACCTATCTATACACGTATGTATATGAGGAATTCTTTAAATTTTCTGGTTTAAGACGTGCTCAGGTACCGGAAATTTCAAACTACGTGCACATATCTGAAACTTTTTTAATCTATAATTTGGACGTTTCTTAACAAGATGAGCCCTGGAGCGCCACAAATTTTGAATGGGAACACCCCATCTCTTCATTAAACGAACAAAAGAAAATTCATCCCATTGAAGCAAAAAAAAAAATGTCGCTTACTTGGTCATACTTTATTTTGAAAACGGCTGTAGCGATCTTGAAGAATCTTTGGATTTTGTACATACATACATGTAATGTAAACAAGATTTAGATTAGGCTAGGTTTAACGTTTTCAAAGATGCTCGCAAAGGTGTGGCACAGATCTAAGCTTTTATTTTTATAGTCATATCTCGCATGCCATACAAGCTATTACAATGAGTTTTGTTAGGCAGATGCACATAAATATCTTAGATTGTCCCAAACGAAAGCGAGATTCGAAACGTGGGCATGGTACTTTTCAACAATAGAAATTTTCGATTCAATATTACTCGCTAAGTTAATATACTCGCAACATTCGCCGAAAGGCGTGGCATAGCTCCCAATATTTACAGGCGTTATTATAAGAGAACTAACAGCACAATCGCTATGAAATTTAAATACTTGCTAGAAGGTATCTCATAACCAAAAATGGGCGCAATAGTAGCTGTGGGTGTCGCACCTTCTATTAAAACAAAAAATGTTAAATATGTAGTATATTTTGCGTACTGCGGGAGTGATCCCAATAAAATTAATACTATAAGCTTGGAAATTGAATGGATCCGACGGGATTTCATCAGAAAACAGTTTCCCTTTTTCTTGACAACTTAATTTCTTCATTGAACTTACCAAAATTTTTCAGCATTTCAACCAGACCTTTTCAGCCTGTTTTAATTTTTTTTCGAGATCTTAAGCCTCTTTCAACTTTTTTCGAATTTTCCAGCCTCTTTAATCATTAATTTTTCATATTTTATTGATTTTTCAGTCTTATTCAACTATTTCAACATCTCTCAACCTTTAACTTTTTTCAACAATTTCTATTTTTTTTTCAACCCTTTTCAATATTTTTTAAATATTTTCGACTTACGCAACTTTTTTCCATATATTTCGTCTTTTCCACCTTTGCCACCTCTTTCATTTTATTTCGACTTTTTCAATCTCACTCAACTTTTGTAAACATTTTCTATGTTTTTCGACTCTTTCAGCCCTTTTCACCTGTTTCAAAATTTTTCAAAAATAAATTGTTTTTTTTTTAATTGTATTTTAATTGTAAAGTTCAAATTTTTCTTATCGGATGGTTTGTAGGAGTAAAATTGCCTAGGTGGCTACACTTAAACATTCGTAACTTTTCTATTTATGAAACGTAGGTACTAAATTTTTTTTTTTTTTTCAGGAAAAAGTTTAGACTTTACAGAATAATTCTATGGAAAAATTTTGTTTCTGTACATATGAGAAGTTGGTTTAAGTTCTATTTGTTTATTAAAAAGATAATTTCTTATAAGTAATAAATAAAATTTTTATAAAAACTTTATTTCATTAAAAATTGTAAAATATTTCTTGTCCTGTCATTAAAATTTCATGAACTCTTTCTAAATATTTACTTAGAAATCACAATTTAAAAAAACACGTACATATTAATTCACTTGTTCATAACTTTTTAAAAAATCCAAATTTTGCAAAAATAAATATAAGGCCTTAATATTGATCAATATATGTATGTACCTTCAAAGTTATGCAATAAAAAGTTTAAGTTTAATTACTTGGTTTTTACTGTGCCCGCTTGAGAAAACTTTACTCTAATATAAAATCTGTAATATACATATAACTCAAATTTCAAATAAATCTATTCTTTTTGCATTCGTATATTAAAAATCTATTAAAAAACAAATGATTTCTCATTCATTTCATGGACAAAACTGTTTGTTAGTTAAAAAAAAATAAAGTCTAAGCGCATAGTTTTTGTTTTTTGTTTCCATAAATTTAACTCGAACGGTAGGCATTTACTAACAGAAACCTAATTGAGTGGGCAATATGTATATTGCATTTCGATTTTAAACCTCAAATAAACAACTCAACAATCAGTACAGTAATTTGGCACGAACATTTTATTTTATTCTATGCCATTTTAATGCACTGATGTTTCAGTGCAAAAGATTTTTCATAAAGTCAATAAACAAATAAATGCAGCCGTAGCCATATCATGGCAAATATTGACAACTCGACTGAACCACATGTGGAGTAAAAACAACTCCATTAAAAGGGAGCGTGGGTGTCGTATATTTGCCCAATATCATATGAATTGAATGTTTACTGAAGTCAACTCTGTGCAGGATTAAAACATCCGCTTTTTAATACAGCGCTCTGATGCATTCATGCAGTTGACGTAACCAACGCCCTTTGCGTTTTTCTCTCGACTGAGTTCACACCTGGTGTACTGAGGCTTTATTTGCAATGCAGTCAATTTGTTCGCCTTGTGGGATTGTAAAATCCACCACAACGATTTGGTAAAATGGACATTCACGCAGAATGGTTTGCACCATAAGGTACATAAGCCAAAAAAAAAAAACTGACCAATATTGTTAACCGGTTATATTGCTTTTTTATAGACCGACACTTTTCCAACTTAAATCTTACTGAATGTGTACGAATAAATTTTCCGATTATAAAAGTTAAAACATAACGAAATACATTCAAATCGGTGCATGCTACAGGTTTATTTTACGTTGCTCATTTTACCGAGCCTCAACACATTTAAAGCATATGAAAGTGCTGAAAGTTCGGGTCGGATCAGCTTTTTCCCTAAAAGGTTTTCATTACAAACAATTTAAAAAAATTCTTTGAGACTCAATAAGAATCTCATTTGAAAAGATTTATTACGTATAGTAATTTTTACTAAGTGAGAAACCCACATATCAAAATATGTCGAAATGTTTCCCTTATTAACATCACACATTAGATTATTGGAAAAATTGCAACAAACCTCTGCCACTATTTACTAGGGAGGGCAGGTATCCTACGGGCCGGCTCTACACACCTAGCTCTGCGTCGGTCGTTGCTCATGAAAATGGGGGTGGGGTTGCCTTTCAAAACCTTGCGAGGAGCTACATTATATTATCTGACTACTCGAATCACCACAATTTTGGTTTAAGCGCAAAAATGGGTAAAAATGAAAACTGTCAAAAAATGGGTGCATTTTAGTAAAAAAAAACAATGGCGCAGAGTTCAGGAGGTGAAGCCTGCGTCGTAATTGCACAGCCATTTGGTTAATACCTTATGAATGTAAGCTAAGTGAAACATTTTTGAGAGTTGTATTGATATAAATCATATGTGAATGACCGATTTTAAAGTTTTGTACCTGATTTTTATAACTTAATAAGTTGTCTTTAAATTTAATTTATTTTAAGTGCATGAAGTGCATTTTAAGACAATGCTTTGTATAAAAATAAAAGATTTGGGGTAAAGTAAACTATTTTTCATTTTGAGAGTTAAAAAGTTTTGTTATATTGTTTCTTCTGATTTCTACTTACAGCAGAACAAAAAATTAAGTGTTCTATTAACAAAGCATAAAAATACAATTAACTTGTTCAAGCGGTGATTTTTGCCGAAAAGTAATTAAGTTTAAGTTTTGTGTTCCAAATTTTATTATTTTATGTTAGTACTAGCAAAACCCGGAACGCATTGCTACGCCTCAACAAATAAAATATAATGTGTTTTTATTTTAGTTGGATTAAATAAGTAGAAATTATTTTTATTGCGAGTGGATAAACAACGTTATTGGTTTTTCTATTTGGCTCATAAATGAACAATTGAATTGGCGGGAATGATTGGAATACTTAGAATCAGCACCTTTGAATGAGTTTAATTTGGTTACAGTCCTTGTCTTCTATATATGTATCGAGTCTCATAGTCATAGTTTTTTCTTATTTTGGAGACATGGCACTACCCATTTTTTCATTGAATCTTACTTTCTTTCTCTTTGGCTCATTTTTTCCAAACCAAACTTTGTTAAGAAATTTTTACAAACTATAAGAAACATATATACCATATCTTATCCATCTGCGTCAAATAGTTGTTGATACATAAAAAGTTGAGTTTTTCTCATATGGAAGCGTGGTACCGCCCATTTTTGCATGGAATCTTACTTCTTTCTCTACTCTTTATATATGTACCAAGTCTCATTTATCGGCATCAAATAGTTTATTATATATGATGAATCTTAGTTTCTTTTAGATAACGGGGCGTGGCATCACCCATTCTATTCTAAGCTGTGCCTGTTTATATAAAAGCCTCGTGGTGTGAATTCCATGAGAAACGATTAAGCGATCTTCGAGAAAATTATGTTCAAAAAATATATTTGTATGAAGGCCACCCTAAATATGTTCACTAAAAAAAAGTATTGAAGCCTTAGCTACGCCTCTTAATATAAAAGTTACTTGGTGTAAATTCGGTATGAATCGATTAACCTGTCTTCGTGAAAAAGATATTTAAAAATAATTTTGTATGAGGACCACCCAAAGTATGAACCCTAAGTAAAAGTTTTACTATCTAATATGTGCTCCTTCATATAAAAGCCATGTGGTGTTAAGACCATGAGAATCGATTAAACGGTCTTTGAGAAAATCATATTTAAAAAATATTTTTGTATCAAGGCCACCCTAAATAAAATTTGTGTATCCTAAGATATGCTTCTTAACATAAGAGATACGTGGCGTAAATTCGGTGTGAATCGTCTAACCTGTCTTCGTGAAAATTATTTTTAAAAATATTTTTGTATGAGGATCACCCTAAGTAAAAGGTTTACTACCTTATCTGTGCCTCTTAATATAAAAGCCATGTGGAGTAAATTCCATGAGAATCGATTGAGGGGTCTTCGAGAAAATGATATTTATAAAAATTTTTGTATCAGGACCACCCTAAGTATGAACCGTAAGTAAAATTTTTATTATCTAATCTGTGACTTTTAGTATAAAAGCCATGTGGTGTAAATTACATAAGAATCGATTTAGCAGTCTTTGAGAAAGTGATATTTAAAAAATATTTTAGTGTGAGGGTCACCCTAAATTAAAGTTTTGGTAGCCTAAGCTATGCTTCTTAACATGAGAAATACGTGGTGTAAATTCAGTGAGAATCGATAAACCTGTCTTCGTGAAAATGATATTTAAAAATATATTTGTATGAGGGCCACCCTAAGTATGCACCCTAAATACAATTTTTACAATCTAATCTATGCCCCTTAATATAAAAACCATACTGTGTAAGTTTCATGAGAATCGACTTACCTGTCTTGTAGAAATCGCTATTTTTAAAATATTGGTGTATGAGGGCCACTCTAAATAAAAGTTTCATCGTCTTAGCTATGCGTCTTAATATAAAAGACATGTGGTGTAAATTCCATGTGAATCGATTAAGTGGTTTTAGTAAAAATGCTATTTTAAAAATATTTGCGAATGAGGGCCACCCTAAATTAAAGTCCTATACCCACCACGCCCCTAGTGTCTAATCCCGTTGACACTGAATTTTAAGACTCTTGCTATCATATTAACCAAGATATAACGAGTTAAAGGTTTTAATTGCACGTAAAGTGCCACGCCCCTTGCTTTTATCAAAATAAAATATAGCCCATGTTACTCAGGAATAGTGAATCTTTCTATTAGTAGAAAAATTTTTGGAATCGGTTGTGTAGTTCCAGAGATTACCCTGAACATACAAGCAAACAAACAAACAAACAAACCTTACCTCTTTATATAATAGTATAGAGTATAGATAAAGAGTGAAATTATTACATAAAGTGAATTTTCGCTATTTCAAAAATCCAAGAATTTAAATTTTTTTTTTTTTTTTTTATTTTATTTATTTATTTATTTCATTTATGGTTTTACAATAAGACTTAGTCTTTTATAGTAAATCAAAGAATAACAAACAAAAAATAAAAATAAAATTAGCATATAGTGTCTCAATTAATTAAAAAACGCTATTAATTATATAAAAAAAAAGAAAAAAATTTATGAAGGAATCAGCATCAAAAAAATGATTAGTGAATGTAAAATTAAAAATATAACACAAAAAAAAAAAAAAAATATTGAACTTAATTTAAGAAGAGATATTAAATAACATATGTAGTGAGAAAAGTAAAAATAAAGCGATAGAAAAAAAAAAAAAGAAAATAAAACTGAAAGAAGGTAAAGTTAACGAATGCAAGAAAAATAATTGTAAATAGCGCGTTTGAAGCTGCTTCTTGAACCAATTTGTTTAATGGAGTTAGGTAAAGAATTCCAAAGCCTAATGGTGCTAATATAGAAATATCTAGAACTATTGAGGTATATGTGCCGAGGAACTATAAAATTAGGAGATCTTACTGATAGAGAAAACTGGAGTTTATCATACAGATACGCAGGGCTTCGAGTACATAAAAGTTTGTGCAAGAAGATAAGGTTTCGAATGTCTAAGTACACCATAATACCAAAGCCAAGAATACCCCTACTTATAGCCGAAATGTGATCATAACGGTGAATGCCATAAACGTACCTAGCAGCATTGTTGAAAGCAACTAAAACCTTGTGCTGTGATTGTGAGTCAAGCCTACTATAAACAATATCAGAAAATGTTATATGAGGCAAGATCAACTGAATGACTAGTCTACGTCTGGTCTCAAGAGGAGTAAAGTCAGAGGAAGTACGTAAGAAACGTAAGGTCCCGTATATTTTTCCTACTATGTTGTTTATATGATCAGTGCAAGTCAGTTTACTGTTAAGTATGAAGCCAAGATGTTTTAACCAGGGACATAACTATTATAAGATTTATGTCAAAAAATTGGTTTATAACTATTATGAATAAGAGATATTTTATTAGTTGTCAATAACTATTATTTTTCAAAAAATCCATTGAAAAATAATAGTTATTGACAACTAATAAAATATCTCTTATGCATAATAGTTATGACTCAACGTAAAAAAAATCCATTGAAAAATAATAGTTATTGACAACTAATAAAATATCTCTTATTCATAATAGTTATAAACCAATTTTTAAAAATAATTATTAAAATTGGGCAATTTTTTCAATCTGAAAAAAGAAAATAATAGTTATTTTGGGTCCCTGGTTTTAACTTATCTACAAAATCCAACTGTGCAGTTCCTATAAACAGAGGTGGAATCTGTAACAGGTTAAATTCAGTTCTCATGATAGGAAGCACTTTGGATTTTAAGGGATTAATTAGAAGCATATTGGCAGCTGACCAATTATACAGCGAGGTCAGGTCAGAATTCAGTCTATAGTTTAAGTCCTCAATTAGTCCAATGGGTCGAGATAGGTAAATTTGAATGTCGTCAGCGTAGGCGTGCATTGTAGTGTATTTACAAGCAGAAAAAATGTCGTTGATGAAAGCAGAAAATAAGAGTGGACCCAATATGGAGCCCTGAGGGACGCCAGTATAAACATTTTTCATAGATGAGTAATAGTTTCCTACTTTAACCCGTTGCATTCTACCACCTAAATAATTAGATAACAACTTTGTTGCACTAGGACTGAAATTGAAAAAATTCTTAAGCTTATAACAAAGTAGATCATGGTTGACGGAATCGAAGGCTTTGGAGAAGTCAATCACACAGAGGAGTGTAAGAAAATTTTGATCGTAAAAAACTCTAATATCTTCAACGACCTTCAAAATAGCAGTCGCACAACTGTGTCCTGTCCGAAAGCCAGACTGCAGCGGGGATAACAAGCGATTCACAGTTAAATAATTAGTTATTTGATCGCACATAATTTTTTCAAAGACTTTTCCCAATGCCGGCAAAATACTGATGGGCCTATAGTCATGGGGATCAGAAGCGAGTGCCTTTTTAGCAATAGGTATTACTGTGGCAATCTTCCATAACTCAGGAAATTGAGAGCAAGTTAAACTGTGGTTAATTATATGAGTGAGAGGAACTATAATATAAGGTAAAATAATTTTAATAAATTTTATAGGCATGCCGTCCACTCCAACAGCGTTAGAGCTTACTTTCAAAACACATTTAATAACATCATCTTCACTCACATTTGAAAATTGAAACGAAGAAAAGGACAAATTCGCTTGCAGATCGGGCGTAACCATAATCCTAGGAGTGAAAGAAGGACAAGCATTTACACTGGAAAGAAAAAAATTATTGAGGATATCAGGATCTAATTTACAATCAATAGATTGTTTATTAAAAACTTTAAATTTTTTTATGTTGCTCCACAATTGCTTGGAGTTCAAATTGATATTTAGTTTAGAGCCAAAAAAGTTTCTTTTGTCTTGCCTTACCAAAAAAGTTGCTGCATTACGGGCTCTCCTATACTCATCCCAATTAGTAACAGTACGACTTCTTTTCCATTTAGACAAGAGCTGGTTTCTTTTTTTTATGGCAATCAATACACGACGTGTAAGCCATGGGCAATTATTATTTAGAACTTGAACTGTACGTAACGGGACATGACGACAAAATAAAACATTTATGTTATTCATTAATACCCTTAACTTTTCATCAACTGAATCATGCAACCAACATTCGTTAAAACACATACCAGCCAAGTCTTCAGTTAGCGCACTCAATTCAATAGACTTGTAGTCATAAAAAGAAAAACAAGATGATGAAGTTCTACCGAGGTTAATATTAAGACAACAAAAAATTAAATCATGATCAGACAAGAAAGTCATTTGATCAAACTTAAGAAGGAGAGAGGGATCAGAAATCAAAAGAAGGTCAAGAAGACTAGGCTCACAATCAAGCGCATAACGTGTGGGTATGTAAGGATTCAGAATCTTAAGTCCACAAGTAGTAGAATGATGGTAGAAGTTAGCAGTTATGATATCATTTCGCATCAGGTTCACGTTAAAATCTCCACAAACTATAAAAAAATCGTAAAGAATTAATCTATTAACAATGTCAGCAAAAAATGGTTCAAGACTGTGACACCTGTGCGGGTTGTACACACACGAAATTAAAATTTTTAGGCTATCATCAAAGACTACAACATTTAAGAATTCACAAACATCATTACTTTTATTGACAAACTTAACATTAAGACTAGACTTACAAAAAACAGCAACTCCACCACCCCTTTTCCCACACCTATCATTACGAAATAGTTTATATCCATTAATATTGTACAAAGAATCCGTATTTGGAGTATAATAAATTGCATATTATTAAAAGTTTTTTAGGTTGAGATGGAGCAAAACGCAGAAAAAGTACAGCAGATAAGCCTATCAGGAATATTTAAAAAAGCTGAAAATAGTAAAAATAAAAATTATTTTAGAAACAATTATCCATTTAAGTAATACTCAACTTTACGTTTCTTTTTAAATAAAAAATCGCTCAGCTATTTAATTAAATAAATGACCTTTTACCAAAAAATGTTTTGATTTCAAGCTTTTTATGATTCTCCTTCTTAACACAACCTTATAAGAAATGAAAAAAAAACAACGCTGAAAACTGTTTAATGAGGAAAGTATTGGACAGATTCAATTGTGACAGGAAATTTTTTTTCCCGTGCGTTTTTTTCTCCAGTCTAGGTGTCTACGATTTTGACCGTCTTCAAAGTTTTAGCCACAAGAAACTTTTATGGGTGAAAAATTAAAGTTTTTTTCAAAGGGGATGTAATCAGCTGTGATTGTTTTTGTGATTTCATTTTTTCCAGACGAAACTCTTTTTGTGGATAAACTTTATAAGTAAATATATTTACCTACTTTTTCCGGCTGAAACACAACTAATATATCCAGATTCTGTGATTAAATCAGAGCTGGGCAATAAGGATTACGATTACCACACGATTATGATTGCAGCAATCGTAAAAAACAAAGAAAAATCAATTACAATCAAAGTAATCGTTCATCGAACGACCTTAGATTATAACTGCAGCAATCATAATTTTGAAAAAGTTGAAATTACGATTTTTCTAATCGTAATAAAAGTTCGTTTGATGGACGATTACTTTAACCGTATTCCCAATTTATTTTTTATAAGAGTTACTGTAATCATTGCAAGGGATAACTTTTATTAAATATACATAAATTAAAATGACTGTTATTTACTTTATGAAGTGTATGCAATGAAAAAAATAATTTTACAACTTAAGAGGGTGATTCCTTTAGACAGTGTAAAATTAGTAAATTTTCAATAATTTTTTTTAATGTGATAAAATAATTGGATCATTTCTAAATTTCAACACCTTTTTCTTACAGTATTAAAGTGTAAGAAAACATGATTTTTTTTTTTTTGAAGTGAAAACTTCTTATGGCACGTTGTGCGGCTGAGGAAAAAAGTATAATTTCGCGACACCGACCGTCATCGGGATTCCCCGTCATAAATGCGATAGTAAAATTTGAATCTTCTTTGAAGACTTGGGAAACGAACTCGATTTCAGAATTTTGAAGACTTGGGAAACGAACTCGATATTGGTATTTTGAAGACTTGGGAAACGAACTCGATTTTAGAATTTTGAAGACTTTGGAAACGAACTCGATTTCAGAAATTTGAAGACTTGGGAAACGAACTCGATTTCAAATTTGGAAGACTTGGGAAACGAACTTGATTTTGGAATTTTGAAGACTTGGGAAACGAACTCGATTTTAAAATTTTGAAGACTTGGAAAACGAAAACGATTTCAAAAAATTTATAAAACGTTGCCTACTTTTAGGTGCTATTAATAATGTGCCACTAAAAGTAGGCAACACTTTCTGACAAATTTCAAAAAGAACGCCTAAAAGTAGGTAACGATTTTAAAAATTTCAGATAATGTGTCTTAATTTTAGGTGCTATTTTTGAAATTCGTCGGAAAGTGTTGCATACTTTTAAAGCGACCCTCACACGATCAATATTACTGACAGTATAATTACTGACAGTATTTACATTACTGTCAGTGTACCACTCACACGGTCAGTATTGTTTATTGTCAGTAATCAGTTTTTTTTGACATTCGACTGGTGAAGGTGCGAACTATGCTCCGGCTACGTGACCGACAGCCGAAAATGGCATGCCACTTTTTGGGGCAGATTCCATCCAAACTTGCACCACGCCTCCAGCTAGGCATCGGACGACCATACCCTTGGACGCAATGTTCCATGCCACTGAATGAGGAACTTTTCCAAGTTTCTTTCAAGTTTCGCTGCCTCATCGTCTATCTGCCACAAAACGGGGCATGCCACGCCCCCTCCCAGGATTTTTCCGTCCCGTGCCTACTTGCACCCTCTGACCAACTTTCAGCCGGATCTGCCCCAAAGCATGGGGCAAGTGGCATGCCACTTTTTGGCCACTTTTCTGTGCAAATAATACTGATGAACTGTCAGTATTCACCTCACACCATCAGTATTAAGCGGCCCTCACACGATCAGTATTACTGACAGTATTTTGCATACTGACAGTATTACTGATCGTATGAGGTGAGTACTGATGTACTGTCAGTATAGAAAAACGATACTGATGACTGATGAAAAAATCGGATATTACTGACGAAGTTTTTAAATACTGACAGTAATACTGATGGTGTGAGGTGAATACTGACAGTTCATCAGTATTATTTGCACAGAAAAGTGGCCAAAAAGTGGCATGCCACTTTTTGGGGCAGATCCAGCTGAAAGTTGGTCAGAAGGTGCAAGTAGGCACGGGACGGAAAAATCCTGGGAGAGGGCGTGGCATGCCCCATTTTGTGGCAGATAGACGATGAGGCAGCGAAACTTGAAAGAAACTTGGAAAAGTTCCTCATTCAGTGGCATGGAACATTGCGTCCAAGGGTATGGTCGTCCGATGCCTAGCTGGAGGCGTGGTGCAAGTTTGGATGGAATCTGCCCCAAAAAGTGGCATGCCATTTTCGGCTGTCGGTCACGTAGCCGGAGCATAGTTCGCACCTTCACCAGTCGAATGCCAAAAAAACTGATTACTTACAATAAACAATACTGACCGTGTGAGTGGTACACTGACAGTAATGTAAATACTGTCAGTAATTATACTGTCAGTAATATTGATCGTGTGAGGGCCGCTTTACTGTCAGTATTTAAAAACTTCGTCAGTAATATCCGATTTTTTCATCAGTAATCAGTATCGTTTTTCTATACTGACAGTACATCAGTACTCACCTCATACGATCAGTAATACTGTCAGTATGCAAAATACTGTCAGTAATACTGATCGTGTGAGGGCCGCTCAAGGGTAAATTATTAATAGCGCCTAAAATTAGGCAACGTTTTTTGAAAAAATGAAAGTATGCAATTTTTTGGAAAAAATTTTTAAATTTGTAGCATACATATGTTGACTTCCGGTTAGTTGTTGCTCAGTCAGCAAATTTTTCTCTGCTAGCGCAGCCGAAAGCAGAGCCAGCAGCCCAAAGCAGAGAAAAATCGGAAATACCAGGCCACCATGAACCAGCAGCAAGCAAATTTGGTTTTTTGAAAAACTTTAAAACGTTATATCTCGGCTATTACTAAACCGATTTAGACAAATGAGGTGTAATAGTTTTTTTAAGAACAAGCAGATTTTTTTGAAGTCATTTGTATTTTGATAAACTGTCACTAGATGGCGTTTTAAGCAGTTTGAATATTCTAACAGCCAGAACTCGGCAACGAATAAGCCGATTTTGATAAATGTGGTGTCATAGTGTCTGTTAGAAGAAGCAGATTTTTATCTTAAGTTTAAGAAAAATTATGTTTAAGCTATTTAGTCACAGGTCCAGGTACTTTTTTTACCTGATTTTTTCTTATCCTTACATAATTCGAAATGATGTGTCTTACTGCAATCAGAATAAATTTTTGTTTTTAAACATAAGTAGTACTTAGCTCAAATTTAATTATTCACAGTTGAGGCTACTGAGCCGAATATACTTCTTCCAGCAATTTTTGAAGTGAAAACTTCTTATGGCACGTTGTGCGGCTGAGTAAAAAAGTATAAACTCGTGACACCGACCGTCATCGGGATTCCCCGTCATGAATGCGATGGTAAAATTTAAATGTTCTATTGTTTCTTTTAAATAAAAAATATTCCAAGTGGAAGACAAAAAGCAAAGCATACACACTAACTGACACATTTAATTCTCATTCAACGATTGTTATGCTTGCATGTTTGTTTCTTTCAATGTCCGCGTTGTTGCGTTGACAAATTGAGAATGAGAGCGAGAGTAAAATTTGAATACATATTCCGTTTTTGTCTTCCATTGCATTACCATATAAAAAGAAAACGCACACATACCCATTAACGCACTAACTTGCCATTAAACGATTTGTTTTCACTTCTGTCGGCACTCCCGGAGTGCAACCCGCCGTTTTTTTTTTTTTATAGCAAAATCGCGGATCTGCAGGGTATCTCCTTAGTGTATTTTTTCAGAGGCATCGAAAACTGCAGCTGTAGCTGCAGCAGTTTTTGCAAATGCAGTTCCGAGATAATCTCGTCCAAAGTTTCTATACGATGTTATACGACGGTATGCGAACTCTAACGTTCTTAACAAGAACTCCATAAATATTCAATGTTTTGCTCTGTCCTTTTTACAGTATATTCTTAACATATTAGTACCAGGAGACCGACCATCGTTCGGTTTTTCGTTTTGAGGTTGAAAAAGTCCTAAAAATGTAATACAATTGAATAAGAAGTCGGAAATATTTAAAAAATATTGAATAGGGTTGAAAACCCGAAAACAAGTTAAAAAAAATTTGAAAGAAGTAGATTATATATGGTAAATGTTGAAAAACATTGAGAGAGGTTGAAGCAGGTGAAAAAGTTTGATAAACGCGATAGTATATTAAAGTGTTGAAAAAGTTGAAGGAGATTGAAAATCTCGAAAAAAGTTGAAAGTCTCGGAAAAGTTGAATGAGGTTGAAAAGCCGAAAAAAATTGAATGTGGTTGAAAAAGTCCAAAAAATATAGAACGTGTTGAAAAAAGTTGAAAAGGTTGAAAAATATTGAAAAAGTTGAAAGAGTTTGAATAACTCGAAAAAAGTTGAATAAGGTTGGAAAATTCGAAAAAATATGAAAAGTTTTGAAAAAAGGTTGAAAAATGTTGAAAAAGTTGAAAGAGTTTGAATACTTCGGAAAAAGTTGAATAAGATTGAAAAATTCGAAAATATGTGGAAAATGTTGAAAAAAGTTGAAAGAGGTTGAAACAGTTGAAAGAGGTTGAATAACTCGAAAAAAGTTGAAAGAGTTTGAATACTTCGGAAAAAGTTGAATAAGATTGAAAAATTCGAAAATATGTGGAAAATGTTGAAAAATGTTGAAAAGAGTTGAAAGAGGTTGAAAAATGTTGAAACAGTTGAAAGAGGTTGAATAACTCGAAAAAAGTTGAACAAGGTTGAAAAATTCGATAAAATATGGAAAATGATGAGAAAAATTGAAAGAGGTTGAAAAATGTTAAAACAGTTCAAAGCAGTTAAAAAACTCAAAAAAAGTTGAAAGAGGTTGAAAAATTCGAAAAAATATGGAAAATATTGAGAAAATTTGAAAGAAGTTGAAAAACTCGAAAAAAGTTGAATGAGGTTGAAAAACTCGAAAAAGGTTGAATGAGGTTGAAAAAGTCAAAAAAATTTGGAAAATGTTGAGGAAAGTTTTTTTTTGCGTTTTAGTAAATTTTCTGATTTCCGTTGTTTTGCTTTTTCGTTTTTCATACGAATTGTACTAAAAAACAAAGTGATTGCGCGGTTCGCGGGTTTGATCTAGGAAGCTGAAATTTTGGGAGAATTTTCCTCAAACCCGATTCTATTATATAGGCACATAGGACCGCAATTTTTTTAAAAAAAATAAAAGTACCTCCTTCGGGTGCATTTTTTCCTCATTTTTAGTCACACGAAAAATGTGGGCTTGGTTTTACAACAGTGGGTGGTGACCCCCATTCAACTAAAAAACCCAAAACGCTATATCTTGGCACCTAAAGCAGCCTTTTGCGTTTTAGTAAGTCGGTTTTTTCGTTAAATTTCAACGGAATCGGACATAAACTCTGTCCGCGCAGTTTTCAGGTTTTAGCTACGAAGCTCAAATGTTGGGACAGTTATTTTTATTCTTCAAGCTATAATATAGGAAAAAATAAACAAAATCCCTGTCCAAAAGTTTTAAAAAAAAACACCCTAATGTACATATATTGAAAACTCACTGCACGGCTGCACTGGCTTCGGACGCCCTCAAACAACGAGCTTCATTTAGCTACGAACTATACTCCCATCTCAACAGAGATTATGTACAGACGCTGGCAATAGATACGTAGACGATTAGAAAAGACGCTAGGAAAATTTGTCGGCCAGCGCTTTGCTGGAATCAGGGTTGCCAAGTGGCCCCTTTGGACGCGGCCAAGCCGTTAATTACATATCAAAGCCGTTGCGTTGAAAAATGTCGTAAATTGAAGGATTTCTATCATAAGAACTTAAATTTATTTTTTTAACCACAAAAAAAGTCTAATATTTTCCACAAAATAAGGACTAAAAACAAGGAAAACGTTATTAAATAAGTGTTTAGTTATTAAAGGAAAAAAAAATATATATATGTATATATGGATTTGGTCTTTTATATATAAAAGACCAAATCCATCTCAAACCATGCACGCGGACTATTTCATGTTACGGAATCGGTTGCAGATTTAATAAATTGTTTTTCAAAGGATATAAGGGGACGCATATTTCCCCGATTTGATTAAAAAAATTGCTATGGTTATTTTAAGTTATGCCCATTTTAGGCTGAAAATTGTTTCAAAATAGCGGAATTTTTATCCAAATCAAAATAATTAACTTTTGTCCTTTGATTATTATAGAACTTCTTATTCTCTGTTAGAATCAAAAAAATTTTCAAAATGGTTGGAAATTAGCTGAGTTTTAGCGCTTTTTATGAGAAAAAACAAAGCTAATTTTCTGAAAAACCTTACCTTTTTTTCGCTTAAAATTTTATTTTGAACTTGTACTAATACAAGACAGAGATCATATGAGTTCAATGCGCGCTTAAAGGCATTTGAGGTGAGGAGAATTTTTTTTTTTCAATAAAAAATATTTAAATTTTTGTTTCAGTTGCTACCCATCTCTGATACTACTACTTTCAGCTTATTTTTAATAATAAAATCATTTAGTACTGTTTTTTTTTTTCTTTAAAATGAGCTTTCAAAAGGTAATCTGGGATGTTTCCTCGCAGTTACAGCCATTTGAAAAAGACATGAATTTGATCCTCTACGACCAAACAAAATTAGACAACCGGCTACAAATTTATTTCATCTTGAAAATAAAACAAGATATTTCTAACTCGCAATATAGGCGTATGTCAAGGACGTCGCAACCGGTTGGAGAGGGGTAGGGGGCAATAGCCCCCAGAAATTTTGGCAGGGGGGAAGTGTATTAATTTTGCCCCCCTACTCGGAAATAAGTTATATCATAATTGATCGACATTTTTAGGTCTCAGCATATCTTTTTATTAATGTGATTATCTCAAATCTTGAGTCTGTCGAAATGTGACAAAACGAACATTTAAGAAATAGTATATGAACTGAGCTTCAAGTAAAGTTTCCATTAGCTTGTGAGTGTTAGTTTTAGTCACATCAATAGTCCTACATCTGAGTTTCGGTCCTTGCGAACAACTTGCTCGAGCTCTTCAAAATCCAAGATTAACAGCCAAGAAACAGGCAGCGAGACTTTTGGTCCAATCAACTCAAAGACTGCGTTCCGATACAGAATTTGAAGGAGTTTTTGAAGAGGCGATAAATGAAGCTGATAAGTTTGAACTTGAATATTCTTCTGAACCCAGAACCAGAAAAATCCCTCGATGCTTAGAACATACTGATTGTTCCACTCCTGAAGTAAGATTATCATCAAGAGATCGATTTTAGAAAGACTACTTTGAAGTGTTGAACCCTCAAACGAATTGGAAGGAAGATTAGATTAAAAAGGTACTACGTTTCATAATACGATCTACTCGACGTTTCTTTGGTATATTTTTTGATTTGATAAGAAATTGCACAATAATAATAACGATTCGTATAATAAATGATAATGATAAAAATGATAAATAATAATCAAAATTAATGATGATGAAATGAATATCAATCATTTTGAATCATAATAGTAATGGTAAGAGCAACAGAAAATATTTACGTAGAAACCTGAAAATATTTATTGATCATTTACGAAACACAGCCAAAGTGTTGAAAATATTTCAGGTAAATATTTTGAGTATTCTCGAGTATTCTCAACTTGGAATTTTTACGGGTTGTCACTTATATCACCTTGGAGCTGCAGACTCAATAAATCTTAGAAATAAGAGAGGGACTTTGGGCTTTTTGAAATTTAGTGAAAACTTTCATTAGCAAATTCCAAACTCAAATATGAAAAAATCAAAAATATTCACAACAACGTAAGAGGTTAGCGAAAGATTTGTATATAATCTTTTTTTTTTTAATTACTGCAGTACTGATAATGATGATAATTCATTTGTGATTTTTTTTAGACCTTGATGCTTTAGAGTCGTTATACTACTTGATGCATACAAAGGAAATGTACCCACTGAAGAAATTTTGGAGTCAAAACTGGGTATTTTCTCAAATGATATTGAATTGACCAACCTCCGTTCTCAACTCCAAACATTGAAAAACATGCCTGGCAACAATCCAACGTGCTGTCCTGGAATCGCTGACCAACTTCGGAAATCATCTCACACAACGAAACACCTTCTAGATCAAGTTTATCGACTGGTCAATTTAATAATGACAGTGCCAGGTTCAGCAACTTCTTGTGAAAGGTCATTTAGCGCTTTGCTACGGTTAAAGACTTATCTTCGTTTACAAATGACCTAAAAACGTCTTACGCATACAACGCTCCTTCATGTTTATAAGGAAAAAACTGGATCCTTAGATTTGCGAAGAAAGAATTCATCGCGAAAACATCGAAAAGCCATTGTTGGAAACATTTAAACAAAACTTAATTTATTTTTTATTAATGGAAATTGCAACGAATAAAAAAACATCTTCATACAAAATCTTCTTTATGTCCCGTCTTAAAGTATAGAATAAATCCTTTTTTTTTTCAGAAAAATGTTTTGACCTTTTTTATTTAAGTTTTCGTTGCGACGAAAAAAATTAAAAAATCAAAGTTACATCTTATTAAAAAATTTCACATTTTGTGTATATTTGCAACAATTCTTGAACTTGGACCATAACTCATAGAATTCTCGTGTAACTTTTAATTTCCGATGTGCATTCAAAGCCACTTGGTTTGTCGTATGTAGGGCACCAAGTTTACTTAATAGATGATAGCAACAGCTTCAAGTTTGTTCAAATCTCCCTGAGAATATAAGTATATAGTGGGCGATTCTCTACTTCAGTGGAAAGTTTGCAGGCATTACTGTTGCAGTTTCCATCAATTTACTAAAAAATTGAAAACTTAAGCCAACTATGCCATTAGCCGTGTCTTATTCGCTTTGGTTAAACCAAAATCTTATACAAATGTGTGAACCAGCTCAATTTCTAGTTCACTTTTTTTGTGTTTGCTAAAGTTTGAAGCATCATAGACACAAACCTAAAATGACTAAAAATATATGGCAACTTGGCTGGAATTTTGAAAAAGCGTTCTTAGGCCACGCAATGACTTGTGCACCCAGTCAGTGCTAGGCCGAAATATTAAAATAGGAACACATAATTAAAATTAAAACAGTGATGAAACAACAGAAAACGAAAAGAAAACTTTGGTATTAGCGTCTGCGACAAAGCGAATAAAACACGGCTAATGTCAATTGCTTGAACAATCGCATATCATACTGTTTTACTTAATATTTGTAAGAAAAAGCAAATTACCTGAAACTTTTAACATTAAATTGAAAATTTAGTTTAATACTGAATTTATTCTGCGCCTAGACACATCGTGTGACTTAACTAAATATTAAGAGAGGCATAAGTGAAGGATCGTACAGGTTCCTTCTTGTAAATATTGAATATATTTGTGAATATTTAACACAAAAGCAGACATTGCATACATACATACTTATGTATCAGTGATGGCATTTGAGTTTTATGAAAATGTCCTGAATCGAGACATGGAATGTACTTTTTATAGGGCGAATGTACTTATTGTGATGGACAGTAAAATTTAAAAATATTTCCCAAAATTTGCAACAAAAAAAAAAGCTGATAAGATTTCTTCTTCGCATATTTCAGCAAAGCTTACTAAAGAAAGTTATTTCAGTTCTGATTTTTACGCGAATATTTCAGCAAAGTTTTCTAGGAAAAAGCTGCAACTGTTATGAATAGTCCAAATATACTAGAAATGCGCCAAATGTACCAAATAGACTAAAATTGTGTCGAACCATACATATTTTTCACAATGCAAATGTACTGAAAAAAGTACAAATGTACCAAAAATGCCATCACTAATATGTATTTAGTATATCCGCACTTGAATAGAAGATATTTATATAAATTCATGCGGCATATAATCATTTCAACACACACGCGTACATTTTCCCATAGGTGTAACAATGTGTTTCACATTCATTCTTTTCACTATAGCCGAATAGATATCAATATATTCCCATATGCATGGAACAGCTTTGCATACAGGAATAATGTAACATAATTTCCTAACCCTCAAGGGGCAAAGATTTTTCCTCACTTCCCATTTGCATAAAGGAAATTTCATTTTCTATCGTCCTGGGATAAAATTGATATCTTATGGATTTAGTTTCGCTGTCGTATGAACAACAGTTTTTTATATTTTTTCAAAAGTTGACGCATAAATAAAATTGAGAGTTTAAACACATATTGACATTTCTACATTCTTCACAAGCATTCAATTTTCTTGCTTTAACGTAACAATGTTTTTATACGAGTAGCGTAAATTTGTTCAAAGGATAGCATAGTCCATAAAAGAAAATCTTTTGATTGAAATCAGAGGTTAGATTAGATTTATCCAAAATATTTTTATGTACTCGTACATACATATGTATACGCATCTTATAGTTCGTAAAAAAAATGTATGTTCTAAAACTTTTCGGGAGCGATTAAAAACCATAAACTTACACCTATAGAAGATTATCCTTAAAATTACAATTGACGGCTGTTTCTTCCATCATTTCAAAATTTTATTTTTTGTTGACAAAATGAGAAGAAATATTTGTAATAAATAAAGGGTTTTTCAATAAGAGCGCTACAAAAGAAGCTTTAAATAGTTTTAAATAAAACATAACGGTTTGGGATATCAATGAAATTCTTTATTCTTGTAAAAGAACATTCGATGCCATTATGTATGGAACTCAATTTCTTTTACATGGCCACCACGGGCACGCCTGCAGAAGTTCAGACGCTGAACCCAATTTTCGACCGATACTGCTGCAATTTCACGTTCAATATTCGTACAAAGTTCATCAATCGTCGCTGGCTTGTTGGCATAGACCATAGACTTGACGTAGCCCCACAGGAAATAGTCTCACGGCGTCAAATCGCACGACCGAGGCGGCCAATTGACTGGGCCATTTCGTGAGATAACACGTTCACCAAACTTGGTTTTCAATAAATCGATTGTGACATTCGCTGTGTGGCTTGTGGCGCCGTCCTGTTGGAACCACATATTTTCCAAGTTCATATCATTCAAGTTGGGCCAAAAATATTCGGTTATCATTGAGCGGTAGCGATTCTCATTCACAGTAACGTGCCGGTCTTGATCATCACGGAAGAAGTACGGTCCAATGACGCCGCAGGCCTATAAACCACACCAAACCGTAATTTTTTCGGGATGCAATGTTGACTCATGGAGTACGTGTGTATTTCTGCCTGACCAATAACGCATATTTTGCTTATTGACGAAGCCATTCAGCCAGAAATGAGCTTCATCGCTGAAGATGATTTTTCGATGAAAATCCGGATCATTTTCAAGTTGTTGCTCAGCCCAATTCACGAACATACGACGATTCTGGTGGTCAAGTGGCTTCAGTTCTTCCGTCAATTTGATCTTGTTAGGATATAGGCTAAGATCTTTTCGCAAAATTCGCCACAACGACGTCACAGAGATGCCCAACGCTTGAGAACGACGTGTGAGAGACTGATTTGGGTCTTCCTCAATTGATGCGCTAGCGGCAGCAATATTCTCGACACTACGGGCACTTCTTTATCCCACTGACACAGGAACAATTCGTACTGTGCCTGTGGATTCAAATTTTTCACTAGACGCTCAATTGTTGATCTGACAGGACGATTATGACGACCATAAATTGGACGTAGCGCTCTTAAAGTTGAGGTCACTGACTCCGAATTTCGGTAGTGAATTTTAATAATTTCAACTCACTGTTGGATCGTATGTCTTTCCATGATAAAATGGCAAATCTTACTGAAGAGAAATGTCAAAAGAGCGGAAAAAAATATGGCGTCGTTTGCTGTGCCAATTGGTCTACTTTTGTAGCGTCCCTATTGAAAAAACCCTTTAGATAAATAATTGAGGATTGCTACTGTCAGCCCTCATAGGGTATTTGACCAAAACACTTGGGAAAATTAATGACAGGGCATGTAAGCTTCACACACCGACACAGTTTTACCAATCTTCTTATCCAGGGCCGACGACAGGGTTGGGGGAGGGGGGGGGGGTTAACGGGACGATTCCCTCAGGGCCCGCAGTTCTTCAAAGGGACCCGTAAGTCCTTAAAATCGCTATTCAAAAATTGTCGCTTGCAAACATTGGCTCAGTCCCTTCGGTTTTTCTACCTAATTTTCGCCATATATAGTGAGTGAAAGATTTTCTTGTCTTCGAATTAAGAAAGAATATCCCGTATCTCATACTGTTAAGTTTACAAATTAAACTAATTTTCAAAAGATATAGTTACATGTATTAATTAAATACTACTCGTATTATACTATTTTTGAAGTGAAACTTTTTTAGTGACGGGTGATTTGAAAAATTAGGTGTGTATAATAGAAAACACCTATCCCTCGTTTTACACGTTAGATACGTTCCTGACGAAACCGTGTAATTCAAATAAATAGTTTTTGTATGGAAAAACCGTGTAAAATGAAAACGACTACAAATAAGCTCTTATAGCATATGACTAATATACTTAATAAAATATAAAAATATCATTTAAATCATAGAAAACATAAAAAAATTAAGTTTATTTGTAAAGTGAAAAAAAAAAAAAAAAAAAACGGCGGGTTGCACTCCGGGAGTGCCGACAGAAGTGAAAACAAATCGTTTAATAGCAAGTTAGTGTGTTAGTTGGTATGAGTGCGTTTTCTTTTTATATGGCAATGCAATGGAAGACAAAAACGAAATATGTATTCAAATTTTACTCTCGCTCTCATTCTCAATTTGTCAACGCAACAACGCGGAATTTGAAAGAAACAAACATCTAAGCATAACAATCGTTGAATGAGAATGGAATGTCTCAGTTAGTGTGTCTGCTTTGCTTTTTGTCTTCCACTTGGAAAATTTATTTAAAAGAAACAATAGAACATTCAAATTTTACTATCGCATTCATGACGGGGAGTCCCGATGACGGTCGGTGTCGCGAGTTTATACTTTTTTCCTCAGCCGAAAAACGTGCCATAAGAAGTTTTCACTTCAAAAATTGCTGGAAGAAGTATATTCGGCTCAGTAGCCTCAACTGTGAATAATTAAATTTGAGCTAAGTACTCCTTATGTTTGAGAACAAAAATTTATTCTGATTGCAGTAAGACACATCATTGCGAATTATGTAAGTATATGAAAAAATCAGGTAAAGAAAGTACCTGGACCTGTGACTAAATAGCGTAAACATAATTTTTCTTAAACTTAACTTAAAAATCTGCTTGTTCCTACAGACACTATGACACCACATTTATCAAAATTGGCTTATTCGTTGCCGAGTTATGGCTGTTAGAATATTCAAACTGCTTAAAACGCCATCTAGTGACAGTTTATCGAAATACAAATGACTTCAAAAAAATCTGCTTGTTCTTAAAAAACCTATTACACCTCATTTGTCTAAATCGGTTTAGTAATAGCCGAGATATAACGTTTTAAAGTTTTTCAAAAAACCAAATTTGCTTGCTGCTGGTTCATGTGGCCTGGTATTTCAGATTTTTCTCTGCTTTGGGCTGCTGCGCTAGCAGAAAAAAATTTGCTGACTGAACAACAGCTAACCGGAAGTCAACATATGTATGCTACAAATTTAAAAAATTTTTCCAAAAAATTAAAAACTTTCATTATCTGAAATTTTTAAAATCGTTGCCTACTTTTAGGCGCTATTTTTGAAATTTGACAGAAAGTGTTGCCTACTTTTAGGTGCAAATTATCAATAGCGCCTAAAAGTAGGCAATGTTTTATAAATATTTTGAAATCCAGTTCGTTTTCCAAGTCTTAAAAATTTTAAAATCGAGTTCGTTCCCAAGTTTTCAAAATTCCAAAATCAAGTTCGTTTCCCAAGTCTTCCAAATTTGAAATCGAGTTCGTTTCCCAAGTCTTCAAATTTCTGAAATCGAGTTCGTTTCCCAAGTCTTCAAAATTCTAAAATCGAGCTCGTTTCCCAAGTCTTCAAAATTCCAAAATCGAGTTCGTTTCCCAAGTCTTCAAAATTCCAAAATCGAGTTCGTTTCCCAAGTCTTCAAAGAACATTCAAATTTTACTATCGCATTCATGACGGGGAATCCCGATGACGGTCGGTGTCGCGAAATTATACTTTTTTCCTCAGCCGCACAACGTGCCATAAGAAGTTTTCACTTCAAAAATATTGTACTTCATATAAATAAAACAAAATTTTTATTAGTTTATGACAGTAGAGCATGTGTACGTCTAAAGCAGTGGTTACCAAAGTGTGTTCCGTGGAACCCTGGTGTTTCACGAACAAATTTAGGGCTTCCGCGTGACAAATTTTATTTCATTAAAAAAAATAAAAATGATGTTTAATATATTAACATTTTCCTCGGAAAGTTTACAATCGACCACCAAATAAAATTTAAAATTTTTAAATGAGACGACTGAAAACACAAGCATCGGTAGCAATTCGAACTTCACCGAAATACGAAAAATACGTATTAATTAAGATTTTTAAATTTATTAAAAGTAATCCATTGCAACCCGCCATGTGCGAAGATATGGGTAGTCTTCACACCACTTTTCTTCTTCATACATACGAAAGTTAGATGGTGGTAAAATTTTTGTGCGAATATTTGAATTGCGAAAGGAACTGTTGGCGTATTTTATTGGTCATAAATTTGAATTATCAGACAGATTAAATAATATGATTTGGCTATCTGCACTTGCACACCTTGCTGATATATGTGCAAGTCCGCAGTAATTAGCCTTTTAGCTGGCCTCGTTTTTAATTTTTTTTTTTTTTTTTTTTGAGCACACTCTTTAACCATGATTTTCTTGAAGCTAGGGCTGTCTTGAATTAATATTCAAGGTTGTTTAATTAAAATTCAGATAGCTATTTTTTATTTAACTTTATATGTAACTTTTCATGTTTTTTTTAACTTAAATGTCTCCCTTTGAATTTTAATTATTCCTCCTTGAATTTTAATTCAAGATAGTCTTAACTTCAAGAAAAACCATGTTTGAAGAGTCTGCTCCAAAAAAAATAATAAAAAAAAAAATCGAAACTGTCATCTTTTTTTTTTATTCAATTAATTTATATTCAATATAGTTTAATTAATATTCAAGGTGGAACAATTAAAATTCAAAGGAATACATAGTTAAAATAGCATTTAAGTTAAAAAAAAAAAAAACATGAAAAGTTACACATAAAGTTAAATAAAAAAATAGCTATCTGAATTTTAATTGAACAACCTTGAATATTAATTCAAGACAGCCTTATCTTCAAGAAAAACTATGGATGAAAGATGTACTCCAAAAAAAAAAAAACAAAAAAAAAACGAGGCCAGCTAAAAGGACAATTCCTGCGGATTTGCACATATGTATTTGGAAAATCGAACGAATTATGGTTGGCTCTGCAAGGAAAACAAATTAACATATTGCAAACAATATATAAATTGGTTGCCTTTTCAAAGAAAATGCAATATTGGATTTCAGCTGTGGAGAAAAATAACTTCGAGTGTTTCAAAACGTTTAGTGATTTTCTCGAAAAATCTGAAGTGGATTTAAATATGGAAATCCGTGATGACATAAAAACACATATGTATGTCCAGTTTATAGCAATCACTCAGTGATTACCTTCCAAACCTAGAGAATCAAGATAACTGGGTACAAAATCTTTTCAAAATAAAAGAAAAACCAAAAGGATTTCATTCCATGGATTATGAAAACTTAGTTGAATTGAGTTCGGATACACAATTAGGAGCCAAATGTCGGACAGTTTCATTAACAATGTTCTGGTCAGATGTCTTCGATGAATATACAAATTTATCAAAACAGGCTATTCGAATTCTATTGTCGTTTGCAACCACTTATTCGTGTGAAGCTGGGTTTTCAAAATATGTTGCGACAAAAACCAAACATCGTAACAAACTTGATGCTACACGAGATATGCAAGTTCCGTCATCAAACATAACGCCCAATTTTAAGAAAATTATGGATTCAAAAAAAAGAGGCGCATTTTTCACATTAAAGTTTTTTCATTTATTTTAGTCTATGTTTTGTATTTTTATTAATTATTCCTATGATGAATTGTTTTTTAAGTTCTGTTTAATTCAATAAAATCTGAAATACAAAAACAATACTTGTGTCATTTAATATCAGATATTAAATTTTGAAAAGTCGTTGTTCAAAAAATATTCAGGATTCCACGATCATTGGCAACAAATTTGGGGGTTCCACGACCAAAATAGTTTTGAAACCACTGGTCTAAAGTATTGCCAGATTTATAATTAAGTAGAAATAAATTCGCGTGCTTTCAAAATTAGTCAATTCCTACATAATTTTTATTTAAATTTTTGTTTCAAAAACCGTGTAAGATCGAAAACGTTCAAAACGAGTAGCGTGTAAAACGAGGGAGCATACACTTTCCTTTTGCCATCCTACATCATTTTTAATTTTACAACTGTTAGGATGAGGGGGAGGAGGGGCCCGTGTATGGCTACCACCGGGCCCGGATTTTCTCTCGGCGGCCCTGCTCTTACCCATAAACCAGAATACACTTTTCCGAAAGTTTTTGATGTGCTGAATACGAATACGAGGTTAAAAATTCTCTGATGAGTCCAGTTTTCCAGACATTCGAGCCTAAAATGCGAAAATGGTTTTTCGAGGTATTTGAGGTTATGATGCATCGAAATGTAATTTTCTTATGAAACCAGTAAAGGGGTCCGAAAGAACTACTCTTCAACAATTTTTTGATGCTTTAACTTTTTTATTTATTCATTAAGGTCAAAATACTTCTAATTTGAAATATTTTTAACACCGGCTTCGTTAGCCACATAGAAGTTAGTGAAGAATATGATTTTCAAACGAACAAAAAAAAAATTAAGGAGGTCTGAGAGCACCCAATATATACACTTTAGTCATCGGTGACTTGTACTATTTTCAGTCCCGAATTAAAGCGAAGGTGAGCAAGTGACCGCCTACGATCGTAGAGTACCAAGAGCGCCAAACGAGTGCACCAAACTGCTCCAAATGAAGGCACCAAGCAAGGCCGACTTGCAAACTTTCACTTGTATCTGAATTGAAGACGGTTCAAACTTTCGCGCGGTTAAGAATGGCACCTCTAGTCACTTCTCTTCATGAATTTCACATGTAGTGTTGTGTTTGTCACATTCGGATAGACTACAAATAAACACGCTCAACTATATACAGGGAATGAAGAAAAAAACAAGTTAAGGTATTATTTTTGAATAGGTTGAAACTCACATACCCTACACTGCACTGAAAGTCCCTTTTAAATACTTATATGTTAAAAAACTAAGTAAGTACCATTGTCTCGTTATTTTTGTGTATGTTAGTGAAAGTGTTTAATTTTTATGTTACTTTTTAATAACTTAAATTTATTTTGATTTTCACGTATTGTTGTATATTGTAATTTTTAGTGACCCCTGAGGATGAAGAAGGAACTTCTTCGAAATATTGGGTTTTCAAATTTTAGGAATAAAGAAATTAAAATTGAAACTGACTGACCTATTAGCCAAAATAAAATTAATCAAAATATACTCAAACCAAAAAGGTCGAATAATTATTTAAAAATTTAAAATATATATTAAAAAACGTTGATGTAAATGTAAAAAAGGTTGAAATACAATGTTCAAAGAGTTGTAAAAAACTGAAAAAGTCGAAAAGATATGGAAACCATTGAAGAAAGTTGATAGAAATTCAAAATGTCGAAAATATTAGAAAAATGTCGAAATAATATGAAAATGTTCAAAAAAGTTGAATGGGGTTAAGAAATTATGAAACAATTCAAAATCGCTGGAAAAGTCATAAAAATCAAGAAAATAATGAAGACAAATGAAAGAGCCTTAAAAAGTCAAAGAAATACATTAAAAGTTGGAAATTTCGAAAGAATATGGAAAAGGTTGAAAAAAATCGAATAGAAATAAAAAAGTTGAAATATGACACCCCCACTTCTCCATTTCCGCCCACTTTTGTTTCAATAAATTATTTTCGTGATCGACATCCGCATACGAAATTTTAGCACAATAGCTTGCATAGTTTGCGATGTATGCCGTAGTTAAATTTAAAACTTAGGGCGGTGACACACCCACTGGAACAATCCAGTCCGGTTTTGATCCAGAAATAGTTTTCCATAAACAAACCCCTTACACCAAATTTTAGTATGATTGGTCACATATTTCGATAAATATGCCACTTAACGTATTTTATTTGTATGGGAGGTGCCACGCCTACTGGTGCTATTTCAACAACTTTTGATTCAGATATACATACTCTATATAAACTGTACCACTTACTTTAAATTTCATACCAATTGCTGCAATAGTTCGCTTAAAACAGCGATTACAAATTTATATAAATATGGGAGGTGCCACGCCCACTGATGCAATCCCGTCAAAATTCATTTAACTTTAAATCTTATTGTAACCGACATCTATACACATAAATATCTATAACAATAAACTCTTTTGCTTATATGGGAGGTGCCACGTCCACAGCTGACATTGGACCAAATTTTTGTAATAAGAGACCTTATAGCAAGTACTTATATCTGCCTCATTAAATTTCATAACGAAATAATACTGTTGGCTGTGCCAAGGCCTTCAACAAGTTTTTTCAGTAAAGTGGCTAAGCTTGTATAGATGACTGCTTTCAGCGGCATCATCTCTAAAATTTTAGTAAAAATCATGTATGCCAGTTTAAAGATATGCAGAGTAATTAAATTTAGTAAAAGTAAGTTAATTTTTAATTTTTCTAAAGTGCCACGCAGACTTATATGATTCCTTCTACTCTTATCACAATACAAGATATATTTTATAGGTATCCGTTTACCAAATTTCATCACACTATCTTGACTGATTTACAAGATATTAGAGAATAAAGGATAAAATTAAGGGCTGTGCCACGCCCCTGTACCAACATTTTGGAACTTGAAACCTAGTCTAATCCTAATTTGGTTCACATGTGCACAAATCACCAAGTTTCATCAAAATCGCAGAATTTTTTTTGAAAATGGGCTTGGGTAATCAAAAATACTTTGAGTATGGGCGGTAGGCGTGTCCGTTAGCCGATTGCGGCTATTTTCAATAGCAAGATGCCTGCAAGAAGGTGTGGCCTGTGTGTGAAAGTTTCATTTAATTAGCTTTCTTGGTTATCCCGTAAACCTGATTTCAACAGACGGACAGACAGACAGACAGACGGACATCGCTAAATCAACTCAGGAGGTGACGCTGATCAAGAATTTATATACTTTTCCATACCTGCCACGTCTCCTTCTATGTGTTACAAACGGAATGACAAAGTGAATATACCCTCGGTGTAGGGTATAAAAACCGCACCTTATCGTAACGCTTAATACGCACAAAGCAAATTTTAATTTCAAGAGCAGGATGCATTCGCAAGAAACACTGCGCAAAAAAAACTTAAAAACTTCAAATTCTTATGCATAAACCGAAAAGGCGCTGCAATACACTATAAAAGTCGACAACCGAGAGAAATTATCGCCGTCGTAAAACGCCATCTAGAATGTATTGGTAACATTCTGGATAATTGTGGATTCCACGCCGATTAACGCAGTCTAGAAGGCATTGGTAACATTCTGGATAATTGTGGATTCCACGTCTATAAACTAGAAGGTACTGGATTATTCGAGAAAGTGATGACTGTAGTATAAAAAGGTTGTCATCTGAGTAGTTGTGGGCAGTTGAATTTAAGCAATAAAGTAACACAGTTGACTTTAAGTAGTAAAGTAAGACATTTGATTTTAAGTAAAACAGTGCCATATTAATATTAGAGTTTGAATGTTTATTTATTTATTTATTTATTTATCCATTGTACCAATAAGATTACTCTTTTCAGGAAGTACAAACTAAGTAAATTATAATTATTTCATTTAAACATTAGAAATTAAAATTAAAATTAAAATTTAAAAAATTAAAAATTAAAAAAGAAGGCAAAAAAAAAAAACAAAAATAAATTCAAAAATTCTAAATTATAAGTAAAAAAAATAAAAAATAGCGTATAAGATAAATTAATCAAAATCAAAAACTTTAACAAGTGGGAACATATGAGTTCTTGCGCAATATTGAAAGTAATAGGAAAAGAAAGAAAGAAAAAAGGAGAAATAGCCAAAGAAAGAACTTAAAGATCACCAGCGAAATGCTTTAATAGCTCACGTCTGAAAACATTTGTGCTACTTATTCGTTTTAAGTGAGTGGGTAACATATTCCATTGGAGTATCGAATGAACAAAAAAATGCCGAGAGGTTATAAGATATTTGTACCGTGGAACTATTAGTTGCAAACTCCTTTGGGTTCTGGCAAATCTTAAAAGTTCGAAAAGATAATCTGGTTCCTTAGTGTATATTATTTTATGTAGTTGTAAAACTGTGCGATAATTCAGCATGGCGTTTAATGAACATCCAGTTATTTTTTTCGTATAGTTTGAAATGTGCAGGTGTCTATTAATATTATAAATAAATCTTGCGCAATTATTGAAGGCCACTGATAGTTTTCGATTCGAATCATAATCAAGGCTTGAAAATAGTTCACAACTATACAATATAATTGGTAATATAAATGACTGAACAAGCCTTAACTTTACTCCAGTTGGAAGGTACTTGGAAGTAGGGCTGAGTCCTCGAAGCGCACCATAAATTTTAGAGACAATTCCATTGATATGGTTATTCCATGTAAATTTGTTGTTGAAGTAAACTCCAAGATTTTTAAATATTTTCACGTACTCTATTGGAGAGTTGTTAAGTAAAAGTGGGAAAGGATAAATTTTTGCTCTGCTCCTGTCAATAAGCATTGCTTTTGTTTTTGTAGGATTGAGCATAAGACCATTTTTTTCAGACCATTCGGAAAGCCTGCCTAGCTCAAGATTAATATCATTTACTGCAACACTACTTAAAGGTTTTGAAACAAGTTTATACATTTGTATATCATCCGCATAAATATGATGTTGACAGACTTTGAAGCATCTGGCTATATCATTTATGAAAGTCATAAATAATAGGGGTCCTAACACAGAACCCTGAGGAACACCACATAAAACATTTATGAGTGATGAGTTTGTGTTGTTATGACTAACATACTGTGAACGACCACAAAGATATGAAAATAAAAGTTTACAAAGAGGCGCGCTAAAAGAGAACTGAGATTTTAATTTTGCTATAAGGATTTTGTGATCTATACAGTCAAATGCCTTAGAAAAATCTAGAAATACTATAAGTGCCATCATGTCAGTATCCAAATCTGACCGTATATCTTCACATACTTTCAGCAGCGCTGATGTGCAACTACGCTTTGCTCGAAAGCCTGACTGATGTTTTGTTAGTAAAGAGTTTCTATTAAGGTAAACTTTAATTTGATCACTTACAATAGTTTCGAAGACTTTACTAAGGAATGGCAGTATTGAAATTGGGCGATACTCAGATTTATTCTTGGGCAAGGGCAAAATTTTTGCTACTTTCCAACTAGTAGGGAATTGAGAAGTCATAATAATAGTGTTGAAGATATGTGTGATGTGATGTAAAGCAACTGGCATAATTATTTTTATGAAATCAGGATGAATATTGTCCGATCCAATCGCCTTTGACTTTATCTTTAATATGGCTTCACCGACACTACACATATCAACTCCTGAAAGGGCAAAAGTTGGCTCTATCGAAATTATTTGGGACGAGGGATGCCTGGAATAATTTGAGCTGTTCGAAGACTGCAAGAATCTTTCATTAAGCTCATCCAGATTTAAGTTTACGGGTATGTTTCCAACATCTTTTTTAATCCCGACTGATCGAACATTCTTCCAAAATGTACTGCTTGAGTTACAGTGAGCAAATTTATCTTCAAAATATAACTTTTTATTTCTTCGTATAAGAGCAGTGACAGCATTGCGCACACGTTTAAAGTCATTAAAGAGAATCGAACATTTATATTTCTTCCACCTAGAGTATAGTTTATCCCTTTTATCAATGAGACTATGTACTTCACGCGTAAGCCACGGGAGCTTAGTTGACTTACTTCTTTTTATTTTGGTGGGCACATGAGCATGAAATAATTGATTAATTGTGCTATTGAAAAAATCAACCTGTGTGTTTACGTTATTTGTTGTATACAATGTCATCCAATTGATTATTTGAAGTTCATAAAATAAAGAATTTAAATTAATATTAGAAAAAATAGGTATTTTAAAGGGGGCATCACATACGGGTGTATAATTTAAGTCAACCGAGATAAATATCAGATCATGGTGAGAAAAAGCAGGTGCAGAACATTGATCATAATTTAAAATTAAATTTATATCTGATACCAAAAACACATCCAATAGAGTAGTCACACAATTTGGCCGAAAGTGTGTTGGAATATCAACATTAACACATTTGAAATTAAAGAGTTCGACCATATCAAGTAATTGATTGTTATTACCATTCAAGATATTCAAGTTAAAGTCGCCACATAAAATTATGTCTGTATATTGTGGTGCAAGATCCTCTAAAATGTTTCTAATTAACATAAAATTAGCAACATTTGGAGCCATATATATACATCCAATCACAAAATTACCTGAGTTATGTAACACCTCAATAAAAATAAACTCTATAGAATCATTGTTAGAAGACCTTCTAATGACATGAAACTTGTGTCTATTTTTTACATAAATTCCGACACCACCACCTACTTTATCCTGTCTATCAGCGCGAACAAATTTATAATTGTTAAGCTTGAAAAGATCACTACACATTTCATTCTTCAGCCAGGTTTCAGATAGACAGATAATGTCTACCATGCTACTATCAACTAGAAGATGCAGATCATCAACCTTATTTTTTAGGCTTTGCACATTTAAATGGCATATATCAAAACCTTCATTACGGTTACACATTAATTTAAAAAGAGCGTTCGATACATCAACGGCGCCACCAAATGGAAACATCGCGCTACTCATTTAAATTTTGAAGCAAAGTTGACACGCAACACAAAGAAATCAAACGGAAACAAAAAGCTAACAAATGCTGGAGTTCTTTAAGTTCATCAGGTTGTAGAAAAAGAGGAAAGAAAGATAAACATAAATAATAATAAAAATAAACTAAAGTTATTACATATACGTATAAATAAAAATTACACGAAGTAAACGTGATGTAAAAATTACTGCTCATCCGTCTCAATTAATTGGTCTCTACCTTCTGCACTCTGGTGTTTTTCATGAATTGCGGATAGTGTTGATTCGCAGTTTATGTTAGTAACATGTCCATTTTCACATTCCGTAACGAAAACAGAACCATTTCTGGTGAACACGGAGCAGAGTTCTTTGCGACGTTTCATACGCATGGCTTGTAGATATAGCGAGCGATTTTTATTAGTTAAACTCTCATTTACATATATGTGTCTCTGAGAGTCCAGACCTATGTCACGTAATGAGAGCTGCCTTTTCTGTTTCCGACGAAAGTTATTTATAGCTTTCAGCACCAAATTTCGCTCTTGCGGATTTTTAAATTTTATAATTATTGGAGGGTCTATATTTCGATTTTGGTTTTGAGTTATACGTCGAGGACGAAATATTGAGCATAAGGCTGGCGGCTTGCATTCAATGGTTTGACAAATGTTGAGAAAAATCATATGAAGATTTTCATCTGGTAACTGTGGCACTCCGAAGAGAACGGCATCAGTTGCGAGATTGCTTCGTTCCAAGTTATCGCACCTCTCGTTAACTTTGATCAGCTGCTCACTTAAATATGCGATCTCATTGCATGCCAAAACATCATATTTCTCTTTGACGTCTGCCAACTGTTCATTTAAATTAGTTATTTCGTTTGAGTGTGTTGTCAAAACTTCATTCCTTTGCATCTCCAATTTCTCCACTCGCAGTTGCAAAGCATTGAGCGATTGCAAAAACTTTTGCTCCATATTTGAGAGTTGTTCCATGATGTCACTTCGTATATTTTTAACCTCACATGAAAGTTGACACAATATTGCGTCGGTGTGTTTATTTAACTCTTCAGTGAAGTTGTGAGCGAAGGGCGCAGTATTAGTTGTTACTCTCTTAGAGGATTGGTTTGGTGTTGAAACAGCTGATCCACTGGTAGAATTTTTTATTTTTTGAGATCTTGTGTTGACAACGACTGAACTCGACTCAGTACCAGGGATGATATTTGGGGGCTTTCAGGGCTTTTTTGAGCCCTTTTAATTTTCAAAAGCCCCGTAGCCCTTTTTATTAATTTTTGGCCCTTTTGCAAAATTATACCGAAAAATAATAATACTGGGATAAGTGATTGTCGACTGTAGATTTTCTCCTAAAAAATTTTTGTGGACCCTGAAGTAATACGATGGCTTTCGACTCTTAAACTTCAAATTGAAAGTATTTCAAATCAAAAACCAAAGATTTTTTTATATGAAAAAAGTTTTATTTGATTTATAACACTGGTCTACACTAGCTTTGGTGCCGAGAAGCTGTACTTTTATTTTAACTAAGGACCTTATATTGATTACATTATTAGCAACAATTTTGGTATTCTACGTGTTGTTTTCTAGATTTTGACTTGTAAAAAAAAAGTTTACATGAAAAACAACTTACATTATTTAAATAAAAACTTTATTTTTCACGACTTTCGTGAATGATGTGTAGTAGAGACTATCACGTTGTATCCTGCAGCAATAGTCAGCCATCATATGGCGATCGTATCGGCCTTGGTATCTTTCTTCCATAGTTTTTGGGCCCTGGTGAAACCGCTCCCCTTGTTCTTCGCTATAGGATCCAAGATTCTCAGGGAATTGGTCAAGATGACAGTGAAGGTAGTGTAATTTGATGGACATATTACATCCTAAGTTAATAAAGTGCTCTAGCATGTCATTTACAATTTCAGAGCATTAATTTGACTTGTAATTTCCAAGAAAGTTTTTAGTAACTTCAACAAACGACTAAGCGACCTCGTTTAGAGCTGTCTATAAAGAAACGCCATTCACTTAGATGGTATTTTGAAAGACACATTTCGAGAATAAGGCCTTGCACATCCAAAAAAAAAACAATATCTTTTTCCAATTGAAAAAATGGTAGCAAGTCTTGCTCTCTTGTTCGATAGAACATCACTTTGTACCTGATGCCAACAAGGTTTTTTTTCTTTTAATCTAAAAGCCAAAACCTCTGCAGATTCTTTAGAAAGTTCAAGATGCCTTTTCAAATCATTTAATTCTTCTTGGGTTTTGGCTCTGTAGATGGTATTCCTTCGAAATCGCTGTCGCTACTCACTTCACTAATGACTTCTTCAAATGATAATTCACGAATGGAACAAAATGCTGGAACAGGTACTTCCTCTGAATATGGTAAGGGTTTTCTAGCAGAATCTAAGACTGGATAAATCATTATTTTAACGTTTACACTATGCAAATTAATACAGCAGAAGTAACAGTCATCGAAGAGATTTTTTTGTTCTTTCCATTGCATAGGCATTCCGAACCTTATATGGTTTCTTTTACCACTAATACACTGTCTCAAGTGTTCATAGTACATTTAACAAACAATTTGGGGCATCCTCGGCTTGTATTCATCCACAATTTTCGACTTAAAGTAAGCAAAATAAGCACTTTTTATAAAAGCTGTTATAGGTTTCTGAACTTTTTCACTGTGTATTCACCACAAGTGTAACAAAACACATTTGGATCATTGAGACAACTCCTTCGCGATGAAGACATGATATAAAAATCAATTTATTTATAGAAATCTGTCGATTACAGCGAATATACAAAACTGACGCTTAACTAATCAAAAATGACACGTAGGAAAAAAAATTAAAAATATGTATTTTTAATGTTGCCAATACAATACAAAACCACTAACTATATCTCGGCTACAAAATTTTGTTCTTTGATTTTTTGAGTAATAGGTAAATTTTATGTGCTAAATCAGCAAACATATCGTTTTTTTTTCTGCATTTCCTTTTGAAGAAGTTTCTAAAAATCGATCTCACCATAGTTAGTTCTTTAATATATCGCTCATTTTCTCCAATAACGTCATAACTCAAAAATTCAGATGTTTTTTTTTGAGTTATAAAGTTATTGAAGAAAATGAGCGATATATACAAATAATCTTAAACGCATAAATGTTCATATGTATAATTTATGTTTACAATTAAATTATACAACAAAATAAATTTTATGAGAAGTAAAAAATTGGTTATAATATACATAAATGGTTACATACGATTTGATTTACAGAAGCCCTATTTATGTCAAAAAAGCCCTATTTTAGTTTGAATTTTGGCCCTTCTACAAATATGACAATATCATCCTTGCTCAGTACCGGTGGCTTTAGTTGTTGTGCTCATTTCGATGCTCTTAAACGTTCCGGAACGAGAAGAAATAAACAAACGCGGGAAAATTTGTTTTTTTTTTGCTACTGTGTACTACTTTGTGCAGCAAAATATATTAAAAAATTAAAGACTTTATTTTGTCGATTTACCGAATTCTACAAGCTATAGAAGACCAATACACATGTATACCGCTAACAAAGTGTGTCCGACATTCAATTTGTTAATTTAAAGCAAAAACAGTGCGAATTTATTTAATATTATGCAGGAGGCGATAAAAACACGTCTACTCTATCATATTGATATGTTTTCCGGTGAATGTTAATGAAATAAATAATTGTACCGTGTAAAAACTAACTTTTGTGATTTAAATAAACCATTTTATAATTTAATAAGCTTGTGTGTTTTTGATTGTTACACAATCCAGTGATCGAACTTTTTTTTTTTTATAATAATAATAGAGTTTAGCTACTACAGCTATTATAGCCTTCTTAGCTATTTAGCATTGAAGCTTTATACCAAGTAAAAAGCTTATTCAATAAAAAATGGAATAGAAAAAATTATCATGCACATTAATTTGTTATTTATTTTATAATTTTTTCTTAGCTTTATCGCACTTTCTCAACATACCCACTCACACCATGTAAAAATAGACGTATATATATTAAAATAATTATATGTATAAATTCATGTGGTCCAAGGCATAAATGTTAGAAAAAATTTACCCAGCATGCTGTGGGGCTCGAACAACACAAACAAAAAATTCACACCACCATTAAGCTACAAATTTAGCTACAGTTAGTTTTCAGTCTAAGCTTGAGTTGACCTTTTGACAAGCTAATGTTATAAACTTCGCAATTATTAATAAGAGTTGTCATGCGATTAAAAGGAGCTGTAGCCATATAATTAGTTATTCTAACCGGTTGATAAAATAACTGATAGGAGTTACGAGTACTCCTCAGAAAAGTGTAGAAGATCGAAATTATCGTCTAAGAGAAAGAAATTTCGTATCAATTGGTGTCAAAAGTGGGATTGTGTAAAAAGAATTAACAATCAATTATAAAAAAATGGTTAAGTTTGACGAACTGAAAGTGGATCAACTGAAGAAGGAGTTGCAGCATCTGAATCTGCAATCATCTGGCGGAAAGGTGGAGTTACAGAAACGCTTCCACCACGCTCTTGATGCTCAAGGTGTAAGCCTGGAAGAGCATGAATTTTATAGTGATGTATCAGAATCAAAAGCGAAAGTGGAAGAAGCTTCTGGACCGGTGGCAAGTGGTGAAGTTGCAGATATGTCAAAGTTCGAGAAAATGTTAATGGCGATGACGCAGACAATAAATCAACAGATGAATAGCAATATCCAGGCCGTTCGGGAAGAAATTGTTCAGAGCTTAAGTCAGAACGCTACACAGATCCACGCAATGAATCAAAACATTGAGTCTGTTCGTACGGTGGTTGCCAAAATGGTAAATGGCCTCGATGTAAAAATGACTGAGTTACGAGATGACGTTGAATCATTCAAGGAAGAAGTTCAAAATAATTTTGAGGACGTTAATAAAAGGATTCAACAGTTGAAAATAAGCAAACCAACCACACAAGTGATAAGAGAATTCAGCGCAGGCTTAAGGCACCCTCGCACGATGGAACAACGCCATTTAGTATTTTCAAGCTCCAGTTCGAAACAACATCTGGTCACAGATGTTCTGGGATAACGAAAGCGCAGCTGCAGCGCTAATTGTGACATTAAAAGGCGCAGCTGCAGAGTATTGCAAATGGTTCCAGTGGCGGAGCAGAAAAATTACAAGGCGGTGATGGATGCCTTACAGCGAAAATATGGCAGTGACCACATGAAGCAGATTCACAGATTGGAATTGAAAAGTCGTATCCAGAAATCTGGTGAGTCCTTGCAGGAGTATGCTGTGGATATTGAGCGATTGGCACACCTTTCCTATCCTGACAAGTTAACCCTTTGACGACCTCCTGAACCCCTGAAAAATTTCCAAATCCAACACCGGATTCATGTTCAGCGACCCCAAATTACCAAACAAAAGTGTTACAAAATACAAATTATTTTACCAGCAAAGGTATGAAAAATCGTGGGACCTATATGTCCCAATGGTCGTCAAAGGTAAAAGTATGCAACTGTTTTTTCACTTTTGCAGTATTAAACGCATTCTGGAATGCATTCATAACGAGGACTGAATGTCACTTTTGGCGGGAAAAATAGTTGTTAACACGAGAGTGTATCGAAAGGAGTGACAAATATTATTGCTTAACAATTTGTGTGGAATTTTATCAAATTTTCGGAAGTTTCATGTCTTTTTTTTATATGTGCTTTAGTAATATTGTTATCGTTCGACTTTTGCAGTCACAAAATGCCGAGATAACGCAGATTCTACCTCACAGAGGAAGGAATCATTCAATTGATAAATGCCGAGGATAGCGATGACGATGAACGGGTATTCGAATTGGACGAAGAAGATATGGCTTTTAAAACAAAATCTCTACTTCAAATAATGATCCATTTTCTATATCTGCATTGGAATTCCGCGCGCAGCTGGCAATTCAAATGATCAATTCATTCACCAACCGCCAAAGACCGTCATCAGTTGTAAGAGAGGGACCTAAGCGATTGAAACTTGCGGAGGTCGCTACTCTGTCCTGTCATTATCTCTGCAAAAGTGAACTGGGACGTAAGAGATGTATTGTCTGCTCCAAACAAGGCAAAGACCGTCGAACAAATTCTATTTGTGCCTTTTGCAAAAAACCGTTTTGCTTCACCAAAAACAGAAATTGCTTCGAAATTTATCATAAAAAATAAACTTCAAAGTATTGATCAAAAATGTAACCAAATTTATTTTTTTTTTTTCAAATAAATCAACTCGTCAACTAAACTAAAATATGGGCTGCGATCCGCTAGCACCTCATCTGGTGAATTTTGAGAAAAATCTATGCATCTAATAGGTCACGAATTGGTCAGTTAGTCCCATTAATTGGTCAGCGAGAGAAAGTTTTTAAAAATGTTTTAAAAATTTCAAGGTCATTCGAAGATTTTGGCACCTCATCTGACGAATTTTAGAAAAAAAAAAAACTGCATCTAATAGGTCACAAATTGGTCATAATTGGTCAGTTAGTCCGATTAATTGGTCAGCAAGAGAACATTTCTTAAAAATATTTTTAAAAATTTCAAGGTCATCTTAATATTTTGACACCTCATCTGGCGAATTTTGAAATAAAAAAATATGTATCTAATAGTTCACGAATTGGCCATAATTGGTCAGTTAGTCCGATTAATTGGTCAGCAAGACTCAATTTTCTAAAAATATTTTAAAAATTTCAAGGTCATTCGAAGATTTTGGCACCTCATCTGACGAATTTTGAAATAAAAAAATATGCATCTAATAGGTCACAAACTGGTCATAATTGGTCAGTTAGTTCGATTAATTGGTCAGTTAGTTCGATTAATTGGTCAGCAGTAGAATATATTTTCAAATTGTTTTAAAAACTTTATGGTCATGGAATTTTGACACCTCATATTAGGACAAAAAAAAGGAAGTTAAGAAATCGATAGGGTTTTTAATGCTGACAATTAGTCAGCAAACATCTAACAAGTGGTCATGCATAGAATATTTTTTAAAAATAAAAATGACTTTTCTATGACACAACGCATGCGTAAACTTCGACTGTTATATCAGGTTGTCATGTAAATCAAAAATTTTTTAATTTCTATAATATGTTGTTATGTCTGATGATTTAAAATTGGCCAGCCAAAACAAAAAATTGGTCAGGCGTATTAAATAAGATATAAATAAAAAATTTCTGCGTATCACGAATGAGATAGTTGTACATATAAGCTAATTTAAATTTTTTTTAAATAATTTATTATTATTATTTCTATCAATTTGAATGCTAAAACAGCTGAGAATAGTTAGACTACAGATTTTAAAACTGCTATTATTAAAAATTGCTTTTGCTCGTATCTTTTATACATTTCCATTAATCTGCGTTAAATAGTCGATGAGATAAAATGATTTTGATTTTGTTATTATAAGATGGCGTGTCATCATAAAATTTTTTTTTTTTTTTTCACACCAAACTATGCTAGGAACTTTCTCAGACCATATGAAACATTAGAAAAAAAACATTTCTTAAATATTTTAAGTTTAATTGATTTTGATGGAGTCAATTTGACCCTTCTTGAAATTTTACTCTTTCCAAACTATTTTTTGAGTATGGAAACAGTTTTGTTTGATGGTTCATTCATTCATCAATATTGATGCAATTGAAAAAAAAAAACTTATTATTAACTTTTCAATAAAGAAGTTTTCAGAATATCAAAAATTAAAATAAAGCGATTTAATTAAAATGTAATTATGTTGAATTAAACATTATGCATTTGTTAATTGGAGCGGTTGGCATGTTTACCGCCAGCGGTGAGCCGCTGACAAAATTATAACACACTTGACTGAATGAAATGAAACATACCGCTGACTGTAAAATTAGATTTAATTTTAATTTGGCCGTCGCAGCAGACAGATCAGTGTTGCATTTCCAATCAGCTTGTGCCAATTTAATAATTTAAGTTTGTAGTGTCAATTTTCTATTTATGATAATAAGAAAAGGAACATAAATAAATAAAATAAGAACGAATTACTAATAGAAAAAGTATTTTCTCACATTGTAAAAAAGGTTTCATTCTGTCACAATCAAATATTTTTCAATACAAAAATTACTTTCTAGTAAACACAGAATGACAGCTGGATTTACCCTCATACGTTACAATTCTGTTTACTAAAACGGATTTTACGACGGTTTTACCGTTAAACGACTTTTACGCTGGTGGTATCTAAGTCAACCGCTGGAATTCTGTTTAGCTCATAAGTGTCCTCATCGAAGTTAACTGCATGATATTTACGATAAGATTGATAGACAGTCAGTGTTCACATAATATTTTAGTGAATAAAAAATACTTTTTTACTAAACGAGATTTGAATTAATTACGGTCAGAACTTATTGAATACTATTAACCTGCGTAACTTGATGGCTTATCCATACTTTACAAAAAATATAATGACCAAATGATAGGTGCAACTTTAGAATGACAGCAGCCTTCGAGGCCACTCCAAATAATCCTTGAAATAATCAAATGATTTAATGCATGTAATTATTGATTGAGTCTTTTTCTCATTAAAAGAAGAATTGTTTAATTCAACATAATTACATTTCAATTAAATCGCTTTATTTTAATTTTTGATATTCTGAAAACTTCTTTATTGAAAAGTTAATAATAAGTTTTTTTTTTCAATTGCATCAATATTTGGAGTAACAGCCTGAATAAACCATCAAACATAACTGTTTCCACACTCAAAAAATAGTTTGAAAAGAGTAAAATTTCAAGAGGGGTCAAATCGACTCCATCAAGATCGATTAAACTTAAAATATTTAAAAAATGTTTTTTTTCTTATGTTTCATATGGTCTGAGAAAGTTGTGAAAAAAAAAAAAAATTATCATGACACGCCATCTTATAATAACAAAATCAAAATCATTTTATCTCATCGACTATTTAACGCAGATTAATGGAAATGTATAAAAGATACGAGCAAAAGCAATTTTTAATAATAGCAGTTTTAAAATCTGTAGTCTAACTATTCTCAGCTGTTTTAGCATTCAAATTGATAGAAATAATAATAATAAATTATTTAAAAAAAATTTAAATTAGCTTATATGTACAACTATCTCATTCGTGATACGCAGAAATTTTTTATTTATATCTTATTTAATACGCCTGACCAATTTTTTGTTTTGGCTGGCCAATTTTAAATCATCAGACATAACAACATATTATAGAAATTAAAAAATTTTTGATTTACATGACAACCTGATATAACAGTCGAGGTTTACGCATGCGTTGTGTCATAGAAAATTCATTTTTATTTTTAAAAAATGTTCTATGCATGACCACTTGTTAGATGTTTGCTGATCAATTGTCAGCATTAAAAACCCTATCGATCTCTTAACTTCCTTTTTTTTTGTCCTAATATGAGGTGTCAAAATTCCATGACCATAAAGTTTTTAAAACAATTTGAAAATATATTCTACTGCTGACCAATTAATCGAACTAACTGACCAGTTTGTGACCTATTAGATGCATATTTTTTTATTTCAAAATTCGTCAGATGAGGTGCCAAAATCTTCGAATGACCTTGAAATTTTTAAAATATTTTTAAAAAATTGAGTCTTGCTGACCAATTAATCGGACTAACTGACCAATTATGGCCAATTCGTGAACTATTAGATACATATTTTTTTATTTCAAAATTCTTCAGATGAGGTGCCAAAATCTTCGAATGACCTTGAAATTTTTAAAACATTTTTAAAAACTTTCTCTCGCTGACCAATTAATCGGACTAACTGACCAATTATAGCCAATTCGTAAACTATTAGATACATATTTTTTTATTTCAAAATTCGCCAGATGAGGTGTCAAAATATCAAGATGACCTTGAAATTTTTAAAAATATTTTTAAGAAATGTTCTCTTGCTGACCAATTAATCGGACTAACTGACCAATTATGACCAATTTGTGACCTATTAGATGCAGTTTTTTTTTTCCAAAATTCGTCAGATGAGGTGCCAAAATCTTCGAATGACCTTGAAATTTTTAAAATATTTTTAAAAAATTGAGTCTTGCTGACCAATTAATCGGACTAACTGACCAATTATGACCAATTTGTGACCTATAAGATGCATATTTTTTTTTCTCAAAATTCACCAGTTGAGGTGCTAGCGGATCGCAGCCTAAAATATGCCTTTGAATTTTACCGTTGACGACAATTGGGACATAGAGGTCCCATCAGATCGTGTGGTCGCGTGGGTGGTCGAAGGGGACTATGTTTATATTTTTTTTTCGTTGGAAAGAAGAAGGTTGCCCGTAACTTTTCCAAAAATCTTGACCCTGTAGCTCCACCCACCTTCAAAATATTCCAGCAAGAATATGGGGGAGAATAAGTTAAGATTTTTCGACTATGGGGTAGTCTGGTTGGTAAAGGAATGAATATTCCTTTATTAATTAGGTACTTTCTGCATGCCACATTCATTCTCTATTGAATGATACCTTGGTGATGAAAATCCATTCCATAGTTTTTTCAGGAAAAGCTCGAAGGTAAAAGGGTCACCGGTGTACCAATGGTCGTCAAAGGGTTAAGTTTCGTAGCTGAAAAGTTCAAAATAGAGGTGTTCATTGACGGCATACGTGACTCAGATACAAAGCGCGAGACAATGAGGAACCCAAAGACAACATTTAACGAAACAGTAATGGTTGCCCTCACTCAGGTGAAGATTGCGTTGACATGCCGCCCATCACTGAAAACTCGTCGGATGGAGGCTGAAAAGAAAAATTCATCGTTCACCAGCAGTAGCTTCAGTCATGACACGTGACTGCAAATCACGTCGCAAACGATCTGCATCACATTCACCAAGAAGAAGAATTGAAAATAGGGTGGACGATGGCGAAAATGGTAGCGAGCAGTAACCATTTAAACTAAAGGGAGTCAGTACAGCGGGGCGTGAGCTGACTCTCACAGATGATTGCCCCATAGTCTTGGTTTCGAAGTTCCGCCGAAATTCCAACAGCCTTACCATCGGTGGAAAAATCAATGAAAGACCATGTGAGCTTACTTTGGATACAGGCGCATCGCATTCAATTGTGAGGATAGACTTATTTGATAGACGACGAGTAACGCCATTAAATGGGATCCAATTGAGAACAGCGACTGGAGAAATTGCGCAAATAGTAGGAAAAGTTACAGCGAGTATTATTATCGGCAACAAATCTGTGGAACATGATTTTATTGTTTCAAACATCACCGATGAGGTTATCATTGGCGTGGACTTCATGATTCGACACGGGTTCACTTTGGATCTTAAGAAAAAAAACGTTAAGGTATGCCAATGTAGAGTTGCCTTTAGACATTGGCTGTGAACAAAAATTAACAATTGTAAGAGTCTACATAAGTGAGCGCTATCGAATTGAACTGTACACCGAAGAAATTATTTGGGCTACAACAAGTGGAGACTGTGGGACAGGCCATCTGTGGGTAGTGGAAGCAGATAATAAAAATTTAAAGAAAAGCCTGATTATTGGAAAGACCCTAGTAAAAACAAGAACGGACAGAAAAATACCGGTACGAATTTTGAATCTAACAAATTAGTCAAAATGGATGCAAAAAGGTGAATTTATAGCGCAATGTGAGAAAGTTACGGCTGTGATAAATTGTGAAAATGACCAGCAGAACACATAAGGTACAACTTTAACGAAACCGTCGGTCTTGGAAGTATTGGCGAAAGAATGGACGAAGGAATTGTCTGCCCAGAACAAAAACAAAGCAAAAAGGTTTCTGCAAAAGCATTGGTGGATATTTGCGTCCAAAGGAGAAATTAATGGCCGAACATCAGTTGTCAAACATCGCATTGATACAGGTAATTTTCAGCCAATTCGTCAACCTCCAAGGAGGCTAGCACTTATAGAGGATATGGCGATAGAAAATGTCGTTGCACCATCAGAAAGCCCATGGAGATCACCGGTCGTACATGTCAAGAAAAAGAACGGAAATATGCGATTCTGGGTGGATTACAGAAAATTGAATGACGTCACCAAAAAAGACAGCTACCCGTCAGTGTTGCCGCAGCATTATAAATAAAAGTATCCCTCGAAATGCCAAAAATGTATCCAAAAGTATCCACATTAGAGGAAAAAAGTATCAAGTTAAATAGCATACATATGTAAGTACAAGCAACGAGTACCTATTTCTTAAGATGTCTCAATTTTACTGTCATTATGGTCAGGGATGAGGGTATAACTGAAATATTAAGCCTCCCAATCAGGGAGGACATCACATGCTATTCAGATAGCAAATGTATGCTATTCAGTCTCACATTCTCCAAGCGCATTAGGTTCTGTTCGCATGCTCTTTCTTTCTTACAAAAATTTGATTTGATATCCCTGATATGGGATAAGATAAGATCACATGGAAATTAGGCTTTAGTCGATGCAAGAAAAAAAAGAAAAACTTAGGAAACAAGTTACATAACTTTACTGAGAGTGTTACTGGTGATTTTTTTTTAAAAAACACAAAAAAATGTAATTTGTCTATAACTAAATTATTGTTTAGTAAAGCTCAATTCTGCATTGCGCACCTATGTCTGCAGCAATGTTTCTTGTGAGTGATGAGTATGTCACCTATTCGTGCTTGATCTTTTTTAAGCTAGTGGTTTTTCTTATGTATGCCTGCCACATAAGCCTTAACTCCCCTTCCCCCGTAATGTCACAAAATTATATTTACCTTTAAGCCAGAAAATTTAATATGTATGTCAAAGATGGAAATTTTCAATAATTCAATACAAATATAAAATTATAATTGGTAAATGACATTAATTTAGTAATATTCAATCTAAAAACCCTGAAAAATGGATTAATTGTTGTATTATAGCAAAATATGCTAGACACAAGGAAAAAATTTGGATTCATTGTAATTTCATTGGGATATCGGTAAATATTTCTTGTGACTTAAGCCCGGAGCCAAGAGTCAATACATCCATAATATCATTCAATTTTTATTTGGTGTTGTTCAATTAGATATTGATAATATTTGGTGATGGATTTTTGTGAATTGGTGGATTTTGCCAATGGTTTCATAACAGCTGCTAAGGTGAAAGAGGGCTCACTTTCCAGCTCAGCCATAGAAAAAATAGAAACAGATAAAAGAGGACACCGTCAAGTAACGCTTTCGAAAGGCACCTCCCTTCTCCTGTCATTTACCGAACCCCCCAAATAGCGTTACGTAATAAACTCAAAAAAAAAAGTGTTTGCCACAAATGATATAGATGGAACTACTTCAAGTGTTTGCGTGAAACAATAAAATTTTTGTCACAAAAACTTTTGAATTTACTTACAAAATAATAAAATTTTTCTCACATAAACTTTTGATCTTACTTACAACTTGATAGTTGAGAAATATTATACAAAACTATTTAAAACTTAACATATCATAGGACTACAGCCTGGCAACATCGTCATCATTCTTTGCTTCTAAACACTTATAAACATTTGATATCGTATATGTACAATGTGAGTAACAAAAAAGTTATATCGAATCATAGCACTGCAAAATACAAAAACATGACAAGAATATCACTTTAGTTTTATAAGTGATAAATCGTTTGTCGAAATGAATAAGTATTTGGGACAAAAGACAAGTTTTTGGGACAAAATACAAGTGTTTGTCGAAACACTTCCATAAATTGAATTGTTTGACGGAAATATTTTGACGTTTGTCGTAAATAATTATATCACTTGCCACAACTTAACTTTTACTTGGGTCAAATACATTGGTTTTTCTTATATTGTCTACAAATACTTATAGTTTAAGACAAAAGTTAAGTGTTTGCTTGAAATAATAAGTGCTTATATTAAGCATTCGATAATTTGCCACAAACGCTTTCTAAACAATCCTTTTTTTGAGTGTATGTATATGAACATCCCCTACAATAAATAAAAATTTTTCGTAAAGCAACTAGGAAGCAGCTTTTTTGCGTTTATTTGCCAATGGGTATACCCATTTCGCCATCAGGTAACCACTGATCAAGATAACGACTGTTGCGTTTTTTGCTGGTGCACGGAACTTGTGGCCTTAAAAAACGTATCGTTATTTTGTTTTTAAATTTTGGAAATATATGTACGGACTCTTCTTCAGACTCCCAAGCCCTAAACATTTCAGCATCATTGCTGACCGTTTTCTTTTATGAATCTACATTTTATTAAACATGTCTGTAAGGTTTATAAAAAAAATATATTGTCCATTTTTCAGTTTTTGTTTTACTACAGTTGATTTAGTTTTATGGTTTAATATTCCTCCTTTTTTATGTTTTTTCAAATCAAAATTTATATCTGTCAATTCAAAATTGTACGAATCAGAGTGAGATTTCAAACAGAAAGAGTGTACCAAAGCTAGCATTTAGGTGAAAAAATCACCATGTGCACTTAGGCTGCATTGGTACTCATCCAACCTGTTGGATAAGAAAAATTTTCTTAACAATAAAATATTGAGCCATGATACCAAGTTGCCACAATAAATATTTTCTGGGTAAAAAAGTATCCAAATTTGCACTAAGGCAAAATAAAAAGTGTCCATCAAAATTTAAGAGAAAAAAGTATCCAAATGGATCCGAATGGATCCATTCGGCAACACTGCTACCCGTTACCTAGGATCGATGACACACTGGATACGTTATCTGGAGCAACATGGTTTTCCACCCTGGACTTACAAAGTGGATATTGGCAGGTGAAAATAGGTGAAAAAGACAAGGAGAAAACTGCCTTTAGTATTGGGAATGGTCTATGGCAGTTCAGCGTCATGCCGTTTGGTCTTTGTAACGCTCCAGCTACGTTTGAGCGGTTAATGGAACGAGTTCTCAAAGGACTACATTGGAAGACTTTTCTAGTGTATCTCCATGACATAATCATCATGGGTAAAGATTTTGATGACCACTTGAAAAATCTGGAGGAAGTGTTTGAGCGTTTGGCAGCTGGACTAAAATTAAGTGCGAAAAAGTGCTCACTTTTCCAGCGTGAAGTCAAATATCTGGGGCACAAGGTTACGTCAGAAGGAATACACGCAGATAAAATTAAAGCTGTGAAAAATTGACCGCGACCATCTAATCTTCATGAGTTGCGAAGTTTTCTGGGTCTATGCACTTATTACAGACGCTTTGTTCCTGGTTTCGCAAATGTTGCAGGCAGTCTACATGAGCTGACACAGAAGAATCGGAAATTCGAATGGAGTGGGGCACAGGAAACTGCATTCCAAAAGCTGTAAGAATTACTGTCTACAGCGCCAATACTCGCGTACCCAATACCCGGCAAAGAATTTGTATTGGACACCGATGCGAGTGGCCATGGTATTGGAAGAGTTTTGTCCCAAATCATCAATGGACAAGAAAAAGTCGTCGCATATTTCAGCCAAATTCTGTCGAAACCTGAGAGGAATTATTGCGTAACTCTGAGAGAGTTACTGGCAGTAATGGAATGCGTGAAACACTTCCATAAGTACTTATATGGACAGCACTTTCTCCTGAGGACAGACCTTGCGTCATTAAGGTGTCTACTTCAATTCACGTATCCTGAAGGTCAAATCGCACAGTGGATAGAACGCTTGCAGAGCTATGATTTCACCATAGAACATCGCAAAGGAAGCCAGCATGGAAATGCGGATGCACTTTCCCGTCGTCCATGTAAAATTTAAAGCGGTCATTGTTCACGAACGGAAAATAAAGCTGGAACAATTGATGTGCGCCTTTTGAACGTTTTGCCTGAAGAAAAGTGGACAATAGAGGAGGTAAAACGGGACCAGCGCAGTGATACAGATTTGGCAACTATAATTAAGTATAAGGAGCTGGGTAGGAAACCGGCGTGGCAAGAAATCTCAAGCGAAAGCCAAATCTGTAAAGCATACTGGGCGCAATGGCAAAGTTTGGAGTTGCATGATGGTTGTCTCTACCGAATCTGGAAAAGCGAGGTAAAATTCGCTCAAAACTGCTGGTTATTCGCGGATTATCACAATGGATTGAGTGGTGGACATCTGGGCATAACGAAAACCACAGAGAAAATAAAGAAACGGTTTTATTGGGTAGGATGCCAAGAATCAGCTGCTGACTGGATCCACCGTTGTGGCCAATGTGCAATTGCTAAAGGACCAAGGCAACGCTGTCGGGCCAAAATACATCAGTATCACGGAGCTCCCTTTGAGAGGATAGCCATGGATATAGCGGGATCTTTTCTTGACTTAAGGCTTCCAGCAGATTTGAAGTACGGAGTAAGCGTTGTCCCAGAAACGACCATGCATGTCGCGGAAAAGAGAAGAACAAGCAGATATACACGAGCTTATCAGGAGACGTACTCAATTGGCTAGCGACAAGATGAAAGCACGGTATGACCTGCGAGCAAATACTGAAGGGTTCAAAGAAGGTCAACTAGTGCTGCTACACAACCCTCAACGAAAACGAGGCTTGTCTCCTAAATTACAGACTCATTGGGAGGGGCCTTACTGGATCGTCACAAGGATTAATGATGTTGTGTATCGAATCCAAAAATACCCCGGGAACAAAAGAAAATTAAAAGTAGTCCACATCGAAAGGCTGGCACCTTATACTAGAGACAAAGAAACTCTTGTTCGGGTCGAACAAGTTTAAGCGAAGGGCAGTGCAGCGAAATTTGGTTTATGCCAGAAAATTCTCGAAATAAAAAAACCAACAAAAGAAAACTAAACGATACTAGCTAGCATCACTGGCTGTATAAAAATACTTGTACACCATCTTGTGGCCAAGTGCAGTTTTTGTACTAAAAATAAAGTCGACAACCGAGAGAAATTATCGCCGTCGTAAAACGCCATCTAGAATCAGTTGACTTCGTCTCTTTGTCAGTGTCGGTAGTGTTTTTAAGTGTATTGTGGTTTTGTTATTATTATTTTCTTATAATTTGTGCCTAGTTAATTTTGTGTTTAATATCGTGTCGTTGCTGAAAAATTGCATGCTTATATTAATAATTTTGCTTTAATTTTGTGTTTTTGTTTATTTTGCGTTGCACACAAACATACATACATACAACATGTTAATATTAACTTTCTTTCTGCAATCAAAATAAATCAGTGTAAGCAGTGCAACAGTTTTGTTTTTTATGCGCTTTTGTGCTTTGTTCGTATACAAAGCTAGACTTTAAACTCTATTGTGTTTGTTGTTGCTGCTCAACGGGTGTATTTTGCAAAATTTTGAAAATTTTTAAGCTTTTTTTTTTTTATAGATATTTTTCTTTTCTTTTCAACAGTTTTTTTTCTGCTTACGTGTTCTTACAATTTCATGATGAATTATTCTTCCTCAGAAAATTTACTAGTTTGCTCTGTAGGAGATCAGTGCAAAAGTCAGAATATTTTAAATTCTATGTTTTCCTATTCAGGTCCTTGCGAAAAAATGTTTCATTCCTCTTGTGCTAATTTATCTAAATCCATTATAGATTTGTTACGTTCTGAACATTCGGGCCTGCATTGGTACTGTCCATCTTGCAGGGCCCTGTACCCGCCGGTATTTTTCGACAAAATTAAGAAATTTGGGGAGAACTTTAACAGTCTGAATAATAATTTCAGAGATATTTTAAGCAATTACGTAGATATAACTCCCCAAATTGAAATTGAAAAAAGCCTGATGTTAGTTTTTTTCATAACAAAACTATTACCGAGGCTTCTATGGCTTTTGCTTCCACTCCTTCGATTTCTACTCTACCAAAGCAAGCTATTCCCTTAAAAAAGGATAGAAAACAAAAACGAAAGTTAGCTAAAAAAATCTGGGTAGTGTCAGAAGCACGAGTGTTGTAGACATTAATCAAATCCCCCTCCTAATATCCATTCATCCAATCCTATCGCAAACAATTCTGTAAGCAACTTTCCATCCTCTTCTTTCACTTCTAATATATCTTCTATTTCAGTTATTCCCAATCCACAAATTTTTGGTGGATCTGAAACTCCAGTTTCCTTACAGGCATTGCCTAGATTCAAATCATTCTTTATTTCACGTCTACATTCTAATACCACTACTGACAATTCAAAAAATTTTATACGACAAAAACATATTATTCCTGCCGACGCCTTCATTTCATGCAGGAAAATCGGTAGTAAAACAACTCATGCGTCTTTTAAAATTACAGTGGCGTCTTCTTATTTTTCCGCCATTCTAAATTCTAATGCATGGGTAGATAATATCTTTATTTCTGAATTCAAGTCGAAAAAAATTAAAAAAACTGTCCGACACACTGTCCGTTCCAATTCAAAAAACTGAAACGGCTATCCCTTTACTATCAAAATGTAAGGGGTTTGCGTTCCAAGACGCAAGATATCTTTTTATCAACTCAGAATTTCTCTGAGGATATTATCGTGTTTACCGAAACTTGGTTAAATAACAGTTTTCTCAATATGGAACATTTTGATAATAGTTTCCAAGTTTTCAGAAGAGACAGACACTTGGAAGATATTTCTTCTGTTGGTGGAGGCGTCTTAATAACTATAAAAAATCATTTAACTAGTTCATTAGTCGAAATTGCCTGTGCATCTAATATTGAACTGTTATGTGTTAAAGTTACACATTGCAACACTAATTTATACATTCTTAACACTTATGTTCCTCCAAATAGTAGCGCAGATGTCTACGAATGTCTTTCGATGGCCGTAGAACATATTATTAATGAACTAGACGCTAATGACGACATTTTGTTGTTAGGTGACTTTAATCTGCCTGACCTAAAATGGACTCCTTCGGACGATGGTACATATTTTTATGCATCTTGTCCAAAAACTCGACAACAACAAATTTTTGTTGACGAAATACTTTCAAATTTACAACAAGTAAGTTGTGTAACTAACTGCCATGGACGACAACTTGACTTAGTCTTGGCTACAAATAGTAGCAATGTTGTTGTAAGAAATGCTATCCATGCTCTGTCTGCGGTAGATTCCTATCATCCACCTTAGAGTATTGCGTACCAATCTGACAATGAAAATTTGACTAATGCATGTTCATCCATTAATATTTACGAATTCAATTTTAAGAAAGCTGACTTTTTGAAATTGAACGAAAATTTAAGAAATAAATTAGACGACTTACTAAATTTTTTTAATAACAATACATTTGATGATTGCATTAAATTTTTCTATGGTGAACTTTTTTCTGCCATAGCATTGTCGGTGCCATATACAAAGAGGTACGTTAATAATTCCTCGTACCCTTGGTATACAAAGGATTTGAAAAAAATTCGGAATGGCCGTAATAGGGCATGGAATAAATACGTTTGTAGTGTAATGGACCTGGTTCTACTGATTGGCTAACTACGGTGCATGCTAGTTGTAGGCCTGGTCTAAGCTCGACGGATAGGGTGGGATCTTGCTAGCCAATAAAATTTTATATAAAACCAAGTTACATAAAACAAATATACTCATGCACTGTACTCGTATACTTTATTTTTTTATTTGTGGTTTGCAACAGCAGAGTTCATTGAACTATAAAAATTTAGAGCGAGAAAAAAAAATGGAAGGAATTGTCAAGCAAAACAAACAAAAATACTAGTCCAAAAAAAACTGACCAAAAATTCTACACTGACTGAAGCAACTAGATGTTGTTGTTGTTTCGTCTGATCTCCCTGTCCCAACCATGCATAGATCAAAAATAAAAAAAAAATCTCTCCTGCCCAACCATAACAACAACTAGCGCTCCAAAATCAAATTCACAAATTCAATAAAAACTCTACTCTTTATTCATTGCGGCTTTTCTCACGCAAAATTCAATAGGAACAGTAAGGAAAATGGAACATATCATTTACCGAAAAATAAACAAGAAATGCAATAAATGCAAGGCCAAGCCAAGTTAACCCTTGCATAATAAAGTTAATAATCTGATTTAGAAATTGTATTAAAATAAAATTATGAATAAGTTTATGTATGCATGTAAATAAATCAAGTTAAGTATTATTATTTTAGATATAAATGTAGTGTTTTTAACCAAAGCAAATTAGATTAAGTATAGAATTTTTAAATCAATTTAAAGTGCATATTTTTAAAATATGTATATGTATGGAATTTAGTTAGAAAATTTAGTATTAAGAATTCATTTTTTTTTTCTTTTAAGATTAAAATTTAAACTAAATAAAACTACAAAATGATATAATAGAGTATGAAAAATTATGGAAAAAGAATTGACTTACACATTGCGCAGTCCAACGTTGTTAGTACTAACATGTTGTTCTTGTTGTTGCTGTTGTTTTAAATTTGTATGTATAAAATATGTTGGGTAGTTTTATGTAGTTTGTTTTTTTTTTCTTTTACATGTTTTTTTCTTTTTTTTTTTTTAAGCTAGTTTTTAAGTAGTTAATATTTTACTTCATAGAATAATTTTAGTTATTTAATTTATATTTTTAGATTTAGAAAACCCATAACTTTAGCTTTTTATCAATTTTTAAATAAATTTATGACATAAATTAGATCATTTCTAGAAGAGTATTCCATTTAAATTTTGTGGTGATTTACCAGTATGTATGTATAATAATAATATACACATTTTTATGTACATATGTACATTTTTTTGTTGTTTTTCTTTCAATCTAATTTATATCATTCTCACTGCACTTTTATCGAATTTTTATATAGTTTTAGAAAATGAAAATTTACATTTTTAACACGATCGGAAAAGGAAACTAATAAGAGCTTTAAACAGCAGATTTTAGATTGCTGCTGAACGATACATGATGCAGAAAATTTATGATCTGCCGACTAGCATTACCCACGCGCTGTAACCAATACCGTGTACTGAGGTTTTGATGTTAGAGACAACGTAAAAGCGGAGTGCAGTCAGCATCCACGCTGCTTGCGCGTCTTCAACTGGGTGGCTCAAAACTGCTTGTTACTCCTTTAAAAAAAAGTTCTCCGTAGCAAAATAATGTTCCGGTCTTAGTAGATAACCTTGTCTTTTTTGTGTAAATTATGTGTGAATACCAATGAAGGCCAATGCGTGATTACTTATATACATAAGTATTCTCAGCTTTTATTTTTTTTGATTAAAATTTCCTCCAGATTCTAAACAATTTTAAAGAAATTAGATTGCATTAGGCAAATTAAGTTGCAAATTTAAGTGATGTTAAGGAAATTTTGTGATTTGATTAAAAAAAAAATTTAACTTACATCAGCGATGATCGTGTTACTTCAACCAATGACAAAAAGGAAATGACCGAACAAAGTGAAGTTGGTCGATTAGTTAGTACTTATGTACTAAGCAATGTATTAAGCGTTCACTAAACAAACCTTCAATTATTTTTACATGGCAACTTATTAAGGTGAACCTTGTTTTGTTATTTACCATTAATTTTAAAAGGCTATATAACATTTTGCATATAAAAATAATTATTATATGAAGACTTAAGAAAATATTAAAATTGCCATCACAGTAGCCAGGACCGAAATGGCCTCTTTAGTTTATTCTGAATATTTGAAGAAAATTAGGCTGAATATTCTTCATGACCCCAAGAATTTTTGGGGTTTTATTAATTCTAAAAAAAAATTTGACGGGTTTCCATCTGAGTTTAGATAGTGTTTCACCGAGGCCGAGGCGAGGCGAGGTTCTAGTTGATCTCGGTCTCGCCTCGTTTTATAAATTTAAGTCTCGCCTCGCCTCGGCCTCGGACGAGATCTTGCCATCACATGCCTCGCATCGCCTCGCTTCGCCTCGCTTCGCCTCGTTCTCGGCCGAGACACCTCGGTAAAAAAGCGAGGTTTTTATTAAAATAAATAAAAAATTATATATGTCTCAGGGCTGATAGGCTGATCAAGCCTCAAGAAATAAAATAAAATATCTGTTTTTATTTTTGGTGAATTGGATGAGATATGATGAATTTAATTCTTTTCTTATATGGGAAGGAGACGCATTGCCTATTTTTCCAAGCCAAACTAAGCTATGAACCTTTTACAAACTATAAGCAAAATATGTACCAAATCTTATTTATCTACGTCAAATAGATATTGAGATATGATAAAGTTAATTTTTTTCTTATATTGAAGGCATGGTACCGCCCATTTTATTAATTGAACCTTAGTTATGCCTCTACCTTTTATAAATATATCAAGTTTTATTAATCTGCATCAAGTTGTTGATAATAAATGATGAATTCTGTTTATCTCTTATGTGGGGGTGGCATCACCCATTTATCGTAAACTATATTACGGAGCATCCCAAATCATAAGAAACATATAAGTATGTCAAATCTTTCGTCGGTCGGTTGAACGGTTTAGGAGTCCATTAGCAACGAACATACATATATTGATCTTTATTTATATACTAGCATTACCCTGTGCGTTTCGCTTCACCTTACGGGTTCTTAGAAAGACTATTAGAATAAATCAATTTCAATGCAGTGTTGTCAATCATGCAGTTTTGCTTATAGCCTTACATAGCCTTACGTGCTTCCCTAACTGATCAAACGAGGCGAAGTCACATAGAAGCTGATGCGATCCAAGCACTTCTGTGCATTAGCGCTTGGACCAAATCTGAACTCGTAAGAAGCACATGCGGATTAAAAATAAAACAAAGTAGTTTACTCAAAATAAAATACTAAAATATTAGTTAAATATAGATTTTATTATAAAAATTACATTCATATTTTGAATCTGCATATGATTCTTACGAGTTCAGATTTCGTCAAAACGCGCCTCGCTCTTGGTTTCGAAAACTAGGACGAGGCGAGGTTGAGGCGAGTACGAGGCGAGGTGCCATGTGATCTCGCCTCGCCTCGGTCAAGCGAGGAAAATTTATTTTTCCATCTCGCCTCGTTCTCGCCTCGGTCTCGCCTCGGTCTCGCCTCGTTCTCGTAGTCAAAAACGAGGCTGCCTCGTAGCCTCGGTGAAACACTAAGTTGAGAACAGTTGATGGGCTCACTAGCGACCCTCAAGTTATAGCCGGGTTGTTTGCTAATTTGTTTAATGAATCATTTTCTACGGATTTATTTAGCCCTGAGATATCTTTCTCTCCTGACCTCATAGAGAAATATATTTCATCTATTGATGATGACTTCAACTCCGGGCCGGATGGTATTCCTGCGACAGTTTTAGTAAACTGCAGCTCTGTGCTGAGTCAGCCCCTCAGTATTTTATTTAATAGATCAATTCAAGAAAGCTATTTTCCTAAATTTTGGAAAAATGCATACATTAGCCCCATTTTCAAGAAAGGGTGTAAAAATTATGTTTCAAACTACAGGCCCGTGGCTAAGTTATCATCACTACCGCAAATTTTTGAATTTTGATATAATAATATACGCTCAGGTTAAGGTGTTCTGTAGTGAAGTCATAACAACTCGTTAGAATAGTTTTGTTAATGGCAGATCTGCAGTTTCTAACCTCCTTGATTTTACTTCTTTTGCATTAAGCTCTTTAAAATCTGGTGGGCAAGTTGACTGCATCTACACTGACTTCAGTAAAGCATTTGACAAATTACCACATAATTTGATTTTGTTTAAGTTAAAGAAGCTTGTATTTCCCTTAAGTTTTGTCAGCTGGATTGAATCTTATTTAACTGATCGCTCGTATTAAATAAAATTTAGGAGAGTGTTTTCCTCCCAATTTAGCGCGACATCAGGTGTTCCACAAGGAAGCCACCTGGGGCCGCTCCTGTTCATTTTAGCAATTAATGACGCTACACATGTTATTAAAAACTCCCATCTGTTAGTATATGCAGATGACTTGAAAACTTACAGGAACGTAAAGGGGGTTGGTGACACTATTCCACTTCATTCTGACTTGAAATATTTTGAAGTTTGGTGTTCTAAGAATAACTTACATCTCAATCCTGATAAATGCCAAGCTATGATTTTAACCAGGAAGAAATAGCTCTTTAGTAACGGTGATTTTATATAATACAATAGTGCGTCCTCACTTAGAGTAAGCCAGCCAAGTATGGTCACCTTTTTATAATATTCATATAAATAGAATTGAGAGAACTCAAAAAAATTTTATTCGTTTTGCTCTCAATGGCTTAAATTGAATTGACTCTTTAAACCTTCCTCCTTATGAGGATCGCATGACAACTCTTATAAATAATTGCGAAGTTTATAACATTAGCTTGTCAAAAGGTCAACTCAAGCTTAGACTGAAAACTAACGGTAGCTAAATTTGTAGCTTAATGGTGGTGTGTATTTTTTTGTTTGTGTTGTCCGAGCCCCACAGCATGCTGGGTAAATTTTTTCTAACATTTATGCCTTGGACCACGTAAATTTATATATATAATTATTTTAATATATACATGTATGTCTATGTTAACATGGTGTGAGTGGGTATGTTGAGAAAGTGCGATAAAGCTAAGAAAAAATTATAAAATAAATAACAAATTAATGTGCATGATAATTTTTTCTATTCCATTTTTTATTGAATAAGCTTTTTACTTGGTATAAAGCTTCAATGCTAAATAGCTAAGAAGGCTATAATAGATGTAGTAGCTAAACTCTATTATTATTATTAGAAGGTATTGGTAACATTCTGGATAATTGTGGATTCCACGCCGATAAACGCCATCTAGAAGGTATTGGTAACATTTTGGATAATTGTATATTCCACTTCTATAAACTAGAAGGTACTGGATTATTCGAGAAAGTGATGACTGCAGTATAAAAAAGTTGTCATCTGAGCAGTTGAGGGCAGTTGAATTTAAGCAATAAAGTAACACAGTTGACTTTAAGTAGTAAAGTAAGACATTTGATTTTAACACAGTGGATACAGTACCAGATTAATATTAGAGTTTGAATGTTAATGAAATAAGCAATTGTACCGTGTAAAAACTAACTTTTGTGATTTATATAAACCATTTTATAATTAAACTAGCAAAACCCGGCGCGCTTTACTACGCCTCAACAAATAAAATATAATGTGTTTTTATTTTAGTTGGATTAAATAAGTAAAAATTATTTTTATTGATATTTATCTTATTGCGAGTGGATAAACAACGTTATAGGTTTTTCTATTTGGCTCATAAATGAACAATTGAATTGGCGGGAATGATTTGAATGCGTAGAATCAGCACCTTTGTATGAGTTTAATTTGGTTACAGTCCTTGTCTTCTATATATGTACCGAGTCTCATAGTCATAGTTTTTTCTTAGTTTGGAGGCATGGCACTACCCATTTTTTCATTGAATCTTACCTTCTTTCTTTTTGGCTCATTTTTTCCAAACCAAACTATGTTAAGAAATTTTTACAAACTATAAGAAACATATGTATCATATCTTATCTATCTGCGTCAAATAGTTGTTGATACATAAAAAGTTGATTTTTCCTCATATGGAAGCGTGGTACCGCCCATTTTTGCATGGAATCTTACTTCTTTCTCTACTCTTTATATATGTACCAAGTTTCATTTATCTGCATCAAATAGTTGATAAGATATGATGAATCTTATTTTCTTTTAGATAAGGGGGCGTGGCATCACCCATTCTATTCTAAGCTGTGCCTGTTTATATAAAAGCCTCGTGGTGTGAATTCCATGAAAAAAGAGTAAGCGATCTTCCAGAAAATTATGTTCAAAAAATATATTTGTATGAAGGCCACCCTAAATATGTTCACTAAAAAAAAGTATTAAAGCCTTAACTACGCCTCTTAATATAAAAGTTACTTGGTGTAAATTCGGTATGAATCGATTAACCTGTCTTCGTGAAAAAGATATTTAAAAATATTTTTGTATAAGGACCACCCAAAGTATGAACCCTAAGTAAAAGTTTTACTATCTAATATGTGCCCCTTTATATAAAAGCCATGTGGTGTTAAGACCATGAGAATCGATTAAACGGTCTTTGAGAAAATCATATTAAAAAAATATTTTTGTATGAAGGCCACCCTAAATAAAATTTGTGTATCCTAAGATATGCTTCTTAACATAAGAGATACGTTGCGTAAATTCGGTGTGAATCGTCTAACCTGTCTTCGTGGAAATTATTTTTAAAAATATTTTTGTATGAAGGTCACCCTAAGTATTCACCTTAAATAAAAGTTTTACAGCCTTATCTATGCCTCTTAATATAACAGCCATGTGGAGTAAATTCCATGAGAATCGATTGAGCGGTCTTCGAGAAAATGATATTTATAAATATTTTTGTATCAGGACCACCCTAAGTATGAACCGTAAGTAAAATTTTTACTATCTAATCTGTGCTTTTTAATATTAAAGTCGTGTGGTGTAAATTACATAAGAATCGATTTAGCGGTATCGAGAAAATGATATTTAAAAAATATTTTAGCGTGAGGGCCACCCTAAATTGTAGTTTTGTAGCCTAAGCTATGCTTCTTAACATAAGAAAAACGTGGTGTAAGTTCAGTGTGAATCGATTCACCTGTCTTCGTGAAAATGATATTTAAAAATATATTTGTATGAGGGCCACCCTAAGTATGCACCCTAAATAAAATTTTTACAATCTAATCAGTGCCTTTTAATATAAAAGCCATACTGTGAAAGTATCATGAGAATCAATTTACCTGTCTTTGAGAAATCGCTATTTTTAAAATATTTGCGTATGAGGGCCACCCTAAATATGCACCCTAAATAAAAGTTTCAGAGAGCCATCCTAAATTTAAGTTTTATAGCCACCACGCCTCTGGTGTCTAATCCCGTTCCCGTTCGTGAAGTGCTTAACATAGGCTATGTGCATCCTGACACCGAATTTCAAGACTTTTGCTATCATATGAACCAAGATATAGCGAGTTAAAGGTTTTAATTGCATATAAAGTGCCACGCCCCTTGCTTTTCTCAAAATAAAGTATAGGCCATGTTACCCAGGAATAGTGTAGCTTTCTATTGGTAGAAGAATTTTTGGAATCGGTTCAGTAGTTCCAGAGATTACCCTGATAATAGTATAGATAAGCTTGTGTGTTTTTGATTGCTACACAAGCCAGTGATCGAACTCAGAAAGTGTAGGAGATCGAAATTATCATCTAAGAGACAGAAATTTCGTAACAATACGTTCATTGAAAATTATTCAAGTGATCTTATTATTTATTTATATTATATGTATTATACTTTTTTCAAATTATTCAAGTAAAATTTATCTATATGGCTTAAAATAAGTTTTTTTAGATCTATCAACACGGGAATCAATTTTCTAGATACTTTCCAATTTTTTAATTAACTTGGGACCAAGGGTTAGAAGGGGACGCAAAATAAGCTCTTGCCTGCAGCTTAAAGTGACCTTCGTCCGCCCCTGAATATTTTGCGAATGGTTACCGATTTTTTTTATGAGTATAGTTCTGACGTTTTCAAAACCATCTAAAGGATTCAATAAGTTATGTGCTGAATAAATATTAATCTTAAATTATTTTTTACTGAGCCTTCTGTTCAGTACTGTTAGTGCGAAAAAAAAACACAAAAAAATTACAGCGCAAAATGCATAAAAAGAAACAAATCATTTCTTTTGGGCAAACCAGCAGCTTATGCTAGTTTGCCGATTTTACATATTAGCACTTGCACCTTCGTTCGTATCGCCAAATAAGCTTTCAACGGAGCGCTAGTCAAGAATTGTGAGAGAAATGTAGTTTTTGGCGTGCTATGTTTATTGTTGCGATGATTCTTAAATGGTTAACGCAAGAAGTCAGATATTGTATGCTAGTAGACCAGCGGTCGCACCTCATATGCTCGCGAGCAAACGAAGAGAATAAGCGAGAGTAAGCAAACTACAAAATGAGCTGGTTATTTCGTTAATGCACTGCAAAAATATTTGAAATCAAATGGCAAAATAAATATTTTTTTGTTGAAAATTTGTTTGGCAATGCGCAATGCTTAATCTGTAAGCGAGTTTTAGTGATTTTCTTTTGCATCGTCACAATTACTATTATTTTCAATTAACAATTGTGTTGTTTGATATTTATTAAACTGCGCAAATCTTTCCATGACACACGATGACGAAAGTCTTGCCTCAGCATCGTGATCCCAGCATTCTTCCATTGTATCGCAAATAACATTTAGATCTGGGTGTGATCTCCAAGAGTTTGATATTCTCGGTCGTAATTTCTTCATAACAACATTCTCCTGCACTTCATCTAGTGTGGGACGTTGGCCCAACTCTGCTTCAAATGGCAATTGATATTCTACCACCGGACCAGCAACATTACAACGTGAAACCATTTCCCACAGCACTAAGCCACATGCGTATACATCAATGCGTAAAAATGCATCACGGTTGAAATTGATTGCACCTTCCAATACTTCAGGAGCCATATAGCGACGTGTACCAACTTGACCACGGGTATCGCCACAAGATTTCCCTGGCTGAAATATCATTGCAAGTCCAAAATCGGCTATACATGCTGTTAAGTCGGCTTTAAGTAAAACAATCTTTGATTTAAAATCACGGTGGGCAATAGCTGGCTTCAGTCCTTCTGCTTTTGTTGCGGGAATTTCTTCATGCATGATAGTTCATAAATCTCATAAAGAAAGCCATTTTAAAGCTAAATTTCAACGCCTGAAAAAAGAAGTCATTTGGAGCGTAAACAGCAAATCGTGCAAACATTTTTCGCAGTGATTGGTGCTTTTGTCATTTCCCTCTCTTTTGAGAGTAAGAAAATATTTTATATTTGCGCTCTGCCGACTACTGTAGTAGACTATTAAATTTCGGCGAAAAAAACTTACTGATGATGATGACGTAGCGGTCAGAGAACGTCACTGAGCCATTCATCATTTTTTCCATTCATGAATCTGTTGAATATTTCAGCTGATTCAGACAGATTCACCACTCACAAAAAATTTAGTGAATCTAGACACCATTCAGATTCACGGAAAAATCTGTGAATCTGAATCTGCTTCTGCATTATTTCTAGTGAATCCTAATTCAATTCGTTTCACTCCGTATAAATATATGAGTGTTTCATGAGATACTCATGAATCAAAGGCACAGATTGTATCAAAAAAGTTTATGATACTCGCGTGGAACATTTTGGGAAAATTTTTTAAAATATGGGGAAAGGTCGAAAATTGTATTTTGGAATAATTTATTCCTTAACACTTCTAGGGTGGCTCCGGACCCTGGAAGGACAGTTTTTGACCCATTTTTGGATTTTTTTTTCTTTTCTGTAATTAATGGGAAAAGGTCGAAATGGATTTTGGACTTCATTTAGGGTGGCTCCGTAGTCCGGCCCCGGGAAAGAACCGTTTTTGACCTATTTTTGGATTTTTTTTTTCTGTAGTTAATGGGAAAAGGTCAAAAATGGATTTTGGTCATCATTTACGGTGGCTCCGTAAACCGGCCCCGGGAAAGGACCGTTTTTGACCCATTTTTGGATTTTTTTTTTTGTAATTTATTGAAAAAGGTGTAACATGGCTTTTGGACTTCATTTAGAGTGGCTCCGGAGTCCGGCCCCGAGAAAAGACCATTTTTGACCTATTTTCGGAAAAAAAAAATTTTTTCTGTAATTAATGGGAAAACGTCGAATATGAATTTTTGATATCATTTAGGGTGGCTCCGGACCATGGAAAGGACCGCTTTCGATCATTTTGGTAGTTTTCAAGTTCCGGAGCTACTCCTAAAGTTATCCAAAACGCATTTCGACCTTTCATAATCGATTGGAGTAAAAAAAAATTTTAGGGTGGTTAATAAATTTTTTTTTTCGCACCAATGCATAGGGAAATGTTGAAAATAGTCATTTTCGAGCTTTATCTATGCATTGGTGCAAAAAAAAAAATTTTATGAACCTCCCTAATAGTAATTTTCAAGCTTTATCTCTGCATTGGTGCAAAAAAAAAATTTTATGAACCACCCCTAATTTTTTTTTGCTCCAATCGATTATTTAAGGTCGAAAATGCGTTTTGGATGACTTTAAGAGTAGCTCCGGAACTTGAAAACTACCAAAATGATCGAAAGCGGTCCTTTCCAGGGTCCGGAGCCACCCTAAATGATGTCAAAAATTCATATTCGACGTATTCCCATTAATTACAGAAAAAAAAATTTTTTTGAAAATAGGTCAAAAACGGTCTTTTCTCGGGGCCGGACTCCGGAGCCACCCTAAATGAAGTCCAAAAGCCATTTTTGACCTTTTCCAATTAATTACAGAAAAAAAAAACAAAAAAATCCAAAAATGGGTCAAAAACGGTCCTTTCCCGGGGCCGCTTTACGGAGCCACCCTAAATGATGTCCAAAATCCATTTTTGACCTTTTCCTATTAATTGCAGAAAAAAAAAAAAAGTTCCAAAAATGGGTCAAAAACTGTCCTTCCAGGATCCGGAGCCACCCTAAAAATGTTAAGGAATTGGTTCAAAAACGGTCTGTTCTACGGTCCCGACCATCCCTAAGTGATGTCCAAAATCCATTTTCGAGCTTTCCCTATCGATTGGAGCAAAAAAATTTTTTCGAAAATGGGTCAAAAACGATCCTTTCAAAGGTCCGGAGTCACCCTAAGTGATGTCCAAAATCCATTTTCGATCTTTCCCCATCGATTGGAAAGAATAAAAAACGGTTTTTCTGTACTACAGTTCAACATAAGTGGCTCACGCTATTCACTGCTTCATGAATCTGAATCCATGTGAGAGTGAGCTTTTTACGCATTCACATTCATGAGCCTAGAGCTACTAAAAGCTCAGATTCATGAGAACCATGTCATCTACGGATTCACTATTAGTGAGTGTAAGTATGATTCACACTCACTGTTTGCATGCAAAAGGCACACTCACGGCTCATATTTTTGGTAGAGGCTCAAAACACTCAGTGAGCTACTCAATTACGTTCTCTGGTAGCGGTCATCGAAACTAGTATAAGCTGCTGGTTTGACCAAAAGAAATGATTTGTTTCTTTTTATGCATTTTGCGCTGTAATTTTTTTGTGTTTTTGTTCGCACTAACAGTACTGAACAGAAGGCTCAGTAAAAAATAATTTAAAAATTATGATCTGTTCTATAAACACAAACAAAAAAATATTAATCTTATTTAAAAGTTTCTTGAATCTAAAAGTCTTACGCAATGTTAATTTATATACAGCTCTATTTTGTTTCGAACGAAATTTTATGAAGAATTTTTTTACATCCTGAGACCTATAACATTTCTTTTGTAGAGGTCTTAATAAAGATAAGCATTTAGTTATACATATTAGTATCTTTTTTTTTTTCAAAAATATGTAGAGTATTGTGACAGGCATTTTCGTATTTTAAATTACACGTAACTTTTATAGCATAGCTTCTACTTCTTTATGCATTGTAGTTTGTTGATGCATTGTGCACTATATTATGACTTCGGAGCTCTATAGCGTAAGCCAATCTGAAGCTATTACAGCAAAATGGAAAAAAGACAAGTGACACCCCTTAATGAAATTGGCGGGTAATGTGATGTATAGCGTTCGGATAATGTGATATACTATCATGAGAAGTATAACAAGTATAAAACAGAAGGAGCTAAAAATACAATAGCATTACATCTTTCAATAGAATTTCCATAAAAAAGATTTAAGCTAAATCAATAAGCGAAAGGCAGAGCATATCAAATTCATATAGATGGCTCACATACAAAAATGCTTGCCGTCGAAGACAATCATTGTGAGCTCAAACTAAAGCGCATTGCAAGCATTGAACTCAGGTCCGAACCTTTGTATCCCTCTCGAAGGATTTGTTGCAAAAAGCACAGGTAATGTCCATGCTGGGTGAAGCAAATTGGACTATATAACATTAGACGAATTTAAGTTTTCATACAATCAGGTTATTTTTTTAAAACACACTTCAGAAAATAAAAGACTCACATTATTTATGACAAATATATTCACCCACTAACAAATTTTAGTATTTCGGCTTATTTTTATTTTATTTTGGGCTTAATTTACACATCAAATTAACACAAATAAAATTTCGACTACACCCCAAAGTCTATTTCATCACACTGAGACCAAAAACATTTGCCTGCTACGGAAAGAATGAAAATGCTTAATATAGCAGCGAGTGTAGAAACCGTTAAAAGAAGAATCAGTGAAACCAATTTGAGTGCCCAGAATCCACGACGAGTTTCATTGTTAAAAAAAAATACATATCACACAGATGCCGGACTTTGCGCACAGGTACTTGGTATGATCGCAAAAACGGATTATGTATCGAAAGCCGTTTCGAACAATTCACGACCCGGGGGGACATGGAAGGCATTCGGCCTCGTGTTTTTCGTTTATTTGTATATTTTATCGTATTCGAAACCATTTTCGCAGAACAACCGATAACATTTTGAAATTCATTAAAAGTTTTACCTTGCGCAATGGAATTTTCAATAATTTTACTTTCCTCTGTAGTAAAATGCTTTCCACGGCCCACTAAAATGCAAAAACTCGAAAAAATCATTAGAGTAATATACAAAAATAATAGAACTTACTTAATACGATCAAATTTTTTTAATAAGAGTGAATACCTAATCTTGAGAAGTAAAGGAGTCGAACAGTTCTATTATTTTGACCGCTCGAAATTACAAATTACTCAATATAATAGCAAACCTAGAAAGCAACTTTTTTTTTTTTTTCTTGGAACAAAATGTCATGTGCTTATGTTGTGTACATATCAAGTAACTATACTCTAAAATATTAGCAGAAAAAACTTCATTTGTTCGAAATATTTTCTTTCAATTCATAAATGACACCGCATTGCTATTATTTTGACCGCAACTGTATACATATACTGAACTTGAAATCCTTAAGCATAGAAGCACAATATTGGAAAAACACTTTCGAATTAAAAAAATTAAATTATTTAAGCAGATTCGGAAAGATATTTCTAAAAAGAAAATGAACATCCAGCTACACTGCAACATGAGATGAGAACGATAGTCTTACGATTAAATTCAAATTTCAAATGATATACAAAATAAAATACATGAAAATTTTGATTTACCTGCACTGCAAAAGAAATAAAATTTGTAAAAATTGTCGATTTTAATTTAACTCGTTTTATCCGGTTTGATATATAGTCCATTGAAATGTTACATTGACCTTGCATTTAGTATAGGACAAGATTTTTTTTTTTTGTGTTGTGTAGAGGGGATCAGTGCGAGTATAAGTCTCAGTTTTCGGGATTGAAAGCCTCCCCATTTGGCCGCCATTTTAAAAAATGGGTGTAAATAATTTTTCCACGATATATTAACAGCCGCATGTCTCACAAAATTTTTTTAAGACTTTTTGAGTAGCAAATTGTATTTTCTACAATATTGATCGAAATACTTTTCATCGTAAAATTGAAAATGAAAAAGTTATAGTTAAAAAACGACTAAAATATTCGGGTAAAATATCATTTAAGGACTATAACTTTTTTTCTATTGATTTAATTAAAAAAATACTCCTGACGTTTTTTGTAGACCATTTTATTCCAAACAAAAGCTTCTGAGCTGTTTTTATAGCGTTGTAGGCGCTAAGATCTGAGCTTTCTTTTTGTTTTCTGCGCATCAAATTTATGCAATTAAGTACATTCATGCAATTGCTGAAGGTGAAGAACAAAGCTAATGCCGTTGTATAAAAAAGAAAAAAAAAAGCAGTGTTAAGGGAGAGGTTTTTATTATGTGTACTGGTTGAAAGAGGCCTCGCACCTACTGGTTGCATGGGCCTCGCACTATCTAATGCTGGCCCTGCCCTCTCGAACTATCTCTTATAGTAAAATTTTACATAAACGAACCACATATACAAATTAGTATTAAAAAAGGCGAATTTCGTTGGATGTGTTTTTATTATCTTTGAAATTATCATGAAAAATGCCTTTCATAGGGTTTTTTTTTTGTATTTTTGTGGGTGGTTTTCGTAATCAGCGGCTCAAAGACCACATCTATAGAGATAATACAATTAGTCTCTGGCCGTTAATCATCTTTGACACCCACAACTATGTACATACGTATTCAATAGTCTTGAATGCTTGTGGCGGATTGAGCGACCTCTAGAATGTACTTAAAGTTCTGTAAAAAGGCATACTAATTTCGGAGGACATATAGAACAATTTACTAAAAGAAGAACGATTTTTATAAACTTTCTTTGTGTCTGAATCACTATAACGTGCAAGTCACCTCTTGGTTTCATCCCTTCGAACCGCCCTAACGCTTCTCAATAAAAATAAATTGAAAAAATGAGTATAGAAAATGGCTGTTAAGATATCGTTGAAAAATTATTTACACCCATTTTTTAAAATGGCGGTCAAATGGGGGAGGCTTTCAATTCCCAAAACTGAGACTTATACTCACACTGATCCCCTCTACACAACACAAAAAAAAAATGTTGTCCTATACAAAATGCAAGGTTCAGCCAAAATTTTGTAACATTTCAATGGACTAATATGTATTTTGCGGTGGAGCAAATCTTCTTCAAAATGTAGGTCTTACTTTTTAAATAAGATTTGCAACAGAAACATCCCAATTTTCAATATACATACATACATGTGTTAATGACACACATTTTTATCAATATCACTAGTTTACAAATTTGGGCTTGATCTCGAGATCTGGTTTCTCAAAGATTTTTTTCGATGTATTTTGGGGCGTAGATTCCAAAAATGGCAACCATTTTTTTCTTAAGAATCGTTTTCGAGATATCCCCAAAAAACCCCTTTTTCGGCACTTTTTTCATTTATTTAACTATATCTCCATGTATTTTCGTTCAATTTTATTGCAAGTGTTTTACTGTTTTCTCGAATAACTTCTACATGTTTTGTCCGATTTCCGCCAAATTATACTTAAAATTTTTGTAAAAGGATAGTCTATCATTTAAAATTTTAAAAATATGAAAAAGAAGGAATTTTTCATTCAAATGGAGCAATTGAAATTTAGTGATTTTTAAAAAAGACCAAAAAAGTCAGTTTTTTTGAACTTTGAGCGCTTGTAACTCCATCAAATATTATTTGATTCAAACAAAAAGCATATCGTTAGAATGGAAATACAAATATCTTTCGAAAGCTGAAAGTCGTTTTTGAGTCAAAAAAAAAAATTCATAGAGATATAGTCAAGTAAATGAAAAAAGTGCCGAAAAAGGGGTTTTTCGGGGATATCTCGAAAACGATTCTTAAGAAAAAAAAATGTTTGCAATTTTTGGAATCTACGCCCCAAAATACATCGAAAAAAGTGTATGAGAAACCAGATCTTTTTTCTTGTAAACTAGTGTATTTGAACGCGAGGCGGGTAGCCACAGTTATTCGAGTCGGCTCGGGTAGCCAATCACACAACGACGTGACGCTTTGTTTTACACGTGAAGTACAGCTATTACATGGATTTTAAAATTCATTAAAATTTTCTGAAAACGGGACGATTCTGTCTTCTTTCGGGACAACTGGACAGGAGGCTTGGAAACGGGACTGTCCCGTTAAAAACGGGACGTATGGTTACCTTAACCAGCTGTATGTAGACAACAAATACATTTCAGATTCTAAATATAATTAGAATATTAATTTTAAATCTTACCTTATTTCACTTTATTAAGAGATATGTCGCTATAAAAAAATCACCACTTAGTAAATTTGAGGTTTTCAATAAAATTTAAGCACTTATTTATTGCAAAAATATTCTGCTCCAAAATCGATCGACTTCCGGACATAAAAAATATATATATGAAAAACAATATAAAGCACAAAAACTCTTTACATATACTCAATTTGAACATAAAACTATAGCTAAGGCTACTGAGGTATCTCTGACATTCTTTGATTTTAAAAATGCACCGTTAGAAAAAAGAAATATGCGCTCAAAAAGTGTTGTTGTATACAAACAACAAAAATGCATGAAAGGGTTAACCTTCGCTTGTATGAAACATTTTTTTTGTACACATTCACACCTATACTTACCCGGTGCTGCCACTTACTTACGGCTGTCTTGTCTTGTAAAAAATGTTTGTTGTATAAGTTTTTATCTATTAACATTCTTGTCTTAATTTTTGGTGGTCTTGTTAGCATTATTATTGGTCTTTTTTCAGTTACCTTTAAATTTAAAAGAGTTTGAAGCTGAACCCTTACATAATATGTATTTGTGAAAATTACTTACATCCTAAGAACCTGAAAGTAAATTGTAAATGATTTCACCTTTAACTTTGAAGTGAAGGTTTCCTTACATTTTTTCTGCCGTCATTAATTTTACTGGTTGGCACGTACGAATATGAGTATTAATTTCAATGTTACAGATTTGCTTTCAGATTTTCCAATACTTTTATCCTACAAATTGGGCTAATAAGTGCAGGAAGGAGCACAATTTTTTCAACGATTGATTTCGAAGCTACAAGATTTTCACGCATTATCCGTGGTTCTTCACAGAAAATAAGCCAAATTATTGACTAAACCAGAGGCGTTTTTTGCTTCTGAATTACTACCAATATATAATATATATACGTGCACATTAGACATGTTCAAAATAACCTTCTGATCTAAAATTTTCAAGCAATGCTTAAAATTCGAAAATCCAATTCTTTAAGAGTACATCCTCAAACAAAAAAAAAAACTTCTAGGGTTTCTACCTGAGCTAGAAAATTTTCATTTTTCGAAATTTGAGTAAAAAACTTAAGAAAATTTTGAATCAAAAATTTAAAGTTTTTTTATCATCTATTTTTTTAAGCAATGTCATGGCATTGACAATTAAAAATAATAAGTAGTATGTTCAGGTGAATACAGTGAAAATAACATAGGATTAGAGCTATTTACCCTGGAAGGATAAGCATATTTTAAATACGTTATGGCTAATCTTTTTAGTAGAAGTCATCAGAGTAGGTGTTTGGAGTCTTTCTTTCATTCTTGTCTGCACAAGACTAGTATGTAGAATTTTCATGAAACTTCTTCGATTTAGTGGTTTTTTATTTCCATCAAAATTGTTGTGCCTGTAAATTATGTAGCTATTTATAATCGCCATATATAAAATGCCATGAAATATGCACATTGGCCATCGATTTGTTTTGCGAGAGCATGACATTACGCTGCACCTCTGGTCAAATGTATCAACCACACCTCTATCATGAAATGTTTTTTTAGTGCGGTTATTTATGACACCTTCTTCATTACAATAAGACAGAAGATAAGCCATTTTATTTGATTTCGGCTTGTAATAAAGTACTGTCAATTTGTTGTCATAAAAAGACATTGAGGTACCACATTTCCGCCTTTTGATATTACCCAATTCCTCAGGGATTAATTTTTTGTTAGAGCGCAATGTACCTACAAGTGTAAGTAAGGCAGGAGGAATTTCAAATTATACATCAAAATTAAAACTGAAAAAAAAACACATATTTTACAATCTTAACTGATTTCGAAAGTCACACAAAAGTTAAGCTTCGTCGCTTCGACGAGCACAATTACAAAGAAAGTACATTTACATGCTTCACTCAGCCCAACTGCGTGCACGCTCGACAAAAATAGACGATCGCCTAATGCTATGCAAAAATGAGCTTAAAAAGTGCAACGTGTGAGTAGAAAAATTGAAGAAAGCGACATGTGTTCGTCGATTCGACGAAGATTATCCATCCAGGGTTAAACAAAAAAAACTTCTGCTTGCGCATAGTTCTTTGATTATAAACTTACACAGTGAAACCACTCTAAGTCAAAAACCTCCCAAACTCGAAAAATGTTATGTTCCCTTCCCTTCAAGCCCCAAAACCTCTATTGATCGAAATCTTACCCCTCAATAAGTCGAAATAATAAGTAAGTCCCTACAAGTAAATTCAGTACATATTTTCCCTCTGTAACTCGAAAAAATAAATTTTACCTCTGCATCTCGAACATAGCAATATTTGATTTCACATTTGGAGTATTTCATTAGACGCGTAATTTCTTAAGCTATCCGATGCCATAAGAATCTCGGATATTTTTTTTTTTTTTTGAGATACGTCTTTTTCGCTTAGTATCTACGGCAGTACAGCTCGAAGAAAAATAACACACCGACTGCAATATGCCGACAATGTACATCATTGTTTCTTTGAAATCAATTTAAAAGCCTACTTATACAATAAACCAATTCTATGAAATGATAAATGAAGTTATGACTGAAGTTTACACGTGATTTCATTTGAACTTGAGCGAAGTTACTTTATTGTTGTCGATTGAAAAATTATCAAAAATAGTTTGATCCTACTGCAATACACACAAATGATTAATACCTCTATAGGTAGGATTTTTATTTATTTCACCTCTCTAACTCAAAATTAGCTCGAATAAATCTTAACCTCTACAAGTCGAACATTTTCTTAGAAAATTCGCTTGAGTCGAAGTCCTCCAAGTTTTCAGCGTCTCCCTTCAAGTTCAACTTACTGTATATATAGGCTGAAAAATAGTGGTAACATTTTTTTCGGCATTTTTTTATGTGTTCAATATGAAAATGATAAAGAATTTAAAAATAAATGTTTTGTATAAGAAAAAGCCCGATTTCTTTTTCAAATTTCGAAAAGTGAAAACTTTGCAGCTCTGATAGCAACCCAAGAATTTTTTTTTTGATATATCGCTCACTTACTTCAAGACTGGCATAACTCAAAAAAACGTGATTTTTGAGTTAATGATGCAGCCATTTCATGTTTTATTTTATGGGAAAAAATCAGAAAATTATCTTATAAACTTACCTTGTGAGAAGAGTTAATGTGGACATAGTTTTCATCATTTTCATATAAAAAGCAACTTATTGAAAACTTCAAATGCGTTTTTCTCTTGAAGTAAGTGAGCGACATGTACTTGAAAAAAAAAAAAAATAAATTTCCAAATTTTCAGCGTTCGAAGAATTCTAGAACATGAGGTTATCTTGAACATGTCTAGTGCACATGCAAGCTGTAGGTGTATCGCAAATGGTTTTATTTTTGTTTTGGTTTTTTTAGTTTTATTACGAGTATTTTGACGTGTACGTGCATACTCTCATATGATTCGGAATGTCTATGACTAAGCTGAGTCGAAGCGCAATGTGTTTGTGTGGAAATTCGTGCCGCAGCGTCGTGTCCGTTTGAGCAAATTATTGTTACTTCATCCGTTTCCCATTTGAAATTTCCGAACTAATGCTCTCCACATCCGATTCAAATGAAACCTTCTTTCAATGTGACAGGACAGGGCAAATGTCGAAAAGAGAAAGAAAGAGATAGAAGTGGCGTAGCAAAAAGAGCGCCCGCACAATGTGGTCTCTTCCGGCTTTTAAATAAGTTTGATTTGGCCAAACTAATGCGAACGCAAATGCTAAGGCCAACACTAGATCCTTTTACACGGGCTACCGGAAAACCTTTAGAGTTCATCACTAACAGTGTTGTGTTTCACAGTCTACACAATGTTTAACACGTACATATGTATGTATATATTTCTTTTAGGTAATAATTGAGGACTTAGCAATAAAAACTTGATTTGTATAAAAATGATAAATAAAGTTCCTTTTAATATTAGTTTTAATATTAGTTTCGCTCGTTAATGCGAGTTTCCCTAACTAAATGTAAATTAAACTATCCACAAGGACAGTTGGAAGCAACGGCAAAACATCCACATGATTGCTCTTAATTTCCCATTACTAAAAAATTATCTTTAACCAGGAAAATGAGCACGAGCACGACAGGAATGTCGTTAACGATAGTTTGTTTTGTAAGATTCGATACTTTTTCGAGATACGCTAGCTAACACTACCATTGCGTCACGTTGCCGGCCAAGAAAAAGATATTTTTGAATGGTTTACTTTCACGAATGGTTGGAAAAATAACCGGCTCTTCAAAGATTCTTTTGATTGTTGGGTGAAATGTAATCATATTTTTGCTTATGTGAACAAATTTATTTTTAAATATACATTTTTTGATATAAGAAACTAAACAAAATGGAGAGAGCTTTTGTTGTTTGTACAGAAAAAAAAATTTAATGGGTACTACCTTTGACCTCGCCGAAAATTAAATGCTCTACAACGCATAGTCAGTAAAAGTGGGTGTAAGCCTTAATTTCCCCCAGTAGAAATTTTGTCGGGATAGCATACGGTTGGCCCCATTAGAGATCCGGTACTTGGATAATCGGATCACACTCGGATAGGTTTGGTAACGCATGGACCCAGGCAAACCTAACATGGCACTAGTCTGTGTCGGCATTTTTCAGTGTGCTTATATATACAAAATGAAATATATTTCAAATTAAGAACCAAAGAAAAATTCTTATTTTATAAAACATTTAACTGTCTCCTCTTTATGCACTAAGAATTGACATACATATGTATGTACATATTAGACCAGATTGATTTGTATGAAGCAAAATAAAGTCAGTCGATATCTGTGTCATTTCTTTTTTTTTTCCTTCCGAGAAGAACCAATGGAGCACTTTTGATTCTCCTGAAGGCTCTTTTTGGCTAAATTTGCTCGTAATTTTTATTCCTTCACAGAATGGATACCCGAATTTAGTCGAAAAATAAGGATTGCGTTCTTGCAAAAAATTTGACTTTAAAAAATTTTTAATTTTTTTTCTATTATAGATATTATTCAATACAAAATTTGATTTTTTCACATTTCTTATACATTTATTACAACATCAATTTTTTTGCAAAATCTCAATCTTTATTTTCAATCAAATTGTGTGAAGAAATAAAAGTTACCAGCAAAAAACACGTTTTTTTTTAGCCAAAAAGGGCCTTCAGACGAATCAAAAGTGCTCCATTGGTTTTTCTCGGAACGAAAAAAAAAATTACGCAGGCATCGGTTTTAAGGGTCCTTCTAACTTTTGAGTCGCGGTCTGGATGAATCTAAATTTCGACACGGTTCAATACATATTGTATGTTCTAAGTCAAAAATATAAAGCTGCTACTATTTGACTGCAGTCTTACCAGAACATCTGATATGGATAAGATGGTCAGAAGAGCGTTTTAGGTTTTTACAGGGTCTACCTCTTTGAGGCGAAAATAAGTTTAACCGTGCCTTCACCTAATATGACTGGTCTGCATTGTTTGTGACTTGGCTAAGCTGATCACGGCTTTATAGGTTTTTATATGGCTTTTCGTAAAAAAATCACTATTAAGGGCCAAATAGACGTTCATGCGTGCATGATGAATCAAGTGATTGCTCATGCAAAATGACCGTGTAGGTGGCTGATTGACTGATTGGTCATGCGCATGAGCAATATTAAAATATTTTGATATTTTTTTGATTGATCATGCATGCATGAAAGTGTGTGCTGAACTTAGCTCAGTTTACATGATTTTTTGACGAAGAAGGTGACAATGAGTGCGGAAAAGAAATTAGAAATATTATGCACTAAAGATAATTAGATGAAATAGTTAAACTTTTGTATAAACTTTGTTTTTTAAAATACATTTTTTAAGATTTTTTGAGCTTAAATTAAACTCATTTTATACTTTTTTTTTTAATATTAAATGCAATTTTAATTGCCGCACATGCTTCTGACGTCATAACGTCAACACGTTAAAAGTTCAACAAAAATTATATCCATCATGCGTGCATGAATGGTGTGTGTCAAAATCATGATGGCGTCATCATTTTATTGATCATGCACGCATGAACGTCTATTTGGCCCTTTACTCACTATTATTACATTCAATGTTAGCTGACATATCTATAGTTGGCATAATTTTACGTACCCTTAAAATGGTGTACATATATCCTTACAAACCTTTTTATCATTTCCCTTTGTTCTTATTGAATAATGAAATTATTCCTTTAAACGATATCCATACATGCGAGATGCTGTTTCTGTTTGCGATCTGCAGTATATCACAAGCCACTAGGAAACATAAACTGCAGCAGGGATGAGTTTTCAACAGTTTTGTTAAAACTTGAATAACTACGAAACTAATAGGCTGATTTGAATGGAGAAAACGTAATTTTACTGTAAATGAATTGAGGAAGAGAATTAAAGACTTAAAAATTCTAAAATCTCCTACCAGATGGCACTTTAAGCAGTTTTAATAGTTTTAACTGCGCTACGGCCGCTCGGAAAAACTGATGCCATTTGAACATCAACTGAGTGCCGGGAGAATTTTTTTTATCTTACGCAGAATACATCTGCGCACTTATGATATCAATCTCACATCAAAAGGACGTTGAGGACTTTAGAAAGTCAAAAAAAAAAAAAATTGCTACAAAAAAAAAATTCTTTCATGGTGTAATATTTTTTTTCTAAATATTTATAATGTTTTTAGCCCCTCGTACTAACGCTGCGACCGACTATACAACGTAATGTGCAATCGGTTGATCTCTTTTGTACAAACGCTACGATTTCTCATTAAATTTTTTGTCCAACTTTGCTCTATCATTTTGTAAAAGCTGTTGTACGAGAGATCGCAACGTTATAACTTACGAGGCATAACATTTATTGTATCATACAAATATTTTTTTTTGCGAGATATGATTTTTCAAAAAAAAGTTAATCTAAAACTTAAATTGTTTACAACTACCATAATAATTGTTATTTATAAAAACTTTTCTGGGACTTATTTACTTACTACCTGTAGTATTGAAATAACACTTTGTTTTGAAAATTTCAGGCAGTCGGGTCATAGTTATTCCTTTTCATTTATTGTAATCCAATACAATTGAGAATATACTCGAAAAGGAGTACATTTTCGAACTTTAAGCGTTTCCAAAGAATTCAAGAACACGAGGTTTTTTTGAACATATCTTATGTACATATACATAGATATGTATATACATATATAGATAGATATAATTTTTGTTTTGGGTTAAGTTTTGTCGTATTTGAAGTTCCTATACATTCAAAATATTAAAATACTTTATTTACGTATATCTAAGTTCTATAACCTGTAGTCGCATATCTGTTGAAGAAATACTTGTCAGTATAGAAAGGATATTTTTAAAGTTATCATTTTTTATTTTCTATTTTAATACTTTCCTTGATAAACTTACAATGATACCATAATGGCATTATTTACTCAATTAACGACGTCAAATCGTGCAGTTAGCTAAGTAAAAAAAACGGAACGTCCTTGATTGTAATTCGTTAAGCCATTCAAACTGTGTGTCAGGCATACGTATGAAAGAAGAAAATCCAATATTAAGCTTTCCGGTCACGGAATTTATTCCTCCTTTGAATTATGATGGCAAGTGCTCCAATTTATAATTTTGCACTGTGCGCTCTGATTCTGGCGCTGAACAGTTTAATTTGCGCTCTGCGCTGGCGGCCCGCAGAATACACATCCCATGGAAATACAACACGCTTCCTGATTTAACTTAGGGAAACGTTTAATTTAAACCTGCGCATAGAGCATTTGCCAGTTAAGCGACATGCAGTAAAAAATGCGGGGTTTAACATTGCTAGAATGAAAATGATTAAATTAGAAACGAAGATTATTCTGCGCTTTCAGGCAAATTACCTCGACAACGAGAACAGTAACGACATCATAAAAAAAATCCAACCTTTGGGAGCATCCGTGTTGCATTTCCCCACACCGATTAGGGTGCACTAAAAAAATTGTAGGTACGAGCGAGCATTTTAATAAATTTATGTAGATCTGAAATCGTTATAAATGCAGTAAAATATAAAGCGTGACCAATGATGGTTATTTTAAATTATCAATCAGTTCAGTTCCAAGCAATCACCCACAATAAAAAATTTTTAGAAAACCAACACAACTATGTGTATACTCAGACAAAAATACCATGAATTAATAGTATCTTACTATTTCTTTTAGTCAATGGTTAATAAGGTTGTCCTATTGTTTTAAAATAGTGTGATCACATTGAAATAAAATGACACCACATAGTTTTAAGAAGAATCACAATTTAATTAATGTTGACGATAGTAAAACAATATATATATTTATGTCGGTTGTTAGAACCTTTGACTAAGACGCAGCACAGAACAGATACTCAATCCCGGAACAAATACTTTTTTAATTTTGATTAACTTACAATTTTAATTTTTATAATAATTTAATACACACAACTTGATTTGACTTATATTTGAAATGTTTCTAGAATAGTATGAAAGCGACCCTGTTCCTTAGCTAGCTCAGCTACAGAATGTTGATTTTTATTGGAGAAAATTGAATAGTTCAAACAATGTCGGGAAATTGATGAAGACAAAAATAATAATGCGGTGACTATGAAATTCATATTACAATATCACAAATAATAGTTCAATAGTTCATCTGATTTAAGTATTATTTTATAGCTATGAAAATAATGTTTTGATTACACTAGTTTACAAGAAAAAAGATCTGGTTTCTCATAGACTTTTTTCGATGTATTTTGGGGTGTAGATTCCAAAAATGGCAACCATTTTTTTTCTTCTTAAGAATCGTTTTTGAGATATCCCCAAAAAACCCATTTTTCGGCACTTTTTTAATTTATTTGACCTTATCTCCATAAACTTTTTTTCGACTCAAAAACGATTTTCAGCATTCGCAAGATATTTGTATTCCCTTTCTAACGATATGCTGTTTGCTTGAATCGGATAAGATTTGATGGAGTTATAGCGCTCAAAGTTTAAAAAGACTGACTTTTTTGGTCTTTTTTGAAAATCACTCAAATTCAATTGCTCCATTTGAATGAAAAATTTTTTCTTTTTCATATTTTCAAAACTTTTAATGAACGACTATCCTTTTACAAATATTTTAAGTATAATTTTGCAAAAATCGGACAAAAAATGTAGAAGTTATTCGAAAAAACACTAAAAAACTTCCAATAAAATTAAACGAAAATACATACGTTTTTTATTTAAAAAGAAACGGAGAGTAAAAGTAAAGAACCACACACAAACACAATCGTATGTATTTTGTTTTTGAGTCGAAAAAAAGTTTATGGAGATATAGTCAAATAAATGAGAAAAGTGCCGAAAAAAGGGTTTTTTGGGGATATCTCGAAAAAGATTTTTAAGAAAAAAAAATGGTTGCCATTTTTGGAATCTACGCCCCAAAATACATCGAAAAAAGTCTATGAGAAAGCAGATCTCGAGATCAATCCCAAATTTGTAAACTAGTGTTATTATTCATTTTTTATAGGATATTTTTGCTGGGTGTATATTTGTATTTACTGTGGGAAACTCGCGTACTCGTCTAAAAAACAGGACGGTTTTTCCAAAACAATTTACTTGGGAATAATTACACAGGCCAATAACTTTAAGCATTGAAGCCAAAGTATAATCTCTGAAAGGTTTTCAATGTCCTGAATATGAATTCTACATCAGAATTGCTCATTCACATCATCATTCGAGATATCCTATCCACAAAACTCGTTAGGGCACACGAATGTACTACTCCTTCCCTTCAAATTGTATTTTGAAGTTCTTATATATTTTTATTTGTTTTTGGAGAAACAATAGTAAAAATGGAACTGAATAAAAAGTTCTATTGATTTCTTTTGTTTTAACATATATCATCTCTAAATTACATCCCAAAAAAATTTGTTGTAACTTGAGCTTTTAATAAAACTTGGTTTAAGGCCACCGTGCCCGAATATAGGAATAAAACTGTGCTTCGTGCATTTTTGGGTTGAGATACCTCAAGAAACTGATGTTGATGTCGATGTATTTCTATGGACGAATTTAGATTTAGCATAAACTTTGGAAAAGTATACATAGTCTGGGCTCAAGGCTTGAAAAATGTCGGCCTGTGCTATTAAGAACGTTCTTTCATACATTATAAATATAATCATATCATACATATAAATATATCATATATTAATTAATTTTTAAAGGGAATAACACTAATGTGTAATATTTTTAGTGTAACCACTCACTGCGATTCCAACGAAAATGAATTTCGCGAAATTGTTCATCTTTTCATAATATGTAGGGGTTAGGTGCTAAGACGTTCAAGTGACATTTTGGTTCAACAGAGTTAAGTGCAGAAGTGAGTATCTACAGGGTTGCCCATATTCGAAGCGCCCATTTTATTTTTAAATAAATCAAAGAAAACACAATTTTTTTCTGCTCGTCATGGAAATCATTCAATTGGGTTCAAGTAGATTTGATTACATCATTTCTTGAATATGATATCTCGTATATGGTCGCCCTTGGCTTGTACGGCGTATTGTGCCCGTTTTGCTGCATTTTCCATGGTTTTCTTCAGCATTTCGACCGGAATGGCGGCTATTTCTTGACGGATGTTGGTTTTCAGCTCTTCTAGGGTCTTTGTCTTGTTGACGTAAGCCTTTGATTTCAAATAACCGCACAAAAAGAAGTCTGGAGGCGTTAAATCTGGTGATCTTGGCGGCCAATCGGAATCACCATTTTTTGACAGCAAACGGCCAGGGAACAATTGCTTCAAAAAATCGATTGTAGTGCGGCTTGTGTGTGGTGGCGCGCCGTCTTGTTGAAACCAGTAGTGCTCCATACGCTTTCGACGAATAATTGGCATGAAAAAATTGGTTGTCATATCGCGATAACGCTCCTGATTAACAGTAACCGTATGGCCATTATCATCTTCGAAAAAAAACGTCCCAATGACCATTTTTGCACAAACGCCGCACCAAACAGTGTCTTTTGCATCGTGAAGAGGTATCTCTTGAATCTCTTGTGGATTTTCAGTGGCATAAATACGGCAATTTTGTTTGTTTACCGTTCCGTTCAACTGGAAATGAGCTTCATCGGTCATGATAATTTAGTTTTCAATAGTTTTCAATATTGACTTGTTTTGTTGAATGTAAATTTCCACAATTTAAGAGCGTTCGCAAGTTTTTTAGTGGTATCTGGAGGGATATTACGCCATTCAATTTAAAGTGCCTCTTTTATTCATTTTTTGTTTGAAATGTTGTATTTTCGGACACTTTTTTTCAAAATCGTCCATAAATTTACAATCACACTAATATCTGGTGACTATGCTGGCGGTGCCATCAAATGCGGACCCTTATATATTTACCAGGATTGAACTATGCCTGCTCTGTGTCTTGCGCCTTTATATTGGTAAGACCGTAAATTTGTCAGTATGCCCAGATTTTGGGCTTTATGCAGCAAGTTGTCATTTAAAACCTGAAGACACATATCCATACTTATGATATTTTCCATACAAACCAAATTTTCGGTACCAGCAGCTGACATGCAAGCCCAAATCAAAAATGATTTTATTTGTCAAATAGTCTGCAATAGCCGTTTATTAGTCAAAAATGAGCGTAACCGTGTGATTTTCACCAAAGGACATATTTTGAAGTCCCCCTGAGTACTGAAATTCACTAATATTCGTGGATGAATCAAAATTCAACTTATTTGATTCAGTTACGAAAGCCGAATACGGAAAACAACAACGACTATAAAAAATGGTCGTGGCAGCGCCATGGTTTGGTTTCGCAAATCTTCTGATGTTTTTTGATGTCTGAACTTCCTTATTGGCAGGTGTGAGAGAAAATCTATTCTAAGTGAACTACAAACTGTTTGCTACGCTGACATTGCAAAATGTAACATGACAAAATGTAACATGACAAATGTAACGCGTTGCTTGTAACGTTCTTCCGACTAGCTTAGACTTTTTTAACTTATTGAGTCTTTCAACTTTCTTTAACAATTTACAAAATTTCTGCGCATTTTCAACCTTTTTCGACTCATTTAACTTTATAAATTTTTAAACGTTTTTTTTCGAATTATGAATATTAAATTTTATCAATCTATCTCAACTGTTCGAATGATTCAACGATTTACTAAATTATTTCTCAAAACTTTATGAACTTCTTGTTGTTCAACGTTCATCGACGTAGAAAATGTAAGAAACAAATTTTATTTTCTATGTGTGTTTTTGGAATAAAATTTCATAATAATATTTTTGTACAGAGTTCGTGTTCAGTACTTTTAGTTCAAAAAACAACAACAAAAAAATACAAGCGCAAAATGCATTAAAATGGGCAACGAGCTGCTTATACTAGTTTCAATGACCGCTACGTCATATCATCAGTAAGCTTAGTTAGCCGAAGTTTAGTAGTCTGCAAGCCTACTATGTTCTATTTCATGATCAGTTAAGAATCACAGCAATAAACAAAACAAAACTTCTACATTTTATGCAATTGACCTTGTAATCTCTTTGATATCACGCGCTCGTCAAGAAATGTGTCGTCAACATTACCCATTTTAAATTTTGTTTGATTTATTTACCAAACTTTTACAACCGGGACTTGAACCTGCGAGCAAAAATATGAAAATTAAAAAAATTAAATGAAAACACGATGACTTTGAGTGAGCTCTGTCAAACAGTATTTAATATTTTACACTAACAAAATGCACATTCCTAAGCTTTGAAGTATTCCTAATCAGGTTCATAAAACAAAAATAGTATAACAGCACATGCGAAGTTTAAATTTCGTACTGCAAACTGCACATTAGGTCGTTTGACCTAATGAGGAATGATCCGATCAGGATTTTTACGAAACCTGCTCTGCTAAGACTCCAAATACCAATTTTTCATTTGCTGTCATGTTTACTATAAAAAACAACATTTTGCAAGAATATGCATCTTTGCCTATTTTATAATTTTTCAAAAAACTCGTCATCATAGGCACTGAAATCTTTCTTAGGACTTTAAGAAAAGAACTCGGCACATGCCGAAATAATATTCTGAAAAGAGTTTAGAAATTATTTCTCTAATGGTTGCAAATGAGGTGCAAGTGAATAATTGCTATTTAAAATATACTCATTATTTTCCAATATATATGAAGTTTATAACGAGTAATTTGCATTATTTCTAATTAATAATTTGTATCAGATTCTTTTTTAAATTAAATTTTGACGTATTTCTCCTTTTTTTACGTAAATAAGTATTCTCAGTTTTGAGAAATCTACGAATGACAACATGAGAGTCTTTATTAATTTTTGAAAAAATTTTAATGACGTGTTTGTGCTACAGAAAGAACCCAGACAAAGTTTTTTTTTATTTTTTTGATACACCTAAACTCCCATCCCAACTGTTTTTGCATCAAATGACAAAGGGTATAATTAGGCACAGCATGTCGACGAACGATAAACAAACATATGTACTCACCTTCAGAAACAACTTGGGAGAACAGTAATACTTGTTGTATATTAAAACACAAATAGACGCGAAGTGGTGCACCCAGATTTAATTAAAATACTCTTACCAGCAATGGAAGCAAAAGTATTTCTACTACAATTACAAGTACTTTGCATTCCCATATGTTACCGGATGAGGGTCTCGTTGTTTTTCCAAAAGGCAATAAAACCGTCAGGAATTGGCAGTCAACAGTCATTTACGTTCAGTGTACAAATGTTTAAAGCTGTCGGCGTGGCGTGTTGCCATGTGGAGCGCACTAGAAACGAACGAATAATAAATATGTTGGTTCAGTGAAAGTTAAGGTCGTTGGTAGGTCGAACAGATGGCACTGCAAGTTTTACGGTTCATTGGTTATGATTGCTGTTCCTAAAAATATTTATTTTTTCTCCCTTTTTGTTAACACGATTGGCTGTTAGCTACTTGAAACAAACATTTTTATCCAACTGAAGCAAATTTTCGAAGCATTTTAGCAGATTTGCTGACAAAAAGGCTGGTTAACCGAAATACAAATCGTTTCATGCATCTGTTAAGTCCTTAAATTAAACGGCAGCGAGAGTTTATATTTTCTTGGCAGATTTCATTAAGTATCCTTTAAATTACATTTTTATAGTGTTGTTATTTTAAACCAAAATACATACCTATTCAATGACTATATGGTTTTCATATAATCTTACAAGTATTGAACTCTTAGCGTTTTGTGCCAAACGCTTCCATTACTGGAATGTGTAGTTCAATTTGTCGTTTTGGCTAAGTTATAATCATAGGTAATACTCCAAGACAAGAAAGTCTACTCTATAATCCGATTCAAATATAAAATTTATCACATTTCATCAAAGTGAACTCTGTATGAGAAGCTTGTCTTTATGGGTTTTCAAATTTTCTAAGTACCTGTCAATGCGAATGGCAAAGTAGAGTGAAAAACGAAAATTCTGCTGGCACAATCTTATTTGAAAAATTATTTTCAACTCAAACAAAAAATAACTATTTTTCTAATAAACAATTGTAAAATAAGCCGATCAGGCGACGGCTATATATGTAGCAAAACAAGGGAGAGACGGGTTTTGGAGTCTCCGATTAAGCTGATTTTATGATGTGTGAACATCTATATGAAAAAAAAAAAAAAATCTATGCTGAAGTGAATTGGAGGAAAAGTTACGCCAAAATAAAACAGGTTCGCTACAAATTGTAACGCTTTAACCTTTTTCGATTTTTCAATTATATTTTCACCTTTTTTTGACTAATTCAACCTTGTTAGACATATATTGAATTCATCAACTTTTTTCCACATATTTCGAATATCTCAAAGGTATTCAATTTTTTTTCGATTTAATTCAACCTTTATCAAATTTTTTCGACATTCTATCACATCACGTCATGATGTGAGTGCTTGTATATTTCTTATTTGGCTGTGGGTAGTATTTGCTCAAGTCTTGGTATTTTTAATTTTTCTTGTGGAAATCTACAAAATAAAGTACATACAGACGAACATTTGATCTAATCGCTTTTTATTTTTAATAATTTTTTTCCGAAATCTAAGTATATAAGGTGCGTTTCATAATCATAAGACACTAGCTTTTTTTAAAATTTTTTGACTAATACTTTTGGCAGCAAAGAAGTATTTTGAGAGAATAGTTTTAGGAACAAATTTCAATAAAAATATCATTGCACGGCAGGTTTAAACAAACTTAAACTTTTTTTCAAACCACCCGCAATTTTTTTTTAACTTTGTTTTCACAGAGTCCTTAGAGTAAGAAACCGCAAGATTTGAAATCCAGTAGCTAGCCGTTTTTTAGAAAATTAATTTTAAAGTTGTTAACTACTTTTTGTTAATTATTATTATGAAAAAAGTTTGAGTATCACAATTCCAATGCGATTTTTGACATTCTTATCGATTAAAACGTTCTTCAATCTAGCATTTTCATGCGAAATTTAACAAAAAATATTAGCATTGCATTTCTTCCTCAAGTTAAGCCAGTACGCGAAGGTATTACTTGTTGATGTAATATCAGTATTAGATAATTTAATGAATTAGGTATTCAATGATATTATTTCAGTAATTGATTCATTACCAACAAAATGTTTTCAATAAATACATAATAAAACTTACTATTTACATAGATCTTGTGTAACAAATTAATCAAAACTTCATATTATTAGTTTTAAAAATGACTGGAAATATCTTAAAATGATGGTTTTTAAATAAAAATTTCATACATATATGGCGACTATTATACTCCGTAATTGCCCTCAGTAAACGTGCTGCATACTCTGGGTGAGTTTCATCCACCTTGTACTTTGCCCAAATCTTTTTGAAATCGGCATGAACTGATTCCATCGCTGGTTCTGAAAAAAACCCCAGTCCTCTATTATTTTTTTTGCAAAAATATGACACGTGTTCAAATACAGCATGTACTTTGGGCGTAATATTGATATTTAGACGTTTGTAGCTGCTCTTGAAATTTTAAATGTTTGACTCGTAGTCAGGATGTAATTTATCCGAAAAGAAAGCAAATACAACAAAGTTGAGATGCTCGAAACATTCAATGTATTTTGAACAACTTTTTCCATGTTTCTCAGAAATTTTTCTTAAGATTTCAACGTTTCTCAAAAGTTTTCTGCTGGAATTTCCGTTGAAAGAAGGCTTTGAATAGTAACCCTCTCTCGAAACGTAACATTCCTCAACCCACTCTTCACTCTCTGTTTTGAATTCTGAAAGCATGTTTTCGTATATAGTATTCACAACGCCAATTAACAGATGAAGCTCTGGGGGTGGAATCAAATCTATTATCAAAGATTTTCCATCGCAGTCAAATAGAGGCTCATTCACGCAGTTGAAGAATACTTTTGCATCAGACATTTTTCCTCCGCTTTTCTGCCACGCATCCACGTTTTCGCAGCAGTTGTCAATTGTTCTAAGATCCCCACATCTATCGAGTTCGTCACAAGATGACAAGCACCATGTGCAAGGATATCTACTTGCGTGACTCATTATACCTATAAAAATATTTGCTAATTTCAGATCGGTTGCTACAGTGGATTTAATTTTGTTTATCTTCAAAAGCAACCACAAAAGCGAAACATTTTCGAAATTTTCTTGAGTGCAAGGGACGATAGCAATTATAAACAACTTTCTCACGCTAGAGTCTAGAAAATCTTTAGCACTGAATCCATCTACGTAAGAAAGTCGAGACCTTTTACTTTCTTGATCGTTCATATTGCTATTTTCATTATCACTATTGATTTTCAATATTGACACACACATTTTCAAAAAACCTCCACCTCCATCAATTCCAATCTTGTAATGAGTTTCTGCAACCAATCTTTTTTCCTTAATGTAGTCGCAAAATACTTCGATATCTTTACAAAATATAAGTTCTCTTGTTATAAAGTTCTCAATGTTATAAATGTTAAAGTAAGGAGGATTAACATGAAAATTACAATTTAATAGGCAAGAAATAATAAATATTTTGAATTTAACAGATTAGAGTCAGTTAATGTTTTTAGGCTTTTAATTACCTTTCAAATAATACTCATCGTACTAAAATCACCTTAGGGATTTTGAAAATATGTATCCGGAAATTCCATTGGCTATAATATTTATGTGAATACATGCTTTCCGCGTCCAACATATTTGTGTGTCCAATTGATGTACTAAATTCTTTACTATATGCATGTCTGAGATGAAGCCCTTGAACTAAACTCTAAGATGAAGACCTTAAACTAAAAAATTACCACAAATTGCACTACCAAATCTTACAAAAATCAAATAAAAAGCCATAAATGAAAAACAGATTTTATTTATTTATTATTTAATTTTACGTATTTCATTGAAAATAAAAAAAAATTAATCCGGCTTTTGGCTGCTATTAAGGAAGAGTATTTGATTGACTTTTTTCGGAGCTAGGCGGTTTCTTCTATTATTACATAAAATTCCGGCTTTGGAGAATAATCGTACTGATGGAACTGAAGTTGCTGGTATACAAAGATATTTGAGTGCCATTTTAAATAACATTGGAAATATGCTCTTTTTCTGTCAAGATATGGTAATTCAAGATATTGTTTTACCATCACGGTTGCTGAAGAAAATGGAGTTTGCTTAGCGGTTGTTTATACTATTTTTTTCTCCACAGGGCTCCAAATTTCATTTTCCAAAATAATCAATTCTGCAGCATTGAAAGCACTTGAAGTAGGCTCATCGTGTGTTAAAGATACGCATTCCTCTTCAATAAAATCTCTTAATTCACTTATTACCCACATCTGTGCATTATTGGCGTTAATTTCAAGAGTAAATGCTTTTTTCTTAAAGCGTGGGTCAAGAAAAGTAGCTTTTGCTGCAGTCCTATTACACTCGTAAGACCCAAGATGCTTCTCTATCACATTGGTAAGAGATCGTTTTAGAGAATCGCCTGAATTTTTTGCTAGGGCTTTGCTGTTTATGGCCATTTGCAGCCCAAATACAAGAGGTATTACAGAAGAAAGTGAAGGATATTTTTCTCCTGATAAAATTGCAGTCACTTTTTCAAAAGGAAGCAAAAACGCCACGACGTCTTCTACTAATAGCCACTCATTAGATTCCAGATTAGGTGGAGGTGATTCCAAAGCGGTAATATACCAGAAATTGGCAATTTTAGTTTGAGTAAGCGCTCAAGCATATAGAAAGAACTGTTCCAACGCGTCCGTACATCTTGCTTTTGTTTTAATAAATCAACTTCATTTGCGATTGCATATTAAGTAAAGCATAAGAAGATTTAGTAATATGCTTGAAATGTGATACAAGTGTTCGGCATTTATTTAATAGTTGCAGTATTTGATTATAAGTTGTATGATTTTCTAAGTCAGCACTTTCTTTTTCTCTACAATCTTTGACTGCGAGATTGACCGTATGAGCTACACAGAAATGGTTTTGCTTCTTCAAAAACTCACTAACTGCTTTTTTCATTGACGCAGCATTGTCTGTAACGATAGTGACTATTTTTGAGCTAATTTCCCATTCGTTTAGTATTTGTTGTATAGCGAGTGCTATATTTTTAGCCGTATGATTATCTGGCATTTCTATAGTCGACATAACGAGTGGTCTTAACCTCATCGTATCTGGTTCTATAAAATGTGCTGTCACACTTATAAAGCTTTTATTGCTATCTGAAGATTGTCGCTCTTTTCCTATACGATTTTCTCAGCAAAAATGTATTGTTTACAAATTTTGTTTTTATCACTCTCTTTTTGCCAACTTCAGGCATGTATATTGAAGCATGCATGCATTCTCACTTTTTATGTGCGTTACTTCATAAGCACCTGTGTATTTAAATGATATGTCAAATGCTTTGATGCATGCATGCTTTTTATGTGTTTAGTTCTAATGAGTTCGAAGAAATGCACTCAAGTAAGCAAGTACACTAGTTAAATTCAACTCGAGTTGACAGACCGAGTTAGCTATCTTAACTCGAGTTGGCTCGAGTTGATTTCAACTAGAGTTACCTCTACTCGAGTTGACTCGAGCTGATTTCAACTCGAGTTGAACCGAGTTAACAAACCGAGTTCGCCATCACTAATGTACATACTTAGATCAAATCTTGTCTGTAATTTAAATGAGTCTTTTGCTGAGATTAAATATTTGCATTTTTTCGGAAACAAGTTTATAACAAGAGGCTTACCATGTCTCTGGGATAATTGCATAATATTACCATCATTGTTTCTTTCTTGATGATGATTTTTAATCAGCTCACTTGTTAAATGTTCTTTTTCTCGTCCATGTAGATATTCATTTACAGTAGTTTTGCTGTTTTCGTATTTAGAAGACGATTGGCATATATCAGATTTTGCTCTCGCTATTTTGCATGTACAAGCGCTGCATACTTTTATTGTGGGCAGTGGAGCCCGTTTCTTTGCATTGAATCTCATGTTTGCCGAAAACCCGATATCATTTCGAACCAAAATACACAAAGTGCACTGACAAATCAGCTCGTTGTTTAAGCGAGTAATTTTCTTGGGGAAAAAAAATTCAGAGTAATCAGGTAAATCAATGGATTGTTTTGCATTCGCACACTTGTAAACCTTGATACGACATGAACTACAAATTGATGTTGGTAATCGAGCTTCTGAAGCATCATAATTTGCAACGATCACAATTTTTTTCTTCATATCCTCCCCTATAAACTTCATGCCGTTTTTTTTTCTCGACAGACTAAACAAATTTTTGCACAATTTTCCACATGAGAAGCTGCGCGAGTCTTAATTTTAAATCTCATTTTAAAAAAAAATGTTATAACGAAAAAAAGTTTATGTGCTTTTAAGTAAAAATAACGCACAAGACCAAAAATTGTTTGAACGATACACGTATTTAAAAATGGCGGACTGTCGCATTTCAAACATTTGACTTAAGTTGCATTGCAATTGTGATATCCAAATTTTTTTCATAATAATTAATAACGAAAGTAGTTAACAACTTTAAAAAAAATTTTCTAAAAAACGGCTAGCTACCGGATTTTAAATCTTGCGGTTTCTTACTCTAAGAACTCTGTAAAAACAAAATTGCGGGTGGTATGAAAAAAAAAATTAAATTTGTTTAAGCCTGCCGTGATTGGTTTATTAATTCATACATTTTTTTTTAAACAAAAACGTTTTTTCAGTTGTTTCAAAATGATAAGACACTTTTCATTGTCGATGAAACTAAATAAACAAACTTAATTTCTAAGATTTTTTTTTTCAGGTTTTACTACTTATTAATAATCAATATGCTCCACTGGCTCTTGCAACCAAAATAAAATTGTCCGCGAAACAATTTTAACATCATATAATTTTACATAATCAAACTTTTCGCTTTATTCAAATAACTCATTTATTAAAGATTTTACATGGCCGTGTCTAGGTGTATGCGGGCCCCTAGGCTGAGCATTTGCCGCGGGCCCCCCCCCCACTTAGAAAATTTATTGAATATTAAAAAAGAAAACAAAAGATCATTAATATGACTTTGGACTATAGTTTATGAATTTTTAGTAAATTTTTATATATATACTACTTTTACTCTAACCTATGTTAAGAACGAAAGTATAAAAGGCGTCCACTGCTACATTCTAACATCACATTACACAAGTTCTTAGCACACGGTGGGCTTTAACCAACTTTAAATGACAAGTTGAGTTACAACAAAAACTTGAATGAGGAATTATTTGGGTTATTATTTATAGTCGAACTACATTTAAAATAAAAAAATCCTTAGAGCGTTTTTTTTTAATTCCATATTTACTGTTTTTTAGTAATATTATCTACTTAGTATAATATGTTATAACGTACGTATGAAATTTAAAAAACATCGGATTGCATTCAAATTTTGACACATTAAAGTACCTAAAAAGATAGTCTCACAGCCAAATTTTCAGCACCCTAGGTATTCGCCCAAGCAGCACAGTCCGACTTTAAGTGGATTTTGTCGGTCTGATTCAGTAAGAACTTGGTACAATTTCAGTCGGATTTACTGCATTTTTATTACATTTCTGGTCTTTGAAGTATGATAACATATTCCGACTACTTTAAGACCACGCAAAGACGTCGGCGTACGACTGGTCGATTTTAGTCATACTCCGACGTCGTATCTGGTCATCGAATGACCGTTCACAATTAGTCACTTGGCCACGTCCTGACGACGTCTTATCTAGTCGTTGAAAGACTTAACAAAACAAGTCGGAGTGCGACTTTTTATTTTATCGTGTACGACCAAAAGTGAACTTAAAACGACTTTAGCGACCGTATCTGTACGCCGTACGACTATTTCTGGACTTATTTATTTTTTTATGACGCTTAAATAGAAAGGCTGAAGTATTTCTTAATATTTTATTGTGTCAAAGTTAAAAAGATTTAAAAAATGGTAATAACAAAAAAACTTTTTATATATTCTATGGCTTATTATAGAAAAGTCAAAAAATACAAAAAAAGTAATGAAAAAATACTATTCATACGGAGTGATCACGCATATACGAGAAATAAGTCGATTGAAAATATAACTTCATATAAAGGCACTACATTGACGGTTTCTTCATTGAGGAATATTAATCAAGAAATTTCATCGACAAACCAATTTATTTATTGTGCATCTGGCTGCGATATCCATTGTGATGACGAGATTCCTACAGAAGAACCAAATAGTTCAGAACAAGATGAAATATCAAATCAATATTCATCAAATGATGAAAACTATCCAGATGAAAATGATTTGCCGTTTATAGAAGAACTGAGAAATTGGGCGCTTAGAAATCAAACAATACACAGTTCTCTTGATGAATTGTTGATTATTTTAAAATCTTCGGCTAAAATTCAATATTTACCGAAAGACAGCAGAACACTTCTTCGAACCCCAAAATTGGTTCAAATAGAGAAAATGGGCACTGGTGAATTTTGGTATAACGGAATCGAAGAGTGCTTACAGGATTTATTATCTGATATCGTCAATCCTATTGAAATATATCTGAACTTTAATATTGATGGCATTCCGATAAGCAAAAGATCCTCTTTTCAATTTCGACCAATTCTCATGAACATTGCAAACATGCCAAATTTAGCACCAACAGTTGTTGGTATTTACAGCGGAAATAATAAACCAGTAAGTGCTGCAGTTTTTTTACGGGAATTCGCTACTGAGCTAGACGCTTTGTTGAAAAACGGCATAAACTTGAGAACAAGCCATGTGCAAATCAAAATTAAATTAAACGCATTTATTTGTGACACACCAGCTCGATCATTTATTAAATGTAATTATTCATTTTACAATATTATTTTATTCTATTTAAGTTCATATATACACGGTTAGAAATTTTGGAATAAATTTTAATACTTTTGGGATTACATATATGACTACACCAGAATTGTATTAAAATTCAATACTGTCTAGATATTAAAATTCATTTTTAATATAAATTTGTATTAAAATTTAATACACGTTTTTATTAAAATTTAAAAAAAAAATATGTCGTATCCACTGGGATTCGAACCAGGTTCCCTTTCAATACAAGGGTTGTATGAACATTTTAACGACATCAGCCAACGTAGTATTATATTTACGTTGGTTAAATGTAATACTTGCGATAGCATCAAATGTTATAAAATGTCGTTTTAATGTTTGACCTGTATTAGAATTTAATACAAAATGTACTACAAAATTTTGTAATATATTCAAAAGTATTAAATTTAATCAAAATTGTATTAAAAATTGTTGTAATACTTCGCTTGTATTAAAATTTATTCCAAGATTTCTAACCGTGTATCTATAGTATACGTAGGCACAGTATATTTCAATGCGTACAAGGGATGCAGCAAATGTACCACAAAGGGAATTTGGGATAAACGAGGTCGTCATATGAGCTATCCAGATTTTGATGCACCATTAAGAACAAGTAAATGATTTCGGCCAAATAGTGAAGACATTGAACATCACGCAAGAGATAGAAAAACGAAAAATATGCTGATTACGCCTCTGGAAAGTTCAAATGAAATCGATATGGTGAAACATTTTCCAGTTTCCGATTCTTTGCATCTGTTTGATCTAGATATACTATATATAACTTATATCATGTTTCAAAGTATGATAATCAATATAGGATAAATTTATTTCGAAACAAAAATGAAACGATCTAAAAATTTTCAATTTTCATTTTCATGAATGAATGAAAGTTTAACCATATTAAACAATATTAATAACAATTATCGTACTCGTAAACAGGTTTGATGAAAAAATGCTTGGACGGATGGGTCAACGGAAATTATAATTTCAAAGAAAAATTTTTCGAGCCGCAACTAAAAACTCTTTCTAATTGGTTACTTGAAAGCAACAAAACGCTCCCAAGTGAAAGAGGATTGGTCGAATTACCTCGATGGAAAGGAGTAGAATTACGAACTTTTTTACTTTATTTGGATCCTGTTATTTTAAAAGACCATCTCTCCTCGAAGTTATATGTTAATTTTCTGCATTTATTTTGTGCTGTCACAATTTGCAGTAGTAATTCATATGCAAAACAAAAAAAGTTTGTTTTAGCTGCGAGAAATCTTTATGTTGATTATCTTGAAGGTTTCATAGACAATTATGGTGCTGATTCTATTTCAAGTAATGTTCACAATTTATGTCATATTACTGATGATGTGGAACAATTCGGCGCATTATATCAGTTTTCGGCGTACCCATTTGAAAACACACTATATAAAATTAAAAATCTTTTAAGATCTGGAAATCGTCCACTTGCTCAAGTGCTTAAGCGTGTAACAGAGCTCGGTAAAATATCATCACAACCGCAAACTAGAACAAACTTTCCAATCATAAAATATGAATCGAAAATAAGCCATGAGAGATCTGATTGTCTCAAAACTTTTAAAAAAATTGAATTTGATGGATTTGTTTTATCAACTTCAACTAAAGATCAGTGGTTTATGACAAAAGCAATCGAAATCGTAAAGCTACAAAACATTACATATTTTCATATTTTGAGCTCACGCCAAACTGAATACATATTAAACCATCAATCGATATGCGATTTATAGCTAAAGGATGTAGCTTTCGAATGATATATAACACCCCAGGTTTCGAATAATTTTTTTACATTATTTTTGCAAAAAGACAAAAAGTGTCCGGTTTAGCCCCACCCCCCCCTACTTTAAATGATACAAAATGCATATGATTAAAATAAATAAATGACTTACTTTGTGAACATGACATCAGATAAAATGTACGATGCCTTTGAATGTGGGGATCCCGTTCCAACGATTCCTTTGCATTGGTCGTATACGTTATCGTAAAATTCTGCAACGCGTTAGTCGTTTTCGAATTTGTCAATTTCTTCCACAGATGTCAATGGAAATCTTATCATAGTTTTCAAATGCAAATCTTTCACCGATTTCGAAGAGGCGTGTTGTTCATTTTCAATTTTATCAAGTCATGCATTTAATTCGGCATGTGATCGTAAAACCGTCTCTTTTAAGCCTTCAATGGATACCGATTTTCAGTTGAAATCATATTTTTCATAAGAACTAAAAAACATTCATTGATATTGGTGGAATTTGCAATGATTTCGAGACCGGCATTATCGTCAAATATTTCTTCACCATATTGTATTGGCACTTCGGATTCATCAACAGCATTCACTATTTGATCTGCATTTAACAATTCTTGAAAAGAATTTATATTCGGATTTGATTCCAGAATCACATTTGCCGGTTGGCTTTGTGTCAAATCCGATTAAATTTTGTTGTAGTTCGTCTTCGATACAGCGCTTGAAATCCGTTGATCTTTTGAACGAAGCTGGTTTTGATATTGATCATCATCTGTGGTTGATGCTTCACACATATCGTTGGCTAACCTTGAAGCATGTGCAAAAAGCTGAATTTTTTGGGCTTTGACAGTGCAACTTTATTTTGACCATGCACTTTTATCCGGTTCACTATTTGCGTACGATTGCTTAATTCGCAAATCGATACTTTTTTTTGGCCAATAGAGAACACCGTTTTCTTCCCATCGATATGGAATCAGTTTAATCTCGTTCGTTTCTTTTATGTTAACTACTTTAAAAAATCCATAATTTGGGAAACGAAGTAAACGACGCAATTCACATGTAAGTTTGTTCACTACTAATATGCTTAGCTACGATCATGAGTCGCTTTGAGTGAAAAAAAAGGTCGGAAAGTCGGATTTGGTCGTTTCTTAACCACATTTGGTCGTTAAAAAATTCAAAAGTCGCATTTTAACGACAACTAGTCGGCAAAGTACCGTTAGTCGTTTTATGTACACATTTGTTCGGTGTGTTTCCAAAAATGGTCAGTTTGTTTCCAAATACAAGACTATTAGTCGTTTTTGGTACAAAATTGGTCGTATAGTTGATTAATGTGTCTCCTCCATTTTTTTTTTTTCTAAAAAAAACATTAAGAGATTTGGAAATGTATGCAAACCATGAAATTTTTAGAAAAACATTATTTTTTTATGTAAATTTAAGAGAAGGGCATTGTATTTTTTCGAGGTAACGCATACAAATTTATCAATAAAATTTTCATTGTTTTCATTTCAGACTTTCGTATTTTGTGCAAATAATTTTCATAAAAAATAATAAGTTTAGCAAAAGAAAATAAATAGATATTATTTTTTGATGAAAATGTTATCAGACTAATTTAAGAACCAAAATAGTCTTAAAAATGGAAAAGAATTGTAATGCTTAAAAAAATCCGACCGTATATAGTACAAAATGAGTCGTCAAATTTGAAAACTTTTGTACATTTTTCGACGAGTTTTAGATCATTAACGACTATCGTCGTATTTAGTCGCAATGAGTCGAGTCATAACTAGTCCATTTTCGGTCAGAAAAGTGGAAGTCGGCAAAGTACACACACGCAATTAATCGTTTTTTACCAAAATTGAGGCGTAGCGTGGTCGCTGGGACGTCGGAAGGGTCGGATGTAGTCATCTTCCGACGTCGTACCGACGTCTTTACGACCTTGTTGTGCTACTTCGGCGGGGTCTTGAGTACTGTTATGTCAAACTTCGAAAAAAATTCAATTTTTGCGAAAATAGCCAAATTCAATGTTTGATATCTTTAGGCCTGGTCAACCATTTTAACTATATGGTATCTCATTTAAAAGCGAATAGATAGGCAAAACTAATAAAATTGGTCTTTGGTATTACAAATAAAACTACGATTTAGGAAACCATTTTCAAATCTGTAACTTTTTACAAAGACTTATTTCACTTAATCGAGTCGCAAAAATACGTCTTAAGGTCTAGAAGCTTAAACTTTTTTTAAAAGCATATAAGATGACATAGTAAAAAAAAATTCATATCCAGAACTTTAAATTTGGATTTGTCGGCTTTTAGAACTGAAATTTTAAAAACGGCTATTTACAGGCTAAAATATGAATATTTCTCAGTATCCCGACCACCTAGGGAACTGATATTTGGACTGTGGTGCCATCTATTTAGGTTTTTTGACGTATCAAAATTTGAACAAAATCGGATATTTTTTAAATTTCGTATGTATATTATGCATATGTCATATCATTAAAAAACAGTAAATATGAGTGGCTCCGGCCACAATTCACTGTCATTTTCCAAGAAAAATTTTTCACTTAGAACAGGTACATGAGAATCTTCTGGTGCTAGTGATATGGCGAAAACCTCTACTGGAATTTCTGAAACCTGAAAAATATATAAAGCTGCATCAAACACAAAGGCATGCTAAGCGAAGAGCATACCATTTTTTTCTCATGGGTTTTATCCTAAGTTGTTCCATATCCATATGGTGCACTCTTGCAAAATATTTTTCTTAGATTCTAGGGGTAAATTTATTTTCACTTTCACGTTTATGACTCCCGAACCACACAGAATCTGACTATGCGGTCTTTAACAAAGTACTAACACTTATTTGTTAGTGTTTATTTTGTAGATTTTTTTTTGGCTTTGTTTCAGCATTGGACCTTAAGAAGAGCCTCCAAAAATATCTGCTACCTAGATCAAAACTGAGGCCGATGTTTTGGTAAGTCCTTTTTTTTGACAAATTTCAATGAAATCTGGTTTGATCTAGGAAGCTGAAGTTTTGGGAGAATTATTTTTAAGCCCAATACCAACGCATAGGTCACAAATAAAACGAAACTAGTAAAATTTGTTCAGTGTTTGGTGGGATAGAAAAATTTCTAAGTATTTCCCAAATTTTTAATTTTGAAAGTGCTGATATTTTTATACATATATTTTAAAAATATGTATCTGAATGATGGAAAATGTTGAAAAAAGCTGAAAGACGTTGAGAAATGTTGAAACAATTCAAAATTAATGGAAAAGCCGAAAAAATAAAGAAAATAACGAATAAAGTTGAAAGAGGTTGAAAAGTAAAAACAATATAGAAAATGTTTTGGGATGTGCCACGCCCATTAACGAGTTTTGCCGGTATATTGACGACTTAGCTCTTATTGATGACTGCTTTCAGTAGTATCATCTCAAAAATTTTTATGAAAATCGTTGACGACAATTTCGAGTATCTATCGCAAATCACAAAACAAAATAAGTTTATTTTTAATCAGAAATGATTTTTTAAAAATTTGTGGCTAAAAAAGAGATGAAATTCCTCTTATATTAAGTTCCTTATGGAATCAAAGTTCTTTTACAAATCAAATCACAATTTGGAATTGAAAAAAAAAAGTTTGGAAAAGTTTTGATTAAATTCTATTTATTTTTAAAAGATAAATAAGTAATTCTGTGGAACAGCTTTTGTTAAAATCATTATAAGGAGGAACTCCTGAATGGATGTCATAAGAAAGATAATTTGATGTGCCACAATTATGATACGTTAATCTTTAATATATTAACTGACAGTTTTAGAGATATGACGATTTTTCTGAAATTTTGGCCGATTTCACAGTCCGTCATACGAAGTGATTTGGTAACGGCTTCTTATCCTTCTTTTCTCTAACTTTCACCTTTTTTCGCTTCCATGTTTGAAGTTCTCTTTCTTTTTATGACGGTTAGTGAAATGGTCAAAAACTTTAACACGCACTTACGTTGTAACTTTGTATTAATGATTTAATTAATGTAAGTTTAATACAGTTTTAGCTAGTTCAGTCTTAATTTTATTACATTTTAAGTAATTTTTAGTTCAATTTTGCTGCTGCTCAAATTAAAGTGGTAGTGGTGACGCGAACTATCAAAACAGAAAACGATGCCAGAGTTAACAACGTATGCAAATATGAAATGATATACAATAAAGTGCTTGTACACGCCTGCGATATTGAAGCAGTTTGCGAGAAATCGATGCAGCTTTTTGTATTCAATTAAAAATTTTAGAACAAATTTTTTTGTGGCGCGGGCCCCTAGGCTGCAGCCTATACAGCCTATGCTTAAAAACGGCCCTGTGGCCATGGCTTTTTGAATGATTGCACATATTTTTAAAAATCATAGTATGCATTTACTTTTGTTCAAACTCGCGATGCTTAGGTTCAAAGTTTTCATTTAAAAAAATCCTACATGGGCAAAAAAAAAAAACAAAGTCCGCGTTGATTTTCAAACTTTGAGTTTTTGAAAAGTAAAATTTTTTCGCGTTTCAATTTTCAATATAAGAAATTATGTATTTTCATTTCACTTTTGTGTGTTACATACACGTCAATCCAAAATAAAATTCTAAACGAAAAAAAAGGTGGAGTTTTTCTGAAAATTAGCTTTGATTTTTCTCATAAAAATCGCTATAGCTCTGCCAATTTTTAACCATTTTGATTCTAACAGAGGTTAAGAAGTTCTGTTTTTTGCTTTTTTGAAACAATTTTCAGCCTAAAATGGGCATAACTTAAAATGGCCATAACTTCATAAAAAAAAATTTTTAATCAAATCGGGGAAATATGGGTCCTCTTACATCCCTTGAAAAACAACATATATAATCGGCAACCAATTCCGTAACATGAAATAATCCGCGTGCATGGTTTGAGATGGATTTGGTCTATATAAGAAAACATAACAAATTTAGTTTATAAAATAACCAATAGTCACCAAAAAAATAATTTCCATTATAAGCTTTATTATTATTATATTATTTATTAAAAAATATAGGGAAAAAATAATCTATTTTCCAAGCCCCATTTTGACCAAGAAATATTTGTCTGAGTTTAATGTACATATTTTGACTTGTAACTGAGGACTGTCCCAGAAAAAACTTGCACTTTGTTTTTTAGTTATAAAAAAATACCCAGCAATTTTTTTGGTTTTTTTTATTTTTTTATTAATAATGGCTAGTGTTCAGAGTATAAATATCTAAAAACTAATTAACAATTTTGTTGTTTCTATAAAAATTTCTTACTTTTTTTTTAAGGCCCTTCATTAAATTTTGCACAGTTGTTTCATCGACAGTACGGTACGATCTTTTCCACTTAAGTCTGAAGTCTTGAAAATTTTGCAGTCCTGCCACTCTTTCGAAGATCTCTTTTCATTAGAGCCCAATATCTTTCAATTGGGCGAAGCTCTGGGCAGTTAGGCGGATTTGCTATTTTTGGTACAAAATTGATCTTTTTACTTGCATACCATTCCATCGTAGCTTTAGAGTAATGAGAGGTTGCTAAATCTGGCCAGAATATCACGGTACCCTCATGTGCACGAATAAATGGTAGAAGACGTTTTTCGAGGCACTCGTCTATATAAACTTTGGAATTGATTGTGCCTTGCGTAACAAAGAAGCTGCTTCTGAGGCCACAGGTGCATATGGCCTGCCAAACCATATATTGCTTCGGAAATTTCGAAATTTTTTTTTTCTTTGAATTTACTAGGCACATTCCCCTTCTTTGGTGATGTATAATATTCGTGCCCAGGTAGCTGCTTAAAATCTGCTTTAACGTAAGTTTCGTCGTCCATAACACAGCAGTCAAATTTAGTCAGGTACCTTTCATACAATTTTCAGGCTCGCATCTGAGCCATCAACTGCTTTTCATCAGAACGGTCTGGTACTTTTTGAACTCTATATGTCTTTAGCTTACTTTTCTCCTTTATCCTTTGCACAGTAGATTTTGATGTACCTGCTCTAACCGCCATATCTCGCACTGACGTGTTGGGATTCTGCCTAAAAAGGCGCTTCACCTTCGCCGCTACCTTTGGGTTAGAAAATTCTGGTTTTCTGCCTGAACCCTTTTTTCGTGAAACAGGTAGACCCTTCTTATAATTAGAAATAACCGTTTTAACAGTTCTTTCTGATGCACCAACTATTTTTGCTATAGCTGAATATTTTAACCCTGGATTTTGCAGGTATGTGGACAAAATCAGTCCGCGGACTTTTTCTTGCTTGCTAGACATCTTTGTCGTTAGAAGTGCTATCTTCAAGTGTTATACATCATATCAAACGTCACTTTATATGGAATAAATATTTTGTCTTTTTAGACCTATAAGATTATCAGGTAGAGTATAATCTTAAAAAATAAAAGTGCAAGTTTTTTCTGGGACAGTCCTTATTTTAATTCTTTAACATTTCCACAATTTGTGTTCATTTGAGTTTTACATATAAGTTTACATTACATGAAAATCTTAACAAAAAATGTTTGCCTCGATAAATGCGCAAGATTTGTTAAAATACAGAGCGATATAGTTAGTAATGGCACAAGTGTCAATATTTATTGGAAAGTTGTGTCAACTTTTGGACCTTCAAATCCGGAAAAGACCTTTGAAAACCGGAAAAATTAAAGCAAAATAATAAGACTTCGTTCCTTAACCTCATCAGATAACCGGACATATTATATCTGATTGAGTTTGACAACCGGACAAAACTTTCAAAAACCAGACTGTCTGGGTGAAAACCGAACGGTTGGCAAGAAAATCAGAAAGTAAGCTTAGGAACGACGTCAAATGTCTACAGTTGGAATGGGGTCCGCAAAAAAAATTTAGCTCGATAGGGGCCCTCGGACTACATAAGTTTAAGAACCCCTGCTCTATAGGACTTAAGTCCGGAGAGCAGGCTGGCCAATCCATAGTTTGTATAGAACAATTGGTCAAATATCGCTTCGTTTCATTACTCACATGAATGCGAGCGTTAACTTACTGGAAAATTAGTGGCACTTCCCTGTTTGCATCAACAAAAGGAAGGAGGCTGTTTTCCAATTCTTGAATATAGTCACTGCTTTTCATTCGTGACGATGTGAACTGTAGTTCAAACGTGGCTCTTGATGTAAAGGTCCCCCTACACCATTACAGAGCCTACACTTCAGAGCCATCAAGATTTCACTTTTTCTCGTCCGATAAAATAACCTTTTGCAACAAATGAATTTTAAGATCAAAAGCAATAACTTACTGTATCCCAATCGGTGTATAGATGTTCTTCTGCAAATCTAAGGCGCTCGGTTTTTGTGCCATGGTAAAAGGTGAGGTGCTTTCATCATTTTTGATAATCTTAAATGGTTGCAGCGCTTAAGGGTGCACTAAATTGTGGTTCTTGACACTTTATTATGCACAACGGCGGCCAAGTTGGCGCATGATCTTGTCGAGTTTGAACTTTTTCTGAGAATTATCCGCTCTTCTCGATGAGACAGCGTCAGTTTTCTACCAACTGGCTTTAAAAGATTATAATTATTGGAGTTCCGTAAAAAATTTTGAACTACGCATCGACTTCTATTAATTTTTTTCGAAATGTCAGATATTGATAGTCCACTCACGTTGTATGTCAATATTTTTCCGCAATCTTCATTGGACAATATCTTACCTCGCGGCATTTTGATTAAAAATGGCTTTAATTTTAATTAGAACTCAAAAAAATTGTGATAAACACGTGTAGTCTCACTAGAAGGTAATTTTCGACTATTGTCTTATCATTCTGAAACAGCGAAAAGTGCAGCAAAAGATCAATTGACGAGAAAAAGATAACGGTTCTATCATGTGATGTGAGCTATGACGTCAATAACGGTATCTCAAAAACAGAAAAGTATAATACTGCCATACTAAGCGAAAAGACGTATCTCAAAAAAATTCATTTCGAGATAATTGATGTTTTGTTTATGTCAATTTGTTGAAATACCTGTAAAATTGAGATAAAGGAAATTTTCTTTGAAGATTTTCTATTTGATTGAACTAAGATGCCGACATTTGGAGTACATATTTCATTAGACGCGTAATTTCTTAAGCTATCCGATGCCATAAGAATCTCGGATACTTTTTTTTTTTTTGAGATACGTCTTTTTCGCTTAGTACGGCAGAATAGTTCATGTGATGAAAAAAAAGTTATTTCAAAAGGCTTCCACTGATTTTAATTTATGCCTAAATTTCAATTCTTAAAGTGACTTATGATTCATCAGAGCTGGGCTACACGCGTGTTTCTCTTCAATGTTCTTCAATGCATGTGTAGTTGTACTTTGTTCGCTTTTGAAAGCAAACTAAATTAAATTTTACGCTCTCTGCTTTATATACGTATATGAAAAGTTATTCTCATTTTGCCGCAGTCCCGCGCGTGGTACGTTTTGCCCAGCCACGCTTATGATTACGAAACGCACCTTACATTATGTACATATGATATATAAAAATCAATTGCCAATTTATGTGTGACGGAGTATCACTTGAGAGCGGCTCGACCGATTTGGCTGATTTCTTTTTCGTTGTATTTGTAATTGTTAAGACAAGAAAATATGAATACGGTTATGCATTGCATCGTAGAGTGACTCTAAATAATTCCAAGAAATTGTTGCCCATGGCTTGAACTAGTGATTTTTTGTCTTCAAACTGCTTTCCGTTTTCATAAACTTTTCTAACCAACCATCCCTAGACGTTTTCCAAGATGTTCATATCGCGCAAATACGGCGGCCATGACAAAACTTGAACATTTTGGTGTTGAATCCAGGCTGTAACGATTTTTGCTGTATGTATCGGAGCATTATCTTGCGAATAAGTCAATGGAATTTCTTCGAATATGCTTTGAAATTGTGTGAATGCTCTTTTTAAAATGGATTTGTCGAAGTTTGCTGTCATTTTTGAATTTACAAACACCAAATCAATTGTTGCATAATATGAAATGGCTTCCCATGCTATTACGCCACTTTCTCTGCTGCCATGTCTACCAAAACCAAAACGTTTAGGATTTGTCATGGCTGCCATATTCGTGCGATATAAACATCATGAAAAACGTCTGGGGATGGTTGGTTACAGAATAGTTTATGAAAACGGAAAGCAGTTTGAAGACAAAAAATCACTAGTTCAAGCCATGGGCAACAATTTCTTGGGATTATTTAGAGTCACTCTACGATTCAATGTGTAACCGTATTTTTGAACTAATACAGTAGTCCCCGCTTAATTGAATTTCCCTCCTAATTGTCCGAAGCGTTGTCATTATTAATTTCCTATAAGAAATGTACAGCGTTTTCCCGTTTAATTGAATCCCGCTTATTTGAATTTCCCGGTTAAGTGTATAAAAAAAATTACCGTGATATAAGATTTCTTATAAAAAATCCCGCTTTATTGTCTTAAAAAAAAAATTGGCATCATTTAAAAATGCCAATAAAAATAATAATTGGCTAAACATTTGTTTTGATGTGTTAAAAAGCTGTTTTGGCGAACCATGCTATGGACTCTTGACCGATAAGGAAATTGCAGAGACTGTTATAACAGATTTGACCTCGGATCAATCAGATTTAGAAGGGGAAGAAGTTTCTTATAAGCCCATTCCAGCGAAAAAGCAGCGATTAAACCTTAGTGGCTGCATTTTCTCGATGAAGACACATTTTCCAAAGAATTAGAGCATAGGTGCACTCTTGTTATCTCTCGAAAGATGGAATGTACAAAACAGACAATAATAACGAGCTTCTTCGAAAGGAAAACATGAGCCCCACATTCGAGCTAAAGAATTAAAAAAGCAAAAATTCAAATGAATTACATTCTAGTTCTATTCCGTTACTTTTGAAGCATAAACCCGCAATTTGTGCGAATAAGCAAAAAAAAAATTCTACGGGAATGCGTTTGAGTAAAAAGTTACGACTTCTAAAAAAAACGTCATTAACACACTTATAATTTTTTAATTTTCAAATTCAACCTTATTTTATTTTTGATATCAATACTTTTTCTATTATTTATTTTGTTGATTGAAAATTTTTCACATTTACTGCCAATGCATGAGCTTGAATATTATTACTACACTAAGAGTAGCAGAAAATAGCAACATTTGGTAGAGACTAGAATTATTATTGTCACACTCTTCTGCAATTTGTTTTTTTTTTGTACAGGAACAAGAAATAGTAGAAAATGGCACAAATTATCAAAAATTTTTACGAATTTTCAAATAATGGGACAGACCTACTATGTAGATACCATATTTTCTGTTATCAAATGATTTTTATATTATATTTTTAAATTTATTTTCTTTTGTTTTTGTTAAGAACTGATATTTTGTTTTTTGACGAAAATATATAGTATTTTTTTACCCATAGAAGTATGTAGCTGTTTTGCTTAACTAAACAAAATTTCAATTAAGTGTTATTTTTCTTATTGAGCAATAGTCCAACTAAGCGGGATTTCGTTAATTAGATTTTAGTGTAATTAAGCGGGATTTTGATAATTGAATTTCCGATTAATTGAGCAAAAAAGCGAACATTTTGGAATGTTTAATTAAACGAGGATTACTGTATTTAAAAAAGGAGGCACCACATATTACTAATAGTATGAATTTCTTAAAAATAAACAAATTTTCAAAAAGAAAATCTCAGATAACATTTTTTTTTCTATGTATTCTTAAGTGGCCTTATTCAAGTAACGCAAATAAAAACGCATTTTTTTGTACCTCATAACAACAAAGTAAAAAAAGCAGCTAATGGTACTCTACGAGGTACACTTTTTTTTCTATCAATTCGTAAACGATATACATATTTACGAAATTAGAATAAAAAAATATGTTCAAAAAAAAAAAAAAAAAAAAAGAAAAATCAGACGAAATCCAATTAAAAATATGTGGCCTTATTCAAGTGGCGCGCAGTGTATGTGCATTTATTTTTTTTTTTTTTTGAAATATGTGATACTCGTACATGCACTGATTTTTAGCCGGACGTGCCGCCATGTACAAATGTTCCATTTGAATGTCAAAACTGTAAGTTGTAATTACTCAATAATAGTGAAATTTATTATGTGTGTCGTTAAATTATAATTATAACCAGACCAATTAATTGAATTAAGTGAATGTCAAAATCGGAAGATTTTCAAAGGAGTAAGAAATACTGAAAAATTAAGAATGAATCTTTATGGAATTGAGGGCATTGAAAATGTCAGTGTTCAACATGAAAATATGAAAATTATTGACCCAAAATAAAAATAAAAATCATGGATATGTAGCTGTGCCACCGATTTGAATTTTTAATAATCGAAATATCGTAAGTAAAAGGTTTCAGAGGATTGCAAAGCAACTATTTCATGCAGATAAATGAGACTTGGTAATTACATATATAAAAGACAAGGACCATAACAAATTAAACTCATTGCCCCACCTACCACTGAGGCCAGAGCAACGTCTGCCAGGTCTGCTGTATGCATAGCTTGGCACCGTTAATCAGATAGTTAACTTCATTAATCGCTAATCCGTTACTAAAAAAGTTAACTTCGTTAAACGTTAAAGAGTCACATTTCGAAAGACTTAACGCAAGTTAGCGTTAATCCGTTAACACGTGATAATAATTGATTTTTCATATCGTTGCGTTAGGAACAAAAAAAAAACACGTGTATAATTGGAGTGTATAATTTAGTCATCTGGATATTCTCCTTCATGAACTTTAATATGTTGAAATTCTCGTCTGAAACCGAGGCTCATTTTGGCGTTAAAATATATTTGCCCGTGAACTGCAGCGCTTGAGGTTTTAGCATAACGTGATCACATGATCCAGCGGGGTCGCGTTTTGATTTCATGAAGTATACATGTCTCATTTTGCTAGGGTTTTCGGAATATGTGAGTGAGGACCTTTCTATTTGTTGCTAAATATTTTTCTATACTGAAATAATACTCATTGTTGAAGAAAAATATCTGAATTTGAAAGTGAGAACCCAAAAAAAAATAAAGAAAACAAACAAAGTTCATCAACTTTTTCCTAAAAACTTTTGGATTTTAACTCAAATTTCATGAATTTTTTTTGCTGTCCCGCGTTTTGCCAGTAAGTATGTACAGTTACTAACAAAATTGAGTATACACCTTAATTTGAAAGAAATATTGGCCATTTTTAAAGAAATTAAGAATGTTTAGTAAATAATTTTAATGCATGGGGATAGATACTAATCTGAAGAACTAATAACGAACATAAATTTTAATATTTTTGAGACATAACACAAAAAGAATTCATAAAAACGTAAATTAAAGCAAAATTCATGTCACAAAATTAAGTATACACTTGCCAGTTTTGACATCAAATTTGATTTTTTTTTATCACGGAAGTATTGTAAAGCACTTTAAAGTTTGTAGGGCTATTTCGACTAATAGTTTGAATACAAGCTCATTTCGTTTTACGCGTTAGTTTCGCAATGGTGACCACTAGCAAGGATACAACTTTTGCAATAATATAATTGGTGATGGGATAATATTGTAAAGGAAAATCGTATCGCGAAATTGGTGAAATTATAAGAAGACCTAATTATACAGTTCAAAATATTATAAACAAGTGGATATACGATAGTACATTGATGAATTTTATAGATAGAGGCAGAAAAAACTCCTATCAAAATGTGATGAGTGAATTATATTACGTAAATTGCAAAAATATCCAAAGGCTAGTATGCCGAAATCGACAGCAGAAGTTTCCAAAGTTGTTAGCAAGCCGATATCTACAAAAACAGTTCATCGAGTACTGCGAAAAAATAATTTGGACAGATTAATTGCACGCAAAAAGAATTTCATTTTTTCTATAATTAAAAAAAAGGTTTGAAGTTTGCAGAAATTAATATTTGGGGATCAGATGGAATATCAATTGTATGAAAAAAGACTAATTCTTCGCTGCAAACTAAAAATTGAGTAGCCACAGTCAAACATGGTGAAGGGTCAGTTATACTGTGGGGATCTATGACAGCTCGTGGCGTCGGATCCATGGAATTTATAGACTCAATTATGACCAAAGAAAGTTACTTGGATATTTTAAGACGAAATATGCTACAGAGTGCCGCAAAACTAAAGCTTCCGTCCGGGTTTTAGTTTCAATAGGATAATGATCCAAAGCACACGGTGTACATATGGCAAGATTGGCTGCTATAAAACTCTCCAAACCAACTTAACACACAACCACAATCGTTAGAAAGGAACCCAAATGAGTAGTTATGGGGAGAAGTGAAAATAAAATTGAAAAATTTTCATTCGTGGAGCAAGGAGAACTTAAAGAGAGCGATAGCCAAGATCTGGGAAGAAATTTCGCACTCTTCCACCCAAAAACTGGTGAATTCTATGCCACGACGAATTTAATCGGTAACAGATACAGCAAGTGGTCCTTCCAATTATTGGAATCAAAGAATATCTTTTTTAATTAAGATTTAATGAACTATATACTTCATTTTAATTAACTGTATGCTTAATTTTGTGACATGAATTTTGCTTTCATTTACGTTTTTATGAATTCTTTTTGAGTTATGTCTCAAAAACATTAAAATTTATGTTCGGTATTAGTTCGTCAGATTGGTATCTATACCCATGCATTAAAATTATCTACTAAACATTGTTAATTTCTTTAAAAATTGCCAATATTTCTTGCAAATCTAGGTGTATACTCAGTTTTGTGAGTAACTGTATATGGTCACGTTAGAGCAGTATTATATTTAATAAACATATTTGTGAATATCTGTTCCCCAAGAAATGCTGCATCGTTGAACAAGTCTTTTGATCTTATGTCTAGCCACATTTTGGAGAGATTTTGAACTTTACTTTTGAAAAATTTGTGACTCTTATGATTTTCTTTAGACTTTAAAACAATCGCTGTTCTTCGAACTTACGGCAGCTTCTTGTCGTAACGCATATTCTACATTTTTTTCATGCATACTTTTACTTCATCCAACCGACTGCTGTCATACGTTTCCAGCCATATAAATCGGAAAGTATTTGTTGTCAGGACGTGATTTTCGCGGCTCGGTGCGTGCTTTATCTTTTTGGTAAATAGTAGGTACTGTATTAACGATTAACGGACTTGGGGAAATTTAACGGAAGTTAACGAGTCCATTAACATTTTTTAAAGTTAACTTAAAAGTTAATCCGTTAGTCGAAATGTTAACTTCGTTAATTAACGATTAACGAGTTAATGCTCAGCTATGGCTGTATGTATGTAAAAGAGTAGGGACAAAAGTTGAATTCACTTGAACAATGGCCTGTTTCGCTTTAACAGTCCATCGCTTGAGTTCATACAACATCACGCCACCTATCGGAAAGGGCAGAATAACGTCTGCCTGGAAAGCTACTTTTCAATAAAATGTTGATCACAGCTGTGATCAAAAAAAATATGTTATTAATAGTGCTTGTAACTTTTGTTTCTAATACTGCGGGTCTGAGCACACATGCAACAATTTAGATGTGCGATCAGTCACAACACTATTTCGTCACATTGTACATACATATGCATATTCCCTAAACTAAATTCAATTTTCGATTTTCATAAAAATATATCCTAAATCCTACCAAAATCAGGTTTAACCTACCAACCTACCAAGAGGAAAAAAACCTACCCGATTTGGTAGGAAACCACCAAAAACGGCAACGCTGATTATACAAGCTTAAGCTTTTTCAACACTTTCCATATTTTTTTAGACTTTTCATTTTCGTTTCGACTTTTTTCTCATTTGTGACATTAAATGACACTTCATTATATTATGATTCAAAAACGAATCAGATATGTACATTAGACTTTATCGAAATGTATGGACGGAAATAAAATCAAATTCCAGACCCAAATTATGAAATAGGAAAGAAACACCAGACAGGAAATATAATTTTTTTGACTTTAAAATTAATTCCTGTGTCCCCAAATAGCTGTTATTAATAAAAATCGTGTAGTTTTGCATTGGACTGTACATTTTTTTCCAAAAAGCACCTTATCAATCGATTAATTGTAAAAAACAACTGATGTATGCAAATTTTCAGCGAGATCGAACAACGTGAAAGAGTGTCAGAAAAGAAATGAAAAACAATTATTTTGAACCAAACGAATAGTTTTTGCACTGGAGCCTATCTAACGATACATTTTATTGAAAAAAATATTACGGAACTCGATTCATTGTCAAAAACAATTGATGTAAAAAAATTTTTAGCGAGATTCAACTACGTGCTGGAGCAGGGATGGCCAGGTCGAACAAAATTTAATTTGTCCTGCTCATTCCCAAATATGACGAGCTCTCATATAAATTTGATGAAAAATGTCATTTGTAGATTCCACAAAAGGAAAAAATAATAAATACAGGTAAACAACAATAAAAATTTAATATTGTTACATTTACCACTGCTTGTGTGTTTTTTCGAGAGTTATTTTTTTTTATTTGTGTTTATGGAACAAAATTTCATAACAATATTTTTGTACAGAGCTTATTGTTCAGTACATTTAGTGCAAAAAACCACAAAAAAATTACAAGCGCAAAATGCATTAAAATGGGCAACGTGGAGTTTTCATACAAAAAATTTAAAAATTCAAATCTTAATTACAGTTTTCTTTTCTTAATTAGTAAGCGTCTTCTACGTTTGCTACCATTCAAATAATATTTGATTTACTATATCAGTTTTTGTTGTATGTATAACCAACGCAAGAGTTAAAAGATTTGGCAACATACTTACATACATATGTACGAGGATGCACATCATTCGGGTCTACGTTCCAATGTATTTCAACATTAAATATCAGTACTCAGTCACATGCGGCAGCATCAATTTTTTCAATTTCATAAAAAATTCAAGATATTTGCCTTCAAATTATCGCTCGCAACATTGTTGTCAATGTTGGTAAAAACAATTGCTACTTTGCGCACCCAGAAAATTTGTTACTGGCAATGATTTTTGATGAATATCAAATCGTAATACACGATGTATGGGCAATGCAAAAATTTTGCAAGCACGAAACATGTACCAAGAAAAACTTGGAGAAATTCGCGCTCATCGCCCTCCAAGTATCAGGTTCGATTGCTAAAATTACGATAGCCTGATTGACTGGAACTTGTACTATTCCAAGCGCTCAAAATTGCCACAAAAAAGATTTTTGTTAAATACAATGGCTTTTCATAAATTCTTAAACAAATAAAACCTACAATTAAAAAATTTATTTATTTATTTGCTAAAACTCCTAAACGTCGTTTGATCTCTCTCAAAATGAGAGAAATGTACTGTTATATAGGCTTCAGTGACAAACTACACGATTTTCATGAATAACAGCTGTTTGGAGACCTAGGAACTTATTTTAAAGTCAAAACAATTATATTTCCTGTCTGGTATTTCTTTCCTATTTTATAATTTAGGACTGGAATTGGGTGTTAATTTTTCGATACACTCTAATGTATATACATACATATGTATATAAAATTTTTTGAGATTCGAAGTTATTCAACATTTTTCGACTTTTTTGATACGAAGCAACTTTTTCAACACACATTGACATCGACATTTACATACATACACATATGGTCAAAATAATAAGTACACTACCTTATATCTTATAAGTTCTCAAAAATTTTTTGTTTTACTGAAAATATATATGGAAATTCTTTTTTATTTTGATAATTTCAATATGGCAATGCATTTAAAGGTGAAAAAGAAGAAGGAATTTGACCGAATTTTACTAAACGCGTATGTTTTCATTTAAAGTGCTTATTTCACTTGGACAAAATGATAAGTACATTAATCATTTCTTTAATTTTGCAACAATCTGATCCGCTTTTTCGTACAAGTTTGTTAATTTTATTTATGTTCATATTTAGCTATACTTAGCAAAATAAAAAGAAAAAAATTTCATAGATGGGAAGAAATCAACATTGTACTGCCGAGGAGAGGCAGATGGTTTCGCCACTCAGAAATTACGGCTAAAGTCTTCGTACTTATGCCGAAGCCATGGATCAGTCAATTTTTTCGTCCAAAACGCTTTAAAAGCTAAAAAAGTGGTTGAAACCCGCGGAAGACCAAAAAATTCTTCAACAACGATAAATCATATTGTCACTGTCGCAAAAAAGAACCATTTCGAATCTTCAAGAGCCATTTCAGCAGACATCAGCAATGTGATCTCGTTCCGAACGGTACGTCGACGATTACAACGAACCAATTTACCTTGATGGATAGCGAGAAAAGTTTCTATGCTTCGAAAAAAAAAAATTGAATATGCGTTTATCATTCGCAAAGAAACATTCAAATTGGTCCAGACCAGACGGCGAGAAGAAATGGCGTAATATTTTGTGGAGCAACAAGTCAAAAATAAATATGTTTGGAAATGACTCCGCCCGAAATGTTCGACGCCCCAATGGTAAAGAATTTCACGTACGCTTCACAAAAAGACTGTAAAGCATGGGGGTTGCCATATTATGGTCTGGGGTAATTTTTCATGGTACGGTGCCAGACCAATACATAGAATTTCCGATAGCATGACCAGATTCCACTATAAAGACATTTTGGAAAGTACGATGTTGCCTTATGCTGAGGAAAGTATGCCGCTAAAATGGACATTTCAGCAGGATAATGATCCTATGCATACTTCCAAGTTGGTGAAGAATTGGTGTCAAAACAATAGTGTGGCCTTGCTTAACTGGCCAAGTCAATGACTGAACTTGAACCCTATGGAAAACCTTTGGCGAGAGTTGAAGCAGAGAATAGGAAAGGAAGTATTCCAAAATAAAAAGCAATTATGGAGTTATGTACAAAAAACTTGGTATGAAAAACCTGTAGAGACTTGCCGTAAGCTTATCTCCAGTATGCCAAAAATAGTACACAAAATTATTCAAAATAATGGTTTGTATACCGGCTACTAATGATGAACTTTAAATAACAACAAATAAAGCCGATAAAATCAGAGTTACCTTTTTATTTTATTTAATATGTTGTAAGAAGTTAACTATACATTTGTTTTTCTATTAACTTAAATAAATTTTTGCCTACAAGCCATTGAACTAATTATGTGAGCGTGTACTTATAATTTTGACCATATGTGTATGTATATGTAGGCTAGTTCCACGTTATTCAGCAATTATCAACTTAACATAATTCACCTTATGTTGCATTTAAAGTACAAGTTATTTGCCAACTGATTTGGGTTTATTATTCCACTTAAGCAAAATATTTGAACTGCATTTTTTTGGTGTCAATATATTAACACTTGGAAAACTGAAAAGAAGCTACTGATCAACGTCGTAGCGTGTAACGAAGTTTTGGCTCCGTAACGAGAACGTCTCGTGAAAAATTAAAAAATTCTGATCTTTCACGTCGTGAGTTTTCATTGTCATGAAATCCATTATACGTTAGGTGCCATGGTAGTCGTAGACGCTCTTAAAAACTGGCTTTAGTTAGCAGCATACTAAAAATATAAAACTTACTTCAATTCTGCAACTACCATAGTCAGTTTAGTACATGCTGATGCGTAGTATCAACTCTGTAGAACAAAAATTAAATCAAAACAGCAGCTCCCTAATGTGCACAAAAACGATTGCGGATCCGTTTCGAACCCGTTACGGATCCGTCAGCGCGGATTCGCTTTCTTATGTTTCGACGGATTCGTCTCGAACTCTGAACAGACTTCATATGACGCGCTCAGAACAAAAGTGAAGCATAAAATTTGCTAGAGGAAAAGTGAACTAAGAAATTTCAAAGACCAAAAACGAACTTTCGTTCTGCTTTGCCCATTTAATTTTGTATGTATGCGAAAGTTATAACTCATCGTGCGCATTCGGTTATTTCGCTGTAGTTGTGAAAGATTTGACTGTACACTCATTCTTCTGTTTATTTGTTGAATTTGCATTTGACTTTAACTCCTTGGTGCATTTGGTGTACTTTTTATTAAAATAATTAATTTTATAAAGTTTTTCTATATGAAAAGTTACTTCCAAAAGATATAATTATTTATGAAAAATCATCAAAATATTTCAGTTGCACAATTCAATTCATGAAGGTATGTATTTCGACCAGAGGCGTCAATTGGGTAGGGCTGGCGGGCATTGGGCATCCCCCAAGGATCTGATATTATTATTGATAACATCGATTCAATCCAAAATATCATTGATTCGATATGTTATTTAAACTCTCGCCCCTCCCTCCCTCAAGGTTTTGGTAAATTGGCTCTACTGATTTCGACAAACACTTGTCTTTTGTCCCAAGCACTTTTTCATTTCAACAAACGATTTGTCACTAATAAAACCAACAGTGACATTTTTGTCAAAAAATTTATGTTTTCTTGTGTTATACCAGCAGACGCAGCTACAAAAGTAAAGTTCAATATAAAATTTGATTCAATAGTGAAAATTAAACAACCAACGTAAAGTGTAATTTTATAGGGGGGAAATGTTGAATATATAGATGTCGGTCATTCTTTTAATAACTGCACTTTTTGTTTTTTTTTTGAGGGTTTTGAACGTTTTTTGAAACGAAATATCTCAAAAACTATAATAGATGGGTTAAAAAATCATTTAATCATATTTGTTAAGAAAGACTATAACTTTTTAAAAAAAGTTAAAAAAATTTAAATAACTTTGTTAAAACACTAATTGTTTTAATTAAAAAAAATTTTCTTAAAATATTTTCAATATAACATATTTTATTGTTTTGATTTTTTTATATGTTATTTCTCAATCAATTCTAAGAATGCATGCGCTTTCATATCGAAATTCCCGCCATAACTTTGGAAACTACAAATTTTTTACTGATGCGGCGCACCATGTTTTTTCAACATAAAATTCGATATAAATTTTTTTTTTAATTTATTTTCTTGTAATGATATTTTTAATCAATCCTAAGAATGTAACTGCATTCAAATCGAAATTCTTTGGAAAATATGAGTTTTTTTAAAGGCGCGCATCAGTCTAATTGTATGCTATTTTCCATTTTATGTTGAATGTAATGTATGTTTTAATGACAAATACGAGTAACTTCATAATTTGCCAGAAAAATTAAAACCATTTGTGCAGAAAACATCTGTATTTACCACGCAAATCTGTATTTACTAATCTACATACATACATTATAAATCTATTTCTACTAACGGCAACCCTTTACTGATCGATATGTAAGTTGTTATCGATATCAATTAGCAATCCCTATTTAAAAGCTGTTTGTGCAATGTAATTACCGTGACGCTAAGTTTGTCGGTTTGAATTTGAACTCAAATTTTCGCTGAACGCAGAGATGAAACTTTTTTACCTTTCATGATCAAGAAAATAATTTCGGATTGGTGCAGAGCCCACTGTAGAAAAGTCGAGTGTATAAGATTACTGCATGGGATGCACGGGAAACATAGTGAGCCATTTTGGTGAAACTAACGAACCAGGGTTGCCTTGCCAAAGCCTGTCCCGATGCCTGAAAATGCAAGAACTTCAGTCAATTTTGTTATTTTAATTTAATTTAAGAAAAATTGGTCCTAAAAACAGGAGGCAACCCAAGTTTAGGATCGGATTCGACCAGGCCACCCAATATATTCTATTTAGGCTCTTCGAGCTCTATCTTTGGCACACATTTCAAGCATTAAAAATTATGTGACTTATGAAAAACTAAAGGAATGTCGGTGGAAAGCTTGTCGAGAATAAATGGGTTGAAATATTTCAACATTTTGAAAAGAATTTCATACCTTTTCAAAATATTTTAAGTATAGTAGAATTTAATTTGTGTTTACCGGGTTCAAATACCTCCACCGAAAGGATATTTTCTATCTTAAGCAATATATGGAATGACGAAAAGTTCCATAGGAATATTGAGACTATAAAATCTATCTTAATAACGAGATGCCACTATGACCTTAATTGCTTAGAGTTTAAGGAATAATTACAAAGTGTTGAAATCATGATTAAAAAACTTATATCTCAGAAAATTATCAATGAATTGTATTTGGTGCGTATATTTTTGTTATATTGTTAATTAATATCAAAGCCAATGAAATGTGATTCATGTTTTTTTATGTGAATTTTTATTACTTTCAATATAAAAAAATATGTTTCTACAAACACAATTTCTGTTCTGTTTTTTTCAATTTAAATTTATGGTCACCGTTCATATAATAAACATGTTTGTAATAACAAAAAACTTCGAGATTTGTAAGCAAACTTAAAAGTTTTTGGTGTAAAAATATTATTAGTTCCCACCAGAGAACGTCATTGAGTAGCTCACTGAGTGTTTTGAGCCCCTAACAAAAATATGAGCCGTGAGTGTGCCTTTTGCATGCAAACACTCACTAATAGTGAATCCGTAGATGACATGCTGATCATGAATCTGAGTTTTTAGTAGCTCTAGGCTCATGAATGTGAATTCGTGAAAAGCTCACACTCACATGGATTCAGATTCATGAAGCAGTGAATAGGGTGAGCCACTTATGTTGAACTGTAGTACAAAAAAACCGTTTTTTTTTCTTTCCAATCGATAGGTAAATGTCGAAAATAGTTATTTTCGAGCTTTATATATGCATTGTTGCAAAAAAAAAAATTTTATGAACCACCCTAAATTTTTTTTTTGCTCCAATCGATTATAAAAGGTCGAAAATGCGTTTTGGATATCTTTTAGAATAGCTCCGGAACATGAAATTTACCATAATGATCGAAAGCGGTCCTTTCCAGGGTCCGGAGCCACCCTAAATGATGTCAAAAATTCATATTCGACGTTTTCCTATTAATTATTTATTTATTTTTATTTATTTACTTACTTACTTACTTGGGTGGCCATAACAACCCGTTACCGGGTTACGGCCGACCTCAAAAGCTCTCTCCAGGCGCCTCTGCTTTGCGCACGCCTTCTCCAATCATTCACACCAAGCGTGGATAGGGTTTCCTCGGCTTGGTCTTTCCATCGGAGGCATGGTCTTCCTCTTCGTCGTCGCCCAGCGGCTTCCGCATCAAACACCTTTTTCGCCGGAGCTTCTTCGTCCATACGCACAACATGTCCCAGCCAGCGCAGACGTTGAATAGTGATGCGCTTGCCTATGTCAATGTCAGCGTAGAGCTCGTACAGTTCGTGGTTCATTCGAATACGGTAGTCGTCGCCGACGTGAACAGGCCCGAAGATTTTGCGAAGAATTTTTCTCTCAAACACCCCAAGCGTGGCTGCATCAGTCTGCGACACAACCCATGCTTCTGCGCCGTAAAGTAGCACGGGTAAGATGAGCGTCTTGTAGAGTGTCAGTTTTGTCGGGCGGGAGAGGTCTCTACTACTCAATTGCTTACTGAGACCATAGTAACACCTATTAGCAAGAGTTAGTCTTCGCTTTATCTCCAGGCTGACATCGTTTTGAGTGTTCACAGCGGTGCCAAGATAGGTGAATTCCTTGACAACTTCGAGAGTATAGTTGTTCGCATTAACAAAGGATCCAATACGCCGCGTCTCCCTACAGCACATACTTTGTTTTGCCCTCGTTCACCGTCAAACCCACTTTCGCTGACTCTTTTTCGATAGCAGAGAACGCAGCAGTAACATCTCGCTTACAACGTCCAATGATATCAATATCATCGGCATATGCAAGGAGCTGGACACTTTTGTAGAAAATAGTGCCATTACGATGTACACTGGCTCTTCGCAACACCCCTTCCATCACAAAGTTGAAGAAGTTGCAGGATAATGGATCGCCCTGTCTGAAACCTCGTTCGGTATCAAATGGTTCGGAGAGGTCCCTTCCTACTCTAACGGAGCTGTCTGTGTTGCTCAACGTCATTCTGCAAAGCCGCACCAGCTTCGCAGGTATACCGAACTCAGACATGGTGGCATACAGGCAATCCCGTATCGGGCTATCGAAAGCTGCTTTAAAATCGATAAAGAGATGATGGGTATTGATCTGTTTTTCGTGGGTTTTTTCCAGGATTTGACGTAGTGTGAAGATCTGGTCTATGGTGGACTTACCAGGTCTAAAGCCGCACTGATAAGGCCCAATCAGTGTGTTGGCAAACGGCTTAAGTCTTTCACACAGTACAGTCGACAGGACCTTGTAAGAGATGGCAAGAAGACTAATTCCCCGGTAGTTAGCGCAGATTGTCGGGTCACCTTTCTTCAGTACAGGACAAAGGACACTGAGATTCCAATCGCCGGGCATGCTTTCAACTAGCCATATTTTGCAGATGAGTTGATGCATACACCCTATCAGCTCATCGCCGCCGGTTTTGAACAATTCAGCAGGCAGGCCATCGGCACCAGCCGCTTTGTTGTTCTTAAGTCGTTGGATCACAACTCGTACCTCGTCATGGCTAGGTGGTGGTACCTCCACACCATCGTCGTTGATTGGTGGCATCGGGTTAATTTCTCCAAAGGCGGGATTGGTGGAGTCATCGCCAGCAAGCAGCTTGGAAAAGTGTTCCCTCCATAATCTCAGTGCACCCTGCGTATCCGTAACCAGATTTCCATGTTCATCTTTACAGGTTGATGCTCCGGGCTTGAAACCTTGGGTCAGACGCTTGACTTGTTGGTAAAATTTTCGAGCATCATTCCTGCCCCGTAACACTTCGAGTTTCTCACGCTCGTGCCTTTCCTGCTCTCGTTTCTTGCGTCTGAAAAGGCGCCTCTCCTCCTTTCTCTTTTCCCGGTAGTTTTCGTGCACGGCTCGCGTTGCTGCTGACTGCAGGGTTCTTTTGTAGGCGGCGTTTTTCACTGCAGTAGCTTCGCGACACTCCTGGTCATACCATTGATTTCGGGAAGTGGGCGTCGGAAACCAATGACTTCCTCAGCGGCAGAGCGCATGGAGCGGGATATATGCGCCCAAAGTCCACCGGCATCATCGGGTAGAGAGTCAGGTTGAAGGAGCAGTTCTGAGAGGCGAGCGGAATAGGCTTCGGCCGTCCGATGTGATTGCAGCTTAGCGACGTCCAGCTTTCGTTGCGTACCAGAGCGTACATCCTTTGCATTGCACAGCCGCATGCGTATCTTGGCTGCAACAAGATAATGATCGGAGTCAATATTGACTCCCCGGAACGTACGAACATCTAGCACGCTCGAAGCATGCCTTCCGTCGATCACAACATGATCGATTTGGTTGCGTGTTTTCTGATCAGGGGACAGCCAGATGGCCTTGTGGATATCGAGGTGTTGAAATCTGGTGCTACTTACTACCATGTTTCGCGCCGCGGCGAAGTCGATCAGCCTTAGACCGTTGTTTGAGGTGGTCTCGTGAAGGCTGAACTGACCGACAGTGGGGCCAAATATACCTTCTCTTCCGACCTTTCCGTTGAAATCCCCGAGTACAATTTTAACGTCATGGGCCGGGCAGCGGTCGTATACTTCCTCGAGTCTCGCATAGAAGGCATCTTTGACAGCATCGTCCTTTTCCTCCGTCGGGGCGTGCGCGCAAATCAAGCTGATGTTGAAAAATCGAGCCTTGACGCGGATCGTAGCCAACCTTTCGCTCACAGGTGTGAACCTGGAGATATGGTGGCGAAGTCTCTTGCTTACTACGAATCCGCATCCCAATTCGCGCCTCTCCGTATGGCAGCTGTAGTAGATATTGCAACTTGCTTGCTTAGAGCAACCTTGTCCTATCCATCTTATTTCCTGGATGGCGGTGATGTCAGCCTTAATTTTTCCGAGGGCATCCGCCAATTCGATAGAGGCACCTTCCCTATTGAGGGTCCGGATATTCCAGGTGCATATCCTTAAATCATAGTCCTTTTTTCGTTTGCAGTGGTCGTCAACGTTGAGGGGTTCATTATCCGAGGCTTTTTTAGTCTTCATTGGAGTGTTTTTTTTTACGTGGCGGGTACCAAACCCTGCGCACAACCCAGTTTACTTCCAGGGAGGACACGCTGCACACATTCGCTCACTATCTCAGCGGATGCGGAGAAATAATGTTCTTGACCTTAATATTCTTATTTCATAAGGCATCTTATTAAAGACTTTTGGTGCAGTTACAGTATAAAAGTTTGAGAAGTGCGTTTTATTGGAAGGTGGTAACGGGTGTTTTTTTTAGAAGTTTGTTTTTTGAATAGAGATAAAACTGGCATTTTATGGTCAAATCTGGCAACTCTAATGTCATTTATGTTCAGTTTGGTTTGCCATTTCATCATGAACAGGTTGACAAAAGAACAACGCTTGCAAATCGTACAAATTTATTTCGAAAATAATGGTTCAGTTCGCGAAGTTTACCGCAAGCTCCGTCCATTTTATGGTCGACATAATCGTCCATCAGAGCAATTAATTCGGTTAACCATGGGTCGTTTTCGCACTACGTTCACTCTTTGTGATAATACGCATCCGCAGAGACGTCGAACAGTGCGCACCGAAGAAACAATTGCCGCTGTAGAGCAAAATGTTGAAGAGGACCCGAATGAATCGATTCGCCACCGTGCACAGCAATTGGAGCTTTGTCCATCAACTTTATGGAAGATTTTGCGCAAAGATCTTGGCTTGCGACCTAACAAGATCCAGCTTGTGCAAGAATTAAAGCCGCGAGACCATGCAATGCGTCGTGATTTTGGTGTATGGGCCGAAAATGAGATTGATCTCGATGCTGATTTTCATCGCAAAATTTTGTTCAGTGATGAGGCTCATTTTTGGTTGAATGGCTACGTCAACAAGCAAGATTGCCGCATTTGGAGTGAAGAGAATCCACATGAGACCCTTGAGACGCCATTACATCCACAAAAACTGACTGTTTAGTGTGCTCTATGGGCTGGTGGAGTCATTGGGCCATACTTCTTCCGAAATAATGCTGGAGAGTCAGTTACCGTTAATGGAGACCGGTATAGAGCCATGATAACCGACTATTTTGTTCCCGAATTGGATGGCATGAATGTGGATGAGTTGTGGTTCCAACAAGACGGCGCTACATGCCACACAGCGCACGTCACAATCAATTTATTGAAGGAAACATTCGATGAGCGCATAATTTCGCGGAATGGACCTGTCAATTGGCCACCAAGATCGTGTGATTTGACACCATTGGATTATTTTCTTTGGGGATATGTGAAGTCGCTCGTCTACGCCAACAAACCAGAAATGTTAGGGGACTTGGAAGCCAACATTCGTGGCGTTATTGCCGACATACGGCCCCATATGCTCGAAAAAGTGGTTCAAAATTGGACCTGTAGAATTGGCTTTATTCGAGCCAGCCGCGGCGGCCACATGCCCGAAATCATATTTAAACATTAATGGCATAAAATTATCCTTCCAATAAAGCCAAATTGATGGACATTAAAACGATTTTCTTGTGTTTTATTTCAATTCGAAGCTCTATACCTCTAAAAAAAACACCCTGTATATTTACCAATTGCATAGAGTTTACTCTAAGGCTATATAAATTCGAATTTCTAAGGAACGCACTATAACCACTTCGCATAAAAAACATTTTAAGGACTTTAAAGGCATACAGGTGCTTTAGAGGTAGAATACGAAGGTGACAAAATAACGGCCAGCTGCTTGTTAATCTATTTCTTTTACAAATGACTCTGATGACATGCTTCTGCGCTAATATTAATGGTTCAAGTGTGCTATAATAAGCCCCACCCCAACTTGATAAGCCATATTGTATTTTAGAGTTCATCAGACCATAATATATCACTGTGAGTAATTTTTGAGAGCAGTAGTCTTTAAGCAGATAAATTTTTTGTGTTGCCGTCATTGTATATTTTTTAAGGTCAGCTACATGTGCTTTCCAGCTCAAGTTTTTATCAATCAGGACCCCTAAATACTTAAATTCTTTTACTGACTCTATTTTAAAGCAGTCGGAGTAAAGAAAATTGAAAATTTTTTCGAAAATAGGTCAAAAACGGTCTTTTCTCGGGGCCGGACTCCGGAGCCACTCTAAATGATGTCCAAAATCCATTTTTGACCTTTTGCCATTAATTACAGAAAAAAAAAATTCCAAAAATAGGTCAAAAACGGTCCTTTCCCGGGGCCGGACTACGGAGCCACTCTAAATGATGTCCAAAATCCATTTTTGACCTTTTCCCATTAATTACAGAAAAAATAAAAAATTCCAAAAATTGGTCAAAAACGGTCCTTTCCCGGGGCCGGACTACGGATCCACCGTAAATGAAGTCCAAAATCCATTTTCGACCTTTCCCATTAATTACGGAAAAAAAAAATTCCAAAAATGGGTCAAAAATGGTCCTTCCAAGGTCTGGAGCCACCTTAAAAGTGTTAAGGAATAAATTATTCCAAAATACAATTTTCGACCTTTCCCCATATTTTAGAAAACTTCCCAAAATGTTCCACGCGAGTATCACAAACTTTTTTGATACAATCTGTGCCTTTGATTCATGAGTAGCTCATGAAACACTCATATATTTATACGGAGTGAAACGAAATGAATCAGGATTCACTAGAAATAATGCAGAAGCAGATTCAGATTCACAGATTTTTCCGTGAATCGGAATGGTGTCTAGATTCACTAAATTTTTTGTGAGTGGTGAATCTGTCTGAATCAGCTGAAAGATTCAACAGATTCTTGAATGGAAAAAATGATGAGTGGCTCAGTGACGTTCTCTGGTTCCCACAACAACTTCCCAAACACTTGAAGTAGTTCCATCTATATCATTTATGGTAAACAATATTTTTTTTTTGGGTGTATTATCGTATGAATTTGATTACGAAATATTTTTTTTTGTTTACATATACCTTTGTTTTCCTGCAAGAAGTTTTCGAGTTTAAATGCTTCAAACTTGTTAAAGGGACCTATATTTCTCACATCTGTAGCTAAATGCATCAAACAATTGTATATTATACTTTAAAAATAATTATACGTAAAAAAACGAGTCAGTTTCGAATTCGTTTTATTTACAAAAAATGAATCCGCCTCGAATCCCTTTAAGTTACAAGAAATGAATCCGAAATGGAACCGTATACGAAGTCCGTTCCGAATTCGAAATGAATCCGACAAAGTGGATGATCCTTCTGCTTTTTTTAGAGGAATTTCATATGAAAACGACTTCGAGACGGACCCGAATTGGAATCCTTTTCGGATAAGATATATGAAGAAGAGAGTCCGTTTCAAATTCAAAACCAGTCCAGTGTGACAAACGGATCCGTTTTGAATGTTCCGTTTGGCACACTGGGTCTCTGAAAAAATTCCGATGAGTGGTCGATATCCTTTCGGTTGCTTACTTCGGCGGTTGACGTTGGCAGAAGAAATAAAAGTAAATTTATTTAATAATACGTAGCAGTAAATATTTCTTTTGATTTTTTTACAGATTTATTTGGCTACAGACAGAAAACGTGCACAAAACTGGATTGTAGCAGAAATAGATTTCTGTGTCAGGGTCGTCTCAATTAACTCTCGTCCTTAATAATAGCAGTTTAATTAGATATTTCCTTTTCAGAATTGTAACATACTAAGTATTTACAAAATGTCAAATGTGTTGTTATTGTTTCCCATATAAATGCAAATTACCAATATTCGATAAACTTGAACATGCTCTTAAGCATGTATTCGAGTTGTATTCGATTTCTATTTTGGTGAGAGCATCGTATAGGGGAAATAGAGTGACAAAAACCAAAATTTGCTAAGAATAAACTATTGCCATTTAGGTGAGAGAATCGTATGGAGAAAAGAGATTGACAAAAACATAATTTGAAACAATAAATTTTTGAGCTCACAGTTGTATGATTTGACATACTTATGCAATTCACAGTTCATAGTAAAATTGAAACGTTACAAAATTGCAATGAGTTGATGTACACCGTTTTTTGGTTTTCTCAAATAACTTAAAAACTATAATAGATATTGCAAAATTTGTAAAACTTTTGAAATCACCATTGCCAAATTAATGGAAATTGATACCCATTTTGAAGAAAAGGTTTCAACCACATCCCATCTTTGTATTGGAGGCAGACATGAACGGATTTTTTTCATATGCATAAATATTTGTTCTTTTCAACATCTGTACCATAATTTAAAAACTCTTGCGCATTTATTACTATTTATGGCCACCGTTCCATACAAACCCAACCACCGTGTTCCGGTTGGCCACGGGTAGTTAAAAGTATATATATGTATGAGCAAAAGTTTCCATACAAATTATCGTAACTTTGCATGGGTAATTTCGTTATTCTAGCGATTTTGGCAAAATTTAATCAAATCATTTTCTGGGCAAAGTATTTTAAAAATTTGTTTGTATAACAGCTGTAATGCCCACCGAACCGTTTTAGTGCAGTTCTTGTCCGCAACACCAAACATTTTTCGTTTTGTGAAATTTATTTTCATTGTTTTCTTAATGTTATAGGGGTATCACGCCCAATTGTCAAACTCCGCCAGCATTTTTTTACCTGTACCACCAAATGTTGTTGAAAAAGTTTGTGCTTAGCCATTTAAAAACGGCTACTTGTCTAACCACATTCACGTTTTGTCCAGCATTACCTCACTCCGTAGATCGTTTTGAATTTTGACCAATCGGTCCAGTGGTTTCAGAACAAATAATTCAAATGTTCAACTTACAAATCTTAAATACATTTTAAGGGTTACCAAACATGGGCTTTCACCGGATTTTTCGCAAAATGTAGCTAATGAAAATTAACATGCAGCGCGTTGAATTATTACCCAAGTAGCATTAATATACTACTGTACAATAATTGCTAGGTGGGTGCTGTAAAAACACTTTAAATGCAATTTTCAAGTCATTTATTAGCTATTTATTAGTCTTATTTAAAAGAAAATTTTAATTCTTTAAAACGCTTTTAAAGGTTGTGTCTAGCTTAATATTAGCATTGCTTCAAATATTTTCTTAACCTGCCTTAGAAGCGTTTATACAGCCAAAATACATCTATAGATGTTAAGAACTAGCACAGCCTTGTTGTTATTTTCTTTAGCTATGAACTATAGTTTAACGGAAAGATTACAGCTAAACAAAAGCAACTATATGTATTGAGTAAAAATATATTTAATGCGTTTTCCCGTATTATGTAATGGCACTTAAAATGCATTTATGCACTATAATTTAGTTAAACATTTGTTTATTTTGATGTAAATTTCCTTTGAGGGTGAATTAACATCGAGTGTACAATGAAAATGTTATTATTTTACGTAACTACTTGCTAATTTCATTTGATATCTTTGAGGTTTTTGTATTTTATGTAATTGTTAAAAAAATTATTATTATTATACATTATCCCTTTTTAATTGTTTATTCATATAACAGAATAATGAATGCAAATGATCCATTTAATCTCACAGTGACCAAGCCAAAGCGTTAATAAGCACACATGAACACGTATTTTAAACATACAGTCAAAGCTGAATAAAAAACGCTTTAACAGGATTTTTATTCCTATAAAATTACATTTGACTTAACCTATTTCATCATGTGGTATTCACAAGAACGGAACATATGTTAATTGTAAGTTAAATTTTTGAATTCATTATCCAGTATGGACTGTACATATTATTCAGTTTTGTTGCTAGTATGTTTGTTATGGTTTTTATGGCTTATGAACGGTGCTGCCCAGAGAACGAGCAGGCGCTCAAAGAGTGTAAATATGAGAGCGATCAGTCGCTTTAAGAGTTTTTAAGAGCGTAAAAAAGCGTGCACGTATACAGAATTGATAAACAAATCATCAACACATGCTTAACGTGATATCGTTTGCTTGTAGTAGTGGGCACCACTGCTTATGAATGTAAAATTCATTGAACAATGAAATTCGGAATATTAAACAGAAATATTCAATTAAAGAAAAACTTACAAAAAAAGCAAAAGTTAACAGAAACTCACAAATTAAAATATGTACAGCTGATGTTTGCTTAATACGACTAATATCCAAGCATATAAATGTTACAAATACTGACATAATGAAGCATATACATATGTATGCTGTATATATAAGAACATGTTATACAGATATAGTACGTTATATGTTAATGAACAAGTTTAATTTTTGTTATTAACGCTTTATAAAAAAATCATTAAAATATGATATCTGATCCGTCCATGATATCATCTGTCCTTTATTTCAATGAAGTGTTCCTTATTTTTACACCCTACACTCAGGGTGCATTCATTTTGTCATTTCGTAAAGAAGGGGGAGTGACAGTTATAGAAAAAGCTATATTGAGAGAGTAATTTGATAAAGTGTCTCTCACAAATACTAAAAATTCGTAAAGAAAGCTTGGCACCTCCCATTAAAGCAAATACTACGGAAACAATATACTGAGAGAATTATTTAAAGAAATGCAATCAAATTTAAAACCTATAACAGGAAAAGGATTCCGAGAAGCTATGGCCAAATTTTACATGTGGGTGTAATACTTTGCAATGAAGTAAAACAATTTCAACGCTGTACTGAGAAAATTATTTAAAACAGAAGCTTCACAGAACTAAGCAAAAAATGTTTAAGTAAATGTTGACAAATTAAATGTGGGCACGTTTAGTCAAACTAGCTAGCGCGTAGTGTGGTCAGTGTTCGAAAATGTACAGTACGGTACAATTCAATCGTGATTTGTGACGATTTTAATATGTGCGCACAATTCAGTATTGTACTGTGCAAACACAATACGTTTATTTTTCCTTATAAAAATAGCGTGCCGAAGCTCTAATGAGTACCAGGGATGATATTTTAGGGCTTTTAGGGCTTCTTTGAGCCCTTTTTATTTTCAAAAGCCCCGTGGCCCTTTTTATTCATTTTTGGCCCTTTTGCAAAACTCTGCCGAAAAATAATCACAATTTTTTACTTTTCAAAGGAAAGCTTACTGGGATAAGTGATTGTCGACTGGGATAAAATTTAAGTGTTTTTTGTTTTCTCCTAAAAAATTTTAGTGGACCCTTAAGTTAAGATGGCTTTCGACTTTTTAAACTTCAAAATGAAATTATTTGAAATCAAAAACCAGAGATTTTTCAATATGAAAAAAGTTTTATTTTATTAATTACACCGGTCAACACTAGTTTTGGTGCCGAGAAGCTGTACTTTTATTTTAACTAAAGATCTTATATTGAATACATTATTCGCAAAAATTTTGATATCTTACGTGTAGCTTTCTAGATTTTGCCTTGTAAAAAAAACAGTTTACATGAAAAACAACTTACATTATTTAAATAGAAACTTTCTTTTTCGCGACTTTCGTGAATGAGTTGTAGTAGGGACTATCACGTTGCATCCCCAACAATAGCAACAATAGTCAGTCATCATATGGCAATCCCATCGGCCTTGGCTTCTTTCTTCCATAGTTTTTAGGTCCTGGTGAAACCGCTCCCCTTGTTCTTCGCTATAGGATCCAAGATTTTTTGGGAATTGGTCAAGATGACTATGAAGGCAGTGCACTTTGATGGATATATGACATCATAAGTTATTAAAGTGCTCTAGCATGTCATTTACAGTTTCAGAGCAGTTATTTGACTTGTAATTTCCGAGAAAGTTTTTAGTAAATTCAACAAACGACAAAACGATTTCGTTTAGAGCTGTCTATAAAGAGACGCCAATCATTTGGATGGAATTTTGAAAGACCCATTTCGAGAATAAGGCCTCGCACATCCAAAAAAAATATATCATTTTCCGATTGAAAAAATGGTAGCAAGTCTTGCTCTCTTGTTCTTGTTCTTTTGTACCTGACGCCAATACGTTTGTTTCTTTTAATCTTAAAAGCCAAAACCTCTGCTCTGCAGATAGTTTCCTTATCAAATCATTAAATTCTTCTTGGGTAAAAGGTTTTGGCTCTGTGGATGGTATTCCTTCGAAATCGCTGTCGCTACTCACTTCATTAAGACTTCTTCAAATGATGATTCACGAATGGAACAAAATGCTGGAACATGTACTTCCTCTGAATGTGGTAAGGGTCCTCAAGCAGAATTTAAGTCTGGATAAATCATTATGCGTGGAAGTAACAGTCATTAAAGTGATTTTTTTTGTTCTTTCCATTGCAAAGGCGTTCCGAAACTTATATTGTTTCTGTTACCACTAATACACTGTCTCAAGTGTTCATAGCACATTTTACAAGCAATTTGGGGCATCCGCGGCTTGTATTCATCCACAATTTTCAACTTAAAGTAAGCATAATAAGCATTTTTTATAAAGTCTGTAGATTTTAGATTTTTTAAATTTTTTCACTGTGTATTCACCACAAATGTAACAAAACACATTTGGATCATTGAGACAACTTTTTTGCGATGAAGACATGATATAAAAATCAATTTATTTATAGAAATCTGTCGATTACAGCGAATATTTCAAACTGAAGGCTTATCAAAAATGTCACGTAGGAAAAAAAAATTAAAAATATTTTTAATGTAGCCAGTACATACTTAATACAAAACCACTAACTGATATATGTCTCGGCACCAACATTTTTTTTCGATTTGTTGACCTGAGTAATACATAGGTTAAATTTGATGTGCTAAATCTGAAAATATATCGTTTGTTTCTTCATTTCCTTTTGAAGAAGTTTCTAAAAATCGATCTCACCATAGTTAGTTCTTTAATATATCGCTCATTTTCTTCAATAACGTCATAACTCAAAAAATTTCATGGTAAGCATTTTGACTGAATTTTTACGTTTTTGGGTTATAACGTTATTGAAGAAAATGAGTGATATATACAAAAAATCGTAAACGCTTGAATGTTCATATGTAAAATTTATGTTTGCAATTAAATTTAAACTACAAAATAAATTTTATGAAAAGAAAAAATTTGGCTATAATATAAATGGTTATATACGATTTGATTTACAAAAGCCCTTTTTATGTCAAAAAAGCCCTATTTTAGTCGAGTTTTGGCCCTTTCACAAATATGCCAATATCATCCCCTGATGAGTACACATACTTTTCATAAACGAAGAGTGCACACAACCAAATCTTCTTTTGTACGTCTTCTGAGCACAGAACATAACTTTATTCTTATTATGTTTTGTGAAATAGAACGAAACAAAACCAATTCGTACCATGTCAGACTTGCTTCTTCTTGCTGTGAGAAGCTTACATAAATGTGGCCACATGTTTCGATACTTTCCGAATTTTTAGACATATGCGACAAAAAAATGTAAAAAAACAGTTTAATAATAAAAAAAAGTGTATTTTAAATTTTTTCAGAAAACAATAAAAAAACCGTAACTCAGACTTAAATACATATTTCATGATTATTCTAAATTTTGGAATTAAAAAAAATTGAACAAAAAAAAAACAATTAAATTTTTTTTGAACCGGTGGTATCACTGGTGCAATTCGCTGTTGAGTAAAATAAACGACACAATTGCGAATTGTACCGAGCCAAAGCACGACACTTTATTTCTATTTATAAAGTACATGCTACGGTGCAAACACAAATACAGAACAAAACAAAAGCCAACAAATAAACAGAACGATTCATATTTTGTACCTTACTGAGTACACATTTCTGTTTGTGCTGATATTGTTTTGTGCATTGGATTGCACACTATAGAAAATAAATAAGGTTTTGTGCTTCGGCTCGGTACACAACGAATTGTACTGTTTATTTTCGAATACTGAGTGTGGTGGAAGAAAAACCCTCTTAATAAAAATCTTGGGCTTGCGCGAGTTAACACAGTATTTGGGTTTGCCTGAAAAACCCAAATCAGTGAATGTGTTTTGAGAAAGCTCCAGTGACTACCTGCAATCTTATCCTATTACCTGATCATTCCTTATTTTATTACAGTGTTTGGGTATGCCTCAAAAACACATATTACAACATATGGTGCGCAGTGCGCTCCAGTGCAAAAAGAATTCGTATGATTTAAAAAAATCGTTTTTCATTTCTTTGCTGGAACTCCAGCACGTCGTTCGATGGCGCTTAAAATTTGCATAATCAGTTGTTTTTGACAATGAATCGAGTCCTATGGTGCTTTTTGGAAAAAATGTACCGTTAGATCGGCTACAGTGCTAAACTATACGGTTTTCATAAAAAAACAGCTATTTGGGGACCCAGGAATTTATCTTAAAGTCAAAAAATGTATACACATATCCCATAAAGTCTGCGTTCAACGTACAAGTTTTTATAGCTGATATAAAAACACAACATAAATATTTAGTTTAAATTAATTTTTTTTTCATGTATTTTTTTCTTTCATTCTTAAGTTACAAAAGCAAAAAAAAAAAATTGATTCCTCTTTTCATTTTTAAAATAACGGTATGTAAGTGTCGCTACAAGTAATATAACAACCATAAAGTCTGCGTTCAGTTTGTTTGATTTGATACCGTTACTTTTTAGAATTTTGTTCTTTCCTTTGCTCACTTTCAGCTTTTTTTTATTTGTAATGATCATTAAACGAGTTCAGTTGCGCATTTAATTAAAAGTTTAGTGATAATTTTATAATATGGAAACCAAAGGCAAAGAAATTAGTGTGTCGGAAAGAAAAATAATTATTAACTTTTGGAAAGCTGGACAAACCTTCCGAGAAATCGGCAAAAGTATTGGAAGAACGTATTCTTCTGTCCAGCGGCGTAGTCAACAATTTCAAAGAAACCGGAATTTTAACACCTAAGCCACGGTCTGGGCGTCCAAAAAAATTATCAACCCGTGAAGAGAGCAAAATAATCAATATGGCAAAGGGTAACCCTCGAATTACATCTTCAAAAAATGTTGGAACCATGAAGGAAATGTTTAAAAAAAGTATTTGTGCTGAAACTGCTCGAAAAGTGTTACGTAAAGCTGGATATCATGGTAGAGTCGCTCGAAGAAAACCCTTCATTTCAGTTGTAAACAGACGAAAACGCATTGAATTTGCTCATAATTACATAAATAAGCCCTCAGAATTCTAGAAACAAGCCTTATTTTCAGAAGAAAGTAAATTTTGTATTTTTGGTATAAAAGGCCGTCAAATTGTATGGCGCAAATCGGGAACTGCGCTTGAGAAACAAAACCTTGTTGGTACAGTAAAACACGGCGGTGGTGGAACTATGGTGTGGGGGTGCATGGCGGCTGGTGGTGTTGGCCAACTGGAATTTATTGAATCGATAATGGATAGATGGGGATATTTAAACATTTTAAAGAAAAATTTGATACAAAGTGCAGAAAGTCTTAACATATCGGAGACGTTTTGGTTTCAACAAAATAATGATCCAAAACACACAGCGGAGATTGTTAAGCTATGACTGTTGTACAATGTTAGAAGGCAACTTAAAGCACCCCCCCAATCACCCGACCTCAATCCCATTGAGCATCCTTGGGATCTATTAGAAAAAAGAATTCGCCAACATGTAATAACAAGTACAGAAGCTTTGCGAAATGTCATGATGACAGAATGGGCGAAAATTACACCTGAGGAGACAGAGAAATTGGTAAATTCAATGCCAAATAGACTCAATGAAGTCTTAAAACGTCGTGGCTATCCAACAAAATATTAAATTTTATTTTTCTTAATTATTCGTCATGCTTTTGTAAATTATTTTAAAACTGAACGCAGACTTTATGGTTATTACATTTACTTGTAACGACACTTACATACCGTTATTTTAAAAATGAAAAGAGGAATCCGTTTTTTTTTTTTGCTTTTGTAACTTCAGAATGAAAGAAATAAATACATGGAAAAAATTGATTTAAATTATATATTTATATTGTGTTTTTATATCAGTTATAAAAATTGGTGGGCTATGTGCATATCCTTCCGTCTTTCTTTCCTATTTCATTATTTGGGCCTGGAATTGGAAGTTAATTTTTCGATACAGCCTGATACTTATGTTATTTAAGGTTTCATGTTTAATCTAATTTTTTTGTAAAATCACTCTTGGTGTAGAACTGAAAAAGAAAAAAACAAAAAAAAAATAGATTTAAGCATGCTTGTAGAATATGGTGTTTATTTAAGAAATTGTGTAGATACTATAACTTATTATTTGTTTGCCTGTATTTTAGAATAATTGTCACAATATTTGAGCTTCCTAGCTAAAACCTGTAAGTGACGCTGACAGAGTTTGTGTTGATTTCGTCGAAATATTACGAAAAAAATCAGAATTTAGCATTTACATATCTTTACAGTGAAAAAAATACAAAAAAACATAGCCCCATTGCTATACCACAAATTGCTCTTTCTTACAAAAGGTTCAAGAATTTAGTTATTAAAATGTTTTAGAAGTACCCATGTATAATTAAAGCGCTTTTTCTGCCAAGAAATTTGTATTGGTATTATTATGATTGTGTTTGTTAACCTTTAGCGGCACCACTTAAATTTTGTAACCATCTATCACATTGAGATCTTTCACGGCCCCATATTGAAAAAAAATGTATAAAAAGCAAATTTGCTATTCCAGACTTCAGAACAGTGAACGAGTATTGAGATGAGTTTACTTTATGAAATTCTATGATATCTTTAAAAATATGTTTGCGCTACGCTACATGAGACTTGAGTATATATTAGTTCGAAAAATGATTTCAAAATTTTCTTGGGGTAGTTCACGACCCCATGGTATCGCTAAGGGTTAATTATGTAAATATGTTTATAATGCAAGTACCAGGTGTATGCATAAGTTTTTTCCGGTTTAACTAAGAGATGGCGCCAGCGAAAAGCACGCAGCGTATTAATTTGACACATACGACATTATGTTCGTCTGACGTTTAACTACAAACGCACACAAGTTGAGTCCGCCAAAAACTAATGTCTTTGTTTTATCTTTCAGTGATCATGTCGAGTTTTGTGCCTGATAAAGAACATATGCGGCACATTTAAAGTTGCATAACCACCCAATATTTTTTTAACTATTATTTAATTACTAGGCCGATCCCATGTTTTTACATTTTTAATGAACTGTTATTTGCTTAAAAGAATGCCGTAAACCGCATATCATTTTCTTATTTCGAACCCGAGATATCTGCATTTTTCTAAATTAACAGAACTAACATAATTTGAATTTTTGAAAATGACAGAAAAATCTATAGAATAGCCGTGCTTCACAGCAAAGAGGATCCAAAGAGATGAAGCTCTTCTCTGCCCAAAAATTCTGCTCACACGTATTGCTTGTCAGAGAATACGTGTGACTCGTTTCAAACCATGCTGCCTTATGTTGTGAAATAAAATTTTCGGAAAACTTGTCTTGATTGGGGATATTATCAGGCGATTGGGGGAATCACTTGGGAATATTTTCATAATGCTGTTATATAATTGAAAAGTTACATAACTTTATAATGTTATCAAAACAAAAAAAAAATTTTTCAAGATCCTTATTCATTTCATACCTGCAATTTCAGTTTCTTACAAAACTATGTAACTTCAATTATAATATTAACAAATGTTGTTGAAAGCAGCGCGTAAATTGTTGTTTGAATGTCATCAGTTACTGACAGTTTTCCTGTTAATGCTAAGAAAACATGTTACATAATCGCAAACTTGAAAATGAAATATGTCTATATAATCGGCATGAAAACTTATGAACTAACAGTAAGCATGCTAAAAAGAGATCACTAAATTGAAAATAAGTTCATGTGAATAGTAAAAAACGAGCTACACGATTAAGAAATAGTCCAGCTCGATAAGGAGCTGCTCATAAGTCTTTAAGGGAAGGGAAGTGAGGCTACAAACAGCATTACGTAATATTTGAACAGGCTCTAACTTGATTATTTTCTAGATGTAAAATAACTTTGTCTATAGATTTGTAAAATATCAATAAAAAATTTGTTAATTCAATAAAATTTTTGTTTCATTCAAAGGAGTACGTATCTTACCCACAATTCACAGTGAACGCAATTATTACAGAAGTTTAATTTTAAAAAGATTTAAATCAAAAACTTGAGGACAAAACTCCACTCCAATTTTAAACCATTGCAAGTTTTCTTAAAAAAATTTAGCAATATTTTCAGTAAATGAAGCTTGAAAATAGGTTATTTTTTTTGAAAAATATATAAGCCAGACAGAATCTTTAATAAGCTTATGTTTTTAGTGACACTAAGTCTATTTTTCCTTTAATACTTTCCATTTAATAAAATTTGTAATTGAGTTTTAGATTTATAAGAAACTGACGTCGGGCGCGATTGTAAGTGTTTCGGCTAATATCAATGTGAAATTAAAAATTTTCGGCTATATTTTATACTAAATAAGTACAAAAAAAAAATTAAACAAACGTCAGTGCTAACTTATTATGATTAGTAAGGTTGTGATCAAAACATTTATTTTCATGCGATCTGTATAATTATTCGCTTTATATGCAAAAATAAGTTAACTCGTTGAAAGCCGTCATATTAACTTTCTTTTTGGGAAAACTTTGCCTATTTCAAACATTTTACGGCGTGTGGTTTAATTTTTGTCCGTAGGGGCAACATCTTAACGTCGTGGTGAAAAAAATATTTTACTGAAAAATGTTCTGAAATATGAAAATTTCAAAACACAATTGCAATCGTTTTTAGACCTTGCCTAACAAGATATTTAATTTTTTGATTCTTAAAACTCGTTATTATTATTTGAGTGGGCATAATAATGTTCTTTTAATTCCGTTTCCTTCATAAAGAAACTAAGAAAAGAAGAAGAATACTGAAAAAATTTGTAGAAAGTGTGAGGTTAAAATTCCTAATAGACCCATGTAAGTTTAAATTGGACTCGTATGTATTAGTGAAAAGACTTGATTTTTACAACCGTGCAGGAGGGGAAATATTTTTAATTTGGTGAAAAGCCCGACAGCTGATTTTGAGGTACTACTAATTAGTGAAGAAAACTGATTTTTACAACCGTGCAGGAGGGGAAATATTTATTTTTATTTTTAATTTGGTGAACAAACTGACATTTCAATGGAAATGAAAAAATCAGTGGTGAAGTATAATATGACATTTGCCCAATGAGTAGGTTGCAATATGTTAAGATGTTTAACTAAAAAAAGCTAGGAAGTTATTTTTGCATATTTAAAGGACAGAAGACTTGCAAACTATATTATTTAGTACTTTATTTCATTACATTATTTAGAATTTATCTAAATTGCATTGTTTTTTTGACTACATAATAAAATTAGTTCTTTTATGTCCCTAATTTGGACCAAAATGTCCTAAGTGGTAAGGCCAAGAATTTTATTAGTCACCATGGGTGGGTGAGTTTTTAAATGCAGCGACGCGACTGATTTTTTTTGCGTTAGTAGTAGAATTCTGCCGAGAGCTTCATCTCTTTGGATACTCTTTGCTTCACAGTTGCTTTAATATTGCACAATTGCAACGCTTTTCCAGGATTTCGCACACCATACGTCAACCATCTGAGCCAAAATATTGTTCTTTCGTCGCTGAACATTACATTCTCTTAGAAGTCATAATCTTTCATTCTAAGATATTGGCAAAAGTGAGACGCTTAATGGTATTTATTTTTTGAAGCAGTGTTTTCTTTCTTGCTACTCGACATTATGGAAAAGAAATTGTATTTGTCCATCTTGAAGGAGAACTCACACACTAGCGACACTAAAAACGGTTTAGCTCCCCAATCATTCTTATTCCAGCAAGATATTGATCCCAAACACACGGCTTGGAACGTTGAAATGTGGATATTGCATAATACAAATCAACTGATAACGCCACCACAAAGTTCAAACTTGAACCCTATCGAGAAATTGTGGTCACATCTGGAGGATCGTGTAAGAACTCACCACTTTTCGTCCAAAATCAGCCTAAAAAATGTTTTGAGAGAAGAATGGGATAAAATTACATCAGAGTTATGCCGTAAATTAGTCGAATCGATGCCCCAACGATTAGCAGCAGTTCATAGCAACAGAGGGTACCATAAAAAGTACTAATTTTCTTACAAATATTGTTTTAAGTTTGTTGTAAGAGACATGAATCCAAAAATTCATATACTTTTGTGAGAAGAATTTTTTAAGTTTTTCCATATAATGCATTGTTTTATCAAATGTATATATTTTTTTTAAAGTTTTTGAAATGTGATTTGTTAGTTTATGTTTCCTTTAATATAATAGTAAATAAATATGACTGTTTTCATGAAAAACTTTGAAAAAAATATTGTTTCTTTCAATCGCATAGCCAAATTCACAAACTTTTGTGAGTAAGTGTATGTCCTTCTCTAGAAAATAGTGATTGTGTTGTTCTTATAACATTGGTAACCACAATCTTAAATGCCATGACTCATTTGAATGAGAAATATATTAAAGATTTTCTTATTATTAAACTTCTTAATGGTGAATGATTATTGAGTAAAGTAAATCTAAATGTACTTCAACGTCCAAACATTGGTTATAGCCAAAAAATAGCATAACGAGCTAGCGCTCAAAAGGGCGTAGGAATGAGAACGAGTGCGCATCAGTATAAAGAAAAGAAATATGTATGTGTGGATTTTCTTTAACAATAATTTTAAGTATGCATGCAAAATAAACGCTATAAAATATAACTATTGCTTTTACTGTTGATTAACTTTAAATGCGCTTAAGTAAGTGCCATGATTTTGTACTTTACTCTTTAAGGTATAAATGTCAAAACACAAATAAATATCTTTGCATTTGTTTAGCTGTAATCTTTCCGTAAAGTGTAGTTCATAGCTGAAGATAATAACAACGAAGCTGTGCTAGTTCTTAACATCATATATTTTGGCTGTATAAACGCTTCTAAGGCAGGTGAAGAAAATAATTTGAAGAAAAGAATTAAGCTACATATGTATACACAAGCTGTAAAAGCATTTTCTTTTAAATAAAACTTCAAAAACATCTTATAAATGACTTGCCAATTGCATTAAAAGTGTTTTTTCAGCACACTCCTAGCAATTATACACAGTAGTATTTTAATGGTAATTGGATACTCTTCCCTCAAGTAATTCATTCATGAAGTATGTATACTAGGGTGTTTTTTTCTTCGAACTTTTGGAGAGGGATTTTATTTACTTATTTTTTTTTTATATTATAGCTTGAGGAATAAAATAATTGTCCCAACATTTGAGCTTCCTAGCTCAAACCTGTAAACGACGCGGACAGAGTTTACGTCCAATTTAGTTGAAATTTAACGAAAAACCGACTTACTAAAACGCAGAAAAAGTCTGCCTTATGTGCCAAGACATAGAGTTTTGGGATTTTTAGTTGAATGGGGGACGCCACCCACTGTTGTAAAACCACGCCCACATGTTCGTGTACTAAAAATGCGGAAAAAATACGCCCGAAGGAGGTATTTTTATTTTTTTTTTAATTTGCGGTCCTATATGCCTATATAATAGAATCGGGTTTGAAGAAAATTCTCCCAAAATTTCAACTTCCTAGATCAAACCTGCGAACGGCGTAACCACTTTGTTTCCTAATATGTACAATTCATATGAAAAACGAAAAAGCAAAACTTTTTGGCGGAGATGCACATATCGGTTATGCTCTGTCTATTTTAAGAGTTTTTAATACTCACAAATGAAGGATCAGTACTAAGCTACTCGTGAGGTTACATGTCGCACATCGAAGTCTCAAATTATTCCGATACAAGCAATGGTCATGTGAGATGGATGAAAGTTTATAACTGCTGTACCAACATTTATTGTGCTATATTGCGCCCTCAACGTAGAGTTACGTGTGGGTAGTCATTCAACGGCATTAATTCAACGTCGCACATTTGCTATGCAAATAATTCTGTCTGTGTGGTTGCCAGTGATCACAATGTACGGATGCAAATAAATTTATCGTATGTATGAGTATATGGCTTTTATTATTTTCTTATTTTAATCTGAATTTAAACGAGCGTACATATTACCCAGTGGACAATTGAGCAAAGCCTCTGTTAGAGAAGGCCTGCTAGCCACGGCTGTCGTTCGGAAAAATTTGTGCGAAGTGAAACTGTAAAAAAAGTGAAGTGTAGCGAAGTGATGACCAGAGTGGCTGGAAATATGCAAAATAAAACACATTTTTTGCGCATAGAATATGCTTCAAAAAACACCAAAATATGCACTTTAATATGCACGAAAAACAGCTTGAAAATTTTATGAGGACTAGTTCCTGCTCGAAAAAATACATAAAAAAAATCAAAAACTGTGTTATCAGTTGGTTTTTTACATTTGAACATACAAGACTCATATTTGCATAAACTATTAAATAATGCTTCAAATTCTCGAATAAAAAATTGCATCGCTTTTCAATCAGTAGTGCGTTTGAAAAACGAGCTAGGAGAATACTGTTAACAAAACGGGCTTTTTGAAGTAGTATCTTCGTAAAGAATTTGATGGATATCAAAGATTGCAGATAATAACGCTTTCAAATGTGTTACTGATATCCGCACGATTTAGAGTAGCCAACTTTTTGTGCACATTTTCAAAAACTCTTACGCTTTCTTTGAGCTCTAAGCCGGGAGTTCCTAAGTTTAAAATCGAATCAATTATTAAGTAGCATTAAAAAATTACATTTAATGTAGCTTATCTCAGATTTTAAGCTTGTGGATCGCGGCAGTCCTTTTGTTATTCGTATGGCTTCAGCATAATTTTCACTGAGATCTTTAACAGCTACCTATACGTCTTTAAAATTGCCGCTGTAATAAACTGCTGCTTCTAGCCAAGTGCCCCATCGAGTAATAATTGGAGATGGTGGCAGAGGTGTGTTTGGAAATGTAAGCTTAAAGGCTGCCATCGAGAACCCCAAAAATTTTATTTTTATATGAGTTTCTAATGAAAATGCAAAAACATGCAAACTAACCCAAAATATGCTCTAAAGTACCAAATATGCAAAATGCATATGCAATATGCAAATATGCATTTATAACCTATCTGGTGATAACTAAAGCTAACACTCATTGAAAAAACACTCGTGCGAACCGATCCTTATAGCCATATCTTTTGTTTTATTCTAATAAACTGATTTTTTGAACTAATTAATTAAATAAAAACAAAATCGGAATTATTTTGAATTATTAGATATATCGGTCATTTCACGCCAAGCGGACAGGGAAAATGAGGTCATGTTTCCAATTTCAGATATATTTCCATTTGTTGTACCTGTATATGTCCGCGACACAAAAACAAAATATTATTAGAATGGCAACACTGGTTTACAAAATATGGGTCTTTGAATATTTGATAAGTCGTTAGGTATGTACTACTTCAAATGCCATTATTCAGTTTAAGAAATGTCTGGAAAAATGAATAAACCACTGGATTTTATACTTCATTTATTGGCCTTTTAAACGTCATAGTTGGATTTTAAAAATAAATAAAAAATACACTGAAAAAAAAGGGAAGTATTTTTTACATTAAAAGAGAGCTTATATTATGCTTATACTTCGTGCCAAGTTTTTTAATGGTGCGTCCAGCCGTTTTGGAGCTACATATGTATATGCATTGCAATGCTGAAACCCGAGTCGAATCAGTTGATTTTCTGGTGTAGTCATACATATATAAGCCCAAAAGTATTAAAATTTATTCCAAAATTTCTAACCGTGTATGTATTTAGAAATAATGATTTTTGGAGGATCCCAGATTTTTATATCAAAGACTACTTCTTTTATTAGTAACAAGGAATTCACCGTCTCAACTTTTAGGCAGTTTCGTTCTAGTTAGTTCTAGTCTTATCATAAGTTATTTGTGAAAAAAACTCTTTCCGTTGTTGCGCTACTATGTGGCAGACATGAAAAACCATTTGCTAAAATGATGCAAGGTTCTCTTCTGAAGCTTTTTCAGAAAACTCGTGTAATATTAGGAGCCTCCATTCACTATCCGTTTGTCGATTTATCGTTTACGTTGTGCCTGTTCATCGAATACAATGACGGAATTTACATTGTGAGTTTTTAAAGCTGAATTATTTTCTTCCAATTTCACTTGCGGCTAATGGAGATTATTTTAGTACCATTAAAGTTGAACGTTTCTGAATTTTTAACCGGTTAGTACGCTGCAGATTGATTAAATTTTAAGGTAAATTTTGAAAACTAGAGTAACTTTGCATGTTAAACCAGTTGTTTCATATAAAAGGCATGATGATTGGAGGAGGAATGAATGTTTTTGGCATAAACCTACGAATATTACTGTATGCAGACGACATCGTTTTGCTGGCAGATGATGTAAGTGTCATGCAGCGAATGATAGTCCGTCTAGAAAATTACTGCGAAAAATGGAATATGATTGTGAACATGCAGAAATCCAATATCATGGTATTTCGTAAAGGAGGTCGGCTAGCAAAGAACGAAAACTGGTTTTACAAAGACGCTGCAATTAAAATAGTTTCTGAACTTACATATCTAAGGATGATTTTTACGACAAAGATGGGATTCAGAAAGCAATTAATCAATAGGAATATTTCAGCGAAGAATTGCATAAATGCTACTTGGAAAAGCTATATCAGCAAGCCGGCGGTGGCGCTTTCATCAAAATGGAAATTATTCCAATCAGTTTGCAGAGCAGTCCAGTCATATGGCGCACAAGTATGGGGATTCTCATATTTCGAAGAGGTGAATAGACTGCAACGATACTTTATCAAGAGGATGCTGAAATTGCCGGATTTCACACCAAATTATGCTTTGATGTTGGAGACAGGGGTAGAAGACAGTTGTATATACACACTAGCTCTGCACATGGGTTACGTCACAAAAACCATTTTCGATTATCCTGAGCATCGCTTGCCGCATAAGCTCTCGCTTTTGATTAAAAGAAAAAAAGTATTTTGGGCGAAAGAATGGTGCAACTTTGCAACTGATTACGCGGTTGAATATAATGAGTCGGAAATAGCAAGAGAAGTTTGGAAGGATCAGTGTGCAGAAATTATCAGCGCGATCAAACAACGCAACATTTTCAAGGCGCAGCGAGAGCTAGCAGTACGAGATTCTATAAACATCTTGATTATTCGAAAGGTTTATTGTACTTGCAGAGCAACATGCCACAACATCAGAAAGGGCTGATATTCAGAGCGCGATGTGACACGTTAGGCTTGAAAGCAAACATGTTTGATAGAAACAGGCCTCGGACGTGCGTGATGTGCAACCAGCAAGATGATGAGAGGATACAACATTTTCTGGGAAAGTGTCCAGTGCTAAAAGAGTTTAGGGCACAATTTTTTGGCAAAACCGTTCTAAATGAAGTAGAATGTATTGATTTATTAAATGGAAGAGGTACTAGTTTTAAAATTGTAGCATTATTTATTATGAATATGCTAAATTATAGAAAAATTTTATTATATGAGTACGATGTATAGCAAATTTTTATTTTTGTTATCTTTTTGTTGCAACTCAACTACCGACAGACAACATTTTAAGTCATAGTCGTAAGTTCTACTTATTTAAATGTAAAATTTTTTAAATGAAAATATCCAAAATAAAGAACTATAACTAACTAACTAACTAACTATAAAAGGCAATTCAGAATACTTGCTCAATCTTAAAGAAGGACTCCAATTTTTATAACTTTACCATTATTTTTGCATACCGGGTATATACAAATGCACGAACTTCAACATTTGTGTATGAACATACATACACATTAGGGTGTTTCATTTCAAACTTTAGGACAGGGATTTTGTTTATTTTTTCCTATATTATAGCTTGAGGAATAAAAATAATTGTCCCAACATTTGAGCTTCCTAGTTCAAACCTGAAAACTGCGCGGACAGAGTCCGAAAAACGAAAAACCGACTTACTAAAACGTGGAAAAAGTCTGCCTTAGGTGCCAAGATATAGCGTTTTGAGTTTTTTAGTTGAATGGAGGTCGCCACCCACTGTTGTACAGCCACGCTCACATTTTTCGTGTGACTAAAAATGCGGAAAATATACACCCAAAGGAGGTATTTTTATTATTTTTTTTTTTAAATGTGCGGTCATTATGCCTATTTTACGCCCACATTTTTCGTGTGACTAAAAATGCGGAAAAAATACACCCAAAGGAGGTATTTTTATATTTTTTTTAAAAAAATTTGCGGTCATTAATGCCTATATAATAGAATCGGGTTTGAAGAAAATTCTCCCAAATTTCAGCTTCCTAGATCAAACCTGCGAACGGCGCATTTTTTTTGTTTCCTCGTACAATTCGTATGAAAAACGAAAAAGCAAAACAACGAAAAACAGATTTTTTTTTTGCGTTTTAGTAAATTTTCTGATTTTCGTTGTTTTGCTTTTCCGTTTTTCATACGAATTGTACTAAGAAACAAAGTAAATGCGCGGCTCGCTGGTTTGATCTAGGAAGCTGAAATTTGGGAGAATTTTCTTCAAACCCGATTCTATTATATAGGCATTAATGACCGCAAATTTTTTAAAAAAAAATATAAAAATACCTCCATTGGGTGTATTTTTTCCGCATTTTTAGTCACACGAAAAATGTGGGCGTGGCTGTACAACAGTGGGTGGCGACCTCCATTCAACTTAAAAACCCAAATCGCTATATCTTGGCACCTAAAGCAGACTTTTTCTACGTTTTAGTAAGTCGGTTTTTTCGTTAAATTTCAACGGAATTGGACATAAACTCTGTCCGCGCAGTTTTCAGGTTTGAGCTAGGAAGCTCAAATGTTGGGACAATTTTTTTATTCCTCAAGCTATAATATAGGAAAAAATAAACAAAATCCCTGTCCTAAAGTTTGAAATGAAACACCCTAGTACACATGCATAACATACTTGCATAAGTAAAAACTATTTGAAAAGAGATGATTGAGCACATAAGCGCCATTGATCCATTCCCAATCAGCATAAAATGGGAAAATAAAAACTGCCATAAAATCAGTAAACGATGAACTGTTTATGACATGTGAATGGGTCAGAGGACAAACTAAAGCCAACGATATGTACTGTACATACATACTACATACTTATTTTGAGGTACATGACTTTAACTGTTACCCTGTAGATACATACATACTTATTTTGAGGTACATGACTTTAACTGTTACCCTGTAGATACGAATTTGGTTAATATAAAAAAAAAAAATATTTTAGAAGACAGACAAACAACTAGTATTTTTAAAAATAGATACATATTATCATGTGAGTATACCTCGAAAACTAAAAATCATTAAGAGGTAATACGTAATCATACGATACGAAATTGTGTTTTTGTTGATTTTTTTACTGATTACAATTCTGTTTTTCTAATTAATATCTATTTCACTACAGACACCATCAACTTGGTCATAGTATCTCTAAAAAGCCGGCTTTAGTTAGCAAAATCCTAACAAGATAGAGAATACTTCTGCGGTTGCCATTGTCCGTTTAGTACATGCATTTACGTAGAAGCGACAAGCCAATGCGTTAACTCTATATAAAAGTAGCGAATAAAAAGTTCGTTGAACGATTTCTGCTTTTTATATTTCAATTTCAATTTCACGTTTTGTTTATTTTGGCGTTGGTAGAAGAAATAAAAGTACATAAGTATATTAATAACAATTATTTCATTCGATATTTTTACACAATTCTTTAATTAAGGGAAAAAATGTGAGCACAGCTGGAGTACGGCAGAAAAATATTGCTTAAGAGAGCTGATCAACTGACACATAAATGTCATTGAAAGCAAACAAAACGATCTAAAGAATATAAAGAAAAAGAAGGCTGCTAGGGATGCTATCAGAGTAGATATATACATATGTTGGCATCCGGGTTTGTTCGCAACATTTCGAAAATGAAGCAACAGTGAATGTGGATGTACATAAGTAGGAGTAAAAAAAGGCATTTAAGATGTGAGAAAGGCGACTGTGGCTACAGGGAGAGTGGTTGCTATTCCAAAGCATAGCAATGCTGATCCTATTTTGGCACATTCGCCTGCTTTCTCATTTCCGGAAATACCCTTATGACCGGGCATGCAGCAGAGCTCTGTAGTACGCTGTCGGATTGAACGTAGTGACTCACTGCAATGTTCTACACACCTAGATTTTCATGCCCATATTATCCGAGTAAACACACGCTCCTACACCAAACCCCATCTTAGGAAGCTAACCATCTTCACGGATATATCTTCCTTCCAGAACGGTGTCAGAGTTTCACTCTTCTCTTGGTAGAACGTTGATATTGTTGGCAATGTCGAAGTTTAGTATTGGTACTCGGTAGTCCCGCTGTATATCCTGTGAAATAAACCCGTGACCATCAGAATTTTGAAGCTTGATACATTCTTTTAACCTAAGAATCCCTTTCGCCGTCGTACTCCTAATGCATAGGTAGCTGGGAACGAGATGCATTATAATTTCCAGGCCCGCCTGTGGTGTCGATCTCTCTTCTACCGTCTACCAAGACAGGCCAGTCTCTGAACCTTACGAAGCTTGTCAAGTAGTGACTTGGTATTGACAGCCTTCCACCATACTAGCGTCCCGTGATTTAAAATAGGTCTGATGACCGCTGTGTACATCCAATATACTATATACGGTTTTGCACCCCATTTTTTCTCAAATGTTCTATTACACTTGTAAAACTAGTAGGATCATTTTGTTAGGTTCGCCATGCGAAAATGCTCCCCAGACACCAGAAGTCGATGGCACAAATAAAAAAACGCTGCATACCGCACTTGATCACAACGAAGATTTGATGAAACGTTTGCAGAATCTTTAGGAAAAGAGTGCCACCAGAGCTTATGTCATTAAAGAGAGATAGGAGCAAATTTCGGGAGAATCGGCTTACAAGAATTTATTTTAGTTAGTTATTTATTTATTTCATACATAATAATTCTTTTTATAATAATAATTCAAAGAGTTTAAGATTTTTTTCTTTTTCTACTTAATTATTACATTTTAATTTAGATATACAATATTTTGATTTAAACTCGAAGTCTTATGGAGGCAAAAATTTACAAAAACCTATTTGAATAGTTTTTAGATAAAATACCTTAAACTACTTACTTATACTATCTAAGATGAAACTAGTTCATTGATATAACTATAATCAGAACCCATATATTTGATTAGAAAATTTTGAGTGAGCCTATTTATCTTGTCAGAAACTTTCTCAATGTCAGCCAAGGCATGAAGTGTATTGGTGGAATAGAACCATGGTAGGTTATACATAAGCTTACAAAACTTGTTTTGGGAAACTTGTAATTTTTTTATATGACAGGAAGCGCTAGTAGACCAGGCTGGTGCTGCATATAACATAACAGTGTGGAAAATAGATGATAAAATTAGTTTCTTGTTGCTTATAGTGAGACTTGACTTCATATGAATAAAAGGATAAAGAAGTCTAATTAATAGGTTTACCTTATTTATTGTATAGGAGATGTGATCTTTGAATTTCAACTTTGGGTCAAGAATGATGCCTAAATATTTTACTTTCTGATCCCAAGCAATAGCAAAGTTGCTAATGTTAATGTTCGATTGTGTTCTATAACAGGGTTTTCGCTTTCTAGTGAAATATATTGGGAATCACTGAGATCCATATGAACCATCCATATGAATCAATGTCGCTTTGTACTCTCGACCAGAATTGGATGAATTTATTTCAATGGCATCACTGCTATTCGTCCAATAGTGGAATGTGGAATGCTCACCTCTAAAAATTATATTTTTAATCACTTCGCTTATTATTCATGAAAACATGACATACATAAAAAATTTCGTACATTGGCAGTGTTATGTACTTAGTACCGCAACAGTGACAACTTTATTTTAACCCGTATCTGAAATATCCCTAAGTCATGAAATATTGACCGAAACTTAGATTTCAGCTGTCCATTTAATTAATTATTAATTTAATTCCACTCAATTTTGCTTCGTGTTGCGATATGGATTCTGTTGTATCTGAAACACGGAAATATTGAGAAAATCATTTTTGAAGTGTATTTTTATTTACCTTTCTTTTTAGATGTTGAAGGATTTTTGTTGAGGAATTATGGCAGCCTACAGCTCCATCTTATTAGGTTCAGGTTTGATTTCGTCCAATCTTGCTTTGAGTTGACAACTGTCCCAAACTCGAGCATCATGCCGTCAATCACAGACAATCTAATTAACTCCAAGATAACCACAAGCAGCAGGTACCTTTTGAAGAAATACCTATACATTCAGAGAATAATATCCTTTTCAATTGAGGTAATGGACGACATTATTGCTCCAACATTTGATGCGCACGTGGGTGTAGTCAATTGCTTCAATAACTGTGGGAAATCGAGCTATTTGATAAAATTTATTTTTTATTTCATTTAGTTCATTGCTAATTGGAAACTGAATGCAATATGGCAGCAGTAATGCGATCCTTTTGGAAACACATAAATTTTATTATTCTTCCAATTGTTGTCTGTTGCCTGAGACAAACCGTGCAGATGAGCTGCAATGCATTTACGTGTTAAAGAAACAAAATTTGCTATAGACACATTTACTTTGGAGTTTGGTGCAACTTACCAATATCACTTTAATGAACATTCCTTCCAAGAAATCGCAAGTTGCAGAGGACTTGTGTGGTTATTGGGCCAGGAATACCTCTATAATTGTTCGGTGCATTAATACCTAAAGCGACATTTACAAAATGCACTGCGACTTCATCAAATCGGTTCCGACAGTAAAAGTCGTCATCATCATCATATTTGAAGAGCATCAAGTCTTTAATGATATATTTTTGGACTAATGCTTTAGTTAGTTTCTAATTGTACTATTTTACTTTTAAGAAATGTTAATAAAAAAAAAATAATTTTGGATGTCTCAACTCTCTTATAATTTCTCCAAAGCGAAACATTTTGCAAAGATTTTACTTTACACATTTTAACAGATTGCTAACTGATTTGTTTGTTTTAAAGTTAAAGTATGCTTTAAGCGTTAGAGTATGCTGTAAATCGACTACATATAAGTGACTTAGAGCATACTCTATTTAAAAGCATACTTTACTGATTTTAAATTGTACTTTATTTTGACTTTGGTAATGCGGTAATGCATTCACTCTACTTATAAGTAATTTTTGGTACATTAAAAATTGGTGCATTCTGAAAACTGGACGAAGGATTTTATAAAAAAATGTTTTTTTTTATTTAAGCGGCTCACAAAGAATTTTTTTTTTAGTAGAAATTCCATAACTTCAGAACGAATAAAAATGAAAAATTTTTGTTGCTATCGACAAAAAAATTTCATGGCTTTTTGGAGCAAAATTTTGTTTGAACAGTCTTACATGGTGCAAATGAATGCGTTGTTGAATTATGTCTTTCTGAAGGGAAAATAACTAGCTCTTATATACATATATCATAATTAGATCACAATATTCCAGATTATTAAAAGAATTAATAAGCCTAACGTTAAATGTAATCGCAGGATGTCAATAAATTACATAACCACAGGAAAAAGTATAAAAAAAAATTTTAAAAGTGCATTAGATTTTTCAACAATTTTTGAAAATATTTCAATAAAATTTGTACAGGACGACTCCACGAAATATTTCTCGACGAAGATTGTTTTCATAAAGTTTATCATTTTCTTTCAATTTTCTTCCATATTCCTGTGAATCAGTCCCTTTCCGTTGTCATACTGTATTTATAATAAAATAGCAATATGTTAAGCTTAACGTTTTTAATAATAAATCGCTAATAAAACATAGCATATTATCCAAGGCTCGATTAATTAATCAAATATGGAAAATGAAACCATGATGATAGGAGTCAAAAATATTGCTTCCACGATTGCAATTGCGAATGCAACCAATTTCAATCGACGTTTCAAATTTCTCCAACATTTCCCGATTTCCTCTTCTAGCGATCGTATCCGCGATAATTTCGGACGGCCGAGTTTCCTGCTAACCTAAAAGATTCATTATAACGTTTGACGGCAGACAAATTGGCGATTTCCGCGACGTTTTTAATCTATTTCCACTTTCGCCTTTTTATTTGAATAGAAATTGGATCTTGATGGCATCTGATGAGCAAGTTGACATTAGATTTGAGCCAAGACCAGCCTCTTTTCAGAATTCGGCGAAGACTATTGTTGCTTTACACTTGTAAATTCTGGAGCAGAGCGCCAGGGCTGTCGCTGTCACTTCAATCGCAGTTTTTCACTGCATCTTTTATGAAAACACTGCACTTTCAGAAAAAAAGTTTTGCAAAAGTAATCTGGCAAAAAATTTCACAATAACTCCTGGATTATTTACATTTCGAAGTTCACAACACTGAACTTTTAATTAATCTTACTGTAACATTACTGGAATTTGATCAGCTTTTGACACTTTGTTTTAACTTTTCTATTCAACTCTTTTCGTGCAAAGCTAAAAATTACATTTTAAATCTCCATTCAGTACATTTCCACAAAACCCAAATGCCAATACTGATGTACATTAGACTGACCCAGAAAAAATCGAAAGTGCTCGGATTTTCAACACTCTTCGTTTTTTTGAGTCCATTACGTCTTGTGATCATTTTCTGATGTTTAGAAGAAAAATATATTAACCCTTATTACTCCCAGGTCGGCCGTTTTTGAAAAAAGTTTCGTTTGAAAAAACGTAATTTTTTGAGGCATTGCCCAACCGACCGTATGCGTATAAAATTTTCCACTGAAGCACTTACTATATGTTTTGGACTCGCTGAACAAGATCCAATAATTTTTTTTCATTTTATACGGTATTTGTTCCATTTTCAGAACGTTTCTTCGCGAAAATGCCAAAAAAATGGATAATTTTATCATAAAACGGCCGATAAATATTACTGAACATTTTTTTTTCGTGAATCGAAGCTTGTAACGTTGTAGAAAATGTAAAAAGATATAAAAATTATATTTTCAGAATTTTTTTCACCTGCATTTTCACGTAAGACAAGCAGAAATCCGAGAGAATAATCGCAATTTCACGTACAAGTGTTCATTAGAGTGACAAAAAAAAAATCAAGTTTTCGATTTCTATGTTGCTTATATAAAAAATTGAGGCCCTGAAAATTAGTTCAAGAGTTTGGAGACGGAAATGATGATATATTACAATTATGACAATGCTGGAAACACACCAATGCAAGAACAAACAGTTTGTGAAAATATGAACCCACTTTTTTCATTTCTGGAAGAAAAAAAGCAGGAAAAGCAAAAATCAAAAAAAAGTGATATTGTCACTTTGGTAAGAGAATATATAGAATGGCAAAACATTTCGCAACAGGCAGATCCTTTGGATTTTTGGAAGGTTGTTTTTTAATTAACAAATTTATATCGTCATATATTTAATAATGAACTTTTGTTTAAAACTACAGCTAATTGAAAATAACTTTTCACCCATGAAAAAAGCTGCATTGAAATATTTGTGTGTGCCAGCTTCTTCGGTTGAATCAGAAAGAATTTTCAGTAAAGCTGGGATTATTGTTTCTGATAGACGAAGTAGACTAAAGCCCAAAAATGTTGACATGTTGATTTTTTTAAATAAAAATCAATGGCTAGAAGGGCTACAATAAAAATGTATGACCATATTCTATGGCAGTTTTCATGTACATATGTATTATACTGTGTTGATATCAATAAATACAATTGAATTTAGTTGCCTAAAATGCATTTATATTATTTCATTTTTTTTATCATTATTTATGAACATTTATGTTTAATTTCATAATTATAAAAGGATTTATCAAAAATTTCAACTTTTAAGACTATCGATAGTTATCGATAGTTTTTTTCAAACTATCGCATACTATCGATAGTGCTGACTATCGATAGTTTTCCACCTCTAGTGAGGAGAGTTTACGTAGACATACTTTTCATCTTTTTGATATAAAAAGCAACTTATTGAAAACTTTAAATGCGTTTTTCTACCACTTTATGTTTTTTGAGTTATGCCAGTCTTGAAGTAAATGAGCAATATATACTTTTATAATTATTATTTTTACAAAGTGTACTGAAATATGATATAGAGGCACAAAATGACACAATGTGATTTATTTAATTTTAACAAATATTAGCGGTATTCACGATCTGTGATATTTTTAGTATTTTTTGTAGATATTTACAATTTTTGCTATAGATTGTGAGTGCTCTAAAATGTTTTTTTGTTTGTGTTGACGTATGTTGAATTTGACATGATTCATAATTTAAAAGTTCTTGCAATTTGCCAAACTCATCATTGAAAATTAAAAAATTTGGGGCATTTGTACTAAAGTAAATCTGTTCCAAAAATAAAAATCCCGAGAACCAGTGAAAAAACAAATTTATTAAACTACATTATAGAAGATGCAGAAAATTTAATTGAGGACTTGAATGGTAAGTTGTAAAATAAACGAGTACTGTTTTAATATGTATAATTAATTGAAATTTCAATTAAAGATGCGGATGAAGCTGTCGATGTTATACTGTAGGAGACGATGGAAGAAGTTACTCTAGTCTTGGAATGTCGCCGTAGAATTGAAATAAATGTTCCAAAATCATATGACATGCAGATGCAGATGATATGGGTAAATAAGACTCTGTTCTCATACTTGGTGTCTCTTCTTGAAAACAATTTGGAATTTGCAAAGCCACACTCATGCAAGCAATTCTCCATCGAACTATAGTTAGCCATTTTATATAGACTTGGCGCTTACGGATAAAATGCTTCCATACGAAAAATTGTATCAATTTTCGGAGTTGGCGACGGGGGAACAATTGATAAAATAACGGCCAGAATCTTCAATGCATTTTTGAGCATGCAATCGAAGTTCATTTTCTGGCCAGTCAAATCAGAGCGTGAAAAAATTGTTGCAGAAACATTTAATGAATTGCCGCACTGTATTGGTTATGTAGATGTCACTGAACTGAAGCACCTTCCAAAGAGCATGTCTCGTATTTTTCGTAAAGTCGACAATATTCAATAAGAGCCCAAGTCGTTTGTGATTACAAACTGAGGATCCGACACTTTATTGTTGGACATGTAGGAAGCAGTAATGATGCACAAATTTGTAAGTAATGTTCGCTATTCAAGCATGAAGATGAGTTTTTCTCAACATACCAATGGATTGCTGCTGTTTCTGCCTACCCATTATCAAGCACAGTTATAACGCCGTATAGAAGCAACTCTCAGCACCTAGATGCCGCGAAACGTAAAGCGTTCAGTTTGCAGCACACCAAATATGGAGTCGGGATAGAACACTGCTATGGAATTCTGAAAGAAAAATTTAGAAGCTTGTTCGTGAGTTCACAATGATGCAAGCCAAATATTTTGTTGTGACTGGTTCCGAGTCTGTTGCATTCTGCACAATGTTCTCATCACTGACAACGATGCCAACTGCAACAATATTGATTGCAATGAAATAACTGAAGATAATAATTCTTCTGTTGATTCTTCTGGTTCAAAAAGAAATTAATTCGAAACTAAGCGCCAATCAATATATCAAATAATGTTTATTATATATAATATATAATAATAGAGTTTAGCTACTACAGCTATTATAGCCTTCTTAGCTATTTAGCATTGAAGCTTTATACCAAGTAAAAAGCTTATTCAATAAATAATGGAATAGAAAAAATTATCATGCACATTAATTTGTAATTTATTTTATAATTTTTTCTTAGCTTTATCGCACTTTCTCAACATACCCACTCACACCATGTAAAAATAGACATATAGATATTAAAATAATTATATGTATAAATTTACGTGGTCCAAGGCATAAATGTGAGAAAAAATTTACCCAGCATGCTGTGGGGCTCGGACAACACAAACAAAAAAATTCACACCACCATTAAGCTACAAATTTAGCTACAGTTAGTTTTCAGTCTAAGCTTGAGTTGACCTTTTGACAAGCTAATGTTATAAACTTTGCAATTATTAATAAGCGTTGTCATGCGATTAAAAGGAGCTGTAGCCATATAATTAGTTCTACTAACCGGTTGGTAAAATAATTGATAAGTGTTACGAGTACTCCTCCGATTAGTATTAAAATGTATGTAGTTAAGAAGCTCCGGTGAGGCAAGAGACCCAGTTACAAGTTGATGCAGATAAAGTATATCCGCAATATTTCTACGCGAGCTCAAAGACTGCATATGTAGTAACTTCAAACGATCCTCAGAAGGAGGAAGGCTTAAAGGGTCAATCCAGTTTAAGCCATTGAGAGCAAAACGAATAAAATTTTTTTGAATTCTCTCAATTCTATTTATATGAATATTATAAAATGGTGACCATACTTGGCTGGCATACTCTAAGTGAGGTCGCACTATTGTATTATATAAAGTCACCGTTACTAAAGGGCTATTAAATTCTTTTGCCCACCTCTTAATAAAGCCAAGCAGAGATGAGGATTTTTTACAAATTTGATTAATATGCTCATTAAAAGTCAACTTAGTATCAAAATGTATACCTAGGTCTTTGACTACATCGACACGACAAATATTTTTTTCTTTTAATTTATAATCAAATTCCACAATAGTTTTCTTCCTGGTAAAAATCATAGCTTGGCATTTATCAGGATTAAGATGTAAGTCATTCTTAGAACACCAAACTTCAAAGGATTTCAAGTCAGACTGAAGTGGAAAAGTATCACAAACCCCCTTTACGTTCCTGTAAATTTTCATGTCATCTGCATATATTAGCAGATGGGAGTTTTTAATAATATGTGTAACGTCATTTATTGCTAAAATGAACAGGAGCGGCCCCAGGTGGCTTCCTTGTGGAACACCTGATGTCGCGCTAAATGGGGAGGAAAACACTCTCCTAAATTTTATTTGATACGTACGATCAGATAAATAAGATTCAATCCAGCTGACAAAACTTAAAGGAAATCCAAGCTTCTTTAACTTAAACAAAATCAAATTATGTGGTAATTTATCAAATGCTTTACTGAAGTCAGTGTAGATGCAGTCAACTTGCCCACCAGAGTCCAAAGAGCTTAATGCAAAAGAGGTGAAATCAATGAGGTTAGAAACTGTAGATCTGCCATTAACAAAACCATGCTGACGAGTTGTTATGACTTCACTACAGCACTCCTTAACCTGATCGTATAAAATATGTTCAAAAACTTTCGGTATTGATGATAACTTAGCCACGGGCCTGTAGTTTGAAAAATCATTTTTACACCCTTTCTTGAAAATGGGGCTAATGTATGCATTTTTCCAAAATTTAGGAAAATAGCTTTCTCTAATTGATCTATTAAATAAAAAACTGAGGGGCTGACTCAGCATAGAGCTGCAGTTAACTAAAACTGTCGCAGGAATACCATCAGGCCCGGAGCTGAAATCATCATTAACAGATGAAATATATTTCTCTATGAGGTCAGGAGAGAAAGATATCTCATTAACCGAAACTAAAGGGTCGTTATCCATATATTCAAAATAGTTGATTTCAGGGCTAAATAAATCCGTAGAAAATGATTCCTTAAACAAATTGGCAAACAACCCGGCTATAATTTGTGGGTCGCTAGTGAGCCCATCAACTGTTTTAAACTCAGATGGAAACCCGTCAGATTTTTTTTTAGAATTAATAAAACCCCAAAAATTCTTGGGGTCATGAAGAATATTCAGCCTAATTTTATTCAAATATTCAGAATAAACTAAAGCTGACATATCTTTAAATTCAATAAACAGTCGCTGATAAGCAACAAGGTCATTTCGGTCCTGGCTACAAACGTATTTATTCCATGCCCTATTACGGCCATTCCGAATTTTTTTCAAATCCTTTGTATACCAAGGGTACGAGGAATTATTAACGTACCTCTTTGTATATGGCACCGACAATGCTATGGCAGAAAAAAGTTCACCATAGAAAAATTTAATGCAATCATCAAATGTATTGTTATTAAAAAAATTTAGTAAGTCGTCTAATTTATTTCTTAAATTTTCGTTCAATTTCAAAAAGTCAGCTTTCTTAAAATTGAATTCGTAAATATTAATGGATGAACATGCATTAGTCAAATTTTCATTGTCAGATTGGTACACAATACTCAAAGGTGGATGATAGGAATCTACCGTAGACAGAGCATGGATAGCATTTCTTACAACAACATTGCTACTATTTGTAGCCAAGACTAAGTCAAGTTGTCGTCCGTGGCAATTAGTTATACAACTTACTTGTTGTAAATTTGAAAGTATTTCGTCAACAAAAATTTGTTATTGTCGAGTTTTTGGACAAGATGCATAAAAATATGTACCATCGTCCGAAGGAGTCCATTTTAGGTCAGGCAGATTAAAGTCACCTAACAACAAAATGTCATCATTAGCGTCTAGTTCATTAATACTATGTTCTACGGCCATCGAAAGACATTCGTAGACATCTGCGCTACTATTTGGAGGAACATAAGTGTTAAGAATGTATAAATTAGTGTTACAATGTATAACTTTAACACATAACAGTTCAATATTAGATGCACAGGCAATTTCGACTAATGAACTAGTTAAATGATTTTTTATAGCTATTAAGACGCCTCCACCAACAGAAGAAATATCTTCCAAGTGTCTGTCTCTTCTGAAAACTTGGAAACTATTATCAAAAAGTTCCATATTGAGAAAACTGTTATTTAACCAAGTTTCGGTAAACACGATAATATCCTCAGAGAAATTCTGAGTTGATAAAAAGATATCTTGCGTCTTGGAACGCAAACCCCTTACATTTTGATAGTAAAGGGATAGCCGTTTCAGTTTTTTGAATTGGAACGGACAGTGTGTCGGACAGTTTTATTAATTTTTTTCGACTTGAATTCAGAAATAAAGATATTATCTACCCATGCATTAGAATTTAGAATGGCAGAAAAATAAGAAGTCGCCACTGTAATTTTAAAAGACGCATGAGTTGTTTTATTACCGATTTTCCTGCATGAAATGAAGGCGTCGGCAGGAATAATATGTTTTTGTCTGATAAAGTTTTTAACATTGTCAGTGGTAGTGTTATGTTGAAGTCGTGAAATAAAAATAGATTTTAACCTTGGCAATGCCTGCAAAGAAACAGGAGGCACAATCGCATCAACCTCCCGTGGATTGGGAATAACTGAAATCGAAAGAGCACTAATTAAAGAGGAGGGAGGGGACGGAGGGTTAGTTACAGAAATAGTAGCAGGAAAATTGCGAAATCACCAAATCTCACCAAGGTGAGGGAGTGGGTCTGAATTTTCAAAAAACCACCTCACGTAATTTATGGACGTCCCCTTATAAAGATTGCGTTCTTGCAAAAAATTTGACGTTCAAAAATTTTAAATTTATTTTCTGTTAAAAATGATATTTAGTCCCAAAATTCGATTTTTCCATATGAAAAATGTAAAAAAATCGAATTTCCATAGAAAAAAAGTAAAAAAACCGAATTTTGGGACCGAATATTATCTAAAATAGAAAAAAATTAAAAATTTTTTAACGTCAAATTTTGCGCAAGAACGTCATCTTTATTATTCAAGCAAGTTCAGGTATCGATTTTGTGAAGAAAAAAAGTTACAAGCAAAAAATAAGTATCTTTAGTAGTGTTTCACCGAGGCTACGAGGCAGCCTCGTTTTTGACTACGAGAACGAGGCGAGACCGAGGCGAGATGGAAAAATAAATTTTCCTCGCTTGACCGAGGCGAGGCGAGATCACACGGCATCTCGCCTCGTACTCGCCTCGGCCTCGCCTCGTCCTAGCCTCGTTTTCGAAACCAAGAGCGAGGCACGTTTTGACGAAATCTGAACTCGTAAGAATCATATGCAGATTCAAAATATGAATGTAATTTTTATAATAAAATCTATATTTAACAAATATTTTTGTATTTTATTTTGAGTAAACTACTTTGTTTTGTTTTTAATCCGCATGTGCTTCTTACGAGTTCAGATTTGGTCCAAGTGCTAATGCGCAGAAGTGCTTGGATCGCATCAGCTTCTATGCGACTACGCCTCGATTGATCGATTAGGGAAGCATGTAAGGCTATAAGCAAAACTGCATGATTGACAACACTGCATTGAAATTTATTTATTCTAATAATCTTTTTAAGAACCGGTAAGGTGAAGCGAAACGCACAGGGTAATGCTAGTAAGTATATAAATAAAGATCAATATGTGTATGTTCGTTGCTAATGGACTCCTAAACCGTTCAACCGACCGACGAAAGATTTGACATACATATATGTTTTTTATGATTTGGGATGCTCCGTAATATAGTTTACGATAAATGGGTGATGCCACCCCCACATAAGAGAAAAACAGAATTCATCATATATTATCAACAACTTGATGCAGATTAATAAAACTTGGTATATTTATAAAAGGTAGAGGCATAACTAAGATTCAATTAATAAAATGGGCGGTACCATGCCTTCAATATATGAAAAAAATTAACTTTATCATATCTCAATATCTATTTGACGTAGATAAATAAGATTTGGTACATATTTTGCTTATAGTTTGTAAAAGGTTCATAGCTTAGTTTGGCTTGGAAAAATAGGCAATGCGTCTCCTTCCCATATACGAAAAGAATTAAATTCATCATATCTCATCCAATTCACCAAAAATAAAAACAGATATTTTATTTTACTTCTTGAGGCTTGATCAGCCTATCAGCCCTGATACATACATAATTTTTTATTTATTTTAATAAAAACCTCGCTTTTTTACCGAGGTGCCTCGGCCGAGAACGAGGCGAAGCGAGGCGAGGCATGTAATGGCAAGATCTTGTCCGAGGCCGAGGCGAGGCGAGGCGAGACTTAAATTTATAAAACGAGGCGAGACCGAGATCAACTAGAACCTCGCCTCGCCTCGGCCTCGGTGAAACACTAATCTTTAGCCAAAAAGGACCTTCAGGAGAATCAAAACCGCTCCATTGGTTTTTCTCGTAACGAAAAAAAAATGACGCAGATATCGTTTTTAAGGATCCTTCTAACTTTAGAGTCGGTGTCTGGCTGAATCTATTTTTCGACCCGGTCTAATGATTATGCAATATTAACGCTGTGTGCAGTGACATGCGAGGAAAATTGACTGATGTCAGCTCAGGGTAAATGTCTAAACAGAATTGGGACGTGCGATTTATCTTCTGTGTCAAATTGCACCAAAAAAAAAGAATTAGTTCTATTCCTATGCGATAAATTTTGTAGTGACAATTTTGTACTCACTACAAACGTATAGGAAAATCTCTACGATATTGCACGTCCCAATTCTGTTTAGCATTAATTTAGGGCAGCTAGGTTATTATATAGGTAACTAGGCTACACGTCAGCGTTCAAAATTGACAAGGGTACAAATGCACTTCTACGACTTTTATTTCCAGTAAAATTTTTTGAAAATATGTACGGAATTTAAATATGCGTATGTAGATTTTTTAGAAAATTTGTCTAAAATACTCCATAGGAGTGGTTTTGAAGGCTTTGTATAAGTGAAAAAAAACCTTCTTTTTACATGAGGAATAACTTTGCCTCAGTCACCAAGCCTCTCAGAGCTTGACGCGTAGACCGAATTCTGATGGCAGGTTCGAGCTCAACGATCCCAAATAACCCTAAGTTGATTTTCTTCCAAGTTTATGCCTCATTTTTCCACACTGTTTAATTAGGAACTTAATCGGTAGTAATACAAAATTGATATATCTCTCAACTTTTTGAAAAAACGCTAGAAAAATTCACCTTTTTGGTATATGCAGTATGCACATGTACATAGGTGATACTGTTAGATGTTTTCAACCCATAAGGGCGTTGCACATTCAAGACCACGACGAGTGCAAATACATGCCGCTTACGCAGTTGCTTTTGCAACTTGGTAGTTTGCACTTGAATTCGTATCGATTTCTACAATTTGAATTCTTCGTGACCAGACACATTTGTTGTTCTACTTATTTATATCTTTCCTTATGCTCTTTATCCTTTAACTTGATGTTGAAGAAATTGTAGGACGGTAAATCACCTGAAACACCTTGGCACAATTTTGATGAAAAGTACTAATACCCACTTCTAACGCTGTATGGATATATTTCGCTATAAGTTGTAATTACAGACGAATACTTTGGGTATTTTTTGTATTAGCCTAGTCAGTAAAAAACCCTTTGCCATGTAAAAAAATTTCTGCTTCACCACCATTTTTCATATTATGTGACTTTTTTAAACTGATTTCATATTTGCACCCAGCAGATTTTGGTCATCGATAGTAATCTAAACTTTCATCTATCTCATAGGCTTTCTATCGCCTCCAGAATACATGATTTTGAACACGGCGTTGTCATAGCAAAAGTATTGTATGATTCTTTGCATTACCAAGTATATAAGCTTTACAGCAATATAAGAAAAAATATGAAAAAACTGACCAAGTATCGAACTCACGCACTATGAGTTATGAGCTCACAACACTTCGCAATTGACCATAATGTCTATTGTTACAGATATCTATTTCATCATTGTGATTTTGATAAATTTTGTTTATGCATGAAACCTTCGCTTACCTCATCATGCATGTTTTCTCCATCTAAGTATAATACATGAAATCGATTACAAATGATAAAAATGGTAATGCATGGTTTCAAAAACTGCTGGGCAGTTCAACTAGCCACCATAATGTATTCCTTAAATTCGCTTTTATTTTCTTTAACTTGAAATACCAAACTTAATAAAAATGTTCCTTAAGGGACATATTTTTTTTTTTATTTTCTTAAGGGGAGGGTAACGTTAATTCGTACAAAAACAGGCATATTTTTGTGAATTTTTTTCGACAATACAGGTTAAATCTATTTATTAAAACCAATAGTAGATCAAAGTATAACATTTGAAAAATATTTTGAAAAATTTTCAGGTAGAATTATTGAAAACTACGGCAATGGCAGCAATTATTTGGAATCGTCTCAGAAAAAAGTAGAATTGCGGTGCACACGATAAGTCGGAGCTGGATCATCTGAAATCAAAAAAAAAAAACGTTTCGTTAGATAGATAATCGATTTCCCTAGGTAACGTTTTGGGATTTTTTTTCAAATTTCAATTTTTTTAATTTTTGGGAACACTTTGAAGTGAAAAACGCGATTTTTACAAAATAAAAAAAAATCGGATAATTTGTTATTATAAAATAATAAATATTGACATATTTGAATTATGTACAAAAGTGTTCAAAATTTCAAAAGAATAGATGAATAAGTTTTGAAGTTATGGTGTGCACCGACTTTCAAAACGTGAATTGTGGGAAAAACGCTTTAAGGTTTTAAACGTGCACTGAGTCATGTATGAGACACGGTTGCTATAACTGCTGTATCTTCGTTGTTTTGCTCCGATCCGTCGCAAATTTTCACACAATATTCTTGAAAGGTTTTTCGTTTAGATAAAAAAAGTGAAAAAAAAGTACGTTAAATACGTTACCCTGACTTTAATTCATGCCAAAACAATCCTAGAATCAAAATCATGTACCGATTTTAACTCAAAATTTTTTTAAATCAATTTTTCTATAAGACTTTGATGAAGATGTATAGCATTTTGAAACTTCAAACGCGTTTTTCTCGAAACCATCTTTTCAAAATCGTCAAGCAGTAGAACTTAAAAAGTTTATATTCGATTGACTTGAAATTTAATTTCATTGTTTGATTATCTGTTGAAGTACACAAGATTTTAGCGATTAATTAACAAGAAAAAAAGTTATAAGCAATTTAAGTCGATTTTTTCGTTGAAAACACGATTTTTTGTTAAAAAATTTGACATTTCACGAAAAAAAAATTCTATAAATATAATCATGAGTACTTCAATAACAAATCTCATGTAAATAATGAAAAATTTTGTTTTTTTTTTGTTATAGGTGGAGTTGGACGAGACTTCTACTGCTCGCCGCGGAAGACCTTTTTGAAAAAGTGGTTCACGGTAATCACTGCACAGTCGGCGTTTTGTAAAATAAATATTAATAAAAAAATTTTTTCTCTTCTTCAAGAGTTGCTTAATCCAATGTTATATTATTTGTATACCTTTAATCTCAAATGTTCTTTAAAAAAAAATAATTAAAACAGTCTTGGTTTTTAGAGCATAAGGGAGATATAACCCCTTAAGCCAGCACTTGTGGATTTCCACCGATCTATGATTGATTTTGAGAAAATTTCATTTAACATTATGAAATTCAAATATGTGAATAACAGAAAAAGGAGAGCTTGCACGTCTATACTCCAATGCTGAAAAAAGTTGGAACAAAAAATTGTTTTTGATAGCATAAGAAAATGATTGAAACGATTGAGCCATTCGTTAAATAAAAATTTGAAATTTTAAATTTTTTTCTTGCGCAGAAACTCCCAAGTTTCAAGTTAAAAAAAAAAATAAACTAAAACCTACTTAACTAAACTTCTTACCCATAAAATAAACACAATCTAAAAAAGTTGAATTATACTAAACCAGGACCAACAGCTGATTTACGATAACATACTTGTAAATATGTGCAAATTATTACGAGTATGTACGCTCATAGGAATATACTAACAACACTGCGGTGTGTGTTCATCTACTCTTACGTTAGTATCTATACAAATCGACCTAAAAAAAATGCAATTTATGGTTGATGAAGATTGTAAAAAATAGAAAATATTAACTGGTTGTGGCAGCACCTGAACAAAAAAAAAAAGAAAAATATGCGTGTAAAAAGTTTTCTTTGTGCGCAGGTGTTATCTGTAGCAAAAATTTTTAATATTGAAAATTTGAAACTTTGCACACACTGCGATGTGACGAATATCACAAATACGGGTATTAGACAGGCTTTATTATGACGATGCCAGAACCATCCGCACCAGCATCAGGCATGTGGCGTGCCGCACCAGCACGAAGAGCAGCCGCGGTAAACAGAACGGAAGACTGTGCATAAACATTCCCTACAATTTACACACAATGCTAGTGATGCATGGCGCTGGTTATCATTCTTGGGAGCTCTTCTTGTATTTGTTTTCACCTGCTCCGGAAGAGGCAGCACAGCACCAGCACCGTCTTGTTGTGCACGTAGCTTCAACATGAGTACGAGTGTGAATATACAATTGCAGACGAGCAAAATGAGTCTCTGGCATTCCAGTTTTTATTATTTCCTTCCAAGAGAAATCTCACTTATTACGAGGTGTTGCATCGTTAGACATTCGACACGTTTCTTGCCGTCATGCTGTCGACTCGTCATAGTGCGATGAAATCCGGTGTTGTGCGACATGAGTTATCTGTATACAGATTGCATGCGGCGCGCGCTCAGAGCGTCGTGTGGTCGTCATTGTTGCCGTCGTCGTCATCATTACTAAGGCCATATATATATCACCAACAGGTATGATGAATGTCGTTCCTGAGCCAAACTGAGTCCAAGCAGTACACAAAACTGTATTGGTTAGCTAAGATAGATATTTAATTACTAAAATATATGACTAGATACTAGCTGTACCCGCTGTACAACCCCGCCTAAATTTTTATGCTCCTTCTACTTAAATGGAATCAAGAGGAGTAATTTCGGTCATCTAACAAGTCATTTTAATTCAATAAAAAAATTATTTTGTGGAAAGCGATGATATGATGATTTTTAATTCAATCAGAGAAATCAGACGTCCAAGAAGTTTGTATTGAATTTTCACTATTTCAAGTGTCCATTTTAAAAACGTCCTAAATTTTATTTATAAAAAATCATCTGAATGATAGTTGAATTTTGACAGTTCAAAATGGTTCAAAATTTAAATGCCACCTTTTGTTGGATGACCTATTACATTCATTTTACGACTTAATCAGAGATTTTTAGTAAAAATACCTATTCTAAGTAAAATTAAATAATTTCTTTATTACTTTTACTTCAAAAAAGCCGAAAAATATTTATACTTTGACTTAAATGCTCTCTTATTGGCGATTTATTAGTTCCTGAAAAAGTATTGCCGTAAGTACATATTTTGACTTAAGTATTGCCTCACGGTGGGCTTTAACCAAGCTTAAATGACAAGTTGAGTTACAACAAAAACTTGAATGTGTAATTATTTGGGATGTTAAGCATAGTTGAAATACGTCAAAAAGAAAAATATCATTAGAGCTTTTTTTTAATTCCTTATTTACCATTTCTTAGTTATATTATTTATGCTCCCTAGGTATTCGGAGTCTTGAGTACTGTTAGGTCGAATTTCAAAAAATATGCAATTTTTGCGAAAACAGCCGAATTCAATGTTTGATATCTCTAGGCCTGGTCTCCCATTTTCACCAGATGGTGTCTCATTTAATATCGAATAGGTAGACAAAAAAAAAATCTGAAAAAACTACGATTTATGGCACCAAAGCTGTCATATTTTACTAAGACCTACATATTTCACTTAATCGGGTTGCAAAAATAGGTCTAAAAGTCAAGGAGCTAACCTTTTTTTTAAAGCATATAAGATGAATTAATAAAAAAAAAATTTCTATCCACAACTTAAAATTTGAATTTTTTGGCTATATTCGGGGCGAAATATAACTTCCTCACAGGACTCTTTAATGAGGAATGAGTAAAAGAATTGAATAAAAAATATATACATTTATTATTTTAATTCAATATGAAAAAGAAAATTGTATTTCATAATATATTTTGCAAACAATTACTTGACAGACTGTATGTTTTATCATTTGTATTTTGTATTTATTTATTTGTTAAAAAAATACAAAACGATAATAATTCTTATTGCTAATGTACTACTGACAGAAGGTAAATAATATATTGAAGCAGAATTAAAATAAAATTAATATTATAATAAATAAAATAAATAAAGTTAATATATAAAGTAAATAGATAAAAATCATATCATGCTTATTCAGATATGTTTGAGGAAATTTTTCACATTAAAAATGTTTTCCAGACATAATAAATAAATATTATTCAGCTAAGATGAGCGGAAAGCTTGATTTTAAAAAGCGATGCTTTGCTAATTATTTGGAGATCTGTGGGGAGAGAGTTCCAAAGCCTTATCGCATGAATAAAAAACTGACGTTCTGAAGTTAAGGTTAAATGTCGAACTGGAATTATATGGTTATTTCGAACAGTGCGTGAGAAATTAAGCCTGTTGTACAGTTTCACTGGTGTTTTACTGGTTATGATTTTATACAGAAGCAAAGTAGTTTTGTAACATAAGTAATAGCGCATTAAGTGACATGAAATATTTGGTGAGAAAATCGCGAAATATGGTCGGAACGTCTGAGTCCAAATATATATCTAGCGATGTTGTTATACAGCACGATAAGTTTGTTTTTGCAAATAGTAGTGTGGGAATCAAATATGTTTTTGCTAAAAGCAATCTTGTATTAAGTTGCGTGTACTGCCGATAAGATACGAAACATGCTCTACACTTTGCCAATCGTGACATTGATGTGATTATTCCACGACAAAGTTCTGTTAAAAGTGATGCCCAAGTTTTTTGCAGTCTCAACATAATTAACTTCGGAACCATTAACATTAATACGTGGAAACAAACCAATGTCAAGTTTCTCCTTATGTATAACTAGATATTTAGACTTGGCAAGATTAAGACGGAGCCCATTTTTAGCGGCCCAATTATCAATGAGGGCGAGATCTGCACAAAGGTTCGACAAGGCAGTAGGTTTTGTACTAATGTATACCTGTACATTAGACCGTACCGCAAAAAAAAAGTTCACCGTACACCATCAACTTTCTTTTTTTTTACCGAAAATAGAGGTCGCGCATCTACATTTTTCTTCATATCATCGGCATTTACAGTCCGATCTTAAAGTATGATATATCAATATTTTTGTCTCGAGTAGACCAATTTTTTGCTTATAGGATCATTAACATAAAGGACCCCGTTCTAGTTCTTACCCACCAGATCTTAGTTCCTACCATCTTAATGTAACTTTTTGGTGTCAGATAATTAAAGCTTGCAAAAAATCATTAAACTTTGCCAATGGAAATATTTCGATTATTCCATTAAAACTATTTTAAAACATGTTTTTAATTTTTTTACCGAACGTAGCGGTTCTCTTATTAAATTTTTCGTCATGTCTGCGGCATTTACAGTCCGATCTTAAAACATGATGTTTCGAATTTTTTTCGAAAATATCTTGCAAAAATGCTTCAGATTTGATGGTGTACGGTGAACTTTTTTGTTTTTGCCTGTAAGGTACGGTCTACTGTACATCATTCGCATACAAATGCAATTTACATTGTACCGGGATTTTAGTTAAATCGTTAATGTACAATGAGAAGAGTAAATGTCCCAAAATAGAGCCTTGAGGAACACCTCTCAAAGTAGGAAGGAGACTTGAAAGAGCTGCTCCAATGCAAACTGCCTGCTTACGATCTGATAAGTAAGAACTTATCAGTTTTACGGCGGTATTAGAAAAATTAAATAGATGTTTTAGCTTCCAACACAGTAAGTTGCGATCAACGCCGTCAAAGGCCTTGGAGTGGTCAACAGTGTTAGGAACGTAACATCGTTGTTGTCAAGGGCTAAACGGATATCTTCTAAAACTTCTATAAGAGCAGTTACACAACTTCTTTTTGATCTGAATCCAGATTGCTCTTCACTGATCAGCGAATGCCGGGAGATGTAATTATTAATTTGGTTATGCAGAATTCGTTCAATAACTTTAGAGACAAATGGCAGAATGGTAATTAGTCGATACTCTTCTCTATTCTTTGTTAGAGGTATAATTTTGGAAGACTTCCAGCAGTCAGGAAAAATAGAAGAAGTGAGAGCACGGTTAAAAATATGAGTCAGATATGGTAATAACTTCAGCGATAAGGCTTTCAAAAAAGTTGGTTGTATTCCATCAAGACCAACCGCGTTCGACTTGACTGAAATGAAACAGCTTAAGACTTCTAACTGATCCACACAATTGAAACTAAAAATTGGGGTATCTATAGCAGGAATATGATTACAGTATGCAGTGGAGTCAGCCGGAGGTATTGGCATGTGGGCGAACTTTTCATTGAGCTCGTCGGCTTCAGCTGGGTCAAGGGAGTGAGGACTTTTTTCTTTTTTGTCTATACCTATTTCTTTAATAAATTTCCAGTTGTTTTTACTACCGATCGCATTGTTAAATTCAGTTCCATAGAATTCTGATTTTGCTGATTTAATTTTCGCATTAACCTTGTTTCTAAGTTCCTGGAATGTTTTGAAAAAACTTGGAACTTTAAATCTTTTCCAGCGAGCATAAGCATTATTACGTTCAGCTATCATTGTTTTTATAGTATTATTTAACCATGGTGGCTCCTTTCGAGAAATAATTTTAGTTTTTAATTGAACGAAATTGTTGCACAATTCATTTACAGCAGATTGTAAGTATAGTACCTGATCATTTACACAAGATAAGCTGTAAATACGTGTACGTTATCCACTTCGCGCTTTAATTGGTCGTAATTTATATTTTTGAAATCTCGAAAAGAAATGGTTTGTTGAGGGAGAGTAGCTTGAAAGTCAAGTGAGACGTAGATGAGATCATGCTTAGAGAAATCAGGAGCAATAATTTGGTCGTAAAGTAATATTTTCGCCCTATCGTTAACAAAGAATACATCTAATAGCGTGGTTTTGTTCTTGAGTAGGCTCCGTTGCATTTACTGGAGATAAATGTTTACAAGAGTAAACATGAAATTAATGAAAAAGCTCTAAGGATTTCTTTTGCTTTAGCATATATCGACTCTAACTTACATATCTAACACTCTTCAATTAAAGCTTTTGTTGTAACTCACACTTTTATTAAAAGTTGGTTAAAGCCCACCGTGGCCTATATGAATTGCTTCGCATATTTCCAATTCTTACAACATACATACATACATTGGACCTACCACCTAGCAGGCAAAAAAAAAAAGTTCACCGTACACTATCGAATCTGAAGTATTTTTGCAAGGTAATTTAAAAAAAAATTTTTTTCTTTTTTTTACCGAAAATACAGGTCGCGCATCTAAATTTTTCTTCATATCATCGGCATTTGCAGTCCGATCTTAAAGTATCAATGTTTTTGTCTCGAGTGAACCAATTTTTTTCTTTAAAGATCATTGACATCAAGAACCCCGTTCTAGCACTTACCCACCAGATTTCATTTCTTAACATCTTATATATATATATAAGTGTCGGAAAATGAAAGCAAAAAATCATTAAACTTTTCCAACGGTAGTATTTCGATTATTTCTTTAGAACTACTTAAAAAAATTTTTTTAATTTTTTGCCGAACGAATGGCTTCCCTTATTAAATTTTTCGTCATATGACCGGTATTTGGAGTCGGATCTTAAAACATGACGTATCGATGTCATTGTCTCGAGAAGACCAGTTTTTTTGCTCTAAAGGTCATTGACCTCAAGTATCTACCCACCAGATCTCAACTTCTACAACATGAATTAAAAAAGTAAAAGTAAAATCAAATAAAGTGTCCTAGAGCCGTTGCTCAGCATCTCGAATGACCTCACCATATGGTACAATTATATTCGCACTTCTAATCATTTAAATAAAACATACAACTCTCATAGTGGGAAAAGTTATGGCGGAAAACGATGAACACCAAATGGGCCATATTTTATCTAAGCTCGAGAGCCGCCAGATATACAGCTAACTTGAATCAAGTTGATTAAAATTTGATGCTACATCAAAAGACAACAGTAGAGCTTAGAGAAATGTGCATGTGAAAAGTAGCTTAATAAATTAAATAAAGTGGGCTTTTTAACATACATAAGTTTTCCCACTATAAAATTTGTGTGTTTTATTTAAATGATAAGAAGTGCGAATTTAAGTGTACCATATGGTGAGCAACGGCACTTTATTTGATTTTACTTTTACTTTATTAATTCATGTTGTAGAAGTTGGGATCTGGTGGAGCAAAAAAAAACTGGTCTCATCGAGACATAGACATCGATACATCATGTTTTAAGATCCGACTATAAATACCGGTCATTTGACGAAAAATTTAATAAGAAAACCCCTACGTTCGCCAAAAAAATTAAAAACATTTTTTAAAATAGTTATAATGGAATAATCGAAATACTTCCGCTGGAAAAGTTTAATGATTTTTTGCAAGCTTTAATTTTCCGACACAAGAGTGGTACATTAAGATGGTAAGAACTGAGGTCTGGTGGGTAAGTACTAGAACGGGGTCTTTGAAGTCAATGATCTTAGGTTAGGTTAGGTAGGAGTGGCAGTCAGTCGCTAACTGACTCAGTTAGACCAAAAATGATCCATTGTAATACCACAGGGCGTCTCACTATACCCTCTCGTTGAACCAACCAGATCTCTTAATAAAACTTGATAGCTGACCTATACCAACATGCTTCAGGTCATCCAGGTCATCAAATAGAAACGAACCGAGTGTTTTGTGGCGTTTCCTAGCAAGTGCGGGGCAGGAACAGAGAAAATGTTTTATGTTTTCTTCCTCCTCCACATCTCCGCAACTTCTGCAAAAGTTAAAAGACCTAACACCTAATCTCTCCGCATGTCTGCCGATGAAGCAGTGTCCAGTTATGACTGCAACAACTGACGAGACACTATGATCAGTGCGAGAAATCAGTTCTGACGAACGCGTAGCATCCCAATTCGGCCAGATCTGCCTAGTTATATTACAAGTTGACCCTTGAGTCCACCTTTTATTAGCATTTTTTAACATTTCTTCTTTAAGCAATAACTTGCAGGTAGCAAGTGGCATGCCAACACCTTCCTTGTCTTGAGGAATTTGTGCAGTAGTTCCTTGCCTAGCAAGTTCATCAGCTTTGCAGTTACCGTCAATATTCCTATGCCCTGAAACCCATATGAGGTGAATATTAAAATTCTGGGCCATCTCAATTAGAGATGAGCGACATTGTTGGACCACTAGTGAGTTAAGGAAGACTGATTCTAGAGATTTGATAGCAGCCTGACTATCTGAATAAATAGTTATATCCTTTCTGGATACGACATTCATCCTCAGCCAGGATGCCATCCCTTCTATCGCTATAACCTCTGCCTGAAAAACGCTACAGTGGTCTGGTAACCTCGCAGCGATACTTATCTTCAGTTCCTTAGAGTAAATACCATAACCCACCTGGTTATTTAGCTTGGAACCATCTGTGTAGAAATTAATATGGCCTCTTCTCCCCGGGAGTCCTCCCTTCCAGTCATCCCTAGATGGAATGTGAGTTTCGTAATCTCTATTGAATGAGATTACTGGAACAACATAGTCCAAATTAGAGGGTATAGACCTCAAACTATGAAGGATAGTTGAGTGTCCTGTTCTACCCTCGGACCAGCAGACAGTTTCCCTGAGTCTGATGGCAGCACAGGCTGCCATCCATTTACCTAGCAGGTCGAGAGGAACGAGATTAAAGAGGACCTCCAGGTCGTCAGTCGGTGTAGTCCTGAGTGCACCACTGATTCACATGGAAGCTGCTTTTTGAACCCTTTGCAATTTTTTGTAATAGGTTACCTTGTCTAAGACAGGCCACCATACCACAATGTCATATAAAAGAATCGGTCGAATGACCGCTGTGTAAAGCCAGTAAACAATACGAGGTGACAACCCCCATCTTCCACCTACCGCTTTTTTACAAGAGTATAGCGCTACAATTGCTTTTCTAACTCTTTCTTCAACGTTAATTTTCCAACTTAATTTTCTATCCAATACAAGACCAAGATTCCTTGCGCTATATTGTGATGGACCTATCGGTACCCATGGCCTGTGCAGGTGGGCAAAGCGTGTGCATGCTAGCCTTAGCCAGGTCTCAGCTCGTCGGATTGGGCGGGGTTTTGCTCCCCACTATTCTGCACTACCAAAGTCCACAAAAAAAAAATTCATGCACATAGTAAACCAAAATTGCCATCTGTACCTACTCGTATGTGGGTTCAATGAACTGCAGACGGACTGAAATGAAATGGGAGACGGAACAGACTGATCATTGCAAGTCAGCAGCAACCAAAACAAAAAAATATAAATAAAGAGAAGCAAATCCGAGCAAATGAGATGTCAGCCTGGGCTGTCGCTGTCACTTCAATCGCAGTTTTTCACTGCGATTTAAAGTATGACACAGCGACACTGCATCTTTTTTGAAAACACTGCACTTTCAGAAAAAAGTGTCGCAAAAGTAATCTAGCAAAAAATTTTCAAATTATAAATTTTCAGTCATAAGCCATTTCCATTTATAAGCCATTGAGGGATGTATACCTTGGCCCGAGAGCTAATTCATTCATTCACGATGGTTTGTTAAGTGAGAAAGAAGCTACAGAAATCAAAAAGAAATGTCAACAATTTTATATGATTTTATGCAAACAAGTGCTAAAAATAATTAATTTTAAAGATCCTGCTTTAAAAGCGTTTCAATCTGAAAGTCCGGTTTCGTAAGCTTGTTGACACTGATTCTGCTTTTTCCTAATCTGATAAATCATGATGACATAGATGATGTCGAAGCCAGAAGAAAAAAATTTGGAAGAATTTTGGCTCGCTATATTTCATTTAAAAAAGCCTTAGGCGAAACTACTGCATGTATCCTGGTTTATAGAAATTTGTTGGCGCACTATTATGCCTACCTCACAGTAGCGCATCCAAAGACCGCATTTTTTCACTTACAGATCAAATAAAAAAATCAACTTGGAATGGTTTAAAAGTGGAGACGGTTAATTCGATCATGCTCATTAAAGGAACGTTTCCTAATGAAGATTTTAAAAATTAGGTGCCATCAAAACAATTACTAGCAAATTACAGAGAATAGTTGTACATAAATCGTATTTTTATATTTTTTTTTAACATAAAAACACTTTTTCTGGCTTTAGGTCAGTGTTTTATATGTAATTTTTCCCAATATTTCGAGGAAGATCCTTCCTTATCTTCAGGGGTGAGTAAGAAATAATAATCAAAACAATACACAATTGAATAAATTAACAAAACAAAACTTACGTTAAAATTATAGAAAAGCTAAGCTTAAACTAACCTAATTGTCAACTAAATGTCTGTATATATGAGCACAATTTTCTGTGTCGCTCTTGAAATTTATTCTCTTGTCAGTGGAGGTGTTAATAATGTGAAGCATTTCTAATATGAACCTCTTCTCATGATTATTTTCTTCTTGTAAGATCTCCACAGCGTCAAAATCAGGAAAATTTCCAAGCTCAGCACAGTGGGCTCAAAGAGCTGTATTAGGGGCTTGTCCATTTCTGTTTTTTTGGTCCGATCGTTGTCCTGAGAGTCTTGTCCTTAATTTGTTTTTTGTAGTGCCAACATATACCTTCTGGCATACATTGGACCCGTCTCCGTCACAAAGAATTTTGTAAATAAAGCAGGATTTGTCAAGTTTTGATATTGCTGTAAAATTGTCCAACTTTATTATCTGTCTTATTAGCAATTTTTATGTCCTTAAACCCACTTAATTTCGCGAATCTCTCTGTCAAACCTGGAATATATGTCATTGATTTATATATGACTGTACTCCTTTCCTGTCTTGGTCCTTTATCCTTATAAAAATTGTCTTTTAATCTTTTTGTTGTGTGTTTTGGAAAACTGTTTTTCTCTAAGATTTTCTCAATTCTTTTTATGTTGTCCCTATGGAATACTTGGTCGCTAATTTTTTTTAGTTTATTTTGATGTACACAGTACATAGAATATATAAACTTTTATTATTATCTTTTTTTTATAAAATGTACTGATTTATGCCATGAAGGCACAAAATGACAATGTTATTTGTTTAATTTTAACTATTGAATACATATTATTAAAAATGTATCGAAAAAGTGTTTTTTTTTTCATGTGATTTTAAAAATATTGTAGAATGTATCTTTTTCTTATAACACTGCAAAATTCACTGCACTTTTGTTTTAGAAACACTGCGAACACTTCACTTTTCCTCAACTTTTCGGAATTTTCACTGCGGTCAAAAATTCCAAAACGACAGCCCTGATGTCAGCCGCTGCTCTGCCTCTTCTTCTACTTACTAAATGCACCACCATCGACCTAACCACACACACACCTCGAATTATTTAATTCATAATTATTATTTATTATGTTTTTTCAAATTAAGATCATTATTTCAAATAAGATTAAATTAACATTATAACCATTATAAGTAGTTTTTATAATATATTTTCTTTAATTTAGTACCAAAATTTTATAAAATAGGTTGAGCTATTAACAAGCAAAATTTTTTAAGAAAAAAAAAGAGTTGAGAGAAATAACATTATATACAACATTACTCACTTTGCAATCATTTGTTTATATGTACATAATTCCCTCGACGCTAGCGCTAACGATGAGTTGTTATAGTTGTTATTGTTGTATGTTTTCGTTTGTTCTTGATTTGCTGGTTAATATTTCACATTATTTATGTACCTTTTTGTTATGTTTTTGCATACAAAAAAAAATGCTAACGGACTAATGCATGTCTAATTTTAGAACAATTAATTTGTTTAGATTAATATATGTATGTAATAGAAAATTGTAAGCTTAGTTTAATTAGTTTTAAGTTATAAGAAAAAAAAAATTTTACATTATGTATATTAACACTTAAATTAACATCTTTACACTGTATTCGAAAAACTTATCATATTCAATATTAGAAAATTCAACTTTAGTTTTATAAACTTTAAGGAAAGATTTGTTTGTTTTTTTTTTTAATTTTTCAGTTTACACATTCTTGCATGATTAAATGCGGACGGAAATTTAAGAAAAAGAATTCACATTATTTCGCATGCATTTCTTAATTAATTTTATATTATGAAACACTAGTTTTTTCCTTCTTTTTGGTTTTACTTATGAATTTTTATATTAAAATATAGTGAATTTAATTAGTTTTATGTTTCAGTCGTCGTTTGTAATTTTAACACTCGATTGGTAGTTATCTAGCCTGCTATGAGAACTAAACTAAAAGGTGGTGGGGACTGTCTGCTTGTAAGCAGACAGAAACCTTGTTTCTTTATTAATTTAGGCTCTTTTGCTGCCTTTCTCTGGTCAGCGTTGAATACGTTGTTTGTTAATTGTGCACTGTTGATACCTATAAAATGTTTAGTTTTTAGAAAACTAATTAAAACACAATAAGCCAACCTTTAACTTACCATGCGGTAAAAAACAGAGTTAATTCATACGGTTCTGTACAACTTGTACAAAACAAATAACCGCAATCAAGTGGCGATGTAGAAAATATCTATTCGGAATTCCGATTACGATCTTAAGATTTACTTATTTATTTATTCGATTTCCGTAGATTAATATTAAATTTTTCACTGAGCTGTAATGCGTTCACTTACGCTGTTTGCAATAGAATCGGAAAGCGGAAGTTAGAGGCATTACTTTGACAACTTTGCAAAGTTAATTTTGGCAATCATGAACAGATTTTCGCCGTGAATGCGTTCAGTGAACTAGTTCATAAAGTAAATATTTTATAGTTTTAGGGAAATTTTTAATCTAAGGCTACATTCACAATATTTAAACGTTAAGTGCCATTTAGCGAAGGTGGTACTAAAATTGGAAGTTTGTTATTCCTAGTGAAGAGTACTAGTTCAGTTTTGTTCGGATTTACACCTAAGCCAGCCTCATCTGCCCATGAGATGAGTATATTTAAGGCATCCTGAAGAATTTCGCACGGAGTGCTTGGCAATTTGCCACATGCAATTAATGCTACATCATCTGCATAGGCAACAGCCTTACAGCCGTGCCCCTTCATTAACATGAGCATTTTATTTACTGCCAGATTCCACAGTAGAGGAGATAATACACCCCTCTGCGGCGTTCCTCTGCAAACGAACCTATTTGGATTTACCAAGATTTGAGGTTATAGTTCTATTTGTCAGTAACTTTTTAATCAAAACAACTAGGGAACTGTTAATGCCCAGTCTCTGAAGCTCTGATATGATCATATTTGGATCAACATTATTCAATGCTCCTTCAATGTCTAGAAACGCCGTCAGGGCGAATTTCTTATATGCAAAGGATTTCTCAATACTACCCACTATAGCGTGGAGTACAGTTTCTATAGATCTGCCTTTCGTATGGGCATGCTGATAATTAGACAGCAGATCAGGTTTGATACTACTTCGAATATAGATTTCTATGAGCCTTTCTAAGGTTTTCAAAAGAAAGGAGGAAAGACTTATTGGCCTAAAATCCTTTGGATTTATGTAAGAGCTCTTTCCGGCCTTTGGTATGAAGATGACTTTGGTCATCCTCCAAGCTAGGGGAATGTAGGAAAGATTAAGACAGCCTTTAAAAATAGCTACCAACCATGGTATAATTAAACGAACAGATCGTTGCAGTTCAACTGGTGTTACACCATCAGGTCCTGGTGATTTGTAGGGTTTGAAGCTACTAATCGCCCATCGAACTTTGGTTTCCGAAACAATGTCCCCAAGAATATTTGAAGATATCTGATTTTGAACACTTAAATCCACTGGTTGCTGCAAAGAGCTACCAGGGAAGTGTGAGTCTAGTAAGAGGTCTAAGGCCTCTTTGCTAGAAGTTGTCCAGCAGCCATCAGGCTTTTTTAAGAAACCTAGCGTAGTGGGTGAGGTAGATAGAATCTTCCTCAATCTAGATGCTTCTGAAGTCTCTTCTATGTTCCCACAGAAGTTCCGCCACGAGTTGCGTTTAGCTTTCCTCAACGAACTCTTGTATTGCGCTTGTAATTTTTTTGTTGTTTTTTGCACTAAAAGTACTGAACAAGAAGCTCTGTACAAAAATATTGTTATTATTAAATTTTGTTCCAAAAACACAAATAAAAAAATTAGCCTCGGTGAGCTCGCCGATATTTACATGTAGCACTTGCAACTTCGTTCGGATCGCCAAAAAAGCGGACAACGAAGCGCTCGTCAAGAAATGTGTGATATCAAAGAGATTACAAGGTCAATTGCATTAAGATGTAGAAGTTTTTGTTTTGTTTACTGCTGTGATTCTTAACAGATCAACGCAAGAAACATTACATAGAAGGCTTGTAGAACTACTATACTTCGGCTAACAAAGCTTACTGATGATATGACGTAGCGGTCATTGAAACTAGTATAAGCAGCTCGTTGCCCATTTTAATGCATTTCGCGCTTGTAATTTTTTTGTTGTTTTTTGCACTAAAAGTACTGAACAAGAAGCTCTGTACAAAAATATTGAACTCTAGTATAATTTAAGACTAGATTTATATTCGTTCCAGTCATTTTCTAAAGCTGATTTTTTGGCTTTATTAAATAAGTTTCTACTACTACGTCTAAGGACTTGTTTATCTGTTGACCACCATGGGGTTTTTTTCTTTCCCCTGGGCTTGCTTATTGGGCAAGATATCTCCAAAGAATTATTTAATCCTCCTGTTAATTGTCGAACCAGTTTGTCAATCTCGTGAACAGTTGGCGGTACTACGGAGGTTGAAATAGGCAGATGTGCCGCAAGATTCCTGTTATATACACCCCAGTTTGTCCTTTTAACGTTCCGCTGAGCAGTAGGAACTGGGGAGTTAACAGTGAGAGTAAATTCTATGTAACGATGATCTGAGAAGAGTGCTCGGGTGAGACTCTCCAGTCAACAATGAAATTGAAAGCGAAGTCCGAGACAAGTTTTATGTCCAGGACTTCTTCTCTATTCTTTATTAAAAGGTTGTTTCGCAGCCTTTGTTGCAGATAAGGAGGTTAGTATTCAAAATATAATCAAAAATTAACTCACCTCGTTCATTTTCATCTGTGCTACCCCAGACAGCGTGGTATGCATTTGCGTCACTGCCTATGTCTAGCCTAGTTTTGTTGAAAAAGGCCTGCTCTATAGTAGCCTTAAGTAAAGTCGGTGGTAGGCCACCTGTCATGTCATGAGCCATGTAGGGCGAAGCATCCAGCTTCAAACTCAAGGCTAGCAAGGGCCGTATCTCGGTCACTATAATTAGAAAGCAAAATCAAGTTAAGATTGGTCTTTGCCAAAATACACGCCCTGAGGTTACCTTCTTCATTTGCAACCAGTAGCTTATACCCTATCATCCTCAGCCCACAGACTCTAGCTGCATGAACCCAGGGTTCCTGTATGAGGACTACATCATCTCCGCTTTTACTTAAGCGGATCAGTAAGCCCGCGGACGCTGCTTTAGAGTGGTGGAGGTTAATTTGGAGTACCCTTATCGGATTCCAAATCACCCCTCTCCACCATGGCTATGTCCGCTTCATCCTCGTCAACCTCCTCGAGTAGCAGAGCTTCTTCAAGGAGATTTTCTACCTCTGATAACTCATCAGAGTCCGTGAAGTTTTCTACCAGAGACGCCTCAGTTTGACCGCTTAGAGAAAAACTCCCCCCTCTGGTTTCATCTCCCCCTCCCCAACATCCATTTCCCCTGGCACTGGTTGTGTAGTGGCTATGGCTTTGTGGAGGTAGAGATAGTTCATTTGGAGGCAAGCTCCTCGTTCTTTCGGTAAACCCTAAGCGTCACCTTATTAAGTCCGTATTTTATGATCCCTTTGGATTCTGCTAATGCTTCCACGGACTCTTTATTTAGAAGGACCATAGCCTGCATGGAAGGTCCGACAGGTGTTTCTAGCTTCCCAATCTTCCAGTTGTGAGTTGGAAGATTGGGATTGCACAGTCGGAGCATCTGCAGGACCGCATCCTCAATCGACGGGGTACTAGGTAACCAGACACGAGCCCGGGGCCTGGTAGGAATTTCTTCCTTCTCAACAGCTTCCAGTTTCACGTCCGGGTACACCTCCCCTAACCTACTCACCCTACCTTGTAATGCATGGCAGACCGCTCATCGTCGAAGGAGATTAGTTTGTATAGGCCTTGATGCTAGCCAGCTTCTTCACAGGACGGCACAGAACCAGGAAACTCCTCCAATATCTGGAAAAGAGTGTTTTCCAAGACAGCATCCACCCATTTCCATTTATCACGAGGAATTGCCCCGTCCTACGCCGCCTTGTCAAGTACTGCCAAAATACTCCCCTTACTACCTTTAACAACCTCACTAAAAGACAGAGGTTTTCCGGTTGTCTTTTGTCGCTTGGCATCAGACATCTCGTCTTGTGACCTCTGTCTTTTAGGTAGCTTTTTTGTCGCGACCTTTTGTGCAAGGCCTTCAGGCCCTAAATCAACCCTCTATGCCCAACTAAGGAAGTCCCTATCCTCCCTGGACATGGCGCTGGGATCGGCAGCTTCCAAGCGTCGGAGAATCCGGATCTCTCAACCGACTTAGACTGACCAGGCTGAGAGGCCGCGATCGTTGTCGAACTGGTTGTCACAGGGGTGGGCAGTGCAGGTTCGCTTTTAGGGTTGGATGTGAAGTCCAGAGCCCTCGTTCTTCCTCCAACCATCAGTACAGGTCCAGCCACCCGAAGGCCAGCGCTAGTCCCACCTGATGAGGTGCTGACGTTATCGCCATTTCTCGGATTTTTACGAGCTCCGGACTCAGAATTTTTGTTTGTTTTTGTTTTTGAAGTTGAAAGATCCATATGATTCTCACGAGTACAGGACGCATATGTCCACCCACACAGAGGTCCAGGTGCGTGGATAAGGCTGGTTAATACCGGAGGGCGCCAGATATCCGGTATGCTCCGTTAGCGATAGGGCTATTTTTTTTTTGAAACTGGGCTCCCAACCTGAATGATCCTCAGCACGGATCGCATATCAACTTGATCCAGCCCAAACAAGGGAAAAAGGAGTCCATCCCCACAGAGCCTGCATGTGTGAATAAGACTAAATTAAAACAGGAGTTCGCCAAACATCCCGAGTCCGCATATTATCAGCTAGATAACCCATTAGCCATTCATCCCTCGGCATATGCTGTTCCACCTTGGATTAGGGGAATTTCTACCTGAAATACCTTAAGGACATACACCCATCGGCACCAGACACTCATGATTTAGCGGTGAGAACCCGTATGTGCTGTCCCGAAGATACCTCAGGTATTTGAGGAGCTAACCGACCCCTAGCCTAGCTATGCTAGCCAGCCCTACAGTCAAGACTTAACTTCCTGGAGAGCTGTTTCCAGTGGCCACCAACTTGGAGGTCATAGCTACACTACCGACTGTCACTAATTACGGCACGACAAGCATGTACTAACTGACATCAATATATTTAAAATCGGTTCAGGAGTTTCCAACTTATAATGATTTTTAGAAAAGCCATATCTGCAATTTCCTATGACTATATCTCGAAAATTAGAACCGAACGATCATTTTTTCTAATATTCTTTCTTAAAATTAAAAGGTACTTAAGAAAAAATAATTTAAAAAAATGGTGGCTTAGGACAGATTTAATTTTGACATAGGGTCTGTAGGGGTTAGAGATTGAAATTTTAAATTATTTTCTAAAATTTTTTTACCCTATTTCGAACCAATTGAGGGGGCGTCCCATTTGGTTTTCGCAAAAAAGTACCCTTAAGAACTACCCTAATGTACATACGTTGAATATGTGTTGTGAGCATTCTGCATACACTAATAATCAGTCCATTTTATGACGAACAATTCAAAGCGCAAATATACTGAAAATCACCCTATATTATTTTGCCGCCTATAAAGTGTTACATAATTTTTAATGTATTGTTATTTCCTTAAAACAATGCCGTAAGCTCGAGATATCTGCATTTTTCTACATTAACAAAACTGACATAATATCAACTTATTCCATCGATTGTTCTACCATTTTCAAAATTTCAAATTATGTCAGTTCTGTTTATGTAGAAAAATGCTGATATCTCGTAAATGATGTAACGCGGGATCGACGGCAAACTAATATGTGGTGATTTTGCAATTTTAAAGCACAAAATCAAAAATTTTTCATTTTTTCCGGTCAATTTTTTTAAAAGAAAAAAAGAAGAAGACAAAAAACTAATCACGGATTCGAATTTCTGGATCAATAATTGCCAGAAAACCACACCCACTTTGTAGTGAAATTTGATAAACTCTGTAACTTGGAGGAACAATTAAAATTTAAGGGGAGACATATTTAAAATTGCATTTAAGTTAAAATAACATGAAAAACATATAAAGTTAAATAAAAAAAAGTTAAGGTGTTATCTTCGGCCAGGCCGAAACTCACATGCCCTACATTGCACTGAAAGTCTCTTTAAATAAATGTTAAAAGACGTTAAAGAGCTTGAATAAGTCGAAAAAAATCTTAAATGTAAAAAAGGTTGAAAGAAATTGAAACAGTTGTAAAAGACTGAAAAAGTGTAAAAAATATGGAAACCATTGAAGAAAGTTGAAAGAAATTCAAAATATAAAAACTAAGAAATTTAAATGTGCCACGCCCACTTCCCCGATTCCGCCTACTTTTGGGTTACTAAATCATATTCGTCATTGCATCCACATACCTAGGCAAATAGGTTATATAGTTTGCGATATGTGCCGTAATTAGTCTTAAAATTTAGGGCGGTAACACACCCACTGGTGTAATATGGTCATATTTTTTTCCAGAAATAGATTTTTATAGGCATTACTCTTTCACCAAACTGATTGATCAAATATTTCGAAAGATATGCCAATTAAGATATTTTACTTGTATGGGGAGTGCCACGCCCACTCGAGCTATTTCGCATACTTTTGATTCATGTATACCTTATGCAAGTAAACCACCTCAATTATATTTCATACCAATTGTTGCAATAGTTCAATCAAATAAGGATTGCAACTTTTAGTCATATAGGAGGTGCCACGCCCACTACTGCAATCTCGTCAAATCTCAATTAGTTTCAAAGCCCATAGCAGCCGACACCTCTAAGCCAAATTGCATGAAGATTACTTTCATAGCACACTATCTATAACATAAAACGATTTTTGCTCGTATGGGAGGTGCCACGCCCTTATGCTTCATTGCGACAAATTTTTGCAAAAATAAACCTTCTAGAAAGTATATCTGCCTCATTAAATTTCATAACTACGCTGTTAGTTCTCTTAATTTAACGTTTATTAATATTATGGGCTGTGCCACGCCCTTCAACGAGCGTTTTCAGTAATGTGGCAGAGCTTGTGTCGATGACTGCTTTCAGTGGCATCATATCTAAAGTTTTTATGAAAATAGTTTGAGCCACTTTTGAGATATATGGAATCAAAATTTTTAACTGTTGGAAAGAGCCACGCCCACTTTTACGATTCCACCCACTTTTATCACAATTTAAGGTACATTTGAAAGGTACCCGTCTACCAAATTACATCACAATATCTTGCACAGATTAAGAGATATGGTGGTATAAGGTTAAAATTTAGGGCTGTGCCACGCCCGTGTAGGAAGCTTTGAAAACTTGAAACCTAGCCTAATTCTAATTTTATTCACATGTGCATCAAATCATCAATTTTCATCAAAATCAGTGAAACTTTTTTTAAAATTGGCCTGAACCAATTTCGCCCATTTTCAATTTCATTTGAACACGACGGATGCCGAATTTAGTTCTATGTGGATTAAGTTCAAAATCCAGTCGCACATTCTACATTTCTGCTTCCTGTATAGAAGCCCGAATTTAGGGAGGATTCCTACTTTTGAAAAGATAGACATCCTCTCTGATTCGATTTCCAAACAGTGAAATTGTAGTTGCTGGTGATTTCAATGTTCATAACTCTAATTGGTTGCGCCATTCTGGCCTTACAACTCCTGAAGGTCGTTATGTTGAGTTTTTTGCCGAGTCCAATTTACTGACTCAACTAGTGAATGATCCCACGTACATTCCACGCGTTGGGGTGCATAGCTTAAGTACACTAGACCTCTTTCTGACATCACATCATGAAAAATACGATGTGTCTGTCCTTGCACCTCTTGGTAACTCGGACCATTGTACTATTTCCGCTGCTTTCCCATTTAAAAGTTTACGCACTGTTTCGCCGAAAGCCCCGAAGCGGACTGTATGGCTTTATGATAAAGCAAATTGGATTGCGTTAAATAATTTCTTTCGTAATTTCAATTGGAAATTGTGTTTCGCTGATAGGAACATAAATGCCGCGGCTTTAATGGTTCAAAAAATTATTTTATTAGGTATGCGGTCCTTCATACCTTATAAAAAAGTTAACGTTAAGCCAAAGGACCACTCTTGATTTAATGAGACTTGCAGGACTGCAGTCAGGTCCAAAGAGGAAGCATTTCGGAATTGGCGGCTCATTAGAAATGCTGATACCGAAAGGCTTCGCATTGAGGCTAGAAAATGCTGTAATGCCACGATTCAGCGAGAAAAGTTTCTCTACGAACAAAACCTGCGCCAAAGAATCATTTCACTACCGAAAGGTAGCAAAAGTTTTTGGTCATTTGTTAAGAGAGTGAAGAATCAGTCCTCATCGTCTATTCCAACTCTTTTAATGAACGACCAAATATTCACTGACCCTGCTGACAAAGCCGATCTATTGGCTAGCATCTTTGCGAAAAATGCTACACTCCCAGATAGCTGTCAGCCTTTACCCCCTGTTCAGAATAGGTCTTCGGCAATGCCAACTATTTACTTTCGAACAAGGGCAGTAAAAAGAGTCCTTGCAAACCTCAACATAAATAAAGCCTCAGGGCCTGATGGCATATCAGCCCATGTGTTGAGAAAGTGTGCCTCAACACTAGCTCGGCCATTACGCAATCTTTTTTTCATATCCTACACTAGTGGGATATTTCCATCTTGTTGGAAGGTTGCTAATGTTCAGCCAGTTTCCAAAAAAGGCGAGGTTTCCAACCCTAATAATTATCGACCCATTGCGATATGCTCTGCGCTCTCCAAAGTTATGGAGAGTGTAATAAACTTTCACCTAGTGAACTATCTGAAGCGCAACGAATTACTTAGTGATCGCCAATATGGTTTCCGTAGGTCTCGTTCTACCGGTGATCTTATGTCGTTCCTCACTGAAAAATGGAACCATTGCGTTCACCTTTTCGGTGAAAGTATGGTTGCCGTTCTGGATATTTCTAAGGCGTTTGATCGAGTGTGGCATCGCGCCCTCGTATCAAAACTAATTGCATTTGGTGTCGGTAATTCCTTTGCTCGTTGGATTACGAGCTTCTGCAGTGATCGCTCTATCCGTGTTGTGGTAGACGGTTTCACCTCTAACGAACACTTCATCAATAGTGGAGTTCCCTAGAGTTCGTCCTATCTCCTACCCTTTTCCTGGTCTTTATCGATGACCTTCTGTCATCGACCACCAACCCAATCCATTCCTTTGCGAACGACAGCAACATATGTCATTCTTATTGCTTCAAAAATCGCCCGAGCTCTGTGGAGGTTGAGAGTAAAAGGCGACATATGAATGACTCACTCGTTTTCGACCTCAACACAATCACCGAGTGGGGTCGTATTAACCGAGTCAATTTTAATGCTTCTAAAACTCAGTGCTGTCTGTTGTCTCACAGACGAATGGATCTCTCCCTTCCTTCCCTTAATATGGCTGGCTTAGATATTGCGAGGTCAACAACTCTTGACGTTCTGGGCATATCGGTTCAATCGGACCTGAGGTGGTCTGATCATGTATTCGATGTGGCGAAATATGCGGCCAAATGTATTGGTTTTTTGAAACGGTGTAAGAAATACTTCACTCCAGTTGATCTTCGTACTATTTATTTCACTTATATTAGACCCAAACTAGAATGCAACTCACACATTTGGGCCGGGGCTCCTAAAACCATCTTGGAGCTGCTAGATCGTGTCCAGCGACGTGTGTTGAAACTAATAGGTGATGAATCTATCATCGCCTCTATCGATTCCCTTCACCACCGGCGTAACGTAGGGTGTTTAACCCTTTTTTATAGATATTATAACGGGATGTGCTCTAGAGAAATACGGGAACTGATTCCATCAGCCAGGATTTTCTCTCGCAGCACTCGGGCATCCCATCAGGCCCATCCTTTTTGCGTCACGCCGGTGTTCAACAGGACATCACACTTTCGTGATAATTCTTTCTTTGGCCGAACCATCAAGTTGTGGAACTGCTTACCTGCGTCTGTCTTCCCCGGCAGTTGTGACATCCATAGATTCAAGATTAATGTTCACCGACACTACTCCATCTATCCCCCTTCCCTCTAACCTTTCTCCTTTTCTTAAAACCAACATGGTGCATTGCATTTATAGGGGGCATCCCCTGAGCGTTGGCTTATGCTTTAAAAAAAATAAAAAAAAAAAAAATAGTAAGATCACTGCAAGAAGATGTGAACTGTGTGTGAAAGTTTCATTCAATTATCTTTCATGGTTTTCCCGTAAAACTGATTTCAACAGACTGACGGACACAGATAAATCGCCTCCTTCTATGTGTTACAAACGGAAGGACAAAGTGAATATACCCTCGGTGTATGGCATAAAAATAGATATCTGAACTTAAATTGAACAACCTTGAATATTAATTCAAGACAGCCTTAGCTTCAAGAAAAACCATGGTTGAAGAGCGTGCTCCAAAAAAAAAAAAAAAATTAAAAACGAGGCCAGCTAAAAGGCTAATTCCTGTGGACTTGCACATATATGTAATGCTAATGTAATCCGCTGACACAACGTGAAAAAATCAAAAAGTTTTTATTTTGAACCGCTTTAATGTACATACGAGTATATGAATACAAGCAACTAACGATCAGGCAAGTTTGTCACATGGTTTTTGTATTTTAAATTACACGTATTATATGTACAGTGGCGAACATTGAAGTCCGGACAAGCAAAAAAATTTAAAAAAAAGGGTTTTTCGACCCCGTCAACCTATTCGTTTTGTAGGTACAGCTTTTTTTAAGGTATGTCGTAGGTAGGGTTTTTTTTTTTTGAGGTAAGACAATATCTTGGTATGTATAAATACAAGTTATACTGTTACTTTTTAATCATTCTTGTGTTATTGTGTTGAAAAAAATGCCAAATTATAAAAATATGAGCGATGTGGATAAGCGTGAGATTTTGAAGTTTCGCAGCGAAAGATTAACGATTCGGGAAATTTCTGATAAAGTAGGCTTTAGTAAGTCTGAAACTGGGTCAACAATTCGAAAGGAAGGGTCAGGAGGGTGAAAAAAGACTACTGAAGCTGATGATCGACTTTTAAATAGGATTAGTTTCAGAAATCGCTTCCAAACGGCTGTGGAAATTAGAAAAGTGTTTGTTGAATGTAGAGGATCAGAAATTCATCCAATGACTGTGCGACGAAGGCTCCATGACGCTGGTTTATCAGCACATCGCGCTGCTAAAAATCCTTTTTTGACCACTCAAATGCGTCGGAAACGCTTGGAGTGGGCCAACCAGCACAAAATGTGGATCTGATTGGCAAAATGTGATCTTCTGAGATGAATTTAAGTTCAACACATCCGGCTCCGATGGAATGCTGTAGGTGCACCGAAGAACTGGAGAGCGTTATAGCGATGAGTGCATCCAAAGAACATTTAGGCAACCGATTAGTAGAATGGTCTGGGGATGCTTTTCTTATTACCAAGTTGGACAACTGGTCTTGATTGAAGGAACTATTAACCTTCACACCGGCACCAATGTTTAACTACGGGAGCGGGCACTATTAACATATGTTAATATTTTAGTTTTCATACAAAATGCAAATTTGAACATTTACTATGATTTTTGAACTTGAATAATTCGATATAGCATGAGTTGTGAGAGTTTCTATGGTTACAATATTTTTGGGGGTAACCTATAGTCCAGTTGCTAGTTTTTTTTATTGGGATTGAAATTTCGTAGCAGATGTGAGCTTTGTAATAAAAAAAAATATCTCATAAGTGAAAATGGCAGATAATAACAAAAAAATTTAAAAATCTATGTTAGTCCTTCATCTGTGGCTCAGTAAGTATAGTATGAGCTATTTTTAAGCACCGAAAAATTAAAATTTTCCAATGTTCAGGATATCGTATGAATTGCAGGCAGAGTACAAAATACATTTCATTCCCAATATGGGCTCGGATGAGGACAATGTGGAAACAGAGGACACAAAAAGTGATATGATGGAAGAGGATATATCAGCCTGAAGGATATGATGGGGAAGCCTCTGATCAGAAATTGAAGCATATTCCGTACAACTCGGGCACGGGAGCGACACAGATAATGAATGAATGAAAAGTGATGATACTAAAGGCTGTGTCCCGGATAAAGATGTTCATGGTCATTCAAAAGTAAAAGTTTTTTTCAATATATCCTACCACGAAGACGCCAAACAAAAAAGCGACTAGAAAAATTTGTATCTTGTGCAAGAAGCCTGTTTAAATTGAGCATAGCAAAGTTCTATCAAAATTTGTGGCAACAATTTGAAATAACTGTAAGATCACCAAATAATTTTCAAGTGATCAATTTTTTAATAAGCTTTTATTTAAAAATGCCTTCTTATTATTTGTTAATATCATAATAACATAAAATATGCACATAAACTAACAAAATCCCTGAAATAAAATCAATATTAACATGTGTTAATAGTATCCTTTTATGAAGTTAAGACGTCAGATTTTCAAAAAATAACCGAAAAAATCAAAATTTACAACGAATGTTAAGTTTTTCGAAAAGAGGTCGAAAACTTAGTCACTGAATGAATCGAAGTTTTATGAAAATCGGATCACGAATAAATGAATTCCAGCAAATTATAAATTGCGATATTAACATATGTTAATAGTGCTCGTGTGAAGGTTAAAGCAGCTGACTATAAAAACATCCTGCCTTCTATTGAAGAGCATTTTTCGCGTGTGGACAACGTAATTTTTAAGATGACTCTGCGCCTCATCGAGCGCAATTGGTAAGCATTAGTATTTTTAAAATCTTTATTATGTACTTAATAATAATCCACAACTTTTATCTTTTTTTCTTCTTCTTCTTTTACAGGTAAAGAATTACTTCAAAAAACTTGGCATTTAAACTTTATCGTGGCCACGCAATAGTCCCGATCTTAACCTCATTGAGAATCTTTGGCACATAATATAGGTACAGGTAGCAAGCCACAAGCCCACTAATTTACCTGAGTTAGACAGAATAATTCATAATGTTTGGTACGAAGGCATTTCGCATGCTCTTCTGAAAAATGAGGAACAACAAAATATTGAATCCTTAATATTAGTCCTTAAAATACCTGTTGTAAATATTTAAAAATTAGTTCCTTAAAAATAAAATTTTATTACATTTTACCAAAAACTCTTTTTTATTAATTAAGGACATATATAACTTTTTTGCTAAAAATAGACGTTTATGACCTGCAGCAAAATATTTTCAGTAAAAATTATTTGCTCCTCTGATCCTTGCATCAGTTTTTTAAATCGATAAAAAATTTAGATCCAAAAGGATTTTATTCAACTTTTTTTGCTTGTCCGGATTTCAATGTTCGCCAGAGAGTTGTTTATTTAAGGAAATATGATGGCATACCGCATTACCCGACCACATCACACTACCCAAAGTTACTCTAGTTTGCTCTAAGGTATGAGTTTTTCAGATGAGAATTTTCAGACAAAACTAGGGGTCTACAAATTCTATAAGCGAACCTGAACCTGTGAAACTGAAGCTCGTGGAGAACACAATAGAGGATTGTACTTTACTCGATTTTTACCTCGGATAGAACTTTTTTTGACGCTGGAATGCCTGAAAACACATCAACAATATTTCTTTGGACACACTCTAAGAAACAAAATGTGTTTTTTTTTAATAGTATACAATGTTATAGAGGAATTCTTAAATTTATGAGTTTGAATTCACTGACTTAATTGGTGTTTTTTTTTAAGTTTCTCAAACTTCAGTGCTTATGATTCGATATTACTTTTTTGTTACGTACGTTCTACAAACATATACGACATCATAAGATTGATAAATATACCCAGTAGGCAGAGGCAGGGGCTAGCAGTGCTTCTAGAAGGCCTTCCTTAGTCAGTATAAGGCCTTCCACCCTCCTTTCAACTGTACTTTCTTTTTTATATGAAATGTCCCAAGAAAACAGATCTTCCTAGGTAAGCTTTCTAAGACCGCTTACCGTAGTGGGACTCTCAGAAGTACTTGACAAAAACTAAATTTTAATACATCGTACTGACTCTAAATATTAATTGTTTGTTTTTATCCGCGCCTTCTCACTTGCGTTCATATTTTTTGTGACGTTTCTTAATTTTCAATTCGACAAAGAATACACAAAACTCTACCTCCTATAACATAACATGAAACAACAGAAGACTAGCCTGGCAATATGCACACCTCTATTAATTTCTAACCATGTGTCTACTTTTCATGTCGTATATGTACAATGCATATGACAAAAAAGTAATGCCGAATAATAACACATTACAATACATGAAATAAAACAAGAAACAGAAAATCTTTAAAGTCAATATGGTCATTCTTCTTTGCCTTCTAATATCAGGCCTGATAGCATGTCTGTTGTGGGAAGGCATATTCTGCCTTCTGTGATTGTATTTTTCTTTTTTGCATGAAAATCTTGTTTTAAGAAGTCCTTATCTACTATTATTTAACGAGCTAAAATTGTATATTTATGTATGGCTGAACTTTATTTCGAAGACGGCTGCAGCGATTTTGATAAAACTTCGAGATTTCGTTCATATGTGAACAAAATTAAGATTGGACTAGGTTTAAAGTTTTTCAAGTTTCTAACAGGGGCGTGGCACAGCCCTAAATTTTAATTTTTATTTCGTGATAACTCGCAAACCATTCAAGGTATTACAACGAAATTTGGTAGACGGATGCATATCATAAATATCTTAAATGATATCAAAAGTGGGCGGAATCAGAACAGTGGGCGTGGCATATTTCAATAATTTAAAACTTTGATTCGATATTACTCGAAAACGGCACCGAGGATTTTGATAAAAATATAACAAGTCATTATAACAAGATAAGCCACTATACTGGCAAAACTCGTTGAAAGGCGTGGCACAGCCCACAATATTTATAAACGTTATAATAAGAGAACTAACAACGCAATCGTTATGAAATTTGACATTTCAAATATACTGGCTATTGGGTATCTTGTAACCAAAAGTGGGCGAAACGGCACATGCGGGCGTGGCACCTTCCATACAAGCAAAAACCGTTAAAAGCTTCATTTATTGTTCTATGAGAGTAATATTTTTTAAATTTGCTATAGAGATGTCGGTTACTATAAGCTTTGAAACTAAATGGATTTCGATAGGATTGCATCAGTGGGCGTGGCACCTCCCCTACATGCAAAAAATGTTAAGTGTTATATTTAGTGTGCTCTTGGAGTCAAATTTTTTTAAATTTGGTGTGGAGGTGTCAGTTACCATAAGCTTTGAAATTAAATGAAAACCGACGAGATTGCATCAGCGGGTGTGTTGCATCATATGAGCAAAACACTTTAAATGTTATATTTAGTGTGCTATCGGAGTAATATTCTTTAAATTTGGTGTAGAGGTGTCGGTTACTATAAGCTTTGAAATTATATGAATTTTGATGGGATTTCATTAGTGGGCGTGGCACCTCCCATACAAAATTATAACGTTGATGCCATATTAAGCAAACTGAAGGAGTGATCCTAATAAAACTTGGTCTCAATATATTCAGCCTCATTCAACGAGTTTTTCAACGTCTTTCAACTGCTTCATTATTTTTCAACCTTTTTCAACTTTTCTCAACGATTTTCTACATTTTTAAAATATTTTCAATGCTTTCAATATTTGATTGACTTTTTCAACCTCATTCAACTTTTTTCGAGTTTTTCAACTTCTTTCAACTGTTTCAACATTTTTCAACCTCTTTCAACTTTTCTCAACATTTTCCATATTTTTTCGAGTTTTTCAACGTCTTTCAACTGTTTCAACATTTTTCAACTTCTTTCAACTTTTCTCAACATTTTCCATATTTTTTCGAATTTTTCAACCTTATTCAACTTTTTTCGAGTTATTCAACCTTTTTCAACTGTTTCAACTTTTTTCAACTTCTTTCAACTTTTCTCAACATTTTCCATATTTTTTCGAATTTTTCAACCTTATTCAAATTTTTCCGAACTATTCGAACTCTTCCAACTTTTCAATATTTTTCAACCTTTTCAACTTTTTCAACACGTTCCATATTTTTTGGACTTTTTCAACCACATTCAAGTTTTTTCATCTTTTTCCGAGACTTTCAACTTTTTTCGAGCTTTTGAATCTCTTTCAACGTTTTCAACATTTTAATATACTATCAAACTTTTTCACCTGCTTCAACCTCTCTCAATGTTTTTCAACATTTTTCATATTTTCGGCTTTTCAACCATATTCAATATTTTTTAAATATTTCCGACATCTCATTCAATTGCATTACATTTTTTCGACTTTTTCAACCTGAAAACGAAAAACCGAGCTTTGGTCGGTCTCCTGGTACTAAGTATAATCGCAGCAGTGCTAGCAGGCCTTCTCCGAGGCAGGCCTTGCTCATTTACCTGCTGGGTAGGTATCGGTATTCCCTCTTTTATTAAGTTTAACAGAAGTATTGTGTGATATTCTTTTAATTATATTAAATTGTATAAATAACATAACCAAAATAAACTTATGGCGCTTGAAAAATTTTCTTGTATACGTTTCTATACCTATTTTTATATGAGCATTCTTATTTAATTGTATTAAACGCTTTTCATTGTAAAATAATATTAAGTACTACATACATATGAGCCGCTGAGAGCAAAAGTGTTACAACTCAAAACTTTCAAAATGTGAGTTATATCCGTTTTCTAACTTATTATGTTAGTAATTTTCATTAGAAAAAATGCCTTAACTTTAGTTTGTCATATGGCCGCTACAGAGCATCGGAAAGTTTTGGCATGAAACAAATACCTCAAACTTCAAGCGGAACAGTGGTACAATTCTGCGCTAGCCATTGTGTTTGTTTCAACTCTTAGGCAAGAAGCTAATTTCGAAATGCATCTGTTGTGGGGCGTTTAATTCATTTTTAATTTTGGACTTCAATTTATTAAGCTGGACAGCGAACTGTTATTGATTATGTATTATTGTTTCAATTTTAGTAATTAGCGTTATCAGTAATTAAATTAGTATTATAATTAATTTATTTACTTCGTATAACTAAAGTAAATGTGAAAATTAATTTTACTTGTGATGAAACTTTTAACTATGGTATTCGTTTACGTTTTCATCAATCTTAAGTCCTCAGACTCTCTGAACAATGGACAACTTTCTGAGATCGAGGAGGATAAGTAGCTCTTTAACCTGAATAATATATTGATTTAATTACTTCCATGTAAATGTTTTAAATAAAGAAAATTTTGTTTTATTATTTTTTTATTAACTAAAATGATTTATGAAATTAATATTTCAGTTTACTTTATATTTTCAAAGGAATATGGGAATGAATTGTTAAGTAAATAGGATACACTCGGCTTTAAAGGACAACATTTTAATTTTATCGCTAATGTCTTTGAAAAAAAAAATTGGAAGAATGGTATTTTAACTTTAAGCTTAATTGGTACAACTTACTTTTCCAAAAGTTATATTATTTTTTACAACATATGAAATTTGGGACATTTTTTCCTTCTTTTCCTAAAGTGTCAAAGTTTTGACATAAACAAAAGCACTGTTTTTTTGGCATGCCAAAGCGTAAAACTGCAATTTTATCAAAACTACTTAAATGTGACTTATACCACTCTTTCTTTCAGTGGCTCATATATTAAATATAGGAAACCGTACTGTATTCAATATTTTTTCTGTGAGTGCAGAAAAGACTAAGCCAGTTTGCGTTAACATTTATCCATTGCCAAAAGCTAATTTGTAAGCAAGAATGTTTGGAAGTCTGACTCATTTTGTTATACATAATATAACAGTAAGTAAAACATAATTTGACTCTATTTGTGTAGTTTTTTAATTAATGTAAGTTTTGAGCACTTTGGAGTTTTAACCCACTCGAAATTATTTTCTGGTTACGGCTAGTGATTGCAATTAGAGTTATTTGTCTTAAATGTAAGTTAATACACACATGTGTCACATTTAAAACAACAAATTCAGTAAGCCTTCTGACTTCCCAGTGTGCCAAACGGATTCGTTTCGAATTCGAAACGGACTCTTTTCTTCGCACATTTTATCCGAAACGGAATCCGTTTCCGTTTCGGATTCATTTTTGAATTTGTTTGACTCTAATTTCGAATATTTTCACTCTTTTTTCTTTTTTAATCTAATGGGAAAGTTTTTTATTCTAACTTTTGTCGTCGATTGAAATAAATTTTTTTAACTTTCGAAGGGAATACAAATAAATCTTCATGTTTCTAAAATTTTTTGATTCACTTACGTACTCAGGAATTCTTTGCTTTATTTTATTTGTGATAGTTAAAGTTAATAAAAACAAGTATTTAAATTATAAATCCAGCATAAGCCTTGTTATAATTTAAGAAAGGAGTCCGTCCCAAATCGGTTTTTTTTTCAAAACGAGTTAGTCTTGAGCCTATTTTATTAAAAAAAAATCGAGTCCGTCTCGAACCCGCTATGTTTACAAAAAAACGAATCCGAAACGGAACCGTTTTACTTGCAAAAACCGATTCCGAAACGGATCCGTTTTATTTACAAAAAACGAATCCGGAACGAATCCGTTTTATTTACAAAAAACGAATCAGAAGCGGATCCGTACATGAGGTCCGTTCCGAGTTTGAGACGGATCCGCCTAAACATAAAAAACCGAATCCGCATCCGTTTTTGTGCACATTGGGTTAGAGCATCACCACTTACACCACATATAGAAACTGTCTCTAGGATTTTGTTTTGTTGATAGATATTTAATATATTCGTACAGTACATACTAAGGCAAGACTAACGAGTTTTCAAATAACTGTGTGTTTGACTTCCTAAAATCCGAAATAAACTGTTTTTGCTACGATTAAGTTGTTAGTGACAAATTAAGTTTTTTTATACAAATCCTTTAGCGAATAATCTATAAAATTGGTAATCACTGTCGCCTTGCATGGTCATCGCACGTCAATTTGCACTTTCACAATTCCAAAAATAATAAGATAATTCTGGGTTTTAGATACCTATTTATATATGCGAGTAAATGCGCATGAAAATGTTTAAATTACCTCACAAAAATTTTAAGGTGCGACAACTTTTTGGATAAAATATTTTTTTTTATTGAAAAGTGGCAATGGTGGCAACTGTGCTTACTGGTTGCTATATCCGGCGCAGGTGGGAACGCTCCCGGAACAAACAATGCGCCATTTCTGTTTTCGGTCGCGTATGGATTACGCTCTCGACGGCTTCCAATGCACGTCACAGACCCTGTTTTGCACCGTTCTGTTCTGCTTAACAGAACGAATCCATAAATTTTCAAAAAGTTTCACCTGCAAATTTATTATTTGGTACTCTTGAAATATGTGTAAAAGTAACATAGATTAATGGCTTGTTTTTGTTTGCATGAAAAGCTACGAGATGTGGCGGCACCGCGCGCCAAGAGCGCAGGATGCATTAAAAGTAGAGTTTTGTGCTGCTTGATGCGGGTGGTATGGGGCTGCGTGATTACGGGATTTGTGACTGTGGCCCAAAGCATTGTACACAACCGAGATACATAGCCATCCACGTTTATTCAGAGCTCTCATGAGGGCGGATTAAACCAGCTGCAGAATACTAAAGTTGCAGCTATGTCGGTGCAGTATTTGTATGTGAGGATGGTGCCAATTGTGGGTAGTAGGTGGTTATGGCTGTTGAAGCTTCACTCATGCATTGTCTAGCGTATAGGGAAAACAATTATATGCGCAAAAGTTAGTTCAGATATTTGGCACAAGCCCAAAGTTTACAAGGGTGGAACTGATTTTCCCAACACACATGGTGTCGGGTTTATTATTCAAACTTTTGGAACCAAGTTGACGCGTTTGTGTGTGAGTATTTTTTACAGAGTGGCATGCAACTTTTTCCACAAGTTTTCCTTTTTATTGTCAGCTATTGGCCATCAGGCCATAAGCCTCTTACTCTTTGCACTCACACTTTACTTATTGATTTTATGATGCCTTGACGGACACGTACGTGTCTCTCCCAGTTATGCCCATGTTTTCAATTAGTAAAGGTAAGCCGTGCATGTGCATGAGCTCATTTTGAGAGGTTCACAGAAATACTATACATGTAGGTATACCACTTATTTTTTCCATTATTATTTAATTCAAGCATGCGGCACTCTAACTACCAAAAAAGTATACGTAGGATTTGAAAGTTGCACTGTGAAAAAATGATTTCACAACCGTAATGATTTCGGCCAAATTTCATCAACATCAGTGTACTTATTTAACCGTGGAAACGAATTATCCAGTTGATGTTGCTATTAAAAAAATCACACTCTGCACTGCTCCTCTCCATAACACAACATAATGCTTATTTTTTTTTTATGTAAAGATTATGAAGAGGAGCAGTGCAGTGTGTGATTTTTTTTAATAGCAACATCAGCAGGCCCGTGTGCAGGAATCATCCATAGGGGGGTTTAAACTCGAACATTTTATGTTAGATTATGTTCATGAAAAACGTCAAAAAAACGGTTTACTTTTTATATAGACATTAGACCGGGTCGATTTGTATGAAGCAAAATAAAGTCAGCCAGACACCGACTCAAAAGTTAGAAAAACCCTTAAAAACGATATCTGTGTCATTTTGTTTTCGTTCCGAGAAAAACCAATGGATCACATTTGATTCTCCAGAAGGTTCTTTTTGGCTTAAAAAACGTGTTTTTTGCTCATAACATTTATTTCTTCACAGAATAGATACCTGAATTTGCTTGAAAAATAAAAACTGCGTTATTACAAAAAACCTGACGTTAAAAAACTTAAATTTTTTTTCTGATATATTTAGTCCCAAAATTCGATTTTTTCACATTCTATATATTTCTTAATTTTTTAGTTTTTCCAATAAATTTGAGTAAAAATTTTATTAGTTTTTTTTTTAACTTTTAAGCAATTTTAAGTCGCTTAAAACATTAAATTTTTTTTTATGAACAAAAAACGAATTCGATACTGATCCGGTTTATGAACAAAAAACGAATTCGTTTCGAATTCGTATTTGAAGTCCGTTACGAATTCGAAACGAATTCGTTTTTTGTAAATAAAATGAGAGAAAGATATCATTCGCCTTTGACATATATTATAACATATGACAGGTAGTCTAGTAGGTAGCGCGAGTTAATTTAGTCTAGTTGACCGTTATAAAACTAATATTGAATCTAATTCGACGACTTGTTAAAATAAAACGTTGATACTGTTTTACTGTCAAATTAAGACTAGTTTTTATTTTTCCATTTGCTTCTCCATAAGCGTATATGTAAGTCATAATAACATACATACACACATATGTTATATTTCATAAACATTGTTATACCTAATAAACATATATGTATTTCATAAAACATACATACACACATATGTTATACTTACTTATAAGCTAATCGTGGGATTTGCTATATTAGCAGATCGCCACTCGTACATTTGTTTATTTGTTAACGTTTGCATTTTAGTTTTGTTCTTTATATTTTTGAAAGAGTTAAATTGTAGCTTAACTATAAATCAGCGATAACGAATGTATGGTTGCGTTAACTCCTCTCTCCCTTAAATTCTTCGTCTCGAAGTTACAGGTTTAGCCGAGTTAGAGCTGCTTTAAAAAGTTCCTCTTGTGTTGCCTTATGGGCTTCTGCTCTACATTGCTGCCACATCATGAACCCTTTCCAAATTAAAAAGCTTATGAACCCTATTACGACAAGTACAAAACAGGTCCATAACATTGGATGCGATTCTACTTCTACTTGAAATAGTGATATGACTTTGGTGTTATGGAATTTCAGTTGTAAGTCAGGTGATTCCTCATACTTCTCGATACTATATGTATTTACGTAGGTATGTCTCAGGTATTCCAATACTTCTTTTGTCGGATTACTGTAAGCTTTGTTATCTATAGTTATTTGATGTTCGAAAGTGACCAGATATGTGCCATTTATGGATGTGTTGTTAACTGTATGGTGTCCGGATAGCAATATGATTCCATCGTTAAGACATTCGAACTCTAAATTTCGTTCTCTGATTTTGCTACAACTACTGTTTTCCTTATTTAATAATCTGTACAAACATGTCTCAGTTTTGTTAAGTTCACAAAAGGTGTTACTAAGTTCATTTTGGCAATTTTTCAAATTAACATATTTTGCATTACATCTAGAAATTTTTTTATCAATTACAAGTTTTCCATCGAAATGACTTATTGCTCTACACTTAAATAATTTACATTTAGTTTTGGGAATCGGGTACTTAATGTAAATGACAATTACATCATTATTCTTAATTATTTTAAAAGTTGATGCCTCTATCAAATCCGATAAGAGTACATTTTTATTTTCATGAGCTATGATATCCTGTATCTTTTCAAAATTTAATATTAATGAATTTAAAATACCTAATTTCATGAACATAATTGTCTGAACTGTATTTTGTAGTTCTGCTATCATCAATTTGTTCCTTCGCAAGAAAAATTTCTTTGCCTTCGAATTGTCAGAGATATTCTTTATCATTAGAGTTAGTGATTCAATAGACTTAAAAATTTCTGAATTTGTCATATGTTGTTCATTTTCATTTACAATAATTTCATTCATTTTGCTTTCAATCGCAATCAAATCGTTGTGATCAGGGCTGCCGGAAAGCCACTTCCAAGCTGACCCTAGTTCGTCTATTGCTCTTTTTTGTCGATTTATGTCCCGTCATTGTTTTAAAAGTGCGTTCGCTGTATCCAATTCTAAATCTATATCTGTTACTTTATTATTTAATATAAAACTCCTAGTCTCTTGCATTAAGATTCCATAGTAGGTAAGATTGATAACATGAAAAATATCTCCGAATTCGTCATAAATTGCAACCTCCCCGTCTTCTGTCAGAACATACGGTTCCCTTGAGTAATCATAAATGTCTGCCAGCGTGAAGGGAATTATGAAAAGTAGGAATAACATCTCTGCAATGAGAGAAACAAAAGTTAATTTCTAATTTGGTCTTTATGTATCAGAGTATTTTTTTTATTATGCCCGTCCTTTGTCTCTACACTGTGTTGATTATTTTTTATAACTGTACGTTTTTTGTAACGCGGCGTTAACTTGTTGCGTCTATTTTCCTTTGTATAGATTACCTCACCTTCCTTGTATTCCACGTGCGTCCTATCCTTATTCTGACTTAGCATTTTTTTCTGGGCTGTTTTTAAATTTTTAACAACGTCAAGCCTATGTTCATTAAGATTATGGAAGACTTCTATGGGTTTTTGATTTATCACTGAATGATAACTTTCATTGTATTTTCTCGTAGCTTTGACCACCACCATAGAGATTGGCTCATCCGGGGATTCTTGTCTAATCAATCTTATAAGTTCTAAAAGTGTGGAATTAACACGTTCTACCGGTCCGTTTGAATTTGAATGTCCTGCTGGGACCATTTTGTGTTGTATTCCTAAGCTTCGTAATGGAATTTGAAATAAAGGAGTATCTAAAGATTTTTCGTTGTCTGTAATAATTGTATTTACTTGTGGGAAAATGTTTGTTATCTCATACAGCCTTTGTCGTATTTCGGGCAGTTCATTTAGTAAGTTAGTTATTAAAAATTTAGAATGTGGATCTATTACGGTAAGAAATTTTTTTCCATCTATATGGAATATATCTGCATGTAAGGTGTCCCCTCCCTCTGTAGGAATTGGTGTCTCACCAATAATTTTCTTTGGTGGGTGTCTGTCATATTTCATAACCTAACAAGTATAGCAGTCTTTATTTATTCATTCTCACACTTGTGTGAAAAGATATGAATGAAAATAAGAGTTAAACTGTCACACCCGTTACCCTGGAAGTGTCGATATGTAAATGTGCTTATGTTATGATTCGATATTTAGTTATCATTACGTAAGTAGTTAATTCTGCGAGGTACTTGGAAAAACTCGTCCAAAACTCTTTCCACATTGATTTCGATATCGCGATGTATGTTTAGCGAGGTTAAGCTGTTCAACCGATCTTCGGACATAATTGATTTGAGGTACATATGTCTTTAGATGGCGCACAGTGGCAAGATTTGACTTTTTTGAATGCAAAAATCAAAATTTCTGAACGAATAAAGATTTTTTGATAATTTTTTTTTTTTTCATATGATAGGAAATTCTTATAGCTACTACAGTGTCATTATATTTTTTGTTATAAACAATTGATTGTTGAAGTTGAGTTTTTAGTTGGGAGGAAAAATTACATACATACATACATATCTTCTGCATGTAAAAACTATCTTCTGTTTTGTTTGTCGCAAGTAGACTTTGAAAACTGCAGAAAAGTGTGATTGAAATGTGAATGAGCTTGGTATATATAACTTAAATTGTAATCTTAAATTCATTTTTGAACGATTTATGCTTATCCATTTTCTGTTCATATTCATATAAGTTGGATACAATTTTTTCAAATTCAGACATCTCATGCGTTGAAAAACTATTTTCGGTAATCTAAAGATAATCTCTTACGGCCAATATGAACTCTGCTTGACTTGATGTGCTTTGAAAAAAATTGGAATGATGTAGCATTTTTTATTTTTTTATTGAATTTTTTCGTAGTTTAAGTTAAAAAGAGTTTTTTCTAGGAATAAATTTATTACGTGCCGGAACGACTTTATATATGATACCTGCCAAACTAGTTTTTAGAACAAGCCAGTTTTTCCTAAGCCAAGTTTTTCCGAAACATGTTAGGATAAACCAGTTTAGCCTTGGATGAACTAAGGTTTAATTATTATTTGTAAAAAATTACTAATAATCAGGACAAAAGGCGGTTTATGGCGGTTTGAAGATTTTTAAATTCTTTAAAAAATTTTGCATATATGAACTAAGGTTATTATTTACTTTAACGCCCTCACTCCCGATATTCCTGAAATTTTAGTATGTAAGGGTAAGGGGGCGGCTTTCGCTGCTCAGGACTTACATTCTCTAATATGTCCAATGTTGAATTCCCGGAGGCCTTCGGCCGCGGTTCACTGTACTATGTCGAACACGGTCTTCGCCACCACACGTCAGCGTTGGATATATTATAGTGAGCCGCGAAGCCGTTTTTGAACATATTGGAAGATGTAAGCCCTGTGTCGCGACCAAAGGCCGCCCACATACGCTATCATATTAAAATTTCCCCAGGCTAAGCTGGTTCATTCAACACGCTTCGGATGAACTAGTTTGGCTAAGGAAAAACAAATTTACCCTAAAAACTAGTTTGGCTGGTAACATTTACATATACTGTAATTTTTCTTTTGTTCTAAACTACCCTTGAGATCCATAGATCAGCTGTTGCACTACCTGTAACTCATATCAGGCCCGTGCGCAGGAATCATCCATGGGGGGAGGGGGGCTTAACTCGGACATTTCATATTAGATTATGTTCATAAAAAACGTCAAAAAAGATTTACTTTTAATATAGACATTAGACCGGGTCGATTTGTATGAAGCAAAATAAATTCAGCTAGACACCGACTCAAAAGTTAGAAGGACCTTTAAAAACGATATTTGCGTAATTTTGTTTTCGTTCCGAGAAAAACCAATGAATGACTTGATTCTTCTGAAGGTCATTTTTGGGTAAAAAACGTAAGTATTTTTTGCTTATAACTTTTATTTCTTCACAGAATGGAATTTGCTTGAAAAATAAAAATTGCGTTATTGCAAAAAATTTGACGTTAAAAAATTTTAAATTTTTCTTCTGTTATAGATAATATTTAGTCCCAAAATTGTGAAAAAGTCTCAAAATTCAATGTTCATAACAGAAAAATAATTTAAAATTTTTTAACGTCAAATTTTTTGCAAGAACGCAATCTTTATTTTTCGACTAAATTCGAGTATCCGTTCTGTGAAGCAATAAAAGTTTCGAGCAAAAAACACGTTTTTTTCGCCAAAAAGGACCTTCAAATGTCATTCGATCTCGGTCTCGCCTCGTTTTATAAATTGAAGCCTCGCCTCGTTCTCGGCCGAGGCACCTCGGTAAAATAGCGAGGTTTTTATTAAAAAAAAAAATTATATTATGTATCCGGGCTGATCAAGCCTCAAGAAATAAAATAAAATATCTGTTTTTATTTTTGGTGAATTGGATGAGAGAGGCATTGTCTATTTTTCCAAACCAAACTAAGCTATGAACCTTTTACAAACTATAAGAAAGATATGTACCAAATCTTATTTATCTACGTCAAATAGATATTGAGATATGATAAAGTTAATTTTTTTCTTATATTGAAGGCATGGTACCGCCCATTTTATTAATTGAATCTTAGTTATTCCTCTACTTTTTATAAATGTACCAAGTTTTATTAATCTGCATTAAGTAGTTGATAATATATGATAAATTCTGTTTTTCTCTTATGTGGGGGTGGCATCACCCATTTATCGTAAACTATGTTACGGAGCATCCCAAATCATAAGAAACATATATGTATGTCAAATCTTTCGTCGGTCGGTTGAACGGTTTAGGAGTCCATTAGCAACAAACATACATATATTGATCTTTATTTATATACTAGCATTACCCTGTGCGTTTCGCTTCACCTTACCGGTTCTCCATACTTTTCTTATAATTTTCGAGGCAGATGTCCATAGTTTTACGGTCGGTACAAGTTGTAGTGATTCGTTTTCTATCACATTTCCCTACGCGGTTTGCGTTCAAAGGCTGGTTTTGATCTATTTTTTTTAATGCGGTTAAAAAGCGATTTTTAAACACCTGCAAGTGTAATTATGCCTCTCTGGGAATATGATGAGCGACATAATTACGTATTCATTTCTCTATATTTTCTTATAGACGTGTCTGAAGACTTGTCCATTCAAAAAAAAAAAAACACTTTTGAAGTTGCACCTCAATACCGTAGTCCAAATATAAATTAATTGATGAAACTTGGTATAACTAATTAAATAAGAACCATTTTTTACATTTTGAACACTACGGATAGGAAAGGCGGGCAACAAATTATTTATTCAAACTTTAAACGACTGAACTACAACGGTTTACCAAATAAGAAGTAATCTCACTTAACCTCTCTTATTTAATAGATGACGCAGACTACTTCTGTTGCCGCTTATCAAAAACAACAATAATTATACCAGCAGCAAAAGCAAACTAATAAACTTTATGAAAACTAATTTATATGCTCAAAAAATTCAGTTAAATTCGAAAATACAAAAATTTGAGTACTGTCCCCAATAATTTGGCCACCTACTGTATGTAGATTAGAGCGGTTCAAAATATTTGATTTTTTCACGATGTGTCAGCGGATTACAGTAGTCTTATATATCTGGACAAAGCCCATTACTAGGATTAAGGTTAATATTGAAAATTGGAAAAGCGCCCTCTTTTTTAAGTAAACAACCCATTTTCCAAAATATTGATTTAAAAAATGGTGCAAGTTACAGACGTTATAAAATTTTCCAACAAAGTGGGTATGATTTTCGGGAAACTTTCGATCCGGGAATTCAAATCCGTGATTTGTTTTTCTTCTTCTTTTTTTTTCATATAAAAAAATTGACAATTCACCGGACAACAGTAAAAAGTACCGATTTTCCACTTTCTAGCTGCAACACCTCAAATATTATGTTACCGCCGCACAGTGTGTTATTTTGCCAATCTAGCAGTATAGTCCAAGAGCCGGCTGTAGAAAAGTCGAGTGTATAAGATTACAGGATGTGATGCATGCTAAATGATAGAGCTCGAGGAGCCTAAATAGAATATCTAGGGTTGCCTTGCCAAAGCCTGTCCCGATGGCCGAAAATGCCCGAATTTTAGCCAATTTTGTTGTTCTAATTAAAACTGTAGTACATAACAGCTCGAAATGAATGCCAAATGATAGAACTCGAAGAGGCCTAAGTATAATACCTGGAATTGCATTGTTGAATTCTGTCCCAAACATGGGTTTTCACCGGTATTTTAGTTCAATTTTCAGAATATATAGGGTTGCCTTGTAGAATCCTGTCCCAAACATGAGTTGCCACTCATTTAAGAAAAGTTGACCCCAAAAACGGGTGTCAAATAATGTTTAGGACATGATTCGACAAGGCAACCCTATATATTCTATTTAGGCTCTTCGATATCTATCATTTGGCACGAATTTCAAGCTGTTATCTTCATTAATGAAAATTGACCCAAAAAAACGGTGAAAACCCATGTTTGGGACAGGATTCAACAATACAATCCCATGTACTTTATTTAGGCCTCTTCGAGTTCTATCATTTGGCATACATTTCAAGCTGTTATGTACTACAGTTTTAGTTAGAACAACAAAATTGGCTAAAATTCGGGCATTTTCGTCCATCCGGACAGGCTTTGGCAAGGCAATCCTAGATATTCTGTTTAGGCTCATTGAGCTCTATCATTTGACATACATCTCATTCTGTAATCTTATACACTCGACTTTTCTACAGCCGGCTCTCCGCCTAGTACTAAACTAATATCTCAAAAACTATAGCAGCTAGGTCAATGAAATTTTCCACAAATGTTAATATTTATATTTTACAGTATCAACGTAAAACTGGTGCAAATCGGTTAGGATTAAGATATAGCTCCCATATAACCGATTTTTTCGTTTTGGTGTTTTAAAGGGCGACCTAAATAAAAAAGTATGTAATGCTTGAGTTTATGGTAGATTATTATTTTTTATATTATTTTGCAATGAAAATAAATATTTCATCGCGTAATTTTTCATTGAACTGTTTTTGAAATTAAAATTTTTACATAACTTTTAGCGTGCTTAAGATACAAAAATATGACTTTTAAGATAAGTGTAGAATATAAGAAAGTGAACTTTTCAGCGTTTCGTTTATATATAAATAGTTTCAGTTTTCGGAGTTATAATGATATTAGCTGAGGTTTGGACGCGAATGTGGAAAAAAATTACGAAATGATTAACAAATTATATTATAGAACCAAAAATATGAAAAGATTATTTGCTTTTTTTCGTTTATTTAAAAAAAAAAAGTATGTACTTTTTAATTTTCATATGTTCTTCAATTCAGGGATGCTGCTCTTTATGACTAAATTCATCATTAGAATGTCTGTAAAGTTGATAAATAAAAAATTAATCAACAAAACATAATTATGAAAAGGATAAATATTAAAAATGCTTACAGTGTAATTTCTAAAATTTACTCCATATACTCATCTAAATCGCTCGAATCAGAAGTGTCATCGTTTTTCATTTGAAGCAATACTATCGTTTCCGGACTTAGGTCCCTATACTTCTTTTTAGACGTTTTGCGCAAACTTGCTATAAACGGATCCGATGTTATCAAGAGTCTATTGATCAAATCAGTATTTGTATCGGTCCTTGAAGTTTTTCGCGTAAAAAGATCCCTATAACGCCGGACATCCTTATCACGTGCTTCAAGTACTTCCTCTGACATTTGGCCAATAGGTGTAATGCAGGTTTTTATTACACTGCTTCCATGGTAAAGCACTTTGTGCATTGTTGGTAGCATATAGTACCAAGGATATAACTTTTAAGTATAGGTACAGCGTATCCTGCGAGTATTTTTGGAAAGCATCCACATTGATTGGAAAACCAAAGTTTAAGGATTGAAGCAAGGTACGGAAACGAAAAATTAGTTCCAAATTTATACCAGTTATTTCAGCTGTTATATTCGCTTCTTTGAAAAAACGCCTTAATTTTCGTTCACCTCTCTTGCACCTTTTCTGGCTTTTTTATTTTTAGTGCTTTCGGCGCGTTCTTCAAATTCTTTATGTGGTCTTCCACCAGAAAATTTTTTCGGTGTATTGCACAAAAATAAAGAGAATGCGATTTACCTCCGAGCCATTCTTTATTTGATGAAATAAATCGATCTTTCTTCCGACAAGCATTCGCCCACCGGGAATTCAGTAACGACAACAAGTTCTTGGCATATTGCTTAGCCTAATCAATATCAACAGTACTTTGCGATCCACCACCAACATTTCCGGAAAAAAACAAAATCATCCACTCTAATCGTTTGTTTACTGCAGTATCAAGCCATAAATCAAATATTTGGAAGCGAGAAATTTCAGAGGTCATCTTTAAAAATTGAAAATGGCTGTATGGGTGCCGCAGCTAGGCGCAGAATTTTTTTATTGATTCTATTAGTATAGATATCAATCTTTATTGTAATTATAGTCAGAACTCTAAACTATTCTAAAAAATTTTTTTTTATTGTCCACAAAAGTTTTTTTTTTTTTTAATACTCACAGTTAAAGTAGGTTTTTTCAGTGTACACAAAATTTTGTTGCTATCAATAACTTTGCTATGATTTTATGTTATTTCGATCAAGAAAGCTTTGAAATTAATTTAAAAAAAAAAAAAATAAAACCTTTCGCTTTTTCACAATGGATTTACAAGACTTTAAAGTTTGCGCATGAAATTCGCCGAACTTATAATATTTTTGACATTTTCTTTTTACTTAGTTTCAAGGTACAGTTGTTTTAAGTATTGCCCTATACTCCAAAAAATTTTTGAAGTTTTAACCTAATTGGGGAATTTTTAACATATTTGCATTTAAATTCTATCAAAAAATCAAATTTTTTTTTGAGTTTAGTAGCGCTAGATTGCCAAAATAATACACTGTGCGCCGATCCCATGGTACATCATTTCTAATGTACTGTTATTTGCTTAAATAAATGCCGAAACCGCATACATTATCTTATTTCAAAACCAAGATATCTGCATTTTTCTAAATTAACAGACCTGACTTTTTTCGAATCGGAGTCAACAAATTTGCATATTAAGGTGTTTTATATTTTTTTTTTTTTCAAACAGTTACATATTATCAATCAGGGATTTCGAATCCGTGATTAGTTTTTTCCTCCTCCTTTTTTTTTCTTACAAAAAAATTGAAAAGTTAAAGTTAAAGTTGCAAAATCATCCCATATTTTTTTGTCGCCGATCACGCGTTACATCATTTTTAATGTACTGTTATTTGCTTAAGAGAATTCCGTAAGCCGCATATCATTTTCATATTCCGAATCCGAGATATCTGCATTTTTCTACATTAACAGAACTGGCATAATTTGAACTATTCTATAGATTTTTCTATCATTTTCAAAAATTAAAATTATGTCAGTTCTGTTAATTTCGAAAAATGCAGATATCTCGGGTAATATGTACTATAGCTATTTAGTTAGTAGTTGGGGATTGGGATAAAAACAAGGTTTTCTTTTTCTAAAGAAAAAGATAGCTGCACAGTAAAAATTTTAGTTTCATTTTAATACCAAAAAAGTATTTATATAGAACAATGACAAAAAAGTATAAATTCTAAACTATTTTGGAGTACGTAAAGAGAGAAATGAGGAGAATTATACAATTTGGTTTTAATTTTCAACTATAACTGGAATGAATTTTAGTTGTTTTTTGGTTTCAAAAGTAAACCTCTTTAATATTAAATGAAATCTGAAATTAGGTTGAAATATATATTTTTAAAATATGAAATCTATGCCCTATATATATTAAATCTAACCCAAAATCGGAATAGACTTAGTATTTTTCTGGAATTAAATATAAAACTGTTAGAACTATAAATAAAACAAAGAGTTTTGAAAATTCACATTTTATTTACAAGAAAATACATAGTGTTGTTTTTAATCTATTAATACATTAGGCACTAACAAAAATATTTTATTTTCGTATATTTTTTGATTTTTTTTAACCACAAGAAATTCAGTCTTCATTTTCAAATATAAAATGAGTTCAGAATAATTGATATAAACGTATTTACATTCGAATTTATTTGTCGAAAATATTTGAGGAATGTTATTTTGAACAAAAACACTTAAAAAAAGTTTTGAGCATTTAAATCGAAGTTTCTAAAATTTTGGTATAATTTGTGAAAAATAAACTCATTCTCGAATGTAATACTTTCCCACGCAATACTCATTTTTCTCTGATATCTGTTAGCAATTTGTAATTATTTATTATCGAAACATCTTTGATAAATTCTCGATGGTTAGATTCCAATCTCATGGCCCACGTATGAACCAGCGGTCTCATTTTATACATAACTAAAGGATAGTGGGTCAAGAAGTGATGTTTTGGAAGCAGGCTTTCTTAATAATCTTCTACAATCTAATACGAATAAGAGAGGTGACCCCATTCCAGAAATGTAACATAATGCCAGAAAGGTTGTAGAATATAAATGGGAAGTGTAAAATTAGGCATAATTTTCATTTTGAGAAGCTGATAGTCCTATGGAAGTGCGACATTTTTTTTCACGAGCAATTTTCGGGTGAATGCATGTAGATTGTCAGTGGCCAAAACCCAAGTTTTTTATTTTATCATTTATTTCGATAACTGCAAAAAAAAAGAAAAGGTATTTGCCTTCTGCAAGTTTTTGAAAGAAGGGTCTTAAAATTAAAGGATCAGCGCTTCAAAAAAACTATATTATGCATGAGTTCAACATTGAGACTTTCAAAAATTTTGTAGTGCGACAAGTAAAACCCGGCGCGCATTGCTACGCCTCAACAAAAAAAACATAATGTGTTTTTATTTCAGTTGGATTAAATAAGTAAAAACTATTTTTATTGATATTTATCTTATTGCGAGTGGATAAACAACGTTGTTGGTTTTTCTATTTGGCTCATAAATGAACAATTGAATTGGCGGGAATGATTGGAATACGTAGAATCAGCACCTTTGCATGAGTTTAATTTGGTTACAGTCCTAGACTTCTATATATGTACCGAGTCTCATAGTCATAGTTTTTTCTTATATTGGAGGCATGGCACTACCAATTTCTTCATTGAATCTTACCTTCTTTCTTTTTGGCTCATTTTTTCCAAACCAAACTATGTTAAGAAATTTTTACAAACTACAAGAAACATATGTACCATATCTTATCCATCTGCGTCAAATAGTTGTTGATACATAAAAAGTTGATTTTTCCTCATATGGAAGCATGGTACCGCCCATTTTTGCATGTAATCGTACTTCTTTTTCTACTCTTTATATATGTACCAAGTTTCATTTATCTGCATCAAATAGTTGATAAGATATGATGAATCTTATTTTCTTTTAGATAAGGGGGCGTGACATCACCCATTCTATTCTAAGCTGTGCCTGTTTATATAAAAGCCTCGTGGTGTGAACTCCATGAGAACCGATAAAGCGATCTTCGAGAAAATTATGTTCAAAAAATATATTTGTATGAAGGCCACCCTAAATATGCTCCCTAAATAAAAGTATTGAAGCCTTAGCTACGCCTCTGAATATAAAACTTACTAAATAAAAGTTGTGTAGCCTAAGCTATGCTTCTTAACATAAGAGACACGTGGCGTAAATTCGGTGTGAATCGTCTAACCTGTCTTCGTGAAAATTATTTTTAAAAATATTTTTGTATGAGGGTCACTCTAAGCATGTACCCTAAATAAAAGGTTTACTACCTTATCTGTGCCTCTTAATATAAAAGCCATGTGGAGTAAATTCCATGAGAATCGATTGAGCGGTCTTCGAGAAAATGATATTTATAAATATTTTTGTATCAGGACCACCCTAAGTATGAACCGTAAGTAAAATTTTTACTATCTAATCTGTGCTTTTTAATATAAAAGTCGTGTGGTGTAAATTACATAAGAATCGATTTAGCGGTCTTCGAGAAAATGATATTTAAAAAATATTTTAGTGTGAGGGCCACCCTAAATTGAAGTTTTGTAGCCTAAGCTATACTTCTTAACATAATAAATACGTGGCGATTCACCTGTCTTCGTGAAAATGATATTTAAAAATATATTTGTATGAGGGTCACCCTAAGTATGCACCCTAAATAAAATTTTAACAATCTAATCCGTGCCTCTTAATATAAAAGCCATACTGTGTAAGTTTCATGAGAATCGACTTACCTGTCTTTGAGAAATCGCTATTTTTAAAATATTTGTGTATGAGGGCCACCCTAAATAAAAGTTTCATCGTATTAGCTATGCGTCTTAATGTAAGAGACATGAGGTGTAAATTCCATGTGAATCGATTAGGTAGTCTTTTTAAAAATGCTATTTTAAAAATATTTGCGAATGAGGGCCACCCTAAATTAAAGTCCTATAGCCACCACGCCCCTGGTGTCTAATCCCTTTCATATTTTGTGAAGTGCTTAACATAGGCTATGTGCATTCTGACACCGAATTTTAAGACTCTTGCTATCATATGAATCAAGATATAGCGAGTTAAAGGTTTTAATTGCATATAAAGTGCCAACGTGTAGTTTTCTAGATTTTGCCTTGTAAAAAAAAAAGTTTATATGAAAAACAATTTACATTATTTAAAAAAATTTTTCTTTTTCGCAACTGTCGTGAATGAGGTGTATTGGGACTATCACGTTGCATCCCCCAGCAATAGTTAGCCATCATGTTGGAATCCCATCGGTCTTGGTATCTGTCTTCCATAGTCTTTAGGTCCTTGTGATGCTCCCCTTATTCTTCGCTATAGGATCCAAGATTTTATGGGAATTGGTCAAGATGACTGTGAAGGTAGTGCACTTTGATGAACATATTACATCCTAAGCTATTAAAATGCTCTAGCACGTCATTTACAGTTTCGGAATAGTTACTTGACTTTTAATTTCCGAGAAAGTTTTTAGTAACTTTAACAAACGAAGTCTACGCAGGTCATTCCAAATTGTTCATTGAACTAAAGAAATCTGTACCTTTTACTAATATTCTTACTTGTGGGCCATCAAAAACTCCCGCTTTTATCTTTTCTATGCTCAGACCAGGAAATTTTTTCATTATGTGAGAAAAACATTGGCCATTTCTATCTAGCGCTTTAACAAATTGTTTCATAAGGCCTAACTTTATGTGCAAAGGGGTTAATATAATTTTGTCTCTCGAAACCAAATTTTTGACTTATGATATTTTGCTTTCCCACCTCCATCGTCTCTATTTACCCAATGTTGAACAACATTATTTTCCGATTTAAAAAATGGTAGCAACTCTTGTTCGATAGAACGTCACCAACACGCCAACAAGTTTATTTTTCTTTTAATCTAGAAGTCAAAACCTCTGCAGATTCTTTAGGAAATTCAACATCCCTTATCAAATCATTTAATTCTTCTTGGGTAAAGGTTTTGGCTCTGTAGATGATATTCCTTCGAAATCGCTGTCGCTACTCACTTCACTAATGACTTCTTCAAATGATGATTCACAAATGGAACAAAATACTGGAACAGGTACTTCCTCTGAATGTGGTAAGGGTCTTCTAGCAGAATCTAAGTCTGGATAAATCATTTTTTTTAACGTTTACACCACGCAAATTAATACAGTCATCGAAGTGATTTTTTTGTTCTTTCCAGTGCATAGGCACTCCGAGCTCCATATGGTTTCTTTTACCACTAATACACTGTCTTAAGTATTCATAGCACATTTTACAAACAATTTGGGGTATCCACGGCTTGTATTCATCCACAATTTTCGGCTTAAAGTAAGCATAATGAGCAATTTTTATAAAATCTGTTATAGGTTTTCTGAACTTTTGCACCGTGTATTCACCACAAATGTAACAAAACACATTTGGTTCACTAAGACAACTTCTTCGCGATGAAGACATGATACAAAAACTTATTTATTTTTAGAAATTTATCAAACGTAAAGACCTTAGGAGGCCACTGGGCTGTCAAAAAAAAAAAAATAATTTATACCCATTCATTTGATCGTACTTTTCTTATGTAGTGATCTCAAAAACAAAAACATTGATTTTAATAAGGTATTACATCCACTTGTAAATGATGATGAGCTCTCGAAAAAATTGGCGTGAAAGTAGATGATACGTTCCTAAAGGTGCCGTGACATAATCCCCACGGACATAATCCCCATTTTTGCTGTGTTTCGGACATAACCCCCATTATGGGGATTATGTCCGTCACTGATGCGGACATAATCCCCATAACAATAATTTTGTCTAGCTATTTTGTCGGCCGCAGTTCAGGATTTAAAACTCCCAAAAATCCAACAACGGCTTCGCGGCGGCCTTCGGCCGCGGATCAGTCTATAAAAGATCCAACACCTAGTTTGCTAGCCACAGTAATTCCACATAAAAGTCAAGATAAGTGGGCGGCCTTCGGCCGCAGCTCAGGATTTAAAACTCCCAAAAATCCAACACCGGCTTCGCGGCGGCCTTCGGCCGCGGATCAGTCTATAAAATATCCAACACCTAGTTTGCTAGCCACAGTTATTCCACATAAAAGTTAAGGTAAGTGGGATCATAAAAGGCCGCCGAAGGCCGTTGGTGTTGGATATTTTATAGACTGATCCGCGGCCGAAGGCCGCCGCGAAGCCGGTGTTGGATTTTTGGGAGTTTTAAATCCTGAGCTGCGGCCGAAGGCCGCCCACTTGCCTTGACTTTTATGTGGAATTACTGTGACTAGCAAACAAGGTGTTGGATATTTTGTAGACTGACCCGCGGCCGAAGGCCGCCGCGAAGCCGGTGTTAAATTTTTGGGAGTTTTAAATCCTGAGCTGCGGCCGAAGGCCGCCCACTTATCTTGACTTTTATGTGGAATTACTGTGGCTAGCAAACTAGGTGTTGGATCTTTTATAGACTGATCCGCGGCCGAAGGCCGCCGCGAAGCCGTTGTTGGATTTTTGGGAGTTTTAAATCCTGAACTGCGGCCGAAGGCCGCCCACTTACCTTGACTTTTATGTGGAATTACTGTAGCTAGACAAAATTATTGTTATGGGGATTATGTCCGCATCAGTGACGGACATAATCCCCATAATGGGGGTTATGTCCGAAACACAGCAAAAATGGGGATTATGTCCGTGGGGATTATGTCACGGCACCTTTAGGAACGTATCATCTACTTTCACGCCAATTTTTTCGAGAGCTCATCATCATTTACAAGTGGATGTAATACCTTATTAAAATCAATGTTTTTGTTTTTGAGATCACTACATAAGAAAAGTACGATCAAATGAATGGGTATAAATTATTTTATTTTTTTTTGACAGCCCAGTGGCCTCCTAAGGTCTTTACGTTTGAAGAAACATAAAAATCTACCTTTCTACATTCTTTTTCTCTTTTAAATTTAGTGGAATATTGCTTGAAGTCACCAGTTAAGGTATTGCGAAAATTTAGACAGTTTTGCTTAAAGCGAATCTCATTAACTTCAGGATTTTTTTCTAAAAGATAACTTTTAAACTTCTCAAAACTTTTTTTCCATAGAGTTTCAAATGTTGAAAGCATTAAGCCTATATTAGTTTCTGAAATACCAGACGATAGAAATGTTTTCAAAAGTGATGAAGCCACTGAGAATTCCTCAAAGTTTTCAATTGAACGTAAGTTGCAAGATGAATCATCATTATCAATAAAAAAAAAAATAAAGTGCTTGCAATTTCATTTGTTGCAATTCGTTCGATGTTTTGATTTTTTGCGGCAATATTACTAACAAGGAGACCACAACCCACCGATTTGGCTCAAATTTTTCCAGATGGTAGTTTATGTGAAATAAGAAAACTCATATTTTACCGTTTTTCGCAATGCTAAAGGAAAAGCGAGAAAATCGAGTTCGAAGTTTTCCAATAGTTGTCTTATGCAAATAAAGTTTACCTTCGTTCGACTAGCAGAGTAGCATAGTGGTTAACGAGTTAGCATATGATCCTGGGGGTCACTAGTTCGCTTCTCCTTTTTTTAATTTTTTTTTTTTTATTTTTAGAATAAGTATTATAATAACAAATAAAACATAAAGATACAAATGCTGAATTTTTAAGAATGTCTTAAATGCATTTGTGAAAAGCAAATATACACCATATCGCAGTGTAAACTCGAATGCAATCTGTAAAACATATATTTAAAAAAAAATTCAATGAAAACTTTTAGTACATTACCAATGACGAATCATACTAAAATATTGGAAAACGTTCTAGAACTTTTGTTTCTGTTTTTTAATTTAATTAATTCTTGCTTTCAATGTTTCTTGCAGTTTATTTTTCACTTCCCTCAGATCTCCTGAAATATTATAATTTTTAAAAAATTGTAGATCTTCTTGGATGAGTTCTTCGTTTTCTTCGTTCTCCACCTCTTCTGATGACAATTTTAGCTTTTTGTTGCTTATGTTGCCAAGTTTCGAAAGTTTTGTGTTTAAATTTTTTAGCTTCGCAGCCAAATAACCGCTGTTAAATTCCGGATTGTAAAACAGATCCTGAAATATGTTCATAAATTCACTAAAACGTATACATGCTACGGCGCACAGTGGCGCCTTTTGCGATTTTGCGTTGCTAAAATCATAACTTTTGAACGGGTAAAGATATTTGAGTAAAGTTTTTTGATTTTGGTTGTAGATATGACATATATAATATTCAGGTTTGAGGCTTAGCTATAAATACTTTTAAAAAGAGGTGAAAGTCCAAATTTCGAAATTTATGGTTTTTAGTCGTATGAATTCATAAAAAGTTTTTTTTTCATAAGTTTTTGTGCGCTTTATTCAATTAATGAACTTTAAATAATTTTAAAAATTTTTTAAGTACTTTTTTAAAAAAAAAAATTTTTAATTTTTACTAATTCATTCATATGCATTTATTTTTTTATCTCTTAACATAATTTATAAACAGTCTTTCTCAAAGCCTAGAAAAGTTTTAAAAAAGGGTTACAGTAATAAATTAGGTAATTTCTTTAAAAAATCAACAACAATCTATATTCTATAAAAATATCATCATTATTTTGGATATCTAAGAAACTTATAAAAGTACTACAGAATTTATCAGTCAGTTCTTTTCGTGACCTAACGTGCCTAAGTGATGAAGGATCTGAAGATGCTGAAAGTATATTGAACAAGTCCTCATTCTGTCGAATAAGTGAAATTTTACATATATTGCTATATCTGTACTTCTTATAATCTTTGTATTTTGACTCTTGGGCTTCTTCTGATAATTCTACTATTGGTAAGGCTTGATAATTGATAATTTGTCCACTATGAGCTAAGATCTTATAGACAGAGGGTTTGGCTGTACTTATCGCACCGTCAAAACAAAAGGGCCGCAAATCAAAATAACGAGTTTTCGAGTTGTGTATGCCACTATATAGCTCATTAAGTGTTCTTAATTTTAGTCTTGCCACCATATTTCTAGCACAATTAATAACTTCTAAAACACATTTTTAGACAAGGGATATTTTGTTCTGAAATTTTTCTTAACAAAACAAGACCGCCTCATTTCAAAATATTAATATTTTGCTATTAAATTAAAGAAAAAACAATTAAAACAACAAAGCCTTAAATCAAAAAAGATATCTTAAAATATTTTCCATTAAAGTTTTTACAGTGGCAAATCAAAACTAGGCAGTATTGTTCTCTTAAACCAAAAATATTTTCAATCAAAGTAATTGCAACACTGCAACATTCCGAAATATGTCAATGTTACTCCATAAATTTGTGAGATTAGTTTGTAGTATTTCAGTTCAAGACTGTCATAACTATAAATATGGCTGTCTTCAAATTCAGTGGAAAATTTCAGATATCTTTAATCTCAATTTTCTCGAAACTTAAAATTTTGAGATGCGGCTCTCTTGTTCTGACGGTGCGTTATGTTCTAATATGTCTGCAGTTTCCTTGGTATAATTTTCAAATTTTTCTACTTTAACGGGTTCTCTACAGGATAGTACGTTTAAAATAACTTGTAATCTTTTTATCACGTCCTCATCGACTCCCTTTATTTCTGAAGTTGTTTCTGGTTTCTCAAAAAAGCGCCTTGCTGTGTTTCCGTCATTTGTGCTTAGGAGTATCTACTATAATACCCAGTTTTTCTCGAAATTGATCTTGTATTATTTTTTTTCTTAACTTTTGGTTGTTTGGATTATTATCATTTCCTATGCTATAGGCTAGTTTCAGAATAAATTCCATGGATCTTATCCTTGCATGTAATTGCGAAATGCCGTACTCATAATTGTGTTCATCGTAGGAGTCATCATTACTTCGGAAATTTTTTTGTGAACGCTTACATATAGCACAAGATCTAGTAGATTTGGTGCCAGTTATCTCATTAAGTACTTTGCCGTCCATCATTGTTAAAAATAATTCGTGTCTAATTATAATTTTTTTGTCATCATTTCCTTCAAATATGGTGGGTTAAAGATCATTTATTTGTTGTTTTATATTGCTGATGGTGCTTCTTATTTGATCTGAAGATTCTTTTGCGTACTTAAACATTATAGGTCGACAATAAAGAACTGATGATGGTCGATGATTTTTCCAATGTTCAGCATTTTCACTCCTCATTCGAAGTGGAGCTATTGAAGCCATAAACATGTTGGCATATGAAATATTTTGTCCATCTTCTGTAGAAATTTTTTGTTTATATGCACTTTGTCCAGATGATCCATCACAGCCCCACTTTGTTAACAAAGAAATATTATCTGGGAACGATTGTATTTCAGGGTTGCTTTTATTGCTCAAAATTCGCTTAGCGGTATGATCTAGTAAATCTTGGAGTCTAACTTCAGCTGATGTTTCTGTCACCGTACAGTTACCAGGAACCGCTTTCCTTTTGGCTTCTGACAATACTTTGTAGCTGGGAAAAAAATCTACGTTGTGGCTTCTTAATGAATTTCTCAAGTTGTATATTTTTCCTTTGAAAGCCCCAAATCTAGGAAAAGCGCTAAAGCACTGGAACCGTCATATTTTATGGGATCACGTTGTGGAGTAGGAATACTTTTTTTTATTCCATCGACTCTTGTTGAGCTTGCCAATAAAACTCTTTTCGTTATTTCTGCCTTTTTCATTTCATGATCTTTGTTGTACTTCATGCTAAGCGCATCTGCTAAGTTCTCTTTTGAAATGTTTCCAGTGGCGACTGCTATTTTTCTCTATTTCGTAAATTCCCCACAGTTTTCAATTTGTTTTGCTGGTCTTCCTCTGGAGTCCTGTGATGTGCTAGGAATATCATCAAGATAGCTCAAAGTCCTTTTTCAGAAAGTCTGCATACTTTATATAAAAATACACTTTGGTTCTCTTACATGACACCCAATATCTCTTTGTGTTGCAGTAAAAGTTTTTTAACTTTTGTGTATGCTCATCCTTAATATGTTTCGGGTATTTTTGACTTTTATACAAATACAGGTACAAAATATTGTGCTACAAACCTCAAACATAATACTTGTTCAGCGAAAAAATTGAACTACCTAATAAGCTAAATTCCTTGTATGATATCTACCGTAATAAAACAGGTGTCTATAAAGTTGGCCTGCACTTGAGTTCACTGTTATCAGAAGTGCATCTACCTGCATTCTATACAAAAAATACAGCTTTATTCTATTTGACATTACTAGATATTTTTAAATTGCATTAAAAACTTAGATATAAATATCTGAGGCAAGTATTACTATTTCGCTATACAAAAGCGAATTTTCTTAAAAAGAGTGAAATGATTTGGAAAAAGTGACAAATCAAGCGTTTTGGAGGTGGGGCAATGCCCATATTATATGGACAGAAGTTTTCTAGGTACTCTTTACATACGCATCTATTTGCGTCAAATAGTTTTTGAAATAGGAAGAATAAAATAAGAAAAGGGCGTGGTAACGTCCATATTTACAATTTTTACTTTATTTTGAGTGATGTCTATATTCGCTAAAAACATTCTATCAAATTCAGATTAACAATTTCCAAGTCAAAATATCATGGACTGAAAATCCAACATCCAACATATCAACATGTATAGCGAATAGACGTGTTTTTTCTAGTGTCCGCAATCTAACACTTTTTAATAAGGATAAACTTCTCCGATTTTGATTATTTTTGAAACGCGTTGCGGTTAAATATCACTATTACCATTTTCTGATATCTAAGCGAATTTACAATCAATTTTTGCAATTGAATTATTGAATTTAATTTTTGTCTTCGATTCAAAATTAATACTTATATGCAACATGTCACAAGCTAAAGGCGCTAGAAGTACTTTGAACTCTAATAAGCAACAATCAACTCCAACTGCAACTGCTGGACCTTCTAACAAACGCATTGATGAGTCATCACCTGTAACAATGCCATTGTACTCCGACGCAACTCTAAATGCAAAACTATCAAGTTTCAGGAAGAGCATCGTTGAGGAACTTACGGCTGCATTGAAATCGTCTGAAGATCGAGTCTTGGAGAGGCTAGGAGAGATGTCAGCTGAGATATCTAATTTTAAAAACATTATAAAAAATGTGATTGTGAGAGTGGCTGCAGTTGAAAAGGCTTGCAGTGAAATCAGTGTGATAAAGAGTGATGTGTTTGATCTCAAAAAACAAATTGAGAACTGCAACGTTGATGCTGCCTCAACCTCACTCAATGAAGAGATGATTGAACTCAGAAAGCAAGTAGACAAGTATGAAAATGATGTTGTTGCTACTGATATTATCATACATGGAATCCCATTCTCCCAACATGAGAGCTTATCATCTTTATTTAAGAAAATTTGCACCACGATTGGGAGTGATATGCCTATGCTTCGAGATGTTTTTAGGCTGAGAGCTAACGTAAGCAACAACAACAACCCACCAATAATAGTCAAACTCACGTCTGCATTTGAGCGTAATAAATTGTTTAAAGCTGTTGCTGCTTTTTGCAAGTTAAAAAAAAGGCAACTTATGCTCAATGATATTGAGTGTGGTGGAGCGCAAAAATTTTTTATGCATGAGAGTTTGACTAAAACAAGCCGTGCAGTAATGCAGTATGCAGGCAAAAAGAAACTTGAAAAACGTCTCTTTGCTGTATTTTCAATACGTGGAAGAATATTCGTGAAGAAGAGTCGTGAGAGTGATGCAGTGCTTGTATGTAATAGAGAAGGTGTGGATAGCGTGGCTGGAACTTCAAATTAGGGTGACTTCATATTTACAATTTTAAAATGTTATATTATTATTTTATTTCATTAGCATTATTTTTATTTCTCATTATTATTATTTTATATATGCTTCATTTATTCCTTTATTTAATTTTTTTCATAGGTTTTCTCTTTCTTTTGATTTTTCATATTTTCTTTTTAAACTTTGATATGTTTGAAGCTCGTTATTATTATTTTTGCTTTAATGCATTTTTCTGATGTTTCTTCTGGTGCTAATGAGAATTATAAGGCTATTGTTCATGTGTTGTGTAAGCAGTTTGATGGATTGAATGTTATTCACTTTAATGCTAGGAGCTTGAATGGTGTGAAATTTGATTGTGCTAAATACATTTTTGAAAACTCTCCTGTAGATGTTGTGTGTGTGAGTGAAACTTGGTTCAAGAGTGGTGTTCCTGATGCTCGGTATGATTGGAATGGGTTTAAACTTTTTAGAAGTGATAGGTGTGGTAAAAGGGGTGGTGGGGTTGCAATTTATGTTAAGTCTGATCTGAACGCTAGGTTTGTTAATGTGAGTGATGGTGTTTGTGAGTTTTTGAATGTTGAGATATTTGATAATTGTACCAAAGTTCTTGTTTCTTGTGTCTATAACCCACATAGAAGCCACAGTTTAGAGCCCTTTTTTTCTGACCTTAGTGATAGATTAATTAATCATGATTTTTTTATTATATCGGGTGATTTCAATGTAAATTTACTGCTGAATGATTGCTTAGCTGAAAATTTTGTTGATAATTTTACTTCGTGTGGGTTAAAATTAATAAATTCTACTTTGCCTACTCGATTTGCCAATGATTGTGATGCTAGTCTCCTGGATGTTTTTCTTATATCAGATATTTCTCTTTTGCTTAAGTATGATCAACTATCTTTCTTATCAGATCATGATTTAATTTTTTCCAGTTTTAATTTTAAATTTGGTCGAGCCCCCCCCCCCCAGTATGTTTTTCTTATCGTGATTATAAGTCTATTAACATGAGGGCGTTGAGTGCTGAGTTGTCGCAAATATGCTGGAACGACTGCTGGTTTCATGACTCGGTTGATGACAAGCTACAGCTTTTTATGAGCAAAGTAGATTATATTTTTAATAATCACGTACTCGTTCGTACTGTGAGTGTTACTAATGCTAATTGTCCTTGGTTCAGTAATCGTGTACTGACTGCAATTAGAAGAAGGAACAAACTGCAGTCTAAATGGAGAATGAACCGCACAAGTACAAACTGGGAGGAATTTCGTAGGGCACGTAACGCAGCAACGTCAATAATTCGAGAGGAGAAACGAATTTTTTTTGGTTCTAAGCTAAATACGAATCTTTCGTCTAAAAAATTGTGGCAAAATATTCGTAAATACAAAATATTTACAAAAAATTCTAGTGAATGTAGTCTGGACCCTAGTAAACTTAATGACTTTTACCTGAATAGTTGCAACCACAGTCCCTCTGCGGTAGTATCTAATGTGGCATTACCAGTATTTGAAAGGTTCTCTCGGGCTAACCAATTTTACTTTTCAGCTGTAGATGAAGACCAAGTAGCTAAGTGCGTATTAAAAGTAAGTTCTAATGCAGTGGGGATTGATGGGATGCCTATTAAATTCATTAAAATTATTTTACCATATATACTATCACCCTTAACTCACATTTTGAACCACTGCCTTACTTCTTCTAAATTTCCAGACATGTGGAAGATTGCGTCAATTATTCCTATTGCTAAAAACTCAACTGCCTCTACACCTAATGACTTTAGGCCTATTAGTATTTTACCTGCATTAGCAAAAGTTTGTGAACGCATCATGTTTGAACAGATTACACTTTACCTCAATCAGCACTCTCTTTTATCCCCATTTCAGTCTGGCTTTCGAGTCGGGCATAGCTGCTCGACTGCAGTAATGAAAGTTGTAGATGATATTCGGGTCTACTATGACAAAAATCTTTTGACACTTCTTTGCTGTCTCGATTTTTCTAAAGCTTTTGACTCCGTTAACCACAACCTTCTTTGCAGTAAACTAAGGCACTTTTTCAATTTTAGCGATAGCGCAGTCGGACTATTGGCTAACTACTTAGGGAAAAGATTTCAGAGGGTTGTAGTTGGGAATTCCTTTTCTTCACTCAGGGCAGTTAGTATAGGGGTTCCTCAGGGTTCCATTTTAGGTCCACTTTTATTTTCTATGTTTATAAACGATATTTTTTTAGTTTGTAAATATGCAACAATTCATGCCTATGCTGATGACGTTCAGCTTTACCTTTCACGTCCGATTGGACTAGTTGAAGACCTGACCTATCGACTAAATGATGACCTCTTTTCCTTAAATAAATGGGCTATGGATAACATGCTTTCCATTAATCCTGCAAAGTCTAAGGTTCTACCAATTACAAGAAGTGAATTAAGCTTAGTGGGGATTCCGCCTTTGTTCATCGGCTCTTCAAACCTAGAATTTGTCCGTAAAATTAAGAACCTAGGTTTTATTTTAAATTCTAGTTTGACATGCTCTGATCACATAAATAGTATTGTGGGGAAAATTTATGGTACCTTACGATACTTGCGTACCTCTATGGAATTCACCCCCGTTGAAACCAGGCGCAGACTTATTTTGATTTTAATAATTCCACATATTTTATACTTTAATGTTGTTTACAGTAAGCTGGATTCACAATCCCAGCATAAAATAAATGTTGCCTTCAATAACGCGGCCAGATACGTATATGGTGTTCGACAGTTTGATCATATCTCTGAGAGAAGTAAAAAGATATTGGGCTATTGAATATTCGAAATTTGATATTTTTACACAAACTCATCCATTTTCAAACTCCTGAGTATTTGTTTACCAAACTACTGTTTTGCCAATCCACAAGATCGCTGCATTTTATTATTCCTAGGTTTAATTACCTCAATACTAGTCGATACTTCTTCATTAGCACTATTAGATTATGGAACTCTTTGCCTGCTGACTTAAAACGAATAAGATTTGGTAGCAGCTTCAAACATGCAATTTTTAATTACTTCAAAAATAATACCTAAATCTTCTTTTTTTTTGGATTTTAATATCTTTTTTGTTTATGATGGCTATTTTGCCTATTTTTTAATTTCTTTCTCCTGTCCTCTTACAATTTCTGTCATTTTATTTCTACTTTATTATATAAGATTTAACTTTGTAATATTGCTATAATTGTTAAGTAACTAAAATTTATTTTATAGGATGAATTTATATTTTAAAAATAATTGAATTATTATTATCTCTATGCCATTGATGTACTAAAAAAGATTAAGTCTTAATGTACAACAAGTTAAGCAAATAAATAAAAAAAAATAAAAAAAAAAAAAAAAATCGTCATCACACAACAAATTCAGTTTTATGCATATCATGTCACATAAGTAGCTATAACTTCTAAATAGGCAAATATATGCAGTTAAGACCAGTATGTTTTTTGTTGGCAGATATGTCAACTATAATTTCCCATTCACCAATCCTTGATTGACATTGATTTGTGGATTATAGACCAAGGTAAATTTGAAAAACTATGCTAAAAACGTCCTTTTTTAAAAAATTCATGAAAATTACTAACTAAAATTTTTTTTCTACATCTTGTGGAAATTATTTATTTTAAAATACCATAAATTCAGAGAGTATACTTCAAATTCCCAAATTTTCCATTTTTAATATTGCGAAAAATGTAAAAAAATGCTATTTTAATGAACGATAAAAAGTTATCCAACTTTGAGCACCCATAAAAACCAAAATACTTGTCATAAATCAAAAAAGTTTTCGGCTTTAGAACCTTTGGTCAATTACCTGTTAAATAAAAAAAGAAGTTTCGAAAATCCGAAATCGAAAATTTGATTTTAGCAATCACTTTTTGAAAAAGGAGCCACTGTGCGGCTGTGTGTGAAAAAAACATCAACATTATATTAAACTTACAATTCCACCAAACTTGCTGTTTGACACCTTAAAGGCTGGAAAGAGATATATTATTGACTCAGCCAATGAAATTTTTTCCTCACGCTTTGGGTGATTTCCGCAGAGCTTACGTAAAAAATTTGTGTATTCACGCAACGCCTTGAATTGTCACTTAGGGCATTGTTATTCTGATACTCCATTAGGATACATGAATAATCTCCAATTTTGAGGTAATCTTCAAGAGCCTTCAAAAAATCATCTTATAGGAGAAGTCAATTATTGTTAATACGAAGCAGAAGCTTACCTTGTGGCTCATTACCGATTCTATTTCGACTGGCTGTTTATTTTGTGCGGAATCTTTTTCGAAACAAATTTCCACAAGAAAGCAGCTATAGCCTCTGTATTGCTTCAAAATTTCTAAAAAATTGTCAACACAAATTGCGGCACCGTCGCGATCTTTGAGTGAAATAATACTTTCGACGCATAGACGACGTATAGACTTCAAAAAACCCTTTCACGTCCATTGTTGCCTATACTGCCGTACTAAGCGAAAAAGACGTATCTCAAAAAAAAAAAAAATATCCGAGATTCTTATGGCATCGGATAGCTTAAAAAATTACGCGTCTAATGAAATACTCCAAATGTCGGCATCTTATGTTAGTTCAATCATATAAAAAATCTACTAAGAAAATTTCCTCTATCTCAATTTTACAGGCATTTCAACAAATTGACATAGACAAAACATCAATTATCTCGAAAAAAATTTTTTTGAGATACGTCTTTTTCGCTTAGTACGGCAGTATAGGCAACATTGTATGTTTGCGCCAAAAAATCAGCTAATTTCAAATTTGTTGGCCTATTATGATTTTTGTTCAATGATTTGATTTGTTTCGCTTGGCTTATGACAGATTTACCGTTATAAGTATTGCGAGTGATCATAAGTTTTGTGGTTTTCGTTGTGTCCACACGTGCAAAAAATTTTGTGCAAATTGCAACTAATTAATTTAAATAAAAAAGATATTAAAAGAATTATTTTTATACAGTTTTAGGTGGCATTTCAATAGAGTAGCAGTTAGGATTTTCGTTCAAACGGATTTTTATTCAGTTCTTAATACACTTTCGAATGTTTACCATGGAATTTGGTGGTATTTTTCTCAAACCTATTCGCTCTTCAAGCACACTGTGGGTTTGAATGTTCAGCTGTTGTAAAACTGAAACAAATAACACAGTCGGATTATTTTAACTTACCTGAATCAAGTACATATTTCATTGATATTAAGTCCTTCACTTTCCGGATCCGCAATTTTCACAAAGTGCACTTTGCTGTAAACTTATTTTTACTTTAAAAAACATTTTTCAACACGCAATTTATTTAATTCTATGAATACGGTGACCATAAATTTTAATTAAAACAAGTTAAGGTGTTATCTTCGGCCAGGCCGAAACTCAAATACCCTACACTGCACTGAAAGTACCTTTTCATCAAATGCTAAGAAGACGTTGAAGAGGTTGAATACGTCGAAAAAAATGTGAAATGTTAGAAAGGTTGACAGAGGTTGAAAAAGTCGTAAATATATGCAAAATGTTGAAAAAAGTTGAGAGAGGTTGAAAAACTCTAAAAAAAAAATGAAAGAGGTTGAAAAAATATGAAACTATTCAAAATTGATGAAAAAGTCGAAAAAATAAAGAAACTTATGAAGAAAGTTGAAAGAGGTTGAAAAAGTCGAACAAATACATATAGGATATATTGTTAAAGGGTTGAAAAAGTCGAAAGAATTTTAAAAAGGTTGAAAAAAATCGAATAGAAATGAAAAAGTTGAAATATGCCACGCCCACTTCTCCAATTCCGACCACTTTTAGATCAATAAATTATATTCGAGATCGACATCCACATACCAAATTTTATCACAATGGCTTGTATATCTTGTAATCCGTTCAAGATATTGAATTTGGTAAACGGATACATATCAAATATATCTTGAATTGAGATAAAAGTGGGCGGAATCAAAAAGTGGGCGTGGTACTTTTCAACTTTTAAAATCTGATTCCATATACATATCTCAAAATTGGCACAAACGATTTTCATTTTTCTTGAAGTTAAGACTATCTTGAATTAATATTCAAAGAGGAACAATTAAAATTTAAAGGCGGACATAGTTAAAATTGCATTTAAGCTAAAAAAAAAACATGAGAAGTTACATATGTATAAAGTTAAATAAAGAAAATAGATTTCTATCTAATTTTAATTGAACAGCCTTGAATATTAATTCAACACGGCCAGCTAAAAGTCTAATTTCGGCGGACTTGCAAATGTACAAAAATAGGGAATAGCTTAAAAGCTTTGAAGAATTTTGCTGATATGCAGCAGAAATCATAAACCAATCATTTTATAGATAAGGCCATTGTGCTAAACAGAATCAAAAGCCTTTTCGACATCAAGCAGACTTCCTTTGCCTGAAATTAAAATTAATTATATTTAGCACTCTTTTAATTTGATGATCTGTACTTTAAAAACTGCGAAAATCGAACTGTTTGGAATAGCAGCGTTGAACTTAATAAATGACACTGAACTTCAATATCAAAACTTTTTCATAAACTTTACCTGAGCTGGTTAAAAGACTGATATGACGGTAGCCGTCAGCCCTGTTGAGAACTTTTCCAGGTTTATAGATTGAATTAACTTCAGCTACTTTCCAGGAGTCCGGAAAGTATTGGAACTCTGGAAAACTGCATTAGCATGAGATTTTTAATTTCGTCAAGCTCTGAAGCTTTCCTTAGACGTAACTCTTTAATGATCCATTTAATGGCCATATTCATAAGCATTTGTATCTACCTCTAAGTTATTGAACTGTCTGATAGTTTAATCAACCAAACTCGAGTGACATCAACAGTCAATACTATCAGACACACAATGGTTACTGAAAAATTTCTTAGAAAAAATATTCATATTTTCTTCATTTGAAATTATAATTTTTCTTAGCAGCTTAGACATTTTCCTGAAAGGCCTTGAATATTTATCTAGTCTGCTAATTGTTTCATTCCAGTCTTTGTTTCTAACTTTTTACAATTTATCACAAATAAGAACTGAATATATTTTCATTATAACTTAATCTGATTGAATTCGATATCTACTCGCTGTGAAACATAAAACAACATAAAATATAGCTTTAATAAAAAAAGGAAATAAGGTTGGTTCTCTTGAATCGTTAAACACACTTAAGATTATGAGTAGATGTTTGGCTGGAGTTTAATTCTTATTGCTTGAAATTGAATAATTAACACTCAGTTGCATACATATTTCATACATGTAAGTCTAACCACATCCTTAACCAGGATAAATGACATTGCAGTTTGCTGGCGTTTTGTGTCGTCGTGGAGGCCACTCGGATTCAGGATGTATGCTGTAATAAATAAAGCAAACCTTTTGGCCACTACCACAAAAATCTAATTATGAATGAATTTGATTTAGTTAGAAGCACTTTTCCGACTGGCAAAAGCCATGAATATACTCTCTCATTGGGAAAACTTTACAAATCCAATTTGCAACTTGAGACTTGCAACTGCCACTAAAACCTTCATCTCGAAACTTTCTTACGCTGAGACTGACGCTTCTCTGCTGTGATGCCACCGACTGCGCCCCGCCCAATTGCGTTTCAACGACAAAGGCGTCTTTTGCAAATTTTAATGCAAAATGTTTCTAGTGCAATTTAGATCAAATTAGTTTCGTATTCAAAGTCTGAATTAGTTTTTAATGGAATTGCCAAACATATGCGTACGAAAACCGAGAAAAAGAAAAATTGTGCAATGAGCAGCGCATAACCACAAATCTCTATTCGTATACAAATACGGTAGTAATTTTAGCACAGTCGGTAGGAAATGATTTGACGATGCCATCGTTTGTCTTCTACATAGATACAGTATAAGAGTTTGGAAGAGATGCACGCACTGGCTTCTTAAGATCATGATCGTTACTTTGTACTTAAACAATTTTACATATACGCTAGGCTTACCCTGACCAGGACCTGATTTAGACTTCTGACAGCCCCAGGCTAACTATGAATATGCGCCCCCCGACCAGTCCTGCTTGTGCCTGCCCGGCCTACGAATATATTTACATGAAAAAAAGAACACTTGAAAAATTACAGATTCTATAGTTAAAGCTGTCGCTTCAAATTCAATCGCATAAAAGTTGTAACTTATACTGTAATTATTACGATTTATATAATAACGAAAATAATACAACGCGAAACTGTAAAACTTACGGTTAAAAATATATATACATGTAGTTGAATTGAATTGTAAAATATTATAATAATTTGTATTACTAAACTAATAGCTTATAGAAACTGTATAGTAAAATTCAGATTCACATATGGACCAAAACGCAGACTGTTACGTTACATTCGTATGCTTATTTTGACATAAATTGTTCCTAAAATACATGAAATGGAGTACTTTAAATATTTTTTATAGATGCATCTAAGAGTATGCTTCTGTAATACCATTTTATGTTATTATAAAAATTTTTGTATGCCTTGTCATTTAGGAGTTATGAACGTGTCAGCATGGACTGTTACGTTACATAATTTTGGAAGAAGATTTTAAAGTTGCCTTACATTATTAAAAAAGTCTGCTCTTTTGGTGGACTATTTTACACGTGGAGCTCATACTTTCCAAGCGTTAGGATGAAAGTAATAAATTAAATTTTAATTACACAGAAAACATTTTTTTTGAGTTTTATAGAAGCAAATATGTTCGGACTATTACGTTACACGAAAAGACTGTTACGTTACCTTTGCGATCTACGTTTGTATAAAAAGTAAATTTGAGCATTAAAATGGATGAAATTGTTTAATTTCAGGGGTCTTACGATTTTACATATAAGAAGCTCCAAGTAATTGACATGGAATCCAAAAGAAACAACAACGCTCTAATTATTCACTCAACTCATTAAAATTTATTAAAAATAATTTACAAAGTGAAGATAAGTAAAAATTAAAAATCGTATCCTTGTTTCGCAGTGGTAGAAGTGATGATTGTTCTATCAATCACTTGAATTTGGTGAGCCGTCGCTATGTTGCGGATACTTTTTGCACAAGAGAAAATCGCAGGCGCGTTCAAAATGTAATTTATATCGGAGAAATCACGTTCATTAACTTTCTCGATGGCGATTCTCGATTCTGTATGATGAAATGCAGCAACAAAGTCTGAAGCACAGTTCACGATACATTTACGAGACAAAACATGCTTCCTCACAATCATTTTGGTAGTTGCGCCTACACCATCGATACAACCTTTCCCGTGAGAAGTCGCAAAATAGTTCCAATAGAATTTTATTGAGAATTCGCTTTCAAATAATGGAATAATTGCTGCAATAAACTTATTTTTGAATTGCGATGAAGGCCCGTCACTCGAAATTTTCAATATTTTTACTGATTCTGGTAGTCCTGACAGCAAAATGTACATGTAGGGAATAATGGTTTCTTTTGTGTGCATTAAGTTGTCAGATACGAAAACCTTCGATTGAAAATTTTCGTTGTGATAGAAGGCAAAGAAAGAAGTAAGCAAAGATATCTGTTTTTGATTCCAATGTGCACTTTGCACTTCGTCTTGTCCCTCGCAGACGAAATTTTCAGCAAAATCAATTTGCAGCATTCCCTCCTCATTAAACTGACCATTCGATGCTCTCGGGCGATCATATTTGTTAAAAGTATCAGACTGCTCGCGTTTCACGTAGCTATGGCGCAAAAATTGTGATGACAACGCTGTTATATGAAGAAGCAAGCCTTCCAGTGTTCCGGATTCTTTAAATTTCTCGATTCGTTTTGAATTATCACTTTTTCTCCTAACCTTCCGTGTCACCGGAGTATTTAGTGTTATGCCACCAATGGATTCCTTGAGTCGTTCAATCGTTCACACACGTTCAATCACATTTGTCACATTCCGAAAACCAACAATCTATGTTGGTTACCTTGCACAAAAGTTGCTGAACAAACCCATCATTATATTTAGGCATGTACGGAACAAATTTATGAAGAGCAGCGGCAGCTTAAATGAAATTAGCATGATAAGATCACATGCACATTTCATGGGGGAGATTCTTATTTAATTTGATGTGATTTGGTCGATGAAAAAAGTGAGGCCGCAACCATCTAGCGAAAATGGAAACAATAAAATAACTCATTGAATAACATGAAAAAAGAATCTTTCATAAAATCCTGTCTAATTTTCAATACCTTTCCCTGTGATCTTTCTTTCGTCATCAAATATCTTTCGTTTATAATATCTGGTAGAAATATCTTTTCACCAGTTTCCAAATTATCGTTTTGTTTGACATGTTTTGTTTTCGGTGAAATTCTGGAAATATCATCTCGTTCATAAAATCTCTTGATTTCTTCGACAAGCTCATAGTCACTATTGTTTTTGTTGTGAACTTTTGATGGCGAGATAATATTAAAAACTTCATTTCGGTCATCATCATTCATGCTCACAACAATCTTTGCTAAAACCGCTTTTTTACGTGTCTCCGAAACAGGAAGTGCTTGCATAGTTTTCTTCACTGCTTTACCAAGCGCCTGTTTGGATTTATAACCTCTCTTTGTGTCAGTGACACTACTTTCAATACTCCTTGCACCTGGATTGGTTTTAGTCTGCTTTTGCACTGAATTCGATTCTGATTTTTTTCTATGATTTTTCACTCTTTGACGATTCATTTTCATTTTTGTGATTGGCATTTCGTCTTCTGCCTCCTTCATCTTCTTTGGCCGCTTCTTCTGGGCATCCGCTCTTTTATTCTTGAAATCCACATATTTATTCATTCTTTTCAATTTTTCAATGTAATTCTTGTTTTTTTGAGCCTTGCTCAACTTTTCCTTGATAAATTCCATGATCGTGAAGTGAATGAATATTATAATCAGTTCATATTTCAAATTTAGTCATAATTCAAAACTAGCTTGATCAAAAAATTACAGTTCGTTCTATTAAAGTACATAACCGAACGTTCCTATATATTATCGATGATCAAAGACTGTTACGTTACAAACTGTTTTTGGCTCTACCTAAGAAAATGACCGCTAATTTCTAATTTTTTTTTAAGAAGATAGACTAAAAGTGCTGTAAGAATATGAGGTCTATCTCTTTTGTTGACGTGCTAGATTTTGCACCAAAAGACTTTTTGGTAATTTTGACTGTTACGTTACATCAAAAAATGCGGTCGAATTCTTTTTTAAACAAAATGCGGATAACATTTTTTTCCTTGAAAAATTCTATTTAGTTACTTTCACTGTACCTAATTCTATCTCAGAAAAGCGGATAGTATGTATAAAATAACATACATATATTGAATGCAACGTACCTTTTTGGTAAGTGTTGTATTTTTGTTAATTTTTATTCATAAAGAGGCATCAAGGAAACCAGTCTAAATTCTCGCAGCAAGCAACAGAATTTGGGTTGAAATTTGTGTTTCTCGATACTTTGCGATATGTATAACCAGAAAATAATGAAAAACCCTCAACATTTGAAAAAAAAAAAAATTTCTCCGTATCTTACTTTATTGGAAGATATTTCCTAATCGCTTTCAAAATAAAAAAATACAGTTTGAGCAGTAGTAGAGTATTACAAATAAATCAATAATTATCAACAACTCATTCAATTCATATCTTATTAGGAAAAATTCATATTTTTGTACAGAAAATAAAAATTGAGGAAGAAATCAATGTTTGTTCGATAGTACTCTAAAATGTAATATTCATTCTTTGAAACTTATTTTTCAAGCTACTACAAAAAATTATATCTCTTTTATTGCTTGAAATTGTAAAACTCAAGCATCATAATTTAAATATTAGCATTTCAATAGAGTATATTCGAGAAATAGCAATGTATTTTATGTATTTGATGAAACTGTAGAAACGAAAGAGAGCCGTTCTCTAATGTGTCAGTTAATATCATCTGACTAATCTGAAATAAAAATTACAGTATCAGATTGTAATTCCTGAATTACAATTTAATACATATAGTAAAATGTTTCGAAATCATTTTTTAAAAATTGATAAGCTTAAATTCATTTCAAAACATTGGAATAAATTAAATTGAAATTTTAATTACACAATATAATTTCCATGTTAAAATAACATAAAACTATCTGTATTTATGAAAGCCGAACCTTTTTTAATGAAAAATTGGACTTGACGAGTTTAGATTTTCAGAAATGTGGACATTGATACAAATAATTTATCAGAAATTATTGCAATCAAAAGTTTGCAAAGGAAAAAATTTTTTTTACAACTTAGATTATGTAGGCTTGTAGACAAAAATTTTTTCCGTCGCCTCCTACAATATCACACATTTTCATTTTGTGGACTTGGCGGGTTTTGCATCTCAGCTCTTCATATACAGAAGAGTTTATTGCGAGACAGAATAAAATTGAAAAAAAAAATGTAAACTTAAAATATTATTTCATTTTAGTAGAACAGAAAATGCTTGTCAAAAGTATAAAATTGTACTGTATTAAATTTGATACAACAAATTTCAACATAATGTTTGTACGCGTGCTAACAAAATAGGCGGGAAATTTAATTCCCACGAATAAAACAATTTTCAAAGTTTCCGCCAATTCAATCCGCCCATTAAGTCTTGCCGCCCTATGCACGTGCCTACTCTGCCTGTAACGTTAATTCGGGCCTGTATACACAAGTTAGCAGCAATCTGACGATGGTTTTCCATAGAACAGATATTGAAAATCTTAACCCTAGTGGGACGGGAGAAAAATTAATCATATAAGGACGGCCGGTGGTACATGTGTACCACCAAGTATTTCAAATCGAACACAATAGGCGTGTATTATTCGCCTACTGTTTCCGCGGCAGACGTCGTTTATTAGGAATTTTAGGTAAACATTAGACGCTTAGCGTAGTGAGAAATATTCATTCTCTGTGAATCGCTCATCGTAGACGAGCCTTTGTGTTTTGTGTAGGTCAACTGAAAAGTGAAATGGATAGTGGTTTGGATGCATTAATTTCTGATCCAAGCTGCTTGAATCCACCAATTCCGAAAAATTGGCCTCACTTTATTATCCAAACTAGTCGATAACTGTTGACAAGCAGCTTTTGCCATACGTTTGACTGGTGTAAAGTCAATTGCATAAATCTTAACTTAAGTAAATGCAAGCATATGTCTTTACACAAAAAACCCCATTATTGAGTACATATAAGATTGATGACCATACCCTTGAAACTCTAAACTCTTTTGAGGACTTAGGCGTAACAATGGATACAAAGCTTAAGTTCAATATTCATATTGACCGAATGATTAATAAGGCTAACAACCTCCTTGGCTTTATAAAGCGCTGGTCCAAGGAGTTTCGCGATCCTTACATCACTAAAACTTTATTTTCGTCTTTAATTAGACCTATTTTGGAATATGCGTCAGTGGTTTGGTGCCCTCGGTATCAATGCTACATAGATGCCATTGAGTCAGTACAAAAACAATTCCTGCTTTTTTGCCTCCGTAGTTTCGCTTGGGATCCAACAGTTCATTTACCACCATATGAACAAAGGTTAAAACTTATAAACTTATCATCTCTCAGAAATCGTAGAGTAATGCTAAATACTATGTTTATCAATAGGCTTATTAATGGTAGTGTTATTAGCGAGCATCTGTTGAGTAACTTATATATAAACGTGCCTCAACGTCCCATGAGACGATTTGTACTGCTGAGTTTTAAAACATGCAGATCGAATTACTTGCTACATGAACCCTTCCGGAGTGCATGCACTTATTTTAACAGTGTTTACGCTGTTATTGACTTTAATCAATCTCAAAGCATAACTAAAAAAAGCATTTTACGTTTTCTTGAAATAGTTAATATTTAATTTGTTTTATTTGATGTAGACGCTTATGGAATGTGGATGAATGAACGCATTTGCAACAAATACCGCCTACTGCTGTCGGTGTAATGCTGTTTTCGCATCCTACATCTACACTGCTGCTTGTAGGCGTCTACCTGACTGGATAAGGCATCTACATATCAGATGTGGTCATGCCGTTAGCGCGGAAGTTTTTAAATCACTGCTGCTTTCAGGCATCTACCCGACCAGATGAGGTCAGCCGTTAGCGCGGAAATTTTTAAATCACTGCTGCTTTCAGGCATCTACCTGACCAAGTGTGGCCGGCCGTTAGCGCGGATTTTAAGTCACTGCTGCTTTCAGGCATCTACCCGACCAGATGAGGTCAGCCGTTAGCGCTGATTTTAAATCACTGCTGCTTTCAGGCATCTACCAGCCAGTTGAGATCAGCCGTTGGTGCGGAATTATTTTAAGTACTTTCGTTTATAATTTCTCAATTTATGAGGGCTTATGAGCCCAGTAAATAAAGTTTAAATAAATAAATACTGAGGCCGGACAAAGTTCACACAGTACATGCCTGAAAAGCTTAAGTCCAAATATTGTATATAAATTTGGTGCGTATGTGATTCAGCGACATCGTATCATTTAGGAGGAATTATATATCAAGGAAAGCCCGTCGGCCAGAAACGGCAAGCGAACGTCGGTGAGAAAGTTGTGATGGATTTGGTATCCAGATATTATCAGTCAGGTCGCAATGTTACTACTGAAAATTTTTTCACATCGTTGCCGCTGTTTCGGTTTTTGAAAACGAAGAATATGACGCCGGTTGGTACTCTGCGCAAAAACAAACCCTATATACCTAAATATCTAAATCCAAGGATTGAAGATTCTATTGGGACTGCTCGCTACTGTATCGCGATGATTGCACATTAGTTTCCGTAAATGTGAAGCGTAACAAAGCGGTATATCTCCTCAGCATCCAACATCTTGGGCTACCAGGCGAGCAGATAAACGGAAAGGAGGAGATTGTTTATTACTATAATCGCACTAAGGGTGGAGTTGATGTCATGGACAGAATGGTGGGAAACTACGCAACAAAACGGAAGCCCTACAATATGCTGAACGTATTAGGACTCGCTGCTTAGAAAATCTATGATGCGCTGCATTCAGATAATGCAAAAGATGCTCGACGGAAGTTTCTGGATGACTTGTCCTACGAGATGTGTGCCAAAAACATAGAGGCAAGACGTAAAATACCTGAGGTGGTGAATCGGCACCAAACTCGCATTGCACTTGAATCAGTTTAGGGGCACAGGATTCTGATTGAAGTTCCACCAAGCGGGCCCATAGATCGCAATCCCCAAAGCCAGAAAACCCGCAAAGGGAACTGTTACACCTGTTATGCCATCGAAAAGAAGGAGAGAAAGACTCGCAATGTATGTGATAACTGCAAACAGCAGATATGTGCCATCCATTCCGACGTAAAATACACCTGCAATCCACCTTGCCCAGACCAAGAGGAAGACTGACCGGTTTTTAAAATAGTTTTTACTATGATTCACTTATTTTGAAATACTACTTTTGATTTCTTATTGCTTATTCTTCACGAATTTTTGAATAAAAACCAGAACAACATAAGAGTTCTTACATTTTTTGAACAGTTTATATGAAAATAAATGGTGGAAAAGTTAATATTGTGAAAGCTGAATTGGCGATAAGACTATTTTACGATATGAGTTGCAACGAATTTGAAAAATGCATCTCACAGCCAGAGCAAACTCAATTTCTAAGAAAAGCCATTTTACAAGAGAAATATCCATGGAGAAAACCAAAATATTACCTATACAAATATTATTTGAAAATATTCCATTTATTTCTTGAAAATTCCCTAATGCCTTACTTCTGTTTATATAGCATGAAGATAAAAACAGCGGTTGTAATAAAAAGAAAACCGAGAGAAAAACGAAGTGTTGCATTCAATGAAATCTAATGTAGATATTAAATAATTTTACTTACAATTCAAATAAAAACTTTAATAGAACAAAATACAATTCAAATAAAAACTTTAATAGAATTTCACCCACCCCCCTAATTAAATCTGCGGGTCAGACATCAGTCAGTGGGTGGTAACCCCAATGACAAGCCAGCAGCCACAGATGACGGTAAATTTGATATTACTCAGAAAAGTGTAATCAACTTTGATTTCACTTATTCAAAACGTGCAAACTGAGTGAATAGAGTTCAATAACACAAGTAACACTAATTTACACAAAAAAAGACCTAATTTCTCATATAATTTTTTCTATGTATTATGGGGCGTAGATTTCAAAAATGTCAACCATTTCCTTTCTTAGGAATCGTTTTCGAGATATTGCTAAAAAAAAGTACTTTTTCTTCACTTTTTTCATTTAATTGGCCATATTTCTTTCAATTTTTTTTTTTTTACCTAATTCATTTGCACACTATTCAAAAAGTAATTTTTGTCTTCTGTCTACAGATTTGCTGTTATTGAGAATTGGATAAGATTTGATGGAGTTACAAGCGGTTAAAGTCCAAAAAAGTGACGCTTTTTGTCTCTTTGAAAAGTCACAAAATTTCAATTGCTCCGTTTAAGTCCAAAAATCTTTCTTTTTATGTTTTTATTATTCAGGACAAAAAATGTTAAAGTTATTCAAAAATCAATGAAAAAATGTAATTTCCTTATTTTCATGCATTCCCGTATATAGGCCATTGACTGTGTAATTTAATAAGGAACTTTGTCTACTATTTATCAAAAATGATAACTCATAAAGTACTATTAAATTAAGACTTGGATTTTTGAGGACGATGCAAATTTGTCCCTTTTATACTTTAGTAATTACATACAACTAAAAAATTATAAATTTTTGATAGATACACATTCTGAGATTTTCTGTAGGGAATAAAATTTTCTATCGAAATGACACCTTATAAAGTCAAAATTTGCAACAAAATAAGTTTAAGGTGTACTGGAAATATATTTTTTGGTACTTTCTTATCGGACCATAATTAGAAAACAAAAATTTAAAGATGGAAATATGCTATTCTAAGGACTGTTTTTTTTTGAGGATACTTTCAAAAGGTTAATTTTCGCGGAAGTGAGGAATTCAAGAACAAGAAGATTTTTCGAACATGTCTAATGGACATGCTTAATGTTTTTTTAAAGTTAATATTCAAATCAACTTTTTAAGAAGAAAATATGATGTCAGCGAGTTTTTCTTAGATGTCGGGCTGCTTGGTGGCAAAGAGTCATATATGCAAATCCGCAGGAATTGGCTTTTTAGCTGGCCTCGTTTTTTTTTTTTTTTTGAAGTACATCTTTCAGCCATAGTTTTTCTTGAAGCTAAGGCTGTCTTGAATTAATATTCAAGGTTGTTCAATTAAAATTCAGATAGCTATTTTTTTTTATTTAACTTTATATATAACTTTTCATGTTATTTTTTTAACATAAATGCAATTTTAACTATGTCTCTTTTTGAATTTTAATTGTTATTCCTTAAATATTAATTAAAGTTATTCTTAACTTCAAGAAAAACCATAATTAAAGAGTGTGCTCAAAACAAAAAGTCTAAACCATGGTCCGAGCTAATATGATTATTTCAATTTTTTTTTTTTATTATTATTATTTTTTGGAGCAGACTCTTCAAATATGGTTTTTCTTAAAGTTAAGACTCTCTTGAATTAATATTCAAGGAGGAACAATTAAAATTCAAAGGGGAGACATAGTTGAAATTGCATTTAAGTTAAAAACACATGAAAAGTTACATGTGAAGTTAATTGAAAAAAATAACTATCTGAATTTCAATTGAACAGCATTGAATATTAATTCAAGATAGCCTTAGCTTCAAGAAAAACCATGGTTGAAGAGTGTGCCAATTCCTACGGATTTGCACATATTCATGTCATTAGCATGAGCGAGTTCATCCAGTACCATCAGGTACTTGCGTGTTATTTCATAAGCCGTGCAAAGACGTCTGATTTCTGAGGATGGTTGAGCTTTGTCTGCAAGGTCGTCATACAAATATTTCACGTTTCTAATTTTATATTGGTCAAAAGCTTATTTTTTCATCAAAAACATTGATATATCGATCTCCTATATTAAAGAAATTTGTGAAGTATCGGATAGTCTAATACAAATACAAATTTCTACAGGAATAATTTAAGTTATGTAAAGTCGTTTTGCAACCTTAAAACCTAAATTTTTTCCACTTGATCAGATCAACTTTTCGTTAAAATAAACTCTCATGCTGACGAAACTTTTACAAAGCCAAAACGTTTTCTGCTATGGGAGTAGGCGACTACACACCTGAAACTTTGCTAAAATAAAATAACTAAATTTCAGTTGCTAGGCTCAATATAACCGAATACGACGCATACTACTCAAATGTTTTTATTGCACCTGCTTAGCTTAGTGACTTCCTCCCACAAGACAAAACAGTTAGTTATCGCAATGTCATCTCCAAAATATGCTGGTAAATAATATTAAACCGTCATGCTCACACTTTTTATTCCGCCCCGCACCCACTTGCTTTAACAATTTCAATGTTTTTACCACACCATTGGAACATTTATTAATCAAATTACAATTTTAGACTTTAGTATGAATACGCACAAAAGAGCATTAAGGCTTCAACCCATAGAGCCCGTCAAGTCTGTTGCGTCAAAGTATTCAACTGACAGCTTAGATGAAATCCATACATTTGTATTTAGCGCGGCAAAATCGATACTTATTCGTCAACGCAACGGATGAAGGTGGGAAATTTTCGACTTTTGACGTAAGTTGAATACCTTGACAACTATGACTTTGTGTGAAACAGAAAAAAAGTAAAGCCAATACAATACTGCGAGATGCATGAGTGCGAGACGCTGCGATATTGGCCTCAGAGCTCGCATTGCGATGCATTATAAAATCATGCGATACATCGCAACGTTGAGATTGACATTTTAATTAACTACTTGCCCTCATGTTATAGCATATCATTTTGAAGCTTGGGGATCAAGCTATAATCTGAAGTTCACCGAAAAAATATTCTGAAATGGATTTTTCAAAAAAAATTCAAAAATTCATTTTAATTTACAAACTTGTAGCTCTTTAGTTTTTTTCAAAATTAAAAAAAAAAATATAAATAATTTTTTTCCCATAAAAATTTTTACGGCATTAAGCGCAAAATAAATCCGCAAAATTTTTGTGGAAATTTTTTTTTTTCAAAATCAGTAATTTTTTTTAAAAAGTACAAGTAAAAATCTAAAAATGTAAGTTTACCAAATATTAATTGATAAAGTTTACTGTAAGCTATGAATTTTTGAAAAAAAAAACACTTATTCTGGAAAAGTACGAAAATCGTGAATTTCATATCCGCGTATCTGAACAACAAATAATATTAGGGCAAAATCCTAAACGCACTTTTATTGCTGGACATTGATACTACAATAATGCCGAATTTCAGCCAAATCGGAGCCAAAAATTTTTTCAGGTGGCGTTTTCGTGTGTTTTACCCTTTACCGAACGAAACTGATTGGCTGACCATTGCAAAAGAGTACGAGAGGAGATGGAACCTTCCTCACTGCGTAGGAGCAATTGATGGAAAACATGTATCCATTGCTTATCCACCGAACGCTGGCCAACAGTACTTTAATTACAAAGGACGGCATAGAATCCTTTTGCTCGCTGCAAGTGATGCAGACTATTGCTTCACAATATTCGACATTGGTGCCTTTGGATTTGTTGGTAAATTTTTCTTGTTCCACTGTTTTGAAGTTTGTTTTGTTGCTGTCTTGAAGAAATGAAGATCGCTTTACTGTCGCAAGATTTTACTTTATTGATTGCAAAAATCATAACTTTTGAACGAGTAAAGATTTTTTGATAATTTATTTTATATGATAAGAAATTCTTATAGCTACTACAGAGTCAAATTTTCTTCAAATAGGCTTGCAGAGTCTGGCGCAATTGATTGTTGAAATAGAGTTTTTAGTAGGGAGGAAATATTACATATCTTCTTCATATAAAAAATAACTTCTTTTTTTTTTGTCGCCAGAAGACTTTGAAAATTGCAGAAAAGTGTGATTGAAATGTGAATGGAGTTGGTACAGTGAGTCTAAAAGTATAGAAACAGCAAAATTTATTTTTAATATTTACCGAAAATACACTTTGAAATTTAAAAATATTATATTTAGTGGAGGTCCAGAAAAATTCATATGTATCAGCTCCAAAAAAAATTTACTAACCTAGAGCAATGTCGTATGTATGTATGTAGATGCAAATTACCAAAATCTGCGAAATGTGCTTCCTAGAGACTAGGTACACTCTAAGAAATAAAACTTTAAATTAGTAAAATTACTATTTTGATAGTAGTTAATATACATATAATTCTGTGTATAAAAAAATGTTAGTAGTGAAAACACACATCTTTCATGTTTTGTATGAAAATTTCATTATTTTACTATAAATGTGTGTTTTTCCCTTATATTTGGGAATTTTATTTTATTTTGCGTGAATCTACACAGTTTTTCGTGCAATAATTGTAGCTGTGCTGCATTGCCATTATTTTTCTGGGAATTTACACAATATGCGTATTTTATAGTATTGTGTGTAAAAATTCTGTGTTAGCAAAGACATGTCACAACACGAACAGTTTTAGTCTTTAACCAGCGTGATCAGTTGAGTTGTTGTGCTTTTCATTAAAATTATTGATTTAAGTGAAACGTACTGCAATATATTAAGTTTAATTTTAATAAATTAGTTAATTATGTTCATGTGATTTCCAGACTATTACAGCGTACAATGCTCATTTATATGTGCATCGTGAAAAAGAAAAAGCGCAGTTTCATTGTTTGTGGGAGAAATGTTGGATATTTGCGGCCTATAGCAATTATAAAGTTCACTGGTATCGCTCTCATGTCCATTAAGTAAGGCAAATCCTGTGCTCACACCTAATCTAAATTCGAAAAAGTATAATTGCAATGTAGAAAGCTGTACATTTAAGTCAAATGCATTAGCGCAAATTGTTGTTCATAAGTGTCAACATATTAATATTATATTTAAGAAAGTTGATTTTTGCGACTGATTATTTTTTATTATAATCAAACATTATGAACTTACAGTCATTTTAGCAAAGACCAATATTGTAAATTTTACTTATTGATCAATGCTATTTTTTATTCAACAAACATGACAAAGATAACAAATGGAACAATTTAACCTGGTAATTGGTGACATATGTTTCGGCTATTACCACATAGCCTCATCAGACCAGTTTTTGGTTAATGTTGTACATGGAATCGATCCCCTGACCGTACATGCATTTCAATTGCATATCTGTCGACGGCCGCTCTAACAACTGAGCTACTGAGGAACTGACCTTGAACTGTACAAATTGCGTATATCCATTTATTATCTCTTGTCACTTTCTCGCTTGTTGTCACAGCTGCTAAGCCATTGGCTTAGAGACTTGCTATGATTTTATTTTTCGAAAATTGTGGTGTTGCCAGCCACATATTTTTTGAAATTGGCGTGTTCTCCGTATGGTTTAAGGAAGTTGATTTTTGCGACTGATTATTTTTTATTATAATTAAACATTATGAACTTACAGTCATTTTAGCAAAGACCAATATTGTAAATTTTACTTATTGATCAATGCTATTTTTTATTCAACAAACATGACAAAGATAACAAATGGAACAATTTAACCTGGTAATTGGTGACATATGTTTCGGCTATTACCACATAGCCTCATCAGACCAGTTTTTGGTTAATGTTGTACATGGAATCGATCCCCTGACCGTACATGCATTTCAATTGCATATCTGTCGACGGCCGCTCTAACAACTGAGCTACTGAGGAACTGACCTTGAACTGTACAAATTGCGTATATCCATTTAAGCCATTGGCTTAGAGACTTGCTATGATTTTATTTTTCGCATTTGGGCCATTAAAAAACTTATGGACATTGTGTTTTGAACAAAAACATCAAGAGTTTAAAAGTAAATCAAAAGTTTACATAAATAGCTGTAGCTATGTATCCTAATTCGTTATTAGAAAAAGATCGTGAAGGATCGTTTATTTCAACATATCCACAGGGACTATTTTCAAAATTGATTAATAGAAATAATACTCTCAATCGTGCACCGAAAAAAATCAGTTTGAGTTTGAATCAAAGTAACCACTGAAAGAAAGAAAAAAATCGATTGTTCTGAAAGAAACTTGTCCCAATTGGAACTCAGACCAATCTGCACCAAGTGAATCGAAAAATGTAATGGAGTTAAAACAAAAATATTTAAAAGAAGTATATTTAAACAACAAAAACTACACCAGGGATCGCGAAGAAATAAAGAATTGCATGAAAATATGTTTTCCGCTACAAAGAGCTTATTTAAATAACAGGGAATTAATTCCGCCAATTATTGATATTAAAAATAACTGGCCTTTTTTGTTTGAAAAGGAATTTTTGTACGAGCATTTCAAGCAGTTGATGGATTTTGATGCAACCAAATTCAATACACAATTTGCCAAAGAAAAAAAAATAATATATAATTTTTTCAAATTGTCCAAAATAAAAAGCATTCGTTCTATAGAAGCAGATGACATTAGTATTGTCATTGGTGTTACAAAATATTTTAAAGAAGTCTCATCATACTTATTTATGGAATTCGAGGTTCGATTTTTAATCTTCGCATACAAACATAACATTCATTTCATATTTTATTTCAGTTTGGCATATCATTCGATGATATACATACATTCGTCGATTCCTACAAATACACCATGGATCGCGTTAAGTAGTAAGTGCATATAAATGTTCTAAAAAAATTAATAAATTTACTTATAACGAATCATACTTTTTTAACAGAAAATTCATTTGACCCGGAAGATGAAATATATAACGCATATACATACAGTAATTAAAAAAACAAATTTAATGTTTATATTTATCAAATCAATTAGTGAGATCAATTTTAAAAAAGAAAAAAGGGTAGTAGATATTTTTCTTAAAAGAATATAAAACTTGTCTTTTTGCTGTCAAAACGTTTTTCCTGTAAGAGGCGTGACACCGCCCACTTAAAAAAATATTTTTACTTAAGTTTCAATCTATCTACATACCAAAATTCATCAAAATCGGTGTAGTGGCACAGCCGTGATACCGTTTTTTCCCCATTTGGAGCAATGCCACACCCGCTTTAAGGAATCAGAGTTGGGTCAGAATACGCGAAACCGACATGTCTGAAATGTTTTTCAAAGTTTTTTATATAAATCAGTAGCTGCAAGTGGTAGAAATTAGTGTACGGAAAAATTTTTTAAAAAAATTGTATTTTCGTTAAATTTTATTGCAAGTTTTTTACTGTTTTCTCGAATAACTTCTACATTTTTTGTCCGATATCCGCAAAATTATTCATAAAATATTTGCAAAAGAATAGTCTTTCATTTTTAATTATAAAAATATGAAAAAGAAAAAATTTTTCATTCAAATGGAGCAGTTGAAATTTAGTGATTTTTAAAAAAGTCAGTTTTTTTGAAATTCGAGCGCTTGTAACTTCATCAAATCTTATTCGATTCAAGGAAACAGCATATCGTTAGAAAAGGAATAAAAATATCTTTGGAGTGCTGAAAACCGTTTTTGAGTCGAAAAAAAATTAATCGAGATATAGCCAAATAAATGAAAAAGGTGCCGAAAAAGGGGTTTTTTGGGGATATCTCGAAAGCGATTCTTAAGGAAAAAAAAATGGTTGCCATTTTTGGAAACTACGCCCCAAAATACATGGAAAAAAGTCTATGAGAAACCCGATCCTTTTTCTTGTAAACTAGGTTTATTGATTTTTTTGAAAAACCACAAAATTTTTATGCATTTTTCGTCCACCCGGTGCCACTATAATATTAATACCGTAAAAACTAATTGAGGCTCTACGATTTTTTGACGAATTCTAGTTTGGAAGGGTTCAATGCATCTGTAATTTTTTTTTCAGGTTTTCATTAAAATTCAATTGTTGATAGAAAAATTGCTAATTAACAACAAAAATGCAAAATTTTTGCAACTTTTTTTTTTTCAATACATAAGTTCAACTTATTATCTACAGAAATTAAGAAATGTCGTCACAATCAGTCAAGTAGTTCAAAACGTATAGCATTTTAAAAAAAAGGTTAATGAAAACTTTGACTGGCAATAATTATTGCAACAACAATTTTTTTTAAAAAATTTTTCCGTACCTTAATTTCTACCACTTGCTACTGATTTATATAAAAAACTTTGAAAAACATTTCAGACATGTCGGTTTCGCGTATTCTGACCCAATTGCAACTAATTAATTTAAATAAAAAAGATATTAAAAGAATTATTTTTATACAGTTTTAGGTGGCATTTCACTAGAGTAGCAGTTAGGATTTTCGTTCAAACGGATTTTTATTTAGTGCTTAATACACTTTCGAATGTTTACCATGGAATTTGGTGGTATTTTTCTCAAAACTATTTGCTCTTCAAGCACACTGTGGGTTTGAATGTTCAGCTGTTGTAAAACTGAAACAAATAACACAGTCGGATTATTTTAACTTACCTGAATCAAGTATTTCATTGATATTAAGTCCTTCACTTTCCGGATCCGCAATTTTCACAAAGTGCACTTTGCTGTAAACTTTTTTTTACTTTAAAAAACATTTTTCAACACGCAATTTATTTAATTCTATGAATACGGTGACCATAAATTTAAATTAAAACAAGTTAAGGTGTTATCTTCGGCCAGGCCGAAACTCAAATACCCTACACTGCACTGAAAGTACCTTTTCATCAAATGCTAAGAAGACGTTGAAGAGGTTGAATAAGTCGAAAAAAATGTGAAATGTTAGAAAGGTTGACAGAGGTTGAAAAATGTTGAAAAAGTCGTAAATATATGCAAAATGTTGAAAAAAGTTGAGAGAGGTTGAAAAACTCTAAAAAAAATGAAAGAGGTTGAAAAAATATGAAACTATTCTGATCCAGTTTCTAATAATCTTTTTTAGGATTCAATCTATCTTTAAGAAAAATTTCATCAAACGTTTTTTCCCGTTAGGGGCGTGGCACCACCTACTATTGAAAAAAAAGTTTACATGTCCCTCCTTCCCTTCACAACCATTACAACAAAAAAAAATTATGAGATTATGTTGTGCTATGGCTGTGAAAAAGTGATTTAACCGTTTTGAACTGCCTATTTATTACACTTATGTTTTCGAACATGACCAACTCAAACAACTCCAAAAATTTTAAATTTAATATTTTTTGCACTCGTTTTTTTCTTTTTTTAATTATGTACATGAAACTCTGTTCGTTCAAAAATTTTGACACACTTGCTGCTGTTATCAATTTCGAAATGAGAACAAATGATGTTTTTCTATTTTATTGGTGACTTTAGAACATGAACTTAAGCAACTTAATTTTGTATAATAAAATTGTACGATTAATAGAGATTGGTTTGATGTTTTTGCATTGTTTTTAGATAATTGACGTTGGAAGAGAGTTTTTTTTTTGTATCACTTCTCTTACACACTTAAATATTTAAGGCAAAATACTATTCAATTTTACAAAAAAAGAAAAACTGCATTTATGCAAGTTTGCTCAATGTGATAAATGAATTCTGGTGTAAATTGTTTAAATTAACAAGATTTGAATATTTTCCTTAGATAATATCCTTTAGTAACGCTTTTATTATAACTTTTAATTTTTCTGGCACGGTTGGCTTTTTGGCGGAAATTCCCATATGTCATATAATTCATGATTAATAAAATAAAATATTTGCTCTCAGAAAGGTGCATTTTATTGATTGAAAAACTTTTCTTTATTTTTTGCAACTGCCTAGAGGCGACAAATTTCTTAACCCGGGTCTGTGTGTATATGTTTATAGTTATATATTTTTGTAAATACATATGTATGTATGTATGTCGGATCTTGTTTCGGAGATATGGATTGCCATCATAATTTGCTGATATATGTAGATTTTGTAAAACTGATTATAAGTTAACAACCCCTGAGTGGATATCATAAATATGGATACCATATGAAAGACAATTTAATAATCTGAAATTTTGACCAATTATTTTTTTAACAAAACGTTATTTTTTCAAAAAATATGTGTTAAAAACCTATACTTTTTTTAGCATGACAGAAATGTTTGATTATTTTTCTTTAAAGTTTTTTTTAATTTTACCTATTTTTATAAGAATATTATTGGTGAAAATTTCAGAAAAATTATCATATTTCCAAAATGATAGGCTAAATTTAAAAACTAGGCTTACCCGTATAGTAGGCCATTAAATTATCTTTCTTGCGACATCTATATTTTTGATATCCACTCAGTGGTTCCCAACTTATACCGCTTTTTATAAAAGTTATATCCGCAACTTCTGATGGATATATCTCCGAAACAAGATCCGACCTACACTTATTTTCCATATGTTTTTGCTTTTAACCCCCTATTACCCCTAAAAAAATGGAGAATGTCAGCTAAAGTAAACCTGTTTCATTCCAATAGCCAGGGCCGTATCTAGGGAGGGATGAGGGGGGATAGAACCCCCACGGAAATATTTTGACGAACACTATATAGAAACGATTTTGTAAAGAATAGACACATAATAAAAATGACTATGGGAAAGCTTATAAAAATGATTTTTAAAAAAAGATCTATAAAAAAGTCATAAGTTTTTTAGAAACAATTTTTGGTCCTCATATGAAAATATATTAGCAATGCTTTTCATGCGGTAACATATTTCGGTTTTTCGTTTTGAGGTTTAAAAAGTCGAACAAATACACCAGAATTAGCGTTTTAGCTGGCCTCGTTTTTTTTTTTTTTTTTTTTTTTTTTTTTTTTTTTTTGTTGGAATAGTACATCTTTCAGCCATAGTTTTTCTTGAAGCTAAGGCTGTCTTGAATTAATATTCAAGGTTGTTCAATTAAAATTCATATAACTATTTTTTTTATTTAACTTTATATGTAACTTTATATGTTTTTTTACTTAAATGCAATTTAACTATGTCTCCCTTTGAATTTTAATTATTCCTCCTTGAATATTAATTAAAGATAGTCTTAACTTCAAGAAAAACCATAATTGAAGCGTGTGACATGATGAAATTTTACATGATGATGATGACAATTTCGATTTTTTTTTTTGGAACAGACTCTTCAAACATGGTTTTTCTTAAAGTTAGGATTATTTTGAATTAATATTCAAGAAGGAACAATTAAAGTTCAAAGGGAGACATAGTTAAAATTGCATTTAAGTTAAAAAAAAACATGAAATGTTACATATAAAGTTAAATAAAAAATAGCTATCTAAATTTTAATTGAACAACCTTGAATATTAATTCAAGACAGCCTTAGCTTCAAGAAAAACTATACCTGAAAGATGTACTCCAAAAAAAAAAAAAAAAAAAAAAAAACGATGCCAGCTAGAACGCTAATTCCGACGGATTTGCACGAAACGTGTCGGCTAAAGTGCTAACCTTACTTAAAATGGCCATAAAACGAGTAATTGACCAGCTTCAATCTTGCGGATTATGTATTTGAAATCTCCGGACATTATACAATAATTGTGCATTGTCAGATTTGGTTGGCAATTTAATCGATCTTGATCTTGCTTGAAACGTGTATAAACTGGTTGATAACATCAATAAAATATGAAAAACGTTGAAAAAAGTTAGAAGAGGTTGAAAAGCTCAAAAAAAGCTGAAAGCAGTTGAAAATTTGAAAAAAAATTAAAACAGGTTGAAAAAGTCAAGTTGAAAAAATCTTTGTTAATTTAATTAAGTTGAAAGGGGTTAAAAAAGTTTAAAGGAAAATGTTGAAAAAAGTTGAAATATTAAAAAAATATTCAAAAAAACCAACATTTCTCACGCTGATGCAATCCCACCAAAACCCATTTAATTTCAAAACTTATAGTTACCAAAGGCTCATGATAGAAATTCTTGACTATTTTCTTTTGTGATTTGCGTTTGCGACAAACGACATATTCTGCATAGCGACAATTTCGTTTTTCCCCTCTTGCCAGCAAACAAGAAAAATCTTCCGAAATAGTTTCTGTTTCTGCGTTTTCTGTAGAGGTTTGGTTTTTAAATTGGGAACACTGTTTCTAGTAACAGTTGATTTTTCTCAGTATGTTTAGCTATTGCACTATGACTAAGTAGGAAATAGTCTGGAAATTTACAAAATTTACTGAAATTTCAACTTTAAATTCATTCAAAACTTACATGATGTTTTGCAATTAAGAAATCAATTGGGTTATTTATATCGTGATGAAATTTTTACAGTATGTTAGTATTAATCAGGCGGATGTCATAGGCTATAAAATTTTTATTTAGGGTGCATATTTGGGTGGCCCTCATACAAAAATATTTTAAAAATAGTCTCAAAGACAGGTAAATCGATTCTCATGAAATTTACACAGTATGGCTTTTATGTTAAGGGGCACAGATTCTATGGTAAAAATTTTATTTAGGGTGCATACTTAGGGTGGCCCTCAGACAAAAATATTTTTAAATATCATTTTCGCGAAGAGAAATAAATCGATTCACACCGAATTTACACTACGTAACTCTTATGTTAAGAAGCATAGCTTCGGCCACAAAACTTTTATTTAGGGTGGCCCTCATACACAAATATTTTAAAAATAGCATTTTCTCAAAGTCCGCTAAATCGATTCTCATGTAATTTACAACACATGGCTTTTGTGTGAGAGACACAGATCACAGACACAGTTTTATTTAGGGTGCATACTTAAGGTGGCCCTCATACAAAAATATTTTTAAATATCATTTTCACAAAGACTGGTAAGTCGATTCACACGGATACAAAACTTTTATTTAGGGTGGCCCTCACACAAAAATATTTTTTAAATATCATTTTCTCAAAGACTGCTTAATCGATTCTCATGGAATTTACACCACGTGGTTTTTATATTAAGAGGCACTGCTTAGGTTGTAAAAATTTTAATTTGGGTGCATACTAAGGGTGATCCTCATACAAAAGTATTTTTAAATAGAATTTTCACGCAGACTGCACATGGAATATACACCATGGTTGAGGTGAGGCGATGCGCAATTTTTTTTTTTGGAAAATGTCTTTTTTATATTTTGCATGTAATTTATTTTTACAGAATTTATTTAAAATAATTAGAGGAACTCTCTTGAACGTTTTTCAAAAAGAATAAGTAAAAGAAAAAACAACAACGTTACACAAGATAAAGTGCAATAAATGATGAAATTTTACCTCAAAAAGTATTCGTAAATTTAATTTCATTTCATTATGTTTTATATAGTATTAAATATTTAAATAGTAATAATATTTTTTAGCATATCTGATGAGTCTAATGACTTCATTCAAGCGGTTTGGCATAGATTGAACTAGTTTTTTTGTCCGTTCTGGTGACACAGCAGCCCACTCATCTTGGATGACTTTTTTAAGTTGATTCATTGATGAGCTACTTACAAGTTTTTTACACACTCAGAGTTATAACACCACCAACAATTAATGCTTATACTGTTTTTATTTTTTTATTGATTTTTTTTTTAGTTAGATATACATTTTATTTCAATAGAAATACATTTTATTTCAATTTTTTGATTTTATATTGAGGATAAAACACACGAAAACGCCACCTGAAAAAATTTTTGGCTCCGATTTGGGTGAAATTTGGCATGATTGTAGTATTGATGTCTGACAATAAAAGTGTGTTTAAGATTTTGCCCTTATATTATTTGTTGCTCAGATACGCGGGTATGAAATTCACGATTTTCGTACTTTTTCAGAATAAGTGTTTTTTTTCTAAAATTCATAGCTTACAGCAAACTTTATCAATTAATAATTAGTGAACGAATATTTTTAGGTTTTAACTTGTAAATTTTCAAAAAAAAAATATTGATTTTGAAAAAAAAAAAATTTTCCCAAAAATTTTGCGAATTGAAAAATATTTTTGCATTTTTTTTAAAAAAACCGTATTTTGAATTTTTTTTTTTCATATTTAAAAAAATTTTTTTTTATTTTTAAAAAAACTTTGATTTATTCTGATATTATTATTTATATTTTTTTTTAGTTTTAAAAAAAATTAAAAAGCTAAAATTTTGTAAATTGAAATGAATTTTAGAAGTTTTTTTGAAAAATCCATTTCTGAATATTTTTTCGGTGAACTTCAGATAACAGCTTGATACGCAAGCTTTAAAATGATATGTCATAACATGAGGGCAAGTAGTTAATTAAAATGTTCAACCCCCTTTAAGGGTGGAAACTCACCTTAAATGGCTGTAGAATTTTAAAATAGTTTTAGAAGTTTTTTGAAATTTTAGAATCAGGTTTTCTTCGATATTTTCACTAAAATCAGGCTCCGAATCTTGTTTGATAAATAAAAATAATTTTATTTTATTTCTTATATACTTTGACAATGTATAAGCAATAATTCAATATGAGTAAAAACAGAGCCATATATGTGTTTTCAACTGACCCAAAAGAACATATAATAAAGGATATTTTGTGAGTAAAACTTTTAAAAAACAGAAAAGCGCATTGTTACCTAAGTAAAATACACGAATTTCATATATTTATAGGATTTTTTTGAGGTTATGTTGAACGTTTTTAAAATTTGGGCAGTGCTCAAACATTGGGTGACACTAACAGTTAATAAAAAAAAAATTCAAATCCATTAATAATTGCATTGCAGACTGCTTTTTGTCTAAAAATATTCAAAAATTTCCCACTCTGCTGATATAGAAAAGTCTAGTTCATAAGATTACAGGATAGGGTGAACAGGAAAGGTAGTAATGTACTCTGGTGGAACTAACTTACCAGAGTTGCCTTGCCAAAACCTGTCCCGAAGGCCGAAAAAACCGACTTGGCCGATTTTTTTTTAAGTAAAAAATGAATAAGATTACATCTTGAAATGTACAGTGGCTCACAGCTTATTTGGCCTACATCATTTATAAAATTGTTTTGTTATACAATACGGTATTTTTATACAAAACCAAAAAATTGAATGTAGTTTGCACAAAGTTGCTTAAAAAAGTTAAAACTTAAACAAAATTCATGTCACAGCTTAAATGGTCCATCAAAAACATATATGTACATTAGATATGTTCAAAAAAATGTCATGTTCTAGAATACTTCAACAACACTCGATTTTCGAAAATTTATTCATATTCGAGTATTTCCTCATTCAAAAAAAAAAAAAAATAAATAATCCTATAGCTGCTACCAGAGTTGCAAAATTTGCATTTTTTAGAATTTGGCCAAAAAAATGATGAAAATTAAATTTTTTTCTTACTTATATTTTTTTTAAAAATATTTTTTCGATTTTCCTTATGTACACATAAGGAAGTATTGAAAAAAAACTTACCGCTATTTTTTAAGCCTATACATAAGAAGAAAAACTGAGTTCTTTCCGCGAGTAGAGCTTTGGTGTTTCTTGTGTCACAGCTCAAATCCTTTGTTGTGTTCACTGCATTCACCTTTATACACTATGATTCCAGCTTAAAATGTATGTCAAATGATAGAGCTCGATGAGCCAAAATAGAATATATAGGGTTGTCTTGTCGAATTTTGTCCCAACCATGGGTTACCAATCAATGTTTGGTCATTTCGTAGAAAAAAATATATATAGTTTAATATATAAGGTGTAAGGATTGTCACATGTTAAAAAACAAAATTGTTACAAAAGTTTTAGTTTATCTTAACAAATAAACATAATTTCACTATTTCTGGCTTTATAATCCATAAAGTCAATCATCCTAACGGCGAAGCACATGGCGGTTCTGGCATACTAATTAGAAGAAGGTTTAACCATTCTTGCTTAGGGGCGTATGCCCAGCACCAAATACACACACGCTACTTCAATTAGTTTGCAAATCGGCAGTTTACAGTCCTCCTCGCTCTAATATATCAGAGGCACAGTTCATGGACTACTTTAAAAGCTCAGGTGATAAATTCGTAGCAGCCGGTGACTATATCGCGAAAATATCTTCTGGAGCTCACTCATTAATAATCCCAAAAGTAACCAGCTATATAATGCAATTAATGGCAATCTGAATGTAGCTTCTCCCGGAAAACTTCCATACAGCACAGCGGATCACAACAAAATTCCTGACCTTATCGATTTTGCCATCACTAAGGGTATTTGCAGAGATTAAATTTCTTTCAGCACAAATATTTGAAAAACCCAACCATAGATGGGTACCAAATACCCTTACAATTCCTAAATACAGGGTGTTTTTTTTAGAGGTTTGTTTTTCGAATAGAGATAAAACTGGCATTTTATGGTCAAATCTAGCAACTCTAATGTCATTTATGTTCAGTTTGGTTTGCCATTTCATCATGAACAGGTTGACAAAAGAACAACGCTTGCAAATCGTGCAAATTTATTTCGAAAATAATGGTTCAGTTCGCGACGCTTACCGCAAGCTCCGTCCATTTTATGGTCGACATAATCGTCCATCAGAGCAATTAATTCGGTTAACCATGGGTCGTTTTCGCACTACGTTTACTCTATGTGATAATACGCATCCGCAGAGACGTCGAACAGTGCGCACCGAAGAAACAATTGCCGCTGAAGAGCAAAATGTTGAAGAGGACCCGAATGAATCGATTCGCCACCGTGCACAGCAATTGAAGCTTTGTCCATCAACTTTATGGAAGATTTTGCGCAAAGATCTTGGCTTGCGACCTTACAAGATCCAGCTTGTGCAAGAATTAAAGCCGCGAGACCATGCAATGCGTCGTGATTTTGGTGTATGGGCCGAAAATGAGATTGATCTCGATGCTGATTTTCATCGCAAAATTTTGATCAGTGATGAGGCTCATTTTTGGTTGAATGGCTACGTCAACAAGCAAAATTGCCGCATTTGGAGTGAAGAGAATCCACATGAGACCCTTGAGACGCCATTACATCCACAAAAACTGACTGTTTGGTGTGCTCTATGGGCTGGTGGAGTCATTGGGCCATACTTCTTCCGAAATAATGCTGGAGAGTCAGTTACCGTTAATGGAGACCTGTATAGAGCCATGATAACCGACTATTTTGTTCCCGAATTGGATGGCATGAATGTGGATGAGTTGTGGTTCCAACAAGACGGCGCTACATGCCACACAGCGCACGTCACAATCAATTTATTGAAGGAAACATTCGATGAGCGCATAATTTCGCGGAATGGACCTGTCAATTGGCCACCAAGATCGTGTGATTTGACACCATTGGATTATTTTCTTTGGGGATATGTGAAGTCGCTCGTCTACGCCAACAAACCAGAAACGTTAGGGGACTTGGAAGCCAACATTCGTGGCGTTATTGCCGACATACGGCCCCATATGCTCGAAAAAGTGGTTCAAAATTGGACCTGTAGAATTGGCTTTATTCGAGCCAGCCGCGGCGGCCACATGCCCGAAATCATATTTAAACATTAATGGCATAAAATTATCCTTCCAATAAAGCCAAATTGATGGACATTAAAACGATTTTCTTGTGTTTTATTTCAATTCGAAGCTCTATACCTCTAAAAAAAACACCCTATACAAGAAAAAGACGCCCAAATGAGGTCACCACACCAGAAATGCTGACTTAAATTAAAGATATCGCGTTGGCCGATAGCAGAGTTGAAGTGCGCGAGATTGTTGAGGCCAAAGGCATCTCAGACGAACGAGTGTGGAACATTTTGCGAAATCATTTGGATATGAAAAAATGATCCGCAAGATGGGTGTCGCGTTTGTTCACTTCGACCATAAACGCGATCGTGTGACTTATTCAAAGGCGTGTTTGGCGATGTTGAACAAAGGTAAGAAGGATTTTTTCCGTTGATTAGTAATCGTGAACTACACATGGATCCATCACTACACACCAGAGACAAAGGAACAGTCGAAACAGTGGACTTCACCGACCGAACGTGCTCCGAAGAAGGCGAAGACGGTGCTATCGGCCGGAATTCTAAGATAATGATATGCGGTTTCGGCATTCTTTTAAGTAAATAACTACATTAAAAATGATGTAGCACGGAATCGGCGGCAACATAATATTTGAAGTGTTACAACTAGAAAGTGGAAAATCGGTACATTTTTTACTTTTGTCCGAAAAATTTTCAATTTTTTTTATGAGAAAGAAAGAAGAAGAAGAAGAAAAACTAATCACTGATTCGAAATCCCCGATCGATTATTGCCCGAAAACCATACCCACTTTGTTGCCACCCTGTAGGCTCACTTAACAAGGATTGAATACTGCTTATTATATAGAGTATGGAAATACAGGGTGTTGCATTTAACAAGCATTCAATACTACTACACATATAAGAAAAAATATAGATTGTAAAAATTGCAAACAGTTATTAGACTTATAAAATGATTGTTACTCTCTAACTTAGGAGAAGAGTACCAGAAGACTGACCATAGATTAGTTTTTGTTTTTCTGAGGTTGAAAAGTCGAAATAAAATCGCAAATATTGAAAAAAGTTGATATGTATATGGAAAATACTTAAAAAGTTGAAAGAGGTTCAAAAATCCAAAAAACTTGAAAACTATTAGAAATTGTGAAGAATTCCAAAAAAAAAAAAAAAATATGGAAAATGTTAAATAACGAAAGAGGGTAAGCAATTAAAAAAGTATGAATAATGTTGAAAAGAGTTTAAACTTTCGAAAAATATTGGAAAAATCGATAAGAAAAGAATTGGTGGAAAAAGTTCAAAATTATTGAAACAGTTAAAACAAAGTTGAAAGAGGTTGACAAAGTCGAAATAAGTTGAAAGAGGTTGAAAAGTGTTGTAAATATTAAAAGAGGTTGAACATTTGAAAAAGGCAGATAAAGTCGATAATATGTATAAAGAAAATGTTGAAAAAAGTTAAGTGAGGTTGAAATAGTAAATAATCGTGGTAAAGTCGAAAAAATATGATTCTAATGAGGAAAGTTGAAATGTCGAAACATTATGAAAAATATTAAAAACAGTTGAATGAGGTATATAATAAGTCAAAAAAATATGGAAAATATTAAATAAGCCAGAAATTTTTGACAAATATTGAAATGCCGAAAAAAGTTGAGAAAGCCGGAAAAATGTAGAAAAAAGATGAAGCAGATTGAAAAATGTTGCAACAGTTGAAAGGACTAAAACAATCGATAAGATTTGGAAAAAGCCGAAAAAAGTTGAATGAGGTTGAAAAAAGTTAACGTCGATAAAATGATAAAAAAAACTTGAAAACAGTAGAAAAACTAGAAAAAAAATTTGGAGTGGTTGAAAATCTCGAAAAAAATTGATGTCGGTTAAAAAATTCGTGTTGAAATGTTAAAAAATCTTGGTAAATTCAATGAAGCTGAAGGAGGTTGAAAAAGTCGAAAGGAAAAAGGGAAATAGTTGAAAAAAGTTGAAATAGTCAAAAAATATAAAATAAAAAAATGAAAATGCCACGTTTACAACTTTTTGGTTAACATGGGAGGTGCAACGCCCACTGATGCTCTTCAAATTTCATTTAATGTCAAAGCTTATAATAACCGACATCTCTACACTAATTTTTTTTAGGATAGTACTCTGATAGTACGTTATATATAAACTTAAACGTTTTCTGCTTGAATGAGAGGTGCCGCGCCCACAAGTACTATTGTGCCCACTTTTGGTTATGAGATAATTTATGAGATACAAAAGTACTATATATCAACCTGTCTATCTATCTATCTATCATAACGACTGCGTTGTTAGTTCTTTCATTATAACGTTTATAAATATTGTAGGCTGTGACACGCAATCTAATATCTTTAAATTGAACATTTCGAGCTCAAGATATGAACTTTAACGTGAAAGGAGTAAATTTAGTGTAAGCTAGTGTTATTTGCAAAGCTTAGTAACGAATTTATTGCATAAATAAAAATATATTAAGCTTACAATAGGATACTTTGATTTTTGTTTTAATTTGTCTTGTATTCAAGTTCACTCAAAAACATCAACCGCTGAATCACTCGATAAGGCATTTAAAAATTTTTAAAGACATTTTAGGAATGACAGTACTTTTTTCTTCCTCTTAGTTTCATCTCGATCTTACACAAGCGCACATAATTGAAGCAGAACACATTGTATTTGTCCTGACGATAAGTCGAGCATCTTGCTGGCAAATAAATAAATAAATGTTATCAGAAAGCAAATTCATTTGAATGTCCAGATGAATGAAAATGTGTTGAAAAGGAATGCAAATGACTACTATTGAGAAGATGCCTTCGCAGTGATATCTAAATAAGTTCACGTGATACCCGTATTGTGATAAGAAATATAAAAATAATATGTCTTTATGTTTCCGAGTGACCAACGTTGTCACAGGCGCCATAACGTCGTATTCTTTGTGATAGGGACGAATGTGAACCATTTTAATATTGAGATTTATCGCAGTGATAAACTCCTAACGATTTTCATTGTGTTTTGCTACAGACTAATTACACGCTTACGATGGCAAACGTAAACTAGATCCTGTATCATTTGAATTTGTTAATACTTGTACTTGTTCATCCCTTGAATTAAATTAATGGCGCACTTGTATAATGTCGCAAAGCGAATGAGCATGGAACAGAATGAGGTCGAGTAGGGAATTGCGTTTTTCTGTCATTGCTGTAATTGCTGATGATGAGTCCTTGTTCTGTTGTAATAGTTATCAGATTCTACTTTAATTATGTGCCTCAGTCTCGCGCACTTCTTCATTTAATTAATGAAATTCCGAAATAGAAACTCTCATTCAAAGGGCATCAATTAAGGCACCCTATCCTGCAGGAGCTGCTCGACATCACTTCCATTAAAACAAATTGTTCTTCTTGATTTCTAGACAAAGTTATTTCTTTTTTATATTTCTATTTTACTTCATTTTAGTTTTTAGTTGAATTTCTTTGGTGGAACAGAGATGTGAAGCTGCCCAAGAGGAGCATAACAGAAAGTTCACACGAATTCTAATATGGAGATACTTAATAGGAGAATCATTTTTGCTCTGGATCGGAGTTGTTTAATTCATGTTTGATTCATACTCACTGTGAGCATTTCTATTCGTGCAATGCACATTGGGCCAAAACACTTGTTTCGTAGACATAATTCGGCTTTTTCAAAGAACTGAATCCTAAAAAAAAGGTATGCTGTACTATGACTTTCAATTTTAGTAAAAGGTGACGCATTTATTGATACTAGAAGTATGAGAAATACATTTAAGTTTGAGCCTGGCTCTTTTAAAAAATATCCAATATCAAAAAAATCAAATTGCATTTTTTTTATTGAATAGATACAGTTAAATGTGCGTAGGTACACAAAAAAAAAATAAGTTCCTGAAACTGTAATATGTGAACGAACTAAAAAGTTTGATTTATAAATTCAAACCCTCTATTTTCTTCCAAACAACGTCAAATAACTGAACCAATATCTATCATGTAAAGGGGGTTTTTAAGACGAGACAGAATTTTGAATTGCAATAATATATGCACATTATGGAGGTCCAATTTTCACAAAATTTTTCAAGCAGTTGGGCCATCTACATATCAGCAACAACTCGAGTTGCATTTGCTTACAAAGCGGCAAACTGTCAAACCCCGGCCGGTAACATTCTTATGTACAGTGGCTCACAGCTTATTGTATGCAGTGCATACTTTTAACTTCAGCGCTCTACAATTCTGAAACTAAATAGAATATGAAAAAATTGTTAAGTACAGTCATTTGGTTATAAAGAAAGACGTTGCCTGTAAAGTTTTCCGGTAGTTTTTTAAAATGAGATATTTTATAGATTTCGATGTGCTCTTTCCGAATTTCAACTTTGCCACCTCGTATTGTTACCGAAAAATGGCGCCTAAAAGCTGTTTTTTTGACAATATCTCCTTTCTGGCTCATTTAACGATAAAAACATATAAATACAAAATGAAACTAGAGGAAATTGCCTACAATTTATGTGTTAACCTTTTTTTTCGTATAATCAATAGTTTTGGCGTACGAATGTTTCTATAATATAATTTTTATCACTAATTTTTCAATATTTTTCTATTTTTTAACAAGAAAAAAATATCCAATTATCCAATATCGTATTTAACGGAAGTACAATTTGCGATGCTCGTACGCTAAAACTATTGATTTTACGAAAAAAAGGTTAGAACATAAATTGTAGGTAATTTTCTCAAGTTTCATTTCCTGTCTTATGCAGGATCTGGGTGCGGTATTATTGCAGTAAAGTGATAGGCCCAAGGGACCGATAAGAATCCCATCGAAAATTAATGGACACACTAAAAAAAAAAGTTGTAAAACGGGATCCAACAAATAAAAACGCTCAAATAAGAGTTATTAAGGAGGAATGGATAAAAATATACCGGAAGAATATGATTTCCAAAAACTTATTGCATATATTCCAAGAAGGATACAAGCCGTGATTGATATTCGCGGTGAACACATCAAGTATTGAAGTTTCTCTTATAAGTTAATTAGTTTCATCATATGTTCCTTGCATTTTGCAAAGAATTATTTGACACCATGAAATGGCTAGTGTTTTTATCTTTGTTCCATAAACTTTTCTTTTTGCTTACATCAAACAATTTTTTTTGTTATTTTCTAATGAGAAATGAGTAAGAGAATTGAGTTCAAAAAAAAAAATTCCAAAAAATATATACATTTCTTATTTTTATTCAATATGAAAGTGAAAATTGTATATCATAATTTATTTTGCAAACAATTAGATGACATACTGTATGTTAATCTGTAAAAACATTGTCATATATAATGATTTTGTAAAATTCGTGGATGAATCAAAATTCACCTTATTTGACTCAGATGGTATGTCGTGAAAGCCGAATAAGGAAAACAACAAGTAGAACTTACACACGATTATAAAACTTGTTCGTGGCAGCGCCAGTGCTTAGGCTTACATCAGTCATTGTAATAAAGTGTAGTAATGCCCTATTTCTGCAGTAATGACTTTAAATTTGGAGTAATGATTTCAGAGTATTGTAAAAAATCTATCTAATACTTTGTTGTGCGTTTATCTTCGAAACGAAATACACATTTTATTTCGCATATAATCGTTGTTTTAGTAGCCTACTTTGAAAGAAATTGCATCGAAACATAATTTGAAGTACATACTTGGATTGCGCTATATTGCCATGAAAATCGTGATGCACAATTAATTAGATTTCGTGCATAATTGTGCGATATTGAAAATTTGCATTTTATTTCATTTTGTGCAGATTTGTTGTTCATATTCCAACGATTTCAAAAAACAAATGCAATCTGACTGGGTCAAGCCAGCTTTATTAGCGGTTTATATATATTATTTTATTATTTTTTTAAGTAGTCTGTAAGGATATTGTAATCCAAAGACATTAACAACAATAAAAAAAAAAATATTCGGACCCCCTATCTCTCCTTGGTGAGATTTGATGTGTTCTGAGGGGACCCCCCCCCCCCCCGTGAGATCAGCGGATTTGAATCGAAGTTATGGGATCAAGTGAGTGTTGATGATGACAAATTTTTCTCAATAAACATTGAATTTTAGCAAAAATCAAAAGCGAGCCGAAGGCCAACGCAATTAGTTGATGATATTCGGAAGGATATTATCAATTCTTTATATGCTTTTTTAACAACACGTCTACAAATTCCTGATAGTGACTTTTTGAACTCCATTGAAACAGATTTGACACTCGACAACTAAAATCCATACATCGTTTGGAAAGGGTTTCGAATTGAGTTAGCCAAGCATGCAATATCATGACCTATCGAATACACCAGAAAAATTTGAGGAAAGTCACTAGAAGCATTTATTCGTTACCTGGGAACTGGCAATAGTTTTAAATACTTCAAAGAAATTGTCACAGTATTTGAATGCGAATGAACGATTAGTGTCAACAACTTTTTGATAGCAAAGCAACGAATGAGACTCATGATTTCAACTGAAAATCATTACTTGTGCTTTGATTTTAACATGCCTGAGTTGGAAAAGTGGGATCCACGTCCAGCTGTGAAAAAATTTGTCTCCGATTTAAATCGCCAAATTTCAAAAACAAAAAAATAAAACAACTGAGCAAACTTACTTTAAACATATTTTTGTAAATGGAAGCGAAATGAAAAATAGTTTTTGCCATGATATAATAGGGCGTGTTGATTTTTTAAAAAGTCAAATTTTCAAAAACGTGTAGTTTCAAAAAACTGTGGTAGGATTTGGTAATTGCAAAAATATTTTAGTTTATTTGATTTAATTTAGTTTTGCTTTATAAATCGTCGAATGATCTTTAAAAGAAAATCGAAAAATTTTAAAATTGATGCACCAAATTTATGAATGTAGTAGGCTATGACAATTGCAAATATATTTTGGTTTTTATGATTTAATTTAATTTTATAGTAAAAAAAGTACCAGGAGACCGACATAAGTAGTTCGGTTTTTGTTTTGAGGTTGAAAAAGTCGAAGATGTATGCAATATGATGGAAAAACTTGAATGAGGCTAATTATGTACATAAGTCGAATAAATATGGAAAAATATTTGAAAAATTGAAAGAGTTTGAAAATTGTTGAAACAGTTGAAAGAGGTTGAAAAACTCGAAAAAAGTTGATCGAGTTTGAAAACGCTATCTATTAATCTACAGTCATATTGCTGGAATTTTTTTATTTATTTATAGCATTTTAGAATTGTTTCAGCATATTTTACATATTAGAAAAATAAACTTATAATATTACTTTAAAAACAATTTATCTTTGAAACTAAATTTTTATATACTGTTTATTCAAATAAAAATTTTATTTTTTATTAAATATGAAATATTCATGCCACAAGATTCATCAGGTCCTTTTTCGATTCGTTGCTTGCCATTAGCCGCCGACTTGCTTCTTGTCCTCTAACATATCCCTCGCGCTTTTCATGAGTGTACACTCTACCTGCTGCCTCGGTTATTTGTTTTACACACCTCTCTATGGACTGGCCATGGCAAGGCCATGATGGCACTTGCATAGGCTCGTCAATTAACTTTTTTATTTGTGCTGTAGTCATTTGGCATGTGAGAGGCGGTTCGTTAGCCTGCGTTATCCGATAACCATACGCTTGATCAGTAGACAAACTTTTTATTACACTTTCATTAAGTGGAATAAGAGGATCTCCGTTCGAAATTTTTTCAAATGATTGATTAACTTCAAGATCTGTGGCAGTGTCTAGCATCTTGCCGATAATTCCGGCCCACTTGTTGTAAGACAAAGTTTGTACGTCTAGTGATATAATTAAATTACGTAGAGGTAATTCGTTCGTGTGAAGCATACACACCAGCCAAATCAATTTACGACCCAGCTTGACTTCTACCCAATACATGGAACCACCCACCCATCCAGTGTTAGTATTGGTTGAATCACCTCCAATAGCTTGCAAACTTTGATCAATGCCCTTATTTTTCATAAATTCCACTAGATTCTCAGCAATAATTTCAGCTGGCTTTTGTGTTTGTGAGGCTTTCTGTTGGGTGAAATGATAAAGATATCTTCCATCTGGCTCACTGCATACAGAATAATGTTGTTCTCTTATTATTCCGGGAAAATGCTGGTTTGAATTACTTGCTTTCAGCATAACTTTAGTTATGTCCTCACGTCCGTCAAAAAAGATACAGTAAATTTCGCCCTTTTTAGATAAAACGTCGAACTCTTGATCTAGGGATTTCATGAGTTGTTCTTGTGCTCTTTTTACTTTATTGTGATCGGCCACAAGTGCCATGTCATTTTTAGTAATTAAACCGGCATCAATAAAGGCTGCTGTGGTGATCGCAGCCGTAGCACGTAGACTAACACCATATCTAATGCTTTGCTTAGCAACATTATGTATTTCTAAGGTATTATATTTTGAATTACTTTTGGAAGTGGATGGAGTATCATCACTTTCATTTCCGAGATCAGGTATATTTTCTTCAATTTCATCATCAGAAAAACATAATTCACTAGATGGTATAGAAACATCTGTATTAGCTCTTTGTTTATATTCAACGAGTCTTATTTTCTCATCTTCTTGTCGCTTCTGTTTTTTGAGTTGTCTTGTATGTTCAGTAACATCAGGCAAGCCAATCTGATGTGACCCAATAGAACCAGTCTTGTCTCTCTGGCCTTTAATAAAAGCAAGTTCATTCACGGGAATCTTCATATTTTTAGAGCACGTACAGGTAATGTGAACTTCTTTTATACAAACCCTATCCAGTAAATTGCAGCCAAATTCAGAGCAAAGAAAAATTTTACAGTTGCAATTAAGGATTTCAAAAAGCTTGTCAAGTTTGGAAATAAAAGCCTATTTGACATCAATTTTGCCTCATCCTAGAGATATATTTTTGGCTTGTTCCCAGTTAAGTTGTATTTTTTTTAACGATTGTGATGCGGGAATTTATAATGGGGGCAGTAAATAAATTATTTGCGTGGTTCCACTGATCAAGCACTTTAAGATAAACGTCATTTACAAGAGTTAATGCTGGATAATTTCTATTATACCTAATGAACACTTTTCATATATCAGTTATAAAAATTTTAGGAACTATCACGGCTCTTGTTTTTATTTGTGTTTATTTTTTGTAAGCTGAACTTGTTTTTATGTATTATATTTTACTATATGCTATTATTATAATGCTCAACCGACAATTTACAAAGCAAAACTAAATTAAATCATAAAAAACCAAAATATATTTGCAATTTTCAAAGCCTATAACGGTCATAAATCTGTTGCATCAATTTTAAAATTTTTCGATTTTCGTTTAAGGATCTTTCGACGATTTACCAAGCAAAACTAAATTAAGTCAAAAAAATCAAAATGTTTTAGCAATTTCCAAAGCCTACATACTACAGTTTTTTGAAATTACACTTTTTTGAAAATTTGACTTTTTAAGAAATCAACACTCCCTAATGATATAAGTATGTTATTTAATATTAATCACTTTAATAAGGTCCTAAAAATTTTTGTTAAAAGAATAACGATAAAAAAAAAACTTTTCTGCAGTAATAACTTTTTCTTATTTCAGCCCCTAGCTTACATGTCAGTTGCTGGTACCGGATTTTATAGAAAATACGGTTGTTCAATTAAAATTCAGATAGCTATTTTTTTTTTTACTTTATATGTAATTTTTCATGTTTTTTTTTTTAACTTAAATGCAATTTTAACTACGTCTTTCTTTGAATTTTAATTGTTCCTCCTTGAATATAAATTCAAGATAGTCTTAACTCCAAGAAAACCCCCAATTTGAAGAATGTGCTAAAAAAAAAAAAAAATCGGAACCATGGCCGCGCTAAGATGACAATTTCGATTTTTTTTTGGAGCACACTTTCCAGACATGGTTTTTCTTGAAGCTAAGACTATCTTGAATTAATATTCAAGGAGGAACAATTAAAATTTAAAGGGAGACATAGTTCAATTGCATTTAAGTTAAAAAATAAAACATGAAAAGTTACATATAAAGTTAAATAAAAGAAATAGCTATCTGAATTTTAATTGAACAACCTTGAATATTAATTCAAGACAGCCTTAGCTTCAAGAAAAACTATGGCTGAAAGATGTAGTCTTAAAAAAAAAAAAATTACGAGGCTAGCTAAAATGGCAATTCCTGTGGATATGCACATATATGTAAGTAGTTGACAAGATGTAATTTCTACTCCTAGTTTAATCAAACATGACCACTGTTAACTATTCAAGTTTCACCGTCATTGTTGCTCCACCATATTGAAATATTAAAGGCATGTCGTCAGATTCTGTGTTGCCGATTTTTCTCGCTACTACTATTACAAAAAATTAAAGCATCCGTTTCTCTATATTTGTTGCAGATAGCCCCAAAGGTAGTTTAAAATTTCCCTTAGCACACATTAAAAGGCAACTAAATTACTTTCAATCCTCTGGCTGTGGAGCATCACTAGTACAGCAAAATCATGCCGTGCCCGGTAACACTTTTCAGTTGGCATTCAAATCTTGTTGCCTTTGACATCAACGATTGGGCGTCGCAAAAAGGCAACACGAAGAAAAAAAACTCTACTTAATGAAATTTTTCAACTTTACTGTCGTTTTCACCCTCATTTATGATTTCCTTGCGTTTGGTGTGTGATTTTGTGTGGCGCGCGACATTTGAACATGCCCAGTCAGGCACATCCGGGTTTTGCCACATCAAAGCTACACTTCCTTCCTGTGATTTTTGCCAAAATTACTCTCACTTTACTTAATTTGGAAAGTGTTAATGGCCTTGCGAAGCGCACAAGAAAGCAGTTATAGTTTCATGTTCGCCCTATTAAAATGGGCAATAACTGGAAGTCTTCTCACCTTCGGGTACACATTAAAATAGTTCATTTAAATGCGAAAAGTTCTTATCGAGATACTGTCTGCCTTCAAGCAATATAAACTTACATTATAATAAAATTCGTAACAGATAAAACAATTTCTTAAGTACTCCTTCTTAAACGGAAAGTAATTTTTGTTATTCATTGCAATAAGGAATCTTATCAGGCTTGAATATCGTATACATACTTCAAATGAATTTCAGTAAGCAAAACGAAATATAAACGAAAAAATAGCCAGTTACATATTTGTTGTATCGAGTCAAATTTCATTACACGTTGGGTAGAATCTGCATGTAGGGCAGCAAATACAGAAGTGCAATTTAAAAATGAATTTTTATTTTGTGTAAAAACACAAATAAAAAAACTCTTTTAATTGATTTGCATTTGTAAGACATTGGGTAATTGGTTTCTTTTTGATTAATTTTTAAACATTTTCAGTTTATGAGTTCAAATCATAGCAAAATTTTTGATCGATCACAATGCGGAAAGCACAGCGCACTCATTTGCGTAGCTATTGCGAAGGCGAAAGGTGACCATTGCTTTGGGGGCGGAAAAATAGTTTTCGCAATATTGAATTAAAATTTCTGTTTAAATAATCATTTATGCATTTTTTTAGTAATAAAAAAATTTTATTCGTGAAAATTTATCGAAGAATTGGTTTCTAATTTATTTTTGATCTCAAATATACTGCATTTTGCTAGGGTTTTTGCTTTGTTAAAAGTGATGAGCTTTATCTTATTTTTTGCAAATTTTTGTTGGAAGGAATTTTTTCACAGCAAGTGGCCGCACTAGTCATTTTCAACATACCTCATGTTCTAGAATTCTTCGGGAACGCTTAAGATTTAAAATTTATTTATTTTCAAGTATATTCACAATCAAAAAAAAAAAAAAATTAAAAACTTCTAGGGTTGCTACCCGAGCTGCGAAATTTTCATTTTTCGAAATTTGAGTAAAAAAATTAAAAATTTTTGCCCTAAAAACTTAATATTTTTTCTTATTTATTTTTTAAGCGATATTTTGTATTGTATTGGCATTGACAATTTTAAAACAATAGTGTATTAAAGTGAATATAGTGAAAATAGCAAAGGATTTTAGCTACTAAACAAGAAAAACAGAAGCTGTACTTGCGCAGAGATCATTAAAAGTCGTTTTTTCACATCATAATGTGTACAATAGGAAATTGGAACTTACATAAAAAAATTTTCAAATTAGAAAAAACTGCAATTTTATTAATTTTTTAATTAAATTTATAAAAATAAGTACAAGATTTGCAGCTCTGGTAGAAAACCCTAGAGAATTTTTTTTTGTGATTGAGGATATATTCCCGAATTAAAGCAATTTCGAATTTTAAGCGCTCCCGAAGATTTCCAGAACTTAGGTAATTTTGGAAAATGTCTAAGCGGCACATAAGTTCTTGTCCCGGGCGGCAAATGTTCACGTTACGTCACTGTGCGTACCCTGTGGGAACAAGTACAAAAACTTTGAAATTCATTCAAATATTATTTCAAGTCAATTTTTACATTTAAAAAAAAAAAAACACTTGTTTTTAATTTAAAAAAAAGGTGATTTCCCATCCTATAGTTATACATCGGTCCATGCAGTAAGTTTCAAGCAAACGGAACTGTGAATATTGTATTTTTTTTAAATCTAACTATTCTTTTTAAATAATGCTAATTTTTTATAATGCTATGTTTTTCTATGGACTAAACAGTTATTTTTATATATTTTTGAGAGTGTTACTTTTAATTTATGCTCAATATATAGTATTTGTTGATATTAAATTATTCTAGTTTGTAAGAAGTCTGTAAGAAATATTATTCATAGACTTATAAATTGTATATAAATAAATAATTAAATGACTGAATAAGTACATTTGAAGTAGTTTTCGTTTTTAAAAGATTTTTCATATAAAATTTTTCAACTTCGATTTTCACGGTTTTCTGCGAAACCTATCTTCCGTGTAAGTCGGGAGTTAAGTGTATTCATTAAAAGGTTACTAGTTACTCGAAATGCTCAAAATAAATCAACGTGGCCTTACCGTTTATCTAATTGGATATAGAAAATTTTTATAAACATTTTAAGGTAAATGAAATTTTCGAAAATTAGCCGCATTTTCCATTTTACTACTTTTTCAAAAGTAAAAGACTTTTTCAAGTTCTCAACATTTTTCGACTTCTGTTACGACATGTTACGACAATATCTTATGATCTTTTCATTACATTTTGACTATTTCAACATTGATCGACTTTTAACAAATTGTTCGACCTGTTTTATACTTTTCCAACATTTTATAAGTTTTTCACAATTTTTTAAGTGCTTGTAGACATCAGATTTTTTGTTATGAGATTTTGTTTCATATTTGTGGTCAACATTTATATTTACTCTTTGAAAAACTCGTCACTATATTGCAAGTCTTTACGAATGGACCGTGGAATATATATCAAATTGTAGATTATAGTAGTTTACAAGTTTTTGGAAAAGTTTTCTTAAAATGATGTAATAATTTTATGGTTTCATGTATGGTTGATTCCTAAAAGTTGAATATAGTACTCTAATTTTATGGAATTCTGAAGTATCACATTTTTCGGTAAATAAAAATCGCAAGTAAGCCAAATTGTTTTTTTAAATTTTACATCAAACATTTTAAAAAATATCATGTACCTATCGCATCCAAACCATTTAAATTGGTTGAAAACCTTAGTCGTAAAAAGACATTCGTGTTTTTAGGAAATTCAAAAGACTATGAACTTAGTGACAAATTGCAAAGTTCTGATCAGACTTTAATGTAATTTAACCCTTAGCGGCACCACTTCAATTTTGTAACAATCCGGCACATTGGGGTCTTTCACGACACCACGTTGAAAAAAAAAATACATAAAAAAGCGAATTTTCAATTCCAGGCTTCAGAGCTGTGAATGAGTGTTGAGATGACTCTACTCTATGAAATTCAATGATTATTAAGGATATTTTTCCAAAAAATGTTTGTGCTACATGAGGTTAAATTTGAGAATTTATTAGTTCGAAAAATGATTTCAACATTTTCGTGGGGTCGTTCACGACCCCATAGTGCCGCTAAGGGTTAAAGAAGAGGTGCAAGCATTTCGAAAAAACGTTTTTGTAATATATAAATTTCATTGAAAATCTGAAATTTAAGAAAGTTTCCTCCACGAACGAAATTTGTGTATTATCAGTCGATGAAAAAAGTTGAAAATGGGCTTAGCCGTATCCAAGGCTACCTTTGGCTCAACAAAGAAGAGTATTCTCCAAATTTTATATGAAAACATTTTATTGCGCCTACCTATAAGAAGTTCGAAAATAGTCTAAAAATTTTATTAAACATTTTTCCTCAATCAATTAGGTACGAATAAAATTATATTTTTTGGGACTAGTCTAGAACGCCCCAATATTTTATAAAGTAACAAAAATTTCAAATGATTTTCCAAAAATATCCAAGAAGGAAGTAGATGGCGCGCCTGCACTTGCATAAAATACAATTTAGACCATTGACCTCTTTTAATATACATATATTATATGTACATATACAATGATATTCCTCCAAACCGAACTTGAAGGGACCGGAAGAAATGGGTCGTTTTAAGCAAAGTTCGTTTTATATGAGAACTTTAATAAAGCAATGAATATACACTCATATGTAGTACTAGCAAAACCCGGCGCGCATTGCTACGCCTAAACAAATAAAACATACTGTGTTTTTATTTTAGTTGGATTAAATAAGTAAAAACTATTTTTATTGATATTTATCTTATTGCGAGTGATAAACAGTGGATAAAGAGTGGTTTTTCTATTTGTCTCATAAATGAACAATTGAATTGGCGGGAATGATTGGAATACGTAGAATCAGCACCTTTGCATGAGTTTAATTTGGTTACAGTCCTTGCCTTCTATATATGTACCGAGTCTCATAGTCATAGTTTTTTCTTATTTTGGAGGCATGGCACTACCCATTTATTCATTTAATCTTACTTTCTTTCTTTTTGGCTCATTTTTTCCAAACCAAACTATGTTAAGAAATTTTTACAAACTATAAGAAACATATGTATCAAATCTTATCCATCTGCGTCAAATAGTTGTTGATACATAAAAAGTTGATTTTTTCTCATATGGAAGCGTGGTACCGCCAATTTTTGCATGGAATCTTACTTCTTTCTCTACTCTTTATATATGTACCAAGTTTCATTTATCTGCATCAAATAGTTGATAAGATCCTTATCCGGCAGACCCCTCACATCTTCTTTCTCACTGCCCCTTATACTCTAACTACAGGCAACAAATACTAAAAAATATAGACCCCATTCAAATACTTTCCGACCCAACCGACGAAAACATTTCCCTTATTTCTGAATATCTTAAAAAAATTAACCTCTATTATTTGATATAAGATTAATTACATTTTTCAAATTTAGCTTAATCACATAATAATAATGTTCATTCACAAAAATATAACCGTATTCTTCACGCTATTCAAATATAATGGAACATATTTTATATAGTAAGTTGTTTACCTTTTTTTGTTTTGTTTTTCGCTTTCTTAAATGCCTTGTAAATTATCAAGCTGAAGGCCTGAGTCGCTATAGCTGCTAACCCATCTTGCCTTATAATTTTAATTGTAAGGTATTCTGAAATAAATAAATAGTTGATAAGATATGATGAATCTTATTTTCTTTTAGATAAGGGGGCGTGGCATCACCCATTCTATTCTAAGCTGTGCCTGTTTATATATAAGCCTCGTAGCGTGAATTCCATGAGAACCGATTAAGCGATCTTCGAGAAAATTATGTTCAAAAAATATATTTGTATGAAGGCCACCCTAAATATGCTCCATAAATAAAAGTATTCAAGCCTTAGCTACGCCTCTTAATATAAAAGTTACTTGGTGTAAATTCGGTATGAATCGATTAACCTGTCTTCGTGAAAAAGATATTTAAGAATATTTTTGTGTGAGGACCACCCAAAGTGTGAACCCTAAGTAAAAATTTTACTATCTAATCTGTGCCCCTTCATATAAAAGTCATGTGGTGTTAAGACCATGAGAATCGATTAAACGGTCTTTGAGAAAATGATATTTAAAAAATATTTTTGTATGAAGACCACCCTAAATAAAAGTTGTGTAGCCTAAGCTATGCTTCTTAACATAAGAGATACGTGGCGTAAGTTCGGTGTGAATCGTCTTACCTGTCTTCGTAAAAATTATTTTTAAAAATAGTTTTGTATGAGGGTCACCCTAAGTATGCACCCTAAATAAAAGGCTTACTACCTTATCTGTGCCTCTTAATATAAAAGCCATGTGAAGTAAATTCCATGAGAATCGATTGAGCGGTCTTCGAGAAAATGATATTTATAAATATTGTTGTATCAGGACCACCCTAAGTATGAACCGTAAGTAAAATTTTTACTATCTAATCTGTGCTTTTTAATATTAAAGTCGTGTGGTGTAAATTACATAAGAATCGATTTAGCGGTATCGAGAAAATGATATTTAAAAAATATTTTAGTGTAAGGGCCACCCTAAATTGTAGTTTTGTAGCCTAAGCTATGCCTCTTAACATAAGAAATACGTGGTGTAAATTCAGTTTGAATCGATTCACCTGTCTTCGTGAAAATGATATTTAAAAATATATTTGTATGAGGGCCACCCTAAGTATGCACCCTAAATAAAATTTTAACAATCTAATCCGTGCCTTTAATATAAAAGCCATACTGTGTAAGTTTCATGAGAATCGAATTACCTGTCTTTGAGAAATCGCTATTTTTAAAATATTTGTGTATGAGGGCCACCCTAAATAAAAGTTTCATCGTCTTAGCTATGCGTCTTAATATAAAAGACATGTGGTGTAAATTCCATGTGAATCGATTAAGTGGTCTTTGTAAAAATGCTATTTTAAAAATAATTGCGTATGAGGGCCACCCTAAATTAAAGTTTTATAGCCACCACGTCCCTGGTGTCTAGTCCCGTTCATATTTTGTGAAGTGCTTAACATAGGCTATGTGCATCCTGACACCGAATTTTAAGACTCTTGCTATCATATGAACCAATATATAGCGAGTTAAAGGTTTTAATTGCACGTAAAGTGCCACGCCCCTTGCTTTTATCAAAATAAAATATAGCCCATGTTACTCAGGAATAGTGTAGCTTTCTATTTGTAGAAAAATTTTTTGAATCGGTTCTGTAGTTCCAGAGATTACCCGGAACATACAAACAAACAAACAAACAAACCTTACCTCTTTATATAATATTGGGAGTTTTTTTTAGAGGTATAGAGCTTCGAATTGAATTAAAACACAAGAAAATCGTTTTAATGTCCATCAATTTGGCTTTATTAGAAGGATAATTTTATGCCATTAATGTTTAAATATAATTTCGGGCATGTGGCCGCCGCGGCTGGCTCGAATAAAGCCAATTCTACAGGTCCAATTTTGAACCACTTTTTCGAGCATATGGGGCCGTATGTCGGCAATAACGCCACGAATGTTGGCTTCCAAGTCCCCTAACGTTTCTGGTTTGTTGGCGTAGACGAGCGACTTCACATATCCCCAAAGAAAATAATCCAATGGTGTCAAATCACACGATCTTGGTGGCCAATTGACAGGTCCATTCCGCGAAATTATGCGCTCATCGAATGTTTCCTTCAATAAATTGATTGTGACGTGCGCTGTGTGGCATGTAGCGCCGTCTTGTTGGAACCACAACTCATCCACATTCATGCCATCCAATTCGGGAACAAAATAGTCGGTTATCATGGCTCTATACCGGTCTCCATTAACGGTAACTGACTCTCCAGCATTATTTCGGAAGAAGTATGGCCCAATGACTCCACCAGCCCATAGAGCACACGAAACAGTCAGTTTTTGTGGATGTAATGGCGTCTCAAGGGTCTCATGTGGATTCTCTTCACTCCAAAAGCGGCAATTTTGCTTTTTGACGTAGCCATTCAACTGAACAAAATTTTGCGATGAAATTCAGCATCGAGATCAATCTCATTTTCGGCCCATACACCAAAATCACGACGCATTGCATGGTCTCGCGGCTTTAATTCTTGCACAAGCTGGATCTTGCAAGGTCGCAAGCCAAGATCTTTGCGCAAAACCTTCCATAAAGTTGATGGACAAAGCTCCAATTGCTGTGCACGGTGGCGAATCGATTCATTCGGGTCCTCTTCAACATTTTGCTCTACAGCGGCAATTGTTTCTTCGGTGCGCACTGTTCGACGTCTCTGCGGATGCGTATTATCACATAGAGTAAACGTAGTGCGAAAACGTCCCATGGTTAACCGAATTAATTGCTCTGATGGACGATTATGTCGACCATAAAATGGACGGAGCTTGCGGTAAACTTCGCGAACTGAACCATTATTTTCGAAATAAATTTGCACAATTTGCAAGCGTTGTTCTTTTGTCAACCTGTTCATGATGAAATGGCAAACCAAACTGAACATAAATGACATTAGAGTTGCCAGATTTGACCATAAAATGCCAGTTTTATCTCTATTCGAAAAACAAACCTCTAAAAAAAACACCCTGTAGTATAGATATGAACGCAGTTAATTATTATCTAAAAAACTTTTATTACATAGTATGCGTCATTTTTGAAAAATTCACTTATTTGTGTTTATTTTGTACTTATATTAATTAGCCTTGTTTATGTACACAACCACTTCAGCTAAGTGGTCAAAAACATACTATGGGGTATCCCGGGTAACATCTGCAATTTTTTGGCTTACCTAATATTAGCAGTTTTCTCTTTTCTGTGCCCGTTAGGTTTGCCACTAAAAGCACGATTATTCTTTCCACCTATGTAGGACTCACCTTTAAAGCGAAGGGTGTAAATTTGAAAAATGAGCTCGTTTCTTCACCATTAAATATGTCTTCATTTTTAAAATTTTTTCTAATGTTTTGCAACCAATCATTGACCACATCCATATTGACGTTGTATCGTTTTTTGACAGTTTGATGGACAGTAAAAATCTTAGTTCAAGTGCATCCGATAGAATTTTTAATGGCCTTTTGAATGGTTGCAAATATTTACAAAAATTATATAATTTAAGATTGAATTTTCAAAATCAAAAATAAATTTAACTTTTCTTGAATATGGATACTTTATTTTTGTTTTTAAATTCTAGAATTCCCGGGATCGTTTTTCCACACGGGATCAAAAACTTCACACGGTTCGCTTCATAATTTTATTAAAATTATCGGTAAAAGCGTTTACCTTAAAACGGCCATAAAACGAGTAAATGACCAGGTACAATTCAACGGATCTTGTTTTTGGGATCTCCGAACACTAAATAAAAATTTTGCATTGACAGATTTGGTTGACAATTTTTATCGATCTTGATCATTCTTGAAACGAACCGTGTCGGCCAAAGTGCTAAGCTTAAAATGGACATAAAACGAGTAAATGAGCAGCTCCGATTTTGCGGATTATGTATTTGGAATCTCCGGACACTATATAATAATTGTGCATTGTCAGATTTGGTTGACAATTTAATCGATCTTGATCTTGCTTGAAGCGAACCGTGTCCACCTGCTTCAACCTCTCTCAACGTTTTTCCACATTTTCCATACATAATCAATTACTTTCAAATTATTTTTAACTTGTTTACGGCTTTTCAACCCTATTTAATATTTTTTTAAATATTTCTGACTTCGCATGCAAGTGGTTTACATTTTTTCGACTTTTCCAACCTCAAAACGAAAAACCGAACTATGGTCGATACCATGCCCGGGCTAAAATCACAATTTCGCCATGATTTCGATTTGTTTTCAAGCATACCCTTCAACCATAGTTTTTCTTGAAGTTAAGATTATCTTGAATTAATACTCAAGGAGGAACAATTAAAATCCAAAAGGAGACATAGTTAAAATTGCATTTTAGGTTGCATGTAAAGTTACATAAATTAAATAGGTCTTTGAATTTTAATTGTTCCACCTTGAAAGAAAGTCTTAGAAAAAAAATTAAAAACCTGGCCAGCTTAAATGACAATTTCGGTGGAAATTATGGTTTTGATGAAACTTAGGGACTTGGTGACCATGTGGACAGAATTAAAATTGGGTTAGGTTTTAATTTTCTTAAGACTATGAGAGGCATGGCACAGCTGTAAACTTTAATTTGTATAGCGTGATATCTCGCAAACTCTTCAAGACATTGTAATAACATTTGTAAGATGCATGCACATTATAAATAGCATTCATTGATCTCAAAGTGGGCGGCATTAAGGAAAAGGTCGTGGCATTTTTCAATCATGAAAAACTTTAATTCAATGGCGCCTGTGGGCTGGCACCTTCCATACAAGCAAAAATCGTTAAATGTTATATTAAGCTCACTACTCGTATATGAGTGATCCTAATAAAATTTGGCATAGAAGTGCCGGTTACCGTAAGCTTTTCTATTAAATGGAATTTGACGGGATTGCATCCCAGTCCGATGTGCACAAAAACGGACGCGAATTCGTTTCGAATTCGAAATGAATTCATTTGTGCGCATTCCGTTTTTTGTAAGTAAAACGAATTCGTTTCGAATTCGTAACGGACTTCAAATACGAATTCGTTTCGAAAACAGATCAAATTTTCCTAAGTCCGAAAAAAATTTTGAAAGAAAAATTTTCAAAAAAAAATTTTGTGTCTTAATCGAATTAGAAATGTTTAAAAAGTCGAAAAAAGACACATATATTTTTTTTAACACTGAAATTAACAATTCGTTTTTTTTCCACTTTTTAAACATTTCTAAGTCGATTAAGACACAAAATATTTTTTTAAAATTTTTCTTTGAAAATTTTTTTTTAAATTTTTCCAGAAACGAATTTTCTAAGAAAAATTTTTGAAAAAAAATGTTATTCTTAATCGAATTAGAAATGTTTAAAAAGTCGAAAAAAACTAATTTTTTTTTCCAAAATTTTCAAGTTTTTCCAAAAAAATTTGAGTTAAAAATTTTATAAGTTTTTTTGAACTTTTAAGCAATTTTATGTCGCTTAAAACATTAAATTTGTTTTTACGAACAAAAAACGAATTCGAAACGAATTCGTATTTGAAGTTCGTAACGAATTCGAAACGAATTTTTATTTTATTATCAAATTTAATTTTTACTTACGACTTACAAATTTCCAAAGTCAGTCTCGAACCCATGTCCCAGCGATTCATAGTCCTGCGCGCTATTTACTAGGCTACCTGTCATATATTATTATATATGTCAAAAGCGAATGATATCTTTCTCTCATTTGATCCGTTTTATTTACAAAAAACGAGCCCGTTTCGAATTCGTAACGGACTTCAAAAACGAATTCATTTCGAATTCGTTTTTTGTTCATAAGACGAATCCGTTTCGAAACCGTTTCTTTGTTTATAAAACAGATCCGTTTCGAATTCGTTTTTTGTTCATAAAACGCATACGTTTCGAATTGTAATTTCGGTGTTAAAAAAATAAGTACTGTCCCAGAAAAAACTTGCACTTTGTTTTTTAGTTATAAAAAAATACCCAGCAATTTTTTTGGTCTTTTTTCTTTTTTTATTAATAATGGCTAGTGTTAAGAATATAAATAACTAAAAACATAATTAAAAAATTTTTTTTTTTCATAAAAATTTCTAACGTTGTTCTTAAGGCCCTTTATTACATTTTGTACAGGTGTTTTATCGACAGTACGGAACGATCTTTTTCACTTAAGTCTAAAGTCTTTCAAGTTTTTTGTAGTCTTACCACTCCTTCGAAGATTTCTTTTCATTAGAGTCCGATATTTCCGAATTGGGAGAAGCTCTGGGCAGTTGTGCGGATTCGCTATTTTTGGTACAAAATTGATCTTTTTACTTTGATACCATTCCATCGTAGCTTTAGAGTAATGAGAGGTTGTTAAATCGGGCCAGAGAATCACTGTACCTTCATGTGCACGAATAAATGGTAGAACACGTTTTTCGAGGCACTCGTCTATATAAACTTTTGAATTGATTGTGCCTTGCGTAACAAAGAAGCTTCTTCTGAGGCCACAGGTACATATGACCTGCCAAACCATATATTGCTTCGAAAATTTCGAAATTTTTTTTTCTTTAAATTTACTAGGCATATGCCTCTTTTTCGGTGATGTATAATATTTGTGCCCAGATAGCGGCTTAAAATCTGCTTTGACGTAACTTCCGTCGTTCGTAACGCAGCAATCAAATTTAGTCAGTTACCTTTCATACAATTTTCGGGCTCGTATCTGAGCCATCAACTGCTTTTCATCAGAACGGTCTGGTACTTTTTGAACTCTATATGTCTTCAGCTTACTTTTTTCCCTTATTCTTTGTACAGTAGATTTTGATGTACCTGCTCTATCCGCCATATCTCGCACTGAGGTGTTGGGATTCTGCTTAAAAAGGCGCTTCACCTTCGCCGCTACCTTTGGGTTAGAAAATTCTGGTTTTCTGCCTGAACCATTTTTTCGTGAAACAGGTAGACCCTTCTTATAATTAGAAATAACCGTTTTGACAGTTCTTTCTGATGCACCAACTATTTTTGCTATAGCTGAATATTTTTACCCTGGATTTTGCAGGTATGTGGACAAAATCAGTTCGCGGACTTTTTTTTGCTTGCTAGACATCTTTGTCGTTAGAAGTGCTATCTTCAAGTGTTATACATCATATCAAACGTCACTTTATATGGAATAAATATTTTGTCTTTTTAGACCTATAAGATTATCAGGTAGAGTATAATCTTAAAAAATAAAAGTGCAAGTTTTTTCTGGGACAGTCCTTAGTTTTTATTGACACATTTTGATAAAAAAGGCGAAGTATAGAAAGGCGGTAAATTTTACATTTGGATAAAGAGTAGTTGACAAATGCCATCAAAGCTAAGTTCAAAATTGTACACTCGGCGGTCTTCATGTGCAGGTCAAATATTGTCTGCTTGACATCCATGTAGAGCCTTTAGCCTTAAAAATGAAAATTGTAATTTTTTAAGAAGTTATACCTATTTCAAATTGATCGTTTTTGGGCCGGAAAATAGTCTTTTTTTTGGACTTTAACTAAATTATTCAAATTCAATGTTTGTACACTGATGAAAATATGCATCATTATGCAACCATTTTTGTCTTTTAAGCTTTTACATTTTTCATTCAATATAAATTTTTGCCATTTCAGAAATGTGTCAGCGACAATACTATGTGAGAAGCTTTTTAATGAATTTCATTTCTTTGTGGATTCTTTATTAAAATTAAGAAAAATTGTAGGTTTTTATACCTATTCCATTCCAACACAATTATAAATAATTTGTTAAAAATTTGTACCATTTTGATATATCGTATACATATGAATAAATTGCAATAAAATATTAAATTTTTCCTTTTGTGAAATATAAGAAAAACCCGATATTTAATTTCGATCTAACGACGTATTGACATAAATCCAAATTTTTGCACTTTTTGCGCATAATCAAGGATATTTTTAAACTTTAACTCTACATGAACTGAATGCTATGTTGGTAAGAAACAGCTTTAGATATAGGTAAGACACAGCCCTATTTATAAATGTATTTTACTTACATTAATTTAAAAGATTTTACTGATAGAATTGCATTAAAAACGAGTTGCTTTCATCTTATGATTTAAAAATGAGCTCAAACATAACTTTGTGTGTTATTTATACAGAAAAGTCGTCTCAGATTTATGAAAACAGTAATTTTAATCTTTTTATATCCCGTGAAAATAACGTAGTTGCTTTTACTATTCTACATAAAAGTGTGCTAATAATTGTCTCAAGTTAAATTTAAATAAATGAGTGTTTGTGTCCTTTTCTAAGTTAAATATCATGCTTTCCTCAAGCTATTTTATTTCCAACACCCCGCTTTTATCTCTTTCCAAAATCAAGGATTTAGGAGTTGTTTTTGATTCAAAGTTTACGTTTCGTTCTTACTTTGACTATATAATCCCTAAGGCTTATTCTATGCTAGCCTTTATACGTTGTAATAGCTTGGCATTTAAGGATCCGTACACTCTTAAAACCTTGTTTAGTAGTCTTGTTAGATCTAAGTTAGAGTATGCAACTATTATTTGGAATCCTTATTATGAATTGCATATAGCACGAATTGAAAAGGTTCAAAAATCTTTCACTAAGTTTCCTGTGCGTTCTCTTAACTTCGAAGTTAAAGTCTGCCCTCTTACAATTCGCGCTGTCTGTTTATTGGCCTAAAAATGGTTAATGATATTGTTTCTGGTCATGTTAATTATCCTATGTTATTGGCCATAATTCCATTCAATGTCCCTTGTAGAACTTTAAAACACTGTGAAATTTTTCGTCTTGATATTCATCGTACGCTTTATGCTACTAATACCTAGAGTTTTGAAATTATTCAATGAATTAAATTCTGTTGTTAATTTTGAATTTTCTAATTCAAAAAGTGTTTTAAAGTCATTGCTTAGTAATATTTTGTAATTTTATGTATTTACGTGCACATTATTGTTCTAGTTTTTTTGTTACTAATTTAAATTTCGATGTCATATTTTGGTTTATCCAGTTCAAATATTATCTTAGTTCTTGCTGTAATATTTTTTATTTTTTGTATATGTTATACTATTTTGTTATGGCTCTAGTCTGTAAGAATTAAATATCATAGACTTAAATAAATAAGAGATTTCCTCAAAAATCCATTTTTCATTGGAATTTAAAAAACCAAACATCAAGAAAAACTACTTTTCTCAATATTGAAAATATTAATTTTACAGAAATATCATTAAAACCAAAAAAAAAAAGAATCTTCGGCTTAAGTTTGCTTTGGCTGACATTCTCCAAATCAATTTATTTTTTAGAGGTAATAGAGGAATCAAATAAGCTTTCTTAACATGCTAAAAAAGTTTCAGGTCATTAACATATTTTTTGGAAAAAACAAGGTTATTTCAAAATAAATTGGTCAAAATTTCAGAAAAATCATAATATCTCCAAAATTACTGGTAAAATTTCAAAACTTTGCTACAATTATTGTAGCCCATTAAATTATCCTTCTTATGACACCTATACTTTCTATTTTCCATGCAAGGGTTCCCAACTTATATTCGTTTTTCCAAAAGCTATATCCGCAACTTCCGATGTCTATATCTCCTATACTAGATTCGATCGACTTTTTTTTATTTTTAACCCCCCATTTCACCTAAAAAAGATGGACAATGTCAGCTTAAGAAAACCTGTTCCGAATCTTCAACCATTGTTTACTAGTATAAATTACTTTTATTGTCTTCATAAATTGTTAATTTTTTTATGGGTGTTTGACTGTTCCGGATTCTTTATATTCTTTGCTGGAATGTACCTATGCTCGTTAATATTGAGCCATCAATCCAAGCGCTAAGTCTACGTTCAACGCTCCTATTTGCGGAAATCATTTTAAGCCGCGTATTCGATGGAGCACGTAGCTGCAAATCTCCTGTTGATTAAAGTTTACACAATTTAAATGGCTTTTAATAAGACAAATATGCTACAAATCTTACCGGTTATGACAGAGTCAAAAAGCGATAAACGTACATCAGCATCGCACTGGTCAACACTGGTAGATGCCAACTGACCGGCACCCAACATAGCATGATCAAATAAGCTCTCTGCGAGGTTAAAACGTTCTGAACCGAATTCCTGATGATAATCACTGGGAAATTCATAGTGTGCAGTGGAAATTTTCGAAGCAACACGCTCATCATAGGGATTCTCCAGCACTTGCAAGATATTTAATTGAAAATCTAACAGTAAGGCAAAGTTTTTGCATTGTGAAACGTGGATTATCACGTTCCTTTACATCTTTTGCAGTGATTTTGTACACTGGTGTCAATTCGATGCATTGTTTTTCTAAATGCTGACGGCACTGCAGTGAAAGATAATCGCCTCCAAGCACTGATTGCACTAGTGCCTGTGATAATACATAGCCTTCGAACACAGGAACTGCTGACTTATGCGTAGCACCACTGTCAACCACCAAAGCAGTTGAACGTCCACTTGCGAATGCTGCCAATACCGCATTTACAAGAAAAAAAATCGGGCACATTGTATTTCTCGAGCATGAGCTCTGTAAGTTTTTCGCGATTGTTACGGACATTCCACGAGGCTTCCGAAAATAGAATAGGATTTCGGTTCGGTTTGTGTTACTTTGGGATATGTGTAGTTAATAACTTTCTCAAAGAGCTCCCGGTTATCGATCATGCCATCTTTAATATACATATGTTTGTATTTCCATGTGAAGTCGAGGCACATTCACGTATGTGGTATCCACGAAATATTTCCCAGCATCTGCATCTAGAAGTAGGCTGCTGATTTCGGAGTTGTTTCTGCAAGACAAATTAAATTTTATTTTCATGTAATTTTCTTTTTTTGAAAACTGCCAAACTTGACACTACTTAAAATTATAGCGCAACTATAAAAATGACTGTCAAATTTATAGCATGTAATCAATTTTAATAAAAAAGTTCAACTTTTTGAACTTTCTGATTTCCGAAATCACGGAGAATATTACATGCTATAAAAAATAGCAAATGTGTGCCTATTCACTCTCGCATTCTCTAAGCGCGTTAGGTTATGCTCGCATGCTTTTTCTTTCTTACAAAAATTTAATAAGATAAGTTCAAGAAAAATCACATGGAAATTGGGCTTTATCCGCGCCATCTCACTTGCGTTGATATTTTTTTAATGACTTTACAATTTGACAAAGAATACACAAAACTCTACCTCCTTAACATAACATGAAACAACAGAAGACTAGCCTGCACATATCTCTTAATTTCTAACCATGTGTATACTTTTCATGTCGTATATGTGCAATGCATATCACAAAAAAGTTATGCCGAATCATAAAACATTGCAATACATGAAATAAAAAAGAAACAGAAAAGCGCTAAAGCAAATGAAGTCCTTCTTCTTTGCCTTCTAATATCAGGCCTGATAGCACGTCTGTTGTGGCAAGGCATATTATCATAATATTATTATGCCTTCTGTGATTGTATTTTTATTTGCATGAAAATCTAGTTTTGAGAAGTCCTTATATAATCGCAGCAGTGCTAGTAGGCCTTCTCCGAGTAAGGCCTTGCTCATTTGCCTGCTGGGTAATTCAATATGTACCAGAGAACTGCAGCGGTCCACCGCAACAATAAGTACACCGCTTAAATGTTGCTTATTTTTCATACCCGAGTATGCAAAACACCGCCACAAAAACTATGCGATGTTGATTTTACTTAGCACGATGCGATCGCAAAAATATTATCACTTTTCTCATTACTCATTTTTGTACTCATATATGAGAAGCGACCACAAAAAGTTTGTGCAAGTAAAAACCACCACCAAGTTGTTGCAATACTATATGTTCAGTGGAAAGCGCCCTCGCACTCGAGTAATTTTTTTACATATGCTTTGTGATTCGCACAATCGGTTCGTGCGTTGTCGGGTGTTCAAACGAATTATGTATGCATGGATTGCAGTGTGCCACTGCCTTAAAAAATATATCTTTTAAAACAAAAAATGTAGATGTCAACAAAAATATCAAAATATATTGAAACAATTTTCACATAAAAGTAACAAATATTTTAATTTGATTTCAAGTATGAGTATAATATAGGTAGTATGAGTACTTATAACACTATAAAACTATGGTGAATGTGAATACATACATGAGAATATGCTTTTACTCTCTCAAATTTTTATAAAATGAATGTAAAAATAGCAAACTGTCTAACGATGTTGGCCCTAACCTATTTCACTTTTCAGTTATGATATTACCAGCTAGGGAAAATGCTCTTTCAGCTGATGCACTACTTGCTGGAACTGAATGAATTTGTAATGCAAGTTTTGATAAGTGAGGATAATATTTTTCATTATTTTTCCACCACTGAATTACTTCAAAATCTTCGGTCATTAACACTCTTTCTCTGCAGGGGATTCTTTGCGTTCATGTCCTGATATTTGTATTAAATTTGAGAAAAAGAACTTATTTTTTTATGTGGATGGTTGTAAATTTATTGAAGTTGAAGATGATGGTGTAGCTGGGCTCGTTGGATTAGATGATATGAGAAATGAGTCACTATTTGAAGGAAATGTTTCGGATAAAGTGGAAGCCGTTTCGTAATTTTGTAGTTTTTGAATTTGAGATATTCAAAATTCTTTAATGTCATTTAATTCATTTGGTTGTAAGCCTGTCTGAAAGCTCAGTTGTTTCTTCGAAGGATTTTTCTAAAACATTTGCAAATAAATGACTGCAGCAATTTAAACGCGTATTATGTTCTAATGCCTTTACTATATTTTTTCCTCTATCTGTAACGAATTTGATTGGTTCGATATTGTTTACATCAAACTGGTCAAACAAGGTCTTTAATTTATCATTAATATTGTATCCAGTCGACTGCTTAAAATCCATTGATTTCAACCCTAGTATAATATTATAGAGTTTAAAGTCCTTCTGATAATGCAAAGTGACGCCTAAAAGTTACTTTAACATAATTGTCGGTCCACATATCAATTGTGGCAGATGCACCACCACAATTCACTATTTCCTTTATTTCGTTACTTATTAAGGCTCTTTTTTCATCTGCATCTTTGTTCACTTTGCGAGAAATTGTAGTTGCATCGGGGAACAAGTCTATAATATCAATATTTTCACCGTAAACTGAACCGATTTTGATGAAAAATTTTGCCATACTTACGAAGCCACATCCTTCAACGGATGAAAATGGGCGACAATCTTGAATGATCCATTCGGCACAGGCATCAATAACTTCCTTTTTATCAGCTGCTGAAGCAGTCTGCAAAACTTGTGGGTGCTTAACAGCTTGGCAACACTTGTGACGGCCTAGATTAGAGCTTTGGTTTCCAACAAATTTAAGAATTTTATGACATGTTCGGCAGTACACCAATCCTTCCACCATTGTTCCATCGTCTTTTAATGTTTCGGAAATTACTTTCCAGATATGGCTTTTACACTTGCGTCGTTGTGTCAAGGTGTAAACTCCATTAGCAAATTGTTCGGCAACAAAAGAAGAATTTTCAGACATTTTTCACAATAGTTGTGTTATCAAAGCACGCTAAAAACTTATGATTAGCCGATCTATCCAGTAACATGTATAAAAAGCATAATAAAAGTTTACCGTTATCCGTTATATAGCAAAAAAATTATCAATGTTGGTAATGCAAAAAAAAAATTGATCAGTTTTGACCACTTTTGATAAGGGCAGTTCACATTATCACACATGCTATCCAAAATGGCTTAGCGATATCAATGTTCGTTAATGATGTCAAGCCATGTTGGACAGCATGTGTGATAATGTGAACTATCTTATATACTTACAATTGTATCGCTTCGGCAACACTGAAGACGATACACAATTATTCTAAGTGTGTGTTTTGTTGACACCGCATATTTTTTGTGTTCCTCCTTGTTCTTAATTTATGTCATTTTTACTTGTATGATTTTTGAAAAATACGACCGCCACACGACGGCGATGTGCGAAAAAGCAATTGAAGTACACCAGCTACGCAGCAGCTTTTATACTCATATCGCCTTGAGTAGATATTTGCATAGACCGCATATCTTGCGGTGTGTGTGGCGCCGCAACACATTTTGTAGCGAGTATACTTAGAGTTTTGAAATCACGCACTCTTGCAGTTCTCTGATATGTACCATATTATTTTCGACTCTTTCAACCTCTTTAAATTTATTTCGACTTTTCAACCTCATTCAACTCATAGTATTTTGAGCTCAACTGTTTCAGCATTTTTCAACCTCTTTCAACATTTTCCAAATCATTTCCACTTTTACGATCTCATTCAACTTTATTCGATTTCTTCAACCGGATTCAACTTTTTGCAGATTTTCAACCCTTTTCATATATTATGGACTTTATCAGTCTTTTTCACCTATTTGAACCTCTCCCAACTTTTTTCTACATTTTCGACACATGATATGGTAGATATAAAAATTGATTTTCTTAAATGCGGGCTTAAAAATAAATTGAATAATTTTCTCAACAAGTTTCCCTTCTTTTTTAATTTCATTTTCTAATATTTAAATAACTTTTTTTTTTTTGAATTTAAGAAAATAAATAAATTAGAAAATACAAAATGGTCTCAATTAAGCCTTGCGAATTCGTTTGCTTCTTTGTTAAAGCCGAAGATAACCTCAAATAAAATCCAATGGGATTTGCTTCGTAATTCTCAATGGTTGCAGCTTTCAATCGGCTCGCAATAATTTAATACAGTCAAAAACCCTCGTTCTTTTATATTTACCTACTTCTTTGCGTTTTACAACCTTTTTCAAATGATATCAGCCACTTTCTTATTTTCAAATATTTTCCATATATTGTATTCCGCGTAGTTTCAATTACTTTTCATTTCGAAAACTTTTTGATGTAGTTTCAATTTCGAAGAGAAATTGAAGCGTTGATAACCTAAATACACGACGATTTACTTTTCACAGCATAATAACATATTTTTTGACTTCAAAATACATATTAAAGCACTGCACAAGACATTCTATTCTATGCAGAACAATACTTCACAGCATTGTTTATCTCGATTCAGTACTTACTTTTTATGTATTGATTATTGTCATAGCATAGTTTGTAGTGAATAAATATTGTAGTGTCGAAACCCGATTGCCTGCTTCGTCACTACACGACGATCTTTTGATCCCTAACGACAGCGTCAACCACAGCATATGACAATAAACAGCAATATAAAAGCAAACATAGCAACAGCAAGAGCACCAAGTACACTAGTGAATTCGTTGTTATTGGCTTATAGCTGAACAGCAAAATATGTACACATTGTTTGCAGCATAAGTTTAAGAGTGCGAGGACATTTAAGGAGAAAGTGCGATATAAAAAAGTACAGTGATACGATCAGGTGCCTTAGGGATTCAAACCTTTCTAAATATTCTTTTTACTTTGTATGAATTTTATTTCAAGAATTTTTAAAATTAGAATATGAAAAAATTACATAAGTAATCATATCAAAGTTGCATTATCTCCTTGAAAATGTGTTGTTACTTTGATAATTAATCAATTTTAATTTGTATATTAACTTGCGTATTTAAATAAATTCATAAGATCTAGTCAAACTGTTCCTTATTTTCTTAAGCGACCACTCTTCATAATTAATTCCAATTTCATTTCTTAACAGCGAAATGCTTTTCATTGGCTTCAGCTACAATATTTTACCAGGTGATGCGCTGTGGAGTGTAGAACAAATTTGCATCAAAAAGTCAAACTTCAATGAGCTATTTTTTGTCATCGCTCCCAAAAATTAAAATCGTGGTATCATGTTGCTTTATACCTGCCACTAACTCTTTCTCTTCCTTAGAGTGCAATCTATCTCCATAGCAAATTGCAACAAAATCGGTCTATGAGACCTTAGATGTGAAAACATATTTTCCTATTGGGGGCGTGGCACTGTATATTTTAAACTGAATACCTTTACTCAAGATCAATCTATCCCTGTACCAAATTTTATCAAAATCGGTCTATTAGTTTAGCAATGAAAACGATTTTCCTGTTAGAAGTGATGCCACACCTACTAAAAGAACTCAGAAGTTTTGAGAAATGTTTTTTAGGGTTCAATCTATATCATACTAAATTTCATCAAAATCGGTCAGTTAGTTTAGCCGTGGAGATGTTTTTCTTGTTAGAGGCGTGGCACCGCCCACTCTAAACAAATATCTTTACTTAAGGATCAATCTATCTTCATATCAAATTTCATAATAATCGGTGAGGCATCTCAGCCGTGACAGCGTTTTTTTTTCCATTAGGGGTTAATGCGTTTTATATGGGAGAATCATGTAAATATGTTCACTTTATTTTACCTACTTTAACGGCAACATACACACATTATTTTTTTTTTCTGCACATCTATGAAACACTACCTTTCCAATGATATAAGTTTCATTCCCCTCTCTTTATAGTAAACACTAAAAAAGTGTACCACAAGATTCGATGTTCACGTATTAATATATACTAGAGTTCGCCCAGCGGTTGATAATCAACCATTAAAAATGCTTTTGGTATTAAAAAACTGATATAAGAGGGATCTTTTTTGTCATCGCTTTTAAAAATAAAAATCATTCTCAAATGTTGCCCTATCCCTATATCTATATCTGCTTAGAGTTCAATATACATACCTAATTTCATCAAAATTATTCAATTAGTTTAGCTAAGGAAACATATTTTCCTGTTAAGAGCGTGGCACCACCCACATAAAAAAAATCCTTAATCTATCTCCATACTGAATTTCATCAAAATCGCTCCATTTTAAAACAAATGTGTTTCCTCAGGACTCAATCTATTTCTGAATCTCATCAAAATCGGTCCATTAGCTTAGTAGTAAAACAATTTTACCTGTTAGGGACGTGGTACAGCTCACTCAAAACAAATATCTTTACTCAAGATTCAATCTATATTCATACCATTTCATCAAAATCGGTATAGTGGGACTGCCGTTATACCGCTCTTTCCCATTAGTGGCGATGCCACGCCTCCTTAATAAACTTGAAGATTTTAATACCTTTTTTAAGGTACCAATCTATCTCCAAATCAAATTTCACCAACATCAGTCCACTTGTTTAACCGTGGAAACGTATTTTCCTGATGAAGGCGTGGCTCCGCATATTATTAAAACAAAATTCACATTCTGCACTGGTCCTCTTCATAACTATTACAACAAAAAAAAAAACTAAGCGATTATGTTGTGTTATGGCAGTTAAAAAAGGATGGATGTATAGATAATCCTCACTCTCTCACAAACTACTCTTTGTGGAGACATGCTGTTGCATGTCAACTCTAAGATTCGATTACGGGCTGTCCATTAATTACGTGAGGTGTATTTTTGAAAATTCGGAACCCCCCTCTCCTCCCCTTGATGAGATTTGGTGAGTTCTGACGGGACCCCCCCACCCATCCATGAGACTTGACTTGTAATTTTTAAATGTAATCTGCTATAATAATGCTTAGTCTCTGTATCAAAAAGTTTACGTGAGATTTTTATTGACCCCCCTCCATCTTTGTGAGACTTGGTGAGATTTTTCCGGACCCTCTCCCCCCCTATTAGTATTCAAAAACTGAACTGGAAAGAGTAATTTTTTGTCATTGGTCCAAAAATTTAGATCATAGTACCATGTTGCTACATCCCTACCACTATCTCTTTCTCTTACTTAGGGCGCATTCTATCTTCATACCAAATTCATCAAAATCGGTTCATTAGCTTAGCTGTGAAAACATATTTTTCTACTGGGGGTTGGTACCGTACACTTTAAATAGCAAATAGCTTGTCTCAGGGTTCAAACTATCCCTGTACCAAATTCCATCAAAATGGGCACATTAGCTTAGTAGAGAAAACTCTTTTTCCAGTTAGAGGTGCTGCCACGCCTCCTAAAAAAATTTGTGTTTTTAAAAATCTTTTTTAGTGTTCAGTCTATATCCTAACAAAATTTCATCAAAATCGATCCGTCAGTTTAGTAGTAACGACGAATTTTCCTGTAAGAGGCGTGGCACCGCCCACCAAAAAAAATATATTTTTACTTAAGATTCAATCTATCTACATACAAAATTTCATCAAAATCGGTGCAGTGGCACAGCCGTGATAGCGTTTTTTCACATTTAAGGCGATGCCACGCCCTTTTTAGAAATGAGAGTTTCTAATAATCTATCTTAAGATTCAATGTATCTTTAAACAAAATTTCATCAAAATCGGTCCAATAGTTTAGTAGTAACGACGTATTTTCCTGTAAGAGGCGTGGCACCGCCCACTAAAAAAATATATTTTTTCTTAAGATCCGATCTATCTACATACCAAATTTCATCAAAATCGGTGCAGTGGCACAGCCGTGATAGCGTTTTTTCACATTTGAGGCGATGCCACGCCCCTTTTTAGAAATCAGAGTTTTTAATAATCTTTCTTAGGATTCAATCTATCTTCAAACAAAATTTCATCAAAATCGGTCCATTAGTTTAGCCAAGGAAACGTTTTTCCTTTTTAGGGGCGTGGCACCGCCTACTATTGAAAAACAAAGTATACATGTCCCCCCTTCTCCTCACAACCTTTCCAACAGAAAAAAAAATTGAGCGATTACGTTGTGCTATGGCTGAGAAAAAGTGGTGCAACCGTTTAGAGATTGCCTATTTATATAATGACTAGCATTACCCTGTGCGCATCGCCTCACCTCAACCGTGGTGTAGATTCGATGTGCGGTCTGCGTGAAAATTCTATTTAAAAAATAATTTTATATGAAGACCACCCTCAGTAGGCACCCAAAATAAAATTTTTACAACCTAAGCAGTGCTTTTTAATATAAAAACCACGTTATGTAAATTTCATGAGAATCGATTAAGCGGTCTTCGAGAAAATGATATTTAAAAATATTTTTGTGTGAGAGCAACCCTAAATAAAAGTTTTGTATCCTTAGCCTCTTAACATAAGAGCTACGTGGTGTAAATTCGGTGTAAATCGACTTACCTGGCTTTGTGAAAATGATATTTAGAAATATTTTTGTGTGAGGGCCACCCTAAGCTTGCACCCTAAATAAAATGTTGACGATCTAATCTGTGTCTCTTCAAATAAAAGCCATATGGTGTAAGTTTCATGAGAATTGATTTAGCGGTCTTCCAGAAAATGATATTTAAAAAATATTTTTGTGTGAGGACCACCCTAAATAAAAGTTTTTTAGTCTAAGCTAAAACATAAGAGATACGTAGCGTAAATTCGGTGTGAATCGATTTATTTGTCTTCGCGAAAATGATATTTAAAAATATGTTTGTATGAGGACCACCCTTAGTATGCACCCTAAATAAAATTTTTACCATCCAATCTGTACTCCTTAACATAAAAGCCATACGGTGTAAATTTCATGAGAATCGATTTGCCTGTCTTTGAGAAATCGCTATTTTTAAAATATTTGTGTATGAGGGCCACCCTAAATATGCACCCTAAATAAAAGTTTTATAGCCTATGACACCCGCCTGATCGATACTACTATACTGTAAAAATTTCATCAAAATCGGTTGTATAGTTTCCGCGTGCATAAGAGACAGACAGACAGACAGACAGACAGACAGACAGACAGACAGACAGATAGACAGACAAAAAATGAATTTTATATAATAGATGTAGATATAGATTCTTGTTGCTCAATATTGCCACAACAGAATTTTAGAATCACAATATTGACAATGCTGTTTACCATTTTGTTGTTTTTCAATTCATTGTCATAAGGTGTTGGTGTTCGTTTGTTGTCGTGCATGCGAAGAGCATAAAGACATTATTCGTTTAATACAGCAAAAGCAATGGCAACACTCCATCAGTCAATTAAATTAGAGTCATAACAATGATTGCGCTTTCAGATGTCTTGTGTTGTGCAGCCCTTTAATATATATAAGTTAACAATTTTTGTTTGTCAAAAATATATGTAAGCCAAGATGCCCATTTAGGAATTTTATCTTATTTGAAGGAATTTCTGAGAGATTTTTTTTATACTCTATGTACTTTATAGGGTTTATTGGGTATGCTATTTCCACTTACGAGATAAATTTGGCGGCATCAATGACAACTTTGATTTCGAACAATTCTAACTCACATTATGAAACAATAACATGCCAAATTACTAACACAAGCAAGATAAGCAGTAAATTTCGAAAAATGTAGAATTGTGGAGTTTTTACTTGTCATTGGAAAAATATTTTTGTAGTTAAGCTTTTCTTATTTTAACAATATTTAAGTTATTTCATATGTACCGAATAATACAAATTACTTGGTAAAATAGGAAAAACTCTGGAGCTTATGTGTGTATAATTTTTTTTTTTTAAATTTCATCAATAAAACAGCTTTAAAAAGCAAAACTCAATGAAAATACATAGCTCTTACTTGGAAGTTTGACATACTTTTCAAAACGTTGATATTACGCTTCCAATCTACTTTCGTACGAAAGTGGAAATGAGAACAGCTCGGATATATTGCATATTTTTTTCGACTTTTCAAATCTCAAAACAAAAAACCGAACTATGGTCGGTCTCCTGGTACTAATTCTAATCTGAAAAAATTTATTACCATTAAAATTTATAAATTTTGAGTCAATGGCATGTGTAATGCTTACAATGGTTAGTTTTCACCTAGAAAAGTTTCATTTATTTTAAACTAATTTGGCATTAAAAATATTTCCCTTAAAAGCAATTCTCGGCTTTACATTTAATTTTATTTCAGTCCCTAAGGGTCAGCAAAGTTATTGCATTTTATAGACAACAACAAGTAGTCGTATTACTTTGAAGTTTTCATTATCTGTCCGGTTGTTAAAATAAATCCTCTTTTGCCGCAAAAACTTATTTTTCATATTTTGTCAGCTGAATTTAATCTGCATTTTAATTGTCGCCTGTTCTTAGAGGATTTCATAAACTTAAACTTAATTAACAGTCAGATTTGGGAATTGGCTTCACTGAAAGCACTTGCTGAGCACGCGTTTCTATTTGAAGCATACCAATTCCCGTACACCGAATTTGAATGTGCCGCTGCTTGGCTACCCCTTATTAAAGTAACAACGTGAAACCTTTGCAAAGCGCTCAAATAAAATTAAATGTTCTGCTTAAAATTGCTATTTTCAATTTTAGTACTGCTTAATTACAAGCTCAGCATTTTAAAGGATTTCGTGGGATTTCAAAAAGCAGTAGCTATCAGATTTCGTGTAGTATCCTTAGGAGATGAAGTCTGTATATAAGTAAATAGCTATTTTTTTTAAGAAAATATATACTAAAGCTTTTGAGTTTTTCATTAAGTGGAATTTAAATAACATGGGGTAGGGAGTTTATATTTTTGAACTCACTACGACAAATTTCTATAATTCTGAATCAGTTTTGATGTAAGGTGCTTATACATATCAGGGCGTATCACGAAAAAAAAAGTTTGTCAGTTTGAAAGGTTACTTCAGAACGTTTTCAACGTAATTTTTTTTTGTTATAATAGATGTTATTATTGATTTTTTCGCCGCCTCTGTATAACGTTGTAAAGGTCTCAACGAGCACTGCATTTCATATCTACAGGTCTTTAAGCTCAAATATTTTTCCCCCCAGTTGTACACCTAATCTCAGTTTTTACAACTTAAAGTTAAATCGTAAAAAATCATGATTTATTGACACTAAAAAAGTTACAGCGAATCTAAAGTTAATTGCAATAAATAAATGTGGTTAATGTAACCAAATCTCAGGTTAGAATTTTTTAAAATGATGGGCCTTTTTGTTCAGTTTAACTTACACTGAAATCAGGTTAACTACAGAATTTTCTCAAAAAACAAACCTACATTTTCGTTTTTGCTTTTTTGATATCATGTTCCTTATTACTGCTTGTTAATTGAAACTTAATTCATTTCTGTTGAATTTTAAAAACTCCATAAGTCTTCATAGGGACCAGATTCGAACCTCACATCTTAACCAACTGAGCTACTGTTTTTATTTATGTGTTTTTGGAATAAAATTTTATAATATTGTTACGAAATTTCTTTCCCTTTGACGATAATTTCGATCTCTCACACTTTTCTGAGTTCGATCACTGGATTGTGTAACAATTAAAAACACACAAACTTATTTAGTTATAAAATGGTTTATTTTATTAACGTTCAAATTCTAATATTAATTTAACACTGTATAGAAAACTGTTTTGTTCTACTACGGATCACACTGTATTCACTTTATTGCTTATTTCTTCGCTGGTTTAATTCTACTGTGTCCTCAGCTCAGATGACAACCCTTTTTATACTGCAGTCATCACTCTCTCGAATAATCCAGTACCTTCTAAGTGGCGTATATTCTACCATTTTCTACAACCCACCAGTGCTACTTTGTAGCGTGCATTCTACTACTATCCACAATTCACCACAATGGTGAATGGTGCGCATGGCGCACTGACGTTGAGCTAGCTATTATGCTAGATGTTAGATGGCGTTGTACGTTGTACGACGGCGATAATTTCTCTCGGTTGTTGACTTTTTATTTATAGTGTACTGCAGCGTCTGTTCAGTTTATTATTTTGCCGCTAGATGGTGCTAGTATGTTTATGCTAGCTAGTATCGTTTAGTTTTCTTTCGTTGGTATTTATTTCAAGAGTTTTCTAGCAAAAACCAAATTTCGCTACACTGCCCTCCGCTTAAACTTGTTCGTCCCGAACAAGAGTCTCTCCGTTTCTAGTATAAGGTGCCAGCCTTTCGATGTGGACTACCTTAAATTTATTTTTGTTCCCGGGGTATTTTTGAATTCGATACACAACATCATTAATCCTTGTGACGATCCGGTAAGGTCCCTCCCAATGAGTCTGTAATTTAGGAGACAAGCCTCGTTTTCGTTGTGGGTTATGTAGCAGCACTAGTTGACCTTCTTTGAACCCTTCAGTATTTGCTCGCAGGTCATACCGAGCTTTCATCTTGTCGCTAGCCAATTGAGTACGTCTCCTGATAAGCTCGTGTATATCTGCTAATTCTTCTCTTTTCTGCGACATGTAATCATCAGCATGGGTCGTTTCTGGGACAACGCTTACTCCGTACTTCAAATCTGCTGGAAGCCTTAAGTCTGTACCAAAAATGGCTTTTGCTGGCGTGACTGTAGTGGTATCGTGTATTGCCGACCGATAAGCCATCAGAAACATTGGTAGGTGCTCATCCCAATCTTTTTGTCCTTTATCGACAACCTTTTTTAAATGTTCCTCTAGAGTACGGTTGAACCTTTCGACCATGCCATCGGACTGAGGATGCAAAGCTGTGGTGCGTGTCTTCTGTATTCCAAGCATGTCACAAACCTCCTTAAAAAGTGTCGACTCAAAATTTCGTCCTTGGTCGGAATGCAACTCAAGTGGAGCTCCATATCGGCAAATCCAATTTTTGATGAAAATGTCTGCCACCGTTTTTGCTTCTTGATTGGGAATGGGATATACTTCTGGCCACTTACTGAAGTAATCAATTACCACAAGGATGTATTTATTTCCTGCATTGCTGATTGGAAAAGGTCCCGCTATATCCATGGCTATCCTCTCAAAGGGAGCTCCGACGTTATACTGATGCATTTTTCCCCGAGTGCGTTGCCTTGGTCCTTTAGCAATTGCACATTGGTCACAACGGCGGATCCAGTCAGCAACTGATTCTTGGCATCCTACCCAATAAAACCGTTTCTTTATTTTCTCTGTGGTTTTCGTTATGCCCAGATGTCCACCACTCGATCCGTTGTGATAATCCTCGATTATTTCCTTAAATTTGGCCTTTGGAATAACCAGCAGTTTTGAGCGAGTTTTACCATCCTCGCTTTCCCAGATTCGGTAGAGACAACCGTCATGCAACTCCAAACTTTGCCATTGCGCCCAGTATGCCTTACAGATTTGGCTTTCATTTGAAATTTCTTGCCACGCCGGTTTCCTACCCAGCTCCTTATACTTAATTATAGTTGCCAAATCTGTATCATTGCGCTGGTCCCGTTTTACCTCCTCTTTTGTCCACTTTTCTTCAGGCAAAACGTTCAAAAGGCGCACATCAATTGCTCCTGCTTTATTTTCTGTTCGCGAACAATGACCGCATTCAATTTTACATGGACGACGGGAAAGTGCATCCGCATTTCCATGCTGGCTTCCTTTGCGATGCTCTATGGTGAAATCATAGCTCTGCAAGCGTTCTATCCACCGTGCGATTTGACCTTCAGGATCCTTGAATTGAAGTAGCCACCTTAATGCCGCATGGTCTGTCCTCAGGAGAAAGTGCTGTCCATATAAGTACTTATGGAAGTGTTTCACGCATTCCATTACTGCCAGTAACTCTCTCCGAGTTACGCAATAATTCCTCTCAGGTTTCGACAGAATTTTGCTGAAATATGCGACGACTTTTTCTTGTCCATTGATGATTTGGGACAAAACTCCTCCAATACCATGGCCACTCGCATCGGTGTCCAATACAAATTCTTTGCCGGGTATTGGGTACGCGAGTATTGGCGCTGTAGACAGTAATTCTTTCAGCTTTTGGAATGCAGTTTCCTGTACCCCACTCCATTCGAATTTTCGATTTTTCTGTGTCAGCTCATGTAGACTGCCTGCAACATTTGCGAAACCAGGAACAAAGCGTCTGTAATAAGTGCATAGACCCAGAAAACTTCGCAACTCATGAAGATTAGATGGACGTGGCCAATTTTTCACAGCTTTTATTTTATCTTCATCTGTGTGTATTCCTTCTGACGTAACCTTGTGCCCCAGATATTTGACTTCACGCTGGAAAAGTGAGCATTTTTTCGCACTTAATTTTAGTCCAGCTGCCTCCAAGCGCTCAAACACTTCCTCCAGATTTTTCAAGTGGTCATCAAAATCTTTACCCATGATGATTATGTCATCGAGATACACTAGACAAGTCTTCCAATGTAGTCCTTTGAGAACTCGTTCCATTAACCGTTCAAACGTAGCTGGAGCGTTACAAAGACCAAACGGCATGACGTTGAACTGCCATAGACCATTCCCAATACTAAAGGCAGTTTTCTCTTTGTCTTTTTCATCTATTTCCACCTGCCAATATCCACTTTGTAAGTCCAGGGTGGAAAACCATGTTGCTCCAGATAACGTATCCAGTGTATCATCGATTCTGGGTAACGGGTAGCTGTCTTTTTTAGTGACGTCATTCAATTTTCTGTAATCCACACAGAATCGCATACTTCCATCCTTTTTCTTCACAAGTACGACCGGTGAACTCCATGGGCTTTCTGATGGTGCAATGACATTTTCTCGCGCCATATCTTCTATAAGGCCCGTCACTTCTTCTCTCTTAGCGAGTGCTAGCCTCCTTGGAGGTTGACGAATCGGCTGAAAATCACCTGTATCAATGCGATGTTTGACAACTGATGTTCGGCCATTATTTTCTCCTTTGGACGCAAATATCCGCCAATGTTTTTGCAGAAACCTTTTTGCTTTGTTTTTGTTCTGAGCAGACAACTCCTTCGTCCATTCTTTCGTCAATACATCCAAGGCCGACGATTTTGTTAAAGTTGTACCTTGTGTGTTCTGCTGGTCATTTTCACAATTTATCACAGCTGTAACTTTCTCACATTGCGCTATAAGTTCACCTTTTTGCATCCATTTTGGCTTATTTGTTGGATTCAAAATTCGCACCGGTATTTTTCTGTCTGTTCTTGTGTTTACTAGGGTCTTTCCAATAATCAGGTCTTTCTTAAAATTTTTCTTATCTGCTTCCACTACCCACAGATGGCTTGTCCCACAGTCTTCATTTGTTGTGGCCCAAATAATTTCTTCGGTATTGGGTTCAATTCGACAGCGCTCACTTATGTAGACTCTTGCAATTGCTAATTTTTGTCCACAGCCAATGTCTAAAGGCAACTCTACATTGGCATACCTTAACGTTTTTTTCTTAAGATCCAAAGTGAACCCGTGTCGAATCATGAAGTCCACGCCAATGATAACCTCATCGGTGATGTTTGCAACAATAAAATCATGTTCCACAGTTTTGTTGCCGATGAGAATACTCGCTGTAACTTTTCCTACTATTTGCGCAATTTCTCCTGTCGCTGTTCTCAATTGGATCCCATTTAACGGCGTTACTCGTCGTCTTTCAAATAAGTCTTTCCTCACAATTGAATGCGATGCGCCTGTATCCAAAGTAAGCTCACATGGTCTTCCGTTGATTTTTCCACCGATGGTAAGGCTGTTGGAATTTCGGCAGAGCTTCGAAACCAAGACTATGGGGCAATCATCTGTAAGAGTCAGCTCACGCCCCGCTGTACTGACTCTCTTTAGTTTAACGACTGCTGCTCGCTAACATTTTCGCCATCGTTCACCCTATTTCCAAGTCTTCTTTTTGATGAACGTGATGCAGATCGTTTACGACGTGATTTGCAGTCACGTGCCATGTGTCCCTGCTTACCACAATTGTAGCATTTTCCGCTGAAGCTACCGCTGGCGAACGATGAATTTTTCTTTTCAGCCTCCACCTCCATCCGACGAGTTTTCAGTGATGGGCGGCATGTCAACGCAATCGTCTCCTGCGTGAGGGCAACCGTTACTGTTTCATTAAATGTCGTCTTCGGGCTCCTCATTGTCTCGCGTTTTGTTTCTGGGTCACGTATGCCGTCAATAAACGCCTCTATTTTGAATTTTTCTGCTACGACACTTAACTCGTCAGGATAGGAAAGGTGTGCCAATCGCTCAATATCCGCAGCATACTCCTGCAAGGACTCACCAGATTTCTGGATACGACTTTTTAACTCCAATCTGTGAATTTGCTTCATGTGGTCACTGCCATATTTTCGCTGTAAGGCATCCATCACCGCCTTGTAATTTTTCTGCTCCGCCACTGGAACCGTTTGCAAAACTTCTGCAGCTGCGCCTTTTAATGCCACAATTAGCGCTGCAGCTGCGCTTTCGTTATCCCAACGATTGTGACCAGATGTTGTTTCGAACTGGAGCTTGAAAACACTGAATGGCGTTGTTCCATCGTACGAGGGTGCCTTAAGCCTCTCTGCGCTGATTTCTCTTATAACTTGAGTGGTTGGTTCGCTTATTTCCAACTGTTGAATCCTTTTGTTAACGTCCTCAAAATTATTTTGAACTTCTCCTTTGAATGATTCAACGTCATCTTGTAACTCAATCATTTTTGCATCGAGGCCATCTACCATTTTGGAAACCTCCGTTCGAACAGCTTCAATGTTTTGATTCATTGCGTGGATCTGCGTCGCATTCTGACTTAAGCTCTGATCAATTTCTTCCCGAACCGCCTGGATCTGCAGCGCGTTCTGACTTAAGCTCTGATCGATTTCCTCCCGAACCGTCTGGATCTGCAGCGCGTTCTGATTTAACTTCTGGTCCATTTGCAGTGCATTTTGACTTAAGCTCTGACCGATTTCTTCTCGAATGGTCTGGATATTGCTATTCATCTGTAGTGTATTTTGACTTAAGCTCTGACCAATTTCTTCTCGAATGGCCTGCGTCATCGCCATTAACATTTTCTCGAACTTTGACATATCTACAACTTCGCCACTTGCCGCTGATCCAGAAGCTTCTTCCACTTTCGCTGCTGATTCTGATACATCACTATAGAATTCATGCTCTTCTAGGTTTACACCTTGAGCCTCAAGAGCCTGCCGTAAGCGTTTCTGTAACTCCACCTTTCCGCCAGTAGATTGCAGATTCAGCTGCTGCAACTCCTTCTTCAGTTGATCCACTTTCAGATCTTCAAACTTGACCATTTTTATTTATTTATTTTTATTTTTTTTTTTTTTTTCTAAAATTGATTGTTAATTCTTTTACACAATCCCACTTCTGACACCAATTGTTACGAAATTTCTTTCCCTTTGACGATAATTTCGATCTCTCACACTTTTCTGAGTTCGATCACTGGATTGTGTAACAATTAAAAACACACAAACTTATTTAGTTATAAAATGGTTTATTTTATTAACGTTCAAATTCTAATATTAATTTAACACTGTATAGAAAACTGTTTTGTTCTACTACGGATCACACTGTATTCACTTTATTGCTTATTTCTTCGCTGGTTTAATTCTACTGTGTCCTCAGCTCAGATGACAACCCTTTTTATACTGCAGTCATCACTCTCTCGAATAATCCAGTACCTTCTAAGTGGCGTATATTCTACCATTTTCTACAACCCACCAGTGCTACTTTGTAGCGTGCATTCTACTACTATCCACAATTCACCACAATGGTGAATGGTGCGCATGGCGCACTGACGTTGAGCTAGCTATTATGCTAGATGTTAGATGGCGTTGTACGTTGTACGACGGCGATAATTTCTCTCGGTTGTTGACTTTTTATTTATAGTGTACTGCAGCGTCTGTTCAGTTTATTATTTTGCCGCTAGATGGTGCTAGTATGTTTATGCTAGCTAGTATCGTTTAGTTTTCTTTCGTTGGTATTTATTTCAAGAGTTTTCTAGCAAAAACCAAATTTCGCTACAATATTATAATTATTTTTTACTGAGCCTCCTGCTCAGTACTGTCAGTGCAAAAAACACAAAAAAAATTATAGCGCGAAATACATAAAAAAAGAAAAAAAAGTGGGCAACTTGCAGCTTAAGGAGGGGGCAAAAATCAGCACGTTTATTATTGCTGAACTGGTTGTAATGAAAAAAAAAAAAAGCCCTCGTCATTACTTGGTTTTATATGTTTTAAAGAAGTGTGTCAAATTTCAAGAAAATCGGTTTCGTAGTTTTCGAGAAAAAGTGTCCACCGACTTTGAAAAGTTAGTTTCGAGAAAATCACGTTTAAAGTTTTAGCACTGTCTTTTTTTTTCATATACTTACACAGAATCATTCACCTCGTATTATTCATTGGCTCTACACAGCGGTAATTCGACCGATTCTGTTATATGGCATTGTGTTGTGGTGGCCTGTCTTAGACAAGGTCACCTATTACAGACAATTGCAGAAGGTTCAAAGAGCTGCTTCCATGTGCATCAGTGGTGCACTGAGGACCACACCGACTGATGCCTTGGAGGTCCTCTTTCATCTCGTTCCCCTTGACCTGTTTGGTAAACGAATGGCAGCATGTACCGCCATTAGACTCAGGGAAACTGCTTGCTGGTCCGAGGGAAGTACAGGACACTCAACTATCCTTAATAGTTTGAATTCCGTACCCTCTAAATTGGACTACACTATTCCAGTAATCTCATTCAAGAGAGATTACGTAACCCATATCCCATCTAGGGATGACTGGAAGGGAGGAATCCCGGGGAGAAGGAACCATATTAATTTCTACACGGATGGCTCCAAGTTAAATAACCAAGTGGGTTATGGTATTTACTCTAAGGAACTGAAGATAAGTATTGCTGCGAGGTTACCAGACCATTGTAGTGTTTTTCAGGCAGAGGTTATAGCAATAGAAGAAGTAGCATCCTGGCTGGGAATAAATGTGGTATCCAAGAAGGGTATTAATATTTATTCAGACAGTCAAGCTGATATTAAATCCTTAGAATCAGTCTTCCTAAACTCACTAGTGGCCCAACAATGCCGCTCGTCTCTAAATGAGATGGCTCAGCATTTTAACATTCACCTCATCTGGGTGCCTGGGCATAGGAACATTGATGGCAATTGCTAAGCTGATGAACTTGCTAGGCAGGGAACTACTGCACAAATTCCTCAAGACAAGGAAGGTGTTGGCATGCCACTTGCTACCTGCAAGTTACTGCTTAAAGAAGACATGATAAAAAAGGCTAACATAAGATGGACCCAAGGGTTAACTTGCAATATAACAAGGCAAATCTGGCCGGAATGGAACGCTAAGCGATCTCTAGAACTGATATCCCGCACTAGACACAGTGTCTCGTCAGTTGTTGCAGTAATAACTGGCCACTGGCTTATCGGCAGACATGCGGAGAGATTAGGTATTCGGTCTTTTGACTACTGTAGAAGTTGTGGGGATGTGGAGGAGGAGGAAAACATTAAACATTTTCTTTGCTCCTGCCCTGCACTTGCTAGAAAACGCCACAAAACTCTTGGCTCGTTTTTGTTTGATGACCTGGAGGACCTTAGACATGTTAGCATAGGTCAGTTATTTAGTTTCATTACGAAATCTGGATAGTTCAATGAGAGGGTATAGTCAAGTACCCTGTGGTATCACAATGGACCAAACTTGGTCTAAGTGAGTCGGTTTTTGTAACTGACTGCCACTCCTACCTAACCTAACCTAACCTACACAGAATCATCGATACTCAAGACACTGTATCTTCGTCAGTTTTACTCCAATCGACCTCAAATTTCAAAAGAATACTTTTGAAGAGTTATACTTTTAAATAAAACAACAAAAAAATTGGAAAAACAAAATTTGGCAAAACCCTACCCCCCCCCCCCCCCCCCCTTAAGTAGTTTCAATGACCTCTTCGTCATATCATCAGTAAGTCAACGTTTACACGAGGAAAATCTTGCCGCAAAGTTTCCTTGTTTGTAGGCAAGAGGGGAAAAGCGAAAGGGACGAGGTAAAAAAATTTGTCATATGTTGCAAACGCGAAACGAAAATCACAAAAGAGAATGAACAAGAATTTGTCTCTCAGTCTTTCCTCGTGTAAGTATTGTTAGCCGACGTTTAAAAGTTTGCAAGCATACTATATTTTACTTCTTGCGTTGACCAGTTAAAAATTAAGTGCAGTAATTTTTTTGTGTTTTTTGCACTGACAGTATTGAAGTAATAGTCTCAGTAAAAAATAATTATTAAATTATGATGTAAATGATTGCAATCGTTTTTTTTATGGTTTTGCTGTATCCCGCAACAAATAATTTTTACATAATTCGCAAAAAGCTCTATGAGTTATTAGTAGGTAAGTTCCTAAGAACGTAGCGCACTTAAGTTTTTGAAAATAAAATAATGCAAAATTCAAAAATAATAGAAAACAATAATACTGGAAAATTTCGCACAATTTTTAAACAGAAAACAAAAAGTAAAACTTGGCATATAGGCTATTGATTATGTCTTAAAGAAAGGAACTAAGACGTTCACGGGATTTTATTGCAGGAATCGGTCAATGGGTCATTTAAGAAGAAAAAACCGCGGTGTGCTATTAAATTAGAAGGTAGACATTGCAAATATAGGTGCCCAAGTAGAAATTTGTGACTTTTAAGGTCACAAAATTCGCGTGCGAGTCACAGCGTGGTTATTTTGACTAAATTTTGTGTAAATAAAGTAACTTTTTCTGTATCGAGTCACATTAACCGATTATTAACTGAAAAAATACTGATAAGGTCAGTATGACTTTATGGTAACATTTCAGTAATTTTTGTGTACCAAATTGGGCCTATTTGGGTCAAATTTTAGTAACAATAACTACACAGTTCCTCTTAAAAGTTACCTGTAAGTAACCACGATATTTTAGTCACAAGTCAGTAAAAGTGACTCAAAATGTGACCATTTCGTACACAAATTTAGTTAGATACACATTTCGGTCACATATGTGTACATAACATTTTGAAAGTAGAGTGGTTCAAAAAAAGTTTTTTTTACGATGTGTCAGCGGATATTTATAGCGTTACATATCTTGAAAATGCTCCTCATAGGATTCTAATCATATTGAATACTGGATTTGAGCCGCCTGTTTGAAGTTGTCAGCTTTTGAAGAAATAGATTGATTTTTAAAGTTGCTCAAGTTATAAAGTTTATTGAATTTTCGAGCAAGATAGGGGTTGAATTGACAAATTCAAACAGGCGGCGCTAATTCAGTATTCAATATTGATGGAAATCTCTTGAGGAGCGTTGTCAAGATGTGTAATGCTATCCGCTTACACATAAAAAAGCACAATTTTTTTTTTTTTAATAACTCTAATTAATAATGAGTTACGTTAAAATTTTTAAGATTAAACAGCTTCGCGCTTAAAGGTACACACTAACTACAAAGTGTAGTTATTGTGTAGGTATGTAGATTAAGTCATGTTAACCACACTGTGTAGGTAACAGAACATAAGTTTTGTACTGAATGGTAACAGTGTGGACACAATCGGTCACAACATATGATGCGGTCACAAATAAGCCTGACGCCAATTTTCATAAGACATGCATTTTGATTTATAATTGTAAATAATTTCTAAAAAAGTTATTATGCAAATTTAAGGCTCAAATTATCTCAATAAGGCTATAATCATACATTTAAAACACCTAGTAAACGTTTTAAGATCATTCCAGCGTTTTAAAAAGCATTTGATTACTAAAATTTTTTTTTATATTTTTAATATATTACTAAATATCCAATATTTACTAAGCGCATAAGTTTTTCGTTCAACAGAATATTAATATTTACCTTAAAAGTGAGCTTCGTTTGAATTTCTACGCATAATATGCAGAATTTAGTTCATATAAAAAGTAAATATTATAAGTCATAATAATACGCATACATATTAATGCTTCTTACCATTGTATTCATTAATGTACAATGATAAAAGTAACTTAAAAGTAAAATATTTTCTACACAAAAACGTCTGCGTGTGGGTCGCTATAACTACAAATTGTGGTCACAAATCAGTCACAAATTCAGTAACAATAACTACACATATCCTTATATCTTCCATATCCCCACTTGGTAACGGTTACGTAACGTTTACGTAACATAGCGGGGTTTGAGTAGTTATCTACACAAATACTTAACCGAAACAAACCGAATGTGTGGTCACAGTGACGGAACGCTGACCGAAATTTCTACTTGGGTGAAAATGAACCCTTTTTAGTTTTTTCAATACTTCTTTAAAACAAAGCAAAATTTTGATATGCTTCACAGAATATTTTTGTAGAGAGTTGAATTTCCGATCAAAATGATTTATTTAAAAAATTTTGAAGCATTTTTTTTGTGCCGAAAATGCTAAAATAAAAAAAAAACTTAATTTTTTTTATATTTGCTTTTTTGCCTATCACTTTTTTTGGGACAGAGATAGGTAGAGACATTGCAGAATAGAAAAAAGAGGACGCAAAATTTCATTTTAAATGCTGGGTCGAATTTTCTTATTTTGTTAAAAATTGACCGAAATATTGCTACTCGAAAATAGCTTTTATTTTGATTTTTATCTCTTATATAGATATTGTTTTCATTTCTCATAAAAAATTTATTTTAGTTTATTGGTTAGTAATACATTATTATTACATCAAATGTACCTATGTAACCATGGTGCAAATATATATAAAAAAAATTACCTATGAACCAAACAACCCCACAAAATCTGGACTACCTATGGAAGGTCGCCTATGGACAGTGGTCCGTGATCATTACTCAAATACTAAACAAATTGATAGCGAGTATGCCTGAGGGAATACTGCTCATCATTAAAGTCAAAGACGGCCACATAAAATATCAAAAACTTATTTAAATGTTTTTATTAGCTTAAGTCACAAAACTGTTCACTAAAAACTTACTAAAAAATAACTGCCCAAGTTAATCAAAATGTGAAATATTTTAGTTTTGATTTTTTTTAGCTAAGTAGAATAAAGATTTTATAAGTTTTCTTCATACCTTTTTTTTAAACCTTTTTTTACAAAAAAAAATAAAAATACAGCCTTAAAACTATAAACATTTTTTTTATGAACAGTTTCGTGGCTCACTGTATATCTTCAATAATATCATTTTCTGGAAAAACAGATCACAAACTTAACTCAAACCCTGAATCTATTTATGGTTTCAATGCAATCCACTCTATAGGATCTAGTTAAAACGCAAAACCAGCTACTTCATATTTTGATTGCGCAAAAATAGGTCAGCTAAAAATTTGTGTTTGGAATGCAAACGGCATCAGCCAAAACAAAAATGAAATTTTGCATTATACATATAACCCATGCAAAAATTGATTTAATGCTTGTTTCAGAGACTCATCTGATAGACAAGCAAAATTTTCATATACCAGGATGCAAATTCTACTAAACCAATCATCCTGTTGGCAAAACTCACGGGGGCTCAGGAATTTTAGTTCGAAATTGCCGTAAACACTTCTGCTTAGAACCCTATTCCAAAAATTATCTTCGGGCTACCTCTATTTGCCTACAAAACCATTCCAAAAACCTTACTGTTTCGGCAGTCTACTGCCCACCTCGATTCGGAATCAGTGAGGAAAAATTCAAAGAATTTTTCGATACCTTGGGAGCTAGGTTTTTAGCTGCTGGAGACTATAACTCCAAGCATACATACTGGGAATCTCGTCTTATAAGCTCTAAAGGCAAACAATTATATAATATGTTAATGAAACATCGCACCACGTTCGACTATGCTTCTTCTGGTTAACCAACATATTGGCCAGGCGACCGGAGGAAAATTCCAGACCACATTGACTTCGCCATCACAAGAGGTATCGATAGAACCTTATTAACAGCCAAGATAAATTTTGAACTCTCTTCAGATCATTCTCCAATCAATTTTTGCCTTCTAGAGAAATCAGTTGACCTTAAGCCCCATATGAGACTAACATCGCACTGACTGGCTAAAGTACAAAAAATACATAAGCTCACACATTCACTCAACCTATTCCATAGAACACAACGACCATATTGAAGATGCTGTTGCCGTTTGTAATACAATACTGTATTCTGCTGCTGAGCACTCAACACCTGATCAGGCCAAGAAAAATACAAAAACCCGTTTCCTTACTAACAAGTTAGCGCAGATTGTCGGGTCACCTTTCTTCAGTACAGGACAAAGGACACTGAGATTCCAATCGTCTTTCTACTAGGCATATTTTGCAGATGAGTTGATGCATACACCCTATCAGCTCATCGCCGCCGGTCTTGAACAATTCAGCAGGCAGGCCATCGGCACCAGCTGCTTTGTTGTTCTTAAGTCGTTGGATCACAACTCGCAACGCGTCATTGTGGTACGTCCACACCATCGTCGTTGATTGGTGGCATCGGGTTAGTTTCTCCAAAGACGGGATTGATGGAGTCATCGCCAGCAAGCAGCTTGGAAAAGTGTTCCCTCCATAATCTCAGTGTACTGCGTATCCGTAGCCAGATTTCCATGTTCATCTTTACAGGTAGATGCTACGGGCTTGAAACCTTGGGTCAGACGCTTGACTTGTTGGTAAAATTTTCGAGCATCATTCTTGCCCCGTAACACTTCGAGTTTCTCACGCTTGTGCCTTCCGTGCTCACGTTTCTTGCGTCTGAAAAGGCGTCTCTCTTCCTTTCTCTTTTCCTGGTAGTTTTCAGGCATGGCTCGCGTTGCGGCTAACCGCAGGGTTCTTTTGTAGGCGGCGTTTTTCACTGCAGTAGCTTCGCGACACTCCTGGTCATACCATTGATTTCGCGGAAGTGGGCGTCGGAAACCAATGACTTCCTCAGCGGCAGAGCGCATGGAGCGGGATATATGCGCCCAAAGTCCACCGGCATCATCGGGTAGAGAGTCAGGTTGAAGGAGCAGTTCTGAGAGGCGAGCGGAATAGGCTTCGGCCATCCGATGTGGTTGCAGCTTAGCGACTTCCAGCTTTCGTTGCGTACCAGAGCGTACATCCTTTACATTGCACAGCCGCATGCGTATCTTGGCAGCAACAAGATAATGATCGGAGTCAATATTGACTCCCCGGAACGTACGAACATCTAGCACGCTTGAAGCATGCCTTCCGCCGATCAGGGGACAGCCAGGTGGCTTTGTGGATATCGACGTGTTGAAATTTGGTGCTACTTACTACCATGCTTCGCGCCGCGGCGAAGTCGATCAGCCGTAGGCCGTTGTTTGAGGTGGTCTCGTGAAGGCTGAACTGACCGGCAGTGGGGCCAAATATACCTCTTCCGACCTTTCCGTTGAAATCCCCGATTACAATTTTAACGTCGTGGGCCGGGCAGCGGTCGTATACTTCCTCGAGTCTCGCATAGAAGGCATCTTTGACAGCATCGTCCTTTTCCTCCGTCGGAGGACGGCTTATGAGCGCAGTGAATACTGCACTGCAATATTTCTCGATGTCACACTGGCGTTTGATAAAGTATGGCATGAAGGCCTTATCAAAAAAATTGAACACCTATTGCTTCTTAATGTTCATAAAATACTTACTTCTTACCTCGGAAGCAGGCTTTTTAAAATAAAACTTAAGAATTTTATTTCAACTCACTTTAATATAAGAGCAAGTGTCCGTCAAGGTAACGTACTAGGACCGTTTCTATATGTATTGTACACTTCAGATTTAGCATTCAGTGCCTACAATACCATCTCAACATTCGCAGATGATACCGCAGTCTTAAGTTGTAACCGTTGCCCTTTGGAAGCTTCTCGAAACCTCCAGCTTAATTTAAAATCAATAGAAAAATGAATATCGCTATAGCGCATAAAAATAAATGAGCAAAAATGTAAGCACGTTACTTTTACTCTTAGGTGTGGTGAATGCCCTGCAATTGTACTAAATAATATTTCAGTCCAACAGGGTGAAATTGTGACATATCTAGGTATTCAATTAGATCGACGATTAGCATGGCGTAAGCATATTGAAGCCAAACAAAAAATGCAGTTAAAGTTAAAAACCGCCAGTCTTCACTGGTTAATTAATCATCGTTCCTATTTAAGCTTGAATATAAAATCCTTTTGTACAAAACAATCATTAAGCCAATTTGGTTATATGGTATCCAATTATGGGGTAACGCCAGCTCCTCAAACATTGAACTAATACATCGGGCTCAGTCCAAAATCTTAAGAATATTTACAGGTGCCCCATGGTATATACGGAATGAAAACATTCACCGAGATCTATGCATCCCCATGGTAAAAGATGAAATTAACAGAATCAAACAAACCTACGCCATAAGGTTACTGCATCATCCGAATCCATTGGCTCGTAATTTAACAAACATAGAGAGTTGCTCCAGATTAAAAGGAAAGGATCGTCTTTCTATGCAAGTCACTTACACCGAACCACACTAAACAGCTCAAACGTTTTACTCTCCCTCCGAGGCACTATACGTAATCATCAAGAATCATATGAGGACTTTGTACCGGGACCTACCTCGTCTTGGGCACAGTCCTTCAATACAAATCAACCTTGGCAACTTATCGAGAGCAGCTCCTCTTCCGATGAGGGCGTGAGTCCGGGACCTAGCTCGTCTCGGCCACTTTCCGATGAATTGGAGAGTGTAGCAGGAAGAGAGTTGAAACTGTGTCTTTTCAGTCTTCTTTGGGTGCTAGACCGAGACCTAACTCGTCTCGGCTACCACCTCAAGAACGTCCTGGAGGCACTTATCACTCCCAACGTGGTCGACCGGGACCAAGCTCGTCTCGGCGACCACGAAGACAATCGTTTTTGCGGTACTCGAAACCCCCATTCGGGTAGACTGGTACCTAGCTCGTCTCTCGGTTGTCTCGGCTGGCAAAGAATATTGGGAGACGCGATCGTCAGCTGCGTCCATACCTATCCTCCAACGAGTTATTCGCTCTTGTGGATTCGCTTTGCTGAGCCATACACAAGCTACACCTACTACACATGAAGTATAAGTCCCTGCTAACTTTTGTTTCTGGAGACAAGTTCATTATCAAATTATATATTCATTATTCACAATAATAATGTATAATAATGTTACTTAGCTTAAGATTTTAAAACTTACTGTTAGTCTCTTAAGAGAAGATTCAATAAAAGAAAATAAAGTTTAAAAATAAAAAAAAAAAAGTTTTCTGCAATATCGGCAACTTGCACATTATCACAATTGATCCCCATACATATGATCGAAACAGTTTTATTTTACCTCAACAATTCTAAATATGGAATAATTGCGATTCGCACAACAGCACCTCATGCGCTAGAGATTTGGCTAAGGAAAGTGGCTTGTGGTTGCACTACAGGTTGGCATAGAAGCTGTGGTTGCAGAAAATTACAAATTACATGTTCCATATTTTGCAAAGAATTTATGGCGATCAATTGTGATAATGTGCAAGTAGCCGATATTACAGAAAATAATATTATTGGAGATATAGATGATGATATCGACATACAGGGGCGGCAAATTATCTGTTCGCCCCGGGCGCCGAATGTGAACAACATGTTGACATGAACATGAAAAAGTAACGTCAAATTACAAAAAAATTCACCAAAATTTTATTTCTTTTACCAAAAAAAAAAAGGTCAGCGAATTTCAGTCAAGGATGTGTCAAATGTACTGAAAATAGGCCAAATGTACCGAATATACCTAACACTTCGCAAATATAACGAAAAAAGTACAAATGTACCGAAAATGCCACCACTGTTTCTGATGTATATAAACGGTCACGGTGGGCTTTAAGGGGCTATACCAGTGTGACACTTTCAAGAAATCGATTTTTCTATTGTTGGCTTATTCGATAGTTTATACTTTCAAAAATATCCTGTGAAAGATCCATGGTCGTATCTTGAATAATTTTTGAATGGCAGCATTCTAATTAGCGACCGCTCGCAGTTATAAACCTCAATAGTTGAAACTTTAAACGCGTTTTTCTCGAAACGACATTTTTCAAAATTGCTGACATCATAACTCAAAGAGAAATTGAAAGTATTCTTAAATATATTTACTATACAATGACTAACGATCTTTTTGATTGGTTGAAAATTCTCAATTTGGCATTAAAAAAACGATAATTTTTTTGCCCCTAAAAAACTACACTTTTTTTCAGAGCAACGCCATTTTGTTAGTTTTTGATATTTTTCAAAAATCGTAAGTCATTGTATAGGAAATACCTTCAACTTTAATAACCTTTTTGAAATTTTTTGATGCAATTACTCATTCGGCCGGAATCATGTCAGCAGTTGTGGAACATTTTTTTTTATCACCTCCGAAGACGGCACATAACTCCGTTTTTTTTCAATATTTTTGCAAAAAAAACCTTAAAATATAGTTGAAAATGTTCCTTATTATGTTCAAAAAACCTCAAAACATTCTATCGAGTACTTTCTTTTAAAAAAATTCGCGAAAATCACCTAATTTTTCATGGGTTTCACTGGTATAGCCCCTTAACCAACTTTTAATAAAAGTGTGAGTTACAACAGAAACTTTAATTGGGGATTGTTAAGGATGTGGTCGCGATGCTGAGAAATAGTCATATTTAGGCCTGAAAATAGCCGTTTTTAGCCCGTTTCAAAAATTTTAGTTTTAAAAGTCGACAAATTCAAATTTAAAGTTGAGGATATGCATTTTTTTTTATTATGTCGTCTTATATGCTTTTAAAAAAAATTTAAGCTTCTAGACCTTAAGACCTATTTTTGCGACTCGATTAAGTGAAAAAAGCCTATGTAAAAAAGCACAGTTTTGAAAATGATGTCCTAAATCGTAGTTTTATTCATAATACTAAAAACCGATTTTATTATGTTTGTCTATCTATTCGCTTTTAAATGAGGTACCATATAGTTATAATGAATAACCAGGCCCAGAGATATCAAACATTGAATTTGGCTATTAAAATTGCGTTTTTTTTTCGAAATTTGACCTAACAGTACTCAAGACCTCGAATACCTAGGGGCTGTGAGACTGTCTTTTAAGGTTCTTTAACGTTTTAAAATTTGAGCACAATCGGATGTTTTTTAAATTTCATACGTACGTTATACACATATTATACTAGATAATATTACTAAAAAACAGTAAATATGGAATTAAAAAAAAAGCTTTAAGGATTTTTTTTATTTTTAATGTAGTTCGACTATAAATAACATCCCAAATAATTCCTCATTCAAGTTTGTGTTGTAACTCAACTTGTCATTTAAAGTTGGTTAAAGCCCACCGTGCGGTGTGATCCAAAAAAAAATTATGCTCTTTCGTTTCTCCTGAACTCACCACAACACGATTGTGCTATCAGAAACACCTAAAATATAGGTTAATATTCCGCTACTTGGGGTCTCCATCAGTTCGGGACCCAAGACTATAGCCTTCTCTTGCCCTACCTTAATCCGCCGCTGCCGCACGATGAATTTGTATGGAACGGCGGCCATAAATAGTAATAATTGCGCTAGACTCTTGAAATTTGGTACAGATGTTTTTAAGATAAATGCAACAAAATTGGTGATTTTTAAAAAAATCGGTTCACGTACACGCCTACCGCCCATACAAATTGATTGAACTTGTTTTTCAAAATGGGTATCAATTTCCAATAAGTTGGCAATGCTGATTTCAAAAATGTTACAAATAGTGCGATATCTTTTATAGTTTTCAAGTTATTAAAGAAAAACTGAAAATTCAATAAAAAAACCTATTTTGAAAAATAGATAAAAGAACAGCAATGTTTTTTTTTAAATTTATTTTAATCGTCTTCTTCATAGACTTCAAGCATTTCTTGTGCCTCTGGTGATAACTCTTTATATTTTTACCTCGCTTTATTAGAATTTGGCTGGTAAGAGGATCAGAAAATAATGCAAAACATCTTCGTTGTTTGCTGCTCTAGAGCAACACCTGCTGTTATGCAACCTCGCGTTTTTAAAAACTTTATTTGAGCTTCCTGAGCTTCTTCAGAAAGACGTCCAATTGTAACTTTTAGTTCTTGCATAGTTTCACTTCCATGCATTAGAACTCTGTGCACGGAAGGAGGCATGTTGTACCAATTGTAGTCTTTTCTATAAAGTTCCACAGTTTTTTTGGGTATTTTTGTAAAATTTTTCGAGATTTATAACTTTACCGGAAGCCAGAACTTGTAAAATATTCTAATATATTTTTTTTTTATAAAATTACTGTAAAATATTAATAGCAAAAGTAATATTCGGTCGCAATGAGTTTTGAAACACTGTACGCTAAGTTTCTAATGAAAACATAATTTTTTTCTGATCATCTATTAAAAACATAAAAAACATAAAATAAATTTATTGAAAAATATAAAAATATAGAATGATAACTATAATAATTAAAGACATAAAATTTAAAATAAATTTTTTGGAAATATATTACGATAGTAATAATAACAACAAAATATTTATAATCGGACCCCCTATACCCCCAATGCTGCACCATCTACATATATCTGCAGTACGCTATGTTTAGTTCTAAAAAAGCGAAAGCAAAGAGGGATGGAAAAAGAAAAAATAGCCTTAACCAGTTTCCCTCCATTTGAGGGAACTAATATCTAAATTCAACCAACTTCCTTCACATTCTAAGCTTTTACAATTTATTAAATTGTTGTAAAGCATTGCAAAATGCGAAGATACACAAATATTTTTTCCTTCAAATATTGCAATAGAAAAAAATTCATTAACAAAAAAGTTATGAATATGCGCAGCTTTTTATTTTTTTTTTACTAACCATCCTTCGCACATAATATATAAAAAACTTTTTGAATCTGGAGACATACTTTTTTGTTTTTTGCTGTTAAATATTGCGAAATTTTTGAATTATGACTTTTTCATCTCTTACTTTTAAAAAATCATCACAATTCACAATATAAGACTTCAAACAAACAATTTTTGAATAGTACCTACAATTTATGAACTTTTTGCCAGTATGCAATTTTGGCAAATTTCAATACAAACAAATTAGTGAAAGCATTTAATAAAAGTCGATATATTTTGTTCCTTCCAAAACTACATTAGGAAAAACCTGATATAAAAAAGTTATGAATATGCGCAGCTTTTTTTTTTTTTTTTTTGCTAACCATACCTTAGCACATAATATATAAAAAAATTTTTTAAATCTGAAGATAAACTTTTTTTGTTTTTTTCTTTTAAAGTTTTAAAATTTTTGACTTTTACCATTTTTCATTCTAATTTTTGAAAATTCCGTAAATTTCATATAAGGCCGATAAAAGAAAACTAAATTAATTTTTATAAAGTAAAAGCAATGTACTTTCCGCCAATATGCTACATTATTGCATTTTGCTTCAAACAACTTAACTAGAGCACCCTATCTAACAGTTGCTTATATAAAAAAATTCAAAGAAAATTTTTAGTGTACAAAGTTCAACTTTGAACCAACTGTATCGCTAAATCCAAAACAAATTTAAAACTTTTATAGTTTTTTTTCATCCCCTAAGTATTATCTGACGATTGTACTACAAAATTTTTCAATTCCAAGCACTTTCAAATTCTTCCTATTTATGGCCACAAAATTCCACTGTGCGTCGCTAAGTTATCATCGATTCCGAAAATTTTTTAACACATTATATATGATCAGGTTAAGGTGTGCTGTAGTGAAGTCATAACAACTCGTCAGTATGGTTTAGTTAATGGCAGATCTACAGTTTCTAAACTCCTTGATTTCACTTGTTTTGCATTAAGGGGAGGGTTACGTTAATTCGTACAAAAACAGGCACATTTTTGTGAATTTTTTCGACAACACAGTTAAAATCTATTTATTAAAACCAATGGTAGATCAAAGTTTGAGATTTGAAGAATATTTTGAAAAATTTTCAGGTAGAAATATTGAAAACTACGACAATGGCAGCATTTTTTTGCAAGCTTCTCAGAAAAAAGTAGATTTGCGGTGTCCACGATAAGTCGGTGCTGGATCATATCAAATAAAAAAAAAAATTTTTTCGTTAGATAATCGATTTCCCCAGGAAGTGAAAAGCGCGATTTTTGCAAAAAAAAAAAATCGGATAATTTGTTATTATAAAATTATAAATATTGACAAATTTGAAAAAAACTCTCCAGCGTTACCTCGTGAATTATGTACAGAAATAGTGTTCAAAATTTCAAAAGAATCGATGCCGTAGTTTTGAAGATACGGGGGACACCGACTTTGATAACGCGAGTTGTGGGGAAAACGCTTTAAAGTTTTAAACGTGCACTGAGTCATGTATGAAGCACGGTTGCTTAAACTGCTGTATCTTCGTTGTTTTTGCTCCAATCCGTCTCAAATTTTTACAGAAAATTCTTGGAAGGTTTTTCATTTAGATAAAAAAATAAAAAAAAAGCGAAAAAAATGCATTAAATACGTTACCCTGCCCTTAAGCTCTTTAGACTTTGGTCGGCAAGTTGACTGCATCTACACTGACTTCAGTAAAGCATTTGACAAATTACCAAATAATTTGATTTTGTTTAAATTAAAGAAGCTTGGATTTTCTTTAAGCTGAATTGAATCTTATATATCTGATCGCTCATATCAAATAAGATTTCGGGGGGTGTTTTCCTCCCCATTTAGCGCGGCATCAGGTGTTCCACAAGTAAACGACCTGGGGCCACTCCTGTTCATTTTAGCAATTTATGACGTTACACATGTTATTAAAAACTCCCATCTGCTAATATATGCAGATGATATGAAAATTTACAGGAACGTGAAGGGGGTTGATGATACTATTCCACTTCAGTCTGACTTGAAATCCTTTGTTGTTTGGTGTTCAAAAAATAACTTATATCTTAATCCTGATAAATGCCAAACTATGATTTCCACCAGGAAGAAAAACATTGTGGAGTTTGATTATAAATTAAAAGATAAGAAAATTTGTTGTGTCGACTTAGTCAAAGACCTAGGTATACATTTTGATGTTAAATTAACTTTTAATGTGCATATTAATCATTGTAAAAAATCCTCACCTCTGCTTGGCTTTATTAAGAGGTGGGCAAGATAATTCAATAGCCCTTTAGTAGCGGTAACTTTATATAATACACATAGAGTACGCTAGCCAGGTATGGTCACCATTCTATAATATTCATATAAATAGAATTAAAAGGATTCAAAAATTTTTTATTCGTTTTGCTCTCAAAGGCTTACTATAAATTGGATTGACCCTTTAAATCTTCCTCCCCTTCAGTACGACTGCCCTCCGTACACCTCATTAGTGAGTCACTGATGAGTTCACTAGTGACCAGTAAGCACCACTGGTTACCCTCTATATGAACGATAATGCGTTTCACTCATGAATTTAACAATGGGATGTCATTGGCATGGAGTAATTTACACCTTCTGCATTATCAATCACTAGCTACTTCACGGGTGAAAGATCACTGGTGAAAAATACCACTACCAATCACTAGCAGTCTCACTGGTGAAATATACTATTGCCAATCACTAGCTATCTCAGTGCAGCATATGCTCAATACATAAAACTTTAAGAATAGCGACTTTTTTTTTGCTGGTAGGTAAAGTAGACGAAAAATGCACTTCAAAGGATTAAAAATCACGGAAAATATACATTTTTTATGATTGGTTTTTCTTTTTTTTTCAAAGGCTTAAAAGTCACCTACCACAAATCTTATTGCTTAAAATTTTTATGTTCCCAAGATATGCATTTTTTGTGCGTCGTTTTCTTTTATTTGATACATTGGTTGTTTTTTGAATAAGCATTTTTAAATGCCTTAAGTGTGCGTTCTATATATTATAAAAAAATAACAAATTAATGTGCATGATAATTTTTTCTATTCCATTATTTATTGAATAAGCTTTTTACTTGGTAAAAAGCATCAATGCTAAATAGCAAAGACGACTTTAAAAGCTGTAGCATCTAAACTCTGTTATTATTATTATTTTCCAAATGGTTGGAAGTTTATGTGGTAAAGTCAACCTCATCCCAATCGGCTATCAAGCCCATTCGCTCACTTTTCGCGACTCATGGGCTACCAGATGCAATCGTGTCCGAGAATGGGACAGCATTTACGCCAGAATAGTTCAAGGCTTTCATGGAAGATAACCTTATTCGACACATTCGTTCACCCATTATCCAACGGGCAAGCTGAACGCATGGTTCAAACAACAAAGGGGTTTCTAAGGAAAATACCGGATACAATTGATATCGATCTAAAAATTTTCTCGATTCGTGTTTAATCAACACATCACTCCACATTTTTCAACAGGGCGCTCGCCTGCCGAATTAATGTTCAATTGTCAGCTAAAAACTTATTTCGACAAAATTCATCCGCATGAATTATCTTCAACGCCAAAAACCAACATGTGTGTAAAAGCTTTTAAAGAGGGTGAATCAGTTTGGATACGAAATTATACCGCTGGTCCGAAATGGATACCAGCAGTTGTGATGTCAAGAACAGGACCAATTTCATACACAGTGCTACTAAAAGATTCAAGAACCATGAAACGACATCAAGATCAAATTCGTAGCCGTTATGTTGAAACAGTTTCACTAGCTGATGAATCTGGCCGAACGTCTCTACCAGTTGCCGATAATGACGTTGAGATTACTGAATTTTGCCGATTGTCGTTGCCGTCAGTGCAATCTCCATGCTCCGGATCGCCACCTGGTTTCAAGCAATCCAATCTCCACCACAATCGACAAGTCGTCCGCTAGAGTCAAATATATCTCCAACACCTGATGAGTCAACACCACGCCGATCAAACCGAGTTAGACGTCCTCCAGAATATTTCTCAATAGCTGGGCGTTAAGGGGTGTTGTGTATGAACAGACATTCTTCGACTCATACTCATTACAGTCAGTATTCGATTGGTACTCGACCAGAGCGACCGCATTAACGACCGCATTGTAAAACATATTTTTTAAGAATAGAGAATTTAAATAAAGTTGTTGTTTACTAAAATACCTGACTTGTAATCATGCTTATACTCATGTTGATAACCATATTAATGTTACCAGATCTCTTATTCTTGGGAAGATAGATTACGGTCTTCCATTATATGGTCTTATAATATATAAAGGTGCCAAAAGTCATCTCAAACTTTTCACCTCTCAATAACATTTTGCCGTTCGAACAAGTATACGGGCTTTTCCAACATAACCAACAAAACTTATTCTGGCCAAATCTGGTTCTAACCATAGAGAACGTATTAAATACACACGGATGAAGCTAATACCACGTCTTTTCCAGTGAAGTTATAAAATAATTTACAACATGGTGCCAAAAGCATCGAACTATAAGCGAAATACCAAAACTCAGTCCACTATCGCCAAATGTATTGAACTTGCCAAAGAAATAGGTATATTATCTGAGCCTTCATTAATTACTTATCCTACACACTTTAATAACGTTACTTCACAAACCGAACAGTTTCTGACCGCCACATTTTTAAATCGCTCCAAATTCTTTTTACGTATTCTATGGGCGAAAAATTGATAGGGCCAAATAAACAGATATGAATTTTTTTCTTTTGGAATTATTAAGCAAAATTATAATAATTTATTTTTCTTGAGTTACAACTTATATATATTTTAAACTTAAATAAAATTCATTTTTATAAATGTTGAAGGATCTATAACCGAACACAATTCTTTGTAGTGCGAAATAAAGATAAGGCCAAAAATTAATTTTTGAACATTTTTCAATCAAATTAGAAATTGAAATTAAAATAAATTGGTATCAATAATCGGTAGATGAACCTCTTTTGATAATAACTTGTTGCAAGCGTCGTGGCATTGAATCAATCAATGTTTTAACCATGGTCTGGTCAATATTGGTCCATTCAGCCTTGATACTTCTTTTAAGTTCCATAACAGAGTTATACTGCGGCCATTGTGGAAAACCCGTTCAGATAATATGCTCCAAAGATTCTCAATCGGGTTTAAGTCTGGACTACATGCAGGCCAGTCCAGCAATGAGATACATCGAGACTTCAAAAATTGCTTGGTGAACTTTGCAGAGTGAATAGCTGCGTTATCCTGCTGAAATATCCAATCCGGTTCACTTATTTCATATCCAAAATTAACTAGGACATCATCTAGTAGTCCTACATATTTCTCTGCATTAATTTTTGTAGAAATAATACATATAGGAGTCTTTCCACGGTATCCCATGGCAGCCCAAATCATTAGCGATCCGCCGCCGAAGTTTCATGACATCCGCTCCAACTTTTTTGTGCGTTTATCATGCCAATATTTTTGAAGACCATCGGGACCGTCTAGATTAAACTTTTTTTCATCGGAAAAAATATCTTTTTTCCACTCTTCGTCCCAGAATTGGTGTTTTTCCGCGAAGTCCAATCTCGCACACTTGTGACGCACTGTCAACTTCGGCTTTGGTATCCGATTAACATGCTCAAGGTTTTTATCTGCTTTTAAAACCTGTTGGACACGCCTCACTGATACGTTGAGATTCAATAAACGTCTAATTTTTGCAGGGCTATTGAATTTATTTATTGCTAACATCCTTATTTCGCGTATGTCTCTTTGCGAAAGTACTGGGTTCCTTCCACAACTTTTTTTTACACCATACTTTTCACGCAATTTTAGGAAATTGAGCACCACATTCTTGGTCCTATTGATTCGGAGGCCAATATTTCTGGATGTCATTCCAGCATCATGGTACGCCAATATTTTCCCCCGTTCTTCTTCTGTCAACTCCTTTCCGCGACCCATTTCAAAATATTTTTCGCTATAAATAAATTTAAATTGACTTAATTTAGCTTAAAAATACTGTTATACTCATAAAACTGTTCATACCTTTGCAAAATTATAATTTTATTTAATATTAAATCAATTAATTCACTTTAAAATCACGTTTGGCCCTATCAATACTTCGTTCTGCTCTCGTATTTAACAACGCTGCTAGAGTGAATGAAAAACAAAATTCAAAAAAGATTACCGTTATTACAGTCAACAGTGACCGAAGTTGCAATTATATGAATAACAACTTTTATTGTCAATGCATACTATATGTAAAATAAATTATATTAAATGCTTGGCCCTATCATTTTTTCGCTGAGTGTATTAGTGGACACGTGCGCCGGGAATTAATTTATTATTGAAGATATCGAGAGATATCGAACTGTGAAGTTCGAAGGTTTTATGTTTTATGGTGTTTTATTTTCATATTAAAATTGCCATATCTCCGGTAAATTTTAACGGAAAAATAGTCTTTTTTATATCGTTTTAAAGCTAAAAAGATAAGCTTTTTTGTGAAGTTTTTACCTATGGCATTAGATGAAAAATCAAAACTTTTTATAACAAATCAATTGCTCAAAGTTAGTTAATAGAGCGAAGGCCACTCGATACGTAATTAAAAAAATACCACTAAATTTGTCGTTAAATTTCCTTTAAAAACTTATTTTTTCAGAGTGGTTGGTAAATACCTACGGACTATCCCAAATAAATTAACTCTTGCGCGCACCCCTGATAATAATGCTTGCCGCTTAGGGTGTTTTTTTTTCAAACTTTTGGAGAGGGATTTTATTTATTTTTTCCTATATTATAGCTTGAGGAATAAAAATAATTGTCCCAACATTTGAGCTTCCTAGCTCAAACCTGTAAACGGCGCGGACAGAGTTTATGTCCAATTTCGTTGAAACTTAACGAAAAAACCGACATACTAAAACTTATAAAAAAGTCTGCCTTAGGTGCCAAGATATAGAGTTTTGGGATTTTTAGTTGAATGGGGGACGCCACTCACTGTTATAAAACCACGCACACATTTTTCGTGTGACTAAAAATGCGGAAAAAATACACCCGAAGGAGGTATTTTTATTTTTTTTTTTAAAAGATTGCAGTCCTATATGCCTATATAATAGAATCGGGTGTGAAGAAAATTCTCCCAAAACTCCAGCTTCCTAGATTAAACCTGCGAACGGCGCATCCACTTTATTTCCTAGTACAATTCATATGAAAAACGAAAAAGCAAAACAACGAAAATCAAAACTTTTTTTGCGTTTTAGTTAATTTTCGCAAATTGGACGTAAACTTTGTCCGCGCCGTTTACAGATTTGAGCTAGGAAGCTTAAATGTTGGGACAATTATTTTTAATCCTCAAGCTATAATATTGGGAAAAATAAATAAAATCCCTCTCCAAAAGGTTGAAAAAAAAACACCCTAGTTCCGCGCACAGTGGTCCCAAATCGAGTTTTGGTTCAAAAAACGCTAAAGAGCGCAAATTTTGTCGGAAATGCACAATTTTGGAAATGCTTATGGATTGCCATGGCTCGAATTTCTAATAAAAGATCTCGTGTTTTACTATTTTAAGTTAAATGCCGAAAAAAAACGGCTAGACAGCGAAAATCTTTTTTTCTTTTATTAAAGCTTACCAAAATTCTAACACATACTCGGAGACTGAGTTTTGAAATAAAAATATTGTTTCTTAGTAAAAGCCAAAAAAAAAAAAAAAAATTTTTTTTTATATTTATACTTTCAGAAATTTCTAGAGAAACTAAGTCAGAAACCAACAAATTTTGTTTTTAAAAGAAAGCTTGCTTAAACGCCAAAAGATTGTCGTATCGAAATTTTGAAAAAAATTAATTTATTTTTAGTTATTTTAAGTTAAAACCAAAATAAAATTTCGCGTACAGGGGTCGATATGTCTTTTTAAAAATTTGGATTCCAAAACTTTGTTTAAATTTTACTAAGCTGTAATTAAAACAAAAAATTGTTAATTTCTGATAAGATTTGCGTGTCTAGCCACTTTTGAACTAAAAAAAAGTTAAAACAAGTTAAGGTGTTATCTTCGGCCAGGCCAAAACTCACATACTCTACACTGCATACTACCTTTTCAATAAATGTTAAAAGACGTTGAAGAGGTTGAATAAGTCGAAAAAAATGTGAAATATTAGAAAGGTTGACAGAGGTTGAAAAATGTTGGAAAAGTCGTAAATATATGCAAAATGTTGAAAAAATTTGAGAGAGGTTGAAAAACTCTAAAAAAGTTGAAAGAGGTTGCAAAAATTTGAAACTATTCAAAATTGATGAAAAAGTCGAATAAATAAAGAAACTTATGAAGAAAGTTGAAAGAGGTTGAAAAAGTCGAACAAATACATATAGGATATATTGGAATAAGTTAAAGGGTTGAAAAAGTCGAAAGAATATGGAAAATGTTGAAAAATGTTGAAAAAATCTAATAATAATGAAAAATTTGAAATATTCCACGCCCACTTCTCCAATTCCGCCCACTTTTGGTTCAATAAAATATATTCGTGATCGACATCCTCATATTAAATTTTTGCGATATATGTCGCAGTTAAATTTTAAATTTAGGGCGGTGACACACACACTGGTACAATCCAGCCCGGTTTTGATCCAGAAATAGCTTTTCATAAGGAAACCCGTGCACCAAATATTTAGTATGATTGCTCACATATTTCGATAAATATGCCTCTTACCGTATTTTATTTGTATGGGAAGTGCCACGCCCACTCGTGCTATTTCAGCCACTTTAGATTCAGATATACTCTATAGCAACTGAACTACTTACATTAAATTTCATAGCAATCGCTGCAGTAGTTCACTTAAAACAGCGTTTACAAATTTATGTTAATATGGAAGGTGCCACGCCCACTGATGCAATCCAGTCAATATTTATTTATTTTTAAAGCTTATAGTAAGTGACATCTATACACCAAATTTTATGAAGTTTACTCTCATAGCACACTATCTATAACAATAAACGATTTTTGCTTATATGGGAGGTACCACGCCCACAGGTACTAATGGACCAAATTTTTGTTATAAGAAACCTTTTAGCAAGCATATCTACCTCATTAAATTTCATAACGATTACGTTGGTAGTTCTCTTAATATAACGATTATAAATATTGTGGGCGGTGCCACGCCCTTCAACGAGTTTTTTCAGTAAAGTGGCTGAGCTGACTGCTTTCAGCGGCATTATCTACAAAATTGTTATGGAAATAGTTTATGCCAATTTTGAGATATACGGAATCAAAAATTTTAAATGTTGAAAAATGACACGCCCACTTCTAGATTCCGCCCACTTTTTTCTCAATTCAAGATATATTTGATATGTATCCGTTTACCAAATTTCATCGCAATATCTTGAACGGCTTAGAAGATAAGGTAGTATAAATGATAAAGTTTAGGGCTGTGCCACGCCCCTGTACGACCTTTTGGAAACTTGAAACCCAGCTTTTTCCTAATTTGGTTCACATGTGCACCAAATCACCAAGTTTCATCAAAATCGCTGCAACTCTTTTCAAAGTTGGGCTGGGTATATATACATAGAGTATGGGCGGTAGGCGTGTCCGTCAACCAATTTCTCCCATTTTCAATAGCAAGATGCCTGCAAGAAGATGTGGCCTGTGTGTGAAAATTCATTCAATTGGCTTTCTTGGTTTTCCCTTAAACCTGATTTCAAGAGACGGACAGACAGACAGACGGACAAGGCTAAATCGACTCAGGTGGTGACGCTTATCAAGAATAAATGTATTTTCCATACCTGCCACGCCCCCTTCGATGTGTTACAAACGGAGAGACAAAGTGAATATGCCCTCGGTGTAGGGTATAAAAATAGCTATCTGAATTTTAATTGAACAAAATTGAATATAATATATATGTATATATATTAGAGCGGTTCAAAAAAAAACTTTTTGATTTTTTCACGATGTGTTAGCGGATTACAATAGCCTTATATGTCTGGACAAGCCCCATTACTATGATTAAGGTTAATTTTGAAAACTGGATTAGCGCCCTCTGTTTTAAGTAAACAACCCATTTTCAAAAATATTGATTTAAAAAATGCTGCAAGTTGTAGAGGTTATAAAATTTTCCAACAAAGTGGGTATGGTTTTCGGAAAACTATCGATCGGGAAATTCAAATCCGTGATTGGTTTTTCTTCTTCTTCTTCCTTTCTTATAAAAAAATTGACAATTGACCGGACAAAAGTAAAAAAGTACCGATTTTCCACTTTCTAGCTCCAACACCTCAAATATTATGTCACCGCCGATCCCATGGTACATCATTTTCAATGTACTGATATTTGCTTAAATGAATGCCGAGACCGCTTATCATTATCTTATTTCAAAACAAAAATATCTGCATTTTTCTAAATTAACAGACCTGATTTTTTCGAATCGGAGTCGTCAAATTTGCATATTAAGGTGATTCAAATTTTTTTTTTTTCAAACAGTTATTATCAATCGGGGAATTCGAGTCCGTGATTAGTTTTTCTTCTTCTTATTTTTTTCTTACAAAAAAATTGAAAGTTGGCCGGAAAAAAATGAAAAAATTCCGATATTGCACTTTAAAGTTGCAAAATCACCCCATATTATTTTGCTGCCGATCCCGTGTTACATCATTTTTAATGTACTGTTACTTGCTTAAGAGGATGTCGTAAACTGCATATCATTTCCTTATTGCAAACACGAGATATCTGCATTTTTCCAAATTAACGGAACTGCCATAATTTGAACTATTCTATAGATTTTTCTAAAATATTCAAAAATTCAAATTATGTCAGTTCCGTTAATTTAGATAAATGCAGATATCTCGGGATCGAAGTAAGAAAATGATATGCGGTTTACGGCATTCGGTTAAGCAAATAACAATACATCAGGTCTGTTAATTTAGAAAAATGCAGATATCTTTGTTTTGAAATAAGATAATGATATGCGGTTTCGGCATTCATTTAAGGGAATATCAGTCCATTAAAAATGATGTTCCATGGGATCAGCGGTAACATAATATTTGAGGTGTTGGTGCTAGAAAGTGGAAAATCGGTACTTTTTTAGTTTTGTCCGGTCAATTGTCAATTTTTTTGTAAGAAACGAAGAAGAAGAAGAAAAACCAATCACAGATTTGAATTCCCCAATCGATAGTTTCCCGAAAACCATACCCATAACCATAACCTCTACAACTTGCAGCATTTTTTAAATCATTATTTTTGAAAATGGGTTGTTTACTTAAAACAGAGGGCGCTAATCCAGTTTTCAATATTAACCTTAATCCTAGTAATGGGGCTTGTCCAGACATATAAGGCTATTGTAATCCGTTGTCACATCGTGAAAAAATCAAAAAGTTTTTTTTTTTGGACCGCTCTAATATATATATATATTAGGGTGATTCAAATTTTTTTTTTTTTGTTTTTTTTAAAGTGCTGTTGCTTAAAAAGTAAGTTTATGATATGAAGAAAAAGTTCACGAAAATTCAGCTCTGTAACTCAATTTTATAAGGTGGCGCCGGAGCCTGTTAGTTTTACATGTAAATTGTATGGAAAAATTATTTTTTACAAAAAAGGTATCTAAATGAATAGGCGATTAGTGTTGTTATGCTGAAAAGAGTCGTTTTTCGACGTAATTTTTTACGCTGAATCCGAATCTGGCCTCAGAATTGACTCATCATGTCGGAATCCTGAAATATTTGAGGTTAATTACCTGAAACATGATGTTTTTTGTCTACTTTCGAGGCCATTTATAGGATTCAAAGAAAGTTGATCAGCTTATTTTTAACAAAAGCATCATTTAGTACCATCCTTGCCCTTTACAATGAGCTTTCAAGTGGTGATCTGTGATGTTTCCTTGCAAAGTTATAGCCATTTTAAAGTGACATGAATTGGATCCCCTACAAAGGGTTGCAACCCAACAATATTAACCAACGGGTTTCAAATTCATGTCACCTTGAAATGGCTGCAACTTTGCAAGTAAGCATCACAGATCACCACTTGAAAGCTTATTTTAAACGGCAAGGATGGTACTAAATGATGCTTTTGTTATTAATAAGCTGACCAACTTACTTTGAATCCTATACATGGCCTCGAAAGTAGACAAAAAACATCATGTTTCAGGTAATTAACCTCAAATATTTCAGGATTACGACATGATGAGTCAATTCTGAGGCCAGATTCGGATTCAGCGTAAAAAATTACGTCGAAAAACGACTCTTTTCAGCATAACAACACTAATCGCCTATTCATTTAGATACCTTTTTTGTAAAAAATAATTTTTCCATACAATTTACATGTAAAACTAACAGGCTCCGGCGCCACCTTATAAAATTGAGTTACAGAGCTGAATTTTCGTGAGCTTTTTCTTCATATCATAAACTTACTTTTTAAGCAACAGCACCTTAAAAAAAACAAAAAAAAAAAATTTGAATCACCCTAATATATATATACATACTTTTTTGTTTTTTTCCTTTAAAGTTTTAAAATTTTTCACTTTTACCATTTTTCATTCTAATTTTTGAAAATTCCGTAAAATTCATAGAAGACTTAATTAATTTTTATAAAGTTAAAACAATTTACTTTTCGCCAATATGCTACATTATTGCATTTTGTTTCAAACAAGTTAACTAGAGCACCCTATCTAACAGTTGCTTATATAAAAAAATTCATAGAAAATTTTTAGAGTACAAAGTTCAACTTTGAGCCCACTGTGTCGCTAAATCCAAAACAAATATAAAACTTTTATAGTTTTTTTTTTCATCCCTTAAGTATTATCTGACGATTGTACTACAAAAATTTTTAATTCCAAACACTTTCAAATTCTTCCTATTTATGGCCACAAAATTCCACTGTGTGCCGTCTAGACATTCTAATTTTATAATTGATTGTATAACATAAGCCACTGTGCGCTCCAACATAAATTGATAATACTTTCAACTTTATTTCATATTTAAATTACAGATATTATTCTACGATTTTTTTGCTTCATTTACTCATACTCATTTGAATAAAACACTATAAAAAGTGGTATATTATAAATACGGTTACTCATTTGGGTAAAGCGGATTCAGGCCAAATGCTGCACAATTTGCTCCCAACCAAATTTAATTTCAACTAATAAAAAGGCTCTTGATGAGCTGAAGTAACAAATGTTGAGTAAATTCGTTTGACCAAAAGGGACCGAGCCAAACAAACGTATACGTACATACATATGTATATGTGTGTCTACAAACATTGTCACATTTTATGGTTCTGCGGACTGCGGTCCTTTTACATTTAAAGTAAGCATAAAAAAGTTAATTATTCATCCTTTTTGATCCGCTTTGTGCAGTTCTTTCTTGTTTATTTCGGCATGAGTTCATTTTTCTAGCTGTGTCTTGCATATTTCCACTGTACTTGTTGCAAGGGAAGGGGTAACCATCTGCTACTAAATAGTCGGTCTTTTTTGTAAAGATTCAATGCTGTGCTACACGAAGCAGGCTGTCTCGCGCTTCTCGAAAACTTCATTGCGGATCAGTAATTTAAAACAGCGAGTTGTGGAGCCTCCCGACTCAGAAGTTGGACAGTGGCAGGACTTCAACGCGCTGTTTCAAGCGAACTCACTAATGAACACCGACTGGGTTTCATTCGGTTCCTTTCGTTTTGTTTCCTTCTCTGCCTAAGCATTGTTGTCGCTGTTTCACTTTTATTGTTCATATACGAAAAATGTCTGCATTTAAACCGGGATTTGGCAACAATAAGAGTAAAAATTGTGAACAAACTGAAATTAAGGTAGAAAAGCTTTTAGCTCTAAATTAGATTTCCGTTGATTTTTTACCTTTGCTTTTGGAGTGCCTGCAGAATTTTCGCCTTTGTTAGTTTAACATTGCACTTAGAAAAATTAAATGAAAAATGATTTTACGTTTAAAAATCGCCCTTTTAATTGAACATTTACAACTGCAACTGCCTGTGTTTTTATTTTTTTTTTTTTATACAAATAATTAATTTTTTTTATATATGTATATACTTATATCGTTTCCTTAATATATAAAGGTACTAACATTATTTTAAAAACCGAGTTTTTTGTAGATCTTGGTAGGTCACCCACTAATACACCATTGATGAAAAAATGTGTGTGCTACGATTGAAAATAAAGCAATTACAAAATAAAAGACATACCTCACTTTAACTTTAATTTTTATTAAGTTTTTTCGATCTCCTGTAAAGTAATACAAATGGTAGATAGGGCGTTTCTATATTAAGGTAACGATCCTTTTTTTTAATAGAAGGCAGCGTCACGCCCTTAAAAAGAAAAAAAGTTTACGTGGCTAAGCTAATGGACTGATTTCAATGAAGTTTGGTTTGAGAATAGACTGAACCCTAAGACAGATTTTTAGAAACTTTAAGTTATTTAAGAGGCGTGGCATCGCCTCTATTTGGAAAAATCGCTGACACGGCTGAGACGCCTCATCGAGTTTAATAAAATTTGATATGGAGATGGATTCTCCACGGCTATATATTTGGACCAATTTTTGATGAAATTTAGTTTGGAGATAGATTGAATCTTAAGACGAAAAAGTATTTGCTCCGCTAAGCTAATGTACCAATTTCGATGGAATTTGGTTCAGAGATAGATTGGTTCCTGAGGAAAGGAATTTATTTTAAGTGGACGGTGCCCGCCCCAACATGTTTTCGCAGCTAAGCTAATGAACCGATTTTGACGAAATTTGGTATGGATATAGATTGCACCCTTAGGAAAGGAAATATATAGAGGTAGAAAGAAAGTATCAAGATACCATAATTTTTGGAAGCGATGACAGAAAATAGTTCTTTCCAGTTCAGTTTTTTAATATCTACTAAAAATATTTTTTGCTACTTTTATGCGCACTTCATTAAAACATACATTTTTGACTTAAGCTTAGCCGATGTTTCACACAATCGAATGCACGGAGTTGAGAAACACACAGCTTCGTACTCTTTGTTTGTGGTAGAGTGAGGATCATACGAGGGCAGGTCAATAAGTCTTTAGAAAAATATAGAAAAAACATTTTTATTTGGGTATTTTTTTTTATTTTTCAATATAGTTTCTTTCTAGTTCAATAGACTTTGAAAAAAGTTCTTCCAACTTTTTTAAGCCTTCAGAAAATTAGGATTGTGGTAGTTCCTCATGTGTGCGATGACCTCTTCATTTGACGTAAGCCGTTGTCCGCTGAGCCATTTTTCTAAATTTGGAAATGGATAGTGGTGTATCTATGTTTCATCCACAGTTTCTAGTATGCGCAGAAATTCGTATGGGTCAACTGAGAGCAAACACGGCAGTCATCTCGCAGATATTTTTTTCATGTTCAATTTATTATGCAAAATTGAAATGATGGTAACTTTTAAAACCCCTGTGGCCTCAACTATTTTGCGCAATTATTTAATAAACATTTAAATTCATTGAAGAGACTTGTTTTATTTAAAGAAAAATAAATGTTATTTGCAGAATGATTTTTTATTTTGCTCCAATTGAAATTTGTAATTTTGGGGTGTGGCAACTCTCGTACATCAAAACCACTTAAAGTGGTATATCTTTGTACCTATGGCAGCTACAAGCTTAAAATTTAATATATGGAAGTAAGTATATTGTTTGCACTTAGCCACTTGAAGAATGTGGTCGTGGTTCGAAAACAGGGTGGGGCACTTATCTACATATAAAGCACGTAAAACGCGATATTTTGGTACTTATAGCAGCTACAGTTTCGATATTCGGTAGTTGTATCTATACCGTTTTTGCTTAATACCCTGCAAATGTGAGTGGCATTTAATTCAGGGGCGTGGTAGCCCTAATATAACAAAATCGCTCAAAACGCTCTAATATAAAAAAATCGCTTAAGCGCTATCTCGGAACCTATGGAAGCTATTAGCTTCAAATTCGGTGTTGGGACTTAAATTGTTCACATTTGGCCACTCAAAAATGTAGGCGTTTTTTAAAAATAGGGTGTGACACTTCCCATACAACTAAAATATTCAAAACGCTATATCTTGGCACCTATAGTATTTTTTTTACGATTTAGTAAAAACTCGTTAATTAAATTGGAAACAAACTGATTGCGGCGTTCACAGGTATGATCTAGAAAGCTGAAATTTTGGGAGTATTCCCTTCGGGTTCAATGCTAAAACATAGGCTATTAGGAGCGCAATTTTTTTTAAAAAAAAAACCCCTTCGGGTGTATTTTGTCCGCATTTTCAGCTACATGAAAAATGTGGATATGGTTTGACAACAGTGGATGGCATCTCCCATACAAATAAAACACCTAAAATCTTATATCTTCGCACCTAAGGCAAACTTTTTCTACGTTTTAATAAGTCGCTTTTTTCGTAAAATTTCAACGAAATCGGACATAAACTCTGCCCGCGCCGTTTACAGGTTTGAGCTAGGAAACTCTAATGTTGGGAGAATTATTTTTATTCCTCAAGCTATAATATAGGATAAAATAAACAAACTCCCTCTCCTAAAGTTTGAAAAAAAACACCCTAATACGTATATATAAAAAGCCGTTGCAAAACGGTTCCCTCCCTTTTTAACAGCCATAACACATTATAGTCACTTAATTTTTTTTTTTATTGGAAAGGTTGTAAGGAGCTGCAGAGCAGAATGTTATTATGGTGTATAGTATCTCTGAAGAAGGGACGGTGAACTGATTTCGATGAAATTTAGTATGGAGATAGATTGATCCTTGAGAAAAGGTATTTATTTGTTTTTAAGTGGGTGGTGCCACATATGTTCTCTATCTAAGCTAATCGACGGGTTTTAATGAAATTTGGTATGAAGATATGTATATATATATTGAAGTCTAAAAAAGGGAAATAAGGATAGGGATAAGGAAAAGGATAGGGAATCAAAATCCAATAGTAAAAAAAAGTAAATAACACGTAAACGAACGAATTCAGTTAAACAATTTTTGTTTGCGATTCTATTGGACTTTGAAAACTAAGAAGCCATATGCCGCTCTCAAATTTTTGTTTGGCAAATTGAAATTTTTGAAACAAGAATAAAACAAACTGTAGTTTTCATAGGCAGAGAGTCAGCTGCTGAGAAGTCGAGTGTATAAGATTACAAGATGGGATGTACCGGAAAGATAGTAATACATTTTAGTGAAACTAACTAACCAGGATTACCTTGCCAAAGCCCGTTCCAATGCCTGAATTTTGGCCAATTTTGATATTTTAATTAAATGTGTATAAGATTACAGCTAAAAATGAATGCCAAATGATAGAATTCAAAGAGCCTAAATAAAATATATAGAGGGTGGCATTGTTTAATCCTGTACTAAACATGGGTTGCCACCGGTTTTTTGAGTAAATTTTCTTTAATAAAGATTACAGCTATAAATGTGTGTCAAATGATAGAACTCGATGAGCCTAAATAGAATATATGAGATTTGAATGTATCTGTTTGGGATAGAGAATGGCAAGCAATGTTAGTTACGAATAAATTAAAACTCATTCCAAATGAAATTGAGCTTTGCATATCAGTGACCTAACGGGTTTCTTAAGCCTCCTTTAAAGGCAAAAAAAAAAAAAATACGCGCACATATCTTTTTCCATTAATATTGGTCTCTTCCACTGAATGCAGAAGCTGAAAGAACTTAAAAAACAATGAATTTTATAAAATTCAAGCACAGAAATGGGCTTAAAATTAAAATGGTTAGTGCGGCTCTAAAAAGGCTAAATGTTGGTTGCGATGCTTTTGATCCAAATTTTAGTTATTCTGATTCTTCCGATATATCTGAAACTAAAGAATAGTTTTAAGATATTGTTTTTTATAACTTTCTTTATGGATTTATTTAGTTGCATAACATTCTTGATTTTTCAAACGTGGTCGCACTGTTGGAATTGGAGCTGCATACATATTGTTACGAAATTCCTGTCTCTTAGATGATAATTTCGATCTCTTACACTTTTCTGAGTTTGATCATTGGATTGTGTAGCAATCAAAAACACACAAACTTATATAATTATAAAATGGTTTATTTTAATCAGAAAATTTAGATTTTACACGGTACAATTGTTTATTTCATTAACATTCAAACTCTAATATTAATCTGGCACTGTATAGACAACTGTTTTACTTTATTACTTAAAATTAAATGTCTTACTTTACTTTTAAAATCAACTGTATCACTTTATTGCTTAAATTCAACTGTGTTCAACTACTGAGATGACAACCTTTATATACTACAGTCATCACTCTCTTAATAATCCAGTACCTTCTAGATGGCGTATCGACGTGGAATCCACAATCACTTTCTCGAATAATCCAGTACCTTCTAGATGGCGTTGTACGACGGCGATAATTTCTCTCGGTTGTTGACTTTTATAGTGTACTGCAGCGCCGTTTCGGTTTATCATTTTTAGTACAAAAACAGCACTTGGTCGCTAGATGGTATAAAAGTATTTATCCAGCCAGTGATGCTAGCTAGTATCATTTAGTTTTCTTTTGTTGGTTTTTATGTCGATAATTTTCTGGCGTAAACCAAATTTCGCTACACTGCCCTCCGCTTAAACTTTTTCGTCCCGAACAAAAGTCTCTCCGTCTCTAGTTCAAGGTGCCAGCCTTTCGATGTGGACTACTTTTAATTTACTTTTGAACCCGGGGTATTTTTGGATTCGATACACAATATCATTAATCCTTGTGACGATCCGGTAAGGTCTCTCCCAATGAGTCTGCGATTTAGGAGACAAGACTCGTTTTCGTTGTGGGTTGTGTAGCAGTACTAGTTGACCTTCTTTGAACGCTTCAGTATTTGCTCGCAGGTCATACCGAGCTTTATCTTGAGTACGTCTCCTGATAAGCTCGTGTATATCTGCTAGTTCTTCTCTTTTCCGCGACATGTAATCGTCACCATGGGTCGTTTCTGGGACAACGCTAACTCCGTACTTCAAATCTGCTGGAAGCCTTAAGTCCGTACCAAAAATGGCTTTTGCTGGCGTGACTGTAGTGGTATCGTGTATTGACGACCAATATGCCATCAGAATCATTGGTAGATGCTCATCCCAATCTTTTTGTCCTTTATCAACAACCTTTTTTAATTGCTCCTCTAGAGTACGGTTGAACCTTTCCACCATGCCATCGGACTGAGGATGCAAAGCTGTGGTACGTGTCTTCTGTGTTTCAAGCATGTCACAAACCTCCTTAAAAAGTGTCGACTCAAAATTTCGTCCTTGGTCGGAATGCAACTCAAGTGGAGCTCCATATCGGCAAATCCAATTTTTGATGAAAATGTCTGCCACTGTTTTTGCTTCTTGATTGGGAATGGGATTTAGTTGTGGCCACTTACTGAAGTTATCAATTACCACAAGGATGTATTTATTTCCTGCATTGCTGATTGGAAAAAGGTCCCGCTATATCCATGGCTATCCTCTCAAAGGGAGCTCCAACTTTATACTGATGCATTTTTCCCCAAGTGCATTGCCTTGGTCCTTTAGCAATTGCAAATTGGTCACAACGGCAGATCCAGTCAGCAACTGATTCTTGGCATCCTACCCAATAAAACCGTTTCTTTATTTTCTCTGTGTTTTTTTTTATGCCCAGATGTCCACCACTCGATCCATTGTGATAATCCTCGATTATTTCCTTAAATTTGGCCTTTGGAATAACCAGCAGCTTTGAGCGAATTTTACCATCATCGCTTTCCCAGATTCGGTAGAGACAACCATCATGCAACTCTAAACTTTGTCATTGCGCCCAGTATGCTTTACAGATTTGGCTTTCACTTGAAATTTCATGCCACAGCGGTTTTCTACCCAGCTCCTCATACTTAATTATAGTTGCCAAATCTGTATCACTACGCTGGTCCCATTTAACCTCCTCTTTTGTCCACTTTTCTTCAGGCAAAACGTTCAAAAGGCGCGCATAAATTGTTCCAGCTTTATTTTCCGTTCGTGAATAATGACCGCATTCAACTTTACATGGACGACGGGAAAGTGCATCCGCATTTCCATGTTGGCTCCCTTTGCGATGTTCTATGGTGAAATCATAGCTCTGCAAGCGTTCTATCCACCGTGCGATTTGACCTTCAGGATCCTTGAATTGAAGTAGCTACCTTAATGCCGCATGGTCTGTCCTCAGGAGAAAATGCTGTCCATGTAAGTACTTATGGAAGTGTTTCACGCATTTCATTACTGCCAGTAACTCTCTCCGAGTTACGCAATAATTCCTCTCAGGTTGCGACAGAGTTTTGCTGAAATATGCGACGACTTTTTCTTGTCCATTGATGATTTGGGACAAAACTCCTCCAATACCATGGCCACTCGGATCGGTGTCCAATACAAATTCTTTGCCGGGTATTGGGTACGCGAGTGTTGGCGCTGTAGACAGTAATTCTTTCAGCTTTTGGAATGCAGTTTCCTGTGCATCACTCCATTCGAATTTCCGATTTTTCTGTGTCAGCTCATGTAGACTGCCTGCAACATTTGCGAAACCAGGAACAAAGCGTTTGTAATAAGTGCATAGACCCAGAAAACTTCGCAACTCATGAAGATTAGATGGTCGTGGCCAATTTTTCACAGCTTTTATTTTATATTCATCTGTGTGTATTCCTTCTGACGTAACCTTGTGCCCCAGATATTTGACTTAACGCTGGAAAAGTGAGCACTTTTTCGCACTTAATTTTAGTCCAGCTGCCGCCAAGCGCTCAAACACTTTCTCCAGATTTTTCATATGGTCATCAAAATCTTTTCCCATGATGATTATGTCATCGAGATACACTAGACAAGTCTTCCAATGTAGTCCTTTGAGAACTCGTTCCATTAACAGCACAAACGTAGCTGGGGCGTTACAAAGACCAAACGGCATGACGTTGAACTGCCATAGACCATTCCCAATACCAAAGGCAGTTTTCTCCTTGTCTTTTTCATCTATTTCCACCTGCCAATATCCACTTTGTAAGTCCAGGGTGGAAAACCATGTTGCTCCAGATAACGTATCCAGTGTATCGTCGATTCTAGGTAACGGGTAGCTATCTTTTTTGATGACGTCATTCAATTTTCTGTAATCCACACAGAATCGCATACTTCCGTTCTTTTTCTTGAAAAGTACGACCGGTGAAATCCATGGGCTTTCTGATGGTGCAACGACATTTTCTCGCACCATATCCTCTATAAGGCCCGTCACTTCTTCTCTCTTAGCGAGTGCTAGCCTCCTTGGAGATTGACGAATTGGCTGAAAATTACATGTATCAATGCGATGTTTGACAACTGATGTTCGGCCATTATTTTCTCCTTTGGACGCAAATATCAGCCAATGCTTTTGCAGAAACCTTTTTGCTTTATTTTTGTTCTGTGCAGACAACTCCTTCGTCCATTCTTTCGTCAATACTTCCAAGGCCGACGATTTCGTTAAAGTTGTACCTTGTGTGCTCTGCTGGTCATTTTCACAATTTATCACAGCCGTAACTTTCTCACATTGCGCTATAAGTTTTCCTTTTTGCATCCATTTTGGCTTATTTGTTGGATTCAAAATTCGTACCGGTATTTTTCTGCCCGTTCTTGTTTTTACTAGCGTCTTTCCAGCAATCAGGTTTTTCTTTAAATTTTTCTTATTTGCTTCCACTACCCACAGATGGCTTGTCCCACAGTCTCCACTTGTTGTAGCCCAAATAATATCTTCGGTGTTGGGTTCAATTCGATAGCGCTCACTTATGTAGACTCTTACAATTGTTAATTTTTGTCCACAGCCAATGTCTAAAGGCAACTCTACATTGGCATACCTTAACGCATTTTTCTTAAGATCCAAAGTGAACCCGTGTCGAATCATGAAGTCCACGCCAATGATAACCTCATCGGTGATGTTTGCAACAATAAAATCATGTTCCACAGTTTTGTTGCCGATAAGAATACTCGCTGTAACTTTTCCTACTATTTGCGCAATTTCTCCTGTCGCTGTTCTCAATTGGATCCCATTTAATGGCGTTACTCGTCGTTTATCAAATAAGTCTCTCCTCACAATTGAATGCGATGCGCCTGTATCCAAAGTAAGCTCACATGGTCTTTCGTTGATTTTTCCAAAGATGGTAAGGCTGTTGGAATTTCGGCAGAGCTTCGAAACTAGACTATGGGACAATCATCTGTGAGAATCAGCTCACACCCGGCTGTACTGACTCTCTTTAGTTTAACGGCTGCTGTTCGCTTCCATTTTCGCCATCGTCCACCCTATTTCTAATTCTTCTTCTTGGTGAACGTGATGCAGATCGTTTACGAAGTGATTTGCAGTCACGTGACATGTGTCCCCTGCTTACCACAGTTGTAGCATTTTCCGCTGATGCTACTGCTGGCGAACGATGAATTTTTCTTTTCAGCCTCCACCTCCATCCGAGTTTTCAGTGATGGACGGCATGTCAACGCAATCGTTTTCTGAGTGAAGGTAACCGTTACTGTTTCGTTAAATATTATCTTCGGGTTCCTCATTGTCTCGTGTTTTGTATCTGAGTCACTTATGCCGTCAATAAACGCCTCTATTTTGAACTTTTCAGCTACGACACTTAACACGTCAGGATAGGAAAGGTGTGCCAATCGCTCAATATCCCCAGCATACTCCTGCAAGGACTCACCAGATCTCTGGATACGAATTTTCAACTCCTTTCTGTGAATCTGCTTCATGTGGTCACTGCCATATTTTCGCTGTAAGGCATCCATCACCGCATTGTAATTTTTCTGCTCCGCCACTGGAACCGTTTGCAATACTTCTGCAGCTGCGCCTTTTAATGACAAAATTAGCGCTGCAGCTGCGCTTTCGTTATCCCAACGATTGTGACCAGATGTTGTTTCGAATTGGAGCTTGAAAACACTAAATGGCGTTGTTCCATCGAATGAGGGTGCCTTAAGCCTCTCTGCGCAGATTTCTCTTATCACGTGAGTGGTTGGTTCGCTTATTTCCAACTGTTGAATCCTTTTATTAACGTCCTCAAAATTATTTTAAGCTTCTCCTTTGAATGATTCAACGTCATCTCGTAACTCAGTCAGTTCGAACAACAGTTTTGATTCATTGCATGGATCTGCGTCGCGTTCAGACTTGCCGCCGGTCCAGAAGCTTATTCCACTTTCGCTGTTGATTCTGATACATCACTATAGAATTCATGCTTTTCCAGGTTTACACCTTGAGCCTCAAGAGCCTGCCGTAAGCGTTTCTGTAACTCCACCTTTCTGCCAGATGATTGCAGATTCAACTGCTGCAACTCCTCCTTCAGTTGATCCACTTTCAGTTCGTCAAACCTAACCATTTTTTTTTAAGTGATTGTTAATTTTTTTTACACAATCCCACTTCTGACATCAATTGTTACGAAATTTCTGTCTCTTAGACGATAATTTCGATCTCTTTCACTTTTCTGAGTTCGATCACTGGATTGTGTAGCAATCAAAAACACACAAACTTATTTAATTATAAAATGGTTTATTTTAATCACAAAAGTTAGTTTTTACACGGTACAATTGTTCATTTCATTAACATTCAAACTCCAATATTAATCTGGCACTGTATAGACAACTGTTTACTTTATTACTTAAAATCCACGGTGTTAAAATCAAATGTCTTACTTTACTTTTAAAATCAACTGTATCACTTTATTGCTTAAATTCAACTGTGTTCAACTACTCAGATGACAACCTTTTTATACTACAGTCATCACTTTCTCGAATAATCCAGTACCTTCTGGATGGCGTATCGGCGTGGAATCCACAATCACTTTCTCGAATAATTCAGTACCTTCTAGATGCCGTATCGGCGTGGAATCCACAATCACTTTCTCGAATAATCCAGTACCTTCTCTCGGTTGTCGACTTTTATAGTGTACTGCAGCGCCTTTTCGGTTTATCATTTTTAATACAAAAACAGCACTTGGCCGCTAGATGGTGTAAAAATATTTATACAGCCAGTGATGCTAGCTAGTATCGTTTAGTTTTCTTTTGTTGGTTTTTATTTCGAGAATTTTCTGGAGTAAACTAAATTTCGCTACAATATATATGATCTATTCTGATTTGTTTTAAAGTCAAGTGAAACTTTGCTAAAAATATCATGCATGCATGCTAGAGCGGTTCAAAAAAAAAGCTTTTTGATTTTTTCACGATGTGTCAGCGGATTACAATAGCCTTATATGTCTGGACAAGCCCCATTACTAGGATTAAGGTTAATATTGAAAACTGGATTAGCGCCCTCTGTTTTAAGTAAACAACCCATTTTCAAAAATCTTGATTTAAAAAATGCTGCAAGTTCTAGAGGTTATAAAATTTTTCAACAAAGTGGGTATGGTTTTCGGGAAACAATCGATCGAAAAATTCAAATCCATGATTGGTTTTTCTTCTTTTTCTTCCTTGCTTACAAAAAAATTGACAATTGACCGGACAAAAGTAAAAAAGTACCGAATTTCAACTTTCTAGCTCCAACACCTCAAATATTATGTTACCGCTGATCCCATGGAACATCATTTTTAATGAACTGATATTCCCTTAATTGAATGCCGAAACCGCATATCATTATCTTATTTCAAAACAAAGATGTCTGCATTTTTCTAAATTAGCAGACCTGATTTTTTTCGAATCGTGGTCGACAAATTTGCATATTAAGGTGATTCAATATTTTTTTTTATTTCAAACAGTTATTATCAACCGTGGAATTCGAATAAGTTTTTCTTCTTCTTCTTTTTTTCTTACAAAAAAATTGAAAATTGACCGGAAAAAAATGAAAAAATTCCGATATTGTACTTTAAAGTTGCAAAATCACCCATATTATTTTGCTGCCGATCCCGTGTTACATCATTTTGAATGTACTGTTATTTGCTTAACAGAATGCCGTAAACCGCATATCATTTTCTTATTTCGAACCCGAGATATCTGCATTTTTCTAAATGGCATGTTGTACCAATTGTAGTCCTTTTTATAAAGTTACACAGTTTTTTGGGTATATTTGTAAAAGCTTTCGAGATTTATAACTTCTCCGTAAGCAAGAACTTGTAAAATATTCTACTATATTTGTTTTGATAAAATAACTGTAAAATATTAATAGTAAAAGCAATATTCGGCCGCAATGACTTTTGAAACACTGTACGTTTAGTTTCTAATAAAAACATAAGTTTTTTCTGAACATATATTAAAGACATTGAAAACATAAAACAAATTTATTGGAAAATATAGAATGATAGCTATCATAATTAAGGACATAAGAATTTCAAATAAATTTTTTGGATATAATAATAATAACAAAAATGTTTATAATCGGACCCCCTATGCTGCACCATCCTTATCTGCACTACGTTATGTTTAGTTCTAAAAAAGTGAAAGTAAAGAGGGATGAAAAAAGAAAAAAACAGCCTTAACCAGTTCCCCTCTATTTGAGGGAACTCCTTTCTAATTTCAAGCAACTTCATTCACAATGTAAGCTTTTACAATCTATAAAATTGTTGTAAAACATTGCAAAATGCGAAGATAAACAAATATTTTTTTCTTCAAATATTGCAATAGAAAAAAGTTCATTAAAAAAAAAATTATGAATATGCGCAGCTTTTTTTTTTTTTTTGCTAACCGTACTGTCGCACATAATATATAAAAAAATTTTTAAATCTGGAGATATACTTTTTTGTTTTTTGCTGTTAAGTATTGCGAAATTTTTGAATTATGACTTTTTCAGCCCTAATTTTTAAAAAATCAGCATAATTCACACATAGAATAAAAGATTGTAAGCAAACAATTTTTGAATAGTACAATTAATTAACTTTATGCCGGTAAATTTCGATACAAACAAATTAGTGAAAGCATTTAATAAAAGTCGATATATTTTGTTCCATCTAAAACTACATTAGGAAAAACCTGATAAAAAAAAAAGTTATGAATATGCGCAGCTTTATTTTTTTATTTTGTTAACCATACCTTCGCAAATGATATATAAAGAAAATTTTTAAATCTGGAGATATGCTTTTGTGTTTTTTTCTGTTAAAGTTTTAAAATTTTTCAATTTTATCATTTTTCATTCTAATTTTTGAAAATTCCGTAAAATTCATATAAGGCCGACAAGAGAAAACTAAACTAATTTTCATAAAGTAGAAATAATGTACTTTCCGCCAATATGCTACATTATTGCATTTTGTTTCAAACAAGTTAACTAGAGCACCCTATCTAACAGTTGCTTATATAAAAAAATTCATAGAAAATTTTTTGAGTACAAAGTTCAACTTTGAGCCCACTGTGTCGCTAAGTCCAAAACAAATTTAAGACTTTTATAGTTTTTTTTTTTCATCCCCTAAGTATTATCTGACGATTGTACTACAAAATTTGTACACAAAAATCCATTGTGCGACGGTAACTTTTGAGAGTTTACGAATTCAATAAAAATTAAAAACAGCCATGGACACCAAAGAGACAAAAGCAAAGTAAGTTTAAACTACAACTTAATTTGTTATATTGTGCCGTCTTTAATTATTTTTATACTTTTTGTGCAGTATTTAAGTATATTTTCATATTAATGTTTGTGCAAGTACCAGTAATGATAACACAGGACCACAAAAAAAAGGTCTTGTAGTTGGAAGATGAGGTATCATGCGGTGTGTATATTGGCGTCCTAAACACGAATCCGAGGTTAGAATATCACCCTCAGATTTTAACATAACCTCAAAATTACACTTTAAAATACGTTAAAAAGAAAGTCCCTCAAAAAAAAAAACAGAAACAAAATCCAGAAGGTAGGCCTTACTTATAATACGTCTTTAGGTGTGCCAAAATAATATCTTACAGTAAAAAATGAGTTTTAACTGCCCACTTTTCCCCCAGCACCCCCATTTACCCACAAAGGGTTAAAAACTCATTTCTCATAAAAATTCAAAATTAATGCATATCTGTAGGTACTTTGGTGCACTAAAGCTGTTAATATCGATAAGAACTCATTTCTACCCCGTTATCGCCCCCCAAACCCACCCCAGTACCTTATTACCTCTCCCCAAAAGTTTTATCGACATTCTGAGTTTTCGTGCACCAAAATACCTGCGGATATGCATTTATTTTGAATTTTTATAAGAAATGAGTTTTTAACCCTTTGTGGGTAAATGGGGGTGCTGGGGGAAAAGTGGGCAGTTAAAACTCATTTTTTACTGTAAGATATTATTTTGGCACACCTAAAGACGTATTATAAGTAAGGCCTACCTTCTGGATTTTGTTTCTGTTTTTTTTTTTTGAGGGACTTTCTTTTTAACGTATTTTAAAGTGTAATTTTGAGGTTATGTCAAATCGAAAGATTTTAAACTGTCTTTATAGTGTCGCAGGCGCTAATACCAAAGTTTTCTTTTCGTTTTCTGTTGTTTCATCACTGTTTTTATTTTTATTATGTGTTTCTATTTTAATATTTGGGCCTAGCACTGACTGGGTGCACAAGGCCTCGCGTAACCTAAAAACGCTTCTTCAAAATTTCAGCACAGTTGCCATAACTTTAGCAAAGACAAAAAAAAGTTGAATCAATTGAACTAGAAATTGAGCTGGTTCACACATTTGTATGAGATTTTGGTTTAACCACGGCTATTGTTTCAATTTTTGGTTGTTTCGAAAAAACTTTTGCTTTAATTATATCAAGTATTTACCGAAGTAAAAAAAAATAATGTTATCGGTTTTTTTTAAGTCGTTTCTGGTCAAATTCAGTTTTACCAGTTTCAAAATCAGCCAAGTCCAAAGAATTGTGTTCAAAACCTAACGTCTAACGTCTTGAAATCAAAACCGATCAAGTCCTCACATTGGTATTATAACCGGTCAAGTCCAAAATTGTTTTTAAACTCGAAACGTATGATCTGACGTGATTTGAGTAAGAAATGTTATAAGCTATTATGTGCGAAATACGTAATAATTTTTCAATAAACATATATGAACATAAGCGTTTTCGGAGTTTTTCCAAAAGATTTAAAAATTGACTTGGCTGCTTTTGCAACTGGGTGCCTCAAGTGTCACACATCTTTTTTACCTTTTGTGTTTTCATAAATTAAAAGTTGTCCCTGAAGAAGGTGGAAATAAAATAAATTTGTCTTATTTGTATTAAAAATAGATCAAAGTAGCCTTAATTTTTAATTCCGAATAACATAAAAATTACAAGACATAACTTTTAGCAATTTCACCTTCAATGACACTATAGCGGGGTCTAAATAGCAAAGATATGTATATACATACTTATTTCCTTTGTTTTGCAAAAAATACAAAGCATTTTAAATAATGTTAGTGAAAATTCTTTCCATTATCACTAAACTAATTAAGTGGTGATAAAGAATTTTTCCACTACCAATAAATTCAGTCAAAAATTAAAAGTTATGTTTTACCTCCATGTCAGATTATAACAAACTCAACACAGTGTTAATTTTAAAATACGTTCTAAGTTGTTAAGAGCTGCTTTTATTTGTTTCTAACTACGGGCCTTGGATTTTATAGCTTTGCTGGAAAACTACACATAATGTTTGCTAAAATGATGATATGTAACATTGCAGTGTAGTTTACCGAGGATAATAGCTTTTTAATTGCAATTTTTGTATTTACTATACAATGGCAGCTTTGTCGCTTTTTGCTCCTTAACCCTGCTTAGTCTCCGAAACGTAACCTTTTTTTAATTTAAATACGATGTTACGATGCGATACGATTTTAAATTTTTTATTTAATAAACAAATAAATATTATTTTATTTAACAAATGTCCTTAAATTACGAAAAAATAGCTAAATATGTGATGTAAGTATAAAACATGTAACAATAATTTTAATAAATAAATATTAGAGGATTATTAAATCAACACGTCTCTCAGGCGTATCGTTATCTTTTCACGCTATAAAATCTTTATCTACTCGTATCCATTGGATATTTGTTTGGCGGCTCTTCTTACGATCTATGTTTTCTCCAAATAGAGTACAAAAAGCTTACGCGTTTGAACCAGTCAGAGAGAGAATGGTTTCTTATAAACTTATGGACTTAAGTTGAGTGGATTTTCATTAGTGGGTGTGGTGCCTTTCCACTATTTTTGCACATCGTATGAGAGAACAATGTGAGCAATTGATTAAAATTTTGCGTTACGGCCATATCTTAAGAAAATTTACTGGGCCATAAGAAAGCGGGCTATTATAAGTAGGTGTGGCCTCACCTATATTAGTTCAACCTTTATTCTTTTCTCAATTTCAATTTTAAAGAAATGTCCTCATAATATTTATTTAATTCATTTTGCTAGCGAATGTTCTTTAAATGTTTGACATGATTCTATATTGTATTGCTACTTCTTATTTTCTTCATTTCAGTTATGAATAAACAAAAGCCTTTCAAATATGTCGAGTGTGAAATCAGAAGGAGCCTAAGTAATCATATTTAAGCAGAACTTTTTGTCACTATGTCCCAACTTCGCCTGTTCCTGTACCTGTGCGATATCAGCACTTTTTTCATTTTTTCTTCGCAACCCGTAGGCATTTAGATACTAAGTACATACATTTACATTAGGGTGATCCAATATTTTTTTTTGCTTCAAACAGCTTCAAAAGTGGCAGGCACACGAAAGGGAAATTCTGGTGAAATTATAGCTTATAATAACTACTATTATTAAACGAGCTAAAATTGTATATTTATATATTTATTTATATATGGCTGAACTTTATTTCGAAAACGGCTGAAGCGATTTTGATAAAATTTCGGGATTTCGTTCATATGCGCACAAAATTAAGATTGGACTAGGTTTAAAGTTTTTCAAGTCTCTAACAGGGGCGTGGCACAGCCCTAAATTTTAATTTTTATTTCATGATAACTCGCAAACCATTCAAGGTATTGCAACGAAATTTGGTAGACGGATGCATATCATAAATATCTTAAATGAAATCAAAAGTGGACGGAATCGGAAAAGTGGGCGTGGTATATTTCAATAATTGAAAACTTTGATTCGATATTACTCGAAAACGGCACCGAGGATTTTCATAAAAATTTTAGAGTTAATACCGCTGAATGAGGTCATTATAACAAGCTATGCCACTATACTGGCAAAACTCGTTGAAGGGCGTGGCACAGCCCACAATATTTATAAACGTTATAATAAGAGAACTACCAACGCAATCATTATGAAATTTGACATGTCAAATATAATGGCTATTGGGTATCTTGTAACAAGAAGTGGGCGAAACGGCACCTGTGGGCGTGGCACCTTCCATACAAGCGAAAATAGTTAAAAGCTACATTTATTGTTCCATGAGAGTAATATTTTTTAAATTTGGTACAGAGATGTCGGTTACTATAAGCTTTGAAACTAAATGGATTTCGATGGGATTGCATCAGTTAGCGTGGCACCTCTCCTACATGCAAAAAATGTTAAGTGTTATATTTAGTGTGCTATGGGCGTAATTTTTTTAAAATTTGGTGCAGTGATGTCGGTTACCATAAGTTTTGAAACTAAATGGATTTCGACGGGAATGCATTTGTGGGCGTGGCACCTCCCATACAAGCAAAACATGTTTAAGGCTACATTTAGTGTGCTCTTGGAGTCAAATTTTTTAAATTTGGTGTGGAGGTGTCGGTTACCATAGGCTTTGAAATTAAATGAAAATTGACGAGATTGCATCAGTGGGTGTGGCACCTACCATATAAGCAAACCACTTTAAATGTAATATTTAGTGTGCCGGTTACTATAAGCTTTGAAATTATATGAATTTTGATGGGATTTCATTAGTGGGCGTAGCACCTCCCATACAAACTTATAACGTTGATGCCATATTTAGCAAACTAAAGGAGTGATCCTAATAAAATTTGGTCTCAATATATTCAGCCTCATTCAACGAGTTTTTCAACTGCTTCATTATTTTTCAACCTCTTTCAACTTTTCTCAACGATTTTCTACATATTTCAAATATTTTCAACGCTTTCAATATTTGATTGACTTTTTCAACCTCATTCAACTTTTTTCGAGTTTTTCAACTTCTTTCAACTGTTTCAACATTTTTCAACCTCTTTTAACTTTCTCAACATTTCCCAAATTTGTCTGACTTTTTCAACCTCTTTCAACTTTTCTCAACATTTTCCATATTTTTTCGAGTTATTCAACCTTTTTCAACTGTTTCAACATTTTTCAACTTTTCTCAACATTTTCCATATTTTTTCGAGTTATTCAACCTCTTCCAACTGTTTCAACATTTTTCAACCTCTTTCAACTTTTTCCAACATTTTCCATATATTTTCGAATTTTTCAACATTATTCAACTTTTTCCGAATTATTCAAACTTTTTCAACTTTTTTCAACACGTTCCATATTTTTTGGACTTTTTCAACCACATTCAAGTTTTTTCGGCTTTTCAACCTTATTCATCTTTTTCCGAGACTTTCAACTTTTTCGAGCTTTTGAATCTCTTTCAACGTTTTCAACATTTTAATATACTATCGAGTTTATCAAACTTTTTCACCTGCTTCAACCTCTCTCAATGTTTTTCAACACTTTTCATATATAATCAACTTCATTCAAATTTTTTTTAACTTGTTTTCGGCTTTTCAACCATATTCAATATTTTTTAAATATTTCCGACATCTCATTCAATTGCATTACATTTTTTCAACCTGAAATCGAAAAACCGAACTTTGGTCGGCCTCCTGGTACTTAATATTTAATGGTGGCTTATCGAACTTTTTTGTTTTCAATACGATTTGTATGGGGAAAATGCTTTACAAAATAATTGTCTCTATATCTCGTGAAAAAAGTCTTACATTAAATTTCTTATAAAAAAGGTCCTTACATTTTTTAGTGAAGCAAACACTTCGTCAGTTAATTAGCTCGGCAGCCGACAATAACGCGAGCAAAAAGGCATCCATGTTGATTTTAAGCTTCACTTAAAATTACACTTACTGTGTTTTTGAGTTTTTTATGAATTTCTGTTGCTAATTAACTGACGAAGTGTTTGCTTCACGAAAAAAATGTTAGGAGCTTTTTTATAAGAAATTTTATGATCTTTCCAATAGGCTAGTTGCCGTTTATGTTAGATTTTTTTTCACGAGATATAGAGACAAATGGGAACATGTTTACTTTAGCTGACATTCTTTAATTTTATTTTTTTTTTTTTTTGTAAAAGGGGGTTAAAAACAAAAAAATATAAAATTAAAAAAAAAGTCGCTCGGATCTAGGATCGAAGATATAGACATCGGAAGTTGCGGAAATGAGCAAAGCAAAACAACAAAAATCAGAAAATATACTAAAGCCCAAAAAAAAAATCTGTTTTTCGTTGTTTTGTTTTTTCGTTTTTCATACGAATTGAACTAAAAAACGAAGTGATTGTGCGGTTCGCAGGTTTGATCTAGGAAGCTGAAATTTTGGGAGAATTTTCTTCAAACTCGATTCTATCATATAGCCACACATCAACGCAAATTTAAAATAAAATAAAATAAAAATACCTCCTTCGGGTGTATTTTTTCCGCATTTTTAGTCACACGAAAAATGTGGGCGTGGTTTTACAACAGTGGGCGGCGACCCCCATTCAACTAAAAACCCCAAAACGCTATATCTTGGCACCTAAAGCAGACTTTTTCTACGTTTTAGTAAGTCGGTTTTTTCGTTAAATTTCAACAGAATTGGACATAAACTCTGTCCACGCAGTTTTCAGGTTAGAAATGGAAGCTCAAATGTTGGGACAATTAGTTTTCTTCCTCAAGCTATAATATAGGAAAAAATAAACAAAATCCCTGTCCTAAAGTTTGAAAATAAAACACCCTAATATACATACGTATGTACATAATTTAATCTTCCGTTGGCGAAGGAGACTCTTGTACATATGTAATTCAGCTAAGCTCTTTCCTTCATGGTTATTCGGTCAACCTGAAATGTAAAGCATCGCCGCATTGAATTACAAATTGTTTGAATTATTTGCTATTTGGATTTCGGTTCAGGTTTAGGGTTCAAGTTCTGTGCTGGTTTTCTTGATTTGTGAACTTGGAAATTTGTGCGATTCGGTGGCACACCATATCAGTTCGACGTACATAGTATGTCAGCCTTGGTTGTTCTAGCGTAATTGACGTGTTAACCATTTTTCTACGCATTTTCTTTCTCATTTCATTTTATTTTCAATTTATCGCACGACAAACGTTAAAGCTTTCGCTTATTTTACTCGTGCTGCTTGAATGATGCCGGCGGCAAACTTTCCTTTCTCAGCAAGGCACACACAGAATGTTACACCCGTGTGTGAGACATGCAGACGCTTATTTGTGTACATTAAAACACAATCTTCCGGATACAAATACGAACTCCTGCAAATATAAAAGTGTTACCTTACTAGCGAAAGTTGTCAAAATTCGAAATACACAGCAGTATCGGCGTTTCGTCGACGAAAACTGCCCCAGATACATAGACTCAGAGCTAGTGATCGATTTACCTTTGTCATTTTGAAACTTAGGAAATCTGAAGATCTGTGGCTTCTTGGACTTACATATTTTCGAGAAGCTTAACTTGCGAAAATCAACTTAAGTCGTTAGCTTGGGCAAAATATCGATGAAGCGGTTTCAAATCTTGACGACTTATCAGATACGTTGAAAGAGCAACATTATCCATAAAATATGCAACGTTGTGTCACGAACTGATCAGGGGAAAACCTTCACTTTGCTTTAAGCAAATTATGACATTCAATGCCCTTTTGAAGTGTCTGAGGTTGAAATTATTTAACTACTTGAAGCTTAGTGTAATGAACACGATTCCATCAAAAAACTCAAAACGACCGACCATGAACATGTACCGTTTTGTTCGCCCACTTCTTAATTTGTTCGTGCACACAAACGTTTTCGTTGTATTTATTGGACCGAGATTGGTCACATAGCGTAAACCAACTGGCAATGAGCTTCAGAACTTATTAAAAAATAAATATGTATTGTATCGTATTAAAGCAAAGTGGGAAATCGTCTATCAAGAAAACTGACTTTTGTTGAAGAACTGATTTTTTTCAATAAGTCACACAATATTACAAAAATTTATTTTATGAACTTTATATCATTATTACCCATTCTGTCTGAGTTCAGCACCAGTTTTGTCTATAATATTTGCAAAGATCCAATGAGAATCAGACATTAAATTTTAATGTTTGAAAAATAAAATTGAACTTTCATTAACCTAAGTAGAAAGTTCCGTGACAGGATAGTAATCCAGATTTAAAATCCCTTTCTTACATTCAATATCAGAAACAAGATAAAAAGCTAAACATTTTCCCTTTAATTTAATTAATTCAATGTTAGCTTACGTATTCGGGTACCAACCCATGAAGAGTGTTGGTCTGGTTTAAATAGGCTTTCTATCTTCCTCTAACTCTGGCTAGCTTTTTCAATTTTGTAGCTCAAATGAGCTCAGATGTCCGGGATCACCTGGTCTCTGAACTTATATATAGAGAAAGAGAGAGCTGAGACTCCAGTCATCAGGCACATCACATCACACATCAGGCCACAAGTATACAACCACTTTTTTTGACAATAACTTATGACAAGAAATATAGTTTTACTGCGAATGAAAAATATCCTTCAGCATGTAAGCTACAATTCGAGAGAACTTAGGATCGAGGAAAAATCCACCTAGACAGCTTCTTTACCCCAATAATATGAAAGTAAATAATTTAATTTCTCTGTAAAAGGTAAAAGTGTTCGAAGAATTGAGTCTTTTCGATTATCGCGACGTGGTGCACTCTGAATTCCTTCCAAAAAAAACAAACGGTAACTCTGAATTCCTTCCAAAAGAACAAACGGCAAATAATGACTTTTATTCAGGCGTAATGAAGAGCTTGTATGAAAACAGACAGATTGTGGAATGGCAACTTGCACCACAACCAGAGGAGTCAATTGGTTTGGGCTAGTGGGGCATTGGCCCCCTCCAAAGGATCTGATATTATTATAAATTACAGCGATTCATTTCAAAATATCATCGATTCGATATGCTATTTAAACTTTCGCCCCCCAAGCTTTTTGTGAAATGACGCTACTTACCAAAACAATGCACCATTGCATTATGCCATCATTCCGCACAAGTTTTTAGTCAATAATTAAACGGATGTAAACGAAATTCGCTGAAGGCTAAAACTCAATCAGCCTACGGAAAATGTATGGGGGGCTGGATCAAGCGTTGGCGTAGTTGTATTGCAAGCATTGGGACCTACTTTGAAGACCACAAAACAAATGTTGATGAATAAATAACTTTGTTTCATGCCAAGGTTTCCATATAAGTATATCACCTCAATGAAATTAAGGCAGCGACGACCCCAATCATAGTTTTTCTGCTTACGGCGCTTTTAATGTTCAATATATTTATTTAGCCATAAGTATGGGAATTGTCCGTCCCGTCCTTTTATGCTCCTCTAGCACCTTTTCTGATGGTATGACCAGCACTATAAGAAAAAACAGACATCATCAGCCATCAAGCAGCCATGCTTCACCCTAATATTTAGTTTCATTGGAGTGAGATATTGTTGTTCTGGACGATGTGGGACTAAAACCTATCGTAGTGCGTCTTAAAAATGATAATAAGTTCGTTAAGATTATTTCTTGTTTCCGGTGAGTTATAAATCGACTCTCTATGTATGTTATGGATAACAGTTGTGAAGCCTGAATGAAACTTCGCTTGCCATTCGTACATTGGCTTCAGCAAAATACGAACACTGACTACATGATCCGTACATGAGCGATTTATACGAAAGCCGGCTTGCTGTCTGCGCAGTGAGTTCCAGAGTTTGTTTTGAATACGATTGAGAACAACTTTTGTTTGTACTTTAGAGAATGAGCTCAGAATAGTGATTCCTCTTTAGCTATTCAAAGGGCAAGTTCACTTTTTTAGGAATTTTAGCAAGCAATCCTTCGTTAGGTAGTCCAGCTTATTTACGAATGACTTTAAAAAGGGAAGAAGTAGTTCCGCCATTAACATTAGTTCTATTATATGCGGATTCAGATGTTAGTAGAATACCGTTTTTACTTTTGATTGGACGTGATGCTGGAAAATATTTAAGTTCATAAAAAAGTTGTGATGGAATATAACAAAGCCCAGCTGGTGCTTTTGTTTTAACTTTAACTTCTTTGGGAAATCAAGCCTCTTTTTTTTTGCAGATGCAATAACTTCACATTCCAAAAAGGTATAAAACTTAGACCCAAATTAGCATTGCAACCTTTAAAGTATTCTAATACCGTTATGTTCTAAAAACTTAGTTCTTCACGGGATACGCTTCTATGAACTCTTATGCTGACGGTATTTGCACGAATTTGGCAATGTATTTTCGAAACTTGTACCAAGTCGTGATACTGTGAATGTGTGGGGTGTAATTGTGGGATGCTGTGCACTGAATGTAGGAGCACATATGCGTAAGTGTATGTGGATGTTCATACATCATTATGTCTCAAGCGCAAATGATGCTAAATTAGATTTTATGTGTATATTTATTTGGGACGAACGCAATGGTAGTGCAAAAATTGTGGGAGCAAGGAGATTGAAGAAAAGAGCAGCAGCAGCATCTACACACACATGCTGCCAAAGCTGGGGCATGAAACGAGCTGAAGCTGAAACTGTAAATGAAGAAGCCGAAGCGAGCTGCTACGGATATCTTTGATGAAAAATTTGAATACATTATCTCAAAATGCGAATTTGATTTGGGAATATGTTACAGCTTACGATTAATTAAACCACAACCGCATTCTGATGATTTGCAAATGGTGAAGAATTTTCGCAAGCAAAAAGTTTAATAATTCAATTTATTAGTACAGAAGCAGTGAATTAGAATGTTGTACATATGCATATGGGTTATGAAAATTTATTGAAAATCTTCAATAAAGTTAGCAAAGACCTTTTGTTCAGAAGCGTGCTCTTAACTACACAATACGCGCAATGAATGCGTAAATATTTCTAAATTACACGGAGAAAAATATTATTATATTTTTAGAAACAATAATAGAACTTGAAACTTTTTGTTTACTTTTGATAACAAAGGTACAATAACAACTTTAGAATATAGACCTACATTTCGATTTCTTGATTATATGTTTATGTTGTTATGCACGGTCGTTAGCGTGTTAAATAAAAAAAGGCCTTGTATTAAGATTGCATTGTACTGCGCTGTTAAAAGGCCCTTACTCCAACTTTTTTAAATGCTTTCTTATATCGTTCTAGAATCGGTCTGAAAAAAATTCACCTTTCTATGTCATTATGGAGTCCAAAATCCAATTCAATGATGAGTTATATTGAATTTATATTAATAATTGAACAATTTTTATATTGAACTTTTTTAGTCATTTTTATTCAACAAACATGACAAAGATAACAAGTGGATCAATTTAACCTGGTAATTGGTGACATATGTTTCGGCTATTATCACGTATATACATATTAATAAGCATACACATTAGGGTGGTTCTGAGGGAAAAAAAATTGAGCTGCTAATGATGATCTAGTCAGAAAGATCTCATTATCTCTTATTGGGTATAATGGTCAAACAGTGAAAAACACCATTCCTGAAAATTGAAAAACAAAAATATTCTGAAACACATATTTTATAGTTGAAATAAACGACAAGAAACAAATAATTTTTTATGTACCTACGAGTAAATATTTTTAGTTCTATAATATACAAAATATATTATTAATTTTGTTTCGTAAAATCGCAATAACTCCGAAAATTTGAGCTATTTATCTATAAAATAAACACTAAAAAATCAATTTTTTATATTCTACTAGTTTCATTAATCCATATTTTTGTATCTTAAGCAAGCTAAAAGTTATAAAAGATAAAACAGATTTCATATCCACAAGCCACGCGATGAAATATTTATTTTTATTGCAAAATGTTCGTCCGACACTATTAAATAATAATCTACAGTAAAATAAAACGTTACCTACTTTTTTGTTTAGGCTGTGCTTTAAAACACCAAGGCGTAACAAATCGGTTATATAAAAGCTGTATCTTTAACTGAACCGACTGCACCATTTTTAGCCTCATACTGAAAAACATAAATAAGTACTTATTTACATTTGTGGAAAGTTTCATTGACCTAGTTTTTGAGATAAATTTAGCATTTTTGAGTTAAAAAGAATGGAATAATTAAAGTTTACTTTCTTCCATTTTCAAATAATTGGAAATCATTAGAGATTCATAACTCCAAACTTATTTTATTTTTTTAATTTGTCACCCAATTCCAAAAGCAGTTTTTTTAAGTTTTCATAATTGTTGGCAAATTGCGGAAAAATGCTAACAATTTTCCTATTCATTATAATGATCCAATTTTTTGGTAGATTGAAGATAATATATTACTGATTCGAATTTCAAAAAGTGGATAATCTCACTTTATACGTATCCACGTATTTGTTATTAAAAAATAAAATAGGACTTAACTTGTTTTGCTTCTGTAAACTTTTTTAACTTGTTTTGGACCAGTATTGAGTGCAATGTTCTTTCAAACAGGTGCACAACAAGTTTAATAAATTTTCAGTAGCAAAAAAGTTAAAATCCATTAGTAGAAACTTACCTACAACATAGAATGGATTTTGGACTTTACTAAAAAGAAAAACAACTCTTTTGTCATATTATGTGTGTAATTATAGTTTGAACTTAATAAACTCAGAATAAAACTATTCAAATCAACTTAAAAGATATTAAATTATTCATTACATAAAAACATAGTAACAAATTGCTTAAACTATTCAGAATATCCTCATCTTCTTCATTATAGTAGTTCTAAAATGTCATCATAATCGTTCTGTATCTGAAACTTGAACGCCGTCAGGTAAATCTGATGAAACTCCAGGGAGGGTACATTGCATATTAAAAAATTCAAATTCTTGTTTTCGTTCCACCTAGCACCCTCATGTAATTCGAGTAAAGTTTTGACGTTTTTAGCTTATCAAGATTAACATTTACTCCTATTGGAAAATTTGATATCTTGTTAATTTGAGTTTTAAGCGATTTGCTTCTTGTTGCAACAGCTTTGGCCTCACCAGAAGAAAAATTGTAAAATGGTTCCCCTTGAACAAGAATGATTTTCTCTTTGTCCATCCGTTTGTAACACATTTGTAACACATAGAAGGAGGCGTGGCAGGTATGGAAAAGTATATATTTTCTTGATCAGCGTCACCACCTGAGTTGATTTAGCGATGTCCGTCTGTCTGTCTGTCTGTCTGTCTGTCTGTCTGTCTGTCTGTCTGTCTGTCTGTCTGTCTGTCTGTCTGTCTGTCTGTCTGTCTGTCTGTCTGTCTGTCTGTCTGTCTGTCTGTCTGTCTGTCTGTCTGTCTGTCTGTCTGTCTGTCTGTCTGTCTGTCTGTCTGTCTGTCTGTCTGTCTGTCTGTCTGTCTGTCTGTCTGTCTGTCTGTCTGTCTGTCTGTCTGTCTGTCTGTCTGTCTGTCTGTCTGTCTGTCTGTCTGTCTGTCTGTCTGTCTGTCTGTCTGTCTGTCTGTCTGTCTGTCTGTCTGTCTGTCTGTCTGTCTGTCTGTCTGTCTGTCTGTCTGTCTGTCTGTCTGTCTGTCTGTCTGTCTGTCTGTCTGTCTGTCTGTCTGTCTGTCTGTCTGTCTGTCTGTCTGTCTGTCTGTCTGTCTGTCTGTCTGTCTGTCTGTCTGTCTGTCTGTCTGTCTGTCTGTCTGTCTGTCTGTCTGTCTGTCTGTCTGTCTGTCTGTCTGTCTGTCTGTCTGTCTGTCTGTCTGTCTGTCTGTCTGTCTGTCTGTCTGTCTGTCTGTCTGTCTGTCTGTCTGTCTGTCTGTCTGTCTGTCTGTCTGTCTGTCTGTCTGTCTGTCTGTCTGTCTGTCTGTCTGTCTGTCTGTCTGTCTGTCTGTCTGTCTGTCTGTCTGTCTGTCTGTCTGTCTGTCTGTCTGTCTGTCTGTCTGTCTGTCTGTCTGTCTGTCTGTCTGTCTGTCTGTCTGTCTGTCTGTCTGTCTGTCTGTCTGTCTGTCTGTCTGTCTGTCTGTCTGTCTGTCTGTCTGTCTGTCTGTCTGTCTGTCTGTCTGTCTGTCTGTCTGTCTGTCTGTCTGTCTGTCTGTCTGTCTGTCTGTCTGTCTGTCTGTCTGTCTGTCTGTCTGTCTGTCTGTCTGTCTGTCTGTCTGTCTGTCTGTCTGTCTGTCTGTCTGTCTGTCTGTCTGTCTGTCTGTCTGTCTGTCTGTCTGTCTGTCTGTCTGTCTGTCTGTCTGTCTGTCTGTCTGTCTGTCTGTCTGTCTGTCTGTCTGTCTGTCTGTCTGTCTGTCTGTCTGTCTGTCTGTCTGTCTGTCTGTCTGTCTGTCTGTCTGTCTGTCTGTCTGTCTGTCTGTCTGTCTGTCTGTCTGTCTGTCTGTCTGTCTGTCTGTCTGTCTGTCTGTCTGTCTGTCTGTCTGTCTGTCTGTCTGTCTGTCTGTCTGTCTGTCTGTCTGTCTGTCTGTCTGTCTGTCTGTCTGTCTGTCTGTCTGTCTGTCTGTCTGTCTGTCTGTCTGTCTGTCTGTCTGTCTGTCTGTCTGTCTGTCTGTCTGTCTGTCTGTCTGTCTGTCTGTCTGTCTGTCTGTCTGTCTGTCTGTCTGTCTGTCTGTCTGTCTGTCTGTCTGTCTGTCTGTCTGTCTGTCTGTCTGTCTGTCTGTCTGTCTGTCTGTCTGTCTGTCTGTCTGTCTGTCTGTCTGTCTGTCTGTCTGTCTGTCTGTCTGTCTGTCTGTCTGTCTGTCTGTCTGTCTGTCTGTCTGTCTGTCTGTCTGTCTGTCTGTCTGTCTGTCTGTCTGTCTGTCTGTCTGTCTGTCTGTCTGTCTGTCTGTCTGTCTGTCTGTCTGTCTGTCTGTCTGTCTGTCTGTCTGTCTGTCTGTCTGTCTGTCTGTCTGTCTGTCTGTCTGTCTGTCTGTCTGTCTGTCTGTCTGTCTGTCTGTCTGTCTGTCTGTCTGTCTGTCTGTCTGTCTGTCTGTCTGTCTGTCTGTTGAAATCAGGTTTACGGGAAAACCAAGAGAGCGAATTGAATCAAACTTTCACACACAGGTCACATCTTCTTACAGGCATCTTGCTATTGAAAATTGGCGAAATCGGTTAACGGACACGCCTACCGCCCATACCCTATGTATATATACCCAGGTCAATTTTGAAAAAAGTTGCAGCGATTTTGATGAAAATTGGTGATTTGATGCACATGTGAACAAGATTAGGATTAGGTTACCTTTCAAGCTTTCAAAGCTTCCTACAGGGACGTGGCACAGCCCTAAATTTTAACCTTTATACCACCATATCTCGTAAGCCGTGCAAGATATTGTTATGAAATTTGGTAAACGGGTACATTTCAAATGTGTCTTGAATTGTGATAAAAGTGGGCGGAATCGTAAAAGTGGGCGTGGCACTTCTGAACAGTTAAAAATTTTGATTCTATATATCTCAAAAGTGGCTTAAACGATTTTCATAAAAATTTTGGAGATGATGCCGCTGGAAGCAGTCATCAATACAAGCTCAGCCACTTTACTAAAAAAACTCGATTAAGGGCGTGGCACAGCCCACAGTATTTATAAACGTTATATTAAGAGAACTAACAACGTAATCGTTATGAAATTTAGTAAGGCAGATATACTTGCTGTAAGGTCTTTTATTACAAAAATTTGGTACAATAGTACCTGTGGGCGTGGCACCTCGCATGTAAGCAAAAACTGTTTATTGTTATAAATAGTGTACTAAGAGAGAAATCTTCATAAAATTTGGTGTTTAGATGTTAGTTACTATAGGCTTTAAAAATAAATTAGTTCTGACAGAATTGCATCAGTGGGCGTGGCACCTCCCATATTAACATAAATTTGAAAGCGCTGCAAACTATTGCAGCAATTGCTATGAAATTTAATGAAAGTGGTTCAGTTGCTATAGAGTATATCTGAATTAAAAGTGGCTGAAATAGCACCAGTGGGCGTGGCACCTCCCATAAAAATAAAATACGGTAAGTGGAATATTTATCGAAATAAGTGAGCAATCATACTAAAATTTGGTGTTAGGGGTTTGCTTATGAAAAGCTATTTCTGGATCAAAACCGGGCTGGATTGTACCAATGGGTGTGTCACCGCCCTAAATTTTAAATTAAACTGCAGCATATATCGCAAACTATACAAGCTATTGTGCTGAAATTTAACATGAGGATGTCGATCACAAATATAATTTGTTGAACCAAAAGTGGGCGGAATTGAAGAAGTGGGCGTGGCATATTTCAAATTTTTCATTTTTATTCGATTTTTTCAACATTTTCCATATTCTTTCGAATTTTACAACCCTTTAACTTTTTCCAATACATTCTATATGTATTTGTTTTTTTTTCAACCTCTTTCAACTTTCTTCATAAGTTTCTTTATTTTTTCGACTTTTTCATCAATTTTGAATAGTTTCAAATTTTTTCAACCTCTTTCTTTTTTTTTAGAGTTTTTCAACCTTTCTCAACTTTTTTCAACATTTTGCATATATTTACGACTTTTCAACATTTTTCAACCTCTGTCAACCTTTCTAACATTTCACACTTTTTTTTTGACTTATTCAACCTCTTCAACGTCTTCTTAACATTTGATGAAAAGGTACTTTCAGTGCAGTGTAGGGTATGTGAGTTTCGGCCTCGCCGAAAATAACACCTTAACTTGTTCTTCTTGTGATAATAATTTCTTTTAACTTTTGGAACTTGAAGTGCCATTGTTCAGGTGGCTTAATTTTATCATCTCCTAATGCTTTCCAGTCTTGAACAATTCATCTTTCTCCTAAAGGAATAATAGTACAGTATTTTTCCATTATATCTATATACTTCCGCGGATTTCCAATTATTTTTCATTTACTTGACGTTAAAAAACTATGATCATCACTACGATTGAGGAATTAGCTGTTTTTGCAACTCATGTAAAAAATAACTCGTTTTGCTTCTGTCTGCTGATAAGAATTAACTTCTTTTGCACCTGCTCACATACTTTTCGGCTGATTTTAACATGCTCTTAATATTTTTTTAACTCTATTACATGATTAGGGGGCGTTCAAGTATTACGTAACGCAATTTGGGGGGTGGGGGTCTTGCAAAACGTTACGATGAGTTACAGGGGAGGGGGGGGGGGGGTTAGAGCAACGCGTTACGTAACGTTGTTTTTGAAGTGAAATTACTTTAGTTGGTAGTGATTTGAAATTAGGTGTGTATAATGAAACTCTTTCATTATGTGTATGTTTATTGGATAGCTACAGCCAAAACATTTTATTAAAATGATAAAAGTTGACAGAATATAGATAAGATACAGCAATAAATGATATATTAAATTAAAGCATTCAACAAGCAGACTGTCATCTTCGAGATTAGTTAACCAAAACCTGAGATATAAGCGTGGAAAAATTTCCTATTTTGATCATTTATTGCTGTAGCTGTTCTAGATCCCATCAACTTTTATCATTTTAATAAAATATTTTCGTCTCATTTTTCGCCATGTTCACATATTTTAAACTTAAGCTAATGTTTGTTACATTATGTGTGATTGTTTGTTAAATAACAATATCTTCGCTGAAACTCACATACCCTACACAGCACTGAAGGTACATTTATTTTAATTAATGTTAAAAAGACGTTGAAGAGGTTGAATAACAGACAGGAAATGTTAACACAGGTTGAAAGATGTTGAAAAAGTCGTATATATATGCAAAATGCTAAAAAATGTTGAGAGAGGTTGAAAAGTTCTAAAAATGTTGAAAAGGGTTGAAAAATGTTAAAACAATTCAAAATCGATGAAAAAGTCGAAAAAATAAAGAATAAAGAAATTTCATCACAATATCTTGCACGGTTTACGATATATGGTCGTAAAGAGGTTAAAATTTAGGGCTGTGCCACGCGAATCTTTGGAAACTTGAAACCTAGCCTAATCCTAATTTAGTTCAAATGTACACCAAATCACCAAGCCTCATCAAAATCGCTGCACTTTTTTTCAAAATGGGATTGGGCAAATATACATAGAGTATGGGCGGAAGGCGTGTCCATTAACCGATTTCTCCAATTTTCAGTAGCAAGATGCCTGCAAGAAGGTCTGACTTGAATGTGCTAATTTTATTCAATTAGGAAAACGTTACGGCGCGTTACATGGGGAGGGAGGGTCAAAAATTTTCAAAAATTACGTTACGTAATATTTGAACGGCCCCTTATTTGAAAGCCATGGAGCTAACGAATTAGGGTTGTAACGGAGCTCCGCATCCGCAAGTTCGGAACTTCCGTTTGATATCGTACAATTTTAATGCGGTAAATCGGAGGTATAACGGAAGTCATAAAATCAAGCTTAGAGCTTACAAAGTGGTAAATTCGGTGTTTAAGCTAATTCACATTTTATTTTTTGTGCTGGTAAGTGGCTAAAATAAGATTAGCTCGACCATAGCTAGAAACTTATTTATTTTTTTTAATTAGTTTCATAAGAAATGGTTATGGGTACAACCTAGTATGAATTTCGTTTGTACAGATTTTGAAAGTAGACCACTTCAAAAATATCTTGTTGAAATTTCACTAAGATTCAAGCTCTCTAAGTATATTTTTGCACTTTATTTGAGCGCACTCTTCACTCTCCTTTCTCTCGAATCTACTTTTTTTCATACGGTGCCAGTCTTTTCTCGAAAATTACTGAGCCGATCCTAAAAAATTTTTTGCAAAAAATATAATAATTTTGGTTCAGGTGATAGCCACTGTCATGCTGAATTTAAATTTTTTGTTTTTGTGTTTCATGGGTTAAGTTGACACCAATTGTTTATGTATGACTACGCAGATGGCAATATTTTGCATACATATAATTTTAAATGAATTAAAAAAAAAATTTGTTAGTGTATTGCAGGAGTGTATTTATTGATCCTGAAAAGAATTATAACCATATATTTTACTGGTGGTGGAATAATAAAAATAGCTCCTTCGGCTGGAAATCTAGGTTGCCTCCTAATGTTTATTTAATACTAACATTTTTATATTATATTTATATTTTTTATTTTAAATACTTTCAAATTGATTTTCCACCTCCGCTTCCGTTTAAACTCCGCATCCGTATCCGATTCCGCATAGATGACCTCCGTTACAACCCTATAACGAATCCAAAAATACCAATATCTCAAAAAAAAAAAAAATTGTTTAGTCTTTTAACTGCTTTTAGAAATGGGCGACTCATTTGAAACTAAGCAAAATAAAAATTTTGGAAATAAACAGCTGTCATAAGAAAATGTGCTATTCATATTTATCAAAATAATACTATTCTATCTATGTATTGTGTTTCGTGATACCAAAATAGCATAGTATCTGTTAGATCGATGGCCATCGATTTTAACTGCGAAAGCTGAGGACTGAATCTGATTGTCTGTGTGTCTGTCTGTCAAATCACGTTAACGGGGAAATCAAGCAATCTAAATGAATAAAATTTGCAAACAGGTCACACCTTCTAGCAAGCTGCTTGGGATTGAAAATGGGTGAGATCTTGATGTAACTTGGAGATTTAGTGCACATGTGAACCAAATTAGACTTGGTTCAGGTTTCAAGTTTTCAAAGTCTCTTGCAGGGGCGTGGAACAGCCCTTAATTTTAACAAATGTATGTAACGCTATATCTCGTAAACCAAACCAATTATCGCGATGAAATTTGGTAAAGAGATACAGATTATACATAGCCTGAATTGTACTGTGTGGTACTTTTCAACAATTGAAAATTTTGATTCCGTATTCCGATTTTCATAAAATTTTAGAGATGATTCCACTGAAAGCAGTCATCAATACAAGCTAAGTCAGTGTATTGGCAAAACATGTTGAAGGCCGTGGCATAGTCCACAGTATTTATAGCCGTTATAATAAGAGAACTAGCAAAATAATAATATCAGTTTTAAGCGCTATTTTAAGTGAAACATTGCAGCAATTGGTATGAAATTTAATGTAGGTGTTTTACATGCTATGAGGTATGTATATCTTAATCAAAAGCTTGCAAAATATCACTAGTGGGCGTATTACCTCTCATACAAGTAAAATACCTTAAGTGGCATAACTATCGAAATATGTATGTGAAAAATCATATAAAAACTTGGTGTAAGAATGTTGTTTATAAAAAGCTAGGGGGTGTGTCACCGCGTCATGCGCCTTATTTTGAGTTTTTGAATCTCTTTCAACTTTTTCCAATATTTTCCATATTTTTTCGACTTTTCCAACATTTTTCAACTTTCTTGGTTATTTTCTATATTCTTCAGACTTTTTGAATTGTTTCAACATTTTCCATATACTTCCGAATTCTTCAGTCTTTTTCAACCTTTCTTATATTTTAAATTTTTTTCAACTTACATATTCAACCTCTTTAATGTCTTTTTAACATTTATTTAAAAGGTATAGTGTGTGCAGTGTACAGTATGTAATTTTTGGCCTGACCGAAGCTAATACCTTTACCAGATTTGGTTTTTTTAAATATATTTATATATTTTACATATAAGTTTTTATTTTCGCAGTAAATTTCGAATATTTTAGTGTCGAATATTAAATCTCTGTGGAAGCTTTAAGCTGAATTTGTGGAAATTAAAGCAGTTTATTGTGAGCTTATAGCGAAAACTGACTCTGCAGTAAGTCTTAAATCGATCTGATTGTGATATAATACATGCGCTTAGGGTTCGCATTATATGAGTAGTAAGTGGAGAGGATTGGGGGTCGTAAATACGAACAAAAGCGGTGAGGCAAGGGGAAGGGTGTCGAGGCCTTTTCGAACGTACATTTTTTTTTTTTTTTTGTAAGAAACGAATAAGAACTATAACAAGTGTTTTCTTCGGCCAGGCCGAAACTCACATACCCTACACTGCACTGATAGTACCTTTTAAATAAATGTTTAAAAGACGTTGAACAGGTTGAATAAGTCGAAAAAAAATTTGAAATGCAAAAAAGGTTTACAAAGGTTGAAAAATGTTGAAAAAGTCGAAAACATATGCAAAATGTTGAGAGAGGTTGAAAAATAATCAAACAATTCAAAACCGATGAGAAAGTTGAAAGGGGTTGAAAAATTCGAACAAATACATATAGGATATATTAGAAAAAGTTAAAAGGTTGAGAAAGTCGATAGAATCTGGAAAATGTTGAAAAAATCGAATAGAAATTTAAAAGTTGAAATATGCCACGTCCACTTCTCCAATTACGCCTACTTTTGGTTCAATAAATTATATTCGTGATCAACATCCTCATATTAATTTTTAGCACAATAGCTTGTATAGTTGGCAATATATGCCGTAATTAGCCTTAAAATTTAGGGCGGTGACACACAAAGTTCGATTTTGATCCAGAAATATAGGCCGTCTATAAATTACGTGAGTCAAAATAGGGGGGAAGGGTTCCGGCAAAATCTCACCAAATCTCACCAGGGGGAGGGGAGGGGGGGTCAAAGAGAGTATACATTATTATAGCAGATTACATCTTTATATTATAAGGAAGGGTGGGGGGAGTCCCGCCAGAACTCACCAAAGGGAGGGGGTTGGTCCGAATTTTCAAAAAAACACCTCACGTAATTATGGATGTCCCCATAGCTTTCTATACACAACATTCTAAGTCTTAATTTTAGTATGATTGCTCACATATTTTTATAGATATGCCACTTAAGATACTTTACTTGTAAGGGGAGTGCCACACCCACTTATGTTTTTTCGGCCTCTTTTGATTCAGATATAATTTATAGCAAGTAAAACACCTACTTAAATTTCAAACCAGTTGCTGCAATGGTTCACTTAAAATAGCGCTTACAAATTTATGTTTATATAAGAGGTGACACGCCCACTGATACAATCCCGTCGAAATTCATTCGACAAATTTTACCAAATTTTACGAATATTACTCTTATAGCACACAATCTATACCAATAAACATTTTTTGCTTATATGGGACGTGCCACGCCCCCAGGTATTATTGAAACAAATTTTTATAATAAGAGACCAAGCTTATCTACCTTATGAATTTCATAATGATTACGTTGTTAGTTCTCTCTATACAACTTTTATAAATACTATCGGCTGTGTCACGCCTTTCAACTAGTTTTTCCAGTGTACAGGCCAAGCTTGTATATATGATCGGTGCTGAAAATTTTGTAGCAAAATTCAACAATTGGCTGATCTATCTTTTATTGAACAGTAAACTAAACATAAATTTTCTTATGAAATAAAATATCACATTGATATTCAGAATGGTGTAAGAGTACATAACATGATGTACTTAATTTACACATTACAATTTACATAAATAATAATAAATATAATAGTTCATAAACATATAATATAATTCATCTGATTATTATCTTTTCAAGGCACCCATACAGTGTCCTTATTTGGGATCACACATTTTGTAGCCATTATATAATTTATGGTATCTATTTTGTATGAGTTACTTTTTAATTTTTTATTAAATTGAGGTCTTAAAAAATTCGCTCTGCAGATGAACTGCTGTGTGGCAAATTAAACAGTTTTTGTGAAAAGCAGTAACTTATATTAGAAATCATGAAAACTTTGTTCAGCTGTTACTGATACAGAGTTGCCAATAAAGTGGAAAATGTATTTAATTAAAACAGTGAGAAAAATTATATCAATAACACAAAATTATATGAAAATGGGAAAAGTGTAGCAAAAATTGATACAATTGACACGAGTGGGTAGCAAAGTCGCGAATGTGTTATTTTTTGCTTTATTGTAGCAAACTTACTACGATAGTAGGCGTATGCGTGAACCTATTTCGCATATTTTCAATAGCAAGATGCTTGCAAGAAGGTATGATCTGTGTGTGCCAATTTCATTAAACTAGTATCGCCTGAGATCGAAATTCGACCGTTAGTACTAAATTTTAATCTTGGAAGAAATTAACCGGCCTATTAATATCTAAACGTTTTTTTTTTCATTGACTACACGGTTCAAAATTTAAGTTTAATTTTTCAACCGTCCTCAAAATTTTTTGGTTGAAAACAACATTTATGCTTTTTTTTCTTCAAGTTTTCAACTTTTAAGTATAATTTTTCATCCTATACTAGTTGAAATCAATACATATTTACTGATTTCAACCTGAAAGATGAATATCTCGACGCCCAAATCAATTTTTTTCAACTTTTTGGTTAAAATTGTATACTTATTTGGTTGAAAATTTTCAAATTCAAAAAAATTCAACTTCGAAGTTGATTTTTTGAACCAAAAGTATAAAAACTAAACTTCATGGATGAACAAGTCTTACTTTTTGGTTGAAAAATTGTTTTCAACTTTATTTGATAAATTTTCAACCTTAGAAGTTATTTTCAATTTCTGTCATTCTGACGTCAGTTTTTTACATTAAAAAATTTTCAAATTAAAAAATATTAATTAAAAAGTGTCTAGTTTCTTTAATTAAAAAATAATATAAGCACTAATGGAACCAAACGGAAGGTTAGTTAGGGTAAATTTTGTGAGCGAGGGAAGGTCAAGATACGTGGTCCTACAAAAGACACGTCAATCTGAAGATTATACTTTTGAATTTTCTTATATCTACATATATATGTGCATATCCATCAGATTGGGCCTTTTAGCTGGCCTCGTTTTTTTTTTTTTTTTTTTTTGGAGTACATCTTTCAGCCATAGTTTTTCTTGAAGCTAAGGCTATCTTGAACTCATAATAAAGGTTGTTCAATTGAAATTCAGATAGCTATTTTTTTAATTCGCATTTAAAGTAAGAAATATGTGAAACTTTTCGTGTTTTTTAAAAATTGTCAATTTATTGGGTTTTTACGCTGTAGTCTAAAGACTATTGAGTACATCTTTCAGATATAGTTTTTTTTTGAAGCTAAGGCTGTATTGAATTCATATTAAAGGTTGTTCAATTAAAATTTAGATACCTATTTTCTTAATTTGCATTTAAAGTAAGAAATATGTGAAACTTTTCGTGTTTTTTAAAAATTGTCAATTTATTGGGTTTTTACGCTGTAGTCTAAAGACTGTACATCTTTCAGATATAGTTTTTTTTGAAGCTAAGGCTGTCTTGAACTCATAATAAAGGTTGTTCAATTGAACTTCAGATAGATATTTTTTTTATTTAACTTTATATGCAACATTTCATATTGTTTTTAACTAAAATCCAATTTTAACTATGTCTCCCTTAAAATTTTAATTGTTCCTCCTTGAATATTAATTAAAGATAGTCTTAGCTTCAAGAATAACCATGTTTGAAGAGACTCCTCAAAAAAAAAAAAAAAATAAAATCGAAGCCATGGCGAGGTAAGATGACAGTTTCGATTTTTTTTTTTTTATTTTTTTTTTTTGGAGCAGACTTTTCAAACATGGTTTTTCTCGAAGTTTAGACTATCTTTAATTAATATTCAAGGAGGAAAAATTAAAATTCAAAGGGGACATAGTTAAAATTGGATTTTAGTTAAAAACAACATGAAATGTTACATATAAAGTTAAATAAAAAAAATAGCTATCTGAATTTCAATTGAACAACCTTTATTATGAGTTCAAGACAGTCTTAGCTTCAAAAAAAAACTATATCTGAAAGATGTACTGAACAGTCTTTAGACTACAGCGTAAAAACCCAATAAATTGACAATTTTTAAAAAACACGAAAAGTTTCACATATTTCTTACTTTAAATGCAACTTAAAAAAATAGGTATCTAAATTTTAATTGAACAACCTTTAATATGAGTTCAATACAGCCTTAGCTTCAAAAAAAACTATATCTGAAAGATGTACTCAACAGTCTTTAGACTACAGCGTAAAAACCCAATAAATTGACAATTTTTAAAAAACACGAAAAGTTTCATGTATTTCTTACTTTAAATGCAAATTAAAAAAATAGCTATCTGAATTTCAATTGAACAACCTTTATTATGAGTTCAAGATAGCCTTAGCTTCAAGAAAAACTATGGCTGGAAGATGTACTCCAAAAAAAAAAAAAAAAAAAAACGAGGCCAGCTAAAAGGCCCAATCTGATGGATTTGCTGATATACATACATGTATGGTATTCTTTTCTTTGTGTAACATTTACACTCTTACACCAAAAAAAAAAGGATACCACCGCTTTTATGCTAAAATTGTGCAAATTTTTTCCTTGTACCCTTTAATAAGACTCAGTTGTCTTACGCGGTCGCTTGACGTCATATTGTCATTTTCATGAATTTTGCAGTTAGCGTTTAGTGCATCAAGATCTTCAACTAAAGTTGAATTGTTGTTAAAACTTTTATCATCAATACTTATTGGCTGTTTCTTCCAAGTCCCCGTTTTAGTTAATTTTTCGAAAAATATGACTTAAGTACTTTAGTTCTGGAACTAAAAATCATAGTAAACCTACATAAGCCATTTTCTTTTGTAAAATAAACCTAATACGGGTCCTTAGAAGAGACAGCCAATAAGTATTGATCATAAAAGTTTAACAATTTAATTTTGGCTGAAGACCTTGGCTAACATGAAAATATGACGTCAAGCAACCACCTGCAGACAACCCATTTCTTATTTAAGCATGTGCAAAAATAAAAATTGCGCTTATCGATGGGGAAAGCCTAAAAACAAATTTTGGAATTGAAAAGTAGTCGTATTGTAGTCTCTGATTGTATAATTTTATTTGTGCAATTTACATGATTTAGGATTTTATTTTATTTCCTTAAAACTCTTAACAATTTAATTTCAGTTCAGAAGTATACAGAAGATAAGAGTTTCAAATATTTTTCCGACGGTAAGGACGTTCGAATTGCCAACGAGGAAATTGTTCCAATATTACGCCAATTTTGTTATTGCGCTTGCTTTGAGCTAAAATATCATAGTTTTGTTGAAGAGGGAAGTATTAAAGGCCCTGTGGATGTTTCAACTGAAGAAATAACTAAAGAAGCAATAACTATTTTTTTTTTTAAATTAGACAACATTTTATTCATATTTATCAATAACCTCAGACTATTGAAGAGTATATTAGTGCAAACGATGGCGTGGAGATTTTGGATTTTTACAAACGCCACAACTTTTTAAATGATAAAAACCGAAAGCAACTTGTAAGAATCCTCACTAAGTGCTTGGTAAAATATTATGGAAACTATCCCAGTAAAAGAGACAAATTGAATTTGGCACAGAAAACCATTGAAATATTTCCGTTTTACAAAAGCGACTCAAAATATTCAGGGGCGGTAAATATTAATTGAATTTTGAAATTTCTAAGACTACAAAACATAATTTTTTAGGAACAGTTTTACAATCCTGATAGCAATTCAGGCTATTTTGTCAGTCAATTGAAATTTAGAAATTCAAAACGGAAGCGGTTTTCGGAGGAACCTATAGCAGATCAAAAGTCAGATGATGATTACAATGAAGAACTTGAAGAAGAAGATATAAAATTTTTCAAGAACGTACAAATACCCGCAAACAAAAATTTGTTGATAGATAAGCTAAAAAAAACTGTTGAGGCTCGAAAAAAAATTCTTAAACTGAGCTTGTCTATCCAAGAAAATTTTCCTTTTTACTTTTTGGATCCTGAGCTGGTAAATATCATCACAGTTCGATCAGCCGTAGACCGTTGTTTGAGGTGGTCTCGTGAAGGCTGAACTGACCGACAGTGGGGCCAAATATACTTTCTCTTCCGACCTTTCCGTTGAAATCCCCGAGTACAATTTTAACGTCATGGGCCGGGCAGTGGTCGTATACTTCCTCGAGTCTCGCATGGAAGGCATCTTTGACAGCAGGGTCTGAATATTCCAGGTGCATATTCTTAAATCATAGTCCTTTTTTCGTTTGCAGTGGAACGTTGAGGGGTTCTGTATCCGAGGCTTTTTAAGTCTATATTGGAGTGTTTTTTTTACGTGGCGGGTACTAAACCCTGCGCACAACCCAGTTTACTTCCAGGGAGGACACGCTGCACACATTCGCTCACTATCTCATTGGATGCGGAGATAGCTACCCAGATGGAGCCGCGGGGAGGCTGTTTGTCAACTTGCTAATGGTTGGCTCAGAGATCGCCCTGGCAATCCTCAGGTGGAAAGCAGTCAGAAACTTTACTCTGATGAACCAAAAGCCAATCTATCCTCCAACCTCACCCCACCACACCTTTGAAATTGCATTCAATGCACATTTAAATAAAAAACAACACAGAATCCTCAATTTCTATTGGTACTAAATAATTTCTATTACATTGTCTATTTGATTTTGACTCCAAAATTGTCTCTCCTTATCTGTTTGTCGTTTAGTCCGACCCTTTATCGTTCTTCTTCAATGCATAACACAACTATATTTTTCGTTTATTTTATAATAATAATTTTAAAAACTAAGCGAAATCGCAACTGTAACTCAAAATAGATCAGTTGAACTCCGATTATCCGTGATTGTTGGAACCGAGCTTATCCCGGATAGTGGAATCACTATTTTATTTTATTACTTATCAGTTTTCAAAGTTGAAAATACATAATATTTATGTATGCGCAAATATGTACTAGAGGTATGCGTGAATGCGTTTGCTGTTAAGTCAGACCTTTGGATTTATTGACAACTCTAAATCAAGTTTGACATTCTGCAGCACCTTAATAACAGTCTCACGAAACAGGACAATACAAAGAAATGAGTTAGCGTCGTTTGTGGGTTGTAATTCACTGTGATTTCAACATACGATTTAGAACGACAACGTCAACAAAAAAAGACACGAAACGCACAAGCAAACAATAACAAAGCGCACATTTATGCCTACTTGGCTGACATTTGAAATTTGGTTTGTTGCGTTGTAAAATTGCGTTGATTATTTGTGATAGGATTTTGTTTCGGTTCATCGATGGCACGCGTCGTTTACAGAAAAAAATTAAAAAAGGAAATTGCACAGGTAAATTGAATTTTTTTCTTATGTTCGCTTTCAAATTAAATTTGGGTTATTTTTTCAGGAAAATCTTAATTCATCCTTGAATAGTGCAGCTCCAAAACTATAAGTCAATTGTGAAAGATTTTTTGACCAATATTGTAGCTTATAAAATGATCTTTCATAGGACACCCATAATTTGGATACACATAAATCTAGGGATTTCTAACTCATATTGATTTTTACAAAAGCTATATCCGCAATTTTCGGCAGTTCTATCTCCGAAACTAGATATGACTGAAACTTTTTGTTAACATATTCATTCTTTAAGGGGTTATATCTCCCTATTTTTTTTTTACTTTTCCATTTTTTTATTAGCTTTTTATCTCCCAATTTTTTTTACTTTTTCATTTTTTTTATTGGCTTAAATCATGTCAAAACAATCCTAGAATCAAAATCTACAGCGCCCAAGTACCGATTTAAGCTTAAAATTTTTTTAAATCATTTTTTTCCAAGAAACTTTGATGAAAATGTATAGCATTTTGAAAATTCAAACGCGTTTTTCTCGAAACCATGTTTTCAATTTTTTTTTTGTTATAGGTGGATTTGGACGAGACTTCTACTGCCCATCGCGGAAGACCTTTTTGAAAAAGCGGTTTACGGTAATCACTGCACCGCCACTTTGTAAAAAAATACCAATAAAAAATTTTTTTCTCTTATTCAAGAGTTGCTTAATCCAATGTTATATTATTAATTATATTAATCTCAAATGTCCTTTAAAAAAAATAATTAAAACGGCCTTGTTTTTCATAGCATAAGGGAGATATAACCGCTTATGGGGACATGACACCTTCAAAAAATGTGTTCTTAAGTGTTTTAAATAGTGTATAGTTTTATAAAAAACAAGATATAATTTTGAAACTTTATACACATATATTTTGACACAAAACAATATTTAAAAAAAAATTTTTTTAATTATTTTATGATATTTATGACCACTAGAATTTTTTGAAAAAAAAAAAACACCAAAAAACCACGGTGGGCATGATTGCAGCTCACTGGAACATCTAAAAAAAATAAGAGGTTTTAATAAGCAACAAAGCCGCCAGGGAATGAACTACAGGCAAAAATTTTGGTCCGAAAATAACAAAATGGCGTAATTTTCTCGAAAATTTCCAATTTTTCGTGCCGAAATCGTGCCAAAAATCAAAAACTAAAATACCGATAAGACCGATGTCCGTAGTTCATTTCCTTCATTAATATGTGCACAGAAACATATTAAAATTTCACAAAGATCGGTCGAGTAGTTTTTTTTATCATGCCCGCCAACTCGAAAAACGTGGTTTCGTGAAAAACGCGTTTAAAGTTTTTTAACTATAGCTTTTCAAGTATGTACTATAACTTTGACACGATGTTCCTTAAATGCTCGCTATATATTTTATAAGCCGAATTTGAGGTTTATATTAGTAAAAACGTATTTTTCAATATTTTTTAAGCAAGAAACAGTCAAGAAAGTTTTTTTTTAATTCTTGAAAATTTTAAGGTGTCATGTCCCCTTAAATTACATACATAATTTGGTTTCATAAAAATTTGGAGCTGAAGTAAATTTAGTCATTTCCAGAGTACACATTGTGTTTGCTTCTCAATAGTCAAAATGCGAATTAAGATTAAAAGGAAGTATGAAAACGTACAATTTGCTCTCACACTTGCGTTTGTGCTGTGTTGAACACTTAATAGACAAAATGCGAATTAAGAGGAAAAAGAAGCATTAAAATGTACGATTTGCTGTCACACTTGCGCTTGTACTGCGTTGAACACTTAATTTACGGTTGCAGCAATCACCTTACTTGCTGTTTTTTCTTTTTGTTTTGATTTGATTTATGATTTAAATCATAAAAATTTTGGTAGATTTGAAATGTGGCAAATGACTTAAAGGCCGATTTAAATCCACTCACGCAGACCTCTAATATGTACGCAGATTATTTTATTGTTTACAGCAGGGATCGACAGCGCCTAACTCTTTAACAACAACTTCGTATTGTTGTAATTCGCCGAATCGTTGACAGCCGCAACTGCACCAAAACAATTCACTCCTTGCGTGTTGTTGCTTTGCTTGCCATTGTTGGTAAAAACGTAGCGCTTGCGACTGCGCACAATTCTTGCCATGCTTTGTATGTTGATAGTAATTTTACGTTGTGTATCCCCAATGTGCAAAACGAATTCGTTTCGAATCCGAAACGAACTCGTTTCTTCGTACTATTCATCCGAAACGGATTTCGTTACGAACTCGTTTCGAATTCGTTTTCGTATGAAATTCCTCTCGAAAAAACGGAAGAATTTTCCGCTTATTATAAACAAAAAACGAGTTCGTTTCGAATTCGTTTTTTGTTCGTTTTTTGTTCATAAAACGAATTTTTTTTGTTCATAAAAAAATTAATTTTATTTAAAAAATTTTTTTTTATTCAATATGCAAATTTTAAGACTTTATTGCTTATAATTTTATTTTACTATCAAATTAAATTTTACTTACGATTTACAAATTTCCAAAGTCAGGCTCGAACCCATGTCCCAGCGATTCATAGTCATGCGCGCTACCTCCTAGGCTACCTGTCATATATTAAAATATATGTCAAAGGCGAATGATATCTTCTCTCATTTGATACGCTTTATTTACAAACGTAAATAAAACGAATTCGTTTCGAAACGAATTCGTTTTTTGTCCATAGACCGCATCAGTTTCGAACTCGTTTTTTGTTCATAAAAAAAATTCCCGGAAAAATTTTGAAAAAAAATTTTGTTTCTTAATCGACTTAATTTTGATTCTTAATCAACTTAGATTAGATTTGTTAAAAAAGTCGAAAAAACAAAAATTTTTTTGAATATTTTTCTTTGAAAATTTTCCGGGACTTAAAAAAATTTTACAAAATTTGAGTAAAAAATGTTATAAGTTTTTTTAACCTTCAAGCAATTTGAAGTCGCTCGAAACATAAAATTTTTTATGAACATAAAACGAGTTCGAAACTGACCCGATTTATGAACAAAAAACGAGTTCGAAACGAATTCGTTTTATGAACAAAAAACGAATTCGTTTCGAATTCGTATTTGAAGTCCGTTACGAATTCGTTTTACTTACTAAAAAAAAAATTTGAAACGAATTCGTTTTATGAACAAAAAACGGAATGCTCACAAACGAATTCTTTTCGAATTCGAAACGAATTCGCTTCCGTTCACCAGCTATTTTTAAATATAAATTCACTTGTGAGGATGCATTGAAAGGTGCGCTGCCGAGTGCGCTACCGGCATGCGCGTTGTTGCTTTTATATGTTTTTTAATGTTTATAAATCCTTATGGTACCGTATCCAAGGATTTGTTGTTGTTGTTGGTTTTCATTAATGAAATAAAATCCTTATCTACCCCTGGCTTACAGCACCGTTTTACAAAAGTATTTTTAGTAATAAAAAACTAAACTGAAAAGAGCTATTTTTTGTCATCGCTCCGTTAAAATAAAATCAGCGTAACATGCTATTTTACCCCCCCCCCCCATTTTTTTCTTCCTTAGGGTGCAGTCTATCTCAATCTCAAATTTTTTTAAAATCGGTCTATTATTTTAGCAGTGAAAACGATTTTCCTCTTAAAAGCGCTGCCAAGCCCACCAAAATAATTCAGAGTTCTTAGAAATTTTGACTAGATTTCAATCCGTAGCCAAACTAGATTTCATCGAAATCGGTCCATTAGTTTAGCAGTGGAGACGTTTTTTCTTATTAGGAGCGTGGCACCGTCCAATATAAACAAATATCTTTACTTAAGTTTCAATCTATTTCCACATCAAATTTCATCAAAATCGGTGAGACGGCACAGCCGTGACAGTGTTTTTTCCCATTATGAGTTAAAGCGTTTTGTATGGGGAAACCATAGCTCTATGTTAACTTTATTTTACCTGCCTTAACGGCACATACACTCATTTTTTTTTTTCTGCAAATCTATTGAACAATACCTTTTCAATGACATGAGTCTCAACCTTCTCCCTTTAAAGTAAATACTAAAGAAGTCGAAAATGTTGCGAAGTTTGAAAAATAATGAATAGAAAGAGGTTGATAAAGTCCAAAAAATATGGAAAATTTCGCAAGTGGTTGAAAAATGTTGAAAAAGTTCAAAAAATTTAGAAACATTTTTAATTACTCGACAAAAGTTGAAAAATGTCGAAAAAAATGGAAAATGTTTGAAAAAATATTGAAGAAGTTGAAAGAGGTTAAAAAACTTGTAAGGAAGGTTGAAGGAGTCTAAAAATATTGAAAAATACTGAATAAGTATTAGAAATATGAAAAATGTTTATAAAACTACCTCCGAGATAATTCAATCTCTCAGAAAAGTCATGACAAAGACCTAACATTGTCGAATGAAAAACAGATTAGAAATTTTTTAGAAATTTTAGGTGACAAATTTGTTCACTCAGAAAATAAATTTGGTTAATGTTGCCAAATTTTTACCAAATCTTAGGTTAGAATTTTTTAACCTGATGGCTCATGTTTTTAAGTCTAACTAAACTGAGAAACAGGTTAACTAGAAAATTTTCTCAAAAAACGACTGAGTTTTTTATCATATTCCCTTTATGACCTCACGCTTATTAATTGGAACTTAATTTATTTATATTGCATTTTTAAAACACTTCAAAGAAAATTAAATCTTTTTATATGTCGCCGACGGGACTTGAACCTAGGTCTTCTACGATATGTCACAGTTCAGTGATGCGCACATTTTTACCAATTAAGCTACTCAAATAATTGCGTTAAACTAAAAGTATATTAGTACTGCGCATGTAAAAAACATGTAATGCTTATATAATAATAGAATTCCATTGAACAATTTATCGGGTTAATGTGTTACCTGACGCAGGTTAGACATTTTCGTCTGAGTATAGCAGCTGGAGAATACTCGTACAATGCAAAACGTATGCTCTGAGGGTCTCAAATTAGCAATACTGCCGTACTAAGCGAAAAAGACTTATCTCAAAAAAATTCATTTCGAGATAATTGATGTTTTGTTTATGTCAATTTGTTGAAATACTTGTAAGATTGAGATAGAGGAAATTTTCTTAGTAGATTTTTTATATGACTGAGCTAGGATGCCGACATTTGGAGTGTTTCATTAGACGCGTAATTTCTTAAGCTATCCGATGCCATAAGAATCTCGGATATTTTTTTTTTGAGGTACGTCTTTTTCGCTTAGTACGGCAGAATACTAAAAGCAAAAAACTACGTAAGATAATGCGATGACGATTTTTATCATTAAATAAAAATTGCTCACATATAAAACTTAAGAAACTTATTTAAATATGTACGCACAGTGGCTCCTTTTTCAAAAAGTGATTGCTAAAATCAAATTTTCGATTTCTGATTTTCGAAACTTCTTTTTTTTATTTAAAAGATAATTGACCAATGGTTCTATAACCGAAAACTTTTTTGATTTATGACAAGTGTTTTGGTTTTTATGGGTGCTCAAAGTTGGATAACTTTTTATCGTTCATTAAAATAGCATTTTTTTACATTTTTCGCAATATTAAAAATGGATAATTTCAAAAGTTTGAAAACATGGGAATTTGAAATACACTCTCTAAATTTATGGTATTTTAAAATAAATAATTTTCACAAGATGTAGAAAAACAATTTTAGTTAGTAATTTTCATGAATTTTTCAAAAAAGGTCGTTTTTAGCATAGTTTTTCAAATTTACCTTGGCCTATAATCCACAAATCAATGTCAATCAAGGATTGGTGATTGAGAAATTATAGCTGACATATCTGCCAACAAAAATCATGTAGGTCATACCTGCCAATATTCGCCCGGTAAGAAGTTATAGCTACTTATGTGACTGATATGTGCATATCCATCAGATTGGGCCTTTTAGCTGACCTCGTTTTTTTTTTTTTTTTTGGAGTACATCTTCCAGCCATAGTTTTTCTTGAAGCTAAGGCTATCTTGAACTCATAATAAAGGTTGTTCAATTGAAATTCAGATAGCTATTTTTTTAATTTGCATTTAAAGAAAGAAATATATGAAACTTTTCGTGTTTTTTAAAAATTGTCAATTTATTGGGTTTTTACGCTGTAGTCTAAAGTCTGTTGAGTACATATTTCAGCCATAGTTTTTTTTGAAGCTAAGGCTGTCTTGAACTCATATTAAAGGTTGTTCAATTAAAATTTAGATACCTATTAATTTAATTTGCATTTAAAGTAAGAAATATGTGAAACTTTTCGTGTTTTTTAAAAATTGTCTATTTATTGGGTTTTTAATAAAGGTTGTTCAATTGAAATTCAGATAGCTATTTTTTTTAATTTAACTTTATATGTAACATTTCATGTTGTTTTTAACTAAAATCCAATTTTAACTATGTCTCCCTTTGAATTTTAATTGTTCCTCCTTGAATATTAATTAAAGATGGTTTAAGCTTCGAGAAAAACCATGTTTAAAGAGTCTGCTCCAAAAAAAAAAATAAAAAATAAAATCGAAATTGTCATCTTACCTCGACCATGGCTTCGATTTTATTTATTTATTTATTTTTTTTTCTTAGGAGACTCTTCAAACATGGTTTTTCTTGAAGCTAAGACTATCTTTAATTAATATTCAAGGAGGAACAATTAAAATTTTAAGGGAGACATTGTTAAAATTGGATTTTAGTTAAAAACAACATGAAATGTTACATATAAAGTTACATAAAAAAAATATCTATCTGAAGTTCAATTGAACAACCTTTATTATGAGTTCAAGACAGTCTTAGCTTCAAAAAAAAAACTATATCTGAAAGATGTACAGTCTTTAGACTACAGCGTAAGAACCCAATATATTGACAATTTTTAAAAAACACGAAAAGTTTCACATATTTCTTACTTTAAATGCAAATTAAAAAAATAAGTATCTAAATTTTAATTGAACAACCTTTAATATGAGTTCAAGACAGCCTTAGCTTCAAAAAAAACTATGGCTGAAAGATGTACTCAACAGTCTTTAGACTACAGCGTAAAAACCCAATAAATTGACAATTTTTAAAAAACACGAAAAGTTTCATATATTTGAATCTTTAAATGCAAATTAAAAAAATAGCTATCTGAATTTCAATTGAACAACCTTTATTATGAGTTCAAGATAGCCTTAGCTTCAAGAAAAACTATGGCTGCAAGATGTACTCCAAAAAAAAAAAAAAAAAAAAAAAAAAAAAAAAAAAAAACGAGGCCAGCTAAAAGGCCCAATCTGATGGATATGCACATATGCATAAAACTGAATTTGTTGTGTGATGACGATTTTCAGTCTATGATATTTTGACTTGGAAATTGTTAATATGAATTTGATAGAATGTTTTTAGCGAATATAGACATCACTCAAAATAAATTAAAAATTGTAAATATGGACGTTACCACGCCCCTTTCTTAATTTATTCTTCCTATTTCCAAAACTATTTGACGCAAATAGATGCATATGTAAAGAGTACCTAGAAAACTTCTGTCCATATAATATGGGCTCTATCCCACCTCCAAAACGCTTGGTTTGTCACTTTTTCCAAATCATTTCACTCTTTTTAAGAAAATTCGCTTTTGTATAGCGAAATAGTAATACTTGCCTCAGATATTTATATCTAAGTTTTTAATGCAATTTAAAAATATCTAGTACTCGTAATGTCAAATATAATAAAGCTGTATTTTTTGTATAGAATACAGGTAGATGCACTTCTGATAACATTGAACTCTAGTGCAGGCCAACTTTATATAAAAGTCAAATTTTAAGGCTCAATAACTCAGTCCAAAAGTTAAGAAAAAAAATAATACAAGATCAATTTCGAGAAAAATTGGGTATTATAGTAGATATGACGGAAACACAGCAAGGCGATTTTTTGAGAAACCAGAAACAACTTCAGAAATAACGGGAGTCCATGAGGACGTGATAAAAAGATTACAAGTTATTTTAAACGTACTATCATATAGAGAACCCGTTAAAGTAGAAAAATTTGAAAAGTATACCAAGGAAACTGCAGACATATTAGAACATAAATACAGCCAAAAATTACTGACCCCCTCTGTCCATAATACCTTAGCTCATAGTGGACAAATTATCAATTACCAAGCCTTACCCATAGAAGAATTATCAGAAGAAGCCCAAGAGTCTAAAAATAAAGATTATAAGAAGTACAGACATAGCAATACATGTAAAACTTCACGTATTCGACAGAATGAGGACTTGTTCAATATACTTTCAGCATCTTCAGATCCTTTGATTTCATCACTTAGGCACATAAGGTCACGAAAAGAACTGACTGATAAATTCTGTAGTACTGTTTTAAGTTTCTTAGATATCCAAAATAATTATGATATTTTTATAGAATTGCAGATTGTTGTTGATTTTTTAAAGAAATTACCTAATTTATTACTGTAACCCTTTTTTTAAAACTTTTCTAGCCTTTGAGAAAGACTGTTTATAAATTATGTTAAGAGATAAAAAATAAATGCATATGAATGAATTAGTAAAAATTAAAAAAACTTTTTTAAAAAAGTATTTAAAAAATTTTTAAATTATTAAAAGTTCATTAATTGAATAAAGCGCACTAAAATTTATAAAAAAAAATTTTTTTTTATGAATTCATAAAAAACTAAAAAATTTCGAAATTTGGACTTTCACCTCTTTTTAAAAGTATTTATAGCTAAGCCTCAAACCTGAATATTATATATGTCATATCTACAGAAATTACCAACCAAAATCAAAAAACTTTACTCAAATATCTTTACCCGTTCAAAAGTTATGATTTTAGCAACGCGAAATCGCAAAAGGCGCCACTGTGCGACGGTCTACTAACCTTAAAAATAGCAATTTAAAGCTATAAATCAGTTTCAATTGAAAATAAATATAGATGATACCAATACCAATTAAATATCAAGTCATTTTAACAACAGTAATAATTGATAACTTAATACAAACATAAAAATAGTTCGTAAATAAGTCAAGATGTTCTTTTATTTTAGTTTTATTAACGCATGCAATATCATTAGCTTTGCAATTCATAAATATTAACTACTTAAGTAGTATGATAGAACGCGCTGGAATCATGGCATTCCATATTTTCTGTAATCTCATCATAATTTAAACGGGAGCGATTTTTTGTTTTAATGGCGTTCATTGTAGAAAAAGTGGATCCAAAAATAGGTTGTCAAATACGCCGCACATCTCCACAAACATGGATATAATTCTACAGAGAGTAAGTAAAAATTAATTTGTGACCATCGTGATTTCAAATATATATCGCATTTTAATTTTAAGATTTCGTCCTCAATCAGTATTTGGTCCACATTAATAAAATGTTTTAGTTTCGTTGATATTTCTTCTGTTTGTATTTCATTATTGAATGGGAATGACATTAAAAATATTATGTCCTCTATTTTTGAAATATCTTTAAATCGTCTAACGAACTCATTTTGTAGCAGAGTTATCTTATCAGATGGCTTTTTATCTTTTGATTTACACGGAAAAAAAGGTTTTGTAAAAAATAACGTGAGATATTCAAAAAAAGCAAAATAATCAGGAAAAATTGTCGTATAGCCCTGTAATTTCTAATTTCATGGAGTACTCAGTATAAATTGATGCGCAAACTGCAATCATTACAGTCTAAAACTTTGTTATTACAGTTTCAGAATGGAAAATATACAATGTGGCCAGGAAAAAATTTAGTTAGCAAAAAGTACTAAATAATTAATGAAAATTTCATATGATCGACAAATAAAAATTACAGGGTAAACTGTAAAAACTGCAATAAGTATCACATAATAAATTATTTATCTTATGATTCGATATAACTTTTTTGTCACCTGCGTTGTACAAATACGACATAAAATGTAGATATATGTATGGTTACAAGAAAATAATTATATGAATGTTGCCAGGCTGGTTCTCTGTTTCGTGCTATGTTAAGAAGTATGGTTAGGAAGTATAATAAAACATAAAATAAGAAAAAAATAAAATAAAATGAAAAAAAAAATAAAATAAAAACAAAATATAAAGTTTATGTTTTTAAAATTTTTTGGAGTAAATGATAAATTTTACAGTGTGAGCATTGTAATTTTTCATTGACAATCACAATCAATTATTACAGTTTTTCGCTTACTATCTGGGCATTACAGGGAAAAACTGTAATTATTGTCGGAAATCCAATGAATTTTTACAGATTTTTTTTTTCCGTGTAGCTGCCATATTTTCCAATTGTTTTAAATCGTAATTTCTCAATTGCGCTTCTAGTAGAGACAGTTTATCTTTGAACGTATTCACAGCGCTAACCATCTCAGTCAATGTTTTATTCTTCCCTTGAAGTCGTAAATTTAAGTCGTTTAGTTTTTCTGTAATGTCAGAGAGAAAAGCAAGATCAAGAACCCGTTGATCATCTTCCAATTAAGGATACGGTTTGTTGGTTATTGCCATAAGCTCCATTACTTCAGGCAAGAGACCCAAGAATCTTTTTAAAAACTTAGCTCGGCTTAACCATCTAACATCAGTGTGCAATAGTAATTCACCAAGATAGATTTACATTCTTCTAGCAATGCTCTGAATTTTCGTCTTTGCAAACTGCTTCCGCGAATAGAATTAATTATTTTGAATGCAACATTCATCACATGGTCTGAATTTAATATCTTCGAGCAAAAAACCTGCTGGTGGATAATGCAATGGTAGTTGGTTAAACTTGGAATATCATCATTTTATGAAACCTAAAAAATTAATTGTGCATCGACGCATCATACAGGCGGGCGACTAGAAATGGATACGCGGTCGACCGGTAGACCGCGGTCTACCGTTTGGCCACCACTGGTCTACATGTTCATACATAAAACAACAAGCAACCACAACATGACTGACTACAACACCAAGTCAACGTTTACACGAGGAAACTCTTGCCGCAGCTTCCTTGTTTGTAGGCAAGAAGGGGAAAAACGTGTTGTGGAGTAAAGTAGGGCCATGAATTAGGTAGAGTAATTTAATTGATCATCTTAAATATATATTATTATCATACAATTTTAAAGGAAACAATTTTAAACTAATAACTAAACTTTAAAGTAAAATAAAAACATTATGATACACAATTATGTGTTATTAAGAAAAAATTATAGTTAATTCTTAGCCATAATTTTTTCTTATCCAAAGGGGTGAGGAATGTTGTGTGTTAATTACCACACTTATATCATAATGTGTTGTTTTAACAAACAACGACATATTGTGGTATATTATTGGGATGATGATTAACATCATCCAATAACAGTTAATTTCTGTTATTATAATACGGCATATTTTTGGGCATTTGCTGATTTGTTGGTCAGTTTAAAATGCTATGTGCAAATTCTGCTTGTTGAAAAATAACAAGAATGAAAACACAATGCATTTAACTGCAACAACAAACCAGGAAGTAAACGCCAGGTGTGCGATCCGGAAATATCCAAACCCCACTAGGTTTGTAAGCCAAGGTTTTTGTAAACCAAATTCTGCAAGCCAAGTTTTTTGTTAACCAAATTCTGCAAGCCAGAATTAATTTTTGTAGACGTAAGTTTTTGCTATTGTATTTTTAAGTAATTATTTTATAATGTATTTTGTTTTTGTAATTAACATCATAAGAGGTGTTAAGTTATTTAAGATTTTCAATAAAGATTAGAGTTTGTTCTAAGTAGAAAAAGTAAAGTACTTATTTTATTTACGTGAAGAATTTTATGAAGATATAAAAGGAAATACTGGTAAGTATCCTTCCCAATATAAAGCCTTAGTTAATTCTTTACAGATACAGCTTTCAACATAACAACGTGTGATCGACGGAAGGCACGCTTCAAGCGTTCTGGATGTGCGTACATTTCGGAGGGTCAACATTGCCTCCGACCACTATCTTGTTGCAGCTAAGATCCGCATGCGGCTATGCAATGCGAAGAATGTACGCACGGGCATGCAACGAAAGCTGGACGTTGCCAAGCTGCAATCACAACGGACTGCCGAGGCGTACTCCGCTCAACTCTCGGCTAAGCTCAACCAACCAACCTCTGGAACCGACGACGCCGGTGGACTTTGGACACACATCTCCCACTCCATGCGCGCTGCTGCCGAGGAAGTCATTGGTTTTCGACGCCCACAACCTCGAAACCAATGGTATGACCAGGAGTGTCGCGATGCGACTGCTGAAAAAAACGCCGCATACAAGAAAACGCTGCAGTCAGCCGCAACGCGAGCCGTGCGAGAAAACTACCGCAAAAAGAGGAAGGAAGAGAGGCGCCTTTTCAGACGTAAAAAAAGGGAGCAGGAAAAGCGTGAGCGTGAGGAACTTGAGGTGTACCAGGGCAAGAAGCATGCACGAAAATTCTATCAACAAGTTAAGCGTCTAACTCAAGGTTTCAAGCCCGGAGCATCCACTTGTAGAGACGAAAATGGAAATCTGGTTACAGATACACAGAGTGTACTGAGGTTATGGAGGCAGCATTTCTCCAACTTGCTTACGGGCGATGATTCCACCAATTCCGCCCAGAGAGAATGCAGTACGATACCACCAATCGATGATAACGCAGTGGAAGTACCATCACCTAGCCATGAAGAGGTTCGAGTTGCTATCCAGCGACTCAAAAACAACAAAGCAGCGGGTGCTGACGGCCTGCCAGCTGAGTTGTTTAAAGCTGGTGGCGATGAATTGATAAGGTGCATGCATCAACTCATCAGCAAAATATGGCTAGCGGAAAGCATGCCCGACGATTGGAATCTCAGCGTGCTTTGTCCTGTAATAAAGAAAGGAGACCCTACAATCTGCGCCAACTACAGGGGTATCAGTCTTATTTCCATCGCATATAAGATCCTCTCGAGAGTATTGTGTGAAAGATTGAAGCCGTATACAGAAACGCTGATCGGATCCTATCAGTGTGGCTTTAGACCTGGTAAGTCCACCATAGACCAGATTTTTACACTACGCCAAATCCTGGAGAAAACCAATGAATATCAAATCGATACTCACCATCTCTTCGTCGATTATAAAGCTGCGTTCGATAGCCCAGTGCGGGATTGCCTATACGCAACAATGTCTGAGTTCGGTATACCTGCAAAGTTGATAAGGCTCTGCAGGATGACGTTGAGCAATACGTGTAGCTCCGTCAAGGTAGGGAATGACCTCTCCGGAACTTTTAATACCGAGCGAGGTTTCAGACAAGGCGACCCGCTCTCGTGCGATCTCTTCAATTTCATTATGGAGGGGATCGTACGAAAAGCCGGTGTGCATCATAATGGCACCATTTTCTTCAAAGGTGTTCAGCTCCTTGCGTACGCTGATGATATTGATATTATCGGTCGGAGTAAGAGAGAATCAGCCAAAGTGGGTTTGACGGTAAACGAGGGCAAGACGAAATACATGATGTCTACTAACAACAACAAGAGAGCACGGGATCTAGACTCTCATGTTACAGCGGGCAACTGTAAATTAGAAGTTGTCAAGGAATTCATTTACCTTGGCACTGCCGTAACCAGCAACAATGATGTCAGTCTGGAGATTAAGCGGAGAATAACAATTGCTAATATGTGCTACTACGGTCTCAGTAAGCAATTACGTTGCAGAGCTCTCTCTCGATCGACAAAGCTAACACTCTACAAGACGCTCATTCTACCTGTGCTTCTTTATGGCGCTGAGGCATGGGTGGTTTCGACAACAGATGCAGCCGCTCTTGGGGTGTTCGAGAGGAAAGTTCTCCGCAAAATCTTTGGTCCAGTTCGAGTTGGCGACGACTATCGCATTCGAATGAACCACGAGCTGTATGAGCTCTACGCCGACATTGACATAGTTAAGCGTATAACAATACAGCGACTACGCTGGCAGGGTCATGTCCATCGTATGGATAAAGAAGCTCCAGCGAAAAAGGTATTCGAAGGGAAGGTCCCCGGTCAACGACGAAGAGGGAGACCATGCCTCCGGTGGATAGACCAAGCTGAGGAAGCCCTAACCGCGCTTGACATTAACGATTGGAGAAGGCGCGCGCAAAACAGAGGCGCCTGGCGAGAGCTAATGAGGTCGGCCGTAACCTGACAACGGGTTGTTATAGCCATCTAAGTAAGTAAGTAATAATTTACGTTTGCAGTTTTCATTCCGAATGGAAGAATTCATTTAATCATAACGATTTCAAAGCTCGGCAAAGATGACACTCCAGCTCCACCATGTGGATACAAGAGTTTGCTTCCATAGCTTTCAAAATCAATTAAGAAATTATTGTTGGCTTAACATACAGACATATGTAACTTCATTCCTTCAAATAAGTTTGAATTCTGCAAAAAACTACTGAGCAAGTGAATGGAATTTGAAATGAAATCATATCATGTTCATGTTCAGAAGAAAAACTTTTCGAAAAAAAAATTTATGAATAAGAAAGAAATCAAATTTTCTTCATTTTTTTTTGGCCAAATTCCGAAAAATTAAAATTTTGCAGCTCCGGTAGCAACCCTAGGACTATTTTGTTTTATTTTTTTAAATGAGGATATACTCGAATATGAATAAATTTTGGAAAATCGAGTGTTCTGGAAGTATTCTGGAACATGACATTTATTTGGATATGCCTAATGTACATACATATGTGAAGACTAGACTCTCCGTTATGTCCAAAGAAACTTCTTACAGGCAGAGGCGTTAATTGGGTAGGGCAGGGAGAGAGTGGCATTGGCCCCCCAAGGATCTGATATTATTAATTACAACGATTCAACTCAAAATATCATCGATTCGATATGTTATGTAAGCCCTCGCCCTCCCCCCCAAGCTTTTGGTGAAATGACGCTACTGCTTATAGCGCAGTGTAAGGAGGCCCTGCACGCTGCTGTTTTTCGAAAAATTGCGAAAAACGCTTTTGAGCTGTTTTTATAGCGTCATAGAATCTAACAATTTTTTTTTCGTTTTCCGTGCATATAATAAATTTGGCTATAGAAGATGGAGAACAAAGCTATTTGCCGTTGTATTAAAGCAAATCAGCGGCTTTTATTATGTGACTTTTTAAAATTGAGCCCCGCACCTACTTTTTACACGGGCCCCGCGCTACATATAAATATCCGTCAGAGCCGGATATTAATGTTTTTGTTCAAAAACAAATGTTTTCTTACCTAAATAATGTTCTATTGTAACGCAGCATGTCACTGACCAATTACTGTTCTTTTTTTTGCAATATATTTTTACTCTAAATTTTGTTTTCTTTAAGCTCATAAAATGATAAACAAAAAATATTTTAATCTTTAATGGGCTAAATAAAATTTTAGTATAGTAACGGACAGTCTAATAAACATACACATAAGCATAACGGACAGTCTAATAAGCATACACATAAGCAAATTGAAGTAAATGTTTTTGAAACACAACACCACACGATGGCAAATTCATTTACATTCAGCGTCATAAATATTGAACTTCCTTCCGATTTATATATTTTTATTTTGAAAATAAAAATACATGGCGTATAGGTTTTCCGGCGGAAGTGCGATAAATAAAATTCAAATGTGATGATTTATACAAAAATGCGACAAAAAATAAAAAAAATTCTCAACCCATTTAGCTGGCATCGATTTTTTAAATGAAACAGGGAATTTAATCTCAGCAATGTGTTTTTTACATTTTTTGTTATGTTTGTGTCTAGTAAATTAAATTTCATTTGTAATAATAACCGAGATAAAAAGGCAGTGTTGTTTTACACATACATAAGGGCGGTGGAAATGTGAAATAATTTCACATGATTTCACACAATGCCTTGAGGTTCTAGACAATCTATTAAAATCCAAATCTAAAAATGGCGGAAAATATAATTTTTAAGCTGATGATACCTGGAATCTGGGTTAAAACGTATTTCCTGATTGTCAATTAATATGTGCATTGATGTTACAACACTGTTATCTCTCTTGTTTACACAATTAATCACACCCAAATTGTCATATTAATTTTAAGAGTGGCTCCATAGTTGCTAAAATGCTTTGCAAAACGTTAAGTAAAATCGTTTATTGCAATTCGTATTTAAGTTTTGTATTGGATTTTGACAACTATGTATGTATGAAGCCAATGTAAAATAATCAGGGCCGACGTTACGGCTTTTGGCGCCCTGGGCACAGGTCAACGCGGCGCCCCATTTATATAATGAGAAAAAAAAGCAAAATACATAGCACTTTTGCGACTTTCAATGGAGCGATGGTTGAAACCTGGCTTTTACTTAAAAACTCTAAAGCCTTCTTGCTTTGGCTTCTGCAAAAGTTGTAATGAGGCCATCGCAATCAATTTTTTGACGAATGTCGTTTCTATGAGCAGGACCGGACAACCTTTTTTTGTGAAATTGGCGACCGTAAATAATTTTTTATTATTTTAAATTCAAAACAACTGCGTTCTCACTAGCTACCGCAATTGGAGGAAAAAATTGTAGACTAGATATAAATTCCAATGCTCTAAATGGTTTAGTTTTTGACTCTGTTTGCTTAGGTATCGCAGCGAATTCATCAGCCATTTCGCAAGGGTCAACGTTGTGGCTATCATTTTCAGAAAGGATTACGGCTAAATGTTGACACCATTTGCGCATGTAAAAACTTTCAATTTGTAGGGACCCGAAATCATATTAAAAACCACCAGTGTCATGGTTCCTAAACAGTTCACATTATATCTTAAACTTACTTTTAGGATCCGAAATTGGATCATCTATAGCTTCACATGAAAACATTGTTTTTTTACGAGACCTTACGGAAGGGTGTGGTTGTTGATGGTTCGTTAATATTTTATTAATAATTTTATATAATATTTCATTTATAGTTTATATATTTTTTTTAAATTTTCTTTTTTGAATGAATAAATTTAATTTTTTTTTTTTACATATAAAACGAAATCTTTTTATTTTACAAAATAAGAACTTAAACATTATTTGAAGTTGTTTTTGTATAAAGTATTTCTTGTGTGTTGCTGTTTTTATATGTTGGTATTAAGTTACCACATTATTCCCCCCCTTAATGTTTAAGTGTATTTGTTGTCTAGTGTGAATAATTTTGGAAGAGTAGTTTCAGTAAATCCAGAAAGTGCATTTACTGAAATGTTTGTAAGTGGATCAATGAGGCGTTTATGTTTGAGGTCGATCAGGAGTCCATATTTTGTCAAGAAATCTGCACCTATGATTGGTCTTGAAATGTCAGCTATGATAAATGAAAATGGTAGATCGCGCCTTAATTTTAAATTAAGTGTAAGTAATTTCTTTCCAAAAGTTGAAATATTTGTGCCATTGGCAGCTGTCAAAGTTATATCAGATTGTTGGTTATTATTTCTGAATTTAGAGGAAGGAAGTACTGATACTTCGGCTCCACTGTCGATAAGAAAATTAAGTTTATTAGTGGGATCATAAATAAAGAGACGACGTGTTAGTGTAATAGGTCCATTGTCAGTCGTCGCGATAATGGATTCATTTAGTTTAATGAGTTGTTGTCGTTTTGAACATATGAGCATGGTTTTTCACATCTTCGTGCATCTTTGCCAAATTTGTAATGATATCTGCACAACCAATAAGACGGACGTGGACGAGATGTGTGTCCAGAATTCGATCTACGTCTGGGTCTAGAATTCGATCTACGTCTGGGTCTTGAAAACGATCGATTGTCACTTTCAGATTTGATAGCCTGAACTTCTAAAGAGAGCTTATTGAAAAATTCAAACAGTTTTGTGGTAGTTTGCGTGAAAGTTTGCATCATATTTGCCATTTGCTCATTGGAACTAGGTCCATTTGTAACATGGGAACCTTTATATAGGGATGAAATTTCATTTTCAGTAATAACTTCCCATAACCTGTCAGCAAGTTTCAAAAGGTCCTCTACTTCTGTAGGGCTTGATCCTGTTAAAGCAATATTAAGACTTTTAGGAAGTTTTCGTAGCCATAATTTTATTAAAAAGTCTGGTTCTACTGAAGATCCAGCTAAAAGTAAAAGGGATCTATAAAACTGGGATGGTTTTCGGTCTCCCATCTCAGAGTCTGATAAAATTTTGTCAATCCTTTTGTTTTCGCTTAAGGAGTGACGCTCAATCAAAATTTTCTTTAATGCTTCATACAAATTAGCAGTTGGGGGTTTTTGTATGAAGTCAAGTACTGTCATGATTACTTCTTGTGGAAGAGCTGTAATCAAGTACTCATATTTTGTTTTGTCCGTAGTAATGGCTTTGGACTGAAATTGTATTTCTGCATGGATAAACCATGCTTCTGGAGAGTTGGTCCAAAATTGAGGCAACTTTACTGATGTCGCACAAATGTCCATACTAACGGGTATATCAAAAGGATTTGGAAGAAAATCAGGGCCTAAATTAATAAGTTGGGAATTATCTCCCTCTCCGCGGTGAGTGGAATGTGGGGGAGTGTGAGTTAGACTCATCTTACGTTAAGGGTTAAAAACTATTAAATTTTGATGAATGGTTAAATTCGAAAGTGTTAAAGGTAAAATACAATATATTCCTAAATGTGTACCTAATAATGTTGTGTACCTACGTGTAGTGTAGTGCCTACGAGATGCAAACGATAAGTTTTTTCCCTCCCTATCGTTTGCATTCGTTGAAAAACTAAATACTTTACTAGTTGCTGCTGCTGGTATTGTTGTTATTCTGGAGTCGCGGATCTCTTCTTGTTGAAGCTTATGTTGCTATATGATCTGTTGTGATCGCATCTGTTGAAGGTCAGCAGTAGTACTGCGGCAGCGATTGTTGTTGCAGGTATGTGGCGTATTCCTGTTCAGTGTAGTAGGGTTTATTTTGTTTCACTTGGGGCATTTGAGTAGCTGCTGGTTGTTGCTGATGCTTATATGTTAGAGCTTGTTGTTGCAACGCCTGCTGATATTGTTGCTGTGCTTGCAATTGTTGTTGTTGCTGCCGATAAGCATAATATTGCGCCTGATATTAATCAATTGAAAGTTGTGGTTCTGGTTGGCCCTGCTGTTGTTGTTGTTGCTGTTGTGGAAATATCTGTTGTTGTAACGGATTTTGTGATCCTTGCATGTAGAGTGGCGCTGACGTATACTGTTGCTGCTGATATTGTGGTTCGTAGGTAAGATCGCCAATGTGGTTGTTGATGGTTCGTTAATATTTTATTAATAATTTTATATAATATTTCATTTATAGTTTATATATTTTTTTTAAATTTTCTTTTTTGAATGAATAAATTTAATTTTTTTTTTTACATATAAAACGAAATCTTTTTATTTTACAAAATAAGAACTTAAACATTATTTGAAGTTGTTTTTGTATAAAGTATTTCTTGTGTGTTGTTGTTTTTATATGTTGGTCCATTTCTCCCGTCAATATAACAAAGTTAAATTCGTACCCATGTGGCGTAAGAAAACTGCTCAACGCTGCGTCGAACCGTTCAGAAAGTTATAAGTCCCCTGTATCAACTCAAAAAAATGTTCAGCAATTTTCATAGCACGCGCTAATTACACCTGCTATAGTAGCACTGGCTCCGCATGCTTATGAGAAGGATTTTGTTCTTTTCTAACAAATTTGATATTGAGTCGGTAACTTACAACGTGTGAGGCTGCATTGGCTATTTTGTCGCTCTCCCTTAAAATTAATTAGCCGATTGCTCTGACGTGTGGAAGAAATTAGAACCGCGCAAATTTCCAAAGCGTTAATACACACGGTGGGCTTTAACCAACTTTAAATGACAAGTTGAGTTACAACAAAAATTTGAATGTGGAATTATTTGGGATGTTAATCAAAGTAGAAATGCATCAGAAAGAAAAAAATCCTTAGAGCTTTTTTTTTTTGATTCCATATTTACTGTTTTTAAGTAATATTATTAAGCAATAAATATGTATAACGTACGTAAATTTAAAAAACATCCGATTGTCCTCAAATTTTGACACGTTACAGAACCTAAAAAACCAGTTTCACAGCCCAAATTTCAGCACCCTATGTATTCGGGGTCTTGAGTACTGTTAGGTCAAATTTTGAAAAAACACAATTTTTGCGAAAATAGCCAAATTCAATGTTTGATATCTCTGGACCTGGTCAACCATTTATACTATATGGTAACTCATTTAAAAGCGAATAGATAGACAAACATAATAAGATCGTTCTTTAGTATCTATTATATAAAATTCATTTTTTGTCTGTCTGTCTGTCCTTTATGAACGCGGAATTTATCCAGCCGATCGTGATGAAATTTTTACAGTATGTTACTATTAATCAGGCGAATGTCATAGGCTATAAAAGGGTGCATATTTAGGGTGGCCCTCATACAAAAATATTTTAAAAAAAACATTTTCTCAAAGACAGGTAAGTCGATTCTCATGAAACTTACACACTATGGCTTTTATGTTAAGGGGCACGGATTGGAAGGTAAAAATTTTATTTAGGGTGCATACTTAGGGTGGCCCTCATACAAATATATATTTAAATATCATTTTCACGAAGACAAGTTAATCGAGTCACGCCGAATTTACACCACGTAGCTCTTATGTTAAGAAGCATAGCTTAGGCTACAAAGTTTATGTTTAGGGTGGCTCTCACACAAAAATATTTTTTAAATATCATTTTCTCGAAGACCGCCAAATCGATTCTCATGGAATTCACTCCACATGGCTTCTATATTGGGAGGCACAGATAAGTTCAAACAAATTTTATTCAGGGTGCATACTTAGGGTGACCCTCATACAAAAATATTTTAAAATATCATTTTCACGAAGACAGGTTAGTCGATTCACTCCGAATTTACACCACGTAGCTCTCATGTTAAGAGGCATAGCTTAGGCTATAAAACTTTTATTTAGGGTTGTCCTCATAAAAAAATATTTTTAAATATCATTTTCTCGAAGACCGCTTAATCGATTCTCATGAAATTTACATCACGTGGTTTTTATATTAAGAGGCACTGTTTAGGTTTTAAAAATTTTATTTTGGGTGCATACTAAGGGTGGTTCTCATACAAAAGTATTTTTTGAATAGAATTTTCACGCATACCGCCCATCGAATCTACACCACGGTTGAAGTGAGGCGATGCGCACAGGGTAATGCTAGTCTATTATGGGGTAAAACACACGAAAACGCAACCTAAAAAATTTTTAGGCTCCGATTTGGCTGAAATTTGGTAGTATCGATGTCCAGCAATTAAAGTGCGTTTAGGATTTTGCACCAATATTATTTTTTGTTTAGATACGCGGGTATGAAATTCAATATTTTCGTACTTTTCCAGAATAAGTGTTTTTTTCGAAAATTCATAGCTTACAGCAAACTTTATCAATTAATAATTGATAAGCACACATTTCTAGGTTTTTACTTGTACCTTGCAAAAAAATACTGATTTTGAAAAAAAAAAATTTTTTCGCAAAAATTTTGCGAATTGAAAAATATTTTTGCAGTTTTTTTAAAATACCCATATTTTAAAATTTTTTTTTGTATAAAAAAAACTTTGATTTATTCTGCGATTAATGCCGTAAAAATTTTCGTGGGAAAAACATTATTTTATTTTTTTTTTTAATTTAAAAAAAAATAAAGAGCTAAAGTTTTGTAAATTGAAATGAATTTTTGAATTTATTTTGAAAAATCCATTTCTGAATATTTTTTCGGTAAACTTCAGATTACAGCTTGATCCGCAAGATTCAAAATGATATGCCATAACATGAGGGCAAGTAGTTAATTAAAATGTTTTCACGAAGACAAATAAATCGATTCACACCGAATTAACACTTCGTATGTCTTATGTTAAGAAGCATAGCTAAGGCCATTAAAATTTTATTTAGGGTGGCCCTGATACACAAATATTTTAAAATTAGCATTTTCTCAAAGACTGCTTAATCGATTCTCTTGGACTTTACACCAAATGGATTTTATATTAACAGGCTGGGACTAGATTGGAACAATTTTATTCAAAGTTCAAAATTAGGGTGACCCTCATACAAAAATATTTTTAAGTATCATTTTCACGAAGACAGGTTAATCGAATCACACCGAATCTACACCACGTAGCTCTTATAAGATAAGAGGCAAACAAATATAATTATGAGAAAAAAGGCAAAAAAAATATCTGAATTTCAATTGAACAACCTTTATTATGAGTTCAAGATAGCCTTAGCTTCAAGAGAAACTATGGCTGGAAGATGTACTCCAAAAAAAACAAAAAAAAAACGAGGCCAGCTAAAAGGCCCAATCTGATGGATATGCACATATACATTGTTAGGATTTTTTTTTTAAAAGGTCCCCATTAAATATTTGAAGAAGATAAATTTTGTTCCCGTTATCTTATTTAATAGAAAATAGGGTGAACAAAAAAAGTCGATTTTTCGATTTATATGTTGCTTTTATGAAAAGTAGTTATTGTTATGTAAAAAATTAAGCCCTGAAAAAATTTCATTATAAATATTGATATTTAGAGGTCGCTGGTGTCCGATTTAGGAATTAAATTTATTCTTTTTATTTGCGAGTTATTAAATCACTTCCCAAAAGACAATTCTGCATGAGATACGGGCTGTAGGCATTGATTCTTATATTTTCGGGTCTGCTGAACACGATGGTGATAGTTGTTTTGCTATACAGTGGCTGGGTATCTTAGTAGCATCGAAAAACTCCCTGAAAACAGCGAAAAACAGCGCTAATATGGGTTTAAGTGAGGTAAACTCGAGGAATAAATTTTTTTTCTTAGTCTAACATTCTTCAGCATTGTATTTTAAAAACAGACGAAGAGATTCTGCCTAGCCTTGATGTTCCAGTATTTTTCTCACCAACAGACCAAAACTCAAAATTAAATGAGGTAAATTCGGGTTATACATTTTTAATATAATTTATCCTCAAAACTGAGCCATCATATCAGGGTTCTGAAATATTTAAGCTAAGGTATCTAAAGATGAGGTTTTTTGTCTACTACTTAATTTGCATATTAAGGTGATTCAAACTTTTTTTTCATTTCAAACAGTTACCATCAATCGGGGAATTCGAAATCCGTGATTAGTTTTTCTTCTTCTTCTTTTTTTTTTCTTACAAAAAAATTGAAAATTGACCGGAAAAAAATTAAAAAACTCCGATTCTGTACTTTAAGGTTGCAAAATCACCCCATATTTTTTTGTAGCCGATCCCATGTTATATCAATTTTAATGTACTGTTATCTGCTTAAAAGAATTCCGTTAATCGCATATCATTTTTTTATTTCGAACCCGAGATATCTGCACTTTTCTATATCATCAGAACTGGTATAATTTTGAGCTATTCTATAGATTCTATCATTTTCAAAAATTCAAATTATGCCAGTTCTGTTAATGTAGAAAAATGCAGATATCTCGGGTTCGAAATAAGAAAATGATATGTAGTTTACGGCATTCTTTTAAGCAAATAACAGTTCATTAAATATGACGTAAGACGGGATCGGCGACAAAAAAAATATGGGGTGATTTTGCAACTTTAAAGTACAGTATAGGAATTTTTTCATTTTTTACGGTCAATTTTGAGTTTTTTTGTAAGAAAAAAAGAAGAAGAAGAAAAACTAATCACGTATTCGAATTCCCCGATCGATGGTAACTGTTTGAAATAAAAAAAGATTTGAAGCACCTTAATATGCAAATTTGTCCACTCCGATTCGAAAAAAATCAGGTCTGTTAATTTAGAAAAATGCAGATATCTTGGTTTCTGAAATAAGAAAATGAAATGCGGTTTCTGTATTCTTTTAAGCAAATAACATTTCATAAAAAATGATGTACCATGGGATCGCCGGTAAAATAATATTTGAGGTGTTGTAGCTAGAAAGTGGAAAATCGGTACTTGTTTATTTTTGTCCGGTCAATTGTCAATTTTTTTATGAGAAAGAAAGAAGAAGAAAAATAACAAATACCGTTTTTGAATTCCCCGATCGATATTTTTCCGAAAACCATGACCACTTTGTTGGAAAATCTTATAACGTCTGTAACTTGCACCATTTTTTAAATCAATATTTTGGAAAATGGGTTGATTACTTAAAGCAGAGGGCGCTAATCCAGTTTTCAATATTAACCTTAATCCTAGTAATGGGTTTCATCCAGACATATAAGGCTACTGTAATCCACTGACACATCGTGAAAAAATCAAAAAGTTTTTATTTTGAACCGCTCTAATGTACATAAGAACATTGGGATGTTTATTTTCAAATTTCGTAGATGAATTTTTGTTTTATTTTGCCTATATTTTGGATTAAGGAATACGTTTTTTGGCAGCTAATGCTCAGTCCACATTTTTTGGTTCATAATTTTATATTCTTAAGGGCTTGGAATTTTATATCACTTAAAATATTTAAGTCCATATCCGACATAAGCAAGAGAAGATCAGCGTATTCTACCACTTTGACGTCCTGTCGAGTAATGATTCGTAGCAAATCGTCTACACTAAGAATTCAAAGTAATGAGGATAAAATGCCACCCTGTGGTGATTCAATTCATACAGATCCAATAAGGGATCTTCTTCTTAATTCCGACGAAACTGACCTGTTGAGGAGCATGTTTATAACAGTTAATTGAACTATGTATGTCCCGACTAGAATTTTTCTTAGGCATGCCTAAATATATTTTGGCCCTAACTGGGAAATAATTAGGCTAGCCAAAATTAGGAATGTGTACTAGCAGCCTAATTAGGCAATTGTAAGGCATTTCTAAATTAGTTTTGCCTATCAACTGCTTGATTAGGCCCTACTGCGGCATGCCAATGTTTGGTTTGCCTAAAGGTTTGGTCATGGTAATAACCTAAGGAATGCCTGAATTCAGTAAATCTGGGGAATAAGTAATGTGGTAGTCGTGACTAAGTTCGAATTTACTCCTGAACTATAAGAAATGACCGATGACAAATGCAAGGTTTCCTGAACTTTTAACTTTGATTTTCATCATTTCATTTAATTTTTTAATGAATATTGATCTTGATATATTTATAAATTTAGTGTTTTATTATGCAAACTCAAATTAAAAAAAAAAAAAAATTTTGAAGAACTTTTCCTGCGCTGGAGTTGAACCTGGTCATTCCGAGTCGTTAGATGTAGCTTGACGTAATCAGCTAAACTCATTGTTGTACAGTGACTCACTAAAAGCAAATAATCATAATTTTTCTAACAGTGTCATATTTGAATTGTCATTTTATCAGAGTTCCCAGATTTGGGTGTTTTTGTAATGGTTGATTATTTTTTTTTTTTTGCTGTAAATGTGTGTGGTAGCTGCCCGATAATTGGAATTAGAATATTAAAATAACACAAGCTTACTGTAGCAATGACTTTTTATTTATTTATAAAACAGTTTTGTGTCAACATATTTTTAATACAAACTGATATATAATCAAAAAAGCCTTTTCAAGAATGTAGTTATGCTAGTTGTTGTTAAATAGAATAAAAATTAGAGACGAAATAGTGGTTATACAACTGAATTATGAAGTGCCGTATTTTTTAACAATTGCAGTTTTACTTATGGACTTAACAATAATGTCACAACTATAAAGTAAATAATTATTTGTGTAATTTGCAATGCTCAATGTAACATTATTTGTATTTTTTATTTTTGGTAATTGAAAAAATTGTTCTTTGATAAATTTGTTGCAATGGAACCTCCCTTTTTTAGCCATTTTTGATAAGATTCCAATGTAATTTTCAAATCCGATCGCATCGAATTCATCCAAAATTTTTTTACATCACCTGCAAGATGCCGCAAATAATGTGGAATATATCTTTTCGAATTGGGACTCAAAGTAGTTCAAAAGCATGTACACGTGCAGAAGTAAAAAATTGTTCTACAATTTCTAAAAACTTTTTGCAAAACCACAAATATCCAAAATATATCAGAAGTGATCAGAATTCGGTCGCCTTCCAATATTTATGGTATATTAGAGGTCTCTCTTTCCCAAGTAAGCGTCAGCTTTGTACTATAATTGTTCAACCTAAGTTAGAGCGCCAGCGTCGTTTAGCTGTCAAAATTCTCTCATGCACATATATTTTATATGAAGCCAACCGAAATAAGCAACGCTCTAACGCCAACGTATTCGATTTTCTAATTTTGACAGAGTGTTGGCAGCTAATTTTTTATTTAATTGTGTTGATTTTTTTTCTGTCACAAACAGTAAACAAATAAACTCTACATGACATTTAACGCTACGCTCTTATTTAGGTTCAGCGCTCAACTCAAAAGCGTAGCGCCGGCAAAGTCAACGCCCAACGCTCTAATTTAGGTTGAACAGTAAATCTGTTTTTTCTTAAAATAAAACACAGTTCACACAAAAGCATTCAAAAACAAGCTTAATAAAATAAAGTAACTTTACAAATCAGAAGGAACATTAATTTACATCGGTTCATTTAATTGTCAATGAAAAATCAACCAAAATGAAAAAAATCTTAATTTCTGCCAAACCAAAAATTTTCTACCAAATTTGGGAAAATCTTCCAAATGTGGCAACGCAGGTAAACATTGAATTTTTCTAATAAAATTTAAATATTTTTTTATGATTCGTTATAACTTTTTTGTTTTCATAATTTTATATATATGAAATCAAATTTATAAAGATAGTGATGAACAAAGTGAATGTTGCCTGGGCGACTCTTTGCATTGATGTTGCATTAAAATATGAATATATGTATATGAACTCTGTGTATGAATGACGACTGACAATACCCTGTAGGGAAATCAACTACATAGTTAAAAACCAGTTGAAATACTAGTTTTTTGTACACCACATCTGGTTGAACAATCGATTTATTATGTTTAAGAGAACTGTTTACTTTAACATTATGTTGTCCTAGGCACAAGTCAATTGTCCGTCTCTGCATATCTTTGCAACTACTTTTTAAACTAGTTTTGGTGAACTACTTCTTAAACCAGTTTCGATGAACTACTTTTTAAAACAGTTCTTGTAAACTACTTTTTAAAGCAGTTTTGATAAACTACTCTCTAAACCAGTTGCGGGTAACTACTTACTGAACCAGTAGTGGGTAAGTAGTTTCGGAACTATTTTTCTTTAAACAATTGAAAACTAGTTGATATGAAATTAGTTTGCATACAAATTGATTATAATAGTTCAAATTTTTTTATTATTAAGACAAAATTGAGCAAACATTTAATAAAGTATGCAAAATGATTACAGGAATTCAGCTGATTAAGTGTTACTTAAAATTAATTATATAATGTTTAATTAATGATCACAAAAAAATTATATACATATATAGTAAAGTATTTAGTAAATCTATTGGTATTAAAAATAACAAATAAGGCAAACATTGCATTATTTATGTACAAATGTTATTATGAATTTTTTGTCCATGCAAACTTTGTGAAAGTATCTTTTTTTGCAACTTGCAGAGCCTTACGCAGGCATTTATCAACATCGTCTGCTTCGATCGCTTCTGCAAATACAAGTACATATGTAAATTTTATAAAATATTTAACTTTAAATTCATTGAACATATCTTTTAATACTTCGTACACATTAAGAAAATCTTTAAGGCGTTTCTTTCCATGAGTCCCATCTAAATTAAACTCAAATATGAGTGCTTCGGCAAGTACTTCTGGCATATTTTTTTTTTTTTAATTATTTTTCAAAAGAGATTTTACTGACTTAATCTGTTATAAAATAAAAGTTAAGTTAAAAGGCAAAGGATATAAGGAAACTAATTATTACTAACATAAAAATTTTTATTTTCTTCATTAATATTTTTATTCACAGCTTTTGGGTCCTCTTCGCTTTTTATTGGGAAGTCCCTTTTTAATGAATTCATATTGGACTCCTGACGAACGAGGCTTTTTATTAAGACTGTCTGAGTCGCCAAAATTTCCATAACGACTTCGTTTTGTCTTTTAGTATCACCGTCTTTCTTTTCTATCATTTCTATTGAACATTAAATTTACTTTTGTTAAGCAAATGTATTAAAATTATTACTTTATCTTACCAGTAAGTTCTAAAAATTTTGTATCAAAATACTTTTTCATTTGATGGCAGTTCGAGCAAGAGCTTACTGACCATTTTTCTACGATTTTAATCATAAATATAAAATTTAAACATGCTTCTTTAAGTATTTAATGTATTTTCAATTTTATTAAATACTATTGATCTAATTGTTTTTTTAAGTCCACAAACATACATACTTTTATATTAATTCAGAAAACTTGCGTTAATGAAATAAAAAATTGATTTATTACTTACATTGAGAAGATTCGTCCTCCATAAATTTTTTTTTTCAGTATTTTGCTTGACGACATTTTGAAGACTTTTCTTTATAAATTTGCTGTAGTTATTTGTTATGTAATTTATTGAGTTATGTATTTATAGTTTATACGTTATTATTGGTTTATTTAAGAACGGCCATGCAAAATAGGAATTATAAGAAATTTATCTCCATGAGGCAAACACATTACTTTACATTCAATGTCTTCTACCTCGAACTGTTCTTCGAAACCTGAAGAGTTCGAATCAGTAAGACATATACCCAAAGAGGTATTGGAGTCAAAAGGTTCTTTAAAGAAACTTTCAATAATTTTTAACCTTCGTCCTCGAACGAAAGTCTTTTCATTTAATTCAAAACTCTCAATTTTGAAAATGATTTGTGGGCGTATGCAGCAATAATTGTTTGGACTTTTTGTACTATAGAAATATTCGTTAAATGTAATGCTTATAACTTTCTGGTTAATTTTTTTATATTGAAATTTGGTTGGTTGTGATATTATTTCCTCATGCTTTATTCTATTATATATTTGTTGTAAGATGTTTGAGGGTTTCTTAACGTACTTTTTTAATAATTGCAAATAATTTTCAAATCCATAGCTTGAGAAATTAGGTAAAGCACCAAATTGCTTTACGCAATCACCCAAATGCAATAATCCATGGACGTTGTACGATATGCTATTCGGCCCAACATTTTGAGCGAAATTGTATACAACTAAATTTAGCATATTTTGTGCTACCTCAATATTCTTACTGAAACTTTTGGGGCACGATAATAATCTACAAGAACAGTGAAGCAAAAGAAAAAAATTATAAAAATCGTCAGATACTTTGTCTTTTAACACGTAGATTCCGGTGTATAATAAAAACTGACGAAACTCAGTCGCTTTCCAGTTATGTATTTCATCTAACCCTCTGGGCTTCCGCGGTAATTCTTTGGGTATATACGGTTGAATTGACCTTAACTGATTAGATATTTCATTTTTATTTTCTTCACTGACCTTAAGCGTACATTTGTTATTAATCATTCGAAAAATGATTTTTTTCATAACACCTAAATCTACAAGGTGCATCGGATCGAAGGGTACTTGGCTGATCATTTTTGTATTTATTTTTTCAAAGGGAGTTTTTGTGACACTAAAATTTTTTGTATGGTGTTCTAAATACCTTCTGTTAGCAAAATCTTCATCAGAAATTAATTGATTGGATTGAAGTGAATATGTTAGGACATTGTCAATTTTCTTAGCTGATTGTGTGCATTTTGTGCAGCCATGAGTGGAGGTATGACCAACAATACCATACGCAAATGCCTTGGCTGGAGCATCACATATGATTGCTCTTATTTTGAATGATATAACCTTGTCCTCTATAACAAACACGTTTTCAAGCAGAGTCCTTAACTCATCAATAATTTCACTCAAAACCTCATCAATAAAATTTGGTTTTTCTTGCCCTACGTAAACACCAACACAAAATACATTTACGTTTTCAATGTTAACAACTCTGACCAAAATAGGCCAAAGCTGAACCCTTGAACTTTTGAATAGAGGTAGCCCATCAATATTGATGTCAACAAGTATTTTTTGATTTAGTAAAATTAAATCTTTAATTTTACTTAGCTGTCTTTTAAGGCCATAGTGAAAATAAGAGCCCGGCGAAACATTTTTAACAACTGCTTTTTCCTTGTTGTCAACAAATACCTTTGCACTCAGAGGAACGTCTAAATTTTCTTCTTTTAAAATAGTCAATAGTTCTTCAAAAGATGAACGCGATGGTCTATTTCTTAAATACCAATATTTAAGCTTTTCTTTTAATGATAGTTTTATTGGCACATAGTCTGAAAATGACTGATCATTTATATTAGTTTCTTTTATTATGTCTTCAAAATTAGGTTGAGTTTGAGGCACATCTTCCATTAATTTGTTCATATTTATTTCTTTTTGTCTTTTAATTAGACGTCTTAAATTTCTTTTACTCATTTTTCTTACGTTTTATCTTACGTTTATTATCTTACGATTAACCAGCACTCCCGCACTTCAAAATATCACAAAGTTTATAAAGATTATAATTTACTTATTTATTTAAATTTGCAGTAAAATTTAAATTAAATTACAATTAAATAAATTGACTATTTTGTTTCCAAATAAATGACAGGTTTTTTTAATTTTTTTTCCCTCAAACATAAACAATTGGAAACAAACTGGTTGAGTTCTGCATATTTTGTAAACTACTTTCACAACTAGTTAAGAATTAGCTACTTTAAAAATTAGTAAATATCGACAACCAGTTTATTTGAGTCCGGCAGGGTATAAATAAATAAACGTCACAAAAATAAATTCATTTAAAATAAGTCAACAAAAATAATAACGGGAAAGTGTGTGGGTAAAAAGAATGATATTAAAAGTAGTATGCATTATGTATTTGTGGCGCTGCACTGCAATGACGGGAAAAAACAACCAATGATAAAAAATGTTTCCCCAAGACACAACAATTTTTTTTTTTTCATTTCCCCCTTGTAGAAAGGTCCCAACGAGAGCCTAATGAGGTAGGCGTTGAACAATCCTATTTGGGAAAATTTGGGGCACACCGTTACAATCCAAATTAGGTTGTCGTTGGGTTTCCAAACTTGGACCTAACGTCTGGTTAGGCAAAACCAATGAGGACCTAATTTACGCCTAACGACATTTTCTAGTCGGGGTGTTTTTAGATTTTTTTTTAGATTTAAATTTATTTTTATTCAAATTTTTTCTGTCCTTATATACATTTGGACCAAAACGCAAAAAAGTAAACTACGGAGAAAAATTTTTTTTCTTAAATTTCGAGGGTTCTTCATTCTTTTCTGGTTGTACATATCCCAAAGTATCGAGAAACACAAATGTCAACCCGAAATCTGTTGCTTGCTGCCAGAATTTAGACTTGTTTCCTTGTTGTCTCTTTATGAATAAAAATAGACAAAAATACAACACGAATCAAAAAAATACGTTGTATTCAATATATATTATTTTATACGTATTATCCGCTTTTATGAGGTAGATCTAGGTATAGTGAAAGTAACTAAACAAAATTTTTGAAGGAAAAAATAGGTTATCAACATTTTGTATGAAAAAGACTTCGACTGCATTTTTTGATGTAACGTAACAGTCAAAAATCCCAGAAAGTCTTTTGGTGCAAAATCTAGCACGTCAACAAAAGAGAATGACCGTATTTTCTCCGAGCACTTTTAGTCTATTTTCTAAAAAAAATAAGAAATTAGAGGTCATTTACTTATGTGTGTGTCCAGAGCCAAAAACAATGTGTAACGTAACAGTCTTTTTTCATGGATAATATTTAGAAGAACGAACTGAGAATATTTCGATCGCCCTAGAGCATCAAATGATAAGTTTAACAAGGAGGGAACGCTGCAAATTGAGTTTGCTGAAAATTTTGCCTGCGAGGGACAAGACGAAGTGCAAAGTGCACATTGGTATCAAAAACAGCTAACTTTGCTTACTACTGCCTTCTATCACAGCGAAAAATTTCAATCAAAGATTTTCGTATCTGCCAACTTAATGCACACAAAATTTATCTTTTACTCTCATTCCCTACATGTAAATTTTGCTGTCAAGACTATTTTACTTCTTCTCACGGGAAAGATTGTATCGATGGTATAGGCGCAACTACCAAAATGATTCTGATGAAGCATGTTTAGTCCCGTAATGCATCGTGAACTATGCTTCAGACTTTGTTGCTGCATTTCATCGTACAGAATTGAGAATCGCCATCGAGGAAGGTAATGAACGCGATTTCTCCAATATAAATTACATTTTGAAAGCGCCTGCGAATTTCGCTAGTGCAAAAAGTATCCGCGAAATAGAGTCGGTTCACCAAATTCAAGTGATTGGCAGAACAATCATCACTTTTACCACTTCGAAACAAGAATACGATTTTTATTTTTTACTGATCTCCACTTTGTAAATTATTTTTAATAAAATTTAATGAGTTCACTGAATAATTAGAGCTTTGTTGGTTCTTTTGGATTCCATCTCAATTACGTGGAGCTTCTTAAATGTCTAATTGTAAGACCTCTGAATTAATGATTTATTGTGAAATTAAACAATTTAAGCCATTTTAATGCTTAATTTTACTTTTTATACCAACGTAGATCGCAAAGGTAACGTAACAGTCTTTTCGTGTAACGTAACAGTCCGAACATATTTGCTTCTATAGAACTCAAAACACATGTTTTTTGTGTAATTAAAATTTAATTAATTACTATCATTCTAAAGCTTAGAAATTATAAGCTTCATGTTGAAAACAGTCCACCAAAATAGCAGACTTTTCCAATAATGTAAGGCAACTTTAAAATCTTCTTCCAAAATTATTTAACGTAACAGTCCATCCTGACACGTTCATAACTCCTAAATGACAAGGCATACAAACATTTTTATAATAATACGAAATGGTATTACAGAAGCATACTCTTAGATGCATCCATAAAAAATATTTAAAGTACTCCATTTCATGTATTTTAGGAACAATTTATGTCAAAATATGCATACGAATGTAATGTAATGTAAGAGCAAACCAGTGTCTTATGGTCCATGTTCCAACATTTCGTACAACAAATTATCGTAATAGCTACTCTATACTATCCTGTAGACTTTTCAATAAACTTCCGGAAAGTATTAAATCATTGAGAACACTTTCAAGGTAAAGCTATGGCTTTTAAAAACCTTTATGAAATTGAGGCACTGTTGCAATATGTTCCTTAAGTCAGTAACTTGCACTAAATTTCCTGATTTCTTAAAGCATTTCATTTTCTTTTTAAGTTGAGATTCATATAAATTTTTGTATATTTTTTATCTCTCCTATTTTTTGGAAACTGAAAGCCCTCCAAACATGTTTGTATTTACCATTTTCTCTTTACCATTTTTTTTTTCTTTTTTTTTAATTATTTATTTTTTTATTGTTAATTTTTACCTTTATTTTCTTACTGTTGAACTACCACCCCACTTTCAATTCGAAATTACCTCAAAATGTAAATGTATATCAATAAGGTGGCATTTAAAACTGCTCTGTTTTGTTTATGAGCAAAAAATGCTTCTGCTATTCACATAAATTAGAATATACGTACCATATTATAAAAAATTGTAAAACTAGGTTTAAAAATTTATTTGTAACAATATGAAACAAATTTTGTAAAATGTGAATATGATAATAATAAATAAAAAATTAAAACGTAACAGTCTGCGTTTTGGTCCATATGTAAATTAACAAAAGACAGTTATTAATTAACAAAGAAAAATATACAATACTGACAATTTAATGGATTAAAATATCTTATTTCTAGGTTAAGGAAAAAATGAGAATTGACAATATGAGCATTAAAATGCTGTGTTTATTGCCACGCGAAACTTTAAAAAAAGAAAGTTCAAGTTTGACCGAAGGAATAAGGTATTAGAAGAATAAGAAAAGTGAGGAAAGAGTCTAATAAAATAGGTATAGAATAAAATTAAAAAACATATATATATTTAATGATTTGAGTGGTTGTGTTAAGAATTGCTAAGAAAGTTCCATTGTGCATTCCAAAAAATAATAAAAAAAAAAATATAAACAAGAAATATTCAAAGCAGCAAACATAAAAATAAATTTTTTAATTGATAAATGTAACAATGTTTCTATTTCATGAAAGTTATAATTTAGAAGCCATACTTTCACATGTTTCAGAAAATTGCTTAATATTCTAATTAATCTTAAGTTTTGTGGCAATTTATTATAAAGTCTACAGGAGAGAATGGGGTAACTATTGCGATAAATTTTCGTACGGAAAGCAGAAGCTGTTGCATTTTGAGTGCGTCTAAATAGATATGAATGAGGTCTGCCCAAGAAATTTCGACGTTTAGTATAAAATGTTTTTAGCACACGAAAATAAAAAAGGATGAATTGGCAAGATGTTAAAATTTTTAAATATAATCATGGAGGGTGATCTGTCTGCGGCATTGCTAATCATTCTTACAGCGCATTTTTGTAACGTTATTAAGGACCGTATTTTATTAGCGTAAGAGCTGCCCCAGCAAGTAATACGTATACCATAATTTAATTTCGAATGGAACAACCCAAAATAAAAAATTTTCATCGTATAGGAAGAGCACAACTTCTTTATCTGGTAAAATTTTCTAATAACCGTGCGAAGATATATTTTTAATGTATTGGTATGCTCTCGCCAATTTAGGTTATTATCTACAATTAAGCCGAGATATCTAAAAAAATTGACGGATACTATTTTAAGACATTTAGAGTCACACGGCAGATTCGCATTAAAATTACATGCATTTCTGGACGATAGAATAAATCTGTTACAATTTGGATCGTGGTAATAAATATCTAACTTAGGCGAGACTTGCTGAGTTAAGCTTACATTTATAAGTCTGGTCTTATCACTAATTCTAAGCTTATGTCCGGCGAACCATTTTCTTAATATGTCAAAATCATTATTAGGATGAATAAGAAATGCACAGGTTATCGGCAAAAGCCGTTACTTTACCACAAAAGTTCTGAGAAAAAATAGAGTTGATGTAAATCAAGAAAAGAATGGGGCCAAGTACGGATCCTTGGGGAACACCTAAATTTATTGTGGCTGGATCACTAAGACACTCACCTATTCTAACCCTTTGTGTACGGTTATTCAAATAAGATGCAAACCAGTCATGCATATTACCACGAAAACCAATGACGTGAAGTTTGTCAAGTAGGACTTTATGATCGACCATATCAAAAGCTTGTGATATGTCGACAAAAAGGCAAGCGCATAATTTTTTGTCGTCCAGGTTTTTTAATAAAAAAACAGTTAAAGTCTAAAAGAGCATCTTCTGTAGATACACTTTCCTTAAATCCAAATTGCTTCGAGCTTAAAAAGTTAGCGTTATTTAGAAATCTGATAATGCGCTTTTTGATTGCTTTTTCAAATATATTAAAAATACCTGAAAGAAGCGAAATCATTCTGTAATTTTCTTTATTCACCTTATCACCTTTTTTAAAAAGTGAAATTACGACAGCTTGCTTAAGCTCATCTGGAATAGTTCCTGTTAAAAAGATACCACAGAACATCTGAGACATTGTAAACTATTTTTTTCAGCAGTTTGTTTGATATATTATCAAATTCTCTTGAGTTAGAGTTATCCAAGGAATTAATTAATCGAATTATTTCAATAGAACAAATTTCATTGAAATAGAAACTATTAGTGCACTGTCTATATTGAACAATGTGAGGAGGCATGAGAGATGGACTCGCACCGATAAAGGAAGTGGCTAAAGAGGAAAAATAAGTAATAAACTCATTAGCAACAGTTGTGCAATCCGAGCATATGTCATTATTTATTTTTAAGGAGATGTCTTGACTATGTTTGGGAATTTTATTCGTAACCTCATTTATTACCTGCCATTGTTTTTTAATGTTATTTCCGCAGTCAGAAAATTTTGAGCGGTAATACCTTTCTCGAGCTGACAGAACATCGCGTTTGACCTCTCTGGACAAATTTTTATAGCTCTGTTTAAGCGATAAATTGTAAGGATGCTTTCGACATTTCTGGCTGAGTTTATTTTTCAGCCGTATTTTTTTAATTAAGTTAGAATCAATCAATGATTTTAGTTGCCTATATCTGTTGCTAGTCTTTTGGGTGGTATGTGTAGTACGATCAATGCCAATGCGTCTTAGTGTCGTAATCATGGCGCTAGGAAAAATATTGTTGAAAACTCCTTCTATGTATGTATATTAACTAAGTAAGCAAGTGTAAATTTATTTTGAAAAATAGATTTTCCTTTAATGCTCATCATTATATATTCCATGAACTACTGCTTTATCACGTAAATGGTAGTCCAATAATCTCTCAAAACTTTTAAACAGAAAAGAAGATAGTGTAACAGGTCTGAAATCATTTTCTGTTACATATTTTGGAGAAAAACAACTTTCACTTTCTTCCATTCTAAGGGCAGGAATTTATGTGTACTGTAACTACTTAGGCTGAATTTCTGTTCCGTCAATGAAATCGATACATTCGCAAAATACCCATTATTTTATTCATTGACTATAAATTTCTTAGTGATTTAGCACTCTTCTCTGGCAGCCACGCCGTCATCAAAGCTCTGAACTCGGAGGCGATAAAATCTAAATTAGTTGAGCAATGCAGGAAGAAATTAGCTGGACTGTGGCGTCAGCTTGACGTTACTTTCATATACTTACATAGGTGCCAGGCCACAGGAATATTGAGGGCAATGAAAGGGTGGATAAATTAGGAAGGCATAGTTTCTCTCTCGAGTAAACTGAAGCTTCCGAGCGCGTGCACATTTCGCTGGGTATAGTTAAGAGAAAGGTCTTCTAGCTTTTTCCTTCCAGGCAGCAAAGAACTGGAAGACCCTAAAAACCTGTAAAACATCCGGAGCAATATGGCTAATCTATAACTATTCCAAAACGATTGACCTACTCTCGAAGGCCTGCATTGACATCGCGAGAATCACCATGACTTACACTGGACTATCGGCAAGCATGCTAAAAAAATGCATTCAATCCTTTTTGCCGTAGTAGTCTAAATTTAAACGAGAAATAATCTGCTACGTATAAACAATTTTTCTGTAACTTCTCTACCCTATATACAAACTTATCTACAAGTTTTGTTCTACAACCTCAGCGAATTAGCTTAAAATTAAATCGGATCGCTGCACAGAAAAAAAAGATTCTATGATATCAAACAATTTCGTGTCCGATTTCAACGAATTTTTTGTATGATTTTCAGTCATAGAAACAGTTTGTCTGATATATCAAATCGTGATTTGTTGTTTTTCATCCTACAATTTTTGTTGAAACTTAAAATATTTTTGTTGATTTCAAAAAAACATTTGTAAATATTGCAAATATTTAATTCGTATTTTCAAGGAATTTTTTCTGTCAATCTTTGATTCAACTTAAACATTTTTTGCTTCAATTAATTCATTGGTTTTATTAACGAACTTTAATTAGAAAAATTATTTAAAGATTTGGAAAATTCAACGAATTATAAAAATTAAAATTTGTTAAATTAAATAAATATTTCTGGCTTTAGCCAATGTTTTTTGCAGTATTGAACAATTGATAAATTGTTCAGTTAAATCATTAAATTTAAAAAAAAAAACTTTGGTTCAAACATAGAATACTCTAGGTATACCTAAGAATTATTTCTATATAATTCACCTAAAATGAAAAGAATATATCATTGAAAAGACAGAAACTATTTAAGAACTATATAGTTCATTAGAGTGAAAAGTAAGATTTGGTTAAAAATTCCAAAGTTTGAATTGATTTTTCTAATTCAGTAACGAAGTTTTCTATTTGCACTAACTGTGAAACATTTAGCTGATTAAGCTAAAATATTTTGTTGTAAAATCAGATAATTTGAATTTGAAAATCTAACAAATAAGGTGTTTTGATTTTGCAAATTTTTTCTTTAATTTAAAGAAATGAATAATTGAATTCTAGAAATTTAATTCATAGAATTGCAATTATTTGATTTTACCAATTCTGTTTTTTCTGTGTGCTTAACTACCTAAACAGGACTAACTGGATATTGCTTTTATCGCTACTAAGGCTTTATAGATTCTTTTGACAAGCTTCGTTACCAGTTTTGTGGGTCGCGTAGGTGGCATTAAAACAGCACAACTTGTGCCCTTAAGGCCTCTAGTGTGCTTGCTTAGCCGCCTCTTTAACCTAACCTAGCTTATCGACTTTTAAGAAGTTAGCAAGGATAATAGAGTAAAAATATGCGAAAAAAAATATACCTTCCAAATCTCTTAATTTTCTTTTGTTTTATTCTTAAATTCCTGGACAATTTTTGAAATATGAGAAAAATAATTTCAGCTGAACGACTTTATTTTACACAGTAATTGGATTTATATTTTCAATGTTCTACAAATTCTGTCATTCACTAGAGCTCTAAAAATAAAAGCAAAACTTTTAATTGAATCAGAATCACGAACATTTCAAAACTTCTTATCAAATGAGAAACTTTTTTCTAACTTTGTCTGCTGTCATGTTTCTTCAATTTATTGTGAACATTAAAGGATAGTCGCTTACCGCAGACATTTATATGTACGTTATCTTTCGTAGATTTTATAAATCATCAGTGGATTATGAAAGGTAATAAATGTAGTGCAACTAGACTTTAATGCAAAAAGACTTTATTTAACTTTTTGAAAGAGAACACAAATTGTATTTCTTAAAGCAGACTTAAGTTGTTCGACACAATACATACCTACTACATAGGATTTACAAAAGGCAAAAAAAAAAGCATAGACTAACTTCCATCTGGTCTAATAAACACTAATTAGACAGAAAGTTTTTAGAATAGAGCATATGAGCATAACAACAATGCAAGCCAAGCGAAATTTAGAAAACAAGAAAAAGTGGGTAGTATTGTATAAGTGGGCATGGCACCTCTTATAGCAAACTAGAGAATAAGACCGCTTTTTTTTACGTAAATAATGTTTGCCTTGCATGAATTTTGCGAATCAGTTTTGGTAGATTGGGTTAATTAATACATAATTTGAAGTTCTTTTGTTCTCTTTTTACCTTTTGATAATACCGTGAGCCGTAGACATAAATTTTTTTTATGAAACATGCAATTTCGCGTTCGGTTTTGCCTTCTAAATAATTATTAATCACGATTTTCCGCTGTAACGTTTATTGCTTAATTGTACGCTGTATTTTGGAAAATTTTAGAAACTTTTTTTATCTGGCTAACCAAAAGTAAGTATCATTGCCCAAAACTAACGGTAAGTGCACCGTTACTTTGATCGATGATTTCGCACATTTGGAATTTCGATATTATGGCTGCGATATTATACCGATATGACACAAAAATTCTTTTGCGCAATTTTACAACGCACGTGACTCAGAATAAAAAAAAAGAGTAGATGATGACGTATTAAAATGTGACAGAAACGTTTTAAATGAAATCAAAAAGCGGACACATTGGAGAAAGCTTACAGAAATGTAAATGAAATATTTCTGAAATGTAACTGAAACTTTGAAAGATATGATTGAATATGAGTTTTTATAAAGGCGCACATCAGTCTAATTGTTTTAATTGTATGCTATTCTCCAAAGTTATTTCGGAAGTTTCGATTTCAATGCAGATTCATTCTTAGGATTGATTAAAAAATAACATTGCAAAAAAAAAAATTTTTGTGTCAAATTTTATGTTGAAAAAACATGGTGCGTTATCAGTAAAAAATTCGTAGTTTCCAAACTTATGGCGGGAATTTCGATATGAAAGCACATGCATTCTTAGGATTGATTGGGGAATAACATATTAAAAAAAAAAAAAAAAACGGAAGATTTTTCTGCGGAAATCGGAAACGTCGTAAGCGCTCCATATGAAATAGGCAATATGAAACAGCGGGGATGCGCCATTCGCAGTTTTGATCTGAAATTTTGGGAGTCTTTTCTTCATACCCGATTCTAATATAAAAGCATATAGGATCGCAAATTTAAAAGAAAAAGGAGGAAACCACCTTAAGGTGTATTTCGTCCGCATTTTCAGCCACACGAAAAATGTAGGCGTGGTTTGACAACAATGGGTGATATCTCCCATATAACTAAAATACCTTAAACGCTATGTCTTGGCATCTAAGGCAGACTTTTTCTACATTTTAGTAAGTCGGTTATTTCGATAAATTTCAACGAAATTGGACATAAGCTCTGACCGCGCCGTTTACAGATTTCATTATGTATGGATAATTATTTTTATTCTTCAAGCTAAAATATAGGCATAAAATAAATAAAATTCATCTCCAAAAATTTCAAAAAAAACCTATTGCACACTGTCCACCAGTATTTTACACCTTATTTTCATTCTAATATGAGTTTTATTTTTTATTCCTAGTTTAAAATATTAACTGATCTGTATTCGTCACTTGTTCTCAGTAATAACAGAATACAGACATTTTGCCAATGTACTACAACTATTACTTTTATATTTAGTTAATAATTTATGAATAATGCATCTCTAACTTTGTAAAGTATATTGATAAATAAAATATTGAATTGAATTGAATTGAATGAGTTTTTCATGTGAAGCTTAAAAGTAAATATTTTACGAGTGAATAATCGTTTTTTTTTTTTACATTTCAAATGGTTGTAAGTTTTCTAGACCAAAACTGTTTTTATTACATTTGAAGAGTCACTTTGTTCATTTAAAAACGTGTTTCAACAAGTTCAATTTATTTGGCACAAAACAGGATAAGTAACAATGTGTCCATAAATAACATCCGCATAGAAAGCTCACTGCCTTAGGCATTATTTTGTGCTTAAGGTATTTGAAAGCCTTCTTCCTTATGAATGTAGTACGTAAGTGTGTGACATTCCGAAACTATAAAGGACATGTGACGCTTTTTCCTATGTTAAAATAACGCAGTCGTTTGGTTGCGGACTTTGTCGAGATTTGACTATTATGCAATGCAGTATTCTACTTGCTGACAATTAAACAGACTTGTACAAATCGACTTCATTAAAGAATTATTAATTGTTGAATACATTAAGAGTAGCACAGCCAGTATAACTTTAATCAACGGCTGAAAAGTAAAGTATAGTGAGCAATGCATATCGTAACAATATTTCAGTATGAAATTTGTATTCCGTGGCACATGCGAAAATATTACTTCAGAGTGGTCAAAAGTACAGAAGTATTAAAATATTAAAAAGCGTTTTTTCTTAAACTTCGGGTCTTATCACTTACAAAAAGTCCATTAAAGTAGTGCTGTACTTTCGTTTCCCTGCATAAAGTTACAAAAATTATGACCAAACTCTTATAGAATTTTCAATATTTGGCTCTGTTTTTGTCTTAAAGTAGATATTGAGCTGAATTCAAAAAAGGGATTTCTCTGGAAGGGTTTTGATAATGAGCACCACATCTTCTTAGAAATTGCACACTGATTCTGAAAAAAAAATCATCAATAAGAGTTTATCACGTTACGTTTTCGAAATAAAGTCACAAACCATCTTTTTCTGCATTTAAAAAATCAAATGTTAAGCATTCGTTGATTATTGAATACAACACTTTGAAATTGGCTTAACACCTTTGCCACAATTAATCAAAACTAATAAAGGTATTATTTTCAGCCAGGCCGAAGCTTACATACCTTACACTGCATTGAAAGTAACTTTTAAATAAATGCTACGCAGACATTGAAGAGTTTGAATAAATCGAAAATAAATTTAAAATGTGAAAAGGTTGAAAAGTTTTGTAAAAATGAAAAAATCGAAAATATATGGAAAATGTTGAAAAAGTCGAAAAAATATGGATAATGTTGAAACAAATGGTAAGCGGTTGATAAGCTTAAAATATATGGTGAAACATTTCAAAATCGCTAAGGAAGTCGAAAAAATAAAGAAAGTTGAAGAAGGTTAAAAAACTTGAACATATGCATATCGGGTATACATACATATGTACATATTGGAAAATTTTAAAGACTGAAAACAGTCAAAAAAATATGGAAAATACTGAAAAAAAATTTAATACAAATGAAAAAGTCTAAACATGCTACTCCCACTTCTACAATTCCGCTTACTTTTGATATAATATATTATAGTCGTGATCGATAGTTTGCGATATATACCGTGATTAGTCTTAAAACTTAGGGCAGTGACACACCCACTGGTACAATGCAGTCCGATTATGATCAAGAAAAAGCTTTCCGTAAACAACACTCTTACGCCAAATTCTAGTATGATTGTTCACATGTTTCGATAGATATGCCACTTCGTTTCGAATTCGTATTTGAAGTCCGTTTTGAATTCGAAACGAATTCGTTAATGCGGACGATCCTTCCGTTTTTTCGAGAAGAATTTCATACGAAAACGAGTTCGAAACGAATTCGTAACGGAATCCGGAAACGGATTGTTAATTTCAGTGTTAAAAAAAAATTAATTTTTTTCGACTTTTTAAACATTTCTAATTCTATTAACACACAAAATTTTTTTTTGAAAATTTTTCCGGGACTTTTTGATCTGTTTTATGAAGAAAAAACGAATTCGAAATGGATTCGTATTTGAAGTCCTTTACGAATTCGAAACGAATTCGTTTTAGTAACAAAAAACAAAATTCGCATCGATTTCGTTTTAAGAACAAAAAACGAATTCGAAACGAATTCGTATTTGAAGTCCGTTAAGAATTCGAAACGAATTCGTTTTACTTGCAAAAAAACGGAATGTGCACAAACGAATTCGAAACGAATTCGGGTCCGTTTTTGTGCACATTGGGCTGAGGCTCCTACGGGAAATTTGAAATTTGAAGTGTTGCATTTTTTAACAAAGGCTGTTAAGTGAAACTTTTAGTATGAAAAATGAATTTAACTAACCAATAATTAAGTGCTGTTAAAGCAAATGTGCTCTTAAGCGGGAGGCAGATAAAAAAGATATTTTCTCACATATACGTAAAAAAATTCAGCATAATCTTGATTTTGGGCTGGTAAATTACATGCGCCCTTAAGCGAATAGGCAACTAAGCGAATTATGCTGTAGTAGAGAATTAGTCGTTAAAAACAAATAAAAGTTATCATAAAATTCATACAATTTCTACACTTAATAGATCGATGACAAACATACACTTATGATGAAAATAGGTCAGCTTATCTGTTACGATTCAAAATTCATTGAACTAATTAGAAATCATATCGTTACCGGGAAAATAAGCTATGTAGCTAAAGTTATATAATTTCAAAGCTGGTTGGGTCTTTGTTTCAGCCATACAGCACGTTTTATACAATTCGACAGTATGGCATGGAAGCACAACGTTGCTGACGGCACTTTTTTGGGTTGTATTGTACTTATGTAGTCTGTTTATTAAGTTGACTTGTGTGGCTTTGGTTTTGTCATTTCATGACTACATACATATCTGATTGCTCGAATGCATATGATTTAATCGTTGAATTAAATACATTTGTGAGAAAATATAATGAAAACTAGTTAAGGTATTATGTTCGGCCAGGCCGAAACTCTCAAACCTTACACTGCCTTGAAAGTACCTTTTAAATAAATGTGTTAAAAATATGTTGAAGGGGTTGAATAAGTTTTAAAAAAAATGTAAAATGTGATAAGGTTGCAGGATGTTGAAATAGTTGAAACAGAAAGAAAAAGAAACAGAAAGTAAAGAGGTTGACAAAATTCAATATCGTTCAAAAAGCCGAAAAATTAAAGAAATTAACTAATAAAGTTGATAGAGGCTGAAAACTCGAAAAAATATGGAAAATGTTGAACAAGACGAAAACAACATTCTTACACCAAATTTTTGTATGATCGCTTGCATATTTTTATAGATATGCCACTCAAGGTATTTTACTTGTATGAGAGGTGCCACGCCCACTGGGACTACTTCGCCCGCTTTTGATTTAGATACATATACCTTATAGCAAATAAATCACCTACACTAAATTTCATACCACCTGCTGCAATACTTCACATTATATAGGGCTTACAACTTTATGTTCATAAGGGAGGCGCAACTCCCCCTGCCGCAATTTTATTGTATACCATTCAATTCCAAAGCTTTTATAGTAGCCGAAACCTTTAAGCCAAATTTTATGAAAATTACTCTCACAGCACACTATATGTATGTAACTTTAAACGTTTTTTACTTATATGGGAGATGTCACGCTCACAGGTACTATTGGAACAATTTTCTGTAATCAGAGACCTTATAGCAAGTATATCTACCTCATTAAATTTCATAACGTTGTTAGTTCTCTTAATATAACTGTTTCAGTCGACGTTTAATTACGTTGGTGCTTGGCGGTCTTCACCGATTTTTATAGCACGATATCGATACCTTTCTTAGATAAAATATAATTTTTCTTATAATATTAAATTAATTATAAACTTTATTAGAAAGATTTTTATCAAATATTTTCGTTATTCTCGTATGGCTTTAAAATTAAATTGTGTGTTACCGCCCGCACTTTAAGATTAAGACTGTACTAAGATTTTTCTAATTTGCTTTAAGTAAGTATTTTACCATCAGTATAACGGTTCAAAAATGTATATGTGCATATCCATCAGATTTGGCCTTTTAGCTGGCCTCGTTTTTTTTTTTTTTTTTTTTTTGGAGTACATCTTCCAGCCATAGTTTTTCTTGAAGCTAAGGCTATCTTGAACTCATAATAAAGGTTGTTCAATTGAAATTCAGATAGCTATTTTTTTAATTTGCATTTAAAGTAAGAAATATGTGAAACTTTTCGTGTTTTTTAAAAATTGTCAATTTATTGGGTTTTTATTCTGTAGTCTAAAGACTGTTGAGTACATCTTTCAGCCATAGTTTTTTTTGAAGCTAAGGCTGTCTTGAACTCATATTAAAGGTTGTTTAATTAAAATTTAGATACTTATTTTTTTAATTTGAATTTAAAGTAAGAAATATGTGAAACTTTTCGTGTTTTTTAAAAATTGTCAATTTATTGGGTTTTTACGCTGTAGTCTAAAGACTGTTGAGTACATCTTTCAGCCATAGTTTTTTTTGAAGCTAAGGCTGTCTTGAACTCATATTAAAGGTTGTTCAATTAAAATTCATATGGCTATTTTTTTTATTTAACTTTATATGTAACATTTCATGTTGTTTTTAACTAAAATCCAATTTTACCTATGTCTCCCTTTGAATTTTAATTGTTCCTCCTTAAATATTAATTAAAGATAGTCTAAACTTCGAGAAAAACCATGAAAAAAAAAAAAAAAAATAATAAAAAAAAAAATCGAAATTGTCATCTTAGCTCGACCATGGCTTCGAATTTTTTTTTTTTTTTTTTTGAGGGGACTCTTCAAACATGATTTTTCTTGAAGTTAAGACTATCTTTAATTAATATTCAAGGAGGAACAATTAAAATTTTAAGGAAGACATAGTTAAAATTGCATTTAAGTTTAAAAAAAAACATGAAAAGTTACATACAAAGTTAAATAAAAAAAAAAATAGCTATCTAGATTTTAATTGATCAACCTTGAATATTAATTCAAGACAGCCTTAGCTTCAAGAAAAACTATGGCTGAACGATATACTCCAAAAAAAAAAAAAAAAAACGAGGCCAGCTAAAAGGCCAAATCTGATGGATTTCCACATATACATAAGATAATAAACAAGCATAATTGAAACAGTTAAACATTCTGTAGCAACCTTACTTGACAATTTTACTTTATATATGCTGTCGGCGGTTACAATAACGCTTATCTATAATTATTGTGGGCTGTGCCACACCCTTCAACGAGTTTTTTTTTCAGTTAATTTGCTAAACTTGTATTTATGACTGCTTTCACCGGCGCTATCTCTCAAATTTTTTTGAAAGTCGGATTTGCCAATTTGGAGATATGCAGAATCAAAATTTTTAATTGTTGAAAAGTGCCACGCCATGCCAACAGACAGACGGACATAGCTAAATCGACTCAGGTGGTGAAGCTGATCAAGAATATATGTATGTACTTTTCTATACCTGAAACGCCCCCTTCTATGCGTTACAAATGAAATGGCAAATTGAATATACCCTCTGTGTAGGGAATAAAAAAGGCATCAGTGTGTTGCCATTAATATTATATCTTAATGAACAGCCTGCAGTTATAAAAACTTTTAATGTGATACACATTAAATTTCAAATTAAAAACAAATATATATAAATTTTTGATTATGCCTATTCAATGGGAGTTTATGCACGACAATGATCCAAAACCTTCGTCGAAGTTGGTGATATCTTGGATATCTTCCTTTGCTTTCTGTTTTTGTTACTGATTTCAGAGCATTGCAAATCATGTTCATGGAGAACTCCATTATACTGGCCACATCTTGAAATTTTTGGTCTGATTTTTTCAAGGTTTAAAAGCATCCCTTTCATCTTGGGAACAATGTTTTCCACGGCCCATTTTCAATAAATATCGGTTAAGTCTAGCAAGTAAGTAAAGATTATAAGTATATAATGATATATGATTCTAAAATACAACTTACCACTTGAGAATATTTTTATTAATAAACTATGTCCTATGGACTCAAAAATATATTTTTCCCTATATTTTTTTCCAGCTAAAAAATAAACTGTGCCCATTCAAGACGCTTCTATGCAAAATCCGTGCACTTTCATACGTGTTTGATTTTGTTAAATTTAGACCCGTTAGATAACGTAAACTTACAGTCAATTCCATTAAAAACAGATTGTAGCATAAAAAGTTATGCAATAATAAATTTTTTTGCTGCGTTTGTCCCTATTATTTTTTCCAACACTGTATCTAAGATCAATTTCGTATGACCTTGACTTAGCACCCAGTAGGCAGGAGCAGAAGCAAGCAGCGCTTCGAGAAGGCCTTCTCTTTTGGCAGAACTGGCCTTTCAACTCCTTTCAAACATATCGTCACCTCAGAGTGTAAGTGTCCTATGAGCAAAAACATGAAACTGAGAAAACAGCGTTTTAAAGTTATTTAGTCTGCGATTTGTTATCTAAGGATTATTAATGTTTTTTTTTTTTATTATTTTGCCTCTCTATAATTACCTATACGGTATTTGAAAAAAATTTATTGAAACTTACCTTTGATTTTTCTGTAATTAAAATTATCCGGATTTGTATGAGTTAGAACATTTGCATTCTGAAACTCCACGTAAAAGGTATATTAGGTTTTTTTCCAAAACACACATAAAGTCTTCTTTTTTTATTCGTGATCATGTTTGATAGGGGGTATAGGAAAACAGCTATGTAGAAAAATCTATTCTAAAGTATTTTGGCTAAACCGTTACTTGACGCGTAGTGCTAACGTTCACGGCCCGCTCATGATAGTGTTATATTTTAAGCCAAAACTTCTAAGCTACAGAGCCGATTTTGACTAACGAATTATCGTTGATTTCATATTATCAAGAAGAGTCTAATAAAGCTATTAATACTTCAAAAATCTGTTCACAGAGGGCGCTGTATGCAAAAATAAAATATAGTAATTATGATAATATAATTATATACATAAGTCACATAATTGAATAAGTCATAAGTCACAGCTTCTAAAATACTAAGCCGATATTGACAAACGAAGATTTTATCTTTTGTTTTACTAAGAGGACTAAAATGAAGGCAAAAAATTATTATGTTGTATACAGTAGATCAAAGCCAAACTCGTACATCAAAAAAAACATATTTTTCAATTCAATTTACATAAAATACTTAAAGTACGTTCTTAAAAACTTTATATAATCCTTTATTTTTAACAAAAAATGAAACTTAAATTTCGCATTGTTTTTCATATTTAATTAAAAAGTAACAAAAAATTAAGCATATTCAGTACCAAAACCAAAGTCGTACCATTTGCAAAATCTTCTATGAGTTTTATATTTAGTATTATATTCTTTATATTTACTTTTATATTGAGTCTTTTTGGCATGCTGCGAACAAGTTTTTCGCAATAGCTGGTTTCAATATTTTCAAATTCTTCCATAAGCATCTTTTTTAGTTCTTATGAAAACGAAAAATTTTGAGTTTTATTTTTTGTTAAAATGGAAGGATTAAAAATACTATTTATAAAATACTTCGAATTTTTTTAATCTTTTTTATTTAATAATTTTTGAAAAATTGGAAAATAATTTTTTTTAAGTACGAGTTTGGCCTTGACCTACTCTTTGTACATACATGCAATATTGAATTCAGCGAAAACGGTACATTAACGAACTTATTCGGAAATTCACAAGAGCACTCAAAAACAAATACAGCATTCTTTGGTTTCAACGAATACATAAAATAGGATTAAGAGAAATTATTCAGGAAAGATTGCTAGGCTTTTTGGCATTCGAATCTTCATTCGTGTGCATATGTATATTGCGAAAAGATCGAAATTAAGTTTTGGAAGGATGAAAAAAAAAAGATTGATAGATAACTTCGAAAATGGAAACAAAAAATTATTTTGAGAGTTTTTATTTTCCTTATATGGGGCCAAACAAGTTCCTTCCAAAATTTAGATTCGAACTCTTCGCATCAATTGGTGCAATAATTTTTTTGTTTCATCAAATGAGGCCTAAGCATATATACGAAAGTAACATTCGTACTTCAAAATACATTTTCGGCGTTTTTGCAACGATTGGTGCCAGACATTTTTTTGTCTTGAAACGAGGCCAAATCACCGCCCGGGATACCCTTTCCCCTCTCTTACTAAAGTCCATTCTCATTTTTGACCTGAGACCGATTGTGTACTTCAAAGGCAAAAAATGCAGTTAGGACATTTGCACTCCGAGATATTATTCTGAAAGCTGCAGTTAGGACATAACGCATAATGAGATCTTTGGAACGGGAAGAGGTAGCCAAATTTCGATAACACCAAACGAAAGAATGTATTTGCTTTAGTATATTGGCGTGTTAAAAAAATTTTGTCGAAAAGTGCGATAGGACATTTACACTCTGAGGTGACGATATGTACTTTCTTTTTTATATGAAATGTCTCCCTAAATAGGCGTTCCTAAGGAGGCCTTCGAAAACCGATTGCCGTAGCAGGGCTCACAGAAGTGCTAGGAAAAAGGAAGTAATCTTTTGGTTGTGCTTTTATCCATAATAATAGAATATTTTGATTCTTGTAGTAATTTGACGATAGTAGCTTTTCAGATTTCCGCTATAACATGCTTTTCCCAAATTGTGACTTTTGTTTAATCAAGAGATATATCTTTTAATTGAGATCCATAGATATTGCTGAGCATCTTAATGAGTTCACATTAAGGCTGCACCAAATTATTTTTTATTATAAATGACACAATATACAACTCAGCACGTTTTATTTTCCCTTTTGCAGTAACATTTTCGGAGATAGAAGATGAGACAGACTGCGGTTGGTTTTTTTTTTTTGTAGTAAGTACTGCCTTCTGTGCAATGCAATTTTTGGAAATTCATTTAAAATTCGCCACAAAATTATTAAATTCTTCGTGTCTCCAATCAGATTCGAATTCCCCACAATTTGGGGAATTCCCCACAACCTGGCATCACTGGTTGGCATTGCTTTTGCTGCATCAAACGAATAAAGTCTTGATTCTCTTCGCATGCACGACAACAAACGAACATAAACAATTTATATCAGCCATCGGCACTTTGCGGCACATGTTGCTACTTGACAATTTTTTTTGTACCGAATTTCCTGATAAAATGTACCAAATAGAAAAAATGTACCAAAATATTTTTAGGTAATACTTTTATTAACATGCAGTTGTCCCGTATAACGAACGTCGATTTAACGAACCTCCAATACAACGAACACCTTTTACATGCAATGATGACTCTATTTGACGAACATTTTGCTTTTTTAAGCATGCTTCGTTTTTTTATGAACTCGTAACTGTCTGCATATTGTTCAAAAAGTCCAGCTTGTTATTACACTGAATAGTCCTTATTTTTTAAAAGCTCATTTGTTTGTGTTTTGCGTTTGGAACGTGAAATGGGGTGGCACATCCCATGCAACTAAAATACCTAAAACGCTTTAGAGTAACTTCGGGTATGGTGATGTATGTAGGCATTTTTGTTTTTAAATTACACGTCACTTTTATAGCTTCTACTTGATGCATTGTGCAGTATATTATGACTTCGGAGCTTTGTAGCGTAAACCAATCTGAAGCTATTTCAACAAAATGAAAAAAGCCAAGTGTACCCCTTAATAAAATTGGCTGGTAATGTGATAAACAGTGGTTCACAGTTAAAATGGTCCCTTTTAGAGGAATGGGAACAAATAAGTCCAGAATATACCAAAAAGCTAGTGAAATCTATTCCAAATCACATAAATCAGTCATTCGTCGGAAAGGATATGCAACAAAATGTTAGGAATAGATTTCCCTATACTTTATTTAAAATTTGTTAGAGAGGATCATTTTCACTGTGACATGTATTTATATCTTATTTTGCTTAATACATTTTTGTGAAGACTGCAAATGAATTAATGAACTTTTTTTTTATTTCTTATCTGAATAACATGTATTATTGTAATTAATAAAAATTTTTGGTACACTAATTAATTTCTTTGATTTTATTGAACTTCAAAATTTTTGTTCACAGGTGGACCATTTTCACTGTGAGTCACTGTATAGCGTTCGGATAATGTGATATACTATCATGAAAAGTATAGCAAGTATAAAACAGGAACTAAAAATACAATAACAATACATCTTTCAATAGAATTTACATGAAAATGCAAACTAGATTTAAACTGAATCAATAAACGATAAACAGAACATATTAAAGTCAGATAGACTCACGTACAACAATTGGAAGACAATCATTGTGAACCCAAATTAAATCGCATTAAATCGTCTGAATCTTTGTATCCCTCTGGAGGGATTTGTTCCCAATACCACAGTTAATGTCCTTGCTGGGTGGAGCAAATTGGACTATATCAGTTTTATAAAACTAAGGGTGAATAACACACTTTTTTTGAAAAATACGGGTTTGTTTTAAAAAAAATCGCTCAAATTTCAGAAAAATTGTTATGTCTCAAAATATGTGTACAATATTTAAAAAATGTGTGACCAAATATTATAGCTTATTAAGTTATCTTTCATATGACATCAATAGTTTGGAAATCCGTTCAGGCGTTCCCAATGTTTAATGATTTTTTAAAAAGCTATATCTTGACTTCCGATGGCTATATCCCAGGCTATATCCCAGAGACGGTATGTCATCCAACTTCTGATTACACTTTACTATCTCATCCTAGAGCCCCACCCTCCACTTCATCCCACTTTTCTCGGTCCTAGAGTTGCTTCATCTACACTTTAACTTAAAAACATGCCAGACTTTTTTCACGATATTAAAAAATAAACAAACTAAGACATGAACGCCAGCCTTGTGCGAGAATGTTTTTTTTTTAGCAACATTTTGCTTTTTGAAACAGTTAGGGTGTACCTTTGCAAACGCGTCAAGACAGCCAGACTTTGATTTTCATATATTACTAGTACTAAATCAAATATACAAAAAATCTTAGCTTTGTATCTAGTAGGTTCCTCAAAGAGGCTGCCAGCTCTCCGACTATATATATTTACACACAACTTTTACTCTCTCTTCTTTAATGTTTGTCATCGCAAATTTTTTTCGTTCATTGACATTCAATTATATCATATCATTTGTTGTTTTCTTTTGCCAGACTTATCCGCAATAGCAATCTTTTAAGCTTGCGATTAAGGAACTATGTCTTATCAATATCCAAAAAGATACTTGAAGGGGCGAAGATGGTAGCAAAACGGTCATATTAAAATGGAATTTAAATTTTGTTTTAAGCATAACTAGGAAATTTTATTTTTGTGGACCTCTTTTTTTTTGTAAATAAACTGGGAAATACTAAATTGTCAGGTTTGGTAATTTGATGTGAAGTAGTGGGAACTGAAAGGTGACCTTTTTTATAACAAATAAAATTTTTCCACGGTAAAAAAATGTTTGTTATTTAGGGACTATACGCCACTGCTGATATAACAGATTATTTATTAATTTGAACATCTTCTAACTTCAACTTAAAAAATTCAATGAAATTTTGAAAAAAAAAATTTATCCATTAGCAACTTCTATTTTTTGTGCCCTCCAATAATATAGCAGCACTGCAGATCATCTACATACTTATAATGGCAATTGTCCTTATTCTATAGATTTGCATTATGAAGGTTCTGGTCTTCACAAATTACGATAGCGCCTACCTCATAAAACAACTCCGGAATGAACCGGAGCATAGCACATACATTGTCGTTCCATATTGCCATGAAGTTCAGTTCTGCACACACAATTTGCAGCTCTATTATGTTGAATTCAGTAAATTGGATAATAGATTCCCTAAAGTTACGAAACACAAACTACTTTAAGTGTGCAAAACTCACCCGCTCATTCCCATGGCTACTGTCATTTGTTTGTTGTGATTTATGACTAGAATTCACAATGAATGTCAGATTTAAAGCATTTTATATTCCGAATAAGGGTACTTTGTATTATGAGTGTATTTGTATGTGTGACAGCATGATAGACTTAAGTTTTGCAAGGCATGGAAGAGAGCACAGCAGGCTTAGGAAGCTATTTTAATCAAGGGTTGACCAAGGATATGTGTCATTTATTAACTAAAAATATTGTACCCGTAGGAAATAGATATGGTAATGCAAAAATTTCTTTTTGGAAGTTACAAAGCAATTATCACAAGTAAATATGAGGTAATACATGACACTAATAATAACTGCACGCCTAAGGCAATCACGTTCAAATATATATTTTTTTACTCTTCTTTTTATTTATTACATCTCTTTAAATTGCAATGACTGACAATAAGTTATAAACTCTTATTTAAAATTAAAACAATTACAAATTATAAGTAGTGGGCTTTAACCAACTTTTAATACAAGTGTGGTTACAAAAAAAACTTTAATTGGGGATTATTTGGGATATAATTCAGTGTCGATATATGACAAAACAGAAGAAACCCTTAGTGTTTTTTTTTTTAATTCCATATTTACTGTTTTTAAATGATATTACTTATCTATATCATACGTATGAAATTCAAAAACGATCCAGTCTTGTTCAAATTTTGACACGTCAAATTTCTTTAGTAGATGGCACCACAGCCAAAATTGCAGCTTCCTAGATAATAGGAGTCCTGAGAAAAAGCCATATTTTGACTCAAAAATAGTCGTTTTTAATCAGTTTTAAAAATTGTAGAACTAAAAGCCCACAAATATTTAAAAATTTAAAGTTATGGATATCACTTTTTTTTGCTATCTCATCTTCTATACACAAAAAATTGTTTTAAGCCTCAAGATCTTAAGACCCTATTTTGCGACCAGATTAAATTTTACTCGTAGGTATGCAATAAGTATGCATTTGTAATATTACCAAAAAAACAGTGCATATACAATTCTGCCGTTCTAAGCGAAAAAGACGTATCTCAAAAAAAAAATATGCGAGATTCTTATGGCATCGGATAGCTTAAGAAATTACGCGTCTAATTAAATACTCCAAATGTTGCCGAAATTAGTTTAATCATATAAAAAATCTACTAAGAAAATTTCCTCTATCTCAATTTTACAGGTATTTCAACAAATTGACATAAACAAAACATCAATTATCTCGAAATGAATTTTTTGAGATACGTCTTTTTCGCTTAGTACGGCAGAATTGCTCTGGCAATTTTTTTTTTTTTTTCCTTTGATTTATATAGACCATAAATTATATCCCAAGTAATTCTCCATTAAAGTTCTAGTTGTAACTCAACTTTGCATTTAAATTTGGTTAAGGCCCACCGTAATACACAAATTAAAAATTATAAGCGTGTCTGGGCAAAACGTACTGCGCGCGGGATTGCGGCAGATTGAGAATAACTTTTCATATACAAACGTATATAAAGCAGAGAGCGTAAAATTTAATTCAGTTTGCTTTGAAAAGCGAACAAAGCACAACTACACATGCATTGAAGAACATTTAAGAGAAACAAACGTGTAGTGGTGCCCAGCTCTGATTATAGCAGGGGTCGGCAAAACTAAAAGTATGATTGTGTTGGTGAGAGGAGAGAAGCTGCACCGCAAGAAATTTTTCGCAGAAATCGTTTGCGAAATAAATGTTGGGGCAAAAAGTGAAAAAATAAAAATGATTAGAAAAGGTATTCAGATTCTACAATCTTGAGCGCAATAATTTTTTTGCTATATGTCGTCAAAAGAAAATAACGAATTGGCGACGAAAAGGCATTTGAAATGCGTCATAATCCCTTTTCGTTGTAAGTTCGTTCATTTGCCATAGCTGTAAAAAAAATTCTCTATGTGCAGAACAGACGATAATAGCTTCATCCGCGCATGATGTTGCTTTGTCAATGGTTTTTCGACAACTGAATGAAAGAGTATAAGAATGCGTGTAATATTTGAGCGCACAATTGTGCTATGTGGTGCCGACCACTGGATTATAGGTAATTACAAGTTCTGCGGGACTCTTAAACCTTAGCTGGTCTGAAAAGAAGAAGTTACTCTCTTAAAAAACAATCTTGGTGTTGCCTTGAACAGCCCAAAATCAATAGAAAATAACTCTGTTTCGCTCTCGAAAAATAATCGTTCACTTGCTCTTAGTGCAAGTTCGTCATCATCTGTCTCAGTTGATCTTTGTTCAGATGAAACTGTTGTTGTCACAGATGTTCCGAAATCTAACATATCCTATGCGGCTGCTGCTGCAGCGGCCACTGCTGCTATTTCGAAAACTGCTGCTGTCGCTAATCATTCGCACACGTCTGCTTCATCGCCACCAACTATGTACTTCATATGCTGCTGCTGCTGCTGCTGCTAATTCTCAATTGAATGCAGTTTCTAATATTGCTATCTCTCCGTCTCTACCTAATTTGCACTTGAATAGTGTGCAAAAAAAAAAAATTAGAAAACTGAGATAATAGTTGTTGGTACTAATACTACTCGTGATCCGGAACTCGTCGTTGCTGCCAATTAGAAATGGTTACATTTGTCATCTTTTGCGTCTTCTGTTACGGCTGATAACATTATCGATTATGTAGTAATTCATGCTGGTATTGATAAAAATCTTCTCTCATGCTACAATCTGGTTAAAAAGATGTCTCTTTGGACTCTTTTAAGAGAATTAATTTTAAATTGGGTGTTTCTGATGCGTTCTACAATAAAGTTTTGATTCAGGATCTGTGGCCTGCCTATGTTAATGTACATATGTCCTTTTCAGTTTTTTAAAAAAAATAGGAAAACAAAAGCCGGTTTCTTAAACTACTTACATGTAAGAAGTTTAAATACTAATAGCAACAATTTAAAAATCTACTTCCACAACGTTTCTGGACTCAGAACAAAATCTAAATCTTTACTTGCTATGAGCTCGCAACTAGATTACGATATCTTTGTCATCATTGAGACATGGCGAAATGAAAATTTTTTTGATCATGAATTTTTTGATTCGTAAAGATAGAGATGCTGTGAAAACTGGTCATGGAAGAGGAGGAGGTGTCCTGATTGTAGTACCGAGAAAACTTCATGCATCTTTATATGTTCTTAAGAATCAAGACACTTTACTTGACCAGCTTTGTGTCTGGTTATGTATTTTTATGTGCCTCATACATTCCGCCTAATAGTATTGAAAGTCTATACAAGATGCATGTTGATAATATAATGTCTCTTGCATTAAGCGACCCCATTTTCAAGAGTGGAAATAAAAATAATGTGAGTAATTATAGGCCGATATCCAAACAGACGATCATTTCCATGGTTTTATACCTGGGCGCTCTACAGTTTCTAATCTTGCGGTTTTCTCCGAAGATTGTATTTCTGCGTTTGAAAAAGGTTTCCAGGTCGATGCAATATATACAGACTTATCCAAAGCTTTCGACACGGTTTCTCATGGAATCCTACTAAAAAAATTGATATCTTCGGGTTTTCATTCTGTTTTCCTGGAATGGATCAAATCCTACTTAAGTAATCGTAGGTGTGTTGTGGTCGTGGATAATGTACTCTCTATTCTTTTGTTGCATCTTCGAACTTACCGCAGGGTAGTATTTTGGGGCATTTACTATTTGTCATATTTGTCAATGACAATAGTAGCTGTTTTTCTTTTGCCAAATTTCAAAGCTAAGCAAAAACAATTTGTCTCTGACATAGTTCAACCAACCATGTTGGATTTATTACTCCCAATATTTCTTTTGCTGATCATTTAAGCCTAAGCCTGTCTCTGGTATCCCTGAAATCTCTAAGAATCTAAAAGCTTCTTTGCCTGTGGAATCAAACTCGCTAGTGTCCACCTTTTTAGGACTTTCCCAAGAATTATTTGGTATGAACGTAACTAACCTTTTAATGAAAATTGAAAATTTTCTTAAAAATTTAAAAAATTTTAGTTCAATTGAACACAAAAGATTGGCTTACCTTGAACTCCTTAATGAAGTTCTTTGTTCATCAGCTCCATAAATTTTAATATCTTAAATTTTAACATTCGGTCATTAATAAATCACTCTAGAAGAGTAGAGTTATTAAATTTTCTTTTACATAATGATATAACATTTGCTATTATTCAGGAAACTCATCTAAACACGAGACATAAAGTTTTTTTGGACTCATATTTTTTTGTTAGAAATGACTCTCTTCAAGGGGTTGCAATAGCTATTAAAAATAAAATTAAATTTAAAATTGTTGACTCTTCCAACTTCAATTTTCCTTCGCTTTTTATTGAAATTCAAATTAAAATTAACAATTCATTGGAACGTTTCCTTTTCGGTTCAATTTACATTCCTTGTAATACTTCTTCCACAATTATTACTGATGAATTAAATAAAATTTCGAATTTGGCTAGTTCCTTTTATGGTACCATATAAGGTGGTGATCTAAATGCCCGAAATCCTTTATGGGGTGACCATTTAACTAATGGTAATGGTCGTAGTCTGGAAGCTTGGCTGAATTCTAAGAACGATCTTATCAATTTGACTTCTAGTTCTCCAACTTTTCCTAGCAGTTCTTCTTTTTTAGACCAATTTATTATCTCCAATCATCTCTTGGATAGAATTAATCCAAATTATAGCGTTAAAACTCTAGCAACATTTTCTGACCATTTTCCTGTGATGCTGAAACTTAAAATTTCAGATGCTATTATTCCTCTTGGGTTATCTAGGTCCTACATTTCATTTAAAAAGACAAATTGGTCAAAATTCAGGGAAGATCTTGATGATCACATTGCTCTTGATAAGCCTTCTCCTAATTTAAATCTTTCGAATTCTGATATTGTCTCATATATTAATAAATTCAGCCAAGCTGTTCAAAATTCAATACATCTAAATTCTAAGGTCATATCACCTTCCATTAAAAAATACTCATTACTTCCAAATCATATCAACATTTTTTTTAACCATAAGCATAATTGGCAAAGACGCCTTAAAAAATGTTTCATATTAATAACAATAGAACTTCTATTGAATATAAACAACTTTCTAGTAGAATTTTTCTTTTAAATATAATTATAAAAGAAAAAGTTGCTATTTGGGTAAATGACCAATTAAAAAATCGACTCTCTAAGATTAAACCAGGTCCTAATGCTTTTAAAGAAATTAATAAACTTATTGGTAAAACCAAAAAGTTTTGTTGTGATAAAGTAATTGTTAATAATGTTACAGTTACTGATGATGAAAATAAAGTTGAGATCTTTGGTAATCATTTTAAGAAAATTTATGATTTGAAATCTTCTGGTTCAAATCAACACTTTAACGAATCAGTTCAAAAAAGTGTCAAATCTAAATTTTATTCACTTCCAAATCGAATTTTTAATTTTGATGCTGAACACTCTGCTCTTCAGCCAATAGCTCCACATATGTTTTCATCTGTATATGAAATTTCTTCCGTTATTAAAAATTTAAAAGCTAAAAAATCTGTCGGCCCTGACAATATTTCCAACTTTATTATCAAAAAATTTTCAAATATGTCTTTCGAATTTTTAACAATTTTAATCAATAACTGCATAAATAATGGTTACTTTCCATTACCTTGGAAAATAGCCAATCTAGTTCCAATCTTAAAAAAACCAAATTGCTTTGAACTAAATAATTTCAGACCAATTTCACTGCTTTCCAATCTAGGTAAGATTATAGAAAAAATTATAAGTAATAAAATGGATAATTATATTAATGATTCTTTCCAAATTATTTCTGATTATCAATTTGGATTTAAACCCGTTTGGATTCTACCGTTCATGCCTTACTCAAAATTCATAATGATATTACTCTTAATTTAAGAGAGCAAAATTGTACTGTGGCTTGTAGTCTAGATGTAGAAAAGGCCTTCGATGAAGTTTGGATAGAAGGAATTTTGTTCAAAATTATTCAAATTGACTTTCCCCTTGGTATTTTCAAAATTTTATTTAGTTTTCTTACTAACAGAAATTTTTTTATTTCCATCCAACAATTTAAATCTCAACTATTTCCAATTTTCTGTGGTGTCCCACAAGGATCTATTTTAGGACCTAAATTATTCAATATTTTTATGTTTGATTTGCCTCATACAATCCAAAATATTTCTTCGTCTTCATCATCGCCCTTCTTTTTGCTGATGACACTTTAGTATATGCCCATTCCTTGTTTCCTCATGATGCTCTGCAAATTCTTAAAAGTCATATCATTGAAATTATGAATTTTTATAAAAAATGGGGCATTAAGCTAAGCTTTTCAAAATTCGAATGCATTTGTTTTAGAAATTCTTCTGGAAAAAGTAAACATGGTGTAAAATTTTTTCTCTTCTTATTGATGGCTCTATAATTCCGCTTAAAACCAATATTAAATATCTTGGTGTTCAATTTTCAAATTTACTTAAATTTAACGTTCACGCTAGAATAGTTAAAAATAAAGCTACAAAGATTTCTAATATTTTATCCCTTTATCTGCATCATACACATTTACAAATGAAAACTAAACTATTACTTTATAAAACCTTAATTAGACCCATTTTATTGTATGCTTTTCCATGTTGGTTCTCAATCTCTCCAACAGTTGCCAAGGAGCTAGAAATTTTGGAAAGAAAAATTCTCAGATGGTGTAACAATAAGAATTTTCAGACCAGGACGAAAAGATTCTCTAATTGTTTTGTGTACAATGAAGCTAAAATTGTACCATTAATGACACATGCGTTTAGTTTAATGAAAAAATTTTGCTCTAAAATGTCCTTTTCTGAAAATGATATAATTAAAGATATTTACATCCCTCAGACTAACATTTCTAGGAACGATTCATACTATCTTTCTCCTCTAGGAATCGAAATGTTGAATTCTGTCTCTGATTCGGTGTGCACTCTCCCTTTGTTTTATCAAAATTCAGGCTTTGGCTCAGGCCCGTGCGCAAGGGGGGGAATCCCCTCAATTGGGAATTTTCGTACATAGGTTTTTATTGACATTTGAACGAAAAATCAAAAAGACGCAACAAATTTTTTTTTTAAATGAAAGAACTAAAATGCAAATAAATCGTCGGAGCCCGAGTTTTTAATTTTCGACAAGATTTGCGCTCTCTAGCTATTTTTGAACCAAAAACACGATTTGGGACCACTGCGCGTCGCTAAGGCTAAGTAACACGAGCGTTTTTTTTTTTAATGCGCGTCTAAGCATTGCTCCGACATCAATTAAATCAGCTTCAATGAAAATTCATGCACAAATCTATTCACGCCATATATTTTAATTTTGCGTGATAGTTCACGTGCCATGTGGATAAATGAAGTTTAACTTTAACGTTAACGCATTGCCGGGCAAGACATAAAAAAATGCTTCGTGTTATGGCAACTTTGCTTGTGACAATAGCAACAAATGAATGACTCCTTTTCAGTGCTACGTCGTCTAAAGACATACCTCAGATCAACTAGTTCCGAAGTTCGCTGAACGGCTTTGCCTCGCTAAATACTGTCAGCGTCAAAAGAAGTTGTACACGTTGTTCCTCTATGTTTGCAGTTAAATTATACTCTTTTGCAATTCCCTTTTGTTTTACATTTTTTGTTTTTTTAATAATATATTTTCTCCTCTCTTAATGTACATAATAAAAACAACAACAATATTACAATAACAAAAATTCATAGAACAAAAACAAAAACATCTTCATATTAATAGCGTCAAAAGAAATTGTACAACACGTGCACCAAATATTTCAAAGAATTTTAACGGTAACAAATTCCCGTTATTTTTAGTGATTTGACTTTTTATCATGTTGTAGGCAATATTAACTAATTATAATAATTATTAATTGACTTGACGTCGTGAGGATCAGTTCAAATCTGAAGATTTTTGAGTAACGAAATTTATTTTCAAAATGGGTAAACAAACCTCCCTGGATGTTCGCGAACTTGTGCTAAAATATTATAAAAAAGGAAAAACATTGCGTGAAATTGGTTTGATGATTGATAGAAGCCATAATACTGTAAAACATATAATTGATAATTACAAAAAGTTCGAAAATTTACAAAATCGTCCCAAATCTGGAAGACCCCGTAAACTAAATGCGACTCAAATACGATCCATTGTGCGACGAGTGAAGCAAAATCCAACTGAAAGTGCTGTTAAAATATCCGAGAACATTTCAGAACGCTCAGGTGTTAACGTTAGCTCCAGTACTATACGTAGAGCACTACATGCAAATGGACTACGTGGACGAGTTCCAAGAAGAAAACCTTTCATATCAAAAATCAATCAACAGCGACGTCTGAATTTTGCTAAAAAGTATCAAAATAAACCAAATTCATTCTGGAATAATGTGGTCTTTACTGACGAGAGCAAATTTGAAATTTTTGGTAAGAAAACACCAACTAAAATTTGGAGATGCAAAAATTCAGCATTTGCCCAACAAAATGTAATATCTACCGTCAAGCATGGTGGTGGTTCGGTCATGGTATGGGGGTGTATGGCAGCCAGTGGTGTAGGTAACTTGGTTTTCATAGAGAGCACTATGAATAAAACAGATTACCTCACCATTTTGAAAGATAATTTGCAACCTAGTGTCGACAAATTGGGCTTGGATCAAACTTGGGTCTTTCAACAAGACAATGATCCTAAGCACACTGCTAAAATAGTAAAGGAATGGCTGCTATATCATACCCCAAAACAGCTGGATCATCCCGCCCAGTCACCCGACCTTAACGCTATCGAGCATTTGTGGGAGCATCTGGACCGTCAGATTAGAAAAAGAACGATTACCAGCAAAGACTCTCTAAAATCAGTGATAATGGAGGAATGGCAAAAAATCTCTTCCGATGTAACCCGAAACCTAGTGGAATCGATGCCCAGAAGATTGCAAGCTGTAATCAACGCAAATGGAAAGCAAACAAAATACTAACCTCTTTAAAATTCTTTGAAATTATTTTTTTATACTTGCTGTACAATTTCTTTTGACGCTGTGAATTTGAAGTATTTTAAGTTGTTGTTCTATAATTTTTTTTATTGTTAAATTTTTGTTTTTTTTTTTTATAAAATGAAAGAATATACAATATATTTTTCAAAAAACATAATATGTTGAATAAAATGATAAAGCAAACTAGTAAAATAAAGACAAAAACATAACATATTAACGTGTACAATTTCTTTTGACGCTGACAGTATACCATACATCGCGATATTGAAATCAATGTTGAAAGAGTTTTGGACGTGTTTTTTCAAGTACCTCGTAGAATTAGCAACTGGAAGCTGAAATTTTGGGAGAATTATCTTCAAACCCGATTCTATTATATAGGCAAATAGGACCGCTCGTAACTTTTATTCCTTCACAGAATGGATACCCGAATTCAGTCGAAAAATAAAGATTGCGTTCTTGCAAAAAATGTGACGTTAAAAAATTTTAAATTATTTTTCTATAATAGATAATATTCAGTCCCGAAATTCGATTTTTTCACATTTTTTAAATGAAAAAATCGAATTTTTGGACTAAATATTATCTATAACAGCAAAAAAATTTAAAATTTTTTAATGTCAAATTTTTTGCAATAACGCAATTTTTATTTTTCATGCAAATTCAGGTATCCATTCTGTAAAGAAATGAAAGTTATGAGCAAAAAACAAGTTTTTTTTTAGCCAAAAAGGACCTTCAGGAGAATCAAAAGTGATCCATTGGTTTTTCTCGGAACGAAAAGAAAATGACGCTGATATCGTTTTTACTTAAGTGTCCTTTTTTTTGAGTCGGTGTCTGGCTGACTTTATTTTGCTTCATACAAATCGACCCGCTCGAATGTCTATATTAAAATTACACCGTTTTTTGACGTTTTTTATGAACAGAATCTTACATTAAATGTCCGAGTTAAACCCCCCCCCCCATGGATGATTCCTGCGCACGGGCCTGCTTTGGCTATAATCGCGGTTAACCTATTTGCATATCATTTAAATTGGTTAATTTTTTTTTAATCTTAAAAATTTATTAAAACTGATCTTTATTATAAGTCTCATAATTTTAAGATATTTACATCTCTGTAAGCTGGACCAGAGTACAAATTTCAACCTCATGTTCATTAAAATTGTATTACATATATATTCAACAAGAAAATTACAAACACACTAAACAAGGAAAATTGTCTTTTAAAAAAAAAAAAAAAAAAAAAAAAACAAAAAAACACTCTACAAAATTCACTCTACATTTGAATGTAAATTCATATATCATATTCTGCCTTTATACTATTCCAGCTATTTTTCTTGTACCTGAAGAGAGTGATTGTGTTTCTTATACTATTTCACTCTCTCCCTTTAATTTTAAGATATATTTTTTGTAAGTGACACAAACGTCAAAACAACTGATATAAAACTTAATGAGCAAGAGTTATTAAAATATGTATTTAAACACTTTGTTAGTATTTATCTGTAAAAGAAAGAGGGCCATACATTACAGTCCTCAGTTTTATTGTTATAAACTAGACGAATGTACTATAATTGTTCAAAAAGACTCAATAAATTGAAATTGAATTGAAAATTTTGCCAAATTTCTGCTATATGCCGATGATCTCAAGATTTATTCTGTGGTAAAAAGCCCACTGGATGCTCAAATGTTTCAGATAGAATTTGATAAAGTAAATTCTTGGTGTTTTAGTAATCTTCTAAATTTAAATATCAATAAATGTTTCCATATCACATTTTCGAAGTGTCAACCTGTCACTCAAACTTCGTACCATATTTCTAACTCATACTTGAAGACAGTAAAAGAATTCAAAGATTTAGGTGTAGTTTTTGATACGAAGTTTACCTTCTCTGGTCACATTAACTATACGATATCTAAGGCATATGCCATGCTAGCTTTTGTCAGACGCAACAGTAGTGAGTTCTCTGATCCATACTCACGTTAAATCCTTTATATTTCTTTTGTCCTTTCTAAGCATGAATATGCGTCTTTCATTTGGAGACCTTATCATGTGTGTCATATTAATTGCATTGAACGTATGCAGAAAGTTTTTGCTCGGTATGCTCTTCAACCTCTGCGTTTTCATGACCCAGTCCCCTCATATAGATCTCGATGCATCCTTATAAATCTGAGAACACTAGAAAACAGGAGGGCTATACTGTCATTAGCCTTTGTTTTTGATGTCATCCTAGGTGTGGTTGACTGTCCTTCTCTTCTAGAAAGGATTCCATTCAACGTTCCTGCTAGAGTTCTTCGGCATTTCGATACATTTTTTGTTGGATTTGTCAGAACGAACTATGCCCTAAATGTTCCCATTATTAGAGCATTCAATTGAATTTAATAATATCTCCAATTTAATTGATATTGATTTTTCTGCTTCGAAAAGCTGTTTTTTGAATTTACTGAATTCTGTACATAATTAATGCTAACTTTAATTTTAAGATTTGTTTCTAGATTTATTTCTTCTATTTAGTCTGTAAGAATAATTTGTTCATAGACTAAGGCTCCGGTACATAGAAAGCAGCGCATGCATCGCAAGCATCAGAAGCTTTGCATCAGATGCGACTAATGCGTGTGGTGCCACATAGAACGCGCGCTTTTATTTTGACAGTTTTTATTCGCTTTTTTTCTTTTTTTGCTTTTAATTTTTTTTCGGAAACTATTTTACCGCGCGCAAATTTTCAATAATTTATTTCATTCCATTTATATTTTTTTGACATTGAATTTGAAATTGAACAGAACTTGCACAAATAAGTAAATATTTATTTTTCAATTTGTCAAATAGTGATGTTTAGTTTCTCTTAGCTGGCAAACGCGTTTAAAAGTTGAAAGTTGACGAACTTTGGGCATTGAAAGCAGCGCGCGCGTAAGTCGCTTTTGTGTATATATCACTCTCCATATAAAGGCATATAACCAATTCTTCTGTCAAAACATATGATTCGCGCGCCTTAAGAAATTATTTAATAAATAAATAAATAAAAATAGATGGATGAACCTTACCAGGTTTTTGAACCATTATAGTCCTGGATTTTTTCTAGTCAGAAGAGATGTGTCCTAGTTATATTATTGCATTAAATAGCCTGATAATATGTGTTAAAGCTTGAAAATGAAGCTTTTTAAGCATTATGGGTGTAATACGAGTATGATCAATTTCAGGAGACTTTTACTTACAAATATATTTTTGATGAAACTTGCGGCCACGCTTGAAGTTATTCTTGTTCGAATAGTCTGCGTGTTTAGAGTTTCCTAGGGTAGACATAGACCATCTATGGTGGACTTTGGCTGAAAAACCAGACTTAAATGCTCTGCAAAAACGTTAGCTTTATCTTCATCGCTTCGCTATCTCCAGTGCATTCTAGGGTCCGTAATGGCTCAGTAGGAGTTTTAAGACTATGGCTAGCTTTCCAAAGAGATGAGCTTTTAGCTCCGTTTTGGGACAGCTTTCGATTGAAACCATATTGTCGTGAAAACAAAATTAAAACCTTATTGACCGCAAAGCCCGTAATAAAACAAAAACACAAAATTTATTTGATTTTTATTTTATTTTTTATTTGTATGCATTTCGGATCACAGCAGAGGAACCATCTTCAGCAATTGTCGTTAAGCACTGAGTTTAGCAACTTTGTCAGAAAATATTACAAAGTACTAATATAAAAGAGAAGAGTAATACAATAAAACAAACAGAACGCGAACATTGTATGTGTAAAAACAACCGAACTAAAAAACATAAATACAAAAATATCAACAAACACTTAATGTTATTTTTAATTTTTTAAAATATTAAAAAGAGGTGAAATAATCGGACCAGGCTCTAAATTCATCAGGTTATTAGAAATGGAAATAAAAACTGACTCGTAAGCATCTAATTTATAAGGATTGTTAACATTTTTTAACAAAGAAACATTTGCATCAAATGAAATAATATTGTGTGGATGTATATTATTTTCGTTGTAAACATGTAACGCTATCGCTTTGTCAATTTCTTTCTTGCGTACCGAACGCAAGTGTTCGTCAAATCTCGTCTTGACCGCTCGTCGTGTTTGCCCAATATATTTGTGCTCGCAGTCTGAGCAAGAAATTTGGTAAATGCCGCTGCGTTGTTGTGTGGTAGTTTGGTCTTTCGTTGATCCCAATAAAAACCGAAGTTTGTTATTGTTTGTGTACACAACATCTATGCCGGAGCTACCGAAGACTTTTTTCAGTTTGTTGGTTACACTTGGTGCATATGTAAGTGAGATGCGTTGGGATGATGTTTTCTCTGCTTGACTAAAGAGCGTGCTCTTGCTTTGATTGCGAAGTTTGGTTGAATGTTTTTTAATCAGACGATCAACTGTTGAAGTTCTGAAACCGTTTATGTTAGCTATGAGTTTGATTTGCATATATTCTTTTGTGTATGATTCTGCTGATAATGGTAAGCGACACAATCGGTAAACCATGGATTGAAATGCAGCTAATTTTTGTTGATATGTGCAAAATGAATCTATAGCTATGTATCGATCTGTCGAGGTTGTTTTTCGATAAACAGAAAAATTAACTGTTTTATTCTTTCGCTTGATTTCCAAGTCGAGAAAAGGAAGCGTGTGGTTTTTGCTGTCTTCTTCTTCAAAAGTGAATGCAATACTAGGAAATCTATTATTTATGATTTTGAGGAAACTGCTTACTCGATTTCTTTTGATAACAGCAAATGTATCATCCACATATCTATGCCAAATGCGAGGTAATTTACCTTCTTCATTTAAATCAGATTCTAATTTGCTCATGAATGCTTCAGCTACATAAGGCGATAAACTGTTGCCCATGCTACAACCAAAATTGTTGGTGTAAAAAATTCCTCGGAATTGAAAAGAGTTATGTTTCATACATAGCCGAACGCAATCAATGTAAGCATTAAGTTGTTCTGTTTGTAAACTAAACTTGTTTAGATGTATTCTTATGGCATCAATCGCTATATCAATTGGGACGGAAGGAAATAGTGAAGTGACATCAAATGAAATCATTATTTCATCGTCTTCAATTTCAATGTCTTTAACTTTATCTACAAAATCAAACGTGTTTTTGACGGAGAAATCATTGAAACTTCCAAATTTCTTCATGTCATTTACTAACCATTTCGCTACTCTAGTTAAAGGTGAATTCACGTTCGAAACAATTTTCCGCATTTTATCACCACTTTTGTGAACTTTCGGTAAACCATACATTAATGGAACAGATGGGTTTGGCACTCGTAAACGAAATTTATTTATATTAAAAGCTTTGTGTATGGTATCAATCGCTATTCTGGCATCTTTAATCATCTCGTTCAGTGGAGACTTATTTAAAACAATAAAATTGTCTTCTTTTATGGATTTAATCATCCGCTGGTCGTAATCCGATTTATTCATAATGACCACTTTGTTACCTTTATCAGATTTCATGTAAAATAAATCATGTTTTTTTAATTTATCGAGCGCAGCCTTCCATTTTTGATTCTGCATGGTTTCTGTCACCTTTCGATTTGAGTGTATATTTCGCAAATGAGGTAATGCTGCATCACGTACTTTGTGTTTGATATCTAACGATTTATATTGAATGGCTGATTCAATGTCCGCAATCAAATCAATTGTTGGCACTGTCCTTGGCTGTACAGAGAAATTTAAACCTCTATTTAATAATTCCATTTCATCATCTTCAAAGGAAACATTAGATGCATTCACTACTAAATCTGTAACAGTTTTTACTGATGACTTTTTAATTTTATTTGATGTTTGGTTTGTGATCAATTTGTCGAACTTTCTTATTTGTGTGTCCCTCTTCTTAGTATAAGCACTTTCACTACTTGCAAACAAAGCAAACTGAATAGTATTGAAATGGTAAAATTGCACGTCATCCAAACCTGATGTCATTTTCAGATGTAGCTCATATATTTCTAGCTGAATTTTATCCAAACAACTATAATGATGATCTAATTCAAACCTTAGCCAGTAGTGTTTGGCTACTTTGAGCACCTTCTCAGTTCTCGAGTTGTTTAAAGGACACTTGATACACATAAAATTCGGGAAAATGTGTTGCTTTTTACACTGTTTCAAAAATTGAATGTCAGCTTGTATTTTACTCCTCCTCCTTAACAGACACGTATATTGGCTAATGTCACGTTTGGTAAACATTTTTAATAGATGATTATCAATATTTATTTACTGATAAAAATAGCCAAAATAATTGGCCAAATCTGCCCTTTTCACTTGAAAGGGCCTGTTGAAGGTTTTTATCAGCCTATTTGAACCTAGTTTTACTAGCTAGATATCGTTACTGTTGCCATTCCCTTCTAACTATTCGTTTTTCCAGAACTAATCTCTCAGTTTTACCATTTGTGACAAAATTGGCTGCATTCCAATACATTTTATCTGTAGGAGTAGGGTTTTCTGCGACTGTAGCTATAATGGAGTTCAAAATGCAACAGCGTCATCAATATGATCCTAACATTCAAATTTAGAATTTGTATGATTATGTGTGCTTTTTTACTTTTTATACGTAACCCAGTTTGTGAAAGGTGTGGTGATACAATGAGTGTCATCAACCTGTTTGAGCTCTTCAAGTGTGTGGACTACAACAGAGGAGTGATCAGAGGACAAGTCGAAACTTGCGCATACAGAAATTAACTCCATGCATATGCCTTTCGCGATTGCAAAATCAATGAGATCAGGCGTTGTATTTCTGTCTGTTGGCCAATATGTTGGTTGCCCAGGGGAGAATAATAACTGCAACTAACTTATCTCCTTAAGTTTTGAAAAATCAAAAAGCTGAGCTTCAATTACGGCAAAAAGAGGTGGGCAATATATTGCCGTCAAAGTAAGATCTTTAACTTGTAGACAAATTGAAGGCTCTTGAGTATAATTGCTGGCATAAGACCTGAAAAAATTATGTTGTAATTAGTTTAGTTTTTTTCTTTAATATTTATGTCTCAAAATATGTTTAAGTGCTTTTTTAGGTAAAAGCATATGGAAACAAAAGGATTTAGTGCAGAAAAAAATCATTATTTTGAAAAAAAGGAAACTCAATCAATTTTTTGTTGTTGTTGCTATTTTGTCGGCATGTACATATTTCCAAAAAGATGGCGGACTACACCATTTTTTTAAAATTTCTCGAAAAGTGTCATATAAAACTTAAGGATTATCTCAAATGCTTCACAAGAGATACTTTAAACTTAAGGATTATCTAAAGGGCTTAATAAAACTTCACAGTTTTAATCTGTTAAAATTATTTATTTAAAATGGTTGTGGGTCCATTCTTAGGGTTACCATATGCAAATTCAGGAAGAAATGCTTTTGACCTTTTTTATGGGCTGTTTTCGTTATAGAAATATGAATTACACTTTAGTTCTGCTAGTACCTCATATTTTTAAAACAAATTTAGCAGAGGGTGATATTTTATTTTTAAACGCTTGATTGGTGACAAAATTTTGTAGCAATTTCGTAAATCAAATATAAATTATGTTTCATTGGACAATGCTAATGCTGTACGTTATAAAAATTGTCACCTTTTTGTACACTTGATGTCCACTGCCAAGATCTGGTCAATTAAAGAGGCCGCGAAATGAGATTTGCTCAATAACTCGGAAAGCAAGCCACAAACTGAAAAAAAAAAACAATATATTGAGGCCAATGTTGGAGAGAAGATGAAAACCCATCGATTTTATATTCTAAAAATCTTCTTATGACATGATTTGACCCCTCTTTCATAGCTTTAAAATTTCCAACTACTACCGCAATTTTTGAACAATAGTAAGTATTTTAGCGAAAAATGTTTTTATGGAAAATTTTACGGTAATATTACTTGTTTAATTCCAAAAACTGGATTTTGCGCCCAAAATAACTATTTTGTTTAAAATTATACTATTCATTGGGTCAAATTTTGTAACATGGAGATTTTTTGAGCATAAAATCGTTGTGTTTTCATCTGCTCTACAACATTGGCCTTAATATAATTTTCTTTTGTGGCTTACAATTTTTATAATATGTGATCTGTGCCCAAGAAAGACGTTTAGTGTCTTAAACTGGTTTTTGAGAAAATCGCGTTTAAAGTTTTCGTTGCATATTTTTTTCTAGGCTTAAAACGCCTATAACTCAAAAAGGAAACTTGGGATAAACTTGAGACCGTGACTGTGAGATCATAAAATGTTTTATGGAGCTCTTGTGAAGAGTTCTATAAATATATCCGATTCTCTTCATTAAATGTTGATATTTACAGAGGTATTTTTTAAGTTCATTTAAAAGTTAATTTTTTAATATATTGGCTCTTATGGAGCATTTAAAAACTCAGAAATTGAAGAGCTCAATAAAATTTATAGCTTTTAAAGTAAAAAATAAATTTTATTTATTAAAAAGCTTTTATCAAACAAAGTCTTTTTAAATGTAGACTTGGCGGATTTTGAAATTGAAAACTTGGACTTTGCTGGTTTTTAAAGTGAAACCTCAGGACTTGGCGGATTTTGAAAAATAATAATAGTAAAAGGTTTCGAAATCATTTTTTGAATGTTTACATGTTAAATTTAAATTAATTTCAAAACATTTGAATAAATGAAGAGCTGAGATGCAAAACCAGCCAAGTCCAAAAAAATTAAAATTTTGATATTGTAGAAGGGGACAGAAAAAATGTTTGTCTACAAGCCTACATACTCTAAATTGTAAAAAAAAAAAATTTATCTTCACAAACTTTTGATTGCAATAATTTCTGATAAATTCTTTTGATCAAAACTCAACAAGTCTACATTTCTGAATATCAAATCCCGCCAAGTCCAATTTTTCATTAAGAAAGATTCAGCTTTCATAAATACAAATAGTTTAATGGTATTTTAACATCGAAATTATATTGTGTAATTAAAATTTCAATCAAAAAAAAAATTTTTTTGCACCGACAACCGATTTTTTCTGCCAAGGTGTTTTAAAGGACGACCTAAATAAAAAGTAAGTACATAAAGCTTAAGTTTATAGTAGATTATTATTTTTTTAGTGCCTCACAAACATTTTCAATAAAAATAAATATTTCATTGCGTGGTTTTCATGGAACTGATTTTGGAAATGAAAACTGAGAAAGTGCATTTCAGTGTTTCTTTTAAATATATATAGCTTCAGTTCTCAGAGTTGAGGCTTGTACGCGAATTCAGAAAATAATTATGAAATGAATAACAAATTATTTTATAGAACTAAAAATATATATTCTTACATATAGAGCAGTGGTCGGCACCACATAACACAATTGTGCGCTCAAATATTACACGCATTCTTATGCTCTTTCATTCAGTTGTCGAAAAACCATTGACAAAGCAACATCATGCGCGGATGTAGCTATTATCGTCTGTTATGCACATAGAGAATTTTTTTTACAGCTATGGCAAATGAACGAATTTACAACGAAAATGGATTATGACGCATTTCAAATGTCTTTTCGTCGCCAATTCGTTATTTTCTTTTGACGACATATAGCAAAAAATTTATGGCGCTCAAGATTGTAGAATCTGAATACCTTTTCTAATATTTTTTATTTTTTCACTTTTTGCCGCAACATTAATTTCGCAAAAGATTTCTACGAAAAATTTCTTGCGGTGCAGCCTCTCTCCTCTCACCAACACAATCACACTTTTAATTTTGCCGACCCCTCATATAGAGTGCGTAGAGCACTCAAAATACGCAATTGCTCATTTTTATTTATCTTTCTATACCAGTGACCGGCAGCAAAAAGTATATATGTATAATATAATATATAATATTATATATACTTTTTGCATTCGCTCTTGCTTCACGAATTCAACAATTCAGTTTCAATTGAAACGTTGAATGAGTAGGTTCGCGCTGCGCATTTTATTATTGCACTGCGAAAAATGTTTAACGTGAAATGGGAAAAACCTTATTTTTTCGCAGAAAATTTTTTTGGTCAATCGTAATGTTTAATTTATATGCGCGTTTTAGGGGAAATACATTAAGGGAAAATAGAAAGACATTTCTTGCCACATATTGAATTAAAAAAAAAATATATCATAAGTTTTCATAAAAACTGCATTTTTTTATAACTTCACTTTATAAATTTTGAATGAATTTTCTTTAAATAATTTGTTCCTATCCACTCGGTAATAAATAGACTCAAAGAGCTAAACACAAAGAACTGCGAACGCAATATGAAAATTGTAAGAATGTATGGAAACAAATTAAACCACACAAGAATTTCTCTCAGTGGTGAGAGCGTTTTTGATTTCCCTCTTTTTTGAGCGCAAGGAAAAATTGGAGTTTCGCTCTTTGCCGATCACTGTTCTATACTTATCTTTTCATTTTAAGAACTCAAGAGCGCAAGCAAATCAGCATTCACTCTATTATAACTCCTCGTTTGTTTTCATCAGTCGTTATTTTCCTCACTGATAAATAATAAACGAGCGAACATTGTATTGATGCGTATCGTTTCATTTTCATCACTTTCGAGTTTATCAAATGATAAACTCATTTTGAGATGATGTGAAAAGTGAGGAGTATTCAAATGATTAATTCATTTGTCGATTTTTCTATTTCAAGCAAAATGTTTGTAGTGATGGGAATTAACTTTTAATACACGTATGACAGAGTTCGGAAATATTCATGTACTTATGTGTACTTAAAATGTCGCATTTTATTCATGTATGAATTTTCTTAAATTTTTTTGCAAGATTGAAAATCGCTCTTTATTGCACCTCCTTCGTATGTAAGTATCCGTTTTTTTTCAACAACAAGTAGCATTACTAAAATAATGAATTCAAGCCAACAATTTTTTCACCGATCATAAATGAATATGAACTATGTGAGAAAGCGCGATAAGCGATTGTGCATGAACAAATTTTCTGTCGCTCAAAAATGTGCGCGTAAAGAAAATGATCTCTATCACGCAGAAATGCATGCGCACGATCAGCGTTTGTATTTGTGTCCCCGGGACATGCTACCCGTTTTGACCCATTTTCGGGGAAAAAAATTTGTTTTTTTAAACGAAAGATAGCTCAAAAATATTTTTGGACATCACTAAGAAAGGCTCGGGACCCTGGAAAGAATCGTTTTTGCCCATTATTATAATATAAGAAAATCGCTTTACTTTCGTTTCAATAAATTGAAAAAAAAATTTTGCGTTTTGACACAAAAGTTCAAGTAAAATAAAATTCTTCTATGAATGAAAAGTATGTGCGAGTAAAAAAAAAATGTTCACTCATTGAGTCTTATTGAAAATAATATTCAGTGAGTGGTAAATATGAAAGAGAAATAAATAATAATTTATTTACTCAAGATATTAAAAGAATGAGCGCTACTTATTTTTTCCTCATAATTGATAAATTCAAAATTGAATACTCTTGAATTGAATATTATTGAGGATGAGGAGTGAAATTTATTTACGAACTCTGCTTACATAAATAATCTTTGCTTTTTTCGTTTATTTAAAAAAAAAAAAATGTTTTACAATTTTTATGTTTTTCAATTCATGGGATGCTGCTTTCAAACTTCGGATCATTAAAGTTGATGTATAAAAAATTGATAAACAAAACATAATTATGAAAAGGATAAATATTTTAATGCTTGTTTTTGATTAAATAAATCGATCTTTCTTCCGACAAGCATTTGCCCACTGGAAAGTCAGTTGCAACACCAAGTTCCTTACATATTGCTTAACCTTATCAATGTCAACAGTACTTTCCGATCCACCAGCAACATTTCAGGACAAGAACAAAATCATCCTCCCTAATCGGTTATTTAGTGCAATATCAAGCCACAGCTCAAATATTTGGAAGCGAGAAATTTTGGTGGTCATATTTAGAAATTGAAAATGATTTCATGGGTGCCGCAGCTAGGCGCTAAATTTTTTTGTGGATTCTATTAGTATATAGTACGTATTAGGGTGGATCAGATTTTTTCACGACAAAGCATCTAGAAAAACGTAATTTACGGAAAATTCTAAGAAAATTTGCCAAAGAAACCATGGGTCTAAAATCAATATCGAGCCCCCGATTTTTGCCGACATATGCCGTATCAAAGCTATACTACTTTTGGCTTACCAAGTGTTTTGAACGAACTCAATTTGCCAACTGGGCGCGATATTTTAAGATACTATTTTTTTTTGAGTGAGCGTTCCAGAAATGAAAGCAAGATGTTCTCGCATTAATTTTTCACTCCGCAAGTAGCGAATAAATTAATTGAAATTTGGAAGAAATTGAATATTGGTGTAATTAATAAGAATAGTGTTACGAATAAACTAACAAAATTGCTTAATAAATATTATAAAGAATGAAAAAATAAATCTACATCCGACAGATATTCGGCATTTCTGGATACAATAAAAAATATTTCTTATATCGGATAATGTTGGTGTAACTTAAAACAAGAATCTTGTTCCTGTGGGTTGATTCTGATCACTTACAATGGTATGACTGTTCGAATGTTGCAATGATGTGCGACAGATTTGGTGTTTCCAAGAGAAGTGCTTAGTGCTTACCAACGGCTCTTTTCAAAGAAATTGGATTTAAAGATGACAAAGGAGAGCTTGTTGTTAAACAATGCAACGATTCCAATACTTTAGCATTCTCTTTTAATTGTAGAAAAAAAACAAAAATATTTTCGTGATAAACTGCACGATTAAACCTAGCTTAGAGATTATAAAAAACATTGCATCAATTTTGATTGTACAAACTACTTTGATATGATTGACTTAGACGACGACAGTATTTTGTCCGAACCTCCATTCACTTAAAGCATTCCTTACGAGCACTTAATACAGTGTATAGAGTTTGACAATCCACCACTGTCTGATCCATAAATCCCGTCACATATTCAAGGAACTGAACGATTTGTGCAGATTTTCATAATGTGTTATAGAAAAAATGGCGATGGTATTATGGCAGTTACGACACAGAGTCGTTCCACAACACCCCGAATGGATAGCAAAAAGACTTAAAAACTATCCTCGCATCTTAGCTTAAGACCATGATTAAGTTTCTCTGTTTTAATTTCATTTAAGCCAGTAGTTGGCATAGCGCATGGTGTAATAACCAAGGTGGCGTACTTAAAAACGAAATTCTCAAAAGTTTGGGTTTCTTGTCCTTCATTGTCTTGTTTCGTAATTTTTTTTGACACTTCGGTGTTTTGATTAATTGGCCCGTTCAGCAACTTCAGTATTTTTGAAGCGCTTTAAACAATTTTTTATTGAGAGGTATTTGTGTTGAGTTTCAAAATTCTGATGCGAACAAAAAACTACGCTAAATAATGTAGCAGGCTTTAATATGATAGCAATAAGTCTTTTTTGTTTTTGCAATAACAACCACATCGACTAAGTTTTTAAGATTTAATGTAGTTTGCAGCTATCGTTCAGAAAATGTTCAAGACCTTACGCCTAAGCGCTGCAATTTATCAAAGCGCTTAAGTTTTCTGAATGGGCAATTGAAATGTTATGAATGTCAAAACTACAGCAAATAGGATGACAGATGATTGAAAATCGAGGCTCTCCCTAATTACTCCACCTTGGTTATTACACCATGGCATAGCGCAAATATCAAATATTTTCTTACTCTCAAAAGAGAGGAAAATGACAAAAGCACCAATCATATTTCAGGAGTTGAATTTTAGTTTTAAATGGCTTTGAATTTGAAATTTATTAACTATCAATAAAACTCGCTTGCAGATTAAGCATTGCGCATTGCCAAAAAAATTTTCGTCGAAAAAATATTTATTTTGCCATTTGATTTCAAACATTTTTGCAGTGCATTAACGAAATAACCAGCTCATTTTGTAGTTTGCTTACTCTCGCTTATTCTCTTCGTTTGATCGCGAGCATATGGGGTGCCGACCAGTGCTGCCACTTTGGAAAAAATTTTTGTAGCAAAATTGCGTAGCAAAACGGCGAGCAGCGTAGCAAAAGTCAATAATTGGCTGAACTATCGTTTATTGAACAGTAAACTAAACATAAACTTTTTTATAAAACGAAAATATCACATTGAAATTCAGAATGGTGCAACAGTACATAACATAAATGTGAATAACAAATTACAATTCACATAAATAAAAAAAAATATAAAGCCCAATTTCCATGTGATCTTATCTTATCTTATCAAATATCAGGGAGGACATCACATGATATGAAGATAGCAAATGTATGCTATTCACTCTCGCATTCTCCAAGCGCATTAGGTTCTGTTCGCATGCTTTTTCTTTCTTACAAAAATTTATTTGATATCAATGATATGGGATAAGATAAGATCACATGGAAATTGGGCTTAATAGTTCATAAACATATTATATAATTCATCTGATTATAATCTATTTAAGGCACCCATAAAGTGTCCTTATTTGAGATCAAACATTTTGCAGCCATTATAAAATCTATGGTATCTATTTTGTAGGAGTTACTTTTTTTATTTTTTATTAAATTGAGATCTGAAAAAATTCGCTCTGCAGATGCACTTCTGTGTGGCAAAGCAAGCAATTTTTTTGAAAAGTTACTGGCATTAGAAATCATGAAAACTTTGTTTAGTTCACAATTCAGCTAGTGCTGATACAGAGTTGCCAATAAATTGGAAAATGTGCTTATTAAAAAATTGCAGGAGAAAAAGTAAGAAAAATTATATGAATAATCAGAGCTGGGCACCACTACACGTGTGTTTTTCTTAAATGTTCTTCAATGCATGTGTATTTGTGCTTTGTTCGCTTTTCAAAGCAAACTGAATTAAATTTTACGCTCTCTGCTTTATATACGTATATGAAAAGTTATTCTCATTCTGCCGCAGTACCGCGCGCGGTACGTTTTGCCCAGCCACGGAATAATACAAAATTATATGGAAATGGGAAAAATGTAGCAAAATTGATACATTTGATGAGAGTGGGTAGCAAAGTCGCAAATGTGTTATTTTTTGCTTAAGTGTAGCAAATTTGCTACGATAGTAGCAAAGTGGCAGCGCTGGTGCCGACCACTGATTTAAACCCATTTTTTATAAGACAGTTATTAAATTTTTCAAGAAAAACTTTCACTTTTCACAATGGATGTACAAAACTTTAAAGTTTGCTCGTAATTTTCAGCGAAATAATTTTTTGACGTTTTCTTTCTACTTACTTTCAAAGTATCGTTATTTTAAGTATTGCATATAGTCCAAGAAACTTTTGCACTTTTAACATACTCGTAATTAAAAAATGTTTAATACATTTGTATTTAAATTCTATAAAAAATATGGATTGTATGGATTTGCAAAATATTACACTATGAGAGGGTCTGGTAGGAATGCGAAAATCTCTGGAATAGCCGGGAAGTGAACGATTTTTGTGACATAGACTTCAAATTTCAAAGGACTCCAAAAAAAAAAGAAGTTTTTACCATTTGAGGCGATATTTTTTTTTTTTTTTTTGATAATGCCGGGTATTACGTCTTTTCGACTTGGTAACCATTGGTGAAATGGAATCTCAACGCGAGGTATATTTGTGTCAACTAGTAGGTTTATTTAATAAAATATGTAATTTACAGATTACTCTAAAACGAAAATATTAAAAGAATATGAGTTCTTCGATGTGTTTTTGTACTACTTTACTTTTTTGTTTTCGTTTCATGGCGATACTTCAAAATGTCCCTCATCCACTTTCCAAAAGTTCGCCGCCTTACGCTACGATAATTAAGAGTTCCATTTTACATGGCATCATCACCAAGTTCTTTAATACAAATTTTACAATCATAGTCACTGTCTGATTTTAAACTTTCATACCAATTTAATTCACCTTTTCACACTTCTATTATGTGAATGTGAATGCGAATTGCAAAGTTAAAGAAAGATGGGATGTTTTTTCAATGAATGTTTCAAAAGACAATTTTATTAATGGCGCTCCTCCTTGTAGTAATTCAGTAAAGTTTGAACACTTTGCACTTTATCCATTGTCTTCAACATGTGTTAACGTAATATTTTGTTATTTTTTCGTTTCTTCTGTTTTTCTCTCCCTTTTTATTTTGTTTTTGTTTCGTAACTGTAGTTAGAGTATTGCGCGAGGAATTTTTAATATTGTAAAAATGTCTGAAAGTTAAAAGAGACGAAAATTAAACAAGAAACACGTAAATACATTCACACCCGTCGGGCACACTTGTGTCTGCTTTTTCAGCTTCTTCTTCGTGTTATTATTGTTCACTCTCTGAAGGAGCTGCTTTGTTTTTTACTACTCACGAGGATGAGTGCGAGTTATCAGGAAAAGATAGAAATAAGGAACGGGTGGGAAATATTAACAACTGCAAAGCTATAAAATTGTAATTTAGGTTATTGTGACTGACGACAATGATGACACTTATGTACGAGATGGTGGAGTAGAGCAGCGAGCAGCAGTTACTGCCGTTGAATTCAGGAAAGACGTTAATGTCCTCGAAATACATATGTACATTTCATCGGGTGTGAAAATGTGTCATGCATAGTACGTTGCATGTTCCTTAGCCTGATAGGGCGACATTTAAGTTTTGGACAGAAACGTCAACTTACATTAGTATACCTCCGCATGAGAGCTCAATTTTAATATTAAAGTAATCATATTGAGACCCATGTGAACTTTGTATCTGAGTGTTATATCGATCTACCTCCCTGTGTGTTAGATTTTAGCCCAACAACAATGTTTTTGAGGAAGTTAGGCAAAAATAGTTTGAAAATCCAGTTAAAACTTCCTTAAATTTGTAAGTTAAATGAAATTGTAGCGCCATAAGTGAAGACAAAAATCATTAGAAGTTTCGAGACAAAAACAAAATGATCATCTTTAAGAAAATATATTTTGATCGTTTACCCAGACAAAATGAGGAAAGAAAATTCTATTTACAGGTAATAGGTGATTTGAACCAGGTCTGTAGCAATAAAATCAAATGTAGTATTAAACATTGTGTGACATTTTGGTAGAGACCAAATCCGGAAATCTGCATGGTTGCAGATTAAATATATTGTTTTACAGAGGAAATAAGAGGGCCCGAATTTCTAAGATTTGATGGATTCAATTTTAGTTGTCAACAAGTTGCAAAAGAACTGCAAAAGCTTAGAAATAAATCTAATGGTTCATAAACAAAGACTGAAGTCAAACAAACCACCAACATGGTAAGACATTAAAGTCAAGTTCCAAATCTGAAAACAGTAACCATTCCTACGACAACTCCTAAGCCAAAATATTATCAAATAGCACCAAAGTCAAACAGCATTGATCGTACTAACACAATTCAAAATAACGATATTCTTTCAGAAATTCTTGCCAAGCTGAACAACTAAGAGGAATTTAACAAAGTTCTGAATAAGCGACTTGAAAAACTAGAGAAAAATACCTTTGGTTTTCCCTTGGCAAAGGACATCATCACTTCCTTCTGTGAGGGTGATATTTTTTGACATAACCTTAAGAAACCAAAATTAGTAGAGGCGACGGCCGCATTCTATCGCGTATTACTTTTTTTTCGCACGCACCGCGCTCACATACGATGGCCGCCACGTCTAATCCATTTCTTTTTAGGCATCCTGATTGGAAAAAACAAAAAAACTATTGGTACATATAAAATCAGTATAAATCTATTATTTGTCAACAACAAAGCCCTTATTTCATTTACTTAAAAAAAAAAATATATAAAAAGCGAATAAATAAGAGAATACGATATCAATTGCAAAGAATATTGCGCAATATTTATGTTTTCTAAAGTACAAGCCCTGGCGCAATGTACTAGATGTATGCTTACAATAAATATCAATAGTTTGACAGATGAAACCAACGTGTTGTGCGGCAGAATGTCTGTCCAGTTCCGTGGAAAAATTCTTTCTTTCGACAGACGACATCAAAGAATATAGACCTGATCCGCAGTAATCTTTGTAAAATTTTAATATTTTTTTCTCGTTGTTGAACCACATAAAACTGTTATTTAAGTTGTGAAAAATCAACGTCAATTAATTTCTTGGGTTTTAATAACGATATTAACCGTCCGTGCAGTGAAGCCCTCATTTTGAGGTAAGATTACTAGGATAGACATGAGTAAGACAAATTTATTTAAACTTTGAAAATTTAGGGTTTTAGTGCTGAATTTTAATTGGGACATTAGCCGAACGCATAGAATTTTGATCATCATGCCGCCTAAATTACAGTGACAAAATCTGCGCCAGCGCCAGCCAGCCCCATAATCAGCAGAGACAAATATTTATTTTTTTTTAAGTGCCGTCAAGTAATGTTCGATTAATTAGCAAGTTGGAACACTCTACGTTCAATCATAACCAGACAATACATTACCGTGGGTGTATAGCCCATTTGGAACTTTTTTCGTTTCTACAAAAGTGACGGAATAGCTTTTGCTTTAGATTTTTTTTATATAACAGTGACATGAAGTCCTAAAGAACTTAGTTTTGGTGCGACCTCTTAAAGTTAAATTTTGGCAAAGTCAAGCCAAAGGTAAAACACCACATTAACATAAAAATTTATGTACCATAATTGATATAAACTTAAGCCTTTCTCATGAGTATATATATCTAAGTAATCATTTGAGTAAAACTCGAAATTTATTTTATGTAACCAAAACCAAATTTAAATGAAATCTGTCTAAGAATTATAATATTCAATTCGAACGAGAAAATGAATTACGTAAAATCGTTATATAAATTTACATAATACCTTTTATGAAGTTTCAATTGATTGCAAGTATAACCAAGCCTAAATAATTTGCAAAAAGTACAACATATGTACATACATATATTTTAATATAATTTACCTTTGGTTTTGGAAAAGTTATACAAACTTCGCCGCAACTGTATATCTGAATATAGACAGTAAATTCTTTTTTTTTTTCATTTAAAATCGGGTTTGGAAAAAAAAAAAAATGTAAAAAGAAAAACCAGAAAAAAAAAAGATTTTTAGCTTAGTACATTTTTTTAAAGAGAATAATCAAATCTCAATTCAGTAACAAAATTTGAGCTGAATTAAAAAGATAAAGTTGATCAAAAGTCTATTTCGCTATATTTTTACATTTCTCAATCTCTTTTGTAAGGGAAAACCAAAGAGAGATAACAAACAATTTGACCAGAGAATCCATGTATTATCAATTTTAATTACACAGACTTAAGCTTAGATCAAACTCTCCAATCGAACATCAGGCCTGCTGTCGACGTGGGAGACGTGGTAAAATGTGAGTAAAACTTTTATGGTCTCTCTTTTGTTTTATCCTCATCTTTAATTTAAAAAAAAAAAGACTAATGGTTTGCTTATCAGACGAATAGTTATAATTATTAGTTTGTTTTGATTATTGTGGTTCATAATCTTGAAACACGTAAGAATTTAATTCTCATGTTATGCTATAGCGTTACCATCGACCTTAACTATAAGTTTATAATAAAAAAAAAAAACAAAAAAAAAAATTCTTACTATAATAATAATTTTAAAAGCGAAAGCGTGAAAAATCACTACTAAACTAAAATTATGTTGTATTTTAAAAAAACTTAGAATTAAAAATTTACAAATGGATTGCTAAAGTTTTTATTTGATTTACGAAAGGTGAAGTAGGGGCATAAATTAAAGTGGGCTAACAACTAAACATTATCTTGTTAGCAGGTTGGGCGGGTGAAGACGTGAGGGAAAATCTTTATCTATATCTCCCTCCTATATGTAGACAACTAAGATGCACACATATATTTAAAATAATGACAATAGTTTCAATAGATTAATTTTCTTGTTTCCGCAATTCATTTTCGGTTCTTTTGAGTAAATTTTTTTCTTCTCGGTAAAATATATTTTACAAGCCTCTGCACAAAATTTTAATGAGTAACAGCTTGAATGCATTCGGGAGACAATCCCACCCCCAATTTCCATGAGCTTTAGCCGAGCATAGACAGTTGTGCAGAACCGGCTCTTCGGATGCATGCCACTATGGTAGAGTTCGTTACATAATTAAATGGCGCCCAACGTGGGGCCTAGACAGTTGAAAATCAGTTTAAATTTCTGTTGCAAACATCTTCATCAATAAGTTTAGACTGAATTTATTTGCAATAACATGAAACATGATTATGTTATGTGCTTTATTTCCAAAACACCAATTGTTTATTTCCTAATTTGCTCATCTTAAGTACCGAATTTAATTTTTAAATTTTCTGAATACATTTTGCGTTTGCTAAATATTGCTGGAGTCATGAGCATCTGATAAATTTTTGGATCATGCCGCATAATTGACAAACGTTTGTCAAATTTATTTAAGATTTGATTTTTCATTCTTCGTTGATGCGACTTGTTTTATAAGAGGATTGTTTTTTTTTTACTATATAGTTTTTGGAAGTCTTAACCCTTATAAGCAGTTGTGCTTTGACGAAGATACTATTATGTTCTACTTTCAACGACTTGAGATTTTGTTTATGGATTATTTCGTAGACACACTCGTTGTTAGAAAATTAGACTTACAGTTTTGTTTTAATAAATAGATATTACAATTCTTTTTTTTGTGTGCGTCAAGATAAATCTACATTTTTTTTTTTGAATAATTTAAAGCCTTAATTTCACCGAGTAGTAAATCAAATTCAGAGTTAAATTTTTTTTATCGATTAATAATGCCGGTTACAAGAAGCAATGAAAATCTTGCTAATTTTGCGGAAATGGACTCACACTTTTGCACAGTGTGTAACGAAGTAATTTCTAATTTTGAAAAGCTTGCAGAGGCACCTTGTAATCATGTTTTTCATGACCACTGTATTAGAGCGTGGTTAGAAACGAGTGCAACGTGTCCAGTGTGCCGTAATACATGCCTTCTTTCGGACTTACCCTCTGTAATGACTACTCCAAACGTAGCTTTAAATACTGCTTCCAATGTAGTTGCCAATATTGGCTCTAACGTTGCTTCAGCACAAGGTGCTGCTGCACAAAATACACCCGAGCGTGGAAATATTTCTCAGCGTGGAAGAAATCTATCACGTCGCCCAATTACTCGTGCATATACAAACGCACAATCACAAAACCATCCTGATGTTGAAGTATCACCAATGCGTGGCAATGCTAGGAATAGAAGAAATACTGCCTCCATACCACAACCTGACAATGCATTAGATCAACGTGTTCGAAACTTAATTTCAGACTCTTTGAATGAATTTCGAACTGAGTTTTCGAACACAATTACGAATGAGATCCAAAACTTGTTTCAAAATCTTAACTTAAATCAACAAAGGAGACCTAATACTCCGCAATTTCCCCAAGACATACCCTTTGAAAATTTAAATAATGTTCCTCATCGGAATAACCATCGCCGTGATGGAAATTATCCGGACAGAATTGTTGAACGAGATTCAATAACCACCGAGAAAATTTCTAAAATAATATACAATTGGCATGTCAAATTTAGTGGTTCACCTAACGATATATCGGTGGATGAATTCATTTATCGAATCAACAATCTCACTTCGGACCATTTAAATGGAAATTTCCAAATATTGTGCCAACACGCTTACTGCTTATTTGAAGGCAAAGCCAAATTATGGTTCTGGCGTTATCATCGCCTACATGATAATTTGGAGTGGTTTGCTCTTTGCGAAGCTCTACGTCGTCAATATAAGGAGTATGTGACAGATTCTGAAATGATGGACGATATTCGAAGAAGAAGACAAAAGCCCACTGAATCCTTTGACGAATTTATTGATTCCGTGATGATTTTATGTGACCGCCTAAGAACGCCTTTGTCGGAAATGGAGCTCGTAGAAACTATTATCCGAAATCTGAAGCCTGAATTAAGACGCGAACTTCTCCACTTGGAGATAACAAATATTTCAATTCTCCGCAGAGAAGTTCGAAAACATGAAAAATTCGTTAAAGATTTGCAAACTAATGCTAATTGGTCAACTCGAAATTTCAATTCTCGGAAATTTGTCTCAGAAATTGAGACTGAACCTTTGATTGATGGTGCCTTAGAGGACACCGCAAACTTATGTGAAATTGAGAGGACTGTAATTAAATGTTGGAATTGTTCTGAGCTGGGTCATGGATACCAAGATTGCACTAAGCCCAGGCGTGTTTTTTGTTATGGCTGTGGTGCCTTAGAAACATATCGACCTTCGTGTCTTAAGTGTTCGAAAAACCCGGAAAACTTGAGGAAGGATGTCCAGCGGACGACCAGCGGTCATCCGAACCAAACCAAGCCTCGGAAATAAGTCCTTCACCAACTCCAACTTCTCATCCCATTATTTTGACACACCCTTTGAAACGACCGTATCATATTCGATTAGCAGAATATGAAAAGATTCGTGCAAGGATTTTTGCAGAAAACTCCATGGAGAAATCCCACAATAGGTCGGTAAATCGTATGCGAGAATTTTGGCGCAATAAAAAGTCATTGAAAAAAGTTATAATCTCCGCAGTTTTGCATAAAGGTTCTGACATTCGTCCGTATGCTAGCGTTTATATTTTCGGCAAATCATTTTTAGCGCTGTTAGACAGTGGTGCTAATAAAAGTTGTATCGGTGGTGATTTAGCGCAAGAAATTTTAAAAGACAAAACTTTATTTAAAAATTTTTCTGGAAGTGTTAAAACTGCTGATGGCCAACAACAAAAGGTCGCTGGCTTAATCACATCTTCCATTACTTTTCAAGATAAAAATGAGTCGTTCGATTTCTTAATTATTCCTTCCATTAAACAGAACATTATTTGCGGAATTGATTTTTGGCAAATATTTAGTATAAAACTTGATTTTAGGGACTCGATAAATGAGATTCATTGTGTTGAAAATAATTCTGATTATCTTATACTTAACGCTTCTGAGCAACGAATGCTGGAAAATGCGATATCAGCATTTCCATCATTCGAGGAAAAGGGTTTGGGCTTGACAAGTCTAGTTGAACATAAGATCGACACGGGTAATGCCACTCCCATTAAACAAAGGCATTATCCAATCTCTCCAGCCATGGAAAAACTTTTGTGCAAAGAAATCGATCGTATGCTCAGCTTAGGTGTAATAGAGGAGGCAACCAACTCGTCTTGGTCATCTCCAACTGTTCTCATTGTCAAGCCAGGAAAGGTTCGTTTTTGTTTGGACTATAGAAAGATTAATTCGGTGACCATTAAGGATGCTTACCCTATCCCCAATATTGATGGGTTAATTTCGCGTCTTCAACCAGTGCACTGCATTTCAAAAATTGATTTAAAAGATGCTTTTTGGCAAATCAAGTTAGACAAAGATTCTCGCCCAAAAACGGCGTTTACTGTTCCAAATAGACCATTGTACCAGTTTACCAGAATGCCATTTGGTCTGTGCAATGCACCACAATCCATGTGCCGCCTAATGGACAAGGTGATTCCTTACAATTTAAAATCCCATGTATTTGTCTATCTTGACGATCTTTTGATAGTGTCGCAGTCACTGGAAGAACATGTCTGTCATTTGCTCGAAATTGCGTCGAACCTTAGAAAGGCTGGACTAACAATCAATATACAAAAATCAAAGTTTGGGCTATCTCAAGTGAAGTACCTCGGCTATGTCGTAGGGAAAGGGTCGCTTGAGGTAGACCCAGACAAAGTAGGTGGGATTACAAACTTTCCTGTACCAAAAACCGTCCGACAGCTTCGCCAATTTCTTGGTATGACCGGTTGGTACAGAAGATTCGTTGAGGACTATGCATCCGTTACCTTTCACCTAACTGAGCTTTTAACAAAGAAAAAGTCATTTGTTTGGAATGCCGAAGCACAAACTGCGTTCGAAACATTGAAAAATAAACTGACATCTGCGCCTCTCCTTGTTCACCCTGACTATCAAAAACCATTCATTGTCCAATGCGATGCTAGCCAGTACGGTGTAGGGGCGTTGCTTGCTCAAACGGATGAAAATGGTGACGAAAAACCCATCGCGTTTATGTCCCATAAACTTAACAAGGCGCAGCGCAACTATACTGTAACTGAGCGAGAGTGTTTAGCCGTTGTGCTTGCAATAAAAAAGTATCGCCCATACATTGAAGGGCATGAGTTTAAGGTAGTTACAGATCATGCTAGCCTTAAGTGGCTGATGACACAAAAAGACTTGAGCGGGAGAATGGCTAGGTGGGCATTGAAACTGCAAGGATTTGATCTGTCTATAGAGCATCGGAAGGGGAAAGATAACGTGGTGGCGGACGCTCTTTCTCGATCTTATGATACGGATGTTGCGATTGAATCGATTGAGTTAGAAATTTTACCCTCAATTGATCTAAGCTCGAAAAGTTTCGATAATATAAATTACAGTGAATTAAGGGAAAAGTTTTTAACGGCCGACATGCCTGATTACAAAGTTGTAGACAAATATATTTACCATAGGGTTGATTTTTCTCAAGGAAACAGTGACGAATCCGACTCTTGGAAGTTGCTAGTACCGGAAGAGCTTCGAAACGACGTTTTATATGCTGCGCACAGTTCTGCATCATCTGCTCATGGCGGTATTGCCAAAACGTTAGAGCGCATTAGACGCCATTTCTACTGGCCAAAAATGGTTGCAGACGTAAAAACTTATGTCCTGAGCTGTGAATTATGTAAAACGTCAAAGTCACCCACTTATTGCCTTAGACCACCCATGGGAAGTATGGTGGAAACAGAAAGGCCATTTCAGAGACTCTACTTGGACCTAATTGGGCCTTTTCCTCGATCGAAAAAAGGAAATATTGGAATTCTTATAGCACTGGATCATTTCTCGAAGTTCCCTTTTCTTAAACCCTTGAAAAAATTTGTTTCAAAACATATAATCGATTTCTTGAAATCAGATTTATTTGATTGCTTTGGAGTACCGGAAACGGTTGTGACAGACAACGGATCCCAATTCAAGAGCAAGGATTTTGAAAATTTCCTGGCGAAATACGGCGTGAAGCACACATGTACCGCCGTGTACAGTCCCCAATCCAATGCATCTGAACGCGTCAATCGTTCGATAAATGAAGCATTGCGTTCATTCATTCGGAAAGATCAAAGGGACTGGGATTTGTACTTAAGCAGCATTAATTGTTCACTGCGCAATAGCATTCACCAGTCGACGGGGAAAACCCCTTACCAGGTTGTCATGGGACAAAGTATGATCACCCACGGAAATGATTATGCTGTTTTACGAAATCTTCAAATCATTTCAGAAAACGATGCTAAAGTAGAGCGAGCCGACGAATTTGCCCTTATTCGTGACTCTATAAAAGCCAAGTTGAAAGCTGCATACGAAAAAAATGTTCAAACCTATAACCTTAGAACCAGACCACGTAAATTTATTGTTAATCAAGAAGTTGTAAGAAGAAACTTCACTCAAAGTAATTTGCAAAAAAATTTCAATGCCAAACTTGCTCCTGTCGGTGTAAAATCTCGAGTTAAAAGAGTTTTAGGTAACTCATATTACGAGCTAGAGGACCTAGATGGACGACTTCTGGGCATCTACCACGCCAAAGATATGTGGAATTAACTCCAAAAATTTTTTTTAATACTTTAAAGTTTAAGCTTATGTTATATTAACAGAATAACCGTATCACCTTTTTCAGCTCCAGTTCTGTTGGTTACCCTTAAGAACTTTATCTGTTTTGTGAGGGTGATATTTTTTGACATAACCTTAAGAAACCAAAATTAGTAGAGGCGACGGCCGCATTCTATCGCGTATTACTTTTTTTTCGCACGCACCGCGCTCACATACGATGGCCGCCACGTCTAATCCATTTCTTTTTAGGCATCCTGATTGGAAAAAACAAAAAAACTATTGGTACATATAAAATCAGTATAAATCTATTATTTGTCAACAACAAAGCCCTTATTTCATTTACTTAAAAAAAAAAATATATAAAAAGCGAATAAATAAGAGAATACGATATCAATTGCAAAGAATATTGCGCAATATTTATGTTTTCTAAAGTACAAGCCCTGGCGCAATGTACTAGATGTATGCTTACAATAAATATCAATAGTTTGACAGATGAAACCAACGTGTTGTGCGGCAGAATGTCTGTCCAGTTCCGTGGAAAAATTCTTTCTTTCGACAGACGACATCAAAGAATATAGACCTGATCCGCAGTAATCTTTGTAAAATTTTAATATTTTTTTCTCGTTGTTGAACCACATAAAACAGTGTTATTTAAGTTGTGAAAAATCAACGTCAATTAATTTCTTGGGTTTTAATAACGATATTAACCGTCCGTGCAGTGAAGCCCTCATTTTGAGGTAAGATTACTAGGATAGACATGAGTAAGACAAATTTATTTAAACTTTGAAAATTTAGGGTTTTAGTGCTGAATTTTAATTGGGACATTAGCCGAACGCATAGAATTTTGATCATCATGCCGCCTAAATTACAGTGACAAAATCTGCGCCAGCGCCAGCCAGCCCCATAATCAGCAGAGACAAATATTTATTTTTTTTTAAGTGCCGTCAAGTAATGTTCGATTAATTAGCAAGTTGGAACACTCTACGTTCAATCATAACCAGACAATACATTACCGTGGGTGTATAGCCCATTTGGAACTTTTTTCGTTTCTACAAAAGTGACGGAATAGCTTTTGCTTTAGATTTTTTTTATATAACAGTGACATGAAGTCCTAAAGAACTTAGTTTTGGTGCGACCTCTTAAAGTTAAATTTTGGCAAAGTCAAGCCAAAGGTAAAACACCACATTAACATAAAAATTTATGTACCATAATTGATATAAACTTAAGCCTTTCTCATGAGTATATATATCTAAGTAATCATTTGAGTAAAACTCGAAATTTATTTTATGTAACCAAAACCAAATTTAAATGAAATCTGTCTAAGAATTATAATATTCAATTCGAACGAGAAAATGAATTACGTAAAATCGTTATATAAATTTACATAATACCTTTTATGAAGTTTCAATTGATTGCAAGTATAACCAAGCCTAAATAATTTGCAAAAAGTACAACATATGTACATACATATATTTTAATATAATTTACCTTTGGTTTTGGAAAAGTTATACAAACTTCGCCGCAACTGTATATCTGAATATAGACAGTAAATTCTTTTTTTTTTTCATTTAAAATCGGGTTTGGAAAAAAAAAAAAATGTAAAAAGAAAAACCAGAAAAAAAAAAGATTTTTAGCTTAGTACATTTTTTTAAAGAGAATAATCAAATCTCAATTCAGTAACAAAATTTGAGCTGAATTAAAAAGATAAAGTTGATCAAAAGTCTATTTCGCTATATTTTTACATTTCTCAATCTCTTTTGTAAGGGAAAACCAAAGAGAGATAACAAACAATTTGACCAGAGAATCCATGTATTATCAATTTTAATTACACAGACTTAAGCTTAGATCAAACTCTCCAATCGAACATCAGGCCTGCTGTCGACGTGGGAGACGTGGTAAAATGTGAGTAAAACTTTTATGGTCTCTCTTTTGTTTTATCCTCATCTTTAATTTAAAAAAAAAAAGACTAATGGTTTGCTTATCAGACGAATAGTTATAATTATTAGTTTGTTTTGATTATTGTGGTTCATAATCTTGAAACACGTAAGAATTTAATTCTCATGTTATGCTATAGCGTTACCATCGACCTTAACTATAAGTTTATAATAAAAAAAAAAAACAAAAAAAAAAATTCTTACTATAATAATAATTTTAAAAGCGAAAGCGTGAAAAATCACTACTAAACTAAAATTATGTTGTATTTTAAAAAAACTTAGAATTAAAAATTTACAAATGGATTGCTAAAGTTTTTATTTGATTTACGAAAGGTGAAGTAGGGGCATAAATTAAAGTGGGCTAACAACTAAACATTATCTTGTTAGCAGGTTGGGCGGGTGAAGACGTGAGGGAAAATCTTTATCTATATCTCCCTCCTATATGTAGACAACTAAGATGCACACATATATTTAAAATAATGACAATAGTTTCAATAGATTAATTTTCTTGTTTCCGCAATTCATTTTCGGTTCTTTTGAGTAAATTTTTTTCTTCTCGGTAAAATATATTTTACAAGCCTCTGCACAAAATTTTAATGAGTAACAGCTTGAATGCATTCGGGAGACAATCCCACCCCCAATTTCCATGAGCTTTAGCCGAGCATAGACAGTTGTGCAGAACCGGCTCTTCGGATGCATGCCACTATGGTAGAGTTCGTTACACTTCTAAGGCATTTATTATCTCACTGAGTGTTAAAAGTCAAAAAAAAAATATTTTTTTTCATAAAATTTGCACACCAATACTGAGCTACGTGTAGTACGCCTGCAATTACATCAAAAAAGTCCCATATAATTATTTTTTTTTTTTTTTGACATGCACTTTTGCTACGCTTCATAAGTTTTAACAACTATTTTAATTAGAAAAATATAGAAAAGCAACAGCAATAAAATATGCATATCGGACATTTCACGCGAAGCGGACAGGGGAAATGGGGTTCATGTTTCTGATTTCAGATATGCAGATATCTCGGGTTTGCAATAAGCAAATGGTATGCGGATTACGGCATTCTGTTAAGCACATAATAGTACATTAAAAATGATGTAAGACGGGATCGGTAGCAAAATAATATGGGGTGATTTTGCAACTTTAAAGTACAATATCGGAATTTTTTAATTTTTTTCCGGTCAATTTTCAATTTTTTTGTAAGAAAAGAAGAAGAAGGAGAAAACCTAATCCCGAATTCGAATTCCCCTATTGATGGTTACTTTTTTAAATAAAAAAAAAATTTAGAATCACCTTAATATGTAAATTTGTCGACTCCAATTCGAAAAAAATCAGGTCTGTTAATTTAGAAAAATGCAGATATCTTTGTTTTAAAATAAGATAATGATATGTGGTACCGGCATTCATTTAAGGGAATATCAGTTCATTAAAAATGATGTACCATGGGATCGGCGGTAACATAATATTTAAGGTGTTGGAGCTAGAAAGTGGAAAATCGGTACTTTTTTACTTTTGTCTGGTCAATTGTCAATTTTTTTTGTAAGAAAGCAAGAAGAAGAAGAAAAACCAATCACGGATTTGAATTCCCCGATCGATTGTTTCCCGAAAACCACTTTGCTGAAAAATTTTATAACCTCTGCAACTTGCAGCATTTTTTAAATCAAGATTTTTGATAATGGGTTGTTTACTTAAAACCGCTAATCCAGTTTTCAATATTAACCTTAATCCTAGTAATGGGGCCGGTCCAGACATATAAGGCTATTGTAATCCGCTGACACATCGTGAAAAAATCAAAAAGTTTTTTTTGAACCGCTCTACTGTATATGTCCTCGACACAGAAACAAAATATTTTTTAAATGGCAACACTTGTTTACAAAATATGGGTCTTTGAAAATTTGAGAAATCGTAAGGTATGTACTACTTCAAATGGTAAAATGAATTAGCTACTGGATTTTATACTTCATTTAATGGCCTTTTTAACCTCATGATTGGATTTTAAAAATAAAAAAAATACACTGAAAAAAATGAAAAATATTTTTCTTTATCATTTTTTACAATGTTCGCCTAACAATATTTTTTTATAAGTGCATTAAAAAAAAGCTTATATTATGCTTATACTTCGTGCCAAGTTTGATAGTGGTCCGCCCAGCCATTTTGGAGCTATGTATATGCATTGCAATGCCGAGACCCGAGTCGAGTCAGTTGATTTTCATAAAAATAACTTGATATTCATAAAAATAACAAGTTACTTATAAAAATGTCAAGATAGATAGAAATTTCAAGCACCACCACGAAAAATCATTAAAATTCGATATTATTGAGATTTATATTGAAAAAAAAAACTATTTTTATTAGTTATTGCTATTATGTTTACATAGTTTGAAAGCAAATAGACCATTCTGGATCTTAAACGCCTTTTTTTTTTTACTTGATCATTTATTTTTACAGAAACTGATCAGTATTTTGTAATCTTCAATGCTGTTTCTAAATACTAACATCAAGTTACAAAAAAAAAAATATTATAATATTGGACCTTCTTTAGCCTGTATTACAGCCATTATCCTTGATGGCATGAAATCAACCAAGGCTTTGAGGTCATTGTTCTGTATCACATTATACCAAAGCTTATCTGAAGCTAAGAAGGATTTTTTTTTTGTCTCGGGCTTCTGGGCAGTAACTTTGCCCTTCATTATATACTTCAAGAACACGATAGAATTCAGGTCCGACGAGGATTGCATCCTCAAGCAGGATAAGTGCTTTTTAAGTATCGGGTCCCAGTTCTCCCTTACAACATGCCTATATTTTTTCACATTTATAGTTCCTTCTTAATAGTGTAGAGGACCACGAACATTGTAAAACAAAACATCCCCAGATCATATGGCTCTATGAGAATGTTACTGTTTTCATTATGCAGTTTTCTTGCTAACGTTCTTTATCGAAACGACGCTCCTACTGCGAATCATCGGCGCCTAGCAAGTTCAATTTACTTTCATCCGACTAAATGATATTTTGCCACTGCTCCAGTGCCCAGTTTTTGTGGTTTTGAGCACAAGCTAGATTCGCTTTTTTCATTTTTGTGTCAACAACAGCTTTTTTTCAGGACATCTTCCATATAAACTATCATCCTTCTACTGGTTGCACGCTTAGGACTAAATCCTTTTTTCCTCTCCAGTGGCTCATAAATATCCTTTTTTTCCAAAAAGGCACAATTGTGGAATGTGAGAAATCCATTCTTTCCTAAATGTTACGATACGATACACCTTGGTCTGCTAGTCGCACTTTGATCACGTGACAGCTGTTTATGTGTTGGACCCATTTCTGTACCGTTTTTAAAAAACGACAGTCTGCGTAAAATTATCGTATTTTCGTTGTCAATACACTTGCAATTCTTTAATGCTGGAAGTCCCATTAATCGAAGTTAAAAAAAATACGGAATTGCCTTAATGTTTACATATAAAAACAGTTTTGCAAGTGTTGCGGTTTTCATGACCGCCAGTGTATATACATATATAAGACATGTTCAAATAAATGGCATGTTCTAAAATTCTTTGGAAACACTCGATTTTTGAAAATTTATTCATATTCGAGCACATCCTCATATGGACCAAAACGCAACAAAGTAAACTACAGAGAAAAATTTTGCTTTTTAAATTTCGAGGGTTCTTCATTAATTTCTGGTTGTACATATCCCAAAGTATCGAGAAACATAAATGTCAATCCTAAATTTGTTGCTTGCTGCGAGAACTTAGACTCGTTTCCTTGTTGCCTCTTTATGAACGAATCAAAAAGGTACGTTGCATTCAATATATGTTATTTTATACATGCTATCCGCTTTTCAGAGATAGAATTAGGTATAGTGAAAGTAACTAAATAAAATTTTTGAAGGAAAAAAATGATATCCGCATTTTGTTTAAAAAAGAGTTCGACCGCATTTTTAGATGTAACGTAACAGTCAGAAATCCCAAAAAGTCTTTTTGTGCAAAATCTAGCACGTTAACAAAAGAGAAAGACCTCATATTCTTACAGCACTTTTAGTCTATCTTCTAAAAAAAAATAAGAAATTAGCGGTCATTTACTTATGTATATGTGTGTAGAGAGCCAAAAACAATTTGTAACGCAACAGTTTTTTTTCATCGATAATATATGGGAACGTTCGATTATGTCCTTTAATAGAACGAACTGTGATTTTTAGATCAAGTTACTTAGTTTTGAATTATGATTAAATATGAAATATGAACTGATTTTTGTATTCACTCACTTCACGATCATGGAATTTATCAAGGAAAAGTTGAGCAAGGCTCAGAAAAACAAGAATTACATGAAGAATGAATAAATATGCAGATTTCAAAAAAAGGAGCGGATGCCCAGAAGAAACGGCGAAGAAGATGAAGGAAGCAGAAGACGTAATGCCAATTACAAAAATTAGAGTTCTGGTTGAAAACCGTCGTGCAGCGATTCGTCAAATAGTGAAAAAACATTAAAACAATCAGAATCGAATTTAGTGCAAAAGCAGACTAAAACCAATCCAGGTGCAAGGAGTATTGAAAGTAGTGTCACTGAAACAAAGGGAGCTTATAAATCCAAACAGGCACTTGGTAAAGCAGTGAAGAAAACCATGCAAGCGCTTCCTGTTTCGGAGACACGTAGAAAAGCTGTTTTAGCAGCGATTGTTGTGAGCATGAATGATGATGACCGAAATGAAGTTTTAAATATTATCTCGCCATCAAAAGTTCACAATAAAAATAATAGTGACTCTGAGCTTTTCGAAGAAATCAAGAGATTTTATGAAAGAGATGATATTTCCAGAATTTCACCGAAAACAAAACATGTCAAACAATACGATAATTTGGAAACAGGTGAAAAGATATTTCTACCAACAAGGCACATGCTTTTCATAGCTACAGAAGCCTTTGCAATATTTGATGGCGAAAGAAAGATCACAGTGAAAGGTATTGAAAATTTGACAGAATTTTATGAAAGATTCTTTTTTCATGTTATTCAATGAGTTATTTTATTGTTTACATTTTCGCTAGATGGTTGCGGCCTCACCTTTTTCGGAAAACATCGACCAAATCACATCAAATTAAATAAGAATCTACCCCATGAAATGTACATGACCTCTTATCATGCTAATTTCATTGAAGCTGCCGCTGTTCTTCATAAATTTGTTCCGTCCATGCCTAAATATAATGATAAATTTGTTCAGCAACTTTTGTGCAAGGTTACCAACATAGATTGTTGGTTTTCGGAATGTGACAAATGTGATGGAATAACGATTGAACGACTCAAGGAATCCATTGTTGGCATACCACTAAATACTCTGGTGATTCAAAACGAATCGAGAAATATAAAGAATCTGGAACACTGGAAGGCTTGCTTCTTCATATAACAGCGTTGTCATCACAATTTTTGCGCCATAGCTACGTGAAACTCGAGCAGTCTGATACTTTTAACAAATATGATCGCCCGAGAGCATCGAATGGTCAGTTTAATGAGGAGGGAATGCTGCAAATTGATTTTGCTGAAAATTTCGTCTGCGCGGGACAAGACAAAGTGCAAAGTGCACATTAGTATCAAAATCAGCTAACTTTGCATACTACTGTCTTCTATAACAACGAAAAATTTCAATCGAAGGTTTTCGTATCTGACAACTTAATGCACACAAAAGAAACCATAATTTCCTACATGTATGTATATTTTGCTGTCAGGACTATTTGCGACTTCGCACGGGAAAGGTTGTATCGATGGTATAGGCGCAACTACCAAAATTATTGTGAGGGAGCATATTTTGTCTCGTAAATGTTTCGTGTACAGAATCGAGAATCACCAACGAGGAAGTTAATGAACGTGATTCTTAAGATATAAATTACATTTTGAACGCGCCTGCGATTTTCGCTAGTGCAAAAAGTATCCGCTATATAGCGTCGGCTTACCAAATTCAAGTGATTGATGGAACAATCGTCACTTTTACAACTTCGAAACAGGAATACGATTTTTTAATTTTACTGATCTCCACTTTGTAAATTATTTTTAATAAATGTTAATGAGTTCAGTGAATAATTAGAGCTTTGTCGGTTGTTTTGGATTCCATGTCTATTACCTGGCGCTTCTTAAATGTCTAATCGTAAGATCCTTGAATTAATGATATATTGTGAAATTTAACAATTTAAGCTATTTTAATGTTAAATTTTAGTTTTTATACAAACGTAGAACGCAAAGTCTTTTCGTGTAACGTAACAGTCCGAACATATTTGCTTCTATAAAACTAAAAAAAAAATGATTTCTGTGTAATTAAAATTAATTTAATTACTTTCATCCTAAAGTTTCGAAATTATAAGCTTTACGTGTAAAATAGTCCACTAAAAGAGCAGATTTTTCCAATAATGTAAGGCAACTTTAAAATCTTCTTCCAAAATTATGTAACGTAACAGTCCCTGCTGACACGTTCATAACTCTTAAAAGGTAAGGCATACAAAAATTTTTATAATAATACAAAATGGTATTAGAGGAGCATACCTTTAGATGCATCTACAAAAAAATATTAAAAGCACTCCATTTCATGTGTTTTAGGAACAATTTATTCCAAAATTTGCATACGAATGTAACGTAACAGTCTGCGTTTTGTTCCATATAAATAAATAAAAAAAATACTCCTAAGGTAGGTACCACACCTGCAAAAATTTCATTTTTCGGAATTTGACCAAAAAAATGAAGAAAATTTAATTTTTTCTTGTTTATAATATTTTTTTCGATTTTTCTTATGTACACATAAGGAAGAATCGAAAAAAAAATTTGAAATTTTCATTGCCACTACATGAATTTCCATAAAAAAAATTATTTAAAAAAATTAACGAAATTTGATAAACGGATACAGGTCATAAATATTTTGAATTATGTCAAAAGAAGGCGGAAATGGGAAAATGGGAGTGGAGTTTTTGGACAAAAAAAAGCTTGATTCAGTATTGCTCGTAAACGGCAACTAAGGTTTGCACAACAATTTTAGAGAAGACACTGAAAACAGTCGTCAAAGCAAGCTATCCCTCTATACTGGAAAAACTTGTTAAAGGGCGTGGCAACGTCTATAATATTTATTAACGTTAAAATAAGATAGTCAGTTACGTAATTGTTCTGCTATTGAAAATGGCAGATATTCTTTCTATAAGGAATCTCATAACCTAAAGTTGATGCAAAGGTGGGTGGAGGGCGTGGCACCTCCCATTCAAGCAGATAACGTCAAGTGCCAAATTTAGTGTACTATGAGAGTAATTATAATAAAATTTGGTGTGTGTTCATAGTTGTCGACATCTAACTTAGAAATAAATTGCAATTCGAAGAATTGCATCAGTGGGAGTGGCATCTTCTTTGTTAACAAAAAGTTGTAAGCGTGGTATGTTCTGACTTTTTTTAATATTTTTTTACTATTAAAAAAATTTTTCTTTTGACTCTTTAACCACTTTTAATTAAACTGAATTTACCAACAATACAATGGAACACAGCTTTTTCAACCTGTTTCAATTTTTTTTGAATTTTACAATCTTTTCCAGTTTTTTCAAGTTTTTAGCCTCTTTCAACTGTTACATTTTTCAGAATTTAACTGTTCCAACCATTTTCAACATTTTTTAACTTTTCCAACCTTATTCATTTTTTCGTCATTTTCCAGACTTTTTCAGCTATTTTCAATTGTTTCAACATTTTTCAATCTCTTTGAAACTATTCCAACATTATCTACTTTTTCAAAATATTTCAACTTTTTTCGACTTTATAATATTTTTAAAAAATTCCGACATTATTCAATATTTTTCATATTTTTCCGACTTCTCAACCGTTTTTACTCTTCTCATTTTTTTCATATTTTTCGAGTTTTTCACCGATTCTTCACATTTTATCGTCATTGTTCAACCGTTCACCTTCTTTTAATTTTTTTTTCAACGCTTTTCATATTTCTTTGGATGTTTTTCGACTTTTTAGCCTTATTCAATTTTTTCGAGTTTTTCAACCTCATTATATTTTTTCAAATTTTCCATTTTTTATCGACTTTTCTCAACCTCAAAACAAAACATCGAACTATGATTGGTCTCCTGGTACTTGAATGTTAACCTTGATAGTGGTTTCATTCTCAGCCCTTTAAAAGTATAACCATAACTTTTGCAGCTTTTCTGTTCTGCACGAACTTTACGTACTATTATATTAGGTGTAAGAAATACTTATGTAATTAGTAATTAGTTTTATAATACTGCTGGCCACGCCACAACCTAAAATGACTCCAAGGATTGTGAATCGCACTGTTTTGCAATTGACTGCGTCAAATCTTTTAAATATCTTGGCATAATAACACTAGTTTACACCCGAAATGTTCCATTGATAAGAGGTTAATTTTCTTAAAAACGATTAAATTGGGCATCTCTGGCTTGAAATATGAATTTTAAAGTGAAAAATTGAAAAAGCACAATATCTCGAAAACTATACTATTCAAAAAATTTTCATTTTCGAACTCAGCAGAAAAAAGCACATAAGAAAAATAACCCCTCATTAAAGGAACAAAAACAAAAATGTTTACTGTAATGATTAGACTCAACAAATTGTTGAAAAAATTAATATATTCAGAAAATGTGGGATTTGGATTCATTCATACAATCCCTCTTAACGTTGTCATTTTACTGTCGATTTTCTGCTGGTATGACTTAGCTTCTGCATAAAAGTATCAGCTTTACGTGCATGTAGAAAAATTATTTTTTTACTTTTATTTATATTTCTTCGTGGCCACAGAATCAGATGTAAAATTTGATTTTTTTAAAGATCTGAACTGTTTTCATCGATATCATTTGAACCACTTGTTCAATAAAATTTATATTTATTTACGTTTACTTGCCGTTTGTTTGTATATCTTTAATTTGATACCAAGAACGATGAAATTGAACATTTAAAGCTCAAGATATGAACTTTAAAGTAAAAGGAGGTCGAATAAATGAAAAACCACAATATCTCGAAAGCTATGCCATTAAAAAATTTTCATTTTTCTTTACGAATTCAGCAAGAAAAAGTACATAAGAAAAGTAACTCTTCATCAACGGAACAAAACAAAAAAAAATCATTTTGTAAACTAGTGTAATTGACTGGAAAATTAACTGGTTTGATCATACAAATGCTCTTAAAAAGTACCTCGCCACTAGTTAATTATACGTTTTAAAATCTTTTAGTTCATTGAAATTGATGTATTGTATTAATCACGATAATTTTCAGTCCAAACTGCAATACGGCTGGGGAACATAGCTGGGCACCGTGAATCAACTAGTTAACTTCGTAAATCGATAATCCGTTACTAAAAGAGTAAACTTCGTTAAACTTTAAAGCGTTATATTTCGGAAGACTAAACGCAAGTTAACTTCTTATCTTCTTATAAAAACTGTTGGATTGGGTTCTAGAAGTTAAAAGGTTAATTGGAATGTGTAATTTAGTCATCTGGCACAATGTGTATATTCCCCTTCATGAGCAAAAAAATAGAAAACTTAAAAAAATTGAAAAACTTTAAAAAATTGAAAAAAGCTAAAGATTTCGAAACTTTGAAGATTTTATAAAAATTGCAAAAAGTATCGAAAAATTAACAAAAGTATCAATGGAATTTCCAAATTTTATTTTAAAGTTTCATAAATCTTTACTAAAATGCTTGTCAAATCAAATAGGGTGAAAAAACATGGATACAATTTTCAGGGATGTTACTCCTATATGTTTTGAGAATTTTGAGCATAAAAAAGCTGAAATCGATTTTGGAGTATTTGAGAAATTTTGTCTTCTTGAAACGTAAATTATTTTTATCTTTTAGCATGTATGTTTATAACGTTTAGGCGTTAATTTTTAAAGACTTGCAGTTTTTTATCATCTACTAGTACACAGCTACCTAAAAATAATATGAAAGCGAATTTGAATTGTGTTTGTTTGTTTAAACAAAAAAAAGACGTTCAACTGTAGAGCTTGAGGGTATGGCAGTATTATTTTTAATAAACAGATTTATGAATATCTGTTCCCGAGGAATGCAGCACCGTTGAACAAGTCTCTTGATTTCATGTCTACTCTCATTTTGAGTTTTACTCTTTAAAGATTTGTGGTTTTTCTTTAGACTGAGCTACAGAATTGAAAAAGTCTTCCTAATCATCATCGTTGTTGCTCGTGTTGCTGTTCTTGGTAAATAGTAGGTACTGAATTAACGATTAACGGACTTGCGAAAATTTAACGTAAGTTAGCGAGTCCGTTAACATTTTTGAAAGTTAACTTAAAAGTTTGCTTTTAAGCAAACTTTTTAACAACTTACCTTATAAGATTCGGTGTATCTGTAATATCAATAGTTTTCAAAAAGAAGTGAAATATTGGCTTTTTATTAAGAATTTTAGTATTGTTGACTCCCTTTTATCTGTTCGTTTATAAATATTATCTCTGTAATATTTTACAACTTGTGTTTCGACATTAACTTTTGTTGGATCTGCATAAAAATTGCCCCAGTGTTACACCAAATACATTGTATGTATATTGGATAATATGTTGGGATTACTGCTTTCGCCACTCATTCACTTTGAACAACAGATTGCACACTTGGTTTTTTCCCCCGTTTTGAACATTTTTTGAAACGAAATATCAAGAAAACTATAGGGGATAGGATAAAAAACATTCAACCTTATTTGCTAAGTAATGCTTTAGTTTTATAAAAAAAAATTAAAACAATTTGAATAAATTTGCTTAAACACTACTTTTTTATTTAAAAAAATGTTTCTCAAAATATCTTCGATATAACATCTACTTTTTTTATTCTTCAATCGATCCTTAGTGTACCCGCCATAATTTTGGTAATTATGAATTGTTTACTGATTGTGTATACTTTGTTACTCAAAATATTTTCGACATAAGAATTTTAAAAAATCTTTTTAATGTTATTCTTCAATTAATTCTAAGAATGAATCTGCTTTAAAATCGATATTTCATATACGTGGTGTCATTAATGAATTGAAAGAAAATATTTCGAACAAAAGACTTTTTCTCCTAATCTTTTAAAATATAAAATGGTCAAAATAATAAGTACACTACCTGATATCTTATTAGTTCTCAATTATTTTTTGTTTTGCTGAAAATATATATGGAAATTCCTTTTTATTTTGATAATTTCAATATGGCAATGCCTTTAAATGTGAAATAGAAGAAGGGATTTCCCCGAATTTTTCTATACGCGTATGTTTTCATTTAAAGGGCTTATTTCACTTGGACAAAATAATAAGTACATTATTCATTTCTTTAATTTTGCAACAATCTGATCCGCTTTTTCGTACAAGTTTGTTAATTTTATTTATTTTCATATTTAGCTATATCAGAATAAAGAGAAAAAAATTTCATAGATGGGAAGAAATCAACATTGTACTGCCGAGGAGAGGCAGATGGTTTCGTACTAATGCCGAAGCCATGGATTAGTCAATTTTTTCGTCCAAAACGCTTTAAAAGCTAAAAAAGTGGTTGAAACCCGCGGAAGATCAAAAAATTCTTCAACAACGATAGATAATCATATTGTCACTGTCGCAAAAAAGAACCATTTCGCATCTTCAAGAGCCATTTCAGCAGACATCGGCAATGTGATCTCGTTCCGAACGGTACGTCGATGGCGAGAAAAGTTTATCATTCGCAAAGAAACATTCAAATTGGTCCGGACCAGACGCCGAGAAGAAATAGCGTAATATTTTGTGGAGCGACAAGTCAAAAATAAATATGTTTGGAAATGACTCCGCCCGAAATGTTCGACGCCCCAAGGGTAAAGAATTTCACGTACGCTTCACAAAAAAGACTGTAAAGCATGGGGTTGGCCATATTATGGTCTGGGGCTATTTTTCATGGTACGGTGCCAGACCAATACATCGAATTTCCGATAGCATGACCAGATTCCACTATAAAGACATTTTGGAAAGTACGATGTTGCCCTATGCTGAGGAAAGTATGCCGCTAAAATGGACATTTCAGCAGGATATTGATCCTAAGCATACTTCCAAGTTGGTGAAGAATTGGTGTCAAAACAATAGTCTGACCTTGCTTAACTGGCCAAGTCAATGACTGAACTTGAACCCTTTGGAAAACCTTTGGCGAGAGTTGAAGCAGAGAATTGGAAAGGAAGTATTCCAAAATAAGAAGCAATTATGGAGTTTTGTCCAAAAAACTTGGTATGAAAAACCAGTAGAGACTTGCCGTAAGCTTATCTCCAGTATGCCAAAAATAGTACACAAATTACTCAAAACAATGGTTAATATACCGGCTACTAATGATGAACTTTAAATATCAACAAATAAAGCCGATAAAATCGAGTTAATTTTTTTTTTTTTTATTAAAATGTACTGAATGTACTTATTATTTTGTCCAGTCATTTTAATCCATTTTTTACTTTTTTGATAAGACTGAAAGATATTTTTGTTTTTTATTAATGTTATACCTTTTTATTTTATTTAATATGTTGTAAGAAGTTAACTATAAATTTGTTTTTCTATTAACTTAAATAAATTTTTGCCTACAAGCCATTGAACTAATTATGTGAGCGTGTACTTATTATTTTGACCATATGTGTATGTAGTTACTTAATAAGTACACAAAATAAGCACATGAAATTTTGTTCCAAAAAATGGCGGTTCTTTCATACTTTGCTATTGTATTGAGTAATTTGTAACTTCGAGCGTTCGAAATAATAGCAGTGTTCAACTCCTTTACTTCTCAAGATTAGGTATTTACTCTTGATCAAATCTATGTCAAACTATGCATGCGGATTATTTAATGTTACGGAATTAGTTGCCGATTAAATATTTTGGTTTTCAAAGGATATAAGAGGACCCACATTTCCCCGATTTGATTAAAAAAATTTTTTTATGAAGTTATGGCCATTTTAAATTATGCCCATTTTAGGCAGAAAATTGTTTCAAAAAAGCGGCATTTTCATCTGTGACGAACCTTCCGGCCGGGGTCTTGGCTCGCCGGTGTCCAAGGTTCGGCTACAGAAAATTTGTATTCGCAGGTTGGCTAATCTTTCTTCCTTTTATTATTATTTTAAACGCGAGCGGAGTTTTTTTTCAATTTTTAAATAATTTTATTTCCTATAAATTCAATTTAATTAAAGTTTACTCTTAATTAGCTAAAAAAGAAACGGATTAAATTTTCAGTAAATAATAAAAATACTTATTGCTACTCTAGCGCTGCGAAATGTTCCTGTTACGCCACTGGCATCAACCGGGGATTCTCCTTTCTCCTCACTCATGCGCCTGACTTGACTTCTCCTGGCATCTAGTCTCTGTTCTCACTACGTTCTAGCGCATGAATACCTCGGGAAAACCCAAAAACATACTCATGCGTTTGAATCTAACTTTACCCCTTACGCGAACTCCTAGCCTTGAAAATAACACTTCGGTAGGGCGATGATGCCGAGCTCTCGCAATCAAATACCTCGGGGAGACCCGAAAGCGTATCTGTTTGGTTGAACGCGTCAACAACCGCCAGACTACAAAAACTAAACTCTGCCGCTGTGACTGATGCTGAGCTCGCGCAAGCAAATACCTCGGGGAAACCCGAAAGCGTATTTTTTTGGTTGAACACGCCACCAATCGTCTGATAAAAACTAATCGCTGCCGCTGTGATTGATGCTCAGATCTCGCAATCAAGTACCTCGGGAAAACCCGAAAGCGTACTTGTTTGGTTGAACACGTCACCAATCGCCTGATAAAAACTAATCACTGCCGCTGTGATTGCTGCTGAGCTCTCGCAATCAAGTACCTCGGGAAAACCCGAAAGCGTACTTGTTTGGTTGAACACGTCACCAATCGCCTGATAAAACTAATCCCTGCCTGTGTACGTGTGCTGATTTTTCTATCTGTCGCGTTCTAGCGCATGAGCACCTCGGGGAAACCCGAAAACACACTCATGCGTTTGAATCCAACAGCAACCCCCCTTCACGCAATTCCTACGCTATGTTACCAGTTTGACGATTGCACCGAGTTCTTACTCACAAGTACCTCGGGAAAACCCGAAAGCGCACTTGCGTGATCGAATGTACAACGACCGTCAAGCTAGCTCACTGCTGAAAAGAAGAATTTGGTTAGTTATGTATAATTTACCACTGTAGGCTGCAAACTGCGACTGCTGGCTCTGGTGGTCCCCGGTTGAATGACTAAAATTCTGATTTTTGTTTAACACCTAACCCTTTGCTGGTGCCGATTACATCAGCTGGTTCTTTATTATCTGTCACAACAGCTGTTTCGGTCGGTGGTGCCAGATAGTTTGCTAACTTAACCTAGTGTCTTAGCTACGATTTTGCAACCTTATGCCAACTTCAATATCTAGTTGTTCACATGCGCGTTTGTTTATGATTACTTAAAATATATTGTATAAAATTCATTTAGTTAAATTTTTCCACTTGTAACTTACAATAATTGAAAATAAATAGGGATTTTCACCAATAAGTAATAAAAAATAAGAAAAATGTAACGTAAGTCTGAGTATAATGTGATGCGGCGACGCGTCAGTCATCCGCCTTGATGCCTTTGTTTTGAGGAAGAAAACGAGTGCCGACTTTCTTCCTCACACTCCCCTCTTACTTTCCGGGCGGTAGTATTATTTTCGTGGATCCCTTATATTGAATTTTTGACCTTCGATTATCCATGACAGCTTCAAATATAGACCAGTACGTAACGTATTGATGAATGCTCGTAGCTTAGTGATGATGGCGGTGTCAAACTGACCCAAGTTGTTTCCCGCCAGTCTATCTGGGGCGTATTCTGTCATTGGGGTGGATTCAGGATAACCGGATCCCTCTGCCAGCGTGACTGTGGCTTACCAATTTGGGTGAGGAGTTCGTCAAAGCTCGGAAGTTTCTGGTGTGCTATTTTTGTCTTCTTACTGCGGTGTTTCTCTTGGTTGTTTTCCTTGAGACTGTTGAAGAAAAATTACAGATTAGTCTTGTTCTAATTATTATTTCAAAAGAGAGGGAAATAAGTCAATGTAATGAAAGCAAAACATGAATTTGAGAAAATGACTATGAGTAGAAAGATTTTATTTCGCTCAGGTGAGCCGTTCGAATGATTTTGTCACCGCTTTTCTTTAATTTCAGTATAACTGGCGAGACAAAACTCAACACTGTGTAGGGCCCGGCGTATTTAGGGGCGAGCTTAGCCGCAAAGCTGTCGATAGCCTTAGAGAGAGGGTGTTGTCTGACCAACACTGACTCCCCGACCTTTGGTTTCCATTGTCGTCTTCTGAGATTATAGTGTCTCGCTTGATCCTGAGCCGCTTTCGCCAAGTTGTGCCTCACGATATCAAATATTTCTTGTAATTGTATTGCTCGAGACTCTGGAGTTTTTTGGGTTCTTCCTGTACCTGGTGTGACCTCATCATAAAGCGCCTGAGGTAATCGTGGTTCGCGTCCTTGTGTAAGGAATGCTGCGCTGTAACCGGTTGTTTCCGATGTGCTAGTGTTTATGGCTAACGTTACTTCTGGTAGATGCTCGTCCCAAGTTTTCTGTTCATTGTTGGCCAATTGGGCTATCATTGTCTTTATGGTCCGATTCATCCTTTCTGTAGGGTTTTCTTGTGGCGTATAGGGAGCGGTAAAGCGATGCTGAACTCCGATCTGCTGTAAGTATCCTTTGACGATTCGGCTAGTGAACTGTGTACCATTATCCGTGATGAGACACTTTGGAATTCCGTATCTAGCGAGTATTCTTTCGCGGAAACCTTTCACTACGCTGTCTGCGGTGGCTTTTCTTAGCGGCACTAATTCGGTCCATTTTGAAAACCGATCAAAAAACACCAGCAGCATCGTATGTCCATGTTTTGACCGCGGAAGTGGCCCAATGAAATCGGCGCACACTGTTGACCAGGGCTCGTCTGGGATTGTAATCAACATTTCGCCTGCGGGTGCTTGCTGGCTAACCTTATATTGTTGACAGGACTCGCAACGCCTAACATAGCGACTTATGTCACGAAACATGCCCGGCCAATAATAGCGGTTGGCTATCCGGGCAATGGTTTTGCGGATGCCGAGATGGCCAGCACTGGGGCTGTCGTGATTTTCCGTCATAACTCGCTGCCGGAGCGGTGTAGCAACACATAATTTCCACTGATCGCAATCTTCGTCGCCTGGGATGCTTGGTAAATGACGATATAATTGACCGCCGACCTCCGCAAAATCTGGAAACTTCTCTGGTTGGTTCCGAATTTCCGCCTTTTTCTTCTGTAGCCAAGCGCATTCTATGCTAATGTTGTTGCTTACAGTTGCTATCTGACAGATCTCCTGAGGCTGTCGTGACAATGCGTCAGCCACCACATTACTTTTCCCTTTCCGATATTGAATGGTAAATTGGTATTGTTGGAGCTCCAAAGCCCAACGGGCTATTCGTCCTGCGGGGCTTTCTATGGAGTTCAGCCATTTTAAGGAGAGATGGTCGGTGATTACAATGAATCGATAACCTTCTAGGTACGGCCTCATTTTTCGGATGCCCCAAACAATGGCTAAACATTCCTTTTCGGTTGGGGAATAGTTTCTCTCGGCGTTGTTCAAGCTTCGACTGGCGTAAGCGATCACCCGCTCCCCCTCATCGGTGGCTTGGGTGAGCACAGCTCCAAGGCCCGCATCGCTGGCGTCAGTTTGCAATGTGAAGGTCTGATTGAAATCCGGACATGCTAATACTGGGGCCTCGGTCAGTTTCTGTTTCAATATCTCGAATGCCTTTTGCTGGCTCTCTCCCCATTTCCAATGTTTGCCCTTTCGCAATAGTGATGTCAGCGGTTGGACTATCGCAGCGAACTCAGGCACAAAGCGACGATACCAAGAGGCTATTCCTAAAAACCGCCTTACCCCACGAATATTTTGTGGAGGCTCTAAGTCACGGATGGCAGCAACCTTCTCCGGGTCTGTGTGGATTCCTTCTCCACTGACGACGTGGCCCAAGTATTTGATGCTGGTTTTGAAAAATTCGCATTTCTCGGGATTAATCCTGAGATTCGCTGCCCTTAATCGTCTCAATACTTCTCGCAAATTTTCTAGATGTTCCTCTAATGTTGATCCTGTTACCACAATATCGTCTAGGTAGGCGAACGCAAATGGCTCCATTTCGGCCCCAATGACTCGGTCGAGGGCACGCTGGAAAGTAGCGGGAGCTGAGTGTAGCCCAAATGGCATGACCCGCCATTGAAACAGGCCTCGGCCGGGGACCGTAAATGCCGTAAATTCTTTGCTGGCAGCTTCCATCGGTATTTGCCAGTAGCCGTCCTTCAAATCCAGGCTACTAACGTATTTTGCGTTCCTTAGCCTATCTAGAATATGTGTGATCCGGGGTAGCGGATACGCATCCGGGACGGATCTGCTGTTCAGTTGGCGATAGTCTATGCAAAGACGCCAGGTGCCTGTTTTCTTGCGCACTAGTACGATGGGTGCGCTGTATGGGCTATGCGACGGCTCAATGCATCCTTTGGCTAGTAACTTATTTATTTCTTCGTCGATGAGCGCTTGCATAGCAGGATTTCGCGGTATGTATCTCTGCTTAACGGGGCGGTCGTCCCTCATAACTATGCGGTGCGCCGTTATTTGTGTTACCCCTTGTAATCCGTCGAATTTTGGGAGTTCCTCAGCTAAAAAATTGTTAATTACCTGTTGGGCGTTACTACTCTGTGGCTCTGCTGGGTTTTCTGCTGATGGCACTGTGGACTCTGCTGTTACTGCGGTGGTGGGCTCTGCCGTTCGTGAGGTGGTGGGCTCTGCCGTTGGTACGGTGGGGGGCTCTGCCGTTGGTGCGGTGGTGGGCTCTGGTGTTAGTAAGACCGGAAACTCTGCGGTGGTGGGCTCTGTCGTTCGTGAGGTGGTGGGCTCTGCCGTTGGTACGGTGGTGGGCTCTGCCGTTGGTGCGGTGGTGGGCTCTGTTGTTGGTAAAACCGGAAGCTCTGCCGATGGTGGTGATTTTACTTCTCGTAGTGGACTCCATTGTTGGCTCTGCTGTTGTGTTTTATTATGACTCTGATGTGATCTCTGTAGACCACTTTGGTACTTTTGATGAATTTTTCGCTGGCGGTACCGCCGCGGCTTCAGTTGGTGTGATGGTGGGTCTGGTAGCGAATTCTTTTGTAACTTTTTGTGGGCTTCTTGTGCTTGCTGTGGAAAATGGTTTGTCAATCGACTTGTGGTAGGGTGCACGTTGCTGACCATGTTTCTTTTGGGTTGAGCTGGTGCGGTTTTTCCCAAGGTGATTAATTCTTCTCCCATTGTGATCGTGAAACCACTTTGAGTTAGAAAATCGAGTCCTAGAACCACGTCATCCGTAGCGTCAGGCATGATGATAAATTGGAAATTATCATTGCGGTTACCATATTGAACTCTTGTTTGTATCGCATAGTTCAATTGTCGGGCCGACCCATCCGCCAATATGACCTCGCCTTCATATGCCACTCGCGTTGCTCTGCTACCGATTAAGTTTACAAATGCTTCTCGGATGAAACTCGCCGTTGCTCCCGTGTCGATTGTTGCTGACACCTCCTTTCCGCCAACAATAATGTTGGCGTAAACTCGCCTGCAGTAAAGTTTGGTGTGATCTACAGTTGCTGGGGGGGATCTCCTGGAGCGCTGCCTCCCCCTAGCTCTGGGCGGCCTCCTTCTTCGTTTCCCGGTGGACGACAGCAACCTATGGTGCGGACCCCTACTTTGCCACAAATCCAGCAGAACAGTCTTTGTAGGCCCCGACACTCCCTCGCGATGTGACCATCTTGGCCGCAGCGCCGGCAAGCCGTTTGGACGTTGATTCGCTCGACTCTGGTTGGTTCCATCAGGCGATGCTGCTCAGAGCGGTTTCTCGCTGCTGTTGGACGTACAGGCTCTCTCTCCTGAATGCACTCAAGCTCTTCCGTCAAAGTGATTAGTTCTGTTAGGGTAGAAAATTCTCTGCGCTTGATGTACCACTGATAATCTGGTAACGAGTTACGGAAAATACGCTCGAGTTGCTGGGTTTCCGTATAGCGCGCGTGACGCATCATTGTTTGCAGAACCAGGATATAGTCTTTAAATTTTTCTCGTGGCTGCTGGCATCTTTTCCTGATTTCGTCGTCAAGTGTCTCAAAATATCGTGGCGGCAAGAAGAAATTCAGGAAACTCGACTTAAATGCTGTCCAGGTGGTCCATTGCTGATTATTATTACGGAACCAAGTTAGGGCTTTATCCCGTAATAATTCTGGCATCGTTCGTGGTAGGTGATCTATGTCTAATCCATAGACTTGGGTCAGCTCTTCTACCCGCTCAATAAACATCAGCGGATCTCTGCCCCCGTCGTATTTAACGGCCCATTTCCGAACCTGCTCCATGATCATTGGGTTATAGCTCAAATGCCCGTGGGACGTAGCATATGGCCCACGTTGTTGTATTATGATCGGGTCATGGCCGACGGCTCCCTGTAGAACTTGCATCGTGTCGGCATGAGTTTCTGACTTGTTCTCGGCCGCTTGAAATTCTTCAGTGGACGTATTTTTAATTTTTGCCAGCCCTGGGCCTGGTGATGGCGCTCGCTTGTGTCGGGTCTGCAGTTCTAACAACCGCTGTTTTCTTTCTTCGGGGTGCTCTTCTTCCGCCAGATATGCCCGGAACCGTTTCCGTAAATCATCAAGGGTACCCTGTGACTCGAGGCCAAATTCGTCACAATAGGCCACCAACTCCTCCTTTTTAAGACCATGTGCCCACGAGACGCTTAACATTTTGGTACGCGGGTTTTTTATTTTCTACACACACACTGTATAGGATTAGAATAAATTTATTAAATTAGTTCTGTTCGCGGAGTAATAAATTTTCCCGTTGATCTGTGTAATTATTTCTTTACTAAAAACCCCGCTGCGCTGTGGATTCGAGCGATATTTAATTATTTATGTTCAAAAGAAAAACGGTTCACTGTCCGAGCACTATTTACTATATTATTTTTTTCCTTTTTTTAAAAAAAATAGTTCACTGTCTGTTTCCGCGATATTGAAATTTGTTTTTGTTTTTTTCCTATCCGTTATTTTATTTCGGAACCGTTTGCGCAGAATCACTTGCGGCGTTATTCGTCTTTATTTATTCTATTTCAAAAAAAAAACCGTTTACTGTCTGTCCGAGCGATATTTATTTTTCCTTCAAGTTATGTTCAAATGTTTTTTTTTTTTTTATATATAACGAGTCCGCTTGCTAAATAATTTTCTACCGGTGCACGGGGCTACGTTTGCTTATGATCACTTGAGTATTGGTTGGTATAATTTTTTTTTTTTGAATTTTATACACAAAAATTTATATATTTTTTTTTTTTTATCCGCTTTACAGAAAAAACCCGTTTCGCCGCGTTTTATTGGTATTTAAATGTTTCTCATATAGCCAAGGTCCCTGCTCGGGCGCCACTGTGACGAACCTTCCGGCCGGGGTCTTGGCTCGCCGGTGTCCAAGGTTCGGCTACAGAAAATTTGTATTCGCAGGTTGGCTAATCTTTCTTCCTTTTATTATTATTTTAAACGCGAGCGGAGTTTTTTTTCAATTTTTAAATAATTTTATTTCCTATAAATTCAATTTAATTAAAGTTTACTCTTAATTAGCTAAAAAAGAAACGGATTAAATTTTCAGTAAATAATAAAAATACTTATTGCTACTCTAGCGCTGCGAAATGTTCCTGTTACGCCACTGGCATCAACCGGGGATTCTCCTTTCTCCTCACTCATGCGCCTGACTTGACTTCTCCTGGCATCTAGTCTCTGTTCTCACTACGTTCTAGCGCATGAATACCTCGGGAAAACCCAAAAACATACTCATGCGTTTGAATCTAACTTTACCCCTTACGCGAACTCCTAGCCTTGAAAATAACACTTCGGTAGGGCGATGATGCCGAGCTCTCGCAATCAAATACCTCGGGGAGACCCGAAAGCGTATCTGTTTGGTTGAACGCGTCAACAACCGCCAGACTACAAAAACTAAACTCTGCCGCTGTGACTGATGCTGAGCTCGCGCAAGCAAATACCTCGGGGAAACCCGAAAGCGTATTTTTTTGGTTGAACACGCCACCAATCGTCTGATAAAAACTAATCGCTGCCGCTGTGATTGATGCTCAGATCTCGCAATCAAGTACCTCGGGAAAACCCGAAAGCGTACTTGTTTGGTTGAACACGTCACCAATCGCCTGATAAAAACTAATCACTGCCGCTGTGATTGCTGCTGAGCTCTCGCAATCAAGTACCTCGGGAAAACCCGAAAGCGTACTTGTTTGGTTGAACACGTCACCAATCGCCTGATAAAACTAATCCCTGCCTGTGTACGTGTGCTGATTTTTCTATCTGTCGCGTTCTAGCGCATGAGCACCTCGGGGAAACCCGAAAACACACTCATGCGTTTGAATCCAACAGCAACCCCCCTTCACGCAATTCCTACGCTATGTTACCAGTTTGACGATTGCACCGAGTTCTTACTCACAAGTACCTCGGGAAAACCCGAAAGCGCACTTGCGTGATCGAATGTACAACGACCGTCAAGCTAGCTCACTGCTGAAAAGAAGAATTTGGTTAGTTATGTATAATTTACCACTGTAGGCTGCAAACTGCGACTGCTGGCTCTGGTGGTCCCCGGTTGAATGACTAAAATTCTGATTTTTGTTTAACACCTAACCCTTTGCTGGTGCCGATTACATCAGCTGGTTCTTTATTATCTGTCACAACAGCTGTTTCGGTCGGTGGTGCCAGATAGTTTGCTAACTTAACCTAGTGTCTTAGCTACGATTTTGCAACCTTATGCCAACTTCAATATCTAGTTGTTCACATGCGCGTTTGTTTATGATTACTTAAAATATATTGTATAAAATTCATTTAGTTAAATTTTTCCACTTGTAACTTACAATAATTGAAAATAAATAGGGATTTTCACCAATAAGTAATAAAAAATAAGAAAAATGTAACGTAAGTCTGAGTATAATGTGATGCGGCGACGCGTCAGTCATCCGCCTTGATGCCTTTGTTTTGAGGAAGAAAACGAGTGCCGACTTTCTTCCTCACACATCCAAGTCAAAATAATTAACTTTTGTTTTTTGATTCTTATAGAACCTGAAATAATCCGCGTGCATGGTTTGAGATGGATTTGATCTCTTATTAAAAAAATTTGTTCGTAACAAGTAAGTTCTATTATTTTTTTGTATAAGGTTTGCGCACGATGAAACTAGTGCACACATTATTACTTGTTAATTGCTCAGATTCAAAAAATTCAAAAAAATTTTAATCAAATTGGCTTTGGTAAATATGTACAAATGTGCATGCTACTTTTTTTACTCTTTCGTTAATTTATGGCTTCACCACGAGCAGCGAAATAAAAGTGCGTGAAAAAATTTCCAAAATATTTAACGAAAATCAAAATTGGACTTTCAAAGTAATTGCTAGAAAAGCTAAGATTTCGCGGAATACCGTTTCGCGTGTTATTAAAACCTATATGGAACGTCTGACCGTGAGTAGAAATCAAGAAAGTAGAAAAAATAACTTGCTTAGATGGCCATAACAACCCGTTGTCAGGTTACGGCCGACCTCATTAGCTCTCGCCAAGCGCCTCGGTTTTGCACGCGCCTTCTGCAATCGTTAATGCCAAGCGTGGTTAGGGCTTCCTCAGCTTGGTCTATCCACCGGAGGCATGGTCTCTCTCTTCGTCGTTGACCGGGAACCTTCCCTTCGAATACCTTTTTCGCTGGAGCTTCTTTATCCATACGATGGACATGACCCAGCCAGCGTAGTCGCTGTATTGTTATACGCTTAGCTATGTCAATGTCGGCGTAGAGCTCATACAGCTCGTGGTTCATTCGAATGCGATAGTCGTCGCCAACTCGAACAGGAGAACTTTCCTCTCGAACACCCCAAGAGCGGCTGCGTCTGTTGTCGAAACAACCCATGCCTCAGCGCCATAAAGAAGCACAGGTAGAATGAGCGTCTTTTATAGTGTTTGCTTTGTCGATCGAGAGAGAGCTCTACAACGTAATTGCTTACTGAGACCGTAGTAGCACCTATTAGCAATTGTTATTCTCCTATGAGCCTTTTTTTGATAGTGTTAGCTTTGTCGATCGAGAGAGAGCTCTACAACGTAATTGCTTACTGAGACCGTAGTAGCACCTATTAGCGATTGTCATTCTCCGCTTAATCTCCAGACTGACATCATTGTTGCTGGTTACGGCAGTGCCAAGGTAAATGAATTCCTTGACAACTTCTAATTTACAGTTGCCCGCTGTAACATGAGAGTCTAGATCCCGTGCTCTCTTGTTGTTGTTAGTAGACATCATGTATTTCGTCTTGCCCTCGTTTACCGTCAAACCTACTTTGGCTGATTCCTTTTCAATAGCAGTGAAAGCAGCAGTAACATCTCTCTTACTCCGACCGATAATATCAATATCATCAGCGTACGCAAGGAGCTGAACACCTTTGAAGAAAATGGTGCCATTATGATGCACACCGGCTTTTCGTACGATCCCCTCCATAATGAAATTGAAGAGATCGCACGAGAGCGGGTCGCCTTGTCTGAAACCTCGCTCGGTATTAAAAGTTCCGGAGAGGTCATTCCCTACCCTGACGGAGCTACACGTATTGCTCAACGTCATCCTGCAGAGCCTTATCAACTTTGCAGGTATACCGAACTCAGATATTGTTGCGTATAGGCAATTCCGCACTGGGCTATCGAACGCAGCCTTATAATCGTCGAAGAGATGGTGAGTGTCGATTTGATATTCATGGGTTTTCTCCAGGATTTGGCGTAGTGTAAAAATCTGGTCTATGGTGGATTTACCAGGTCTAAAGCCACACTGATAGGATCCGATCAGTGTTTCTGTATGCGGCTTCAATCTTTCACACAATACGCTCGAGAGGATCTTATATGCGATGGAAATAAGACTGATACCCCTGTAGTTGGCGCAGATTGTCGGGTCTCCTTTCTTTATTACAGGACAAAGCACGCTGAGATTCCAATCGTCAGGCATGCTTTCCGCTAGCCATATTTTGTTGATGAGTTGATGCATGCACCTTATCAATTCATCGCCACCAGCTTTAAACAACTCAGCTGGTAGGCCGTCAGCACCCGCTGCTTTGTTGTTTTTGAGTCGCTAGATAGCAGCTCGAACCTAGAAAATATAAAGGTTTTGATAATCCTAATGCTGCCAAGAAGGTGATAGCTTCTTTTAAGAAAAATCCCAATATATAGGGAAGAAAAGTAGCTGAGAAAGTCCAATGCTCTGAGGCTTTTGTCAGAAAAGTTAAAAAGGAGGAAGGGCTTAAGTCATTTTAAGTCCAGAAAGTTCCGGACAGAAATTCCAAAAAGAACGTCAAGGCAAAAAAGCGAGCCAAAATACTTTACCCCGAATACATTAAAAAATTTGGCTGTTGCATTAACGACGACGACGAGACTTTTCGCAGCTTCCAGGTGTCGATTTTTATGTTGCAGATCATAGAATAAATGTTTAAGAAGAGTTTAAGAGCCAAAAAAAGACGAAGTTTTTAAAGAAGTTTTGGGTATGGCAGGCAATCTGCAGCTGCGGTAGGCGAAGCAGTTCATTTGTTTCAACTGGGACTATTAACACCGAAATATGCATCGAGGAGTGCATGAAAAAACGTCTTTTACCATTTATTAGACAGCATGAGGTCTCAACTTTTTTTGGCCAGATTTGGCTTCATGCCATTACAGCAAATCTGCAGTTGAATGGAATGAAAAGAACAAAGTAGAATTTGTACCTAAATATGCAAATCCTCCTAACTGCCCGGAGCTCAGACCCATCGAAAGATATTGGGCTCTGATAAAAAGGATTATAAAGAAAACAAAACAGGTTGCTGAAAACACCAAAAATTTTTCAAGAAAATGGTTAGTATCCAGTAAAAAAATCTCTGAAGATACGATTAAAAGTTTAATGGGAGTTGTTTCAGAAAAACTCAATTTATTCATAAAAAACCAATAATGTTTAATATATTTGCAATAAAGGTAAGCATGAATAAGATTTCTGTTAAAAAAACGTATATTTCTTGTTTTAATGTCAACTAGTTAAAAAGTTATTTGAGTTAATTCGTGCACTAATTTCATCGTGCGCAAGCCTTAATACTACAATGGTTTTTTCATGTTTTTGCATTTAAGTGGGCCGTGGAAAGCATTCTACGACAGAGCAAAGTGAAATTATTAAAAATTCCATTTCGCAAGGTAAAACTTTTAAGGAAAATTAAAATTTTATCGGATGTTCTGAGAAAATGATCTCGAATACGATGAAATACACAAATAAACGAAAAACACGAGGACGAATGCCTTCCGTGTCCGCGCATGGATTGTTCAATACGGCTTTCAATTCATAATCCGTTTTTGCCTGCTACGGAAATAAAGAAAGTGCTTAATATAGCAGCGAGTGTATAAACCGTTAAAATAAGACTCAGGGAAATCAATTTGAGTTCCCAGAATGCATGACTAGTTCCATTGTTAAAAACAAAAATACATACCACAAAGAGAACTAAGGACTGTCCCAGAAAAAACTTGCACTTTGTTTTTTAGTTATAAAAAAATACCCAGCAATTTTTTTGTTTTTTTTTATTTTTTTATTAATAATGGCTAGTGTTCAGAATATAAATATCTAAAAACTAATTAACAATTTTGTTTTTTCTATAAAAATTTCTTACTTTTTTTTTAAGGCCCTTCATTAAATTTTGCACAGTTGTTTCATCGACAGTACAGTACGATCTTTTCCACTTAAGTCTGAAGTCTTGAAAATTTCTTGCAGTCCTGCCACTCTTTCGAAGATCTCTTTTCATTAGAGCCCAATATCTTTCAATTGGGCGAAGCTCCAGGCCGTTAGGCGGATTTGCTATTTTTGGTACAAAATTGATCTTTTTACTTGCATACCATTCCATCGTAGCTTTAGAGTAATGAGAGGTTGCTAAATCTGGCCAGAATATCACGGTACCCTCATGTGCACGAATAAATGGTAGAAGACGTTTTTCGAGGCACTCGTCTATATAAACTTTGGAATTAATTATGCCTTGCGTAACAAAGAAGCTGCTTTTGAGGCCATAGGTGCATATGGCCTGCCAAACCATATATTGCTTCGGAAATTTCGAAATTCGTTTTTCTTCGAATTTACTAGTCACATGCCCCTTCTTTGGTGACGTATAATATTCATGCCCAGGTAACTGCTTAAAATCTGCTTTGACGTATGTTTCGTCGTCCATAACGCAGCAATCAAATTTAGTCAGGTACCCTTTCATACAATTTTCGGGCTCGCATCTGAGCAACGAACTGCTTTTCATCAGAACGGTCTGGTACTTTTTGAACTCTATATGTCTTCAGCTTACTTTTTTCCTTTATCCTTTGCACAGTAGCTTTTGATGTACCTGCTCTATCCGCCATATCTCGCACTGAGGTGTTGGGATTCTGCTTAAAAAGGCGCTTCACCTTCGCCGCTACCTTTGGGTTAGAAAATTCTGGTTTTCTGCCTGAACCCTTTTTTCGTGAAACAGGTAGACCCTTCTTATAATTAGAAATAACCGTTTTGACAGTTCTTTCTGATGCACCAACTATTTTTGCTATAGCTGAATATTTTAACCCTGGATTTTGCAGGTATGTGGACAAAATCAGTTCGCGGACTTTTTCTTGCTTGCTAGACATCTTTGTCGTTAGAAGTGCTATCTTCAAGTGTTATACATCATATCAAACGTCACTTTATATGGAATAAATATTTTGTCTTTTTAGACCTATAAGATTATCAGGTAGAGTATAATCTTAAAAAATAAAAGTGCAAGTTTTTTCTGGGACAGTCCTTAACTTTGCGCACAGGTACTTGGAATGGACACTTGCACTTGTCATTTTAGCCGGCCACGTTTTTAATTTTTTTTTTATTGGAGCACACTCTTTAACCTATCTTGAATTAATATTCAAGGTGGAACAATTGAAATTCAAAGAACTATTTTGTTTTTGTAACTTTATATATACTTACTAGCTGCCCCGGCAGACGTTGTTCTGCCCTTTCCGGTTCTGCTTCCTGCGAAGCTGTATGAACTCATGCTATGGAATGTTAAAGCGAATCAGCCCATGTTTAAAGTGAAATCAACTTCTTTCCCTACTCTTTTACATATAGTATAGTATAGCAGACTTGGCAGACGTTGTTCTGGCCTTACTGCTATGTGGTGTGATGAGTTTAATTTATTATAGCTTTTTTGTTTTACATAATTACCAAGTCTCAATCATCTGCATCAAATAATTGCTGATATACATATACAAAATATTGTCTTATTCGCATATGAAAGGTGTGGCACCACCGATTTTTTCATTGAAACTTTTTTTTGCCCGTACTTTTTATAAACATATGTATCTAGTCTCATTCATCTGCATCACAAATTTTGGTCTTTTCTTATATGTCTGTGCCTCCTAATATAACAGATACGTGGTTTAAATTCCATGTGAATAGATGCAGAGGTCTTTGTAAAAATGGTATTTTATAAATATTTTTGTATGAGGGCCACCCTAAATAAAAGTTTTGTAGGCTTAACTATGAATCTCCATAAGAGACACGTGGTGTAAATTCCATGTGAAACGATGCAGTGGTCTTTCTAAAAATATTTTTGTATGAGGGCCACCTTAAATAAAAGTCTTGTAGGCTTAACTATGCCTCTTAATATAAAAGCTACGTGGTGTAAATTCGGTGTGAATCGATTTACCGGTCTTCGTGAAAGTGAATTTTTTGAAAAAAGTTATGTTTGAGGGCCACCCTAAATAAAAGTTTTATAGACCAAGCGATGTCTCTTAATATAAGAGACCGTGGTGTAAATTCCATGTCATCAATGCAGTGGCCTTTGTGAAATTGCTATTTTAAAAATATTTTTGTATTAGGGTTACCCTAAATAAAAGTTTTATGAACCAACTAGTGTCCCTTAAAATAAAAGACACGTGGTGAAAATTCCATGTGAATCGATGTAGTGGTCTTCGAGAAAATGCTATTTTAAAAATATTATTTTATAACGGCCACCCTAAATATGCACCTTAAATAAAAGTTTTTTAAGTTTAACTATGCCTCTTAATATAAAAGACACGTGGTGTAAATTTCATGTGAAACGATGGAGTGGTGTTTGTGAAAATGCTATTATAAAAAAAAAAATTTATGTGGGAAACCCTAAATAAAAGTCTTATAACCTAGCACCTATTCTCAGACCTACCAAATATACACAAAAAATTTCATAAGAATCGGTCTAGCCCTTTGGGAGGAGTTCGGTAACAAACACTGTGACACGAGAATTTTATATATGTATGACTAGCTGTCCCGGCAGACATAGTTCTGACCTTTTCGATGTGTGGCGCGATGTTGTATGAACGCATGCGATGTAATGTAAAAGCGAAACAGCTCATTTTCCCAGTGAAACTAACTTTTGTTCCTATTCTTTTACAAATATATAGCAGGCCTGGCATACGTTATGTGGGGCGATAATATTTTCCTTTGAAACTTACTTTTGCCCGTAACTTTTATATACATGTTTATGTACCAAGTCCAGTAGTTAGTGATATATGATAAATTTCATTTTGAAGGGCGTGTTATCGCCCATTTTTAGACCAAACTTTGTAGAAACCTTCCATAGGCCACAATTATAAACTTCATGTAAATTCTATTTAAAAAGTTATTTTGTATAAAGGCCACCACAAAGTATGCACCCTAAATAAAATGTGTACGGCCTAAGCTGTGCCTCTTAATATAAAAGCCATGTGGTGTAAGTTCCATGAGAATCGAATAAGCTGTTTTCGAGAAAATAATATTTTAAAAATATTATTGTATTAGGGCCAACCTAAATATGCACCCTTAATTAAAGTCTTACAGCCTACTCACGGTTCGCTTCAAGCAAGATCAAGATTGATTAAATTGTCAACCAAATCTGACAAGGCACAATTATTATATAGGGTCCGGAGATTCCAAATACATAATCCGCGAAATCGGAGCTGCTCATTTACTCGTTTTATGGCCATTTTAACACTAATCATACCAAGACTTAATATATACCTATTTCTACCATAGCGGGTCAAATGACCCGACTTTATGTTTCATGCTTGAATGTATGAAATATGTATGTCAGGAAGGAAATAAAAATATAAATTAAATTTATTATAATTAAACAAAATAGTATGTTGAGCATTTCTATTACAAAAGCAAAAAATAAAAATTTTTAATTCATAGTTCATCGCATTTTTTACATATAAGTGTGTCCATTGTACATATTCCGCAAACATATTTTTTACATTTAGAGCAAATTTTTTTGGTTTTATTTTCTTTACAGTATCCTATTTGACATCTCATACGTTTATAAGCATCTGTAGTAGACTTAGGCAACGATTCTTTCGTATTTGTTTCTTGTTTTGGTTGTTCACGGGCTTCTCGAAAATCGGCGCCAAGTTCTTCTGCTAGCTTGAGTAAAAAATTTTGTCTCGAGATATTTTCTCCTGTCGTTTGCTTGTATAAAATCCAGGAATTTATGCCAGCTAAATCAAGGATATTGAAAAAAACTTGGAGAGGCCATCTGCAAGACTTAGATTTTGTAGTAAATTTCCTCGCCATTTGATCGGTCATGTCTACACCAAATTTGGTTTTATTGTAATATGAAACAGTTTCAGGTAAACGTTTATCATTGTTTTCTACTTTAACGAATTTATGTTTAGAACTAAGTAAAAGTACTTTTTTTATAGATACTTTTATAGATTTTATAGAACAAAATTCTTAACGGGTCAAATGACCCGTTATGGTAGATATCGGTATACATCAACGATTACTCAGAATAAACAAAGCAAAACAAAACAAAAAAATTTTTTTTAAATGTACATTAATTACTTAGAAAAAGTCATGAGGTCAAATGTGCAAACGCAATAAAATTATACGTGCATTTTCAATGCAAAAGTTCAAAATGGGTCATTTGACCCGGTATGGTATGTTTAGTGTTAAATTTAGCACTTTGGCCGACACGGTGTGTTTCAAGCAAGATCAAGATCGGTAAAAATTGTCAACCAAACCTGACAACGCACAATAATTTTCTAGTGGTCGGAGATTCCAAAAACAAGATCCGTTAAATCGTACCTGGTCACTTACTTGTTTTATGGCCATTTTAAGGTAAACACTTTTACTGATAATTTTAATACAATTATGAAGCGAACCGTGTACAGTTTTTGATGCTTTTAAGATCAAGTGAAATTTTAAAATATGCTATAATAATTTTTATGTATTTTAAGTCGCTGAACATGATGAAGTCACAAAATTTTGCAAATATGCATATGTTTTTGTGTTATTCACCATTTTTCATGGAAAAAAGACGATACAAGAAAAAACATTTATTTTGGTCTTCCGAAAAACAATTTAAAAAAAGAAATTTTTTTGTTATCTTTTGTAAGTTTTAAAAGTATTTTTGACTACAAAGTCCACAAAGCAAAAACAAATAAAAAAATGTTTATGTATGTTATGTTATTCATCATTTTCGATGGAAAAGAATTGAAAATATTAAAAAAAAAAATTCTTTTAGGCCTTAAAAAAAATGAAAAATAATTCAAATTATAATTTTGTTTTATGAGCTTTTGAGATATTTTTGACTACAAAGCTCACAAAAAACATTAAATAAAAAAGCTTTTATATTTGTTGTGTTATTCACCGTTTTTTCGGACAAAAAAAATAACTGAAAAATTCTTTTCGGCCTGAAAACTAATGAAAAACAAGCTAAGATGCTATCTTCGGACAGGCCGAAACTCACATACCCTACACTGCACTGAAAGTACCTTTTAAATAAATATTAATAAGACGTTGAAGAGTTTGAAGAAGTTGAATAAGTCGAAAAAAAATGTGAAATGTTAGAAAGGTTGACAGAGGTTGAAAAATGTTGAAAAGTCGAAAATATATGCAAAGTGTTGAAAAAAGTTGAGAGGGGTTGGAAAACTCTAAAAAAAAAATTGAAAGAGGTTGAAAAAATTCGAAACAATTCAAAATTGATGAAAAAGTCGAAAAAATAAAGAAACTTATGAAAAAAGTTGAAAAAGTCGAACAAGGACATATACTCGTAGGATATGTTGGAAAAAGTTGAAAAAGTCTAAAGAATATGAAAAATGTTGAAAATATCGAATAAAAATGCAAAATTTGAATTGTGCCACTCCCACTTCTCAAATTTCGCCCACTTTTGGTTCAATAAATTATATTCGTGATCGACATCCTCATATTAAATTTTAGCACAATAGCTTGTATAGTTTGCCATGTATGCCGCAGTTAAATTTAAAATTTAGGGCGGTGACACACCCACTGGTATAATACAGCCCGGTTTTGATCTAGAAAAAGCTTTTCATAAGCAAACCCCTAACACCAAATTTTAGTATGATTGCTCAAATATTTCGATAAATATGCCTCTTACCGTATTTTATTTGTATGGGAAGTGCCACGCCCACTGGTGCTATTTCAGCCACTTTTGATTCAGATATACTCTATAGCAACTGAACCACTTACATTAAATTTCATAGCAATTGCGGCAATAGTTCACTTAAAAACACGCTTACAAATTTATGTTAATATGGGAGTTGCCACGCCCACTGATGTAATCTCGTCAAAATTCATTTATTTTTAAAGCTTATAGTTACTGACATCTATGCACCAAATTTTACAAAGATTACTCTCATAGCACACTATCTATAACAATAAACGTTTTTTGCTTATATGGGAGGTGCCACGCCCACAGGTACTATTGGACCAAATTTTTGTAATAAGAGACATTATAGCAAGTATATCTACCTCATTAAATTTCATAACGATTACGTTGGTAGCTCTCTTATTATGACGTTTATAAATATTGTGGGCGGTGCCACGCCCTTCAACGAGTTTTTTCAGTAAAATGGCTGAGCTGACTGCTTTCAGCGGCATTATCTACAAAATTTTTATGGAAATCGTTTGTGCCAATTTTGAGATATACGGGATCAAAATTTTTAACAGTTAAAAAGTGCCACGCCCACTTTTTAATTCCGCCCACTTTCATCTCAATTTAAGATATACTTGATTTGTATCCGTTTACCAAATTTCATCGCAATATCTTGAACGGATTGCAAGATATGGTGGTATAGATGATAAAATTTAGGGCTGTGCCACGCCCCTGTACGACTATTTGGAAACTTGAAACCCAGCTTAATCCTAATTTGGTTCACATATGCACCAAATCACCAAGTTTCATAAAAATCGCTGCAACTTTTTTCAAAATTGGCCTGGGTAAATATTCATAGGGTATGGGCGGTAGGCGTGTCCGTCAACCAATTTCGCCCATTTTCAATAGCAAGATGCCTGCAAGAAGATGTGACCTGTGTGTGAAAGTGTCATTCAATTGGCTTTCTTGGTTTTCCCTTAAACCTGATTTCAACAGACGGACAGACAGACAGACGGACATCGCTAAATCGACTCAGGTGGTGACGCTGATCAAGAATATAAATACTTTTCCATACCTGCCACGCCCCCTTCGATGTGTTACCCTCGGTGTAGGGTATAATAATCTTTATTTATTTTATTTTATGAGCTATAAAATTATTTTTAGTTACAAAGCTCACAAAATAAAAAAGTTTAAGTTTTCACAAGTTTTAAGGCCTAAAAGAACTTTTTTTTTCATGTTTTCAATTCTTTTCCATGGAAAATGATGAATAACATAACATATATAAACATTTTTTTATTTTTTTTTCTTTGTGGGCTTTGTAGTTAAAAATACTTTTAAAACCTACAAAAGATAATAAAAAAATTCTTTTTTTCAATTGTTTTTCGGCAGACAAAAATAAAATGTTTTATCTTGTATCGACTTGAAAAATGGTGAATAACATAAAATCTTTGCATATTTGCAAAAATTAGTGACTTCATCGTGTTCAACGACTCAAAATACATAAAAAACAATTATGACAGCATATTTTAAAATTTCACTTGATCTTAAAAGCTTCAACAACTGTACACAGTTCGCTTCATAATTTTATTAAAATTATCGGTAAAAGGGTTAACCTTAAAATGGCCATAAAACAAGTAAGTGACCAGGTACGATTTTATGGATCTTGTTTTTGGAATCTCCGAACACTAAACAATAATTGTGTGTTGTCAGATTTGGTTGACAATTTTTACCGATCTTGACCTTGCTTGGAACGGACCGTGTCGGCCAAAGTGCTAAACTTAAAATGGCCATAAAACGAGTAAATGAACAGCTACGATTTTGCGGATTATGTATTTGGAATCTCCGGACCCTATTTAATAATTGTGCATTGTCAGATTTGGTTGACAATTTAATTGATCTTGCTTGAAGCGAACCGTGTACTTATGCCTCTTAATATAAAAGGCACGTGCTGTAAATTCAATGTTGTGTGAATTCGGTGTGAGTTGATTTACCGGGCTTAGTGAAAATTCTATTTTAAAAATATTTTTGTTTGTGAGCCACCCTAAATATGCACCATTAATAAAAGTCTTTTATTTTATGACACCCGCGTGATCGATACTAACATAAGATAAAATTTTCATCAAAATCGGCCGAATAGTTTCCGCGTCCATAAAAAACAAACAGATAGACGGACAGCCAAAAACTAAATTTGTAAAAACAACAAATTGCAGTTTAACTGTAAAAAGCAATGCACACTTTTTTCAAGAAAGTAAAAAAAAAAACTCAATAAGAGTTGTCATATGAACTTCGAAGCCAAATAGAAACGGTACAAATAAAAACAAAAATAACAACACATAATTCAAGAAGCAGCATAAGCATAAGGTACGACAAATCGAACGACAATTATTGTGTGAAAATTTTTGTAAAAAACTTAATCCTAAAAAATAGCATTTCTAACTTAAAAAAATCCTAAAAATAAGTATACAATAACCTTTTTTAGAGCAAATATGTTGTTTTCAAACATAAATTATTAAAATCGGTTCAGTATATTTTGCGGTTTGGCGTTACAAACCATTTTCATATAAGCAATTATATATAGAATAGATTATATGTCGGTATGTTATGTCAAAATACTATACTATTTTGCTTGGTATTTGAAAAATTAAAGACATACATACATACTTTCATTCTCAATCAAATAAATGTAGGTATATAAGAGCGCAGTAATTTTTTATACGACCTAAAATCAATATTTTTCTAATTCTTTGTTCAATTTTGATCAAAAAAGTGCAGTACACCATAGGTTTTCGACATATTGAGTTTTACCACAAATCAGCCACCAGAAGGCGCTAGGGTAGTTTTTGTAATTTTAGCACTATTTTGTGATTTAAACCGTTTATTATTACTTACTTTTAGTTTTATTTAATTAACACTTGTCTTGTGATATAAAAAAATATTTAATATTAATTAATTATAAGACTTTGAAAAATTATTAATTTTCTTAAAAAAATTAATTAAAACTGCGAAAGCTGCTATCTTTGACCTCACCAAAAAATTAATCGTACATTGCGTTAACAGTAAAAGTGCGCGATTTTTTTTAAATTGAATTTTTCCCCACACTACACGCTGGCTGGTTTGACCAAACGTTCCCACATTGAATTTGACAACATTTACTTAAATAGCTCTCTGTGTAGCGTTTTTAAGCTTATGCTTTTATGAGAGGTGCCACGCCCTATTTGCGAAGTTCGTCAATTTTTTGTATTTGTGTGAAATTTGGTTTCGTTACTTTAAAGTACCAGAAGACCGACCATCCATCGGTTTTATATTTTGATGCTTTGATTTAGAAAAAATATAATAAGATCTGTATGAAGTTGAATATGTCGAAAAATATGACAAATATTGAAGAAAATTGAAAAAAATCCAAGCAGTCGAAAAAATTGCAATGTTTGAAAAAGGCTTATAAGAAAAGAGGTATGGAAAATGTTGAAAGTAGTTGAAAAAGTTAAAAGATATTGAATGAGTCGAAATAAGTTGAAAAAAATTAAATTAAAATGTTGAAAAAAATGAGAGGTTTTGGAAAAAGTCAACATAATTGAATAAGGCTGAAAGGTCGACAAATATTAAAAATGTTGAATAAGGTTGAAACAGTTGAAAATCGCTGAAAAAATTTAATAAATATGTATGTAATATAATGAAAAAAGTTGGAAAGGGTGATGAAGCTTAAAAATGTTGAAAAATACTGAAATAGTCGAAAAAAAAAACGATAAACGTTGAAAAAAAAAACGAAAAAAACTGCTCAAAAGTCGATATAAATTGAGCAAGTCGAAAATATATTGAAGAAAATTAAAAGCTGTTCCAAAGTGTTTGGATGTTGGATGGGGCTGAAAACTTCAACTAGATATCGAAAATGCTGAAAAAGATTAAAGTCGACCAAAGTTGAAAGAAAGTCCAAAAATCTGTTGAAAAAGTTGCAAAGGAAGAAAAAGTTAGGGTGTTTTTTTATTAGAAAAATAAATAAATTTTGAATAAAAATATTAAAATATAATTTTTAAAATAAGTTTGGGCATTTATATATGTATACAGTATGGGCGGTAGGTGTGTCCGTGAACCCCAAGAAGCTTTGAACCCCAAGAAGCTTCTTTGAAGGTGTGGTCTGTACGTCAAATTTCATTCAATCAACTTGCTTGGTTATCCCGTAAACTTTATTTCCACTGCCAGACACTCGGGCATGGCTAAATCGACTCAGGTGGTGACGCTGATTAAGATTATATATACTTTCTATACCTTCCATGCCCCCTTATATGCGTTACAAACGGAATGACAAAGTGAATATACCCACTGTGTGGGGCACACAAATTTAGAAAGTGGAAAAAAAAAATGTTAGCACTTTTATGTTAATGGTAATTGTTTTGGGCTTTGGCCGTAGAGTAAAACAAAAGTTTAATTTGTTTAAGTTTTCAGATTTTTATTCCCGATATTTCGACTTAATTTTCATCTTCAGCGGAGCTGAAGTAAATAAAAAGAACATGAAGTTAATCCCATAACTTGAACGTCTATAGGCCGAATTTTCCTTGACTCGAGCTCATTTGATTGGCAGTAGCGTTAGAAGAGTAAATAACTTACAAATCTCCTTTCGAAACCCGAACTTCCATAAGTCAAAGTTCTCCATAACTCGATCGAAAATACAAACATGAATTCTATAACTCAAAGTTACTCAGTGTTTACACACAGATTTCCGTAAATTTTTCTTGCTTGAGGGCAAGAGGGAAAAAACGAAAGGGACGAGGTACAGAATTTGTCGTTTGTGGCAAACGCAAAACAAAAATCGCATAAGAGAATAGACAAGAATTTTTTTCACAAAATTTCCTTGTGTAAACGTTAACTAACTTGCTTGTTTGTTTTTTCGGGGAAATCCCTTTTTGTACATCATATGGCTATTTTTGTTTGCGTAAGTATCAGTTATATGCATAAATGTCAGTTGCGCTTGATGATTAATCGTATTTGTTTATTACTATAGCAGCTAAATTCGTTTTAAAATGTTTGTCGATTGAAGAAAAATACAAACTTATCAAATGCCACGGATTCATTGAAACTAGAAAGTTTTCTAACACAATAGAATGTTAAAACAAGCACTATCGCGCATTGATGCAAATGAAAAACAGGATATTACACTTATAGATTGCATTAATATTGTAACAAAAGCTTAGAATATTGACGTTAGTAATCAAACCATAGCGAATTGCTTAAAAAAAATGAAAAAAAAAAAAAATCTGTAACTCAAAGTCTCCGTAAATCGAATTTTTTTTTGGGATAATAGTGATTCGAGTTATGGAAATTCGACTGTATAAAGAGCTAAACAGAACTGGCACGAGCGATTTTTCTTCTGTTTTTCCTATATGTTTGTGGTGAGTACAGTTTCCGTTTTTTGGTGCGATTTGACACTAATGGTAAATTGCACGTCCCAGTTCTGTTTAGCTCTTAACAAAGAAAATCATGACAGAGGAAAAATAAATTCTTTTAACTTTCGAAGTGCATTTTTTTTGTTAATTATCAAAAATAAATCTTGATGTTTCTAAACATTTTTGATTAACTGCATAGTAATTGCTTGCATTATTTATATGGTTGTAATTAAAATTAATAAAAGCAAGTGATTCCGTATCGAGCAAAACGATTCCGTATCGACTCCATTTTATATAAAAAAAAAAACGAGTCCGTATCGAGTCCGTTTTATTTACAAAAAACGAGTCTGGAACGGATAAAGTCCGTCCCTAGTTCGAGACGCATTCGACGAAGCATTAAAAAGTAGCATCCGCTCTGACGGATTCGTAACGAGTTCGAAACGGACCCACTTTCATTTTTGTGCACATTGGGTATATACTAGGGGTGGCAATCCCGGAGGTTTTTGAGTTTCGGGATTTTTGGGATCGAAGTTTCCAATCCCGGGATCCCGGGATCAATCTTGGGATTGATAGTTCTAGTAAATGCATACAAAACTACAAAAAAAAAAAACGAGAAGTTTATACTATTGTATATATGAAATCAAAATTGCTTTATTTCACAGTGTAACAATGAAGAATAAGAACGCAAAATAATAGAAAAAATAAAAGCTTAAAAATTGACTTAGAACACTTCTAAATACACACTCCAAACTTCGCTCCTCGGGCACCAAAAGTTTCGTATTGTTGCCAATAAGAAGCACGTCAAATTTGGTCCATTTCAGAAAACATTTGATGGTCCCGCCACCCTTTTGAAAACTGGGAAATGGTCCTCAATCTATCAAAAATCATTAATATCTGTCCGAAACTGCCACCTAGAGGGATCAAATGTATGTCAAGGTCCCATTATTTTTTCTTCTCCAACATTTTTCTGAACATACTTATTCCCTATGACAACCCCTTAGGGGTGCTCCCCTGCAAAAATGACATTCTTGTGAAATTATGAAATTGACTTCCCCCTCTTCTCAGATGCCTCAGAAGGGGTAAAAGTCACGACGAACTCGCATTATTTTTACTCTCCCAAACTTTTCTCTTTACACATCTATCCCCTATCTGCCACCCTTTTGGGGGTCCCCCTATAACAACACAAAAAATTTCGAAAAATAGTTCATAGCTCCCCCGGAGTAACCCAAAAAGGGTTGATATGTATCACTAAGTCCTATTATATTTTTTTTCCAATATTTTTCCCGAACTTACCTACCATCTATCTGCCACCCTTTTGGGGGTCCCCCTACAAAAAACACAAAAAATTAAAAAAATTTTTAAAAATAGTTCATAGCTTTCCCTGAGTGACCCGTAGAGTGGTCTAATGTATTACCAAGTCCTCCCTACATTTTTCCGAACATACTTACCCCCTATCATAACCCCTTTGGGGGATCCCTTTGAAAAAATGAAAAAAAGTTTCGAAAAATAATTCATATCAGTACTAGGTTGTATTATATTTATTTTTATTGCGTTCATTGTTTATATTAACTGGCTCTTTTCACAAAAATGGATACTTTTTGCAATTACCACGACTTGTAGTATTAGCTGTTTTTGTTCTCCATCATTTGGCAAAATTTGGTTGTAGTCTTTCATAAAAGCAACACCTCTTTCAGCGGTGTAATTTACAACAGCTAAGCCTTTGCAAAAATAGAGCACATCTCTGTTCTCATCATCAGATTCCCATGATTATTGAACATTCTATATTCAATTCAAACAAAACAAAAAAGTTTCTGGGTGCAGCCAAAATCAGCAGCTCTATTGGTGAAAATATTTCAATGGCAGTATATAATGTATTACTACAATAGAATATAGTCGATGATATTGCAGCTATGGGTTTTGATACGACTCCCAGTGATACAGGCGAAAGATCTGGAGCATGTATTGCAGAACCGACTAGAACGTAAACCAATAAATCTTCCATGTCTCCAATGAAATTGTACTTCGAAGTGTTTTTGATATAAAGCATTGGTTCGAGTACTAAGTACTATTGAGGTTACCCTTTTTGAACGGTTTTTAAATGAGTGGAATAAATTAGATCAAAAATCCTATAAAAGCGGCCTGGAAGATAATTTCGTGCGATCAAACGATGTATGCGATGATATACATACATATGTATGTATATGAAGCTTCTGTTATCAAAACCGTAGGAGAGATGATTATAAAGAGTTTTTAGAGTTAGCACTAATATTTCTTGGATGCCTTCTGAGGCATCTGAGAAGAGGGGGAAGTTAATTTCACAAGAATGTCATTTTTGCAGGGGAGCACCCCTAAGTGGTTTTGATAGGGGGTAAGTATGTTCAGGAAAAATATTGGAGAAGGAAAAATAATGGGACCTTGTCATACATTTGATCCCTCTAGGGGCCAGCTTCGGAGAGATATTAATGATTTTTGATAGATTGAGGACCAGTTTTCAAAAGGGTGGCGGGCCCATCAAATGTTTTCTGAAATTAACCAAATTTTATGTGGTTCTTATTGGCACCAATACGAAACTTTTGGTGCCCGGGGAGCGAAGTTTGGAACAACTTTAATTTTTTTCATGTATGTCTGAACCACCCTAATGTAGATACCCCCTGATCAAAATAATAGATACACCAAAAAGATTTTCACTCAATCCCCAATAAATTCCATATTTGGAAGAATTGGCATTAGAATTCTTTATAAAACAATAGAGTACAGTCTGTCAATGCAGTTAACTGAGAAATGAAAAAAGGTACTTCCCCTATTTTTTCGCCAGTGAATATAAATCGAAAACGGGCGCGAATTCGTTGATCAAAATAATAGATGCACTTGTCTTGTTTTTCAATTTTATAACTAAAACTTAAATATTTTTGTGCTTTTTTTTAAGCAACGGTAATAGTATACATATTTACAATATATATAAATTAATTAAAAGTAAATTATGAAAAATATACTATAGATATGGGCCGAAAAAATCATTGCACAGTAGAAGAGTGACGATTGGCTCAAAAAAAGTCCCTTTCAAGTCTTCCAAGGCAATTTCTGTGGAAAGAATCGCTAAAAATGTTCCACTGATTCGTACGAAAAATTTGATTATGAGGTTAAGTTTCACACAGTCTCACACCAGTTGATCGGGCCTTGATGGTGAGAAAAAAGAGCGAAATATTTTATTGACCGACGAAACCGAAATAAATTTATTTGGAAATGACTACGGAAGAAATGTGAGACGCCCCAAAGGTAAGGAATTCCATGTGGGATTCACAAAAAAGGATTTTTCGCCATTTTTGCTCACCATAAGCTAAGGTGAGGTAATAGTTATGTGTATAATATTATTGAAAATAACGAAATACCATTCATGCGCTACTCAAATATTCAAAATTTACGTAAAGCTTCAAATCTCAAAGCTTTTCTGCATTTCTATTTAAAGTTAGTAAATTTAAAAAGCCTTTATCCCTTTGCCTCTTAAAATTTAAATGACTTTAATTTGAATTTTAAATCAGTTTTATATCGAGATATGAATATACTACTATGAGAAAATTTTAAAATACTCTTCACTGTGTTCCATAATTTAAGATTGTATCCTTCAAGAGGAATTCAGAATACTGTACGTGCATTCATATGTATGTATGTATGTAGGTGTTGGCGCGCCAAAATCTAAAAGCGAAAAATAAAGTTCTCACTTCATTTTTTTGCATTTGCTCTTAGAAAAGTTAAATCCCGTAGTTACAAACAGTTTTTGGCACAAAATTCGCGACAAAAAATATAGTTTAAAACATGAATTCACTGCTGGCGACGGAAGAACGCGGCCAAAAGAGGAATGAGGAATTGAAAGTACGTGGGATTTATTTTTTGCATTTAAATCATTTTAAGGGATAATGGAATTGCACACGACTCGTCGCGACAGAAGCTCTTTGCAAAGTTAGCAACAACCGGAGGTCAGAGTAAAGATGCACCGCTGGGGCACCGTTTGTGCAAAGCGCTGCTCTTGTTCCTGCGGCTTAGCTGTAATCTTTCGTCGAATGCAGTTTTACCTTCGTGATTTTCGGGGTTTTGCAGAGGGAAATATGCATTTCTTTTGCTAGTTATAAACACTCATTCAATTTTATGGTCAATTTCTAATGGCAAGTGTATAGACATATAGAGAGGATAAAAAATCATTTATCATAGTTGTTAAGAAAGACTATAACTTTATAAAAAAAAATAAAAACTTAAATAAATTTGTTAAAACACTTATTTTTTTAATTAAAACAATTTTTCTCAAAACATTTTTAATATAACATCTTTCGTTTTTTTTTTATTTTTTTATATGCTATTCTTCAATCAATCCTAAGAATGCAAGTGCTTTCATATCGAAATTCCCACCATAACCTTGGAAACTACGAATTTTTTACTGATGACTGATTCATTGAAAATAACATTCAAAAAAAAAATTTTACGTTCGATGGTTGTGAAAGACGTGAAATTTGCAAAAAGCAACTGCTATCGTGATAAGTTTGGCTCTGTCATCAAAAATGTTATGTGAGCCAACTAGTGCATCGTCAACATACAAACATGCTATGCTTAAGAATTTTACTAGCTAGTGGAAATATGTAACTGCTCAACGTCATCTGCTAATTTTTGTAAAGTACGAATTGCGAGAAATGGCGCACAATTAACTCCAAATGTAACCATGCTTAACTCACAATCAGTTATTTCGTTGGATTCTGGGTCTCGATAGAGAATTCTTTGAAATGGACGATGCAACGGATCAATTTGGATCTGAAGATACATCTTGGTAATGTAGGCATTGAATACAAACTGAAAGAATCGCCACTTCAAAATGAGTAAAGTTAAGTCGACTTGAAGTGTTAGACTTATGACATTCGAAGTGGAACTAGATGCATTAAAAACTACTCGCAATTTAGTGGTGGTACTTTCGGGCTTAACCACTGCGTGATGCGGTAAGTAATAATGTTTTGGACAAAATTGATGCTTCGGATATGGAACCTTTTGCATGTGATTCAAACCAAGATATTCTTTGAAAACATTTTCGTACTCAGTCTTGAGCTCCAAATTTTTACTCAACACGGTTGGCTGGAAAAAATCTTAACCCTCAAGTTGCATCCCTCTAAAAATTCATGGTCTTCCTTATTTGAGGTACCTCACTGATCATTTTAATAATTTTTGTGTTTTTCACTTAAATTTCTGAAAAGCTGATTTCAATGATTACAGAAATTCAAATTCAGTTTTATATGGTCAAGTCTTATCCAATAAAGTTTATAAATACATTATTTTTATTGGAAATTCTCCGTATAATCAAAGTCTGTCCTATTTTTAAGAATTTCAGAAAATGAAACTCCCGAAAGTCCAAAGAACTCTAAAGACATTGAAAATTAACTTCTAAGCGCTTTCCCTAATTTTCAGGTGTTCCTTGAGAAGAGAAAAATTTGCAAAAAAAAATGGTATCAATGAATTCATTGTGACTATTTTCAAGCATATATTGCAATAGTTTTTTCAAAATTAATGCGTAAAATATATTAAAAAATCTCCTGGTGCTGGGACAAAAATTTGATTCAGGTGTCGACACACGACTTTGTTACAATGTTTCAGTTGAATTTTAATTCGGTTTCCATTTCTTAAAATACATAAAAGAGAAATCAGACTGTTAGCTCTTTCTCCTAGCACAAGTTTTCAATAAGAAATATTTTTACAATTCACAGATTTTTAAATGCTTTATTTATCAAAAATCCAAAATTTACAATTATAAAATTTATCTCAACGTAAAAAAAATGATAATTTAAGCTCAACAGTTTCCTGCTTTGATCACCAACTTAACACAAATTAAACAAGTTAAGGTGTTATCTTCGCCCAGGCCGAAACTCACATACCCTACACTGCACTGAAATAACCTTTTAAATAAATGTTGCAAAGACATTGAAGAGGTTGAGTAAGTCGAAAAAAATGTGAAATGTTAGAAAGATTGGCAGAGGTTGGAAAATGTCGAAAATATATGCAAAATGTTGAAAAAAGTTGAGAGAGGTTGAAAAACTCTAAAAAAGTTGAAAAGGTAGAACATTTTTTAAACAATTCAAAGTTGATGAAAAAGTCGAAAAAATAAAGAAACTTATGAAGGAAGTTGAAAGAGGTTGAAAATGTCGAACAAATACATATAGGATATATTGGAAAAAGTTGAAAGGTTGAAAAAGTCGAAAGAATGTAGAAAATGTTGGAAAAATCGAATAAAAATTAAAATTTTGAAATATGCCACGCACACTTCTCCAGTTCCGCCCACTTTTGGTACAATAAATTATATTCGCGATCGACATCCTCATATTAAATTTTAGCTCAATAGCTTGTATAGTTTGCGATATATGCTGCATCAAAAATTCAAAATTTAGGGCGGTGGCACACCCACTGGTACAATTCAGCCCGGTTTTGATCCAGAAATATCTTTCCATAATCAAACCCCTAACACCAAATTTTAGTATGATTACTCACATATTTCGATAAATATGCCATTTACCGTATTTTATTTATATGGGAGGTGCCACGCCTACTGATGCTATTTCAGCCACTTTTGATTCAGATATGCCCTATAGCGACAGAAATACATACATTAAATTTCATACCAATTGCTGCAATAGTTCAATTAAAACAGCGCTAACAAATTTATGTTAATATAGGAGGTGCCACGCCCACTGATGCAATCCTGTCAAAATTAATTTATTTTTAAAGCTTATAGTAACTGACATCTATACACCAAATTTTATGAAGATTACTCTCATAGCACACTATCTATAACAATAAACGTTTTTTGCTTATATGGGAGGTGCCACGCCCACAGGTACTATTGGACCAAATTTTTGTAGTAAGAGACCTTATAGCAAGTATATCTGCCTCATTAAATTTTATAACGATTACGTTGTTAGTTCTTTAAATATAACGTTTATAAATATTGTGGGCGGTGCCACGCCCTTCAACGAGTCTTTCCGGTCCAGTAGCTGAGCTTGTATTGATGACTGCTTTCAGCGGCATCATCTCCAAAATTTTTATGGAAATCGTTTGTGCGAATTTTGAGATATACGGAATCATAATTTTTAACAGTTGAAAAGTGCCACGCCCACTTTTTCGATTCCGCCCACTTTTATCACAATTCAAGATATATTTTATATGCATCCGTTTACCAAATTTCATCGCAATATCTTGAACGGCTTACAAGATATGGTAGTATTAATGATAAAGTTTAGGGCTGTGCCACGCCCCTGTACGACCCTTTGGAAACTTGAAACCCAGCCTTATCCTAATTTGGTTCACATTTGCACCAAATCACCAAGTTTCATCAAAATCGCTGAAACTTTTTTCAAAATTGGCCGGGGTAAATATACATAGAGTATGGGCGGTAGGCGTGTCTGTCAACCGATTTTGCCCATTTTCAATAGCAAGATGCCTGCAAGAAGATGTGACCTGTGTGTGATAGTTTCATTCGATTAGCTTTCTTGGTTTTCCCGTAAAACTGATTTCAACAGACACCCAGACACCCAGACAGACAGACAGACAGACAGACAGACAGACAGACGGACATCGCTAAATCGACTCAGGTGGTGACACTGATCAAGAATATATATACTTTTCCATACCTGCCACGCCCCCTTCGATGTGTTACAAACGGAGAGACAAAGTGAATATACCCACGGTGTAGGGTATAATAACAATAACGCATAACGTAACAAATTTCAAGTTATTATTGGAAAATTCCAAAATTTTATAATGGTTGCATGTGATTACTGTTGTAGTCAATTACAGACCTCAGAAGTTTTTCTGCATAATTGACTTTCCTTTCGTCTGTTTTATAATTAGTCCACGTTTCGCAAAATCGAAATGAACAGCTTCCATAGCTTGCTCGCTATATGATCCTAATCCTCTTTGTTTTCTTTTGCAGAATTCCGCAACATGCACAATTACTGCATGAATCTTAGGAGTTATTGTAATGTTTAATGCTCTAAAGCTGTTCTCAAATAACCTTATTTTTGCAACATATTCTGGTTTAAGTTCTTGTCCAAAACATGAGTCTACTGCATATCTAAAATTTTGAAAAGCTTCAACGTATTCAAGGCATGAAATTTCACTATTGCAAAGAAATCTCAATTTGTCCACGTTGCTTAGAAGCGTTTTGCATGAATTTCCCTTGAAAGAAAGTCCGCACACCGTCCGCTGAAATTTGAATTATATCGTCTTCATTTCGTACGACTGGTTTTACAACAATACCTAAATTTTTGCCACTCCGGGCTGCTTCAGAGATAGTTTGATATTCTTATTGGTGGGATCCAAATTTTGTTCAACAATCTCATTCTTGATTAGGTTAGTCATTATCATCTGTTGTTCTGTGGGAGTAAAATTTGCTACAATATAATTTGTTGTGGTGTTCACGCGTTCTCCACGAGAAAGGCGTTTAACTGGAGTAGTCTTCTGTTTCTTCTTTCTTTTCTCCTCTGCAATTTTGAGAACGTTTCCGTTGAGTAGATTTCTATTACCAGGTGCCGACGCGATTTCACAAATCTTGCAACAAGCTTCCGCATTTACTGGATTATTCAACCGTAATCTTTTGGATTCGATAATGGTCAGAACAAAATCAGACAGCTTCATTTTTTCCTTATTTTCCATTCTGCATGTTTCCGTATCAAAGTGATACAACTTCCTTTTGCAAGTTTCACACAAAGCTTGGGGTATGCGATTATCTTCGAAAGGTAAATTCGTACGGTCAAGATTCTCCAGCAACTTTTTTTTAAGCATTCGCCTATCACATGCATTTTTTTCTTCTTTTCATACACAATAAACAAACTTTCGCAAGATTTTCTTCATGTGAACACTTTTTTTTATTAATCTTCATTTTGGCAAAATTTGAGAAAAACTCGAAAAAAAGATTGACATATGTTTCAAATGATCATCACTTCAATATAATAAAAGTTTTAAATCAATTTATGTTACGCTATATTCTAAAATATCAAAGTATTGTTTAGAAAAATTTTCAAATGCATGTATTTTATTAAGCATTTTCCGTAGAATGTGCATCCAACCTCAGATTTAGAAAATTTGACGAAGAAAACTCGAAAAATCCGAAAAAGCGCCCAGCACTTTATTTTCAATGTCTTTGAAGTTCACTGGATTTTCTGGAGTTTCTTTTTCTGAAATTCTTAAAAATAGGACAGACTTTGATTCTAGGGAGAATTTCCAAAAAAAATCATGTATTTATAAACTTTATTGGATAAAATTTGACCATATAAAACTGAATTTAACTTTCTGTAATCATTGAAATCAGCTTTTCAGAAATTTAAGTGAAAAACACAAAAATTAAATTTTAAAAAAAAGCGCCCGGGGGATTTTTTTTTTGCAGAAAAATGATCAGTGAGGTACCTCAAATGTGGAGCACCATGAATTTTTGGAGGGATGCAACTTGAGGGTTAAGATTTTTTTCCAGCCAACCGTGTTAAGCGAACTTCGTTTCTTAAAAACTGTGAATAAGCAATAGAACGTGAGTGTCCAAGCGTTAATGTTTTTGGATACCCATCCTTGAATGGTAATGAAACAACTATACGACCTTCAGCGGTACGTTTTATTGTTAATTGAAAATTTTCTTCACAATGCCCATCAGCCTGTGACATGTAATGTTTTTGTGGAAACTCCTCCACCTCCCAAAAACGCGAAATTTGCTTATCAAGTGATAACCCTGTGAAATAGGAGACACAAGTTGAAAAAGAAGAAACCGATGCATTAGAAATTGGACTGGTGAGGATCCAGCCAAAAATTGTTTCTTGTCCCAAAAGAGACCCACGAATATTGCGTTTAGTTCCGTCCAATAGAATTAACGGAAAGGGGCCCCTCCTATAAGAATGTCAACATGTGAGCTTTTATAAAATTCAGCATCAGCTAACTGGATATTTGGAAGCTTAGCTAATATTGAAGAATCAATAGAACAAGTTGGCAAAATGCCGGTTATTTGCGGCAAAACTAGTAGCTTCAACATTAATTTCAGAATTAATGTGTGAAATAAGGATAAAAGAACACATTTTTTTAACCTTTGCGGACATAGCACCATTAAGGCCTGAACCTTGAGCTGTAACTGCTCGCGATGGAAGCTTAAGCAATCTTTGAAGTCGATCAGAAATGAAAGTTCCTTCTGATTCCGAATCAATGAGTGCTCTTGCAGAATAAAATGTACCTATGTGGCAAATACGTACCACAGCAGTACCTAAAATAACACTTTTCGTATTGGAAGCATAACAAGACTGCACATTTGAAATAACGCTAGTGGACTGTATAAGTGAGCTGTCAGTCGAAGTTAAAGCTGTATTACAATTCGAAATGGAATTTGAGTCATCACGGTGTAAAAGCGTATTGTGACGTTTTTTACAAGTAAAACAATTATGAGTGCTTGTGCAATCCTTTACTACGTGACTGCGGGCAAAGCAGTTGATACAAAGATTGTACTTTTCGATAACTATAATTCTTTCTGAAGGATTCATTCTTAGAAACCTAGGACATTGTCGTATAGTATGCTGCTCATGTGAACAAAGTTTGCAGGAAGGACCTGATACCTTTGTTTGAAATGTGTTTACTTTTCTGGAATTGTGTTGTGAAACTTGAGAGCTTGTTGGCTTTTTGACATAAGATTTCAATTGTCCAGCACCTCTCATATCTGATACTGTTTCCAGTGTCTGATTCCGACTCGTCAAAAATGCGTTAAAATTTTCCCACTTTGGAATCTCAGATTAATTTTTTATAGACTGCTCCCATAGAGCCAAAGTCGTATCAGGTAACCGCGTTGAGCACAAGAAAATAAAAATACAATCCCAGTTATCTATATTGATATTATATAATTTAAGGACTGAAATACAACCATTAATATCTCGTTGGAGTTTCTTGATGGCGTTGCCAGATTCTGTTAAAATTGAATGAAGGTTGAACAATATACGGAGTTGGCTATTAACAATAATGCGTTTATTTTCAAAACGATCCCTTAAATTTTGCCAAGCTAAAGGAAAACCATCGTTAGTGAGGGGTGACTTCTTAACGATATCACGAGCCTCCCCTCGTGTCTTTTGGTTTAGGTGGAATAATTTTTCAACAGGACTGAGTCGTGTATTGTTTACATAAATTGCCGTAAACATATCACGAAATGACGGCCACATCAAATAATCCCTATTGAACACTTCCGTGTCACAAGAAGGCAAATGAAAATTCGAACTTGCAACTGAATTATTACTCTGTAGAGTATATAGTACGGAGGATACCTGCTGCATTTGATCGCTAATTTTGGATACACCTCGAACAAAAACCGCGTAGCAGCTTTGGTATCGAGCCTTTACTGCTTCGATGTCGGAATTCTCAAGTTCTTTTTTGTTGTTTTCAGTTAAGCAAGCTTCATATGATGCCTTAACGAAATTCCACATCGCCTTTATCTCATCTCGGTGCACCTTCAGTGTTGATAGCGACAGTTCAGCCAAGTCAGAGCTATATAAATCGGTTTCGAATTGCACTAAGTTGTCAGAATGACGAATGAATGTATCCAAAATCTTTCAATTAAAGTAAAGTTCAATAAACTTGAAAACTAGCAGAAAAATGTTATTTGCTTTGTATATAATTTATTTAGTTACGTACAGTATCAGGAGACCGACCATAGTTCGGTTTTTCGTTTTGAGGTTGAAAAAGTCGAAAAAATGTAATGCAATTGAATGAAAATTCGGAAATATTCTAAAAATATTGAATATGGTTGAAAAGCCGAAATCAAGTTAAAAAAATTTGAAAGAAGTTGATTATGTATGGAAAATGTTTGAAAAACGTTGAGAGAGATTGAATGTGAAAAAGGTTCATAAACTCGAAAATATATGAAAGTGTTGAAAAAGTTCAAAGAGATTCAGAGCTCGAAAAAAGTTGAAAGTCTCGAAAAAAGTTGAATGACGCTGAAAAGTCAAAAAAAGTTGAATGAAGTTGAAGAAGTCGAAGAAACATGGAACATCTTGAAAAAGGTTGAAAAATGTTGAAAAAGTTGAAAGATTTTGGAAAAATGCAGATATCTCGGGTTTGGAATAAGGAAATGATATGAAGTTTACGACATTCTCTTAAGCAAATAACAGTACGTTTAAAATGATGTAACACGGGATCGGCAGCAAAATAAAATGGGGTGATTTTGCAACTTTAAAGTACAATATCGGAATTTTTTCATTTTTTTCCGGTCAATTTTCAATTTTTTTGTAAAATAAAAAGAAGGAGGAGAAAAACTAATCATGAATTCGAATTTCCCTATTGATGGTTACTGCTTTAAATAAAAAAAAAATTAGAATCACCTTAATATGCAAATTTGTCGACTCCGATTCGAAAAAATCAGGTCTGTTAATTTAGAAAAATGCAGATATCTTTGTTTTAAAATAAGATAATGATATGCGGTTTCGGCATTCGTTTAAGGGAATATCAGTTCAATAAAAATGATGTACCATGGGATCGGCGGTAACATAATATTTGAGGTGTTGGAGCTAGAAAGTGGAAAATCGGTACTTTTTTACTTTTGTCCGGTCAATTGTCAATTTTTTTGTAAGAAAGGAAGAAGAAGAAGGAAAACCAATCACGGATTTGAATTCCACGATCGATTGTTTCCCGAAAACCATACCCACTTTGTTGAAAAATTTTATAACCTCTACAACTTGCAGCATTTTTTAAATCAAGATTTTTGAAAATGGGTTGTTTACTTAAAACAGAGGGCGCTAATCCAGTTTTCAATATTAACCTTAATCCTAGTAATAGGGCTTGTCCAGACATATAAGGCTATTGTAATTCCCCTGACACATCGTGAAAAAATCAAAAAGTTTTTTTTTTTTGAACCGCTCATATATATATATACATCAGCGGTGGGCATAGAAATCTAACAAAAGAGCAAAACAACAACATCAAGCAACAACAAACGAAATTTTAAAGTTTTTTTAACTTTCATTTCCAAATTTGTTATTAGCACAAAAAAAAACAAAATTGCACCACAAACAAAAACAATTGCTATATTCGTTGAAACACAATTTGGTGCCGTCGTTTATGCCTTTGTGTTTTGTTTTTGTTTTCCTTTGAATTCAAGTCAACGCTGTGCCTCGATAGCGTTGAAATTCTGCGAATTTTTTTTTCGCTTGCTTGTGCGTCGAATAACGGTGAGAGCAAATAGAGCCACTATATGCCCATCACTGATATATATATGTACATACAATTTTAGCTCGTTTAATAATAGTAGATATGAGACGTTCTTTTACATTCCGAACAGTTTCTGACCGCCACACCTTTAAATCGCTCGAAATTTTTTTTACGTATTCCTCGAGTTATATTAGAGGACACGTGTGGTGGGAATTAATTTGTTATCGAAGATATCGAGAGATACCGAGCTGTGAAGTTCGAAGGTTTTACGTTTTATGATGTTTTATGGTAATGTTAAAATTGTCATATCTCCGGTAAATTTTAATGGGAAAATTATTTTTTTATATCGTTTTAAAGCTAAAAAGACAAGCTTTTTTACAAAATTTTTACCTATGGCATTAGATGATAATTAAAATTTTTTATGACAAATCAATGGTTCAAAGTTAGTTAATAAGGTGATGGCCACTCGATATGAAATTAAAAAAAATACCACTAGATTCCTCGTCAAATTTGCTTTAAAAGCTTATTTTTTCAGAGTGGCACACAAATACGGACTATCCCAAATAAATGAATTCTTGCGCGCACCTCGGAAAAAACGCATGCTTCGTCTCATTCGTGGAGCAGTCCTGAAATGAAAAAATGCTGTGGAGGTGCTCATCGTTTGTGGGGAGCTGGTAACTTTTATTCCATTCCTAATTCTATTTTGTCCCCTTGAATGCAAACAAAAAATAATTATTGCTAACAATTTGTATAATTTTGTTTTTATTTATTCCATTATTTCCACTATTGTAACATTTTCAAAAAGTGAAAATGGTTTAACATGTAATGTTTTTAATGTTACAGGAATAACACAGTGAAAACTTAACGTGCTCTTAATTGTTTTTGCCAATTGAAAACGTGTCGCTAATTTTTTTTTCTGGTCATACTGCTCGTTCGTAAAATATTGACAATGAATATTGGGTAGTGCTTCTGGAGCCCAGGTGAATAGTTCCTTGGGTGTTTGAATGGGTTGGTCTATTCGTTGTAAGCTTGCTCGGGCCGCGAACCTTTTCAAGGTTCCACCTAACCCATCACACGGTCCTTTTCCATGTGATGTGGGAAAAAAATGCCATTCTGCAGCGATTTTAAAGTCCTGCATGTGATGAGAAAGGTTGATGAAATTTTTTCGGTTTTTGTATTGAGCACTTGCTCCATCCGACAAGTATATAATTTTTACAACTTTGGGCAGGTTTTTTGTTATAAATTTGACAATATGTATATGACTGAAAAAGATGTACCGCAACGGTATCATGAATCAGACACTCAGATATTGACACAAGGCTTTTAATTTGTAAAATATTTTCTTCATCTCTGAAATAAATAGCTGTTGGATGAACGGTTGCCTGATCGTTATTCCAGTGCACCCCTTGGATTGCATTTTGAATGACATTTGTTTTTAAATTTTCTTTAATAGAACTTAGAAAGTCATTTTGTTTTTTAACAATGTAGGAATGACGCAATAATTTCATTAGAGCTTCTGATAAAATATGTAAAAATTCATCTACCGGTGCTATCATAGTTTGTAATGTTGTTCGATCAACATGTGTCCATTGCTTATAAGTCAAGTGTTCAATGAAATTTTCTTCAAAAATATTTCCTAATTTTTGTAGTAAGTCATCTGTACCAGGACATGTTGAGCACATTCCCATGTAGCAATTTGTGGTTGGTGGGTTACATATCATTATATTTAAGCAATCATGATAAGTACGAAGAGGTTGAGGATAATCAGCGGTAAGTCTTTTGATATTTGCACCATCAATCAATAATTTCACATTTTCATGTAAGGCACAAACACAGACCGAATGCGTGCCACTGGCTCCTGCTAGAACGCATTGTTTTGGGAGTAAAGCCGCAAACTTGGAAAAACTGCACTTTACTTCAGGATTGCTGTTCTTAAATGCACGGTGTAGCTCTTTTAAATTATTTAAGACTAATCTTTTTTGTATGTGATTCCTCTTTCCATCAATTTTCACCGATACGTAATCCTTCTGTCCTGGCATTATTAAGTTTTCACTGTGTTATTCCTGTAACATTAAAAACATTACATGTTAAACCATTTTCACTTTTTGAAAATGTTACAATAGTGGAAATAATGGAATAAATAAAAACAAAATTATACAAATTGTTAGCAATAATTATTTTTTGTTTGCATTCAAGGGGACAAAATAGAATTAGGAATGGAATAAAAGTTACCAGCTTCCCACAAACGATGAGCACCTCCACAGCATTCTTTCATTTCAGGACTGCTCCACGAATGAGACGAAGCATGCGTGTTTTTGTGTTGCACGTCGCACAGCATGGCAGCGGACCGCAGTATTTTCAGAGATTACTGCGTTTTTTCCGAGGTGCGCGCAAGAATTCATTTATTTGGGATAGTCCGTATTTGTGTGCCACTCTGAAAAAATAAGCTTTTAAAGCAAATTTGACGAGGAATCTAGTGGTATTTTTTTTAATTTCATATCGAGTGGCCATCACCTTATTAACTAACTTTGAACCATTGATTTGTCATAAAAAATTTTAATTATCATCTAATGCCATAGGTAAAAATTTTGTAAAAAAGCTTGTCTTTTTAGCTTTAAAACGATATAAAAAAATAATTTTCCCATTAAAATTTACCGGAGATATGACAATTTTAACATTACCATAAAACATCATAAAACGTAAAACCTTCGAACTTCACAGCTCGGTATCTCTCGATATCTTCGATAACAAATTAATTCCCACCACACGTGTCCTCTAATATAACTCGAGGAATACGTAAAAAAAATTTCGAGCGATTTAAAGGTGTGGCGGTCAGAAACTGTTCGGAATGTAAAAAAACGTCTCATATACAGTTGCGGTCAAAATAATAGAAATGGGGTGTCATTTATGAATTGAAAGAAGATATTTCAATCAACTGACGTTTTTTTTTCTTCTAATATTTTAAAGTATAGTTACTTGATAAGTACACAAAATAAGCACAAGACATTTCGTTCCAAAAAAATAACGGTACTTTATAGGTTTGCTATGATATTGAGTAATATGTAATTTCGTGCGGTCAAAATCGTAGGATTGCTCAACTCCTCTTCTTCTCAAGACTAGATATTTACTATTATTAAAAAAATTTGGTCGTAACAAGTAAGTTTCATTATTTTTGTATAATACTCCAATAATTTTTTTTTAGAGTTTTTGCATTTTTGTGGGCCATGGAAAGCAATCTACGACAGAGCAAAGTAAAATTATTAAGAAATCCATTTCGCAAGGTGAGACTTATATGGAAACTTAAAATTTTATCGAATGTTCATTGAAAATGGCTTAGAATACGATGAAATTCACGAAAAACACGAGGAAGAAAGCTTTCCATGTCTCCCCAGGATTTGAATTGTTCGATACGGCTTTCGATACATAATCCGTTTTTGCCTGCTGCGGAAATAAAGAAAGTGCTTAATATAGCAGCGACTGTAGAAAACGTTGAAAGAAAACTCAGGGAAACCAATTTGAATGCCCAGAATCCACAACTACTTCCATTGTTTAAGAAAATGCATATCACAAAGAGATCGGATTTTGCGCACGGGCACTTAAAATGGCCACTTGCAAGTAGAGTGGAACGAATCTGGAATTTATTATCAAAAAAAAAAATATATACTAAATTGAATTGAAATTTGAATCTCAATTAAAAAAGTCATAAATATAAAAATAATTTTTATAAAAATAAATTTTACTTTTTAATTGACTCAATAATTGGTGACCCAGACGTCACCTGCAGCACTCAATGTTGTATCGTCGGGAAAAAATTGCCATGTTCTATTAGGGGTCGACCCCCATCGACCCCCCTTGATACAACATTGAGTGCTGCAGGTGATCAAGCAGTAAGTGCAACACCCTCACATCAAAATCGTCAAATGGTTGCTTCAGAAGTTTCGTCTGCGCGTATACCAAAGCTTCCTGTTTTCGGGAAGGATGAACCTGAAGTTTGGTTCATCTAGGTTGAGGCCAGCTTCCGTATATCAGGCATCACGCAAGATTCAACAAAATTTGAATACCTCGTTACAAATTTGGACTAGTCAATATTGTACATGGTGAAGGACATCATATTGTCTCCTCCGGAAAGTGGTAAATATATGGCTCTGAAACAGCGCATCATCAGTTCGTTTGCAGTAACAGCAGAGGTACAGCTCAAAAAACTACTTAGTGGCATGGAAATTGGAGACCAAAAGCCGTCGCATTATCTTCAAAGAATGAAGTCCTTGTCCAGTGATCAGGTTAGTGAAGATATTTTAAAAACACTGTTTCTTGAACGATTACCAGACAAAATCAAAAGTATTTTGGCCGTTTGCGACACCACTGACATTGATAAGCTGGCGCTACAGGCAGACAAGATATCTGAAGCATTTTCAAATTTAACAGCAATGTTTGTTTCTGAGCTAACACAAAACAAAAATTCAGCTGTCTCCTATGACTTTGTTCATAAGTTAGACACCATTATTGCCCGAATTGATGCATTAGAATCACGCTCTAGGCAGGTTCAGCGACCAGATGCAGCATCGCTACCGAATATACTCTCCAAGTCAAGATCTACGTGTAAGTCCAGGACGGATTCTGGCTTGTGCTGGGTATCACTGGCGTTTTGCTGACAAAGCTATGAAATGCATTTTTCCAAGCAACTTTTCGACCTCAAGAAACTAATTTCACCATCGATAATTATTTCGACCACCAATTTCGATGGGAAACGAACGGTCGACTATTTATTACAGAAAAAAAATCTAAGCAACAATTCCTTATTGATACCGGGGCAGACATTTCTGTATTTCCTTGTCGTAACCGCACAACACCATCAAAATGATCACTATATGCTGCTAATGGTTCCGAAATTGCGACATATGGAAATAAATTTCTGACACTAGACCTTGGCTTAAGACGATGTTTCCGCTGGGATTTCGTGCTTGCAAACGTTACACGACCCATCATTGGTGCTGACTTCCTTCGTCATTTCCATCTCTTGCCAGATTTACAGAAACGCATTCTGGTTGATGGATCTACAAATTTACAAGCTTCAGGCTCTGTTATTCAAGAAATTTCTCAAGGTACTAAGATGGTCTCTGCCGATTCAGAATATCACCTCTTACTTAAAAAGTTTCCAGAAATTTTCATGCGCGATGCGGACAACTTTTGCTCTAATCCAGGTGTCTTTCATCATATCATTACAGTGGGTCCACCAGTTTCGGCAAAACCGAGAAAGATGGACCAAACAAAGCTGAGGGCTGCGAAAGCTGAGTTTCAATACATGCTTGACAAAAATATTATTCGTTCTTCTGACAGTTGCTTGGCGAATCCACTGCACATGGTTGTTAAACCAAATGGTGATTGGAAACCATGTGGTGACTACCGCGCATTGAACAACATTACTGTTGCCGACAAATATCCACTGCCATATTTGACAGATTTTCGAATGCATTTACATGGATGCACTGTATTTTCAAAACTTGATTTGATGAAGGCATTCTATCAGATTCCAGTTTTTCCAGCTGCCAAAAACTGCAGTTACAACACCGTTTGGTCTTTTCGAATTTTTGCGAATGCCATTCGGACTTTGCAATTCCGCACAAAGCTTCCAGAGATTCATCGATAACGTTTGCCGTGGCCTTGAGTTTGTTTTCGTCTAAGTTGACAATGTTTGTGTTGCTTCCAGGACAATGGACGAACATCTTTCGCATCTCAAGATACTTTTCGAGCGTTTCAAGAAGTTCAGTATACTCATGAATCCAGCAAAATGTGTTTTTGGTGTTCCTGAGATGGATTTTCTAGGACATCGGATAGCAGTAAATGGAATTCTTCCATTACCAACAAAGGTATCTATTATTAAAGACTTTCCTCTTCCTAAATGCATTAAGGACTTGAGACGTTTCCTCCCAATACTAAATTTCTAACTCAAGTTTTTGCCTAGAGGTGCCATTCATCAAGCAATTCTCAACGATTTTCTTAAAGGCACAACCAAGAAAGATGACGGTTGACGGATGATGGTTCAGACTATCACCAAACCAAATTTTATTAAAATCAGTTCATAAGTTTAGCCGTGGTAACGTATTTTCCGGTAGGGGCGTGGCACCACCTACTATTGTAAAAAAAGTATACACTGCACTTCCTCTCTTCACAACCTACCTACAAAATAAAAAAATTAATCGATTATGATTATGGCTGTTTACCAACTGCCTATTTACACATAGATATCTAAATGTAGGCGCCGTTTTATGGTCGCCATTTCCATAAAAACAAAAACTCGAAAACACCCGTTCTCAAATGAAAGTTCCATAGCATACGAACTTTTTGACACCTTGAAAACGTTTTTTCGCTGCGCTCAATTTTGGGCAGATCACTGTCCCGGTTAACATGGAACGTCCCATATATATAATTTGTTTTTAAGAACTTTTTTTTTATTATTAACTTTATTCTGAAAACCTTTTTTTGTTTTGTTTTTGATATTATTAGGGGTTTTTCACTCTTAATAATGAACATTTTTTATCGCGCTTTTAAGAAAACGATCAATCGTAGCTTCAGTATATTCAATGCACTGAAATATGTATAACTAAATACGAATATGGAAATATATGCAAACGAACTTTTATTGCTGTGAGTAAGATGATTCTCCGGCTTCAGAGTCTTGAGGTCTGATAATGTTATCCAGATACTTTGATGATGAAATTAAAAAACTTAGTAGTATCAGGTTCAGAATGGACCAAATGAAGAATTGTAGGGATGCTGAGGAACTTAGTAGATATTGCAATATAGCGTTATACTTTTTTTTTTACTTAAGATAGGTCTTTCTATCTGGCCTAAACAACAGTAACGCAAGTGGCGTGAGATACGCAATGTTGGACTTTGTCAAAAAACGCTCTAGTGATAATGTGGACATTGAAGACTTAAATAAGATATACCTGTTGATATACCTATGCCTTCGGTTAGTCATAATGTTTATGAAAATGTTAACAGTTCTTTTAATGTTGAACCAAGCTTCAGTTTCTCTTGCGTCTGTCAGGTTGATGTACTGAAAAGTATCTTATCAATCAAGTCAAATGCTAACGGATATGATGAAATTAACATTATTTTTTAAAAAATTTGCTTCCGAGGATACTTCCATATATAACTTACATTTTTAACACTATGCTGACGAAGTCAATTTATCCAATTGAATGGAAGAAAGCTAAAATTATCCCAGTACTGAAATCTTGTAATGTGTACCGTCCAATAGCAATCCTGTCTTTTCTATCTAAAGCGTTAAAACTGTTAACCCTTTCGGTTATTCTATGCCATATGACATAGTCGTTTTTTAAGGTCAGTTTGAAGTCTAAAAAACTTCAAAATAATTTTTTTTTATTTTCTAATTTTTTTCGAAAGCTTTGTGTACAAATTAAAAAAAAATTGGATTGATTGGTGGAAGCAGTAAGGTGTATGATTAAATAGAGTTCGCTCTATATCAATATCAATATCCTTTGCCGTATTTTGCAAAAAAATACCACTAAATACTTCAATTTTTTTACTATACAAATAGCTTTATTTGATAATTTGGTGAATGCCATTTTGAAGCTTAATGTTGGGTTAGTAAGTGTAAAAAAAAATTAAATTTGCATTTTGGTACTTTCATTACCATTCAGCACATTTTATGCCATATGACATGGCTCCCAAAAAGCACTTTCTAAAATAAAATTTTTATAAATTAGTTTCAATTATTGTTTAAATTGGCCTTAAGAATAAGAAAACGGAAAATACTGATTTTTAAAGTCAAATGGAAAAAAGAAGTTCCGAAAGGGTTAATGAATAAACAAATCAACTCTCACCTGTGCAGATATGGTTTCATATCTGATAGCCAATCAGGCTTTAGGGCAAAAGACAGTTGCATCACTGCCCTCATTGATGTATCGGAAGACTTGCATGCTAGCATAGATGATAATGAAGTTGTGATCTTAGCTCTTTTGGACCACTCTAAGGCTTTCGACACAGTTGATCATGATATTTTAGTGACCAAGCTTCTTGAAATGTTCAATTTTACGTCAGTTGTGAATCTTATTGTGTCATATTTCATCATCATTTTTAATTTATAATCAAATTCCACAGAAGTTTTCTTACTGGTAAAAATCATAGCTTGGCATTTATCATGATTGAGATGTAAGTTATTCTTAGAACACCAAACTTCAAAGGATTTCAAGTCAGACTGAAGTGGAATAGTGTCACCAACCCCCTTTATGTTCCTGTAAATTTTCATGTCATCTGCATATACTAACAGATGGAAGTTTTTATAATATATGTAACGTCATTAATTGCTAAAATGAAAAGGAGCGGCCCCAGGTGGCTTCCTTGTTTCCACCTGATGTCGCGCTAAATGGGGAGGAAAACACTCTCCTAAATTTTATTTGATACGAGCGATCAGATAAATAAGATTCAATCCAGCTGACAAAACTTAAGGGAATGTATGTGGCTATGTATGCATTTTTCCAAATTTAAGGAAAATAGCTTTCTTGAATTGATCTATTAAATAAAATACTGAGGGGCTGACTCAGCACAGAGCTGCAGTTTACTAAAACTGGCTACAAACGTATTTATTCCATGCCCTATTACGGCCATTGCGAATTTTTAAAGTGAAAACTTCTTATGGCATGTTGTGCGGCTGAGGAAAAAAGTATAAACTCGAGACACTGGCCGTCATCGGGATTCCCCGTCATGAATGCGATAGTAAAATTTGAATGTTCTTTGAAGACTTGGGAAACGAACTCGATTTTGGAATTTTGAAGACTTGGGAAACGAACTCGATTTTGGAATTTTGAAGACTTGGAAAACAAACTCGATCTTAGAATTTTGAAGACTTGGGAAACGAACTCGATTCCAGAAATTTGAAGACTTGGGAAACGAACTCGATTTCAAATTTGGAAGACTTGGGAAACGAACTTGATTTTGGAATTTTGAAGACTTGGGAAACGAACTCGATTTTAGAATTTTGAAGACTTGGAAACGAACTCGATTTCAAATAATTTAAAAAACGTTGCCTACTTTTAGGCGCTATTAATAATTTTCCCCTAAAAGTATGCCACACTTTCTGACAAATTTCAAAATAGCGCCTAAAAGTAGGAAACGATTTTTAAAATTTCAGATAATGATGCCTACTTTTAGGCGCTTTTTTGAAATTTGTCAGAAAGTGTTGCATACTTTTAGGGGTAAATTAACAATAGCCCCTAAAAGTAGGCAACGTTTCTTGAAAAAATTGGCCCATGAAAGTAAGCAATTTTTTGGAAAAATTTTTTAAATTTGTAGCATACATATGTTGACTTCCGGTTAGCTGTTGCTCAGTCAGCAAATTTTTCTCTGCTAGCGCAGTCAAAAGCAGAGCCAGCAGCCCAAAGCAGAGAAAAATCTGAAATACCAGGCTACCATAAACCAGCAGCAAGCAAATTCGGTTTTTTGAAAAACTTTAAAACGTTATATCTCGGCTATTACCAAACCGATTTAGACAAATGAGGTGTAATAGTTTTTTTAAGAACAAGCAAATTTTTTTGAAGTCATTTGTATTTTGATAAACTGTCACTAGATGGCGTTTTAAGCAGTTTGAATATTCTAACAGCCATAACTCGGCAACGAATAAGCCGATTTTGATAAATGTGGTGTCATAGTGTCTGTAGGAAGAAGCAGATTTTTAAGTTAAGTTTTAGAAAAATTATGTTTAAGCTATTTAGTCACAGGTCCAAGTACTTTCTTTACCTGATTTTTCTTAAACTTACATAATTCCTAATGATGTTTCTTACTGCAATCAGAATAAATTTTTGTTCTCAAACATTAAGAATACTTAGCTCAAATTTAATTATTCACAGTTGAGGCTACTGAGCCGAATATACTTCTTCCAGCAATTTTTGAAGTGAAAACTTCTTATGGCACGTTGTGCGGCTGAGGAAAAAAGTATAAAATCGCGACACCGACCGTCATCGGGATTCCCCGTCATGAATGCGATAGTAAAATTTGAATGTTCTATTGTTTCTTTTAAATAAATATTCCAAGTGGAAGACAAAAAGCACACTAACAGCAGACACACTAACTGACACATTTCATTCTCATGTTATGCTTACATATTTGTTTCTTTCAAATTCCTCGTTGTTTCATTGACAAATTGAGAATGAAAGCGAGAGTAAAATTTGAATACATATTCCGTTTTTGTCTTCCATTGCATTGCCATATAAAAAGAAAACGCACACTAACTTGCCATTAAACGATTTGTTTTCACTTCTGTCGGCACTCCCGGAGTGCAACCCAACATTTTTTTTTCAAATCCTTTGTATACCAAGGTTACGAGGAATTATTAACGTACCTCTTTGTATATGGCACCGACAATGCTATGGCCGAAAAAAGTTCACCATAGAAAAACTTAATGCAATCATCAAATGTATTGTTATTAAAAAAATTTAGTAAGTCGTCTAATTTATTTCTTAAATTTTCGTTCAATTTCAAAAGGTCAGCTTTCTTGAAATTGAATTCGTAAATATTAATGGATGAACATGCATTAGTCAAATTTTCATTGTCAGATTGGCACACAATACTCCAAGGTGGATGATAGGAATCTACTGCAGACAGAGCATGGATAGCATTTCTTACAACAACATTGCTACTATTTGTAGCCAAGACTAAGTCAAGTTGTCGTCCGTGACAATTAGTAATACAACTTACTTGTTGTAAATTTGAAAGTATTTCGTCAACAAAAAATTGTTGTTGTCGAGTTTTTGGACAATATGCATAAAAATATGTACCATCGTCCGAAGGAGTTCATTTCAGGTTAGGCATATTAAAGTCACCTAACAACAAAATGTCGTCATTAGCGTCTAGTTCATTTATAATGTATTCTAAGGCCATCGAAAGACATGCGTAACATCTGCGCAACTATTTGGTGGAACATAAGTGTTAAGAATGTATAAATTAGAGTTACTATGTGTAACTTTAACACATAAAAGTTCAATATTAGACGCACAGGCAATTTCGATTAATGAACTGGTTAAGTGATTTTTTATAGCAATTAAGACGCCTCCATCAACAGAAGAAAGATCTTCCAAGTGTCTGTCTCTTCTAAAAACATTGAAACTATTATCGAAAAGTTCCAAATTAAGAAAACTGTTATTTAACCAAGTTTCGGTAAAAACGTTAATATCCTCAGAGAAATTCTGAGTAGATAAAAAGATGTCATGCGTCTTGGAACGCAAGCCCATTACATTTTGATAGTAAAGGGATAGCCGTTTCAGTTTTTTGAATTGGAACGGACAGTGTGTCGGACAGTTTTTTAGAATTTAGAATGGCGGAAAAATAAGAAGACGCCACTGTAATTTTAAGAGACGCATGAGTTGTTTTATTACCGATTTTCCTGCATGAAATGAAGGCATCGGCAGAAATAATATGTTTTTGTCGTATGAAATTTTTAACGATTGATTGATTTTAATCTGAGCAATGCCTGTAAGGAAACTGGAGTTTCAGATCCACCAAAAATTTGTGGACTAGGAATTACTGAAATAGAAGATATATTAGAAGCGAAAGAAGAGGATTGAAGGTTGCTTACAGAATTTTTAGCGATAGGATTGGATGAATGGATATTAGGAGGGGGACTTGTAGAAGTTTTGTCACGATTAATGTCTACGACACTCGTGCTTCCGACACTGCCCAGATTTTATTTTAGCTAACTTTCGTTTGTATTTTTTATTCTTTTTTGAAGAGAATAACTTGCTGTGGTAGAGTAGAAATCGAAGGAGTGGAAGCAAAAGCCATAGAAGCCTCGGTAATAGTTTTGTTATGAAAAAAACTAACATTAGGTGAAATAGCCTCATTAAGGCTTTTTTTAATTTCAATTTGGGGAGTTAAATCTACGTAATTGCTTAAAATATCTCTGAAATTATTATTCAGATTGTTTAGGCTCTCCCAAAATTTCTTAATTTTGTCGAAAAATGCCGGCGGGGGCAGGGGCCTGTAAGATGGACAGTACCAATACAGGCCCGAACGTTCAGAACGTAACAAATCTATAATGGACTTATATAAATTAGCGCAAGAGGCATTATGGTGGCGATAAGTTGCCAAGGTTGGTTTGTATTGAAGGACTGTGCCCAAGACGAGGTAGGTCCCGGTACAAAGTCCTCATATGATTCTTGATGATTACGTATAGTGCCTCGGAGGGAGAGTAAAACGTTTGAGCTGTTTAGTTTGGTTCGGTGTAAGTGACTTGCATAGAAGGACGATCCTTTCTTTTTAATCTGGAGCGACCCTCTATGTTTGTTAAATTAAGAGCCAATGGGTTCGGATGATGCAGCAACCTTATGGCGTAGGTTTGTTTGATTTTGTTAATTTCATCTTTTACCATGGGGATGCATAGATCTCGGTGAATGTTTTCATTCCGTATATACCATGGGGCACCTGTAAATATTCTTAAGATTTTGGACTGAGCCCGTTGTATTAGTTAAATGTTTGAGGAGCTGGTGTTACCCCATAATTGGATACCATATAACCAAATTGGCTTAGGGATTGTTTTGTGTAAAAGGATTTTATATTCATGCTTCAAATGGGAACGATGATTAATTAACCAGTGAAGACTGGCGGTTTTTAACTTTAACTGCGTTTTTTTGGCTTCAATATGCTAACGCCATGTTAACCGTCGATCCAATTGAATACCTAGATATGTAACAATTTCACCATGTGGGACTGAAATAATATTTAGAGTACAATTGGAGGGCATTCACCACGCCTAAGAGTAAAAGGAACTCGATTACATTTTTGCTCATTTATTTTTATGCGCCATAGCGATAACCATTTTTCTATCGATTTTAAATGAAGCTGGATCTTTCGAGAAGCTTCAAAAGAGCAACTTAAGACTGCGGTATCATCTGTTAAAGATGGTAGTGTTAGTACTGATTGGTAAATCTGAAGTATACAATACATATAGAAACGGTCCTAGTACGCTACCTTGAGGGACATCTGCTCTTATATTGAAGTGAGTTGAAATAAAATTCTTGTGTTTTATTTTAAAAAGCCTGCTTGAAGTAAATATTTTATGAACATAAAGAGGCAATAGGTGTTCAATTTATTTGATAAGGCCCTCATGCCATACTTTATCAAACGCCTGTGCGACATCGAGAAATATTGCAGTGCAGTATTCACTGCGCTCATAAGCCTTTCTTATTTCATTTGTGATCCTATTAACCTGTTCGATTGTGCCATGTTGTTTTCGGAAGCCGAATTGGTGAGGCGGAAATAAGTTTTTATCAGTAACATATGGCATTCATTTTGCTAGAATTAATTTTTCAAATAATTTTGGCAAGCAAGGTAAAAGGCTTATGGGTCTATACGATGACGGTAGTGTACGATCTTTCCCATGTTTTGGTATCATGGTTATCAACGAGTTTTTCCATTCTTTTGGGTAATATCCGTACTGCATAGCATAGCATTAAAAAGCCTGGTCGTAAAGATGACACCTGGGTGAGGCAGTTCCTTAAACATTTTGGGAGCGATGTTATCACATCCAGGGGTTTTTATTTTTAATATTTAATATCTTTTTATTTAAAAAAACAACCTGTTGAGGATATGCAACACCATGCCTTTTAGTATATATTAATATAAAGGACTTAAGAAAATTTATCAAAACTAGTAACTGTAGTGAACAATAGAAGAGCTTTTACAAAAAAAAATTATATTATGTATGTATTTAGCTTAGAAAATCACTTTTTACACATAAAAAAAAAACTGTAATTCTGACATCCAACGAACTTCTGTGAATTTTCTCTTTGTCAAAGTATAACTCATATTTTAACTTCGCGCCAAAAAAAAAAAGTGTCGCAACTCGATAGAATACATGTCCGTAAACGTGAAAACCTTACAATAGCACGGATTGATTACATACCGAAGACCTCGAGGCGGTTTGAATGGTATGTTGCCGTTTGGCTACAAAATGCATTTAAGGGTTAACGTATTTTTTTTCACTTTTTTTTTATTTTTTTATCTAAATGAAAAACCTTCCAGAAATATTGTGTGAAAATTTGAGACGGATCGGAGCAAAAACAACGAAGATACAGCAGTTTGAGCAACCGTGCCTCATACATGACTCAGTGCACGTTTAAAACTTTAAAGCGTTTTTCCCACAACTCGCGTTTTCAAAGTCGGTGTCCACCTTACCTTCAAAACTACTGCATCGATTCTTTTGAAATTTTGAACATTATTTCTGTACATAATTTACGAGGTAACGCTGGAAATTTTCAAGTTTGTCAATATTTATTATTTTATGATAACAAATTATCCGATTTTTTTTTTGCACAGATCGCGTTTTTCACTTCAAAGTGTTTCCAAAAATTGAAAAATTGAAATTTAAAAAAAAAACCTCCAGTGCTACCTGGGGAAATCGATTATCTAACGAATAAATTTTTTTTTTTTATTTTAGATGATCCAGCACCGACTTATCGTGGACACCGCAATTCTACTTTTTTCTGAGACGCTTCCAAAAAAATGCTGCCATTGCCGTAGTTTTCAATACTTCAACCTGAAAATTTTTCAAAATATTCTTCAAGTGTTAAACTTTGGCCTATTTTTGGTTTTAATAAATAGATTTTAACTGTGTTGTCGAAAAAATTGACAAAAATGTGCATGTTTTTGTACGAATTAACGTTACAATGCCCTTAAACTGATTAAATTACTGCTGTGGAAACTCATTTGGATAGTATCGGTGTTTATTGTTAGTTGGGAAGACATGAAACCTTGGATGTACGGATTTCGTTGAAAAACTGTACTTAAGTGATTGGCAAAAGCCTCAGCATTTTCTTCATCACTTCTAGCCCAATTTCCATGTAAGTCTCTTATCGGAGATTCACTTTCAGTGGGTGCTCTAATTTTTTTTGCTGGCTTTCCACAAGGATTTAGTCCATTAGCATTCTGGGGCAAGTTTTGAGACATATTTTTGCTGTTCCACGTCTTCTTCGTTTTTTTACGCAGACCTAAGTTTGTATGTAGCAATTGTTAGGTTTGCTTTAGAAGTTGGGGATCTATGGACCTGCCACTCTCGCCTTAACCTTCGCTTATCTGCTACAAGAATTTCAGTTTCACTGTTAGTAAGGAAGCGGGTTTTTGTTTTTTTCTCAGCCTGATCAGGTGCACGCAGAGAAGGAATCTGGCTGTGGCAACCATATTCGAATAGCATAATGTAATGGTAGGGCTATGGTTGAGGCAAACATAGTGCTTTATTATACCAACCATAGTATATATAGAGCATTTTTGACATATTATTATCGCCTTTAACAATTTAATGGTCATTGTAAAAATAATTATTTTTCACTTTTGACATAATGTGGTTAGAAAATAACCATGTAATGGTTGTCGCTAACCATTTGTTGTCCCTCAAAAAATCATATTATGGTCTTAGGTAATCATACTGTGGTCCTGACGTAACCATATTATAGTCCAACTAATCATATTATGGCTAAGGTAACCATTTTTTGGTTCAAAGTAATCATAATATGGCCACAATTTACCATAGTATGATTCAAACGTCAACTTTGTGATGGAAGGGGTGTTACGAAGAGCCAGTGTACATCGTAATGGCACTATTTTCTACAAAAGTGTCCAGCTCCTTGCATATGCCGATGATATTGATATCATTGGACGTTGTAAGCGAGATGTTACTGCTGCGTTCTCTGCTATCGAAAAAGAGTCAGCGAAAGTGGGTTTGACGGTGAACGAGGGCAAAACAAAGTATATGCTGTCCACAAACAGGGAGACGCGGCGTATTGGATCCTTTGTTACTGCGAACAACTATACTTTCGAAGTTGTCAAGGAATTCACCTATCTTGGCACCGCCGTGAACACTCAAAACGATGTCAGCCTGGAGATAAAGCGAAGACTCTTGCTAATAGGTGTTACTATGGTCTCAGTAAGCAATTGAGTAGTAGAGACCTCTCTCGCCCGACAAAACTGACACTCTACAAGACGCTCATCTTACCCGTGCTACTTTACGGCGCAGAAGCATGGGTTGTGTCGCAGACTGATGCAGCCACGCTTGGGGTGTTTGAGAGAAAAATTCTTCGCAAAATCTTCGGTCCTGTTCACGTCGGCGACGACTACCGTATTCGAATGAACCACGAACTGTACGAGCTCTACGCTGACATTGACATAGTCAAGCGCATCACTATTCAACGTCTGCGCTGGCTGGGACATGTTGTGCGTATGGACGAAGAAGCTCCGGCGAAAAAGGTGTTTGATGCGGAAGCCGCTGGGCGACGACGAAGAGGAAGACCATGCCTCCGATGGAAAGACCAAGCCGAGGAAACCCTATCCACGCTTGGTGTGAATGATTGGAGAAGGCGTGCGCAAAGCAGAGGCGCCTGGAGAGAGCTTTTGAGGTCGGCCGTAACCTGGTAACGGGTTGTTATGGCCACCCAAGTCAGTAAGTATGATTCAAACGTAACCATACTATGGTCCAAAATATACATAATATGGCCACAATTAACCATAATATGGTTACCAAATAACCATGTTATAGTCCGAATTTTAAATAATTTTTTTATTTATTTGATCTTATGTATAAATTTTATCAGTTGAAAAACAATTTATTTTCTTCTGATACACAAATATAACATACATACTTAGTTAGACTTAAGGTACTTTATGTTTACCGAAAGAAATATTTTCTCATATTCAATCAGAAACTCATGATAGTGTCCGTCTTTGTTTTTTACAATAATAATGTTATTGGTTGTCACTGAATACACACAAAATGTATCAAAAAATCAAAAATAATAATAAAATTGCAAAGAATTTCATTTAAGGAGAACACATTTAATAAGTAAATTACTAACTTTAAAAACCACTTTATTTTCACAATTTACTTAACACAACTTTCAATTTACGACTGAAACCGACTACACTGTTTGCCAAATAGTAACTAAATAAATAAGTATGAAAACTTTACAGCTTCTTACTTAGTAATAATGTTATTATTCCTTCTAATCATATTATATTTAATTCTGATCAAATGATGATAATTATATGATTGAAAGTATAAATCTACCACATTATGATTACTTATAACTATATAAATGGTAAGAAACCATAAAATATTTTGTTGATGCAAAGAAGTATTATAGCGACGATTATTAAATGGTTTCTCTGATAATGTTAGGAATTTCCAAAGTAACCATATTATAATTTTTTTATAGAACAATCACGTTATTATAAAATATTAATCAGGCTTTTATTATAGGGATAATGTTGTGGCAAAAACTAATAATCATTTGATTGTGGAAACAATTGTATGATTTTAGCAAATATTAAGTGATTGCTGTGACAATGCTCAACCATGTGTTTTCTCTGCGTGTGTTGAGTGCTCAGCAGCTGAATACAGTATTGTATTAAAAACAGCAACAGCATCGTCAATATACTCGTTGTGTTCTATCGAATAGGTTGAGTGGATGTGTGAGCTTATGTATTTTTTGTACTTAAGCCAGTCAGTCTTATGCGATGTTAGTCTCATAGGGGGCATAAGGTCAACTGATTTTTCTAGAAGGCAAAAAATGATTGGAGAATGATCTGAAGAGAGTTCAAAGTTTGTCTCGGCTGTTAATAAGGTTCTATCCATACCTCTTGTGATGGCAAAAGCAATGAGGTCTGGGATTTTCCTTGGGTCGGCTGGAAAATATGTTGGTTGACCAGAAGAAGCATAGTCAAACGTGGTGCGATGTTTCATTAACATATTATATAGTTGTTTGTCTTTAGGGCTTATGAGACGAGATCCCCAGTATGTATGTTTGGAGTTATAGTCTCCAGCAGCTAAAAATCTAGTTCCCAAGGTATCGAAAAATTCTTTGAATTTTTCCTCACTGATTGCAAATCGAGGTGGGCAATAAACTGCCGAAACAGTAAGATTTTTGGAAGGCAAATAGAGGTAGCCTGAAGATAATTTTTGGAAAAGATTTCTAGGCAGTAGTGTTTAAGGCAATTTCGAATTAAAATTCCTGAGCTCCCGTGAGCTTTACCATCAGGATGATTGTCAGATGAGTTTGTCAAACAAGCATTAAATCAATTTTTGTACGGGTTACATAATGAAAAATTTCATTTTTATTTTGGCTGATGCCGTTCACATTCCAGCACAAATTTTTAGCTGACTTATTTTTGCGCAATCAAAATTTGAAGTAGCTGGTTTTGCGTTTTAACTAGATCTTTAAGAGTTAATTGCATTGAAACCATAAATTGATTCAGCGTTTAAGTTAAGTTTGTGATTTGTTTTTCCAAGCTACTTTGTTGAGGGTTCGTTGCTCCTGATTTGAGCGCATTTGCATATGAAATAGCTGAATTTACTGGATACGCAGTGCTTTGGTGCTGGACAAAGTTAAGGGTTGGGAATATATTTTGAATTAGGTTTCGGTTTACTTTCCTTTTTTTAGAGATTCTAGGTTTTAGATCTGTATAAATAGGACAACTCCTGTAGTTTGCACACTTAGAAATGTGGTGAAGTTTTCCACAAGTGACACAGACAGATTGCAGCGTACAGTATGTTTTTGTATGCCCATACTCTTGGCAGTTAGTACACTGTACCGGACCGTTCCTTTTATGAGGTTCCTCTACCACCACAAGACGGTGAAGCAAATATTCAAGTTTATAAATTGGGTGGACCTCATTATTTTTTAATTTAGTAGAATCAGGATAAAGATGTAATATTTGAATAGCTTAATATATTAAATAATTAAATAGTTAAAATATGTTAAATAATTAAAACTTTTATATAAATGTTTTATTTCATTCCTTTTTTATATTTATGCTTATTTAATTACATACTTTGCTGTTTGCTTAAGGTTAATTATTATTGTAAAAATATGAAAGCCTTCTATTTAAAACAATATTTGCACTTCTAAGCTACAGGTACTGTCATTAAGGTTTCAAACTTTGTTGTGCCGGTTTTCGAAATATGTAAATAAATAAATAAAAAAAAAATTTTATGTCGAATCTTATGTTGAAAAAACTGGTTTGCGGAGTTTTATTTCTACACTCGAATTGAAAAAAAGTGCTCAGAGTTTCGGCTTCACTGACACTCAAAAGGGCGAAAAGTTAAGATACAAATTGTATAAAGACAATGATCCCAAGCCCAAACCAGTCATATGCAGGATTTGGGTGATGTATTATTATAGTAAAGAAATGGGTCCAAAGAACCAATATGAACGTCATCGAAAATTAAGCGACATACTTAAAAAAAAAGTTCCAAAACAGGCTCTAACTAATAAAAACGCTCTACTAAGAGTTATTAGCAGGATCAGGCTTGCCAGATGACTTGGACGCGAAGTCGCCAATACGTGGCGTTAAAGTCGCCAAAAATCGCCACAAATCCACATGCTTAAACTTGAAGTCGCCAGAATAGTCGCCAAATAAAAATTTATCAAAAGATAAGACAAACAACAGTTTTTCATTTCGAATTAGCGAATTAAAACCTAGCAATTGATGTAAAGTAGTGATTCTGAGGATTTGAAATTAAAATTCCCAATCCTCAAATTCAAAACTAGCATTTCTTAACCTTACATAAAGATCCTAGGGTTTACCTTTCCAATCTTTAAATTCAAACCTAGCAAACAATATAATTTGCGTTACCATAGGATAGATCACTAGTTAGATTTCAATTTCTAAATTGGTTTGGTAGGTTTAATTTATTGTCAGGTTCGATTTTTGAAATTATGAAAATATACTTGTAGTGTCCGGCTTCTGCAAATTAATTGACAATACCTAGTCAATTATAACTGAAATAAAAGAAACAAAATTTTTGGAGAGGAAAAATTATATTTAAGGCATTAAATACATTGGAAATTTTATTTATTCATAATCGAGTACATCCTCATTTAAAAAAATAAGAAAAAAAAATAGTCTTAGGGTTGCTACCAGAGCTGCAAAACTTTAATTTTTCGGGATTTGGCCAAAAAAAATGAAGAAAATTAATTTTCTCTCGATTTTCCTTATTTCCATTAAAAAATAAATGAGAAAAACAAATAAAATTTGATTTTTGGTCCAAAAATTTTAAAAGTATTTTATAAGCAAGTAATTACAATATTTTGCTTCAATAGCTTTCAAAAATTTTAAAAGTATTTTATAAGCAAGTAATTACAATATGTTGCTTCAATAGCTAGTCAGCGCATGATTAGCTTAAAAAAATATAAAAAAATTTAATTTTGATAGCTTTTGGACCAAACATGCAACCATTTTTTTTCTCATCTATTTTTTTAATGGAAATTCACGTGGCATTGCCAATTTCAAAACAACAAAGGATTTGAGCTGTTACACAAGAAACACCAAAGCTCTACTCGCGGAGAGACCACAGTTTTTCTCCTTAGTATAGGCTTAAAAAATAGCGGTCAGTTTTTTTTCGATACTTCCTTAGGTGTCTTTAGGAAAATCGAGAGAAAATTAAAAAAAAAATTTTATAAATCAGAAAAAAATTAAATTTTCTTAATTTTTTTTGGCCAAATTCCAAAAAATTAAAATTTTGCAGCTCTGGTAGCAACCCTAAGACTATTTTTTTTATTTATTTTTTTAAATGAGGATATACTCGAATCCTTGCCTGCTGAATGCATCTACACGAAATTAAAGTTGTTTTTTTTTCGAAACTTCCATCATCAAAAAAGTTGAAAGCGTCTTCTCAACTGAACTTGCAGGACTAGCAATCTAGATTATTGTTATTTTCTGAGGCCTTATCGTAGATATCAGAATAAAACAGCTTAAGCATGTTGTCCGAAGGTTCAAAATTTGTGCAACAAATGTTACGAATTCGGTTTCAAAGTTTGGTTTTCACAATATTCATTTAACTAAAAATGGCGTTGCAGTTAGGCAACGATAAAATTTTCAAGACAAATGCTGCCTAACCAGCGCTGCCACTTTGCTACTATCGTAGCAAATTTGCTACAATAAAGCAAAAAATAACACATTTGCGACTTTGCTACCCACTCTCATCAAATGTATCAATTTTGCTACATTTTTCCCATTTCCATATAATTTTATATTATTCATATAATTTTTCTCACTTTTTCTCCTGCAATTTTTTAATTAAACACATTTTCCAATTTATTGGCAACTCTGTATCAGCACTAGCTGAATTGTGAACTAAACAAAGTTTTCATGATTTCTAATGCCAGTTACTTTTCAAAAAAATTGCTTGCTTTGCCACACAGCAGTGCATCTGCAGAGCGAATTTTTTCAGACCTCAATTTAATAAAAAATAAAAAAAGTAACTTCTACAAAATAGATACCATAGATATTATAATGGCTGCAAAAGGTTTGATCTCAAATAAGGACACTTTATGGATGCCTTAAATAGATTATAATCAGATGAATTATATAATATGTTTATGAACTATTAAGCCCAATTTCCATGTGATCTTATCTTATCTTATCCCATATCATTGAAATCAAAATTTTTTTAAGAAAGAAAAAGCATGCGAACAGAACCTAATGCGCTTGGAGAATGCGAGAGTGAATAGAATACATTTGCTATCTTCATAGCATGTGATGTCCTCCCTGATATTTGATAAGATAAGATAAGATCACATGGAAATTGGGCTTTATATTTATTCTTATTTATGTGAATTGTAATTTGTTAATCACATTTATGTTATGTACTGTTGCACCATTCTGAATTTCAATGTGATATTTTCGTTTTATAAAAAAGTTTATGTTTAGTTGGATGGATTGGCTTTTGGTTGATCAGAGTAAAGTTTCTGATTGCTTTCCACCTGGGGATTGCCAGAGCGATCTCTGAGCCAACCATTAGCAAGTTGACACACAGCCTCCCCTCGGCTCCATCTGGGTAGCTATCTCCGCATCCGCTGAGATAGTGAGCGAATGTGTGCAGCGTGTCCTCCCTGGAAGTAAACTGGGTTGTGCGCAGGGTTTGGTACCCGCCACGTAAAAAAAACACTCCAATGAAGACTAAAAAAGCCTCGGACAATGAACCCCTCAACGTTGACGACCACTGCAAACGAAAAAAGGACTATGATTTAAGGATATGCACCTGGAATATCCGGACCCTCAATAGGGAAGGTGCCTCTATCGAATTGGCGGATGCCCTCGGAAAAATTAAGGCTGACATCACCGCTATCCAGGAAATAAGATGGATAGGACAAGGTTGCTCTAAGCAAGCAAGTTGCGATATCTACTACAGCTGCCATGCGGAGAGGCGCGAATTGGGATGCGGATTCGTAGTAAGCAAGAGACTTCGCCACCATAACTCCAGGTTCACACCTGTGAGCGAAAGGTTGGCTACGATCCGCGTCAAGGCTCGATTTTTCAACATCAGCTTGATTTGCGCGCACGCCCCGACGGAGGAAAAGGACGATGCTGTCAAAGATGCCTTCTATGCGAGACTCGAGGAAGTATACGACCGCTGCCCGGCCCATGACGTTAAAATTGTACTCGGGGATTTCAACGGAAAGGTCGGAAGAGAAGGTATATTTGGCCCCACTGTCGGTCAGTTCAGCCTTCACGAGACCACCTCAAACAACGGTCTACGGCTGATCGACTTCGCCGCGGCGCGAAACATGGTAGTAAGTAGCACCAGATTTCGACACCTCGATATCCACAAGGCCACCTGGCTGTCCCCGGATCAGAAAACACGCAACCAAATCGATCATGTTGTGATCGACGGAAGGCATGCTTCGAGCGTGCTAGATGTTCGTACGTTCCGGGGAGTCAATATTGACTCCGATCATTATCTTGTTGCAGCCAAGATACGCATGCGGCTGTGCAATGCAAAGGATGTACGCTCTGGTACGCAACGAAAGCTGGACGTCGCTAAGCTGCAACCACATCGGACGGCCGAAGCCTATTCCGCTCGCCTCTCAGAACTGCTCCTTCAACCTGACTCTCTACCCGATGATGCCGGTGGACTTTGGGCGCATATATCCCGCTCCATGCGCTCTGCCGCTGAGGAAGTCATTGGTTTCCGAATCCCACTTCCGCGAAATCAATGGTATGACCAGGAGTGTCGCGAAGCTACTGCAGTGAAAAACGCCGCCTACAAAAGAACCCTGCAGTCAGCAGCAACGCGAGCCGTGCACGAAAACTACCGGGAAAAGAGAAAGGATGAGAGGCGCCTTTTCAGACGCAAGAAACGAGAGCAGGAAAGGCACGAGCGTGAGAAACTCGAAGTGTTACGGGGCAGGAATGATGCTCGAAAATTTTACCAACAAGTCAAGCGTCTGACCCAAGGTTTCAAGCCCGGAGCATCTACCTGTAAAGATGAACATGGAAATCTGGTTACGGATACGCAGGGTACACTGAGATTATGGAGGGAACACTTTTCCAAGCTGCTTGCTGGCGATGACTCCACCAATCCCGCCTTTGGAGAAATTAACCCGATACCACCAATCAACGACGATGGTGTGGACGTACCACCACCTAGCCATGACGCGGTACGAGTTGTAATCCAACGACTTAAGAACAACAAAGCGTCTGGTGCCGATGGCCTGCCAGATGAATTGTTCAAGACCGGCGGCGATGAGCTGATAGGGTGTATGCATCAACTCATCTGCAAAATATGGCTAGTTGAAAGCATGCCCGACGATTGGAATCTCAGTGTCCTTTGTCCTGTACTGAAGAAAGGTGACCCGACAATCTGCGCTAACTACCGGGGAATCAGTCTTCTTGCCATCTCTTACAAGGTCCTGTCGACTGTACTGTGTGAAAGACTTAAGCCGTTTGCCAACACACTGATTGGGCCTTATCAGTGCGGCTTTAGACCTGGTAAGTCCACCATAGACCAGATCTTCACACTACGTCAAATCCTGGAAAAAACCCACGAAAAATAGATCGATACCCATCATCTCTTTATCGATTTTAAAGCAGCTTTCGATAGCCCGATACGGAATTGCCTGTATGCCACCATGTCTGAGTTCGGTATACCTGCGAAGCTGGTGCGGCTTTGCAGAATGACGTTGAGCAACACAGCCAGCTCCGTTAGAGTAGGAAGGGACCTCTCCGAACCATTTGATACCGAACGAGGTTTCAGACAGGGCGATCCATTATCCTGCAACCTCTTCAACTTTGTGATGGAAGGGGTGTTGCGAAGAGCCAGTGTACATCGTAATGGCACTATTTTCTACAAAAGTGTCCAGCTCCTTGCATATGCCGATGATATTGATATCATTGGACGTTGTAAGCGAGATGTTACTGCTGCGTTCTCTGCTATCGAAAAAGAGTCAGCGAAAGTGGGTTTGACGGTGAACGAGGGCAAAACAAAGTATATGCTGTCCACAAACAGGGAGACGCGGCGTATTGGATCCTTTGTTACTGCGAATAACTATACTTTCGAAGTTGTCAAGGAATTCACCTATCTTGGCACCGCCGTGAACACTCAAAACGATGTCAGCCTGGAGATAAAGCGAAGACTAACTCTTGCTAATAGGTGTTACTATGGTCTCAGTAAGCAATTGAGTAGTAGAGACCTCTCTCGCCCGACAAAACTGACACTCTACAAGACGCTCATCTTACCCGTGCTACTTTACGGCGCAGAAGCATGGGTTGTGTCGCAGACTGATGCAGCCACGCTTGGGGTGTTTGAGAGAAAAATTCTTCGCAAAATCTTCGGTCCTGTTCACGTCGGCGACGACTACCGTATTCGAATGAACCACGAACTGTACGAGCTCTACGCTGACATTGACATAGTCAAGCGCATCACTATTCAACGTCTGCGCTGGCTGGGACATGTTGTGCGTATGGACGAAGAAGCTCCGGCGAAAAAGGTGTTTGCTGCGGAAGCCGCTGGGCGACGACGAAGAGGAAGACCATGCCTCCGATGGAAAGACCAAGCCGAGGAAACCCTATCCACGCTTGGTGTGAATGATTGGAGAAGGCGTGCGCAAAGCAGAGGCGCCTGGAGAGAGCTTTTAAGGTCGGCCGTAACCCGGTAACGGGTTGTTATGGCCACCCAAGTAAGTAAGTTATGTTTAGTTTACTGTTCAATAAACGATAGTTATTGACTTTTGCTACGCTGCTCGCCGTTTTGCTACAAAAATTTTATCCAAAGTGGCAGCACTGTGCCTAACTAGGGTTTCACCGAGGCTACGAAGCAGCCTCGTTTTTGGCTACGAGAACGGGGAGAGACCGAGGCGAGAGCGAGGCGAGAGCGAGGCGAGATGGAAAAATAAATTTTCCTCGCTTGACCGAGGCGAGATCACACGGCATCTCGCCTCGTCCTAGCCTCGTTTTCGAAACCAAGAACGAGGCGCGTTTTGACCAAATCTGAGCTCGTAAGACCCATATGCAGATTCAAAATGTGAATGTAATTTTTATATTAAAATTTATATTTTACTAATATTTTAGTATTTTATTTTGAGTAAACTACTTTATTTTAAGCCCGCATGTGCGTCTTACGAGTTCAGATTTGGTCCAAGCGCTAATGCACAGTAGTGCTTGGATCGCATCAGCTTTTATGCGACTTCGCCTCGATTGATCGAATAGGGAAGCATGTAAAAAATGGCCACCGATAAGGCCATGATACTAAAAAAAAAATTTGTTTGTAATTATTTCAAGTTAAAAGCCAACAACATTTTTTTAAAATTTATTTTTGGGTTCAAAAAATGCTTGAGGATGCAAGTTTTGTCGGAAAGAATATTTTTTTTTAATTGAAAATGAAATATGTCTATATTATAATATATTAAATATCTAAATCATTATATCTTATTGATTTTGGTATCCAAAAATAAAAACACATATTTCATTTTATTTCTTGGGGCGTATTCAGCCGTATAAGGCTTGATACATACATAATTTTTTTTTATTTGAATAAAATCCTCGCTTTTTACCGAGGTGCCTCGGCCGAGAACGAGGCGAGACTCAAGTCTATAAACTGCGGCGAGACCGAGATCAACTAGAATCACGCCTCGCCTTGCCCTCGGTGAAACACTGCCTAACCTGGAAACATTTTGTCCCCTTTTGCATTGCAACTAGCGAAATATGAAATCGCCGTTTGGCGACTAGTCGCCTTGGGCTATTTTCCAACGCCAAAATACCTTCTTAAATCACCAATTTGGCGACAAGTCGCCAAATATGGCAGCCCTGAGCAGGATTGGACAAAAATATGCCGGAAGAACAAGATTTACAAAAACTTATTGCGCCTATTCCAAGAAGGATAGAAGCCGTGATTGATATTCGTGGTGAACTCTACCAATATTGAACTTTTTCTTAATAGTTTATTAGTTTCTTCATATGTTCCTTGCATTTTGCAAATAATTATTTGACACAATGAATGGCTATTGTTTTTATTTATGTTCCATAAACTTTTCTTTTTGCTTTTATCAAATAATTTTTTTGCTGTTTTCTTATGAGGAATGAGTAAAAGAATTAAAAAAACAAAATTTCCGAAAAATATATGCATTTCTTATTTTAATTCAATGTGAAAATGAAAATTATATTGCACAATCTATTTTGCAAACAATTACTTGACAAGCTGTATAAAAAATACAAAACAAAAAAAATATGTTATATCTTCTATATAAATAAAATGATAGCCGTTTTTGATGAACGGGACTCACGCAAAATCTACTGAATCAATTTTGATCAAATTTTTTTAGTCATCTTTCTTAGACTCTTGGTCCCAACATAGAATTAAAATTATCAATATTCCTGTTAAATATCAAAATATTAAAGTTTTAAAATTGCTAAAAAAAATAATTTCACACATAGAAAGAAGCACGTAAGCATAACAAATCGTTTAATGGCAAATTAGCGTGTGTGCGTTTTGTTTTTATATGGCAATGCAATGGAAGAGAATATTCAAATTTTACTCTCGCTCTCATTCTCAATTTTTCAAGGCAACAACGCTGAATTTGTGAACAATGAAAAAAAAAAAACTACAGTACGTTCACACATAGAAAACAAGCCATGTCAAGCCATGTAGGACAGCATGTGTGACTGTCAATATTGCATCGTGTTCACGTTTTCGTGCATGGGATCAAACATCAATTGCAGAACAATTTATGAGCGTCCACATCGAAGTGAACTGCATGAAATCCTATTTAAAATGAAAAATGTTCACTAGGCTTGACAGCCAGTTCACACAGGTTGTATGGTTGGACAAGCCAGCAGGAAATCAACAATTTTTGAAATCCATCCAACATGTGTGTCAAGCGGTCGTTCCTAGAGTTCACATTATCGAACATTGATGTAGGACAACATGTGCGATAATGTGCACTAAGCTAATTAAATGTGTTGTCTTTCACATGGCAATGCAATGGAATATTTATGGAAGAGAAAACAACAAGAACTCTAGATCTGTGAAAAAGAACCCAAAATTGACTGTAGTTCTATTTAAAAAAAATAAATTGTTTGCCTTCGCAGAAAAACAGGCTACGCGTACAAAGTAGCGGGCATCTGCTAGTTGAAAATATTTTGAGAAAAATTTTTTTAACTAAGAAAATTAGTGTTTTAAGAAAATTATTTAAGTTTTTTTAACTTTTTTCATAAAGTTATAGTCTTTCTTAACAAATATGATCAAATGATTTTTTATCCTCTCTACTATAGTATTTGTGATATTTCGTTTCAAAAAATGTTCAAAAACGTAAAAAAATCAATGTTTGCAGTTATTAAAAGAATGACCGATATGTATAAAGATTCGTATAATAAAATCGCCAGGCTTAAGAATTCATTGCATATATTGAAGCATTTATCTGTAAAGGTAAAAGCGTTTACCTTAAAATGGCCATAAATTGAGTAAATGACCAGGTACGATTTTACGGATCATGTTTTTGGAATCTCCGAACACTAAATAATAATTGTGCACTGATTTGGTTGCCAATTTTTAACCATCTTAATCTTGCTTGAAACGAACCGTGTCGGCCAAAGTGCTAACCTTTAAATAGCCATAAAACGAGTAAATGAGCAGCTCCTATTTCGCGGATTATGTGTTTGAAATCTCCGGACACTCCAATGCTCCAAGATATTTTAAAATTGTCTTCTAATTCCGATTTACTTTTTTCGGTGAATTTTTTCATTTGAGAAGATTGTTGTTCAGTTGATAACTTTAACTTTAGATGGTTTATTTTTTCGTTACAATCTTTTGTGTTTAAAGGATATTTATTTGAAAAGTCAGTATGTTCTATATTATATATATATATTAGACATACATATATATATTAGAATACTTCAAGAACACTCCATTTTCGAAAATTTATTCATATTCGAGCATATCCTCATTAAAAAAATAAAAAAAAATTAGTCCTAGGGTAATGGCGTAAAATTTTTCATGGGGAAAAAATTATTTATATTTTTTTTAATTTTTAAGAAAAAAAAGAGCTGACATTTTTTAAATTGAAATTAATTATTGAATTTTTTTCAAAAAATGCAAAATGCATAATCAATGGATACATTAAACATACTGAAAAAACTCGCTGAAGGGCGTGGCACCGCCCACAATATTTATAAACGTCATGTTAAGAGAACAAACAACGTAATCGTTATGAAATTTAATGAGGTAGATATACTTACTATAAGGTCTCTTATTACAAAAATTTGGGCCAATAGTACCTGTGGGCGTGGCACCTCCCATATAAGCAAAAAACGTTTATTGTTATAGATAGTGTGCTATGAGAGTAATCTTCATAAGATTTGGTGTATAGTTGTCAGTTGCTATAAGCTTTAAAAATAATTGAATTTTGACGGGATTGCATCATTGAGCGTGGCACCACCCATATTAACATAAATTTGTTAGCGCTGTTTTAAGTGAACTATTGTAGCAATTGCTATGAAATTTAATGTAAGTAGTTCAGTTGCTATAGAGTATATCTGAACCAAAATTGGCTGAAATAGCACCAGTTGGCGTGGAACCTCCTGTACAAATAAATACGGTAAGTGGCATATTTATCATACTAAAATTTGGTGTAAGGGGTTTTGCTTATGGAAAGTTATTTCTGGATCAAATTCGGGCTGGAGTGTACCAGTGGGTGTGTCACCGCCCTTAATTTTAAATTTAATTGCGGCATATATCGCAAACTATACGAGCTATTATGCTAAAGTTTAATAAGAGTATGTCGATCATGAATATAATTTACTAAACAAAAAGTGGGCGTGGCATATTTCAAATTTTTCATTTCTATTCGATTTATTTTATCATTTTCCATATTCTTTCGAATTTTTCAACCTTCTAACTTTTTCCAATATATCCTATATGTATTTATTCGACTTTTTCAACCTCTTTCAACTTTCTTTATTTTTTCGCTTTTTCATCAATTTTGAATTGTTTCAAATTTTTTCAACCTCTTTCAACTTTTTGAAAGTTTTTCAACCTCTCTCAATTCATTTCAACATTTTGCATACAATTTCGACTTTTTCAACATTTTTCAACCTCTGTCAACCTTTCAAATATTTCACATTTTTTTCGACTTATTCAACCTCTTCAAGATCTTTTTAACATTTATTTAAAAGGTAACTTGTCTGTATATAATATATAATTATATTTGCTAAAAAAAATCTGGATTGTGTCGGAAGCACGAGTGTCGTAGACATTAATCGTGACAAAACTTCTACAAATCGCCCTCCTAATATCCATTCATCCAATCCTATCGCTAACAATTCTGTAAGCAACCTTCAATCCTCTTCTTTCACTTCTAATATATCTTTTTTTTCAGTAATTCCCAATCCACAAATTTTTGGTGGATCTGAAACTCCAGTTTCCTTACAGGCATTGCCTAGATTAAAATCAATCTTTATTTCACGTCTACATTCTAATACCACTACTGACAACGTAAAAAATTTTATTCGACAGAAACATATTATTCCTGCCGACGCCTTCATTTCATGCAGGAAAATCGGTAATAAAACATCTCATGCGTCTCTTAAAATTACAGTAGCGTCTTCTTATTTTTCCGCCATTCTAAATTCTAATGCATGGGTAGATAATCACCCTTATCATCGTAGTCGTATATGACAGAAAAAAAAACGATACGACAAAATTGGCATCATGCGAGTCGTTTTATAAAATCGACAGTCGCAAAAACGACAATCTGTTACAAATAACGACAATTTTTTTACAAATTTCGAATCATCGTATAAAAAATTGACATCTCAAAACGACATTTTTTGTCGTTCAGAAATTTATGTACGACGACAACAATTTTGAACTTATTTGAATTTTTACTGAGTGTTTTTTTTTAAATTTTTGAACAAAAACAAAATTTTTTTGAATGTTCCCTGATTTTATATTTTAGACTCTAGCTCAGAAAACTTCGCTGAATGCAATTATAAAAAAATTGGAGGTGCTAGATCATTTTCAATTTAAGTAAAATATAAATACATAACAAAATAAAATCAATAAGACCAATAAAAATGGACATCAGTAAATTACACTTTAAACTTTTGATCAAACATTTTATTTGTGGCTTAACTATGCATACAAATACAATTTAGTTTAGCAAAATTTAAAAACTGCATTACTGCACTACGTTAAACAGTGCTAATTACATCCAACGCCTGCAGTATGTTTTTTTTGAAATTCAACATCAATTGTTCAATAGCATGTAAGCTGTCTCCAGATTGTGAGGAGCTTAAGCATGCTTCTTCAAGCAACTGAGATGTCCTTACCGCAGAACTTTTTGCGCTTTGAACTAGAGTTTTAAGCAGATTCAATATTAAAATTTAAATTAGATGCGTTATTTTTCTCCGTGGTACTCTTAGTTGGTGTTTGCGATGAACTTAACAGTGGCTTAACTTCGTTCGTTATATGAAATAGTTCCTACTGCAAACTATTTCCGTATCTATAGCCCTTTGCTTGATAGCGGTCTCTTCACAGTTGACTTTAATTGTAGCTAATTTACTAGAAGTAGCTTCAAAATCCCTTGAGTATTCATCGACTTCGTGTACTATCGCTTTTACTATTCTGTCGATTGATCCGCTCTGTTCATATTCGTTGCGATTATCAAGCGTTGATTTTAGTTGCTCTTTTACTTCTATAACTTGTGAAAGGCTGCAATTAAAATCATCTAACAGACGAGGCTTGCTGCTTCGGTTTGCGCATCGTGTGGTGGTGTAAGTTTTTGCTACGTCGACTCCTTAAACTATCGCCACCACGTCCTGTAGTCACATGCTTAGAAGAAATTGCTTCATTAAGTTTACACTTGGTGTTGATTTTTAAATTATTAATGCGCTCCAATGACAAAGGACTAACAGAACTTGGCGGAACAAGAAAGTTTCTTTTCGAGACTGTTAAATATTGAACTTGACACTGTCTCATCATCTTCAAAACCGCATGCAGCTAAATTAGAAGTGGTGGCAACAATTTTTGATTTTTCTTTTGGTACTGTATATTGAACACATTCCGATTTTATTAAAGAAACTTCAGATGTATTTGATGCAGGCAATTGCAATGATATGGAACTAAAATTTGATGTTATATCCGAGAATGTTTGCGATTTTGAATCTTTACATGATTGCTGAATTGATGGTTCAAGTGCTGCTTTCCCTGTCGGATAACTTATAGTTTTTTCTATTGCATGGGTTGCAAAAGAGTCGTCGGTAGGATCTTTATCGACCGCTGGAGCTAAAAACCATAATTTTGTTATGATGAGGAAAATTAGTGCTTGCAAGAACTTACTAGAGATCCGAAACTATTGAAAAAGTGTTGACTACCGCTGGCACACCTATGTCTCGTTAGTCGATGAATATTTTGGATTTGCACTCAATTATTGTTAAATTTCAAAACACAACATCAAAATAAAAACAAATTTTAAGACATTTCATAATTGTCAAACATCTGTCAGCATCAAATTGTAAAGAGTCGTACAAATTTTGTCGTGTCGCAAAATTACGATGATACCAAAATAAAAACGAGACCACGAAAAAAACGACAGTCGTCGAAAAAAAAAACGACTACGATGATAAGGGTGATTATCTTTTTTTCTGAATTCAAGTCGAAAAAAATTAAAAAAACTGTCCGACACACTGTCCGTTCCAATTCCAAAAACTGAAACGGCTATCCCTTTAATATCAAAATGTAATGGGCTTGCGTTCCAAGACGCATGACATCTTTTTATCTACTCAGAATTTCTCTGAGGATACTATAGTTTTTACCGAAACTTGGTTAAATAACAGTTTTCTTAATTTGGAACTTTTCGATAAAAGTTTCAATGTTTTTAGAAGAGACAGACACTTGGAAGATCTTTCTTCTGTTGATAGAGGCGTCTTAATTGCTATAAAATATCACTTAACCAGTTCATTAATCGAAATTGCCTGTGCGTCTAATATTGAACTTTTATGTGTTAAAGTTACACATTGTAACTCTAATTTATACATTCTTAACACTTATGTTCCACCAAATAGTTGCGCATGCGTAGCATGTCTTTCGATGGCCTTAGAATACATTATAAATAAACTAGACGCTAATGACGACAGTTTGTTGTTAGGTGACTTTAATATGCTTAACCTGAAATGAACTCCTTCGGACGATGGTACATATTTTTATGCATATTGTCCAAAAACTCGACAACAACAAATTTTTGTTGACGAAATACTTTCAAATTTACAACAAGTAAGTTGTATTACTAATTGTCACGGACGACAACTTGACTTAGTCTTGGCTACAAATAGTAGCAATGTTGTTGTAAGAAATGCTATCCATGCTCTGTCTGCGGTAGATTCCTATCATCCACCTTAGAGTATTGCATACCAATCTGACAATGAAAATTTGACTAATGCATGTTCATCCATTAATATTTACGAATTCAATTTCAAGAAAGCTGACTTTTTGAAATTGAACGAAAATTTAAGAAATAAATTAAACGACTTACTAAATTTTTTTAATAACAATACATTTGATGATTGCATTAAATTTTTCTATGGTGAACTTTTTTCTGCCATAGCATTGTCGTTGCCATATACAAAGACGTACGTTAATAATTCCTCGTACCCTTGGTATACAAAGGATTTGAAAAAAATTCGCAATGGCCGTAATAGGGCATGGAATAAATACGTTTGTAGCCAGGACCGAAATGACCTTGTTGCTTATCAGCGACTGTTTATTGAATTTAAAGATATTTTAGCTTTAGTTTATTCTGAATATTTAAATAAAATTAGGCTGAATATTCTTCATGACCCCAAGAATTTTTGGGGTTTATTAATTCTAAAAAAAAATCTGACGGGTTTCCATCTGAGTTTAGAACAGTTGATGGGCTCACTAGCGACCCACAAGTTATAGCCGGATTGTTTGCTAATTTGTTTACTGAATCATTTTCTACGGATTTATTTAGCCCTGAAATCAACTATTTTGAATATATGGATAACGACCCTTTAGTTTCGGTTAATGAGATATCTTTCTCTCCTGACCTCATAGAGAAATATATTTCATCTATTGATGATGACTTCAACTCCGGGCCATTATTATACATATATATAATATATACTTTAGGGTGGTCCTTAGGAAAAAAAATTGGGGTATACAAAAATTTAAAAATTAATCTAAAATTGTTGTCTTTAACCCCTACGGGCCCTATTTCAAATTGAAATTTGAAATAAGCCGCCATTTTTTTAAACTATTTTTTCTTGAGTGGCTTCTAATTTTAAGAAAGAATATATCAAAAAGAAGTATCATTTCGATCTAGTTTTCGAGATATAGTCATGGGGAAATTTCGGATATAGCTTTTCTTTTTCCTGAACAGATTTTACATATGATGTCATAATAATACATAATAACATTTTTGCGACTTTCAATGGTGCGATGGATGAAACCTGGCTTGTACTTATAAACTCTAAAACTTCGTTGCTTTGGCTTCTGCAAAAGTTGTATTGAGACCATTGTAATCAATGTTTTGACACCTTTTTTTTCGAAAACTGCCGTTTTTCACTAGCTACCATAATTGGAGCAAAAACTTTACGCTAAACATAAATGGAATAGTTTTTGGCTCTATTAACTTAGATATCGCAACGAATTCATCAAAAACTTCGGAAATGTCAATGTTGTGGCTATCATTTTCATAAGGGCTAGATGTTGATACTATTCGTGCATGTCCACCATGAGTTTCAAGATTCCTAAACAGTTCAAAACGTTCATTTATAGAAAATATTACAGCATCTAACACTTTATAGACACATTCTATATTAAACATTCTTTTAGGGTCCGAAATTGGCTCATCTACACTTTCGTATGAAAAAATTGGTTATTTTTTTGAGGATATCGGCCCATTTTTATCAATCAGTTTTTTTCATTCCATTTTTACCACTCCATTTTTACCAATACCCTTTTTCCCACTCCATTTTTACCACTACCCTTTTTCCCAATGGACATTTTTACAAATCCATTTTTTCCTTTTCTTTCACTTATCCTAACTTTTATATAGCATTACTGTGGCCACCGTAGCCAGTGTTGGATACGTTATAGACTGAGCCGCGGCCGAAGGCCGCCGTGAAGCCGGTGTCGAATTTTTTGGAGTTTTAAATCCTGAGCAGCGGCCGAAAGACGCTCACTTATCCTAACTTTTAAGCTCCCTGAACATTGTTTCTGTAAATAAGTGGTAAAAAGAAGTAGTGGTAAAAACGGATTGGTAAAAAGAAGTAGTGGTAAAATTAGTCAGTGGTAAAAACGGATTGGTAAAAATGGTAGACAATCTCGTTTTGCTGCTACATTGACGCTGAAACATTATTTCCTTTAGATCCTCCCGTAAGGTTGAGTCGGAAATTTCCAACGTGTGAGCCCACATTGCCACTCCTTTAACATTTCTTAGCCGATTTCTCTGACGTATGAAAGACATTAGAGCCAAGCAAATTTTCAATCCGTTAATACAGAGTTGCATTTAAATTACAATAACACGATAATAGTAAAGGTATATTTGTCATTTTTTTAAATTTGGCGCCCATGAAAGTGGTGCCCTGGGTAACTACCCGCTTTGACCGCCTCTTTCGCCGGCTCTGACTTCAAAATAAGTTACATCAAAGAATTCAGTGTGACATAGTTACAAAATAATTAGCGCGTTGAAAAAATAAACAGAGAGCAATATATTAATTTCTTTACAAACACTACAATTTTATATAAGATCGAGCAACAATTGGTTAATACTAAGCGTTACAAGTGTTCGAAAACAAAGAATCTAAGCTCGTCAAATCAAAGGATAGAAATTTATGAGTGGATTTCCCAACATTAGTAAGATATGAGCAATTTTTTTTATGATATCAACATAATTGTTTTTTGAGTGTGGAGCAATTAAAGCCCAATATTCATCAAGTTATGATCGTGTTACATCACGAACTGTGCAGAAAGTCATTAAAAAACACCTCAAAAGGATTAAATCCTGCAGGAGTTGTCGAAGCGAACACTTGAATGATGTATTTTATAGAACACTAGTTCCAAGCAATATAATGAAATAAATTAAGTTGAGCTCTAAGCTTTAAGTGGGTTATTTGAACTTTTCTGCCTTAAAGACAAATTGGATAACCCTGTAGATACGTGCACGTTGAATATTATACTACATCAACAGTGCTCAAAAAATTTAGTTGTTAGCAGAGAGATAGTTTCAGGCTTAAGGAGCACTAAGTTAAATGAAACATTTTCTTTTTTCTTTAACTCTATATTTTATAACGTGTTTAATTCTACTCTATCTTAGGTCATTTTCTAGTACAAATGCATTTATTTTCTTAAAGAGGCCTTTAATAATATCAAACCATTTACTTACATTTCTTTTAAGTTTGCCACTGCATGAATTTACTGGCAGTGAATGTTATCTCTTAGTTAAAAGTCTGCTACCAATAATTTTAAAAAATTTAATGCGCATTCGAGTTTACGTTGCCTTCTTCTTTCTTGGCACAGTCAACTTTTACATAAGAGCTTCCGAACAACTCGAGAGTAATTAATTTGATAAGAAAACGGCTTTGCGCCTGAGATAAAAATGTAAGAATTCCAACTCTGCATCCGCATTTCCTTGTAGTGAGTAACAAATGAGAAATTGTCCTGAGCTGCAGAAGGGTTATTATCATACCTTCCTTGAAAACATTAAATTACTTGCACAATACACACATAACAGGGGCATAGATGCAGGCATTCACGAGTGTTGGAACTCCGTGAAACTGTGAAAACAAAAGTAATTTGAGCGCAAACTTTTTGGGCAATTGCAGAAACTTGCCTCGATATGCGAAGAACTGCTCGAGGACGAGAGAAATTCTTAAGAGCCGCAATTCATATTGAAAGTTTTTCTTCATGTTAAAAGTTGAACTTTCCTGCAATAAGTACCATAAGAATCAAATGTCTAAAAAAAACCGTAGAAAAGACCCTCTAACTTAACGAAAGGTTGAAAGAGACAGGAGGAAAATGAAAGAAACAGGGAAAAATGAGAAGAAGAAAAACGGAAACCAGCACGAACAATGAACATTCGGATGTTTTCCTTTTTCAATATTGTAGCAATTTATTTAACTTTGTTTTGTTCAACATTAAATGATGGAAGTAATCGCTTTAATTTCAAAGTTTCTTAAATTGGACTTTTACATTTGGCAATTGTTTCTGAGCCTTACAGGATATTACCTGAAAACATAAATTCTGGTTTGACATCCTCCATTGTTGCAGTGTGCGTCATCTGCGTAAGCAGATTAAAATGTTTACAATTTGCATTTAAACATTCTCTAAAGTGATTTCGAAGGTAGAACTCTAAGCATTATTCATGGTTGGCCAGAAGTAATTACAAAAGTTTTCTATTCTCAGTGGGAATTACTTTAAATGAAACATTCAAGGAGCTGCTTGATAGCTTTTCATGTTAAATAAATATCAAGTTATTCTATTAAGCCAAGCATTTAAATATGCTTAAAATAATCATGATAGTGCATAATTTTAACAACCAAACAAAGGACTATAAGGCTTATGAAACATATTTTGTTATACAAAATAAACACATAACTTCAATATCTTTATTTTTTAATTCATTTTATTTTAGAATTTTCGTTTTGTTGCTTTTAAGACATAAAGCTTAAGTGGACAATGGTCAAGAAAAGCATTATGATCAAAGGTTTCAAAATATCATATTTCAAAGTATGAAATTTGTACGATATATCGGCTGATAACTCATGAAATGACTTGTCTAAAATCATATGAGTTTTGGGAAATCACCTTTCTTTTATTTTGACACCACCAAAGGCTTTTACTTTTGAAGGAAGCAAATTTGCAGAGCTTTGGTTCAAAAAAACTCAATTTAACTGATTTATTTAATAGTTTACATTTAAAAGTGTTCCAAAGGAACGATTTTTCTATAATCTATAATCAGTTTATTAATTTAACATGTGCCGTTCTATCACAAACAATCAGTGGATTGATCTCTATACTTTCTTTCTATTGAATATTTCCCCAAAAACTGGTGTTGAGTTGAGCATAATATGAAATTCATATAAACGAAACGCATGTAAGTATTTGCATGGATTTGGGTGTTTAATTTAAAAATTTTTTAGATGTATTTATTTTTTTATTTTGCCAATATTTTAGTTTAAAAATAATTGTCCCAATATTTGAGCTTAGTAGCTCAAACCTGTAAGCAGCGCGGACATATTTACTAAAACGTAGCAAAAGTCTGCCTTAGGTACCAATATATAGCATTTTAGGTATTTTAGTTCGCCATGCAAAAATAAAGCAACATAAAAAAACAATGCTTTTGATGCTTTTCCTTGATATATGCAAAATCTAGATGTGATAGAGGGAAATGGACAAAGAATTCTTTTTCAGCGACCAAAAATACGTATAAGACACTTTATCATATTTGCGTTAAAAATGTGGGGTCCTGTGCCATCGTGGAGCAATAAGAAACTTTGAGACGCATTATTTATCTAAGAGTTTCAGAAGAAACTAGACGACAAATTTTTATTCCCGTACAGTTTGTAGATCTGGAAGATTGTTTTTTCGTAATTTATGTAATTGATATATTAAAACATTCTCATATTTTTCTAGAAAATAAAATAAAAGCAGTAAAACTCCATTCAAATAAATGCCAAAAATATCACTCACACTATCAATACACTATATTTATATAATTAACGAACACAATCATAATAATACCAATACAAATTGTTTGGCAAAAAAACAGTGCTTTAATTACATTTCTAAGACATTTTAATTACTAAATTTTTGCACATTTGGTAAGAAAGAGACAATTTGTGGTACAGCAATGAGGCTATTTTATTCATTTTTCCTACTGTAAAGATATGTGAAATGCTGAATTCCGATTCCCAAAAGCGCATTATAAGCTGAATTACAGTGCATTCCTGAAAAGCGTTGTAGGATAATAGCCAGAAACTTACAACGTGTGCTACTTGAGTTGTGTAACATAAGTCTGTTTAATGTATTATCCTTCAATACTTCAATAATACTCGTACAGGTGATAACTATTTAATGCTGTAACTGATGAAGTAACATGTTTAAAGAGAAGTGTTAAATCTTTAAATGAATGGGTGTATTAATATTCCTAATCTCTCAGATACTTTTTCACCACTTCCACAACTAAAAAGCACTCAAAATATTTGCATAGCACATGACGAAAAAGAATCGCAATGATTGCCACTGAAGTGTCACTTTAGCACCTTTCATCTTACATCAATTTTTTAGCAGTATTCCCAAAGAGATTTTCCGTGTCAAAATAAAGTGCACATCAAAGCAAAACGACAATAAATGACTATGATGACGACAACACACTGGCTGATTCAGTAAAAATTTCAATATTCCGTGCTTGAAAATTCTATTTAACACAAATTTATTCCACTCAACAAAAAGCATCTATCAGAGATAAAGGTGTTCAGCTCTCGCCCTACGGCTATGCTTCAGTTTGTGTCCAAGTTCAAGCACTGCCTTAAGTCGTAGGGCAAAACGGGCTCTGTTTTTTCAGTGGCTACCATACATAAGTACATGGGCACGCAAAAAATAAAAGTGTTATCTTTGTCTGGAGCTTTAGTAGTCTTTACTCTTTATATGCACAATTCCGAACATACTATTACATTAGGGTGATTCAATTTTAAATATTAAGATTATGATGTGAAGCAAATGTTCACGCAAACGCAGCCTGTAAGTTGTGGATGTAAATTGTGAGGAAAAACTACATTTTATTAAAAATGGTCTTTGAATGACGAGTTGATGAATGCTATTGGATTGCTGAGGGTCGTTTTTCGGAGTAATTTTTTACGCTGAATCCGAATCTGATCAATCACGTCAGGAAGGGGGCGTGGTAGGTATGGAAAAGTATTAATATTCTTCATCAGCGTCATCACCTTAGTTGACTTAGCTATGTCCGTCTGTCTGTCAGGCTCATTTTGAAAAAAATTACAGCGATTTTGATGAAACTTGGTGACTAGCATTAGGCTAGGTTTCAAGTTTCCAAAGCTTCCTACAGGGGCAGCCCTAAATTTTAACTTTAATACCCCATATCGACACCTGTGCGCGAAATTATCTTATGTGCCAAAAATCAAATTTTACATGACAGGGTTTTTCTACTTTTCTGTGCTTTAGCTAGCAGTACAAAACCAAAGTTTCCATGTCAATTTTTGGCGTAACTATAAGAATTTCAGCTACAATATTTTACCAGGTGATTCGTAGTGGGGTATAGATTAAATTTGCATCAAAAAGTCAATTTCGAAAAAATGGCACATACGATAATTTCGCGCACAGGTGTCGATATATCGTAAGCCATGCAAGATATTGTGACGAAATTCAGTAAACGGATACATATCATATGTATCTTAAATTGTGCTAAAAGTGGGCGGAATTGTAAAAGTAAGAGTGGCACTTTTTAACAATTAAATTATTTGATTCCGTATACTTCAAAATTGGCAAAAACGATTTTCATAAAAATTTTAGAGATGATGCCGCTGAAAATAGTCATCAATACAAGCTTAATGACTTTACTGAAAAACTCGTTGAAGGGCGTGGCATAGCCCATAATAATTATAAGCATAATATTAAGAGAACTAACAACGTAATCGTTGTGAAATTTAGTTAGGTAGATATACTTGCTATAAAGTCTCATATTACAAAAATTTGATCCAATAGTAGCTGTGGGTATGGCGTTTCCCATATAAGCAAAAACTGTTTATTGTTATGAGAGTAATCTTCATAAAATTTGGTGCATAGATGTCAGTTACGATAAGCTTTAAAATTAAATGAATTTTGACGGGATTGCATCAGTAGACGTGGCACCACCCATATTAACATAAATTTGTAAGCGCTGTTTAAGTGGTTAAGTTGCTAAAGAGTATATGTGAATCAAAAGAAGCTAACTTATACATAGTAGCACCATGAGCTATCATGCATGATACTAAAATTTGGTGTAAGACGGTTGTTTATGGAAAGCTATTTCTAGATCAAAACCGGACTGGATTGTATCAGTGGGTGTGTCACCGCTCTAAATTTTAAGGCATATTTCGCAAACTATTTATGCTATTGTTCTAAAATTTGTCGATCACGAATATAATTTATTGAACCAAAAGTAAGTGGAATTGGAGAAGTGAGGATGACACATCTAAACTTTTTCATTTCTATTCGATTTTTTCAACATTTTCCATATTCTATCGACTTTTACAACCTTTAAACTTTTCTCAATATATGCTAATATATGTATTTGTTGGAATTTTTCAACCTCTTTCTACTTTCTTCATTAGTTTCTTTATTTTTTCGACTTTTTCATCGATTTTGAATTGTTTCAACATTTTTCAACCTCTAACTTTTTTAGAGTTTTTCAACCTCTCTCAATTCATTTCAACATTTTGCATATATTTTCGACTTTTTCAACATTTTTCAAGCTCTGTCAACCTTTCTTATATTTCACATTTTTTCGAGTTACTCATCCTCTTCAACGTCTTTTTAATATTTATTTAAAAGGAACTTTCAGTGCAGTGTAGGGCATGTGAGTTTCGGCCTGGCCGAATATAACACCTTAACTTGTATCTACTTTCGAGGTTATGTATGAGATACACACAAAAATGTTCAGCTTATTTCTTATAAAAATATTAGTTAGTACCATACTTTCTTCAAAAAAATTTGTTCAGCTTATTTTGAAAAAAAAAATTTGATACCAACATTCGACTTTAAAATGAGATTTCAAATGACCAAGTGTACTTAAAACCGTTTGCTCGTAGTGAATCAAATTCATGACTCATGATTCTACATGAGAGTAGACCAAAAAATCATTTTTAAGTATTAAACCTCAAGTATTTCAAATTTCTGACGTGATGAATTCAGATTCAGCGTAAGAATTACTTCAAAAAATTATCTTTTTAATAAAATATAGTTTTTCCATACAATTTACAAATATAACTAACAGGCTTCGGCGCCACCTTTTAAAATTGAGCTACATAGCTCCGATTGCATGAAAATTTTCTCCATATCATAAACTCAGTTTTCCCGAAAAACAAAAAGAAAAAAAAAAGATTTGAATCACCCTAATGTACATATACGCTTGAATGTACTTATGAACATATCTACAAATAGAACGGCAGACATAAAAGTGTGAAAGAATTAAGGAATATTTTGTATACATAATTTTTTTTTACACTTTTTTTGCCAGTTTAATACATTTGAGTTTGTCATATGCCCAATGTGCGATTTCAGTACCATACGTACTTCGAAGGGAACATAATAACTTCGACTTAACCCTTTCGCCCCGGATGGTACACATATGTACCAGCAGTTTTTAAACATCCATAAGATTTCTAACTTTCACTGTATTTTACCCAAACATGTACCAAATCGTCCATAGAACATTTCTCAATGATCTTGTTGAATCTTGTATATTTGGATTGCTTGGTTTTGTGTTTTTTGTATGCGAAAGAGAACCAAGAGAGAATTCCGTGAAGGTTTTTTATGCAGGATAATGGTATAATCAAACGGGATTATAAAAAATTAAAGATTTTTTTATTACATTGTTTTAGTTTTAGTGTTTGCTTGCTGCAGGTAAGTTCTATTTATTAGAAAAAGAGGATTTTTATACAAATTTTGCAATTGGTACGTATATGTACCATCCGTCTAGTATGGTGGTACACATATGTACCAATAGTTCGCTGAAAAAAAAGTTATTTTCAAATCTGTTATTATAAGTATGAAGATCAGAATAAAAATCTTGGATGCAGAAGTTATACGAAATATATTAGAGGAAAAAAGTGAGAGTGATACGGATTTTGACCTAGGAGACTTTTCGTCCGGTAGTTCAGAAAATTACATTCCCTGTCATAATGAAATAAAATTTTAACGTGAGATTGTGGTAGGTGTTGATTTGGCAGACCAAATGAGCGGTCTATATGAATTTGATCGAAAGTCAGATAAATGGTCGAAAAAAGTATTTTATCGTTTGACAATGATGGCAGCTGTATACGCATGGGTCATTTATAATGACCTACAGGGGAAGAAGATGGGGTTCAAAAATTTCCTGATAACTTTGGCCGAGACACTAATTGAAGAAGGTCCGAAAACCACAGCCATCCGCAGATCAGTAAGACCAGGTCGTGTACCTCGAGGGTAGAAAGCAAAGCCTTTACTCATCGAAGTCACTACAAGACGCCGGTGTTCTAACTACACCAAAAATAAGAAACAAACTCGTACTAAAACGATCTGTAGGGAGTGCCAAATTCCATTGTGCAAAATGTACTTTGCCTCATTTCATTCATAAGCTCATATAATAAGTATACAAAATATGATGATCAAATGTAATTGAATTTTTTGTTACTTTTTTTACTATGATAAATAAATACTAAATAAATGAATTCAGGGGCTTACAAACAAAAGTAGACAAGTCACAGATGGTAAATTTTTATGGTAACACTTTCATCGGCCATTCAGATTGAAATTTAAAATTAAATATCAGACTAAGTACCCTACGTTCCAAAGCTATTCTGCTTTGAAATAACAGTTGAGAAACTGAATTGGATATGTCCTCAGATGTCACTTACAAAGCTGGTTATGTCCACATTAGCCAATAAGAACGCTCCATTTTCAATTGCGCTCGAACGTTTTTGTGAGTGTAGGTGCTCGGTATTTTAGTAAAAAGTTTAATATTTAAGCATTTAAGCTTATTTTAATTGCAAATGCAAAATTAATAAAAATGCTTGCGAAATACTTCCAAATGAAGGTAGAAAAAGGCAGGCACATTCTGAAAAATAGAAGACAAATGTTGCGAAGAAAGAGAGATAATTCCAGGGCCGGATCTTTGCTTACATTGCAAAACAAGTGACATTTTGTTTTGTTTTAGATATTCAAATAAAGGGCTGCCAGTAAATTCTCTCAATCCGCTCATCATTTTGCTGGCCAAAATCTATTTTTGTCACACTCTGTATTGTTTTGATATCTATAGCATTACACATCTAGACGAAGCTGCTCAAAGAATTTTTATTAATATTGAATACTGGATTAGCGCCACCTGTTTGAAGTTGTCTACTTTTGAAAAAAAAAAGATGGATTTTAAAAATGGTGCACGTTACCGAGGTTATCAAATTTTAAAATATAGTGGGTATGGTTTTCGGGCAGTTATTGATCAGGGAATTCGAATCCGTGATTAGTTTTTCTTCTTCTTCTTTCTTTCTTATAAAAAAATTGAAAACTGTCCGGACAAAAGTAAATAAGTACCTATTTTCCACTTTCTAGTTGCAACACCTCAAATATTATCTTACCGTCGATCCAGTCGTGCATCATAATTTTAAATTAACTGTTATTTGCTCAAAAAATGCCAAAAATCGCATATCAATATCTTATTGCAAAACCAAGGTATCTCCATGATGTTATCTTTCTATGTGTTTTTATGAATAAAGATGATCAATATTATTTCACTGATTATTATTTTACTAAATACGTTCCTGGTTTGTATGTTAGCAACAAACTTGGCTATGTCCCGCTCGCTTACAAATGAAACAGAGTTAGATATGTCCATTCATTTTATTAAACAAACCCTTATTATTTAAAAGATACCGTGCTAAATATGTTCTTAAAGTAATAAAATATGCTTTTCTTTTATTGTATGGACTTTTTCTTCGCAATAGCATATTAACAAGTTTGTAAAGTGTTTTTCTCAGTTTGTGTAAAATCACATCCGTGGGACTTGTCTACTTTTGTTTGTAGACACCTGAATTATTTACTTCTGTTTTTCAAAAAAGAGGATATTTTTTAGTATGCTAAGCAAGACGATTGGTACTCATTTTTACCACATAACATCCCGAATGGCACAATGGTTTACCGCCACCCCCCGATTTAACACCTTATTTCACGCCCCCGCCCACCCCAGGTAGTTTCTACATATTAGGTGCTTATAATATAATGCATACATAATTGGCCACCTAGTGGTGCTATTGGAAAGCCGGGGCGAAAGGGTTAACGTTTGTATCACCTTGGGGAATTAAAGTTTTTAGGTAACCTTTTAAACAAAAGCTTGTAGCTATTGAACAATTCAACCGATTGGGATGAACAAATAGTCCAGGGAATAAAGCATTTAGCTTCGGAAAAATTAGGGGAAAGCTGGATTTTCGTATTAACCTTCTACGAAAGTAGCTCTAAACAAACTCCCATAAGTCCCCATCGATACGTGGTGAAATATTTTTCCTAAGAAAACATTTTTAAGCATCGAAATATTTGTTTTGATAAAGATCGTGAAAATATCTATTGGAATCACTCATTTCAATTCCTAATTTACAAATGAGATCCAAGAACTGGATTTCAAAAAAAGATGTTCGTAGAAAAAATATTAGAATTTTAACCTGGTACGCCTTGCAAATTATGTTCGGTATACCGTTGAGCGATTACACTTTTTGAATCGATTTTTTTCGAAAACCGTTAGTCTATCGAAAAATAGTAATTAAATATTTTTTTGTGGGAAGTATGATTTGAACTATTTTTCGGAGTTTGGCAATTTTTTGTCTTTATTCCCTGGACTAAAAGTATTTCTTTTAAACTTAGCCAACACTCATTGTTTTGATTTGTACGAAACAGATAGGTTAGTGGAAAGGAGGATGAGAAGACTAGTGTCTGTGAAATTTTTTTTTTAAATCTGAAGATGTTAGAGAGGTCAGGAAAAGCATTCAGATGTAGATTATTCCACATACTAATGGTACGGTCAAAAAACAAATTATCACAAGAGTGTGACTTTCTATCCAGCACCATCATCACGCAAAAGTGGTGGGCCTGATGAGACGCCCGAGGGCTACGAAAAAATACTGAAACTGAGGCGACCAGCTCATAAATTTCTCTAGACCACATCCCATTAAAATATCTATGACATAGGGTTATACACCCTACGTTACGACAGTGCTCGAAAGAATCAGCAAAGGAGGCAATATTCACATGCCCTTTTAATTATATCGCACTTCGCCGAACTCTATTTAGCAGCTGCAAAGTAATCTTAAGAGCACCGTCCCATAAGTGCGAATTGTACTCCAGTTTAGGTCTAATATAGGTGAAATAGACAGTGCCAAGATCACTTTCTTCGGCACACCGAACTCATGATCTATCCACCTCAGATCTGATTGAATCGAAATGCCCAGAACGTCATGAGTTGTTGATTTCGAAATTTCTACGCTAGCTATGGAATGGAGATGAATTGGTCTTTAATAAGTCGTTAGGAATCTTTCAAAGAAATTATTTACTATAGTTTTTTAATTAACTATTTATAAACATGGATGGAAGGATGGGCTTTTAGTTGATCAAAGTAAAGTTTCTGACTGCTTTCCAGCTGGGTATTGCCAGAGCGATCTGTGAGCCAACCATTAGAAAGTTGACAAACACATTCCCAGCGGCTCCATCTATGTAGCTATCTCCGCATCCGCTAAGGTAGTGAAAAAATGTGTGCAGCGCGTCCTCCCTGGAAGTATACGTGGTTGGTGTCCGCCACGTAAAAAAAAAAACATTCCAATGATGACTAAAAAAGCCTCGGATACAGAACCTCTCAACGTTGACGTCACTACAAACGAAAAAAAGACTGTGATTTCAGGATATGCACCTGGAAAATCCGGAGCCTCAAAACGGAAGGTACCTCTATCGAATTGGCAGATGCCCTCAAAAAAATTAAGGCTGATATCACCGCCATCCAGGAAATGGATAGGACAAGGTTGCTCTAAACAAGTAAGTTGCGATATCTACTACAGATGCCATGCTTAGAGGCGCGAATTGGGAAGCAGATTCGTAGTAAGCAAGAGATTTTGCCACCATATCTCCAGGTTCACACCTGTGAGCAAAAGGTTGGCTACGATCCGCGTCAAGGCTAGTTTTTTTAACATCAGCTTGATTTGCGCGCACGCCCCGATGGAGGAAAAGGACGATGTTATCAAAGATGCCTTCTATGCGAGACTCGAGGAAGTATGCGACAGCTGCCCGGCCCACGACGCTAAGATTGTACTTGGGAATTTCAACAGAAAGGCCGAAAACGCATCCAAATCGATCATGTTGTGATCGACAGAAGGCATGCTTCCAGCCTGCTAGATGTTCGTACGTTCCGGGGAGTCAATATTGACTCCGATCATTATCTTGTTGCAGCCAAGATACGCATGCAGCTGTGCAATGTAAAGGATGTACGCTCTGGTACGCAACTAAAGCTGGGCGTCGCTAAGCTGCAATCACATTGGACGGCCAAAACCTAATCCACTCGCCTCTCAGAACTGCTCCTTCAACCTGACTCTATACCTGATGATGCCGGTGGATTTTCGGCACATATATCCCGTTTCATGAGCTCTGCCGCTGAGGAGGTCATTGGTTTCCGACGCCCACCTCCTCAAAATCAATGGTATGACCAGGAGTATTGCGAAGCTACTTCCGTGAAAAACGCTGTATACAAAAGAGCACTGCAGTAAGCCGCAACGAAAACAGAAAGGAAGAGAGGCGCCTTTTCAGACGCAAGAAACGAGAGCAGGAAAAAAACTTGAAGTTTTACGGTGCTCGAAAATTTTACCAACAAGTCAAGCGTCTGACCCAAAGTTTCAAGCCCGGAGCATCAACCTGTAAAGATGAGCAAGGAAATCTGGGTACGGATACGCAGGGTACACTGAGATTAAGGAGGGAACACTTTTCCAAGTTGCTTGCTGACGATGACTCCACCAATCCCGCCTTTGGAGAAATCAACACGCTGCCACCAATCAACGACGATGGTGTGGACGTACCACCACCTAGCCATGACGCGATAGGAGTTGTGATACAACGACTTAAGAACAACAAAGCGGGCGGTGCTGAAAGCATGCCTGCTGAATTGTTCAAGACCAGTGGCGATGAGCTGATGCATCAACTCATCTGAAAAATATGGCTAGCAGAAAGCATGCCCAACGATTGAAATCTCAGTGTTCTTTGTCCTGTAATGAAGAAAGGTGACTAGACAATCTACGCTAACTACTGGGGAATCAGTCTTCATGCCATCTCATGCAAGGTCCTTTCGACTGTACTATTTGAAAGACTTAAGCCGTTCGCCAACACACTGGTTGGGCCTTATCAGTGTGGCTTTAGACCTGGTAAGTCTACCATAGACCAGATCTTCACACTACGTCAAATCCTGGAAAAAAACCCACGAAAAACCGATCAATACCTACCATCTCTTTATCGATTTTAAGGCTGATTTCGATAGCTCGATACGAGATTGCCTGTATGCCACCATGTCTGAGTTTGGTATACCAGCGAAGCTAGTTCGACTCTGCAGAATGACGTTGAGCAACACATCCAGCTCTGTTAGGGTAGGAAGTGACCTCTGCGAACCATTTGATACCGAACGAGGTTTCAGACAGGGCGATCCACTATCCTGCAACCTCTTCAACTTTGTGATGGAAGGGGTGTTGCGAAAAGTCAGTGTTCATCGAAATGGCACTATTTTCGACAAAAGTTTCCAGCTCCTGCCTATGCCGATGATATTCATATCATTGAACGTTGTAAGCGAGCTGTTACTGCTGCGTTTCCTGTTATTGAAAAAGAGTCACCGAAGGTGGGTTTGACGGTGAACGAGGGCAAAACAAAGTATATGGCGTCCACAAGGGATACGCGGTGCATTGAATCCCACGTTACTGCGAAGTGCTATACTTTCGAAGTTGTCAAGGAATTCATTTATCTTGGCACCGCCGTGAACACTCAAAACTATATCAGCCTGTAGATAAAGCAAAGGCTCAGTCTTGCTTATAGGTGTTACTATGGTCTCAGTAAGCAATTGAGTAGTAGAGACCTCTCTCGCACGACAAAACTGACACTCTACAAGACGCTCATCTTACCTTTGAGGTCGGCCGTAACCCGATAACGGGTTGTTGTGGCCACCCAAGTAAGTTTATTAACAGCTCGTTCCTTGCGTCTTTTGAAAATCGGAAAAACCTTTCACTATAGGTAAGTTAAAACTCTAAGAAATCCGAATTCGTTGCTAAAATTTTGGGTAAGTATAGATATTTGTCATCTCTGAGGGTTTGGTCTCAAACTCATTAACACGACGCACTACTAGAACTTTAGGTGCCACGTCGTTTACAAAAACATTTTCTCACCACCAAATCGTACCATATACAGGGGTCAAGATGTACCCCCAGTTATTTCGAAATGTTCTAGGCGATTTTCTAAGCCCGACACTTTTTCTGGGAGTCATGAGATTCAATGGCACTTTCAAAGTCATCTGAAAGCTCTGGCATGTGTCCACGATTTGGTCCTGTTTTCATCAAGACCATTTGATATGCGAACCATCCTTACCCAACTCAGAGATAAGACAGCCAGTGTTGCGCTATTGACCTAGATATTAGCTCTGCGAAAATAGAAGACCTCTTTTTCAAAATTTTTTACACATACGAAAATAAATTGCTTCGATACCTCGATCTACTACTTTAGTAGCGTTCTCACGAATGAAACGGTATCGCGAAAGACGTAGGGGCAAAGAATGAATAAAACGAAAAGTGTATTTCTTCAACTCATAAAAATATAGAAATCAAACATAATCTCAAGTATACTATATATAGTATTTAAATCAGATGTTCAATCAGTTTTGTTTTATACTTGCGAATCATGGTCCTTCACAAGCACGCTACTAACAACTTATGTAAATTCCTGCTTGATACCGATATTGAGGAATTGAGGGCCCCATACGATCTCAATATGTTAACTTATTTGGCAATAACTTGACCATACTGCGATTTCAACTGAGATCATGAAGGACGCTGGCTTAATAGCGCACGCGATCAGTAAAGAGTATAGGGAAACTTGTCGATCATCGTGAGGAGCTAGCATCACTCACCCACCTTTAATGTGGATGTGCCTGTAGATGACAGATAAAATTTTTCATTAATTTTAATTTTTCTTTTTTTAATCAGATTGTTTTTCCTACATGTATACACTCAAAAAAAAAAAAAGATTTTTTAGCGATTGTGGCAAATTATCGAATGCCTAAAATAAGCACTTATTATTTCAAGCAAACACTCAGCTTTTGCCTTAAACTTTACATAAGTATTTGTAGAAAACACAAGAAAAAGCAATGTATTTGACACAAGTAAAATTTAAGTGGTAGTTACTTCCAAAAGATATAATTATTTATGAAAAATCATCAAAATATTTCAGTTAAGCAATTCAATTCATAGAGATATTTCGACAAACACTTGTCTTTTGCCCTAAGCAGTTCCCTTTTCAACAAACGTTTTATCATATATAAAACTAGCGGTGATTTCTTGTCAGTAAATAAAGTGTTTGTTACACAAATGTTATTATTTCCCAAACACTTGAAATAGTTCCATCTGTATTATTCAGGCTTTCGAACCCTGTAAATTTTGGGTGCGGGTACGGGTTCGGGTTCAATGCACTTAAATTTAGTGGGTCCGGGTTCGGTTCGAGTTCGGTTTCAGGTTCAATTTTTTTCCGAAAAAATAAAAAAATTAAACAATTTCATTTCATTTTTATTTTAGAATGTTATTTTATTTATTTTTCGAAAAAATGTTCATTTAAACGCACAAGTAGAATACTCTCTAATGATTCTTCGTAAAGATGTACTCTTTGCGAAGCTAAAACGAACTCCAACGCAGAAAAAGCCCTCTCGACACTGACTTGAGTTGCTGGAACAGCTAATATGGCCCGAGCAACTTCACTCAATAGAGGTGAATCAATTTTTTTTTTTTGCCAGAATTCTGAAATCTATTGTTTTTAGAAATCTTAGTATAAGTCTGATAAATTTCGAATTCTTTGATATTGAATTGTTTTTCTTGTTCTTTGACAGCTCTTTCAGCATGTCTGCTCTTTCATCTTCGAATTGAGATACTACTACACTTGTGTCGTTAATATTTTCAGTTGTAAGTTGTATACTAGTTTATGATACCGTTTCTGACTCTATACGTATATGAGCACACTCTTCAACTATGATTTTGCTTGAAGTTAAGACTATCTTGATTTTATATTCAAGGTGGAACAATTAAAATTCAAAGGACTATTTTTTTATGTGACTTTATATGTAACTTTTCATGTTTTTTTACTTTGAAAAAATTGAAACATGACTGGGCTGAAAATGTAAGAAAAAATATTGTTCCGGAGCGGGTCCAAGGTTCGGGCTCGGTTCGGGTTCGAAACCCTGGTATCATTTGTGGTAAGAAGTATTTATTTTTGGGTGTAGTTCTCAAACTTTAGGTTTATAAACAAAACTTTGTTGCTTTTGAGCAAATGCTTCAATCTGAATGAAACTTTGATATATTAAAGGAGATGAATTGAACTTTAATTAATCGTTTGGAAGATTCTGAAAAAATTATTTTTTCATAACACTTGAAGAAATTTACTATGAACAATTAATTATGTTACATGTTCAGCGTCTTCTAAAAATCTGAAGCCCCGAAAAAGTCCCCAACGAAATAAGCCAAAAAAAAAAAAAATTCACGAAAAAACCCCCAAACCTTTTTGGGAACTATTTCAGAATGAAATACAGTCAACTTTTGGGATCTATTTCAATTCAATTTGGGTTTTTTCACTCATTCTCATTGAATATGAAATAACTCCCAATGAAATAAGCCTCAATGAAACTTAAGTTGAGGCTTTTTTCATTCAATCTTTTTTGGGGGTTGTTTCATTTTATTTAGCTATAAATGTAATTTTTTAAATATTTTTCTCTTATGCAGCTACTTTTTTACTATGTAATTATTTCAAAGTTATGGTGACTGCACCAAAAGTGACATACACACATAAAAGTTAGATTACATGGATGGATTTCGGCCACGGCTCAGGGCATACATTCTCAAACATGTAAAACACAACCTTCGCGGAGGCCTTCGGCCGCGGTTCAAGCTTTTAATTTATCCAACACCGGCTTCACTAGCCACAGTAATTTCACATAAAAGGTAGGTAAGTGGGATAATTCTAATATTTTACGAATTCAACTTTACTTTATTTTCAATGTAACAGGGATACGAAATACAGTTATGTACTAATTTTCAACCCATGTGATGCGTTGGCGCAACACGTCGGCAAACAATTTGCTTAAAACATTAAAAAAACGAAATTTATTTATTTTTTGATTAAAATATATTAAAGAGAGTTAAAACTAACAGAAAATAGCTTTGAAGCAAATTTTTTCCTAAATTCCTGTGATCAGATGTGTAACAACATTGGTCCATAAAATTGACATTTTTCAAAAAAAATAAGCAATATTAGAAAAAAAATTAAAATTACAGAAAAAAACTTGCAGAATTTTAGTTTGAACTCTTGTCTAAGCGAATTATTCAAAAAAATTTTTATTTGTTGGGTTTTATTCATCCTTAACCAAAATGGAAACAAGTGTTGCGCAAACGCATGACTGGGCAGATCAAAGTATATTGGAGCGGTTCAAAATAAAAACTTTTTGATTTATATGTCTGGACAAAGCCTATTACTAGGATCAAAGTTAATGTTGAAAACTGGATTAGCGCCCTCTGTTTAAAGTAAACAACCCATTTTTCAAAATATTGATTTAAAAAATGGTGGAAGTTACAGACGTTATAAAATTTTCCAACAAAGTGGGTATGGTTTTCGGGAATCTATCGATAGGGGAATTCAAACCCGTGATTTGTTTTTCTTCTTTTTCCTTCTTTCTTGTAAAAATTGATAATTGACCGGACATAAGTAAAAAAGTATCGATTTTCCACTTTCTAGCTGCAACGCCTCAAACATTATTTTACCTCCGATCCCATGGTACATCATTTTTAACAACTGTTATGTGCTTAAAATAATGCCGAAACCGCAAATCATTATCTTATTTTAAAAGCAAGATATCTGCATTTTTCTAAATTACCAGACCTGATTTTTTTCGAATCGCAGTCGACAAATTTGCATATCAAGGTGATTCAAATTTTTTTTTATTTCAAACTGTTATTATCAATCGGAGAATTCGAATCCTTGATTAGTTTTTCTTCTTCTTCAGGCGCTTTGTATACACATTTTTGGTGGCAGTTTGAAATTTTCCAAATTTTGAAACTAAAGTTTAACAGCGTTGTTTTTGCTTTTTTATTGCAAATTTCAAATATACAGTGCTAAGTTATTTTCGATTTAGTTTTACGTGAGTAAGCAAGTGAGTAAATTTAAATATGACGCAAAAATTTTTAACACCAGCCAAGTTACTGCATTTTTAGATGAATAAGATTGTGAAGAACTTTAAATGAAACATTTATATAATTATTTTGGCTCCGGATACTGTGAATGAATAAAGCGATGACGACGAAAATCTGTAAGTTAAGAAAGTATTGTGACAAGTGAAGTTAATTTAAAATCAAGTCCTTAAATTCCTTTAATTAGAATGCAAGACAACGAAAACAATATGATGCAATTTAAAAATGTTCAAGATCAGTGTGGAGCAGTGGAACTCCTCTAATCTAGTCACTAATAATAACGAAGAAAATATTGAAGTTACTTTTGGCACTGAGCAGCGTCCGGCATCAACATCCATTCTAGCTGTTAAAAATAACGAGCCTCAGTCAGTGCCAGTTTCCAAACCAAAATGAACAAAACGGCGCACAAAGCCAATGGAATCTTTGAATATTGAGTCTGAAAAAATAGATGCATTAATAAGAAAACATGGTTATTTATTTGGAAATTAATTTCTCAGTGAAACATTACTAACATTGCCTTTAGGAAATAAAACCTATTTTCAACTGTTTTCTCTCTTTTTGACTGATGAAATATTTAATTCTATTACTAATCAATCAAATTCTTATGCACACCAACAAAATTGTCCTATTGTAAGTTTTACTTCATCAGAAATTCGAAAATTTGTTGGAATTCTATTGTACTCTGGACGGGCACCACTGCCATCGTATCGTAGCTATTACTGAATCCACTTATTGGGCGGAGCATTATTCGCCAAGTTATGCGTCGAAATAGATTTGACTGCATAAAACGGGTTTTTCACGTTGCCGATAATAATTCTTTAGACAAATGCGACCATTCCCTGACCATGTCACAAACAGTTTATGCAATTTGGGATATTTTCGCACAACCTTTCAATCGATGAGCAGATGGTTCCATATTTTGGCCGCTATTCGTGCAAAATGTTTATGAAAAATAAGCAAGTACGATTTGGATTCAAATTGTGGTGTTTGTGCTCCAGCGAAGGCTACCTCTACAAATTTATTCCGTATGCTGGTGCTGAAGTAAAAAATATTCCATTTAAAGATAACATAGACAAAAAGCTAGGCGTAGTTGCTTCTCTCGTAAAAGAGGTTAATCCCAGAGAGCATGAAGTCTTATTCAATAATTTTTTTCACTTCACACAAACTTATGTGGCACCTTACATCAAATGACCATGTAGCAACAAGAACTATACGGGCGAACCGTTCTGGCCTGATACCCGCTAATGGGCCGTTCATAAAATACGTAAGACGTTTAGGGGGGGGGGGGGGGGTCAGCGGATTCTTACTACATCTTACGAGAGGGGGGGGGGGGGGAATCATCATCTTACGTAAGATTTAAAATGCGTATTCATACATTAAAGTTGTATTAACGCATCGTCATTTGTGACAGTAATGAAATATATTTGAATTTTCGACAGTCACGAAAGATTCAGAAATATCGATTACAATCGATTTAAGTAATCGACTCTGAACGGGACAACTTCTCTTCTGTTTATGTAATGAAATATATGTATGTTGTTTACACGCAGGATCGACTTGTAACACCGTCTCACAAGTTTGCTATTATTCAGGCATTTACACGCAGATACGTCGACTTTGAAATTTTGTTGATGTTGTCCCGGTTCTTTACCACCCCCTTGCACTTGTCGTCTTCAACAAGAAGATTCGCTTTCGATTCCTTCTTCAACAGGAGACCAAAACAGCAATCAGTTTTGTCCTCTATTTCTTCGCTTAGCGTTAAATTACGATTGGTCAAAAGTACATCTACAGTTCAAAATCATGCCTTACGATTTTTTTTGTCCTTCGCTTGCAAACGTCTTAGCTGATCGAGTTTGTAATATTTGTGACCAGTACTTTGCCTCGAAAAAAGCTACTGTAATGCACAAAAAACTACATGGAAAAGACGGTAGTCGCACTCACATGATTCAACCAGTTTCAATTTTGAAACGTGGAAAGGGGAAAAGCCTTTGCATTTTAAAACAATCGGAGATTTGTCAAGTTGCAGAGTGGCATGACGACGAGGATATTGATGTTACAGAGTTTGAATGTGAATCAGAAAATTCAACAGACGAATCGGGTGTGCCAATTGTAGGTTCACTATCAGACTGGTTGAAAAGCGCATGGACTAACGATGACTTACGATGACTTTTTTTATTCATCTTGAAAAACAAATGTGTAGTTTGTAATTTCGTAATATTTATTTAATATGTAACATATGTATATTAAAACTAAATATACATAGTAATATAGTACATCACATGAAAAATACATTTTTTGACTAGTTTCACCTTAATTATGAATCTTACGTAAGATTTCGGAAGGGGGGATGGGGGGGGGTAGTGAGAATCTTACTAAATCTTACTCGGGGGAGGGGGGGGGGGTCAAAAAGTCATGAAATTGTCTTACGTAATTTATGAACGGCCCCTAATCATATTTCTGACGCTTAATCATTTTATGGCGTCATATGACTGCAACTTGCAACTGATGAGTGTTCGTTGGAATGATAGCTCCGTAGTTACTCTTGCATTGAATAAATATGGAGCAGAGCCTTTACTACGAGTTAACCGATATTGCCGTAAAATAAAGCAAACAAAGCTTATTGAATGTCTCTGTTTATAACAAGCATATGGGTGGTGTCGACTCTTATGAAAATGCAGTGGCAAATTATAGAATCAAAATTCGTGGTAAGATGTGGTACACGCCAGGCCCGTGCGCAGGAATCATCCATGGGGGGGCTTTTAACTCGGACATTTCTTATTATTTTATAATCATAAAAAACGTCAACAATCGGTTTACTTTTAATACAGACATAAGACCGTGTCGATTTTTATGAAGCAAAATAAAGTCAGCCAGACACCGACTCAAACGTTAGAAGAACCCTTAAAAACGATATCTGTGTCATTTTGTTTTTTCCATATAAAAATGTGAAAAAATCGAATTTTGGAACTGAATACTATCTATAATAGAAAAATAATTTAAAATTTTTTAGCGTCGAATTTTTTGCAAGAAGGCAATCTTTATTTTTCGACTAAATTCGGGTATCCATTCAAAAAGAACCTTCAGGAGAATCAAAACTGCTCCATTGGTTTTTCTCGGAACGAAAACAAAATGACGCAGATATCGCTTTTAAGGATCCTTCTAACTTTTGAGTCGTTGTCTGGATGAATCTAGGTTTCGACCCGGTCTAATAGACATTTAAATATAATAAAACACATACATATGTACATCTGTTTATGTTATGATTCGATATTCAGTTATCATTACGTAAGTAACTAATTCTGCAAGGTACTTGAAAAAACTCGTTCAAAACTCTTTCCACATTGATTTTGATATCGCGATGTATGCTTAGCGAGGCTAAGCCGTTCAGCCGATCTTCGGACATATGTAGTTGATCTGAGGTATGTCTTTAGACAACGTAGCACTGAAAAGGAGCGTTCATTTGTTGCTGTTGTCAAAGTTGCCATAACAAGAAGCATTTTTGATGTCTTGCCCGGCAATGCGTTGACGCCAAAGTTGAACTTCATTTATCAACATGTCACGCGAATTGTCATGAATAATTGAAATACATATATGGCGCGAATAAATTTGTGCATGAATTTTCATTGAAGCTGATTTTATTTATGCCGAAGCTATGCTTAAACAGGCATTGAAAAAACGCTTGTGTTACTTAGCCTTAGCGACGCGCAGTGATCTCAATTCGTGTTTTTTGGTTCAAAAATAGCTAGAGAACGCAAATTTTGTCGAAAATGAAATACTCGGTCTCCGAAAATTTATTGGCATTTCAATTCTTTCATTTAAAAAAAAAAAATTTGTTGTGTCTTTTTGATTTTTCATTTAAATGTCAATAAATGTGCGAAAATTCCCAATGGGGGGGGGGGTTTGAACTCTCAAAGGCCCCCCCCCCCCCTCTTGCGCACGGGCCTGGTACAAGCCATTGATATCTACTCTAATGCATAGTTGTGTTGATAATGCCTGGAAAATACATTGCGTTATGCAAAAATATAAATGATTACCGCAGGTAGCAAAAATCGATTTTAGAACTGCAATATGTGAAGCTCTAATGGTTGTTGAAGGAACGAGTGCAAGTCAAAGTAGTGCGATGGAAGATGTACATATCGCCGAGAAAAAACTAAATCGGGTGCACTAGACGTAAAAAGAAATCGGATTTAAAAAAAAAAAAATAATTAACAAGCTTCTCTACGAGAATTCAAAAATATAAAAATTTGTTTTTGCTTTTCTGATGGAGTTGCCCTTCAAAACAAAAATAAAAGCTATTTCATTAATTTACTTAGTTAATCACACTTCAGATTTCTTTGGAATTGAAACAGAATGGCATTTTTTTGCGACTTCACACGAAAAAAATATCTGTGATGGAATTGTGGTAAGGTGCTATTAAAAGATATGCTGCTCGCGAAAGTTTACGAGGACCCAATACTAATTTTATTTTAAATTCGAAAGATTTTTTTAATGTTGTGAGTGAAGAAATAAAAACATTTCAATTTGAATACTGTAGTAAAGACGAACACAAAGAGGAAGAACGTATATTGGCTGATCGATTCCAAAAGGTTCGTTTTATTAAAGGAACAAAACATTTTCATAGCCTTGTACCTGAGGGTAATAATAAGCTTCTTTGTAAAAATTTTTCGCTACTTCTGAACTCTGAAGAAACTGTACATATTGTTACTTAATAAAAATACATGCATTACATATTTATTATAATAAATATTGATTTTTAATTACAATTATCACCGTTAGAAAGCGTGGTCAGTTGTGCTTTTATTGGTTTTGCTTTCTTCGTTTTTCTTACTGGATTTGTTCATTGAAAATCACGTGCGAATCTCGAAAACAAAAAATAACGCCAAGCTGAATTTTGCAGGTAAGCTTAATTATAGCCCATAAATTATTCATGATTTTTTTTAGGTTCGGGAAACAGGGAGAATACCCTTAAAAGTTAAATCCAAATTTTCTCTATGACCGAATCAATTTAAAATAATATTTTTTTTTTTGAAAATTCAAAATTTTGTGCATAAAAACCACTCAGAACATTTTTCTGTATTATTAAAAGAGAAAAAGTTATGAGTAAAAGAAAAAATGTTGCAAAAGTTTTTCAATTTAAATATTTATTCATTTACGTCTATGATACAAATTTACCTTAGAAACTAAGCATATAGTAAGTAATACAAATACAAAGATTCAAAATAAAAAATACATAGAAATTTGTTAAAGCGTTAAAAATTACTATGTTATTCAATAACAAAATTATAGTCTTCTTAAAATAATCTTTTGGCATGCAAAAATCAACTTTGCTGCTACTATAAAAAGGCTATGAGAACTCTATTCAACGGCTCATTAATAGCATAGTTTGCTGTATGAAAATTTATGAAAAAGTAATCCGAATAACGGAGAGATCTTGACTAGGGTTTGTAATCCCGTGCCATATTTGTAATCCCGGGATTTCGGGATTACATTTATCTAGTCCCGGGATCCCGGGATTGATCCCTGGATTTTTAAATACCTGTTCTTGAAAAATTTTAACACATTATTTTAGTAAAATTTTAAAAAAACTAAAAACTTGACATTCCAAAAACATGTTTATAAAAAAATATTTATTAATTTATAAGGAAATTCATTGTTTATATGATAATATACTTAATTATTAAATTATAAGGAGTTCATTCATTGTTTGAAAATTAATAGTAATTAATTTTGTATATATTTAAAATATGTTTTGAGGAAGCAAAGCACATCCAAAGTTTCATCGCACAAACGATTACTTATTTTAGTTGCGAAAAGTCCAGCCGCAGAAAAAGCACGTTCAGACTCTACACTGGTAGGTTTAATAGTCATTAAAAAATCATAGGCTCTTTGTAAAAAGTCACCACGTGTTCCCCCATTTACTTTTGAATTTTCACTGATAGCGTCTCACATCGAATTGGTATCCTCGGCAAATGCGCTTTTTTTATAGCTTTATTAAGTTCGTCTGAAATAGATTCAGATGGAGACTCGGAAACAATTTCGAGAGGTGCCTCATTTAAAACAGAAAGTTCAATTTCAGATTCAGTCTCATTAGCTGTTTCTGATGTAACTGGATTTGAAGCGTGTAGTCTTTCGAGTAACTCAACTATTAATTTGCGGCATTTTGTTGAAGATGGAACTATTACTATGTCTATTCCAGATTCGGATTGAACGTTGATTCTACCATTGTGCAGATACTGAAGGATACCACTTATATCTGTTTGCCTTTGTTGCATTCGAAGAATGAGAGCTGAATACAATTTTTGACTTATCACGTTGTTAGCATCTTTAAGTTTTTTTAACATAAAAGTTATGGCAACATCGGCTGTGAACAAATTAGCATCCCGACGGTAAAGGGCTTCGACTGTAACTTTTACTGGGATTAGCGCATTAATGATATCAGATACCATTTCAATCTCATTATTGGATAAAGCCAAAGATTCACCTTCAGGTAGACTTATGTCTATTAATGCCTTCTGTAGACAATTTTTCAATAAATAGACGCATTCAAGCATTGACAAAAGACAGTTCCATCTAGTCTTGCAGTCTTTTATTAGAGCCATTTGCTTCCCAAATTCCCAGCAACCGAACAAAAAAAAAATCCAAGAATTTCTAATATGAAAATAGTCAAATCTCAACTGAAAAAATTTAAATTAAAAAATGTTGAACCAAATACGATTTTTTTACAAAAAATTTTAAGTGGGCTGTGAGTTATTTTTCGTTTTAGGCATAAAAAAGTCAAATCCCGGGATTAAGTGATCGATCCCGGGATTTCGGGATTGATAAAAACAGCGGGATCCCGGGATTACAAACCCTAATCTTGACGAAATATTGAAAGGTAATAATTGAAGAAGCTGATCACAAATGATAATCCCATTAATAAGATCATATAAGATCATAATACTATGAAGTGACCTCCTATTTTCGAGAGTGGAGATATTAACACGCATACAACGCGATTTATACAACGGCACAGGTTCTACAAAGTGTAACGAACGTAAATCAAATTTGAGGAATCGTTTTTGAACCGATTCTAAACGAGTTATGTGAATGGAATATAAAGGATTCCAGATGAAAGATGTATGTTCTAAATTTGATCTAACAAATGAGGTGTATAACCGAATCAAAGTATAAGGATTGGAAAAATTAGTACTGTTTCGTTTAACAAAAGCTGAAAGGGAGTAAGCCTCTCAATTCAGAATCAAAAATTACACCCAGATCACGAATCTCAACCACCCTTACTATATTAAAGTTGTCAAAGTGATGATTAGTAGTAATTGGCGAGTTAAGTTTAGAGTAACAAGGAAACATTCATCCAGATTTAAAGATAGGTTATTACATTTGAACCATACACATTGCTTAAATCAGACTGCAGTGAAAGAGAGTCAGCATGATTCTTTATTTTATAGAAAACCTTTAAGTCATTCGCTTAAAGTAAAATAATTGGCGGTCTTAAAACATTTTGAGACATCATTTATGAAAATAATAAAAAGTAGGGAGACAAGGATACTACCTTGGAGTACACCCGAAGTCACTACAAAAGGATGAATTTTAAAATTCTCAATGAAAACATGTGATACCCTATTGGAAAGATAAGATTCTAACCAAGAGAGGAAAGTTGAATGAAAACCAAATTTAGCAAGCTTTAATAGCAGTATGTATACATATGATGGGGAAGTTTATCAAACGCCATTGATATATCAGAGTAACCGACATCAACCTGATATCGTTGTTCAAGCACTAATGTACAGTAATTAAGAAACACAGAATGATTCGTTGTGGTAGACCTACCTGAAACAAAACAAAAGACAATTTTTCAAAAATTTTCGATATGTTTGTTATCTTGGAGATGGGCCTATAATTGAGAACATCATGTTTAATTCCAGATTTAAAAATAGGTGTTATAAGTGATCACGGTGGGCTTTAACCAACTTTTAATAAAAGTGTGAGTTACAACAAAAACTTTAATTGGGGATTATTTGGGATGTAATTAAGAGTCGATATATGAAAAACATAAGAAATCCTTAGAGTTTTTTTTTTAAATTCCATATTTACTATTTTTTAATGATATTACATATCGTTACCTTAATATAGAAAGGTCCTAACTAACATTTTTTTCAAAATCGAGATTTTTATAGATTTCGGTAGGTCACCCACTAATACACCATTGACAAAAAAACGCGTGTGCTACGATTGAAAATAAATCAATTACAATCAAATAAAAAAAGCCATTACTCACTTTAACTCACAAAAACTTTAATTTTTATTAAGTTTTTTCGTTCTCTTGTAAAATAATAAAATTTTAAGATAGGGCCATTCTATATTAAGGTAACGATATGCATGACATGCGTATGAAATTTAAAAGTCATTCGATTTCGACACTGTGGCGGTCGATATGCGCTCTAACCCTGTATATTCTTAAGCAAAATAAATCCGATATGTTAAATAAGTACTCTTAGTAATATGTAATAATTTAGCATGTAAGTCATGGAGTTAGTAAAGTAGAGTTAGTTGATTAGTAACAAGCATACATAATAAACGCACACTGAACTACAAAGGTCGAAGTGTTTTACTTAAGATAATGTAGGACAAAGAGACTACAATTGGTGACCCCGACGCGCGAACAAATTTCTAATTTTTTTATAAAAACAAAAATGTTACGTTTAACTAGTAAAAGTGAATAAACTATTAAAAATGTTCAACAAAATATAAAACAAACATCAAAGCTTAAAATTTCAAATAAATAATGTTATAATAACTACAGAACAAAACATGAATTTATGGTTAATAAAACGCGAATAAGCATTTGCGAATTATTTTCGATAGACTACAATCTCAAGGTCTTACTATAAATGTTGCAAAGTGTTTGTTAGGAGCTTCAGAAATTGATTTCCTAGGCTACACAATATCAAAAGATGGCCTTAAGCCATCTTTGACCAGGGTTCAAGCAATAACCGCTTTTCCTACGCCTAAGTCGTTAAAACAAGTACAACGTTTTCTCGGAATGGCAAATTTTTATAATCGTTTCTTACCAAATATAGCTAAAAAAGCACAACCATTATATAATTTTTTAAAGAGTTTACGACCCAAAGAAGGTAAAAAACCAAAATTTCATTGGCCTGCTGAATGCGAATTTTCATTCAATTCCCTTAAAAAAGGCTTAGCAAAACAAACATTGCTCGTTCACCCTAATCCTGAAGCTAAAATCAGTATTATGGTGGACGCATCAAACGACGCCACAGGTGCAGTTCTTCAACAATGCACTTCCAACAAATGGGAACCACTTGGTTTCTTTTCAAAGCAATTGAGTCCATCAGAACAAAAGTACTCTACATTTGATCGAGAACTTCTCGTAATTTTTCAAGCTATTAAGCATTTTCGCTACTTCGTGGAAGGTATACAGTTCACCGGATTTACCGACCATAAACCACTCTCAAATGCAATTTGTTCAAAAACGGAAAAAACTCCTAGACAGACGCGTCACCTCGAATATATCGCAGAGTTTACCAACGGTATAAGCTATATTAAGGGCCTGAAAAATGTCGTCGCAGACACCCTGCCAAGATGCCATGTCGATCTAATTAATTTTCACATGATTAACTCACAAAATCTTGCTAAAGAGCAGGCAGATGATGATGAGTTACAATCCTTGATTTCTGATGAAAATTCATCTACAACTATTAAACAGATTTTTATGCCAATAGACGTTGTTCATATCTGGTGCGAAACTACCACAGAAGTAAACCGCCCTTATATACCCAGATTATTCAGAAGAACTACTTTCGATAACCACCACTGCTTATCTCATCCAAGTATAAAGGCAACACGCAAAATTATAACATCAAAGTATTTCTGGCCAAAGATGAATAAAGACATTAACATGTGGGCAAAAAGCTGTATCCCATGTCAAAAATCGAAAATAGTGCGCCATACTAAGTCTAAACATGGAAATTTTGCAGTGCCAAAAGGTAGATTTTCTCATCTACATGTGGAATTGGTTGGTCCACTTCCGCCATCCAATGGGTACACATATATTTTAACCATAAAAGATAGATTCACTGGTTGGCCCGAAGCATATCCAATCAGGAATATTAGTACTCCTACCGTTGTTTCTACATTTTTACGTAATTGGGTTTCACGTTTCTGTGTTCATGAAATAATCACTACTGATCAGGGAACACAATTTGAATCATCAATTTTTAAAGAAATCTTAAACACTCTTGGGTGCAACAAAATAAGAACAACCACATATCATCCTCAGTCTAACGGCTTAGTCGAGCGATTTCATAGACAGTTAAAAGAGTCCTTACGATCTCACGATGAACAAGGAAAATTGGTTCAACAACTTGCCATGGACACTCTTGGGCATTCGTTCAACAATTATTTACGATTTAGGGTGAACTAATCGTGCACGACTCGAGCAAAAACTTTTTTTAAACTCGACTACAGCTAGAGATTTACACGAAGCTCAAGTTCGACCAAATGCCACTCGCAAGCGTACACAAAAGCATATTTATGTACCAAAAACTCTACAAGATTGTAAATATGTTTTCTTACGGGAAGAAATAAAGAAAGGCAACTTAAAACATCCATATTTAGGACCTTTCGAAGTTATTACAAGGTCAGAAAAACACTTTGTTATAGACAAAGCCAGCTTTTATAACTAAAGATCAAATTGTAACACGTTCCAATGCAAAAAAGCAAATATCTTTCCAATTATAGCTAATAAACTCAAAATTAGTGCACAATATTTTTAAATGCGAAATAACTAATAATTTACAATTTATTAGTAAAAAGCTTTAAAGTTAATTTACTATATTATAATAATGTTAAGACAATGTGACATACGCACATAAAATGTTATGAAAATATGAAACAAAATTGCATCATATTGTTAACAGCCATGTTCATTCTCCTTAATTTTCATTTACTCATATACATATACACATGTACATATCAATAAGTTATTTTAAGTTACATGATTGAATTTCATATTTGTACCTTGAACTAAATTAACCTTTATTTTTCCCCAGTATATTCTTAAGCAAAATAAATCCGCTATGTTAAATAAGTACTCTTAGTAATATGTACTAAACTAGCATGTAAGCTATGGAGTTAGTAAAGTAGAGCTAGTTGATTTGTAACAAGCATACAGAATAAACGCACACTGAACTACAAAGCGCCAAGTGTTTTACTTAAGATAATGTAGGACAAAGAGACTACAGACACGTCAAAATACTTTAATAGATAGCACTACAGTCGGTGGTCGGGGTCTAGAGAAAGAACCATATTTAGATCTGAAAATTGTCGTGTTTAGTCCGGCTTAAAAATATTTGTTCTAAAAGCCCTCAAATCTAAATTTAAAGTGGTGGATATCAAATTTTTTTGTTATGTCATCTTTTATTCATAAAAAATAATTTTAAACCTCTAGACCTTAAGACTTATTTTTGCGACCCGATTAAGTTAAATACGTCTTAGTAAAATATGACTGCTTTGAAAATGGTGTACTAAATCGTAGTTTTATTCATAATACTAATGACCGATCTTATTATGTTTATCTATTTATTCGCTTTTAAATGAGATTCCATATAGTGAAAATGGTTGACCAGACCCAGAGATATCAAACATTCAATTTGGCTATTTTCGCGAAAATTGCGTTTTTTCGAATTTTGACCTAACAGTACTCAAGACCCCAAATATCTAGGGAGCTGAAATTTGGGCTGTGAGACTGTCTTTTTCTGTTCCTTAATGTATCAAAATTTGAGCACAATCGGATGTTTTTTAAATTTCATACGTACGTTATACACATATTATACTAGATAATATTACTAAAAAACAGTAAATATGGAATTAAAAAAAAAGCCCTAAGGATGTTTTTCCTTTTAATGCATTTCTACCTTGATTAACATTCCAAATAATTCCACATTCAAGTTTTTGTTGTAACTCAACGTGTCATTTAAAGTTGGTTAAAGCCCAACGTGTGATATTTTCCATTTATCTACATATTACTGTTACTGTTTCAGCTATTGAAAACAAAGTTCCATCATTATAGAAAGTGCAAGTTAGAATGTTAGAGGAGCCTTTTTTGGATTGAATATAGCACCAAAAAGATTTCGAGTCATACTTAATGCCGTTTTCTATAGTAAGGACATATTTTTTGTACAGAAATTTATTTAAACAATAAAATTCACGCTTATAATGAAAGTAGTGTACCAAGGAAGTTAGTGTTTTTTTTCCCGTAAAGGTACACTATTCAAAATGATATTTGATAGATTTTCAAGAAATATGTCAAAACATCTTGACATGTCAGACCCCTCAAAAAGAGCATTCCGGTCAATATTATCAATGAACCGATTAATAGGTTCAAATTTACAATTCTTAAAATTGTAAAATTTAAGTTCAGAACTATCCGAATTCAAAAAATCATAAAATTCAATATTAAAAATAAGACCAGAGTGGTGCCTATTTGATTCCGACGCAGGAAACGGACATTTTTTTTTATTATTTATTCATATTCACAATTTCATAATATCATTCACAATTAAACTTATTTCTACAAAAGTATTGATAAAGTGAATAGTAGAAGCATTATTTAATTTAAAACAATAAAGTAGTGTTAAATGCTACATTATTAAAAAATTTCCATTAAAAAATAATTAATATTGAAAGTGGGGTGGAGCAAAAATTAATTTAAATAAATGTAAATTAAAATAGGGATATGTGCATAAGCAAAATAAAAGAAATGGTAAGTGGAAAAAAAATTTAATAACTGAGGCAGGCTATGAAAACACAAGGAAACAAGAAAGGCTAGAAATCTTTTCAAAATGCCATGTTTTTACTCCTTTAAGGAACTTCTGCAGCGATCTCAATGATTTCAGAGTATCTGGAAGCTTATTAAAAATTCTGCAGGAGAATATGGAGTAGCTATTTCGATAATTGGTAGTACGAAATGACGGCACATTAACAACTAAGCCCTGATTAGTCCTTAAATTGTAGCTATCAATATAACTGCTATTAAGATAACCACTTCCAATAAAGAAGATTTTAAGGACCTTAAAATAAAATAGGTGCCTCACAGGTAATATCTTCAGGTATCTGAAAAGCTGCATTGAATGATATATATGATTTCTATTACATATTTTTCGTATGACACACTTTTGTAGAATCAGTATTTGCTGTATCTTATTTCGATAAGCACTACCATAACAGGAAATTCCATATTGAAGTTTCGATTGAAAAACCCCATAATAAAACATTTTTAATACTTCAATTGAGCACAATTTCTTTATGGAGTAAAAGAAACGAACCGTTGACCGAAAATATTGCTTTAAATATTGGATGTGTTCAGCCCAGCTCATGTTATCGTCGATTATGACGCCTAAAGCCTAAACCAAAATAGACGAGACGAGACGTATCGAGTAAGTTCGAGTGTATGTAAACCAATGTTGATAGCCAAAATTAACCAACGTAATTGATCGAAAGTGAACGAAACATTTTGACGAGACGAGTTGTTCCGTAAGAACCGAACTTCAAAACGATGCTACTCGTCATAACAGCTTTTTTGGTTCATTGGCTAGCGTAACATTTTGGGTTAAATGTCAAAACAGACGAAACGTTCGTTCAATTGCTACCGTCTCGTCACCTCTATTTTGGTTAAGTCTTAAATATTTAAATTGCCGAACCGCTTCAATACGAAAACAATTGGCATCATACGGAATATTACAATCGTGACATAAAATATATGATTGTAATATGCAATCACTTAAACATTTAAACCGTTCGCAACTTGAAGAGTGAAACACTAAGTCAATATCTGGCAAGGATTTTACTGTATAACTAGGAAATATTATTTTAGTTTTATTGCTTATGACAAAATAATGTGCTGTGAACCAATTTCGTGACACATCAAGATCATTATTTACATCGATAAATAAATTTAACCTTCATCTGCTCCTCAAAAAAAATTACGTTGGTGGCCCTTGTGTGTAGATTTCTACACACATGTACATTAGACATGTTCAAATAAATGGCATGTTCTAGAAACACTTGATTTTCAAAAATTAATTCATATTCGAGTATATCCTCATTTAAAAAAAAATACTGAAATAGGAATATGGAAAATCGAAAAAAAGTATTATGTATTAGAAAAAACTTAAATTTTCAAAATTTTGCTGGCCAAATTCCGAAAAATGAAAATTTTGCAGCTCTGGTAGCAACCCTAGGACTATTTTTTTTTATTTTTTTAAATGAGGATATACTCGAATATGAATAAATTTTCGAAAATCGAATGTTCTTGAAGTATTCTAGAATATGCCATTTATTTGAACATGTCTAATGTACATGTGTGTAGAAATCTACACACAAAGGCCAACAACGTAATTTTTTGAATAAATTCTCAAAAAAAAAAACGGCGGGTGCAGAAGTGAAAACAAATGAAAATGGCAAGTTAGTGTGTTAGTTGGCATGTGTGCGTTTTCTTTTTATATGGCAATGCAATGGAAGACAAAAACGGAATATGTATTCAAATTTAACTCTCGCTCTCATTCTCAATTTGTCAACGCAACAACGCGAAATTTGAAAGAAACAAACATGTAAGCAAAACAATCGTTGAATGAGAACGGAATGTGTCAGTTAGTGTGTCTGCTTTGCTTTTTGTCTTCCACTTGGAATATTTATTTAAAAGAAACAATAGAACATTCAAATCGCAATCATGACGGGGAATCCCGATGACGGTCGGTGGCGCGAGTTTATACTTTTATCCTCAGCCGCACAACGTGCCATAAAAAGTTTTCACTTCAAAAAACTTTTACTTAACGGACAACCCATTTCTGCTTGCGGAATAATGTTGGTGACAAAGTCAAAAATTTTGGTAAATTTTCAACTAATGGTTTTAGAAAAAATCAAAAATAGATTCTCAGATGTGTAGTTTTCTACACAAGGAGCAGATGAAGGTTAAAGGACTTGCAGCCGTGTATGCAATGCCTATGTCGTCTGCAAACGTTATTTTTTCGATTATAGTTTGTTTAAAGATATAATTAATGTAAATAAGAAAGAGGATAGGGCCAAGAACAGATCCTTGAGGAACTCCTAAGCTAACACGCACAGACTTACTAAGTTGATTTGATACTTTAACTTTTTGGGAACGATTTTTTAAATAGCTTTCAAACCACTTATAAATAAAGCCCCTTAAACCAGCATTAAACATTTTTTTCAAAAGCAATTTATGGTTGACCATATCAAACGCCTTTGTGATATCAACTAGAGGTCTGCGTGAGTGGATTTAAATCAGCCTTTAAGTCATTTGCCACATTCTACCAAAATTTTTATGATTTAAATCATAAATCAAATCAAAACAAAAAGAAAAAACAGCAAATGAGGTGATTGCTGCAACCGTAAATTAAGTGTTCAACGCAGTACAAGCGCAAGTGTGACAGCAAATCGTACATTTTAATGCTTCTTTTTCCTCTTACTTCGCATTTTGTCTATTAAATGTTCAACACAACACAAGCGCAAGTGTGAGAGCAAATTGTACGTTTTCATATTTCCTTTTAATCTTAATTCGCATTTTGTCTGTTGAGAAGCAAACACTGTACTGTGGAAAAGGCTAAATTTACTTCAGTTCCAAATTATTATGAAACCAAACTTTTCTTATGTAATTTTCATTTTGAAGAATGAATATGTTATCTAAAACTGTCCGTCATATGTAGTTTCGGAGATAGAACTGCTGAAAGTTGCGGATATAGCTTTTGTAAAAATCAATTTAAGTTAGAAACCCCTAGACTTACATATATCCAAATTATGGGGGTCGTATAAAAGATAATTGAACGAGCTACAATATTGCTGCAAAGACCTTTCACATTTGACCTACAGTTTTGGAGATGTGATGATTTAACTGAAATATTTAAAAATATTTTTTAAACAACTGTTATTTTTTCCAATAAACGTGTTAATAACCTGTATTAATTTTTATAAGTCTAAAAAGCTTAGTTTTTTAGCTTTAAAATGATGTATCGTTTTTTTCAAATTATTGCGCACTTTCTCTTTTTTTTAACAAAAAACCAAAATATAACATAAAATAATCAATATTAACCAGTGGTCGGCAGAGCGCAAATATCAAATATTTTCTCACTCTCAAAAGAGAGAGAAAAGACAAAAGCACCAATCACTGTAAAAAATGCATTTACGTTTTGCTGTTTACGCTACATATGATTTCTCATTTTAGGGGTTGAATTTTAGTTATAAAATGCCTTTTTATATGAAATTTAATTGCCATCCATAAAACTCGCTTGTAGATTAAACGTTGTGTATTGCCGACAAAAATTTTTGTGGAAAAACTATTTATTTTGCCATTTGATTTTAAACATTTTTGCAGTGCATTAACGAAATGAGCAGCTCATTTTGTAGTTTGCTTACTCTCGCTTATTCTCTTCGTTTGCTCGCGAGCCTATGGGGCGCCAATTTTTGTCATTTTTGTCATTATAATACGAAAAAAAATTTTTTTTTCATAATATTTCATATATATATATATATATATACTCTCGACTTTCAAAATAAATTATCATCGGATATGTATACGAGTCAAAATTGTACTAAAATTGGGAAAAACTGTCTAAAAGTGAAAAAGACCATATTTTGGGCATTTCTGAGAAATGCCCAAAGCTGGGATCTCGATTCGGGACAATTTTTCTAAAAAAAGCATGAAATCACCTTTCGAATGAGACCGAAATCGTTATTTTTGGGCATTGTTATCGACGGGAATTTGATTTTGTCCATTTTTTCTCAAAATATAACAGTGTGGGCCGTCGACAGATATGCAATTGAAATGCATGTACGGTCAGGGGATCGACTCCGTGTACAACATTAACCAAAAAACTGGTCTGATGAGGCTATGTGGTAATAGCCGAAACATATGTCACCAATTACCAGGTTAAATTGTTCCATTTGTTATCTTTGTCATGTTTGTTGAATAAAAAATAGCATTGATCAATAAGTAAAAATTTACAATATTGGTCTTTGCTAAAATGACTGTAAGTTCATAATGTTTAATTATAATAAAAATAATCAGTCGCAAAAATCAACTTTCTTAAACCATATGGAGAACACGCCAATTTCAAAAAATATGTGGCTGGCAACACCACAATTTTCGAAAAATAAAATCATAGCAAGTCTCTAAGCCAATGGCTTAGCAGCTGTGACAACAAGCGAGAAAGTGACAAAAGATAATAAAGTGATATACGCAATTTGTACAGTTCAAGGTCAGTTCCTCAGTAGCTCAGTTGTTAGAGCGGCCGTCGACAGATATGCAATTGAAATGCATGTACGGTCAGGGGATCGACTCCGTGTACAACATTAACCAAAAAACTGGTCTGATGAGGCTATGTGGTAATAGCCGAAACATATGTCACCAATTACCAGGTTAAATTGTTCCATTTGTTATCTTTGTCATGTTTGTTGAATAAAAAATAGCATTGATCAATAAGTAAAAATTTACAATATTGGTCTTTGCTAAAATGACTGTAAGTTCATAATGTTTAATTATAATAAAAATAATCAGTCGCAAAAATCAACTTTCTTAAACCATATGGAGAACACGCCAATTTCAAAAAATATGTGGCTGGCAACACCACAATTTTCGAAAAATAAAATCATAGCAAGTCTCTAAGCCAATGGCTTAGCAGCTGTGACAACAAGCGAGAAAGTGACAAAAGATAATAAAGTGATATACGCAATTTGTACAGTTCAAGGTCAGTTCCTCAGTAGCTCAGTTGTTAGAGCGGCCGTCGACAGATATGCAATTGAAATGCATGTACGGTCAGGGGATCGACTCCGTGTACAACATTAACCAAAAAACTGGTCTGATGAGGCTATGTGGTAATAGCCGAAACATATGTCACCAATTACCAGGTTAAATTGTTCCATTTGTTATCTTTGTCATGTTTGTTGAATAAAAAATAGCATTGATCAATAAGTAAAAATTTACAATATTGGTCTTTGCTAAAATGACTGTAAGTTCATAATGTTTAATTATAATAAAAATAATCAGTCGCAAAAATCAACTTTCTTAAACCATATGGAGAACACGCCAATTTCAAAAAATATGTGGCTGGCAACACCACAATTTTCGAAAAATAAAATCATAGCAAGTCTCTAAGCCAATGGCTTAGCAGCTGTGACAACAAGCGAGAAAGTGACAAAAGATAATAAAGTGATATACGCAATTTGTACAGTTCAAGGTCAGTTCCTCAGTAGCTCAGTTGTTAGAGCGGCCGTCGACAGATATGCAATTGAAATGCATGTACGGTCAGGGGATCGACTCCGTGTACAACATTAACCAAAAAACTGGTCTGATGAGGCTATGTGGTAATAGCCGAAACATATGTCACCAATTACCAGGTTAAATTGTTCCATTTGTTATCTTTGTCATGTTTGTTGAATAAAAAATAGCATTGATCAATAAGTAAAAATTTACAATATTGGTCTTTGCTAAAATGACTGTAAGTTCATAATGTTTAATTATAATAAAAATAATCAGTCGCAAAAATCAACTTTCTTAAACCATATGGAGAACACGCCAATTTCAAAAAATATGTGGCTGGCAACACCACAATTTTCGAAAAATAAAATCATAGCAAGTCTCTAAGCCAATGGCTTAGCAGCTGTGACAACAAGCGAGAAAGTGACAAAAGATAATAAAGTGATATACGCAATTTGTACAGTTCAAGGTCAATTCCTCAGTAGCTCAGTTGTTAGAGCGGCCGTCGACAGATATGCAATTGAAATGCATGTACGGTCAGGGGATCGACTCCGTGTACAACATTAACCAAAAAACTGGTCTGATGAGGCTATGTGGTAATAGCCGAAACATATGTCACCAATTACCAGGTTAAATTGTTCCATTTGTTATCTTTGTCATGTTTGTTGAATAAAAAATAGCATTGATCAATAAGTAAAAATTTACAATATTGGTCTTTGCTAAAATGACTGTAAGTTCATAATGTTTAATTATAATAAAAATAATCAGTCGCAAAAATCAACTTTCTTAAACCATATGGAGAACACGCCAATTTCAAAAAATATGTGGCTGGCAACACCACAATTTTCGAAAAATAAAATCATAGCAAGTCTCTAAGCCAATGGCTTAGCAGCTGTGACAACAAGCGAGAAAGTGACAAAAGATAATAAAGTGATATACGCAATTTGTACAGTTCAAGGTCAGTTCCTCAGTAGCTCAGTTGTTAGAGCGGCCGTCGACAGATATGCAATTGAAATGCATGTACGGTCAGGGGATCGACTCCGTGTACAACATTAACCAAAAAACTGGTCTGATGAGGCTATGTGGTAATAGCCGAAACATATGTCACCAATTACCAGGTTAAATTGTTCCATTTGTTATCTTTGTCATGTTTGTTGAATAAAAAATAGCATTGATCAATAAGTAAAAATTTACAATATTGGTCTTTGCTAAAATGACTGTAAGTTCATAATGTTTAATTATAATAAAAATAATCAGTCGCAAAAATCAACTTTCTTAAACCATATGGAGAACACGCCAATTTCAAAAAATATGTGGCTGGCAACACCACAATTTTCGAAAAATAAAATCATAGCAAGTCTCTAAGCCAATGGCTTAGCAGCTGTGACAACAAGCGAGAAAGTGACAAAAGATAATAAAGTGATATACGCAATTTGTACAGTTCAAGGTCAGTTCCTCAGTAGCTCAGTTGTTAGAGCGGCCGTCGACAGATATGCAATTGAAATGCATGTACGGTCAGGGGATCGACTCCGTGTACAACATTAACCAAAAAACTGGTCTGATGAGGCTATGTGGTAATAGCCGAAACATATGTCACCAATTACCAGGTTAAATTGTTCCATTTGTTATCTTTGTCATGTTTGTTGAATAAAAAATAGCATTGATCAATAAGTAAAAATTTACAATATTGGTCTTTGCTAAAATGACTGTAAGTTCATAATGTTTAATTATAATAAAAATAATCAGTCGCAAAAATCAACTTTCTTAAACCATATGGAGAACACGCCAATTTCAAAAAATATGTGGCTGGCAACACCACAATTTTCGAAAAATAAAATCATAGCAAGTCTCTAAGCCAATGGCTTAGCAGCTGTGACAACAAGCGAGAAAGTGACAAAAGATAATAAAGTGATATACGCAATTTGTACAGTTCAAGGTCAATTCCTCAGTAGCTCAGTTGTTAGAGCGGCCGTCGACAGATATGCAATTGAAATGCATGTACGGTCAGGGGATCGACTCCGTGTACAACATTAACCAAAAAACTGGTCTGATGAGGCTATGTGGTAATAGCCGAAACATATGTCACCAATTACCAGGTTAAATTGTTCCATTTGTTATCTTTGTCATGTTTGTTGAATAAAAAATAGCATTGATCAATAAGTAAAAATTTACAATATTGGTCTTTGCTAAAATGACTGTAAGTTCATAATGTTTAATTATAATAAAAATAATCAGTCGCAAAAATCAACTTTCTTAAACCATATGGAGAACACGCCAATTTCAAAAAATATGTGGCTGGCAACACCACAATTTTCGAAAAATAAAATCATAGCAAGTCTCTAAGCCAATGGCTTAGCAGCTGTGACAACAAGCGAGAAAGTGACAAAAGATAATAAAGTGATATACGCAATTTGTACAGTTCAAGGTCAGTTCCTCAGTAGCTCAGTTGTTAGAGCGGCCGTCGACAGATATGCAATTGAAATGCATGTACGGTCAGGGGATCGACTCCGTGTACAACATTAACCAAAAAACTGGTCTGATGAGGCTATGTGGTAATAGCCGAAACATATGTCACCAATTACCAGGTTAAATTGTTCCATTTGTTATCTTTGTCATGTTTGTTGAATAAAAAATAGCATTGATCAATAAGTAAAAATTTACAATATTGGTCTTTGCTAAAATGACTGTAAGTTCATAATGTTTAATTATAATTTTAGTGGTTATTAAAAGTGGATGACCTTTTTTTAGTCATAATTTCATAAAAAAAATGAGATTTGCAAAATAAAACTTCTAGCGTGTCTAAAAAACTTGATTTTGCAGTTAAAACTGCTACAATGGCAACGCTGCGCATCAGTCACATCTCGACGAATAAGAACAACGCAAACTCTCACAGATTATATTATTTTGCAGAGTTTGATCAGCCAAACTGTCATCGCCAAGTGCATCGCTTGTATTATTATTGATCTCTTGCGTATGCAATGAGGGGTCAATAACCTCGGGTATTCTCTTCGGTGCATTCTCCGTACTTACAATATCAACAGCATAATTAACAGCATCACGAGGGAAGAGTGTTTAAGAGAGACACGTCGAATTATACTGCACGCATCACAAATATAATCTTTGTTATTATTTTCAGTAAAGTCTACACCATGTCACAAAACTCTACGTACGGATGAATTTCTTTTGACAAAATCTTAATATATGTATTTATATCAATGAGACGGAATTTTTTGGACGTCAAATGTTTCTTTTATATCATTTTTATGATAAAAAGTAAAAACTTAAACGGATTCAATCCAAATTATAAAAAGCTCAATATAGAAACATAAATATACTTTATGGCGAAAGTACTCTTTTTCGCTTATTGAGAACAAAAGAAATCACAATTTTGCTCGAATAACGGTAGTTCACATTCATACATGCATGCATTCAGCAATTATCTGTGATCAGCGTTGTACGTACGTACACATGATCACAATACATTTTTATATGTTTGTACATAAAATAAGTCATTTATTTATTTATTTATTAAAATTAGTCAAAAAATACAATTTTAAAAACTAATATAAAATACGAGTACTAGCTACCAGGGCTTACGACTCGGCTATACTAAAAGGATAAACTACATTGTTTTATGAATTTTTCAAGATACTCTAGGTTTTTTTTGGGTACAATGCTTAAGTAACTGGCATGGATCGATGTTTCCAAATATTTGGTTTCTTGTTGAGTTGAACATCGGACAGTGAAGTAAAAGATGGTCGGTAGAGGCGGGACCCTGGCAAAACTGGCATGGCAGCGCACCGCTGCCTTGTAGTAGATGGGCATGGGAGAAACTAGTGTGACCCATACGTAGTCTGACGAACAGTGTTGTCTGTGAGCAGGAAGAGGAAGGTGGGAAGCGTGGCTTGGAGCCGTCCACGTTAAATTGTTTATAACGATGCGTCATGTTCTCCCAAGCTGTTTTTCTGTCCATTTCAAGTTTTAGATGCAATAACCTTAGGGTATCTTTTTTTCGTCCGTTCTATAAATGCGAAGAGGGGCTGTGCGAGCCTCGTTTGCAATTTTGTCTGCATACTCATTTCCTTTGATGCCTACATGACCTGGAATCCACATTATCTTTATTTTATTAGGAGATTTGATGCAAATACTATATTCCTAATATCGGATATAAGATCACTGTTGTAGTTGATGTTTTGCAAACCATTTACAACTGATTTACTGTCAGTGCATATCACAAATTTGCCTTTGTTTTTGTGAGAAAAATCGGTGGCCAGTTTTACTGCTAAGGCTTCTGCAGTAAATACAGAACAGTAGTGTGAAAGCAGGCCTGTGGTTATAGTACGTTCGTCATGAGACACAACGGCAAATGATGTGATATCCTCTGATTTTGATCCATCCGTGTATAAAAACTGCCAATTATTGTTGCTGAAGTTGTGTTGGACGTCGCCGAAGATTTGGCGGTATGTTTTCGCATCAGTTATGCATTTCGGAAATGCATCAAAGTCATGTATGAGGGACGAGGTTTTAAAATGCCATGGTGGTTCGCTATGATATTTTTTAAGTTTCGGCATTAAATTTGAATTTAAAGAGCGAGCAAATTCAATGCAGCGTCGAATGGTAGACTTAGTGCGATATGAGCGCTTGTGGTTAAAGGCGTTGACTACATCTTTTGATAAAATCGAGTTACAAGAGTTGAATAACTTTGGAATAAGCTTGAATGTCATCGACGAAGTCCTCTCAGAGATGGATGGAAGGCCGGCTTCTGCCAGTATACACTTAATTGGTGAAGTAGGAAATGCGTTGATGCTTCGACGTACGGCTGTGTGGTAAGAAGCGTTTAGAAGCATTATATTTGAGTTTGCACACCATCCGTAGATCGGCAGGGCATAGTCAATTTTCGATAGGATAAGAGACCTAGTTATATCGATTAAAGTAGAAATATGAATTATGCAGTTCTTAGTTGATAAATACTTTACAATGTTAAGTCTGGTAGCTAGACTTTTCTTAATATACGTACAATGTGGTCTAAAAGTAAATCTAGAGTCAAAGAATACACCTAATATTTTTAAAGAATCAACTGCAATAATATTTACATTATTGAAACTTAAACTAGGGAAAGAGCAGTTTTTTTTCTTACATATGTGTAATAATTTACATTTATCAAAAGCTATATTAGCACCGGAGCACTCACTCCAGTTTTGGATATCTGACAAAATTTTCGAAAAAGTAGCTATGACCGCATTGTTGTCAGAAACTTTTGTAAAAATGATTGCATCATCCGCGTAAGTGGAGTGTTCAATTTTTTTATATTTAGCAAAAATTTTACTAAGCTCGTCAAATGCGATTATGAAAAGCACTACAGATAATGGAGAACCTTGAGGAACCCCGTTATGCAAAGGAAAAACATTTGAATGACTGGAGTTGATTCTGACTCGGAATTTACGATTTGTCAAAAAGGCTTTAACGAAGTTAAAGATTTTCAGACCGACTTTCCAATTCGCGAGTTGCTGCAGGACTATATGCACACCAATGCGATCGAAGGCTTTTTCAAAATCTGTAGCCAAAATGGACACGTGATTTTTTGTAGAAAGAGCATTTGACACGAAGTGTTGCAGATGTAAGAGGACATCAATGGTGCCATGGCTCCTTTTGAAGGCAACTTGGTTTGGGCTAATTAGATTTTTGGAGGAAATAAACCACAGCAAACGTCTGGCAATTATTTTTTCAAGAATCTTGCCCATGCAGGGAAGGAGGGATATTGGACGAAAGTTTCCAATTTCGGAGGAAGCTTTGTTAGCTTTTAAAATTGGAATGACTATTGCAGTCTTCCAAGATTGTGGGTAAATACCAGTGATAAAAATATTATTATATAATTCTAGGACTTTATTTACAGTACCTAGGGGCAGATTGCGCAACATCGGGTAACAGATACGGTCAAAACCAGGAGTTTTGCCTTTCGCATTTTGAAGAGCCGATCGAAATTCAATTAAGGTAAATTTAGATTCTATTTTTTTAGCATGCGGGGACGTGTTTCTTGGTGAATAAGGAGTTTGAAGGGAAGATAGTTTAGAAGAAATGAAATTAGGGTGAAAGTTGATGTCTTCAGACAAGTAAGAAAAAAAAGAAGCGAAGGAATTAGCAATTTCAACTGAATCAGTGATAACTGTGTTACCCACGTTAATGGCTTTAACAGAAGGGGATTTATTGTTACCCACGAGCGCTTTAATTTGTCCCCAAATCTTTTTAGGTGTAGAATTAGGAGTGATGTTAGAAGTGAGCTGTTGTAGACTAGCTGCCTTAGCGGACTTAACTGCTTTTCTAAATATAGCATTCGACTTTTTAAATGAAATCAGATTATTCGTGGTTCTAAAGCGCTTGTAAGCATGCCAAAAATCTTGTTTTATTTTGCGGAGAGAATGAAGTTCGCTATTCCACCATGGAATGATGGCTTTAGTGAGAAGAGGTTTTGTTTGTGGGATAGATTTATTGGCAGCTGCACGTATAGCTCGGCTTAATTTAGCAGAGTCACGGTTGATGTTGTTCGAAGAACTATATGATTTAAGATGTAATTCGGAAAATTTTTTGAACTGTGTCCAGTTAGCGATATCTGTTTTAAATTTTATTTGAGGTTTTATAGAATCTATTTTAGTATTAAGAAGAAAATTTGTGACGATAGGAAAGTGGTCGCTGCCATGAAGGTTCCCAAGAGCTTGCCATGAAGATTTAGGAGCAATTTGAGCAGAACAAAATGTGAGGTCCACATGAGTAAAAGTATTGTGTGTGGAAAAGTGGGTGGGGGAACCGTCATTTAATATAATTAAGTTCTGGCAAAAGACAAAATCTTCAATTATTTTACCTCTAGCGTTGGCAGCTACCGATCCCCATAAAGGGCTCCAAGAATTAAAATCACCTGTTAAAAAATATGGAGTTGTGACTTGACGAGCACAGGAAAATAATTCCCTACTGGAGAAGTCTTGTTGAGGAGGAATATAGGTGTTGATTATAGTGAAAGAAAATCCAAAGTTGATTTTAACAGCAATTGTGGACAAAGATGAGTTTATAATTCGAAAATAGTGCGGAATATGTTTTTTTACTAGTAATGCAATGCCTTGCTTAGAAGAAATGTTGGAATTCAAGTTATGGAAGTAGCCGGAATACTGTTTCGGCGAAATTATATTACTAGAATTAAACGGAAGATGTGTTTCCTGAAGGGAAATTACGTCAGGGTTAAGATCTTTTATAAGTAATTGAAGTTCAGTATAATTATTTAAGTAACCTTTAAGGTTCCACTGCAAAATTTTAAACATTAATATTCAAAGAAGAAAAAAAAAAGAATTGAATAATTTAAATTAAGCATATGTGCAAAAACATAATTAACTATGTTGTACGAAAATTTTGTTTTTTCAAGGTTATGAAATTTTAAAATAGTTTAAGTTTGTTTGTTTTTTTGAGATTGTTAAGAAAGTATTAGGATTAGAATTCGTCTTCAGACATTATAGTTGTGGTATTGTCAGTATGAGAAGAAGACAAAAAATCATCTTCTATTGCGTTAGACTGAGGAGTAGAGCTTAAGTTATGAGAAGAAGTAGGCGAGGAGAGAAAAGAATTATTTTGTATGTATGTGAGTAGTTGTTTACGTGGAGGCTGTTTTTGTGTTGATTTATCGATTGAGTATGAGGATGGAATTGAGGAAGAATTGCTTAAGACAGTGTTAAGAGGAGCAGTTTTATTGTTAGAAAGAGAGTTGTGGTTAAGAGCGAGATCATTTTCTGGTTCTCTTTGAACTGGATTTGGAGCGATTTTTTCTGTGTTCTTTTGCTTTGAAGTTTGGTTTGAGGGAGAAGACTTATTAATATTATTCTTTGTAATTGGGGTAATGTTATGTGATTTTGTTATTGAAGCATAACTGGCGGTTGTGGTGGAAGAGGGGGAAGATGGGAAAAGAGATCTGTGGGTGTTTTTGGCTTCGCGCATTGAACATTTTTTTTGTGTTTTGATTTTTAAGACTTCTTTTTGTTGTATGTACTTTGTACATTCTTTTGAGGAGGCTGAATGTTCGGCAAAGCAGTTGGCGCAAGAAGTTCGGATGCATGTTTCAGGGGAGTGAGGGGGTAGGTTGCAGTTTACGCATATTGGTGAATTATTACACCGCTTAGCGGTATGGCCAAGTAATTGACATGACTTGCAACGCATGGGGTTTGGGACGTACTCTCTGATTTGAACAGAATGCCAAGATATATCTATTTGCTGAGGGAGATGGTATCGGTCAAATGTGAGTAGCACTACACCAGAAAAAACTGTTTTACCGTCGGTTAATCTATTAAATTTATAAGCACCGACTACACCCTGAGAGCTAAGTTCTTTGATAATTTCTTCTTCAGAGACATTTTTTAAGCAGGGGGCGTAAACAGTTCCCTTAGTAGAATTTAAAGTCACATGAAGAGAACACTTAATGGCGCACACTCCAAACAATTCCTTAGCTGACAAAAATCTGTTAGCGATTGTAGCATTGTTGACTAGAAGCAACAAATTACCATCACGTAGCTCAGAAATAGAAATAATGTCTTTACTTATCAAGTGAAGCGCTCTTTGAACAGCGAAACAACAGCTGAAACTACCACAAATTTAGGGTTTTGCAATTGAATCGTTGGAAGAGCAGGAAAGTCAGTGACAACACTTTGACGAGTGCGTTTTTTCTTACCAGGAGGGCTCTCAGCTAGCAAGGCAAACCGGTTTTCCCCAAGATTAGGGGGCCCAGGGGGCATGATTACGACACACAACCGCCGGTCAAGTGCGAACTTAGGTTACCGAAAGCGAAAGAGAAAAAACGAACTTAGGTTACCGAAAGCGAAAGAGAAAAAAGGAAAACACTGAGCAATGAAATGAAATATGCGGAGCGCACGTGAAAAAAGGAAATAGCCGAATGCTAGAGAAACAGTCGAAGACTGAAAATATGTCAAATTAACCTTCTGCTTGAAAAAATTAAGTAAAAGTTCAACAAATCGATGAAAATATGCAATAATCGATCGTACGTACATCAATTTGATTGAGTTTTACACACTCTAAATGGTAAAATTCTTTGCATTTTGCTCAAAGAATTTTTTCTTGACCGCGATCAACTTTTAATCCGCACGCGCACGGTATTATAAGAAAAAAATTACAACTTAAGAAAATTTTCGAAAAAGAAAGCAGGATTGAAACACATCAGAGCACAAATAAAAAGTTTAGCATTGCAACTTGGCAAACTAATTAAGCACCAAACACTCTCTTAGTTCTTAAGACTTGAGAAAAATTTCAAACTACATATGTATATCGTTTTCAAATGAAAGGCCCCATTTCTTAACTTAATTCTATCTACTTCGATACATTTATTTTGGTGTGATACATTTTTTTTATGGCTGCGAAAACAATGATCAAATTGTGAAATTGCCATTTCTCATTCGTTTGTACGCTTGCATTGATAGGGGTGTTCCCGTAAGCAAGCTCGAAAACTTTCGAGCCTTACATGCTTTTCGAGTTTTCGCGTTTAGACAAACACCCTTACTGTAAAATTATACTGGTGAAATTCATTGAAAGGCATGGCACAGCCTTTAATATTTATAAACGTTATAATAAGAGAACTAACAACGCAGTCGTTATGAAATAAAGTATAAAAGTGGGCGCAATAGTACATGTGGGAGTTCCACCTCTCATACAAAAAAAAAAAAAAACGTTAAATGTTATGTTTAGTGTGCTATGTGAATATTTTTTTTTTTTAAATTAGAGATGTAGTGTGGTGTAGAGATGTCGGTTACTATAAGAATTGCAATGATATGGGATTTCATTAGTGAGCATGGCATCTCGCATACAAGCACATATGTACATAAAAATAACAAATTAATTTGATAATTTTTTTAGCTTCAAGAAAAACTATGGCTAAACGATGTTATCTTATATTTTCGGGTCTGCTGAACACGATGGTGATAGTTGTTTTGTTATACAGTGGCTGAGTATCTTGGTAGCATCAAAAAACTCCCAGAAAACAGCGAATCACCCGAATGTATCACATTTAAACTTGAATTGAGCTTGAGTTTTGGCCTTTTTGCGAGGGTTTTTCATTTTTCTATTGCTCTGATCTTCTGATAAAAAATACTGGAACATCGGGACTGGTCAAAATTTCTTCGTCTGTTTTTGAACGACAATGCTAAGAGCATTATCCCAAAAACAGAAATTTATTCCTCAAGTTTACCTCACTTGAACCCAAATTGGCGCTGTTTTTTCGCTGTTTTCTGGGAGTTTTTTGATGCTTCAAGATACTCAGCCACTGTATAACAAAACAACTATCACTATCGTGTTCAGCAAACCCGAAAATATAAGAATCGATACCAATAGTCCGTATCTCATGCGGAATAATTTTTTGGGAAGAGTTATCATCACTCGCAAATAAATTGAATGAAATTAATTCATAAATCGGACATTAGCGACTTCTAAATATAAATATTTTTTAATAAAATTTTAAATGCCTTATTTTTTTACATAACACTAACTACTTTTCATATTAGCAACATCAAAATCGAAAACTCGATTTTTTTTTGGTCACTCTAATATATATATGTGCAAATCCGCCAAATTAGGCCTTTTAGCTAGCCTCGTTTTTTTTTTTTTTTGGAGTACTTGGCTATATTTGCGAATTTTTGCTTAAAAGGCATTGAGCGTGGTAATCAAGTTGATGCTATTTATACAGATTTTGCAAAAGCATTCGATAGGGTTTCACATACGGTCCTGATAAATAAACTTAACTGTATGGGTTTTCACCCTCAGATTCTAAGTTGGCTCAAGGATTATCTTTCTAATCGCAGACAATTTGTCAAGATTGGTTCAACAGTATCTAAGGAAATTTTTAACTATTCTGGAGTTCCACAAGGTAGTCACTTAGGACCTCTTCTCTTCATTATATTTATTAATGACCTCCCTAACAGAGTAAGATACTCTAATTGTCTGTTATATGCCGATGATTTGAAAATATTTGGGCCTATTAGAACGTATATAGATTCAGTTCTATTACAAATGGACCTAGACAGTGTAGGACAGTGGTGTGAGGATAATTACTTGTATTTAAACATATCTGTGTAAGAGTATTAGTTTTCATTTATTAATTAAAATTCAAGGAGGAACAATTAAAATTCAAAGGGAGACATAGTTAAAATTGCATTTTAGTTAAAAACAACATGAAATGTTACATATAAAGTTAAATAAAAAAAATAGCTATCTAAATTTCAATTGAACAACCTTTATTAAGAGTTTAAGATAGCCTTAGCTTCAAGAAAAACTATGGCTGAACGATGTACTCAAAAAAAAAAAAACGAGGCCAGCTAAAAGGCCAAATTTGGCGGATTTGCACATATATATCATTATAAAAATAGGCAATCTCTAAACGGTTGCACCACTTTTTCTCAGCCATAGCACAACGTAATCGCTCAATTTTTTTTTTGTTGGAAAGGTTGTGAAGAGAAGGGGGGACATGTATACTTTGTTTTTCAATAGTAGGCGGTGCCACGCCCCTAAAAAGGAAAAACGTTTCCTTGGCTAAACTAATGGACCGGTTTTGATGAAATTTTGTTTGAAGATAGATTGAATCCTAAGAAAGATTATTAGAAACTCTGATTTCTAAAAAGGCGCCTGGAATAGCCTCAAATGTGAAAAAACGCTATCACGGCTGTGCCACTGCATCGATTTTGATGAAATTTGGAAACACGAAAATACGTCATTACTACTAAGCTAGCAGACCGATTTTGATAAAATTTTGTTAGAATATAGACTGAACCCTAAAAAAGATTTCTAAAAACTCAAATTTTTTTAGGAGGAGTGGGAGCACCTCTAAAAGGAAAAGGAGTTTTCTCTACTAAGCTAATGTGCCCATTTTGATGGAATTTGGTACAGGGATAGTTTGAACCCTGAGGCAAGCTATTTGCTATTTAAAGTAGGAAAATATGTTTTCACAGCTAAGCTAATGAACCGATTTTGATGAATTTGGTATGAAGATAGATTGCGCCCTAAGTAAGAGAAAGAGATTGTGGTAGAGATGTAGTAACATGGTACTATGATCTAAATTTTTGGACCAATGACAAAAAATTACTCTTTCCAGTTCACTTTTTGAATACTATAATGGGAAGTCCATAAATTACGTGAGTCAAAATAGGGGGGAGAGGGTCCGGAAAAATCTCACCAAGTCTCACAAAGAAGGAGGGGGGTCAATAAAAATCTCACGTAAACTTTTTGATACAGAGACTAAGCATTATTATAGCAGATTACATTTAAAAATTACAAGTCAAGTCTCATGGATGGGAGGGGGGGGAGGGGTCCCGTCAGAACTCACCAAATCTCATCAAGGGGAAGAGAAGGGGGGGGGGTACGAATTTTCAAAAATACACCTCACGTAATTAATGGACAGCCCGTAATCGAATCTTAGAGTTGAGACATGCAACAGCTTCTTACTCTTTGTTTGTGAGAGAGTGAGGATTATCTATACATCCATCCTTTTTTAACTGCCATAACACAACACAATCGCTTAGTTTTTTTTTGTTGTAATAGTTATGAAGAGGACCAGTGCAGAATGTGAAGTTTTTTTAATAGTAGGCGGAGCCACGCCTTCAACAGGAAAATACGTTTCCACGGTTAAACAAGTGGACTAATGTTGGTGAAATTTGGTTTGGAGATTATACCCTAAAAAGAGGTATTAAAATCTTCAAGTTCTTTAAGGAGGCGTGGCATCGACACTAACGGGAAAGAAGGGTATCTCGGCTGTGCCACTACACCGATTTCGATGAAATTTGGTATGTAGATAAGTGAGTGAACGGTACCACGTCCCTAACAGGTAAAAATATTTTACTACTAAGCTAATGGACCGATTTTGATGAAGTTCAGATATAAATTGAACTCTGAGGAAACGTATTTGTTTTAAAATGGAAGGTGCCACCCCTACAATAGGAAAATATGTTTAAGCAACTTAACTAATAGACCGATTTAGATGAAATTTGGTATTGAGATAGATTGCAGCTTTTTTTTTATGTGGTTGGTGCCACACCCTTTACAGGAAAATATGTTTCTTTAGCTAAACTAATTGACTGATTTTGATGAAATTTGGTATAGAGATATGTATATTGAACTCTAAGAAGATATAGATATAGGGATAGGGCAACATTTTAGCATGATTTTTATTTTAAAAAGCTCTTTTTTATATCAGTTTTTTAATATCAAAAGCATTTTTAATGGTTGAATTTCAACCACTGGGCGAACTCTAGTTAATTGAATAAGCTGGTTTTAAACTTCAAGCTAAATAGCTAAGAAGGCTATAATAGCTGTAGTAGCTGTACTCTATTATTAAGCAAAAAAATGTTTAATGTTATAAGTATTTAGTGTGTCATAAGAGCAATCTTACAATTAATAAAATTTGGTATAGAGATGTCAGTAAGCATAAACTTTGAAATTAAATGAATTTCGATGGGATTGGATGCGTGGGCGTGGCATTTCTCATATTAACTAATAGCTGTAAGCGTTGAATTTTTGGATTTTTTTGATATATTGTGACTTACAATTTTTTAATTTACCAAGATTTTTCAACATTTCAACACGAGGTTTTCAACCTGTTTCAATTTTTTTTCGACATTTTCAACCTCCAACATTTTTTTCGAGTATTTCTTTTTTCAACATTTTAAAATTTTTTTTTTGACTTTTCAATTTCTTTCAATTTTTCGACTTTTGAGCCTTATATTTATAGATACAAAATTAAATTAAATTAAATCAAAACTATTGCCTTTTCCCGATCTAGTCTCTGTCTTCTTTAAAGTTTAGTGAAGTCGTCAATTGATTGATACGAAGGCTTTCCAACTTGAATCTCGTGATGTATCGTCTCTCTTTGTCTAATATTTTTACGTCGTCTAGCCCTGCAGAATGACGGTTGTCTATTAAATGTTGTCCTAGTGCTGTTGTATTTCTTTTCTTTCTATGTCTGAAGCTCGTTTCTGTAAAAAAATCGGCAAGTTACCGATTTGTGTGACGTCAAACTGTTTCGATCCTGAGTTACCGATTTCGTGACAACTGATGTTTCTGTACGTTGTAATCGTTTCAAAATTTGGTCCGTGATGGAAAATAACACAAATTGAGAAGAGACGTTGTGAAATTGAATCAAATAAAACCTGTTTATTTACATTTGTTTATTTACTTTTCAAATTTTATTTGGAATTATTTTCAGAAACGGAAATAATTTGACACTTAGTGATGTGAAATGAAAAGTAAACATATATTTGCAACCGGTTACTTTTGCGTTGCTTTAACAAATATTTTTTTTTGTTTAAGTTTCTGACTGTTATTATACACGTTTTAGTTTTAAAACACATTATCTTGGAAACTAAAATGTTCTAAAATAAACAAAAAGATTATAATCAGTAAAAAATTCAACTTCAGCTAAAGTACCCGGTTTTAAAAATTTATATTGAGTACTTGTTTCTTCATATTTACACAACATTACTGACATTTTTTAGAATCGGTAAAATTCTCACTTACTGGAGAGTCAGTGACAAAACTGACATTTTAAATCGATTCACATTTCTTACAGAAACACTTTTTGAAAAGGTTCTATTGGAATGAAATTGGAGAATGTGACAACTTATCGATTTGAAACGAATAAATTGAAACCGAAGTCGATTCAAATATTTACAGAAACAGTGCAGGTGAGAGTGAGAGTGACGTCAAATCGGTAATAAGATCGTTACGAGTTACAGAAACGAGCTTCTGCTTTGTGTTCAGCAATTCTTATTCTCAGTTCTAGCGTCTAATTTTTTGGGCACGCTAGCAGTTTTTTTTTTGCAAATCGATGTTTTTTTATAAAATTATGACAAAAAAAAAGAAAAATATCAACATTTTCCTAACTCTCATATAGATATCACTGGTCAACACTAGTTTTGGTGCCTAGAAGCTGCACTTTTTTTTTAACTAAGGACCTTATATTGATTACATTACATATTAGCAAAAATTTTCATATCCTACGTGTAGTTTTCTAGATTTTGCCTTGTAAAAAAAAAGTTTACATGAAAAACAATTAACAATATTTAAATAAAACTTTCTTTTTCTCAACTTTCATGAATGAGGTGTAGTGAGAATATCACTTTGCATCCTCCAGCAATAGTCAGCCATCATGTGGCGATTTAATCGGCCATGGTATCTGTCTTCCATAGTCTTTAGATTCTGGTGATACCGCTCCCCTTGTTCTTTGTAATAGGATCAAAGATTGTCTGGGAATTGGTCAAGATGACTGTGAAGGTAATGCACTTTGATGGACATATTACATCGCAAGTAATTAAAGTGCTCTAGCATGTAATTTACAACTTTGGAGTAGTTACTTGACTTGTAATTTCCGAGAAAGTTCTTAGTAACTTCAACAAGCGCAGTCCACGCAGGTCGTTCCAAATTGTTCATTGAACTAAAGAAATCTGTATCTTTTATTTATATTCTTATTTGTGGGTCATCTAAAACTCCCGCTTTTATCTTGTCTATGCTCAGACCAGGAAATTTTCTCATTATATAAGAAAAACATTGGCCTATCTAGCGCTTTAACAAATTGTTTCATAAGGCCTATCTTTATGTGCAAAAGGGGCAATATAATTTTGTCTTTTGAAAACAAATTTGTATTTATAATATTTTGCTTTCCCACCTAATTCGTCTCACTTCCGGGCCAATCTCTATTTACCTAGTGTTGATGCTTGGCACAGACAAGTAAAGCATGAGTATGTGATGTGTCCACTTTGCTGTCCTAATAAGAAAATAATCATTTTTAGATCAACACAAATACTCCATTGGTGTTAACTATATTTGATTTTGTCTAGCAAAAGTGAAATATTTTGATATTTTTCCTTTGAGCAATGAATGAGCAATAGGAACTGAACCAAATTTGTTGCCATTGTGTAAAAGGACACCATTAAGACTTCCCTTAGAGCTGTCTATAAAGAGACGCCATTCACTTGCATGGTATTTCGAAAGCCCCATTTCGAGAATAAGGCCTTTCACATGAGAACAAAAAACAACATCATTTTCCGATTCAAAAAATGGTAGCAAGTCTTGCTCTCTTGTTCGATAGAACGTCATTTTTGTACCTGACGCCAACAAGTTTTTTTTTTCTTTTAATCTAGAAGCCAAATCCTCTGCAGATTCTTTAGAAAGTTCAAGATCCCTTATCAAATCATTTAATTCTTCTTGGGTAAAAGGTTTTGGCTCTGTAGATGATATTCCTTCGAAATCACTGTCGCTACTCACTTCAATTTTTTTTTCCATTTGTTGACCTGTGTATTTATTTAGGTGACTAAATATGTGTTGCGCTTACGTCAACTCATCAACTACCTCTATCAGAGGAAATCGACTTTAGAGAACACTGCTTGAAATTCTGTGTTGAGCTATGCAATAGACTGATAGCAAAATTTGATTTTGAAAATGAATTTCTGAAAGATGTGAAACTGTTGGCTTCAACGAATGTTTTAAATAAATATCAACCATCCTCAGCACAATTAAGAAGTATTTTAACAAATCTAATATATATTGAAGAGTTGCAGAAAGATGATGATTAATGAACAATTTAATAAATTTAAAATTAACTGCTGACACCGATATTGAAACATATTGAGAGTAAATTTTTAGAATTAAAAAAAACAACAAGGGAAGTGAAGCGTTTCCTTTTTTGAGAAAACTTGTTTCAGCTGATCTTTGTATACCAGTAGCTACAGCAAATGTGCAAAGAATAGTTCCCCAAATCAATTTAAATAAATCCAAAATTAGAAATAAACTTAAAATTCCAGCACCATGCGGTGTTTTAAGAACTAAAGACCTCCTTAAAAAATGCGACAGCTTGCACTAAGTTTGATGTATCGAATGAAATGAATAAAAAAATTAACAAATCAGTTTATGATTAACAATGAAATTGATTTTAATTGAAAATAATGTGAATTAAATATTTAATTTTACAAGAACTGTTTTTTGTTTATTTTACTGAGTTTGATGTTAAGTAGCGGGTGTTATGTAATTTTGAATGAATTGTTGTTTTTATGTTTAATAAAAAAAAGTTCCTTTCGAAAATAATGTTTTTTTCCGCAAATCAGTGTAAGTAATTGTTGAGTAATATAATGACCAAAAAAAAGTCACCAACTTTTAATAACCACTAAAATTTTATATTTTCCAAAAAATCTGGTTTATTTTGGACGCAGAAGTTTTTTGTAGTTTTTTTTAGAATTTGCAGTTTTTCCTAAAAAATTCTGGCAACATTGGTTCCAATGTATTCAAGTTCACATTTCTGGTTGTCTCTTCCGTTGCATTTAATTTCATTAACAACATTGTTTTCTTTCTCCTTCTCTATTTTGTCCTTTGTGTTAGTAAAAACACTTAACACTTTCCATATTTTTTTGACTTTTTCAACCTCATTGAACTTCTTTCGACTTCATTCAACTTTTTTTGTGTTTCAACTGTTTCCACATTTTTCAAAAGCTTTCAACATTTTTTAACATTTTCCATATTTTTCAATTTTTCAACCTCATTCATGTACTTTCAACGTTATACAACTTTTTTCAAGTTTTTCCTCTTTCAACTTTTTTTTAAAAATATTTCCAACGTTTTTTCAACTCTTTCAGCCATTTCCACCTGTTTCAAAATTTTTCAACCTTTTCCATTTTTTTATCGACTTTTCCAACATTTTTTGGCATTTTCAACCTTTCCCACATTTTTCATTTTCCAACTTTTAATCAGTTTTCAACTCATTCGATTTTCTCAACCTCTTTCAACAATTAAATTTTTAAATATGTATTTTCCAAATTTTTATACCCTACACGGAGGGTATATTCTCTTTGTCATTCCGTTTGTAACACATAGAAGGGGGCGTGACCAGTATGGAAAAGTATGTAAATTCTTGATCAGCGTCACCACTTGAGATCATTTAGCGATGTCCGTCTGTCTGTCTGTCCGTCTCTTGAAATCAGGTTTACGGGAAAACAAAGAAAACAAATTGAGAGAAACTTTCACACACAGGTCACACCTTCTTGCAGGCATTTTGCTATTGAAAATGGGCGAAATCAGTTTACAGACACGCCTACCACCCATACTCTATGTAAAATTACCAAGGCCCATTTTGAAAAAAAAAGTTGCAGCGATTTTGATGAAATTTGATGATTTGATGCATATGTAAACAAGATTAGAATTAGGCTAGGTTTCAAGTTTTTAAAGTTTCCTACAGGGGCGTGGCCTAAATTTTATCCTTTTTACTACCATATCTTGTAATGCGATGAAATTTGGTAAACGGATATATAACAAATATATCTTGAATTGTGATAAAAGTGCGCGGAATCGAAAAAGTGGGCGTAGCACTTTTCAACTGTTAAACATATTGATTTCGAATATCTCAAAATTGGCAAAAACGATTTTCATAAAAATTTAGGAGATGATGCCATTGAAAGCAGGTATCAATACAAGCTCAGCCACTTTACTAAAAAAAAACTCGTTGAAAGGCGTGGCACAGACCACAATATTTTTAAACGTTATATTAAGAGAACTAACAACATAATCGTTAAGAAATTTAAAAAGGTATCTACCTTTATATACTTGCTATATATAGCATCGTGGCACCTCCCATACAAATAAAATACGCTAAGTCGCATATTTATCGAAAAATGCGAGCAATCATACTTAAAGTTGGTGCAAGAGTTTTGTTTATGGAAAGCTATTTTTGGATCAAAACCGGACTGGATTGTAGTAGTGGATGTGTTACCGCCTTAAATTTTAAGCAAACTATACAAGCCATTGTGATAAAATTTGGTACGTGGATTTCGATCTCGAATATAATTTACTGAACCAAAAGTAGGCGGAATTGTTGAAGTGGGCGTGGCATATTTTAACTTTTTCATTCTTACTCGATTTTTTCAACATTTTCCATATTCTTTCGACTTTTTCAACCTTATAACTTTTTCCAATACATTCTATATGTATTTATACGACTTTTTCAACTTCTTTCAACTTTCTTCATCAGTTCCTTTATTTTTTCGACTTTTTCATCAATTTTGAATTGTTTCAACATTTTTCGACCTCTTTATACTTTTTTAGAGTTATTCAACCTATCTCAACTTTTTTCAACAATTTCCATACATATGGTATATTTTCGACTTTTTCAACATATACCAACTCCTGTCAACCTTTTTTTACATTTCACATTTTTTTCGACTAATTAAACCTTTCCAACGTCTTTTTAACATTTATTTAAAATCTACTTTCAGTGCAGTGTAGGGTATGTGAGTTTTGGCCTGGCCGAAGATAACATCTCAACTTGTTTTTATTTATCAGGCTTCATTCAATTCAATTAAGCGCAAAGTAAATTTTACAATTTTTTGATTTGAAGAAAGTGTCTCAGCGTTGCGATTTGACCAACAAAATAATTAATTTTGCACTACTAAAGAAATTTTTTAAAAAAATATGAAAATCCATTATGTATTGAGGAAATAACGACAATTTAAAAATGTCCTTTCGAAATTTTGTAATCTTAATATGTATATAAAATCAAATGACGATAACTTTGAAAATTGTGGCTTTTCAGCAAAATAAAAAAATATTGGTCTCTTGAAATTGAGCTTAGAATGATACCTGTAAGTTTGATGACATTGATGTGATCCGCCTTAGTCGATTTGAAAAATGATGTGAATTTATAAAAAAAATGTTGCTTGCATTGATGTTAATGACTTGTTATGACTTTTCTTTAAGCATATGTATAATCAATATTTTTATAATGAAATTTTCTATAAGATAGGAGAGCTAACTTCTTTTAGCCCATATAATTAATTCCAGATAGAAGGCTTCAAAGTTGGAATTTGAAATATACAAAAAAAAGAAGAGATTTTTAATAATTGAACATTTTTATATTGAACTTTTTTAGTAATTTTCATTCAATAAACATGACGAAGATAACAAGTGGATCAATTTAACCTGGTAATTGGTAGCATATGTTTCGGCTATTACCACGTACATATATACATATTCATATGCACATACATAGCCTCATCAGACCAGATTTGGTTAAGTTGTACTGAGATTCGAACACCCGACCACACCATGCATTTTTATTTTTGAATTGCGACGGCCGCTCTAACACTTGAGCTATTGGGTATGTGACCTTGATGTATACAAAGTGCGTGCAAAGGGATTTTTTTAAACTATTTTCAATCATAACAATATAAAAAATTGATTTGGCTGACAATTGAAGTTCTTACAAGCATTTATGTGAAGTAATTTGCCATTTATGTATATTAGGGTGGTTCTTATATTGATTTTTTTTTTGAATTTTCGACCGGGCACCATCTCAATTGATTATCTACCATAAGAAACTATTTCTGTATTTTTTTAAATTTTCTTAATTAATATTTAGGGGTCGCTACCAATGTTAAAATTTTGTATGTGCTAAATAGCTTAAAAACACTTTTTTAATCGCTAACTTATTTTTTAGGGAAAGGGAGGGGGTGAGGCTTTCTGCATTCTATTTATCTTTGATATACGCTAATAAAATGTACCAGAGTCAATACGCCGGATTGAAGTTATAGTGTCCATACAATGTTTTTTTCTGAAAGTTTGACTTATGGTAGCGACCTCTAAAGCTTTTATAAAAGTAAATTAAAAAAATACGTATTCATTATTTTAGGGCAGAGAATCATATGACCGAAATTCGAAAAATAAGGACCACCCTAATGTATATGGAAAATTGGGGCTAATCGAAAAAAACCATTGCGATATTCGGATTCTACGGAAATTTTCACTGAAGAAAATGTCATCGCCATTCGTTGTGAAAAATCTTGTTATATCCTGTCATATTTCTCGTATGTATGATATTAATCGCTCATATCACATTAATATAATTACATGATTATAAATGATGGGACGAGAATTCCACTATTGCCTTTTTCAGTCGTTCCGCAAATGTGGAGTCCTCGATATTATTTATTTTGTGACGGTCCTAAACAGCTTTAAATTCGCGGTGAATACACTCTCCGGCTTGCTCTGACCATTCACCTAACCCATTACCAGATAAACCACGCATACCTACTTCCAAGCCTCACAGCATGCGGAGTAAATTTTTGCTAACATTCATACATATGTATGTGCCTTGGACTATGTAAATATTTTAATATCCATATATTTATGTTCACATGGTCTGAGTAGGTATGTTGAGAAAGTTAGTGAAAAAGCTTTTTACTTGGCTTAAAACTTCAAGCGTAATAGCTAAGAAGGCTGTAATAGCTGTAGTATCTGTACTCTATTATTAGTTGCGTTCCAGTCAGATTTTGTGGTAAAAATTGAAAAGTGTCAAATCGCGATTTTCGGGAGAGTAAAAGCTGAAATTTCTCTGACTATTCGAATCACCACAATTCTGGCAGGAACGGAAAAATGGGTGAAATTGAAGACTGTCAAAAATTTGCGCATATTTTAGTAAACAAACAATGCCAGAGTTTAGGAGCTAAAGCTAGCGTCGTAGTTGCATAACCATTTGGTTAACACCTTCTAAATGCAAGGCGAGTGAAGCATTTTCGAGAATATTATTGAAATAACTCAAAAAGTAGATGACCGATTTTAAAGTTTTCTACCTGATTTTTATAAATTCATAAATTATGTTGAACTTTGATTTCTTTTAAATGCATAAAGTGGATTTATTTAAAAATAGTGTAGGAATAAGCGTAAAGTAAATTTTAACCAAAAATATTTTACATTTTGAGTTAATATAATTTTGAATTCAATATAAAAAAAAAAACACTTTCGAGACTGCTTAAAATGTTAAGCTAGGCAAAAATTTTACATTTCGCATATGTTATTACGGAACTCACGTTATTTTTAATAGCTAGTTAGTCCAGAAAAGTTCTGCACCAAATTTTTTTGTTCAAACAAAGAGTTATGTTCGATGTAAAAACTAAAAAAATTGGAACAACTTTGATTTAGCAACACTTCCAATTCCTTATGTTAAAGCTGCGCGCTTCGAAAAACAATATTTTAGAAATAATTATCTGGTTGACTACCGTACAACCATTTAGGTGACATTCAGCTTTACGATTCCTTTTCAATAAAAAATCACTCAGCTATTTAATTAAATAAATGAGCATTTACCAAAAAATGTTTTGATTTCAAGCTTTTTGTTATGTTGCTCCTTCGTAACACAACCTTATAAGCAGTCAACAAAAAAATCAACGCTGAAAATTATTTTATAAGGAAAGTATTGGACAGGAAAAATTCAGACAGGAAATTTAATTTCCCCCGCTTGCAAAAAGTGAGTCTCCAGTCTCGTTACCTACGATTTTGACAGTCTTCAATTTTTAGCCACCATAAATTCATCTGGGTGAAAACTGAAACTTGTTTTTGGGAGGGGAAGTGATCAGCTGTTTCTTACTCTCATTTTTCTCTCTCAAACACCACATTTTTTCTGGCAGGAACGCTTTTTGTGGTAAAACTTAAAAATATTAATAAAAATTTGGCTATTTTTTCTGGCTGGAACGCAACTATTATTCTGCCGTAAAGATGAAAAAAATCACTATCTGCATTAGAATCAAAGTCGAATAAATAAGAAAAACATTTAACTATGTATTTATTTTCACTCATAAAATCGGGATTTTAACATTTTACAATTTTTTTATGATTTTTGGTATTTTTGGAGGTGCTCTTTTCAAAGGTGTAAAAAATTTGGAAAATTATTTCAGTTTTTTTATGCCGATTTATCGGAAATTGCAGATGAAAAAAAGCACTTTGTACACACATAGGCATATTTTATATGTATAATGAATGAATATTTCTCAATAAAACAGATGAAAAAAAAAACACTATCTGCAAAAATGTGAAAATTATATTTAAACTAAACAGATAGGCAGTTTTTCTATGAGAGTGATTGTTTTGCTATGCCGATTTATTGGAAATTACAGGTGAAAAAACCACTATGTACATTAGCTATGGAATAGTGGAGGATTTTTTGATTTTGATACGCTGGGACCATTTATTTTGTGAGGTTTGATAAAAAAAATGCTTGAGCCAAAAAATTAAGGGGATCAAAGTGGGGTAAATGGCGTCTCATCAAGGTCAAAGTTGAAAAATTTGGGAGATTTTTAGATAAATCAGCCCATAGCTGCTCAGGAGTAGCCCATAGAGCGGTAGATTGTAGGACCGACCCTCAATAATTTTTCATGTCCAACAGTTTTTTCAAACAAACTTATCCCCTTTCTCCACCCTTTTGGGGGGTTTCTATACAAAACTGATGTTTTTATGAAAGTTACTCCTAACGTTCCCAATGATGCCAGGGTGCCCTTAGATGATTCAAGTCTTTGCCCAACCCCTATTAAATTATTCTTCCCAAGATTTCTTCAGAAAATATTAACCCCCTATCTTCACCCCTTAAGGGGTTCCCCATACAAAATTGAAATTCTTACGGAACTTGGCTGAATACTCCTACATTTCCACCGCTTCCAGTGTATCCTAAGGGGATTCTTTTGTATTACGGACCCACATTAATTTTTCATCCCCAACATTTTTTTCGAACAAATTTACCCCCTCTCTCCAACCCTTTAGGGGGTTCCATACAAAAATTATGCTCTGAAGAAATGTTTGGAAGAATATATTAATAGGGGTTGGGCATAAACTTGAATCATCTAAGGGCACCCTGGTAGCATTGGGAACGTTAGGAGTAACTTTCATAAAAACATCAGTTTTGTATGGGAACCCCCCAAAAGGGTGGAAAAAGCGGGTAAGTTTGTTTGAAAAAACTGTTGGACATGAAAAATTATTGAGGATCGGTCCTACAATCTGCCGCTCTATGAGCTACTCCTGAGCAGCTATGGGCTGATTTATCTGAAAATCTCCCAAATTTTTCAACTTTGACCTTGATGAGACGCCATTTACCCACCTCCCATCTCCATAATTTTTTGGCTCCAGCATTTTTTTATCAAACCTCACAAAATAAACGGTCCCAGCGTATCGAAAAACAAATATTAATAATCTCCATATGTCACTATTCCATAGCTAATGTATGTACATAGGCATTTTTCATATGTATAATAAATGAATATTTATTACTCAAACAAATGAAAAAAAAGCACTTTCTGCAAGAAGAAAACGTAGATAAGCTAAATTCGCATGTAATTTTTCATTTTATTCTATTACATAGTAATACACAGAAAATGTAGATAGGCATTTTCACTTTGGAAAATAAAAGTTTTATCCGTTTTTTTATTCAACAGATTGATAGAGCTTGAAAAGACGAATCCAACGGCATAAAAAACTCAATTTTGATAAAAATGTAGATTGTGTTTTTCTTTATCTGTACGGCAGTATTGAGTACTAATTATTGATTATTAATTACAATTAAACAAATTATTATGGTGATTACTGTGGCATAAATCAAATTGGGGTGCTTGATTCACTCTGATATCTTTAATGTGTTTATTTAAAAGTGTAGAGTCCTTAAAGTACTTATATGCATAGAATAAATACACACATGTATACATATATGTATATATGCTGTTTTTTATTTTTTTAGCATTTCAATACGCGGCATTAAGATTTCACGGACCACAATTCAAAATATACACAAACTGAAACTTTGTCAGTATGTGTGCGTGTTCACACACACGTGGACATCCCTTTAATATTATTTTTTCTCCTTCTGAGTAAATCTTTTCCAAAGCTCTGCAGTTTCACTTGAATTATATTATTTCGTGGTATTGCTGCCATTGCTGAAACATTTAGTCTACAATTTGGCAGCTGCTCCATCCAGCCTTGCCGTGGAACTTAAAAAAAGAGGAGAAAATATACATGAATTTTGAATTTCATTTTAGAGGATTTTGGGGAGTTCGAAGTGAAGCAATACTATGAATTGCTGGTCGGTCGGGTAGATTTAGTTCATGTCGATGAGTATGTATTGTATGGGTATTTACTTATATTGTAGTGACGTCGTATGCTGTGAAGAAGCTTTTACTTAATGGCGCTGCAAAAAGTTTGTCCTCCTTCAGGAATGATTGGGGTATTTGGTCGTAATGATGACTGAATTATTAACAAGATGTTATTAGGGTCTTCTTAATATTTGATAAAAAGCGTTAAGTTTATGTAAGTGTTTTAATGCAGTTACCATATAAGTGGAATGAGAAAGAATCTTTTGAATTTGGACAAAAAAGTTAATGCTTTAGAGCAATGCAAGACCATTTTAAGTAATCTCAAAGACATGTTTTCTGGTTTTGATTAAAAATTAACAGCTTATGAAGATGATATCTTGCGTGATAAGGGTAGGTACTTTTTTTCTATTTTAGAATTGATATTATGGTGTTACAGGTGCTGCCAGGAAATATGTGCCATTGCACATTAGGTCAAAATACAATTTTTGTTGTGCAAAATTAACAACAGCTGAATTATTATATTATTTGAGCCAATAAATTTAAAATAAACTTCAGGAGGAATAATTTTAATAAAATATAAAAGAAATTGACCCTTTCAAAACCGTAAGCTCTTTTTCCATAGTTAAGCTCTCTGTGAACGAAAACTAAAATTATTATTTATTTATTTTAATTACAAAATTAAAAAGCTAATATAAAAATAAGCAAGAGCAGCGATGGCCTTCAGCTTATCCAGTGAAAAGTTTAGTTTATATTAGTAAATATATGTTACTCGTAGTATGTTTCAAAAAATTTATGATGTTATACATGTTTTTCTTGGAGGGATTTGCAATTGGAAGGAATGGTTCTCTATTTTTGAATATTTGTTGTCTAGAAAATTCAAAAGTGATACAATTGGTTAGGATATGGGAAAGGTAATTATGAGGCTGTTCTGGAGAGGAGGTGATGTGATGTAATGTTATATTGGTATTCATCAAAAAATTTTATCATATCTGATATATTCAACGAAACTGTTTTTAGAAAATCATTAATAATTAATTTGTTTGATATGACAGATTGGTACCAGATTAGGCGAGAAGTTATAAGTCAATATCTATTTGTTTGTGAAGTAATTGCTTTATCTGTCATAAAGTTTCTAATTTGGGTTGCTTAAAAGTTGTCAATCATCAGGTTTAAAATTGTATCAATAGCTGAAAGGGAGTCCGAACATATTGCAAAGTTGCCGATATTATTTTGGCATAGTTGACTGTATCGTGTAAAGCAATAATTTCTGCAGAGAAAACTGAGCCATGTGATTGCGCTTTGAACCATTTCACAGTGCGGCCAAAATTCGAAAAAAAGCTCTGGATAGGAATTTTTTAACATTGGTTTGGCTAAAGGGATCCTCAAAAAAATGAAAACAGTTCACAGTAACGTTCTGTACTCTAAGTCACCTCCATACTGTTAGTTGGAATGTGGCCTTCGCTCAAGCATAATAAAGGGTTTTTCAATAAGAGCGCTACAAAAGCTTTTTAAATAAAACAAAAATGGTTTGGGATATCAATGAAATTCTTCATTTTTGTAAAAGAACATTCGATGCCATTATGTATGGAACTCAATTTCTTTTGCATGGCCACCACGGGCACGCCTGCAGAAGTTCAGACGCTGAACCCAATTTTCGACGGTTTTCAAGCATAAATCGGCCGATACTGCTGCAATTTCACGTTCGATATTCGTACGAAGTTCATCAATCGTCGCTGGATTGTTGGCATAGACCATAGATTTGACGTAGCCCCACAAGAAATAGTCTAACGTCGTGAAATCGCACGACCGAGGCGGCCAATTGACTGGGCCATTTTGTGAGATAACACGTTCACCAAACTTGGTTTTCAATAAATCGATTGTGACATTCGCTGTGTGGCTTGTGGCGCCGTCCTGTTGGAACCACATATTGTCGAAGTTCATATCATCAAAGTTGGGCCAAAAATATTCGGTTATCATTGAGGGGTAGCGATTCCCATTCACAGTAACGTTCCGGTCTTGATCATCACGGAAGAAGTACGGCCCAATGACGCCGCCGGCCCATAAACCGCACCAAACCTTAATTTTTTCGGGATGCAATGTTGACTCATGGAGTACGTGTGGATTGTTGCCTGACCAATATCGCATATTTTGCTTATTGACGAAGCCATTCAGCCAGAAATGAGCTTCATCGCTGAAAATGATTTTTCGATGAAAATCCGGATCATTTTCAAGTTGTTGCTCAGCCCAATTCACGAACATACGACGATTCTGGTGGTCAAGCGGCTTCAGTTCTTGCGTCAATTTGATCTTGTAAGGATGTAGGCCAAGATCTTTTCGCAAAATTCGCCACAACGACGTCACAGAGATGCCCAACGCTTGAGAACGACGTGTGAGAGACAGATTTGGGTCTTCCTCAATTGATGCGCTAGCGGCAGCAATATTCTCGACACTACGGGCACTTCTTTGTCTCACTGGCACGGGAACAATTTGTACTGTGACCGTGGATTCAAATTTTTCCACTAGACGCTCAATTGTTGATCTGATAGGACGATTATGACGACCATAAATTGGACGTAGCGCTCTTAAAGTTGAGGTCACTGACTCAGAATTTCGGTAGTAAACTTTAATAATTTCGACTCGTTGGTGGATCGTATATCTTTCCATGATGAAATGGCAAACCTTACTGAAGAGAAATGTCAAAAGAGCAGGAAAAAATATGGTGTCGTTTGCTGTCCCTATTGGTCTAATTTTGTAGCGTCTCTATTGAAAAACCCTTTATTATTATAGATATAAAGGGAAAAGTTAAAAACATTTTAAAGAGCTCCAAGTAAAGGAAATCCAACAAAACCAAATGGAATCTATGTTCGTCTGAATGTTAGTAAAATACTTACGTTTAAAATATTTTGAGTTTCAATACTGTTACAGAAAATTATAAGAAATAAAATAAAGGAAGGGTATTTTTTTGCGTTTTCTTTTTTAAGCAAAATTTGAATTGTTAAATGAAACAGTAACAACACGCTGTCGGATGCTGTCTTTTAACCTATTGGAGGTTACTTAGAAAAGTATTAGCTAATGAATAAAACAAAATTCAGCTGCTATTATTTGCTACTTGAATTTTAATGTCTTTTTTAATGCAATAGCATTTTCGATAACTAAGCTACAATAATAAATAAAAAATGAAAGAAACACAGTGTTATGAGCTATTTAAGTGCTTTAAGCAAATAAATGTAGAAAGCTGCAGTTGCGATCGCATCGAGAGCGAAAAGCACCCGCTTATGAGCGTATTGGGGTGTTTTTCTAGTGGTTCTTAGAATAACAGTAAGATTTTAAACGACATTCCTCATTCATGTGCAACTGCAGAACATTATTCATTTTATTCAAAGTTTTGGCGAGTAACGGAAGCAAAATATAAATTATATAGTAATAAACAATAGACTGTGCGTTAAATGTAATAATAAAAGTATGGTACAGATTATTGTGCTGTGGTTGTAGGTAAAATGCCGCGAGAAGTAGCAACGGAATTAATACAGTAAATCATCTTTTAAAACAACAAAAAGTATAAATTTTTTTTTATAAGTATTTTCCAAATAGAGTTTAAAATTCGTACATTTTGGGCTCAAAAAAAAATTCCAAATTAATTTTAAAATAATTTTATTGGAAACGTCAACGTAATTTAATCACTTTAAAAAAATGATTTATTTCTAGGTTTCAGTATTTCGACTAAAGTTGATTTTACAAGGCTGGAATTTTTCAATGGAATAAAAGATATTTTAAAAGATGACATTCAACAAATTTACGCAAGGATATCTAAGAACCAAAACTCAAATTATGAATAACGCAAAATATCGGATTTGGTGCCTAAAATAAAATCAAAATGGGATTTAAGTAAGAGGGTGGAAGAAAAATTTCTTAAAAAAAATCATGATGGCTGCTGAAATCCGTTGAACTAAAAAAAGATTACAAACAAAAATAATAATGATTCTGAAGATAAAAACAATGTTGAAAAGAATTTCAATGCAAGTCAGCGAGAACTCAGTAAGCGCAGAAAAACCGAAGGTCTACGAGCGAATGTATCAACAGAAGCATTCCTGTACTCTACAACAAGTAAATTGCGATTTAAAGGCAAGACTGATTTTCAAAACTGATACTGATATATTTGATATGGCAACACTGTTAAAAGTGACAGCTAAAATTTTTAGCTCCTAAAATTTTATAAATTTTTTAATGGATTTTCGTTAAAATAAAGTTTAATTTTGCTCAAAAATATATATAAATTTTATGATTGAATAATTGTTGCTGCAGATCTTAAAAACTATTGGATATCTAAAAAAAATATATATATTGTAAAATTTTAAGGCGACATAACCTAAAAATAAAGATGACCGATGATGAAGAAGATTGTGGGAAATGGAAAATAAAGTTTTTAGACACTAATTCCATAGGATGTGAAGGTGTTTGCCAAAAGTGGTTCCATTTGACATGTGCATCTATGTATATCATCTGCTGAAATGAAGTTGATAAATAAAAATAAACAGTTGAAGTGGATGTGTGGCGACTGCAATGTACAGTATGTGAGTCTGATTGATACGGATATGAAGAAAATAATAATTGAAATGATGGACACAGTGAAGACAACGATGGAACAAATGGTTTTAAAGAAGTTAGATGAAATTATGAAGGAAACTAAAAAGAATCAGAGTAAAGTCCTGTATGCGGATAAAGTTAGAGAGTCAAATGATGAAGTACTCATTGTACACCCGAAGAAACAAACGCAGACAAGTGAGACAACCAAGAAAATATGTAAGGAAAAGCTGAACCCAGCAGAAATGAAAGTAGGAATTGAAAATGTCAGAAAAGTAAGAAATGGAGGTATCGCTGTAACCTGTAAAAGTAAGGATGAAATTAAGCAAAAAAATGATGAAGTTAAAATAAAGATGGGAATCGAGTATGTGGTGAAAATTCCGGAATTAAGAAGACCTAAATTAAGAATGTTTTATGTTGAAGATGAAATGGATGACAATGAAGTAATAACTGCGTTACGGAATCAAAATCCTGAAATAATACAAGGGAATGCTGATGTGAAAGTGGTGATAAATAAAAAATATAGAAATAATTACATGGGTGATGAAGGATGGAAGATCAAAAGTTAAATGGCAGCGCCGTCAATATATATATATTGACAGCGATGCGCTTGGGAATATATTGGAGTTTATAGATGTATGAATTGTTATTCGTATGATCATGGAAATGAAAATTGTAAGAAGGGAAAAATTTGAATAAAATGTGGCGGTATGCATATGGCAAAGGATTGTAATGCTAATGAGGTAAAATGTATAAATTTTGTAGAAGCAAATGAAAAATTAAAATTCGATTTAAATGTGAATCATACTGTGTTAAGTCAGGATTGCCCAGTGTACCAAAGACGGATCAAAATTAAAAGAAGGAATATTATGTATGATTATATATAGCAAATAGGTAATACAGAACAACAAAGTAAAGGGGGAGTAATAATTCTAAATATAAATGGATTGGTTGCTAAAAAAGATATGCTTGTGCTGTTTTTACAAGAATGTAAACCGGCAATAGTAATCATTGTTGAATCTCATGTAACAAACGTAGATGAGGATGCATTGTTTGAAATTAGAGGGTATACGCGTGATAGATGTGATTCAAATTCTAGTCATACAGGAGGTGTAGTGATATATGTGATGGAGGAGCTTTCTTATGAAATAGTACTGCAGGATATAAAACAAAAAGAATGGTGGATACTAGCCATTAAGGTATTCAATGCTTCAGATTTACTAGGTACATTTGCAGGAGTATATAGATCACTCAGTTGTGGAAAAGGTGAATTTTTAGATAGATTCTCTGATGTTATAGAAGAATTATTAGATAATAGCCAGAAAAATTGTATAATTGGAGGTGACTTTAATATAGATTTACTTAAGGAAGATTTTTATGCAAACATAAGTGGAATTGGTGTGAAACAGTTAGTAAGAGAAGCGACAAGGGTTACTAAAGATAGTGAGACATTGATAGATCTTATAATAACGGATGATAGGAATATGAAATGTGACACTTTACAGAAACCAAGGATCTCAGATCATTACATTTTAAGCATTAAAGAAGTATTGAATAATAGTAAAGAGATAAATGAAAAGTTTTTAATGAAGGGAAAAATTGATTATAACATTATGTCTGAATTATTACAAAGAAAACTAAATAGCAGAGGCCGAGGTAATGAATTTGAAATCGGAAATGAATACGATAAGTTAAAAGAAGATATACTTCAAAGTATGCAAGAGGCTCGAAAACCTGATATATGGATGAATAAAATGCCGTGTCCATGATTTTCAGCTGAAATAAAAGAAACTATGGTACAAAGAGATATTGCATATAGTCGGTTTTTATTATTAAAAGAAATAGGTGAAGATGTAGAAGAATCTTGGGAAATATATAAACAGTGTAGGAATAAATTTGTAAATAAATTTAGAAAAGAGAAGCAAAAATATTATGAAGACATTTTTGAGAGTCTCAGGAAAGAACCAAAGAAACTTTGGAAACAGCTTAAGAATGTGTATTAAAGTTAGGAAATAAAATTGAATTATGTGATGTTTGGAGATGAATGTGTATATGCCTCAGATGAAGTGGCAAACAAATTAAATGAATATTTTATAAATAGTGTAGAGGAAATAGTAGAAAACATACCTAGATCAGTCATGCCAAAATCATTAAAACATCTGTGGTTGTCCCAATAGCCAAAGTAAAGGGTAGTGCAAAATGTAATGGCCTATGACCAATTAATGCTCTTCCAGTGGTTGAAAAATGTACGGAAACAGTGGTCTACGAAACATTAATGGAATATATAAAAGAAAATAAAATATTAACTTAACTCCAGTCAGGATTTAGGGAAAAGCATAGCACTGAGGCAGCATTAAAATTGGTAATCGAAAATTGGTTAAGAGCTATTAACAGAGGAGAGGTATTAGTGGCAGTATTCTTAGATTATAGGAGGGTATTTGAAACAATAGATAGACAGTTGTTACTAAGAAATTGAAAGAAATGTATAATATAAAAGGATGTGTATATGAATGGATCAAAGATTATTTAAATGAGAGATATCAGAAGGTAAAATTTAATAATGATGTATCAGAAGAAAAGCAAGTTATTTATGGTGTTCCACAAGGAAGTAAATTGGGACCTCTTTTGTTTATATTATACATTAATGACTTACCTGGAGTATTAAGGTATTGTAAATTGCATATGTTTGCAGATGACACATTAATTTATACATGCGGTACAGATGTACAAGATATTATCAGTAAAGTTAACTTTGAATTAGAATTAATTAGTGAATGGTTGAAGATGAACTAACTCTTTGAGTGTAAACGTTGGGAAAACCAAATGCATGGTTATGGGAAAATCCAGAATTAGAGAAGAAATAGAAACTGAACAAATAGTGAGAATTATGGGGTCGAACCTAGAATGGGTTGGAAAGTATAAATATCTTGGAGTGATTATTGTTAACCAATTATCCTTCATTGCGAATATATAAATAATAAAACAGCGAAGAAAGTGAACTTGTTATATAAATTAAGAAAGGTAATTTTCAGAAAGGGAAAGGAATTATTGTTCAAACTAATATTGTTGCCGCATATAAGAAACTGTTCTACAGTTCTCGTTATGGCAAATAAAAAAGAAATATCAGATTTACAAAAAAACTTCAATAGAGGAATGAGAGCAGTATTAAATATGAGGCGTAGAGCGAATGTAAATAAAATGTTGAATGAGTTAGGGTATTTAACAGTTGAAAATGAAGTAAAAGGGGATGTACTCACTGTCATTTATAGATTAGGTAATCAATTATTACCAGAGTATTTGGATTGTTTGGTAAGAAGAAATAGAGATATCGATCAGTATGTAACGATACAAGCAAATCAATTCCATAGGGGACAAGTAATGAGTAATAAAGTTTTAGAATCGGTCTCAATAGAGGGCAAGCTATGTACAATGAATTACCACATGAAATAAGGGAGGTAGGGTCAGTAGGAGAATTTATACAAAAAGTGAGGGATATGTTGGAGGAAACTTAATATGTAATGAAATGAAGTGAATATGAAAATAATGTGATATATGATATATGTTAACATTTATTGTACAGTTTATGAAATTGTATAGTTTATAAAATTATTATTAGGGCTAAAAGTTTTTATATTAACAATGTGTTATTAGTATAGAAAATGTAAATTAATTAGCCGTAGGCTTTTTGTACTTAAATAAATAAATAAATAATAAATACGCGACATCTCCGTAGCGAGTCCTACTAAAGCTTCGAAATACAGAAAATCTTTGGAGTCTGCAAATTCAAATATACGTTTCACTAATGACGAAGCTTTATCACTGTTTATTGAACTTATATTATCTCAAATTAAATGTCAGCAGCTGCGTAATGCGCAGAAAAAATCAAAGTGGATTAAATCATATAAAAAGCTACAGAAAGCCATGTTATCCAGCTTTAGGTATTTCTTTCACTGAAAATGAAGCAGCAGTAACATTGCAATCTCTATTGGATCACACAATTGGCCGAATTATTCTTTACCAAATGGAAGTTGTAAAATGTTTATCTGAAAAAAAAAAACTTGAAAATTTAACCTTAATTGTTAAATGGGGCTGCGATGGTAGTTCGGGCCACAGTGAATATAAGCACAAGCTCGATGAAAACAATGTAAGTGACGAATGCATTTGTTTACCTCTCTCATCCCATTACACCTCGTACACAAAGACTCTGCGACGAAGGAAACTACTGTAGTCTAGAAAAATTCAAGGCCATCGTCACCAAGATACTGCCGGTCCATAAAAATTCAATGTGCGAGAGAATTGGTGAACTTAACCAAAAATGGATCTAAGTCCATTTGAAATCACTGTTGATGGGAACAGCGTGCGTGTTAAATATGATTTGAGTTACGCAATGGTGGATACAAAAGATGCAATTCATTGACAGATACAAATCTGCGATGCGTTGTTATCTATGCGTTTGTACATCTAAAAATTTCAACGACATAGATGAAATGCTAAACAAGGAAATTTGTACAGATAACTTCTGATTTGGCTTATCATCTTTGCATTGCTGTATTCGGTGTTTCGAATTTTTATTATATTTGTCATACAAATTAAAAATCGAGAAATGGCAGGCTCGTACAAAAGAGTAAAAATATTCCGTTGAAAAAAGGAAAAAAATAATACAAGCTGATTTGAAAACATTGACTTAAATGTTGATAAGCCGAAAACTGGATGTGGAACTTCGAACAATGGTAAGACTGCTCATCATTTTTTTAAAAACTACCAACAATATATTGCAAGCCATCTCAAGTGGACAAGAAATTAATGTGGACAATTTTCAATAGTATACTGTGGAATTAGCTAAACGAATTGTAAATACTTAAAATTGGTATTGTATGCCGACCTTAGTGCATAAGCTATTAATTCATGGCCCAGAAATCATACAACATTCAGTGTTACCTATCGGTCAAATGTCAGAAGATGCACAGGAGGTCTGCAATAAATATTATTCGATATATCGCCAGAGCTTTGCTAGAAAAAATTACCTTCAAAAAACAATAGAGGATACTTTCAAAGATTTTTAGTAGCTTCTGACCCATACATTTCCAGTTGCCGAAAATTGCCAGTTGAACTGCTCAAATCTTCATCCACAGAAGCTGCAATTTTAATATCGTCTTCATCTGTCATAAGAGAAGAAGAAGAACAAGAAATTATTGACAGTAGCGCAGCCTCTGAGTCGGAAACAGATATACATACATATATGCTTACGACCTTCATGACAGTAAACATTTTTTTGTAGTATTTTCGAGTTATATTACAGTTCGAAATTATTGTTTTGAATATTGTCAACAATTTTTAATTTTAATAAAATTTTCATGACAATTTCAAATATGTTGGTTGTTTTCGTACAAATTACTAAATTTTCTGATAATTACAAAGTTTTGGAAACGTGGAGAAACTTTTCGAATGACCCGGCACTATATTGGATCCACCATTTAGAATTTTCCAATTCTGACAGCAGATTCGTAATCAGCGACCCCGAAAGCCCCTTTGTACGAAATTTCAAATCATTTCTTTAAAGTTTCAAATTTTTGTTATAACACGACGTCACATTTTGTCTGCCATTTTTAATTTCCTAATTCTGATATCTGATTCATAATGAGCGACCCCAAAAACTCCCAAGTGTACATTTTGGAGAGAATCATTTGAATTTTCGAATCTTGGCCACAAAATGCGGACTTTGGTCGCACTGTGCGTCTATGAAAATTAATTGGAGCATTGTTTTTAATTAACTTAAGCAACGAGGTATTGCAAGACTTAAATTCTAAGGTGGATGGGAAAGATTGTTAGCTTTCAAAGTCAAAAACGAGATACTCAGAACAATTGATTTTTGTACTACCATGTACAGTCGTGTTCGAAATAATAAGAACAACTTGGATAAAAATTGAAATCGTCGCATAAAATTTTTATAATAATATTTTATAGTGTCAATTTCTATTTTAATAACTAAACACGTATTAAGGTTTTAAAAAATGAAAAAAATGGTGGCCAAATAAATTCACGTTTTTTTTAACTGGAAATTTTGTTAAATTAAGTCCAAAATGAGCTGTTCGAAAAAATAAGAACAAGGATAAAAAATATACAATACTTAATTTTTATGTTTATCAAATACACTCTCATGGCATTATATTTAATATAAGTGGCTTCCCCATGATTTTTGACTACTTTGGCTGACCTGGACTTCATTGAAGATATAAGAGCTTGATATTTTGAGAGTGATATATTTTCGCAAGTATTTTTCGCTGTTTGCCAAAACTCTTCAGAATTTTTGGGTCAAGCGTCTTTTATTCCTTTCTTAACATCCATCCAAAGATGTTCTATTGAAATAAGGTCCGGCGGTTGTACCGGCCACTTCATAACATTCATATTATAGGTACTAAGCTACTCCTTTGCTTTCTTTGCGGTATGCTTCGGGTCATCATTTTGCTTAAAGATCCTCCGTTCGGCATTTCCTTTCCAACGTAAGGCAACAGTACGGCTTCTAGTATATCTTGAACATAATAACTGGCATCCATAGTGCCAACTACCATAGTTAGAAGGCCAACACCATTCCACGAAAAACATTCCCACAGCATCAGTTTGAGGCCTTAATACTTAATGGTCTAAGTGCTGAACTTCACATTGAATTCTTGATAAGGAAGACGTTTTACGTATTGTTTTTCTCTACCGTGGTCGAATTATACAACTTTTGTCTCATCCGTCCATAATATGTTGCGCCAAACGGTCTGAGTTTCCTCAGGCCGAAGTCTCCGAACTGAAGTCTCCGTTCCAAATGTACATCGTTTACTTATGGTAAAAGTATTATTGGAAGTTTCAACTCATATCTGATTTTCGTAGAGGTTTTAAATGGATACTGTTTAACAATCTTTGTGATCAATTTATATTGCCTCTCGCTGATTTTTACGTCTACCTCTACTTTCGGCGTAAGGTGACCTATTTTTAACATTAGTTATCACTCCGTTTGAAACACCAAGAAGTTCACCTATGAATACAATGGTTTTGCCTCCGCTGAGCAAATTTTTTATTAATTTTCTTTCTTTAAAAGAACAATTCTTCATCAAATTTTTATGAGGATTTCTGGAATTTTTTGCACACTGAAAATTTTAAAATGCTCTAAAAATAAACTACACAAATATACATGATATGCCTGAACCTAAATTTTGGGAATACTCGCTTGTGCCAAGCAAAAGTGCTGCCAACATGGTTATGTTCTTATTATTTCGAACAGCTCATTTTAGACTTAATCGAACAAAATTGCTAGAAGGTATGTACAAAAAAAAGAGAATTTATTTGGACACTATTTTTTTCATTTTTTAAAACCTTAATATGTGTTTAGTTATTTAAATAAAAATCGACATTATAAAATATTATTATAAAAATTTTGTACGACTTATTCGATTTTCATCTAAGTTGTTCTTATTAATTCGAACATTACTGTATGTACATTAGAGCTGTTCAAAATAAACACTTTTTGATTTTTTCACGATGTGTCAATGGATCACAATAGGTTTATGTGTCTGGAAAAGCCCATTACTATGATTAAGGTTAGTATTGAACACTGGATTGGCGCCCTCTGTTTTAAAAAGACAACCCATTTTCCAAATTGTTGATTTGAAAAATGGTCCAAGTTATAGAGGTTATCAAATTGTCCAACAAAGTGGGTATGGGTTTCGGGTAATTATCGATTGAGGAATTCGAATCCAAGATTAGGTTTTCTTCTTCTTTCTTTAGTATAAAAAAAATTGAAAACTAACCGGACAAAAATATAAAAGTACCGATTTTCCACTTTCTAGTTGCAACACCTCAAATATTATTTCACCGCCGAACCCATGGTACATTTACTTAAAAGAATGCCGAAACCCTATCTAATACATAAAAATTTCGTGTCACATTGTTTGTTACCGATCTCCTCCGAAACGGCTTGACCGATTTTTATGAAATTTTTTGTGTATATTTTTAAATAGCATTTTCATGGCCACAGCATCGATTTACATGAAACTTACACCACGTGTCTTTTATATTTAAAGACATAGTTGAATCCATAAAACTTTTATTTAGCGTTCATATTTAGGGTGGCTCTCATACAAAACTATTTTTAAGACTGCATTTTCCCAAAGATTACACCATCGATTCATATGAAATTTACACCACATGTCTTTTATGTTAATAGACACAGTTAAGCTTATAAAGCTTTTATTTAAGGTGCATATTTAGGGTGGCCCTCAAAGAAAAATATTTTTAAAATAAAATTTTCACAAAGACTACTCCATCGATTCATATGGGATTTACACCACGTGTCTTTTATGTTAAAAGACATAGCTTAGCTTATAAAACTTTTATTTAAGGTGCATATTAAGGGTGGCCTTCATACAAAAATATTTTTAAAATACCATTTTCACTATCTTGTCTTCTATATTAAGAAACATAGTTATGCCTATAAATCTTTTATTTAGGGTGGCCCTCTTACCAAAATATTATTAAAATAGCATTTTCCCAAAGACCACTCCATCGATTGACATGGAACTTACTTACCAAGTGTCTATATTAACAGGCATAGTTTAGTCAGTAAAAATTTTATTTAGGGTGGCCCTCATTAAAATTTTTTTTTCTTAAATAGCATTTTCAAGAAGACCGAACATATCTCATCGACTATTTGTCGTTGATGAATGAGACTTGGTACATATGTATATAAAAGATTCAAGCACAAGTAAGTTTCAATAAAAAAAGGCAAATGCCACATCCCCCATATGCGAAAACCGAAAACCGCTTCTCGGTCACATATAGGCTTACGAAATAGTTTTGAAAATGCTTCTTATGGTCTATGGAAGGTTTCCGCGAAGTTTTGTCTAGAACAATGGGCGATGACACGCCATCCAAAATCAAATTTATCACATATCATCAACAATATGACGCAGATAAATGAAATGGATGGTGTCACGCTTATAATATGAGAAAAAACTAACATTTTTTATACCTCAGAAACTATTTGACACAGATGGATAAAATTTTATACATATTGTAGCGAAATTTGGTTTATGCCAGAAAATTCTCGAAATAAAAACCAACAAAAGAAAACTAAACGATACTACTTAGCTAGCATCACTAGCTGTATAAAAATACTTGTACACCACATAGCGGCCAAGTGCAGTTTTTGTACTAAAAATGATAAACCGAAAAGGCGCTACAGTACACTATAAAAGTCGACAACCGAGAAAAATTATCACCGTCGTAAAACGACATCTAGAAGGTATTGGTAACATTCTGAATAATTGTGGATTCCACCCCGATACGCCATTTAGAAGGTACTGGATTATTCGAGAAAGTGATGACTGTAGTATAAAAAGGTTGTCATCTGAGTAGTTGAGAGCAGTTGAATTTAAGCAATAAAGTAACACAGTTGACTTTAAGAAGTAAAGTAAGACATTTGATTTTAACACAGTGGATTTTAAGTAAAACAGTTGTCTATACAGTGCCAGATTCATACTAGAGTTTGAACTAGGGTTGTAACGGAGCTCAGCATCCGCATCCGGAAGTGCGGAACTTCCGCTTGATATTGTGCCTCCGCCTCCGCTTCCGCATCCGCAAATTTTGATGAGGTAAATCGGAGTTATAACGGAAGTTATAAAATCAACATTAGAGCTTACAAAGTGGAAAATTCTGTGTTTAAGCTAATTTACATTTATTGTTTTGTGATGGGCTACATTCGTAAGATATGGTTATGGGTACAACCTAGTATAAATTTCGTTTACACAGATTTCGAAAGTAGTCCATTTCAAAAACATCGTTTTGAAACATCGCTCTCTAAGTATATTTTTGCAACTTTATTTGAGCGCACTCTCCGGTTCAATAAATAAATATTGAACGCTTTTCTCTCGAATTCACTTTTTTCATACGGTGCTAGCAGTCTTTTCTCTAAAATTACTGAGCCGATCATTATGAAATTTTATCAACATATTCGTCACATTCATGGGTAGCGTAGGAATTAAAATTGTGTCAAAATATTGATTTTTTTTTTTTCAAACAGAAACTACCTATAAAATCCTTATTTTTCCAACATTTTTTTTTTTTTAGTTAAAAAAAAATGTATGGAAATATGACCAAATAAATGAAAAAAGTTCAAAAAACTGATTTTTGGGGAATAACTCGAAAACCTTTCTTAAGAGAAAAAAATGTTGGGCATTTCTAGATTTTATGACTCAAAATACATTAATAAAGTATGTGAGAAGCTATATCTTCTTTTGTTTAACTAGTGATATATATAATTCCATCATAAAAAACAAATATATAATTTTCAAAATTAGAAAAAAAATTAAAAATATTGTCAGCTACAGGTTAAAAGTTGCGTAATATAGAGTCAAAGGTGTCGCACTTTTCGAAAATGTCGATTTTAATCTTTAAATGTTAATAACTAACTGATTATTACTGCGATTAATTTTTTTTTGTTTTTTTTTTTCAGAAACTACATTCAAATACGAAAAAATGATATCCTACTTTTTATTGATATCAATATTTATAACTAGTCTATCGCTTTTTGTTTTAAAACCGATTACTCAATAACGGTTTCGAATAAAAGACTGGAAATTGGTGTGCTTGTTGCTTTTAATACGTACTAAAACATATCAAAAAATTAGCGAAATCGAAGAGGGTAGGGCCAAATCCTCGGTGATTTGGCATTGAATGTCCCATATATATTATTTTAAATGAATTAAAAAACATTGTACGTGTATTTCAAAAGCGTATTTATTGATCCTGAAAAGAATTAAAATACGAGTAATATCTCCTACTGAGGGTTGCATAATGAATTCTGAAAAATAGCTTCTTCAGCTGGAAATCTAGGATGCCTACTAGTGTTCATTTAATACTAATACTTAATTTTAAATATTTTCAAATTGTTTTTCCACCTCCACTTCCGCTTCCGTTAAAACTCCGCATCCGCGGAGATCAATTTCTGAACTCCGCATCCGCCTCCGCATAGATGACTTCCGTTACAACCCTAGTTTGAACGTTAATGAAATAAACAATTGTACCGTGTAAAAACTAACTTTTGTGATTTAAATAAACAATTTTATAATTAAATAAGCTTGTGTGTTTTTGATTGCTACACAATCCAGTAATCGAACTCAGAAAAGTGTATGAGATCGAAATTTACGTCGATGAGACTGGAATTTCGTAACAATTGGTGTCAGAAGTGGGATTGTGTAAAAAGAATTAACAATCAATTAAAAAAAAAAATAGTTAAGTTTGACGAACTGAAAGTGGATCAACTGAAGAAGGAGTTGCAGCAGTTGAATCTGCAATCATCTGGCGGATAGGTGGAGTTACAGAAACGCTTACGGCAGGCTCTTGAGGCTCAAGGAGTAAACCTGGAAAAGCATGAATTTTATAGTGATGTATCAGAATCAGCAGCGAAAGTGGAAGAAGCTTCTGGACCGGCGGCAAGTGGTGAAGTTGTAGATATGTCAAAGTTCGAGAAAATGTTAATGGCGATGACAAGCAATATCCAGGCCGTTCGGGAAGAAATTGGTCAGAGCTTAAGTCAGAAAGCGCTGCAGATTCAGGCGATTTGGAAAGATATTGATCAGAGCTTAAGTCAGAACGCGACGCAGATCCACGCAATGAATCAAAACATTGAGGCTGTTCGAACGGAGGTTGCCAAAATGGTAAATGGCCTCGATGTAAAAATGACTGAGTTACGAGATGGCGTTGAATCATTCAAGGGAGAAGCTCAAAATAATTTTGAGGACGTTAATAAAAGGATTCAACAGTTAGTGAACCAACCACTCACGTGATAAGAAAAATCAGCGCAGAGAGGTTTAAGGCACCCTCGTACGATGGAACAACGCCATTTAGTGTTTTCAAGCTCCAGTTCGAAACAACATCTGGTCACAATCGTTGGGATAACGAAAGCGCAGCTGCAGCGCTAATTGTGGCATTAAAAGGCGCAGCTGCAGAAGTTTTGCAAACGGTTCCAGTGGCGGAGCAGAAAAATTACAAGGTGGTGATGGATGCCTTACAGTGAAAATATGGCAGTGACCACATGAAGCAGATTCACTGATTGGAGTTGAAAAGTCGTATCCAGAAATCTGGTGAGTCCTTGCAGGAGTATGCTGCGGATATTGAGCGATTGGCACACCTTTCCTATCCTGACGAGTTAATTATTGTAGCTGAAAAATTCAAAATAGAGGCGTTTATTGACGGCATACGTGACTCAGATACAAAATGCGAGACAATGAGGAACCCGAAGACAACATTTAACGAAACAGTAACGGTTTTCCTCACTCAATTGACGATTGCTTTGACATGCCGCCCATCACTGAAAAATTCATCGTTCGCCAGCAGTAGCTTCAGCGAAAAATGCTACAACTGTGGTAAGCAGGGACACATAGCACGTGACTGCAAATCACGTCGTAAACGATCAGCATCACGTTCACCAAGAAGAAGAATTGAAAATCGGATGGAGGTAGAGGCTGAAAAGAAAATTCATCGTTCGCCAGCAGTAGCTTCTGCGGAAAATGCTACAACTGTGGTAAGCAGGGACACATGGCACGTGACTGCAAATCACGTCGTAAGCGATCTGCATCACGTTCACCAATAAGAAAAAAACATTGTCAAATTGAAAAATGCGTCCAAAGGAGAAAATAATGGCCGAACATCAGTTGTCAAACATCGCAAAGAAAGCCAGCATGGAAATGCGGATGCACTTTCCCGTCGTCCATGTAAAATTGAATGCGGTCATTGTTCACGAACGGAAAATATAGCTGGAACAATTGATGTGCGCCTTTTGAACGTTTTGCCTGAAGAAAAGTGGACAAAAGAGGAGGTGAAACGGGACCAGCGCAGTGATACAGATTTGGCAACTATAATTAAGTATAAGGAGCCGGGTAGGAAACCGGCGTGGCAAGAAATCTCAAGTGAAAGCCAAATCTGTAAAGCATACTGGGCGCAATGGCAAAGTTTGGAGTTGCATGATGGTTGTCTCTACCGAATATGGGAAAGCGAGGATGGTAAAATTCGCTCAAAACTGCTGGTTATTCCAAAGGCCAAATTTAAGTAAACAATCGAGGATTATCACAATGGATCGAGTAGTGGACATCTGGGCATAACAAAAACCACAGAGAAAATATAGAAACAGTTTTATTGGGTAGGATGCTAAGAATCAGTTGCTGACTGGATCCGCCGTTGTGACCAATGTGCAATTGCTAAAGGACCAAGGAAACGCACTCGGGGAAAAATTCATCAGTACAACGTTGAAGCTCCCTTTGAGAGGATAGCCATGGATATAGCGGGATCTTTTCCAATCAGCAATGCAGGAAATAAATACATCTTTGTGGTAATTGATTATTTCAGTAAGTGGCCAGAAGTATATCCCATTATCAATCAAGAAGCAAAAACAGTGGCAGACATTTTCATCAAAAATTGGATTTGCCGATATGGAGCTCCACTTGAGTTGCATTCCGACCAAGGACGAATCTTTGAGTCGACACTTTTTAAGGAGGTTTGTGACATGATTGGAATACAGGAGACACGTACCACAGCTTTGCATCCTCAGTCCGATGGCATGGTGGAAAGGTTCAACCGTACTCTAGAGGAGCATTTAAAAAAGGTTGTTGATTAAGGACAAAAAGAATGGGATGAGCATCTACCAATGTTTCTGATGGCTTAACGGTCGTCAATACACGATACTACTACAGTCACGCCAGCAAATGCCATTTTCGGTACGCACTTAAGGCTTCCAGCAGATTTGAAGTACGGAGTAAGGGTTGTCCCAGAAACGATCCATGGTGACGATTACATGTAGCGGAAAAGAGAAGAACTAGCAGACTTACACGAGCTTATCAGGAGACGTACTCAATTGGCTAGCGACAAGATGAAAGCTCAGTATGGCCTGCGAGCAAATACTTAAGGGTTCAAAGAAGGTCAGCTAGTGCTGCTACACAACCCACAACGAAAACGAGGCTTCTCTCCTAAATTACAGACTCATTAGGAGGGACCTTACCGGATCGTCACAAGGATTAATGATGTTGTGTATCGAATCCAAAAATACTCCGGAACAAAAGTAAATTAAAGGTAATCCACATCGAAAGGATGGCACCTTATACTAGAGACGGAAAGATTCTTATTCGGGACGAACAAGTTTAAGCGGAGGGCAGTGTAGCGAAATTTGGTTTATGCCAGAAAATTCTCGAAATAAAAACTAATAAAAGAAAACTAAACGATACTAGCTAGCATCACTGGCTGTATAAAAATACTTGTACACCATCTAGAGGCCAAGTGCAGTTTTTGTACTAAAAATGATAAACCGAAAAGGCGCTGCAGTACATTATAAAAGTTGACAACCGAGAGAAATTATCGCCGTCGTAAAACGCCATCTAGAAGGTATTGGTAACATTCTGGATAGTTGTGGATTCCACGCCGATACGCCATTTAGAAGGTACTGGATTATTCGAGAAATTGATGACTGTAGTATAAAAAGGTTGTCATCTGAGTACTTGAGAGCAGTTGAATTGATGCAATAAAGTAACAAAGTTGACTTTAAGTAGTAAAGTAAGACATTTGATTTTAACACAGTGGATTTTAAGTAAAACAGTTGTCTATACAGTGCCAGATTAATATTAGAGTTTGAATTTTGATGAAATAAACAATTGTACCGTGTAAAAACTAACTTTTGTGATTTAAATAAACCATTTTATAATTAAATAAGCTTGTGTGTTTTTGATTGCTACACAATCCAGTAATCGAACTCAGAAAAGTGTATGAGATCGAAATTTACGTCGAAGAGACTGGAATTTCGTAACAATTGGTGTCAGAAGTGGGATTGTGTAAAAAGAATTAACAATCAATTAAAAAAAAAATAGTTAAGTTTGACGAACTGAAAGTGGATCAACTGAAGAAGGAGTTGCAGCAGTTGAATCTGCAATCATCTGGCGGATAGGTGGAGTTACAGAAACGCTTACGGCAGGCTCTTGAGGCTCAAGGTGTAAGCCTGGAAAAGCATGAATTTTATAGTGATGTATCAAAATCAGCAGCGAAGCTTCTGGACCGGCGGCAAGTGGTGAAGTTGTAGATATGTCAAAGTACGAGAAAATGTTAATGGCGATTGTTGTGAATTTGGGTAGTTGAAGGAGCTTCTCATAATCAAATCTGGTTTCAGCGCATCAAAATACTTGAAAATAGAGGAACATTTTAAGTGTTTACGTTAAAACTCATTTTGCCCATTTTTTGGGCATTTTTTGAGGTTATGTACAAAACCAGAGGTAAATCGGTAATTCTGACCCCGGATTCGGATTCAGCGCTCAAAATTACATAAAGATATACTGGTCAGGTCCTTTGACTCGGAAATTTTTTTTTTTGTGTGTCTGAGATTTTTGTTTGTTTAAAAAATATTAATTTTTGATGCTAAAAAAAAGGTATTAAAATTCATTTTAAAATGTTTTTTTGACTTATCTACATTAGGGTGACCAAAAAAAATCGAGTTTTCGATTTATGCGTTGCTTTTATGAAAAGTAGTTAGTGTTATGTAAAAAAAATTAAGCCCTGAAAAAATTTCATTAAAAAATGTTGATATTTCCAACTAACCTCAAGTTTTTTAAGTACCTTCAAATAGTATTTTCACCATTTCTCTTGTAATGTTTACAGCTGTTTTCTGTGGTTATCTTCATGTCAAACTTTATTGACTACTCTTATTGTGCTAATGGAAACTACAAGGCCCTTATTAATGTTTTGTGTAATCAGTACAAGGGATTTAATGTAGTACATTTTAATGCTAGGAGTCTAAATGGAGTGAAATTGGATTACACTAGATATGTTTTTGATAACTCTTCTGTTGATGTTGTTTGTGTGACAGAGACCTGGTTTGAAAGTGATATAAATGATTCCAAATACAATCTGGAGGGGTTCAATCTTTTTCGAAGTGATAGAAGTGGCAGTAGGAGGGGTGGTGGAGTAGCAATCTACTGTAAATCTTATATTAATGTAAGCTTATTAGTAGAGGAAATAATATTTGTGAGTTCCTTCATATTGAAATTTTTGATAATTCCACTAAAGTTCTTCTTTCATGTGTATATAATCCACATAGATCCCACAGTTTGGAACCGTTATTTTCTGATCTATCTAGTAGGCTTATTGATTATGACTTCTACATTGTCTGTGAAGACTTCAATGTAAATTTAATGAAAAATTATAGCATTTTTGATGATTTTCGCTATCATTACTCGTCATGTGGCTTAACTCTGGTCAGCTCTAGTTTTCCTACACGATTTGCAAATGATTCTGATCCTACTCTTCTTGATGTTTTTATTGTTTCTGATGACGCCATGGTTTTGAAATATGATCAAATAACTTTTTTATCTGACCATGATCTCATTTTTTGTAGTTTTAGTATTAACTTTAGTCGATCGTCGCCTCCCGTAAAGGTTTCTTACTACGACTACAAACCTATTGATAATATTGCTTTAAGTGCTGAACTGTCTGATATGACTTGGAATGACTGTTGGTTTTGCAATTCAGTAGATGACAAACTAAGGGTGTTTATGAATAAATTAGATTATGCTTTTAACAAATTTGTGCCAGTGCGTACTTTCAATGTTGCTAGTAGAGAATGCCCTTGGTTTAATCAGCGCACTTTGAATGCAATCAAAATAAGGAATAGACTTCATTCCAGGGCCGTATCTAGGGGGGGATGAGGGGGGATAGAACCCCCCCCCCCCTGAAATATTTTGACGGACACTATAAAGAAACGATATTGTAAAGAATAGACACTATGTAAAAAAGGTTTTGTGAGGAATACATTATAAAAAATGATTATGTGAAAAGAACAGGCAGCATATAAAAATAATTTTTGAAAAAAGATCTAAAAAAAAGTCATAAGTTTATTAAAAACTATATGAAAATATATTGAAGATACTTTTCATACGGTTACATGCGGAAACAAAGCATATTCGCTTACATAAATATCATATTTGTATGTTGTTGAACTGCCGCTCATCGCTGTCAGAACGTATTCATTGCATTTTGATTTTCACTGTTGGCAACTGTGTAGTTACAAATAATATACATGTAGTACCAGGAGACCGACCATAGTTCGGTTTTTCGTTTTGAGGTTTAAAAAGTCCAAAAAATAAGCCATATGTTAAAAAAAATTAAATGAAGAATCATATGGTTAAAAAAGTATGGAAAATGTTGATTTGGGTTGAAAAGCGGGAAAATGTTGGAAAATATGGAAATGATTGAAAAAAATTGAAAGAAGTTGAAAAATTTTTGATACAGGTGAATAAGGTTGAAGGAGTCGAAAAAATTTGGAAAATGTTGAAAAAAGTTGGATTGGTTCAAAACGTTCAAATAAATTGAAAGAGGAAATGTTGAAAAAAATTGAGAGAGGTTGAAACAGGTGAAAAAGGCTGATGAAGTCGATAATATATGAAGTGTTGAAAAAGTTGAAAGAGGTTGAAAATGTTGAAAGAGGTTGAAAATCTCCAAAATTCTGAATGCGGTTGAAGAAGTCGAAAAAAGTGAAATGAGGTTGAAAAAATCGAAAAGATATGGAGAAAGTTGAAAGAGATTCAAATACTTTGAAATCGGTAATGAAGAAATTGAAACGATTGAAAGTCAAAAAATATGGAAAATATTGAAAAAAGTTGAAGGAGATTGAATAAGTCCGATATATATTAGAAATATTGAAAAGGGTTCAAAAGCTGAAAATAAATTAATAAAGTTGAAAAGAATGTTGGAGCAGTTGAGAAAGGCTAAAAAGTCGATAAAATATGGAAAATAACGGAAAAGTTTGAATACGTTTGAAAAAGTCGAAAAAATTGATTGAAGCTGCATAGGTTGAAACATTATAAACTGGTTGATAACATCAATAAAATATGAAAAATGTTGCAATGCTCGAAAAAAGCTGAAAGCAGTTGAAAATTTGAAAAAAAGTTAAAACAGGTTGAAAAAGTCAAGTTGAAAAAATGTTGGTTAATTTAATTAAGTTGAAAGGGGTTAAAAAAGTCGAAAGGAAAATGTTGAGAAAAGTTGAAATATTAAAAAAATATTCATAATATTTTTGTACAGAGCTTCTTGTTCAGTACTTTTAGTGCAAAAAACAACAAAAAATACAATACAAAAATACAAAAACAAGAAATGTGTGATATCAAAGAGATTACAAGATCAATTGCATTAAAGTGTAGAAGTTTTTGTTTTGTTTACTGCTGTGATTCTTAATAGATCAACGCAAGAAACATTACAAAGTAGGCTTGTAGAACTACTATACTTCGGCTAACAAAGCTTACTGATAATATGACGTAGCAGTCATTGAAACTAGTATAAGCAGCTCGTTGCCCATTTTAATGCATTTTGCGCTTGTAATTTTTTTGTTGTTTTTTGCACTAAAAGTACTGAACAAGAAGCTCTGTACAAAAATATTATTACTATGAAAATTTGTTCCAAAAACACAAATAAAAAATATTCAAAAAAACCAACACTTCTCACGCTCGCTTATAACTTATAACTTAATGTTAACAGGTGCCACGCCCGCTGATGCAATCCCGCCGAAGTATTATGATAGAATTTCTTGTCTATTTTTTTTTTGTGATTTTCGTTTTGCGTTTGCGACAGACGACAAATTCTGTACCTCGACAATTTTGTTTTCCCCTCTTGCCAACAAAGAAGAAAAATTTTCCGAAATAGTTTCTGTTCCTGCGTTTTCTCTAGAGGGTTAGTTTTTAAATTGGGAACACTGGCGCATATTCATAGTCGTATTTTAAAGTTGAAATCAACTAAACTCAAAATAAATTTAGTCATGACTAAAAATTGTTTTCTATTCATAGTCGATTTTTTAGTATTGACTAACTGGCATAAGCTAATGAATTCACCACACAAAAGCTCTCGTGGTAAACTTGTCAAATGTTGACTTTTAAATTTCAAGTTAGTTAAATAACAAAGAGAGTAATAAAAATTTTGGGCACACAAGGCACCGTGGCGCAATGGTTAGGACTGTGAACTCATAGCCCTCAGGACGTGGGTTCGAATCTCGTCAGTTAACATGTTTTTGAAGTGAAAACTTCTTATGGCACGTTGTGCGGCTGAGGAAAAAAGTATAATTTCGCGACACCGACCGTCATCGGGAAGACTTGGGAAACGAACTCGATTTTGGAATTTTGAAGACTTGGGAAACGAACTCGATATTGGAATTTTGAAGACTTTTGAAACGAACTCGATTTCAGAAATTTGAAGACTTGGGAAACGAACTCGATTTCAAATTTGGAAGACTTGGGAAACGAACTTGATTTTGGAATTTTGAAGACTTGGGAAACGAACTCGATTTTAGAATTTCGAAGACTTTGGAAACGAATTCGATTTCAGAAATTTGAAGACTTGGGAAACGAACTCGATTTCAAATTTGGAAGACTTGGGAAACGAACTTGATTTTGGAATTTTGAAGACTTGGGAAACGAACTCGATTTTAAAATTTTGAAGACTTGGAAAATGAACTCGATTTCAAAAAATTTATAAAACGTTGCCTACTTTTAGGTGCTATTAATAATTTGCCCCTAAAAGTAGGCAACACTTTCTGACAAATTTCAAAAAGAACGCCTAAAAGTAGGTAACGATTTTAAAAATTTCAGATAATGTGTCCTAATTTTAGGTGCTATTTTTGAAATTCGTCGGAAAGTGTTGCCTACTTTTAAAGCGGCTCTCACACGATCAATATTACTGACAGTATAATTACTGACAGTATTTACATTACTGTCAGTGTACCACTCACACGGTCAGTATTGTTTATTGTCAGTAATCAGTTTTTTTGACATTCGACTGGTGAAGGTGCGAACTATGCTCCGGCTACGTGACCGACAGCCGAAAATGGCATGCCACTTTTTGGCCACTTTTCTGTGCAAATAATACTGGTGAACTGTCAGTATTCACCTCACCCCATCAGTATTAAGCGGCCCTCACACGATCAATATTACTGACAGTATTTTGCATACTGACAGTATTACTGATCGTATGAGGTGAGTACTGATGTACTGTCAGTATAGAAAAACGATACTGATGACTAATGAAAAAATCGGATATTACTGACGAAGTTTTTAAATACTGACAGTAATACTGATGGTGTGAGGTGAATACTGACAGTTCATCAGTATTATTTGCACAGAAAAGTGGCATGCCGGGCAGATCCGGCTGAAAGTTGGTCAGAGAGTGCAAGTAGGCACGGGACGGAAAAATCCTGGGAGGGGGCGTGGCATGCCCCATTTTGTGGCAGATAGACGATAAGGCAGCGAAACTTGAAAGAAACTTAGAAAAGTTGCTCATTCAGTGGCATGGAACATTGCGTCCAAGGGTATGGTCGTCCGATGCCTAGCTGGAGGCGTGGTGCAAGTTTGGATGAAATTTGCCCCAAAAAGTGGCATGCCATTTTCGGCTGTCGGTCACGTAGCCGGAGCATAGTTCGCACCTTCACCAGTCGAATGTCAAAAAAACTGATTACTGACAATAAACAATACTGACCGTGTGAGTGGTACACTGACAGTAATGTAAATACTAAAGGGCTGCACAAGACATTTGAAAGCGCAATCATTGTCATGACTCTAATTTCATTGACTGATGGAGTGTTGCCATTGCTTTTGCTGTATTAAACGAATAATGTCTTTATGCTCTTTGCATGCACGACAACAAACGAACACCAACACCTTATGACAATGAATTGAAGTACAACACAGCAGTAAACAGCATTGTCAATATTGTGATTCTAAAATTCTGTTGTGGCAATATTGAGCAACAAGAATGTATAAAGAAGAGTAAGCGAAAGCAAATGATTTGTTAGAATTTTACATTTGTGTATGTAGGTATGCTTTTTAATGAACAGTGTCACAGTTAAAAAACGATTAGGGCTGCAGGGGACTTCTTATGAAATGATTCAATGCGGGTGTTACTAAAAACATGAGGGAAAGATCATTTTGGTGTAGAGGCCCAGTAGAAAAACTATGAAATGTCATGCAAAGCTTAATATTTGGAAAATTGCACTGCAATTCTTCATCAATGCAATGGCTTTTATTTATGGTTTTCAATGCATATAATTCTGTAAAATTTTAAGAGTTTTTTTTCGATTTTCCCAAAACTTTAAGATTTTGAACTATGGAAGTTTTTATAAACGTGTGCAGTATAAAACGTAATAAGACATATCGACCCCTTTGAGCGAAATCATCGTATGTGTCATTTTATCGAAGTTGACTTTTTGATGCAAATTTGTTCTACACCCCACAGCGCATCACCTGGTAAACTATTGTAGCTGAAGCCAAAAATTGACATGAAAAATTTGTTTTTGTACTGCCAGCTAAAGCACAGTAAAGTGGAAAAAACCGCTCTGTAAAATTTGATTTTTGACACACACGATGATTTCGTGCAAAGAGGTCGATATAATTTTGTTTAGGAACATAAATTTATTTTTTTCATTCAATAAAAATTCATATTACATTTCTAATCTTCTTTAAATTAAGAGTAATTTTTTCTTTAAATAACTTATAATAACGTTACATGTTATGCCTTTTAGAACTCAAGTATTGCAATGCAAAAACATAATATTATTTACAGTATCTGCATTCGAACACAAAGCAGTTCTTCTGTCACTAAGCAGATTTCCAGCCATTGAAAAAATTCTTTCTGATGGAGCGCTTGTTCCTGGGGTAGCAAAAATTTTGCAACTTGTTTTGAACAATAAAGGGAATTCATTTTTGTGATCGTCCCACCATTTAAGTACGTTGAAATTATCATGAAACTGTACAAGTGTGTTTTCGTATAAATTAATTTCGCTTCTTATTTTATCTACGTTATAACTTGAATTTGGCATAGAAATGAACGATCCAAAAACATACATATTTCTTTCTGAAATGTTGCATTCATTTGGCTGATTATCATGTTCAGCAAAGCTCTCCATAAAGGACATTGTTTCTTTGCGTATCATTTCTTTTTCCTCGTTGTCAAATTCAGATAATTTGTTTGCCGGAGGAAAAAGAAATATTGCAATTTTGTGAAAAATTGTAATGTTTGGAGTTACTATTGAGTCTAGATAATAATTTAGTTTTTCTTTAAATTGTGTAATCAAGGATATGTCATCGTTTGCTATAATGCACTCCTTTTTTAAAATAGCCAAGTAAACAATTGGCAGGTGAATTGTAGGGTATGTATCTCCCTCAACTTCCTTAAATGCCATTTCAAATGGCTGTAGTAATTTAACTATTAAGCTAACATGTGCAATATTAATATCTCTTACACGTTCTAATTCATTATTTTCTTGCAATTTTTGTACCACTGCATTCCAATTAGTTTCCAGAGATTTTAATAAGTAATAAACAGTGTTCCATCTCGTTGGAGAAAAACTTTTCAGAGTTGTGTTTAAGGACGAATTACAACCAGATTTCTTAAAGTATCGCACTAACCTTGTACTTGCTGAACATATAGTAGCAATTTCTTCTACCTGCTCAATTGCATTCTGTATACAATTGTGTATCATATGATTAAAGCAAAAGATCTGTTTATAAGATCTAAAAGCTGCCTGCATATTCCTTCCTCTATCAGTTACAAAAATTGCTTTATCTAAGCAGCATCCAAAATCACTTAAAATTTTTGAAACTTTTTCGCGTATTATTTGATCTAAAATAATGGAACGAACATGTACGTTAAATATTATAATATTTCAGGCTTGAACGAATTTCTTTTTTATTGAACTACATCTACTTACTTGTACTCCTTTCTCCTTCCATTGACTTTAACGCTAGGAGCCTATTAAATAATTTTCCCTCCCTAATGAAATGGATAGTGAGCGCTATATAATTATTTTTATGGAAGTCATCTGTCCACATATCAGAGGTGACGCCATATCCTATTTTCTTGATTATGGACAACTCTTCTTTAATTTGATTTAAGCGCTCTTGAAACATTGGCCTAATGTTTCTCGAAATTGTGGTGGGATTAGGTAGTACGGAGCGCACATCGATATTTGCCCCATATTGAGCGCCAATTGCGGCAAATAACCCAAAAATATTTTCAAGCCCTCCATCCGTGATAGCCTTAAAAGGTCGGCAATCTCTTATACACCATTCTGTGCAAAATTTGGTTGCCTTCTCTTTTACATCATTATCTGTTATGAGAACCTTAGGAGACATGCTTTGTACTAAACTGTTAGTGTAACACTTGTGCCGAACTAAGTTTGAAGTACTTTTTTGATTATATTTATAAACATTTTTGCAGTGCTTGCAAACCACAAAATCTCTTAATTCTTCTCCATCATTATTTGCTATTTCAGCAAATGTATTCCATACTTTACTTCTGCCTAATTTTTCGACAATTTTTAGTTCACCCTCCAGGAATCTACGTTTTAGTGATGAACTTTCAATAATACTTGAGGGTGCCTTTAAGAGATATACACAAGTTTAAATATAACTTACAAACTAATTAATAACACTGTTCACCGGTTTCAAATTATAAAAGTTAATAAATAAGTCTTTTCAAAACATATTATCGAAATTTAACTTTAAAAAATAGTTTTATTTTCAGCCGGGGTGCAAGACATGGCCTTAACATAACAATACGTTGATTACTGACTGTATTATAATATTTCACACAAGCATTTTTTACAAGATTCGTTTACGAATCTTAACTATGAAGTAAATTTTTTTTGAAACTTACAATATTAACAAAAATTTGAAATCAGTGCACAGTGTAATTTCTTACATTCAAATCTATTGCGTGCTGCATTTTATTAAATATTTGATTTATTAATAAATGTGATCACTTCGATCGCGAAAAATTTACAAGCACCAGTTACTTTAAAATCAATAACTATACTGACGCTAGACTTGCAAGTGCAGAATTTCTGTACCAGTAGCAAACGAAATAATTTTCACGGCTAACGGTAAATAATGACTGAAACGAAGGCGTAGTAAAGGGGACAGTCTGCTCATTTTAGAAGTGTTATTGGGCCAATGAAAAGCATTTCGCTGTTAAGAAATGAAATTGGAATTCATTATGAAGAGTGGTCGCTTAAGAAAATAAGGAACAATTTGACTAGATCTTCTGAATTTATTTAAATTCGCAAATTAATATACAAATTAAAATTAATTAATTATCACAGTAACAACACATTTTCAACTTCGATATGATTACCTATGTAATTTTTTCGTATTCTAATTTTAAAAATTCTTGAAATAAAATTCATACAAAGTAAAAAAATATTTAGAAAGGTTTGAATCCTTAAGGCACCTGATCGTATCACTGTACTTTTTTATATCGCACTTTCTCTTTAAATTGCCTCGCACTCTTAAACTTATGCTGCAAACAATGTGTACATATTTTGCTGTTCAGCTAGAAACCAATAACAACGAATTCACCAGTGTACGTGGTGCTCTTGCTGTTGCTATGTTTGCTTTTATATTGCTGTTTATTGTCATATGCTGTGGTTGACGCTGTCGTTAGGGATCAAAAGATCGTCGTGTAGTGACGAAGCAGGCAATCGGGTTTCGACACGACAATATTTATTCACTACAAACTATGCTATGACAATAATCAATACACAAAAAGTAAGTACTGAATCGAGATAAACAATGCTGTGAAGTATTGTTCTGCATAGAATAGAATGTCTTGTGCAGTGCTTTAGTAAATACTGTCAGTAATTATACTGTCAGTAATATTGATCGTGTGAGGGCCGCTTTACTGTCAGTATTTAAAACCTTCGTCAGTAATATCCGATTTTTTCATCAGTCATCAGTATCGTTTTTCTATACTGACAGTACATCAGTACTCACCTCATACGATCAGTAATACTGTCAGTAATACTGATCGTGTGAGGGCCGCTTAAGGGTAAATTATTAATAGCGCCTAAAAGTAGGCAACGTTTTTTGAAAAAATTCTCCCATGAAAGTATGTAATTTTGTGGAAAAAATTTTTAAATTTGTAGCATACATATGTTGACTTCCGGTTAGTTGTTGCTCAGTAAGCAGATTTTTCTCTGCTAGCGCAGCCGAAAGCAGAGCCAGCAGCCCAAAGCAGAGAAAAATCTGAAATACCAGGCCACCTTGAACCAGCAGCAAGCAAATTTGGTTTTTTGAAAAACTTTAAAACGTTATATCTCGGCTATTACTAAACCGATTTAGACAAATGAGGTGTAATAGTTTTTTTTAAGAACAAGCAGATTTTTTTGAAGTCATTTGTATTATGATTAACTGTCACAAGATGGCGTTTTAAGCAGTTTGAATATTCTAACAGCCAGAACTCGGCAACGAATAAGCCGATTTTGATAAATGTGGTGTCATAGTGTCTGTTAGAAGAAGCAGATTTTTATCTTAAGTTTAAGAAAAATTATGTTTAAGCTATTTAGTCACAGGTCCATGTACTTTTTTTACCTGATTTTTTCTTATACTTACATAATTCGCAATGATGTGTCTTACTGCAATCAGAATAAATTTTTGTTTTTAAACATAAGGAGTACTTAGCTCAAATTTAATTATTCACAGTTGAGGCTACTGAGCCGAATATACTTCTTCCAGCAATTTTTGAAGTGAAAACTTCTTATGGCACGTTGTGCGGCTGAGTAAAAAAGTATAAACTCGTGACACCGACCGTCATCGGGATTCCCCGTCATGAATGCGATGGTAAAATTTTAATGTTCTATTGTTTCTTTTAAATAAATATTCCAAGTGGAAGACAAAAAGCAAAGCATACACACTAACTGACACATTTAATTCTCATTCAACGATTGTTATGCTTACATGTTTGTTTCTTTCAATGTCCGCGTTGTTGCGTTGACAAATTGAGAATGAGAGCGAGAGTAAAATTTGAATACATATTCCGTTTTTGTCTTCCATTGCATTGCCATATAAAAAGAAAACGCACACATACCAATTAACGCACTAACTTGCCATTAAACGATTTGTTTTCACTTCTGTCGGCACTCCCGGAGTGCAACCCGCCGTTTTTTTTTTTTTTTGTCTTTTTATTATTTTTTTTATTTTTACTACAAATATGTACTTATAGTCTCGTTTTTATTTTATTTTTTTAATATCTAAATTAAATTGAATTATTTTATTTTACTAGTATTGTTAACGCATGCTTTCCACAGTTAATGTACTATTAAAGATTTAAGTCTTCTTGTACAACCATTTCTATTTTTTGAATAAATTATTGTAATTTAGAGGTCGCAAGTGTCCGATTTAGGAATTAAGTTCATTCTTTTTATTTGCGAGTGGTTATAAATCTTCCCAAAAGACAATTCTGCATGAGAAACGGACTGTTGGCATTGATTCTTATATTTTCGGGTCTGTTGAACACGATCGTAATAGTTGTTTTGTTATACAGTGGCTGGGTATCTTGGTAGCATCGAAAAACTCCCTGAAAACAGGGAAAAACAGCGCAAATTTGGGTTTAAGTGAGGTAAACTCGAGGAATAAATTTTTTTTCTTAGTCCAACATTCTTCAGCATTGTAGTCCGAAAACAGACAAAAAGAATCTGCCTAGTCTCGATGTTCCAGTATTTTTTCTCAGAAGACCAGATTAATAGAAAAATAGAAAATCCCCGAAAACGGGCCAAGACTCAAGCTTAAATGAGGTAAATTAGAGTAATACATTTTTTAAAGATAGTTTTCCGAAGTAATTTTTTACGCTGAATTCGAATCAGAATTCTGAAATATTTGAGGTTAAGTACCTAAAAAATTAGGTTTTTTTGTCTACTTTTGAGGGCACGAAATTGTTACTTAATACTTATGAAAATAAGTTTCAAGTTACATGGAATCAAAATTTTCAATTGTTAAAAAATACCACGACCAATTTTGGTACAAAATTTTATCAAAATATTTTGCATGGCTTACGAGATATGGCAATGTAAAAGATAAAATATAGGGCTATTCAGCTCTCTTTTAAGAGACTTTAAAAATTTGAAACCTAGCCATATCCTAACTTTGCCGACATGTTCATAAAATCACCAAGTTTCATCAAAAATTGCAAAAGCTTAAATCTGTTTTTCCATTATATATTTTTTTTGATCTTCTACTATCAAACTTTTGAAAGTAAAAAAAAGAATGCACGCAGAACTTAATTCGCTTCGAGAGTGAATAGGCACATACGTGCTATTTTTATAGTTTTTATAGCATGTGATATCCTTTGTGATATGGATAGTAGAAGATCAAGAAAGATAACATGAATACGCGGCATAAAGGTGTAAAAGTGTAAGCTTAGAAAAATTTGAATGGCTCGTAAGACGCATAAAACCCTATTTTTTATTCAGCGCTATCAATGCGTTGTTTTTTTATTTAAATCACTAAAGTTTCTTTTAATTATTCCCAAAATTTTTACAGCAGGCACTTAAAATATTATAAACAAAACTGATCTCGCTCACAATTTCGCAACCACATAACGTAAAATGACTTTAGCTGAGTACTGCCTAACGCCATTTAATATTTTACACAAACAAAATCTAATTTTCTGTGTTTTGAAGTGTTTTTAATCAGAATATAGTAACAAAACTACTACATCGGAGTTTGCGAAATTGCACTTTTAGCACAGCAAAATGGTTATTTGGTACAAAAAGTTACTTGAAATGCAACAAAAAAGGTGGGTATGTTTTAATTTAATAATCCTATCCGGAATATGAGAAACTTTGAATGAAATTTAAACTATTACAGATGTTCACTTATCGTAATGAATATCTTAATGATATACTCATACCCCGCTATACTTCCTTAAAAGTTGGCTGTGTAGTGAAAAGCCGTATATCAAATCTTAATTTTTTGTATAAACCAGACCTTGAAACTTTTATACTTTTATTCAAAAAGTTTTAAAAATAAAAGTATCTTAAAACTTTTTTGTTATAAAAGTTTTTATAAACTTTCTTCAAAAACTTTTATTGAATAAAAGTGTTTCCAAAAAACTTTTTCATAAGAGTTTTTCTGAAAAACTTTTATTAATAAAAGATTTTTTTGACTTTTATTAATAAAAGTTTTTCTTAAAAGTTTTTTAACTTATATTTTTAACAGTCACATGCAAAGAGTTTTTTTTTGACTTTTATTTTTCAAAAGGCGAAAATAAAAGTTTTTTTTGTATGAAAGAACGAGGAAAATCCAAAAATAATATCTTGAATCACTAAGCAAAAAAATTTCAAAGGAGAAAACTTAGGATTATTGATAATAAAGTCCAAAAGGAAAATACTTAAGATGTTTCTGAAAAGAAAGAAATTTATGATAATTATGCACTTATAATTTTTAGAAAAATTGAGCTCAACGCATCAATTGGAAAAGGCCGAAAATGGATTTTGGGAGCGACAGGGGAGGTTCCTGTCCCTCCTAAAGAGGTGTTTTGGACTAATTTTTCGAAAAAAATTTTATTGCACGAATCGATGGGAAAAGGCCGAAAATGGATTTTGGAAGTGACAAGTGAGGTCCCCGACCCTCCTAAATTGGCTATTTGGACGCATTTTTTGAAAAAAATTTTATTGCACGAATCGATGGGAAAAGACCGAAAATGGATTTTAAAGGTGACAGGAGAAATCCCCGACCTGTTTTGGACCCATTTTATGCAAACAATGTTGCAGCCAAAAATTTATGTTTTATTGCAAAAAAATATATCAAAAGTATATTAAGCATATTTATCTATATCTATCTATATCTATATCTATACTATTTATATAAAATTGCTTATATGGAAATGGTTTGTAACGCGAAACCGCAAAATATACTGAACCGATTTTAATAAATTATATTTTAAAACAACATATTTGCACTAAAAATGGTTATTGTATACTTATTTGTATGATTTTTTTAAGTTAAAAATGCTATTTTTTAGAATTAAGTTTTTGCAAAACCTCACACAATATTTGTCGTTCGATTTGTCGTTGCTTATGCTTATGCTGCTTCTTGATTTCTGTGTTGTTATTTTTGTTTTCATTTGTACCGTTTGTATTTGGCTTCGAAGTTCAAAGAACAATTCTCCTTGAGTTTTTTTTTTACTTTTGATGAGAGAGTACGATGTTAATTGCTTTTTACAGTTAAACTGCAATTTGTTGTTTTTATAAAATTTAGTTTTTGCCTGTCCGTCTATCTGTTTGTTTTTTATGGACGCGGAAACTATCCGGCCGATTTTGATGAAAATTTTACAGTATATTAGTATCGACCACGCAGGTGTCATAGAATATAAGACTTTTATTAAGGGTGCATATTTAGGGTGGCCCACAAACAAAAATATCTTTAAAATAGAATTTTCACTAAGTCCGGTAAATCGAATCACACCGAATTTACGCCACATGGAATTTACAGCACATTCTTTTATATTAAGAGGCATAAGTAGGCTATAAAACTTTAATAAAGGGTTCATATTTATATTGGCCCTAATACAAAAACATTTTTAAAATATTATTTTCTCGAAGACCGCTTATTCGATTTTCATGGAACTTACACTACATGGCTTTTATATTAAGAGGCACAACTAAGGCCGTACACATTTTATTTAGGGTGCATACTTTGGGTGGCCCTTACACAAAATAAGTTTTTAAATAGAATTTACATGAAGATTTCGTAATTGTGGCCTGTGGAAGGTTTTTACAAAGTTTGGTTTAAAAAATGGTCGGTGACACGCCTTTAAAAATCAAATTCATCATATGTCACCAACTACTGGACACAGATGAATGGGACTTGGTACATAAACATGTATATAAAAGGTACGGGCAAAAGTAAGTTTTAGGGGAAAAAATTATCGCCCCACATAACAACGTCTGGCAGGCCTGCTATATACATATTTGTAAAAGGATAGGGACAAAAGTTAGTTTCACTGGGAAAATGGGCTGTTTCGCTTTTACATTCCATCGCATGCGATCATACAACATTGCGCCACACATCGAAAAGGGCAGAACAACGTCTGCCGGGACAGCTAGTATATGTATATATTCACCAAAAGAAATATTTCTTTTCGAATATGAATTTTCAAAAGCACCGTTTACTGTGCTGCATCCTTTTTTCAAAATTTATGTTTAGCGTTTTGCTTTTTGTTTCGGTGAACTAAAATCCTAATAAATTGTCGCTTACAAATCAATTCTCAACAAAAAAAACTCAAGGAATTTGCGTAAGGGTCTGAACGGGTAATAAAAAATTTCATAAATGAAGGAGGCAATAAATTTTTATTTGTTTTTTTCTGTGATGCTTATTGGAAATAACTATCAAAATTTCCGAAATATTCAGAAATCGAAACTACCTTGCAATTTTTATTTAATTATACATGAAACAATATGTCATAATATGCACAGACGTTTGTAGGTTTGTACATTTCTTTTTTTTTTTGAATTTTAATTAAATTTATATATTTACTTTAAGTTGTAAAAATGTTTCTTAAAATATATTCTTCGACATAACATCATTTTTTTTCATTTGATTTCTTTTATAGGTTATTCTTCAAGCAATATCAAACAGTTTAAGCAACACCAGGACCTAACCTTCAACTAAAAATTCATATTTTCTGGAAAATCCGTTAAGGAGGTACAGAGACCACCCCTTCACTTCCGAAATCCATTTTCGATTCGTGCGATAAAGTTTTTTTCGAAAAATGGCTCCAAAAAACCCATTTAGGAGGGTCGGGGACTTCACTTGTCACTTCCAAAATCCATTTTCGGTCTTTTCCCATCGAGTTTTGAGGAAACTTTTACTTTTATTTCACAAAAATAAAAGTTTAAAGTTTACTTTTACCCAAAAAAAAAAACTTTTATAAAAGTTTATTTCAAGCTCTGGTATAAACCCATACAAATTCAATAGGATCCGTTTTTTTTATTCCTCATATCTGTTTCTTTTTCCTTTTATATATATTAGAACGGTTCAAAATAAAAACTATTTGATTTTTTCACGATGTGTCAGCGGATTACAGTAGCCTTATATGTGTGGTGCCCCACCTTTACACTCTTACATTCACACTTCTACATTTACACTTTTACAATTACACCATATAAAAACACTTATCATAATTTTACTTAAAAAATTTAATTATTCCTAATTTTAAAAATTTGTTTTTCAAATTTTGAATTTTTAATTTTTGTCAAAAAAGTTTTCATTATAAAAAAAAGAATCTTAAAAAGATGTTCAAAAATATTTGTGAAACTTAAGCTTTAATATAAAAATATATTTAAAAAAGCCAGTCCTAGTGTGGGACTGGCGATCCTACCAGCTTCTATACCAACAACAACAACCGAAGCAAATCAAACACAAAGAATACTTATATAAAAAATAAATTAAAATTAATAAAGAAAATAATCAAGCAAATACATAATACAAAACCAAATTCACACAATCCATAGACGTGGTGCTATCCTATAAACAAGAAAATATGGAGCACAAAGAAAAATAAGTGAAAATTCAATCTCGAATATATCATTCACAACCCATAATCATTGTCATTCATCGTCACCATCATCGTCGTTACACATCATCATCACCTATAATCATTATCTACGATTAATAAGTGAACCCATCATCATTATCGAACGAATGAATGAATCCATGAACCCAAGATCAATATCTACTATCAATGAACGAATGAATGAATCCATGATCTACACTCTTACATTCACACTTCTACATTTACACTTTTACAATTACACCATATAAAAACACTTATCATAATTTTAAAAGACTGTAAATTCGTTTTTGTACGAAACGATACAATACGACACTCATTACAACACCCATACGATGGACCATTCAGAGTCATCGAAAAATCACCAAAATTTTTTAAAATAATTAAAAACAATACTACAACTACAATCAACATAGACAGACTTAAACCAGCTTTTCTAAATACAAAAAATACGCAAAAACTCTCCCTCCAAATAAAGCTACCAAAAAAGTACACTTCAATCTTCTTAACAACACCATTAAACTCTACAGGGAGGGGGAATAATGTCGTGCCACACATTTACACTCTTACATTCACACTTCTACATTTACACTTTTACAATTACACCATATAAAAAACACTTATCATAACTTTACTTAAAAAATTTAATTATTCCTAATTTTAAAAATTTGTTTTTCAAATTTTGAATTTTTAATTTTTGTCAAAAAAGTTTTCATTATAAAAAATAGAATCTTAAAAAAATGTTCAAAAATATTTGTGAAACTTAAACTTTAATATAAAAATATATTTAAAAAAGAAAAACCCACATTAAGGTTAATATTGAAAACTGGATTAGCGCCCTCTGTTTTAAGTAGACAACCTATTTTAAAAAATATTGATTTAAAAATTGGTGCAAGTTACAGAGGTAATAAAACTTTCCAACATATTTTATATTCTTTGCACAAATACTGCCATCTATTAGCTTTAAGATGCCATCTCAAGCGTGTCTATATCTTAAATAGAAAAATTTGTACAGCTAAAAATATTGAAGCCTAAAAATAACGTTTTTCATATGCTTTAATTCGGTCAGGCGGGAAGTGACGCATCCGAATATTAAATGCCCTTGGATTTCCATCCTAGGAACCCTAAAGAGGGTTCTCGCGAAGTTTGAGCAAAATCTATACTAAACCACCTTTACTGATTGGACGTTTTTATCTGGAATGACTCATATGTACAATGTACACACATAAAAAACAAAGTTTTCGCTCAATTTTATTCAATAAGAAAATTTTATGTATCAAAAAAGAAAAACCTCCTGAACATCAGCAGGAATGTTAAGTTAGTTGATGTTTCGCCCTTAGGGAAAATATCCGTCTCGTAAAATAGATTCTCTATTTTCAGAGAACTAAACATTGAAATTAGAAGTTAGCCTTCTGGATATAATGAAATTTAAGAACTAACTCTGATAATACCGATGTAAAAAACTTAGGTAAGGGAAAACAACATTTTTTCGTTCAGCAATTATTCTTTTTAATGTAAATATAACAACTTTCATAGACCAACTCAATGCTAAGTCTCCAAAAGTAATACATTAAGTAATAAATAAAAGCAAAACAAAAAATATGCTACACACTTTAAAGACCTACATATGGGCATTTCCATTGTGGCGTTACGTTGCGTTTGTACGAAAAAATATTTAAAAGAAAATACAAAATGGCACATTTTCAAAAGAGTTTTTTTATATTTGCATAGTAATTAAGTTGTAGCACTGTATTAAGTAAGAAAATTGACAACAATCGACCATAAGGATTACACGATACAGGGTGTTTTTTTTAGAGGTATAGAGCTTCGAATTGAAATAAAACACAAGAAAATCGTTTTAATGTCCATCAATTTGGCTTTATTGGAAGCATAATTTTATGCCATTAATGTTTAAATATGATTTCGGGCATGTGGCCGCCGCGGCTGGCTCGAATAAAGCCAATTCTACAGGTCCAATTTTGAACCACTTTTTCGAGCATATGGGGCCGTATGTCGGCAATAACGCCACGAATGTTGGCTTCCAAGTCCCCTAACGTTTCTGGTTTGTTGGCGTAGACGAGCGACTTCACATATCCCCAAAGAAAATAATCCAATGGTGTCAAATCACACGATCTTGGTGGCCAATTGACAGGTCCATTCCGCGAAATTATGCGCTCATCGAATGTTTCCTTCAATAAATTGATTGTGACGTGCGCTGTGTGGCATGTAGCGCCGTCTTGTTGGAACCACAACTCATCCACATTCATGCCATCCAATTCGGGAACAAAATAGTCGGTTATCATGGCTCTATACCGGTCTCCATTAACGGTAACTGACTCTCCAGCATTATTTCGGAAGAAGTATGGCCCAATGACTCCACCAGCTCATAGAGCACACCAAACAGTTAGTTTTTGTGGATGTAATGGCGTCTCAAGGGTCTCATGTGGATTCTCTTCACTCCAAATGCGGCAATTTTGCTTGTTGACGTAGCCATTCAACCAAAAATGAGCCTCATCACTGAACAAAATTTGGCGATGAAAATCAGCATCGAGATCAATCTCATTTTCGGCCCATACACCAAAATCACGACGCATTGCATGGTCTCGCGGCTTTAATTCTTGCACAAGCTGGATCTTGTAAGGTCGCAAGCCAAGATCTTTGCGCAAAATCTTCCATAAAGTTGATGGACAAAGCTCCAATTGCTGTGCACGGTGGCGAATCGATTCATTCGGGTCCTCTTCAACATTTTGCTCTACAGCGGCAATTGTTTCTTCGGTGCGCACTGTTCGACGTCTCACAGTGTTATATTTTGAGAAAAAATGGACAAAATCAAATTCCCGTCGATAACAATGCCCAAAAAAAACGAGGTCGGTCTCATTCGAAAGGTGATTTCATGCTTTTTTTAGAAAAATTGTCCCGAATCGAGATCCCAGCTTTGGGCATTTCTCAGAAATGCCCAAAATATGGTCTCTTTCACTTTTAGACAGTTTTTTCCCAATTTTAGTACAATTCTGACTCGTATACATATCCGATGATAATTTATTTTGAAAGTCGAGAGTATATATATATATATATATATATCTTTTAAAACTAATTCGTTATAAAAAAAAAATTTTTTTTCGTATTATAACTAAAAGTGAAAAAGACCATATTTTGGGCATTTCTGAGAAATGCCCAAAGCTGGGATCTCGATTCGGGACAATTTTTCTAAAAAAAGCATGAAATCACCTTTCGAATGAGACCGACCTCGTTTTTTTTGGGCATTGTTATCGACGGGAATTTGATTTTGTCCATTTTTTCTCAAAATATAACACTGTGCGTCTCTGCGGATGCGTATTATCACATAGAGTAAACGTAGTGCAAAAACGACCCATGGTTAACCGAATTAATTGCTCTGATGGACGAATATGTCGACCATAAAATGGACGGAGCTTGCGGTAAACTTCGCGAACTGAACCATTATTTTCGAAATAAATTTGCACGATTTGCAAGCGTTGTTCTTTTGTCAACCTGTTCATGATGAAATGGCAAACCAAACTGAACATAAATGACATTAGAGTTGCCAGATTTGACCATAAAATGCCAGTTTTATCTATATTCGAAAAACAAACCTCTAAAAAATACACCCAGTATAAGCAAAAATGTGCACTAGCGTTACGTTACAAAAAACAAAAGTGGGTTTTTGACTTGGATTACAAAATTGCAAAACTCTGCGAATTGGGTAAGGCTTTTAGTATAAAACTTTTTTTAGTAGGACTTGATATAATATAGGTTTATTTTCCAAGTTGTCAAATTTAAAAACTTTTCTCGATTTTTTTGTTATTAGCCTTAGGGGCCGTTCATATATTAGGTCAGACGTTTTGGGGGGGGGGGGGGGGGGGTCGGAGGATTCTTACTAAATCTTACGAGGTGGGGGGGGGGGGGGTGGTCAATGATCATCTTACGTAAGATTTAAAATGCGTATGTGACAGTAATGAAATATATTTGGATTTTTGACAATCACGAAAGATTCAGAAATATCGATTTAAGTAATCGACCCTGAACGGGACAACTTCGCTTCTGTTTATGTAAGGAAATAGATGTATGTTGTTTACACACAGAGTCGACTTGTAACACCGTCTCACAAGTTTGCTATTATTCAGGCATTTACACGCAGATACGTCGACGTTGAAATGTTGTTGTTATCAAAACATACAAAAAAAACTTAGATTGCTAGGACGTGGTCTAAGATTATGAAGAAAAATTAAAAATAATAGATATTTTCTCTTATTTTCTTATATATTTTTATTTTAAAATGTATTTATGTTAAATTTCAACATTGATTTTAGCTAAATGCTAATATAAACCTTTATTTTACCTAAATATGAAAAACAAATGTGTACTTGGTAATTTAGTGATATTTAATTAATATGTATATTTAAATTAAATGTAGTAATATAGTACATCACATGAAAAATACAAGTTTTTGACTAGTTTCACCTTTATTATGAGCCTTACGTAAGATTTCTGAAAGAGGTAGGGGGGAGGGGTTTGAGAATCTTACTAAATCTTATTCGGTGAAGGGGGGGGGGGGTCAAAAATGTCATGAAATTGTCTTACGTAATTTATGAAAGTAATTTCGTATCTGACGTGACGTTACTTGACGTTACGTTACTTAAATTTTCATTGGAAAATTTTTAGTTAAAATTGTTTTAAAGAAATTATTTGGCGCAAGTAAAACATCAATTTTAGCTATTATATATTACTAAGTACCAAGAGATTATAGTTCGGTATTTCGTTTGGAGGCTGAAAAATCCAAAAAAATATGCAATATGTTGAAATCAGTTGAATATTATGAATTAAATATTATTATGGTTAAATATGTATGTAGAAAAAATATGGAAAACACTTAAAAAGTTGAAAGAGGTTAATAAAATATGGAAAATGTTGAAGAACTTCAAAAAAAGTTAAAAGTCGAAAAATTTAAAACAAACAAAATATCATGCAAGGAAATTACTGACAATTTGGCGTTACGTTAAACACTTTTGAAATGTAATATAAAATTAACTTTTTGTTTAGTAACCGAGTTTTTTATTAAAATTAGTTCAATTTATTAATCTTTGTTAACATACAAAATTTCACGCTGTTGCGATCGTCAGAGTAGAGATAATGGGAATAAATGGTTTTTGTCTGGCGTTATCTTAGAATTTCATTGAAATCAAATCAAAATTTTACCATTAATTGAAATTTGTTTGCTCTTTTGTATTTTGTTTTACGGTTAGTTGTTGTTCTAGCCTAGAAATGTAAATTGTAATGAGAAGATGCCCTTAGAAATAAGCAAAACTAACGAAAACGTGAACTTTATAGCCCGATATATAGCCATCGTAACTAAGGAAAACTTGGGACTCTTTAATTTGATTAAATTTGAATATCTTACTTTAATAATGCAAGTAAGAAAAATCTGTTCGTTAACTTTTAATTTTTCGGTCAGGGTAGACTTTTCTGTGGAAATGCCTATATGTATCTGCGCACATTGAAATGATGGAGTTATTACATTCCCAAGGTATTGAGTCTCATTCTCCTCCACAACTCTTGTTCCAGGGAAAAAATTGAGTCATATCGAAGGTAAACGATACATTTTGAACCAGTCGACTTCTTGGGAGTCTCCAAAGTCCAAAAAAAAGGATGTGCAGTGCTTCAGATGCCAACAATCACACAGCAGGAAATACGCTTGCGTAAAGTGTGACAGTATGTTTGCTCCAAGCGATTGTCGAATAAAAGTAAGAGATAACGTATCTTATGCGTAAATTGTAGAAAGATGGGTCATACGGAAAATTATAGAGGCTGTCCGGCATACAAAACTAATATCAAACGAAAACATGAATTAATAAGATCAGCAAAAGAGAGAAAGTCTCGAGCTACAAATAATCTTAGTAGTTCAGTTTCTGCAAAAAAATCCTATGGCAGTAACTTTTACCCAGAAATAGATATTTCTCCGAATATCCTTTCCAAAAATAAACAATTTAATTAAGTAGTTGAAGATTTTCTCAATATTATTAAACATTTTGAAAAGTCCGAAGATAATTTAATAGAAAACAAAACAAAATCATTTTTGCGAAATTCATACCTAAAGAACAGGCCAAGGTTGAATACAGAAGTTTTCTCTTTTAATGTAAGATCGCGATTTGAGGGAAGCCGGCGAATTGAATTGCTGAAAATGTTAAATAGCCATAATATTGATTTATGTTTTTTAATGCAGAAATTCCGTTTAAAAAGCAAATCTTTAATTTAATAAATTATTGAAATACAGAAATACTTTTTTCACTCTCTCGCATCTGAAACTTAGAAGTAACGTATTAAACAACCGTGAAGCAGTAACATGGTAAAAACGCGAAAAATTTGATTTGCAAATTATTCTCATTGCGTGCTTTTGCTTAACAAGTAGAGGCTTAATTTTACAAAAATATGCTCCACCCCAGCAGGATAAGCCATGTTGCAACTTGGAATTCAGCAGACGATCATAAATTAGTCTTAAAATTGAATTATTGCAGTATAGACTTAAATGGTACAGTTGTCTCACTACTCTGTTCAGATTTTGTTTAAGATTCATAGAGATTGTGGTTATTCCAGTTATAATACCTAATTACTTAAACCCGACTAGTATTTTTCTTAGGCATGCCTAAATATACTTTCGGCCCTAACTGGAAAATAATGAGGTTAGCCAAAATTAGGAATGTGCACTGGCAGCCTAATTAGGCAATTCAAAGGCATTTCCAAATTAGTGTTACCTATCAACTGCCTGATTGGGCCCTACTACGATATGCCTAAAGATTTGGTCATGGTAATAACCTTAAGAACGCCTGAATTCGGTAAATCTGGTGAATAAGTAATATCCCACTAGGCATTTTTGCATTTATTAGGCTCTTCAAGAGTTCTATATAACCATTCTTTAAGAGCAGAACTCTTGGAAATATTCGCTAAAGAGGTTTTAAAACACAGAATAAATGCTACTTAAGACCAAAAGGGCACCTTCTATGGGGACCTTCAAGAGGTTTATGTAAGAGTTAGCTATGACGTTTTCAAAACCTATTCAAGAGTTTAATGAATTAATACACCTAGAGGTCTATAAATATTTTGTGCTCTTGGAAATATTTATACACAATTTTTTTTCGAACGGAATTTTAATTAGGTTTATTTTATTTTGACGAAGTTTTAATAAAGATTTTGTTTTTGGTATACATACTTTTTGCAGTATTACAAAGTTAAAGATAAAAAGAGAATAGCAAATGGAATTATAAAATGGCAATATGAAAATGATGCAACGAATAAATATGATTTTCGGCACAATTATTGACCAAAATTTACGTGCGAGCAAAGATTTATCGTGAAGTTTGGGGTTTTGCTTCGAAAAACTTAGCGCGCTTCTGAAATATTACATATTAGAAAAATAAAATATTTGGGCTAAAATTAATTTTTAGGTTTTTCTTTAATATTTATGTCTCAAAATACGTTTAAGTGATTTTTTAGGTAAAAGCAAATCGAAATAAAATGATTTACTGCACAAAAAATCATTATTTAGGCTAAAAAAAAAGAAACGCATTTATTTTTTTGTTGTTGTTGCTATTTCGTCGGCATGTATATTAAAAAAGATGGCCGACGACGCCAAGTTTTTAAAATTCCTCGATAAGTGGCATATAAAACTTAAGGATTATCTCTAAAGCTTCATAAGAGGTACTTTAAACTTAAGGATTATATTACAGGATTGACAGTTTTAATTTGCTAAAATTGTTTATTTAAAATAATTTTGTGTCCATTGTTAGGGTTACCATATGAACAAGTGGCAAATTAAGAAAGAGATGTTTTATGAGCTATTTTCTTTATAGAAATACGAATTATAACCCAAATTCGAATAAACATATTTTGGGCCATCTTGCGTTTATTTTTGTTTTCTCAATTTAGTTTTGGTAATTTGTGCCTCATATTTTTTTATTGTCCAATGCCAAGATCTGGATAATTAAAGAGGGCGAGAAACGAGTTTTGCTTAATATCTCGGAAAGTAAGCTGCAACAGAAAAATATATTAAGGCCAATGTTCAAGAGAAGATGAAATCGATTTCATATCAAGTCTTCGTATCACAAGATTTGACCCTCCTTTCATAGCTTCCGAAAACTAAATTTTTCGCCGTAAATAATTATTTCTGTTCAAAATTAAAGTATTTATTGTAAGTTTTAATCAAAGTTGGGTCACTTGTCACTTCGAGCATGAAACCGATGTGTTTTGATCTGCTCCTCTACAACAGTGGCCTCAATATATTTTTCTGTTTGTGGCTTACTTTCCGAATTCTTGAGTAAAACTTGTTTCTCGGCGTCTTTAATTGATCAGATCTTGCCATTGGACAACCAGTGTACGGGTAGGCGGCCATTTTTATGATGTACTAGCATTGTTGAATGAAATAATATTTAACTTTGCGAAAATGTGAAAACGGAGTAAACAAGTCAAAAAAACGGTACTACTTTTGGAGACTTGAATCAAGAATTTATCAAATTCCAAAACTTTAATTTTTAAGAAAATGTTTAAGTTATAAGCTATTTACTATTTTTATAAGAGTACTGGTCATTTAAATTTTTTTATTGAATTGCGGACGTTTGGTAACCCTACTTTTGGATAAAAAGTTTTATGGAGCTCTTGTGAAGAGTTCTTTAAATAAATGAAACCAAATAAAGTTTTATAAAGCTCTTGCGAAGAGTTCTATAAATGCAGGGAACCAAAAAAAGTTTTATAGAGCTCTTGGAAAGAGTTCGCGTAAGAGTTGAAGCTTATATTGGCACTTATATAGAACTTAAAAACTCAGAAATTGAAGAGCTCAATAAAATGTATGGCTCTTAAAGTTAAAAATAAATTTTATTTATTAAAAAGCTTTTATCAAACATTTTTTAAAGATCTTGATAAATATTAAAATGTTTGAATACAAAAATATTTATAAGCGTTTTATGAAGATCTTCCGAATCCTTCTTAAGACCTTATAAATACCTTAGCTCTACTTAAAAAAGAAACTTTTACAGACGATTTAAGAACCTCTCACAAGACGTTGTTAAAACTTTGATAAATACTTCTAAAATTTTGAGAATTTTTTGTATTTGTAAACATCTTAATTGGGAGTTTTGAAATGCTTTATAAATAATTTTGATCGCAAGATTTAATTTTATTTTTTTAAGAGGCGAATAAATACTCTGGTATAAGTTAAGAGCCCTATAAATGTTTATTAAATGCTTTCGAAAATTCACAAGAGCTGTGGATTATTTTAATGCCCAGTGGGATGTTAGTCATGACTAAGTTCGAAATTACTCCTCAACTGTAAGAAATGACTGCAGAGAAAACTGAACTTACACAAGGTAACATTACGATCCATTCGCTGGTACGGGCGATTGTCGACTATCTTGTTTGGTTCCCTTGCTTCGTATAAATTGAAACCAAGAGCAAATTTTGAACATGTTATCTTCTATCAATTCAATTTCAATATTATTGAGTCTCTTTTACAATTAGATATTATAGCCCAAGTGACGGCTGTAGAAAAGTCCAGTGTATAAGAACACAGGTTGGGACGTACGAGAAAGATAATGAGTCGAATTGGTGACACTAATGGGTCAATTTTTAGTAATATATATTAATTCTTGAAATGTGTGTCAAACGATAGAGCTCGAAGAGCCTAAATAGAATATATATGGTCGAATCCGGTTGAAATTCGATTTTAGAGCCAATTTTTCTAAAATGGGTGGCAATACATGTTTAGGACAGGATTCGACAAGGCATTCCATTTAGGCTTTTCGTGCTTTATCGTTTGGCACACATATAAAGCTGTTGGCTTCATTAATGAAAATTTACCCAGAAAACCGGTAGCAACCCGTGTTGAGGACAGAATTCAACAATGCAATCCTTTAAATTATATTTAAGTCTCTTCGAGTTCTATCATTTGGCATTTATTTAAAGGTATAATATTATACAGTTTCAAACAAAAAACAAAATTCGGCAAAGCAGCCCTGGTTCGTTAGTTTCACCAAAACAACTCACTATTTTTCCCGTACATACTGTAACCTTAAACATTCGACTTTTCTACAGCGGGCTCTCCGCCTATTACATTTGTCTCGTTTGCAATATTAAAACTGATATTTGTAATGTATGGCCCTCTTTCTTATACAGGGGAATAAGTACTAACAAAGTGTCGAAATACATGTTTGTATTAAGGACTCTTGCTTATGTAGATTTTATCAGTTGTTTTGACATTTGTGTCATATGTCATACAAATAATATTATTTTCAAAAATTAAGAATTTCAAATTTTACAATTAAAAAACTTATATTTGATTCCATCAAGTGATCGTTTTATCTATATTTTAGACAAACGTTTCGACAGTTCTTGCTGTTATCATCAGTTAACTACGGCTGATGATGTTGTTTCGATTTCATATATGGAAATATTTAGAGCCAGGTGAGCAGTGGCGTAGCGTGCATATGTGCCGCCCAGGGCGGAGAACTAATATGCCGCCCCCTTTCATAGGAAGGAAATAGAAAATGTTAACTAGTTAACTAAAAAAAAGGTCATCAGTTTTTACTTGCAAAAAAATTTAAACACATTTTCAAGTTATTGCTCTGCAGCAACTTTTAATATAATATTACGATTTCATTTAACCGCGTAGGCACACATGTTCGTTCGCAGTAATGGAAATGGGTAGCACTATGGCAAAATCGAAACTTGAGAGCAGATACCCAGTGTGTCAAACGGATCCGCTTTCGAACTTCATATACGGATTCATTCCGGATTCTTTTTTTGTAAATAAAGCGGATGCGTTCTGGATTCGTTTTTTGTAAACTAAACGGATTTGAAACGGACTCGTTTTTTTTAAATATAACGGATTCGAGACGGAATTGTTTTTCTTAAGTAAAGCGGATTCGAAACGAACTCATTTTTTTTAAATAACATGGACTCGAGACTGACTCGGAATAAAAGGGCATTCTGGATATAATAGTTGCCACAAATGCACACAACAACAACAAAATTATATTGAAAATAAGCGAAAATTAATTGCGAACCAATAAAAGATATCGATGAAGAAAGTATCCAGATCATCATACACAGCAGGAACGGAATGTTTTGGAGTTGGTTGACATGGTTAACCAGTTTCCAATGGACTATATGCACGTAGGGAATTAAACAAATTATAATCCGTATTACTCAAAACAAATAGATTGTCTCGAATCCGTTTTATTTAAAAAAAACGAGTCCGTAACGGATCCGTATATGAAGTCCATTCCAAGTTCGAGACGGATCCGTCGAAGCCTAAAAATCCACATTCGCTTTTGCTCACATTGGATAAAAGCAATACCACAACAATATGGGTGGGAATGAAAAAATTCGTGTCACCCCTAAGGATATCCAAAACTTTTAATTTTGCTAGTGTTGATGTCTTTAAACATTTCTTTAAAATATATCTGAAAGATAAATTCTTCTCATTTAATTTTAAACTTAATCTTTAAAAATTTTTACAAGACTCGGTCGGGTATTACCCTAAAATTGGCATTCGGGACAGCTCACAACTTCCGCCCCAGACTCGGTACTTTACACATCTGGACACACCGTTAAAATTACTTAACCAATTGATGAAAAATTTACCTTATCGCTCGTTTGCTGGACGACCGTCGTAACTCAAAAAACTTAAATTTGAAGAAAAACGCATAGTTATTAAGTTTTCAATAAATTGATTCTTACGAGTAAATAAATGCAAGTATGTCGACATATGCATATTCTTCTTACAAAACAAGTTCATTAAATACAGTTATTTTTCAAATATTTCTACATAATAAACTCGAATACTTTTTTTTTAGAATTGTGACGGTCTTCCAGCAAGTGAGCAATATGTCTAAATGACATGAGTTATATTTAATCAACAAATTTTTGAAAGGACTCCGTCACATAAAAAAAGTTTATTCACAAATATCTTTTCATCACAAATATATGGAAATAAATTGAGCATCTCTCCCAGCCTCTGATGATTTCATTTTTGAGTTCTGTTAAAGTTTGATCCGCAAAATCATATGAAGAGCTGAGATGCAAAACCCGCCAAGTTCAAAAAAATGAAAATGTGAGATATTGTAGGAGGGGACAGAAAAAATATTTGTTTACAAGCCTACATACTCTAAATTGTAAAAAAAATTTTTCCCTTCACAAACTTTTGATTGCAAAAATTTCTGATAAATTATTTTTATCAAAACCCGCCAAGTCCACATTTCTGAAAATCAAAGCCTGCCAAGTCCATTTCATTAAAAAAGATTCGGCTTTCATAAATGCAAATAGTTTTATGTTATCTTAACATTGAAATTATATTGTGTAATTAAAATTTCAGTCTACATTTATTCAAATGTTTTGAAATTAATTTAAACTTAGCCATTTTTAAAAAATGATTTCGGTACCTATTATTACTATTATTATTGTTCAAACCCCGCCAAGTCCCGAGGTTTCACTTTCAAAACCAGCCAAGTCCAAGTGTTCAATTTCAAAACCCGCCAAGTCCACAGTTTTTGTTTCAAAACCCGCCAAGTCCAAACGTTTTTTTATTATAGTCCTTATAGATTAGGTCATAAAATGTAATGAAAAATCAGAATTTTAATAACTTTTGATAACTATTACAATGGATCAATCTACTTTTTTACTGTAGTTAAATTTCAGTGGAAAACAGTTTCTTCGATTTTTCCAAAAACGCAAAATATGGACTTGGCGGGTTTTGCATCTCAGCTCTTCATTTGGTTTTATAATTTCAGAACAAAGTTTTTTATAAAACTTTTTTTAATTTATATTCAATGTACCAGCAATATCAGAAAATTCGTTAAGTATCATCTCTGCCTTAGGCCCAACATAAATATTTTTCTCGTCACCTATGTAACACCATGAAATTCAAAATCAAGTTTTTGACTGAATCTTATATATTTGACTAAGCTACAAGATCCTATAAAATTTTTAAATTTATGTTCAATAATAGCGATTTTACTAACGAAATCCCAAAGGCTGTAACAATATGTGTTTCCATTTTATTTATTAAATACATAGGTGTAAAACACTTGCTTTGACTCTTTTTAATCTTTTACATATGAAATTCATAACTTTTTGTTTTCTCTTTATTGAATGAATTAATTTCAAAAAGAATGTCATAAATATCCAGTAAAAAAAATAACTTTTAAAAATTTACTCAAAAACTTAAAATTTTGGTTCTGGCGAAAAATCCTGGTAATTCAAAAATATTTCAGATTTATGTACATATAACCTTTGTTTTTAATAATGCACAAACGTTTCAACGTTGTTATGTACGTCATTTTGTTACGGAAAAAACAAATCCAAGAGTTTGTAACAACCATAGCGCGAAAGACATGAAAAAAAAAATTTCTTCCCAAAATAAATCTCACGTTGCGTTTTAAGCAAGATTGGAAAAATGTTTTCTAAATCTAAAATATATTTCAGTATGCAACGTTTTTTACTTTTCCTGTAAAGAACTAAAAAGAGTTATTGCATATTTTTGGATCTTAATTGACGATATGTGCTGTCTTGTTTGATATTAAAATCGTTCAAGTTATTTACGTATATGAATTGTTTTTAACAAAATTGTGCATTACTATTAGTAAATGGCTTCTGACGGCACGCAACAGTTTATCTGATCAAATTTATGTTTACAGAAATATTAATATTCAAATTCGGATTAGCATCAAGTTTTCTGGGTAGAAAATAATGTTGAAGTGGTCAAACTGTTCTAATATTCGAAAAAAATAATGGATACCAAAATAAAATTTTCAAGTGCCAAAGAGTGCCAAAAATTTCTGTAAGTGCCAATTTGGCACCGAAGTGCTCGTTTTGGAAGCAATGTTACATGTGAGATTGCGACTTTAACAGATAATTCGATTTCTGTCAAGCCGTTTGTCAGATATTATTATATTTCTTGGCATGAAAACTCTAGAAAATATTTTCGTGTTTAATATTGTATCTGGTGCTATATACAGACCTGTACTTTTGAGGCTTATTAACTTCAATGTTCCTCCAAGAGCTCTTAGGTCTTGTAAGCCTTTTTAAAAAAAGACGGTTCGAAATAATTTTGCATCTAATGATCCTGTCCTAATAGCTTTAAAATTGGTTAATGAGATAAATTCAAATTCTAATTTTCTCAATTTCAAAAAATGCCATGAAAACTTTATTAAATAGTATTTTTTTAGAAGGTTATGTAATTTAAACATACTTTTATTTGTCAAAGATCTAGTCTGTAATAATAATTGTTCATAGACTGCAATAAATACTTAAATAAATAAATAAATATGTTATGAAGAAGTACTGCCGAACCTGAAAAGTGCCGCCGGGGTCGGGCCGAATTATTGCAGTTTGTACTATTATCGCGAACATTATTTAAACAAAATCACAATCAATTCGGTGAATGCTAAAATAAAGGTAAATCATTATTAATTATGTTGCTTAAGTTAAAAACCATGAATATAGTCTTATTACTAGTTAGTAATCTATGCCCTTTGAACTATATTTTTATGGTATCCAAGTCATTATTACCGTCCAAAATAACATTGAAAAGACTTTAATTTGATGGGCCCCAGAACTGTTATCTTACTAAGCTTCATAGGACTGAAAATATTTTTTATTTTTACTATCTGCTTACGATTTTTCAAGTAAGAATCAAACCAGTTAATTACAAGACCCCTAACGCCAGCGTTATATAATTTGTTCAGTAATATATACTGATCCACCATCTCAAATGCTTTGGTAATGTCCATACAAAAGAAAGCCGGTATAATTTCTTCTAAAACCAAATTGTGAATCATTGAAAGATTTCGGCCTATCAAAAAAGGATAGCAATCTAGATATAATACTTCTTTCAAAAATCTTCGAGAAAAGTGATAGTAGAGAAATAGGCTGATAATTATTCAATAAAGTTGGATCACCTTTTTTATGGAGTGGTATTACAACAGCAGTATTTAGAGGTTCAACAAAAAAACCAGACTGAACACTGAAATTAAAAATAAAACAAAGAACATCAGTGGTTACTGAATAAATGAATAAATTGGCAACTTCAACAGGGTCTGATATCGCTAAGTTATTATTATTTAATGTAATGTCAACTACAGAAATATTTGAGTTCAAGATTTCGTTAATGACTTGCCCTTCTTTTCTGGAGTTACCGATGCTGCAGCCCAATCTATTGCTAGAATCACTCAGGACCACAAAAAAAGTCATGCAGTTGTAAGTTAAGGTACTATACGGTATGTATTTTGGTATGCTAAAAACGAATCCGGGGTCAGAATTTACCCATTACCCTTAGAGTTTGATATAATCTCAAAATCACTTTTTAAATACGTTAAAAAGAAAGTGCCTATACCTGCGGATATGCATTAATTTTGAATTTTTGTAAGAAATGAGTTTTTGACCATTTGGGGGTAAATTGGGGTGCTGGGGGAAGAGTGGACTACTAAAACTCATTTTTATTGTAAGATATTATTTAAGCATACCTAAATACTGTGACGAACCTTCTGGCCGGGGTTTTGGCTCGCCGGTGTCCAAGGTTCGGCTACAGACAATTTGTATTCGCAGGTTGGCTAATATTTCTTTCTTTTATTAAAGAAAACGCGAGCGGAGTTTTTTTTCAATTTTTAATAAATTTTATTTCTTATCAATTCAATTTTACTTTTAATTAGCTAAGAAAGAAACGGATTAAATTTTCAGTAAATAATAAAAATACTTATGCTACTCTAGCGCTGCGAAATGTTTCTGTTACGCCTCTGGCATCAACCGGGGATTCTCCTTTCTCCTCACTCATGCGCCTGACTTGACTTCTGCTGGCATCTAGTCTTTATTCTCACTTCGTTCTAGCGCATGAGTACCTCGGGAAAACCCAAAAACATACTCATGCGTTTGGATCTAACTTTACCCCTTACGCGAACTCCTAGCCTTGAAAATAACGCTTCGGTAGGGCGATGATGCCGAGCTCTCGCAATCAAATACCTCGGGGAGACCCGAAAGCGTATTTGTTTGGTTGAACGCGTCAGCAACCGCCAGACTAAAAAAACTAAACTCTGCCGCTGTGGCCGATGTTGAGCTCTCGCAACTAAGTACCTCGGGGACACCCAAAAGCGCACTTATTTGGTTGAACACGTCGCCGACCGCCTAAACAAAAAAACTACTCTCCGCCGCTGTGACCGATGCTGAGCTCTCGCAACTAAGTACCTCGGGAAAACCCAAAAGCGTACTTATTTGGTTGACCACGCCACCGACAGCCAAATAAACTAATCTCTGTCGCTGTGACCGATGCTGAATCTGTCGCGTTCTAGCGCATGAGCATCTCGGGAAAACCCAAATACACACTCATGCGTTCGAACCTAACCACAACCCCCCGCACGCGATTCCTACGCTATGCTATCGGCTTGACAATTGCTCGGAGTTCTTACTCACAAGTACTTCGGGAAAACCCAAAACCGCACTTGTGTGTTCGAATGCACGCCTACCGTCAAGCTAGCTCACTGCTGGAAAGAGAATTTGATTAGTTATTATATATTACCACTGTAGGCTGCGAACTGCGACTGCTGGCTCTGGTGGTCCCCAGTTGAATGACTAAAATTCTGATTTTTGTTTAACACCTAACCCTTTGCTGGTGCCGATTACATCAGCTGGTTCTTTATTATCTGTCACAACAGCTGTTTCGGTCGGTGGTGCCAGATAGTTTGCTAACTTAACCTAGTGTCTTAGCTACGATTTTGCAACCTTATGCCAACTTCAATATCTAGTTGTTCACATGCGCGTTTGTTTATGATTACTTAAAATATATTGTATAAAATTCATTTAGTTAAATTTTTCCACTTGTAACTTACAATAATTGAAAATAAATAGGGACTTTCACCAATAAGTAATAAAAAATAAGAAAAATGTAACGTAAGTCTGAGTATAATGTGATGCGGCGACGCATCAGTCACCCGCCTTGATGCCTTTGTTTTGAGGAAGAAAACGAGTGCCGACTTTCTTCCTCACAATACGTAATAAAAGTAAGGTCTGTCTTCTGGATATTGATTTTGCAAAGGTTATTGCGCAATTTTATCATACACACTGTGCTTAAAAAACACACATAGACAATGAAAGGAAAAAGAATGTCGTTTTTCAATATTTCAATTTTTTTTCTTAACCCATTTACAGCCATTGTACCTGCTTGGGTACAGAACATTAAGTAGCTGTAAGCTCAATCAGAAAAAAAATTTTGCAAATGTATTGCGCAATTTTATCATACACACTGTGCTTTAAAAAAAACACACATAGACAATGAAGGGAAAATGAATGACGTTTTTCAACATTTTGCTTTGTTTTGATAGTGCCTTTTCAATTTTGCGTATTTTGAGGAGATCAGTGTTCATAAGGTTTTTTTTTTGCAAATTAAAAATTAAAATTAAATTAAAAAAGTGTACACTATTTGCAATGCAAAACACTTGTGTTTTCCTAGCTTTAACGAGTTGAATCGAAAAAATTACAAAATATTTAAAAATGCTCATATATTCTGCCATTGTACCCCCTTTAAGAACAGGCTCAAAAAACTTTCGAATAAATTTTTTTTTTGTTCTTTTCATATTTTATATGTTATTTTCATAAAAACGAAGTACACGAAGGCGATAGTTTTATATTTTAAAAGGTCTTGGCTTTAAATGGGCTAAGAATCTTTTTCGAGATATCCCCAAATAAACACTTTTTCGGCACATTTTCATTTATTTGGCTATATCTCGATGCATTTTTTTTCGACTCAAACTCAATTGCTCCATTTGAATGAAAAATTTTTTCTTTTTTATATTTTTAGAATTAAAAATGAAAAACTATTCTTTTGCAAATATTTTAAGTATAATTTTGCGGAAATCGGACAAAAAATGTAGAAGTTATTCGAGAAAACAGTAAAAATCTTGCAATAAAATTGTACAAAAGTGCATATGTTTTTTATCTAAAAAGAAACGGAGAATAAATGTAAAGAACCACACACATACACAATCTTATGTATTTTCGTTCAATTTTATTGATGATGATTTTATTTATAAAAATATCTTTCAAGTGCTGAAAAGCGTTTTTGAGTCGACAAAAAAATTCAAATAAATGAAAAAAGTGCGAAAAAGGGGTTTTTAGGGGATTTCTCGAAAACGATTCTTAAGAAAAAAAAAACGGCGGGTTGCACTCCGGGAGTGCCGACAGAAGTGAAAACAAATCGTTTAATGGCAAGTTAGTGTGTTAGTTGGTATGTGTGCGTTTTCTTTTTATATGGCAATGCAATGGAAGACAAAAACGGAATATGTATTCAAATTTTACTCTCGCTCTCATTCTCAATTTATCAACGCAACAACGCGGAATTTGAAAGAAACAAACATGTAAGCATAACAATCGTTGAATGAGAATGGAATGTGTCAGTTAGTGTGTCTGCTTTGCTTTTTGTCTTCCACTTGGAATATTTATTTAAAAGAAACAATAGAATATTCAAATTTTACTATCGCATTCATGACAGGAAATCCCGATGACGGTCGGTGTCGCGAGTTTATTCTTTTTTCCTCAGCCGCACAACTTGCCATAAGAAGTTTCACTTCAAAAATTGTTGGAAGAAGTATATTCGGCTCAGTAGCCTCAACTGTGAATAATTAAATTTGAGCTAAGTATTCCTAATGTTTGAGAACAAAAATTTATTCTGATTGCAGCAAGAAACATCATTGCCAATTATGTAAATATAAGAAAAAATCAGGTAAAGAAAGTACCTGGACCTGTGACTAAATAGCTTAAACATAATTTTTCTAAAACCTAACTTAAAAATCTGCTTCTTCCTACAGACACTATGACACCACATTTATCAAAATCGGCTTATTCGTTGCCGAGTTATGGCTGTTGGAATATTCAAACTGCTTAAAACGCCATCTAGTGACAGTTTATCAAAACATAAATGACTTCAGAAAAATCTGCTTATCTCTTAAAAAAACTATTACACCTCATTTGTCTAAATCGGTTTAGTAATAGAAGAGATATAACGTTTTAAAGTTTTTCAAAAAACCAAATTTGCTAGCTGCTGGTTCATGATGGCCTGGTATTTCAGATTTTTCTTTGCTTTGGGCTGCTGGCTCTGCTTTCAGCTGCGCTTGCAGAGAAAAATTTGCTCACTGAGCAACAGCTAACCGGAAGTCAACATATGTATGCTACAAATTTAAAAATTTTTTCCAAAAAATTGCATACTTTCATGGGCCAATTTTTTCAAAAAACGTTGCCTACTTTTAGGCGCTTTTGATAATTTACCCCTAAAAGTATGCAAGACTTTCCGACAAATTTCAAAAATAGCGCCTAAAAGTAGGCAACAATATCTGAAATTTTTAAAATCGTTGCCTACTTTTAAGCACTATTTTGAAATTTTTCAGAAAGTGTTGCATACTTTTAGGGGCAAATTATTAATAGCGCCTAAAAGTAGGTAACGTTTTTGAAATTTTTTGAAATCGAGTTCGTTTTCCATGTCTTCAAAATTCTATAATCGAGTTCGTTTCCCAAGTCTTCAAAATTCCAAAATCAAGTTCGTTTCCCAAGTCTTCCAAATTTGAAATCGAGTTCGTTTCCCAAGTCTTAAAATTTCTGAAATCGAGTTCGTTTCCCAAGTCTTCAAAATTTTAAAATCGAGCTCGTTTCCCAAGTCTTCAAAATTCCAAAATCGAGTTCGTTTCGCAAGTGTTCAAAATTCCAAAATCGAGTTCGTTTCCCAAGTCTTCAAAGAGCATTAAAATTTTACTATCGCATTCATGACGGGGAATCCCGATGACGGTCGGTGTCGCGAAATTATACTTTTTTCCTCAGCCGCACAACGTGCCATAAGAAGTTTTCACTTCAAAAAAAAAATGGTTGCCATTTTTGGAATCTACGCCCCAAAATACATGGAAAAAAGTCGATGACAAACCAGATCTCGAGATGAGCCCCAAATTTGTAAACTAGTGTTATGTATTCGAAGCTCAAGGTAGTATCGATCACCCCAGGAAGAAACGTGACGAGGAGCTTATCACACTTTCGGGCATCACAATAAGCCTCAAGGCCTCCGAATGTTCTTCCTATTTAATAGCTAAACTGCTTGCTTTGCCTTATGTCTGCGCAATCTTTGAAATAGGGAACAAATTTTTTGTCATATTTTTGAAATTGACAATTTATTTCTTTGCCATTACAGGTAATCAAACTTGTTTTCAATTACAGTAACTGCAAATGCACTTAGCAAGTTTTTAGTTTGTGTTAAAAACATAACATTTGTTTTTAGTTTCTTTTTTTAGTAAATAAGGTATTTCTTAAATTTTGAAAAGTTTTTTTAAGATTATCAAGATAGGCAAGTTTTATGGCCACAATTTCCAATGTTTTGCAAAAAAAAAATTCAAATGCGTTTAACATCTTAATTTAATATCACAACTATGTGCTTCGCAAATATCATATTTTTTCCTGACAGATATTCAGACGAAAAAAAAAGACAAATGAGGAAACAGACAAAATTGGAAATGTATTTGATTGAAAACATATGAGCATCAAACAATTCTTTGATGTTGTCTGCTGAATATGTCTGTCCATATCAAATTAAAAAATAAGTTCTCTCTCATGCGTGCTCTCAGATTCGAATCCCTACTGATTCTGCTGAATGAACCCTTTGGTTAGAGTATGCGTCAAGTGCAACTGAATTCATCATTTTTAATAGTAAGAACGAGTAATAGTATGTAAGTTATAGTACATTGGTAGTGGTAGTCAGGACCGCACCGACCATCCATCCTTCGTTTATTTACAATCAAAATTGGCAAAACTAAAATGATTCACCCTGCACAGTGAACTACATACATACAGCACTCGTGTAAAATTATAGAAATTGTTGATATCGGCTGAAAATGAACAATGAAAGCATGATTTGTGATTGTCAAAGTGAAATCATAAATTAATCTCATAATTTAATTTTTATATAGCATTTTTCACTATTGCATGAATATAGTCTCATTTTGATTTCATTCAATAGTGATCAGTTCAAATCGTAGGTTGATGTATAGAAAATGTTACCGCAGCAATTAATACGAAAAAGTAATACTAATATCGTTGATGATTGTTTATAATATGGAATAAATTGCCCATAGCTATACTGCCCTCATAAGCGGAAAGTGCGTATCCCAGTGGAAGTGAGTTTCGAGATAACTGATGCTCTGTTTATTTCAATTTGTTGAAATACCAGCAAAATTGAGATAGAGAAAATTCTCTTGGGAGATTTTTCATATGTTTGAACCAGGGAAGTGAACCGGGTAAAAAATTTGGTCGATTCGGTTCATCAGTTCGAACCGTTTTTGCACTTTTGGATTGGTTCGTCAAAGCGGTTTTTGTTTTCTTTGAACCGGGGTTTCGGTTCGGTTCAACGGTTCGGGAATGAAAAAAAAAACTATGCAAATTTGTGTTACTTTTATTCAGTAACAATCCAAAAGAATATAGATATAAATTATTTCATACGCTATAAGTACAGTAACTTCGGGTATTGTGATATTGGTATTTTTGTATTTTAAATTTTATAGCATCTTCTACTTCTTTATGTATTATGGTTTGTTGATGCATTGTGCAGTATATTACGACTTCGGAGCTGTACAGCGTAAGCCAATCTGAAGCTATTTCAACAAAATGGAAAAAAGCCAAGTGACACCTCTTAATGAAATTGGCGGGTAATGTGATATATAGTGTTCGGATAATGTGATATACCATCATGAAAAGTATAACAAGTATAAAAAAATAGGAACTAAATATACAATAACCTTACATTTTTCAATAGAATTTCCATAAAAAAGGAAACTAGATTTAAACTGAATCAATAAGCGAAAAGGTGAACATATTAAAGTCAGATAGATAACTGACGAACATTGACAATTACAATCATTGTAAGCCCAAATTAAGTCGCATTGCAAGCATTGAGCTCAGGTCTGATTCTATGTATCTCTCTGGAAGAATTTGTTGCAAAAAGCACAGGTAACTTCCTTACTGGGTGTATCTAATTCGACTATATCACATTACCCGAATTTCAGTTATAATGCACTCAGGTTATTTTTATTAAAACACACTTCAGCAAATAAAGAACTCACATTATTTATGACCAAGTATATTCACCCACAAACAAATTTTAGTACTTCGGCTATAATCCTTACTTTATTTTAGGCTTAATTCACACATGAAATGCACACAAATAAAATCTCGACTTGTGGCTAAGTCAATTTCACCACACTGAATCCAAAAACAGTGAATGCGAACGCACAAAACCTTGCAGCACGTATCTTTCTTCGTTACTGATATGCTGACAAAAACATTTTTGTCGAGAGTTGTTTATTTAAGGAAATATGATGATCACATTACCCGACCATATCACAGTACCCGAAGTTACTCTACGTAGTGAACAATTAGTATTTGATAAAAAATTTGATTTACAATAATCAGTTGAGATTGATGAGAAAAATATATTCTAAAAAGTGCTGGTCAATATTTCCCGCAGGTCTCGGAAAATAAATGTTAGGGTGGAAAATGTCCTCTATACCAAAGCCCGGGTTGCTGAAACATCATAAATAACTTGAGCTAATTCAGATAATTCTTTGGCCGCTTTATATTTTCAAACGATTTGATTTTATCTATTAATTATTTATTTTTGAACTCTGTCTCATTCTTCCCTATTTCTTTCAAAATTTCATCAATTTCCATATATAGTATAACAAAAAAAAAATTAGACAAGTAGGGAAAATTTGTGTATTGAAAATTGGTCAGAATGAACCCTCGAACCGTTATAAAAAGTGATTCGGTTTTCGATTCGGATCAATCACTTGTCGAAAATTTCGGTTCGGTTAATGGTTCAGTTAATTATTAAAAAAAAACGGATTTCCGGTTCAAAACCGGTTCACGTCCCTGGTTTGAACTAAGAATCCGGCATTTGTAGTAGTTCATTAGACACGTTATTTCTGTAGCTATTGCGCTTCTGACGGCAGTATAGTCGTCACGCTATAACTTTACAGAGCTCAGAGATCTACTTATACACTTTGTAAGAGTATAAAAAAACTTATGGTCAAGAGCAGCTTATAAACAAAATATATTTTGCTCTACAATGGCTCTGTTACGGCATAAATGTCACCAAAGTATTGTTATAGAGCAAGAAGCTTAAATTTGAAATTTGCTCTAATGCTAATCAAATCGATCATTTTGAAAGCTGGACATTATTCAAAAGCTGCAATGTCTATATATAATACAATTTGGAGCACTTGACAATATTTATGAGTCAAACAATATTTATTGCTGATATAGTGCTGCACACTAAAGGCCTAAGAGAATTTTTTTTTTTTATATTTTCTATTCTTTTCCATGAAAAATGATGAATAACATAACATATATAATTAATTTTTTACCTTTTTTTTGTCTTTCTGGGCTTTGTAGTCAAAAATACTTTTAAAATCCACATAGGATAACAAAAAAAATCTTTTTTCCAATTGTTTTTCGGCAGACAAAAATAAATGTGATAAACAGAATCGAAACAAAACGAAAAAAAAGTTTGCTGACAAAATGTGACGGTTGATCGGGAGTTGGATAATCGAGGTTCCACTGTATTATAAAATTTTACGAATAGGTTTTTTCATAGCATTTGCAAACAAAAAACAAAATTTATAAGTTTAAGGTCAAAGCAAAATTTTCAATTTTTTGACCATTGGCAACCGTCCTTGACACCAAGGATTCAAGATGAGCTAGTTATATACAAAGTTGCAGACAAATCAATTTTTTTTTTTTTTTACGGGGAACGCCCCAAATATAAGCTGACCATACCTCCGGTTTCGAACGAGACTGTCTCATTTTCAAGTTTTCTGTCCCATCGTCGCGTTTGTTTAAAAGAATTTAAAAATCTGTGCAATACTTCGAGTGTAAAACAAAGCGTCACGTCGCACAGTGGCAAGATTTCACTCTTTTGATTGCAAAAATCATAACTTCTGAACGAGTAAAGATTTTTTCATATTTTTTTTTTATATGATTGAAAATTATTATAGCTATTACAGTTCTGAACGAGTAAAGATTTTTTGATATTTTTTTTTTATATGATTGAAAATTATTATAGCTATTACAGTGCTAAATTTAATTTAAATAGTTTCACAGAGTCCAACGCAATTGATTGTTGAAGTTGATTTTCTTGTATGGAGGAAAAATTACATATCTTCTGCATATGAAAATTAACTTCTGTTTTGTTTGTCGCAAGTAGACTTTGAAAACTGCAGGAAAGTGTGATTGAAATGTGAATGGGCTTGGTATGTATATGTAGCTAAAATTGTAAAAAATTCAAAGATATTTTGTAAGGAAATTCTTTTTTGCACGATTTGTGATTATCCATTTTCTGTTTATATTCCAATATACATACATAAGTTGGATGCAATTTTTTCAAATTCATACATCTTATACGTTGAAAAAATATTTTTGGTAATCTGAAGATAATCTCTTACGGCCAATATGATCTCTGCTTGACTTGTCGTCCTTGAAAAAGTTGGAATGATGTAGCATTTTTATATACATGTTGAATTTTTCAATTTCTTCGTGGTATAAGTTAAGAAGAGTTCTCTTGTAGGAATAAATTTATTACGTGTCGGAACGACTTTATATATGTTCCCGGTCAAACTAGTTGTTAGGTTAAACTAGGATGATCTAGAGTTATTATTTACTTTAACTCTCTCACTCCCGATATTCTTGAAATGTTAGTAATTTATTGTAAGCGGGCAGCCTCCGGCCAATGCTCAAGGTTTACATCCTCCAATATGTCCACTGCACTATGTCGAACACGGGATTCTCTATCACACCAGAGTTGGATATACTATAGTAAACCGCGGCCGAATGCCGCCGCGAACCCGTTTTTGAACATAGTATTGGAAGATGTAAATCATGTGTAGCGATCGAAGGCCGCCCACTTACCCTACCATATAAAAATTTTCCTAGGCTAAGCTGGTTTATCCTGACACGTTTCGGATGAACTGGTTGGGCCAAGAAAAAGCTAGTCTATTCTAAAGACTAATTTTACCGATAACATACACGGTTAGAAATTTTGGAATAAATTTTAATACTTTTGGGCTTACATATATGACTACACCAGAATTGTATTAAAATTCAATACTGTCTAGATATTAAAATTAATTTTTAATACAAATTTGTATTAAAATTTGATACTCGTTTTTAATAAAAAAAAATATGTCGTATCCACTGGGATTCGAACCTGGTTCCCTTTTAATACAAGGGTTGCATGAACATTATAACGACATCAGCCAACGTAGTATCGTATTTACATTGGCTAAATGTAATACTTGCGATAGCATCAAATTGATTCCAAATGTTATAAAATATCGTTTTAATGTTTGAAATGTATTAGAATTTAATACAAAATGTATTACAAAACTTTGTATAATATTCAAAAGTATTAAATTTACTCAAAATTGTATTAAAAATCTTTGTAATACTTCGCTTGTATTAAAATTTATTCCAAGATTTCTAACCGTGTATAAACTTTAATTTTTCTTTTGTTCGACCCCACCTTTTGAGATTCTTAGATCAACTGTTGCACTACCTGTAACTCCAATACATCAAATACCTGTAACGCGAAATTCACCTTATAACAAAGCAGGCAGTTTTATATATGTATTCTAAAATTTTAGTTTTATTTTTCTCTACACAAATCGTTTGAAATCTTTTTACCTGTCCTTGTAATCCCTATTTAACTTTCAAGATATCAGGAATTTTACCTTTAAAAGGATAACTGCAATCAGAAAAATTTTTAGTTAAAAACTTATTGCATATAATAGATTCAAAAACTATAAGAGGTAGTTTTTGACCAAAACAATAAGGTGCGCCCACTATTAAAAAAAGTGGGCGGGACCGTAGTTTAACTTAAACGTTTTTAATTATGGACTATGACTAATCAAATAGGCATTGCACATCAAATAAAATGTTTTTTAGCTAAGGGCTTAAGATTTAATATTTCTAATATGCATATGGACTTAGGGTGCTATATCCACAGGTCTGTCGATAAATATCGCTCTAGCACTCAAACCGCCAATTTCTGATGCCTAGTTTGTTTTGAGAATATGTTAAGAAAGAGTCAGTGATTATTCTTGTGGAAGTTCAGCTTGAAGTTTTGAATAGTTTACTTTTAAACTCAACTGAAAACTCAAAAGCTTCGATAAAAACAGTGTTTCAAAAACAATAACAAAAAACTAACGCACTATTTTTTTTGTTTAAATAAAACCAATAATGCTTTTACAAAAAAAAGTATACATCTTTTTCTCAGCATTTGTTGAATTTTTCAGCTCAAACATGATATTTTTATCCCAAAAATTGAATTTTTTGCAAACTTCAAAAATGTCTCAACTTTGACTAACTGTAAAAACTAAACTACTAATCCGAATGGATTGAAATTTTAAATTTATCAGCTTTCGACTTTTTCTATCCGATGCAAGTATCAAATTTGTCAAACAGACCTACATCAAAATCGATTTTTGCAACGCTTTCTTAAAAAGTTTTCCACTGTGCGTCGGTGGGGGCATTCGTAATTTGTGTTTGACTCAAATAATTGTGAACAATCGTCTCGTGTTTAAATCAGTGATGGTATTTTTGGTACATTTGTACTTTTTTCAGTACATTTGCGTCGCGACAAATCGTCGTCAGTACACTCGACAAGTTTGCAGTATTTTCGGCGCATTTTCGGTGCATTTTCAGTACATTTGAAAAATTACCATTCATTTACTAAATTTATCGCGTAAACTTAAATGAGTAAATTAAAAATTACGTAAATTTATGGAGTAAACTTTGCTGACCTTTTTTTTAGTAAAAAGTTGTAAATTTTAGTGAAATTTTGTACATAGACAACTTACATACGGCGCACAGTGGCGCCTTTTGCGATTTCGCGTTGCCAAAATCATAACTTTTGAACGGGTAAAAATATTTGAGTAAAGTTTTTTGATTTTGGTTGGTAATTTCTGTAGATATGACATACATATATAAGATTCAGGTTTGAGGCTTAGCTATAAATACTAACTATAAATAATAATAAATAATATAAATTTTTGGTTTTTAGTGGTATGAATTCATAAAAAAAAAATTTTTTTTATAAATTTCCGTGCGCTTTATTCAATTAATGAACTTTTAATAATTTAAAAATTTTTTAAATACTTTTTTAAAAAAAAAATTTTAAGTTTTACTAATTCATTCATATGCATTTATCTCTTAACATAATTTATAAACAGTCTTTCTTAAAGGCTAGAAAAGTTTTAAAAAAAGGGTTACAGTAATAAATTAGGTAATTTCTTTAAAAAATCAACAACAATCTGCAATTCTATAAAAATATCATCATTATTTTGGATATCTAAGAAACTTAAAACAGTACTACAGAATTTATCAGTCAGTTCTTTTCGTGACCTTATGTGAATAAGTGATGAAATCAAAGGCTCTGAAGATGCTGAAAGTATATTGAACAAGTCCTCATTCTGTCGATTACGTGAAATTTTACATGTATTGCTATATCTGTACTTCTTATAATCTTTGTTTTTAGACTCTTGGGCTTCTTCTGATAATTCTCCTATTGGTAAGGCTTGATAATTGATAATTTGTCCACTATGAGCTAAGATCTTATGGACAGAGGGTGTCAGTAATTTTTGGCTGTACTTATGTTCTAATATGACTGCAGTTTCCTTGATATACTTTACAAATTTTTCTACTTTAACGGGCTCTCTACAGGATAGTGCGTTTAAAATAACCTGTAATCTTTTTATCACGTCCTCATCGACTCCCGTTATTTGTGAAGTTGTTTCTGGTTTCTCAAAAAATCGCCTTGCTGTGTGTCCGTCATTTGTGTTACCAAATCCTTGCTTAGGACTATCTACTATAATACCCAGTTTTTCTCGAAATTGATCTTGTATTATTTTTTTTTTAACTTTTGGTTGTTTGGATTATCATAATTTCCTATGCTGTAGGCTTTTTTCAGAATTAATTCCATGGATCTTATCCTTGCATGTAATTGCGAAATGCCGTACTCATGATTGTGTTCATCGTTGGAGTCATCATTACTTCGGAAATCTTTTTGTGAACGCTTACATATAGCACAAGATCTAGTAGATGTGGTGCCAGTTATCTCATTAAGTACTGTGCCGTCAATCATTGTTAAAAATAATTCGTGTCTAATTATAATTTTTTTGTCATCATTTCCTTCAAATATGGCGGGTTGAAGTTCATGTATTTGTTGTTTTATATTACTGATGGTGCTTCTTATTTGATCTGAAGATTCTTTTGCGTACTTAAACATTATAGGTCGATTATAAAGAACTGATGATGGTCGAGGGTTTTTCCAATGTTCAGCATTTTCACTCCTTATTCGAAGCGGGGCTAGTGTTTCACCGAGGCTACGAGGCAGCCTCGTTTTTGACTACGAGAACGAGGCGAGATCGAGGCGAGAACGAGGCGAGATGGAAAAATAAGTTTTCCTCGCTTGACCGAGGCGAGGCGAGATCACACGGCACCTCGCCTCGTCCTCGCCTCGGTCTCGCCTCGTCCTAGCCTCGTTTTCGAAACCAAGAGCGAGGCGCGTTTTGACCAAATCTGAACTCGTAAGACCCATATGCAGATTCAAAATATGAATGTAATTTTTATATTAAAATCTATATTTAACTAATATTTTAGTATTTTATTTTGAGTAAACTACTTTGTTTTATTTTTAACCCGCATGTGCTTCTTACGAGTTCAGATTTGTTCCAAGCGCTAATGCACAGAAGTGCTTGGATCGCGTCAGCTTCTATGCGACTACGCCTCGATTGATCGATTAGGGAAGCATGTAGGGCTATGTAAGGCTATAAGCAAATCTGCATGATTGACAATACTGCATTGAAATTTATTTATTCTAATAGTCTTTCTAAGAACCGGTAAGGTGAATCGAAACGCACAGCGTAATGCTAGTATATAAATAAAGATCAATATATGTATGTTCGTTGCTAATGGACTCCTAAACCGTTCAACCGACCGACGAAAGATTTGACATACATATATGTTTCTTATGATTTGGGATGCTCCGTAACATAGTTTACGATAAATGGGTGATGCCACCCCCACATAAGAGAAAAGCAGAATTCATCATATAAAGGGTTTTTCAATAGGGACGCTACAAAAGTAGACCAATAGGGACAGCAAACGACGCCATATTTTTTCCCGCTCCTTTGATATTTCTCTTCAGTACGGTATGCCATTTCATCATTGAAAGATATACGATCCAACAACAAGTCGAAATTATTAAAATTTACTACCGAAATTCGGAGTCAGTGGCCTCAACTTTAAGAGCGCTACGTCCAATTTATGGTCGTCATAATCGTCCTGTCAGATCAACAATTGAGCGTCTAGTGGAAAAATTTGAATCCACAGGCACAGTACAAATTGTTCCCGTGCCAGTGAGACAAAGGAGTGCCCATAGTGTCGAGAATATTGCTACCGCTAGCCAGGCCCGTGCGCAAGGGGGGGGTTTTGGGGGTTCAACTTGTGACCACTCAGACGTGAAAGAGCACGAAATTTCCTATAAGATGAAAAACAAAAAAAAAAACGATTTTCAGACACTAACCGTCTTTCTTAGGCACGGGTCACATATGTATGTATGTATTTAATTATAATTAAAGTCTATTAGACCGGGTCGAAATTTAGATTGATCCAGACACCGACTCAAAAGTTAGAAGGACCCTTAAAAATGATCTCTACATAATTTTTTTTCGTTCCGGGAAAAACCAATGGAGCACTTTTGATTCTCCTAAATGTCCTTTTTGTCTAAAAAAACGTGTTTTTTGCTCATAACTTTGATTCCTTCACAGAGTGGATACCCGAATTTAGTCGGTAAATAAAGACTGCGTTCTTGTAAAAAATTGTATATGATTTTTCTATTATAGATAATATTCAGTCCCAAAATTCGAATTTTTCACGTAACGGACTTCAAATACGAATTCGAAACGAATTCGTTTTTTGTTCATAAACCGGATCAGTATCGAATTCGTTTTTTGTTCATAAAAAAAATTTTAATGTTTTAAGCGACTTAAAATTGCTTAAAAGTTAAAAAAAAAACTAATAAAATTTTTACTCAAATTTATTGGAAAAACTAAAAAATTAAGAAATATATAGAATGTGAAAAAATCGAATTTTGGGACTAAATATTATCTATTACAGAAAAAAAATTTAAAATTTTTTAACGTCAAATTTTTTGCAATTTTTTTTTTCAAGCAAATTCAGGTATCCATTCTGTAAAGAAATAAAAGTTATGAGCAAAAAACACGTCTTTTTAGCCAAAAAGGACCTTCAGGCAATAAAAAGTAATCCATTGGTTTTTCTTGGAACGAAAACAAACTGACGCAGATATCGTTTTTAAGGGTCTTTCTAACTTTTGAGTTTGTGTCTGGCTGACTTCATTTTGCTTCATACAAATCGACCCGGTCTAATGTCTATATTAAAAATAAATCGATTTTTGACGTTTTCTATGAAAATAATCTTACATGAAATGTCCGAGTTAAAAACCCCCCCCATGGATGATTCCTGCGCACCGGCCTGCCGCTAGCGCATCAATAGAGGAAGACCCAAATCAGTCTCTCACACGTCGTTCTCAAGCGTTGGGCATCTCGGTGACGTCGTTGTGGCGAATTTTGCGAAAAGACCTTGGCCTACATCCTTACAAGATCAAATTGACGATAATTGATGATAATGGCATCAAATGTTCTTTTACAAAAATAAAAAATTTCATTGATATCCTAAACCGTTTTTGTTTTATTTAAAAAAACTTTTGTAGCGCTCTTATTGAAAAACCCTTTATTATCAACTACTTGATGCAGATTAATAAAACTTGGTATATTCATAAAAGTTAGAGGCATAACTAAGATTCAATTAATAAAATGGGCGGTACCATGCCTTCAATATAAGAAAAAAAATTACTTTATCATATCTCAATATCTATTTGACGTAGATAAATAAGATTTGGTACATATCTTTCTTATAGTTTGTAAAAGGTTCACAGCTTAGTTTGGTTTGGAAAAATAGGCAATGCCTCTCCTTCCCATATAAGAAAAGAATTAAATTCATCATATCTCATCCAATTCACAAAAATAAAAACAGATATTTTATTTTATTTCTTGAGGCTTGATCAGCCTATCAGCCCTGATGCATGTATAATTTTTTATTTATTTTAATAAAAACCTCGCTTTTTTACCGAGGTGCCTCGGCCGAGAACGAGGCGAGGCGAGGCGAGGCGAGGCGAGGCGAGGCATGTGATGGCAAGATCTCGTCCGAGGCCGAGGCGAGGCGAGGCGAGACTTAAATTTATGAAACGAGGCGAGACCGAGATCAACTAGAACCTCGCCTCGCGTCGGCCTCGGTGAAACACTAAGCGGGGCTATTGAAGCCATAAACATTTTGGCATCTGAAATATTTTGTCCATCTTCTGTAGAAATTTTTTGTTTACATGCACTTTGTATAGATGATCCATCACAGCCCCATTTTGTTAACAAAGAAATATTATCTGGGAACGATATTATTTCATGGTTGCTTTTATTGCTCAAAATTCGCTTAGCGGTATGATCTAGTAAATCTTGGAGTCTAACTTCAGCTGATGTTTCTGTCACCGTACAATTACCAGGAACCGATTCCTTTTTGGCTTCTGACACATCTTTGTGGGAAAAACATCTACGTTGTGGCTTCTTAATGAATTTCTCAAGTTGTTATATTTTTCCTTTGAAAGCCCCAAATCTAGGAAAAGCGGTAAAAAACAAATACCCGAAACATATTAAGGATGAGCAATGCCAGGTAAGAAGTTATAGCTACTTATGTGACATGATATGCATAAAACTGAATTTGTTGTGTGATGACGATTTTCAGTCTATGATATTTTGACTTGGAAATTCTTAATCTGAATTTGATAGAATGTTTTTAGCGAATATAGACATCACTCAAAATAAATTAAAAATTGTAAATATGGACGTTACCACGCCCCTTTCTTAATTTATTCTTCCTATTTCCAAAACTATTTGACGCAAATAGATGCATATGTAAAGAGTACCTAGAAAACTTCTGTCCATATAATATAAGCTTTACCCCACCTCCAAAACGCTTGATTTGTCACTTTTTCCAAATCATTTCACTCTTTTTAAGAAAATTCGCTTTTGTATAGCGAAATAGTAATAAGTACTTGCCTCAGATATTTATATCTAAGTTTTTAATGCAATTTAAAAATATCTAGTACTCGTAATGTCAAATATAATAAAGCTGTATTTTTTCTATAGAATACAGGTAGATGCACTTCTGATAACATTGAACTCTAGTGCAGGCCAACTTTACAGACACCTGTTTTATTACGGTAGATATTATACAAGGAATTTAGCTTATTAGGTAGTTCAATTTTTTCGCTGAACAAATATTATGTTTGAGGTTTGTGGCACAATATTTTGTACCTGTATTTGTATAAAAGTCAAATTTTAAGCCTCAATAACACAGTCTTTTCTGACTATTTAAAGTGTGAGCTACGCAAGTTTCCAAGGAAAATGAGTATATCTTATGAAAATTTGTTTGAAATATTTGCAAACAGCGAAAATGGAGATTCATTTGTGGTTGCGGTAAAAAACAAATACCCGAAACATATTAAGGATGAGCATACACAAAAGTTAAACAACTTTTACTGCAACACAAAGAGATATTGGGTGTCATGTAATAGAACCAAAACGAATTTTTATATAAAGTATGCAGTCTTTCTTAAAAGGGACGTTGAGCTATCACTTGATGATATTCCTATAGATTTCACCATGAGAATAGTAAGTAACATATTATTGCAATGGAATGATTTTGATTTCTTTATTGAATAATGTTTACTGATTGATAACAATTATGAGTAAAAAAATAATAATGGCCAAGTGTTCACCTCGGCTTCAGCGATATGTGTCAATCCATTTGTCCAAATTTAGGCTGACTTCCTGGCACAATAATTTCTCTATTTCACCAATATGCATTATAATCTCTCTCTGTAGCCTTTAAGTTATTGCTGGCATAGACCTTATTTTTTAGATAACCCGAAAGAAAGAAGTCTAAGGGTGTCAAATCGAACGATCGCGGTGACTAATTCATATCGCTGTTTCGCGAGATAAAGCGTCCCGCGAACTTCTCGTGCAATATAGTTATTGTTGCATTGGCTGCATGGCATATTATCAGATTTGGGGCAAAAAAGGTTAGTTATCATGATACGAGCGCTCACCATTCATACCACATCAAACAGTGAATCTTTGAGGATGCATTAGTTTTTTTTACAATCTTTTTTAGGATCACATCGGTCGAATTGAGACAATTTTACTTATTAACGTATCCACGATTAAAACTTTGCTGGTAAATACTGATTTTTAATATTGATGAGAAAAAAAAACAAAAGTCATTTTAAACATAGGTTAGGTTATTTTCGTTAGGTGACGTGTCATTACAACTTAGGCCACGGCACAGTAGTAGTAGTAGTAGCACAATTGAAAAATAGCGTGCGGCAACACTATTTTCGGCTGAACGACCTGTAAGAACACGCTTTGATGATTTCACATCTGTTATGGACCCAGTTTCTTGGAATTTGTGCTCAACATTCAGATTATATTTTCATTTACTAAAACATAGGTTCACAAAATTAATAAAATATGATAAAAACCAAGGATCATTTTGCCGACTCCCAAGTTGTTGCGCTCGTAACAGCCACTCCCCTTTAGGTAGGCTACTGTATATGACAGATATCAATGTTAAACAATTTAGTTTTTAGCCTTTGATTTTATTCGCCACTCTAATGCTGTTTGAGTTTTTTTAAATTCGATCTTTTTTTCGTTGTCATCCGTAGAAAATTGAGTTGGGATAAAAGACGTTATCGAATGCAACAAAAATTATATTTTCCAACATATCGCTTCACTCTTTCAGAAATTGAAATTAAATATTAATGTTCTTACTTATATTTCATTGTTGATGCCATTGAAGGTTGTTGAAAGCCGCTCCGTAAGCTGTTCGGTGTTCTTTCAGAATATTTAAGTAATGGATTAAAATTAATTCATTAAGCACTAGGGGTGGCAATCCTGGAGCTTTTTTGAGTTTCGTGATTTTCGGGATCGAAGTTTTCAATCCCGGGATCCCGGGATCAATCCCGGGATTGATAGTTCTAGTAAATGCATACAAAACTACAAAAAAAAAACGAGAAGTTGATACTATTGCATATATAAAATTAAAATTGCTTTATTTCACAGCGTAACAATGAAGAATAAGAACGCAAAATAATAGAAAAAATAATAGCTTAAAAATTGACTTAGAACACTTCGAGTGTTAATACATCTAAATCACATTTACTAAGTTTGATAGAAGATAATCAAGCATTTATGACCAAACTATCAATTTCATTTTTACATTTAAAAATTTCTGTACCACATTTTGTACTTGATTAATACTTTATCACCTTATTCAAATGTGACAGTGATGGCATTTAGTGGCACCGAATGGCACGCTCTCAGTAGACGCACCCATAAGTGTGCTTCATTTAAGTTGTCAAAATCTTTAGATGCTGATTTCAGAAAAATAGCTTCAGACAAAAGTTTAATTATATGTATCTTAGAACTTAAGTTTTGGTAGGTCTAGGTATGAGTCAAAATTTCAATGTCAAATTAAGGTCGGCTGTGTTTTTTTTTTTTTGAAGACAAACCTATATTTTTTGTTGCAGATTTTATTATAAGAAATATATATGTTTTGCTTATGTTGTTTTTCCGTTCTTGATAAAAATAATTTTAGTCTAAATAGGTCTGTTTGTTAACTGAAAATTTTTACGAATTTGTACAAATTTGTAACAATTGTTACTGGATTGTGTTTGTTAACAAAAAATATCCAGTAACGAGAGAGGCAGTGAGAGAATAAAGTGACGATTTGTTGCGAGAGAGCCTGCTAGTTTTTACTGGATAAAATTTTACCAGCAAACATTTTTCAAAAAGAAAAACATATGATTTTGACAATTGTCAATATTTTTTCATAAATAAAAAAGCAAATTGTTATGAAAAACTTAAATATTGTTTTTTCCACTTGTCAGCTTGAACGAATTTTTACTGGATTGTGTTTGTTTACTTTTATGAAAATTTTTTTCTCTATGAGCAAATATTTTCTTACTCTCTAAAATTTCTTTACTGGATAATTGTTACTGGGAAAGTAAACAAACACACTTAATTTCACATTTTATCATTTTTCTCATGAACTATCAATTTTCAATACAAATCGTACTTAGTAAAAAATTAAAATTAGTCAAAATATTAAAAAAGATATTTTTTTTGCTATGTGACATTTTTAATAAGAAAATCTTAAACAAAAAATTGCTACAATAAAAAAAATATTTTTACTCAACTTAAGGTTCAGACACAATTGAAGTGCATTTTGCGGGTTCATGAAATAATGATTCATGCACATCAAATGTATAAAAAAACAATGATTTTACAGATTTTGTACTTAAATATGTCATATAAAAGAATATTTATGATATAATATAAAATTTTTTTCTAATCCCGAAAATCCCGGGATTGTCTCTTTGTAATCCCGGGATTACTTTAGCCTATATTTAGAGCAAATCCCGGGATCCCGGGATTGCCACCCCTATTAAGCACTAAGCAATTTAATTAGGCTGAAAATATCACTGTATGTTACAACTGAAAATTATTTAACTCGTCGTCTATGAGGTTCGGAAATGTAGCACGGCCAATGACGTGGGGTGTAAAGTATCCCAAATATTTTTAGCTATTTTATGTCAAATATGGCTACACAATTTTTTTATATTTATTTTGTAGTTTTATTTTATGTATTGTACTACTTAAAATAAATAAACATCAACAAAATAAATTGTTAGATTAATTTAATTCAAAAAGTTCGTTGAGCTCTTATTAAGGCCAAGTAAAAGTAACAGTACGGCAAAATTCAGATTCCTGAATACAATTCAACATTTTAAATAAAGTTATGCATGTATGAAAAACATACCAAATAACAATTTTTTAAGGATATTATTAGGTAAGCCCATATATGAAAGTTAATTAAATTTCTCATAATATACGAATTTTATTATTAGTACATGTTCCATGCAAATGGAGTGATTGCAGTCGGCACAGGTATATTTTGTTTTCCCGTTTTTGTCCCGGGAGCACTCAAAATGTCATCCACTCAATACCTTATTTTGTAGTTCCTCAAATATTTCTTCATAGCTTCTACCTTCCATTCTATTCCGAAATTTCCTATTTTCGCGGTCAATGAGGTGGGGTGTAACATACCCCAGCACTGTTTACTATGTGTTTTTCCTTCAATGTGTTACGTTGTTGTATTATCTTCAGCTACAGTGAGCACGGAGCAGTCATTCGTGTGAGGCGAAAGTTGTGTCTGTTTGTAATCACGTTGGGTTTGTCACACCCTACCTCATTGATTTTAGTTGAATGATTGTCATTAGCAAACACCAATAAATGTATATGTATGTATGTACCTTCACAAATCGGTTGATGATCATAGCCGTCTTATCATGTCTCATTTCTATATTAATTTTTATAAATGTTTTTATTAAGATAAAAAAGAAAAACTTAATAAATCGTTATTAAAAATTTCATAAGAACGATAAAAATAGTTTATCAAGTCAGATTTTGTACTGGAACCACTGTGCAATCCTGATTTTAACAACCAAAAATTCCGCATTTGAATTGAAAAATATTCAGAAGATTGCGTTGCACTCCCAGTAGTCAACAGTTTGATGTGTGTTAGGTATGTAACTAAGTGCACATATGAGACGATGGCATTAAATATTTTTTCATATTTAATTGCATTTAAATGATAACATTTTGCACATACAGGCCGCATAAAATATTATTCTTAGAACGACTCTGATTACAAACACAGACGAGATTTCAACTTCGTCATGGGCTTGTGCAAGTTACTCTACCAACTGTTTTGCAAACGAATCCTTTTGCCCTACATATGAATGAGATTTCTCTGGGGAACTTAATCTGAACTATACGAAGTTGCATGCATGTACATGAGGGTGATTCAAATTTTTCTTAAATGTTTGTTTTTAAGGTGCTGTTGCGAAAAAATTAAGTTTATGACATGACGAAAATTTTGACGCAAGCGTAGCAAAAGTGGCGCCGAAACCTGTATGTCAATGAATAATTGATAAATATGTTTGTGCTGTTGAAGGTAATTTTTTGTGCAGAACCCAAATGTGATCTCAGAAATGGACCCATCATGTCAGAGTTCTGAAATATTTCAGGTTAAGTACCTAAAAAATTGGATTTTTTGTCTACTTTCGAGGCCATGTATAGGATTCAAAACAACTTGTTCAGTTTATTTTTAATAGCAACATCATTTAGTACCGTCCTTCCTCTTTAAAATGAGTTTTCAAGTGATAATCTGTGATATTTTCTAGCAAAGTGAAATGAATTTCATCCCCTACGACCCAACAGTATTAACAAACCGGTTTCAATTTTATGTCACTTTTACTCGTAAATGGCTGTTACTTTGCGGGGAAACATCATAGATGACCGTTTGAAAACTTATTTTAAAGGGGGAATCCTATACATGGCCACAATTTGAATCACCCTAATGTACATATGTAGCCGATGGTTGCAAGAAATAATTTTATTTGGTGAAACATTGAGAGCTATGATGTAAGACAAATTGAGTTACATCCTTTGGCAGGAAGCAATCGGCGACCGACAGGGAATTTCAAATGTAATATTTCAGTTTAATTTTTTTTATTTGTCAAGTGTCTCGCGGAGCGATGTCGCACAGTAGCGAGTCACATCAGCTTCACATCAATCAACATCCCCCATTTTCATACTGTTAACGCTCATATCGTTCAAATTTATCGCTAAACTTTAAAAATGTGACATATTTTTTGATGCTCTGTAGCTACCAGAAATAAACGAACGACAAAACACTCGCACGATAAATCGACGGTCGTTCTTGATTTCTTCCGCTTGTCTTAATTCGAATCATTATATTGCAGTAAATCATCGTCATGTGGAAGAATTTTTGACAGTCTCATTTTCAGTCCATTGGGAGCTTTTGTGCTCAATTTAATGGAAACCGCAGGGATTGCATTTACAAGTATATCTGACGTTAAGTCATGAACTCAATGTACTATTGGAAGCGATTTTTTATTAATATTAAAAGGTAGCTTTATGCCTTATCATCAGCAGCGAGTCTATGATTAAGCCTTGGAGGGATAGATGATATAACAGCCCTTGTCTGAGGGAAGGTGTAAGTTAAAAGTAAAAGTTTTAAAAGTTTAAGAATTCTTCCATAAAGGCTTTAACTGTACTGTTTCTATAAACGCAAATAAAGCAATAGTAAACATCAGAGATCTTGCAGTTAATACTTATTATATCAGCCCTATTTAGGTGAAATTTTTTAGTTTCATACTCTTCTATGTCATTTTTAAGAAGAGTTGAACAACACCAGCTGAATATGCGCTTTAGCAAGTTGCATCAATGTAAAATTTGAAATTTTATAAGCTGATAAAGTGTCATTTCGATAGGAAATTTTATTCCCTACGAAAAATCTCACAATGTACATTTGCCAAAAATTCATAGTTTTTGAGTTATAATTAAAAAATAAAAAAAAAACAAATTTGCACCGTTCTCAAAAGTCCAAGCCTAAATTTATTAATACTTTTGGGTTTATTATTTTTGATAAATATAAGACAATAAAATATCTTTAACGAATAAGTTTTTTATTCATTGATGCATTCCTACATACGAGAATGGAATTTTGAATAGTGTGGAACTGATTTAGGTCAGTAAAAAATTGATAAAAATATGGCCAAATAAATGAAAAAAGTACAGAAACACCATTTTTTTGGTGATATCTCGAAATCGATTCTTAGAGGGGAAAAATGGTTGTCATTTTTGGAATCTAGGCCCCAAAATACATAGAAAACAGTATATGAGATATCAGATCTTGTTTTTTTGTAAAAAAGTGTAATCCATCACCAATGTTCAGCTATAATGACATTTTTCACTAATAATGTTGGTACGCGTGCCAACAAAATAATGAGGGAAATTCAATTTCCACGAATAAAACAATTTTTCAAAATTTCCGCCAATATTTTCCGCCCTTTAATTCTTGCCGCCGAATGCCGCATCGTTGAACAAGTCTTTTGATTTCATGTCTAGCCACATTTTGACGAAATTTTGAGCTTTACTCTTTAAAGCAGCGGTGGGCATCGAGATTTAACAAAAGAGCTAAACAACAACATACAAAATCTTAAAGTCTTTTTGCTATCATTTCCAAATTCGCCTACAGCACAAAAAAAACTAAATTGCACTACAAACAAAAACAATTGCTACATTCGTCAAGACACAATACGGTGCCGTCGCTTATGCCTTTGTGTTTTGTTTTCATTTGAATTCAATTCAACGCTGTGCCTCGATAGCTTTGAAATTCTGCGAATTCTTTTTCGCTTGCTTGTGCATCGAATAACGGTGAGGGCAGATAGGGCCACTACGTGCCCATCACTGCTTTAAAGATTTGTGGTTCTTAGGTTTTTCTTTAGACTGAGTTACAGAATTGAAAAAGTCTTCTTCATCATCGTCGTTGCTACTCGCTTTGCTGCCTCTGCCACTTAAACTATCTCTGTTCTTCGAACTTTCGGCAGTTTCTTGTTGCGTCTACTCGACTGCTGTCATACGTTTCCAGCCATATCAGCCGGAACGAACTTGTTGTCAGAACATGTTTTGGTGCGTGGCGCGGTGCGTGCGGTATCTTTTTGGTAAATAGTAGATACTGGATTAACGGACTTGGGGAAATTTAACGGAAGTTAACGAGTTCATTAACATCTTTTAAAGTTAACTTAAAAATAAATCCGTTAGTCGAAATGTTAATTTCTTTGATTAACGAGTTAATGCCCAGCTATGGTTTTGGAATTGTTTCAACTTGACATGATTAACCAGTTTCCAATGGACTATATTCACGTAGGGAATTAAACAAATTATAATTCGTATTATTTAAAAAAATAAGTCCGTATGATCCGTATATGAAGTCTGTTCCGATTTCGAGACGGATCCGTCGAAGCATACAAATCCGCATTCGTTTTTGTGCACATTGACTAAAAGCAATACCATAACAATATGTGTGCGATGGAAGATATTGGTGTCACCCCTAAGGATATCCAAAACTTTTAATTTTTTTAGTGCTGATCTCTTTCAACATTTCTGTCAAATAAGAAGAGTTTTTCCTATTTCAGCAAAAACCGATTTAATTTAATTTTATATTTTAAATTTAAAAGCTACTGCTTAAACGGGGCGAGTGCGAAAGTGGTGCAAATTAACTAGCGCGGTAAAAGTGAACGATATGACGTTAGATCGATTGATGCAGCAAGAGAGCGACTGCAATTTATTTTCGGGGCCTTATATACAATGTTTACAGAGCTTAAATTACAGTTAGTGCAGTTATGTTTTTTAGTACATTATGCATACTTAAGGCCTAAGCATAGAAATAATTAGGAAGCAGTTTAAGCCCTAAGTATAGAAAGCTAAAGAAACTTATTGAAACAAAATTTTATAAGTACATAGCTTACAATATTTCAGGTTAAATTCATAATATAAATATAAAGTAAAAAATACGTTACACGTTGACCGAACAATTTCTTTAAAAAATATCTGAAAGATGAATTCTTTTCATTTAATTTTAATCTTTGGATTTAAATTGACGATATGTGCTGTCTTGTTTGATATCAAGATAGTTTAAATTATATACGTAAATGAATTGTTTTCAACGAAATTGTGCATTACTATTAGTAAATAGCTTCTGACGGCACGCAGCAGTTTGTAAAATTTGGGATTTTCACTCTGAAACTTTTTGTTCAAATTAATTGTCAATCTCAGTATATATGATAACAAGTGAAAATATACTTATCTGGTAAAATTTTCGGAAATATTAATATCCAAATCCGAGTTTTCTGGGTAGTAAATAATGCTGAAGTAATCCCACAGTTCAAATATTCGAATAAAATACTGGAGAGGGAAAGTGGGGTACCTGACACTGGGGTACTTTCGACTTTGCCAATTTCAGTATGAAAACGACTAAGGCGTCAAAAAGTTTAAATGCAGAGAGCAACCTACTTTGACTTAAAAAAACGTTGTGAACTTTGACACTTCTTCTTCAACTTCCTGCGGAGTAGCACGAGTTTTTCTGTTTTCGCGATCCCTGATGTAATTTTCGATACCAAGTACGTAAGCGTTTTGTAAATTATATGTGGTTGCTTTTGTAAATTGAGTGGCAAAACATGTTAGCATTTTAAGTAACAACACAATTAAAGTGTGCTTTTTGAAAATAAAACAGTAGTAATAAAAAAAAAAATAGGAAAACGCCTCTTGAACGTTTGGGGCACATTTGACTTCTGCCAAAGGGGTACATTTGACATCTGAATTTACACCACCATACAGAGAATTTAGTTGAATATTAGTGCAGTTATGTTTTTTAGTACAACATTAAGCATACTTAAGGCCTAAGCATAGAAATAATTAGGAAGCAGTTTAAGCCCTAAGTATAGAAAGTTAAAGAAACTTATTGAAACAAAATTTTATAAGTACATAACTTACAATATTTCAGGTTAAATTCATAATATAAATATAAAGTAAAAATTACGTTATACGTTGACCGAACATTCCGGCCCCCTTGAAAGGACCCTTTCAAGCAAGTAGTACAGCAAGCTTATGCACAGGTCGACGCATAACACCCTTTGTAGTTTGTACATCGATGACTCGTACACGTTGATCTTTGCCAGGAATTACGTTGACGATTCGTCCCATTACCCAGCGCTGAGGTGGGACATTGTCTTCATGGACTATAACAAGAGCACCATTTGAGACATTACTTTGCTTGGTGGTCCACTTGGTGCGGGCTTGAAGCTCGTTGAGATAGTCGTTGGACCATTGCTGCCAAAAGCGTTGCTTAGTTGCACTGATGCGAGCCCAATGCTCAAGTTGATTAATTTCTTTGTTCGGTGCCTCACGTTCTGGAAGAGCTTTAAGTGCGCTACCGATGATAAAATGTCCAGGAGTTAGCGCTTCGAATTCACTTGGGTCGGATGACAGAGGCGAAATTGGACGAGAATTAAGTATAGCTTCTATCTCAACCATAGTCGTTGTGAGTTCTTCACAGGTGAGTCGTGCATTCATCACCGTACGAGTTAGATGACCTTTAGCGGACTTCACTGCAGCCTCCCACAAACCGCCAAAATGTGGTGCTCTGGGAGGTATGAAACGAAAGTTTATAAATTCATTTGTACAAAAATTAGTTATTAGATTTTGATTTTTTGAATTAAAAATAAATTTTTTGTGTTCTGCTAATTTGTTAATAGCACCTACAAAATTAGTAGCATTATCACAGAATATGTCAGTAGGTAAACCTCTTCTACCGATCATACGCTTTAATGCTGATATGAAGGCTTCCGTTGACAGGTCTGAGACAACTTCAATGTGGACAGCCTTTGATGAGAGACACACAAAAATTGCAACATATGTCTTGTATGGGACCTTGCCACGAATTCGATAATATGTATTTATTGGTCAACAAAAATCGATAGCACAGCGAGAAAATGGTCTGGATGGATTGAGGCGCTCGACAGGAAGATTACCCATTATTTGCTGAAGCAAACGAGGCTTGTAGCGAATGCAGTGCGTGCAAGATCTCACAATTTGACGGGTCAAATTTCTAGCGTTTATTATCCAGAAACGATCACGAACTAGCGCCACAAGTGCCTTTGCGCCGGCATGGTAGTTGGTCATTGCTACTTGGCAAAAGTATAGGGCGTTTTTGTTCTTCAGAAATTTTTGCTAGTTCAAGACGACCGCCAACTTTGAGTAGATTGAAGCTTCCAGTATTTTGCAAAAATGGATTCAGAAACTTTAAAGAGCTTTGCAGAGCTACACCCTTTGTGAGCCGCCGAATATCTTCTTCAAAGTATTTTTGTTGCAAATTCCAGACAATACAGAGTAGAGCGTTTTCTAGTTCCTGAGGGGAAAAGGAATTCGAGTCGATATTATGATTTGATTTATTGGAATAGTTTTTGTGAAATCGGAACAACCAGGCAACGATGCGTAAAGTTTTTATGTATGAGCTATACCTTTTTATGGATTTCAAGTATGAAAATTTGATTTTCTTTTTTCTTTGTCGATTTCATTGTAATTTACTTTTTCGTATTTATTTTCTGGCCAATGTGGTTTATCGAGATTTAAAAAAGACGGCCCAGTGTACCATATCGAGTCAGTGAGTTTTTTAACAGAAGAACCTCTTGTCGGAAGGATTAAAATTAGTTGGGACATGCCTCCAATGACATTCCGATATAAGATCTTGAATCTCGGATATCCTGTTACCAACAAAGGCCGATAAGGTAGATGAGTGTAACTTGAGCCAGTGTAAAACAATTTGAGAGTCAGTCCATAAATATACTTTAGAAATGTAGTTACTTAAGGAAGATTTAGCTTTAGCGTACAGTTGCGATAAAAGATGAGCTCCACAAAGTTCCAATTTTGGTAATGATTTTTTCTTTGTGGGTGCGACCCTAGATTTTGCAGTAAGAAGTTGAACAGATACGTTACCACGTGAGTCATTTACGCGAAGATACAGACAGCAGCCGTATGCACGTATCGATGAGTCGCAAAACCCATGCAATTGTATTGATTTAGCGTTTGCCAACAAGCAATATCTAGGTATTTTAAGCGAACGGAGTAAATCCAGGTCGTTAAGAAAATTTTCCCACGCGGTCTGTAAGGTTAGTGGTACAGATTCATCCCAATTTATTTTAAGGAGCCAAAGTTCTTGGAGAATAATTTTTTCGATGATGATGACGGAGCTAGTAAGCCAAGAGGGTCAAAAAGTGACGAAGCTAACGATAAAATTGTTCTTTTTGTTACTTTATCAAATTGATTTTTGGGATTAAATGAAAACAGCAGCACATCTTGATTTTGATCCCATGTTATGCCTAACGTACTTGTTACAAAAGTCGTCTCTAAAGGTTCTATGATTAGAGTGCCACTTTGCGAGTTCCATACACCCTTTTTAAAGAATTTCTGAAACTTCAAATTTTATTTTTGACAGCTCATCGAGAGTTTCAGATCCTCCTAAGAAATCATCAACATAAAACGAAGATTTAATTGTTGCAGCACCTAGTTCAAATTCAGAAGCATATTGGTCTGCGAGATAGTGGAGACTACGAATAGTGAGAAATGGTGCAGCAGCCGTACCGTAGGTCACAGTATTGAGTTTGAAAGTTTGTATCCGTTCTTTTTCTGAATTTCTCCACAAAATATATTGAAAACAGCGATCCCTGGGATCCACATCTACTTTCCGGTACATTTTGACGATTTCAGCGGTGATTGCATAGCGATAAAGGCGAAAACGAATGAGTAAAATGTACAATTCCTCTTGAACTGTAGGTCCGACCATTAAAATGTCGTTGAGAGACCTTTGAGACGAAGTTTGGCATGAAGCATCAAAAACCACTCTTAATTTTGTGGATGTACTTGTTGGCTTTAAAACACAATGGTGAGGGATGTAATTGTGTGGTGCATCAAGTTCGGGGTTTTTTACCACGCTCATATGCCCTAAATCAATAAATTCTTTCATAAAAGAAACATATTGAGTTTTTGTATCAGAGTCTCGAGCCAAGCGACGCTCAAGTGACGTGAATCTTCTCAATGCAGTACCATGTGAAAAACCAAGAGACGAAGTGGTATCTTTAAATGGTAATCGTACAACAATTCTTCCCTCTGAAGTGCGAGACACGGTTTTTGAGTAAATTTTTTCGCAACAAGTTTGCTCATCGGTTCATCGATTTGTTGGAGTCTCAATTGCATCCAATTTCCACATTTGTTCCAATTGCTTGTCTATTGATTCTTCATATGACAGCAAGCAAGTTGACAACGATGAGACAGGAGATATGTGAATTTTATACCGACCAGATACGCCCCAACCCAACAATGTTTTCTGAAGGATGGACAAATTGTTGCCAAGTTTAATCTGACCGACCGACAAAATATCGAAAAAGCTTTTTGTCCCTAGCAACAAATCAATGCGTTTAGACTTAAAGAAATGCTCATCAGCCAGCTGCGTATTTGGTGGCAAATTCCATGACGAAATATCAATGTCTAATTCGGGCTGATATGAAATATGAGACGTAATGCAAAATGAAAGAGACAATTCTAAATTAGAGAACCGAGATTTAATAGAAGTTGAAGCTTTATGCTTAATATCGGAATGTGAATTTCCGATGCTAAAAATTTGCATTGAATGTTTTTCCCTGGGTAAACGTAACTTTTGAGCGAATTCTTCGGTTACGAAATTTACTTGCGAACAAGAATCAAGTAATGCACGGCCAATGTGATAACAACCAGATTTATCACGAACAAGTACAACAGCAGTGGCAAGAATAACTTGATCCAGCGAATGTTTTCCCATATGAGTATGAGCAGCGACGGAAGCTTCAGTTGATGCAACACGCGAACATGATGGTTGTGACGACGACGAAGGCGAAAAAGTAGCAGGTGACTGAGTGCGATGCAAAAGAGTGTGGTGGAGTCGTGAGCAGATTCTACATTTGTAAGTGGATGAGCAATTTGTCACTTGTTGATTTTTAGCGAAACAATATATACATAAGCCAAGGCGTTTAACGTTTTCGAAACGTTCCGAAACTTCCATATTTTTAAAACGAGAACAATTATGAATTGAGTGATCAGACTTTGAACACAAGACCCATGTACGCTTCGTACATGAAAAAGTATAACTTTGACGATGAGGCTTATTTTTATTTTTGTTGAAAGGCGCTTTATTTTCACAATGATGAGACTGAGTTCCGTTTGTATTCGTTGATTTCAGGAACTGACAGCGTCTTTCCAAAATTTTAGCACAGTCATCCCAAGTAGGTAATTTAGTAAAATCCAACGAATCCTTCCACTTCTTTTGAGTGTCCTCATCGACCTTTTCTATGACCAAATATATTAACATTGCATTTGATATATCTTTGTCGCTACCTAAAGACGAAAGCGAGCTATACAGTGCCGACACATTATCAACAAGACTTCTAAGTTGACCACAATTTTGCTTAGAAACTAAAGGAAGTTGATATAGAGTTGTGATATTTTCCTCAAAAATGCTGCTGCGTCTGTACTAGAACATCAAAAAGTATCGGTACTGGGATTTGGCAAAAAGTATATATAATGGAAGAGAAAGACTCGCGCTCACAACAGATTCATGTTGCTGGCTAACGCGTCCAAACGATAGAACCATATACATTTGACGCTTTCGATCCGACGCAGCAGAATTTTTGAGCAGCATTAAATCTGCTCCGAAACTGAAACGGAATGAAACGAAATTTCTTATTGATATTTCTTTTCGTTTTTCTGGAATTTCTTATTTTGTTTTGATATGGCTAATTTCTTATTTTGTCTTCTCATATGAAAATATGACTGATTTATTCTTATTGCTATTTCACGCATATGCGCTTTTTTATGTAAATTTCTTCTTATTGATATCTTATTGATATATTATGAAAAATATTTAAAAATTATAAAAATGTAAAAAATATAAAACATATTAAAAAAATATAAAAATCAAAAAAATATTTCTTTAATTTATTTGGATAGTAGGTACTGGGATTCGAACATCGTCTTTTCCTCATTTTTATTGATATTTGCAAGTTCAAATTTTTGATACTGTAGCATAAAAGAAGCTAACACCTACGCACACACATATGCGATTCTTTTGTTTACCTTTCTGTTTTGCGTATAAATAGAAAATCATCCCTTTTTTGAAGATCGTGACAACTAATGCAAATAATTAAACGCTTAAATCTTCCTTGCATTTGGGAAATCATTTTTGTAAATTCGACAAAACTCAACCCAAAAAAATATAAATATTTTTGAAAATAAAAAAAAATATACAGTGCTGGACTATTATGTAGAAAAGTAAACAAAATTTAAAGAATACAGAGTTACAAATATATTAATAAAAATTATGTCAAGAGCGATCCATTTTTTTTCTCAACGGAATATTGTACCTTAATGTTTGTTACATTTGTATATTTTTTTTTCGTTTTCAATCGAAGGCTGTCTTTTATTAACTTTTAATAAATAAACGTACTCCAAACATTGAAAAAAACATCACTTGAAATTCAAAACAATTTCACTTGTACTCTAATTCAATACAAATCGAACACAGTTAAATTTATAAAAATCGTAAAACTCGTTCAAAAGTTATGAGTTTTTGAAAAAATTTGGTACCCGAATTTCAATTGCCTATAACAACAACAAAAAAAATAATAAAAATAAAATAATATCACAGTTCGATTTCTAGCATATACCACTGTCTAAATAACAAAGTTTCGTGAAAAAATTAGCATTTGGGGTTGAGAAGTGGCCCGTTTGAGAAATTCTTACCCTATAGCAAAATAAAAAGAAAAAAAGTTCATAGATGGGAAGAAATCAACATTGTACTGCCGAGGAGAGGCAGATGGTTTCGACACTCAGAAATTACGGCCAAAGTCTTCGTACTAATGCCGAAGCCATGGATCAGTCAAAAATAAATATGTTTGGAAATGACTCCGCCTGAAATGTTCGACGCCCCCAAGGGTAAAGAATTTCACGTACGCTTCACAAAAAAGGCTGTAAAGCATGGGGGTGGCCACATTATGGTCTGGAGTTATTTTTCATGGTACGGTGCCAGACCAATACATCGAATTTCCGATAGCATGACCAGATTCCACTATAAAGACATTTTGGAAAGTACGATGTTGCCCTATGCTGAAGAAAGTATGCCGCTAAAATGGACATTTCAGCAGGATATTGATCCTAAGCATACTTCCAAGTTGGTGAAGAATTGGTATCAAAGCAATAGTGTGACCTTGCTTAACTGGCCAAGTCAATGACTGAACTTGAACCCTTTGGAAAACCTTTGGCGAGAGTTGAAGCAGAGAATAGGAAAGGAAGTATTCCAAAATAAGAAGCAATAATGGAGTTTTGTCCAAAAAACTTGGTATGAAAAACCAGTAGAGACTTGCCGTAAGCTTATCTCCAGTATGCCAAAAATAGTACACAAAATTATTCAAAACAATGGTTGATATACCGGCTACTAATGATGAACTTTAAATATCAATAAATAGAGCCGATAAAATCGAGTTAATTTTTTTTTCTATTAAAATGTACTGAATGTACTTATTATATTTTCCAGTCAATTTAATCCATTTTTTACGTTTTTGATAAGACTGAAAGATATTTTTGTTTTTTATTAATGTTACACCTTTTTATTTTATTTAATATGTTGTAAGAAGTTAACTATAAATTTGTTTTTCTATTAACTTAAATAAATTTTTGCCTACAAGCCATTGAACTAATTATGTGAGCGTGTACTTATTATTTTGACCATATGTGTATATTCCAATAATAAATATTTTGCTGCGTTTGTCCCTATTATTTTTTCCAACACTGTATATTTTTTTTATTTTCAAAAATATTTATATTTTTTTGGGTTGAGTTTTGTCGAATTTACAAAAATGATTTCCCAAATGCAAGGAAGCTTTAAGCGTTTAATTATTTGCATTAGTTGTCACGATCTTCAAATAAGGGATGATTTTCTATTTATACGCAAAACAGAAAGGTAAACAAAAGAATCGCATATGTGTGTGCGTAGGTGTTAGCTTCTTTTATGCTACAGTATCAAAAATTAGAACTTGCAAATATCAATAAAAATGAGGAAAAGACGATGTTCGAATCCCAGTACCTACTATCCAAATAAATTAAAGAAATATTTTTTTGATTTTTATATTTTTTTAATATGTTTTATATTTTTTACATTTTTATAATTTTTTAAATATTTTTCATAATATATCAATAAGATATCAATAAGAAGAAATTTACATAAAAAAGCGCATATGCGTGAAATAGCAATAAGAATAAATCAGTCATATTTTCATATGAGAAGACAAAATAAGAAATTAGCCATATCAAAACAAAATAAGAAATTCCAGAAAAACGAAAAGAAATATCAATAAGAAATTTCGTTTCATTCCGTTTCAGTTTCGCAGCAGATTTAATGCTGCTCAAAAATTCTGCTGCGTCGGATCGAAAGCGTCAAATGTATATGGTTCTATCGTTTGGACGCGTTAGCCAGCAACATGAATCTGTTGTGAGCGCGAGTCTTTCTCTTCCATTATATATACTTTTTGGATTTGGACGAGTTAGCCAGCAACATGAGTCTGTTGTGAGCGTGAATCTCTCTCTTCCATTATATATACTTTTTGGTCTTTCTCTTCCATTATATATACTTTTTGGGTAAAAGTGAACGATATGACGTTAGATCAGTGGTCGGCAGAGCGCAAATATCAAATATTTTCTTACTCTCAAATGAGAGAGAAATGACAAAAGCTCCAATCACTGTGACAAATGCTTCTACGTTTCGCTGTTTACGCTCCATATGATATCTTATTTCAGGGGTTGAATTTTAGTTATAAAATGCCTTTTTATATGAAATTTATTAGCTATCCCTAAAACTCACTTGTATATTAAGCGTTGCGCATTGACAAAAAATTTTTCAGCGAAAAAATATTTATTTTGCCATTTGATTTCAAACATTTTTGCAGTGCATTAACGAAATAACAAGCTCATTTTGTAGTTTGCTTACTCTCGCTTATTCTCTTCGTTTGCTCGCGAGCCTATGGGGCGCCGACCACTGCGTTAGATCGATTGATGCAGCAAGAGAGCGACTGCAATTTATTTTCGGGGCCTTATATACAATGTTTACAGAGCTTAAATTACAGTTAGTGCAGTTATGTTTTTTAGTACATTATGCATACTTAAGGCCTAAGCATAGAAATAATTAGGAAGCAGTTTAAGCCCTAAGTATAGAAAGCTAAAGAAACTTATTGAAACAAAATTTTATAAGTACATAGCTTACAATATTTCAGGTTAAAAATATAAATATAAAGTAAAAAATACGTTACACGTTGACCGAACAATTTCTTTAAAAAATATCTGAAAGATGAATTCTTTTCATTTAATTTTAATCTTTGGATTTAAATTGACGATATGTGCTGTCTTGTTTGATATCAAGATAGTTTAAATTATATACGTAAATGAATTGTTTTCAACGAAATTGTGCATTACTATTAGTAAATAGCTTCTGACGGCACGCAGCAGTTTGTAAAATTTGGGATTTTCACTCTGAAACTTTTTGTTCAAATTAATTGTCAATCTCAGTATATATGATAACAAGTGAAAATATACTTATCTGGTAAAATTTTCGGAAATATTAATATCCAAATCCGAGTTTTCTGGGTAGTAAATAATGCTGAAGTAATCCCACAGTTCAAATATTCGAATAAAATACTGGAGAGGGAAAGTGGGGTACCTGACACTGGGGTACTTTCGACTTTGCCAATTTCAGTATGAAAACGACTAAGGCGTCAAAAAGTTTAAATGCAGAGAGTAACCTACTTTGACTTAAAAAAACGTTGTGAACTTTGACACTTCTTCTTCAACTTCCTGCGGAGTAGCACGAGTTTTTCTGTTTTCGCGATCCCTGATGTAATTTTCGATACCAAGTACGTAAGCGTTTTGTAAATTATATGTGGTTGCTTTTGTAAATTGAGTGGCAAAACATGTTAGCATTTTAAGTAACAACACAATTAAAGTGTGCTTTTTGAAAATAAAACAGTAGTAATAAAAAAAAAATAGGAAAACGCCTCTTGAACGTTTGGGGCACATTTGACTTCTGCCAAAGGGATACATTTGACATCTGAATTTACACCACCATACAGAGAATTTAGTTGAATATGTCCAAAAGTGTGATTTAAGTGAACTGACAGTTGAAATGCTTTAAAATTAACTGATAGCTTTTATGTTTTGAACTCATTTATGTTAAGTTTCTTAATTAAATTGAACGAATTAATATGTATTTTTCGTTATTTCTTTTGTAATAAATCGTTTTAAAAAAGTTAACTAAGTAGTTTCCAATTTAACCAATAGTAAACTCTATAGCCCCATATTTTTTGAATAAAAGGCATTTGCTTGTAAAACCGAATATGAATTCTAAAAAGTGCACTGAAGTCCGAAGTCAAATGTGCCCCTTAAGGGGGGGGTAGGGTTTTGCCAAATTTTGTTTTTTTCATATTTTTTTGTTGTTTTATTTAATAGTATAACTCTTAAAAAGTATCTTGTTGAAATTTGAGGTCGATTGGAGTAAAACTGACGAAGATAAGGTGTCTTGAGTCTCGCTGATTCTGTGTAAGTATATGAAAAAACAGACAGTGCCAAAACTTTAAACGTGACTTTCTCGAAACTAACTTTTCAAAGTCGGTGGACACTTTTTCTCAAAAACTACTAGACCGATTTTCTTGAAATTTGACACACTCTTTTAATATATATAAAACCAGGTAATGACGAGAGGGTTTTTTTTTAATAACAACCAGGTCTGCAATAATAAATATTCTGATTTTTGTCTTTTTTTTAAAAAAAATTCGTTTTTTGGCTTAAAAATTATGCCAAAATCTTAAAAATCATCAAAGAAAAAAAAAACCCTGCGTCAATACCTTGGTTTTTTTTTCAGATGATATCTTGTCCACCGCAAACCACCTTTTTTTAGGCGTCCGCGGAAATTTGCTGCCAATGGCTTATTTTGCAATATTTTTTAATTAAATTTTCACAGAATACTCTTTAAATATTTTACTTTTATATGCTTTTTAAATAAATAAATTTACTATTATCATATCACTAAAAAACATTTTTAAACTTATGCCTAAAATGTAGCGTCATAACCCTACCCCCTCCTTAATGACTTTTTTTGAAAACGCTTAAATAAAACACGGTTTCGTAGCTTTTTTTCTTAAATCTTTTTCTAGGTTTGATGCCAAATAGTCAATGTATAAAAAACAGCAACAATTTTTAAAATCCATTATTTGTGTAAGGAAATATAGGCCTTTGAAAACTAAGTGTCAAAGGTACCCCATTTTTCCCTACCAAAATACAATTTTTAAGTGCTAAATAGCCTTACCTTCGAGGAAAAAACTATACTAGTGACAGAATGGCTAAAATATAGTGTCGCGTTTTGTGTAACATTATACACACCTAATTTCAAATCACTCCCCCGCAAAAGAAGTTTCAATTCAATAAATGACGTTTGCAATGAGTTGTTACGACTGAAATTATAGTTCGATTTCTCAGCTCAATAATTTAGTAAATAAATGAACATCGTGAGCATTCCGCCTAAAAATAGTCATGAACCTCTATAGCCCATATACATATAGTGCATTGATCCTTTCCGTTTCAAGTCAGAGAGTACATACCCATGCATTCTGTCGAAGTTTTATTGTATATTATAGTGCAAATGAATGTTTCTTCTTTGAAAGCTTAAAAATTCTTAAACACCACCATTGACCGCTTCGACAATACTTCCCTTTTAGATATCATGCATAGGTGTTGGTTACAGCGGTGGCATGCTAACCTTTGTAGGTAAAACTTTAAACTCTATAAAAGTTGTTGAGACTGCAAATGGGTGTGCTGCGTTTTTATCTAAAGGTGTCATCCACACGCTGTGCTACTATCGAAAACTGATATTATTGGTAACAGAATGTGCAAGTAAGTATGCAACAAAAAAGCATTCAATATTAAGAATAAACGTTGCACAATGAGGACTTTATTAGCTCCGGCTGGTCGCAATATTTTCAAAGTATATATGTAGAGTAACTTCAGGTATTATAATAATAATAATAGAGTTTAGCTACTACAGCTATTATAGCCTTCTTAGCTATTTAGCATTGAAGCTTTATACCAAGTAAAAAGCTTATTCAATAAAAAATGAAATAGAAAAAATTATCATGCACATTAATTTGTTATTTATTTTATAATTTTTTCTTAGCTTTATCGCACTTTCTCAACATACCCACTCACACCATGTAAAAATAGACATATAGATATTAAAATAATTATATATATAAATTTACGTGGTCCAAGGCATAAATGTTAGAAAAAATTTACCCAGCATGCTGTGGGGCTCGGACAACACAAACAAAAAAATTCACACCACCATTAAGCTACAAATTTAGCTACAGTTAGTTTTCAGTCTAAGCTTGAGTTGACCTTTTGACAAGCTAATGTTATAAACTTCGCAATTATTAATAAGAATTGTCATGCGATTAAAAGGAGCTGTAGTCATATAATTAGTTCTGCTAACCGGTTGATAAAATAACTGATAAGAGTTACGAGTACTCCTCCGATTACTATTAAAATGTATATAATTAAGAAGCTCTGGTGCAGCAAGAGACCCAGTTACAAGTTGATGCAGATAAAGTATATCCGCAATATTTCTACGCGAGCTCAAAGACTGCATATGTAATAACTTTAAACGATCCTCATAAGGAGATAGGCTTAAAGGGTCAATCCAATTTAAGCCATTGAGAGCAAAACGAATAAAATTTTTTTGAATTCTTTCAATTCTATTTATATGAATATTATAAAATGGTGACCATACTTGGCTAGCGTACTCTAAGTGAGGGCGCACTATTGTATTATATAAAGTCACCGTATTATGATATGGGTATTTTTGTATTTAAAATTACACGTAACTCTTATTGCATAGCTTCTTCTACTTCTGTATGTATTATGGTTTGTTGTTGCATTGTGCAGTATATTACGACTTCGGAGCGTTATAGCGTAAGCCAATCTGAAGCTATTTCAGCAAAATGGAAAAAAGCCAAGTGAAAACCCTTAACCTTCCTTTACTGACATGAATTTTTTCGCACGGTTACTAACATCGGTCACCCAGACCGAAGTGCAGATGACCTAAATTTTTTAACTTTAGAGGCAATTATTTGGACTATATATATTTACTTACTTACTTACTTAGATGGCCATAACAACCCGTTGTCAGGTTACGACCGACCTCATTAGCTCTCGCCAGGCGCCTCTGTTTTGCGCGCGCCTTCTCCAATCGTTAATGCCAAGAGCGGTTAGGGCTTCCTCAGCTTGATCTATCCACCGGAGGCATGGTCTCCCTCTTCGTCGTTGACCGGGGACCTTCCCTTCGAATACCTTTTTCGCTGGAGCTTCTTTATCCATACGATGGACATGACCCAGCCAGCGTAGTCGCTGTATTGTTATACGCTTAACTATGTCAGTGTCGGCGTAGAGCTCATACAGCTCGTGGTTCATTCGAATGCGATAGTCGTCGCCAACTCGAACAGGACCAAAGATTTTGCGGAGAACTTTCCTCTCGAACACCCAAAGAGCGGCTGCGTCTGTTGTCGAAACCACCCATGCCTCAGCGCCATAAAGAAGCACAGGTAGAATGAGCGTCTTGTAGAGTGTTAGCTTTGTCGATCGAGAGAGAGCTTTGCAACGTAATTGCTTACTGAGACCGTACTAGCACCTATTAGCAATTGTTATTCTCCGCTTAATCTCCAGACTGACATCGTTATTGCTGGTTACGGCAGTGCCAAGGTAAATGAATTCCTTGACAACTTCTAATTTACAGTTGCCCGCTGTAACATGAGAGTCTAGATCCCGTGCACTCTTGTTGTTGTTAGTAGACATCATGTATTTCGTCTTGCCCTCGTTTACCGTCAAACCCACTTTGGCTGATTCCTTTTCAATAGCAGTGAAAGCAGCAGTAACATCTCTCTTACTCCGACCGATAATATCAATATCATCAGCGTACGCAAGGAGCTGAACACCTTTGAAGAAAATGGTGCCATTAAGATGCACACCGGCTTTTCGTACGATCCCCTCCATAATGAAATTGAAGAGATCGCACGAGAGCGGGTCGCCTTGTCTGAAACCTCGCTCGGTATTAAAAGTTCCGGAGAGGTCATTCCCTACCTTGACGGAGCTACACGTATTGCTCAACGTCATCCTGCAGAGCCTTATCAACTTTGCAGGTATACCGAACTCAGACATTGTTGCGTATAGGCAATCCCGCACTGGGCTATCGAACGCAGCTTTATAATCGACGAAGAGATGGTGAGTGTCGATTTGATATTCATGGGTTTTCTCCAGGATTTGGCGTAGTGTAAAAATCTGGTCTATGGTGGACTTACCAGGTCTAAAGCCACACTGATAGGATCCGATCAGCATTTCTGTATACGGCTTCAATGTTACACACAATACGCTCGAGAGGATCTTATATGCGATGGAAATAAGACTGATACCCCTGTAGTTGGCGCAGATTGTCGGGTCTCCTTTCTTTATTACAGGACAAAGCACGCTAAGATTCCAATTGTCGGGCATGCTTTCCGCTAGCCATATTTTGCTGATGAGTTGATGCATGCACCTTATCAATTCATCGCCACCAGCTTTAAACAACTCAGCTGGCAGGCCGTCAGCACCCGCTGCTTTGTTGTTTTTGAGTCGCTGGATAGCAACTCGAACCTCTTCATGGCTAAGTGATGGTACTTCCACTGCGTTATCATCGATTGGTGGTATCGTACTGCATTCTCTCTGGGCGGAATTGGTGGAATCATCGCCTGTAAGCAAGTTGGAGAAATGCTGCCTCCATAACCTCAGTACACTCTGTGTATCTGTAACCAGATTTCCATTTTCGTCTCTACAAGTGGATGCTCCGGGCTTGAAACCTTGAGTTAGACGCTTAACTTGTTGATAGAATTTTCGTGCATCCTTCTTGCCCTGGTACAACTCATATATATTTAATTCATGAAATTTCTTATTGCATTGAAAAGAAAACTAAACATAACAAAATAAAAAACCAAAACTTCATTAAATATAAATAAAAATAAATTAAAAATTCAGTACGACAAATCATTTTTGTACCAGTGACACCGGTCTCACAGACAAAACCATTGAAAAAAGATCAAAACACAAACTAGCAACGATATGTTCGCACCGGCAGCAACAAGAGCATTGATCAACCGAAAGGTTTACAAGAAGCGAAAGCTCTGGAAGCTCAACTCTTGTATACACAAAGCTTTAAATAAGTGTTCGGTCTATGAAACCGCATGTTAGTTACTAACAGGTTAATGAAATTGGCGGGTAATGTGATATATAGCGTTCGGATAATGTGATATACTATGTATCATGAAAAGTATAACAAGTATATAATAGTAGGAACTAAAAATACAATAACATTACATCATCAATAGAATTTCTATATAAAAGGAAGCCAGATTTAAACTGAATCAATAAACAAAAAGCAGAATATATTAAAGTCAGATAGATGACTCACATACAAAAATTGCTTGCCGTTTTGGAAGACATCATTGTGAGCCCAAATTAAATCGCATTGCAGGCATTGAACTCAGGTCTGAATCTTTGTATCCCTCTGGAAGGATTTGTTGCAAAAAGCACAGGTAATGTCCTTGCTGGGTGTAGAAAATTGGACTATATAACATTAGCCGAACTTCAGTTTTAATATACTCAGGTTATTTTATTAAAACACACTTCAGCAAATAAAAAACTCACATTATTTATGACAAAATATATTCACCCACTAACAAGTTTTAGTATTTCGGCTTTAATACTTAATTTATTTTGGGCTTAATTCACACATGAAATTCACACAAATAAAAGTTCGACTGCACCACTAAATCAATTTCACTACAATGAGACGAAAAACAGTGAATGCGAGCGCACAAAACCTTGCAGCACATATGTATCTTTTTCCGTTACTGCTATGTTGACAAAAAAATGTTTGTCTGTTGTTGCTTGTCACATTACTCGACCATATCACAATACCCAAAGTTACTCTACATTAGGGTGGTTCTTAGGAAAAAAAATTGGGGACACCCCTTCAATCGGTTCGATATAGGATAAAAAAAATTTAAAAATTAATTTAAAATTTTTATCTTTAACACCTACGGATCCTATTTCAAAATGAAATTTAACCTTTCTTATCTGTTTTTTTTTTAGAAAATCAAATCGGTTCGAAACAGGGTAAGAAAAATTTAAAAATTAATCTAAAATTTTTATCTTTATCCCATACGGACCCTATTTCAAAGTGAAGTTTGACCTAAGCCGCCATTTGCTTAAACTATTTTTTCTTGATTGGCTTTTAATTTTAAGAAAGAATTTATTAAAAAAAAGTATCATTTAGATCTAGTTCTCGAGACATAGTCATCGGAAATTGCGGATATAGATTTTCTAAAAATCATTTTAAGTTGGAAACTTTTGAACTAATTTTACATAAATTGATGTAATATGGAAGATCATTTTACTGTCTATAAGATTGATGCATAAAAATATGAAATAATTTCCAGGTGTTTTGAGGTATGAAGGTTTTTTAAAAATTGTCACCTTTTTTTTTAAGTAACTGTTATTTTCTCTAAAAATTGTATTATTAATATGTAATTTAATTAAAATATTATGATAGCCCAATTAATTGATTTTAATTCCATATATCATCAATATATTTAAGATCTGTTCAGGAGTTTCCAACTTATAATGATTTTTAGAAAAGCCATATCTCCAATTTCCTATGACTATATCTCGAAAACTAGAATCGAACGCTACTTTTTTTTATTATATTCTTACTTAAAATTAAAAGCTTCTGAAGAAAAATGGCGGCTTATGTCAAATTTAGTTTTGAAATAGGGTCCGTAGTGGTTAAAGATAAAATCCGCAAGGGCTACATAACCTCAAAAATGTGCAAAACGGTGTTTTGTGCACTTTTAGGTTAGGATAACTTGAAAACCAGAGCTTATAAAGCATTTCCGAGGCCAGATTTGGATTCAGCTCATCAAAGACCTCAGGAAATATATAGACTGGTTTCTGGGTCTGATATGCTGTCGGCCTATGTAATTTTTTAATATTTTATTTGGACGCTTTTGGCTCTAATGGTGAGCTGTATTCTCTTAAGCATACTCGCTATCAATTTGTCTAGTATTGATTACTGATTTTGGACCACTGTTCATTGGCGACCTTTTGTGGGATTGGTTTTTTTTAAATACTCTACAAATATTCATTGGGGTTAATACCTGAGGACAGTGCTGGCCAATTCAAGCAGGTAATATTTCGGTGTTGAAACCATTTCGTTGTAATTCTAGCAAAATACTTCGGGTCGTTATCTCATCATTATCAAAATAACCTTTTGTGACAAAAAGTAACATACGACAAATGTATTCCGAAGCAAAAAGGCTAATTACGCACTTGTAATTATAATTACAGTAAATTTGACTTAGGCTGATGCAGGCCTGGATTAAGAAATTTGCTATATAAGTATATATATGCTTTTAGCCAGTCAAAAAATAAAAATAGGTTGGCTGATGTCGTAAAACAGCGCTTTTACCAATTGTGTTAATAGGAAAGGAAGATACCCTAGAGGATATGATATCATTTTTTTTTTTAATTAAATAGAATTGCATAGAATAATTTATCATGTTAACATGTTACTTGACACTGGTTAGATAGAAATATAAAAATCCTAACATTTGACTCTAATTTACCAAAACATATGATCTGGCTAAGATGATCAGGAAATTATAGGTTTTTAAATGGACAACACCTTTAAGACGAAAATAAGTTCAACCAGACCGTTATTTTAACTTTCTAGCCTGCATTGTTCTTTATTTGGCTAAGCTGTAAAAAAACAGGATTTTATTTTAAATAAACAGGTAGAAAACAGGAGTTTCATTTGAGAACTTGTTTATTGTTCAGGTTAGCAAAAATAGTAAGTAATAAACACAAAAATTATTTGGCACCTTATCATGGCCTTAAAATGTAAATAAAAACATTATTACGAAGAGTTATCATCGGAAAGAGTCACATCATCTTGATCAAAGTCAGTGTAATCGAAGCTATTTTCTAGTTCTTTGTTGGCATCAGCTGAGCGCAATTTGTATTTTCCTCACAATCTGAGGATTGGAAGCTGTGATGTGAGTTTATAATATGGTATGCCCAGGTGCCTTACATTGCTGCAATTGTGGCGTCGAATGTCGACGAAAAGAAATCATTAATTCCTTGGCTGCCAGAAGCTGCATTTAAGGCTTCACGGTGGACGTTCCTTTTAAGATGTCGAAGGATATCTGAATTGCTGCCTGAAGCGACGGAAAACACTTTGTTACACTTTTTGCAGCGAACATTACTTTCAGTATTAGCTTTTTCGAGAAACGGATATTTTTGCTAGAGTTTAGCAGGAAGAACACATTTGTATTTATTCAGCATTTTCTTACAACTTTTAAACTCTCCAATTAAAAACTTGATCAGATTATAAAAAGCGTCTTTATTCAGTGAATAAGTCTATTCGTACTTCTCATAACCTTCTGTTTATTATTTAAAGGGTGTAACATGCGAATAAATACATTCGTAGTCAGCGTTTACACGAGAAAACTTTTTCGGCCAAGTTTCCTTGTTTGCTTGCCAGAGGGGAAAAACGAAAGGGACGAGGTAGAAAAATTTGTCATATGTCGCAAACGCAAAACGAAAATCACAAAAGAGAATAGACAAGAATTTGTCTCTCAGACTTTCCTCGTGTAAGCGTCGACGTACTACACATAATTTTGATTGCAAAATTGGTAATATGAATTTGATTTGTTCGCTCATTCGCCGGAGTTGCCAATGTACGTTTGTTGCTTTCTTCGGATTAGAAATTTTAAACATCTCTGAGAACAAAACAGGTTTTTCGAGAGTAAAAACAGGTCACAAGTTTTGGTTAGAAAAAACAGGAGTCTCCTGCCAAAAAAAGGAGAGTTGGGACCATTAGGTATAGGGCTATATATGTTTTTATAAGGCTTTCCATAAATGAGGCTAGCCAGCTTTAGTATTTACCAGAATCGTCCCGGTCAGTTAATGACTTGGCAAAACTGATCAGGAATGGGCGAAATTTTTTAAGTTCTTTGAGTTTTTAGGTGAAAATTTTGTTTAATCTCACAAGGAGACCACCACCCAGTGACCTCACCGATTTGGCTCAAATTTCTTCGGATGGTAGTTCACATGAAATAAGGAAACCCATATATTACCATTTTTCGCAATTCTCAAGGAAAAGCGAGAAAATCGCGTTCAAAGTTTTCCAATAGTTGATTTATACAAAAAAAGTTTACCTTTTTTCGAGTAGTAGAGTAGAGTAGTTGTTAACGAGTTAGCGTATGATCCTGGGGTTAAAAGAAACGGTTTACTTTTGATATAGACATTAGACCGGGTCGATTTGTATGAAGCAAAATAAAGTCAGCCAGACACCAACTCAAAAGTTAGAAGGACCCTGCGTTATTTCAAAAAATTTGAAGTTAAAAAATTTAATTTAATTTTTTATTTTCCGTTATAGATAATATTCAGTCCCAAAATTCGATTTTTCCTTATAAAAAATGTGAAAAAATCGAATTTTGGGACTTCATGTTATTTATAATAGAAAAATAATTTAAAATTTTTCAAAGTCAAATTTTTTGCAAGAACGTTTTCTTTATTTTTCGACTAAATTCGGGTATCCACTCTGTGAAGGAATAAAAGTTACGAGCAAAAAACACGTTTTTTAAGCCTAAAAGGACCCTCAGGAGAATCAGAAGTGATCCATTGGGTTTTCTCGGAACGAAAAAAAAAAAATGACGCAGATATCGTTCTTAAGCGCCCTTTTAACATTTAAGTCGGTGTCTGGATGAATCTAAATTTCGACCATTAGACAATGGACATTTAATTATGTATAATTAAATAAATACATATGTATGTACATGTGTTTATGTTATGATTCGATATTCAGTTATCGTTACGTAAGTAGGTAACTCTGCGAGGTACTTCAAAAAACTCGTCCAAAACTCTTTCCACATTGATTTCGATATCGCGATGTATATTTAGCAAGGCTATGTCGTTCAGCCGATCTTCGGACATAGTTGATCTGAGGTATGTCTTTAGAAGACGTAGCGCTGAAAAGGAGCGTTCATTTGGTGTTGTTGTCACAGGCAATGTTGCCATAACACGAAGTTGAACTTCATTTATCCAATGTTACGTGAACTATCATGCAAAATTGAAATATATGGCGCGAATAGATTTGTGCATGAATTTTCATTAAGGCTGATCTTATTGATGCTGGAGCTATGCTTAAACGCGCATTGAAAAAAAAAACGCTTGTGTTACTTAGCCTTAGCGACGTGCAGTGGTCCCAAATCGTGTTTTTTGGTTCAGCTAGAGAGTGCAAATCTTGTCGAAAATGAAAAACTCGGGCTCCGATGATTTATTGGCATTTTAGTACTTTCATTTAAAAAAAAAAAAAGTTGTTGTCCTTTTGATTTTTCATTCAAATGTCAATAAAAACCTATGTGCAAAAATTCCCAACGGGGGGGTTTTAACCCCCAAAACCCCCCTTGCGCACGGGCCTGTCTGGTACTACATATGTACTCGTATTATGTGTAACTAAACAGTTGGCAACAATGAGAAACAAAATTCAATGAATACGTTCAGACAGCGATGAGCGGCACACAGTGGGAAATTTTTTAGCGTTTTGGGACAAAAATCCGTCTACAATGCAATTATTAATGGATTTGAAAAATTTTTTTTAAATAATTGTTAAGTACCACCCGATTTGTGAGTAATGCCCAAAATTTTGAGAACATTCAACATAATCTCAAAAAATCCTATAAATATATGAAATTCGTGTATTTTACTTAAAGAGGGGGTAGGGTTTTGGCGCTACATTTTAGGTATAAGTTTAAAAATGTTTTTTAGTGATATGGTAGAAGTAAATTTATTTATTTAAAGAACATATAAAAGCACAATACTTAAAGAGTATTCTGTGAAAATTTCATTAAAAAATATTGCAGAATAATCCATTGGCATCAAATTTCCGCGGACGCCTAAAAAAAAAGTTGGCTTGTGGTGGACAACATAACTCATCACTTTATCATCTGAAATCAAAAAAACCAAAAAATTTGGTAGCTTATAAGTTTTTCATAGTATTGACGAAGGGTTTTTTATCTTTGACGATTTTTGAGATTTTGGCATAGTTTTTAAGCCAAAAAACGATTTAAAAAAAAAAAAAAAAATAGACAAAAATCAGTATATTTATTATTGCAGAACTAGTTGTAATGCAAAAAAAAAAACTTTTCGTCATTACCTAGTTTTATATGTACTTAAAGAGTGTGTCAAATTTCAAGAAAATCGGTCTAGTAGTTTTAGTAAAGTAGCTTAAGTAAAATACATGAATTTCATATATTTATAGGATTTTTTTGAGCTTATGTTGAACGTTCTCAAAATTTTGGGCATTACTCACACATCGGGTGGTACTTAACAATTATTTAAAAAAAAAAATTTTCAAATCCATTTATAATTGCATTGTAGACGTATTTTTGTCCCAAAACGTTAAAAAATTTCCCACTGTGCGGCAGTTCAACAACATTCTATTATGATTTATATATCAGCGAATGTGCTTTGTTGCCGCATGTAACCGTATGAAAAGTATTCCTAATATATTTTCATATGAAGATAATGGTTTTTAAAAGACTGATGACCTTTTTTAGATCTTTTTTCAAAAGTTAATTTTTTAAAGGAGCCTGTTCTTTTCACATAATCATTTTTTATGATGTTTTTTCTCACAAAATCGTTTTACATAGTGTCTATTCTTTACATAATCGTTTCTATATAGTGTCCGTCAAAATATATCGAGGGGTTCTATACCCCTCTCGCCCCCTAGATACAGCCCTGTGTATGTGGATCCATAATGGTAAGCCTATATTTTTAAAAATATTTTACAAAATAATTTAAGAAATTCATATTGGTCCTGTTAAAAGTACAAAAGTCCGTATGTAGTAGCTCATGAGCTCACTAAAAACCAACCAGTCGAGTAACCAACTATCTTACCATCCAACTGCACCTTCGACCAAAGGTTAGTTTTAATTTTATGCACACGTACATGTACATACATGTATGTATGTACATAGTCAGCACACAACAACGACAAAAATAAAATAAAAAACAACAATGCCGTAATAATTATTGTGTTACATGCCTCCGAGTACATAGAATGGTGCATGATTTGGTCCTATGTTGTGCGAGTCCAACGTAGTCTCAAGTTCTAAGTGCTACGGCGAGATAAAGTTTCGCTTTTCGATTCGAAGTGTCGAAGCGAAGGTACCAAGCAAGATGATGCGATGGGATGCGATAGAAAAGTTTTGCAGACCAACAACAAGGCTATGAACTTTTGTGAACTTTGTGTGGCATGCGGCATGCAGCGTGCGGCATAGGGCAGCCAGGAAATGCTTCCTTGAATCATGAATGTGGCTTTTATCCAGTGAACAAACTATTCATTGAAACACTTAATTTATGTTGTTATTATGTTGATTGTTGTACGCTTTATTACCCAGTCTGTGCAAAGATTTCACGCATGTATAAGCCAATAAGTCAGCGCCTACAATTAGTCGCAACAAATGCAAACATTTTGTTCCGAGTTAAAAACTTTTTGAGCTTCACCCCTAATAAAAACAATCTTTTTGTGGGCTTATAATAAATTATGCAATTTGCAGGAAGCAGTTACAGCTTTAGAATACTTATACCGACTTAGACGAATTGGGAAAGTGAAGAAGACATCTAATCGAGAAGAGTTTGTCATTAGGTGCATATAAGCAATTTGTATAAATCTACTGCTTTGAACATATGATTTTTTTGGTTTTTATTTAAATCCGACGTAGTTTTATTGAATTTTATCAATAGTTTCGAAACGGTGCAATCAAATCTAATGGTATAACCAATATTGCAAAAGAGATGCATGGCCGCCGAAAAAACATCCGGGGCCAGTAGTGAGCCATATTTGGAGCAAAAACCAACTTTAACGCTATTGTCGCAAAAATAGCACAGGTTTACTTTAGGTGGAATATGTGCATTTTTTTTAAGTTTAACAGAAAAAATTTTTTTTTTTTTTTGAGTAGAAAATTGCTATAATAATAATAATAATAATAATAATAATAATAATAACAATAATAATAATAATAATAATAATAATAATAATAATAATAATAATAATAATAATAATAATAATAATAATAATAATAATAATAATAATAATAATAATAATAATAATAATAATAATAATAATAATAATAATAATAATAATAATAATAATAATAATAATAATAATAATAATAATAATAATAATAATAATAATAATAATAATAATAATAATAATAATAATAATAATAATAATAATAATAATAATAATAATAATAATAATAATAATAATAATAATAATAATAATAATAATAATAATAATAATAATAATAATAATAATAATAATAATAATAATAATAATAATAATAATAATAATAATAATAATAATAATAATAATAATAATAATAATAATAATAATAATAATAATAATAATAATAATAATAATAATAATAATAATAATAATAATAATAATAATAATAATAATAATAATAATAATAATAATAATAATAATAATAATAATAATAATAATAATAATAATAATAATAATAATAATAATAATAATAATAATAATAATAATAATAATAATAATAATAATAATAATAATAATAATAATAATAATAATAATAATAATAATAATAATAATAATAATAATAATAATAATAATAATAATAATAATAATAATAATAATAATAATAATAATAATAATAATAATAATAATAATAATAATAATAATAATAATAATAATAATAATAATAATAATAATAATAATAATAATAATAATAATAATAATAATAATAATAATAATAATAATAATAATAATAATAATAATAATAATAATAATAATAATAATAATAATAATAATAATAATAATAATAATAATAATAATAATAATAATAATAATAATAATAATAATAATAATAATAATAATAATAATAATAATAATAATAATAATAATAATAATAATAATAATAATAATAATAATAATAATAATAATAAAAATAAAAATAATAATAATAATAATAATAATAGAGTTTAGCTACTACAGCTATTATAGCCTTCTTAGCTATTTAGCATTGAAGCTTTATACCAAGTAAAAAGCTTATTCAATAAATAATGGAATTGAAAAAATTATCATGCACATTAATTTGTTATTTATCTAATAATTTTTTCTTAGCTTTATCGCACTTTCTCAACATACCCACTCACACCATGTAAAAATAGACATATAGATATTAAAATAGTTATATGTATAAATTTACGTGGTCCAAGGCATAAATGTTAGAAAAAATTTACCCAGCATGCTGTGGGGCTCGGACAACACAAACAGAAAAATACGCGCCACCATTGAGCTACAAATTTAGTTACAGTTAGTTTTCAGTCTAAGCTTGAGTTGACCTTTTGATAAGCTAATGTTATAAACTTCGCAATCTATACTATTATATTAAGAGGAAAGGTTTGTTCGTTTGTATGTTCAGGGTAATCTCTGGAACTACAGAACCGATTCCAAAAATTTTTCTACTAATAGAAAGCTACACTATTTCTGAGTAACATGGGCTATATTTCGTTTTGATAAAAGCAAGGGACGTGGCACTTTACGTGCAATTAAAACCTTTAACTCGCTATATCTTGGTTCATATGATAGCAAGAGTCTTAAAATTCGGTTTCAGGATGCACATAGCCTATGTTAAGCACTTCACAAAATATGAACGGGATTAGACACCAGGGGCGTGGTGGCTATAGGACTTTAGTTTAGGGTGGCCCTCATTCGCAAATATTTTTAAAATAGCATTTTTACAAAGACCACTTAATCGATTCACATGGAATTTACACCACATGTCTTTTACATTAAGACGTATAGCTAAGACGATGAAACTTTTATCTAGGGTGGCCCTCATACACAAATATTTTAAAAATAGCGATTTCTCAAAGACAGGTAAATCGATTCTCATGAAACTTACACAGTATGGCTTTTATATTAAGGGGCATGGATTAGATTGTAAAAATTTTATTTAAGGGGGGAGAATTAAGATGGCCCTCATACAAATATATTTTTAAATATCATTTTCACGAAGATAGGTTAATCGATTCACACTGAATTTACACCACGTATTTCTTATGTAAAGAAGCATAGCTTAGGCTACAAAACTTTAATTTAGGGTGGCCCTCACACTAAAACATTTTTTAAATATCATGATACAAAAATATTTATAAATATCATTTCCTCGCAGACCGCTCAATCGATTCTCATGGAATTTACTCCAGATGGCTTTTATATTAAGAGGCACATATAAGGTAGTAAACCTTTTACTTAGGGTGCATACTTAGGGTGACCCTCATACAAAATTATTTTTAAAAATAATTTTCACGAAGACAGGTTAGACGATTCACACCGAATTTACGCCACGTATGTATGTCTTATGTTAAGTAGCATAGCTAAGGCTACACAACTTTTATTTAGGGTGGCCCTAATACAAAAATATTTTTTATATATCATTTTCTCAAAGACAGTTTAATCGATTCTCATGGTCTTAACACCACATGGCTGTTATATGAAGGGGCACAGATTAGATCGTAAAAATTTTACTTAGGGTTCACACTTTGGGTGGTCCTCACACAAAGATATTTTTAAATATCTTTTTCACGAAGACAGGTTAATCAATTCATACCGAATTTACACCAAGTAACTTTTATATTAAGAGGCGAAGCTAAGGCTTCAATACTTTTATTTAGGGAACATATTTAGGGTGGCCTTCATACAAATATATTTTTTGAACATCATTTTCTCGAAGATCGCTTATTCGGTTCTCATGGAATTCACACCACGAGGCTTTTATATAAACAGGCACAGCTTAGAATAGAATGGGTGATGCCACGCCCCCCTTATCTAAATGAAAATATAATTCATCATATCTTATCAACTATTTGATGCATATAAATGAAACTTGGTACATATATAAAGGGTAGAGAAAGAAGTAAGATTCCATGCAAAAATGGGCGGTACCACGCTTCCATATGAGAAAAACTCAACTTTTTATGTATCAACAACTATTTGACGCAGATGGATAAGATTTGGTACATATGTTTCTGATAGTTTGTAAAAATTTCTTAACATAGTTAGGTTTGGAAAAAATGAGCCAAAAAGAAAGAAAGTAAGATTCAATGACAAAATGGGTAATGCCATGCCTCCAAAATAAGAAAAAACTATGACTATGAGACTCGGTACATATATAGAAGACAAGGACTGTAACCAAATTAAACTCATGCAAAGGTGCTGATTCTACGTATTCTAATCATTCCCGCCAATTCGATTGTTCATTTATGAGCCAAATAGAAAAACCAACAACGTTGTTTATCCACTCGCAATAAGATAAATATCAATAAAAATAGTTTTTACTTATTTAATCCAACTAAAATAAAAACACATTATGTTTTATTTGTTTAGGCGTAGCAATGCGCGCCGGGTTTTGCTAGTCGCACTATAAAATTTTTGAAAGTCTCAATGTTGAACTCATGCATAATATAGTATTTTTGAAGCGCTGTTCCTTTAATTTTAAGACCCTTCTTTCAAAAACTTGCAGAAGGCAAATACCTTTTCTTTTTTTAGCAGTTATCGAAATAAATGATAAAATAAAAAACTTTGGTTTTGGCCACTGACAATCTACCTGCATTCCCCCGAAAATTGCTCTTGAAAAAAAATGTCGCACTTCCATAGGACTATCAGCTTCTCAAAATGAAAATTATGCCTAATTTTACACTTCCCATTTATATTCTACAACCTTTCTTGCATTATGTTACATTTCTGAAATGGGGTCACCTCTCTTATTCGTTTAAGATTGTAGAAGATTATAAAGAAAGCCTGCTTCCAAAACATCACTTCTTGACCCACTATCCTTTAGTTATGTATAAAATGGGACCTCTGGTTCATACGTGGGCCATGAGATACGAATCTAACCATCGAGAACTTATCAAAGATGTTTCGATAATAAATAATTACAAATTGCTAACAGATATCAGAGAAAAATGAGTATTGCGTGGTAAAGTATTACATTCGAGAATGAGTTTATTTTTCACAAATTATACCAAAATTTTAGAAACTTCGATTTAAATGCTCAAAACTTTTTTTTAAGTGTTTTTGTTCAAAATAACATTCCTCAAATATTTTCGACAAATAAATTCGAATGTAGATACGGTTATATCAATTCTTCTGAACTCATTTTATATTTGAAAATGAAGACTGAATTTCTTGTGGTTAAAAAAAAATCAAAAAAAATATACGAAAATAAAATATTTGTCTTGCCTAATGTATTAATAGATGAAAAACACACTATGTATTTTCTTGTAAATAAAATGTGAATTTTCAAAACTTTTTGTTTTATTTATAGTTCTAACAGTTTTATATTTAATTCCAGAAAAATACTAAGTCTATTCCGATTTTGAGTTAGATTTAATATATATAGGGCATAGATTTCATATTTTAAAAATATAAATTTCAACCTAATTTCAGATTTCATTTAATATTAAAGAGGTTTACTTTTGAAACCAAAAAACAACTAAAATTCATTCCAGTTATAGTTGAAAATTAAAACCAAATTGTATAATTCTCCTCATTTCTCTCTTTACGTACTCCAAAATAGTTTAGAATTTATACTTTTTTGTCATTGTTCTATATAAATACTTTTTTGGTATTAAAATTAAACTAAAATTTTTACTGTGCAGCTATCTTTTTCTTTAGAAAAAGAAAACCTTGTTTTTATCCCAATCCCCAACTACAACTAAATAACTATAGTATTACCCGAGATATCTGCATTTTTCGAAATTAACAGAACTGACATAATTTGAATTTTTGAAAATGATAGAAAAATCTATAGAATAGTTCAAATTATGCCAGTTCTGTTAATGTAGAAAAATGCAGATATCTCGGGTTCGGAATATGAAAATGATATGCGGCTTACGGAATTCTTTTAAGCAAATTACAGTACATTAAAAATGATGTAACGCGTGTTATGTTTGTTTAATAATAAACACGGTTAAGCTTCAACTTAAAAGAGTTATTTATTTTCTGCTTGAATCTTAAGACTGAATACAAAAAGTTTTCTTATTCTATTTTATGCTACGATTCTAGTTCAAATTCAGTTGGCCTTGAAATGCAAAATATGTTGTTCAGCATATCGACCCCTGTGCGCGAAATTATCGTATGTGCCAAAAACCAAATTTTACAGGAGAGGGTTTTTTCTACTTTTCTGTGCTTTGGTTGGCAATATCAATACCAAATTTTCAATGTGCTTAGATAATTAACTTTTATAACAAAACTCAGAATTTTTCCTGCGGAAAAATGTACATTTTCCGAGAAAAACACAGTTTTTGGCACATACGATAGTTTCGCTCACAACGTTTCGTAGGTGTGCTTGCAGCAAATGGCACTTACGATAACATGAAAAACAGTTTAAATTGGAAATAAATTGAAACGCAAAGTTATTTCTGATCTTAAATCTTTGTGAAAATTTGTGAAAAAATTAAAGTTTTATTTATTTATTTTTTTTTTTATTATTTTAAGTGGTATAAAATAACATTAAACAAAAGTTACACATAACAAAAGCATGTTTTTAATTTCAAAAATAATTAAATTTAAGTAATTCAATCTTCATCGTCGCTTTCATTTAACGATTCTTTTATTTTTGAGGAATATTTTAAAGATATATTTTATGTATATATATGTATATATATATTATTATATTAGATATTTATTAAATACTCATTGTGATATTTTGATGGAATACTATTTTCTAAACACAGATTTTGCAAATCATTAAATTTTATCGAGGAGATACATAAAGGCTTATGATACATCATTTGTAGCTTAAAAGTAAAATTAAAGTTTTTTATGGTTTTTTTAGTGGAATTTTCAGAATGTCCATAGATGGGTTCAATTGATTTTGATTTTTTTTGAATGAAGCTATGCGAAGTTTATTTGAGTCTAGTTTAATTTTGTTTGGTAGTAAAAAATCTGCAAGTGACTTCCAGTTCTTAAACTCAGAGTGACTTATTTTAATGCAGTCGTATCTCAATGGGTTAGTGCGTGCATTGCGAATAATTGTGGGCCATTCACTGGGCGCCCAAATCGTACGATTTCGTACAAAAGATTTAATTGTGCTATACGCAGAATCAACTGGTATGACCGGGAAGTAAATATGTAATTTTAATTTTTTCAATGAAGTTTGAAGAATTTGAAAAATGTGCCAGCATAGCTAATACGGTCTTGTTGCGGTTTTGACCAACATAACTGTCGCAATATAGACTTATGTCATTAGCTGTCTGTCTTTGGTCTACGATTATTAGATATTTATAACGGGCAGTGCAAATTTCATAGCACCCTCGCTTACCATCCCGCTCATCCAACAAAAAACAATAGCTATTTCCACTGCCATTTTCATAAACGCTAAAATTATAATAGGCGTACACAAAAAAACTGCTTATCTGTACATAAGTAACGGTAAAGCATGATACGAAAGGCTACATAACGCGAGCAATAGTTACGCTTCACATTCTACTTCTAATTTAAAAAAAGAAGTAGTGAATATAATAATAACAATTATGCACAATATATTTTTGTATGGCACATACGATAATTTCGCGCACAAGCAAATAATCTAGTGTGACATACGATAAAATATACAGTCAATTTTTGGCGTAACTATAAGAATTTCAGCTACAATATTTTACCAGGTGATGCGTAGTGGGGTATAGATTAAATTTGCATCAAAAAGTCAATTTCGAAAAAATGGCACATACGATATTTTCGCGCACAGGGGTCGATATCTTGCATTTGGGACTTCAACCGAATTCGATACTCCCTGTTTGTGCAATAGCGAAATCAAGCGATAACGCTATTGCAGACAGTGTATTCATTACAGCAACATACATATTTACTTATATGGTATTTACGTAAATATGTATGTTTCTACTTAAATGATATACCTTGAATGTAAGTAAACACAGTGATTTTATAAAGAAATATCAGAATTCATTCTTGATATTTCTGTATAGTCTCACTGATTCCAAATTTACTTCCCACGTTAAGGGGAGACATAACTCCTCCACCCCTTGTTGAGGAATTCTCCTGAATCCTCTTTTCTTTAATGTTTATATTTATATTTTTCTTTCTTATTATTAAATATATTACGAATATTGCAATTGATATTAAAATAATTAATGCTACATTTATACCGTAAGATATGTTTTTGTGGTACTTAAGTTCTTTTATTTCTTTCAAGTTTTCCTCATTATTAATAATTATTTCATCGAAAGTTATTTTATGGGTAAAGTTGACATTTGTTTGTTTCGGTAAAAAAATCTTTCTTTGTAATATGTTCTTGCATTTGAGAACTGGTGATTACAGATCTCAATTTTACTTACTTACTTACTTGGGTGGCCATAACAACCCGTTACCGGGTTACGGCCGACCTCAAAAGCTCTCTCCAGGCGCCTCTGCTTTGCGCACGCCTTCTCCAATCATTCACACCAAGCGTGGATAGGGTTTCCTCGGCTTGGTCTTTCCATCGGAGGCATGGTCTTCCTCTTCGTCGTCGCCCAGCGGCTTCCGCATCAAACACCTTTTTCGCCGGAGCTTCTTCGTCCATACGCACAACATGTCCCAGCCAGCGCAGACGTTGAATAGTGATGCGCTTGACTATGTCAATGTCAGCGTAGAGCTCGTACAGTTCGTGGTTCATTCGAATACGGTAGTCGTCGCCGACGTGAACAGGACCGAAGATTTTGCGAAGAATTTTTCTCTCAAACACCCCAAGCGTGGCTGCATCAGTCTGCGACACAACCCATGCTTCTGCGCCGTAAAGTAGCACGGGTAAGATGAGCGTCTTGTAGAGTGTCAGTTTTGTCGGGCGAGAGAGGTCTCTACTACTCAATTGCTTACTGAGACCATAGTAACACCTATTAGCAAGAGTTAGTCTTCGCTTTATCTCCAGGCTGACATCGTTTTGAGTGTTCACGGCGGTGCCAAGATAGGTGAATTCCTTGACAACTTCGAAAGTATAGTTGTTCGCAGTAACAAAGGATCCAATACGCCGCGTCTCTCTGTTTGTGGACAGCATATACTTTGTTTTGCCCTCGTTCACCGTCAAACCCACTTTCGATGACTCTTTTTCGATAGCAGAGAACGCAGCAGTAACATCTCGCTTACAACGTCCAATGATATCAATATCATCGGCATATGCAAGGAGCTGGACACTTTTGTAGAAAATAGTGCCATTACGATGTACACTAGCTCTTCGCAACACCCCTTCCATCACAAAGTTGAAGAGGTTGCAGGATAATGGATCGCCCTGTCTGAAACCTCGTTCGGTATCAAATGGTTCGGAGAGGTCCCTTCCTACTCTGACGGAGCTGGCTGTGTTGCTCAACGTCATTCTGCAAAGCCGCACCAGCTTCGCAGGTATACCGAACTCAGACATGGTGGCATACAGGCAATCCCGTATCGGGCTATCGAAAGCTGCTTTAAAATCGATAAAGAGATGATGGGTATCGATCTGTTTTTCGTGGGTTTTTTCCAGGATTTGACGTAGTGTGAAGATCTGGTCTATGGTGGACTTACCAGGTCTAAAGCCGCACTGATAAGGCCCAATCAGTGTGTTGGCAAATGGCTTAAGTCTTTCACACAGTACAGTCGACAGGACCTTGTAAGAGATGGCAAGAAGACTGATTCCCCGGTAGTTAGCGCAGATTGTCGGGTCACCTTTCTTCAGTACAGGACAAAGGACACTGAGATTCCAATCGTCGGGCATGCTTTCTACTAGCCATATTTTGCAGATGAGTTGATGCATACACCCTATCAGCTCATCGCCGCCGGTCTTGAACAATTCAGCAGGCAGGCCATCGGCACCAGCCGCTTTGTTGTTCTTAAGTCGTTGGATCACAACTCGTACCGCGTCATGGCTAGGTGGTGGTACGTCCACACCATCGTCGTTGATTGGTGGCATCGGGTTAATTTCTCCAAAGGCGGGATTGGTGGAGTCATCGCCAGCAAGCAGCTTGGAAAAATGTTCCCTCCATAATCTCAGTGCACCCTGCGTATCCGTAACCAGATTTCCATGTTCATCTTTACAGGTTGATGCTCCGGGCTTGAAACCTTGGGTCAGACGCTTGACTTGTTGGTAAAATTTTCGAGCATCATTCCTGCCCCGTAACACTTCGAGTTTCTCACGCTCGTGCCTTTCCTGCTCTCGTTTCTTGCGTCTGAAAAGGCGCCTCTCATCCTTTCTCTTTTCCCTGTAGTTTTCGTGCACGGCTCGCGTTGCTGCTGACTGCAGGGTTCTGTTGTAGGCGGCGTTTTTCACTGCAGTAGCTTCGCGACACTCCTGGTCATACCATTGATTTCGCGGAAGTGGGCGTTGGAAACCAATGACTTCCTCAGCGGCAGAGCGCATGGAGCGGGACATATGCGCCCAAAGTCCACCGGCATCATCGGGTAGAGAGTCAGGTTGAAGGAGCAGTTCTGAGAGGCGAGCGGAATAGGCTTCGGCCGTCCGATGTGATTGCAGCTTAGCGACGTCCAGCTTTCGTTGCGTACCAGAGCGTACATCCTTTGCATTGCACAGCCGCATGCGTATCTTGGCTGCAACAAGATAATGATCGGAGTCAATATTGACTCCCCGGAACGTACGAACATCTAGCACGCTCGAAGCATGCCTTCCGTCGATCACAACATGATCGATTTGGTTGCGTGTTTTCTGATCAGGGGACAGCCAGGTGGCCTTGTGGATATCGAGGTGTTGAAATCTGGTGCTACTTACTACCATGTTTCGCGCCGCGGCGAAGTCGATCAGCCGTAGACCGTTGTTTGAGGTGGTCTCGTGAAGGCTGAACTGACCGACAGTGGGGCCAAATATACCTTCTCTTCCGACCTTTCCGTTGAAATCCCCGAGTACAATTTTAACGTCATGGGCCGGGCAGCGGTCGTATACTTCCTCGAGTCTCGCATAGAAGGCATCTTTGACAGCATCGTCCTTTTCTTCCGTCGGGGCGTGCGCGCAAATCAAGCTTATGTTGAAAAATCGAGCCTTGACGCGGATCGTAGCCAACCTTTCGCTCACAGGTGTGAACCTGGAGATATGGTGGCGAAGTCTCTTGCTTACTACGAATCCGCATCCCAATTCGCGCCTCTCCGCATGGCAGCTGTAGTAGATATCGCAACTTGCTTGTTTAGAGCAACCTTGTCCTATCCATCTTATTTCCTGGATGGCGGTGATGTCAGCCTTAATTTTTCCGAGGCCATCCGCCAATTCGATAGAGGCACCTTCCCTATTGAGGGTCCGGATATTCCAGATCTCAATTTTACAGTTATAGAAATGTATCAAATAATTACCAGTCAATGATATATTCCTTTTATCGCAATCTTGTATAAGCTTTTCGTTAATGCCATTTTTTAACAAAATAGTTTCTTCGCCAATACTTAATATTTCAGTTACAATGTTTTTTACTGTTTTACAATTATTCTTAAAAATACAATGTGTTGATATTTTTAATTCATTTAAAGTTTTTCCTTCTTCAAATTTATACGTTACATTTTTAAAATCAACCATAGTTTCCAATACAGTGTCAATTTCTCTAAATTTATTATTAGGAATTGGTAGAATTTGTTTTAGTAGAATATTTGTGAATTCTTTTGGAATTTTTAAAAGGAATAATTATAATGTTGAGTTATACTCCATTGTAGCACATTTAATATATTTTAATCTATTTAAATAAATTTTGTAGTTTTCTATTTCTTCATTTGTTAATATACTGGGATGAAATACACCATTTTTTGATGCAACAATATTGTCCTGAATTTGCTGCACTTTTTCTTTTATAATGTTAATTTTTAAAAGCTGTTCATTTACAAAGTTTTTCATTATAATATCTTTCAATTTTCTATCTATAGAGTTAAAATTTTTATTAACTAGAACTCTATCTTTATCAATATTTTCTTTTATAAGTTTAAATGTTTTATTAAAATAATTGTTAATTTTGATTTGTTGGTTTAGCCCTGTAATAGTGTTGTGTAAATTGCTATCAATAGTATTGAAATGTTGTTCTATGTCCGTTCTATCTGTGTCGTCCATGGTCCCGTATAGATATTTGTATGCAGTTCCCACTACATTTATAAGTCCTCTACGTTTCCTGTTTTTTGGGATTAGAGTTTTAATTTTACTTTTTATAATTTCTATTTCAGTTCGCAGCATGCCCTGGTAGGTTTTTTCTACGTGTTCAATATTTGACGTTATATTATTAACTACATCAATTATTTCCCTTGGGTCGACTATGTGTACTATTAGGTCTGTACCAACCACTAGTTCCGTCGGATCCAAGTTTATTTCCACGTATCCGTTGTTACGTGACCCTAATTAATCGTACCCAACGCGGCCAGCACCGGCTAGCTTGCGGATTAAGGGGGGGTTTTAACCCGCCGCGTTGGGTCGAGGGTATAACAAAGAAAACCTATTCATAAAAATAAGGGAAATATTGAAACTAAAGGAAATCTAGAAAAAGGGAAACGAAATAAAAATAAATCGGAGGAAAAAACTTGTTCGCAACTGTACCGGACTTTTCCACACGAAAGAGGGAGAAAATAGACTCCTCCCTATGCGCCCACCCAACCTGTGACTCCCACTCCATTTTAGGGACATCACCCACTGCCACATCATCACTGGACTACTTCACGACGCCATTTCCGGCTAACCTATCACCTCACTTCCGGTCTGCAAAAACTCACCCCCATAGAAAATAATCACCAAAATTTCATCTTATTGTAATCATGAAAATAACATTTTATTATAACAGGAAATCGTTAACTACTAAAAAAAAACAAAAAGGCAAATGACTTAGCTGATAACAACAAAAACTGATAGACTCAAATCTCAGTTACAAGTGCACATAGGCACACTTAACAAAAATATCGAAAAAAATATGATTAAATCTACAAAAAGAAATATGCCTTAACCTATAAAAAGAAATATTATGAAAATTTTAAGTAAAATATAAAAAAAAGTATAAATATATGTGTAAAATAAGAAAATGATAAAATTTAATAAATAGGCTAATATATGGGAAACGTTCAAACGAGAAAACCGTGTCTTGATTCAAATTGAAAGGACTCAGAAAGAAAAAAAAATCGACAGGTAATTGGAAAATTTTTGGTACCACCCTAAAGAAGCTTCTTATTTATGGAAATTAAAATATCGCTAAAAATAATACAGTACAAGAAAAAATTTACATTAATTCGCGCCAAGTTTTCTCTTTCGAAGAGTTGAACAACAAAAATAACATAAGGTAATAAAAACGAATTCAATTTTAAATCAAGCAAAGAAAAAAAAATTAAAAAATTTAAAGTAAAACATAAATTAATAATAAAATGGTAGGTCGCATATATAAATCTTATTTCGGATTTGACGAACTCAACCCACTATGTTCGCGTCGCAGCAATCGGTTAATACCGCTTTATAGCTGCCGTCGAAATATGCCAAGCGCTGCTTTGGCGACCCTTATCGTCAACCGATAGTTCGATGCTGGCCCGAAGACGCAAAAAGGGATTAACAACTTTTAGTTGTTTTTGTTACTTTAAAAACCTTATGCGCGGTTAACACAGATGTTTGCGAAGACAAAAAAAAAGTTCCTAGTATAAAATAATTGTGGCTGACTTATCTGTTTTTGAAGAGGTTGGTCCACCTTTACTTCTTTGACCTCTAAATTCGTCCTGTCAGCCACACTAACAACAGAAAATCCTTTAACTTATGTGCATCTTAATTGGATTTTCAAATCAACTTACATATAGTATCTTTCTCTAGTTCTGTCTTTGGTTCTTCGCAAAAGTTGCTGCTGAGCTTCCTTTTCCGCCTAATTTTAATTTGCCCTATTGTATAAAGATTTCATTTGATTTTAAAATCTCTAAGTTTTGAATTTATATATAAACAAAAATTTACCTTAAATTTTAATTTTGAAAAATTTATAGCCGGTTTTTCCAATTTCTAGCTTATGGCACACAAAACAATAACCGACTCCCTACATAAAAAAAATATTGAATTAAATGCACCCTTTCCACTGGTACTTCGTTTTACTTAGGACTTACAAAATTTTAATTTTAATTTTACTTCTACGCACTGACGCACAACTTTTCGCGATGGTGGTAATTTACTTATTAAAATTTTGGGCGGAAAAAGTTTTTGAGGCAAAGTCCAAAATTCTTTTAGCTTAGCAACATAACACATAAAAACAGTTGAAGCTCTACATAATATATGCCTCACACATACCAACCTAAATTCCCTATTTACACCCATAATTAGACTACCAGCTCTATCGTTATCAACACCTCTCATCTGCCCTCAGAAAAGTAGCAGCAACAAGTCTTGCAACGACAACAAAATTCCTTTCACAAAAAAAATTGTCAACATTTTTGGCTTGGCAACACCTTTTTATGTTGCCCTAACAAGTTTTCTCTTTGAGTTTTCCCTATGCAGTAAAGAAGTGCCAACCGGTTCATGGCTAGTTCACAATGGTCGACGTGCAACCATACTGCTTCTTCTTTCCCGTAAGCTATTTTGCTGTCAAACCACGTGAACTGCAGAAGAACACCACCAATCTGCATCAAATTTGTTCGCATAAAAAAAAACTTTCAGTCTGCTAAAACGTATTGCTATAGTGCAAGAAATCAGATACAATTAAACCTATACTCAGGAACTTTATCCACGCAAAAAAAAAACCCGCACAATCCAACATCCAACAAAAAAATATGCCAGTCGTATCCACATCCACACACACAATTATTGCGGGAGCACCCGTCCCGGACTGCACAGAGACTTTCAGCTCTTGGGAACCCAGGTATTTAACTGCGTATACTACTCGGCTGGAAAACTTTAATTTCGTCACAATTTGGTACTCCACAGGGTGCTACTGCTTGACTCTGGTTGTGCTACGATGGGGCGCCATATGTGTAAAGCAGATTGTCACGAATTCGACATACATTTTAGACATGTGGTTGCCATCATATTCCTCAAGATATTTCAGTAGTGCCACGCCTACCTCAAGTTGGCAATAGAATTACAGCCCCCAACCGTCCTGGTAAGTGTTCTCAAAGCAGTCGATATGTCGTTCCGTCAATGCATGTTGAAATTTACATAGGGAATGTCTGTCATTGACGCTCGCTACCCTATAAGGCCAACGGTAGTCCCAGGCTTCCGCCCACGCCCTGAGATACAGTGGCTCATGCTGTTGCGACTGCGTTAGCCGGGCATTCATATTTGTTTGAATCGTGTATTATGTGTCTTCTACTAATAGTTGTTGTTTTTCTTTTCTTTTCAGGACAAGCTTGAGGATCATCAGGATACGTTCCGCAGTGGCAGACGGTTAGTGCAAACATCTACCTTGTTTGGTTTACGGGAAGTAAAAATTTTTTTATTTTTTATATTGTAAGAGCGTTACTTTGTGAAACCCTTCTTTTTTTTTTTTTTTTTTTCAGGTACTTTCGGCATCATCACGGATATTCAACATTAAACTGACACGACGACATAATTAACACAGAGGGACTCAACATACAGCAATACAGACGGATCATGGTTTTATACTAGAAGGTGGTAAATATTGCACTTTTATTGTATTACTCCTTAAATCTCGTTAACTATTGCATGTGACCCATTATTGCATGTGTTTATACTATATGTAAGTTTTCGTGTTCATTGCTTGTTTTTTTATTATTGCAGCTGTCCCTCTATTTTTGTTGCCCTTTTTTTACTGTCGTTTTTGTTACTGCTTCAGGTCTTTGGCATGGAAGACTCCGAGTGGTTTGCCATGGAGACTTTCTATTTCGTATAAGTTGTTGCCTATCGGTCTGACGATACGGCATTTTACAAACTTTTTGAATTTAAGTTGTTTTTGAAATCGCTTAACCCAAAATTACGCTTAAAAACTTCCCGACCGGGTGAAAATTTGATTTCTCGTGATCGTTTGTTGTAACGACGGGCACTCTTTTCGTAGGCATTGTGCAAATTAGTTTTAATTTTATCTCTGATTAAAGACACCCTATCTTCTGGGCTGAGAATCCTGAAATTCGGTTCACTTATTGAACAAAGTTTTCTAGCTAGCTTGTAGTCGTTTCCGCTGGTATACATTTCGTTACCGAACAGCGCCAGAAACGGTGTACATCCGGTAGCTGAGTGTACTGAGGACCTAAGTGAGCATTTTATTTCTGATAAGTATAGGTCCCAGTCGCGGTGATCATTTTTCATATACGTTCTAACTGCATTTAGCACGGATTGGTTCACACGATCCGCCGCATTTGATTGTGGTGCGTAGTCTTCATGTGCGTTATACTATATTTGTCTATCATTTCGTTAAACATTCTCGACACAAACTGCTTACCATTGTCGGAATGAATCACCTCCCGCACTCCAAACTTATGAAATATTTCGGTGATCAAAAATTTTACGATATTCACTGTTGTAGCTTCACGCATTGCTTTTAAAAACGTGAACTTCGTAAAATGATCCACTACAATGAAAATGTAGGTGTTGCCGCCTTTCGACGTAGGGTACTTCCCCAAAAAATCAATATAAATTTTTTGAAACGGTCTTTCAGTTATTACCTCTTGTCCAATGCTCGGCCTCAGCTCCTGATTAGACGACTTCGATTCCTTCCATACATCGCAGTTTCGTATATAATTGCCTACATGTACGGTCATGTTTGGCCAATAATACCATTGGCGAAGGCGATGCAACGTTTTTGCTACGCCGCCATGAGCTTTTGTTTCGGGCTCATGTGCTCTTGAAATCAGTGTCGACGTCAAGCCTTCGGGAATCCACAATTTCCATCTGAGTTCTTCTACTTCCTCTTGGTCGAATTTCATGCGTTTATAAATAATGTTATTTTCCACTCTTAAGTCAGGCAATTTTTCTAGATTTTTTTCAATAGTTCTGGCCAAGTCCAAATACTCTTCCGACTCAAATTCAGTTGTTTCGATGTTTAACCAACTTTCGCCATCCGTTGTCATCTCTTTCACTGCTCGTGACAAAGTGTCAGCCACCACGTTTTCTGTGCCTTTGCGGTGCTCAATCTGGAAGTCGAAAGCCTGGAGTTGTAATGACCACCTAGCAAGTCTCCCACTCAGGTCTTTGAATGACATGAGCCATTTCAAACTAGCATGGTCAGTTATGACCGTAAACGGCATCATCTCCACATACGGTCTAAATCGCTTGATTGCTAGAACAGCCGCCAGGCACTCCTTTTCAGTAACGCTGTAATTGCGTTGGCAGCTGTTTAGTTTTTGCGAATAATACGCAATCGGGTTTTCATTGCCCTCAGAGTTCTTTTGGTACAGTACTGCGCCTACGCCGATGTCCGACGCATCGCACTGTACCCAGAACCTTTTGGAAAAGTCGGGATGTTTCAACACAGGAGCAGTTGTTATAAGAGTTGTCATGCGATTAAATGGAGCTGTAGCCATATAATTAGTTTTACTAACTGGTTGGTAAAATAACTGATAAGAGTTACGAGTACTCCTCCGATTACTATTAAAATGTATATACATAGTTGAGAAGCTCTGGTGCAGCAAGAGACCCAGTTACAAGTTGATGCAGATAAAGTAGTTATATCCGCAATATTTCTACGCGATCTCAAACAATGCATATGTAGTAACTTCAAACGATCCTCATAAGGAGGAAGGTTTAAAGGGTCAATCCAATTTAAGCCATTGAGAGTAAAACAAATAAAATTTTAAGAATTCTTTCAATTCTATTTATATGAATATTATAAGATGGTGACCATACTTGGCTAGCGTACTCTAAGTGCGGCGCACTATTGTATTATATAAAGTCACCGTTACTAAAGGGCTAATAAATTCTTTTGCCCACCTCTTAATAAAGCCAAGCAGAGATGAGGATTTTTTACAAATTTGATTAACATGCTCATTAAAAGTCAACTTAGTATCAAAATGTATACCTAGGTCTTTGACTTCATCGAAACGACAGATATTTTTATCTTTTAATTTATAATCAAATTCCACAATAGTTTTCTGCCTGGTAAAAATCATAGCTTGGCATTTATCAGGATTAAGATGTAAGTTATTCTTAGAACACCAAACTTCAAAGGATTTCAAGTCAAACTGAAGTGGAGAAGTATCACCAACCCCTTTTACGTTCCTGTAAATTTTCATGTCATCTGCATATACTAACAGATGGGAGTTTTTAATAACATGTGTAACGTCATTAATTGCTAAAATGAACAGGAGCGGCCCCAGGTGGCTTCCTTGTGGAACACCTGACGTCGCGCTAAATGGGGAGGAAAACACTCTCCTAAATTTTATTTGATATGTGCGATCAGATAAATAAGATTCAATCCAGCTGACAAAACTTAAGGGAAATCCAAGCTTCTTTAACCTAAACAAAATCAAACTATGTAGTAATTTGTCAAATGCTTTACAAGTGTAGTGTAGATGCAGTCAACTTGCAAAAGAAGTGACTTCACTCAGCACACCTTACCCTGATCGTATATAATATGTTCAAATATTTTCGGTATTGATGATAACTTAGCCACGGGCCTGTAGTTTGAAACATAATTTTTACACCCTTTCTTGAAAATGGGGCTAATTTATGCATTTTTCCAAAATTTAGGAAAATAGCTTTCTTGAATTGATCTATTAAATAAAATACTGAGGGGCTGACTCAGCACAGAGCTGCAGTTTACTAAAAGTGTCGCAGGAATACCATCCGGCCCGGAGTTGAAGTCATCATCAACAGATGAAATATATTTCTCTATGAGGTCAAGAGAGAAAGATATCTCATTAACCGAAACTAAAGGGTCGTTATCCATATATTCAAAATAGTTGATTTCAGGGCTAAATAAATCCGTAGAAAATGATTCATTAAACAAATCAGCAAACAACCCGGCTATAACTTGTGGGTCGCTAGTGAGCCCATCAACTGTTTTAAACTCAGATGGAAACCCGTCATTTTTTTTTTAGAATTAATAAAACCCCAAAAATTCTTGGGGTCCTGAAGAATATCAGCCTAATTTTATTTAAATATTCAGAGTAAACCAAAGCTGACATATCTTTAAATTCAAGAAACAGTCGCTGATAAGCAACAAGGTCATTACGGTCCTGGCTACAAACGTATTTATTACATGCCCTATTACGGCCATTGCGAACTTTTTTCAAATCCTTTGTATACCAAGGGTACGAGGAATTATTAACATACTTCCTTGTATATGGAACCGACAAAATTTAATGCAATCATCAAATGTATTGTTATTAAAAAAAGTAAGTAAGTCGTCTAATTTATTTCTTAAATTTTCATTCAATTTTAAAAAGTCAGCTTTCTTAAAATTGAATTCGTAAATATTAATGGATGAACATGCATTAGTCAAACTTTCATTGTCAGATTGGTACACAATACTCAAAGGTGGATGATAGGAATCTACCGTAGACAGAGCATGGATAGCATTTCTTACAACAACATTGCTACTATTTGTAGCCAAGACTAAGTCAAGTTGTCGTCCATGGCAGTTAGTTATACAACTTACTTGTTGTAAATTTGAAAGTATTTCGTCAACAAAAATTTGTTGTTGTCGAGTTTTTGGACAAGATGCATAAAAATATGTACCATCGTCCGAAGGAGTCCATTTTAGGTCAGGCAGATTAAAGTCACCTAACAACAAAATGTCGTCATTAGTGTCTAGTTCATTAATAATATATTCTACGGCCATCGAAAGACATTCGTAGACATCTGCGCTACTATTTGGAGGAACATAAGTGTTAAGAATGTATAAATTAGAGTTACAATGTGTAACCTTAACACATAACAGTTCAATATTAGATGCACAAGCAATTTCAACTGATGGACTGGTTAAATGATTTTTTATAGCTATTAAGACGCCTCCACCAACAGAAGAAAGATCTTCCAAGTGTCTGTCTCTTCTAAAAACATGGAAACTATTATCAAAAAGTTCCATATTGAGAAAACTGTTGTTTAACCAAGTTTCGGTAAACACGATAATATCCTCAGAGAGATTCTGAGTTGATAAAAAGATATCTTGCGTCTTGGAACGCAAACCCCTTACATTTTGATAGTAAAGGGATAGCCGTTTCAGTTTTTTGAATTGGAACGTACAGTTTTATCATTTTTTTTCGATTTAAATTCTGAAATATAGATATTATCCACCCATGCTTTAGATTTAAGAATGGCAGAAACATGAGAAGATGCCACTGTTATTTTAAAAGACGCATGAGTTGGTTTATTACCGAGTTTCCTGCAAGAAACGAAGGCGTCGGCAGGAATAATTTGATTTTGTCTGATAAAATTTTTAACACTGTCAGAGGTAGTGTTGGAATGAATTCGTGAAATGAAAATCGATTTTAACCTTGGTAATGCCTGCAGGGAAACCGGAGGCACAGAGCTATCAATCGCAACATCCACCCGCGGATTGGCAATAACCGAAATTGACAGAGGATTATTTATAGTGGAGGAAGGAGATGGAAGATTGTTACTAGAGATTATAGCGGGAAAATTGGGAGTGGGTGAAGAGGTATTTAGAGAGCAATCCACGGGAGTTTTGTCACGACTGACAGCCGCACCGCCCACCCTCCCCACATTACCTAGATTTTTATTTAATTTCTTTTTAGACTTTCTTTTCTTTTTTAAGGAAATAGCTTGTTTAGGTAAAGTGGAGGTCGAAGGAGTGGAAGCAAAAACCATAGCAGCCACGGTAATAGTTTTATTTTGCAAACTAACATTCGGTGAAATAGCCTCATTAAGGCTTTTTTCAATTTGGGGAGTTGAGTCTAGATAATTGTTAAGAATATCTCTGAAATTATTATTCAGATTGTTAAGATTTTCCCCAAATTGCTTAATTTTTTCGTAAAATACCGACGGAGAAAGGGCTCTGCAAGATGGACAGTACCATTGCAGGCCCGAATGGACAGAGCATAATAAATCAGTAATAGATTTTGTTAAGTTTGCACAAGAGGACCTGAACAGGAAAACATAGAATTCAATATATTTTGGCTTTTGCACTGATCTCCTAGAGAGCAAGCTAACAAATTTTCAGAGGAAAAATAATCCATCTTGAAATCGTAAAAAAAAAGAAAGCAATTTAAAATATTTTTAGAGCAGTGCAAAAAGGGTTAAAAATCAAGCAAAAATTCACCCGTTAAGCAGCAACAACAATAGCACAACAGAGATTAAAGTTGAGCTTAGTACACGTACAAAGCATAAAAGAGAATCAAAAACAAAGCTGTTGCACTGCTTACAATGTTTATGCTTGCAGAAAAAATATTCAAATATGTTTGTAGGTAGGGCTACCAGATGGCATACTTTAGTAGCAAAAGTGCTACTTTTGCAAGGCTTTGCTACTTTTCAGTCGAAATGTACTTCTTTTGGATGGTTTTGCTACTTTCGATGTTTGCATTGTAAAATAAAAGTTATTTGCGGGGTTTTTGTCGTACAAAGTGAGGACCTTTTTTTTTTTTGCTCATCAAAAATATTTGTATGGAGTTAAAAAAATGTTTGGTTTTCATTACAAAATTGGAATTTTTTGATATGTGCTACTTTTGTAGGCAGGCCATCTGGTAGCCCTATTTGTAGGTATGTTCAAATTAAAAACCAATATTTAATAAACAAAAGCACAAAATTAAAGCATATTATTACTACTAGCATGCAATAAACACAAGTTTAGAAAATTATTATTTAGTATACTTAACTGACAAAAAATCTATAAGCAAATCACGATACACTTAACAACACAACCGACACTGACTAAAGGACGAAGTCAACTGTATAGTTAAGAAACTGTGGACATCTAAAACTCTGATTGGTTTTATCTCAAAATACCCTATTTATTTAAAGCCCCTTCTCCGATTTTTTAGTTAAAAGAAAATTTAACGGGGAATATTAGATCTTTAGAAGCTCAATAATTTTGAGGTTGTCAAAAAATTTACGATTGGCGAAATATGTTGATAAAATATCTCGTTATTTTCATCAAAAATTTCAATAAAAAGCATTTCCCTACGTTTAAGAACAAGTGTAAGAAGTAAGCTACTCAACAAAAGTAAGACATCACCACTTTAACCCTTAAATAAACAGTGTATCTTTAGAAATACAACCATTAAAATAGCTCTTTTTTTATTTTTAATGACTCAAAAGTCTCGGAAATATGTCATTATAAAAAAACCAAGTGGGTCATTTGATTTACGTTTTATTGCAGTCGTAATCAAATTCGATCAACAAACACAAATATTTTTTTTTTGTTTGAAAATTAATTAGAAACAAATTTTTACAGTGTAAAATATCTGCATCTGTATCCGGTTACATCAAAGCTCCAAAAAACTAATTTAGGTGACAACATATGTATATAGCGATATTATATAGTTTGAACCGATTTCACCTCTCCCCTTTTGTATATGACACGATATACCGGTTATATCTTTAGAGATACATTGCGCACATTTTTCTGTTGCCTTGCGCTTATTATTTTTGCTGTATAATCATACGAAAAAAAAAAATTGTTTTTATGATTATCATCATTGCATCGAAGTTTACTTATTTATTATAGTTAGACAGTTTGCCTTGAAAATTCAATCGAGAAAGTTGATTAATTTTGTGAAAAAATTTAAAAAAAAAAAAAATATTTTCCTTGCGAAAAATTTTCTTTTTTTTTCTCAATCTTCATAATTTTTTGTTGTTTTTCTTTGACAAAAATACCTATAATAACTACGTCATAACTATTGCACACAAACAACTAGTAAAAGTGAACAAATAATAACTAATATTTTCTGCTTCAATAATAAGTTTGTGACCAAAAAGTATAATAAATTAAATCAAAAGATCTTGGTACAACTTAAGAATCAAAAATCATATTATTTACCAAAATGGAAGAACCGCCCGACAAACTGTGGCCATCCTACATTACAAATAAAGCCGTTAAGTCAAATGGATCAAACTATTTAGTTGTTTCCCGCAAATATTCCGATTCTAATCTGAATAACGTCTCACCATTTTTGATAAAGAAAGTTATTGATTATACGTGCGGGGGTGAAATTACCAAGAAACTAAGAAATGGAACTCTTCTTGTCAAAACAAAGAGTTCAATTCAAACCAATAAGCTTTTAAAACTTCAGACACTTACTCCTGAAATCGAAATTGAGGTATCCGAACACAAATCTTTAAATTATTCAAATGGCGTCATTTATTCCAATGATCTCAGAGGAATTAATGAAGAAGAAATCCTTTCAGAGCTCAAGAGCCAAAATGTTTGTGAGATCAAAAAAATTATGAAAAAATCAAACGATACCTTAAATGAAACTGGACTTTTAATCTTAACTTTTGCTTCAACAACTCTTCAAGAAGATATGTCGATCGGGTGTGAAAAAGTAAAAGTTCGGCCATATATACCCTTACCGCTAAAATGCAACAACTGTCTGAATTACGGCCATACAGCAAAAGTCTGCAAAGGTATTAAAATATGTCCTAACTGTTCCAACAACTACCACATAAATAAAGAAGAAAATGAGTTATGCTCGTTCCCTAAGCAATGTATTAATTGTAAAAAAAGCGAAAATGTTAACCACAACCACTCTGCATTTGACAAAAACTGTCCTATATTCCTTAAACAAAAAGAAATCCAAGCAATTATTACGTTAGAAAAATACAATGATAGACATAGCCACAACATGACCTCTTATTCCACAATAACAAAAACTTCATCATCTGCCACCAATCAAAATAGCATCATCAACCAGACCAGAGCCACAACAGCAAATAACAACACTTCTACAAGCAACATTTCAACTCTTTCTACGCTACCTCAAGTCCCCGTACCCATATTCACAGTCGCACCTGCACAAAGGCTGATCGCTAACTACGACGATATTCCCTCAGATGAAGAACCAAAAAGCTCTCAAGCCAAGACAATCTCGATCAAAAGAACAAGAATTCTTCCAGTCAAAACTAACGCTCGCACAATGCAGAAACTTAAAAAGGCAATGGCTTCTGCAAAAAAATCTAAATCAATTCAAAATACATCAGTTATTACAGACACTTCAGATGATATGATGGATTCCGAAATTATTTAAATATTTATTTATTATTCTAGTTTAATTTAATTTCATTACAATATCTTTTTTTTTTACATTACCAATTATTATTAATCGTTTCTAAAACCACAGGTCTATATTTTACTCCCTCAGTTTTATTATGACTCTCAATATAATACAATGGAATATATATGGTTTTAATAATAATTATAATGAATTACAACTACTAATTAAACGCTATTCCCCAAAAATTATATCTCTTCAAGAAACCCATATTCACAACACGACAAACTTTCCAATACCAATTAATTATGAATCGCTCAACACTTCTACTACTCGCTATGGGGGTGTTGCATTACTTATACATAAATCCATACAACACAAGAAAATTATTCTACCAAAGGATTTTGATGCTATTTGCGTTGAAATACACTCCAGGGTTAAATTTAAAATTTTATCTACATATATTGCTCCTAACATTAACGTATCTAAGAAAAACCTGGAAAACGTTTTTAATAGTATTAGCTCACCGGTCTTGATTACGGGTGATTTCAATGGGTGGCACAGAAACTGGGGATCTTCTTTAAACAATAGAAAAGGTACCACAGTAGCCAATTTCATTACCAAAAATAATTTCATATTGCTAAACGATTCTTCACCGACTCTTTTTAACACACACGGTACTTTCTCTCACGTTGACCTGTCCTTTTGTTCTTCCGATCTCTCACCGGATTCAAATTGGAAGACTGAAACGTCTTTATATGGAAGTGATCATTTCCCAATAATAATCTCCCTATTCTCCCAGCAATCGTACTGCCCTGCTACATTTCGACCTAAATTCAAAACTGATCTAGCTAACTGGAGTCTATACCAAAAATAATGTTCTCTTTTTGAGTCCAAGATTCCTCAAAGTGATAATATTAATAAAGAAACGGCAAATATCTGCAAAATTATCCATCAGTCAGCCAACATATCCATACCACAGACACATCCAAATAGAATTAGAAAGGTTCCTTGGTGGAATAGTGGTCTTGAAGACATTAAAAAAAAGAAAAGTCGATTATGGAACATATTCAAACGCAATCCGACATCAATCAATTTGATTAACTACAAAAAAATGAATGCTCTATTAAAACGGGAAATTAAAAACTCCAAAAAGAAATCGCTTGATTTATTTACTTCAACAATAAGCCCATCTTCTCGCATTGATAAAATATGGACTAATATTAAATCATTTACTGGTTACAAATCACTTCATAAAATACATGGTGTCTATTCAGTCTCAGATCCAGGAACATTCCTTACGGACAAACTTAAATTAGCCACTGAATTTGGTAACTTTTGGTCAGATAGCTCAGCCGACACCAAGTACCCTTCTGAATATCAATCCAGAAAATCTAACCTTTTGTCACATTTTCCAACAACTCACCCATCTGCTGATGCTCTGCAAATCGAAAATAATATAAATATAATAGAACTTAATAGTGTATTGAATAAACTGACAGGCAAAACACCTGGATTTGACCGAGTTTCCTACCCTATGCTGAGATATTTGCCTAAAACAATGAAAACACGTCTACTTCAGCTTTACAACAATATTTTAAATGGTTTTATTCCACAACAGTTTAAGGTTAGTTTAATTGTTCCCATACATAAAAAAGGTTCCGACAAGACTTATCTTGATTCCTACCGGCCAATCTCCCTAAGTCCCTGTATATCCAAAGTTTTGGACAAAATTGTTGCAAATCGGCTTTGGTGGTTTTCCACTAAATATAATTTACTAGACAGCCGGCAATTCGGTTTCAGAAAAGGGAAATCTACAATAGATAGTCTATTATATGTGGACTTTGAAATTGTTAGTTCACTATCTCGACGCGGTCATATAACCATACTATCCTTAGACTTTCAAAAAGCATTTGACCGCATAGGATTACACACTATTATAGATGAATTACTTTCTTGGAATGTTGGACCAAAAATTATAAAATATATTTTCAATTTTATGTCAAATCGAAAATTTAGGGTAAGAGTAGATTCCCGAGTAGATTCCCATTATTCTGATGCCTTCCCGCTCCATAATGGAATACCACAAGGATCTCCGCTGTCTGTAATTCTATTTCTAATAGCTTACAATAAGTTATGCAAAGTGATGTCATTACACCGAGAAATTGATTTTATATCTTATGCTGACGACTTTAATTTAATACTGAAATCTAGTAAGGAAAAAAACCCGGTTATAAATCTTAACTCTCTGTTTAATAGCATTACTGACTGGACCAATTATTCCGGAGCGGTTTTATCTACAACTAAGTGCAAGTACATCCACATCTGCCGAAAAATAAATTGTTGCAGTACGATTTTAGCATGTAATTTCCATTTCACTAAGGTAGATAACCTCAAACTACTTGGCCTCCATATAAATAAAAGATATAGATGGCACGAACATATAAATGCTTTAGTTATGTCTCTTAATCAACAACTTAATGTTATAAAATGTCTCTCTAGCCCAAAATTCAACTGCAGCACTAACACTTTTATAAAAGTCATGAAAGCCCTTATTCTTTCAAAAATTAATTATGGCCTGCCCATTTATGGTCATGCCCCAAAATCTTTACTTGCTAAAGTTAATACACAAATAAATTCTGCTCTTAGATTCTCTTTAGGAGCTTTTCGTTCAACACCTACCAATAATCTTCTTTGGGAAGCGAATATTTTGCCCTTAGATATTGAACGATATTGAACAATTATATAATATGTTAATGAAACATCGCACCACGTTCGACTATGCTTCTTCTGGTCAACCAACATATTGGCCAGCCGACCGAAGCAAAATCCCAGACCTCATTGATTTTGCCATCACAAGAGGTATCGATAGAACCTTATTAACAGCCGAGACAAATTTTGAACTCTCTTCAGATCATTCTCCAATCATTTTTTGCCTTTTAGAGAAATCAGTTGACCTTAAGCCCCCTCTGAGACTAACATCGCATAAGACTGACTGGCTAAAGTATAAAAAATACATAAGCTCACACATCCACTCAACCTATTCGATAGAACACAACGAGCATATTGACGATGCTGTTGCCGTTTTTAATACAATACTGTATTCAGCTGCTGAGCACTCAACACCTGATCAGGCTGAGAAAAATACAAAAACCCGTTTCCTTACTAACAGAGAAATTGAAATTCTTGTAGCAGATAAGCGTAGGTTAAGGCGAGAGTGGCAGGTCCATAGATCCCCAACTTCTAAAGCAAACCTAAAAATTGCTACATACAAACTTAGGTCTGCGTTAAAAAACAAGGAAGACGTGGAACAGCAAAAATATGTCTCAAAACTTGCCCCAAATGCTAATGGATTAAAATCCTTGTGGAAAGCCACCAAAAAAATTAGATCACCCACTGAAAGTGAATCTCCGATAAGAGACCTACATGGAAATTGGGCTAGAAGTGATGCAGAAAAAGCTGAGGCTTTTGCCAATCACTTAAGTACAGTTTTTCAACCAAATCCGTATATTCAAGGTTTCATGCCTTCCCAACTGCCAATAAACACCGATACTATCCAAATGAGTTTCCATAGCAGTAATTTAATCAGTTTAATTCAAGAAATGTGTCCTAAAAAAGCCCCTGGGTGTGATAACATCACTCCCAAAATGATTAAGGAACTGCCTCACTCAGGTGTCATCTTTCTGACCAGGCTTTTTAATGCTATAATTCATTACGGATATTACCCAAAAGAATGGAAAAACTCGTTGATAACCATGATACCAAAACATGGGAAAGATCGTACACTACCGTCATCGTATAGACCCATAAGCCTTTTACCTTGCTTGTCAAAATTATTTGAAAAATTAATTCTAGCAAAATTAATGCCATATATTACTGATAAAAACTTATTACCGCCTCACCAATTCGGCTTCCGAAAACAACACGGCACAATCGAACAGGTTAATAGGATCACAAATGAAATAAGAAAGGCTTATGAGCGCAGTGAATACTGCACTGCAATATTTCTCGATGTCGCACAGGCGTTTGATAAAGTATGGCATGAAGGCCTTATCAAAAAAATTGAACACCTATTGCCTCTTAATGTTCATAAAATATTTACTTCTTACCTCGAAAGCAGGCTTTTTAAAATAAAATACAAGAATTTTATTTCAACTCACTTCAATATAAGAGCAGGTGTCCCTCAAGGTAGCGTACTAGGACCGTTTCTATATGTATTGTATACCTCAGACTTACCAATCAGTGCCAACACTACCATCTCAACATTCGCAGATGATACCGCAGTCTTAAGTTGTAACCGTTGCCCTTTGGAAGCTTCTCGAAACCTCCAGTTTCATTTGAAATCAATTGAAAAATGGTTATCGCTATGGCGCATAAAATTAAATGAGCAAAAATGCAAGCAAGTTACTTTTACTCTTAGGCGTGGTGAATGCCCTGCAATTGTACTAAATAATATTTCAGTCCCACAGGGTGAAATTGTTACATATCTAGGTATTCAATTAGATCGACGATTAACATGGCGTAAGCATATTGAAGCCAAAAAAACGCAGTTAAAGTTAAAAACCGCCAGTCTTCACTGGTTAATTAATCATCGCTCCCATTTGAAGCTTGAATATAAAATCCTTTTGTACAAAACAATCATTAAGCCAATTTGGTTATATGGTATCCAATTATGGGGTAACGCCAGCTCCTCAAACATTGAACTAATACAACGGGCTCAGTCCAAAATCTTAAGAATATTTACAGGTGCCCCATGGTATATACGGAATGAAAACATTCACAGAGATCTATGCATCCCCATGGTAAAAGATGAAATTAACAGAATCAAACAAACCTACGCCATAAGGTTGCTGCATCATCCGAATCCATTGGCTCGTAATTTAACAAACATAGAAAGTCGCTCCAGATTAAAAAGAAAGGATCGCCCTTCTATGCAAGTCACTTACACCGAACCAAACTAAACAGCTCAAACGTTTACCCTTCCCCCGAGGCACTACACGTAATCATCAAGAATCATATGAGGACTTTGTTCCGGGACCTAGCTCGTCTTGGGCACACTTGGCAACTTATCGCCGCCAGCTCCCCTTCCGTTGAGGGTGTAAGACCGGGACCTAGTTCGTCTCGGCCACTTTCCGGTGAATTGGAGAGAGTAGCAGGAAGAGAGTTGAAACAGTGTCTTCTCGGTCTTTTTTGGGTGCTAAACCGGGACCTAGTTCGTCTCGGCTACCACCTCAAGAACGTCCTAGAGGCACTAATCACTCCCAAAGTGGTCGACCGGGACCAAGTTCGTCTCGGCGACCACGAAGACAATCGTTTTTGTGGTACTCAAAACCTCCATTCGGGTAGACTGAGGCCTAGTTCGTCTCAGCTACCAAGCCAAGACCGGGACCTCGGTCGTCTCGGGTGGCAAAGAATATGGGGAGAAGCGATCGTCAGCTGCATCCACACCTATGCTCCAATGAGTTATTCGATCTTGTGCACTCGCTGTGCTGAGCCATACACAAGCTGCACCTACTACACAAGAAGTATAAGTCACTGCTAACTTTTGTTTCTGGAGACAAGTTCATTATTAAATTATATATTCATTATTCACAATAATAATGTATAATAATGTTTTCTAGTTTAAGATTTTAAAACTTATTGTTAGTCTCTTAAGAGAAGATACAATAAAAGAAAATGAAGTTTAAAAAAAAAAAAAAAAAAAAAAGATATTGAACGAGATATACAAACAACTAAATTATTTAAGTCCTTCTCCGATACTGCCAGCCCTTTAGCCAAAATCTTATTGAAAATTAACAGATCAACCAAGACCCCAAAAATATTATCTACAATTGCCAGAGTTAAACAAAATTGTGAACATTTAAATATTTCCTTTAAAACAAAAAATTTCAGAAATATAAATTATCCACCCTGGTACCTTAGGCGCAGCATAGATATTTCTTTCCATTCTTTATCAAAAAGTGACAATAATCCAACTACATTTAACATTATGTTTAAGACTTTTCAAGAAAAATACATAAACCACAGATTCTTATATACAGATGGCTCGAAAAATGGCAACAATGTCGGCTTCAGTATCACAACTGTAAATAAAGTCATTAGCCTCCACATTTTACCATGCCATAGCTGTATTTTTACAGCAGAACTTATTGCTATCACCGAAGCAATAATATACATAGAAAATAAATTAGGTAATTTCGTAATCTGCACTGATTCCCTCTCATTCCTTCAATCTATTCTTAACATATCAAACAACAATATTTATCTCTCAAAAATCCGTAACGTCCTTATTAAAAGACATCCAGATATAATTTTACTATGGGTTCCAAGCCATTGTAACATACCCGGAAACGAATTCGCAGATACTGCAGCAAAATCTTCTCTAAGGGCACCGTTAATTACAAAAGAAAATAACAATTCAAAAGATACTATAAAATATATTAAAGCAAATTTTGTTGCTAATAATAATACCTTCCTCTTAACATCCGACTGGTATAAAAAAGTAAATTGTAATAACTACCAATCCTTAGTTTATATTAACAAAAACGCTAACAGATCGGATTTAATTAAGTTTACAAGACTTCGGCTAGGTCACACTAAATTCACCCATGGCTGTCTCCTGAAGTTACCTAACATACCGTCTTGTGGATGCAATATACCCTATCCGGCAGACCCCTCACATCTTCTTTCTCACTGCCCCTTATATTCTAACTACAGGCAACAAATACTAAAAAATATAGACCCCATTCAAATACTTTCCGACCCAACCGACGAAAACATTTCCCTTATTTCTGAATATCTTAAAAAAATTAACCTCTATTATTTGATATAAGATTAATTACATTTTTCAAATTTAGCTTAATCACATAATAATAATGTTCATTCACAAACATATAACAGTATTCTTCACACTATTCAAATATAAACATATTTTATATAGTAAGTTGTTTACTTTTTTTTTTTTTTTGTTTTTCTCTTTCTTAAATACTTTGTAAATAATCAAGCTGAAGGCCTGAGTCGCTATAGCTGCTAACCCATGTTGCCTTATAATTGTAATTGTTAGGTATTCTGAAATAAATAAATAAATAAATATTATAGTTAGAGCTGAAGGACAAGGGTTACATGTGTAATTGATTACGGCTACGATTACGAAATTGAAATACACTTTATAAAGTAAATAACATTTGATTTTCACTGATATTTAATAAAAGTAATCCCTTGCAATGATTACAGTAATCCTTACACAAAAAAAAACAGGGGATTAAAATTAAATTAATCGTTCATTGGAAATACTTTGATTACGATTACAGTAATCGTAATTTCATTTTTTTCAAAATTATGATTATTGTAATCGTAATCTAAGGTCGTTCGATGAACAATTACTTTAATTGTAATCGATTTTTCACTGTTTTTGAGGATTACAGTAATTATAATAATGTAATAATCGTAATCCTTATCGCCCAGTTCCTAAATTCATTGATAATGGACTGCTTGATTTCCTAGAAACTTTCTCCTTGAGGTAAATGCTAGAGATAGAACACTACAGACTTGAAGATAAAATAGATCCTAAAAATATGAGCCTCTACACAGAGAGTATATTCACTTTGTCATTCCATTTGTAACGCATAGAAGAGGGCTGAGTCGATTTAGCTATGACCGTTTGTCTGCCTGCTTGTCTGTAGATCTGCCTGTCTGTTGAAATCAGGTTTACCGAAAAACTAAGAAAGTTAATTGAATGAAACTTGGGATACAGGTCATACCTTCTTGCAAGGTTCTTTGAATTTAAAATGGGCGAAATTTATACCGCCATACCTAAAAATAGTGCAAGATATTGTGATGAAATTCGGTTAAGGGATACATATCATATATACCTTAAACTGTGCTAAAAGTGGGCGGAATCGGAAAAGTAAGCCTGGGCAACAATTAATATACATACAATATCTCGAAATTGTCATATACGATTTTTAAAAAAGTTTTAGAGATGTGCCGCTGAAAGCAGTCATCAATAATATCTTAACCAGTATACTGGAAAAACTCGTTGAAGGGCGTGGCACAGCCCATATCGGCAGAAAACGTTTATTGTCATAGAAAGTGTGCTATGAGAGTAATCTTCAAAAAATTAGTCAGCTACTATTGGCTCTAAAATGTAATGAACTTTGACGGGATTGCATCAGTGAGCGTGGCACCCCCCATATTAACATAAAATTGTAAGAGTTGTTTTAACTGAACTATTGCAGAAATTGGTATGAAATTTAATGTAAGGTGTTTACTTGCTATAAGGTATATCTGAATTAAAAGTGGCCGAATTGGCACTAGTGAGCGGTGCACCTCCCATACAAGTAAAAGTTAAGTTTTTCGAAATATGTGAGCAATCATACTAAAATTTGGAGTAAGAGTCAGAGAACGTCAGTGAGCCACTCATCTTTTTTTCCATTCATAAATCTGTTAAATCTTTCAGCTGATTCAGACGGATTCACCAATCACAAAAAATTTAGTGAATATAGCAATTCTTCCGTCTCACGGCAAAGTCTGTGAATCTGAGTGTGTTTCAGAATCATTTCTAGTGAATCCTGATTCATTTCGTTTCATTCCGTATGTTTCATGAGCTACTCATGAATCAAAGGCACACATTGTATCAAAAATGTTTGTGAAATATGGGGAAAGGTCGAAAATTGTATTTTGACATAATTTAGAGTAGCTCCGTATCCTAGAAAGGACCGTTTTTGAACCATTTTCGGAATTTTTTTTTTGCAAAATCTATAGAAAATGGCTGAAGCTCGGAACCTCGGAAAAGACAGTTTTTGATCTATTCTCGGGATAGGTCGAAAATAGATTTTGGACATCACTCAGTGTGGCTCCAAACCCTGGAAAGGACCGATTTTGACCCAATTTCGGAAAAGAAAATTTTTCTTGTAATTAATGGGGATCGGTTGAAACTGGATTTTTTTCATCATTAAGGGTGGCTCCGGACCCTGGAAAGGACCGTTTTTGACCCATTTTCGGAAAATTTTTTTTTTCTGTAATAAATGGGGAAAGGTCGAAAATGAATTTTGGACCTTATATAGGGTGGCTCCGGACCCTGGAAAGAACCGTTTTTGACACATTTTCGAAAAAAACTTCTTTTTTCTGTAATTAATGCGGAGAGATCGGAAATGAATTTTCGACATCATTTAGAGTGGCTCCTGAGTCCGGCCCCGAGAAAGGACCGTTTTTGACCCATTTTCGGAAAAAAAATTTTTTTTCTGTAATTAATGGGAAAACGTTTAATATGAATTTTTGACATCATTTAAGGTGGCTCTGGACCCTAGAAAGGACCGCTTTCGATCATTTAGGTAGTTTTCAACTTCCGGAGCTTCTCTAAAAGATATCCAAAACGCATTTTCAACCTTTCATAATCGAATGGAGCAAAAAAAAATTTCGAACATAGGTCAAAAACGGTCTTTTCTCGGGGCCGGACTCCGGAGCCACTCTAAATGATGTCCAAAATCCATTTTCGACGTTTTCCCATTAATTACAGAAAAAATTTTTTCTAAAATAGGTCAAAAACGGTCTTTTCTCGGGGCTGGACTCCGGAGCCAATCTAAATTATGTCCAAAATCCATTTTCGACCTTTCCCTTTCGATTGGAAAGAAAAAAAATCGGTTTTCTGTACTACAGTTCAACATAAGTGGCTCACGCTATTTACTGCTTCATGAATCTGAATCCATGTGAGTGTGAGCTTTACACGCTACTACAAGCTCAGATTCACCTACTGGTACAATCCAGCCCAGTTTTGATCCAGAAAAAGCTTTTCATAAGCAAATCCCTTACACCAAATTGATTGCTCACATATTTCGATAAATATGCCACTTACCGTATTTAATTTTTATGGGAGGGAGGTGAAACGCCCACTGATGCTATTTCAGCCACTTTTGACTCAGATATACTCTATAGCAACTGAGCCACTTACATTAAATTTTATAGCAATTGCTGCAATAGTTCACTTAAAACAGCACTTAAAAATTTATGTTAATATGGGAGGTGCCACGCCCACTGATACAATCACGTCAAAATTCATTTCTTTTTAAAGCTTATAGTAACTGACATCTATACACTAAATTTTATGAAGATTACTCTCATAGCGCACTATCTATAACAATAAACGTTTTTTGCTTATATGGAAGGTGCCACGCCCACAGCTACTATTTGACCAAATTTTTGTAATAAGAGACATTATAGCAATTATTTTTACCTCATTAAATTTCATAACGATTACGTTGTTAGCTCTCTTAATATAACGTTTATAAATATTGTGGGTGGTGCCACGCCCTTCAACGAGTTTTTTCAGTAAAGTGGCTGAGCTTGTATTGATGACTGCTTTCAGCGGCATCTCCAAAATTTTTATGAAAATCGTTTGCGTCAATTTTGAAATATACGGAATTAAAATGTTTAACAGTTGAAAAGTGATACACCCACTTTTTTGATTCCGCCAACTTTTATCACATTTCAAGATATCAGGGGCTTACAAACAAAAGTAGACAAGTCACAAATGGTAAATTTTTGAAATTTTTATGGTAACACTTTCATCGGTCATTCAGATTCAAATTTTAAATTAAATATCAGACTAAATACGCTACGTTCCAAAGCTATTTTGCTTTGAAATTACAGTTGAGCAACAGAATTGGATATGTCCTCAGATGTCACTTACAAAGCTGGTTAAGTCCACATTAGCGAATAAGAACGCTCCATTTTCAATTGCGCTCGAACGTTTTTGTGAGTGTCAGTGCTCGGTATTTTAATAAAAAGTTCGGAAAATATTGAAGCATTTGAGCTTATTTTAATTGCAAATGCAAAATAAATTATAATGCTTGATATGTACTTCCAAATAAAATAGAAAAAGGCAGGCACATTCGAAAAAATAGAAGACAAATGTTGCGAAGAAAGAGAGGTAATTCCAGGGCCGGATCTTTGTTTACATTGCAAAACAAGTGACTTTTTGTTTTGTTTTGTTTTAGATATTCAAATAAAGGGCTGCCTGTAAATTCCCTCAAAATTCGTGACATGAAATCGTTGTAGCAAATATATCACGGCGACCAGTGCACGATGGGCTCGCTGACCATTTTGCTGGTCAAAACCTATTTTTGTCACACTCTGTATTGTTTTGTTGTTGTTGCAATATAATAGAAAATACTTTAAAGCAAACAAAAATGCACTTTGTTTTTGTAAATACTAATTTACAGATTAACAGCAAACCATAAAAGTTTAGTTTTCTAAGTAGAGTTGTGAATACAACTACGTTCGCGTTTTTATTAGGGTTATTAAATTTAATAAAATATCATTCTTGCTTAAAAAAAAAAGCAAGTTAAAAAAAAGTTATATATGAAAAAGAAAGGTCATGGTAAGTTCTTTATATAAATGTATATTAGAGCGGTTCAAAATAAAAACTTTTTTGATTTTTAGAGATGTGTCAGCGGATTACAATAGCCTCATATGTCTGGAAAGCACATTACTAGGGTTAAGGTTAATATTGAAAACTGGATTAGCACCTTCTGTTTTAAGTCGTTTACCCATTTTCAAATTTTCCAACAAAGTGGGTATGGTTTTCGGGCAATTATCGATCGAGGTACCCGAAATCATGATTATAAAAAAAATTTAAAATTGACCTGAAAAATTTAAAACGTACCGATTTTTTAATTTCTGGTTGCAACACGTCCCATATTATTTCGGTCCCGTGTACATTATTGTTAATGTATTCTTATTTGCTTAAAAGAATGCCAAAACCGCATAACAAAACCGATATCTCCGTGATGTTATATTTCTAATAATAATATAATAATAGAGTTTAGCTACTACAGCTATTATAGCCTTCTTAGCTATTTAGCATTGAAGCTTTATACCAAGTAAAAAGCTTATTCAATAAAAAATGGAATAGAAAAATTATCATGCACATTAATTTGTTATTTATTTTATAATTTTTTCTTAGCTTTATCGCACTTTCTCAACATACCCACTCACACCATGTAAAAATAGACATATATATATTAAAATAATTATATGTATAAATTTACGTGGTCCAAGGCATAAATGTTAGAAAAAATTTACCCAGCATGCTGTGGGGCTCGGACAACACAAACAAAAAAATTCACACCACCATTAAGCTACAAATTTAGCTACAGTTAGTTTTCAGTCTAAGCTTGAGTTGACCTTTTGACAAGCTAATGTTATAAACTTCGCAATTATTAATAAGAGTTGTCATGCGATTAAAAGGAGCTGTAGCCATATAATTAGTTCTACTAACCGGTTGATAAAATAACTGATAAGAGTTACGAGTACTCCTCCGATTACTATTAAAATGTATATAGTTAAGAAGCTCTGGTGCAGCAAGAGACCCAGTTACAAGTTGATGCAGATAAAGTATATCCGCAATATTTCTACGCGAGCTCAAAGACTGCATATGTAATAACTTTAAACGATCCTCATAAGGAGATAGGCTTAAAGGGTCAATCCAATTTAAGCCATTGAGAGCAAAACGAATAAAATTTTTTTGAATTCTTTCAATTCTATTTATATGAATATTATAAAATGGTGACCATACTTGGCTAGCGTACTCTAAGTGAGGGCGCACTATTGTATTATATAAAGTCACCGTTACTAAAGGGCTATTAAATTCTTTTGCCCACCTTTAATAAAGCCAAGCAGAGATGAGAATTTTTTACAAATTTGATTAATATGCTCATTAAAAGTCAACTTAGTATCAAAATGTATACCTAGGTCTTTGACTACATCGACACGACAAATATTTTTATCTTTTAATTTATAATCAAATTCCACAATAGTTTTCTTTCTGGTAAAAATCATAGCTTGGCATTTATCAGGATTAAGATGTAAGTTATTCTTAGAACACCAAACTTCAAAGGATTTCAAGTCAGACTGAAGTGGAATAGTGTCACCAACCCCCTTTACGTTCCTGTAAATTTTCATGTCATCTGCATATACTAACAGATGGGAGTTTTTAATAACATGTGTAACGTCATTAATTGCTAAAATGAATAGGAGCGGCCCCAGGTGGCTTTCTTGTGGAACACCTGATGTCGCGCTAAATGGGGAGGAAAACACTCTCCTAAATTTTATTTGATACGAGCGATCAGATAAATAAGATTCAATCCAGCTGACAAAACTTAAGGGAAATCCAAGTTTCTTTAACTTAAACAAAATCAAATTATGTGGTAATTTGTCAAATGCTTTACTGAAGTCAGTGTAGATGCAGTCAACTTGCCCACCAGAGTCTAAAGAGCTTAATGCAAAAGAAGTGAAATCAAGGAGGTTAGAAACTGTAGATCTGCCATTAACAAAACCATGCTGACGAGTTGTTATGACTTCACCACAGCACACCTTAACCTGATCGTATATAATATGTTCAAAAACTTTCGGTATTGATGATAACTTAGCCACGGGCCTGTAGTTTGAAACATAATTTTTACACCCTTTCTTGAAAATGGGGCTAATTTATGCATTTTTCCAAAATTTAGGAAAATAGCTTTCTTGAATTGATCTATTAAATAAAATACTGAGGGGCTGACTCAGCACAGAGCTGCAGTTTACTAAAAGTGTCGCAGGAATACCATCCGGCCCGGAATTGAAGTCATCATCAACAGATGAAATATATTTCTCTATGAGGTCAAGAGAGAAAGATATCTCATTAACCGAAACTAAAGGGTCGTTATCCATATATTCAAAATAGTTGATTTCAGGGCTAAATAAATCCGTAGAAAATGATTCATTAAACAAATCAGCAAACAACCCGGCTATAACTTGTGGGTCGCTAGTGAGCCCATCAACTGTTTTAAACTCAGATGGAAACCCGTCAGATTTTTTTTTAGAATTAATAAAACCCCAAAAATTCTTGGGGTCATGAAGAATATTCTGCCTAATTTTATTTAAATATTCAGAATAAACCAAAGCTGACATATCTTTAAATTCAAGAAACAGTCGCTGATAAGCAACAAGGTCATTACGGTCCTGGCTACAAACGTATTTATTCCATGCCCTATTACGACCATTGCGAACCTTTTTCAAATCCTTTGTATACCAGGGGTACGAGGAATTATTAACGTAATTCCTTGTATATGGAACCGACAATGCTATGGCAGAAAAAAGTTCACCATAGAAAAATTTAATGCAATCATCAAATGTATTGTTATTAAAAAAAGTAAGTAAGTCGTCTAATTTATTTCTTAAATTTTCATTCAATTTTAAAAAGTCAGCTTTCTTAAAATTGAATTCGTAAATATTAATGGATGAACATGCATTAGTCAAATTTTCATTGTCAGATTGGTACACAATACTCAAAGGTGGATGATAGGAATCTACCGTAGACAGAGCATGGATAGCATTTCTTACAACAACATTGCTACTATTTGTAGCCAATACTAAGTCAAGTTGTCGTCCATGGCAGTTAGTTATACAACTTACTTGTTGTAAATTTGAAAGTATTTCGTCAACAAAAATTTGTTGTTGTCGAGTTTTTGGACAAGATGCATAAAAATATGTACCATCGTCCGAAGGAGTCCATTTTAGGTCAGGCAAATTAAAGTCACCTAACAACAAAATGTCGTCATTAGTGTCTAGTTCATTAATAATATATTCTACGGCCATCGAAAGACATTCGTAGACATCTGCGCTACTATTTGGAGGAACATAAGTGTTAAGAATGTATAAATTAGAGTTACATTGTGTAACCTTAACACATAACAGTTCAATATTAGATGCACAGGAAATTTCCACTAATGAACTGGTTAAATGATTTTTTATAGCTATTAAGACGCCTCCACCAACAGAAGAAAGATCTTCCAAGTGTCTGTCTCTTCTAAAAACATGAAAACTATTATCAAAAAGTTCCATATTGAGAAAGCTGTTGTTTAACCAAGTTTCGGTAAACACGATAATATCCTCAGAGAAATTCTGAGTTGATAAAAAGATATCTTGCGTCTTGGAACGCAAACCCCTTACATTTTGATAGTAAAGGGATAGCCGTTTCAGTTTTTTGAATTGGAACGTGCAGTTTTATCATTTTTTTTCGATTTAAATTCTGAAATATAGATATTATCCACCCATGCTTTAGATTTAAGAATGGCAGAAAAATGAGAAGATGCCACTGTTATTTTAAAAGACGCATGAGTTGGTTTATTACCGAGTTTCCTGCAAGAAACGAAGGCGTCGACAGGAATACCATAATTTGATTTTGTCTGATAAAATTTTTAACGCTGTCAGAGGTAGTGTTGGAATGAAGTCGTGAAATAAAAATCGATTTTAACCTTGGTAATGCCTGCAGGGAAACCGATGGCACAGAGCTATCAATCGCAACATCCACCCGCGGATTAGCCAAAATTGACAGAGGATTATTTATAGTGGAGGAAGGAGATGGAAGATTGCTACTAGAGATTATAGCGGGAAAATTGGGAGTGGGTGAAGAGGTATTTAGAGAGCAATCCACGGGAGTTTTGTCACGACTGACGGCCGCATCGCCCACCCTCCCCACATTACCCAGATTTTTATTTAATTTCTTATTTAATTTCTTATTAGACTTTCTTTTCTTTTTTAAGGAAATAGCTTGTTTAGGTAAAGTGGAGATCGAAGGAGTGGAAGCAAAAACCATAGTAGCCTCGGTAATAGTTTTATTTTGCAAACTAACATCCGGTGAAGTAGCCTCATTAAGGCTTTTTTCAATTTGGGGATAATAGTTAAGAATATCTCTGAAATTATTATTCAGATTGTTAAGATTTTCCCCAAATTGCTTAATTTTTTCGTAAAAGACCGACGGGGAAAGGGGTCTGCAAGATGGACAGTACCATTGCAGGCCCGAATGGACAGAGCATAATAAATCAGTAATAGATTTTGCTAAGTTTACACAAGAGGCATGAAACACCTGTTCACAGGGACCTGAACAGGAAAACATAGAATTCAATATATTTTGGCTTTTGCACTGATCTCTTAGACAGCAAGCTAACAAATTTTCAGAGGAAAAATAATCCATGAAGTTGCGTTGAGATTTATATTTTATTAAAAAAACAAAATCAATTTCAGTTTGGCATAGAGGACGAAACTTTATCGGTCAACTCAAAGGTTTTCACCTAGCTTCAAAGATCTGCTTCAGACACTCGAACAACATAATCTACAATATTAGAAGTGTAAGACAAAGAGAAGTTAATTTTTGGGACATTGGTTGGATATTTGGACGCAAGAGCTTAATATTTGGTAATTTCTTAATATTTTCGCACGAAATATTTACTGTTGCTTTTATTTTTTTTCTATTATTTGCAGATCAAAATATTTTACATTTTTATTCGAAGAGAATGATCATCTGTTATATACAAGATGCAAATGATAACTTTGTGCTACACTTACCAAATGCAAATGAGTTCAGCACGAAAATTGGCGATATCATCTCTAAACATTATAGTAAAGATTTTAGATTAAAAATGTAATGATACTTTCCCAAATTTTTCTTACTCATATACCGAATTTTCAATTTAATTGTATGTTTGCTAAATTGAATTGTTAACTGCTTACATTTTTGTGTTTTTGTATAAGTACTTTCGAGTTCCAAAGTAAAATGTTATAAAAGTACAACAGCTTAAAACTTACATATTTGCATTATTATTTCAAAGCTGAAATACATTTGAATCCACCACGAATCATATTTGAATCAAAAGGTAATATTTAATTTAACTACGAATAATATTTGAATCAAATAGAAATTCTGTTTTATTCAAGCACAATTATTGTTTGTATCAAAAAGTAAGACCATTTTGAATCAAACATGAAATCTGTTTGAATCAATTTGGAATTATTTTTAAATCCAAATCAAAAATATTTATGTTCAATTTAAACATTTTCAGCTTCGGCGCTAAATCGTTAGCATTTATGGTTGAATCAAACACATAATGCTTGATTTTTTCCCTGAGTGTATAAGGTATCTTATTACAAAAATTTGGTGCAATAGCACCAGTGGGCATGGCCACTAGATCGACCCCCATACAAAAAAAAAAAGTTAGAGTGTCCACCCCCAGTTTGAAAGCTAATATTGAAACATTTTTAAGGATAAAAAAAACTTTTTTTTTTCGGCCTCTAAATTCGATGCTATTTTGTTTTTTCTTATATCTCCGCTGTTTCACGTCCGATCAACAAGTATGATATAGCGTAGTAAATGTCTTAACATGGACTACATTTCATTTATAGAAGTCATTTGTCTAAGATTTTTTTTTCGACTAGTTGTATATATTATCTCAGCTTCTACCACCCTACCGTGCCAAGGGCCTATCATAAAATTAAAGTCCGTACCAAATCATAAAATTCATATCAACAAAGTTTCCTCAAATTATTGAAATTGAAAAAGTTACATCGAATCTAAAATTTCAGTGCAAATATTGGATCAGAATGATAAAATAATTATATATAATTCAAGTAATTTTTGTCTTTTTCGACCTCTTTCAACTTAATTCGTCATTTTCTTTAGTTATTCGACTTTTTAATCGATTTTGACTTGTTTCAACATTTTCAACCTCTTCAATTTTTTGAGAGTAATATACTCTAACTTCAACCTGAATCTACACCGGACAAGTAAATTTCTCATTAGAACATAGTAGAAACTCACCACGCTTGAGGTAGACTTTATTACCAATTTATTAGAGTCGATCTAGACCAGGAATGAAATTTATTTCGTTGGAAAAAATGTTATTAACGTTGCCCATCAAAAGTTATTAGCAAATTATCTAGCTTCAAACTGAACCTGCACCGAACGTGAAAAAAACCCATAAAACATTTCTTGAACATAAATTAGAATTTATTAACGTAACAATTAAATTTATTAGCACTACCTACCCAAAGTTATAAGCAATATACTCTAACTTCAACCAGAGCCTACACCGGACAAGTAAATTTATTATTAGAACATAATAGAAACTCACCACGCTTGAGGTAGACTTTATTAACAATTTATTAGAGTCGATCTAGACCAGGAATGAATTTTATTTCGTTGGAAAAATTGTTATTAACGTTGCCCATCAGAAGATATTAGCAAATTATCTAGCTTCAAACTGAACCTGCACCGTACGTGAAAAAAAAAACCATAGAACATTTTTTAAACATTAATTAGAATTTATTAACGTAACAATTATATTTATTAGTGCTCCCTGCCCAAAGTTATAAGCAAAATAACTCTAACTTCAACCTGAACCAACACCGGACCTGGTTAAATTAACAGAAATCGAGTACCTGGAAGCTGCACCCAACTTTTCAGACCGGCCCAAAAATATTTATGGGATATTTTATTAAAGATTATTAGGAATTTATTCCGTTGGAAAAAATTTTATTATCGTTGCCCATCAAAAGTTATTAGCAAATTATTTAGCTTCAAACTGAACCTGCACCGAACGTGAAAAAAACCCATAAGACATTTCTTAAACATTAATTAGAATTTATTAACGTAACAATTAAATTTATTAGCACTACCTACCAGGGATGATATTGGCATATTTGTAAAAGGGCCAAAATTCGAACTAAAATAGGGCTTTTTGACATAAATAGGGCTTCTGTAAATCAAATCGTATATAGCCATTTATATTACAACCAAAGTTTCCCATTTTTATACCCTACACCGAGGGTATATTCACTTTGTCCATCCGTTTGTAACACATAGAAGGAGGCGTCACCACCTGAGTTGATTTAGCGATGTCCGTCTGTCTGTCCGTCTGTCTGTCTGTCTGTCTGTCTGTCTGTCTGTCTGTCTGTCTGTCTGTTGAAATCAGGTTTACGGGAAAACCAAGAGAGCTAATTGAATGAAACTTTCACACACAGGTCACATCTTCTTGCAGGCATCTTGCTATTGAAAATGGGCGAAATCGGTTCACGCACACGCCTACCGCCCATACCCTATGTATATATACCTAGGTCAATTTTGAAAAAAGTTGCAGCGATTTTGATGAAAATTGGTGATTTGATGCACATGTGAACAAGATTAGGATTAGGTTTGCTTTCAAGCCGTGCAAGATATTGTTATGAAATTTGATAAAACGGGTACATTTCAAATATATCTTGAACTGTGATAAAAGTGGGCGGAATCGTAAAAGTGGGCGTGGCACTTTTCAACAGTAAAAAATTTTGATTCTATATATCTCAAAAGTGGCTTAAACGATTTTCATAAAAATTTTGGAGATGATGCCGCTGGAAGCAGTCATCAATACAAGCTCAGCCACTTTACTGAAAAAACTCGATTAAGGGCGTCGCACAGCCCACAATATTTATAAACGTTATATTAAGAGAACTAACAACGTAATCGTTATGAAATTTAATAAGGCAGATATACTTGCTAGAAGGTATGTTTTTGCACAAATTTGGTTCAATGGAGCATGTGGGCGTGGCACCTCCTACACAAACAAAAAACGTTTACTGTTATAGATAGTGTGCTATGAGAGTAATCTTCATAAAATTTGGCTTAGAAGTATCGGCTGCTATGGGCTTTGAAATTAAATGAGAATTGATTAGATCGCAGTAGCGGGCGTGGCACCTCCTATATGACCATAAAGTTGCAATCGCTTTATTGATTGAACTATTGCAACAATTGGTATGAAATTTGATTTAGGTGGTTTACTTGCTATAAGGTATGCCTGAATCAAAGGTGGGCGAAATAGCACGACTGGGCGTGTCATTCCCCATATAAGTAAAATACCTTAAGTAGCATATATTTCGAAATATGTGATCAATCATACTAAAATTTGGTGAAAGAGTGTTGCTTATAAAAAGCTATTTCTGGATAAAAATCGGATCAAATTACACCAGTAGGTGTGTTACCGCCCTAAATTTTAAGACTAATTACGGCATATATAGCAAATTATACAACCTATTGGGCTAAGATTTGGTACGTGGATGTTAATGACGAATATGATTTAGTAACCCAAATTAGGCGGAATTGGAGAAGTGGGCGTGGCACATTTAAATTTCTTAGTTTTATTCAATTTTTTTCAATATTTTTCATATTCTTTTGACTTTATCAACCTTTTATCTTTTTCCAATATATCCCATATGTATTCGTTTGACTTTTTCAACCTCTTTCATTTTTCTTCATTACACATTTTTTTTTTTATTTTTAAGACTTTTTCAGTGACTTTGAGCTCTTTCAACTTTTTTCAACGTTTTCATATTATTTCGACATTTTTAAGCATTTTTCAACATTTTTCATATATTTTCGACATTTTGAATTTCTTTCAACTTTCTTCAATGGTTTCCATATTCTTTCGACCTTAGAAATGTCGAAAGCCATCGTATTACTTAAGGGTCCACTAAAATTTTTTAGGAGAAAAAAAAAACACTTAAATCTTATCCCAGTCAACAATCACTTATCCCAGTAAGTTTTCCTTTGAAAAAAATAAAAAAATTGAGATTATTTTTCGGTAGAATTTTGAAAAAGGGCCACGGTGCTTTTGAAAATTAAAAGAGCTCAAAAAAGCCCCCAAATATCATCCCTGCTACCTACCCAAAGTTATAAGCAATATACTCTAACTTCAACCTGAACCTACACCGGACAAGTAAATTTCTTATTAGAACATAATAGAAACTCACCACACTTGAGGTAGACTTTATTAACAATTTATTAGAGTCGATCTAGACCAGGAATGAAATTTATTTCGTTGGAAAAAATGTTATTAACATTGCCCATCAGAAGTTATTAGCAAATTATCTAGCTTCAAACTGAACCTGCTCCGTACGTAAAAAAAAAACCATAGAACATTTCTTAAACATTAATTAGAATTTATTAACGTAACAATTAAATTTATTAGCGCTCCCTTTTCAAAGTTATAAGCAAATTACTCTAACTTCAACATGAACCTACACCGGACAAATAAATTTCTCATTAGAACATAGCAGAAACTCACCACGCTTGAGGTAGACTTTATTACCAATTTATTAGAGTCGATCTAGATTAGATTAGAGTGTATCTAGAAACTGTGGGAGAAATTTATTGAAAATAATCGGTTACAATTGATCCAAATCGTTATAGTTATCACTAATTCGATATGTTTCTACATAATGAGAAACACATTGTTAGTGCTTGTTCATTAAGTCTTCAATTTTTATTTTCTATTCATTATTTTTTTTTTTGTACAAAAGTATTAACGCTGGCTGAACTTTATTTTCGTTTTTAATCTGCTTAGTCATGCCGCCACAATCATAATAAGCCCACCAGGTATTGTCACATCTCCTTGAAATTGCAGTATAATGACCCTCACTGTCTTCTTCTCTCGAATTTGGCCTACATCTTTTATAATTTATAATACCTAATGCGCTGAGATGATGTTGCGGATCTCCTGGGATGTCATAAAATATTGGAATATCCCCCAATTTTAAATCCATGCATTGGTAATTATGCATGACCTCAATAACCACAATGTCACCTGAAATATTAGTGTTACCCATTAACTGAGAGTTTCGATTACCGAATATGCACATGTAAATAATTAATATTAAATTTATATTTTATTAATATTATATTATTACCGTGGCTTTACTATTTACCTATAGAATATTCGAGAGTCAATTTTTCTCCGCAAGTTTCATTTCCCGATATATTTTGACAAATAGAATTCATTTGTTGTGAATAGCATTCAACAAAGAATGTTTTCCGAAAGTTTTCGCCAAATAGGGAAATTTTGAATGATGAGAGCTCTTCAACCACTGGCAAACATCCCTTAATACAAGAAAAAGTTTGAACAGAATTGAACATGTCCAAAAACAACATGTGCACGAGTTGCCCAACGTTAATATTACAATTGACAATATATAGGCCAGGAGTCTGGGCATGCTGTTTCAGTGTGTAGTGCGGCAGCAGAGTCTCAGCTCGTAGGTAATATGATTTGTTTACGATTCCATTTATTTTCACGTTCTCTACCCAGTTAAAAAAGGCATTTTTTCCCGCATTTTCTGTTACCTGTACGTGGAAAATAACATGAATTATCTTACCTCAAACAAATAAAAATAGAAAACTTCAATCAACTTGCTTTTTTTTTTAATGATGTCGTAATCGTGAGCGCCATCTAAAAATAGTTGAAATAACGAGTCAGCGGCGCAAGTATTTTTTAGAACAATATCTTTTTTGTTCATTTTTATCGTCGCTAAGTTCAAAGTACTTCCGTTCTTGATGACCGGAGTTTTAATGTGCCGTCTCAAGGTTAAAATATCTTTCACCAGAGTTTTTTTCTCTCCCAGATAAAATGCAGTTCTCTTTTCCTTTTTTATGTTTTCCGTTCCGTACTTCATTTTCTTTTTATTGCTTTGGCTTTTTATTTCATTATTCTGTTTCTTCGTGATGCAGCTATTGCAAATTCTTCTTTGGCCGTGACCTTCTTCATCTTCCTCAAATGGTTCGGAGCATATATCGATGGCGTGAACATACTTGTGACAAGAAGCACATGAATGGACATCGCCTACCTAGTTATTGCACGAAGGACAGGGAAGGTTACTGCCTATGTCATTCTGATTTTCTTCCTCGGGTTCATTGGTTTCTTTTTGAAGGTTTAAAATCTCGCATTCAGGGACGTTTCGACTTTTGAAACATTTTAAACAAATTCGTCTCTGTCCATAACCTTTTTCATCTTCGATGTGAGGGTGGGAACAGATTTCGATGGCATGGACGAAATTCTTGCAATAAAAACAAGCGTGAGAGTTACCAACTTCCTTTTTGTATGTGGGGCAAACAAGATTAGCAGGCACGGCTTGTGCTTGCTGTTCAAGAATTTTTTTCTTGTGGTCTTTTATCCATTCTTGCATTTTTTTTTCCAATATTTTTCCAATTATCAAATGTTCTTAAGGCTATAATTTCATCTACATCTGCTCTTGCGAAACAAGTTTTACAAATGCGTTCAGATGTTCGTTCTTCTTTGTCTATTCTTGTTATGGAACATTGATCGTTGCAATGTATAGGTAGTTCGCAAATGCTGCACAACTTTCTGGACGTCAGATTTTTTTTACAGACTGAACATTTGAATTTATCCGCGCTGTGGGCATTTGTCATGCCAGGTGTAGTATGGTCGTTGGTCATATTTTCTGACGGTTCTTTATCACCGGGGCTAACATCGGTCTGATCTCTTTCAGCACCATCTATTTTGGCTGAGATTATAGTTGAATTTCCCTGCAAATAATCAATGTGTTTTTCTACAAAAAGATCGGCGCGCATCGAGAGTTTCTGCTTAGTAAAAATTTGATGTTTCAGTTTCTTGTGCTCATTTTCTATAGCTCCAGTGGAAAAGGTTTTTTTTGTAGGGCAGAAACCAAAATTCCTAGAGCAAATGTTAGTCCAAAGAGGCAGTAATTCAATATCTTTCAATATGTAATCAGGGAATTTTGTGTCCAAATGAGCATTCACACCATTCCCGTCATCGTTCTTATTCAACAACTCTTTCACTGACTCTAGAATCTCTGACCCCCATTGAAACCAGAGGTTTCGTGTTTTATGTCTAGTCAGATCATTTTCATTTTCTTCCATTGCATGATCCATGAGTTCGCAATCATCACCTTCTGCTTCTACTTTTTCTTCTTCTTCCGGAATACAAAAACCTGGTAAAACACGAATATCATTTCTTATAATCTATTCAGTAGTTCGGTTTTTCGTTTTGAAGCTTTAAAAGTCGAAAAAATATACAATATGTAGAAAAAAGTGAAATAAAGTTAAATACATAACTTAACGGCACCGGTCTTCGACCAGGTTTATGTATCCGACCGCCTTAAAAAACTATAGCCAAAAAAGAATATCCTTGAAAGGTATCGGATACATCGACTTTATATTTATAGTACCAATTTGAATAGTTTTGACGGGTGTTTTAAAACGATCTTTTGACAGTTGACGAATAAATATTGATGGAATGAAATGCGGTCACTTTCTTAAATTTTGGGAGGGGAATTGATGGAGTTTTATATACAGTGACCAACAAAAGTCTAGGTACACCCCCACTTTTTGCTAGATCGAGAATCCGAAAACATAATGGTAAAATGTAATGATACAGTTTTGTTCGAAACTCTTTTTTATGAAAATGAGCAAAAAACAAAAAATTTCCATATAAATTTGAAAAGTTATCTGACAAAAACACACAAAAACAGGTGATATAAGTCTACATGCACTACGCAACTTATGCCTTGCTGCACATTTTGATCTGATGAGCTAGCTATGTGTTCGACCAATTTTCTAACAAAAAAGTGGGGGTGTATCTAGACTTTTGTCGGTCACTGTATATTAGACCGGGTCGAAATTTAGATTCATCCAGACACCGACTCAAAAGTTAGAGGAACCCTTAAAAACGATATCTGCATCATTTTTTTTTCGTTCCGAGAAAAACCAATGGAGCACTTTTGATTCTCCCGAAGGTCCTTTTTGGCTAAAAAAACGTGTTTTTTGCTCATAACTTTTATTCCTTCACAGAATGAATACCCGACTTTGCTCGAAAATTAAAGAGTGCGCTCTTGCAAAAAATTTGACGTTAAAAAAATTTAAGTTTTTTTTCTATTATAGATAATATTTAGTCCCGAAATTCCATTTTTTCACATTTTTTATTTATTTATTTTGTTTAAACTACTGTAGATGCTGCATTTAGTCCTTAATATAGCGATAGCAAAATTCTGTCTTAACTTTTATATAGCGATAACCAAATACTGTAAAAATCGAGTAATAAAAGTTGGGTTTTTTGCCAGAGTGCTTTTCCCAACAATAAAAATTAATTGCCTTTTCAATAAGATCAAAATTATACAAATACAATGCTAAATGCAGCATCTACAGTGGTTTAAACAAAATAAATAAATAAAAAATTTGAAAAAATCGAATTTCGGTACTAAATATTATCTATAATAGAAAAAAAAATTCAATTTTTTAACGTCAAATTTTTTGCAAGAGCGCACCCTTTAATTTTCGAGCAAAGTCAGGTATCCATTCTGTGAAAGAATAAAAGTTATGAGCAATAAACACGTTTTTTTAGCCAAAAAGGACCTTCGGGATAATCAAAAGTGCTCCATTGGTTTTTCTCGGAACGAAAAAAAAAATTATGCAGATATCGTTTTTAAGGATTGCTCTAACTTTAGAGTTGGTGTCTGACTGACTTTATTTTGCTTCATACAAATCGACCCGGTCTACTGTATATACATAAAACTCCATCAATTTTTCTTCCAAAATTTAAGAAAGTGACTGCATTTCATTCCATCAGATTTAACATACATATATTGATGTCAAATGGAAGGTCATTTTACTGTCTATTTGATTGATGCATCAAAATTTGAAATAATCTCCACGTGTTTTGAGGCATGAAGTTTTTTAAAAATTGTCACCATTTTTTTTTAAATAACTGTTATTTTCTCTAAAAATTATTTTTATTAATCTGTAATTTTACTAACATATTATGGATAGCCCAATTGATTGATTTTAATTCCATATGACATCAATATATTTAAAATCTGTTCAGGAGTTTCCAACTTATAATGATTTTTAGAAATATTTGCAATTTCCTATGACTTTATCTCGAAAACTAGAACCAAACGATGTTTTTTTTTATTATACTCTTCCTTAAATTTAAAAGCTACTTAAGAAAAAAAAATTTTAAAAATGGCGGCATATGACAAATTTCATTTTGAAATAGGGTCCGTAGGGGTAAAAGATAAAAATTTTAAATTTTTTAATTTTTTTACCCTATTTCAAACCAATTGAGGGGGGCGTCCCATTTAATTTTCGCAAAAAAGTACCCTTAGGACCACCCTAATATATATACATACATACAATTTTAGCTTGTTTAATAATGCACGTATCCCTCACTTTACACGCTACTCGTTTTTCACGTTTTCGATCTTACACGGTTTTTAAAATCAAAATTTAAAAAAAAAAATTTAGTAGAAAATGACTAATTTTGACTGCACGCGAATTTCTTTCTACTTAATTATAGATCTGGCAACACTTCAGACGTACACATGATCCACTGTCATAAGCTTATACAAATTTTTTTTTATTTATATGAAGTGACCAAATCCATCTCAAACCATGCACGCGGATTATTTCATGTTACGGAATTGGTTGCCGATTATATATGTTATTTATCAAGGGAAAGATTTTTTATGTTTTTTTTTCCACTTTCCAAATAAATTTAACTATTTTTATGTTTTCTATGCTTAAATGGTATTTTTATATTTTATTAAGTGTATGTATTAGTCATAGTTTGTGTTCAATAAATGTCTAAAAAAGCTTTTTTATAGTCATTTTCGTTTTACACGGTTTTTTCCATACAAAAATAATTTTTTCGAATTACACGAATTTGTCAGGAACGTATCTACCGTGTAAAACGAGGAACAGGTGTAGTAGATAATATTGTATGGTTCAAAGAATTGCACCGTTAACACAATTCCAGAAAATATCAGAATGAAATAATAAGAGTCAAGGTACCCAGCCGGCGAGATACCAGCCGGACAGCGAGACTTAAAACAAAAAAGAAGAATGAATTTTAGCGGGTATCTCGCAAAAGGACTGGCGGGTATCTTGACTCTCATATGGAATAGTCCATCGAGAAAAATAATTGAAATGTATGTAGAACAAATTACCTGCAGTGCGATTTATCAAATAGTTTTTGGCATCTTGACAAGCGGTATTGAGACCTTCTGCACTCTTTCCGTCTGTTTCTGCTAAGGCGATAATAAAAAGCGACTGGGCAAGCTTGCGGCAATCTTCTAATTCATTGCTCATTATTATGTTACCTATGACCGCCATGTACAAAGTTTTTATCCTTCTCCGAGTTGAGCCAAAATATCTGCAGTATTTCTTCAAAGTGTGCGAAACATCAATCCGGATGTAGATGCATGGTTTATCACCAGATTTCAGGGCATAAGCATATTCAGATATATTTTTGAATTTCGTATACGCAGTTGATACGGCATTCAAGAGCGCCCTTGAACAGTCTGTGACATATACATCAGCATCCGGATACCCAGATCTTTTTAGCATCAATAGCCAGTTACTCAAAGCTTGAGCATGCGAATCTTCTGATAGCATGTGGGCGATGGTAAATTGAACTACAGAATCGGTAACTGCTATACTGTGAAGAAACACATGTAGGGAATTTCTGAGCCTCGATAAATAGGAGCAACTAGCCCGCCTGTGCTATCCAGACAAGCGATTTCTTTTTTCTCGTTCTTCTTGTTTTCGTCACTCAATTTTTTGTATGCTTTTAGCTGCTCATTCGTTCTGTACTGCATAAAAAAAGGCGCATATCCTATATCTTCGATGCAGCCTGGATACTTCACGTACTTTAAGTATGCTAATGATTTGAATAAATCTTGATCAAAATATAAATTTTTCTTGTACTCTTGTTTGATCTGATGGAGTACTTCCGACGAATACAAGGTTGGTGGCTCTCCTTTATTTGGCCATTTACTGTTAGCTATTTCAGCTCTTTTGGCATGTACGCTCTTCGTCATCAGTTCTTTGCCAAGATCATCACGTTGTGATTTCCTAACATAATATTTACCACAAAATCCATAACCCAATTCCAGAGAACATTTTTCCACATACTCCTGAGATTGGAGAAGATGCCCAATTTGTATCTCGATTTTGCTTCCACATCTACAATGACCTGCGGATCACATAATTTATGAAAAAATTTCATAAACGAATGATTCAAATAAGGGGGCGTTCAACAAGTATTACATAACGCAATTTGGGGGAGGGGGTCCTGCAAAACGTTTCGATGCGTTATAGGGGAGGGGGGGGGGGGGGTGGTTCGAACAACGCGTTACGTAACGTTGTTTTTGAAGGTTAACTATTTAGCGGGTGGTGATTTGAAATTAGGTTTGTACAATGAAACTCTTTCTTTATGTGTATGTTTATTGAATAGCTACAGCCAAAACATTTTATTAAAATGATAAAAGTTAACGGTATCTAAATAAGCTACAGCAATAAATGATATATCAAATTAAAGCACTCAACGAGGAAAATGTCCTAAAACTATCATCTTCGAGATTTGTTAACCAAAACCTGAGATATTAGCTTGGAAAGATTTCCTATTTTTATCATTTATTGCTGTAGCTGTTCTAGATCCCATCAACTTTTATAATTTTTTTAAAATATTTTCGTCTCATTTTTCGCCATTTTAACATATTTTAAGCTTAAGCAAATGTTTATTACATAATGTGCGATTGTTTATTAAATAACATTATGAACAAGTTAAGGTGTTATCTTCAGCCAGGCCGAAACTCACTTACCCTACACTGCACTGAAAGTACATATATTTCAATAAATGTTAAAAAGACGTTGAAGAGGTTAAATAGTTAATGTGAAATGTTTATAAGGTTAACAGAAGTTGAAAAATGTTAAAAAAGTCGTAAATATATGCACAATGTTAAAAAATGTTGAGAGAGCTTGAAAAAGTCTAAAAATGTTGAAAGATGTTGAAAAATGTTGAAACAATTCAAAATCGATGAAAAAGTCGAAAAATGAAGAATAAAGAAATTTCATCACAATATCTTGCACGGTTTACGAGATATGGTGGTATAGAGGTTAAAATTTAGGGCTGTGCCACGCGAATCTTTGGAAACTTGAAACCTAATCTTAATTTAGTTCAAATGTACACCAAATCACCAAGTTTCATCAAAATCGCTGCATTTTTTTTCAAAATGGGATTGGGCAAGTATAAATACAGTATGGGCGGTAGGCGTGTCTAGGAACCGATTTCGCCCATTTTCAATAGCAAGATGCCTGCAAGAAGGTCTGACCCGAATGTGCTAATTTCATTCAATTAGCTTTCTTGATTTTCCCGTAAACTTGATTTCAACAGACATAATACGTTACGTAATACTTGAACGCCCCCTAACACCAGCCGACACCAAAAATGATCCATGACATTTCTCAATTTTTTATGATGTAGTTAGGTCCCCTAAGTTCAAAAAAATTGTTGATAGATTTTTCTCACGGTTAATTTTTTTTTAAATTTTTTTTTAGTGTTTACAATACACTAATACACTGAAAAAGAATTTTAAAAAAACTAACAGTGAGAAAAATCGATCAAATACATCATGAAAAATTAAGAAAGTTCATGGAACAAAAAAAAAAATGTCAAAAAAGTCGGCTAGTGTAATCAAATGAATCAAAATCAAACCTTTTATATTTCCTTGTGATGAGTCGATATTGACAGTTGCGCGTTTAATCATGAACGCACAGGAGAGAGAAGTTTGTTCCGATATTTTTTTTTTGAAGAAAAATGTGGTACTTCGCGGGATCAAACACATTTTCCAGTTTCTGTTTTTGGACTCTGCCTTTGTTCGTTGCTCTGGTAAAGAATTTCTTCATCACGATATCTTGAAATTCTTCTTTTGAAATAAAAAAACTCAAAATACATTGGTCTGTGGGAAGTCTCGTGAGAATTGTTAGGGTTATAACTATCCTCTAGTGTGTTATCAAACACACGTTCTTCCCTCTCATTCTCTCGTCGTAAAGTATGGTTCTGAGTCGAATTTATTAATCCAAGACGAACGAGAACATCGTGTCTATTGGTACACACCATGACCCTCAGAGACGTTATTTTGTAAGAGTTCTTGAGCTCTGAAACTAGTTTGTCCCACACAGGGTTCCTGATTGGCACAACACTATTGTTTTTAACAATATCACCTTTGAGTTTTAAAACGGCGTCCACAAATTGTTGTTCTCCTGCAAGCAATGGACGCCCCCGCGGCAAATCATCATCGACACCTTCGTCCTGCGGATTGCTTTCCATCTTCCTTTCTAAAACATCACTATTTTCACTTTCACTAAAATGCTGCTTTTCCGGAAATTCTATCGAAGTTTCATAATCGGCAAAATTATTATCACTCGCGTGCGAACTTGTTCCGGTCGAACCGTTTTTTTCATCTACGGAATTCATTAAACTTAAAATTCGTAAAAAATGGTTTTTAATCAAATCGGGGATATATGGGTCCCCTTATATACTTTGAAAAACAACATATTTAATCAGCAACCAATTCCGTAATATAAAATAATCCGACTGCATGGTTGGAAATGGCTTTGGTCAAAGGAAAAACACATTTTTTCGATATTTCATTTTTTGTTGAAGTTAAATAAATCACTTTGTGTCATTTTGTGCCTCCATAGCATATTTCAGTACATTTTGTAAAAATTTTAATTATAAAAGTATATATGTACAATCAGTAATGGCATTTGGGTTTTGTGGAAATGTACTGAATGGAGAGTTGAAATGTACTTTTTAGCTCGTTCATTGCTTTGCACGAAAAGAGTTGAAAAGAAAAGTTTAAACAAAATGTCAAAAGCTGATGAAATTTCAATAATGTTAAAGTAAGATTAATTAAAAGCTCAGTTTTGTCAACTATAAAATGTAAATAATCCAGGAGTTATTGTGAAAATTTATACATATGTAATTTGGAAATTTTTAACCAGATTACTTTTGCAACATTTTTTTCTGAAAATGCAGTGTCTTCATAAAAGTGCAGTGTCGTACTTTAAAATGCAGTGAAAAACAAAAAGTATATATAATGGAAGAGAAAGACTCGCGCTCACAACAGACTCATGTTGCTGGCTAACTCGTACAGAGTTAAGGACCGTATACATTTGTAGCTTCAGAACCGACGCAGCAGCGTTTTTGAGCAGCATCAAATCTTCTTCTTTTCATTTTCGTTTTTCTTCAATTTCTGATTTCTTATTTTGTTTTGATTTGGCTAATTTCTTATTTTGTCTTCTCATATGAAAATATGACTGATTTATTCTTATTGCTATTTCACACATATGTGCTTCTTCTTTCCTTTTGTTTTCCTAAGCTAACATTAAAACTAAATTTTTAATTGAATTAATATATGTACATGCAATATCCTTTTATTTTGCTTGGTTTTCTTATTATTATTTTATTATTTAATTAAAAAAATATAAACATGTAAGCAATATAAAACATATTAAAAAAATATTTCTTTTATTTTTTTTGGATAGTAGGTACTGGGATTCGTACATCGTCTTTTTCTCATTTTTATTGATATTTGCAAGTTTTCATTTTTGATAATGTAGCATAAAAGAAGCTAACACCTACGCACACACATATGCGCTTGTTTTCTTTTGTTTACCTTTTTGTTTTGCGTATAAATAGAAAATCATCCCTTATTTTAAGATCGTGACAACTAATGCATATAATTAAATGTTTAAAGCTTCGTTGCATTTGGGAGATCATTTTCTAAATTCGCCAAAACCTTAGCTTGAAATTATATACATATGTACACTAGAGTGACCAAAAAAAAATCGAGTTTTCGATTTTGATGTTGCTAATACGAAAAGTAGTTAGTGTTATGTAAAAAAGTAAGGCATTTTAAATTTTATTAAAAAATATTGATATTTAGAGGTCGCTAATGTCCGATTTATGAATTAATTTCATTCAATTTATTTGCGTGTGATGATAACTCTTCCCAAAAAATTATTCCGCATGAGATACGGCCCGTTGGTATCGATTCCTATAGTTTCGGGTCTGCTGAGCACGGTGGTGATAGTTGTTTTGTTATACAGTGGCTGAGTATCTTGGTAGCATCAAAAAACTCCCAGAAAGCAGCGAAAAAAATATCTCATTTAAACTTGAGTTGAGGTTGATTTTTGGCCTTTTTGCGAGGGTTTTTCATTTTTCTATCACTCTGGTCTTCTGATAAAAAATACTGGAACATCGGGACTGATCAATATTTTTTTGTCTGTTTTCGGACTACAATGCTGAAGAGCATTAGACCAATAAAAAAATTGTTCTACAAGTTTACTTCACTTGAACCCAAATTCGCACTGTTTTTTCGCTGCTTTCTGGGAGTTTTTTGATGCTACCAAGATACTCAGCCAATGTATAACAAAACAACTATCACCACCGTGCTCAGCAGACCCGAAACTATAGGAATCGATACCAACGGGCCGTATCTCATGCGGAATAATTTTTTGGGAAGAGTTATCATCACACGCAAATAAATTGAATGAAATTAATTCATAAATCGGACATTAGCGACCTCTAAATATCAATATTTTTTAATAAAATTTAAAATGCCTTACTTTTTTACATAACACTAACTACTTTTCGTATTAGCAACATCAAAATCGAAAACTCGATTTTTTTTTGGTCACTCTAGTGTACATATGTATATAATTTCAAGCTAAGGTTTTGGCGAATTTAGAAAATGATCTCCCAAATGCAACGAAGCTTTAAACATTTAATTATATGCATTAGTTGTCACGATCTTAAAATAAGGGATGATTTTCTATTTATACGCAAAACAAAAAGGTAAACAAAAGAAAACAAGCGCATATGTGTGTGCGTAGGTGTTAGCTTCTTTTATGCTACATTATCAAAAATGAAAACTTGCAAATATCAATAAAAATGAGAAAAAGACGATGTACGAATCCCAGTACCTACTATCCAAAAAAAATAAAAGAAATATTTTTTTAATATGTTTTATATTGCTTACATGTTTATATTTTTTTAATTAAATAATAAAATAATAATAAGAAAACCAAGCAAAATAAAAGGATATTGCATGTACATATATTAATTCAATTAAAAATTTAGTTTTAATGTTAGCTTAGGAAAACAAAAGGAAAGAAGAAGCACATATGTGTGAAATAGCAATAAGAATAAATCAGTCATATTTTCATATGAGAAGACAAAATAAGAAATTAGCCAAATCAAAACAAAATAAGAAATCAGAAATTGAAGAAAAACGAAAATGAAAAGAAGAAGATTTGATGCTGCTCAAAAACGCTGCTGCGTCGGTTCTGAAGCTACAAATGTATACGGTCCTTAACTCTGTACGAGTTAGCCAGCAACATGAGTCTGTTGTGAGCGCGAGTCTTTCTCTTCCATTATATATACTTTTTGACAATTCTTGCTATGCTTTGTTTGTTGTTGGTAATTTTTTTTTGTTGTCGGTAATTTTGCGAACTGGTGCGCTGCCGTGTGCGCTACCGGCAAGCGTGTTGTTGCTTTTATATGATAATAAATCCTTATGGTACCGTATCCAACGATTTGTTGTTGTTGTTGGTTTTTTGTTGTTGCACTCTCGAAATAAAATCCTTGTCGACCCCTGCTATATAAGCTGAAAGTTGAACGGCTTTTGAAGAAATTTCGATGTCCTTGCTTTACTTAAAATTTGGTGATGTTTCAGAGATAAACAACAACAATTCGCTGAAAGTATCAACGCATTTATGCCATTCTACCCATCTAGTCGCACACAACGTTTTCAGACGATGTTTTTTTTGTTTTTGGACTCCGATCGGAAATTTTATCTTCAATAGTTGTACCCTTTTACATGAATTCGAGAACAAATTTGACACTGTGAAACTGTGTCTAGCATGTTTCAGAAATATCGTATGATTTGCCTCAGCACAAATTCAGAGAGTGACTGAAACAATAAGTGTAAAATGTTCAGGGTTGGACTTCAGATATCAAAGCCTCAACTCCAATGATTTTTCTAGCCACGTTCGATCCTCCATCATAGCCTTGACCACGCAAGTTTTTAACAGAGAAATCCAATGATGTCAATTCACTTATCATTGTTCATTTAATAGTATCTGCCTTAGTCGATTTAATGTGAGTGAATCCCAAAAATGGTTCTACTAGGATGCATTCGTCTAAGTCCACGTAATGAATGCATACAGTTAGTAATTCTTTTTTACTGGCATCCGTTGTCCAATCACATAAAATTGTATAAAATTTGCCATTTTTTATTTTTGAAACAATCTTTGATCGTATTTGACAACCAATAATATCATTTTGTATGGTTTTACTGATTAAAGCACAATTTTTGGGTGCTGTGTCTGTATGAAATTTTAAGTCATGATCACCGGCATCTAAGCGAAATGCAAGTAATGGTCGCAATACTCCTCGATCTGAAAGAATTTGAAGCTGTTTTTCTTCCGAATTCCTGTGCTCCGAATCCTGATACCACGTAGTGATAAATTATTGTGCGAACAAAATAGCATGGTTTTGTCAATTGGACCTAGTAGTTTCCGATTATTCTCAATTATTTTTCTGAAACGTTCTTGAATCAAAATATTTTTGGATGCTCTCAGGGGGGGGTTTCAGCCCCCATAGCTCCCCGCTTGTATCCGGCACTGCTGCTGTATTTTTTTTATAATAACGCACTATAAAGGACTTAGTACTCTGGGAACCAGTTGAAGTTTTTCAAATATTTCACTAAAAATAAATATTTTTTTATTTCGCATTATTTCTTCTTAAGAAAAAAAAGAAGAAGATGAAAAACTAATCACGGGTTCGAATTCCCCGATCGATAATTGCCCGAAAACCATACCCACTTGGTTGGTGAATTTGATAACCTCTGCAATTTGCACCATTTTTTAAATCAATATATTGCGTGAGTCAAAATAGGGGGGAGGAGGTCCGGAAAAATCTCACCAAATCTCAAGAAGGAGGGGGGGGTTAACGAAAATCTCACGTCAACTTTTTAATGCAGAGAGTGTACGTTATATAGCAGAATACATCTAAAAATTATAAGGTAAGCCTCACTCATCAAATATCGCCAAGGGAAGGGAGGGGATCCGAATTTTCAAAAAAACATCTCACATAATTTATGGACGTCCCCTAAGACTATTGAACCGCTCTACTGTATATACTTACAATTAGTATAAATCAGTGTAATCGAAATTGTTTGACGTGCAACAATTGTATTTTCACTATGAAATAACACCATTTTGCATAAAAGGAATGTCGTATGTTAATTTTTGGTTCACATACGACAAAACGATAAAATAAAAATAAAATTTTGTGACGCACGATAAAATGCATGCTGATTATCTTGGAACTTATAAAATTTGGGGAGAAGCTGATAATAATAATAAGCGAAGCTTATTACGAATATATAATAATCTCAAAACCGAAAAATTTCACTTATGACACGTACTCTGAGGTAGCGATATGTATATTTGTAGCAACTCTTTAAGAAAATTACTCTTTTTTTACAATTATTAACAAAACTTAAAAAAACTCGTTCGCTTCTGTTTATTTCATTATACTATGTAGTCCATAGAAATATTTTTTTAATGTGATAGCACTTGAGACCAAATAAGAAAAAAAATGTTGATGACAAAACATCCTCCTAATTATGATTTGATGTTTTTTTATAAAGCATTTTACATCATGAACATAAAATTTATATATTACAATTGAGAAATTTAGCGAATGAATTCGCTTTTTAACAATAGGTCATACAGCCAGTAGTTACACAAAAGAAAAATGCGACTTGAAGTAAAATGTCTAAGGTATTGTAATTTTTAACAAAAACTATCGGCATAAAACTATTAGCCTAAAAAAAAAGAAGCGAAATACCAAATAACACATACATATGTACATACATCGGTTAGAAACTGAGTGCAGTTGTGTCCTTTTGTTCACAAATATTCGGACGGCAGTTTAAACTAACTCGAATGTCTATTCGCATTATTTTTCCAAAGTTTTTCTTTCGTGCAATATTTTCCGTAGATTAAACAAAAAGGGCGAAGACGTAAACGACAAAGAAAGAAGGGCCAAAGGACAAGTAAGTGTAGGGTTGCCAAATCTAAATTTTTCTGGGCTTTGGAGACGTCCATAAATTACTTGACTCAAAATAGGGGGGGGAGGGGGTCCGGAAAAATCTATCCAAATCTCACCAAGGGGGAGATCAACTCTAGTAGGGTTACCAGATGGCATACTTTAGTAGCAAATGTGCTACTTTTGCAAGGCTTTGCCACTTTGCTATTTTTCACTTGAAATGCACTACTTTTGGATGGTTTTGCTACTTTCGATGTTTGCATTGTAAAATAAAAGTTATTTCAAATATTCTTTTAATTTTGCTGGGGTTTTTCGTAGAAAGCGAGGACCTTTTTTTTTTTGCTCTTAAAAAATATTTTTATGTGACTAAATAAATTGTTGGTTTTCATTACAAAATTGGAAATTTTTGATATACACTACTAAACTCAAGTCAACTTTTTAATGCAGAGACTATACATTACTATAGCAGATTACATATAAAAATTATAAGGCAAATGTGGATTTTCTAATCAAAACTCAGTTTTTATTAAAGTGAATATGAAACAAATATCTATCCGCTATATATGTAACAAAGAGGGGACTTAGTTGATTTAAAAAACATCAAGTCAAAAGCAGTTTTTCGTTATTCTGTTATTATATTTTTAGTAATTATGAAAATCGCCCAAAATCGATATAAGACCTAAGTTCAAAGCTTTAGGAAAATCGGTCTCATTTCGATTTTTTTAATAACCTTCAGCTGTTTATGTTTCTTCTGCTACAAAGCTTTGTGTATGTGTTACCGGCCAAACTAGCTTTTAAGATAAACAAGCTTTTCCTAGGCGTGTTAGGATGAAAAAGTTTACCCTAAGAAGATTTTAAAATGTTAGGTTAAATGGGCGGCTGTGACCGCGACTAAGGGCTTACATCCTCCAATATGGGCAATAACGGTTTCATGGCGGTTCACCATGTTTGGCTTAGAAAAAACTAGTTTATCAATACATACATATATACAAACAAAATGAACACAATAATGTTCTTTATATAAAATCAGTACCTATGTATAGTGACGATGCAAAAAATTGTGTTTGCCTAAGAGTGGTGTCATTCCAAGAGGAGAATAAATAATTAAAGATCAGAAAGACCTCCGAACTATAGGATTTGATTGAAAATTTTTTTGACTTATGGAGATTTGAAATCGCGTTCAATTGCAGTGTTTTATTTGCAAAATTTTCTCGCAAACAATTTTTTTTCCGCTCATTAAAAGTAAGGAAGCAAGTTTACAATTTTTACTTTATACATTTTATATTACAGTCGCGATGTCGCTCATTTTTATCTAAAAGTAAACAGTATTTTTGTTAGGGGACGTCCATTAATTACGTGAGGTGCTTTTTTGAAAGTTCGGAACCACCCTTCTCTCTCCTTCCCCTTGGTGAGATTGTGTGAGGTCTGGTGACACCCCTCCCCTATCCTACCTCACACTAGATCTACCCCATAATTTTTAAATAATTAAATCTACTTGATATGTTCATGTATTTCACTTCATACCACTAACACCTGTACGTTTATACTGATGTTCTGATGTCCACTCGGTATGTAACGTTTCAGAAACAGTACGTAACGTATCCGATCCATTTGAAATGTTGCAAACGAAACGTTACAGAATCAAAAGTAATGCATCAAATGCAATCATTCTGCAGTGTTTCTAAGAGGTTCCAGGTTCAACATTTTCTGAACCTTTCGAATGAAATCTTGAAACATTTGTTTGATGTTTACTGAATGTTTCTAATGAAATCTGATTTTTTTTGTGATTTTTCGTTTGCTTCTATGTTAAGTATAGTTTATTGTAAAAAGATAATGCCGACGAAATGAAACAATAATTCAGAGTCACAATTACGTCATAAAATAACAGCCCAAGTTACGCAGAGTAAAAAATGAGTCCGATGACGCACTAAAAAAATAGTTTTTCCATTAATCTTATAAAATTTTTCTAACGTTTCAAATGAAAACAAAAGGCGGACATTGGTAAATTGTAGAAAGCTTTCTGAAATTTAAGTGAAAGATTTCTAAAACGTAACTGAAAATTTGTACGATTTCATGATTGATTTCTGAAAAGCTACCAAACGTTACATGCCGAGTGAGTATGTACTACATTTTTTCTATTTTCAAATTAACCTGACAAAATAGAGCAAAACAGATATCAGATTCGGACTCAACATTATAAAACATATAAGGAAAAATTAAGTTTTTGCTTACATATGCCAAAATCGCACAGTTTTTTTAGTTTGCCTGATAATCTAATTCGCATCCGATCAAGGTAGTATTCACCCAAGGGAATATAATATGAATATTTTAAGTGGAGAGAACAGACGCAACGCAAGATTCACTCTAGTTATTAGAAAAAACGCCTTAGGTTAGTTCATTGTTTCTTGGTGTTTCAAAAAGTCGTTAAATGCTTATAAGTTTTTTTTTAAAAAGTTTTTATTATTAATATAGTATAATGACACCAACGAAACCAAATTTGCCCTCCGGTCAAAGCAATTCGATTAAAAAATGTGCACAGTCAAAAATATGTCTTATAAACAGCATTCAGGGATTTTTTTCACAGTTAAATTTCAGTGATTTTTTGTTTTAAGACCAGGCAACTCAGACCAAACTCGACCAACTGGCTACCCTAAGTTAGCGGCATTCACGAGCTAAATACTAAACAGTTCAATTTAGATGGAATTTTTCGGTAGATCAGTTGGTTTTGTTTGTTTGGCAATTCCTTACACATTTTTATTTTGGTTTTCTTTTTGCCTTTTTCTATTCCTCTTCTTATTTAAGATAAGCGATGTGTTGTTTAATCAAGCAAATATGAAATGTTTTGTATCTTTCTTTGAAACATCAGCGGAAAAAATTGCAAAGCAAATATAAAAAACCCACATAATAATAAGCAATGATAGGGTAAAAGATAAAATAGGAACTTATTCTAAAAAAGTTATACTTAACTTAAAGCTTCGAATACTAATAAGTACTTTTAGTTAGAATTTACTATTCTGTGTATCCAGTTAGTTAACTAGTTTGTAGGATAAACTAGATTTTCCTAGGACAAACTAGTTGATTTGCATACCTGAAAGTATGCAATTTAATTTTAATGCAAAAGAACTGTGGATAGCGAAGCTGGTATTGGACATATTGGAGCATGTAAGTCCGGAGCCGCGGCCGAAGGCCTCCAACATACCTTCACTTACCACTTGATAAGTATAAATGAAGAAGTTGGAAAATAATCAACGAAATCTCGGGGAAATTAATGTAGTTGTTTTTACTTACATTAAATTAAAATTTGGACCAAAAGAGCCGTTTTTCTTTCTATATAATAATTGAAACAACTAAGTCTTTACAATTTAAACAATGAAATAATTGTTTTACTTTGCTACTATCTTAGTCTTTACTAGTCACAGTTCCCTTTCATTAAGATTTGATTGCATATCTTTAGGCTTAACGGTAACTAGTTATGGTTACCAGCATATACACAAGTAAAAAGATAGCCATCGTTCGTTACTTACGTGAACATAGTTCTAATGCGCTTGTTTGTAATTTGGTTTCTCTAATTGGAAAAGATGACTTTCATATAATTCCTCTTACGAAAGGCAATGTTTCCGAAACCAAAATACAAAGTTATGCAGAAAAAAATTATAGAACAATTGCTTCTTACCTGGATAAAAATTATAAAAGATACTACACCTACCAGCTTAAAATCAGTACATGTCTAACAGTTATATTGAAAGGTATTGAACCCGACGTAGAACAAATTGAAATTAAAGAAACTCTAATTAATGCCGGATTTATTCCTAAATCAATTTTCAACATTATGAATAAAAATAAAATCCCCCAGCCGCTTTTTCGTGTGGAACTTGAACCAGACGCACGAAAAATGGGAAAAAACGATGCCCATCCTATTTATAATCTGCGCTACTTAATAAATCGCAGAATATCCGTTGAGGAGCCCCATAAACGCATGGGTCCTGTGCAATGCACAAACTGCCAGGAGTTTGGCCACACCAAATCATATTGTACTCTTCGTACTATTTGTGTTTCTTGTGGCGACTTTCACCCTTCGTCCGCATGCACTACCGACAAAAAAGACGCTACTACAAAAAAATGCAATAATTGCGGAGGTAACCACACAGCTAACTACAGGGGTTGTCCCGTATACACTGAATTAAAAAACAAAATGCGCTTACGCAAGGAAATAGTTTGAAATCCAACTACCCAAGTCATGCAGACTTTTACAAATAACATAGTACCTACCAACTTGGCCAACATATCGGGTCAGACCTACGCTAACGTGCTTAAATCTAGTCAGGATAAACCTGCAAATATCATAAGTAGCTCTCACCATGCTTATGACGCTCACGCAATGCATGACCCAGTTTATGACAACAATGCAGACAATGATGCATGATATGATGAACAATCAAAACCAACTTATGAAAGTTTTGATTGGAAACAAATGAACACACTCAAAATCTGTCATTGGAATGCAAACGGCGTAAGCCAACATGAATTAGAAATTAGAAACTTTCTTTGCAACAACGAAATTGACATTTTACTAATTTCTGAAACACATCTGACCCGCATGCACAATTTTAAAATTGAAGGTTATAAATTCTACAAAACCTGTCAACCTGATGGTAAAGCACGAGGAGGTACAGGAATACTCATTAAAAATCGTATAAAGCACTACGAATTCGAGCAGTATGAGAGAGACTACCTTCAAGCTACGTCGCTTTCCTTACAATGTTGGGATGACAAAATAACAGTTTCAGCTGTATATTGTCCGCCAAGATATAAGATTACGACAGCCCAGTTCGACCACTTTTTTAATTCACTAGGATCAAAATTCATAGCTGCTGGTGACTATAATGCGAAGCATAACCACTGTGGTTCCCGACTTATCAATCCAAAAGGCAAAGCACTTTGGCTTTCATTAACCAATCGCTGCAATGGTCTTGATTATGTCTCCACTGGTCAGCCAACTTATTGTCCATCAGACCTTCAAAAGACTCCAGATCTTATGGATTTTGCAATTACAAAAGGAGTCAACAAGAGGCAAATTTCTGCTGAATCATGTTTTGACTTGAGCTCAGACCATTCTCCTGTCATTTTGCATCTGCATAAATATGTGGAGCTGATGCTGATGTAAACCCAAAGGGCTTACAACAAATAAAACGAATTGGCTTAAATATAAAAAATACATTAGTAGTCATCTTCGTAATGATGTTAGCCTTAAAGACTCGGAGGAGCTAGAATCAGCCATACAATTATATAACAGCATGCTTGTATCAGCTGCTCTTCATGCCACTCCTGTGCAACCAATCTATATAAAACAGCGCCTCAGCTCCTCACAAATAGAACGTTTAGTGAAGGAAAAAAGACGCCTCAGGCGACTATGGCAAGAAGTCAGGTCACCTACACTTAAACATAAACTAACCTTAGCCAAACTTCAATTGAGAAATTCCCTCCGAGAAGAGTCTGAAAGAGGCATAGACTCTTACATTAAAAAGCTGAGCCCGCTAGTGTCTTCTAACTACTCCTTATGGAAGGCTATCAGAAGTATGAAAAAACCTACTAACATAGATTCTCCCATTGGACTAGCAAAAGTTGCTGGGCTAGAAGTAACGAAGAAAAAGGGCAAGCATTTGCTCACCATCTTAAACATGTATTTCAGCCGAATCCTCCGGACAACAGCTTTGAAATACCACAAGAAACTCAAAATATGAGACAAATTTTGTTGCGCTTCACAACTAAAGAAGTTCATTCATACATAAAAACTCAACTGAACAAGATGAAAGGACCAGGTCATGACCTAATAACTGCTAATATGCTTATTGAATTACCTTACTGTGCAGTCAGACACCTAACCATACTTTTTAACGCTATTACTCGATTGGGCCACTACCCAAAAAGCTGGAAGATGTCTCAAATCACAATAATTTCTAAGCCTGGGAAAAATCCCACACAAGTTTCATCATATCGGCCAATAAGCTCGTTGCAAACCACATCAAAACTTTTTGAAAAGCTGCTGCTCTCGAAAATTTTGCCCCACATGAACCAACTCAACATAATACCTCAGCACCAATTTGGTTTCCGCAAAAACCATGGAACTATAGAGCAAGTTCACAGAATAAAAGCAAAAATTAGAAAGACATATGAAGAAAAAAAATATTGCTCAGCAGTATTTCTAGATGTAGCTCAAGCTTTTGATAAGGTGTGGCATGATGGACTTATACACAAGATAAAAAAATTACTCCCTAAAAATACCCATGCTTTACTAGGGTCCTACTTTACAGGACGAAAGCTCAGGGTAAAATGCAACGACTACATTTCAGATGACGTTGACATTTTTGGAGGCGTACCACAAGGTAGTGTTCTTGGCCCAATTCTTTACCTAATTTACACTTCTGATTTGCCAACAAACAACTCTGTGCTTACATCTACTTTTGCTGATGACACTGCAATTTTGTCTTGTCACGCAGACCCTCATAGTGCGTCACATACCCTCGAAGAACATATGCGTCTAGTTGAAACATGGCTTTTAAACTGGCGAATAAATGTAAACGAGCAAAAAAATAAACATTTAACTTTTACACTCAATAAAAAGACTTGCCCCACAGTTCACCTAAATAACACTGCAATACCTCAGAGCACTGAAGTTAAATACTTAGGTATGCACCTCGACAGACGCCTTACTTGGAAAAGTCACATTGAAAAGAACAAAATTCAAATGAAGTTAAAAGCATCAAGCATTATTTGGCTTTTGCATAAACATTCAAAACTTAACCTGGAATATAAAGTTCTTTTGTACAAAGCTATTATTATACCTTTATGGTCATACGGAATCCAGCTGTGGGGCAACGCAAGCTCATCGAATATAGAAATATTGCAAAGGTCTCAGTCAAAAATTCTTCGAACTATTTCCGGCGCACCATGGTATGTCAAGAATATAAACATACATACACCAAGATCTTGGTATACCCTTCGTTAAGCAGATACAGGAAAACATAAAGCGATCGTATCAACAAAAACTACAGCAACATCCAAACATACTGGCTAGGAACCTACTCCTAACATCGAATACTTCTCGATTGAAGAGACAAGACTTACCACCCCAGTAGCTGTTATGTATACGCATTACGGGTACTCTTTTCACAACCGAAGGCAAAATTTGAAAAAATAACATTTCTAAGCAATGGCTTGGAAAAGTCCGACGTTATATTAGTTTCTTAAGATTTGTATAATTATTGTTAGTCTCCAAGCGAGTTGGTTCAATAAATAAATAAGAAGTTTCAAAAAAAAAAAAATTTTTTTTACTTAATAGCCTTTCTCAATACGTGGGTCACATGGAGCGCGTTGCACTTTTTTCGCCCGAGCACAGTACACAGTGCGCTTACATTAATGCATACATAAATTAGAGGCGGCCGTCTATAATTGCTTGTCACTTACGCATTTCTTGCTACCCACTCCTAAAATATATGAAGCTGCTGCTGCAATTTCAATTCGCGTATACTTTATTTTAAAATTTGTGGCGAATCTCAGAGAAACTTCCCAAACTTCAAACAAATTCTTCACCACGAAAAAAACTGAACAAAAACTGATGACTCCATCGCAAAATCCATCAAAATCGATCGATTCATAATTTTTTTTTAAGATTTTCTAGCCACTTTCTTGCGATTACGAGCGAGTTAAACACAGTGTCGAGCTTGATTGTACCAAAAATTGCTCTCAATTCCAAAACGGTTGAACATAATCGCTTACATTCTTCAGTTTTTCGTTTTTTACATTTTTTAGGTTTTGGTGAAATTCAAGGTCGGAAAATTGCAGTTGGAAACTTTCGAAGTGACCTTTGACCTCAAAATATATATTTAACTTAGCTATTAAAGGTTTGACCTTTATGTACCTATCATGAACCTCACCAATACTAGAAACATTTCTAAAGACTGTAAGTGATAACCTCTAACCGATTTGCAATTGTGGACAATTCATGTTCAATGGGCCCAAATCGAGTCCAAATGTTTACTACTTGGGCTCGTCTTGGCTTGTGTGTGCAATATGTCGTTGGAAAAGGCTATTTAAATTAAAATGTAAAATCATCATCGCTGTACCACAAGCGGTCGAAAACTGAAGTTCATATTTTAACCGATTATTTTTCATTATTAGATACAAAGCTCATTTCAACTGCCTTAGTACCTGACAATCGGCTAATAATAATGGAGCTGCGAATGCTAACTCCTCGACTTAAAAAAAGGCAAAAAACCAAATTATATGCAAGTCACGCAAATCGAAGACGTCGTACCAGTCTGACTTTTTTTTGGCTTCAAATGTGCCTTACATTTTAATTCATACGCTACAATTCGAAACAAAAACTAATAAGTTTCAGCATGGAAGGCTATTTTCGTGTTTCACCCTAAGTATATGAGCAAATCAAATGCAATTCCAAAAAGTTAAACGACAGCAGAGAAAGAGGAAGATTCTTATGCTTGAGTATGGGCAACTTTACAAAAACCTAAAAGATAAAAATTGACATCGTCTATTGCTGGTGCTTTTCTTATACTCATTTTTGTTGTTCCTGCTGTTATTGCTATTGTTGTTGTACCTGTATGATGGCGCTGTGCAATTTTACGGCAACCCAATTTCTGCAAGTCATGCAGAAAATTCCATGCTTGAGTTAATGCAGCTCACTGAACCGGCGACATTACATTCTATGAACACAAAAAAACTTCTATAAAATGTGTTCGGTTCTTGAAGACATTGAAGGTGAATCTTTTCGCTGAAATGAGCATCATTTTACGCAATCCAGCTAATACTCATCGATATTTGAATTTTTTCTTAAAGCCCAACATATTTGCTGAAGATTTCACGGATTTCGGCCGACAATTATGTGACTAAAGTCCGAACCAAGACTAAACAGTGAAGGCACAATATATTACATTTTTACGTACAGTACATATCCTTGGCAAAATTTTAAGATTTTGTTACCCTTTTTAAAGTTAGTATACATTGCTTATTAGAAGAAATCCTTTAATTATGTGAGGTGTTTTTTTTTTAAATTCAGACCCCACTCCTTTGCACAGTGTGATTTTTTGCTAATCTGGAGGAACTTAATTCAATTGCAGCCGTAGTTTGAGAGATATCGATTTGAAAGTTAGTATGTGAGCTTTTACTGTCAATGCTGAGAAAACAGTTCAAAGATGAGCAAAATCAGACAAAACCACGCCCAACTCCCATACAAACCTTCCTTTTCATTCTAAAAAAAATTAAATAAAATAAGTTTAATGGGAGGTTTAACGCCTACTTATCTGACCACGCCCTTTTTTTGTTCAAAATTCGCTTTTATTTCTCTTGGTATACGTGTCAAGTTTAACTATTACATTTGCTTTATTTCATTGTAATTTATTTATTAGTATTTTTAAAGAAACACTTACTATTACATTATTTTGAATCAGAGCATTCCTCAAAAGTTTGGTAAAACGTAATTTAAGACAGATTCAAATTTTAAGGAGTTGATATTATTCAACCCAACTTCAAAAAGTGCCTCACGTGTTATAACAGTTTATGTAACAAAAAAACTTTTGGGGCAAATTCGGCCAAAGTTTTTTTTCTTGAAATTAACACTGGCAACCTCTCCGATTATCTCTATATAAAGAGAACATGGAATACGGTGGAATTTTCAAGTTTTAGTCCATGTAAGTTATAAGAATGTTGAAATTTTTCTTACTTTTTAGCTAATGATGAAATAAATGAAACAACATTCTCCAGATATTAAAACACTTAACCTTTAAATGCATGAGGTCAGCCCCCAGTATGGAGACCAAGCTCCTTTTATGTAAAATCAGACGCTGACCACGAAATGAGCATTCATTTTTCTGGAAAATGCACCGTTTTCCCGGAAAAGCTCAAAAAGGGTGATTTGTGCAGTGTTCCAAGTTTAGAAAAATAGCTAAAAAAACTATTCCAGGTGATCGAGTTCGGACTAGATTCTCAATAAGTTGCTAAAACTTATTCCCGTATACTCCCCAATATTTTTTTTTACAAGAATAATGGAAATTATCAATATACAATTTACTGATGAAAATCACTTTTAAAATTATTTGTAAACACAACGTCCGACCGTCCGACAGCTTGCTGGAAGCTGAAAATAAACATCGGAGAGCTGAAGTGGCATTTATGTGAAAGCTGGTAATGCGTGCTACAAGTTAGAGCAAAACTTAACGCGATGCAGTTTGTTTGGGTAGATTTGGCTATGATTTTAGGCACGTACCATATATGGTACGCTATGCATTTAAGGGTTAAGTTGAAAACTTTAGGTTAAACTATTGGGAATTACAAAATGAAAAATTATTTTGACAACAATAAACAGACGACTTAGTTTTAATCGATTAAAGTTTTGGGAATTATTTCACTTCATAAGTTATTTTGTGCGTGCATTCTAATAGCACATGTTTGATAACAGATATCTTGCTGATGTTTTCATTTTCATTCTGTTTTGTGTTTATTTTCGTAACAAAAAGATATATTTTTATAACTTGTATTAAAAAATCATTGAATTTGGAGCACTTTTTTTCTCAATTTGTTCCTATCTAGATTGGCAAAATCTCACACTGTACCTTGGTGAGATTTTGTGAGATCAATTGAGGCTCCTCCCCAGGAGATTTACCATATATTTTTTAAATAAATAATAAAGTGTCTGATGTGGCACTGTCTAGTATGGTGGATGCGGAACTCTTGGGAAAAAATTTTGGCTAACGTAAACCAAAATTTTTTTTTAACTTACTTCTCTATTGCTGCTTATTTATTGGAACTTATTGTCAATTTATTTGTGTTGCGTTTTTAAAACTTCAAAGGAGAATTTAATTTATTTACCTGTCACATCAGAGATGCTCATCCCTAGTAAGAATTCTTATCATACATTACCATAGCACTATAGGTCAAATAGCACATTTCACTGGCCAAAACTAATAACGGCTATGTTATCATGGTGATTAATTTTAAATGTATTTGTTATGTTGACTCTAGGCTAAAAGAAGAACTTTGAGAAAAAATCTTAACCCTTGTGCTACCAGGTCAAAAATGGCACGCACTACATTTTTAGAATTCCATAATTAATGAAACAAAAGATGTGTTTTTATTTTTAGATTGTAGTATTAGGTTAAGAAATACATAACGTTTACTTAAGCATCACTTTCTAAAGATAAATTAGTTAAAACTTAAAATTTCGGTTTCCCCAATTTCATCTTCCTCTTCTTTATTTTCGCGTGTTTCATAGCTCTTTAAGTTAACCTTCATCTGCTCCTTGTGTAGAAAACTACACATCTGATAATCTATTTTTGATTTTTTCTAAGACCATCAGTTAAAAATTTACCAAAATTTATAACTTTGTCACCAACATTATTCCGCAAACAAAAATGGGTTATCCGTTAAGTAAAAGTTTTTGTTTTTTGATTTATTCAAAATATTACGTTGGTGGCCCTTGTGTGTAGATTTCTACACACATTTACATTAGACATGTTCAAATAAATGGCATGTTCTAGAATACTTCAAGAATTCTCGATTTTCGAAAATTTATTCATATTCGAGTATATCCTCATTTAAAATTATTAAAAAAAAAAAATACTGAAATAGGAATAAAGACAATCGAAAAAAAAATCCAAAAAAAAATTTTATATCAGAAAACACTCAAATGTTCTTATTTTTTTTGGCCAAATTTCGAAAAATTAAAATTTTGCAGCTCTGGTAGCAACTCCTGTACTATTTTTTTTTTAAATGAGGATATACTCGAATATGAATAAGTTTTCGAAAATCGAGTGTTCTTGAAGTATTCTATAACATACCATTTATGTGAACATGTCTAATGTACATGTGTGTAGAAATCTACACACAAGGGCCAACAACGTTTTTTTTTTTTTGAGGAGCAGATGAAGGTTAAGTTCTTCGACTGGGATTTCACGCCTTAATAATCGGATCACTTCTGTCGGAAGTTGGAGACGCTTTTTAGTCTAAATGCGTCCATTTAAAGACAGCGAATAAATTATGGGATCTGATGTGTCCATTGCTCTATGAAACACGTAAAGGTGTATTAACGCAGCATGATGTAGTCTACCAGGGTATGCGTCAGGCTGTGTCCAGGATTATTTTCCGTTGAGTTTCGTTACAAAAACATTTATTTTTCGTTGGATTACAATTTCTTTATTTATATTCAGTTTTGTTGTAGTCTTTTCTTATGATCACCTATACATAGATATTATATACATATATGTTCTTAAATATATACTCTATACATACTACTGCTGTAAAATTGAGGAAAACAAAGTATTTTTGTTTCTGGGATTTATATAAGACAAGTTTTTCTTATGCTCGATATCGCGATGTCGTATATCAACGTGGAGTTACCTTTAATAAATACCAAGTCGTTAATATCGACGAAGAAAACCGATGTATGAAAGACAAGTTGTAGGTTCGACGGCGCGGTGTCGTATATCAACGTGGAGTTACCTTTAATAACTACCAAGTCATTAATATCGACGAAGAAAACCGATGTATGAAAGACAAGTTGTAGGTTCGACGGCGCGGTGTCGTATATCAGCGAGGAGTTACCTTTAATAACTACCAAGTGGTTAATATCGACGAAGAAAACCGATGTATGAAAGACAAGTTGTAGGTTTAACGGCGCGATGTCGTATAGCAACGTGGAGTTATCTTTAATAACTACCAAGTCATTGATATCGACGACGAAAACCGATGTATGGAAGACACGTTGTAGGTTCGACGGCGCGATGTCGTATATCAACCTTTAATAACTACCAAGTCGTTAATATCGACGAAGAAAACCAATGTCTGAAAGACAAGTTGTAGGTTCGACGACGCGGTGTCGTATATCAACGTGGAGTTACCTTTAATAACTACCAAGTGGTTAATATCGACGAAGAAAACAGATGTCTAAAAGACAAGTTGTAGGTTCGAAGGCGCGGTGTCGTGTATCAACGTGTAGTTACCTTTAATAACTACCAAGTCATTAATATCGACGAAGAAAACCGATGTATGGAAGACAAGTTGTAGGTTCGACGGCGCGATGTCGTATATCAACCTTTAATAACTACCAAGTCGTTAATATCGACGAAGAAAACCAATGTCTGAAAGACAAGTTGTAGGTTCGACGGTGCGGTGTCGTGTATCAACGTGGAGTTATCTTTAATAACTACCAAGTCATTGATATCGACGACGAAAACCGATGTATGGAAGACACGTTGTAGGTTCGAAGGCGCGGTGTCGTGTATCAACGTGTAGTTACCTTTAATAACTACCAAGTCATTAATATCGACGAAGAAAACCGATGTATGGAAGACAAGTTGTAGGTTCGACGGCGCGATGTCGTATATCAACCTTTAATAACTACCAAGTCGTTAATATCGACGAAGAAAACCAATGTCTGAAAGACAAGTTGTAGGTTCGACGGCGCGGTGTCGTATATCAACGTGGAGTTATCTTTAATAACTACCAAGTCATTGATATCGACGACGAAAACCGATGTATGGAAGACACGTTGTAGGTTCGACGGCGCGATGTCGTATATCAACGTAGAGTTACCTTTAATAACTACCAAGTCGTTAATATCGACGAAGAAACCGATGTATGAAAGACAAGTTGTTGGTTCGACGGCGCGGCGTCGTATATGAACGTGGAGTTACCTTTAATAACTACCAAGACATTAATATCGACGAAGAAAACCGATGTATGAAGAGTCTGAGCGCACAATGCAGACTGACTGCTAAGTGCCGACGCGATGCCTATATTAACGTGGAGTTACCTTTAATAACTACCAAGTCGTTAATATGGACGAAGAACGATGTGAAGAGTCTGAGCGCACAATGCAGACTCACGACGCGATGCCTATATTAACGTGGAGTTAAGGCCTGAACCCATAGAGTCCGTCAAGTTCGTTGCGTCAAAGTTTACAACTGACAACCAAGATGAAATCTATTGGTTTGTATTAAGAGCGTCCCATAAGCAATTTATCCGTCAACGCAACGGATGAGTTGGGCAACTTTCAACTTTTGACGTACGTTGAATACTTTGACAACTGTGGGCTTGTGCCAAACAAAAAAACAAAAGAAAATGAAAACTGTTTTGTGAAACACATAAAGTGAACTAAATTAAGAATAAATAAATTAAAAATAATAAAACCGAAAAATGGAACAAAAACTAAACATGGAGGAGAAACTGATTGAGATGGTGAAAATGTATGACGGAGTTTATGTCCAATTCCGTTGAAAAAAAAAAAAACGCAAAAAAAAATCTGTTTTTCGTTGTTTTGCTTTTTCGTTTTTCATACGAGTTGTACAAAAAAACAAAGTGGATGCGCGGTTCGCGGGTTTGATCTAGGAAGCTGAAATTTTGGGAGAATTTTCTTCAAACCCGATTCTAATATATAGGTACACAGGACCGCAAATTTTTTAAAAAGAAACCTCCTACGGGTGTATTTTTTCCGCATTTTTAGTCGCACGAAAAGTGTGGGCGTGGTTTTACAACAGTGGGTGGCGACCACCATTCAACTAAAAAACCCAAAACGCTATATCTTGGCAATTCAAGCTGACTTTTTCTGCGTTTTAGTAAGTCGGTTTTTTCGTTAAATTTCAACGGAATTGGACATAAAATCTGTCCGCGCAGTTTTCAGGTTTGAGCTAGGAAGCTCAAATGTTGGGACAATTATTTTTATTCCTCAAGCTTTAATATAGGAAAAAATAAACAAAATCCCAGTTCTAAAATTTGAAGAAAAACACCCTAATGTATATGTATTGTCCATTTTCGTCAATATTTTTTTAAATATTTTATAAAGCATCACAAATATTATATAAAGTATATAATCTGTTGCAATGTTTGGTATTTTTGTTAAACAGCAGCTATTGAAAATTTATCACACACTGGTGAAAACTACATAAATATGTATATCAGTATCTGGGTCTATTTCGAGTGAATCGTTCAAGAGCCAAAGGCTAGTCAGAACCAGCGTTTTGTTACGTTTTATCACTTGAAAGCCATGCCAGCTAAAGTGACATAATACGTGTGGTCGGTATAATTGTTACATTAGCACTTTGCTTGGCTCTTATTAAAAGTTGTATTTTAAAGTTAGCTACATATTCTAGTAACGATTAAAAACAAATACACATACAAATAAATCCTCAATTATTTTTTACAGGAGTCTATTTCTTCAAAAAAACATCATTCAATACAGCGAAGCGTTGATTCTGATACAGCAGTTGGAAACATCGAAAAATGCTAGATTAATACCGCACACATTTCTCGTTTTTTCGATTCATTTGTATTGCATGTTTTGTCGTGGGTAGATCAGTTAGTGAAAAATAATAAGATAAAGACCATTTATGTGAAAAGGGACTTTACTTTCGTTGACAAATTTTATAAGGAAAGCCAAAAATCAAAAACCGAAAAAAGATTTTAGATCTTTAAAGTCAATAGTTTGCTTTTCAATATATATTATACAAAAATCGTGAAAACATGATCCCAAACAACAACACATCATTGTGTTTAGCAGGTTATTTTTTATAAGAATAAACCATCAACTTAGTTTCGACAGAATCAAAGATGAGGTCTCTATATCCATGCTTAAAAATACATAAGTCCAAGGAAACTTTTATATCCACAAATGAAACAGTTTGATTGTTTTTCGTGCTGGAAGTGATACTTATCATTAGTTTAAAATTTTGTATTTGTACGTTTGTTCCAAAGTATCATTAACATTTCATCAATCGTCACCTTATGCAAAAGCTATACTTTTAACAAACTAAAATCCAATGAAATGCTTTATTTTATTACTAGCGTGCTTTTCAACAAGATTAAATAAGTTGAAATAAAACTGAAGAGCATACGGCAACACTAACATCCATGCTCACTTCCACACACACATTTAAGGCATGTTCGATTTCATGGCTTGATAACATGAATAACAGTAATATCGATTTAAGTTTGTGTGATTGTTGGTTTCTTGAAGATTTTTACAGAAAAAATTAAATATTTTCCACAAAAAATGTTAATATTGCTAACCAGAAAAAAGGTCATCAACTTTTTCACATAAATACTTTAATATTTGATCGAATTTTTTTGTGTTTTTGAAGGCCGCTTATTCCTCATTTTCAACTTGGCAACCCTGAACTTCACAAATAGTTTTGTATGATTTATAGTTTTTTGCAAGTTTCATATAGCAAAAGTCGAAATATTTTTTTTTTTTTGCAATACAGCACATCATAGCACAAGTCGAGCACAATACTGCACAACCAGTATTTTTTTGGAAAATCGACAAATGCTGGGCCAACTTCACATACAAATTTTTGTATGATTTATAGTTTTTTGCAAGTTTCATATATCAAAAGTCGAAATATTTTTTTTTTTGCAATACGGCACATCGTAGCACAAGTCGAGCACAATACAGCACAACCAGTTTTTTGTGGAAAATCGACAAATGCTGGGCCAACTTCACATACAAATTTTTGTATGATTTATAGATTTTTGCAAGTTTCATATAGCAAAAGTTGAAATATTTTTTTTTGCAATATGGCACATCGTAGCACAAGTTGAGCACAATAAAGCACTTCCCATACAAATTTTTGTATGATTTATAGTTTTTTGCAAGTTTGATATAGCAAAAGTCGAAATATTTTTTTTTGCAATACGGCACATCATAGCTCAAGTTGAGCACAATAAAGCACAAACAGTTTTTTTGGAAAATCGACAAATGCTGGGCCAACTTCACATACAAATTTTTGTATGATTTATAGTTTTTTGCAAGTTTCATGTAGCAAAAGTTGAAATATTTTTTTTTGCAATACGGCACATTGTGGCACAAATCGAGCACAATACAGCACATCCATTTTTTTTTTGGAAAATCGACAAATGCTGGGCCAACTTCACATACAAATTTTTGTAAGATTTATAGTTTTTTGCAAGTTTCATATATCAAAAGTCGAAATATTTTTTTTTTTGCAATACGGCACATCGTAGCACAAGTCGAGCACAATGCAGCACAACCAGCTTTTTTTGGAAAATCGACAAATGCTGGGCCAACTTCACAAATTTTTATAATAATTTTTTTGATTAAATACTTTAAATGATACGATAGTTTTTTGCAAGTTTCATATAGCAAAAGTCGAAATATTTTTTTTTTTTTTGCGATACGGCACATCATAGCACAAGTCGAGCACATTACAGCACAACATCAAATGTTTGAAAAATCGAAAATTACTGGGCTAACTTCACATTCAAAAAATGTTTTTGGTCATAAAGGTCGAAATTCCAGGAATAATTTTATATCCTTTACGGCACATGGCAGCACATCCTGAGCACATTACAGCACAAGGTTCCTTTTTTATAAATATGAAAAATGCTGGGCCAACTTCACACTAAAAAATTATTTTGCTTATAAAAATCGAATCCTACGAACGATTTTTTTAAAAAATACGGCACATCATAGCACAAGTCGGGCACATGGCAGCACAAGTTATTTTTCTTTAAAAATCGAAAAAGCTGGGCCAACTTCACTGACATGAAATACGCTCGTTGCTGAGAGTTTATTGATTTTATGATTATTGACATTTCACATCTCGGGTGGAAGTGAGGTTCACGCTACAAATCACAGACTTAAAATCTTTCATAATTCTACTAATTAGGTCAACAGTTTGCAAAGTAATTGCTTGCAAATAATTTATGTAATACAACTTTCACACATTTTTTGTAAATATGTTTTTAGTCAGTTCTTTTACTTATTCCTTCCTCATTAGAAAATAACAAAAAAATTATTTAAGTACTTAATATATACAAAAAAGAAAAATTGATGGAACATAAGTAAAATCCATAGCCATTTTATGGTGTCAAATAATCCTTTGCAAAATGCAAGGAACAAATGAAGAAACTAATTAGAAGAAACTCAATACTTGCTCTATCTACCACGAACATCAATCATGGCTTGTAGCCTTCTTAGAATAGGCGCAATAAGATCTTGTAAATCGTATTTTTCTGGCATCTTTTCGTCCATTCCTCCTTAATCAGTATTATTAGACCGTTGTTATTTGTTGGAGCCCGTTTTGCAACTTTTTTTTAAATGGGCCCATTAATTTTCGACTGGGGTCATCATTGACGGAGACCGAACACTGCCCACAGCAGTAGAAGAGTATAATACCCACTGTGAGGTGTGTAAAGTTGTGCGTGATAAAACAAATAAAAAAACGTGCAAGAAATCTGAAAAATGCAAATTACTTGTTAGGCTTACTTGCAAATACCAAAATTAAGTCAATCACTAAGATTTTAAGAGCTATGAGAATGAAATCTGATTCTTCGAGCAGTGTCATTGAAATAGATATACAGAGCTCGTTAGAGTCAGAAGAATCTCACCCAGAATTTTCTCAACATGACGCAGTTAATACTGCTTCACCTACAGTGAGTCAAAAATGTTTAGAAACAGCAAGATTTATTTTTAATAATTAACAAAAAATGCACCTTGAAAGTTAAAAAAATTTATATTTTTTCTCTGCCATGATTTTCTTTGTTACATATTACATATTTCCAAATCAACGACAAAACTTGAAATAAAAATCTTTCTCATCAGAGAAAAAAGGAAAGACGACTGTTTATTTAAAAATGTGACGAAGATGAGGAAGACTCCAAGATGTAAATAAAATGAAAAACAACAAAATGTTGGTATAAGTTTCCAAAAGTAGGATTATATATTCAAACCAATTTGCTTACGTGCGATGCGTTTTAAGTTCCAGAAAAGACAAAAAAAGGCGGAAGTTAACAATATGAAAAATGGTTGAAATTAACGTATCGTCTTAATTAAGTTTTTAGTAGCTAATTTAAAATTTTAAGTGTTGGTAGTCGTTCATTACCCTGCAGCAGTATTACATATCGCTAGAGATATCATATTACAGTGCTTTTCAACTCTTACAACAAGGTGTATTTTAGCTTATACACGACTAAGAACATACGAAATTGTAGCCAAAAAAGTTTAAAAACGGAATATATGTAGTTAGTTTTCTTTAGTAGAAAAAAGCATTAAAATCACGTTATTAACGTTATATCTTAGTGGAGGTCTAGAAAATTTTTAGATATATCAGCTCCAAAAATAGCTACTAGCCTAAAGCAGTGTCATACGTTGCTGTAAATTACCAAAATCTGCGAAATGTGCTTCCTAGAGGCTAGGCTTGTCGTCATGAGAAACGCTAATAAATTATAACCCTGTAGGGAACCAAAAAAGATACACAAAAACGCCGAGCATACTCAGTTTTTTTCAATTAGGTCAAATTCTCGAGATATTCGCAATTGATATTTTGTCACTTTTAATCCTATGTTATAGCTGTAATTTTTTTATATATGTAGAAAAAGACAAAGAAACCGAATGAAATTTGGTATATATGTTTATATGAACCGAAGGATTAGATCTATTGAATTTTTTTGGCATACGCCCAAAATTATCACCCACAATAGTGAAAACTCAATAACAGATCTTTTAAGAAAAGTTGAGCCCAAAAACGGGTGTCAACTAATGTGTAGGGCATGATTCGACAAGGCAACCCCATATATTCTATTTAGGCTCTTCGATTTCTATCATTTGGCACAAATTTCAAGCTGTTATCTTCATTAATGAAAATTGACCAAAAAACCGGTGAAAACCCATGTTTGGGACAGGATTCAACAACGCAATCACAGGTATTATGTTTAGGCCTCTTCGAGTCCTATCATTTGGCATACATTTCGAGCTGTTATGTACAGCTTTAATTAGAACAACAAAATTGGCTAAAATTCGGGCATTTTCGGTCATCGGGACAGGCTTTGGCAAGGCAACTCTAGATATTCTATTTAGGCTCATTGAGCTCTATCATTTGGCATACATCTCATACCTACAGTATAATTAATTAATTCATTTTTTAAAACTACAATAAGTAAATTCATAAATAAATCTTAAAGGGAATAATAAAACTTGCTATTTTTATTTTGTAAGCTAAGAATGTATATTAAACTATGAATTAAAGTGGGACAGTTTGATACGAAATTCAGTTTTTGAAAAACAGTCCACAACATTTTTCCCTAATAAAATTGAGTTGAAATTTGAATTAAATAATTTAGTAAGATAACTAAACTTATCCTGATACTTTTTTGAACTTTTTTGTCAATCTGCCTCCTTTTTTCCCTTGTAAAGAAATCATATCAATGTGCTCCACCTCCCCCTATTGAAGTCTATGAATTTTAAATGTGACGAAGAAAATAATGCTTTTACAATTCAATTTTCTTTATAAAAATAAGAATAGTCAAAAAGTTAAAAATGTGAGGTTATGTTTGAATTAAGGTTAAAAATGTGAGGTCACGTTAAAAGTAAGATATTCTCTATTTCCGTGCGTGAGGGGAAATATTAATTTTTTACTTTTTTTTTAAAGTGACATCTGATTTTGAAGTTGAACTATAAATACGGTGACCATAAATTTAAATTGAAGAAACAGAATAAAAATTGTGTTTATAGAAACGTTTGCAAAATCAATTATGAAACACAATTTTCACTTTCTTATTGAATAAAATTAAGAAATGTACATATATATTTTTTGGAAATTTTTTTTTGAACTCAATTCTCTTACTCATTGCTTATTCGAAAACAACAAAAAAATTATTTGATATAAGCAAAAAACAAAAGTTGATGGAACAAAAATAAAAACAATAGCCATTTCATGGGGTCAAATAATTCTTTGCAAAATGCAAGGAACATATAAAGAAACTAATTAACTTATAAGAGAAACTTCAATACTTGAAGTGTTCACCACGAATACCAATCACTGCTTGTATCCTTCTTGGAATAGATGCAATAAGTTTTTGAAAATCATATTCTTCTAATCAATCATATTCTCAAAATCACACTTTAAAATACGTTAGAAAGAAAGCCTCAAAAATAAATTATCAGTATTCAGGAGGTTGACCTTACTTTACTTACATTACGTATTTAAGTGTGCTGAAATAATATCTAACAATAAAAATGAGTTTTAGTTACCCACTTTTCCCCAGAATCCCCATTTACCCCCAAAAGGTCAAAAATTAATTTCTAATAAAAATTCAAAATTAATGCATATCCGCAGGTATTTTGGCGCACGAAAACTCAGAATTTCGATAAAAAAAAAAAACCATTAAGGAGGTGTAATAAAGTACTGTACTTGGTTTTTTTTGGGGGGGCGGTTGCCTAGGGGGTAGAAAATATTTTTATTGATATTAACAGTCTTAATGCACCAATAAGTTATTATTTTAGCACACCTAAATATATACGTAATATAAGTAAGGTCTACCTTCTGGGTTTTGATTTTTTTTGTTGAGGTATTTTCTTTTTAACGTATTTTAAAGTGTAATTTAAAGTACATCTTAATACATACCGTATGGTACCTCAACTTTCAATTACAAGACTTTTTTTTCCTGTGGTCCTGTGTAATCAAAGCAATGATCATAAAACGTTTTGACACAATCTTTAATTTCACTTAGGTTTTCAGTTCCTGTTTTTTCAAATTATTTTCTTGATCATGAAAGTTAAAAAAATTTCATCTCTGCGTTAAGTGAAAATCTGATTCAAATCCAAACTGACAAACTTAGCGTAACGGTAATTACATTGCACAATTAGCTTTTTAAAAGTGATTGCTAATTGATATCGATAACAACTTACATATCGATCAGCAAAGGGTTGCAGTTAGTAGAAATAGATATATGTACATATGTTGTAGATTAGTAAATAGTAGATTTGCTTTGCGCATGAAAGCAGAACAAAAAACAGAGCATTTGCAAAAAACACAACATTTTTGTAATTTTCCATTAAAAAAAATACGCAGAACAAGCGGGCTGCGATCCGCTAGCACCTCATCTGGTGAATTTTGAGAAAAAAAAATAAGCATCTAATAGGTCACAAATTGGTCATAATTGGTCAGTTAGTCCGATTAATTGGTCAGCAAGAGAACATTTTTTAAAAATATTTTTAAAAATTTCAAGGTCATCTTAATATTTTGGCACCTCATCTGGCGAATTTTGAAACAAAAAAGTGCGTATCTTATAGGTCACGAATTGGTCATAATTGGTCAGTTAGTCCGATTAATTGGTCAGTAATAGAAAGTTTTTAAAAATTTTTTGAAAATTTCAAGGTCATCTGAAGAATTTTGATATAAAAAAATATGCATCTAATAGATCACGAACTGGTCATAATTGGTCAGTTAGTCCGATTAATTGGTTAGCAAGAGAACATTTTTTCAAATTGTTTTAAAAACTTCATGGTCATCTGAGAATTTTGACACTTCATAAAAGGAAGTTAAGAAATCGATAGGATTTTTAATGCTGACAATTGGTCTGCAAAAATCTTATAAGTGGTCATGCATAGAACATTTTTTAAAAATACAAATGACTTTTCTATGATACAACCCATGCAGATACCTCGACTGTTATATCAGGTTGTCATGTAAATCAATTCATTTTTAATTACTATACTTATAATATGTTGTTACATGATGATTTAAAATTGGTCAGCCAAAACAAAAAATTGGTCAGGCGTATTAAATAAGATATAAGTAAAAATGTCTGCGTAACCTCAAACATTTCGGAAGTCTGATGTGATGATTCGATTTTGAGGCCGAATTCGGTTTCAGCGCAAAAAATTACTTCGGAAAACGATCTTTAAAAAATGTATTACTCGAATTTACCTCATTTAAGCTTGAGTTTTGGCCCGTTTTCGAGGATTTTCATTTTTCTGAGGAAAAATACTGGAACATCGAGACTAGGCAGAATATCTTCGTCTGTTTTCGGACTATAATGCTGAAGAATGTTAGACTAAGAAAAAAATGTATTCCTCGAGTTTACCTCACTTAAACCCAAATTTGCGCTGTTTTTTCGCTGTTTTCAGCGAGTTTTTTTATGTTACCAAGCTACCCAGCCACAGTTTCGCAAAACAACTATCAGCATCGTGTTCAGCACACCCGAAAGCCCGTATCTTATGCAGAATTATCTTTTGGGAAGAGTTATAATCCCTCGCAAACAAAAAAAAATGAATTTAATTCATAAATCGGACACTAGCGACCTCTAAGTATCAATATTTTTTAATGAAATTTTTCAGGGCTTTATTTTTTTACATAACACTAATTACTTTTCATAAAAACAACATATAAGTCGAAAACTCGATTTTTTTTGGTCACCCTAATGTAGATAAGTCAAAAATCCATTTTAAAATGAGTTTTAATACCTTTTTTTAGCATCAAAAATTGATATTTTTAAAAATTTTAAAAACTTTTTTTTCTTAAACTACATGAGACTCTCTATTTAATAAGATAACTGAAACAAAATTTTTCATCTTCAAATATTAAATGGGGACCGTTTAAAAAAAAAATGGAAAATTTTTTCATAAAATTTGTGTTTAACATCATTTAAGTCCACGAACGCACACAAATAAATCAAAATAGTGTATGAAAGATGTATTAGCCATTTAATTTTACATCGAAATGTCCTGGGTCGATCCAAATGTGCACAAAAACGGATGCGAATTCGTTTGTGCGCATTCCGTTTTTTGCAAGTAAAACGAATTCGTTTCGGATTTTGTTTTTTGTAAGTAAAACGAATTCGTTTCGAATTCGTAACAGACTTCAAATACGAATTCGTTTTTTGTTCGTTTCGAATTCGTAATGGACTTCAAATACGAATTCGTTTCGAATTCCGTTTTTTCGAGAGGAATTTCATACGAAAACGAGTTCGAAACGAATTCGTAACGAAATCCGTTTCGGATAAATAGTACGAAGATATGTTCGACGTCTCTGCGGATGCGTATTATCACATAGAGTAAACGTAGTGTGAAAACGACCCATGGTTAACCGAATTAATTGCTCTGATGGACGATTATGTCGACCATAAAATGGACGGAGCTTGCGGTAAACTTCGCGAACTGAACCATTATTTTCGAAATAAATTTGCACGATTTTGCAAGCGTTGTTCTTTTGTCAACCTGTTCATGATGAAATGGCAAACCAAACTGAACATAAGTGACATTAGAGTTGCCAGATTTGACCATAAAATGCCAGTTTTATCTCTATTCGAAAAACAAACCTCTAAAAAAAATACCCAGTACTATGCTTAAAATATTTTGAAAAGGTATGGAATTTTTTTTAAGATATTGAAATATTTCAACCCATTTATTCTCGACTAGCTCTCCACCATCTGTCCATTCCTTTAGTATCTCACAAGTCGCATAACTTTTAACACTCGTAAACTCATCAAATAGTTCGCTGTAATTAATTTTAATTCGACTCCTCTTTCCCATAATATATGTCAAATGTCTTCAACCTTATTCGAAGATGGCATTGTACGCAACAGTACCCATTCCATCACTTCAACCTCTTAAAATGCATTATCCAACTGATGTAGATAATTTAATGCAATTCTTATAAAAACTTTTGACACTATCTTTGCAGTTCCTGTTTTTTCTAACTCCGAAATTATTTTCTTGATCATAAAAGGTAAACAAATTTCATCTCTGCGTTCAGCGAATAACCAGCAAAAATTTGGGTTCAAATCCAAACCGAAAAACTTAGCGTCACGGTAATTACATTGCACAATCAGCTTTTTGATAGAGATTGCTAATTGATATCGGTAACAACTTACATATCGATCAGCAAAGGGTTGACGTTATTAGAAATAGACTGTAGATTAGTAAATAGTAGATTTGCGTGGCGCATGAAAGCAGAACAAAAAACAGAACATTTGCGAAAAACAGAACACTTTTGTAATTTTCCATTAAAAAAAAATACGCAGAACAAGCGCCTTAAAAACAGAACTGTTCTGTTAAAAACAGAACGGATGGTCACCGTAGATATAACAGTCGAGGTACCCGCATGGGTTGTATCATAGGAAAGTCATTTGTATTTTTAAAAAATGTTCTATGCATGACCACTTATTAGATTTTTGCTGACCAATTGTCAGCATTAAAAATCCTATCGATTTCTTAACTTCCTTTTTTTCGTCCTAATATGAAGTGTCAAAATTCTCAGATGACCATGAAGTTTTTAAAACAATTTGAAAAAATATTCTCTTGCTGACCAATTAATCGGACTAACTGACCAATTATGACCAGTTCGTGACCTATTAGATGCATATTTTTTTATATCAAAATTCGTCAGATGAGGTGCCAAAATCTTCAGATGACCTTGAAATTTTCAAAAAATTTTTAAAAACTTTCTATTACTGACCAATTAATCGGACTAACTGACCAATTATGACCAATTCGTGACCTATAAGATACGCACTTTTTTATTTCAAAATTCGCCAGATGAGGTGCCAAAATATTAAGATGACCTTGAAATATTTAAAAATATTTTTAAAAAATGTTCTCTTGCTGACCAATTAATCGGACTAACTGACCAATTATGACCAATTTGTGACCTATTAGATGCTTATTTTTTTTTCTCAAAATTCACCAGATGAGGTGCTAGCGGATCGCAGCCGAACAAGCGCCTTAAAAACAGAACTGTTCTGCTAAAAACAGAACGGATGGTCACCGTAACTATAAATGACATTTAAAAGTTAAAACGATAAACTGAGGTAGATAAGTAAAATATTTTAGGTTAGCATAACTATGCTGTAATTTTGACCTAAATAAAAATTTATATGATTTTTTACTTTATCTATTATCTGTTTTGTTTTTTGATTTTATTCAAAAATGTTTGAGGTTTTTCCTAAAATACAGTAAAATTTGAATTAATACTTAAGAATATTGAAATATGTACCTATGTATATTCCTAATTTGAAATAAAATACCCAAAGTTGTAAAGCCACTTTTATATATTTACCACACTGGGTGAGTTATACAAATTTTTTTTTGGGTTAGTATTGGAGTTCTTCAGACAGCTTCATACCTTTGGTATCGGGGAGCGTAATAACTAGATATTAAGTTATATTATTCGGAGAAATTGCTTTCCGCTGAAATAATTAGTTTTAGTTACTTTTTTGGAAAGTACATTAAAATACCTTTCTAACGCTCTCTCATATGAATAAGCTAGTTAAGATCCTACAAAGATTAATCCAATTTGATCCAGATCAAGATAGTTTGGCAGAATTAGGAGTGCAATATAGATAGTTGATTTTGTTTATCAAGGCAAATTGTGGAGTTTGGAGACTGCGTACATCAATTCTACTTTTAGGTCCTACCTACAGACGTTTGAACCGGCGCTAAAGAACGCCACGGTTCGCTAATTATCCCGGCTCACTTGGTAGTAGCCAGGGATATTTTCATTTGGCAAAATTACTGCCAAGATTTTTGTTTTAGCCAACAAGAAACAAGTTCTCAAGCTTTAGAGCAGCGGTGGGCACAAAAATATAACCAAAGAGGAAAACAACAACATCAAGCAACAACAAACGAAATCTTAAAGTTTTTTTTACTTTCATTTCCAAAATTACTATTAGCACAAAAAAAAAAAACAAATTACACTACAAACAAAAACAATTGCTACATTCGTCAAGACACAATGCGGCGCCGTCATTTATGCCTTTGTGTTTTGTTTTTGTTTTCATTTGAATTCAAGTCAACGCTGTGCCTCGATTGAAATTCTTCGAATTTTGTGCCTCGATAGCGTTGAAATTCTGGGAATTTTTTTTCGCTTGGTGTTGCGTGAATAACGGTTAGAGCAATGTGAGGAAATTGATGCACTAAGTGCCCTTCCCTGCTTTAGAGTATCTATTCAATACTGTCTTTTTTATTTCCAAATTCAACTTATTTATACTAATTCTAATTACCAATACATTCTTAAAAATAAGGGCTCCAATTTTCAGTGACAAGAAAATTGTGTTAGTAATTGTGACTTGTGGGATTTTATTATATCCTACGAAAAATCTAATTGCTTAAGTTCGGTTTGTACAAGAAATTGCCACGTAAGCAAATTCTTGTACGTCCATAGCTTTGCTTATAATCCCACGGGAATTTGAGTGCAGAGAAAAAAAAAAAATAAACAAAAGTCTGGCTGCGTTATATCGGCAGCGACTTTGTTTAGTAACCTTGAAGTTGAAATGTGATAAGTTTTTGAGCATTAAGCTATTTTATTTTATTTTTGCTATACTGCCGTACTAAGCGAAAAAGACGTATCTCAAAAAATTTCGTTTCGAAATAATTGATATTTTGTAAATGTCGTTTTATTCTTACTTTCTCTACGAATTTTTTAACTTATTTATGGCAACTTAAATATCATTTTAAGGTTATTTATTTATGACTAACTCAAAATATCGAAATTCCCTGCGTTTATACGCTTTTCATGAGATACGTCTTTTTCGCTTAGTATTTATAGCTTTAAAAATGTAGATACGTCTTTTTACTTTAATCTTGCCATATAAACTTTCATACAAAAGATATAATATTTTCTATCTTATAAAATACAGATAATATTAAATAAAAACTAAAATCAAATTATATTTTTAGAAACTATACTATATATGCTAAAATAAAGATTTTAAAAATTAAGCATACATGATTGTTACTTATGAAATCTCAAACCTTAAAAGAAGGGAGTTTTCTCGAAACGAACATGGTTTTTTCGTTCTTTTCGAAACGAAAACAAAGAAGTAATGACAAGAACTTGCAACGACAATGACAACGTGATCCAGTCAAGGAAGCTTTGCGTTTAATTCCCGTTATTTTTTTAATTTTTTTATTCGTATACGAATATAATAATATTTTTCTTTCGTATTTTTGAGATACGTCTTTTTCGCTTAGTAATTTGTGGTAAAATTGAGATAGAAGAAATTTTCTTAGTACATTTTTTATATGATTGAACTAAGATATCGGCATTTGGAGCATTTCATTAGACGCGTAATTTCTTAAGCTAACTGATACCATAACAATCTCGGATATTTTTTTTTTTGAGATACGTCTTTTTCGCTTAGTACGGCAGTATAGGTAAGTGTGTTTTAAAAAGAATTGTAGCACATGGTCGGATTTTATGTTTATTTGATATTTTACTTTTAATTTCAGGCGCTGTACTTGTGTGCAGCGTGAAAATATGAGTTTGGTTATTTTGCATCTGAAAATGCACAGGGGTGGAATATGCAATATGTCAGGTTATAGCAAAGGGGCGGAATGTGTAATGTATAAAATCATCACAAAATAATCACTCTTAATTTTAAACATTTATATTCACTTGGCACCCAAGAGTTGTGTAAATATTAGAGGTCTGCACGGATACCAAAAATTTACTCGTTTCAGTACTCGTTCACTTTTCTGTTCCTCCAATTACAAGTACACATTTCCTTTGAGTACCATAGCGTAAAGTAAAATAAGTTGAATAAGCTTCGTGTATGTGTACGCACAACAAAACTGAAGGTAATGAATCGAACTGAATGACGTGCTTTATTGTTTTATTTATTCGATGAAAGTGAGGAAGAGAGAATTCATTTATGCACCAAGGCGTTGCCAGAAGATTTAAATGCGCAACTTTTTTATTTATTTATCTGAAAACTAAAATAAAACGAATGTCCGGCACTATATTAATTTTTTAACATCATTGTGGATCTTCTTTTTGGTAGTTTTATCTTTAGAATGATGCTAGAAAAATGACACTTTTCTAACTTATTGATAAATATTTTTGGACCAAAATTTCAGACATAAGTCTTGAATAGTTATACTTTAATAATGTAAAAAAAATTTGGTCTAAGATGAAATGCAGCTTCAAAAAAAATTTAAAAAAATTTCTTTTTATTTTTCGAAAAACTCCCGAATGCCCTTAACAAATATTAAACAAAGATTTATATAGATTTTTGATATGCATACATATGTAAGTATATGCAAAAAGCTCAAGCTTCACAAAGAAACACTTTATGAATAAATTTATAAATCACTTTTAAAGTCTAATTCCACTGTACTTATCACATTTTAAAAATATTTACCAATGCTAGACCAAATTAAAAAAAAAATAATAAATAAATTAACAAAGTAACAAAGTGGCAACTTTGCCAACAATATCAAAAGTTATAATAAAGGAGAAGCAAATAAAACATGTTCACTTTAATATAATATTTCACTTTGTGTACATATGTATAATCTTACATGGCTCATATTTGTTTTCGAAAACTGTTTTTATAATATAACATAAATTTATTTAGAAAACAAAGACCTCACTCGCCTGCACACATCAAATTTTCACTGATCCTCACTAAACATTCTTACGCATGTTAAAGTGCATTACTGCGTAGTACAAAATATCAAATGCGTAGTAATCGCGCAACTTGTTGTACTCGCAGCATACATGCATATTATCCGTACACATGACGCATTCATCTACGTACAGTTGGTTACGAGTAAGAAGAGAAATTTATAATGATGGTAACAGTAACACAAGCAAACGCTATGTATACGCATTCAAATCAATAAAATTGACTTCGGTAACAGTTTCGTAAGTTAACGATTATACTTATGCAGACCTCTAGTAAATATTCCGAAGTGGTTGTTAAGTAAGCTCACCTTCAGCTGAAGCTGGAAACAGGACATTCTAAAAACTTAAATTTAAGCATTGCTAGCCGTTTAAAGTTCAGTTTTATTACAACTTTTTAATTTAATTTCATGCATAACTAATTAATTAAAAACAAACAAAGAAGTTGAAACCATAACGCACTGCCTTTTTTAACAAAATGTTTAATTGAGTGATGCAAAAGATTTTGTTTTATTTATTTATTGTAGTTAACGGGTGCAAAAAAGTGCAAACACACACCCAGCCCTTGGTGAAGCACACACTCGTAAACACACATATTTATTGTGTGTACATATGTATGGATATACATACATATGTATGTATTTTTGTTTGTATTTGTGTATTTATAATGAACAGAATACAAATATTTGTCTTTGGACCGCAAAAAAGAACGAACTAAATAATGGCGTACTGTGAACATTTTTAACACGACCACTCCGACCACAAATTCTACTGCCCCACATTCATCTCCTGCACCGAACTGGTCTCGCATTCGCAGTAGTGGGCCTGTTTGTCTCATCCCACTCTGCGTCTGACGCTAAAACGAAGCAGCGCAGATAGACAAAATATACCCTTGATTGCGGTCAAGCTGAAATAAATTGACCAAAAAATAGAAAAAATTAAAAAGAAGAAAAATGTTTACAGTTTACACCACAGTGAATGTATGAGTGAGCAAAGCGGAAAAAAGTCCATGATTTATTTTTGATTCGGATCTTTTTTGTTCCAACAAATCCCTGCTGTGACAAGCTTTCAAATACATACAAACAAACAAAATTTTGCAAACAAAGAAAGACGCCGAGGAGAAGAGCCCAACCCAATACCAGAGTAAAAACAACAAAAGCACTTTACAAATAGATGACATAATTCATGTTTAAACGTTTAAACAAAATGTTGGCCAAAAATCGTTTTGGAACTGAACATTGTTGATAAACTTAAATATTTTTTTGTTCTTCAAGAGTATTAAGCATACTTTATCATACAACATAACAGACAACATTCATACAAAAAATAATTGAAGTAAAGAATGAACTTAACAAGAAAAAAGGTCTTTTTAAATGATTCTGACCTCCTACTGAGGTCCATCAGACAGATACTACAATGGTGTACAACTACAATAAAAGGAAAATAATTCAGTCAAAGCCACAAAACTACAAACACTACATACAAATGTATCTATGTACTCAAATAAATAAGTTGTATTTAAATTAACAAGAGCTACAAATTTGCTTAAAGTTTGAGAAGAAAAAAAATTAATTTATATGTATATATTTGTCCATATATTAGTGTGGTTCTTATTTAAAGAGTTTGCGAATGTCTAATGCAATGCCCTTTCAATTGATTCGAAATAGGATAAAATGGATGTAAAATTTCGCCTAAGTCAAACTAATCGGGCTTTCATAATATGTTAGTAAAATTACAGATTATTAATACAATTTTTAGATAAAATAACTGTTATTTAAAAAAAGTTGTGAAATTTTGTAAAAAAACAGCCATATCTCACAATATATGGAACTGATTTTCATCTTATGTGTACCAATTTTATAGATTGTAAAATTACCATCCTTGTGATATCAATATATTCATTCCTGAAAAAGTTCCAAAAATTTGTTTATCCTATTTCGAACCAATTGAGAGGGCGTCCCCAAATGCTTTTCCTTAAGAACCAATAACTAAATATCAGTCAGGGTTAACCCTTAAAAATTTTAAAAAGTTCCTGCAATTCTTTTATCCTATTTTAAGAATATTGAGAGGGCGTCCGCAATATTTTTTTTCCTAAGGCCCACACTAATGTACATAAGGGGGTGATTGAAATATTTTTTTGTAATTTTTTAAGGCGGTACATATTGCGGAAAATTAAGTAATATTAAGGAAAATACTCAAGTATCCAGAAAGCAAGAACGATTTGCTCAAAGTAATTTGCAATGTTGCTTTTGTTACTTACTTTAAAAACAGTAGATTTCTTGGCAATTTTGAAAAAAAAAATTTACTAACGATTTTAAGAAAAAAGTTTTCCTAACCTTAAATTTCATTTGGCCCGCATGCCTTTTACAGCATTTGTTCCTCATTTTAGAACAAATCTACCCTACAATTTTTAGTGAAAACATGAAAGTCGATGAGATTTGCGCTCTCTAGCAATTTTGAAGAAGAAAATTCGATTTGAGACCACTGTGCAGCTCCCGATACATGTGTTCACTCATATAATGCCTAGAATATGTAAAAAAAATCGAAGCGATTTAAAAATGGTTCGGTCAGAAAGTGTTCGGCTTGTAAAAGAATGTCTCTATGTAATACTACTAAAAACTGTAAATATGGAATTAAGAAAGAACCTCTGGGGACTTTTTTCCTTTTGATGTACTATAAATTACATCCCAAATAATTTTCCCATTCAAATTTTTGTTGTAACTCAACTTGGCAATTAAACTTGGTTAAAGGCCACCTTGGCGTATTTATGTATTATTTTGTTTGAATTCAAAATTTTTGATGGATATGATTAAGACCAGTATGTAAGTATGTATATTTGTTCGTCGACCTAAACATTAGAGCGTGCCAAGTACTAGAGTTTTAGTTACTTTGAAACTTGCATAAACTATATTTTAAAAGATATCAATTGCTATCTTAAGAGCTGACCGTGGAGAACTCGTACACACGTAATAAATGAGAATGCGATGCACAATGCAAAATAGATAAACACATTTCATCATCCACAACACCATTCCAGCGATGCACACTGTTACAGACAGGGCACATAATGGATATGATAAAAGTTATACAATTTTCTGCGGTCTAGTCGAAGTGGTGGAACCCTACATTGCATGTTACAAATATTCGGTTCAGTATTCTATTCTGATTTTAATGAAATCAAAAAGAAATTGTTATCTTTATGCTTACATTGTAAGCAAATTGAATTGAAATAACTTGAAAATGATACATTCAAGCTTTATCGATGGCCAAAACATCCTGAATTTGCATTCAACATCCTGAGTAAAAGCTTTTGAAAAGATAAATTCTGCTACTACAGACAGTGAATCAAAAGTGGAATCGTTACGAAAAAGAACTTAGATATGCTTAAAGCATAGCGGTGAGAAATTTGTATGAAAACATTTTTTTTAAAAATATCTTTACTATAGAGACTCAATAATAGGCTTGAACAACTGCTAAATACCAGTAAATTAATAACTATCCTTTAAGAGATCCACGCTCAAAAGTGAAAAATTAACGATTTGAAGATATGTATGCGCTATTGAAAAAAGTTATTCAGGGAACGAACGACTTCCCTCTGGTCTAACTTCACCAGTTTTTAACTTTTAATTTTTTCTAGAGTAAAGTGATCCCTATAAATATTTTCGACATTTATAATTAGGTACCTGGAGACCGATTATTACTCGGTCGTCAATCTAATTTTAACAAAAATTTTGTCTAGTTCCGAAAATCCCGACATTGCAGTTTAGATTAAAATAAAAATATCACCACTTTTTACGAAAGCAATACGTTTTTCTATTGACTTAAATTGACAACTCCTGTCGGATGATCTAAATGTTATCTCTGGATGACTCTATACATCACATTAATGTTTGTCTTTAGCGGTAGCATCTCATAAATTCTTATCAAAATTGTTAAAACAACATCGAATCAAATTTTCGGTTTTTGAAAAGTGTCACGCAAACTTTTCTAACCATGCCCACTTTTTGTAAATTATATTCGTGATCGTCATCCGCATCCCAAATTTCATAATATATTTAATAACTTGCGAGATGTGCTCAAATTAGTTGGTAATTTATTTTCGACCCAATAGAAACTTTTGGCAACCAAAATTCTTAAAACTTTTGAAAAGTTTTGAAAAAATCTATAAGAATCGAAAAGTATAGATAAACATCGAAAAATCATTGACATTGACGAAAAACTTGGAAAAAGTCTACAATATTTCGAACAGCATAGTAAAGTAAAGAAAAACTTCGAAATAGCTATTTTTGAACAAAAAGTAGTTAAAGTCCAATAATTTATTCCAGAGATATTGGCAGAAGAGTCTTTTTTTTTTGTCTGCAGCGCCATTTTTGAGACCTAAGTGTCTCCACATTAAGCTTTTTAGGCCTGTTAACTAATCTCGTTTCTTAATATCACTTTAATAGGAGATTTTAAAAACTGCGATTATATTTATTGAGTGTTAAGAAATCTCAGTTTAAAGAAAAATGCAACACATAAAGTCAGTTGTGAATTGTTCATATAAGTAGTTTAAATTATTATATGTATTTGGCAAATGACAAAAATATTTCAGAATCATTCGATTACTGTAATGATTGGAAGGATTGTAGCTTAAATTTTTTATCCATGACTCCTTTTTTCTTTTTTTTACAATGGCACTCTGTAGCGCATACGACTACATTTTCGGTATTTTTTGCTTCATATAAAAATAAATTGGAAGTCGATTGACAGCTTTTCTAGAACTTAAGTAAAGCCTGCAGCTTGTACTCGTCGCTGCAGAAATCTGTCCTTGCAACATTTGCCAAAAGAGATCATAGGCAATTGACTTTCTTTTTGTAAAGGTTCGATCTAAGCAGAAATGCAGAAAACATCTTTTTATTATGCTCATCAGAAACGTTCAAACCAAAGGGATTTTGGTAAGGTGAATATGGAGCAGTAAGGCAGCGTTAAGGTTAAATCGACAAAGTTGAACACCGCCTATTTTTCTCAGCAAGTTGTCTCGTGCATTTTACACTTTTTAACTAGTTATTGGCCCTCTTAAGAAAAATAAATGCAAAATATTTTATATTTACTCAATTCAAAATTTTTGATTGAATTATTTGAAGTAGACGACTTGCACATTAATAGCCGATTACACGACAAAAGTTATCGATACTTGTGACTAATCGGCGATTAAACTACGATTTAATTGAGATAAGTTAACAGGACTTGGTGAAACAAAAATAAAAGCAGCACTTCAGTTGTCAAAAGTAATCACGGTGTGCTTTAACCAAGTTTAAATGCAAGGTTGAGTTACAACAATAACTTGAATGGGGAAATATTTGGGATGTAATTTAGAAGCAACATAGATTGTTTTTATTTTGTGTTTGCCTATGTTTTAGCATGGGGCTTAAAAATAGGTGTTACACAATTTGAGCTTCCCATGTACAGAAGCAAAACTGTCCGGATGTTCTGCATTTCCATAGTAATGCTATTAAAATGAATAAGCCAACAGCAATTTCAGATATATTTTTATTTGATTTATTTAACTAAACATTTTTTTTCATATTTAATGACAGAAACCGATATATAATTCAGTTCTTAAAAAAAAATTTGCAATAAACAAAAAATTCACAATCCGGACACTTCTGCACATTAGTGCTTTTTTTTGTAATTGTTGCCTAATGGTAATAATTTCACATACTTTAGCATTTGGTCCAAAGCCCTTTATTTTTTAACATGCTCGCAATTCCTTTTAGCATACTTTCTAGTTTTCTATTATTTCGTGGTCAATTTTCTGCAATTCTCTCTGTGGTCTTTCCCAAAGTTCGTGAACGTTTTTTGGAGGATTTTCATAAGCTCCCAGCTTTCTTTTAACAATTGCCCACAAATTCTCTATCGGATTTAGATTCTGGCTCTGCGCAGGCCATTGCACAAGTCAATTCTCACCAAATGTCCGATGTGCCATCAGGTAAAACAGCCCCAGGCCATTATCCGTCCATCGCCTTGTTGCATTATTTCCTTCACCTGATGCTTTTGAATGCGCTCAATGCCGGTAATACTCCATTCCATATGATTGATAACGGTTGATTTTTTTTTCATCGCTCCAACTAACCCGTTTCCAGTCATTGATAGTCCAGTTTCTGTTCTACTTGCAGAACTTCAAGCATCGTTGTACATTTTTATTTGAAAGAGCCAGTTTGTTTTGTTTGGAGTAAAAGATGCCAGAAGAATATGATTAACAATATTTTATTGCGCCTATTCTAAGAAGGCTACAAGCCGTGATTGATCTTCGTGGTGGACACATCAAGTATTGAATTTCTTTCTATTAGTTTAATAGTTTCTTCATTTATTCCTTACATTTTGCAAAGGATTATTCGACATCATGAAATGGCTATGGATTTTATTTATGTTCCATCAATTTTTCTTTTTGTTTATATTAACCCATCGTCAATGAGATTCGAAAATTTTACACGGCCAATGAGGTGGGGTGTGAAATACCCCAAGAGTTTTTTAATTATATTTAATGAAATATGGCTATTAATTTTTTTTCCAAATATATTTTATAGTGTAATATAATGTACAGAATTGATTTTAATAAATAACCAACTAAAAAAAAAAAATTCTTATATCAATTTTATTAAAAAAAATTCGAAAGGCACATTTTTGGTGAGAGTAAAAATAACATTTTGGCAAAATTTACATTTTTGATTACAGTTTTACATTAATAATAAACTTTTATACTAAATATACTTTAAAAACTTTACTAACTTTACTTTAAAAAATATACTAAAATATAATGTTTCTACAAAAAAAGCATAAAAAGAAAAAAAATTAAATTTACTAGTATTAATTACATGTGCTGAAATTGTAACGCAGACAATGAGGTGGGGTGTGACATACCCTAGCTGTGTTTGTCTGCTTCCCTATCTGCTAACCCCACCTCATTGACGACGGGTTAAATAATTTCTTTTTTGTTGTCCAATGAGGATTTACTAAGAGATTTGAGTAAAAATTTATACATTTCTTATTTTTATTCAGTATGAAAGTGAAAATTGTATTTCATAATTAATTTTGCAAACAGTTACTTGGCAGACTGTACATAAGAGCTGTTCAAAATAAAAACTTTTTGATTTTTTCACGATGTGTCAGCAGATTGCAGTAGCCTTATACATATGTCTTGGCAAAGCTTATTACTAGGATAAAGGTTAATATTGAAAACTGGATTAGCATCCTCTGTATTAAGTAAACAACCCATTTACCAAAATATTGATTTAAAAAATGGTACAAGTTACAGACGTTATAAAATTTTTCAACAAAGTGGGTATGGTTTTCGGGAAATTCAAATCCATGATATTTTTTCTTTTTTTTCTATATTTCTTATAAAAAAAATTGACAATTGACCGGACAAAAGTAAAAAAGTACCGATTTTCCACATTCAAGCTGCAACACCTCAAATATTATGTCACCTCCGATCCCATGGTACATCATTTTTTATGTATTGTTATTTGCTTAAAAGAAAGCCGAAACCGCATATCATTTTATTTCAAAACCAAGATATCTGCATTTTTCTAAATTAACAGACCTGATTGTTTTCAAATCGGAGTTGACAAATTTGCATATTAAGGTGATTCAAAATTTTTTTTTTTATTTCAAACAGTTACTATCAATCGGGAAATTCAAATCCGTGATTAGTTTTTTTTCTTCTTCTTTTTTTCTTACAAAAAAATTACAAATTTACCAGAAAAAAATGAAAAAATTCCGATATTGTACTTTAAAGTTGTAAGATCACCCCATATTTTCTTTCCCGTCGATCCCGTGTTACATCATTTTTAATGTACTGTATCATTTTCTTATTTCAAACCCAAGGACTTCGACTGAGGCGAATTTTGTCAGAAAATGTTCGTCTTGTAGAGCTTAAGATTTATTCTAACTAATTTTGAGTAAGAGAGGTAAAATAAATCCTAGTTATAGAGGCACCAAACTATTTCTGATAATTTTTCAATCGACAACAATAAAGTAACTTCGCTAAAGTTCAAATGAAATCACGTGTTAATGTCAGTCATAAATACCATAGAATTGGTTTATTGTATAAGTAGACTTTTACATTGATTTCTAAGAAACAATGATGTACATTGTTGGCATATTCTTAAAGTCGGTATCTTATTTTACTTCGAGCTATAGAGGTAATTCGTTTCAAATAATCGAGTTGTAAAGGCAGTAAGATCAAACATTGCTATGTTCGAGATGCAGAGGTCAAATTTATTTTTTCGAGTTATAGAGGGAAAATATGTACTGAATTTACTTGTAGGGAGTCACTAATTATTTCGACTTATAAGTAGAGGTGTCAGATTTCGAGAAATGGAGGTTTTGGGGCTTGAAGGGAAGGGAACATAACATTTTTTCGAGTTTGGGAGGTTTTCGACTTATCGAGGTTCAACTTATAGAGGTTCCACTGTATATAATACAACTTAAACTAGTTTTTATTCAAATTATTGAAATTATTTTTAATAAGCTTTACCGTAAGTTTAAAAAAATATTTTTGTATAAAAAACCACGAAGGGGCTAGTGTGGACAATTGAAATGGGGCCTGTGTGGACATGTCCACACTAACCCCAATTGCATTTACTTTAATTATTAGGTAGGTAATGTGAATTGCAATTACATTTATTTACAGATGGTGCGTACTTACAAACGGAAAACGGATCGTGCTGATATATCGGAGAGTTTGGTGGCGTTGGCAGTTAAGGATGTCCTTAGGAATAAATTATAAATTCGAAATGCAGCATTTCAATACAATTTAACAAAATCAATGCTCCATAAGCGCGTTCTAAAGTTTTTTTTGAAAATTTTTGATACATTTAGTAAAGACTTCGTTCTGCACAACAACGAATAGAATTCTGTTAATCATGGATAACACAGGCCTACAAAATTTGGCAAAGTTATTTTACCAGAAACCAGACAATACTTTTCCGATGTATTTTGACGTGCTGAATCCAAATCCGGGGTCAGAATTGCTCTATTGGCTCAGGTTTCCGAGATATCCTAACCTGAAAGTGCTAAAAACACTGTTTTGGCCTATATATAGTTTGAATTTTGCAATGTAGGCCTATGTAATCATATGAACCGCGTTTCGATCGAAGCAATATTTTTTGCGTTAGCCAATGGAATCGTGCTACTAACATTTCCGCCTCATTGTTCCCATCGCCTTCAGCTCAAAACAGCAACAAAGATTGCATTTAGTGACTGGATGAGGAATAATCCTGGCAAGGATATATGTAAGTACTTAGAATGTGGCCGAACTTGCCAATGAAGAATTTCATAAAAGTTTTACTTTTGACAATATCACCAGCTCCTTTAAAAAATCTTGGATATGGCCTCTAAACAGCATCTTTTTCCTCAATGAAGATTTTGGTGCTGCATTTGTTACCGATCAACCTGAGACAATACCTCATCCATCACAAGAAGATGTTCCAAATATTGCAGGATCTATTTCAAACGATCTTGTAATTGGTGAAAATCCGCCAGCACAAGCAATTTCCACGACAATTGAAATGAGTTCAAAAATCGTCTGACCTTTTGTAAAAGCTGGTTCAAGAACGTCTCAAAATCGACTAAAACGAGAAAAGTCATCAATTTCTTACCGAAACACCTGAGAAAACAAATGAAAAAACGCTTAAAAGAAAAAATGCAGCTTCAATAAGTTCAAAAAAAAAAATGTTCTAAATAACTCTTTATTGGAATCAGAGGAAGAGCACGGACTTGATGAAATCGATGACGACAGCAATGAACCAAAGTGGCAAAGATGCCACAACCACATAAACTGCCGGGAATTTCTCGATCAGCACGTTATATCAAATTTGATATAAATTTCTCCAAGTATAACATGGGAAAGAAGTGAATTTTGAAAAAATATATACATATATGGGACGTTCCATGTTAACCGGGACAGTGGTCTGCCCAAAATTGACCGCAGCGGAAAAACGTTTTTAAGGTGTCCAAATGTTCATATGCTCAAGCTTTCATATGAGAACGGGTGTTTCGAATTTTTTTTTTAAAGAAATGGCGACCATAGAACGGCGCCTACATATAGATATCTATGTATAAATAGGCAGTTGGTAAAAAGCCATAATCATATGTAGTGTATACTTTTTTTTTAAATAGTAGGTGGTGCCACGCCCCTGACTTAAAATACATTGCCACGGCTAAACTAAAACACCAGTTTTAATAAAATTTGGTTTGAAGATAGACTGAACCATAAGAAAAGTAATTTGAAGCTCTAAGTTCTTGAATGGAGCGTGGCATCACACTTATAAGGAAAAAGCGCTGTTTCGCTGCACTCAATTTTGGGCAGACCACTGTCCCGGTTGACATGGAACGTCCCATATATATATTTGAACTCTTTCTTTAAGTTTTTGTTTCAAATTCAAATGTAAGCTTTTTTTTAAATAATTTAAAAATGCGTTTATGAAAAAAAAGGTTGCAACTATTAGTGCAATTATGAAGGTAAAATGTATAAGAAATCGCTAAAAATGACTTTATTACAAAAACTAAATATCTGCATATACAATTTATGCCCATGCTAGCCCTCCTCTCTCCTAAGTAAATCTGAAATCAAAACAAAACGAAAAACAAGAAGAGAGATATCGCTGCAGTCGCAAAAACCTTATTTTTTGTGTACATAACCTGAAATATTTCAGAATTCATATATGATGGGCCAGATTCGGATTCAGCACAAAAAATTACTTCGAAAAACAACCCTCAGGAGCCCAAAAACATTCATCACATATTCATTCACATACCTTTTTAGTAAAATATAGATTTTTCATAAAATTGACATGTAGAACTAAAATGCTTCGGCGCCACTTTTTAAAATTGAGGTACAGAGCTGCGTTTGCTTGAACATTTTCTTCATGCCATAATCTGGATTTTTCTGCAACAGCACTTCAAAAACAAACATTTAAAAAAAATGTATCACCCTTATGTACATGGGACTTAAACATACCACATCCAACACTTACACTTGACCCAAATACACCACATCCTTAAAATTAAAAATTTGTATTCTTTTAGTAAAAATTGTATTTATATTTCAAAATGAAAAAAAAAATATTCATTAAATTTTCAAATTTTAAAAAGAAAACTTATAATTCTGAATAAATAGTAAGCTCGTATAATAAAATTATTGAATTATTTTCGGACTCCACATACCTATGTATGTCCTTAGGACTAAGTAAAACTTAAAGTAGGTGAAAAAAGTCAATTTAGCCAATGGCGTGGCAACACGCTTGATATAGGCTATGGCCCATAATTATAGTCGCAAAATTAAGTTTAAACCTGGTTTTTACCCAAAATCGAAAATACAGAGTGATCTCATTAAAAAAAAGAAAAACTTGCATTAAATTATGAGAAAATTTCAAAAAATAGATAACCCTGCGTTATTGCCACAAAATATTATAGACACAATGAACAAAAAGAATAATAAAAAAAAATCGAATATATGAGGCAGCGTAGCGTAATGGTTAGGGCTGTGAACTCATAGCCCACAGTACGTGGGTTCGATTCTCGTCAGAAAAGATGCTTTTTTTCTATAAGCACGTTTTAAATTTAGAAAACGTTCTTTTAAATATTTACAACCAGGCTTTAAAGTAACATTTATTTTCATTGATATCAATAAAAAAACATTTACATTTACGAGAATCGAACCCACTAGGGATGGGTAAAATCGATAAGAAAAAATATCGATATGCATCGATAGTTTCTCCAAATTTATCGATTTCAATCGATAGTACATCGATAAGACCAAGAATATGTTTTTATATTTCTATTTGAAAAAAGTATGCCAAGAAGGCTAAAGAATGCAAAAAAATCGATAAGAAGAAGAAATCGTTAAAAAATCGTCCAGGTTAAGTCGGGCAGGTTAGGTACCTGCTGTTAGGTTTGGGAGGGGAAGGAACTCGTCCAGGTTAGGTCGGGCAGTTCCTGCTGTTAAGTTTGGGAAGAGAATGAACTCATCCAGGTTAGGTCGGGTAGGTTAAGAATATTTTTCTATTAGTTCAATGTCGTGTCTTTAACACACGGTCAGTTTGGTAAGTGTTTTCGCTTATCAGATTGGCAACGAGTAAATGTGAACATATAAATCTAGATAATATTCTGCAAAATTTTAACAAGAAATATAATGTTTATATTTTGTACATCAGTATTATGATAATTGCTTGTGTTGAGTCAAAATGCATATATTATATTTCAAAATAAATCAGTTCTTATCGATGTCGATGTTTCGCAAAGAGACATCGATAGTTATCGATGATTGACTCACATCGATGTCTATCGATAGTTATCGATTTTACCCATCCCTAGAACCGACGTACTATGTGCCAAGAGTACACAGTCCTAACCATTTCGCCACGCTGCCCTGTACTTTCGAGTTTTTTATTATTCCTTTTGTTCACTGTGTTTACAATATTTTGTGTTAATAACGCAGGGTAATCTATTTTTCAAAATTTTCTCATAATTCAATCCAAGTTTTTTATTTTTTTATGGGGTCACTCAGTATTTTTGAATTTCGGGTAAAAACCAGGTTTTAACTTAATTTTGCGACTATAATTATGGGCCTATATATTTTTTATCTACGGAAACTGTACAATATGTATTTCTTACCCACAAAATCAAAAGTTAGGAATTTTTGGGCTCATAAAACCAAATAACAAACTTGAAAAAGCGATATCCTTAAAAATAATTAATAGCTTTCAAACAGTATATAAGTTTTTATTACGGTATTTCTGTTGTATGTACATTACATTAATTCTCAAATTGCAGTCTTTTATTTAACTTATTACCTTTCATTTGAAAACTTTTTTACTAGATATTTTTTGCAACATTTTTTTTTTCAATAAATGAATATTTTCAGTAGAAAGTGAAGGAAATTAGTTCACTGTCATGTCCATTTCATGTCATGTCCATTCTCTTAATCGGAACTTTAAACCCCAACAATTCTGTAACGAACAAGAAAAAAAGGTTAAAGACAGAGTTTTTTTAGGAATGTCTTATCATTACATGATATCTCAAATCATGCTAAAACTGATGACCATATAAAAGAAATCCTCACTTTTCATTTTACAAAACCGAATGAAATGAATGCTACATTTTGCTCAATAGATTTTTCTTCTTCGGCCGTACAGTTGATCACTAGGTGTTGTTGGTAGGGTAGCCTTGAGGTTGGAGCGTAGGAAAAGCCCTTCTCTAGCGTCAACCTTCATCAGGCTTTGATCATATTCTATACTTATACTTTAACAAACAGTGTTTCTGCGCTAACCGAAATTAGTGAAAAATATATTTTTTAATGTTTTGTATTGCAATTTCTAAGGCAAAAAATATTCTTGGTTTAAAAATTTGCCATATCTCATTTTTCATTAAAGTAAATGCACAAAACATAAAAGATAAAAATCGGAGAAGTCAGGTGAAATTGCAACTCATGCAGACCTCTAGCACGCACACTTGTTGTGACGTCAGGCTATAGGACTTACTGTCAAGTATTGGTCAGTAGCAGTAGCACGAAAAAGAATGATACAACGAAATGAGTAAACTTCGTTTGTACGAGAAAACCCCAGCAAAATAAAAGAATATTTCAAATAACTTTTATTTTTCAATGCAAACATCAAAAGTAGCAAAACCATCCAAAAGTAGCACATTTCGAGTGAAAAGTAGCACAGCCTTGCAAAAGTAGCACTTTTGCTACTTTAGTATGCCATCTGGTAGCCCTAACCACAGCGTCTCTTATTTCTACATCCTTGAAATTGACATTTGGTTTATTGCGTTTTTAAATATTGACTATTTAAGTATTCCTCTAAACGCGAATAAGTCTCGAAAATTGTGTAAGCTGAGAACATTTTCGAGGAGAAAGTTTACGAAACCCTCGAAAGTTTTCGAGGCAAATTTGATGCGATGCTGTTTGTCGCAATAATTTACTGCCAATTTAATAATTCTTTAAAAATGTGCACATAAATTTAACAACGATTTATAAATATGCAACGCTGGGCACCGTCAACCAAATGATTAACTTTGTTAATCGCTAATCCGTTACTAAAAAGGTTAACTTCGTTAAACGTCAAAGCGTTACATTTCGGAAGACTTTATCCGTTAACACGTGATAAAAATTGCTCACCATTGTCGTTGCTGCCTCCGCTACTTACGTCGTAACGCCTCTTCTACCTTTTTTTTCATTAATTTTTTTACTACATCCACTCGACTGCTATCATACGATCCCAGCCATATCAACCGGAACGTACTTGTTGTCAGAACCTGTTTTTCCCGGCGCGGCGAGGTGTGTGCGATTTTCTTTTTGGTAAATATTAGGTATTGAATTAACGATACACGGACTTGGTGAAATTGAACGGAAGTTAACGAGTCCGTTAACGTTTTTTCAAGTTAATCCGTTAGTCAAAATGTTAACTTCGTTAATTAACGATTAACAGATTAACGAGTTAATGCCTAGCTATGTAAATATGTGTATTAAAAGCGCGATTCTCAGAATTTTTGTTTGTTTTCCTATTTGTGTTTTGTTATTTATTTATCAACTTAATTCTACCTATTTGGACACATTTTTTTTCTTTTTGGTGAGACACATTTTTTTTTAGCGGTAACACTGATGAAACTTTCTAATTGCCATTCCTCATTCGCTTGCACGTTTGCATAAATTTGGGTGTTCCCTTAAACAAGCTCGAAAGCTTTCTGGGCTTACATGCTTTTCGAGTTTTCGGGGTAAGTGCGCAATAATTTAGAAGAAACGATACATTATTTTGAAGCAAAAGAACTAAGCTTTTTAGACCTATAAAAAATAGGCTAATTAGGAAAAAATGTTTGGAAATATTTCACAAAAATTATCACATCTCCTAAACTATGTATATGTCAAATTTTAAATGTGTTTTCATCAATATTGTAGCTCATTAATTTATCTTTCATATGACACCCATATTTGGTCTAGGGATTTCCAACTACGTACCGCTTATATCGTTGCATTAATATCTATCCAAATTTATGCTACGCAATTTTATTATGTTTTGGTAGCGTGCGCCATTGATAGTTAGGCGAGTGCTTGATTCGCTTTTGAAGAAGTACCTACGGTTCGATAATTCATCCAGCTCATAGAGTGCACCAAACTGCGAACTTTTCTGGACGTTATGGTGAGTGAAGATTATTGGATTGTCCTCACTTCAATTACGAAACTCTTGTTAACCGAAATGGTTGGGTAAGAATTTCTCAAACGGGCCACTTCTAAGCCCCAAGTGCTAATTTTTTCACGAAACTTTATTATATAGATAGTGGTATATGCTAGAAATCAAAACTGTGATATTATTTTATTTTTATTTTTTTTTTGTTGTTGTTATAGGCACTTGAAATCGGGGTACCAAATTTTTTTCAAAAACTCATAACTTTTGAACGAGTTCGACGACTTTTATAAACTTAACTGTGTTCGATTTGTATTGAATTAGAGTGAAAATGATATTGTTTTCAATTTAAAGTGATATTTTTTTTCAGTGTTTAAAATACGTTTATTTATTAAAAGTTAATAAAAATCAGCTTTTCCTGTCCGATAGAAAGCTAAAAAAATATATATAAATGTAACAAACACTAAGGCACAATATTCCGTTGAGAAAAAAAAAAAATAGATCGCCCTTGACGTAATTTATATAAATATATTTGTAACTCTGTATTCTTTAAATTTTGTGTACTTTTCTACATAATAGTCCAGCAGAAATAGGGTTTGAACAACAAAATAGTTCGTTACAGCAATCTGACAGCGGAATATTGTCGAACAAGCTCTTGTAAAAGAGGACAAAATAAGTCCAACTGACATCAGCTATCCGGGGTTGAATGGGGTGCATTTTTAGAGGTCATACACAGTCTTACATTATTTCTGGCTAAACTGTGCATCTTATCAAAAAGAGTTTAATGCAAGAGTTGTAGGAAATAAGAAGATCTACAATCTTTGTCGTGATCATTTTCACCTTAACCTCAAAATTTTTCGAAAAAATGGCTGAAAACTGGTTTTTTAGTTTTTAAGTTTTTCGGGCCTTCAGAAACACTTTTCTCGCACATTTTTCATCTCGTTGAAGCGGTAATGCCTAGTTGTGTGTATTTGTAGCAAAATCCTTCACACAATGAGTTTTCTTAGCGCGCACATTTCGCCGCTTATATTAACCATAAATTTCACGAAGTACTCTTTGAGTTTCAACAGTTGAGCACATCGCATTTTAAATTTATCAAACTTCCACGAAAAAATAATCAGGATTGTGAACCTGAAATGGTGACGTGTTTTTAAAAACAGGAGAGTTCTTAATGTGCTTTGCCAAAACACAAAGCGAACAATAATTGCGTGTTGTTGTGAGTAAAAAAAAAATTATCCTGAAACATTAAACTCGATATAAGTACTTAGCAGTCGCAATTTTAAGGACGCACTCTAAATGTTATAATTCACATTAATTTTACGTGCGCTTACCAACCAATGTAGACCATCATTTTGAAAGCAGGGTACATTTCAAAAAATAAAGTATATGAGCGAAATTTAAGTTAGAATCACGGCAACGGCATAAAAAAGAAAATAAGTAAAGCAATAAAAAAGTACAGAGTAGAATGTACAAAAAGCGCTAAAAGGGACGTTATACAGGAATCGTCATAAATTGGAAGCGACTTTTTGTCCCGTAGGGAATGCTCTCGAATGAAGTGGAGTATGCGTTTCTTTTATTTTTTTTTCTTTCTTTTTCCACTTTTACCTCGAAGATGTTGCATCGTTACTGTGCAGTGCAGTAAAGGATAACATTCCAGACGAACCAAAGGACAAATGCAAAGGATAGGCAAGAAAAAACTGCATGCAAAATAAAAAAAATCGTATCATTTGCATTCCAGCTAGTTGCTGTTGCTGTTGTTGTTGATATAATTATATTGCTAAAGAAAGCGATTCGGAGAAAAAGTCATTAGGACCTGAACTTAAAATTGGTTCGTGCCTAACGACTCGGAAAATTTAAAATAAAAAGTTACGCCGAGCTAATTAATCCTCAGGCAGATTTGGTTTCTGTTGTTGCAGTTGCATTAAGCCTGCATCAATGTGATTGTTACTGCCTGGCCGTTGGAATTGATACCCTTATATATATATATGTATATAACTGCCCTAAGGATAACTTCTTTATTGAATTTTAAGAAACTCTTTGGACTGCATAAATAGCTTAATCAATTTCAAATTACGAAATAAAACAGAAAATATTGTTTAGCTTTGGAAAATAATTTCGTTAAGATATGAACAGATACGGATGCTAATCTTAATAGAGTATTGCACTCTCAAAAGAAATCTTACAAGCGTTTGTTATTGTTCTTAGTCTGAGGCAGTAACAACTAAAAATATAAATAGATATAAAATTCAAAAATAAATTGAAAAAGTATACATGTCTGCCATTAATTGCCGTTCTAAATTTCTGTCAGTTCATTTTATAACCAAAAATTAAAGTTCAATAGAAAATTCAAAGAAAACATTTGAACATGACATCATATAAATTGTTTCATAAGTTTTTGGATAAATTAATAATTATGCATTGAATGCTTGCCAAACGTTGCTTCAGAAACGTGTGTTTTTATTTATGTATGTATGTATGTGTGTGCAAGAGAATGTTATTGTTTGAGTGTGCATATTCCCATATGACTAATGTGCATGTTAAATAAACATCAGTTCAAGGAATACTGAATCGATTTATTGCAATCTTGCAGATTAAGGCTATTTATGTAGAAATCAACATTATTATTTCCATGCCAATGGACAATGTAAATTCCAATATAATGTTGTATTTGCATATTGATTACGAAATAATCTTGAACACAACATGTAATGGAATTAGATTAAATCTTCATTTGGTGGCTGTAGGAGCAGGGCCGGACGAATACGTTTGGGCGCACAAGGCAAAGTTATTGCTATTGCGTCTTTATTGGCTAAGCTAGACATTTTTCCAGCAGTGCTAGACTTTTCCCCAAATATCGAATTGCCATTATGTCGTATGAGTGAATTTTAATCGCATAAATATTATAAGCTCAACGAATTGCACATAAAAATTAATTGATAAAAAGACAAATAGTTACCACAATCATATGTATCGAAATATTTTTTGTCATAGAGTCGTACTTTCCAATAAAAGCTTAACGTCACAAAATACATCTAAGCTCACAATCAGTAAGGTTTGCCATTTCATCATGTAAAGGACAGCAACAACGTTTGTAAATTTTCTAAATTCCCAAAAATGTTAATATTAAATTAACTTAAAATTCACATGGTTTATTGAAATTATGACATATATTGGCTTTCAAGTTCATGTGAATTGATGCCTCTGGACTACCTTGTTTTAGATGCATTAGGTCCATATCTTATGCAGATAAGTGAGTGCAGTTAGATCATTTGGAAGCCCACGTTTGCAGCATTATTCCCAATATATGAGCCCATATTGAAAATGGACCCCCAGAAGGCGCTACATATGTATATTCTGGTCAGTCACGGCACTCATATGCCCAAAATTTTCTAATAAATTTTTTTGTACAACAATGAACAGTAAACTTTCAAGTACACTAAGAAACCGATTTGTTTGAATATATCAAATATTTTTTTGATATAGAGCAGGGGTTCTTAAACTTATGTAATCCGAGGACCCCCTATCGAGCTAAATGTTTTTTGCGGACCCCATTCCATCCGTAGACATTTGACGTTTTTCCTAAGCTTACTTTCTGGCTTTCTAGCCAACCGTTCGGTTTTCACCCAGACAGTCTGGTTTTTGAAAGGCTTGTCCGGTTGTCAAACTCAATCAGACATAAAATGTCCGGTTATCTGATGAGGTTAAGGAACGAAGTCTTATTATTTTGCTTTAATTTTTCCGGCTCTCAAAGGTATTTTCCGGATTTGAAGGTCCAAAAGTTGACACTGCTTTCCAATAAATATTGACGCTCATACCATTACTATATCTCTCTGTATTTTAACAAATCTTGTGCATTTATAGAGGCAAACATTTTTTATTGGGATTTTCATGTAATGTAAATCTAAATGTAAAACTCAAATGAATACAAATTGTGGAAATGGTTAAGAATTAAAATAGTTACAAGTCAAAATATGTACATTAAACTCAGACAAATATTTCTTGGTCAAAATAGAGCTTAGAAAATAGATGGTTTTTTTCCTATTTTTTTTAATAAATAATATAATAATAATAAAGCTTATAATGAAAATTATTTTTTTGGTGACTATTGGTTATTTTATAAATGTCCGGCTCTATATTCAAAATTTTTATCTTCGGGTCTGTTTCTACATTAAGCTTGTTTCTATCTTTTGATTTTATATATAACTAGCATTACCCTGTGCGCATCGCCTCACCTCAACCGTGATGTAGATTCGATGTGCGGTCTGCGTGAAAATTCTATTTAAAAAATACTTTTGTATGAGGACCACCCTTAGTATGCACCCAAAATAAAATTTTTACAACCTAAGCAGTGCCTCTTAATATAAAAACCACGTGGTGTAAATTTCATGAGAATCGATTAACTTGTCTTCGAGAAAATGATATTTAAAAATATATTTGTATGAGGGCCTAAGTTTTGTAGCCTAAGCTATGCCTCTTAACATAAGAGCTACGTGGTGTAACTTCGGAGTGAATCGACTAACCTGTCTTCGTGAAAGTCATATTTAAAATTATTTTTGTTTGAGGGTCACCCTAAGTATACATCCTGAATAAATTTTTTTTTGACCTTATCTGTGCCTCTTAATACAGAAGCCATGTGGTGTAAATTCCATGAGAATCGATTTGTGGTCTTCGAGAAAATGATATTTAAAAAATATTTTTGTGTGAGGGCCACCCTAAATAAAAGTTTTGTGGCCTAAGCTTTGCTTCTTAACATAAGAGATACGTAGCTAGTGTAAATTCGGTGTGAATCGATTTATTTGTTCCTAAATAAAATTTTTACCATCCAATCTGTGCCCCTTAACATAAAAGCCATACTGTGTAAATTTCATGAGAATCGATTTGCCTGTCTTTGAGAAATCGCTATTTTTAAAATATTTGTGTATGAGGGCCACCCTAAATATGCATTCTAAATAAAAGTTTTATAGCCTATGACACCCGATAGGAACATACTGTAAAAATTTCATCAAAATCGGCTGGATAGTTTCCGCGTGCATAAGAGACAGACAGACAGACAGACAGACGGACAGACAAAAATAAATTTTATATAATAGATAGTACCGAAAAAGCCTGTTCACACAAATACGTTGTACAAAACGGAATCAAGTTTTGGAGGGCCTTATTTGCAAGTGCAGGGTAATCGGATTTTAGCAGTAACCAAAAGTAAGTTAGTTCAATTTTATTGAACTTTAGTTTCAAAGACGTATCGCAAGAGATATCCACAATCATATCTTGCTCTTATGTCGATAATTGAATAGCATTACTAACATCTGTATTGAATGGGTCCCTGATCCAGTCGTTGCCAGAGTCAGTACAGGGAAAATACTTCCGGAAGCAGATTTTCAGAGCCATTAAATGTTCGACAAAAAACAGCCGCGTTTCATTATTGACCTCTTTATTAGAAAATTCTATAAAGTCGCTGAGTGTTGGAAAAGACTCATACACACAATTTTGAATGCGATTCCACTATATAAAATGGATATAAAATGGTTCAAAGTGTTAAATGTAGCCTTAGCTGTAGTAGGGTAGGGAATCACAAAATAACAAATCCTCTTGAATTTTAAATTCAAATTCATATCTATTAAATGCAAACAAATTAGCAATGTTAGAGACATCGGTACTCTCATCTAATTGCAGTGAGTAATATTGACTTTTAAGCACTCTTGAAATTAATTGCTCTTTTATATTGCATGACATATCTTCAATTCTGTTCTTGACCGTATCGTTTGATAAGGAAATTAAATTTAAATCTATTTTTGCTTTAGCCCCCAACATAGTATTTGAACAAAAGTAAATGCATACTTTGTTTTTTAAAAATATGTGCAATCATTCAAAAAGCCATGGCCATGTAAAATTTTTAATAAATGAGTTATTTGAATAAAGCGAAAAGTTTGTTTATTTCAAATTATATGATGTTAAAATTTATTCGCGGACTCCCAGGGGTCCGCGGACCACGGTTTAGGAAACGCTGATATAGAGCATTTAAATACTTATTTGCGTCAAACATATAATGTTTCTAACAAAATTTTCCACTATTTGTTTGAAAGAAAATATGTTCAAATAAATATTTTTCTACACTTTATCATATATACATATGTATTTCTGTTATAAGCAAACAAATTGATTTCTCAGTGTAATGCAACAAAATAATTACCTGCTTTCCTACGATTTTTATCGATGATCTTTTAACACTTCTCTATAGATACTACAACGGGATGTGTTCTAGAGAGATACGTGAACTTGTTCTCGTAGCACTCGGGCGTCTAATCGGGCTTATCCCTTTTGCACCACGCTAGTGCTTAGCAGGACATCACACTTTCGTGACAATACGTTTTTTGGCCGCGTTGTGGAACAGTCTGCCTGCGAATGTCTTCCCCGGCAACTGTGACATCGATAAATTCAAGACGAATGTTCACCGACACTACTCCATCTATCCCCCTTCCCCTTAATCTTTCTCCTTTTCTTCCCTTGAGCGTTGGCTTATTCTTAAAAAAACTTAAAAACCCAGGAAAAATTTGCGTTTAAAAATAAAATATGCGGCAAATTCAATATGAGAAATCGCTTGTCTTTTGATATCAAATGTGTCGTCCAAGAGAGACAAAGCTACAGTATTAGTATGGTAAGTTAGTCGTTGCAGTTAATTCTTATTGTTGTGATATCGAGAATTTAATTTTATGTAAAATTAGTTTATATTTTGGAAATTTAATTTTATTGTTGATTTTTATGGGCTAACGTTGTAAAAACATTTGAGTAGACTTCTAAAATTGTAGTCCAGAAATTTCAAACTTAAAACCTGCTAAATAAGATAATGTAGTCTGAACTTCCATTTTCTTTTTCTATAACTTGCCAAACAGCATGGCAAAATATAATATAAAAATCTTTAAATCCAACTAAAAGTTAATGATATAATTGCATGTTAAGCTTGCACACATCCAGTAGTAGCATTTTGTAAAAATTTAGAAAGAAAAATTGAAAAAAAAAAACAGCAGAACAACTTTGACTTGATACCGCATGGCAAGACTGAACATTTTTGACACTTAAATATCAATTCACGTCTATGAATTTAATAGGGTATCAAGTTGAAAGTGAGCATGAATTACTGATATATCTCATACGCTATTCATCGAGAAGTAGCAGCGAAAACATAGACGTCTAATTTCGCAGCTTAACCGATCACGACAAATTCTCAGTGTCAGCGCAGCTTCCCTGATTTACGAGTGTTAGCACAGCGAGTGGCTGAATTCCATTACAACGCACCATATCAGTAGATGCATAGTGATACGCAATCCAACCCGGTGAAATAAAAAAATCAGTGCAGAGTTTTAAATTAATGATAAAAATGTTACACCGAATATGAAATCTTAAAAAATATTAGGAACAAAAAAAAAAATACGACAGTAACATGATAAATTAATTCAGCTTAAAGCGAAATTAATGTCGGCCAACGATTTCTTTTCTTTTCTTGAAGTCATATTAAAAGAAATAGTTTTAAAAAAAAAATATGAAAACATAATTTAATTTTTTGTTTTATGACCACGATCTCGCACTATGAGGCGGTGCTATTTAAGGATTTGATATTAATGAAAATCCTTTGAGGAGCTTTGGCAAAACATGTAATGCTATAGATATCCGTTCACATATCCTAAAATAAACAAACAATTACTATTTTTTTTTTTTTGAACTGCGTGACATTTATGAAAAATATTTAATATTACATAAGTTGCGTTCCCGTACAATAATGCATTAGTACAATTTGCAGGTTTTTACAGGATTTTACCCAAAAAGCGTTCCCGTACACGAAAAACCTGTAAGTGAGAACGAAAATGAGAGAGTAATTTATGTTCTCTCATTGTAAGAAGTTACAGGTTTTTACCCGAAGAATTTTTGTGTGTAAACTCATTAAAAGTGTCAAACTATCAGCTGTTCTATGTTGTGCAAACTGAATTGTAAACATTGAGTTTATTTTGACTATTTTTATTTTCTATTTTATTGTTTGCGTTTATAGAACTCAATTTATTGTTCAAGTACATCCAATTTAAGATGTTTATTTATTGTCTGGACTTAGAAAATTAACTTTTTGCACCAACTAAATTCAAAATTTTTTGACGTTTATTCTCGTGCTAAAAAAATGGTTTTTTCCGTTCCTGTACTTTTTAAATTATTTCTATTTCACAGAGCGCAATTTTCTTATTCTCTCGTGTTTGACAGTTTTACAGGATTTTACCCAAAAAGTTCTGGAACGAAGCTATAGTAATATGCAAAAAAATGGTCATTCCAAGCATAAATAATTTTTTACACTGAACAAAAAAAAAAAACACTATTCCACATCCACTAGTTCAGTTATTGATTTTGTTGGAAAATGAAAGAAAAACACACATCAATGACATGAAAAGCAGAACTTAGGGTAGTACAAAAGTCACTAGGGATATGAAGATTTTTCACAAGCTCAATATTTAATTTTAAGTGCTAAAAAAGGTTAATTTTTTTTGTGGGAAAATGTTGACATTTTTTCTTGTTAAAAAATAGATAAAGTTAATTTCACAAAAATATATTCTGAATTCTTTCAAAAACCCTGGCTTTCAAATGAAATTTCCGACCAGGTCGGGTCACTTGTTCAAAAAACTAGAGATGCCATACATCTTGTAAGATAAAAAGATCTCTTGAATTATGTTTGGTGTTCTTGTCGGAAGCAAAGTCTTCACAAAACTTCAATCGTCGTAATTATTTTCAATTAATTTACATACTCCAAAGAAGTACACGTCTGTGTTGGGTCAGAAATATAAAAAATTAGGTTTGCCAAATGATCGTTTTATTTAAACTTAAAAAATTGGAAATGGATTGCAGTTAAAATAAATCGATCTAAGGTGTACCCCCTTTAGCTAAAAAATGGTTTCAAATTTCTGTATTCAAACCTGTGCTTCATTGGTCTGCATGCCTGACGCTCTGTTTGCTTTCATGGGCCAATGAATCATTTTCATTGCATTTCATTGCGTTCGAATTCATTTGACCATTTGGCCGGGAGCAAAACTTTGCATGTGGAACTGCAACGCTTGCACAGGCTGAGCAGTACACACACCCACTCGCTCACTTACAACCGAGACATATACATACGTACATACATACATGTGTACGTGTGGACATGATGTTTGTATGAGGAATTTCTTCAAAATGCAAATAATCCTTTGTCTACTCGATACTCGTTTGATGATGTCAATGTGGTTGCGATGTCTCGCTCACACGCTTGCTACTACTGATTGTTTCAACACAGGGAATAAGAGTAGGGTGGACCTGCATCTGATGATGTGTCGTGTGAGTGTCCACCGACAAATTGTGAATGGCCAAAATGAATTTGCATAAAACATTCAAGTACAAACATCAAAATTCTAAAAACCAAGGCAGCACACAATCAGCAAAAGCGTTAAAACTTTCTTGGAGCGGTGAAGCTAATGTACGTTGCTTATGTATGCATGCATGCGTATGTATTTTATTTTGCATGTGCTTGGGATGTATTGAATTTCATCAGAGGCGTCAATTGGGTAGGGCTAGGGGGGCTTTTGGTGAAATGGCTCCACTGAATTACATCCACATGTGTGCGGTTCAGGAGAGAAATCTGGTGCGAGTGGTGGTGTTTGCGGCCGTGGCCTATCCATTGTTTAGTGTTTTACGAGTGCTGGAAATCCAATGCCTTGTTTTTAATGCTGCAACCACACTGAGTCAGCTAAGCTGCAATGCTTTATTTGTGCTTCGGTCGTAGATTCGTGTCGATTTTCTTTCTCTGAATTAGCCCCAGTATCTGGCACTGTGCACATAAATTTCAAGTTTATGTGCTCAGTGTCAAAAGCATTAATGAATTCCCATTGGCCTATGTTATATCGAATCTAGTGAAGAAGAATTTGTCCTTTATTTGGAGCAAAACTAGACGGATATCAGAGCCACAACTTTGTATTGTTCTGAATTGTAAGCATTTTCAAAAGAACATTATTTGAAGAAAGATGGGTAAGAATTTCTTAAACGGGCCACTTCTCAACCCCAAATGCTAATTTTTTCACGAAGGTTTATTATTTAGATAGTGACTTATGCTAGAAATTTAACTGTGATTTTATTTTATTTTTATTATTTTTTTGTTGTTGTTATAGGCAATTGAAATCCGGTTACCAAATTTTTTCAAAAACTTATAGCTTTTGAACGAGTTTGACGATTTTTATAAATTTAACGAAGTTCGATTTATATTGAATTAGAGTACAAGTGAAATTGTTTTCAATTTTAAGTGATGTTTTTTCAGTGTTTAAAATACGTTTATTTATTAAAAGTTATTAAAAAACAGACTTCCCTGTCCGATTGAAAACAAAAAAATATATATATATAAATGTAACAAGCAATAAGGTACAGTATTCCGTTGAGAAAAAAAAAGGATCGCACTTGACTTAATTTTTATTAATATATTTGTAACTCTGTATTCTTGAAATTTTGTTTATTTTCCTACATAATAGTCCAGCAGAAATAGGGTTTCAACAACAAAATAGTTCGTTACAGCAATCTGACAGCAGAACATTGTCGAACAAGCTCTTGTAAAAGAGGACAAAATAAATCAAACTGTCATCAGCTATCCGGGGTTGAATGGGGTGCATTTCTAGAGGTCGAACACAGTTTTATATTATTTCTGGCTAAACTGTGCATCCTATAAAAAAAAGTTGTAGGAAATAAGAAGATCTACAATTTTTGTCGTGATCATTATCACCTTAACCTCAAAATTTTTCGTAAAAATGGCTGTAAACCATTTTTTTGTTTTTAATTCTTTTCTTTGACAAATTTGACATATATAAAAGGGGGTACACACTAGCGGTCATGTTCGTCAGTCAAAAATTCATCAGTTTTGAATGATTGTTCGCAGCGGTCAAACTATCATTCATGTTTGAAGCTCAAACCGTCATTCAAGCTGTAAAATTTGACTCATAAACATGAGAAATAAAAAAATTGGGTGCGCGTTATTAATTATGGCTCAAGATTATCAAAACAATACCCGTAAAAAAAGGAGTAAATGGGTAAAGCGATGGGTTGCCACTCGGAAAAAATATTCCCATGTGAATATTTTAAAATTAATAGAAGACTCTGAGCCCATGGACTTTAAAAACTATTTTAGAATGTTCAATGAAAACTACAAGTATTTGCTGAAACTCGTGACTCCACTCATAAAAAAGGAGGACACAAGAATGAGAGAAGCCATAAGTGTGCACGAGCGATTAGCTGTGACACTGCGTTTTTTGGCAACTGGGCGATATTTTCGTGATCTCAGCTACAGTTGTTTAATGGGTAGGAGCACTGTGGGTGAAATTGTTTTTGACACTTGCCAAGCTTTAAATACAGCGTTAAAAAATTTTATAAAGGTAAGTTTTGAAAATAAATTGTATTCCCTAAAAGTAATAATTAAATCCCTTACATATTCGTTTTATTCTTTGAAAGTATAAATAAAGTCCATTATATTAGTATAGTCATTGCGTCCGCATTCGTCCAATTCTTCAGTTTCTTCTTCTATAACATGATTAACTGGCTCCTGCAATGGACAGAAAAATCGTTTCAGTTGGTATTGGCGGCGACAAATCTTGTGGTGTGGATGGTGCACTATATATATTTGCATGGGAATGTTTCGATAGTTGGCTGACGCTTCGAAAATGCCTATTTGCTGAACTTTCGTGTGGTGTTGAGCTTCTTGAAAAGCAGCTACTTGCAACACTCGACGTTGGTCTTCTACTTTGAATAGTGGTGTCAAATGTTATCATTTCCAAATAACCTTTGAAAAGAACATCGATAACTAGCCTCTCCGCTAGTTTGCTTTGTGTTGGTTGCATTTTACGCAGCTTTGCAGACCAAGCTAGCCCCAAATATTCAAAGCTGTCGCTTTCTTTTTGCAAATAGGACATTGCCACATCCATCACATCTTTTTGTTTGTTAGTTTTTTTAATTTTAGATGGCGGTTCACATATACTGGCGTCATTGACTTGTTCACTAGAGCTGATGTCATGGAACTGAAATGAAAATTATATGAAATTATTTTTATATTAAAGCGCAACTAATATTTCATGTTTAATAATTAAAAAAATTTTTTTTTTAGATGCCGACATCTGAGGCTGAATGGAGGCAAACTGCATTGAATTTTGGGAAGAAATGGAACTTCTTTCACTGCTTGGGATCTATGATGGAAAACATGTTGCCATACGGAAACCAGCTAATACGGGATCGATGTACTACAACTGCAAAAATTTTTTCAGCATTGTTTTAATGGCTGTAGTTAATAGCAACTACGAATTCATCATGGTGGATGTTGGAGCGAATGGGCAAGTTTCAGATGGGGTTGTAATATTTTACACAACATTTTGGCAGCGCTTTTTAAATGGGGAGCTTAATTTGCCGGGTCCACAACCACTTCCAGGAGTAGCTGATCAAACCCCATATGTCTTCATAGCAGATGACGCTTTTCCTTTGTCTCAAAATTTGATGAAGCCATTTTCTTCCAAAAATTTGACAAAAGAACAGAAAATATTTAATTAAAGGCTAAGCCGTGCAAGGCGGGTTGTGGAAAACGCTTTTGGCATACTTTCATCAAGATTTGGTATTTTTCAAAAACCAATGTTTTTGGAACCAAATAAAGCAGCAATCGTTACATTGACATTTTGTTATCTACACAATTTTTTAATAAAATTCAATAGAAAGGAATATGCCACACGTTCCGTAATGGTGTATGAAAATTTAGGGACTGTTGTGCGTGGCAACGATTTTGACAACTCGCAGCTAGTACCTTTGCAAGCCACCAAAGCAAATGCATCTTACCAAGAAGCAAAAAATGTTCGAGATGTATTTTGTCATTACTTTAATAATGAAGGCCAAGTGCCATGGCATTGGGACATTGTAAATTAAAAAATATTTTATTTGCACAATAAAAAATAAATTGTTACAAAAAAATACTCACTGTGTCTTCATCCGACAAAGTTGATATTCCTCCAACTGGTTTTTCGTGTTTTTGCAGGAATTTGCACGAGTCAAACCACCACACTTTTGGTTGATAAATTATATCAAAATCGGCACCAGAGGACTCCGATTGTTTCTTTTTTTTAATTCTCGTCTGTAGGACGACCGAATTGTGTTAATTTTTTTTTAACGTCCTCAAAAGTACAATTTTTTTTATATTTTTTCATAATTTTTAGTAGTTCTTCATATGAACTATTTTTAATTTCACGAATCATGTACCTTGGGCTTTTTATGTCCCAGAGGCAACGTTGCATTTCATAACAACAAATAAACTCTTTTAAAAAATCTCTTTCAGCATCCATGATGCCGTTTCAATGATTCAGCTTGACTGACTCTTTTCGGTACACACTAGCAGTCAAAAACAAGCATGGCCGCTGACTGCCACTCAACCACAAAAATTTTTGTGGTTGACTGTTGACTCACAAAAAAGAGTGGCCACACACGCAAGCAACAGAAATTTGAGCAAAACTGACGAACATGATCGCTAGTGTGTACCCCCTTTAAGACAGCCACGTTTAATTCAAGTTTTAAATTGGAAAAATGATTTTTTTTTTATTACTGCAACTGTATCATTTTGTTGTCACACCACTGTTTTTATAAAAAACCCCCGATTTTTCAATTTTTCGGTAATTTTTTCCATTGCAGTATACCTTTTTTTACCATTTATCTAAAGTAGACATAACAGCGAGTAAGTGAGCCAAAAAAAACTCCTTAGAAGGTATAGTTTTAAGAGGAACCACAGTTAAAAATTTCAGTTTTTTTGGCTTCAAAATTAAATTTAACAACAGCCCCTAAATATTTCCATCTGAAAAAATTTCTGCCTTTGTTTAACACTAAAAAGTATCTTTTGCTCAAGTTTCAGCTTCATAGAAACTTTTTTGTCAAAGAAAAAAATTAAAACCAAAAAACCGGCTTTAAGCCATTTTTTTGAAAAATTTTGAGGTAATGGTGAAAATGATCACTGTAATAGTTGTAGATCTTCTTATTTCCTAAAACTTTTGCTTTAAACTTTTTTTTATAGGATGCACAGTTTAGCCAGAAATAATGTAAGACTGTGTTCGACCTCTTAAAATGCACCCCATTTAACCCCTTGTTCGACATTATTCTGCTGTCAGATTGCTGTAACGTAACAAAATTAAAAAAATACAGACTTACAAATATATAAATAAAAATTAAGTCAAGTGCGACCCATTTTTTTTCTCAACGGAATACTGTACCTTATTGTTTGTTACATTTATATATATTTTTTTTGTTTTCAATCGGACAGGGAAGGCGGTTTTTTAATAACTTTAAATAAATAAAAGTATTTTAAACACTGAAAATAACATCACTTAAAATTGAAAACAATTTCACTTGTACTCTAATTCAATATAAATCGAACATCGTTAAATTTATAAAATTCGTCAAACTCATTCAAAAGTTATAAGTTTTTGAAAAAATTTGGTACCCGAAATTCAATTGCCTATAACAACAACAAAAAAATAATAAAAATAAAATAATATCACAGTTCAATTTCTAGCATAAGCCACTATCTAAATAATAAAGCTTCGTGAAAAAATTAGCATTTGGGGTTGAGAAGTGGCCCGTTTGAGAAATTCTTACCCAGATGCCTTTTCTTCTTGTTTCAACATTATTTGTTGTATTGCAAATACTGAATAATGAATAACTTGGAATTTCAAAAAAAAGTGATAAGACTTGTTTGAATTTAAGATCCAACGCGGTGAGTTAACACTCTTTTATATTTTGATAAGACAAAAATCAGAACTTATAGAATATTTTTTGTCAAGCTTTGCCCGAAATAAATAGATAAGACGATGCAAATCAAGATTTTACTCTATACGGAGTAGAAAGCGAAAACCACTCAAACCATCCTTAAAATCAATAAACCAATGCATAATTTCACATCATGATGAATGTCCGGCATTTTAAAACTTATGATAATAATAACAATATTGAGGCTCAACAGCTCGAATTGCTCGATACCGATCGCGGGCGGGTGAAAAAAGGTTACAATCGAAATAAATTGGAAAAACAAAGGACACTTAGGAAACGGAAAGGAATACAAAACGTAGATCACCTCAGACACTCTTAGTGCTAAGAAATCCAATCCAAAAGTGTTGGTAACAAAAAACCAAGTCAGTTATTGCATATGGGCATTTCCACCAAAAAGCCAACCGTGACAGAAAAATTAAAAGTTATTATAAAATCGTTACTATCTGATATTATCTAAGGAAAATATTCAAATTTTGTTAATTTAAACAATTTACACCAGAATTCATTTATCACATTGAGCAAACCACCTGCAAACTTGCATAATTGCGGTTTCACTTTTTTTGTAATATTGAATAGTATTTTGCCTTAAGTATTTAAGTGTGTAAGAGAAGTGATACATGATGATAGTCTTTCAGAAAAATCTCTCTTCCAACGTCAATTAGCTAAAAACAATGCAAAAACATCAAACCAATCTCTATTAACTGTAAAATTTTAATTTGCTTAAGTTCATGTTCTAAAGTCACAAATAAAATAGAAAAACATCATTTGTTCTCATTTCGAAATTGATAACAGCAGCAAGTGTATCAAAATTTTTGCACGAACAGAGTTTCATGTACATAATTAAAAAAAAAAACGAGTGCAAAAAACCTAAAATTTAAAATTTTTGGAGCTGTTTGAATTTGGTCATGTTCGAAAACATAAGTGTAATAAATATGCAGTTCAAAACGGTTAAACCACTTTTTCACAGCCATAGCAAAACATAATCGCATAATTTTTTTTTGTTGGAAAGGTTGTGAAAAGAAGGAGGGACATGTATACTTTTTTTTCAATAGTAGGAGGTACCACGCCTCTAACGGGAAAAAACATTTCCACGGCTAAACCGATTTTGAAGAAATTTTTTCTTAAAGATTGATTGAATCCTAAGAAAGATTATTAGAAACTCTGATTCCTTAAAGCGTGCGTGGCATTGCTCCAAATGGGGAAAAACGGTATCACAGCTGTGCCACTACACCGATTCTGATGAAATTTGGTATGTAGATAGATTGAAACTTGAGTAAAAATATTTTTTTTTAAGTGGGTGGTGCCACGCCTCTAACAGAAAAAACGTTTTAGCAGCAAAAAGACAAGTTTTATATTCTTTTAAGAAAAATATCTACTCCTTCCTCTTTTCTTTGTTAAAATTGATCTCACTAATTGATTTGATAAATATAAACATTAAATTTGTTTTTTTAATTGCTTTATACATATATCTTAAATATTATTATTATTTATATAAATATTAAAGTAGTTTTGAAAAATTGTCCAAGTGAACATAAACGGAAAAATATGTCCCGTTCGAATGGATTATTATGCCTTGTAAGAAAAAAAGTAAATAAGATTTTTCAATCAAACGAAATCTATTAAAAAGTTACATTATTCCATAGCATTTTAAAACTAGTCGCATTAAAAAATGTTGCCAGGTTTCGCTGACTTCTGCTTTTCTATAGATGGCTTTGAAAAACACTTCCGTTTTTTGTCCCGTTCGAATGGCTTTTTAATTGCCTCTATCTTGGAACCAGTACTACGTCTTGCATCAACTTTACCACTCAATATAGTGCTATCAAAGGGCTATTCTTTAAAGTAACAGAAAAAATAAAAGTGTTTTATTTTGACTTTAATTCCACTTTAAAAAAAACTTCCGTCCCGTTCAACATGAGAGAAATACCCCTATGTTTTTCTTTTATAACAAATAGTTGTCAGTTCAGAAAACAGAGACTACTTTAAGTAGTAACGTGGAGTTAGTAGGTGCGAGGCTCAAACATTAAAAAGTCATATAATAAAAACCGCTGCTTTGGCTCTCCTTTCAGAAAATAAGCGTAATGAAATGAAAGATAAAAAGAAAAACCACATTCCATACATTAAGTTATAGAAAGGTAGAATCAAGTTATCGAACTGGCTTCCATCGCTCTCAAGCATAAGTAAAACATAACAAATACAAGAAGAAATTCTGAGCAGCGAGTTTTCCAGAACACTGCGCAGGGTGGGTTTTGGCCTTTTATCAAATGAATAAATAAAAATTCTATGAAAATAATTGTTGCGCAAGCAACTTACTTTTTTTTTACAGCTTTTGATAGAAGGAAAAAGACTTGTTTAATTATTAATTCCAATTTATCAATATATCGCTTAAGAATTAATAGTTTCGCGCTTACTGTTCTTTGTGCGATCACTTTGCTTAAACAACTGCCCAAATGACATTGCTCAAAGTTATAAAAAGGTACAGAAATAGCTACCAAGTTTTCTTTGTCTGCATCATCGATTCGCTTGTTGACAGTTGTTTGGCGTAACCCTTTGACACGAGGTTGTCGATCTGGATTTGAATATTCATCTTCATATCTGAATCTTTATCAATTTTTCTTCGAAGACATACCTTTCTTCTAAAAGCTGTTAAATAGCTGTTTGGTAGCTGCACGTTATTATGACGCCACATCAATCCAACTTCAAAATGTCCATCGACTTCTTTACAAGTTTCATTTAATATTTGTAAAGCACGGTTGTCATCAGCTGAACGTATTTGTGTTGGCTTAGGTGCTTCCAAACTGAAATATTATTTTACTACTTCATGTAGCTCCTTGTAGTCACTTTCACATTCACACATCTGAACGTTGAGTCGAAACTCCTTACTGTGAACGTTACATCCTTGTAGGGTCCACCCTAGTCGAGTTTTCGTTGCAATCGGCTGACTTCATTTTCCATCTCTTATTTTTAAAGGAACGGCAAGCTTCCAGTTAATTGCTTCAATTAAAATTGTGGGCTTCACATTCGTGTATGATTGTATTGGCAACCCCGCCAGATATGGATATCTCTTAGCGAGTTCGGTATTATTTACTGACTGAGCAAGTCGAGACTCTTACTGAATTTAATTTATGTTTACTTCCGCTGGTTATATTGGAAACTTCAAGAGTAGCTCTCACAGATTCACCTTCTACTCGCATTGTATTTCCAGTTCACTTTAAGCACAATGGATCTGGTTCGCTTTGTAGGCCGAGCTCCTTAAAAAAGTTTTACTCAATTAATGTCACAGCGGATCCTTCATCTAAAAATGCGTAGGTTTTAATTGTTTTATTTTTTAAGTGAATATTAATTGGGATCACTCGAAAATGTGGTTGAGTATCACGGTCACTGCTGCTGTGGGCATTCACTTGAGCGTGTTGTGATGAAGCTGCAATATTGTTCGTATTTTCGCCTTGCGGCTTAACTTCGCTGGCTGACGAATTAAACTTGTGAAGTAATTGATGATGCTTCACTATGAATATATAGTGTTTCACCGAGGCTACGAGGCAGCCTCGTTTTTGACTACGAGAACGAGGCGAGATGGAAAAATAAGTTTTCCTCGCTTGACCGAGGCGAGGCGAGATCACACGGCACCTCGCCTCGTACTCGCCTCGGCCTCGCCTCGTCCTAGCCTCGTTTTCGAAACCAAGAGCGAGGCGCGTTTTGACGAAATCTGAACTCGTAAGAATCATATGCAGATTCAAAATATGAATGTAATTTTTATAATAAAATCTATATTTAACTAATATTTTAGTATTTTATTTTGAGTAAGCTACTTTGTTTTATTTTTAATCCGCATGTGCTTCTTACGAGTTCAGATTTGGTCCAAGCACTAATGCACAGAAGTGCTTGGATCGCATCAGCTTCTATGTGACTTCGCCTCTATTGATCAGTTAGGGAAGCATGTAAGGCTATAAGCAAAACTGCATGATTGACAATACTGCATTGAAATTGATTTATTCTAATAGTCTTTCTAAGAACCGGTAAGGTGAAGCGAAACGCACAGGGTAATGCTAGTATATAAATAAAGATCAATATATGTATGGTCGTTGCTAATGGACTCCTAACCTTTCAACCGACCGACAAAAGATTTGACATACATATATGTTTCTTATGATTTGGGATGCTCCGTAATATAGTTTACGATAAATGGGTGATGCCACCCCCACATAAGAGAAAAACAGAATTCATCATATATTATCAACAACTTGATGCAGATTAATAAAACTTGATATATTTATAAAAGGTAGAGGCATAACTAAGATTCAATTAATAAAATGGGCGGTACCATGCCTTCAATATAAGAAAAAAGTTAACTTTATCATATCTCAATATCTATTTGACGTAGATAAATAAGATTTGTTACATATTTTGCTTATAGTTTGTAAAAGGTTCATAGCTTAGTTTGGCTTGGAAAAATAGGCAATGCGTCTCCTTCCCATATAAGAAAAGAAGTAAATTCATCATATCTCATCCAATTCACCAAAAATAAAAACAGATATTTTATTTCTTGAGGCTTGATCAGCCTATCAGCCCTGATACACATATAATTTTTTATTTATTTTAATAAAAACCTCGCTTTTTTACCGAGGTCCCTCGGCCGAGAACGAGGCGAAGCGAGGCGAGGCGAGGCATGTGATGGCAAGATCTCGTCCGAGGCCGAGGCGAGGCGAGACTTAAATTTATAAAACGAGGCGAGACCGAGATCAACTAGAACCTCGCCTCGCCTCGGCCTCGGTGAAACACTATGAATATATCGATGCCGCACACTTTATTGATAAAACACTTTCGACGATGTGTGCCAAGGCACTGGCGACATAAGGATTTCTGACGCACATATTCCCACTTGCGATCCAAATCTGCACCTTTAAAAACTTCGCACTGATTCACTTTATGATTTCCGTTGTTGCAAACAATGCATCTGCTTACTGGCGTACTTCGCTCAACGTAAGCCGGAGGCGTATGTGCACTGCCTCTTTCGACTGTATGGGTATTTATCACCGAGCTACCTCTGGTGAGGGCTAGTGACATAACTGTGCTTGCGGCCTCTGCCATGTTGTACAACCAGTCGCTGAATAATTTGAGTCCAGGTCACTTTTAGGTATCATCGCCTATTGAAGCTTGTAACTATTTGGTAGCTAATCTACAAGTTCTTTAACTAAAATCGGATTATATAGATGGATATCAATATGGCAGCATTCAATGGTCGCACAAATATTTCGTAGGCAAAGTGCGAAATCAATCAATCCTTCTAATTTGTCTTTGACTACAGCATAGCCCTGGCCTTATTTATTGTCCGCTCTAAAATGTGCTCTGGCCTACCAAAACACATACGTAACGTTTTAATGATTTCAGGCACCATTGATGGCAAAAGTAATTTATTTCGCACCATTTCGCGTGCTTTACCTTTTAAGCATTGCTGCAGTCTTAACAAATTTTCTGCATTGCTGAAACCTGCTACGGCAGTGCCGTTCTCAAAAGAACTAATAAAAATAGGCCAATCATCGGGATTACCTGCAAAAATTGGTAACTGCTTAGGTATTGCTTGATGAGCAGATAACTGCGCTGCAGTTGGCATATTGGTCATCCTATTGTTGTTATACGGTTGAAATTGTTCACCAGCTGAAATTGTTTTTGAAACTTAAATTCTTCCTCCAACCGCTTCAGTTGCAAATTTTGCTGAGATGCTACTGCCGACGTCCACTGAGCAGTAGTTGCCGATGTTGATAATAGTGGCGCTGTCGTAAATGTGTTCGCTGTTGCTAATTTCCGACCCATAAACGTTGACTCTGCTGTAACTGTCGGTGCTGCAAACGTTGGCGCCGCTGCAAAAGTTTGTTCGGATGGAAATACAGATGCTGTATATGTTGGTGCTGCTTCAAATATACTTAGACGCTGTAAGCTTTGGCGCTGCTGCGAGTGTCGACGCTGCGAATGTCGACACTGCAAATGTTGGTGCCGCTTCGATAGTCGAAGTCATCTACTGATGCACCCTCTGCTAAAGTATATGCCGTTGTTGAGGAATTAACTGCACTTGTTGTTGCAAAATTAACTGCATTTAATGTTAATGCAAATCTTCCGGCCATGTTTTCCCCTGACTGTGTATTTGGAGACGACGTAACTTTTGGAGTTCCTGATGCTCTGTGCATCGCAGTTCCAACTTACATCGGCAACTCCGCTGTCGACTCCCACACAGGCAAAATGGAACCAGCGATCACATCCATCGCATTGCACCATGTTGCTAGTATCGGCTTCTTTACATCTTCCACAGTTGTTTTCAATTTTTCAGGTTTCAATATATACTTTTATTTGCGTTGTTTAAGCGTGGTCGCACAAAATAAAAATTACGTATGTGTACTTTTTATTGTCAATTCACGATTTTTTTTTTTTTAATTGCAAAGTATTGATTTTGACAGCAAAATTTTTTGAATGCAATTTATTTTATAATATTGTTACGAAATTCCTGTCTCTTAGACGATAATTTCGATCTCTTACACTTTTCTGAGTTCGATCACTGGATTGTGTAGCAATCAAAAACACACAAACTTATTTAATTATAAAATGGTTTATTTAAATCACAAAAATTAGTTTTTACACGGTACAATTGTTTATTTCATTATTAACATTTAAACTCTAATATTAATCTGGCACTGTATAGACCAATGTTTTACTCTATTACTTAAAATCCACTGTGTTAAAATCAAATGTCTTACTTTACTTTTAAAATCAACTGTATCACTTTATTGCTTAAGCTGATTTTCGACAACTCAGATGACAACCTTTTATACTACAGTCATCACTTTCTCGAATAATCCAGTACCTTCTAGATGGCGTATCGGCGTGGATAGTTTCTCTCGGTTGCCTTTTCGGTTTATCATTTTGAGTACAAAAACTGCACTTGGCCGCTAGATGGTGTAAAATTATTTATACAGCCAGTGATGCTAGCTAGTATCGTTTAGTTTTCTTCTGTTGGTTTTTTTTTGGAGAATTTTCCGGCATAAACCAAATTTAGTTATACTGCTCCCCGCTTAAAATAGTTCATCCCGAACAAGAGTCTCTCCGTCTCTAGTATAAGGTGCCAGCCTTTCGATGTGGACTACCTTTAATTTACTTTTGTTCCCGGGGTATGAGTATTGGCGCTGTAGACAGTAATTCTTTCAGCGTTTGGAATGCAGTTTCCTGTGCACCACTCCATTCGAATTTCCGATTCTTCTGTGTCAGCTCATGTAGACATCCTGCAACATTTGCGAAACCAGGAACAAAGCGTCTGTAATAAGTGCATAGAACTTTTATGTTGGATCTTTCCAACTTAATAAAAAACGCTTTTTACTTCAAATTTGGATCTTTCCAAATTCTGAAATAACACTACTTTTCTTTTTGTTGTAAAGGCTTCTGCCCTTTATTGAGTATGAAAATGAACTGAACTTACTTGCTATGGTTTACACATATTTATTCTGATATTATTGGTGATCTTGCATATTTGGTCTTTGAATATTTTGTAATCAATTCCGTTGAATTGATTACATTGGTTCATGCCAAAAAGTGTTTACATAAATCGATACATTGTTGTATCTATACAAATCAATACATCAGGTGTAGACAGGAAATGAAAAGTAATTAGGTTAATGTGGAGCATTGATTGCGTAAATTGATTTTCATGAATTGATACATTGTTGTAATAAATATACAACAATGCATTTATGCAGAATTTTTGCGTTGAATTAAAAGTGTGAATTATGACAGTGATGGGAATAAATATTATGACACGACAATGCTATGTGGTGGTGTTGAGTATTGGGATAATTTATACTTTATAATAGTGGGTTTAATTATAACACCCCTACCATTAGATTGAAGCTCCGACGAAATATGCAAAATCGACAATTTTTGTTTTGTTACATAAATAAAAATTGTAGTCAATATTATGATTATAAATATAATTATTACATTGGTGTTTGTATTAATTAAACTGGAATTAACATTTTTTCTAAAAACTTGTTTCATGATTTCTTCATGTTTTATTTGTTTTAGATATAAAGAATCCAATTTTAAGTCTAGTATTGTTGTATACGAATTTTCTTTTATCTTAGTTATAACATTTGGTAGAATAAATTTATCATATAATTTAATCTTAACATTTGAAAAAGTTTTATTAAGTGTATATAATTTGCAATTTTCAAATTTTATTATAAAGGTTCCTTTCATTTTTATGTTAATTTTGTTTCATTTATGTGATATTTTAGAAATGAAATTTTTAAATACTAAAATTTCAGGAAGTATTTCAGTCACATTGCTTTTTCGTAATGTTTGCATGTTACAAGAGGCTTCTTCAAAATTAAGTATATGTGACAGGCATATGTCGGTAATCTTAATTAAATTTGTCTTTAAGTTTCCTTTAACATTTACATTGTATATGTTATTTTCTATATCTGCTAATATCTCGTAAGTATCTAGAGTAATTGACTTATTATTTGCGTTAGGGATAGGGTCAAATAAAATCTTTGATAGAACATCTTTTGAATATTGTGGGATAAGTAGAATTATTACAATGTTATTGTCTTCTATAGCAACGGCTATCTTAATGTTTGTATAGCTGTCAAAATCAGTTATTAAGTCAAGCTCTATTTCTGTCAGGATATCTGAAGGGATTACCCCAAGTTTGCTGGAAAATATTATTTGTCCGATATCATCTATGTGATCTTTTAAAAGTGAGATATCATTGTTAATTTGATATATTTGCCCCATGTATATAATTTCGTCCTCTAAAGTCGCTATTTTGTTTTGCACAAGATCTTTAAATGTAAGTATATAAGTAATTTCCTATAGTTGTCTGTTGTTGATTTATATGGTCGGTAATATTTTGTATTTGATTTGATATAAAATTATTAACAAATGTGAGGTCGTTAATTTTGTTTGTCATAGTCTCGTCGTTTTTGTATAATAATTTGAGTGAATTACTTATTTCAATTTCGTTATCGCTGTCCATAGTTCGCGCCACAAATTTAAATTCTTTTCCTAGTATGTTAATTAGTCCGCGTTTTTGTCTAAAATGTGGGTTAAGATTCTCTATTTTTGCTTGTAATAACGCAAAATTCTTGTTTATCGTATTAAGTAAAGGTTTGTTTTCTACAGTACTAAGATTTAATGTCTGTATGTTTTCAAAAATTGAATTAAGTGTCTCCGTATATAAGGTCATGTTGACGATGTGAAGAATTTTACTGTAGTGTTCGATTACTTTTGTTTCGCCTGTTTTTATAGGTATATATCCATTGTTGTTCGTTAAGTCCTGCACGTCAATATTTTGAAAATTTATGATTGTCAAGAAGGTTATTGTTAAGATCCAAGGTATCATCTGAAAGTAAAATAAATCTGTTTGGTTGCTAAGTTTTTGCTTTTATCGTAGGATTATTTTTGTCTTGATATTTTTTTATTTGTTTTATATGCGTTTTATAGTATTTATGTCCTGTTCTTCTGTGTTCAACATGGTCTTCATCAATTTTCCTTGTATCTATTTTCCTGTATCTGCTGTGGTTCTTACCCCCTCTAATTTCTTTAATATAGCTTATTCCTTCCTCTATATCTATATCGGATCTATTCTTATTTAGTTTATTTATATATTTTTATCTTTTTTTTCAAAATTAGTTCATAAATTTCAGGATATTTATTCTCGTGAATTTTTCCATCTATGAAATCAATTGGTTTGGTTTTTTTTTTTTTTTTTTTTTTTTAAAGCAAAAGCCAACGCTCAGGGGACGCCCCCTATAAATGCAAAGCACCGTGTTGGATTTTAAGAAAAGGAGAAAGGTTAGAGGGAAGGGGGATAGATGGAGTAGTGTCGGTGAACATTCTTCTTGAATTCACCGATGTCACAACTGCCGGGGAATACAGACGCAGGCAGGCTGTTCCACAACTTGATAGTACGGTGCTGTGTATTGTGTTGTTTTAGAATCCTATAATCCTTAACATCCTTTCTTCAATGGTTTCATCTTTATTCCTTTCATCGAGTCTTAAAAGTCTTATATGCTCATTAATGGTATTGTGGAGCCGTTCGATGTCTGCATTTGAAGTGTGGTTGCTATTTGGGATATAGTGGATATCAATGTTTTCTTCGTTGTTGTATTGGTATAGCTTTGAAACCTAGTTCATTATCAACAATTATTTTCTTTACTTTCCCATGTGTATTGATGTATTGAAGTATTTTGAATTTGAATTCGGTCCAAGTTCTTGCGTTAATTTTGAAGGCAACTGCGAATTTGGTAAATTTGTCAATTATTGTCAAGAAAAGTTGTTTTTCCAAAGTGTAGAAGACATTTACGTGTATAATTTCACGTGGCTTAGAAGGCGTTTCTGTGATTTTATATGGTATCCTCGGTGGATTTCTGTCACACTTCTCTAAAGTGCATACTTCACAATTGTTGATAAATTGTGTTATTCTTGTTTTTGATATAGGATTGTAAAATTGATTTCGTAACTCATCGAAAACTGCTTGAATTCCTCGGTGATTTTTTGATAGGTGTTCCTTCTCAATAATTTCAGTCAATTTATTTTCATCTTCTATGTCCGTTAAAATTTTTGAGCATCTTATAATTTTATATTTTATGTTATTCGAAAAGAGTTCCTCGTAAATGGTTTTAAATGTGTTATAGAATTCTTCTTTTATCAAAATAGCGTTCAGTTGGTTTGGATTAAAGTGATTTTTAAGCAGCGTTATCGCGAATTCTCTGTCCAGTCTTTTAATACCTATAGTTTTCCTTGAATTTTGTAAAATCTTTTCTTTTTTTATTCTTACTGATCCAGATGTTATTGGGTTTTAAACATGTTGATAGCTGAATCGGTTTCTTTTATAATTTGTTCAATTGATTCCAATGTATTTATATTCACGGGTTCATGTTTTATCCTTGAAAGTGCATCAGCATTGCCATTTTTTATTCCTTTTCTATATTTAATTTCGTAGTCAAATTCTGACAACTTTAACCTCCATCGTACAGTTTCGAATTTGGTTCTTTTATAGAAAACAACCATGTTAAGGGTTTGTGATCAGATTCGATTAAAAATTTGCGTCCAAATAGATAAGGTCTGAAGTATTTGGTTGCCCAGACTATAGCTAGAAGTTCTTTTTCTATCGTACTATAGTTTATTTCATGTTCATTTAGGGTGCGGGATGCGTAACAGATAGGGTGATTGTTTTGCGACAGTATTGCACCTATGGCGTAATTACTAGCATCAGTAGTAAGAGTGAATTTTTTTGTAAAATCTGGGTAATGTAAAATTGAATCATGAGTTAAAAGTTTTTTAAGGGTGTTAAAACTTTCTAGATATCTGGGGTTGGAGATATTCAACTTCGCGTATGTGGTCATTGATTTTGCTACAAGGGAATAGTCCTTTATGAACTTCCTGTAATAACCGGTGAGTCCTAAAAATTGTTTAATTTGTTTAGCTGTTTTGGGTATCGGAAAATTTTGCACACATTCTATTTTCTTGGGGTTGGGTTTTAGTCCTGTTGGTGTTACTATGTGTCTAAGGAATTCTGTCTCCTTCTTTAAAAATTCGGATTTGTCCAGTTGGACTTTAAGGTTTGCTTCTTTTAAACTGCTAAAAATTAATTTAATAGAATTCATGTGTTCTTGTAGAGATGTCGAAAATATGATTATATCGTCTAAATAGACGAGGCAAATTTTATTCATGTAGTCTTTGTTCATTAGCCTTTGAAATGTCGCTGGAGCTGTTTTCAGTCCAAACGCATTCGTAGGAATTCATAATGTCCCCCCTTCAATGCTAAAGGCGGTCTTATGAACATCTTCTTCCTCAATTTCTATTTATTAAAATCCCTTTGTTAAGTCGAGTGTAGTAAAGTACTGGCATCTGCCCAGTTTATCCAAAATTTCCTCGATATTTGGGATTGGGTACTTGTCATCTATTGTTACCTCATTGAGTTCTCGGTAATCGATGACAAGTCTCCACTTATCTTTGCCACTGTCATCGACCATCTTAGGCCTAATAGGCACAATCCAAATGGGTGCTGAGTATGGGGAATTGCTATGTCTTATTATTTTATTCTCAAGCATTTCTTGAATTTGAATTTCAACCTCATTTTTGTGTACATAAGGGTACCTATAAGACTTGGCGTATATAGGAATGTTATTAACCGTTCTAATCCTATGTTTGATAACAGAAGTAAAAGAAAGCTTCGTGTTTTCTTGATAAAAAATATCTGAATATTTTAGTTTTTTTTTTTTTTGTTTGATAAATTTACAATTTACAATTTATTGAGCTTAATTCATTGTACAATAAGACTTAATCTTTAATAGTACATCAATAGTGGAAATCATGCATGAACAACATAAAATTTAAAGATAAAATAAAACATATGCATAAGAATTCAATGTAAAGTACAAAGATACGAAAATATAAATAAGAAACAAAAGAAAGAAAAAAGAAATCAGGAACTATGAATTATAATTTTAGAAGTAGTTGAAAAGTGCTTGTTTGAAGCTATTTCCTGATGTAACTCGCCGTAAGTAAATTGGTAAAGAATTCCAAAGTCTCATTGTGCTAATAAAAAAAAATCTGAAGAGTTAAGGTAAAAGTATCTAGGGACAATCAGTTTTAGTGACCTGGAGGACTGAAAAAATTGAAGTTTATCATATAGATAACTAGGACAGCGGGAATAAATAAGTTTATGTAAAAATGGTAAATTACGCATGTTCAGGTACTCTACCAAACTACAACCAAGTATGCCTTTACTTATTTCAGATATATGCTCATAACGTTCAACTCCATAAACGTATCTAGCAGAATTATTGAAAGCAACAAGTAGTTTATGTAGTGATGGTGAGTCTAGCTTACTATAAACTAATTCAAAATAGGAAATATAGGGAACAATCAGTTGTAAAACAAGCCTAGTCTCTAAAGGTGTAAAAGCAATAGATGCTCTTAAGTACCTCAAGGTCATGTATATCTTTCCTATTAAATGATTAATATGATCACTACAAGAAAGTTTAGAATTTAAAATAAATCCAAGATTACGTACCTTATTAACAAACTCTAAATGTACAGAATCAAGAAATAGTGGAGGAATCCCTAAACAGCTTAGCTCACTTCTTGCAATTGGTAATACTTTAGACTTTAATGGGTTAATATGAAGTAAATTGTTTTTTGCCCATAAACTCAACGCACTTAAGTCAACATTAAGTCTATAGCTTAGATCCTCTACAAGACCAATAGGCCTAGAGAGATAAAGTTGAATATCGTCAGCGTAACCGTGGACAGCAGCATGCTTGCAAACTAAAAAACTGTCATTAATAAAAATTGAAAATAACAAGGGACCTAAAATAGAACCTTGTGGAACTCCAGCACATACTGTTTTAAAAGATGAAAAGCCATCTCCAACCTTAACTCTCTGCAGACGATCACCTAAATAATTCGATATCAACAATAACGCGCTATCACTGAATCCAAAATAATGTTTTAATTTTTTACAAAGCAAAAGGTGGTTGACAGAGTCAAAGGCTTTGGAAAAAATCTAAAAGGCAAAGTAGGGTCAAACAATTTTCGTCATAAGAGACTCTGATATCATCAATAACCTTCAAGACAGCAGTAGAACAACTGTGGCCAATGCGAAACCCAGACTGAAGAGGTGATAATAATTTATTTGAGCTTAGATATACTGTGATTTGGTCAGACATAACTCTTTCGCAAACTTTGCCCAAGGCGGGCAAAATACTGATGGGTCAAAAGTCTTTCGATTCTGTGGCAGAAGTATTATTAGCTATAGGAACTACAGTCGCTATTTTCCACAAAGCTGGGAAATCAGAGGAAGTAAAGCAGTGATTAATAATATGGGTAAAGGGTGCTATAATATATGGCAGAATTAATTTAAGAAATTTTATCGGTATCCCATCAATCCCTACAGCATAAGAACTCAACTTCAACACGGATTTAACAATATCTATTTCACGAACTGCTGAGAACTGAAAGGCTACATCAGGCAAGTTACTTTGCAAAGGAGGTAATTCTATATCATCACAGAGACTTGAGACACTTGGGCCGCTGCATTCTAAGAAAAAATGATTAAGTTCTTCAGGATCTAAATTACATTCGTTTTTACTTTTAGTAAATATTCTATATTTCCTTATATTTTGCCATAATTGCTTGGATGATAAGTTAGTGTTTAATTTCGAAGAAAATAAAATCTTTTTGGCCTGTTTTACAATAAAAGTTGCCCTATTACGTGCCCTTCTATATTTTTCCCAGTTTTCAGTAAAGCGATTGAATTTCCATTTGGAATGAAGTTTATTTCTAATTTTGATTACATCTAAAACACGATTACTAAGCCAAGGACAAACGCTACTCGCAATATTTATTGTGCGCACAGGAACAAATTTATTAAAGGCGTATTCCAGTTTGTTTAAAAACTGTCTAAGTTTGTCATCTACTGAGCTAAAAAAAAAAACAGTCATTCCAGTTCATCTCAGAAATTTCATTATTAAGGGCAAAATGATCAATGGATCTGTAATCATAGAAGGAAAAACTTACAGGAGTGGAAGCACGATGAAAATTAAGATTAAAACTACAAAAAATAAGATCATGATCAGATAAAAAAGTTATTTGATCAAATTTTAGAGTTAAAGAGCTATCAGAAACAAAAAACACATCAAGAAGGCTGGGATCCGAATCATTTGCGAAACGCGTGGGGAAATTTGAGTTAACAAGAGTTAATCCACATGAAGAGTAGTGAAAACGAAAATCATCAGAAATTCTGTAATTTTTCAACAAGTTTACATTAAAGTCACCACTTACTATGTTTAAATCATAATCAGACTTGTTGATTATGGAAAGATCAGTAAAAAATGGCTCTATACTGTGGCATCTATGGGGATTGTATGCACACGATATTAGTATTTTAGTGGAAATGTCAAAAATTTAAATATAAAGGAACTCACATGTATCAATTCTCTTACTAACAAATTTAACATTAAGATTAGATTTACAATAGATTGCCACACCACCACCTCTTCTACTGCCACTACGGTCACTACGAAATAAATTAAGCCCATCAAAGTTATATCTAGAATCATCAACATCACTTATAAGCCATGTTTCAGTCACACATACTACATCGGCAGGAGAGTTTTCAAAAATGTACCTAGCATAATCATACTTCAGCCCATTTAAGCTCCTAAAAATGGTTATTAATAATTGGGTTTTTTTTTTCAGGATTTAGGTGTCCAGTTCGAATTTGTTCTTTCAATGGTATAATTTCTTTTCTTCCAATTACATTAAAATTTTCGTTATCCACCTTCTGCGTGAATACGAGATTTGTTTTAGATTTTAAATTAAGTTTGATTTCATTATTTTCTACGTTCAAAATTCCTTAATTTATTATTTTTTCTCCTTCTTGTTCTTTAAAATATATTAGTTCACTAGCATGTGCAATCTGTAATTTATGGCTATGGCTTTCTTCGCCTTTTAAGTGGATGGGTAATGTTTGTCCACCTAATTGAATTGTATTATTTGAATAATTTATCAGTGCATTTAATGGTTTTAATAAGTCGTTGCCTATTAAACCGTCGTAAAAGTCATGGAATTGGATAATGAAAAATTCGATAATATCTAGTGTTGTTCCCATTTCCTTGAAATTTGGTAATTTGGCTTTTTTATAAGTGTACATTTTATGTTGGAGGGTTTTTATTGAGTTTTGGTTAGTTTGGTGTTCCCATTTTGGGTTACAAATACCTGGGTTTAATATTGAGTGTGTCGCACCTGTATCTATTATTAATTTTATGTGTCCTAATTTAGTTTTTATCTTTATGTATGGTACTCTCTCGAGGCAGGGAGATGAAAATTTTGGATCGTATTTTGATCTTCCGTATTCTCGTTTGTTTCATGGTTATTTATGTCCATAGGTTCAGGTACTGGGAATTGATTGTTGTTATTAGGATTTTGTTGATTCTTATAGTTTTGATCGTATTGCCTATTTTGTGGTTGAGAATTTTGCCTAAAGTTTGATCTATTATGCTGTTGTTGGTATTGGTTCTGATTGTTTGCATTTTGTCCAGGTTGTTGGTTGTTCTGTCGATTAAAATTTTGTCCATCTTGTTGGTTATAGTTCTGTCTGCTCTGCTGATAAAAATTTTGTTGGTTTTGTGTGTAGGGGTTTCGTTCATTTTGGTCGATTGCGATTTTGTCTATTTTGCAGGTCAGAATTTTGTTGGTTTTGTGAGTTAAGATTTTTTCCATTTTGATACTTTCGATTTTGTCTATTTTGTTGATCAAAATTCTGTTGGGAATTTCGTTTCGGTGACTTTTGTTAATATCTATTTCGGCTAAAGTGTTGAATATTATCTATCTTTAGATGGGCGTATCCAGCCTCGAAGAGTATGTTCATGGCTCCTTCGACTGTGTCTGGATTTCTACATGTTAGTATGGTTTTCATCGATTCTGGGATTTCCGATTTGAATATGTTGAGTGCTGTACGAGAATTGTTTTGTGCAACAGCGTTTAATGCAGCTTGTCCTTGTGCTTGTCCAAGAACGAACAAAGTTTTATTATTGAGACGCCTAAGTTTGCTTTTAATTTCATCGAAAAAATCTAAACGAAAAGATCGTCACAGCTTAGCCTATCGCCAAAATTATTTTGTAAAACTGCCTTAATTTCATCCCAAGAAATTGCCTGGCAATTGATTTCGATAATTTCCCTAGCTTTTCCTTTAAGTTTGCTTTTAATAATATCAGAAAAAAGTCCTTGAGAAAGTTCATCATAAGTTCTTAATATCGGGTGTATCTAATCTATTAAATTTATGAACGTTTGTAGATCCCAATTATCTCCGGTAAATTCTTGGAGATTTCCTAGATACTTGAAGGGGTAGAAATTTATTTGAGCCATTCCTATAAATTTATAATCTAATTATTTTCTTTTTTTTTTTGTATAAGTTCAATCTAATCTTGGCCTCTGTCTTGACTTTCCTCAACGATTCTCACACGAATATAATTCGGATTGAGTCTCAAAATAATCTTCCATAAAGTTTTTCTTAAAAATTATTTTACTTAAATACCTTAAGTTGTTTGGCTTTTCCTTTGTTTGTTGGAGTTGACGGGGCTGATTTCTTTGAAATGTTGGTTGCTTAGAGTTGGTTGCTCGATTGGATTTATCTAACTTGCTTTGAGTTGATGGAGTTGCTCGATTGGATTTTCCTTCGTCGTTTGGATTTCCGTAGAGTTGATAGAGTTGGATTCTTTGAGTTAATATAGTTGGTTACTAAGTTGCTTTAAGTTGATAGAGTTGCTCGATTGAATTTTCCTTTGTTGCTTGGATTTCCGTTTCCTTATTAGCTCTCTAGCAGGCCAATTTAATTGATTTATAACACACACTTTCAGTTTTAAGTGAACGCGGAGGTGAAAATATGGCCATTTTGATAAGCAAAAGCTTTTCTGTATATGCATTGAACATTTTTTCAAAGCCTACTTAACAAACTTAAGCAAAAAACGTTAAATTAACGAACATGTTATATTTTAGGGCCACTAAGTGATACCCCGCCTGTAGGCGGACTAGCCTGCTAGAGGGTTAGGGTTGATAGAGCTGGTTTCTTTGAGTTAGTATAGTTGGTTACCTCTTATACTGATTTTTGCACTGATTAGGAAACCTTGTTTGCACTGGTTTATTTAAAGTTCTTCTTGGAGAATAAAAGTTCCTTCGATCTGTTTTGAAGATCGTCAAAAACTGTGTTCGACCTCTAAATATGCACCCCATATCACCCCGGATAGCTGCTGTCGGTTCGATTTATTTTGTCCTCTTTCAGAAGAGCTTGTTCAACAATATTCCGCTGTCAGAGTGCTGTAACGAATCATTTTTTTCTCATTTTCACGACAAATTCTACTGGACTAGTAGCCTATAAATACGAAAAACTGAAAAATTGGTAAAATTAAATTATGGCAATTTATACTAAATTGGCTATAACTTTGGCATTTATGATTTTTTGGAAGAGTTTGTATTTTATACTCAAAGAGTTAAATTTATGTATTCTTAAATATTTCTAATTTTTAAGTATTTTTTAATTGGATACAAATTTTAAAAAATCAATTTTGTTCAAATGTATCAGCTTTTATCTCCTAAGCTGTTTTTTAAACTCGAAAATTTTTTTACAAGAGTTGTGGGGAATCTAATTACCATTTCTTCAAAATTTATATGAACAAAATCGGTTTGTATTTAAATGAGAGATATAGCCTACAAAATGAAAATATACTAAAAAAAACTAACCGTGAGAAAAATCTATCAAAAATGTTTTTGAACTTAGCGGACCTAACTACATCATAAAAAATTAAGAAATGCCATGGAATATTTTTGGTGTCGGCTAGTGTAATTTATTCCATGCCCTCTTAAATGATTACGATTCCACAGAGTTCCACGCTTCTACCAGCATTTACAACAATATTTTAAATTTATTTCTTTAAAAAAATTCAACATCGTTTCTATTTGACTGCTGACAGAAGACGACGCAGTAGATGCTTTCTGTATAAACGCTTTAAAATTTCAATTTCGGATATTTCGGAGAGAAAATAAAATAAAAGTAAAAAAAACAAGTTAAGGTGTTGTCTTCGGCAAGGCCGAAACTCACATACCCTACACTGCACTGAAAGTACCTTTTAAAAGAGGTTGAAGAGGTTGAATAAGTCGAAAAAAATGTGAAATGTTAGAAAGGTTGACAGAGGTTGAAAAATGTTGAAAATGTCGAAAATATATGCAAAATGTTGAAAAAATTTGAGAGCGGTTGAAAAACTCTAAAAAAGTTAAAAGACGTTGAAAAAATTTGAAACAATTCAAAATTGATGAAAAAGTCGAAAAAATAAAAAACTTGTGAAGAAAGTTGAAAGAGGTTGAAAAAGTCGAACATATACATATAGGATATATTGGAAAAAGTTAGAGGGTTGAAAAAGTCGAAAGAATATGGAAAATGTTGAAAAAAATCGAATAGAAATGAATAATTTGAAATATGCCACGCCCACTACTCCAAATCCGCCTGGTGCTATTTGAGGCACTTTTGACTCAGATATACTGAACCACTTACATTAAATTTCATGGCAATTTCTGCAATAGTTCACTTAAAACAGCGCTTACAAATTTATGTTAATATGGAAGGTGCCACGCCCACTGATGCAATCCAGTCAAAGTTCATTTATTTTTAAAGCTTATAGTAACTGACATCCACACACCAAATTTTATGAAGATTACTCTCATAGCACACTATCTGTAACAATAATCGTTTTATGCTTATATGGGAGGTGCCACGCCCACAGGTACTATTAGACCAAGTTTTTGTAGTAAGAGACCTTATAGCAAGTATATCTACCTCATCAAATTTTATAACGATTACGTTTTTAGTTCTCTTAATATAACGTTAAAATATTGTGGGCTGTGCCACGCCCTTCAGCGAGATTTTTCAGTAAATTGGCTGAGCTTGTATTGATGACTGCTTTTAGCAGCATCATCTCCAAGTATTTTTATGAAAATCGTTTGTGCCAATTTTGAGATACACGGAATCAAAATTTTTAGCAGTTGAAAAGTGACACGCCCACTTTTTCGATTCCACCCACTTTTATCGCAATTCAAGATATATATGATATGTTTCCGTTTACCAAATTTCATCGCAATATTTTAAACGGCTTACAAGATATGGTATTATAAATGATAAAATTTAGGGATGTGCCACGCCCCTGTACGATCCTTTGGAAACTTGAAACCCAGCCTTATCTTAATTTGGTTCACATGTGTATCAAATCACCAAGTTTCATCAAAATCGCTGCAACTTTTTTCAAAATTGGTCTAAGTATATATACATAGAGTATGGGCGGTAGGCGTGTCCGTGAGCTGATTGCGCCCATTTTCAATAGCAGGATGCCTGCAAGAAGATATGACCTGTGTGTGAAAGTTTGATTCAATTAGCTTTCTTTGTTTTCCCTTAAACCTGATTTCAACAGACGGACAGACAGACTGACGGACATCGCTTAATCGACTCAGCTGGTGACGCTGATCAAGAATATATACACTTTTCCATACCTGCCACGCCCAATTCTATGTGTTACAAACGGAGAGACAAAGTGAATATACCCTCGGTGTAGGGTATAAAAGTATAAGTCTAACAGCTCTAACATAAATTATTGCTATCACGGCGCCTTTTAAAAGTTACCGAACTTATGTATATGCAAAAAGTTTACGAGGACTCGTACATTTTCAAATTCAAATGGATATTCGATATTACCTGGCGTCATTTCGAACCATCAAGACAGCTAGCAATTACCAAGGAACATCTGAAGCGTTATAAAAATGTTTCTCAAAATATCTTTCTAAATCGGTAATTAGAGTTGCGAAGAATAAGTCCGGATAATCGAATATTTGGATAATCGAAGTTCGGATAATAGAGATTAGCATCTCTTTTATGGGTGTACTCCTCGTAAAATGCAAATACCGGTAAAATGTAATTATGCTGCAAGATTAATGCAAGAAAGTAGTTTGCAATGTTGCTTTTATTTACGTTGATAATAGTACCACAGATAGCTTCGCAATGTTGAAGCAAAAAATTAAACTTTGATTTTGAGAAAAAATTTCTCCTGACCTCAAATGTCTTTCAGCCCGCATTAAACTGATATCATTTCTTTCTCATATTAGTAAAAATCCACAGTAAAATTTTAAGCCAAAAAAAAGTTGGGGCTTTTGAGAAAATTAGCTTCCTTTTTTTCATAAAAAGTGCTATCACTCCGCCAATTTTCATATATTTTCAAAATTTTGCTAGAGAATAGGAAGTTCCATTAGAATCAAAGGAAAAAAATAATTATTTTTATTTGAATGGAAATGCCGCTTTTTTGAAAAAATATTCAGCAGTTTTTAAATTTTCGACACCAAAACTTAAAATGGGCATAACTTCGTCAATTTTCAATTCAATGGGGGAATACGTGTCCTCTTATTTTCTCTCAAAAGCAACATAGTTAATCGGCAACCAATTCCGCAATTTAATGTAAGTCCGACTGCATAGTTTGAAATATATTTGGTCCAAGGAAAATTAACGGGCTTTGTTTCTACTGAGGTTAATATAAAAAAAAACATAAGGGAATAGTTCATAAGTGCCAAAAATTTTCTCAATGCTATCAAAGAAATCCTGACGATACCTTATTTTAGTCATTTTCGCATAACAACTTCAATATTATGCAAAAAATATAAAAATACCTGTGGGAATCCATTTTTTTTTTAAAAAAACTTGTTAAAATTTGATTAAGTGTTTTCATTTTTCTGCATAACAATAACTGCACGGTTGCATGACTTTGTAAGTGTTGCTGTGTTTGCATTTAGGAATATGAGTGTTACGAAGCAAACTGTATTTAGGAAGTCAGTCAGAGTACTTTGTACTCATACGATATTTACACCAAATTTTAGCAAATACATATTTGCTAAATATGTTATTTAAGGTGTTCTACTTGTATGGGAGGTGCCACCCCCACTGGTGCAGTTTCAGCCACTTTTGGTCGTGAGATACCTTATAGCACGTAGGTCTGCCATATTAAATTGCATAACAATTACGTGAATAGTTCTCTTATTATAAAATCTATAAATTCGTTGGCGGAACCACACCTTTCAACGAGATTTGCCAGTACAGTGACTTATATTATCACTAAAATTTTTATGAAACCCAGGTGCTATTTTCAGATAAAATTGAATTTAATTTTTCAATTGTTGAAAGGTTCCAAACTCCCAAGTTTTATCAACAACTCTGCAGCCGGTTTCGAAATAAATATGTTGCCGGCCAAACTAGGTTTTTTTTTTAAAACTAAGCTATTTTTTAGCATACTACAGGTAAGTGGGCAGCCTTCGGCCGCGACTCAGTTATACATCCGTCAATATGTCCAACACAGGTTTTGCGATGGCCTTCGGCCGCAGTTCACTAAAGTATATCTAACACCGGTATGTTATCGAATCCCGTATTGGTCATAATATAGTGAAACGAGCCGGTATTGTACATATTCGGGGATGTAAGCACTCTTGCCCAAACATACTACAGTTACAAAAAATCGGGAGTGAGGCCGTTAAAGTAAGTAACTACCCTAGTTCATCCTAGGATTAACTGGTTCATCCTAACATGCTTGGCTTGTTTGAATTGGAAAAACCTAGTTTGTCCTAAAAACTAGCTTGGCCGGAAACATATATACAAACAAACAAAACTACATACAATTTTGCTCGCTTAATAATTGTATATTTAGATAGTCACATCAAAATCAATTCATACTTGGTGCGGAATTAAACCATGCATAAAAAGTACGGCTTGTTAAAATGCAGACAGAAACTTAAATCGTTGAATAAATAACGCACTTTCATATTGCACTTTTTTACTTTCTTGTTGATAAAAATTTGTCCGTAAAAGGTTGCCAAAAAATTGTACAGCAAAATTGGCGATATCAAGCACGACAATAAATTCAAAATCAGTGAACTAGACAAAATTACAAACTTTGTTAAGGACTAAGATTTTTGACAGAAAATGATTACTTTGCCAAAAAACCGGAAAAATTATTGTTGTTTAAGCTCAGGATTTAATGTTTGAACTTATACATTGATAGGTCGTATAAACGTTTACTAGGATGATTATGACTTTAACATAACAAACAATTTTTAGATTTCTAAATAAAACTCTAAAAGCTACATTTTATCTATTTGATTGATTGGTTTACAGATTTCAACAACATAAAAAAGTAAGAAGTGCGCAAATTTTAAGTAATGATAAACGTTTGCTAATGGATCTGTAAACGTTGACTAAAATCGTGTCACAGCATGCTTAAAATGAATTTTCCAAAAAACTCCAAGAAATCTGTAAAAACAATGTAAAAAATTTGGGGGTGGTAAGGAAAAAAATTAAAATTTGCTTAATGTTGTTAGCTACTTTTTGTTTTGAATTATTATGAAAAAAGTTTGGGTATCACAATTGCAATGCGATTTTTGACATTCTTATCTATTAAAACGGTCTCAAATTTCGCATTTTCATGCAAACTCTATACAGAGTAACGCAGTTGCTTTAAGTATACTTTTCTAAGTAAATTACATAATTGTAACAAAGATACCAGTACATGGGTTGGTTTATTTAACGAAAAAATTGTTATTTGTCAGAACTCTTCAGTAATTTTTAAGATGTTGATTTTTTTACTACCCATGTTTAAAAAAATATTTAAATGCTTGTCAGAACTGTTAAAATTAAGTTTTTTTTATAATTATATATTGCATTAAGCTCATCTTTTGTTAAGAATAATTATCTGTTAGATCTTCTTTAAAAAATATAAAATGCTGTGAATGAGCAACTACCGTGTTACTACCCAGTTTTATATGAAATTAGAGTTATATTTAGTCTTCTAATTATTAAAAATATCTTGACTATATACATATGTGTCTTGAAGTTCACCATAAGCCTAACCTTCTCCTGCAAGTTTGTGTATCAATATATGTATTATGGGGTTTTTTTGGATGATTTTAAGATTTTTGTCAAAGATTTTGGTAAGGCAGTTACCTAATTTCTTAAAAGTACTTTACTAAGCTGATTATTTCTGAAGTTTACCTTAATGAGAGAATAATATTAGCTCTATTGTTTAAAAGTGCCAAGCAAGTTAGCTTAATTAAACATTCCTAAAAAGAAAATATCAAGTTTTAGTTGAGTAACGCAGTTGACTTTTTTTTCGACAACTTCCATTATAAATTGTCATAAATCACATAATCATAATCATAAATCACAAAAGTTCGCTGCAGATATGAGTATGCTATAGAATTCATTCTAATGATTCTGACTTAGTACTAAAAACTAAGAAAATAATTTTTTTTTTTAAAAAAACTAATGTCGTTTAGACATTAAAAATAAATTTGACCAACAAAATTTTTTCAATTAAACGGATTTTTTTTATTATTACTATTAACATAAACCATGTGCAACGAATTAATCAAAACTCAATATTATTAGTTTCAAAAATGACTGGAAATCTTTTCTTGAAAATATCTTAATAATAATAATTTTGAAATAAAAATTTCATATATGGCGACTATTATGCTCAGTATTTTCCCTCAGTAAGCCCTCTGCATACTCTGGTGAGCCTCATCCATCTTGTACTTCGCCCAACTCTTTTTGAGGTCTGCATGAACTGATTCCATCACTCATAATCTGAAAAAAAACCTGATCCTCTATTATTATTTTCTTTTGCAATCATATAACACTTGTTCAAATACTGCTTGTACTTTGGGCGTAATATTTGATATTCAGACGTTTGTAGCTGCTCTTGAAGTTGGTAATGTTTGACTCGTAGTCAGGATGTAATTTATCCGAAAAGCAAGAGAATACAACTCAGTTGAGTTGCTTGAAACATTCAATGTGTTTTGTACAACTTATTCTATGTAGCATTCCTCAACCCACTCTTAACTCTCTGTTTCGAATTCTGAAAGCATGTTAGAGATGCCAACACTCAGGGTTTCGCCCGGAGACTCAGGGTTTTGAGTATGATTTCCGGGTCTCCGGGTTCAAAGTCAATCCCTCCGGGCATAGTATCTTTTTTGTCAACCGCAACAAAAAAAATCAAATCTAAGTCAGCAGTTTTCCCGAATTTCAAATTCTGATAAATTCAAAGAAACGAAAACGAAAACACACAAACTATAAAATAACACAGGGCAACAATGATTTTGTTGCCTTACATTTCCGAAGGTTTTGACGCGCTGAATTCGAATCCAAGCTTAGAATTTCTCAAATGGCTCCGGTTTTCGAGATATTCTAACCAAAATGTGGGGAAATCACTAGTTTTCGAGATATCTGGGGCAAATTTATGTAGTAATATAATTTTTTTTGAATCCATTAATGAGGTTCGAAAGAACTACTCTTCCCCTTCAAAAGTCACTTGGAATTATATCAATATCTCTTTTGCTTTACAAATTATCCTAAATTGAAAATCATTATATAGGTCTACATACAATCTTTTGTATGTACATTTGTATGAAAAATTTGAAAAAAAAGATATCGATATGATTCCAAATGTGTTTTGAAGAGGAAGAGTATAGCTTTTATAAAAAGCGGTATAAGTTGGGAACCCCTGAATGGATATCAAAAATATAGATGTCATAAGAAAGATAATTGAATGGCCTACTATACTGGTAAGACTAGTTTTGGAATTGATCCTATAATTGTGGATATATGACAATTTTTCTGAAATTTTCACCAATAAAATTCTTAAAAAATAGGTAAAAATAAAATAAAACTATGCAAATTGTATATAATTTTAAAGCAAAATGATCAAGCGTTCCTATCATGCTAAAAAAGTATAACTTTTTAACACATTTTTTTGAAAAAATAACGTTTTGTTAAAAAAATAATTGGTCAAAATTACAGGCCATTAAATTATCTTTCTTATGACATCCATATTTTTTATATCCACTCAGGGGTTCCCAACTTATAATTAGTTTTACAAAAGCTATATCAGCAACTTATTATGGCTATACATAAGGGCAGGTCAATTTTTTTTTTTTTTTTTTTCAAAAAGGGTATGGCAGGAAAAGTTTCTACGGGTAATTATGAGTAACTTTGCCAGACTTCGGTCTAAAATCAATATCGAGCCTCCGCATTTTCACCAATAGGTTTTCTACAGTACTTACATACATATATTGCCCTTTTATGTGAACAATTACAAAGTATTTCATATTTTCAGCAAATATTGGGGTAAATCGGCAACTTTGATGTCGCTGGAAAAGTCCTTTGACTCTTTTCTGTATTTACTATGCTATTATATTTTTTTTATAAGGATAGTGCAGTGCTAAAGTACTAAAGTCGAAAGTTAATAGAAAAAATTTATTTATTCAAAAATGAAAATCTGTCAAAGAAAACGTGTAATTGTTTCGTGAAACTTTCGAGCGTAAATCATGATTTTTTTCGTTTTTTTCCAATTATGGAGCTACCTTCAACACCCCTATCATCCGGATCCAGTCTGTTGCATATGTAATCTCAAGATATTCCTACCTTTGGCTTGGAAAGTGATTTAAATGGACTTAACTTACAAAATAATAGTGATCTATTAAAGTACTATAGTTGAGTGAAAGAGCTAAAGCTGAAAGCAGAATGTTTTCGTATAACAGTTTTACACCTCAAGTACTAAAAAAATTAATTGAAATTTGGAAAAAATTAAATATCGAAATTATTAATGTTACAAGTATTTCAAAAAGAAACAAGATTCAAAAATAGAAATAGATTTCAAGCTTTTTCAGATTGAACTAAAAATATATTTTTCATTGGAAAAGTGCACATGCGACTTAAAACAAAATAAATGTTCTTGTGGATTAATACCTGACCGTTTACAAAATTTCATTGACGTCAGCTAGTTACGATCCAATACCATACCTGAGCAATTGGATCCAACCAATCTATCGAACATGAAGATTAAGTGTTTATTCCACAGAGGCGATATAAGAAAAACTACAAAGCCTATAGCTTTGCCATGTTGTGCGATAGATTTGGAATCTCTGGCAGAGTAGCGTCGTGCTTAGCAACAGCTGTATTCAAAGATATTGATTTTAGAGATGAAAATGGCGAGGTTGTTGTTATGGATAACTCGAAAGTGGCCAGGGAGAAATTTAAGTGTAGGAAATAAGTATTCGTAAACACAGCTATAACGGAAAATTATCAGCATTTTCGTTTTATGAAAAAAAAAAAATGAGTCGTTGACAATGTTAAAAATTAACGGAAAATGTCATACTAACATGGTTAAAGAACCACATTTAGGTGTCGCTAAAGAGCCTGGAACTTATTTGCTGGGATACGTTAAAGTTGTTGCTGAAGACACTGAAAATAATACTCGAGAGTTGAAAACCTTTTTCGATAGCAAAAGTATTCTATGGAAGGATTAATTGGCATATACTGTGACGGCGAAACAACTAAAACCGGCATAACAAATGGGATATTACGTCGATTTGAAGTTCAACTGAGTAAACCCTTGCATTGGTTTGTATGTTGCATTTCAATGAGTTGCCTTTTCTTCATTTATATGCAGCACTGGAAAAATCAGCTCTGCTAGTGGTACATTAAGCAAGAAAATAGAAACTTGTGAGCATTTGCCGGTAAGCTAAAATATTTTTACACAACATTTTTAACACAATAAATTCATTAGAAAAACTAATTTTTGTAGGCCGTGTGTGATTTTGAACCTATTTAACTGAAAGGGATGCCTCCTCCGATACCAAATGACCACCGCTATTTCTGATGGTTGCTGTTCAACTGCTTTAGCTAACATCAAAGCAAGACCTATTGTTCATTCACGCTGGATAACGAAAGCAAGCAGATTATTACGATTATATGTAACAACGAATGCACCCTCGAACAATTTAATAACCCTGGTTGTGTATATAATGAAAGTTTTCGTACAAATTTATTTCAATGTTAAATACTTAAGCTCTGTGGTGTACGGCGGTGCACTTCTTTCGAAATTCATTCGATCCATATAGTATTCACCACCAATTCCTCGCAATGTTATTGATGCTGTAGTTCAGCATAATTCGCATTTTGCGCATTCGGAAATCGTATTATTAACAATGCTATACGATGACCGTAAGAACATACGCAAGAGAGCGATACAAAAAATGTTATACTGTCGTGAAAATAATGATACATCAGAACTTTGATGTTACGAAAAACCGTGCATAAATTTTGATTGTACGGATTATGTTAATATGATCGACCTAGACGATAACAGTATCTTATCTGAACCGCCTTTTACTAAAAGTATTCCATATGACCATTTAATAGAATATTTAAAATCTGACGATCCATCAATTAAAATCAAAAAATTAATTCTCATATTCAAGGTACAGAGAGTTTTGTTCATTTTTTAACAACTGTTACACGACGTGTTGTTGATAAAATCCGTAAAAAATTATGTCAGTGACGGTTGAAAGTCGCAAAAAAGTTCCTCGGTTAGAAAGCAAGCAAGATCTAACACTATGAGTGTCACACTTAACGGTAAATTATTGTAAGATTTGCATTTTTGAATAAATTAATGTTTTCTACTATCTTTTGACTTTAGTACTTCTACGCTCCACTATTCATTATCAAAAAAAAAAAACAAGTTAAGGTGCTGTCTTCGGCCAGGCCGAAACTCACATACCCTACACTGCACTGAAAGTACCTTTTCAATAAATGTTAAAAAGACGTTGAAGAGGTTGAATAAGTCAAAAAAAAATGTGAAATGTTAGAAAGGTTAAAGAAGTTGAAAAATTCGTAAATATATGCAAAATGTTGAAAAAAGTTGAGAGAGGTTGAAAAACTCTAAAAAAGTTGAAAGAGGTTGAAAAATTCGAACAAATACATATGTATAGGATATATTGGAAAAAGTTAAAGGGTTAAAAAGTCGAAAAAATATGGAAAATGACGAAAAAAATTTAATAGAAATGAAAAATTTGAAATATGCCACGCCTACTTCTCCAATTCGGCCCACTTTTGGTTCAATAAATTATATTCGTGATCGACATCCTCATATTAAATTTTAGCAAAATAGCTTGTGTAGTTTGCGATATATGCCGTAGCTAAATTTAAAATTTAGGGTGGTGACACACCGACTGGTACAATCCAGCCCGGTTTTGATCTAGAAATAGCTTTTCATAAGCAAACCCCTAACACCAAATTTTAGTATGATTGCTCACATGTTTCGATAAATATGCCACTTACCGTATTTTATTTGTTTGGGAGGTGCCACGCCCACTGGTTCGATTTCAGCCACTTTTGATTCAGATATGCTCTATAGCAATTGAACCACTTACATTAATTTTCATAGCAATTGCTGCAATAGTTCACTTAAAACAGCGGTTACAAATTTATGTTAATATGGGAGGTGCCACGCCCACAGGTTCTATTGGACCAAATTTTAGAAATAAAAGACCTTATAGCAAACGATAACGATTACGTTATTAGCTCTCTTAATATAACGTTTATAAATATTGTGGGCGGTGCCACGCCCTTCAACGAGTTTTTTCAGTAAAGTGGCTGAGCTTGTATTGATGACTGCTTTCAGTGGCATCATCTCCAAAATTTTTATAAAAATTGTTTGTGCCAATTTTGAAATATACGGAATCAAAATTTTTAGCAGTTGAAAAGTGACACGCCCACTTTTTGGACTCCACCCACTTTTATCACAATTCAAGATATATTTGATATGTATCCGTTACCAAATTTCATCACAATATCTTAAACGGTGGTATAAATGATAAAATTTAGGGCTGTGCCACGCCCCTGTACGATCCTTTGGAAACTTGAAACCCAGGCTAATCCTAATTTGGTTCATATGTGCACCAAATCACCAAGTTTCATCCAAATCGCTGCAACTTTTTCAAAATTGGCTTGGGTATATATACATAGAGTATGGGCGGTAGACGTGTCCGTCAACCGATTTCGCCCATTTTCAATAGCCAGAAGCCTGCAAAAAGATGTGACCTGTATGTGAAAGTTTCATTCAATTAGCTTTCTTGGTTTTCCCGTAAACCTGATTTCAACAGACGGACAGACAGACGGACATCCCTAAATAGACTCAGGTGGTGACGCTGATCAAGAATATATATACTTTTCCATACCTGCCACGCCCCCTTCGATGTGTTACAAACGGAGAGACAAAGTGAATATACTCTCGGTGTAGGGTATAAAAACAGTTTTTTTTTGCTAATATGTATTGCTGTATGTACACACACATTTCCATTTTTTCCTGGTCACAGAGTCAACTTAAAGCTTGATTTTTTAAAAATCTGGTTAATTTTCATCGATATTTTTTCAACTGCTAATTCAATGAAAAATCTAATTAAATATGTCTAATTAAAAGATTGCCATTTTAGTACCTTTAATTTGGTACTAAGAACGACTAAATTGGGCATTTCTAGCTCGAGATATGAATTTAAAAGTGAAAAAATGAAAAAACCACAATATCTCAAAAACTGTACCATAAAAAAAATTTAACTTTCATTTCCGAATTCAGCGGAAAAAAGTACATAAGAAAAATAACTACTTACTAAAGGAACAAAACAAACATTTTTTTTGTAACGATTAGACTCAAAAAATTGGCGGAAAAGTTAATATATTCAGAAAATGTGGGATTTAAGTTCATTCATCAATCGCTTCTAACGTTTTCGTTTTACTGTCGATTTTCTTCTGGTATGTTTTAATTTTTGCGTAAAAGTATCAGCTCTATGTGTAAGGAGTAAAATTATTTTTTTTAATTCTATTTCTATTTTTTCTGGGCCGCATAATCAAATGCTAAATTTGATTTTTCTTAAAATCTGGTCTGTTTTCATCGATATCTTTTGAACCACTTTTTTAATGAAAAATAAAATAACACAAGTTTGTTTGTCATTTTATTATCTTTAATTTGACATTAAGAACGAGGAAATTGGACATAACTAGCTCAAGATATGATTTTTAAAGTGAAATGAGGTCGAAAAAATGAAAAAAACCACAATATCTCGAAAACTGTACCATTCAAAAAATTTTCATTTTCATTTTCGAATTCAGCAGGAAAAAGTACGTAAGAAAAGTAACCTCAAATCAATGGAACATTTTGAGTGTAAACTAGTGTAATTAATAATGAGTTATTTTTTATTATAATTGCGTACCCAATCTCGGTCTGATGATGCCTTTTCAAGTGTCCCTTATATAAAAGGTTCTATATTTCTATATTGAAGAACTGCTTGGTGGACCGGAAGTATTTGAGTCATTTTTACGCTCATTTGCAGAAATACGCCTATAAATCAAATGTTACTGATGATTTTAAGGCTACGTTATATGACTATTTGGGTGGCTGTGGGGAGGTATATTCATCGTCAATAATTGGTTCACAATTCCCAATGACAACCACATTTACATAGGGTAGTCCCCACACTTTTTGAAATCTAGTAGAGAACATCTGGCATGTCACTACTCTTGAATTTCCTTATCCTTTTCTTATATTCCCAAATAAATGTTCTAAAGCGTCCTGATTAAGTCGTCTCGTTTGAATGTATGGTAAACCTGTTTGTGACAGGTAGTGCCACAATTGTCGTAAGCTATTTATATTTATAAGCTACCCTTTTATGAAGTTAAAGGTATTTGTTATGTCAGAACCATTCTTATCCTTAATTTTGAAAGAATGGTTTTTGCCCTTCGTAGGAAGTCTCATTGCTCATCTGTTTCAGAATAGACGCCTTTGAATGAATTTGAGTTAAGAACGCCTCTACTGTTAAAAATATAAAATAATTGATCAAAAAATTTCAATAACTTTATGGTATCAGTAAGCTCTATGCTTCTGCTTGAGTCGGACGTGTTCTCTCTCAGACAAATAGAAATAAATTGTAACGAACCTACGGCTGGGGGGTCTTGACTCGCCGGAGTCCAGTGGTTCGGTCACAAAAATTTGTATTTTTGCAAGGGATGGCTCTTTAATAAGTTGAGGGGATCGCACAGTTAATTTAGTTTAAATATTTATTTTTACTTTTTTTCCCAGTTAATTCAGTGATACATATATATATAGTATGTATAAATAACAAAATTTAATAGCTAAATTGATACGGTTACCATGTCAGCGTGCCTCCGTTGTCGTGCTTCGTCGTCCCGTCGTCGTAGTGAGGTTCATGAGAGGAGCGTGACTGATTTCTCTGCCTATGCGGTGCTCAATTCTATTCTATACTGCTTCCCCGCTTACTCATAGCCTAACGGGGGGCCAAAACACCATGAGGGGGGGGGAGAAACGCTGAGTCTAGCTTGTCTTCGTGCGGGTCGGGTCTCTGGTCACGAATGTACGGATACGGGAGCGCATACACCCGTCAACCAAAAGTCCGACGCTCACGACGGCTTATCCTGTCCCTTTACCCGCTACCGGGCACTCAGTTCTAACCGGCCGTATGTGTGTCGGCTTTTAGGCCACGAATGTACGGATACGGGAGCGCAAAAGACCTAAATCCGACGCTCACGACGGCTTCTACGTTCTTTCTACCACCAGTTACCACTGGCCGTACGCGTGTCGGCCTTCAGGTCACGAGTGTGCGGATACGGGAGCGCACACACTCACAAACCAAAATCCGACGCTCACGACGGCTTCTACGCTCTTCCTACCACCAATTTCAACTGGCCGTATGCGTGTCGGCTTTCAGAGGACGGGTGTACGGATACGGGAGCGCATACACCCGCAAACCAAAATCCGACGCTCACGACGGCTTTACGTTCTTGCTAACCCACTTCTACACACGGCCGATCTTTCAGTTCCACCGTGGCTAACGAATACGGGAGAGCGAAAGCACTGTGGAACCTCAAGTTCTAGCTAGCCGCATGTGTGTTGGTTCCTAGGCCACGCATGTACTGATACAGCAGCGCGTACACTGGTAGGCCACAGACTCAATGCTCACAGCGGTCCCTATATTGCCTATTCAGTCACTACCCCCTTACTCTACTCACTACGTTCAAAGCTACGATTTACGGAAAATAACAAATGTACCTGGGGTTCACGCTGCTGGTGTTGCTGTCTCTGCTTCTCGGCTACGCTGCTACTACTGCTTCGGCTGCTGTTGGTTGACTGTCCTCGCCGGCGGTTCTCCAAGACTGTCCCGATTTTTGGCTGTACAACCGCTTTTATTTCACTTAGCTCTGTTTGTTTTCACCATTGCGTGGCTGTAACAGCTGATCTATGACATCGCTGGTACGTTGACATCGCTGATGCGCTGACACTACTGACTTAGGTTGCCACCTGGGTGTTCGATGCAACTTAGGTCCGATGCTCGTGCGACTTCATACGATTTCATTTTCTTACTACTATTCTTAATTTAATATTTAATAATTAATAACAACTTCTTAATTAAGGTGCCTTCATGACTTTAAAATTTTAATAAGACGTTAAAACTGGAATATAATACTTCAGGTGTAATAAAAAATAATAAATAAACATGGGTAAAAATAATGAAATTCAGTTCTGTTACCGCTGCTGTTGGTTGTGGACGAAAACAAGGCCCTTGCCGACTTTCGTCATCACACTATCCCCTCACTCCGGGGGGAACGTATTTCACGGATCCATATGGTGCCATCTCGGTTACTTGAGGAGTCGAACCTTTCTGCCGTTGATGTTACGGACCACTCCGAATCGCTTACCCAACTTCAATTTGGCGGCTTCTTGCTGCAATGCGGCGATGAATGCAGCGTCGAGTTCACTTTGCTCCAGACGAGCCAAAGGCATGCTAGATGTTTGTGGGGGACTAACGGGTGCACTGGTCATTGTTTGGTATCAACTGTGTATGAGAAGAAAATAAAGTTAAAATTTTTTTCCTCGCCTACTGTTGGTGGAAAGTTTTTAGCTCGCTCAGGTGCGCGGTCCGGGTTCGCTTGTCACCTTCTTTTTTTAATTGAACTATTACTGGGCAGCTAAACCCGACCACCGAGTATGGGCCGGAATATTTTGGGGCAAGTTTGCCCGCAAAACTTTCAATCGCCTTCGACTGAGGGTGTTCTCGGACCCACACTAACTGCCCGATTGTAGGCTTCCATTGACGTCGGCGAAGATTGTAATGACGGGCCTGGTTTTGGGCGGCCTTTGACAGATTGATCTTTACAATGTCGAATACCTCCTTCAGGCGTACTGCTCCTGGCTTAGGTTCTTGCCTTGACTCTCCCGTGCCTGTGGTGACTTCATCGTACAGCGCCTTGGGCAGACGTGGCTGTCGACCTTGGGTCAGGAAGGCGGGGCTGTACCCTGTAGTTTCTGACACGCTAGTATTGATCGCCAAGGATATCTCCGGCAGGTTGTCATCCCAGGTTTCGTGGTGGTTATTAGCCAACTGTGCTATCATTATTTTTACCGTTCTGTTGACTCTTTCTGTGGGATTCTCCTGTGGCGTGTAGGGTGCGGTAAACCGTTGCTGGATCCCTATCTCTTCAAGGTAGGCCCTCAAAATTCGGCTAGTAAACTGTGTGCCATTATCCGTGATGAGCACTTTCGGTACCCCATACCGCGCCAGTATTCTTTCACGGAACGCCTTTACCACACCTTCTGCGGTAGCTTTTCGTAGTGGTATCAGTTCGGTCCACTTCGAGAACCGGTCAAAGAAAACTAGCAGCATCGAGTTGCCGTGAGTTGATCTGGGCAAGGGTCCTACGAAGTCTGCACAGATTGTGGCCCATGGTTCTTCGGGGATAGTGATCAACATTTCTCCTGCTGGAGCCTGTTGACTGGGCTTGTAACGTTGACACGACTCACAGCCCCTTACATACCGACTGATGTCTCGAAACATCCCGGGCCAGTAATACCTGTTCGCGATGCGGGCAATCGTCTTCCGGATCCCCAAATGCCCAGCGCTGGCGCTGTCGTGGTTCTCCTCAAGTACTCTCTTCCGTAGAGGGGTAGCCACACAGAGTTTCCACTGTGCGCAGTCTTCGTCAGTGGGATGACCTGGCAGGTGCCGGTATAGCTGGCCTCCGGTCTCGGTGTAGTCGGGAAATTTCTCGGGTCGTTGCCGTACCTCACTCTTTTTCTTCCGTAACCAGAGACAATCGCCATCTGCAATATTACTGACCGTGGCAACTCTTAGCGTCTCCTGGGGTTGTCGTGAGAGGGCGTCTGCCACCACATTTTGTTTACCTTTGCGATATTGTATTGTGAACTGGTACTGCTGCAATTCCAGGGCCCAACGCGCTATGCGGCCTGTGGGGCTTTCAATAGAGTTCAGCCACTTCAGCGAAAGGTGGTCAGTGATTACCACGAACTGATACCCCTCTAGATAGGGACGCATTTTACGGATGCCCCATACGATAGCCAGGCATTCCTTTTCGGTAGGCGAATAATTTTTCTCCGCGTTGTTCAGGCTTCGGCTTGCATAGGCGATCACCCGCTCCCCTCCATCACAGGACTGCGTCAGAACGGCTCCGAGGCCCAAATCACTGGCATCGGTCTGCAGGCAAAAGGTCTGATTAAAGTCCGGGCAAGCTAGCACCGGCGCTTCTGTAAGTTTTTGTTTGAGGATCTCGAACGCGTTTTGCTGTTCCTGACCCCACTTCCAGTGTTTACCTTTTTTTAACAATGATGTCAGGGGTTGAACCACTGATGCAAAATCGGGAACAAAACGGCGATACCAAGAAGCTATCCCGAGGAAGCGCCGCACTCCGCGCACGCTCTGTGGTGGGTCTAAATCGCGGATTGCGGTTACCTTGTCCGGGTCCGTTTGGATCCCTTCGCCGCTTACCACATGACCGAGATATTTAATCTGGGTCTTGAAAAACTCACATTTTTCCGGATTTATCCGCAAATTTGCTGCCCGCAATCGCCGAAATACTTCGCGCAGGTTGTGTAAGTGTTCCTCTTGGGTAGCTCCAGTGACAACAATATCGTCTAAGTAGGCGAATGCAACCGGCTCCATCTTCGCGCCAATGACACTATCGAGGGCCCGCTGAAAAGTTGCTGGTGCTGAATGGAGGCCAAAAGGCATGACCTTCCACTGGTAGAGTCCACGCCCCGGAACCGTAAAAGCGGTATACTGCTTACTTGCTGCCTCCATCGGGATCTGCCAGTATCCATCCTTTAGATCAAGGCTGCTGACGTATTTGGCGTTGCGCAGGCGGTCCAAAATGTGCGCAATTCGTGGAAGCGGATACGCGTCTGGCACCGATCTACTATTCAGATGACGGTAGTCAATACACAGCCGCCAGGCTCCGGTCTTTTTCCGCACAAGCACGATAGGTGCACTGTACGGGCTGTGAGATGGTTCAATGCATCCTTTAGACAGTAGTTTGTTGATCTCCTCTTCGATAATCGTTTGCATTGCCGGATTCCGCGGAATATATCTTTGCTTGACCGGCCTGTCATCCTTCATGACAATCCGGTGCGCGGTAAGCTGTGTGACGCCTTGTAGTCCTTCAAATTTTTGGAGTTCATCTGCAAGAAAATCTTTAATTACCTGTTCATCTCCATGCTGCCCTGATATCGGAACTGTTGGCTTCGCTTCTGCGAGGGCTAGGGCCTCTGCCCCGATGGCTTTAGTAGATTCAGCTGATAAAATTGTCGTCTTAGTCTGCAGTAGTTTTCGGCGCTGATGTCGGCGCGATCTGCGGCGGTAAGTAGACTGAGCTTTCTGTTTATGTTGTTGTTGACCGTTCTGCTGCTGATTTTCTTCTGAGTCCGGGCATGGTGGCTGAGAATTCATTTGTTTACGCGATTGAGCGTATGGTTTTTGAATGTGCTTCAAGCTTAAGTTGGTTTCTTGTTGTCAGTCTGGCTGGGCCATTGTATGTCGTCTCCGTGCTGTCCTGGAATCCCTTGACGGCAAGCGGTGGTCATGATTCGGCTGTGGCTTGCCCAAGTTGAGCGTGTCACCTCCGATGGTGATGGTGGCGGCGCTCTGCGCTAGAAAGTCGAGTCCTAGTATGACATCCTCTACAGCGTCGGGCATAATGATGAACTGGAACTTCCCCCGGTGATCCCCATATTTTACCTCGGTCTGGATTGCACCATCCAATCGTCGACTTGATCCATCGGCCAGCACGACTTCGCCTCGGTATGGTACCTGGGTGGGTTTTTCACGTAAACTAGCCGCAAAGGATTCTCGTATGAAACTCACCGTCGCCCCGGTGTCGATTGTGGCCGACACACTCTCTCCGCCAATTATGATGTTGGCGTACACTCGTCTACGATCCGATGATACCTGTATTACGTTTGTTGAGGGGGATACCACTGGAGCGTTCGCCTCCCCTCGTTCTGGGCGGCCTCCGTGTTCGTTTCTCGCTGTACGGCAGCATCTAATGGTTCTGATCCCTTGTCGGCCGCAAACCCAACAAAATAGTTTCTGTGGTGCTCGGCACTCCCTTACGAAATGCCCATCCTGCCCACAGCGTCGGCAGGCGGCTCGAACGTCGATTCGATTTTCGTTTGTTGGCACCATCATCCGATGTCGTTCAGCCCGGTTATTGGCTACGGATGGCCTCTCTGGCTCTCGCTGCCGAATACACTCCAGATCGTCTGCCAAAGATATTAAGTCAGCAAGTGAAGCGAAATCCTTCCGCTTAATGTACCACTGGTACTCCGCCGAGCAATTCCGGAAAATACGTTCGATTTTTTCCTCTTCCGTAAAGTGCGCTTGCCGCATCATCGTTTGTAAGGCCAGCACGTATTCCTTGAACGGTTCGCGGGGTCTCTGAAGTCGTTCCCTTATTGCGTCTTCTAAGTTCTCCAGATATCTTGGAGCTAAAAAGAATTTTAGAAAACTTATTTTGAAATCGTTCCATGTAGCCCACTGTTGGTATTTATTCCTATACCAGGCTAACGCTTTATCACGTAAAAGTTCTGGCATCGTCCTAGGAACATGATCAATATCTATGCCGTATGCTTCCGCCAATTCTTCAACTCGTTCCACGAACATTAATGGTTCTTTCACTCCGTCATACTTTAATCCCCATTTACGCACCTGTTCCATAACCATGATACCGTGAGCCGCGGGTACCGCGTTGACGCATGAAGGCTGGGATATAAGTTGTGGTAACATTGTGTGGGGCACAGTCGAACCTGGTTCTTTTTTGAGCTGGTCACCTGGGCTTGGCGACATTGCACATTTATGTAGCGTCCGTAGTTCTTCGATCCGTTGTAGTTGAGCTGCCGAATGAGTTTCGTCCGATAAAAAGATCTTTATCATGGTGCCTTGAGTATCAACGCCAAACTCTTCACAATAAGTTGTGAGTTCCTCTTTCTTCAAACCGTGGACCAATGTCACGTTCACCATTTTCACTATAGTATTTTTTCTCTGATTTATATTTTTTTAAAGTTTATTTACTGTCACTGATTTATATATATTTTTTTTTTTTTTAAAAAAAATTACTTCCCTTTAGGGAAATTTTTCACCGGGCACTGTGTCTAAGTGATTTTTCACTGTTCAGATTTTCCACTGTTCGGTTTTCACTGTCAGATTTTCCACTGTTCGGTTTTCACTGTCAGATTTTTCCCTTTTGGTCTTTTTTTTTCACTGTTTATTTATGCACTTATTTTGTTTAACCCAGATGGTTCTCAATGTTTTTTTTTTTTTTTATTTTCATTTTATGTAATTTTCACACTATTGTTTTAATTTTTCCGCCGCCGACGTAGCACACAATTTTTCTTGGTTGGTTTTGACGATTTGACGGAATCTCCGCTGATGTATATGCGCAGCTGCAACACACGCTGGATTTCCCACTGCTGTATTTACGCTGATACGCGCTGCTGGTGCTTAGATTCACGCCGATGATGCTGGGATTCCACGCTGCTGGTGCTGGGATTCACGCTGCTGTATCTACGCTGAGATTCACACTGCTAGTGCTGGGATTCCACGCTGCTGGTGCTGGGTTAAAATTATTATATATGTATATATTTTTTTCTTTTAAAGAAGCCAAAGTCCCTGCTCGGGCGCCATTGTAACGAACCTACGGCTGGGGGGTCTTGACTCGCCGGAGTCCAGTGGTTCGGTCACAAAAATTTGTATTTTTGCAAGGGATGGCTCTTTAATAAGTTGAGGGGATCGCACAGTTAATTTAGTTTAAATATTTATTTTTACTTTTTTTCCCAGTTAATTCAGTGATACATATATATATAGTATGTATAAATAACAAAATTTAATAGCTAAATTGATACGGTTACCATGTCAGCGTGCCTCCGTTGTCGTGCTTCGTCGTCCCGTCGTCGTAGTGAGGTTCATGAGAGGAGCGTGACTGATTTCTCTGCCTATGCGGTGCTCAATTCTATTCTATACTGCTTCCCCGCTTACTCATAGCCTAACGGGGTGCCCAAACACCATGAGGGGGGGGGAGAAACGCTGAGTCTAGCTTGTCTTCGTGCGGGTCGGGTCTCTGGTCACGAATGTACGGATACGGGAGCGCATACACCCGTCAACCAAAAGTCCGACGCTCACGACGGCTTATCCTGTCCCTTTACCCGCTACCGGGCACTCAGTTCTAACCGGCCGTATGTGTGTCGGCTTTTAGGCCACGAATGTACGGATACGGGAGCGCAAAAGACCTAAATCCGACGCTCACGACGGCTTCTACGTTCTTTCTACCACCAGTTACCACTGGCCGTACGCGTGTCGGCCTTCAGGTCACGAGTGTGCGGATACGGGAGCGCACACACTCACAAACCAAAATCCGACGCTCACGACGGCTTCTACGCTCTTCCTACCACCAATTTCAACTGGCCGTATGCGTGTCGGCTTTCAGAGGACGGGTGTACGGATACGGGAGCGCATACACCCGCAAACCAAAATCCGACGCTCACGACGGCTTTACGTTCTTGCTAACCCACTTCTACACACGGCCGATCTTTCAGTTCCACCGTGGCTAACGAATACGGGAGAGCGAAAGCACTGTGGAACCTCAAGTTCTAGCTAGCCGCATGTGTGTTGGTTCCTAGGCCACGCATGTACTGATACAGCAGCGCGTACACTTGTAGGCCACAGACTCAATGCTCACAGCGGTCCCTATATTGCCTATTCAGTCACTACCCCCTTACTCTACTCACTACGTTCAAAGCTACGATTTACGGAAAATAACAAATGTACCTGGGGTTCACGCTGCTGGTGTTGCTGTCTCTGCTTCTCGGCTACGCTGCTACTACTGCTTCGGCTGCTGTTGGTTGACTGTCCTCGCCGGCGGTTCTCCAAGACTGTCCCGATTTTTGGCTGTACAACCGCTTTTATTTCACTTAGCTCTGTTTGTTTTCACCATTGCGTGGCTGTAACAGCTGATCGATGACATCGCTGGTACGTTGACATCGCTGATGCGCTGACACTACTGACTTAGGTTGCCACCTGGGTGTTCGATGCAACTTAGGTCCGATGCTCGTGCGACTTCATACGATTTCATTTTCTTACTACTATTCTTAATTTAATATTTAATAATTAATAACAACATCTTAATTAAGGTGCCTTCATGACTTTAAAATTTTAATAAGACGTTAAAACTGGAATATAATACTTCAGGTGTAATAAAAAATAATAAATAAACATGGGTAAAAATAATGAAATTCAGTTCTGTTACCGCTGCTGTTGGTTGTGGACGAAAACAAGGCCCTTGCCGACTTTCGTCATCACACTATCCCCTCACTCCGGGGGGAACGTATTTCACGGATCCATATGGTGCCATCTCGGTTACTTGAGGAGTCGAACCTTTCTGCCGTTGATGTTACGGACCACTCCGAATCGCTTACCCAACTTCAATTTGGCGGCTTCTTGCTGCAATGCGGCGATGAATGCAGCGTCGAGTTCACTTTGCTCCAGACGAGCCAAAGGCATGCTAGATGTTTGTGGGGGACTAACGGGTGCACTGGTCATTGTTTGGTATCAACTGTGTATGAGAAGAAAATAAAGTTAAAATTTTTTTCCTCGCCTACTGTTGGTGGAAAGTTTTTAGCTCGCTCAGGTGCGCGGTCCGGGTTCGCTTGTCACCTTCTTTTTTTAATTGAACTATTACTGGGCAGCTAAACCCGACCACCGAGTATGGGCCGGAATATTTTGGGGCAAGTTTGCCCGCAAAACTTTCAATCGCCTTCGACTGAGGGTGTTCTCGGACCCACACTAACTGCCCGATTGTAGGCTTCCATTGACGTCGGCGAAGATTGTAATGACGGGCCTGGTTTTGGGCGGCCTTTGACAGATTGATCTTTACAATGTCGAATACCTCCTTCAGGCGTACTGCTCCTGGCTTAGGTTCTTGCCTTGACTCTCCCGTGCCTGTGGTGACTTCATCGTACAGCGCCTTGGGCAGACGTGGCTGTCGACCTTGGGTCAGGAAGGCGGGGCTGTACCCTGTAGTTTCTGACACGCTAGTATTGATCGCCAAGGATATCTCCGGCAGGTTGTCATCCCAGGTTTTGTGGTGGTTATTAGCCAACTGTGCTATCATTATTTTTACCGTTCTGTTGACTCTTTCTGTGGGATTCTCCTGTGGCGTGTAGGGTGCGGTAAACCGTTGCTGGATCCCTATCTCTTCAAGGTAGGCCCTCAAAATTCGGCTGGTAAACTGTGTGCCATTATCCGTGATGAGCACTTTCGGTACCCCATACCGCGCCAGTATTCTTTCACGGAACGCCTTTACCACACCTTCTGCGGTAGCTTTTCGTAGTGGTATCAGTTCGGTCCACTTCGAGAACCGGTCAAAGAAAACTAGCAGCATCGAGTTGCCGTGAGTTGATCTGGGCAAGGGTCCTACGAAGTCTGCACAGATTGTGGCCCATGGTTCTTCGGGGATAGTGATCAACATTTCTCCTGCTGGAGCCTGTTGACTGGGCTTGTAACGTTGACACGACTCACAGCCCCTTACATACCGACTGATGTCTCGAAACATCCCGGGCCAGTAATACCTGTTCGCGATGCGGGCAATCGTCTTCCGGATCCCCAAATGCCCAGCGCTGGCGCTGTCGTGGTTCTCCTCAAGTACTCTCTTCCGTAGAGGGGTAGCCACACAGAGTTTCCACTGTGCGCAGTCTTCGTCAGTGGGATGACCTGGCAGGTGCCGGTATAGCTGGCCTCCGGTCTCGGTGTAGTCGGGAAATTTCTCGGGTCGTTGCCGTACCTCACTCTTTTTCTTCCGTAACCAGAGACAATCGCCATCTGCAATATTACTGACCGTGGCAACTCTTAGCGTCTCCTGGGGTTGTCGTGAGAGGGCGTCTGCCACCACATTTTGTTTACCTTTGCGATATTGTATTGTGAACTGGTACTGCTGCAATTCCAGGGCCCAACGCGCTATGCGGCCTGTGGGGCTTTCAATAGAGTTCAGCCACTTCAGCGAAAGGTGGTCAGTGATTACCACGAACTGATACCCCTCTAGATAGGGACGCATTTTACGGATGCCCCATACGATAGCCAGGCATTCCTTTTCGGTAGGCGAATAATTTTTCTCCGCGTTGTTCAGGCTTCAGCTTGCATAGGCGATCACCCGCTCCCCTCCATCACAGGACTGCGTCAGAACGGCTCCGAGGCCCAAATCACTGGCATCGGTCTGCAGGCAAAAGGTCTGATTAAAGTCCGGGCAAGCTAGCACCGGCGCTTCTGTAAGTTTTTGTTTGAGGATCTCGAACGCGTTTTGCTGTTCCTGACCCCACTTCCAGTGTTTACCTTTTTTTAACAATGATGTCAGGGGTTGAACCACTGATGCAAAATCGGGAACAAAACGGCGATACCAAGAAGCTATCCCGAGGAAGCGCCGCACTCCGCGCACGCTCTGTGGTGGGTCTAAATCGCGGATTGCGGTTACCTTGTCCGGGTCCGTTTGGATCCCTTCGCCGCTTACCACATGACCGAGATATTTAATCTGGGTCTTGAAAAACTCACATTTTTCCGGATTTATCCGCAAATTTGCTGCCCGCAATCGCCGAAATACTTCGCGCAGGTTGTGTAAGTGTTCCTCTTGGGTAGCTCCAGTGACAACAATATCGTCTAAGTAGGCGAATGCAACCGGCTCCATCTTCGCGCCAATGACACTATCGAGGGCCCGCTGAAAAGTTGCTGGGGCTGAATGGAGGCCAAAAGGCATGACCTTCCACTGGTAGAGTCCACGCCCCGGAACCGTAAAAGCGGTATACTGCTTACTTGCTGCCTCCATCGGGATCTGCCAGTATCCATCCTTTAGATCAAGGCTGCTGACGTATTTGGCGTTGCGCAGGCGGTCCAAAATGTGCGTAATTCGTGGAAGCGGATACGCGTCTGGCACCGATCTACTATTCAGATGACGGTAGTCAATACACAGCCGCCAGGCTCCGGTCTTTTTCCGCACAAGCACGATAGGTGCACTGTACGGGCTGTGAGATGGTTCAATGCATCCTTTAGACAGTAGTTTGTTGATCTCCTCTTCGATAATCGTTTGCATTGCCGGATTCCGCGGAATATATCTTTGCTTGACCGGCCTGTCATCCTTCATGACAATCCGGTGCGCGGTAAGCTGTGTGACGCCTTGTAGTCCTTCAAATTTTTGGAGTTCATCTGCAAGAAAATGTTTAATTACCTGTTCATCTCCATGCTGCCCTGATATCGGAACTGTTGGCTTCGCTTCTGCGAGGGCTAGGGCCTCTGCCCCGATGGCTTTAGTAGATTCAGCTGATAAAATTGTCGTCTTAGTCTGCAGTAGTTTTCGGCGCTGATGTCGGCGCGATCTGCGGCGGTAAGTAGACTGAGCTTTCTGTTTATGTTGTTGTTGACCGTTCTGCTGCTGATTTTCTTCTGAGTCCGGGCATGGTGGCTGAGAATTCATTTGTTTACGCGATTGAGCGTATGGTTTTTGAATGTGCTTCAAGCTTAAGTTGGTTTCTTGTTGTCAGTCTGGCTGGGCCATTGTATGTCGTCTCCGTGCTGTCCTGGAATCCCTTGACGGCAAGCGGTGGTCATGATTCGGCTGTGGCTTGCCCAAGTTGAGCGTGTCACCTCCGATGGTGATGGTGGCGGCGCTCTGCGCTAGAAAGTCGAGTCCTAGTATGACATCCTCTACAGCGTCGGGCATAATGATGAACTGGAACTTCCCCCGGTGATCCCCATATTTTACCTCGGTCTGGATTGCACCATCCAATCGTCGACTTGATCCATCGGCCAGCACGACTTCGCCTCGGTATGGTACCTGGGTGGGTTTTTCACGTAAACTAGCCGCAAAGGATTCTCGTATGAAACTCACCGTCGCCCCGGTGTCGATTGTGGCCGACACACTCTCTCCGCCAATTATGATGTTGGCGTACACTCGTCTACGATCCGATGATACCTGTATTACGTTTGTTGAGGGGGATACCACTGGAGCGTTCGCCTCCCCTCGTTCTGGGCGGCCTCCGTGTTCGTTTTTCGCTGTACGGCAGCATCTAATGGTTCTGATCCCTTGTCGGCCGCAAACCCAACAAAATAGTTTCTGTGGTGCTCGGCACTCCCTTACGAAATGCCCATCCTGCCCACAGCGTCGGCAGGCGGCTCGAACGTCGATTCGATTTTCGTTTGTTGGCACCATCATCCGATGTCGTTCAGCCCGGTTATTGGCTACGGATGGCCTCTCTGGCTCTCGCTGCCGAATACACTCCAGATCGTCTGCCAAAGATATTAAGTCAGCAAGTGAAGCGAAATCCTTCCGCTTAATGTACCACTGGTACTCCGCCGAGCAATTCCGGAAAATACGTTCGATTTTTTCCTCTTCCGTAAAGTGCGCTTGCCGCATCATCGTTTGTAAGGCCAGCACGTATTCCTTGAACGGTTCGCGGGGTCTCTGAAGTCGTTCCCTTATTGCGTCTTCTAAGTTCTCCAGATATCTTGGAGCTAAAAAGAATTTTAGAAAACTTATTTTGAAATCGTTCCATGTAGCCCACTGTTGGTATTTATTCCTATACCAGGCTAACGCTTTATCACGTAAAAGTTCTGGCATCGTCCTAGGAACATGATCAATATCTATGCCGTATGCTTCCGCCAATTCTTCAACTCGTTCCACGAACATTAATGGTTCTTTCACTCCGTCATACTTTAATCCCCATTTACGCACCTGTTCCATAACCATGATACCGTGAGCCGCGGGTACCGCGTTGACGCATGAAGGCTGGGATATAAGTTGTGGTAACATTGTGTGGGGCACAGTCGAACCTGGTTCTTTTTTGAGCTGGTCACCTGGGCTTGGCGACATTGCACATTTATGTAGCGTCCGTAGTTCTTCGATCCGTTGTAGTTGAGCTGCCGAATGAGTTTCGTCCGATAAAAAGATCTTTATCATGGTGCCTTGAGTATCAACGCCAAACTCTTCACAATAAGTTGTGAGTTCCTCTTTCTTCAAACCGTGGACCAATGTCACGTTCACCATTTTCACTATAGTATTTTTTCTCTGATTTATATTTTTTTAAAGTTTATTTACTGTCACTGATTTATATATATTTTTTTTTTTTTTAAAAAAAATTACTTCCCTTTAGGGAAATTTTTCACCGGGCACTGTGTCTAAGTGATTTTTCACTGTTCAGATTTTCCACTGTTCGGTTTTCACTGTCAGATTTTCCACTGTTCGGTTTTCACTGTCAGATTTTTCCCTTTTGGTCTTTTTTTTTCACTGTTTATTTATGCACTTATTTTGTTTAACCCAGATGGTTCTCAATGTTTTTTTTTTTTTTTATTTTCACTTTATGTAATTTTCACACTATTGTTTTAATTTTTCCGCCGCCGACGTAGCACACAATTTTTCTTGGTTGGTTTTGACGATTTGACGGAATCTCCGCTGATGTATATGCGCAGCTGCAACACACGCTGGATTTCCCACTGCTGTATTTACGCTGATACGCGCTGCTGGTGCTTAGATTCACGCCGATGATGCTGGGATTCCACGCTGCTGGTGCTGGGTTAAAATTATTATATATGTATATATTTTTTTCTTTTAAAGAAGCCAAAGTCCCTGCTCGGGCGCCATTGTAACGAACCTACGGCTGGGGGGTCTTGACTCGCCGGAGTCCAGTGGTTCGGTCACAAAAATTTGTATTTTTGCAAGGGATGGCTCTTTAATAAGTTGAGGGGATCGCACAGTTAATTTAGTTTAAATATTTATTTTTACTTTTTTTCCCAGTTAATTCAGGGATACATATATATATAGTATGTATAAATAACAAAATTTAATAGCTAAATTGATACGGTTACCATGTCAGCGTGCCTCCGTTGTCGTGCTTCGTCGTCCCGTCGTCGTAGTGAGGTTCATGAGAGGAGCGTGACTGATTTCTCTGCCTATGCGGTGCTCAATTCTATTCTATACTGCTTCCCCGCTTACTCATAGCCTAACGGGGGGCCCAAACACCATGAGGGGGGGGAGAAACGCTGAGTCTAGCTTGTCTTCGTGCGGGTCGGGTCTCTGGTCACGAATGTACGGATACGGGAGCGCATACACCCGTCAACCAAAAGTCCGACGCTCACGACGGCTTATCCTGTCCCTTTACCCGCTACCGGGCACTCAGTTCTAACCGGCCGTATGTGTGTCGGCTTTTAGGCCACGAATGTACGGATACGGGAGCGCAAAAGACCTAAATCCGACGCTCACGACGGCTTCTACGTTCTTTCTACCACCAGTTACCACTGGCCGTACGCGTGTCGGCCTTCAGGTCACGAGTGTGCGGATACGGGAGCGCACACACTCACAAACCAAAATCCGACGCTCACGACGGCTTCTACGCTCTTCCTACCACCAATTTCAACTGGCCGTATGCGTGTCGGCTTTCAGAGGACGGGTGTACGGATACGGGAGCGCATACACCCGCAAACCAAAATCCGACGCTCACGACGGCTTTACGTTCTTGCTAACCCACTTCTACACACGGCCGATCTTTCAGTTCCACCGTGGCTAACGAATACGGGAGAGCGAAAGCACTGTGGAACCTCAAGTTCTAGCTAGCCGCATGTGTGTTGGTTCCTAGGCCACGCATGTACTGATACAGCAGCGCGTACACTTGTAGGCCACAGACTCAATGCTCACAGCGGTCCCTATATTGCCTATTCAGTCACTACCCCCTTACTCTACTCACTACGTTCAAAGCTACGATTTACGGAAAATAACAAATGTACCTGGGGTTCACGCTGCTGGTGTTGCTGTCTCTGCTTCTCGGCTACGCTGCTACTACTGCTTCGGCTGCTGTTGGTTGACTGTCCTCGCCGGCGGTTCTCCAAGACTGTCCCGATTTTTGGCTGTACAACCGCTTTTATTTCACTTAGCTCTGTTTGTTTTCACCATTGCGTGGCTGTAACAGCTGATCGATGACATCGCTGGTACGTTGACATCGCTGATGCGCTGACACTACTGACTTAGGTTGCCACCTGGGTGTTCGATGCAACTTAGGTCCGATGCTCGTGCGACTTCATACGATTTCATTTTCTTACTACTATTCTTAATTTAATATTTAATAATTAATAACAACATCTTAATTAAGGTGCCTTCATGACTTTAAAATTTTAATAAGACGTTAAAACTGGAATATAATACTTCAGGTGTAATAAATAATAATAAATAAACATGGGTAAAAATAATGAGATTCAGTTCTGTTACCGCTGCTGTTGGTTGTGGACGAAAACAAGGCCCTTGCCGACTTTCGTCATCACAAAATCCATTGTAAAAAATTTAATATTTAAAGATTTCGCCCTCTTACGATGAAGACGAAATGTCTACATCTAAGTTGCAAAAAATTGTTAATCAAAATAATTCAATTTCAAAATCTAAAAATGACAATGTGCGAAAAAATTATTGGACACCTTTACAAGCGTTAACTGACGATGAATTTGATATTGAGTACAACGAAAGTATCCAAAATAAAAAATCTGCGAAAGTAGTAATTCCTCCTATCAAAGTTCTAGTGCAAAATAGTGACTTTATTAAAAACCTTTTACTAGAGAAAGGTGTAAAAGATTTTTTCATAAAAAAAATATCTATTGGTATTAAAATTCTGAATCCAATGAGTCATTTAGCAAAATAAAAGAAATTTTGAGTGAAGCCTCATGTCAGTTTTTCACCCACGATCTCAAAAGCGAGCGATCGTTTAAAGTCGTTCTTCACGGGCTCGAAAATAAAACTGCAGACGAAGTAAAATCTGAATTAATTTCTCTTGGTTTAAAGTGCAAAGATGTTAAAATAATTTCTAAAAGTTATGAAAGCTATAATGATACTCTTTATATTGTATATTTAGAGAACGGGTCAGTTAAGTTGCATGATCTTCGACGCAACGTAAAATCTCTTTTTCGTGTTATAATACGTTGGTAATTTCAACGAAAAATAAAAAATAAAATTGTTCAATGCAGAAACTGCCAAATGTTTGGTCATGGCGAGCGTAGTTGTTCAATTAAATCCAAGTGTGCAAATTGCGCCGGCAAGCACAAAACTGCTGATTGCACCATTTCAGACAGAGTGCGTTGTGCGAACTGCAATAATACTCATAAATCGAATGATCTTTCATGTCCAAATCGCGCTGATTTTCTGCAAATTAAAGAGAAATACAATCGTCAAAGCTTACGTGCTCCTCCCTTCGCGCGATCGTCTAAACCTATAACTCATCAAAATTTTAGTTACGTTGAATCGCAATTTCCTCCTCTTTCCAGAGGTCATTTAATACATGCTTCTAATAAAGAAGCATTTACTCCAACAACAAAGCAGACTTGGCGCTCTTCTTATGCACATGCAGCGGAACCTACAGCCAACAACAACCTGTTCACTGAAGAGGAGATCACAAAAATAACATTTGACCTTGTATCAAAATTAAGAGAATGTAGAAATAAGCAAGAACAATTTAGCGTTATCGCACAATTAGCTGTTAAGTATTTGTACTCTAGTAATAAATAATGTCTGTATCCCAACTTAATGTAATATTTTGGAACTGTCGCAGTGTCCGCAATAAGATTATTGAACTCTTCGACTTTCTTGTCAACAACAATATAGATATTTGCATGCTCTCAGAGACTTGGCTTAAGCACTCAGACAAACTCTATCATCCAAACTATCATTGCTTAAGAAAAGACAGGGAAAGTTATGGTGGTGGCGTTGCCATTGTTATTAAAAAATCAATAAAATTTATAGAATATAGATACACATGTTATTGAAAATATTGGTGTCGAAATAATATCATTAAACGGTAAAATAATAAAACTTTTTAGCGTTTACTTTCCAAGTTGCTCTAGTTCTACTGAAATTCGGAGTAAATATAAGAAAGATCTAAGAAAAATTTGTAATGCTAATGGATATTTTATTTTCTGTGGCGACTTTAACAGTAAGCATCGCGATTGGGCTTGTTCTCGAGCTAATGCCTGGGGAAATATTCTTCATGAATTTACAACTTTTTTTCCCATCACGGTCATGCATTCTTCTGACCCCACGTATATTCCTGCGCCAAACAGATCAACGCTTTCAAATATTGATCTTATTATTACTAATGTTCCAACATTCATAACACAGCCAGTAGCTCTTAATGAACTTAACTCAGATCTTCTACCAATAAAGTTTTCTATTAGCCTAAATTTCGCATTCTACAAGAATTTCATCAGAGATTATTCGAACGCTAATTGGAAGAACTATCGCTGTTCTCTAAGAAACAGTCTGAATAGTTTGTCAATAAATATTGATGATGTAGTTTCTACTGATAGAATTGATAATGATTTGGAAACTTTCAGCGAAAAAATATCTATGGCTGTACAAAGATCTGTGCCACTCAAAGCTCCTAAGACCAATTTTATAAGACTTCCGTATTTTATCCTAAGTTTAATTAAAATTAGAAACTACCTTCGTAGGCAATGGAGTCGCTATAGGCAAATGGCAGACTATGAATTGGTGTCCTGGTATACTACTGAAATTAGAAAGGAGATTTTTAAATACAGAAATGTATCCTGGAATAAAAAAAATAGTTTACTAGAAAATAGAAGTGACCCATTTTGGAACATATGTAAACTTTTGCGCAGAAAACATGCTCCAATCCCTCCATTGCGAGAACAAAATAAAATTATTGTTCTGAGTCAGGAAAAAGCAAATTCCTTTGCTTATAAATTCTTATTAAACCACAAAGTGTCGGAGCATTTAGGATCGCCATTGCATGACAATTTAGTGGGTTCAGTTGTGGAACGATTTGACGCACTTTGCGTGGATACTCCATTTTCCGAATATGTTCATCCTGACCTAATTCAGGATTTCATCCGTGAAGCTCCATTAAGGAAGTCGACAGGACTCGATGACATTAAAAACATCATGCTTAAACATTTCCCTAAAGTTGCGCTGATTTATTTAACTTTTATAATAAATTCGTGCTTAAAACTTCAGTACTTCCCTAACACTTGGAAAGTGGCTAAAATAGTTCCCATTCGCAAATCTGGAAAGCCAGCAAACATGCCTGATAGCTACCGACCTATCAGCCTTTTGAGTAGTATGAGTAAAATTTTCGAAAAAGTTATTAAACATAAATTGTTTTCGTTTATTGATCGAAACAATATTTTACCAAATGAACAATACGGATTTCGGCGGTTTCATAGCACTACGCATCAAATCAAACGTATTTGCAATCATGTAAAAAATAATTTTGACGCCAAAAAATCTACTGGGCTTACCCTATTAGATATTGAAAAGGCATTTGACTCGGTTTGGCACAAAGGTATCATTTGCAAATTGATTCAATTACAATTTCCAACACAACTCGTTAAGCTTGTCCAAAGTTTTCTGGCTAATCGTTTTTACTGTGTATCCATAAATGATGAGTACTCCGATATGTTTCAATTACCCGCAGGAGTTCCTCAGGGATCTGTTATTGGGCCCCTCTTATTCATTATATACTGCTCTGATTTTCCCAGATACAATAACTGCCACTATGCAATATATGCCGACGATATTGGTATATTCTCTTCGCACGAGTTTGGTCATAATATTGTGACTAACTTGCAAGGTGCGCTTTATAACATTGCTAATTATTTAGATAAATGGAAAATAAAATTAAATGCTGGCAAAACGCAAGCTATCTTTTTTACTAGGAAAAGAAGTAATTGCTACCTGCCTAGCACAAATTTAAAATTATTGAACCACAATATACCTTTAGGTGTTATTTTTGATAAGAAATTACTTTTCCGTGATCATGTCAATCACTCAAAAGCTAAATTTAATATGGCGATTAAGATGTTGTATCCCCTAATAAATCGACAGTCTAGCCTTAGTAGAGAAAATAAACTTGTAATCTGTAAAACCATTTTCCAAGCAATTATTCTTTACGCCTGTCCAGCTTGGAGTAATTGTGCTCAAACGCATATTAATACACTTCAAGTTTGTCAAAACAAGTTGTTAAAAATGATGCTTGGGCTTCCATGGCATTTTTCGACAGAAAAACTACATAAATATTCCAATGTCAAACTAATATCAATCCGTATAAAAGAAATAACTGAAAAATTTAAAATTCGTTGTAATGTATCCGAAAATTGTCTTATTTCAGAAATGTATCAATAATTGTCAAAATGTAAAAAAACAAATATGTATTTAGTGTATTTTTGTTATTATTAATAATGACTTAAAAGATTTTTGTTTCTAGTAAAATCGAAAATAGCTTGTAAGTTTCATATCGGAGGTTTTTTATAGTAGTCTTTTCCTTCGTTAAATATTTTTTTCCTCAAAAAAAAATCTAAATCTGTGATAAAATCAAATATAAGATGTTTTAGAATTAAGGTTAATGTACCATATATCTGTAAATTGTGCGATACGATATTTTTTGTAACGTTTTATTTTCTACTTAATAAACTATTCTTCTTCTTCTTTATGGTATTTTGCCATGTTGAAGACGTTGGCAGATCGCGATTTACTATAGACTGCATACCACAAGTGACTGTATTACTAAATACATGTATTGCCAAACGAACATGCATTTTATCGAACTTATTCGGTTCCATGTGCTTTTTCGTGAGCTTATGAGCACATCTATATTCCAAAGTGGAATCTGAGTTATAAAAACGAACAATATCAGTCCATGCAACGGGAGCATTATCGAACGTAACCAAATTTTAGGATTTTGTAAGCAGTTGCGCGTGATTTTAATCAGATGTGGTGAGTCAAAGAAAAAAAACACCAGTTTCCTCTGTTATCCCCACTAATTTGGCAAACTTTACGAAATTTGACCCCTGGTCGCAGACAAAATGAAGAACAGTTAGCCCAATAGTTTGAAGCTGCTCAATGGCCTCGAAAATATACTTTTTAACTATTTCTCCGTTGCATGCACCAGGCACGAAGAAATACGTGGTTTCAAGAGTCTCCACCCATCCCTTGAACCACTATCGTCAAAACACTAGAAGCTAACCTAGAAGTACTGTTTTCATCACCGTAGTCTTCTAGACCGACAATTCTGTCCCTATATCTATCATAGTTACATTGGACTTTCAATGCCATTTTATCGCATCATAAAGAAACAAACTTCTGCTCTGGAGAAAAACCCCGACTACGCAACTCCAAAGCTTTAAGCTTTGTGTTCCCCGGAGACCTTGGCTATTCTTGAACGAAACTCTGAAGAGTCCGTGTTTCCGGCCAACAAAATGTTTTTTGTAAATAGCGATAAGCTAAAGGCGATAAAAAGTAAACTCCCAAGGCTCTATTGGGTGTCGATGGTGGCATTTATGGAAACATTTATGCTTGCCAAAGACACTTTTCAAAAACTATGTTTCCCTACTCCAGTCTTAAACGAGATGCTGTTCCTGATTTATTTTTAGATAATTTAAAAGTTTGTGATTATAATTCACCAATGCTTAATGTAACTGGGGACTCAGGTTTATTTCCACTAGATTCAGGCCTTTTGCTCAACTTCAGACCCTAACAAGCAATTATAATTACAGCCACCAATGTCTATAAATTATTATTTAAGTAGTGAGGCCGTTACGTGAATCGCTTTCTATTCGTAAAATAGGACAAGTCTCCAGTTTGGACCAGTTTTTCTGCGTGTGTCAAAAAATAATTCCAAAAACTCATAGTTAAATAATGTAAAAAACAATGAAATTATCTAAACATTTCTGCACAGTACTTAAATTATACTTAAAAGATCTTTATTACCCTGAAGAAAATCATAGTATTGATACATATGTACCTTATGAGTAATGAATAAAAATACATATACAATTTTAGTTCTCGTATAAAAAAGTCTGGATAAAAGAAGTCGTTGTCACGATTGAGGATAGGTAAAGGACTGAAAAATGTTCGCACCAATAATGAAAATGCAGATTATTTGAATGAAGAAATATTAACTGCTTGATGTTTTAAATTGGTCTAGTATATATGAACCAAGTCTTATTCATTTCCGTCAAATAGTTGATGAATTGCCGGGTGTCATCGGCCGTTTTCCTTACCAAATTTTGCTAAGAACCTTCCACAGACCATAAGAATTTTAAAAAAGAATTATGGAAATCTGTTGAGTAGTTCGCGAGTTTATATGTGACACACAGTTTATATTTAAACTTATTTTTGCTCCTACTTTTTATATATGTATGTACCAAGTCTCATTCATCAACGTCAAATAGTTGATGAGATATAATGATTTGATTTTATCTCACATGGGGGGGTATGGCATCGACTATTTTTGTGAAACTAAATTATGCTAAGAACTTTTCGTTGACCATAAGAAACATTTTGAAGCAGTTCAGAAGTTACATGATTACTAACAGGATTTTTCCCAAAGGAAAAATCCTAGTTGCAAAAAATAGTATAATTTGAGCACACATACAAGCAAACAACATGAATATAATTTTTGTTATTTTCAACTCAATTTTTCTGCCGAAAAAATACCAACAAAATTGCAACTAACGGCATCGGTTGTAAATTACAAAAACGCAACAACAAATACACGCATTTTTTTAGGATTTTTTCGACTGAATTTTTCTGAAGAAAAACCAACAGCAAAATTTACGCGGGATCACTTCCAAATTTGCAAGTTTGAAGGAGTCAAAATAAAAATCATGCTATTGCATTTGCTGGTTGCCTGGTAGATATAAAAATTGATTTTCTCAAATGCAGGTTTAAATGTAAGTAAGTCATCGTAATTGATAATTTTTTCAACAAGTTTTCCTTATTTTTGAATTTCAATTTATTTATTTTCATTTTCTAATTTTCAAATAACTTTTTTATGAATTTAAGAAAATAAATAAATTAGATAATACGAAATGGTCTGAATTTAAAATTGTGAATTCGTTCGGTTCGTTTCAAAAGCCGAACAAAATCAGAAATAAAATTCAATAGGATTTTGGTTCGTAATTCTCATTGGTTCCAGCTTTCATTCGGCTCGCCAAAATTTCAATTTCCGCCAATTGTTTGTTCACCACAATTTTTTTTTACTTCATTGCAAACGGACGCCTTACTATTTTTTATTTCACCGCAAATTTTTTTGTTTTCATCATTAATACCTTCCGCCATTTTTCGTATTTTAGAGAGTCCACTATGCTTTTTTCGCAGACACCTTGTGCACTTTTCATTTCTTGGAGTCTTTCCACGTATCGCGACTCTATTTCTTCGAGTAGTGTTTTTATTTCTGCTTCATTTCTTCTTAGTGACAATTCGAATTCATCTTTGCAGTGTTTTAGTGACTAGGAATTTTTTTTGACGCTTTCCTGCATATCCTTTACAACCAAAGCTATGTTGTGTATATATACCACGTAGTCTTCACACATGAACTTTTGCATTTTATTAGTTCCCAAGATTCCGCTGCTGTATTGATCAATTCCTGAACACCACGCTGCTTGATGAAAGATTTTCCTGTAAAATCCCTCACAGCTGATGCCAGTTTCACCTCGTATTTCCGTCTTACACTTGAAACACTGAGACATCCCTCAGTTTTTTATAATATTTTCTTGTTGGTCACTCTTGCACCTCTTTCACGCCCATTTACACCAATTGTCAAGGAAAAATACAAATTATTATCAGTTTTATTTATTAATTTATCACAGACCTTAATTTTTTGCGCCTATTTCTCTCAAGTGACATATGTATGTATGTCATATATATCATGACTATCCAAGCCGCTAATGAAATCGAAAAAATACCAGCGTCAGCAGATACAATCTCACGTCGCATTAATGATTTTTCTAGCGACATTGAATCAACGTTAATTGAAAAATTAAGACTTAGTGGAGTTTTTGTGCTACAAGTCGACGAGTCTACTGATATCAGTGGTCATGCGCATCTCATCTCGGATGTCAAATAAAAGAGGACTTTTTATTTTGTCTGCCACTACCTGGTTATACCACAGCAGAAGAAATATTCAAAGCAACAGACCAGTACTTCAGTGACCATAATTTGGAATGGCACAACTGCATAAGCATTTGTACAGACGGAGCAGTAGCTATGACGAAAAAAATTAGAGGGTTTGTAACCAGGGGTTCTGAAAAAAGCCCAAATATTTAAAATGTGCATTGTTTTTTACACAGGGAAGCACAGATGGCGAATTCTCTGCGTGAGAAGTTGTTAAGATTGTCAATTACATCAAGTCGCGACCGCTGAACTCTCGTCTGTTTAATGCAGTGTGTCAAAAAATGAGAGTAGATCATCAGTCTGTTTCATACAGTAGTAAGATAGGTTTCACGCGAAAAGTGTTATCTTGGATTTACGAGCTAAAAAATGAGACCCAGACGTTTTTAAACGCTTAGGGTTCAGATTTTACTTCTGTGGTTAAAAAAGAAGAATAGGTAGTAAAACTTGCATATCTGGCGGACACATTCGCTCATTTAAATGAGCTCAACAGAAAAATGCAACAGTCACGCTGTCAATGGTAGTAATGAAATGTTTCCAAATGTCATGGCTGCCGATTCAGAAAAAAAGTGCAGGCTTTGATAGTGAAACACTTGGAGCTATTTGCAGAAAAAATTAACTGTTATTTTCCTAAGTGTGACCTGCAACCTATGGTCTGGGTACAAAATCCATTCTCGGATAACATTTCTTTGGACACTTACCGATAAGCGAGCAGGAAGAATTTATGGAGTTAAAAACTGATCGGACTAAAATTTTCCGAAGTAGAGCTAAGACATTTTGGGCTGCATAGAAAAAATAATATTCCTTTAAGTAAATAAAAATAAATAAAATAAATATATAACTAATACAACAATTTAATTGACTAGATTTAATAACCGTTAGAGTTTTCAATACGTTTTTTAATTTGATTACAACTGAATAAGTTTAAGTATTTTGAATATTTAGCTTTCACCTTAAATGCTCAAAGCACATAAGACCTTTCAAGCGCACGATGACACTTTTTTTTTCAGTGCAAAGCACAGATAAGTTCTATGCTCACAATGTGTTTTCAGTTCAGTTCACCGCAAGCATATTGAAGAAGGCAAGACGTGTGCCGCTTGTTTTCTTATTTTTTTTTTTAAATTTTTATTTCATATGGTTGTTGTACCACTACATGCAAACAAAATTTTTGCATGCGTACTGGTGCCCACCCCTGATGATGAGATGAGATCAGCCTTATCAACGATTGTCCAAATTTTGATCGCCTGTGCTCAGTGAGGCTCACATTTCTCACTAAACATCTTTTTATATTAGATATATTGATTTTAGTAATAAATAAATATTAAATAAGCATTGCTTTTTTCTTTGGTGTACCTCTTGATTTGATAGGTGTACCTTGAACACAAAAAGATTGCGGAACACTGCCCTAGTTAATACACTATAATTTGAAATAAATAACAAAAAAAAAATTTATTTTTGGTCCAAAATTATCAAAATCAAATTTTTTTTTCTTTTTTTTGAAGTAATAAATGCATTGGTTAGAGTGACTAATTACACTAGTTTACAGACAGAATGAACTTTGAACACTATTATTCATTTCATATGTAAAATGGGCTGCTGATTCCGAAAATCACATTATTTTTCTGTCACGTCGTGTACATAAGGAAAATCGAAAAGTAATTAAAAAAAAAGTTTTTAAATAAGTAAAAAACCTATTCTTTTAACACAAATTCCGAAAAATTTAAATTTTGCAGCTCTAGTAGTGACCCTAGTAGTACTTTTTTTTAAATGAGGATATAAGTATATACTCGAATATGAATCATTTCCGAATTTCGAGTGTTCCCGAAGAATTCTAAAAAATGAGATTTTTTGACCATGTCTAGTGCATACATACTTACATACATACATACATATGTACATTGTACATATGTACATATGTACATTGTACATATGTACATAGTTAAGAGTACGGCGCAGATTCGACACCGTTGTAAATTTTAATTTTGTATTGCTGAAATTAATTTGAGCATTTCAATTGGATGGATTTTTTTTTTTTAATGTGTGAATTAAAACTTTACATAAGTAGTTTTTGTGTATGAGTCCTATAAAACTCATGGGGAGTGTAAAGAAAAATATTTATTTATGTCGAGCACATTTTTCTTTTATAAAGTTCGAGATAAAGGTCCTTTTTGTTAACAGCTTACGAAATACATTGGGGAATTCACATCGCCCTTTATTTGTCATTGATAATGGGAATTTTATTTTCGAACAAGCTTTTGACATGGTCAATAAAAAATGTTACATACATACATACTTATTCGCTCACACATTCAAATTATTCGAAAGGATGCGCATAGAAAAGGAAGTATGTAAGTTTTCATTGTTAACAGTATATTAAAGTGTTCGTGAAATAGACTCATTTTAAGCATAATCCAAATAGAGTAAGCAAATGCCTATTTTGAGACCCTTTTTAAAAATATGTAAGTGTGCGTGTGTATACTTATATTTTCGCATACATAAACAAATATCTTGGGATGTGTGTATGTGTATAGAAGCCAGGCACCCATGCAGACATTCACAAATAGGCATCCTTTTATAATTCGGCAAGAGTGCGACATGTGTGTGAAATGTTGTTTTAAGCCCCAAAATACTTAACACCAAAATGAGAACGAAAACTTTCCAATTCGCACTGCAATAATATTTGAAATGCCATAATAGGAAAATTACAATAAAAATAAAAAACAGAAGCACAAACTCCAACAGAAACTTGTCGGCAATATTTAAATGATTTATTGCAGCAAGATGCTTTAGATTAAAAAGGGTTTATTTTATGTTGTTTTTTTAATGAGAGTCTGGTTTAATTGTATGAAGACTCTTTCGAATATCAACAAATTTAAGGTCTGAAATTCATATTAACGAAATTAGCACTAAGTCACATTTTGATTTATTTTATGATCTAAGAATACCCTTCTTAGAAAAAATCTATCGAGAGTTCAGTTTCTATTACCTACAAAAATATCGCGCTATTGAAAATATATTTTACGTAATTAATTATTTACATAAGATTTTTTCGGGACACCTTCACATATGAATGTAAGTCACCAAGACTGTATTTAAAGCAAGTACACCGGGGCAATGAAGACGAAATAATGAATTTTAGCTGTCATCTCTTTGTAATTTCCAAAAAGGCCAGGTCTTATTTTCTTCTTTAGAATTGGTTCATCACAATAAAAACAATTAAGCAACTCACTTGTTTTTTTCTTTAGGACACTAGTAAGGGCTCTAAAGAAATTTAGTGTTAGTTCGAAAATGCCTTAGCCTTTCCCAGCTCTTTTATTTTCAATATTTCAAAATTGTTCCGTCATATTCCGTCATAATCCTTTGATGTTGTTAAGGTGCTTTAAACAATGAGGGTATTCCTGAAAACGCGAAAAAGCCCCGAAGATTGCGAAAACAGAGCACATTTTCGAACCTCGAAAATATGTTGTATGAAGAAAAGTTTGCGCAACCTTCGAAAACTTTTGAGGCGAATTAGTTGAGCAAGTAGCCTCGAAAAGTTGGAAAGTGAATCGGTGTTACTGTTTGTCGAAATAATTTGCTGCCAGTTTGAAATTTCTTCAGAAACTTTCACATGAACTTAACATGATTTTTAAATATATTAAAAGCGCGATTCTCAGAATTTTTGTTCGTTTACCTATTTGTGTTTTGTTATTCATTAACTTAATTCTACACATTTTTTCTTTTTGGTGTGATACATTTTTTTCATGGCTGCGGCAACACTAATCAAACTGTCAAATTGCCATTGCTCAATCATTTACGAGTTTGTATTGATAGGGATGTTCCCGAAAGCAATCTCGAAAATTTTCGAGTTTTCGCGTTTAGGGGATTGATATAGATTAAATAGAAATAATTCTGTATAAGAGCAGACATGCTATAAAGTATTCTTTGAGACCATAATTTAAATACCCCCATCTTTTATGTCCTTTATCTCTTCACGGAGCATAGGACTTCCTCAAAACTCTTCCAACGAGCACAGTCAGTAGCGAGTGCCTTCAATTCTCTCCAACATTTTCTTGATTGTCGTATTTCCTGTTCGTTTCCACGATGATTTATGTCGACCGCGTTTTCTGCTACCCTGAAGACTCCACTCGCATGCTTGCCAGCAGACTTCAGTTGGTGATTTGGAATGATGGGCCTAGACCACAAAATTTTCAGAATTCGGAGAAGACAATTGTTGATGAACACTTATAAATTGTGGTGGTAATCCAAGTATCATAGCCGTACAAAAGAACTGGATTCACGCTTGACGCAAAGATTTTGAGTTTCGTGGTCTTTGATAGGAAAAAAGACTGCCAGACATTACGAAGCTGAGCGAAGGTACCTTTCGCTTTGTTTATTCTAACATGGATGTCCATATGGGTACCGCAATAAGGTGTTATTACATTGCATAGGTAAGCAAAGTGATTTACTCCTATGCTAAATTGGCGATAGGTAATAGCCCCCAACCAAATAAGCCCCAAAAAACATTGATCGATTTCTGGGGCCTGATATTAACTAAAACAATAAATAATTAAATAATATATTTTGGCTAAAGTATTTGTAAAAAGTAAATTTGGGTATAAATTTTGTGAAGAAAAAAAGTTACAGGCACAACAAAATGGTTTTCTCAAAAACGACCTTCAGGAGAACCAAAATTGCTCTATGAATTTTTCTCCGATCAAAAAAAAAAACTTTTGCAGAAATCGTTTTTAAGAGTCCTTCTAAATTTTTAGACCAAGTCAGGTTGAGTCTTATTTTCGACCCAGTCTTATGTACATTAGAGCACCCATGAAATGTATGGAATGTGAAAAAGTGTCATATGTTTCGCTCCACACGCCTTTTCTAATAGAATGGGGTTAAAAAAGATGATCTGCAAAAAATTTAGTGTTTCAATTGGAAATAGGCCAGTCGCTTTTGACCCAAAGGCTGAAAAATGAGCTTAAAATGAGTTATTTTATTTATCGATCTACAACTGTAAAACAAAAGATTTTTGGTGATAACAACCCAGGACATTTCGATGTAAAATTAAATGGTAAATACATACACAATTTGGATCTATATGTGTGCGTTCGTGGTCATAAATGATGTTGAACACAAATTTTATGAACAATTTTTCCATTTTTTTAAACGGTCCCCATTAAATATTCGAAGAAGATAAATTTGTTCCCGTTATCTTATTTAATAGAGTATCTCATGTAGTTTAAGAAAAATCTTTTGGTTTTTTTAAAAAATATTGATTTTTGATGCTAAAAAAGCTATTAAAATTCATTTTAAGATGGTTTTTTGACTTATCATCTACATTAGGGTGACCAAAAAAAAAATCGAGTTTTCGATTTATATGTTGCTTTTATGAAAAGTAGTAAGTGTTATGTAAAAAAATGAAGCCCTGAAAAAATTCCATTAAAAAATATTGATATTTAGAGGTCGCAAGTGTCCGATTTAGGAATTAAACTCATTCTTTTTATTTGCGAGTGATTATAACTCTTCCCAAAAGACAATTCTGCATGAGATACGGGCTGTTGGCATTGATTCTTATATTTTCGGGTCTGTTGAACACGATGGTGATAGTTGTTTTGCTATTTTTTGGCTGGTTATCTTAGTAGCTCTGCTTCAGCACGGACCCAACACTCTTTTACAATGGTTGAAGGTGATTTTTAGAAGTTGTTTGTACTTGAGATACCTCGCGAGGGAGTGGAATAATGTGAAAGTTACTTTTATCCCAAAGGCAAGAAAAGCAAACCACTTAACAGCTAAGGATTTCAGACCAATAAGCCTATCGTCCTTTCTTTTAAAAACCTTAGAACGGTTAATTGATTACCATTAACGCCAAAAGGTCTCACTCTAATATATGGTTTATCTAATGCCCAACACGCTTATGGCCTGCAATTGATTTTTCTGCGCGCTATTTCATTATAATTTGGATATATGTATGTCACAGTTACGAAGTTTGCTTTCACGGCGTATGTTACAATATTGCTCTTTAGTGAAGTTGTTTTCAAGCAAAAATGCTAACGCTTCATCAGGTGACATACGTATTGGCTTATTACGAGTATTTTCTTCGAAACAAAGTTTTCTCACTTTACTTGGCCTCGTTGGGCTTTTAATTGTTTTCCATAGGACTGCCTCCATGTTTACTTGACCTTCTTTTCGAGCAGATATAGTCGCAGCTCTTACAAGCAAATTGGTGTCGTTGCTGCAAATATTAGATAGCTCTGCTGCGGCCCGTCGTTTAGAACGTTCCGATTTTTCCCTAAAAGAGATTTGCGGACGGCCGCCCACAGACGTGCTTGATGCCGGTTGTTGCTTTTTTATCAATATTTTGCACTTCAGCCAAGTAATCTTTTGCTGTTGGAAAGCAGACAACTTCCAGGGGCTTTTTACCCATTTTTCGTAAGCTCTAATGCAAAAAGTATGCGCACTCTGCCGTAAATAACTTAGACTAGTAGCATCCTCAGTATTTTCCAATAAATATTTGAAAACAGCCTCTTCTTTTTCCTTTTTGTCTGTCTTTTGCAACCAGACTTCGAATAAATCAGAATTGCGGAAGAATAAGTCACCTGACAAATAAATTTATTAAAAAAAAAAGGTGCAAAATCGGGCATCCAAATTTCTAAATAACATTAACAACAGTAACATCTAATTAATTAAGGGTGTCATAAGACTAACAAATCTCAACAAAATTTTAAAAGCTTACAAAAAGTTGAAAATTTAAAAAAATTTGACAAATCGGGGGGTATCACTTTCATTTTAGATTTTTTTCACAGAAAACAAAAATATACTTAACGTTTTAAGTGAAATTACATTATACATACCATCATCAATATTTTCCATTTTTATTAAAAAAAAAAAAAAACAAATTATTTCAATTATTTCACAATGGTTAAAAAAAATGTAAAAATCACCACTTGTTTGCGTTATCACAGCAGAATGCAAATGCATCAACTTTGACGCATCGCTAAAAAACGGTAAATTATTTTTTCTAAAAACAAAATACAATTTTGTTTGTTTGAAGTATTCTCCGTTACACTACAACAACAAAATTTAAATACCAACACTTGTATAAATTAGGTTTTGGCCAGTGAAATGGGCTTTTTGACCTATAGTGAAATGGTTCAATTAGGTAAGTATCGCAAAACTACCAGAAAACAGCGAAATTCGGGTTTAAGTGAGGTAAATTCGAGGAATAAATTTTTTTCTAACATTCTTCAGCATTGTAGTCTGAAAACAGACGAAAAGACTCTGCCTAGTCTCGATGTTCCAGTATTTTTTCTCAGAAGACCAGATTAATAGAAAAATAAAAAATCCGCGAAAACGGGCCAAAACTCAAGCTTAAGTGAGGTATATTCGAGTAATACATTTTTTTTTTAAAGTAATTTTTTTGCGCTGAATCCGAATTTAGCTTCAAAATCGACCCATCGCATCAGAATTCTGAAATATTTGAGGTTAAGTACCTAAAAAATGAGGTTTTGACTTTCGAGGGCATGTATAGGAATCAACAAAAAAATTTTTCAGCTTAATTTTAATAAAACTATAACTTTATACCGCTCTTCTCCTTTAAAAAATCTCAAGCTCGAAAAATTTGCGATTTTATATGAGGAAATAAAACACAATGGTTAGGATTAGAAGAATTTTCTATGCTTTATTTTGCAGAATAGCAATCTTACCAAGGTTTATAAGTAATAACGCTTAAGTGTTAGCGGTTTGAGGAATATCAGCAAAGTGACCGAGAAATCACCTTGGTAAAACTTAGGTCGAAAAATACGAGAATAATACGAAGAACATTTAGTACTTAAACTATTTAGATAAACGCCATCTGAAGGTATGTATGTAGTATGTCTTCTATGTTATGGGGCACAGATTGAGTGGTAAAAATTTTATTTAAGGTGCATTCTTTTGGTGGCCCTCATACAAATATATTTTTAAATATCATTTTCACGAAGACAAATAAATTGATTCACACCGAATTTACACTACGTATCTCTAATGTTAAGAAGCATAGCTTAGGTCACAAAACTTTTATTTAGGGTGACCCTCATACACAAATATTTTAAAAATAGCATTTTCTCAAAGACTGCTTAATGGATTCTCTTGGAATTTACACCAAATCGATTTTATATTAAGAGGCAGAGACTCGACTGTAACAATTTTATTTAAAGTGTAAAATTAGGGTTGCTCTCATACAAAAATATTTTCAAATATCATTTTCACAAAGACAGGTTAGTCGATACACACCGAATTTACACCACGTAGCTCCTATGTTGAGAGGCATTGTTAAGGATACAAAATTTTTATTTAGGGTAGCTATAATACAAAAATATTTTTTAAATATCATTTACTCGAAGACCGCCAAATCCATTCTCATGGAATTTACACCACATGGCTTCTGTACTAAGCAAATATAAGGACAAAAAAATTTAGTCAGGGTGCAAACTTAGGTTGACCCTCATACAAAAATATTTTTAAATATCATTTTCACGAAGACAGGTGAGTCGATTCACTCCGAATTTACACCACGTAGCTCTTATGTTAAGAGGCATAGCTTTGGCTACAAAACTTTTATTTAGGGTTGCCCACACACAAAAATATTTTTAAATATCATTTTCTCGAAGACCGCTTAATCGATTCTCATGAAATTTACATTACGTGGTTTTTATATTAAGAGGCACTGCCTAGGTTGTAAAAATTTTATTTTGGGTGCATACTAAGGGTGGTCTTCATACAAAAGTATTTTTTAAATAGAATTTACACGCAGACCGCACATCGAATCTACACCACGGTTGAGTTGAGGCGATGCGCACAGGGTAATATCGTATATATCAATCTGCTAGCTAATACGTTTGCATTTATTTCATTTTTAATTCTTGAGAGTTCATTTAATTTTTGTGTAAAAGACGGGAGTGTTTTATTAGGTAGAACAGGACCCGGAAAGGACCCATCCAAAAACTGTGTTTTGGGCAACTGGAAGCCCACTTGAACTTGGAATAACTCCGGATAAAATAGTTTTTGGGTACACATCAGCACCCAAAACCAATGAGACTGGAGCACCCCGATCGAAATTAGGATCGGCTAAGACTTTATATGAGAAAATTTCTTTTACCTTGGCGTCTAAGGATTTAGACGGTGTTTTATTCATAATTCGATTGGTCACATGGAAGGTTGCATCAGAATGTGCTCGAATAATTAAAGAGCAGACGCGATCGTTGCCAATTTTCGTTACCGGAACACGTATATGATCGACTCGGTTGCTCGAAATGCGACTAACAGCTATGCAAGGATCAAGCAGCGATCTGGCATAGTGCAGTCGGCCATTAACTTGGATTCGAACGAGCGCTGTTGGAAACAAAGAAGTCACATGTTGCCCTATTATTGGCTCTACTGTCACTAGCTTCCTAGAAGTAGAGCTCGATGACATAATTGAATCGCGATTTCACGGGCGCTAGGGACTGCAAAAATCTTACGGTGGAGGTGTCACATAATCATGTCACATCATCCCACTGTACTATCATTCATATGTGGCTAGCGATCCACATGCATGTTATTATGTTACCATACATTGTAGTCTATATGATCTGCACGTCTTGGTACTGTTGATACTGCTACATATCTACGTACATACAAACGTACATATAGTGCGGCCAACAAACTAAATATATTTATTTTCGTTTCCCGTTGATTTTATAAGAATCCACAGTCCAGCCGATTCATAAGAATCCGCTGCCCTGCAGACTTACTGAAAGTAATGCTGAAATTGCATAAAATGCTGAAATGGCATAAAATGTAAATAATACATTGTACGTATAATACACACATATGTTCATATATTTCAAGTGTAAAACTAAGAATTGAAATTATGAAATAATAAATATTCAGTTTAAACCTTAACTCCGTGTTTATATGCACCCTAAATAAAATTTTTATATCCTATGACACCCGCCTGATCGATGCTAACATACTGTAAAAATTTCATCAAAATCGTCTGGATAGTTTCCGCGTGCATAAGAGACAGACAGACAGATATATAGACAGACGAAAAATGAATTTTATATAATAGCTTATTATTCAATTTTATTAACACTTTTTATTTATTATATTATACACAATTGCTTGATAAAAACTAATTTAATTTTGAGTTCTTTTTTAATTTTATCTTTGTAAAGACACAAAATCTGAATGAAAATATGGGAGGACGGAATTAGGTATGTCAGTGGACGGAATTAGGAACTTGCAATTTTTGTGGACAGAATTAGGAACAAAAAAAAATTTTGATTTGGAGTCATATTTTTGTTAATACAAAAATAATTGTTTATTTATAAAAATATTCTTTATTATATTCAATTAGGGTAGCTTCAATCCTTGCATATGACATTTAAAACTTTTTTATATGATCTATCAATATTGCACAAACTAAAAAAATCGCCAAAAGTGGACGGTAATAGGGGGCTGCGATCCGCTAGCACCTCATCTGGTGAATTTTGAGAAAAAAAAATAAGCATCTAATAGGTCACAAATTGGTCATAATTGGTCAGTTAGTCCGATTAATTGGTCAGCAAGATTCAATTTTTTAAAAATATTTTAAAAATTTCAAGGTCATTCGAAAATTTTGGCACCTCATCTGGCGAATTCTGAAATAAAAAAATATGCATCTAATAGGTCACAAATTGGTCATAATTGGTTAGTTAGTCCGATTAATTGGTCAGCAAGAGAACATTTTTTAAAAATATTTTTAAAAATTTCAAGGTCATCTTAATATTTTGGCACCTCATCTGGCGAATTTTGAAATAAAAAAATACGCATCTTATAGGTCACGAATTGGTCATAATTGGTCAGTTAATCCGATTAATTTGTCAGTTATAGAAATTTTTTAAAATATTTTTCAAAATTTCAAGGTCATCTGAAGATTTTGGCACCTCATCTGACGAATTTTGATATAAAAAAATATGCTTCTAATAGGTCACGAACTGGTCATAATTGGTCAGTTAGTCCGATTAATTGGTCAGCAAGAGAATATTTTTTCAAATTGTTTTAAAAACTTCATGGTCATCTGAGAATTTCGACACTTCATATTAGGACGAAAAAAAGGAAGTTAAGAAATCGATAGGATTTTTAATGCTGACAATTGGTCAAATGACTTTTCTATGATACAACCCATGCGGGTACCTCGACTGTTATATCAGGTTGTCATGTAAATCAATTAATTTTTAATTACTATACTTATAATATGTTGTTACAAGATGATTTAAAATTTGTCAGCCAAAACAAAAAATTGGTCAGGCGTATTAAATAAGATATAAGTAAAACTGTCTGCGTAACCTCAACTATTTCGGAAGTCTGATGTGATGATTCGATTTTGAGGCCGAATTCGGTTTCAGCGCAAAAAATTACTTCGGAAAACGATCTTTAAAAAATGTATTACTCGAATTTACTTCATTTAAGCTTGAGTTTTGGCCTGTTTTCGAGGATTTTTCATTTATCTGAGGAAAAATACTGGAACATCGAGACTCGGCAGAATATCTTCTTCTGTTTTCGGACTATAATCCTGAAGAATGATAGACTAAGAAAAAAAATGTATTCCTCGAGTTTACCTCACTTAAACCCAAATTTGCGCTGTTTTTTTGCTGTTTTCAGCGAGTTTTTTTATGTTACCAAGATACTCAGCCACAGTTTCGCAAAACAATTATCAGCATCGTGCTCAGCAATATAATATAAGAATCAATGCCAGCAGCCCGTATCTCATGCAGAATTATCTTTTGGGAAGAGTTATAATCACTCGCAAATAAACAAAAATGAATTTAATTCATAAATCGGACGCTAGCGACCTCTAAATATCAATATTTTTTAATGAAATTTTTCAGGGCTTCATTTTTTTACATAACACTAATTACTTTTCATAAAAACAACATATAAGTCGAAAAATCGATTTTTTTTGGTCACCCTAATGTAGATAAGTCAAAAAAACCATTTTAAAATGAGTTTTAATACCTTTTTTTTAGCATCAAAAATTGATATTTTTAAAAAGCTATTTTTAAAAACTTTTTTTTTCTTAAACTACATGAGACTCTCTATTTAATAAGATAACTGGAACAAAATTTTTCTCCTTCAAATATTTAATGGGGACCGTTTAGAAAAAAATTGGAAAATTTTTTCATAAAATTTGTGTTTAACATCATTTAAGTCCACGAACGCACACAAATAAATCAAAATAGTGTATGAAAGATGTATTAGCCATTTAATTTTACATCGAAATGTCCTGGGTCGATTCAAATGTGCACAAAAACGGATGCGAATTCGTTTCGAATTCAAAACGAATTCGTTTGTGCGCATTCCGTTTTTTGCAAGTAAAACGAATTCGTTTCGGATTTTGTTTTTTGTAAGTAAAACGAATTCTTTTCGAATTCGTAACAGACTTCAAATACGAATTCGTTTTTTGTTCGTTTCGAATTCGTATGGACTTCAAATACGAATTCGCTTCGAATTCAGTTTTTTCGAGAGGAATTTCATAAATCCGTTTCGGATAAATAGTACGAAGAAACGAGTTCGTTTCGAATTCGAAACGAATTTGTTTGGCACACTGAGCTATCACCAAAAATCGTTTCTTTTACAGTTGTAGATCGATAAATAAAACAACTCATTTTAAGTTCATTTTTCAGCCTTTGGGTCAAATGCGTCTGGCCTGTTTCCAAAACAAACACTAAATTTTTTTTCATATTTTCTTTTCCACCGCCATTCTATTAGAAAAGGCTTGTGAAGCGAAACAAATCACACTTTTGCACATATGGATGCTCTAATGTACAACTATCTTAATTGTTATACGCAGGTATTTTTTATTTATGTCTTGTTTAATACGCCTGACCAACTTTTTGTTTGGGCTGATCAATTTTAAATCATCATGTAACAACATATTATAGAAATTAAAAATTAATTGATTTACATGACAACCTGATATAACTACGGTGACCATAAATTTAAATTGAAAAAACAGAACAAAAATTGTGTTTGTCGAAACATATTTTTTTATATTGAAAGTAAGAAAAATTCACAAAAAAAAAATCAAATTTCATTGGCTTTGATTTTAATTAAAAATACTGCCGAACTAAGCGAAAAGGGCGTATCTCAAAAAATTTCGTTTCGAAATAATTGATGTTTTGCTTATGTCAATTTATTGAAATACCTTTAAAATTGGGATGGAGAAAATTTTCTTACGAGATTTGTTATATGTTTGAACTAAGACTCCGGCATTTGGAGCATTTTATTAGACAAGCAATTTCTTAAGCTATACGATGTTATAAGAATCTCAGATATATCTTTTTTTGACATACGCCCTTTTCGCTTAGTACGGCAGAATATTGTAACAAAAATATATGCACCAAACATTTAATAATGTTTTCCTGACTTTGTAAATATTACTTAAGCTCTAAGCAGTTAAGATCAAAGTTGCACCTCGTTATTAAAATAGCTAGGTATGGAATTTTTTTTAAGATATTGAAATATTTCAACCCCTTTATTCTCGACTAGCTTTCCACCATCTATCTGTCCATTCCTTTAGTATCTCACAAGTCACATAACTTTTAACACAAGTAAACTCATCAAATAGTTCGCTGTAATTAATTTAAATTCGGCTACTCTTTCCCATAATATATGTCAAATTTCTTTCAACCTTATTCGAAGATGGCATTGTACGCAACAGTACCCATTCCATCACTTCAACCTCTTTAAATGCATTATCCAACTGATGTAGGTAACTTAATGCAATTCATATAAAAACTTTTGACACTATCTTTGCTTTTCCTGTTTTTTCTAACTCCGAAATTATTTTCTTGATCATGAAAGGTAAACAAATTTCATCTCTGCGTTCAGCGAATAACCAGCAAAAATTTGGGTTCAAATCCAAACCGAAAAACTTAGCGTCACGGTAATTACATTGCACAATCAGCTTTTTGATAGAGATTGCTAATTGATATCGATAACAACTTGCATATCGATCAGCAAAGGGTTGACGTTATTAGAAATAGACTGTAGATTAGTAAATAGTAGATTTGCGTGGCGCATGAAAGCAGAACAAAAAACAGAACATTTGCGAAAAACAGAACACTTTTGTAATTTTCCATTAGAAAAAAATACGCAGAACAAGCGCCTTAAAAACAGAACTGTTCTGCTAAAAACAGAACGGATGGTCACCGTAGATATAACAGTCGAGGTACCCGCATGGGTTGTATCACAGGAAAGTCATTTGTATTTTTAAAAAATGTTCTATGCATGACCACTTATTAGATTTTTGGTGACCAATTGTCAGCATTAAAAATCCTATCGATTTCTTAACTTCCTTTTTTTTGCCCTAATATGAAGTGTCAAAATTCTCAGATGACCATAAAGTTTTTAAAACAATTTGAAAAAATATTCTCTTGCTGACTAATTAATCGGACTAACTGAACAATTATGACCAATTCGTGACCTATTAGATACGTTCTTTTCAATTTCAAAATTCACCAGATGAGGTGCCAAAATATTAAGATGACCTTGAAATTTTTAAAAATATTTTTAAAATATGTTCTCTTGCTGACCAATTAATCGGACTAACTGACCAATTATGACCAATTTGTGACCTATTAGATGCATATTTTTTTATTTCAGAATTCGTCAGATGAGGTGCCAAAATCTTCGAATGACCTTAAAATTTTTAAAATATTTTTAAAAAATTGAATCTTGCTGACCAATTAATCCTACTAACTGACCAATTATGACCAATTTGTGACCTATTAGACGAATATTTTTTTTCTCAAAATTCACCAGATGAGGTGCTAGCGGATCGCAGCCGTAATAGGGCACTTTACGTTACATATATATTCAAGATAGTTCGTGCCTACTCGATGTGTTCGATGTGTTTCTCTACATCATTAACCTAAATATATGTTTCTACGTGTGGCTGTCGGAGTTATTGAGTGAAACTCTTTTTTCAGCCTCTTTTTTTCATAAAAATAAAATAGATCGTAAAAAACATTGCACATATTTTGAGCAAAAGAAGGAGGCTTATCAAGCAAATGAATTTTTCTAATTTCAAGATAAAAATCCAAATTATTAATTAATAATTTTTTTTTAAAAAAAATTTCTAGTGAAGTAAGTGTACCCGGTTTCTATAGAAACCGCACTTCACACACTAGTGAGCAGCATTGAAAAATCCTTTGCATGTAAGGAATTCGCCCTGGCGGCGTTCCTGGATATTGAAGGAGCTTTTAACAACGTTGACCCAGGTATTATTATTAATGAACTGCAGAAACTGGGTATCAACAGTTCCATAATTGAGCTGATTAAAAAGCTACTGACAAACAGAGCCATTACCTCAAATCTTGGCATTTCCGAAGCTAATAGGTTTGTCCGCAGAGGAACGCCGCAGGGTGGAGTGCTATCTCCTCTACTGTGGAATCTGGCAATAAATAAGATGCTCATGTCACTAAAAAGGCTGGGCTGTAAAGCTATTGCCTATGCCGACGATGTAGCATTAATTGCATGTGGTAAATTCCCAAACACACTGTGTGAAATTCTTCAGAATGCTTTAAACAGACTCGTCTCATGGGCAGATGAGGCTGATTTAGGCGTAAATCCGAACAAAACTGAACTAGTACTCTTTACTAGGAGTCACAAACTTCCAATTATAGTACCACCTTCGCTAAAGGGCGTTAGACTTGTCTTAAAAAGTAGTGCAAGGTATCTTGGTCTGATATTGGATAGGAAATTAAGTTGGAAAATAAATGTTATTGAGAGAGTTAGGAAAGCAACTGTAGCACTATACTCTTGTAAAAAAGCTGTGGGGAGAAGATGGGGGCTATCACCTCGTATTATTCATTGGCTCTACACAGCGGTAATTCGACCGATTCTGTTATATGGCATTGTGTTGTGGTGGCCTGTCTTAGACAAGGTCACCTATTACAGACAATTGCAGAAGGTTCAAAGAGCTGCTTTCATGTGCATCAGTGGTGCACTGAGGACCACACCGACTGATGCCTTGGAGGTCCTCTTTCATCTCGTTCCCCTTGACCTGTTTGGTAAACGAATGGCAGCATGTACCGCCATTAGACTCAGGGAAACTGCTTGCTGGTCCGAGGGAAGTACAGGACACTCAACTATCCTTAATAGCTTGAATTCCGTACCCTCTAAATTGGACTACACTATTCCAGTAATCTCATTCAAGAGAGATTACGTAACCCATATCCCATCTAGGGATGACTGGAAGGGAGAAATCCCGGGGAGAAGGAACCATATTAATTTCTACACGGATGGCTCCAAGTTAAATAACCAAGTGGGTTATGGTATTTACTCTAAGGAACTGAAGATAAGTATTGCTGCGAGGTTACCAGACCATTCTAGTGTTTTTCAGGCAGAGGTTATAGCAATAGAAGAAGTAGCATCCTGGCTGAGAATAAATGTGGTATCCAAGAAGGGTATTAATATTTATTCAGACAGTCAAGCTGCTATTAAATCCTTAGAATCAGTCTTCCTAAACTCACTAGTGGCCCAACAATGCCGCTCGTCTCTAAATGAGATGGCTCAGCATTTTAACATTCACCTCATCTGGGTGCCTGGGCATAGGAACATTGATGGCAATTGCAAAGCTGATGAACTTGCTAGGCAGGGGACTACTGCACAAATTCCTCAAGACATGGAAGGTGTTGGCATGCCACTTGCTACCGGCAAGTTACTGCTTAAAGAAGACATGATAAAAAAGGCTAACATAAGATGGACTCAAGGGTTAACTTGCAATATAACAAGGCAAATCTGGCCGGAATGGAACGCTAAGCAATCTCTAGAACTGATATCCCGCACTAGACACAGTGTCTCGTCAGTTGTTGCAGTAATAACTAGCCACTGGCTTATCGGCAGACATACGGAGAGATTAGGTATTCGGTCTTTTGACTACTGTAGAAGTTGTGGGGATGTGGAGGAGGAGGAAAACATTAAACATTTTCTTTGTTCCTGCCCTGCACTTGCTAGAAAACGCCACAAAACACTTGGCTCGTTTTTGTTTGATGACCTGGAGGACCTTAGACATGTTAGCATAGCTCAGTTATTTAGTTTCATAACGAAATCTGGATGGTTCAATGAGAGGGTATAGTCAAGTACCCTGTGGTATCACAATGGACCAAACTTGGTCTAAGTGAGTCGGTTTTTGTAACTGACTGCCACTCCTACCTAACCTAACCTAAGTGTACCCACTTCGGGATAGTTCGTAATTCTGTGACTTTTTGATTTTTGTTCTAATACAAGAAAAATATGCCCTGTTTGGACTACTAAACATAAACTATTACTACACGGTTGAAAATCATTATCATCATTATAAGTAAATCGTATAGATAGATTCTATACGTTGCAAAGTTATAAAATTTTATATTTTTTTTATATATACTGAAAAGTATGGAATAAGGTCATTGGTTGACTTATAAAGTCTATTTTATAAAAAGAATTTATATTCAATTTGTTCGATAGTGAAAAAAAATGTATATTTACATACATATATTGGTCCTTAGAACTTTTGCCTAGGACGCAGCACGCACGGTTTCAAATCATGGAACAGATACTTCTTTATAATTTAATTTTGCTTACAATACTTATTAATAATATGATTTGAATAACACAACTGTATTCGAATAATATTTCAACCTGCTTCATTTCTAGAATACAGGTAGTCCCCGACTTACGACCGAGATAGGTTCCTAGTCATCGGTCGTAAGTCGATTAAGTCGTAAGTCGAGTTTCATAAAAAATAACTAAAGAAAAATATTACATACATACTGTACTACTTACTTTTAGGGTCAGGAGAAATGAAACTACCCAAAATTCATATAGTTCAAACTTTATTTAAAATAATAATATGTAATAATAATATTTTACATATTTTAGGGATTCCCCGAAACTATTTTAAGCATTTTCTATGAAAAAAATTGAAAAAAAATTGGTCGTAAGTGCGAATAGTCGTAAGTCGAACGGTCGTAAGTCGGGGACTACCTGTAGCTTGAATGCGACCCCATTCTATATCTAGCTCGGCTACAGAATGCTGATGTTTTATTTGACAGAATTAAACTCAAGTAACCAGGGACGTGAACCGTGTGAAAAATTTGGTCGGTTCGGTTCATCGGTTCGAACCGTTTTTGCACTTTTGGATTGGTTCGTCAAAACGGTTTTTGTTTTCTTTGAACCGGGGTTTCGGTTCGGTTCAACGGTTCAGGAATGAAAAAAAACTATGCAAATTTGTGTTATTTTTATTCAGTAACAATCCAAAAGAATATAGATATAAATTATGTCATACGCTATAAGTATAGTAACTTTGGCTATTGTGATATGGGTATTTTTGTATTTTAAATTACACGTAACTTTTATAGCATAGCTTCTACTTCTTTATGTATTATGGTTTGTTGATGCATTGTGCAGTATATTACGACTTCGGAGCTGTACAGCGTAAGCCAATCTGAAGCTATTTCATCAAAATGGAAAAAAGCCAAGTGACACCTCTTAATGAAATTGGCGGGTAATGTGATATATAGGGTTCGGATAATGTGATATACCATCATGAAAAGTATAACAAATATAAAACAATAGGAACTAAATATATAATAATTTTACATTTTTCAATAGAATTTCCATAAAAAAAGAAACTAGATTTAAACTGAATCAATAAGCGAAAAGGTGAACATATTAAAGTCAGATAGATGACTGACGTACAAAAATTGGAAGACAATCATTGTGAGCCCAAATTAAATCGCATTGCAAGCAATGAACTCACGTCTGATTCTATGTATCTCTCTGGAAGAATTTGTTGCAAAAAGCAGAGGTAACGTCCTTAATGGGTGTAGCAAATTCGACTATATCACATTACCCGAATTTCAGTTATAATGCACTCAGGTTATTTTTATTAAAACACACATTTTAGTACTTCGGCTATAATTCTTACTTTATTTTAGGCTTAATTCAATAGTGATGAAATTGTGTGCATGAAATGCACTCAAATAAAATCCCGAATTGTGGCTAAATCAATTTCACCACACTGAGTCCAAAAACAGTGAATGCGAACGCACAAAACCTTGCAGCACTTATCTTTCTTCGTTTTGTTCGGATATGCTGACAAAAACATTTTTGTCGAGAGTTGTTTATTTAAGGAAATATGATGGTCACATTACCCGACCATATCACAATACCCGAAGTTACTCTACGTAGTAAAAAATTAGTATGTGATAAAAAATTTGATTTACAATAATCAGTTGAGATTGATGAGAAAAATATCTTCTAACAAGTGCTGGTCAATATTTCCCCGCAGGTCTCGGAGAATAAATTTTAGGGTGGAAAATGTCCACTCTACCAAAACCTAGGTTGCTGAAACATCATAATAACTTTAGCTAATTCAGATAATTTTTTGGCAGGATAGTTATTCCAAAAGTTCAAAACATTAACATTATTTGAAAGCCGCTTTATATCAAATGATTTGATTTTATTTATTAATGATTTATTTTTGAAATATGTCTTATTCTTTCCAATTTCTTTCAAAATTTCATCAATTTCCATATATAACAAAAAAAAATAAAACAAGTGGGGAAAATTTCTCCATTGAAAATTGGTCAGAATGAACTCTCAAACCGTTATAAAAAGTGGTTCGGTTTTCGATTCGGATCAATCATTTGTCGAAAATTTCGGTTCGGTTAATGGTTCAGTTAATTATTAAAAAAAAGCGGTTTTCCGGTTTCCGGTTCATGTCCCTGCAAATAACTGTCCGTATAGTTGGTTTTTGAAAGTTGATATTATTATTTTTATTTTTTCTTTCTCCAATGTGGGTATTACATTACAAAATGGGGGCCTAAGCCCATTACATAATATGTAAGTGAAAAACTAACAAATGTTTAAATTAAATTGTTGTATGCATGAAAAAATATTGAAATTAATTGATATTTAAAAATTTTCTTATTATATGGCAAGTATCGATTAAGACAGCTTTTTGCATCGCGTCTATTGTGTTTTGTTTTAAGTCCAGTATGCATATGTCTCTTCGTAACTCCGTCGGTATCAATCCTTCCGCGCTGATTATAATGGGAATGATCTTAATCTCCGAGAGATTCCAATTGCACTTGATTTCTACAGCAAGCTCCTCATATTTGCTGCGTTTTTCATTGTAAGAACGGCTCATATTTCGTGTGGCAGGAATCGCTACATCGATTAAAATTCCTTTTCGCTCACGTTTTTTCACAATTGTAATATCTGGGCGATTGTTAATCCTTGTTTTCTCTGAGTATAAAGTACGGTAAAAGTATATTTTTATTTCTTCGTTTTCTAGAACAGGTAGAGGGTTGTACGCGTAATAGGGTACTTTTGCATATTCTATTTTGTGCTTTTCCAATAATTTCTTATGTAAAATTTTTGCAACATTGTTATGTCGCCTTGTGTACTCATTTTGCGCTAGTTGTGGACACCCTGCTATGAGCCTTCTTGTAATACTTACTTTGTTGGTATGACTCTGTCTTGAATAGCAATAACAAATGCCTCAGTCTCTGCATACAGGTCCCCGTTCAATAACCATTTGTTTGACATAAGTTTATCAACATTACTGGAATTAAGAGATCTGTAATACTGTCCATGTATCGGCTTAATTGCCCAATTACTTTCCCTTGTACTGTTATCAATTACAAGTCTCTGAAAATTACTGCTGGGGTTTAGTGGTGTTAAATACCTGTCTGCTCCTACTATACTCCGTATTAAGTCTGAGCTTTCTGATTTGGAATTAAAGTAACTCCTAAGCGATTGAATTTGATTGTCGTGTAGTGTTTGGAGGTCTATAAGCCCTCTACCACCTTCTTTTCTGGATGTTATCATTCTTTCGCTGCATGATTTGGGATGATGAAATTTATACGAAGTGAGCATTGTACGAATTTTGCGTTGAAGTGCGGTTATCTCAGTGTGAGTCCAGTGTACAATACCAAAGGTATAGGTAAGAATAGGTATTGCATATGTATTTATAGCATTTATTAAAAACTTTCCACTAAGATTAGCTTTTGCGATCTTGTGTATTCTTGCTTTAAATTCATTTGTAATATTTAATTTTACAGTGCCTTTGTTGATTCGGTTATTTTGCAGAATTCCAAGATATTTGTACGTTTCATTAACTTCTATTTCCTTGATTTTAAGGACGCATGGATCTCCGCTTTCGATTACGTTTCCTTTGTTAATGTATATTGTCTTACATTTCTCGAGCCCGAACTTCATATTTATGTCGTTGCTAAATATTGATACAACTTTTATAAGTTGATCTAAATGCCTTTTTTGTGATGCGTATATATTTTATATTTTATATTTTTAAATCATCCATATACTGTAAATGATTTATAATACTTTGTTGATTATTACTCTTCAGTTTGTATCTGTACGTACTTTTTTTTAAAAGATTACTGAGTGGGTTAAGCGCCATGCAAAACCATAGTGCTGACAAGCAGTCGCCTTGGAATATTCTTCGGCTAATACTAATTTCTAATAGTATATGCTGTCCACAAACAGGGAGACGCGGCGTATTGGATCCTTTGTTACTGCGAACAACTATACTTTCGAAGTTGTCAAGAAATTCACCTATCTTGGCACCGCCGTGAACACTCAAAACGATGTCAGCCTGGAGATAAAGCGAAGACTAACTCTTGCTAATAGGTGTTACTATGGTCTCAGTAAGCAATTGAGTAGTAGAGACCTCTCTCGCCCGACAAAACTGACACTCTACAAGACGCTCATCTTACCCGTGCTACTTTACGGCGAGAAGCATGGGTTGTGTCGCAGACTGATGCAGCCACGCTTGTGGTGTTTGAGAGAAAAATTCTTCGCAAAATCTTCGGTCCTGTTCACGTCGGCGACTACTATCGTATTCGAATGAACCACGAACTGTACGAGCTCAACGCTGACATTGACATAGTCAAGCGCATCACTATCCAACGTCTGCGCTGGCTGGGACATGTTGTGCGTATGGACGAAGAAGCTCCGGCGAAAAAGGTGTTTGATGCGGAAGCCGCTGGGCGACGACGAAGAGGAAGACCATGCCTCCGATGGAAAGACCAAGCCGAGGAAACCCTATCCACGCTTGGTGTGAATGATTGGAGAAGGCGCGCGCGAAGCAGAGGCGCCTGGAGAGAGCTTTTGAGGTCGGCCGTAACCCGGTAACGGGTTGTTATGGCCTCCCAAGTAAGTAAGTAAGTTAATACTAATTTCATTTGTTTTTATCACATTCTCATCTGTTTGAATTATAACACTTGTTCGCTAGAGCATCATGTTATATTAGAGGAACTCTATAATCTTTGTATTTATTTTATAGATTTTTAAGATCGCTATGAGATATTCATGTGGAACGCTATCAAACGCTTTTTGATAATCTATATAGCATGCATGTAAATTTCTTTTACTTTGGGTTACTTGTTCCAGAATGATTTGGTCAATTGTAAGCTATTCCTTACAGCCTTTAGCTTGTTTGCAGCATCCTTTTTGCTCTTCGCATAGTATTGTGTTGGCCGTCAAGTGCTCATATATGGACTGATTAATACATGCAGTTATAATTTTATAGAATGTCGGCAAACATGTTATAGGTCGACCATTCGCTGGGTTTGCTAGAAATTCACCACTTTTTGGTAACAGGTAAGTAACACCTTGACTCAAGTAGCTTGGAAATCTTCTTGGATCTTGGATACACTCATTTATTAGCTGTACTAATTTGGAATAAGTATTTGTCAAACGCTTAAGCCAGAAATTTTAGATTTTATCCAAACCTGGTGCCTTCCAGTTGTGTGTTTTGATATAATCTGCTTTATTACATCGTTTGTTATACAAAAATTATCCATTTCGCTTAGGTTTCGGTATTTGCTGGTTTCATCTGTTATCCAGCTTGCATTTTCGTTGAAGTGGCTTTGAATGGACCATATTGACTTTCAATAGTTTTCTACTTCTTCTTTACTTGGGATCGTGTTCGGGTTTTCGTTCGTTTTGGTCCTGAAGGATCTATAAAGCTTATTTTCATTCGTTCTGAATAAAGAATTATTCTTGCGCCTTTGATTAGAGAGTTTGTATTTCCTCTGTTTTGTGATTTGTATCAATAATTTCTGTTTCATTGTGTCTCTTGTAGACAAAATATTAAAGTCGTTTAATTCGTACCTTGAATGTCTAACGTGTTTTTGTAGGATTTTATTAACTCGGTGTTTAAGCCGTTTAGTATGTGTGCCACTAATGTATTTGTTGATCCTTTCCAGATCACTCCTTAGGTTCTAATTTTTATTTCAATTCTCATAAGAACATTGTTTTCTCGTGGTCTTTTTGGGCTTCTATTGAAATATCCGATTCTGTATCCCATTTTAACAGAAATCGTTATATCGAGAGAATAAATTAGTGTGTTAAGTTCTTCCAAAGAACTTATCTTGTTAATATGTCTTGGGACCAGGACTTCGTTAATATATTGGATCACTTCCGATAGCTTTCTAGATGTATGAACTTTTGGTATTGATGGTCTGGCGATAGGGTTAATGTCTTTGTGTATCTCGTACTGTTGATCAAATATGTTTTCAATATCATTTATATTTTCATTAGTATTGTCGCTTGACACTTGCATTTGGTCTATGTTAAATCCCTGTAAGTAAGCATTGTGTGCAGTGTTATTATTTTCCTCAGCTTCATTTATATTTGGAACGATCTAAGTTGTTTCAGGTGTAGCTACACTGCTTATAGTATTTGACAAAATCTGTTCACTATTATTGGCTGTGGTTGTTAATTTGGACTCTTTTATGGCATTCCTTACAGTTTCTGTGATGAGGTTATTTCTGTGTATAACCCTTATTTGGTCGGATAATCGGTGCTCAGAGACATCAAAATCTGGATGTTGCGCTACAAAAAGTACTCTTAGTTGTGCTCGATACACTGTAAGATTTGTTTCTTGTTGAGTAACTATGTAATATGTGCGCAGTAGGTCTTGATTTATTTCATTTGTCCATCGACGTCGCTGCCTTATTCTCCCTGCCCTTGTGAGAGCTGATTCGGAATGTTCACGCTGGTCACTTAAAGGCTGATTGGATTGACTATTCCTATTGTGTTGAGCCACCAGCGACTCCTCTCTTTCACGAGCAGAGCCCTCGCCGGAAGCCGTGGCTTCTCCCGACGTTTGAGTGCATATCCTCACTCGATTTTGTACATTAAAGGATTCCAGGGGGCGGTCTTCTCCATAGGTAGCCTATGGGTAATTGCATTTTATACCTACTACCAGGTTGAATAGCATTGGTTATTTAGATGGCGCCAATCACTCTCCATGTCACTTCGAGCATCATTGATACTCAGAATTTAAGTGGTGACCGACGCAACTCGATCACGCTCTGAGACTCTACTCTCGAAACCGCTGATTGTCCGCGACTGCATTAGCAGCTACCCTGCATATCTGCATGGCGTATCATTATCCGCAACCTATGACGCGTCCTCAGCTGTGATCCCCTTGCAGATGATAAGTAGCATAGCAGTTATCATCCGCTATGGGCGGATTATTATTATTTTTTTTTTTTTGAATTTTTCTCCGTATTGGGTATTTACAACAAATTTTGGAGGCCTTAGCCCATTACAAAATATGTACTTATTAATCTATTATTCTCTTAATTTATGTTCAGGAAATTTCTAGTCGTGTGACAGGTATCGATAATTACAGCCTTCTGCATAGCATCTATGGTATTTTGCTTCAGTCCAAATGTCTTTATGTCTGCTATTAACTGTTTGTCAACTAGACCCTCAGCACTGATGATGATTGGGATTATTTTCACTTCTTTCAGATTCCAATTACGTTTTATCTCTACAGCCAGCTCGGCATATCTGCTGCGTTTTTCGTTATAAGTGCGTATTATGTTCCTATTTGCAGGTATTGCGACGTCAATAAAGATAGCCTTGTGCATTTTCTTGTCGATGATTGTGATGTCCGGACGATTATGAAGCCTGTACTCGGAGTGAATAGTTCGATCATAGTAGATTTTAGTGTTTTCAGTTTCTGCAATCGACGGTGGATCATACGCGTAATAGAGAGTATTGTTCGTTAAGATTTCATGTTTTTCGAGGATTTTTTTATACAGAATTTTGGCGAAGTTGTTATGTCTTCTCGTATATTCCGTCTGAGCTAGGCACGTGCACGCTGACATAATGTGATCTATCGTCTCAGGTTTGCTTCTGCATCTTCAGCATAGATCTTCTCCTACATTTGGATCTCTCATAACATGTTTTTTGTAGTTTTTAGTGGGGATAACGCGGTCTTGGATAGCAATCATAAACGCCTCAGTGTCAGCATACAGTTCACCATTTAACAACCATCTGTGTGACATGAGCTTGTCAATCGTTATTAATTGATCTGTAGTACTGTTCATGTATTGGTTTGATTGCCCACATACGTTCTCTATCTTGTTTGCTTATTGCTAGCCTCTGGAAGTTACCGTTTAGATTTAAGGGTGTTAAGTTTTTGTCTGCTTCGGTTATAACTTTCACGAGTCTTGATGTTTCAGATTTATTTTGAAAATAGTTACGTAGTGATTGAATCTGGTTGTCGTGTAATGTTTGTAAGTCCATGAGACCTCTTCCACCTTCTCTTCTTGACGTTATCATTCGCTCGCAGCATGATTTTGGATGATGTAGCTTATAAGATGTGAGCATTGTTCTTATATTTCTTTGCATCGCTTGAAGTTCAGTGGTGCTCCATTTAATTACTCCAAAGCTATATGTTAATATTGGGATAGCAAATGTGTTCAAAGCTTTTATGACATATTCCCCACTCAGGTTGGTTTTCGCTATTTTATGAATACGCGATTTGAACTCTCTAATCAAATTTTTTTTGACAGCTTTTTTATCAATCCGATTATTTTGAACCATACCAAGGTATTTATAGACATCATTTTCTTCCATTTCTTTGATATTTTGGATATATGGATCCTGTGTTTTGGTCAATTTGCCTCAGATGATGCACACCGTCTTACATTTATTCAAACGGAATTTCAAATAAAAATGGAAAGCAACAATTTCTTATCAAGTGAAAATACACCGAAAGAGGTAAATATTTAAGATAAATTGAAATTTTTATGAATGATATAAAATTAATAATTTAACTGCAGATGGGAAATGAACCACAGGAATGTGCAGCAGTATCAAACTCATCAATATCTGTGTTGTTGCAAAGTGGTGATGGTGAAGATATTAACATGGAAACAGGTAGGGAACGAATAAAATATTGAAATCACGTCTTATTTTTTTAATGCTTTAATAGTTTTGGCTCTTATGGAATCCTCAAGTGAATCCGAAAGCAACAGTGACGATATGTTGGACGAAATTTGTCAGGAACTGTCTGATGAGGAGGGATCTTCCAGTATAGAGGAGTTTGCTCTGAAGCTGTTTGCTGAACATTTTATAAAAAATAAAAGAAATTCGGTTAATGACTATTTGAGTGACATTATGTCTGCATACACAGAGATAGAGTTCCGTACTCATTTCAGAATTTTAAGGTCACTTTATGATAAACTAAGCGAACAATTTGAGCAAAGTGAGGAATATCAAAAGATGAAAAAGGGTCACTGATACCCTCGTAACCAACTGTACGTAGATGAATGCGTCATGTGTATGGATAATATGCATGTATGCTGCGAGTACAACGAGTGCCGCGATTACTACGCATTTGATATTTTGTACTACGCAGTAATACACTTTAACATGCGTAAGAATGTTTAGTGAGGATCAGTGATAATTTGATGTGTGCAGGCGAGTGAGGTCTTTGTTTTCTAAATAAATTTATGTTACATTATAAAAACAGTTTTTGAAAACGAAAAAGATGCCGGGTTTTTTTATTTTATTTCCTATAGTTTTTGAAATATTTCGTTACAAAAAATTTTCAAGTAACTCAAAAAAAAAATGTGGAGTTATTTTAACTAGGTTAGGTTAGGTAGGACTTAGACCAAGTTTGGTCCATTGTGATACCACAGGGTACTTGACTATACCCTCTCATTGAACCATCCAGATTTCGTAATGAAACTAAATAACTGACCGATGCTAACATGTCTAAGGGCCTCCAGGTCATCAAACAAAAACGAACCAAGTGTTTTGTGGCGTTTTCTAGCAAAAGCATGGCAGGAGCAAAAAAAATGTTTAATGTTTTCCTCCTCCTCCACATCCCCACAACTTCTACAGTAGTCAAAAGACCGAATACCTAATCTCTCCGCATGTCTGCCGATAAGCCAGTGGCCAGTTATTACTGCAACAACTGACGAGACACTGTGTCTAGTGCGGGATATCAGTTCTAGAGATCGCTTAGCGTTCCATTCCGGCCAGATTTGCCTTGTTATATTGCAAGTTAACCCTTGGGTCCATCTTATGTTAGCCTTTTTTATCATGTCTTCTTTAAGCAGTAACTTGCAGGTAGCAAGTGGCATACCAACACCTTCCTTGTCTTGAGGAATTTGTGCGGTAGTCCCCTGCCTAGCAAGTTCATAAGCTTTGCAATTGCCATCAATGTTCCTATGTCCAGGCACCCAGATGAGGTGAATGTTAAAATGCTGAGCCATCTCATTTAGAGACGAGCGGCATTGTTGGGCCACTAGTGAGTTTAGGAAGACTGATTCTAGGGATTTAATAGCAGCTTGACTATCTGAATAAATGTTAATACCTTTCTTGGATACCACATTTATTCTCAGCCAGGATGCTACTTCTTCTATTGCTATAACCTCTGCCTGAAAAACACTAGAATGGTCTGGTAACCTCGCAGCAATACTTATCTTCAGTTCCTTAGAGTATATACCATAACCCACTTGGTTATTTATTTTAACTAAATTGACCGATATCAATATGCGTATGAGATTTATTTATGAATTATGTTTATTTTTATATTTTGTTATTTATTTTATATGGACTGAACTAACATTTTTAATTTATCGTTGTGATTAATAAATTATACTAAAAAAACTTTGGACTTTGTAAATGTAAATATAGGGCAGTAGTTATAGTCATTTTTCTAGCATCATTCTAAAGATAAAACTACCAAAAAGTATTTTAAACAGATCCACAATGATGTTAAAAAATTATTATAATACCGGACATTCGTTTTATTTTAGTTTTCAGATAAATAAATAAAAAAGTTGCGCATGTAAATCTTCTGGCAACGCCTTGGTGCACAAATGAATTCTCTCTTCCTCACTTTCATCGAATAAATAAAACTATAAAGCACGTCATTCAGTTCGATTCATTACCTTCAGTTTTGTTGTGCGTATACATACACGAAGCTTATTCAACTTTTTTTACTTTACGCTATGGTACTCATAGGAAATGTGTATGTACTTGAAATTGGAGTAACAGAAAAGTGAACGAGTACTGAAACGAGTACATTTTTGGTATCCGTGCAGACCTCTAATAAGTATATCAACCGTATATAAAATTATCATGACGATATCGAATTTTATAAGCAGTATGAGACCTAATATTATAAAATGGCCAAATCATGAAGAAAAGGTCTCGAGCAGCAATTTTTTTCAATCTAAATGTGGTTTTTCTAAGGCAATTGGTAAAATAATGTTAACGATTATGCTCTACATTTGATATAACTTTAAATAATTTAGGTTGCATTGATGGAACACATATCAGAACTTATCAACCAAAAAATTCGAAGACGACTATATTGACAGGAAGGGTAAAAAAAAAGTTTATGAACACATTCGTTGGGTATCCAGGGTCGTGCCATGATAGTTGGGTACTTAAAAATTTGCCTATACTTATATTCAAAACTTCCTACATATTGTAGAGGTAATATTTTTCTAAGTTGACTACAAAAAAGGTTATTATAACCATTTTTTTTTTTATTTATTTTACTTACTGGGTGATTCGGCATATCCCTGTACAGATCATTTAGTTAATCCTTACAAAGATAATGGCCATCTAACGAATTCTCAGAAAGATTTTAATATCAGACTGAGTTCTGGTCGGGTAGCTATTGAGCATTCCTTTGGAATTCTTAAGCAGAGATTCAGGCAATTGTACTATTGCAAGCTAAGAGGAGCAAAAAAAAATTGCCATTTTATTAGGGCTTCTTGTGTTCTTCATAACAGTGCTAACGAAGATGATTTTGATTTTTCGATGGAAGTACTTCCAGAAACTCTTATTGATGAGAACCACGTTCGACAAGTTTCTAGAGGAAATGCAGTCAGAGACGTTATCCGTCAACAATTGCAAAGGCTATAAAAATAAAAGTAAGATAGATTTTAATTTTGAATAAAAATTAAATTAACATCTTTTTTTTATAGAGATTCACAAACGTATTGCCCGATTATTATTAATTAATTCCTTTCGGTGAATTTTTTTTTTTTGTATTTTTTTTCTTAATTGGATTTTATGTTTATTCCTGCAACTTATTTAAATAAAACCAGAATATCTCTTCAAAAACTTTTATTTTTATTTCGATTTTAGCTATAAAAAATATGTATCGGGTGTATTTCCATAATAATAATAAAAAGTTCAAATTCAACAATGTGATCATTGATCAAGAATAGAAAACATAATAAATAAAAATATAATCTTTTATAAACAAATTAAACAAAAATATGATATTATTTTTTAGTTTTTGTAAGTATCTCATCCAGCAGCTGAAGCTTTCGTTTGGCCATTTCCTCTTTTCGCCTTGCTCTTTCCAATTTTTCCTGCTCTCGTAGCTCTTTCTTTTCAAGCATATCTAAAACTTTCGCTTGATATGCTTGCTTATCTTCTGAAATTTTTTCATGGAACTGTTTCCTTTCTTTTGCCATTGCACTAATGCTGTCTAAAAATCTTTCCTGAAATGGTTCAACTCTTCTCTTTTTTTATTTGTGTTTTTGGAACAAAATTTCATAATAATATTTTTGTACAGAGCTTCTTGTTCAGTACTTTTAGTGCAAAAAACAACAAAAAAAATTACTAGCGCAAAATGCATCAAAATGGGCAACGAGCTGCTTATACTAGTTTCAATGACCGCTACGTCATATGATCAGTAAGCTTTGTTAGCCGAAGTATAGTAGTTCTACAAGCCTACTATGTAATGTTTCTTTCGTTGATCTGTTAAGAATCACAGCAGTAAGCAAAACAAAAACTTCTACATTTTAATGCAATTGACCTTGTAATCTCTTTGATATCACACATTTCTTGACGAGCGCTTCGTTGTCCGCTTTTTTGGCGATCCGAACGAAGTTGCAAGTACTACATGTAAATATCGGCGAGCTCACCGAGGGTAACTCTAAGCGCTCGTCAAGAAATGTGTGATATCAAAGAGATTACAAGGTCAATTGCATTAAAATGTAGAAGTTTTTGTTTTGCTTACTGCTGTGATTCTTAACAGATCAACGCAAGAAACATTACATAGTAGGCTTGTAGAACTACTATACTTCGGTTAACAAAGCTTACTGATGATATGACGTAGCGGTCATTGAAACTAGTATAAGCAGCTCGTTGCCCACTTTGATGCATTTTGCGCTTATAATTTTTTTGTTTTTTGCACTAAAAGTACTGAACAAGAAGCTCTTTACAAAAATATTCTTCTCTTTTTTTTTTGGAGGGTTTTCCGAGTCACCTTAAGCTGTGGAATAAAAATTAAAAATATTTATTAAAACTAAATAAATGTACTTCTGTTCATTCCCAGAGGTACATTAAGGTAATATAAATTACTGAAGTTAGAAGTGTTGAGGCTTAAAGCAGCAGCACGTTTAGAAAAATAAAAATTGCATGATGTTCAAACAATTCATAACTATGTATGTATGTCCGTGAAGTTGAAGGGTTCAGATCTAAGTCTTCAGATCCATCATCATTTGCAGTCAACAAATCCGACGAAATGCCAACATCCGCTTGGCTACACAAAACGTAATCCGGATTTATTCCTTTTTTGTTACCTAAAATGTTGTCCAACTCACTATAAATAAAAATTATTATTATACATATACATATAAAATTTTTGTTATAAAAATATTGACCTATGGAAAGGACAGGTCTGCCTGTTTCTGCTCGTTTGGGTATTGTTTGATTTGGCATTTTTATATCGCCGCTCCAAGTGTCTGAACTTTCCCTCTACCTGTCCTACAGTAAAATGGCAACCATGGCTAACCAGCTTTTCCGTAATATAGTATGTCGCCACATTTTCTTTTTGTTACTTAAATGTTAGCTTTTCCCAACTTAAGGGCAAAGTTCCTCTAAAAGAGAGAGTAACAACTTTGTGGGTGCTTCAAGCCAACTTGTCCGCATCCCACCCTCTAGCTCAGCCTCTTCCTCGAATTGTTGCTCAGCGTCTGGCGCGCCATCCACGGTAAATGTTACATTGCCAATTGGCACAAATTCATCTCCATTGGTTTCTACCACTGACTGGGTAAGCTGCTCTCTATAATTCGGGTCTAAAAATAGCACATACATATACATATGTACAAATTTTAGTTTTTCTTTACAAATTATTTTTTATTTTACCATTTTGAACTTTTTTGAAAGTTCCTGGAGAGCAAGTTACGCTTATCTCCTGTACTTTTTCTGCGTTTTGCTCCATCTCAAACTAAAAAAAATTTTAACAATATCTAATTTAATTTACACTTCATAATTTAATTAAAATGTTACGTTTTTCAAATAACACTTTAATAATTGCACTCCTTATACTCACTTGAAATAAATTAAATAATTAAATGCGAAACACAAAATTTAAACTTAATTACTTTTCGGCAAGAATTCCCGCTTGTACAACTTTAGTGTTTTTTTTATGCTTTGTTTATAAACACTTAATTTTTTTTTTCTACTTTAAGTATTGTTCAGTAGAAATAATGCAACAAAACGGTTTAACTCAAAATGTAAAACAATTTTGGCTAAAATTTACTTAACGTCAAACCTCTTATTTTTATCCTAAGCATTGTTTTAAAATGCATTTTATGCATTTAAAATAAATCAAAATTCAAGATAATTTATGAAGTTATAAAAATTAGGCAGAAACTTTAAAATCGAACATTTACTTTTTAAGTTATTTCAATAATATTCTCGAAAATGCTTCACTCGCCTTGCATTCAGAATGTCTTAACCAAACGGTTATGCAACTATAGTGCTGGTTTTAGCTCCTAAACTCTGCCATTGTTTGTTTACTAAAATACGCGCAACTTTTTGACAGTCTTCAATTTTTATCTATTTTTCCGTTCTAGCCAGAATTGTGGTGATTCGAGTAGTCAGAGAAATTTTAGTTTTAACTCTCTCGAAAATCGCGATTTGACACTTTTCAATTTTTACCACAAAATCTAGTTCGAACAAACCTATTATTATAGCTATTTAATGTTCAGTTTTTGTTTTTCTTTTTGTTAAAAGTAACATAAGTAATTTATATGAAATACAGAATGAATTAATAATAAAAAAAAAATAATAATAATAATTTTCTAATTCTGATTCCAGATCTTTTTCCTCTAATTGCGTGTTTGCCCAGTTAATAAAATTATCGACCTTTGTTTTCATATCATCAAATTTCGTTCTAAGAGTTTTTAATTTTTTAATTGTTACTTGTACCATATTAAGAGCTTTTAAAATATCAAGTCCACTTGTTTGAAAGTAGTTTGATAAATATGTGGTAATGTCAAATGTAGAACGAAAAATGAACGCAATTAAAACTATTTCATATTTTAAAAATGCTTCTCTGTAAGACTTAGCGTTTACATGTGTTTCCGATTTTGATCTAGTGTCATTTTCAATTTTTTCAAGTGCAGTAATAAGCACAACGTATAAAGATTTTTCAAATTTTCCAGAAGTTCCAAATATTTTTGTTAGGGCAGTATCTTTTGCCCACCATCTTGTTTGTCCTATCAAGTTTAATCTTCTGTTATCATTAGATGATAACGATGAAACCTAAACGTCCATTCTTTTATAAGAATCTCGAATAAATGCAGCTGTTTTATTGAATAATCCAAATAATGATTCGCTACATATAGTGCTACTTGTTGCATCAATCATTACAAGGTTTAATAAATGGCTGTAGCACCATACATGCATCAATGATAGAGACTCCGAAGATAGCCATGCAGTAAAGCCATCATATTCACCCTGCTTACTTGCTGCGCCGTCTGTTGAAGTTCCGACACATTTTTTAATATCAACGTTACAAGATTTGAGAGTTCTTTCCACTAGCTTTTTAAAGCCTTTACCAGTAGAATCCTGACACTGAACCATACTTAATAATCTTTTATAAACAATATTGTTATACATAACGCGTAATAATAGAACATTGATCTTTACTTGTTAGTACCAGGAGACCGACCAAAGTTCGATTTTTCGTTTTCAGGTTGAAAAAGTCGAAAAAATGTAATGCAATTGAATGAGAACTCGGAAATATTTAAAAAATATTGAATATGGTTGAAAAGCCGAAAAAAAGTTAAAAAAAAATTGAAAGAAGTTGATTATATATGAAAAATGTTGAAAAACATTGATAGAGGTTGAAGCAGGTGAAAAAGTTTGATAAACTCGATAGTGTATTAAAGTGTTGAAAACGTTGAAAGAGATTGAAAAGCTCGAAAAAAGTTGAAAGTCTCGGAAAAAGATGAATGAAGTTGAAAAGCCGAAAAAACTTGAATGTGGTTGAAAAAGTCCAAAAAATAGGGAACGTGTTGACAAAAGTTGAATAGGTTGAAAAAGAGTTTGAATAACTCGAAAAAAGTTGAATAAGGTTGGAAAATTCGAAAAAATATGAAAAGTGTTGAAAAAAGGTTGAAAAATGTTGAAAGAGTTTGAATAGTTCTTAAAAAGTTGAATAAGGTTGAAAAATTCAAAAATATATGGAAAATGTTGAAAAAAGTTGAAAGAGGTTGAAAAATGTTGAAACAGATGAAAGAGGTTGAATAACTCGAAAAAAGTTGAATAAGGTTGAAAAACTCGAAAAAATATGGAAAATGTTGAGAAAAGTTGAAAGAAGTTGAAAAAAGTTGAAACAGTTGAAAAAGGTTGAATAACTATAAAAAAGTTGAATAAGGTTGAAAAATTCGAAAATATATGGAAAATGTTAAGAAAAGTTGAAAAATGTTGAAACAGTTGAAAGAGGTTGAATAACTCGAAAAAAGTTGAATAAGGTTGAAAAATTCGAAAAAAAATGGAAAATGTTGAGAAAATTTGAAAGAGGTTGAAAAATGTTGAAACAGTTGAAAAAACTCGAAAGAATATGGAAAATGTTGAGAAAAGTTGAAAGAGGTTGAAAAAGTCAGACAAATTTGGGAAATGTTGAGAAAAGTTGAAAGAGGTTGCAAAATGTTGAAACAGTTGAAAGAAGTTGAAAAACTCGAAAAAAGTTGAATGAGGTTGAAAAAGTCAAACAAATATTGAAAGCGTTGAAAATATTTGAAAAATGTAGAAAATCGTTGAGAAAAGTTGAAAGAGGTTGAACAATAATGAAGCAGTTGAAAGACGTTGAAAAAAACGTTGAATGAGGCTCAATATATTGAGACCAAATTTTATTAGGATCACTCCTTTAGTTTGCTAAATATGGCATCAACGTTATAAGTTTGTATGGTAGGTGCCACTCCCACTAATGAAATCCCATCAAAATTCATATAATTTCAAAGCTTATAGTAACCGACACCTCTACACCAAATTTAAAGAATATTACTCCGATAGCACACTTAATATAAAATTTAACGTTTTTTGCTTATATGGGAAGTGCCACACCCACTGATGCAATCTCGTCGATTTTCATTAAATTTCAAAGCTTATGGTAACCGACACCTCTATTTAAAAAATTTGAATCCAAGAGCACACTAAATGTAGCCTTAAATATTTTTTGCTTGTATGGGAGGTGCCACGCCTACAAATGCAATCCCGTCGAAATCCATTTAGTTTCAAAGCTTATGGTAACCGACATCTCTACACCAAATTTCAAAAAAATTACGCCCATAGGACACTAAATACAACACTTAACATTTTTTGCGTGTAGGGGAGGTGCCACGCCCACTTATTCAATCCCATCGAAATCCATTTAGTTTCAAAGCTTATAGTAATCGACATCTCCAAATTTAAAAAATATTACTCTCATAGAAAAATAAATGTAGCATTTAACTGTTTTCGCTTGTATGGAAAGTGCCACGCCCACAGGTGCCGTTAAGCCCACTTTTGGTTACAAGATACCCAATAGCCAGTATATTTGACATGTCAAATTTCTTAACGATTGTGTTGTTAGTTCTCTTATTATAACTTTTATAAATATTGTGGGCTGTGCCACGCCTTTCAACGAGTTTTGCCAGTATAGTGGCATAGCTTGTTATAATGACCTCATTCAGCGGTATTAACACTAAAATTTTTATGAAAATCCTTGGTGCCGTTTTTGAGTAATATCGAATCAAAGTTTTCAATTATTGAAATATGCCACGCCCACTGTTCCGATTCCGCCCACTTAATAGCATTTAAGATATGTATGATATGCATCCGTCTACCAAATTTCGTTACAATACCTCAAATGGTTTGCGAGTTATCACGAAATAAAAGTTAAAATTTACGGCTGAGCCATGCCCCTGTTAGAAACTTGAAAAACTTTAAACCTAGTCCGATCTTAATTTTGTTCACATATGAACGAAATCCCGAAGTTTTATCAAAATCGCTGCAGCCGTTTTCGAAATAAAGTTCAGCCATATACGTATATAAATATATATAGCTTGTTTAATAATAGTAGATAGATAGATATCTAGTGTCGTATCAATTTGTATAGAAAAAATATTCGTTTCGTTTATTTCTTTGGCGATAGTATTCTATACAAGATTGGAAATGGTATCCAAAATGTGATTAATAGTTGTTTTTGACATCATACTTACAAAGTTACCTCTGCCTACTTTATCTACAGGTTTTAAATAATGATTTTTTTTACTTTTATCAATGCACTCTTTAATGCGACTTTGCAAAATAGGATCATACTTATTTTCCTAAAAGTAGCATAATTTCAAGAAAATTTCCGTGATCTAAGTTTTCATGTTCTAAAGTATACGCAGCTTCCATTTCATTGCCTCGGTAACTGAGCCCACGTTTTCCTTAAAATTATTATCGTCCAAAATTATTATAAAAATAATTTTACTATAAAAAAAAACGGAACAGGTTTACTTTAGCTGACACTGTCCATTTTTATCTATTTTTTTTTTTTGTAAAAGGGAGTTAAAAACCAAAAATATATAATTAAAAAAAAGTCGCTCGGATCTAGTATTGGAGATATAGACATCGGAAGTTGCGGATATAGCTTTTGCAAAAATGATTATAAGTTGGGAACCCCTAAATGGAAAATGGAAAATATGGGTGTCATAAAAAGGATAATTTAATGACCTACAATAATGGTTAGCAAAGTTTTGAAATTTGATATTTTTGGACATACTACGATTTTTCTGAAATTTCGACAAATTTTTTTTTCAAAAAACCTTATTTTTTCAAAAAATGTGTTTATGACCTGAAAATTTTTTAGCATTTTAAAAAAGCTTAATTAATTCCCTTTAAAATTATATGTAGGTTGCTGTAAATTTTTCTATATTTACACTCTTTTTATAGAAAAACAAAAAAATTTATTCAATCTTCTTCTTATGAAAACTATGTTTTTGTGGACAAAAACAATGGAAAACAACAAGAACCACAATTAGTACAACTACATATTATTATAAGACGATTCTCATTATAAAATAATAAGGTCATCATATAAATTAAAAATTTTAAAAATGTGAGATTATGTTGAAAGAAGGGAGCGCCGCAGGCGCGCGCAACTTTTAATAAAAATTTTTAAATTTTACAATTAGAAAGTTCTTATAATAATTGTTGTTATTGTCGTTGTTGGTTTTTTATTGTTTTTGTCCATAAATACAGACTTTTCATAAGAATTTATTAAATAATTATTTTTATTTTCCGCAAAAAGGAGGTAAATACGCAAAAACTTAGAACAAGCTATATACCACCGACTAACGTCGGTGAGCAAGATATCTGGAGACGGGCTCATCCAAAAAAAACAAGTTAAGGTGTTATCTTCGGCCAGGCCGAAACTCACATACCCTAAACTGCACTGAAAATACTTTTTAAATAAATGTCAAAACCAGGACCGTGAGCAGGAATCATCCATGGGGGGGGGGGGGGGGTTTTAAACTCGAACGGGTTACTTTTAATATAGACATTTAATTATAATTAAATACATATGTACATGTGTTTATTAGACATGCTCAAAAACTATCATGCTCTAGAATTATTCAAGAAAACTCGATTTTCGAAAATTTATTCATATTCGAGTACATCCTCATTTAAAAAAATAAAAAAAAAATAGTCTTAGGGTTGCTACCAGAGCTGCAAAAATTTAATTTTTCGGAATTTGGCCAAAAAAAAAATGAAGAAAATTTGATTTTTTTCATATTTATAATATTTTTTTTTAAGTTTCTCTCGATTTTACTTATTTCCATTAAAAAATAAATGAGAAAAACAAATAAAATTTGATTTTTGGTCAAAAAATTTTTAAAGTATTTTATAAGCAAGCAATTACAATATTTTGCTTCAATAGCTAGTCAGTGCATGATTAGCTTAAAAAAATATAAAAAAAATTTAATTTTGATAACTTTTGGACCAAACATGCAAACATTTTTTTTTCTCATCTATTTTTTTAATGGAAATTCATGTTGTGGCATTGACAATTTCAAAACAACAAAGGATTTGAGCTGTTACACAAGAAACACCAAAGCTCTACTCGCGGAGAGACCACAGTTTTTCTTCTTATGTATAGGCTTAAAAAATAGCGGTCAGTTTTTTTTTCGATACTTCCTTAGGTGAACTTTAGGAAAATCGAGAGAAAATTAAAAAAAAAATTTTATAAATAAGAAAAAAATTAAATTTTCTTAATTTTTTTTTGGCCAAATTTCGAAAAATTAAAATTTTGCAGCTCTGGTAGCAACCCTAAGACTATTTTTTTTTTATTTTTTTTAAATGAGGATATACTCGAATATGAAAAGATTTTCGAAAATCGAGTGTACATCTAGAACATGCCATTTATTTGAACATGTGTAGTGTTTATGTTATGATTCGATATTCACGTATAATAACGTAAGTAGCTTATTCTGCGAGGTACTTGAAAAAACTCGTCCAAAACTCTTTCCACTTTGATTTCGATATCGCGATGTATATTTAGCGAAGCTAAGCCATTCAGCCGAATTTCGGACATAGTTGTTCTGAGGTGTGTCTTTAGACGACGTAGCACTGAAAAGGAGCGTTCATTTGTTGCTGTTGTCACAGGCAAAGTTGCCATAACACGAAGCATTTGATGGACATTTGGAAACGCGTCTTCATTGCAAATATCCAGTGCTTCGAGAGATGTTTTGATGTCTTGCCGGCAATGCGTTGACGCCAAAGTTGAATTTCATTTATCCACATGTCACGCGAACTATCATGCATAATTGAAATACATATATGGCGCGAATAGATTTGTGCATGAATTTTCATTGAAGCTGATTTTATTGATGCCTGAGCTATGCTTAAAGCCGGAGCTATGCTTACACGCGCATTGAAAGAACGCTCGTGTTACTTAGCCTTAGCGACATGCAGTGGTCCCAAATAGTGTTTTTTGGTTCAAAAATAGCTAGAGAGAACAAATCTTGCCGAAAATGAAAAACTCGGGCTCCGACGATTATTGACATTTTAGTTCTTTCATTAAAAAAAAAAACTGTTTGTGTCTTTTTGATTTTTCGCTCAAATGTCAATAAAAGCCTATGTGCAAAAATTCTCAATGGGGGGGTTTGAACCCCCAAAACCCCCCCTTGCGCACGGGCCTGGTTAAAACTACGTGAAGAGGATAAATAAGTCGAAAAAAATGTGAAATGTTAGAAAGGTTAACAGAGGTTGAAAAATGTTGAAAAAGTCGTAAATATATGCAAAGTGTTGAAAAAAGTTGAGAGAGGTTGAAAAACTCTACAAAATATGAAAGAGGTTGAAAAAATTTGAAACTATTCAAAATTGATGAAAAAGTCGAAAAAATAAAGGAAGTTATGAAGAAAATTGAAAGAGGTTGAAAAAGTCGAACAAATACATATAGAATATATTGGAAAAAGTAAAAGGGTTGAAAAAGTCGAAAGAATATGGAAAATGTTGAAAAAATTGAAAGAAATGAAAAATTTGAAATATGCCACGCCAACTTCTTCAATTCCGCCCACTTTTGGTTGAAAAAATTATATTTGTGATCGACATCCTCATATTAAATTTCAGCACATTAGTTGTATAGTTTGCGATATATGCTGCAGCTAAATTTAAAATTTAGGGCGGTGACACACCCACTGGTACAATCCAGCCCGGTTTTGATCCAGAAATAGCTTTTCATAAGTAAACCCCTAACACCAAATTTTAGTATGATTGCTCACATATTTCGATAAATATGCCACTTACCGTATTTTATTTGTATGGGAGGTGCCAGGCCCACTGGTGCTATTTCAGCCACTTTTGATTCTGATATACTCTATAGCAACTGAATCACTTTCATTAAATTTCATAGCAATTGCTGCAATAGTTTACTTAAAACAGCGCTTACAAATTTATGTTAATATGGGAGGTGCCACGCCCAATGATGCAATTCTGTTAAAACTAATTTATTTTTAAAGCCTATAGTAACTGACATCTATACATCAAATTTTATGAAGATTACTCTCTTAGCACACTATCTATAACAATAAACAGTTTTTGCTTATATGGGAGGTGCCACGCCCACAGGTACTATTGTACCAAGTTTTTGTAATAAAAGACCTTACAGAAAGTATATCTACCTCATTAAATTCCATCACTATTATGTTGTTCGTTCTCTTAATATAACGTTTATAAATATTGTGGGCGGTGCCACGCCCTTAAACGAGTTTTTTAAATAAAGAGGCTGAGCTTGTATAGATGACTGCTTTCAGCGGCATCATTTCAAATTTTATAAAAATCGTATGTGCCAATTTTGAGATAGATGGAATCAAAATTTTTAACAGTTAAAAAGTGCCACGCCCAATTTTTCAATTCCGCCCAAATCACCAAGTTTCATCAAAATTGCTGCAACTTTTTTCAAAATTGGCCTGGGTATATTTACATAGAGCATGGGCGGTAGGTGTGTCCGTCAACCGATTTCGCCCATTTTCAATAGCAAGATACCTGCAAGAAAATGTGACCTGTATGTGAAAGTTTCATTCAATTAGCATTCTTGGTTTTCCCGTAAACCTGATTTCAACAGACAGACTAAATCGACTCAGGTGGTGACGCTGATCAAGAATATATATACTTTTCCATACCTGCCACGCCCCCTTTGATGTGTTACAAACGGAGAGACAAGGTGAATATGCCCTCGGTGTAGGGTATAAAAAAAGATTTTTTTCGGTTATGGAAACAGTTATTGGGCGGTTGATCGTTGATTTTTGAAAAATATTAATTTTTGACAAAATGGCGGGCGTACAAAGAAAATTTTAATTTTTTGTGCACAAAACTGAGGTCGTCTTAGGTTACAAATCATAAAATATGTATAAAAAAAAAATCGAACGATGAAACGCCCAAGAACTGTTTTCTAAACAGAAAAAAATTTTGTGTTTTTTTCGGACGAACTAGTCTCCAGATATCTTGCTCACCGGAATTTTTGAGGTCATTCACGGCATTGCACTTTTCCAACTTATGGAAAAATGGTTTTGGACCAACATTTCGAGGATAAATCTTGAATAGTTGTACTTTAAGAATGTAAGAACAATTTTGGTCAAAGATAAAATGCTGCTTCAAAAACATATTTTAACCCTTTAACGGGCAAAATAAAAATAGCTAGATTTTTGTCTCGGAAGTTTTGGTTTCCGAATAATATTGGTACAAGAAACTCAAATTTAAAGTCCGATTTCCAAAAAGTTTATTAGTTCGGCAGCCAGGTGCAAGACCGGCTTTACAAAATATACAAAAACACCGGTAAATTTTTATCCAATAACAAACCAGGCGTAAATTATGAAAGCAAATACATTATATGTATACTTTCCACCAAATTCTCGACTCGATCTAGCTACTAAACACAATTTATTCTACTATTGAAATTTTATTATTTTTCAAAATAATTTATGCGTCTGTTTTCACTATTGTTTCTCAATTCAACTCTACCAAACCAAATAATCTTATCGTTCAAAACTTGGTCGTGTAAGCCGTTAAGTGCATTCAATTAATAAAAAATGAGTGCATGTCCGATCGTGCGACAAATAAGTGATTTATAAAAGCATAAGCAAAGACCTTCTGTAGAACGTCCTGCCCGTTAAAGGGTTAAAAAAGCGTCTTTTTATTATTCAAAAAACTCACGGAGGCCCATAAGTAGGTTTAAGTTGTGGAATTTATATAATGAAGAAAAGTTTTACGACAAACTTAGTACATGTCAGCGGTAGCGTCCCAGCGGCTTCGCGAGAGACAGCTCGTCCATACATATTACATACAGGAGAGCGGGGACGAAGTTTTAAAGAACTTGCTTTCTTCCGACTTGCTGCCCGAGGGGTATTGGCTTATAGCGTTTAAGTTTCAAAACTCGTCCCCACTCGCCTGTATGCGATATAAAGACAGGATTTCTCTCGACTTCAAGAGATCCATTTCTTCCGACTCGCTGTCCAAGGAATATTGGATTATATAATTTGAGCTTACTATATAGAATTATCAGAGGTAGCGGCCCCGCGGCTTTTTGGCCGCGCGGCCCACCGGGAATTTGCCCGAACTCCCGTATAGCCAGTCCGGGCCTGCTCTTATATTGCTTCAATCAGCAGACACGAAATAATTATGTAAAGTGCAATTTTAATGTCCAAATTGGCAACAACAATATCGAGCATGCCATAGGTAATGGTATGGTATGGTTTTGGTCATCTAGGCGAAAATGCTTTTTTTTAAGGTGGTCTAGCTTTTTTTCAAAATATTTGTGGCAACACTGCTTGTAGCCTTGTCATTTAACTCTCTTTTGAGCGTAAGAAAATATTTGAAATTGAAATCATGGTTACTGCACTGAAAAATTATGCCTTTTTCTCTTTTATTTTCGAGTTCAGCAAATGTCAAACAATACGAAATAACTTTGTCAACAAAACTACGGCACCATTTTCTTCAAAAACCTAGGGCACCAAAAATTTAAATTAGGCTCTGCCAACGAGTAACAGAAAATGATATCTCAAAATCGGAGAGAACTGGTACAGCTTAAAACAACGATCCAGGAATTCACATAGTAGTATAATAACCTTTTTTACACGCACTACGCTTTTAAATGAGTTTTAGGATATTAGTTCACCCAAAAAAATATCCGTTGTCAATTTTACAAAATGTGGAGGTCCATTTTACAGTTATATGTCGATTTACGAATTTGAAACTAAATGCAATCACATACACAATTAATTGTAAGTTTTACAGTAAGTGCAATCAATTCTACAATAAATTTGCTAAAATGATCTCGATTTCTATTTTTAAAATTCACAGCGTGTTGTCATTTTGTGTTGTAAAATTGCTTATAAAATTTTGTGAAATCCACTAAGATAATTGTGAAATTCGCAACAGCTCTAAAAGTGATATCGCGATTTATGCATTCAAATTTACAACATTTGCTGTAGCATCTGCAGAGGCATTCAAATTTGCAACATTTGCTGTAGCATCTGCAGAGAAGTTGTGAATGTAAAAAAAGACACTTTTCCGGCTGAAAATTTAGAAGAAAAATCTGAATTATTGTTTGACGCGGACGTTCATGACCTCGTGAAAAAATTTACGTTGTACAAAAGTGGTGCCATTTTTAGCAGGTAAGTTGTATATTTTTTTTATGATTCGGACATGCGTTATCTATATAAAGAAAATGATGATGAACGGGATTCACGCAAAATCTACTGAATCAATTTCGATCAAATTTTTTTAGTTATCTTTCTTAGGCGCTTGGTCTTAACATAGAATTAAAGTTATCACGATATTCTTGTTAAAGATTAAAATGTTAAAGTTTTAAAATTGCTAAAAAAAATGAATTTCACACATAGAAAGAAGCTTTATTTTTATATGGCAATGCAATGGAAGACAAAAAACGGAATTTTGCTCTCGCTCTCATTCTCAATTTGTCAACACAACAACGCGGAATTTTTGAACAATGAAAAATGAAAAAAAATTACAGTAGGTTCACACATAGAAAACACACATGCTGTCCTACATGGCTTGACAACATGTGTGACTGTCAATATTGCTTTGAGCTCACATTATCGAGCATGCCATCAAACATCAATCGCAGAATTTATGAGCGTCCACATCGAAGTAAACTGCATGAAATCCTATTTAAAATGAAAAATGTTCACAAGGCTTGACAGTCATTTCAAACAGGTTGTATGGTTGGACAAGCCAGCAGGAAAATCAACAATTTTTGAAATCCATCCAACAAGTGTGTCAAGCGGTCGTTCCTAGAGTTCACATTATCGAACATTGATGTTGTCAAGCCATGCCCACTAGGCATTTTTGCATTTGTTAGGATCTTCAAGAGTTCTATATAACCATTCTTTAAGAGCAGAACTCTTGAAAATATTCGCTAAAGAGGTTTTAAAATGCACAATAAATCCAATTTAAGACCAAAAGGGCACCTTCTATGGGGGCCTTCAAGAGGTTTATGTAAGAGTTAGTTGTGACGTTTTCAAATCCTCTTCAAGATGTTATTAAATCAATACAACTAGAGGTCTATAAAAAAATTTGAGCTCTTAAAAATATTTATACACAATTTTTTTTTTTTTTAAATTTTAATGAGGCTTATTTTATTCTTACAAAATGACAATTGAAAATGATGCTACAAATAGTTATGAATTTCGGCACTAATATTGATCAAAATTTACGTGCGAGCAAAGATTTATCGTGGAGATTGTGGTTTTGGTTCGAAAAACTTAACGCTCTTCGAAAATATAGCTTTTTAGGAAAATAAAATTTTTGGGCGAACATTTTTTTGAGTTTTTAATATTTATGTCTCAAAATATGTTTAAATGATTTTTTCGCAAAACCATATGGAAATAAAAGGATTAAGTGCAGAAAAAATCATTATATTGGCAAAAAAAAGTAACTCATTTGATTTTTTGTTGTTGTTGCTATTTTGTCGGCATGAGCAGCGCTTTTGAGCTTTTTTATGGGCCGTTTTTCTTTATAGAAATATAAATTATAACCCAAGTTTGAATGAACATATTTTGGGTAATCTAGCGTTTATTTTTTTTTCTCATAGTTTTTAAACAAATTTAGCAGTGGGCGATATTTAATTTTTAAATGCTTAATTTTGCGCAGTGATTTTTGTAGCAATTTCGTAAATCGAAGATTGCTGTCCAATGCCAAGATCTGGTCTATTCAAGAGGCCGCGAAACGAGATTAGCTCAATTACTCGAAAAGTAAGCCACAAACAGAAAAATATATTAAGGCCAATTTTGTAGAGGAGATGAAAACACATCGATTTCATATCCTAGAAATCTCGGTATGACAAAATTTGACCCCTCTTTCATAGCTTTAAAATTTCCAACCACCACCACGATTTTCGAATAATAGCAAGTATTTTGGCGAAAAACGTTGTTTTTATGGAAAATTTTAAGGTATTATTACTTGTTTAGTTCCAAAAACTGAATTTAACGCCCAGAATAACTATTTTGTTCAAAATTACAGTATTTATTGTGTTAAATCCTGTCACATGGAGATTTTTTGGGCATGAAATCGTTGTGTTTTTATCTGCTCTACAAAATTGGCCTAATTATATTTTTCTGTGTATGGCTTACTTTCCGAGTTATTGAGCAAAACTCCTTTCTTTGCGAAAATGTGAAAACGGGATAAACAAGTCAAAAATAGCGATACACTTCTTTTGGCCAATTGAATCAAGAATTTATCAAATTTCAAAACTTCAATTTTTAAATAAATGTTTAAGTAATAATTTAAAAAACAATTTTTATAGTATAAGAATTTTTATTGAATTGCGGAAGTTTGGTAAGCCTACTATTCGAAACGTACGTTGCAGCCTCCATAACTGTGAGATCACAAAATGTTTTATGGAGCTCTTGCGAAGAGTCCTATAAATATATCCGATTTAAGATTCTCTTCATTAAATGTTGATATTTACAGTTCACGTAAGAGTTAAAGTTTGTATTGGCTCCTATGGAGCACTTAACTCAGAAATTAAAGAGCTCAATAAAATTTATAGCTCTTAAAGTAAAAAATAATTTTTATTTATTAAAAAGTTTTTATCAAATACTTTTTAAAGGCCTTAATAAATATTTAAATTTTCGAATCCAAAAATATTTATAAACGTTTTATAAAGATCTTCCGAATGCTTGTTAAAACCTTATAAATATCTAAGCTCTCCTTAAGAAGGAGATATTTACAGACATTTTAAGAACCTCTCACAAGACGTCGCACAGTGATCAAATTTTACCTTTTAGGTGGACGAAAATATTTCCAACCGGAATATGACTTTGACATAAATATGCATTTTTTATTTATTTTCCCCAATATCCGTTCCGAGTTTTTGTGTAAAAAAAGTTTTATGTAACAAAATGTAAAAATAATTACAATTCATAACGCAATGAAACACAGGTCAAAACAACAAAATCACTGATCACTATTTAGATTGATTTGGGCACACTGAATCCAAAAATGAGCTCCTTTTTTTCCATCACGTCTGGTTTTTGAGTTATATGCAGTCAAAACTACACTTTTTGCCAACTTCATGCACTAAAAAAAATTATCTAATATCTTACATTTCTTCATTAAATTCCGGTTGTTCTAGTAGACTTAAAACTTCGTTGGGTAGAGAGCCGCTTGTTTTTTGCAGAGCTTGAAATAAACTTTTATAAAAGTTTTTTTTTAGGTAAAAGTAAACTTTAAACTTTTATTTTTGTGAAATAAAAGTAAAAGTTTCCTTAAAACTTTTATATCCGAAAATAAAAGTAAAAGTTTTTTTTAACTTTTATTTCAAAAAGTCAAAAAAAACTTTTTAAAAAAACTTTTATTAATAAAAGTTTTTTTTAAAAGTTTTTTTTGACTTTTATTAATAAAAGTTTTTTTTTAAAAGTTTTTTTTAACTTATATTTTTAATAGTCACATGCAAAGAGTTTTTTTTGACTTTTATTTTTCAAAAGGCGAAAATAAAAGTTTTTTTTGTATGAAAGAACGAGGAAAATCCAAAAAAAAATATCTTGGATCACTAAGCAAAAAATTTCAAAGGAGAAAACTTAGGATTATTGATAATAAAGTCCAAAGGAAAATACTTAAGATGTTTCTGAAAAGAAAGAAATTTATGATAATTATGCACTTATAATTTTTAGAAAAATTGTGCTTAACGCATCAATGGGAAAAGGCCGAAAATGGATTTTGGGAGTACAGGGGAGGTTCCTGACCCTCCAAAGAGGTGTTTTGGACCCATATTTCGAAAAAAATTTTATTGCACGAATCGATGGGAAAAGGCCGAAAATGGATTTTGGAAGTGACAAGTGAAGTCCCCGACCCTCCTAAATGGGATTTTTGGACCCATTTTTCGAAAAAAATTTTATTGCACGAATTGATGGGAAAAGACCGAAAATGGATTTTGGAAGTGACAAGTGAGGTACCCGACCTTCCTAAATGGGATTTTTGGACCCATTTTTCGAAAAAAATTTTTTTGCACGACTCGATGGGAAAAGGCCGAAAATGGATTTTGGAAGTGACAAGTGAGGTCCCCGACCCTCCTAAATGGTATTTTTGGACCAATTTTTCGAAAAAATTTTATTGCACGAATCGATGGGAAAAGGCCGAAAATGGATTTTGGAAGTGACAAGTGAGGTCCCCGACCCTCCTAAATGGGATTTTTGGACCCATATTTCGAAAAAACTTTATCGCACGAATCGATGGGAAAAGACTGAAAATGGATTTTGGAAGTGACAAGTGAGGTCCCCGACCCTCCTAAATGGGATTTTTGGACCCATATTTCGAAAAAAACTTTATCGCACGAATCGATGGGAAAAGGCCGAAAATGGACTTTGAAGGTGACAAGTGAGGTCCCAGACCATCCTAAAAGGGTTATTGAACCCATTTTTCGAAAAAAATTTTGCTCGTGCAATAAAATTTTTTTAGAAAATTGGGTCCAAAAAACCCATTTAGGAGGGTCGAGGACCTCACTTGTCACTTCCAAAATCCATTTTCGGCCTTTTTCCATCGATTAGTGCGATAAAATTTTTTTAGAAAAATGGGTCCAAAAACCCCATTTAGGAGGGTCGGGGACCTCACTTGTCACTTCCAAAATCCATTTTCGGCCTTTTCCCATCGATTCGTGCAATAAAATTTTTTTCGAAAAATGGGTCCAAAAATCCCATTTAGAAAGGTCGGGGACCTCACTTGTCACTTCCAAAATCCATTTTCGGCCTTTTCCCATCGATTCGATCAAAAAAATTTTTTTCGAAAAATTGGTCCAAAAATACCATTTAGGAGGGTCGGGGACCTCACTTGTCACTTCCAAAATCCATTTTCGGTCTTTTCCCATCGATTCGTGCAATAAAATTTTTTTCGAAAAATGGGTCCAAAAATCCCATTTAGGAGGGTCGGAGACCTCACTTGTCACTTCCAAAATCCATTTTCGGCCTTTTCCCATCGATTCGTGCAATAAAATTTTTTTCGAAATATGGGTCCAAAACACCTCTTTGGAGGGTCAGGAACCTCCCCTGTACTCCCAAAATGCATTTTACGCATTTTCCCATTGATGCGTTAAGCACAATTTTTCTAAAAATTATAAGTGCATAATTATCATAAATTTCTTTCTTTTCAGAAACATCTTAAGTATATTCCTTTGGACTTTATTATCAATAATCCTAAGTTTTCTACTTTGAAATTTTTTGCTTAGTGATCCAAGATATTTTTTTTGGATTTTCCTCGTTCTTTCATACAAAAAAAACTTTTATTTTCGCCTTTTGAAAAATAAAAGTCAAAAAAAACTCTTTGCATGTGACTGTTAAAAATATAAGTTTAAAAAAACTTTTAAAAAAAACTTTTATTAATAAAAGTCAAAAAAAACTTTTAAAAAAAACTTTTATTAATAAAAGTTTTTTTTAAAAGTTTTTCAGAAAAACTCTTATGAAAAAGTTTTTTATAAAAGTTTTTTGAAAAAACTTTTATGTAAAAACTTTTTGAAAAAGTTTTTTGGAAAAACTTTTATTCAATAAAAGTTTTTGAAGAAAGTTTATAAAAACTTTTATAACAAAAAAGTTTTAAGAAACTTTTGTTTTGAAAACTTTTTGAATAAAAGTATAAAAGTTTCAAGGTCTGGTTTTTTGAGGTAATGGACATAACAGAGATATTTGAAAGTCCAATGTTAAACGCAAAATTTTAAATAAATCTTGTTTTGTTTCCTTTCTACTCATTTTTCTTGTGTTATGCTCCCTAAAATACTTTATTTCCTTATGGCGACATTCTTATGCATCTTCCTCTAATTGACCGATCGGCAAGAAAAATGTTCAATAACATCTTTTCCATGTATCCTTACCTTATGCCCTGTTGGTGGCATGAGAAACCATTCACATAATTTAACGTACACTTTTTTAGTTTTGAAAAAGGTTGTTTCGGGCGTCCTCTTCTCATACCTTTTGAGGTGAAATGCTTATCAGTATGAGGCCAAGATCTGATAACACATTTGGAGAGCCACTCATCATACTTTTTCTCAAATTTGTTGATAGCCCGCCCAACCGCAATCCAATTTCTGGCAGCTGATTTACCAAAACAATTTACCGAACTTCGCACATTTTTTTAACTTGTGATTCAAAGTTTTCTACTCCAATCACTTCTAACACATAAATAAAAACAATATCTTTTGATTTCTTTGTACAAGGCTTAATTGGAGGGTACTTTCTAAGAACATTTAACATGTCGATGTTTTTTTACGATAGCGCCGTTACCTGCAAAATTGAAAAGTTTGTTCGGCAAGGGCAAGTAGGGAGTAAAAAATCGAACATATTTAGAAACCTTAAGTACACTAGATTATATAGATAATAAAATTTCGAGTGCCTTTATGTGCCTCTAAAGACATGAGGCGCAAAGCAAAAATTTAAGATAATTTTTTTACTAGCAAATAAAATTATTTTTTTTAATACACTTGTATTAAGTATATAAATCTAATCGAATAAGTTTAAAATATCACTTATACCTTCAACTATGTGCACCATTTTTAAATAGTCCAATAGTGAATTATATAAACAGCACGATTGCGCTCACTTAACTCGAGAAAAAAAATAAAATTTTGAAATTATCTAGAGCGATGGCTTTGTCGCTTAATAACTTTTCTCGGACGTCACTTTCGACGAAAATATTTTGCCACAATACGCAATAAGGACTTACAAGTATAATGTAATTTTTTTACTTCCCTTACATAGAGAAAAATGAATTTCGTCCAGCTAAAAGCTATTAATTGATCACTGTGCGTCGTTAAGATCTTTATAAATACTTTTAAAAGTCTAAGTAATTTTTGTATTTGTCATCATCTTAATTAGCAGTTTGGAAATGCTTCATAAATATTTTTCATCGCAAGATTTAATTTAATCCTTTTAAAAGGCGAATAAATACTCTGGTATAAATTAAGAGCCTTATAAATGCTAATTAAATGCTTTCGAAAATTCATCGAGAGCTGCCGATTATTTTAATGCCCAGTGGGTGTTGGACAGCATATGTGATAATGTGAACTGGGCTAATTGAATGTGTTAGTTAGGCTTTGTTTTTTGTGTTTCACATGGCAATGCAATGGTATATTTATGGAAGAGAAAACAACAACAACTCTAGATCTGTGAAGAAGAATCAAAATTGACTGTACTTCTATTTAAAAAAAATTAAATTGTATTCTTACGCAGAAATACAGGCTACGCGTACAAAGTCGCGGGCATCTGCTACTACTAACAAAAAGAAGTTTGCTCCTACTTAAACCTGAGGTCATTTCTTAGATATTTCCCAGCAAGTTGGTTTGCAATTGGAGTTCGAAGACCAGCAAAGAAAGTGGAAAAGAAGTGAGGGGCGATTCCGCGTGATACGATTTTCGACATAAATTTTTAGATTACAGTATTTGTTACTTTCTTCTATGCCAATACAAAGAAAAAGGAGTAAATTAAATAGTAAAACAACTTTTAATAAGCTAAGTTCATGTTTGAATTTATTAGCGAGCTCAGAAACGGTGACGCCTAAAGTCTAGATTTAAATTGTTCATCCGCACTTGATAAGTTTTTTATTAAATCGCTGTTACCGATAGTTGTAGGTTATATTTCACTGGTTAATATTGAAACCATCACACTTGTTTATTGTTTAATGCAAAAAAGTTTATTTATTTGTTATTACTTTTCAAGCAATATTGATAAATAAGAAGCCATTTTTCGTTGGTTGCACCCGCGATAAAAAAATATATAAAAGTTTAGTTTTCTTACAGAAAGAAATTACTTAAGTTTTGAAACTTTGTAGAAGTAAGAAGAAATAAAAGGGTAACTTGAATTAATCGTCATTAAAGGTATGTTGCCATTTAAATTAAAATAAACGTTGACTGAAATTGGTTGCACCCGCGATCGCAATATCAGAATAGCGGGTGCAACAGTTTTGTTTCTTAAGGTTACGGTGTTATTTGTCATATTTTTTAATTTAAAAGGTTTTTGAAAACATCTAAGAATCCAGAAAAGAACAATGATTATGAGCGTCCGTGAAGCTTTCGAACAATTTCAAACAAATTTCCCTGAAACACCAATTGGTAAGACTCTTTTTTATAATGAAAGACCTGCTTACGTTTTGCCTATCAGCGACACTCCTCATAATGTTTGCGTATGTACAATACACTCAAATTATGTTAATCTTGTTACTGCTATTTCGAAACATGTGATAGAATTTCCTAAAACGCACCGAGAGCTACTAAATCAGGTATCGTGTAGTATCGACAATGAAAATTGTATGTAAAACAGTTGCGATGTATGCAAAAATTCGAACATTTGGCACACTATTCTAGATTCAAATCCAAGTGTTGAATGAAAGACCTAGATTATGGAGCATCAGAGACCAAAACAGGTCGTAGTTAGCAAACCTTTCAATAAAGCGTAAGACGAACTACGTGGGAACACTACTAAATTCAAGCTGCATTTTTTAGTTAAAAATGTCCAGTCCGAGTACTTTCAAAATGCAAAACAAAACTTGACCAGCGAGAAAGCCATTGTACAAATTGACTTTCCCGAAAGCTATGGGTTAGTTAGTCAAGACGAAATACAATCAGCACATTAGTTTCATGGACATGTGACATTTTTTACGTGCAGTATTTGGACTACCGAAAAACTTTACTCAGTGATCGTAGTAAGCGATGAATGAAGCCGTAGTAAATACACTGTGCATGTTTTCCTGCAGACAATTTTTCAGTACTAAATAATAATACAGTCGCTAAATAATAATATAACATCCATACATATCTTCAGCGATAATTGTGCCGCTCAGTTCAAGAACCGATATGTAATTGCGAGTATGAATACTCTTAAAACAAAACACGGATTCACTCACCTCGAATGGATTTTTTTTTGCTGCCTCACATGGCAAAGGTGCCGTCGATGGACTCGGAGGAAGTGTTAAAAGATCAGTATGGACTGCTGTTAAAGCTCGGAAAGCTATTGTCAACAATGCTAAAGAATTTTATGAGCTGGCTCGCTGTCTTTCTCCAAACATTTATTTTATATTTCTATCCCAGCAACAAATTGAAGAAAGAAAAACCATGTTAGATGATAGATGGAAAGGAATAAAAAATATACCAGGCATCCAAACAAAACATTTCTTTCAATTTGAAAAGGGTAACAGCATTTCTATGGCGCGAACGTCCAAGTCTCATTTTAAGAGCGAGTTGGTTTTGACAACTGCCATTAGAAGAAAAATTATGCAAAAAGTTACGCAAAAGTTACGCACTTCTGATGTTTACACCGATTCTGATGATGAATTTTAGGCTGATAAGTCTCTGACTGTGCCAAACACTAACATAGAAATGTACCAATCGACAATATTGCATCTTTGATCTAATTCCGTTAATTTAGTGTTACTTTATGATATTTATATTCACTACAGTCAGACGTGTTGCACCCGCGATTATTTGACGTTGCACCCGCGACTGTATAAAACATGGATAACTTATAATGTTTCTTTTTTTTAATAATTTTATTTAATTTAAGAATTGAATAGTTTTGTACTCTTTTAATATATAAAAAAATAATTTAATAAATGTTTCACAATTAACAGACTTTTTTCATTCTTGCTTCATAGTATTTAATGATGGGCCGATTTTGTTGCACCCGCGATAGCACTTCAAACCTATCTTGTGCCTATTTATACATTTCATCAAAATTCTTATAAAGATATTTTTATAAAACAGATTAATATGTTACCCTTCAAGCAATAATTTCTTTAAAAATGTTTTTTAATTCATTAGTAGGAAGCTTTGAGTGAGTCTAAATGTTGCACCCGCGAGAATGGAATCGCCCTCAGGCAAACACTATTGTATTTTGGTTTTGTAAGTTACATCAACTTAAAAATTAAATTATTTCCATATGTTGACGCAATGCAGAACTGTGAGCACGGAATTGAGCACCGCACAGTGGATTGAGGACGTCGATATAAGCAAACACTATTCACTCTTAAGTTTACAATTGTACTTTCTCTGTAATTCTTAATGTTAATGTATATAATCATATAAACAAACGAACATTGAAAATTTTTTATTGTATGTATTTTTTTACGAGTCTAGAGTATTTATCACAGCAAAATGCTGTAAAAGTGATCTCAAGCGGATGTTAATTTCACAAATCGATATGTAGAATTCAAAATAGAAATTGGGTATTTCCATGTAAATGTGGACACGGTATAGGATTATTTTTTTATAGCTTTTCAATCTTAAACTATATCTAAATTAATGTTCAATAATAGTGGTTTTGCCACCAAGTGTCAAACTTAAGATTTAACCATAAAATTCGTCATTATTTTCTGTTCTAGTTACTGTATGTACGCGTGCTTTCAGTTTTGAAAAAAAATCATTTTTTAAATCTCTGTGTTTTGAGTTTCTTGTTTTAGTTGGTAAGTAAGTTTCATGTACCTAATATTACATATATTCATGTTATCAACAATGCGTTGCAACACTCGTTTTGAGAAAGCTGAGTGCTTAAAAATGAAGAAAAAAGATACCCTTGTTTTTTGTAACGCGAGTTACCAATAAGTACTTTTTTTCTAGTATTGTAGGTGTTCGTTGTCTAATTCAAACAAATACTTAGATTCTCTTTTTGTGTTTCAATTTGTACCGAATAACGGTAAAAACATCATCCGTTTGATTTTACTAGTCTAAATTAAATGTAAGTACTTTTTGTAACGCGAGTTACCGGTTACTCGCATCTTCATCATTTAACAAGAGTTTCTGATAATTTTTATTTATCTTCTTTTGAACGAAATTTGTTTTTTGGTTTAGGACCAAATGCCACTCTCGGCTACCTAAAAAATGAAAAGAAGGAGGGAAAAATTAAAAGTCGAGGGAAAATACGATGATTTCAAAAAGACATATAGGGAAGCTTGCCGAAAGAAGAGAGCAAAAATTGATAGTTTGTCAGAAGCAGAAAAGAAAGAAATAATACGTAATGAACGTTGGAATATCCAAAACCCATTTGATTTACTGGCAAAATGAGAAACTGCAAATGGCCCATACATCAAAAGAAGTAAACATGGATATCTTACTAAAACATTTATATTATGAAGATGTGTATGGGTGTAATAGTGATACTTATAGTTCTGAGGATAATATACCATTATCTGTACTTAAATCATAATTCACTGCATTCCCGAGTTATGCATTCTAGAGTAATTTGATTTATTATTAAATTTTTGTTTAATTTAAATTTTTGTTTAATTTTTGCACATTAAATACTGAAAAAGTTCCTTATTATTATTAAACTTTGATTTTATTTTTATTTTTGTGTATTTCAGCTAGAAAAAGCTCCTTATATTGGTATAAAAGTATTTGGTAACACGAGTTACCAATCTTTTGTAACGCGAGTTACCACATAATTCTTGAATTAATTTAAAAATTTCGATCCATTATCGCTGTTTCTAATAATGGTAAGCTTATTGATATATTGCTCATTTATTTATGTCAAATATAAAGCAGTCTACTCACAAATTTCGGAGAAACTTTCAAATGAAATTTACTCTCTGAACATGTTGTCCAAAACTGGTAACACGAGTTACCAACACAATTTGTTATTTTACTGGATAAATACTATTTTAACACTGAATTTTTAGACTAATGTAGGACATGAGAAATGTTATGTGTTCACAAAGAATCCAATTAAATAATAAAATAATAAATAATTAAAATTTATGGCATCATTAAACTCAAAAATACTTTCTGGATGTAACGCGAGTTACCATGGAATTACCCAATTGTATTTTTGATAGCAAAAATTATGACCTTTACAATTTGAGTAGTACAACCAATAACAAATTTTGTTTTATAAATAATGCTTTTGCTGTGAAATTTTACTACACAATTTTTATTTTCACAACTAATTCTTCAAATGTACATTACATTTACATTTTATTACGATACATTTGCAATAATGATTTCGGTTCGAAAATGACGATAAATGCAGTAATATTTACAGCATTTTTCAGCACTTTTACAGCAGATTTTTTTGGGTGTTGTTGCATCTATTTATGGATCGCTCTCTCTTATGATGGTGCAGTAGTAGTCAAAAAAAACATCCCCTTGTCCCAGAAACTTTGATAACGCGTCTCCAAAGTCAATAAATCTTGATGCAGCGACCACTTTTAAAGATTGTGAGGCGAATAAAGTAGATAGGTTTTCCAAACCTAGATATTGACATATATTTTCATAATTTGTTACGATAGACTTACATTTTCATTATGTCTACATATTGTCTTTTATGATATTTATCGAAGCATAGTTTATACTCCTCGTTAGTGCGTCATAGTTACTCTACTGGAAACTAATGTCACTGGAAATGCTCCGTGATCAAAATTTATAATTACAAGCTTATCAACTTGCCGTTCAATTGAAAATAAAATATCGTGATATATGTACTTATTTTAAAAGCAAATTTATACATATTTCATCTTTCGAATGCAAGTTATTGTCATTCGTAAAGCCTTTACTACGAATTTTTCCTTCACAGGTAATATATTTAGTGAGAGAGCTGCATTTATCCACGTTACAGAACCTGAATGCATATTTACTAGTCTGGTCAACTCAGGTTTCCAACGTTGTTTATTTTCTGCATAGAAAAACATATTTTAAAATGTATGTTTCAAAAAGCAATCCATAAAGTTAATTAACATTAAAAGAAGTAAAACATTTTACATACCGAAGCATTTGCGGCACACAGGGCTACAAACATAGCAAGTGCATAAGGGAGCAAACAAATTTAGTCAAATGAAAAATTGTAGTCTGATTGCGAAGGATAAAAGTCTTGTTAACAGAAGCGTGAAATTGATTTTGCTTAAAAAAGAACTTTGGATTATAAGAATAATAAGCCACAAATTTCATGGAAAAACAAATTATCGTAATACACCTTGGCAAATCACGACAATAACTTTCCTCAGCCTCAACGGTTCTTTTAAGCTCCTAAGCTACTTAATTATATGCGGATTAAATAAAATAGTTTAATATTTATTTTAAGGTAGTAGACTAGATTGAGGAGTTTTTTTCAATAATTTCATAAATTTTTCTAAATAAGAATGTTATGATTTACAGTCTCGATTTTTTCTTTTTTTTTTTGACAAATTTAAAAAATAATGAAATTTTTTTTTTTTATTCAAGTTAAATTTACACTCTGTCTTCTTATTTATAGACAATAAGTAAATAGGATGTTAAGATATAAGATGCAAACATATTTGTAAGTGTTACTCTATTGAGTGACACTGTATTTAGTGACAAGAATTATAAAGCTAAAATATTTACATAATTACTTGCTATTTTAAATTAAAGTAAGATAATTTCATGCCAGTTTGTATTGACGTATTATGTTCATGCCAGCTTACAAGTTTAAAATGTTTTTTCTTTTAAGGCGGCTTGTAGAGGGGGCCTGTAATAATGACAATGCTAAAGGATTGGGATGGACTTGTAATCTGGCTTTGTATCTATCACTGAAATTTTTTATTTCGTCATTCACAAAGCATATTTTTAAGTCTTTATGAATGGTGTAGTTTGACACATACCAAGGAGCCTTGGCTATTAGCCTCAGAGCTTTCGATTGAAACCGCTGAATTATTTCAATATTTGAATTGCTTGCCGTTCCCCATATTTGTAAGGCATAAGTCCAAATGGGTTTGATGATGGTTTTGTATACTAACAATTTATTTTCCAAAGACAGTACTGATTTCTGCCCCATTAGCCAATAAAGGCTTCTCAGTTTAAGATTCATTTGCTCTCTTTTAGCTCTTACATGGTATTTCCAGGTGAGTCTTCTATCTATGTGTAACCCCAGGTATTTCACACGATCACTAACTGGAATAGTTGTATTAAAAATTTTTATAGGAGGACAATCACCTTTTCTAAGAGCAAAAGTAACATGGACAGACTTATCTGAAATGACTTTAATGTTCCACTTATTAAGCCAGGCTTCAAGTTGAAACAAATAATCTTGTAGTATGGCGGAAGATTCAGACGGTAATTGCTTTGAAGCTAGGACTGTAGTGTCATCAGCGAATATTGCTATAGTAACATCGTTATTCTTTGGTATATCCGAAGTAAATATTGAGTAAAGAATTGGCCCCAAAACACTTCCCTGTGGTACGCCTGACTTAATTTCATAAATATTTGAATACTCATAACCAACCCTAACATAAAACTGTCTATCTTTTAAATCAGATTTAAGCAGAAAGAAAAACGATGCAGGTAAATATTTATTTAATTTGTACAGCAGCCCAAAGTGCCAGACTTTATCGAATGCTTGTTGTACATCAAGGAATACCCCTGAGCAGTATTCTTTTTGTTCTAGCGCTAAGTTTATTGCATTAAACACTCTATGGCATTGTTCAGGAGTTCCGTGGTTTCTGCGAAACCCGTACTGCTGTCAGGAATTATTTCTAGATTTTCCAATACTGGCATTAGTCTTCGTAAAAGAATTCTTTCGAATACCTTCGAGAAAGCTACCAGTAGACTTATGGGACGGTATGAACTAACTGAATTTTCTGGTTTCTTTGGTTTTGAGATCATAATTATTTCTGCACATTTCCAGGCTGAAGGAAAGTGCTGAAGCCTCAGTATGGCATTGAAAATAATTGTAAGGCCTCGCATGGACTTCTCTGTTAGGTGCTTTAGTACCGCGTGGTCTATTTGGTCGTAACCTGGGCTCTTTTTGTTGCTACATTTTACGAATTCCTCTTTCACTTCTGATAAAAGAACACGCCTAATTGGAAGATCCATTTGACTCGGAGTATCCAAAAAGTGCATCACTTCCCTCTCATCAGAAGCATCAATATATTGAAATGGCGTGAATACTTCTTTTAAGTACGTAGCAAATGCCTCTGCTTTATCCTTATCTGACCTATGCCAAGAATTGCTGGAGTCTTTTATTGGAATTTTTCTAATTTTGGGCCGTTTGAGATATTTTGTGGCACTCCACAAACATTCGGATTTTCTAGCGTTAGGACTAAGATTACATAAAAAAGATTCAACGGAGTTGTTTTTTAACTGTTTAAGCCTTGTCTTTAAATATTTAGTAGCTCTGTTTAACAATAATTTGTCATTTGGATGCTGGGTTCTTTGCCATACTTTCCTCAATGCTCGTTTTTCTCTAATTAGATTTTTGATTTCCGAAGGGATACAGTTTTTGTTTGCTATGCAAGTATCTATTGGAGTTGAGATAGATCCTGCTTCTACAATAATGTTGTTGAATTTCTCAACAAAGTCATCTAACTGGTTAGTTGTATTTAATTGGATATTAAGATCAATTTTACTGTCTAACCAGTACGAAAATGATGGAATATCACTTCGTGAATTCAGAATTTTTTGCTTACCTCGAAAAATTGTAGGGGATGATTAGAGCACCGCAATTAAGGGTGAGTGATCAGAGCTTAGTTCAAAATTTTCCTCGATTTTCAGCAAGTTACTAGAGATGCCTGAGTACACAACAAAATCTAATAGATCCGGGGCTTTAGCTGGGTCAGATGGCCAATAGGTAGGCATACCGGTCGAAAGAACTGTCAAATTCTTATTCATGATACATTTGAATAGTTCGTTGCCTTTCGGGTTATTTAAACGGGAACCCCACCAAGAGTGTTTGGCATTAAAATCTCCACCGAGAATGAATGTCGAGCCAAGTTCGTTAAACATATTTTCATATTCGATGCAACTAATTTTATGTTTGGGAGGAAAGTAACCTGCACCAATAACTATTGACCGTATGCTTGTTTTGACTCTTATGCATGAAATTTGCATAGATGGTGAACAAATTTCTTTCAATGGTTCATATTTAATTTTTGATTTGATAATAACTGGCGACCCGCCTCGGGCTCTTCCCCCAGGGTGATTGCAATTTATTATGTCATAGCCTCTTAGTTTAAAATACTATCTATGTGAACAGTGAGTTTCAGAAATTAAAAATATGTCTATAGAATTATTATTAAGAAATGTTTCAATTTCATTAATATGGTTGACAATGCCGTTGGCATTCCAAATCGCTTTTCTTAAATCTAATTGCATACTTTGTTTAATAAGCTATTAATTATTGCTAACAAATTATTTATCTGAGCAGTCTGCGCATTAATTATCTGCTCAATTCTTTGTAAAAATTGTTCTAGGTTGTTATTTGTTTTTACCGCATCAGCATACGAAGCCTCATTATTTGTTTTGTTATTCGGCACATTTTGTTTTTGCATATTAGGGAACTCTGTGGTATTATAAATAAAAGGATTCTGCATTGTTTGCACTATATTTATTTTTAAGTGCCTGGTGTACTTGACATCCGCGATAATTAGCAGGATGCTCGTGTTGGCAATTTACACATTTGGCAGGAACATTTCTGTCTTTGGTGCAATCAGCAGTCTTGTGATTGGAACCACATTTAACGCAAGCGTAAGATTTGTAACAATAGGTTTTCGTGTGTCCAAATTCTTGACATCTGTGACATTGCACAATGGAATTGGTTTCCTTTGGTGGCACCACTTGAACGACAGCATTAACGAGGTATCTGATGTCATATATATTTTTGTTGTTCTTGGCCGGTACAATATCCACGAAGAATAATGGGAGTGGGCGTTTGTCTACACGGCTTGTGATGTTGCTAACTCTTCTAACACGATGTCCTAAATCCTCAATTTCTTTTTTGATTTCTTCAATTTCTGATGTAGGATGAAGGTTTTTAATCACCACACGAAAAGCTCGCTCTTGCTTGATCTGATATGTGTGAAATTCCATATTATGATCATTCAAATACTTAACAAGTGAACGGTAAGCCTCAATGGTTTTTGTCATTATTCTTATTTGTCCATCTCTTTGTGTTTTGAGTAAAAATCTACTTTGTTTATAATTTTTGTAAACGTAAGTATCATACCACTAATATTTGTCACATTTGGTATTATTATTGGTGGGGGTCTGTTTGCTGCTTCATCGTTAACTTCTTTATTATTATTGGCATCGATGTTAGTGTTGTTATCATTTTCGTTATCGCTAAGCAGATTAAAACGATTTTCATCGCTTATGTCAGTATCATTGTCCACTTTGGCAAGTTTTTTAGAGCATGCTGGGGGAGAGTTTGGTGCTGCTTTTCTCTTACTGTTCACTGTTTGCCATCCTGTGTCATTAGGAGACATGATTTATGTATTTGCACAGAAAATGCACTCCCTCAGTAGTATTTTCAAATAACAGTTGGCAATCAAAATTCACTAATTCGAAAATTACACAATTTTTTTTTTTTTTTTTTGTTTGAAAAAATTTATTTTTTTCACAAAATTCAATTTACTTGAAAAAAAAACTGACGTCTTATCTGAATTGATTTTCAAAGCAAACTGAAATAATGAAATTATATAGAAATTATTGGAAGCTTCATTTCTGTAAAGGAAATATCTTTAAATGTGTCTTAGTTTCAATGTAATTTAGTGTTTAAGAAAAGAAATCGAACTATAGTCAACACACCGGAGTGAGTCGACAAAATAATCCAAATCTAACATCTTATGTTTAAGTTGGAAATGATTTTCAGAAGAGTTGATATAAGGGTTACCAGATGACCTGCCTACGAAAGTTAGTAGTACACCAGAAAAATTTTAAATTTTTTTACTCTTCACGAGATTTCACCCTTGAAAAATTAGAAATATTTTGCATTAAGTTATAAGATTACCTACACATGCTCTCTCATTTATACTAAAAAAAAGATCCGCAACATTTACATACATAAGTGGGAGTACTGATACATGCCCAACGGAAGTCAAGCACATATAAATGCACCTTAAGCACCAACTTTTCTCACAGGTTCTTGAGTGGGCCATTGCAGTCGAAGTAGTGCAACAGCGTAAAAGTAGTAACTGTACTACTAAAGTAGTATATCTGGTAACCCTAGCTGATTTGATCCTGATGACGCTATGGAACAAGAAAAGTTTTGTAATGAATCAATGAAATAAGCATCATTGCCGAGGACTTAAACTTAACACTTGTTCTTGACTTAAAGTGTACTTAATTCTGTGATATAGGGCAATTCGGCATAATACGGCCTATGATCACAAGGCGAAATGGCATAAATTTTATGTTTAAGCACTTGCTGTTTCGCCTCGTGGCTTTTTTAGATGTCAATACTGCCCTTAGAACCGAAAAGGGCGCATCTCAAAAAAATTTATATTCGTGATTCTTATGGCATTGGGTAGCTTAAGAAATTACTCGTCTAGTGAACTACTCCAAATGCCGGTATCTTAGTTCTAACATATAAAAAATCTCCTAAGAGAATTTTCTCTATCTCAAATTTACATGTATGTATTTCCACAAATTGGCATAAACAAAACGTGAATTATCTCGAAGCGAATTTTTTTGTGATACGCCCTTTTTGCTTCCGAAAGCAAAATAGCTGATTCAAATAAAACTATCACTACTTATTCATCTGCATTTCATTTATTATGCAATTGATGTTTCAAATTGTTTCAAACATTGCAATTTTCATTTGATTGAAACAAAACATCACATTCCAAATTGAATCCCTTAATATTTCTGGAGGTGTTGTGAAAGTGAAATGTGTCATAGTTTTCAATTTTAGCTGTAACTTCAATTATTACACTTGACAAAAAAATAAAAATTTCCAAAGTATCTTATAAGTAAGTAATTACCATATTGTGCTTCAATAACACTAGTTTACAAATAATTAAAAAATTTCTGAACTTTAGGTGCATTCATTCCTTATGTAAAATCGGCTGCTGATTCCGAAAATCACATTTTTTTAACGTCGTTTTCGAGATATCGATCATTTTCGGTTTTTGAACCAAAAAAAAAAAAGATGGTTCCACTTAATTACAAATATCTCAAGAACTAATATTTATATTTTAACGTACTATATGTCAAACTAAAAGTAAATAAATTTTCTACAAATGAAGATCATTTTTGGTTGATTTGTTGGTTTCGGCGGAATAAAATGATTTCTATATTTTTTTTTCGAAAAAATAAAAAGAAAGTCAAAGTAAACTGCATATTTATACAAGCAAAAAAAATTTTAAAATCATTTTGTTTTAATACCCTAGTCTATATATTTATGAACAAAATGAGATACTATTTAAAAAATATTATTAACAAATGGAAAATTTACATAAAATTTAATGAAAAATGGCCGAATTTCATTTATTGCAGTTGCATGATTGCGAAAAAACCTCTTCAAAAATTTGCGTTTATAAAGCATATTCTAAGGAATATTCAGGTAAAAAGTTGCTGATTTCATGTCGGCAGGCTGTCAGTTACTTGCTAAAGGAAAGGATTGCAAGATATTTCAGGCAAATATGCGCTTATACTTATATTGCTTTGCTTAAGTCCAAAATTCTTTCTTTTTCATATTTTTAAGATTTAAAATGAAAGTCCATTCCTTTCCAAATATTTGAAGTATAAATTTGTTTTAATCGGAAAGAAGGCTTAAAAGTTATTCAAAAACCGTTAGAACCACGGCACACGAATATTGTAAGAGTATATCGGGAATGCATGAAAATATAGAAATAATCGTTTTTCATTGATTTTAAATTACTTTGACATTTTTTGTTCGATTTGAGCAGATATAAAGATATTGAGAACATTTGTTAAAAAATTGACTTCCGTTCTATGCCTTAAAAATATGAAAAATAAAGTTTTTTGGACTTAAACGGAGCAATAAAAATTTAGTGACTTTTTAAAATGAGCAAAAAAATAACTTATTTCGGACTTTGATCATTTGTAACTCCATCAAATCTTATTCGATTCTCATTAACTCCAAGCCGTTAGTAAGAAAAAAAAAATACCTCTTGAACGGTGTGCAACTGATTTAGTTCGAAAAAAAAATGTATGGAAATATGGCCAAATAAATGAAAAAAGCGCAAAAAACGGGTTTTTGGGGGATATTTTAAAAAAGATTCTTAAGAAAAGAAAACGGTTGGCATTTTTGGACCCAAAATACATAAAAACTGTATGTGAGAAATCAGATCTTTTTTTGTGTAAACTAGAAATTGAATCATAAAAAACATACATATAAAAAATTTTCAAAATTCAAAAAAAAAAATAGAAAAAATTGTGATCACATCTTGAACTACGGCTTAAAAGTTGTGTAATACAGAGTAGAATTTTGGGAAAATTTTTAAAAAAAAATCGAAGGGTCGCACTTTTTGAAAATGTCGATTTTAATCTTTAAACGTTTAAAAAAGATAGTTCCACTTAATAACAAATATCTCAAGAACTAATATTTATATTTTAACGTACTATATGTCAAATTAAAAGTAAATGAATTTCCCACAAATGAAGATCATTTTTGGTTGTTTTGCTAGTTTCCGCGAAATAAAATTATTTTGAAAAAAATATATTTTTTTTTCGAAAAAAATTAAAAGAAAGTCAAAGTGAACTGCAAATTTATACAAGAAAAAAAAATTTAAGAATCATTTTGTTTTTATAACTTAGTTCATATATTTATGAACAAAATAAGATAAGTACTATTTAAAAAATATTATTAAGAAATGGAAAAGTTATTAATGGCCAAATTTCATTTATTGCAGTTGCATAATTGTGAAAAAACCACGAATAATTTTTTTTTATTTTATTTTTTCAGAATATAAATTCAAATACGAAAAAAATGATACCCTACTTTTAATTGCTATCAATATTTATTACTAGTCTATCGTTAATTGAAAATTTTTTGTCTTAAAATTTAAAAAACCGATTACTCAATAACGGTTATGAATACAAGACTGGAAATTGGTGTGCTTTTTGCTTTTAATACGCACTAAAACATATCAAAAAATTACCGAAATCGAAGAGGGTCGGGCCAAAACCTCGGTGATTTGGCATGGAATGCCCCATAGATATATTCAATACTTTAGTATATATGTATCTCATTGCCTTGTTTTGAAGCACTTGGAGTCTTTATTTGTGACTCTGATTGCAGCATGCATATAAAATTACTTAGATTAGTAGGTTTAACGAAAACATTTATTTAACTTCCAAACATTAACTCATACTTTGAGATAAACTTGAAAATTCAGTCGCATTTCGGGATTTTAAATGTTTTTTTCATAGATATTTGTTTGTTTAATTTGAATACTAATCTGTGCGAAAAGTATATGAAATTGTTCAGTAAAACGAAACAAAATTATTTATTCAATAAAAATTTATTTTGTTGCCTCCAATTTAGAACCCACCGCTTGCAATACAACTTCGTTAGCGATTTGTCCTGGTTCATAAAAATATCTTTTGATATATTGAAGTTCGTATACTGATCAAAACAGATTGAAAAAAACATAGATAAATAAATACAGTGGCTCCATCGCATAATCGGACAAGACTTTGTTGGATATAAATGTGCTCTAACCTTTAGAACAAACATGCAAAATATATTGTTTTTTCGCTTTTATTTATACATCATATTATTATCCCTCTGAACAATAAAAAAAACATCAACATTTTTAATTATTACTGTAAGTTTAAACAAAAAAACAAAAACAGTTCAACATCTTACGGGGAACGAATAATCGGACAAAGCACAATGGCAATGCTAAATGCATCGTTATTTTGCAGAAAGGCATTTTCGAAATACGTTTTTTGTCATATTAAGTCGTAAATTGCATTTAGTGGCAAACAGTGTCAACAATAACTTAAAATATATTTAAAATGGCTCTAAATGGAATGGCAATATACTGCAGAAATTAGGCAATTAGTAGTTAAGTGACCTTATAAAGGTAAAACTGCAAGAGAAATTGTCGAATTGATTGGAAAAAGTAAATTTATTATCCACAACATAGTCAAGAGGTTCCGTGATGAGTTTAGGTTGGCCAATAAAAGTAGAGAAGGTCAAGGCAAGACATTAAATGAGCGGAAAGAGCGCTCGATATTGAAAGAAATCAAAGAAGATCCTTTCAAAACAGCGCAAGAACTTAAAATTTCTTTAAGAAATTCCAATGGAAAATATGTTTGCCTGAATATTATTCGCCAAACATTACACCAGTACGATTATTATGGGAGAATTGCATGAATAAAACCACTTACAAGCCTTAATAATAAAAACAAGATATTAAAATATGCCATAGACTATTTATTAAAAACGGAAACTTTTTGGAATAACCTAAATTGATGGCATATCATGTTCAAATATCTTTCTATTGATATTTTTCATTATTTTAAGCTTATGTTTATAATATATATCAATAGAGAGATATTTGAACATGATATGTCATCAAATTACGTTATTCCAAAAATCTTGCGTTTTTAATAAATACTCCTTTAAGATATTTTAATATCTTGTTTTTATTATTAAGGCTTGTAAGTGGTTTTATTCATGCTATTCTCCCATAATAATCGTACTGGTGTAATGTATGCCAACAATTTATAATGTTAACAGTTTTTCGTAAACCTTAGACAAGATAGGCAAAATACTTATAAGTCAAAAATCACTCAAAGAATTGGCCCAAATATTTAGGAACATGTATAATTTTCGTGATAGAAAAGTTCAAAATATGACTTATCGAAGAAATTATATATGGTAAGTAATTTAAAAATCTTAAGCTAACACCATCAAAGCCAACAGCATTAGTCTTCGGAGAAGAAGAACTTTTGATTATATCAGCTTCGGTCATCGCTTTAAAAGAAAATTCATTAATAGGCCGATATATTAGATTTTGGTCAATTTTGAAATCAGGGTGGAATTGTTCAACATTGTACTGAAGAAAAAAGTCATTCATATTATCAGCATCTACTTACATTACAACTGGATGTACTCTTATTGCTGATGCCAAGAGTTTTTAAGTTACTCCATAAAGTTTTAGAGGGCAAACTAGGATCAAGTTTAGAGCAAAAGTAACTCTTTTTCGCATTACGTGTACTCAAATTGGCTTGATTTCTTGCTATGCGGAAAGTATTCCAATAAAAGCTAGTCGGATTACGCTTCCAGCGACCGTAAAGCTTGTTCTGAGTTTGATGACAGTTTTTACTTCATTAGTAAACCAAGGTTGTTTTTTTGGTGTAATTCTAATTTATTTTATTTATTTATTTATTTCATCTACCGGGTCTTACCCTTACAGACTACAGTATTAAAAACTATCATTAAAAATATGTATATCAACTTAACTATATAGGAACGATTATTTCTTCAAGATATTTTTTGAAGGCATTTCTATTTAAGCTAAAATATAATTGGTTAGCGAATGCGTTACAATTAGACAGACATCTGGAAATGGGTTCATTAGAGCCGTAATTAGTTCTGTGATACGGAATATAGGGCATATTAGACCCTCTAAGGTTGCGAGCTGGAACATTGAATGGAATTAGAGTAAGTAAATCAGTTGAAATTATTCTTCCATCGATAATGTCCTTAATGAACATAATATTAGATACCGTTCGTCTATTAGCCAAGTTACTGAGGCTTAATAAACGGCATCGCACCCAATAAGTAGGCATATTTTCCCACGTGTACAGTCGTCTCAAGGCGAATCGAGTGAAGCGTTTTTGAATATTTTCAATGGCGCATATTCATAGTCGTATTTTAAAGTTGAAATTAACTAAACTCAAACTAAGCTCAAAATAAATTTGGACATGACTAAAAATTGTTTTCTATTCATAGTCGATTTTTTAGTATTGACTAACTGGCATAAGCTAATGAATTCACCACACAAAAGCTTTCGTGGTAAACTTGTCAAATGTTGACTTTTTAATTTCAAGTTAGTTAAATAACAAAGAGAGTAATAAAAATTTTGAGCACACAAGGCACAGTGGCGCAATGGTTGGGACTGTGAACTCATAGCCCTCAGGACGTGGGTTCGAATCTCGTCAATTAACATGTTGTTTTTTTTTTTTTTTTTTGTAAAACATATACATATGTATGTATATTCATATTATATTGTATAATATTGGACAAAATAATAAGTACATTAATCATTTCTTTAATTTTGCAACAATCTGATCGACTTTTTCGTACAAGTTTGTTAATTATATTTTTGTTCATATTTAGTTATAGCAAAATAAAAAGAAAAATATTTCATAGATGGGAAGATATCAAAATTGCACTGCCGCACAGTGGGAAATTTTTTAATGTTTTTGGACAAAAATCCGTCTACAATGCAATTATTAATGGATTTGAAATTTTTTTTTTTTAAATAATTGTTAAGTACCACCCGATGTGTGAGTAATGCCCAAATTTTTGAGAACGTTCAACATAACCTCAAAAAATCCTATATATATATGTATGTACCTCAGAATTTGCGGTGAGGAAGATATCTGGAGACTGGTTCATCCGAAAAAAGAAAATTAAACTTTTTTCTTTGGTTTGTTTTGAGACTAATAATTATTATATTAATAATTTTTGTATTGAACTTTTTAGTCTCATGTTGGTTGTATAAATGACTAAAAAGTTCAATACAAAAATTATTAATATAATAATTATTAGTCTCAAAACAAACCAAAAAATTCTTAATATATGGAGAACCCGCCAATTTTTCAATAATAATAAAATAAGTAGCTGGAAAATTTTCCAGAACTTTGAAATTATATGAAAATAAAATTATAAAAAATCATAGCACATGTATAAGCCAAATAAGCTTAAAAAGAGCTATGTCAACTGAACATAACTCAGAAAGATAACAAGAAAAAATGGAACAATACGTGCGAAATCCAAACACGCACTTTGTACACATCAAGGTCACATACCCAATAGCTCAAGTGTTAGAGCGGCCGTCGCAATTCAAAAAATGCATACGGTCGGGTGTTCGATTCTCAGTACAACTTAACCAAAAACTGGTCTGATGAGGCTATGTATATGCATATAAATATGTTTATACGTGGTAATAGCCGAAACATATGTCACCAATTACCAGGTTAAATTGATCCACTTGTTATCTTTCTCATGTTGGTTGTATAAATGACTAAAAAGTTCAATACAAAAATTATTAAACTTTTTTCGGTTAAGCAAATAGTTAGGGGGCGTTTGATCGTTCGATTTTTTTTGGATACATATTTTTTGACTTATAGCCTAAAACGACCTCAAGTTAGTGCACAAAAAATGAAAATTTTCTTTGTACGACCGCCATTTCGTCAAAAATTAATATTTTTCAAAAATCAAGCAGGATATTGATCCTAAGCATACTTCCAAGTTGGTGAAGAATTGGTATCAAAGCAATAGTGTGACCTTGCTTAACTGGCCAAGTCAATGACTGAACTTCAACCCTTTGGAAAACCTTTGGCGAGAGTTGAAGCAGAGAATAGGAAAGGAAGTATTCCAAAATAAGAAGCAATTATGGAGTTTTGTCCAAAAAACTTGGTATGAAAAACCAGTAGAGACTTGCCGTAAGCTTATCTCCAGTATGCCAAAAATAGTACACAAAATTATTCAAAACAATGGTTGGTCCACAGGACCTTCTAAGAGATGGCAAGAAGACTGATTCCCCGGTAGTTAGCGCGGTTTGTTGTTCTTAAGTCGGTGGATCACAACTCGAACCGCGTCATGGCTAGGTGGTGGTACGTCCACACCATCGCCGTTGATTGGTAGCATCGGGTTAATTTCTCCAAAGGCGGGATTGGTGGATTCATCGCCAGCAAGCAGCTTAGAAAAGTGTACCCTCCATAATCTCAGTGTACCCTGCGTATCCGTTACCAGATTTCCATGTTCATCTTTACAGGTAGATGCTCCGGGCTTGAAACCTTGGGTCAGACGCTTGACTTGTTGGTAAAATTTTCGAGCATCATTCCTGCCCCGTAACACTTCGAGTTTCTCACGCTCGTGCTTTTCCTGCTCTCTTTTCTTGCGTCTGAAAAGGCGCCTCTCTTCCTTTCTCTTTTCCCGGTAGTTTTCGTGCACGGCTCGCGTTGCGGCTGACTGCAGGGTTCTTTTGTAGTGGTGTTTTTCACTGCAGTAGCAGCGGAACATGGAAGTGGGCGTCGGAAACCAATGACTTCCTCAGCGACAGAGCGCATGAAGCGGGATATATGCGCCCAAAGTCCACCAGCATCATCGGGTAGAGAGTCAGGTTGAAGGAGCAGTTCTGAGAGGCGAGCGGAAGAGGCTTCGGCCGTCCAAAGTGATTGCAGCTTAGCGACGTCCAGCTTTAGTTGCGTACCAGAGCGTACATCCTTTGCATTGCACAGCCGCATGCGTATCTTGGCTGCAACAAGATAATGATCGGAGTCAATATTGACTCCCCGGAACGTACGAACATCTAGCACGCTGGAAGCATGCCTTCCGACGATCACAGCATGATCGATTTGGTTGCGTGTTTTCTGATCAGGGGACAGCCAGGTGGCCTTGTGGATATCGAGGCGATTCGATCAGCCGTAGACCGTTGTTTGAGGTGGTCTCATGGAGGCTGAACTGACCGACATTGGCGCCAAATATACCTTCTCTTCCGACCTTTCCGTTGAAATCTTCGAGTACAATCTTAACATCGTTGGCCGGGCAGCGGTCGTATATTTCCTCGAGTCTCGCATAGAAGGCATTTTTGACAGCATCGTCCTTTTCCTCGTGCGTGCGCGCAAATCAAGCTGATGTTAAAAAATCGAGCCTTGACACGGATCGTAGCCAATCTTTCGCTCACAGGTGTGAACCTGGAGATATGGTGGCGAAGTCTCTTGCTTACTACGAATCCGCATCCCAATTCGCACCTCTCCGCATGGCAGCTGTAGTAGATATCGAAATCTGCTTGGTTAGAGCAACCTTGTCCTATCCATCTTATTTCCTGGATGGCGGTGATGTCAGCCTTAATTTTTCCGAAGGCATCCGCCAATTCGATAGATGCACCTTCCCTATTGAGGATCCAGATATTCCAGGTGCATATCCTTAAATCATAGTCCTTCTTTCGTTTGCAGTGATCGTCAACGTTGAGGGGTTCTGTATCCGAGGCTTTTTTTGTCTTCATTGGAATGTTTTTTTACGTGGCGGGTACCAAACCCTGCGCACACCCCAGTTTACTTCCAGGGAGCACACTGAACACATTCGCTCACTATTCCAGCGGATGCGGAGATAGCTACCCAGATGTAGCCGCGGGGAGGCTGTGTGTCAACTTGCTAATGGTTGGCTCAGAGATCGCTCTGACAATCCCCAGGTGGAAAGCAGTCAGAAACTTTACTCTGATCAACCAAAAGCCAATCCATCCATCCATATCATACTGTTTAAGTCAAAAATTGCTTATCATCGATCGGTAGCGCTTTCCGTTGATAGTGATGATGGCAATACCACCGGCGTTTTCGAATTACGGACCGATGATGCCGATGGTTCACAATCGAATTTTGCTTGTTGATGCACCCGTTCATCTAAAAATGAGCCTCGTTGTTGAAGATGATTTTTTCCTAAAATCGGAGTTCACTTCTGCATCATACTAAAGTTTTATCATTCGAACGTGCTGTTCAACGCTGTAACTTGCCACGGTGATTTGTCTTTTATGAGTAGATTTTATGTGCTCTTATTAGTAGGATGTCACGAATAATCAAAATATATGGAAAAAAATTGCACGGACTTGAACCACATTTTTTTTTAAAGTCATCGCAAAATTGCAATTTTATAATTTAACTGGCATTACCCTGTGCGCTTCGATTCACCTTAAATAGGCAATTTCGCACCCAAAATAAAATTTTTATAACCTAAGCTGTGCCATTTAAATAAAAGACACGTGGTGTAAATTCTATGAGAATCGATTAAGCCGTTTTCCAGAAAATGATATTAAAAAATATTTTTGTATGAGGGCCACCCTAAATAAAGGCCTTGTAGCCTAAGCTATGCCTCTTAACGTAAGAGCTACGTAAGACCTGTGTGAATCGACTGATCTGTCTTAGTGCAAATATTTATAAAATTTTTTGTATGAGGGCCATCCTAAGTATGCATCCTAATTAAAATGTTTACGATTAACATATATGTGAGCCGTCTGGTGTAAATTTCTAAGCAGAGAAAATTCTATTTTTAAAATATTTTTGTGTGAGGTCCACCCTAAATATGCACCCTAAACAAATATTTTATAGCCTATGACACCCGCCTCATCGATACTAACTTACTGTAAAAGTGTCGCTTTTGAGTAATGTTTAATCAAAATTTCCAATTATTGAAATGCGTCACGCCTACTTTTAATACAGTTCAAGACATTTATTATCTTCAGCCGGTCACCAAATTGCATCACAATATTTTGCATGGCTTGCAAGATAGGACGTATAAATACTTAAGTTTAAGGCGGCACAACGCCCCAATGCAAAGTACATTTAATTCTCCTTTTATGCGGTAGATACGTTCCGGAGAAAACCGCACAAAAAAAATCACATAAAAAAAGACATGACTTACATTGTATAAATAGGGATACGTTCCATATTTTTTGAAAAGCTCATAAAAATAAGAAACTTCTTAGAAAAGTCGAAATCTATACATAAAAATTAACGTTCACTTTACATATCAAGAAGGAAGAAAGTTATTCATACAAATGTACCATATTTAGTCACTATCTTCGCTTTCTGACAATACTCGCAACCGTTTGGGAACTATCACTACTGTTATATGTAGAATGTCAGTGCATTGAGTGACTTAAATTGCTTCTTCATCAATAGATCCTGAGTTAATATCAACTGCTGAAGAGTCTGCTGCTTTGACAAGAAAATCAGTTATTAAACTTTGCGACTCCTTTGGTAATTCTTTATGAAGTTCCTGGTACCCAGAAATACAATTACTCAGCTCACGTTGGAATTTTAATGCCGTTTCAGAATTCGGGTCATTGTTAAGAAAAAGTGAATCTGATTTTCGGCAAGGATGAAGAACTTCTCGAATTATTTTTGCAGTGAATTAAGGAAACTGCGTAATTCAACAATTTGGAAATGCGTGCTACATTAACTATTCAGCAAACTGCGCCATTTAACAAAATAAATAAGAACCACTTATCAAGTCTATAAAAATAAAAAAAATCCCAGTAGGCAAATGCAGTGGTAAGAAGTGCTATCAGAAGATCTGCCATGGAAAATAGCAGGCCTATGTAACTTATATTCTTACTAGCGTACCCTCGCTTGCTTCGCTACGCGTGCGAAAATAATATTCTTAGTTGTCTAAAGAAAAAATTTATCGACTGGCCGAACAGTTAAAATGTTTTTAATTTTTTTTTTTTTTTCAAAAATTAAAAAATTGTTTTACTACTTTTTTAGGAATCATTGGAATTTGGGGAATCAAAATCGCCTTTGTATTTTTCTTTCAAAATAGTTGCTTCGATGACATTGTTCATTAGTTTTTTCACGGCAATCCTGGTGTCATTACAAAGTCGTGGTTGGTTTATATTGCGTAGCATAATAATCGGTGCATCAACTTTGATTTGTAGATTATATGGTGACAGTCCTGGCAAATCAAGTGAATTCAAAAATGAATAACAGCAATTTGTTGTTCTATCTAACTACATACATAAGTGCGCAATGTCAACTACGAAAAGAAAATGTAAATTGTCAACTTACAGAAAGTTGCATACAACAACCGTTATACATTCGTCCCTCATACTTTTCGAAAACACTATTTTTACAAATGCAAAATGTTAACTTTGCATAGATATTTAGAATCTTCTACGTAAAGAAAAATATCGAAGTATTTGCATTTCACATTTATTGTTGTTTTCTAAACTTTACTTGGAAAAAACTTACTTCAAACAAAGCAAATTCGCAACTGGAATGGGATAAATAGCGCGTAGCGAATCAACACAATGAATGAATGGCGTTTAATTTTCTCATATTGGTTGTTACCTCCTATTTCTTCATTGAAACTTACTTTAGACCGTATCTTTTATATATGTATGTGTGTACCAAGTCCCAGTCGTCTACGTCTAATAGTTGATGAGATGTGATGAATTTGATTTTTCTCTTATGTGGGAGGGCGTGGCGTCGCCTATTTGTTTCAAACTAAACTATGCTAATAACTTCCGACAAACCATACGATACATGCAAAATTGTATACATGCATCTGCGTCAGGCGCTGAGGTACATACATATAACGAATTTTACTTTTTTCACACATGGGGGCGTGGTACCGCCTATTTTTTCATTAAAACTTATTTTAACCCTTATCTTTTATATATGTACCAAGTCTCATTCATCTACGTCTAATAGTTGATGAGATATGATGAATTAAAACTTTCTTTTATATGGGGGGCGTGTCATCGCCTATTTGTTCCAAACTAAATTATGCTTAGAACTTTCCATAAACCATATCGAACATATGCACAAAAGTTTATTCATCTGCGGCAAATAGGTGCTGAGTTATAACAAATTTTAGTTTTTTCTCTTACGGGAGGCGTGGTAACGCCCATTTTTTTATTGAGAATTATTTTAGCTTGTATCTTTTATATATGTACCAAGTTTCATTCATCTACGTCTAATAGTTGATGAGATATGATGAATTTACATTTTCTTTTATATGGGGGGGGGCGTGGCATCGCCTATTTGTTCCAAACTAAATTATGCTTAGAACTTTCCATAAACCATAACGAACATATGTACAAAATGTTATTCATCTGCGTCAAATAGGTGGTGAGTTATAACAAATTTTAGTATTTTCTATTACGGGAGGCGTGGTAACGCTCATTTTTTTTATTGAGAATTATTTAGGCTTGTATCTTTTATATACATATGTACCAAGTTTCATTCATATGCGTCCAATATTGAATGAGATATGATGAATTTAAACTTTCTCTTATATGGGGGGGCGTGGTATCGCCTTTTTTTTCCAAACCAAACTATGCCTATAACCTTCCGCAGACCAAAAGAAACATTTTGAAAAAAAATTATGAAAATCGGTCGAGCGGTTCGCGAGTTTTGGTGAGACAGACGAACGGCGTTCTATTTTTATATATATAGAGATATGTTAAATGACCCGGTTGAACAAATTATACAAATTAGACCCTCGGTATTAACTTGGAAGGGAAAGTAGACTTACGTGCAAGGGAGAAATACAAGGCTTCCATAAAAATTAGAAAAGTAGGCTTTACGCTCCCGCTTGCATATACAAAGGAAAAAATTGGCCACCAGTATCAGCTTCTAAATAAAAATAAAAAAACTGAAGGAAGATGCAAAAATGCCGATTACGTGAATACTAATGAAAAATCGGTAAATGAAAATATCGACACATTCAAAATAGATATTTAGTAATTTTGATACATTTGAACGCCGATATTTCGCAATATTTTAAAATATTTCTAGAGATTTATAAAGAAATGTGCCATGAAAGGAAAAATTTTCAGCCGATTTTGTGCTTTCTAGTTTAGGTCCTGATAGCTCGCCTGCGATTGGAAGGTGTAACATTTGTAGATAATATCAAATAAAACAAACGTTGACTATATAACAGGCCTGTCATTGGAGATATTTTTACGTTAGAGATGTTTTTGAGTAGTCCTTATGATAGCTTTCAGTGGTGTTGTCTCTCAAATATTTATGTCGTTTTTGAGTAAAGTTTAAGCAAAATTTTCAATTGTTGCAATGCGTCACGCCTACTTTTAATACAATTCAAGATATTTCTGATCTGCAGCCGGTTATCAAATTTCATCACAATATTTTGCATGGTTTACAAGATGGGACGTTATAAATACTAAAGCTTAAGGCGGCCCTGAACTTAAATCTTGGAACCGAGCCAATCTTAATTTTTTTTCAACTTCCGGCGAAATTCAAAGTACTTTATTTTTTGATATTTTTATATACATGAAGATTTTGTGCTTTTTTAATCTTGAAAATTTGTTTTTTTTTGTTTACTATTTAGAAGTAATATATTTTGTCTCTCTTGTGCTTTTGTAGTAGTTTTGTTTTTTTGTTGTAGCTTCGCTCTGTGGTTTTAAATTTCAAGAATTTTATTCCACTATTCTAATGGTATTATATTATAAGACGGGAAGTCGCAAGAAGTTATCAATATACTGCAAAAGAAGCAAACAATATCATACCGTTTAGATTTCCCTGTAGAGAATTATGTACCAACCTTACCTGCAATTTTTATCAATGACAGCAGATTGTGCAGGACAAGAACAGGTATTAATTTGATAATAATTATGGCAGAACGCATGTTGATCTTTTAGGGGTTGAAGGAATATCAGAAGAAATAGAAACACGATCAAGATTCTGATTTCAGTTTACTACTTCTAGTTGTCATGTATGGTTTCCCAAGTCATAATTTAAGCTCATACCAAATGGGATTAAGTTCCTCAAAAATTATTAGTGCGTTCAAAGCAGAATAACTATCATATTTGAAAATACTGTTACTGAAAATTTATATATTTCTCTTTTGCAACTGCAGCCAGAAAGCATGTTCCGAAGTCTATCCCCACCGAGTAAATTGAAGAATAAATGAATTTTGAAATTTCGTTTCCGACGATGAGATGCAAAAGTCATTTTTCCAACCGAAAATTCAAAAACATATTTATGTACCATGAATGTGTGTAGAAATCTACACACAAGGGTCGCCAACGTAAGTTTTTGAACAAAGTCTCCAAAAAAACTTTTACTTGAACGGACAACCCAATTTTGTAAGAATAATAATGATGTTGACAAAGTCATAAGATTTTGGTACGTTTTTAACTAATGGTTTTGGAAATAATCAAAAATAAATTCTCTTATGTGTAGTTTTCTACACGAGGAGCAGATGAAAATTAATGAGTACAGTCAGTGAAAAAGCTATGTAAGTATATGTGCATACAATATTTTTATATATTTGTAAGGATAAAAATTTACTATGGAAGTAACGGTAAAAAGTAGGTATGCAGAGAGTAAGAACGATTCATGAAAAGGATTTTGCAATGTTACTTATGTTATTTACTTTGAAAGCAGTACCGTTATCAGCAAGTGTCCTTCTCGTATTTTTTTTTAGCAAAGGAAATATTTATATGTGCATTGTTGGTTAAAGCGATAAGTTGTTAATTTAAACTCTTGATTTGGTTTCAAAAAGTGAAATTTTTGTTTTTAAAAGATGAAAGAATAAATAAGAGGCAAAGTAATTTATTTTTTATAAATTATAAAGAAGTCAAATATTTTTATTAGAAAAATATGCCACGCGGGTGTTTACTGAGTGAAACGGAACAATATAATAACCAAAAATATCTTGATATAGTAGCGAAAAATACCGAAATCTCAAAAAAAAAATGAACAGGCACAGAAATACCATAGCAAACATTTTGGAAGACCATACTTATTATTTAGAAATTCGAAGGTCTGGTCGCAAACCACTTGTCCACGAAAGAGCAAAGTGAGAGCTACGTCGCTTAGCTGCTTTAAATGGCATGAGTGCAGCTCAAATAAGAGATAGGTTACATCTGAAGATTTCAAAAAGAAGAGTTCAACAAATTTTAAGTGGAACCGAACACCTAAAATGTGAAAAACGATTGGCTTATGTGCTGGGCAACATTTGTCCACCGTGGAAACACTCCAATTTGCTTTGTATCCCATAAAATGAGTTTTGAATATAATTTTGAATTTCTTGATAATGTGCTTGTAGAGTTTACTACTGAAAAATATTTAGATAACTGGACGTTTCAGCAAGATACTGCACCAATCCATTCTGGAAAATGTACTCAGCAGTTTTTCGAAGACAGGAAAATACCAGCTCTGAAGTTGCCTGCGATCATCCCGGACTTAAATCCGAAAATGTGTGGGGTATTCCTGCACAAGATGTTCATAAAAATGGAAGGCAATATCACAGCTTAATAGATCTTAAATGTGCCGTCATGGCAAATTGACAAAAATTCCAGAGAATCTTGTCCAGAGACTCCATGCCACTGCGTATGAATACCGTTTTAATCAACAAGGGTCTACCCACAAACTATTAATATATAGTTAGTTCGTTTTTTTTATTTTTTAAGCAATGGAAATAAGTAAAAGTTTTGTTTTGCACATATAATTATTTCCTTCGGTAAAAAAATTACGGGATAGAACACTTGCTGATAACGGTACTATTTTCAAAGTAAATAACAAAAGTAACATTGCAAAATCCTTTTCACAAATAGTTCTTGCTTTCTGCATACTCACTTATTACAGTTATTTCCATAGTAGCTTTTTATCCTGATAAATATGTATATAAAAATATTGTACGCACACATTTATAATGGGCATTATTCTTTAAAATTACTAAAAATTAATTTTTACATTTCATTACAAATTTTTTTAATTTTTTGAAGTCTTTATTATCTGCAAAATTTTTAGTTTTACTAAATTCATCAAACCAATATGTTTGTACACCGAACCAGCCGAGAAATCATGAATTGTGGTTGGGGAAGTGATGGAGATGGAAACAATCGCGCTAAAAATATTGATGTGAAAATCGTTTCTGCAGAGATGTGTATGCGTTCATCAATTGTGTATAGTGTATGGTATTTATATCATCACGCACTCTGTGTGCTGGAAAACGTGATGGCTGATGCTCTATTACACAGAGATGGGACGTTAACTACACAAGGGCGTTGCGATTTACGGAGTACACATATATCATGGTTACAATATCACAAGAAGCAACAAGAACATACCGTAACAAGCTCTCTCGAAGATATTTGTGGAATATCCAATACGAAATCTCGCTTTGAACACAATTGGAATGCTGCTATTTATGAAAAATTTGTCACTGATGACCATTTCTTTAGCACTGGGACAATAGTTTCTTCACGAATCCTTTTGATACCTACCAGTTGCTGCAGCAAAATACCGTAACGGTTCATAGCCTCGGACGTTTCGATCTCCGTAATATTAATGTAAAAGGAGTGGTATCTTGTGAAGTAGAATCTTCAGTATATAACTCAAACTTCGACCTCGATCTCGAACATTCACATCGTGATAAAGGCATAGCATTACTCCAAATGAAGAATCCTATCAGATATCCGGAATTACTTTCTCAAATAAATATTTATTTTTGGTTTCACACAATATACAATTTGTCAATGGAGTGAACATCGTGACCAGTCACAAATATTAGGTTAGATAAGTAATAATGTACGCAAAGAAATTTCCATGGTGCCCAAGCCAATGGAAGTAAATATTGCTCCTTTAGAGCAATGTTAATTACTGGGTCACAACGTGATCACAACATCTAATGTCTTGTGCATATGGCATGATATAAATTGGCTGGCCGTATTCTAATGATGAATCCAAATGGACGTTGGTTGCTCCTCGGTGAATTTCGTTATATTTATTATACTAATGAAGTCTGTGTACTTGAATATGCCGATATAGCAGACTGCACACCAGCTGATTATGATGCTGGCACTGTGTCTGCGCTTATGCTTTCTTTTTCCAAACGTACGCTTTTGGAAACCGATTTTTCTGTTGCGAGTTCGATCGTATGATGCTTATTGTCGCTGTGGTATGAAGAGTTGCTTACTCCCTTAGGAGTTAGAGTATCTGCCGAAAACGTTCAGATTTGTGGAACGAAGACCCATGATTTTGCACCACCATTGCATAAAGCTATCATTGTAAATAATTTTTTGTAAGAGATTAAGCGAATGTCACCGACCAAGCACTGGTTTTATTTACTTGATGACTCCGTCTGACTTTATTCTGACCCGGAAGCCCAAGGCGCTTTCAGTTGGTTGAAAGCATTAAAGCAAAGCTGGTCGCTATACATTTTGTATTGTGAACCTCACAACAATGACACATATCCTCGACAGTATAAGTTTGTCTAGAGATGCATAGCGAAATTTGGAATTCCTTCGCTCAACATTTGATAAAGCTAAGTAGGGGAATATGGGGCTAGTTTCAACAGTGGCAAGTATTAACACTCAAATTCTGAGAATACTCATTAACTAAGACATTATTTTATTTATCTTCTAAGCTTTCTCTCTCCGCTGTACATTGGCTGAGCTTGTTTGGTTTAGAGCTGGGCGATAAGGATTACATGTGTAATAGATTGCGTCTTGGATTACGATTTTTTTGATCACAATTTCAAAATTTCTTATATTAAGACTTCTGTAATCGTTGATCCAAGAAATCTAGATTACAATTGCAGTAATCTTAGTTTTGGAAAAACTCAAATTGCAATTAGAGTAAACGAAATCTTAAAGTCTTCAATGAACGATTACATCAATTTTAATATTGAAATTTTTTTAGATTACGATTTTTTGAGTAATCGTTTACGAAGTAATTCAAAAAATGTCCAAAGTCAAAAGCGTTTCCCTTGAATATAATATTTATCTCTATAAAGAAAATTTATGAAAAGGGTTCTAAACATCAGACAATTTGAATATGACCATAAACGTAAGACGTCCAAACTTTACATCTCTATATCCCACGATATCTTCGATAAGAAAAAGAAATTCCCGATACACGTGTTCAGTGATTATTATTATTATTTTTTCTATTATTTTGCGTTCTTTTTTTTCATTGTTACGCTGTGAAATAAAGCAGTTTTAATTTTATATATACAATAGTATAAACTTCTCGTTTTTTTTTTTTGTAGTTTTGTATGCATTTACTAGAACTATCCATCCCGGAGTTGATCCCTGGATTGGAAACTTCGATCCCGAAAATCCCGAAACTCAAAAAAGCTCCGGGATTGCCACCCCTAGTGTTCACTCATATATTGCCTGGAACATGTAAAAAAATTTGGAACGATTTAAAAATGGGTCGGTCAGAAAGTATTCGGCTTGTAAAATAAAGCTGACTATGATGTGCTTGTGATGGTTGAAACATGGCTGAATTCGAACTTTTTCAATGAAGAATTTTTTTGATCCGAAATTATACCGGGTCTATCGTAAGGACAGAGTCACTGTTAAGACTGGATGCTCCAAAGGTGTTGGGGTCTTAATGGCTGTCAAAATCGGTCTACTTTCAGCAGTGTATGATCTCAATAACTCTGATACTATTCTTGATTAGCTGTGTGATTAACTGATTGGAATTCGCTGTTTGACGGAAAAGACACATCTACTTGTTTCGATTTATTTGTAAACTCAATTCAAACTAATTGTAAGAATAATATTCCGATTTTGCGTACAAACTTACATAAATTACCTTGGTACACAAAAGGTCTGAAAAAGTTGAAAAACTTGGATTTTATAAAGTCCCATAAATTATTTACTGCCACAAATAATTTAGTTCAATTTCCTTGATAAGTTTTTGTACAAACATTATATCCTGCGAGTTGAACAAAATATTTCTACTTGACCAAAATCTTTTTGGTACTTTATAAAATCAAGGAAAAATACATCGGAAATGCCCACTGCAGTCTTCTGGGGAAGTAAAGCGTATCATTGTGTTTTTGATACAATTAACTTTTTTGCAGATTTTCTAATTTTCGTACTGATCTTTCAGCTTTTGATACCGCTTTACTTGATAATATTCATTCCACTTTCGACTTTGACACAGAATGAGTTAGTGTTGAAGATGTGCAAGTAGGAATTAAAAAATGTTTCAAAATTTGATGTAGATTACTTTTAAAAAAATTTTGCTAGTTTTTGAATTATCCATTGACTCTGCTTTTTAATAAGTCATTGAAAACGGGTGATTTTATTACCAAGTGGAAACCCATTCATACAGGTGGTAAAAGAAATGATGTGTCAAATTTTAAACCCATCTCTAAATTGTCGACTGTCTCGAAAGTATTTGTAAACGTTGTCAAGGTTAAATCAGCCCTTTTCAACATGGTTTTGTTGCTGGGCGCTCAACAGAGACAAGCCTTGGTGTCTTTTCAAATTATTACATCGGCTCTTTTGAAAGATGTTTAAAAGTTGATACTATTTACGCGAATATTACTAAAGTTTTTGATAATATCTCACATCAAATATTAATTGCTAAATTGGCGAAACTAGATTTCCATTCTAGTTTTCTTAATTGGATTATATCATACCTCGAGGGCAGGAGCTCCTTTTTTAAGATAAATGGCATCAAATCATTGCCCTTCATTGCTCTTTCAGGGGTGCCACAAGGAGCATTCTTTGGCCGCTTTTTTTATCCCTTATATCAATGATATTAGTTGTTGCTTTTTTCACTCAAAGTTTCTACTATATGCGGATGATCTAAAAATTTTTAAGCAAATAAGATGCAATAATGATATTCAGCTTTTACAAAATAACTTCACTAGAATTAAGGATTGGTTCAAAGTTAACTGTTGTAACGGTTTATAAGCCTTTTGGGTTTCCTTAGCCGAGATGTAGATGGGCTCATGACTTTAGAGCGGACTCTGCACGCCTAGCTATGCTTCGGTCTTAGCTCAGGGAAAATGGGGGTGGGGTTGCTTATAGCCATGAAGTGGTGCTACATAACTAAAAATTGGTGCAGATAGGGATAGAAGAAAAATCTAAATCTGCTCCAAAAAAAAATAAAAAAAAAATCGAAGCCATTGTCGAGGTAAGATGACAATTTCGATTTTTTTTTTATTTTTTTTTTTTTTTGGAGCAGACTCTTCAAACATGGTTTTTCTCGAAGTATAGACTATCTTTAATTAATATGCAAGGAGGAACAATTAAAATTCAAAGGGATACATAGTTAAAATTAGATTTAAGTTAAAAAAAAACATGAAAGTTACATACAAAGTTAAATAAAAAAAATAGCTATCTGAATTTCAATTGAACAACCTTTATTATGAGTTCAAGATAGCCTTAGCTTCAAAAAAAACTATGGCTGAGCGATGTACTCAAAAAAAAAAAAAAAGCGGGGTCAGCTAAAAGGCCAAATTTGGATATTAAAAAAAAAAATTTCAGTTTATCATAAAAAATTTAAAATCAAGTTATGCTATGTTAATTATATAGTCCTTACTGTTCTAAGTGAAATCTATAGTAACAGCTGTTTCGTTGCATATGTCATTGATTATTTAAATGCAAGGCGAAGAAAGCAAAAAAAATAAAAGGAAAAAATTTATAAGCAAAAGAATATACATATAAAAAAAAAATCCAAAACAATCGGAGAGGATCTTGCAGTCTCCGCTCACCTCATCAGAAGAGTAATGCGATCAGGGTTGCCGTTTTTGGTAGTTTCCTACCAAATCAGGTAGGTTTTTTTCCTCTTGGTAGGTTGGTAGGTTAAACCTGATTTTGGTAGGATTGCTTTCTTGCATACAAATTACGTTTTGAGAAAACGCATATACCTATGTGACAAAATAATGTAGCGACTAATCGTACATCTAAATTGTTACATGTGTGCTCAGACCCGCAGTAAATTGTCAATGCCACTACATGAATTTCCATGAAAAAAAAATAAACGAGAAAAAAAAATATAAAATTTGATTTTTGGTCCAAATATTTTCAAAGTATTTTGTAAGCAAATAATTACAATATTTTGCTTCAATAATTAGTTACTCTTACTAACAGTGCATGATTAGTTTAAAAAATAATTTAAATAAATAATTTGATTTTGATAATTTTTGGAACAAAAATTAAAAATTTTTTTTTCATCATACTTCATTTTGTTGGACAAATTCCGAAATGTTAAAATTTTGCAGCTCTGGAAGCAACCCTAGGAATATTTTTTTTTTTTTATTTTTTTAAGTGAGGATAAACTCGAATATAAATAAATTTTCGAAAATCGAGTGTTCTTGAAGTATTCTAGAACATGCAATTTATTTGAACATGTCTAGTGGTCAGCCAAGAAAGATTTTATTCTTGTTTTTGTGTTGTCAAATGTTTCACGGTGGGCCTGAATCAAGTTCAGTTACAACAAAAACTTGAATGGGGAATTATTAGGGATGTTATTTACAGTCGATATACATACATAAAAATAAAAAAAATCCCAGAGCTTGGTTTTTAATAATATTATTTTTTATAACACATGCATACGTATGAAATTTAAAAAGCATCCGATTTCGCTCATTTTGACACTTTAAGGAACCATGAGAGATAACCTCACATCCCGAATTTAAGCTCCCTAGGTTTGAGCATTCTTAAATCAAAGTTCGAAAAATAAAACATTATTTTGCAAAAACATCAGAATTCAATGTCTAATATTTTTGGGCCTGGTGCACCATTTTCACTGTGTCCGTCTTGAGTATTATAAATAAAATCTCGAGGGCACCATTTTCAAAGTTGTCATCATTTACTTAGACCTTATTCACTTAATCGGGTCGCAAAAAAAGGTCTTAAGTTCTTGGAACTTGTTCTTGTTACTTTGCGTAACATTAAATTTGGATTTGTGGGCTTTATTAGCTAACATTTTTAAAACAGACTACATACATATGTATTGGAGCGGTTCAAAATAAAAACTTTTTGATTTTTCTACGATGTGTCAGCGGATTACCTTAGCCTTATATGTCTGAACACTACTAGGATTAAGGTTGATATTGAAAACTGGATTAGAGTCCTCTATTTGAAGTAAACAACTCATTTTCAAAAATATTGATTTAAAAAATGGTGCAAGTTACCGAGGTTATTAAATTTTTCAACACAGTGGATATGGTTTTCAGGCAACTATCGATTGGGGAATCCGAATCCGTGATTTGTTTTTCTTCTTCTTCTTCTTTCTTATGAAAAAATTGATAATTGATCGGACAAAAGTAAAAAGTACCAATTTTCCACTTTCTAGTTGTAACACCTCAGATATTATTTTACCGCTAATCCCGTGGTACATCATTTTTAATGTACTGATATTTGTTTAAAAGAATACCGATATCATTATATTATTTCAAAACCAAGATATCTGCATTTTTCTAAATTAACAGACCTGATGTTTTTCAAATCGGTGTGGACAAGTTTACATTCACATTTTTTTTTTCAAACAGCAATTATTGATCGAGGAATTAAAATCCGTGGTTAGCTCTTCTTCTTCTTCTTTTTTTCTTATAAAAGAATTCCGATTTTGTACTTTAAAGTTGCAAAATCACCCCATGTTATTTTGCGAGCCGATCCCGTGTTACATAACTTTTAATGTATTTTTATCTGTTTAAAAAAATATCGTAAGCCGCATATCATTTTCTTATTTCGAACCCGAGATATCTGATGACAACAAAAAGTTAACTAAAATTATAGCAAACCAAAACTAAGTATCGTTGCGCAAATCTAACGGTAAGTGCACCGATACTTTGATCGAACTTTTCGTTGCCCGACTTTCAATAGGAGCACATTTGTAAGAAATTTCGACACTATGGCTAGATTATACCGTTATGTCAAAATTTTGTAAATTTATTTTAGTTTTATTTTCTTCTGCATTCACCAATAAATTTAAGACATACAAATTTTTTTAAAACAAAAATTTTGTATAATACTTAAAGTTACATGGTAACGTTTTGCGCACAGATGCCTGGCATTTGATGTGAACCACTGTCCACGATTTTGCAACAGATAATTTGTGCTATATGCGGTTAAGCATTTTAAACGACGACATACAAGCATATTTTAAGCAGCATCAAATGTTAATAAACGCATTCAATGCTGTAAAAGGGTGTTTTTTTTAAATCGAAAAATTTTGGTAGGTTACAAACGATTTTGGTAGGTTTTCGAGTAAATTTTGGTAGGAAAAAAAATTTCTCAGTGGCAACACTGAATGCGATACTAAGTTAATCAAGAGTAGAACGCAAAGTCTCCAATTTAGGTTAAAGTAAAAAGAAACTTTTGTGAGAGGTCTTCTTCTTACTATGTTTTCGCCACAATTTTCTGCGCGTTCTACTTTAATTTTCTATTTCTTTCAAATATGTTTTTGTTCTTGCCTTAGGTTTTTTTTTTTTTTTTATTAAATTAGGTAATTGGTAAACCGAAAGAAAAATTAGAGAAAAAAATTAAAAATTGAACTCTTACCTTACGCTCTGTAAACACGATGATCGATGAAGGCCTCCATGGACTCGAGATTGCTGATGTAAGTTTTAAGCTTTCAAACAAAAAAATAATAGGATAGTACGAGTATCTTTAACTATGCTGCAAGACTGTGATCGCACCACTAATTTGATTCATCACTTTCATATATATTCCCTGTTCATTGAATTGTATATTAAAATAATATGTACGTTGAAAAATATTCATATACATCAAAATAAGCTTATTAAATGATTTCGATGAAATAAGGATTAGAGACATAAAATATGAAGTTTTTACTAACCCTAATTCGTTACTCAAAACTACGCGTATATTAGCTTATCCACAGTGAGGCAACATAGGAATTCAAAATTAGTAAATTAAGTTTTGGCTTATTTTTTTTTTTTTTTTTTTTCGGACAGAGTTTCACACTTTATCTCTATCTTAAGGACTGAAATCAAATTGATTTAATGATCTTAAACACTGCAATGATAAACATAAAACTTTTTCTTTTAAGTTTCAATTATAAAAAAGGTAGTTTTTATATTTAACATTTTTAAATTATTTAGTGCGATTATCTAATTTTAAAGACTTCAACATTTTTTTTTATTTATTCTTTTGTAAATATGTAGATGATTTGATTAACTATTTTTAATATATTTTTTTTTTTTACGTATATATGCTAGGAACTACTTAACTTAAAGTTTTCAATTCATCATTCGAACAAAAAAAAATATGCTAGCTTTAATTTAAGCAAAAATTTCTTTTATGTAATTTAATGTTGCTCTTTTCCGCAAAACTTAAGCAATTTAAGTGATATATTAGAATATTGGATATTTAATAAACCTGGTCACACAAACACTGCTGTAATCTTTGATACAACCTTGACTATGTACTATCCACCTTGAGATCTCCTTCATCGCGCTTAGAGGTTTTGTTCATGAAGACCAGCTTCCATGTAAAATCACGATCTTTTCACCATTCCCAATAGAATAATGTTCTTGGTCACCAAATCTGATGTGGTTGATTTGAAGGTACACTTCCTCCAGCTGAATTACTAATCTTTTTATATTAGACGCTCAAATTATTTTCTTGCAAATGAAAATAAAATTTTTGTTTGACGATATTTTTATGTACGTTGTTACTGCTGTACGGATTTCGGCAAAGTGAACTAGAAATCGATCATTCGATCACAGCGTATGCAAAAGGATGTGTTTTATCATAAACTGACCAAACGGTTTACTTGCTGGACACTTGGCATCAGGCTTTTGGGCGGCAATGCTGTCCCATGTGACTCCTTACGCAATATTTCAGATATGTATAAAATATGTATCTAAGGGTTCGAACATTTTGCATTTATTTTCAATTCCTAGGAAAATATCTATGTAAAAAAAAAAATTTTATAACTTATTTTATGTATTCGCGTATCTCAATGATATATGAAAATCTTCAATGGAGAAAATGTGTCAAAAACCAAATATTTCTATTGGTAGCATTAACTGACCAACGTCAATGCGACTAGGTGCAAGTGTAGGGCATATACACATAACCACGACAGTTGTATATGCATAATGCATTAGACAGAGAATGCATCTGAAATTTGTATGTTTATACGGTGAAAGGTTTCTAACAACAATATTCAGATGTGGGCAGCGTCATAAGTGCGTGCCACACTGCATTTTAAATTTATGAGCGCAGGGATACAACTTTTTATAGCAAAAGGTTAGTTGTCAGATGATTTAATTATCTATTCCTCACACTGTCTGTCTCTTAATGTCGCTAAATGCTCACATGTTTCCTCTTTTAAGTCTGTTAGTAATTTTCCAACTGCTTATTATGCTGGTCGTGTCAGATTAGTGAGTAGAGAAAAGAACATTTTGGATTTAGGAGCTATGTTTGATACGGGTTTTTCTTTTGTGGAACATCTCAATTTTTTTATCCCTTACGTATACTCTGTACTTGCTTTCCTTAGGTGAAATAGTTCAAATTTTAGTGATCTCTATTCAGCTATATTTTTAGATTACAAAACATTTTTTTTGACAGATATATTACATTTTTTAAATTTATCTTGAAATCAAAACCGGTCAAGTCCATTACATAGGTATCATAACCGGTCAAGTCCAAAATGGTTTTCTTAAAAACATACGCAAATAAAACTCGAAGAGTGTGATCTGACCTGCTTTGAGGAAGAAATTTTATGAACTATTACGTGGGAAATACGTTTTAATTTTTTTAATGAACATAGATGAATATAAACGTTTTTCGTTGTTTTTCCAAAAGTATGAAAAAGGGACTTGGCCGGTTTTGCAACTGGGCGCCTCATATGTTGCTTTCATTTGGAACCCATCTTACACTGTCCATTCTGATCGTATCGAAGGCGTTCCTACTTATAGTGATCGCTGTTTATTGTTGAACTTAAGATCGCTAGAAATTAGACGTTTGATTCAATCCATCATGTTTCTTTACGATCTTATAAATGGTTATGTTGTCTGTAGTTGCCTATTAGAAATTATTAATATTAACGTGCCGGCAAGACAACTGCGTGATTTTAGTGTTTTTTATTTAAAAGTTCATACACTCAGAAAATAAATCTGGTAAATGTAACCAAATTTTTACCAAATCTCAGGTTAACATTTTCTAACCTGGTGGCCCATGTTATTAAGTCTAACTAACCTGGGAATCAGGTTAACTACAAAATTTTCTCAAAAAACCAATTTTTTTTGTTTTTTTATTTATTCCCTTAATTTACTCTTATGTTGTATTTTAAGAACTTTAATCTCTTTAAAATTTTTATTTGCCACCGACGGGATTCGAACCTAGGTCTCCTACATTATGTCAATGTTCAGAAATACGCACATCTTAACCAACTGAACTACTCTTATTAACTAAAAACATATAAATACTGAGCATGTAACAACACTGAATGCCTAGGTTCGAGCCCCACTGGATGCAAGAAAAAAATATTTCTTTTTAAATTAAACATAATTCTATAGAACAAATTATCAGGTTAATGTGTTACCTGACGCAGGTTAGACATTTTTTCTCTGAGTGTAGAACAAATTATTCTTGGAATGAACCAATTAACAGAGTTTCAATTGAATTTTTTTGTTTGAAAAAAGATTGCAGCAATCGTAATTTTGAAAAAGTCGAATCGTCCAATGAACGATTACTTTAATTGTAATCGAGTTTTCTTTCTTTTTGAGGATTACTGTAATTATAATCATGTGGTAATCGGAAACTTTATCGCCCAGCTTTGGCTTAGTTCAATCTCCTTCTTATATGCTTCACTTTATATTATTTTTTAATTTTCGTTGCGTTTTTTTATTAAAGTATTTTATTCATAAGAAACGGTGATGGGGCAAGTATCAACAGATGAATGGGGTATGTTTAAACACTGTTAAGCATTGTTAAAACGTATCTTGCACTGTTACAGCTTGCCTCCATTATATTTTCGTCCGGCTGGCCAACCGTCCATTAATCACGTGAGGTGTTTTTTGAAAATTAGGTCCCCCCTCCTCTTGGTGAGATTTGGTGAGCTCAGACGGAATCCCCAGCGCCCTTCCGTGAGACTTGCCTCATAATTTTTAAGTGTAATCTTCTTTAATAATGTATACTCTCTGCATTAAAAGGTTGAAGTGCAATTTCCATTGACCCCAACCCCCCTTTGGTGAGATTTGGTTAGATTTTGCGGGGCCCCCTCTCTTCCATTTTGACTCCTCATGTAATTAATCGATGGCACCTTACACGTCTAGACAAAGCTCCTCAAAGGATTTTCATTGATATATTGAATACTGAACTAGCGCCACCTGTGCAAAGCTGTTTGCTTTTGAAAACTAAGATGGCTTTTAAGAATGGTGGTGGGTTGTTTTCGGGCTGTTTTCGGTCGAAAAAGTTGAATTCGCGGTTAGTTTTAATTGACCTTCCTTTTTTCTTATATATAATTTAAAAATTTTCGTAAGACAATGAAAAAATACCGATAATCTATTTTAAATTGCAAAATCATCTCCTTTTTCGCCACCGCAGCCGTATAACATCAGTTTTTATGTATCTTTTTTTAGCTTAGCAGATTCAGATCACTTTCGCTTTAATCGTTGTGACAGAATAATCAAAAAAGTCAGCACTCAAATTACACTCGCTTTATTAATGTAAATCTAACGAAAAGCTAATTTTTAATTAAAAAAAAAAAATATATATCACAAATTTGTAACTGGCAGGTATCAAAATACTTCGTGAGGAAACAATCGTCCCTGTGCATAAGAAAAGCTCACCAGTGAAAAAGGTTACAAAAACAGCAGCATGCCAAGGGTGCTCAATTTGAGATTCTGTATTTGATATTCCAAAAATATCTTCAAGAGAGCCTTTTACTGCAGGTTCTTCTGTCTTGATGTAATTTTGTAACCATGATTTGTGTTTTGCTACATCGCAATATAAAGTATGCTGCCGAAACCCGCAACGTCCTGGATAAAAATATCCTAAGGAAACGATACCACGTATTCTGAGTATTAGGAGGCCACCACCGGAGTGCTCACGATTTCCAGCACACAGAGTGCGTGAAGATGTTAATTCATTAAACGCAATCGATGAACGGAAACAAACCTCTGCAAAAACGGTGTTAACATACAATTTTTTTGGCCCAATTGACATACTGTTGCAATCTCCATCAATTCTCCAACTGACAGACACAACATTTTGGTAAACAATTCGTGATTCATCGGATGGCTCGGTCCATAAACATATTGGTTTGATGAATTTAGTAAAACTAAAAATTTTGAGAGTATAAAGAAGAAACGTGAAAATTTATTTAATATTTTTTACTGAGTTCAGTACTGTAAGTGCAAAAAACACAAAAAAATTACAAGAACAAAATGAAATAAGTGGAGAAAAAATGAGCAACTAGTTGCTTATACTAGTTTCTACCACTGCTGTATGGTATCATCAGCAAGCTTTGCTGGCCGATGTTTAAAACACAAGTATACTATATTTTACTTTTTGCATTGACCAGTCGAGAATCATAGCAAAATATAAACATAGTGCGCTAAAATTCTACATTTTTCCCCCTTTATTGCAATTGCATTGGCAACTCGTTTGATACTATACATCGGAACGACGAACTTGTAATTTTTTTGTGTTTTTTACACTTACAGTACTGAACAGGAAACTCAGTAAGAATACAGTATTAAATTTTGGTCTGCTCCAAAAACGCAAGCGAAGTAAAATTAAGTTGTATTAATTTTAAGGAATTTTGTCCATTACAGATAAATTATTGAACTTTTTGACTCATTACCTAACTTTTTGACTTCATTACTAAAATTGCCAGATCAGCATCAGAACAGCCTGGTCCAGGCTTATAGTTTGGGTGCGCAATTATTCTTTCTATATCACGTGTCGTGTAACCATCCTCCATAAAATTAGTTAAATCATATCGCCCTAACATCGTAGTAATTTTTTCAGCAGTCAAATTAAACCTTTCGGTCCAATGTGCTGCTGACAAGATAATTTTTGATGAAACAAGCAAGCCCCCACAAATGAAACTTAAACCCATGCTATCCTTTTTATAAATTGCGGCCAGCCAATGATATTCACCACGTGTTATCAATTGGACGCCTAAAGCAAGCGGTGTACCGCCGTTAATTGGAATTTCTCCATCAACGAGTCCACAAGCCTGATTTGGCGCTTCAGCGAATCAAGGCATGTTAATGTTAAAGGTGTAAACTTGCACGGATCCGTTGATGATTTTTAGAGTATCTTGAAGAGTAAATAGTTTGCTTTCGAGCAGTTCTAAAATAAAGCATTCGAAATTAAAAAATTTTATAACTCATCAAATTATTACTTTCAGTTGGGTTGTATAATTCGTGGTCATTGATAAAAATTCTAAGCAATCTTGGCGCATTATCCATTATAGGGAAATCTACACGGTATAATATTGGTTGCTTCTTTTGCAGTCTTTTGATAACCTCTTGCGAACTCCCGTCTGGTAAGAGAATACCATGAGAAGATCGCTGAAATAAATATCATTTGCCAAAAACTTGTTAATAAGAGCTATCCAAATTCTAAATTACCACAAAGTCAGTTTGATAAAATTCCATCTTGACAGTGTCGTCTTTCTTCATATGGGGCACTGTAAGTTTACCACTAATAAATTTGCCATAGAGCTGATATTGAAAATACTCAGAGCAAAAATCCTTCGTGTTTGTGAGACGTGATATCATATCTTTAAGATAGACTTCATGTTCATAGCAGTTTAAATATTTAAAAAGACTTAGCAGCAAAAGCACGAAATATGGCGATATTTTAAACATTTTAAGTATTATATATTAGAAAATTAAACTTTTTTCACAGTTATGTAATTAAGTTTTACTGATCACTATCGCTGATTTGGTTCATGGAATATATACGAAACAAGTACAGGCTTAGTTATTTAAGAACCAGATTCACAGAGCACCGCAAACGAAATGATGCCCGAATTTTTTCATTCTCTGTGGTGATCCCAATCTAGGGTGATATAAATTTAAGACCAATAAGAGAAGTCACAACGAAAAAAACATAAGAAATTTAAATTATGTATGTTTCGCCTAGTAAAAAAATAACAAATTTATAGATAAGCACGAAATTTTGCGTTTATATAAAACAACTGAAATACATTTCATCGAACTTTTGTCAGCAGCGTTGAACTACTTTGAGAAAACGATTTGTTTAAATAACAAGTTTTATTTGATATTGAGCAACTAAATATATTAGGCGTCTAGTTGCAAGACTGGCGAAGTCCAATAAAATCTAATATTGAGATGTTCTCATTTATCAAAATCTAGACCATACTTTATCTTTCTACTATATTTGTAGATTAAAAAAAAAATATTGGCAGAAATATTACACTTTTTAAATTTATTTTTGATGCAGAGATTTCAAAACCGGCCAAGTCCATGAACTTGCTTTCAAAACTGGTCCAACGTCTTGAAATCAAAACCTGCCAAGTCCAGTATATTGGTATCAAAACCCGCCAAGTTCAAAATAATTTTCCCAAAAACAAAGGCAGATTAAGTTTGAAAATTCTGATCGGACGTGTTTTGAGTAAGAAATTTTATAAGCTACTCGTATTAAGTATGTGGGAAACACGTTTTAAATTTTCCATGAACATAGATGAAGATAAACTTTTTTCGTTGTTTTTCCAAAAGCATGAAAAAGTGACTTGTTCGCTTTCGCAACTGGACGCCTCATATTATTGAAATAAACCTAAAATCCGTGAAAAACTTTCACCACTTATTGGTGCAAATGCAATTTGTTTGACCCAAATTAATATTTGATTGCTCTATGTCAAATATGCATTCGTCATAATCAAACAAATCGTTTCCTCAGTGTAGAAAATCAGACAACATATTTCGGATGCCGAATTGCTGCAAAATTATTATGTTTGTTGTATTTGTACGGATATCCTGTTTGTTGTAGTGTTTAACGGACAAAGAAACCAGAGGGGTACAAATGCACCACTAAAATGTGGTGAAATTTAAACTAAAACGCCACCAACAAGTTACCAAAGTTCCTGGGCCAATTGAATATGCTATTGCTACGATATCTGTAACAAAGTAGTACTTACTACTAATACGGAATACACAAACTTTAACCTCTTTTTAGTGAGCAATACTTTTGATGCACTTGTACCCCTCTGGTTCTGGAAAATTGCACATTAAAAAAAAATAAGTAATTAAACTTTTCTACAAATTGTCTTACCTGCTCCTTAATTTCTTGTATCGTCACACACTGTAACCCACGGGTTCAAAACCACCTATAGATCATAATTTTTAATGAAATCAAACCAAATTTTGTGGGCGTACATATTATCACATTCTTAATAGACTCACAAATCCTGATTTAAAAAATCGAATTCACCAATCAATAATTCCGTTGACCCATATATAAACCTAAATACTTAAATCCCAAACACATAAACCCTAAACCTTAAACCCTTGTAGGATTTATGTGTCGATAGAAAGTAGATAAGCTATGCCGGAGCTGGCGCAAAATCGTATGGATTTTTGTATGAAGGTATAAATTCATATATTTTGGAGCCGAAAATTTTTCTAAGTCCCTTATCAGTTATTTTTGGTGTTTGTCAACAAACTGATAAGAGTTGGTGAGCACGTGGTAAAAAATGTAAACAAAGTGGTATGGTGTGCTTAGTGCTGGGGGGCGCGCGAAGTGATAAGTCGGTACATTTTTTATCGATTGTAGACAATGTGGTTTTTTGGTGACAAATTTATTTTTGGAAAACAGCACATTTTTACAAGCGCTTAATGAGTGTAGAATACATATGAGTTGATAAGAAAAAATTTTCGGTTGACTGAAAAGAAGAAATTATTTGGTTGACACCTCATTTTAAGTTATTGCACTTTACAGTTGAGAAGAAAAAAAATATTTTTTCTACGATTCTGTTTTATGCGGATAAATTTATGCGATAACAAGCATACTTTAAATCTAAAATTACTTTTTAGATGACTTGAACATGACTACACATTTTATCGATTGTAGACTATGTGGTTTTTTGGTGACAAATTTATTTTTGGAAAACAGCATATTTTTACAAGCGCTTAATGAGTGTAGAATACATATGAGTTGATAAGGAAAGATTTTCGGTTGACTGAAAAGAAGAAATTATTTTTCACACGCCCATGTTTTATGCGGTTTCACAACTAGCGTAATTTAAATATTAATATGCTTTTGATTACCTGAACATGTCTACAGTAAATAATTCACATTTTATCAATTGTGGTATTAGAGTGATAAGTTTTTTTTCAAGGCTTTTTAAGTTTTCACAAATAAAAAAAATGTTCTGCTCTGCTGTTCAACTGTTTCACTTCCACCTCAAGCTATGATTATGAAGCAAGCTTCATCATGCTGCTGCTCTAGTTTTCCTATAAATTTATTGTAAATTTTTAATTTTTTGTTTTAAATAAATAAAAAGACATTAAATATTGTATTAAAAACAAAAATTTTCTTTGTTTTCTTTTTTTCATTACAGATTAAAGTATATAATTTTTATTAACCCAAGAATTGTGATTAGTAGAAAATCCTAACCATTTCACAAAAACTCGGTCCCCCTTAGTTTTTATAACCTTTTCAACCAAATATATATTTGGATAATTCGTTTTCATGGGGGGGATGGGGCTGCTTGTAGAAGTCCACGTAAGTGGGGAAAGTCCTGATCGCCACTCACTTGGGAGTGGCCAGAGATGATTCTTTTGCAAGCAGTTCAAGCAGCTCACAAACTTCCGGCCTTTTTTTGGCCAAGTATCCTCTGGAGATCTGGTCCGGGGGTGAGCTAGTTGTGAGAAGGCGGGTCTCTCCTAGACTTAAAACTTGGAATGTGTGCGTAGGGTTTGGGTCCCACCACACCACAGCGGCCATGCGGAGAGGCGCGAATTTGGTTGCGGATTCGTTGTAAGTCGAAAATTACGCCACCTAGTTTCCCGGTTCACGCCAATAAACGAAAGGCTGGCTACGATCCGTATCAAGGCAAAATTCTTCAACATAAGCCTAATTTGCGCGCACGCCCCGACGGAGGAAAAGGACGATGCCACCAAGGATGATTTCTACGCGAGCCTAGAGGACGTGTATGACCGTTGTCCGACCCACGATGTAAAAATAGTCCTTGGCGATTTTAACGCGAAGGTCGGAAGAGAAGGCATCTTTGGCGCTACAGTCGGTCAGTTCAGTCTCCACGAGACCACTTCAAACAACGGTCTGAGACTTCGCCGCGGCGCGAAACATGGTAGTTAGTAGTACCAGATTTCAACACCTCGACATTCACAAGGCCACCTGGCTATCCCCGGATCAAAAAACGAAAAACCAAATTGATCATGTTGTGGTCGACGGAAGGCACGTTTCAAGCATTCTGGATGTGCGTACATTTCGGGGGGTCAACATTGACTCCGACCACTATCTTGTTGCAGCTTAGATCCGCATGCGGCTATGCAGTGCGAAGAATGTACGCACGGGCATGCAACGAAAGCTGGACGTCGCCAAGCTGCAATCACAACGGACTGCCGAGGCGTACTCCACTCAACTCTCGGTTAAGCTCAACCAACCAACCTCTGGAACCGACGACGCCGGTGGACTTTGGACACACATCTCCCACTCCATGCGTGCTGCTGCCGAGGAAGTCATTGGTTTTCGACGCCCACAACCTCGAAACCAATGGTATGACCAGGAGTGTCGCGATGCGACTGCTGAAAAAAACGCCGCATACAAGAAGACGCTGCAGTCAGCCGCAACGCGAGCCGTGCGAGAAAACTACCGCGAAAAGAGGAAGGAAGAGAGGCGCATTTTTAGACGTAAAAAAAGGGAGCAGGAAAAGCGTGAGCGTGAGGAACTTGAGGTGTACCAGGGCAAGAAGGATGCACGAAAATTCTATCAACAAGTTAAGCGTCTAACTCAAGGTTTCAAGCCCGGAGCATCCACTTGTAGAGACGAAAATGGAAATCTGGTTACAGATACACAGAGTGTACTGAGGTTATGGAGGCAGCATTTCTCCAACTTGCTTACGGGCGATGAAACCACCAATTCCGCCCAGAGAGAATGCAGTACGATACCACCAATCGATGATAACGCAGTGGAAGTATCATCACCTAGCCATGAAGAGGTTCGAGTTGCTATCCAGCGACTCAAAAACAACAAAGCAGCGGGTGCTGACGGCCTGCCAGCTGAGTTGTTTAAAGCTGGTGGCGATGAATTGATAAGGTGCATGCATCAACTCATCAGCAAAATATGGCTAGCGGAAAGCATGCCCGATGATTGGAATCTCAGCGTGCTTTGTCCTGTAATAAAGAAAGGAGACCCGACAATCTGCGCCAACTACAGGGGTATCAGTCTTATTTCCATCGCATATAAGATCCTCTCGAGCGTATTGTGTGAGAGATTGAAGCCGTATACAGAAACGCTGATCGGATCCTATCAGTGTGGCTTTAGACCTGGTAAGTCCACCATAGACCAGATTTTTACACTACGCCAAATCCTGGAGAAAACCCATGAATATCAAATCGACACTCACCATCTCTTCGTCGATTATAAAGCTGCGTTCGATAGCCCAGTGCGGGATTGCCTATACGCAACAATGTCTGAGTTCGGTATACCTGCAAAGTTGATAAGGCTCTGCAGGATGACGTTGAGCAATACGTGTAGCTCTGTCAAGGTAGGGAATGACCTCTCCGGAACTTTTAATACCGAGCGAGGTTTCAGACAAGGCGACCCGCTCTCGTGCGATCTCTTCAATTTCATTATGGAAGGGATCGTACGAAAAGCCGGTGTGCATCATAATGGCACCATTTTCTTCAAAGGTGTTCAGCTCCTTGCGTACGCTGATGATATTGATATTATCGGTCGGAGTAAGAGAGATGTTACTGCTGCTTTCACTGCTATTGAAAAGGAATCAGCCAAAGTGGGTTTGACGGTAAACGAGGGCAAGACGAAATACATGATGTCTACTAACAACAACAAGAGAGCACGGGATCTAGACTCTCATGTTACAGCGGGCAACTGTAAATTAGAAGTTGTCAAGGAATTCATCTACCTTGGCACTGCCGTAACCAGCAACAATGATGTCAGTCTGGAGATTAAGCGGAGAATAACAATTGCTAATAGGTGCTACTACGGTCTCAGTAAGCAATTACGTTGCAGAGCTCTCTCTCGATCGACAAAGCTAACACTCTACAAGACGCTCATTCTACCTGTGCTTCTTTATGGCGCTGAGGCATGGGTGGTTTCGACAACAGACGCAGCCGCTCTTGGGGTGTTCGAGAGGAAAGTTCTCCGCAAAATCTTTGGTCCTGTTCGAGTTGGCGACGACTATCGCATTCGAATGAACCACGAGCTGTATGAGCTCTACGCCGACATTGACATGGTTAAGCGTATAACAATACAGCGACTACGCTGGCTGGGTCATGTCCATCGTATGGATAAAGAAGCTCCAGCGAAAAAGGTATTCGAAGGGAAGGTCCCCGGTCAACGACGAAGAGGGAGACCATGCCTCCGGTGGATAGACCAAGCTGAGGAAGCCCTAACCGCGCTTGGCATTAACGATTGGAGAAGGCGCGCGCAAAACAGAGGCGCCTGGCGAGAGCTAATGAGGTCGGCCGTAACCTGACAACGGGTTGTTATGGCCATCTAAGTAAGTAAGTAAGTAATTCGTTTTCAGCAACTCATTCTCATAAAATCCGCCAATAATCGGTTGACTTTGATAATCTTCTAGTAAGTATGTAACAGGATTCGTATTTTGTATAACACGAATTTCGAAGATTTCAGTACTCCAATTGGGTGTGTATCCTTTATCAAAAATATGTTTGTACTTGCTAATACGAACATGATCGCCAATTTTTAGTTTACCTTTTCCAGAAATTTTAATATGATTATAAGCTCGTTTAAGTATAGAGCGCTCATTTTTTATGTTGACAGATTTGGGTGACATTCCAATTGTTCTATGTTTATTATTGTTGTATTGATTTATTAGGTCTCTATAAATATTAATCCATTGGTGATTTCCTTGCAAACTAAATTTTTTCCACATCATTTCTTTTAATGTTCTATTAAAACGTTCCACAATAGAAGCTTTCAGTGTACTGTATGACGAATAGTGATTAATATTATGTTTCTTCATAAGATTTCCAAATATTTTATTATAAAACTCTTTACCATTGTCTGTTTGCAAGTTTTTTGGTATTCTTTTTTGTAAAAAAATTGTTCTCATCGCGTTGGTAATATCTTCACTACCTTTTGATTTAACAGCAACAGCCCAAGCAAACTTTGAAAATGTATCTATTACAGTTAAAATAAACCGATAATTTTTGTTGTATTTTGAATAAGCACCCATCTCAACCAGATCTGCTTGCCAAAGATCATCTATACCTTTTGTTATTACTCGACGTCGGATGAAATTTCTTCGTGCTTGTTTATGCAGTTCCTGAACTATTTGTTGCCGTTCCATCTTTAGCTTCTATTATTTTCTTAAGAGTAAAATCAACACTATTGATTCTATCTTCAAAAGACTCTTTATTATCTTGTATTGTTTTATTAATTCGTGTTTCCAACGCAATAATTGATCTATTAACAGTTTCTGCTGAGAACTCAATTTTATATGAGAGTAAATATTTCACCTGTCTTAGTACTTCTTCTAAATTACTTTGTAATTTGTTTTGTTCTTCTATAAACTTACTAAGTATTATTTCAGTATTATTAATTTTTTCTGTAAATGTTTTCTCAATATGTTTAGTTAATTCTTGAGAATTCGTTTGAAGTGTACTTTCTAAAAAAGTTTTATTAACAGCATCTTTTCCCAATATAGGATTTGCAATATTTTTGATTCTACGCAAGTTGAAATTAAAATGTTGATCACTATCTAAATGGAATCCGGCTTTTATTTTGTGGCACCTCCCCTCACTTTCACTAATATAATGTCCAAACTTATCAAGAGGCATTTTGTGAATATAGATAATTGAGCACTGTATTCATTACTTATACAATAATCCCTGCTTCACTTAATTCTTCAATAATTGAAACAATTTCATTATTATGGTTTAAGTGACCAGCTGATGATGATGAAATTAAAAGACGTAGTCTATCAACTAATTCATTTGGATCATCCCAATATATATAATTCGATTTTTTCATATTTAATCTCATTAAACCACCTCCTTTACGAGTTTTTTCTTTAATCAGGTTTTGAATAATATTTTTATATTTTCTTGATCGATTACCTTGGATTTGTCTATTAGGCTGATAGTTTCGTCTATAAATATTAGTCTCCATCAATATTTCTTGATAAGTTTTTAAGTCTCCATTATTATAATCTTTTGGATTATTAAAAACTAAAAGTTCATATAAACCTCGTGTAATAGGCCATTTTGATTTACCAATAACTACGTTGTCATTATTAAAAGTAATGATTTCACTACCAAATCTCCATTTTTGATTTTTATCTCTTTGAGGACCATAAGCTTTATCCAATTTTCTAATAGAAATGTTTGATAAATTGGGTTCAATATATCTCTTAGATGGTGATGTAATGGTTTCATTAACATCATCATCATCATTATCTATATTATCATTATTACCTTCATCAACATCATCATCATCAAATGATTTAAATGCTGAGGAGCTTTTTTCACTCTGATATATAATCATTTCTACTTTTTTTAAATGGTGTGCTACTGATAGGGAAATTGTAATCACTATCTTTGAATGAGTTATTCGAATGATTTCCCCTTTTTATTTTAATATCATGAACTATTTCTTTTAATGGATTAGTTATTGGCTTAAAAGTTTTTTCTAAAAGCTCATCATTTGCAGCTTCTCCAAGTTGAATACTCTTATATTTCTTTTTCAGAATATTTCGAGTCTTAATGAGGTTTTTAAGTAGATTTTCATCCATTTCAACTGGAATCAAGTGTTTTGGTATGTGTGTATAAGTTTGACATAAATAGAAACTATCAACTGCTTTATGACGCCCCATACAAAAATATGATCGTACATGATTTCGTTTCTCGCAAGCTATATCATCAAATATAAATATTGAATTTGGTTTTACTTCATCGGGAGATAGCAAGTCATCGTTGTTGGAAAATGCTGAAAAATTTATCCTCTTAATAGGTTTTATTAAGCGCTCCAAGTACTTATATTTTGGTTGGTGTGTCGACTTTGAGTATAAGTAAATATTTTCAAATTTTAAACCATTAGGGCTTTCAATAAGACATCATCACATTTGTTTTCCCACAATTTGATGGTCCAACAATAAGAGCTCGAATAGAGTTTGGTAGCAATGAACTGTGTCGAATCCTATTTGCGACATTTAATTTTGAATCAATATTTTTAACATTTATTGATTTATGTTGTTTTAAAAGACGCATTATGACAACTGATGCCTGGATATATATAACAAGTCCTTTTATCTATTTTTAATCACTTCACTTTTATACCTCACTTTGAGATGTATAGAAATGACTATCATTTATAAAAAAGTAATCAGTCATCATCCATCCGTTTCAGGAAAAGGTTTTCTAAACAGCGTAATCAACAAACTACCCGACTAGAAAATGTCGTTAGGCGTAAATTAGGTCCTCATTGGTTTTGCCTAGCCAGACGTTAGGGCCAAGTGTGGAACCCCAACGACAACCTAATTTGGATTGTAACGGTGTGCCCCAAATTTTCCTAAATAGGATTGTTCAACGCCTACCTCATTAGGCTCTCGTTGGGCCCTTTCTACAAGGGGGAAATAAAAAAAAAAAAAATTGTTGTGTCTTGGGGAAACATTTTCTATCATTGGTTGTTTTTTTCACGTCATTGCAGTGCAGCGCCACAATAATGCATACTACACTTTTTATATGATTACTACCCAACACACTTCCCCGTTCATATTTTTGTTGACTTATTTTATTTTAAATGAATTTATTTTTGTGACGTTTATTTATTTATATTGTCAGTCGTCATTCATACACAGAGTTCACATTTATTCATATTTTGACACAACATCAAGGCATAGAGTTACCCAGGCAACATTCACATAGTTCATCACTATGTTCCCATATTTGATGTCATATATATACAATTATGAAAACAAAAAAGTTATAACGAATCATAAAAAATTATTTAGATTTTATTAGAAAAATTCAATGTTTACTTGCGCTGCCACATTTGGTAGATTTCCCCAAATTTGGTAGAAAATTTTTGGTTTGGTAGAAATTAATTTTTTTTTTTCATTTTGGTTGATTTTTCTTTGACAATTAAACGAACCGCTGCAAATTAATGTTCTTTCTGATTTAAAAAGTTACTTTACTTTATTAAGCTTGTTTTTGAATGCTTTTGTGTGAACTGTGTTTTATTTTAAGAAAAAACATATTTATAGTACAAAGCTGACGCTTACTTGGGAAACCGAGACCTCTAATATACCATAAATATTGGAAAGCGACCGAATTCTGATCATTTCTGATATATTTTGGATATTTGTGGTTTTGCAAAAAGTTTTTAGAAACAAATTGTAGAACCATTTTTAACTTCTGCATGTGTACATGCTTTGGAACTACTTTGAGTCCCAATTCGAAAAGATATATTTCACATAATTTGCGGCATCTTGCAGATGATGTAGAAAAATTTTGAATAAATTCGATGCGATTGGAATTCTATCAAAAATGGCTAAAAAAGGGAGGTGCCATTGCAACAAATTTATCAAAGGACAATTTTTTCAATTACCAAAAATAAAAAATACAAATAATGTTACATTGAGCATTGCAAATTAGTGCTTGCACTAAATTGTATGACAAAATGAAATCTTACACAAATAATTATTTACTTTATAATTGTGACATTATTGTTAAATCCATAAGTAAAACTGCAATTGTTAAAAAATACGGCACTTCATAATTCAGTCGTATAACCACTCTTTCGTCTCTAATTTTTATTCTATTTAACAACAACTTGCATAACTACATTCTTGAAAAGGCTTTTTTGATTATATATCAGTTTGTATTAAAAATATGTTGACACAAAACTGTTTTATAAATAAATAAAAAATCATTGCTACAGTAAGCTTGTGTTATTTTAATATTCTAATTGCAATTATCGAGCAGCTACCACACACATTTACAGCAAAAAAAAAATCAATCATTACAAAAACACCTAAATCTGGGAACTCTGATAAATTGACAATTCAAATATGACACTATTAGAAAAATTATTATTATTTGCTTTTAGTGAGTCACTATTGACTGCGCATCTAACAACTCGGAATGACCAGGTTCAACTCCAGCGCGGGAAAAATTCTTCGAAATTTTTTTTTTTTTAATTTGAGTTCGCATAATAAAACACCAAACATATAAATATATCAAGGTCAATATTCATTAAAAAATTAAATGAAATCATGAAAATCAAAGTTGAAAAAGTTCAGGAAACGTTGCATCTGTCATCAGTCATTTCTTACAGTTCAGGAGTAAATTCGAACTTAGTCACGACTACTACATTACTAATCCCCAGATTTACTGAATTCAGGCATTCCTTAGTTTATTACAATGACCAAACCTTTAGGCAAACCAAACATTGGCATGCCGCAGTAGGGCCTAATCAGGCAGTTGATAGGCAAAACTAATATAGAAATGCCTTACAATTGCCTAATTAGGCTGCTAGTACACATTCCTAATTTTGGCTAGCCTAATTATTTCCCAGTTAGGGCCAAAAGTATATTTAGGCATGCCTAAGAAAAATTCTAGTCGGGTACCTATTGAACTACATCTACTAGGCTATCAATTTTGTGGACCTGGTACAAAGTTAAAGAAACGTTTAGCTAGAGGTGATCGAGGAATCAACCCTTTAGATACAGCTTGCCGCACACATGATATAGCATACTCTAAAAATAAGGATTTAGAAAATCGTCATATCGCCGATAAAATTTTAGCTGAAAAAGCTTGGGAGAGAGTTAAATCAACTGACGGTAGTCTTGGTGAAAAAACAAACGCTTGGTTTGTAACTAATGCAATGAAGGCAAAAACAAAATTTGGTATGGGAACCATTTCCAGAAAACCTAAAAAATCATCAAAAATAAATAGGCACAAGTTATTTAAACATGCTTTGAAAAGTGCAAGAAAGAATATAAAGAAGACAAAAAATATAAATGATGCTATACAAATATCACGAAAAGTTGTAAACAATATTTTCAAAGGAAAAAACCTTTAGTTGAAACACCACGAGTAATACCATTGCCTAAATCTGGAGGTTTTCTTCCTCTAGCACCAATATTTGCAGCACTGGGTGCACTTGGTGGTCTAGCTGGTGGTGCAGCAGGTATTACAAAAGCTATAAATGCAGTTAAAAATGGGAATGAGCAGCTAGCTGAAGCAAAATGTCATAATAATACATTAGAGGCCATTGCAATGGGAAAAGGCATGTACCTGAAACCATACAAAAAAGGTCTTGGACTATTTTTAAAACCATTTCAAAAAAACTAATAATGAAGCTACCTAAAAGGGCTCTTTCCGACGTGGATCTGAGAGAATATGGAAAATATATTCCAAATTTTAGAGGTGTATTTATGCATGATACACTTCCAAGTAAACCACGTAAGGTAGAATGTGGAATAACTAATTTGGATTCTAGAAAAGGGTCGGGTACACATTGGGTAGCTTACTGGAAAAAGGATAATGATATTGAATATTTTGACAGCTTTGGAAACCTAGAACCACCAAAAGAGTTAATAAAATATTTAGGAAAAAATATCAAGTATAATTATTTCAAGTATCAGAAATTTAACACAGTAAATTGTGGGCATTTATGTATTCAATTTTTAATGTCAAAATGTAATCTGAAATACTAATTAAATTTATATATTCATAAATAAAGAACACAAAAACTTGATTTTTATATGTTTATTTTTTTGTTTTATTCATTTTTTTTATCGTTATTAGGATTATTATACATGCTATAGAATATATTTTCATTCTTCTTTTCAATGTTCAGGTTAAACGCTCCATTTAAATCCTTAACCTTAATTAAAATATGTGGAATCTCATTTAAGTAGTCTATCTGGTTTTTAGTGATAATGAGGAATCTCTTGGGTAGATAAATGTGAAATCCATTATTGACAAGACATCTAAAACTTTCACCATACCTCGTTTCTATTTTGTTTACATGATATTCAACGTTTTCCTCCATATCCTTCAACGGTAAGTACTTAATATTGGGTGATTGAAATAGTTTTTTTAAGCTTGCTCTCATTGTTTTTCTCTTAAACTTTCTCGGTAATAGACTCGGTAATGGAAATTTTTCAACTGATTCCAATTATTGAATCTATTCTGGTTTTATAGCGAAAATTGAAAAATTCTATTGAAGGTAATTTAATTTCACCACATTAAGAAATATAAAAGCTGTAGACGTTTGGTGTGTGTGTGTGTGTGTATGTGTGTGTGTGTGTATGTGTGTGTGTGAGTGATTCAAATCAGAATTTCTATATCTATAAATAGATTAATTCTTAAAGAAAAAAGTTTAGTTTTATTTCTAATTCCGATGTTTTGGTGTCAACTTGTTCAGGATGATGATAAGTATTGTGTCTGTCCTGCGCAATGGAAAAATTTAAGAATTATAAACGTCATAGTTTTAAGCAAAACATTAGATGTTATTCTTACTCCAGAAGATGGTATTAGAACGCTAATATTTTCGTTGGGTAGAGGACTACCACCACCATCAAATCTCCCAATATTTGAATTTGATCGTGATCAACATGTAAGGATTGAAGTTCTTGGAGGAAGGATAACATTATTTGGAACAGCCTTCGGAGGTTGTTATAAAAGTATAAATACTAAGGAATATAAGTCATCATGCATTTTTCGGGACATAGAAACTGTTGGTGAGATATTTGAAAAAGCAAATACTATTGCTATTGGATCCGCATCATCTCAGAAAAAAAAAGCGATGTGGAAGAGAAATTGAGGATTTAACTGATGATGGTAAAGTTAACTCCATCGCTGATGGTAAGATTGATGAGGTTGGAGTAAAGTAGCAAAGTAGCAAAGTACTTATACAGCCAACATCATTCTCAATTCAACCTTTAACAAGACCACATATCAATCCATTATCTCTCAATGAAATATAATTTCATCATACTATTATCATATATTTGTATTGTGCAAATATTATCAGCTGCAATACCTATTGATTTGAATCAGAATGAATTTGAGAAAACTGAATTTGCTGTAAGGTTGCCTAACAATGATCTTGTAAGCATAAAGCTGAACTTTAAACTGATGAAATGGGATCAAAATGAGTATGTACCATGGAAGGGAGTGGAAGAATTAGGAACTATCTCTTCAACTCAATCATCTTCACCATCTACTGAAACATTTTTTACCGTACAACAAGCTATAGAAGCATTTAGACAGGATTTAGTACAAAAAGAAAAAAACATTTCAGGACTCATAGAAAGTGCTCAGCCATTTTATAGACACTTCCAGCTTCAATACAAAGATAACATCATGGTGAGAATTCGATGTACGTATGACGCCACTTATACTAAAAAAAGGCTAATTATCACCTGCTTTGAATATCGCCAAGTTGAGTCAGAGAGGATTTTGAGTAATGGTGAAATTGAAACCGTAACTGAGGATGATACTACTACACGTTCAAATGTTACTCTAATTAATATAAAGCAATATAAATATGATTTGGAAATGGAAATATTCTAATTCAAATCTTACAATATCAATCAGTAAGATATAACCAGGCGATGTGTGAAGAACATTTAATTAAGTTTTTAAAAATGAATAATGAGATCCGTGTAAAAATTTTGAATAATTTCCTAAATGATGAAAAACTGATATGGCCCGAACATAAAACTATTTTAAATAATTTTAAAAATAAGTTTAGTGAATATAGCCTATATACAAAAGTTGAATCAATACATGGTGATCATTATTCAAATTGTATATGGTCAACGAATACAACAACAGCAGATGGACCTGATACTTGTGACTGTCACTACGTTGATAAAAAATGGATTGAAGCAATAGATATAATGAACTCTTATTATGACTTAAAGGTTCAAACTATGTTGTCACTTCTTCAGTCGTAGTAAGATTTCAAAGAAGAATGTCAGAAAGTCCAATTTTAGTTGTGGATGCACAAGGTTTTTATATCAATAAAAACTTTATTGCAAAAGAAATAAGTATTTCATCGGATGACATAAAACCTAAAACATTTATTATTCAACCTCCTTTTCGGCACTCAATATTGTCGGAGAAAGAGAGAACAACAAATAACTGGCTTTGCAATCACCATCATGGATTAAAGTGGGAAGATGGTGATTCAACTTTATTAGATGTAGTAGAATATGTACATCAAAACTGTTAAGGATAAAAAATTCATTGGTTATGCTAAAGGCTTCGAAAAAACGATATGGATTAAAAATCTTTTTATGAATCAAATTCCTTTTTATAATCTAGATGATTTCGAATGCTGTAATTTGAAATCTTTATATAAAATTAATGCATGTCTTACTATTAAGAAAATTTATAAAGTTATATATACATAAATAAAAAACACAAAACTTGATTTTTATTCATTTTATTTTAAAAATACTATTACTGCTTATTGAGGTATAAAAAAAATTCTCATTATAAATAGTAAAACAATTATGAGTTGATATTCATTCATCACTTAAAACTCATAATGTCGATAACATTTTCCTTAAGCGGAAATACATCAACTCTGGTTGGTGAATATTTTCCACCAATCGAGCTACCAACAAGATATGTTTGTGGACTTATCGATTTTGCAACATTTAATTCCATACCTAATGTAGATGTTAAGAACAACTTATTCCACATAGGAGAATATATTATTGAAATACCAGTTGGATCATATGAACTAGAAGATATTGCCTTTTTCTTAAATTCAGCCACTTAAGACATTGATGAATCAATTTTTCTTCTAATTGAATCTAACAACAATACTCTAAAAACCGAAATAACGACTTCTATCGATATAGATTTTACGCAACCGAATAGTATAGGTCAGCTGCTTGGTTTTAGTAAAAAACTCTTAAAAGTAAAGTTGATTGAATTTAATGAGCCTGCTAAATCATCATCATCGTCAACCCTAGAAGTGATAGAGTTAGAAGAGAGTGATTTCCAACAACCATCTCCTTATGGAAAAAAGATGCAACAATTAAATTCGAATCTGATTTACCTACGAATATAACAAATGTGAACATGATACGCATTGAATGTAATGTAACTATCGGGTCATATATTAATAATGCATCTGTACATGCCTTACATGAGTTCTCTCTTGAGGTTCCACCTGGATATAAAATAAATGAGAAACCTCGAAATGTTATTTATTTACCTGTGAACTGCAGAAAGATCAACAACATAACTATTAAGATTTTTTTCGAGGTGAAAAAATTACCATTAGATTACACTTTAAGCCTGAATAATGATTATTTATAACAAAAACATCATACAAAGAGGTTCTTCATTTAGTTTACCATCATCTTTTGAGAAGAAGACTACAAATAAGTTTTATAAGCGTCAATTGAAACCATTGAAAGAACTTAATAAAGATTATCTCATTAATTTAGGACTTAAACTTCAATTATGATTGATATATTAAATGTGCTCCAGAAACCTTTACATGATGAAAGTATTATTAAAAAGGAATATCATAGTTACTCACCATATCTAAAAACTTTCAACAACAATGATGAAATTCGTATACCAATCCAAAATCAAGATCTATATGTATTACCAAGTGAAAGTATGATTTATATTCATGGCTTTATAGTGAAAGGCACCACTCCAGCAACAGATGTAAAACTTAAAAATAATTTTATAGCATACTTATTCGATGAAATTCGTTATGATATCAATGGTTTTGAAGTAGATCGTACTCGTAATTTAGGAATTGCATCTACTATGAAAAATTTTGTATCTTTAAACAAAACTCAAAGTAAATCATTAAAAAACGCCAGTTGGCGCCCAGAGGAGGATTTCATATTAGAAAAAGGACATTTTAGTTGCTGTGTTCCATTAAAAATGTTGTTAGGCTTCGCTGAAGATTATAATAAAATAATTCTCAATTCTAAACATGAGTTGATTCTTCAACGTTCTAAGTCTGATGAGCGATCATTCCATGCAACTAATTCAACCGATCAATTACAATTAACAATACAAGATATAACTTGGAAAATTCCTCATATACAACTATCGGACTTTGCAAAATTGGAGATGTTTAAAGTAATCAGTAGTAAAAATCCTATACCAATCGCATTTCGAAGTTGGAAATGCCATGTTAATCCTCTACTGACAAATAGTACAAAGGTTTTGTGGAATGTAAAATTAACGCCACAAAATGAGAGACCGCGATTTATTATAATTGGATTACAAAAGAATAAAAATAGAGATGCTGGGAACACGTTTGATCATTGCAATATATCTAACCTAAAAGTTTATCTTAACTCTGACTCATATCCATATGATGATTTGAATAGTCGTTTTGATATGGGTCAATATGCTATTTTATATGGCATGTATATGAAATTTCAGCAAAGTTATTATTTTTTTTTTTTTTTTTTTAATAATAATAATATAATAGAGTTTAGCTACTACAGCTATTATAGCCTTCTTAGCTATTTAGCATTGAAGCTTTATACCAAGTAAAAAGCTTATTCAATAAAAAATGGAATAGAAAAAATTATCATGCACATTAATTTGTTATTTATTTTATAATTTTTTCTTAGCTTTATCGCACTTTCTCAACATACCCACTCACACCATGTAAAAATAGACATATATATATTAAAATAATTATATGTATAAATTTACGTGGTCCAAGGCATAAATGTTAGAAAAAATTTACCCAGCATGCTGTGGGGCTCGGACAACACAAACAAAAAAATTCACACCACCATTAAGCTACAAATTTAGCTACAGTTAGTTTTCAGTCTAAGCTTGAGTTGACCTTTTGACAAGCTAATGTTATAAACTTCGCAATTATTAATAAGAGTTGTCATGCAATTAAAAGGAGCTGTAGCCATATAATTAGTTCTACTAACCGGTTGATAAAATAACTGATAAGAGTTACGAGTACTCCTCCGATTACTATTAAAATGTATATAGTTAAGAAGCTCTGGTGCAGCAAGAGACCCAGTTACAAGTTGATGCAGATAAAGTATATCCGCAATATTTCTACGCGAGCTCAAAGACTGCATATGTAATAACTTTAAACGATCCTCATAAGGAGGAAGGCTTAAAGGGTCAATCCAATTTAAGCCATTGAGAGCAAAACGAATAAAATTTTTTTGAATTCTTTCAATTCTATTTATATGAATATTATAAAATGGTGACCATACTTGGCTAGCGTACTCTAAGTGAGGGCGCACTATTGTATTATATAAAGTCACCGTTACTAAAGGGCTATTAAATTCTTTTGCCCACCTCTTAATAAAGCCAAGCAGAGATGAGGATTTTTTACAAATTTGATTAATATGCTCATTAAAAGTCAACTTAGTATCAAAATGTATACCTAGGTCTTTGACTACATCGGCACGACAAATATTTTTATCTTTTAATTTATAATCAAATTCCACAATAGTTTTCTTCCTGGTAAAAATCATAGCTTGGCATTTATCAGGATTAAGATGTAAGTTATTCTTAGAACACCAAACTTCAAAGGATTTCAAGTCAGACTGAAGTGGAATAGTGTCACCAACCCCCTTTACGTTCCTGTAAATTTTCATGTCATCTGCATATACTAACAGATGGGAGTTTTTAATAACATGTGTAACGTCATTAATTGCTAAAATGAACAGGAGCGGCCCCAGGTGGCTTCCTTGTGGAACACCTGATGTCGCGCTAAATGGGGAGGAAAACACTCTCCTAAATTTTATTTGATACGAGCGATCAGATAAATAAGATTCAATCCAGCTGACAAAACTTAAGGGAAATCCAAGTTTCTTTAACTTAAACAAAATCAAATTATGTGATAATTTGTCAAATGCTTTACTGAAGTCAGTGTAGATGCAGTCAACTTGCCCACCAGAGTCTAAAGAGCTTAATGCAAAAGAAGTGAAATCAAGGAGGTTAGAAACTGTAGATCTGCCATTAACAAAACCATGCTGACGAGTTGTTATGACTTCACCACAGCACACCTTAACCTGATCGTATATAATATGTTCAAAAATTTTCGGTATTGATGATAATTTAGCCACGGGCCTGTAGTTTGAAACATCATTTTTACACCCTTTCTTGAAAATGGGGCTAATGTATGCATTTTTCCAAAACTTAGGAAAATAGCTTTCTTGAATTGATCTATTAAATAAAATACTGAGGGGTTGACTCAGCACAGAGCTGCAGTTTACTAAAACTGTCGCAGGAATACCATCCGGCCCGGAGTTGAAGTCATCATCAACAGATGAAATATATTTCTCTATGAGGTCAGGAGAGAAAGATATCTCATTAACCGAAACTAAAGGGTCGTTATCCTTATATTCAAAATAGTTGATTTCAGGGCTAAATAAATCCGTAGAAAACGATTCATTAAACAAATTAGCAAACAACCCGGCTATAACTTGTGGGTTGCTAGTGAGCCCATCAACTGTTTTAAACTCAGATGGAAACCCGTCAGATTTTTTTTTAGAATTAATAAAACCCCAAAAATTTTTGGGGTCATGAAGAATATTCAGCCTTATTTTATTCAAATATTCAGAATAAACCAAAGCTGACATATCTTTAAATTCAAGAAACAGTCGCTGATAAGCAACAAGGTCATTACGGTCTTGGCTACAAACGTATTTATTCCATGCCCTATTACGGCCATTGCGAACTTTTTTCAAATCCTTTGTATACCAGGGGTACGAGGAATTATTGACGTACTTTTTTGTATATGGAACCGACAATGCTATGGCAGAAAAAAGTTCACCATAGAAAAATTTAATGCAATCATCAAATGTATTGTTATTAAAAAAAATGAGTAAGTCGTCTAATTTATTTCTTAAGTTTTCATTCAATTTTAAAAAGTCAGCTTTCTTAAAATTGAATTCGTAAATATTAATGGATGAACATGCATTAGTCAAATTTTCATTGTCAGATTGGTACACAATACTCAAAGGTGGATGATAGGAATCTACCGTAGACAGAGCATGGATAGCATTTCTTACAATAACATTGCTACTATTTGTAGCCAAGACTAAGTCAAGTTGTCGTCCATGGCAATTAGTTATACAACTTACTTGTTGTAAATTTGAAAGTATTTCGTCAACAAAAATTTGTTGTTGTCGAGTTTTTGGACAAGATGCATAAAAATATGTACCATCGTCCGAAGGAGTCCATTTTAGGTCAGGCAGATTAAAGTCACCTAACAACAAAATGTCGTCATTAGTGTCTAGTTCATTAATAATATATTCTACGGCCATCGAAAGACATTCGTAGACATCTGCGCTACTATTTGGAGGAACATAAGTGTTAAGAATGTATAAATTAGAGTTACAATGTGTGACCTTAACACATAACAGTTCAATATTAGATGCACAGGCAATTTCAACTAATGAACTGGTTAAATGATTTTTTATAGCTATTAAGACGCCTCCACCAACAGAAGAAAAATCTTCCAAGTGTCTGTCTCTTCTAAAAACATGGAAACTATTATCAAAAAGTTCCATATTGAGAAAACTGTTGTTTAACCAAGTTTCGGTAAACACGATAATATCCTCAGAGAAATTCTGAGTTGATAAAAAGATATCTTGCGTTTTGGAACGCAAACCCCTTACATTTTGATAGTAAAGGGATAGCCGTTTCAGTTTTTTGAATTGGAACGTGCAGTTTTATCATTTTTTTTCGATTTAAATTCTGAAATATAGATATTATCCACCCATGCTTTAGATTTAAGAATGGCAGAAACATGAGAAGATGCCACTGTTATTTTAAAAGACGCATGAGTTGGTTTGTTACCGAGTTTCCTGCAAGAAACGAAGGCGTCGGCAGGAATAATTTGATTTTGTCTGATAAAATTTTTAACGCTGTCAGAGGTAGTATTGGAATGCAGTCGTGAAATAAAAATCGATTTTAACCTTGGTAATGCCTGCAGGGAAACCGGAGGCACAGAGCTATCAATCGCAACATCCACCCGCGGATTAGCCGAAATTGACAGAGGATTATTTATAGTGGAGGAAGGAGATGAAAGATTGCTACTAGAGATTATAGCGGGAAAATTGGGAGTGGGAGAAGAGGTATTAAGAGAGCAATCCACAGGAGTTTTGTCACGACTGACGGCCGCACCGCCCACCCTCCCCACATTACCCAGATTTTTATTTAATTTCTTATTTAATTTGTTATTAGACTTTCTTTTCTTTTTTAAGGAAATAGCTTGTTTAGGTAAAGTGGAGATCGAAGGAGTGGAAGCAAAAACCATAGTAGCCTCGGTAATAGTTTTATTTTGCAAACTAACATCCGGTGAAATAGCCTCATTAAGGCTTTTTTCAATTTGGGGATAATAGTTAAGAATATCTCTGAAATTATTATTCAGATTGTTAAGATTTTCCCCAAATTGCTTAATTTTTTCGTAAAAGACCGACGGGGAAAGGGGTCTGCAAGATGGACAGTACCATTGCAGGCCCGAATGGACAGAGCATAATAAATCAGTAACAGATTTTGCTAAGTTTACACAAGAGGCATGAAACACCTGTTCACAGGGACCTGAACAGGAAAACATAGAATTCAATATATTTTGGCTTTTGCACTGATCTCTTAGAGAGCAAGCTTACAAATTTTCAGAGGAAAAATAATCCATCTTGAAATTTTAAAAAAAAAGAAAGCAATTTAAAATATTTTTAGAGCAGTGCAAAAAGGGTTAAAAATCAAGCAAAAAATTCACCCGCTAAGCAGCAACAACAAACACAACAGAGTTTAAAGTCTAGCTTTGTATACGAACAAAGCACAAAAGCGAATCAAAAACAAAAATGTTGCACTGCTTACACTGATTTATTTTGCTTGCAGAAAGTAAGTTAATATTAACATGAATGTATGTTTGTGTGTAACGCAAAATAAACAAAACACAAAATTAAAGCAAAATTATTAATATAATCATGCAATTTTTCAGAAACGACACTAAATTAAACACAAAATTTATTAATTATTAATTGAGCAAAAATTATTAGAAAATAATAATAACAAAATCACAATACACATAAAAACACTACCGACACTGACAAAGAGACGAAGTCAACTGAAAGAGAGAGCTACAACCACTGTTAGATGTAGTTGAATATAAGACTCTTGCACCACTTATTGTTGTTGATGTTACTCACCAGAATGAAGCTGTTAAGATTGGCCCAATTGACGTTCGAATTGAATTTGATACTGAAACAGCCAAACCTATACCAGCTAATACATCAGCATACTGCTTAGTAATACATGACCGTGTAATAGAATATTTACCTTTAACTGGTGAAATTAGAAAAATAATTTAAATTTATTTAATGTAGTAAAATATGTTATCTTTAAGAAATTTTTTTAAAAAATAAAACCTAAATAAAAAAGCTTAATTTAGTTCGTTTTAGTATCGTTTATTTAAATTTTTATTTCAGTTTTGCGTAGAGAAAATAAACATTGTATAATTAAAATATGACAATATTCGTTTATTATAATATCAAATTCTTAACGCTAAAATGGCCCCAAGGTAACGTTTCATAAGAGTCTGATATTAAAAATCGATTATCATCATGCGGACTCAGTGCAATCTTTAATTGAGTAACGCTACTAACCTCATGTTTTTTAAAGCGAATTAAATTCTGACTAACCACCATTGGTTCACCACTATTAAGGCATTCGAGATAGTCATTAAAAGTTATTCTATTTTTAACTATACTTGTTTTGATACCCTTCGACTTTCTAACTTCATCTTTCTGCTCTACACCCCCTACCCAAGTTGCATACATTTTCGATCGAAGACCCACAAATTCTCGCATTGCCTTTCCTTCATTTTCATCCTTCATCATGCCCAATACTTTTTTATTAAAAGTATTGGGTATGTTGAATGGATTCTTTGCTGGATAATCACTTGTGTCAAAGTACTTATCTCCATCACGTCTAATACTTTCATACAAGTCGTGATCAGTCACCTCATAAATAAGAGAATCTGTATCTGTGTAGCAAATGGTGCAATTAGAGCCAAACTGGGGGATCATATAGTCATAATGAAAATTGTATATAGTTGTTTTGGCCAAGTCAAGTATGCACATACCAGCGTAGATCGGTTTATTGAAAACTATCTCAGTTTTATTTAGCTCTATGGCAACCAACTCATCATCAAATCTAGTCGAGGCTTTGAATTCTGGTCTAGCAATATAAGCCTCGGCACCATATCGGCCCAACCATCTCATAACCAGCTTGACAATGCTATGTTTACGGATATTCTCCATAGTCTTCCCGAACACAGCGTTATTCATGAGCTTGTACAAATTTTTGTCAAACTTGTTTGTGGCGGCTGTTCGAAGGCATGTATTCAAGTCAATATATGACTTGAGCCATGGAGATTGATTAAATTGTAAAATCCGATGCACTTTAGTTATTTTTACCCCATATTTAAGAGCCTGCTTGAGAGTACGATAATGGATGACATATTTATTTTTATCATACAAAGTAGCTAGCAATTTCTTCTGTTTTGCTCCTGGAGGTGTAGTATGTTCAGGACAAAACGGAAGGTCCTTATGCTGATCGTGAAGATCACTTGGATATTGCAAGTCTACCTCAAGGATGTAACCAATATCTGAATCATCAGAAACATCTTCAACAGTAATATTTTGACAATCCTCCACCCAGCTGAAGTTACCGTGTGGAAGATGCTGAGACATTGCCCAACCGTACTGATTGTTAATATCAAAATACATCAAGTATTTTGCTGGCTCAGTAGCATTATAGTCAGGTAAGTATTTATTATTGGCCTTAACATGACGCTTACTACATTGACTAAGTCCACCACGAATACCCCGTTCAACAAACATGAGCATATCAACATCTGTTAATAGCTCAAGGGTTACATTGGTATACTTAAGCATAGCATCCCAAGTATAACCGGGTAAAGTGAAGTAGTGTGCAGGGTATAAACCATATGTTTTATGACAACTTGAGCGGAATTGCTCAAAAACATCAGCTAATAAAAGCACATCCGTTTTTAAATATAGGTCGGAATATTTACCCAAATTAGCAATATTTAATTCTAACCATACTTTTTGAGCATGTTCATAGTCTTTTTCATTGATATTGCAATCATTTAATTTATTATAAAACTGTGTGATATCGGGTAGAGAAGTATCCTAAAATTTGGATGCATCATCACAGTAATCGTAAGGGAACACCCCCTTACGTGTTAATAAATTAAATTGTGACTCTGTTAAATCTGAAAATTCAGACTTTAAAATGGGCCAAGTTGTAAGGTATGAGGCTAGTGCTTCTAAGCTACTGTTCATAAATTTAAATGAATCTATAAATCTATATTTAATTAGGTATTCATCTAAACGTTTTGTAAATGAAATGTAGCGTTCTCTATTTATAGGTAGTAGATCAACACGACCTTTCAACTCAGTTGCTAATTTTTTAATAATAAAATGAGAATCATAACCACTAAGATTATGAAATATAATAGGAATCGTATGAGAGTCCTTGAAATTAATGTTGCACCCCTTATGGGAAAGTCCACGATAATTTCCAGTTAAATGACAATGGTCACGCACTTTCTCATCATCGATGGTAAATGGCTTTTCGCAAATATGGCATACAGTAGCTGAATCAAATTCATGGATCTGATCAACGGTTAGTGTATCCATTGGTAAAGCACAAAGAAATACCGGTTCAACATCTTCTGCAAATTCTTCGAGTTCCCGCACGAACCACTCGATGCAATCATTGCCACGATAGCTCTTATAAAATGATAGTGTAGGGTCATACGCACACTTAACATAATAAGCAGCACTATGTGGTATATGCTTTTGATATTGCTTTTGGGTTGTTTTTTCTTGAGCACTAGTATTTTGGAAGGTACTCACTTCCACCAAAAGACATTCCAAATCAGCATATATCACAAATGGAGCTGGCACCTTATTTTTATAATTACTGAAACTTTTTTACAGTTTACAGTTGTTTAGTTGACTGCATTCCTCAGTATGCGCCTCCAACTTAGCGATCGAAGTAAAATAGTGAAGACACCGGTCGCAGAAAAATTTTTGGTGTTGGTTGTTGGATAGTTGGCTCGATAACAGCTTCGATAAATTTTTGATCCATACAAAATGGTATCTGACAGGATCAGCAATGTCCTCTTCTTCATCGTTTTCATTCTCGACCACCCCATCTTCCTTTTCATAGTATATATTCTGCACCACAAGGAGGTTAATGTGCTGCTCCTTTTTATCCTTTGTCAGATAAGTGGGTAGCACAATGAACTTCTCCTTAGTTTTCTTGAGAGTGTATACGTTGATTGAGAGACCATTTTGTTTTTCAAAGTGAGGGATCTGTCTCACCGTCATAGGAAACTGGATCGCAGCTAACTTTAACTGCCTCTTGTAATCAGGATATGAAGACATTCGATCAGAATCTTGTTCAGCAGGGTAGAGAGCGGATACCACTGCCCAAGCAAAACAGGCATCATCATTGTTTTTAACGTTGATGCATGCTTTCCTTGCTACAATACTCTTTGGCAATGGTATGTATGATGAACCGAGCTGTGGCGTAAATTTGTTGATGCCGATAGCCAAGTTAACAAGAGCCGCCAACGCCCAACCACTATCACGCTCTTAAAACTCCTCCAACTTCTTTAGGATGCTATCACGGATGTGATCGTTGAACAAGGCATTAAGGTCAGTTTCACGGTAGATGGCCACATTTTTCGTATTCATGAATTTATGCTCATGAATCTCCTTATTTCTTTTGATAATGTGGAATTCTCCACAAAATACAGCATTTACCTTGAGAGCCATCTCAGCACAATCCTCCAGGAAACTCTTCGGCTCCTTATGCGTCATATTAATGATAGCACCTGTACGTATTCTATAAATAAAAAAAGATTTAGTAAAATATATGATAGAATTAATTAAAAAACTAGCTTACCGTCCGCCAAAAGCTGACTCAACATCCACCCACTTTACACGTAGTGATCTCCAGTTCTGTCTGGTCTTGGTTTGTGAAAGGCCAGCACCAGTAGTTCCATGGAGGAACTTGAGCTTGGTGCAGTAACCTTTGACAAGACCCAAGGCACAAGTAATTTGCTGCTTCTCGCCTGTAGTTCCTGCCATCCTTAATTTTTTTTGGAGGGCCCGTTTAGCGTTAGTACACTCTTTAACACTATGCTTGATAACTTCACAGTTAATTTTAGCATTCTTAAATGCCATCTTAGCTTTTTTAACAAAATCGATACTTTTCCCCATGATTATTTAAAAAATTAATTTTAAATCAAAAATGTACTAATTTCTAGTTTTGTGCTGCTATAATATAGCGTTGACCTCAACTACGCTTGCATGCATGTCTGCTTTACACACAATAGGTAGATACCAAAAAAATAAATGATAAGGAGACTTATTTTTGTGCTGCTATAATACAGCGCTAACCTCAACTACGCTTGCATTCATGTCTGCTTTACACCCAAATGGTAGATACCAAAAAAATAAATGTACCGACTTGTCACTTCGCGCGCCCCCCAGCACTAAGCACACCATACCACTTTGTTTACATTTTTTATCACGTGCTCACCAACTCTTATCAGTTTGTTGACAAACACCAAAAATAACTGATAAGGGACTTAGAAAAATTTTCGGCTCCAAAATATGTGAATTTATACCTTCATACAAAAATCCATACGATTTTGCGCCAGCTCCGGCATAGCTTATCTACTATAGAACTATTAGTTGGTGAATTGGCCTAGGACCGTTGGTAACTTGTTGGTGGCATTTTTAGCTTTAATTTCACCACATTCGGTATATTGATATTATAAATGAAAACCTGCGAAGATTCGTTCATGTCCATCATGTTCAGAGTATGTTGGACGAAGTATTCCCAATTATGGCTCATTTTTCTTCCAGACGAGAACTCATTGTCCGAATCATAGACCTTGTCATATAATCCCTAGACTCAATTCAGCTGATTTGTGACAGCATGATAGTTTAAAGGTTAATCTCTAATTCGTTTTTACGCTTCTGAATAATTCTAATTTAAAAGTGAAAGTAGGGTAACTATGGCAGTTATAGACTAAAATCGCACGTATTTTCTTAAGGGCGACCGCTGTCGTGCTGACTTTGGGAAACAGATTTTGTGTATGCTGATAAAGTAGCTGTTACAGCAAACTAGATAACGTAGTTTGATGGTATATCATATTCAAATACCTTTCTATTGATATATATGATAAACAAAACCTTAAAATAATGAAAAATATCAATAGAAAGGTATTTGAACATGCTATACCATCAAATTACGTTATTCCAAAATCTTCTGTTTTTAATAAATACTCCTTGGAATATTTTAACATCTTGTTTTTATTTTTAAGGCTCGTAAGTGGTTTTATTCATGCAATTCTTCCATAATAATCACACTGGTGTAATGTATGGTGAATATTATCCAGACAAATATATTTTTCAGTGCGATTTCTTAAAGAAATTGTAAGTATTTATGCTGTTTTGAAAGGATATTCTATGATTTCTTTCAATATCGAACGCTCTCTTCGCTTATTAAATATCTTGCCTTTACCTTCTCTGCTTTTATTGGCCAACCTAAACTCATCACGGAACCTCTTGATTATATCGTGGATAATAAATTTACTTTTTCCAATCAATTCGGCAATTTCTTTTACAGTTTTACCTATACAAGGTCACTTCACTACTCATTGCCTGGTTTCTAAAGTAGATTGCTATCCATTTGGGGCCATTTTAAATATATTTTAAGTTATTGTTGACACTGTTTGTCACTAAATGCTATTTACGACTGAATATGACAAAAAACGCAATTCCAAAATATCTTTCTACAAAATATCGGTTATTATTTCGGTTATTCGTTGCGCAAAAGTTATTGAACTGTTTTTGTTTTTTTGTTTAAATTTACAGTTATTATTAAAAAAGTTGTTGTTTTTTTATTGTTCAGAAGGATAATAATATAAAGTATAAATAAATGCGAAAAAACAAAATATTTTGCTATTATAGATATGCTTGTAGCTCAAAGCTCACAATAGTCTGAGTCGGAAACATTAACAATGAACAGGGCCGTAAGCCAGAGCCTGGGATCGGGGGCGGAATGAATAACAAAGGGACACGCTTGAGGGCTCTCATTTCTCACTAAACGATTTGCTCATTATCATTTAAAAAGAGTTTCAAACAAAACTGTATTATTGCATTTTTCCATTATGTTTTCAGATTATCGATCTAACAAAAAGTGGGGGTGTATCTAGACTTTTGTCGGTCGCTGTATATTTTAGTATGCGGTAGGCGTTTGTCAAAAACTATTCTAAAGAATTTGATTGCGAAATGAGTGAACCCTAAATGTGAACTATAATTTAAGATTGGACTTCGTATGAAACATTTCCGGTGGTCTAGATTATGACTTGTGGAATGTTAATAAGGCAAAGTGCCAGAAAGATTGCGATGTGGGAAAGTTTAACGTAGGAAAAGGTGCCGAAATTGGTTCTTTAGAATGTCACTTGATATGTATATCACTTTAGCTTAATATGTGAAGTATAATTTTCCAGTTTACGATTGTGCGTCACTTGAAAAATTTGTTAAATTTACTTTTTTCATTTGTGGTTTTGGAACAATATTTTATAAGAATTTGTTTTGTACAGAGTTTTTATGTTCAGTACTTTTAGTGCAAAAACCCATAAAAAAATTACAAGCGCAAAATGCATTAAATTAAGATGTAGAAGTTTCGTTTTGTTTTTTGCTGTGATTCTTAACTGATCAACGAAAGAAATAGAACATAGTAGGCTTGCAGACTACTAAACTTCGGCTAACAAAGCTAAATGATGATATGACGTAGCGGTCATTGAAACTAGTATAATGCATTTTGCGCTTGTAATTTTTTTTTGGTTTTTTGCACTAGAAGAACTGAACATAAAAATTGTTTAATTTACTTTTAATTCGAATTCTTTTTAATTTATGGGTCACACAAAGACTTGGATGTAAAGTTTTATTATAACACTTAGGCCCACGATATACAAATAAATTTCAAAATATATGGGATGAGTGTAGATTGCTGTCTAAAATTTATCGATGGAAAGGTCGAGGACACATTCAACTTAAACAAAATTATAAAATCATGTACTTAATTCACAACAAATTCCTCTATTTGCTCTTTCATTTAATTCTTTTTCTTAAATTATACATGCTCAAGCAAAAACCCCAAAATGCTGATAAGAATTAGTAGCGTACAGTATACGTTGATATGGTGATTATTTTTTCATATGTTTTGAAGTAGGGTGACTGTACTCAATTATAATATTTATACTAACCTTGAACTTATTCACATTCCATTTAGTCAATTTGAATATTATTTCAATTACATAATATTAATTCAGTTCTTAGCTAATATTAACAATTATAAATCATAGATCATAACATTTATTTTTCACTAACTAGCTAAAATATTAACATATGGGTAGTTCTTTGTCAAAAAGGCCACCACCTCTGCCCATTTCAGTTTTGAAAAAAAAAATTTTCAAGCATATGAAAAAATCGGAAATTTTCTCAATTTCTTGATGCCGTCTGGCCTTTTTCGAACAAATAGCTTACTAACCTCAAAAAACGTGTTTGAAAAGAAAGTGCTACTAAAAAAAAGATAAAAATCGCCGAAAAATGTGTTATGCTGCTAGGAAATCTCACCAACCGACTTAATGGGCGAGTTTTTGGGATTTCTGAAGAAGAAACTTTTTTCAGACTATGAATTCAAAATGCCGGATCCAAGATGGCGGACATTCTTGTGTCACAGTGTTTGTTACCGTACTCCTCCCAAACGGCTTGACCGATTCTTATGAAATTTTTTGTGTATATTTGGTAGGTCTGAGAATAGGGGGTAAACTAAAAAAATTATATTTAAGGTGGCCCTCATACAAATATTTTTTTTTAAAATAGCATTTTCATAAACACCACTCCATCGTTTCACATGAAATTTACACCACAAGACTTTTATATTAAGGGACATGGTTTAGTCTATGAGACTTTTATTTAGGCTGCATATTTAGGGTGGCCCTCATACAAAATATTTTTAAAATAGCATTTTCCCAAAGACCACTGCATCGATTCACAAGGAATTTACACCACGTAGCTTTTATGTTCAGATACATAAGCCGTGTTTTATTCGCTTTGGTTAAACCAAAATCTCATACAAATGTATGAACCAGCTCATGCTATTTTAAAAAAAATTTGTATGAGGGCCACCTTAAATAGAATTTTTTTAGTTTATCCCCTATTCTCAGACCTACCAAATATACACAAAAAATTTCATAAGAATCGGTCAAGCCGTTTGGGAGGAGTACGGTAACAAACACTATGACACAAGAATGTCCGCCATCTTGGATCCGGCATTTTGAATTTATAGTCTGAAAAAAGTTTCTTCTTCAGAGATCCCAAAAACCCGCCCATGAAGTCGGTTGGTGAGATTTGCTAGCAGCATAACACATTTTTCGGCGATTTTTATCTTTTTTTTAGTAGCACTTTCTTTTCAAACACGTTTTTTGAGGTTAGAAAGCTATTTTTTCGAAAAAGGCCAGACGGCATCAAGAAGTTGAGAAAATTTCCGATTTTTTCATATGCTTGAACATTGATGGTTCGAATAGTCTAAGTCTGTTCTAAAGTTTTTTGCAATGTCCAAATCATTGGATAATTCTGCTAACACACTCCAACTTTTATGCAGAAGTTCTGTGATAAAGACTTTCTATTCTATTGCATGATTGGAAAATATGCCGCCTTTCAATGAGGATTTACATCCTTTGATATGCGATCGTCTTCGCTAGCCACAGAATTTTTTTATAAAAGTTAGAGTTAGTGGACAACCTTCGGCCGCGGCTCAAAGTTAACATCCTGTAGTATGTTCAACACCGGCTTCGCTTGCCACAGTGTTTTTACATTAAAATTTCTTTGCATACCTTCGGACACAAGTTCATTAAATTGGCCTAGGAAAAACTAAATTTCTCTAAATACTGGTGTGGCCAGTAACATTATTAAAGGCTTCATCCATGAAAACTTGTTGATTTTAACATTAAATCTAACAAGTTGTGCATGAGATATCAACGGATTTTTTTGGTTTATTTAAAATTAATTGATGGCATTCAGCTTATCACCGCGGCTTCACTGGGTGGCGCGCATTTCGATAACTCTGGCGCATAGATCAGACTGAATTTGAGCGATAGCATGGGCGATGTTGACTTTGAAAGCACCGGTCGTTTGCTGCTTATTTATATATTAATACTTGCAGATCGAAAGTTATGGTACACTTTTTTAAATGTTTAGTATAATGAGAGATGAATCAAACTTATATCATTGGAAAGGTACTGTTCCATAAATATTTTATAAATAAATTTACTTTTGTAATTTCAAAAGAAAGAATAATTTGGGAATTATTTACTTCTTCGACGTAGGGTTTAGTCTTTGGCACAGGAAGCTTTACGATTCAATTCCAGAATACCGCTGCAAACGGATCGGATTGAAGGGCAAAGAGATTGTGAGGGACAATTTTTGCGTCTAAATCAAAATGCGAATAGACCGCGTAATAGAAATAATGTAGCAGCAATAGAAATTGATAATAATAATTCTACTGTTGTTTTGAGATTCATTTCAATGTGCATTGAATGCAATTCCAAAGATGAGTTGAGAGGAAGTGAGGTGATGTGATGTGATAGGAGGTGATTTAAGGAGAGACAGATGAGGTGTGGTGTTAAGTGAAACTGAAAAAGATCACAGTCAATGAAAAAAGGCGTTTTGTTCATCATAGGTTGGCACATTCCTTACAAAATTACAACTTTGTGTGAGCAGTCGAATTTTGACCACAGACGATACTAGTTAGCATAGATCTGCGACCTAAGGAAACCCCACACATATATCGGTGAGCAGTTCACATTCACGTCTGAGTGCGATAACCATGCCGTCAAATAGCTCGTGCAGAAATTCCATTGTGGCATGGGTTGTGTGGCACGTGACTATTAGTCCTATTAGAACCACAGGTCGTTCACTTCAATATCATACAGTTTAAGTCAAAAGGTAGCGCTTTCCGTTGATAGTGATGATGGCAATACCACCGTCGCACAGTGTGTTATTTTGCCAATCTAGCAGTACTAAACTTGTATCTCAAAAACTATAGCAGCTAAGTCAATGAAATTTTCCACAAATGTTATTATTTATATTTTACAGCATTACCGTAAAAATGGTGTTAATCGGTTGGGATTAAGATAAAGCTTTTTTCGCCTAGGTGTTTTAAAGGGCGACCTAAATAAAAAAGGATGTAAAGCTTCAGCTTATAGTAGATTATTATTTCTTAGTGTCTGACGAACATTTTGCATGAAAATAAATATTTCATCACGTGGTTTTTCACTGTTTTTGAAATTAAAATTTTTACATAACTTTTGGCTTGCTTATGATACAAAAATATGACTTTTAAGATAATTGTAGAATATAAGAAAGTGAATTTTTCAGCGTTCTTTTATATGTATATAGTTTCAGTTTTCGAAGCTATAATGATTTCACCTGAGATTTGGACGTGATTTTGGAAAATAGTTACGAAATGAATAACAAATTATATTATAGAGCCAAAAATATGAACTCGTTCATAAAAGATTATTTGATTCTTTTCGCTTATTTCAAAAAAAAAAAAAAATATGTACTTTACAATTTTTATATGTTCTTCAATTCAGGGATGCTGCTCTCAAACTTGGGACCATTACATATGTAAGTACAAAGTCTTTATGACCAGATTCATCATAAGCATGTCTGTGAAGTTGATACATAAAAAATTAATCAACAAAACATAATTATGAAAAGGATAAATATTAAGAATGCTTACAGTGTAATTTCTACAATTTACTCCAAAGATAAATGAGTCTCGAATCAGAGGTGTGATCGTATTTCATTTGAAGAAATGTTATCGTGTCCGGACTTGGGTCTCTATACTTCTTTTTAGGCGTTTTGCGCAAACTTGCTATGAATGGATCCGATGTTATCAAGAGTCTATTGATCAAATCAGTATTTGTATCGATCCTTGAAATTTTTCGCGTAAAAAGCTCTTTACATTGCCGGACATCCTTATGACGTGCTTCGTTTACTTCCTCTGACATTTGGCCAACAGGTATAATGCAGTTTTTATTACACTGCTTTCATGGTAAAGCACTTTGTGCACTGTTGGTGGTATATAGTACCAAGCATATAACTCTAAATATAGGTACAGGGTAGTCTCTCACCAGAAAATTTTTTCGGTGTAGTGCACAAAATTAAAAAAATTCGATTTTGCCTCCGAGCCAATCTTTATTTGGTGAAATAAATCGATCATTCTTCTGACAAGCATTCGCCCACCGGGAACTCAGTTGTCACAACAAGTTCTTGGCATATTGCTTAACCTTATCAATATCAACAGTACTTTGCGATCCACCAGCAACAATTCCGGATAAAAACAAAATCATCCTCTCTAACCGTTTGTTTACTGCAGTATCAAGCCATAACTGAAATATTTGGAAGCGAGAAATTTTAGACGTCATCTTTGAAAATTGAAAATGGTTATATGGGTGCCGCAGCTTGGCGCAGAATTTTTTTGTTGATTCTATTAGTATATATATCTAGCTTAACTGTAATCATAGTCAGAACTCTAAACTATTCTAAACAATTTTTTTATTGTCCACAAAAGTTTTTTTTTTTTAATACTCACAGTAAAAATATGTTTTTTCAGTGTATACAAAATTTTGTTACTATCAATAACTCTGCTTAGATTTTATGTTATTTCAACCAAGAAAACTTTGAAATCAATTTTTTTAAACATAAATAAAAACTTTCACTTTTTCACAATGGATTTACAAGACTTTAAAGTTTGCGCGCAAAATTTAGCGAACTTATAATATTTTTAACGTTTTCTTTACTTCACTTTCAAGGTACCGTCATTTAAAGTATAGTCCAAACAATTTTTAAAGTTTTAACCTAATTGGGGAATTTTTAATATATTTGCATTTCAATTCTATCAAAAAGTTAACTTTTTTTTTTTGAGTTTAGTAGCGCTGGATTGCCAAAATAATACAGTGTGCGTCGTCTTCGAAGCACGGATCGATGATGCCGCTGGTTCATAATCGAATTTTGCTTGTTGACGCACCCGTTCATCTAAAAATGAGCCTCGTTATTGAAGATGATTTTTCTCCTAAAATCGGAGTTCACTTCTGCATCATACTAAAATTTTATCATTCGCACGTGCTGTTCGGCGCTGTAACTTCCCACGATGATGTATCTTTAGTGAGCAGATTTTATGTGCTCTTATTAGTAGGATGTCACGAATAATAAAAATATCTGAAAAAATTGCACGGGTTCGAACCACACTTTTTTTTTAAATGTCTTCGCAAAATTGCAATTTTATAATTTACCTACTATTACCCTGTGCGCTTCGCTTCACCTTAAATAGAAAATTTCGCATCCAAAATAAAATGTTTATAACCTAAGCTGTACCATTTAATATAAATGACACGTGGTGTAAATTCTATGAGAATCGATTTAGCGATTTTCCAGAAAATGATATTTAAAAATATTTTTGAATGAGGGTCATCCTAAGGATGCATCCTAATTAAAATGCTTACGATTAACATATATGTGAGCCATCTGGTGTAAATTTCATAAGATATATGCACCCTAAACAAAAGTTTTTGTAGCCTATGATACCCGCCTCATCGATACTAACATACTGTAAAAGTGTCGCTGTTGAGCAATGTTTAATCAAAATTTTCAATTGTTGAAATGCGTCACGCCTACTTTTAATACAATTCAAGATATTTGTGATCTCATCATAATATTTTGCATGGTTTGCAAGATAGGACGTTATAAATACTAAAGTTTGAGGCTATATAATAATATTTTTTTTCCGCTTCCGACGCAAATTCAAAGTACTTTATTTTTTGTTGTTTTATATGCACTCAAGGTTTTTTTTAATCTGTAAATTTGTTTTTTTTTTTACTTGAAGTAATACATTTTGTCTCTCTTATACTTCGCTCTGTGGTTTTAAATTTCAGGAATTTTATTTCAGTATTCTCATGGTATTCTATTATAAGACGGGAGTTCGCATGAGGTTATCAATAGACCGCAAAATAAGCAAATAATATCATACCGTGTAGATTTTCCTATAGAGAATTATGTGCCATTTATTTGAATTTTTATCAATGACCACGAATTATGCAACACAAATGAAAGTAATAATTTGATGAGTTATAAACTTTTTTAATTTCGAATGTCTTATTTTAGATCTAAATTTCGATTTACTCTTCAGGGATTTACACTTATAATATCCATATGCCGCATTTCGCTTTACATTAGCTGAGCTTGTTTAGTTTAGAGCTGGGCGATTAGGATTATATGTGTAATAAGTTACGTCTACGATTTCGATTGTTTTTATCGCAATTTCAAAATTTTTTAAATTAAGGTGACTGTAATCGTTCATCGAAGGAATATATTAATTTTGGAAAAATTTAAATTGCAATTACAGTAAACGTAATTTTAAAGCCTTCAATGAACGATTACAATGATTTTAATATTGAAATTTTTTTAGATTACGATTTTTTGAGTAAGGAGGCATTCAAGTATTACGTAACGCAATTTTTGAAGATTTTTGACCCCCCTCCCCCATGTAACGCACCGTCACGTTTTCCTTTACCCCCCCCCTCATAAACGTTACGTAACACCCAAGTGACCATATTTACCTAAAAGTCACAATTATGTTGCGAAAAGTACCGGAAATAAATGCGATGTTTATTTTCTTTATTATACCCTACACCGAGGGTATATTCATTTTGTCATTTCGTTTGTAACATATAGAAGGGGGCGTGGGAGTTATGGAAAAGCACATATATTCTTGATCAGCGTCTTGCAGGCATCTTGCTATTAAAAATGGATGAAATCGGTTTATGGACACGCCAACCGCCCATACTCTTTGTATATTTGCACAATCCCATTTTGAAAAAAATGCTACGATTTTGATGAAACTTGGTGATTTGGTGTGCATGTGAACTAAATTAGGATTAAGCTAGGTTTCGAATTTCCAAAGATTCCCGTGGCACAGCCCTTAATTTTAACCTTTATACCACCATATCTCGTAAACACTGCAAGATATTGTGATGAAATTTCTTTGTTCTTTATTTTTTCGATTTTTTGATCGACTTGGAGTTTTTTCAACCTCTCTCAACATTTTTTAACATTTTGCATATATTTTCTACTTTTCAACATTTTTCAACCTCTGTTAACCTTTTAAGCACTTCACACTTTTTTCGAATTATGCAACCTCTTCAACGTCTTTTTAACATTTATTGAAATATATGTTCTTTCAGTGCAGTGTAGGATATGTGAGTTTTGGCCCGGCTGAAGATAACACCTTAACTTGTTCATATTGTTATTTAATAAAAAAATCACACATAATGTAATAAATATTTGCTTAAGTTTAAAATATGTTAAAATGGCGAAAAATGAGACGAAAATATTTTAATAAAATGATAAAAGTTGATGGAATCTAGAAAAGCTACAGCAATAATGATAAAAATAGCAAATTTTACCACGCTTATATCTCAGGTTTTGGTTAACCAATCTCGAAGATGATAGTTTTAGGACATTCTGCTCGTTGAGTGCTTTAATTTGATGTATCATTTATTGCTGTAGCTTATCTAGATCCCGTCAACTTTTATCATTTTAATAAAATGTTTTGGCTGTAGCTATTCAATAAACATACACATTAAGAAAGAGTTTTATTATACACACCTAATTTCAAATAACCACCCGCTAAAGTAGTTTCACTTCAAAAACAGTGTTATGTAACGCGTTGCTCGAACCCCCCCCCCCCCCCTCCCCCGTAACGCATCGTAACGTTTTGAAAGAAACTAATTGCGTTACGTAATACTTGAACGCCCCCTAATCGTATACAAAGTAATTCAAGAAATGTCCAAAAGTTAAACGCGTTGCCTATGAATATATTTATCTTTATAAAGAAAAATTTCTAAAAGTAGTCTACACATCAAACAATTTGAATATTACCATAAAACTTAGCAAAATTTATTACTGATTTATTATGCTCTGTCCATTCGGGCCTGCAATGGTACTGTCCATCTTGCAGGCCCCTTTCCCCGTCGGTCTTTTACGAAAAAAATAAACAATTTGGGGAAAATCTTAACAATCTGAATAATAATTTCAGAGATATTCTTAACAATTATCTAGACTTAACTCCCAAAATTGAAAAAAGCCTTAATGAGGCTACTTCACCGGATGTTAGTTTGCAAAATAAAACTATTACCGAGGCTGCTATGGTTTTTGCTTCCACTCCTTCGATCTCCACTTTACATAAACAAGCTATTTCCTTAAAAAAGAAAGAAAGTCTAATAAGAAATTAAATAAAAATCTGGGTAATGTGGGGAGGGTGGGCGGTGCGGCCGTCAGTCGTGACAAAACTCCCGTGGATTTAAAGCATGGGTGGATAATATCTATATTTCAGAATTTAAATCGAAAAAAAATGATAAAACTGCACGTTCCAATTCAAAAAACTGAAACGGCTATCCCTTTACTATCAAAATGTAAGGGGTTTGCGTTCCAAGACGCAAGATATCTTTTTATCAACTCAGAATTTCTCTGAGGATATTATCGTGTTTACCGAAACTTGGTTAAACAACAGATTTCTCAATATGGAACTTTTTGATAATAGTTTCCATGTTTTTAGAAGAGACAGACACTTGGAAGATCTTTCTTCTGTTGGTGGAGGCGTCTTAATAGCTATAAAAATCATTTAACCAGTTCATTAGTTGAAATTGCCTGTGCATCTAATATTGAACTGTTATGTGTTAAGGTCACATATTGTAACTCTAATTTATACATTCTTAACACTTATGTTCCTCCAAATAGTAGCGCAGATGTCTACGAATGTCTTTCGATGGCCGTAGAATATATTATTAATGAACTAGACACTAATGACGACATTTTGTTGTTAGGTGACTTTAATCTGCCTGACCTAAAATGGACTCCTTCGGACGATGGTACATATTTTTATGCATCTTGTCCAAAAACTCGACAACAACAAATTTTTGTTGACGAAATACTTTCAAATTTACAACAAGTAAGTTGTATAACTAACTGCCATGGACGACAACTTGACTTAGTCTTGGCTACAAATAGTAGCAATGTTGTTGTAAGAAATGCTATCCATGCTCTGTCTACGGTAGATTCCTATCATCCACCTTTGAGTATTGTGTACCAATCTGACAATGAAAATTTGACTAATGCATGTTCATCCATTAATATTTACGAATTCAATTTTAAGAAAGCTGACTTTTTAAAATTGAATGAAAACTTAAGAAATAAATTAGACGACTTACTCATTTTTTTTAAATAACAATACATTTGATGATTGCATTAAATTTTTCTATGGTAAACTTTTTTCTGCCATAGCATTGTCGGTTCCATATACAAAAAAGTACGTCAATAATTCCTCGTACCCCTGGTATACAAAGGATTTGAAAAAAGTTCGCAATGGCCGTAATAGGGCATGGAATAAATACGTTTGTAGCCAAGACCGTAATGACCTTGTTGCTTATCAGCGACTGTTTCTTGAATTTAAAGATATGTCAGCTTTGGTTTATTCTGAATATTTGAATAAAATAAGGCTGAATATTCTTCATGACCCCAAAAATTTTTGGGGTTTTATTAATTCTAAAAAAAAATCTGACGGGTTTCCATCTGAGTTTAAAACAGTTGATGGGCTCACTAGCAACCCACAAGTTATAGCCGGGTTGTTTGCTAATTTGTTTAATGAATCGTTTTCTACGGATTTATTTAGCCCTGAAATCAACTATTTTGAATATAAGGATAACGACCCTTTAGTTTCGGTTAATGAGATATCTTTCTCTCCTGACCTCATAGAGAAATATATTTCATCTGTTGATGATGACTTCAACTCCGGGCCGGATGGTATTCCTGCGACAGTTTTAGTAAACTGCAGCTCTGTGCTGAGTCAACCCCTCAGTATTTTATTTAATAGATCAATTCAAGAAAGCTATTTTCCTAAGTTTTGGAAAAATGCATACATTAGCCCCATTTTCAAGAAAGGGTGTAAAAATGATGTTTCAAACTACAGGCCCGTGGCTAAATTATCATCAATACCGAAAATTTTTGAACATATTATATACGATCAGGTTAAGGTGTGCTGTGGTGAAGTCATAACAACTCGTCAGCATGGTTTTGTTAATGGCAGATCTACAGTTTCTAACCTCCTTGATTTCACTTCTTTTGCATTAAGCTCTTTAGACTCTGGTGGGCAAGTTGACTGCATCTACACTGACTTCAGTAAAGCATTTGACAAATTATCACATAATTTGATTTTGTTTAAGTTAAAGAAACTTGGATTTCCCTTAAGTTTTGTCAGCTGGATTGAATCTTATTTATCTGATCGCTCGTATCAAATAAAATTTAGGAGAGTGTTTTCCTCCCCATTTAGCGCGACATCAGGTGTTCCACAAGGAAGCCACCTGGGGCCGCTCCTGTTCATTTTAGCAATTAATGACGTCACACATGTTATTAAAAACTCCCATCTGTTAGTATATGCAGATGACATGAAAATTTACAGGAACGTAAAGGGGGTTGGTGACACTATTCCACTTCAGTCTGACTTGAAATACTTCGAAGTTTGGTGATCTAAGAATAACTTACATCTTAATCCTGATATTTGCCAAGCTATGATTTTTACCAGGAAGAAAACTATTGTGGATTTGATTATAAATTAAAAGGTAAAAATATTTGTCGTGTCGATATAGTCAAAGACCTAGGTATACATTTTGATACTAAGTTGACTTTTAATGAGCATATTAATCAAATTTGTAAAAAATCCTCATCTCTGCTTGGCTTTATTAAGAGGTGGTCAAAAGAATTTAATAGCCCTTTAGTAACGGTAACTTTATATAATACAATAGTGCGCCCTCACTTAGAGTACGCCAGCCAAGTATGGTCACCATTTTATAATATTCATATAAATAGAGTTGAAAGAATTCAAAAAAATTTTATTCGTTTTGCTCTCAATGGCTTAAATTGGATTGACCCTTTAAACCTTCCTCCTTATGAGGATCGTTTAAAGTTATTACATATGCAGTCCTTGAGCTCGCGTAGAAATATTGCGGATATACTTTATCTGCATCAACTTATAAATGGGTCTCTTGCTGCACCAGAGCTTCTTAATTACATACATTTTAATACTAATAGGAGGAGTACTCGTAACTCTTATCAGTTATTTTACCAACCGGTTAGTAGAACTAATTACATGGCTACAGCTCCTTTTAATCGCATGACAACTCTTATTAATAATTGCGAAGTTTATAACATTAGCTTGTCAAAAGCTCAACTCAAGCTTAGACTGAAAACTAACTGTAGCTAAATTTGTAGCTTAATGGTGGTGTGAATTTTTTTGTTTGTGTTGTCCGAGCCCCACAGCATGCTGGGTAAATTTTTTCTAACATTTATGCCTTGGACCACGTAAATTTATACATATAATTATTTTAATATATATATGTCTATTTTTACATGGTGTGAGTGGGTATGTTGAGAAAGTGCGATAAAGCTAAGAAAAAATTATAAAATAAATAACAAATTAAAGTGCATGATAATTTTTTCTATTCCATTATTTATTGAATAAGCTTTTTACTTGGTATAAAGCTTCAATGCTAAATAGCTAAGAAGGCTATAATAGGTGTAGTAGCTAAACTCTATTATTATAAAACGTAAGACGTTCAAGCTTTACATCTCTAAGTCACTCGATATCTTCCATAACATGGAACATGTAAAAAAAAGTTTGGATCGATTTAAAAATGGGTCGGTCGGAAAGTATTCGGTTTGTAAAAGAAAGCTAACTATGATGTGCTTGTGTTGGTTGGAACATGGCTGAATTCGAACATTTTCAATGAAGAATTTTTGGTCCGAATTTATACCAGATCTATCGTAAGTACAGAGATACTGTTAAGACTGGATACTCCAGTGGTGGTGGGGTTTTAATGGCTGTCAAAATCGGTCTACTTTCGGCAATAACTCAGATACTATTCTTGATCAGCTGTGTGTCTCTATTTGTGGATTTTCTGACACACTTTTTTTATGCGTCAGCAGCTCTGATGATATAAACTTATGCTGCTAGTATAAATATAAATATTAAGTGTAACAATTCCTAGTAAATTTTTTAAAATTTTTGTTTTTTCAAACAAAAAAATTCAATTAAAACCCTGAATGAATTTTTGTATACATCGACTATAATAAATGAAATGAATTGAATGTCTCATATAAAGATTGTATCATTAAGTTGTAAAACTGTTATTTCTCATTGAAATGCACTTTATAAACTAAATAACTGTGATTTTTACTGATATTTAATGAAAGTAAATCTTTGCAATGATTACAGTTGTCCTTTCACAAAAAAACGGTATTGCAATTAAATTAATCGTTCATCGAATGATTTTTGATTACGATTGCATTAATCGTAATTTTGAAAAAGTCGATTCGTTCGACAAAGATCCTCAAAGAATCATTATATAATTAGGCAATCTCTAAACGGTTGCACCACTTTATCTCAGCCATAGCACAACATAATCACTCAATTTTTTTTTGTTGGAAAGGTTGTGAGGAGAAGGGGGGACATGTATACTTTGTTTTTCAATAATAGGCGGTGCCACGCCCCTAAAAAGGAAAAACGTTTTCTTGGCTAAACTAATGGACCGATTTTGATGAAATTTTGTTTGAAGATAGATTGAATTCTAAGAAAGATTTCTAAGAACTCTGATTTCTAAAAAGGGGCGTGGCATCGCCTCAAATGTGAAACAATGCTATCACGGCTGTGCCACTGCACCGATTTTGATGAAATTTGGTATGTAGATAGATTGGATCTTAAGTAAAAATATTTTTTTTTAGTGGGCGGTGCCACGCTTCTTACAGGAAAATACGTCGTTACTACTAAACTAACGGACCGATTTTGATGAAATTTTTTTAGGATATAGACTGAACACTAAAAATTATTTTTAAAAACACAAATTTTTTTAAGGAGGCGTGGCATCGCCCGCAATGGGGAAAAACTGTGTCACGGCTCTGCCACTACACCGATTTTGATTAGGTTTGGTATGTAAGTAGATTGAATCCTGAGTAAAAATATTTTTTTTAGTGGGCGGTGCCACGCCTCTTACAGGAAAATACGTCGTTACTACTAAACTAACAGACCGATTTTGATGAAATTTTGTTAGAATATAGACTGAGCCCTAAAAAAGATTTCTAAAAGCTCAAATTTTTTAACAGGAAAAAGAGTTTTCTCTACTAAGCTAATGTGCCCATTTTGATGGAATTTGGTACAGGGATAGTTTGAACCCTGAGGCAAGCTATTTGCTATTTAAAGTGTACGGTACCAACCCCCAGTAGGAAAATATGTTTTCACAGCTAAGCTAATGAACCGATTTTGATGAATTTGGTATAAAGATAGATTGCGCCCTAAGTAAGAGAAAGAGATAGTGGTAGGGATGTAGCAACATGGTACTATGATCTAAATTTTTGGAGCGATGACAAAAAATTACTCTTTCCAGTTCAGTTTTTGAATACTATATGGGAAGTCCATAAATTACGTGAGTCAAAATAGGGGGGGAGAGGGTCCGGAAAAATCTCACCAAGTCTCACAAAGAGGGAGGGGGGTCAATAAAAATCTCACGTAAACTTTTCGATACAGAGACTAAGCATTATTATAGCAGATTACATTTAAAAATTACAAGTCAAGTCTCATGGATGGGAGGGGGGAGGGGGGGTCCCGTTAGAACTCACCAAATCCCATCAAGGGGTGGAGAGGGGGGGTCCGAATTTTCAAAAATACACCTCACGTAATTAATGGACAGCCCGTAATCGAATCTTAGAGTTGAGACATGCAACAGCTTCTTACTCTTTGTTTGTGAGAGAGTGAGGATTATCTATACATCCATACTTTTTTAACTACCATAACACAACATAATCGCTTAGTTTTTTTTGTTGTAATAGTTATGAAGAGGACCAGTGCAGAATGTGAAGTTTTTGAATAGTAGGCGGAGCCACGCTTTCATCAGGAAAATACGTTTCCACGGTTAAACAAGTGGACTGATGTTGGTGAAATTTGATTTGGAGATAGATTGGAACCTTAAAAAAGGTATTAAAATCTTCAAGTTTATTAAGGAGGCGTGGTATCGCCACTAATGGGAAAGAGCGGTATAACGGCAGTGCCACTACCGATTTTGATGAAATTTGGTATGAAGATAGATTGAATCTTGAGTAAAGATATTTGTTTTGAGTGAACTGTACCACGTCCCTAACAGATGAAATATTTTTACTACTGAGCTAATGGACCGATTTTGATGAGATTCAAAAATAGATTGAACCCTGTGGAAACGCATTTGCTTAAAAATGGAGGGTGTCACCCTTTCCATAGGAAAATATGTTTTAGCAACAAAACTAATGGACCGATTTTGATGAAATTCAATATGGAGATAGATTAAAGATTTTTTTTATGTGGGTGGTGCCACGTTCTTAACATGATTTTGATGAAATTAGGTATGTATATTGAACTCTAAGAAGATATAGATATAGGGATAGGGCAACATTTGAGAATGATTTTTATTTTTAAAAGCGATGACAAAAAAAGCTCTTTCTTATATAAGTTTTTTAATACCAAAAGCATTTTTAATGGTTGAATTTCAACCGCTGGGCGAACTCTAGTTTTCATTAATATTGAATAAAGGTGGTGGGTTGTTTTCCGGCTATTTTCGGTCGAGAAATTCGAATTCGTGGTTACTTTTTCTTAATCTTCTTTTTTTCTTATAAATAATTAAAAAATTGTCGTACAACAATGGAAAAATACCGATTTTTTATTTTAAAATTGCAAAATCCTCTCCTTCTTTCACCGCTGCGCTGCATGTATCTTTTTCAGCTTAACAGAGGTGGTTTTTTTCGAGATCTTACAAAATTAACACCGCATCGAGCTTCCCAGCCGTTTTGAGAAATAGCACTATGTCAGCAAAGCAATGAAGTTCAAGGGCATAACGTTTGCTTCAGATCACTTTCACTTTAATCGTAGTGCGAGAATAATTAAAATTATTACCCCAGGACACATAATTTCTGATGTCAATTGCCCAAGATTTTGTGATTTCGTTAACAATCCACTAACTATCGTGCAGTTAAAAACCAACATTTGTTAAATTATCGACGAGTTACAGCTCGAATTGTACAAGAAAAGTCATCAGAAATTACCTCAAAAGGGTTGAGTTCCACAGAAGATCATGATCATTTGATTGATGTTGCTTTAGTATAGTAAGCGCAAACGGAAGGGGCAGGCAGTAGGCCAGGGCGCTACTCTCATGGGGCGCCAAATTTAAAAAATTAGAAATGTACATTCACTGTTATCGTGGTATTGCGATTTAAATGCAACTCAGTGTTAATTCATTGAAAATTTGAACAGTTCTACTGTCTTTCACACGTCAGAGAAATTAGCTAAGAAATTTTAAGGTACAACGACAAAATAGTTGCACAACTTGAGTGCCAATATGAGATCACACGTTGGAAGTTACCGACTAAATGTTAAATGAAATAGAAAAGAACAAAATTCTTCTTTTAAACATGCGCGGCCAGTGCTTCGATAACAGGTCGAACATGAAATATTGTAGACTTCGTATGCCTTGCTATCCACATATGTACCTAACTAAGTTGTAAATAACGCGTGCAAGTGATCGAAAATTGATTTTTTTGAGTTGATACCGACTGTTTATAACTCTCTGATCGGTTCGACGCAGCGTTGTTCAGTTTTCTTACACAGCATGGGTACAAATTTAACTTTAAAGCCAATAAGACCATCTTGCTGGAAAAACCGAGATGAATCAATTTGACCATTTCGTTAGAATGCAGGTAGAATTTATAACAACCTACTTGAAATAAGTCAAGATTGCACACATGATGCTGACTTAAAACTTGAAGCAGAATGCATCTTATGAAAAATGCATTCTTGCTCGTTTTGCTGCTACATTGACGGGAGAAATTCATGCTGATTAAACGTTTTCCTTAGATCCTCCATAACGTCTCGTAAAAAAAAAACAATGTTTTCATACGAAGCTATAGCTGAGCCAATGTAGGATCCTAAAAGAAAGTTGAAGACAGAATGTGCATATGCAGTGTTTATTAATGTATATCTAACGAAAAGCTAATTTTTAATTAAAAAAAGAAAAAAAAAAGTTTCCCACATCTGCTTAAAATAAAAATATAGCTTTTCGTTAGACTTACATTAATAAAGCGGGTGTAATTTGAGTGCTGACGTAGGCATACTGATGAGGTTTTAAGAATCGAAACATGTGTCTATATTCTAGAGTTGTTCTCTTTTACCTTTGTTGTCAAAGTTTGTTTAATAAATAAAGCATTGTATCAACTTGCAAAATTGCTGCTAAAATAGCTGAAGCTCAATTATCATTTAAAAAACCTGAACCTTGAACCTCAAAACAAAAAACCGAACTATGATCGATCTTCTGGTACTTATTATAACGAAAGACAAAAAAATCCATTTATATTCACACAAACCAAATCACTTTTATTTTTGCCAGTGTCTCGACCACCAAAGTTAACATTTTCACTACTTGAACTCTTTTATGATAACATTTTTCTTTGAATCCATGATATCTTTTCTGCCATATCGGCATATACAAGTACACAGAAATCATCACTGCCATGAAGATATTTACATCCACGAGAAGCAACCAACGTCCTTTTCGATTCATCATTAGAATACGGCCAGCCAAATTTCCATCACGAGGTATGCACAAAGCATTAGATGTTGTGCTCACGTTGTGACCCAGTAATTTGCATTGTTCTAGAGGAGCAATATATACTTCCACTGACTTGGGCACCGTCGAAATTTTTTCATCTACTTCAGAAAGTATCCAACCTGATAAAGTTACAGACTGTCCCAGAATTTGTGAACGATCACGAGGTTCACTCCATAAACAAATCGGTTTTATATATTGTGTGAAACTAAAAATAAATATTTGTTGGAGAAAGTGTTTCACTTAGCATGTACTTGTAACATACCCGACATGATCCTTCATTTGTAGCAATGTTATGCTATTAGCATGGCCTGATATACTGTAATATAATGCAGCTTCTACTTCGCGGGACACAACTCCTTTTTCGATAATATTTCCGAGATCGCAACGTCCGAGATAAACTCTTATTTCGCGTAATGGAATTGTTTTTATGAAGCAACTGGCAGGTATCAAAATACTTCGTGAGGAAACAATCGTCCCAGTGCAAAAGAAAAGCTCACCAGTGAAAAATGTTACAAAAACAGCAGCATGCCAAGGGTGCTCAATGTGAGATTTCGTATTTGGTATTCCACAAATATCTTCAAGAGAGCCTGCAACTGCACGTTCTTCTTGCTTGATGTGATTTTTTAACCATGATTTGTGTTTTGCTACATCGCAATATACAGTATACTCCCGTAAATTGCAACGTCCTTGCTCAATTAATCCAAAAGAAACGATACCTCGTATCAACCATGTTCCATTTCTGAGTATTAGGAGGCCACCACCGGAGTCCCCATGACAGGGCCCAGGGCCATCACGAAATCCAGCACACAGAATGCGAGATGATGTTAATGCATTAAACACCATTCCTGAACGCAAACAAGCTACTGCAGAAACGATATTTACATCAACTTTTTTTGGCGCAATTGACACACTGTTGATTTCATCATTTCTCCAACCGACAACCACAGCAGTTTGGTTAACAATTCGTGATTCATCGGATGGCTCGGTCCATAAACATATTGGTTTGATGAATTTAGTAAAACTAAAAATTTTGAGAGAATTCAAAAAATGAAAAAATTTTGTAATGAAATGTAAAAATTAATTATAAATTTTTTACTGAGTTCAGTACTGTAAGTGCAAAAAATACAAACAAATTACAAGCGCAAAATGCATTAAGTGGAGAAAACATGGACAACTAGCTGCTTATACTTATTAGTTTCTACAACTGCTATATCGTCACCTCAGAGTGTAAGTGTCCTATCAGCAAAAACATGAAACTGAGAAAACAGCGTTTTAAAGTTATTTACTCTGCGATTTGTTATTTAAGGATTACACAGGTCAACACTAGTTTTGGTGCCGACAAGCTCTACTTTTTTTTTAACTAAGGACCTTATACTGATTACATTATTATCAAAAATATCTATTTTGCCTTGTAAAAAAAAAGGCTTACATGAAAAACACTTTACATTATTTAAATAAAAACTTTCTTTTTCGCGACTTTTTCGCGAATGAGGTGTAGTCGAACTATCACGTTGCATCCCCCAGCAATAGTCAGCCATCATATGGCGATCCCATCGGCCTTGGTATCTTTCTTCCATGGTCTTTAGGTCCTGGTGAAACCGCTTCCCTAGTTCTTCGCTATAGGATCCAAGATTGTCTGGGAATTGGTCAAGATGACTGTGAAGGTATTGCACTTTGATTGACAAAAGTATTACATCCGAAGTTATCAAAGTGTTGTGGCATGTCATTTACAATTTCATAGTAATTTTCTGACTTTTGTTGAGTGAGCAATAGCAACTGAACCAAATTTGTTGCCATTGTGTAGAAGGACACACTTAAGACTTCGTTTAGAGTTGTCTATAACGAGACGCCATTCATTTGGATGGTATTTTGAAAGGCCCATTTCGAGAATAAGGCCTTTCACATCCGAACAAAAAACAATATCATTTTCCGATTGAAAAAAGGTAGCAAGTCTTGCTCTCTTGTTTGATAGAACGTCACTTCTGTACCTGACGACAACAAGTTTTTTTCTTTTAATCTAAAAGCCAAAACCTCTACAGATTATCAAATCATTTAATTCTTCTTGGGAAAAAGATTTTGGCTCTGTAGATGGTATTCCTTCGAAATCGCTGTTGCTACTCACTTCATAAATGACTTCTTCAAATGATGATTCACGAATGGAACAATATGCTGGAATAGGTACTTCCTCTGAATGTGGTAAGGGTCTCTAGCAGAGTCTAAGTCTGGATAAATCATTTTTTTAACGTTTACACCATACAAATTAATACAGCAGAAGTAACAATCAACTAAGTGATTTTTTTGTCCTTTCCATTGCATAGGCATTCCGAACCTCACATGGTTTCATTTACCACTAATACACTGTCTCAAGCACATTTTACAAACAATTTGGGGTATCCACGGCTTGTATTCATCCACAATTTTCGACTTAAAGTAAGCATAATAAGCACTTTTTATAAAATCTGTTACAGGTTTTCTGAAATTTTTCACCGTGCATTCACCACAGCGGTAACAAAACACATTTGGATCAATGAGACAACTTCTTCGCGATGAAGACATGATATAAAAATGATTTTATTTTTAGAAATTTATCGATAAAATAGCAAATCATGCACACGGAAGTACTTATTACAGCGAATATTCAAAAGTGACCGTTTATCAAAAATGGCACGTAGGAAAAAAAATTTAAAATATTTTTAATATTGCCAGTACATACTTAATACAAAACCACTAACTATATCTCGGCACCAAATTTTTTTTTCGATTTGTTGACCTGTGTATTTGAAAAAAATTTATTGAAACTTATCTTTGATTTTTCTATAATTAAAATTGTCCGGATTTGTATGAGTTCGGACATTTGCATTCTGAAACTCCACGTAAAAGGTATATTTCGTTTGATCCAAAACGCACAAAAAGTCTTCTTTTTTTATTCGTGAACATGTTTTATGAGGGGCATAGGAAAACGGGTATGTAGAAAAATCTATTCTTAAGTGTTTTGGCTGAACCGTTACGTCACGCGTAGTGCTAACGTTCACGGCACGCTCATGCAAGTGTTATATTTTAGACCAAATCTTCTACACTACTGAGCCGATTTTAACAAACGAAATATCGTTGTTTTCATATTATCAAGAAGAGTATAATAAAGCTATTAGTACTTCAAAAATCTGTTCACAGAGGGCGCTGTATGCAAAAAATAAAATATAATAATTTTATAAGTCACATAATTGAATAAGTCACAAATCATCAATTGGTGCAATAATTTTTTTTTTTTCATCAAATGAGACCTAAGCAGATATAAGAAAGTACAATTCGTACTTCAAAATCCATTTTCGGCCTTTTTGCAACGATTGGGGCCAGAAATTTTTTATCTTGAAACGAGGCCAAATTACTGCCGGGGATACCTTTTCCCCTCTCTTACAAAAGTCCATTCTCACTTTTGACCTGAGAGCTATTGTTTACTATTTAATGTGACTTCAAAGGCAAAAAAAGCTGTTAGGACATTTGCACTCCGAGATTTTATTTTGAAAGCTGCAGTTAGGACATAAAGCATACTGAGATCTTTGGAACGGGAAGAGGCAGCTAAATTTCGATAACACCAAACGAAAGAAAGTATTTTCTTAAGTAAGTTGGCGTGTTCAAAAAATGTTGTCAAAAAGTGCGAGGTGATGATATGGTATCATCAGTAAGCTTTGCTAGCCGACGTTAAAAACACAAGCATACTATATTTTACTTTTTGCATTGACCAGTCAAGAATCATAGCAAAATATAAACATAGTGGGCCATAGTTCTACATTTGTTTCCCTTTATATGCAATTGCATTTGTAACTCTTTTGATACTACACATCGAAATGACGAGCTTGTAATTTTTGTGTTTTTTACACTTACAGTACTGAACAGGAAGCTCAGTAAAAAATTATAAAAAGTTATAATTATAAAGTTATAAATTATGATATGCTCCAAAAACGCAAACAAAGTAAAATTAAGTTTTAATAACACTAGGCGACACCAAAAATGTTCCATGACATTTATTAATTTTTTATGATGTAATTAGTTCCCTTGAGCTCAAAAAAAAATTTTCATCGATTTTTCTCACGGTTAGATTTTTTTTTTAAATTTTTTTTAGTGTATTTTCAGTTTTTTGGCTATATCTCATCCAAGTATGAACTGATTATGTTCAAATAAATTTTGAATAAAAGGTGATAAAATTTTCCACAACTTTTGTAAAAAAATTTTGGTTTTAATGTACAGGTTACGAGATAAAAGCTGACACATTTGAAAAAATGAATTTTTTTAAAATTTGTATCTAATTAAAATAACTTGAAAAATATAAAATACATCAATTAATTTTACCAATTTTTCAGTTTTTTCTTATTTATAGGCTATTTAATCCAGTAGAATTGGTCGTGAAAATGAGAAAAAAAAAAATAATTCGTTGCAGCACTCTGACAACGGAACATTGTTGAACAAGCTCTTTTAAAGAGGACAAAATAAATCGAATCGACAGCAGGTATCCGTGGTGGTGGGGTGCATTTTTAGAGGTCGAACACAGATTTTGACGATTTCTGGCTAAATTCTGCATCCTATCAAAAAAGTTGTGGGAATTAAAAAGATCTACAACTTTTATATTGATAATTTTCACCTTTACCTCAAAATTTTTCGAAAAAATGGCTGAAAACCGGTTTTTTGGCTTTAATTTTTTTTCTTTGACAGAAAAGTTTCTATGAAGCTGAAACTTGGGCAAAAGATACTTTTAAGAGTAACACAAAAGCAGTAATTTTTTCGGACGGAAATATTAAGAGGTTTGTGTTAAATTTAATTTTTAAACCAAAAAAACCGAAATTTTCAACAAAAAATTTTTTAAGTAACATTGTTGTGGGAAATTTTATTACCTTTTTTTCAAAATTTATTTGAACAAAATCGTTTCATATTTGGATGAGATATAGCCAAAAAACTGAAAATACACTAAAAAAAATTTTAAAAAAAACTAACTGTGAGAAAATCCGATCAAAACTTTTTTTGAACTCAAGGGACCTAATTGCATCATAAAAAATTAAGAAAGTTCATGGAACAAAAAAAAATGTCAAAAAAGTCGCTTAGTGTAATTTTAAGGAATATTGTAAATTACAGATAAATTATTGAACTTTTTTACTAATTACCTAACGTGATCCTTCATTACTAAAAGTGCCAGGTCAGCATCAGAATAGCCTGGTCCAGTCCTGTATTCGGGATGTACAATTATACTCTCTATATCACGTGTCGTGTAACCATCCTCCATAAAATTGGTTAAGTCATATCGCCCTAACATCGTAGTAATTTTTTCTGCAGTCAAACTAAACATTTCGAAGCAATGTGCTGCTGACAAGATAATTTTTGATGTAACAAGCGAGCCGCCACAAATAAAACTTATACCCCTGCTCTCCTTTTTATAAATTGCGGTCACCCAAGGATATTCACCACGTGCTATCAATTGGCCGCCGAAAACATGCGGCGTACCACTGTTGATTAGAATTTTTCTATCAACGAGTCCACAAGCCTCATTTGGCGCTTCAGCGAAATGCGGCATGTTAATGTTAGAAGTGTAAACTTGCACGTATCCGTTGATGATTTTTAGAGTATCTTGAAGAGTAAATAGTTTGCTTTCGAGCAGTTCTAAAATAAAACATTCGAAATTAAAAAATTTTATAACTCATCACATTATTACTTTTATTTGTGTTGCATAATTCGTGGTCATTGATAAGAATTCTAAGTAATGTTGGCGCATTATCCATTATAGGGAAATCTACACGGTATGATATTGGTTGCTTCTTTTGCAGTCTTTTGATAACCTCTTGCGAGTTTCCGTCTGGTAAGAGAATACCATGAGAAGATCGCTGAAATAAGTAAATATCATTTTCTAAAAACTTGTTAATAAGAGCTATCTAAATTCAAAATTACCACAAAGTCTGTTTGATAAAATTCCATCTTGACAGTGTCGTCTATCTCCATATGGGGCACTGTAAGCTTACCACCAATATATTTGCCATAGAGCTGATATTGAAAATACTCAGAGCAAAAATCATTCGTGTTTGTGAGACGTGATATCATATCTTTAAGGTAGTCTTCATATTCATAGCAGTGTAAATATTTAAAAAGACTTAGCAGCAAAAGCACGAAATGTGGCGACATTTTAAACATTTAAAGTCTTTTATAAAAAAAATTAAACTTTTTTCACAGTTATGTAATTTAGTTTTACTGATCACTATGGCTGATTTAGTTCATGGAATATATATGAAACAAGCACAAATCTGGTGGTACACAGGTTTTGAATTATTTAAGAACCAAATTCACAGAGCACCGCAAACGAAATGATGCCCGTATTTTTTCATTCTCTGTGGGGATACTAATCTATGGTGCTATAATTTCAAAACCACTAAGAGAAGTCACAACTAAAAAAACATAAGAAATATAATTTATATTTCGCATAGCAAAAACAAAAACAAATTTACAGATTAAAAACGCACAAAATCTTGCGTTTATATAAAAGAACTTAAATACATTTCTTAGAACTTTTGTCAGCAGCGTTGAACTACACTGAGAAGACGATTTGTTTGAGTATAACAAGTTTTATTTGATATTGAGCAACTAAATATATGAGGCGTCCAGTTGCAAGACTGGCGAAGTCCAATAAAATCAAATTTTGAGATATTCTCATAAATCAAAATCTAGACCATATTTTATCTTTCTACTATATTTGTAGATTAAAAAAAAATTTTTTTTGACAGATATATTACATTCTAAATGTATTTTTGATGCAGAGATTACAAAACCGGCCAAGTCCATGAACTTGCTTTCAAAACCGGTCCAACGCCTTGAAATCAAAACCGGCCAAGTCAAAATAATTTTCTCAAAAACAAAGGCAGATGAAGTTTGAAAATTCTGATCGGACGTGTTTTGAGTAAGAAATTTTATAAGTTTCTCGTATTATGTGGGAAATACGTTTACATTTTTCAATGAACATAGATGAAGATAAACTATTTTCGTTGTTTTTCCAAAAGCATGAAAAAGGGACTTGTTCGCTTTCGCAACTGGACGCTTCATATTATTGAAATAAACCTAAAATCCGTGAAAAACTTTCACCACTTATTGGTGCAAATACAATTTGTTTGACCCAAATTTATATTTGATTGCTCTATGTCAAATATGCATTCGTCATAATCAAACAAATCGTTTCCTCAGTGTAAAAAATCAGACAACAAGTGCTGCAAAATTACTATGTTTGTTGTATTTGTGTGCACTCGCACTAGTACGGATATCCTGTTTGTTGCATTATTTAACGGACAAAGAAACCAGAAGGGTACAAGTGGTGAAATTTAAGCTAAAAATACCACCAACAAGTTACCAAAGTTCCTAGGCCAATTGAGTATGCTATTGCTACGATATCTGTAACAAAGTAATACTTACTACTAATAGTGAATACAAAAACTTTAACCTCTTTTTAGTGAGCAATACTTTTGATGCACTTGTACCCCTCTGGTTCTGGAAAATTGCACATTAAAAATAAATAAGTAATTAAACTTTTCTACAAATTGTCTTACCTGCTCCTAAATTTCTTGTATCGTCGCACACTGTAACTCACGGGTTAAAAACCACCTATAGATCATAATTTTTAATGAAATCAAACCAAATTTTGTGAGCGTACATAGGATCACATTTTTAGTAGACTCACAAAGCCTGATTTAAAAAAAAATCGAATTCACCAATCAATAATTCCGTTGATCCATATATAAACCTAAATACTTAGATCCCAAACCCATAAACTCTAAGCCTTAAACCCTTGTAGGACTTATGGGTCGATGGGATTATTGGTTGGTGCATTCGATTGTTTTGAAATGGGTGACCGTTGTTGTGCTGAGTTTGGGAAACAGATTTTGTGTATGCTGATAACGTAGCTGTGACAGCAAACTAGAGGAATATGAGTTGGTAAGGTTCATGGTAATTTCTTCTAAGTTATGGAGGTCTTAGATGGATTCCCCACTTTAAATTCCAGCAATTTTCATATCTTCTATTATTAAACGAGCTAAAATTGTATGTTTATATATTTATTTATATATGTATGGCTGAACTTTATTTCGAAAACGGCTTCAGCGATTTTGATAAAACTTCGGGAGCTCGTGCATATATGAACAAGATTAAGATTGGACTAGGCTTTTAGTTTTTCAAACTTCTAACAGGGGCGTGGTACAGCCCTAAACTTTAATTTTTATAATGTGATAACTCGCAAGCCATTTAAGGTATTGCAACGAAATTTGGTAGACGGATGCAGATCATAAATACCTTAAATAATATAAAAAGTGGGCGAAATCGGAATAGCGGGCGTGTCATATTTCAATAAACTTTGATTCGATATTACTCGAAAACGGCACCAAGGATTTTAATAAAAATTTTAAATTTAATACCGCTGAATGCAGTCATTATAACAAGTTATGCTTTTATACTGGCAAAACTCGTTGAAAGGCGTGGCACAGCCCACAATATTTATAAACATTATAATAAGTGAACTAACAACGCAATCGTTATGAAATTTAACATGTTAAATATACTGGCTATTAGGTATCTTGTAACCAAAAGTGGGCGCAACGACACCTGCGGGCGTGGCACCTTCCGTGCAAGCGAAATCATTTAAATGCTACATTTATTGTTCTATGAGAGTAAAATTTTATAATTTTGGTATAGAGATGTCGGTTACTATAAGTTTTGAAAATAATTCGATTTCGATGGGATTGCATCAGTGGGCGTGGCACCTCCCATACATGCAAAAAATGTTAAGTGTTATATATAGTGTGCTATGGGAGTAATTTTTTTAAAATTTGGCTTAGAGATGTCGGTTACCATAAGCTTTGAAACTAAATGGATTTCGACGGGATTGCATTTGTGGGCGTGGCATCTCCCATATAAGCAAAACACTTTAAATGTTATATTTAGTGTGCTATCGGAGTAATATTCTTTAAATTTGGTGTAGAGGTGTCGGTTACTATAAGCTTTGAAATTATATGAATTTTTATGGGATTTCATTAGTGGGCGTGGCACCTCCCATACAAAATTATAACGTTGATGCCATATTAAGCAAACTGAAGGAGTGATCCTAATAAAACTTGGTCTCAATATATTCAGCCTCATTCAACGAGTTTTTCAACGTCTTTCAACTGCTTCATTATTTTTCAACCTTTTTCAACTTTTCTCAACGATTTTCTACGTTTTTAAAATATTTTCAATGCTTTCAATATTTGATTGACTTTTTCAACCTCATTCAACTTTTTTCGAGTTTTTCAACTTCTTTCAACTGTTTCAACATTTTTCAACCTCTTTCAACTTTTCTCAACATTTCCCAAATTTGTCTGACTTTTTCAACCTCTTTCAACTTTTCTCAACATTTTCCATATTTTTTCGAGTTTTTCAACCTTATTCAACTGTTTCAACATTTTTCAACTTCTTTCAATATTTCTTAACATTTTCCATATTTTTTCGAATTTTTCAACCTTATTCAACTTTTTTCGAGTTATTCAACATTTTTCAACTGTTTCAACTTTTCTCAACATTTTCCATATTTTTTCGAATTTTTCAACCTTATTCAACTTTTTTCGAGTAATTCAACCACTTTCAACTGTTTCAACATTTTTCAACCTCTTTCAACCTTTTTCAACATTTTCCATATATTTTCGAATTTTTCAACCTTGTTCAACTTTTTCCGAACCATTCAAACTCTTTCAACTTTTCCAATATTTTTCAACCTTTTCAACTATTTTCAACACGTTTCATATTTTTTGGACTTTTTCAACCACATTCAAGTTTTTTCGGCTTTTCAACCTCATTCATCTTTTTCCGAGACTTTCAACTTTTTTCGAGCTTTCAACGTTTTCAACATTTTTTAATATTCTATCGAGTTTATCAAACTTTTTCACCTGCTTCAACCTCTCTCAATGTTTTTCAACATTTTTCATATATTCGGCTTTTCAACCATATTCAATATTTTTTAAGTATTTCCGACATCTCATTCAATTGCATTACATTTTTTCGACTTTTTCAGCCTGAAAACGAAAAACCGAACTTTGGTCAGTCTCCTGGTACTATTCTTATTATGTTAAATGACCCGGATGAACAATTTATACAAATTTGGCCCTCTGTATTAACTTGGAAGGTAGCCTACGTGCAAGGAAGAAACAAAAGACTTCCGTAAAAAGGAGAAAATAGGCTTTAAGTTCCCGCTTGCATATGCAAAGGAAAAAAATTGGCCTGCCGTATCAGCTTCTAAATAAAAAAAAAAGAAACTGAAGGAAGATGCAAAATGCCGTTTACATGATTACTAATGAAAAATCGATAAACGAAAATATCGACACATTCAAAATAGATATTTAGTAATTTTGATACATTTGAACGCCGATATTTTGCAAGGTTTTAAAATATTCATAGAGATTTATAAAGAAATGTGCCATGAAAGGAAAAATTTTCAGCAGATCTTGTGATTTTTAGTTTAGGTCCTGATAGCCCGCCTGCGAATGGAAGGTGTAACATTTGTAAATAATATCAAATAAAACAAACTTTGACTTTATAACAGGCCTGCCGTTGATGATGTATTTGCGTAAGAGCTGTTTTTGAGTAGTCCTTATGATAGCTTTCAGTGGTGTTGTCTCTCAAATATTTATGTAAAGTGGTAGGTGTCGTTTTTGAGTAAAGTTTAAACAAAAATTTTAAATTGTTGCAATGCGTCACGCCTACTTTTAATACAATTCAAGATATTTCTGATATGCTGCCGGTTATCAAATTTCATCATAATATTTTGCATGGTTTACAAGATGGGACGTTATAAATACTAAAGCTAAAGGCGGCCCTGAACTTAAAGCTTGAAACCGAGCCAATCTTAATTTTTTTCCACTTCCGGCGAAAATTCAAAGTACTTTATTTTTTGATATTTTATATACATGAAGATTTTGTGCTTTTTTAATCTTGAAAATTTGTTTTTTTTTTTGTTTACTATTTAGAAGTAATATATTTTGTCTCTCTTATGCTTTTGTAGTAGTTTTGTTGTAGCTTCGCTCTGTGGTTTTAAATTTCAAGAATATTATTCCAGTATTCTCATGTTATTCTATTATAAGACGGGAGTTCGCAAGAGGTTATCAATAGACTGCAAAAGAAGCAAACAATATCATACCGTTTAGATTTCTCTGTAGAGAATTATGTGCCAACATCAGTGGCAGATACAAGGGGGTGGGGCTATGGGGGCTGAAGCCCCCCCTGGGAGTAGTAAAAAAATATTTTGATTCAAGAACGTTCATGGAGGATCGAACAAATCAAAGGAGTTCAGGCTTTGATATCTGAAAACCAACTCTTAGCATTTTACACTCATTTGTTTCAGTCACTCTCTGAATTTGTGACCAGGCAAATCACGTGATATTTCTGAAATTCGTAACATGCTAGGTACAGTTTCATCAGAATCAAATTTTTTCTTGAATTCATCTGAAAGAGTACAACTATTGATAGATAAAATTTCCGAACGGAGTCCAGAAACATAAAAATCGTTTAAAAGCATTGTGTGCGACTTAATACGTTGATTCTTTCAGCGAATTATTACTGTTAACTCTTAAACTTTACAAAACTTAGAACAAAGCAAGACACCGAATCGTCTTCAAAAGCGGTCCAACTTTCAGCTTCGATAGCACGCTCCGATTTCCTGGTATCGTTGCATATTCTAAAAATTTTTAATATTCAAGCAAATTATCAACCTGTTTTCACAAATGCGACAAAATGAAACGTCATATGATGATATTTTTAATGAAGCATCTTCAATCGCTGCTGAATTAGACACTTCATTGATTCTTCCCCGCTCGTAAATAAATAAATAATAAAAAAAAAATATACCCAGCACTGAGTGTATATTCACTTTGTCATTCCGTTCTTAAGAAATAAAAACGACTTTATGAAAAATTTTATCCTTCATCATTTATTTTTAGTTTACTTCAAAAAAACTTTATTTCCGAAATGTATGTATGTCCTCTTCGTTTTGTTTTTTAAATTCTCAAAATAAATATTAGAATTTCTGCGACGTTCCGACGCAATTTGACCAACAAATATTCTTAGATTTATCTATTTAGTAATTATTGAAACTATTGCAGCGATTTTAATGAAACTTGGTGATTTGGTGCGCATGTGAACAAAATTAGGATATGGTTATTTTTTGAGTTTTCAAAGTCTCTCACAGGGGCGTGGATATCCCACAATATTTATAAACGTTATATGAAGAGAACTAACAACGTAGTCGATATGAAATTTAACAAGGCAGATGTACTTCCTATAAGGTATCTTCTTACAAAAATTTGGCGCAATAGCAATAGTGGGCGTGGCGATTTTCATACAAGTAAAGTACGTTAAGTGGCATATCTATCGAAATATCTGAGCAATCATACTAAAATTTGATGTAAGAGGTTTGCTTATGGAAAGCTATTTCTGGATTAAAATCGAACTGGATTGTACCAGGGTGTGTGTACCGCCATAAATTTTAAGGTTAATTACGGCAGATATTGCAAATTATACATGCTATTGTGCTAAAATTTAGTAAGCAGATGTTGAACACGAATAAAATTTATTTAATAACCAAAAGTAGACGGAATTGAAGTAGTGGACTTGGGATATTTCGGCTTTTTAATTTCTATTCGATTTTTTTCAACACTTTCCATATTACTTTAACTTTTTTAAATGCATATATCCCATAAGAATTTTTTCGTCTTTTTTAACTTCTTTCAACTGTATTCGTCATTTTCTTTATTTTTTCGACTTTTCATCGATTTTGAATTGTTTCAACATTTTTAACCTATCCAATTCCTTGAGAGTTTTTCAACCGCTTTCAATATTTTTCCGACTTCTTCAATTTTTCAACATTTTTCAGAATTTTTCATATTTTTTCGACTTTTTTAATTTATTTCAACAGTCTTTTGCAACAGTTTCAATACTTTTCAAACTTTTTCAATATTTTTACATTTTTCTCGACTTTTTCAAGCTCTTCAACGTCTTTTGAACATTTATTTAAAAGTTACTTTCAATGCAGTGTTAGGTATGTGAGTTTTGGAATGGCCGAATATTACTAGTTTTAATCTATTTTTATTTCACATTTCTTTCTCAAATGTTTCAGAGCTGCAATATTCTATCCTTATTTGGATCGTATAATTTCATTTTACCCTTAGAGCGTTCTCAAAAGTCCAAGCCTAAATTTAATAGTACTTTGGATTTATCATTTTTGAGAAATATAAGACAATAAAATACCTTTAACGAATTAGTTCCTTCTTCAATTTCATAGTCAATGGCCTATATACGGGAATGAATCAAAATATGGAAATGACCTCTTTTTATTGATTTTTGAATTGCTTTAGCATTTTGTGTCCGATATGAGCAAATATATACTTAAAATATTTGTTAAACAAATAGATTTTCATCCTGAATATTAAAAACATAAAAAAGAAAGGTTTTTGAACTTAAATGGAGCAATTGAAATTTGATGACTTTTTTGAAAAGACCAAAAAAGTCACTTTTTTGGACTTTGACCGCTTGTAACTCCATCAAATCCTATCCGATCCGAAAAGCAAACCGTTAGATAGAAGATAAAATTATTTTTTGAACAGTGTGCAACTGATTTAGGTCGAAAAAAAATTGATAGAAATATGACCAAATAAATGAAAAAAGTGCAGAAAAAAGGGCTTTTTTTGGGAATATCTCGAAAGCGATTCTTAAGAAAAAAAAATGGTTGTCATTTTTGGAATTTACGTCCCAAAATATATAGAAAAAGTTTATTAGAAATCAGATCTTTTTTTGTAAGCTAGTGTTATCAAAACCAAAAAAAAATGAAATCGTTCTTCCAATGCATCACAATTCTACTGCAAGTATTTGCCACAATTCCAGCAGAACAAAGTTTTTCTGTGTTAAAATGATTGAAATCGTATTTAAGGTCTACAATGACAGTAGATCGCTTGAAAGGCTTGGCTTTGGAAAATATTCATAAAGAAATTGAAATTGTTGAATTATTTTGCCAGAAGAAACCTCGCCTTCTTGAAACCATTGACAGGACTACTGATTAGATTGTTGTAATATGCCAAAAAATATAAAAATTGCTCGTTGAAAAATGTGTATTTTCATTTAAAAAAATGTCAATCCCCCCCCCCCCCCCTCACCCCCCTGAAGAAAATCATAGATCCGCCACTGCACACATGTACCTTAAACTAAATTGTATACAACGCGTGCAAGTGATCGACAATTGATGAATGTTTTTTGAGTTGATACCGACAGCTTATAACTCTCTGATTGGTTCGACGCAGAATGGGTACAAATTTAACTTTAAACCACTAAGAACACCTTGATGTGAAAACCAAGATGAGTCTATTTGTCCATTTCGTTACAATGCAGGTAGAATTTATAGCAACCTACTTGAAATAAGTCAAGATTGCACATATGTTGCCGACTCAAGATTGAAGTAGAATGCATCTTACGAAAAATGCAATCTTACTCGTTTTGCTGCAACATTGACGGGAGAAATTGACGCTGAATCAACGTCGCCGTAAAAAAAAAAACACTGTTTTCATACGAAGCTGCAGCTGAGCCAATGTAGGATCGTAAAAGAAAGTTGAAGACAGAATGTGCCTAAGCAGTGTTAGATGCAGCAATATTTTATACATATGAACATTTTGAGCTTAAAATTTTTGGACTTTCTAAATAACACTACAAATTAAAAATTGACATTCGCGAATAGTGTCAACATCTGAAAATGATAGCCACAGCAATGATCCTTTCAAAATTTTTGATGAATTCGCTGTGGCATCTAAGTAAATAGATTAAAAAACTATTTCATTTATAGCATTGGAATTTATATTTCTTCCTAAATTTGTTTGCTCCAATAACGCTATTGAAAACGTAACTTTTTGAAATTAAAATTAATAAAATATTAAATACTGTCAACAATCTCACAAAAAAAGCTTATCCGGTCTGACTATGCTGCCCATAGACAGCGACATTTGTCAAAAAAAAAAAGATTACGATTTAGAGTTTTTAGGTGCAAGCCAGGTTTCATCCAGCACTCTATTGAAAGTCACAAAAATGTTATGTTATACATTTTTTTATTATGGGCGTCAAAATCCGTAACGCCGGCCCTGTCAACAATTGTCTCATTTACTTTACAATTTACTTTACGCGATTCAAAACAATGATTCGTGAAACGTTGATATTGATGGAACTGGACTAGATTGCTCAGTGAGTGTGGCATCTTCCATGCTAACAAAGAGTTGATAGCGTGCCATTTGTAGCCTTATTGTTAATATTTTTAGCCCGTTTAATTTTTTTATCAACATTTATCGACTTTCTTTTCGACTTTTTCAATCTTCGTCAATAATTCAACAATTTTGTTTATATTATCGACTACTACTGTTACTGTATAAAAATAATTCAATTATTTCAACCTCATTCAATTTTTTCGACTTATTCAATCTTATTCAACTTTTTTCATATTTCATTCGTTTTACAGTTTTTTAGTATTTTTGAAATGTTTTGACATTCTTCAACCACTCTTAACTTTTTGCTACCTTTTATATTAAATTAACTTTTCCAACACTTTTCAACTTTTTCCATCCTTTTTTTTAAGCTCCTTTACATTTTTTAAACATTTTCCATATATTTTTTTTCTCTTCAGTCTTTCTCACGATTTCCAACTTTTTTCAACTTGTTCGATTTTTTCAACATCTTTCAGTTTTTTAAATACTTTCCATATATTTTCGACTTATTCAACCTCATTTCAACATTATGCATATTTATTCGATTTGTTCATCTTCAAAACGAAAAGCCGATCTATGATCGGTCTCCTGGAACTTATTATAACGAAGACAAAAAAATGCATTTATTGTTACACAAATCAAATAACTTTTATTTTTTCCAGTGTTTCGACCACCAAAAATAACATTTTGACTACCTTAACTCCTTTATGACAACATGTTTCTTTGAATCCACGACATCAGTTCTGCTATATCGGCATATTCAAATACACAGAAATTCTTATTATAATGAAGAAATTTACATTCACCGAGAAGCAACCAACGTCCATTTCGATTCATCATTATAATACGGGGATACGAATCTGTATCATGAGGTATGCACAAAACATTAGATGTTGAGCTAACGTTATGACCCAGTTCTTCGCATTTCTCTAAAGAAGCAACATTTACTTCTACAGTCTTGGGCAACGTCGAAATTTCTTTAAGTATGTTACTACTTATCCATCCTGATAAAGTAACAGAAAATCCCAGAATTTGAGAATGATCAAGCGACTCACTCCATAGACAAATCGGTTTTATATGTATATTGTGTAAAACTAAAAATAAATATTTGTTAGAGAAAGTATTTCACTTAGCATGTAGTTGTAACATACCCGACAGGATCTTTCAATTGCAGCAATATCATAGTCTCAAAATCTGATATATTGTAATATACTACAGCTTCTACTTCGCGGGAAACAACTCCTTTTTCGTTACTATTTCCGAGATCGTAACGTCCGAGATAAACTCTTATGAAGCGAAATTGACTTGCAATGAGCTCGTTACGGCCAAACATCAAAATACTTCGTGAAGAAACAATCGTCCCAGTGCAAAGGAAAGCCTCACCAGTGACATATTTTTTATAAATAGCAACATTCCAAGGGTGTTCAATGCGAAACTCCGTACTTGATATTCCACACATATCTTTGAGAGAGCCTGTAATTGAATTTTCTCTATCAACGAGTCCATAAGACTCATTTGGCGCTTCAGGGAAATGCAGCACGTTGATGTTAGAAGTGTAAACTTGCACGGATCCGTTGATGATTTTGAGAGTATACCGAAAAGTTAATATTTTGCCATGGTAATCTAAAATAAAACATTCAAAATTAAAAATTTTTATAACTCATCAAATTATTACTTTTAGTTGTGTTGCATAATTCGTGGTCATTGATAAAAATTCTGAGTAATGTTGGCGCAGCAACCGCTGCAGGGAAATCTACACGGAATGATATTGGTTGCTTCTTTTGCAGTCTTTTGATAACCTCTTGTGAACTCCCGTCCGGTAAGAAAATATAATGAGAAGACTGAAATAAAACTCATTCGATAAAAACTTGATAGTAAGAGGAATCTTAGTCAAAAATTACTTTAAGTCTGCTTAGTTGAAATTCCATCTTGACATTGTCGTCTATCTCCATATGGGGCACTGTAAGGTTACCACCAATAAATTCGCCATAGAGCTGATATTGAAAATACTCAGAGCAAGAAAGCGTCTTGTTTAACAGGCGTGATATCATTTCTTTACGATAGTCTTCAACTTCATCGCAGTTTACATATTTTAAAAGGCTAAGCAGCAAAAGCACGAAATGTGGCGATATTTTAAACATTATAAGTCTTTTATTCAAAAAAATAAAACTTTTTTCACAGATATGTAATTTCGTTTTACTGATCACTATCGCTGATTTAGTTCATGGAATATATATATATATATATATACGAAACAAGTACAGTTCTGGTGGTACACAGGTTTTGAATTATTTAAGAACCGAATTCACAGAGCACCGCAAACGAAATGATGCCCGTATTTTTTCATTCTCTGTGGGGATCCTAATCTAGGGTGCTATAAACTTAAGACCAATGAGAGAAAACACAACGAAAAAAACATAAGAAATATAAATTATATTTCGTCTAGTAAGAAAAAAACACCCAAATTTACAGATAAGAACAGCGCGAAATCTTGCGTTTATAAAAAATAACTTAAATACATTTCTTCGAACTTTTGTCGGCAGCGTTGACCTACACTGAGAAGAAGATTTGTTTGAATATAACAACTTTTATTTGATATAGAGCAACTAAATCGGTTATTGAAACAAACCTAAAGTCCTTTAACCAACATACACTAATTTTTGGTGCAAATACAAGGTGTTTGACCCAAATTAATATTTCATTGCTTGATGTCAAATATGCTTTCGTCAGAATCAAACAAATCGTTTTCTCAGTGTAAGAAATCAGACAACAAATGCCTGATGCCGGATTGCTGCAAAATTAAAATGTTTGTTGTATCTGTGTGCGCTCGCACTAGTGCGGATATCCTGTTTGTTGTATTATTTAACGGAAAAAGAAACCAGAGGGGTACAAGTGGTGAAATTTAAGCTAAAAATACCACCAACAAGTTATCAAAGTTCCTAGGCCCATTGAATATGCTATTGCTACTATATCTGTGACAAAGTAGTACTTACTACTAATACTGAATACAAGAACTTTAACCTCTTTTTAATGAGCAATACTTTTGATGCACTTGTACCCCTTTGGTTCTTGGTTTTGAGGAACATTGTGCATTAGAAATAAATAATAAAACTATTCTGCACATTGTCTTAACTGCTCCTTAATTTCTTGTAGCGCCAGGTCGGCATCAGAAAGTCCTCATTTGGCTCTTTAGCGAAATTCGGTATATCGATGTTATAATTGAAAACCTGCGAAAATTCGTTCATAATGTGCAGAATATGTTGGACGATAAGTATTTCCAATTTTGGCTCATTTTTCTACCAGAAGAGACCTCATTGTCCGAATCATAGACCTTGTCATATAATCTCTAGGCTGAATTCAGCTGATTAGTGAGAACATGATATTTTAATGATTAATCTAAAATTCGTTTCTGCATAATTCTTCTTTAAAAGTGAAATTGGGTAGCAGCTATTGACTAAAATCGCACGTATATTCATATGGGCGACCGTTGAAGTGCTGACTATGCTGATAACGTAGCTGTGACAGCAAACTGGAGTAATATGAGTTGGTAAGGCTTATGGTGATTTCTTCTAAGCGATTGTTTCTCCAGCTGTATGGCATATTGCGCCATCCTGTTGAAGCCAGAGGTCGGCTACAACCAATATCCTGAATTGTTGACAACAAAAATTCATTGATTACTGCTCTGTAGTGAGCATCATGCACCATGACCGTAACATGGGCTGCATCCACATTTTCGAAGAAATACGGTCCGATGTGCCTCCTGCCCATGAACCACACCAAACAGTTAGTGCTTCACCGATACGAGAACGATATGATAATTCAAAATTTTTCGTATCGTCCTCGTAGTAGCGCCAAGCTTATCGTCTCCTACGAGACATTTTTGATCTGTATCGTTATCGCCTCGTTCTCGTCTCGTTATCTCCGATATTTCTCGATTATTCTCGTTTACTTGTTTTAGAATTATCTTGTCAAACTAAAATTAAATGCAACCGTGAAAAAGGCTCCAGCGCAGTCAAGAATAAACAAATCAAAAATTCATCATGCTTATTTTGATGGGAGACGAAGGAGAATTAACGCAGGAACAGAACTGGAACGTGAGTTTTATCTTCAGTGTCAAATCGCACCAAAAAATAGAATTTTCTAGTGTTTTTGTAAAAACAATTGGTGCGAAATATACGCGTTCAATGTTCTAAACTTTTATCGTAAGATAAACACTTGACAAACACTACATTATCACCGAGAACAAGATATCGGCCAGACCTTTTCTCGCTCTCGCCCTCGGTCATACGAGAAATAATTTTTTTACTATCGTTTCGTTATCGTTATCGGGACCGAGAAGATATCGAGAACGATATTTATCGGTTTTCAGTGAAGCATTACAAACAGTTCATTTATCGGGATACATTGGAAGCTCTTGGATTGCTTCCAATAATAGATCCATTTAAAATTAATGTAAGGCCCATAAACCGAAATTAAAACGTTCACCAATATCAGTCAATACAAGCTGTATTTTATGGGCCTTCGGTCCAAGATCACATCTCAAGATACGCCACAATGATCCATAAGAGATGCCCAAAGCCTGAGATCGGCAACGAATCGATTGTTCACGGTTTTCACGAACACTAACTGCTACTGCGGATATATTCTCAAAATTACGGGCTGTATGCACTCTGGTTGAATGATGAATGTCCAATAGTGTAAAATTGGTTCGAAATTTAGTGATGGTGTTACGAATAGTGCGCTCAGTTGATGTTGAAGAACTCTATAACATTCTCTAACTGATGACTGATTTTGGTAGTAAGTTTCCACAATTAATAAACTATGTTCAGGATTAAGTCTATTCATGATTGAGTTGTATTGAATACTGGACACAAACGTCATATGGACAAGCTATTTGATACATGACAGCTGTAAAAACAACCCAGTTGGAAAAGATCACCCTTTACAAATCAACCCTGAATATGATGGAATAATTTAGTGGTGTTATTGTTGACACAAAAATCCGCTCGAAGAATTTATTGCGAGAATTTATTCACTTCTTTGGACTTGGCTGAAGAATTGCGTAAATTGTAGTCAATAGTGAACCAGTTTCGTTGTGTTCTTATGTACCAAATAAGAACAAAGCCGTCATTTTGCTGTCCACCGAGCATTATGCGTCCAACGTCGACAATGCGTTCAAAAAGAAGCCTTACCAAATTTTAGATTACAACGAAAACAAGGCAGGTGTTGATACGATGGACCAGATGCTCACAGGCAACTCCTGCAAGCGTGGTACAAGCCGCTGGCCACTAGCCATGTTCGATAACATATTGGATGTTGCTGAGGCATTCGCACCATCACACAAAACGGACAAACGTCGCGTGTTCCTGACGCTTCTGACGTCGCAATTGCTGACCGCTCACATGAATAATAAAGTTATGATTGGCCACGTACACTGCCAACCACCTATCAGTACAGCTATGGCAAAACTCAAAGTGTTTGTAAGTATTTGCAAATAAACAAGAGCGCCAGGTACCTCCGCAGAATCAGTGCAGAAAACACAGAAATACTGTGGTGCAGAACAAGAAACTGCGCAAAACATTTTTATACTGTGAAAAATGCATAAAATACATGTACCTTGAACATGGGTCCATGAAGAAAATAAGCTTATGCTCCGGCTGTGCTTCAGCAGGAGCAGAATAAATATAACATATCAAATCAACACATGTTACCTCACAATTCATGTATATTTCTTTGTGACCTTAAATAAATGAGGTAAAAATTTGAATTTGTCATCCAAAAAAAAAACAGTTTTTTTTCTTGACTATGCCCATTGAGCAAACAAAAAAATTCTTAAACATATATTTAAAAATGTATCTAAAAAAAAACAGAACAAACATGTGACATACATACATAAATCTACATACACTACGCAACTTGTGCCATGAGCTATTGATTAATCTTTTTAAAAATAGTTTCAAACAAAACTGTATTATTGCATTTTTCCATTATGTAACAAAAAGTGGGGGTGTATCTAAACTTTTGTCGGTCGCTGTATATTTAAGTATGTGGTAGGTGTTTATCAAAAACTATTCTAAAGAATTTGATTGCGAAATGAGTGAACCCTAAATGTGAAATATAATTTATGATTACACTTCGTATGAAACATTTCCGGTGGTCTAGATTATGACTTGTGGAATATAGGCACAAGTGCCGAAATTAGTTCAATAGAATGTCACTTTAGCTTGATATGTGAAGTACAATTTTCCAGTTTGCGATTGTGCGTCACTTGAAAAATTTGTTTAATTTACTTTTAGCTCGAATTCGTTTTAATTTATGGGTCACACAAAGACTTGGATGTAAGGTTTTATTATAACACTAAAGCCTCACACTATACAGATAAATTTCAAAATATATGGGATGAATGAAGATTACTGTCTAAAATTTATCGATGGAAAGGACGAGGACACATTCAACTTAAAAAATTTTTAAATTCCTTTACTTAATTTACAACATGAAATCAAAAGAGCTTCCAACAAATTCCTCAATTTGCTCTTTCACTTAATTCTTTTTCTCAAATTATACGCGATCATGCAAAAATCCCAAAATGCTGATAAGAATAAGTAGCGTTCAGTATACAGTGATATGGTGACAATTATTATCATATTGTAGCGAAATTTGGTTTATGTTAGAAGACTCTTGAAATAAATACCAACGAAAGAAACTAAACGATACTAGTTAGCATACACCATCTAGCGTAATGGTGTAAAAATAATAAACCGAACAGACGCTGCAGTACACTATTAAAGTCAATAACATAGAGACATCTAGATTGTGAAATTCATACAACGTACAACGCCATCTAACATTCTGGATAATTGTGAGCTCAACGTCAGTGCGCCATGCTGGTGAATTGTGGATAGTGGTAGAATGCACGCTACAAAGTAGCACTGGTGGGTTGTAGATAATGGTAGAATATACGCCACTTAGAAGGTACTGGATTATTCGAGAGAGTGATGACTGCAGTATAAAAGGGTTGTCATCTGAGCTGAGTGACACAGTTGAGTTAGAACAGCGAAGCAATAAGCAATAAAGTGAATACAGTGTGATCCGTAGTAGAACAAAACTGTTTTCTATACAGTGTTAAATTAATATTAGAATTTGAACGTTAATAAAATAAACCATTTTATAACTAAATAAGTTTGTGTGTTTTTAATTGTTACACAATCCAGTGATCGAACTCAGAAAAGTGTGAGAGATCGAAATTATCGTCAAAGAGACAGAAATTTCGTAACAATTGGTGTCAGAAGTGGGATTGTGTAAAAAGAATTAACAATCAATTAAAAAAAAAAATAAATAAAAATGGTTAAGTTTGACGAACTAAAAGTGGATCAACTGAAGAAGGAGTTGCACCAGCTGAGTCTGCAATCTACTGGTGGAAAGGTGGAGTTACAGAAACGCTTACGGCAGGCTCTTGAGGCTCAAGGTGTAAACCTGGAAGAGCATGAATTTTATAGTGATGTATCAGAATCAGCAGCGAAAGTAGAAGAAGCTTCTGGATCAGCGGCAAGCGGTGAAGTTGTAGATATGTCAAAGTTCGAGAAAATGTTAATGGCAATGACAAGCAATATCCAGGCCGTTCGGGAAGAAATTGATCAGAACGCGCTGCAGATCCATGCGGTTCAGGAAAAAATAGACGAAAAGTTATGTCAAAATGCACTGCAAATAGACGAAAAGTTAAGTCAAAATGCACTGCAAATAGACCAAAAGTTAAGTCAGAACGCGACGCAGATCCACGCAATGAATCAAAACATTGAAGCTGTTCGAACGGAGGTTGCCAAAATGGTAGATGGCCTCGATGCAAAAATGACTGAATTACGAGATGACGTTGAATCATTCAAGGAAGAAGTTCAAAATAATCTTGAAAAAGTTCAAAATAATTTTGAAGACGTTAATAAAAGGATTCAACAGTTGGAAATAAGTGAACCAACCACTCAAGTTATAAGAGAAATCAGCGCAGAGAGGCTTAAGGCACCCTCATTCGATGGAACAACGCTATTCAGTGTTTTCAAGCTCCAGTTCGAAACAACATCTGGTCACAACCGTTGGGATAACGAAAGCGCAGCTGCAGCGCTAATTGTGGCATTAAAAGGCGCAGCTGCAGAAGTATTGCAAACGGTTCCAGTTGCGGAGCAGAAAAATTACAAGGTGGTGATGGATGCCTTACAGCGAAAATATGGCAGTGACCACATGAAGCAGATTCACAGATTGGAGTTAAAAAGTCGTATCCAGAAATCTGGTGAGTCCTTGCAGGAGTATGCTGCGGATATTGAGCGATTGGCACACCTTTCCTATCCTGACGAGTTAAGTGTCGTAGCAGAAAAATTCAAAATAGAGGCGTTTATTGACGGCATACGTGACTCAGAAACAAAACGCGAGACAATGAGGAGCCCATCACTGAAAACTCGTGGGATGGAGGTGGAGGTTGAAAAGAAAAATTCATCGTTCACCAGCGGTAGCTTCAGCGGAAAATGCTACAACTGTGGTAAACAGGGACACATGGCACGTGACTGCAAATCACGTCGGAAACGATCTGCATCACGTTCACCAAGAAGAAAAATTGGAAATAGGGTGAACGATGGCGAAAATGGTAGCGAGCAGCAGTCGTTAAACTAAAGAGAGTCAGTACAGCGGGGCATGAGCTGACTCTTACAGATGATTGCCCCATAGTCTTGGTTTCGAAGCTCTGCCAAAATTCCAACAGCCTTACCATCGGTGGAAAAATCAACGAAAGACCATGTGAGCTTACTTTTGATACAGGCGCATCGCACTCAATTGTGAGGAGAGACTTATTTGATAGACGACGAGTAACGCCGTTAAATGGTATCGAATTGAGAACAGCGACAGGAGAAATTGCGCAAATAGTAGGAAAAGTTACAGCGAGTATTCTCATCGGCAACAAAACTGTGGAACATAATTTTATTGTTGCAAACATCACCGATGAGGTTATCATTGGCGTGGACTTCATGATTCGACACGGGTTCACTTTGGATCTTAAGAAAAAAAAACGTTAAGGTATGCCAATGTAGAGTTGCCTTTAGACATTGGCTGTGGACAAAAATTATTAATTGCAAGAGTATACATAAGTGAGCGCTGTCGAATTGAACCCAATACCGAAGAAATTATTTGGGCCACAACAAATGAAGACTGTGGGACAAGCCATCTGTGGGTAGTGGAAGCAGATAAGAAAAATGTAAAGAAAGACCTGATTATTGGAAAGACCCAAACAGACAAAAAAATACCGGTGCGAATTTTGAATCCAACAAATAAGCCGAAATGGATGCAAAAAGGTGAACTTATAGCGCAATGTGAGAAAGTTACGGCTGTGGTAAATTGTGAAAATAACCAGCAGAACACACAAGGCCCAACTTTAACGAAATCGTCGGCCATGGAAGTATTGACGAAAGAATGGACGAAAGAGTTGTCTGCCCAGAACAAAAATAAAGCAAAAAGGCTTCTGCAAAAACATTGGCGGATATTTGCGTCCAAAGGAGAAAATAATGGCCGAACATCAGTTGTCAAACATCGCATTGATACAGGTGATTTGCAGCCGATTCGTCAACCTCCAAGGAGGCTAGCACTCGCTAAGAGAGAAGAAGTGACGGGCCTTATAGAAGATATGGCGCGAGAAAATGTCATTGCACCATCAGAAAGCCCATGGAGTTCACCGGTAGTACTTGTGAAGAAAAAGGATGGAAGTATGCGATTCTGTGTGGATTACAGAAAATTGAATGACGTCACTAAAAAAGACAGCTACCCGTTACCCAGAATCGATGATACACTGGATACGTTATCTGGAGCAACATAGTTTTCCACCCTGGACTTACAAAGTGGATATTGGCAGGTGGAAATAGATGAAAAAGACAAAGAGAAAACTGCCTTTAGTATTGGGAATGGTCTATGGCAGTTCAACGTCATGCCGTTTGGTCTTTGTAACGCTCCAGCTACGTTTGAGCGATTAATGGAACGAGTTCTCAAAGGACTACATTGGAAGACTTGTCTAGTGTATCTCGATGACAAAATCATCATGGGTAAAGATTTTGATGACCACTTGAAAAATCTGGAGGAAGGGTTTGAGCGCTTGGAGGCAGCTGGACTAAAACTAAGTGCGAAAAAGTGCTCACTTTTCCAGCGTGAAGTCAAATATCTGGGGCACAAGGTTACGTCAGAAGGAATACACACAGATGAAGATAAAATAAAAGCTGTGAAAAATTGGCCACGACCATCTAATCTTCATGAGTTGCGAAGTTTTCTGGGTCTATGCACTTATTACAGACGCTTTGTTCCTGGTTTCGCAAATTTTGCAGGCAGTCTACATGAGCTGACACAGAAAAATCGAAAATTCGAATGGAGTGGGGCACAGGAAACTGCATTCCAAAAACTGAAAGAATTACTGTCCACAGCGCCAATACTCGCGTACCCAATACCCGGCAAAGAATTTGTATTGGACACCGATGCGAGTGGCCATGGTATTGGAGGAGCTTTGTCCCAAATCATCAATGGTCAAGAAAAAGTCGTCGCATATTTCAGCAAAATTCTGTCGAAACCTGAGAGGAATTATTGCGTAACTCGGAGAGAGTTACTGGCAGCAATGGAATGCGTGAAACACTTCCATAAGTACTTATATGGACAGCACTTTCTCCTGAGGACAGACCATGCGGCATTAAGGTGGCTACTTCAATTCAAGGATCCTGAAGGTCAAATCGCACGGTGGATAGAACGCTTGCAGAGCTATGATTTCACCATAGAGCATCGCAAAGGAAGCCAGCATGGAAATGCGGATGCACTTTCCCGTCGTCCATGTAAAATTGAATGCGGTCATTGTTCGCGAACAGAAAATAAAGCTGGAACAATTGATGTGCGCCTTTTGAACGTTTTGCCTGAAGAAAAGTGGACACAAGAGGAGGTAAAACGGGACCAGCGCAATGATACAGATTTGGCAACTATAATTAAGTATAAGGAGCTGGGTAGGAAACCGGCGTGGCTAGAAATTTCAAATGAAAGCCAAATCTGTAAAGCATACTGGGCGCAATGGCAAAGTTTGGAGTTGCATGATGGTTGTGTCTACCGAATATGGGAAAGCGAGGATGGTAAAATTCGCTCAAAACTGCTGGTTATTCCAAAGGCCAAATTTAAGGAAATAATCGAGGATTATCACAATGGATCGAGTGGTGGACATCTGGGCATAACGAAAACCACAGAGAAAATAAAGAAACGGTTTTATTGGGTAGGATGCCAAGAATCAGTTGCTGACTGGATCCGCCGTTGTGACCAATGTGCAATTGCTAAAGGACCAAGGCAACGCACCCGGAGAAAAATGCATCAGTATAACGTTGGAGCTCCCTTTGAGAGGATAGCCATGGATATAGCGGGACCTTTTCCAATCAGCAATGCAGGAAATAAATACATCCTTGTGGTAATTGATTATTTCAGTAAGTGGCCAGAAGTATATCCCATTCCCAATCAAGAAGCAAAAACAGTGGCAGACATTTTCATCAAAAATTGGATTTGCCGATATGGAGCTCCACTTGAGTTGCATTCCGACCAAGGACGAAATTTTGAGTCGACACTTTTTAAGGAGGTTTGTGACATGCTTGGAATACAGAAGACACGCACCACAGCTTTGCATCCTCAGTCCGATGGCATGGTCGAAAGGTTCAACCGTACTCTAGAGGAGCATTTAAAAAAGGTTGTTGATAAAGGACAAAAAGATTGGGATGATCATCTACCAATGTTTCTGATGGCTTATCGGTCGGCAATACACGATACCACTACAGTCACGCCAGCAAAAGCCATTTTTGGTACGGACTTAAGGCTTCCAGCAGATTTGAAGTACGGAGTAAATGTTGTCCCAGAAACGACCCATGCTGACGATTACATGTCGCGGAAAAGAGAAGAATTAGCAGATATACACGAGCTTATCAGGAGACGTACTCAGTTGGCTAGCGACAAGATGAAAGCTCGGTATGACCTGCGAGCAAATACTGAAGGGTTCAAAGAAGGTCAACTAGTGCTGCTACATAACCCACAACGAAAACGAGGCTTGTCTCCTAAATTACAGACTCATTGGGAGGGACCTTACCGGATCGTCACAAGGATTAATGATGTTGTGTATCGAATTCAAAAATACCCCGGGAACAAAAGTAAATTAAAGGTAGTCCACATCGAAAGGCTGGCACCTTATACTAGGAACGGAGAGACTCTTGTTAGGGACGAACAAGTTTAAGCGGAGGGCAGTGTAGCGAAATTTGGTTTATGCTAGAAGACTCTTGAAATAAATACCAACGAAAGAAACTGAACGATACTAGCTAGCATACACCATCTAGCGTAATGGTGTAAAAATAATAAACCGAACAGACGCTGCAGTACACTATTAAAGTCAATAACATAGAGACATATAGATTGTGAAATTCATACAACGTACAACGCTGGATAATTGTGAGCTCAACGTCAGTGCGCCATGCTGGTGAATTGTGGTGAATTGTGGATAGTGGTAGAATGCACGCTACAAAGTAGCACTGGTGGGTTGTAGATAATGGTAGAATATACGCCACTTAGAAGGTACTGGATTATTCGAGAGAGTGATGACTGCAGTATAAAAGGATTGTCATCTGAGCTGAGTGACACAGTTGAGTTAGAACAGCGAAGCAATAAGCAATAAAGTGAATACAGTGTGATCCGTAGTAGAACAAAACAGTTTTCTATACAGTGTTAAATTAATATTAGAATTTGAACGTTAATAAAATAAACCATTTTATAACTAAATAAGTTTGTGTGTTTTTAATTGTTACACAATCCAGTGATCGAACTCAGAAAAGTGTGAGAGATCGAAATTATCGTCAAAGAGACAGAAATTTCGTAACAATATGTTTTGAAGTAGAGTGACTGTACTCAATTATAATATTTATGCTAACCTTGAACTTATTCACATTCCATTTAGTCAATTTGAATATAATTTCAATTACATAATATTAATTCAGTTCTAAGCCAAAACTAACAATTATAAGTCATAGATCATAAAATTTATTTTTCCTTAACTAGCTAAAATATTGACACATATTTTCTTTCCTTTATTCGTTCTATTATACTAACATTCTGTATTATGTTCAACACCGGCTTCGTCAGCCACAGCGCTTTTACATTAAACTTCATTGCATACTTCACAAGTTCTTTAGTTTGGCCTAGGAAAAACAAGATTCTCTTAAAACTGGTGTGGACTGTAACATTAATAAAGACTTTTTCCATAAAGACTTGTAGATTTTAACATTAAATATAACAAGACGTGTGTGAGATATCAACCAATTTTTTTTTGTTTTATTTAAAATGAACTTATCACCGTGTCTTCACTGAGTGGCGCGCATTTCGATAACTCTGGCGCATAGATTACACTGAATTTGAGCGATAGCATGGGCTATGTTGATTTTGAGGGCACCGGTCGTTTGCGGCTTATCTATATATTAATACGTGAACATCGAAACTTATGGTACACTTTTATATTATTTAGTATAATGACAGATGAATCAAACTTATATCATTGGAAAGGTACTGTTCCATTTCATAAGTAAATTTCCTTTTGCAATTTCAAAAGAAAGAATAATATGGGAATTATTTACTTCTTCGCCGTAGAGTTTAAGTTTTGGCACAGGAAGCGTTACGATTCATTTCCGGAATACCGCTGCTAACGAATCGGGTAGAAAGGTCAAGAGATTGGTAGGGATAATTTGTGGCGTCGAAATCAAAATGTGAATAGACCACGTAATTGAAATAATGTAGCACCAATATAAATTGATAATAATTATTATATTGTTGTTTTGAGATTCATTTTAATGTGCATTGAATGCAATTCCAAAGATGAGTTGAGAGGAAGTGAGGTGATGTGATGTGATAGGAGGTGATGTAAGGAGATGCAGATGAGGTGTAGCGATAAGTGAAACTAAATAAGATCATAGTCAATGGAAAAAGACGTTTTGTTCATCATAGGTTGGCACATTCCTTCCAAGGTTAAAAACTTTGTGTGAGCAGTCGTAATTCGACCACAGGCGATACTAGCTAGCATAGATCTGCGACCGGTGGACAATTCCAGTCACGTATGAGTGAGATAGCCATGCCGTCAAATAGCTCGTGCAGAACATCCATTGTGGTATGGGTTGTGTGGCACGTGACGCCGTCCTATTAGAAACACAGGTCGTTCACTTCCATATCATTCAGCTTGGGTCAAAAAAAATTGCTAATCATCGATCGGTAGCACTTTCCGTTGATAGTGATGATGGCGTTTTCGAAGTACGGACCGATGATGCCGCTGGTTAATAATCGAATTTTGATTGTTGACGCATCTAAAAATGAGAGTCGTCATTGAAGATGATTTTTTCCTGAAATCAGGGTTCGCTTCTGAATCATAATAAAGTTTTATCATTCGCAGGTGCTGCTCGACCCTGTATCTTGCCATGGTGATTTGTCTTTAGTGAGCAGATTTTTTGTGCTCTTGTTAGTAGGATGTCACGAATAATAAAAATATATGAAAAAATTGCTCGGGTTTGAACCACTCTTTTTTTTAATGTCTTCGCAAAAGTGCAATTTTATAATTTAACTAGCATTACCCTGTACGCTTCGGTTCACCTTAAATAAAAAATTTCGCACCCAAAATAAAATGTTTATAACCTAAGCTGTGCCATTTAATATAAAACACGTGGTGTAAATTCTTTGAGAATCGATTAAGCGATTTTCCAGAAAATTATATTAAAAAATATTTTCGTATGAGGGCCAACCTAAATAAGGGCCTTGTAGCCTAAGCTATGCCTCTTAACGTTTGAGGAACATTGCGCATTAGAGATACATAAATAATAAAACTTTTCTACACATTGTCTTGCCTGCTCCTTAATTTCTACAGCGAAATTCGGTATATTGATGTTATAAGTGAAAACCTACGAAGATTCGTTCATAATGTTCAGAGTATGTTGGACGATAAGCATTTCCAATTATGGCTCATTTTTCTACTAGACGAGCATCCATTATACGAATCATAGACCTTGTCATATAATCTCTAGGCTCAATTCAACTGATTAGTGATAGCATGTTAGTTTAAAGGTCTAGTCTAGTGTAATTCTTTTTTTTTATTTTTTTGTTTCTGAATAATTCTCATTTAAAAGTAAAAGTGGGATAGCTATGGCAGTTATAGACTAAAATCGCACGTATTTTCTTCTGGGCGACCGCTGTCGTGCTGACTTTGGGAAACAGATTCTGTGTATGCTGATATAGTAGCTGTGACAGCAAACTAGAGTAATATGAGTTGGAAAGCTTGGTAATTTCTTCTAAATTATGTAGGTCTTAGATGGATTCCCCCCTTAAATTCCGGATATGCTTGTAGGTCAAAGCTCACAATAGTCTGAGTCGGAAACATTAATGATGAACAGGGCCGTAAGCCAGAGCCTGGGATCGGGGGCGAAATGAATAGCAAAGGGACACGCTTGAGGGCTTTCATTTCTTACTAAACGGTAAGGGGCTTGATATGAGATATGAAGTGAAGGAAAACCCCTATTTCCATGTTCTTGAATGCTGTTCCAAAACCACTCAATTATTATTTGCTTATAGAAATACATATGTATTCAGCCAAATTAATTAATCTAAAATTTGAGTGCCAATCATTAATTTTATTTTAAATTTATTCATAGTATTTATAATTTGCAGCATGTTTATTTAATTTAGTAAATAAATAATATCAGGGCTACCGGCATCATAAGTTGAATTTCAACCATTTGCGAAAAATATTTAACACGAGCCTGTAACGTCAGACGAAAAATGAATGACAGTTGTGAGAAGGCTCACAACAATAGTTCCGAATCCAAGCACGCAATCCAAGCAAAAATAGTTGGACCACAGCTACAACAGAAATTTTGATGGATTAATTTAGCATGTAACCAGTTTTAGCTTTTTGACTTAAGGTCGAAAAGGTTTATGATGTGCAAGTAAAATTTATTTATTTTTTTAAGTGATGCTTCTTAGTATCTACAGTGACCGATAAAAGTCTAGAACACCCCCACTTTTTGCTTGATCGTGAATCTGAAAGCTTAATGGAAAAATATATTGATACAATTTTGTTTGAAACCCTTTTTCAATGATAATGAGTAAAAAAAAAAGTTCTTCCACATAAATTTAAAAATATATCTAAAAAAAACGCAAAAAAACGAGTGACATATATAAGACTACATACACTACGCAACTTATGCCTTGAGCTATTGATTAATCTTTTTAAAAAATAGTTTCAAACAAAACTGTGTTATTACAATTTTCCATTATGTTTTCAGATTCTCGATCTAGCAAAAAGTGAAGGTGTATCTAGACTTTTGTCGGTCACTGTATATTTTAGTATGCGGTATGTATTTGTCAAAAACTATTCTAAAGAATTTGATTGCGAAATGAGTGAACCCTAAATGTGAACTATAACTTATGATTATGAATTGTGGAATATTAATAAGGCAAAGGTGTCGAAATTGGTTCCTTAGAATATCACTTGATATGTCACTTTAGCTTGATATGTGAAGTACAATTTTCCAGTTTACGATTGTGCGTCACTTGAAAAATTTGTTTAATTTACTTTTAGCTCGAATTCGTTTTAATTTATGGGTCACACAAAGAGTTAGATGTAAGGTTTTATTATAACACTAAAGCCCCACACTATACAGATAAATTTCTAAATTTAAGGGATGAATGAAGATTGCTGTCTAAAATTTATCGATGGAAAGAACGAGGAAACATTCAACTTAAAAAAAAATTAAATTCAGTTACTTAATTTACAACATGGAAGCAAAAGAGCTTCCAACAAATTCCTCAATTTGCTCTTTCATTTAATTCTTTTTCTTAAATTATACATGCTCATGCAAAAATCCCAAAATGCTGATAAGAATAAGTAGCGTGCAGTATACGGTGATATGGTGATTATTTTTTTTCATATGCTTGAACTTATTCACATACCACTAAGTCAATTTGGATATAATTTCAATTACATAATATTAATTCAGTTCTAATAAGTTCTAATTCATAGATCATAAAATTTATTTTTCTTTAAATAGCTAAAATATTAATATGTATACTTTCCTTCCCCTATTCGCTCCAAATACATATGTATTTAAAAATATTCCTCATTCTCACCTTTGATGAGCCTCAATGGTATTAACGAAAAAGTGAAGATGGTTCGAATACTCTAAGTCTACTCCAAAGATGTTTGCAATGTCCAAATCATTGGATAGTTCTGCTAACATACTCCAATTTTTATGCAGAAATTTTCTGATAAAGACTATCCAATTTATTGTATGTTTGGAAAATGTGCTCCCTTTCGATGAGGACTTAGATCCTTCGATATGCCATCGTCTTCGCTAGCGACAAAATTTTTTCATAAAAGTTAGAGTTAGTGGACAACCTTCGGCCGTGGCTCAAAGTTAACATCCTGTAGTATGTTCAACACCGGCTTTGGTAACCACAGTGGTCTTACATTAAAATTTCTTTACATACCTTCGGACACAAGTTCATTAAATTGGCCTAGAAAAAACAAGATTTCTCTTAAAACTGGTGTGGACGGTAACATTAATAAAGACTTTTTCCATAAAGACTTGTAGATTTTAACGTTAAATATAACAAGACGTGTGTGAGATATCAACCAATATTTTTGTTTTTTTTTTTTTGTTTTATTTAAAATTAATTGATGGCATTCAGCTTATCAGCGCGGCTTCACTGAGTGGCGCGCATTTCGATAACTCTGGCTCATAGATTAGACTGAATTTGAGCGATAGCATGGGCTATGTTGACTTTGAGGGCACCGGTCGTTTGCAGCTTATCTATATATTAATACATGAACATCGAAACTTATGATACACTTTTATATTATTTAGTATAATGACAGATAAATCAAACTTATATCATTGGAAAGGTACTGTTCCAATTTTAAAAGAAAGAATAATTTGGGAATTATTTCCTTCTAAGCCGTAGAGCTTACGTTTTGGCACAGGAAGCTTTACGATCCAATTCCGGAATACCGCTGCAAACGGATCGGATTGAAGGGCAAAGATATTGTGAGGGATAGTTTTTGCGTCGAAATCAAAATGTGAAAAGACCACTTAATGGAAATTATGTAACAACAATAGAAATTGATAATAATACTTAATTCTACTGTTGTTTTGAGATTCATTTCAATGTGCATTGAATGCAATTCCAAAGATGAGTTGAGAGGAAGTGAGGTGATGTGATGTGATAAGAGAAGATGTAAGGAGAGGCATATGAGGTGTAGCGATAAGTAAAACTAAATAAGATCATAGTCAATGGAAAAAGACGTTTTGTTCATCATAGGTTAGCACATTCCTTCCAAGATTACAACTTTGTGTGAGCAGTTGAATTTCGACCACAGGCGATACTAGTTAGCATAGATCTGTGACCTAAGGAAACCCAACATTTAACAGTGAGCAGTTCACGTCAAAAAGCTCGTGCAGAACATCCATTATGGCATGGGATGTGTGGCACGTGACGCCGTCCTATTAGAATCACAGGTCGTTCAGTTCCATATCATCCAGTTTAAGTAAAAAAAATTGCTTATCATCGATCGGTAGCGCTTTCCGTTGATCATGATGATGGCAATACCACCGTCGTTTTCGAAGTACGGACCGATGATGCCGATGGTTCATAATCGAATTTTGCTTGTTGATGCACCCGTTCATCTAAAAATGTGCCTCGTCGTTGAAGATGACTTCTTTCCTGAAATCGGGGTTCGCTTCTGAATCAGAATAAAGTTTTATCATTCGCACGTGCTGTTCGACGCACGAATAATAAAAATATATGACAAAAAATTGCACGGGTTTGAACCACATATTTTTATAAATGTCTTCCCGAAATTGCAGTTTTATAATTTAACTACCATTGCCCTGTGCGCTTCGCTTCACCTTAAAAAGAAAATTTCGCACCCAAAATAAAATGTTTATAACCTAAGCTGTGCCATTTAATATAAAAGACACGTGGTGTAAATTCTATGAGAATCCATGTAGCCTACGCTATGCCTCTTAACTTAAGAGCTACGTGGTGTTAATTCGGTGTTAATCCACTAACCTGCCTTATTGAGAATATTTAAAAATGTTTTTGTATGAGGCCCACGCTAAATATGCACCCTAAACAAAAGTTTTATAGCCTATGACACCCGCCTCATCGATACTTACATACTGTAAAAGTGTCGCATTTGAGTAATGTTTAATCAAAATTTTCAATTGTTGAAATGCGTCACGCCTACTTTTAATAAAGTTCAAGATATTTGTGATCTGCAGCCGGTTACCAAATTTCATCACAATATTTTGCATGGTTTGCAAGATGGGACGTTATAAATACTTAAGTTTAAGGCGGTGCAACGCCCCAATTCAAAGTACATTTAATTATATTTTTATGCGGTAGATACGTTCCAGAGAAAACCGCACAAAAAAAATCGCATAAAAAAAGACATGACTTACATTGTATAAATGGGGATACGTTCCATATTTTTTGAAAAGCTCATAAAAACAAGAAATTTCTTAGAAAAGTCGAAATCTATACATAAAAATTAACGTTCACTTTACATATCAAGAAGGAAGAGAGTTATTCATACATAAGTACATAGTATGTACCATATTTAGTCACTATCTTCGCTTTCTGACAATACTCGCACCCGTTTGTGAACTGGTTCCAAATCACTATCACTACTGTTATATGTAGTCAGTGCATTGAGTGACTTAAATTGCTTCTTCATCAATAGATCCTGAGTTAATATCAACTGCTGAAGGGTCTGCTGCTTTAACAAGAAAATCAGTTATTAAACTTTGCGAATCCTACGGTAACTTTTTATAAAGTTCCTGGTACCCAGAAATGCATTTACTCAGCACACGTTGGAATTTTAATGCCGTTTCAGAATTCGGGTCATTGTTAAGAAAATGTGAATCTGATTTTCGGCAAGGATGGAGACCTTCTCGAATTATTTTTGCAGTGCACTAAGGAAACTGCGTAATTCAACAATTTGGAAGTGCGTACTACATTAAATATTCAGCAAACTGCGCAATTCAACAAAATAAATAAAAACTACTTATCAATTCTATAAAAATAAAAAAAATCTAAGTAGGCAAATGCAGTGGTAAGAAATGCTATCAGAAGATCTGCCATGGAAAATAGCAGACCTATGTAACTTATATTCTTATTATGTTAAATGACCCGGTTGAACAAATTATACAAATTAGGCCCTCGGTATTAACTTGGAAGGGAAAGTAGACTTACGTGCAAGGGAGAAATACAAGGTTTCCATAAAAATTAGAAAAGTAGGCTTTACGCTCCCGAAGGATAAAATTGGCCACCCATATCAGCTTCTAAAAAAGAAAAAAAAAATGCAAAATGCAATGATGCAATGAATGCAAAAATGCCGATTACGTGAATACTAATGAAAAATCGATAAATGAAAATATCGACACATTCAAAATAGATATTTAGTAATTTTGATACATTTGAACGCCGATATTTTGCAATATTTTAAAATATTTCTAGAGATTTATAAAGAAATGTGCCATGAAAGGAAAAGATTTCAGCAGATTTTGTGATTTTTAGTTTAGGTTCGGATAGCTCGCCTGCGATTGGAAGGTGTAACATTTATAAATAATATCAAATAAAACAAACATTGACTATATAACAGGTCTGAAATTGGTGATGTATTTGCGTAAGAGCTGTTTTTGAGTAATTCTTATGATAGCTTTCAGTGGTATTATCTCTAAAATTTTTATGTAAAGTGGTAGGTGTCGTTTTGAGTAAAGTTTAAGCAAAATTTTCAATTGTTGCAATGCGTCACGCCCACTTTTAATACAGAAAAAGATATTTGTGATCTGCACCCAGTTATCAAATTTCATCACAATATTTTGCATGTTTTGCAAGATGGGACGTTATAAATACTAAAGCTTAAGGCGGCCCTGAACTTGGAGCTTGAAACCGAGCCAATCTCAATTTTTTTTCCACTTCCGGCGAAAATTCAAAGTACTTTATTTTTTGATATTTTTATATACATGAAGATTTTGTGCTTTTTTAATCTTGAAAATTTGTTTTTTTTTTTTTTTTGTTTACTATTTAGAAGTAATATATTTTGTCTCTCTTGTGCTTTTGTAGTAGTTTTGTTTTTTTGTTGTAGCTTCGCTCTGTGGTTTTAAATTTCAAGAATTTTATTCCAGTATTCTCATGGTATTCTATTATAAGACGGAAGTTCGCAAGTGGTTATCAATAGACTGCAAAAGAAGCAAACAATATCATACCGCTTAGATTTCCCTGTAAAGAATTATGTGCCAACATTACATACAATTTTTATCAATGACAACAGATTATCCAGGACAAGAACAGGTAATAATTTGAGGAATAAAAAATTTTTTTTTGATTTCGAATGTTTTATTTTAGATCTAGTTACTAAATTTCGATTGCTGTTATGGCGATATAATTTATCCAATTTTATGGAGGATGGTTATAAGATACGTTATATAGAAAAAATAATCTTACATTCAGACTACAAGGCTATTCTGATGCTGATCTGGTGCCTTTTGTAATGAAGGAACACATTAGCAAACCTTCATCTGCTCCTTACGATGTTTCCCCATGTGTGTAGAATTCTACACATACTTATGGGACTTCAGTACATTTTCAGTGAAATATTTAAAGAAATCGAATAAATAATACATTTTATTATATGTTTTGATAAAATAAATGTCAAAAGAGGACTTAATTTACAATAGCATTCTTTAACGCATTTCACTCAAACATTTTGGTAGTGTTACTTCTTGCATGCAAATTTTCCACAGAAGCAGGGAGTGGTTTCATATAACGGGTGTTTTTTTTAGAGGTTTGTTTTTCGAATAGAGATAAAACTGGCATTTTATGGTCAAATCTGGCAACTCTAATGTCATTTATGTTCAGTTTGGTTTGCCATTTCATCATGAACAGGTTGACAAAAGAACAACGCTTGCAAATCGTTCAAATTTATTTCGAAAATAATGGTTCAGTTCGCGAAGTTTACCGCAAGCTCCGTCCATTTTATGGTCGACATAATCGTCCATCAGAGCAATTAATTCGGTTAACTATGGGTCGTTTTCGCACTACGTTTACTCTACGTGATAATACGCATCCGCAGAGACGTCGAACAGTGCGCACCGAAGAAACAATTGCCGCTGTAGAGCAAAATGTTGAAGAGGACCCGAATGATTCGATTCGCCACCGTGCACAGCAATTGGAGCTTTGTCCATCAACTTTATGGAAGATTTTGCGCAAAGATCTTGGCTTGCGACCTTACAAGATCCAGCTTGTGCAAGAATTAAAGCCGCGAGACCATGCAATGCGTCGTGATTTTGGTGTATGGGCCGAAAATGAGATTGATCTCGATGCTGATTTTCATCGCAAAATTTTGTTCAGTGATGAGGCTCATTTTTGGTTGAATGGCTACGTCAACAAGCAAAATTGCCGCATTTGGAGTGAAGAGAATCCACATGAGACCCTTGAGACGCCATTACATCCACAAAAACTGACTGTTTGGTGTGCTCTATGGGCTGGTGGAGTCATTGGGCCATACTTCTTCCGAAATAATGCTGGAGAGTCAGTTACCGTTAATGGAGACCGGTATAGAGCCATGATAACCGACTATTTTGTTCCCGAATTGGATGGCATGAATGTGGATGAGTTGTGGTTCCAACAAGACGGCGCTACATGCCACACAGCGCACGTCACAATCAATTTATTGAAGGAAACATTCGATGAGCGCATAATTTCGCGGAATGGACCTGTCAATTGGCCACCAAGATCGTGTGATTTGACACCATTGGATTATTTTCTTTGGGGATATGTGAAGTCGCTCGTCTACGCCAACAAACCAGAAACGTTAGGGGACTTGGAAGCCAACATTCGTGGCGTTATTGCCGACATACGGCCCCATATGCTCGAAAAAGTGGTTCAAAATTGGACCTGTAGAATTGGCTTTATTCGAGCCAGCCGCGGCGGCCACATGCCCGAAATCATATTTAAACATTAATGGCATAAAATTATCCTTCCAATAAAGCCAAATTGATGGACATTAAAACGATTTTCTTGTGTTTTATTTCAATTCGAAGCTCTATACCTCTAAAAAAACATCCTGTACGTAGACTTACCTTAGATGCATAGATAACATTTAGCTCTGCTCCTTATTTATGGCAGAACGCATGTTGATCTTTTAGGGGTTGAAGGAATTGAAGAAAGAGAAACATGATCTAAATTCTGATTTCAGTTTACCACTTCTAGTTGTCATGTATGGTTTCGCCAGTCATAATTCAAGCTCATGCCAAATGGGATTAAGTTTCTCAAAAATTATTAGTGGGTTCAAAGCAGAAACACTTATCATGTTTAAAAATACTGTTACTGAAAATTTATATGTTTCTCTTTTGCAACTGCAGCCAGAAAGCATGTTCCGAACTCTATCCCCACCGAGTAAATTGAAGAATAAATGAATTTTGAAATTTCGTTTCCGACGATGCGATGCAAAAGTCATTTCTCCAGCCAAAAATTCAAAAACATATGTAACATGCATACAGACTTGGGAATTTTTGGATTACATTTTTTTCAATTACAATTACAAGTAATCCTTACCTGTAATTGAAAAAATCAATTAAAAGTAATTGTAATTGAAGTTTTTTTCAATTACATTAATTTAAATTACATGTAATTTAAAATTACAATTACATGCAATTGCAATTACTTTTGTAATTGGATTAGTAATCCATGAAAATGTAATCCTTTTGATTTTTGTAATCCATTACTTTTGCCAAGTAATTTGAAACAAAACTGTAATTAATTACACATTTTTCTGCAATTAAATTTATTAAAATTTGAAAAAAAATTTTTACAAGCGATAAAATTTTTTAAAATTCGATTCGTTAAGATGATTTGGTTTGTGGGCTCATCTTATAATGTAGAGGCAGAGGCATACCAACAATAATATGCTTATATATATTAAAGCGGTTCAAAAAAAAAAAAAAAAACTTTTTATTTTTTCGCGGATTGCTATAGCCTTATATGTCTCGACAAAGCTCCTCAAAAGGGTGTTAAGTTGTCTACCTTTTTCAAAGAATATTAGTTAAAGAGGTTATCAAAATCGATGACGCGGTTCAGTCGAAACAGCGCTTTTCCGTATTAAGGGTGATGCCACGCCCCATTTAAGAACTAAGAGCTTCTAATTACTTTTCTTTTGGTCTATTTCCAAACCAAATTTTATTAAAATCGGTCCACTAGTTTAGCCGTGGCAATGTATTTTCCGTTAGGAGCGTGGCACCACCTACTATTGAAAAAAAAGTATACGCTGCACTCCGTCTCTTCACAGCCTTCCTACAAAATAAAAAAATTAAGCGATTATGATTATGGCTGCTTACCAACTGCCAATTTACACATAGATATCGAAAGGTAGGCGCCGTTTTATGGTCGCCAATTTCTTAAAAACAAAAAATTCGAAAACACCGTTTTCATATGAAAGCTCTTGAGCATACGAACATTTTGACACCTTGAAAACGTTTTTCGGTTGCTCTCAATTTTGGGCAGACCACTGTCCCGGTTGACATGGAACGTCCCATATAAATACATATATTTATAAACATACAATTTAAGCTCGTTTAATAATAGTAGATGTATGGATACGGATATGGATTTGTGTTTAGTATTAATTAGTTATATCTTGTAATTGATTACTTAAACAGTTGGAAATTACAAGTAAAAGTAATCCATTACAAATTTCGTTCAATTACTTTGCTTTTCAATTACATATTGTTACGAAATTTCTGTCCCTTTGACGATAATTTCGATCTCTCACACTTTTCTGAGTTCGATCACTGGATTGTGTAACAATTAAAAACACACAAACTTATTTAGTTATAAAATGGTTTATTTTATTAACGTTCAAATTCTAATATTAATTTAACACTGTATAGAAAACTGTTTTGTTCTACTACGGATCACACTGTATTCACTTTATTGCTTACTGCTTCGCTGGTTTAATTCTACTGTGTGTTCAGCTCAGATGACAACCCTTTTTATACTGCAGTCATCACTCTCTCGAATAATCCAGTACCTTCTAAGTGGCGTATATTCTACCATTATCTACAACCCACCAGTGCTACTTTGTAGCGTGCATTCCACCACCATCCACAACCCACCACAACTCACCAGCATGGCGCACTGACGTTGAGCTAGCTATTATGCTAGATGTTACATGGCGTTGTACGTTGTACGACGGCGATAATTTCTCTCGGTTGTTGACTTTTTATTGTTTACTGCAGCGTCTGTTCGGTTTATTATTTATAGCATTTTGCGCTAGATGGTGCTAATATCGTTTAGTTTCTTTTGTTGGTAATTATTTCAAGAGTCTTCTAGCATAAACCAAATTTCGCTACACTGCCCTCCGCTTAAACTTGTTCGTCCCGAACAAGAGTCTCTCCGTCCCTAGTATAAGGTGCCAGCCTTTCGATGTGGACTACCTTAAATTTATTTTTGTTCCCGGGGTATTTTTGGATTCGATACACAACATCATTAATCCTTGTGACGATCCGGTAAGGTCCATCCCAGTGAGTCCGAAACTTAGGAGACAAGCCTCGTTTCCGTTGTGGGTTGTGTAGCAGCACTAGTTGACCTTTCTTGAACCTTTCAGTATTTGCTCGCAGGTCACACCGAGCTTCCATCTTGTCGCGATCTTTATCACGCTCTTTCTCACGTTCCTTTTTACGCGATTTAGAACGACGTCTAGAAGATTTCTCCCGACTTCGAGAACGTTCTCGGCGTGACTGCTCTCGTTCTCGCTCTTTCTCATGTTCACGTTCCCTTTCTCTTCTTCTGCGCTCACGATCTTTATGTGGCCGTTCTGGATCCTTCCTTTCAACTTTATCTCTTTCAGCGCGCTCTCTAACCTCCTCTCGTTCACGTTCTCTTTCACGTTCCCGCTTTCGTTCTCTGTCGCGTTCTTCACGCCGTTCGCGATCTCTTTCACGTTCCCTTTCACGCTCTCGTTCACGATCACCACGATCCCGATCACTGCGCTGGTCCCATCTTACCTCCTCTTCAGGCAAAACGTTCAAACGGCGCACATCAATTGTTCCAGCTTTATTTTCCGTTCGTGAACATTCAATTTTACATAGACGACGGAAAAATGCATCCGCATTTTCATGCTGGCTTTCTTTGCGATGTGGTAGTCGTTTCTCAGGCTCCCTCTCCGGAATCGAACCCTGATTCCACGTACGCGCCTGCTGCCTGCTACCATTTTCGCCATCGTCCACCCTATTTTCAATTCTTCTTTTTGGTGAATGTGATGCAGATCGTTTACGACGTGATTCGCAGTCACGTGCCATGTGTCCCTGCTTACCACAATTGTAGCATTTCCGCTGAAGCTACCGCTGGCGAACGATGAATTTTTCTTTTCAGCCTCCACCTCTATCCGACGAGTTTTCAGTGATGGGCGGCATGTCAACGCAATCATCTCTTCAGTGAGGGCAACCATTAATGTTTCGTTAAATGTTGTCTTCGGGCTCCGCATTGTTTCGCGTTTTGTATCTAAGTCACGTATGCCGTCAATAAACGCCTCTATTTTGAATTTTTCTGCTACGACACTTAACTCGTCAGGATAGGAAAGGTGTGCCAATCGCTCAATATCCGCAGCATACTCCTGCAAGGACTCACCAGATTTCTGGATACGACTTTTCAACTCCAATCTGTGAATCTGCTTCATGTGGTCACTGCCATATTTTCGCTGTAAGGCATCCATCACCGCCTTGTAATTTTTCTGCTCCGCCACTGGAACCGTTTGCAATACTTCTGCAGCTGCGCCTTTTAATGCCACAATTAGCGCTGCAGCTGCGCTTTCGTTATCCCAACGGTTGTGACCAGATGTTGTTTCGAACTGGAGCTTGAAAACACTGAATGGCGTTGTTCCATCGAATGAGGGTGCTTTAAGCCTCTCTGCGCTGATTTCTCTTATAACTTGAGTGGTTGGTTCACTTATTTCCAACTGTTGAATCCTTTTATTAACGTCTTCAAAATTATTTTGAACTTTTTCAAGATTATTTTGAACTTCTTCCTTGAATGATTCAACGTCATCTCGTAACTCAGTCACTTTTGCATCGAGGCCATCTACCATTTTGGCAACCTCCGTTCGAACAGCCTCGTGGATCTGCGTCGCGTTCTGACTTAACTTGTGGTCTATTTGCAGTGCGTTTTGACTTAACTTCTCGTCTATTTGCAGTGCATTTTGACTTAAGCTCTGATCAATTTCTTCTCGAACGGCCTGGATATTGCTATTCATTTGTAGTGCATTTTGACTTAACTTCTGGTCTATTTTTTCCTGAACCGCATGGATCTGCAGCGCGTTCTGACCAATTTCTTCCCGAACGGCCTGGATATTGCTTGTCATCGCCATTAACATTTTCTCGAACTTTGACATATCTACAACTTCACCACTTGCCGCTGGTCCAGAAGTTTCTTCCACTTTCGCTGCTGATTCTGATACATTCACTATAAAATTCATGCTCTTCCAGGTTTACACCTTGAGCCTCAAGAGCCTGCCGTAAGCGTTTCTGTAACTCCACCTTACCGCCAGTAGATTGCAGATTCAGCTGCTGCAACTCCTTCTTCAGTTGATCCACTTTCAGATCTTCAAACTTAACCATTTTTATTTATTTTTTAATTAATTGATTGTTAATTCTTTTTACACAATCCCACTTCTGACACCAATTGTTACGAAATTTCTGTCCCTTTGACGATAATTTCGATCTCTCACACTTTTCTGAGTTCGATCACTGGATTGTGTAACAATTAAAAACACACAAACTTATTTAGTTATAAAATGGTTTATTTTATTAACGTTCAAATTCTAATATTAATTTAACACTGTATAGAAAACTGTTTTGTTCTACTACGGATCACACTGTATTCACTTTATTGCTTACTGCTTCGCTGGTTTAATTCTACTGTGTGTTCAGCTCAGATGACAACCCTTTTTATACTGCAGTCATCACTCTCTCGAATAATCCAGTACCTTCTAAGTGGCGTATATTCTACCATTATCTACAACCCACCAGTGCTTTTTTGTAGCGTGCATTCCACCACCATCCACAACCCACCACAACTCACCAGCATGGCGCACTGACGTTGAGCTAGCTATTATGCTAGATGTTATATGGCGTTGTACGTTGTACGACGGCGATAATTTCTCTCGGTTGTTGACTTTTTATTGTTTACTGCAGCGTCTGTTCGGTTTATTATTTATAGCATTTTGCGCTAGATGGTGCTAATATCGTTTAGTTTCTTTTGTTGGTAATTATTTCAAGAGTCTTCTAGCATAAACCAAATTTCGCTACAATATTTTGGATTACAATAATTTCCGACGAAAATATTTCAATTACAATTATAAGTAATTGTAAATGCGTATCTTTCAATTACAATGACATGTAATTGTAATTGAAAAATTTCAATTACAAAATTACAAGTAATTGTAATTGCATATGTAATTAATTACCAAATGTAATTGATTACTCCCAAGTCTGGTTTTGAGCGACTTAAAATTACTTAAAAATTCAAAAAAACTTATAAAATTTTTTACTCAAACTTTTTTGGAAAAACTAAAACATTTTGGAAAAAAAAAATACTAGTTTTTTCGACTTTTTAAACATTTCTAATCGATTAAGAATACATTTTTTTTTTAAAAAAATTTTTCTTTGAAAATTTATAGGTGGCATTATGGAAAAGAAAGTGTATTTGTCCATCTTGAAGAAGAACTTACACACTAGCGCCACTAAAATGGGTTTAGATCCCCAATCATTCTTGTTCATTATTTAACGATACCAAACACGCGTTGAAATCTGGATATTGCATAATACGAATCAACTGATAACGCCACCACAAAATCCAGACTTGAACTTTGTTGAGAAATTGTGGTCACATCTGGAGGATCGTATAAGAACTCACCACTTTTTGTCCAAAATCAGCCTTAAAACTGTTTTGTAGGGAGAATTGGATAAAATTACATCAGAGTTATGCCGTAAATTAGTCGAATCGATGCCCCAACGATCAGCAGAAGTTCATAGCAACAGAGGGTACCATAAAAAGTACTAATTTTTTTACAAATATTGTTTTAACTTTGTTGTAAGAGACATGAATCCAAAAATTCATATACTTTTGTGAGGTGAATTTTTTAAGTTTTTGCATATGGACCAAAACGCAAACAAGTAAACTACGGAGAAAAAATTTACTTTTTCAAATTTCGAGGGCTCTTTATTATTTTCTCGTTATACATATCCCAAAGTATCGAGAAACACAAACGTCAACCCGAAATCTGTTGCTTGCTGCGATAATTTAGACTTGTTTCCTTGTTGCCTCTTTATGAATAAAAATGAACAAAAATACAACACGAATCAAAAAGGTACGATGTATTCAATATGTGTTATTTTATACGTGCTACCCGTTTATCTGAGATAGAATTAGGTATAGTAAAAGTAACTAAATAAAATTTTTGAAGAAGAAAAAAAAGGTCATCAGCATTTTGTGTAAAAAAGAATTCGACCGCTTTTTTTTGATGTAACGTAACAGTCAGAAATCCCAAAAAGTCTTTTGGTGCAAAATCTAGCACGTCAACAAAAGAGAAATACCTCATTTTCTTCGAGAACTTTTAGTCTATTTTGTAAAGAAAATAAGAAATTAGCGGTCACTTACTTATGTGTGTGTCCAGAGCCAAAAATAGTTTGTAATTTAACAGTCTTTTTTCATCGATAATATTTAGAAACGTTCGGTTATGTACTTTACTAGGTGTACAAATATGAAACCGGTAATGACATCTAGCGTTCGATAGCCGTATATGTATGAGCTTCCGAACCGCACCAAATGTCTTAATTGTTCATTCTGTCATCTGTCAACAATATTCAGTTCACAATTTGTCAAGTTTCATACAACAACGCATTTTTTCCGCTCGTAAAGATGTCGAATTTTGTGCCTGAAAACTCTCATTTGCGGGAAGCGTTGGCGTTGATTTGGGTCGTTGGCCGGGGTTCAAATATGATTTTTTTCGTTTGGGATTGTTGAAATAAATCCACTTTTCATCGCCAGTGATGATTCGATGGAGAAAACCTTTTCTGTTTTGCCTGGCGAGCAGCAATTCACAAGTGGTTTTTCGGTTTTCTTGCTGCCTGTCGGTCAGTTCATGTGGCACCCATCTACCGACCTTTAAAATCTTTCCCATGGCCTTCAAACGCAAGGAAACGGTTTGTTGTGTCACATTAAGTTGTTCAGCGAGCTGTTGTTGCGTTTGACCATCATCTTCGTCCAATAATGTTTGCAATTCGGTGTCTTCAAACTTTTTCGGTGGCCGGCCGCGCTCCTCATTTATCACATCAAAATCACCACTTTTAAATTTATTGAACCACTCATTGCACTGTGTACGACCAAGAGCATGCTCGCCGTAAGCTTCAACAAGCATTCGATGCGATTCAGAAGCGTTTTTCTTCAAATGGAAACAGAAAATCAATGCTTCCCGCAAATGAGAGTTTTCAGGCACAAAATTCGACATCTTTACGAGCGGAAAAAATGCGTTGTTGTATAAAACTTCACACCGCCAGGGACAAGAGGTACATAAATGTGTTAACATGTATACAGTAGTGTGTAGAGTAGGGTAGTGGTTGAGGTAGTAACAATTTGGCCACGGTGAGCGTCGGATTTAGATTACGCGTGCACGCTATCATATTCGTGTTCCTCGTGATCTGAAGACGATACCCATACAGGCACGCAGATCTTGAGGTTTCCTCCGCACTGTCGCTATACATATTCGGCAGCTGCGGTGGAACTGAGAGCACAGCGAAGGGTGAGCAATTTGGCCACAGTGAGCGTCGGATTTAGGTTTGTGAGTGCACGCTATCATATTCGTGTTACTCACGGTCTGAAAATCGGCACCCACACAGGCACGCGAAACTTGAGGTTTCCACCGTACTGTCGCTATACATATTCGGCAGCTACGGTGGGACTGAGAGCACAGCGGAAGGTGAGTAGTTCGGCCACGGTGAGCGTCGGATTTAGATTACGCGTGCACGCTACCATATTCGTGTTCCTCGTGATCTGAAGACGATACCCATACAGGCACGCAGATCTTGAGGTTTCCTCAGCACTGTCGCTATACATATTCGGCAGCTGCGGTGGAACTGAGAGCACAGCGAAGGGTGAGCAATTTGGCCACGGTGAGCGTCGGATTTAGGTTTGTGAGTGCACGCTATCATATTCGTGTTACTCACGGTCTGAAAACCGACACCCACACAGGCACGCGAAACTTGAGGTTTCCACAGTACTGTCGCTATACATATTCGGCAGCTAAGGTGGGACTGAGAGCACAGCGAAGGAGTAGCGTAGAACTCAACCACACCCCTCCCACTTACCTCAGTCCTACGACGGTTAAAATAAACACGACGGCTGAAAAAACGACGGATCAAAAACACGACGGATCAAAAACACGACGGCCTAAAAACTCGCGACGGCTGAGAGTACGACGACTCAAACCCACGACGGTAGAAAACGCGACGGTTGTAAAGCACGAAGATAGAAAGGCACGACGCGTATTTCAATTAAGTAGCTGTTATTATATATATATATACATTGTTATTGAATAAACTTAATTAATATAAAAAAGAAAAACTATGAAGAATCATTTATTAAATTAAAGAGCCACTCCTTGCAAAATTACAAATTTTTGTGACCGAACCTCTGGACTCCGGCGAGTCAAGACCCCCCAGCCGTAGGTTCGTTACAATGGCGCCCGAGCAGGGACCTTGGCTTCTTTTAAAGAGAAATAAAATAATAATGATATACATATTCAATAATTTTAACCCAGCCGTAGCCGTAGCAGTATAGATACAACAGTGGGGAATTCAGCGTGCGTTTCAGCAGCGTATAGACATCAGCGGAGATTTCAAAGTTAGCTTCAGCAACAGTAGTATCAGCAGCGTGAATAAAACATCAAAATTAACAGGAAAATCGTGGAAATCGCCGGCGGTGGAAAATTTAAAACGAAAATTGTGAATAATACACAAAATGAAAAGACATTGAGAACCATTTGGGTTCAATAAAATAAAGCGAATAAAATAGCAACAATAAGCAAACAGAAAAAAAAAAACAACAACAAACAGTGAGAAGAAATGTGGCAGTGAAAACCGAACAGTGGAAAAATCGCTTAGAGATACAGTGCCCAGTGAAAAAAAAAAAAAAGGTCTAATAAATATAAACCAGTGACAGTAAAAACAAACTTTTAAAAAAAAGAGACAGTGCGTAGTCAAAACTTTCCATTTAAAAAAAAAAAAAAAAACAAAACTAGTGAGAAATGGTGAACGTATCGTGGATCCACGGTCTGAGGAAAGAGGAACTCACAACTTACTGTAAAGAGTTTGGTGTCGATTCCCAAGGCACCGTGGATGATATTCGGAAGCGTTTGAAGGCATTCTTAACTGACGAAACCCACACGGCAGCTCAATTGCAGCGTCTCGAAGAGTTACAGATGCTGCACAAACGCGCAACATCGCCAAATCCAGATACGAGTCAACTGAAAGTTCCACTCACCGAAGGCAAACTGGAAACCCACGACATAGATGCCCAGCTCACCCAAGAACAGGGCTCAGCTATGCCCCGCAAGACGCTGCCCCAGCTTGTAATATCGCCTTCAAGCGGCAACGCGGCACTCGCGGCACACGGTACCACAGTTATGGAGCAAGTGCGAAAATGGGGGTTGAAATATGACGGAGTGAAAGAACCATTGATGTTCGTGGAACGAGTTGAAGAATTGGCAGAAGCATACGGTATCAATATTGATGATGTCCCTAGGACGATGCCAGAACTCTTGCGTGAGAAAGCGTTAGCTTGGTATAGGAAAAACTACCAACAGTGGGCATCGTGGCGCGATTTCAAATTAAGTTTCCTGAAATTCTTTTTACCTCAAAGATATCTAGAAAACTTGGAAGACGCAATAAGGGAACGACTTCAAAGGCCCCGTGAAACTTTCAAAGAATACGTGCTGGCCTTACAAACGATGATGCGGCATGCTCACTTTACAGAAGAGCGCCAAATCGAACGTATTTTTCGGAATTGCTCGGCAGAGTACCAATGGTACACTAAGAGGAAGGATTTCACTTCGCTATCCGACCTGATTTCTTTAGCAGACGACCTGGAGTGTATCCGTCAGCGGGAACCGGAGAGACCAACTGTAGCTAATAACCGCGCCGAACGACATCGGATGATGGTGCCAACAAACGAAGATCGGATCGACGTCCGAACCGCCTGTCGACGCTGTGGGCAGAATGGACACTTTGAAAGGGAGTGCCGAACACCACAGAAACTATTTTGTTGGGTTTGTGGCCGACTAGGCATTAGAACCCTCAGCTGCTGCCGTTTATCGGGAAACGAACGTGGAGGCCACCCAGAGCGAGGGAAGTGGACGCTCCAGTAGTGCCCCCTCAACAAAAGTAGTAGAAATAACACCTGACCACAGACGAGTGTTCGCCAACATATCGGTTGGCGGAGAGAGGGTGACGTCCACAATCAACACCGGGACACAAATTAACGGAGGCCCCGGTATTGACTTGCCCGGACTTTAGCCAGACATTTAGTCTACAAACTGATGCCAGTGATTTGGGCCTTGGAGCAGTCCTAAGGCAGACTCTCGATGGGCAAGAGCGAGTAATCGCCTATGCTAGCCGAAGCCTGAACAGCGCGGAGAAAAATTACTCACCAACCGAGAAGGAATGTCTGGCTATAGTATGGGGTATCCGAAAAATGCGCCCCTACTTGGAAGGGTATCAGTTCGTGGTAATCACTGACCACCTTTCACTCAAGTGGCTGAACTCTATTGAGAGCCCCACAGGCTGCATAGCGCGTTGGGCCCTGGAGTTGCAGCAGTACCAATTCACTATTCAATATCGGAAAGGTAAGCAGAATGTGGTGGCTGATGCCCTTTCACGACAACCCCAGGAGACGCTAAGAGTGGCCACGGTTAACAATACTGCAGAAAGCGAGTGTCTCTGGCTACGGAAAAAAAAAGAACGAGGCACGCCAACAACCCGAAAAATTTCCCGACTACACCGAGACTGGAGGCCAGCTATACCGGCATCTGCCAGGTCATCCCACTGACGAGGACTGCGCCCAGTGGAAACTCTGTGTGGCCACTCCTCTACGAAAGAGAGTACTGGAGGAGAACCACGACAGCGCCAGCGCCGGACATTTGGGAATCCGGAAGACGATTGCCCGCATAGCAAACAGGTATTACTGGCCCGGAATGTTTCGGGACATCAGTCGGTACGTGAGGGGCTGCGAGTCGTGTCAACGCTACAAGCCCAGTCAACAGGCTCCAGCAGGGGAAATGTTGATCACTATCCCTGAAGAACCATGGGCCACAATCTGCTCAGACTTCGTAGGGCCCTTGCCACGATCAACTCACGGCAACACCATGCTTTTGGTCTTCTTTGACCGGTTGTCGAAGTGGACCGAACTGGTACCACTACGGAAAGCCACCGCGGAGGGTGTGGTAAAGGCGTTTCGAGAAAGGATACTAGCACGGTATGGGGTACCAAAAATCCTTATCACGGACAATGGCACCCAGTTCACCAGCCGAGTTTTGAAAGCCTACCTGGAAGAGATCGGAGTCCAGCAACGATTTACCGCACCCTACACACCACAGGAGAATCCCACTGAGAGGGTCAACAAAACAGTCAAAATAATGATTGCACAGCTGGCTAATAACCATCATAAGACCTGGGATGACAACCTGCCAGAGATATCCTTGGCGCTTAATATCAGTGCGTCAGAAACCACCGGCTACAGCCCCGCCTTCCTGACCCAGGGTCGACAGCCACGGCTGCCCAAAGCTCTATATGACGAGGTCACCGTAGGCACGGGAGAATCGAGGCAGGAACCCAAGTCGGGAGCAATACGTCTGAAGGAGGTATTCGACATCGTAAAGATAAACTTGGCAAAGGCTGCACAAAACCAGGCCCGACATTATAACCTTCGCCGACGTTCATGGAAGCCCACTTGTGGACAGTTAGTATGGGTCCGAGAACACCCTCAGTCAAAAGCCATTGAAAGTTTTGCGGGCAAACTGGCCCCAAAATATGCAGGTCCATATTCGGTGGTTGGGTTTCTCTCCCCTGTTATAGCCCAATTAAAGAAGGACGGCGACAAGAAAACCCGGACAGCACACTTGAGCGAGCTCAAAACCTTTCACCAACAGTAAGCGTTAAGTCAACCATATGTATTCCATTTCTCAATTTCAGATGAAATCAACAAAACTATGAGTACCACGTCGAGAACAGGCTATAATATCGATGCCCAGCGTTTCCGGCGGCTTCACGAACAGGCAAGTAACCAGGGGCGCCGCACTAAAACCCTAAGCTTCGGACACGAGAAAGATCAAGCGATGAAGACAACGAAATCCGCCACGGACCACCACGCGAAAGAGTCCCACAGAGCCCTGCCTCTACTGCAAAGGCCGTACCAAAACAAGGACCAGCCCTCTGGTTCACAGGCACCAAGTCTGGCGACCCGTTGACCTGCCTAGAGGACAGTCAGCTGGACGCCGCCACCATCGCCGAGTTGCGGCAACAAGTTGCCACGTTATGCCTAGGGAAACGTTTCGGCATCATCCGTAGCATGAGAGGAAGGCGGTTCCGTTTCCTTGGAAACCGCGATGGCTCAGTCTGGATCCGTGAGGGTTCTGCTCCCCGGAGTGGGGACGTAATGTGAAGACGAAAGTCGGTAGGACTCGTTTTCGTCCACATTTCACGGCAACGCAAGTCAAGATTATTTATTTTTTATTTTATTTTCTACACATTTTTAATTATATTTACATATTTACTTATTTCTATTATATTAAAGCCATGAAGGCGCCTAAATTGAATTAGTTAGGGTTAAGATCGCATGGGGCCGCGTGAGAGTCAGAGCTAAGTCACATTGGATACCCAGGTGGCAACCTAGCGCGGTTATGTCAAAGCACCAGCGATGTCAAACACCAGCGATGTCACAACGATGGTGAAAATAAACGCAGCTTATGATGTGATCGAACAGCTGATACAGCCATGTAGTGAAAAATTAAACGCAGCCACGGCAAATAAAAAGGCTTGCTCAACCAGAAATCGGGACAGTCGTGTCGAACCAGCGAGCAGTAATCATCAGTAGCAGCAGCGGCAAGAGCAGTAAGGAAGCAGACAAGCGACAGCAGCAGTAGCATCACACCGCCAGGGACAAGAGGTACATAAATGTGTTAACATGTATACAGTAGTGTGTAGAGTAGGGTAGTGGTTGAGGTAGTAACAATTTGGCCACGGTGAGCGTCGGATTTAGATTACGCGTGCACGCTATCATATTCGTGTTCCTCGTGATCTGAAGACGATACCCATACAGGCACGCAGATCTTGAGGTTTCCTCCGCACTGTCGCTATACATATTCGGCAGCTGCGGTGGAACTGAGAGCACAGCGAAGGGTGAGCAATTTGGCCACAGTGAGCGTCGGATTTAGGTTTGTGAGTGCACGCTATCATATTCGCGTTACTCACGGTCTGAAAACCGACACCCACACAGGCACGCGAAACTTGAGGTTTCCACAGTACTGCCGCTATACATATTCGGCAGCTACGGTGGGACTGAGAGCACAGCGAAGGAGTAGCATAGAACTCAACCACACCTCTCCCACTTACCTCAGCTACGAAGCCACATTTTGCTGTCAAATTTTAATGTGACAATTTAGTATAACCTTTATTGTTATTTCCATGATCATTTTGAAAAATATAGAAATTATAGAAATATTTTGAGTTTTGTAAAATAATTTCAATTCAATCCGTAAGACAAATGAAATTTTGTTTGAAGCAGGCGCTCAGCAAATAAAACAACATGAATAACATTTTTATTTTTCAGTTTGAGCCGAAAAATGTACGTACTTGATCAAGGGATCAAGGGTGCTAAGCCCCTTATATGAATATTTCTGGATTCGGAAAGGCTTAAGCCCAAATTAAAATAACACGGCGATAGCAGTAGTGTATTTTGGCATATTGATTTAGTTTCCGTGTTAATTTTAAGGAAATCTCCATTTTTTATCTTTGAAAATTTGATTTTCGTGTTTTTTAAATGCAGGATCAGGTCTAGTAATTAAGATATTCCTATTGAACTTATTTAGTATTAACTTGTTTCATCTAATAATTTGTTTCAAGTAAAACAAGAAAATTGAAAAATATAAGATCATAATTTCTATATATTTATAGCCCCCAAAGGAAAAAACCTGGTTGCAAAAAAATAGCCTAATTTGAGCACACACACAAGCAAACAACATAAATATAATTTTTGTGATTTTTCTGCCAAAAAAATACCAACAAGATTACAAATAACGGTATCAGTTGTAAACTACAAAAAAACCAACAACAAATACACGCAATTTTATTAGGATTTTTTTAACTGAATTTTTCTGAAGAAAAACCAACAAAATTTACGCGGGATCACTTGCAAATTTGCAAGTTTGAAGGAGTCAAAATAAAAATCATGTTGTTGGATTTGCTGGTTGCCTGGTAGCAGATCAGATCAGAGGGAATTGCAGCTTCGTTGCTAAAAACCCCAATACGCAGCATAAGCCAAAATCACATTTCCCCTCATTCTAAGACTGTAATTTTATTGTCAGAAAATTAGTGAAGCGAACCAATTATCGACATTTCTAGGAGCGTAGTTCTTTCATATATAATTCTTTGCCTCAGTCCTACGACGGTTAAAATAAACACGACGGCTGAAAAAACGACGGATCAAAAACACGACGGCCTAAAAACTCGCGACGGCTGAGAGTACGACGGCTCAAACCCACGACGGTAGAAAACGCGACGGTTGTAAAGCACGACGATAGAAAGGCACGACGCGTATTTAAATTAAGTAGCTGTTATTATATATATATATATATATTGTTATTGAATAAACTTAATTAATATAAAAAAGAAAAACTATGAACAATCATTTATTAAATTAAAGAGCCACTCCTTGCAAAAATACAAATTTTTGTGACCGAACCTCTGGACTCCGGCGAGTCAAGACCCCCCAGCCGTAGGTTCGTTACATATGCTACAAATTTAAAAAATTTTTCCAAAAAATTACATGCTTTCATGGGTCAATTTTTTCAAAAACGTTGCCTTTTTTAGGCACTTTTGATAATTTACCCCTAAAAGTATGCAACACTTTCCGACAAATTTCAAAAATAGCGCCTAAAAGTAGGCAACATTATCTGAAATTTTAAAATCGTTGCTACTTTTAGGCGCTATTTTGAAATTTGTCAGAAAGTGTTGCATGCTTTTAGGGGCAAATTATTAATAGAGCCTAAAAGTATGTAACTTTTTAAATTTTTCGTTCCAAGTCTTCAAAATTCTAAAATCGAGTTCGCTTCCCAAGTCTTTAAAATTCCAAAATCAAGTTCGTTTCCCAAGTCTTCCAAATTTGAAATCGAGTTCGTTTCCCAATTCTTCAAATTTCTGAAATCGAGTTCGTTTCCCAAGTCTTCAAATTTCTAAAATCGAGCTCGTTTCCCAAGTCTTCAAAATTTCAAAATCGAGTTCGTTTCCCAAGTCTTCAAAATTCCAAAATCGAGTTCGTTTCCCAAGTCTTCAAAGAACATTCAAATTTTACTATCGCATTCATGACGGGGAATCCCGATGACGGTCGGTGTCGCGAGTTTATACTTTTTCCTCAGCCGCACAACGTGCCATAAGAAGTTTTCACTTCAAAAAAAGAAACTGCATTTATGCAAGTTTGCAGGTGGTTTCCTCAATGTGATAAATTAATCCTGGTGTAAATTGTTTAAATTAACAAAATTTGAATATTTTCCTTAGATAATATCAGATGGTAACGCTTTTATAATAACTTTTAATTTTTCTGTCACGGTTGGTTTTTTGGCGGAAATATTTTTTAAAAGTTTTTGAAATGTGATCTGTTAGTTTATGTTTCCTTTAATATAATAGTAAATAAATATGACTGTGTTCATGAACAACCTTGAAAAAAAAATACTGTTTCTTTCAATCGCATAGCTAAATTCACAAACTTTTGTGAGTGAGTGTATGTCTTACGCTATAATTACGTAGTAAAAAATTGTTATTTGATAAAAAATTTGATTTTCAATATTCAGTTAAGAAGAATATCTTCCAACAAGTCCTCTTCAATATTTCCCCGCAGGTATCCGAGAATAAATTTTAGAGTTCTCTCTACCGAAACCTGGGTTGCTGGAATATCAAAATTATTTGAGCTAATTCAGATAATTCTTTGTCGGGGTAGTTGTTCTAAGGGTTCAAAACATCAACAATATTTGAAAGCCACCTTGTATTATCAAACGATTTGATTTTATCTATTAATGACCCTAGTAGCATCAGGTGAAGTTATGAAGAGAAAAATCCAGCTTACAAAACAGTGATGTCTTTTAAATAGCTGTGTATAAACTTAATAAGATACTTTGCCTTTGTAGCAAAATTTTGTTTTATAATACAGTGAAACCTGGATAGCTGGGATCTCGAAGGGACCAAAATGTTTGTCTTAATTGAAGAGGTTCCCATTTACACAGTTTCCCAAATAACCAGTTTTAAAATTAGGTTGTCTCATTTAAAGAGAGTAACACTAAGAGAGATTAAGATGAACCTTTTTTTATTTAGGGGGGAAAAAAGCTTTAATAAAAAATCAAATTTTATGTAAATGACCATTTGTAAATGACAGCCTCCTTAAGTCGATGATTCTATGAAATTTTATTAAAACAACCATTTCACAGCCTACTCAGACCGATAAAACGTGCATATTGAAATTCAACATAACAAATTTAACACACATAAATATTATTTCCCACTTATGGAGGTTATTTCTAAACGGTCTCAGTTATAGAGGAAAAAGGCATTGTTATAGAGGTGAAAACCCACAAAAACTTCAAAAATCATATACCAGATATAGAGGTTTAATAATCCCAATAATAGAGGTATTTTGATGCAAAATTGCTGGGACCTTGAAGTGAGTCTCACTAACAGAGGTTTCCCACTTATCCCGGTACCGCTTAACCAGGTTTCACTGTATCTTGCTAGAACAAGATATAAAAGCATGATAAAGAGACCGCATGTCTCTAATGTCTTAATACCGTAGCCATATAAGCCACTTGAAAAATATGACGTCTTTTCCATTTTTTTGTCAGTTTACCAAAACAAATGCAAGAAAGATATGATTCGCCTTTGAAAATAACAAGATATTTATAAAGATATCAAGTCATGAAAATGTCATATTTTTATGAAAATCAACTGATTCGACTCGGGTTTCGGCATTGCAATGCATATAGCTTCAAAACGGCTGGACACACCATTAACAAACTTGGCACGAAATATGAACATAATATAAGCTTTCTTTTAATGCACTAAAAAAAATTTTGCTAGGCGAACATTGGAAAAAACGATAAAGAAAAATATTTCCCTTTTTTTTCAGTGTATTTTTTATTTATTTTTAAAATCCATTTATGAGGTTTAAAAGGCCAATAACTGAAGTATAAAATCCACTGGGTTATTCATTTTACCAGACTTTTTTTAAACTGAATAATGGCATTTGAAGTAGTACATACCTAACGACTTATCAAATATTCAAAGACCCATATTTTGTAAACCAGTGTTGCCATTCTAATAATATTTTGTTTCTGTGTCGAGGACATATACAGCTACAACATATGCAAATATATCTGAAATTGAAAACATGACCCCATTTTCCCTGCCCGCTTGGCGTGAAATGACCGATAATATATGACAGATAGCCTAGCAGGTAGCTCGTAGGACTACGAATCGCTGGGACATGGGTTCGAGACAAACTTTGCAAATTTATAAATCGTAAGTGAAAATTAAATTTAATGATAAATAAAATCAAATTATCTATATAAATAAAATGATAGCCGTTTTCGATGAACGGGATTCACGCAAAATCTACGGAATCAATTTCGATCAAATTTTTTTAGTTATCTTTCTTAGGCGCTTGGTCTTAACATAGAATTAAAGTTACACGATATTCCTCTTATATATAAAAATATTAAAGTTTTAAAATTGCTAAAAAAAAATTAATTTCACACATAGAAAGAACCATGTAAGCATAATAAATCGTTTAATAGCAATTTAGTGTGTTAGTTAGTGTGTGTGCGTTTTGTTTTTATATGGCAATGCAATGGAAGAGAATATTCAAATTTTACTCTCGTTCTCGCTCTCATTCTCAATTTATCAACGCAGCAACGCGGAATTTGTGAACAATGAAAAAAAAAAATTACAGTATAGTCCAAGAGCCGGCTGTAGAAAAGTCGAGTGTATAAGATTACAGGATGGGATGCATGCCAAATGATAGAGCTCGACGAGCCTAAATAGAATATCTAGGGTTACCTTGCCAAAGCCTGTCCCGATGGCCGAAAATGCCCGAATTTTGGCCAATTTTATTGTTCTAATTAAAACTGTAGTACATAACAGCTCGAAATGAATGCCAAATGATAGAACTCGAAGAGGCCTAAGTTTAATACCTGGAATTAAATTGTTGAATCCTGTCCCAAACATGGGTTTTCACCGGTTTTTAGGTCAATTTTCATTAATGAAGATAACAGCTTGAAACTTATGCCAAATGATAGATATCGAAGAGCCTAAATAGAATATATAGGGTTGCCTTGTAGAATCCTGTCTCAAACATGAGTTGCCACTCATTTAAGAAAAGTTGACCCCAAAAACGGGTGTCAAATAATGTTTTGGACATGATTCGACAAGGCAACCATATATATTCTATTTAGGCTTTTCGATATCTATCATTTGGCATGAATTTTAAGCTGCTATCTTCATTAATGAAAATTGACCCAAAAAACCGGTGAAAACCCATGTTTGGGGCAGGATTCAACAATACAATCCCAGGTACTATATTTAGGCCTCTTCGAGTTCTATCATTTGGCATACATTTCAAGCTGTTATGTACTACAGTTTTAATTAGAACAACAAAATTGGTAAAAATTCGGGCATTTTCGGCCATCGGGACAGGCTTTGGCAAGGCAACCCTAGATATTCTATTTAGGCTCATTGAGCTATATCATTTGGCATACATCTCATCCTGTAATCTTATACACTCGACTTTTCTACAGCCGGCTCTCCGCCTAGTAGGTTCACACATAGAAAACAAGTTCTAATGTTGGTGAAACAGTATTAATTTTAACAGTCTTATAAATTCTAAAAGCCTGTTAGTTAAAATTGATTTTAATTGATTTTGGTGAAACTGGGCATCATCCTGGTTACAAAAATGTTTTCATGATAGAAATAGATTCAGAAAGCTGACAAAACCAATAAACCATGTTGTTTTTTTTTAGATGATAAAGCAGTGTTTTTAAAAGAAGTTGCTTATTTTTTATAAAAATTGCATGTTAAAATCTTCTTGTTAAAAATCGGGGGCTCGATATTGATTTTAGACCCATGGTTTATTGGTCAAATTTTCTTAGAATTTACCGTAGATTACGTTTCCGCTAGACGCTTTGTCATGTTTTTTCCACCCGAACAATTTGACCCAGCCTATTACACATACAATAAAACATAAACAAAACAATAAACAGAAAAGAAGACTGCGACAACATTAGTAACATTTATTATTTAGCCCTTACATAAAGCTTCCCACTTAACATTAAGCTTTTGGTAACTTGTTATTATGTTAACTTGTTATATTGTTAATTGTTTCTTTTGTTTACATAATTGTTCTACACACTACGCTTTTAGACTTTTTAAAACAAAGAATTTTAATTTATAATGATTTTATCACATAATAAGTAATATTTTTCATTCAATTTTATATAACTTTACCATTTCTTGGTCGATTTTCTTAAATAGTATTTTATTTTCTTTATAAATATATTGACTAATGCATGTTCATCCCTCAATACATTTTTACGAATTCAATTTTATAAAAGCTGACTTTTTAAAATTGAATGAAAATTTAAGAAATAAATTAGACGATTTTATTATTATTTTATTATTAGACGATATTTTTTTAATAATAATACATTCGATGACTGCATTAAATTTTTCTATGGTGAACTTTTTTCGGCCACAGCATTATCGGTGCCATACACAAAGAGGTACATCAATAATTCTTCGTTCCTTTGGTACACAAAGGATTTGAAAAAAATTCGCAATGGCCGTAATAGGGCATGGAATAAATACGTTTGCAGCCAGGACCGAAATGACCTAGTTTGACCTAGACCAGCGACTGTTTTTTGAATTTAAAGATATGTCAGCTTTAGTTTATTCTGAATATTTGAATAAAATTAGGCTGAATATTCTTCATGACCCAGGCCCGTGCGCAAGGGGGGGAGGGTTTTTGGGGGTTCAAATCCCCCATTGAGAATTTTCGTACATTGACATTTGAACGAAAAATCAAAACGACACAAAAATTTTTTTTTTTAAAATAAAAGAACTAAAATGCCAATAATCGTCGGAGCTCGAGTTTTTCATTTTCGACAAGATTTGTGCTCTCTAGCTATTTTTGAACCAAAAAACACGATTTGGGACCACTGCGCGTCGCTAAGGCTAAGTAACACGAGCTTTCTTTCAATGCGCGTTTAAGCATAGCTCAGTTTTAGGCATAGCTCAGGCATTCAATGAAAATTCATTCACAAATCTATTCGCGCCATATATTTCAATTTTGCATGATAGTTCACGTGACATGTGAATAAATGAAGTTCTACTTTGGCGTCAACGCATTGCTGGGCAAGACATCAAAAATTCTCTCAAAGCACTGGTTATTTGCAATGAAGACGCGTTTCCAAATGTCCATCAAATGCTTCACGTTATGGCAACTTTGCCTGTGACAACAGCAACAAATGAACGCTCCTTTTCAGCGTCTTAAGACATATGTACCTCAGATCAACTATGTCCGAAGATCGGCTGAGCTGCTTAGCCTCGTAGATATACAATATACATTGTACATCGTGATATCGACATCAATGTGGAAATAGTTTTGGACGAGTTTTTTCAAGTACCTAGAGTACCTAGTTTTCTAATATTTTTTTCTCATTTATTTTTTAGTAGAAATTCATGTAGTGGCATTGACCATTTCAAATTATACTGTATTAAGGTGAATGCAGTGAAAACAACAAAGGATTTGAGCTATGACGCAAGAAACACCAAAGCTCTACTCGCGGAGAAACCATAGTTTTTCTCCTTATGTATAGGCTTAAAAAATAGCGGTCAGTATTTTTTCGATACTTCCTAATGTTAACATAAGAAAAATCGAAAGATTTGAAGTATTCTTAACATGCCATTTATCTGAACATGTCTAATAAACACATGCACATTAGAGTGATTCAATTTTTTTTTGTTTTTTTTTTTAAGGTGTTGTTTAAAAAGTAAGTTTATGATATGAAGAAAAAGTTCACAAAAAAGAAAAAGTTACAGCAATTTCAAGGTGACATGAATTTGAAACCCGTTGGTTAATATTGTTGGGTTGCAACCCTTTGTAGGGGATCAAATTCATGTCACTTTAAAGTGGCTATAACTTTGCAAGGAAACATCACAGATCACCACTTGAAACCTAATTTTAAAGGGCAAGGACGGTACTAAATGATACTTTTGTTAAAAATAAGCTGATCAACTTTCTTTGAATCCTATACATGACCTCGAAAGTAGACAAAAAACATCATGTTTTAGGTACTTAACCTCAAATATTTCAGAATTTTGACATGATGGGTGAATTTTGAGGCCAGATTCGGATTCACCTATCATTTATTCATTAAGTTACCTTTTTAGTAAAAAATAATTTATCCATACAATTTACATGTAAAACTAAGGGTCTTCGGCGCCGCCTTATAAAATTGAGGTACAGAACTGAATTTTCGTGAACTTTATTATCATATCATAAGCTTACTTTTTAAGCACCTTAAAAAAAAAACAAAAAAAAATTTGCATCACCCTAATGTACATATATATATATTTATGTATTTAATTATATTTAAATGTAGGGCTACCAGATGACCTGCCTATAAAAGTAGTGTATGGCAAAAAATATTTTACAATGCAAACATCGAAAGTAGCAAAACCATCCAAAAGTAGTACATTTCAAGTGAAAAGTAGCAAAGTAGCAAAGCCTTGCAAAAGTAGCACATTTGCTACTAAAGTATGCCATCTTAAATTATGTATGCCATTTAACTGTCTATATTAAAAGTAAACCGTTTTTTATGAACATAATCTAACATGAAATGTCCGAGTCAAAAAACCCCCCCCCCCCCATGGATGATTCCTGCGCACGGGCCTGTCATGACCCCAAGCATTTTTGGGGATTTATTAATTCTAAACAAGTTAAGGTGCTATCTTCGGCCAGGCCGAAACTCACATACCCTACACTGCACTGAAAGTACCTTTTAAGTAAATGTTAAAAACAGAGAGGTTTTATAAGTCGAAAAAAATGTGAACTGTCAGAAAGGTTGACAGAGGTTGAAAAATGTTGGAAAAGTCGAAAATATATGCAAAATGTTGAAAAAAATCGAATAGAAATGAAAAATTTGAAATATGCCACGCCCACTTTTGGTTCGTGATCGAGATCCTCATATTGAATATTAGCACAATAGCTTGCATAGTTTGTGATATATGCCGCTGTTAAATTTAAAATTTAGGGCGGTGATACACCCACTGGTACAATACAGTCCGGTCCGGAAATCCAGAAATAGCTTTCTATAAGCAAACCTCTTACACCAAATTTTAGTATGATTGCTCACATGTTTCGATAAATATGCCACTTTCCGTATTTTATTTGTATGGGAGGTGCAACGCTCACTGGTGCTATTTCAGCCACTTTTGATTCAGATATACTCTATTGCAACTAAACCACTTGCATTAAATTTCCTACCAATTCCTGCAATAGTTCACTTAAAACAGACAAATTTATGTTAATATGGGAGGTGCCACGCCAACTTATGCAATCCCGTCAAAATTCATTTATTTTTAAAGCTTATAGTAAGTGACAACTATACAACAACTTTTATGAAGATTACTCTCATAGCATACTTTTTTTAATAATAATGGACCAAATTTTTGTAATAGGAGACCTTATAGCAAGTATTAGATATACTCATTAAATTTCATAACGATTACGTTGTTAGTTCTTTTAATATAACGTTTATAAATATTGTGGGCGGTGCCACGCCCTTCAACGAGTTTTTTCAGTACAGTAGCTGAGCTTGTATTGATGACTGCTTTCAGCGGCATTAGCTCCAACATTTTTATGAAAATCGTTTGTGCCAATTTTGAGATATCCGGAATCAAAATTTTTAACAGATGAAAAGTGCCACGCCGACTTAAACGATTCCTCCCACTTTTATCACAATTCAAGATATATTTTATATGTATCCGTTTACCAAATTTCATCGCAATATCTTGAACGGCTCACAAGATATGGTAGTATGAATGATAAAATTTAGGGCTGTGCCACGCCCCTGTACGATCCTGTGGAAACTTGAAACCCAGCCTAATCCTAATTTGGTTTACATGTGCACCAAATCACTGTGTTTCATCAAAATCGCTGCAACTTTTTTCAAATTTGCCTGTGTAAATATACTTAGAGTGAGGGCGGTAGGCGTGTTCGTCAACCAATTTCGCCCATTTTCAATAGCAAGATGCCTGCAAGAAGGTGTGACCTGTGTGTGAAAGTTTCATTCATTTAGCTTTCTTGGTTTTCCCGTAAACCTGATTTCGACAGACAGACGGACATCGCTTAATCGACTCAGGTGGTGACGCTGATCTTGAATATATACACTTTTCCATACCTGCCACGCCCCCTTATATGTGTTACAAACGGAGAGACAAAGTGAATATACCCTCGGTGTATGGTATAAAAAAAAGTGTGACGGGTTTCCATTTGAATTTAGAGCAGTTGATGGGCTCACTAGCGATTCCCAAATTATAGCTGGGTTGTTTGCTAATTTGTTTAAAGAATCATTTTCTACAGAATTATAATACATGGATAGTGACAATTTAGTTTCGATTAATGAGATATCTTTCTCACCTGACCTGGTAGAGAAATATATATCTGTTGATGATGACTTCAGTTCCGGATCCGATGGTATTCCTGCGTCAGTCTCAATTAACTGCAGCTCGGTGCTGAGTCAGCTACTCAGTTTCTTATTTAATAAATCTATTAGAGAAAGTTATTTTCCTAAATTTTTCAAAAAATCATGTATAAGCCCCATTTTCAGGAAAGAGTGTAAAAATGATGTTTCGAACTATAGGCCCGTGGCCAGGGCCGGGTTAAGGTTATGTGCCGCCCGTACGCCAATAAAATTTTGTCGCCCCCAAAATTAACAAGTTAAGGTGTTAATTTCGGCGAGGTCGAAACTCACATACCCTACACTGCACTGAAAGTACCTTGTAACGAACCTTTGGCTGGGGTTTAAGCTCGCCGGTGTCCAGGGTTCGGCTACAAAAATTTATAATTTGCGGGCTGCTATATTTTTTTAAAGAAAGTACAAGTATCCGGTCAAAGAAACACTATCGAGGTAATTTTTGACAAGCTTTAATATAATTCACTTTTTATAGTCTATAAATTTATTTCATACATTCGTTTCTTAGCCTAATTTATATTTTAATCAAAGTACTTCGTCGCGTCCGTCCGCCTTGAGGATACCGGGTTCTAGTCGTTGTTGCTTTGACTCGCGCTCGCACCGTACACCCGTTTGTAGCGATCCACCGATAAAACTGACCTACGCTCGCCTATGCGCTGAGCATAATCGTACGTTACTTTGCGAAGCACTAGTAACGCCCGACTACTCAGAGCGACCCACCGTTTCTAAAAGACGGCCTGCGCTCACTTATGCGCTGAGCGTAGCCGTACGTCACTTTGCAGAGCCCTAGTAACGCCCGACTACTCAGAGCGATCCACCGCTTCTTAAAGACGACCTACGCTCACTTGCGCGCTGAGCGTAATCATACGTTACTTTGCGAAGCACTAGTAACGCGTGATTTCTCAGAGCGAACCACCGTTTCCTCACTTATGCGCTGAGCGTAATCATACGTCACTTTGCAAAAGCACTAGTAACGCGTGACCACTCACAGCGACCTACCGTTGACTTATACTTTGAACACAATTACAGCGGTGGCGGTAAAGCGGCGACGAATATTCGCTGTCAAAAATTATAACATACTTGATCATGTGAAATTGAACAGAATTGCGGCGTACTACTGTTGAGCTGCGACGATTCGCCGTCGATTTAGATTTAATTCTATTTCACCGTCCGATCAGTGTTGCATTTCTTTGTCATTCTCTTTGCTAGTACGATTTCCTCAGCAAAATTTATTGTTTACAAATTTTGTTTTTCTCACTCTCTTTTCCCTATAGGATTCTCTCACAAGAAATCAGACGTGAAAAGCAGTCGCCGCCGCAATTGTGTTTGTTCAAACGATTTTTCGTCGCGTTTTTTTTTTGACAGCGAATATTCGTCGCCGTTTTACCGCCACCGCTCTAATTGTGTTCAGGCTATTAAGCGCTGAGGGTAACCGTACGTTACTTTGCAAAGCACTAGCAACGCACGACTCTTCAGAGCGACCCACCGTTTCTAAGATCTACTAAACGCTAACGTATGCTGCTTTGACTAGCACTAGCAGCATAAGTTGTTTTGGCAAAGGATCGCTTACCGGAGCAATTTTTCCTTGTGACTGTGTCCTCAGCTGGTTCCGCGGTGACTGACTAATATTTTCCAAAGTGCCGACATTATATGTTTCGGAAGTCGTTGTTTGCCTAGTTCCCTTTCGTTCGTGGTGACATTACTTCTTGACATTTGGTTTCACCACGAACAGCTGTTTGGATAGCTTATCCTACAGTATTGCCGTTTACTTATTTTAATCTTTAGCGTAGCATAATTTGTTACTTAAGTATGTTGGGCTTAGTATTATTATTTCCCTACGCGTTTTACTTATTTAAATGATAATACTGATGATTTCCAAGTAATGATAATAATATATAAAAATAATAAATGATGAATGATACAAAATAAATGCATGTTGTTTCCATGCGGCAAGCTGCGCATGTGGACGCAAACGAGGCTTGCTGACTTACGTCCTCACAACCTTTTCATCAAATGTTAAGAAGACGTTGAAGAGGTTGAATAAGTCGAAAGAAGTGTGAAATGTTAGAAAGGTTGACAGAGGTTGAAAAATGTTGAAAAGTCGTAAATACATGCAAAAAGTTGAAAAAAGTTGAGAGAGGTTGAAAAACTCTAAAAAAAATGAAAGAGGTTGAAAAAATTTGAAACTATTCAAAATTGATGAAAAAGTCGAAAAAATAAAGAAAATTATGAAGAAAGTTGAAAGAGGTTGAAAAAGTCGAACAAATATATACAGAATATATTGGAAAAAGTTAAAGGGTTGAAAAAGTCGAAATAATATGGAAAATGTTGAAAAAATCGAATAAAAATGAAGAATTTGAAATATGCCACGCCCACTTGTCCAATTCCGCCCACTTTTGGTTCAACAAATTATATTTGTGATCGACATCCTCATATTAAATTTCAGCACAATAACTTGCATAGTTTGCGATATGTGCCGCAGTTTAATTTAAAATTTAGGGCGGTGACACACCCACTGCTACAATCTAGCCCGGTTTTGATCCAGAAATAGTTTTTCATAAGCAAACCCCTAACACCAAATTTTAGTATGATTGCTCACTTATTTCGATAAATATGCCACTTACCGTATTTTATTTGTATGGGAGGTGCCACGCCCAGTGGTGAAATTTCAGCCACTTTTGATTCAGATATACTCTATAGCAACTGAACCACTTTCATTAAATTTCATAGCAATTGCTGCAATAGTTAACTTAAAACAGCGCTTACAAATTTATGTTAATATGGGAGGTGCCACGCCCACTGATGCAATTCTGTTAAAACTAATTTATTTTTAAAGCCTATAGTAACTGACATCTAAACACTAAATTTTATGAAGATTACTACTCTCTTAGTACACTATTTATAACAATGAACAGTTTTTGCTTATATGGGAGGTGCCACGCCCCCAGGTACTATTGTACCAAATTTTTGTAATAAAAGACCTTAAAGCAAGTATATCTACCTCATTAAAGGGTCTAGCAGTGTTTGCATGGTGAATCAGGCCCCACCAGGAACCTATATTGTTAAATATACCAATATGTAGGACATGTGACTGGTAATCTATATAAATATGTATATATTTCTCATCTATGATGACGCGTTCTTCAGATATATAAAAAAAACTGTCCGATACGGACTTTTTTTTGGACTCGTATATTTTCTTAACTACTAAAGCTAGAAAAGTAAAATTAAATTAAGGTAAACGGTAACATTCCAGAGTTTATAAAAATATTTTTTTGATAATTTTATCCGTTTTATATGAGCATTTAAATTGTCAATGAAAATTTTATTTAAAGTTTTATGTGACTTGATTTTGAATTACCACTTCAGAAAAATTACTAAATGTTGCTCTATATATCTTTTAGTAGTGTACCAAGTTTCATCAAAATCAGAAGGGTGCAACATATTTAAAAAAAAATTGATGTATAGTAGGCGTTATGACTACCCATATAGTTTACTACATAGAGCAGTGATCGGCAGAGCGCAGATACGAAATATTTTCTTACGCTCAAAAGAGAGGGAAATGACAAAGTTGCAAACACTGATAAAAATGCTTGTTCGCTTTGCTGTTTAAGCTGCATGTGATTTCTTATTGCATGCGTTGCAATAAAATGCTTTTCTACAAGAAATCTTTTAACTATTTTATTATATCTCGTATACTTAGGGACCGTTCATAAATTACGTAAGACGTTTTGGGGGGTTGGGGGGGGTCGGTGGATTCTTACTAAATCTTACGGGAGGGGGGGGGGGGGTGTTCAATGATCATCTTACGGAAGATTTAAAATGCGTATTCATACATAACAGTTGTATTAACGCAGTTGAATTTTCGACAATCACAAAAGATTCAGAAATATCGATTACAATCGATTTAAGTAATCGACTCTGAACGGGACAACTTCTCCTCTGTTTATGTAATGAAATATATGTATGTTGCTTACACGCAGGGTCGACTTGTAACACCGTCTCGAAAGTTTGCTATTATTGAGGCTTTTACACGCAGATACGTCGACGTTTAAATGTTGTTGTTGTTATCAAAACATACAAAAAACTTAGATTGCTAGGACGTGGTCTAAGATTAGGAAGAAAAATTAAAAATACTTAAGGAGGGGGTAGGGTTTTGACGCTACATTTTAGGCATAAGTTTAAAAATGTTTTTTAGTGATATGGTAAAAGTAAATTTATTTATTTAAAGAGCATATAAAAGCATAGCTGGGCATTAACTCGTTAATCCGTTAATCGTTAATTAACGAAGTTAACATTTCGACTAACGGATTAACTTTTAAGTTAACTTTAAAAAATGTTAACGGACTCGTTAACTTCCGTTAAATTTCCACAAGTCCGTTAATCGTTAATCCAATACCCACTATTTACCAAAAAGATACCGCACGCACCGTGTGGCGCCGCGCAAAACACGTTCTGACAACAAGTACATTCCAGTTGATATGTCTGGAAGCGTATTAGCCTGAACACAATTAGAGCGGTGGCGGTAAAGCGGCGACGAATATTCGCTGTCAAAAAAAAAAACGCGACGAAAAATTGTTTGAACAAACACAATTGCGGCGTACGACGAACGACGACAAATTTAGCTGTCATTTTGTTTACATGAAAAAAGTTTTTATTAAATACAAAAGTGAAAAATTGTGACAAAGTGAAAAATTTTTTGGTGATTTGGAAAAGTTGTAAGGACTCAAGAACGTAGGTATTTCATTTAAAAAAAAAAACATCTTATTCCTTAGACGCTCGGGGCTTATTACTAATAAGAATTGGGCTTAAGTTTACCGTGACTCCCATTGTCCAATGGGAATTAAACTAAACTTTTCTTATGTGATATTTTATTCTAAGCACAAATGTGTAATCAAAAAAAGTCGCTCGGATCTGGTTTCGGATATATAGCCATCGGAAGTAGCGGATATAGCTTTTATTAAAATCCTTATAAGTTGGGAACCCCTGAATGAATATCAAAAATATGGGTGTCATAATATAGATAATTTAATGGCCTACAATAATGTTGAGAAAACCTTTGAAATCTAACCCATAATTTTGGAGATATGACGATATGATATGAACAATTATTATAAGACATAAAATGACTAGATTTTTACGTAAATTAATTTTAAAGTTTTCAATGAGAATCGTCTTCTAATAATTGTTGTTGTTGTAATAGTTATTGTTTTTGTTGTTTTTCATTGTTTTTGACCATAAAAACGTAGTTTCCATAGGAATTAATTGAATAATTTTTTTTATTTTTCGGTCAAAAAGGGGATTAATATTTAAAAATTTACAACAAGTTATACACAATTTTAAAGGGAATAAGTTAAGCTTTCTTACCATGCTAAAAAAGTTATAGGTTAATAAAACATTTTTTGGAAAAAATATCGGTTTTATAAAAAAAATTGATCAAAATTTCAGAAAAATCGTCATATCTCCAAAATTATGGGTTAGATTTCAAAGATTTACTCTCCATTATTGTATGCCATTAAATTATCTATATTATAACACCCATATTTTTGATATCCATTCAGGGGTTCCCAACTTATAAGGATTTTCATAAAAGCTATATCCGCAACTTCCGATGGCTATATATCCGAAAACAGATCCAAGCGACTTTTTTTGATGCTTAGAATAAAATATCACATAAGAAAAGTTTAGTTTAATTCTCATTCTCGTTCTTGAGTCCTTACAACTTTCCAAGAAGGATAACGTTTCCTCGTACTTCCATTTTTTCTCTAGTAGCGGTGCGCCGCTGCCAGAAGCTAGCTCCTTACCACGTTTACTTTTTTTGTACGTATCGCGTAGGGATTTCCATCGCCGTTTGCAACTGTCTGCTGAAAGTGAATTTTTATGTTAAAGGAATTGGAAACAAATAATGTACTTACAGTTTGAATTTAAGGTCTTCCCGATTTCTTGCCAAATCTTGTCTTTCTTATGAACATTCCGGTAGTCCTTTGTCGAAAAATCATATAAGCATTTGTACTTGCGGACTTCCTCAATAAGTTCCTCGTTGTTCATTTTAAGATTTTGTAATTTTTTAATTCCTTTTATTTTTTAATTAAGTTATTTAAGCAATTTATTTTATTTTATTCTATTCAATGAGTGTGCACAATTCGCATTTCAAACGTAAACAAAAGAATTGACACAAGCTAATTGGAAATGCAACACTGATCGGACGGTGAAATAGAATTAAATCTAAATCGACGGCGAATCGTCGCAGCTCAACAGTCGTACGCCGCAATTCTGTTCAATTTCACATGATCAAGTATGTTATAATTTTTGACAGCGAATATTCGTCGCCGCTTTACCGCCACCGCTCTAATTGTGTTCATGCTATATGACAGCAGTCGAGTGGATGCAGTAAAAAAATTCAAGAAAAAAGAGGTAGAAGAGGCGTTACGACAAGAAGCTGCCGAAAGTTCGAAGAACAGAGATAGTTTAAGTGGCGGAGGCAGCAACGCGAGTAATAACGACGATGATAAGGAAAACTTTCAATTCTTTCACTCATTCTAAAGGAAAACCTAACACCCACAAATCTTTAAAGAGTAAAGATCAAAATCTCGTCAAAAGTGGCTAGACATGAAATCAAAAGACTGTTCAACGATGCGGCATTCATCAGGGAACTGATATTCATAAGTCTGTTTATTAAATATAATACTGCTATATCCTCAAGCGCTGCAGAAAATATATTTTAACGCCGAAACGAGCCTCGTTTTTAGACCAGAACTTCAACATATTATTGTTCATGAACAGAAATATCCACATTACACAAGACTAAATTACACACTCCAATTATGTAAATTTATTTTTGTTCCTGACTTTTTAACTTCCAGAACCCAAACCAACAGTTTTTATAAGAAGATCACTAACGCAACGATATAAAAAATGTAATTTTTATCACGTGTTAACGGATTAACGATTAACGTTAACTTGCGTTAAGTGTTCCAAAATGTAACGCTTTAACGTTTAACGAAGTTAACTTTTTTAGTAACGGATTAGCGAAGTTAATTATTTGATTAACGGCGCCCAGCTATGTATAAAAGTACAATATTTAAAGAGTATTCTGTGAAAATTTAATTAAGAAATATTGCAAAATAAGCCATTGGCAGCAAATTTCCGCGGACGCCTGAAAAAAAAGGTGGTTTGCGGTGGATAATATTGACTGAAATATATAAATTTTTAAAGAGAAGCCTCTTTAGCAATGGTGTGTATACTGAAATGTCACTATTTTTTTAGCCATACTTTCACTAAGTATACGAGATATAATAAAATAGTTAAAAGATTTTATCTAGAAAAGCATTTTATTGCAACGCATGCAATAAGAAATCACATGCAGCTTAAACAGCAAAGCGAACAAGTATTTTTATCAGTGCTTGCAACCAGCGTTGCCATTAACCCGAAAAATATTATGTCACGATGATTCCAAAATCATGTCAGTGACATAATTCTCCATCGAGAATTGAAAAATAAAAAAAATTAGCAAAAACTCCTATATACACACTTATTTTGCTCTATCCAATAACATTACTCTACAAATTTACAACAACTTACACCACAACGAGTGGCGATAACATGTTCTATAGTGAAATTTTCCGTAGAATCCGAATATCGCAATGGTTTTTTTCGATTGGCCACAATTTTCCATATAAATGGCAAAACTCAAAAAAATGCACTTTTGAGAGCATACACTTCACATAAATGCTTGTAAGAGCTTTAATCGTCAGCCAACCAATTTTAAATTAATTCAAGTCACTTTTTCATAAAACACATACAAGAATCAGGGCCGGCGCTAGAGCTTTTGGCGCCCTGGGCAGAGTGCGATATGGCGCCTCATTCTTATGAGAAAAAAAAAAACTAAAAAAGTTTTATTCATGAACACATTTTTATTCAAGTTTCGTGCATTTTGAGATGGGCGATAACATATACTCGATACAAAGATATATGAGCAAAGATTAAGTGAATTTATAATTAATAAAAGTTATATATGTAGTCTATGATAAAATCGTGTATTTTGTGCACTCTAAGTACATATAAGAACTTAAATTGTTTATGAAAAATGAGATCATATTTCCGCAGCCAACTTTCGGTTCCTCAGAAAGGTAACAAAACATAAAGATTTAGTTTAGAAACTAATGCTAGTTTTATTAAATTTCACTTGATATGAAAAAGTGACTAAAAATCCTTTCAAAACTGAACAAAATAACATTTTTGCGATTTTCAGTCAAGCGATAGTTTAATCCTGGCTTGCACTTAGAAACTTCCAAAATTTTATTGCTTTGTCTTCTGCAAAGGGTTTTATGAGATTATCGTAATCAATTTTTTGACAAATGTCGCTTTCTATGGCCAGCATAGCCAGACCGAACAACCTTTTTTGTGACATTGTAGATCGTAAATAAATTTTTATTAATTTAATTTTGATAAGCTGCGTTCCCCAAGTAGTATTCGCAAAGCAATAGCTATGTTTGGAGCGAAAAATTTTAGGCTATATAAATTCCAATGCTTTTAATGGAGTAGCTTTTGGATCTATTGACTCAGATAGCAAACATTTCGCAAGGGTCCATATCATTGACACATTTCGTGTATGACAACATTTTTAATTTTTAAGGATCCGATGTCATATAAAATAGAAAACGAGTTCTCATGATTACTTAATTGCTGCATCTAACACTGTATAGTAACTAGCATTAACTTTGTTTTCGGATCCGAAATTGGCTCATCTTCAACTTCGTATGAAAATATTTGGTTTTTGTACGAGATCTTATGGGAGGATCTAACCGAAAGGTAGTTTCAGTGTCAATTTCTCCCGCCAAGTCTTTTGTAAATTCAAGCATGCTCTCGAAGTTTACTTCTTTACCTTAATAGCGCACAACAATTGACATTTGCTCAACTTTGCTCTCATCTTGTGTACAATCAACCACTATACAATAGTACTTACTTAGCAGAATTCAATTATGTTACAATTGTATTTTTAGCTCTTTCAGCTACTAGATCAATCATTTATGAAAAATGTGAGCAACTTGGGCTGATAACTGCCTTATTCAAGTGAAGTGTTTCTTCACCACAGTGTCAAATTTTGCCAGCAGCTCCACTACTATCAAAAAATTTCTATTTCCTTTTTTGTGAGGTGTGTCAGACGAATCTCTAAAAGATAAGCATTCCCCTCCAAGAAATATGATGACGGCGAGCAATCTTTCGACAACATTGCGCCAATGGTTTTATTTTCGATGGTTATGCGTTTTGTTGAGCCGAGTCACTTGTTTAATTACAACGCAATCTATTAGAACGTTCTTGCCAAGCAGAGCAAGTGCGCAAATAGAATACACTGCACTCATGCGATTTTAATCCTTCCAATATTTAAAAGAGCTAAGGACCATGCAGCCAAAGGAAAAATTGTATCAGATGCGACTGAGTATACCAACCATGACCGTTCTTTTCACACATGTTGGTGCAAATCGGCGACAGTCTTTATTTAAGGGACACTGTTGGCTCACTTTTAACGTTGAAGGCTCACGTTTTACAAAAAACACACATATTTTATCAGAAATCCTTTTTGGCCAATCCTCTGGGTCACCAGTAATGCATTCCAATGGCGAATTACTTGTAATATCTATTGAATGTAGAATAAAAATATACTAATGGAACATTTTTGTTATCCACTTCAAAATTACCTTCAGAGTTGACAGAGTTTTTACATGAGACTGAGTCTGGAGCATCTTCAGCGTTATTATTAAAATCGGCAACAGCATCATCGCACTTAGCATTGGAAGACTTATTTGGAAAACTTTTTTCATCTGCACGTGCAGACATTAAAAAAAATTCAATAAAACTTTTTAGGCACTCAAATTGCACAACTATTTTGTCTGGTCCTTAAAATTTATAAGCCGACTTCTTCAACGTGTGAAGGATATTAGTTCCCCATAAATTTTCAAAACGTTATATAATATATTTCATGTTTCAAAATTTGGCGCTCTATCAGAGCGGCGCCCTGGGCAACTGCCCGCTTTGCCCGTACCTTCCGCCGGCCCTGACAAGAATGAAGAAATTTAAAAAAAAAAATTATGAAAATCCATTACGTATTGAGGAAATAACGACAATTTAAAAAAAATTCCTTTCAGAATTTTGTAATTTTAACATACAAAGTTCAAATGACGATAACTTTAAAAAGTGTGGCTTTTCAGCAAAATAAAAAAATATGGGTCTCTTAAAAATGAGCATAGAATGGTACCTGTAAGTTTCAAGCAAATTAATGACATTGATGTGGTTCGCTTTAATCGATTTGAAAAATAGTATGCATTTATGGGAAAAAATATTGCTTGCATTGCTGTTAATAAAATACTCTTGTTATGACTTTCTACTAACAGATGTATATTTAAAACTTTTAAATAACTTTTTGTAACCCATATAATTGATTCCAGATAGAAGGCTTCAAAGTTAGAATTTGTTTGAAAAAAAAAGAAAAAAAAGCGATTTATTTACATATTTTCGATCATAGCAGCCATAAAGTTAATGCAAAATCCACATTTTGTACCTTAAAATGTTTGTAAGACTCTATTTTGCACTATAGAAAAATTTAAAATTGGTTGACTGACGATTAAACTTCATACAAGCATTTATGTGAAGTATATGCTCTCAAAAGTGAATTTTTTTGAGTTTTGCCATTTATATGGAAAATTGGGGCCAATCAAAGAAAACCATTGCGATATTCGGATTCTACGGAAAATTTCACTATAGAAAATGTTATCGCCATTCGTTGTGAAAAATCTTGAGTAGTGTAATTTTAGTAATAAAAAAATAAACTGAGATTTATTTATTTTAAGCAACAGAAACATACATATGTAAAAGTTCATATAAAAAGGTTCTTAGAAGAGGGCGGAGGAAGTGTTGATGATCTTGGACAATATAAGTGTTTAGAGGTAGAGCTGGAAATGGGGTGGCGCGGGGTGGAAGTAAAAAATCGAATATTTCTCCAATTAAGAAATTAAATGAAAAATAAATTTTATACGAAATAAAATACAAAACATTTTGGAAGATCGGAAGTCACCCCTGATGGGTGACTTCCGATATACGTCACAACAATAAAATTTATAAGTTTTAAATTTTTCACCCCCATACCCTGCGCCCCATATCCAGCGTCTCCACTGCTTAGCCATCAAAATGGAGTCATTCAAGTTCCCTCTACCCCTTCATCCCCCTCCGACCGACGGTCCCATCACCTAGTCATTTACCAATAATAGACAGTTGCTTAAAAACCACATTTAGTAATTCTGAAACTTCATTAAAAGCTAAGAAAGTCTCACAAAATTTTTCACTCTTCTTTTGACCATCCTTGCAGCATTTTTTGCTGCCTATAATAGATAACTTTCGGTCTTCCATATCGAAAACAAAATTCCAAGGGTATCCAACAGTTTCTAAGTATATTTTTTTTATAATTCAACCCTTTTAAAAAGTACGTGAAAATGCTGAACAGCTCAGACCCACGGGAACAACAATTACATCGCAAAATAACGGAACCGAATAGTTTTTGTTATTTTGATTTTGACATTTCACTCTAGGAAAACATCAAACAAAAACACATCTCATTAACATTGCACAATTTGCCTGGTTTTATAACTTTACGAAATCGGAACTGTACCGAATATTTTAGAGTAATTTTTTTCTTTGCATAACCGAAATATTTGAACCAAAATTATGTCAAATATTTCAATGGCCATGTTAAATTATGTCACCATTTATGTCAGCATAATTATTTTTTAAACTATGTCACCACCAAAAAATGTATGTCACAAGTGACATCCATTATGTCACGGTGGCAACACTGCTTGCAACTTTGTCATTTCCCTTAAACAGCAAAGCGAACAAGCATTTTTATCAGTGTTTGCAACTTTGTCATTTCCCTCTCTTTTGAGCGTAAGAAAATATTTCGTATCTGCGCTCTGCCGATCACTGCTCTATGTAGTAAACTATATGGGTAGTCATAACGCCTACTATACATTAAATTTTTTTTTAATATGTTGCACCCTTCCGATTTTGATGAAACTTGGTATACTACTAAAGGATAAAAAAAAAAAAGAAAAATTACTAAATGTTGCTCTATACATTTAGTAATTTTTCTGAAGTGGTAATTCAAAATCAAGTCACATAACACATTAAAATAAAATTTTCATTGACAATTTAAATGCTCATATAAAACGGATAAAATTATCAAAAAAATATTTTTATAAACTCTGGAATGTTACCTTTCACCTTAATTTAATTTAACTTTTCTAGCTTTAGTAGTTAAGAAAACATACGAGTTCAAAAAAAAGTCCGTATCGGACAGTTTTTTTTATATATCTGAAGAATGCGTCATCAAAGATGAGAAATATATACATATATAGATTACCAGTCACATGCCCTACATATTGGTATATTTAACAATATAGGTTCCTGGTGGGGCCTGATTCACCATGCAAACACTGCTAGACCCTTTCATCACGATTACGTTGTTCGTTCTCTTAATATAACGTTTATAAATATTGTGGGCGGTGCCACGCCCTTCAACGAGCTTTTTCAATAAAGAGGCTGAGCTTGTGTTGATGACAGCTTTCAGCGGCATCATCTCCAAGATTTTTATGAAAATCGTTTGTGCCAATTTTGAGATATATGGAATCAAAATTTTTAGCAGTTGAAAAGTGCCACGCCCACATTTTCAATTCCGCCCACTTTTATCTCAACTCAAGATATATTTGATATGTATCCGTTTAACAAATTTCATAACAATATCTTGCACGGCTTACGAGATATGGTGGTATAAAGGTTAAAATTTAGGGCTGTGGCACGCCCCTGTAGGAAGCTTTGAAAACTTGAAACCTAACCTAATCCTAATCTTGTTCACATGTGCATCAAATCACCAATTTTCATCAAAATCGCTGCAACTTTTTTCAAAATTGACCTGGGTATATATACATAGGGTATGGGCGGTAGGCGTGTCAGTTAACCGATTTCGCCCATTTTCAATATCAAGATGCCTGCAAGAAGATGTGACCTGTGTGTGAAAGTTTCATTCCATTAGCTTTCTTGGTTTTCCCGTAAACCTGATTTCAACAGACAGACAGACAGACAGATAGACGGACAGACAGACGGACATCGCTAAATCAACTCAGGTGGTGATGCTGATCAAGAATATATATACTTTTCCATACCTGCCATGCCTCCTTCTATGTGTTACAAACGGATGGACAAAGTGAATATACCCTCGATGTAGGGTATAAAAAAAAGAATTATAACATGTGAAAAAATCGAGTTTTTTAATAAAACCAACAATTTTTTTGATTAACATAAACATATTTTTGATGACCCAAAAAAAAAGGTCCTCGTTTTTCAAAATTTTGCCGCCCCCGTTTCCTTGCCGCCCATACGCCATGGCGTCGGTGGCGTATGCGGTAATACGGCCCAGCCCGTGGCCTATCATCAATACCAACGTGAACGTATTGTCTACGATCAAATTAAGGTGTGCTGTGGTGAAGTCATAACAACTCCTCAGCATGGTTTTGTCAATAGCAGATCCACAGTTTCTAACCTTCTTGATTTTACTTCGTTTACATTAAGCTCTTTAGACTCTGGTTGGCAAGTTGACTGCATCTACACTGACTTTAGTAAAGCATTTGACAAATTACCTCATAATAAAGCTTGGATTTCGGTTTTGTCAAAGACCTAGGTATACATTTTGATGTTAAATTAACGAGCATATAAATCAAATTTGTAGAAAATCCTCATCTCTGCTTGGCTTTATTAAGAGGTGGGCAAAAGAATTTGATAGCCCTTTAGTAACGGTGACTTTATATAACACAATTGTACGTCCTCACTTAGAGTACGCCAGCCAACTATGATCATCGTTTTATAATATTCATATAAATAGAATTAAAAGAATTCAAAAAAATTTTTATTAAAGGTTTAAATATGCAGCCTTTGAGCTCCCGAAGAAATATTGCGGATATAGTTTATCTGCATCGACTTATAAATGGGTCTCTTACTGCACCACAGCTTCTTAATTACATACATTTTAATACTAATCGGAGGAGTACTCGTAACTCTTATCAATTATTTTATCAACCGGTTAGTAGAACTAATTATATGGCTACAGCTCCTCTTAATCGCATGCCCACTCTTGTTAACAATTGAGAAGTTTATAACATTAGCTTGTCAAAAAGTCAACTCAAGCTTAGATTGAAAACTAACTGTAGCTAATTTTGTAGCTTAATGATGGTGTGCATTTTTATGTGTGTTGTCCGAGCCCCACAGCATGCTGGGTAAATTTTTTCTGACATTTATGCCTTGGACTATGCAAATTTATACATATTAATATTTTATCATCGATATGTTTATGTTCACATGGTCTGAGTGGGTTGGGTATGTTGAGAAAGTGTGAAAAAGCTAGAAATACTCATAAAAAATAACAATTTAATGTGCATGATAGTTTTTTCATTTCCATAATTTATTGAATAAGCTTTTTACTTGATTTAAAGCTTCAAGCTTAATAGCTAAGAAGGCTAATAGCTGAAGTAGCTAAACTCTATTATTATCATAAAATATAAAAACAGAATGATTTTTAAAACTTTTATTACTTGTATAAATTTGCAGTTGATTTTGACTTTTTTTTATTATTTTTTCGAAAAAAAAAATATTTTTTTTAGTAACCAATTTATTTCGCGGAAACTAACAAACGAACCAAAAAGTAATGTGAACGTCATTAATAGAAAATTAATTAACTTTTAATTTAATACGTTAAAATAAAAATATTAGTAGTTACTTGATATATTTGCAATTAAGTGGAACATTCTTTTTTTTTTGGTCCAAAATCCGAAAATGCTGGAAATTAGTGTGCTTGCCCCCATTCTAAATCTTAAAAATATGAAAAATAAAGATTTTCGGACTTAAACAAAACAATCGATATATAGTGACTTTTAAAAATGAGCAAAAAATTCACTTCTTTCGGACTTTGATCACTTATAACTCCATCAGATTTTATTTGATTCTCATAAACTCCAAACCGTTATTAAGACAAAATAATACCTTTTGAATGGTGTGCAACTGATTTAGTTCGAAAAAAAAATTGATGGAAATATGGCCAAATAAATGAAAAAAGTGTAAAAAATGGGTTTTTGCGGAATAACTCCAAAAAGATTCTTAAGAAAAAAAAATGGTTGGCATTTTTGGAATTTACGACCCGCAAAACATAAAACAAGTATGTGAGAAACTAGATCTTTTTTTGTTTAAGCTAGTGATATACATATGTAAATAATTCAATCATAAAAAACAAATATAAAATTTTCAAAATTCGAAAAAAAATTAAAAAAATTCTCAGCACATCTTGAACTACAGCTTAAAAGTTGCGTAATATAGAGTAGAATTTTGAGAAAATTTTTAAGAAAAATCGAAGGGGTCGCGCTTTTCGAAAATGTCGATTTTAATCTTTAAACGTTAATAACTAACTGATTATTACTTCGAATAATTTTTTTTTCTGAAACTACATTCAAATACAAAAAAATGATACCCTACTTTTAATTTATATCAATATTTATTACTAGTCTATCGTTAATTGTAATTTTTTGCCTTAATATTTAAAAAACTGATTATTCAATAACGGTTTTGAATACAAGACTGAAAATTGGTGTGCTTGTTGCTTTTAATACGCACTAAAACATAATAAAAAATGAGCGAAATCGAAGAGGGTCGGGCCAAAACCTCGGTGATTTGGCATGGAATGCCCCATATACACGGTTAGAAATTTTGGAATACATTTTAATATTTTTGGGCTTACATATACGAGTATGTATGTATTTAAATTCAATACTGTCTAGATATTAAAATTCATACAAATTTGTATTAAAATTTAGTACTCGTTTTTATTAAAATTTAAAAAAAAAATATGTCGTATCCACTGGGATTCGAACCTGGTTCCCTTTCAATACAAGGGTTGCATGAACATTTTAACTAAATCAGCCAACGTAGTATTATATTTACGTTGGCTAAATGCGATAGCATCAAACAGATTCCAAATGTTATAAAATATCGTTTTAATGTTTGAACTGTATTAGAATTTAATACAAAATGTATTAAAAATCTTTGTAATACTTCGCTTGTATTAAAATATTTTCCAAGATTTCTAACCGTGTACGAAGAAATTATAAAAATGGAAAACGAACAAGCTTTGAAAATTCGACATCTTGAAGATAATGAAGGTAGTAAACTTGGAAAGAATGAAGTTTGATAATGTTGTTGGCAACAAAAACTTATTAAAATATGATGATATTTAATCAGGTAAAATGATATTTAACTGTTTTGTATCGTCACTATATTGGTTGAATTTCAACCCCTGGGCGAACTCTAGTAAAATAATTATGGCCAGCCATATGATAATAATCCTCATTTATTTTGATTCATTTGTGAGCATGTGATCAATAAATCATATAGAAGATTGATATCACCAGCCTTAAAATTTTCGTATTTACATTATTTTGGATTTGAAATGAGAAATGAAAGTAAACCGTGGACGCCAAGTTTTTCTTGTTTAAATTATTCCAGCATTTTAAACAAATGGCTTGCAGGAGAAAAAGTTTACTTGCCGTTTGGTATTCCAATGCTATGGTCAGAAACTGTGAACCATTCTGATTGCTATTTTTGTGTAGTAAATGTTAGTGTTATTAATTGAAAAAAACAGAAGATCATTATCTTATTCAGACGTGACTTCTTCAAGAAAACCAATTCCACATGACGATAGTCTACCCAAACCAAAACCTCCTAAGCAGAATTCAAACGAAATTGATAACAGTTTTGTTCCATCATTATCAGAAGAAAGCGATTCCAATACAAGAACAACACCTAATGTTAATTGGTATAGATTTCATCCTTCAGCGGATAGTTGCTCTTCGAGTGTCAAATCCACCATACTGTGATACCATATTTGGCCGGCTTCGAAGAGATATAACATTTTTGAAATTACGAAAATATGTAGCTAATGACTCAAAAATTTTTATAGAAATAGAACTGCAGACATTCGATTATTTTCACCCGAATATCGCATCGAATCGCAATCATTCAGTTCAAAAAACTTAATTAGAACGTATTGTAAGATGTTTTCTTATACGATTACATATATTTGCCATATATTTCACAGCTGGGCCTGGCGAGGCCCAGCAGGTACACTTCTGATGTTACTATATAAACATAAAAGTTTTGTTCTGTGAAGTCAGCGCAAACGACCCGTTTCCAGTTTCATTGCGTTCAGAAACCATGAGCGGTAGTTGGCAAGAGACCGTTTGGCGCTTAGACCTAAGTAATAATTTTGCCGACGACTCAAAGTCAAAATGGGCCTCGAAAACGATAACACAGTGCTACGAATTCGATTTTTTCCCCGTTTTGACTTCAGTTCTGATTTATTGTGTTTTGGGGTACCCTGAAGCCGAATCTGAGCTCAGGGTTGATCTATCACGTAAAGTTTTTGAGATATTCTAGCCTAAAAACTTAAACAACTCTGTTTTTGACATATTTGAGGTTATGTAGCACCATGAATTTTTTTTTCCAAAAAACTATGCCTGGGATCTTAAAGTACAATTCTTCTTCTTTCAAATGCCGTTGAGCTTTCTGAAATATCTTCTTTTTTTCGCAGAGTTGCCGCATTTTGAAATCTTTTGATGTACAAATGTCCCTAATGAGTTTGCAGGTATAGGGAAAATCACAAACATGAAAATTTCGAAATGCGATAGCTCGACGAAAAAAATATATACATGAGAAAACTCAATGTCATTTGAAAAATCAAATAATTGACTTTAAGATCCCACACTTAGTTTTTTGAAAAAAATTCACGGTGCTACAAAATCTCAAATATAGGGCATTTCACGCGAAGCGGACAGGGGAAATAGGGTCATGTTTCCAATTTCAGATTGAAAAAATTGAAAAAGAAACAAAATATTTTTATAATGGCAACACTGGTTTACATAATATAGGTCTTTGAAAATTTGAGAAATCGTAAGGTATGTATGTACTATTTCAAATGCCATTATTCAGCTTAAAAAAGTCTGGTAAAATGAATTAACCACTGGATTTTATACTTCATTTATTGGCCTTTTTAACATCATAAATATTTATTTATTTTTTAAAAATAAAAAATAAAATATCCTTAAAAAATGAGAAATATTTTTATTTATCGTTTTTTTCAATGTTCGCCCAGCAAAATTTTTTTTTTAAGTGCATTAAAACTTCGTGCCAAGTATGATAGTGGCCCGCCCAGCCGTTTTGGAGCTATATGCATTGCAATGCCGAAACCCGAGTCGAATCAGTTGATATTCATAAAAATAACAAGATATTTTAATTTGTTTTAGTCGACTGAGTATTATTAATTAATTGAATTTACAGTCAATTGCAGTCACCAATATTCATGTGAAACTTCACTAATCGGTTAATGCTTTATAAACAAACATGACAAAGACAACAAATGGAACAATTTAACCTGGTAATTGGTGACACATGTTTCGGCTATTACCACATATATGTGCAAATCCATCAGATTTGGCCTTTTAGCTGGCCTCGTTTTTTTTTTTTTTTTGGAGTACATCTTTCAGCCATAGTTTTTCTTGAAGCTAAGGCTGTATTGAATTAATATTCAAAGTTGTTCAATTAAAATTCAGATAGCTATTTTTTTATTTAACTTTATATGAAACATTTCATGTTTTTTTAACTTACATGTAATTTTAACTATGTGTTCCTTTGAATTTTAATTGTTCCTCCTTAAATATTAATTCAAAATAGTCTTAAGTTCAAGAAAACCAAGTTTGAAGAGTCTGCTCCAAAAAAAAAAATAAAAAAAAATCGAAACTGTCATCTTAGCTCGACCATGGCTTCGATTTTTTTTTTTTTTGGAGCAGACTTTTAAATTATGGTTTTTCATGAAGTTAAGACTATTTTGAAATAATATTCAAGGAGGAACAATTAAAATTCAAAGGGAGACATAGTTAAAATTGCATTTAAGTTAAAAAAAAACATGAAAAGTTACATATAAAGTTAAGTAAAAAAAAATAGCTATCTGAATTTTAATTGAACAACCTTGAATATTAATTCAAGACAGCGTTAGCTTCAAGAAAAACTATGGCTAAAAGATATACTCCGAAAAAAAAAAAAAACCAAGCCAGCTAAAAGGCCAAATCTGATGGATTCCCACATATGGTTTCTTTTGCCATTAATACACTGTCTCAAGTGTTCATAGCACATTTTACAAACAATTTGGGGTATCATGGGCTTAAATGTTCATATGTAAAATTTATGTTTACAATTAAATTTAAACAATAAAATAAATTTTATGAAAAGAAAAAAGCTTGTTATAATATAAATGGTTATATACGATTTGATTTACAGAAGCCCTATTTATGTCAAAAAAGCCCTATTTTAGTTCGAATTTTGGCCCTTTTACAAATATGCCAATATCATCCCTGGGGTCTATTTGTAAAGATTCAAATAGCCATAAACACATGTACGCTCTGCACTGTATCACAGCCCTGCAAGTAGTCATCAAATTAAAATTTGCTGCGCAGAGGAGTCACTTCTTCTTCCACTTTTCAATAGAATTTTATTCATATCAATAATGTCAAATTAATTTGTTAATTTTGCCTGCAGCCATGCTGCAGATATCTTTCTATGCTGCATGCAGAAAGTGTTCTTGTGCTTTCAGCATAAATATGTAGATTGCAAATATGTATAAGTCGTATTCACACCAATTTCGTTAATTCGGTAGGTGTTATTCGTTAAGACTTAACCAAAATAGACGTGACGAGACGGTAACAATTGAACGAACGTTTGCACTCGTTTCGTCTGTTTTGACATTTAACCCAAAATGTTACGCTAGCCAACGGAACGAAAAAGCTGTTATGACGAGTAGCAACGTTCTGAAGTTCGGTTCTTACGGAACAACTCGTCTCGTCAAAATGTTTCGTTCACTTTCGATCAATTACGTTGGTTCATTTTGGCTATCAACATTGGTTTACATACACTCGAACTTACTCGTTACGTCTCGTCTCGTCTATTTTGGTTTAGGCTTTACTTTTATGTGAATTTTGTTTTTGTAAATTTATCAAACTATAAGACTTACGAGTAACGAAGTATCAAAAAAAAGTTGTGCAAATATAAAAAAGAAAAAAATTCTATCAGATTTTGGATCCATGCATTAATTCAAGATAGTCTTAACTTCAAGAAAAACTATGGCTGAAAGATGTACTCCAAAAAAAAAAAAAAACGAGGCCAGCTAAAAGCTAATTCTGGCGGATTTGCACATATACGAGTAGAAAGATTCATATATATTTATCAATGTCATTTCATTACAGTGGTTATATACTTACATATTTATATACCACATTTATATATAGTTCAAACTGTTAAATATAGTAAATAAATTTGTAAAACTATAAATTTAATACACAAACAAATGCGTTAATGCGAGCATTTTGTAAAAAAGCAACATATCTTATAAAAAATAAAATATCTTTCGAGATACCCTTGAGTAACGCACTTTTTCAATTTGCAGTTACGTAGCCTTCTCTAGCTGTTGTAGGCTTCCACCATTTTACAGATCAACTACCGCTGGCTTTAGTAGTTGTGCTGGCAGTCTTTTATGCTTCAGTTAATTTTCCTTAGACCGAGCAGGGCATTAACTTCCGTTTGCCATACAACTTTGTCTTTTGTAGTTGTTTTCAATTGACGCACCAGCACCAGCTAACAGCGCGTATCAGCACAATAAATAAAAATTTAATCAGAGTAAATCAAAATTTTAGATAAGCTACCTTTTTAAGCGGCAAAATTTGATAACAAATAAATATTTCATATTTAGTCTGTGTCTTTTCAAATTATTGTTTAAATATAAATATTTACTTTTTCCTATTTGACGTCTAGAGATTAAATATTTTCGATTAAAAATTGGAAACTTTGTGAAACTGTGCTGCCAAATCGCATATTTACCAGCCCAATTGTAAATACTCCAGCGCTTATTTGCACGACTAATATTTAAACGGTGATTATATCGCCGACTAGTTTCTCATACAAAAAATATTTTTAGCGGGTAACCACGTCAAAAAAAAAAACATGGCTATTATATCGCCGACTAATTTCGCACACAAAATTTTTTTAAGAGGAAAAACACGGCTAATGATAATTTCACAGTTAAAAGTTTCACCGAATTACCAACTTACGATTTATCAAACCAATGTGGCCGGTGTGAATACCACTAATGGTTTTCTTAGCCGTAGTTATTTTGATACATTGTTAGCAAAGTGGCAGCACTGTCGTTTTTCTCCTTGAGTCGAGTCTCGAAAGCGCTATTCTATATGAGACTCGATCGCGCAAAATTAAAATGTTTTGTCGTTAGTGTCAAATGTTTTTTGTTTAAAATTTGTGGAAATTTGTTCTTAAGTAAATGTGATTTTAACTTAAATTTGCTCACAAATAATTTAGCATAATGCAAATAAGTGAAATTAATAACAAAGATGAATTGTCTGCGTTAATAATAAATGAATTGAAAGATATCGGTGTAAAGTATCGCAAGGATAAGAAATCCAAGGTCGTTCAGGTAAAAAATGTAACGCAGCTGCACTGAAGATTTCTCTTTCTACATCTGGTTAAAATATATTAGTATTTATCTTGGTTTTTTGCAATTTAAGGGAAAGACCTGTCGCAAACGTATTTTTCGTACTCATTTGCATTTGCTGGAACTGACGGATGTCATACTTATAAATGGGGGCGTAGTGCAAATTCCAAAATTTGTAGCGGATTCATGTAATCGCATTTTAGAACAAGTGGAAACGGAGGGTATTTTTCGAAAAGCTGGTTCAGCTATCCGGCAAAAAGAAATTCGAGTAAGTAAAGGCGATGTGTGATTTATGTATTTGGAATTAGCATTTTAGTCCAGGAAAATTTAAGATAAAAAAGAAATAGCGAAATTAAAATAGCTTAGGATTTTGTTTGTTAACTCTATAGGAATGAAAACTCTTTATAAGTGCTCTTAGCGTTCCTCTAAAGAGTACTGAATCGATTTTTTTTGTTTTGAATATAGCTTTATTTAATCCTATATGTACAGTGTCGGACAAAACATAAGCACGGAGTAATGACTACTTACATTTTGGTTAGTAAAAATTTAAAGAAGAAGTATTAATTAATTTTTTTTAATTTGTTTTCTTAAGTTACTAATATTTATTAAAAAAATCACATTTGTATTAAAAATTATTTGTTATTAAATAAATTACGATTTTAAAAAGAGCAGCGCCTTCAATATTGGTGCGACAAAACAAAAGCACATTTCTAATGAGTAATTCATAAAGTACAAAAACTAAAAAATAACGTTAACATTTTGTAGAAAATACATTTGATTTGATAACTGCTGTACATCTTCTTGGCATAGATCCTATTAGGTTGCTGATTATGTCGTTGAGAATATTATACTAGGCTATTTTTGTTTGCTCAAATAGGGAATCATGATTTTTATAATTTTGTCTATTTATTTTTCTGACGACAATTTCCCAAAGGTTCTGAATTGTATTGAGGTCTGGGGATTGTGCAGGCCACTTCAAAACGTCGATATTTTTACTTATCATATACTCTTTCACAACCATCGTGGTGTTTTTGGGTTCACTGTCGTGAAGAAAAGTTTACTTTTAGGGCATTTACTCTTCTGTGTAAGGTAATATAACGTTCTGAAGGATGTCTTTATAAGCGATTCGATCCATTATGCCATTTATCTTATGAATTGGAACGATTCCAAAACCGGAAAAACATCCCCACACCATTACATATCCTCCGCCATGTCATCATATCGGACTGCGAAAAAAACATTTTTTTCCGCTAAGAACCAACGAGCTAGGCTTGAATTTGCTAGAGCCCACGCTGATAGCACAACTGCAAAATGGAAGACAGTTCTTTTTTCTGATGAGTTCAAGTATAATTTGAGGGGATCAGACGATTCTAGTCGATTGTGTAGACCATAAAGGGAAGCGGCTTAATCCGCGATACACAAAAGGTACAGTAAAACATGGTGGAGGATATGTAATGGTGTGGGGATGTTTTTCCGGTTCTGGAATCGGTCCAGTTCATAAAATAAATGGCATAATGGATCGAATCGCTTATAAAGACATCCTTCAGAAAGTTATGTTACCTTACACAGAAGAGTAAATGCCCTAAAAGTAAACCTTTCTCCACGACAAGGAACCCAAAAACACCTCGATGGTTGTGAAAGAGTGGATGATAAGTAAAAATATTGAAGTTTTGAAGTGGCCTGCACAATCCCCAGACCTCAATCCAATTGAGAACCTTTGGGAAATTGTTGTCAGAAAAATAAATAAACAAAATTATAAAAATCAAGATTCCCTATTTGAGCAAACAAAAATAGCCTGGTATAATATTCTCAACGACATAATCAGCAACCTAATAGAATATATGCCACGAAGATGTACAGCAGTTATCAAATCAAATGTATTTTCTACAAAATATTAACGTTATTTTTTAGTTTTTGTACTTTATAAATTACTCATTAGAAATGTGCTTTTGTTTTGTCGCACCAATATTGAAGGCACTGCTCTTTTTAAAATCGTAATTTATTTAATAACGAATAATTTTTAATACAAATGTGATTTTTTTAATAAATATTAGTAACTTAAGAAGAAAAATTAAAAAAAAATTAATTAATACTTCTTTTTGAAATTTTTACTAACCAAAATGTAAGTAGTCATTACTCCGTGCTTATGTTTTGTCCGACACTGTATGTTAAATTTGTTATATCATTGCAGTCAAGGGCTTTGCTATCACTGTATCTGAAGCACTTCAAAAGCCTACCTATTATTAAAAAAAAAATTTTTTTCCGCAGCAACGGAACTTTTTTAGCTAAGCGCCCAGGAATGTTAGCCTTTAGTAAACGTCGTCGAATTGTTTGAGCACTAACCACGTTCCCACTTTCTGCTAAATTGTCTTTGAAGACTTAAATGTGTATTTTCTAAATGAATATCAACTCTTTGAGCGATTTTTGGTGGACTACCACTAGATTTTTTTTACTGTTTATTTTTAAATATATTTCTCACGAAATTATGAGATCTATTCAGCAATCTGGCAATGCATTAAAGAGATTTTCTTCCGTTTATCAAGTTTAAAGTCAGTCTCGATTCCTCAGCAGAGCAATGTGGCTTACGACCCATCTCAAATAAAATGTTTGCTGTCAATTCACTGCATTTTAAGGTTTAAGTAAAGAAAACTTAACGTTCTTCTAATAGGCGGAGAGCCGGCTGTAGAAAAGTCAAGTGTATAAGATTACAAGATGAGATGTATGCCAAATAATAGAGCTCGATGAGCCTAAATAGAATATCTAGGTTTGCTTGCTAAAGCCTTTCCCGATGGCCGAAAATTCCCAAATTTTAGCCAATTTTGTTGTTCTAATTAAAACTGTAGTACATAACAGCTCGAAATGTATGCCAAATCATAGAACTCGAAAAGGCCTAAATATAATACATTAGATTGCATTGTTGAATCCTGTCCCAAACATGGGTTTTCACCGGTTTTTTGGGTCAATTTTCATTAATGAAGATAACAGCTTGAAATTTGTTTCAAATGATAGAGATCGAAAATCCTAAATAAAATATATAGGGTTGCCTTGTCGAATCATGACCTAATGTCCACATGATTTGTTTTACTGAAGACCGTGCTGCCAAATTGTGTAGTTCACGTTACCACAATGATTTTTCCTCTAAATTGCCAAAATATTTTTGTAATAGAGTTTAAACTAAAAACTCAAAGGTGTACCAGGTGTATTAGATTTCGTTCGATTGAAAAGTCTTATTAATTTTTTTCCTAACAAGGCATAATATCATTCGATACGTGACATTGCGAACGTTACATATTTTTCCATTATGGAACACTTGGGCAATTTTTCATAAAGATATTAATATTAATATACAGCTGCGGTCAAAATAATAGTAGTGCGGTGTCATTTATGAATTGAAAGAAAATATTTCGAACAAATGACTTTTTTTCTTCTAATCTTTTAAAATACAGTTACTTGATAAGTACACAAAATAAGCACATGACATATTGTTCCAAAAAAATAACGTTACTTTCTTACTGTTCAACCTAAATTGGAGCGCCATCTTCGTTTAGCTGAAAAATTCTCTCATGCACATACATTTTATATGAAGCCAACCGAAATAAGCAATGCTCTAACGCCAGCGTATTCGATTTTCCAATTTTGACAAAGCTTTGGCAGCTAATTTTTTATTTTATTGTGTATATTTTTTTTTTCTGTAACAAACAGTAAATAAATAAACTCTACATGACACTTAACGCTACACTCTTAATAAGGTTCAGCGCTTAACTCCAAAGCTTAGCGTTGGCAAAGTCAACGCCCAACGCTCTAATTTAGGTTGAACAGTAAGTTTGCTGTTATATGGAGTAATTTGTATTTTCGAGCGGTCAAAATAATAGTAGTGTTCAACTTCTTTACTTCTCAAGATTAAATATTTACTCTTATTAAAAAAATTTGTTCGTAAAAAGTAAGTTCTCTTATTTTTGTATAATAATGAAATGAATTTTTTAAGTATTTGCATTTTAATGGGCTGTGGAAAGCATTCTACGCCAGAGTAATGTAAAATTATTGAAAATTCCATTTCGCAAGGTAAGACTTTTGAGGAAATTTAAAATTATATCCGATGTTCAGCGAATGTGGTTTTGAATACTATAAAATACACAAATAAACGAAAAACACAAGGACGAGAACTTACTTTTTAATTATGTACATGAAACTCTGTTTGAACAAAAATTTTGACACACTTGCTGCTGTTATCAATCACGAAATGAGAAAAATGATTTTTTTTCTATGTCGAATGTGACATTAGAACATGAACTAAAGCAAATTAAAAATTTACAGCTAATAGAGATTGGTTTGATGTTTTTGCTTTTGTTTTAGCTAATTGTTGGAAGAGAGATTTTGGGGAATTTCTATCATCATGTATCACCTCTCTTACAGACTTAAATATTTAAGGCATAATACTATTCAGTATTGGTTTGCTCACCGTGGCTAAAAGATCAAAGTAAAATATGATATTAACTGTTTTGCGGATATCATTTATCTTCATAGTGTAAAAAATTATTGAAAATAGACAAATTTACTGTTCGATTAATCGAACAGCGGTAGATAAATGGTTAAAGAAGAAAGAGCTGGCTTTCTTTTAGGTTTAACTGAAAAAAGAAAAAAAATAAGTAGTCGAATTTTGGGAAATACTTTAAAATTATTTTTTTTTTATTTTTCTAGGAGAGTTTAAATAAAGCTGTTATGATAGCATATATCAAATACTTGAATTGGTTTAGTTTGAACTACGAGTTCTTTAAATTTTGCTCATCACAAAAAATCAAAAAAATTTAATATTTATCTCCGGCCACTTCAACTTCTATTTTGAAATTATTCTTGTGAAATTTTAGAAACTCATGTAAATTACATTAATACCCCCCAATACCCTTAGCACGTATGACAACAACTCTGGAATTCATATGTACTTGTAATCGATACTAGCGAGTTCTTAATTAAAAAATAATAAACTAACATTATTGGTGATAAAAATATTTTTCCCTTGATTCGGGCCTAAACGATACCATTCCTTAATGACAAAAGCTTTGTTTTTTATTTTATTTCTTATTTTGATCAATTTTAAAACCAAAATATCATATACGAAAATGAGTAAAAATGTACTTTCATTACCTCCCCCTTAGGTTAATCTGGAAGCTGGATTGTCTTTAGGCAAATTGCACCATGTCATTGATGTAGCCAACTTAGTAAAATCATTTTTTCGCGAACTACCAGAGCCACTCATACCATCATCTTTACAAGAAACTCTGCTAAGGAGTTTATTAATTGGGGAAAATCACGTAAAAGCGATTCTGCTAACTTGTCTTTTGTTGCCGCCACTTACAATCAACACGCTCGCATTCTTCATGCAGTTTTTACACACGGTGTCTCAAAGTTCACATTTAAATAAAATGTCAATAGAAAACTTGGCCATTATATTTACGCCAGGAATAATGCCATTTTCAGACATCACCAGCCATCGGTTTGACAATCACGTTAAAATGGTACAGCTTCTAATTGAAAATGCGTACTCAATCGGAACAATTCCTGACTGTATTATTGACAAACTGCAAATTCATGAAGTCATATCTAACACGCCGTCTAAATCGCGCTCCTTTGAAGCTTTGGAAATAGTTACACAAAAGAAAAAGAAGAAAAGACGCAGCGGTTCGCTAACTCGTAATTGTATTTGAGTTGACACGTTTTAATTTAACTGAAAACTTTTGTTGCATATTTTTCAGAGATGTTCAACGGGCTACGGAAAATTGTTGGCTCTGCAATAGGAAGTTCCGAAAACTTGGAAAGCACGCCTGAGCACAAGACAGTAAACTCCAACGCATTGGCAACAGATCAACAACAAAAAAAAAACCTCAGTCAACATCGCCGCCACACCATGTATTAAATCAACAAAGAAAAGAAAATTTACAGAACCCGTCTGTGCTTTTAGTGCCAAAAAAAAGTAAATATACAATGAATTTATATGCATGCACATCAGACCTGTAAAAAATTGTACTTCAACTACTTATATGTGTGATTACTCTGAAGTCATACCCACTTGTTAGCCAAACCAACATTTTCCAAAATTTTTTCTAATTTTTTAAGTACGTGTGCTAAAGGATTAATTATAGTTTATTTAGTGCATAAAATTAAAATTTAATAAGTTACAACTATTCTCCAAACTCCAAAGAGCAATTTGTTATTAAATGAGTAATGTTTGCTTGAGCTGAATTATATGTAATCAAATACAAACAAGCTCTTATAAGAGTAGTATGATTAAAACACTTAATCTTTCCATTCAATCCAAAAGTACAAACTTTATCTTATAAAAGTCTGCCAGTTGACAGCATGTGACTATTTGCCTACTTTCTTATTGGTTATCAAAAATCAGTTTTTCTATTTCTATCCCTCCATCTCTTACCCAAATTCAAAGTTTTTCGCCTCTATAGGATGTGCCGCGTAAATTTTTATAAACCTACCCACTTTCAATTCATATGGTTATTTTGTCCTCGCACTGCTTACCTGCGTTTTTGATTCAACTAAAAACTTCACACCTTTTCTGCCTTATTTTAATTTTAGTTCAAGAGCCGGCTGTAGAAAAGTCGAGTGTATAAGATTACGGGATGGGATGCATGGCAAATGATAGAGCTTGACGAGCCTAAATAGAATATCTAGGGTTGCCTTGCCAAAGCCTGTCCCGATGGCCGAAAATGTCCGAATTTTAGCCAATTTTGTTGTTCTAATTAAAACTGTAGTACATAACAACTCGAAATGTATGCCAAATGATAGAACTCGAAGAGGCCTAAATATCTATCTGGGATTGCATTGTTGAAATGGGTTTTCACTGGCTTTTTGGATCAATTTTCATTAATGAAGACAACAGCTTGAAATAAGCGCCAAATGATAGGTATCGAAGAGCCTAAATAGAATATATAGGGTTGCTTTGTTGAATCCTGTCCCAAACATGGGTTGCCACTCATTTAAGAAAAGTTGACCCCAAAAACGGTTGTCAACTAATGTTTAGGACATGATTCGACAAGGCAACCCTATGTATTCTATTTAAGTTCTTCGATATCTATCATATGTCACAAATTTCAAGCTGTTATCTTCACTAATGAAAATTGACCCAAAAATCCGGTGAAAACCCATGTTTGGGACAGGATTCAACAATGCAATCCCATGTATTGTATTTAGGCCTCTTCGAGTTCTATCATTTGGAATACATTTCGAGCTGTTATGTACTACAGTTTTAAATAGAACACCAAAATTGGTTAAAATTCGGGCATTTTCGGCCATCGAGACAGGCTCTCTACCTATTTGTGTTGATTTACTCGGAAAGTACGCTTTAGATCAAAAATATATTAAATTTAAAATTTAAGAAGAAAAAAAATATTTGATTTTGGTCAAAAGACCTGTCGATAAGAGCTTATTTCTTCTCTAGAATTTTAGATCTAAAATATTTTTTTTTTTTATTCAAGGCATACTTTCATACTAAATAATTAAAAACCGATAAAAGCACGAAAGTGTAACATTGAATCGAAAACCCTATTAGTTTCATTATGTTTCCACGAAAAATTGCATTTATGTGATAGTTTTAGCGTTTGGTTTCCATAGGAGACGCCACGCCCACGTTTGTGGAAAATACTTGTCAATTATTAGATTCTGTAACCCTTAGCGGCACCACTTCAATTTTATAACAATCCGGCACATTAGAATGTTTCACGACCCCACGTTGAAAAAAAATTTATAAGAAAGCGATTTTTCAATTCCAGGCTTCATAACTGTGAACAAGTTTTGAGATGGCTCTACTTTATGAAATTCAATGATTATTAGGCATAATTTCTAAAAAATGTTTGCGCTACATGAGTTTTCACAGTAGCTCGAAAACTGATTTAAAGATTCACGACCCCATGGTTCCGCTAAGGGTTAAGGAAACTTCCTTGACATTAAGCTTCGGTTTTTTCTTTTATACAAGGTGCCAGAAACATCTATCCAAGTCCGCCCACTTTTCCTTCGAACAATGGTTTTCTCACTTTGTGTCCATGTACCAAAATATATTAAATTACCTTGGTAAATTTTCATGATTTAAGATCTTAAAAACTTTACTTCAATAAGAGGTCCCAGTTTCGCATGTACTGAATTTCGCTGCAATCAGTTGTATGCATTTTACAAATAAAAAAAATTATATTTTGTGAAAATTTATAACCTTTGCAGTGTCAACATGGGACCTTCACATTTCACTGCACATTTTCTTCTCCAATAAACGTGTAAAATATAAGAGTATTCGGTTTATTAAAGCGCCTTCTCTAAAGAACACGTTAATCATATTTTCAAGTGTACTAAGCAAAAGTGTGGAGATACAGTTCAAACTTACACTATGCCAAGACTTACATGGGTATGTTCCGATGTTATAAGAATCCTCAAAAAGACAAATTGCATATCCTTTTTGTAAAAAGATAGGATATATTCCACCTGGGCCAATTGTGGCCCAGATACTTTTACGATGCCCATATGCATAAAAACTTATTTAATTATGTCTTTACTCCGGAATAAGAGAAAATTAAAAACTTGCTGAGTAAAATAAATGCTCAGAGTAAAAGCTTATATTCGTATGCATAATCATTTACTTTACTCGTTTCTTTCACTCTTGTGATAATTTTGTATAACATAGAATACTCAGTTTAAAACGTCAAAATAAATAAAATAAGCTGTAAAGATTCATACAACCGGTCATATGATCAACTAGTACGTATACGACTATTCATGCAACTTCAATTTCCGCACAGTTTTTACACATAGTTAAGATTACAGAATGGGATATACACGAAAGATAGTGATGGAATGAGATGAGTGGAATTAATCAACCACGGCTGCCTGCCCCGAAAATACCCGAATTTTGACCAACTTTGTTTTTTAATTTTTGACTGAGAAATATGATCGCTAATGTGTACCGCCTTTTATTTTGGGTTTCTTCATATAAAATGTCATTTTAGCCGGCCACGTCTTTAATTTTTTTTTTTAAAGCACACTCTTCAACCATGGGTTTTCTTGAACCTGAGACTATTTTGAATTAATATTCAAGGGGGAACAATTTTAATTTAAAGGCCTATTTTCTTCATGTAACTTTATATGTAACTTTTCATGATTTTTTTGCTTTAAATTCAATTCTTCTTTTGAATTTTAACTGTTCCACCTTGAATATTAATTCAAGATAGTCTTAACTTAACCATGGTTGGATGGTGTGCACAAAAAAAAATATCGAAACCTGGCCGGGCTAAAGTGACAATTTCGCCATGGTCTCGATTTTTTTTTTTTTGCATTTACACCTAAAAGGGGTACAGACCCATATCTTAAAGAGGGCCTAAGGGTGAAAAAAATATCGTTAGTTATTTGTGTTCCTGTATAAAAACAGCGTGTGTTACGGAACATCATAGTCCATTCAACAAATGTACTTCGCTGTCCGTAGTCAGTAGTTCGCTTAGCACCATAAATGGCGCGTAATTAAAATTTTGCGTGAATTTCGGGATACACTTTTCATAATGCAACTTCTTGCGTTTTTAGTAACTTGTATGAAAAAGTTGCAATCTTAATCAACAAGCATTTTTTCTATTTTCACTCTAAGGCATTATCCCAGACCCCTAAATCGGAATTTTCGATATAGGTATGATCTCGTATATATATGTTGAGAACAATAACTGATTGATCAAATACGCGGTAATTTTCGGTTTCAGTAGCCCAAAACCCAAACCTTTAGAAATTATAACTAATTTTATTTTGTAATTTATATACACTATATTACAGGTCTGGTACAAGCAAATATTATATAAATGAATAGGTATCATGCTGAATTTATACCCTTTCAGGAAAGACTTACTCGCTCTACTTCCAAACAGCAGCGGTGGATTTTTGCCAAATACTCCTCTAATAAAGTAAGTCAAACAATTTTATTTTTGTCTTATTTGCTAAACTATCTTAGAAGTGTGCAGTATAAGAGTAGAAAACTAAATGTATGTATTAAGTAACTGTAAAATGTAAGTTAAGGCATTGCATTCCTAAATCAAAAACTGGGCCGAGTTACCACAGGAGCTGCGCCTCTGGTCCCTAATTTGCGAATGAGGAAAGTAAAGTTATAAACCCTTTCGTGCCCAATTTTGCACAAATGTTTTCTTAGTTTAACCTTTTGCCATGTCATCTCTGTGATGAATATTGAAGCAAATCTGTTTTTATTTCATTTCTTTATTCCGCTACTTCTCAGAAGTAACGTTAATTTTTAGTTGGTGTTCAAATTGTGCCGTACACAAGTTTTCTTTCAACAGCATCAAGAAACTTGGTAATTTTTGATTTTGATGATTTATTAGGAGTACTTTAAAAATTGCAATATTTTGTATTTTCGCTACTAAAAAACTCTTAAAACTAACTGGATTGATAACAGTAAGTATAAATAGTATATTGGAGCAACATTTATAATATAAAAAAAGTCATTTAAGCTCTACAGGTGCCCAATGTTGCATATATGCAACATTCTCCCCAGCCCCCCAGAATGAACTTATCCGAACAAAACTTTTCAGCTGAGTTATTTTACCTACAAGCAACCTAACTAACACACATTAAAACTTTTTGAACCACTAGAAATAATTTGGGCCTCAAAGGGTTAACCGAATAAGGGAGCGTTCAAGTATTACGTAACGCAATTAGGGGGGAGGGGGGGTCTTGCAAAACGTTACGATGCGTTGCGGGGGAGGGGAGGGGATTCGAACAACGCGTTACATAACATTGTTTTTGAAGTGAAACTACTTTAGCGGGTGGTTATTTGAAATTAGGTGTGTATAATGAAACTCTTTCTTAATGTGTATGTTTATTGAATAGCTACAGCCAAAACATTTTATTTAAATGATAAAAGTTGACGGGATCTAGATAAGCTACAGCAATAAATGATACATCAAATTAAAGCACTCAACGAGCAAAATGTCCTTAAATTATCATCTTCGACATTGGTTAACGGGATCTAGATAAGCTACAGCAATAAATGATACATCAAATTAAAGCACTCAACGAGCAAAATGTCCTTAAATTATCATCTTCGACATTGGTTAACCAAAACCTGAGATATCAGCGTTCTAGATCCCATCAACTTTTATCATTTTAATAAAATATTTTCGTCTCATTTTCGCCATTTTAACATATATTAAAATTAAGCAAATGTTTATTACGTTATGTGTGAATTTTTATTAAATAACAATATGAACAAGTTAAGGTGTTATCTTCAGCCAGGCCGAAACTCACATACCCTACACTGCACTGAAAGAACATATATTTCAATAAATGTTAAAAAGACGTTGAAGAGGTTGCATAATTCGAAAAAAGTGTGAAGTGTTTAAAAGGTTAACAGAGGTTGAAAAATGTTGAAAAAGTCGTAAATATATGGAAAATGTTAAAAAATGTTGAGAGAGGTTGAAAAAACTCCAAGTCGATCAAAAAGTCGAAAAATTAAAGAACAAAGAAATTTCATCTCAATATTTTGCAGGGCTTACGAGATATGGTGGTATAAAGGTTAAAATTAAGAGCTGTGCCACGGGAATCTTTGGAAATTTGAAACCTAGCTTAATCCTAATTTAGTTCACATATACACCAAATCACCAAGTTTCATCAAAATCGTTGCATTTTTTTTCAAAATGGGATTGTGCAAATATACATAGAGTATGGGCGGTTGGCGGGTCCATAAACCGATTTCATCCATTTTTAATAGCAAGATGCCTGCAAGACGCTGATCAAGAATATATGTACTTTTCCATAACTCTCACGCCCCCTTCTATATGTTACAAACGAAATGACAAAATGAATATACCCTCGGTGTAGGGTATAATAAAGAAAATAAACATCGCATGTATTTCCGGTACAATTGTGACTTTTAGGTAAATATGGTCACGTGGGTGTTACGTAACGTTTAAGAGGGGGGGTAAAGGAAAACGTTACGGTGCGTTACATGGGGGAGGGGGGGTCAAAAATCTTCAAAAATTGCGTTACGTAATACTTGAACGCCCCCTAACAAAATATACGAATACTTTTTTGTTTTGTTCTTGCTCATCAGCTTAATATATCAAGTTGAGAACCATTTGATAAATTGTGTCATCTGAAAGATATTTTGAAAGGCTATAAAATGTTGAACGAAATCTTAAAGTTTTTGGAATTTCAGCCATTTGAAAAAAAAAAAAACGTTATATATTTTTTGGAAAGATAAAAAACCTACACTTTTATTTCCATATTTAAAAAATATGATGTGACACATGACATACTTTTTTATACAAATTACTAAATTTGTAGTTAAATTAATTTGAGAGAGAAGAGCGCAATTGTTCTTAAAAAGATATTTGACTAAAAAAAGTAAACAGACAGGAATAAGTTAAAAATGTAGTTATGTTAGCCAAGTGTCAAAAACAAAAAATTTATTTTATCGATTTTCAAAACATATTTTCATTCGCAACACAGAGTTTGATCTCCTTTGAATTTCAAATTGACTGTTCATCAAATGAAATGGTCTTCACCATCGGGGACACTCGAAGTGATATCCAAATTCTATTTTTTTGACCTTTCCCGATCGATTCGTATAAAATTTTTTTCTTTCGACAATGGGTTAAGAACTGTACTTTCCATGGTACGGGGCACTCCAAGTGAAGTCCAAAATCAATTTTAAACCTTTCCTTTTCGATTGGAGTAAAAAAACATGTTTTTCAAAAATGAATACAAAAATGTACTTTTCATAGTCCATGGTCACTCCAAATGCTGTGCAAAATCCATTTTCGACATTTTCCCATTAATTTGTGTCAACATTTTTTTTCTTGAAATGAGGTATAACCGGTCTCTTCCAGTGTCCGTGACACTCCAAGTGATTTCAAAATTCATTTTCGGCAATAAATTTCTTTCATCCAAAATTCACTTTAAACTTGATTTTAAAAAGCTCCTTTGGCTCGCGATCAGGCGCCAAATTTGGCTCGCGAGCTAAGAGCCGAGTGTCCAAAAATCCTTTCCGCACTCTGCCGGTCACCAGCCAGTTGATTAAGTCTTTTTCATTATGTTGAATTGAAATAATATTGTTTGAATTGCAAACTAACAGCCCTATTCTGATTGTTTACTTAACAAGGAATTGTAAAGATGCTCTTGTTAATCTAATTGTTATGTATTGTAAATTTTGGTATTCTTAATCATTAACAATATAAAGCTTTTGAATTCCCCACACAAAAGCTTTCGTGGTAAACTTGTCAAATTTTGACTTTTTAATTTTAAATTAATAAAATAACAAAAGGAGTATCAATAAACTGGAACATACAATGCAGCGTGGCGAAGTAGATAGGACTGTGAACTCATAGCTCAAAGTGCACTCGATTCTTGTCAGAAAAAAATGTTTTTTTTTTTTTCTCTAAAAACATACAGTGTTGTGCATAACACTAGCAACAAAATCACTGCGCTGCTACAAAATCGTGTATCTCATTTAATATTGGAAGCGCACAAAAAACATTTTAGAAATCAAACAACATATTCATTCATTATATAAAAATAAAATTATATTGAAATTCGGTTATATTTTTTAAAAATTATTTGAAATTAATGTGACTACATTCAATTGTCTGTGTGCAAAACAAAAGCAACAAAATATGAAGAATGTAAAAATAGAAGAGAATTTCCAAAAATTATCGGTAAAAGTACCATTATTGCAAAGCATATGTTGTTTGTGAGTCATAACAATTCAAGTTTAGCTTAGTTTTTCGCTCGCTGTGGCATTGACTGTTCAGTTTGTAATTTGAATTTTTGAAAATGATAGAAAAATCTATAGAATAGTTCAAATTATGTCAGTTCTGTTACTTTAGAAAAATGCAGATATCTCGGGTTCGAAATAAGAAAATTCTTTTAAGCAAATAACAGTTCATTAAAAATGTTGTAACACGGGATCGGCGACAAAAAAAATGTTGGGTGATTTTGCAACTTTAAATGTGCCGCAAATGTTCTTTTTCAGGCACAAAACTCGACATGATCACTGAACGATAAAACAAAGACACTAGTTTTTGGCGGACTCAACTTGTGTGTGTTTGCAGTTAAACGTCAGACGAACAAAATGACGTACATATGTGTCAAATTAATACGCTGCGTACTTTTCGCCGGCGCCATCTCTTAGTTAAACCAGAAAAAACTTATGCATATTTTTTAACACGCCAAATAAAAGCAACTTATAATTCTCTTTAGTTTTTCTAAGAATTCTTCCTTGTTTATAATTAAAATTTACTTTCCACAACAATTATTATTTAACTCAATACTGACATAGCACTCGTTGTTAAGATACTTTCTGACATTAACAAAATAGTAAAGAAAAGAGCTTTTAAATGTTCGCCAGAATACGGAACATTAAGAACTTGTTAATATTAGGTTTGTTCGAAGCAGATTTTGTGGTAAAAATTGAAAAGTGTCAAATCGCGATTTTTGAGAGAGTAAAAGCTAAAATTTCTCTGACCACTCGAATCACCACAATTCTGTCTAGAACGGAAAAATAGGTAAAAATTGAAGACTGTCAAAAAGTTGCGCGTATTTTAGTAGACAAACAATGGCAGAGTTTAGGAGCTAAAACCAGCACCATAGTTGCGTAACCGTTTGGTTAAGACATTCTGAATGCAAGGCGAGTGAAGCATTTTCGAGAATATTATTGAAATAACTTAAAAAGTAAATGTTCGATTTTAAAGTTTTCTGCCTGATTTTTATAGCTTCATAAATTATCTTGAACTTTGATTTATTTTAAATGCATAAAATGCATTTTAAAACAATGCTTAGGATAAAAATAAGAGGTTTGACGTTAAGTAAATTTTAACCAAAATTGTTTTACATTTTGAGTTAAACAGTTTTGATGCATGTTATGCTAGGCAAAAATTTTAAATTTCGTATACGCTGTTACGGAATTCACGTTTTTTAACAGCTAGTTAGTCCAGAAAAGTTGTGCACTAATTTTTTTTTGTTCAAACAAAGAGTTATGTTCGATGGAATTGTAAAAACAAAAAAAAAAATGGAGCAACTTTCATTTAGCAACACTTCCAATTCCTTATGTTAAAACTGCGCACTTCGAAAAACAGTATCTTAAAAATAATTATCTGGTTGACTACCTTACAACCATTCAGGTAACATTCAACTTTACGATTCCTTTTCAATAAAAAATCGCTCAGCTATTTAATTAAATAAATGAGCATTTACCAAAAATGTTTTGATTTCAAGCTTTTTGTTATGTTGCTTCTTCTTAACACAACCTTAAAAGAAGTGAAAAAAAATCAACGCTGAAAATTATTTTATATGGAAAGTATTTGACAGGTATAATTCAGACAGGAAATTTCATTTCCCTCGCATGCAAAAAGTGATTCGCCAGTCTCGTTGCCTACGATTTTGACAGTCTTCAATTTTTAGCCACAAGAAATTTATCTTGGTGAAAATTGAACTTATTTTTGGGAGGGGAAGTGATCAGCTGTTTCTTACTCTCATTTTTTCTCTCTCAAACACCACATTTTTTCTGTCTCGAACACTTTTTGTGGTAAAACTTTATAAATATTTATAAATATTTACCTATTTTTTCAGTCTCGAACAAACCTATTAACTATTTTGTTAATGTGGTGAGCTTTGTTAAGCTGCCAGAATAGGGCTGTAAGTATACTTTTTGTTAAGAGTATGTTGCCATTCATATACTTTTACTATGTGCTACAAAAATTTTGAATTTTGAAACGAAATTTTGGTTGCAAATCGGGCATAAGTTTGGATGTAATGCAACAACCCCTTTAACATGTTATGGACTAGCGATTTTTTATTGTTAACGTACTAGGAAGAGACAATTGACAATTTGACCAATGTTAAAACTTTAGTACGATAAAATGAAAGAACACACAAATAACCAGGGCCATAAAACTTTATATGTACATATTCATACCGGCATGTTCTACATTTGACTTACCAATGAAATTTATGTGATTTTCATATAAATTCATGTGATCTCGCTACACTTTCACTCGGAAATGTAGGAAATGCCTGATATAACCACAACTATAAATTACGCATTGTTTTTTGCGACAGAGTAACCACGGTATTATCCTGAAAGAGGTCGTTTCTCTGATCAATTTTGCCGATCAAAGTTATAGTCGAAAACCTCCTGTCTTCTTTCTTATCTGCATTTGAAGGTTAATAAGGTCATAAAAGGTTAGGCTAGGTAGGAGTGGCAGTCAGTTGCGAACCGACTCACTTAGACCAAATGCTGGTTCTTCGTGATGATGTGTCATAAAAGGTTAGCTTATACAAAAACCCTCAAAAAAATATATTGAAATCTATAAAAATGTCCACAAAGTATCAAAATGGAATGACCAGTAGCTTAGCAGCATATCGGTTCTTTGCGTTTGTCATTATCGCTTAAAAACTTAACTTTTCATAAAATGTGTTATCTGATTTTTAAATTAATACATACACGTAATCCTTATCCCTATTTTTGGGTCTTTTTTGAAAATTTTTAAAACCAAATATCACATTAAAATAAATTATTGAAAAAACTTTATGATGTCTTATAACATTTTCGACTATACACAATGTGAAATTAAATTGTATTGTCATCATAATATATATATTAGGATGTGTTTTCTGAAAATTTTGTCGACGGATTTGAATTTTTTTATATATATTTTAGCTTGAGGCTTAAAAATAATTTTCCCAAAATTTGAGCTTCCAAGCTTAAACCTGTTAACAGCGCGGACAGAATTTGAGTCCGATTTCGTTGAAATTTTACGAAAAACCGACTTACTGAAACGTAGAAAAGTCTTCTTTAGGTGCCAAGATATAGCATTTTAGGTATTTCAGTTGTATGGAAGGTGCCACCAGCTGTTTTCAAATCACGCTCATATTTTTCGTGTGGCTGAAAATGTGGAGAAAATACACCGAAAGGGGTTTTTTTTTTAATTTGCGGTCCCATAGGCCTTTATTATAGAATCGGGTTTGAAAAAAATTCTCCCGAAATTTCAGCTCCAAGGATCAAACCTGTGAACGGCGCAAACAGTTTGTTTCTTATTACAATTGGGACAGTTATTTTTAAACCTCAAGCTAAAATGTGGACAGTAAAAAAATAAAATTCATCTACAAAATTTTCAAAAAACACACCCTAATATATTGTATAGTGCAAAATGCACGATTTATTTTGCAGCGTTGTCCTAAGAAATATAATGTTTATTTGTGCATTACCTGATAAAGCATCAAAAGGTGTATGTATGTTCAGAAAGGCTTCTAGCTAAAACTCAAAAGGAGATATTGCTATGAATTACAATGAATGTTTTGTTTTAAATTTAAGAAAAATACAACACATATGAACGAAACACGAAATTGTTATTATAAACTTAAATTTCAATCTTTTTTTTTCAGGGAACCGAAAAAATCTCGCTTAAGTTTGGCAGGTCGAAAAAATATAAAAAACATATCTAATAATCCAATGGCTTCTTCAATGGAACGTCGTTGGAGCATTGTAGGTTCAGGTTGGTCAAAAAGTAAAAAATCAACAACAGGAATAAAAAAGGATACCATTGAAAATAAAGATTTTTCTTCTGAAATGTCTTCTATGAAGCACCTCAGTTCTGTCATTTCAATGCCCTGTTTTTCCAAAATTGATTTACCGACAATTGAACATCCCGTTGTGGAAAACTTAAGTTTTGTGAACAGTGCTTCTTGTACTGGTTGCAGTGAAATTTGTGTGGAACTTTCCGATGCTGATTATGTTCAAATACCCAAATACGAATATCAAGCTATGAAGGAGCGTGTAGCTGCTATTGAAACACGAATTTCACAAGAATTCGGATCAATATGCAAAACATTGCAACGTTCATCTTTTTCATCGACGGATGAAGTTGATAAAAGTCTTAGCGGTCCAGAACGTGTTGAAAACAAATACAATCAAGTCATCACGGACACTGAAATTTTGACATCTCCCACAACAGAACATCTTGCGCAACGCCTGAGTCGTGGATTAAATATACGTCGTAGTAGCGAAAATCGAATAATGCGGTCACCAAGCGCCAGGAAAATTGGAACAATGCGTAGACGATCTCAAGAAAAAGTTCGTCTTTCAAGAAATCAAACATGGCACATATGTTCCACAGCGAACAAGAAACCATTGAGCGAATATGAAACTCTACCTGTAATGTCACTAAATAGCTTTTATTCAAAACGAAATTTGAAAAGAGGACGCCCAAATACAATGGCCACAGGTTTACATCAGCATCAACTGCAATGCCCTCCGGCTAATGATTCAAAATATACCTTTGAAGAAACTATTTCAAATGAAGACTGGACCGATGGCGAAAACTTTTTTAATGTACTGCCAAATGGAGATATTGGAAATCAATGCATTAATATTGAAACACAGCAATTTGATTATAATGTAAGCACTCCAATGAAACAAACATGTAAAAATGCTGACAGCATAAAGACGCCTATGTTACCACCGAAATCAGTGCCACGAAAGATGGACAGCAGTAAAACTCGAAGTTCATCTATAAAAATATGTTCTGCTTCCAAAAATAACATTAAGAATCTTACTTTGGAGTCGACTACAGTTAATGAAGATGCTAATGTACGAGCATCAATTGCACGCTTGCGTGCACAAAATGCTGGAATGGTGATGGCCAAGGCCAAACTATTTGATGGACTTGGCCGCAACCACTGCTCTGAGAATGAAATAGATTCTGCGCTAACCCAAACAAACGATTTTATTCACCACAGGAATTCATTTGGCATGTCTTCTCCAAATAATTTCGAGCAAAAAACTAGTTTAGAGATTGAAAGAAAATCATGTACCACAGCACATGTATCGTCATTGTTAGACTCACCATCAGGCTTAAGCCAAAATAAGGGCTTCAAGTGTAAAAGTCCCTTTATTGCACAAAAGCGTCAAAAACCCGCATTGGCTACAAGATTTCCAAATAAAAACTTTTTAAGTACCGTTCTTTCGGACAAAAATTTGACCCAGCCACGTAAAGGTTGTGAAGGTCTGAATATTCGCAATTTTACCCATAATAAACAAACATATATCACACAACCTAACGCATCCAGTACTTATAAACAATTAAGTGTAAGCTCACCTCGTCGACCACGTACCAACCGAGTTGTACTGAACCATTCACACACTCATACACATTTAAAATCCATACAGAGGAATTCTCCAAAACAAGTAAAGGTTAAATCGAACAGTAAAAAAGCCACATAGTTAATAAAAAAAAAAAAACATGTTATAATATGATTAATTTGTAATAAACCTTGATTAAATTCTGCCAAGTATTCCGTATAATTTTAAAAAGTGCAACTAAATTAACATTTGTTAGAGACACATATAAAATGTATATTCTATTGTTGTCGGAAATTATTAAAATGTTAATTGTGAACAATAAATAAATTAATAAAATATCTTGCAGTTTACTTTACGTAGTTAGTTGAAAGTTAAAACTTTTGAATCGTAAGGTCAGTATCCATTAATTATTTGCTACTCCTAGGTAAAGACGACTAAATTCCTTAAAGTCATCATAAACTTAACCCTTAAACATATGACTAATTCTTTTTGCAGATAGGTGTTTTACTAAAAAAAATCAGAGATTTACCTGATAACTTTTTAGTTTATATAATAAAATGATAAATCCGCTTTCAAGGAAATTTCCGATTTCAATTATTAAGATGTCATACAAGGCAGATGAAGCTTTCTATGTATTATATACAGCGGTCAAAAAAAGTATTCGACATTGACTGAATTTTTTAGAAATCCTGCTACAACGGCAAAACGGAACGAAAAAATTTGAAACAAATAATTGAACTTTCAGCAGATAACATATTTTTATTCATTTTTGTTGTTTTTAAACCAAAAAATTTCATACAAAATAACAAAAAAGCAATTCTAGTGCGAAACAACTTAAAATAGGTCAAAAAAAGTATTCGACATTTATGTAATAGTCTTAAGTTTAGATATCAAAAATATTGTTATGCGTCCTCCACGTCTAATTACTTCTTTCAAACGCCTTTGCATTGATTGAACTAATTTTGATGTAATAGCTGGATCTATATTGGCCCATTCTTCCAATAAAATCTGCTGCATTTGTGTTTTGTTTGAGAAACTGCGTTTTCTCAATTTTAGTTCCAAATGTTCCCAAAGATGTTCGATGGGGTTTATGTCTGGACTTTGTGGAGGTGTTTTTATTACTTTTGGGCAATTATATAACATCCAAAGCTTAGTATTTAACGCAGAATGCTTTGGATCGTTATCCTGATAATATTGAAAATCGTTACCAATGCCCAGTTTGTCTGCACTATCCTGCAAGTTTCTCTTCAATATGTCGATGTAGTATTTGTGATCCATTGTTCCATTTATTATTTCAATATTTCCCGCACCTGATGCTGCCATACATCCCCAAACCATTAAACCGCCACCTCCATGTTTAACAGTAGCAACTGTATTGCGTTCTTCAAGCTCCGTATTTGGTTTTCTATAAACAATTACCTTGCCATCGCATCCAAAAAGGTTGAATTTGCTCTCGTCTGCAAAAATTACATTCGTCCAAAACGATTCTGGTTCTTTTACATACGCTCTTGCAAATTTAAGCCTTTTAATTCTATTAATTTTGTTCACAAATGGCTTCTTCCGTGCTGTTCTTCCTCTATAACCATGAATTTTAAGGGAATTTCGAATCGTCTGTGGAGTAACCTCCACTCCTAAATATTCCTTAACGTTATTGCAGAGAATCGTTGCATTCGTTTTTGGATTTTTCTGAACTTGGCGTACTAGCCAACGATTATCCGCTACGGAAAGTGCTTTGGGTCGACCAGATCTCGGCTTGTTTTCCACCGTTTTTGTTTCTTTCCACTATTTTATAATATAATGAATTGTGCCTCTTGGCCTATTAACGATTTCGCTAATTTCTTTTTCCGTTAATCCACTTCTAAAATGTTTAATGATCAAAACTTTAACTTCATCTGAAACTTCTTTTAGCTTACGACCCATTTTGACACAATTAAAAGTTCACTCAATAAAACACTTCACGACATGAAACCAAACGCTTCCTTTTTCATAGGAAATAAAGTAACGGGATTTCACCGTTTTATTTTTGCCAATATTGAAGTGCTGCACAGAAGTGTTGCATAAATGTCGAATACTTTTTTTGACCAATTTTAAGTTGTTTCGCACTAGAATTGCTTTTTTGTTATTTTGTATGAAATTTTTTGGTTTAAAAACAACAAAAATGAATAAAAATATGTTATCTGCTGAAAGTTCAATTATTTGTTTCAAATTTTTTCGTTCCGTTTTGCCGTTGTAGCAGGATTTCTAAAAAATTCAGTCAATGTCGAATACTTTTTTTGACCGCTGTAAAATAGTTTTTGGTTGCAGAAAATTTGCGTATAATGAAAGAGGAAAGATGAAAGAACAAAAAACAAATATAAGAAGAAAACCAAAAATTCCATTGCATACCTACCTACTCTTTGTTGTTAAAGAAAGGTAAAATTCAATCAAATTAAATGCAACATGAAAGTGGTTCAAGTTAAGAATATGCCAAACAAAACAAATATGAGAATCAAACAAAAATTCTGAGAAGCAGCGCGCTTTCATTTTATTTAAATATTTTTACACACGGTCAATTACACAAGTCTCCAGTAAATTTTCCAATCGAGCGATTCATATTCATTTCAATTGTTCAAGTTTGCGCTACAAAATTGTCGCGCAAACTTTTCTGGCGTGTTAAAAAACTTTGCATACGATTTTTGACAGTTTGCTAGCGAGGGTGCAAAAATTTACAGTTTGAGAGGGCTTTGCGCGTTTAGATGAATACTCATAATATATTGTTGAATAGGCAATTAACTCTACTCTAGATTAACAGCCCTTTCATGGTTGGCTACTATCTCGCGTTTTAGTCGCCGAGTAAGAATTGGCTTTATAAACATATAGCCAATTCTTACTCGGTGACTAAAATATTGAGATAGTAGTCAACCATGAAAGGGGGGTAAGTAAACGAACCTACTTTTGCATTTTTATCAAATTTTGTCCCTTGTTGGTTTAAACAATTGCGATTTGAGCAAATTGCAAATATACGCGTTAAAGAGCGTAAAAAAGCGTGCACGTATACAGAATCATCAACACATTCTTATCATTGATTGTGGTAGTGTTCATCACTGCCCAGCAGGCAAATGAGCAAGGCCTTACTCGGAGAAGGCCTGCTAGCACTGCTGCGATTATATAAGGACTTCTCAAAACTAGATTTTCATGCAAATAAAAATACAATCACAGAAGGCATAATATGCCTTGCCACAACAGACGTGCTATCAGGCCTGATATTAGAAGGCAAAGAAGAAGGACTCCATTTACTTTAGCGCTTTTCTCTTTCTTTTTTATTTCATGTATTGCAATGTTTTATGATTCGGCATAACTTTTTTGTCATATGCATTGTACATATACGACATGAAAAGTATACACATGGTTAGATATTAAGAGAGGTGTGCAGGCTAGTCTTCCGTTGTTTCATGTTATGTTAAGGAGGCAGAGTTTTGTGTATTCTTTGTCAAATTGTAAAGTCATTAAAAAAATATCAACGCAAGTGAGATGGCGCGGATAAAAAAAAAAACAATTAATATTTAGAGTCTTTAAATTTATTAAAATTGAATTTTTGTCAAGTACTTCTGAGAGTCCTTCTACGATAAGCGGTCTTAGAAAGCCTGCTTAGGAAGGCCTGTTTTCTGCGGCCATTTCATATAAAAAAGAAAGTACGTTTGAAAGGAGGGTGGAAGGCCTTATACTTACCAAGGAAGGCCTTCTAGAAGCACTGTTAGCTCCTGCCCCTTGCCTACTGGGTGGTTAAATTAGTGGACACGTGTGGCGGGAATTAATTTATTATTGAAGATATCGAAATAAATCGAGCTGTGAAGTTCGGAGGTTTTACGTTTTATGGTCAAACTAAAATTGTAAATCTTATCGGAAAAATAGTTTTTTTATATCGTTTTAAAACAAAAAAGATAAGCTTTTTAACAAAATTTTTACCTATGTACTCGTATGTCATTAGATGAAAAATCAAAATTTTTTATAACAAATCAATTGTTTTTTGTTAGTTAATTGAGCGATGGCCACTCGATACGAAATTAAAAAAAGTACCATTAAATTCCTCGTCAAATTTCATTTAACAACTTATTTTTTTCAGAGTGGTAGGCAAATACGGACTATCCAAAATAAATGAACTCTTGCGCGCACCCCTGAAAATACTGCGTGCCGCTTCACAGTGGTTCCAAATCGAGTTTTGGTTCAAATATCGCTAGAGAGCGCAAATCTTGTCGAAAATTAAAAATTTTTTTTTAAATAAAAGCTAACTTAAACACTAATAGAGCTCGAATTTCTTATAAAAGATTTCATTTTTTATTGTTTTAAGTTAAATGCCGAAAAAATGTTTTTTTCAATTTTTTTTGTTCAAAAATGGCTAGACAGCGCAAATCTTTTCAGAAATTAATATATTTTTCTTTAAATTAAAGCTTACCAAAATTCTAACACATGTTCGGAGCCCAAGTTTTTAAATAATAATATTGTTTCTTGGAAAAAGCCAAAAAAAAAAAATTTTATAGTTTCAAAAATTTCTAGAGACCGTAAACTTTGTCGCAAATCAACAATTTTTGTTTTTAAAAGAAAGCTGACTTAAACGACAAAAGATTGTCGTATCCCAATTTTGAAAAAAATAAATTCGTTTTTAGTTATTTTAAGTTAAAAGCCAAAAAAAAATTTTTCAACTAAAGATGTTCGTTTCCGACAAAACTTTTTTAAACCCAAAAATATTTTGAAAGTGTAATAATTGAACGGCCCAGTGAAAGCAGTCCCTTAGTCAAAATAATGTGTTTGGAGATATTTGAGGATTTATGTTACAAACTGATCTGGAAATATATGTTATGAGTAAAGGAAAAACAAAACTATGCGACATTGGTAAATCAGTCAAGCTTTATTTGAAGCCATCAGTCATGCTTGCTGGTGAAATGAACATTGAGTTATAAACATTTTAAGACTAATGACTTAAATCAAAATCTATTGACTTAGGCACTTTTTACTATTAAATTTAGACATATGGGCTTTACTTTAAATATTGAAGAAGTCACCATTGTGAAATGTATGATTACTTTATAATTATTATCTTTGTATTTTGATATCCTTGGTCAATATATTTTGAATAACTAATATTGGTGTGGGAATGGACCCTAATGGACCTCACTGAACCAGAAGTGGAAGTGAATTCTGATTTTGGCAACACTGAAAAAAAACGAAGACAGAATGCTAGGTCAAACGAATGAACAATTTGAATGACGAGTTGAGTAGAGTATTGGTCGAAGAAATAAAAGGACGCATATTTTAAGAAACAAAGTCGAAGTGTTTTTTTTAAATATTAAATAAATATTTTTATATTCAAATAGTTAATATAAATCGTGGCTTTTATTTAAAATCCAACATTAGTATTTAATTTATTCAATTTCATCTTCAGACTCAACTTCCGTCTTAGTTGGCAATGAAGTTACGTCTGCAGATAAAATGTCTCCATAGAAATATTTTTGATTTTGTGGCACAAACTGCAGCAGATGCTAGATATCACTCAATTTTGCAGGTTTTAAAGACAATGGAGCCTGATACGCATCTTAGGCTCTCTCCGAATGTTTCGTCCTACGCCAACACGGTAGAATGAAAATGGCTTAAAAGGCCCTCTCATGGTATTTAGACGAACGATATACTTTTCCAAAATTTACTTCTTGCATCTTTTTTTCTTGCCAGAATTCAGTACTTTTATGCAAACATATTTCCGACTTAGGGACTTTTAATAAGGAAACCGTTTGACTTTTAAAACACTTAGGGATTTTTTGGCGAAAAATCGACGGACTTAAGGAAAATTTGTATTTCGACAATGGCTTTTAGCAACATACAATGCAAAAATAAAAAAAAGGTAAGCCTCATTTTTGTACGTTGTATACGATATTTTTGTAAGCTCAAAAAGTCCCTATGTCAACTTAGGTACTTTTTTCACTGGGGCCTTCAATTACTATTAATTGTTATATAATATAAGTAAGCCTTAAGTTGTGAGTATCTATAATACAGCTCTAAGCTGCAACGCTAATGTCATTTTCATTTCCTGTTTTTTTGTTATATTGTCTCTCTTTCTTTGCGTAGTTGGTTTTTTGAAATATTTTAACGGAAAACTATTCATTCGATTTTTTGCAAGCAGAGACATTGGATCTGATTGCTGTTTAAATAAAAAGTATTTTAAAAAATATAACACTTATTTCAATTCAGAAGTGGATTTACCATTAAAATGAGTAAAGTGTTAAAAAAACAAATGTTCGATGCCTTGATTGCTGCAGGTGTTGCAGTGGAGGAGAGTGCCACCGTTGCGACTTTACGACCGATGTATGAAGAACTGATGCAAGGAGGCAGCCATGGCCGAGATGAAGGTACTGGCGAAGACGATGCCGATGATAATGACGCCACTAATGATGAGACCGCTGTGAATAATTCCGCTGTTGATGATGCTGCCGGTGATGATGCTGTTGGAAAAGCGATGTGCCAAATTGATCATGAGTTGTTGCTGGCCAGGAAGAAACGAGAATTGCAAAAACTGATGGAGAAGTAAAGAGTGAGTGAAGTACAGGCGCATAATCACCGCAAATTTGATTTCCAAGCATTTGAGGCTATGGTGCACCCATTTAGTGGTGACGATGCATATGATGTGAATAAGTGGTTCCAAGATATCGAAGACGCGTTCGAAATTTTTCGTTGCAGCGAACTCGACAAATTCATCGCCGTGCGACGCTTACTTTGTGGCACAGCCAAAATTTTCTTACGTGCAAACGTGGCAAACACCTGCCAAGGTTTGAGACAACTACTCACTGCTGAATTTGGTAGTGTGCACACGCTTAGTGATGTACTTGCACAACTTAAGGCACGCAGCTTGAAGCCCGGTAAGTCAGTGAAGCGCTTTGTCATCGAGATGCAGGAAATTGCATCTAATGTCGCAGTTCCTGAAGGCGAACTACTCGAACACATTTTGGATATATCAATATCAATATATCATATCAATATATCATATCAATTTTAAATGGTGCACGTTCACTTCAGGCCCTAAATCTCTTCTGAGCCGATATGAAAAGAAAAGGGCTCAAACGAATATTTCACCGAGAACTGCTGTTGGTGTCGCTGCATTTGTGACCAGACAAAAAAAAATGATGCTGCTGATTTGTCTACCGTTCGCTGTTTCAATTGCTCACAATTTGGGCATTTCCAGAGCAAGTGCACTAAGCCTAAGCGCCCACCAAATGCGTGCTTCAAGTGCCATACAGTGGGACATTTCCACCAGGACTGCCCGAAGAAACCACCCGTAGTCTCTGTAATGGCTACTGAGGGAACTTATGAAGATTCTGAAGTCACCAATAGTTTAGGTGCATTCCAACAGGCAAGTGTTGCCTTCTTTAATAGAAATAAGCTAAAACGTGTTTTTCTCTTCTTGACTCGGGAAGTAGTAGTAGTTTTATAACGAAGTCACTGGTGCCCTTTTCATGTAATCAGAAGCTACCAACACTGTTTCGTGGAATGGGAAATTCAAAATTAGAAATTCCTAATATTTGCAAAGTAAAAGAAATGGAGAAAGCAAGTGGGTGTTGTAAAGCATCAACTGAAGACATTCGGCATTTGTTGGATATACATATCTGAATTAGAATTAATTAGTTTAACTAATGAAGAGAGTTCACGTCGGCGACGACTACCGTATTCGAATGAACCACGAACTGTACGAGCTCTACGCTGACATTGACATAGTCAAGCGCATCACTATTCAACGTCTGCGCTGGCTGGGACATGTTGTGCGTATGGACGAAGAAGCTCCGGCGAAAAAGGTGTTTGATGCGGAAGCCGCTGGGCGACGACGAAGAGGAAGACCATGCCTCCGATGGAAAGACCAAGCCGAGGAAACCCTATCCACGCTTGGTGTGAATGATTGGAGAAGGCGTGCGCAAAGCAGAGGCGCCTGGAGAGAGCTTTTGAGGTCGGCCGTAACCCGGTAACGGGTTGTTATGGCCACCCAAGTAAGTAAGTAATGAAGAGGATATGACTGATTTTGTTGATTTGGGATTGTTGACGTACGCAATCACCACTGAGAGTAAGAATGATGTACTTATTTTAGAAGAGAATTTGACTGCAAGTGAAAAAGAAAAGCTAAGTGCTACCATTTCAAAATATTATTTAGATTCTAACGTGCACTTATGATGTACCAATGTATTGCGCGCCAAGGTTTTTATCGTATTTCGAAAAAATAGAAGTCCAAAAAATAATAGATCAACTTTTGGGAAACTTTTGTTCGCTCAAGTGATTCATTCACCTTATGCTTCGGCTATTGTGTTAGTCAAAAAGAACAAGTTAAGGTGTTATCTTCGGCCAGGCCGAAACTCACATACCCTACACTGCACTGAAAGTACCTTTTAAATAAATGTTAAAAAGGCGTTGAAGAGGTTGAATAAGTCGAAAAAAATGTGAAATGTTAGAGAGGTTGACAGAGGTTCACAAATGTTGAAAAAGTCGAAAATATATGCAAAATGTTGAAAAAAGTTGAGAGAGGTTGAAAAACTCTAAAAAAGTTGAAACAACTTGAAACAATTCAAAATGGATGAAAAAGTCGAAAAAATAACGAAACTAATGAAGAAAGTTTAAAAAGTCGATAAGATGTATTGGAAAAAGTTACAGGGTTGAAAAAGTCGAAAGAATAAGGAAAATGTTGAAAAAAATCGAATAGAAATGAAAAATTAGAAATATTGTATAGTTTGCGATATGTGCCGCAGTTAAATTTAAAATTTAGGGCGGTGACACACCCACTGGTACAATCCAGTCCGGTTTTGATCCAGAAATAGCTTTCCATAAGCAAACCTCTTGCACCAAATTTTAGTATGATTGCTCACATATTTCGATAAATATGCCACTTACCGTATTTTATTTGTATGGGAGGTGCCACGCCCACTGGTGCTGTTTCAGCCAATTTCGATTCAGATATACTCTATAGCAACTGAACCACTTACATACATTAAATTTCATAGCACTTGCTGCAATAGTTCACTTAAAACTACGCTTACAAATTTATGTTCATATTGGATGTGCCACGCCCACTGATGCAATCCTGTCAAAATTCATTTATTTTTAAAGCTTATAGTAACTGACATCTATAGACCAAATTTTATGAAGATTACTCTCATAGCACACTATCTATAACAATAAACGTTTTTTGCTTATATGGGAGATGCCACGCCCAAAGGTACTATTGAACCAAATTTTTGTTATAAGAGACCTTATAGGAAGTTTATCTACCTCATTAAATTTCATATTGATAACTGCTCTCAGCGGCATCATCCCCAAAATTTTTATGGAAATCGTTTGTGCCAATTCTGAGATATACGGAATCAAAATTTTTAACAGTTGAAAAGTGCAACGCCCATTTTCTCGATTCCGCCCACTTTTATCTCAATTCAAGATATATTTGATATGTATCCGTTTACCAAATTTCATCGCAATATCTTGAACGGCTTAAAAGATATGGTAATTTAAATGATAAAATTTAGGGCTGTGCCATGCCCCTGTACGACCTTTTGGAAACTTGAAACCCAGCCTAATCCTAATTTGGTTCACATGTGCACCAAATCACCAAGTTTCATCAATATCGCTGCAACTTTTTTCAAAATTGGCCTGGGCAAATTTACATAGAGTATGGGCGGTAGGCGTGTCCGTCAACCGATTTCGCCCATTTTCAATAGCAAGATGCCTGCAAGAAGATGTGGCCTGTGTGTGAAAGTTTCATTCATTCATCGATCATCATTGCATCGATTATCGTGCAATCAACAAAATTACTATTCGTGATAACTTTCCTTTGTCCATAATTGAGGATTGTCTGGAGTATTTTAGTGGAAAAAAATATTTTACGTCTTTGGATTTGAAAGATGGTTTTCATCATATTAGGATGCATGAAGACTCAGTTAAATTTACGGCTTTCGTAACATCGTTTGGCCAATATGAATACATGCAGTGGCGGATCCAGGATTTTCTTGAAGGGGGGGCTAACATTTTTCTTAAATGAAAACACGCATTGATTAAATTTTTCAACGAGCAATATTTATATTTTTTGACATATTACAACAATCTAATCAGTAGTCCAGTCAAGGGTTTGAAGACGGCGAGGTTTCTTCTGGCAAAATAATTCAGCAATTTCAGCGGATCTGATATAGATTTCTTTATGAATATTTTCCAGAGCCAATCTTCTGTCATTGTAGACCTTAAATATGTACAATACAATTTCAATCATTTTAATACAGAAAAACTTTGGTCTGCTGGAATTGTGGCAAATACTTGCAGTAGAATTTTGATGCATTGGAAGAACGATTCCATTTTTATACCCTACACCGAGGGTATATTCACTTTGTCCATCCGTTTGTAACACATAGAAGGAGGCGTGGCAGGTATGGAAAAGTATATATATTCGTGATCAGCGTCACCACCTGAGTTGATTTAGCGATGTCCGTCTGTCTGTCTGTCTGTCCGTCTGTCTGTCTGTTGAAATCAGGTTTACGGGAAAACCAAGAGAGCTAATGGAATGAAACTTTCACACACAGGTCACATCTTCTTGCAGGCATCTTGCTATTGAAAATGGGCGAAATCGGTTAACTGACACGCCTACCGCCCATACCCTATGTATATATACCCAGGTCAATTTTGAAAATAGTTGCAGCGATTTTGATGAAAATTGGTGATTTGATGCACATGTGAACAAGATTAGGATTAGGTTAGGTTTCAAGTTTTCAAAGCTTCCTACAGGGGCGTGGCACAGCCCTAAGTTTTAACCTTTATACCACCATATCTCGTAAGCCGTGCAAGATATTGTTATGGAATTTGGTAAACGGATACATATCAAATATATCTTGAGTTGAGTTTCAACTACTAAAAATTTTGATTCCATATAACTCAAAATTGGCCGAAACGATTTTCATAAAAATCTTGGAGATGATGCCGCTGAAAGCTGTCATCAATACAAGCTCAGCTTCTTTATTGAAAAAACTCGTTGAAGGGCGTGGCACCGCCCACAATACTTATAAACGTTATATTAAGAGAACGAACAACGTAATCGTGATGAAATTTAATGAGGTAGATAAACTTGCAGTAAGTTATTTTATTACAAAAATTTGGTACAATAGTACCTGAGGGCGTGGCACCTCCCATATAAGCAAAAAACGTTTATTGTTATAGATAGTGTGCTATGAGAGTAATCTTCATAAAATTTGGTGTATAGATGTCAGTTACTATAAGCTTTAAAAATAAATGAATTTTGATAGGGTTGCATCAGTGGGCGTGGCACCTCCCATATTTACATGAATTTGTAAGCGCTGTTTTAAGTGAACTATTGCAGCAAGTGCTATGAAATTTAATGTATGTAAGTGGTTCAGTTGCCATAGAATCAAAGTGGCTGAAATAGAACCAGTGGGCGTGGCACCTCCCATACAAATAAAATACGGTAAGTGGCATATTTATCGAAATAAGTGAGCAATCATACTAAAATTTGGTGTTAGGGGTTTGCTTATGAAAAGCTATTTCTGGATCAAAACCGGGCTGGATTGTACCAGTGGGTGTGCCACCGCCCTAAATTTTAAATTAAACTGCAGCATATATCGCAAACTATACAAGCTATTGTGCTGAAATTTAATATGAGGATGTCGATCACAAATATAATTTGTTGAACCAAAATTTTTCATTTTTGTTCGATTTTTTCAACATTTTCCATATTCTTTCGACTTTTTCAACCCTTTAACTTTTTCCAATATATACTATATGTATTTGTTCGACTTTTTCAACCTCTTTCAACTTTCTTTATAAGTTTCTTTATTTTTTCGACTTCTTCATCAATTTTGAATAGTTTAAAATTTTTTCAACCTCTCATTTTTTTTAGAGTTTTTCAACCTCTCTCAACTTTTTTCAACATTTTGCATATATTTACGAGTTTTCAACATTTTTCAACCTCTGTCAACGTCTTCTTAACATTTGATGAAAAGGTACTTTCAGTGCAGTGTAGGGTATGTGACTTTCGGCCTCGCCGAAAATAACACCTTAACTTGTTTTTTTTTTGCAAATTTGTTGAATTCGACCAAAGTATAATTTATTTTAATTATTAGTTATTTGGGCTTAAGGTCGTATTTTAAATTATTTTATAATAAAACCATCAGTTTCACCAATAATTTTTTCCCAACGTTTCGTGGATAGTTCTCCACTTCTTCAGGGGTAATTTTATTTTTCGAAATCACTACGAACAAAAAATATTCATATAATTATCTTAGAAAAAATTAAAAACAAAACTAATAAACTTACGATGAACATTATAAAAAAATTTTTAAAAATGAAAAACAAACTATTAAAAATATTTTAAATTGTTTAAAACAAACAGAAAAAAATTTCACGAACAAAGAACATTTATTTATATTGCCGCTGCCCGATTACTAACGAATAAGCTTTGTTAATATCGTCAACATCTTCTTTTGCGTTCATTGCATGTTTTATGTTTTGTTGTATTCTTAGACTTTCCAGCGTATATCTTCTTTTAAATCGTCTCTCCTTGTCTAAAATATTAACTTCATCGAAGTTGTGTTGATTTTCAATCATATGTTGTGCCAATGCAGTTTTTGTTCTCCCTCTGTTTTTTTTGGCTTTTAGCCTTAAGTCTTTTACGCTCAAAAATTAACAACACAATAATATTTTTTTAAATCGCTTATTTGTTTATTTGGATTTTTTAATTGACACCTTTTTGGTCTGTTGCAGCTACGGCCGAATTTTAAAAACTTTTAGCACTTCTAGTTATATATATTTTTTTTGTTAAACGGGCTGTTTGCAAGAGCATAATTAATTTATATCAAAAGTTCTTTTAATTTCTAGGATATTACACCATTACGTATTTTTTCTTATTCTTAATACATTACTTAACAATAATACAATTTCTTATTTTTTTTAATTTCAATCAAATAAAAGATATGCGCGAAACGAAAATTTTGACACCGATCGCACATGTCATTTTTAGGACAAAAAAATCCCGACCAACCATCCACTCAAAATTCAAAAACGCAACTCCCAAGTAATTTAATTTAAATGAAATTTTTAATAAAAAATAACTTTGGCACATTATTATTTTCTCCTTAATCCTCTTCTATTTTAATTTTATTTCACGTATTCTTATCTTATTAATTTTAGATTTAATTTTATTTTTAATTACTATATTCTAGGCTTCGCCAAATATAAAATCAATCTTAATTTTAGAAAAGAAATCCCGACCACCGGTCACAACCGAATTCAGAAACCAAACTCTTCTTCTTTTCTTACCAATGCCAACCATTCCCCGTTCGGTACACCGACGCCATCATTTTCTTTTTGAAGTCTTTGTTCTTGAAAGTTCTATCTTAAAAAAAAGATGGCTGCCTAAGAACTCGACCCGCCAAATTTGAAAATTTTGACTTTTTCAACGTCTTTCAACTTTCTTCATAACCTTCTTAATTTTTTCGACTTTTTCATCAATTTTGAATAGATTCAAATTTTTTCAACCTCTTTTTTTTAGAGTTTTTCAACCTCTCTCAACTTTTTTCAAGATTTTGCATATATTTACGACTTTTCAACATTTTTCAATCTCTGTCAACCTTTCTAACAATTCACATTTCTTTCGATTTATTCAACCTCTTCAACGTCTTCTTAACATTTGATAAAAAGGTACTTTCAGTGCAGTGTAGGGTATGTGAGTTTTGGGCCTGGCCGAAAGTAACACCTTAACTTGTTTTTAATATTTTTTTAGATTTGAATATTTCTGTTTTACGATAATTGTGTTTTGACTATTTCATTTAAATTCGGTTCATAATTTGTAATAGCTGAACTTATGAGCTCTTTTAAATGGGTATTGGTTAAGTTAGTACGAAGTTTGTTTTTTATAAATTTTATAGTAGAAAACATTGCCTCAACATTTTAAGTCGTGCCAAAAATTGATAACAAACGATATGCTGCTGTCATTAATTTTGGATATTTTGTCATAGGTACACATTTACAAAATTGATTCAAGGTGTAAGATATATTATTGCACATAAGCTTAAGTCAGATTGCAATTCTAGCAACGCCATTTCACCTTCATCTTTATTAGGAAGAATGACTTTAGCAAGATTTAAGCCCTCTTCAACTACATCTACTTCAAAGGGGTTCAATAAAAATTTAACTGAATCATTCATACCTTTTAAGTTAGAAAATCTCACGGTCTTGGCAATGTTTTTTAAGACGTTGAAAACAAGCAAATGATTTGTCGTATAAATCTCTCTTAAAAAGTTCTAATTTTATCTGAAATCTAAAAATAGTATTAGACAAATAGCCGATATGATTGTCTTTTTGGTGAAGAAATTTTTTTTCTTAAAATACTTAAGTGCTCCATCATATCAGTGAAAAACATTAAATCTTGAAGCCATTTGGAGTCCTCTAGCTGGGAATATGACTGTTCTTTTAACTGTAAAAATTTAGTAATAGGATCTAACAAATTGACAAACTTTATTAATACATTACTGGTTTAAAGCCATCTGGCCGGGCCCGTTCGCAGTAATCATCCATGGGGGGGGGGGGGTTTTAAACTCGAACATTTCTTATCAATTTATGTTCATAAAAAACGTCAAAAAACGGGTTACTTTTAATATAGACATTTAATTATAATTAAATACATATGTACATGTGATTATTAGACATGTTCAAAAAACTATCTTGCTCTAGAATAATTCAAGAAAACTCGATTTTCGAAAATTTATTCATATTCGAGTACATCCTCATTTAAAAACATAAAAAAAAAAATAGTCTTAGGGTTGCTACCAGAGCTGCAAAAATTTCATTTTTCGGAATTTGGCCAAAAAAAATGAAGAAAATTTGATTTCTGAGAAACACAAATAAAATTTGATTTTTGGTCAAAAAATTTTTAAAGTATTTTATAAGCAAGTAATTACAATATTTTGCTTCAATAGCTTATCAGTGCATGATTAGCTTAAAAAAATATAAAAAAAATTTAATTTTGATAACTTTGGAAATTCATGTAGTGGCATTGACAATTTCAAAACAACAAAGGATTTGAGCTGTTACACAAGAAACACCAAAGCTCTACTCGCGGAGAGACTACAGTTTTTCTCCTTATGTATAGGCTTAAAAAATAGCGGTCAGTTTTTTTTTTCGATACTTCCTTAGGTGTACTTTAGGAAAATCGAGAGAAAATTGAAAAAAAAAACGGCGGGTTGCACTCCGGGAGTGCCGACAGAAGTGAAAACAAATCGTTTAATTTCAAGTTAGTGTGTTTGTTGGTATGTGTGCCTTTTCTTTTTATATGGCAATGCAATGGAAGACAAAAACGGAATATGTATTCAAATTTTACTCTCGCTCTCATTCTCAATTTGTCAACGCAACAACGCGGAATTCGAAAGAAACAAACATGTAAGCATAATAATCATTGAATGAGAATGGAATGTGTCAGTTAGTGTGTCTGCTTTGCTTTTTGTCTTCCACTTGGAAAATTTATTTAAAAGAAACAATAGAACATTCAAATTTTACTATCGCATTCATGACGCGGAACCCCGATGACGGTCGGTGTCGCGAGCTTATACTTTTTTCCTCAGCCGCACAACGTACCATAAGAAGTTTTCACTTCAAAAATTGCTGGAATAAGTATATTCAGCTCAGTAACCTCAACTGTGAATAATTAAATTTGAGCTAAGTATTCCTAATATTTGAGAACAAAAGTTTATTCTGATTGCAGTAAGAAACATCATTGCGAATTATGTAAGTATAAGAAAAAATCAGGTAAAGAAAGTACCTGGACCTGTGACTAAATAGCTTAAACATAATTTTTCTAAAACTTAACTTAAAAATCTGCTTCTTCCTACAGACACTATGACACCACATTTATCAAAATCGGCTTATTCGTTGCCGAGTTATGGCTGCTTAAAACGCCATCTAGTGACAGTTTATCAAAACACAATTGACTTCAAAAAAATCTGCTTGTTCTTAAAAAAACTATTACACCTCATTTGTCCAAATCGATTTAGTAATAGCCAAGATATAACGTTTTAAAGTTTTTCAAAAAACCAAATTTGCTTGCTGCTGGTTCATGGTGGCCTGGTATTTCAGATTTTTCTCTGCTTTGGGCTGCTGGCTCTGCTTTCGGCTGCGCTTGCAGAGAAAAATTTGCTGACTAAGCAACAGCTAACCGGAAGTCAACATATGTATGCTACAAATTTAAAAATTTTTCCAAAAAATTGCATACTTTCATGGTTCAATTTTTTCAAAAAAGTTGCCTACTTTTAGGCACTTTTGATAATTTACCCCTAAAAGTATGCAACACTTTCCGACAAATTTCAAAAATAGCGCCTAAAAGTAGGCAACATTATCGGAAATTTTCAAAATCGTTGCCTACTTTTAGGCGCTATTTTGAAATTTGTCAGAAAGTGTTGCATACTTTTAGGGGCAAATTAATAATAGCGCCTAGAAGTAGGTAACGTTTTTTAAATTTTTTGAAATCGAGTTCTTTTTTCAAGTCTTCAAAATTCTAAAATCGAGTTCGTTTCCCAAGTCTTCAAAATTCCAAAATCAAGTTCGTTTTCCAAGTCTTCCAAATTTGAAATCGAGTTCGTTTCCCAAGTCTTCAAATTTCTGAAATCGAGTTCGCTTCCCAAGTCTTTGTCAGAAAGTGTTGCATACTTTTAGGGGCAAATTAATAATAGCGCCTAAAAGTAGGTAACGTTTTTTAAATTTTTTAAAATCGAGTTCGTTTTTCAAGTCTTCAAAATTCTAAAATCGAGTTCGTTTCCCAAGTCTTCAAAATTCCAAAATCAAGTTCGTTTTCCAAGTCTTCCAAATTTGAAATCGAGTTCGTTTCCCAAGTCTTCAAATTTCTGAAATCGAGTTCGTTTCCCAAGTCTTCAAAATTCTAAAATCGAGCTCGTTTCCCAAGTCTTCAAAATTCCAAAATCGAGTTCGTTTCCCAAGTCTTCAAAATTCCAAAATCGAGTTCGTTTCCCAAGTCTTCAAAGAACATTCAAATTTTACTATCGCATTCATGACGGGGAATCCCGATGACGGTCGGTGTCGCGAGTTTATACTTTTTTCCTCAGCCGCACAACGTGCCATAAGAAGTTTTCACTTCAAAAAATTTTATATATAAGGAAAAAATTAAATTTTCTTAATTTTTTTTTTGGCCAAATTCCGAAAAATTAAAATTTTGCAGCTCTGGTAGCAACCCTAAGACAATTTTTTTTTAAATGAGGATATACTCGAATATCAATAGATTTTCGAAAATGGAGTGTATTGAAGTATTCTAGAACATGCCATTTATTTGAACATGTGTAGCTTATTCTGCGAGGTACTTGAAAAAACTCGTCCAAAACTCTTTCCACATTCAGCCGAATTTCGGACATAGTTGTTCTGAGGTGTGTCTTTAGACGACGTAGCACTGAAAAGGACCGTTCATTTGTTGCTGTTGTCACAGGCAAAGTTGCCATAACACGAAGCATTTGATGGACATTTGGAAACGCGTCTTCATTGCAAATATCCAGTGATTCGAGAGATGTTTTGATGTCTTGCCCGGCAATGCGTAGACGCCAAAGTTGAATTTTATTTATCCACATGTCACGCGAACTATCTTCTAAAATTGAAATACATATATGGCGCGAATAGATTTGTGCATGAATTTTCATTGAAGCTGATTTTATTGATGCAGGCTATTCTTAAAACCGGAGCTATGCTTAAACGCGCATTGAAAGAACGCTCGTGTTACTTAGCCTTAGCGACGCGCAGTGGTCCCAAATTGTGTTTTTTGGTTCAAAAATAGCTAGAGAGAACAAATCTTGTCGAAAATGAAAAACTCGGGCTCCGACGATTATTGGCATTTTAGTTCTTTCATTTAAAAAAAAAATTTTTTGTGTCTTTGATTTTTCGTTCAAATGTCAATAAAAACCTATGTGCAAAAATTTTCAATGGGGGGTGGGGTTTGAACCCCCCAAAAGCCCCCCCCCCTTGTGTACGGGCCTGCATCTGACTAAACAGTAAAATGATACACAAATTTTCTAAATTGTCTGTGGTTCTTAGAATTGTTTTTTATAAAAGATACGATATTCAAAATTAAAATATTCAAGATGTTCACGGTGTAGAATGCAATGTACTACAATGACGTCAGGAATGTTTCCATGTTTCTTAAGGAGTCCTAAAAACCCGTTGTTTTTGACAACCATTAATGGAGCTCCATCAGTGGAAAAACTACTTAATTAGTTTTTGCATTGGCAGTAAAGGAATGACAGTATTAAATGCTGAATTAATTTCAACACCTCTTGTCGTATCTTTCAAAGTAATTAAATCTAGTAACTCTTCTTGAACAACAGCATCTTCTTTTAAAAAACGAATAAATATTGCTAATTGGGAATGATCTGTATGTGGATTCATAAAATTCTAAACTAAATACAATCTTATATCAGAGTGTATGGATTTTGTTAAGTGGATATCGGAAATTCGACGTGAAATCGTATCTCGTGATGTTGGAATATTAGAAATAGATTTTAACAATTTATCATTATTTAGATCAAAAGATAATATCGTATCAATTATATTTTTTTTAATAAAATCAACTTGGCTTAAGCAATGTTGCAAGATATTTTAAAACTGGCTTCTAATTCAGATTTACTTTATTCGGTGAATTTTTTCATTTGAGAAGATTGTTGTTCAGTTGATAACATTAGATGGATTATTTTTTCGGTAAGATCTTTTGTATTTAAAGGATATTTTTTTGAAAAGTCAGTATGTACTGATTTGTGATGGAGTTTTAAATTATAAACTTTTAAGGAAGATATAGTAAAATTACATATCAAACAAAAAGCCTGTCCATTTTTTTCAATAAATGCATAGACAACTTCCCTGGGCATTTTGAAACTTTCTCTTCTCCTCCGAAATTTTTCTTTTTAAATTTTTTTGCGCACTCATAGCTTTCAGCTTGACGGTCAATTTATAAATGATATTTTAGCTAAAATTTTTGCAAAGCAACAGTCAAATTTAAATCAAATCAAAGCATAATATCTGTAAGCAAGTATGAATATTTTTTAATTTTGATTTTTCTGTTGAGATTTGTATGTATTTACTAAAGGGCTGCACAAGACATCTGAAAGCGCAATCATTGTTATGGCTCTAATTTAATTGACTGATGGAGTGTTGCCATTGCTTTTGCTGTATTAAACGAATAATGTCTTTAGGCTCTTCGCATGCACGACAACAAACGAACACCAACACCTTATGACAATGAATTGAAGAACAACACAATAGTAAACAGCATTGTCAATATTGTGATTCTAAAATTCTGTTGTGGCAATATTGAGCAACAAGAATCTGTATCTTCTATATATTAATACGTGAACATCGAATCTTGTGGTACACTTCTTAAGTATTTACTATAAAGTGAGGGGAATGAAACTTATATCATTGGAAAGGTACTGGTTCATAGATGTGCAGAAAGAAAAAATAATGTGTGTATGTTGCCGTCAAAGTAGGTAAAATAAAGTGAACATACTTACATGATTCTCCCATATAAAACGCATTAACCCCTAATGAAAAAAAAAAAAACGCTGTCACGGCTGAGATGCCTCACCGATTATTATGAAATTTGATATGAAGATAGATTGATCCTTAAGTAAAGATATGGGCGGTGCCACGCCTCTAACAAGAAAAACATCTCCACGGCTAAACTAATTGACCGATTTTGATGAAATTTAGTTTGGATATAGATTGAACCCTAAAAATCATTTCTCAAAACTCTGAGTTCTTTTAGTAGGTGTGGCACCACTCCTAACAGGAAAATCGTTTTCATTGCTAAACTAATAGACCGATTTTGATAGAATTTGGTTCAGGGATAGATTGATCTTGAGTAAAGGTATTCAGTTTAAAATATACATACAGTGCCATGCCCCCAATAGGAAAATATGTTTTCACATCTAAGGTCTCATAGACCGATTTTGATGCAATTTGGTATGGAGATAGATTGCACCCTAAAGAAGAGAAAGAGTTAGCGGCAGGTATAAAGCAACATGATAGCATGATTTTAATTTTTGGGAGCGATGACAAAAAATAGCTCTTTGAAGTTTGAGTTTTTGATGCAAATTTGTTCTACACTCCACAGCGCATCACCTGGTAAAATATTGTAGCTGAAGCCAATGAAAAGCATTTCGCTGTTAAGAAATGAAATTGGAATAAATTATGAAGAGTGGTCGCTTAAGAAAATAAGGAACAATTTGACTAGATCTTCTGATTTTATTTAGATACGCAAATTAATATACAAATTAAAATTAATTAATTATCAAAGTAACAACACATTTTCAAGGAGATAATGCAACTTTGATATGATTACTTATGTAATTTTTTCATATTCTAATTTTAAAAATTCTTGAAATAAAATTCATACAAAATAAAAAGAATATTTAGATAGGTTTGAATCCCTAAGGCACCTGATCGTATCACTGTACTTTTTTATATCGCACTTTCTCCTTAAATTGCCTCGCATTCTTAAACTTATGCTGCAAACAATGTGTACATAAGTATTTTGCTGTTCAGCTATAAACCAATAACAACGAATTCACTAGCGTACTTGGTGCTCTTGCTGTTGCTATGTTTGCTTTTATATTGTTGTTTATTGTTGAGGCTGTCGTTAGGGATCAAAAGATCGTCGTGTAGTGACGAAGCAGGCAATCGGGTTTCGACACGACAATATTTATTCACTACAAACTATGCTATGACAATAATCAATACACAAAAAGTAAGTACTGAATCGAGATAAACAATGCTGTGAAGTATTGTTCTGCATAGAATAGAATGTCTTGTGCAGTGCTTTAGTATTTACTAATATTCGAAGCGCCCATCAGGCAACTCTATAACTTTTGACAGCGATGTCAAATCGACATCGTTTGAAGCGTCATTCCAAGCAGATTTTTACTATGGAACAGTACACGCAACGCAAACGCTCTAAAATTGTTGAAATTTACATTCAACAAAACAAGTCAATAATGAAAACTCAACGTGCTAAAATTATCATGACCGATGAAGCCCATTTCCAGTTGAACGAAACGGTAAACAAACAAAATTGCCGTATATATGATGATAATGGCCACACGGTTACTGTTAATCAGGAGCATTATCGCGATATGATAACCAATTTTTTCTTGCCAATTATTTGACGAAAGCGTATGGGGTACTACTGGTTTCAACAAGACGGCGCGCCACCACACTTAAGCCACACTACAATCGATTTTTTGAAGCAATTGTTCCCTGGGCGCTTCGAATATGGGTAACCCTATATGTACAATAACAACTACTTGTTTAAATCAAACCATATTTTTAAAGTATGTTAAATTCTGAAGAAATCAAACGCTTATGGCAATTTTATTTACTGAAAGTTGTAAATAACACTAGCCGACACCAAAAATGTTCCATGACATTTCTTATGATGTAGTTAGGTCCCCTAAGTTCAAAAAAATTTTTGATAGATTTTTCTCACGGTTGGTTTTTTTTTTAATTTTTTTTTTAGTGTATTTGAAGTTTTTAGGCTATATCTCATCCAAATATAAACCGATTTTGTTCGAATAAACAACTCAACTCAACTCAACTCTTGTAGAGGAAATTTTCGAGTTTAAAAACAGCTTAGGAGATAAAAGCTGATACATTTGAAAAAATTGATTTTTTTTAAAATTTGGATCTACTTAATTAAAAAAAAAACTTTAAAATTAGAAATATTTAAAAAATACACAAATTTAACTCTTTGGGTATAAAACACAAACTTTTCCAAAGAAAATAATGCCAAGTTTTTGAAAATCCGTTCATTAATGCCGAAGTTATGGCCAATTTAGTATAAATTGTCATAATTTCATTTTACCAATTTTTCCGTTTTTTCTTATTTATAGGCTATTTTAAGTCCAGTAGAATTAGTCGTGAAAATGAAAAAAAAAAAAAAATAATTCGTTACAGCTAGGCTTGCCAGATCCAAATTGTGTTTCACCTGGACATTTAAAACAAAAAACAAGAAACAAAAAAAAATTTGGGTTTTTCTGGACACTTGAAAAAAAAAATCTTGATTTTTCTGGACAATAAATAAAAGTGAAAACTAGTTTCAGAAGAACATACATATTAGGGTGGAGATTTTTTATTTTTACATAATCTAAATGGTCCAGTGCGGAAAATGTGCTCCGTCAATTACCTTCTATAGGTATATAAATATTTTTTAAAAATTTTGATTTTTAGTACATGTAAGATGTAAGCAAAAAATTTTATGCTTCAGTCTAGCGCAGTGTTGGCATTTTCGGTACATTTTTACTTTTTTCGGTGTTGAAGACAAAAAAGTACATTCAGCCTCTAAAAAGTACATTTGAAGTCTTGATTTAGTACATTTTCACAAAACCCAAATGTCATCTCTGGTCTAGATTCGCTTGAAATTGCGATGGTATCGTTTTAAAAACGGTCTCAGGAAGAGATTCAGGAAGCTACAACTTCTTAAAGATAACGGTCAGTTAGAGCATTAAATCGTTCTTCGTACAATGAAAATACGCGATCACAATTAACGACTAAGTATAACAAATTTTTACTCTTAACAACTATGTCCCAAGCTCTATAATGATTTAAGTACTGATCAATTTTACCTGTACGAAAGGTGCCAAGCTATTAATACGGGCACTTGTTCAAAAAGCTTGCTGCGAGAATTACCGGTAAAATAATTTATTCGAGATGACTTACTACTGCCAACAGAATTTTAAGATTGTATGTAAGCTCAGCCAAACCCTATGAAAATAAACAGATTCTTTCAAACTTTATCTTAAAAATATATTCTCCTAAGTGGTTTACTATTAAAACTCAACCAATTCGAATTTATGATACCAAACATTTGCACCAAACAATTTTGCTTTCTCGTCATATGAGTAATTCATTAAAAAAAATAGTTGACCCTGTTATTCAGAGAAATGGTTATTTTGGTCATCCTGAAAATATCCTAATATCGATGCTTGCAGAGAAGTCAAGATCTGTTAGGATGTCAGCCTTGAAAAAGATACTGGAACTAAGAAAATAGAAACCGCATCGTCCGGTCTCATTCGACAATTTGTTTTGCCAAAATTTAATTTCAGGCTTAGTTTTACACTGAATTGATCGACTGAGATGCTGTTTTATTATCTGAGCCGCCTCTATTGAAACAAATATCGACAGAAATTATTTCTAAATGTATTGAAAACCCGGATAATTTGGAGGATTTTACCGCAAATTAAAAATTTTCAGTATCATACTCAGGCAACTGAAAGGTGCCTAAAAATTGTTAGTAAAGCTGCTGCTCCGGTATGTGGTTCAGAAAAAAGAGTTGGTTTCATCAAAACAAGGCTGGAATGTCGAAAAATAATGCCTGTTTTTAATACTAAAAAATAGTACAAATTTGCGTAAAATACCGGAAATTTTGTCATATTAGAGGGGATATTTATAGTTTCCGACCCTACAATTATAGAATTTATGTGGTTTGTTTCATACTTCTACATTAATATTATAATAAAAATCACAATTTGGACACATCTAAGCTCTTTTATTGACTTTATTCCATACAAACAAACGCTACGTAATATAATTTTTTTTTTCAAAACTTCTATGTCTTTGCGGCAGTACAAAACATTAAATTATCAAAAAGTACCAGTATTGCTTTTTATTAAGTATATTATGGAGCATCTTTTCGCATATGGCCCATTTCGAAAATCGAAATTATAGAATACAATTATAGAATTTATGTGGTTTGTTTCATACTTCTACATTAATATTATAATAAAAATCACAATTTGGACACATCTAAGCTCTTTTATTAACTTTATTCCATACAAACAAACGCTACGTAATAAAATTTTTTTTTTCAAAACTTCTATGTCTTTGCGGCAGTACGAAACATTAAATTATCAAAAAGTACCAGTAATGTTTTTTATTAAGTATATTATGCAGCATCTTTTCGCATATGGCCCATTTCGAAAATCGAAAAAAAAAGTTTCGCTCCACCCTAATACATATATATTTTATTTAAGCAAAATAAACATAAAAATTCAGTAAAACAACATTTTCTGTGAGCTGTGAATTTGTGTGAATGTCCAGAAAATTTCAACAAATTCATGAATGGTTCACATACTGAGTGGCTCATGCAGTTCTCTGGTACATATGTATTTACATATGTATGTACACATGTATGTACAGTAGGGTGATTCAAAAACTTTCTTTTTTGGTTTCAAACAGGATTAATAGTTGCAAGTACATCAAAGAAAAATGCAGGTGCAAGGAGAGCTCATAATATTAATAACTAAATAATAGAATTTTTTCAACAGCGATAACAGTTTTTCGTTTGCATCAACTGCGATTATTATAGCAAATGTTTTTCCACAGCTACTTCAGCAAAAAGTATAAAATCCAAATTTGTATCTTGAGCGGTTAGACTGCCTGCCGTGCCTGATACTATTTTGTTTTTTACTATAGTCACCCAAGCGCCTGCACCAATCAAATTGTCACTACGCCTTGGACTACGAAAATCTGTGTCTGCCAATTGTTGTAAACGCATTTTCTGCAAATGATTCGTTAACGACAAGGTTGGTACGGTTGTTCGAATTTCATCTGGACATATTTCTGATTGTCGGGACTAAAAATATGGACAATCCAGGCGAATCCAGACCATCTGGCAACCCTAGTTACAGCACTCTGACAGCTGAATATTGTTGAACAAGCTCTTGTAAAAGAGGACGAAAGAAATCGAACCGACAGCAGCTATCCGGGGTGGAATGGGGTGCATTTTTAGAAGTCGAACACAGTTTTTAACGATTGCTGGCTAAATTGTGCATCCTATCGAAAAAAGTTTAAAGTAAAAGTTGTAGGAAATAAAAAGATCTACAACTTTTGCGTGAATCATTTTCACCTTAACCTCAAAATTTTTCGAAAAAATGGCTCAAAAACCGATTTTTTGGTTTTTAATACTTTTCTTTGACAAAAAAGTTTCTATGAAGCTGAAACTTGGGATAAGATATAACTAAGATATTTCTTAGTGTTACACAAAGGCAGTCGGCAGACGGAAATATTAAGAGGTGGTTGTTAAACTTAATTTTTAAACCAAAAAAACCGAAATTTTCAACTGAAAAATTATCTAAGTCACATAGTTTTTTATATTTTCTTTTTTTCAAGTAATACATGCACTGTGAGTTAGAGTGAATAATTATTAAAGCAAAATATTGTAAGTACTTGCTTATACGATACTTCGAAACTTGTTGGACCAAGGACTAAAAATTAAAAAAATTTTTTTTCTCAATAATTTTTTTGATGGAAATTCATTCACAATTTCAAGATATATTGTATTAAAGTGAATGCAGTGTTACACAAGAAACACCAAAGCGCTACTCGCGGAGAGCCACAGATTTTCAATTTTTCGGTCATTTTTTCCATCGCCGTATACCTTTTTTTTACCATTTATCGAAAGAAGACATAACAGCGAGTAAGTAAACCAGAGCAGAACTCCTTAAAAGGTGTAGTTTTAAGAAGAATCGCAGTTGAAAATTTCGGTTTTTTGATTTAAAAATTAAATTTAACAACAACCTCTTAATATCTCCGTCTGAAAAAATTACTGCCTTTGTAACACTAAAAAGTATATTTTGCCCAAGTTTCGGCTTCATAGAAACTTTTTTGTCAAAGGAAAAAAATAAAATCCAAAAAAACCGGTTTTCAACCATGTTTTCGAAAAATTTTGAGATTAAGGTGAAAATGATTAAGGCAAAATTTGTAGATCTTTTTATTTCTTACAACTTTTACTTCAAACTTTTTTTGATAGGATGCACAATTTAGCCAGAAATCGTCAAAAACTGTGTTCGACCTCTAAAAATGCACCCCATTCCACCTCGGATAGCTGCTGTCGGTTCGATTTATTTTGTCCTCTTTTACAAGAGCTTGTTCAACAATGTTCCGCTGTCAGAGAGCTGTAACGAATTATTTTTTTTTTTCTCATTTTCATGACTAGTTCTACTGGACTGATAGCCTATAAATAAGAAAAAACTGAAAAATTGGTATAAGGAAATTATGACAATTTATACTAAATTGGCTATAACTTTGGCATTTATAACCTCTTCGGGGTAAATGTCCACATATGTGGACATAAGTTTTTCTATTCATATATTTGCGGATTATTCTTTGTTTCTCTCAAATATTGGCGCATTATAAAGAGAAAATATTCTCTTTCTTTAGCGCTTTTTTATTTCTTCTGCTTTCTTTTTTGGTGCGTTTTTTCATTGCATTTTTGCAAAGTTGTAGAAGAAAAAAGCTCCTCATTTTGGTAAGTAAAAAAATGATATTAAATAAAGAATTTATTGCATAAAATTGAAAAAATAGTTAAGACCAAACAAAATTGTATCTGTGTACCGTAAAATTAAAAAAAAATAATGGAAACTGCAAGAGTATTTAATCAGTAAAAGCATGTCCACATACATATGTAAACTGTAGGTGTCTATATGTAAAAAAGTGTGAATTTGCTACGTCAGTTATGTCCACGTATGTGCACTTTGGATATTTTTGCAAATAAAAATAGCAAACTTTGTATTCAGTCTTCTTTTAATTTTCTCAAACTATTTCTCAGTTTCCATTTCTAAAAACTTTATTTTCGAACTAAAACCTTGATAGGATTCTCCAGCAAAGGAAGACATATGTGTCAAAACGTTCACGTTCTTCCGTAAGTCTACAATTGGACCAGGATTTGGCTGAGTTGGTTATGAAGGAACGATTTGATGCTTTCGAGCATTTTCTAGAATTTATTAAATTAAATAATGCATCTAGTTGTCGAAATTTAGGCTTCACTTCAAGAACTCGTACAATGTGCACGAAATGCAATTTGTACCTTTGCTTTAATGGTAACAATTGCTTCTTAAAATACCATCAAACATCATAAAAATATTCATATGCCTACATACGTATACGAAATTATTTTTTTCCACTACTAAGTTCCTATTTTACCGCATGTGATTCAATGTTTTGATTCATCATTATAAAATTTGCATACAGAGCGTTTTTAAAAAAAAATTAATTATATTTTTCTTTATTTATTAAGCCATTATTAGTTTTTGGGCCAATAAAATTTACAACGAAAAACCCAAGAAAATATTTGAATTTTTTATGCATAATTAACCATTGTCCACATATGTGGACATTTAAAAACAATTATTTACTAGCATTACCCTGTGCGCATTGCTTCACCTCAACCTTGGTGTATATTCGATGTACAGTCTGCGTGAAAATTTTATTTAAAAAATACTTTTGTGTGAGGACCACCCCTAGTAAGCATCCAAATTAAAATTTTTACAACCTAAGCAGTGCCTCTTAATATAAAAACCACGTGGTGTAAATTCCATGAGAATCGATTAAGCGGTCTTCGAGAAAATGATATTTAAAAATATTTTTGTGTGAGTACCACCCTAAATAAAAGTTTTGTAGCCTAAGCTATGCCTATCAACATAAGAGCTACGTGGTGTAAATTCGGTGTGAATCGACTAACCTGTCTTCGTGAAAATGATATTTGAAAATATTTTTGTATGAGGGTCACCCTAAGTATGCACCTTAAATACAATTTCTACGACCTTATCTGTGCCTCTTAATATAAAAGCCATGTGGCGTAAGTTCAATGAGAATCGATTTAGCGGTCTTCGAGAAAATGATATTTAAAAAATATTTTTGTCTGAGGGCCAGCCCAAATAAAAGTTTTGTATCCTTAACTATGCCTCTTAACATAAGAGCTACGTGGTGGAAATTCGATGTGAATCGACTTACCAGTCTTTATGAAAATGATATTTAAAAATATTTTTGTATGAGGCCCACCCTAAGTATGCACCCTAAATAAAACTTTTACAATCTTATCTGTGTCTCTTCAAATAAAAGCCATGTGTTGTAAATTACATGAGAATCGATTTAGCGGACTTCGAGAAAATGATAGTATTGAAAAAATGTTTTTGTGTGAGGGCTACCCTAAATAAAAGTTTTGTGGCCTTAGCTATGCTTCTTAACATAAGAGATACGTAGTGTAAATTCGGTGTGAATCGATTAATTTGTCTTCGTGAAAATGATATTTAAAAATATATTTGTATGAGGACCACCCTAATTATGCACCCTAAATAAAATTTTTACCATCCAATCTGTGCCCCTTAACATAAAAGCCATACGGTGTAAATTTCATGAGAATCGATTTGCCTGTCTTTGAAAAATCGCTATTTTTAAAATATTTGTGTATGAGGGCCGCCCTAAATATGCACCCTAAATCAAAGTTTTATAGCCTATGACACCCGCCTGATCGATTCTAACATACTGTAAAAATTTCATCAAAATCGGCTGGATAGTTTACGCGTGCATAAGAGACAGACAGACAGACAGATAGATAGACAGACAGATAGACAGACAGATAGACCGACAAAAAATGAATTTTATATAATAGATAAAAAATTTTAAAATTTTTTTTTTGCAGAAACGAGTTATTTAGACCCAATCGGGATCCAAGAGGATAAACAGATTTTCAAAAACTTGGTATTATTTTCTTTTTAAGAGTTTTCTTTTTGTATTTAAAGAGCTAAATTGTTGTATTTTTAAATATTTATATTTTTAAAGTTATTTTTAATTGGATATAAATTTAAAAAAAAAACAATTTTTCCAAATGTGTCAGCTTTTATCTAGTAACCTGTATGCTCAAACCAACACCTGTCTTTAAGAGTTGTGGGGAATATTATTACCTTTTTTCGAAATTTATTCGAAGAAAATCGGTTTATATTTGTATGAGATATAGCCTAAAAAATGAAAATACAGTGAAAATATACTGAAAAAGAATTTAAAAAAAAAACTAACCGTGAGAAAAATCGATCAAAATTTTTTTTGAACTTAGGGGACCTAACTACATCAATAAAAATTAAGAAAGTTCATGGAACAAAAAAAAATGTCAAAAAAGTCGGCTAGTGTAATTTTTAGAACAATTTGTTTTGAAGCCAGAGGAACGGCACTGCAATTGCTGTTAATAATTTGGCTGATTTGAATGTTTTTAACAATTTTCCGGTTACTATAAATTCTTAATATTATTTTTCTAGTAGCTCTAATTTTTTCTTATGTTTCTTAATGTAAAGATGTGTGGATATTTTGAATTGGCTTATTTCGTTTCATTTTTGTCGGTTCTTAAAAATGCATTTTGTTGCATATTTGATTCTAGATTATATATTATTTTTTATTTGTTTTTTGTAAATGTGTTTCCCGTTGAGAATGCTTATTGTTGTTGTTCTTGTGCAGTATGGAGGTAATCTCTGATTCTAGGAATGGTGTTATATGTAGTCCCAAAACTTTAATTGATGTACTATGTAAACAACATTGAGGTTTAAAAGTTGTACATTTCAATGCTAGAAGTTTGAATGCTGACAAAATGGATTATGTTAAGTATGTGTTTGAAAACTCGTCAGTTGATGTTATCTGCATTTCTGAGACCTGGTTCAGTAATGAAATCAGTGATTGTTACCTAAATGTACCTAATTATAATTTATTCAGAAATGACAGAACCAACAAAAGAGAAGGGGGTGTTGCAATATATTGTAGGTCATACCTCAACGCTAAGGTTGTAGGTAAGTCCTGCAACGAGCTGATTGAATATATCAGCCTGGAGCTGTTTGATAGCAACATGAAAGTGCTGATTTCTTGCATATATAATCCAAATAGATGCAATTCTATGGATTCGTTTTTTTCGGATTTGACTCCTCGCCTCATAGACTATGATCAGTTAGTACTGTGTGGTGATTTCAATTTTAATTTGCTTGTTTGCGACAATATTACTGAAAGATTTCATGATCTGGTGAGTAGTGCTAGCTTATCTATTGCCAACTCGATAATGCCTACTCGTTTTGCTACTAATGCATGTCCTAGCTTACTGGACCTCTTTATAGTATCGGATATCTCTAAACTTTTGATTTTTGACCAAATTTCCTTTATATCGGATCATGACCTAATTTTTTGCACTATGGATATCAATTTTTGTCGCCTTAATGTGCCGTCCACTATTTCTTACCGTGACTTTAGTGCCATAAATCTTCCTTTCCTCTATGATGAACTGATTCGATATAATTGGAGTGAATGCTGGTTTTACAGTTCTGTTGACCGTAAATTGGAATTCTTTGTTAGTAAATTAAATAACATTTTTGATACACTCGTACCTACTCGAACTTTTCAAGTAAAAAGAAATTCCTGCCCATGGTTCACTGCCAATGTCAAACAAAAGCTCAAGCTTAGAAACAGGCTACATTTGAAATGGAAGAAAAGTAGAACTATTGAAAATTGGAATGCTTATAAACTGGCTCGTAATACAGCTGTATCTTTTGTAAGACGTGCAAAAAAAGAATATTTTTGTTTGAAACTTAACACGAGCCTTCCAACTAAACAGTTGTGGAAAAATTTAAGGCAGCTTGGTGTACAGAAAAACGACAAATCAGTTTGTAGTGTGGAGCCTAACTCCTTGAATGATTTTTTTTTATCTAACAGTAGCTCTCACACTACTTGCTCCTTTGATCCAAACTCCAATAACTTTTGTGACCCTGCAAACAGCTTTCAATTCCACGTACTGAATGAATTTGAAGTTTATAAAAGCATCATGGAAATTAAATCAAATGCAGTTGGTGAAGATGATATTTCTGTTAAGTTTCTTAAACTTGTTCTGCCTTATATACTCAGTACTTTAACGCACATTTTCAATCACTGCATAACAACTTCGTGCTTCCCTAAAATGTGGAAAGTAGCTATTGTCATACCAATAGCTAAAAAATCCTCAGCATCTACTGCCAGTGACTACAGGCCCATTAGCATTTTATCCACAATATCTAAAGCCTTTGAAGCCCTTCTTTCAAGACAAATAACTGAACATCTACAAAACTATAAGCTCTTGTCCCCGTCCAATCTGGATTTCGTGCTGGGCATAGTTGCTCCACTGCTATGGTTAAAATCCTAGACGACATTCGCATGCCTTATGACCTTGATGAATTGACATTACTCTGTTGCTTAGATTTTTCAAAGGCTTTTGATAGCGTGAATCACTCCATATTATGTACAAAATTGAAATTTTATTTTGGATTTTGTAGTAGCTCTGTTTGTTTGATGAAAAGCTATTTACATGATAGACTTCAAAAGGTCAAAGTGGGTGACGTGTACTCTGACTTGAAACTGTGTAGCGTTGGTGTTCCTCAAGGCTCCATTCTTGGCCCCTTGTTGTTTATTATGTTTATTAACGATATTTTTTCTGTCTGCAATACTGTAAATATTCATGCCTATGCTGATGACATCCTAATTTACTCGTCTAGTAGAATCGGCCTTACTGAGGATCTTTGTTGTAGAACTAATGAAGACCTTGCTGCCATTAACGAATGGGCTCATAAGAACGATTTGCGTTTAAACCCTACTAAGTCTCATGTTTTACCGATCTCGCGAGCCAGAGTTGATCCCACTTCTATACCACCCTTATTTATTGGGGATGCTCAGTTGCAACTTTTAAACAAAACTACATGCCTCGGATTTCGATTAAACTCTTTTTTAACTTGCTCTGATCATGTTAATCATGTCGTAAGTAAAATTTATTTGACTCTGCGTTGTCTGCGATTGTCTTCTGAGTTTACGCCTGTCGATGTTAAACGAAAGCTAGTTATACAACTTTTAGTACCATTTATAACATATTTCGCAATTGTCTACAGCAAGTTGGATTCTAAATCACTACATAAGTTGCAAGTAGCATTTAACAACGCTACTCGTTACGTGTTTGGTCTTCGTAGATTTGACCACATATCATCTTGGAATAGCCGGATACTTGGTTGTACAATCGAAAACTATCTTATGGCCAGAAATTGTGTGTTTCTTCATAAGATTATTTACTTAAAAATACCTAACTATCTCTTCGAAAAACTACGGCTAAGTATATCGGGCAGAAGTCATAATTTAATTATTCCTAAATTCTTACATTTTAATTCCACCAGATTTTTCTTCATTAACGCCATTCGAATCTGGAATTTATTGCCTAATAACCTAAAAAGTATCGCACTCATCAACAATTTTAAGCATTTGGTTTCTCAACATTTTTCGAGTCGTTAAATTTTTCTATTAATATCCAAACATCTGTTATATTTATTTTTGTTATTTTTATTTGTACTTTGTTTATGTTAATTAGAATTTAAGAATAACTTTTTTTTTTTTACCATATTTGTAAATTGACCAACTTTAAGTATATTGTACAGCAAAAGATTTTAAATCTTATTGTACTTTTGTTTTGCAAAATAAATAAATAAATAAAAAAAAAATATGTACTTTTTTATGTACATATGTATGTATGTATAGTAGGGTGGGTCAAATTTTTAAGCGACAAAGGGTATAGCAAAACTAGATTCTACGTTCAATTCTAAGAAAATTCGCCCAAAGAACCATGGGTCTAAAATCAAAACCGAGCCGCCGGAAATCTCGTTGAAAGTTTGAGTATCGAAAAAACACTAAAAATAGTACTTTACATACAAATGAGGCTATAAAATTATTCGTATCTTTATAAAAATTTGCCTTGGGTGGTTTTTTGATAAGAGGAATCTATTTTTAACAATTTTTTTCCTAAAACATCCGCCAGGGAGCTCAACAATGGACATTTTTCACTCTTTGGCTATTTTGAATGAAAAATTTATTATTTTTTCAGTATGCTTCTTATGAAATTAACATACAATAAAAAAAGGTAAATTTTATTATTTCTTATGAGTGATACATAAAGTTATGTTTATTTATAAAATTCCTGTTATGGTAGAAACTAACTCAAATTCTTTAGTAGGGATTGTATTATCATTTAACCGCAGCAAAAGCAAAAAAAAAATAAAAAAATTTCAGTTCAGTTCGAGATCATTAGTGATGTTAGTTTTGAAGGTTTTGTGTAAACATTTTTGAAAATAAAATAAATTTAGACTTATCCATTATATCAAGTTGCCCGTGAGATACTAAATCTCTCACACATCATTGCAAAATGAAATACTTCATATCTTGCAACATATAAACCTCTTGTTTTCTACGTCTTTTCAAATATAATTTCTGATGTTGTTTCATCTGGTGGCATGTATGTTTCGTCGCAAGTACTTGGCACTGTCGGCAGGGCCGTATTACCGCATACGCCATTGACGCCATGGCGTATGGGTGGCAAGGCCACGGGGGCGGCAAAATTTTGAAAAAAGTTTTTTTTTTTTAAATCCAAAAATTAACACCGATTATGAAGTGATAGAAAGAAATGAAAGTCTGTATGAATATTTTCTTTAGAATTTTTATTTAACGTATAGTAAACAGAAATATATTTACAGAGCTACTTTTTTCGTTTTCAGTAAGTTGAATTCATCTATAAGCTGGTTATAATCAAAATTCTTATTCAGTTCAGCCTCAATGCTCAGCAAAGCGAGTGCGTTTAGATGCTCGTTGCGTTGAGTGGAGCGATAGAAATTTTTTACCCTCTTAAGACCCAAAAAAGATCGCTCTCCACTACAATTTGCATAACGCAGTATGGAGATTTGGATAGATATGTTGAAATTTATTCTCACAGATTATTTTCGATAAATCTAAAGCTGTGGGTTTTTCAATTTTTATTGAATTTAAGTACGATGCGAAGTGCACGCATTCAATTGTAAGGGAGTCATCTAAATCTTGAGGATACATTTTTATAAGCTTATCGACTTCTTTGGCAATCACAAAAAGACTCATCTGTTGTATTTTGACTAGAAACCCGTAATTTTTATTAATTTCTACACAAGCAACTTTGCGTTTTTTCAAATTCTGAATTGATACATCTAAAATTGAAAAACAAACGTTCATTCAGAAATGTTCTGACGCAAAAAACTAAAAATCTTCCGTGGAGTTTTCCTTGTCAAAATGTGCTTTACGCTTTCGAGCGCGTTTATTTTCCATTGCCGTTTTATATTGTTCAAATAAATAAAAACAAAAAACACTGTAACACGTGTGGTTCTGTTTGTAAATTTATACCACTAAAATCTTTTGGTAACCCCAAAGCGAGCACGTTATGAGAAGACATAGTATGTCCCGAATTTGACTCAAAGCTGGTATGTGTTTCCATAGGTGATAACATTGACGGCTCCATAATAATTACAATTTTTTCAAATAAATGAATTACAAAACTTTTTACTTATTGTTAGATCAGTCAGATCGGTCGGTTGGGAGAAATTTTCACTTTTCTTGTTATAATTTATTTTATTTTCAAAAATGTTTACACAAAACCTTCAAAACTAACATCACTAATGATCTCGAACTGAACTGAAATTTTTTTATTTTTTTTTTGCTTTTGCTGCGGTTAAATGATAATACAATCCCTACTAAAGAATTTGAGTTAGTTTCTACCATAACAGGAATTTTATAAATAAACATAACTTTATGTATCACTCATAAGAAATAATAAAATTTACCTTTTTTTATTGTATGTTAATTTCATAAGAAGCATACTGAAAAAATAATAAATTTTTCATTCAAAATAGCCAAAGAGTGAAAAATGTCCATTGTTGAGCTCCCTGGCGGATGTTTTAGGAAAAAAATTGTTAAAAATAGATTCCTCTTATCAAAAAACCACCCAAGGCAAATTTTTATAAAGATACGAATAATTTTATAGCCTCATTTGTATGTAAAGTACTATTTTTAGTGTTTTTTCGATACTCAAACTTTCAACGAGATTTCCGGCGGCTCGGTTTTGATTTTAGACCCATGGTTCTTTGGGCGAATTTCCTTAGAATTGAACGTAGAATTTAGTTTTGCTATACCCTTTGCCAACTTTTTTCCACCCGAACAAATCGACCCACCCTAATGTATAGGCTATTGACTATGTCATAAATAACAGGGGTATAAGGTACCAATTCGTTAATGGTATTTTATTGTCTTATATGTTCAATTAAACCCTAAAAATGATGTAGCCTAAAATGCGATTAAATTAAGGCTTGGACTTCTGAGAACGGTGCAAACTTGCCCACTTTTTATATTTTTATAATAAAATTTCCTATCGAAATAATCTATTATATATAACTCATTTTTTGTCTGTCCGTTCGTCTGTCTGTCTCTTATGCACGCGGAAACTATCCAGCCGATTTTGATGAAATTTTTACAGTATGTTAGTATCGATCGGGCGGGTGTCATAGGCTATAAAACTTTTATTTAGGGTGCATATTTAGGGTGGCCCTCATACACAAATATTTTTAAAATAGCGATTTCTCAAATACAGGCAAATCGATTCTCATGAAGTTAACACACTATGGCTTATAGGTTAAGGGGCACAGATTGAATGGTAAAAATTTTATTTAGGATGCATACTTAGGGTGGCCCTCATACAAATATATTTTTAAATATCATTTTCACGAAGACAAATTAATTGATTCACACCGAATTTACACTACGTATCTCTAATTTTAAGAAGCGTAGCTTAGGCCACAAAACTTTTATTTAGGGTGGCCCTCATACACAAATATTTTAAAAAAAGAATTTTGTCAACGACTGCTTAATCGATTCCCTTGGAATTTACACCAAATGGATTTTATATTAAGAGGCAGAGACTAAATTGTAACAATTTTATTTAAAGTGTAAAATTAGGGTGGCTCTCATACAAAAATATTTTCAAATATCATTTTCACAAAGACAGGTTAGTCAATACACACCGAATTTACACCTCGTAGCTCCTATGGCATTGTAAAGGAAACAAAACTTTTATTTAGGGTGGCTCTATTACAAAAATATTTTTTAAATATCATTTTCTCAAAGACTGCTTAATCGATTCTCTTGGAATTTACACCACATGACTTTTATATTAAGAAGCATAGATAAGCTTAAAAAAATTTATTTAGGGTACATACTTAGGGTGACCCTCACACAAAAATATTTTTAAACATCATTTTCACGAAGACAGGTTAGTCGATTCACTCTGAATTTACACCACGATGCTCTTATGTTAAGAGGCATAGCTTAGGCTACAAAACTTTTATTTAATATTTTTAAATATCATTTTCTCGAAGACCGCTTTTCGATTCTCATGAAATTTACATCACGTGGTTTTTATATTAAGAGGCACTGCCTAGGTTGTAAAAATTTTATTTTGGGTGCATACTAAGTGTGGTCTTCATACAAAAGTATTTTTTAAATAGAATTTTCACTCAGGTCGCACATCGAATCTACACCACGGTTGAGGTGAGGCGATGCGCACAGGGTAATGCTAGTACTTTATAAAATCAAAGAACTTATTTTTTCATCAAAATTAAAAAAAAAAACAATTAAAAAAAACCGAAAAATTTCAATGTTTTGAATTTTTTTTTTTCATTTTTGGGTATCATTTTTTTCAGAGTGGATTTAAAGGATTACTTTGCTCACAAAAAAGAAAGGTGGCGTAGTTTTCGTCAAAATAATGACCTATAAAAGTATCTTAGATTAAGATTGACTGAGATACAGTGGTTCAAAGTTACCTACTTTTGTATGATTTCACCAACTTTTACCAACTTTAACAATATACCATGTTAGTTTTAATTCTTAAACAAAAAAGTAATTTTAAAATACTAACAATACCATATATCATTAATAAACTGAAAATTAATTTTTTATTGAATTAACATTATTTTTGTGTGTAAAAATTAAAATTAACATGGTCTATAGGTAAAAGTTGGTGAAATCATACAAAAGTAGGCAACTTTGAACAACTGTATCTCAGCCAATTCTTATCCAAAATACTTTTGTGGGACACCACTTTAACGGAAACTTTATCACCTTTCTTTCTTGTTAGCTAAAAATATCCCTGAATCCACTCAGAAACAAGTTATATCCAAAAATTAGAAAAAATTTAAACTTTTCGGTTTATTTTAAATGTTTTTTTTTTAATTTTTTTTGATGAAAAAATAAGTTTTTTGATTTTTAAAAATGACATTTCGATAGAAAATTTTATTTTCTACAATAAGTCTGATAATGTGTATATAATAAAACTACATAATTTTTGAGTTATAGCAAAAAATATAATATTGGACAAATTTGCACCGTTCTCAAAAGTCCAATTATAATCGCACTTTTGGACTTATCATTTTCAGGCTACAATTGAACATCTGAGGTAACAAAATACCTTAAACGAATTAGTTTTTTATTCAAATACATACAAATTCAATAGCCTAACGGCATAAAGGTAAAAATTGGTAAAATCATACAAAAGTAGGTAACTTTGAACCACTGTATCTCAGTAAAATCTTAATCTAAGATACTTTTATAGGTCATTATTTTGACGGAAACTACGTCACCTTTCTTTTTTGTGAACAAAGTAATCCCCTAAGTCCGCTCTGATAAAAATGATACCCAAAAATGAAAAAAAATTCAAAACATTGAAATTATTCGGTTTTTTTATTTTATTTTTTGAAAAAATAAGTTCTTTGATTTTATAAGGTACTAGCATTACCCTGTGCGTATTGCTTCACCTCAACCGTGGTGTATTTTCGATGTGTAGTCTGCGTGAAAATTCTATTTAAAAAAATACTTTTGTATGAGGACCACCTTTAGTATGCACCCAAAATAAAATTTTTACAACCTAAGCAGTGACTCTTAATATAAAAGCCATATGGCGTCAATTCCATGAGAATCGATTAAGCGGTCTTCGAGAAAATTATATTTAAAAATATTTTTGTCTACAATAAGTCTCCGGATGTGTATATGCTAAAAATATACAGTAACTGTTGGTTTCAAAACTGGCCAAGTCCATTTTTCATACTTTTGGGAAAACAACGAAAAACGTTTATCTTCATCTATGTTCATTGAAAAATTAAAAAGTATTTCCCACATAATAGCTTATAAAATTTCTGACTCAAAACACTTCAGATCACACTTTTCGAGTTTTATTTGCGAATGTTTTTGAGAAAACAATTTTGGACTTGGCCGGTTTTGATACCAAGTTCATGGACTTGGCCGGTTTTGAAACCAAGGCGTTGGAAAAGAAGTGGTTTTGGCCGGTTTTTATACCAATGTACTGGACTTGGCCGGTTTTGATTCCAAGGCGTTGGACTTGACTGGTTTTGAAACCGGTAAAGCTGAATTCGACAGAAACGACTTAAAAAAAAGATAATATTATTTATCTATTATATAAAACTCATTTTTTGTCTGTTTGTCTCTTATGCACGCGGAAACTATCCAGCCGATTTTGATGAAATTTTTACAGTGTGCGAGTATCCGAGTGTGCGAGTGGCCTTCATACACAAATATTTTAAAAATAGCGATTTCTCAAAAACATGTGAGTTGATTCTCATGACACACGGTATGGCTTTTATGTTAAGGGGCATAGACGAGATTGTAAAAATTTTATTTAAGGTGCATACTTAGGGTGGCCCTCATACAAATATATTTTTAAATATAATTTTCACGAAGACAGGTTAATCGATTCACACCATATGGGTGCATATGTAGGGTGACCCTCATACAAAAATATTTTCAAATATCATTTTCACGAAGACAGGTTAGTAGATTATTCCATACTCTATCTCAGCGGTGGGTATAGAAATATAACGAATGAGCAAAACAACAACATCAAGCAACAACAAACGAAATTTTAAAGTTTTTTTTACTTTCATTTCCAAATTTCCATTAGCACAAAAAAAAAACCAAATTGCTCTACAAACAAAAACAATTCCTACATTCGTCAAGACACAATGCGGCGCCGCCGCTTATGCCCTTGTGTTTCGTTTTTGTTTTCATTTGAATTCAAGTCAACGCTGTGCCTCGATTGCGTTGAAATTCTGCGAATTTTTTTTTCGCTTGCTTGTGCGTCGAATAACGGTGAGAGCAATGAGAGCAAATAGAGCCACTATGTGCCTATCACTGCTCTATCTCATTGTGATTGTTTCTCAAAAGCGGTGCTGCACAGAGAACAAGCAAAAAGAAATAGCAAAATATGTGTGTACTAGCATTACCCTGTGCGCATCGCTTCACCTCAACCGTGGTGTATATTCAATGTGCAGTCTGCGTGAAAATTCTATTTAAAAAATACTTTTGTATGAGGACCACCCTTAGTATGCACCCAAAATAAAATGTTTACAACCTAAGCATTGCCTCTTGATATAAAAACCACGTGGTGTAAATTCCATGAGAATCGATTAAGCGGTCTTTGAGAAAATGCTAGTTAAAAATATTTTTGTGTGAGGACCACCCTAAATAAAAGTTTTGTAGCCTAAATTATGCCCCTTAACATAAGCGCTACGTGGTGTAAATTCGGTGTAATCTACTACTGTCTTCGTGAAAATGATATTTGAAAATATTTTTGTATGAGGGTCACCCTACATATGCACCCTAAATAAAAGTTTTGTAGCTTAAGCTATGCTTCATAACATTAGAGCTACGTGGTGTAAATTTAGTGTGAATCGACTAACCTGTCTTCCTGAAAATGATGTGTATAAATATTTTTGTATGAGGGCCACCCTAAGTATGCACCCAAAATAAAATTTGTACAACTTAATCTGTGCTTTTTAATATAAAAGTCAAGTGCTTTCAAAGTCTCTCTCATACAAGTAAAATACGTTAAGTGGCATATTTATCAAAATATGTGAGCAATCATACTAAAATTTCGCTTAAGTAGTTTGCTTATGGAAAACTAATTCTGGATTAAAATCAGACTGGGTTGTACCAGTAGGTGTGTCACCGCTCTAAATTTTAAGACTAATTACGGCACATATCCCAAAATATACAAGCTATTGTGCTAAAATTTGGTATGCGGATGTCGATCACAAATAAAATTTATTTAATATCCAAAAGTAGGCGGAATTGAAGAAGTGGGCGTGGAATATTTCGACTTTTTAATTTCTTTTTGATTTTTTTCAACATTTTCCATATTATTTTAACTTTTCCAAGCTTTTAACTTTTTCCAATACATATATTCCATAAGTATTTTTTCGTCTTTTTCAACCTCTTTCAACTTTATTAGTCATTTTCTTTATTTATTCAACTTTTTCATCGATTTTCAACTGTTTCAACATTATTCAACCGCTTCAATTTTTTGAGAGTTTTTCAACCGCTTTCAATATTTTTCATCATTTACCATCTTTTTTCGACATTTTCAATTTTTCAACATTTTTCAGCATTTTCCTTATTTTTTCGATTTTTTCAATTTCTTCAAACAGTCTTTTGCAACTGTTTCAACACTTTTTAAACTTTCTCAATCTTTTTGCATTTTTTCTCGACTTATTCAAGCTCTTCAACGTCTTTTTAACATTTATTTAAAATGTACTTTCAATGCAGTGTTGGTATATTGAGTTTCGGCATGGCTGAATATTACTAGTTTTAATTTATTTTAATTTCACATTTCTTTCTCAAATGTTTCAGAGCCGCAATATTCTATCCTTATTTGGATCATAAAATTTCAGAATCAAAATCAAAATTCCAGAGTACATTTTTGAGAATTTTACCCTTAGAACGTTTTATACCGGTAATCACTCGATGAGGCATGTTGACAAAATCATAGGGGCTGCCCTCACTTACGAAAGTGATTTAAATTGCAGTAAGGTTGAGCGCTAATCCAAAATTAAATTGTGTCATCAGCATTGTTGTAAAACCGATTTCAAAGATACTTTGAATGCATTGCCCATTACACTAGTTTACAATTTTGGGCCTTATCTCGAGATCTGGTTTCTCATAGAAGTTTTCCTATGTATTTTGGGGCGTAGATTCCAAAAATGACAACCATTTTTTTTTCTGAAGGATCGTTAAGAAAAAACCTTTTTTTCTGCACTTCTTTCGTTTATTTGGTCATATTTCTATAAATTTTTTTTTCGACCTAAATCGGTTGCTCACTATTCAAAAACTAATTTTATCTTCTGTCTAACGGTTTGCTGTTCAAGACCATAGGATAGGATTTGATGGAGTTACAAGCGGTCATATTCCAAAAAGAGTGAGTTTTTTTGTTTTTTTCAAAAAAGTCAAAACTTTTGTTTTTTATATTTTTAATATTCAGGATGAAAATCTATTTTTTAACAAATATTTTAAGTATATATTTGCTCAAATCGGATTCAAAATGTTAAAGTTAATCAAAAATGAAAATACGGTTCCTTTTACACCATAAACCAACAGACTTGGACATATGGGAATGCATGAAAAAATGGAAATTACCTTTTTTCATTGATTTTTGATTAACTTTAACTTTTTGTGTCCCATTTGAACAAATATATACTTAAAATACATATTTGTTAAAAAATAGATTTAGAAAGGTTTTACGCATTTATAGTTTTAGAAAAACTTTATTCAACAATTTAATACTATGACTAAAACAATTTGGATTATAAAATAAAGAGAGATCAAATTTATAGAGAAAAATTAATATTAGACAACTCGTGAACTTGAAGAAAAACGGAAGGAAGAAGAAGAAGCAAAAAGCATAAGTACAAGAAGTAGCAAAAATAGTAAAACATAAATGTCATAGACAGTGTTGTCAGTAGACAAAAAAGGCGTAAAACTCAATACTCCCTCTCGCCTTTTTGATCATAAACCATAAGAGCATAGTCCTTAATGAAAGTGTACTGCTTCTCTTTACTTAAAGGCTTAGTCAGGATATCTGCCAACTGCTTGTGTGTCTCTATATACTGCACATCAATTTCGCCAGCAGCTTGTATGTCGCATGTATAGAAATACTGGATATCGATGTGATTAGTACGCTTTGAAGATTCTGGATTTTTTACCAATGTGATGGCTCGCTGATTGTCACAATAGACTCGTGTTGGTAATAATTGTGGATGTTCCAATTCAGACATAAGTTGCCTGAGCCATTTTACTGCTTTTGTTGCCGCACATAGGGCTAAAAATTCCGCTTCAGTTGTTGACGTTGCTGTCACTGTTTGTCTTTGCGAACTCCAGGCAATAGGGCTACCATTGAGAAAACCAACCCATCCTGTTATACTGCGTCTGTCTGTCTAAATCATTACCCCAGTCAGCATCACAATACATAGTCAACTGAAAATCAGAATTCAAATTGTAATTAATTCCAAAATGTAATGTACCTTTCAGGTATTTGAAAACTCTCTTCACTGCATGGCAATGAGTAGTATCTGGTTTCTGCAAAAATCTGCTTAAAACTCCAACAATATAAGCAAGATCAGGTCTCGTACAGACCACCAAGTACATTAAAGACCCTACAGCTTCACGATATGGGAATGCAACAGCTTGGTCAGTATCATTTTTCTGAAGATGTTTTCCCAGTTCAGCAGGTGTTGACACAGGAAAACAGTTTGAATGATTGAAACGCTGGAGAATCTTTTCTGCATATGCACGCTGAAAATTTTTTAGCTTTTTCTGCTCTTTGTCTACTTTAATTTGCAGGCCCACAAAAAACTCAGCATCTCGTTGTGAAATTTCAAATTCTTTGTGTAGATCTTTCAGCAACATTTGAATAAAATCGTAATCATTTCCACATATAAGACCGTCATCAACATAAAGGAGAAGATACACGATATTCCGTCCTGAACCATGAATAAAAACGCATTTATCAGCTGAAGACTGCTCGAAACCAAAATTAGTCAAGAACTCAACAATACGTTTATTCCACTGTCTCGATGCTTGTTTCAGACCGTATAGACCTTTATGTAAATGGCAAACTTGATCGTCTTTGGCAAAACCATATGGCTGTTCCATATAAATATTTTCCTCCAAAATGCCATGAAGAAAAGCAGTTTTCACGTCAAATTGTACGATACTCATTCCTTGAGATGCAGCGATTGCTAACACAGTCCTTACAGAGTGATATCGGACAACAGGTGAATAAATTTCGAAATAGTCAACACCCTGAGTTTGAGAAAACCCTCTCGCAACTAGCCGCGCTTTAAACTTGTCGATTTCACCATTTGCTTTATATTTCTTCTTAAAAACCCATCGATTTGTTATGATCTGCATGTTATTTTGGCGAGGCACCAGGCTCCACGTTTTATTTTTCGTTAATGATTCAATTTCTTCATTAATGGCTATCGTCCACATATCAGCATCTTCACTTCTGAGAGCTTCTTCTAATGTCACTGGCTCAAAATAAGCAATACAAAGCTCTGAGCTTGTTTCAATTTCTTCGGAAACTTGTTGAGCTTTTGCTGCATTCCTGGTTCTATACGGACTCCGTGGATTTGGCAACCTTGGATTTTTGTGTGATGAGCCGCTTTCACTTGTAGTTGGCGGAGAACACAATGTATTTTCAGAAGACTTCAACTTCGTTTCTTGAACATCATTTAATTTTTCACGTTTTTCATTGAAACATACATCTCTTCTTATTAATACTCTCTTACTTTGCGGATCGTACACCCTGTATGCCTTACTTTCGTCATTGTAGCCGACCATTATGCCTCTAACAGAATTTCTCTCCCATTTTGTTCGCTGTTCTTATGGTATGTGAATGTACGCAGCGCTGCCAAACACACGTAGATGACCCACCGATGGCTTCCGGCTAAACCATTTTTCATAAGGAGTGCACCCGCCAATCACTTCAGAAGCAGTTCTGTTTTTCAAATACACTGCGGTGTGCGTAGCGTCTGCCCATAAGTATAATGGAAGCTCCCTCTCATGCAACATCGCCTTTGCACTTTCAACAATAGTCCTATTTTGTCGTTCAATAAATCCGTTTTGTTCTGGAGCTCGTGGAGTCGTCACTTCGTGCTTAATATTGTTTTTTAAAAGAAAAAGGTTTACTTCTTTGTTACAAAATTCAAGGCCACCATCTGATCTTATGCGTTTAATTGCATGTCCGTCAGCTTGCACTTCAGCTAAAAATCTCATAAGCCTGTTTAGAACATCTGTTTTATTTTTAAGAAAATATACGAAGCAGTATCTTGAAAAATCGTCTTTCAATAACAGAAAATAATTTGAGCCGCCAATAGATGACGCACTCATCTTTCCACATAAATCCATATGAAAAGTTTCACCTGGCTTATTCGCACGTATCGCACCTGACTTGGGAAAAGTGGTACGGTGTTGCTTACCATAGGCACAGCCCTCACAGAATTGCGTATCATTTTCAATCTGTTTGATATTCAAATCAATCACGGTGCTTTTTTTGTTCATCTCTCGAAGAGTTTTAAAATTGACATGACCAAGTCGTTCATGCCATATAATCAAAGTTTCTGACGTAATTGAGTTGACTTCCGAAGTTGCTATAGGTTTCAAATTCATTTTATATAACCTATTATCGCGCTCGCCATCAGCAATTATTTCATTGTCTTTTATAAAATTCACGTGCCGTCCATTTTCTTCAAACACTTCTTTGATGCCTTTTTCAGTCACTCTCAAAATAGATATAAAATTCTTATCAAGATCTGGAACTAATAATACGTCTTTTATTACATACATAATATTAGAGGATACCTTAACTTCAATGTCTCCTCTGCCAGTAACATCCAATTTTCGGCCATCTCCGACTTTAACGTGATTTTCTCCTCGTTGTGTAGCATTGAAATTCAAAAATAACTCCCTCTGGAAAGACATGTGATCAGTGGCACCTGAGTCTGCGTAAAATATGTTTTTAATTTTGTTTTCGGCAATATTGCAATTTAAATTAAACAAGTGCGAATTATCAGCTGTTTCTGACGTTTTCTTCTTGCAATCTGCTTTCTCCTCTTGCAGCATCAACGAATGACGATCACTTTGCTTATTTTGTTGGTCTCTTTTCTTTTTATTTGATCTCTTTTCTTTTTAAAACATTCTCTTGCCCAGTGCCCTTGCTTGTTGCAATAATTACATTTACCAGCACGCGCCGTTATAAAAACTTTTTTGCCGCTATTGTTATTGTTGTTGTAGCTGCTCGAAATGTATTTGCTTCGCCTCATTGCATACACTGCGTTTGAATCATTGTTATTGCTGTTATTAGATGCACTTTCATTCGTACGCAAATTAATCAGCGATTCTTCGTTGACCAAGTGTTCTGTCAATCGTTCTATACTTTGTTCGTTGCGTGGAACTGCACACCAAGCAGTACGAACGTGATCATATTTTGCTGTTAAGCCGCTTAACACTTTCGCTATAACCATCGGATCCTTTTGTTCAAGATCCATATCTTTTAGCCTCTGCGCTAAAGATGTAACACTCGCCACAAAGTCAACGACGTTCTCTTCTGGCTCCATCTTACGGTTTATAAATTTCTCCAAGAGATTGGTCACTTTTTTCAGCATGTATGCATTTAAGCTTTGACCACATCTGTGCTGCTGTTGAACATTCAGTCAAGTACTTTAGTTGCTCCAGCTGAATTCCTCTCATGATGAACGCTTGTGCTTCAGCGTCCTTCTCATCCCATACTTTCGCATTTGTTGTACTCCTTTCCTCTGTCCCTAGAATATATGGCTTTAACTTGTTTTCAGCCATATAGATTTCCATTTGTCTGCGCCAAAGTTGATAGTTTTCTCCATTGAAGCGATGGATTTGATATGATCTTGATTCCGACATCCTTACTTGAATTAAGTCTTGCCCTTCTCCTTTCAAAGATTGCTCATCTAAAAGCGTGGAGCTTTTATCAGGAACAATTGCTGAATCTCCAAGTGTTGAGTCTGTTTTTCCATAAATTATGAGCGTAATCCTGGGCCCATAACCTTTTACGCATTTATAGTTTTAGAAAAACTTTATTCAACAATTTAATACTATGACTAAAACAATTTGGATTATAAAATAAAGAGAGATCAAATTTATAGAGAAAAATTAATATTAGACAACTCGTGAACTTGAAGAAAAACGGAAGGAAGAAGAAGAAGCAAAAAGCATAAGTACAAGAAGTAGCAAAAATAGTAAAACATAAATGTCATAGACAGTGTTGTCAGTAGACAAAAAAGGCGTAAAACTCAACAAAAGGTTTTTGGATTTAAACGGACCAATTGAAATTTTGTGACTTTTTTGAAAAGACCAAAATAATCACTCTGAACGCTTGTAACTCCATCAAATCCTATCCTTATCTCATGAACAGCAAACCGAAAGACAGAAGATAAAATTAATTTTTGAATAGTGTGTAACTGATTTAGGTCGAAAAAAATTCATAGAAATCTGACCAAATAAATGAAAAAAGGGTTTTTTCGGGATATCTCGAAAAGGATTCTTAAGAAAAAAAAAAACGGCGGGTTGCACTCCGGGAGTGCCGACAGAAGTGAAAACAAATCGTTTAATGGCAAGTTAGTGTGTTAGTTGGTATGTGTGCGTTTTCTTTTTATATGGCAATGCAATGGAAGACAAAAACGGAATATGTATCCAAATTTTACTCTCGCTCTCATTCTCAATTTGTCAACGCAACAACGCGGAATTTGAAAGAAACAAACATGTAAGCATAACAATCGTTGAATGAGAATGGAATGTGTCAGTTAGTGTGTCTGCTTTGCTTTTTGTCTTCCACTTGGAATATTTATTTAAAAGAAACAATAGAACATTCAAATTTTACTATCGTATTCATGACGGGGAATCCCGATGACAGTCGGTGTTTATTCTTTTTTCCTCAGCCGCACAACGTGCCATAAGAAGTTTCAACTTAAAAAAAAAACTGAAGGAGAGTTGTTTTTTGAACTTCGAAGCCAAATACAAACGGTACAAATGAAAACAAAAATAACAACACAGAGTTCAAGAACCAGCATAAGTATAAGCAACGACAAATCGAACGACAATTCTTGTGTGAGGTTTTGCAAAAAACTTAATCCTAAAAAATAGCATTTTTAACTTAAAAAAATCATAGAAATAAGTATACAATAACCTTTCTAAGTGCAAATATGTTTTTTTAAAACATAAATTATTAAAATCAGTTCAGTATATTTTGCTGTTTGGCGTTACAAACCATTTCCATATAATTAATTTTATATAAATATAGTATATAGTATAGATGTAGATATATAAATAGGCAATCTCTAAACGGCTACACCACTTTTTCTCAGCCATAGCACAACATAATCGCTCTATTTTTTTTTTGTTGGAAAGGTTGTGAAGAGAAGGGGGACATGCATACTTTTTTTTCAATAGTAGGCGGTGCCACGCCCCTAAAGAGGAAAAACGTTTTCACGGCTAAACTAATAAGCCGATTATGATGAAATTTTGTTTGAAGATAGATTGAATCCCAAGAAAGATTATTAAAAACCAGGGACCCAAAATAACTATTATTTTCTTTTTTCAGATTGAAAAAGTTGCCCAATTTTAATAACTATTTTTAAAAATTGGCTTATAACTATTATGAATAAGAGATATTTTATTAGTTGTCAATAACTATTATTTTTCAATAGATTTTTTTTACGTTGAGTCATAACTATTATGCATAAGAGATATTTTATTAGTTGACAATAACTATTATTTTTTAATGGATTTTTTTTACGTTGAGTCATAACTATTATGCATAAGAGATATTTTATTAGTTGTCAATAACTATTATTTTTCAATGGATTTTTTTTACGTTGAGTCATAACTATTATGCATAAGAGATATTTTATTAGTTGTCAATAACTATTATTTTGCAATTGATTTTTTTTACGTTGAGTCATAACTATTATGCATAAGAGATATTTTATTAGTTGTCAATAACTATTAATTTGGAAAAAATATTTTTTTACGTTGTTTTGAAAAAAGTGTTCAAAAGATTTTCATTTTTGTGAATCTTTTTGCAGCAATCGATGGGGAGGTGGTTTTTATGACATCACCAGAGGTGGTCATCGGTTCGAAAATGTACGCGATTTTGACTCATTTTTGAAGTTTTTTTTGCTTCAATCAATGAAAAGAAGTCTAAAAAGGATATTGGCCATCACTAGAAGTGGAACCGATCCTTGAAAGTGCTCGATTTAGGTCCATTTTCGAAATTTTTTTTGCAAAAAATCGATGGAAAGAGGTTGACAATGGGCTTTGGCCATCACCAGAGTTGGTCCCAACTAAAAAAGTGGTCGATTTTGGTCCGTTTTGAAAAAAAAATTTTGTACTAATCGTTGGAAAGAGGTCGAAGTCGAAAAAAAAGGTACCAAAAAGTGCCCGATTTTGGTCCATTTTCGAAATTTTGTTTGCACCAATCTTTGGAAAGAGGCCGAAAATAGATTTTGGTCATCATCAAAGGTGGTTTCGAGTCCCAAAATGTGCCCGATTTTGGTCCATTTTCGAAATTTTGTTTGCACCAATCTTTGGAAAGAGCTCGAAGTCGAAAAAAAAGGTACCAAAAAGTGCCCGATTTTGGTCCATTTTCGAAATTTTGTTTGCACCAATCTTTGGAAAGAGGCCGAAAATAGATTTTGGTCATCATCAAAGGTGGTTCCGAGTCCCAAAATGTGCCCGATTTTGATTCATTTTCGAAATTTTGTTTGCACCAGTCGTTAAATAGAGGTCGAATATGAATTTTGGACCTCATTTGAGGCGGCTCCGGACCCTGGAAAGGACCGTTTTTGACCCATTTTCGAAAAAAAACTTCTTTTTTCTGTAATAAATGGGAAAAGGTCGAAAATGGATTTTGGACATCACTTAGAGTGGCTCCTGAGTCCGGCCCCGAGAAAGAACCGTTTTTGACCCATTTTCTGAAAAATTTTTTTTTTCTGTAATTAATGTGAAAACGTCGAATATAAATATTTGACATCATTTAGGGTGGCTCCGGGCCCTGGAAAGGACCGCTTTCGATAATTTTGGTAGTTTTCATGTTCCGGAGCTACTCTAAAAGATATCCAAAACGCATTTTCAACCTTTCATAATCGATTGGAGCAATAAAAAATTTTAGGGTGGTTCATAAAAAATTTTTTTTTTCTTTGAATCGATAGGGAAATGTCGACAATAGTCATTTTCGAGCTTTATCTATGCATTGGAGCAAAAAAAAAATTTTTTATGAACCACCCTAAAATTTTTTATTGCTTCTATCGATTATGACATGTTGAAAATGCGTTTTGGATATCTTTTAGAGTAGCTCCGGAACTTGAAAACTAACAAAATTATCGAAATCGGTCCTTTCCAAGGCCCGGAGCCACCCTAAATGATGTCAAATATTTATATTCGACGTTTTCACATTAATTACAGAAAAAAAAAATTTTTTCCGAAAATGGGTCAAAAACGGTTCTTTCTCGGGGCCGGACTCAGGAGCCACTCTAAGTGATGTCCAAAATCCATTTTCGACCTTTTCCCATTTATTACAGAAAAAAGAAGTTTTTTTTTCGAAAATGGGTCAAAAACGGTCCTTTCCAGGGTCCGGAGCCGCCTCAAATGAGGTCCAAAATTCATATTCGACCTCTATTTAACGACTGGTGCAAACAAAATTTCGAAAATGGATCAAAATCGGCCACTTTTTGGTACCCTTTTTTTCGACTTCGACCTCTTTCCAAAGATTGGTGCGAAAAAAATTTCGAAAATGGACCAAAATCGGGCACATTTTGGGACTCGAAACCACCTTTGATGATGACCAAAATCTATTTTCGGCCTCTTTCCAAAGATTGGTGCAAACAAAATTTCGAAAATGGATCAAAATGCAAACAAAATTTCGAAAATGGACCAAAATCGGCCACTTTTTGGTACCCTTTTTTTCGACTTCGACCTCTTTCCAAAGATTGGTGCGAACAAAATTTCGAAAATGGACCAAAATCGGGCACTTTTTGGTACCTTTTTTTACGACTTCGACCTCTTTCCAACGATTGGTACAAAATTTTTTTTTCAAAACGGACCAAAATCGACCACTTTTTTAGTTGGGACCAACTCTGGTGATGGCCAAAGCCCATTGTCAACCTCTTTCCATCGATTTTTTGCAAAAAAAATTTCGAAAATGGACCTAAATCGAGCACTCTCAAGGATCGGTTCCACTTCTAGTGATGGCCAATATCCTTTTTAGAATTCTTTTCATTGATTGAAGCAAAAAAAACTTCAAAAATGAGTCAAAATTGCGTACATTTTCGAACCGATGTCATAAAAACCACCTCCCCATCGATTGCTGCAAAAAGATTCACAAAAATGAAAATCTGTTGAACACTTTTTTCAAAACAACGTAAAAAAATATTTTTTCCAAATTAATAGTTATTGACAACTAATAAAATATCTCTTATGCATAATAGTTATGACTCAACGTAAAAAAAATCCATTGAAAAATAATAGTTACTGACAACTAATAAAATATCTCTTATGCATAATAGTTATGACTCAACGTAAAAAAAATCCATTGAAAAATAATAGTTATTGTCAACTAATAAAATATCTCTTATGCATAATAGTTATGACTCAACGTAAATAAAATCCATTGAAAAATAATAGTTATTGACAACTAATAAAATATCTCTTATGCATAATAGTTATGACTCAACGTAAAAAAGAATCCATTGAAAAATAATAGTTATTGACAACTAATAAAATATCTCTTATTCATAATAGTTATAAACCAATTTTTTGACATAAATCTTATAATAGTTATGTCCCTGTTAAAAACTCTTAAAGGGGACGTGGCATGGCCCCAAATTGGAAAAAACAGTATCACGGCTGTGCCACTATACCGATTTTGATGAAATTTGGTATGTAGATAGATTGAATATTGAATAAAAATACATTATTTTTAGTGGGTGGTGCCACGCCTCTTACAGGAAAATACGTCGTTACTACTAGACTAACGGACCGATTTTGATGAAATTTTGTAAGGATATAGATTGAACCCTAGAAAATATTTCTAAGTAGTCAATTTTTACAGGAGGCGTGGCATCGCCCATAATGGGAAAAAACGGTATCACGGCAGTGCCACTACACCAATTTTGATGAAATTTTTTATGATTGACTCTTGAGTAAATACTTGTTTTTGAGTGAGCGGTGCTACACCTCTTACAGGAGGTGTGTGGAATACGTAACATTGTTATTCTATCTACATGTTAATATATCCATAGTAATAATGTTTCATAATAAATAAAAATGTCTCTCTCTTTAATATATTTTGATTTTTGATTTTGATGAAAATTGGTAATTTGATGCACATGTGAACAAGATTAGGATTAGGTTAGCTTTAAAGTTTTCAAAGCTTCCTACAGGGGCGTGGCACAGCCCTAAATTTTAACCTTTATACCACCATATCTCGTAAGCCGTGCAAGATATTGTTATAAAATTTGGTAAATGGGTACATTTCAACTATATCTTGCATTGTGATAAAAGTGGGCGGAATCGTAAAAGTGGGCGTGGCACTTTTCAACAGTTAAAAATTTTGATTCTATGTATCTCAAAAGTGGCTAAAACGATTTTCATAAAAATTTTGGAGATGATGCCGCTGGAAGCAGTCATCAATACAAGCTCAGCCACTTTACTGAAAAAACTTGTTGAAGGGCGTGGCACCGCCCACAATATTTGTAAATGTTATATTAAGAGAACTAACAACGTAATCGCTATGAAATTTTATGAGGTGGATAAACTTGCTATAAGGTCTCTTATTACAAAAATTTGGTCCAATAATATCTGTGGGCGTGGCACCTCCCATATAAGCAAAAAACGTTTATTGTTATAGACAGTGTGCTATAAGAGTAATCTTCACAAAATTTGGTGTATAGATGTCAGTTACCATAAGCTTTGAAAATAAATGAATTTTGATGGGATCGCACCAGTGGGCGTGGCACCTCCCATACAAATAAAATACGGTAAGTGGCATATTTATCGAAATATGTGAGCAATCATACTAAAATTTGGTGCAAGTGGTTTGCTTGTGGAAAGCTATTTCTGGATCAAAACCGGGCTTGATTGTACCAGTGGGTGTGTCACCGCCCTAAATTTTAAATTTAACTGCGGCATATATCGCAAACTATACAAGATATTGTGCTGAAATTTAATATGAGGATGTCGCTCACGAATATTTCAGTTCTCTCTTGATTGCCTTACGCGTTGGTCGACTATTTGCTCAAATGTCATTGGCAAAGAAGTTATTAACTGCATTATTTGCAAAAATAAATTTCATAATTCGTGTGTAAATATTAATGATGCTAAAGCTTTTGAATCATTAAATCAATATACTAATATTGTGTTTTCGTGCGACAGCTGCCTTAGTGCTGATGTGAACTTGCTAGCAGTTGTTGTTGGCTTAGCTGCTGAGATTAAAGACCTAAAATCTAAAATAATTGAACTATTGCCTAAGTGTATTGAAGAAAACAATAACAATACTGTACAGAATAAAAATCAAACTGATCTCTTTGTCAACTCTCCTGGCTCTTCTTGCTCTCCGCTAGATATTGCTGCTGTTGCTGTGCCTGTTGGTAATAAATCAACAGAAAATTTGCCTGCTGTTAACGCTTCTCGAATGTCTTTTGCTGCTGTGACTGCTTTGCCTGTTACTAATATCAACAAGATTGTTAACAGTGCTGTGTCTTTCTCTGCTGAGTCGCCTTCCGATAACTCTGCTGCTATGTTATCTAATGCCGCTGTTGTTACTTTGCCCTTGGCTAATGATATCAACAATAATAAGAAACCAAGTTCATGTTCTCGAACTGATGATCGTTTACCGTTGGCTGCTATTGTTTCAACAAATACAGTGACCAAACAGTCATCTATTAACAAAGATAACAGAAAAAAACATAGTGTTGTTGTTGGTGTGAATATGGTTTCTGATCTTAGTGTTGCTGTGGGAAAAAAGTGGTTACACTTGTCTTCTTTTAGGAAGTCAGTTACCGAAGAAAACATAATTCACTATGTTTCTACACATCCTGGGATAAATAGCAATCATTTGATTTGCTATAAACTTGTGAATAAAAAAGCAGATTTAAATTCTCTTAAGATAATTAATTTTAAGTTAGGAGTATCTTCTTCATTATATAATAAGTTGTTGCTTCCATCTCTTTGGCCTGCTGGTATAAGAGTGCGCCCTTTTCGTTTTTTTCAAAAAATAGGAGAGGGTCAGGTCACTGCGTAATTAATGATTATAATGTTAACAATGTTAAATCATTAAATATTTATTACCAGAATATGTCTGGTATTCGCACAAAGGCTAGTTCTATTTTAACAAAAAGTTCATCACTTGAATTTGACGTGATTATGTTAACCGAACTTGGTTAAACTCAAATTTTTTTGACCAAGAATACTTTGACATAAATTTATTTATGGTTTTTCGGAAGGATAGGGATCCTATTAAAAAAGGTTGCTCAAGAGGTGGGGGTGCTCTAATTGCTGCTCAGCATAAATTTTCCCCGAAAGTTTTTAATCTCCATAATGATGATTCTGTCTTAGATCAGTTATGCGTTGTTCTTCATGGACATAATGAACTACTGTTTTTGTGTGCATCATATGTTCCACCAAACAGTCCAGATAATATACTTAAAGCTCATGCTGATAATATCCAACAATTGGCACTGAATAATGTGGCAGATAATCATCTCTGTATTCTTGGTGATTTTAATTTACCTAAAATTTCCTGGAGTTTTTCTGATAAGAATAACCTATTTATTCCGTCTAATGTCAACAGTCCGTCTGAAATTTACTTCATTGACAATATGTTGAGTCTTGGCTTGAAGCAAATAAATGGTATTAATAATAAATTAAATAGAATACTGGATTTAACATTTATTAGCAATAATATTAATTCTAGGCTTGAAGAATATGCTTTTCCATTTGTGATACCTGATATGCATCACGTACCATTATATATTGAATTTGAATTTTATGATTATCAGCATTTTAGGCCTTTATTGAATCGTTTCAACTTCAATTTTAATCTATGTGATTTTAATAAATTAAATGATCTCATTTCTAACGCTGATTGGAATGCACTTATTGGTGAATCTAATACTACTACTAGTTTTAATGCTTTTTTATTTAAAATAAATGATATCTGTTTAAACAATGTTCCGCAGTTTCCTAAGAAGACTTATAAAGTACCTTGGCATACTAAAGGTTTGAAAATATTAAAAAACTTAAGAAATAAATTTTATGACAAATATAAAGCCACTGGTAATCTTGAATTTAAATTAACTTATTTGCATTACATGAAAGAATTCAACTTTCTGGAACAGTATTTATATAAAAATTATATTCGCAACTATGAAAATTGAGTTTCGTTTGTCGTGGGGTCAAAACGTTTTGCGACTGAGTGCTGCGTTTTAATCGGAAATTCACAAAACAAAATCGATTTAAAAATTTTAAAAACTATTTCAACATGCCTTGTTTATGCAACCAAAAAGTTGAGCGAAATCAAGCGAAAATTCAATGCATAATTTGCAATGAATTTTACCATTGCAGTTGTGTTAAATTAAAAGAAAGTGACATAAAATATATGCAATTGAATGGTGCAAAGTTCAAGTGTAATAAATGCTTGAGCACAAGACGAACGTCCGTCTCGACACTTCGCTCACCACCAATTTCTCCAGCACCAGAATTCCCGCTCAGAGAAAATAGAGCTGTTAGTAGTGGAAAAAAATTAAAATACTACTACTTCTCTTGCGACACTGCCAGATCAAAATCCTGATAATGCGAACAATAGTGCAACTCAACAACAACAAAATCATCAATTACACCCAGAGCAACAGAGACAGCAAGTAAGAGTAGCCGAAAATAATGCAGCTCTTTATGCGGGTGAGCAAATGATAACGTTGGACTTAGTTTTTAACGAGCTCGTCGCAATAAAGAATATGCAGGCAAATATGCTCACATTAATTACTTCTTTACAAGAGGAAAAAAGCGTTCTAATTGAGAAGGTCAATCACCTGCAAAATGAAATAAAATTTCTAAAACAACAAAAGAATGAGAAATTTATTGAGATTGTTGGCATACCTGATCTCAGCCAAAACAGCGCTCTTGATTGCGCGCTTAAAGTATTTGGTGATGGTTTAAATACAAACATTTCTGAGGAGCAAATTTATGACTGCTACGTAAAGAAAATTAAAAAAGCCAGCAGTTCTGAGCCGAACAAGACACTGGATGTTCTCTGTATTAAATTTGTATCTCGCCTTACTAAGCAAAAAATATTAAAGGAAAAATACAAAAATAGAAAGAATCTTTCCACAAAAATTTTTGGTAATGCTCAAAAAAATAGCTTTATATATATTAATGAAAGTCTTTCTAGTGACAGAAGAAACATTTTTAATTCATGTCGCAAAATAAAGAAGGAGAGAAATTATAAATTCCTTTGGATTGGTGCAAGTGGAAGAATTTTAATGCGTAAAAAGGAAAATGACAATATTATTATAATTGATTCACTCGAGGATCTATCCAAAATCATTTAGCTTCAAATTATTTGTTTTTTTACTTTTGATTTAGTAAAAAGATGAACAATGCTGAAAAGGATTCTCGAATCAATTATTCAAATTTTGTTTTTACGCGCTTCAAAAATGTTATGTTTGACAGAATTTCTTTCATTCTAGCCATTCCAAATAGTTTTTATATTATAAATCAAAACATTAGGAGTCTAAGAAAAAATTTTGACAATTTAGTTTTGCATCTTGATTCTTTCGTAAATAAGCCTGATTTCATCTTTTTAACGGAGATCTGGATTTTTGATGAAGAAGTTTCTCTTTTTGCCTTACCTGGGTATAAGTTTTTTGCTAACTGCAATAATAAATACGCATCTGGTGGTGTAGCAGTTTTTTATCGGGATAATTACAATTGTATTTGTGATTCTTATAAACTTAGCAGTGCGGATGTCTTAAAAACCAAATGCTCTATAGATAACAAATTATATACTTTTTATTGCATTTATAAGTTTCACAATACCGTAGGTAATGACTCTTTTTTAAATGATTTACATTCATTGTTGTCAGAAAATAGATCTGACAATATTGTGTTACTTGGTGACATGAATTTAAATTTATTAGTTGATTCGGATTTTACCGATAAATATTTGATGCTTCTGTCCTCTTTTGGGTTAGAGTCATGTATTAATGAAGCTACCAGAATTACTGAAACATCTTCGACTTGCATTGATCACATTAGCTTTGAAATTTCTGACCACTGCATGACAAGCCTTTATTTTGAAAATGTTATGAACTCAAGAAACGAACACATTTCTTGTGATTCTTTAACTATAAAAACTGATTTTAGTGCACTAAATAATCTTCTTATATGTGAACATTGGGAAAATGTATATGATGAACCAGATCCATCAATAGCGTTTGGCTTATTTAATGATATATTATTGCGTCATGTTAACTTTTGCACAAAGAAGATACCAAATAAAAATTTAAAGTTGAGACGTTTGAAACCATGGATATCATTAGACTTATTAAAAAAAATTCAGATAAAGAAAAAGCTTCACAATAAATGTGTTAAGTATCCAACTAATGTGATATTAAAAAGGAATTATAAAAAACTTTGTAAAGAAATCATTACTGAATGTGTAACTACCAAGAATAATTATTATTCAAATGAATTTTCAAAGATAAAGGGAAATATAAAAAAAGAATGGCAACTTGTCAATAAGATTTTAAATAAAACTTGTCGCCAAGAGCAATTAGGCAATTTTAATGTAGATGGGGAAACTATTTCAGTTTTGAGTGATAAGGCAAATGTTTTAAATAAGTTTTTCGCGGAAATAGGTAGTGCTGTTGTAACAGAAAATGGCCTCAATGACTCTTTTTGTAATTGCTTATCAAAAGATCAAATATCCTCCGATAGTTTTTTTTTTCAGCCTATTTCTTCTTTTGAATTATACAAAATAATTATGTCACTTAAAAATTCCAATTCAGGTACTGAAAATAGCATGTCTAATAACTATATTAAACAAATTGCTTTCAATATTATTGACGTCCTTTGTTACCTATTTAATAGAAGCATTTATGCTGGTGTTTTCCCAGAGGATTTAAAAAAAGCTGAGGTAATTCCCTTATTTAAAAAGGGTGTTAAAACTGACCTCAATAATTATAGGCCCATTTCGATCCTTCCTGTTTTTTCAAAAGTTTTCGAGAAAGCTGTTAAAAAAAGAATGTTAAGTTTTTTAAGCAAATATAAATTTTTCAATGAATCCCAATTTGGTTTTCGAGAAGGTAAGTCAACTGAAGAAGCACTTCTGAATTTTTGTAATAATATCAACAATGGTTTGAATCAAAAAAAAATTTCGGCAGCTCTCTTCGTGGACATTACGAAGGCCTTTGATACAGTGGATCACAAAATTCTTTTGGATAAACTGTATAAATGCGGTTTTAGGGATTCAATTTTTAACTGGCTTAAGTCATATCTTTCAGGTAGAAAGCAAAGAGTGAAAATTGGTAGTGTATTTAGCAGTTCTTTGAATGTAAATATAGGTGTTCCTCAAGGCTCTGTCCTTGGTCCTATACTTTTTTTGATATACATAAATTCAATTTTTACTCAAAAATTTTCCAGCAGAGTTTTGCGTTCGCGGATGACATGGCCTGTACTTACGCAAGTGATTCAGTTCATAGTCTAACTGTAGATATAAATTTTGATCTAAATATTTTAAGGCATTGGTTTTCAACACACAAACTTGTTTTAAGCGACAAAACAAAACTGATGTACTTTAATATATCTGGAGTGGATCGTAATTTCGAGAACATAATATTTCACAGTTCTGATTGTAGTAAATATTTAATTGATAGTTCTACTTGTATTTCATCTGTTTCACTTGAAACTTACAACGACAAGCGTATTTGTGGTGACAAGTGCTTTGGAATTGACTGGGTCAAGTCTTATAAGTATCTTGGTCTGATAGTGGATTGGAAAATGTCATGGCATGAGCATACAATTGCCTTAAAGAAATATATATTGGCTGCCACTAGGCAGCTTTATCTTTTAAGAAAATACTGCGAATCTAAATTACTAACAAGCATTTACTATGGCATTTTCCATTCGAAAATTGAATATGGCATAGAATGTTGGGGTGGCACAAACTACTGTAAGATAATTTCGTTATTGACTGCCCAAAAACACGTCATACGCATAATCTGTAAGAAAGGTCGTTTTGTAAGTAGTCTTCCCCTATTTCGGAACTTAAGGATACTTCCATTGAAACATCTTTATTTTTTTAAAGTTTTGAAAGTATTCTATATACGAGGTGGATATTTTGCCAATATAAATTACTTGAACTATGAATTAAGAACAAATAATATGAATTTGGCAGTTATACCCAGTCATTTCTCACAACATTACCTGCGCTTTTATTTATCGGTGGCGCCAAGACTTTTTAATCTACTTCCTGAATCCATAAGACGTCAACGCAATCAATTCGCTTTTTTGAAAAAGGTGAAATTATGGCTTTTTAATCTAGGGTACCAGGATGTTAATAGACTTCTTGATTTTTTAATATAATCTCATTTTTAATATATCTCTTCAGTAATGTATTAAGTAATAAGGCTTTCATTTTTATAAGTTATTTAATTCTCCCTTTTTTGAATTTACAAATTTATTTATGCCTGTTGGTTTTTTGTTGCATTATGCTATTGTATTGCTCTTTTTTTTCTTCTTTTTGGTTACATATGTATGTACATACAATTTTTGCTTTTTTTCCCTAACTATTTTGCACTTGGTATTGAGGCCCCACACTTAAACGTTTAATTATTTTACTTATATTATGTTTATATTTAAGCATGACTGCATTCGTCTCTTATTCTTATGAATAATAGAATGTAGCCTTATTTTTGTAATTTTGTATGAATTCTTAGTTATGAATTATGTTTTCTAAATTTTGTTATTATTTTGGTACAAATTACATTGATAAATAAATAAATAATAATAAATAAAAATAATAATAGTATAAAATCGAATCCAAAGGTTTTTTGGCGATTTTTAAAGTCAAAGAAATCTTGCTCTAGCATTCCTACAGCGGTTTTTTTCAAAGATCGTCATGCTAGCTCTATGCATGAAGCTGCGAATTTATTTGCAGAATTTTTTAAGAGTAATTTGGAATCAGAGTTGGTGGATGATCATGTTTCAAGTGGTCCTATTACTTCATCTTTGGACTTTGGATTCCTTCAGATATCCAAGTTGGATATCATTGAAGGGATTTCAAATCTTAAATATTCAACTGAGACTGATATTGACGGAATTTCAGTATGTCTCCTTAAGAAGTGTGTGTTGGCTATCTTATATCCACTTGAGATGATTTTTAATAAATCACTTTCTGAGGGTGTGTTTATTGACAAATGGAAAGTGTCATCCATAACACCAATCTTTAAAAGTGGTAATAAAAATGATGTATCTAACTATCGGCCTATCTCGAAATTGTCAAATATTGCGAAGCTCTTTGAACGCATAGTAAAAAGAAAGATTTATTTTGCAGTTAAAAGTATGATATGCTTAAATCAACATGGTTTCATTCCTGGTCGTTCGACTGTCTCCAACCTTACCATCTTTACTGAGGACTGTATTTCTGCTTTCCAAAAAGGAAATCAAGTTGACGCAATCTATACTGATTTTTCCAAAGCCTTTGATAAGGTTTCGCATAAAATCTTATTGAATAAACTGAACTTTATTGGATTTCATTCTGTTTTTCTGAAATGGATTAAGTCTTATTTATCCAATAGGTGTTGTTTTGTTACTATAGATAATAATAAATCGCAACCTTTTATTGCCTCTTCGGGCGTTCCTCAAGGGAGTATTTTGGGACCTTTACTATTTATAATATTTATAAATGATGTTGGCAAATGCTTTCATAATGCTAAATATCTTCTGTATGCAGATGATCTAAAGATCTATTCAGTTATTAAGGATACTTCAGACTCCTCTAATTTACAGGATGATTTGGACCGTTTGAGTACATGGTGTCAAAACAACCGTTTATATCTAAATACAAGTAAATGCTCTCAGCTAACTTTTCATAAAGCTAATTTAATTCTGGAAACGGATTATTATGTTGGTAATTCTCATTTAAAAAAAGTAACTGAAGTTACTGATTTGGGTGTTATCTTTGACACTAAGTTCACCTTTAGTTCTCATTATAATCTTTTAGTATCTAAATCGTATGCTTTATTGGCTTTCGTGAGAAGAAACAGTGCAGAGTTTTCTGATCCTTACACGTTAAAACTGCTATATACTTCAATCGTTCGGTCTAAACTGGAGTATGCTTCTTTTCTCTGGAGGCCATATTACTCTAATCATATAAATCGGTTAGAACGAATACAAAAAGTTTTCTTACGTTTTGCACTGCGTTCTTTGAACTTTCCTGAACCTGTTCCACCTTATAGGTCACGGTGTATGCTCTTAAATCTAAAAAGTCTTGAAAGTAGGAGGAGTTTACTTTCATTATTATTTGTATTCGATATTATTGGTGGCTCTATCGATTGTCCAATTCTTCTAGAAGCTATTGGGTTCAACATTCCTGCTAGAAACTTACGAAACTATGAGTTTTTTCATATTGGCTTGAGTAGAACTAACTATGCGGTAAATGCTCCTATCACAAGAGCTTTAATCGAATTCAACTCAATATATGATGCGTTTGGTTTAGATTTTAATCTTCCTAAATATGTAATATTATTATAATATATTACTTATATTATAGGAATACTATTTATTTCTTATTGTTAATCTAGTCTGTAAGGATATTGTTCCATTTGACTTAAATAAATGAAATGAAAATATAATTTATTGAACCAAAAGTGGGCGGAATTGGAGAAGTGGGCGTGGCATATTTCAAATTTTTCATTTCTATTCGATTTTTTTCAACATTTTCCATATTCTTTTGATTTTTCAACCCTTCAACTTTTTCCAATATATCTTATTTATATTTGTTCGACTTTTTCAACCTCTTACAACTTTCTTCATAAGTTTCTTTATTTTTTCGACTTTTTCATCAAATTTGAATTGTTTCAAATTTTTTCAACCTTTTTCAACATTTTGCATATATTTTCGTCCTTTTCAACATTTTTCAACCTCTGTCAACCTTTCTAACATATCACATTTTTTTTCGACTTATTCAACTTCTTCAACCTCTTCAACGTCTTTTAACATTTATTTGAAAGCGACTTTCAGTGCAGTGTAGGGTATGTGAGTTTCGGCCAGGCCGAAGATAACACCTTAACTTGTTTCGTTTGCAGTGGTCGTCAACGTTGAGGGGTTCTGTATCCGAGGCTTTTTTTAGTCTTCATTGAAATGTTTTTTTTACGTGGCGGGTACCAAACCCTGCGCACAACCCTGTTTACTTCCAGGGAGGACACGTTGCACACATTCGCTCACTATCTCAGCGGATGCGGAGATAGCTACCCAGATGGAGCCGCGGGGAGGCTGTGTGTCAACTTGCTAATAGTTGGGTCAGAGATCACTCTGGCAATCCCCATGTGGAAAGCAGTCAGAAACTTTACTCTGATCAACCAAAAGCCCCACTAAACATTGCCGCCAGCAATTCACGATCTTACTTATAAGCCTACGTCATCGCACATAGATATTGAATCGGATATTGACTTCGCGACACCAACCGCATGACATGATTTATTGTAAAAGATATGATGCTTTCTATTTTCCTATGATGTGTGATAGGTTTGGTATCAGGCAGAGGCAGAGTCGCTTCTTGTTTGGCTACTGCGCTTTTTAAGGACGAAAATGAGAAACTTATTGTCATGGATAAAGCCAAAGTGGCTCGCAAAAAAAAAATTGCAGGTTCCTTGCGTCGAAAGCAAAACAACGATTTTGATTTGACGGCCTTCTCTTTTAATGGTCAATAAAAAAAACATTTGCATTTACGAGTATCGAACCCACGCACTGTGAGCTATGTATGTATGAGTTCACAGTCCTAACCACTTCGCCCTGCTGCCTTCTGTATTCTAGTTTTTTTTATTATTCCCTTTGTTCACTGTGTCTACAATGTCTTGTGCCAATAACGCAGGGTAATCCTTTTTTTTTAAATTTTCTCATAATTTATTTTTTTTTTTTTGGGTTTCTCTTGTATTTTCGATTTTAGGTAAAAGCCAGGTTTTAACTTAGAGCTCTTTTAATTTGCGACAATAATTATGGGCCTATATATTTATACGAATCCATTTTCAATGGAGCTATCTGGTTTTTAAAGAAACATCATAAACAAATTTTGAGGTCGATTTGCGCGGAACAGGACCATGATTTCTAAGGAAAATTTTTTTTAGAATTTTCGGTAAAAATGGTGTAGCAAAATAGTAATGCTATACCATTTTTGCGAAAATAAATCGACCCCCCCTAATACACATAAAGAAAGCGTTTCATTATACACACCTAGTTTCAAGTCACCACCCGCTTAAGTAGTTTAACTTCAAAAACAATGTTACGTAACGCGTAAACGGACCGCAAATTTAAAAAAAAAATAAAAATACCTCCTTCGGGTGTATTTTTTCGCATTTTTAGTCACACGAAAAACGTGAGCGTGGTTCGACAACAGTGGGTGGCGACCCCAATTCAACTATAAAAATCAAAACGCTATATGTTGGCACCTAAGGCAGACTTTTTCCACGTTTTAGTAAGTTGGTTTTTTCGTTAAATTTCAACGGAATTGGACATAAACTCTGTCCGCGCAGTTTTAAGGTTTGAGCTAGGAAGCTCAAATGTTGGGACAATTATTTTTATTCCTCAAGCTATAATATAGGAAAAAATAAACAAAATCCCTGTCCTAAAGTTTGAAAAAAAAACACCCTAATGTACATTAGAGCATTTCAAAATAGAAACTTTTTGATTTTTTCACGATGTGTTAGCGGATTACAATAGCCTTATATGTCTGGACAAAGCCCATTACTAAGATTAAGGTTAGTATTGAAAACTAGATTAGCACCCTCTGTTTTAAGTAGACAACCCATTTTCAAAAATATTGACTCAAAAAATGGTGCATTTTACAGAGGTTACCAAATTTTGCAACAAAGTGGGTATGGTTTTCGGGCAATTATCGAATCCATGATTAGTTTTTCTTCTTTATCTTTCTTTCTTATAAAAAAATTTAAAACTGACTCGACAAAAGTAAAAAAGTACCGACGTTCCACTTTCTAGTTGCAACACCTCAAATATTTTTTTACCGCCGATCCCGTGGTACATCATTTTTATTGTACTGATATTTGCTTTAAAGAATGCCGAAACCGCATATCATTATCTCATTTCAAAACCAAGATATCTGCATTTTTTGTCTGGCTTTGTCCAGACATATAAGGCTATTGTAATCCGCTGACACATCGTGAAAAAATAAAAAAGTTTTTATTTTGAACCGCTCTAATGTACACACAATTTTAGCTCGTTTGATAACACTAGTTTACAAGAAAAAAGATCTGGTTTCTCATAGACTTTTTTCGATGGATTTTGGGGCGTAGATTCCAAAAATGGGAACCATTTTTTTTTTTTTCTTAAGAAGCGTTTTCGAGATATCCCCAAAAAACCCCTTTTTTGGCACGTTTTTCATTTATTTCACTATATCTCCACCAATTTTTTTTCGACTCAGAAACGATTTTCAGTATTCGAAAGATATTTGTTGGTGTGAATCAAATAAGATTTGATGGAGTTACAAGCATTCAAAGCCTAAAAAACTGACTTTTTTGGTCTTTTTTAAAAATCACTAAATTTCAAATGCTCCATTTGAATGAAAAATCTTTATTTTTCATATATTTATGATTTAAAATGAAAGAATATTCTTTTGCAAATAATTTAAGTATATTTTTACGGAAATCGGACAAGAAATGTAGAATTAATTCGAAAAAACAATAAAAAACTTGCAATAAAATTGAACGAAAATCCATACGTTTTTTATTTAAAAATAAAGGTAGAATAAAAGTAAAGAGCCACACACATACACATATTTTCGTTTAATTTTATTGCAAGGTTTTTACTGTTTTTTCGAATAACTTCTACATTTTTCGTCCGATTTTCGCAAAATTATACTTAAAATATTTGCAAAAGAATAGTCTTTCATAAGAAATTTTAAAAATATGAAAAAGAAAAAATTTTTCATTCAAATGAACCAATTGAAATTTAGTGATTTTCAAAAAAGACCAAAAAAATCAGTTTTTTTGGATTTTGAGCACTTGTAACTCCATCAAATCTTATCCGATTCAAGTAAAGAGCATATCGTTAGAAAGGAAATACAAATATCTTTCGAATGCTGAAAATCGTTTATGAGTCGGAAAAAAATTTATGGAGATATAGTCAAATAAATGAAAAAAGTGCCGAAAAAGAGGTTTTTTGGTGATATCTCGAAAACGATTCTTAAGAAAAAAAAAAATGATTGCCATTTTTGGAATCTACGCCTCAAAATACATGGAAAAAAGTATATGAGAAATCAGATCTCTAGATGAACCCCAAATTTGTAAACTAGTTAAATAGTAGATATGGAAGCAATTTGTTTTTACTAAAACGCAAAAAAAAATCTGTCTTTCGTTTTTTTGCTTTTTCGATTTTTATATGAATTGTAATAGGAAACAAACTGACTGCGTCGTTCGCAGGTTTGATCTATGGGAGAAATTTCTTCAAATCCGATTCCATAATATAGGCGTGGTTTGACAACAGTGAGTAACATCTCCCATACAACAAAAATACCTAATACACTATATGAGGCACCCGGTTTCAAAACCGGCCAAGTCCATATTTCATACTTTTGGGAAAACAACGAAAAACGTTTATTTTCATCTATGTTCATTGAAAAATTAAAAAGTATTTCACACATGATAGCTTACAAAATTTCTTACTCAAGGTACGTCAGATCAGATATTTAAAGTTTTATTTGCGAATGTTTTTGAGAAAAGAATTTTGGACTTGGCCGGTTTTGATTCCAATGAACTGGACTTGGCCGGTTTTGATTCCAAGGCGTTGGAAAAAAAGTGGACTTGGCCGGTTTTAATACCAATGTACTGGACTTGGCCGGTTTTGATACCAATGTACTGGACTTGGCCGGTTTTGATTCCAAGGCGTTGGATTGGTTTTGAATGCAAGTTCATGGACTTGGCCGGTTATGAAACCCATTAATCAATAATAAATTAAAGTGTAATATTTGTGTGAAATTTTTTTTTTTAATCTAAAACCATTGTAGAAAGATAAAGCATGGTCTAGATTTTTATATATGAGAATATCTCAAAATTTTATTTTTTTGGACTTGGCCGGTGTTGAAACCGGGCTTTAGTAAGTCGGTTTTTTCGTTAAATTTAAACGAAATCGGACATAAACTCTGGCCACGCCGTTTCCAGGCTTGAGCTAGGAAACTCAAATATTGGGACATTTATTTTTATTCCTCAATCTAAAATATATGCGAAACAAAAAATAAAATCCATATACAAAATTTTCAAAATAAGCACCTTAGTATGTACTTCTGATAAATATGTACATTAGACATGTTCAAAATAACCTCACGTTCTAGAAATTTTCGGGAACGCTTATAATTCAGAAAAAATTTATTCAATTTCGAGTATGTACGTCAAAATTAAATAAAAAATTCCAGGGTTGCTACCAGAGCTGCGAAATTTTCATTTTTCGAAATTTGAGCAAAGAAATGAAGAAAATTGCAATTTTTTTTGTTATTCATAATTACATTTTTCAAATTTTTTTGTTGTACACATAAGGAGAAAAATCATGATCTATATACATACATATATATCGGTCATTCTTTTAATAGCTGCACACTTTGATTTTTTTGACGTTTTTGAACAATTTTTGAAACGAAATATCTCAAAAACTATATTAGATATAGGATAAGAAATTATTTAAACATATTTGTTAAGAAAGACTATAACTTTATAAAAAAAGTTTAAAAAATTCAAATAATTTTGTTAAAACACTAATTTTTTAATTTAAATTATTAAATTATTAAATTATTTTTTTTTTTTTGTTTTGATTTTCTTATATGTTATTCCTCAATCAATCATAACAGTACATGCGCTTTCATATCGAAATTCCCGCCACAACTTTGGAAACTACGAACTTTTTACTGATGACCTGTATAAATGCAGGTTTTTATTGATCAGTTGCATTCTTCGCTTATTTTAATTTTGTATCCAAATAGAAAAAAAGAGACTCCATTTTAATCATTAAAGAATTTCATACTTTTGTAACTTGTTTACATTGGAATGGTGCTGCAATTTTAGCAAATTTAGTTATTTTAACCCTTAGTAACTTCAATTTTATAACAATCCGGCAAGCGAATTTTCAATTCCATGTTTCATAACTGTGAACGAAGGTTGAGATGACTTTACATTATTTTTCAAAAAATGTTTGTGCTACATAAGGCTATACTTGAGTATTTATTAGTTCGAAAAATGATTTCAAAATGTTCATGGAGTCGTTCACGACCCCATGGTGCCGCTAAGGGCTAACACTGTCTCACTGTTTGCAAATTTATTTTACCTTTGTAGGTGCTAACTCAACTCCTATGACGACAGCTTTTTCTCCCGATGTAAAACGTTTTAATACATTCAATTTTAGTTCCAAGCTAATAAATTTAAATTTATTTTTATTCTTTTTTTCATTTCTTAAGTTATTTTATTGATTTAACCAAAACATTTCTTATTAAGAACTAAATTCTTTTTTCCTAATACGCAACTATGCTTAGAATATCTAAACTCACAGAATAAAATAAGAATTCTCATTTAACACGCAAATTTAAAAATTTTTTACATGTGATTTTCATTGAAAAAATCCAATCGAATGTAGCGATGCAAATCGAAACGACGCAAATCGGGGCTCTAGTGTAATTACAATATTTTGCTTCAATAATAAGTCACTCTAACAACAGTACACCTTAAACAAATTAATTTTGATAGTTTTGTACCAAAAATTACATTTATTTTTTCTCGTTTTTTTTAAGGGAAAGTCATGTATGTATGTAAGTAGTAGGATTCACAATTTTCAATTTAAGTGTATTAAAGTGAATATATTGAAAACAGCGAATGATTTAAGCTGTTATACAAGAAAATACTTGTGCAAAGATCATGGGTTTTTTCCTTTAATATAAGGGTCATTCCATCTATAATTTGCCTATTTATACCCTGACGTGTTTTAAATTGGCTGAAAAATTTTTGAATGGTTAAGGCATTATCTAATATATAGAAAAATATTATATCAAGCTTTTCCGACCAATAGTTTTGATAAAAAAATTAATTTCCTAACTCTGTTCAGAGCCGCTCGTAAATAACACTAAAACTTTAATGATGAATATAAACAAACACAATTCAAATTCGCTTTCATTTTATTTTTAGGTAGCTGTGTACTAGTAGATGACAAAAAAACTGCAATTCTGGAAAAATTAACGCCTAAGCGTTATATATACACTGAAAAAAAAAATAAAATTTGGATATTCCATTGATACTTTTGTTAATTTTTCAATGTTTTTTTGCAATTTTTATAATGTTTTCAAAATTTCGAAATCTTCAGCTTTTTTCAGTTTTTAAAATATTTCCAATTTTTTTAAGTTTTCTATTTTTTTGAAAATTTCAAAAATTTAAGAAATATTAAAAATTTTAAAAATTGAAACATTTTAAAAATTGGCATAGATTGAAAAAAGCTAAGTTTCTCAAAATGTTAAGAACATATAGGAGTACCATCCCTGAAAGTTTTATTTATGTTTTTGCATCTTATTTGATTTGACAAGCATTTTAGTAAAGATTTATGAAACTTAAAAATAAAATGTTGATATTCCATTGATACTTTTGTTAATTTTTCATGTTTTTTTGCAATTTTTATAATATTATCAAAGTTTCAAAGTCTTCAGCTTTTTTCAATTTTTAAAAGTTTTTCAATTTTTTTTAAGTTTTCTATTTTTTTGAAAATTTCAAAAATTTATGAATTATTAAAAATTTAAAAATGGAAAAATTTCAAAAAAAAGTTGAAAAAGGTAAGTTTTTGCAATTTCTGCCAATTTTTTAAAATTTTTCCATTTTTAAAATTTTTAATATTTCTTAAATTTTAGAAATTTTCAAAAAATAGAAAACTTAAAAAAATTGAAAAAAGCTGAAGACTTTGAAAGTATTATAAAAATTACAAAAAAAACATCGAAAAATTAACAAAAGTATCAATGGAATATCCAAATTTTATTTTAAAGTTCCATAAATCTTTACTAAAATGCTTGTCAAATAGGAAGCAAAAACATGAATGAAAGTTTAAGGGATGGTACTCCTATTTGTTCTAAACAAAGTCTAAAAAAGCTGAAATCGATTTTGGAGTATTTGAGAAATCGATGTTTTCCTGAAACGTAATTTTTTTTTCTTTCAGTGTATATATAACGCTTAGGCGTTAATTTTTACAGAATTGGAGTTTTTTTGTCATCTACTAGTACACAGCTACCTAAAAATAATATGAAAGCGAATTTGAATTGTGTTTGTTTGTTTATATTCATCATTAAAGTTTTTGTGTTATTTACGAGCGGCTCTGAACAGAGCTAAGAAATTAATTTTTTTATCAAAACTATTATTCGGAAAAGTTTGATATAATATTTTTCTATATATTAAATAATTCCTTAACCATTCAAAAAATGTTCAGCCAATTTAAAACACGTCAGGGTATAAATAGGCAAATTATAGATGGAATGACCCATAAAGCTTAAAATATAGAGGTTAAACTTTTTTCGACACTTATTTATGTGTAAAACAAAAAAATGGAAATAAGAAAATTTAAGAAAAATAATTTTAAATAAGAGAAAAAAGTGCACTTTTCTTAAAGTTTTTATTCAAATTTCGATTAATTAAAATTTTGCAGCTCTGGTGGCAACCCTAGAAGCTTTTTATTGATTGAAGATACCCTCGAAAATGAGTAAATTTTCGTATTTTATGCTTTTTCGAAGAATTCTTGAACACGAGGCTATTTTGAACATGTCATACATAGATAAATTTTGGAAATAATTAACAGTCTGCTATTACGGCGTCAAGACATAAAATACTACAATTTCATCAAGATACAAAATTAAACTTCGCCGCATAAACGACAGCATGGCGAGCACTGACACCAAAAAGTCATTCGGTGCTCTTCTATTCACTTCAGATTGTTATCACACCCAGCGTTTTAGTGTCGTTTTCTATGGTCACTTGAGTGGAGTGCTCTTCAGAACCGAAGGAAGATTCCTTTGGAAGATAATTTCAAATCGCATGCAGAGCGTTTATACTTGTATGAGTGTGCCGTTAAGCACATATCCACACAACCAACGCATGCTGTAACACATTGGTGTCATATCATAACTTTGAAAATCTTCTGGTCAGGAGGTTATGAACGCATCAATCAGTGTAATCTAAATGTACAGCTTATTGATCGCAATGTCATTTAATTCCCAATGGACGGACTGTTATCAAACGAAACAAGAAATCATCAAAAGTGCGAATGTATGTTTTTATTTATTTTTTGTTTCCAGCTCTCCGTAGTAACTAAATAAAAGGATTTTCCTTTTTGAAGTTTATGTACGTAAATATATATATTTCGAAGTTGCCATTCGTACACAAACACTTAGAAAAAGTTTGACAGAAATATTCGAATACGTATTTATTGAATTTGGAATAAGAAAAAGGCACACTGAACATAAATTTGTGATTTATTAGAAATTTGATGATTAGTGATAGCTAGGGCAACCAAATATAAGCAATGTAATTTTTTCTATGGTTCTACCAATTCTAAAATAAATAATATGCAAACTCGTTTCAGAAAAAACTGAATACTATCAATGGTAGGTTCAGCATTTGTGTCCATTAATTACGCGAGGCGGTTTTTGTAAATTCAGAACCTTCCACCCCCTTAATGAGATCTGGTCAGAATATCCTAGTTAAAAAATTGCTACCTTCAGACAAGCAAAAGACAATTTTATAAATGCGATATAAAAAACAGCGCTATCTATCTAAATTTAAAAAATTTTGCTTTACAAACTGAAACTATCGTGATGGATGAAATCAGGAAGCTAGGTCAATAATCTCCACTTTGGACTTAGTCGGTTTGATTACGAGATTGTTTTTTGGCCAGTTTCGGAGATAATGTAAATATAGGTTCAAATTCATATAAATTGTCAGTAATAAGTTTTTGATCCTCCAAGTTTTTTAAACTGTCCATATCTTAGACTTGTGACCAGAGATTCAATAATTATACTTATATATAAACTACAGTCGATTTGACCCAAGGCCATTTTTCATTAAAAAGTGCTGACACTTTTCATTATAAGCAATTGATATCATTTTACCCAAAGGTCTGTCTGTATGGTCACAAATCTTAATTATGGACAGATTCCATGATCCGATCTTACCGTGCAATCGCTATAGAGAACTTTGCTGCTAAACAGTTCGGGAAATTCACTCTTCAGATCTTTTTAAGTCTAACCCATGAACTGACAAAGTTTCGTAGACTGTTGCAATTGGAGCCAAACGAGAGAGAGAGAGAGAGAGCTGCGCTCTCTTAACGGCCACGTGTGATACATTATCTGTCTTTTTAAGAGTGCAGCCACACAAAAATAATTTTTTTTGTAGTATCAGTATTTTATATAAAAGAGAATTAGAAACAAAAAAGTAACCTAAGAGGAAAAATTTTCTTCATCGAACTTTGATACATGATTCCTCGCAGCGAAGTCAATCGGTTTTGTTTTAACTACTCAATTTTGCTTTGATTCTAATCAACTAACTGTAGCCTAGTGAGTTAATAGACGGAGACGTCATCAAACATCCAAATCCCTATCGAATCAAATACATACATACGTACTAGAGTGGGTCAAATTTTTAAGCGACAAAGGGTATAGCAAAACTAAATTCTACGTTCAATTCTAAGAAAATTCACCCAAAGAACCATGGGTCTAAAATCAAAACCGAGCCGCCGGAAATCTCGTTGAAAGCTTGAGTGTCGAAAAGACACTAAAAATAGTACATACTTTACATACAAATGAGGCTATAAAATTATTCGTATCTTTATAAAAACTTGCCTTAGGTGGTTTTTCGATAAGAGGAATCTATTTTTGACATTTTTTTTTTCATAAAACATCCGCCAGGGGGCGCTACAATGGAAATGTTTGGCTCTTCGGCTATTTTGAAATGAAAATGAAAATTTATTATTTTTTCAATGTTTCTTATGAAATTAACATACAATAAAAAAGTTAAAATTTATTGTTTCTTATGAGTGATACATAAAGTTAAATATAATTATAAAATGTTTTATATACGAAATGGCAATTTCTCACTTCGTTTTGCAATTATAAATTTTGTAAGTCTTTCTTACTTCCCATCTTGGGTACTTTACATCGACTTTCTAATGTTGTTGCCATAGCCCCTTCACAATTTTTTTTCCGTAACGCGTCGTGCTACTTAAAAGCTGAACATGTCGTTCTATTGCTTGTATGGGGTAAAACACGCGAAAACGCCAGCGAAAAAATTTTTTGGCTCCGATTTGGCTGAAATTTGGCATTATTGTAATATCGATGCTTAGCAATAGAACTGCGTTCAGGAATTCGCCCTAGTATTATTTGTTGTTGAGATACGCGGGTATGAAATTCACGATTTTCGTACTTTTTCAGAATAAGTGTTTTTTTCGAAAATTCATAGCTTACAGCAAACTCTATCAATTAATAATTTACGAATTTAGGTTTTTACTTGTGCTTTTCGAAAAAAATACTGTTTCTGAAAAAAAAAATTTTTTTCGCAAAAATTTTGCGAATTTAAAATTATTTTTGAATTTTTTTTAAAAAAAACCATTTTTTAAAATTTTTTTTTTATTTTTAAAAAAAAACTTTGATTTATTCTGCGCTTAATGCCGTAAAATTTTTTATGGGGAAAAAATTATTTATATTTTTTTTTAAATTTTAACAAAAATTAAAGAGCTAACATTTTGTAAATTGAAATGAATTTTTTAATTTTTTTTGAAAAATCCATTTCTGAATATTTTTTCGGTGAACTTCAGTAGTTAATTAAAATGTTTGAGCCGTTAAAAGCGCGCTGTACTACGCGTTGAAAGGCTACTGCACTGATTTTAAATTTCAGTTTTAGTTTTCAGGTTAAAGACACAAATATTTTAACTAACTACTTGCCCTCATGTTATGGCATATCATTTTGAAGCTTGTGTATCAAGCTGTAATCTGAAGTTCACAGAAAAAATATTCAGAAATGGATTTTTCAAAAAAAAAATTCAAAAATTCATTTCAATTTACAAAATGTTAGCACTTTAATTTTTGGTAAAATTAAAAAAAAAATATAAATACTTTTTTCCCCGCGAAAATTTTTACGTCGTTCAACGCAGAATAAATCAAAGTTTTTATAAAAAAAAAAAATTTTTAAATATGGGTTTTTTTAAAAAAAATGCAAAAATATTTTTCAATTCGCAAAATTTTTGAGAAAATTTTTTTTATTTCAAAAACGGTATTTTTTTTCGAAAAATACAACTAAAAACCTAAAAATGTGAAAACAAAAAAATATTCAGAAATGCATTTTTCAAAAAAAATTCAAAAATTCATTTCAATTTTCAACATTTTTGGCTCTTTAATTTTTTTTAAATTAAAAAAAAAATATAAATAATTTTTTCCCCATAAAAAATTTTACGGCATTAAGCGCAGAATAAATCAAAGTTTTTTTTAAAAATTAAAATTTTAAAAAATGGTTTTTTTTAAAAAAAATTCAAAAATAATTTTAAATTCGCAAAATTTTTGCGAAAAATTTTTTTTTTTCAGAAACAGTATTTTTTTTCGAAAAGTACAAGTAAAAACCTAAATTCGTAGGTATACCAATTATTAATTGAAAGAGTTTGCTGTAAGCTATGAATTTTCGAAAAAAACACTTATTCTGAAAAAGTACAAAAATCGTGAATTTCATACCCGCATATCTCAACAACAAATAATACTAGGGCAAATTCCTGAACGCAGTTCTATTGCTAAACATCGATATTACAATAATGCCAAATCGGAGTCAAAAAATTTTTTCGCTGGCGTTTTCGCGTGTTTTACCCCGTATATGACAAGCAATTTTGTGGTCAAGAAACGGTGGATTTTCAAAGGCAATGTATTGTACCAATTGTTACGAATACGGAATATTCGCTGTAAATCGAGGTTCAAATAATAGTGGATCATCATTCAAATCAATCATTTCGAAATATTCCGTGCAATTAAAGTTAATAATTAGTTTTTTAAATGGTCTGACTTCAGTTGGATTCTACAATTTCTCTCAAATGTAAACTTTTTTCCTTAAAGCTAGTTGACGAACTTCTATTCTTTTATCAAAAAACATTGACAATAATATATTTTCAGAATGATCGTAGTTACCATTATCATTTCACTTTCTAAACTCAGAAACACCTATTACGATTGATGTGATTGCTACAAACATAAATAAACAAGTGTATAAAATTCAAGTACAATTAGCAAAAACTGATTTACCGTTATTCTTAGTCTAAGGCTTAGTTGTCATGCGATTTTTTGTGATTTTTTTGCTTTTGCTGCGGTTAAATGATAATTCTCTTCCTACTAAAGAATTTGAGTTAGTTTCTACCATAACAGGAATCTTGTAAATAGATCTTACTTTATGTTTCACTTATAAGAAATAATAAAATTTAACTTTTTTTATTGTACGTTAATTTTATAAGAAACATATTGAAAAAATAATAAATTTTTCATTCAAAATAGCCGAAGTGCCAAATATTTCGATTTTAGTGCCCCCTGGCGTATGTTTTAGAAAAAAAAAAATGTCAAAAATATATTTCTCTTATCGAAAAACCACCTAAGGCAAGTTTTTATAAAGATACGAATAATTTTATAGCCTCATTTGTATGTAAAGTACTATTTTTTGTGTCTTTTCGACACTCAAACTTTCAACGAGATTTCCGGCGGCTCGGTTTTGATTTTAGACCCATGGTTGTTTGGACGAATTTTCTTAGAATTAAACGTAGAATTTAGCTTTGCTATACCCTTTGCCAACTTTTTCCCACCTGAACAAATCGACCCACCCTAATACGTACGTATGTTATTGAAATTAATTCAATGAATATAAGTATTTAAATTGCCATAAAAAGTTGTGTATGTAAAACACAGTGGCGCATATTCATAGTCGTTTTTTTAAGTTGAAACCAACTGTTGGATCAAAGCCTTTTTTGATCTAGCGAAAATTGAAGGTAGCGAGAAATTGGGCGACGAGTTAATTTGAAATAAAAGAAAACTTCACTATTCAATCAAAAAAATAAGCATGTGATGCTTTCAATTTAATGGTCTTTCTTCGACTAAAGCTTATTACATATAAAAATGATTGTTACAGCGTTAAAGCATAAAAATGAGTACATATGAGAGCTTTGTTGAGTGCATAAGTATGCAGTTGGCAAAAAAAACTAATTTTAAAGAGACAATATTTGATTTACAGTTATACCAATTCAAGTTATTTCAAAAATAATAAAAGAAGAGACAAAATTATTTATGCTGTATGCAGTGGTCCTCAACCGTGACCCAACATCCCGGGCCCCTTGAAAGGACTTTCAAGCAGGTAAGATTGCTACCTTGTGGATTGGACGCCGAACAATTCCTTTGGGCGTTTGTATGTCGATAACTCGTACACGTTCATCAGTCCCAGGAATGTAGTTGATAATGCGCCCTAGCACCCAGCGTTGTGGTGGCACATTATCCTCGTGAATAATAACCATATTTCCGTTCGTAACATTAGGGTGACTATCTGTCCACTTGGTTCGAGCTTGAAGGCTGTTTATGTAATCACGAGACCACTGTTGCCAGAATGTTTGCTTAATTGAACTTATGCGCGCCCATTTATCAAGGTGTTCGATGTTACTGGAACATACTTCACGTTCTGGTAATGCCTTGAGAGAGCTGCCTATTATAAGATGACCTGGTGTCAGTGCCTCGTAGTCATTTGGATCAGTTGAGAGCGGTGATATCGGACGAGAGTTCAAAACTGCCTCTATCTCGATTAATGCAGTACACAGCTCTTCAAATGTGAGATGTGCGTTCATCACGTTTCGGTTAAGGTGACCCTTTGCAGCTTTTACGGCGGCCTCCCATAAACCACCGAAGTGAGGAGCCCTAGGTGGAATGAAATGGAAATTTACGAATTCGTTAGAACAATACTTAACTATGACGTTTTGGTTGTTTTCATTAAAAAGGAAGGCCTTGAGTTCAGCTAGTTTTCTACAAGCGCCGACAAAATTTGTAGCGTTATCGCAATAAATATCTGTTGGTAAGCCTCTACGTCCAATCATGCGTTTCAATGCTGCTAAAAATGCGTCGGTAGAGAGGTCTGACACGACCTCGATATGGACTGCTTTTGTTGAAAAACAAATAAATATGGCGACATACGTCTTGTATGGCGCCTTGCCTCTAATCCGTAGGTAGGTGCTAACAGGCCCGCAGAAGTCGACTCCACACCGAGCAAATGGCCTTGATGGCGTAAGGCGTTCAACTGGTAGATTACCCATCACTTGTTGTTGCAATTTCGGCCTATATCGCACGCAATGTACACACGATCGCACAACGCAGCGAGCAAGATCTCTTGCATTGATTACCCAAAATTGAAGGCGCATGAGCGCAACCAGGGTCTTAGCACCTGCGTGATAGTTTGAGATATGCAAATGTCGTACAAGCCTCTCGACAAAATAACATTTTCGTGGCAGTAGAACAGGATGCTTCTGTCCATGTGATAACTCGGCAAGCTCGAGCCGTCCGCCGACCTTCAATAAACTGAATCCATAAGTATTTTCAAGAAACGGATTGAGATATTTTAGCGGTCCGTTGATGGTTTTATATTGCTTTAGCAAACGAATTTCCTCGCCAAAGTGTTGGCGTTGCAAGTTCCATACGATGCAGTGCAAGGCATGCTGCAGCTCTTGCGGCGAAAGGGAACTTGTGTCAAATTCACTTCTAAGAGATTTGTTAAGTCTTCGGTAGAAGCGGATCATCCAGGCGATGACACGCAAGCAAAAAGTGTGTGAACTATATTTGTCAGCTACCTTCAAAATGTAATTGTCGTTGGTGGAAACTTTAAAAGCGGACTTTCGTTTTTCTCTGTTAATTTCGTCCAAGTCTAGATCAAAGCCCTCTTTTTTCGGCCATTGGTTAATGTCTTGGATTAAGAATGCAGGACCTTCAAACCAAATAGAGTTGAGAATCTCTGGTACCGTGCAGCCTCTGGAAACTATGTCGGCTGGATTGAAATGTGTTGGTACGTGCCTCCAATGTGCATCTGCTGTCAGATCTTGAATTTCTGACACTCGGTTACCGACAAATGCTGACAAAGTAGCTGAGTGTACTGCTAACCAGTGCAGCACTATCTGCGAGTCGGTCCATAGATAAACATTAATCGTGAGATTTTTGAAGATTCCTTTAATTTTAGCGTAAAGCCGAGCTAGGAGTAATGCACCGCAGAGCTCCAGTTTGGGAAGAGATTGCTTCTTGATTGGGGCGACACGTGATTTTGACGAGAGCAGCTTAACAGTGACCTTGCCAGCGACATCTTCAGAGCGAGTGTAGAAGCAGCATCCATAAGCGCGAATAGAGGCATCACAAAAACCGTGCAGCTGAACCGAATCTTTACATTTATTTTCAGCTGAGAAGCAATGTCGAGATACTGAAAGTTCAGGCAGATGCGACATACTTTCAAGAAAATTTTCCCAAGATAGCTGCATGTTTTGTGGAACTGATTCGTCCCAATTTAGCTTGAGAAGCCACAACTCTTGCAGAATTATCTTTGCTTTCACAATAAGAGGGGCCAACAACCCAAGAGGATCGAACAAAGAAGAGGCTATTGATAAAATTATTCGTTTAGTGACGCGATCTTTGATCAATTGCTTAGGCTTAAAAGTGAATAAAAATACATCTCGGTATTGATCCCATTTGATACCTAAAGCATTCGTAATAAAATTATCATCGAGATTTATTTCCTTGACAGTGGTATCATCCATGAAATCACTAAGGTTCGAATGCCACTTGGCCAATTCAAAGCACCCTAATTTTAAAATTTGCGTTACCTCATTCTTAATTTGCAATAAATTATCAAAAGAGTCTGCGCCACATAAGAGGTCATCAACGTAGAATGAAGACTTTATGGTTCTTGCACCAACTTCGAATTCAGCAGCGTACTGATCAGCAAGATAATTGAGACTTTGAACAGCGAGATACGGCGCTGATGCTGTACCATACGTTACCGTATTTAATTCATAGGTGCGAATCTCTTCTTTAGTGGAGTTGTGCCAAAGAATATACTGGAACTTGCGATTGCTGGGGTCAACAAGGACCTGCCTATACATCTTTACGATATCTGCGGTAATGGCGTAGCGATGTAAGCGAAAGCGAAGAAGTAAGATGAGCAGCTCGTCCTGAAGTGTTGGCCCAACCAGAAGTGTATCGTTTAAAGATTTAAGAGACGTTGTTTGACAAGAGGCATCAAACACTACGCGAAGTTTAGTTGATGTGCTCATTGGTTTTAAAATGCAGTGATGAGGCACGTAATAATGAGGTGTAGATAAATTCGGATTGTCTACTACACTCATATGACCCAGTTCGTAATACTCCTTCATGAATGCTACATATTGAGCCCTTAAATCTGGTGAGCGCGACATACGTCGCTCCTGAGCATAAAATCTCATTAATGCAGCAGTATATGATTGACCAAGACAACTTGGGTTCTCTTTAAATGGCAACTTCACGACGATTCTGCCAGTGCAGTTTCTGTAGACGGTCTGCATGTACAAAAGCTTACAACGTTGTTGCTCACTAGTCCACAAAGCAGCCGGTGCAACCTCTTCCAGCTTCCACAACTGTTCCAAATTTGAATCTACTGACTCCTCACAAGACAGCAGACAAGTTGATGATGTTATGCTTGCCGTCCTTTTGTAGCGTCCAGACACAACCCATCCCAATAAGGTTTTTTGCAGCGAGGGCAAACCTGTACCGAGCCTTATCTGCCCAACTGAAAGTATATCAAAGAAAAGTTCCGTACCGATGAGTAAGTCAATGCGTTTTGACTTATAAAAATGTTCGTCAGCAAGTTTAAGGTTCGACGGCAAGTTCCAGGATGACACGTCTATTTCGGCTTCGGGCTGATAAGCAATGTGCGAAGTAACATAAAACGACAATGGTAATTCAAAACCAGTTACACGAGATCTGATGGTGGTTGATGCCTTATGTTTTATGTTCGTAACTGAGTCACCGATGCCTTGTATCTCAATGTGATGTTTCTCTTTTGAGAGGTGTAATTTCTGAGCAAACTCTTCAGTGATAAAATTCACTTGAGAACAGGAATCAAGCAACGCTCTACCCAGTTGATAACATCCTGAAGCGTCTCGAATCAGTACCATGGCAGTGGCAAGAATGACTTGGTCTTGTGATGACTTTTCCTGGTGGGTATGCGCAGCGGCTGTACTTTCTGGTGCCGCAGAATGCTCAAGTGAAGTAGAAAGTGACGACTGTGATGTTGAAGAATGAGACGTCTGGCCATTGACTACAACTGGATATGAAAAGCGGTGTAAAAGACTGTGGTGTGGGCGCGAGCAAGTCTTACATTTGAATGTAGAAGAACAATTTGCTAGTTGGTGTTTATTTGACAAACAGTTTACACACAATCCAAGCCTTTTAACTTCCTTAAATCTGTCGGGTACTTCCATCTGCTTAAAACGAGTACAATTACTGACCACATGATCAGCACTTGAGCAAAGAACGCAAGACCGCTTTGAGCATGAAAAAGTAAAACTCTTTCGATGAGATCGATATTTGTTTTCTGGTGGCTTTCCATCTGATTTGCGTTCAGAATGAACTTGTGAATTATCAATAGATTCTAAGAATTGACAACGTCTGTCAAGAATTTTCACACAGTCATCCCATGAAGGCAACGAAGTAAAATCTAACGACTCTTTCCATTTATTATGTGTGTCTTCGTCAACTTTATTCATCACAAGGGATATAAGCATCAAATGTGAAATATTTCTATCATTGCCTATAGATAATAATGAGCTATATATCGCAGAGACGTTGTCAATAAGGCTGCGTAATTTAGTAGCACCTTGCCTTGAAACAGACGGAAGCTCAAAAAGCGATTTTATATTCTCCATGAAGATAAGGGTACTGTTGTCGTATCTAGCCTTTAATCTTTCTAACGCCTTTGGGTAGTTTTCATTAGTTACCTGAAAAGCTTTAACTGTTTCGAGTGCTTGGCCTTGCAAACAGTTGAGAAGATGGTTAAATTTCTCTATATTCGATAGCCCTACCTCACGGTCAATAATCTGCATAAAAGAAGAAATAAAATTTTTATACTCTGAATACTTTCCGCTAAAAACTGGTAATTTCAATGCTGGCAGCTTAGAGTGTGCTACGGGCAGAGCCAAGGCACCTTCACGAAAAGTAGACTCATGCAATTCTTCTCCTAGTTGCAGTTGAATATTAGCTTTAATATTGATGTACAAATCTTCAAGGTCACCGCGACCGCTGTCATCAGGATCAAGCTTCTCAATTTGTGTTTGCAGTCCTAGTGCTTGCTTAAAATAAGATTCTAAAATCCCTTGACGACACTTTAGTTCAATAGCTGACAGAACCTTACCCTCTGGCTTTGCACTCGCTTCCACGATGTTTTTGATGCGAGTCATATTCTTGCGTGTACAAGACCGCTGTTGCTTGTAATCTTCAAGCGACATGATTTTTTTTAAATAAACAAATTTTATTTATTTCAAGTGAAAAATAGAGGAGGCTGACAACGATTGCAATCGGCAAAGGTGCAGCTTTACTTACAATACAAATGTGAGCCCACTTAAGTGTCACGACAATTTTAAACGAAAACGGTGCTGGAATGGTGCGATAATTAATTGTTGTTGTCCAAGTAACAACCGCTAATGCAAAACAGCAAATATTTTTACAGCTACCGCAACGGTGACGACGATGGCGATATGCGAAAAAATGAACGATGTAAGAATCTGCTCCCAAGCAACAATGATTGTCGACGTCGAAGCGGACAGCAAACTGTACTGAGGAATGCAGCAGTGCAGGCAGTGAAAATCTTTTGTTTTTGCAGTTTACAAGTATTGTAGTTTAATTCCAGCAACGCCGACTGCGTGTGTAACTGTACCGCAGGTGAAGGGCGATACGGTCAGTCAACAACAAAACTGCATAAATGCAATTATTTTACAACGATTTTATTAATTCAGCAAATTAAATTAAATTTAAACTTTTATTCCAAAAACTCGTGCCCCACGTTGGGCGCCAAAATGTTGGATCAAAGCCTTTTTTGATCTAGCGAAAATTGAAGGTAGCGAGAAATTGGGCGACGAGTTAATTTGAAATAAAAGAAAACTTCACTATTCAATCAAAAAAATAAGCATGTGATGCTTTCAATTTAATGGTCTTTCTTCGACTAAAGCTTATTACATATAAAAATGATTGTTACAGCGTTAAAGCATAAAAATGAGTACATATGAGAGCTTTGTTGAGTGCATAAGTATGCAGTTGGCAAAAAAAACTAATTTTAAAGAGACAATATTTGATTTACAGTTATACCAATTCAAGTTATTTCAAAAATAATAAAAGAAGAGACAAAATTATTTATGCTGTATGCAGTGGTCCTCAACCGTGACCCAACACCAACTAAACTCTAACTAACTAAACTCTATTTTGAAAAAAATTCTTTCTTATTCAGACCATTGTAATGTTGGTTTTTGTAAATATTTATATATTAAACTTAAATTATGGTATATATGTATGTAATGCAAAAAAAAAAAATGTAAAAGTAAAACGTTACATTTTAGCAGAACGAAAGGCACTTCATTTCCATGGAACAGTTGTCTGTACGTAGCTTTCTATCGTGAGACAAAAATACACAAAAAATAAAATTTGGCGCAATAAATCACTTCCTTAGATGTTCAATTTTGTGTAAGTATAAAGCAATCATCTAGAAACAAGAAAGATAATAGTTATTTATGTAGAGCAGAAAACAGGAAACCGGAAATAGCAGAGAAGAAATCAACAAATTTGTATAAATTCAATACAGAGAAAAGGACATGTACACAGGAATGCGTAAAAATACGGAAGTAATGGCATTTTATAAAAGCACTTTGACTATGATTCTAACTCCGGAATTCCACAGTGAAACAAAAATTTAAGAAATGCTCATGAGTTGAATTCCCTCTTAATAGTTCATACAAATTGTTCACTTTGCTTTTGAATGCAGAAATAGAGGTATGGCAAGCAACCTGGCACAGCTACCCACTCTGCCCTGGGTAGCATCAACATTTTTATTGGCAAACTTACAAGGTTCGTCTTTCGTTTTTACTTACTCCATAAAATAACCCTTTGTTGATACACAACTATTGTTTCTACATAGTCCACTCCAGCGGAATGAAATATGTATTTTTATTTTTATTTCTTTTTTTTTATCTATTATTATCTTTCAATTTGGATAAGCACCATCCAAAAGTGCCTTCAATTTTCTAACACTAAGTTTTACGCTGCGCGCCTGGATTCGTTATTTACTTTGACCACGAGCAAATTTGTCGTGTCTCTTTTTGTAGCCACTTGTAAGTATCCATGAGCTTGTGCTTCAACAGTATTGGCCCAATGGTGTCCATTACGCGTTTATTGTAAGTATTCACATAGTTTGCCTTAAAGAAAAATAAAGCAGTTAATATCAGTTAAGCTCCATGCCAGTGGTGCTGTTACCTCCTCTTTTGTCAGCATATCGGTGACTATGAGATTGGTGAACAGTGGTGCGTATGTGATGGACTTAAATGTAAGCGCTCCTTCGCCATCAAATGCATTTTCTATGTCGCTTTTAATTACTTGGATGACATCTTCAATTCGAATTCCGAATTGACCATCCTTATAAAAACCCGGCTCTGAAACCAAAATGTATTATTTTAATAATATAGAAACATAATAAAGGAATAGGAATTTCTGCTACACTCAGACAAAATAATATAGAATGTAATAATATTGAAACATAATAAAGGAATAGGAATTTCTGCTACACTCAGACAAATCTCCTTAAAATTTGCAAAAAACTAGCAAATTCTCATGGTTAACTCGATTTATAGCGTCACTTAAACATGAATGCTGTTTTTTAAATAAATAGCTGCTTCGAACTGCTGAGATTATTACGCTATTGAAATTTTTTCTGGCTTAATTAACCTGATTATTGAAAACGTTGCTTTGAAATTTCTGTCTTCTGAAAATGGTTTTAGTTTCTCAAACAAATTTCGTACAGGTAGTTTTAGCAAGCAGCCTTTTTGTAGCAAGAAAAGCTTTTGTAGCTTCTTTTACACGCCTTTTAAAGACAACTAGAAGACGATATATTTATAAATTCTTTACATACGCCAAATGGCTCTTATAAGCCCCTGTAAAGATTTTATAAATATGTTGTCTTTCGGCATCTCTTTAAAAGGCCTGTACAATAAGCTTTAAAAACTTTTTTTTGCTACTAGGGCGTTGCTTGCTAAAAATATCTGCACGAAATTTTGTCACTTGAAAGGCTTGCAGTCCCATGTTTTTATAGGCATTTTATTATGTAAATACGAGACTTGAGGTGGCTTTATACTGTACAGTAAAGTGACACATGCGAGACATTAGTCTTTGTAACCAGCTTGTTATGAGTTTTAAAAATGTATATTAAAGAATCTTTTACGCCTTTCTTTATCTTGATTTTATATCCTGCTATAGCAAGAGATTATAAAACCAAATTTTGTTGCAAAGGCAAAATATCTATTTAATTACAATACGAAGCTATTTTAAAGACCTCACTGCTTTGTATGCTGGATTTTTGTTTTGATAATTTCCCTTATGCTACTAGGGCGTATTAGTAATTGTTGGCTTAAAATATCCTGAGCTTGCTGCTGAACTATTATCCTGATTGAAATTTCTTAAACTATTCCGATCCCGACCCATTTGTTTTATTTTGTGCCAGTTCGTTCCTATTTTTGACACATCACTTTCTATCGTTCGGCGCCACGGTTTTTTGGGTCATCGTATGCATCTATTTCTATACGGTTTCCACCAAAGTGCTGATCGAAAGGTTTCGCTAGTGTCTCCCGGATCATGTGGCATATCCATTGCCAACGTCTTTTCATAATCTCAGTTTTAGGATAGCAGTATGGTTGGTAACCAAATGAAATTAGTAAGTTGAAATCGTGTGGGGTCCTCAATATCCATCACAAACAGGAATTTACAAAGATTTTCATTCATCTCTTCAGTGTAATTGTGAGAGGATATGATTCGCACGATAGCAACACTGATTGAACATTTGATTTAAATACACTTTGTGGAGAGTTGTGCGAATCATTTCTCGCTATGTTGATTATTTCTACGTCTTACGCAGTACCTCCAAAGTAGAAGTGAGATATATTGGCCCAGTATAGGAGTAAATTTGAGGAAGCTTTCTTGTTGATACTTGAAGAGCTTGAGCCCTGCATTTGGTTCAAAGGGCGGTGATACATTGTTGTGGATTATGCGACATTTAAAGCCTTTGTAATGCGCCTTAATGATGTTAATAGTTAAGTTTGATAGGAACATTTCTTGTTTCTAGTGCGTTCCAAATTGACTCTATATATATGCTATCGAAGGCAGTATCGGAGTCAATACAGAATACATGAAGGCTCGCTTGACAGTTGCAAAATTGCTCTAGGACTATATAATCCGTATATGAGCGGTTTGTACGGTATCCGGCTTGCTGTCTATGCAGTGATCTCTCAAGTTTGCTTAAAGTGCGATTGAGGATAGCTTTAGTTAGTGCTTTAGAATATGAGTAACATGATTTCACTTTAATTTTGTACATAGATTAAGGCCACCTACTCGTATTTTAAAAAGTTTTATTGAACTAGCCCTTAAATCATTCGACAGGAAATCTCACTTATTTTAAGCTAGCTTCGAGGACCAAGTAGTTGCGCCATTAAGGCGGAATTGACTCTTAATGGTTAGGATGAGATTGTTTTGTAACCTTATCCCTTTGTTAAGTTTAAGTTATGGGATAGCCAATTTCATGTCTTCAAGTAAAGGAGGCATGCTGGAAATATTCAACAGGAGCTTAAGTTCTGATTACGAGCTGTTCGCAAAATATTTAAAGCTGCGTTTCACATCTCTATGGAGTTCTCCATAGTGCTGCCCAACGATAGATTTAGTTTGACAGGCTCTAACGTTGTCACGCTGAGTTTTAAATTTGCATCTCTCGTCGATTAGAATATCGCTAACCCAACCAGATTTTCGTTTGCATCGAAAACCGTCAGAAGCACTGCACGCATTGTGAATCAAGCTCTTTAGAATTGTCCATACATGGTTGATATCATCTGCAGACCTTAGATCGAGGGTAGTACTACTTATTAATAAATTTGGTGAAGGCTACAGCCTTTGCGCACTGCCATCACTCATAGTCTATATTTAGCCACAACAAGAATGTGATCAGAACCGGAGTCGGAACTTCATCGAGAAAGCCAATACGCCAGGCTTTGCTGTTTTAAATGAGATCGATTTGCGTTTCTGTTAAGCAGGGTAAATTTTAAGTCTGGGTTTGTGAATGAAGAGGGAGTTTCTATTACGACATGTTTAATACTGCAATCAATTTGCCATTAAGATCGGGTTAAAGGAGGTTCTAAAATTTTGTTGATTAATCTGCAGCTTAATTTTAACTACCTACTTCAATTTAAGTACTTTTTAACACAACAATTAATTAAAATACTACATTACATATTGCATTACATACTGAAGTATAAGTTTGTTTGAGTATATTTCGGAATAACACTAACAATTCTTCATCAATAAAAAAAAAACACTAAGATTTGCACTACATAATCATACAATGTACTTAGATGATTGAATTTTTGAGAGGGAATTGCATTCAAAGAAATTCCGGATACAAGTAAGCCATTTAGTTTTAATATTGCAGTGAGAGGAGTATATATCGTTGTTTCAAAAATATATTTGGTTTTCTTAAAATTTGTGTTTCAGGATTAATGATAAATCCAGAAAATATTTTTTAAGAGTTAGAGATATAGAAAAAAACTGGTAGACATAAGAGGTCTGCGCAAATGCACTTTCTGTGACGTCAGACTATGGGACTTACTGACAAGTATAGATCAAGCTTGACATTTTGCAACTCATCAGTAGCAGTAGCACGAAACTGAACGATACAACGAAATGACTTAGCGTCGTTTGCTTATGACTTGTAGTTGACTGTGTACGTACTTAGTGCAACTCAACAAAACATGAACTAAAAAATGTTGTTTTTCTTACAAAGAATAAAAGAAATTATCGCACAAGCAAACAACAACAAAGCGCACATTGACGCCAGTGTCTTTAATTTCTACATTCCTGGAATTGACATTTGGCTTATTGCGTTTTTAAATATTGGTTATTTGTATGTTATTTTAAGGTTTTTTATTTTAAAAAGAGTAAGTGCACAATAATTTAGAAGAAAAGATACAGAATCTTAAAGCAAAAAAACTAAGCTTTTTAGACTTATAAAACGTACGACTTCCCTCAGACTTGCGTTTGAACTTTTGTTGAACATTTCATTACTTCTGTTGCTGGTTTTCGTTTTGTTTTGATTTCTGATTTGCGTACATAAAAACTTAGGTAGACTTGCAATGTGGCAAGTGACTTAATGGCCCTTTGAAATGCGCTTACGCAGACTTCTAGTAGACATCAGTATACCTTGTCTAGTGGGAGTGACAAGGGAGAATAATACTGAAAACACATGTGCAGATCTTTCTATCTGCTGCAGCACTGTAGATAAAATAGACGCGCAGGTCTCTTTTGGTAGTAGGCCAAACAAATTTATTTGACATTATTGATATTAATAAAATTCTATTGAGGGTATTCCTGAAAACGCGAAAAAACCTCGAAAACTGCGAAAACTGAGCATATTTTCGAGCCTCGAAAATAATTTGTATGAAAACAAATTTGCTCAACCCTCGAAAACTTTCGAGGCAAATTAGTTGAGCAAGTAGCCTCGAAAAGTCGGAAAGTGAATCACTATTTTGCGGCATTTTAAAGATTCTATATTATTTGACAAAGAATTTGATGAAAAATTTAATTGTTTTTCAACAAAATCAGCCATAACTAAAATAGTGGATGTTTTGACTAAAACACTGTACCACGGCAGCACTGACGGAACTGTCAAATTGCCATTGCACAATCATTTACGCGTTTGCATTGATAGGGGTGTTCCCGAAAACAAGCTCGAAAACTTTCGAGTTTTCGCGCTTTTCGAGTTTTCGCGTTTAGAGGAATACCCTTATTGAAAAGTGGAAGATCTGACACCTCTGCGCAGAAAATTTTAATTTGATGACTACTTGCAGCGCTACGATGCAGTGCAGTGCATGTGTTTATGGCTATTTGAATCAATGTATTTGAATTTTGTTGTAGCAGAAAATCTGCTTATGTGTTTTTTGGCATAACACTCAGGGCGGAAAACTTGTGGGGCGGTCATGCTCCACCAGCGACGCTATTTCCAAATCAGATTATATATAAAAAAATTTTAAATATAAGACGAAAGCTATATACGAAAGTCAGGTATTGAAGATAGAAAAAAATACTTTGCATAGACTAATATAAAATTTGCAAAACTTATATCTCTCTGATCTAAGGTCATTTTCACTACATTTTTAAGCACAGATTACTTCTGAAATTGGAATTACCGTCTGAATGAAACATATTTTCATGTAGTGTATCTTGCTTGCTTCCAATACTGGGAGGATACTCATGCACTAGTAAATACATTCCAACTCCATGACCTGTTCCATGTCCATAGTTTAAGCCTACTTGCCAAAGAGCTCTTCGCGCAATATAGTCTAAAAAGGCTATCTGAAAGCAAACAATGGAAAAGTAAAAGGTAAAGATGAATTTTAGTTCAATAATATATCTGTGCTTAAAATTTTATTTAAAATTATAGTCAAACACATAAAATTTCTGTAATAACAACAGCCAGGCTTAGAACCCTAATTGGGTGTGGATATGTATACATACTAGAGGTTTGCATGAGTGCACTCGAAACGATCACCATATAAACTTTTGAATGTAATAAGCTTCGAGTGCTTGAACTTGTAGAACATTTGATATGCAAGTGCAGCGCTTACCTCCACCGCTTGGTGTTTCGTTTTGATCTATGATTTTCGATTGGCTCCATTGTCGTTTCGAGTGCATTCATGCAGACCTCTAATACAATTATTTGTTTTTGTCAATGGTATGTTAGTGGGTGACCTACCGAAATCTATAAAAATCTCGATTTTGAAAAAATGTTAATTAGGGCCTTTCTATATTAAGGTGACGATATATAAAGTTGCAATTACTTATTGATGGCTAGATATCTTTCTTGTGGGGTGTTCGATTGCCTCGGATTCCATCAGCTCACGAATACTTTCTGGCAACATTGCTTTAAGAGTGCATCTTCTGTCATTGTAAAGATTGCATCAGCTACCTCTACGTCCTGTGAAGCGATAAAATGCTGCTATGAAACCTTCAGATGTCATATCAGAAACAAGTTCAATGTGTATCACTTTCGTTACTATGCAAATGAATACACATATAAAGCCTTTGTGCGTTTAGAGAACCTAATTTTAGAGACACGAGTTTCGAATGGTCATTTGTAATCAAACCTCCATGACAAAATGGACGGGCTTGATTGAATCTAGCTCTTGGTAAAAGTCCCATTAGTTGTGTTGACCAAAGAGGATTGAATCGGTGGCACAAAGCATATTTATGAAATTCAGATTTCGTAATTCTGAGTATCCAAAACTTCTGACGTATATGACACATCATAAGTTCTTTGAATAGTTTTGAAATGAATGATTGGAAAAATACCAATTATCTGACAAGATTAAAAAATGCTTTGCTTTGTAACTCTTGTAATTTACTTTAAGTAGGAATTAAGAATTGGTTCCGTCTGTTTTTTATTTTCATCGATAAATTTTTTGGTTCTGATAGGAGTATCAGTCTTGAAACCGAGAATTCTTATTCATCTGATTGATCAATACCAATAGAAAACTTCTCGAGTTGATTTGAAAAATCTAAATATAAAACAGGTATCACAAATTAATTGATTAAGGCTGTCATATCTGCATAGCAAATCAAATTCAGGATCTGATATAAATGAAATCAGACAGGTATAAAAGGTTTTTTGCTCTGTTTGAAAATAAGATGTATCCTGATGGGGCCATGAAGATATTGAAAGCTTAAGCCAACTAGGACCAGACCACCAAGGATGATCTTTTAAGTCGTCAGGTTTGACTCCTCGAGAGGCACAGTCAGCAGAATTATCGATGGAATGTTCAGTGATGACAGTTTGCAGTGCTATCATTTCTTGATTGAGAGATTGAATCCAGGCTAGGACTGTTTTTGAATCACTCTAAAAATATGACTGAATTTAATTTGGATGTTTTTCAATAGCAGTCAAATATTTTGTAAATAACTTTGCTAACAGTACCTAACCACATAACTCCAAGCATAGAATAGAAAGTGATTTAATGGGGGTAACTTTTGTATTTGCAATTGTAATGCCAACTGATATTCCACCGTCTCGAATAAAATTACGGTATAAAACATCTACATATCTAGCACTTGAAGCATCACAATACCCATGTATCTCACCACAAGATGAACCTGGAAGTCGCAGCCATCTTAGAATTTTAATGTTTTGAAGAGCAAGTATTTAAGTCATAATTTTTTACTTAATTTTTCATAAAGTTACAGAGAATAATTAAATTTCATTTAAGACATTTTAATCGAGAATTAAAGTAAAACGAACTGGCTCCGATTGAAATTCTGTGTTCAAATCATTTTTTGCTCATTCTGATACATCGACCCCATTTACCTCAATAATATTGGAAAGAAAATATAATTGCAGAGCATCTCATTGCGCGATTACTCGACTTACAACATTTTCTAGCGAAAGTCATGTGTGCAAAAAAGTATAGAAGCTACGACAAAGTAATATTTTGCAAACGTAACAAAGATGCAACGAATGACACGAGCATTTAATTCAGATATTTCATGAATTTAGCTTTAAGACCACCTAGATCACCTATCATTACAGGGTCGGGGACCTCACTTGTCACTTCCAAAATCCATTTTCGGCCTTTTCCCATCAATACGTGGAATAAATTTTTTTTCGAAAAATGGGTACAAAACACCTCTTTAGTAGGGTCAGGAACCTCCCCTGTCACTCCCAAAATCCTTTTTCGGCCTTTTCCCATTGATGCGTTGAGCACAATTTTTCTAAAAATTATAAGTGCATAATTATCATAAGTTTCTTTATTTTCAAAAACATGTTAAGTATTTCCCTTTGGACTTTAATATCAATAATTTCTAAATATTTTAGCCAACTTTAAGATCTTTTTACTCAAAGCGATTTTTATTGATAATAGTTAAGAAGAAAATTATTAAATTTGAAATTTAGACGTAAATCATTTTTGTCATGAAATTTAGACGTAAATTATTTTTATCATAACGCAACAAACATTTCTATTAGGGTGGAGCGCGGCTCTATGGAGATTTTTTATTTTTATATATTCTAAATGGGCCAGTGCGGAAAAGTTGTTCCATCAATCACCTTTTATAGGGATATAAATATTTTTTCAAAATTTTGAGTTTTAGTACTGCCGCAAGTTAATCAAACATAACGCGTTGCACAGAAAAAGGAAAGCAAAGGTCAATCAACGATGAGAAAGATGTAAACCAAAAATTTTGCGCCGCAGTCTAAAACAGTCCCAAGTAGAAATTTGTGACTTTTAAGGTCTCAAAATTCGCGTGCGAGTCACATTGTGGTTATTGTGACTAAATTTTGTGTAAATAAAGTAACTTTGACTGTATTGAGTCACATTAACCGATTATTAACTGAAAAAATGCTGAAAAGGTCAGTTTGACTTTATGGTAACATTTCAGTAATTTTTGTGTACCAAATTGATCCTATTTGGGTCAAATTTTAGTAACAATAACTACACAGTTCTTCTTAAAAGTTACCTGTTGGTAACCAGGATATTTTAGGCACAAATCAGTAAAAGTGACTCAAAATGTGACCATTTCGCACACAAATTTAGTTAAAGACACATTTCGGTGACATATGTGTACATAACATTTTGAAAGTAGAGCGGTTCAAAAAAATGTTTTTTTTACGATGTGTCAGCGGATACTTATAGCGTTACATATCTTGAAAATGCTCCTCATAGGATTCTCATCATATTGAATACTGGATTTGAGCCGCCTGTTTGAAGTTGTCAGCTTTTGAAGAAATAGATTGATTTTAAATGTTGCTCAAGTTGTAAGGGCTATCAAGATAGGGGTTGAATTGACAAATTCAAACAAGCGGCGCTAATCCAGTATTCAATATTAATAGCAATCTCTTGAGGCGCGTTGTCAAGATGTGTAATGCTATTGATATCCGCTTACATATAGTAAAAAACACAATTATTTTTTTGATTCACTATAATTATTAATGAGTTACGTTGAAATTTTTAAGATTAAACAGCTTCGCCCTTAAAGGTACACACTAACTACTTAGTGCAGTTATTGTGTAGGTTTGAGCACAATTGTGTAGATTAAGTCATGTTAACCACACTGTGTAGGTAACAGAACATAAGTTTTGTACTGAATGGTAACAGTGTAGACACAATCGGTCACAACATATGATGCGGTCACAAATAAGCCTGACGCCATTTTTCATAAGACATCCATTTTGATTTATAATTGTAAATAATTTCTAAAAAAGTTATTATGCAAATTTAAGGCTCAAATTATCTCAATAAGGCTATAATCATACATTTAAAACACCTAGTAAACGTTTTAAGATAATTCCAGCATTTTAAAAAGCATTTGATCACTAAACATTTTTTTTAATATTTTTAATATATTACTAAATATCCGATATTAACTAAGCGCATAAGTTTTTCGTTCAACAGAATATTAATATTTACAATAAAAATGAGCTTCGCTTGAATTTCTACGCATAATATCCAGAATTTAGTTCATATAAAAAGTAAATATGTATTATAAGTCATAATAATACGCATACTTATTAATGCGTCTTACCATTGTATTCATTTATGTATGTGTACTACAATGATAAAAGTAACTTAAAAGTAAAATATTTTCTACACAAAAACGTCTGCGTGTGGGTCGCTATAACTACAAATTGTGGTCACAAATCAGTCACAAATTCAGTAACAATAACTACACATATCCTTATATCTTACATATCCCCACTTGGTAACGGTTATGTAACATTTACGTAACATAGCGGGGTTTGAGTAGTTATCTACACAAATACTTAACGGAACGCTGACTGAAATTTCTACTTGGGGTGTTAGCATTTTTGGAACATTTGTACTTTTTTCGGTCTTGAAAACAAAATATTACATTCAGCCTTTAAAAAGTACACTTGAAGTTTCGATTCAGTACATTTTCACAAAACCCAAATGCCATCACAACTTGCGTCGCTTGAACTTGTGATGCTAATGCAGTGGTGGGCATGGAAATCTAACAAAAGGGCTAAACAGCAACAACAAACAAAATTTTAAAGTTTTTTTGCTGTCATTTCCAAATTCGCCAACAGCACAAAAAAAAAACCAAATTGCACTACAAACAAAAACAATTACTACATTCGTCAAAACACAATGCGGCGCCGTCGCTCATGCTTTTCTGTTTTGTTTTTGTTTTCATTTGAATTCAGGTCAACGCGTTGCCTCGATCGCGTTGAAATTCTGGAAATTTTTTTTCGGTTGCTTGTGCGTCGCATAACGGTGCGGGCAATGGCGGCGGATAGGGACACTACGTGTCAACCACTGAGTTTAAGCATTAAATCGTTCATTATACGAGTACAACGAAAACACGCAATCGCAATTAACGACTGTAAAAATGTTCACTCACAACAACTATGTCCCAAGCTCTCTACTGATTTAAGTACTGATCAATTAATTCGAGCACTTGTTTTGTAAACTTAATGAAATTAAATCCAGGTAATATTATCCATTCGAGATGGCTTACTACTGCTTAGCAAATCCCTATGCCAATCTATAGATTCTTACAAACTTTATCTCCAATGTGGTTTACTATTAAAACGCAACCAATTTGCATTTATGGTGCCAAGCATTTGCACCAAGCGATTTTGCTTTCTCGTTATATGAGTAATTCATTAAAAAAAGTAGTTGACCCTGTTATTCAGAAAAATGGTTATTTTCGTCATCCTTAAAATATCTTAACATCGATGCTTGCAGATAAGTCAAGATCTGTTGGGATTTCAGAATTGAAAAAGATACTGGAACTAAGGAAAAAATAAACCGCAATTTGCTATGCCGAAATTTAACTTTCGGGCTAGATCTTATACTAAATTGATCGACTGGGATGCTGTTTCTTTATATGAGCCGCCTCTATTGAAACACATATCGCAAACTCAATATTTTCAATATCATACTCAGACAACTTAAAGGCGCGTGCAAATTGTTAGTGAAGCTGCTGCTGCGGTATGTGGTTCAGAAAGATGAGTTGGTTTCATCAAAACAAGGATGGAATCACGAAACATAATGCCTGATTTTAATACTAAAAAGGAGTAAAAATTTGCGAAAAATTCCGGAAAATTTGTCATGTATGAGGCGGATATTTATAGTTTCCGACACTACATTTATAGAGTTTATGTGTTTTGTTTCATACTTCTAAGTTAATATTATAATATTATTAGATAAAAGTAAACTTTAAACTTTAATATTTGTGAAATAAAAGTAAAACTTTCCTTAAAACTTTTATATCCGAAGAAAAAAGTTAAAAGTTTTTTTAAATTTATATTTCAAAAAGTCAAAAAAAACTTTTAAAAGTTTTTTTTGACTTTAATTAATAAAAGTTTTTTTTAACTTATATTTTTAACAGTCACATGCAAAGAGTTTTTTTTGACTTTTATTTTTCAAAAGGCGAAAATAAAAGTTTTTTTTTTTGTATGAAAGAACGAGGAAAATCCTAAAATAATATCTTGGATCACTTAGCAAAAAATTTCAAAGAAACTTAGGATTACTGATAATAAAATACAAAGGAAAATACTTAACATGTTTCTGAAACAAAGAAATTTATGATAATTATGCACTTACTTATAATTTTTAAAAAAAATGTGCTCACCGCATCAATGGGAAAAGGCCGAAAATGAACTCTGGGAGTGACAGGGGAGGTTCCCGACCGTTCCACAGTGTGTTGCCAATCTAGCAGTACTAAACTAATATCTCAAAAAATATAGCAGCTAGGTCAATGAAATTTTCCAGAAATGTTAATATTTATATTTTACAGCATTAACGTAAAAATGGTGTAAATCGGTTGGGTTAAAGATATAGCTCCCATTACTTACTTACTTGGGTGGCCATAACAAACCGTTACCGGGTTACGGCCGACCTCAAAAGCTCTCTCCAGGCGCCTCTGCTTCGCGCGAGTTATATACAACGGTCCGACTGAGGCAATCACGTTACCGTCTGCGACCGTCGATGATAAGCAGTCAGTACGTGACCAAAAGCGCAGAGTTAGCATTTTTTAGCTGACTGCTTTTTTGCAACTAATTTTCATAGTTTTGGTTTAGAGAGTAGTTATTTGTTGATTGTTTAATAAAGTTCTTTTTCTGAAGTTGCGTCTTTTTAATTATATAAGTGGCGCGGTCGACAGCAACAAACCAGAGAAATATTTAAAAAAAAATAGTGAGATACAAAGGAGCCAAAGAAAAATTTACTGGCTACCGCAGAAACAACACAAAACTCTGGAATAAAAACTAAATTTGTAACACTGGATAGAATAAATCAAAGAAACATCCTGAGAGACGGAAACCGAAACATGACAAATATTATGGAACAGTGTATTGCGGCACTAACAGAAATTGTAAGCCGCCAAAACAAACCACAAGCATCAATAATCCTGATTGAAAGAAACATAAAATATCTGCCAACGTTTGATAGGAAACAAGGGACATTGCCGACATTCATCTTAGCGGTGGAAAGGACTTTGGTCGCAGCAGGGGATCAAGTTCGACAACAGCAGGTGTTTTCCGTGATTTATGAAGAAAAAACCTGGGCGCAGCCAAAAATTATCTGGAAGCAGCAACACCAACAACATGGGAAGAATGCAAGCAAAAGTTGAAAATGCAATACAGGCCCACAAAGGATCAAGGAAGGATCACAAAGGAAATTGCATCAATTAGGGTAAGTTCGGTAATTGAACTAGCGGATATGGTTAGAGATATTGCGATCAACAAGCTCAAATTTTAGATATATTAAGCGGTGTGTTAGTTTTAAAAAAAGGAAATTACAGCTGGTGCCTTGGCAGCAGAGATATATAATATATATCAATTAAATGAAATTAGAGTAGTTCTAAATAAGTTTATTGGCCAGGATCAATACAATTCAAAATATTTCCAAGTGAAACCAAAACATAACAATAATAATTTTAATAATCGGCAAAGAAATTATAGTAATAGATTTCGAAACACTAATTGGAATAGCAACTCTTACAAAAACAATTCAGGGCAGTTTAAGGATAATAATACAGGAAATTACAATAATCGGGGTCAGGAACGAAGAAATAATTGGAATAGCAATTCTTATAATAACAATTCTGGGCAGTCTAGGGATAACAATTCTGGACAAAATAGAAATTACAATAATGGGGGTCAGGAACGTAGAAACAATGGCAATAATAATTTCAACAATAATTACACTCACTTTGGTCATGGTAACTACACTAATAATAGTGAACAATCTAAAAATCGTTCAAAACATCCAGTTCAACCGATGGAAGTAGATACATTAAATAAAGATACCAATCCTCAGGAGGTAAACCAAATAATCGATAGCAATTTTTTTATAAATTAGTCTCGGATGAAACAAAAATATCATAAGAAATAACAATTTTAGGCAGACAGTGGATTGCTTTAGTGGATACGGGTTCAACCGTTAGCATTTTGAAAGAAAGTAGCTTTTTAAATTTTAATTTGCCAATACTGAACAAAAATCAAGAAATTGCACTTAGAACAATAACTGGGCAAACTTGTAAATCTAGTAAAACCGTAATTACACCAAGCCCTGTAGAATTTAACTACCCGCAAAATGCACTAATGAAATGGATAATGGCAAATTTTGATAAACCTTTTTATCTATTATTAGGCATGGATTGGATCAACAAAAATGTGAAATGTATAAATTTTAAAAATCTAAAGATAGAATCGTACAATGGAGTGAGCCTTTCATTTCTCACAAAGACTCTGCAAGAACATACTGAAGTGTTGGAAATAAGTAAAGTGCAAAATATCCAATTAAATCATCTTAGCAGTTATGAAAAGGAAAAGGTTGGCCAGCTTTTAAAAAAATATAACTCATTAATTTATAAAGAGGGTGATGTTCTAACAAATACAAACTCTGTCGTTCATGAAATTAGAACAATAACAGACCAACAGATAAATTCTAGGATATACAGATTGCCACCTAAACATGAGGAAGAAGTAAGGAAACAAGTAGATGACATGGAAAGACAAGGAATTATAAGAAAGAGTAGAAGTAAATATAGTTCACCTGTTTTGATTGTACCGAAAAAAATGGACGATTCGGGCATTCAAAAATTTAGACTCGTAGTGGATTATAGGAGACTTAATCAACTTACTGTAGACGATAAATATCCTCTGCCCAACATTGATGGTATATTAGACAAACTTGGTAAAGCACAGTACTTTACCACAATAGATCTAGCAAAAGGATACCACCAAATATTAATGGCAGATAGAGATATTGAGAAAACAGCTTTTGTTACTCCGGCTGGACTTTACGAGTATGTCCGAATGCCTTTAGGGCTGAAAAATGCCCCTGCTACCTTTAACGCCTAATGAGCGAAATTCTCAGGGAGTTTATAAATAAAATTTGCGTTGTCTACTTAGTCGACATTCTTATTTTTTCGACGTCATTAGAAGCATTTAATCTCATTAGAAAAAATTTTCGCAAAATTACGAGAGCACAATCTGAAATTACAAGCAAGCAAATGCAGTTTTCTGAAAAAGGAAACAAAATTCTTGGGTCACATCCTTACGGACAATGGTATACAACTAAATCCAGAAAAAATTGCAATAATCCAGAATTTGGAGGTTCCAAAAACTGAAAAGCAATTGAAGGGTTTTTTAGGAGCCGCTGGATACTATCGAAAATGTATTAAAAATTATTCGAAGGTGGCATATCCTTTGATTAAATATCTAAAAAAAGGTTGTAAAATAAAAACCAAAGATCCACAATATATAGCTAGCTTCAAAAATCTAAAAGCATTAATATCGTCCCACCCAATATTAAAATATCCTGAGTATGATAAAGATTTCAAAATCACTACCGATGCTAGTGATTATGCAATTGGCGCAGTACTGTCGCAACAAGGACAACCAATATGTTACATTTCAAGAACTTTTAATAGTCATGAGCAAAAATACGCACCAACTGACAAAGAGTTTCTTGTGATAATATATGCAGTCACATATTTCAGACCGTATATATACAGCAAAAAATTTTAAATTATGACAGACCACTGCCCAATAAAATACTTAAATAACAAATACAAGGGAAAGGAATTTTCCCAACGCCATACAGGCAACGCTGATATTGAGAGGCTTCACTCAACCCTGCTGGAAAAGCTAACAGAAATTGATGACCCAAGTCCCTCAACGGAAATGAGCATACAAATCGTTATAGGTAACTATAATGATCGCTATCACTCAACCATTAAATGCTCTCCTAGAATTGCCAAGGAGAGTATCCATTCATACATATTACAAGATAGAATCAATCAAGTCAAGCAACAAACAATAGAAAAAAAAATGAAACCAGAGAGAAATACATTGAATATAGAACAACTGGTCCTATAAAAAACTACAAAAGAGTAAGGAATAAGGATCAGCCATATTTTAGAATAAGCCCACTGTTAAATGTCCATGCTGCGAATATAAAAAGACCATATAAAAATGCTGGCATTGAATGAAAAAAAAAAAAAAAAGGACAGATTTAGTATCAGGGCGTTGAATGGAGAAAATAACAATTGAAACTTATTCTAATGACAGTATACTTTCAGGCAATTTTTGTGATATTTGTATTGCTTACAACAACGAATTCGATTCAAGGATACCTCCAAGTGACTCCAATAACTGAGGAAGCAGGGTATACTATGATACAAATGGGGGAAATAGAAATAACGAATTAAGCTATTACAGTCTTACACATTATACGACCAAGAGAGGTAATTAGTGTAGTGGATGAAATTGAGAAAAGTATAATCGACGCAAATATAATCAGCAAAGAACTTCTTCTTAATCAAGTAAACATCATCAAAACAAAAATCAAATCGATTACTCCTTCTGAAATTAAAAGAAATAAAAGAGGTTTAGTAAATTTAGGAGGCACAGTGTACAAGTGGATATTTGGGTTAATGGACGACGAAGACAGACAAGACATAGTAGAACATTTAAAAATCATAGAAGAAAACAATCATAGTGCCATTAGTAACATAAATAAATAACCAAATTTCCATTAACGAACATTTTAATAAATAATTAAACTTAATAAAAACTACAATCGAAATTGATACTGGGTGTTTTTTTTAGAGGTTTGTTTTTCGAATAGAGATAAAACTGGCATTTTATGGTCAAATCTGGCAACTCTAATGTCATTTATGTTCAGTTTGGTTTGCCATTTCATCATGAACAGGTTGACAAAAGAACAACGCTTGCAAATCGTGCAAATTTATTTCGAAAATAATGGTTCAGTTCGCGAAGTTTACCGCAAGCTCCGTCCATTTTATGGTCGACATAATCGTCCATCAGAGCAATTAATTCGGTTAACCATGGGTCGTTTTCGCACTACGTTTACTCTATGTGATAATACGCATCCGCAGAGACGTCGAACAGTGCGCACCGAAGAAATGTTGAAGAGGACCCGAATGAATCGATTCGCCACCGTGCACAGCAATTGGAGCTTTGTCCGTCAACTTTATGGAAGATTTTGCGCAAAGATCTTGGTTTGCGACATTACAAGATCCAGCTTGTGCAAGAATTAAAGCCGCGAGACCATGCAATGCGTCGTGATTTTGGTGTATTGGCCGAAAATGAGATTGATCTCGATGCTGATTTTCATCTCAAAATTTTGTTCAGTGATGAGGCTCATTTTTGGTTGAATGGCTACGTCAACAAGCAAAATTGCCGCATTTGGAGTGAAGAGAATCCCCATGAGAGCCTTGAGACGCCATTACATCCACAAAAACTGACTGTTTGGTGTGCTCTATGGGCTGGTGGAGTCATTGGGCCATACTTCTTCCGAAATAATGCTGGAGAGTCAGTTACCGTTAATGGAGACCGGTATAGAGCCATGATAACCGACTATTTTGTTCCCGAATTGGATGGCATGAATGTGGATGAGTTGTGGTTTCAACAAGACGGCGCTACATGCCACACAGCGCAAGTCACAATCAATTTATTGAAGGAAACATTCGATGAGCGCATAATTTCGCGGAATGGACCTGTCAATTGGTCACCAAGATCGTGTGATTTGACACCATTGGATTATTTTCTTTGGAGATATGTGAAGTCGCTCGTCTACGCCAACAAACCAGAAACGTTAGGGGACTTGGAAGCCAACATTCGTGGCGTTATTGCCGACATACGGCCCCATATGCTCGAAAAAGTGGTTCAAAAATGGACCTGTAGAATTGGCTTTATTCGAGCCAGCCGCGGCGCCACATGCCCGAAATCATATTTAAACATTAATGGCATAAAATTATCCTTCCAATAAAGCCAAATTGATGGACATTAAAACGATTTTCTTGTGTTTTATTTCAATTCGAAGCTCTATACCTCTAAAAAAAACACCCTGTAGAAAGAAAATTTTAAATTCAATAAACAAAGTGCAGAATGAAAATAAAGAATTATTAGAGCAGTTAATTTTTAATGACCTAATGAACAAGTTGAGGTATCTTGAAGAAAAAATTAAGGAAATCCAGGACAACATAGCTGCCGCAAAGCATAATCTAATACATCCAGGGATGTTAACAAACGAAGAAATAGAGTATTTCAAGATAAATTTTTATAACCTAAGGCTAGTCAAAATGGGAGTGCTCTCATATAAAAATGATTCTATAATATTTGCGATACACGTTCCAAAAAATTGTATTACGTCAGACCTTATATTGATAATATCGCTACCGAATAAAGACCATTTGCAAATAGACGAAAACGATGAAACTATTGTAACTATAAAGTCACAAAATTATGTTTATAAAGAAAACACTATGTTTAAGAACTTAAGAATAAGCAAAAATTGTATATTCCCAAACGAATGTAGTTTTAAGTACTGCAATAAAACTATAATCCAGGAAATTAATGAAGATACAATTGTAATAAAAAATGCTCACAGCGAAAAAATTATGCAAAATTGTGACAATAGAAATCTTGTGCTAAATAAAAATTACATTATAAATTTTTCAAATTGTAAACTTGAAATTTCAAAACAAAACTATAGTAACAACAAGATTGAATTTATCGACAAATATATACACCCAGTAAAAATGTTAAATCAAACATATAAAATCAATGTAAATTTTGAAAAAATTGAATTAGATAATTTTAAAAACATAAAAGAAATAAATGAGCTGAAATACCACAAAAATGTATCAGCCGGTATAAGTGCATAATTATCATAAATTTCTTTCTTTTCAGAAACATGTTAAGTATTTTCCTTTGGATTTTACTATCAAAAATCCCAAGTGTTCTCCTTTGAAATTTTTGCTAAGTGATCCAAGATATTATTTTAGGATTTTCCTCGTTTTTTCATAAAAAAAAAAATTTATTTTCGCCTTATGAAAAATAAAAGTCAAAAAAAAAACTCTTTGCATGTGACTGTTAAAAATATAAGTTTAAAAAAACTTTTATTAATAAAAGTCAAAAAAAAACTTTTAAAAAAACTTTTATTAATCAAAGTGTTTTAAAAGTTTTTCAGAAAAACTTTTATGAAAAAGTTTTTTGGCAAAACTTTTATTCAATAAAATTTTTTGAAGAAAATTTATAGAAACTTTTATAACAAAAAAGTTTTAAGAAACTTTTATTTTGAAAACTTTTTGAATAAAAGTTTCAAGGTCTGCTTTTAAATGGCTATAACTTTGCAAGGAAAAATCACAGATCACCTCTTGAAAGCTCATTTTAAAGGGCAAGGACGTTACTAAATGATGCTTTTGTTTAAAATAAGCTGATCAACTTTCTTTGAATCCTATACATGTCCTCGAAAGTGGACAAAAACATCATGTTTAGGTACCTCAAATATTTTAGGATTTTGTCATTAATCACCTATTCATTTAGATAGATACCTTTTTAGTAAAAAATAATTTTTCCATACAATTTACATGTAAAACTAACAGGCATCAGTGCCACCTTATAAAATTGAGGTACAGAGCTGAATGGGCTTACAATGATTGTCTTACAAGACGGCAAGCAATTTTTGTATGTGAGTCATCTATGTATCTGACTTTAATATGTTCTGTTTTGCGCTTATTGATTCAGTTTAAATCAGGGGTTGGCAAAATTCGATTTTCCATAGCTCAATTGAGCTGAAGTACATCACACACATTTTTTTTGCCGACCCCTGGCTTAAGTATAGTTTTCTTTTTTATGGAAATTCTATTGAAAGATATAATTTTATTGTATTTTTAGTTTCTTCTGTTTTATACTTGTTATACATCTCATGATATAATAAATGAATTCTTAAGTTTGATTTTTTAAACAATAAACCAGCTGTATTTTACAGTAAAAATATATTCGGGTAGCTTCAGATTGGCTTACGCTATAGAGCTCCGAAGTCGTAATATACTGCACAATGCAGCAACAAACCATAACATATAAAGCATTAAAGGCTATGCTATAAAAGTTACGTGTAATTTAAAATACAAAAATGCCTATACATATCACACTATCCGAAGTTACTCTAGGGTTAAAAAATAGCTGTAAATTTTTTTTCGATACTTCCTTATGTTTTGATAAAGAAAATCGAAAAAAAATTGTTTATAAGAAAAAAGTCGAATTTTCTTCATTTTTTATACAAATTCAAAAAAAAAAAACTTTGCAGCTTTGGTTGCAGCAACCTTAAGAGTAATTTTTTATTTTTGTTTAAATTAGAATATTCTCGAATATGAATAAATTTTGAAATTTCGAGTGTTCCCGAAGAATTCCAGAACATGACATTTATTTGAACATGTATAATATACATACATATGTACATATAATATCATTTCGTTCGTTTTTTCGTTTTGAGGTTTAAAAAGTCGAAAAATGTGAAATGTTGAAAAAAGTTGGAAAAGTTGAAAGAGATTGAAAAATGTTGAAACAGTTGAATGAGGTTGAAAACCTCGAAAAAAGTTAAATTTTCAACCTCTTTCAACTTTTTTTTGAGATAACCTCGAAAAAAGTTAAATTTTCAACCTCATTCAACTTTTTTTGAGGGTTTCAACTGTTTTACATTTTTCAACCTCTTTCAACTTTCTCCATAAATTTTCGTCGAAATAAATTTCAAGGAAACTTAATACCGCTTTCAAAGTCAATTACAGTGGCTCACAGCTTATTTGATGCAGTACCTTTTTTAAAGTTCGAATCACTATATCTTTGAAACTGGAAAGGTTATTGAAAAATTGTAAACGCAATTTTAATGATTTGAGCATCTATATATTAATACGTGAACATTGAATCTTGTGGTACACTTTTAGAGTATTTACTATAAAGAGAGGGGAATGATACTTATATCATTGGAAAGGTACTGTTCCATAGATGTGCAGAAAAAAAAAAATCAGGTGTATATGTTGCCGTTAAGGCAGGTAAAGTAAAGTGAACATATTTGCATGATTCCCCCATACAAAACGCATTAACGCCTAATGAGAAAAAACACTGTCACGGCTGAGCCGCCTCACCGATTTTGATGAAATTTGATATGAAGATAAGTTGAGCCTTAAGTAAATATATTTGTTTAGAGTGGGCGGTGCCACGCCCCTAACAAGAAAAAACACCTCTACGACTAAACTAATGGATTGATTCTGATTAAATTTAGTTTCGATACAAATTGATCCCTAAACAACCCTAAAAATTGTAAGTTCTTTTGGTGGGCGTGGCACTGATCCTAGCAAGAAAAAACGCTTCCACGGCTAAACTAATGGACCGATTGTGATGAAATTTAGTTTGGATATAGATTGAACCCTTAAAAACATTTCTCAAAACTCTGACTTCTTTTAGTGGGCGTGGCACCACTCCATACAGAAAAATCGTTTTCACTGCTAAGCTAATAGACCGATTTTGATAGAATTTGGTACAGGGATAGATTGAATCCTGGTGCCAGTGCCACGGTGCCTCCAATAGGAAAATATTTTTCCACAGCTAATGGATTTTGATGAAATTTGATATGGAGATAGATTGCACCCTAAGGAAGAGAAAGAGGTAGGAATAAACAACATGATAAAAAATAGCTCTATTAAGTTTAGATTTTTATTAATAATAATAATAATAGTCGTCCATTAATTTCGTATACATATTATATACTTACAACTTTGAAAATTGATAAGGAATAAAATAAAATAGTGATTCCATTAGCCGGAATGAGCTCGGTCTCAACCATCACGGATAATCGGAGTTTACTGATTTATTTTGAGTTACAGTTGCGATGTAACTTTTCTTTGTTTAAAAATAAACGAAAAATACGGTTGTGCTGTGCCTTGAAGAAGAACGATATTGGGTCAGACTGAACGGTAAAGGGATAAGGAGGGACAATTTTTGAGTCAAAATCAAATAGACCGCGTAATAGAAATTATGTAGCACTAATAGAAATTTTTAATTCTGTCTCCTTTTGCACTTAAATGTGAATTAAATGTAATTCCAAAGGTGGGGTGAGGTGATTAGTAAAACTAAATAAGATCTTAGTCAATGAACAAAAACGTTTTGTTATTAATAGGCCAGCAAAATTCTTACAAGATTAAAATTTAGTGCTAACGGTCGAATTTCGACCTCAGGCGATACTAGTTTTATTTAAAGTATGTGTTTTATTAATTTTATAAGTTTGTTGCTTAACAACTAAATTAAAAAAACTTAAAAGCACAGGTAAAATTCAGGTCACAGCTTATTTGATACTGTTCAGTCAAAACTTAAAATTAGTATATTTTTTTGCTTATTTCTAAAAAATTATTATTTCTAAAAAATTAGTATTTGGTGTGGTAGCCCTTTTGGTTTAGAATAGCCTTCAGTCTATTTTACATAGATTCCACTAACTTTTGGGTGGTTTCTGGGGTGATTTGACTCCATTCTTCCTGCAATGCCTTTTTTTAATCGTTTTTGTTAGATATGGTGTGGTTTCGAATTTTATTTTCCAACAAAGACCATAAATTTTCAATGATGTTCAAGTCAGGTGACTGTGCCGGTGGTGCCATCAAGTGTGGACATTTCCAAATTAGCCAGGTCTGCACAATCCCTGACTTGTGTTTCGGGTCATTGTCCTGATAGAACCGAAACTTGTCTCGTATCCCGAGTCTTACAGCACATTGGATTAAATTTTTTTTTCTGTTACGCATTATGTTTTTAAAAAATGTGAATAGTAAAACTGCATTTAAGGATTTTCAAAATTTTCTATAGTTATTTGCAGACAGGAGTTTCTTTGTTTTTTTATGAACTGCATCGAATAAGCTCTGAGCCACTGTAAGTACTTAGGAGTAATTCTTGATGAGAAGTTGTTACATAAACAGCACATAGAGAATATCTGCATTAAAGCAATTAGATGCAGCAGGAACCTTTACTTCTTAATGAATAAAAAATTGAAAGTAAATGTGCAAAATAAAATGATGCTTTATAAATTACGTATTAGGCCAATTCTGACTTATTCCTGTCCCGTTTGGAGAAACTGTGCAAATACGCACTTAAAAAGACTTCAAATTATCCAAAATAAGAATCTGAAAACAATTTTTGGGTTACCAAAATGATTTTACAAACGCTAGCTCAAGAAAAAATTATCTTAAATGATATTAACGATTTGACCCTGTCATTCAATACGAGTAGATGCAGGTTTTTGACTTACACCCTCTTACGGAGTTTTTCATAGGCAGTCTCATCTTCCTCTATTCGTATAGTGGAAAGAAGCCGACCACAAAATTCTCAATCATCTGTACTTATTGTGATATTAATATAGGTTTTTTTTAATCTCATTCTTCTATAAAGTATTATTTTATTTTAAGTGATTATCTTTATTGTTGAATAAGAATTTATTTCTTGTTAAATCTCAAAAATTGTAACACTTATACAGTCAGATGTAAATATTCTATTTATAATAGAATAAAAAACAACAACATATTTCGAAAAAATATGAAAAATGTTAAAAGAGGTTAAGAGGGGTGAAATAGGTTGAAAAACTCGAAAAAAGTTGAATGAGGTTGAAAACGTCAAAATAAATTCAAAGAGGAAATATCGAAAATGTTGAAAAAAGTTGATTGAGGTTGAAAAAGTCGAAAAGTTATGGAAAATGTTGGAAAAAATTGAAAGGGGCAAAAAAAACGTTAAATGTTATATTCAATGATGGGCATGCACGCAAATTTTGTTTCCATCTAGTGGTACCACAACCATATGGAGTTCTACTCCTGCTGAAGTAGAACTAAATCGTTGTTATGCGCTCACAGTTGTATACGTATACACAAATGCTTTGTCGTTAGAACTTGCAGAAGAACTTGTGCCCATCTATGGTTATATTTAGTGTGCTTTGGGAGTAATTTTTTTGAAATGTTGGTGTAGAGGTGTCGTTTACTACAGGGGTCGACAAGGATTTTATTTCAAGAGTGCAACAACAATTACAACAAAATACCAACAACAACAACAAATCGTTGAATACGGTACCACAAGGACTTATAAACATAAAAAAAAACATATAAAAGCAACAACGCGCTTGCCGGTAGCGCACTCGGCAGCGCACCCTTCAATGCATCCACACAAGTAAATCTACTATTATTAAACGAGCTAAAATTGTATATTTATATATTTATTTATATATTTATTTAAATATGGCTGAACTTTATTTCAAAAACGGCTGCAGCGATTTTTATAAAACTTCGGGATTTCGGTCATATGTGAACAAAATTAAGATTGGACTAGGTTTAAAGTTTTTCAAGTTTCTAACAGGGGCGTGGCTCACTTGGGAGTGGCAAGGGATGATTCTTTTGCAAGCGGTTCAAGCAGCTCACAAACTTCCGGCCTTTTTGGCCAAGTATCCTCTGGAGATCCTTTGGACACCCGTCCGGGGGTGAGCTAATTGTGAGAAGGCGAGTTTCTCCGAGACTTAAAACTTGGAATGTGTGCGTAGGGTTTGGGTCCCAACACACGTTATCATCATTTCCAATGAAAACCAAATCAGCCTCGCATAATAACCCCCACTACGATGATGACCACTGCAAACGAAAAACGGACAATGATTTACGGATATGCACCTGGAATGTCCGGACCCTCCATAAGGAAGGTGCAACTATCCAACTGGCGGAAGCTCTCGTAAAAATAAAGGCTGACATCACCGCCATCCAGGAGATGCGATGGAAAGGACAAGGCTGCTCTAAACGGACGAACTGTGATATCTACTACAGCGGCCATGCGGAGAGGCGCGAATTTGGTTGCGGATTCGTTGTATGTCGAAAATTACGCCACCTAGTTTCCCGGTTCACGCCAATAAACGAAAGGCTGTCTACGATCCGTATCAAGGCAAAATTCTTTAACATAATTTGCTCACACGCCCTGACGGAGAAAAAGGACGATGCCACCAAGGATGATTTCTACGCGAGCCTAGAGGACGTGTATGACCGTTGTCCGTCCCACGATGTAAACATAGTCCTCGGCGATTTTAACGCGAAGGTCGGAAGAGAAGGCATCTTTGGCGCTACAGTCGGTCAGTTCAGTCTCCACGAGACCACTTCAAACAACGGTCTGAGACTGATCGACTTCGCCGCGGCGCGAAACATGGTAGTTAGTAGTACCAGATTTCAACACCTCGACATTCACAAGGCCACCTGGCTATCCCCGGATCAAAAAACGAAAAACCAAATTGATCATGTTGTGATCGACGGAAGGCACGCTTCAAGCGTTCTGGATGTGCGTACATTTCGGGGGGTCAACACTGACTCCGACCACTATCTTGTTACAGCTAAGATCCGCATGCGGCTATGCAATGCAAAGAATGTACGCACGGGCATGCAACGAAAGCTGGACGTCGCCAAGCTGCAATCACAACGGACAGCCGAGGCGTACTCTGCTCAACTCTCGGTTAAGCTCAACCAACCAACATCTGGAACAGACGACGCCGGTGGACTTTGGACACACATCTCCCACTCCATGCGTGCTGCTGCCAAGGAAGTCATTGGTTTTCGACGCCCACAACCTCGAAACCAATGGTATGAGCAGGAGTGTCGCGATGCGACTGCTGAAATAAACGCCGCATACAAGAAGACGCTGCAGTCAGCCGCAACGCGAGCCGTGCGAGAAAACTACCGCGAAAAGAGGAAGGAAGAGAAGCGCATTTTCAGACGTAAAAAAAGGGAGCAGGAAAAGCGTGAGCGTGAGGAACTTGAGGTGTACCAGGGCAAGAAGGATGCACGAAAATTCTATCAACAAGTTAAGCGTCTAACTCAAGGTTTCAAGCCCGGAGCATCCACTTGTAGAGACGAAAATGAGAATCTGGTTACAGATACACAGAGTGTACTGAGGTAATGGAGGCAGCATTTCTCCAACTTGCTTACGGGCGATGATTCCACCAATTCCGCCCAGAGAGGATGCAGTACGATACCACCAATCGATGATAACTCAGTAGAAGTACCATCACCTAGCCATGAAGAGGTTCGAGTTGCTATCCAGGGACTCAAAAACAACAAAGCAGCGGGTGCTGACGGCCTGCCAGCTGAGTTGTTTAAAGCTGGTGGCGATGAATTGATAAGGTGCATGCATCAACTCATCAGCAAAATATGGCTAGCGGAAAGCATGCCCGACGATTGGAACCTCAGCGTGCTTTGTCCTCTAATAAAGAAAGGAGACCCGACAATCTGCGCCAACTACAGGGGTATCAGTCTTATTTCCATCGCATATAAGATCCTCTTGAGCGTATTGTGTGAAAGATTGAAGCCGTATACAGAAACGCTGATCGGATCCTATCAGTGTGGCTTTAGACCTGGTAAGTCCACCATAGACCAGATTTTTACACTACGCCAAATCCTGGAGAAAACCCATGAATATCAAATCGACACTCACCATCTCTTCGTCGATTATAAAGCTGCGTTCGATAGCCCAGTGCGGGATTGCCTATACGCAACAATGTCTGAGTTCGGTATACCTGCAAAGTTGATAAGGCTCTGCAGGATGACGTTGAGCAATACGTGTAGCTCCGTCGAGGTAGGGAATGACCTCTCCGCAACTTTTAATACCGAGCGAGGTTTCAGACAAGGCGACCCGCTCTCGTGCGATCTCTTCAATTTCATTATGGAGGGGATCGTACGAAAAGCCGGTGTGCATCATAATGGCACCATTTTCTTCAAAGGTGTTCAGCTCCTTGCGTACGCTGATGATATTGATATTATCGGTCGGAGTAAGAGAGATGTTACTGCTGCTTTCACTGCTATTGAAAAGGAATCAGCCAAAGTAGGTTTGACGGTAAACGAGGGCAAGACGAAATACATGATGTCTACTAACAACAACAAGAGAGCACGGGATCTAGACTTTCATGTTACAGCGGGCAACTGTAAATTAGAAGTTGTCAAGGAATTCATTTACCTTGGCACTGCCGTAACCAGCAACAATGATGTCAGTCTGGAGATTAAGCGGAGAATAACAATTGCTAATAGGTGCTACTACGGTCTCAGTAAGCAATTACGTTGCAGAGCTCTCTCTCGATCGACAAAGCTAACACTCTACAAGACGCTCATTCTGCCTGTGCTCCTTTATGGCGCTGAGGCATGGGTGGTTTCGACAATAGACGCAGCCGCTCTTGGGGTGTTCGAGAGGAAAGTTCTCCGCAAAATCTTTGGTCCTGTTCGAGTTGGCGACGACTATCGCATTCGAATGAACCACAAGCTGTATGAGCTCTACGCCGACATTGACATAGTTAAGCGTATAACAATACAGCGACTACGCTGGCTGGGTCATGTCCATCGTATGGATAAAGAAGCTCCAGCGAAAAAGGTATTCGAAGGGAAGGTCCCCGGTCAACGACGAAGAGGGAGACCATGCCTCCGGTGGATAGACCAAGCTGAGGAAGCCCTAACCTCGCTTGGCATTAACGATTGGAGAAGGCGCGAGCAAAACAGAGGCGCCTGGCGAGAGCTAATGAGGTCGGCCGTAACCTGACAACGGGTTGTTATGGCCATCTAAGTAAATAACTCGCAAACCATTCAAGGTATTGCAACGAAATTTGGTAGACGAATGCATATCATTAATATCTTAAATGCTATCAAAAGTGGGCGGGATCGGCACAGTGGGCGTGGCATATTTCAATAATTGAAAACTTTGATTCGATATTACTCGAAAACGGCACCGAGGATTTTCATAAAAATTTTAGAGATAATACCGCTGAATGAGGTCATTATAACAAGTTATGCCACTATACTGGCAAAACTCGTTGGAAGGCGTGGCACAACCCACAATATTTATAAACGTTATAATAAGAGAACTAGCAACGAAATCGTTATGAAATTTGACATGTCAAATATACTGGCTTTTGGGTATCTTGTAACCAAAAGTGGGCGAAACGGCACCTGTGGGCGTGGGACCTTCCATACAAGCGAAAACAGTTAAAAGCTACATTTATTGTTCTATGAGAGTAATATTTTTTGAATTTGGTATAGAGATGTCGGTTACTATAAGCTTTGAAACTAAATGGATTTCGATGGGATTGCATCAGTGGGCGTGGCACCTCCCCTACATGCAAAAAATGTTAAGCGTTATATTTAGTGTGCTATGGTCGTAATTTTTTTAAAATTTGGTGTAGAGATGTCGGTTACCATAAGCTTTGAAACTAAATGGATTTCGACGGGATTGCATTTGTGGGCGTGGCACCTCCCATACAAGCAAAAAATGTTTAAGGCTACATTTAGTGTGCTCTTGGAGTCAAATTTTTTAAATTTGGTGTGGAGGTGTCGGTTACCATAAGCTTTGAAATTAAATGAAAATCGACGAGATTGCATCAGTGGGTGTGGCACCTCCCATATAAGCAAAACACTTTAAATGTTATATTTAGTGTGCTATCGGAGTAATATTCTTTAAATTTGGTGTAGAGGTGTCGGTTACTATAAGCTTTGAAATTATATGAATTTTGATGGGATTTCATTAGTGGGAGTGGCACCTCCCATACAAAATTATAACGTTGATGCCATATTTAGCAAACTGAAGGAGTGATCTTAATAAAATTTGGTCTCAATATATTCAGCCTCATTCAACGAGTTTTTCAACGTTTTTCAACTGCTTCATTATTTTTCAACCTCTTTCAACTTTTCTCAACGATTTTCTACATTTTTCAAATATTTTCAACGCTTTCAATATTTGATTGACTTTTTCAACCTCATTCAACTTTTTTCGAGTTTTTCAACTTCTTTCAACTGTTTCAACATTTTTCAACCTCTTTCAACTTTTCTCAACATTTCCCAAATTTGTCTGACTTTTTCAACCTCTTTCAACTTTTCTCAACATTTTCCATATTTTTTCGATTTTTTCAACCTCTTTCAACTGTTTCAACATTTTTCAACCTCTTTCAACTTTTCTTAACATTTTGCATATTTTTTCGAATTTTTCAACCTTATTCAACTTTTTTCGAGTTATTCAACCTTTTTCAACTGTTTCAACATTTTTCAACTTCTTTCAACTTTTCTCAACATTTTCCATATTTTTTCGAATTTTTCAACTTTTTTCGAGTTATTCAACCTTTTTCAACTGTTTCAAAAATTTTCAACTTCTTTCAACTTTCCTCAACATTTTCCATATATTTTCGAATTTTTCAACCTTATTCAACTTTTTCCGAACTATTCAAACCCTTCCAACTTTTTCAATATTTTTCAACCTTTTCAACTTTTTTCAACACGTTCCATATTTTTTGGACTTTTTCAACCACTTTCAAGTTTTTTCGTCTTTTCAATCTAATTCATCTTTTTCCGTGTCTTTCATCTTTTGTCGAGCTTTTCAATCTCTTTCAACGTTTTCAAAACTTTAATACACCATCGAGTTTGTCAAACTTTTTCACCTGCTTCAACCTCTCTCAATGTTTTTCAACATTTTTCATATTTTCGGCTTTTCAACCATATTCAATATTTTTTAAATATTTCCGACATCTCATTCAATTGCATTACATTTTTTCGATTTTTTCAACCTGAAAACGAAAAACCGAACTTTGGTCGGTCTCCTGGTACTTTGTATTTAAAAATAGCTGGTGCCGAAACACAACGCAAAATTACCAACAACAAACAAAGCATGACAAGAATTGTGCGCAGTCGCAAGCGCTACGTATTTACCAACAATGACAAGCAAAGCAACAACACGCAAGGCTTAAATTGTTTTGGTGCAGTTGCGCCTGTCAACGATTCGGCGAATTACAACAATACGAAGTTGTTGTAGAAGAGTGGAGTTAGGCGCTGTCGACCCCTGGTTTACTATAAGCTTAGAAATTAAATGGAGTTTGACGGGATTGTATCAGTGGGCGTGGCACCTCCCATGTTAACAAAAAGTTGTGAGCGTGACATATGTCGATTTTTTAAAATAATTTTTGACTCTTTCAACTTTTTTTAACATTTTCTTTTCGACTTTTTTAATGTCTTTCAACTTATTTGAATTTACCAAGATTTTTTTACTTGGCTTTTTCAACCTGTTTCAATTTTTTTCGAAATTTTCAACTACTTTCCACTTTTTTCGAGTTTTTCAACCTCTTTCAAGATTTTTTATATTTTATATATGCATGTATATTATGTTATATGCCATTTTCTACTATCTTAATTTTTTACAAAAAACGAATCCATTTCGAATTCGAAAAACACTTCAAATACGAATCCGTTTCGAATTGTAATTTCAGTGTTAAAAAAAAATACTATAGTCCATTGAAATGTTACATTGACCTTGCATTTTGTATAGGACACGATTTTTTTTTTGTGTTGTGTAGAGGGGATCAGTGTGAGTATAAGTCTCAGTTTTCGGGATTGAAAGCCCCCCCATTTGGCCACCATTTTAAAAAATGGGTGTAAATAATTTTTCCACGATATCTTAACAGCCGTATGTCTCACAAAAATTGTTTAAGACTTTTTGAGTAGAAAATTGTATTTTCTACAATATTGATTGACATACTTTTTTGAATGTGAAGAACAAAGCTGATGCCGTTCTATAAAAAAGAAAATAGAAAAGCAGAGTTAAGGGAGAGGTTTTTATTATGTGTACTGGTTGTAAGAGGCCTCGCACCTACTGGTTACATGGGCCTCGCACTACCTAAGACTAGCCCTGCCCTCTTGAACTATCTCTTATTATAAAATTTTACATAAACGAACCACATGTACAAATTACTATTAAAAAAGGCGAATTTCGTTGGATGTGTTTTTATTATTTTTGAAATTATCATGAAAAATACCTTTAATAGGGTTTTTTTTTGGATTTTTGTGGGTGTTGCAAGTAACTTAGGATTTTGGGACCTTGGTTTTCGTAATCAGCGGCTCTAAGACCACATCTATAGAGATAATAAAATTATTCTCTGGCCGTTCATCATCTTTAACACCCACAACTACGTATTCAATAGTCTTGAATGCTTGTGGCGGATTGAGCGACGTCTAGAATGTACTTAAAGTTCTGAAAAAAGGCATACTAATTTCGGAGGACATATAGAACAATATACTAAAAGAAGAACGATTTTTATAAACTTTCTTTGTGTCTGAATCACTATAACGTATAAGTCACCTCTTGGTTTGATCCCTTCGAACCACCCTAACGCTTCTCAATAAAAATAAATTTAAGAAATGAGTATGGGAAATTGTTTGGAATAAAATGGTCTACAAAAAACGTCTGAAGTATTTTTTTAATTAAATCAATAGGACAAAAGTTATAGTCCTTAAATGATATTTTACCCGAAAGTTTTAGTCGTTTTTTAACTATAACTTTTTCATTTTCAATTTTACGATGAAAAGTATGTCAATCAATATTGTAGAAAATACAATTTTCTACTCAAAAAGTCTTAAAAAATTTTTGTGAGACATACGGCTGTTAAGATATCGTGGAAAAATTATTTACACCCATTTTTTAAAATGGCGGCCAAATGGGGGGGCTTTCAATCCCGAAAACTGATACTTATACTCACACCGATTCCCTCTACACAACACAATAAAAAAATCTTGTCCTATACAAAATGCAAGGTTCAGCCAAAATTTTGTAACATTTCAATGGACTACTACTTTTTTTTCGACTTTTCAAACATTTCTAAGTTGATTAAAAAAAAAAAATTTTTTCAAAATTTTTCTTCGAAAATTTTTCCGGGAAAATTTGATCTGTTTTATGAACAAAAAACGAATTCGTATTTGAATTCCGTTTCGAATTCGAAACGAATTCGTTTTTTGTAAATAAAACGGATCAAATGAGAGAAAGATATCATTCGCCTTTGACATATATTATAATATATGACAGGTAGCCTAGTAGGTAGCGCGCAGAACTATGAATCGCTGGGACATGAGTTCGAGACTGACTTTGGAAGTTTGTAAATCGTAAGTAAAAATTAAATTTGATAATAAAATAAAATTATGTGTAATAAAGTCTTACAATTTGCATATTAAATAATTTGATAATTAAATAAAATTATTTTTATGGATCCGATTTATGAACAAAAAACGAACAAAAAACGAATTCGTATATGAAGTCCGTTACGAATTCGAAACGAGTTCGTCAATGCGGACGATCCTTCCGTTTCTTCGAAAGGAATTTCATACGAAAACGAGTTCGAAACGAATTCGTAACGGAATCCGTTTCGGATAAATAGAACGAAGAAACGAGTTCGTTTTGAATTCGAAACGAATTCGATTGGCACACTGGGGGTAAACAAAAAGTGAGCGCATTGTAACATGAGGACTTGACACCTCCCATACCAACAAAAACTTCAAAACGCCATGATGAGAGAGTTATTTAAGGTAATGCAACCAAATTTCAAACAAATAATTCAGAGTAGCACTATACAAGAAGTTGGTGCATTTTTAAAAGAGGGTTGGCACCAGGGATGATATTGGCTTATTTGTAAAAGGGCCAAAATTCGAACTAAAATAGGGCTTTTTTGACATAAATAGGGCTTCTGTAAATCAAATCGTATATAACCATTTATATTATAACCAAATTTCTTCTTTTTATAAAATTTATTTTGTTGTTTAAATTTAATTGTAAACATAAGTTTTACATATGAACATCTAAGCGCTTAAGATTTTTTTGTAGTTATATATCGCTCATTTTCTTCAATAACAATATAACCCAAAAACGTAAAAATCAGTAAATATGCTTACCCTGAAATATCTGATTTTTTGAGTTATGACGTTATTGAAGAAAATGAGCAATATATTAAAGAACTAACTATGGTGAGATCGATTTTTAGAAACTTCTTCAAAAGGAAATGCAGAAACAAACTATATATTTGCAGATTTAGCACATCAAATTTAACCTATTACTCAGGTCTGCAAATCGAAAAAAAAAAAATTGGTGCCTATATATACATAGTTAGTAGATTTGTATTAAGTATGTACTGGCAACATATTTTTAATTTTTTCTATAAAGAAATTGATTTTTATATCATGTCTTCATTGCTAAGAAGTTGTTTCAATGATCCAAATGTGGTTTGTTACAGTTGTGGTGAATACACAGTGAAAAAGTTCAGAAAACTATAACAGATTTTATAAAAAGTGCTTATTTTGCTTACTATAAGTCGAAAATTGTGGATGAATACAAGCCACGGATACCCCAAATTGTTTGCAAAATGTGCTATGAACAATTCAGACAGTGTATTAGTGGTAAAAGAAACCATATGAGGTTTGGAATGCCTGTGCAATAGAACAAACACTCACTTCGATGACTGTTACTTCCGCTGTATTAATTTGCGTGGTATAAACGTTAAAATAATGATTTATCCAGACTTAGATTCTCGCGATTTCGAAGGAATACCATCTACAGAGCCAAAACCTTTTACGCAAGAAGAATTAAATGATTTGATAAGGGACTTTCTTAAGAATCTGCAGAGGTTTTGGCTTTTAGATTAAAAGAAAAAAACTTGTTGGCGTCAGGTACAAAAGCAGAGTGCGTAGAGCACTCAAAATTCACAATTGCTCTTTTTTATTTATCTTTCTATACTTATCTTTTAATTTTTAAAACTCAAGAGCGCAAGCAAATCAGCATTCCCTCTATTATAACTCCTCGTTTGTTTTCATCACTCGTTTTTTTCCTCACTGATAAATAATATACGAGCGAACATTGTATTGATGCGTATCGTTTCATTTTCATCATTTTCGAGTTTATTAAATGATAAACTCATTTTGAGATGATGTGAAAAGTGAGGAGTATTCAAATGATAAATTCATTTGTCGATTTTTCCATATCAAGCAAAATGTTTGTAGTGAAGGGAATTAACTTAACTTTTAATACAAGTATGACAGACTTCGGAAATATTCCTGTATGTGCACTCAAAAAGTCGCATTTTTTTCATGTATGAATTTTCTTAAATTTTTTTGCAAGATTGAAAATCGCTCTTTATTGCACCGCATTCGTATGTGAGTATCCGTTTTTTTCAACAACGAATGAATAAAAGAATGAATTCAAGCCAACAATTTTTTCACCGATCATAAATGAATATGAACTATGTGAGAAAGCGCGATATGCGATTGTGCAAGAACAAATTTTTTGTCGCTCAAAAATGTGCGCGTAAAGAAAATGATCTCTATCACGCAGAAATGCATGCGCACGATCAGCGTTTGTATTTACAGTTATTTTACACTTTTTTGACCCGAAAATGTATCCCCAGGCCATGCTTCCCGTTTTTGACCCATTTTAGGAAAAAACATTTTGTTTTTTTAAACGAAAGATATCTCAAAAATATTTTTGGACATCACTAAAGAAGGCTCGGGACCCTGGAAACAAACGTTTTTGACCCGAAAATGTGTCCCCGGGCGATGCTACCCGTTTTTGACCCATTTTCGGGAAATAAATTTTGTTTTTTTAAACGAAAGATAGCTCAAAAATATTTTTGGCCATCACTAAGAAAGGCTCGGGACCCTAAAAAGAATCGTTTTTGACCCAGAAATGGGTTGAAAGCGGGCATCATGGCCCGGGGACACATTTTTGGGTCAAAACGTTTTTTCCAGGGTCCGGAGCCACCCTAAGTGTTGTTCAAAATCCTTCTTCGACCTTTACCCATCGATTAGAACAGTAATTTTTTTCCAAAAATGGGACAAAACACCCTTTTAGAAGGGTCGGGGACCACACCTGTCACTTTTAACATCGCAGAGTTCCTGTTCTTTCATGAATATAGTCTAGTGAAAAGAAACGGAAATTCGTATACGATTTAGCTTATTGTTAGTATTAATTTTTTTTAATCTTTTGGACGTTGTCGCGACATTTTCTTTGAAATTGTGCCTGTGCCTTTTAATATTATGTATCTTATGGAACACTTGTCCATCACATTTTTTTTAACACCTAGGGCATGTTGAGTGATTCGTTTCTGAATCAAAAGATATAAATTTACTTATATCTAAATTTGAAAATCTGCCCATTATTATAATAAAAAAAAAAATCGTTTCAATGAAACTGAAAAAAAATGTAACGTTTTGACTCAAAAGTTCAAGTAAAAAAAATTCAATAAATTTATGAATGAAATGTATGAGCGAGTAAAAAAAAAAAATTCACTCATTGAGTCTTATTGAAAATCATATTCAGTGAGTGATAAATATGAAATAAAATAAAAAATAATTTATCCACTCAAGATATTAAAAGAATGAGCGGTCTTTATTTTTTCCTCATAATCAGAGCTGGGCACCACTACACGTGTGTTTCTCCTAAATGTTCTTCAATGCATGTGTAGTTGTGCTTTGTTCGCTTTTCAAAGCAAACTGAATTAAATTTTACGCTCTCTGCTTTATATACGTATATGAAAAGTTATTCTCATTCTGCCGCAGTACCGCGCGCGGTACGTTTTGCCCAGCCACGCTCATAATTGATAAATTCAAAATTGAATACTCTTGAATTGAATTGTATTGAGGATGAGGAGTGAAATTTTACTCCTCAATGAGGAGTATTTACGAACTCTGTACAAAAGTGACGTTCTATCGAACAAGAGAGCAAGACTTTTTACCATTGTTTCAATCGGAAAATGATATTGTTTTTTTTTTTTTTTTGAAGTGCAAGGCCTAATTCTCGAAATGGATCTTTCAATATACCATCCGAATGAATGGCATCTCTTTAAAGACAGCTCTAACCGAAGTCGTTTAGTCGTTTGTTGAAGTTACTAAAAACTTTCTCGGTAATTACAAATCAAATAACTGCTCTGAAATTGTAAATGACATGCTAAAGCACTTTTATAACTTAGGATGTGATATGTCCATCAAAGTGCACTACCTTCACAGTCATCTTCCCAAAAAATTTTGGATCCTATAGCGAAGAACATGGGGAGCGGTTTCACCAGGACCTAAAAACTATAGAAGGAAGATACCAAGGCCGATGGGATCGCCATATGATGGCTGACTATTGCTGGTTTTTAATGTAAACTTTTTTCTTACAATGCAAAACCTAGAGAATCACACGTAGGACATCAAAATTTTTGCTAATAACACTAGTTTACAATCAAAATGTTTCATTGAGTTCGAAAATGAAAATTTTTTGAATGGTACAGTTTTCAAGATATTGTGTTTTTTCATTGTATTATTATTATTATTATTAATTTAATATTACAAAGTAATTAATTACTTCACAATGGTTCGATAAGAGCACTAGCAGCTAGGCCATCAGCTGTTTGTTCATTGTTTCGACCTCCTTTCACTTTAAAGTTCATATCTTGTGCTAGAAATGTCCAATTTCATGGTTCTTGGTATCAAATTAAAGATAATAAAATGGCAAACAAATAATGTTTTCAATAAAAGGTCCTTAGTTTAAATAAAAGTATAGCTTCACGGCACCAAAACTAGTGTTAACTAGTGTTATAAATCAAATAAAACTTTTTTTATATAAACAAATCTCCAAAGAGTTGATTTGAAATAATTTCAGTTTCAAGTTTAAAAAGTCAAAAGGTTTCGTAATACTTAAGGGGGGGGGATAGGGTTTGAACAAATTTGTTTTCTGTTTTTTGTTATTTGATAGTACAACTCTTTAAAAGTATTCTGTTAAAATTTGAGGTCGGTTGGAGCAAAACTGATGAAGATACAGTGCATTGGTCTACCCACTGATTCTGTGTAAGTATATAAAAAAGGGTGTTAAACTTTAAGTGCGTTTTTCTCGAATATAAATGTTCAAAGTCGGTGGACACTTTTACTCAAAAACTACTTGACCGATTCTCTTAAAATTTGACTCACCTTTTTGATACATATAAAACCAGGTATTGACAAAGGGTCTTTTTTTTGCATTACAATTAGTTTTACAATAACAAATATAGTGATTTTTGCAATATTTTTTTACAAAAATTCGTTCTTTTGGCTTAAAAATTATGCCAAAATCTTAAACATCGTCAAAAAAAAAACGCTACGTCAATACCTTGAAAAACTCATAAGCTAACTAAAATTTTTTGATTTTAGATGATAAACCACTTATTTTTTTGGGCGTCCGCGGAAATTTGCTGCCATTGGCTAATTTTGCAAAATTTTTTAATGAAAGTTTCACAGAATACTCTTCAAATGTTGTACTTTTATATGTTCTTTAAATAAATAAATTTACTATTAACACATCACTAAAAAACATTTTTAAACTTTTGCTTAAATTGTAGGGTCCACTAAAATGTTTTCTATCTCAGTCGAAAATCACTTATCCCAGTAAACTTTCCTTTGGAAAGTAAAAAATTGTGATTATTTTTCGGTAGAATTTTGGAAAAGGGCTAAAAATGAATAAATAGGGCCACGGGGCTTTTGAAAATTAAAAGGGCTCAAAAAAGCCCTAAAAGCCCCCAAAATATCATCCCTGGTTGGCACCGCCAAAGGGAGAAAAATCATTTCAACTCTATATTAAGAGTAATTTACAGTGATGCAACTCAAATTGTGTACATAATATATTGGGTTTATCAATAAGAGTAATATAAGCAGCGTTGCCGTTTTTGGTAGTTTCCTACCAAATCGGGTAGGTTTTTTTCCTCTTGGTAGGTTGGTAGGTTAAATCTGATTTTGGTAGGATTTAGGATAAATTTTTATGAAAATCGAAAATTGAAATTTCTTCGTGAAGTTTTTCGAATCAGGAAGCAAATATTTACATCTGGAAATAAGCTTTTACCAACCCTATCTTCAACAAGTGGGTATGGTCTCTGTTTTCTTGCATACAAATTACGTTTAGGGAATACGCATATGCATGTACAATGTGACGAAATAGTGTTGCGACTGATCGCACATCTAAATTGTTGCATGTGTGCTCAGACCCGGCGTATTAGAAACAAAAGTTACTAGCGCTATTAATAACATAATTTTTTTGATCGCAGCTGTGATCAAAATCGGGTCGCTAAAAAAGGTCTTAAGTTCTAAGAACTAAACTTTTTTTATGTACATAAGATGACATAATTAGAAAAAATATTTCCGGAATAATAAATTTGAATTTGTGGGCTTTAATAAATAGCATTTTAAAAACGTACTGTAAGTATACGGTTATTGTCAGGCTAAAATATGGCTCTTTTTCAGAACCCCGATCACTTAGGGTGTGTTTACCATGCTCCAAAAGGAGAATATTTTAAAATGTGCTCTTTTGCGAAATTCAAGCGAAATTGTTTTGTTGATGCATGGCTTATCCTGTGCGACTCAGCCATTAAAATTATTTTTCCGGAGAACTTTTCGAACGGCATGGACTTCTTAATGAAAATTAGTTTTACCATTACAGTAAGTTTTTGAGTAGATGATATGAATGGATTTTTAAAAATTTCTCGGATGGTACATTTTTCGTCTCTCGAGCTAAACGTTTTTTTTTTTGCCACCGTTCGTTGTTTATTTGAAATCCTTTTGTCCTCTTTATATCACTTAATAATACCGTGAACCGCTGGCAAAATTTGTAACTTTGCGATCGGTTTTGCCTTCAAAATGATTTTAATTACTATTTTTCTTTCTTCTAACGTTCATCGCTTAATTGTACGCTGCATGTGTCATGTCATGTGGTAACTTTTTGCGCACACTTGCCCGACTTTTGATGTAAACGATTTAGCAACAGAAAATTTGTGCTATATGCGGTTAAGCATTTTAAACGACGACATACAAGAATATGTATTTTAAACAGCATTAAATGTTAATAAACGAATTCAATGCTGCAAAAAGATTTTTTTTTTAATTTGTAAAGTTTTGGTAGGTTACAAACGATTTTGGTAGGTTTTCGAGAAAATTTTGGTAGGAAAATAAATTTCTCAGTGGCAACACTGAATATAAGTATATCGAAATGATGTTGAGCAGAGGTCGGCAGAGCGCAAATATCAAATATTTTCTTACTCTCAAAAGAGAGGGAAATTACAACTTTTGCTGCTCACGCTCCAAATGATTTCTTATTTCAGGGGTTGAATTTTAGTTATGAAATGGCTTTCTATATGAAATTTTTGAACTATCACTAAAACTCGCTTGCAGATTAAGCATCGCGCATTGCCAAAAAAGTTTTCAGCGAAAAAATTTTTATTTTGGCATTGGATTTCAAACATTTTTGCAGTGCATTAACGAAATAAATAGCTCATTTTGTAGTTTTCCTATTCTCGCATATTCTCTTCGTTTGCTCGCGAGCATATGGGGTGCCGACCAGCGCTGCCACTTTGCTACTATCGTAGCAAATTTGCTACACTTAAGCAAAAAATAACACATTTGCGACTTTGCTACCCACTCTCATCAAATGTATCAATTTTGCTACATTTTTCCCATTTCCATATAATTTTGTATTATTCATATAATTTTTCTTACTTTTTCTCCTGCAATTTTTTAATTAAACACATTTTCCAATTTATTGGCAACTCTGTATCAGCACTAGCTGAATTGTGAACTAAACAAAGTTTTCATGATTTCTAATGCCAGTTACTTTTTAAAAAAATTGCTTGCTTTGCCACACAGCAGTGCATCTGCAGAGCGAATTTTTTCAGACCTCAATTTAATAAAAAATAAAAAAAGTAACTCCTACAAAATAGATACCATAGATTTTATAATAGCTGCAAAATGTTTGATCTCAAATAAGGACACTTTATGGATGCCTTAAATAGATTATAATCAGATGAATTATATGATATGTTTATGAACTATTAAGCCCAATTTCCTTGTGATCTTATCTTATCCCATATCATTGATATCAAATCAAATTTTTGTAAGAAAGAAAAAGCATGCGAACAGAACCTAATGCGCTTGGAGAATGCGAGAGTGAATAGCATACATTTGCTATCTTCATAGCATGTGATGTCCTCCCTGATATTTGATAAGATAAGATAAGATCACATGGAAATTGGGCTTTATATTTATTCTTATTTATGTGAATTGTAATTTACTAATCAGATTTATGTTAAGTACTGTTGCACTATTCTGAATTTCAATGTGATATTTTCGTTTTATAAAAAAGTTTATGTTTAGTTTACTGTTCAAGAAACGATAAATCAGCCAATTCTTGACTTATGCTACGCTGCTCGCTGTTTTGCTACGCAATTTTGCTACAAAAATTTTATCCAAAGTGGCAGCACTGGTGCCGACCACTGATATAGACTCTCTATTATAGAGCAACATCATTTCATTTTGAAGTATAATTTAACTTAACACGCGTTTACATTAGAGCGGTTCAAAATAAAAACTTTTTGATTTTTTCACGATGTGTCAGCGGATTACAGTAGCCTTATATGTCTGGACACAACCAATTACTAGGATTAAGGTTAAAACTGAAAACTGGATTAGCGCAATCTGTTTTAAGTAAACATCCCATTTTCCAAAATATTGATTTAAAAAATGGTGCAAGTTACAGACGTTATAAAATTTTCCAACAAAGTGGGTATGGTTTTCGGAAAACTATCGATCGGGGAATTCAAAATCGTGATTTGTTATTTTTCTTCTTCTTTCTTTTTTATAAAAAAATTGACAATTGACCGGACAAAAATAAACAAGTACCGATTTTCCACATTCTAGCTACAACACCTCAAATATTATCTTACCGCCGATCCCATGGTACATCATTTTAATGTATTGTTATTGTTATTGGAATGCCGTAAACTACATATCATTTTCTTATTTCGAACCCGAGATATCTGCATTTTTCTACATTAACAGAACTGACATAATTTGAATTTTTGAAAATGATAGAATCTATAGAATAGTTCAAATTATGCTAGTTCTGTTAATATAGAAAAATGCAGGTATCCCGGGTTCGAAATTAGAAAATGATATGCGGTTTACGGCATTCTTTTAAGCAAATTACAGTACATTAAAAATGATGTAACACGGGATCGGCCGCAAAAAAATATGGGGTGATATTGCTACTTTAAAGTTCAATATCGGAACTTTTTCATTTTTTTCCGGTCAATTTTCAATTTTTTTGTAAGAAAAAAAGAAGAAGAAGAAAAACTAATCTCGGATTCGAATTTTCCGATTGATAATAACTGTTTAAAATAAAGAAAAAAATTTGAACCACCTTAATATGCAAATTTGTCGACTCGAATTTGAAAAAAATCAGGTCTGTTAATTTAGAAAAATGCAGATTTTGAAATAAGATAATGATATGTGGTTTCGGCATTCTTTTAAGCAAATAACAGTACACAAAAAATGATAAACCATGGGATCGGCGGTAACATAATATTTGAGGTGTAGCAGCTAGAAAGTGGAAAATCGGTATTTTTTTACTTTTGTCCGGACAATTGTCCATTTTTTTATAAGAAAGAAAGAAGAAGAAGAAAAACAAATCATGGATTCGAATTCGCCCGAAAACCATACCTACTTTGTTGGAAATTTTATAACGTCTGTAACTTGCACCATTTTTTAAATCAATGTTTTGGAAACGGAGTTGTTTACTTAAAACAGAGGGCGCTAATCCAGTTTTCAATATTAACCTTAATCCTAGTAATGGGCTTTGTCCAGGCCTATAAGGCTATTGTAATCCGCGGACACATCGTGAAAAAATCAAAAAGTTTTTATTTTGAACCGCTCTAGTTAACATGCACAACTGCTGATAACAAATATTTTGAATTTAAATCACTTAATTTTTCCAACCATTAAAGTGATGGTTTACTGTTTTTTTAGGACAGCATTTCAACATTCTCCTCCTTTAATTTGTGTAACTTACCGTTGTGTTAGTTGGAAACACTGATGTGGCGAGTCCGATATATCCTTTTAAGACTCTGGTGTAGCAATGCTTTTCTTCTTCTTTTGGAGTGCCAAAATGTACTGTTCTGGTGATGTCAGTTGTACCGTCCCTACAATACACTTAATTATTTAGCTCTGTAAATAAATAATTTTTACAAAACGCATTATTTACGTACAAGTATTGTCCTCCAGAGTCAACTAAGTAAATTTCATCACGTGAAATTTGTACACTTGTTTCATCAGTAGGACTATAATGAGGCATTGCTGCATGCTTTCCCACTGCACTGATCGCTTCAAAACTTAAACCACGAAAGTTGTCTTGCTGTCTGAATAAGAGCACAGTGAAATATATTTGAATTAGTTCTGGACAAAATTTGAATTTTATTTTGCTTCTGACTTTAGACTTTATCAAAACTACGAAAGAAACATTCAAACGACAACAAAAAATTTCAATTCCATACTTAAAGCTAGGACCACACCAGGATTAGCTAACGCACGTTTCAACATTCAACAAAACTATGTTTACAATTGGTCACATGATAAACTCGCGTTTTTCCAATAATTATGTTGCTAAAAATTGTAATATGGCTTTGTAAGTGGTATTTAATCATTTCATTATTGATTATGGAATCATGACATATAAAATTAAACACATTTACTTAATCTAAAGCATTTCATTATATTGAAAAGAAAATTATGTTTAAAAAATGGTCTATTGCTTACGAAAAAACGATATTTTGAGTTACGTTCTTTTACTGCAATAAGAGCTGCTTTTCTCTATAGTTTGCTATCTGTGCAACTTCTTACCACTTTCTGAAGGTTTGCATTAGGATCAGCTTCTCTTTGGGATACTGTTTTGTTGTTACTGTCGGCTTACTGATCTCGCGTTTCATGAGCTACCATACTTTTTCTATTGGGCTCAGATATGGCGATTCGCCAACACAGTGGTGTTTTTATCAGCTAAAAATTTGACGGAGCGACGACTTGCAGAGTTTGGTTTGCTGGCAAGAATACCACATCGCAAGCCGAAGCTTACTTACTGGAATTATCCCGGAAGGATACAAACTTTTCAGCAGGTGATTGGAAATGGGTAAATATGAATTGTGTTAATTATTATTCTCTATTAGTGCCAAGAAAATTTAAGTCACAAAGGATATTTGTCTTTTTCCGGAAGTTTGCTTATCAGACGAATCTGTTTTCGAAGCTATGACTGATAAGTCCTACTTTGTAGGAAGAAGGCCTGGAGAAGAAACTCATCCTGACAATATTGTTTCGACACATCCCACATCCCACATCTATCATGGTATTGTCTGTGTTACATTTAAGAGTTACTGGTCGTCTACAAATTATGCAAGGTACTATGAAACCAGACCAGTACAAGAGAATCTTAGAAGAACGACTCTTGCCTCAGCTCTGTAAGTGGTGTGGTAATGGAGAGTAACCAACTTTTATGCAGGATGAACATTCTAATCATAATGCAAAAACAGTTAGCAAGTTTTTGGCTGATAAAAACTTCACTGTGTTAAACTGGTCTGACAATTCGGCAGACCTGAGCCCAATAGAAAAAGTATTAAAGCTCATCCAACGCGAGGTCAGTAAAATGGTTATAACAACAAAACAATATCCCATAAAGAATCTGATTGACTTTGGGCATCGTAATGCAAGCCTTCAGAAAGTGGTAAAAAGTTCCGCAGATAGCACACCCAGCATAGCATATCAGCTCTCCTTGCAGCAATAGGACATAACACAAAATATCGATGTTTCGTAAGCAATAGACCATTTTTTAAAGTATTTTTTTTAATATACTAAAATGTTTTAGATCAAGTAAATGTGCTTCATTTGATACGTCATGATTCCATAATCTTATATCGACTTTAGCTGTTATTCCTTGTTGTAACAGAAGTGTCATTTGACTTTTTACGTTTGCAAACAATTAAAATTGCACCACGATTATTAACAAGAGGACTAAAAGGTTGACCCACATTGCCAGAATAGCCCAAAATACCCAACCTTGCTCTTGTTTTTATATCAAAAATTAAATTTATTTTTTCTCATTTATTTTTTTAAGGTATATTCATATAATGGCATTTACAATTTCAAATAATATTGTATTAAAGTTGATATAGTGAAAATAGCAAAGGGATTGAGCTGTTAAAGATGAAAAACAAAAGCTATACATGCGCAGAGATCTCAGATTTTTTCAACATATACATATATGTACGAGTATATCTACATATGTATGTATGTATATGTGTACAACAGAAAATTGGAGAAAAAATTTAAGAAACAATATTTTAATTAAGAAAAAAGTGTATTTTCTTAATTTCTTTACACAAATTTCGAAATCGCCACTCCGAGTGGTCGAACCTTCCTGAGGGGGGCGCTGTGTATGGAATATTATTGTAATATAATTATTTCTGATGTTTCTTATAAAAAAAGAGATCCCATATCAGGATATTATACTAAAAACGACGAAAAAGCTTCCTAGTTTTAAGTAAATTTATTGCTTGAATTAGCAGATTTCGAAAAATTAAATACTTAACTTCCTTTATTTGAAGAAATTGGCATGCTTCAGGACTGAATTTTATCTGTCAACTACTAAAGCTTATCATTACGTATAGATTGAACAAACTTATTTTTATTTATAACTTACTAAAACTTTATGTAAAGAACGAATTTATTTAAAGAGACTCTTCTCTTTGCACAGATATTTTACAGACATGCCGCGATTTTTAGGGATAAAGGACAAAAACGGTTTACTCTAAATTTTTTGTTATTATCTCGCTTTCAATTAGTTGGATACTAAATTAACCTTTAAATATTGTAATAAACACGATTTTCGAAAAATGAACTGTCCCTACTGCCTATTTTACTAAAAAATGGATACATAGTATTTTCATATGCATGTACATTGGATATGTTCTAGAATTTTTCGTGAACGCATAAAATCCGAAAAATCACTCATTTTCGAGTATACATATCGCACACATTTAGCTAAAGAGGCACAACTCAAAATTTTCAAATTTTCAGAAAACGTAAAAAACTGTTTTGAGCTTGTGAACTATTTTTTATAAATAAAGTGTGAATTATTTAGATGCAGGTACTAATAGGATATGGTTGGAAGCCACGTCACTATCACAACAGCTTGAACTCTCCGACACTAAAAATATGACACTTTTGCATATTGTAGCATAATTTCTATTGCAACATGAAGAAAGACAAAACTGTTTTTTGACACCAAAGTACAGCAAAAAACGAGCTAATCTATTTTGTGCTGACAGATATGTGTATGATGAACAGTTTTAACAAGTAAACTCGAAAATGGGAAATTTTGAGTTGTGCCTCTTTAGCTAAATGTGTGCGATATATCCTCAAACAAAAATTTAATTTTTGTCTTGGTTTGAGATTAGTGGTTTGTTTATAAAATACTTTGAAACTTTTTGGACCAAAAATTAAATTTAATTTTTTCAAGCGATTTTCATGTAGTGGCATAGGCAATTTCAAATAATGTCTGATAAAGTGAATAGAGTGAAATTAGGAAATGATTTGAGCCATTAAACAAGAAAAACAAAAGGCCTTTTTGAGTAAAGATCATAAGCTTTCTCCTAATATATGTACAGGCTTAAGTAATAGCGGTAACATTTTCTTCAATACTCCCCTGGGTTGCCAAGTTGAAATCAATGCGTTGAATTTAATGAATTAAATAATATTTTTTTTTATTTCAAATTATAAAAAGTAATTTTTTTTTTTTTTGAGATAAGTTTATGACTTGTTTTTTTTTTAGTCGCCAATGTAAAAATATACTTTTTGTGTACAACAGGAAAATTAAAAAAAAAATTAAAAAAATATAATTTTAATTGACAAAAAAAAAAATTAATTTTTTTAATTTTTTACTCAAATTTCATAAAGGTAGCAACCCTAGAAGTTTTTTTGATTGAGGATATACTCGAAAATTAGTAAATTTAAATGACAACAAAAAATCAATTTGCTTAATTTTTTACTTAAATTTCAAAAAACTTAAATTTTAGAATTTATCGAAAATGAGTAAATTGTCGGACTTAAGATATTTTGAACATGTCTAATGTACATACAGGGTGTCCCATAAATAGTGGAGAACCTTCTTACAGCATATCGGCAACCCCAAGGCGAATCAGAAATAGTAATATCTATGAATAAAAACATTATATAAATGAATGTCTTCTTTAAACATTTTATTTACATAATATACATAAATAGTTATGCTCTCAGATGTGAAAAGTTGCATATTTGTACCTAGGATACATCAGAATCATGATTTACATTTTATAAGATATGACAATATTTTAAGGCGCGTGCCACATTCTGTGCCCACACTACAGATAGACGATGAAATAAGGTGGCCCACAAGATCATAAAATTATTTAACATATTGACGGTTAGGGCAGCTCTGCCGTACTAAGCGAAAAAGACGTATCTCAAAAAAATTCATTTCGAGATAATTGATGTTTTGTTTATGTCCATTTGTTGAAATACCTGTAAAATTGAGATAGAGGAAATTTTCTTAGTAGATTTTTTGTATGATTGAACTAAGATGCCGACATTTGGAGTATTTCATTAGACGCGTAATTTCTTAAGCAATTCGATGCCATACGAATCTCGAATATTTTTTTTTTTTGAGATACGTCTTTTTCGCTTAGTACGGCAGAGCTGTTGTTGTAAACACGACGTCATTGCAAGTTCGCACATTATTTCTTAATAAAATTCGAAATTGACCTGATTTTGTTTGAAATTTAAGTTCCATATAAACTGCCCCTTTGCCACTAAAATAGCAATATCTTTGTAACCATAAGCGTTAGAATTTGTATTGAATATGTAATTTTTAAGAAAGTTTGCCACCCAGCTTGTCATATATTTTGTGAACACCACATAGCTTAAAGTTTGAAAAAAATAAGATTTTAGGTTCAACATTAGTTTTTCAAGAAAAGCAAAAAGGCCGATTTTCTCGAAAACGCTCTGACTTTTACTAAACATGATATTACTTTTGATGAACAGCCTTGGAGTTGTCCATCTGCTGTTAGAAGGTTATCCACTATTACTGGGACACCCTGTATATTATATTTTAAATTATTACACTTACGCTCTGAATTGAGCAAGCCTTAAGGCTCCTGAAAGCTCAGTAACGTTTTCTTTGTCGATGGTGGAGTTTAACCAATGAAGGTACTGAATCAAAGCCAAACCATCGCGAATATGTGCTTTTTCCATATTCTTGACCTCAATATCATTTTTCACAGCTTTCATTGCGGCCACTACATTTTTCTGCACACGCCTAGCCGCAGGAATCAACTCTACTATGGCGCGACTCGCACTTATGGATGTTACAATTTTCGTCTGTGTAAAGTTAACCTAAGAAAAAATATAAAACAAAAATTTAGAAATCCTTGCGGTCCCTTCGTCAACATAGCAACTCAGTTCATGTCTACTTACGATGTTCCTAATACCATCTAATATTTCATCGTAGTTCCGCACTATTAAATTAACGTTTTCGGCGTCCAAATGTTTCACTGTCTCCTCTGTTACTTTACTCTTATCGACAAAGAAATACGAGTTGCTCGGGGACAATATAACGTAACTGAAAAATACAGGATTGTATATGATGTCGGATCCTCTTAAGTTTAAAAGCCCTGCAAAGATATTCATAAATAATTTCCTGTTTATTTTTGTAATTTTTCTTTGTTTATTTTGTTTTGTTTTGACATTCAATTCAATTTTCTTGTTTATTCATTTTTTTACTGAATTTTATATTGAATTTCTTTTTTGTGCGAACTGCTTTTGTTCTTCTTTCCATGTTGTATAATAATCCAAGTTTGCACTGCTTTCCGACCGTCATTCTTCTTGTAGCTTTCCGTTTCAGACAAAAACCAGAAAACACCGTTCAAACTCAAAAGATTGGTAACGGTGATGGAGGTTCGACAGTGGGTGCGGGAGATGAAGTTTGAGATTGGCATATGGAACGATGGGTAGTGGTAACTGTGAATCGACCTTCAGGATGAATGCACGTCAGGATGGTTGGTTGGTAGGTATTCTTTTAGTGGCTTAGTTTCATGCAGTAACAAAAAAAGCGCCAATATCAAGAGTAAAACAGTTCGTTGCTAGATAGAGATGCCAACTGGTTCGGAAACCAATGAAAAATTTAATTACAAATAACTTTTGCGTTCAAGTGCATTATAGGTAAAAAAAGCGTCTGTCATTGAATATATTTGATCTAGAAACTTTTTGTCCTGCTAAATCCGAACATGTTTCCCATTTATTCCTGTCCGTTCTTTTTGTCGAGACTTATGAGTCTAGAAATATCCAATACTCCATTTTGACCTACATAATACACTCATTTTTCTATAGGACCGATATAAGTAAATTAAGAAATGGCAGAAAACAGCTGAATTCCAACTATACCCTTCCCCGTTCATTTTTTAGAATGGTAGACGCTGTTGTGTATTAAAGTATACAGTAATCCCCGCTTAATTAAACATTCCAAAATGCTCGCACTTTTGCTCAATTAACCGGGAGATTCAATTATCAAAATCCCGCTTAATTACACTAAAATCTAATTAAAGAAATCCCGCTTAGTTGCACTATTGTTCAATAAGAAAAATATCACTTAATTGAACTTTTATTTAGTTAAGCATAACAGCTTCATACTTCCATTGGTAAAGAAAACTATTTATTTTCGTCAAAAAAATAAAACTTCAGTTCCTAACAAAAACAAAAAAAAAATAAATTTTAAAATATACATAATATAAAAAACATTTGATAACAGAAAATAAGGTACATAGTACGTCCATTATTTGAAAATTCGTAAAAATTTTTGATAATTTGTGCCATTTTTTACTATTTCTTGTTCCTGTACAAAAAAAAATGCAAAAGAGTGTGACAATAATAAATCTAGTCCCTACCAAATGTTGCTATTTTCTGCTCTCTTAGTGTAGTAGTAATTTTTAAGGTTATGCTTTGGCAGTAAATGTGAAATATTTTCAACCAACAAAATAAATAATAGCAAAAGTGTTGATATCAAAAATAAAATAAAGTTGAGTTTGAAAATTGAAAAATTATGAGTGTGCTTATGACGATTTTTTTAGAAGTTGTAACTTTTCACTTAAACGTATTCCTGTAGATTTCTTTTTTGCTTATTCTCACAAATTGCGGGTTTCTGCTCCAAAAGTTTCGGAACAGAACTAGTACATATGTATGTAATTCATTTAAATTTTTGTTTTTTAATTCTACATCTCGAATGTGGGACTCATGTTTTCCTTTCGAAGAAGCTCGTTATTATTGTCTGTTTTGCACATTCTATCTTTTGAGAGACAACGAGAGTGCACCTTTGCTCTAATTCTTTGGAAAATGTGTCTTCATTGAGAAAATGCAGCTACTAAGGTTCAATCGCTGATAGAAGCTTTTTCGCTGGAATGAGCTTATTAGAAACTTCTTCCCCATCTAAATCTGATTGATTCGAGGTCAAATTTGCTATAACGGTCTCTGCAATTTCCTTATCGGTCAAGAGTCCATAGCATGGTTCGCCAAAAACAGCTGTTTGACACATCAAAACAAATGTGTAGCCAATTATTATTTTTATTGGCATTTTTGAATGATGCCACTTTTTTTAAGAAATATAAGTTTATAAGAATTTTTATATCACCGGGAAATTCAAATAAGCGGGATTTAATTAAACGGGAAAAACGCTGTACATTTCTTATGGGAATTTAATAATGACATAACGCTTCGGACATTTAAAAGGGAAATTCAACTAAGCGGGGACTACTGTATATGGTTAACTACATGAGTGTTAGATTTCATTAGGTTCCTAATTTTTCCTTATCCATTTGCTTTTTAATGTACAAATAATGTTATTTTTAGCCAAACGTGAAGCAATTTATTTTGTACGGCTGTGAAACATTGCGAAAATCAAGAAAAACGCAGACTTCACACACAAGAGATAATAATGATGTCTTGATTTTTGTTATTTTGATATCGTTACAGAAGGAAATCTAATGCTATTACCAGAATAATAATTTTCTGACTTTGTACAAATTTTTTCTTGGAAACGGCAAACTTCTAACTTCAGGCAAGTCAGTTTATTTTTGCCTCTGAGATTTATTAGTGATAGTCTCATCTTCGAGAAATTTCATTGAAACAATTTAAAAAAAAACTTCTAGGGCTGTTACTAGAGTTGCAAAATTTTAATTTTTCGGAATTTGAGTAAAAAATTAAGAAAATTACATTTATTTTTTATTGAATTTGTTTTTTTTTTATTTTGCGGATGTACACTGAATCACGATTCACTTCAAGCAAGATCAATATCGATAAAACTGTCAACCAAATCTGACAATGCACAATTATTATATATGTAGTGTGCGGAGAATCCAAATACATAATCCGCAAAATTGGAGCTGCTCACTTACTCGTTTTATGGTCATTTTAAGGTTAACGGTTCGTTTTAAGCAAGATCAAGATCGGTAAAAATTGTCAGCTAAATATGACAATGCACAATTACTATTTAGTGTTCGGAGATTCCAAAAACAAGATCCGTAAAATTGTACGTGGTCATTTACTCCTTTATGGCCATTTTAAGGTAAACGCTTTTACCGATAATTTTTATAAAATTATGAAGCGAACCGTGTATAGTTTTTGATGCTTTTAAGATCAAGTGAAATTTGAAAATATGCTATGATAATTGTTTTTATGTATTTTGAGTCGCTTAACACGAAACAGTCACTAATTTTTGCAAATATGCAAATGTTTTTGAGTTATTCACCATTTTTTATGGAAAAAAGTTGATTCAAAAAAACAATTTTTTTTATCGGCCGAAAAACTAGTGAAAAAAAGAATTTTTTTATTATCTTTTGTAAGCTTCAAAAGTATTTTTTTATTATCTTTTGTAAGCTTCAAAAGTATTTTTGACTACAAAGCCCATAAAGTAAAAAATAATTGAAAATATTAAAAAAAAACATAATTCTTTTAGGCCTTAAACCTGGTGAAAAATAATTTTAATTATAATGATGAATAACATAACATACACAAACATTTTTTTATTTTTTTTTTTTCTTTGTTGTCTTTGTAGTCAAAACTACTTTTAAAGCTTACAAAAGATAGTAAAAAAATTCTTTTTTTCACTAGTTTTTCGGCCGATAAAACAATTTTTTTTGTATAGACTTTTTTAATTTTGAAAGTGGGTGGTAACTAAGGGAGATATGTTTTTTTTATAGCAACATAAATTCATAAAAAACACTCTTAAGCGACGCTTAAAATCAACAAGTATGCCTATTTGCTCGCCTTATTGTTGACTGCCGAACTTGAACCTAATTAACTGACGAAGTGCTTGCTTCACGAAAAAAATGCAAGGAGCTTTTTTATAGAAAATTTTAAGGCTACGTCCCGTTTATGTAACATTTTTTTTCACGAGATAAAATATAAAAATATAATATTAGTAATAAAAACAATAACATTAAAATAAAGCTTTCCTTTTTATTGAAAAATTATATACATATGCATAATTTTTTTAAAATGATTTACTTATCCACATATGACTTTTTTTAATAAATAAAAAGGTGCAAAAAACAAAAAAAAAAAGCATATTTTCATAATCTATAATATAAAAATGAATCGCAAAATGTGTTGGTAAGCGCATAACTCAACAACGCCTGGACCAATTTGGCCAAATCTTTTTTTAAAATGTTCGTTGAAGTTCAAGGATGGTTTTTACGGCGAGAAAAATTAGGGGGCATATTTAGGGTGGCCCTCAAACATAAATATTTTTGAAATAGCATTTTCACGAAGACCGATAAATCGATTCACATGGAATTTACACCACGTAGCTTTTATATTAAAAGACATGGTTTAGTCTATGAGACATTTATATAGGCTACATATTTAGGGTGGCCCTCATACAAAAATATTTTTAAAATAGCATTTTCCCAAAGACCACTGCATCGATTCACATGGAATTTACACCTCGTAGCTTTCATATTAAGGGACATGGTTTGGTCTATGAAATTTCTATTTAAGGCGCATACTTAGGGTGGCCCTCAAACAAAAATATTTTTAAAATAGCATTTTCACGAAGACCGATGAATCGATTCACACCGAATTTACACCACGTAGCTTTTATATTAAGAGGCATAGTTTTGATTACAAAACTTTTATTTAGGCTGCATATTTAGGGTGGCCCTTACACAAAATATTTTTAAAATAGCATTTTCACAATGACCAGTCCATCGTTTAACATAGAGTTTAGACCACGTGCCTTTTATATTAAGAAACATAGTAAAGTTCATAAAACTTTTATTTAAGGTGCATATTTAGGGTGGCCTTCATGCAAAAATATTTTTAAAATATCATTTTCACAAAAACCACTACATCGATTCACATGGAATTTACACCACGTGTCTTTTATATTAAGAGACACTGTTTGGCCTATAAAATTTTTATTTAGGGTGGCCCTCATACAAATATATTTAAAAAAAAATCATTTTCACTATGACCGGTTAATCAATTCATACCGAATTTACACCACGTAACTTTTATGTTAAGATGCATAGTTAAGCCTACAAAACTTTTATTTAGAGTGGCCCTCATACAAAAATATTTTTGAAATAGCATTTTTACAAAGACCACTGCATCGATTCACATGGAAGTTACAACAAGTATCTTTTATATAAGGAGGCACAGCTAAGACCGTGCAGTACCACGCTTTCCATATAAGAAAATACCAAAATTGGTGATGCAGATGAATGAGTACGGGAAAAAAGAAGTTTCAATGAGAAAATTCGAATAAAACAACATTTTGTATATATCAGCAATTATTAGATGCAGATGATTGAGACTTGGTAATAATATAAAACGCAAAAACTATAATAAATTAAACTCATCGCACCACCTAGCAGTAAGGTACTTTATGTAAAAGAGTAGGGACAGAAGTTGATTTCGCTTTAAAAATGGGCTGATTCGCTTTAACATTCCATAGCATGAGTTCATACAGCTTCGCGCCACCTACCGGTAAGGGCAGAACAACGTCTGCCGGGATAGCTAGTACAAGTTAAAAAAACTCAAAAGCTTGATTAATATTAAAAGAAAAATTAAGAATTCTATGAAACTAAGAAAAATTTACACATGGGTCATTCCATCTATGTATAATTTGCCTATTTATACCCTGACGTGTTTTAAATTGGCTGTAAATTTTTTGAGTGGTTAAGGCATTATCTAATATGTATATAGAAAAATATTATATCAAACTTTTCCGACCAATAGTTTTGATAAAAAAATTAATTTCTTAACTCTGTTCAGAGCCGCTCGTAAATAACACAAAAACTTTAATGATAAATATAAACAAACACAATTCAAATTCGCTTTCATATTATTTTTAGGTAGCTGTGTACTAGTAGATGACAAAAAAACTGCAATTTTGGGAAAATTAACGCCTAAGCGTTATATATACACTGAAAGAAAAAAAAAATTACGTTTCAGGAAAACATCGATTTCTCAAATACTCCAAAATCGATTTCAGCTTTTTTAGACTCAAAATATTCAGAACATATAGCAGTACCATCATTTAAACTTTCATTCATGTTTTTGCACCCTATTTGATTTGACAAGCATTTTAGTAAAGATTTATGAAACTTAAAAATAATATTTGGATATTCCATTGATACTTTTGTTAATTTTTCAATGTTTTTTTGCAATTTTTATAATGCTTTCAAGCTTTCAAAGTCTTTAGCTTTTTTGAATTTTTAAAAGTTTTTCAATTTTTTTAAGTTTTCTATTTTTTTGAAAATTTCAAAAATTTATGATATATTAAAAATTTAAAAATGGAAAAATTTCAAAAAAAAGTTGAAAAGGTAAGTTTTTCAATTTATGCCAATTTTTGAAATTTTTAATATTTCATAAATTTTTGAAACTTTCAAAAAAATAGAAAACTTAAAAAAATTTAAAAACTTTTAAAAATTGAAAAAGCTGAAGACTTTGAAAGCTTGAAAGTATTATAAAAATTACAAAAAAACATCGAACAATTAACAAAAGTATCAATGGAATATCCAAATTTTATTTTGAAACTTCATAAATCTTTACTAAAATGCTTGTCAAATCAAATAGGGTGCAAAAACATAAATTAAAGTTTTAGGGATGGTACTCCTATATGTTCTGAACATTTTGAGAAACTTAACTTTTCTCAATTTATGCCAATTTTTTAAAATTTTTCCATTTTTAAAATTTTTAATATTTCTTAAATTTTAGAAATTTTGAAAAAATAGAAAACTTAAAAAAATTTAAAAACTTTTAAAAATTGAAAAAGCTGAAAAATTTGAAAGCTTGAAAGTATTATAAAAATTACAAAAAACATCGAAAAATTAACAAAAGTATCAATGGAATATCCAAATTTTATTTTAAAGTTCCATAAATCTTTACTAAAATGCTTGTCAAATCAAATAGGAAGCAAAAACATAAATGAAAGTTTAAGGGATGGTACTCCTATTTGTTCTAAACAAAGTCTAAAAAAGCTTAAATCGATTTTGGAGTATTTGAGAAATCGATGTTTTCCTGAAACGTAATTTTTTTTTCTTTCAGTGTATATATAACGCTTAGGCATTAATTTTTCCAGAATTTGAGTTTTTTTGTCATCTACTAGTACACAGCTACATAAAAATAATATGAAAGCGAATTTGAATTGTGTTTGTTTGTTTATATTCATCATTAAAGTTTTTGTGTTATTTACGAGCGGCTCTGAATAGAGTTAAGAAATTAATTTTTTTATCAAAACTGTTGGTCGGAAAAGTTCGATATAATATTTTTCTATATATTAGATAATGCCTTAACCACTCTAAAAATTTTCAGCCAATTTAAAACACTTCAGGGTATAAATAGGCAAATTATAGATGGAATGACCCATATACAACTACGAAAGATATACCAAGTGATACACTTAAAAGTTTACTTACTTATGTACATATATACTATCAAATTATACCCCATTTGTTGAGATCTGATTAAAGGCTTGCAACTCATAGTAATTTTTAGAAAATTCATCTGAAACTACCAGATCTAGGCGGAAATGGTACTTAAAATAACCTCCTTTTTTATTAGATAAACCTTTTTTTAGAGGAAACATAAGAAATTCGAAGCGTTTACCTGCTCCAAAGTTTTTACCAGATAAATTGCTTTTGAGATTTATAAGTTCTTATCTGTTTGTGAACAAATGTTGTGGCAACAACAACAAATGAGCGTTACTTTTCACCACGAAATCGGACATAAGCTCTGTCCACGCCGTTTACAGGTTTGAGCTAGGAAGCTAAAATTGTGTGACATTTATTTTTAAGTTCCGTACTAAGACATAGGTGAAAAAATGAAAAAGTCTGCAAAATTTTCAGAATAAAGACCCTAACACATACAATTTTAGCTCATTTAATAATACACGGTCGAAAAAATCAGTATAAATTTTTATACGAATATCAGTTTAAGGGTCGTTTTATATGAATTTAGGTATAAATTTAATAACTTTTCAACATATAAAAACCAGCTATGCGGCCAGTTGTTTATGCTCAATTTTGTCTAATAAATCATCAACATTCTAGCCGAGCTAGCTAACGAACGAGGTCGAATTCAAACTATTCTAGAAATGAAGCAGGTTTAAATCTCTACCCTGTTCTGTTATTCAAATCATTTTATAAATAAAAATTGTAAATAAAATTAAATTAAAAAGAAGTATCTGTTCCCGGACTCGAACCCATGAATTCTGCGTCCCAGTCAAACGTTCTAACAACCGACATAAATATACATTTTTTTTACTATTGTTAAAATTAAATATAAACTCTTATTATAAAATAGAATTTATACGTCAACCTATTCTATACTTTTTAATATAGAAACATATATGATATTCATATAAAATTTTATAACTGCGGAAATTATAAAATCTATACGATTTTTTTATGGATTTATATGAATAACTAAAAGTTATTAATTTTATACTGATATTTTCAACCGTGTAGGAGATAAATTAGCGATGAATTGATAAGGTGCATGCATCAACTCATCAGCAAAATATGGCTAGCGGAAAGCATGCCCGACGATTGGAATCTCAGCATGCTTTGTCCTGTAATAAAGAAAGGAGACCCAACAATCTGCGCCAACTACAGGGGTATCAGTCTTATTTCCATCGCATATAAGATCCTCTCGAGCGTATTGCGTGAAAGATTGAAGCCGTACACAGAAACGCTGATCGGATCCTATCAGTGTGGCTTTAGACCTGGTAAGTCCACCATAGACCAGATTTTTACACTGCGCCAAATCCTGGAGAAAACCCATGAATATCAAATCCACACTCACCATCTCTTCGTCGATTATAAAGCTGCGTTCGATAGCCCAGTGCGGGATTGCCTATACGCAACAATGTCTGAGTTCGGTATACCTGCAAAGTTGATAAGGCTCTGCAGGATGTAGGGAGTATAGGTAGGGAATGACCTCTCCGGAACTTTTAATACCGAGCGAGGATTCAGTCAAGGCGACCCGCTCTCTTGCGATCTCTTCAATTTCATTATGGAGGGGATCGTACGAAAAGCCATGTGCATCATAATGGCACCATTTTCTTCAAAGGTGTTCAGCTCCTTGCGTACGCTGATGATATTGATATTATCGGTCGGAGTAAGAGAGATGTTACTGCTGCTTTCACTGCTATTGAAAAGGAATCAGCCAAAGTGGGTTTGACGGTAAACGAGGGCAAGACGAAATACATGATGTCTACTAACAACAACAAGAGAGCACGGGATCTAGACTCTCATGTTACAGCGGGCAACTGTAAATTAGAAGTTGTCAAGGAATTCATTTACCTTGGCACTGCCGTAACCAGCAACAATGATGTCAGTCTGGAGATTAAGCGGAGAATAACAATTGCTAATAGGTGCTACTACGGTCTCAGTAAGCAATTACGTTGCAGAGCTCTCTCTCGATCTACAAAGCTAACACTCTACAAGACGCTCATTCTACCTGTGCTTCTTTATGGCGCTGAGGCATGGGTGGTTTCGACAACAGACGCAGCCGCTCTTGGGGTGTTCGAGAGGAAAGTTCTCCGCAAAATCTTTGGTCCTGTTCGAGTTGGCGACGACTATCGCATTCGAATGAACCCCGAGCTGTATGAGCTCTACGCCGACATTGACATAGTTAAGCGTATAACAATACAGCGACTACGCTGGCTGGGTCATGTCCATCGTATGGATAAAGAAGCTCCAGCGAAAAATGTATTCGAAGGGAAGGTCCCCGGTCAACGAAGAAGAGGGAGACCATGCCTCCGGTAGATAGACCAAGCTGAGGAAGCCCTAACCGCGCTTGGCTTTAACGATTGGAGAAGACGCGCGCAAAACAGAGGCGCCTAGCGAGAGCTAATGAGGTCGGCCGTAACCTGACAACGGGTTGTTATGGCCATCTAAGTAAGTAAGTAAGATAAATTAGTAGTAGATAAGAAGAAAAAAATCATCAGCTCCTACATCACAAAGTCCTTTTCGGGCCTCTTTGATATCGACATGTTCAGTACGATGAGCAAAAAAACAAATAGTATTATATGCTCCCCAAACATAAAGTTTTAAAATTTCATTGCATAAAAAGTGCCACATCGACAATGGGCACACTTTTTTCTAATTCTAGTTTAAGTCACCAAATATCGTTCGGAGATCTGTAATACATATTTACTTTAATAGATAACATATCAATCTTAAAATCTCGGATAAAAAAAAATCAATTAAGAAATGAAAATATAAAAAAGTAACTATTAAAAACTCTTGGACGCCACTTTGAACTACGATTAAAAATTATCTACTTTAGAACTTCAGGGCTGACAACTGAAATGTGCCATTCATTTCATATGGTTCTTTCACTGGGAAGGAGATTTTCTGTGTTTTTGTTCGAAATTTGAAGGAATTAAAGAGCGGAACTTTTTTTCGTAATCAGCAGAAAAACAGTTTTTGAAAAAGTTTTAAATTTCTAGGAAAAAGACCCTTACGAGTCTTAAGCCCAATTTCCATGTGATCTTATCTTATCTTATTCCATATCAGGGATATCAAATCAAATTTTTGTAAGAAAAAGCATGCGAACAGAACCTAATGCGCTTGGAGAATGCGAGAGTGAATAGCATACATTTGCTATCTTCATTGCATGTGATGTCCTCCCTGATATTTGATAAGATAAGATAAGATAAGATAAGATAAGATAAGATAAGATAAGATAAGATAAGATAAGATAAGATAAGATAAGATAAGATAAGATAAGATAAGATAAGATAAGATAAGATAAGATAAGATAAGATAAGATAAGATAAGATAAGATAAGATAAGATAAGATAAGATAAGATAAGATAAGATAAGATAAGATAAGATAAGATAAGATAAGATAAGATAAGATAAGATAAGATAAGATAAGATAAGATAAGATAAGATAAGATAAGATAAGATAAGATAAGATAAGATAAGATAAGATAAGATAAGATAAGATAAGATAAGATAAGATAAGATAAGATAAGATAAGATAAGATAAGATAAGATAAGATAAGATAAGATAAGATAAGATAAGATAAGATAAGATAAGATAAGATAAGATAAGATAAGATAAGATAAGATAAGATAAGATAAGATAAGATAAGATAAGATAAGATAAGATAAGATAAGATAAGATAAGATAAGATAAGATAAGATAAGATAAGATAAGATAAGATAAGATAAGATAAGATAAGATAAGATAAGATAAGATAAGATAAGATAAGATAAGATAAGATAAGATAAGATAAGATAAGATAAGATAAGATAAGATAAGATAAGATAAGATAAGATAAGATAAGATAAGATAAGATAAGATAAGATAAGATAAGATAAGATAAGATAAGATAAGATAAGATAAGATAAGATAAGATAAGATAAGATAAGATAAGATAAGATAAGATAAGATAAGATAAGATAAGATAAGATAAGATAAGATAAGATAAGATAAGATAAGATAAGATAAGATAAGATAAGATAAGATAAGATAAGATAAGATAAGATAATTTAAGATAAGATAAGATAAGATAAGATAAGATAAGATAAGATAAGATAAGATAAGATAAGATAAGATCACATGAAAATTGGGCTTTAAACTCCGATTCCTTTAGTTCTTACTCAACCAAATTTCATAAATGTCCAAGGCTTTAAGCCGCGTTTTCATGTTATCTTTCTTGATCTTCTACTATCAAATTTTTGCAAGAAAGAAAAAGCATGAGAGCTGAACCTAATGTGCTTGGAGAATGCGAGAGTGAATAGGCATACATTTGCTATTTTTATAGCATGTGATATTCTCTGTGATATGGGATAGTAGAAGATCAAGAAAGATGGCATGAAAACGCAGCTTAATAGTTTGTATATTAACAAGAGCGAGCGAATCTGCTACATATAGTCACAGAGTGTAAGTGTCAGCAAAAACATGAAACTGAGAAAACAGCGTTTTAAAGTTATTTACAGGCCTGTCGCGAAAAACGGTACGTTTTCATTTCGAAAACTTTTTGAATCAATTTGTCTTCGAAGTCAAATTCAAGTGGATTTGCAGTATTTTTGATGTAGTTTACGTTTCAATGTATAAGTGAAAACTTTTTGTATTGAATCAGCTGATCATATTAAGGATCAAAAAAAAAGAAGTGCAGCAAAATAATTTGTATTCAAAATGAGTATTGCATTCACCGCTGCAATTGCAATGCAATTAAATAAGGAAAAAAAGGATATCAATATCAAAAGACGTTGTTTAAGGGATTATTCAGATCCACTAAGTTGCTCTGATACATCGTGAGTATGTGAACAAATAGAGGGAATTAGTATTTAACTGATAGATATTTTAGTTTCACCAACTATTACCGCATAAACAAAGAAGCATTTAAAATGATCTTGGACGAAATTCACTTGTTCGTAAATGGGTCATCTATTCCAGTTCCACTGCAACTAGCTGCAACCCTTAGATACTTTGCAGTAGGCGGCTATCAAATGACTATTGCTAAGGACTTCGATATTGCATTTGGGCGAAGTACCTTTTCCGAAATATTTTCAAGGATGCTACCATTATTGGAGGCAAAAATTTGTGCAAGGTGGATAAAGCTTGCAATGACAAATCAAGAAGAGCAACAGTCTCATAATTTTTTCAACGAAAAGTTTCGTTTACCTGGCGTTATAGGCTGTGTGGATGGCACTCACATCCGAATATTAAAGCCTAAAGCAGACGCGTCCTTGTATTTTAATCGGAAAGGATATTTTAGTATCAACGCAATGGTCGTAAGTGATTCGTCAAAACTTTAACTCATGCATTACATACTCTACATAATTTCCAGATTTGTGACCATAAAATGGTTATAAGAGGCATAGACGGTCGTAGACCAGGTTCCAGCCACGATTCTCTCATTTGGAACTTAAGCAATTTGCGAACATACTTCGTGGAAAAATACAATGGCGGACAACACGGGTTGAGGCTTTTGGGAGACTCAGGATACGCTTTGGAACCCTTTTTGCTAACGCCTTATAGAAATCCGTCTCCAAATTCTATTCAACATCGCTTTAACAAAATGCACACAAAGGCAGATTAACAACAACGTTACAAAGATGCCACTTTATTTGAAAAAACTTTCATTCAATTATCTTAATTCGCATAAAATTCATTTCAGATGTATCTTGCAATTGAAACATACATATTATTATTGTATAATGTTTTAAATTTTATATTTTAATCGATTTTCAACACATTTATACTAAAAACTGCACTGAAATTAAAAAGATTTTCGTTAAAATAGGCTGGCAGCTTGTTTTCGAACTACTACTACTTCACCAGAGATACCTTAATATAACGTCCCTGATTCCACACATTCAGCTTAACAGCTGATTTCGAAAATATAAAATTGACGACTTTTGCTTGCCTCAGAATAAAAAATGTGAACAGATAACAATTATTTGTTTTTACGATATATTTGATCTTTTCTTAAGAATCTTGTGAAATATTAGTGTTTTTAGACAGAAAATATTTCAAAGATTTTTTCTTGATCATTTTATTTGGAGTTAAATCCTTTGATAATAAAATATAACAAAAACGTCTAACAAAAGTTCGACAATCGACTACAACTTTTTAAAACGGTTCAAATCTACCTCGATTTCACTTTGTCGTATAAGTGAAATTCGCGACAGGCCTGTTAGTCTGCGATTTGTGATTTAAGGATTATTAATGTTTATTTTTTATTATTATTTCTAATTACCTAAACGGTGTTTGAAAAAAATTTATTGAAACTTACGTTTGATTTTTTTGTATTTAAAATTATTCTGATTTGTATAAGTTAGGACATTTGCATTCTGAAACTCCACGTAAATGGTATATTACGTTTGATCCAAAATACACAAAAAGTCTTCTTTTTTTATTCGTGAACATGTTTGATGGGAGGGGTAGGAAAACGGGTACGCAGAAAAATCTATTCTAAAATGTTTGGCTGAACCGTTACGGCACGCGTAGTGCTAACGTTCACGGCACGCTCATGCTAGTGTTATATTTTAGACCAAAACTTCTAAACTAGCCGATTTTGACAAACAAAGTATCGTTGTTTTCATATTATCAAGAAGAGTATAATAAAGATTTTAATACTTCAAAAATCTGTTCACAGAGGGCGCTGTATGCAAAAAATAAAATATAATAATTATAATTATATAAGTCACTTAATTGAATAAGTCATAAGTCGCAGCTCCTAAAATACTAAGTCGATATTGACGACCGAAGATTTTATATTTTTGTTTTACTAAGAGGACTAAAATGAGGGTACTTAAGTTTCAAAAATGGGTTCATAGATTTTTTAAGTTTTGAAACGATGAAAAAAAAATAGATAAATAACGTCGAAAATGGAATCAAAAAGTCCTTTTGAGAGTTTTTATTTTCCTAATATATGTATGGCCAAACGAATTTCTTCCAAAATTTAGATTCGACCTCTTCACATCAATTGGTGCAATAATTTTTTTTTTTTCATCAAATGAGGCCTAAACAGATATAAGAAAGTACCATTCGTACTTCAAATTCCATTTTCGGCCTTTTTGCAACGATTGGAAATTTTTTGTTTTGAAACAGGCCAAATCACTGCCGGGGATACCTTTTCCCCTCTCTTTCTAAAGTACATTCTCACTTTTAACCTAAGAGCGATTGTTTACTATTTAATGTTACTTCAAAGGCAAAAAAAGCAGTTAGGACATTTACACTCCGAGATTTTATTCTAAAAGCTGCAGTTAGGACATAACGAAAACTGAGATCTTTGGAACGGGAAGAGGTAGCCTAATTTCAATAATACCAAACGGGAGAGTTTATTTTCTTTAGTAAGTTGGCATATTAAACAAATTTTGTCAAAAAGTGCAATAGGACTCACTCTGAGGTGACGATATGTATCTATAAGCGTGACCCCTTTGTCAGTTTACATAAAATGCATTATCAAAGTATAGTTGGCAACCCTCGTTTTGGCATATTGTCGAATTCGTTCCGGCAAAATTTGTTATTACCGTGCCTGCAGCCTGCTTCTGTTAAAATTGCTCCTGTTCGCCTGTTGATGCAATTTATGGCGTAATATCAAGTAGATAAAGATACAGATTATGCTGATGGCAAATGTGATGGTATTGGTACCGGTGCTGGTTGTTGTGATGGCATTAGCGTTGCTCATGAAAGTGTTGAACTTTTTCTCTGATATATATTATATTCGCACTATTTGCCATTTTGAATTTCAGACTTGTCATTGCCGTTAAGTGGAATAAAATTAAGTGGAGGGGACATCAAAGTTTGTTTTGTTTTATATTTTACTAGCATTACATTGGTGTATTCTCGATGTGCAGTCTGCGTGAAAATTCTATTTTAAAATTACTTTTGTATGAGGACCACCCTTAGTATGTACCAAAAATAAACTTTTTACAACCTAAGCAGTGCCTCTTAATATAAAAACCACGTTGTGTAAATTCCATGAGAATCGATTAAGCGGTCTTCGAGAAAATGATATTTAAAAATATTTTTGTGTGAGGGCCACCCTAAATAAAAATTTTGTAGCCTAAGCTATGCCTATTAACATAAGAGCTACGTGGTGTAAATTCGGTGTGATTCAACTAACCTGTCCTCGGGAAAATGATATTTGAAAATATTTTTGTATAAGGGTCACCCTAAGTATGCACCCTAAATAAAATTTTTACGACCTTATCTGTGCCTCTTAATATAAAAGCCATGTGGTGTAAATTCCATGAGAATCGATTTAGCGGTCTTCGAGAAAATTATATCTAAAAATATTTTTGTATGAGGGCCACCCAACATATGTACTCTAAATAAAAGTTTTGTAGCTTAAGCTATGCCTATTAATATAAGAGCTATGGGTGTAAATTCGGAGTGAATCGACTAACCTGTCTTTGTGAAGAAGATATTTAAAAATTTAGGGCCACCCTAAGTAAAAGTTTTGTAGCCTAAGCTTTGCCTATTAATATAAGAGAAACGTGGTGTAAGTTCGGTGTGAATAGACTAACCTGTCATCGTGCAAATGATATTTGAAAATATTTTCGTATGAGGGTCACTTTAATTATGCACCCAAAATAAAATTTTTACGACCTTATCTGTGCCTCTTAATATAAAAGCCATATGGCCTCAATTCCATGAGAATCGACTTAGCGGTCTTCGAGAAAATTATATTTCAAAATATTTTTGTATGAGGGCCACCCTATGTATGTACCCTAAATAAAACTTTTTTAAGTTTGTCTATGACTTTTAATATAAAAGTCATGTGGTGTAAAGTCCAAGAAAATCGATTAAGCAGTCTTTAAGAAAATGGTATTTAAAAAATATTTTTGTTTGAGGGCCACCCTAAATAAAAGTTTTGAATTCTTAACTATTTCTCTTAACAAAAGAGCTACGTGGTGTAAATTCGGTGTGAATCGACTAAACTGTATTTGTGAAAATGATATTTAAAAAATATTTTTGTATGAGGGCCACCCTAAATAAAAGTTTTGTGGCCTAAGCTTTGCTTTTTAACATAAGAGATACGTAATGTAAATTCGGTGTGAATCGATTTATTTTTCTTCGTGAAAATGATATTTTAAAATATATTTGTATGAGGGCCACCCTAAGTATGCACCCTAAATCAAATTTTTACCATCCAACCTGTGCTCCTTAACATAAAAGCCATACTGTGTAAATTTCATGAGAATCGACAGGCGTCTTTGAGAAATCGCTATTTTTAAAATATTTGTGTATAAGGGCCACCCTAAATATGCACCCTAAATAAAAGTTTTATAGCCTATGACACCCGCCTGATCGATACTAACATACTGTAAAAATTTCATCAAAATCGGCTGGATAGTTTCCGCTTGCATAAGAGACAGACAGACAGACAGACAGACAGACAAAAAATGAATTTTATATAATAGATTAAGTGAAATACCACTTCGGCCGTCATTGCTGAAAATTTAGTTCAAAAGTTACGACTAAGCTGCTTACATGCAATGTCATCCAAAGTTGTTATAACAATGGTTTCAGCATCCTCGTCCTTGATTTTACTCAGAACTTCAGCTATTTTTAAACTCGCCTCTTTGCCTGTTCGTCATAGCATAATGCAGCAGTAATCGGGCATCATTAAATCGGTAGTTGCAGCATTAAAAATTAAAAATAAAAATATATTAAATTGAGTATTTTCATTTGTACTTTATTTGAATTATTCCAGAGAACTTCCACTTAAGAACTAAATATTAATACTCTTTTAACATTGGATCTCAAACTTTTTCAGTTGAAGATACACATACATATTTTCGTGTGTAGGTGTAAATATTTAAATTTGATTACGTTTAAACATGTTGAAAAACTGTATTCACTTGAAAAAAAAAAAAAGATTTGAACGATACAGGGTGTTCAGGCATACTACTTTGTTTTGCCGCCATTTTGATAAATGTTACATTTAACAGTTCAAATTTGTCAATCGTGGAGTAAAGATTAAATTAATTATGGAAAAATACTCGATAAATCAATAGCCGCGTTTTATTCGCTTTGGTTAAACCTAAAAGTGAATGAAACGCAGAAGCTTAACCTTTTATAATTCTGCATTTGCCCAACAGGTGGCATGACAGTGTTTGACAGAAATTCTATTTCAAAACCAGAGCCGAATTTATGGTCATGTGGTTGAACGGGGCCTAGCGCGGTAAGGGGCCTCATGTATCAGTACATAATTTTTTTTTTTCAAATTATTGCTGTCAAATCATTTCAAACTGTTTTAATAGTGTCGCAGACGCTAATACCAAAGTTTTCTTTTCGTTCTCTGTTATTTCATCACTGTTTTTATTTTTATTATGTATTTCTATTTTAATATTTCGGCCTAGCACTGACTGGATGCACGGCCTCGTGTTACTTTAGAACGCACATTCCAGCACAGTTGCCATATATTTTTGATTATTTTAGGTTTGTGTCTATGATGCTTCAAACCTTAGCAAAGACAAAAAAAGTTCAATCAACTGAACTGGAAATTGACCTGGTTCACGCATTTGTATGAAATTTTGGTTTAACCAAACCCAATAAAACACCACCTCGACCACCTGACCACCTCGAGCTTCATGGTCGCCAGCATTTGCTGTTCCGTGCTTTTTTAGTGTGGATATCTAAAACGAAAGGTTATGCAAGCTCAAGGGGCAACTCAAACAAAATACGGGTTGCCAGATAGCCGCCATCTGAAAAAAAATTCGCACTTTTTTCAGTTGAGCCAAAATATTTTTGCTGAGCAAAAAAAAAACCTTATTTTTGCTTCTCCAAAAACGCTAGGAACATGAAATATTTCTAATATGAGACGTTCTTTTACAAACCGAACAGTTTCTGACCGCCACATCTTTAAATCGCTCCAAATTTTTTTTACGTATTCTTTGAGTTATATTAGTGGACACGTGTGTCGGAAATTTATTTGCTATCGAGAGATACCGAGTTGTGAAGTTCGAGGGTTTTACGTTTTATGATGTATTATGGTCATGCTAAAATTGTCATATCTCCGGTAAACTTTAACGGAAAAAAATTTTTTATATTGTTTTAAAGCTAAAAAAATAAGCTTTCTCATAAAATGTTTACTTATGTCATTAGATGAAAAATTAAAATTTGTATGACAAATCAATGGTTTAAAGTTAGTTAATAAGGCAACGGTCTCTCGATACGAAATTAAAATAATACCATCAGATTTCCTTTAAAAATTTATTTTTTCAGAGTGGTAGGCAAATACGGACTATCCCAAATAAATGAACTCTTGCGCGCACCCCCGAAAATACTGCGTGCCGCTGCACAGCAGTCCCGAATCGAGTTTTGGTTCAAAAATCGCTAGAGAGCGCAAATCATGTCGGAAATGAACAATTTTTTTTTCAAATAAAAGCTAACTAAAATGTTAATAGACGCCAGAGCCCGAATTTCGAAAAAAAGGATTTCGTTTTTTATTTATTGAAGTTAAAGGCCAAAAAAATTATTTTTTAAACTTTTTTTTTTTTTGTTCAAAAATGGCACAAATCTTTTCAGAAATTAATATTTTTTTTCTTTTAATCAAAGCTTGCCGAAACTCTCACAAATTTTTGGTGCCCAAATCTTAAAATAAAAATATTGTTTCTTGGAAAAAGCCAAAAAAAATTTTTTTTAAATATTTTTAGTTTCAAAAATTGCTAGAGCCCAAAAACTTTGTCGGAAATCAACAATTTTTGTTTTTAAAAGAAGCTAATGTAAACGGCAAAAGATTTTCGTATCGCAATTTTGAAAAAAATAAATTCGCTTTTAGTTATTTTAAGTTAAAAGCCAAAAAAAATGTTTTTCAAAATATTTTTGGGTTCAAAAAATGCTTGAGGGTGCAAGTTTTAACGAAACGTGTTACGTGTCCACTAATATAACTCAAATAATACGTAAAAAAAATTTGACAGCTGAAGTAGAAACAATGCATGCTTATGCTTTAATCTTAAATGCGACCTCAAGCGTTGCGTTCCGTTATATCGTAAATACGATCAACGCTATACCCGAAGTTCGAGTAGAGCTACTTTCTCTTAGAACGAGCATTTGACACTTCTCGTTTACCCAGCGTTTCATGCAGTGATAAAATAAGGTCCACTAAATTATCCATTTCGTTCAAGTCCATTTATTTTATGAAAATAACAATCAAAACTAAAAAACAACAAAATTAAGCAAAAAACTGACAAATAGAATACCTTCCATTGATAATGTCGAAATGACAGACATTGTGATTTACAAAAAGTAAGGTCAAGCGTTTTGACAGCCAAAATCGTACATTTTTGTAAAGTTTTTCAAACGCCGATCAAAGTTGGCCAAAGCGCGACCGACCTAGCGCCACATTGCGATTTCAGCATTAAAGATGAGCTGTCAGAAACTGTTCGGTTTGCAAAAGAACGTCTCATATACAGTTTACTACACAAAAAAAAGGTCCTCACTATCACTACATTATTCAAAAGTAGTCAAAAGTATTCCATTTCACTGAAAAGTAGTCCATTTCACTCAGTATGTTTACAACGCAAAAGTAGTAAATGTACTACTAAAGTATGTCATCTGGTAACCCTAAACAAAATATTTGTGATGAAATCAATGTAAGGTAATACAAAATGTGCTGAAAAAAGAACCCGCATTGGTGAGGCTAGCAGAAGTGGATATTTATCTGATAATGTATTCCATACATAATGGCCAACATTATATAAACCACTTTACATTAGATTCACAATCTTTAATTTAACCAAAATATATAATCAATCAAAGTAGAACACCTTCCCGGCGGATACCCTGTACTTTTCGTTCATGTGTGGTAACGTGATGAAACATAAGTTTTTTTCGGTTGACTTTTGATTTTCATAGACATACTCAGTGGCGGATTTAGGTTCGATGCCGCCCTAGGCCCTTGCTGATATGCCGCCCTTTTTTTCTACGTAAAAGTGATTGTCAAAATTATATATCTAATTACACTTCTCAACAAGATTTTCCATGACAAATTCCGATAACATTTTCTAACTATGTATAGTGAAATTTTCCCTAGAATCCGAATATCGTAATGTTTTTTTTCGATTGGTCCCAATTTTCCATATAAATAGCAAAATTCAAGCAAATGCACTGTTGAGAGCACATACTTCACATAAATGCTTGTAAGAAATTTGATTGTCAGCCAAGCCAATTTTAAATATGTCTAGAGGAGAGTCTTACAAACAGTTTAAAGTACAAAATGTGCCAATAGTATTGATGTTATGGCTGTTATGATCGAAATTAGATAAAACTTTTTTTTTTTCGCTTTCTTTTAACGAATTCCAACTTTAAAGCCCTCTATCTGGAATGTATCCAAAATAAGATATTTAATAGTAATTCGAAAATATTCTTGCCTCGAAACAGGTGCTCTTTCGTTTGCTCGTGGCTCGTCTGGCTGAAGTTTTCTGATTTTTTGGCGACAAGTATCATTATAATAATAATCATGGCCTCCATATAGTGTCTTGGCTTTTTCTTCATATTCAGAAAACTGTTTATCTTTCATATCTTGAAGAAAAGAAGCCAGAGGACCATAAATTTGGACAACGGATGATAAATTGATTTGAGAATCCTGAAGTTTTTTATTCGCAGCATTGAAGCGATATAAAATTGCGTTATTGCTGTTATTAAATGCTGTAATTTTCTCAGTAGTCCGATAGTCAATTTTATCTTGCTTTCTTTATAGGTTATTATGTGTGCAGATGTTTTATACGAAGGCTTGCGAAAATGCGGCATAGATTGCGTAGTGTATTTAAGAAAAAAAAAAATCATGTGTGCAGTTCACACGAGGCAGAAGTGAAACATTCAGAAAACTAACATTTTCAAACCATGCAGTCTGACTATTTCATATTACGGAATTGGTTACCGATTAAATATGTTGTTTTCAAAGGATATAAAGGGACCCATATTTCCCCGATTTGATTAAAAAAAATGTTTACGAAATTATGCCCGTTATAAGTTTTGGTGTCAAAAATTAAGAAACCGCTGAAAATTTTCTCAAAAAAGCGGCATTTCCATCCAAATCAAAATACTTAATTAACTTTTGTCTTTTGATTCTAATAGAACTTCTTATTCTCTGTCAGAATTCAGAAAAAATTTCAAAATTATTGAAAATTGGCAGAGTTATAGCGCTTTTTATGAGGAAAAAACAAAGCTAATATAAGAAAAAAATGACATGATTCTTATGCGGGCTTAAAGACATTTGAATTTTTTCTCAAAATAAAAATTTTAATTTTTGTTTCAATTTTGCCAAGCCATCTGTGATACTACTACTTTCAGCTTATTTTTAATAATATCATTAAGTACCGTTCTTTTTCTTTAAAATGAGCTTTCAAATGGTAATCTGCGATGTTTCCTCGCAAAGTTACAGCCATTTGAAAAAGACATAAATTTGTTCCCCTACGACCAAACAATATTAGCCAAACGACTACAAATTTATTTCATTTTGATCGTAGGGGATCAAATTCATGTTTTTTTTTTCAAATGGCTGCAACTTTGCGAGGAAACATCGCATGTTACCATTTGAAGGCTCATTTTAAAGAGAAAGAACGGTACTAAATGATTTTATTGTTGAAAATAAGCTGAAAGTAAGTAGTAGTATCACAGCTGGCTGACAAAGTTGAAACAAAAATTTTAAATTTTTTTTTGGAAAAAAAATTCTCATCATCTCAAATGTCTCTAAGCGCGCAGTAAACTTCTCTTTCTTATATTAGTACAAGTCCAAAATAAAATTTTAAGCTAAATAAAAGGTGGGGTTTTTCAGAAAACTAATTAGCTTTGTTTTTTCTCATAAAAAGCGCTATAACTCTGCCAATTTTTAACCATTTTGAAATGTTTTAAAAGATTCTAACAGAAATTAAGGAGTTCTATAAGAATCAAAAGACAAAAGTTAATTATTTTGATTTGGATGGAAATGCCACTTTTTTGAAACAATTTTCAGCCTAAAATGGGCATAACTTAAAATGGCCATAACTTAAAAAAAAATTTTTTATCGAATCGGGGAAATATATATCCTTTCAAAACCAACATATTTCATCGGCAACCAATTCCGTAACATGAAATAGTCCGCGTACATGGTTTGAGATGGATTTGGTCCTTATATTCTTGCGCATTCAAAATGCTGTCGTTATTAAGTTTTTGCCGCTTCTAAAATTTTGCCGCCCTCACGGGCCTAGGCGTAAATCCGCCTCTGGACATACTTACTTACTTGGGTGACCATAACAGCCCGTTACCGGGTTACGGCCGACCTCAAAAGCTCTCTCCAGGCGCCTCTGCTTCGCGCGCGCCTTCTCCAATCAGTCACACCAAGCGTGGATAGGGTTTCCTCTGCTTGGTCTTTCCATGGGAGGCATGGTTTTCCTCTTCGTCGTCGCCCAGCGGCTTCTGCATCAAACACCCTTTTCGCCGGAGCTTCCTCGTCCATACGCACAACATGTCCCAACCAGAGCAGACGTTGGATAGTGATGCGCTTGACTATGTCAATGTCAGCGTAGAGCTCGTACAGTTCGTGGTTTATTCGAATACGGTAGTCGTCGCCGACGTGAACAGGACCGAAGATTTTGCGAAGAGTTTTTCTCTCAAACACCCCAAGCGTGGCTGCATCAGTCTGCGACACAACCCATGCTTCTGCGCCATAAAGTAGCACGTGTAAGATGAGCGTCTTGTATAGTGTCAGTTTTGTCGGGCGAGAGAGGTCTTTACTATTCAATTGTCATAGACATATCGATCAAATTTTTCCACACATTAAACAATCCAAAAATTAAGTCTGAGCCAGAACGACTTTTTCATATAAAATTGCAATTAAAAAAAAGTTATTTACGTGTGGCTACGGGTGTGAAAATAACAAAGCATGCTTTATTGGCTCTAAATGTTCGAGGTAGATCTCAGTTTTCTGCAAATTTCAGACTTGTCTCCTCTGCTCCACAAAATGATTTCGTAGCTCAATCTATGCTTTTTCCGAAAATTTTCGAACTTCAAACTAAAATTTTTCTTAATAAAAATGTCGAACGGGCTCACACATGGTTTTGTTTTCTGTTTAAATAGAATTATGTCCACACAAAATAAGATTTGTTTGTCTAATAAAAAAGGTGCTTGAGCTAATGATAATCCAAAAAACTACCAACAAAAAAAAAACATTTTCATCGGGTTACCGTACAAGAATAAACAACATTCTTAAACTTTTAATTTTGTTTATAATAACTATCTGTTAGTTTTTTAAAACGAACATGGCCAAGTGCATATCTTAAACAGAAAAGTGTTCAGAGCAAATCTGAACAGAGTACAAAATTTGTTTTTTAAGTTGCAGATCGAATCTGACACACTAAAAAATAAAAATAAAGAAACAAGACTTAAATGTTATTACCTGAATATTTTACGGCAAGTGGAATTATTGGATTATTTTTAGCTGCTGGGCGATTTTTCCAAATACTATCAATAAGATTTGTGGGTATGCTTACTAATTCCAAATTGTTTTTCTTTAACTCTTCTTCCCTTTGCTGAAAAGATGCATCGGTTATAAGAAAAGGGTCCACGCCAATTATCGAGTCCTTTGGCAAATTTTGTATCATCCATTGCGTTATGTTAGAAACGTTAGTCAAGCCTGTGAATAATGAAAACGATCTTATTAATCTGATTAAATATTGTAGTATAAGCCGATATGAAGCTGAACTATCCGCCTTAATTGAGGTGAGACATCTTTATAAAAAAATCATATCTATAAAGTGTTACAACATTGTCCAACTTCGATGTTTTCAATATTTTTCAACGATTTTGACATTTTTTGACGTTTCGACCTGTTGCAACTTATTCAACTTTTTAAAAACTTATTCGAATTTTTTTAACATATTTGGCCTTCCAACTTCTTTTCAACTTTGAGCCTGTCTCTTTTGATATCTTTTTAGTCACTTGAGCAAATTTTTACATTTATGAGGTGAATTTGAAGTTGCGAAATTTGTAGTTGCCCCAGGTTTAGTGACATCGTTGCGAAGTTGAAGAGAGTAGTTCCCGGCCTTCCCAAAATAGATAATTTTTTTCTTAAAATGGTAAAAAATAAGATATTTTAAGGGAAAAACTTGAAGACTTTTTTTGTTGTTGTTGACATTTGATGAAAAAACAAAGAAATTAATATAAAATAAATGGCTATTTATAAAAGAAAAAACAATTCGGGCAATGAACGGAACAGATTCAGAGCTTAGGGGACGTCCATAGATAACGTGAGTCAACATAGGGGGAGGGTGTCTGGAAAAATCTCACCAAGGGGGAGGGGGTCAATAAAAATCTCTCGTCAACTTTTTAATACATTATTATAGCATTTGAAAATCATAAGGCAAGTCTCACGGATGGGAGGGGGATCCTTAAAAACTCACCAAGGGAAGGGGACGTCAAGTAATTAATGGACGGCCCCTTACAGAGCAATTGTACAACGATGCAGTGCTGATGTACTGTAAAACACCACGGATTAACTTCAGCATTCATGCCAAAAGAAAAAGAATTGGTCATTGGTGGTCATCATCATTGCTTGTCACAAAATATTGCCAATTATAATTAAAAAATGTCTGGACTTTAGGTGCCACTATTCATTTCACATGTAAAATCGGCTGCTGATTCTGAAAATCACATTAGTTTTTTTGTTTATTTCACGTCGTTTTCAAGATATCGGTCATTTTCGGTTCATTAATTACAAATATCTCAAGAGCTAATATTTACATATATTTAAACGTACTTTATGTCAAATTTAAGGTAATTAAATTTCCTATACATTATGATCATATTACTTTTTGATTGGTTTGTTAGTTTCGGCGAAATATGCGAATTTATGAGCTTTTTAAATGGGTATTGGTTAAATTAGTTCGATGTTTATTTTTTATAGATTTCATAGTAGAAAACATTGCCTCAATATTGTAAGTCATGCCAAAAATTGATAACAAACGATATGCTTATATGTCTGGTCAAGGTCCATTGCTAGGATTAAGGTTAATATTGAAAACTGGATTAGCGCCCTCTGTCATAGCTTTTTTTACTTTTGTCCGGTCAATTGTCAGTTTTTTTTTATAAGAAAGAAAAAAGAAGAAGAAAAACAAATCACGGATTTGAATTCCCCGATCGATAGTTTCTCGAAAACCATACCCAATTTCATAGCGTCTGTCACTTGCACCATTTTTTAAATCAATATTTTGGAAAATGGGTTGTTTACTTAAAACAGAGGGCGCTAATCCAGTTTTCAATATTAACATTAATCCTAGTAATGGACACTGTCCAGACATATAAGGCTACTGTAATCCGCTGACACATCGTGAAAAAATCAAAAAGTTTTTATTTTGAACCGCTCTATGTACGGTGGGCTTTAACCAAGTAAATATAAATAAATGTTAGAGTTACAACAAAAATTTGAGTTGGGGATTATTTGGAATGTAGCTCATCTTATGTTTTTTAATTCCATATGTAAGAAAAAGAAAATATCACTGTTGGTTCCATGGAGAAAAGAATAGGGCAAATAACGTCAATTTGATGTTTTGTTTCCGTGGAAAAGTATGAAGCGTTATAAATTATAATTCCAAACACCTGTAATATTTTTGAAAATTTTATTCATGGCGGTACCGCTGACAATGTCACATCCGTACCATCTTGACATTATTTTAATTTACTAGATAAAATCAAAGTATGTAGAACAAAATCGTATTTATTGCATTTTAAACAACGATTTTTACAGCTTTGACATAATTAACAATCAGAAGTTAAAAATAAAATCCAGATAACGCTATCGTTCTGTGCTATTAATTACAAATGTTATAATGCCTTTGCAAAATAGTATGGCATATCATAAATGCGAACTATTTTGGCACAAAATTTACTTGGCCATTGATTAAACGATTTGATATCATTATAATAAGGTTACGATTCAAAGTGTTTGGCAACAACAAGAACTTATAGACTTGGGGCTAGTGCCATGAAAAGATTTATGTACATTGTACATGCACAACATTTTAATGGAGATTTCAGTAGTTATTTTGTTACATCCATTCTATGTATAGTAAATCACCAAATTCAAAATATGACACTTCTAATAATACTTAAGTGCCTTATTTGAAATACATTTTGTGGTACTTCAACTTAATAGGACTATCTGAATATAATATTTTGTTCAGTACTTTTAGTGCATAAAACACATTTAAATTACAACCACAAAATGCATTAAATGAACCAAAAAATGGGCAACTAGCTGCTTATACTAGTTTCAACCATCGCTACGTGGTATCACCAGTAAGCTTTGTTAGCCGACGTTTGAGAAACTGGTTTATATATTGTGTAATGAAAACGGCTAGTCACACAGAAAATTTTTCAAAAAATGTTTTTACAAAACCACATATTCTATAACTTGTTCCTTACATAAGTTAAATCCGAACCGAGTTAGTTAAAATAATGGGCCTAAAACGGGTCCAAGGGATGCCACTCGTATTACAAGAAAAAAATTTCGAACTTAGCCCATCGATAAATTTCCAATAAATTTTTTATCACCAATAACCTCTTATAGTGCAAGATCCGACGATACATCGACCTTCACCCATCTGCTTACCGAATAAAACTTATTTTTTATGAAATTTCGAATATAAACGAACACATCCAAAAACACTTGCCTATTGAAATATGGTCATGGCTATTTTTAATTAAAATTATTTTAATGAACATTTTTTCGGATTCTTCACTGATCTGCTTACCACTCGATATATATATCAAAATAAAGATAATTTAATTACAAATGCGATGGTATAGTCTTGCCTGCAATAAACCGGTCATGAAATGGTCTTGCCAGACTTTAAAGCTGAAAAATCGGAGTGAGCAAAGTTTCGTGAGAGAAAAAGTTTAGCGTCTGACTTAGTGCAATGGAGGAGGATATATGTAGTATAGTAACTGCGCACAGTGTTGCCAAACTTTTTTTTTTTTTTTTTTTTGAAAAACTATCAACAAAAACTAAATTTCATTTCGGAATGCTGCTCAGCTCCTGGAAGATTCGAAAAACCAATAAAACGGAACAACATTTTAAATTTCGCTTCTGAGTGCACCACCAAAGTTCTGATGAACAAAGAAAAGAACAAAAAAGTTTTATTAAAGATGGAACGAGACATTTTTGGACGATTACTAGCAATAAGTATTAAAAAAAAAAATAAATTTAACCTTTCCACTGGCACCAATGTCACCTGCATTTTTTTCATGTGATGGTGGAATGTGTAAAACAGATAAGTCGACTTTAGCAAAATCATTGAAGTCGTACATTCAAACAGCTGAGCCAAGACGTATCGATGTGGAAATAATAGATGGTTTTTACTATTTGTACCTGATTGGATCATCAATGCCTCAAACTTTTGAAAAAATTGCCGAGACTATACTTATAAAACTTTGCTCAACAAGGGCTGCAGAAATACATTTGGTTTTTGATCGCTATTTGACACCATCAATAAAAAATTCTGAAAGCCGAAGTCGTAAGAGTTTGATATTCCATTTAATATTTCTGGACCTCAACAAACTAGGCCAACAGATTTTTTACGAAGTCTGAAAAATTATAGATTTAAAGAGGGGTTGGTTCAGTTTTCATCTAATTACTGGGAAAATGACAATTCGGTAACAATAATTTAAAACAAAAAGATTTTCTTAACTGTTAAGGAGTACTGCTACTCATATCAAGCAATAGAAAATCGAATCATAAGAACTGCGGAAGAATAATTTTTCACGCTTCTAAAGTGACACCAGGATCAAAGATTCTAATTAAATCTTCTGATACTGATGTACTGATTGTTCTGCTTGGAAACATAAATAAAATTAATTAATCAGAAATTTGGCTAGCCAGCTCAGTAAATGAACAAAAAAAATAATCAAGATCTCAATTACATTAACTGCACAGATTTATCACAAAAATTGGGAACTACGCTATGTCGAAGTCTACCTGCTTTCTATGCATTTACCGGTTGCGACTATACGGCAGCTTTTTATCAGAAGAAGTTAGGCCGTTGAAACTATTTTCCAAAAATGAGATGTACCAAAGTATTTTTGCGTCATTACTTGATGAAACCGACATTCTCATTAACGAAAAAATTGAAGTTATACTGGAGTTTACAGCTAATATGTATGGCATCAAGCACTTCAACAGCGTGAATGATCCAAGGTATCAAATTTTCCTGAAAACGTATTCCGCAAAACTAGACAGTGAACAGTTCTTAAAAAAAATAAAATCTTTCGACTCAAATGTTATACCACCGTACTGGTCTTCTTTAAGTCAAAAAATTTTGCGTATTATTTACGTCAATTCTATGTGGATACATGGGACAGAACCAGACTGTGTGAAGTTGCGTCCTGAAAAGTGTGGTTGGTTTTTAGATAATAATGATTTAAAACCAATCGGATTTTTTGGAGACCAAACACCTTTGAAGATAGAGGGCATTTTGCAAATGACTCAAAATCAAAATGATGATAGTTTTTAGTATGTCATTTCTTTTATAATAAAGTCACAAATGTGTTAAATATAATTTTTCCTCTTTTATTTTCTTGACTTATGCTTAGGTTTCCTTCAATATATATCTCATAAGCATATTACTTTAACGGATATTTTTGTATTTAGGTATCATACATGTCAAACACGGCCAATCGCATGTACAAAAGCTGTGCTCACTCACTAAATCAGACGCTCAACTTTTTCTCTCACGAAACTTTGCTCACTCCGATTTTTCAGCTTTAAAGTCTGGCAAGACCATTTCATGACCGGTTTGTTGCAGGCAAGACTATACCATCGCATTTGTAATTAAATTATCTTTATTTTGATATATATATCGATTGGTAAGCAGATCAGTGAAGAATCCGAAAAAATGTTGATTAAGATAATTTTAATTAAAAATAGCCATGACCATATTTCAATAGGCAAGTGTTCCTGGATGTGTTCGTCTATATTCTAAATTTAATAAAAAATAAGTTTCATTCGGTAAGCAGATGGGTGAAGGTCGATATACTGTGGGATCTTAGACTATTATGAAAAATAAAATTCATCTACAAAATTTTCAAAATAAATACCCTAATGTACATAGATATCTACATAAATACATATATGACACTCATGTAAATACTGAACTCAACCAAAACTGTGCTTTCACTAATTTGTTCTGAAATTTGCAAAATCACTCGAAAAAAAAATACAGTACGATTTTTTCTTAACGAATATAGGATGAAGAGAAATTGTTCAGAAAAGCTCAGAAGCTTGCGTTTCTTTGTTTTTGGCTCTCGAATCTTTGCTCGTATACATAGTATATATATTGCACCAATCGATGTCAAAGGGTCGAATTTAAATTATGGAAGGATGAGGTGAAAAAAACTGTTTGCTCTACTCAAAGAAATCGTCAAAAATGGTGATATAAAATTTTTTTGGAACTTTCTCCTCCATCTTAAATTCATTTTCGTCCTTTTCTCATCTATTGGTTCAATACATTATTTAGTTATCTTTAAATAGGTCAAACAAACGGCCTCCTTGCATCAATAACTTTTTTTCCCATAAATCAGGCCTAAACAGACGGAAAGAGATTTCTTCTTACATTTAAAATCCATTTTTGGCCTTTTTGCATAGATTGGTGGCAGAAATTTTGAGGAGGCGAAATCATCCCTGGGGATACCTTTACCCTCTCATTCTAAAATTTATTTGTATTTTTGCCCTGAGAGCGATTGTTCATTGTTTATTGTCACTTCAAAGGTAAAAATACTCCTAGGACTTTTAACATACACTCTTAAATTTTATTTTGAAAGCTCGAATATAGTTTGAAACGGAAGGAGGTAACCAATAGCCTATTTCAATATATGATTCAACAGGCTTACTTAATAACGTTTTCGAGTGAAACGGTCTGAAGCACTTTCAGAATGTTTCTGTTTCCTTCCGTTGCAAAAAAATATAGAGACAAAGAGACTCCAAGAGCGCCCCAGAACGTTTCTCTCGAAAACACTATACGAATAAATGCAGACATACACATTTATAGAAAGAAAAAATTATGTAGAAAATCCTGCTGTTGCACGAGGCATGCAAAATTTAATAGAATGCCGAAAGAATTAAAGATAGGAAAACTTAATGACTCTACGCCTAAGAATATGTTAATGAAATGGATTATGCAGCTAAAATAACGTGACATTAAAGAAATATTGTGCAAAGAACGTTACTTGCAGAAAAATTTGCAAGCAGAATTATACTCTCCTATTCGGATGTACATGTCGTTACCTTAATATTGAAAAGCCCTTACATGAGGAATGGCATTTTGTTTCTGTTTTGAGACTAGATGAATGCCTTAAGGGGACATGACACCTTGAAATTTTCAAGAATTAAAAAATTTTTTTGGACTGTTTCTAATTTAAAAAATATTGAAAAATACGTTTTTAATAAAATAAACCTCAAACTCGGCTTATAAAATATATAGCGAGCATTTTAGTAACATCGTCAAAGTTATAGTACGTGAAAAGCTATAGTTAAATACTTTAAACGCGTTTTTCTTGAAACCACTTTTTTCGAGTTGGACCGATCTTTCTGAAATTTCAATATGCTGCTGTGCACATATAAATGCAGGGAATGAACTACGGACAGAAAGATCGGTATTATAGTTTTTGATTTCTGTCACGATTTTGGCCCAAAAAATTGAAAATTTTCGAAAAAACGACTCCATTTTGTTACTTTTGGACCAAAATTATTGCCTGTAGTTCATTCCTTGGCGGCTTTGATGCTGATTAAAACCTCTTATTTTTTTTTCTTTCAGATGTTCCAGTGAGCTGCAATCATGCCCACCGTGATTTTTTGGTGTTTTTTTTTTTAATTCTAGTGGTCATAAATTTCATAAAAAAATTAAAAAAAAATCTTTTTTTAATATATTGTTCTGTGTCAAAATATGTGTGTAAAGTTTCAAAATGATATCTTGTTTTTTGTAAAAGTTATACGCATTTTAAAACACATAAGACAAAATTTTTTGAAGTTGTCATGTCCCCTTAAAGCATAGTTTAGCAAACTATGGTACATGTACCACTAGTAGTAAATTTGTTAGTCGTCGCGTTACAGTTTTACAAAATATGTTTTGCACCTTTGTTTTTTTTCTTTCAGATGTTCCAGTGAGCTGCAATCATGCCCACCGTGATTTTTTGGTGTTTTTTTTTTTTAATTCTAGTGGTCATAAATTTCATAAAAAAATTAAAAAAATCTTTTTTTAATATATTGTTCTGTGTCAAAATATGTGTGTAAAGTTTCAAAATGATATCTTGTTTTTTGTAAAAGTTATACGCATTTTAAAACACATAAGACAAAATTTTTTGAAGTTGTCATGTCCCCTTAAAGCATAGTTTAGCAAACTATGGTACATGTACCACTAGTAGTAAATTTGTTAGTCGTCGCGTTACAGTTTTACAAAATATGTTTTGCGCCTTTTTGAAAAATATAACTAACTTTTTTGGAGAAAAATAAGCAACTTATTTATTTCTTAATTTTTATCTCAACAAAACTCAGATCACAGAGAATGTTACTCAGACAAAATATGCTGTTTTTATGTATATATCCACGATTTCTGATAGCTACTTTCATATATTTAACTAAATACTGTCATGCGAGATTATTGTTTTTACATAAATTTAATAAATTGATCAGACACTATCACATTACATCAGCAAAAGTGGATAAAATCAGTGATTGAAATCCTGACTGCCAAATTTCGAATGTTGAAAAATTGTGAATGCAAAATTTACGGCGTCTATAGCGTGTTTTAATAAACTGATTTTTACAATATGTTTTAGTTTTTTCAGTTTTTAGAGGTATTTTCAAATGTGCATTTTAAAACACATAAGACAAAATTTTTTGAAGTTGTCATGTCCCCTTAAAGCATAGTTTAGCAAACTATGGTACATGTACCACTAGTAGCAAATTTGTTAGTCGTCGCGTTACAGTTTTACAAAATATGTTTTGCGCCTTTTTGAAAAATATAACTAACTTTTTTGGAGAAAAATAAGCAACTTATTTATTTCTTAATTTTTATCTCAACAAAACTCAGATCACAGAGAATGTTACTCAGACAAAATATGCTGTTTTTATGTATATATCCACGATTTCTGATAGCTACTTTCATATATTTAACTAAATACTGTCATGCGAGATTATTGTTTTTACATAAATTTAATAAATTGATCAGACACTATCACATTACATCAGCAAAAGCGGATAAAATCAGTGATTGAAATCCTGACTGCCAAATTTCGAATGTTGAAAAATTGTGAATGCAAAATTTACGGCGTCTATAGCGTGTTTTAAAAAACTGATTTTTACAATATGGTTTAGTTTTTTCAGTCTTTAGAGTCTTTACCTTGACAAAAATTTTCATATACCAATACTGCCGTACTAAGCGAAAAAGACGTATCTCAAAAAAAAAATATCCGAGATTCTTATGGCATTAAAGCTTAAAAAATTACGCGTCTAATGAAATACTCCAAATGTCGGCATCTTAGTTCAATCATATTAAAAATCTACTAAGAAAATTTCCTCTATCTCAATTTTACAGGTATTTCAACAAATTGACATAAACAAAACATCAATTATCTCGAAATGAATTTTTTTGAGATACGTCTTTTTCGCAGAATAGTTTTCAAAATACTCGTATCTGCGGGAAACTAAATTTTTTTCCGAAAAACGGCCTTGCTTGTTGACTTCTCGGAAGATTTTTATTCTTCATAATTCAGCTTGTTGTCATTTTTGTCTCTTAACATAGCAATCCCAGGAAACCGACCATAGTTCGATTTTTCGTTTGTCGAAAAAATATGGAAAATATTTAAATAGTTAAAAGACATTGAGATAGCCTATGCAAAATGTAGAAAAACGTCAGAGGAGGTTAAAAAAGTATGGAAAATGTTGAAATGGGTTGAAGAAATTGAAAAAATATTAGAAAAGTCGGGTAAAAATGGTGAAGGTTGAAAAAGTCGAAAAAATGTGGAAAATATTGAAAGAAGTTGAAACAGGTGATGAAAGCTGATAAAGTCGAGAATATATGAGTATTGAAAAAGTTAAAAGAGATTAAAAATCTCAAAGAAATTTGAGAATTTCGAAAAAAAGTTGAATTAAAAAGTTGAATGAGGTTGAAAAAGTCGAAAAAAATATGGAATATGTTGAAAAAAGTTTAAAGAAGCTAAAAATGTTGAAACAGTTGAAAGAGGTTGAACTATTCGAAAAAAGTTGAATGAGGTTAAAAAAAGGCTAAGTAAATTGAAAGAAGTTTAAAAAGCCGAAAAAATATGGAAAGTGTTAAAAAAAATTGAATAAGGTTGAAATAGTTTAAAATGGCTAGTGAAGAAAGTTGAAACGGCTGAAAGTCGAAAAAATATGGAAAATATTGATGAAAGTCGAATAAAATTGTAAGCTTATGAAAAATATTAAAACTGGTTAGAAAGCCGAAAAAAGTTGAAAAAAGAAAGAAGTTGAAAAAAATGTTAAAATAGTTGAAAGGGATAAAATATGGAAAATGACGAAAACATTTGAATACGGTTGAACAATTCGAAAAAAACTGAAAGAGGTTAAAAAATGTTGAAAGGGGTTGAAACAATAGAAAAAGGCTGATGATATCGATAAAATATTAAAAATGATGAAAAAAGTTGAAAAACTCGAAAAAAGTTGAAAGCAGTAGAAATTTCGAAAAAAAAAATTGAAACAGGTTGAAAAGGTCAAGTTGCAAAATCTTAGTTAATTCAATTAAGTTGAAAGAGGTTAAAAAAGTTGAAAGGAAAATCTTGAAAAAAGTTGAAATAGTCAAAAAATATTTAAAAAAAACTTCAAATGCTACGCTTACAACTATTTGTTAACATAGGAGGTGCCACGCCCACTGATGCAATTCCATCAAATTCCTTTTAATGGGTAGGCTAACATTAACCCACATCTCTATACCAAATTATATTTGGGTCACTTATATAGTAGGGTTGTAACGGAGCTCCGCATCCGCATCCGCAAGTGCGGAACTTTCGCTTGATATCGTATCTCCGCCTCCGCTTCCGCCTCCGCAAATTTTAATGCGGTTAATCGGAGGTATAACGGAAGTCATAAAATCAAGTTTAAAAATTACAAAGTGGAAAATTCCGTATTTAAGTTAATTTACATTTTATTGTTTTGTGCTGGTAATTGGCTAAAATAAGATTAGCTCGACCATAGATAGAAACTTAGTTATTTTTTTTAAGTTAGTTTCATAAGAAATGGTTATGGATACAACCTAGTATGAATTTCGCTTGTACAGATTTTGAAAGTAGACCACTTCAAATATATCGTGTTGAAATTTCATTAAGATTCAAGCTCTCTAAGTATATTTTTGCAACTTTATTTGAGCGCACTCTCCTGCTCTTCGGTTCAATAAAAAAAATTAAAAGCGTTTCTCTCGAATTCACTTTTTTCATACGGTGCCATTTTTTTCTTCAAAATTACTGAGTCGATCTTTAAGAAAATTTTTTCCACATATTCGTCACACGTATGGTTATCGCATGAACCAAAACTAAGTCAAAATATTAATTTTTTCTATTTTTTTTTTAAAAAGACTTCTTATTTTTCGAACACTTGCTCAAACAGCCGCCATTTTGTAATTTATGCACAAAATATAATAATCTTGGTTCAGTCGATAGTCGATAGGTTTTTGTGTTTAATTGGCTCCGTTGACACCAATTGTTTATGTATGGCTACGCAGATAGCAATATTTTGCATATAAGTATATAATTTTAAATGAATTAAAAAAAAATCATTGTTCGTGTATTGCAAGAGTGTATTTATTGATCCTGAAAAGAATTATAATCATATCATTTACTGGTGGTGGAATAATCAATTCATGGAAATTCGTCTGGAAATCTAGGTTGCCTCCTAATGTTTATTTAATACTAACATTTTTACAAAATCTTATATTTTAAATACTTTCAAATTGTTTCTCCACCTCCGCTTCCGTTAAAAATCCGCATCCGCGGAGATCAATTTCTGAAATCCGCATCCGCCTCCACATAGATGACCTCCGTTACAACCCTATTATATAGTACACTTAATATGGTATCAAACGTTTTAAGCATGTATGGGAGGTGCCACGCCCACTAACGAAATCATGTCAAAATTCATATTATTTCAAAGCTTTTAGTAACCGACATCTCTACAATAAATTTAAAATAATATTACTACCATTGCACGCTAAATATAACATTAAACGTTTTTTGTTTATATGGGAGGTACCACACCCACTGATGCAATCTCGTCGTTTTTCATTTAATTTCAAAGTTCATAGTAACCTACACCTCAACACCAAATTTGAAAGAAATTTCTCCCACAGCACACTAAATATAACATGACACATTTTTTGCACATATGGGAGGTGCCACGCCCACTGAATCAATCCCATCGAAATCCATTTAAATTCAAAGCTTTAGATAACCGACATCTCTGCACCAAATTTAGCACGAAGATTTTTTACCGATGTGAATACTGCAGCAAAAAAAAATTAAAGCTAGATAGGGACTTAGTTTCCACTTTTTCCTTAAAACTGAAAGTTGTATCTTGTGGAAAAACAATCAATATTGAAGAATTTGATTTGCTTTTGCTGAGAACGAGAGTGCTTGTATCTTAAAAACTACAGTTGGCACTACATACCTATTTCAATGCATAAGGTGTTAATGCACAGAGCAGAAGACATCACGTACTTCGATTTTCTAATAGCTAATTTCAATATGAAAAATATTTGAAATTTACGTATATTAAATTTGGAAAAAATTATTTGAATGTTTTTTTTTTCTGAGGAAGCTTTGGAAGCATCTCACAAAACTATGAAAAAAGTTGACTTTTCCACACTAGGAAAAAAAGACGTGAACATACAAATGAATATCTTATGCAGTTTTAAATGTTGTCATCTGATTCGGGAATTATATCAAAAAGGAATTTGATATCAAATGTGCAAAAGCAAAATGATAAATGCATTCTAAAATATTTAGTTAAAATTGATAATGAAGGGACTGTCTAAGTAGATAAATTTCCAGAAGTGTCTTTAAAAAAGCACATTTCAAAAGATTCTCATTTTGAAGCACGGTAAACACATTTTTTTAAGACGTGGTCAAAAACCTGTAAGATCATATATGTATTATTAGTAGGAATATTAACCACGTCTTATCGTGCTCCGAAATGAGAATCTTTTGAAATATGCTTCTTGCGAAACTCAAGCGAACTTCTCTTGTTGATGCATGTCTTATCCTGTGCCGCTCGACGATTAAAATTATATTTCCGGAGAACTATTCGAATTGCTACAGCATGGACCTCTTTTTGAAATTTAGTTTTTACCATTACAGTAAGTTTTGGAGTAGATATGATTGAATTTTTATGAATTACGCGAAAAGTCCATTTTTCGTTCGTGGAGCTAAACGTTTTTGTGCCACCGTACATTGTTTATTTGAAATTCGTTTGTCCTCTTTATATCATTTCATTATTCCGTAAGAATTTGCAATTTTGCTTTCGGTTTTGCCTTTCAAATAATTATTAATTACGATTTATCGTTGTTCTAACTTTCATCGCTTAATTGTACCCTGCATTTTGGAATAATCCCAAAACATTTTTTTTCTGATGACAGCAAGAAACTAACGAATGTTTTGGCAAACCATAACTAAGTATCGTTGCCCAAACCTAACGGTAAATGCGCCTATACTTTGATTACAATGTCAGCACATATGTAAGGAATTTCGACATTATGGCTAGATTATACCGTTATATAAAAATTTTGTAAATTTATTGTAGTTCTATTTTCATATAAATTCACTAATAAATTGAAGACAAAAAAACTTTTTGGAAAAAAAATTTTTTCTAATGCTTAAAATCGTATGGTAACTTTTTTGCGATCACTTGCCTTACTTTTGATGTGAGCAACTCTGCCGTACTAAGCGAAAAGTGCGTATCTCAAAAAAAAAATATCCAAGATTCTTATGGCATGGGATAGCTTAAGAAATTACGCGTCTAATGAAATACTCTAAGTACCGGTATCTTAGTTCAATCATATAAAAAATCTACTAAGATATTTCCTCTATCTCTATTTTACCACAAATTACTAAGCGAATTAGACGTATCTCAAAAATACAAAGGTAAATTACTTAATTGGGCTTTAACGAACTTTTAAATAAAGTGTGAGTTACAAAAAAAAAACTTTAATTGGGGATGTAAGTTCAGAAATCCTTAGATCTTTTTTTTAATTTCATATTTACTGTTTTTTAATGATATGACATGTGTATAACATACCGACGAAATTTATAAAACATCCGATTTTGTTCAAATTTTCATACGTTAAAGAACCTTAATAGATGGTACCACAGCTCAAATTTCAGTTCTCTAGATGGTCGGGACCCAGAGAAATAGTTATATTTTGGCCTGGAAATAGCCGTTTTTAGCCCGTTACAAAAATTTTTGTTCTAAAAGTCGACAAATTAAAATATAAAGTTGTGGATATGCATTTTATTTTTTTATTATGTCATCTTATCTGCTTTTAAAAAAATTTAAGCTTCTAGACCTTAAGACCTATTTTTGCGACTCGATTAAGTGAAATAAGGCTCTGTAAAAAATTACAGATTTGAAAATGGTGTCCTAAATCGTAGTTTTATTCATAATACTAAATACCGATCTTATTGTGTTTGTCTATCTATTTGCTTTTAAATGAGATAGCATGTAGTGAAAATGGTTGACCAGGCCCAGAGATATCAAACATAGAATTTGGCTATTTTCGCAAAAATTGCGTTTTTTTCGAAATTTGACCTAACAGTACTCAAGACCCCGAATACCTAGTGAGCTGAAATATGGGCTGTGAGACTGTCTTTTTAGGTTCTTTAACGTGTCAATCACAATCGGATGTTTCTTAAATTTCATTCGTTCATTATACACATATTATACTAGATAATATTACTAAAAACAGTAAACATGGAATTAAAAACTTTAAGGATTTTTTTCCTTCTGATGCATTTCTACTTTGATTAACATCCCAAATAATTCCAAATTCAAGTTTTTGTTGTATCTCAACTTGTCATATAAAGTTGGTTAAAGCCCACCGTGTACTATTATATGCGTATACGACGAAAAAATTAAAAAAATAACGGAAATGTCATTGTCGTTGCAAGTTTTTGTCATTACTTGTTTGTTTTCGTTTCGAAAAGAACTATAAAAGAATGTCCGTTTGGAGAAACCTCCCTACTTTTATAGCTTGAGATTCCACAAGTAACAATCATGTATGCTTAATTTTTAAAATCTTTCTTTCAGTAAATATAGTATAACTTCTAAAAATATATTTTGATTCTAGTTTTTATTTAATATTATCTGTATTTTATACGATTGAAAATATGATATCTTTTGTATGAAAGTTTGCATGACAAGTCTTAAGTAAAATAGCGTATCTACATTTTTAAAGCTATTACTACTAAGCGAAATGGACATATTTTGCCTAAATCATAAATAAAAAGTCTTAAAATGATATCAAAGTTGCAATAAATAAGTTAAAAAATCCGTAGCGAAAGTAAAAATAAAAAAATTACATTTACAAAAAATCAATTATCTCGAAGCAAAATTTTTTGAGATACGCGCTTTTCGCTTAGTAAGGCAGAACTGTACATGCAACCTTAGCTCGTTTAATAATAGTAGACAGGCATATCGGTCATTCTTTAAATGACTGCACACTTTGTTTTTTGTTTTAACTTTTTGAACGTTTTTTAAAACGATATATCACAAAAATTATTGAGAATAGAATAAAAAACATAGAACCTGTTTTGTTTAAAACTGCTTTAATTTTATGATAAAAAATAAAAAATAAGTGTTTCTCAAAATATTTTCGATGTAACATCTTCTTATTTTAATAATTTTTTTGTATGATATTCTTCAATCAATCTTAAAGATGTATCTGCTTTCATATCGAAATTTCCGCTATAACTTTAGAAAATATGGATTTTTTATGAAAGCGCTCACCAGTGTAACTGAATGAATAGTTTGATATTTTCAAAGTTATGTCGGGAATTTTGATGTGGAAGCAGATTCATTCTTAGGATTATTTGAAGAATAAAAAATAAATAAATTAAATAAATTAAATAAAAAATTATTATGACGAAAATATTTTGAGAAATTAGGTGCGCGCCATCAGTAAAATTTCATAATTTCCAAAATTATGGCGGGAATTTTGATATGAAAGCAGATACATTCAAAGGATCGATTGAAGAATAACATAGAAAAAAATCATAAGAATAAGAACATGTTTATCGAAAATATTTTGTGAAAAATTTTTTAAAATAAAAAAACTAATACATCATTTAACATAAAATATAATATTTTTATAGCAATAAATACAAAAATTTATTTTTAATAGATCTATCGCAATGAATTCTAAAAAAAATATGTATATGCATATTTCTTATTATTTCAGTTATTATAGTAACTATAACTTATAATAGTTTCAATAAAATCGACTTGATACAAAGGAACTTCATTCAATAGCGCACATTGTGTGTCAATCGCTTCCTCCGAGGATGTGAATTTGGAAATAAACTCTATTAATTTTCTTATTGGAAGGTTCCCTTACGTTCTCTTATTGGCAAGATAATTCTTATGATGGTTCAAATTACAGTTCTATCAATTTCTTTGTTTTTCTCTTATTATCTCTAATTGACAAGTTTGAGTGTAGTACCTTATCATAAAATTAGAAACAGCAGTTAACTACACAGAAACGACAGAATAATTAAAAAAGCAATGAAGTGCTAGAGTAACTTACTGCTGTTTTTAATTTTGTATTGGAGTACTCCAGTAAAATTCTGAATCTCATGTTTTTATTTTTTCAATTCAATTGAGCTTAAATGTTGTTCTATTCATGAAAATTTATTTTCAATGCAAAGCTTAACATATAAATTATTAAAAAAGCATCAAAAACATCGAGAAGTATTTTAAAAGTCGAACAGTCCGAAAAATTACTTAAAAGTTCAAAATGTGAATAGTGTCAAAAAAGTTGAAAAGTGAAGGAAAATACCAAAAACACCAATAACAACCCAAAACCGAGAAAAGTATCGATAGAGTCAAAAATTGTTTAAACTTATCGAAAAAGTTAAACTTATCAGGAAAAAATACCCTATAAGCAAATATCTTTACTCAGGCATCAATCTATCTTCAAACCAAATTTCATCAAAATAAGAGTCACGACTCAGCAGGGAAAACGTTTTTTTCCCGTAAATTTCGGTGTCACGCCCACTAAGCGATTGGATTACAGAGTTTTTAGTACCCTTTCGTAGAGCTCAATCTATCTCTATACCATATTTAATCAAAATCAGTTCATTATCTAAGTTGTAGAAATATATTTTCCTGTAAGAAGCGTAGCACCGCGTATTACTAGAAAAAAAATTACATTTTGCACTACATTTTGCGCAACCTATCCAACAAAAAAAAAAAAATCAAGCGATTATACTGTCTTATGACAATTAAAATGGGATGTAACTAGTGTTTCACCGAAGCTACGCGGCAACCTCGTTCTTGCTTACGAGAACGAGGCGAGACCGAGGCGAGAACGAGGCGCGATGGAAAAATAAATTTTCCTCGCTTGACCGAGGTGAGGCGAGATCACACCGGCATCTCGCCTCGTTCTCGGAACCAAGAGCACGGCGCGTTTGGACCAAATTTGAACTCGTAAGACTCACATGCAAAGTCAAAATATGAATGTAATTTTTATATTAAAATTTATATTTAACTAATATTTTAGTATTTTATTTTGAGTAAAATACTTCACTTTATTTTTAACCCGCATGTGGGTCTTAGGAGCTCAGATTTGGTCCAAGCGTAAATGCACACAAGTGCTTGGATCGCATCAGCTTTCAAGCGACTTCGCCATGGTTGATCGATTAGGGAAGCATGTGAAAAAACGGCCACCGATGAAGCCATGATACTGAGCTTATTTTATAATTTTTCTTATGACTAGCATATATGTTTTTTATGATTCGGGGAAAGTTTGTAGCATAGTTTGGCTTGGATAAAATTGGCGATGTCACGCCCACTCCCCTACATAAAATAAAAAGACAACTCATTATATTGTCAACTACATGACGAAGATGAATAAAACTTGGTACATATCTGTGGACATTTGACAAAATAACCTCTTTCAACCTCTCTCTTGCGTTAAAGCAAAGAGCTTATGCTGTGTTGAACTATTACCGTAGATTGAAAGAAGGTTGTTTTGTCAAATGTCCACAGACATGATATGCATATAAAAGGCAGAAGCAAAACTAAGATTTAACAAAAAACATGGGCGGTGCCATGCCTCCAATATGAGGAAAAATAAGCTTATCATATCTCAGTATCAATTTAACGTAGATGAATAAAATTTGGTTCATATATTTCTTATAGTTTGTAAAAGGTTCATAGCTTAGTTTTGTTTGGAAAAAATGACAATGCTACGCCCTCCCATGTAAGAAAAGAATTAAATTCATCATATCTCAATCATCATATCTTATTCAATTTACCAATAATAAAAACACATATTTTATTTTATTTCTTGGGGCCTAATCAGCCGTATCAGGCCTGATATATTTACATTTGAATAAAATCCTTGCTTTTTACCGAGGTGCCTCGGCCGAGAACGAGGCGAGACCGAGGCGAGACAAGATCTCGTCCGAGGCCGAAGCGAGACTCAAGTCTATAAGGCGAGGCTGAGATCAACTAGGATCTCGCCTCGCCTCGGCCTCGGTGAAACACTAGATGTAACCGTTTTGACACTGCCTAGAGCATAGTTGGGCAAAATTTTGGAAGCAACAACTACATAAATTCGATTTAGAAAGCGATAAAAAAAACTATGCAATAATGAGTGTAGAAATAAAAGTACAATGATCAAACGAAATGATAGAAGCTGTCCTCAATGTGCGCACTGTTGTTTCCGTGTTCTCGCTAGCTTTGGTTTTTTTGTTCTTTTTCTGAATGATGCAACAATTACAATAATAAAAAAATGTGCGCAGCAGTGGTGAGTGCATGTATTTGATGTTTTGGTTATTTTTCTTAAGAAAAACAACGTGTTTGTTGTAAAGACCTAAAACTGGCCCAGCTTTCCTAGATAGCCTGCCTATGCCCTAGAGTTTGCCTACTAGTTGAAATTTAACCATTACAGTGGCAATACAAAACAGATCAGCACCATTTACTTGATAAGATGTCATTAAGAATGGTCCATTATTTTAGCAGTGCAAAAGTATTTTTCTGTTGGAGGTGTGGCACCGCCACTAAGAAACAAATATCATCAAAATATTTCAATTACCTAAGTGCTTAGTATTCAGGTAAATTAAGTAATTTAATAAAAACCAAAAAACCGCCTTAAATGACTACGCTATTAACTTTAATTAGACTGTCTAATAAAATCGATTGGCTGAGGATGTTTTAAACGCAAGTTGAAATGCATCCCAGAATTTTTTAAAAAAATGTCGTTTTTTATTTTATTTTAAACGGTTTTTTTTTAAGTTAATAGCGTAGTTATTTAAGGCGGTTTTTTGGTTTTTATTAAATTACTTAATTTACCTGAATATTGAATTGAGGCTTCGCGGTATTGTCCTGAATATTATTAGTGTCAACTAATCAACATTACCTGAGTGCTTAATAAACGGCTCAGATATTAATTTGAAGTTAAACGTTATCATGTCTACACTGTGCTTCAAAAATGAAATGTGGTGAGAGAATTGAAAAATTTTAATGACATGCAGACGCTACTTATGTATGTACGTCGCCAAGCAATATTGACTGCCAAGGAAATTGTACAAGGCAAATGAGTGACCAACAAAAAAGAAAATGTTTCCTGAGCGATAAAACTACTAATCAACAATGATTCTTATTCGAGGTTTCAAATATAAAACTTAAAAATGATTTTTATATACTCTGTTGTCTGTAAATTAAAGTTTTTTTTCTATCCACCCAATATCTAAACAAAATAAAAAATATAGATTAAGGAAAATGCATTCCAGATTGCGAATGAAATGAAACAACACACACTAAGGTAAAATTACATTCATAAGACTAGAACCAACTTACCCGCCTTCATTAATGTCCAACATTCGGCATCCAATTGTGTATCAGCTTGAATATGATATCTTGAATCTGTCCAAAGGACTGCGTGTTCTGCGGTAACAAGAGCTTCGCCAGCCGACCCAGTGAATTTGCTAATGTATTGTAAGCGTTTGTCGTGGTCGGCAATATATTCACTCTGCAAATGAGGATAACGAAAGGATTACAAGGATTTGTTTTGCTTTGTTTTCTGTCGTGTTGTTTCAGTTGAATTTTGCTAGGTTCGGTTGACTCAGTTCATTGATGACTATTGGTTGACGTGTGTGCATTCATACCAACATACAATGACCTGAATCCAGGACACTACATATACATATGTATGTTTATTTGTTTAGGTACGAGTAGAATGTATCCTTACCTATGATTTTTATTGAATAGCTTTGATATTACGAGTAGTTTCACTTACTTTGAAACACAAGAATCCGACTTCAATGTCGGCTCGAACTGAAAATCTTTATCTGTATGAAATTTATTCATTACTACCTACTATTCAACGAGTTATCTTTGAGCCCAGTGTCAGAGACTGGCAAGCAAATTAATGTATAAAATTACGTACCAATTAGTACGAAACATAATTTTGGGGTGTTTCAGGTGAAATTTTCAATTTAAAACCCTAGCCGTTTTCGATTAATTTTAAACTTTTATATACTTATGTACTAAATGCTGAAACTTGCGTTTTTATATCCATTTCATTCTCATTTATTTATCACTGAAAAATATATCCCAAAGATTTTTTTTATTCAAAATATTCATTATTATATTTTCTATCGGTTCTACATCAAAAATGATTATCTTTCTATATCCTACAGTTTTTTAAATTTGAAAATATGTAGTTTAATTTAATAACGTAATCGGATCGCAATGAGATTCCAAGTATAAAGAAATTATTTCTCCTTTAATCTCTCAAAACGTACCTACCGTAAAATTGGTTAAATGATAAAAAAATGCAGCAAGTAGATTTTATTTCTTAGCACATAATTAAATTCAAAAATTTGTGATAACTTGGATATGGTAAGGTAACAAAATGAAAATTTCACTTGAAATATCCTGCATATACTTGACAGGAATAAAATGACATTAAAGGTAATTATAAATGGCACAAACCATGTGGGCATCGCTCATGGGAACAATGTACGCGTGTATGGGATTTCTGTCCAGTATGCTGGTATCGTTCATTAGTGCTCGAACTTGTTGCAAAATTTCGCCAACTTCACCTTTGCATTCCAAATTTCCTTTAAGTGTTGATGCTGTCTTCCCATCAACAATCCTGTAAGAAAGTGTTGTAATCAGTAGTTAGTCCGGCTGCTTCGAATACATTTATTTGTATTGTTTGCTTATAATTATCTCTTTTGATATAAAAAACCATTTCACTTCAAATTAAATTGAGGCAAATTTTCACTTTTGAGTTCTAATTCACAAATAAAGCACAGACATTTGTCTGTCTGTTTGCATTCAAAATTGATTTACCTTCCAACAATCACATTAAGAACACTCAGAAAAATAACGAACACAAAGAATATATGCGGCACGTACGGCATAATGACCCAGTTCTAATGGTTCTACAAGTAATAAAAAATTAAATATTTAAAATAATAAGTTAACGAGGTGCGAGTGTGTAACAAACGATCTATACTAAACTGGCTTTTCGATTAACTTGCTTTAATATACATACGTAGTATTAAAATACACGCTTTATCGTATTCTACAAATTCCCCTATGTACACTGGGTCGTTTTTATACGAAAGTAGTGAAAAAATTAAAAACCCAATGCATATCATTTCTGTAATCTATATTCATTTACAAGTTGCAATAAAAATCGATATTGAAAAACTGTTATTGGTAACAATGTACATGATATGAAGTATTACTCTAAGGTACACTTCAGTTTATATTGTGGCCTCATATGGAAATTATTGAATTCAAATCCTTGACTTTGTGTTTCTCAATGATTGAAACCTTTGACATATAGTAATTCATTTTTTCTGAAAGTATTAATCATTTTTACAACTAAAGTTTGTTCGAAATTACCTTTGAGCGGCATTGAAAAAAACTACGTTTTGAATACAGTTTTGATTAACACTGAAAAAAGCAACTAAATAATTAAGTTTCGTTTCTGATTCTGCATTTCGTTCAACCTCTTTTTTCAATTGTTTGAACGACAGGTGCTACAGCGGCTTACATGCTACCGAAACTCTTTACAGAAATGTATTTCATATACTTATGTACATACTTAAATAGCTGCCTCAGTCTTTTTTGTCTTTTGAAGTTGATACTTGTGCCGAGCCGAAAAACCGACCGTGGCTACACGCTATCAAAATTAAAACACACTTGATCGCTTGAAATGGGACAGAATCGCGGCGGACAACGGAAAATCCGCAGACCGTCGACTTAGACTTTAGCTCTATTTTATTTGTCGACAAACGACGGTTCAGAGTAGCATTCGAATCAGCTTGTGTCAATTTATTAATTTAAGCTTGCAATGTCAATTTCAATTTAATGAAAAGTAATTCAAATATAAATGAATTGAATTACAGCGAATTACTCATAGAGAAGTGCGTACTTACAATAAAAAAAAAAGATTTCACTTTAACACAATCACAAATATTTCAATACAAAAATTATTTTCTTTTAAGCACAAAACGACAGCAGAACTTTCCGTCATCCGTCGCAATTGTGTTTACTGAGTAAACTTTACTCGAACAGATTTTATGACGGATCTCCATCGGCTTAAATTAAACCTTATTAGTGTAGAAAAAAGTTTGTTCCATTTTCTTGCTCCGAACATCACATCAGATAAATGATTTCAAATAATTTTTCAGCCAATGTTTAGGTATTTAAAGACAATGGTCGCAAAATTAAGTTAAAACCTGGTTTTACCCAAAACCAAATTACAGAGTGACCCCATAAAAAAAAAGAAATACTTGCATTTAATTATGAGAAAATTTTAAAAAATAGATTACCCTGCGTTATTGACACAAAATTGTGTAGACACAGTGAACAAAAGGAATAATAAAAAACTCGAAAATACAAGACAGCGTGGCGAAATGGTTAGGACTGTGAATTCATAGCACACAGTACGTATGTTCGATTCTCGTAAATGTAAATGTTTTTTTTTTATTGATATCACTGAAAATAAATGTTATTTTAAATTACGCCACGCTGCTTCACATATTCGATTTTTTTACTATTCCTTTTTTTCACTGTGTCTACAATATTTTGTGTGAATAACGCAGGGTGATCTATTTTTTAAAATTTCCTCAAAATTTAATGCAGGTTTTTCTTTTTTTTTATGGGATCACTCTGTGTTTTCGGGTAAAAACCAGGTTTGAACTTAATTTTGCAACTATAATTATAGGCCAATGATTTTTGTTATGAGACCTACAAAACATATAGGAGGGACACTTTGACTTATACGCGCAGCTAAACTGTTGAGGCTGTTTAAAATATTATGTTTTTGGCAAGTTAAAGAAATATTCTTGCTAGCTAGCTGTTATTACTTTTAGTTTTTTTTTTTCTTACTATTTTTTTACATTAAATTAATTTGTAAAATTTTACAGGAATATCCATCGTTGCCAACTGGCTGGTATGTTCATTGTTACCAATTACTTATTTTTTTTTTTTGTCAGGTTTTTATTCGCTTATCACGCATCGAATTTATTTAATTTTGCATTTTTACTACTATTTTAAATAAAAATTAAAGCTTACCATTAAGAAAAAATATTGTAAGCTGCAATCATATTTATTTTTTTGGTAATCTTGAAAATAATAAATGAAATGATCAATTTTCGTTTGTCGAGCTCCAATTCTGCTGTTGAATTTTTGTACAGGAAATTTTGATTCAATATGGGAATTTTCGGAAGAACACGGTTAATAAAATAAGTGTAAATTTTTATACGAACATCAGTTTAAGGGTCGTTTTATATGAATTTAGGTATAAATGTAATAACTTCTAAGCATATAAAAACCTGCGATACAGACAGTTATTTATGTTGAATTTTGTCTCATTATAAATCAACGTTCTGTAGCCGAGGTAGCTAATGAACGAGGTCGTATTCAAACTATTCTAAAAATGAAACAGGTTCAAATGTCTGTCTATTCAAGTTCAAGTTCAAATCAATTTATAAATTAAAATTGTAAATAAAATTAAATTAAAAAGAAGTATATGTTCTAGGACTTCAACCCGTGCGTGCTGCGTTCCAGTCAAACGTTCTGACAATCGACATAAGCACTTTTTTTCCATTATCCTTAAAATTAAATATAAACTTCTATTATAAAATAGAATTTATACGTCAACCTATTCTATACTTTTCAATATAGAAAAAAATATGATATTCATATAAAATTTTATAGCTTTGAAATTTATGAAATCTATACGATTTTTTACGGATTTATATGAATAGCTAAAAGTTTTATACTGATATTTTCCACCATGTATATTTTTTTAAGACTTCAAAAGTTAATACGAGCTGAATTTCAGTTGTTAAAATCAAATACTAGTGTTTTAGTAAATACCTTTTTTTTGTTGGCCGAACAGAAAATCATCCTTGGCAAAAGTTGTATACCAGACAAATTCTCACAAAAAACGCTGAGTACATTTTTCAAAAGTTTTTCATGGTATTCATTGCCGAATCTTAAACAACAACTAATTTATTTAAGACTTTTTTTTAATCTCCAATATTAGAAAATTAAATATTTGTGTGGGAAAAACTTAATGACTTAAGAAAAATTTAAGTACTTGCAATAAAAATCATCCAAGACCTTTTCAGAAAATTTTCAATTCCTACCGGGACCACTTGGAAGCTTTGTATATAAAATATCAATTTTTTGTACATTCATTTGTTGATACGAGTAGTTTTATTTGCATAGCTCCTTTCTTATTTATGAAATTCGATAAACAACTTCCCCCTCCCACGAGCCCTGCGAGTGACCTGTCGTTTTCATGATATAAAGTCCAAAATTTTGATAACTGGAGTTTTGAACTCTGAAATTGAGGCTTATTTAGTTAATTATGAAGTTGTAGACCATAGCATCATTTACAAAAAAAAAGTTACATTAATTTACGTTATCTGGTAAAAAAAAAATATAAATAAATTTGATCATACTGAGAATCCAACTTCAAAATTTTTTGATCGGCTGGACAAATTTACTTAATTATTTTTTATTTATATTAGTATTAAAATAAAATAATATTAAATTTGGATTTTTATCTAACGTGCTGAATAAAACGACAGTTTTATGCATTTAGTTTAAAACTTGTTACATTGTAAGTTTTTTGATATAAAACAATTTAGACTTATAATTTTAAATAATTCTTTCTTACAGTTTTCAAAAAACGTAAGTCATAAAAAAAACATAGATATAGTGCACATTTTTGCGAATAAAAGATGCCAAAAATCTTAAGAATTTTTGCTTTGATTTTGTGCAAAAAGTGTTAAACTACCTTCTGTCGTGGAGGACGTTCGCTTGGATAACTTTTTATACAAATATGGGGATGATACTCTCCCCAGAAATTTCATAAAAATATGAATATATGTTTGGCGCGGAGAACGCAATTAACAGATGAAGGTATAGCCATCGTATGCTATATACACTTTTTTAAAAACTGGCTTAAGTTAAAAATCTCTGAATTAATTTAAAAAATTGGTATTGTCTAAAAGAAAAAAAATCAATTTACATCTTATTTATTAACAAAATTTAACCAGAGTGTACAGCCAAATGTATCAATAAACGGTATTTATACTGTACACAAAATACCGCACTGATACCGGTCATACGTATAGCCTTAATTCTTACAAGAGAAAAGTCCGCAAGAGAAAACTAGGATTTTAAGGTGAAAGAAAAACTGGTGCGTTGGTATAGTTGCACGAACGTGGTTAATAGTTTTAGGTTGAAATATAAAAACTTAGGTTTTCACTTTCAAACTTGGTTTGATCAAAAAAAAATGATTCCTTTATTTTAGAAAAGTGCTCTTATATAGTAAAACTTATGCTAAAAGAGTGCGTACATGTTTTACATACACATGTACCCAGTAGGCAAGGGCAGGAGCTAACAGTGCTTCTAGAAGGCCTTCCTTGGTAAGTATAAGGCCTTCCACCCTCCTTTCAAACGTACTTTCTTTTTTATATGAAATGGCCGCAGAAAACAGGCCTTCCTAAGCAGGCTTTCTAAGACCGCTTACCGTAGAAGGACTCTCAGAAGTACTTGACAAAAATTTATGACTCTAAATATTAATTGTTTTTTTTTTATACGCGCCATCTCACTTGCGTTGTTTATTTTAAATGACTTTACAATTTGACAAAGAATACACAAAACTCTACCTCCTTAACATAACATGAAAGACCAGAAGACTAGCCTGCACACCTCTCTTAATTTCTAACCATGCGTATACGTTTCATGTCGTATATGTACAATGCATATTACAAAAAAGTTATGCCGAATCATAAAACATTGCAATACATGAAATGAAAAAAATACAGAAAAGCGCTAAAGTAAATGGAACCCTTCTTCTTTGCCTTCTAATATCAGGCCTGATAGCACGTCTGTTGTGGCAAGGCATATTATGCCTTCTGTGATTGTATTTTTATTTGCATGAAAATCTAGTTTTGAGAAGTCCTTATATAATCGCAGCAGTGCTAGCAGGCCTTCTCCGAGTAAGGCCTTGCTCATTTGCCTGCTGGGTATGAATATAATTCTTAAAGCTAAAGAAAAGCATACTCAGCGAAAATGCGTACATGTTTCTTATTCACATGTTTTAATAAATTCTCTAGTATTTTCAAATGTATAAATGCGTAAATCATGTAAATTATTTTCAGTTTCTTTGCTCTTTTCCTTAATTTGTATAACTGTATATGGTAAAATATTATTTTCTGTAACTTTAATAAATTTGTTACGAAAAGTTACATTTCCTATTGTTACTTCACAATTTCCAAACTAAATTAAACTATTTTTGTATAATTTTATGTTATTATTATTACAATTTTGAATTAGTTTCCTTTCATTGAAATTTTTTATAATAATCAGTCCATCCGATATTTCTTTAATATTTTCTACTGTATCTACTACCATTTCACAATTTGCTTCTCTTGATTTAATTATTTGACTGACACAATCATCTTGTACAGTTTTCAAATTTACTTTTAGATTATTTTTTACATTATTGTAATAAGTCTTTTCCTGATCTATGATAAATAAACTTTCCTTTAGCCAGATTGATTTGTTGTTTAAATTTGAAATTGGTTCAATTATAATATTCGAGAATTTCTTTGCTGAGTAGTTCGGTACCATGACTATTATTGTAGTTAAATTGCCATAATATGCCACTGTTATTTTTATATCTTTTAGAGCTTCTATCTGTGATACTAGTTCTAATTCTGTATTTGTCAATATATTTCTGGATAAAATATTTAATCTACTAGTCAAAATTATCTGTTCTATATCATCAATATGATTTCGTAGTAGGGTAATATCATAGTTAATTTGGTATATGTGCCTGAATATATCTAAATCATTTTGTAATCGCTCCGATTTTTCTGTGAGCAACTGTCTAATAGATTCCTGTTGCTTGTTTACGTGAGTTGTAATATTTTGGATTTGGTCTGATAACTGCGAATCAATTATTATTTGTTTGTTTGATTCTAAAATTAATTGAGAATTTTTCTTAGACAAATTATCTAACTTTGCTTTAATAAGTATTTCATCCTCACTATCCATGGTTCCCGCTACTATTTTGAGACCTTGCCGTATAATGTTCATTAGTCCCCTTTTTGTTCTTAAATGTGGTTTAAGTCCGTTTATCTTTGTTTCAAGTAGATTAAAATTATTTAGTAGAGTTGCATAAGCTACATCATCCTTTCTTACTTGATTTCCTATTATTTGTATATTACCAGCAATGTTGTTTCTGTTAATCTCGAACTCAGTGAAGTTTATGACGTGCATAATTTTAAGGAAGTCCTTTATTATCTGTATTTGACCAGTTTTTATGCTAATATATCCATTATTTTCGTTGATATTTTGTACGTCGATGTACTGTGCGATTGTCATTACTGGAATAACTATTCGTAAAATAATTTGTAACATGGACTTCATTTTCCTGTCAAAAAGAAAACAATTAATTGGCATTAGTTTCGTGTTTTCGTTTGATGTGTGATTTGTAATATTTTTGTCCATTTCTAGTTGTTAGGGGCCGTTCAAGTATTACGTAACGCAATTAGGGGGGGGAGGGGGGGTCTTGTGAAACGTTACGATGCGTTACAGGGGAGGGGGGGGGGGGGGGTTCGAACAACGCGTTACGTAACATTGTTTTAGAAGTGAAACTACTTTAGCGGGTGGTGATTTGAAATGAGGTGTGTATAATGAAACGCTTTCTTTATGTGTATGCTTATTGAATAGCTACAGCCAAAACATTTTATTATAATGATAAAAGTTGATGGGATCTAGATAATTTACAGCAATAAATGATATGTTAAATTAAAGCACTTATCAAGCAGAATGTTCTAAAACTATCATCTTCGAGATTGGTTAACCAAAACCAGAGATGTAAGCGTGGAAAGATTTCCTATTTTTCTCATTTATTGCTGTAGCTGTTCTAGATCCCATCAACTTTTATCATTTTAATAAAATATGTTCGTCTCATTTTTCGCCATTTTAACATATTTTAAGCTTAAGCAAATGTTTATTACATTATGTGTGATTTTTATTAAATAACAATATGAACAAGTTAAGGTGTTATCTTCAGTCAGGCCGAAACTCACATACCCTACACTGCACTCAAAGTAGGTACATATATTTCAGTAAAAAAAGACGTTGAAGAGGTTAAATAATTCGAAAAAAGTGTGAAATGTTTAAGAGGTTGAAAACTGTTGAAAAAGTCGTAAATATATGCAAAATGTTAATGTTGAGAGAGGTTGAAAAAGTCTAAACAATTTAAAATCGATGAAAAAGTCGAAAAAATAAAGAAATTTCATCACAATATCTTGCACGGCTTACGAGATATGGTGGTATAGAGGTTAAAATTTAGGACTGTGCCACGCGAATCTTTGGAAACTTGAAACCTAGCCTAATCTTAATTTAGTTCAAATGTACACCTAATCACCAAGTTTCATCAAAATCGCTGCATTTTTTTCAAAATGGGATTGGGCAAATATACATAGAGTATGGGCGGTAGGCGTGTCCATGACCCGATTACGTCCGTTTTGAATAGCAAGATGCCTGCAAGAAGGTCTGACCTGAGTGTGCTAATTTCATTCAATTAGCTTTCTTGGTTTTTCCGTAAACCTGATTTGAACAGACAAACAGACGGACATAGCTAAATCATCTTTTTAATAAGGTTTTCTCTAATCAAGTGATATTCATCTTGTTTTATGGATCCGTTTATGAAGTCCACCGGTTTTCGTCCCGTCGTAGAGTGTATTGTGTTATTATAATAATTAATAATTCTGTACATTTTTTCCTCTATAGTTTCAATATCCCGGTTTGGATCGTGTTCAACAACCTTATGTGTTCATTTATTGTGTTGTGTAAACGTTCTACATCTGAATTTGAATTTTCCACTGGATGTAAAATGTATTTCGATATTATTTTCCTTAAGGAATTCCTGTAGTGGGATGGCTTTGAATCCTAGTTCATTGTCAACTATTATTTTTTTTATTCGCCCTACATTGCTAAGATACTGCATCACCGCTTTCTTAAACTCTGTCCATGATCTAGCTGTAATTTTTATTGCTTGAGCATGTTTTGAAAATTTGTCAATGATAGTCAAGAACAATGTTTTATTCAAAGTATAAAAAACATCCATGTGTACTATTTCTCTAGGTTCTTCTGGGGTTTCTGTTATTTGAAATTTTTGTTTTATTGGATTCCTTTCATACTTTTCTTGGCTATATATTTCGCAATTGTTAATGTACTTAGTTATTCTGTCCCTCAAATTAGGATGATAAAGTTTTTCCTTAAGTTCGAGAAAGTTTTCATTTATTCCTCGATGATTATTTCTTAAATGTTCCTCTTTTATTACATCAGCTAGTTTGTTTTCATCTGTAATATCAGTTAATAATTTTTTACATCGAACTATTTGATATTTATCCATGAAGTCTGCATTAACTGTTTCAAGAAATGTTTTATAGAATGATTCATCCTCGATATAAATCGCAGTGGTTTTGTTTTGCTCAAAATGACTTTGTATTAGTGTTTTTACAGTTGGTCTATCAAGAATTTGCGTCAAAACCATTTGTCTGTTGGACTTAAAAACTGTAATTCTTTTAATCTTTAAGGATCCAGAGTTTACCTTTTTTATGATTACTTGTCTTTTATAGAAGTTCAATGGATTAGTAACCTGTTTTATGTATGAATCCTCAACTTCGTTGTGGTTTATTATTCCGCGTGATAAAGCGTCTGCATTGCCATTTTTAACTCCTTTTCTGTACTTGATTTCAGAATCAAATTCAGAGATTTTGAGTCTCCATCTTACCAATTTCGAGTTTGGTTTCTTTATGTTAAATAACCAAGTCAACGGCCTATGATCCGTTTCTATTAGAAATGTGCGTCCAAAAAGGTAAGGGAGAAAATACTGTGTTGCCCAAACTATGGCTAATAATTCTTTTTCAATTGTGCTATAATTTTGCTCATGATTATTCAACGTTCTGCTTGCATAGCACAAAGGGTGTCCTTCTTGTGACAATATTGCTCCTAGAGCGACGTTACTAGCATCCGTTTGTAATACGAATTGTTTTTTAAAATCTGGATATTTTAGTATTGGGTCATTTGTTAAGAGTTGTTTTAACGTCTTAAAACTATCAATATACTCTTGATCGTGTACATTAACTTAAGCACCCTGCTTTAAATACTTGGTCATTGGCTTTGCAATTTTAGAATAGTCCCTGATGAATTTTCTATAGTACCCTGTTAGGCCTATAAATTGCTTTATCTCTTTAGGAGTTTTTGGTAAAGGAAATTTTTGTACACTGCTGACTTTTTCAGGATTAGGTTTTATACCATCCCCTGTGACTATATGCCCAAGAAATTCAGTTTCATGTTTCATAAATTCAGATTTATCTATCTGAACCTTCAGATTCACATCCTTAAGCCTTTGTAAAATTTTCGTCAGTGACTCCACATGCTCCTGCAGAGATGTTGAAAATATTATTATGTCATCAAGATACACTAAGCATATCTTGTTAATATAATCAGATAAAATATTATTCATCAATCGTTAAAACGTGGCCGGGGCTGTCTTCAACCCAAATGGCATTCTCAAAAACTCGTAGTGTCCGTTTTCAACACTAAACGCAGTTTTTGATATGTCATTTTTGGCAATTTCTATCTGATGAAACCCTTTAGCGAGATCTAAAGTGGTGAAATATTGGCACCTTCCTAATTTTTCCAGGATTTCATCCATATTTGGAATAGGGTATTTGTCATCTATAGTGACTTCATTTAGCTTGCGATAATCTATAACAAGGCTCCATTTGCATTGCCCGCTGGCATCCAATTTTTTTTGTACGACCCAGACTGGTGCTGAATAGGGTGACTTACTTGGACGTATGATACCACTGTCAAGCATCTCCCGAATTTGTTTTTGTACTTCATTCTTATGAATGTACGGATATCGGTAATTCTTCACAGCAATCGGTGCATGTTCGATCGTACGAATTTCATGCTTTATTGCATTAGTGAATGTTAAGTCCGATTTTTCATCATTAAATATTTTATTAAATCTTTTGATAATAGGTATTAATTTTCCCTCTTCTTCCCCATTTAAATGAGTTATTCTAATTTTTCCTAAGACAGAATTTTGTACCTGATCCCCATAGCTTTCTGAAATGTAAAAATTTTCATTCGTGACCTGCGTTATATTCTTTAACTTGATTAGTAATTGGAATGATCCATTCATACTAAATGGCATTCAATCAGTAATTGATTTTGGCAATTTAACAATTAGTGAAGTTGACGTTAAAAATAGTATTTTAAATCTCAATTCTTCAATGAAGTCTGATATGGATGGTCTATCCCCTTTTCTGTTAAAGAAATGTCTTAGTTCACTTGTAAAGCCTATAACACTTTTGTTTAATATGTCCCTTAGTTCGGGAGAATTTATCTCGAAATGGAAAATAGCATCCATATCCCCCATTTTTAAAAGTGGAAAGAAAAACGATGTCTGTAATTATAGACCTATATCTAAGCTTTCAACTTTTTCTAAGCTATTTGAAAGTGTGGTTAAGAAAAAGCTTTACTTTGCAATAAAAAATTTAATCAGTGTTCATCAGCATGGATTTGTATCTGGCCGCTCAACTATCTCAAACCTTGCAGTTTTTTCAAATTTATGCCATTCTGCATTTGAAGCTGGAAATCAAGTTGATAGTATCTATACAGATGTATCTAAGGCATTTGATAAGGTTTCACACAATATTCTTATCGCAAAATTGTTTAAAATGGGATTTCACTCCAATTTTCTTAATTGGATTAAATCCTATCTTGATGGTAGAGTGTCATTTGTTGAAATAAATAATGTCAAATCTGTACCATTTGTTGCCTGCTCTGGGGTTCCACAGGGTAGTATTCTTGGTCCGCTTCTTTTTATTTTGTACATTAATGACATTAGTAATTGTTTCATTAATGCCAACTTTTTGCTATATGCAGACGACTTAAAAATTTTTAAAGAACTACGCTCGAACTTAGATGTTTTAACTCTACAAGAGGAATTAAATTCTGCATCAAATTGGTTTAAAAGGAATCGTTTGACTCTGAATATAAATAAATGTTGTTTCATACGTTTTTCTAAATCTTCTCGTAGGATCTCTTCATTTTATAGTCTTGATGGTGTTAACTTGGCTTGTAAGTCTAAAGTATGTGATTTAGGTATTTATTTTGACCCTGCATTTTCATTTACGGATCATATAAGTTACATTATACCGAAGGCTTACTCCCTGTTAGCGTTTTTAAGACGACATAGTGTAGATTTCGCTGATCCTTATACAATGAAGATTCTTTTCACCTCTTTGGTGAGATCTAGACTTGAATATGCCAGTGTCATCTGGAATCCATTTTATATGGTACATTCGGTTCGAATTGAACGTATTCAGAGAAAATTTTTAAAATATGCTTTGCGATCCTTGAATTTTTCGGAACCGTTACCATCTTACAATGCTCGCTGTTTGCTATTAAATTTGAAGTCCCTTGATAGCCGTCGCAAGGTTTTTTCACTAATGTTTGTATACGACCTTATTTGTGGCTTTGTTGATTGTGACTATCTTTTAGCTAAAATAGATTTTAATGTCCCTCACAGGCAATTACGTTGTAATAGTTTTTTCTATATTAAAATACATAAGACTAATTATGCTCTAAATGAGCCTTTAACCAGAGCTTTAATTGCATTTAATGAGTTATTCTTAGGCTATTCTATTGATTTCTCATATAATAGAGAAACTTTTAGAAAAATGTTAAATATTTTTATTGTTTAGATTATATTTATTATTTTACTACTTTACAATTGTTAAGTGCTTCATAGTTGCTAGTCTGTAAGGAAATTGTTGTCCATAGACTTAATAAAGAAAATGAATGAATGAATGAATGAATGAATTGATTTGTATTTGCTGTTCCTCGTCAACATTTGTTTTAACAACAACGTTTGTTGATAAATTATTCACTACCTCATGAACTCCCTCAATAATTTCAATTTTTTTATTTTCCGTTATTTTATTGGGAATGTGCACCAGATCCTTTTGATCTACAGGTATGTTTACCTCATAGTACCCCTTCTCAGTGAAATAATGATATCGCTCATCTGTGATTTGAAACTTTATTGGAGTTACCAAATCCCCGATATGTAAACTATCAATTCCATAATCAATCTTGGCTTTAATAAGTCTCAATATGTTGTTACCTATTAGTCCATGATACTGATTGTGAAATTTGCAAACATAGAAAACAACTCTTTGATCTTGTGGCAATGGTCCCCCCAATTCCGCAAACAAAGGTATCTGTACCTTTTCCTTAATATTAACGTTATTTTGTAACGTTTTAATGTTCACACTTTCGGTTGGTCCCATCCACTTGGGATCGCAAATACCAGGATTTATAATAGAATGGGTTGCACCTGTATCGATTATGAATCTTAAGTCTTTAGTTTAAGACTTAACCGTTATATAGGGTAAGTTTCGTGTGAGGCTATTTCGGGAAAATTTCCAGCTTTTTCAAACTTTTCCCCGCTGGATTCATGTGTATTGACATCCATTGGTTCTGGCCTATCATTTGCCCTACTTGTCCCTGGGTGATCATTATTTCTATGCGCAGAGTTCTGATTTTCCTGTTGGTTATTATTATAATTTCCATTGTATCTACCTGATTGGTAGGAGTTATTCCTATTATACTTGTTGCCACCGTTGGCACGATAATTACTTCGACCCTGTCCCGAATTCTCTACCTTTGAAGTTTTATCTTGAGGTTGAGTTATTCCGTTCCCATAGGCATACCCAGCCTCCAAAAGTACATTTATTGCCTTTTCCAGTGACTCTGGTTCACGGCAAAATAGTATTGATCTCATTGGTTCTGGGACCTTTGTCTTGAAAGTTTGTAGGCCTGTTTTTATATTCAAATCTATCGTTCTTTGAATTTCGTCATCGCCCACTGCTTCTCCCATTTCGAATGCGGTTTTCGCATTGAGTCTTCTGAGGACATATTTTATGTCATTGTAGAAGTTTAAAGGTCAACCCCTTTAGCTCGTTATAAAGATCATCTACCGACTTTCTATCGGAAAAATTTTCCTATAAAATTTTTTTAATCTGCTCCCATGATGTAGCCTGTCCGCTAATCTCAACTGCCTCCTTTGCTTTGCCTTTCAGTTTAGATTTAATCAAGTCTGAGAACAAACCATGTGCCAATTCATCATACCGCCTAAGTGTTGGCAAAATCCTGTCTACAAGCCCCATAAAGGTTTGTAGTTCCCCAAGATTGCCATTGTATTCTGGTAATCGTTCCAGATACTTCAATGGATCAACTACTAGTTTTAGAGCCATGGTTGGGCTTGGAGTAGGTGTATATATATTCTCTATTAACTGATCCTGTAACCCCAAAGTAACTCCTAAACGGTTTATTGCTTGCCCAAGTTGCTCTAAGCTTTGGCCCATCTACTCAAGAAAGAAACTTAGAATTAAAAATTCACTTTTTTTCTTTTAACGTGGAAAAAAAAAACTTCGCGTAAAGGAAAAGTAAACTTTCCAAGCGAAACGAGAAAACTTCGCGAAAAGAAAACGCGATCAACGCTCAAAAGAAAGTTTTCCTATGAAATGAGGAAAAGACTTCGCAAATGGAAACAAAAAATTTCTTATCTTAGTGATAACTTATGATACACTTTGACTCACAATTTTTTTATTCTGCCACCGCGTCCTTCTTAGTTTGTTCTTCTGCTTTTTTTTTCTCCTCTTCCTTTTGCTTCTTCTCTGCTTGCTTCTTTAGTATTTCTTTGTACACGTCCGAGAAATCTACTGTGTCCTCGCTATCGGACAGCATTTGGTTTCCCTGGATTTCTGCTATTTCTTCTTGCTGACTCCTGTTAGTTTTCCTCCAGCCGTCGTTGCTGCCTCGGCATTCTTGGTAAGGTTTAATAACCAACGATTGAAATATTGACTAATGTCAATATAGCTGCTCTCCAAAGTAAGGGAAAAAAAAAGTCTGGATCCTTGTCAGACGTTGGAGTTACACCCCTTGAAGATCACGTGAAAAGTACGGAAAAAGGAAAAACTGTTTACAATTTCCCTGCTGTTGGAGTTTCACTCTGCTTGCTTATTTCGGGATGTTTTGCACTCTTTTATCACTTTTTTGATGCCGATGGAGTTTCACTCCTTTTATCGGGATCTGCACTTTTTAACCTTTTTTTACATTTTTTTTACCGAGCAGATTCGCCCAAGAATCCCATCCTCGTCGCCAGTTTTAGGTTGAAATATAAAAACTTAGGTTTTCACTTTCAAACTTGGTTTGATAAAAAAAAAATGATTCCTTTATTTTAGAAAAGTGCTCTTATATAGTAAAACTTATGCTAAAAGAGTGCGTACATGTTTTACATGTACGAATATAATTCTTAAAGCTAAAGAAAAGCATACTCAGCGAAAATGCGTACATGTTTCTTATTCACATGTACGTATTTTCCCATGACTTAAGAATATGGAGAAATGCACACATGTTTCACTTACACATGCGTGGAATTCTTGTGGCTTAAAAAGTATGTGTAATTTACTCAGAGAAAGAGAATAAGAATGCGTACATGTTTCACATACACTTACTTACTTACATAGATGGCCATAACAACCTGTTGTCAGGTTACGGCCGACCTCATTAGCTCTCGCCAGGCGCCTCTGTTTTGCGCGCGCCTTCTCCAATCGTTAATGCCAAGCGCGGTTAGGGCTTCCTCAGCTTAGTCTATCCACCGGAGGCATGGTCTCCCTCTTCGTCGTTGACCGGGGACCTTCCCTTCAAATACCTTTTTCGCTGGAGCTTCTTTATCCATACGATGGACATGACCCAGCCAGCGTAGTCGCTGTATTGTTATACGCTTAACTATGTCAATGTCGGCGTAGAGCTCATACAGCTCGTGGCTCATTCGAATGCGATAGTCGTCGCCAACTCGAACAGGACCAAAGATTTTGCGGAGAACTTTCCTCTCGAACACCCCAAGAGCTGCTGCGTCTGTTGTCGGAACCACCCATGCCTCAGCGCCATAAAGAAGCACAGGTAGAATGAGCGTCTTGTAGAGTGTTAGCTTTGTCGATCGAGAGAGAGCTCTGCAACGTAATTGCTTACTGAGACCGTAGTAGCACCTATTAGCAATTGTTATTCTCCGCTTAATCTCCAGACTGACATCATTGTTGCTGGTTACGGCAGTGCCAAGGTAAATGAATTCCTTGACAACTTCTAATTTACAGTTGCCCGCTGTAACATGAGAGTCTAGATCCCGTGCTCTCTTGTTGTTGTTAGTAGACATCATGTATCTCGTCTTCACATACACATGTACGTATTATTTGAGAATGGCTTAAATTTACCCTGAGAAAGTAACTGAAAGAAAGAACAAAGAGAGCCAACAAAAACAAGCAGTTTTAGCGAAAGCATTTCGTTTTGTGTGTTTTTGTTTGGGTTTTGCGTTGACGCAATATTTAAAACTAGTGGTCTACATTGTTGCAGTCTTCCGCGTTGAGTAACTTACGAAATGCAATAAAATGCAACATCGTTGTTATTTCTTGAAGTGGGTGAATTTAATTGTTTATTAATTGCATTGCGACATTGTTGCAAGATTTTGTATTGACTAAAATATGAAATGCAATAAAATGCAACAATGTTTTAAAATATTTTAAGTGGGTGAATTTAATTATATTTCGACATAGTTGCAAGTTTTGTAAACTATGGAAAAGTTTGGTAAGTGCTGAACTGCAACAATGTCTTGAACTTAAAATAACAAAAGTTAAATGATGTATATTGGAGCGGTCTTTTGTACAGGGGCGGATTCTATAACTGTTAATATCGGTATTTCTGAAACACAAGCGTCAAAAATACATAGAAATTTGTAAAAATTTATAAAAATACATTTTTAAAATACAATCGATATTCTTACGAAAAAATGTGTTTTTATTTTTATAAAATGCAAATGATACGATGTAACATTTCTGCTTTTTTATTCAAGTCTTCCACATTGAAATAAAAACCTAGTCAAAAGTCGTAGCACCGAAACTACTGACCTGATTTTAAGAAATAAAGTGTAATTCTTTTGCATTTGTGGAAGGACTACCATTAAACGCCAATAACTTGGATTCAAAAACATGATCAAAAAATGTATTAATATGCATAAATATGAAATTATCATAACATAGGCGGACAAAGTTAACAAAACTGTACACTGAGAAAACGATTTGTTTGAATGTAAGAAATGTATATTTCATATAGAACAATCAAATATTTATTTAAGTCAAACATATTGTACTTGAATCAAATTGTGGTATATGTTGGTTGAAGTATTTTATATTATTTCAATCAAATATTCAATTGCTCTATATTATATTTATATAATTTGTTGTATTCAAACTAATCATTTTTTCAGAGTAGTGTTATACAAGCAAGAATACGAATAATACAAGCAAAATAAGCAAACTATTACACGGTTCGCTTTAAGCAAGATCAAGATCGGTAAAAATTGTCACCAAAACCTAACAATGCACAATTATTATTTAGTGTTCGGAGATTCCAAAAACAAGATCCGTAAAATCGTACCTGGTTACTTACTCGTTTTATGGCCATTTTAAGGTAAGCGCTTTTACCGATAATTTTAATAAAATTATGAAGCGAACCGTGTACAGTTTTTGATGTACTTTATCATGTTCTGCGACTCAAAATACATAAAACACAGTTGTCATAGCATATTTTCAAATTTCGCTTGATCATAAAAGCATCAAAAACTGTACACGGCTCGCTCATAGTTTTTTTAAAATTATCGATAAAAGCGTTTACCTTAAAATGGCCAAAAAGCGAGTAGTTAAATGACCATGATTGTGCATTCTCTGATTTGGTTGACAATTTTTACCGATCTTGACCTTGCTTGAAACGAACCGTGTCGGACAAAGTTCTAACCTTAAAATGACCATAAAACGAGTAAATGAGCAGCTCCAATTTTGAGGATTATGTATTTGGATTCTCTGGACACTACATAATAATTGAGCATTGTCAGATTTAGTTGACAATTTTATCGATCTTGATCTTGCTTGAAGCGAACCGTGACTGGAAGACGAAGAAACATACAAAACGGTGAGAAATGGCTCATCAAAAGAACTTTTAAGAAAAAACAACACAGTAGTAAGCGAATTATATAAACAACAACACATTGACATTTACCTAATATGTTGACTTATAATTCCGTCCGCTATATCGCCTAGATTATATGGCCTGCCAAAAATCAATAAAACTGACGTCCCCCTACGACTTATTTCTTCTTCAGTCAATGTTCCTCGTTACAACCTCTTAAAAACCATCGGCATCATTTTACGACACCTCATTTCGGACAAATTCAACATTAGAAACGCAAAAGAACTGACGGAAATACTATTGAGCGAATTAACTTTGGTTTGTCAGTCGGTCCTATGATTAATTTTCAAAGAGCTGTAGCTCTTGACGACTGACCGTTTTGAGTCAAAATAACTACATTATCTTCGGTTTCAACAGATACATTTTTCATATTAATTAAATTATTCTTTTTTTCCTCAATAAGGGGCACCGAATTATTACTTAACTGGCAGTTATTTGATAGTTTCCAACTGAAAACTAACAAAACAGAAGCTTACCACAAAAATACTCACTTAAGGGGCCGTCCATTAATTACGTGAAGTATTTTTTTTTGAAAATTCGGACTCCCCCTCCCCTTGGTGATATTTGGTGAGTGCTGACGGGACCTCCACCCTCTCTTCCGTGAGACTTGCCTTATAATTTTTAAATGTGATCTGCTATAACATGGATGCGCATCCCATAGCTCGAATAGCTCTTTTAGCTCTTACAACAATAACAAAAAATATTGAGCTCATCTCGAGCTCTTTCCGTTATTCGATCAAAATCATTTTGGTCCGCAATCACCACATGTATTTTGTTCCTGTAATTTTTTCTTCAACACATCGACTCGTTCAACCCTTGCCGTTGCTTAAGTTAAATAATTTCGGTCCGCAACCACCGCATGTATTTTGTTCCTGTAATTTTTTCTTTAACGCAATTTATTGTTTGTGTGATTTTGTTTTCAATTAATTTGCTCCTTCACCTTGAGATTTTTGTTTTTGTTTACATGCAATTAGCTTGCCGCCGCCATTTCAAAATTTTCGTCAATACTAGGAATTTTTTCTCAAAATATTTTTCATTTTTTTACCTAAATTGATGTTGTTGTAGCCGCCAGCTCGCGAAACAATTTTTGTGCGCATCCCTGTGCTATAATAATGTATAGTTTCTGCATTAAAAAGTTGACGTGAGATTTTTATTGACCCCTCCCCCTTGGTGAGATTTTTCCAGACCCCCTCCCCCCTATTTTGTCGCACGTAATTTATGAACGTCCCCTAAACGAAATAAATAACGGGAAATTTACAGCTTCAAAACAAAAAACAATAGAGGCGTGCAAAAATGGATACATGTGTTTTTTTTTGCGTTTTTGCAAAATATTAATTCTTGTATATATTTTAAATTTATTCATTAATTTTGTATTAAAGTAAAAGAAACAAAGATTTCAAAATCAAAAACTTTTTTCAAATCAATTTATTATTGTATTACTACTTTTATAACCATGTAAGTATAAAACTGCCTAACATTGTCCCAACTTTGCTCGCTACTGTAGGTTCAGTGTAACAGTGCCTTACGTTTGAACCAGGATTATTAAATTTTATGCAAAGATGCCAAATTCCGGCAATTTAAGCAAAAGTGTTCGAAAAATGAGGAGATTTTGGATGATTTGTCGTTGTAAAAAATAGAAAAACTCAAAATTTTGACTTGATTCTGGTTCATGCGATTCCCATGCATGTGGCGAATATGTGGTAAAAATTTCATGAGGATCGGCTTAGTATTTGGGAGAAAAAACCGGTGTCGTTTGAAAAAAGTGATTTCGAGAGAAACGCGTTTAAAGTTTTTTTACTGAGCCGGAGAGAGCGCACTCAAATAAAGTGGGGCAAAATATACTTGAGAGCTCGGATCTTTGTGAAATATTATCACGATGTTTTTGAAGTGGTCTACTTTAGAAATCCGTTAAAAAAATCGATTTTTTGAAGTTGACAAAAACTAGGTTGGCCCCTTAAAGGCTACAGAAATTAAGAGTACAAAAAAGCACAAACGAGACAGAAAAAAAGAGAGCAACAACAGCGATAGCACAAATATAGAACATATTCGTATATTGGACACAAACCACACATCTGACGTGGAAGAAGTAAAAATAAGAAGAAAGCGATTTGCTGAAACTAGCGAACCAGGGTTGCCTTGCCAAAGCCTGTCCCGATGCCCGAAAATGCCCACAGTTCAGCCAATTTTATTGTTTTAATTTAAACTGTGTAATATTATACCTCAAAATATACATATGTCAAATGATAGAACTCGAAGAGGCCTAAATATAATATACAGGGTTGCAATATTGAATCTTGTCCCCAACATTTCATGCTTCCAGTTTTTTTTCTCATTTAGTTTTTTAATGGAAATTCATGTAGTGGCAATGACAATTTAAAATTATGGTTTATTAAGCTGAAAGCAGTGAAAACAGCAAAGGATTTGAGCTATTACACAAGAAACACTACAGCTCTACTCGCGCAGGGACCATGAATTTGTTTCCTTATATATTTAAAAAAAGATATTATAAATAAGAAAAAAATCAAATTTTCTTAATTTTTTGGCCAAATTTCGAAAAATTGAAACTTTGCAACTCTGGTAGCAACCGTAGGAGTATTTTTTATTTTATTTTTTTAAATGAGAATATACTCAAATATGAATAAATTTTCGAAAATTGAGTGTTCCCCAAGAATTCTAGAACATGCCATTTATTTGAACATGTCCATTTTACATATATACAATTCCATCAGATTTGGCCTTTTAGCTGGCCTCGTTTTTTTTTTTTTCTTTGAGCCATAGTTTTTCTTGAAGCTAAGGCTGTCTTGAATTAATATTCAAGGTTGTTCAATTAAAATTCAGATAGCTATTTTTTTATTTAACTTTATATGTAACATTTCATGTTTTTGTGTGTTCCTTTGAATTTTAATTGTTCCTCCTTGAATATTAATTCAAAATAGTCTTAACTTCAAGAAATACCATGTTTGAAGAGTCTGGTCAAAAAAATAAAAATAAAAAAAAAATCGAAATTGTCATCTTAGCTCGACCATGGCTTCGATTTTTTTTTTTTTTTTTTGAGCACACTCTCCAATTATGGTTTTTCTGGAAGTTAAGACTATTTTGAATTAATATTCAAGGAGGAACAATTAAAATTCAAAGGGAGACATAGTTAAAATTGCATTTAAGTTAAAAAAAAAAAAACATGAAAAGTTACATATAAAGTTAAATAAAAGCAAGTTAAGGTGTTATCTTCGGCCTGGCCGAAACTCACATACCCTACACTGCACTGAAAGTACATTTTAAATAAATATTAAAAACACGTAGAAGAGGGTTAAGAAGTTGAATAAGTCGAAAAAAAATGTGAAATTTTAGAAAGGTTGACAGAGGTTGAAAAATGTTGAAGAAGTCGAAAATATATGCAAAATGTTGAGAGAGGTTGAAAAAGTCTAAAAAAGTTGAAAGAGGTTGAAAAAATTTGAAACAATTAAAATTGATGAAAAAGCCGAAAAAAATAAAGAAACTTATGAAGAAAGTTGAAAGAAATTAAAAAAGTCGATTAAATACAAATAGGATATATTGGAAAAAGTTGAAGGGTTGAAAAAGTCAAAAAATATGGAAAATGTTGAAAAAAATCGAATAAAAATGAAAAATTTGAAATGTGCCACGCCCACTTCTCCAATTCCGCCCACTTTTGGCTCAATAAATTATAATCGTGATCGACATCCTCATATTAAATTTCAGCACAATAGCTTGTAAAGTTTGCGATATATGCCGTGGTTAAATTTAATATTCAAGGCGGAGACACACCCACTAATACAATCCAGCCCGGTTTTGATCCAGAAATAGCTTTTTATAAGCAAACACCTTACACCAAATTTTAGAATGATTGCTCACATATTTCGATAAATATGCCACTTACCGTATTTTATTTGTTTGGGAGGTGCCACGCCCACTGGTTCGATTTCAGCCACTTTTGCTTCAGATATGCTCTATAGCAATTGAACCACTTACATTAAATTTCATAGCAATTGCTGCAACAGTTCACTTAAAACAGCGCTTACAAATTTATATTAATATGGGAGGTGCCACGCCCACTGATGCAATCCTATCAAAATTCATTTATTTTTAAAGCTTATAGTAACTGACATCTGTACACCAAATTATATGAAGATTACTCTCATAGCACACTTTCTACTCGTATAACAATAAATTAATTATATATAATTCTGCTTTCGCCACTTGTTCACTTTGAACAACTGATTGGAGTTTTGTTAATCAATTTATAATTGTTTATGCTTAGTAAAAATTGTTAGTTTTATAATACTTATGTTGATTAATGAATAAAGAATTAAATTGAAAAAAAAAATTAAATAAATGTTTTTTGCTTATATGGGAGGTGCCATGCCCACAGGTACTATTGGATCAAATTTTTGTAACAAGAGACCTTATAGCAAGTTAATCTACCTCATTAAATTTCAAAACGATTACGTTGTTAGTTCTCTTTTTACGTTTATAAATATTGTAGGCGGTGCTACGCACTTCAACGAGTTTTTTCAGTAAAGTGGCTGAGCTTGTATTGAAGACTGGTTTCAGCGGCATCATCTCCAAAATTTTTATAAAAATCGTTTGTGACAATTTTGATATATATGGAATCAAAATTTTTAACAGTTGAAAAATGCCACGCCCATTTTTTCGATTCCGCCCACTTTTATCACAATTCAAGATATATTTTATATGTATCATCGCAATATCTAAAACGGCTTACAAGATATGGTAGTGTAAATGACCCTTTGGAAACTTGAAACATAGCCTAATCCCAATCTGGTTCACATGTGCACGAAATCACCAAGTTTCATAAAAATCGCTGCAATTTTTTTCAAAATTGGCCTGGGTAAATATACATCGAGTATGGGCGGTAGGCGTTTCCGTAAACCGATTTCATCCATTTTCAATAGCAAGATGCCTGCAAGAAGGTGTGACCTGTGTGTGAAAGTTTCCTTCAATTTGCTTTGTTGGTTTTCCCGTAAACCTGATTTCAACAGACGGACAGACAGACGCACATCGCTTAATCGACTCAGGTGGTGACGCTGATCAAGAATATATATACTTTTCCATACCTGCAACGCCCCCTTCTATGTGTTACAAACGGAGAGACAAAGTGAATATACCCTCGGTGTAGGGTATAAAAATAGCTATCTGAATTTTAATTGAACAACCTTGAATATTAATTCAAGACAGAATTAGCTTCAAGCAAAACTATGGCTGAAAGATGTACTCCAAAAAAAAAACGAGGCCAGCTAAAAGGCCAAATAGTGAATAGCATACATTTGCTATCTATATAGCATGTGATGTCCTCCCTGATATTTGACAAGATAAGTTCAAGAAAGATCACATGGAAATTAGGCATTAAGATAAGAGTATTTCTCTTATATTTTTTCCTAGAATTATGTCTATGATTAAACATTATGAACTTACAGTCATTTTAGCAAAGACCAATATTGTAAATTTTACTTATTGATCAATGCTATTTTTTATTCAACAAACATGACAAAGATAACAAATGGAACAATTTAACCTGGTAATTGGTGACATATGTTTCGGCTATTACCACATAGCCTCATCAGACCAGTTTTTTGGTTAATGTTGTACATGGAGTCGAACCCCTGACCGTACATGCATTTCAATTGCATATCTGTCGACGGCCGCTCTAACAACTGAGCTACTGAGGAACTGACCTTGAACTGTACAAATTGCGTATATCCATTTATTATCTCTTGTCACTTTCTCGCTTGTTGTCACAGCTGCTAAGCCATTGGCTTAGAGACTTGCTATGATTTTATTTTTCGAAAATTGTGGTGTTCCTCAGTAGCTCAGTTGTTAGAGCGGCCGTCGACAGATATGCAATTGAAATGCATGTACGGTCAGGGGTTCGACTCCATGTACAACATTAACCAAAAAACTGGTCTGATGAGGATATGTGGTAATAGCCGAAACATATGTCACCAATTACCAGGTTAAATTGTTCCATTTGTTATCTTTGTCATGTTTGTTGAATAAAAAATAGCATTGATCAATAAGTAAAATTTACAATATTGGTCTTTGCTAAAATGACTGTAAGTTCATAATGTTTAATTATAATAAAAATAATCAGTCGCAAAAATCAACTTTCTTAAATTATGTCTATGTTCAAAAATTGTAACTGAGTTTTACAGCCAGATTATGTAAAACGCGGTGACACTTCGCGTGCGCGACACTTTTAGTCACCATGCGTCACAAATTGGTATTATATAATTGTTTACGTCATGGCGTTCGTCCAGTTAATTTGTCACTAGAGTTGTCAACTTTTAACGTAACAGTTTACGTTGTCATGATGCCACCTTTTTTTTAGTGCAAAATGTAACAGATTTGCATTGTTAAATTTTTGAATTTCCACTTTTTTACGTTTTGTTAACACTATAAATGTATGTATGCTGTCAAAAGTTTCCTGTCATCGGTTTCGCTAAAAAAATAAATAAACTCTGCAGAGAAAAAGTCTTGATTTAAATAAATTGTGCAAAAGAAAAGGTATTAAAAACTATAAAAAGTATGTCGAAGATTTTTCTAATTTTCATGTTTTTAGAATGTTTTCCTTAGTTGGATTTTGGGACGACAGCGATGACACTGATGGTGGGAATGCGGAGTACATGCGGTTAAGAAAACGCAAGCTTAGAGACAACTCAGATTTGTTCGAAATTCCTGAAAACGAGTAAGTTTGTTAGTAAGTTATTTATAAAATTGTGCTATAGTAAAGCAAATTAACATTTCTTACAGATTCTTAAAAAAATTCCGTGTTTCGAAACGAGTTTTCAAAATAATTTTGGAGGAAGTCGCGCCACATATGAAAACTTCTTACAGAAGCTCTGCAGTGGCACCAATTCATAAGCTTCCTATTCTTTTACGATTTTTGGCTACAGGTAGCTTTCAGAAAGCTGTAGGAAATGAATTCATTTGCAGCATTTCTCAGCCAATGTGCAGCAACATAATTTCTAAATGCTTATCCATTTTTGAAACACATTTTTGTTCAAAATGGATAAATTTAAATATGACGGCTGCGGAAGAAACTGAAGTCAAGGAGCACTTCTATAGGAAATATAGGTTCGGATCAAATGCCCAAGTGAGGAGACGAAGCACTTATACTATAATCGAAAAGGATATTATAGTATAAATGCGATGCTAGTAAGTTATTTTATTATTTTTTACTTCAGTAGATTAATTTTTGAGCTTTTTTAGATCCAGATCATAAGTTGGTTATAAAGTTTATTGACGCCAGACATCCGGGTTGCAACCACGACGCATTTATTTGGAATGTAAGCAGAGCAGAAATGCATTTCAGGTTGTTATACAATTCCGGCAAAACAAATAAGAACTTGGTTGTTGGGTAAGATAAGAATCAGTTTTATTCACACATTGTTCCAAATTTGACATTGTAGTACTACGTTATAACAAGAAATTTATTTTTTTTAATTTAGGAGATTCTGGCTACCAATTATTGCCGTGTTTAATGACACCTTTCCGTGACCCAACCATTCAAAATGAGATTCGTTTTAACGAAAAGCATATAAAAGCTCGGAATGCAGTCAAAAGATGTTTTGGTGTTTTGAAAAATAGATTTTTAATTTTTTAATTTTGATATTCGTTTATTGAGTCTTTGGATAATTCCTTACAGACTAGAAAAACAATAATTTAAATAACACTTAAAATATAGCTAGGTATTAAAGTTGAAATCAAAAAACTAAAAAGAAAATAAGGAATTTAACATATTCTTAAAACAAATTTTAGATACTGAAAAATCAATAATAGAACTAGCTAACAAATTATTAAATAAAGATAAAGCCCTTGAAATAGGTTCATTATGAGCATAATGGCTCCTATGAAACTGGATGTGAAATAAATCATTATGTCGCAAAGACCTAGAAGGAATATTAAACATAACAGTTTCCAATAAAGGTGCACAATCAATAGAACTAGAAATTAAGTCGAAGATAATAGTAAGAGATTGAATCTTACGCCTTATTTCAAGAGATTTTATACCAAGTAGTAAACAACGTGCATTATAGGAAGGTAGAGGTATATCAAAATTTAGGGAACGTAACGCGAACCTAGTAAATGACTTCTGAACTTTTTCAACTCTAAAGGAATTAGTTGTATAGAAAGGACTCCAAATAAAAGAAGCATATACTAATCTGGACCTTACAAAGGAATTGTAAAGAGTTTTAAAAGTATGAGGATCAGTAAATTCAGAGCTATTTCTGCGAACAAAAGCAAGTAACGAATAAGATTTAGGAACAATATTGTTTGCGTCGCAAACCGCATCATAGTCGCATGTGTGCACATGCACCATAAGTGCATATGCATAATTTTTTATGCATTGTCGGCCCTGGTACCACTGACTCTTTTGACAGTTCAGGTCACCTTGTGCCTTTTAACTTTGTCTCACTTCTTCTTACCAGCAGCAGCAGCGAACACGCGTTTTCTTTTTACTCTAAAATCTAAACCTAAAAATAACTTAAAAATACATTAAAATCGTCTTAGAAATAACTTAAAACTAGTATACCTAATTAATAAAGTAAAGTTCATTAAAATACATTAAAAAAAAGTGAGTTTTGTTTTGTGTGATCAACGACAATCACCACAAGGAGCGACAGCCGTTGCATTTACCACGCATAAGGTGCTCACCCCCGATTCCCGTCAGGTGCGTGAACATAAGTTGGTCCTTCGAACCGTTTTTTGAAGCAGCGCCTCTCTTTTTTTGTGCAAAATCCCGTCAGCGTGGGACGAAGTCTAAGCCTCAACATTTTTTTGCCTCAGCAAGTTGCAGCCATTTTGTCTCATCGCTGGGTTTACATTTTCTGGTAAATTTGTCGTACCTCAAGATCAAGTAACAGGTGCGTAAACTACTTCAATTTCAACTATATTGGACAAGGGAAAATATATTTCAACTATACTGGAAAATCAATTTCAAATACGTGTCTCAAATTTCATCAAAATTTTTTTTGGCTCATACAGTACACCGTTTTGGAGTACCGTTACCGTAGTAACGGAGGTTTTTGGTCGCGCGATTTTTACGGCTGACACGTGATTTTCAAGGTGAAAATAGAATTGTCCATTTTGAATCATAGTACAGTTTTATAACACTGGACAGCAACGCATACCAACTTTTTTTTTAGATTTGAAAATTTTTTAATTGATTTCTTCAAACATATTTTTGCGTGTCTCGTTTGATCATTAGACGATTGTTTCTTGAATTTGGAAGGAAATTTTACTGATTATTTTTTAAGAACTTTCTGCGTGTCTCTTTCGAATATTGGACATTTTGCAAAATTTTGTGAAGTTTTTTTTTTGAACAAAATGACTACTCTGGATTTGTTTATTCGTGCAGCAGATCGCATGGTCGAGTACGAAGCTTATTTCAATGCCATACAAAATGGTGATACTTCAATAATTTCTTTGGAAATTGAACAAACTGAACTCAAAGATATTTGGACAAAACTTAAAGAATCTTATGAGCAATGTCTTGCTAAGGCGTCTGATGAAAAAATTAAAGACGATGTTCAAGTTATAAAAGCCAAATATCTTGAGTCTCATAAATGTTATGTTCGGTCCATGACAGCAATCAACACAGCACTATCCGATTTGTCTCTAGCACGAACAAAACAGTCACTTCCAGAAGTCTCAGGTGGTGCAGCCTCAAACTTTAAAGTTCCTCCTTGCGATACAGACGTGTTTCATGGAAGCTATTTAACATGGCCAACATTCAGAGACATGTTTATGGCAATATATGGGAATAATACGGCCATCAGTCCAGTTGAGAAACTTTACCACTTGCTTCAAAAAACAAGTGGTGAAGCAAAAGAAATAGTGCAGAAGGTTCCTCTAACCAATGAAGGTTTTTGTACTGCGTGGGAAAATCTTAAATCCCAATATGAAAATAAAAGAATATTGATAAATAATCAACTTAAAGTTTTATTCAATCTTCCAATGTGCAACCAAGAATCCGGAAGCTGTCTCAAGCGACTCCAACGAGACATAAATAACTGTATCTCTGCGTTACAGTTATATAAAATTGATGTTAAAAATTGGGATGCAATTTTTGTTTTTTTGTGTTCTTCACGCCTCCCAGAACATAGTCTTGCTCTCTGGGAGCAGTCGGTCAAAAATAAAACCGAAATTCCTAAATGGAAAGAATTAGATTGTTTTCTCACTGACAGGTTTCAAACCCTTGAAACGGTCTCAGATTTTCGCTGTTCCACTGCTCCAAAGCTTAATGCTTTAAAATCTCAAAATACTGCTCAGAAGTCAAAAAATTACAACACTTATTACAATAAAATTGATTTTTCACAATGTAGGCTGTGCAAGGGATCTCACCCATTGCGGTCTTGCTCTAAGTTTCTCAATATGAGCTTTCAAGATCGATTTTCGACGGTTAAGCAGTATCATTACTGCTTAAATTGCCTCTCTGCGTCTCATGAATTACGAGACTGCAAAAGTACTAACACTTGCCAAAAATGTAAGAAACAGCATCATTCGCTTTTACATAGGGACTCTATACATGCACAGCAATCTACGCAAATCCAAAGAACTGAACATTCTCAAAATGCAACAGGCGCTAGGCCTAAACAACAAAATAGTTCAGCAAACAATACTTCAGCATCTCATGCTACTACCATACAGTCCACTACCTCGAATTCAAATCCCACAGAAACAGTTCAAACCTGTTTTAATTCGGTCACCAAGAAAGTTTTACTTGGTACAGCTCTGATCAACGTTTTTCATCTGGGAATCACATATAAAGCTCGAGCTCTCATTGACCCAGCATCGGAAGGCACGTTTGTATCAGAACGTATTCGAAATCTATTAAAACTCCCTACTAAAGCTGTCTCAGCTCAGGTCTCAGGATTAAATGGCGCCATCAGCACAAGGCCTACTCAGGTTTCATCATTTTTTGTTGGATCACCATCTGATCCAAATGTACAAATCGATGTCACTGCACTCGTTGTACCCCATGTCACTGGAAATTTGCCCTCGCATTCCTTTGATCCCTGTTTTTATCCAGAGCTGCCAAAGCTCAAATTTGCTGATGCCAATTTTTTCCAAAGCTCGACCATTGATCTGCTTATAGGCGGTGATTTGTATCCACTTATAATACTGGGTGGAATTCATAAAGGCATTTTGGGCTCTCTTGTCGCACAAGAGACCGTTTTTGGATGGATCCTTACAGGACCAATTCCTGATCCACAGCTCACTACTCAAAGTCAAACTATAGTCTCGTATGTTACTGAAGTCTCTTTAAGTGAGCAAATAAGTAAATTTTGGGAAATCGAAGAAATTCCGCAAAAAAAGATAACATCACAATCAGATGCCTTTTGTGAAGAAAATTTTGTCAAGACTGTCACAAGAAACTCTGATGGTCGCTATACGGTGGATTTACCATTTAAATCATGTCCTCCAAAAATAACTGATCTTGGCCCATCAAGACATATAGCACTTCGTCAGTTCCTACGGAACGAAAAGTCGCTAACACGAAAGCCTGACTATAAGGCTGAATATGATAAAGTTATAAATGACTATTTAGAACTTGATCATATGAGAAGAGTAAACATTCCATGCTTCAATCCAAATTCTCGTCACTTTTATTTGCCCCACCATGCGGTGATAAAGCCTGAAAGTAAAACAACGAAAATTAGAGTTGTTTTTAACGCTTCGAGTAGATCGTCAAATGGCACTTCTCTCAATGACATTCTCCATACAGGCCCTGTACTACAAAGTGATCTCATGCTCTTGATTCTCAAGTGGAGATTTTTCGCCTATGTATTCAATGCTGATATACAAAAAATGTATAGGCAGATTCTTGTTAATCCTCAGCATTCTCCATATCAAAGAATTGTTTTTCGTGACTCTGTTAATACAGAAATACAAGATTTTGAGCTCAAAACAGTAACTTTTGGGCTAAACTGCGCTCCGTTTCTCGCAATAAGAACTCTGTTGCAACTAGCTGAAGACGAAAAGCAACGTTTTCCACTTGGGGCAGAGATTCTTAAAAGCTCAATGTACGTTGATGACGTATTAGCTGGCGCACATGAAATTTCAAGTGCGATTGAAGCTCGAAATCAACTCATTGATATTCTAAATTGCGCAGGCTTTGATTTGAGAAAGTGGACATCGAATTCCATTAATGTTTTGGAAAATTTGCCTCGTGACCATCTACTAGATGTTGATTTTTTGTCACTAGAAGATAAAAGCACAGCCAAAACTCTTGGAATTTATTGGAATGCCAGTTTAGACTCTTTTTGTTTTCATACTCTGCCTTTTCAACTCAAAGAAACTTATACAAAAAGAGAAGTTCTAAGCATGATTGCCAGATTATTTGATCCAGCAGGTTGGCTCTCTCCTGTTATAATAACGGCGAAGATAATAATGCAACTGCTGTGGCTCGAAAAAATTAAATGGGACGATAATTTAAAACCAGTTTCTCTGCAAAAGTGGAAAAATTTTGTGTCAAGTTACACAAAAGTAAAATTAATATCAATACCTCGATGGATTCAATACTGCCCTACAAGTAGCATTGAATTTCATGGATTTTGTGATGCCTCTGAAAATGCATACGCCGCAGCTCTCTATGTTCGAATCAAAAATGACACAAAAATTAGCTGTAATCTTCTCGTTGCAAAATCAAAAGTAGCTCCAATTAAAACATTGTCTCTGCCACGTTTAGAGCTTTGTGGAGCCGTTCTTCTAGCAAACATGATCAAATCAGTAACTACACAGTTGAATGTTGATTCGAGTTCATTATTTCTTTGGTCAGATTCAACTATTGTTCTTTCGTGGCTCAAAAAACCACCATGTACTTGGGCAACATTCGTCGCGAACAGAATTTCAACAATAGTTGAAAAAGTTGGCAGCGATAATTGGGCTCATATTGACACACACTCAAATCCAGCCGATCTAGCAACCCGGGGGGTATATCCTGCGGAGTTGATGTCTAATGAATTGTGGTGGCATGGACCACCTTGGCTTCAGCTGCCTAAATCTGAATGGCCAAAAAAGTCGCCTAAGCAAAATTTGGAAACCATACTGGAAATCAAAAAAATTCAATCTCATTTTACTAGCTCGGCGTTGAGTGAAGATGTACTTGATAGATTTTCTTCACTACCAAAAGCCTTACGCGTTTTATCATATGTGCTTCGTTTCTTTAGACGAACACACCCAGTGACTCGAGTCGACGCTTCGTTTCCAGTAAAAACTGTCTCAGTTGCTGAAATAAACTCAGTCAAATTACGGCTGATCGTTCTTTCACAACAATTTCATTTCCCAAATGAATACATTAATCTGACGAATAAAACTGTGATTGCTTCAAAAAGTTCCATTTTGACTCTAAATCCATTTTTAGACAGCAAGAAGGTAATCAGAGCAAATGGCCGCCTTGCTTCCTCCATGTCACTCACCTACAATGAGCGACATCCCATCATCCTTGCTTATAAAAGCCGATTAGCTCGTTTGTACATCGACTATATACACGAGTTGTCACTACATGGTGGCAACCAACTCGTATTGCGTCTCATTCGTTTAGAATTTTGGATTCCAAGAGTTAAAAACTTAATAAAAACAGCTATACACAATTGTAAAACTTGCGTAGTACACCGTAAAAAGTTTCATGGTCAAATGATGGCCGCTTTACCACCATTGAGAACATCTTTAGATCGTCCTTTCACCAACACAGGACTTGATTTCGCAGGGCCTTTCGATATTAAAAGTTTCACTGGTCGCTATTGTCGCATCACCAAAGGATACGCGTGTCTCTTTGTTTGTTTCGCTACAAAAGCCATTCACTTAGAGCCAGTTAGTGATCTCTCTACACCAGCTTTCCTAGCAGCACTATCGCGTTTTGTCTCGCGAAGAGGTTGTCCCAATCGAATTTATTCTGACAACGGTAGAAATTTTGTTGGCGCCTCAAAAGAACTTGCGAAAGATTTAGAAAACTTCATTAAACGCGTCCGCGATGACTCAGTCTCAAAATACGGCATTCGAAAGCTTTCATGGCACTTTATTCCAGCGTCTGCACCTCATATGGGCGGACTTTGGGAGGCCGGCGTCAAAAGTTTCAAACAGCACTTCCGAAAAATCTCCGGTCATCTAAAATACACCTTTGAAGAGTTCGCAACTTTACTTTCGCGTATCGAAGCTTGTCTCAATTCTCGTCCGCTTAGTCCTGCATCAGAAAATGTGTCAGATTTTGCAGTACTAACTCCTGGCCATTTTCTCGTTGGGTCACCACTGTTAGCTCCAGCAGAGCCTGAAGAAAACGTTGTCTCAATGATCCTAAATAATCGGTGGCGACGCTTGAAAGCGATGCAGCAAGAGTTATGCCGCCGATGGAAGGACGAATACTTGAAGGAGCTACATAAACGCAACAAATGGAAAAACCCTCAACGCAATCTTCAAATTGATGACCTAGTTATCATTCGTAACGAACTCGTAGGACCTTTTGAATGGCGCTTAGGTCGAATTATAAAAGTTTATTATGGCTCTGATCACCGCGTTCGCGTAGCTGACGTTAGAACCCAAAACGGTGTACTCACGCGACCAGTTCATAAGCTCGTTAGTTTGCCTGAAAATCAAACCGATTAAAATCTAAAATACAAAAACATTTCTGACTCATTTTGTCCCTTGCTTGCCGTCTACTAAACGTCTTGTCTCACACCCAGCTTTACCTCAATCTACTGGTTGCTAAAATTCATAATCCACATAGTTCAAATACAGCATATAATCGTTTATCTTTTTAACAGCATGATGCGTCAACCTTTTAATAGAGAGTATCAATGTCCTATACGCCGTCTTGATCATTCGTTGGGATACTGCCGCCGTCTTAGAGAATTCAGTGTAGCGGAGCGTTTGCATGCTGTAAATCAATTTGAAACCTGCACCAACTATCTCGCTTTATCACATCAAGTAGCTAATTGCGAAGGTACTGTGACATTGCGTCAATGCTACAGAAAACATAATACTATGTTGCATTTACGCTCTAAGAATTCAGCTAGCTCCCAAATGGTCCACGTTTATGTTAATAAGCCTTAGTTCAAAATTTTGCATTTCAACATTATTTCCTACCTATCATATATATGTACATCTCAATATTAATGAAATGAAATGTAATTTTTCTCTATATAAGCAAAATTTATGAAATATTTAGCATTTTCTATACCTAGTTTATAAACAAAAAAAAAACTATTTTTAATCCCTTGAAGCTATGTACTTAAAAAATAATTTGTTTTCCATACTCTACTTTTTTTCATATTGAACTTTGTAAAATTAAGCCTAAGTTAAATATGTATATTCTTTTTGATTCCATATGTTGGCTGCTGCTCCTACACTTGAATATTTAAATTTTCTTTTTGCAGTAATACTGCAAGGCGGGCGATATGTTTGCGTCGCAAACCGCATCATAGTCGCATGTGTGCACATGCACCATAAGTGCATATGCATAATTTTTTATGCATTGTCGGCCCTGGTACCACTGACTCTTTTGACAGTTCAGGTCACCTTGTGCCTTTTAACTTTGTCTCACTTCTTCTTACCAGCAGCAGCAGCGAACACGCGTTTTCTTTTTACTCTAAAATCTAAACCTAAAAATAACTTAAAAATACATTAAAATCGTCTTAGAAATAACTTAAAACTAGTATACCTAATTAATAAAGTAAAGTTCATTAAAATACATTAAAAAAAAGTGAGTTTTGTTTTGTGTGATCAACGACAATCACCACAAGGAGCGACAGCCGTTGCATTTACCACGCATAAGGTGCTCACCCCCGATTCCCGTCAGGTGCGTGAACAAATATAATTAATGTGTTCTGTAAAAGTGAATTTTGAGTCAAATACTACTCCCAGATCACGAAAAGGGCTAACCACTTGTAATGGAATCCCAGTAAGACAATAAGATGTACTTAAAGTTCCTCGAGATTTCGAAAAAGTAAGTGAAAAACACTTTTTTATATTTAAAGGAAGACAATTTGAAACACTCCAGGATAAAACCTCATTAAGATCTCTATGCAGTAATAGAGAATCATTGAAACAATTTACTTTACCAAATAATTTCAAATCATCTGCATATAGTAAAAAGCTAGTCGAGTGAAAACAATATTTAATATTTATAAACAATATGAAAAATAGCGGCCCCAGTATACTTCCTTGAGGAACACCAGAAGATGCCACAAACTGATAAGACTTAACATTATTAATTTCTACAAAGCAAACTCTAGACTTCAAATAGGATTGAACCCAATTCAAAAATGAGGAATGACAACCCATTTTAGCTAACTTCGCAATTAAGGCATTATGACAAACTTTGTCAAAAGCCTTACAAAAATCAGTATATATAGCATCAACTTGATATCCTTTTTCAAAAGTAGAAATACAATACTTCGAAAAGAGAGCTAAATTACTCACAGCTGACCGACCAGCAAAAAAGCCATGCTGTTCATTACAGATGTGACGCTTGATCAAAAAGAATAATTTTTTCTTAATAATACTTTCAAAAAGTTTTGAAATAGTGGAAAGTTTAGAAATTGGGCGATAATTGGATATATCATTTTTAATACCACTCTTAAAAACCGGAGTGATGGATGCAGTTTTCCAACAATCTAAAAAGCAACCTGTAGATAAGGAATCATTAAAAATTAGACACAACGGCTTGGATAAAGCATGTGCGCATTTATTAAGCAAAATTGGAGCGATACAATCAATATCCATTTTAAAGGAACACTTCAAATTTAATATGGCATTGTAAACAACCAAAACAGAAAGTGAAAGTGAGCCAAGATTCATGAAAGAATTTATATTTTTTAAAATTGATTCACTAAACCAAGGCATCTCAGTTTCATAGTTGGACTTAAAATAATCCGCAAAAAGATTAACAGTATCATTAAGTGTAAAAGTATGGTTACCATTATAGAACATAGATGTTGGAATACTAGATCCATCCCTCTTAGACTGAATAAAGCTCCAAAAAGATTTTGGATTTTTTTTAACATTATTTTCACAGCGAAGGATATATTGTTTGTAGAGAAATTTATTGAGAAAATTAAATTCCCTCATATAGTACATGTATTTTACTTGATATTGATTATCATTAGTTGATTTATATAAATTAATAAATTTATTACGCAAATTTTTTAACTTTTTAAGACCTTTTGTATACCAAGGTAACTTGTATACTTTTTGTGATAAAAGTGGAATATGCTCGTGACAGACTGCTAAAATTTTAGATTTAAATAATTCAAAACAAGTTGTAACATTATTATTTAAAAACATGTCACTCCAATTTATCTGCTCAAAAATAAAATTTAAGTAATCAAAATTACAGCGATTAAAATTAAAGCGATTATTTTCTTGTTGAAAGTGAATAAAATCGCAAAACTCAAATTCAACAGCCAATGCAGAATGATGAAGGTCTGATGGAGCAATGGGGCACTTGCATTCAGATACGATAGATTTTATATCCTTTGAAACAAAAACTAAATCCAAAATTTTATTTAATTTATTTGGAAATGAATTTATTTGGAATAGATCAACACTAAATAAACTATCAAAAAAGTTTATCTCAAATGAATGATTTATATTTGAAGGCATTACTTTGTTAGCAAAATGATTCCAAACAATTTTACTCAAATTAAAATCACCTAGAACACACAAATGATTATAAGAATTATTTAACAAGGATTGCAAGCACATTACATTTTCAACATGAGCAGCATATAAGTCATCCGCACTACTAGGCGGTATATATGAAGCACAAATCAAAAGTAAGCCATTTGGATTCTTTATAGCAACACATACATAGCTGGTCGAGCAAAGAGTCACCATTCTGAAGAATATATATTGAAGAGCAAATGGACCTTCTTATTGCAATGAGAACACCACCACCACGATTACACCCAGTTTTTACGGCATCTCTATCCTTACGATACACTTGATATAAATTAAGATCAAAAAATTCTGCATCATAAAACTCCGAATTAAGCCAAGTTTCCACAAAAACAACGATATCGTAGTCACCTTGCGAGGACCAATTAAAAGTCTGGCTTTAGGTCAGTGTTTTATTTATAATTTTTCCCAATATTTCGAGGAAGATCCTTTCTTATCTTCAGGGGTGACTAAGAAGTAATAATTAAAACAATACACAATTGAATAAATTAACAAAACAAAACTTACGTTAAAATTATAGAAAAGCTAAACTTAAACTAACCTAATTGTCAACTAAATGTCTGTATATGTATATGAGCACAATTTCCTGTGTCGCTCTTGAAATTTATTCTCTTGTCAGTGGGGGTGTTAACAATGTGGAGCATCTCTAATATGAATCTCTTCTCATGATTATTTTCTTCTTGTAAGATCTCCACAGCGTCAAAACTAGGAAAATGTCTAAGCTCAACACAGTGGGCTCAAAGGGCTGTCTTAGGGTCTTGTCCATTTCTGTTTTTTTGGTCCGATCTGTGTCCTGAGAGTCTTGTCCTTAATTTGTTTTTTGTAGTACCAACATATACCTTCTGGCACACATTGGACCAGTCTCCGTCACAAAGAATTTTGTAAATAAGGCAGGATTTGTCAATTTTTGATATTGTTGTAAAATTGTCCAACTTTATTATGTCTTATTAGCAATTTTTATGTCCTTAAACGCACTTAATTTCGGGAATCTCTCTCCTGGAATATATGTCATCGATTTATATATGACTGTACCCCTTTCCTGTCTTGGTCCCTTATCCTTATAAAAATTGTCTTTTAATCTTTTTGTTGTGTGTTTTGGAAAACTGTTTTTCTCTAAAATTTTCCCAATTCTTTTTATGTTGTCCCTATGGAATACTTGGTCGCTAATTTTTTTTAGTTTATTTTGATGTACACTAGACCTTACAGGCAAAAAAAAAAAGTTCACCGTACACCATCAAATCTGAAGCATTTTTGTAAGACAATTTCGAAAAAAATTTTTTTTTTTTTTTACCGAAAATAGAGGTCGCGCATCTACATTTTTCTTCATATCATCGGCATTTACAGTCCGATCTTCAAGTATGATATATCAATATTTTTGTCTCAAGTAGACCAATTTTTTGCTTTTAGGACCATTGACGTCAAGGACCCCGTTCTAGTTCTTACCCACCAGATCTCAGTTCCTACCATCTTAATGTACCTTTTTGGTGTCAGATAATTAAAGCTTGCAAAAAATCATTAAACTTTGCTAATAGAAATATATCGATTATTTCATTAAAACTATTTTAAAAAATATTTTTAATTTTTTTACCGAACGTAGCGGTTCTCTTATTAAATTTTTCGTCATATCTCCGGCATTTACAGTCCGATCTTAAAACATGATGTTTCGATGTTTTTGTCTCGAGGAGACCAATTTTTATTGCTTCAAAGTTCATTGACCTCAAGTATTTACCCACCAAATCTCAACTTCTACTTCATGAATTAAAAATTAAAATCAAATAAAGTGTTATCGAGCCGTTGCCCAATGATAACGGACCCAGATCCGCTAGTACGATCAGATGGCTATGAGATGATCTTAACAGCAACGGGATGCATTCGTCAAATGTTCGATCATTTCATAAATTTTGAAAGGGCTCATACTTCAATATGATCAACTGGCTTAAATTCAAAGTGACTGAGCCGCCATGCTTGCAGTTTTTCACGCAAGACTGTAAGCTGCTGTAAGATTTACAGTAAATAATCACATTACCAGGTTTGCACATGACAAATAACTTTATTTAGTAGCTTTCTTTGCGTAACTTAATTATTTTCACAGCTTATCCATGCCATTCTCAAAACACAGAGCGTTTTGTTCAAGTAGTGCATGAATCTGTCATGGCGGTCACCGATGAACAACGCATGGGCCATATTTTGCCTAAGCTCGAGAGCCGCCAGAAATACAGCCAACTTGAATCGCGTCGAAATATGATCGACTAAAACTCGATACTACATAGAAAGACAACAGTAGAGCTTAGAGAAATGTGCATGTGAAAAGTAGCTGGATAAATTAATTAAAGTGGGTTTTTTAACATACGTAAGTTTTCCCGCTATAAAAGTTTTGTGTTTTATTTAAATAATAAGAAATGCGAATTTAATTGTAATATATGGTGAGGTCCTTCGAGATGCTAGGGAACGGCTCGAGGACACTTTATTTGATTTTAATTTTTTAATTCATGTTGTAGAAGTTGAGATTTCGTGGGTAAATACTTGAGGTCAATGAATTTTGAAGCAAAAGAAATTGATCTCCTCGAGACAAAACATCATGTTTTAAGATCGGACTGTAAATGCCGGAGATATGACGAAAAATTTAATAAGAGAACCGCTACGTTCGGTAAAAAAATTAAAAATATTTTTTAAAATAGTTTTAATGGAATAATCGAAATATTTCTATTGGCAAAGTTTAATGATTTTTTGCAAGCGTTAATTATCTGACACCAAAAGGGTACATTGAGATGGTAGGAACTGAGATCTGGTGGGTAAGAACTAGAACGGGGTTCTTGATGTCAATGATCTTCAAAGCAAAAAATTGGTCTACTTGAGACAAAAATATTGATATATCATACTTTAAGATCGGACTGTAAATGCCGATGATATGAAGAAAAATGTAGATGCGCGACCTCTATTTTCGGTAAAAAAAAAAAAAATTTTTTTGAAAATGTCTTGCAGAAATGCTTCAGTTTCGATGGTGTACGGTGAACTTTTTTTTTGCGGTACGGTCTAATGTACACAGTACATAGAATATATAAACTTTTATTATTATCTTTTTTTATAAAATGTAAAATGCCATGAAGGCACAAAATGACAATGTTATTTGTTGAATTTTAACTATTGATTACATTTTATTAAAAATGTACCGAAAAAGTGTTTTTTTTTTTTCATGTGATTTTAAAAATATTGTAGAATGTATCTTTTTCTTATAACACTGCAAAATTCACTGCACTTTTGTTTTAGAAACACTGCGAACACTTCACTTTTCCTCAACTTTTCGGATTTTTCACTGCGGTCAAAAATTCCAAAACGACAGCCCTGTACTCAATAATATCATCTGCCATTACACTCGGCTTGAAAGAGGACAAATGAACAAACTTCCTTCTCACGAGAACATCCAGATCACAGCTCTCTTTAACACCAATAACAATATTAGCAAGCTTTTTAGTTTTCTTCTTCTTACTAACTGTTACCCACTTATTGTCACCGGCAGCATCAATACGAACGGGCTCCAGCAACTCAAGAGAGACAGCATCAACACCATTAGCAGGAACAGTATGAGCAGGAATAAAATTAGCAGGGGCTGAAGCACAGACATCATTAGCAGTCATATCAATAGCAGAGACAGTATTATTAGACACAGCATTGAGCGCACCATTAGCAGGAAGAGTATGAGCAGGAATAACATTAACAGAGGCTGAAGCAGAGACATCATTAGCAGCCAAATCAATAGCAGAGCCAGTCTTATTAGACACAGCATTGAGCGCACTACTAGCAACAACAGCAACAGTAGCAACCTCTCCAGCAGATGACATCGCAGCAACAGAATATTGCGTTGAGAGTGCATTCGAAGTAACGGGCTTCTTACCAATGTGAGACAAAGTAGATGCAGGAGCAGCATGTTTGCGTTTGCGTAAACGAGAAAGAACAGCATCTCTAGATGATATCGAAACAGCATTAGGCGAGGTAGCAAAAGATGAGTACTCTGCACGTTCAACGCAGTTAGCAACATTAGAAATTGTTGTAGATTTCTCAACAGCACCACAGAGAGAGAACTTTGTTGATGCCAACGGGTCAATGATCTTCCCGCCAAATTGATTTAAAAACAAAGCTTTGAGTTCAGAAAGCTCTTTCGCCAAATTATTTAACGTTTGTACAATATTTACTGAAGCATCCAAACAATTATCACAAACAAACACTATGTTAGGATGACTATATAAATGATTTTCATCTAATTTAAGGCACAGCTTGTGAAATTCACATTTGCAGATTTTACAAATTAAAGAATCACCACTAGCGATGCAGTTAGAACACAACATGATTAAGCACGTCTTAACACTTTCGAATTCAAGAACAGACTGGATTTCGATGCATTATTGGGGAAAGAGGCTTACACTACAGTCCAGAAAAAACAACACAAATAATAAATGTATGTTGCGCGTTACACAATGCTTTCATTTTTTATAAAGACGAGCTCACTGAAATCGACGATGACAACCATAATAATGAAATGGAAGTTGAAAATGTATTCGATGGAAATTTTGCAACAGAGGCAGTTAATATTAGAAGAAGAATTGCAGAAAGTATGATGTAAGAAAATAGTATATTCAATAAATAGCAACTTTAATACATTTATGCATTTGTTTGTTCATTTGGAAATAATTCAGGTACATAGGTTTTGTTATAATAGAGAATTAAAACTAATTGACTTAAAAAAAAAATAATAAATAACTGGATAAAAGTTCATTTTTTGCTAAAAAAAAAAGGAGTTGTACTTTGAGACCAACTCTAAGGAAACATTTCAAATTCAACATTGTTTTGTAAAACAGAAATAAAAAATAATACACATAATTATAAAAAAATAAAATAATAATAAAAAATAAAATAGTAATAAAAAAAATAATGATAAATAAATACTGAAAATCAGTTATTCCGCTCTCTGAGAAGTTTCAATATATCCTCCAAGGCAGTCGCATTTTTTTCTGCAGCTTCAGTTTGCCTCTCCAACGCCTCTAAAATCTATCCTTTTTCGCTTTCGTGTCCTTGGCGGTTCCCTTGGAGAAAGCAGTGCCAATGGCGTTGGCGTTGCTCGCGCCTGTGCAGAAGGCACGTGCTCTTCTTGATCCTGTGGTAACACAGGAGACAGAGACTCGGACTGCACGCCATCGTCAGGTGAAACCACATTCGTGACCCCGAAAATTGAACCGCTTGGTGCCGCTGCTGTGGTTAAATTCATTATTCTGTCCACCGATTGCTCCATTGACGCAAGAGCATTCTCGGTAAACATGCCTCTTCCGGTTCCCTTAAGATGTGCCTTGTTTGTGGCAATCTTTTTTTTAGTGCGATTTCGCATGTCGGTCCAAACCTGAAATATATTAAATGCTTATAATAATGTTTTAACACCAAATTTATAATTATATAACATTAATATTCATTAGAAAAGATATTTCGATTATCTTGATATGATTTTATTTCAAATATCATTAAAATCACATCAAAACATTGTGGAGTGCTGCTTTTGAATAACGTGATATGAATACCTTTTTCCACTCGGTTATATTTTTTTGTGGGGGACCAATAGCATTAAGTCGCACTATTTCTTCCCACTTTTTCTCAAACTGCGCTCGACTTCCACCATAAGCCGGTGCTCCTCTGGCCACTTCCACATTTGACTCCATCTCCTTAACCAATAAGTCGAATTGCTCATTTGTAGTTTTTCTCACACTAGGACAAAAAGATAAACGTTTCTATTAACAATAATTATTTTTTCTATTTAATACTTACATTTTTTTTCCTGCCGAACTCATTTTTTACTTTAATTGAAAATATGTATATCACAAAACTAATTAAAATTAAATTTAAAAAAAGGCGACGCACGCATAAAAGCAAGTGACAAATTTAACAACTGTGAGGAAGAAAGTCGGCACTCGTTTTCTTCCTCCAAACATAGGCATCAAGGCGGGTGACTGACGCGTCGCCGCATCACATTATATTCAGACTCACGTTACATTTTTCTTATTTTTATTACTTATTGGTGAAAATCCCTATTTATTTTCAATTATTGTAAGTTACAAGTGAATTTAACTAAATGAATTTTATACAATATATTTTAAGTAATCATAAGCAAACGCGCATGTGAACAACTTGTTATTGAAGTTGGCATAGGGGCGTAAATTAGTAGTTAAGACACTAGGTTAAGTATCAAACTATCTGGCACCACCAACCAAAACAGCTGTTGTGACAGATAAAAAGAACCAGCTGATGTAATCGACACCAGCAAGAGGTTGGGTGTTGGATGCCGATCACAATTTTATTCATTCAACCGGGGACCACCAGAGCCAGCAGTCGCAGTTCGCAGCCTACAGTGGTAATTTATAAATAACTAATCAAATTCTCTTTCCAGCAGTGAGCTAGCTTGACGGTCGTCGTGCATTCGAACACACAAGTGCGGTTTTGGGTTTTCCCGAAGTACTTGTGAGTAAGAACTCCGAGCAATCGTCAAGCCGATAGCATAGCGTAGGTCTCGCGTGTGGGGGGCTGCGGTTAGGTTCGAACGCATGAGTGTGTATTTGGGTTTTCCCGAGATGCTCATGCGCTAGAACGCGACAGATTCAGCTAAGTAGCGTACGGTCACAGCGACAGAGATTAGTTTATTTGGCTGTCGGTGACGTGTTCAACCAAATAAGTGCGCTTTTGGGTTTTCCCGAGGTACTTAGTTGCGAGAGCTCAGCATCGGTCACAGCGGCGGGGAGTAGTTTTTTTTGATTAGGCGGTCGGTGACGTGTTCAACCAAATAAGTGCGCTTTTGGGTTTCCCCGAGGTACTTAGTTGCGAGAACTCAACATCGGTCACAGCGGCAGAGTTTAGTTTTTTCAGTCTGGCGGTTGTTGATGCGTTCAACCAAACAAATACGCTTTCGGGTCTCCCCGAGGTATTTGATTGCGAGAGCTCGGCATCATCGCCCTACCGAAGTGTTATTTTCAAGGCTAGGAGTTCGCGTAAGGGGTAAAGTTAGATTCAAACGCATGAGTATGTTTTTGGGTTTTCCCGAGGTATTCATGCGCTAGAACGTAGTGAGAACAAAGACTAGATGCCAGCAGAAGTCAAATCAGGCGCATGAGTGAGGAGAAAGGAGAATCCCCGGTTGATGCCAGAGGCGTAACAGGAACATTTCGCAGCGCTAGAGTAGCAATAAGTATTTTTATTATTTACTGAAAATTTAATCCGTTTCTTTCTTAGCTAATTAAGAGTAAATTTTAATTCAATTGAATTGATAAGAAATAAAATTAATTAAAAATTGGAAAAAACTCCGCTCGCGTTTTCTTTAATAAAAGAAAGAAATATTAGCCAACCTGCGAATACAAATTTTCTGTAGCCGAACCTTGGACACCGGCGAGCCAAAACCACGGCCAGAAGGTTCGTCACAGTGGCGCCCGAGCAGGGACCTTGGCTATATGAGAAACATTTAAATACCAATAAAACGCGGCGGAACGGGTTTTTTCTGTAAAGCGGATAAAAAAAAAATATAAATTTTTGTGTATAAAATTCAAAATAAAAAATATACCAACCAATACGCAAGTGATCATAAGCAAACGTAGCCCCGTGCACCGGTAGAAAATTATTTAGCAAGCGGACTCGTTATATATAAAAAAAAAAACATTTGAACATAACTTGAAGGAAAAATAAATATCGCTCGGACAGACAGTAAACGGTTTTTTTTTGAAATAGAATAAATAAAGACGAATAACGCCGCAAGTGATTCTGCGCAAACGGTTCCGAAATAAAATAACGGAAAGAAAAAAAAACAAGAACAAATTTCAATATCGCGGAAACAGACAGTGAACTATTTTTTTTTAAAAAAAAGGGGTTATATAATAGTAATATTTTTTTTTAAAAAAAGAAAAAAAAATAATATAGTAAATAGTGCTCGGACAGTGAACCGTTTTTCTTTTGAACATAAATAATTAAATATCGCTCGAATCCACAGCGCAGCGGGGTTTTTAGTAAAGAAATAATTACACAGATCAACGGGAAAATTTATTACTCCGCGAACAGAACTAATTTAATAAATTTATTCTAATCCTATACAGTGTGTGTAGAAAATAAAATACCCGCGTACCAAAATGTTAAGCGTCTCGTGGGCACATGGTCTTAAAAAGGAGGAGTTGGTGGCCTATTGTGACGAATTTGGCCTCGAGTCACAGGGTACCCTTGATGATTTACGGAAACGGTTCCGGGCATATCTGGCGGAAGAAGAGCATCCCGAAGAAAGAAAACAGCGGTTGTTAGAACTGCAGACCCGACACAAGCGAGCGCCATCACCAGGCCCAGGGCTGGCAAAAACTAAAAATACGTCCACTGAAGAATTTCATGTGGCCGAGAACAAGTCAGAAACTCATGCCGACACGATGCAAGTTCTTCAGGGAGCCGTCGGCCATGACCCGATCATAATACAACAACGTGGGCCATATGCTACGTCCCACGGGCACTTGAGCTATAACCCAATGATCATGGAGCAGGTTCGGAAATGGGCCGTTAAATACGACGGGGGCAGAGATCCGCTGATGTTTATTGAGCGGGTAGAAGAGCTGACCCAAGTCTATGGATTAGACATAGATCACCTACCACGAGCGATGCCAGAATTATTACGGGATAAAGCCCTAACTTGGTTCCGTAATAATAATCAGCAATGGACCACCTGGACAGCATTTAAGTCGAGTTTCCTGAATTTCTTCTTGCCGCCACGATATTTTGAGACACTTGACGACGAAATCAGGAAAAGATGCCAGCAGCCACGAGAAAAATTTAAAGACTATATCCTGGTTCTACAAACAATGATGCGTCACGCGCGCTATACGGAAACCCAGCGACTCGAGCGTATTTTCCGTAATTCGTTACCAGAATATCAGTGGTACATCAAGCGCAGAGAATTTTCTACCCTAACAGAACTAATCACTTTAACGGAAGAGCTTGAGTGCATTCAGGAGAGAGAGCCTGTACGTTCATCAGCAGCAGCAGCGAGAAACCGCTCTGAGCAGCATCGCTTGATGGAACCAACCAGAGTCAAGCGAATCAACGTCCAAACGGCTTGCCGGCGCTGCAGCCAAGATGGTCACATCGCGAGGGAGTGTCGGGGCCGACAAAGACTGTTCTGCTGGATTTGTGGCAAAGTAGGGGTCCGCACCATAGGTTGCTGTCGTCCACCGGGAAACGAAGAAGGAGGCCGCCCAGAGCTAGGGGGAGGCAGCGCTCCAGGAGATTCCCCCCAGCAACTGTAGATCGCACCGAACTTTACTGCAGGCGAGTTTACGCCAACATTATTGTTGGCGGAAAGGAGGTGTCAGCAACAATCGACACGGGAGCAACGGCGAGTTTCATCCGAGAAGCATTTGTAAACTTAATCGGTAGCAGAGCAACGCGAGTGGCATATGAAGGCGAGGTCATATTGGCGGATGGGTCGGCCCGACAATTGAACTATGCGATACAAACAAGAGTTCAATATGGTAACCGCAATGATAATTTCCAATTTATCATCATGCCTGACGCTACGGATGACGTGGTTCTAGGACTCGATTTTCTAACTCAAAGTGGTTTCACGATCTCAATGGGAGAAGAATTAATCACCTTGGTAAAAACCGCACCAGCTCAACCCGAAAGAAACATGGTCAGCAACGTGCACCCTACCACAAGTCGATTGACAAACCATTTTCCACAGCAAGCACAAGAAGCCCACAAAAAGTTACAAAAGAATTCGCTACCAGACCCACCATCACACCAACTGAAGCCGCGGCGGTACCGCCAGCGAAAAATTCATCAAAAGTACCAAAGTAGTCTACAGAGATCACATCAGAGTCATAATAAAACACAACAGCAGAGCCAACAATGGAGTCCACTACGAGAAGTAAAATCACCAACATCGGCAGAGCTTCCGGTTTTACCAACAACAGAGCCCACCACCGCACCAACGGCAGAGCCCACCACCGTACCAACGGCAGAGCCCACCACCTCACGAACGGCAGAGCCCACCACCGCAGAGCTTCCGGTCTTACTAACACCAGAGCCCACCACCGCACCAACGGCAGAGCCCACCACCGTACCAACGGCAGAGCCCACCACCTCACGAACGGCAGAGCCCACCACCGCAGTAACAGCAGAGTCCACAGTGTCATCAGCAGAAAACCCAGCAGAGCCACAGAGTAGTAACACCCAACAGGTAATTAACAATTTTTTAGCTGAGGAACTCCCAAAATTTGACGGATTACAAGGGGTAACACAAATAACGGCGCACCGCATAGTTATGAGGGACGACCGCCCCGTTAAGCAGAGATACATACCGCGAAATCCTGCTATGCAAGCGCTCATCGACGAAGAAATAAATAAGTTACTAGCCAAAGGATGCATTGAGCCGTCGCATAGCCCATACAGCGCACCCATCGTACTAGTGCGCAAGAAAACAGGCACCTGGCGTCTTTGCATAGACTATCGCCAACTGAACAGCAGATCCGTCCCGGATGCGTATCCGCTACCCCGGATCACACATATTCTAGATAGGCTAAGGAACGCAAAATACGTTAGTAGCCTGGATTTGAAGCAAAGAATTTACGGCATTTACAGTCCCCGGCCGAGGCCTGTTTCAATGGCGGGTCATGCCATTTGGGCTACACTCAGCTCCCGCTACTTTCCAGCGTGCCCTCGACCGAGTCATTGGGGCAGAAATGGAGCCATTTGCGTTCGCCTACCTAGACGATATTGTGGTAACAGGATCAACATTAGAGGAACATTTAGAAAATTTGCGAGAAGTATTGAGACGATTAAGGGCAGCGAATCTCAGGATTAATCCCGAGAAATGCGAATTTTTCAAAACCAGCATCAAATACTTGGGCCACGTTGTCAGTGGAGAAGGAATCCACACAGACCCGGAGAAGGTTGCTGCCATCCGTGACTTAGAGCCTCCACAAAATATTCGTGGGGTAAGGCGGTTTTTAGGAATAGCCTCTTGGTATCGTCGCTTTGTGCCTGAGTTCGCTGCGATAGTCCAACCGCTGACATCACTATTGCGAAAGGGCAAACATTGGAAATGGGGAGAGGACCAGCAAAGGGCATTCGAGATATTGAAACAGAAACTGACCGAGGCCCCAGTATTAGCATGTCCGGATTTCAATCAAACCTTCACATTGCAAACTGACGCCAGCGACGCGGGCCTTGGAGCTGTGCTCACCCAAGCCACCGATGAGGGGGAGCGGGTGATCGCTTACGCCTAGTCGAAGCTTGAATAACGCCGAGAGAAACTATTCCCCAACCGAAAAGGAATGTTTAGCCATTGTTTGGGGCATTCGAAAAATGAGGCCGTACCTAGAGGGTTATCGATTCATTGTTATCACCGACCATCTCTCCTTAAAATGGTTGAACTCCATAGAAAGCCCCGCAGGACGAATAGTCCGTTGGGCTTTGGAGCTCCAGCAATACCAATTTACCATTCAATATCGAAAGGGGAAAAGTAATGTGGTGGCTTACGCATTGTCACGACAGCCTCAGGAGATCTGTCAGATAGCAACAGTAAGCAACAACGTTAGCATAGAATGCGCTTGGCTACAGAAGAAAAAGGCGGAGATTCGGAACCAACCAGAGAAGTTTCCAGATTTTGCGGAGGTCGGCGGTCAATTATATCGTCATTTACCAAGCATCCCAGGCGACGAAGATTGCGATCAATGGAAATTATGTGTTGCAGCACCCCTCCGGCAGCGAGTCATGACGGAAAATCACGACAGCCCCAGTGCAGGCCATCTCGGCATCCGCAAAACCATAGCCCGAATAGCCAACCGCTATTATTGGCCAGGCATGTTTCGTGACATAAGTCGCTATGTGAGGCGTTGCGAGTCCTGTCAACAGTATAAGGTTAGCCAGCAAGCACCCGCAGGCGAAATGTTGATTACGATCCCAGACGAAACCTGGTCCACAGTGTGCGCCGATTTCATTGGGCCACTTCCGCGGTCAAAACATGGACATACGATGCTGCTGGTGTTTTTCGATCGGTTTTCAAAATGGACCGAATTAGTGCCGCTAAGAAAAGCCACCGCAGACAGCGTAGTGAAAGGTTTCCGCGAAAGAATCCTCGCTAGATACGGAATTCCAAAGTGTCTCATCACGGATAATGGTACACAGTTCACTAGCCGAATCGTCAAAGGATACTTACAGCAGATCGGAGTTCAGCATCGCTTTACCGCTCCCTATACGCCGCAAGAAAACCCCACAGAAAGGATGAATCGGACTATAAAGACGATGATAGCCCAATTGGCCAACAATGAACAGAAAACTTGGGACGAGCACTTACCAGAATTAACGTTAGCCATAAACACTAGCACATCGGAAACAACCGGTTACAGCGCAGCATTCCTTACACAAGGACGCGAGCCACGATTACCTCAGGCACTTTATGATGAGGTCACACCAGGTACAGGAAGAACCCAACAAACTCCAGAGTCTCGAGCAATACAATTACAAGAAATATTCGATATCGTGAGGCACAACTTGGCGAAAGCGGCTCAGGATCAAGCGAGACACTATAATCTCAGAAGACGACAATGGAAACCAAAAGTCGGGGAGTCAGTGTTGGTCAGACAACACCCTCTCTCTAAGGCCATCGACAGCTTTGCGGCTAAGCTCGCCCCTAAATACGCCGGGCCCTACACAGTGTTGAGTTTTGTCTCGCCGGTTATACTGAAATTAAAGAAAAGCGGTGACAAAATCATTCGAACGGCTCACCTGAGCGAAATAAAATCTTTCTACTCATAGTCATTTTCTCAAATTCATGTTTGCTTTCATTACATTGACCTATTTCCCTCTCTTTTGAAATAATAGTTAGAACAAGACTAATCTGTAACTTTTCTTCAACAGTCTCAAGGAAAACAACCAAGAGTAAGAAACTACCGAGCTTTGACGAATTTCGGTTATCCTGAATCCACCCCATCGACAGAATACGCCCCAGATAAACTGGCGGGAAACAACTTGGGTCAGCTTGACACCGCCATCATCAGTAAACTTCGAGCATTCGTGAATACACTGCCCACGGGAAAATATCTAAAGCTAGCACGAACCATCGAGGGTCGTAGAATTAAAATAAGGGTGTTCCACAACGGATCCACGAAAATAATACTACCGCCCGGAAAGTAAGAGGGGAGTGTGAGGAAGAAAGTCGGCACTCGTTTTCTTCCTCCAAACATAGGCATCAAGGCGGGTGACTGACGCGTCGCCGCATCACATTATATTCAGACTCACGTTACATTTTTCTTATTTTTATTACTTATTGGTGAAAATCCCTATTTATTTTCAATTATTGTAAGTTACAAGTGAATTTAACTAAATGAATTTTATACAATATATTTTAAGTAATCATAAGCAAACGCGCATGTGAACAACTCGTTATTGAAGTTGGCATAGGGGCGTAAATTAGTAGTTAAGACACTAGGTTAAGTATCAAACTATCTGGCACCACCAACCAAAACAGCTGTTGTGACAGATTAAAAGAACCAGCTGATGTAATCGACACCAGCAAGAGGTTGGGTGTTGGATGCCGATCACAATTTTATTCATTCAACCGGGGACCACCAGAGCCAGCAGTCGCAGTTCGCAGCCTACAGTGGTAATTTATAAATAACTAATCAAATTCTCTTTCCAGCAGTGAGCTAGCTTGACGGTCGTCGTGCATTCGAACACACAAGTGCGGTTTTGGGTTTTCCCGAAGTACTTGTGAGTAAGAACTCCGAGCAATCGTCAAGCCGATAGCATAGCGTAGGTCTCGCGTGTGGGGGGCTGCGGTTAGGTTCGAACGCATGAGTGTGTATTTGGGTTTTCCCGAGATGCTCATGCGCTAGAACGCGACAGATTCAGCTAAGTAGCGTACGGTCACAGCGACAGAGATTAGTTTATTTGGCTGTCGGTGACGTGTTCAACCAAATAAGTGCGCTTTTGGGTTTTCCCGAGGTACTTAGTTGCGAGAGCTCAGCATCGGTCACAGCGGCGGGGAGTAGTTTTTTTTGATTAGGCGGTCGGTGACGTGTTCAACCAAATAAGTGCGCTTTTGGGTTTCCCCGAGGTACTTAGTTGCGAGAACTCAACATCGGTCACAGCGGCAGAGTTTAGTTTTTTCAGTCTGGCGGTTGTTGACGCGTTCAACCAAACAAATACGCTTTCGGGTCTCCCCGAGGTATTTGATTGCGAGAGCTCGGCATCATCGCCCTACCGAAGTGTTATTTTCAAGGCTAGGAGTTCGCGTAAGGGGTAAAGTTAGATTCAAACGCATGAGTATGTTTTTGGGTTTTCCCGAGGTATTCATGCGCTAGAACGTAGTGAGAACAAAGACTAGATGCCAGCAAAAGTCAAATCAGGCGCATGAGTGAGGAGAAAGGAGAATCCCCGGTTGATGCCAGAGGCGTAACAGAAACATTTCGCAGCGCTAGAGTAGCAATAAGTATTTTTATTATTTACTGAAAATTTAATCCGTTTCTTTCTTAGCTAATTAAGAGTAAATTTTAATTCAATTGAATTGATAAGAAATAAAATTAATTAAAAATTGGAAAAAACTCCGCTCGCGTTTTCTTTAATAAAAGAAAGAAATATTAGCCAACCTGCGAATACAAATTTTCAGTAGCCGAACCTTGGACACCGGCGAGCCAAAACCCCGGCCAGAAGGTTCGTCACACAACTGAAGTGCGTTTTCGTGCCTCTTCGCGCCTGTGCATAATACCAAAAAAAACGTAAGCCACACGTTATCCGTCACTTTTTGACGCTATCCGTCACATTAGAGCTTATATAATACGAAATTGGCTGTTCACGCGAAAATGTGACTCGTAGCGTCGCGATTTACATAATCTGGTTGTTAAAATTTTACAAAATAAAAACCAGTCTTACAGCCAGATTATGTAAAACGCGGTGACACTTTGCGTCACAAATTGGAATTATATAATTATTTACGTCATGGCGTTCGTCCAGTTATTATGTCACTAGAGTTGTCAGTTGTAAACGTAAAACCTTACGTTGTCATGATGCCACCTTTTTTTTTGTGCAAACTGTAAAAGATTTGCATGACATAGAATCTTGTATTCCTTCAATGAAGACAATTTCTTAGTGTGTAAAAATGATCAAGTATGTGGCTATCTATATATTAATACGTGAACATCGAATCTTGTGGTACATTTTTTTAGGTTTTTACAAAGTTTGGTTTAAAAAATGGGCGGTGACACGCCCTTCAAAATCAAATTCATCATATATCACCAACTACTGGACACAGATGAATGGGACTTGGTACATAAACATGTATATAAAAGGTACGGGCAAAAGTAAGTTTCAAAGGAAAAAATTATCGCCCCACATAACAACGTCTGCCAGGCCTGCTATATACATATTTGTAAAAGAATAGGGACAAAAGTTAGTTCCACTGGGAAAATGGGCTGTTTCGCTTTTACATTCCATCGCATGCGTTCATACAACATCGCGCCACAGATCGAAAAGGGCAGGACAACGTCTGCCGGGACAGCTAGTTTACTATAAAGAGAAGGGAATGAAACTTATATCATTGAAAAGGTACTGTTCCATAGATGTGCAGAAAAAAAAGTCAGGTGTATTAGTTGCCGTAAAATAAAGTGAACATATTACCATGATTCCCCCATACAAATCGCATTAACCCCTAATGAAAAAAAAACGATGTCACGGCTGAAATGCCTCACCGATTTTTATGAAATTTGATATGGAGATAGATTAAACCTTGAGTAAAGATATTTGTTTAGAGTGGGCGGTGCCACGCCCCTAACAAGAAAAATCGATTCCTCGGCTAAACTAATGGACCGATTGTGATGAAATTTAGTTTGGATATAGATTGAACCCTTAAAAACATTTCTGAGAATTCTATGTTCTTTTGGTGGGCGTGGTACTGCTCCGAACAGGAAAATCGTTTTTATTGTTAAGCTAATTGACCGATTTTTATGGAATTTGGTACAGAGGTAGATTGAATCTTGAGAAAATGTATTCCGTCTAAAGTGGACAGTGCCACGCCCCCAATACGAAAATATGTTTTCACAGCTAAACTAATGGACCGATTTTGGTGAAATTCGATATGGAGATAGATTGCATCCTAAGGAAGAGTAAGAGGTAGGGATAAACAACATAAATACAAAAATAACTCTTTCCAGTTTAGTTTTTCAATACTGAAAAGTATAGCATAAAGCCCGCATCATTAGAAAATATCTTTATAATTTGAGCTAGCTGATCTTCATTAAATGAGTATTATAACTAAATACTTTTGTAAAGCGGTGCTGTAAAGGGCCGTCCATTAATTTCGCATACATATTATGTATTTACAACTTTGAAAATCTATAAGGAATAAAATAAAATAGTGATTCCATTATCCGGGATTCCCTCGGTCCCAACCATCACGTATAATCGAAGTTCAACTGATTTATTTTGAGTTACAGTTGTTTAAAAATAAACGAAAAATATGGTTGTGTTGTGCCTTGCATAAGAACGATATCGTGTCGGACTGAACGGTAAAGGGATAAGGGGTAATTTATGAGTCAAAATCAAATAGACCGCGTAATAGAAATTATGTAGCACTAATGGAATGTTGTTTCGCGCTCAAATGTAAATTAAATGTAATTCCAAAGGTGAGGTGAGGTGAGGTGGGTTGAAGTGAGGTGAGGTGAGGTGAGGTGATTAGTGAAACTAAATAAGATAATAATCAATGAACAAAAACGTTTTGTTATTAAAAGGCCGGCAAAGTTCTTCTAAGATTAAAATTTAGTGCTAACGGTCGAATTTCGACCTCAGGCGATACTAGTTCTAATTAATTGCTAAAATTTTTAATGCAATAATGTGCCTAGAAAAGTCGATGTTAGACAAACTAAACTACAAAACACAATTTACCACATAAGACCCTTGACCAAAATCCAAGAGCTCACATTTGGAGAATAGTCTTCATTAATTTGCATATACAGCTTTACAAAATAGACACCCTACTAGTTTTTGAGGCCATGCATTAATTTTGTAAACATTGATTTCTTACATTACACTTTGATTTAGAAATAATGCACAATGTGGTAAGCGAAGGTGTAATGTAATAAGCAAATTATCAAAATCACAGTAAAATTACACAAATATTTATAAAACAATAGGTTAGGACTGTGAGCTCAAAAATAATAGTTCATGAGATCGATACTCGGTAAGGTAATTTTTTTTTTCATATCAATGAAACGTTTAATTACTGAGTAAAGGAAAGTATCGCGCACTAGTTTTGCTATGACATCGCTGTGTTAAAAATCATGTGTTATGTAAAAAGTAAAAACCTGAAATAAATGAAAGCTTAGATTACTATCGATGACCAAAATCTTCTGGTGTGCAAACGCTAAATTGTGTTTGATACAATGAAATCTCACAAAAACAATTATTTACTTTATAATTGTGATAGTATTACTAAATAAGTAAAATCTGCAATTGTTAAAAAATGCGTCACTCCATAATTCGGCCGTATAACCACTCCATCGACTCCAATTTTCATTTTATTTAACAACGACTTGCGTTTCCGCATTCTTGAAATCTGACCTGAGAAGCCTTTTTTGCTTAAACTTGAGATTTTGGTATTAAAAATATGTTGAAGCAATACTGTTCTTAATAAAAAGAAAAGCCGTTGCTACAATGGTTATATGTATGTTATCTATTATATAAAACTCATTTTTTGTCTGTCTGTCTGTCCGTCTGTCTGTCTCTTATGCACGCGGAAACTATCTAGCCGATTTTGATGAAATTTTTACGATTTCTCAAAGACAGGCAAATCGATCCTCATGAAATTTACACACTATGGCTTTTATTTTAAGGGGCACAAATTGGATGGTAAAAATTTTATTTAGGGTGCATACTTAGGGTGGCCCTCATACAAATATATTTTTAAATATCATTTCACGAAGACAAATAAATCGATTCACACTGAATTCACACTACGCATCTCTTATGTTTTAGCTTAGGCTAAAAAACTTTTATTTAGGGTGGCCCTCACACAAAAATATTTTTTTAATACTATCATTTTCTCGAAGTCCGCTAAATCGATTCTCATTAAATTTGAACCACATAACTTTTATGTGAAGAGACACAGATAAGATTGTAAAAATTTTATTTTGGGTGCATACTAAGGGTGGTCTTCATACAAAAGTATTTTTTAAATAGAATTTTCACGCAGACCGCACATCGAATTAACACCACGGTTGAGGTGAGGCGATGCGCACAGGGTAATGCTAGTTACAAATATTCTTCCAATTATCGAGTAGCAAATGAACTTTCAATTCAATTTTTCACTTTGATAGGAAAATTATGACAAAAAACTACCTAAAATTACAAAAAACTTCCAAGTCTGGGAACTCTGACAAAATGACAATTCAAATAACACTCGGAAAAAAAATTATTATACTTTTAGCGAGCCAAAAACCAACAATGAGTTTGGCTTATCTCGTTAAACTGCGCATCTAGCAGCACAAAATGCCTATGTTCGAACCCCAGTGGATGCAGAACAAAATTGTTTTTTCGTTAAAATCTGTTTTTTTTTTTATTTCGCATAATAATGCTTAAACACCAAATTAATAAATATGTCACAGTTTAATATTTATTAAAAAATTGAATAAAATAATGAAAATCAAATTAGGAAAAGTCGACGCAAGCATAAAGGCAAGTGACGACTTTGACAATTGAAGTGCGTTTTTGTGCCTCTTCGCGCCTGTGCATAATACCAAAAAAACGTAAGGAACACGCTATCCGTCACTTTTTGACGATGATGTGAGTGAGTGAGCTTATATAATGCGAAGTTCGCTGCTGACGCGAAAATGTGACTCGTCGCGTTTTACATAATCTGGCTGTTAATTTGACAGCAAACTTTGCTGTCATTAAATGACTTTGCTTAGCTAACTTTTAAAAATTAACTGAGTTCCGGACTCACCTCAAGTGGCGCCCAACGACTCTGAATCCACATAGAATGGATAAGAGAAAACCTAACGAATCTGAATCCATATAGAATGGATAAGAGAAAACCCAACGACTCTGAATCCACATAGAAAGGATAAGAAAAAACCCAACAACTCCGAATCCACATAGAAGGAAGAAGAGAAAAACAAACGGAGGGAAAATTAAACTCACAGGAGATGCAGACAATTATATTATTGTAAGCTTTACAATTTTATTTAAGATAATAAATTTATAAATTTAGTTATTGTAAGAAGTGTAATACAAAAAAATTAAGTGAAACAAGCTCAATTATAATTAAGCGAAACGGGTACAATTTTTTTTAGTCAGAGATAACCAAGTGAGAAGTGCTTAAATTCTTTTGTTCAAACACAATCAAGAATAAAATAAAATAAGGTAAAATGGATGAGAGACAAGTGCGTGAATTGTTTGAAGCAATGGCCATCGAGTGTCGGAAACACTCCAGGCTAGCATAGCCCAGTTAGAGCAAAGAGTAGATAACTTAGGGGAACCTAGCCAGGTACAGGAGTACCAACCGGTTATAATACGTCCGAATATAGAATGTGGGGAATCGCTAGATATCGTAAAAGTCGTTCGATGGAATTATAGGCTATGACACGAAAAGGGAAGTGTTAATCTACGATGGTGGCATAGAACCGCTTAAGTTTAAAAAATTGTGAGGAAGTGAATTAGTTAGAATTTGGAGATAGTCTACCCTCATGTGTAAGGGTCAGGTCTTACGATATTATTTAAAAATTGTGAGGAAATGAATCAGTTAGAATTAGGAGATAGTCTACCCTCATGTGTAAAGGTTAGATTTAACGATATTATTAGGAAATTTGGGGAGGTTTTTGCAAATCCAAATGTAATCAAGGGGTACGCTGACATAGCGAAGCCGTTAACCAAATACTTAGGGGGGGAGAATGGTAATGGTAGCGCCAACCAGTCGAAAAACATTTCAATCAAATTGGACGTAGAGGTACTCAAGGCATTCCAAAAGTTAAAAGAAATTTTAACTTCGGAGAGTGTTGTACTTTTATACCCTGATTTCAGTAAGTCGTTTGATTTTACGATGGATTCATCCTCACAAGCTTTAGGTGCGGTTTAATTTCAAAATAACCTACCTATCACGTTTATTTTAAGGACGCTCTCCAAAACTGAAATAAACCACGCAATAAATGAGAAAGAGCTGCTGGCGCTAGTATGGGCCATAAAGAATTTGAGGAATTATCTTTATGGGTGTAAAGGACTGAATATCTTCACAGACCATCAGCCGCTAACTTTTTACATATTAGAACTACACAACAGAAATTCACGTAGTATAAATTTACTGGGCTTTGCACTAAAATTTGTTGCAGGAACGCCAGATTTTTACAATTTTAACGAGCTTAAGGTAAAAACAGAAGCATTGATAGAATCAAATAACGATCAGGTACTAATAAATGCAAATATTGTCAATAAAATTAATCAGCTAACTGAAATAATTAATGAATTAAAACCTAATCACAGTGATGATCTGTTTGAAAACGAAGCAAATATGTTTGAACTTGTTTCACAAGGAAATAAAATAATCATGTTGGAATTAGAGAATATAATATATTCGATAGTTATGGCAAAGGTACATGTTGTAAGTCCTCTCTTATTAACAGATTGCGAACTGTTGAAAATTAATCCTAGTGTTGTAAATAAAGTTAATTTAGTGACTATATTAAGCAATTCAAAATTAAGAGCATTGCAGAATAATGACATATGTTTTGTAATTCAATACCCTATCATAAAAGATTACTATCAGAAATTTATTATTATGCACGAAAATAAAATGTTGAATTTGGAATATGAAGTAGTAGGAAAACATAAGAATCAATTTAGTTTGTTGAAAGATTGTGGCAAGATTGTGATGAATTTTTGTAAAGAGGATAATAGGAACTATTGTCTGTTAAATCTACTTAATCAAAATAAGGCATACTCTAACACTAGTTATACGAAATATTATAAGAAAATTGTTAGTGTTAAGGAAGGCTTAGTTATATTGAATAATGGCAAATTCATACTGCAGGAAGGTGAAAAAGAGGCAGTTATCTTGAAAGGAACGTATTTGGTAATATTCGAGAACAAACTTATTGTGAATGAAACAGTTTCTGAAAACAGGGAGCAACAAGGTCATGGTAATATCATGGTAAATAAAGCGGTTCAAGTAATATTGAAGAGACAACCCTCACAACAAAACGAGTTGAAAATTCAAGAAATAGTTTGTCAGGTGACGTCAAATATGGCAGACAACCGCAACAGCAAGTAACCGAGGACGATCACATTTAAGAGGAGTGGCAGTTAACACATGCTCCCCTAGTTATAAAAAATACAAACAACAACAATAACAATTCAATTCAACCAAGCATAGCTTCACATGCTAAAACATATTTCGTGGAATGGCAACAACAGCAACATAAACGACTGCTACTGCATTGAAATATGAACATTCTTTGACAACAACAATAAGAATTCAACGGCAACGTAAGCAACTAACCAGTAACTCTTCTATTAGAAGAGGCTGATGAAGACGAGGCGGCCATAACAGTCGTAGAGAGGGGAGGTGATTTGGAATCCGATGAGGATCTTCCAAATTAATCTCCACCACTCAAAAGCGGCGTCCGCTGGCTTACTGATCCGCTTAAGTAAAAGCGGAGATGATGTAGTCCCCCTGGGTTCATGCCGGGAGAGTCTGTGGTCTGAGGACACCTGGCTATAAGCTACTGGTGGCGAATATGGAAGGTAACCCCAGAGCGTGCATTTTGGTCGTTGCTAGCCTGGAGATAAAAGCTGGAGGCTTTTGGTTAGCTTCGTGCTACATGGCTCACGACATGGCGGGTGGTTTACCACCGACATATTTAAAGGCGACTGTAGAGTAAGCCTGCTCAAACAAAACTGGGCTAACCATAGGCAGTGACGTAAATGCACATCACACTGTCTGAGGTAACACAGATGATAATGATCGAGGTGAGTCACTTTTAGAATACATTTTAAATGGTTATTTGTTTAACTGGCTCAAGGTCAATTTTAATTAAAAACAGTGCAATAATACAAACCAAAATCCACCAAAGACAACTGATAGTGAAAAACAATATAAATCTGTGATATACGTACCTGAGTTCGCTGAAAGATTCGCTGCATCTGATATTATTGACAAGAACAAATATAGAATAGCCTTTAAGACGTGCAATACTTTACAACAGCTTTTTAGTAAGATAAAAGAGCCGAATGACAAACTGGACCAATCCAAATTAATATATAGTATCCCATGCAATAGCGACGGAGCCAATATATGCAAGGAGGTATATGTTGGCACAACTAAATCTAAATTAAGGACGAGGATATCTGGCCATAAATCGGATATAAAAGCTGGGCATAAAAACATCAACAAAACACCACTCGCTTCTCACTGTCTTAAAAATTAACATCTACCCGACTTTAAAAATACAAAAATTTTACAAAAAGAAAGCAACTACAATAAACGCCTCACCTTGGAGATGCTACATATTATCAATACTCCATCAAACAGATGCATAAACTACAAGACAGACACAGAAAACTGTGCACATATGTATAGGTACTTAGTTAGACAAAAGGGGGGAAATTAGAAATAAGTAAAATCAGTTGTAGTGACTCCGTGTTGCAATAAGCAGGCAATATTAATGTAAGATTATCATATTGTTTTTTAATTTAATGTATTCTTACGTTCTAATATTTGTTGTTTTTTACTTTATAATTGTTCTTAGCACCCTGAGGATGACTTGCAAAGCAACTCGAAATATTGGTGAAATAAAAAATAAAACAATAATTAAAAATAAAAACAGAAACCTAAAATCTGTTTTTAATTAAAATTGACCTTGAGCCAGTTAAACAAATAACCATAACTTTACAAAGGTCGCTAAGCAAATTCATTACATACATTTTAAATACTAACTAACTTATCTGCAACAAAAGCTGTGAGCCAACCTTTATAGTAAGGAACAGGGAAGAAGTCTTGGATATAACATTGGTCTCGAACTTTGTTTTTGATTGTATCGTTGACTGGAGAGTCTCAAGCAAGCACTCTTTTTCAGATCATCGATATATAGAATTTATTCTCACTGTTAACCCCCCAGGTCCGATTATTCACCAAAATGTAAAAAAGACAAACTGGGGAATATATAACAGAAAAATCGCAGAGTATCTGCCTATCTCAACCCCCGTAGAGCCGTCAACTATCCACGACATAGACAGGCTGGTTCGAAGCTTAACGGGAGGCTTAAATAAATCCCTGGAGATTTCTTGTCCTGTAAGTAAACCTAGCGGAAAGAAGAAACCCTCATGGTGGTCAAATGAAATTCAGGTCCTTAGACGAAGTAGCAGGAATTTATTCAACAAAGCCAAAAAATCAGTTTTGGAAAATGACTGGAATGAATATAAATTTAAGAAAGGCTAAACGTAACTCGTGGTGGAACTTCTGTGGAAACATTGAAGAGATTACAGAATCCACGCGCGAAAAAGTAAATAAACATCGGACACGAATACTCTAACACAAGTTGAAGCTCTCAACCTTTTTTAGACCTGTTCGAGTTAAAAATCAATAACCCAGTTAACGTTAGTCGTTGAGTAACAACTGCATCCAGCAACTTTTTTCTGATGTCATCTCCTGCAGCTGTCAAACTCAGAGATACATTGTCTCGTCATAAAAACCTGTTTGACAAGACTGCAAAAACATCTGTGCAGCAAGTGGAGGAGGAATTGAGTGTCAATATTCTTTCTCATTTAAAATCCATGGAAGAGAGGTTAAGGTCCCACGCTGATAATTGTTTTGAGAAGTTGTCAACTGAGATTACTGCTCTTGAAAACAAGTTGACGGCAAAAATTAAAACTGAGCTCCAATTGCTTAATAATAGATATACTGAGCTAAGCAATAAAGTACAGGCTATTGAGTCAGAACTAGTTGAACTGCGAAAGGTCAAAGCTGACTTCAGTGAGTTTAAACTTGAGTGCAAGAAGACTCAAAATAACTTAAGCTACGACTTATCATCCGATGCTGTTTTGTATGGTGTTCCTTATTGCGAGGCTGAGGATTTAAAAGACGTTTTTAATAGAGTTTGCGATCTGGTTGACTTTGTTTCGCCTCAAATCCGCGATATATTTCGGTCTAAGCATAAGGCAGATTCAGCAATCATAATTATATTTTTTTCGAGATTTGACAGAAATTCTGTTCTTGGTGCCTTCGGCAAATATAAGCGCAGGACAAAAAAAGCAGTCATCCTCGAGGACATTGGTTGCAGTAGTATATATATTAATGAAAGTTTACCCTATGATACTAGAAAGTTAATTCAATCTGCGGTGAAGGTGAAAAGGCAAAATAAACTTGTAAGCGTCTTTACTATTCGTGGAGTAGTTCATGTCCGAAGCCAGAGGAACGGCACTGCAATTGCTGTTAATAATTTGGCTGATTTGAATGTTTTTAACAATTTTCCGGTTACTATAAATTCATAATATTATTTTTCTAGTAGCTCTAATTTTTTTTTCTTATTTCTTATGTTTCTTAATGTAAAGATGTGTGGATATTTTGAATTGGCTTATTTCGTTTCATTTTTGTCGGTTCTTAAAAATGCATTTTGTTGCATATTTGATTCTAGATTATATATTATTTTTTATTTGTTTTTTGTAAATGTGTTTCCCGTTGAGATTGCTTATTGTTGTTGGTCTTGTGCAGTATGGAGGTAATCTCTGATTCTAGGAATGGTGTTATATGTAGTCCCAAAATTTTAATTGATGTACTATGAAAACAACATTGTGGTTTAAAAGTTGTACATTTCAATGCTAGAAGTTTGAATGCTGACAAAATGGATTATGTTAAGTATGTGTTTGAAAACTCGTCAGTTGATGTTATATGTATTTCTGAGACCTGGTTCAGTAATGAAATCAGTGATTGTTACCTAAATGTACCTAATTATAATTTATTCAGAAATGACAGAACCAACAAAAGAGGAGGGGGTGTTGCAATATATTGTAGGTCATACCTCAACGCTAAGGTTGTAGGTAAGTCCTGCAACGAGCTGATTGAATATATCAGCCTGGAGCTGTTTGATAGCAACATGAAAGTGCTGATTTCTTGCATATATAATCCAAATAGATGCAATTCTATGGATTCGTTTTTTTCGGATTTGACCCCTCGCCTCATAGACTATGATCAGTTTGTACTGTGTAGTGATTTCAATTTTAATTTGCTTGTTTGCGACAATATTACTGAAAGATTTCATGATCTGGTGAGTACTGCTAGCTTATCTATTGTCAACTCGATAATGCCTACTCGTTTTGCTGCTAATGCATGTCCTAGCTTACTGGACCTCTTTATAGTATCGGATATCTCTAAACTTTTGATTTTTGACCAAATTTCCTTTATATCGGATCATGACCTAATTTTTTGCACTATGGATATCAATTTTTGTCGCCTTAACGTGCCGTCCACTATTTCTTACCGTGACTTTAGTGCCATAAATCTTCCTTTCCTCTATGATGAACTGATTCGATATAATTGGAGTGATTGCTGGTTTTACAGTTCTGTTGACCGTAAATTGGAATTCTTTGTTAGCAAATTAAATAACATTTTTGAAACACTCGTACCTACTCGAACTTTTCAAGTAAAAAGAAATTCCTGCCCATGGTTCACTGCCAATGTCAAACAAAAGCTCAAGCTTAGAAACAGGCTACATTTGAAATGGAAGAAAAGTAGAACTATTGAAAATTGGAATGCTTATAAACTGGCTCGTAATACAGCTGTATCTTTTGTAAGACGTGCAAAAAAAGAATATTTTTGTTTGAAACTTAACACGAGCCTTCCAACTAAACAGTTGTGGAAAAATTTACGGCAGCTTGGTGTTCAGAAAAACGACAAATCAGTTTGTAGTGTGGAGCCTAACTCCTTGAATGATTTTTTTTTATCTAACAGTAGCTTTCACACTACTTGCTCCTTTGATCCAAACTCCAATAACTTTTGTGACCCTGCAAACAGCTTTCAATTCCACGTACTGAATGAATTTGAAGTTTATAAAAGCATCATGGAAATTAAATCAAATGCAGTAGGTGAAGATGGTATTTCTGCTAAGTTTCTTAAACTTGTACTGCCTTATATACTCAGTACTTTAACGCACATTTTCAATCACTGCATAACAACTTCGTGCTTCCCTAAAATGTGGAAAGTAGCTATTGTCATACCAATAGCTAAAAAATCCTCAGCATCTACTGCCAGTGACTACAGGCCCATTAGCATTTTATCCACAATATCTAAAGCCTTTGAAGCCCTTCTTTCAAGACAAATAACTGAACATCTACAAAACTATAAGCTCTTGTCCCCTGTCCAATCTGGATTTCGTGCTGGGCATAGTTGCTCCACTGCTATGGTTAAAATCCTAGACGACATTCGCATGCCTTATGACCTTGATGAATTGACATTACTCTGTTGCTTAGATTTTTCAAAGGCTTTTGATAGCGTGAATCACTCTATATTATGTACAAAATTGAAATTTTATTTTGGATTTTGTAGTAGCTCTGTTTGTTTGATGAAAAGCTATTTACATGATAGACTTCAAAAGGTCAAAGTGGGTGATGTGTACTCTGACTTGAAACTGTGTAGCGTTGGTGTTCCTCAAGGCTCCATTCTTGGCCCCTTGTTGTTTATTATGTTTATTAACGATATTTTTTCTGTCTGCAATACTGTAAATATTCATGCCTATGCTGATGACATCCTAATTTACTCGTCTAGTAGAATCGGCCTTACTGAGGATCTTTGTTGTAGAACTAATGAAGACCTTGCTGCCATTAACGAATGGGCTCATAAGAATGATTTGCGTTTAAACCCTACTAAGTCTCATGTTTTACCGATCTCTCGAGCCAGAGTTGATCCCACTTCTATACCACCCTTATTTATTGGGGATGCTCAGTTGCAACTTTTAAACAAAACTACTTGCCTCGGATTTCGATTAAACTCTTTTTTAACTTGCTCTGATCATGTTAATCATGTCGTAAGTAAAATTTATTTGACTCTGCGTTGTCTGCGATTGTCTTCTGAGTTTACGCCTGTCGATGTTAAACGAAAGCTAGTTATACAACTTTTAGTACCATTTATAACATATTTCGCAGTTGTCTACAGCAAGTTGGATTCTAAATCACTACATAAGCTGCAAGTAGCATTTAACAACGCTACTCGTTACGTGTTTGGTCTTCGTAGATTTGACCACATTTCATCTTGGAATAGCCGGATACTTGGTTGTACAATCGAAAACTATCTTATGGCCAGAAATTGTGTGTTTCTTCATAAGATTATTTACTTAAAAATACCTAACTATCTCTTCGAAAAACTACGGCTAAGTATATCGGGCAGAAGTTATAATTTAATTATTCCTAAATTCTTACATTTTAATTCCACCAGATTTTTCTTCATTAACGCCATTCGAATCTGGAATTTATTGCCAAATAACCTAAAAAGTATCGCACTCATCAACAATTTTAAGCATTTGGTTTCTCAACATTTTTCGAGTCGTTAAATTTTTCTTTTAATATCCAAACATCTGTTATATTTATTTTTGTTATTTTTATTTGTACTCTGTTTATGTTAATTAGAATTTAAGAATAACTTTTTTTTTACCATATTTGTAAATTGACCAACGTTAAGTATATTGTACAGCAAAAGATTTTAAATCTTATTGTACTTTTGTTTTGCCAAATAAATAAATAAATCTAGGCTATGGAAGATTCTATCTACCTCACCCACTACTCTAGGTCTTTTAAAAAAGCCTGACGGCTCTTGGACAACGTCTAGCGAAGAGACCTTAGATCTCTTACTAGATACTCACTTCCGTGGTAACTCATTGCCTGGATCAGAGGATTTGAAAGTTCAACCTCAGATGCCCTCAATTATTCAAAAACCAAAATTCGATGGGCGATAAATAGCTTCAAACCCTATAAATCACCAGGATCAGATGGTGTAACCCCAGTTGAGCTACAACAATCTGCTCGCTTAATTATACCTTGGTTGAAAGCTATTTTCAAGGGCTGTCTTAATCTTTCCTATATTCCTCTAGCCTGGAGGATGACTAAAGTCTAGTGTTTCACCGAGGCCGAGGCGAGGCGAGGTTCTAGTTGATCTCGGTCTCACCTCGTTTTATAAATTTAAGTTTCGCCTTGCTTCGGCCTCAGACGAGATCTTGCAATCACATGCCTCGCCTCACCTCGTTCTCGGCCGAGGCACCTCGGTAAAAAAGCGAGGTTTTTATTAAAATAAATAAAAAATTATACATGTATCCGGGCTGATAGGCTGATCAAGCCTCAAGAAATAAAATAAAATATCTGCTTTTATTTTTGGTGAATTGGATGAGATATGATAAATTTAATTCTTTTCTTATATGGGAAGGAGAGGCATTGCCTATTTTTCCAAACCAAACTAAGCTATAAACCTTTTACAAACTATAAGAAAGATATGTACCAAATCTTATTTATCTACGTCAAATAGATATTGAGATATGATAAAGTTAATTTGTTTCTTATATTGAAGGTATGGTACCGCCCATTTTATTAATTGAATCTTAGTTATGCTAAGAGACCTTTTATAAATATACCAAGTTTTATTAATCTGCATCAAGTAGTTGATAATATATCACCCATTTATCGTAAACTATGTTACGGAGCATCCCAAATCATAAGAAACATATATGTGTTTCAAATCTTTCGTCGGTCGGTTGAACGGTTTAGGAGTCCATTAGCAACGACCATACATATATTGATCTTTATTTATTTACTAGCATTACCCTGTGCGTTTTGCTTCACCTTACCGGTTCTTATAAAGACTATTAGAATAAATCAATTTCAATGCAGTGTTGTCAATCATGCAGTTTTGCTTATAGCCTTACATATCCTTACATGCTTCCCTAATCGATCAATCGAGGCGAAGTCGCATAAAAGCTGATGCGATCCAAGCACTTCTGTGCATTAGCGCTTGGACCAAATCTGAACTCGTAAGAAGCACATGCGGGCTAATAATAAAACAAAGTAACTTACTCAAAATAAAATAATAAAATATTAGATAAATACAGATTTTAATATAAAAATTACATTCATATTTTGAATCTGCATATGGCTCTTACGAGTTCAGATTTGGTCAAAATGCGCCTCGCTCTTGGTTTCGAAAACGAGGCCGAGGCGAGGTGCTGTGTGATTTCGCCTCGGTCAAGCGAGAAAAATTTATTTTTCCATCTCGCCTCGTTCTCGCCACGGCCTCGCCTCGTTTTCGAAACCAAGAGCGAGGCGCATTTTGACCAAATCGGTGAAACACTACTGAAGTCATTTTCATTCCAAAGGTTGGTAAGAGCTCTTGCTTAAATCCAAGGGATTTTAGGCCAATAAGTCTTTCCTCTTTTCTTTTAAAAACATTGGAAAGACTCATAGAAATCTATGCTCGCAGCAGTATCAAACCTGATCTGCTGTCTACTTCTTAGCATGCTTACACTAAAGGCAGATCTATAGAAACTGCACTCAACACACTAGTGAGTGACATTGAGTAATCCTTTGCATTTAAGGAATTCGCCCTGGCGGCGTTCCTGGATATCGAAGGAGCTTTTAACAACGTTGAACCAGGCATGATTATCTCTGAATTGCAGAAACTGGGCATCAACAGTTCCATAGTTGAGCTGATAAAAAAGCTACTGACAAACAGAGCCATTACCTCAAATCTTGGTATCTCCAAAGCTAATAGGTTTGTCTGCAGAGGAACGCCGTAGGTTAGAGTGCTATCTCCTCTATTGTGGAATCTAGCAATAAATAAGATGCTCATGTCACTAAAAAGGCTTTGCTGTAAAGCTATTGCCTATGCCGATGATGTAGCATTAATTGCATGTGACAAATTCCCAAACACACTATGTGAAATTCTTCAGAATGCTTTAAACAGACTCGTTTCATGGGCAGATAAAGGTGGTTTAGGCGAAAATCTGAACAAAACTGAACTAGTACTCTCTACTAGGAGTCACAAACTTCCAATTATAGTACCACCTTCCCTAAAGGGCATTAGGCTTGTCTTGAAAAGTAGTGCAAGGTACCTAGGTCTGGTTAGGAAATTAAGTTGGAAAATAAATGTTGTAGACAGAGTTAAGAAAGCAACTGTAGCACTATACTCTTGTAAAAAAGCTATGGGGAGTAGATGGAGCTATCACCTCGTATTATTCATTGGCTCTACACAGCGGTGATTTGACCGATTCTGTTATATGGCATTGCGTTGTGGTGACCTGTTTTAGACAAGGTCACCTATTACAGGCAATTGCAGAAGGTTCAAAGAGCTGCTTCTATGTGCATCAGTGGTGCACTGAGGACCACACCAACTGATGCCTTGGAGGTTCTCTTTCACCTCGTTCCCCTTGACCTTTTTGGTAAACGAATGGCAGCATGTACCCCCATTAGACTTAGGGAAACTGGTCCAGGACACTCATCTATTCTTAATAGTTTGAATTCCGTACCCTCTAAATTTGATTACACTGTTCCAATAATCTCATTCAAGAGAGATTATGTAACTCATATCCCATATAGAGATGAATGGAAGGGAGGAATCCCAGGGATAAGAAACCATTATATATTTTTACACGGATGGATCTAAGTTAAATAACCAAGTGGGTTATGGTATTTACTCTAAGAAACTGAAGATAAGATTAGCTGCGAAGATACCAGACCATTGTAGCGTTCTTCAGGCAGAGGTTATAGCAATAGAAGAAGTAGCATCCTGGCTGCGGATAAATGTAGTAGCCAAGTATTCAGATAGCCAAGCTGCTATCAAATACCTAGAATCAGTTTTCCTAAACTCACTAGTGGCCCAAAAATGCCGCTCGTCTCTGAATGAGATGGCTCAGCATTTTAACATTCACCTAATCTGGGTGCCTGGGCATAGGAACATTGATGGCAGTAATAACCGGCCACTGGCTTATCGGCAGACATGCGGAGAGATTAGGTATTCGGTCTTTTGACTTCTGTTTTAGGGATGTGGAGGAGAAAAACATTAAATATTTTCTTTGCTCCTGCCCTGTACTTGCTAGAAAACGCCACAAAATTCTTGGTTCGTTTTTGTTTGATGACCTGGATGACCTTAGACATGTTAGCATAGGTCAGCTATTTAGTTTTATTACGAAATCTGGATGGTTCAATGAGAGGGTATAGTTAAGCACCCTGTGGTATCACAATGGACCAAATTTGGTCTAAGTGAGTCGGTTTTTGTAACTGGCTGCCACTCCTACTTAACCTAACCTAACCTAGCCTAACCTAACCTAAGGCGTAAGTTATAAGTCAAACAATTTTTTATTCCAAACGTGAACTCTCCAGTAACATATGTGGAAGAAAAGAGGACATATTAATTTTTTTTTGCTTACAAACTTTTTGCATTGAACAAAAACAGTACATTGACTAAGCCAAAAATAATTTAAATGCCCAGTAGGAGAATTAAGGTGTGCAATAGAAACGCTCTTATGTTTAATTTGATCGCCACTAGCCATGCTTTCTTTCATTCCCTCTTTTTGCACACAATGTTATTTGGCATCAAGACGTAGAGCACTCGCTTCCAAAAAGAATGGAGAAAATTATGCCTTCCATACTCTCTTCCAAGTAGAAGGTAAAGAAGCTGCACTGGCGAGAGAAAATTAAGTTTCCCAGGAGCAACGTATACATAAATGAGGATAAGTGCGATGCTTAAAACTTATAGAAGCGAAAAGAAATTTTACCACTGTTATCGCAAATAAAAGGTATAGGTTTACTTACTTTGGGTGCAACTCTCCATGTTATTTTTAAAATCCTACATAGGTCGGAGCTATTTAGCTTCAAATATATAACCATAAAAAAACTCAGATAAGGCCTTTAGTAAAGACCCCATTAAATGAAAATCCCTAAACAGAAAAAACAGAATTGGTAAAATCAAATAATTGCAATTCTATGAATAAAATATCTAGAATTCAATTATTAATTTTTTTGAATTAAAGTAAAAATTTTTAAAATCGGAATACTTCGTTTGAAATTATCTGATTTTACAACATATCAACTCAAACTCAACGTCTAACTCAAGGTTTCAAGCCCGGAGCATCCACTTGTAGAGACGAAAATGGAAATCTGGTTACAGATACACAGAGTGTACTGAGATTATGGAGGCAGCATTTCTCCAACTTGCTTACGGGCGATGATTCCACTAACTCCGCCCAGAGAGAATACAGTACGATACCACCAATCGATGATAACGCAGTGGAAGTACCACCACCTAGCCATGAAGAGGTTCGAGCTGCTATTCAGCGACTCAAAAACAACAAAGCAGCGGGTGCTGACGGCCTGCCAGATAAGTTGTTTAAAGCTGGTGGCGATGAATTGATAAGGTGTATGCATCAACTCATCAGCAAAATATGGCTAGCGGAAAGCATGCCCGACGATTGGAATCTCAGCGTGCTTTGTCCTGTAATAAAGAAAGGAGACCCGACAATCTGCGCCAACTACAGGGGTATCAGTCTTATTTCCATCGCATATAAGATCCTCTCGAGCGTATTGTGTGAAACATTTAAGCTGCATACAGAAACACTGATCGGATCCTATCAGTGTGGCTTTAGACCTGGTAAATCCACCATAGACCAGATTTTTACACTACGCCAAATCTTGGAGCCTATACGCAACAATACCTGCGAAGTTGATAAGGCTCTGCACGATGACGTTAAGCAATACGTGTAGCTCCGTCAAGGTAGGGAATGACCTCTACGCAACTTTTAATACCGAGCGAGGTTTCAGACAAGGCGACCCGCTCTCGTGCGATCTCTTCAATTTCATTATGGAAGGGATCGTACGAAAAGCCGGTGTGCATCATAATGGCACCATTTTCTTCAAAGGTGTTCAGCTCCTTACGTACGCTGATGATATTGATATTATCGGTCGGAGTAAGAGAGATGTTACTTCTGCTTTCACTGCTATTGAAAAGGAATCAGCCAAAATGGGTTTGACGGTAAACGAGGGCAAGACGAAATACATGATGTCTACTAACAACAACAAGAGAGTGCGGGATCCAGACTCCCATGTTACAGCGGGCAACTGTAAATTAGAAGTTGTCAAGGAATTCACTTACCTTGGCACTGCCGTAACCAGCAACAATGATGTCAGTCTGGAGATTAAGCGGAGAATATCAATTGCTAAGAGGTGCTACTACGGTCTCAGTAAGCAATTACGTTGCAGAGTTCTGTCTCGATCAACAAAGCTAACACTCTACAAGACGCTCATTCAAAGGCGCCTGGCGAGAGCTAATGAGGTCGGCCGTAACCTGACAATGGGTTGTTATGGCCATCTAAGTAAGTAAGTAATCCACCCGCAAGTTTAAAAGAAAAATTATGTTTTGTTTCGCAAAATTTCTTTAATAGGACAAGTTATTCCTTAGTTGATGCTCTAAATAAAGAAATAGATATATTTTGTAATGGTGGGGACAGGGGCTTCTATTTACAAATAGATTTTAACTTCCTGACAACAATCCAGCGAACAAATGCTGAAGCAGAAAGGTGCTTCTCATCTGCCGGTTATATTTGTAACAAATTTAGGTCATAATTCATTTCTGTATAAAGTTTCATAACCTGGCAATACTTTGCTATTTTTGACAGTTCCATTTCTTAATGAAAATTTGGATATGGTAACAATTGAAAAGTGTCAGCCATTTTTTTAAAAAATGCTTTTTGTTTCACTCTTTTTCCGGTGAAGTCGAACGAGAACAGTTCAAAAAATAAAAGACTTGACATATCTATAATTGTTTTTTTAAACATCCACGACTATTAAAATTCAGATGTGGGGTAAACCTCGCCAGATCTCACAAGGAAACAAGTTAAAAGATTAAAAAGTATATTTTCATGATGAACCAACGTCCTACACGACAAACACGAGGCGCTCCTGTCGTCAACACTGCTACTGGCGCTCCCGTGGTCACCGCTGACACAACTGCTATTTTAACAAGTGCCCTATTGGCAACTGTAGCTAATACGGGTGCTCCCGAGAATATTGCTGTCAACACAGGCGCTCTCAAGGTCAATGCAGCTGAAATTAGCGCTTCCGCGGTCCCTGCTGTCATTGCTAGTGCTTCCGCGGTCACCGCTGCTAAAACTTATGTAGTCAATGAGGCTTCCATGGATACTGCTGTGCTCATTAGCACCCCTTCTGTCACTGCTAGCGCTCCCGCGGTGCCTATTGCCAATACTGCTGTTGCTGCTGCTAACACTGGCGCCCATATAGCTGCTGCTGGAACTTTTGGGGTCACTGTTGCTAATGGTGGCGTCCCTCCTAATACTGCTACTGAATCCGCTGTTATGCAGTGCGCTTCCGCTGTCGTTGCTGCTACCACTAGTGGTCGTTACCAGTATTCCAATGGTATTGTTTGCCAAGACGATCAATACCGATGCATCAGTGAATAGTGCTGCTGACACTGGTAGTTTTTCGCATACTGTTGCAGAGCCAATGGTTAATGTTGCTGCTGATTTTGCTTCTGCAACAAATTTTATAACCGATTACCAAGCATCGTATTCTGCTACTTGCTTTGCACCTTCTGATGGTGCAAGTACCCGCGGTGAACATATGGTAGACGACACCAATGGATCTGAGGCCCGTACTTTAGAAGAAAAGTTAAAACTATTAAGAATGCACCGGGAGATGCTTGAACTGAAACGACAGATAAATTGTTTGGAGGCCAACGAGTGTGATGCAAGTGTTAGACGGCAGATAAATTTTGAAGAACTAGATGCAGCTGTGCCTAAGTTTAGTGGTGATAACCACTATGATGTAAATCGGTGGTTTATGCAATTTGAAGACTACACTAAAGCTCGTGGCTATAAAAACCGAGAAATGTGTCTAGGAATTCGACGTCGCTTGGAGGGAACGGCAAAAGATTTTGTTTTTAATTTGGGTCTTATTGAATACGACGATATGAAGGTCTCTTTAATAAAGATGTTTCGTCGTACAGTTACGCGTCAAGAAATTTATCGTCAATTACGTTTGCGTACTTTGAAGTCAACGGCTATGTGGTAGCTATGCAGTCCATTGCTGCCAAATCCGATATCATCGAACAAGAATTGGTTGACATAATCATAGATGGCATTCCAGATAATAGTAACAATGTCACTATATTATATGGGGCTCGCACTATTGATGAACTTGTTCAGCGTATGGACCGGTACGAGCAGCGCCGTCAAAGGTCGAATATACCAAGACCAAATCTGAAATCTTCAAATAGTCATGCTGTGTCTGCTACTACTGTGGCTGAGAAACAAATTCGATGTTTTAACTGCTCGCAATTTGGGCATTATCAAAGTGCTTGCCCGAAACCATTGCGGCCACCTGGTTTCTGCTTTACCTGCCACCAGATGGGCCATTTCCATACGGATTGCCCAAAGCTAAAACGTCAGCAGTCTCGAAATATTGCCGTGGTTTCGTCCGAAGCTGCCGAATATGGCGATGAATCATATGTTCGTGTTATGCAAACGGTGAGTGTAGCTTTGTAATTCTTGTCAAACCATATGTACTGATTTCATAAAATTTTTTGCTTTGATTGATTCTGGTAGTCCGATTAATCTCATTCAACGTTCAAGCATACCATCGTCCATCAAACTACCAAGTGCTCTTGTGCCCACCATGTTTCAAGGTCTTGGGAAACGCAAATTATATATGTATGGTTCACTTCATTGTAAAGTCAAGTTTCGAAATGAAGTAAAAGTTATTTGCTTTTTGGTTATACCTGACGGTACAATGTCAATGCCTCTTATACTTGGAAGAGACTTTATGCATAAGTTTAAAATACGTTTAATACAGTTAAAAAAATCAGATAAAATAAATGAAACAAATTTGAATATTGAATTAATAAATCCCTTGATTTCTAAACATCATTCGAGTTTTGCATATGATTTGACAAATAGTAAGCAATTAGTTGGTGGCTTTGGTAGACAGGTATCTGGTGCTTCAATTTTAAATCAAAATGATTTAGCTGAGAATAAAATTGAATGTGTATCGTCAATTGGAATTGATTTTCATAAGGAATGTGTTAATAATTTTTTTATGGAAGCATGTGCTATTGATCTATCTGTATTTAGCAATGAAGTAGATATTAATCCAGTTTTGAATAAAAAGCAAACTAATAGCTTAGGGGAAATAATAAATAAACATTATTTGTCATCGGGTACCATTTTTCGGGAAAAATATGATTATAAAATGAAAATACGTTTGACAGATGATACTCCCTTTCACTGTGCTCCGCGCCGACTGTCTTATAAGGATAGGGATGAAGTTAGGAAAATCACTGACGATCTATTGAAAAGAAAAATTATCCAGCCTAGTCAATCGCCTTATGCCTCCGCAATTGTTTTGGTCAAAAAGAAGAATGGCGAAACTAGAATGTGTGTCGATTATAGAGCTTTGAATAAAAAACAATTCGTGATAATTTCCCGTTGCCATTAATTGAAGACTGTGTTGAGTATATGTCAGGAAAAGGGTGGTTTACTTTACTTGACTTGAAAGATGGTTTTAATCAGTGCTCAATGGAGGGAGATTCAATTCCATTAACATTTTTTGTGACACCACATGGACAATTTGAATACTTAAAAATGCCATTCGGGCTTAAAAATGCTCCCGCTCATTTCCAAAGATTCGTCTACAACGTATTTCGTGATTTGATCGATGAAAACAAAATAATTATTTATATTGACGATATTTTAATTGCTTCAAAAGATTTTGAGTCACATTTGTCAACAGTTAAAGAGGTTTTACAAAGAGTTTCTGAGAGAAATCTGGAATTAAAGTTAAGGAAATGTAAATTTGGTTACAATGAACTTGATTATTTAGGATATACTGTAAATTTGTCAGGTATAAGGCCCAGTGATTCGCATATTCGAGCGACAAGAAACTACCCTGTTCCTAAGAACCAAAAGGAACTTCATACATGCATTGGACTGTTTTCATATTTTGAAAATTTGTGCCATCATTTTCCAAGATAGCTAGACCATTGTTAAATATTTTACGTAAGGAATCCTCATTCGATTTTTCCAAGGATTGTTCTAGTGCATTTTTTGAGTTACGGGATAAACTTGTATACACACCGATTTTGTCTATTTTTAGTCCAAAAAACGAAACTGAGCTTCACTGTGATGCCAGTAGTCACGGTTTTGGTTCTGTTTTATTGCAAAGGCAAGAAGATACTAAATTTCATCCAATAGCGTACTTTTCGAAGTCAACGACTGATACCGAATCGAGATATCATAGCTTTGAATTAAAGACCCTTTCCATTATTTATGCACTTCGAAGGTTTCGAGTATATTTGGAAGGAATTCCATTTAAAATCATTACTGACTGTAATTCACTTACAATGACTTTAAGCAAAAAACAAGTTAATCCGAGAATAGCAAGATGGGCACTTGAGCTTGAAAATTATAACTATACTATCCGTCCTGATGCTACCATGGGTCATGTTGATGCTCTGAGTCGCTGTCCTTATACAACAAATGAAGTTTATTCTGGTATTACTTGCAAAATTCCAAATAAAGTTCAAATGATAGCTGCTGTTGATGCTAATGATTTGGATTTTCAAATCCAAGTGACTCAGAGTCGTGACGATAAAATTAAAGAACTACTTAATAAATTAGAAAGTGATTGTGTAGCTGGTTATGAGCTAAATGATGGATTAGTTTTTCGAAAGAGTGACTCAAATCGTTTAATGTTGTATGTTCCTCGAGAGATGGAAGAAAATGTTATACGTATGATTCATGAAAAAATAGGTCACTTAGGTGTTGACAAATGTTACGATCAGATTCGAAAAAATTATTGGTTCGAAAATATGAAAAAGAAAATTGAAGGTTTTATACGTTCTTGTATTAAGTGTATTATCTATTCAGCACCAGCTCGTGTTAACGAACATAATTTGCATAATATACCGAAAAAACCGATTCCATTTGACACAATACACATAGATCATTTTGGTCCATGACCATCCATCACTTCAAAGCGAAAGCATATATTAGTGGTCATTGATGCGTTTACAAAATTTGTTCGGTTATATCCTACTAATACTACTAGTACAAAAGAAGTATGCTGCTCTCTTGATAAATATTTTTCCTATTATAGTCGACCGAGGCGTGTTATATCAGATCGAGGAACATGCTTTACGTCAAAAGAGTTCAGTGAGTTCCTTCTTAAACGCAATGTAGACCATGTTAAGGTAGCGGTGGCATCACCTCAAGCCAATGGCCAGGTAGAACGTGTTAACAGGGTGCTTACGGCCGTTCTAAGTAAATTAAGTGAGCCAGTAGAACATGCAGATTGGTGTTCCCAAATCTCTAAAGTTGAATATGCCATTAATAATTCTGTAAGCAGTACTACCAAGTATACACCAAGTGAATTGCTATTCGGTGTAAGTCAGCGAGGTGAAATTGTTGATGAACTGACCGAACATTTAGAGGAAAAGAACCAAAAAGGTTTGAATCGTAATCTAGATAAAGTTAGATCAAATGCACTAAATGCTATTCAAAAGTCTCAGGAGTACAATTTGCAATACTTTTTGAAGCATAGTGTACCTGCGAAAAAATACTCAGTGGGCGATTATGTCGTGATTAGACACATAGATACTTCTATAGGAGTAAATAAAAAATTTCTTCAAAAATACCGGGGTCCTTATGTTATACACAAAGTATTAAATAATGATCGTTATGTAGTAAAAGATGTTGAGAATTGTCAGATAACTCAATTACCATATAACGGGATAGTTGAGGCAATCAAACTACGTAGATGGTTACCACGCGAGGAGCTGCCTGATGCTGAAGTCACAACTAATGAGAAGCCACACCAATCGAACTAGGACATTCATCTGAATACTTTCATTTCTGTATAAAGTTTTATAACCTGGCAATACTTTGCTATTTTTGACAGTTCCATTTCTTAATGAAAATTTGGATATGGTAACAATTGAAAAGTGTCAGCCATTTTTTTAAAAAATGCTTTTTGTTTCACTCTTTTTCCGGTGAAGTCGAACGAGAACAGTTCAAAAAATAAAAGACTTGACATATCTATAATTGTTTTTTTAAACATCCACGACTATTAAACAATGTTATATTTTTTTAGTAAAGGTGCATTACTTATTTAATGCTTCTGAATATTTCCCCGATCTTACCAATTTATTCTTCAAACCAAAAACAAAATTTAAAAGATGGTAGAAATAATTCTTAGATATGCCTAATTTTCATCCAGAAATATTTATTTATTTTAACTAATTTTAATTTTTATAATTCGTTGAATTTTCCAAATCTTTTAATAATTTTTCTAATTAAAGTTCGTTAGTAAGACCATGGAATTAATTGAAGCAAAGAATGATACGAAAAATTCATTGAAATTGCTCACGAAATTGTTTGAGATCATAGAATTCTTTTTTTCTGTGTATACCGATTCCTATAATTGAAAGATAATTTAACAACCAATATAAAAACTTTAAAATGCATTGTTCTCTTATTTATCATCATTAATGTTCTCATTTTATATAACATTCAAAAATTTGGGTAAGTTCTGATGAAGCAAAAAATTGTATAAAATTTAATGATTAAATTTATCTAATCCTGGTTTTTTGGCGAAGTAAGTCCTGAAATTGCGATAAAAATGTATGTCTCACGTTTAAAAGCAGCTGTAAGTGGTAAACTTTTCAACAGAATTATGTCACATCACCATTTTAAAGAACATTGCGTATACTTTCCCAACAAAAATATAAAAAAAAAGTAAAAAAATTGCAGTTTTTTGTTAGAAAAAAACTGAAATAAAATGCGTAAGCATAGTATTTTCATGAAAAATCAATATGTTAAATAACCGAACAATACAAACTTGAAAAAATAAATAATTTTTAAAAATTGACAATCAATACTTACATTCCATATGAGCCGGACATCGTTAATATCCATAAATTTTTCCGCTCAAAGCAAACTTTAATTATAATAAAAATTCCTTATAAGCAAAACAAAAAACAGATTATGTTGATGTCATTATTCAAAATATCGAAACTGACTCTTTTCGGGATTTTAAGTCCAAGCCAACTGGCATCCCTAATTGAGGGTACAAGAATCTTCAAGATATATTTTATGTTCGAATTTTGTGAATATTTTTTGCCAGATATGTTTATCTCGCCCCCAGCGCCACCTAGCGCACGCTTGAGTCGCATCCTGAATTTAAAAAAAAAGTTTAACATTTTGGGCCAGGCTAATACATACATATATGTATCTACATTAGACATGTTCAAATAAATGCAAGTTCTAGAATACTTCAAGAACATTCGATTTACGAAAATTTATTCATATTCGAGGACATCCTCATTTAAAAAAATAAAAAAAAAATGTTCCAGGGTTGCTACCAGAGCTGCAAAATCTTAATTTTTCGGAATTTGGCCAACAAAATTAAGACAATTTGATTTTTTTATAATTTATATTTTTTTTTAATTTTTTTTTTCGATTTTCCTAACGTACACATAAGGAAGTATCAAAAAAAACTAACCGCTATTTATTAAGCTTATACATAAAGAGAAAAACTGTGGTTTCTTCGCGAGTAGAGCCTTGGTGTTTCGTTTGTAACAGCTCAAATCCTTTGTTATTACTATTACTTGAAATTGTCATAGGCGGAGAGCCGGCTGTAGAAAAGTTGAGATGTATGCCAAATGATAGAGCTCGATGAGCAACACAGAATATCTAGGGTTGCCTTGCCAAAGCCTGTCCCGATGGCCGAAAATGCCCGAATTTTAGCCAATTTTGTTGTTCTAATTAAAACTGTAGAACATAACAGCTCAAAATGTATGCCAAATGATAGAACTCGAAGAGGCCTAAATATAATACATGGGATTGCATTGTTGAATCCTGTCTCAAACATGGGTTTTCACCGGTTTATTATGTCAATTTTCATTAATGAAGATAACAGCTTGAAATTTGTGCAAAATGATAGATATCGAAGAGCCTAAATAGAATATATAGAGTTGCCTTGTCGAATCATGTCTCATACTCGATACCGGGTGGACGTCAAACATTCTGTTGTGGGCCAGTGACACCGTACAAACGATTTTTAACTCATCGCTTCAGAAAATAATTCTCGATTTGCCGATGGTCCAGTCAATATGTTTTCTTGCAAGCTGCAGACGCTTTCTTTGTGTTTTTTTTTAAGTGGAGTTTATTCTCGGACTGTGAGCTGATAATCTTGATTCCAAGAGTCTCCTCCGTAGAGTCATATTAGACACAATTAAATTTAAGTCATAATTTGTTTGACTGGCCGATTTCATTGGATCTTTTTTGGACGGCACCATAATTTAGCCACCGACTTGTGGCGAAATTTTTAATTTTCCAGCTCTTCTCTCCTGATTTCTATGTACATATTTGATGGCGGTAATTGTCTTTTTTGTTGAGCACGATATAATATCTAGAATATCTTTATAGATTAGGAAATCATCATCCTCAACTTTACAATTAATGTTTGGTAATTAGAAGTGCAATGTTTGGCGCGCCCCACTGTTGCCAAAAAAGTTGAAATAAATGAATTTATTTTCAGTGTAATTTACAAAAAGATTATAAATAAGGAATATTCAACTTACTTTCATTAAAATTTTTGGAAAAAATTATACTTCTTTCAATAAAACTCAAAAAAAATAATCGCACTGCTATTTTAATGTTACGCAAAAAATCGTGGTAACATACTTTAAAACCCGTTATCTACAGATTTGAGATTTTTTATTATGAGACTTAAGCTCCTCCATAAGCTCAGAACCCCTAGTAATAAATTAGTGCTCAAATTGATATTTAGGGCTTGTGGGAAAAAAAATATGAGACTTTATATAATTTTGATGAAGGTACTGCTATCTTCATATTCACAGCTGTATGTTCAAGTCATGTACGCGCTATCGGTCTTCCTCATTTAAAAAAAAAAAATTAAAAACATAAAAAGTGAAATTTATTCATATACAGTGCGAACATTGAAATCCGGACAAACAAAAAAAGTTGAATAAAATCCTTTAGGATCTAAATTTTTTATCACATCAAAAAACTGAAGCAAGGGTCAGAGAAGCAAATAATTTTTACTGAAAATATTTTGATGTAGGTCGGAAAACCACACCATAAACGTCTATTTTTAGCAAAAAAGTGATATATGTCCTTTATTAATAAAACTGTTTTTGGTAAAATGTTATAAAATTTTATTTTTAAGGAACTAATTTTAAAATATTTACAGCAGGTATTTTAAGGACTAATATTAAGGATTAAGAAAAAACAGGTATCAATATTTTGTTGTTCCTTTCCTCGCTTTTATGACCGCCATAACACGCTGCGGCATGGAAGAAACCAAATTTTTCAGAAGATCTTGCGAAATGCCTTCGTACCAAACATTTTGAATTATTCTGTCTAACTCAGGTAAATTAGTGGACTTGTGGCTTGCTACCTGTACCGTTATTATGTGCCAAAGATTCCAATTGGGGTTTAAGATCGGGACTATTGTCTGGCCACGATAAAGTTGAAATGCCAAGTTCATTCAAGTAATTCTTTACCTGTAAAAGAAGAAGAAGAAAAAAGGATGAAAGTTGTGGATTATTATTAAGTAAATAATAAAGATTTACAAAATACTAATGCTTATCAATTGCGCTCGATGACAAGGCACAGAATAATCTTGAAAAATCATGTTGTCCACACGCGAAAAATGCTCTTCAATAGAAGGCTCCAAGTTTTCTTTCAGGATGTTTTTATAGTCAGCTGCTTTTGAAGTTCCTTCAATCAAGGCCAGTTGTCAAACTTGGTAATAAGAAAAGCATTTCCAGACCATTCTACTAATCGGTTGCCTAAATGTCCTTTGGATGCTCTCATCGCTATAACGCTCTTCAGTTCTTCGGCGCACATACAGCATTCCATCGGAGCCGGATATGTTGAACTTTGATTCATTTGAGAAGATCACATTTTGCCAATCAGATATAGTCCACATTTTGTGCTGGTTGGCCCACTCCAAGCGTTTCCGACACATTTGAGTGGTCAAAAAAGGCTTTTTAGCGGGGCGATGTGCTGATAAACCAGCGTCATGGAGCCTTCGTCGCACAGTCATTGAAGTAATTTCTGTTCCTCCACATTCAACAAACTCTTTTCTAATTTCCACAGCCGTTTGGAAGCGATTTCTAAGACTAATCCTTTTTAAAAGTCGATCATTAGCTTCTGTAGTCTTTTTTCGCGCTCCTGACCCTTCCTTTCGACTTGTTGATCCAATTTCAGAATATTATTTTAAAAACTCGGCAATTTAGGTCTTACTAAAGCCTATTTTATCAGAAATTTCCCGCTGCGAAACTTCAAAATCTCACGCTTATCCGCATCGCTCATTTTTTAATAATTTTGAAATATAAAAAAATTGAGCTCAACGCATAAATGGAAAAAGGCCGAAAATGGTTTTTGGGAGTGACAGGGGAGGTTCCCGACCCACCTAAAGAGGTGTTTTGGACCCATTTTTTGAAAAAATGTTTATTACACGAATCGATGGGAAAAGGCCGAAAACAGATTTTGATGGTGACAAGTGAGGTCCCCGACCCTCCTAAAAGTGTTTTTTGGACCCATTTTTCGAAAAAAAATTTATTGCACGAACCGATGGGCAAAGGCCGAAAATGAATTTTGAAGGTGACAAGTGCACAATTCGATGGAAAAAGGTCGAAAATGGATTTTGACATTGCCAGAAGTGGTCCTCGACCCTCTTAAAAGGGTTTCTTGGACCCATTTTTCGAAAAAAATTTTGTTGCACGAATCTATGGGAAAAGGCCGAAAATGGATTTTGGAAGTGAGGGGGTAGTCTCCGAACCTTCTTAACGGGTTTTCCGGAAAACATGAATTTTCAGTTGAAGGCTCCTGGTGTTTAAGCTGTGTGATATGCGTTAGGATTGCTTGAAGAATAACATATAAAACAAATCAAATGAAAAAAAGATGTTATGTCCAAAAAGATATTTTAAGAAACATTTTTACAAATTAAAATAAATATTTAAATTTAATTAAAATTAAAAAAAAAAGAAGTGTACAGTTATTTATAGAATGTTCTATATTATTCTATATTATGACATACGGTTTCAGGTATAATTAAATAAAAGTTGCGTTACAATAAGAGTTTAAGATGTGAAATAGGTAGATGGATATTGAATAGCATTGAGATTATTTTAGTCAATTTGTTGATTTCAACATCATACCTGTATTGAAGATTTATGAGCGAATTCAAAATACGTTCCGAATAACAATCCGTCAAAAGGTGTTTAAAAGATGAAATGACTTACTTTACATTGTTTTTCTAAGTTAAGCAAAGTAACGTAACGCGATCTTAACTAAAATTATATAAAAAATTTTAAGTTTCTTTTGTTCATTCAAAATTATACTGCACGAAAAAACTTAACCTTATTTCTTAACGACTTGTCACCAACGTTTTTATTGTGTCAGAAAGCCTTCGTTTTTTTTTTTTTGTTCTGCATATCTACTATTATTAAACGAGCTAAAATTGTATATTTATATATTTATTTATAGACGGATGCATATCATAAATATCTTAAATGCTATCAAAAGTGGGCGAAATCGGAACAGTGGGCGTGGCATATTTCAATAATTGAAAACTTTGATTCGATATTACTCGAAAACGGCACCGAGGATTTTCATAAAAATTTTAGAGTTAGTACCGCTGATTGAGGTCATTATAACATGCTATGCCACTATACTGGCAAAACTCGTGGCACAGCCCACAATATTTATAAACGTTATAATAAGAGAACTAACAACGCAATCGTTATGAAATTTGGCATGCCAAATATACTGGCTATTGGGTATCTTGTAACCAAAAGTGGGCGAAACGGCACCTGTGGGCGTGGCACCTTCCATACAAGCAAAAATGTTTAGGATTACATTTAGTGTGCTCTTGGAGTCAAATTTTTTAAATTTGGTGTGGAGGTGTCGGTAACCATAAGCTTTGAAATTAAATGAAAATCGACGAGATTGCATCAGTGGGTGTGGCACCTCCCATATAAGCAAAACACTTTAAACGTTATATTTAGTGTGCTATCGGAGTAATATTCTTTAAATTTGGTGAAGAGGTGTCGGTTACTATAAACTTTGAAATTATATGAATTTTGATGGGATTTCATTAGTGGGAGTGGCACCTCCCATACAAAATTATAACGTTGATGCCATATTTAGCAAACTGAAGGAGTGATCTTAATAAAATTTGGTCTCAATATATTCAGCCTCATTCAACGAGTTTTTCAACGTCTTTCAACTGCTTCATTATTTTTCAACCTCTTTCAACTTTTCTCAACGATTTTCTACATTTTTCAAATATTTTCAACGCTTTCAATATTTGATTGACTTTTTCAACCTCATTCAACTTTTTTCGAGTTTTTCAACTTCTTTCAACTGTTTCAACATTTTTCAACCTCTTTCAACTTTTCTTAACATTTTCCATATATTTTCGAATTTTTCAACCTTATTCAACTTTTTCGAGTTATTCAACCTTTTTCAACTGTTTCAACATTTTTCAACTTCTTTCAATTTTTCTCAACATTTTCCATATTTTTTCGAATTTTTCAACATTATTCAACTTTTTTCGAGTTATTCAACCTCTTTCAACATTTTTCAACTTCTTTCAACTTTTCTTAACATTTTCCATATTTTTTCGAATTTTTCAACCTTATTCAATTTTTTTCGAGTTATTCAACCTTTTTCAATTGTTTCAACATTTTTCAATTTTTCTCAACATTTTCCATATATTTTCGAATTTTTCAACCTTATTCAACTTTTTTCGAGTTATTCAACCTCTTTCAACTGTTTCAACATTTTTCAACCTCTTTCAACTTTTTTCAACATTTTCAATATATTTTCGAATTTTTCAACCTTATTCAACTTTTTCCGAACTATTCAAACTCTTTCAACTTTTTCAACATTTTTCAACCTTTTTTCAACACTTTTCATATTTTCCAACCTTATTCAACTTTTTTCGAGTTATTCAAACTCTTTCAACTTTTTCAATATTTTTCAACCTTTTCAACTTTTTTCAACACGTTCCATATTTTTTGGACTTTTTCAACCACAATCAATTTTTTTCGGCTTTTCAACCTCATTCATCTTTTAACGAGACTTTCAACATTTTTCGAGCTTTTCAATCTCTTTCAACGTTTTCAACATTTTAATATACCATCGAGTTTATCAAACTTTTTCACCTGCTTCAACCTCTCTCAATTTTTTTCAACATTTTTCATATTTTCGGCTTTTCAACCATATTCAATATTTTTTAAATATTTCCGACATCTCATTCAATTGCATTACATTTTTTCGACTTTTTCAACCTGAAAACGAAAAACCGAACTTTGGTCGGTCTCCTGGTACTTATTTTCATTAAGGCATCAGAGAAAACAAAACGTACAGAGAAAGATTAACTCAGGTATACTCCAAATAATAATAGTAAATAAAAACACTTGTGGGTGAAATGAATAGATTAAGAACTTCGATTTGCAGGTAGCCCGAATAAAACAGGTAGTTTCGGTTTCTGAATATTTCGGAAAAAAACAAATAGAAATTTATTGCCTCCTTCATTTATGAAACTTTTTATTACCCGTTTCGTTACGCAAATTCCTTAAGTTTTTTTGTTGATTTGAAAATTGATTCTAAAGCGACAATTCATTAGGATTTTAGCTCACCGAAATAAAAAGCAATACGCTCAGAATAAATTTTGAAAAAAGGATGCAGCACAGTAAACGGTGTCTTGGAAAAATTAAATATTCGAAAAGCAATATTTCTTTTGGTGAATATCTAATATGCTTTTGATATATTTTTTTGCCTCAAAAAATCAATTTTCGGATGCAACGTTGTTTGCATAAAATGGGTCCAAAACAGGTCGGGGACCTCTCCTGTCACCTTAAAAATCTATATTCGGCCTTTGCCCAACGATTCGTGCAATAAAATTTTTTTCGAAAAATGGGTCTAAAAAACTCTTTTAAGAGGGTCGAGGACCTCTTCTGTCACTGTCAAAATCCATTTTCGGCCTTTTCCTATCGAATTGTGCAACAACATTTTTTTCAAAAAATGGGTCCAAAAAACCCTTTTAGGAGGGTCGGTGACCTCACTTATCACCTTCAAAATCCCATCGATTCGTGCAATAAAGAATTTTTCGAAAAATGGATCCAAAAAATCCTTTTAGAAGGGTCGGGGACCTCACTTGTCACCTTCAAAATCCATTTCCGGCCTTTTCCCATCGATTCGTGCAATAAAATTTTTTTAAAAAAATGGATCCAAAACACCTCTTTAGGTGTGTCGGAAACCTCCCCTATCACTCCCAAAAACCATTTTCGGCCTTTTCTCATTGATGCGTTGAGCACAATTTTTTTAAAAATATAAGTGCATAATTATCATAATTTTTTTTCTTTTCAGAAATATGCTAAGTATTTTCCTTTGGATTTTATTATCAATAATCCTAAGTGTTCTTCCTCCTTTGAAATTTTTTGCTTAGTGATCCAAGATATTATTTTAGGATTTTCGTCGTCTTTTCATACAAAAAAACTTTTATTTTCGCCTCTTGCAAAATAAAATTCAAAAAAACTCGTTGCATTTGACTGTTAAAAATGTAAGTTAAAAAAACTTTTAAAAAAAACTTTTATTAATAAAAGTCAAAAAAACTTTTATGAAAGTTTTTTGGTAAAACTTTTGTTCAATAAAAGTTTTTGAAGAAAGTTTATAAAAACTTTGATAGCAAAAAAGTTTTAAGAAACTTTTATTTTGAAAACTTTTTGAATAAAAGTATAAAAGTTTCAAGGTCTGCTCCTACCTACGCCATACCTACAAAAAAAGCCGTACCTACAAAACAAAGAGGTTGACGGGGTCGTAAAACCCTTTTTTTTCAATTTTTTTGCTTGTCCGGATTTCAATGTTCGCCACTGTATACAGTGAATCAAAAAAGTTTATGCACAGCGCCGTTTACAAAGTTTAACTGTTAATAACTTTTTTCCACTTGACTAACAAAATAATTTGGATGTACTTTTTAATAAGGAACTTTTTATTAAATATTTAAGCAAAAAATATTTGAATTCCATTTTTTTTAGATGTGATGTTATAACAATTAGGGAAGGAAAATGCATGATTTTCATATCAAAAAAGTTTAGGCACACATATGAAAAATTTAAGCCTTGGTCCAATTTTCGATCATCTAATATTTCGATTGACCTCCATTAGCTTGAATAACTGCCTGTATGCGTCTACGCATACTTCCAACTAAGTTAGATGTCTCCGCGGGTGTTATATTTGGCCACTCTGTGCGCATGGTGTTTTTTTTCAGTAAGTGCCAAATATGTTAAATCGAATTCATATCCTGCGACTGTGGGGGTGTTTTAAATTGTTTACAATAGTATATTATCTATTCCCAACCAAGAAACGATGAATGTTTCGGGTCGCTATCTTGTTGGATCATAAATGGTTTCCAATTCAACCCCAACTTCTCCACACTTGGAGCTAAATTTTCTTATAAAATATTCTTATACAAGTGCTTGTCCATTTTCCCATCAATAAAGACAATATTTCCCACTCCAGATGCTGCTATACACCCCCAAACCAAAACATTACCGCCGCCGCAGTATTTAACTGTTTTAATTACATTATTTTCTTGCAGCTCTTTTTTTGGTTTTCGCCAAATTTTTTGTGCGCCATTTGAGCCAAATAGGTTAAACTTTGATTCGTCATCAGATATCACGCTATTCCAAAACGTTTCTGGATGATTGACATTAAATTTGGCGAACTTCAAACTTTTTTTCTTAATCACCGCCGAAATTAACTGTTTGCACCGAAGAACTCGTCCATGATAACCTGCACTGGTTAAGGTAATCCGTATTGTTTGGAGATCGAATTTTTCTTTAAGTCTTTGCTGCATTTCATGGCATAATCTAACTGCCGAAATCTTTGAATTTTTGGCCACAGCAGCTATTACAATCCGCTCCTGGTGTGGTGTAAGTTTTTCCAACAAGATAACGACCAGAAAAATTGGTAGTTTCTTGTATAGGAATGGCTTATATAGCATTGTTAACAATTTAAAACACCCCCACAGTCACAGAATATGAATCCGATTGGACATATTTGGCACTTACTGAAAAAAAAATATGGTTTCGTCACATAACATCGAAGGATTATCTTAAGGACACCATACGCACAGAATGGTCAAATATAACACCCGCGGAGACATCTAACTTAGTTGGAAGTATGCGTAGACGCATACAGGTAGTTATTCAAGCTAATGGAGGTCAAACGAAATATTAGATGATCGAAAATTGAACCAAGGCTTAAATTTTTCATATGTGTGCCTAGACTTTTTTGATATGAAAATCATGCATTTTCTTTAATTGTAATAACATCACATCTAAAAAAAATGGAATTCAAATATCTTTTGATTAAATATTTAATAAAATGTTTCCTATTAAAAATTACATCCTAATTATTTATGTTATCAAGTGGAAAAAAAGGGATTATCAGATAAACTTTGTAAATGGCGCTGTGCCTAAACTTTTTTGATTGACTGTATAACAAAAAATAGTCAAAACTCATTTTTTTACAACCTATAGGTCCTGATTTACTTCGAGTAAGGTCCCTATTAGTTCCATAAATTAGGCTGTCTTCGTAAGGAACGACGTTGAAAGGCGATACTTTTCTAACGAGGATCTATAGGGTTATCACATTCAGACTTTATAATAATTTTAGTTAAGCAATTTTTTCGCCTCGAGTGCAAGATTTATGCTTTTTGTCCCAGTGTACACATATATGCATGTAATAATAAACTACTTATTAACATGCAAACATACATACATACATACATACATACATACATACATACATACATACATACATACATACAAATTTAGCTCCAAGTGTGGAGAAGTTTGGGTTGAATTGGAAACCATTTATGATCCAACAAGATAGCGACCCGAAACATTCATCGTTTCTTGGATGGGAATAGATAATATACTATTGTAAACAATTTAAAACACCCCCACAGTCGCAGGATATGAATTCGATTTAACATATTTGGCACTTACTGAAAAAAAACACCATGCGCACAGAGTGGCCAAATATAACACCCGCGGAGACATCTAACTTATTTGGAAGTATGCGTAGACGCATACAGGCAGTTATTCAAGCTAATGGAGGTCAAACGAAATATTAGATGATCGAAAATTGAACCAAGGCTTAAATTTTTCATATGTGTGCCTAGACTTTTTTGATATGAAAATCATGCATTTTCTTTAATTGTTATAACATCACATCTAAAAAAAATGGAATTCAAATATCTTTTGATTAAATATTTAATAAAATGTTTCCTATTAAAAATTACATCCTAATTATTTTTGTTATCAAGTGGAAAAAAAGGGATTATCAGATAAACTTTGTAAATGGCGCTGTGCCTAAACTTTTTTGATTCACTGTATAACAAAAATAGTCAAAACTCATTTTTTTTACAACCTATAGGTCCTGATTTACTTCGAGTAAGGTCCCTATTAGTTCCATAAATTAGGCTGTCTTCGTAAGGAACGACCTTGAAAGGCGATACTTTTCTAACGAGGATCTATAGGGTTATCACATTCAGACTTTATAATAATTTTAGTTAAGCAATTTTTTCGCCTCGAGTGCAAGATTTATGCTTTTTGTCCCAGTGTACACATTTATGTATGTAATAATAAACTACTTATTATATATGCAAACATACATACATACATTCATTTATAAATATCAAAATTCATTTGTTCATGCGGGTTCATTGATCGCAAATTGATTAAATTAACTATAACAAAATAATTAATGTGCTTACACTTTTGCCTGCACGAAGAGAAGAAGAGTCACATAAAGATGAAAAGAATTTCGTTGTTCACCATACATAGTGTGTAGTAGAGGTCTATATGACTTACTGACAAGTGTAGGTCAAGTTTGACATTCTGCAACTCATCAGTAGCAGTAGCACGAAACAGAACGATACAACGAAGTGACTTAGCGTAGTTTGCTTATGACTTGTAGTCTGCGGTGAACAGTGCTTTTCTTAACCCTTGGATTCGTTAACGAATCACGAAAATTGCTTAATGCTTTAAACACAATTAGAGCGGTGGCGGTAAAGCGGCGACGAATATACGCTGTCAAAAATTGTAACATACTTGATCATGTGAAATTGAACAGAATTGCGGCGTACTACTGCTGAACTGCCGACGATTCGCCGTCGATTTAGAATTAATCCCTATACGATTCTCAGACGTGAAAAGCAGTCGTCCGCCGCAATTGTGTTCATTCAAACGATTTTCGTGGCGTTTTTTTTTTTTTGACAGCGTATATTCGTCGCCGCTTTACCGCCACCGCTCTAATTGTGTTTAAAGCATAAGTTTGGAAACTTTTTTCATTATAATATGGCAAAAAATTCCAAGGCTTATATATTCTATATTAAATTTTAATTTATTGGCTTTCTTTAAAAATTTCTTTTGCCGTGCCACGCCAACTTTTTAAGGTTAAGTGGGAGTTTAAAAAAAAACTATTTTTTTGGATATGTTTTTCAAAACTAATCAAAAATATTAAAATTTATCAAATTCAAAAAGACTAGTTTTATTTTCCACGAGAATAATTATAAATATATCGAGATTGTTTAGATGAGCTATATATAGCACTTAATTATGGTGATACGCTTACGAACCAATGGACACTTCCCAGCGAAACTATTTTTGCTATCAAAAAGTCAAATTCTAAAAGAAATTTTAAAATTCTTGCAGTAGGCTATGCGCTAAGAACTTTCAAAACTTCAAATGCACATAAAATGAAATATTTTATGAGGGTAGTTCATTTTATTGTGTATTGAATATACACAATGGCTTATTTTATGCAGTGCATACTTTCAACTCGGTTCTTTTTTCGGTTCGTTTCTATTTGATGACCTGGATGACCTGAAGCATGTCGGTATAGGTCAGCTATCAAGTTTTATTAAGAGATCTGGAGACACCCTGTGGTATCACAATGGATCATTTTTGGTCTAAGTGAGTCAGTTCGCAACTGACTGCCACTCCTACCTAACCCAACCTAACCTAACCTAACCTAACCTACTTTCAACTTCAGCGCTCTACAATTCTGAAACTAAATAGAATATATAAAAAAATGTTGATATCATTTGACAGAGGTCAAATTTTAGCTTAAAAAATAAATTTTTTTATTGTTAAAAAATATTATCTGAAATTTTAAAAATAGAAAATCAAAACATACTACTAAATTTCAAGTCACAGCTTTATTTATGCAGATATGTATATATAACCTATAAAAACATTGTCAAAAATAATGATTTTATAAATTTGGTTTGCCTTGGCGTTGCCATCACAATATTTTATAGTCGTGTGTACACTCTAAGATATAAAACTTTAAATTAGTAAAATTACTATTTTAATAGTAGTTAATATACATATAATTTTGTGTATAAAAAAATTTGAATAGTGAAAACACACATCTTTAATGTTTTGTATGAAAATTTCATTATTTTACTATAAATGTGTGTTTTTACCTTATATTTGGGAATTTACATTTTTTTTCGCGTGAATCTATTTAAATAACTGACCGTACGAGTATTCAGAGTAGTAGGACTTATTGCTTTCTCAATTGGAATAAATTTCATTTTATCAGAATAAAATAACTGAGATTTCAAAGCCTACTACTTAAGCGATGTATCATGGCAACTGTCGAATAACTATCTACTATGAGTGACTTAAAAGTTACTTGACAGAGATAAGCGATGAAAAGATCTTGTAAATGCTGGCAGGGTTTTCATTGAAAAGGAGGAACTCGTAAAAATCAACAAAATGGACTTCAGCGATGTTCTTACTCAAGTAATATGTTTTTATTACGTATTTAATATAATGTATTCTAAAGAAATAAGCTTGACCATGGAATTTTTAGTTGAATTTTTTCTTAAACACTATTGAGAAAAAACTCGGGGACCTAAAAAACAACTAACAACCTAAGTAAAATAATTTAATTTTGAGACCGAATTCCATGGAAAACCCTATATAAGAATTTAACCAAATATATATTCGTACCTACTAGCGATGCCAATCCCGGGATCCCGGTCTTTTTCCTGTCATGAAAATCCCGGAATTAGTTCCATTGAATCCCGGGATTAATTAAATATGTATAAAAAAGCCACCATGGATCTGAAACTTGCTTCGTTTATGGATTCAAAGTTTTGAAAGATGAAAGATGTACTTCAACCCATTAAATCAACTATACAAGCCATATGTGCTCGTGATATGGATCTATATAAATGCAATATAGCATTCATGACAGATGAAATCAAGCAAAATAAATCTCCTTTTAGCAATATTTTATTTAATGAAATTATCGAGAGAATCAAACTAAGAAGGGCAGTTTTATCTGACAATTTTTTTATTTTTAATGAATTCTGACAATATTTATAAGCTTAAGTTTGACTTTTCCAAAGCCCCATCACTAAAAATTATAAAAAAACAGTTAAATGATATTTTGTTCAAATTCGAAAACGAGACTAACTCCAATACCGATGATAACGATAACAATGAAATAAGAAACTTAAACCGCAACTTTAAAAGAAACATTACGTTTTGTTTTAAATAACACTTCGCAAAATTCCTTTAATAAGACAAGTTATGCCTTAGCTAATGCTCTAAATAAATAAATAGATATATTTTGTAATGGTAGAGACAGGGGCTTCTATTTACAAAAAGATTTTAACTTTCTGGCAACATTTCAGAAGACAACATTGAAGCATAATGATGCTTTTCATCCTCCACGTATGGAGAATGATACACTGAATGCTTTAATTTTTTTAAGGTCGTATTTTAAAAGAGAATAGGAATTTTTTATATGCTATTTAATTTTATAAAAATATATCCTCATAAAGAAAAGACTTGATTACTTTAACGTATAAATTTATATTTTGAAATGTTAATTTGCTATTTTTTTTACTGTTTTGAAGAAGTTTTTAGATTTTCTATTTATTGTTTTAAATAAATAATATTGCCACGTTACAAATAGTCAAATTATTTTATTTTTTTCCAACGTATAGGTAATTTTATATTGATAATTTTTAGAATTATTAAGTCCCGGGACTGTCCTGGGATCCCGAGATCGCATTTTCAAATCCCGAAAATCCCAGGATCAAAAAAAATCTCGAAAATTGGCATCCCTAGTACCAACGCTTTTTAATTTTGTATGTTTATTTATTTATTTATTTACTAGCATTACCCTGTGCGCATCGCTGCACTCAACCTAAGCAGTGCCTCTTAATATAAAAACCACGTGGTGTAAACTCCATGAGAATCGACTAAGCGGTCTTCGAGAAAATGATATTTAAAAATATTTTTGTGTGAAGACCACCCTAAATAAAAATTTTGTAGCCTAAGCTATGGCTATTAACATAAGAGCTACGTGGTATAAGTTCGGTGTGAATCGACTAACCTGTCCTCGTGAAAATGGTATTTGAAAATATTTTTGTATGAGGGTCACCCTAAGTATGCTCCTTATATACAATTTCAACGACTTTATCTGTGCCTCTTAATATAAAAGCCTTGTGGTGTAAGTTCTATGGGAATCGATTAAGCAGTCTTCGAGAAATATTTTTGTCTGAGGGCCACCCTAAATAAAAGTCTTGTATCTTTAACTATTCCTCTTAACATAAGAGCTACGTGGTGTAAATTCGGTGTGAATCGACTTACCAGTCCTTGTGAAAATGATATCTAAAAATATTTTTGTGTGAGGGCCACCCTAAGTAAAAGTTTTGTAGCCTAAGCTATGCCTATTAACATAAGAGCTACGTGGTGTAAATTCGGTGTGAATCGACTACCTGTCTTCGTGAAAATAATATTTGAAAATATTTTTGTATGAGGGTCACCCTAATTATGCACCCTAAATAAAATTTTTACGACCTTATCTGTGCCTCTTAATATAAAAACCATATGTCGTCGATTCCATGAGATTCGACTTAACGGTCTTCGAGAAAATTATATTTCAATATATTTTTGTGTGAGGGCCACCCTACATATGCACCCTAAATAAAACTTTTTTAAGTTTGTCTGTGCCTCTTAATATAAAAGATAAGTGGTGTAAGTTCCAAGAGAATCGATTAAGCAGTCTTTGAGAAAATGATATTTAAAAAATGTTTTTGTCTGAGGGCCACCCTAAATAAATGTTTTGTATTCTTAACGATGCCTCTTAACATAAGAGCTACGTGGTGTAAATTCGGTGTGAATCGACTTATCAGTCCTTGTGAAAATGATATTTAAAAATATTTTTGTATGAGGGGCACCCTAAGTATGCACCCTAAATACAACTTTTACAATCTAATCTGTGTCTCATCACATAAAAGCCATGTGTTGTAAATTCCATGAGAATCGATTTAGCAGTCTTCGAGAAAATGATATTTAAAAATATTTTTGTGTGAGGACCACCCTAAATAAAAGTTTTGTAGCCTAAGCTATGCTTATCAACATAAGAGCTACGTGGTGTAAATTCGGTGTGAATCGACTAAATTGTCTTCGCGAAAATGATATTTAAAAATATACTTGTATGAGGGCCACCCTAAGTATGCACCCTAAATAAAGTTTTTATATTCTTATCTGTGCTCCTTAATATAAAAGTTATACTGTGTAAGTTTCATAAGAATCGATTTACCTGTCTTTGAGAAATCGCTATTTTTAAAATATTTGTGTATGAGGGCCACCCTTAATATGCACCCTAAATAAAAATTTCATCGTCTTAGTTATGCATCTTAATATAAGAGACGGTTCCATGTGAACCGATTAAGTGGTCTTTGTAAAATGCTATTTTAAAAATAATTGCGTATGAGGGCCACCCTAAATTAAAGTTTTATAGCCACCACGCCCCTGGTGTCTAGTCCCGTTCATATTTTGTGAAGTGCTTAACATATGCTATGTGTATCCTGACACCGAATTTTAAGACTCTTGCTATCATATGAACAAGGATATAGCGAGTTAAATGTTTTAATTGCATGTAAAGTGCCACGCCCCTTGCTTTTATCAAAAAAAAATATAACCCATGTTACTCAGGAATAGTGTAGCTTTCTCTTAACAGAAAAATTTTTGGAATCGGTTCCGTAGTTCCAGAGATTACCCTGAACATACAAACAAACAAACCTTACCTCTTTATATAATAGTATAGATTAGCCTTTGAATAAAAGTTCTTACAGACTAGACAAAAAACTTATGAATATAAGTAATAATATGTATATTTTATCATTTAGAATTAAACTAAAAAATACTATTTAATAAGGACTTCATTGAAATTTTTGATACAGAAAAATCTAAAAAACAAGATGAAGTAATATTGTTGCACAATTTCATTGCTTTATAAATATGAGCATTAGCTGCATAGTTAGTGCGAACCGTTTCTAAATAAAAAGGATTATAATTCCTAAGAGCTCTAGCAGGGATACTAAACTGAACCTGACGCAAAAGCTCAGGACAATCAATCGCCCCAGATACAATATCAGATAGAAATACTCCTTCTGTTTACCAAAGTTTTCAAACCCATTAAAAGGCATCTGGCCTTTTAATGAGAGTGCAACGCATATCTTGTAAAAGATTCTTGCACCATTTTTACCAATTTGGACCGTACGAGACTAGTAAAAAGAACCAAACGAGGAACTATTACGTCTAATAAAAGCAAGTATAGCATAAGCCTTTGGAATAATATAGTCTAGATGAGAGCGGAATGAGAAATTGGAATCAAAAACTATACCAAGGTCTTTAAGTTCTCGGACAGACAAAAGTGAAGTATTAGAAATAAAGTAAGATGAGTTTATCATGGAATTTGTCTTAGCAAAAGACATAAAAACACATTTACTAAGGTTTAAAGACAGGAAGTTATTATTGCACCAATCATACAATTTATTTAATTCACTCTGAAGGATAGCAGAATCAGACTCATTTCTTATTTTATAGAAGATTTTTAAATCATCGGCATACAGGAGGCATTTATAATGCACAAACAAGGACGCAATGTCATTAATAAAAATTACGAAAAGCAGTGGACCAAGAATACTCCCTTGCGGAACACCAGAAGTAGCACTAAAAGATACCGATTTTACATCATCAAAGGCTACTACATATTGACGATTATGCAAATAGGATTTTATCCTACACAAAAAATTGGAATGAAATCCTAGTACTGCACATTTTTTGATTAAGAGAGCATGAGGTATTTTGTCAAAGACTTTTTCGAAATCACTATAAATAACATCCACTTGGCAGCCTTGCAGAAACGCTGATATGCAATATTCCGAAAATACTGTCAAGTTCGAAATAGTTGAACGACCCGGCACAAAGCCATGTTGGCATGGGGAAATAATATTTTTTATTGCAAAGAACAGTTTACCTTTGATGACACACTCAAACAATTTTGATATTACAGTAAGTTTTGAAATAGGTCTGTAATTGGCTATATTATTTTTACAGCCAGACTTATAAATTGGTGTAATAAGAGCCGCTTTCCATGAATCAAGAAAAAGACCTGAACTCAAAGATTTATTAAAAATTTTCATCAAAGGATAAGCTAAATCACTTGCACAGTTTTTTAAAAAAAGAGCACATAGACCATCATTATCTAGACGATTTGAAGGCTTAAGATCTTGAATACTCTTCAAAGTTAATGAAAGGAACCCAAAATCTAAAACAGGACCCATGTCATCCGAAATATTAAGGTCACAATTTATAGGTGGTTCAAAGTTAGACTTAAAAAACTCCGCAAAAAGATTCGCGGTACATGTAGCATTATCAGAAACTTTATCATTCAAAACATCGAAGAAGGTAACGGGTGTTTTTTTTAGAGGTTTGTTTTTCGAATAGAGATAAAACTGGCATTTTATGGTCAAATCTGGCAACTCTAATGTCATTTATGTTCAGTTTGGTTTGCCATTTCATCATGAACAGGTTGACAAAAGAACAACGCTTGCAAATCGTGCAAATTTATTTCGAAAATAATGGTTCAGTTCGCGAAGCTTACCGCAAGCTCCGTCCATTTTATGGTCAACATAATCGTCCATCAGAGTAATTAATTCGGTTAACCATGGGTCGTTTTCGCACTACGTTAACTCCATGTGATAATACGCATCCGCAGAGACGTCGAACAGTGCGCACCGAAGAAACAATTGCCGCTGTAGAGCAAAATGTTGAAGAGGACCCGAATGAATCGATTCGCCACCGTGCACAGCAATTGGAGCTTTGTCCATCAACTTTATGGAAGATTTTGCGCAAAGATCTTGGCTTGCGACCTTACAAGATCCAGCTTGTGCAAGAATTAAAGCCGCGAGACCATGCAATGCGTCGTGATTTTTGTGTATGGGCCGAAAATGAGATTGATCTCGATGCTGATTTTCATCGCAAAACTTTGTTCAGTGATGAGGCTCATTTTTGGTTGAATGGCTACGTCAACAAGCAAAATTTTTATTTTAATTATTAGTTATTTGGGCTTAAGGTCGTATTTTAAATTATTTTATAATAAAACCATCAGTTTCACCAATAATTTTTTCCCAACGTTTCGTGGATAGTTCTCCACTTCTTCAGGGGTAATTTTATTTATCGAAATCAGATGAACATTATAAAAAATTTTTTAAAAATGAAAAGCAAACTATTAAAAATATTTTAAATTATTTAAAACAAACAGAAAAAACTTTCACGAACAAAGAACATTTATTTATATTGCCGCTGCCCGATTACTAACGATTACCATTATTCGTTAGTAATCGGGCAGCGGCAATATAAATAAATGTTCTTTGTTCGTGAAAGTTTTTTCTGTTTGTTTTAAATAATTTAAAATATTTTTAATAGTTTGCTTTTCATTTTTAAAAAATTTTTTATAATGTTCATCTGATTTCGATAAATAAAATTACCCCTGAAGAAGTGGAGAACTATCCACGAAACGTTGGGAAAAAATTATTGGTGAAACTGATGGTTTTATTATAAAATAATTTAAAATACGACCTTAAGCCCAAATAACTAATAATTAAAATAAATTATACTTTGGTCGAATTCAACAAATTTGCATAAGCAAAATTTCCGCATTTGGGGTGAAGAGAATCCACATGAGACCCTTGAGACGCCATTACATCCACAAAAACTGACTGTTTGGTGTGCTCTATGGGCTGGTGGAGTCATTGGGCCATACTTCTTCCGAAATAATGCTGGAGAGTCAGTTACCGTTAATGGAGACCGGTATAGAGCCATGATAACCGACTATTTTGTTCCCAAATTGGATGGCATGAATGTGGATGAGTTGTGGTTCCAACAAGACGGCGCTACATGCCACACAGCGCACGTCACAATCAATTTATTGAAGGAAACATTCGATGAGCGCATAATTTCGCGGAATGGACCTGTCAATTGGCCACCAAGATCGTGTGATTTGACACCATTGGACTATTTTCTTTGGGGATATGTGAAGTCGCTCGTCTACGCCAACAAACCAGAAACGTTAGGGGACTTGGAAGCCAACATTCGTGGCGTTATTGCCGACATACGGCCCCATATGCTCGAAAAAGTGGTTCAAAATTGGACCTGTAGAATTGGCTTTATTCGAGCCAGCCGCGGCGGCCACATGCCCGAAATCATATTTAAACATTAATGGCATAAAATTATCCTTCCAATAAAGCCAAATTGATGGACATTTAAACGATTTTCTTGTGTTTTAGTTCAATTCGAAGCTCTATACCTCTAAAAAAAACACCCTGTATATTTGCGCACCCTTTTTTTGATTTCACAAAGCGCCAAGAGGGCTTAGGGTTAGATTTAATATTATTTTCAAATTTTGAGATATATTGCCTATAAAGGAATTTATTTAGGAAATTAAATTCTCTTTTATAATGATTGTTTAGTCTAATTGTATGTTTAACCTAAATATGTGTATTTCTAGCTTAGGCACATGAACCTAAACTAGTGTTCTTTTGTGGAATTGTGTGGTGATAGCTTCAAGCACTTGAACCTGAAGTTATCGTGTAAAGGAGAAGCAAATCAAAAGACGGTTTAATGAAGTTTAAGTTGCATCTGATTTATTAATTAAAATATTCAAGTTTATATACAAATAAAATGCTTAACAATAATTATTATAAAACAACAACAAACATATGTAAAAATTGAGAATTACAATATCAAAACAAACAAACGAAATATTGCTTAGTAAGCAACCAGGAATTAAATAATTCTTAAACTATGTCGGTCGTTGTTCTACTAAGGTAGTAATTAAGTGCAACTCAGCACAAATATGAACAATTTGTTTTAAGCTATGTTACACTCAACTGAAAATGTTAATACAATTGAATTTATTTTAATTTTAAAATATTAACATGAATTTGGTATCTTAATTTAATGTTGGAATAATTTGATTCCCAACATTCTCCCCCCCTCCCCCCCCCCCGTTGGGAGTGTGTTCGACCAACCTCTAAACGATTACTGCGAATTTGTTATTTTGCTGGGAAGGCAATGGTACTGGATGATTAGGTTGATTGGTTGCGTTGACTGTGATTTCATGATTGTTACTGGACATTTCAATGTTGCTGCATTTTAGCTTCGGGAATTGGAATTTGTCGTTGGCATTTGATTTTTGATGCGCAAAATATTAGTAGTGCCAAGGAAACTGACAGAGCAACATAACTAACAGTATGGTGGTGTATACTGTTTGACCGCAACTTTGTCGGAAGGTAGACGAATTGTTCGTCGTTTAATTGGTGTTGAAGCGCAGTGAGTTGTTCCAATTGTGTTTCTATCTTGGTGTCAGTTGTATTAAATATTGTTTTTCTTTCATTCGAAGACGCTATAGACAGAATGTTGCCAAATCGTGGGAATGAAATTGTAACTGTGTTGGAAACTGCATAGTGGCCGTGTAACATGATTTCTCCGTTTTTAATGGTACATGTTGAATTAAGTGCGAGTAGTCCTGATTCACATAATGTAAATTGACTAATTTCGGTACCACAAACTGCTGACATTTCATTATTTTTGAGTGATGCGTAGATCCATTTATTCGGATCCTTTAATTGTCGTAGGATGAGGTTTCCTTTAATTTGTGAAACATGGCAAGTTGGATATGTTTTGTTGTTGAATAGTTGAATTTCGCAGGTATGCTGTGAAGATTCTTTGCTGAACTTAATTTTTTTCGTTGTACAGACGTATATTTCTTCTCTGGTCACAAAACACTCCTGTAATTCACTGCTGGTAAATGGAATATACTGATCACGATGCATGTTTCCAGCGAGAAATGCTATTTCTGTATGTATAGCTATCATGGTTTCATTTAATACAGTAGGAATAGGAATCAATTTAAACAAGTTGAAGTGTTGTTGGTCAACTGAGGGTATTTCCATAAGGAATATAACATGATGACTGCTTATTGCTGCCTTGACGATCAAAATCTTATAAAGTTCGATAAGATTTTCTTCTGCAATCGGCAAGGATCGTGATGGTGGAAGATGAGTCCTGATATTGTTAACTTCACTTCTTAGTTGTTGAGGTGTGAGTAGCATTGGACTAATTTTTCCATGGTGTGTGTCTGTGAGTACATTTAGAATTTCAGATTGTGTACGTTGAAGATTTGCTGTTATTAGTGACAGTTCTGCTGCTAAAGATAACAAAAGTTGTGTCACTCGGATTTGTTCTGTATCCCTTGCAATTCCGTTTCTGAAATCATCAATTTGTTGCTGAAAAAGTCTCATTCTAGATTGAGTCTGAATTTCGTCCCGTTTGATGATATTTATTGTGGAGTCAATAATTGATGTTTGATTTTGAAGAAGGTTTATTGCATAGTTGTCGTTATCCTTCAGTTGAATAATGGTATTTGACATTTCCTCAGCGTAATCTGAATCTAATACTCCAAATAATGTGCGCGCCACATTTCCTATAACATTGATTGCTGCTCGTTCATGGCGTTTTGTGGACATTAAAATTTTATCCTGAAGCAATTCATAACTTGCATGCTCAAAATGCGAGATAAGCGAATTGCAAGCTGATTGTTGCTGCCATTCTTTACACAATTGTTAAAGGACTATAGTTCCATTATGAAGTGCATCCATTTCTGTCCAAAAGGGTTTTAAGTCGTAATAAACTATCATTTTCCGTTCTGCTGTCGCAATTTTAGTGGATCCAATTGACTCAAAGAATATGCCAAGATTGTTACTAAATTGAGTTATATTTATTGGATTACATAGCGCGAGAGGTAATAGCATCAGGGCCATGATAATCGTGAGTAAAGCTGGGCTTGCGGATGTTCGAACTCTTTTGTTTGGTGATGTGTTTGACTTGTCATCTGACTGCGGTCGTTTTAGCGGTTGTTGTATGTCCTTTTCTTCGGTTGCTGGGAATAGTGGAGCTAATCTAGTAATGGGGCGCTTGATGATACCTGCTGATGTTTTAACATCCACCACACGCACTATTCCGTCAATCGGCTTCCACTTCAACAATTACTGTTTCTAATTCTTCATAGGTCAATGAAGCGGTTGATACGCTGCGGACTAATAGATGTTTAGCTGATTTGACTGCTGCCTCCCAAATTCCTCCAAAATGTGGTGCTCTAGGTGGAATGAAGTTGAAGGTCATACCTCTTTCGCTGCATTCCTTTGTAATATTGTCCGGTGCTGGTTTTGAGTGAATTATTTCTGATGATTCACTTAGTTTATTGCTTGCACCGACGAAATTTGTGGCATTATCACAGTATAAATTCTGGCAATGCCCTCGACGGCCAATAAATTGTTTAAGTGATCCAATGAATGCATTGGTTGTGAGATCGCTAATGATTTCTAGATGAACTGTCTTTGTAGCAAAACAGCAGTATACTGCAATGTACGCCCAACGAGCAGGTTGAACTCGTGTGGCTGGAAGATTTCCCATAAGTTGTTGAAAAGTTCGAGGCTTATTTCTAGTGCATCTGACGCAATGTTGAACTATTGAACGTGCCATTATTTTTCCTTTAATTGGCCAAAATTGTAATCTTACTTGTGCCAATAATGTCTGCGGTCCACAATGCATGTGTTTTATGTGTAAATTTTGCATGATGCACTTTGTAATTACGTCATTGTAGGGAAGCGGCATAGAATGTTTGGCGTTGTAAGCTAGACTTGATGAGTCTTATCGTCCTCCGACTCTTAGTAATCCGTTGTCGTCTATAAAAGGACTCAAACTTATTAAAGTGTTGTTTTTGTTCATTGTTCCATTGCTAGTTATCTGTTGCATTTCTACCTTAAATTCGGTTTGTTGCACAGATTTTATAATAACATTCAGTGAAGATTCTAGTTCGATTGCGCTGAGAACTAAAGATGAATGTTTATTGTTTGGATCCCTAGCGTGTTGGATGAATCTGAGTACATACCCAACAATTCGTTTTAATTTTGGGAACGAATTTCCTGATTTGATATTGTAAATAATGTCTGCATTGTTAGGTATACTGGCTGCAACTGCGACAATTGATTTCTGTTGCCTCCGTTCCGTGTCACTTTCAACTGGTAAATTGTGATCAAATGGTTTTGGCCATTGTACTTCGTTTCCGCTTAAAAATAATGGACCACAATGGTTTTGTCATGTATTTTCTCAGGAGTGAGTCCCCGTGATATGATATCAGCTGGATTTTCTTTTGTCCCTACATGTCGCCATTGTTCTGCCGTGGTGGTTTCCTGAATCTAAGCCACTCTGTTTGCAACAAAAGTGTGAAACAGATTTGTTTTTGAATTAATCCAGGATAAGACGATTGATGAATCTGTCCAAAAAAATGATGGTTCATTTTCTAATTTCAAGTCTCTTCGTACTCTTGTTGTAAATTGTGCACCCAGAAGTGCTGCACACAACTCTAATAGAGGAAGAGTTTGTTTTTTCAATGGAGCAACACGACATTTTGAACATAAAAGCCTCACGATGACGGTGTTGTCCTTAGACACTGCTTTTATATAAACTGCCGCACCATATGCTTTTTCTGAAGCGTCGACAAACGTATGAAGTTGAATAGATTCTGGTTTTTCTTGGTTGAAAACATGCCGCTCTATTTTCTTGTTGTTGAGAGTCTTCAGTCCTTCTTTGAATTTTAACCAATCGTGCTTAAGTCTCCTGAGAGTTCATCATCCCAGATTAGTTGGAGTTGCCATAGTTGTTGAATGAAGATTTTTGCTGATACAACAACTGGGCCTACCAGCCCGAAGGGATCAAAAACCTTTGCAAGGTCTGATATAACCGTGCATTTTGTGTTTCTTGAATCTTCCAAATTGCCTGTTTTTATGCAGAAAACATCAGACTTTGGTATCCACGTGAGTCCAAGTGTTTTAATTGATGTTTCTTCAAAATCAAAGTTGACTTCTTGGTCTTCTACTGGTATTCCTTGAAGTAACTGATGATGGTTGGCACACCATTTGCGTAATTTAAGCCCTGCACTGCCTAGGAGCCGTGTTAGCTGTTGCTGTATTTCTATGGCTGTACTGAGGTTGTCTGCACCACTAAGGCCATCGTCAACATAAAAATCGTCATGTAAAGCTTGTGCTCCCAATGGGTAACTAGCTCTACTCTTTTCTGCAAGTTGTTGTAAGCATTTGGTCGTTAAATATGGAGCAGCTGAAGTTCCATAAGTGACAGTTTTCAGTTTGTAAATTTTTATTGGATCATTCTGTGATGTTCTCCAAAAAATAAGTTGAAACCTTTGATCGGCCTCGTCGAGCATAATTTGCCAATACATCTTCTCCACGTCAGTCGTGAAAACATATTTGGGTAGTCGAAAACGAAGGAGAATTGTAAAAAGTTCACTCTGTACGGTGGGACTGATGTTGATGCGTCAAACACAACCCGTAGTTTTGTAGTGCTGCTGTCAGGCTTTAGTACATAATGATGAGGAATGAAATATTGTGGATGCATAATTTTTTCCGGATTGATTTGAACCATGTGTCCTAGATCTTCATATTGTGTCATGAAGTCAATGTATTCTTGTTTGATGAATGGTACCCTTTCTAGACGTTTCTCTAATGAAAGAAACCTGCGAAGAGCTTGAGTTCTTGAGTCTCCTAATGCTGATGGGTTTTCTTGGAATGGCAGTTGAACCATAAATCGTCCTTCATCGTTTCTTTTTGTTGTATTGATGAAATAACCTTCGTATTGTTTGTCATTTGGCAAAAGGCTTGGCTCAGAATTTTCAGGTTCATCTAATTTCCAAAAATTTTGTAGCAAGTCGTCTAGTCTTTCTCCATCTAGCATACACATACTGCCTTGTCAATTTGCTGACGACTGATTTTGCCACCGGCTACCCATCCAAGTGCTGTGTTTTGTAAAATGGGTAGATCAGTAGACAAATGCATTTGACCACTTGTTAATAAGTCAAAATATAGTTCTGCACCAAGTAAAACGTCTACTCGTCCTGGCTGGCCGAATGTTGGATCTGCCAACGAAATTTTTTCAGGAATGTGCCATTTTGTCGTGTTTACTTTGCATGCTGGTTGTGCTGGCACGATTTGTGGTAAGATATAAGCTTCCATTGATGATTTTTCCATCAACATTCATTTGTGTATTTGATGAATTTGTTCTCATGGCCTCAAAATTGTCATCGTCGTTGTTTTGCTTAGCCGATGTGCCGGTATTATTTCGACTCTGCTGCGACGATGATGGCGCTGCTTTAATCGATTGTATAGCCTTGTCGAATATCTCTCCATACTGCTTACTCAACTCGACAATTTTTTCGTAATAGCCGGTTGTAAAATATTCATGATGGTTCGGGACTCCTTGCAGTGACCGAATCTGATCATCTGTAGCTTCAAATTGTTGGAAGGCAATCTGCAAACGCTGCTTTCGTTCTTCAAAATAATTAACATTTTTCTTCCTGTCAGCGGAATCTTTTTTGTAATTCGCGATGATTTTCTGTATCTCGTCTCCGATTGAAGTTTGCTCGGCGACTAACGCTTCCATTTTGTCTGAGTTGTTGACTGCCAACTTGACGAGTTATGTATGACGTTGTTCACCAAACTCTTGAGGTGACTGTTGATAATTAAGATTGCTGCTGTGTCCACCTTTTGATGATCTTAGCTGGAATGTCTTGATGAAGATTGTATCCTGGCTCGGACCGTAGGGATCACCTAAATGTTGAGGTGACTATTGATGAGTTGACGACCTCTGGCTCCTGCTGCAGAGTTTGACTCTCGTATTGATGGGTTCTGGTTCCTGCTCCAAAGATTTATTGTTGACTTCGTGTCGGATTCTGGCTCCTGCTCCAGAGGTTGATTGTTGACTTATTGTCGAGGTCACCAAAATTTTGAGGTGACTGTTAATGATTAAGATGACTGCAGTGTCCACCTTTTGATAATCCTAGCTGGAATGTCTCGATGAAGACTGTATCCTGGCTCGGACCGTAGGGATCACCTAAATGTAGAGGTGATTCGTTGATGTGCTCTGGCTCCTGCTCCAGAGGTTGATTGTTGACTTATTGTCGGGGTCACCAAAATGTTTAGTCTAATTGCATGTTTAGCCTAAATATGTGTATTTCTAGTTTAGGCACATGAACCTAAACTAGTGTTCTTTTGTGGAATTGTTTTGTGATAGCTTCAAGCACTTGAACCTGAAGTTATCGTGTAAAGGAGAAGCAAATCAAAAGACGGTTTAATGAAGTTTAAGTTGCATCTGATTTATTAATTAAAATATTCAAGTTTATATACAAATAAAATGCTTAACAATAATCTATATATTAATACGTGAACATCGAATCTTGTGGTACACTTTTTTAGTATTTACTATAAAGTGAGGAGAATGAAACATATATCATTGGAAAGGTACTGTTCCATAGATGTGCAGAAAAAAAATCAGGTGTATTTTTGTCCGTTAAGACAGGTAAAATAAAGTGAATATATTTACATGATTCCCCATACAAAACGTATTAACCCCAAATGGAAAAAAAAAGTTGTCACGGCTGAGATGCCTCACCGATTTTTATGAAATTTGATATGGAGATAGATTGAACCTTGAGTAAAGATATTTGTTTAAAGTGGGCTGTGCCACGCCCATATCAAGAAAAAACGTCTCCACGGCTAAACTAATGGACCGATTTTGATGAAGTTTATTTTGGATATAGATTGAACCCCAAAAAACATTTCTCAAATTTCTGAGTTCTTTTAGTGGGCGTGGCACCACTCCTAACAGAAAAATCGTTTTCACTGCTAAACTAATAGACCGATTTTTATAGAATTTGGTACAGGGATACAGGATACAGGATGGTGCTACGCCTCCAATAAGAAAATACGTTTTCACAGCTAAAATAATGGACCGATTTTGATGAAATTTGATATGAAAATAGATTGCACCCTGAGGAAGAGAAAAGCTTCCATTGTTGTTGTGTAAGAGCCTTTAGTTGATTCCAAGTTGTGTTATCCGTTGGGAACAATTTTGAAATCTTTTACCTATGCCTTCAATGCATAATGACGTGCGAGTTGGTTTTACCATTAGTTTTCGTACCAACTGTTCTGTTACCAGATTTACTTGAGAACCTGAGTCTAAAATTGCTCTCACTTCGCAGCAAGTCCCGTTCTGCGCTGTCACTTTTATTCTGGCTGTAGCAAGCATTACATAATTTTGATGATTTGGTGTTTGCTTAACATTTGATGCTGTAAGTGCCACTGAATTTCCCATAGGGTCCTGCTTTGTGTTCGCCTTCCCTGGTTGTGTGGCCTCAGTATAACCTTCTTTTGGGGATGTTGTAGACTGCTTCAGCTCAAATGTAGCAAAATGTTGTCTTTTTTGGCATTTGAAACAGCTTTTTGAAGAACAATTTTTCGCGGAATGGCCAACCTTAAGGCAGTTAACTCATCTTTTTGACTTGTATCAAATTGAGTCGTTGGTTGGCAGTCATTTTCAGAAACATTTCGCAACTGAAGATTGGATGATTTTACTTGCATGCAGGGCAATTTGCTGATTGGCTACTTTTTGTATACGTAGTCAGTGATTTTGCTGTCCCAAAATTTGGTTTAGCATGAGTTGATGATTGGTTGCTTCCCAAAGTTTCTAAAGTTTGAAACCGATTTTCCAGAAATTGCAGAAACATATGGATTGTTTGCATTTCTTTGGGTTTTTCTAGGGCGTGCTCATACAATATGAGTGTGACGATCCAACTTCTTTACCAATATGTGAAGTAAAAGTGGATTCCAGGAATCTGTCCTGATGTCTAGATTGTTAATGGCCAATAAACTCTCCTGAACGCAGTCATGGAAGTTTTTAATGGCTTTAGCGTCAGAGGTTGTTGTTGGATGTTCAACTATTTTTTTAATTAGTACCGATCCAGGGCTGTCGCTGTCACTTCAATCGCAGTTTTTCACTGCGATTTAAAGTATAACACTGCGAGACTGCATCTTTTTTGAAAACACTGCACTTTCAGAAAAAAGTGTCGCAAAAGTAATCTAGCAAAAAATTTTCAAATTACAAATTTTCAGTAATAAGCCATTTCCATTTATAAGCCATTGAGGGATGTATACCTTGGCCCGAGTGCTAATTCATTCATTCACGATGGTTTGTTAAGTGAGAAAGAAGCTACAGAAATCAAAAAGAAATGTCAACAATTCTATATGATTTTATGCAAACAAGTGCTAAAAATAGTTAATTTTAAAGATCCTGCTTTAAAAGCGTTTCAATCTGAAAGTCCGGTTTCGTAAGCTTGTTGACACTGATTCTGCTTTTTCCTAATCTGATAAATCATGATGACATAGATGATGTCGAAGCCAGAAGAAAAAAATTTTGAAGAATTTTGGCTCGCTATATTTCATTAAAAAAAGCCTTAGGCGAAACTACTGTATGTATCCTGGTTTATAGAAATTTGTTGGCGCACTATTATGCCTACCTCACAGTAGCCTATCCTAAGGCCGCATTTTTTCACTTACAAATCAAATAAAAAATTCAACTTGGAATGGTTTAAAAAAGTGGAGACGGTTAATTCGATCATGCTCATTAACGGAACGTTTCCTAATGAAGATTTTAAAAAATGGGTGCCATCAAAACAATTACTAGCAAATTACAGAAAATAGTCGTACATAAATCGTATTTTTATATTTTTTTTTTTTAAATAAAAACACTTTTTCTGGCTTTAGGTCAGTGTTTTATTTATAATTTTTCCCAATATTTCGAGGAAGATCCTTTCTTATCTTCAGGGGTGACTACGAAATAATAATTAAAACAATACACAATTGAATAAATTAACAAAACAAAACTTACGTTAAAATTATAGAAAAGCTAAACTTAAACTAACCTAATTGTCAACTAAATGTCTGTATATGGGGTAAAACACACGAAAACGCCAGCGTTTTCCCTAGTATTATTTGTTGTTGAGATACGCGGGTATGAAATTCACGATTTTTGTACTTTTTCAGAATAAGTGTTTTTTTCGAAAATTCATAGCTTACAGTAAACTCTATCAATTAATAATTGGTATACCTACGATTTTAGGTTTTTCCTTGTACTTTTCGAAAAAAAATATTGTTTTGCAAATTTAAAATTATTTTTGCATTTTTTCTAAAAAAACCATTTTTAAAAATTTTTTTTTTTATTTTTAAAAAAAACTTTAATTTATTCTGCGCTAAATTCCGTTAAAATTTTTATGGGGAAAAAATTATTTATATTTTTTTTTTAATTTAAAAAAAATTTAAAGAGCTAAGATTTTGAAAATTGAAATGAATTTTTGAATTTTTTTTGAAAAACCCATTTTTGAATATTTTTTTGTTTTTACATTTTAGGTTTTTACTTGTACTTTTCAAAAAAAAATACTGATTTTGAAAAAAAAAAATTTTCGCAAAAATTTTGCGAATTTGAAAAATATTTTTGCATTTTTTTTAAAAAACCATATTTTAAAATTTTTTTTTTTTTTTTTCTAAATATAACTTTGATTTATTCTGCGCTTAATGCCATAAAAATTTATGTGGGAAAAAAATTATTTATATTTTTTTTTTAATTTCAAAAAAAATTAAAGAGCTAAAATTTTGTAAATTGAAATGAATTTTTGAATTTTTTTTGAAAAATCCAATTCTGAATATTTTTTCGGTGAACTTCAGATTACTGCTTAATCCACAAGCTTCAAAATGATATGCCATAACATGAGGGCAAGTAGTTAATTAAAATGTTTGAGCCGTTAACCTGAAAACTAAAACTGAAATTTAAAATGAGTGCAGTAGCCTTTCAACGCGTAGTACAGCGCGCGTTTAGTGGCCTAATCATTTTAATTAACTACTTGCCCTCATGTTATGGCATATCATTTTGAAGCTTGCGGATCAAGCTGTAATCTGAAGTTCACCGAAAAAATATTCAGAATGGATTTTTCAAAAAAAATTCAAAAATTCATTTCAATTTACAAAATTTTAGCTCTTTAATTGTTTTTTGAAATTAAAAAAAAAATATAAATAATTTTTTTCCCACAAAAATTTTTATGGCATTAAGCGCAGAATAAATCAAAGTTTATTTTAAGAAAAAAAAAAAATTAAAATATGGTTTTTTAAAAAAAATGCAAAAATATTTTTCAAATTCGCAAAATTTTTGCGAAAAAATTTTTTTTTTCAAAATCAGTATTTTTTTTTGAAAAGTATAAGTAAAAACCTAAAAATGTAAAAACAAAAAAATATTCAAAAATGGGTTTTTCAAAAAAAAATCAAAAATTCATTTCAATTTTCAAAATCTTAGCTCTTTAATTTTTTTTAAAATTAAAAAAAAAATATAAATAATTTTTTCCCCATAAAAATTTTTACGGAATGAAGCGCAGAGTAAATTAAAGTTTTTTTTAAAAATAAAAAAAAAAATTTAAAAAATGGTTTTTTTAAAAAAAATGCAAAAATAATTTTAAATTTGCAAAATTTTTGCGAAAATTTTTTTTTTTCAAAAACAATATTTTTTTTCGAAAAGTACAAGGAAAAACTTAAAATCGTAGGTATACCAATTATTAATTGATAGAGTTTACTATAAGCTATGAAATTTCGAAAAAAACACTTATTCTGAAAAAGTACAAAAATCGCAGACCTTGAAACTTTTATACTTTTATTCAAAAAGTTTTCAAAATAAAAGTTTCTTAAAACTTTTTTGTTATAAAAGTTTTTATAAACTTTCTTCAAAAACTTTTATAGAATAAAAACTTTTTCAAAAAGTTTATACATAAAAGTTTTCTCAAAAAACTTTTATGAAAAACTTTTTCATAAGAGTTTTTCTGAAAAACTTTTAAAAAAACTTTTATTAATAAAAGTTTTTTATAAAAGTTTTTTTTGACTTTTATTAATAAAAATTTTTTTTAAAAGTTTTTTTTAACTTATATTTTTAACAGTCACATGCAAAGCGTTTTTTTTGACTTTTATTTTTGTATGAAAGAACGAGGAAAATCCAAAAATAATATCTTGGATTACTAAGCAAAAAATTTCAAAGGAGAAAACTAAGGATTATTGATAATAAAGTCCAAAGGAAAATACTTAAGATGTTTCTGAAAAGAAAGAAATTTCTGATAATTATGCACTTATAATATTTAGAAAAATTGTGCTTAACGCATCAATGGGAAAAGGCCGAAAATGGATTTTGGAAAAACAGGGGAGGTTCCTGACCCTCCAAAAAAGTGTTTTGGACCCATTTTTCGAAAAAAATTTTATTGCACGAATCGATGGGAAAAGGCCGAAAATGGATTTTGGAAGTGACAAGTGAGATCCCCGACCCTCCTAAATGGGATTTTTGGACCCATTTTTCGAAAAAAATTTTATTGCACGAATCGATGGGAAAAGGCCGAAAATGGATTTTTGAAGTGACAAGTGAGGTCCCCGACCCTCCTAAATGGGATTTTTGGACCCATTTTTCGAAAAAAATTTTATTGCACGAATCGATGGGAAAAGGCCGAAAATGGATTTTGGAAGTGACAAGTGAGGTCCCCGACCCTCCTAAATGGGATTTTTGGACCCATTTTTCGAAAAAAATTTTTATTGCACGAATCGATGGGAAAAGGCCGAAAATGGATTTTGGAAGTGACAAGTGAGGTCCCCGACTCTCCTGAATGGGTTTTTTGGACCTATTTTTGGAAAAAAGTTTTAGTGCAAGAGGAGGAGGGTCAGGAACCTCCCCTGTTTTTCCAAAATCCATTTTCGGCCTTTTCCCATTGATGCGTTAAGCACAATTTTTCTAAATATTATAAGTGCATGATTATCAGAAATTTCTTTCTTTTCAGAAACATCTTAAGTATTTTTCTTTGGACTTTATTATCAATAATCCTAAGTTTTCTCCTTTGAAATTTTTTGCTTAGTGATCCAAGATATTATTTTTGTTTTTTCCTCGTTCTTTCATACAAAAAAAACTTTTATTTTCGCATTTTGAAAAATAAAAGTCAAAAAAAAACTCTTTGCATGTGAATGTTAAAAATATAAGCTAAAAAAAACTTTTAAAAAAACTTTTATTAATAAAAGTCAAAAAAAACTTTTAAAAAAACTTTTATTAATAAAAGTTTATTAATAAAAGTTTTTTTTTAAAAGTTTTTTTCGACTTTTTGAAATAAAAGTTAAAAAAAACTTTTACTTTTATTTTCGGATATAAAAGTTTTAAGGAAACAAAAATAAAAGTTTAAAGTTTACTTTTACCTAAAAAAAACTTTTATAAAAGTTTATTTCAAGCTCTGAAAAATCGTGAATTTCATACCCGCGTATCTCAACAACAAATAATACTAGGGCAAATTCCTGAACGCAGTTCTATTGCTGAACATCAATATTATAATAATGCCAAATTTCAGCCAAATCGGAGCCAACAAATTTTTTCGCTGGCGTTTTCGTGTGTTTTACCCCATATATGAGCACTATTTTCTGTGTCGCTCTTGAAATTTATTCTCTTGTCAGTGGGGGTGTTAATAATGTGGAGCATCTCTAATATGAATCTCTTCTCATGATTATTTTCTTCTTGTAAGATCTCCACAGCGTCAAAATTAGGAAAATGTCCAAGCTCAGCACAGTGGGCTCAAAGGGCTGTCTTAGGGGCTTGTCCATTTCTGTTTTTTCGGTCCGATCTGTGTCCTGAGAGTCTTGTCCTTAATTTGTTTTTTGTAGTACCAACATATACCTTCTGGCATACATTGGACCCGTCTCCGTCACAAAGAATTTTGTAAATAAAGCAGGATTTGTCAAGTTTTGATATTGCTGCAAAATTGTCCAACTTTATTATCTGTCTTATTTGCAATTTTTATGTTTTAAACGCACATAATTTCGCGAATCTCTCTGTCAAACCTGGAATATATGTCATCGATTTATATATGACTGTACCCCTTTCCTGTCTTGGTCCTGAACGCAGTTCTATAATTCAATATAAAAATTGAAGCGATAGTTTAAACCTGGCTTGCACTTAGAAACTTCTAAAATTTTATTGCTTTGGCTTCTGCAAAGGGTTTTATGAGATTATCGAAATCAATTTTGGTCAAATATGGCCAGCATAGCCAGACCGAACAACCTTTTTTGTGACATTGTAGATCGTAAATAAGTTTTTATTAATTTTAATTTTGATAAGCTGCGTTCCCCAAGTAGTATTCGCAAAGCAATAGCTACGTTTGGAGCGAAAAATTTTAGGCTAGATATAAATTCCAATGCTTTTAATGGAGTAGTTTTTGGATCTATTGACTCAGATAGCAAACATTTCGCAAGGGTCGATATCATTGACACTTTTCGTGTCACATAAAATAGAAAACTAGTTCTCATGATTCCTTAATTGCTGCATCTAACACTGTATAGTAACATTCTAGCATTAACTTTGGTTTCGGATCCGAAATTGGCTCATCTTCAACTTCGTATGAAAATATTTGGTTTTTGTACGAGATCTTATGGGAGGATCTAACCGAAAGGTAGTTTCAGTGTCAATTTCTCCTGCCAAGTCTTTTGTAAATTCAAGCATGCTCTCGAAGTTTACTTCTTTACCTTAATAACGCACAATTGACATTTGCTCAACTTTGCTCTCATCTTGTGTACAATCAACCACTATACAATAGTACTTACTTAGCAGAATTCAATTATGTTACAATTATATTTTTAGCTCTTTCAGCTACTACATCAATCATTTATGAAAAAATGTGAGCAACTTGGGTTGGTAACTGCCTTATTCAAGTGAAGTGTTTCTTCACCACAGTGTCAAATTTTGCCAGCAGCTCCACTACTATCAAAAAATTTCTATTTCCTTTTTTGTGAGGTGTGTCAGACGAATATCTAAAAGATAAGCATTCCCCTCCAAGAAATATGATGACGACGAGCAATCTTTCGACAACATTGCGCCAATGGTTTGTTTTCGATCGTTATACGTTTTGTTGAGCCGAGTCACTTGTTTAATTACAACGCAATCTATTAGAAAGTTCTAGCCAAGCAGAGCAAGTGCGCAAATAGAATACACTGCACTCATGCGATTTTATTCCTTCCAATATTTAAAAGAGCTAAGGACCATGCAGCCAAAGGAAAAATTTTATCAGCTGCGACTGAGTATACCAACCATGACCGTTCTTTTCACACATGTTGGTGCAAATCGGCGACAGTCTTTATGTCGGTTCACTTTTAACTTTGAAGGCTCACGTTTTACAAAAAACACACATATTTTATCAGAAATCCTTTTTGGCCAATCCTCTGGGTCATCAGTAATGCATTCCAATGGCGAATTACTTGTAATCTCTATTGAATGTAGAATAAAAATATACTAGTGGAACATTTTTGTTATCCACTTCAAAATTACCTTCAGAGACAACAGAGTTTTTACATGAGACTGAGTCTGGAGCATCTTCAGCGTTATTATTAAAATCGGCAACAGCATCATCGCACTTAGCATTGGAAGACTTATTTGGAAAACTTTTTTTATCTGCACGTGCAGACATTAAAAAAAAATTCAATAAAACTTTTTAGGCACTCAAATTGCACAACTATTTTGTCTGGTCCTTAAAATTTATAAGCCGACTTCTTCAACGTGTGAAGGATATTAGTTGCCCATAAATTTTCAAAACGTTGTATATCTTTCATGTTTGAAAATTTGGCGCCCCATCAGAGCGGCGCCCTGGGCAACTGCCCGCTTTGCCCGTACCTTCCGCCGGCCCTGACTGAACGGTAAAGAGATAAGGAGGGACAATTTTTGTGTCAAAATCAAACAGACCGAGTAATAGAAATAATGTAAAACAAATAGAAATTGATAATTCTGTTGTTTTGCACTTAAATGTGCATTGAATGTATGTAATTCCAAATATGAGGTGAGGCTAGGTGAGATGAGGTGGGGTAAGGTGATTACTGAAACTAAATAAGATCGTAGTCAATGGACAAAAACGTTTTGTTACTAAGAGGCCAGTAAAATTTTTCAAGGATTAAAATGTAATTGATTAAGTGTTATTGGTCGAATTTCGACCTCAGGCGATACTAGTTATTATAAAACAACAACATATGTAAAAATTGAGAATTACAATATCAAAACAAACAAACGAAATATTGCTTAGTAAGCAACCAGGAATTAAATAATTCTTAAACTATGTCGGTCGTTGTTCTACTAAGGTAGTAATTAAGTGCAACTCAGCACAAATATGAACAATTTGTTTTAAGCTATGTTACACTCAACTGAAAATGTTAATACAATTGAATTTATTTTAAATTTAAAATATTAACAAGAATTTGGTATCTTAATTTAATGTTGGAATAATTTGATTCCCAACAACGGTTATATTTCAAAAAGTATATACTTTCCATATATCTTAAAAACATTTTGTAGAGTTTATTTCGAAGATTTCTTAATTTAATAAGACCTTGTGTATACCAGGGACACTTATAGGCACGATGCCTTACCATAGGAATAAAATCTCTACAAACTATTGAAAATAAGGACTTAAGGAGGGGGTAGGGTTTTGGCGCTACATTTTTGGCATAAGTTTAAAAATGTTTTTTAGCGATACGGTAAAAGTAAATTTATTTATTTAAAGAGCATATAAAAGTACAATATTTAAAGAGTATTCTGTAAAAATTTAAATAAAAAATATTGGAAAATAAGCCATTGGCAGCAAGTTTCCGCGGACGCCTAAAAAAAAAGGTGGTTTGCGGTGGACAAGATATCTCATCACGTTATCATCTGAAATCAAAAAAAAAAACTTCTTTAGCTTATAAGTTTTTCAAGGTATTGTCGAGAGGTTTTTTTTCTTTGACGATTTTTAAGATTTTGGCATAATTTTTAAGCCAAAAAACGATTTTTTTAAAAAAAAAGGCAAACATCAGTGTATTTATTATTGCAGAACTGGTTGTAATGAAAAAACAAAAAAACCCCCTCGACATTACCTGGTTTTATATGTATTAAAGAAGTGTGTCAAATTTCAAGAAAATCGGTCTCGTAGTTTTCGAGAAAAAGTGTCCACCGACTTTGAAAAGTTAGTTTCGAGAAAATCACGTTTAAAGTTTTAGCACTGTCTTTTTTCTTCATATACTTACACAGAATCATCGAGACTCAAGACACTGTATCTTCGTCAGTTTTACTCCAATCGACCTCAAATTTCAACAGGATACTTTTGAAGAGTTATACTATTAAATAAAACAACAAAAAAATTGGAAAAACAAAATTTGGCAAAACCCATGTATATACCTACATCGCCTTTGTTTGACTATCGTTGGTGTCGGTCACGATTATGTCACTCCGTGCTAGATGTGCTATTTGCAATAGATTTATTGGCAAAGAAAATTATTTGCCTTGTCATGTTTGTAAAAAGCTTTCTCATAATATATATATGTATATGTATTAGGGTGTTTTTTTCAAACTTTAGAACAAGGATTTTGTTTATTTTTTCCTATATGATAGCTTGAGGAATAAAAATAATTGTCTCAACATTTGAGCTTCCTAGCTAAAACCTGAAAACTGCGCGGACAGAGTTTATGTCCAATTCCGTTGAAATTTAACGAAAAAACCGACTTACTAAAGCGTAGAAAGTCTGCCTAAGGTGCCAAGATATAGCGTTTTGGGTTTTTTAGTTGAATGGGGGTCGCCACCCACTGTTGTACAGCCACGCCCACATTTTTCGTGTGACTAAAAATGCGGACAAAATACACCCAAAGGAGGTATTTTTATTTTTTAAATTTGCGGTCATTAATGCCTATATAATAGAATCGGGTTTGAAGAAAATTCTCCCAAAATTTCAGCTTCCTAGATCAAACCTACGAACGGCGTATTTTTTTTGTTTCCTCGTACAATTCGTATGAAAAACAAAAAAAGCAAAACAACGAAAAACAGATTTTTTTTTTGTGTTTTAGTAAATTTTCTGAATTCCTTCAAATTTTAGGTCTTAAATTGAACACAGTGTGCGTAGTTATTTTTCAGCAAATATTTTTTATGTTGATTCAAAACTATTATCACATAGAAATTGTATTTGTATTGTCAATAATTATTATATTTCAATGGATTTTTTAACATTGATTCATAACTATATATTACTAGCATTACCCTGTGCGCATCGCTTCACCTCAACCGTAGTGTATTTTCGATGTGCAGTCTACGTGAAAATTCTATTTAAAAAAAAAAATTGTATGAGGGCCACCCTTAGTATGTACCCAAAATATAAAACCACGTGGTGTAAATTCCATGAGAATCGATTCAGCGGTCTTCGAGAAAATGATATCAAAAAAATATTTTTGTATGAGGGCCACCCTACATATGCACCCTAAATAAAAGTTTTGTAGCCTAAGCTATGCCTATTAATATAAGAGCTACGTGGTGTAAATTCGGAGTGCATCGACTAACCTGTCTTCTTGAAAATGATATTTGAGATTATTTTTGTGTGAGGGTCACCCTAAGTATGCACCCTAAATAAAATTTTTTTAAGCTGATCTGTGCCTCTTAACATAAAAGCCATGTGGTGTAAGTTCCAAGAAAATCGATTAAGCAGTCTTTGAGAAAATGATATCAAAAAAATATTTTTGTGTGAGGGCCACCCTAAATAAAAGTTTTGCATCCATAACTATTCCTCTTAACAAAAGAGCTACGTGGTGTAAATTCGGTGTGAATCGACTAAACTGTATTTGTGAAAATGATATTTAAAAAATATTTTTGTGTGAGGGCCACCCTAAGTATGCACCTTAAATAAAATTTTTACAATCTAATCTGTGTAAATTACATGAGATCGATTTAGCAAACTTCGAGAAAATTATAGTATTTAAAAAATATTTTTGTGTGAGGGACACCCTAAATAAAAGTTTTGTTACCTAAGCTATGTTTCTTAACAAAAGAGATACGTTGTGTAAATTCGGTGTGAATGTATTTATTTGTCTTCGTGAAAATTATATTTAAAAATATACTTCTATGAGGGCCACCCTAAGTATGCACCCTAAATAAAATTTTTACCATCCAATCTGTGCTCCTTAACATAAAAGCCCAACTGTGTAAGTTTCATGAGAATCGATTTGCCTGTCTTTGAGAAATTGATATTTTTAAAATATTTTTATATGAGGGCCACCCTAAATAAAAGTTTTGTAGCCTACATAAGCTTTGCTTATTAATATAAGAGCTACGTGGTGTAAATTCGGTGTGAATCGACTAACCTGTCTTCGTGAAAATGATATTTGAAAATATTTTTGTATGAGGGTCACCCTAATTATGCACCCTAAATAAAATGTTTACGACCTTATCTGTGCCTCTTAATATAAAAGCCATATGGCGTCAATTCCATGAGAATCGACTTAGCGGTCTTCGAGAAAATTATATTTGAATATATTTTTGTATGAGGGCCATCCTACATATGCACCCTAAATAAAACTTTCTTAAAATTGTCTGTGCCGTTTAATATAAAAGCCATGTGGTGTGAAGTCCAAGCAAATCGATTAAAAAGTCTTTAAGAATATGATATTTAAACAATATTTTTGTGTGAGGGCCACCCTAAATAAAAGTTATGTATCCTTGACTATTTCTCTTAACAAAAGAGCTACGTGGTGTAAATTCGGTTTGAATCGACTAAACTGTATTTGTGAAAATGATATTTAAAAAATATTTTTGTGTGTGGGCCACCCTAAATAAAAGTTTTGTGGCCTAAGCTATGCTTCTTAACATAAGAGATACGTAATGTAAATTCGGTGTGAATCGATTTATTTGTCTTCGTGAAAATGATATTTAAAAATATATTTGCATGAGGGCCACCCTAATTATGCACCCTAAATAAAATTTTTACCATCCAATCTGTGCCTCTTAATAAAAAGCCATATTGTGTAAATTTCTTGAGAATCGATTTGCCTGTCTTTGAGAAATCGCTATTTTTAAAATATTTGTGTATGAGGGCCACCCTAAATATGCACCCTTAATAAAAGTTTTATAGCCTATGACACCCGCCTGATTGATACTAACAAACCCGCCTGATTGATGAACAAACAAAATTTCATCAAGATCGACTGGATAGTTTTCGCGTCCATAAAGGACATACAGACAGACAGACAAAAAATGAATTTTATATAATAGATGTATAAGAAATTGATTCCCATTGCCAATAGTTATAATATTTCAATCATATTTTTACGTTGACTCATACTTAATTAACTTGGAAAACAGTCTTGTGCGCTGTTTCGAAAGAATGTTCAAAAAGCTTCTCATTTTTGTAAATTTTGTTTGCACCAATCGATAGGGGGTGGTGGTTTCAGATCTCAAAAGTGCCCGATTTTGGTCCATTTTCAAAAATTAATTTTTTTCACCAATCGATGAAAGTCTAAAATGGATTTTGGCCATCACCAAGGGCTCGAGATCGTTCCATTTTCGAATTTTTTTTTGCACAAGTCAAAATAGAGAGGTCAAAATCTATTTTAATCTTCTTTCCATCGATTGATATGGCAAAAAATTTGCGAATTTTAAGTGTATGAAAAAATTACATCGTTTGTCCCGTATGTAAACTTTTTCAGAAAACTTGACTTAAACATCCCACTAGGGGAGCTAAGGAGTAGTGTTAGAGGGGTAATGCGAATAAAAAAAAAAGGTTTTCTTCATTAGGAACTCTTTTCCCTCAGACACCAAACCTTTTAGACTTGAAATAACAATTACCGGTTTACTTACCGGCCAAAATTAAACAAATTACCTAACCCAAATTTCCCTAGATTGACATCAGTCCAATTTCCTCGAAATTGGCTACGAAATTATTATAAAACAACTTTAAAAAATACTCTTGAAAATTGAGCAATTTTCAACCACAAAAAAAGCCAATAATATTTATTTTGGGTCCCAGATTAGAACTTCGTGATTTTCAGCCTCTGCCGAACGATAAAATCATTCAAAACTTTATGTCAATAGCTCCCTAACTAGAAGTGATATAATATTTCGGAATCCAGCAGTGAAAAAGGGCAGTATTGCATTTAGGTGACATCTACTCATGCGTTGTTTCATGCGAGCTTGCTATGCGAAGATAAATGAATTGATTAGCTTTAGGGGCTTTCAAATTCGTTGAATATTGTTATTATGTTTTGTTAAAATATTATTCAGTGCAATATAAATTCTTTAGTTTATTTACATTTGTTCACAAAATTGTTTGTACAATTTTGAAACTTGACCCTACAAAGGTTAAGCGCAATTTTTTATGAAATGAAAATTCTATACATGGCGTTGAGCAGTGGCGGATTTAGGTTCGATGCCGCTCTAGGCCCTTGCCGATGTGCCGCCTTTTTTTTTCTACGTAAAAGTGATTGTCAAAATTATATATCTATTTAATTACACTACTCAACAAGATTTTCCATAACAAATTCCGATAACATTTTCTAACTATGTACAGTGAAATTTTCCCTAGAATCCGAATATCGTAATGTTTTTTTTCGATTGGTCCCAATTTTCCATATGTATAATAATAATCATGGACTCCATATAGTGTCTTGGCTTTTTCTTCATATTCAGAAAAGTGTTTATCTTTCATATCTTGAAGAAAAGAAGCCAGAGGACCATAAATTTGGACAGCGGATGATAAATTGATTTGAGAATCCTGAAGTTTTTTATTCGCAGCATTGAAGCGATATAAAATTGCGTTCCAAACAATGATTATTATTGCTGTTATTAAATGCTGAAATTTTCTTTGTAGTCCGATAGTCAATTTTATCTTGCTTTCTTTATAGGTTATTGTGTGTGCGGCTGTTTATAATGAAGGCTTGCGAAAAGGCGGCATAGCTTGCGTGGAGTATTTAAGAAAAAAACAATCACGTGTGCAGTTCACACGTGGCAGAAGTGAAACATTCAGAAAACTAAAGATCAAATCGATTTCAAACCATGCAGTCGGACTATTTCATATTACGAATTTGGTTGCCGATTAAGTATGTTGTTTTCAAAGGATATAAGGGGACCCATATTTCCCCGATTTGATTAAAAAAAATTTTTACGAAATTATGCCCATTTTAGGATTTGGTGTCAAAAATTAAGAAACCGCTGAAAATTTTTTCAAAAAAGCGGCATTTCCATCCAAATCAAAATAATTAACTTTTGTCTTTTGATTCTAATAGAACTTCTTATTCTCTCTCAGAATTCCAAAATGGTTGAAAATTGCCAGAGTTATAGCGCTTTTTATGAGAAAAAAACAAACAAAACGGGTACTTGGTATGGTCGCTTGCAAAGTAGAGTGGAACGATGAGAGTAAGATAATTTCAAGTATCATATTCTGTGTTTGGGCTACGCCTTACATATTGACGAGTGCATTTTCCACCAAAAAAAACTATCTTACTCTCATCGCTCCACATAATGCTTATCTTCTGGGCACTTAAATTGGTTTCCCTGAGTCTTCTCTTAACGGTTTCTACACTCGCTGCTATACTAAGCACTTTCTTTCTTTCCATAGCAGGCAAAAAGGCAAAAACGGATTATGTATCGAAAGCCGTTTCGAACAATTCACGTCCCGGGGGAACATGGAAGGCATTCGGCCTCATGTTTTTCGTTTATTTGTGTATTTTATCGTATTCGAAACCATTTTCGCAGAACATCCGATAAAATTTTGAATTTCATTAAAAGTTTTACCTTGCGAAATGGAATTTTTAATAATTTTACTTTGCTCTGTCGTAGAATGCTTTCCACGGCCCACTAAAATGCAAAAACTCGAAAAAATCATTGGAGTATTATACAAAAATAAAAGAACTTACTTGCTATGATCAAATTTTTTTAATAAGAGTAAATACCTCATCTTGAGAAGGAGTTGAGCAGTGCTATTATTTTTACCGCTCGAAATTACAAATTACTCAATATAATAGCAAACCTAGAAAGTACCGTTATAACCAAACTAAATGTTATGTGCTTATCTTGTGTACCTATCAAGTAACTATACTTTAAAATATTAGAAGAAAAAAAACGTCAGTTGTTCGAAATATTTTCTTTCAATTCATAAATGACACCGCGGTGCTATTATTTTTACCGCAGCGGTATGATCAAAAGTAATTTTCAATAAAAAAATGGGCGGTGTCACTCCTCCCGTATGAGAAAAACCGAAAACCGTTTGTCTGTCGCATATAAACTCGCAAGCTTCTCATTGAATCTTCATTATTTTTTTGAAATGCTTCTTATGGCGTGCGAAAGCTTCTTAGCAAAGTCTGGTTTAGAAAAATGGGCGTTAACACGTACGTCTCCAAAAATCAAATTCATCATAACTCTTGACGTAGATGAATAATACTCGGTAGATGTATAAAATTTATGGTCAAAAGCAAATTTCAATGAAAACATCACCGATAGGCGTGTTACAATATGAGAAAACATCGAAAAACGACCATCTGCCGCGTAAAAACTTCCAAACTACTCAACGGATTTTCATATTTTGAAAATTTTAAAATGTTTCTTATGGTCAATGGAAGGTTCATAGCTTGGTTTGGAAAAATTGGCGAAGCCACGCCTCACTGTATAATAGGAAATGAGATGAATCAGACTTGGTATATGTACGTGCACACATATCGTTGGTATGCCTGTTAGTAGCCATGTAACTTCTGAGCCACGCCACTCTTATAAAAAAATTTCAGTTCGTCATATCCCATCAACTATTTGACTCATATGAATGTAGATGAAGACTTGGTACATATATAAAAGGTACGGGCAAAAGTAATGTTCAATGAAAAAATAGGCTGTGCCACGACTCCCATATGAGAAAAAACTGAAATTTGTCATATCTTGGCAAACATTCCGCGTAGACGATACAATTGGATCGAAATAGGGTAAAAAAATTTAAACAAATAATTTAAAAATTTTATCTTTAACCTCTATTTCAAAATGAAATCTGTTCTAAGCCGCCATTTTTTAAATTATTTGTTGCTTTTAATTTTAAGAAACAATATAATACAAAAAAGCTTTTCTAAAAATTATTATAATTTGGAAACTCCTGAACAAATTTTAAATATATTGATATCATATGGAATTAAACTCAATTAATTGGGCTAACATAATATGTTAATAAAATTACAGATTAATAATAGAATTTTTAGAGAAAATAACAGTTATTTAAAAAAATGGTGACAATTTAAAAAAAAAACCCTCCATACCTCAAAACACATGGAAATTATTTCAAATTTTTATGCATCAATCTTACATATGCATCAAACAGTAAAATGATCTTCCATATGACATCAATATATGTAAAATCTGTTCAGGAGTTTCCAACAAATGATTTTTAGAAAAGGTATATCCGCAACTTTCCATGACTATATCTCGAAAACTAGGTCCAAATGATACTTTTTTTAATATATTCTTTCTTAAAATTAAAAGAAACTCAAGAAAAAATAGTTTAAAAAAATTGCGGCTTAGGTCAAATTTCACTTTGAAATAGGGTCCGTAGGAGTTAAAGATAAAAATTTTAAACTTTTTTATCCTATTTCGAACCGATTGAGGGGGCGTCCCCAATTATTTTCCTAAGCATCAACCTAATATGTATGCTAAAGGTTAGAAGCGAAAGTAAGCTTCACTGAAAAATTTGGCCGTTTTGGTTTGATGATCTTTTTATTTATACAATCGTTGGTTTGCACGACTTGGTCGATTAAAGGCATATTCCAACAACATATGTTTTGTCAAGACGGAGAGATTAGTTATCAAAAAAATTATGAGAAATGTCACTGAAGCGATCTTTATTAAACGAAAAGCTCACAGGATATGTTTTGCTGCCACGCATTCCACTGATACCCGACACACCAATTCAGCTCAAACGTTCAAAATTTTCCATATGTTTGGAATTCGCAAATTTCAAAATTTAATGTACGGGCTTTAAGTTTGAGTTTTTATTACCAATATTCCATTCTAAACGTTAAGAATTTCCCTTTTCTTCATTAAAATTAGCTCCAATTTTCTGCGCTTGATTACTGGCGCTACAAAATTTTGGTTCTCTTGCCTATCCTCCAATCGCGTCAGCGATGTCTTCTGTCCAGACTTTCTTACACAGGGACTTAAACTAATCCAAACTCATCGTGCAACCTACCGGAAAGGGCAGAACAATGTCTTTCAGGTCAGCTAGTATGTATAATCGTTGATGCGTCTGTTAGTGATCGCGTAACTTCTGAACGACTTGACCGATTGAGGTCGTTTATAAATATGTATTTCATATGGTCTGCGGAAGTTTCTTAGCATAGTTTGGTTTGAAAAATATTGGGCGATGACACGCCTCCCATAAAAGAAAATAATCAAATTCATTATACACATGTCATCGACTATTTGACGCAGATGAATGAGACTTGGTACATATATGATTAGGGGTACCAGATGACCTGCCTACAAAAGTAGTGTATGGCAAAAAATTTTAATTTTCGAATGAAAACCAAAATTTTTTTTTTAGTCCCATAATGATATTTTTGATGAGCAAAAACAAAAAAAAAAAAAAAAAGGTCCTCGTTTCTTACCGCAGGAAAATTAAAACAATATTTTAAATAACTTTTATTTTACAATGCAAACATCGAAAGTAGCAAAACCATCCAAAAGTAGTACATTTCAAGAGAAAGCCTTGCAAAAGTAGCTCATTTGCTAATAAAGTATGCCATCTGGTAGCCCTATATATGATACCACGGTGGGCTTTAAACTAATCCAAACTCATCGTGCAACCTACCGGAAAGGGCAGAACAATGTCTTTCAGGTCAGCTAGTATGTATAATCGTTGATGCGTCTGTTAGTGATCGCGTAACTTCTGAACGACTTGACCGATTGAGGTCGTTTATAAATATGTATTTCATATGGTCTGCGGAAGTTTCTTAACATAGTTTGGTTTGAAAAATATTGAGCGATGACACGCCCCCCATAAAAGAAAATAATCAAATTCATTATACACATCTCATCGACTATTTGACGCAGATAAATAAGACTTGGTGCATACATGATACCACGGTGGGCTTTAACCAACTTTAAATGACAAGTTGAGTTTCAACAAAAACTTGAATGTGGAATTATTTGGGATGTTAATCAAAGTAGAAATGCATCAAAAGGAAAAAAATCCGTAGAGCTTTTTTTTTAGTTCCACATTTACTGTTTTTTTAGTAATATTACCTATGTGTAATTAGTAATATTACCTAATGTGTATAACGTACGTATGAAATTTAAAAAACATCCGATTGTGCTCAAATTTTGATACGTTAAAGAACCTAAAAAGGCAGTCTCACATCCCAAATTTCAGCTGCCTAGGTATTCGGGTTCTTGGGTACTGTTAGGTCGAATTTCGAAAAAAACGCAATTTTTGCGAAAATAGCCAAATTCAATGTTTGATATCTCTGGGCCTGGTCAACCATTTTACTATATGGTATCTCATTTAAAAGTGAATAGATAGATAAACATAATAAAATCGATCTTTAGTATTATGAATAAAACTGCGATTTAATACATCATTTTCAAAGCAGTCATATTTTACTAAGACGTATTTAACTTAATCGGGTCGCAAAAATAAGTCTTAAGGTCTAGAGACTTCAAATTATTTTTATGTATAAAAAATTACATAACAAAAAAAAATTGATATCCTTAACTTTAAACTTAGATTTGAGAGCTTTTAGAACAAATATTTTTAAACCAGACTAAACACGACTATTTTCAGGTCTAAATATGGTTCTTTCTCTAGACCCCGACCACCTAGGAAGCTGATATAGACTGTAGTGCTATCTATTAAAGTATTTTGACGTGTCAAAATTTGAAGAAAACCGAATAACTTTTAAATTTCATACGTGCATATGTTATGCATATGTAATATCATTAAAAAACAGTCAATATGGAATTTAAAAAAAAAAGCTCTAAGGATTTCTTATATTTTTCATATATCGACTCTAAATTACATCCCAAATAGTCCCTAATTAAAATGTTTGTTGTAACTCACACTTTTATTAAAAGTTGGTTAAAGCCCACCGTGATACCGAAAACCGTTTCTCTGTCACACATGAGCTCGCGATTTAATGAATTTTAATAATTCTTTTTTAAAGTTTGGTTTAGAAAAATGATCGATGACACGCCCATTAAAATCAAATTTATCATATCCACCAACTATTTCACGCAGATGAATGGAACTTGGTACATATCTTAAAGACAAGGACTAAAAAATTCACCACCCCACCTATCAGTAAGGGCAGATTATCGTCTGAAAGTCTGCTAGTTTTTTATAAATCATTTGCATTATCTTTAAAGTTATTTGCTTGATATTTATTTAACTATGTCAATTTAAATTTTTTTTTTTTTTACTTATTTTTTGTAATAAACTATATATTTAAAAAAATAAAAGGTTAAAATGAGGAAAGAGGAAAGAGGTGGCTGGATCACATTAAATTATTACCAGTCCATATGTAGCAAACAGTTTGTGAAACTCGTTGTTCTTTTAATATACCGATATTCCGAAGAATGGTAATACGGTTTTGCAATTTTTTGTCTATCATTTTTTCAATTTTTCTTGAAATATCGCCGGCTGTTATAAAATATTTTCCTTTTATATAGGATTCCTGCTGATTATAAAGATTCCACAATTCCACCTCTTTGCATTTTCGCAAAGTGCTCCGCTTACGGTAGAGTAGTTCATATTTTTCATTAAAGCAGGCGATAATGACCGTCTCCAAGAAATTATTTAATTCTTTCAGGCTTTCACGTCCAAGCATGTATTTTGGAACTTTACGAAACATTTCTTCTGTGACCACTGTTTCAAATTCTACAAAATTTAAGCGGATTGGATTCGGGCGTGAGCGATGTATCATTGGCGATTCCTTATAAAAAGAAATCGATATTGATGGTGTGACACTTTCCGTTATTGCATTGCCAGCAGAACAGATTTCCAGTTGGGCAGAATGCTTTTTAGTACTTTGTTGCGTATTTTGCACTTCACCATATTCTCCGGACTGCTGCATATTTTTCTGATTTAACTTCAACAGATAATCCAATATCAAAGTTTGTTGCTCTCGCATACGTCGCATAAGCTTATCATGTTCTGCTTCAAGAGTTCCAAGCTCATTTTCAACCAACTGACTAGCCGTCACCATTAAATTTTTCACAGTTTCCACATCTTTAATCAAAGAGAGGGCCTGAGGTAAAATGATATCGCGACGAAAGCTCAGTATAATAAACTTTTCCATAGTTTCAATTTGTTTTAAGAATTCTATAAAACCGCCTTTATCGTTTTCCATAGCTTTTATAAATCGAAGTTCGACAATTCTTAATTGCAGGCACAACAAAAACTGAACTTTACTTTTCCGAGATTAATTATGAAAATTAATTTAAAATTTCCGCCAACTTTGACAACTATTTGACGTTCTATCTTTAAAAAATCTATTACAGAGTTAAATTTGTTGGTCTCCAGCAGTGTTGCCATATTAGTAGTTTTAACTGCAAGTTAAAGTTTTTTAGACACACTTTTTTATATGAAATGAAGGGATTAACATAGTTCTTTCACCGATTTGGCTCAAATTTTTCCAGATGGTATGTGAAATAAGAAAACCGAGAAAATCACGTTAAAAATTTTCCAATAGTTTTTCGTTGCTGTATTCCCAACGTTGCATATGCGCATTCCGACGTTGCGTAGCTGCCGTACGATAGATCGCGATACGGTTCCTTCGTCTTATTTCTATGCTATGTTATTGAGTCGGCTGTTCTGCCGACACGAATGATTGCGTTGCGCACAGACGTGCGACAGAATCATCAACGGTAAAAACTACAGAGGCCGAATATTATTCTGTCAACACGACTGATAGCGTTGCACACAGCCGTGTGAAAGAATCGTTAACGGTGAATACTACAGGAGCTGAATATTATTCTGCCGACACGACGTGCACACAGACGTGCGACAGAATCATCAACGGTAAAAACTACAGGTGCCGAATATTATTCTGCCGACACGACTGATAGCGTTGCACACAGCCGTGTGACAGAATTGTCAACGGTGAATACTACAGGAGCCGCATATTATTCTGCCGACACGACTGATAGCGTTGCACACAGCCGTGTAATAGAATATTTAGCTATCTACCTTCTATATTACTTGCTAAGATCTACTTCTAACTATTACGATACTTCCTAGCCCGAGGCCACCGGCCGACTGCCTTCATTGCAAGTGAGCTGTCTCTTATATACATTATTCTTAAGCCTAAGCCAGTGGTCGGCGCCCCATATGCTCGCGAGCAAACGAAGAGAATAAGCGAGAGTAAGCAAACTACAAAATGAGCTGCTCATTTCGTTAATGCACTGCAAAAATGTTTAAAATCAAATGGCAAAATAAATAGTTTTTCCACAAAAATTTTTGGTGGCAATACACAACGTTAAATCTACAAGCGAGTCTTATGGATGGCAATTAAATTTCATATAAAAAGGCATTTTATAACTAAAATTCAACCCCTAAAATGAGAAATCATATGTTGCGTAAACAGCAAAACGTAAATGCATTTTTTACAGTGATTGGTGCTTTTGTCATTTCTCTCTCTTTTGAGAGTGAGAAAATATTTGATATTTGCGCTCTGCCGACCACTGGCCTAAACCAAAATAGACGAAACGAGACATAATGAGTAAGTTCGAGTGTATCCATGGTACAATAATCATGGTAGCAGCAATTCTAAGTGACAATTCTTCTTCTTTATTCTTAGCCAGCCAGTTTTGTCAAAATTAGCTTGTTTTGTTTTTGTTTATTATTGACAAAACAGAAATATACAAAAATATTAATGATAATTAAAAATATAATGCTCTTCTTTCAGAGTTTAATTGCATACATAATTAAAGGATAAAACTATTGAAATGCTTTTTGTGCAGTATGCACTTTGCGAACATTTTTCGTTTTTTCTTTTACAAAAAATTTCAGTTTTGTCTATAGCCATCCACCCTTGCGTCCAAATACGAGTAGCAAAGAGCTAACTGAGCCTACAAAAGAATGTTCAACACTTTGGGGTTCATATTCTTGTCGTGATTTTGAGTTTCCATTTTTATATTTTCTGACTGTTGCTTTAGTAGTAGTTGATTTTTAACTGGAGATATCTTACCTAAATCCTAACATTGCACGATATTGTACCTAAATCAGGTCGTTGAGTAGCAATGCTATTTTTTAAGTTTCTACGAGATTTTTGACGGGATATCTGCTTTTTACGAGAATCTGTGCTTTGAGCTGTAGCTGTACTCGCTTGTATGCTATGTGCTTGTGCTAATTTGTTGTCATCGTTGCTTTTATTTATGACGTCAGGATAGCGCTGCTCAATTTCACTCCTTTTTACTGTTTTCTTAATAGTTTCTAATAATGATAATGAATAATTAGGTATAGTTTTACATTTTTAACTCACATTTTAAACTCACATTAAAATAGTTTTCCATTTACAATTTTTTACAATTTACGCGCGCTTGTCACAATTTTTTTGAAGTGAAAACTTCTTATTGCACGTTGTGCGGCTGAGGAAAAAAGTATAAACTCGCGACACCGACCGTCATCGGGATTCCCCGTCATGAATGCGATAGTAAAATTTGAATGTTCTGTTGTTTCTTTTAAATAAATATTCCAAGTGGAAGACAAAAAGCAAAGCAGACACACTAACTGACACATTCCATTCTCATTCAACGATTGTTATGCTTACATGTTTGTTTCTTTCAAAGTCCGCGTTGTTGCGTTGAAAAATTGGGAATGAGAGCGAGAGTAAAATTTGAATACATATTCCGTTCTTGTCTTCCATTGTATTGCCATATAAAAAGAAAACGCACACATACCAACTAACACACTAACTTGCCATTAAACGATTTGTTTTCACTTCTGTCGGCACTCCCGGAGTGCAACCCGCCGTTTTTTTTTTGTTTTTGTTTTGTTTATTCTTGACAATTCTGATAGGCAAATTCACGGTTGCATTATTTGTGTTTGACAAGATAGTTCTACCATGTATAATTGTGCCATGGAGTGTATCTAAACCAATGTTGATAGCCAAAATGAACTTATGTAATTGATCGAAAGTGAACGAAACATTTTCACGAGACGTAAGAGTTCCGTAAGAACTGAACTTCAAAACGTTGCTACTCGTCGTAACAGCTTTTTCGGTTCGTTGGCTAGCGTAAAATTTTGGGTTAAATGTCAAAACAGACGAAACGAGTGCGAACGTTCGTTCAATTGCTACCGTCTCGTCACGTCTATTCTGGTTAAGGCTTTACTGCTGAGTGTAGAGAACGAACAGCTGTTTGTCAAGTCTCCACAAACAGCTGTTCTCCAAGTGTTGCCGTTAAAAATCAAAAGCCTTTGTTGTAGGCGGAAGTGCGCGTGCAACTTCCGCCTTTACAATATAGTAATGCAGACTGTGTGCAATAGGGCGGATTAAATTTAAGTGGTCCGGAAACTCTATTTATCTGAAAGTTCGTCAAATTTTAAGAAAAAAAAGTCCACTACACCATATGGCTACAACGAATTTGGAGCCCGCGAGTTTTTATTTGAAGTACTTTGAACTATTCAAAATGTTTATAGTGCCATCTGGTGGCAGTTTTCAGAACTTTAAATTTCTTTATTCTTTTCCTCAAATTGTAAGCAATAAAATTACATTTTCTTCATTCAAATCGGTCTATTAATTTCGGAGTTATTCAAGTGTAAACAAGACTGTTGAACAACTCATGCCTGCTGCTGTTACGAGCGTGCTTCAGTTTTTCATATTCAAAATATTACACAACTCCAGGCAATTAGAAGACATGAGTTGTTCAACAGTTTTTTTAAACTTGAATAACTCCGAAACTGATGGACCGATTTGAATGAGGAAAATGTAATTTTATTGCATACGAGTTGAGGAAGAGAATGAAAAACTTTAAAGTTTTGAAAACTGCCACCAGATGGAGCTATAAGTAGCTTTAACTACTTCTAATGAAAACCCGTGAGCTCCAAGTTCATTGTAGCCACATGGTGTAGTGGACTTTTAAGCTTAAAATTTGACGAACTTTCAAAAAAATTGAGTTTTCGGACAAAAAATTTTTCTCCATACAATTTAATCCACCCTAGTGTACAGTCTTCGCGTCATAACAAAATTTCATCTATACAGCTGCGCGTAGGTTTACACGCAGCGTCGCATTGTAAAAGGCGGTACACACTAGCGATCATGTTAGTCAGTTTTGCTCAAATTTCTTTTGCTTGCGTGTGTGGCCACTCTTTTTCGTCAGTCAACAGTCAACCACAAAAATGTTTGTGGTTGAGTGACAGTCAGCAGCCATATTTGTTTTAGACTGCTAGTGTGTACCGAAAAGCGTCAGTCAAACTGAATCATTGAATCGGCAACATGGATGCTGAAAGTGATTTTTTGAAAGAATTTATTTGTTGTTATGAAATGCAACGTTGCCTCTGGGACATAACAAGCCCAGAGTATATGTATGATACGTGAAATTAAAAATAATTCATATGAAGAATTACTAAAAATTATGAGAAAATATAAAAAAATTGTACTTTTGAGGACGTTAAAAAAAATTATCACAATTTGGTCGTCCTACAGACGAGAATTAAAGAACAAGAAACATTAGGAGTCTTCTGGTGCTGGTTTTGATAATATTTATCAACCAAAAGTGTGGTGGTTTGACTCGTGCAAATTCCTGCAAAAATACGAATAATGGGAATATTTTTTGCCGAGTGGCAACCCATCGCTTTACCCATTTACACCTTTTCTTGCGGGTATTGTTATGGTAATCTTGCGCGATAATTACAGTGGAATCCCGATAAATCGTAATCGCAAGGGACCATCAATTTTTTACGAATTGCAGGGATTTTCGATTTAACGAGGTTTCGATTTTTTCGATCAATTTTTTTTTTTTTGCTCCATTATCAATGGCTGAAATGATATTTTGCTTTTGCAACACTTATAAAGTCTTATTCGTACGTTTGTTTGCCATTTTCACGCCACACTGTTTTTTACACACCTCTGGTAAAGAAACGAACAAACTGACCACGAAAATCACAAAAAATTCCATAAAAAAAAGTAAATGATGAACGTAGCCTTAGTTGCCTACTATGATTGATATTTTTTTCAAACTGCAGTTCCATAGAATTTTGCTTTGCATTTCGAATTATAAGAGGTTCTCAAATCCAATTACGATTTATAAGAGGGTTAACAGACTTTATTGAACAAAAAAAAAGAAATACGAATTATCGAGGGAACCAAAATGTATGGAGTTTTTACGAACTAAAGCGATTTTTTCAAGGGACCAACATTTTGCTACGAATTATTGAGATTTTCGAATTAACGGGGTACGAATTATCGGGATTCCACTGTAATAACGCGCACCCAATTTTTTTATTTCTCATGTTTATGAGTCAAATTTTACAGCTTGAATAACGGTTTGAGCTTCAAACATAAATGATAGTTTGACCGCTGCGAACAATCATTCAAAATTGATGAATTTTTGACTGACGAACATGATCGCTAGTGTGTACCCTCTTTAAAGCCAACTCCCAAGTTTGCTATTATTCGCGAACACACGTTGGGGTTCAAGTGTCATTCATAGTAGTCAAAGCAAACAAACAAAAAAAAGCATCCTATGAAATATATAGTTTAAAATTAAGAAGAAAACATTAATAATAATTTCGCTCATTTTTCTCTTATATTTTTATTTTAAAATTGGTGTCCGTTAAATTTCTATATTAATTTTAGCTAAATGCTATAACACTAATTTACTTAAATTTTAATTGAAGCATATTTGACATTTGAACATCGACGTACAAATCCCTAATGGTACATTTATCATGGTTGCAGCAATTCTAAGTGACAGTTCATCTTCTTTATTTTATGCCTTCCTTTTCTGTCAGCTTAGATAAGGCACCGACATATAAATTTACACACACGTAACTAAAATCGCGTTGTCAGATTTATTGTCTTCATCTGTTTTGTTTATTCTTGCCATATATTATAGACAATTTCACGGTTGCACGTATAATTTTACCATGATCATGTGTAACCTGAGCTGTGAAATTGCTTGGCAAACAATTTTAAGAAAAATTAAATGGTCAGAAACGTCAGATTTCCAAATTAATGCCTAAGCAGAACTGGGACGTGCGATTTATCTTCTTTGTCAAATCGCACCAAAAAATAGAATTTTTTCTTTTTCTCTGCGATAAATTTTCTAGTGTCAATTTTGTTTTTCCTATGGAAAAACAGAAGAAAAATCGCCCGTCCTAGTTCTGCTTGGACATTTATGGCTTGTCATACTGTGTTTGGGCCCATTTAGGGTTGTCTGACAGATTTCTCTTGAAGTCAAGACGCTATGTTGACTCTTTCTATGTTTTTAATTTTCATCTTTAGCCACCTATACAGTGGTATCTAAAGTTAGATAAACAGTAAAATTTTCATGTGATATTTGGTGCCTTCAGCCATCAGTTTTCTTTTTAAGATTCCAGTGTAAAAGTTTTAATACCAGAAATGCGTTTTATTCAATTTTTGCGAAGGAACGATGCGCTCCAGCGCTTGGGCGTTTTGTCAGAGGATGGAAAATCGCTTACTGAGCTGTCGCTTTGTAATACTACTATGGTAGATTTAATTTCCAAAAATCTATCTGTGCAGGAAATCACTAATGAGCTAAAAGGTGTAAAAAGTGAACCCGTAACAGAGGAGGTGGAGTTTCTTCCGCCCATTACCAATCCAAGCAAAATAGTATGCATTGGCCTCAACTACATGGATCACTGTGAGGAACAGAATAAACCAATTCCAAAGGAACCGATGTTCTTCAGTAAATTTGCGTCTGCTTTAGTCGGTCCCTATGGTAACGTTATTGCGCATAAGATTACAAATGTAAGTAAAACGGGCTTCATTTCAATTTTCATCCTTATTCTAAATTTTATCCTTTTTTACAGAAACTTGATTGGGAAGTTGAATTGGCCGTTATTATTGGCAAAAGAGCGAAATCGGTTTCTCGTGAAAACGCAATGGACTACGTTTTTGGTTATACAGTTGCGCAGGACATTTCAGCGCGCGACTGGCAAAAGGAGAGGAACGGCGGACAATTTCTAATTGGCAAATCAATGGATACCTTTTGCCCCTTAGGGCCAGCAATTGTTCACAAAAGTCTCATCGCCAATCCGTACAATTTGCAGATGATCACTACAATAAATGGTGTGGAGAAACAGAATGGCAACACAAAGAACATGATTTATAAGATAGATGATGTTATCAGCAGGCTAACAGAGTAGATCAATTTTTTCCTTAAAAAATATTTTAATATCTTAATGTAATTTTAATTTTAGGTCCATGACACTTTTACCTGGTGACATTATTTTAACTGGCACTCCTAAAGGTGTTGGTATGCACAGAAATCCCCCGCAGTTTCTTCAACCGGGTGATGTAATTGATACTGAAATTCAATTTATAGGTAAAATAAGAAACATTGTAGTTGCTCCTTAAAAGAAAACTTTTGAGCAAAATATAATGGAAAAATTGCATTATTGATTTGCTTAAACGCATTTGTATATGTAAAATTGTTATGTATTTTGATAATTAAAAAAAAGACAATTTAGCTAAAAAGTTATTTTTCAATATTTTGGTTAAAACTACAAGTTTAGATCATATTTCAGCCGGTGGTATAAGTGTATGCATAAGCAGATACATTTCAATTGAAGATACAATCTCTCAATATAAATACAAAATTTTATATCAAACGAAAAACTGTTCGGTATTAAATCATCCCAGCTGTTTTTGAGGCCGTGCAATACTGTTTAGGTGAAACATTGCATAATTTTAGGATTTAGTCTTAAAATATATTTATGTTTAAGCTTAAGCAGGGATGTTGCTTTGCACAAATCTAGAAGCCATTTTATAGTAAATAAGATTTATTATTGTTGTAACATTAACGTTAAACATGTTAGTAATTTTTAAGGTCACTTTGAAAACAACCACTGAAAGGGTAAGATCAATAAAACGCATCACTGCATTTCCAAAAGTCTAATTCTTGAATTTCAATTTTTCCCTCTTCATTTCATGGCAACCAAAAATCTTAAATATCGAGTTTAAGATTTTTGCTTCACACTAACATTTTGCATTGGCATTAGGCTTCCCACGGCAGACGTTCTACATCACACATTTTGCATTTTCTCAACGAAACATTGGTCCATCTTCGAACCAGATATCAGCTTAGTCTCCAAAAGAAGAGTTCCAGAGTTAACAAGAATTACTCTCGCCAACTGCAAAACCAGTTTCCTTCGAAGTTCAAGCAGTGATATTTCATCAAAGGTACGTTTGCATTGATTCGAAATTCAGTACTTCAGTAGGGTTGATTTTCTCTGTGCGTGCGCGTTACGATCATTATTATCTCCGAATAGTGCGAAATTTCTATTTTTTTTCTAAAAAGCAACCAAAGTGCAAACACAATTCGTAATCCCAAAAAATAAAATTTCATTGTGCCGTCTTAAAACTAAGAATTTTAAATCAAAAAAGTTAAAATTTCAATTCCTAAAAAGAGAAAAGTATACATTTTTTGCTAAAAAAGTTAAATTGTGTTTCAATCCATTAAAAATTGCAAAGCAAAATATTCAAAAAGTATACATTTTTTTTGCTAAAAAAGTTAAATTGTGTTGCATTCCATTAAAGGTTGCAATCAAAAAATTCAAAAAGTATACATTTTTTTTGCTAAAAGAGTTACAACTTCAATTGTGCATACAAACACTCAAATAAAAAGTGGACTTTTTTTGTCAAAAAGTTATTATTTTAATTGTGTTTTCTCAAAAATTTCAAAAAAGTAAATCTTTTTGCAAAAAAGAATAAGATACTTCAAGTTTCAATTGAAAGAAAGTTTTAAATAAAAACTCTTATTAAAATTGGCAAAATTTTTGTTCCAAAAATTCCAAGTTATTTTGACCAAAACAAAAAATTAACCTGAAAAACTAAATTTTAAAGTGGTACATAAAATCATTTGCAGCATAAATTAAAAAGAACGTGAGAAAAATAAGAAAAGATAGAAGTGAATAGGCGGTAAAGCATTTTAAGTAACTAGAAAATCAAAAAAAAAAAACAAATACAATAAAATTTAAAAAGCAGATAAAGTAAAGGTCATCATAAAGGGATTCCGGAATTCTCTAGAAAAAATAAGGTACAGTTTTAATTTTTTTTCCTATTACATATAATTTACATACATACGCGTATTCCGTTATATTTTGCTATTCAATTTTACTGATATAACGTTTCTCATAACGTTAGTAAAATTGTTATATACGTTGGGTAAATACATATGTACAAAATAAAAAGTGCGCCAAAATTTATCTAGTGCTCATACATATGTATGTACATAATTATGTACATAATCAAGTGAGCAATTGAGTAATTACTCAATATTCGAAATTGATTTAAGCTTCAGATCGCGCGTGCTCATCAATAATTTTTCGAACTCGTTGCTGAGTAAAGCTTTTTCACTATTCTTGTCTCCTTTTTTTTTGTCTATAAGCAAGAAGCTTTGATTTTTTTCTTTTCGAGGTTTATTTTCTAAAACAATTGCTTGAGAACATTGAAAGTCTCCAAGCTTTATTTCTCATATTTGTATACATGAATATTGCACACAAGTAATAAGTTGTCAAAAATAATAGAATCCATTCAAAGTGCTTTGACAAAACAATTAAAATACAAATTTACAAAAATATCATGCGCACATAAATAAATTCAAAAAAAATATAAAAATTTGATTAATTTTCCTTTGGCGGCAAATGTTTTAATTTAAATTAAACACTATATTTTACGAAATTTATGATCCATTTTTTTTTTTTTTTTTCATCCTATATAATATACATACATGACATACACACATACATAACTACTATTTTTCAAAACATTTCAAACATTTTTTTGCTGTCCACAATATTGACTACTTTACAGTAGTCAACAAGTTTTGATTTTCATAGAAGTTATAAAATAATTAATTTCTTAATTTCAAAAAAAAACCTTTTAAATTTTTACAGTGCTCAACAAAGACCTGATTTTTATTTGGTGATTTTTTCTTGAATTTTTTTTTTTTTCTTTCTTGAAAAAGGCGTCAAAACTCGGTCATGTTTAACAATTAAACGCTGTTATTAATTTATTTTTACTCATTTACACTGATCAACGAGGTTTGCGATTCAATTGAGTTCTTAAAATTTTTGGTTCAGTTGTGTCCAAAATTTGAGTATTACAACAGAATCTTTATTTTGTATATTTTTTTTCTCATTTCACCGTTTTCATATAATTTTATTTCCCCTTCCGCATTTCATTTCGACGGACTGTGAAATGGTTTATGCAAGATTTTGAATACTACTTTCTATTTTTGCTATAAAATTTTCGATTTTTGCGATTACGCTGTGAAAAATTGTGTTGCAATTCCAAGTGCAACTTATTTTTGGTTATTTTCTCCTATATGGTTGAAATTTTTTCCTTTTTTCTGGAATCTAATTTGCTTTGAAGCAAATTTGCTTTGATTATTTAAGACGAATTTTAATTTCGTTACGCTGTGCCAAATCGTTTGCTGCGTTTATCGACTTTGCGCATTCTTTTTATTGCTTCGAGTGAAATAATTCAAGCCGCTATGGCCACCCTAAATACATTCATACGGTTAACTGACAGCCTGGTCGATTTTGAAGCTAACTTTCCAGCGATATCACAGGAGGTGTATCCTAAACATTGCTTAGAAGTACATCGCGATGAGATGCGCTCGATGTGGGAAAAAATTAAGGTGGCCTATGATAAATGTCTATCGGAAATCGACAGCGCAAAGGAAGGCGCAGCTGGAGGTTCAGGACCGGATGTGGAAACCCTTAAAAGTAAATATAACAACTGTTATATGACTTATGTGCGCTGCGTCGCCAGGATCGGTGAACTCATCTGCCAGCTTTCTATCGCTGATGTTCCACAGGAAATAACTTTAAGGAATCCGGAGCCGGCTGGTCATAGCTTCCGCGTATCTCCATGTGAGATTGACATTTTCAGTGGCGATTACCTTTCGTGGCCCTCCTTCCGTGACTTGTTCACAGCAATTTACATCAAAAACTCTAGATTGAGTGATGTTGAAAAATTATTTCACTTGAATGCAAAGACACGGGGCGAGGCTCGTGAAATTGTTAAGAAGTCGCCATTAACAAACGAAGGTTTTAATTTGGCATGGCAAAATCTCAAGGATCGTTTCGAAAATAAACGCATCCTTGTCAATTCTCAACTCCGTATTCTGTTCAATCTGCCCATAATAAATTCCGAATCTGGGACTTCAATTAAAAACTTACAGCGAGATATCAACAGTTGTATATCCGCTCTCCAATTGTATAAAATAAATATTGAAAATTGGGATTCAATATTTATATTCCTCTGTTCAACTCGTCTCCCAGATACTACTTTAGCTTTGTGGGAGCAATCTTTACAAAATAAAACTGATATTCCAACATGGAAAGAATTGGACTCATTTCTAACAAGTAGATACCAAACCTTAGAAACGGTTTGCGATATCAAATCCTCCAATCCTAAGTCGTCCAATCTTTCGAAATCCAATTCACAACATAATAGTCGTGTGCCTTCAAAAAAAGTTAACGCGTATCATGCAGCAAGTGCTTCCAATCCTCAATGCAAGCTCTGTCCTCAAGAGCAGCATATTTTTCGTCAATGTCCCAAGTTCTTAAAAATGAATCCTGATGAGCGGACCTCATTTGGTAAGAAGTTGGGTTTATGCATGTACTGTTTTGCGCGTACTCATGTAGTCAAAGATTGCAAGAGCCTTCACAATTGTTTTACATGTCATAAGAGACATCACACACTATTGCACCGAGATTTTTCAAGTAATATTTCTCCATCGGTGCCTTCCACTTCAAATTCGATCAACCTCAATAAGGGTTCTTCATTACAGCGAGCACATGTTTCACAAGTTTCTGAAATACAGTCCACTGATACAAATCATTCTATTAGCAATATCCAAACCTGTTTTGCATCCAACACAAAACGTGTGCTCTTAGGTACTGCAATAGTACAAATTCATCACCTCGATACTACTTATTCAGCAAGGGCGTTGATAGATTCAGGATCAGAAGCTACCTTTATTTCTGAGCGATTGCATCGTATCCTTAAACTTCCAACAAGGGCTATTCAAGCTCAAATTTCGGGATTGAATAGCACCGTTTCAGCAAAAGCTCAAAAAATTTGTACCTTTGTTTTAGGGTCTGCTTCTGATCCAAATATTCAAATATCAGCTTCAGCTTTGGTTCTTCCACATTTAACAGGTAACCTGCCAACCTGTACGGTTGATCCTGCTGTGATCAAGCTTCTTCCAAATATCCACTTAGCTGATGCTGAATTTTATAAAAGTTCACATATAGACCTTTTAATAGGTGGTGATCTGTTTCCATCAATTCTATTAGATGGCATAAAACGCAACGTCTGCGATTCACTTTTAGCTCAAGAAACCATTTTCGGGTGGATTCTTACTGGTCCAGTAACGAGCACTGCAAACTGTTGCTCTGTTACCTACGCATCTCATTTTAATGAAGTTTCTCTAGATCGAGAAATTTCGCGTTTTTGGGAGGTGGAGGATCTTCCTCAAAAACAATTCCTTTCTAGCTCTGACCGTTTTTGTGAAGACTTGTATGAGAAAACTACAAGAAGAAACAAAGACGGCAGATATGTTGTATCGCTTCCTTTTAAGGAAGAATTTAGTAAAACTGTACGTCTGGGTCAATCACGGTCTATTGCATATGCGCAGTTCATTAGAAATGAAGCACGTTTGTTCAAGAACATTGAATTGAAGAACAAATATGACAACGTTGTGCATGAGTACCTTGATTTAGGTCACATGAAAAAGGTTTCTTCACCACTAGTTTCAGCTTCTAACTACTATTTGCCGCATCATGCTGTCGTTAAGCCAGAGAGCACATCGACTCAAGTTCGTGTTGTGTTTAACGCTTCCTGTCCATCTTCAAATGGAAAAAGCCTTAATGACATTCTACATATTGGTCCTGTTTTGCAAACCGATTTAACCCTCCTCATTTTAAAATGGCGATTCTATAAATTTGTTTTCAATAGCGATATTCAAAAGATGTATCGCCAAATCTTAGTTAACCCTGACCATACACCTTTCCAGCGGATTCTATTTCGCGACTCAGTCAATCAAGATATTTGTGACTATGAGTTGAAAACAGTGACTTTTGGAGTCAACTGTGCTCCGTACTTAGCGATTCGCACGCTTTTACAACTTGCTAAAGATGTCCAAGAATCTTATCCACTTGCTAGCAATATTCTTCGCGCATCAATGTATGTTGATGATGTGCTAGCAGGAAGTCACAGCATATCTGAAGCTGTCCAGGCAAGAGATGAACTTATTGCCGCTCTTCATACTGCGGGGTTCGCTCTACGAAAATGGACTTCAAATTCAAAAAACATTCTACAGGGTCTACCACGGGATTATCTATTTAATGAAGAATTTCTAAAACTGGAAACAAGCAGTAATACAAAAACTCTAGGAGTGCGTTGGAATGCGCGCGTTGACAACTTCTACTTCTGTGCAAAGCCGTTAGAACAAAAGGCTGAGTTTACGAAACGCGAAGTCCTATCGCAAATCTCAAAGCTCTTCGACCCAGCTGGTTGGCTTGCTCCATGCATAGTTCTAGCGAAAATTCTTATGCAGAATATATGGCTAGAAAAAATCGGATGGGACGAAAATCTTCCCGAAAATTGTCTACAAGCTTGGCATAATTTCCTAGCAAATTATTATGCAATAAATCAGATCCAAATTCCGAGATGGATTGAGTTCACTCCAGATTGTGGGATTCAGTTCCATGCATTTTGCGATGCTTCCGAAAAAGCATATGCTGCATGCCTGTATGTACGCATTAGTTCCAAATCAGGTGTTATTTCCACAAATTTACTGGCTGCAAAAACTAAGGTTGCACCAGTAAAAACTATTTCAATTCCGAGACTTGAGCTATGCGGCGCATTTCTCTTGGCCGACATGGTAGATTCCATTATTCCCTCATTAGAAATTCCGAAATCAAAACTGTTTTGCTGGACAGATTCCACAATTGTGTTGGCATGGTTACAAAAACCACCATGCCAATGGAAAACTTTTGTTGCCAATCGTGTGTCAAAAATTACACAAAGTGTTCATATTTCTGATTGGTTTCACGTTAATTCGCAATCCAATCCAGCAGACTTAGCGAGTCGTGGTATATTACCACAAGAGCTTACCAATAATGATTTATGGTGGCATGGTCCACATTGGCTGAAGCTTAATTCAAGCTATTGGCCAAACCAAAATTCAAGTCCAACTCTTCAGACTCAACTTGAAGCAAAACCAATTCAAACCCATTTTGGTTTCTTCAAAAATTATGAAGATATACTTGAGAGGTTTTCTTCGTTTTCAAAAGCAATCCGAATAATTGCTTATTTGTTTCGATTTTTTCACCGTACACATCCCGTGCATCAGTCCTCATGCAGGTATACTTCAATAAATATTACCCATTCTGAGATTAATGCAGCAAAGGTTCGCCTCATAATTTTAAGCCAAAAGGCTGCATACCCAAAAGAGTACCACGCTCTTTTGCAAAAAGATACAATTTCGTCATCTAGTAGCTTGTTAAACCTCAATCCATTTCTTGATGACCAACATGTACTCAGGGTATGTGGCAGACTTGTTTCTTCTCCAGCGATGTCATATGATGAGCGGCATCCTATAATTGTACCTTACAACTGTCAACTTTCACGTCTCATTATCCAATTCACCCATGAAATTTCTCTGCATGGTGGAAACCAGCTGATGTTGCGATTAATCCGTCTTCAGTTTTGGATTCCAAAGGTGAAGAATTTAATAAAAACCACCATAAATAAATGTAAAACGTGTGTTGTGTATAAACAAAAGCTCAGGACACAAATAATGGGCGTTCTACCTCCAGAGCGTACAACCTTCAGTCGTCCTTTTGCTCATACTGGGCTTGACTTTGCCGGTCCATTTGAAATTAAAAATTACACAGGTAGAGCCTGTTTAATAACGAAGGGATACGTTTGTGTCTTTGTGTGCTTCTCCACAAAAGCGATACACTTAGAAGCCACAAGTACTCTTTCGACTCCAACTTTTTTAGCCGCTTTCAATCGTTTTGTAGCCAGACGTGGCTGTCCTACCCATCTTTACTCTGATAATGGCACTACTTTTGTTGGCGCTTCTAAAGAACTAGCTCGAGATTTTATAAAAGCTATAAGATCAGATATAAGCTCAAATTTCAGCCACCAAAATATTTCGTGGAACTTTATACCCCCTGGTGCTCCTCACATGGGCGGTTTGTGGGAAGCAGGGGTAAAAAGTTTTAAAACCCATTTCCGAAAAGTTGCGGGTTCATTTCGATATACTTTTGAAGAGTTTTCCACACTTCTATATAAGATAGAAGCATGCCTCAATTCACGTCCAATATCACCCATGTCAGATAATCCTGACGATCCATCTGCCCTGACTCCCGGTCATTTTCTAATTGGAGCCCCCTTGCTAGCCCCCAGTGAGCCGAAAATCCAGGAACCTGTAGTTTCTATAATAAATCGTTGGCAAAAGGTAAAAGCTATTCAGCAATTTTTGTGCTCACAATGGAAAAATGAATATTTAAAAGAGCTCCACAAGCGGAACAAGTGGAAAAATCCACAAATTAATATTGATAAAAACACTTTGGTTGTCGTGCGCGAAGATAATCTTCCTCCTAACGAATGGCGCTTAGGAAGAGTAACAAGGATTTATTTCGGTAATGATCGTCGCGTACGTGTAGCTGAAATACGCACAGCCCGCGGTGTTATTACACGTCCAATCGTGAAATTGGTCGTGCTTCCTCATGAACAATAAGTCATGACAGTATCCATAATTTTTCCTTTTATAAAGCTAGCTACAATATGAGTCCTCGTAAATACGGCAGCAATCATCATGGCACCGTCACTACGGTAACTCCTTACAAACATAGAACATTCCAATGTCGAATTTGCAAGAAAAATCATGCCCTGAGGTACTGTTCGAAGTTCCTTGGCATGAACACGGAACAACGGATGAGAGCAGTCCTTCTCCATAGATACTGCTCAAACTGTTTGGCACACCAGCATTCCAATAGAACATGCTTGAGTAGAACAGGATGTCATTATTGTCACGAAGACCATCACACTCTACTACATCTCCATGAACGCCTTAGAAACCAATCCAACGGCATTTTAGCATCACGGCCATCCGAGCCACCTACGGTTTGTTCCATACTAAGCCAACACGTTGTGACGCTGCTACCAACAGCCATAATCAAGTTGCAAATTGATGAAAAGGTTCATATTTTTAGGTGTTTAATCGATTCTTGCGCTCATGCAAGTCGCATCTCCGTCAAGCTGATCCAGCAGCTGAAAATCCCTACATCCACACTTGGAACTGATAAGATTTGCACAGTAACTATACGGTCACATTCCGATAACAATGTAAAAATTGAAGCTATAATGCGGGTAGATAATCGGATAAATATGAAAACCCCAACGAAATCATTATGTTCCTCTACAAAGGAAAAATTTTCCAATTTGTTACTTGCAGATCCAAATTTCTTTTTATCATCACCAATTGCAATCGTTTTGGGAGCCGACTTGTATCACAAGATTATTTTAACCGGGGTGATTCCAAGTCATGGTGGTCTCCCAGTTGCGCAAAATACTGTTTTCGGCTGGATTCTTTCCGGCACTAGCGCAACCTAAGTAATTTTATATACGCACTGAATTTCTTATTAAAGTACTCAGTCAATGAATTTTTAATGCAAACGTATATGATATACTAAGATATTTTTATTCTAACAGGGCTATTCTGGCAAAGTCAGCTAAAAGTCTTACGAAAATATTTTGTAAGACATTTTGTAAGACACTTTGTAAGACTTTAGGTATTCTAGCGCAAAAGTCTTACAGATAAAGCTTTTGAATTCCCCACACAAAAGCTTTCGTGGTAAACTTGTCAAATTTAGATTTTTTAATTTTAAACTAATAAAATTACAAAAGGAATAATAAAAAAGCCGGAATTCACCAGGCAGCGTGGAGAAGTAGTTAGGACTGTGAACTCATAGCTTCAAGTGCGTGGGTTCGAGTCCCGTCACTAAAAATGTTTTTTTTTTCTAAAAACGTATGTATATACATTTTTTTAACACGCCAAATAAAAACAACTTACAATTCCCTTTAAAAAAAATAGTTTTTCTAACGTTTGTAATGTAAACAATACAACTGACAAATTTAAGACCTGCTCGTAGCAGGTCTTTAAAATTGTCTTACGAAAGACAGAAAAAAGCTTTCAAGATAGTTGCCAGAATACCAAAATGTCTTAAGTAAGACTTTTGTCTTACTAAAGACTCTGGTGAGTTATAAGATAGTTGCCAGAATAGCCCTGTAAATTTAACATTCAATATTTTCAGCATTTGAATTTTATAAATATTAATTAAGAACTACCTATATTGAATTAAAATTTTTGCAGCGTACTGCAAGGCGGGCGGCGATGTTTAGGTGAAACATTGCATAATTTTAGGATTTAGTCTTAAAATATATTTATCTTTAAGCTTAAGCAGGGATGTTGCTTTGCACAAATCTAGAAGCCATTTTATAGTAAATAAGATTTATTATTGTTGTAACATTAACGTTAAACATGTTAGTAATTTTTAAGGTCACTTTGAAAACAACCACTGAAAGGGTAAGATCAATAAAACGCATCACTGCATTTCCAAAAGTCTAATTCTTGAATTTCAATTTTTCCCTCTTCATTTCATGGCAACCAAAAATCTTAAATATCGAGTTTAAGATTTTTGCTTCACACTAACATTTTGCATTGGCATTAGGCTTCCTACGGCAGACGTTCTACATCACACATTTTGCATTTTCTCAACGAAACAACCACTGAAAGGGTAAGATCAATAAAACGCATCACTGCATTTCCAAAAGTCTAATTATTGAATTTCAATTTTTTCCTCTTCATTTCATGGCAACCAAAAATCTTAAATATCGAGTTTAAGATTTTTGCTTCACACTAACATTTTGCATTGGCATTAGGCTTCCTACGGCAGACGTTCTACATCACACATTTTGCATTTTCTCAACGAAACATTGGTTTTATTAATTGATTTTCATAAGAAATTCCTGGAGTAAACCCAGACTTGGGCGTAATCAATTACATTTGGTAATTAATTACACATGCAATTACAATTACTTGTAATTTTGTAATTGAAATGTTTCAATTACAATTACATGTTAATGTAATTGAAAGTTACGTATTTACAATTACTTAAAATTGTAATTGAAACATTTCCGACGGAAATCATTGTAATCCAAAATAAGTAATTGAAAAGCAAAGTAATTGAACGAAATTTGTAATGGATTACTTTTACTCTTTCCAACTTTTCAAGTAATCAATTACAAGATATTATTAATTAATTCTAAATAAAAATACATATTCATAAATATACATAAATGCATTAACACGAAATATAATAATAAATAGTATTGAATTTTTGTGACCTTTGAATTTATATATAATGGTGAACTTTGAAAAACTTGGGCTCTAGGTCGAGAAAATAAAAAGAATGATCTTTTTGAAATTTCCTTAATATTATTTTGTTTGTCCAATATTTCGACGTCCATTGGATCTAGGCTTGCCAGATCCAAATTGCGTTTTACCTGGACATTTTAAGAAAAAAACAAAAAAATCTGGACACTTGAAAAAAAAAATCTTGATTTTTCTGGACAATAAATAAAACTAAAGCTTAGTTTTAGAAGAACTTATTTATTTTATAACACAAAAATAAACATAACATAAAACAGAAACATAACAATTCATTAAAACAAAATTTAGTGCATTTTTAAGTAAGTTAAATTAAGACCATAAATACTTATTATTAGATCAAACTGCTTTTATTAATTTATTACCTTTTGGTGTTTCTAAAAAGGAGCTAAATGATTGACAGTTTTCGGTACAGTTCAATCTTATAATTAGTTCTGACTTTATGAGATCTATCAGCATTCGGTTTCTCTCTTTAGAGTACAAGCTATTTAAAAGGCTAAAAACTTTTTCACAATAAGCGTTGCTTATTGGAATTGAAAAAATAAATGAGATCAATTTTCGTAAGTTGTTAATTTCGTCATTTTGGAATTTGGAAAAAAAACTTCCCCAAATTTTATCGTTTGGAATATTTTTTGGTAGGTTTTCATAAACACTACGTAAGCAACAATAATCTGTATATAATTTATCGTTGTTGATATAATTTTCTAAGCCTAAGACCACTATTGCTGTTTGCAGCTCATCCCAAGAAATTAACTTATATTTAAGACAAAATAAAGATAAATGCTTTTTAATTGAAGCGTCACTATATTCGTATCGGGTTTCTAAATAGTTAAGACAACTTTTTAAGAAAGTTTTGGCTTCTTGATGAAAAACTTCTTTTTCATGATCTGACAATTTTTCTGATATAGATTTTGCCTTGCTTCCAAAATAACTATCATTCAGTCTATTTTCTAAGTTGGTCTTTAGTTTTCTCATTACTATATCTAGATCTACAACTGTACACTCATCACTTTCTAACTGTAGTATCGCTGAATGAAATTCTGGTTAACATTGTGTACGAAATATAAATAAGCTTCTGATATCCCTTCTTGGAAACATTCTTCATCTTCGCTGATAATTTCCGACATGGTTAAACTCTTTGCCACAAACTCCCACAACTCTTTGCGAGTATTCTGCTTTCCTTTTAAAAGAAAATGCCGGCCAACTATAAATTAATCGGTCTAAAGCAGGGTGTAAAGAGAGCCAACGGGTTGGTACGTGACGAAGAATATTTTTATACTCTATATTAGCGAAATCAAAGCAATCCTTCAATTTTAACGTCGTAGATGCTGAGGAACTGAATTCATTAAATATCTTAATAATAATATTTTCAATGTCGACAGACAATGAGTTAAGTGCGTATTTCACACAATTATTTATTACATGGCAATTGCAATTCGCTTTCAGTATATTTTGGTTAATTTCTACCAGTTTTTGAAAAACCGAATTGCGAACGCCATAATTGACCGCTGCATTGTCTGCACTGAACGAAGAAATTTGATTAATCTCTAAATTATTAATTTCAGTTATTCGCTTTATATTGGCAAATATATCCTTAGATCCGCCATAAGGATCCTCATAAAAATCTAAAAGTTTTTTACAAATTCCTATTTTTGAATTAAAGTATTGGACGGTATAAGCATACAGTTTTAAATTTCCGACACTCGAAGCGTCACTACCAATCGAAAAGTACAAATTATTATTGATATCGATGACTAGCTGCTCTTGAACATAGGGTGCTAACACGTTTCGTGTTATTGCAGCTGCTTTTGTGCGACCACATGAAATATTTGAAGCTATTTTACTATCCCGAAAAATATTTGGAACGATTTTCATGTAGCAATCGAGACTATTATAGCTTAAGCCATGAATGACGTTATGGAATACCGATTTCAATTCTGTCTGCAATGTTAAGGTGTCGACTGTAGGTTCATTGTCCTTGATAATAAATTTGTTGAGGCAGCCAGCGATTTTTTTAGATGACTTCATATGTTGATGTCTTTTCGTATGTAAGTGCTTTTCCAAAGCGCGAGTTCCTTCATATTTTATTGAAACGTCGACTTGACAGAACTTACATATCGCAGTGTGGTCGTCTTTCTTTTTTATCCATTCAGAAAAATCGGGCAGGCCCTCCCACCTGTTAGAATATACGGTCAATCTTTTTTTCTTTGATGGTCCTGCCTGTTCTTCGTCTTTTTCTGACATTATATGCTCTATATATAAATAAAAAGTCAATACTAACTACATTTTTTTAGTTCAAACTAATAACTTACAAGTTGTGTTGTTTTTTTCTTTTTTTAATTGTTTGACTATGCTTTGTTTGTTCACAACACAAATTAAATCAGCTGATCGTCAGTGTTGCAGACTAATTTTCATTTGAAGGTACGAAGCCGTTGGCCGCGTTTAGAAGAATGAAGATCTTAACAGCCTCATAAATCCCCTTTTATTGTTTGAAAAATGTCAAATTTTTATGAGCAGTCCGTACTTTCTGAACGTGACGGATGTTAAGACATTTTCAATGCACACGGCAGATGTTTTTGTGTCTAGTTCTCATTTATTTTACTGTTCGAATTTCATCTGGACATATTTCTGATTGTCGGGACTCTGGACTTGGGACTAAAAATCTGGACAATCCAGGCGAATTTGTACCATCTGGCAACCCTAATTGGATGTCATCTTCAGGGACTCTAAAATAACATATAACTTATTAATAAACATTATTTTTTTTAACAAACAAATAAAAACTTACATATTTTAATAAATGAATTAAACCAAGGGCGGATTCACGGGGGGGGAAATGGGGGAAATTTCCCCCTCCAACGGCTTCAAAAATACACTAGAGAATTTCAAAGTTTTAAAAAACCATGCAGCATCTAAGAAATAAACTAAAAATTTTTGAAGATTCTAGTAACGCCGGAGATGTGTAGTTTTTCAGTTTGTTAACTTTTTTCATACAAAGTTAAAAATTAACAAATCACATTACTCTACAAATTTGCAAAAACTTACACAACATCGAATAGCGATGATACTTAATGTAGTGAAAAATGGCAAAATTCAAAAAATGCACTGTTGAGAGCACATACTTCACATAAATGCCTGTAAAAACTTTGATTGTCAGCAAATGAATTTTAATTTTTTTTTAGTATAGAGAAGAGTCCTACAACAATTTTAAGATATAAATTGTGTCAATAGTGTTATGATATAAAATTTTAAGAGACCCTTATTTTTTATTTTGCTGAAGAGCCACATTTTTCGAAGTTATCGTCATTTAAACATTGTATGTTAAGATTACAAATTTTGAAAGGACTTTTTTTGAAATTGTCGGTATTTCCTTAATACATAATGGGTTTTTATAATTTTTTTTTTTTTAAATTCTTCATTATTTTATTGGTTTTATGAAAAAGTGACGTTTAGTGCAAAGTACAATTATGAAGACCCATTATGTATCGAGGAAATGCCTACAATTTGAAAAAAGGTCCTGTCAGAATTTTTTCCGTACATGTATTTTAACATACAAAGTTCAAATGACGATAACTTCGAAAAATGTGGCTCTTCAGCAAAATAAAAAAATATGGGTAAAAACTATTCTTTTGCAAATGTTTTAAGTATGATTTTGCAGAAATCGGACAAAAAATGGAGAAGTTATTCGAAAAAAATTTTTTTAATGTTTTTTCGAATAACTTCCAAATTTTTTTGTCCAATTTTCGCAAAATTATGCTTAAAATATTTGCAAAAGAATAGTCTTTCATTTAAAATTTTATAAATATGAAAAAGAAAAAGAAAAATTTTTTCATTCAAATGGAGCAATTGAAATTTAGTTATTTTTAAAAAATACCAAAAAAGTAATTTTTTTGGATTTTGAGCGCTTGTAACTCCATCAAATCTTATCCGATTTAACCAAAAATCATATCGTTAGAAAGAGAATACAAATATCTTTCGAATGCTGAAAGAGTCTTAAAAATTTTATGGAGATATAGTCAAATAAATGAAAAAAGTGCCGAAAAAGGGGTTTTTTGGGGATGTCTCGAAAACGATTCTTAAGAAAAAAAAAATGGTTGCCATTTTTGGAATCTACTCCCCAAAATACATCGAGAAAAGTATATGAGAAACCAGATTTTGAGATGAACTCCAAATTTGTAAACTAGTGTTACATAATTTAATTTTTTTTTTTTCAACTGAAATTATCTAAATTAAAAATATTAACTTTTGAGTTAGATAGTAAAATACGTGTTTTTACTTCTAAAAATAAAATTTTATGATTTAAGAAACAAGTTTTAGAAATATACTCATTTTAAAGTATGGGTGGATTACATCCAAGTCAGTAATGGCTTTACGAAAGGCGTCTGTAATGCAGGGTTAAAATGTTAACATAGAAAACTTGATCACCTTTTTTTAACTAACAAAAATCATCCAATTTTCCGAAAATCCAGCAAGGCCCCCGGCTTTGACATGCAATTAACATCTTGGCCTCTTGGCAACCCTGTTCGCAGCGAACAGAGCTATAATTCGGCTATAAGAAGAAGAAGAAGCTATAAGGCTTATAATGTTAGCGTGTACGAACATTACAATAAAACAACATTTATTACATGTATGTAACATGTATATATCTATAGTAAACTTTTTTTGGACATAAATTTAACATAACCAATTTTCCCCCCCCAAAATTTTTTCCTGGATCCGCGCCTGAATTAAACATCATAAAAATAAACATTCAATTCACAAATTTAAAAAACAAAAAAACTTTTAAACAACGACTGGAAAAACACAAAAATTAAAAACCAAAAAACTACAAAAGGGACATAAAAATATTGCACAAAAGATATTGCACTTTATTGTTAGCCCTTCGTTGTCTAATATTTTCATCTCCAGTAAATCTGTATTGATCAAAAAGTATATATAATGGAAGAGAAAGACTCGCGCTCACAACAGACTCATGTTGCTGGCTAACTCGTACGGAGTTAAGGACCATATACATTTCTAGCTTCAGAACCGACGCAACACAAAAAGAATATATAATGGTGAGGTGATTAGTGAAACTAAATAAGATCATAATCAATGATCAAGAACGTTATGTTATTAATAGGTCGGCAAAATTCTTTTAAGATTAAAATTTAGTGCTAACGGTCGAATTTCGACCTCAGGCGACACTAGTATCAATAAAAATGAGAAAAAGACGATGTACGAATCCCAGTACCTACTTTCCAAAAAAATTAAAGAAATATTTTTTTGATTTTTATATTTTTTTAATATGTTTTATATTGTTTACATGTTTATATTTTTTTAATTAAATAATAAAATAATAATAATAAAACCAAGCAAAATAAAAGGATATTGCATGTACATTAGGGTGGTTCAGACATATATGAAAAAAAATTAAAGTTGTTCCAAACTTCGCTCCCCGGGCACCAAAAGTTTCGTATTGGTGCCAATAAAAACCACATAAAATTTGGTCAATTTCAGAAAACATTTGATGGACCCGCCACCCTTTTGAAAACTGGGAAATGGTCCTCAATCTATCAAAAATCATTAATATCTCCCTGACGCTGCCCCCTAGAGGGATCAAACCTATGGCGAGGTCCCATTATTTTTCCTTCTCCAACATTTTTTCTGAACACACTTACCTCCTGTCGCAACCCCTTAGGGGTGCTCCCCTGCAAAAATTACATTCTTGTGAAATTATGAAATTGACTTCCCCCTCTTCTCAGATGCCTCAGAAGGGGTAAAACTCAAGACGAACTCGTATTATTTTTACTCTCCCAAACTTTTCTCTTTACACATCTACCCCCTATCTGCCACCCTTTTGGGGGTCCCCCTACAAAAAACACTAAAAATTTCGAAAAATAGTTCATATCTCCCCCGGAGTGACCCAAAAAGGGTTGATATGTATGACTAAGTCCTATTATATTTTTTTTCCCAATATTTTTTCCGAACATACCTACCGTCTATCTGTCACCCTTTTGGGGGTCCCCCTACAAAAAACACAAAAAATTAAAAAAATTTCTAAAAATTGTTCATAGCTTTCCCTGAGTGACCCGTAGAGTGGTCTAATGTATTACCAGGTCCTCCCTACATTTTTCCGAACATACTTACCCCCTATCATAGCCCCTTTGGGGGATCCCTTTGAAAAAATGAAAAAAGTTTCGAAAAATAATTCATATCAGTACTAGGTTGTATTATATTTATTTTTATTGCGTTCATTGTTTATATTAACTGGCTCTTTTCACAAAAATGGATACTTTTTGCGATATACTACCACGATTTGTAGTATTAGCTGTTTTTGTTCTCCATCATTTGGCAAAATTTAGTTGTAGTCTTTCATAAACGCACCACCTCTTTCAGCGGTGTCATTTACAACAGCTAAGTCTTTGCAAAGAGAGAGCACATCTCTGATCTCATCATCAGATTCCCATGATTATTGAACATTCTATATTCAATTCAAACAAAACAAAAAAGTTTCTGGGTGCAGCCAAAATCAGCAGCTCTTCTATTGGTGAAAATATTTCAATGGCAGTATATAATGTATTTATTACTACAATGGAATATAGTCGATGATATTGCAGCTACGGGCTTTGATACGACTCCCAGTGATACAGGCGAAAGATCTGGAGCATGTATTGCAGAACCGACTAGAACGTAAACCAATAAATCTTCCATGCTACCATCATATATGTAAATGAAATTGTACTTCGAAGTGTTTTTGATATAAAGCTTGGTTCGAGTACTAAGTACTATTGAGGTAACCATTTTTGAACGGTTTTTAAATGAGTGGAATAAATTAGATCAAAAATCCTATAAAAGCGGCCTGGAAGATAATTTCGTGCGATCAAACGATGAATGCGATGATATACATATGTATATGAAGCTTCTGTTATCAAAACCGTAGCAGAGATGATTATAAGGAGTTTTTAGAGCTAGCACTAATATTTCTTGGTGCAGGGGGAGTGCGAAATTCTTTTAGCCTGGGGCAATGAGCCATGCGCGGTTGACATACAATCTCTTAATTTTTATGTTTCGTGATCAATTCATTTTGGCTGCATAACGATTAAATGGAGTCCGAGATACATATTTGTATTATATAATACTAAAATATATTCGAGTATGGCTTGGATGTAGCACTGCTGTGGAAGCTCCATTTATTGATTATTCCTTCGTAAGAGACTCGATTGCATATGAAAATATTGATCCAACCATTTTCATGATAATACAGAAAAATTTAAAATTCATTTGTGGTATTTGGTAGAGGAAACAGTATCTCTCGCATTTTTTGATTGTAGAGTATCTTATGCAGAAAATGGAAAAACAGTTGAACTTCTCAAATTCTTGCATCCCGTCGTGAAATTGACAAACGGCAGGAACATCGAAAACGTCAAAATTTTACTAAACCACAGTCTAAGTTACTTTGTTTCACACAGAACCAAAAACTTTTTTGTTTTCCTTGAATTGAATACAGAATTTTCAATAATCATGGGAATCTGATGATGAGATCAGAGATGTGCTCTCTTTTTGCAAAGGCTAAGCTGTCGTAAATGACACCGCTGAAAGAGGTGTTGCGTTTGTGAAAAACTACAACCAAATTTTGTCAAATGATGAAGAAAAAAAACAGCTAATGCTACAAATCGTAGAAGTATATCGCAAAAGGTATACTTTTTTGTGGAAAGAGCCAGTTAATATAAGCAATGAATGCAATAAAAATGAATATAATACAACCTAGTACTGATATGAATTATTTTTCGAAACTTTTTACATTTTTCCAAAGGGATCCCCAAAGGGGTTATGATAGGGGGTAAGTATGTTCGGAAAAATGTAGGGAGGACCTGGTAATACATTAGACCACTCTACGGGTCACTCAGGGAAAGCTATGAACAATTTTTAGAAATTTTTTTAATTTTTTGTGTTTTTTGTAGGGGGACCCCCAAAAGGGCGGCAGATAGACGGTAGGTATGTTCGGGAAAAATATTGGAAAAAAAAATATAATAGGACTTAGTCATACATATCAACCCGTTTTGGGTCACTCCGGGGGAGCTATGAACTATTTTTCGAAATTTTTTGTGTTTTTTGTAGGGGACCCCCAAAAGGGTGGCAGATAGGGGGTAAATGTGTACAGGGAAAAGTTTGGGAGAGTAAAAATAATGCGATTTCGTCTTCGTTTTACCCCTTCTGAGGCATCTGAGAAGAGGGGGAAGTCAATTTCATAATTTCACAAGAATGTAATTTTTGCAGAGAAGCACCGCTAAGGGGTTGTGATAGGGGGTAAGTATGTTCAGGAGAAATGTTGGAGAAGGAAAAATAATGGGACCTTGTCATACATTTGATTCCTCTAGGGGGCAGCGTCGGAGAGATATTAATGATTTTTGATAGATTGAGGACCATTTCCCAGTTTTCAAAAGGGTGGCGGGTCCATCAAATGTTTTCTGAAATTGACCAAATTTTACGTGGTTTTTATTGGCACCAATACGAAACTTTTGGTGCCCGGGGAGCGAAGTTTGGAGCAATTTTAATATTTTGAACCACCCTAATGTACATACATACATTAATTCAATAAAAAATTTCGTTTTAATGTTAGCTTAGGAAAACAAAAGGAAAGAAGAAGCACATATGTGTGAAATAGCCATAAGAATAAATCAGTCATATTTTCATATGAGAAGACAAAAATCAAAACAAAATAAGAAATCAGAAATTGAAGAAAATCGAAAATGAAAAGAAACAGCAATAAGAAATTTTTTTTCATTCCTATTTCAGTTTCGCAAAAGATTTGATGCTGCTCAAAAACGCTGCTGCGTCGGTTCTGAAGCTACAAATGTATACGGTCCTTAACTCCGTACGAGTTAGCCAGCAACATGAGTCTGTTGTGAGCGCGAGTCTTTCTCTTCCATTATATATACTTTTTGCCTTAACTTCGTACGAGTTAGCCAGCAACATGAGTCTGTTGTGAGCGCGAGTCTTTCTCTTCCATTATATATACTTTTTGCCTTAACTTCGTACGAGTTAGCCAGCAACATGAGTCTGTTGTGAGCGCGAGTCTTTCTCTTCCATTATATATACTTTTTGTACTGAATCATCAAAAAGTATCGGTACTGGGATTTGGACGAGTTAACCAGCAACATGAGTCTGTTGTGAGCGCGAATCTCTCTCTTCCATTATAAATACTTGTTGGTCTGTTGTGAGCGCGAATCTCTCTCTTCCATTATATATACTTTTTGCGGAGAGCGCTGCATCAGCATTACTTTTGGCATTACCTATCGATTTGCAAGGTTTGTTTACCTTCGTTTGAAATTATTTATTTTTCTTTTTCCAAACTAACACCAGTAAACGCACAAAAATCAATGAAAAGCCGGCGTTTACACTAGGAAAGTCTGAGAGGCAAATTCTTGCCCATTCTCTTTTGTGATTTTCGATTCGCGTTTGCAACATATGACAAATTTTTTACCTCGTCCCTTTCGCTTTTCCCCTCTTGCCAACAAACAAGGAAACTTTGCCGAAAAAGTTTCCTCGTGTAAACCTTGACAAAGTGCATCAATTGTATTGGAACTCACTTCCGCAACCGTTTTCAAGTCTTAGATTTTCTAATTAATTTTTGCAACTCGAATAATCAAATGACAACGGAGGCGATCGAAAACACGTCCGTCGTACTGAATAGAGCGAAATGCTCTTACTATAGGTCAAATAGCACATTTTTCTGGCCAAAACTAATAACGGCTATATTATCATGCCAAGTAACTCGAAATGTATTTTTTATGTTGATTCTAGACTAAAAGAAGAAATCTGACAAAAATTTTAACCCATACGCTACCGGGTCAAATATGTGTTTTTATTTTTAGATTCTAATATAAGGTTAAGAAATACATAACGTTTGCTAAAACATCACTTTCTAAAGATAAGATAAAAATCATCATCTTCATTTTCGCGTGCTTTAACAAAGCTTGAAGTTCTTCGTTTGAGATTTCACACCTTAATAATTGGATCAAAGCAACCAACAAGAAGAGCTAATCCCTCTGTAATTTTCTTTGAATGAATGAGAATTTTGTGTAAAATGGCTGTCGTTGGGAGCCAGGGATACATGTTTTGAATAATTTTTGCTGTTTCAAAGCAATACAAGACAAGACATGCTTCCTAACATTATTTTTAGGAGAAAAATCAAGTCCTTGTCAGTGCCGCTAATTTGTGAAAAAGTCCATATTTCGCAAAAGCTCGGCGCGCAGTGTTGCGATCGCTTGCACTCCCAAAACCACATACTTTCGGCTTGTCCACTGAGGCCAAACTTTTTGAAAAATAAATATTTTTTTTTCTGATACATACTGCATTTTTATCAGCTTCATTTCTGATTTGCTCTTTTTGGACGCCGCATTTGTAACCTGCATGTAATACAAATCCAAACAAACGGATTTGTAACCTGCATGAATACAAATTCAAACAAACGGATTCAGTAATGCAAAGGGCTTACATAAGAAATGGCGAGTATATTTTCAAAATAAAGTTTTCTCACTTTACTTGGCCTCGTTGGGCCTGTAAGTGTTTCCCTATGAGCATGCTGACAATGTTTGTTTGACCTTTTTTTCGATTGTGGACGCAGCTCTTACATGCAAATTGGTTTCAATGCTGCAAACAGTAGCGAACAGTTGCTCTTGCTACTGGGAAACAGACAACTTCATATTGGCTTTTTCCCCATTTTTCGTAAACTCTAATGCAAAAATTATGCACACTCTGCCGAAAATAACTTGGACAAATAGCATCTTGAGTATTTTCTAACAAGTAATTGAAAACAGCCTCTTCTATTTCTTTTTTATGTCTTTTGCAACCAGAATTCCAATAAATCTGAATTGCTGAAGAATAAGTGTCCTGAAAAAAAAATTCATTAAAAAAAAGTGCAAAATTGGGCATCGAAATTTCTAAAAAACATTAACAATAGCTACATCTATCTAATTTATGGTTACTTAAAGAGGGGTTAGGGTCTGAGCGCTACATTTTAAGCATAAGTTTAAAAATGTTTTTTAGTGATATAGTAAATTTATTTATTTAAAAAACGTAAAAGAAGAATATTTAAAGAGTATCCTGTGAAAATTTAATTAAAAAATATTGCAAAATAAGCCATTGGCAGCAAATTTCCGCGGACGCCTCAAAATAAAAGGTGGTTTGCGGTGGACATCATAACTCATCACTTTATATCATCTGAAATCAAAAAATCAAAAAAATTTGCTTATGAGTTTTTCAAGGTATTGACGAAAAGTTTTTTTTTGACGATTTTTAAGATTTTGGCATAATTTTTAAGCCAACAAAACGAATTTTTAAAAAAAAAAATGCAAAATCAGTATATTTGTTATTGTAAAACTAATTGTAATGAAAAAAAAAAAAAAACACTTCGTCACTTCCTGGTTTTATATGTATTAAAAGAGTTTCAAGAGAATCGGTCAAGTAGTTTTGAGTTACAGTGTCCACCGACTTTTAACATTTATATTCGAGAAAAACGCACTTAAGGTTTTAACATTGTTTTTTTATATACATAAGTACTTACAAAGAATCAGTAGGGAGACTAAGGCACTGTATCTTCGTCAGTTTTGCTCCAATTGACCTCAAAATTTAACAGAATACTCTTGAAGAGTTGTATTATCAAATAATAAAAAATAGAAAAAAAAATTGTTCAGATCCTACCCCCTTATAAGTAACAAATTTCAACAAAGTTTTAAAAGCTTACTCAAATTTGGAAACTTAAAAAAATTTGAAAAATCAGGGCTCTCATTATACCCTACACCGAGGGTATATTCACTTTGTCTCTCCGTCTGTCTGTCTGTCCGTCTGTTGAAATCAGGTTTACGGGAACACCAAGAAAGCTAATTGAATGAAACTTTCACACACAGGTCACATCTTCTTGCAGGCATTTTGCTATTGAAAATGGGCGAAACCGGTTGACGGACACGCCTACCGCCCATGCTCTATGTAAATATACCCAGACCAATTTTGAAAAAAGTTGCAGCGATTTTGATGAAACTTGGTGATTTGGTGCACATTTGAACCAAATTAGGATTAGCCTGGGTTTCAAGTTTCCAAAGGGTCATACAGGGGCGTGGCACAGCCCTAAATTTTATTATTTATACCACCATATCTTGTAAGCCATTCAAGATATTGCAATGAAAGTCGGTAAACGGATACATTTCAAATATATCATGAGTTGAGATAAAAGTGGGCGGAATTGAAAAAGTGGGCGTGGCACTTTTCAACTGCTAAAAATTTTGATTCCATATATCTCAAAATTGGCACAAACGATTTTCATAAAAATCTTGGAGATGATGCCGCTGAAACCAGTCATCAATACAAGCTCAGCCTCTTTATTGAAAAAACTCGTTGAAGGGCGTGTCACCGCCCACAATATTTATAAACGTTATATTGAGAGAACGAACACGTAATCGTGAAATTTAATGAGGTAGATATACTTGCTGTAAGGTCTTTTATTACAAAAATTTGGTACAATAGTACCTGTGGGCGTGGCACCTCCCATATAAGCAAAAACTGTTTATTGTTATAGATAGTGTGCTAAGAGAGTAACCTTCATAAAATTTGGTGTATAGATATCACTTACTATAGGCTTTAAGAATAAATTAATTTTGACAGAATTGCATCAGTGGGCGTGGCACCTCCTATATTAACATAAAGTTGTAAGCGCTGTTTTAAGTCAACTATTGCAGCAATTGCTATGAAATTTAATGAAAGTGGTTCAGTTGCTATAGAGTATATCTGAATCAAAATTGGCTGAAATAGCACCAGTGGGCGTGGCACCTCCCATACAAATAAAATACGGTAAGTGGCATATTTATCGAAATATGTGAGCAGTCACACTAAAATTTGGTGTTAGGGGTTTGCTTATGAAAAGCTATTTCAGTGTACCAGTGAGTGTGTCACCGCCCTAAATTTTAAATTTAACTGCAGCATATATCGCAAACTATACAATCTATTGTGCTGAAATTTATTATGAGGATGTCGATCACAAAAATAATTTGTTGAACCAAAAGTGGGCGGAATTGGAGAAGTGGGCGTGGAATATTTCAAATTTTTCATTTTTATCCGATTTTTTCAACATTTTCCATATTCTTTCGACTTATTTCAATATATTCTTTATGTATATGTTCGACTTTTTCAACCTCTTTCAACTTTCTTCATAAGTTTCTTTATTTTTTCGACTTTTTTATCAATTTTGAATAGTTTCAAATTTTTTCAACCTCTTTCATTTTTTTTTATAGTTTTTCAACCTCTCCCACCTTTTTCAACATTTTGCATATATTTATGATTTTTTCAACATTTTTCAACCTCTGTCAACCTTTCACATTTTTTTCGACTTATTCAACCTCTTCAACGTCTTCTTAACATTTGATGAAAAGGTACTTTCAGTGCAGTGTAGGGTATGTGAGTTTCGGCCTGGCCGAAAATAACACCTTAGCTTGTTTTAATTTTAGATTTTTCCATAGAAAACCAAACTATATTTAAATTTTTTAAGCTAAATTGTATTATACATACCATCATCAATTTTATTAATTTTTATTTAAAAAAAAAATAAATTATTTAAATAACTTCTCAATAGTTGAAAAAAAAAAGAGTTAAAATCACCACTTGTTTGCGTTATCTCAGTAGAATGTAAATGCATCAGTTTTGACACATCACTGAAAAGCAGTAAATTATTTTTTCCAAAAACAAAATGTATTTTTCTTTATTTTGAAGTATTCTCCGTTACACTACATTAACAAAGATTATATAGCAGCACTTGGATAACTTGAGTTTTGGACAGAAAAGTGTGCTCTTTGACCTATATTTCCATGTAGAAAAACTTTATAAAATTAATTATTTTAATAAAAAGTACACCAAATGCACCAAGGAGTTGAAGTCAAATGCAAATTCAACAACTAAACAGAAGAATGAATGTACAGTCAAATCTTTCACAACACAAGTAATCAAACGTATCAGTCGTTGTTGCTTGCCGACTACAGCGAAATAACCGAATGCGCACGATGAGTTATAACTTACGCGTATATACAAAATTAAATAGGCAAAGCAGAACGAAAGTTCGTTTTTGGTCTTTGAAATTTCTTAGTTCACTTTTCCTCTAGCAAATTTTATGCTTCACTTTTGTTCTGAGCGCGTCATATGTGGTTTATCTAAATATTTTATTTCGACACAAGCACCTTACAAAAACTCAAAAAACAATAGCAATTGTTGATTTTGCATTTTCATCTATGGCCCAAAGAATACTATCATTTGGGATGGGCGAATGAATATAAAATCCAACTCAAATCTGTAAATTATTAAAAATTCAAAAAATCACCTCCACTGCATACCACCATCAATCACTTGGAACTGTGGAACGTAGCCACCGAACACTAAATAGTTATCTAAACTCAATAAGGAAATATGTCCATCACAAATTTTTTTTTAGTGTATATTTTTGTATATTTCCACAAAATAAATTAGTAATAGTGGAAAACATTTCAATACCACTATTAGTGAAAAATTAAATTAGTGCACTTCTTGTATGTCTGGTTAGTATAAGGCTTGAAACTGAGAAACATCTTTTTTCGTTTACTAAGTGTGAACGCAGTTACTTACTCTTTTTTTTAAGTGTGATTTTTGTCTATGTAATTTAAACCACTTAATTTTCCAATGTTATAACAATTTACACGGCATTTCAGAAGTTTAATAATGGTATTATAGTCAGAACATACATATCAGCATTTTTTTAAAACATTGTTAAACTTTAAAAGTTTTACCCTTTGTAGCAAAGTATTCATCCCGTGTATGATATGGAAGGTATGGGTCATCAATATAATTCTTCGGCCGACGCCAAAAGTTAGTAACCATCTTATCAAGCAGCCAGCTTTGGGTTGCATTAGTGAAAATATGTTGTCGCAGGCGACGCCGAAGTGCAGGTGACTTTTTAAATAATTTTTTGTGACGTCCCGTATGTGTGCGTATCCAAGCTCCCCAATCGAGGCGCTTAAAGCGTTTTACCACTGCCTTCACACTTTTGCGTTTACCTTTTACTAATGAAAATTTAGTGACACCACGGGATGCAGTAGCGTTTAGTAGCCCAATATTTGTAACAGATCCAACTTGCAGCAGGCTTTTAGGTGTAGCTATTGAGGTTGGAGTATGTCTTAAATTTGCTGTTGTAGGATTATCAAATGAGTTGGCTCTAAATATAGATATGAACCGTTGTGACGAAAGATCACCGACACGCACGTTGGAGGCATAGCATGCAGTGCGTATGGCTAGAAATATTTTTTTTAAATTTAATATATTATGATATGTAATTATATTTACCGCCTCCAAGCAATGTGCGCAACATTTTTTAGGAGATTTTTCTCAATGTATTTTATTTCTTACAAAGTGATTCCGTAATAATTCATGAGCAAAAATTTCTAAATAAACAAGGATCGACAGAACTATATGTTACAGTATGTCCCCGTTTACATACAGAATTCTTTTAGAAAAATCTTCTTGTTTATGCTTTCACACAACGACGACGAATATACGCTGTCAAAAATTATAACAACTTGATCATGTGAAATTGAAGAGAATTGAGGGGTACGACTGGTGAGCTGCCGACGGTTCGCCGTCGATTTAGATTTAATTCTATTTCACCGTGCGATCAGTGTTGCATTTTCAATCAGCTTGTGTCAATTCATTTGTTTACGTTTGAAATGCGAACTGCGCGAAGTAATTTTAACTATAGCTAAAAATAACTTAATTGAAATAAAAAAAATATTGATAAAAATTACAAAATGAATAACAGCTGAATTTTCCGTCTTTCGTCGTACGTCGCAATTGTGTTTATTCAAACGATTTTTCGTCGCGTTTCTTTTTTGACAGCGATTATTCATCGCCGCTTTACCCCTCTAATTGTGTTTCAAGCATTATGCATGAAACGAATCGGTCGAGTACAGAATTTGTCGTACTCCGAGATACTCTATCGTTTTGTTCGTGCGCTGATAATATGCTTTGACATTACGTTTATTGTGTGCAATATGTAATTGTTTTGACAAATATCAAATGCAAATACAAGCAAGAAAAAATTTAGTTCTCGTGTGATAACGCAAAACAAATTCACAAAAGATGATAGACAATAATTTCTTTCGCACAATTTACTAGTGTAATCCAGCTCTATGCCTTTGTGTCAATAAAACTTAAGTAATGTGATGCCATATCTATGAAAAGTTTTTATTGTATTACCATAGTCGGGTGTCAGAATGCCAGATTTTTCCTTTACGTTTGTAGTGAGTACAAAATTTACACTAGAAAATTTATCGCAGAGAAATAGAAAAAATTCTATTTTTTGGTGCGATTTGACACTGAAGATAAATCTCACGTCCCAATTCTGTTTAGACATTAAGCCATGCATGCGCTATCTTAACTTACTGTGAAATTCAAACGAAAAGTCTGTCAGATGCATACGGAGTTCAGAATAGACTTTTTAGTTGCTATTACCATGGTATAATTATAAAAGGTAAAAGCAAATTGTCAAAAATTTACAACTCAACATAGAGAGCGTCCACTTCTTATGTCAAAATCATAATCACAACAAAACAAAAATTTTACAATATGGCCAACACATTCATTGTTTTGCTGAGCTTTCGCGTAATTTGCAAGAAGGCACGGAATTCCACAATGATTTTACGGAATTATTGGTTGCATTCCAAAATAAAATGTATGATTTTTACTTTGCGCGTAAGACGGAAACGGAGGAGCTTCTTGAAGACTTAACTACCGAGTCAAGTCCGACAGGCATAATGAATAATGCCATCGCATTATGGATCATCAACGGGAAGCGGTAAAGAAATGCTTTAAGTAATTTTATAATCAAACCTTAAATACTGTATTTTTTTAAACTCCTCAATCGCTTCTACAGCTGCATCGACACCCTTTGAGCCTTCAGCTGTTCCATCCGGGTCAATGCCGTATCCACAGCAAATGCAAGGAATGCCAATGCCATATGATGGCCGCTACTCCATATCCTTCATACGTTCCACCTTCAATGCCGCAAGGCTATAATCCATACGCAACTTTACCATACCCAGGAAGCTAAAAAAACAAGAGTCAAAAGATTATAGATTTATAGATCCTTATCAGTACAATTTTCCTCAAGGACCACCACCTGGCCACTATGGCACGTATCCAGGTAGCTTCGCTACTCAGCAAGGTGGCTATCCAAGTCAACAAAAGCCGCCAGGTTTGTAAAAATTATGTGAAGACGGAACGGCATTAAAAATATGTTTTACACAATAATTTTTCAATGTTTTTGGTTATATTTGCGATAAGCCATCTAAAAAAACTCATGTTGCGCACTACTGCATTTAAAAACAGCGGAGTATTATTTACTATTACAATTATATATTTATGCATCCTATACAGTAAAATGTTATTTAACAAATAACACAACAGAATAAATGTATTAAATACACAAGCTTAATCTATTATTTTGTCACTTCGATTTTGATTTAACTTTTGATTGATAAGATTGATAACAGAGGGATTACAAATCGTTACCTTAATATAAAAGGCCCTATCTAACACTTTTTGAAGTGAAAATTTCTTATGGCACGTTGTACACCTCCGTAAGAAAGCATTCGCAGCTGAGGAAAAAAGTATAAGCTCGCGAAACCGACTGTCATCGGGATTCCCCGTCATGAATGAGAGCGATAGTAAAATTTGAATGTTCTATTGTTTCTCTTAAATAAATATTCTAAGTGGAAGACAAAAAGCAAAGCAGACACACTAACTGACACATTCCATTCTCATTCAATGATTGTTATGCTTACATGTTTGTTTCTTTCAAATTCCGCGTTGTTCCGTTGACAAATTGAGAATGAGAGCGAGAGTAAAATTTGAATACATATTCCGTTTTTATCTTCCATTGCATTGCCATATAAAAAGAAAACGCACACATGCCAACTAACACACTAACTTGCCATTAAACGATTTGTTATGCTTGCATACTTCTTTCTACGTGTGAAATTGATTTTTTGTTTCAAGTTATCACTTCTGTCGGCACTCCCGGAGTGCAACCCGCCGGTTTTTTTTTACTTTGCAGGAGAATAAAAAAACTTATTAAAAATTAAGGTTTTGTAGTATGTATGGCAACACTTATGCTTACCATATTTCTTACGTTTCAAAATATTGACAATTACAAGTTGTGCGGGCGTTCAAAGTGAATTTTTCGAAAAAAAAAGACAAAATGAAAAATGTAGAAGAGGTAAATATTTAAATACTTTAATTTTATCGCATGATATTTTGAATGGTGGTAGGCTTTTTTTACTTTTATTATATCTAGTTTGCTTTGGTATGCAACAAAATTTGTCTTTGCATTTCATTATACATGAATTTTCGACTGCTAAAAGTAGGAAAATGAGTTTTCCGAATCGGAAAAAAAAATTTATTAGCTTATTAAAGCCAAAAGAAGCAATTCTGTCGAAGAAAATTTTTGATATCACGCCTGAATCGCCGTGAGCACTAATGGGTTAAAGTGAGTTATGGCGTTTTTTTATTTGCTGGTAATTGCTTTGTTTTCAATCGTAGCACACACAATTTTTTATCAATTATGTGTTAGTGGGTGACCTACCGAAATTGACAAAAAACTCGATTTTGCAACAAATGTTAGTTAGAACCTTTCTATATTAAGGTAACAGAATGCTATTAACTAAAATTTCTTTTAAGAGGTTTGGGGGCGATTTTTTTGGAATCAAAATGTTAGTTAGGGCCTTTCTATATTAAGGTAAACGATCAAAACGATTAAAATTATTTGTAAGTATTTCTTGTAAATCTTCATTTGTTAACCGTTCCATGAATTATGCTGTAGAAAACTTGTTCACTAACGCAACAACAGTTGATTCGTCCAGATATTGAAAAGGATATTTTTTAATTGAATTCATCAAAACATTCAATTAAAAAATATATACTATGAAATCAAACTTCATATGGTACTATCAAAATCAAATTTTTAAGTGTCGATATATTGAAAACTAAACAAGATATCAATTTTTTTTATTTAACATTTTCACTTTATTTTGACGTGTTTTATCGAAAACCATTGTCAGATCGCGGCGCAGCGGAAATCGTAATCTCCCCATTTAAAACAATAATTATCCAAATTTATGATTATTTTAATTAATTTTAGGAACAGTACTGGCAAATGCAAGGCATGCATCATTGAACTGTCAAACAAATGATATTTTATTTTGATTGTGTGTGGCTTATCCACTTCAGTACCCGGTGTGCCAAACGGATCCGTTTCGAATCCGGCACGGATATGTTTTACTTACAAAAACGAATCCGAAACGATGGTGGTTCTCCGGAAATGACGTTTTGCAAACCTATTTTGTCGTTGGTTTTCTATTAAGATATCGAGACAGCTGACATTTGAATTAACTATAATGTAACTCTGGCAACACAGTTAATAATCTGAACGAAAAAATAAAAAAACTTCTATTTGTCTAAAACTTATTACGATAATATTTTTAAGTTTTGAGCAAAATTGTTATATAAAGAAAAGATAAACAAAAAAAAAAAATAGACGCGAAAAGACTCATAAATTTATTTCTTGCAATAACGAAAAGAACTACTTGACGTTTCTTTCTGACGTATATTTGTGCTGTCATCACCACCAGTCCACTTTCAGATCCAAGAAGAAAATTGCTTTTTGTGTGAAGAAGCAGAAAACGCTGCCGGTTCAAACGAAATTCTCAGCATACGGAAATAAATAAAAAAAAATATTGATTTAAAAATGTATCGATTGGTGTTAAGGGAACCGTGCAGAAAAGCTTTACAGGTAAGTGCCGGTGGACAAGTATTTAATTTACAGCTATGAACTTATGATCAGCAGCGCTGCCCTTCATAACAACACATTGGCAATAGCTGTTATGTCATCTGTCAACTTAGCAACAAATTATTAAATTGTTAACATTTTTAAAGTTTTTGCACACTCTTAACATTTTGTTTGCACAGAAAATCGCTTAAATTGAAAGGATGCAATGTCAAAAAAAGTTCCTTAGGTTTTGATTACAATATTCCTATTGAAAAGGGCAGTTGACAATTTTCTTACTTTTAGTTTTGTCTGTATTGGTGGACAGTGGTTAGTATAAATACCTGCAATATGATAATGCCAGCCTTGCTGTACCATCAATAACTATAATCTTGAGGTAATGTTTATTTCTAAATTAACGTATATAAAAAACACTTGAAAAACTCCCGGCCATTCGCCAATTTTGATTAATCAAAACTTTGGCTTAAACCAAACTTTTCTTGTGTGCTTTTTAATTCTAATCAAAAAGTGTCGCTCGGATCTGGTTTCGGATATATAGCCATCGAAGTTGCGGATATAGCTTTTGTAGAAATCCTTATAAGATGGGAACTTTTTAAGAATGTTATTCTCTTTAAAATTGTATGTAATTTGCTCTAAATTTTTTTAACATTTACCCCCTTTTTGACCGAAAAACAAAAAAATTATTTAATGAATTCTTATGGAAACTGTATTTATGGACGAAAACCATAAAAAACAGCAACGACTAGTAAAGAACAACAATTATTATAAAACTAAAAAGAATTTCGCCTGCGGCGCTGCTTTATTTCAATACAACCAGACTTGGGTATTTTTTTGATTACATTTTTTTCAATTACAATTACAAGTAATTATTTCTTGTAATTGAAAAAAGAAATTAAAAGTAATTGAAGTTTTTTCAATTGCATTAATTTCAATTACATGTAATTTGAAATTACAATTACATGCAATTCTAATTACTTTTGTAATTGGATTAGTAATCCATGAAAATGTAATCCTCTAGAGAGCTGTAATCCATTACCTTTGCCAAGCAATTTGAAACGAAAATATAATTAATTATATATTTTTCTGCAATTACAATTTTCTTTCAGGCAATAAAATTTTATAAAATTTACAAGAAATTATATATAATTTATATGGGAATGTAAAAATTAACTTTCGCGCGATTGGCTCATTGAGTCAATGACGTCAACTTCAGATTCCTCAAGCTATCGTAAAGAAGATTTTGTTTGTGGGCTCATCTTATAACGTAGAGGTGCATAATAATATGTATTTATACGTACAGTTGCGGTCAAAATAATAGAAACAGGGTGTCATTCATGAATTGAAAGAAAATATTTCGAACAACTGACGTTTTTTTTCTTCTAATATTTTACATTATAGTTACTTGATAAGTACACAAGATAAGCACATGACATTTTGTTCCAAAAAAATAACGGTACTTTCTAGGTTTGCTATTATATTGAGTAATGTGTAATTTCGAGCGGTCAAAACTCCTGCTCAACTCCTTTTCTTCTCATGACTAGGTATTTACTTTTATTAAAAAAATTAAATCGTAAAAAGTAAGTTCTATTATTTTTGTATAATACTCCAATGATTTTTTTTGAGTTTTTGCATTTTAGTGGGCCGTGGAAAGCATTCTACGACAGAGCAAAGTAAAATTATTAAGAATTCCATTTCGCAAGGTGAAACTTTTACGGAAACTTAAAATTTTATCGGATGTTCATTGAAAATGGCTTAGAATACGATGAAATACACAAATAAACGAAAAATACGGGACGTGAATTGTTCGAAACGGCTTTCGATACATAATCCGTTTTTGCCTGCTGCGGAAATAAAGAAAATGCTTAATATAGCAGCGAGTGTAGAAAACGTTAAAAGAAAACTCAGTGAAACCAATTTAAGTGCCCAGAATCCACAATCACTTCCATTGCTTAAAAAAATGCATATCACCAAGAGATCGGATTTTGTGCACGGGTACTTAAAATGACCACTTGCAATATGCTGCCCCCTTTCATGGGAAGGAAATAGAAAATTTTAACTAATTAACTTAAAAAAAAAGGTCATCAGTTTTTACTTACAAAAAAATTTAAACACATTTCCAAGTTATTGCTCTGCAGCAACTTTTAATATAATATTACGATTTCATTTAACCACGTAGGGATACATGTTCGTGTGTACCTACAAAGTTCTCAGTAATGAAAATGGGTAGGACTATGGCAAAATCGAAACTTGAGTGCAGGTACCCTGTGCCAAACGGATCCGCTTTGATTTCGAAACGGACTTGCTTCGTATATTTTATCCGAAACGGACTCTGTTTCGGATCCGTCTCGAACTCGGAACGGACTTCATGTACGGATCCGTTCCGATTCGTTTTTTGTAAACAAAGCGGATCCGTTCCGGATTCGTTTTTTTGTAAACTAAAAGGATTCGAAACGGGCTCGTTTTTTTAAATATAACGGATTCGAGACGGAATCGTTTTTCTTAATAAAGCGGATTCGAGACGGATTATTTTTTTAAAATAAAATGGACACGAGACTGACTCGGAATAAAAATCCATTCTGGATATAATAGTTGCCACAAATGCACACAACGCGGCATACGGCTTCAGCACAAAATTATATTTACAATATCCAGATCATCATACACAGCAGCAACGAAATGTTTTGGAGTTGTTTCAACTTGACATGGTTAACCAGTTTCCAATGGACTGTATGCACGTAGGGAATTAAACAAATTATAATCGGTATTATTTAATAAAACGAGTCTGTCTCGAATCCGTTTTAATTAAAAAAACGAGATTGTCTCGAATCCGTTTTATTAAAAAAAAGAGCCCGCAACGGATCCGTATATGAAGTCCGTTCCGACTTAGAGGCGGATCCATCGAAGCCACATTGGGTAAAAGCAATACCACCACAATATGGGTGGGATGGAAGAAATTCGTGTCACCCCTAAGGATATCCAAAACTTTTAATTTTGCTAGTGCTGATCGCTTTAAACATTTCTTTAAAAAATATCTGAAAGATGAATTCTTCTCATTTAATTTTAAACTTAACCCTTAAAATATACCTTTAAAATTTTTACAAGACTCGGTCGGGTGTAACCCTAAAACTGTCATTCGGGACAGCTCATAACTTCGCCCCAGACTCGATACTTTACACATTTGGACATACCATTAAAATTACTTAGCCATTTGATTAAAAATTTACCATATCGCTCGTTTGCTGGAAGACCGTCGTAGCACAAAAAACCTAAATTTGGAGAAAAACGCATAGCTTTCAATAAATTAATTCTTATGAGTAAATAAATGCAAGTATGTCGACATATACTTTTCTTACAATACAAGTTCATTAAATACAGTTATTTGTTCACACAATAAATATTTCTGCATAATTAACTCGAATACTTTTTTTTAGAGTTGTGACAGTCTTCCTGCAAATGAGCAATATGTCTAAATGACATGAGTTATATTTAATCAACACCAGTCAAATAAAAACAGTTTATTCACAAATATATGAAAATAAATTGAGCATCTCTCCCAAAGTCATATAGTTTTATAATTTCAGAACAAAGTTTTGCATAAAACTTTTTTTAATTTATATTATATGTACCAGCAATATCAGAAAATTCATTAATCTGCCTTTGGCCCAACATAAATATTTTTGTCGTCAACAAATATACCGTCACCTAACATCAAGAAATTCAAAATCAAGTTTTGATTGATTATTATGTATCTGACTAAACTACAAGATCCTATAAAATTATTAAATTTATGTTCAATAAAAGCGATTTTATTAACGAAATTCAAAAGGCTGTAACAAGTGCGTCAATCTTATATAGTAAATACATAGCAGGCATTTCACGCGAAGCGGACAGGGGAAATGGGGTCATGTTGTCAATTTCAGATTTGTTTGAATATGTTGTACCTGTATATGTCCTCGACACAAAAACAAAATATTTTTATAATGGCAACACTGGTTTACAAAATATGGGTCTTTGAAAATTTGAGAAATCGTAAGGTATGTACTTACTACTTCAAATGTCATTATTCAGCTTAAAAAAGTCTGGTAAAATGAATTAACTACTGGATTTTGTACTTCATTTATTGGCCTTTTTAACCTCATAGTTGGATTTTAAATCTCACGTTGTGTTTTAAGCAAAATCGGAAAAATGTTTTCTAAATCTATAACATATTTCAGTATGCAACGTTTTTTTGCTTCTCCTGTAAAAAACTAAAAAGATTTGTTGCATATTTCTGGATGTTAATTGACGATATGTGATGTCTTGTTTGATATCAAAATCGTTCAAATTATTTACGTAAATGAATTTTTTTAAACAAAATTGTGCATTACTATTAGTAAATAGCTTCTGACGGCACGCAGCAGTTTGTAAAATATGCGATTTTCACTCTGAAATGTTTTGTTCAAATTGTTCGTCAATATCAGTTTGTATGATAAGAAGTGAAAATATACTTATCTGGTCAAATTTAAGTTTTCGGAAATCCGAATTAGCATCAAGTTTTCTGGGTAGAAAATAATGCTGAAGTGGTGCCACTGTTCTAATATTCGAAAAAAAAAAATGGATACCATAATAAAATTTTCAAGTGCCAAAGAGTGGCAAAAATTTCTGAAGTGCCCATTTGGCACCAAAGTGCTCGTTTCGGAAGCACTAACTAGGGGTCATGCACACAACCAATGTTACATGTGAGATTGCGACTTAAACAAAGTAATTTGATTTCTGTCAAGCCGTTTATCAGATATTATTATATTTCTTGGCATGAAAACTCTAGAAAACATTTTCATGTTTGATATTGTGTCTGGTGCTATTTACAGTCCTGTACTTTTGAGGCTTATTAACTTCAATGTTCCTCCAAGAGTCCTTAGGTCTTGAGTGCCTTTTTATTTGCAAACGGTTCGAAATAATTTTGCATCTAATGATCCTGTCTTTATAGCTTTAAAATTGGTTAATGAGATATATTCAAATTCTAATTTTCTCAATTTCAAAAAATGCAATGAAAACTTTTAGTACAGTCAATTGGTAGTAAAAAACGACGTTACCTGGAAAGTTTTGCGTAAGTTTTGAAAATGAGTATTTTTATAGATTTTGATGTGCTCTTTCTGAATTTCAACTTTGCCACCTCGTATTGTTAAAAAAATCATATTATACAAAAATAACACATTTTTTTAATAAATTAAATAACTAATCTTTAGAAGTAAAGGAGTTGAACACTGCTATTATTTTGACAAGAAAACTTAGAAAGTATCGTTTTTTTTGGAATAATATGTCATGTGCTTATTTTATGTAATTATCAAGTAACTATATTTTAAAAGAGGATAAGAAAAAGTGCTTAATTTGTTTGAAATATTTTCGTTGAATTCATAAATGAGACCGCACTGCTATTATTTTGACCGTAGATGTATAAAACTGAGCTGTACGACATATCAAAATATCAAGAAAATCGGGGGTGAAGACGATGAAATAAATAATTACCATATATTTTTATATCTAAATTCACCAAAACAATTTTATTTTTTTCGATAAAAAATAAATAAAATTAAAAAAAAAATATACAAATTGTACATAATTTTTTGGAAAAACGGTATTTTAATAAAAAATCGGTCAACATTTCAGAAAAACAACATATTTCCAAAACTATAGGTTAAATGTAAAATATTTATTTAATATTATTGTAGGTCATTAAGTTATCTTTCCTATGACACCCATGTATCTTATATCCATTCAGAGGTTCTAAACTAGAGGTTTAGAAACTAGATCCTTTTTTTCTATTTTTTTTTTGCTTTTAATCACCTATGAAACCCTCAGAAAAAATTGGACAATGTAAGCTAAGTAAACCTGTTTCTGTCCCTCACCAAGGTACTGCTTGGCTTGGCCGTTATTCAACGCCAGCTCTTTGTCTTTCCTCTCAACTTATCCACTTTTACTTTAGTCTATCTGTAGGAGCTTCTCTCCTATTTGATTGAACCTTATTTTTCTAACGAAAATTTTATAGCAGACGACTAATATGGAATATAAAGTTAGGGGACGCACCTAATTTCAGTAACTTAGCCATCGGAAGATGCGGATGTATTGATTTCCAAAATATAAATCGTATTGTACCTTAAGCTATAAATTTGTAGTACCAGGACCAATTTTTCGTTTTGAGGTTCAAACAGTCGAAAAATGTGGAAAAACATGAACACTTATTTAAAAAAGTTGAAAGAGGTTGAAAAATCAAATAAGTCAAAAAAAAATTAAAAACTTTTGGAAATTGTAAAAAAGCCGAAATGTAAAAAAATGTGGAAAATGTTGAAAAAAATCGAGGAAGTATGGAAAGTTTTGAAAAAGTTGAAAAGTGTTAAAAATTGTTGAATCAGGTGAAAAAAGCTAAAGTCCAAAAAATATGGAAAACACGAGGGTTGAAAAAATTTCGAAAAATTTGAAAAAAGTTGAAAGAAGTTGAAGCTGTTGAAAAATGCTAAAAAAGTCAATAAAATATGGAAAATGCTGATAGCAGTTGAGGCTGAAAAATGTTGAAATTCGATAAAATATGGAAAATGTCGAAAAGAGTTAAGTGAGGTTGAAAACTTGAAAAATGTTGAATCAGAATGGCTGAAATATTTTGAAAAATGTTGAAAATCGTTGAAAAAATCGAAAAAATATGGAAACTATTTAAGAAAGTTGAAAAAGTCGAAAAAATATTGAAAAAGTCTAATAGTTTTTAAGTAATATATTTTTTGAGCTGGAGGCATATTTTGTTGGTGAATTTGTTTTTTGAATAATTCGGAGGACTGGTTCCATTTCACAAAGTCTTCGAAAAAAACTGGTAACGTAACTTGAGGCAGCCTTGCATGAACTATCGGTTCGGTCCGTTTGTCCATACTCCCGATGGTATTTTTTCCATAAGCCCTATTATCAAGCTCATGTACTTACATATTTTCGGATTTTCGTATGATACATTATCATATTCGTATATATTTTCCTTGGACACAATATCTTGATGCAGTTTAAAAATGTTCTCCTAATAACCCTTGAGGGAATGTAGCCTTTGGTGATTGTAAGAAACTGATTGCATAGTCTCCGATTCTGTCGTCAGTAAGTTTATCAATCTGTTGATTGATTTGCTTTTTGACTGCAAATGCTCCTATTTTGCATGTCGTCTTTATCTGTTGATAAAATATGCCAACACATTTTCATGCCAAAAACAAAATAGTAAACATATTAATTACTAGCGAACCCGGCGCGCGTTGCTACGCCTCAACAAATAAAATATAATGTGTTTTTATTTTAGTTGGATTAAATAAGTAAAAATTATTTTTATTGATATTTATCTTATTGCGAGTGGTTGGTTTTTCTATTTGGCTCATAAATGAACAATTGATTTGGCGGGAATCATTGGAATGCGTAGAATAAGCACCTTTGAATGAGTTTAATTTAGTTATAGTCCTTGTCTTCTATATTTGTACCGAGTCTCATAGTCATAGTCTTTTCTTATTTTGGAGGAATGGCACTACCCATTTTTTCATTGAATCTTTCTTCCTTTTTGGCTCATTTTTTCCAAACCAAACTATGTTAAGAAATTTTTACAAACTATAAGAAACATATGTACCAAATCTTATCCATCTGCGTCAAATAGTTGTTGATACATAAATAAGTTGATTTTTTGTCATACCCATTTTTGCATTGAATCTAACTTCTTTCTCTACCTTTTATATATGTACCAAGTTCCATTTATCTGCATCAAATAGTTGATAAGATATGATGAATCTTATTTTCTTTTAGATAAGGGGGCGTGGTATCACCCATTCTATTCTAAGCTGTGCCAATTTATATAAAAGCCACGTGGCGTGAATTCCATGAGAACCGATTAAGCGATCTTCGAGAAAAATATATTTAAAAAATATGTATATGTATGAAAGCCACCCTAAATAAAAGTTTCATCGTCTTAGCTATGCGTCTTAATATAAGAGACATGTGGTGTAAATTCCATGTGAATCGATTAAGTGGTCTTTGTAAAAATGCTATTTTAAAAATATTTGCGTATGAGGGCCACCCTAAATTGAAGTTTTATAGCCACCACGACCCTGGTGTCTAATCCCGTTCATATTTTGTAAAGTGCTTGACATAGGCTATGTGCATCCTGACACCGAATTTTAAGACTTGCTATCATATGAATCAAGGTATAGCGAGTTAAAAGTTTTAATTGCATGTAAAGTGCCACGCCCCTTGTTTTTATCAAAATAAAATATAGCCCAATTTACTCAGGAATAGTGTAGCTTTCTATTAGAAGAATTTTTGGAATCGGTTTTGTAGTTCCAGAGATTACCCTGAACATACATACAAACAAACCTTACCTCTATATATAATAGTATAGATTTGTTTGTGATTAGCACTTATGCTGCTTCCTTAATTCTGAGTTGTAATTATTGTTTTTTCCTCTCATTTGAATTATTTGTTTCGGCTTGTGTTCGAAGAACAAACTCACTTTAACTTGTTTTTTTTTTGCTTTTAATCCACCTGTACACGCATAAAGGATGAAAATATCAAAACGATATTACAGGCTTTAAGAATTCAAGGTTAGAACTAAATTGTCTATAAGTTTCATATTTTTATCTCGTAGTCCACACATTCATATTAGGTATAGCCTAAATAATGCGATTTTTTAAAATTTCACAATGTTTTTTTACTAAGAATAAAATCAGTAGGCTTTATTTCTTGCACGATATGTACACTTGACCCTTGAAAAATATTAGCTGTTTGCATGCAACAGATGATACACTGGAGTCAGCCACGTGCTGTTGTACAGGAGTATTGTAATTTAGAAAAAATGAGATTTCTGAAATGCATTAATTCAGGCAGGTGGGAACTGACGTATCGGATAACTAATTAAATTTCGTTGGATTTCCTTTGAAATCTTAAGAAAGATTCTAACAAAGTTTGAGCAAAATAAAAAATAAGCTGGCATTACCGATTAGACGCTTTCATTTGGAATGACTCATATGTGTAATAACTTAAATTTATCAACAGCTATGTTAGCACCCGAACATTCACTCCAGTTTTTGATACTGGACAACGTTTATGAAGACCGCATTATTATCAGAAAAAGTTGTGTAAATAGTTACGTCATCCGTGTAAATGGAGTGCTTATGTAATTTTGGTTCTTTCTTTTTTCTCCAAGACAAACATTAATTTTAGATACTTTACAATCTATAGAAAATTTTATTTGGTGAAAAATATACTTCGTTCTCTCCGTCAAATCAGATATTTTTTTTTCAGAGGACCCTGTTTTTTTTTTCGCCTTATTCCACAGCCTTTGACTAAACTTAGCACTGAAAAATTGACGTTTAATGAAACTAAATAAAAACCGTAAACATTTTTTAATCTTAAAAAAATTGAATAAAATATTTTGAATTTGATTACAGCAAACTCTGCAGCAACAAAGTCGCAAACAATTTAGCAGCGGCTTACCACCAGATGTGCGACAGGCTGGAATGGGAAAAATAGTATTTATTTTGTGTCCTATAATAGCAGCGGGTGGAGCGATAACTTATGCTAAGTAATAATGACAATTCAGTTAGCATTAGTTTAAAATGAGGTTTCAATGGACAACTTTATTTTTTTTTAATTGAGTGTGTATAAACAAAAAATAAAACAATTTATTTTTAGATATGATAAAGATTTTCGAAAAACGCTTGAAAAGAATGTTCCTGGTGCTGAGAGAATTATAAAAGTTGTACTGCAAGAGGAGAAAATTTTCAGCAAACAAATTGACGATGTATCAGAAATATTAGACCGTGCTTCAAAGTCGATTGGAAATGCTACTTCAACTGTAACGGGATTTTTTAGTGGAGGGACTGAAAGAGTTTTACCCAAAGGTAGCTAAAGTAAAATTGTACTTTTTTATTTACTAAAATTAAACTATTTCTTAGAAACAAAAGATGTTAAACAAAAGACGACAACGAGAGAAGTATGCTACATTTTTATTTGCGTAGTTTATAAAGTTGTATATGATTAAAATTTGTGAAGAGTGCCTGTGATTTTTCAAAGTTTGAGCCATTTTTCTGTTCAAAACAATAAATAAAGAATTCAAGTTGAACAGTTTTACTAAATTCAATTTTTTGTAAGATTTATTGATAAAAACTTTTTTTTATGCGTGAATTGAGAAATTATTTATTTTTTACCGATCTATAAAATAAATCTTGCTGCTATCGACTGACATTTTTCATTTCAGAAACTAACGTAATTTGTTGAAAATATTATCAATTTATTTGAACAAATAAAACAATGCCAAGCTCTCGCTCGGTTCTTACGTTTTTTTTATAGTTTTTTTACAAGTTGCCTTACTCGCCGGTTTTGGTGCTTCTACGACTAGTTTGATAATGCCCCACAAGTTTTTTTTTTAATAGGATTTAAGTCGGGACTTTGGAGTGGCCACTTCAGAACCTTAGTGCATTGTATGTTCAGCTAAGATTCAACAAATCGAGAACAATGTTTTCGGCCATTTTTCTACTAAAAAACCGATCTCAGCCGTAAATTTTTGGCGTAATCGGTGGCCAAATGTTCCCTTAGTATATTTTTACATAAAAAATTTTGCAATAATAATACATAAAATCAGAAAGACTTAAAGAATTGACCGGTGGAAAATAAATATTTTCTAAATTCTCGCAAAAATAAGTATAATAAATTTTACAAAAATACGAATTTAGCAAAATTTACAGCTGTTATTTGATTTTATTGCTGTGTAATGAATTAAAGGGGCATTGTATGAAAAAACTCGCATCGCAAAATTATAGGTTCGTTTAACAAACTTTGACAATGTTATTATTACAATGACGTCAGTAATATTTAGAATATATTTAATTTTTTTAAGTTTTCACATTGATCTCAAAGCTGCACAGACTTCTTATTGTTTTAATCTTAACAGGAACCTAAAAAAGAGTCGTTTAGTGCTAGTAGTAAAACAGCACCAACATCGCCATCAAGTTCTGAAAAAGTTGCGAAGAAGATAGAACCTTTGCCAACAGAAGTCTTGGAATTAGAAAAGGCTGTTGAATTAGCAGCTTCAATAGCAGTAAAGGAATTCAACAAAGCAATTGATGTTTTAAAAAGGTAAGATTGTGTATATTTTCAAAGGTGAAAAAAATTATATAATTCCAATTTTTTAGTTTTAATGAAGATGTTCGTAGAACTGTAGATGAAGCTGTTGATCAAGTCGATACTACTTTGTGGACGAAATTACACAATAGAACAAGCGCCCGGGACACTTCAGTTGCAACTGCAGAAATGCTAGCAAGAGAGGCACTTGACAGGATAGGTAAATAATACTTCGTTGTTTTTTGCGTGAAAATCGATTATTTGACTCATTTGATTTAACAGAGAAATGCGAAATTGCGCTAAGTAAAGCTGTTAACGCTAAAAATCACGAGCAGATAACAGACATTCGAAGGAAGATTAAAACGTATACTGATCACATAAATAGCGTTAAAGATGAGTTATACAGAAACAAAGATATATCCCAAATGTCAGAAAAATATTGGAGAAATGTAAGTTTAGTGTCGCTTAGTGACAAGTAAGCATTTTTCGGATCGCTAAGTACTGTGTTTCTGAAAAATATGTAAGAGCTTAGGGATCGTTCAAGTATTACGTAACGCAATTTGTAAAACGATACGATGCGGTACAGGGGCGGGAGGAGGTGTCGAACAACGGGTGATTTGAAATTAGGTGTGCATAATGAAACGAATTCTAGGTTAGCTACAGCAATAAATATTATATTTATTATATAAATAAATAACAGCGCATTACTTTCAAAGATCTTTAAAAATTGCGTTACGTAATACTTGAACGCCCCCTTACATTAAGAAAGTGCAGCTGAAAAACAACTCACATTTTTGAGTTTGCATATAAATATTGATAAAAATTTAAATTGAGCCTAAAAAGTATTTTAAATATGAAGTAATTGTAAGCGCATACAATAGTTATCCTGAAAATTATTTAATTTTTATTTTTAAGATAATTTTGGTTGAATGTCTTAAAGCCCTTAAAGTTTTAAAATTTCTCAGTATACAAGAAGTAATATATAAAATTGAAAATTTGTTTCAACGAAAATATCGAACTCGATAGCTCAACGAGCGAAGCAGTGTGAAAATACTAAAAAGGTTTCCCCAGTACGGCGCTCACTCCCAATTTATTTTTATTTGAGAAATAATGTTCACAAAATATTCATAACTCTGAATTATAAATGAGAAGTTTTTGAGACTTTGGCGTGAAAATATATTTCCCAGCGACAAATATGTTATAAACAACACCGATGAATAGTTACACTTTTTGTAGACAGTAATGTTCACAACTCCAGCCACAACTGCGAATTATTTTTACAAAGGGATAGCCGCTTTGTAGGCAGTTTGCCTACATCTCTATATAATATGTTTTTTCACAATAAAGTTATCTTGCCTACATCGTGGCTTGAAAAGTGATTGTATAGTTTGATGAGCTGCCTACATCTCCATATACAAAGTTACCAGATAACAAACATTCTGCCTACATTTCTGCGAAGGGTTAGGCAAACTAAAATTCTATCACACAAATTTTTTCTACAAATAAAAAAATCGAAATGGAATTTATAATTAATTATGACGATAATGAAAAAAATGTATATTTATGTCGGTTGCTAAAACTTTTGCTTAGGACGCAGAACGCACGGGTTAAAATCCTGGAACAGATAATTCTTTTACTTACATTTTTAATTTATTAAATGATTTCAATTACACAATTCGATTCGACTGAGGTTTGAACCTGCGTCGTTTCTAGAATAGTTCGAGTGCGACCCCGTTCCTTAGCTAGCTCATTTAAAGAATATTGATGTTTAATTAGGCCAAATTGACAGTTAAAATAAAATAGAATCGGGAAATATATGAAAATAAAAATAAATCGATCGATGAAACGCACCATACAAGTAAGTTACTTTTCATCAATGAATTTTCGGAGCATTCTGCTTATTTGCCGCTGGGTTGTATCTCAAGTACTTAAAAAAAACAAAAGTTTTTGACCGTTCGTTAATAGAGCGAAAAATCGGTCATCATCGACAATTCTAACTACCGTAATGATCGACCAAATATTCAATACATATTTGCAAATATACACATATGGTCAAAATAACCCAGCAGATTTTTTCATCGATAGTAATCTAAACTTTCATTGATCTCATAGACTTTCTATCGCCTCCAGAATACATGAATTTTAACACGGCGATGTCATAGCAAAAGTAGTGTATGATTCTTTGCATTACCGGGGATGTAAACTTTTCATCGATATAAAAAAAAGTTTAAAAAAAATGTCTGACCGAGTATCGAACTCACGCACTTAGAGTTAAGAGTTCACAAACCAAACCATTTGCCCACGCTGTCAGTTGTTTAACAGGTATCTATTTTACACTATGTTATTCACTATTGTGATTTTGAAAATTTGTTTATGCATTACGTCTTCGCTTCCCTTATCATGCATGTTTTCACCATCTAATTATAATATATGAAATCAATGATTACAAATCGTAAAAATGGTAATGCATGGTCCCAAAAACTGCTGGGAATGAGTACACGCTCACATAATTAGTTCAATGGCTTGTAGGCAAAAATTTATTTAAGTTAATAGAAAAACAAATTTATAGTTAACTTCTTACAACATATTAAATAAAATAAAAAGGTATAACATTAATAAAAAACAAAAATATCTTTCAGTCTTATCAAAAAAGTAAAAAATGGATTAAAATGACTGGACAAAATAATAAGTACATTCAGTACATTTTAATAAAAAAAACAAATTAACTCGATTTTATCGGCTCTATTTGTTGATATTTAAAGTTCATCATTAGTAGCCGGTATATCAACCATTGTTTTGAGTAATTTTGTGTACTATTTTTGGCATACTGGAGATAAGCTTACGGCAAGTCTCTACTGGTTTTTCATACCAATATTTTTGGACAAAACTCCATAATTGCTTTTTATTTTGGAATACTTCCTTTCCTATTCTCTGCTTCAACTCTCGCCAAAGGTTTTCCAAAGGGTTCAAGTAAAGTCATTGACTTGGCCAGTTAAGCAAGGTCACACTATTGTTTTGACACCAATTCTTCACCAACTTGGAAGTATGCTTAGGATCAATATCCTGCTGAAATGTCCATTTTAGAGGCATACTTTCCTCAGCATAGGGCAACATCGTACTTTCCAAAATGTCTTTATAGTGGAATCTGGTCATGCTATCGGAAATTCGATGTATTGGTCTGGCACCGTACCATGAAAGATAACCCCAGACCATAATATGGCCACCCCCAAGCTTTACAGTCTTTTTTGTGAAGCGTACGTGAAATTCTTTACCCTTGGGGCGTCAAACATTTCGGGCGGAGTCATTTCCAAACATATTTATTTTTGACTTGGGGGCGTTCAAGTATTACGTAACGCAATTTTTTGACCGCCCTCCCCCCATGTAACACACCGTAACGTTTTCCTTTACCCCCCCTCTTAAACGTTACGTAACACCCAAGTGACCATATTTACCTAAAAGTCACAATTATGTTGCGAAAAGTACCGGAAATACATGCGATGTTTATTTTCTTTATTATACCCTACACCGAGGGTATATTCATTTTGTCATTTCGTTTGTAATATATAGAAGGGGGCGTGGGAGTTATGGAAAAGTGCATATATTCTTGATCAGCGTCTTGCAGGCATCTTGCTATTAAAAATGGATGAAATCGGTTTATGGACATGCCAACCGCCCATACTCTATGTATATTTGCACAATCCCATTTTGAAAAAAATGCAACGGTTTTGATGAAACTTGGTGATTTGGTGTACATGTGAACTAAATTAGGATTAAGCTAGGTTTCAAATTTCCAAAGATTCCCGTGGCACAGCCCTTTATTTTAACCTTTATACCACCATATCTCGTAAACCCTGCGAGATATTGTGATGAAATTTCTTTTTCTTTTATTTTTTCGACTTTTTGATCGACTTGGAGTTTTTTCAACCTCTCTCAACATTTTTTAACATTTTGCATATATTTACGACTTTTTAACATTTTTCAACCTCTGTTAACCTTTTAAACACTTCACACTTTTTTCGAATTATGCAACCTCTTCAACGTCTTTTTAACATTTATTGAAATATATGTTCTTTCAGTGCAGCGTAGGGTATGTGAGTTTCGGCCTGGCTGAAGATAACACCTTACTTTGTTCATATTGTTATTTAATAAAAATCACACATAATGTAATAAACATTTGCTTAAGTTTAAAATATGTTAAAATGGCGAAAAATGAGACGAAAATATTTTATTAAAATGATAAAAGTTGATGGGATCTAGAACAGCTACAACAATAAATGATAAAAATAGGAAATCTTTCCACGCTTATATTTCAGGTTTTGGTTAACCGCTCTCGAAGATGATAGCTCGAGTTTCTGCTCGTTGAGTGCTTTAATGTGATGTATCATTTATTGCTGTAGCTTATCTAGATCCCGTCAACTTTTATCATTTTAATAAAATGTTTTGGCTGTAGCTATTCAATAAACATACACATTAAGAAAAAGTTTCATTATACACACCTAATTTCAAATAACCACCCGCTAAAGTAGTTTCATTTCAAAACAATGTTATGCAACGCGTTGTTCGAACCCCCCCTCTCCCCCGTAACGCATCGTAACGTTTTGCAAGGCCCCCCTCCCCCCTAATTGCGTTACGTAATACTGAATGCCCCCTTGTCGCTCCACAAAATATTACGCTATTTCTTCTCGCCGTCTGGTCCGGACCAATTTGAATGTTTCTTTGCGAATGATAAACGCATCTTCAATTATTTTTTCGAAGTATAGAAACTGTTCTCACTATCCGTCAAGGTAAATTGGTTCGTTGTAATCATCGACGTACCGTTCGGAACGAGATCACATTGCCGATGTCTGCTGAAATGGCTCTTGAACATGCGAAATGGTTCTTTTTTGCGACAGTAACAATATGATTATCTATCGTTGTTGAAGAATTTTTTGGTCTTCCGCGGGTTTCAACCACTTTTTTAGCTTTTAAAGCGTTTTGGACGAAAAAATTGACTGATCCATGGCTTCGGCATTAGTACGAAGACTTTGGCCGTAATTTCTGAGTGTTGAAACCATCTGCCTCTCCGCGGCAGTACAATGTTGATTTCTTCCCATCTATGAAATTTTTTTCTTTTTATTTTGATATAACTAAATATGAAAATAAATAAAATTAACAAACTTGTACGAAAAAACCGATCAGATTGTTGCAAAATTAAAGAAATGATTAATGTACTTATTATTTTGTCCAAGTGAAATAAGCCCTTTGAATGAAAACATACGCTTATAGAAAAATTCGGGGAAATCCCTTCTTCTTTTTCACTTTTAAAGGCATTGCCATACTGAAATTATCAAAATAAAAAAGAATTTCCATATATATTTTCAGTAAAACAAAAAATAATTGAGAACTAATAAGATATCAGTGTACTTATTATTTTGACCATATGTGTAACCCTCTCAGATTGCAATCAACATAAATTGAAGTGAAATCTTCAGCAACGTTACTGCGAACAGCTATACTTTCGAAGTTGTCAAGGAATTCACCTATCTTGGCACCGCCGTGAACACTCAAAACGATGTCAGCCTGGAGATAAAGCGAAGACTAACTCTTGCTAATAGGTGTTACTATGGTCTCAGTAAGCAATTGAGTAGTAGAGACCTCTCTCGCCCGACAAAACTGACACTCTACAAGACTCTCATCTTACCCGTGCTACTTTACGGCGCAGAAGCATGGGTTGTATCGCAGACTGATGCAGCCACGCTTGGGGTGTTTGAGAGAAAAACTCTTCGCAAAATCTTCGGTCCCGTTCACGTCGGTGACGACTACCGTATTCGAATGAACCACGAACTTTACGAGCTCTACGCTGACATTGACATAGTCAAGCGCATCGCTATCCAACGTCTGCGCTGGCTGGGAATAAGTCGAAAAAAATGTGAAATGTTAGAAAAGTTGACATAGGTTCAAAAAGTCAAAAATATATGCAATATGTTGAAAAAAGTTGAGAGACGTTGAAAAACTCTAAAAAAGTTGAAAGAGGTTGAAAAAATTTGAAACAATTCAAAATTGATGAAAAAGTGAAAAAATAAAGAAACTTATGAAGAAAGTTGAAAGAGGTTGAAAAAGTCGAACAAATACATATAGGATATATTGGAAAAAGTTAAGGGGTTGAAAAATCGAAAGAATATGGAAAATGTTGAAAAAATAGAATAGAAATGAAAAATTTGAAATATGCCACGCCCACTTCTCCAATTCCGCCCACTTTTGGTTCAATAAATTATATTCGTGATCGACATCCTCATATTCAATTTTAGCAAAATAGTTTGTATAGTTTGCGATATATGCCGCAGTTAAATTTAAAATTTAAGGCGGTGACACACCCACTGGTACAATCCAGCCCGGTTTCGATCCAGAATAGCTTTCCATAAGCAAACCCCTTACACCAAATTTTAGTATGATTGCTCAGATATTTCGATAAATATACTACTTACCGTATTTTATTTAAGCCACTTTTGACTCAGATATACTCTATAGCAACTGAACCACTTACAGTAAATTTCATAGCAATTGCTGCAAAAGTTCACTTAAAACAGCGTTTACAAATTTATGTTAATATGGGAGGTGCCACGCCCACTGATGCAATCCTATCAAAATTAATTTATTTTTAAAGCTTATAGTAACTGACATCTGTACACCAAATTATATGAAGATTACTCTCATAGCACACTATCTATAGCAATAAATGTTTTTTGCTTATGTGGGAGGTGCCACGCCCACAGGTACTATTGGATCAAATTTTTGTAATAAGAGACCTTATAGCAAGTTAATCTACCTCATTAAATTTCAAAACGATTACGTTGTTAGTTCTCTTAATATAACGTTTATAAATATTGTAGGCGGTGGCACGCCCTTCAACGAGTTTTTTCAGTAAAGTGGCTGAGCTTGTATTGATGACTGGTTTCAGCGGCATCATCTCCAAAATTTTTATAGAAATCGTTTGTGACAATTTTGAGATATACGTAATCAAAATTTTTAACAGTTGAAAAGTGCCACGCCCATTTTTTCGATTCCGCCCACTTTTATCACAATTCAAGATATATTTTATATGTATCCGTTTACCAAATTTCATCGCAATATCTTGAACGGCTTACAAGATATGGTAGTATAAATGATAAAATTTAGGGCTGTGCCATGACCCTGTACGATCATTTGGAAACTTGAAACCCAGCCTAATCCTAATTTGGTTCTTATGTGCACCAAATCACCAAGTTTCATCAAAATCGCTGCAACTTTTTTCAAAATTGATCTAGGTAAATTTACATAGAGCATGGGCGGTAGGCGTGTCCGTCAACCGATTTCGCCCATTTTCAATAGCAAGATGCCTGCAAGAAGATGTGACCTGTGTGTGAAAGTTTCATTCAATTAGCTTTCTTGGCTATCCCGTAAACCTGATTTCAACATACAGACAGACGGACATAGCTAAATCGACTCAGGTGGTGACGCTGATCAAGAATATATATACTTTTCCATACCTGCCACGCCCCCTTCGATGTGTTACAAACGGAGAGACAAAGTGAATATACCCTCGGTGTAGGGTATAAAAACTTCGCAACGGGGCTAGAAATCGCTGTAATCTTGCTACCGAAGCTACAACTTTGGTCATGCGCTAAAGAGAGTAACAATCATTGCACAATGTCTTGAACATGTTAAATTTCATATTGCTGATGTTCAATCAGTTCAATATGCTGTGCGCTCCCCAAAGTTATGAAGAGTGTAATAAGCTTCTACCTTGAGTTACTTTGTGATTGCGAATATAGTTTCTGCTGAGCACGTTTTTTGCAATTAGATAGATAGAAAACTAAAAATTTAAAAATTTGCTTTAGTACTCTAAATATTATGCCTTAAAAATTAACAGTAAAAATTACAATTCAAAATGTGAAACTTTAACTAAAAGATAAAATAGGAATCTTAAGCTTGTTTAATTTAAAGTACCAGGTGACCGACCATAGTTCGGTTTTTCGTTTTGAATTTTAAAAAGTCAAAATTTTCGGCCATAATCCCCATAAAAAAGCGAATGGGGATTATGTCCGCATCAGTTTCGGTCATAATCCCCATTATTTGTCGGCAAATTGTGGAAAGTGTGAAGGAATATTTAATGTTTTTTTTTTGTTAAATTGAATTTTTCTTTAAGTTAGTTTTGTTAATAATTTTTGAACTAATTGAGTTAAATAAATAGATAATTGCCAGCTTTTTTCATCCTTAATTAAATTTTTTGAATAAAGCCACCATTGGAATTATGTCCGTATGTTCAACACCGGCTTCGCTAGCTACAGTAATTCTACATAAAAGTTAAGATAAGTGGGCGGCCTTCGGCCGCAGCTGAACATTTAAAGCTCCCAAAAATCCAACACCGGCTTCGCGGATCAATCTATAAAATATCCAACATGTGGAATTACTAGCAAACTAGGTGGTGGATATTTTATAGACTGATCTGCGGCCGAAGGCCGCCGCGAAGCCGGTGTTGGATTTTTGGGAGTTTTAAGTCCTGAGCTGCGGCCGCAGGCCGCCCACTTACCTTAACTTTTATGTAGAATTACTGTAGCTAGCGAAGCCGGTGTTGAACATACGGAAATAATTCCAATGGTGGCTTCTGATGACTTACATCCTCCAATATATGCAACTTTCGGTTGAAGTTGTTATAAGCCCAACACGAAGTGGGGATTGTGACCGGAAAAAAAACGGACATAAGGCCCAAAACTGTTATCATTAATTTATTTTTTCGGACATAGCCCTCACACCAAAAATGGGGAATGTGTCCGTGGGGATTATGTGGAGCCGTGACATAATCCCCACGGACATAATCCCCATTTTTGCTGTGGGGGTTATGTCCGCAAAAATAAATTAAATTATGGGGGCTATGTCCCCATGACTTAATCCCCATGGGGATTATGTCCAAAAAATAAATTAAATTATGGGGGTTATGTCCGTTTTTTTTTCGGTCATAATCCCCACTTCGTGTTGGGCTTATAACAACTTCTAAGAATGGACATAGCCGGAGTTGCATATTTTGGAGGATGTAAGTCCTCAGAAGCCACCATTGGAATTATGTCCGCACCGGCTTCGCTAGCTACAGTAATTCCACATAAAAGTCAAGGTAAGTGGGCGGCCTTCGGCCGCAGCTCAGGATTTAAAACTCCCAAAAATTCCACACCGGCTTCGCGGCGGCCTTCGGCCGCGGATCAGTCTATAAAATATCCAACACCTTGTTTGCTAGTCACAGTAATTCCACATAAAAGTCTAGGCAAGTGGGCGGCCTTCGGCCGCAACTCAGGATTTAAAACTCCCAAAAATCCAACACCGGCTTCGCGGCGGCCTTCGGTCGCGGATCAGTCTATAAAATATCCAACACCTAGTTTGCTAGCCACAGTTATTCCACATAAAAGTTAAGGTAAGTGGGATCATAAAAGGCCGCCGAAGGCCGTTGGTGTTGGATATTTTATAGACTTATCCGCGGCCGAAGGCCGCCGCGAAGCCGGTGTTGGATTTTTGGGAGTTTTAAATCCTGAGCTGCGGCCGAAGGCCGCCCACTTACCTTGACTTTTATGTGGAATTACTGTAGCTAGACAAAATTATTGTTATGGGGATTATGTCCGCATCAGTGACGGACATAATCCCCATAATGGGGGTTATGTCCGAAACTGATGCGGACATAATCCCCATAGCTTTGGGGATTATGTCCGCTTTTTTATGGGGTTATGTCCGAAAATTTTGCGGACATAACCCCCACAGCAAAAATGGGGATTATGTCCGTGGGGATTATGTCACGGCTCCGCCCACTTACCTTGACTTTTATGTGGAATTACTGTAGCTAGACAAAATTATTGTTATGGGGATTATGTCCGCATCAGTGACGGACATAATCCCCATAATGGGGGTTATGTCCGAAACTGATGCGGACATAATCCCCATAGCTTTGGGGATTATGTGCGCTTTTTTATGGGGATTATGTCCGAAAATTTTGCGGACATAACCCCCACAGCAAAAATGGGGATTATGTCCGTGGGGATTATGTCACGGCTCCGGATTATGTCACGGCACCTTCCATTTCGCAAGGTGAGACTTTTACGGAAACTTAAAATTTTATCGGAAGTTCATTGAAAATGGTTAAGAATACGATGAAACACACAAATACATGAAAAACACGAGGAAAAAAGTTTTCCATGTCTCCCCAGGACGTGAATTGTTCGATACGGCTTTCGATACATAATCCGTTTTTGCCTGCTGCGGAAATAAAAAAAGTGCTTAATATAGCAGCGAGCGTGGAAACCATTAAAAGAAGACTCAGGGAAACCAATTTGAGTGCTTAGTTTTCACGACCAGTTTCATTGTTAAAAAAAATGCATATGGGTCAAAATACGCGAAACCGACATGTCTGAAATGTTTTTCAAAGTTTTTTATATAAATCAGTAGCTGCAAGTGGTAGAAATTAGTGTACGGAAAAATTTTTTAAAAAAAATTGTTGCAATAATTATGGCCAGTCAAAGTTTTCACTAACCTTTTTTTTTAAATGCTGTAAATTTTGAACTGCTTGACTGATTGTGACGAATTTTTTTAATTTCTGTAGATAATAAGTTGAACTTATGTATTAAAAAAAAAGTTGCAAAAATTTTGCATTTTTGTTGTTATTTAGCAATTTTTCTATCAACAATTGAATTTTAATAACTTGCTCCGCCTTGAAAAAATCTGAAAAAAAATTACAGCATTGAACCCTTCCAAACTAGAATTCGTAAAAAAAATCGTGGAGCCTCAATTAGTTTTTACGGTATAAATATTAAAGTGGTACCGGGCGGATGAAAAATGCATAAAAATTTTGTTGTATTTCAAAAAAATCAATAACACTAGCTTACAAGAAGAGGATCGGGTTTCTCATAGACTTTTTTCCATGTATTTTGGGGCGTAGTTTCCAAAAATGGCAACCATTTTTTTTCCTTAAGAATCGTTTTCGAGATATCCCCAAAAAACCCCTTTTTTGGCACTTTTTTCATTTATTTGGCTATATCTCGATTAACTTTTTTTCGAATCAAAAACGCTTTTCAGCACTCCAAATATATTTTTATTCCCTTTCTAACGGTATGCTGTTTCCTAGAATCGAATAAGATTTGATGAAGTTACAAGCGCGCAAAGTTCAAAAAAACTGACTTTTTTAAAAATCAATAATTTTCAACTGCTTCATTTTAATGAAAAATTTTTTCTTTTTCATATTTTTAGAATTAAAAATGAAAGACTATTCTTTTGCAAATATTTTAGTATAATTTTGCTGATATCGAACAAAAAATGTAGAAGTTATTCGAGAAAACAGTGAAAAACTTGCAATAAAATTATATAAAAAACATATGTATTTCCGTAAAAACTAATTGAGGCTCCACGATTTTTTTTACGAATTCTAGTTTGGAAGGGTTCAATGCATCTCTGTAATTTTTTTTCAGATTTTTTCGAGGCGGAGCAAGTTATTAAAATTCAATTGTTGATAGAAAAATTGCTAATTAACAACAAAAATGCAAAATTTTTGCAACTTTTTTTTTTAATACTTAACTTCAACTTATTATCTACAGAAATTGAAAAATTCGACACAATCAGTCAAGCAGTTCAAAACTTATAGCATTTTAAAAAAAAGGTTAATGAAAACTTTGACTGGCCATAATTATTGGAACAACAATTTTTTTTAAAAAATTTTTCCGTACACTAATTTCTACCACTTGCAGCTACTGATTTATATAAAAAACTTTGAAAAACATTTCAGACATGTCGGTTTCGCGTATTCTGACCCATATCACAAAGATACCGGACTTTGCGCACGGGTACTTGGTATGGCCGCTTGCAAAGTTGATAAGCATTATGTGGAGCGATGAGAGTAAGATAGTTTTTTGGTAGAAAAGGCACTCGTCAATATGTAAAGCGTAGCCCAAACACAGAATATGATACTTGGAATGATCTTACTCTCGTCGTTCCACTCTACTTTGCAAGTGGATATTTTAAGTACCCGTGCGCAAAATCCGATCTCTTGGTGATATGCATTTTTTTAAACAATGGAAGTGGTTGTGGATTCTGGGCACTCAAATTGGTTTCCCTAAGTTTTCTTTTAACGTTTTCTACACTCGCTGCTATATTAAGCACTTTCTTTATTTCCGTAGCAGGCAAAAACGGATAATGTATCGAAAGCCGTTTCGAACAATTCATATCCCGGGGGGACATGGAAGGCATTCGGCTACGTGTTTTTCGTGTATTTCATCGTATCCTTAACCATTTTCAATGAACATCCGATTAAATCTTAAGTTTCCGTACAAGTCTAACCTTGCGAAATGGAATTTTTAATAATTTTACTTTGCTCTGTCGTATAATGCTTTCCCGGCCCACTAAAATGCGAAAACTCAAAGAAATCATTGAATTATTATACAAAAATAATAGAACTTACTTTTTACGATCAAATTTTTTTAATAAGAGTAAATACCTAAAGTTGAGAAGTAAAGGAGTTGAACCGAGCTATTATTTTGACCGCTCGAAATTACAAATTACTCAATATAATAGCAAACCTAGAAAGTACCGTTATTTTTTTGGAACGAAATGTCATGTGCTTATCTTCTGTACTTATCAAGTAACTAAAATTTAAAATATTATAAAATATCTTCTTTCAATTCATAAATGCCACCCCGTTTCTATTATTTTGACTGCAACTGTATGTGTATGCAAAAATGGAAATATATCAGGCTTGGAAATTCATTCTAATCGACTTAAAATTCACTTATAAGTCCGCTTATTAGCAAAGGACTAAACTAGTATGACTAGCTTTAACACTTTTTTCTTAATTTTTTAACTAAGCCAGATATGAAGATCTTTAAATCTTGTAACAATTCTATTACATTTTGTCAAATACTTATTAATATAAGTGGTGAAATTACTAATTTTTGTTTGCCTATTTGTTGTTTTTTAGTGGTTCTAAGATTTTTATTAATTTTTTAGAATATCCAATCTGAAAGGGCAATAGATTTACGTTCACCTTTAATCCATATTTTAAGCAAATAAGCGTGACTGAATTCTAGGTTAACTGAATAAATAAAAAATTTTTCAAGTAGGTACTATTAAATATTCATTGTTTACTGAAAATTGAAAAAAAATTTTTGGAAGGCATGGGCACCCGTTTGCTCACGCTACATCACTGCACTAGCTAATTCAATTATGTAACTTAGAAGCGACGCTCAGGAGTTACGGGTTACACTTTATTTTAAACGCAAACAGTATGGCCCATAATTATAGTTGCAAAATTTATAGCGCTCTAATTTAAACCCAGTTTTTACCTAAAATCGAACATACAGAGTAACCCCATAAAAATAAGAAAAATTTGCATTTAATTATGAAAAAATGTTTAAAAATAGATAACCCTGCGTTATTAACACAAAACATTGTAGACACAGTGAACAAAAGGAATAATAAAAAATTGAAAGACTGAAGGCAGTGTGGCGAAGTGGTTAGGACTGTGAACTCATAGCTTACAGTGCGTGGGTTCGATACTCGTCAGTCGATATGCTTTTTTTCTAAAAGCACGTTCTAAATTTAAAACCAGGACAATGTTGTTTTAAATTTTTAAAAGCAGTGACATTTAGTTTCATTGATATCAATAAAAGAACATTTGGATTTACTAGTATCGAACCCACGCACTGTGAGCCATGAGTTCACAGTCCTAACCACTTCGCCACGCTTCCTTCGGTCTTCCAATTTTTTATTATTCCTTTTGTTCACTGTGTCTACAATATTTTGTGTCAATAACGCAAGGTCATTTTTTTTTAAAAGTTTTTCTTTTTTTTTATAGGGTCACTCTGTATGACCGATTTTAGGTAAAAACTAGGTTTTAACTTAGAGCGCTCTTAATTTTGTGACTATAATTATGGGCATATATGCTTAACCAAAAAAAATATTCATATGTACATTAAGGTGGCCCCCAAGTGTATGGGAAAATTTTGATTCAGTGCGATTTTTGATCGATCCCCCTTAAAGTGTGCCAATAGATGAAAAACGATAAAATGTGAAGTTTCAGATCAATCCGAAGTGATTTAGAGGTCGCTCAAGCCAACCAAAATTTCGAAAAATATGATTTTTTTTGCGTTTTGTCCATTTACTCACTTCTAAATTTGTTAAATCATATAAATGAATACTAATGCATATTAAATAATTAATTACCTTTCTAACAAGCTAAAAATCATAAAAATCGGTTGACAAATAAAGAAGTTGTGACCATTTATATCATTAAAGAACCTAACATTTTAATTTCTGTAAGAATATTTCATATTAATGTATCTTTCAAAAATAGGCTTGCACAAGAAAAGCAGGCATTGATATGTACGTTAGATTTAAAAATTTCAGATTTTTGGCGTCTCCTTTCAAGTTCGACTTACAGAGGTTATACTGTATCAATTAATAACATGCTTTATGCAGTTCTAAATTTATTTGAATAATTGATTTTAGAATTAGTATTTTCATCAGAAAGTGGAACTCATGGTGACACATACGTAGCTACAAATGAAAATGTATCTGGAAAATTGGTCTATTACGAACAGAATTTACTCTAACAGTGCTTGAAGAAAACAATTTGAGAGATATATGTGCTTTTATTATCCATTTTTATGTAAAGGCTTGGTTTAAATGCCCAATAATCACACATAAATCTTCTAATCGCTTTATAATTTCCACTGATTTTTTAAATGAAGACCTTTCTAATTGGAACGTCAATGAAGCTTATAAAAAAAGAAATAATATAATTCATAATATAAATGTAGTAACTGATGCAGCAGAACGTGGAGTAAAATTAATTGAAGAATATAATAAAATTTTAACCAAAAAAGAACAATAAAAGCAATATTTATTGCAAGTGGTTACTGACTATCGGAAAAACTTCAAATCGCTTACTAAATCAGCCTTGACTTAAATACATATTAGTTTTGTATTATTTTTCTTTTTAAATTTTTTTATTGTAAAAAAAATTTTTCTAAAAAATTTATAGCTATTATCTTTATACTTATATTATAGAAATTAAAATGTTTTGTTTTTTAACCTTTGTGTCAATACCTACTTTGTAAACCTTTAAGTCTACACTTAGATACGTTTGTACCCTAGTACATTTACATGAGGATGGGTCGAATTTTTCAGCAACAATTTTAAAATTCTATCAGAAACTATAGTGAAATTTGAAAATAATTTAAAATGGTATGTAAAACAAAAGTTAAAATATGTATCAATAATGCTGATATTTTGCATGTTGCCATTTGAAACATTCATATTGATGTCGGCTTCATCAATCCACTTAACTGGCTTATGGCAATCGAAACAGTTCTGCCGAGTTTTCCATTTGACCTTGTCCTGGTCCCCACACGAGCAGCTCATGTAACACTGTTATCAGAACTCATGAAACGGAAAATATGCCAAAATCGTAGCAAGGACATTGTGGCTCGAGAATTGGTAAAATGTCTGATTGCCATAACTCCTTCGATGATTGAAAACAGCACTGCATAACCCTAGCCACAACCAGTGATGGCATTTTAGGTACATTTGTGCTTTTTTCGGTACATTTGCGTCGTGAAAATTCGTCGTCATTACATTCGGTACACTTGGCCCATTTTCAGTACTTTCGGTGCATTTCGAACTGTACCGAACTGTCTATGTGAGTGGCTGACAAACCTATAGTATCGCAATTCAAGCTTTCCGGATATAACTGTTTTAATTTTGAATTTCTCAGCCGTTATTAAAGTTTTTGAAGGTGGCTGAGACAATTTTCACATTCTTACACGTTTAATAAATTTTTCGCACTCAAATTAATTTTTTTTTTCTTAAAAAAGAGTTAAAAATGCTTTAGGGTACAAATACATCCAAGTGTAGATCAACGTAGTAAATTTATAAAATGCACGTCCACACCCCACTGGATGTAGGTGCACACTTCTATATTATTGCATTATATTTAGGATACTCTCGTGGAGGATAACCTAAAATATGTAAATGCTGGGAGCATGAGAAATTTAGGAAATTTCTATATCCAAGTGTAGACACAAGGGTTAATAATATAAATGACGATAACTTCTTTATTTATCATCCGATTTTTATGATTATTAACTGGTTGGAAAGGTAATCGATTACATAATATGTCTAAATATTTACTTTTTTATTCAATATTGGTTTAATATACTTCAAGGGTGGGTAAAAGGAAAAAAATGAAAAAAAAAAACATTTTTCGATATTTCGACTGGGTTGAGCGACCTCTTAATCACTTCGTATTAATCTAAAACTTCACATTTTATCGTTTTTCATCTATTCGCACATTTTTAGGGGGATCGATTTAAGAAAACGACACTTTTGAAAATAAGGGCCACCTTAATGTACATATATACCATGAATATATGTAGGTTAGAGCGGTTCAAAATAAAAACTTTTTGATTTTTTCATGATGTGTCAGCAGATTACAATAGCTTTATATGTCTGGACAAAGCTCATTACTTCGATTAAGGTTAATATTGAAAACTGGATTAGCGCCCTCTGTTTTAAGTGGACAACCCATTTTCAAAAATATAGATTTAAAATATGGTGCAAGTTACAGAGGTTATGAAATTTTCCAACAAAGTGGGTATAGTTTTCGGGTAATTATCGATCGAGGAATTCGAATCCGTGATTAATTTTTCTTCTTCTTCTTTCTTTGTTATAAAAAAATTAAAAATTGACCGGACAAAAGTAAAAAAGTACCGATTTAGCACTTTCCAGTTGCAACACCTCAAATATTATTTTACCGTGGTGCAACATATTTTATAATATTAATAATAATAATAGAGTTTAGCTACTACAGCTATTATAGCCTTCTTAGCTATTTAGCATTGAAGCTTTATACCAAGTAAAAAGCTTATTCAATAAATAATGGAATAGAAAAAATTATCATGCACTTTAATTTGTTATTTATTTATTTTATGTACTGTTATTTGCTTAAAAGAATGCTGTAAGCCGCAGATCATATTCTTATTTCGAACCCGAGATATCTGCATATTTCTAAATTAAAAAACCTGATATTTTTTCGAATCGGAATCGACAAATTTACATTTTAAGGTGATTTAATTTTTTTTTTGTTTCTAACTGTTATTATTGATCGAAAAATTCGAATCCGTGATTGGTTTTTCTTCTTCTTTTTTTCTTATAACAAAATTGAAAACTGACCGGAAAAAAATTTAAAAATTCCGATTTTGTACTTTAAAGTTGCAAAATCACCGCATATTATTTTGTCGCCGATCCCGTGTTACATAATTTTTAATGTATTGTTATTTGATTAAAAGAATGCCGTAAACCGCATATCATTTTCTAAATTTCTAAATTTAAAGACCTGTCATAAATTTTCTATAGATTTGTATACCATTTTCAAAATTTCAAATTATGTCAGTTTTGTTAATGTAGAAAAATGCAGATATCTCGGGTTTGAAATAAGAAAATGAATGCGGTTTACGGCATTCTTTTAAGCAAATAACAATACATTAAAAATAATGTAACACGGGATCGGCGACAAAATAATATCGGGTGATTTTGCAACTTTAAAGTACAAAATCGGAATTTTTAACTTTTTTCCGGTCAATTTTCAATTTTATTTATAAGAAAAAAAGAATAAGAAGAAAAACTAATCATGGATTCGAATTCCCCCATTGATACTTGCCCGAAAACCATACCCACTTTGTTGGAAAATTTAATAACCTCTGTAACTTGCACCAAGCAGAGGGCGCTAATCCTGTTTTCAATATTAACCTTAATCCTAGTAATGGGCTTTTTCCAGACATATAAGGATATTGTAATCCACTGACACATCGTGAAAAAATCAAAAAGTTTTTATTTTGAACCGCTCTAATGTAGGTAAATAAATGATGGCTGTGGAGCTTGATTCGCTCGACGATGATGACGATGTTGAATTTGTCGATAACTACGATTGTGAAGAGGTTGAATGACTACAACAAGTTGGCGGAATTGCATAAGATGCTGATGTATGTGATATGTTGGACCAAATGGATGAGCACGGTAGTGATGAAGAGATTACGATACGCCCGATGGGAGACGGGCCAATTGCACAATCACGTACCCATAATATTCTTAGATAAGAACTTTAGTTTATATACGATGGACCAAATGCTTGGCACATACACATGTAAACTAAAGTCACATCGTCGACCTTTGGCCTTACTTTATAATATGTTGGATGTAACGGCGTTAGATGCGCACATTATTTATCAAGAGAACAATCTCACCAGTTGAATTAACATCAGTCGCCGCACGTATGTACGTCAACGGTGTTGCTCGTGAATTGGTCACCGAACGCCAATAAACGCATAATATTAAGTTTTCAGGTCTTGCAGCATTATTATGTACGTACTGCCATGGAGGCGGTTTTAAATATTTGTTTAGCCCCATTTTTAACACCCGAGCCACAAAATGGAGCATCTCAATGAAAAGCTAGTGCCATATTTGACACCGTGCGGACACGAAACACCGGAACTCTCAAAATTTGCATGTTATGTGATCGATGTATTAGGGTGTGTTTTTCAAACTTTAGAACAGGGATTTTGTTTATTTTTTCCTATATTATAGCTTGAGGAATAAAAATAATTGTCCCAACATTTGAGCTTCCTAGCTCAAACCTGAAAACTTCGCGGACAGAGTTTATGTCCAATTCCGTTGAAATTTAACGAAAAAACCGACTTACTTTAGGTGCCAAGCGTTTTGGGTTTTTTAGTTAAATGGGGGTCGCCAAAACAACGAAAAACAGATTTTTTTTTTGCGTTTTAGTAAATTTTCTGATTTTCGTTGTTTTGCTTTTTCGTTTTTCATACGAATTGTACTAAAAAACAAAGTAAATGCGCGGTTCGCGGGTTTGATCTAGGAAGCTGAAATTTTGGGAGAATTTTCTGGAGCCGTGACATAATCCCCACGGACATAATCCCCATTTTTGCTGTGGGGGTTATGTCCGCAAAACTTTCGGACATAATCCCCATGGGGATTATGTCCGAAAAAATAAATTAAATTATGGGGGTTATGACCGAAAAAAAACCCACTTCGTGTTGGGCTTATAACAACTTCTAAGAATGGACATAGCCGGAGTTGCATATTTTGGAGGATGTAAGTCCTCAGAAGCCACCATTGGAATTATGTCCGCATGTTCAACACCGGCTTCGCTAGCTACAGTAATTCCACATAAAAGTCAAGGTAAGTGGGCGGCCTTCGGCCGCAGCTCAGGATTTAAAACTCCCAAAAATTCAACACCGGCTTCACGGCGGCCTTCGGCCGCGGATCAGTCTATAAAATATCCAACACCTTGTTTGCTAGTCACAGTAATTCCACATAAAAGTCTAGGCAAGTGGGCGGCCTTCGGCCGCAGCTCAGGATTTAAAACTCCCAAAAATCCAACACCGGCTTCGCGGCGGCCTTCGGCCGCGGATCAGTCTATAAAATATCCAACACCTAGTTTGCTAGCCACAGTTATTCCACATAAAAGTTAAGGTAAGTGGGATCATAAAAGGCCGCCGAAGGCCGTTGGTGTTGGATATTTTATAGACTGATCCGCGGCCGAAGGCCGAAACTGATGCGGACATAATCCCCATAGCTTTGGGGATTATGTCCGCTTTTTTATGGGGATTATGTCCGAAAATTTTGCGGACATAACCCCCACAGCAAAAATGGGGATTATGTCCGTGGGGATTATGTCACGGCTCCGAATTTTCTTGAAACCCGATTCTATTATATAGGCACACAGGACCGCAAATTTTTTTAAAAAAAATAAAAATACCTTCTTCGGGTGCATTTTTTCCGCATTTTTAGTCACACGAAAAATGAGGGCGTGGTTTTAAAACAATGGGTGGCGACCCCCATTCAACTAAGAAACCCAAAACGCTATATCTTGGCACCTAAAGTAGACTTTTTCTACGTTTTAGTAAGCCGGTTTTTTTCGTTAAACTTCAACGGAATTGGACATAAACTCTGTCCGCACAGGTTTCAGGTTTGAGGTAGGAAGCTCAATTGTTGGGACAATTATTTTTATTCCACAAGCTATAATATAGGAAAAAATAAACAAAATCCCTGTCCTAAAGCTTGAAAAAAACACCCTAATATGTATGTTCGATACATTATTTATTGTATAGTGACAGCGTCGGCCTAAATGAGAATAAAAAATTACAACAGGTAATAGTTTGACGAAGACAAGAATCTTTATTTTGGGTTGCTTACACGTAGAATTCATTAGTTTAAGATGTCAATGAATATAGGCTAGGAGAATCGATCAAAATAACATTTTTTTTTTGATTGAAAAGTTGAAATAGCCAGCCGGGTGACTCGGCCGAATTAGGGCTCTCATTTCGTTTAAAAATTTATTTTCTTGGACTGTTAAACTGTTCAAAAACTTAATTATTATTTTGACTTTACAAGTCATTTTAGCGACTTATTATTTATTGCAGGTTGAAAGAGCACGCAACTATTTTATACAAGAAATTGAATCAATTTTTCCTGGTCTAAACTTAGCTGATAAAGAACTAAATCTATCCAAAGAGGATTTAGATTTGTTCATAATGCATGCTTATTCGCATGTGTTGGCTTATCAAAAAGAACTTCAAAGACTGCAAACTGACGGCGAACTACGTTTGAAACGCGCCATTGAAGCTTATCGTGGTGAAAACACTACTGAAGCAGTCAAAGCACAGCTTGAGTTTCACTTGGAATCTGAAAAGCGAAAACTATCGCTTGAAAATCAAAAAAAAATTTTGCAAATTCGTGCAGATGCAGAACGACAATTGCGTAATCAGTTAAAGCAGCAATCTGAAGCCCACGTTGACCATTTAAATGACGCCCTTGCAACAAAGGAGAATGAACTTAAGCGAAATTATGGTCGCGAACTAGAAGATAAATTAGCTTCAGAAAAAGCCAACTACAAATTACAATTAGCAGGAATGTTAGGAAAATTACGTGGCATGGATGCTGCACTGCAAGGTTAGTTAAAATAAATTTCACAGAACTCAAAAGTATTACATTTTTATATCAAAAACATGCAACGCTTAGAAATTGATGCAGAGCTACAAGGTATCTTTCACATGTATTATATAAAATATTAATTATGTTAAAGCTTCAAATCCGAAATCATCAAATCAAATCATCAATTTCACGTTAAAGTGGTCCGACTCACCTTGTGTCATATTCGTTCAATTTTGTCCAAAGACTTGTCTTGGGGGAAGATAAACAACACCGACTTTTTTTTATTCCTTCTACCTGTCTTGCGAAATTTCAAGAATTAATAGCTCATTAATTTTTTATCCGATTGCCGAGTATACTGGCCTCAGAAGCGAAAAGGGCGTATCTCAAAAAATTCATATTCACGATTTTTATGGCGTCTATTGAACTTTTATACGCGTCTAATGAACTACTCCAAATGCCGGTATCTTATTTCAAACGTATAAAATCTCCTAAGAGATTTTTCTCCATCTCAGTTTTACAGTGTTGTCAACAAATTGACATAAACAAAACATCAATAATCTCGAAACGCATTTTTTTGAGATACGTTCTTTTCATTTCTGAGGGCAGTATAGATTGGTGAAAATGTAAACTTTAGTTTCTGACGGATAATATTATACATGGTCGGTACATAGAAGTGATTTTTGACCTCTAGGTTTATTTTCTACTTAGGACTCAAAGGCCTTTATGTAGTGTTTATGGATCTCGCCAAAATCAATAACGTTGCTAAAGGCTGTGAGCGAATATCTCTAACCATTTTGGGATTGTGAAAATTTTTATGTTCAATGGGTGCAAATCAAGTTAAATTTTGTACTAGAAATCCAAAAGTAATTTTTCATTGCTACTCAAATATCTTTTCTGAATCCATCCATCTGTAAGAGTTTTAGTTAAATTTACTTATTACAGTAGATTGTAGTTGAAAAGTTTATTTTATTATTAAAAATTGTAACTGCAAATGATTTTATTAATTTGATTTTTATGGTAATAGCTCGTGCCGAATCTGAACGATCGGCTCATCAAGCGCAAGCTCTATGGGCTGCCTGCCAGGCTTTATGGGCTACCGTGAGAACCGGAGAGCCAGGTGTACATTGGAAAAACAAGTTACGTCCTTTAAAAAGTGAAATCAGTGCAGTTTCGCGTGTTGCGGGTAAGTCAATGATTAAAATATAGGCTTATTAGTATGCCCTCCCCCCCCTTTAGGAGTTTTCCAAATTGTAAAACGTTTATTTCTTTAAATTTCTTTTGATATAAATATGTTGCAACTAAAGTCAATTCAAATTTTAAAAGGAATAAACATTACCATCAAAATATTTCAAAATACTATTCTTTTCATATTCTAATGAGAACTAAAAAATCATATCAAAGATAATTAAATTAGGAACCTCATTTGAAGGTAAGGAAATACCAGAAATAATAACCTTGCTTTTGAAATGATTTCTCGAAAAAAAGAAAATACGAGTAGAGACGTTCAAAATTTAACATTGCTTAATGCTATCAAGGTCAATAGAACAGTTAACCCTGGAACTGTAATCTTCGTCGAATCGACAAACACCGTTTATTTTTTGCATGTTAACTTTTTGTTACTATTCGTAATAAGCTGCAATTTCGTGTAGCTTCACTCATCGGAGAGCTGTTACTGTGTGCAGGAATGTAGTGATGTGAGTGAACCAAAAGTGTTTTTAGCAACGATATTCGTCTCAACGAAGCTTACAGTAAGTGTAACTTTCATATTTTTCCGCGAATATTATTTTGTTTCACATGAACTTAAAACTGCTTCCAGACTCTGAGATTAAAACTTTTTTTTTGAGTTTTAACCAGGGTTTTGAACCCGAACCCTGAACCCGCTCCGGAATGTTTTTTTTTACATTATATGAACCCGAACCCAAACCCATTCAAAAGTTCGGTTCAGATTCAATTTTTAGGTTTGTTCGAACCAGAAAAAATAGGTAAATATTTATAAATATTTATAAAGTTTTACCACAAAAAGCGTTCGAGCCAGAAAAAATGTGGTGTTTGAGAGAGAAAAAATGAGAGTAAGAAACAGCTGATCACTTCCCTTCCCAAAAATAAGTTAAATTTTCACCCAGACAAATTTCTTGTGGCTAAAAATTGATGACTGTCAAAATCGTAGGAAACGAGACTGGCGACTCACTTTTTGCATGCGAGGGAAATGAAATTTCCTGTCTGAACTATATCTGTCAAATACTTTCCATATAAATTAATTTTCAGCGTTGATTTTTTTTCACTTCCTATAAGGTTGTGTTGAGAAGGAGCAACATAACAAAAAGCTTGAAATCAAAACATATCTTGGTAAATGCTCATTTATTTACTTAAATAGCTGAGCTATTTATTGAAAAGGAATCGTAAAGCTGCGATTTCTTATTGAAAAGGAATCGTAAAGCTGAATGTTACCTGAATGGTTGTACGGTAGTCAACCAGATAATTATTTTTAAGATACTGATTTTCGAAGTGCGCAGTTTTAACATAAGGAATTCGAAGTGTTGCTAAATGAAAGTTGCTCCATTTTTTTTTTTCACAATTCCATCGAACATAACTCTTTGTTTGAACAAAAAAAATTTAGTGCACAACTTTTCTGGACTAACTAGCTGTTAAAAAACGTGAATTCCGTAACAGCGTATGCGAAATTTAAAATTTTTGCCTAGCATTATTTTTATCCTAAGCATTGTTTTAAAATGCATTTTAAATTAATCAAAGTTCAAGATAATTTATGAAGCTATAAAAATCAGGCAGAAAACTTTAAAATCGAACATTTACTTTTTAAGTTATTTCAATAATATTCTCGAAAATGCTTCACTCGCCTTGCATTCAGAATGTCTTAACCAAACGGTTATGCAACTATGGTGCGGTTTTAGCTCCTAAACTCTGCCATTGTTTATTTACTAAAATACGCCCAAATTTTTGACAGTCTTTAATTTTTACCTATTTTTCCGTTCTAGCCAGAATTGTGGTGATTCGAGTAGTCAGAGAAATTTTAGCTTTTACTCTCTCGAAAATCGAGATTTGACACTTTTCAATTTTTACCACAAAATCAGGTACGAACCAGAGGTCTGCATAAGTATAATCGTTAACTTACGAAACTGTTACCGAAGTCAATTTTATTGATTTGAATGCGTATACATAGCGTTTGCTTGTGTTACTGTTACCATCATTATAAGTTTCTCTTCTTACTCGTAACCAACTGTACGTAGATGAATGCGTCATGTGGACGGATAATATGCATGTATGCTGCGAGTACAACAAGTTGCGCGATTACTACGCATTTGATATTTTGTACTACGCAGTAATGCACTTTAACATGCGTAAGAATGTTTAGTGAGGATCAGTGAAAATTTAATGTGTGCAGGCGAGTGAGGTCTTTGTTTTCTAAATAAATTTATGTTATATTATAAAAACAGTTTTTGAAAACAAATATGAGCCATGTAAGATTATACATATGTACACAAAGTAAAATATTATATTAAAGTGAACATGTTTTATTTGCTTCTCCTTTATTATAACTTTTGATATTGTTGGCAATGTTGCCACTTTGTTACTTTGTTAATTTATTTATTATTTTTTTTTTTTTTAATTTGGTCCAGCATTGGTAAATATTTTTAAAATGTGATAAGTACAGTGAAATTCGACTTTTAAAGTGATTTATAAATTTATTCATAAAGTGTTTCTTTGTGAAGCTTGAGCTTTTTGCATATACTTATGTATATATGTATGTATATCAAAAATCTATATAAATCTTTGTTTAATATTTGTTAAGGGCATTCGGGAGATTTTCGAAAAATAAAAAGACATTTTTTTAAATTTTTTTTGAAGCTGCATTTCATCTTAGACCAAATTTTTTTTACATTATAACTATAAGTATAACTATTCAAGACTTATCTCTGAAATTTTGGTCCAAAAATATTTATCAATAAGTTAGAAAAGTGCAATGCCATGAACGACCTCGAAATTTGCGGTGAGCAAGATATCTGGAGACTGGACTGGTTCATCCGAAAAAAGAAAATTAACTTTTTTTCGGTTAAGCAAATAGTTAGGGGGCGTTTGATCAACCTATAAAACCTTTTTTTTTACTTTTTCACTCATTTTTTGAAACGAAAAAATCAGAAAAACTATGGAAAATAGCATGAAAAACATTGAATCGTTTTTGATAAAAAGTGATGTAATATAAGTACTTTTAAACGAAAAAGATTCCGGGTTTTTTATTCTATTTCCTATAGTTTTTGAGATATTTCGTTACAAAAAGCGTATGTGATTTATTTATGAATTATGTTTATTTATATATTTTGTTATTTCTTTTATATGGACTGAACTAACATTTTTGTTTTATCGTTGTGATTAATAAATTATTCTAAAAAAACTTTGGACTTTGTAAATGTAAATATATGGCAGTAGTTATAGTCATTTTTCTAGCAAAAAGTATTTTAAACACAATGATGGTAAAAAATTTATATAATCCCGGACATTTGTTTTATTTTAGTTTTCAGATAAATAAATAAAAAAGTTGCGCATTTAAATCTTCTGGCAACGCCTTGGTGCATAAATGAATTCTCTCTTCCTCACTTTCATCGAATAAATTAGCGCGTCATTCAGTTCGATTCATTACCTTCAGTTTTGTTGTGCGTACACATACACGAAGCTTATTCAACTTTTTTTACTTTACGCTATGGTACTCAAAGGAAATGTGTACTTGTAATTGGAGGAACAGAAAAGTGAACGAGTACTGAAACGAGTAAATTTTTGGTATCCGTGCAGACCTCTAGTACGAACAAACCTTTTATTGCGCTTAGAAATTCAAATCATATAATTTACAGAAGTTTTTAAAATTTCAAATCTCATATTTCACAAAATTTTTTTTTGTCCAAGCAAGATTATTATTTGTCGTTTTTGATTTTTATTTACTTCGACAATTTTCATTGAACTCCTAAGAAATTAATATGAAGTTACTGATTTTGAAGGACATGATTCGACAAGGCAACCCTATATATTCTATTTAGACTCTTCGATCTCAATTATTTGGCACAAATTTCAAGCTGTTATCTTCATTAATGAAAATTGACCCAAAAAACCGGTGAAAACCCATGTTTGGGACATATATATTTTACTTAGGCTTCTTCGGGTTTTATCATTTGGCATACATTTTGAGCTGTTATTTACTAGTTTTAATTAGAATAACAAAATTGGCTAAAATTCGGGCATGTTCGGCCATCGGGACAGGCTTTGGCAAGGCAACACTAGATATTCTATTTAGGCTCATCGAGCTCTATCATTTGGCATACATCTCATCCTGTAATCTTATACACTCGACTTTTCTACAGCCGGCTCTTGGACTATAGAGAATATTCTACCAGACTTGGGAGTAATCAATTACATTTGGTAATTAATTACATATGCAATTACAATTACTTGTAATTTTGTAATTGAAATTTTTCAATTACAATTACATGTTAATGTAATTGAAAGCTACGCATTTATAATTACTTATAATTGTAATTGAAATATTTTCGTCGGAAATTATTATAATCCAAAATATGTAATTGAAAAGCAAAGTAATTGAACGAAATTTGTAATGGATTACTTTTACTTGTAATTTCCAACTGTTTAAGTAATCAATTACAAGTTATAACTAATTAATACTAAACACAAATACGTATCCATACATCTACTATTATTAAACGAGCTTAAATTGTATGTTTATAAATATATGTATATACATATATATAAGTATATTTGTATATGGCTGAAGTTTATTTTGAAAACGGCAATATCGATTTTAACGAATCTTGGGGGTTCCGTGCATATGTAAACAAAATTTAGATTGGGCTAGGTTTTAAGTTTTTCAGTGGCGTGGCACATCCCTTAAATTTAATTTTTATAACGTGATATCTCGTAAACTATTGAACATACTATATTGTAATGAAATTTGGTAGACGGATGCAGATCATAAATATCTTTAATTGTACAAAAAAGGGGCGGAATTAGAAAAGTGCGCATGGCATTTTTTAATAATTGAAAATTTTTATACAATTTTTTTTTTCTTAAACCGCTCTAATATATATAAACATATTGTTGTTGGTATGTCTCTACCTCTACATTATAAGATGAGCCCACAAACCAAATCTTCTTAACGAATCGAATTTTAAATAATTTTATCGCTTGTAAGAAATTTTTTTCAAATATATTTAATAAATGTAATTGCAGAAAAATGTGTAATTAATTACATGTTTGTTCCAAATTACTTGGCAAAAGTAATGGATTACAAAAATCAAGAGGATTACATTTTCATGGATTACTAATCCAATTACAAAAGTAATTGGAATTAAATGTAATTGTAATTTTAAATTACATGTAATTTAAATTAATGTAATTGAAAAAAACTTCAATTACAATTAATTTTAATTGATTTTTTCAATTACAGGTAAGGATTACTTGTAATTGTAATTGAAAAAAATGTAATCCAAAAATTCCCAAGTCTGTATTCTACTTTTGCGTTTAAATGAACATTGTTTCCTAAAATAAATTAAATAACATTCTAAAATAAAAATTAAATGAAATTGTTAAATTTTTTTATTTTTTCGGAAAAAATTGAACCTAAACCCGAACCCGGACCCACTAAATTTAAATGCATTGAACCCAAACCCGTACCCGCACCTAAAATTTACAGGGTTCGAACGCCTGGTTTTAACGATAGCGACAGCATAGACTCTGAAGACAATCTGCGAAAAACGTCACACTACAGCTGAGTGATGCCGAAAACTTTGGACAAGAGAACAAGAGAAGGTATCTAATGAAGATGACGTGTCTTTTAATATTTTATTTTATAAATAACTATATATTGTCATGATATGTATCTCGCTAATGCTAAGCCACTCTCTAGTAAAGAGTTTATACAAACTTTTATATAGGGCCATTCAAAAAACATACACAAAGACTGAATGTCACAACCTAATAACTTCTCAAAGTTCTATCGGAAATATAATAGTTTCAAAAATCATTATATATAACTGATAATTCAAAGTCTGAAAAAAGATGTACATACATGTAATAGAGTAAGAGCCCAGAGCCGCCAGACGTTACTTATTTTCTGAGTAACAAAATGTGTGGGATAGGGTAGTGCTAGTATGTACTGTGAACGTATGCATACCCGTTAGCTTGGGCCGACGGCCGATTTACAGGTACAAAGTGCTGAAGGTACGTAAAATCATTACTTACTTTTCTTAAATTCTGAGTACTGATTTTTGTATATGTATTGAGAATAATGTTAAAATTTAATAATCAGCAGTAATTTCTACCAGACGCCTTAAAGCTCACAAAAAGTAGCCGAACTTAACTTATATTCTGAGTCTTGATTTTTTTATATGATACTCAGGGATGTATTTCAATACTTTTTGTAAACAGCCAGACCAATCGTAGGGGCCAAAAATCCACCAGACACAATTACCTCTCCAAAAATTGTACGAAGACATTTCATATTGAAATTTGTTGTATCAAATGTAATATGTACTGTACATATTTATACTTTGCTTATTCGAAATTAAAGTTGGGAAGCATTTTCTGTTTTCGCAACGGAAAACAATTTAAGCGCAATTCGTAAACAGCATTGAAATACTTCCCTGAGTATCATATAAAAAAATCAAGACTCAGAATATAAGTTAAATTCGGCTATTTTTGCGAAATTACGGACGACGGGAAGTGTCTGGCAGCTAATTTTTAACATTATTCTACAATACATATACAAAAATCAGCACTCAGAATTTAAGAAAATTAAGTAATGGTTTTACGTACCTTCAGCACCTGGTAGCTGTAAATTGGCCGTCGGCCCAGGCTAACGGGTATACATACGTTCACATTACAAACTAGTACTACACTATCCCACACATTTTGTTACTCAGAAACTAAGTAACGTCTGGCGACTCTGGGCTCTTGGACTATAAGCTTTGCCCACATAAAAAACGTCGTATGTCGAAGCAAGTGTATACATTGTGTAAAAAGAGCATATAAGGAGAACAAAAAATTCAAGCATGCACCATATTAAATATTTAATGTTATTTTTCTTTTTAATCTCATAAATATTTTAAGTTCAATACAGATCTTAGTTTTCTTTACTGCTTTAAGTAGTTTTTCAGTTCTCTATGTAACTTGATCTCTAAGGTGAAACAAAAAACTAGATCAGTTTCTAATTTCAAATAAAATTCCTATGTCATGAAATAAACAAAAATTTATTGATTTAAATATTTTACAAAGTCAAATTGCCTGCCATCACATTGTATAATAAAATGTGTATAGTAGAAATAGAACTTACTTACTTACTTAGATGGCCATAACAACCCGTTGTCAGCTTACGGCGACCTCATTAGCTCTCGCCAGGCGCCTCTGTTTTGCGCGCGCCTTCTCCAATCGTTAATGCCAAGCGCGGTTAGGGCTTCCTCAGCTTGGTCTATCCACCGGAGGCATGGTCTCCCTCTTCGTCGTTGACCGGGGACCTTCCCTTCGAATACCTTTTTCGCTGGAGCTTCTTTATCCATACGATGGACATGACCCAGCCAGCGTAGTCGCTGTATTGTTATACGCTTAACTAGTCAATGTCGGCGTAGAGCTCATACAGCTTGTGGTTCATTCGAATGCGATAGTCGTCGCCAACTCGAACAGGACCAAAGATTTTGCGGAGAACTTTCCTCTCGAACACCCCAAGAGCGGCTGTGTCTGTTGTCGAAACCACCCATGCCTCAGCGCCATAAAGAAGCACAGGTAGAATGAGCGTCTTGTAGAGTGTTAGCTTTGTCGATCGACAGAGAGCTCTGCAACGTAATTGCTTACTGAGACCGTAGTAGCACCTATTAGCAATTGTTATTTTCCGCTTAATCTCCAGACTGACATCATTGTTGCTGGTTACGGCAGTGCCAAGGTAAATGAATTCCTTGACAACTTCTAATTTACAGTTGCCCGCTGTAACATGAGAGTCTAGATCCCGTGATCTCTTGTTGTTGTTAGTAGACATCATGTATTTCGTCTTGTGCTCGTTTACCGTCAAACCCACTTTGGCTGATTCCTTTTCAATAGCAGTGAAAGCAGCAGTAACATCTCTCTTACTCCGACCGATAATATCAATATCATCAGCGTACGCAAGGAGCTGAACACCTTTGAAGAAAATGGTGCCATTATGATGCACACCGGCTTTTCGTACGATCCCCTCCATAATGAAATTGAAGAGATCGCACGAGAGCGGGTCGCCTTGTCTGAAACCTCGCTCGGTATTAAAAGTTCCGGAGAGGTCATTCCCTACCTTGACGGAGCTACACGTATTGCTCAACGTCATCCTGCATAGCCTTATCAACTTTGCAGGTATACCGAACTCAGACATTGTTGCGTATAGGCAATCCCGCACTGGGCTATCGAACGCAGCTTTATAATCGACGAAGAGATGGTGAGTGTCGATTTGATATTCATGGGTTTTCTCCAGGATTTGGCGTAGTGTAAAAATCTGGTCTATGGTGGACTTACCAGGTCTAAAGCCACACTGATAGGATCCGATCAGCGTTTCTGTATACGGCTTAAATCTTTCGCACAATACACTCGAGAGGATCTTATATGCGATGGAAATAAGTTGGCGCAGATTGTTGGGTCTCCTTTCTTTATTACAGGACAAAGCACGCTGAGATTCCAATCGTCGGGCATGCTTTCCGCTAGCCATATTTTGCTGATGAGTTGATGCATGCACCTTATCAATTCCTTCGCCACCAGCTTTAAACAACTCAGCTGGCAGGCCGTCAGTACCCGCTGCTTTGTTGTTTTTGATTTTGTGGATAGCAACTCGAACCTCTTCATGGCTAGGTGATGGTACTTCCACTGCGTTATCATCGATTGGTGGTATCGTACTGTATTCTCTCTGGACGGAATTGGTGGAATCATCGCCCGTATGCAAGTTCGAGAAATGCTGCTTCCATAACCTCAGTACACTCTGTGTATCTGTAACCAGATTTCCATTTTCGTCTCTACAAGTGGATGCTCCGGGCTTGAAACCTTGAGTTAGACGCTTAACTTGTTGATAGAATTTTCGTGCATCCTTCTTGCCATGGTACACCTCAAGTTCCTCACGCTCACGCTTTTCCTGCTCCCTTTTTTTACGTCTGAAAATGCGCCTCTCTTCCTTCCTCTTTTCGTGGTAGTTTTCTCGCACGGCTTGCGTTGCGGCTGACTGCAGCGTCTTCTTGTATGCGGCGTTTTTTCAGCAGTCGCATCGCGACACTCCTGGTCATACCATTGGTTTCGAGGTTGTGGGCGTCGAAAACCAATGACTTCCTCGGCAGCAGCGCGCATGGAGTGGGAGATGTGTGTCCACCGGTGTCGTCGGTTCCAGAGGTTGGTTGGTTGAGCTTAACCGAGAGTTGAGCGGAGTACGCCTCGGCAGTCCGTTGTGATTGCAGCTTGGCAACGTCCAGCTTTCGTTGCATGCCCGTGCGTACATTCATCGAATTGCATAGCCGCATACGGATCTTAGCTGCAACAAGATAGTGGTCGGAGTCAGTGTTGACCCCCCGAAATGTACGCACATCCAGAACGCTTGAAGCGTGCCTTCCGTCGATCACAACATGATCAATTTGGTTTTTTTCGTTTTTTGATCCGGGGATAGCCAGGTGGCCTTGTGAATGTCGAGGTGTTGAAATCTGGTACTACTAACTACCATGTTTCGCGCCGCGGCGAAGTCGATCAGTCTCAGACCGTTGTTTGAAGTGGTCTCGTGGAGACTGAACTGACCGACTGTAGCGCCAAAGATGCCTTCTCTTCCGACCTTCGCGTTAAAATCGCCGAGGACTATTTTTACATCGTGGGTCGGACAACGGTCATACACGTCCTCTAGACTCGCGTAGAAATCATCCTTGGTGGCATCGTCCTTTTCCTCCGTCGGGGCGTGCGCGCAAATTAGGCTTATGTTGAAGAATTTTGCCTTTATACGGATCGTAGCCAACCTTTCGTTTATTGGCGTGAACCGGGAAACTAGGTGGCGTAATTTTCGACTTACAACGAATCCGCAACCAAATTCGCGCCTCTCCGCATGGCCGCTGTAGTAGATATCACAGTTCGTCCGTTTAGAGCAGCCTTGTCCTTTCCATCGCATCTCCTGGATGGCGGTGATGTCATCCTTTATTTTACGAGGGCTTCCGCCAGTTGGATAGTTGCACCTTCCCTATGGAGGGTCCAGGTGCATATCTGTAAATCATCGTCCGTTTTTCGTTTGCAGTGGTCGTCATCGTAGTGGGGGCTATTATCCGAGGCTGATTTGGTTTTCATTGGAAATGATGATAATGTGTGGTGGGACCCAAACCCTACGCACACATTCCAAATTTTAAGTCTCATCCAGAGTTTTTGTCTCGTGGGGTAAAGCCAAGTATCGTGTCACTAACTGTTATAAATAATGACTTGATATTTCATCATTTCGATTCTATTGAGCTTCGGGGGTTAATTTCGCGGAGCCTTTTTACTTCGTCGATGAAGTTTTTCCGAAGTCAGATATCCATGAGTTTATGTGGAGCGAACTTTCTACTGTTATGTGGGTCTATTTGATGTAAACTGTCTTAAGTCGAAGAGAAGCCACTAGCAAGTAATGATCAGAACCAATGTCGGCGATTTTCCTGGCTCTCACGTCAAAAAAGCTTTTTTCCAAGGTCTCTTTAAACAGAAATGGTCTGAAACAATATTCCTCTAATCATAAGATTTGTGTCCTATCAGAACTGGGATAAAAGCTTACCCGCAAATTTCTGGTGCCGACGCCATGTTGACCCATAAAAATCAGTTATAAGTTCTCTTTTAATTGGTATTTAAATGTTCTATTGTTAACGTATCAAATATAAAAGAGAAGTGGGGACACTTGATCACCGTCCGACAAAATATTGTTTTAGGCCATACCCATGAGAAAATGCTGTATATATTATTAGTAGGGTTCAAAACAAAATTCACGTGTCTGGCCGATTTTATCTTAGACCAAAATTTTTTTCACATAATTAAAGTATAACTATTCAAGATTTATTTCTGAAATTTTGGTCCAAAAATATTCGTCAATAAGTTAGAAAAGTGCAATGCCGTGAACGACCTCAAAATTTGCGGTGAGCAAGATATCTTGAGACTGTTCATCCGAAAACTAATTTTTTTCGGTTAAGCAAATAGTTAAGGGGCGATTAAACAAATAAACGAATTCTTTCCATTTTGATAGAAAATTGACTATCATTATGTTTTATTAAAATCAGTTCAGTGTATTTTGCGCCAAAGCGTTACAATTATTTAAATCACTTTCATGTAAGCAATTTTATATAAATAGTATAGATATGATAAATATGTAGTTTGAACATTTTGTACAGCCTTTGAAAGTTCATCGTTTGACGGTGTCAGATATATGCTGGTGATACTTCCTCATCACATGGGCATTGACAACCTAGATAAACAAAATTAAATAAAGAAAACAGTTCCATCGTATATAAATTGTGCATACCGTTTATCCAACTAAAGCTGCCTAATTTTTGTTCACAGTTTGGGCAGTTCAAACATCCTTGTGTATTGTTTATCACTTGCTTCATCCAAGCAATTGGCTCCACAAACAATATTCTCTTACATTCCACATTTAGCGCCGAGTCTCGGCATCACCTTTAATAACAGCATCTATTGAAAATAAAAGATTTATTATTTAATTTATAAATTTAAATTTATCCAAATGGAACTTCCCACTCGGCATGAAACGTTTCTGAAACTTTCAGAAATCTTTCATATGAAACCTTACATCTTTCAGAAACGTTTCTGAAAGGTTTCATTTTCACTTCAGAAAGCTTTATGCAACGTTTCAATGTCCGCTCTTTTGCTTTCATTTGAAACGTTGCATAAACCTATCTACAGGGGGGAAATGAAAAAAAAAATTGTGTCTTGGGGAAAAATTTTTTATCATTGATTGTTTTTTTCCACGTCTTTGCGGTGCAGCGCGCCACATAATGCATATTTTTATATGATTTTTATCACCCACACTTCCCCGTTAATATTTTTGTTGACTTATTTTAAATGAATTTATTTTTGTGACGTTTATTTATTTATATTGTCAGTCGTCCATTCATATACACAGAGTTCATATTTATTCATATTTGGACACAATATCAAAGCATAGAGTCACCCATAGTTCACATAGTTCATCACTATGTTTCCACATTTGATGTCATATACTTATATACAATTATGAAAACAAAAAAGTAATATCGAATCATAAAAACTTATTTTGATTTTATTAGAAAAATTCAATGTTTACCTGCGCTGCCACATTTGGTAGATTTCCCCAAATTTGGTAGAAAATTTTTGGTTTGGTAGAAAGGAAGATTTTTTTCATTTTGGTTGATTATTCTTTGACAATTAAGTGAACCGATATAAATTAATGTTCCTTCAGATTTGAAAAGTTGCTTTACGTTATTAAGCTTGTTTTTGAATGCTTTTGTGTGAACTGTGTTTTATTTTAAGAAAAAACAGATTTATAATACAAAGCTGACGCTTACTTGGGAAACCGAGACCTCAAATATACCATAAATATTGGAAGGCGACAGAATTCTGATCATTTCTGATCAGTAGAAAAGGAATCATTAAAAGAGTTTATTTTGAATTTGGAGACATTGCCGAAGTTGTGGGACTCGTTGGCAAAATCTTAACAGTGATAAGATTAAAAAACGGGTGCATATCAAAAATAATTTTCAAAATCTTCCATTTCTTTATTTTGTTTAATAAATTTAAATGGGTGTATTTTTCTCGATCTCCATACCACAGGATTCTATTTTCAGTTTCCAAGGTGGATAAGAAATATTTATATAGGGAATAGATTGAACGGAATAATCTTCCGCTAGGTTGAGAGAAGTAAGGATTGCAGAAGGCAAACGTGGTCTTCTTTTGGTTACCTGAATTTGTTTAATATCTTTATCAATAACTGAGTTGAATGAAAAATACAGTTTAGGAATCAGTAGTGTTTTAATTTCGTAGATTCTTTCTTCAATTGAAGGCAGGCCGAACTCGGCTAGTAAGTGTATTACAGGTGTTGTCCGATAAGCATAAATGCTGGATCGAATAGCTTGGTGGTATTGTGATTTAAAAATATTGACTGAGGATTTTGGACAATTTTCGTAAATAAAAAGACCATAGTCAATTTTGCTAAGGATTAAAACGCTTGTTAGATATATTAGAGTGTTAATGTGAACGTAACTCCTGGAGAGATAGTTAATTAAATTTACTCTAGTTGATAAAGATTTTTTTAATTCCAAACAGTGATCTTTCCAATTGTGTCTACTTGTAAAAAGTAAACCAAGAATTTTTAATTTCTTAACATTTTGTAATTCAAAAGTGTTAATATTAATTTTTAAATCAAAAGAATTGCAGTTATATTTTCTGCACACATGAAATTTTTTACATTTTTCGAGTGATAATTTTGCGCCAGATATTTCTGATATATTTCACATAATTTGCGGCATCTTGAAGGTGATGAAAAAAGTTTTGGATGAATTCGATGCAATGGGATTTCAAAATTGCATTGGAATTCTATCAAAAATGGCTAAAAAAAGGAGGTTCCATTGCAACAAATTTATAGCAAAATAAAAACAACGAACAATTTTTTTCAATTACCAAAAATAAATAATACAAATAATGTTATATTGAGCATTGTAATTTAGTGCAAGCGGTAAACTGTATGACACAATGAAATCTTACACAAACGATTATTTACTTTATAATTGTGACATAATTGTTAAATACATAAGTAAAACTGCAATTTTTAAAAAATTCGGCACTTCATGATTCAGTCGTATAACCACTCTTTCGTCTCTAATTTTTTTTCTATTTATTTAACAACAACTTGCATAATTACATTCTTGAAAAAGATTTTTTGTTTATATATCTTACTTACTTACTTGGGTGGTCATAACAACCCGTTACCGGGTTACGACCGACCTCAAAAGCTCTCTCCTCCAGGCGCCTCTGCTTTGCGCACGCCTTCTCCAATCATTCACACCAAGCGTGGATAGGGTTTCCTCGGCTTGGTCTTTCCATCGGAGGCATGGTCTTCCTCTTCGTCGTCGCCCAGCGGCTTCCGCATCAAACACCTTTTTCGCCGGAGCTTCTTCGTCCATACGCACAACATGTCCCAGCCAGCGCAGACGTTGGATAGTGATGCGCTTGACTATGTCAATGTCAGCGTAGAGCTCGTACAGTTCGTGGTTCATTCGAATACGGTAGTTGTCGCCGACGTGAACAGGACCGAAGATTTTGCGAAGAATTTTTCTCTCAAACACCCCAAGCGTGGCTGCATCAGTCTGCGACACAACGCATGCTGCTGCGCCGTAAAGTAGCACGGGTAAGATGAGCGTCTTGTAGAGTGTCAGTTTTGTCGGGTGAGAGAGGTCTCTACTAATCAATTGCTTACTGAGACCATATTAACACCTATTAGCAAGAGTTAGTCTTCGCTTTATCTCCAGGCTGACATCGTTTTGAGTGTTCACGGCGGTGCCAAGATAGGTGAATTCCTTGACAACTTCGAAAGTATAGTTGTTCGCAGTAACAAAGGATCCAATACGCCGCGTCTCCCTGTTTGTGGACAGCATATACTTTGTTTTGCCCTCGTTCACCGTCAAACCCACTTTCGCTGACTCTTTTTCGATAGCAGAGAACGCAGCAGTAACATCTCGCTTACAACGTCCAATGATATCAATATCATCGGCATATGCAAGGAGCTGGACACTTTTGTAGAAAATAGTGCCATTACGATGTACACTGGCTCTTCGCAACACCCCTTCCATCACAAAGTTGAAGAGGTTGCAGGATAGTGGATCGCTCTGTCTGAAACCTCGTTCGGTATCAAATGGTTCGGAGAGGTCCCTTCCTATTCTGACGGAGCTGGCTGTGTTGCTCAACGTCATTCTGCAAAGCCGCACCAGCTTCGCAGGTATACCGAACTCAGACATGGTGGCATACAGCCCGTATCGGGCTATCGAAAGCAGCTTTAAAATCGATAAAGAGATGATGGGTATCGATCTGTTTTTCGTGGGTTTTTTCCAGGATTTGACGTAGTGTGAAGATCTGGTCTATGGTGGACTTACCAGGTCTAAAGCCGCACTGATAAGGCCCAATCAGTGTGTTGGCAAACGGCTTAAGTCTTTCACACAGTACAGTCGACAGGACCTTGTAAGAGATGGCAAGAAGACTGATTCCCCGGTAGTTAGCGCAGATTGTCGGGTCACCTTTCTTCAGTACAGGACAAAGGACACTGAGATTCCAATCGTCGGGCATGCTTTCAACTAGCCATATTTTGCAGATGAGTTGATGCATACACCCTATCAGCTCATCACCGCCGGTCTTGAACAATTCAGCAGGTAGGCCATCGGCACCAGCCGCTTTGTTGTTCTTAAGTCGTTGGATCACAACTCGTACCGCGTCATGGCTAGGTGGTGGTACGTCCACACCATCGTCGTTCATTGGTGGCATCGGGTTAATTTCTCCAAAGGCGGGATTGGTGGAGTCATCGCCAGCAAGCAGCTTGGAAATGTGTTCCCTCCATAATCTCAGTGTACCCTGCGTATCCGTAATCAGATTTCCATGTTCATCTTTACAGGTAGATGCTCCGGGCTTGAAACCTTGGGTCAGACGCTTGACTTGTTGGAAAAATTTTCGAGCATCATTCCTGCCCCGTAACAGTTCGAGTTTCTCACGCTCGTGCCTTTTCTGCTCCCGTTTCTTGCGTCTGAAAAGGCGCCTCTCTTCCTTTCTCTTTTCCCGGTAGTTATCGTGCATTGCTCGAGTTGCGGCTGACTGCAGGGTTCTTTTGTAGGCGGCGATTTTCACTGCAGTAGCCTCGCGACACTCCTGGTCATACCATTGATTTCGCGGTGGGAAACCAATGACTTCCTGAGCGGCAGAGCGCATGAAGCGGGATATATGCGCCCTAAGTCCACCGGCATCATCGGGTAGAGAGTCAGGTTGAAGGAGCAGTTCTGAGAGGCGAGCGGAATAGGCTTCGGCCGTCCGATGTGATTGCAGCTTAGCGACGTCCAGCTTTCGTTGCGTACCAGAGCGTACATCCTTTGCATTGTACAGCCGCATGCGTATCTTGGCTGCAACAAGATAATGATCGGAGTCAATATTGACTCCCCGGAACGTACATCTAGCACGCTGGAAGCATACCTTTCGTCGATTACAACATGATCGATTTGGTTGCGTGTTTTCTGATCAGGGGACAGCCAGGTGGCCTTGTGGATATCGAGGTGTTGAAATCTGGTGCTAATATACTTACAACCATGTTTCGCGCCGCGGCAAAGTCGATCAGCGGCAGACCGTTGTTTGAGGTGGTCTCGTGAAGGCTGAACTGACCGACAGTGGGGCCAAATATACCTTCTCTTCCGACTTTTCCGTTGAAATCCCCGAGTACAATTTTAACGTCGTGGGCCGGGCAGCGGTCGTATAATTCCTCGAGTCTCGCATAGAAGGCATCTTTGACAGCATCGTCCTTTTCCTCCGTCGGGGCATGCGCGCAAATCAAGCTGATGTTAAAAAATCGAGCCTTGACGCGGATCGTAGCCAACCTTTTGCTCACAGGTGTAAACCTGGAGATATGGTGGCGAAGTCTCTTGCTTACTACGAATCCGCATCCCAATTCGCGCCTCTCCGCATGGCAGCTGTAGTAGATCGCAACTTGCTTGGTTAGAGCAACCTTGTCCTATCCATCTTATTTCCTGGTGATGTCAGCCTTAATTTTTCCGAGGGCATCCGCCAGTTCGATAGAGGCACCTTCCCTATTGAGGGTCCGGATATTCCATGTGCATATCCTTAAATCATAGTCCTTTTTTCGTTTGCAGTGGTCGTCAACGTTGAGGGGTTCTGTATCCGAGGCTTTCTTAGTCTTCATTGGAATGTTTTTTTTTACGTGGCGGGTACCAAACCCTGCGCACAACCAAGTTTACTTCCAGGGAGGATACGCTGCACACATTCGCTCACTATCTCAGCGGATGCGGAGATAGCTACCCAGATGGAGCCGCGGGAAGGCTGTGTGTCAACTTGCTAATGGTTGGCTCAGAGACCGCTCTGGCAATCCCCAGGTGGAAAGCAGTCAGAAACTTTACACTGATCAACCAAAAGCCAATCCATCCAAGTAAGAGTTAAGTAACCTTATAAAGGTAATACTGCAAGAGAAATTGTATTGATTGAAAAAAGTAAATCTATTGTCCACGACATAGTCAAGAGGTTCCGTGATGAGTTTAGATTGGCCAATAAAAGCAGAAAAGATCATGGCAAGATATTAAATGAGCGAAATGAGCGTACGATATTGAAAGAAATCAAAGAAGATCGTTTCAGAACAGCACAAGAACTTATAACTTTTTTAAGAAATCGCTCTGAAAAATATGTTTGCCTGAATATTATTCAGGCTTGTAAGTGGTTTTATTCATGCATTTCTCCCATAATAATGGCACTGGTGTAATGTATGGCGAATAATATTCAGGCAAACATATTTTCCATTGCGATTTCTTAAAGAAATTATAATAGGCTGAGAGCCGGCTGTAGAAAAGTCGAGTGTATAAGATTACAGGATGAGATGTATGCCAAATGATAGAGCTTAATGAGCCTAAATAGAATATCTAGGATTGCCTTGCCAAAGCCTGTCCCAATGGCCGAAAATGCCCGAATTTTAGCCAATTTTATTGTTCTAATTAAAACTGTAGTACATAACAGCTCGAAATGAATGCCAAATGATAGGACTCGAAGAGGCCTAATTATAATACCTGGAATTGCATTGTTAAATCCTGTCCCAAACATGGGTTTTCACCGGTTTTTTGGATCAATTTTCATTAATGAAGATAGCAGCTTAAAATTCGTACCAAATGATAGATATCGAAGAGCCTAAATAGAATATATAGGGTTGCCTTGTCGAATCATGTCCTAAACATTATTTGACACCCGTTTTTGGGGTCAACTTTTCTTAAATGAGTGGCAACTCATGTTTGGGACAGGATTCTACAAGGCAACCCTATATATTCTATTAAGGCTCTTCGATATCTATCATTTGACACAAATTTCAAGCTGTTATCTTCATTAATGAAAATTGACCCAAAAAACCGGTGAAAACCAATGTTTGGGACAGGATTCAACAATGCAATTCCAGGTATTATAATTAGGCCTCTTCGAGTCCTATCATTTGGCATTCATTTCGAGCTGTTATGTACTACAGTTTTAATTAGAACAATAAAATTGGCTAAAATTCGGGCATTTTCGGCCATCGGGACAGGCTTTGGCAAGGCAACCCTAGATATTCTATTTAGGGTCGTCGAGCTCTATCATTTGGCATGCATCCCATCCTGTAATCTTATACACTCGACTTTTCTACAGCCGGCTATCGGACTATAAGTTTTTGCGCTGTTTTTAATGGTTTCATCTTTGATTTCTTTCAATAACGAACGCTATTTTTGCTCATTCAATATCTTGCCTTGACCTTCTCTGCTTTTATTGGCTGACCTAAGCTCATCACGGAACATCGTGGACAATATATTTACTTTTTCCAATCAGTACGACAATTTCTCCTGCCGTTTTACCTTTATAAGATCACTTAACTACTAATTGCCTAATTTTTGCAGTAGATTGCTTTCCATTTAGAGTCATTTTTAATATATTTTAAATTATTAAACAGTGGTTTTTCTCTAAATGCAATTTACGACTGAATATGACAAAAAAATGTAGTTCTAAAATGCCTTTCTGCAAAATAACGATGCATTTAGCATTCCCATTGTGCTTTGTCCGATTATTCGTTGCGCGCAGGATATTGAACTGTTTTTGTTTTTTTGTTTAAGCTTACAGTTATAATTAAAAATGTTGATGTTTTTTTATTGTTCAGAGGGATAATAATATGATGTATAAATAAATGCGAAAAAACAAAATATTTTGCATGTTTGTTCTAAAGTTTAGAGCACATTTATATACAACAAAGTCTTGTCCGATTATTCGATGGAGCCACTGCATATTAATCCTACACGCGAAATAAAACAATATACTTTTTTTTAATTTTTTTATTTATAAGTTTATTTATTTAAATAAATTGCTACTATAGTAACAGTTCCAGTTCAAATTTTGTTTCAGAATTTATGAAGCGCAACAGAGTCAGAAAAGAGTGATGGTGTCAGCGTGTTTGTTACTCTTTTGGAGTTCAGAATTTATGAAACATAAGGGAGTCGGAAAAGAGTCAGAATATATGCGTCGCTAGCAACTAGCTAGTAGTTTTAGGCTCACTTTTTATCGAAAATATGAATCACTTCAGACTCACAAAATCTGAACGCTCAGAACATTTTTTAAAGGGAAGTGACACTATTATATTGCACAGTGTGGCCAATAATAAGTGTCAGTAAATTTCACTGTTCTGAAAAAATTTGAAAATCTGAATTTTTTTATAATCTAAGGATGCATTGCTTTTCAAAATTTAATTGTACACAATTAAAGTACATATAAAAAATATTCTTTATATCAAACTCAGAAGCGCCATGAAAGGTAAACGTGACTTATTTATAATTTTTTTTAAAAAAATAATATAGATTGTGACATCATTAAAACACTAAAACCACTCGGAACAGCATAAAAATTCATACATAAGACAATAAAACGATATAAGAAAACGGCAGGCTCGAAGATTAAAAAAAAATTTGACGCAGTCGGACTGTGCGAACATATGACGTCGTAAAACAAGTGAGAGGACGATATCCTGCTCAATCAGCCTGTTCTGTAGCAAAGGATATGAAAATATTCAAAACTTCCAAGCAGCTTCTTATCAGGAATGATCTAAGACTCAAGGCCTATAAAAGCTAACGCCTTCATGGGCTAACAAATAAGCAAAAACAATTACCTGTTAAAAAAAGTAAGGAGCTACTTGACTGGCACGGTGGAGATGAAATAATCTTTTCGAATGAAAAACTGTTCTTCCTGGAAGACAGCCACAACCAGCAGAATAACCGTGTGTACGATTAGAATTTGGTGCGTGCCGCCTGTAAATCGTTTTTGAAACGTTTACGTCTTGTAAGCAAAGAAAAGGGTGATACAGGGTGTTTTTTTTAGAGGTATAGAGCTTCGAATTGAAATAAAACACAAGAAAATTGTTTTATTCTACAGGTCGAATTTTGAACCACTTTTTCGAGCATATGGGGCCGTATGTCGGCAATAACGCCACGAATGTTGGCTTCCAAGTCCCCTAACGTTTCTGGTTTGTTGGCGTAGACGAGCGACTTCACATATCCCCAAAGAAAATAATCCAATGGTGTCAAATCACACGATCTTGGTGGCCAATTGTCAGGTCCATTCCGCGAAATTATGCGCTCATCGAATGTTTCCTTCAATAAATTGATTGTGACGTGCGCTGTGTGGCGTGTAGCGCCGTCTTGTTGGAACCACAACTCATCCACATTCATGTCATCCAATTCGGGAACAAAATAGTCGGTTATCATGGCTCTATACCGGTCTCCATTAACGGTAACTGACTCTCCAGCATTATTTCGGAAGAAGTATGGCCCAATGACTCCACCAGCCCATAGAGCACACCAAACAGTCAGTTTTTGTGGATGTAATGGCGTCTCAAGGGTCTCATGTGGATTCTCTTCACTCCAAATGCGGCAATTTTGCTTGTTGACGTAGCCATTCAACCAAAAATGAGCCTCATCACTGAACAAAATTTTGCGATGAAAATCAGCATCGAGATCAATCTCATTTTCGGCCCATACACCAAAATCACGACGCATTGCATGGTCTCGCGGCTTTAATTCTTGCACAAGCTGGATCTTGTAAGGTCGCAAGCCAAGATCTTTGCGCAAAATCTTCCATAAAGTTGATGGACAAAGCTCCAATTGCTGTGCACGGTGGCGAATCGATTCATTCGGGTCCTCTTCAACATTTTGCTCTACAGCGGCAATTGTTTCTTCGGTGCGCACTGTTCGACGTCTCTGCGGATGCGTATTATCACATAGAGTATACGTAGTGCGAAAGCGACCCATGGTTAACCGAATTAATTGTTCTGATGGACGACTATGTCGACCATAAAATGGACGGAGCTTGCGGTAAACTTCGCGAACTGAACCATTATTTTCGAAATAAATTTGCACGATTTGCAAGCTTTGTTCTTTTGTCAACCTGTTCATGATGAAATGGCAAACCAAACTGAACATAAATGACATTAGAGTTGCCAGATTTGACCATAAAATGCCAGTTTTATCTCTATTCGAAAAACAAACCTCTAAAAAAAACACCCTTTAGTTTCAAACTTCGTCATTAATTTAAGAAATTTTGGAATGTTGTTAAACGTTTGGAATAAATAAAATATTGTAGACGACTTTGATTTTTATAACACTTTGTTTTACGGACAGTTATTATTGGCCACACTGTACACAACTGTACTTATCGTTTTGTTAAAAAAATGTTTGACTCAAAAAAAATTTTTTTCTTATCCGAGTATAGCGTACCCCCGAGCACTTAACGTTTGTTACTTTATTAATTTTTTTACTCGAAAACTAGAAGTCTTAGAGAAAAAATGGATGGTTTGTTATTTATACACTATTTGATGTAAAAGCTATTTAAACAAAAAAGCCAACGATATTTTTTCTGAAGGCTAACTAGGTTTCGATTAAAAAATTATTAAAAATTGCTCGGTGGTAAGCCGCTATAATGGGCTGCTACTAAACATTTTTAAGTCCAAATTTAAATCAAGTTTTTCCATACACTTAAAATTAGAAAAAACAAATAAAAGAATTGAATATATGGAGAAAAAAATTACTTAAATTTTACTGCCACACAGATGAGCTTTACAAAGTTTTGTTCTTTGAGGATATGTTATGAGGAATATTTTTGCTAAAGCCGCATGAAAATATTCTCAGTCGCTTGTCCCGTATGTAATTTTTTTTAGAAAATTTGATAAACAGGAAAAAACGGTGGTCTCTCTGTGAGTAGAGCTTTAGTGTTTCTTGTGTAACAGCTCAAATCCTTTGTTGTTTTCACAGCATTCACCTTAATACACTATAACTTGAAATTGTCAATGCCACTACATGAATTTTCATTAAAAAATAAATGAAAAAAAAAATAAAATCTTATTTTTGGTCCAAAAATTTTCAAATTATTTATAAGCAAGTAATTACAATATTTTGCATCAATAATTAGTCACTCTTACTAACAGTGCATGTATTTCCTTAAAAAAAAATATAAAAAAATTTAATTTTGATAATTTTTGGACAATGACAATTTCAAATTATAATGTGTTAAGGACTAGGACTATTTTTTTCTTTATTTTTTTAAATGAGGATATGCTCGAATATGAATAAATTTTCGAAAATCAAGTGTTCTTGAAGTATTCTAGAATATGCCATTTATTTGAACATGTCTAGTGAGCAATCATACTAGAATTTGGTTTAAGAGCTTTGCTTATGCAGAGCTATTTCTGGATCAAAATCCGACTGGATTGTACTAGTGAGTGTGTCACCGCCCTGAATTTTAAGACTTATTACGGTATATATCGCAAACTATACAAGCTATTGTGCTAAAAGTTGGTATGCGGATGTCGGATCACGAAATAATTGAACCAAAAGTAAGCGGAATTGAAAAAGTGGGCGTAGCATATTTTAAATTTTTCATTTCTATTTGATTTTTTCGACATTTTCCATATTCTTTTGAATTTTTCAACCTTTTAAATTTTTCCAATACAGTAATCCCCGCTTATAAGCATTTCTGAAAATTCTTGATTTTTGGTGCATATAAGCGTGAAATGCATTTAGAGAAACTCGGTTATATGCATGAAAAGTGCATATATAAAAATTCGGTTATCTGCACCAGATATGCTTATATAGAATCGTAATGCCAACTATTTAGAACCTTACAAAAATATTTTTAAAGGCAAAAAATTGTAAAAATAAATATATGGAGAAATATGGAGGGAATAGATTTCTTAAACGCTTCAATTGTCTTTCCTGTTTCAACAAAGCAGATTTGTTTCCTTATTAAGCTTTGACGATAATATGCTTTGAATGCATGAATCATTCCGGCATCTAAAGATTGTAAAATTGAAGTCGTATAGGGCGGCAAGTACTGAACATTAACGATTTTAAGTTTGTAATTTTATGAGACTCACCATTATCCACAAAAAGTATGACTTTTCGATTTTTTCGCACCATTTTTTCATCAAAACCATTCATTATTATTACATTATTTTTACTTTTATTCCTTTATGCTTCTGCCATCGGAATAGCCAGCCCGGACTTGGACTGAAGTCACTTTTTATTTAACAGCGAACTGTTTTACATTCTCCAATATCATATTGTGGTCTTTTGACCTTTGTATTTGATCGAACTACATTGACATTGTTTCCACTGCTCTTGATTTGCCTTTTTCGGGCCAAATTAAATGCTTTGCTTCATTGTAAAATGCGATCTATGTTTCGTATAATCCGATTGTGTATTGTGCACCCATATTTCTTGCAACTTTCAATTTTCACTCTCTCGAATGATTAATAACTTCTGTTTAAGTGACAAAGTTGTTCTTTTTCGTGAATTTGTACTCATTTTGCTTTTTAATTTCAATTCGTACATTTGACAATTCAAAAAGTATGACACGATTGTTTGGTACTAATATTGGTTTTGCCATTGAAAAAACAAAATTTTTTTTCCTGTCGCCTTAAAAACAGAACTGTTCTGCTAAAAACAGAACGGATGGTCACCGTAACTATAGGTAACAAGACTATAACTAACGTATTTAATCAAACTTTAAAATTGATTTTCAATAGATAAATGAAATCTTCATTATTGTATTTTAATATGATTTTTTTTTAAATTCATTTTAAAAAATGCAATATGTGTAAAGCTTACTGCTTGGAAAGCAAATACTTCAAAATGTTCAATGATTTTGATTAGTTTTTAGATTTAAATATTGCTAAAATATTAGTGTATATTTAAAGATTGCAAGATCTGCATGCGTACTCCTGCTGCTTCCAATTTATCAGATACACTAAGGTAGTCTTGCTGTTCATTATTTTCGACTGAATTTCTTCTTCTGTGTGAGAATTGAAGTGAATGCAAATATTATGAAGGGCAACGCAGGCATTTTTTACTTTTTCTGGTGAATAATGCTTATGGCATTCTCCGAGTAGACTTCTAAATCTATTTTTCAACACTCCAATCGATATTTCAACAATATTCCTCGCTTCTGTATAAATTGTATTATATTTTGCTTGAGCGCTCCATTCAGTTGTATGTTACAGTGGATAACCAGCATCTCCTAACACTTTTTTATATACTTTTTGTATGCACTCATATATATGTAGATATAGTTACCTAACAACCAACTGTCCTTGTCACCATTGTTGTGTTTCTCCTGCATTAATTATCTCAAGTCACTTGTATTCCAAATTAAGAAATCATGAGAGGAGCCAGGATGACGTATGTATGTCAAGATATAAAATTTTCATTTGGTGAAATAGGATTTGTTAACTTAAATAGGTATTTAAAATAAGTATAATAATTACAATCATTACACTTAAGCTATAATATCCTTTACTATTCAAGAACAAATTTTAAACTGACGGACTTACAGCAATTATCCTAAGGTGGGTTCCATCAATGCAACCAAAAACGCCTGCAATACCTAATTTCTCAAAAAAATTGGCTTTGGTCTGTACCTTCTCTTATTCCGAAACGCTACTGAAATGTATGTATTTCTGACTAATGACTTTTTCGATCGCATTATCTACTTCTTCAAAGCAGACGCTTGTTGTTGCCTGAGACAAAGAATGTTGAAGTCATTGCCGGTGTGGTACGAGTCCTCTCCCAAAATCCTTAACGCAACAGCCAATTCATATTGGGCGAAACTGCTGTTGAGCGTATACCCTTCTTCAGCTCTGGAAGAATTTTGATCAACACGTGCTTAAAAGCTTCCTTCGTTAATCGGAAATATGTTTTGAATCTAATCCGAAAATATTTCAGAACATAGAGATGGAGACATAAGAATACACCGCCATCAAAGTTCCCAGCGGATTGCAAGGTGCTGTATATTGCTCAAAGTCTCATAAGCAGTTTATCCCGAGCTGATAAATCGTGGGCACCAAAATTTGTATAAAAGCTAATAAATGCAAAAAAAATTAGCACTACTTACCTCTTCTCGGGCTGTGTGCTTAAATATACGAAAGCGTTGGAAGAACTTTTTTTCAGCTATTTTTGTCCAAAAAAAAAAGATTCATTTCGCTTCCTTTCGCGATTTTGTATAATATGAACTTCATTAAGGTTTCCACAAAGGTCCATTTGAGAGAAAACCTTTTTTATTGAATTATTTCAATAAAACAAACGTCGGAGAAATTTCTCGTATTAACTTTAATCGACGATTTGCAAGTTACTAGCCGATTACACGACGTAAGTTATCGATGTTTATGACTAATTGGTGATTAAGTTAACAGGCTTTACCTAGCCTTTTGGCAATGCAAATATGGCCACTTCCACCAAAAATTTAATTTTAGCTGGCTTCGTTTTTAATTTTTTTTTGGAGCACCCTCTATAACCATGGTTTTTCTTGAAGCTAAGACTATCTTGAATTAATATTCAAGGTTGTTCAATTAAAATTCAAGAAGTTATTTTTTTTATTCCACTTTGTTAGGATTTAAGCCAATAAAAAAATGGAAAAATAAAAAAATTATGGAGATAACGCCTTAAGAAATGTAGTGAAGTTCTCTACAAGGGACAGAGACAGGCACAATAGGTTTTTGCACGATCATACTCTTGGCAATTAGTACACCGTACTGGGCTGTTCCTCTACCACCACACGACGGCGAAGCAAGAATTTTAGTTTATAAATTGGGTGAACCTACCTCATTTTATTTTAGTTTAGTCAGGTCAACCTTAAACAAATAGGCGGAGAGCCCGCTGTAGAAAAGTCGAGTGTATAAGATTACAGGCTGGGATGTACGGGAAAGGTAGTGAGCCATTTTGGTGAAACTAACGAACCAGGGTTGCCTTGCCAAAGCCTGTCCTGATGCCCGAAAATGGCCTAGTTTTAGCCAATTTTGTTATTTTAATTGAAATTGTATAATATTATACCTCAAAATATATGTCAAATGATAGAACTCGAAAAGGCATAAAGATAATATTAAGGGTTGCATTGTTGAATCCTGTCTCCAACATTGGTTGCTACCGGTTTTTTGGGTCAGTTTTCATTAATGAAAATAACAGCTAGTTAGCTTTGTTACTAAAGCTTTTGAGCTTCGCTCACGCAAACAAATTGCAGGCGGGTTAAAGGTTTTGGGTAGTTCACTAGAACTATTTTCGTTAATCGGTAAACGCTGCAAAGCGATTGCCAGATAAAAAATTTGATGGTGTTACTAATTTGTTAGTTTTGTTAATTTTTAAATTCCCTTTTTGAGGGTTGAGCTTTCGTTTTGAAATAGTGCCGGTGGAAGTTGGTCTTAATGCTGATACATTTACAGCTACCTGAGTTGAGCTATTTGCCTTCATGGCAGGAGAGCTAATTTGTTCAACTTTTTGCATATTCTGTTGCTGCGTCTGTTGTAGTTGTTGCGGCTGTTATAGCAAATGCTGTTCTTGTTGCGGTTGTTGTTGCTGCAGTAGTGGTTGTTGGCTCCCTCCGGATAGAGGGGAGCGGTCCAAGGTCATTATGTAATATTAATAATAAGAACATTAATTTATTTTATATAACAAAATGTGAATAATAGCTTTTTTTTAGCAAAAACGACATCCACAAATTGGCTGCAGACTTTCAATTACCAATGCTCTACCCTTTGTGTTCGTGTGATGAGTCAAATCGTCAAAACATTTTCAGGAGTAAACTCTGACCCTTTCATGACTTAACCCATTTACAGCCATTGTACCTGCTTGGGTACAGAACATTTAGATACAGCTGTGTGCGAAAAAATAGCAGTGTCATATGAAATAATCTTTGCCTTTATGAAAAATAAAAATTATTCATAGGAAAAATGAAATTCCAAATTTATTTGCTTCATTTATGTTTCACCAATGTTAAACAAGCATTTTTTTGAACATTAAGATTTATTCGGACTTCAAACAGGGACAAATTAGGGAACGTTCCAAAATTCAGGTGTGAAAAATAATAGCAGTGCTTAGCAATACTTAAAAAAACAAAACTAAAAAAAGTATAATTCAGTATCTAAACCTTATTTATATTAAATCTATTAACAATAAGTGGAATGACCTTTATTAGAACGAACGGATGCACATCTTCGCTGTATGGAATCCACCAAACGCTGGCATTTCTCTACAGGAATGGCCTTCATGCCGCCCTTACAGTATGCCACAATTCTTTGACATTCTTAGGGCATTCCTTGCCCACGGCTTCTTTGACATTGGCCCAAAGGTTTTCGATGGGGTTGAGGTCTGGGAACTGGGCTGACCTCTTCATTACCTCAATCCTATTTGAGGGAAACCAATTTTTCGCCAATTTGCTCATGCGCTTTGGGTCGTTGTCTTGCTGGTAAACCCATTGTAACGGCATTTTTCATTCAGCGTAGGGTAATATGGTTGAGCTCATTATTTCCACGTATAATTTTGCATCCATGTTCCCTTTTATCCAATAAATTGGACCTGCGTCGGAGGGTATGAAAAGCAGACCCAAAAGTTAATTTTTGCAACACCATGCTTTACGGTCCGTGGCACGTATTTCGGATGGAACGGAACTCCAACTGGTCCAAAATAGTTTTGTTTGGCTCTAGAGCATTATGTACGAAGACCAGGAAGGCCATTCCTGTAGAGAAATGCCAGCGTTTGGTGGATTCCATACAGCGAAGATGTGCATCCGTTCGTTCTAATAAAGGTCATTCCACTTATTGTTAATAGATTTAATATAAATAAGGTTTAAATACTGAATTATATTTTTTTTAGTTTTGTTTTTTTAAGTATTGCTAAGCACTGCTATTATTTTTCACACCTGAATTTTGGAACGTTCCCTAATTTGTCCCTGTTTGAAGTCCGGATAAATCTTAATGTTCAAAAAAATGCTTGTTTAACATTGGTGAAACATAAATGAAACAAATAAATTTGGAATTTCATTTTTCTTATGAATAATTTTTATTTTTCATAAAGGTAAAGATTATTTCATATGACACTGCTATTTTTTCGCACACAGCTGTAGCTGTAAATTCAATCAGAAATAAAATTTTGCAAAGGTTATTGCGCAATTTCATCATACACTCTGTGCTTAAAAAACAATGAAGAGAAAACGAATGACGTTTTTCAATATTTTGCTTTGTTTTGATAAGGACTGTCCCAGAAAAAACTTGCACTTTGTTTTTTAGTTTTAAAAAATACCCAGAAATTTTTTTGGTTTTTTTTATTTTTTTTATTAATAATGGCTAGTGTTCAGAATATAAATATCTAAAAACTAATTAACAATTTTGTTTTTTCTATAAAAATTTCTTACTTTTTTTTTAAGGCCCTTCATTAAATTTTGCACAGTTGTTTCATCGACAGTACGGTACGATCTTTTCCACTCAAGTCTGAAGTCTTGAAAATTTTTTGCAGTCCTGCCACTCTTTCGAAAATTTCTTTTCATTAGAGCCCAATATCTTTCAATTGGGCGAAGCTCTGGGCAGTTAGGCGGATTTGCTATTTTTGGTACAAAATTGATCTTTTTACTTGCATACCATTCCATCGTAACTTTAGAGTAATGAGAGGTTGCTAAATCTGGCCAGAATATCACGGTACCCTCATGTGCACGAATAAATGGTAGAAGACGTTTTTCAAGGCACTCGTCTATATAAACTTTGGAATTGATTGTGCCTTGCGTAACAAAGAAGCTGCTTCTGAGGCCACAGGTGCATATGGCCTGCCAAACCATATATTGCTTCGGAAATTTCGAAATTTTCTTTTCTTTGAATTTACTAGGCACATTTCCCTTCTTCGGTAATGTATAATATTCGCGCCCAGGTAGCTGCTTAAAATCTGCTTTAACGTAAGTTTCGTCGTCCATAACACAGCAGTCAAATTTAGTCAGGCACCTTTCATACAATTTTCGGGCTCGCATCTGAGCCATCAACTGCTTTTCATCAGAACGGTCTGGTACTTTTTGAACTCTATATGTCTTTAGCTTACTTTTCTCCTTTATCCTTTGCACAGTAGATTTTGATGTACCTGCTCTAGCCGCCATATCTCGCACTGACGTGTTGGGATTCTGCCTAAAAAGGCGCTTTACCTTCGCCGCTACCTTTGGGTTAGAAAATTCTGGTTTTCTGCCTGAACCCTTTTTTCGTGAAACAGGTAGACCCTTCTTATAATTAGAAATAACCGTTTTGACAGTTCTTTCTGATGCACCAACTATTTTTGCTATAGCTGAATATTTTAACCCTGGATTTTGCAGGTATGTAGACAAAATCAGTTCGCGGACTTTTTCTTGCTTGCTAGACATCTTTGTCGTTAGAAGTGCTATCTTCAAGTGTTATACATAATATCAAACGTCACTTTATATGGAATAAATATTTTGTCTTTTTAGACCTATAAGATTATCAGGTAGAGTATAATCTTAAAAAATAAAAGTGCAAGTTTTTTCTGGGACAGTCTTTACTTCCTTTTCAATTTTGCGTATTTTGAGGAGATCAGTGTTCATAAGGCTTTTAAAAATTAAAAATTCAAATTAAATTAAAAAAGTTTACACTTGATTTTCAATGCAAAACACTTTCCTAGTTTTAACGCGTTGAATCGAAAAACTTATAAAAAATTTAAAGAATGCTCATATATTCTGCCATTGTACCCGCTTAAAAACAGCCTCAAAAACCTACTGATTAAATTTTTTTTGTTTTTTTTCATATTTTTTAAGTATCTTATGCTATTTTCATAAAAACGAAATACACTAAGGCGAGGATGTTTGATTTTAAAAGGTTTAGTGAATAGAATAGTGATTTACTTAAAATAATTAATTTCCATAAATTAAATAAATCAAAATGATTTTGCAAATTTTTCTTTTGTTCTTTTGAATTCGATAGAGGGTGATGAACTAGTTGCTGTTGTCTTAAAAAATCTTCCACGTGAAGCTGAGGAACGCGGCGTTTTTCCGGAGGATGCATTACGTGAGCGTTTTCTTAATGTAGAACGCATTGCACGAAAACTAGCACTTGTTCCAGAAGGTGGTGCCAGCATCCCCATGTATTTCCTATCGTATTTGCAATCCATATTCATACTAAGACCAGACGATCCAATATCACAAGATGAACTTCAAAATAAGAAGTTTGATTTTAGTAAATTAGATACTTATGATGTTTTAAATAGAGCAAGGTATGTAAAAATTATTCTGACCGAATCTTTTTCAAACTATGCAGGCGAATAACTTCAAATTACGGAATTGGTTGACGATAAAATATGTTGTTTTTCAGAGGAAATAAGAAGTCATGTATTCCCCCGATTTGAAAGAGAACAATTAATTATTTTGATTTGGATGGATATGCCGTTTTTTTTTTGAAAAAATGTTCGGCGGCATTTCGATTTTTGACACCTAAAATTGAAATGCGCATAGCTTCGTAAAAAATGTTTTTCATTCTAATCGGGGGAACACGTGTCCTCTTGTTTCCCCTGAAAAACAACATACTTTATCGGCAACCGATTCCCCGATTTGAAGTCAGTCAGCCTGCATGATTTGAAATGGATTCGATCCACTCTAGAACAATTTTCAAAATTCACATTAAAATATATATTTTCTGCTTAAAAGCAATTATGAGCTTATCATATTTCCCAATCAATCACAAATTCTTTCCTTATATTCACTCAAAGTGTCAAATATTTCATACCAAAATCAAAATTTTCTCAATCATATTAATGTGAGTTTGATTGTAAAAAGTTTAAACGAAATAAGATGTTTTGGAATATTTAATCGTGTACGCTACGAAAGAATTATGAAGCCCTGAATCCGTAATTGACCTCTGATTTGCTTTGTTATGTCTACTCGGTTAGAAATCTTGGAATAAATTTTAATACAAGCGAAGTATTACAAAGATTTTTAATACAATTTTGATTAAATGTAATACTTTTGAATATATTACAAAATTTTGTAATACATTTTGTATTAAATTTTAATACAGTTCAAACATTAAAACGATATTTTATAACATTTGGAACAACTTGATGCTATCGCAAGTATAACATTAAGCCAACGTAAATATGATACTACGTTGGCTGATGTCTTTAAAATGTTCATGCAACCCTTGTATTGAAAGGGAACCAGGTTCGAATCCCAGTGGATACGACATATTTTTTTTTTAAATTTGAATAAAAACGAGTATTAAATTTTAATACAAATTTGTATTAAAAATGAATTTTAATATCTAGACAGTATTGAATTTTAATACAATTCTGGTGTAGTCATATATATAATCCCAAAAGTATTAAAAATTATTCCAAAATTTCTAACCTAGTTCTTTAAGTATCCGCATCGAAAGGTGTGCAAAACCTTAACTTTATGTGTATAAAAAAATGTGTGACATGATAGAGGCACACATTGTTTGAGACAGTTGTTCAGCACAAAATTATCTTTCCAAAAATACATATGGGCATTTCCACAGAAAAGTCTACCCTAACCGGAAAATTTAAAGTTAACCAACAGTTTTTTCTTACTTGCATTATTAAAGAGAGATATAAAAATTTAATTAAATTAAAGAATTCAAAGCTTTCCTTAGTTACGATGGCTATATATCGGGCTATAAAGTTCAAGTTCACGTTTTCGTTAGTTTTTCTTATTTCTAAGAGCATCTCCTCATTACAATTTACATTTTTAAGAGTACTTGTGCAATTTTATTCTTATCGCAAAACCTTGGCTAAAACGACAACTAATCGTAAAATAAATGCAAAAGAGCAAATGAATATCAATTAATGGTAAAATTTTGATTTGATTTCAATGAAATTCTAAGATAACGTAACGCCAGACAAAAACCATTTAATCACATTATCTCTACTCTGACGATCGCAAATGCGCAAAAATTTTGTATGTTAACAAAGATTAATAAATTGAACTAATTTTAATAAAAAACTCGGTTACTAAACAAATACATAGTTAATTTTATAATAAATTTCGAAAGTGTGTAACGTAACGCCAAATTGTCAGTAATTTCCTTGCAAGATATTTTGTTTATTTTAAATTTTTCGACTTTTAACTTTTTATGACGTTCTTCAACATTTTACATATTTTATCAATTCCTTTCAACTTTTTAAGTGTTTTCCATATTTTTTCTACATATTTAACCATAATAATATTTAATTCATACTATTCAACTGATTTCAACATATTTCATATTTTTTCGCCTTTTCAGCCTCCAAACGAAATACCGGTCTCCTGGTAGTAATATATAATAGCTAAAATTGATGTTTTATTTGCGCCAAATAATTTTCTCAAAACAATTTTAACTAAAAATTTCAATTGAAATTTAAGTAACGTAACGTCAGATACTAAGTCTAATAACAAAAAAATTGAGAGAAGTTTTTAAATTTGACAACTTGGAAGATAAACCTATATTATATCAAGTCAAGTTTTATACTAAAAGCTTTCCCAATTCGCAGAGTTTTGCAATTTTGTAATCCAAGTCAAAAACCCACTTCTGTTTTTTGTAACGTAACGCCAGTGCACATTTTTGCTTATATCTTGAAACTTAATCACTATGCATATATAAAAAACCTTTTTAAAAATATGCCATATCGTATTTTTTTTTTAAATATTTTTTCGTACAAAAGTAACGTAACGCCACAATGGAAATGCCCATATTCTATCTCAGTTAATTTTTTTTGTTTCATTGTGTAATCAATATCAAACTCAGTATATGAATGTTTTAGTGTTTTTTATTTTGTCCTTAGATACTATGTTGATCGCGGCGACTTAATGCAAGCTCTGAAATATATGAACCTGTTGCAAGGCGCACCACGCAAGGTTGCTAGTGATTGGCTTAAGGAAACGCGCTTGCTTTTGGAAACACAACAAGCTGCCAACACTTTGATGGCTCATGCTGCAGCAAGTGGTCTTTTGTATTTGTAAATTATAATTAATGCAAGAAATTTATTTTAAATTATATACAAAAGTAAAAACACAATAAGCGGAAGTTGTGCTTTGCATTGATAAAGCAAAGAATTGAAGTTGGTCGGTCAGCTGCAAAAACAAAACGTCAAGTAAAAGTGTTCATTGAATCAAAGAGAAGTATACAATTATTATGTTTTGTTTTAAATTGAATAAATCAATTTACAGAAATGTTTGTTTCATTATTTTATTTTAAACTAGTGATAACAGCTGCTTCGCACGCGTAAACCCTGCTGTTTTTTTTTTTTTTTTTTTTTTTTTCATAATGAAATTACTCTCTAAGCATCTCATTCTACCTTCTCTTTCCAAAAATTACGAAAAAAAAGCAATTTAAAGAGAACTTCGAAGCCAAATACAAACTGTACAATTGAGAGGAAAAAAAAAAGCATAAGCATAAGCAACGAAATATCGAACAATTTTTGCGTGAGGTTTTGCAAAAACTTGCTCCTGAAAAAAAGAATATTTATCTTTAAAAAAATATATATGATAACCTTCTCTAGGACAAATATGTTGTTTTAAAAAATAAATTATTAAAATCGGCTTAGTATAGCGCCAAAGCGCCAGAAACCAGTTCCATATAAGCAATTTAATAGAAACGGTATAGATTTAACTTAAATGTTACCAATGCAATTTGATTTTAATCTAATTCGTCATACATTTAGCAATTTTATTAAAAATATTAGTTTGTTTTTGACGTTTAAGTGTCTGAAACAGGAATTGAAATAAACCTTTTTTATCAGAAGAAAAAAGTTTTTTTGAGAAATAATGAAAGTGCAATGTAATTTTTGTTTTCCAACTAAAAAAAATTATGCAAATGAAAATGAATGTTCTTATTTTTCATTTTCATAAATTAACAATAGCCGTGTTTTTTTTTTTTTGACGCGGGTATAAGATAGTTATCTCAGTGGCAAAAAAAAAACGGCTTTCGCCGCTTAATTTTTTCGTAAGTCAAATTTGGGAGCACTGCCGTAGAACAACTTTCAAACAAAAACTGACAACTAAATTAAATCAATTTTCTATAGACCGAGCAGGGCATTAACTTCCGTTTGCCACACAACTTTGTCTTTTATAGTTGTTTTCAATTGACGCACTTTTTACCTCGCTACTAAAAGTAAGCACCAGCCAACAGCGCGTATATGCACAATATATAAAAATTTAATTAGAGTAAATCAAAATTTTAAATAAACTACCTTTCTAAACGGCAAAATTAGATAACAAATAAATATTTCATATTTAGTCTGTGTTTTTTCAAATTATTGTTCAAATATAAATATTTACTTTTTCTTATTTGACGTCTAGAGGTGAAATATTTTCGATTAAAAATTGGAAACTTTGTGAAACTGTGCTGCCAAATCGCATATTTACCAGCCCAATTGTGAATACTACAACGCTTATTTGCACGACTAATATTTAAGCAGCGATAGCGCCGACTAATTTCTCATACAAAAAATTTGTTTAGCGGGTAACCGCGTCTAAAAAAAACACGGCTAATGACTGCATTGCTAATTGATGGTGCATCGAAAAGTACTGCAAGTGAGTCTTTAGCCGTGTTTTTTTTTTTGACGCGGGTACAAGATAGTTATCTCAGTGGCAAAAAAAACGCCTTTCGCCGCTTAATTTTCTCGTAAGTCAAATTTGGCAGCACTGCCTTAGAGCAACTGTCAAACAAAAACTGACAACTGAATTAAATCAATTTTCTTTAGACCGAGCAGGGCATTAACTTCCGTTTGCCAGATAACTTTGTCTTTTGTAGTTGTTTTCAATTTACGTACTTTTCACCTTGCTACTGAAACAGCTAACAGCGCGTATCTGCACAATAAATAAAAATTTAATTAAAGTAAATCAAAATTTTAAATAAACTACCTTTTTAAACGGCAACATAAGATGACAAATAAATATTTCATATTTAGTCTGTGTTTTTTCAAACTATTGTTCAAATATAAATATTTGCTTTTTCCTATTTGACGTCTAGAGATGAAATATTTTCGATTAAAAATTGGAAACTTTGTGAAACTGTGCTGCCAAATAGCATATTTACCAGCCCAATTGTGTTATTACGATTTTAAAAAATCATTTAAGTAATTGCAGTAAAAAAGTGGTATGAATAAAGAGCGTAGTAACCTAAACCGTGGATGAGTAATGATCTACTTAACAAGATAAACCGGAAAAATAGAATAAGAATAATTTGTTCCAAACAACCACAAAACAAGGCTTTATTGAATTAATACAAAAAACTGTGCTCTGAATTAAAAAAAGAAATACCCCGTTGTCGTGACAGTTTTTATAGTAATCAATTTAACTCCGTCCGTGGTAATATTAAAGGTGAATGGAGGGTGGTAAATAGCATACTTAATAAATCTAAAAATTATATTATAATAAAACTATTATACTGCAAAATGGAAATGATATAGTTTCTGACCCTTCTTCTGTCGCGAATGAATTCACCTCTTATTGTGCTTCAATTTCAGAGGAACTTGTACCTAACTTAAATGTGAGTGCTGGCATTGATGTTAATGAGTACAGCTTGAAAAATAATAATAGCTTCTTCTTCGAGCCTTTTACGTCTCTGGAACTTTTAAAGATTGTTAGAAATTTTAAAAACTCAAACTCTTGCGGGCATGATGGGGGTTTTAACAATATATTAAAAAATATTGTATTTTAAATAAAAGTGTACTGACAGGAATTTTTCCAGATTCCCTCAAATGTGCTTATGTCCTGCCACTTTTTAAAAAAGGTGACCGCAAACTTTTAAGCAATTTCCGACCTATTTTACTACTGCCTACAATTAGTAAAGTACATATATGAAAAGGCGATTAAGGCTAGATTGGAAAAATTTTTAAACAGAAATAATTGTTTTTACTCCATGCGATATGTTTTCAGGAAAGGAATATCTACAGAAGATGCTCTTCTTGACTTCTGTTCATCACTAATGAATAATTTAGACAACAAAAAGTGTACTGCTGCCCTTTTTGTTGATATAACCAAAGCCATCGACACGATAAATCACAAAATTCTTTCAAATAAAATTCAGAATGCTGGAATTAGGGGATTTATGTTTAGATGGTTCGAGTCATATCTGATTAACAGAACGCAAAGGGTTAGAGTGCAAGATAAAATAAGCAATTAAAAATTTCTTAAGTTTGGGGTTCCACAAGGCTGTCTTGTTATTTCTTATTTATTTAAACTCTATTTTTGCGCTACCTTTCAAAGGCACTTTGACTGCATTTGCTGATGACATAAGTTATACTTACGGTTTCCTAAACCCTTTGAATTTAGTTGCTGATATTAATTGGAATCTGAATTTATTCAGGAACTGGTTTGCAGAACATCAGCTACTAATAAGCAACAAAACAAAAATAATGTACTTTAATCTTTCCACACAAAACGTTTTTGAGGCTGAAGTTTACTTTCAAATGGTTCAATTGTTTCCGTGATTGTTCGTTGAGCAAGTCTTACTGTCATAGCGAAAATTGTAGCAATAATTGTTTTAAACTACAGTGGTGTGCCATATTATTAGACCCATTATGGAAATTTCCATATGCCAACATTTATATAAGTGGTAAGTGGTATTCAATCGTTTTATTATTAATTATGGAATCATGATGTACAAAATGAAACATATATACTTGATCTAAAGTATTGAATTATATTAAAAAAAAAATAAATTCAAAAAATAGTCCATTGTTTATGAAAAATCGATATTTTGTGTTACTTCGTTTTACTGCGATGAGAGCTGCTATTCTCTATGGTATGCTATCTGCGTAAATTTTTACCACTTCCTGAACATGTGCTCTACGATACCCGACATCAATCAGCTTCTCTATGGGATACTGTTTTGCTGTTATTGCCATTTTACTGATCACGCGTTTCATGAGCTCCCATATTGGGCTTATGTCCGATGAATCACCAGACCTGTCCATCACAGTTATCACCTAAAGACTTCCTGACTGTCTTGCTCTATGATAAGATGCTATATCGTGCATAAAAATTGGTTCCTCTCTATCACCACAACATTTACAGAGCTGAGACAAGTATCGCTTTTCTAAGGATTTCTTGTACTGGTCTTGTTTCATAGTAGGGGAGGGTGGGGCTAAACTGGACGCGTGGCTAATCCGGACAGTCGCGATTAATCAAAAACTACTTTGAATATCGGAACGGCCATATGAGCGATGAAAGCACCCTGTCTTAAGCTACTAACTTCCCAAGTGTCGATGATATTTCATAATTCAGTTTAACGTCAGTCGTCGAAGAGTGCAGACACATGTATTTTTTCGCTTAAATTAAAAATTTTTTTTTTCAAAATTTTTGGATTGTGAAATTAATATACAAGTGCGCAGAATATACGATATTCGGTGAGTGTTTTTAGGTAATTAATATGTGCTGAATCGAATGGTGTTACTAGTTTTTATGATAAAATATTTTTCATCAATGTTTTTCGATCGAGTTAAAAAAAGGACACGATGGGGCTAAACCGGACACTTTTTGGTGGGGCTAAACCAGACACCTTATTTGTCATTTGAAACTCGTGTTTGTTATTTATAAACACTTCTGAAGCACATTGAATGTTTCTACGACATAACTAAAGCACAATAAACATTGATATTAATTATTTAAGTTATTCACAGCAAATGGTGCGTAATTACAAACGTAAAATGCCTGCAGTCGATAAGGAAACAATGAAATTAGCTGTTATTTCGGTGATTCGTGATAAAACGTCGATTCGAGATGCATCAGAATTGCATGGTGTCAAGCGAGCAACATTGTCAGATTGGATCAAGAAAACCAGATGAAGATTTTGAATGAATTTCAATATTTTCCAATTTTCCGTTAAGTTTTCGTTGAAAAAAAATATTTTCATTTTTCTATCCAAAATTTCTTTCATTATCATTTTGCGTTTAGCACTTAAAATCAAAATTTTTTCAATCAAATACAATCTTTTCTTATACGAAACACATCGAAATACATCAATAAAGCAGTCACCGACTAGCTTTCGTCGTGATCAGTTTAGCTTCGCTCGTAGCGCATTCTATTTTCATTTCAGTTTCTCTTTTCTATACGTTCCGTTATTTTCCTCTCTCTCCCTTACAAAAAAATGTCTTCATTGTTGGTGTTTCTTTCACTCTAATCAATAAATCGGCTCGTAAAATTAAGCGCATCATGTCTCCTGGAGCCCCCAATTCGGGGGACAACAGGTTTACGGTGCTATCAAAAAGCCCAAAATCTAAGCGTAAAAAATTTACACCTCTTTCGCTCGACAACTACCCAGTGCTTAAACAATTAAAAAAAAAGATAACCCAAAATACATCGTAGTCTCTGCAGTTGACTCTAACAAACCTTTAACAAAGTATTCTTGTTTTGCTGTGCATAAAGCATTGAAAAACATAAGTTCTGAAGTTACCACTATAACAGAGCTTCGTGACGGCAGCTTATTACTGTTTGTTAAAAACGAATATATTGCACAAAAATTTATTGCAGCAACCAGTCTAACAAGCATTTGTCAAATCACAACAAAATTCCACGATAACTTAAATTCTTCTAAAGGCACAATCTACGCTCCATGTTTAAATGATCTTACAGAAGATGAAATAGTCGAAAATTTAAAAGAGCAAGGCGTTACTGCAGTCTTTAAATTTCTCAAAAAAACGAGGGTAAGTCCGTTCCAAGCGGTGTAGTTCTACTAATATTTGACCTTTTCAAACTACCAGAAAAAATTGAAGTTTCTTGGCGTACAGCATTTGTCAAACCATATTTTCCTAATCCTATGAGATGCAGAAGCTGCCAAATTCTAGGACATACAACTAAACGTTGTAACAATCCTCCTTTACGTGAAAACTGTAGCCTACCTCCTCACACCCCAACTCAATACACTCGCTCATTCTGCGCTAATTGTTCTGGCGATCACCCCTCTTCCTCTAACAAGTGTCCAAAATTTATTCAATCAAAAGAAATTATAAAAATAAAAACTCAACATAAATGCACAATGCGCGAAGCTATTAAAATTCACAAATCCACCATACCAAACATTTCTACTGATAACATCTCATACGCCACCACACTAAAAAAACCTGTCGATCAACTTAACAAAGAAAACAAACAATCTAACATTTCTAACCAAAAGTCGTATACCACACAACCAACAACAAGCAATAACTCGTACGTAGTTGCAAATTTAAGAGAATCTTCCGTTCTAAGAACACCAACAACAATCACTACTTAAAACAATGAAAATAACAGCATTGCTGCAACTCAACTTCCACTTAACCAAAACATAACATCAACCATAACAAAAAATTTAAATAATACTTCCACGCTCAATTACAAAATACTAAATAGTACAAAACGATCAGACCAATTTCTCCCCATCTCTTCAGAAGAAGAGGTGTAATTGCCTCATAACATTATTGAATTTATTATATTAAGCTCTCTACATATTTTTTTTTCTCTCTCTTCTTTATTTACTCCTTAATTTTTTTTTTGCTTCTTTCTTTCTGTTCGCTTAATGTTTACTCTCTTGCAGTGGAATATTAATGGTCTTTTTAATAATTTAGCTGAGCTTCAACTAGTAATAAAAGAAAACAATCCAGATATTATTTCTTTGCAAGAAACTCACCTCAGACATAACCAAACAACCACCATATCCTCTTTCTACGAAAATTATTTCTTCAATTTTCCAAATTACTCATATAGCAAGGTTTAGCAGTTTTAGTCAAAAAAACTATACCTCATAAATTGCTCCAAGTTCAATCAAATATTGCAACAATAGCCCTTGAAGTTACAGCTGATTTCAAATTTACGCTTTTAAATATGTACATTCCACCACATCAAAACTTAATCGCTATTGACATCAGGCAAACATTACAAGCCCTGCCCCAACCATTCATTATACAAGGAGATTTCAATGCATGGAGCCCGACATGGGGCTCTTCTACTCAAAACCAAAGAGGAATCGTCATCGAAAATGTCATTGCTAGTGAAAACCTTATTGTTCTAAATGACCAGCAACCAACTCATTTTTCCACTCACCAAACTTTTACATGTGTAGATCTCATTTTTAGTTCAGCATCAATAGCTCCGAAGCTATCATCAATTACTTTAAAAGATTTACATGGCAGCGATCATTTTCCGATCAAAACAGTTATTCAATCCAATCTTCCTCATGCTCCTTCCAGACCCAAAAAGTTTCTTACCGAAAGAGGGAACTGGTCTTTCTATCAAAAAACTCTTCAGACCAAATTATCTTCTATTCAGCAATCCTCAAATGTAAATAAAGAAGCTGCTTTTATTCAGAAAGCTATACGCACTGCAGCACATTTCTCTATTCCACAATTCAGACCTTATTTTAAGAAAAAAATTGTTCCTTGGTGGAACTCTCTGCTTAACGAATTGAGACATCTTAAACAAATAAATTGGGAAAATTTTAAAAGTAACAGAAATACAGAAAATCTAATAAAATACAAAAAATCAAACGCTCTCTTTAGAAAACGATGCAAAGAAGCAAAAAAAGACAGCTTGAAACAGTTAACTGAAGCAATCCACCCATTATCAAATCCCAAAAAAATCTGGTCAGACATCAGGAAACTTAATGGAAACTACAGTTTTAATACTGTTAGCTCACTAGACACCCCTATGGGCAAAATCTCTGATCTCAAAGAAATTGCTGAATATTTCGGGGTATTATGGAACACACTTTCAGACAATTCCAATTTCGGTACAAATTTTATTTCATCAAAAAAATCAGAGCTCAATTGCCCATACTCCAACCCTAGACCCTGTTTTAATGCTAAACAAATTGAAAGTGAAATTACTCTAACTGAATTTGATTCTGTTCTTGCCTCTTTTCGAGGTGAGACTCCAGGTATTGACCGCATTTCATACATTATGTTAAAACTTACTTATGATTTTAAAAACAGAGTTATAAATCTCTATAATATTTTTAGACAAGGTATATATCCTCAATGCTGGAAGATAGCGGTAATAGTCCCTGTCCTTAAACCAAATAAATCCAATTCTTGCGCATCAGGGTACAGACCAATATCTCTTTTACCTTGTTTAGGTAAAATACTAGAAAAAATCGTATCCCAACGCATTATGTGGTTTGCATTGCGAAAAAATTTGCTTAATCCAAATCAATTTGGCTTCAAGAAAGGTCACAGCACAACGGCTTCTTTTCTTTGAACATTATGCATCATCAGCACTATCACACAAAAATCACGTATCAGTTTTGAGCTTAGATTTCGAAAAAGCATTCGATAGAGTAGGTGTACACATTGTACTTAGACAGCTACGAAATTGGAAAATCGGTACAAAGATTTTTAACTTTGTCAAAACTTTTTTGGAAAATCGAAAGTTTACAGTCAGAGTTAATAATATTTTCTCCGCAGTTTATTCATTACATAATGGAATTCCTCAGGGTTCCCCAATTTCAGTTACACTCTTTATAATTGCTTTTGATGAAATCAGTAAGATTATCTCTAAATATAATCATATGGAACATCTCATTTACGCAGATGATGTTGTAATTTTTTCTAAACAAACTGATTCCAACTCCATAAAAAACACTTTCAATAACATTTTAAATGATATTACAGCTTGGTCGACCCACTCTGGAGCCAACCTTGCAACAGACAAATGTAAACTTTTTCACATATGTAGAAAGCATAACTGCAATAAAATAGGTTTAAGCTACAATAATGTAAATATAATGAATTCTAATAGTCTTAAAATTCTAGGTTTAATTTTTGACAGTAAGCTTACTTTTAATCTCCATTGTAAATATATAAAAACGACCCTAGCTTCCAGAACAAACATTGTAAAATACCTTACTTGTAATCATGCTTATACTCATGTTGATAGTCTTATTAATGTAACCAGATCTCTTATTCTTGGTAAGATAGATTACGGTCTTCCAATATATGGTAAAAGCGCCAAAAGCCATCTCAAACTTTTCACCCCTCAATATCATTTTGCTGTTCGAAGAAGCATACGGGCTTTTCCAACATCACCAACAAAATTTGTTTTGGCCGAAGCTGGTCTTCCAACCATCGAGGAACGTATCAAATACACACGAATGAAGCTAATACCACGTCTTTTCTGGTGCAGTAATAAAATAATTTACAACATGGTGTCAAAAGCATCGAACTATAAGCGAAATGCGAAAACTCCGTCCACTATCGCCAAATGTATTGAACTTGCCAAAGAAATCGGTATATCATCTAAGCCTTCGTTCATACCACCAAGCCGTTATCCACCGTGGGAATTACGTAGCTCTTCATTAATTACTCATCTTACTCACTACAATAAACAATCTACAGCTCCTCATATATATAAAAAGCTGTTTTCAGAATATCGTAACGAAAATTCTAACAGACAAAACGCTTTCCTGTACACCGATGGCTCAAAAACGGATAGCTTTACCACTTTTTCTGTTGTCAATGACACAGGTAAAACAATAACTGCAGGTCATCTTCATCAGTTTTGCTCTATCTTTACCGCAGAAGCGTTTGCTGACTTACATGCCGTTAACTTAGCAACTAAAAGTAAGAAGACCACCATCATCTGCACAGACAGTAAAGCTACAATTAAGGCAATACGTAACCCTTTAAACAAAAATCTTAACATTACTCAAATAAGAGACAAATTGTTTCAGCACAAAAAAATTAGGTTGATGTGGATACCTGGCCACTCAAATATTGAAGGCAATGAAATAGCAGATAAAATAGCAAAACTAGCAGCACACGAACCACTGCATATATTTGGAGCAGTCGAAATCAAAGACGTTGTACGCTTTATCAATAATGTTACAAAGACGGCTAGAGAGACCAATTTCTCAAACATTTCACATCACTACACACTTTTCAATCCAAATGGAGAAAAGCCTACATTTCCCATTAGCTGCCATCGTAATGCCATTAGAGCATGGACCCGACTGCGGCTTGGGCACACAATTGTAACCCACCAACATCTCCTTAATGGAAACACGATTACCACTTGTGCCCTTTGCGGAGCAGACGATTACTCTCTAAAACACATCTTAATAAGCTGCCCAACAACTGCTTCTGCGAGAGCATCGAACCCTGGCAAAAACATTTTCGAACTTTTAAAAAACTCAAATGCATCATCTTTGAACAAAGTCTACAATTTCCTTTCAAAAGCTAATATTGCTCATCTTATCTAAGTAATAAAGTACTTTATTTTTATTTTGTATTAACAAGAGCTGATAGTTCTGACAGCTATGCTCGATTTTTTTTATGTAGAATACCAATTGATTGTTATTTTTCATTAATAAATAAATATATAAAACATCAATAAAGATTCAAAATAACATTTAAACATTATGTGCCTTCATGTTTGTTATTCATTTTGGTTTTGGTGCGACTGTCCGGATTAGCCCCACCCCCTGTCCGGTTAAGCCCCACCATTTTTGGCTTTTTCGATTTCGAGGTTGGTATAGTTTGAATGAGCTCACGCCAAACTGAATACATATTAAACCATCAAACGACATGCGATTTGTAGCTATAGGATGTAGCTCTCGAATGATATATAACACCCTAGGTTTCGAATAATTTTTTTACATTATTTTTGCAAAAAGACAAAAAGTGTCCGGTTTAGCCCCACCTTCCCCTACCTTGCACAGTTTATAGACGACCAGTAACTCTTAAATGCTAAATGATAAAATGATTGAATACCACTTACATAGCCATATTAAAATAAATTTTTAGCAATATAAATGTTGTCATATGGAAATTTTCGCAATGGGTCTAATAATATCGCACACCACTGTAGAAACTGTCAAAGAATTTAAGTATCTAGGTTTAATAATTGAGTTAAAAATGTGCATGGTTGAATCTCACAGAAAGCCTTAGGCAATACTTTCACTCTGTACTAAGAAGTTTTTGTTGTTTGAGTAATGTCTGCTCCAGAAGCTGCTATATATGTACTATGGTATTTTCCATTCTAAGTTACAGTGCGGTATAACATGCTGGGGTGGTGCAAACTTCATTAGAGTGCAGCCACTCTTAACCCTACAGAAACAAGCATTGAGGTGGATTTGTAAGAAGGATGGCTTACATCATAGCTATCCGCCTTAATGAATTTTTATGTTATCTCATGCCGTTTATACAATAAATTTCCTCTAATCCTTAGGCAATTAACAAATATAAATGTTTTCTTGAAGAAGTTAAAACATTGGCTTTTAGATTTAAATTTTGAAAACATGGAGAACTTATTTAATCTTTTAGTTTGAGTTCTAGATGTGATTAATAATTCTGAACTCAGCTTCTTAAGGTGCTATGATTTTTTCTTTGATAATTTATTTTTTTTGTTTCTTTTTTCTCTCTTTTCAACATGGTTTGGCAGATAGTTTTGATATAACATTTCTTTTTAGTTTTATAAATTTTTTTTTTGAATAGAGTTTTTTCTTTTTTATATAAGAGTTAGGTTCACCCCACCTATACTTTATGAATTGAACTAATTTTAATTTTTGAAGTGCATTTTACACTATATATTTTACTTTTAAATAAAAAATATCACTAATTTTTATTTTATTATTTACGCATTTAAAAATTGAAGTCTTTATGAATTCTTGTAAATAAAAAAATTAATTTCTCTTTGAAAAATTATGTGTAATATAATAAGTAAATAAAATATAAATAAATAAAAGCTATACATACATCGTTTGGAAAAGATTTCTAATTAAGGAAAGCCATTAGAAGCATTAATTTGTTACCTGGAAACTGGCAATAATTTTAAATACTTCAAAGAAATTGTAACAGTGTTTGCTAGAATATTTGAATATTAACCTTTTGAAAACAAAGCAAAGAATGAGACCCATGATTACAACTGATAAATCATTATTATTGTTCATTTTAACATGCCTGAGTTGGAAAAATGGGGTCAACGTACAGCTGTGAAAAATTTGTCTCCGACTACACAGTATTCTGGAAGACCAAACAGGCTTGCCAAAAATGACGGCACCAGGAACCGCCTGGAAACTGTTCCTTGGCAACACTTGTAGCCGAAAACACTTTACTTGAAATCGGGTCAGCTCCTCTTTTGAAAAAAATCAAACTTTGTACCCATAAAGCGAAAAATTGCTTATTATATAAGGTGATTTTTTGAAGAAGGCGACATTTAATGAACTGTAATTCTCCACACATTGTCATTTGAAACTGTGAAATTGAAACATAAGTTCTGGTTTTGATTATTATAACGCAATAAAAATATCGGATGAATTAAAAAAATTTAAATCACACAAAAAAAAAATGTTCCTTCAGTCCATACCATCTTACATGCTAACAGTTAATGAATTCATGAAGGTTTGGTATTTAAAATTTGCTCTCTAAAAAAGATCGGGCCATAGGAAATTATGTTTTGAGCAAATTTTGGCCATATAGGTACAACATTTGAAAAGGGGAGCTGGTCCGATTTCAAGTGCAAAGTTTTCGGTTACGAGTAATGCCAAAAAACAGTTTCCAGGCGGTTGCTGCTGTCGTTATTTTTGGCAAACCTGTTTGGTCTTCCTGAACACTGCGATTAAGGTCACCAAATGTCAAAAACAACAATTGAACAAACGTATATAAATAGTATTTGACCAATATTCTTTTATGTTTAGAATTGTAATTGTACTTTAAACATATTTTTGTAAATGGAAGAGAAATGAAAAATAGTGAAGATGAATATGAGTATGGAGAAAATTTCACTATTAATTTTCAATTTTGATTTAGATTCGGTGTTTACCATAATAATATCTGTACTATGAATCGCTTAAATTAGATCTTCTAAATTGAATAGTTTTTGCCGTGATATTTGTTATTTAATATTAGTCACTTGTTTTGCTGCAGCCTACAACTGACAAACCGCGCTTTGAGTTCACTTTTTTTCGGTCACATATATGGTCAGGGTTAAAAGCTCACATTGTACAAATTAATCAAAACTGATCTGATGAGTCAATATACACAGCTGGACAATGAAATAGGTACACCAGTGTTTTAGTGAATTTTTTAAAAATATCTTATTATTTATATTTGTTTTGAAAAAAATTGTTAATTAAGAAGTTTATAGTGTTTTTTAAAAAAAGGAACAATTTCAATTGAAAAAAAATATATAGAAAAGATCTGATATAACATTATTGGTTCCGTTCTTGAATTTTCACCTGGTCATAAAAATAGGTACACTTTTGATGTTTCTAAAAAAATTAAATAATAGCAACATATTAACAGTTTTGAGAATGTCTCAGTTTGTTACAAACTAGTATCCTGCATAACCGCCATTATTGTTCAAAACGGCCTGTGTTCTCCTAGGCATAGACGAAACCAAATTTTGGCATGTCTCCAAAGGGATATCGTACCATGCTTGTTGCACTTTTTGCCACAAATCGTCCTTGTTTTTGAATATTTTATTTGAAATTCTTTTCTTCAATTCAGACCAAAGATTCTCAATCGGGAGATTGACTTGGCCATAACATGCATTCAATATTGTGGTCCCTAAACCAATCTTTGACCAAATTCGAAGAGTGTTTGGGGTCATTATCTTGCTGAAACTGCCAAATTAAGGGCATTTCTTCACTTGCGTAAGGTAGCATAATGGTTTGCAAAATATCGACGTATTCAAATCGGGTCATAATGTCCTGAATGCCAAAAATAGGACCTACGCCGTAGTAGGAAAAGCATCCCCAGACCATGATATTTCCGCCACCATGTTTTACGGTCTTTTTTGTGTAGCGCGGGTCGAAATCTTTGCTTTTTGGACGACGAACATTTTTCGCAGCATCACTGGAGAACAAATTAATTTTTGTTTCATCACTCCATAGTATATTTCTCAAAATAAAATTAGTTTTACAAACCTTTACAGAAATATTCCAAAGCTACACTTTGAATTTATCTTTCACAAAAAAATTTGGTTTAATACACACTAAAAATATTATTAACTAAAAGTGTACCTATTTTATTGTCCAAGCGAGATTTGTCACTATGTCAAATATTTCTTATTAAGGAAACTTAAAAATAGAAACTGCACTACGAGTGGATTGCTCACCATTAACGGAACAACTTGTGTAACGGTAAACTTTGTAGATTCAAATAAGCGATGACATATTGATCGAAAACAATTTTTTAGCGCGTGTACCTATTTCTTTGGCCAGCTGTGTACATACAGCTGCGGTCAAAAGAATAGAAACGGGGTGTCATTTTTGATTTGAAAGAAAATATTTCGAACAAATGAAAGTGTTTTTCTTCCAATCTTTTAAAATATAGTTACTTGATAAGTACACAAAATAAGCTCATGAAAATTTGTTCCAAAAAAATAACGATACTTTCTAGGTTTGCTATTATAGTGAGTAATTTGTAATTTCGAGCGGTCAAAATAATAGCAGTGCTCAACTCCTTTTCTTCTCAACACTAGGTATTTACTTTTATTAAAAAATTTGATCGTAACAATTCAATTCGTTTAATAATCCAATGATTTTGGCCATTTTAAGTACCCGTGCGCAAAATCCGATCTCTTTGTGATATGCATTTTTTTAAACAATGTGGTTGTAGATTCTGGGCACTCAAATTAGTTTCCCTGAGTTTTCTTTTAACGTTTTCTACACTCGCTGTTATATTAAGCACTTTCTTTATTTCCACAGCAGGCAAAAACGGACTATGTATCGAAAGCCGCATCGAACAATTCACGTCCCGGAGGGACATTGAAGGCATTCGGCTTCGTGTTTTTCGCATTTTATCGTATTCGAAACCATTTTCGTAGAGCATTCGATAAAATTTTTACATTGCGAAATGGAATTTTTAAAAATTTTACTTTGCTCTGTCTGATGCTTTTCACGGCCCACTAAAATGCAAAAACTTAAAAATATCATTGGATTATTATAAAAAAATAATGGAACTTGTTACGATCAAATTTTTTTAATAAAAGTTAATATCTAGTGTTGAGAAGAAAAGGAGTTATTATTTTGACCGCTCGAAATTACAAATTACTCACTGTAATAGCAAATCTAGAAAGTAGCGTTATTTTATTTTGACCGCTCGAAATTACAAATTACTCACTATAATAGCAAATATAGAAAGTACCGTTATTTTCTTAACAATCTGAATAATAATTTCAGAGATATTCTTAACTATTATCCCCAAATTGAAAAAAGCCTTAATGAGGCTACTTCACCGGATGTTAGTTTGCAAAATAAAACTATTACCGAGGCTACTATGGTTTTTGCTTCCACTCCTTCGATCTCCACTTTACCTAAACAAGCTATTTCCTTAAAAAAGAAAAGAAAGCCTAATAAGAAATTAAATAAGAAATTAAATAAAAATCTGGGTAATGTGGGGAGGGTGGGCGGTGCGGCCGTCAGTCGTGACAAAACTCCCGTGGATTGCTCTCTAAATACCTCTTCACCCACTCCCAATTTTCCCGCTATAATCTCTAGTAGCAATCTTCCATCTCCTTCCTCCACTATAAATAATCCTCTGTCAATTTTGGCTAATCCGCGGGTGGATGTTGCGATTGATAGCTCTGTGCCACCGGTTTCCCTGCAGGCATTACCAAGGTTAAAATCGATTTTTATTTCACGACTTCATTCCAACACTATCTCTGACAGCGTTAAAAATTTTATCAGACAAAATCAAATTATTCCTGCCGACGCCTTCGTTTCTTGCAGGAAACTCGGTAATAAACCAACTCATGCGTCTTTTAAAATAACAGTGGCATCTTCTCATGTTTCTGCCATTCTTAAATCTAAAGCATGGGTGGATAATATCTATATTTCAGAATTTAAATCGAAAAAAAATGATAAAACTGCACGTTCCAATTCAAAAAACTGAAACGGCTATCCCTTTACTATCAAAATGTAAGGGGTTTGCGTTCCAAGACGCAAGATATCTTTTTATCAACTCAGAATTTCTCTGAGGATATTATCGTGTTTACCGAAACTTGGTTAAATAACAGTTTTCTCAATATGGAACTTTTTGATAATAGTTTCCAAGTTTTCAGAAGAGACAGACACTTGGAAGATATTTCTTCTGTTGGTGGAGGCGTCTTAATAGCTATAAAAAATCATTTAACTAGTTCATTAGTCGAAATTGCCTGTGCATCTAATATTGAACTGTTATGTGTTAAAGTTACACATTGTAACACTAATTTATACATTCTTAACACTTATGTTCCTCCAAATAGTAGCGCAGATGTCTACGAATGTCTTTCGATGGCCGTAGAATATATTATTAATGAACTAGACACTAATGACGACATTTTGTTGTTAGGTGACTTTAATCTGCCTGACCTAAAATGGACTCCTTCGGACGATGGTACATATTTTTATGAGTCTTGTCCAAAAACTCGACAACAACAAATTTTTGTTGACGAAATACTTTCAAATTTACAACAAGTAAGTTGTATAACTAACTGCCATGGACGACAACTTGACTTAGTCTTGGCTACAAATAGTAGCAATGTTGTTGTAAGAAATGCTATCCATGCTCTGTCTACGGTAGATTCCTATCATCCACCTTTGAGTATTGTGTACCAATCTGACAATGAAAATTTGACTAATGCATGTTCATCCATTAATATTTACGAATTCAATTTTAAGAAAGCTGACTTTTTAAAATTGAATGAAAATTTAAGAAATAAATTAGACGACTTACTCATTTTTTTTAATAACAATACATTTGATGATTGCATTAAATTTTTCTATGGTGAACTTTTTTCTGCCATAGCATTGTCGGTTCCATATACAAGGAGGTACGTTAATAATTCCTCGTACCCCTGGTATACAAAGGATTTGAAAAAAGTTCGCAATGGCCATAATAGGGCATGGAATAAATACGTTTGTAGCCAGGACCGTAATGACCTTGTTGCTTATCAGCGACTGTTTCTTGAATTTAAAGATATGTCAGCTTTGGTTTATTCTGAATATTTGAATAAAATTAGGCTGAATATTCTTCATGACCCCAAGAATTTTCAGGGTTTTATTAATTCTAAAAAAAAATCTGACGGGTTTCCATCTGAGTTTAAAACAGTTGATGGGCTCACTAGCGACCCACAAGTTATAGCCGGGTTGTTTGCTAATTTGTTTAATGAATCGTTTTCTACGGATTTATTTAGCCCTGAAATCAACTATTTTGAATATATGGATAACGACCCTTTAGTTTCGGTTAATGAGATATCTTTCTCTCCTGACCTCATAGAGAAATATATTTCATCTGTTGATGATGACTTCAACTCAGGGCCGGATGGCATTCCTGCGACAGTTTTAGTAAACTGCAGCTCTGTGCTGAGTCAGCCCCTCAGTATTTTATTTAATAGATCAATTCAAGAAAGCTATTTTCCTAAATTTTGGAAAAATGCATACATTAGCCCCATTTTCAAGAAAGGGTGTAAAAATGATGTTTCAAACTACAGGCCCGTGGCTAAGTTATCATCAATACCGAAAATTTTTGAACATATTATATACGATCAGGTTAAGGTGTGCTGTGGTGAAGTCATAACAACTCGTCAGCATGGTTTTGTTAATGGCAGATCTACAGTTTCTAACCTCCTTGATTTCACTTCTTTTGCATTAAGCTTTATAGACTCTGGTGGGCAAGTTGACTGCATCTACACTGACTTCAGTAAAACATTTGACAAATTACCACATAATTTGATTTTGTTTAAGTTAAAGAAACTTGGATTTCCCTTAAGTTTTGTCAGCTGGATTGAATCTTATTTATCTGATCGCTCGTATCAAATAAAATTTAGGAGAGTGTTTTCCTCCCCATTTAGCGCGACATCAGGTGTTCCACAAGGAAGCCACCTGGGGCCGCTCCTGTTCATTTTAGCAATTAATGACGTTACACATGTTATTAAAAACTCCCATCTGTTAGTATATGCAGATGACATGAAAATTTACAGGAACGTAAAGGGGGTTGGTGACACTATTCCACTTCAGTCTGACTTGAAATCCTTTGAAGTTTGGTGTTCTAAGAATAACTTACATCTTAATCCTGATAAATGCCAAGCTATGATTTTTACCAGGAAGAAAACTATTGTGGAATTTGATTATAAATTAAAAGATAAAAATATTTGTCGTGTCGATGTAGTCAAAGACCTAGGTATACATTTTGATACTAAGTTGACTTTTAATGAGCATATTAATCAAATTTGTAAAAAATCCTCATCTCTGCTTGGCTTTATTAAGAGGTGGGCAAAAGAATTTAATAGCCCTTTAGTAACGGTGACTTTATATAATACAATAGTGCGCCCTCACTTAGAGTACGCTAGCCAAGTATGGTCACCATTTTATAATATTCATATAAATAGAATTGAAAGAATTCAAAAAAAAATTTTATTCGTTTTGCTCTCAATGGCTTAAATTGGATTGACCCTTTAAGCCTTCCTCCTTATGAGGATCGTTTAAAGTTATTACATATGCAGTCTTTGAGCTCGCGTAGAAATATTGCGGATATACTTTATCTGCATCAACTTGTAACTGGGCCTCTTGCTGCACCAGAGCTTCTTAACTATATACATTTTAATAGTAATCGGAGGAGTACTCGTAACTCTTATCAGTTATTTTATCAACCGGTTAGTAGAACTAATTATATGGCTACAGCTCCTTTTAATCGCATGACAACTCTTATTAATAATTGCGAAGTTTATAACATTAGCTTGTCAAAAGGTCAACTCAAGCTTAGACTGAAAACTAACTGTAGCTAAATTTGTAGCTTAATGGTGGTGTGAATTTTTTTGTTTGTGTTGTCCGAGCCCCACAGCATGCTGGGTAAATTTTTTCTAACATTTATGCCTTGGACCACGTAAATTTATACATATAATTATTTTAATATCTATATGTCTATTTTTACATGGTGTGAGTGGGTATGTTGAGAAAGTGCGATAAAGCTAAGAAAAAATTATAAAATAAATAACAAATTAATGTGCATGATAATTTTTTCTATTCCATTTTTTATTGAATAAGCTTTTTACTTGGTATAAAGCTTCAATGCTAAATAGCTAAGAAGGCTATAATAGCTGTAGTAGCTAAACTCTATTATTATTATTATTATTATTAGAAAAAATTGTCATAAGCTTATTTTGTGTACTTATCAAGTAACTATATTTTAAAAGATTGAAGAAAAAAAAACTTCATTTGTTCGAAATATTTTCTTTCAATTCAAAAATGACACCCCGTTTCTATTCTTTTGACCGCAACTGTATGTGGTAATAACTGAAACATATTTGTATCACCAATTGTCAGGTTAGATTATTCCATCTGTTGACGTTCTTTTCTAATAACTATAAGTTCAATTAAAAATAATGTTCATCATGTAGTTAATTTTATTTCTTCTCGATTTGGTAACGTTTTTTAATAATTTAAGGAAACAAAATAAAAGAAATCCAACTCATTAAAAATAAAAATAAATTATTGCAAAAATTCAGGTTTTACTACTGATCTACTTTATCACTTTTGTTGGTGTTGCTAGCCGCGTTGTTTCCTTGGAGCATTTCCCCTGTAGCATATTTCCAACGCATGTAAGCCACACGCATACGATCCCAAACGTTATCCAAAGAATCCATCGCCGGACGTACATCAAGTAGGGCGAATTTGTAATCATTGTCTACGACGCCACCGTCATAGTAGTCAATAACATAGCGCACGTCTTTACCACAACGATCAACAATCCAATCGTGACGATCGAAAGGCAATTCGTAACTAAATGAAAAATACCGTTAAATTGATTGCATTCCATAAATTAAAAACTTTAATACATCACTGATTAAATTATAGGGCATTATTTTTAAATTTCTTATTTTTTTAATATTTAAATTTTGACTCCTATGTAATCTGAATAATGTATCTCAATAATAAGGCCTACGAGGTGTACAGAGTGAAATTTTCATCAGGCCAAGACCATAGGCGATACAGTGGTAGTGGACTATAAAGAACACTCAAGCTTTATTCTTTTTTGTTGATCTGATTCTTTAAATAAACGAAATTTTAAAATTTTTTTTTACAATTTATTTACACAACGAAAACTCAAACATTATCAATAGAAATATATAATTCATCACTAATGTACACGGATGGCGATGTAATTAAGGGCGTCCGGAAGTTTTTCGAAAAATAAAAAGACATTTTTTAAAATTTTTTTTTTTTGAAGCTGCATTTTATCTTAGAGCAAATTTTTTTTTACAGTATTAAAGTATAACTATTCAAGATTTTTCTCTGAAATTTTGGTCCAAAAATATTCGTCAGTACTTTAGAAAATTTCAAGTCCGTGAACGACCTCAAAATTTGCGGTGAGCAAGATATCTGGAGACTGGTTCATCCGAAAAAAGAAAATTAAATTTTTTTCGTTTAAGCAAATAGTTAAGGGGCGTTTGATCATTCATTTTTGAAAACATCAATTCTTGACAAAATGGCGGGCGTACAAAGAAAATTTTAATTTTTTTTGCACAAACTTGAGGTCGTTTTAGGCTATAAATCAAAAAATATGTATCCAAAAAAAAAATCGAACAATCAAACGCCCCCTAACTATTTGCTTAGCCGAAAAAAAATTAGTTTTCATTTTTCGGATGAACCAGTCTCAAGATATCTTGCTCACCGCAAATTTTGAGGTCGTTCACGGCATTGCACTTTTCTAACTTATTGACGAATATTTTTGGACCAACATTTCAGAAATAAATCTTGAATAGTTATACTTTAATACTGTAAAAAAAATTTGGTCTAAGATAAAATGCAGCTTCAAAAGAAAACTTTGGTTTAAGATAAAATGCAGCTTCAAAAAAAATTTTCAAAAAAATGTCTTTTTATTTTTCGAAAAACTCCCGGACGCCCTTAAGAACGATTACAAAACTTGTTAATATCTTAAAGAAAACTTAAAATTTTGTTGAATATTATGTTGGAAAACTTTTTTTTGTGCCATTACAGGTTTGCTTCGCTTTGTCATAGAAGCAATTAATTCATGGAATTTCTCTGCGTTATCTTTTCCCAGGCCTCTTTTGCCACCCGGTCTAACTCCTCCAAATATGAAATGTTTCCTTTTAAATGTTAGTTTTTAGCTAGTGTTAAAGATTTTCAGTAAGTAAAGATCATAAAACATTTTAAGAAAAATAAATTAACGAACAACGTTCCTATACCCCAACGTCCACGGAAAACGGATAAAATATCCGACCAGAGGATCATTTGTGAAGTAAAATACAATATTTTGACTTCCAAAGAAATTCCAAAGATAATATTTAAAGATGATACCAATCTGCTATTAGCACGATCAATTCGAGAGGCTGTGCGAGAATCAACCTTTTGGAAGATCAGTACATTGAAACTCGCTGCTACTCAAATATTGTAAACATTTTGAGAGCTCAAACATCTCGATCAATCGTGCTGTATTTTAAAGAGAGAGAAGTGATTCCGTTGACAAGTTTTGGGCCTTATGTATGCGTATGCGAGGACAGGCATACATAAGTATATGGCTATACCACTATACTTTTTTCTTAAAAATTGATTCCAAAAAAAATAAAAAATCCTTTTATTTTCAAACGAATATTTATTTTCAGATTCCGATTCAGCGTAAAGAAATTTATAAAATTTTAAGCTTTATTAATGTTAAGAAAGCTTTAGGAAAATAATTTTCAGATGTTTGAAAACTTTAAACTTGATTTTCTTAAATCTACTTTTTATTCGGCTACATTTAAAAGCTTTTTAATTTTAGTTTTTTTGGATAGATAAGGGCTTCTTTTATTGCGTATTGTCCTCTTTAAGAATACGGCTAACAGCCAAGTTATGTAAAACTCAGTGATACTTTGCGTGCGAGACACTTGACACCTATCGTCATAAGTTTGAATTATAATATTTTTTACGTCATTTCGTTAGTCCAATTATGTTGTCACTAGAGCAGGGGTCGGCAAAACTAAAAGTGTGATTGTGTTGGTGAGAGCAGAGAAGCTGCACCGCAAGAAATTTTTCGCAGAAATCGTTTGCGAAATGAATGTTGCAGCAGAAAGTGAAAAATAAAAAAAGATTAGAAAAGGTATTCAGATTCTAAAATCTAGAGCGCAATGCATTTTTTGCTTTATGTCGTCAAAAGAAAATAACGAATTGACGACGAAAAGGCATTTGAAATTCGTCATAATGCTTTTTCGTTGTAAATTCGTTCATTTGCCATAGCTGTAAAAAAAATTCTCTACGTGCATAACGGACGATAAAAGCTACATTCGCGCATGATGTTGCTTTGTCAATGGTTTTTCGCAAAGAGTATCCAAAGAGATGAAGCTCTCGACAGAATTCTACTACTAACGCAAAAAAAAATCAGTCGCGTCGCTGCATTTAAAAACTCACCCACCCATGGTGACTAATAAAATTCTTGACCTTACCACTTAGGACATTTTGGTCCAAATTAGGGACATATAAGAACTAATTTTATTATGTAGTAAAAAAAAAAACAATGCAACTTAGATAAATTCTAAATAATGTAATGAAATAAAGTAATAAATAATATAGTTTGCAAGTTTTCTGTCCTTTAAATATGCAAAAATTACTTCCAAGCTTTTATTAGTTAAACATCTTAACATATGGCAACCTACTCATTGTGCAAATGTCATATTATACTTCACCACTCATTTTTTCATTTCCATTGAAATGTCAGTTTGTTCACCAAATTAAATATAAAAATAAATATTTCCCCTCCTGCACGGTTGTAAAAATCAGTTTTTTCACTAATTAGTAGTACCTCAAAATCAGCTGTCGGGCTTTTCACCAAATTAAAAATATTTCCCCTCCTGCACGGTTGTAAAAATCAGGTGTTTTCACTAATACATACGAGTCCAATTCAAACTTACATGGGTCCAATAGGAATTTAACCTCACACTCAGTGTTGCCACTGAGAAATTTATTTTCCTACCAAAATTTTCTCGAAAACCTACCAAAATAGTTTGTAACCTACCAAAACTTTACAAATTAAAAAAAAAATCTTTTTGCAGCATTGAATTCGTTTATTAACATTTAATGCTGTTAAAAATACATATTCTTGTATGTCGTCGTTTAAAATGCTTACCCGCATATAGCACAAATTTTCTGTTGCTAAATCGTTCACATCAAAAGTCGGGCAAGTGTGCGCAAAAAGTTACCACATGACACATGCAGCGTACAATTAAGCGATGAACGTTAGAAGAAAGAAAAATAGTAATTAAAAATCATTTTGAAGGCAAAACCGATCGCAAAGTTACAAATTTTGCCAGCGGTTCACGGTATTATTAAATGATATAAGAGGACAAAAGGATTTCAAATAAACAACGAACGGTGGCAAAAAAAAAACGTTTAGCTCGAGAGACGAAAAATGTACCTTCCGAGAAATTTTTAAAAATCCATTCATATCATCTACTCAAAAACTTACTGTAATGGTAAAACTAATTTTCATTAAGAAGTCCATGCCGTTCGAAAAGTTCTCCAGAAAAATAATTTTAATGGCTGAGTCGCACAGGATAAGCCATGCATCAACAAAACAATTTCGCTTGAATTTCACAAAAGAGCACATTTTAAAATATTCTCCTTTTGGAGCATGGTAAACATACCCTAAGTGATCGGGGTCCTGAAAAAGAGCCATATTTTAGCCTGACAATAACCGTATACTTACAGTCCGTTTTTAAAATGCTATTTATTAAAGCCCACAAATTCAAATTTATTATTCCGGAAATATTTTTTCTAATTATGTCATCTTATGTACATAAAAAAAGTTTAGTTCTTAGAACTTAAGACCTTTTTTAGCGACCCGATTTTGATCACAGCTGCGATCAAAAAAATTATGTTATTAATAGCGCTAGTAACTTATGTTTCTAATACGCCGGGTCTGAGCACACATGCAACAATTTAGATGTGCGATCAGTCGCAACACTATTTCGTCACATTGTACATGCACATGCGTATTCCCTAAACGTAATTTAAATGCAAGAAAACAGAGACCATACCCACTTGTTGAAGATAGGGTTGGCAAAAGCTTATTTCCAGATGTAAATATTTGCTTCCTGATTCGAAAAACTTCACGAAGAAATTTCAATTTTCGATTTTCATAAAAATTTATCCTAAATCCTACCAAAATCAGATTTAACCTACCAACCTACCAAGAGGAAAAAAACCTACCCGATTTGGTAGGAAACTACCAAAAACGGCAACGCTGCTCACACTTCTACAAATTTTTTCAGCTTTCTTCTACTTTTTCTTAGTTTCTTTAAGAAGGAAACGGAATTAAAAGAACATTATTATGCCCACCCACATAATAATAATGAGTTTTAAGAATCAAAACATTATATATCTTGCTTGGCAAGGTCTAAAAATGATTGCAATTGTGTTTCGAAATTTTCATAATTCAGCATATTTTTCAGTAAAATATTTTTTCACCACGACGTTAAGATGTTGCCCCTACGGACAAAAATTAAACGACACGCCGCAAAATGTTTGAAATCGGCAAAGTTTTCCCAAAAAGCACGTTATTATGACGGCTTTTAACTTATTTTGGCATATAAAGCGAATAATTATACAGAACACATGAAAATAAATGTTTTGATCACAACCTTACTAAACATAATAAGTTAGAAAAATGCACTGACGTTTTTTTAATTTTTTTTTGTACTTATTAAGTATAAAATAGAAAATTTTTAATTTATTCATTAATTTTAGCCGAAACACTTATAATCGCAACCGTCGTCAGTTTCTTATAGTTAAATCTAAAACTCAATTACAAATTTTATTATATGGAAAGTTTTAAAGGAAAAATAGAATAAGTGTCACTAAAGACATTTTTCCAAAAACATCACCTATTTTCATGCTGCATTAACTGAAAATATTGCTAAATTTTTTTAAGAAAACTTGAAATGGTTTAAAATTGTTGTTGGTTTGACTAATAAAAAATTGAACAAATTGATGAAAAAACTAATTAAAACTGTATTAGAAAGTAAAAATGTTAAGTATTTGTGGAGTTTTGTCCTCAAGTTTTCGATTTAAGTCTTTTTAGAACTAAACTTTTGTAATAATTGCGTTCACTGTGAATTGTGGGTAAGCAATACGTACTCCTTTGAATATTTGCTTTAAATGAAACAAAAATTTTATTGAATTAACAAATTTTTTATTAATATTTTACAAATCTATAGACAAAGCTATTTTACATCTAGAAAATCAAGTTAGAGGCTGTTCATATGCTACGTAATGCTGTTTTTAGCCTCGCTTCCCTTCCTTTAAAGACGTATGAGCAGCTTCTTATCGAGCTAGACTATTTCTCAATCGTGTAGCTCGTTTTTTACTATTCATATGAACTTATTTTAAATTTGGTGATCTCTTTTTAGCATGCTTACTGTTAGTTCATAAGTTTTCATGCTGAATATATGGACATATTTCAACTTTTTTGAAGTTTGCGATTCTGTAACATGTTTTCTTAACATTCACAGGAAAACTGTCAGTAACTGATGACAGTTGAACAACAGTTTGCTATTGTTACGCGCTGCTTTCAAAAACATTTGTTCATATTATAAAAAGTTACATAGTTATGTAAGAAACTGAAATATGAAATAAATAAGGACCTTGAGATATTTTTTTTTGTTTTGATACCATTATAAAGCTATGTAATTTTCAATTATATAACAGCATTATGAAAATATTCCCAATTGATTCCCCCAATCGCCTGATATTATCCCCAATCAAGACAAGTTTTCCGAAAATTTTATTTCACAGCATACGGCAGCATTGTTTGAATCGAGTCACACGTATTCTCTGACAAGCAATACGTGTGAGCAGAATTTTTGGGCAGAGAAGAGCTTCATCTCTTTGGATCCTCTTTGGTTTTTCGACAACTGAATGAAAGAGCATAAGAATGCGTGTGATATTTGAGCGCACAATTGTGCTATGCGGTGCTGACCACTGCACTAGAGTCGTCAGCTCTGAACGTAACATTATACGTTGTCATGATGCTATCTTTTTTTGTGTAAAATGTAAAAGATTTACATTACAAAAAGTTTTATATTCCTCCAATGATGAAAAAATCGATGTTAAACAACTAACAGAATTTATCACATAAAACAGAATTTATCACATTAAACTCTTGATCACAATCCAAGAGCTCACATTTGGAGAATAAGTTTTCATTCACTATATGTACAGCTTTACAAAATAGACATTGTATTATTTTTGTAACCATTGATTTCTTACTAATGTAAGAGGACTTAAGGGCCAACTAAACCATGCACGCTTTGACTGCAGTCAACTTATGCAAGTGTGCGAATACACACAAATCGTGTATCAAAACTACAACGTACTTAACAAAAAGTTTCGTTCAATTTCCACAAATGTCATTTCCTTAAGGAAAGAGCGAAACTGAAAGCACTTTCTGTACGGAATCAGCTGTTTATGCATTGTATACACAAGAAAAAATTTTTGCAATGGAACTTGAAGTGGAAAACACTTTTTTTTTAAATAAGTAGAAAATGTGAAAAAGAAGATAATTAAACAGTAAAATAGACACATTTTATTGTAATCGAAATGTAAAGCAAAGGGCTTGGAGTGCAGTTGCATAAATATGCATTTTAATATACACACACAATACATACAACAATTTGTTTGACAATTCAGTGATGCCACGCGCTGCATTTGCCAATACTTTTCTCCACAATCTACACGCATAGTACAAAGTGAGCAATTTTGTTTTCTTATTTTTTTCTTAAAATTAGTAAAAACAATATCTGGATTTGCTTTATAGACTGAGAGCCGGCTGTAGAAAAGTCGAGTGTATAAGATTACAGGATGAGATGTATGCCAAATGATAGAGCTCAATGAGCCTAAATAGAATATCTAGGGTTGCCTTGCCAAAGCCTGTCCCGATGGCCGAAAATGCCCGAATTTTAACCAATTTTGTTGTTCTAATTAAAACTGTAGTACATAACAGCTTGAAATGTATGCCAAATGATAGATCTCGAAGAGGCCTAAATATAGTACCTGATATTGTATTGTTGAATCCTGTCCCAAACATGGGTTTTCACCGGTTTTTTGGGTCAATTTTCATTAATGAAGATAGCAGCTTAAAATTTGTGCCAAATGATAGATATCGAAGAGCCCAAATAGAATATATAGGGTTGCCTTGTCGAATCATGTCCTAAACATTATTTGACACCCGTTTTTGGGGTCAACTTTTCTTAAATGAGTCGCAACTCATGTTTGGGACAGGATTCTACAAGGCAACCCTATATATTCTATTAAGGCTCTTCGATATCTATCATTTGGCACAAATTTCAAGCTGTTATCTTCATTAATGAAAATTGACCTAAAAAACCGGTGAAAACCCATGTTTGGGACAGGATTCAACAATGCAATTCCAGGTATTATACTTAGGCCTCTTTGAGTTCTATCATTTGGCATTCATTTCGAGCTGTTATGTACTACAGTTTTAATTAGAACAATAAAATTGGCTAAAATTCGGGCATTTTCGGCCATCGGGACAGGCTTTGGCAAGGCAACCCTAGATATTCTATTTAGGCTCGTCGAGCTCTATCATTTGGCATGCATCCCATCCTGTAATCTTATACACTCGACTTTTCTACAGCCGGCTCTTGGACTATTAAGTATTTAAATGAATAACTAGTCCAGTAGAAATAGGGTTTGAAAAACAAAATAATTCGTTACATCAATCTGACAGCGGAATATTGTTGAACACGCTCTTGTAAAAGCGGACAAAAAAATCGAACCGACAGCAGCTATCCGGGGTGGAATGGGGTTCATTTTTAGAGGTCGAACACAGTTTTTCACGATTTCTGGCTAAACTGTGCATCATATCAAAAAAAGTTCAATACAAAAGTTGTAGGAAATAAGAAGGTCTACAACTTTTGTATTGATAATTTTTGCCTTAACCTCAAAATTTTTCAAAAAAATTACTGAAAACCGGTTTTTTGGTTTTAAATTTTTTTTCTTTCACATAAAAGTTTCTATGGAGCTGAAACTTGGGCAAAACATACTTTTCAGTGTTCCACAAAGGCAGTAATTTTTTAAGACGGAAATATTCAGAGGTTGTTGTTAAATTTAATATTTAAACTAAAAAAACCGAAATTTTTAAATGAGATTCCTCTTAAAACTACACCTCCTAAGGAGTTCTGTTTTGGCTCACTTACTCTTTGTTATGTCTTCTTTATATAAATGGTAAAAAAAAGGTATACTGCAATGGAAAAATTTACCGAAAAATTGAAAATATGTGGTCTCTCCGCGAGTAGAGTTTTGGTGTTTCGTGTGTAGCAGTTCAAATCCTTTGTTGTTTTCACTGTATTTACCTTAATACACTATAATTTGAAATTGTCAATGCCACTACATAAATTTTCATTAAAAAAATAAATGAGAAAAAAAAATTTTAATTTTTGGTCCAAGAATTATCAAAATTTTTTTTCTCATTTATTTTTTTAATGAAAATTTATGTAGTGGCATTGACAATTTCAAATTATAGTGTATTAAGGTAAATACAGTGAAAACAACAAAGGATTTGAGCTGCTACACACGAAACACCAAAACTCTACTCGCGGAGAGACCACATATTTTCAATTTTTCGGTAAATTTTTTCATTGCAGTACACCTTTTTTTTACCATTTATATAAAGAAGACATAACAAAGAGTAAGTGAGCCAAAACAGAACTCCTTAGGAGGTGTAGTTTTAAGAGGAATCTCATTCAAAAATTTCGGTTTTTTTAGTTTAAAAATTAAATTTAACAACAACCTCTGAATATTTCCGTCTTAAAAAATTACTGCCTTTGTGTAACACTGAAAAGTATGTTTTGCCCAAGTTTCAGCTCCATAGAAACTTTTTTGTGAAAGAAAAAAATATAAAACCAAAAAACCGGTTTTCAGTCATTTTTTTGAAAAATTTTGAGGTTAAGGCGAAAATGATCAGTACAAAAGTTGTAGATCTTCTTATTTCCTACAACTTTTGCAATGAACTTTTTTTGATATGAGGCACAGTTTAGCCAGAAATAGTGAAAAACTGTGTTCGACCTCTAAAAATGCACCCTATTCCACCCCGGATAGTTGCTGTCGGTTCGATTTTTTTGTCCGCTTTTACAAGAGCTTGTTCAACAATATTCCGCTGTCAGATTGCTGTAACGAACTATTTTTTTTTTCTCATTTTTTCGACTAATTTTACTGGACTAAACATTTTGTGAATGAATTCAAATTATTTAGGAAATATGTATAAGAAATAAAATTTATGCAATTGCGAGAATATTTCACACACTTGCAACTATGGCTACATCGCTTCTTAAGTTCAACGAAGTACAACATAGCCACTAAAAAGTCTTCTCTGAGTTTCTTAAGCATTTGACAGGCTTTTCGTTCAAATTTGACAGTAGGTTACGCTAAGCGATGCATGGTTTAGCTGGGCCTTTAGAAGTATAAATATTGAATCACAGTGAAAATTACACAGTGTTAAATATGTAGATATCAGTAATACAACAGACAGCAAGGCCAAATAATTAGGGCTGTGAGCATAATTAGGTGCATGAGTTCGATATTCGGTAATTGTAGTTTTTTTAATTTTTTTCATATCAATGAGAAGTTTAAAGTTTGCTCAGCAAAAACAGCATTTTCACGAGCAAATTGGGTTTTTTCGATTTTATTATGTACTAGCAGATGCCCGCGACTTTGTACGCGTAGCCTGTTTTTCTGCGAAGGCAAACAATTTACTTTTTTTAAATACATAGAACTACAGTCAATTTTGGATTCTTCTTCACAGATCTAGAGTTCTTGTTGTTTTCTCTTCCATAAATATTCCATTGCATTGCCATGTGAAAGACAAAAACAAAGCACACACACAAACTAACACATTCAATTAGCCTAGTATACATTATCACACATGTTGTCCAACATGTGTGTTCGATAATGTGAACTCTAGGAACGACCGCTTTACACACATGTTGGATGGATTTCAAAAATTGTTGATTTTCCTGCTGGCTTGTCAAACCATACAACCTGTGTGAACTGACTGTCAAGCCTAGCGAACATTTTTCATTTTAAATAGGATTTCATGCAGTTCACTTCGATGTGGACGCTCATAAATTGTTCTGCAATTGATGTTTGATTGCATGCACGAAAATGTGAACGCAAAGCAATATTGACAGTCACACATGTTGTCAAGCCATTTAGGGACCCTACGGTATTTTTTTTTTTATTTTTCATTGTTTACAAATTCCGCGTTGTTGTGTTGAGAAATTGAGAATGAGAGCGAGAGTAAAATTCCGTTTTTTGTCTTCCATTGCATTGCCATGTAAAAATAAAACGCACACAGCCTTACTAACACACTAACTTACCATTAAACGATTTGTTATGCCTACATGCTTCGTTATATGTGTGAAATTAATTTTTTTAGCAATTTTAAAACATTAATATTTTGATATTTAACAGGAATATCGTGATAATTTTAATTCTATGTTGGGACCAAGCGTCTAAGAAAGATGACTAAAAAAATTTGATCAAAATTAATTCATTAGATTTTGCGTGAATCCCGTTCATCGAAAACGGCTATAATTTTATTTATATAGATTTATTGCTGCAAGCACTAGTGGATGATTTAAATTGCAGAATTTTGTTAAAGAAATTCATTCTATTAAATAAAATTAGAAAAGAATTAGTAAGTAACATATCGTCACCTCAGAGTGTAAGTGTCTTATGGCACTTTTTGACAAAATTTTTTTAACACGCCAACTTACTAAAGAAAATAAACTCTTTCGTTTGGTGTTATCGAAATTTAGCTACCTCTTCCCGTTCCAAAGGTCTCAGTATGCGTTATGTCCTAACTGCAGCTTTCAGAATTAAATCTCGGAGTGCAAATGTCCTAACTGCTTTTTTTGCCTTTGAAATCACATTAAATAGTAAACAATTGCTCTAAGTTCCAAAGTGAGAATGGACTTTAGTAAGAGAGGGGGAAAAGGTATCCATCCCCTGGCCAAATCAGGCCTTTGACAAAAAATTTCTGGCACCATCGTTGCAAAAAGGCCGAAATGGATTTTGAAGTACGAATGGTACTTTCATATATCTGTTCAGGCCTCATATGATGAAAAAAAAATTATTGCACCAATTGGTTTAAATTCACTTTTGTTGTACATTTAGTTTTACTTATATTTTAGTTCAACAGTTTTTGGGTTTAACGACTTTACTTATTGAGCGATTTTTACAGACTGTCTTTTGTTCGTTAGTTTGGTCGTTTTTCTTCCTTCTTCGTCGTCAAGTTCAGTGTTGTCAAGTTCATTGTTCTTAGTACTCTTGTCCACTTCTTGTTGTATGTGTTGGCGTTGCCAGTTGATGTACATCTGGGTGTACATTATGGCCTATTCCCACATTGATGCGAAGAGGTCGAATCTAAATTTTGGAAGAAATTTGTTCGGACCTACATATATGTATGAGGAAAATAAAAACTCAAAAGAATTTTTCGTTTTCATTTTCGACGATAACTATGAATCTTTTTTTCATCCTTCCAAATTTTCGCATCGATTGGTGCAATATACACATGCACACGAATGAACGTTCGAAAGCCAACAAAAAAAAATAACGTAATCTCAATATTTATATAAATACATATAATCATATTTATATGTATGTATACAATATAATAATTTTTTGCCTATAGCAACATATTCAATATTTATATAAATATAAACATATTTATATGTATGTATACAATATATTAATTTTTTGCCTATAGCAACATCTATGAATAAATTTTTGAAATATAAGTACATTGAAATTCCCCATTACGGTCAGCCCCCATAACCGGACAGCTCCCATAACCGGACATATTTCAGCGAAACTCACTAACATTTCCATACAAAATTCATTCCGATAGCCAGACGCTCCAATAACCGGACAAAAATACTGTGGCGGTGGGTGTCCGGTTATGGGAAATTTCACTGTACCCTCATTTTAGTCCTCTAAGTAAAACAATAAGATAAAATCTTCGTTTGTCAATATCGGCTTAGTATTTTAGGAGCTATGACTTATGATTTATTCAATTACAGTATTTTTCGAATTAATAATTTACAAAAAATCATATTAGCTTCCAATCTTTGTTCTAGCAAGTCTTTATATTTTTGAAAGTTCATCATGCCTTCGATCGGTACAAGGGATCTGGTACCTTTATAAGAAAAGCAGTCCCAAATCATTTTTAGTGTCTGTTTGAGTTAATAATTTCGTTTTAATTGTGTATTTTACAAGCTAAACAAAAAATCAAAACCAAAAAAAAAAACATAAAAACAGTGCAAGCAGTGCTGCAAGTGCTTCTTTCGATTTTCTTTTATGCTTTATTTTGTTTACAAAGCTTGAGTTAAATTCTCTTAGTTATATTGTTGTTGTCACTTAGCGGGTATAATGGCCTCTATTGCGGTTGTCGATTTACAATTGATAAACGCTTTTTTCTATTAGCGATTTTGTTTGGTATTGTGTTTATCGATCACAATCGTTTCATCATTTTGTTTTGATAGATACGATTTTTTTTATATTAGTAGATATTTCTTTATTTTTTAAATTTTTCACACAAATTATTTCAAACTGAATAGCCGTGTTTTATTGGGTTTGGTTAAACCTAAAAGTGAATAAAACGCATAAGTTTAACCTTTTATAATTCGCAATTTGGCCAACAGGTGGCATGACAGTGTTTGAAAGAAATTCTATTTTCAAATCAGAGTCGGCTTTATGGTCGTGTGGTTGAACGGGGCCTATCGTGGTAAGGGGCCTCACGTATCAATACATAATTTTTTTTTTTTTCAAATTATTGCTATCAAATGATTTCAAACTGTTTTTATAGTGTCGCAAACGCTAATACAAAAGTTTTCTGTTGTTTCATCACAGTTTTTATTTTTACTATGTGTTTCTATTTCAATATTTGAGCCTAGCACTGACTCGGTGCACAAAGCCTCGCGTGACCTAAGATCGCTTCTTCAAAATTCCGGCAAAGTTGCCATATATTTTTGATAATTTTAGGTTTGTGGCCACATCTTCTTGCGATAAGCGCCATCTGTTGTTCACTAGCGAACAATTAAGCAAAGACAAAAAAAGTTCAATCGATTGAACTAGAAACTGAGCTGGTTCACGATTCGTATGAAATTTTGGTTTAACCAAACCTAATAAAACACGCCTAATGAAACTAAACGGCTGTCTCAAGAAAAATAATAATATTTCAAGTCACAATAGCCGTGTTTTAAGCTTTTATAATTTTGCATTTGGCCAACAGGTGGCATGACAGTGTTTGAAAGAAATTCTATTTTCAAATCAGAGCCGGCTTTATGGTCGTGTGGTTGAACGGGGCCTAGCACGGTAAGGGGCCTCACGTATCAGTACATAATTTTTTTTTTTCAAATTACATATTAGCCGTGTTTTATTCGCTTTGGTTAAACCTTAAAGTGAATAAAACGCAAAAGTTTAACCTTTTATAATGCTGCATTTGACCAACAGGTGGCATTACAGTGTTTGACAGAAATTCTATTTCAAAATCAGAGCCGGCTTTATGGTCGTGTGGTTGAACGGGGCCTAGCGCGGTAAGGGGCCTCACGTATCAGTACATAATTTTTTTTTTTTCGAATTATTGCTGTCAAATCATTTCAAACTGTTTTTATAGTGTCGCAGACGCTAATACCAACGTTTTCTTTTCGTTCTCTGTTGTTTCATCACTGTTTTTATTATGTGTTTCTATTTAATATTTGGGCCTAGCACTGACTGGGTGCCCCAGGCCTCGCGTGACCTAAAAACGATTCTTCAAAATTCCAGCAAAGTTGCCATATATTTTTGATTATTTTAGGTTTGTGTCTATGGTGCTTCAAACTTTAGCAAAGACAAAAAAGTTCAATCAATTGAACTAGAAATTGAGCTGGTTCACACATTTGTATGAGATTTTGGTTTAACCAAAGCGAATAAAACACGGCTATTGCTATCAAATGATTTCAAACTGTTTTTAGTGTCGCAAACGCTAATACAAAAGTATTCTTTTCGTTTTCTGTTGTTTCATCACAGTTTTTATTTTTACTATGTGTTTCTATTTTAATATTTGAGAATAGCACTGACTGGGTGCACAAGGCCTCGCGTGACCTAAGAACGCTTCTTAAAAATTCCGGCAAAGTTGCCATATATTTTAGGTTTATGTCTACATATTCTTGCGATAAGCGCCATCTGTTGTTCACTAGCGTACAATTTAGCAAAGACAAAAAAATTCAATCGATTGAACTAGAAACTGAGCTGGTTCACAAATTCGTATGAAATTTTGGTTTAACCGAACCCAATAAAACACGCCTAATGACGCAATTTTTTCTGTTGAGTTTCGTAATACCAAAATGGCATCGTTTCTATTAAATCGATTTTATCGTAAATCGACAACCGCAATAGGGGCCAATATTGAATAATATTAGCCCGTTTTCTTCCGTTCTGAAAATTTAAAGCCAATTTCTAAAAAAATTTTAATATTTATTTTTCTTTTCTTTTCAAGCTTTTTTACTTTTGACCAACTGTTTTCATGATGGATTATTTTTCCTCTGAAAATTTACTAGCTGGCTCTCTAAGGGATCAGTGCAAAAGTCAAGATATATTGAATGCAATGTTTTCCTGTTCAGGTACCTGTGAAGAGATGTTTCATGCCTTTTGTGCAAACCTTACAAAATCTATTACAGATCTTTTATGTTCTGAATGTTCGGGCCTGCATTGGTACTGTCCATCTTGCAGGGCCCTGTCCCCTACCATTTTTTTCGATAAAATTAAAAAATTTAGTGAAAATCTTAGCAATCTGAATACGAATTTCAGAGATATACTTAATAATTATCTTGACATAACCCCACAAATTGAATAAAACCTTAATGAGGCTATTTCCTCGAATGTAAGTTTGCTTCAAAATCAAACTATTACCGAGGCTCCTATGGTTTTTGCTTCCACCCCTTCGATCTCTGCATTATCTAAGCAAGCGATTTCCTTGAAAAAGAAAAGAAAATCTAAACGGAAATCAAAGATTCAGCCGTCAATCGTGCCAAAACTTCTGTGGGTTCCTCTCAAAACTCCTCTCGATCCACTTCCAACTTTCCTGCTAACATTTCTGAAAGCAACCGTCCTTCTCCTTCCTCCACTTTACATACTCCTCTCTCCATTTCTGTTATTTCCAATCCTCAGGTCGTTGATGCGATTGGTGGCTCTGTAGCTCCAGTTTCCTTGCAGGCATTACCTAGGCTAAAATCAATACACCTAATTCTGTTTTTACACGGTAGATACGTTCCAGGAAAAACCGTGTAAAAAAAGACATGAAGTAAATAGAAAAAAAGGGGATAGGTTCCAAACATAAATATAGAATTATAGCAGTTAAATTTATAAACAAAAAATTTAAAAAAAATCAAAGTGATGGAAGTAACATAGCTCTATTCACTATCAACATCGGATATCATACGCGATCGCTTGACTCACGTTCCAGTTGTGAAGTTTTCTCTGTGATATCTTCAACAAGATTAGGATTTTCTTTTTCTGACTGGATAGCACTGCATTTGACAACAAAATCGGTTATTAGCCGTTATGATCCAGTTTTGGATAGCTCTTTGTATAATTCATGATAACGAGCCATTTAAGACTTCAGATCACGTTGAAACTGTGCAGCCCTTTCGCCAATAGGATCGTTTGTGACGAAATGATTTCCTAATTTATTAACAAGTTGAAGACCCTCTAGAATTAAGCTTGTGGTTGGTTGAACCGGTTCATCACTGTCACTGCTTTCTCTAGAATCAACAGTCTCTAAGGCAACTTCTATAATTTCTTCTTCACTTAGAACTTTCTCAACTAGCAGTTCGTTAATAAGTATCATGAACATCGATTTAAACTTTTTTTATATTACTTAGTCAACAGCTTACGAGTATATAAGACACTTTCAATTTTATTTAAACTAAACAAAAGACTGAAAGGTATTTACTAGGGGTGGCAATCCCGGAGCTTTTTTGAGTTTCGGGATTTTCGGGATCGAAGTTTCCAATCCCGGGATTGATAGTTCGTAGTAAATGCAAACAGAACTACAAAACAAAAACGAGAAGTTTATACTATTGTAAACGAGTATATAAAATTAAAATTCCTTTATTTCACAGCGTAACAATGAAGAAAAAGAACGCAAAACAATAGAAAAAAATAATAGCTTAAAAATTGACTTAGAACACTTCGAGTGTTAATACATCTACGAGGGGCGCTATTTATATTTCGGGATAAGCAAGAAAAAGACAAAAAATTCAGTTGATATTGGCTTTATTGTTTTTCAAAATACTCTCCATTAAGATCGATACACTTTTGCATCCGTTTAAACCAATTTGAAAAGCATTCATGCCACTTTGAAGTTGGTATCTCAGAAACGTGTGTTTTGAAGGGTTTTGCTCATCTTGAAACACCCAAACAGTCGATTGCTGCTTTGTTTCGGGCTCATATGCATATATCCATGATTTGTCACCTGTGTAGATGTTATACACAGCTTTTGATGTACCACGATTGTATTTTTTTAACATTTCTTTGCACCAATCGATGCGAGCCTTTTTTTGAGTAATTGTTAAATTATGTGGAATCCAACGTGAACAGATTTTTTTTACGGCCAAATGTTCATGCAAAATCTTGTTGATGCTAGTCATACTAATGCCCAATGTTGCCTCTATCTCACGGTATGTCACATGACGGTCTAGCATTATTAGATTTTTCACAGCATCGATGTTTTCTGCCACAACCACTAATTTTGGGCGACCTTCACGATATTCATCACTGAGCGAACTACGGCCACGATTAAATTCTGAGTACCACCGAAACACAGTAGTCCTCGATGGTGCTTTGTCACCATACAAAGCAATTGATTCATCGACGCACTCTTGTTGTGATAATTTACGCCGAAAGTTGTGATAAATAATAGCACGAAAATGTTCACGATTTAATTCCATTTTTTTACTGAAGCACAATTTTCAAATGAATGTAAACAATACCAATTGCAATGATACGTCAAAACGTTCTGAGTACGTTTAGGCTATAAAATGTCAAACTTTCCAATGGAAGTGTCAGATTGCTGAATTTGACATTAGTATTGCCCGATCCCGAAATATAAATAGCAACCTACGTAAATCACATTTACTAAGTTTGACTAGTAGAAGATTGCCACTATTAAAAGGAGATGATAGAGGATAATCAAGCATTTATGATCAAACTATCAATTTCATTTGTACATTTAAAAATTCGTGAACCACATTTTGTACTTGATTAATACTTTATCACCTTCTTCAAATGTGACAGTGATGGCATTTAGTGGCACCGAATGGCTCGCTCTCAGTAGACGCACCCATAAGTGTTCTTCATTTAAGTTGTCAAAATCTTTAGATGCTGATTTCAGAAAAAAAGCTTCAGACAAAAGTTTAATTATATCTTAGAACTTAAGTTTTGGTAGGTCTAGGTATGGGTCAAAATTTCAATGTCAAATCAAGGTCGGCTGTGGTGTTTTTTTTTTGAAGACAAACCTATATTTTTTATTGCAGATTTGTATTTTATTATAAGAAATAGATATGTTTTGCTTATGCTGTTTTTCTATTGCATTTTTAGTACTTCCGTTATTGATAAAAATAATGTTAGTCTAAATATATCTGTTTGTTAACTGAAAATTTGTACGAATTTGTACAAATTTGTAACAATTGTTACTGGATTGTGTTTGTTAACAGTTTTTACTGGATAAAATTTTACCAGCAAACATTTTTCAAAAAGAAAAACATATGATTTTGAAAATTGTCAATATTTTTTCATAAATAAAAATGCAAATTGTTTTGAAAAACTTAAATATTTTTTTTCACTTGTCAGCTTGTACGAATTTTTACTGAATTGTGTTTGTTTACTTTTAAGAAAATTTTTTTCTGTGTGAGCAAATACCTTCTTACTCTCTAAAATTTCTTTACTGGATAATTGTTACTGGGAAAGTAAACAAACACACTTAATTTCACATTTTATCATTTTTCTCATGAACTATCAATTTTCAATACTAAGTAAAAAATTCTTAAAATTAGTCAAAGTATTAAAAAAGATATTTTTTTTGCTATGTGACATTTTTAATAAGAAAATCTTAAACAAAAAATTGCTACAATAAAATAAAATATTTTTACTCAATTTAAGGTTCAGACACAATTGAAGTGCATTTTGCAGGTTGATGCAATAATGTTTCATGCACATCAAATATATTTATTTTGCAGACTTTGTACTTAAATATGTCATATAAAAGAATATTTATTATATAATATAAAATTTTTTTCTAATCCCGAAAATCTCTTTGTAATCCCGGGATTACTTTAGCCTATATTTAGAGCAAATCCCGGGATCCCGGGACTGCCACCCCTAGTATGTACATATACATACTTATTAAAAATGATTGTCTTTAAGTTTTCAATCAAATAGCTTTTTTAAATCGTGCTAAATCGTTTAAGAGCGGAATCAAATTTTTTTTTTCTAGACCGTGTCAAATCAAAACCGTGTAAAAAAAGACCGTGTAAAAACAGAATTGGGTGTATTCTTATCACGACTACAGTCTAACACTACCATTGACAATATTAAACACTTTATTAAACAAAATCAAATTATTCCTGCCGACGCCATTATTTCATGCAGGAAAATTGGTAATAAACCAACTCATGCTTCTTTTAAAATAACAGTGGCTTCTTCTCATGTTTCTGCCATTATTAATTATATCTTTTATCAACTCAGAATTTCTCTGAGGATATTATTTTTACCGAAACTTGGTTAAATAACAGTTTTCTTAATTTGGAACTTTTCGATAATAGTTTCAATGTTTTTAGAAGACACAGACACTTGGAAGATCTTTCTTCTGTTGGTGGAGGCGTCTTAATTGCTATAAAAAATCACTTTACCAGTTCATTGATCGAAATTGCCTGTGCGACTAATATTGAACTTTTATGTGTTAAAGTTGCGCAGATGTCTTCGAATGTCTTTCGATGGCCGTAGAATACATTATAAATTAACTAGATGCTAATGACGACATTTTGTTGTTAGGTGACTTTAATCTGCCTGACCTAAAATGGACTTCTTCGGATGATGGTACATATTATTATGCATCTTATCCAAAAACTCGACAAACACCAAATTTTTGTTGACGAAATACTTTCAAATTTACAACAAGTAAGTTGTATTACTAATTGCCACGGACGACAACTTGACTTAGTCTTGGCTACAAATAGTAGCAATGTTGTTGTAAGAAATGCTTTCCATGCTCTTTCTACGGTAGACTCCTATCATCCACCTTTGAGTATTGTGTACCAATCTGACAATGAAAATTTGACTAATGCATGTTCATCCCTTAGTATTTATATTAAAAGCTGACTTTTTAAAATTGAATGAAAATTTAAGAAATAAATTAGACGACTTATTTATTTATTTTAATAATAATACATTTGATGACTGCATTAAATGGATTGGCTTTTGGTTGATCAGAGTAAAGTTTCTGACTGCTTTCCACCTGGGGTTTGCCAGAGCGATCTCTGAGCCAACCATTAGAAAGTTGACACACAGCCTCCCCGTGGCTCCATCTGGGTAGCTATCTCCGCATCCGCTGAGATAGTGAGCGAATGTGTGCAGCGTATCCTCCCTGGAAGTAAACTGGGTTGTGCGCAGGATGCCCTCGGAAAAATTAAGGCTGACATCACCACCATCCAGGAAATAAGATGGATAGGACAAGGTTGCTCTAACCAAACAAGTTGCGATATCTACTACAGCTGCCATGCGGAGAGGCGCGAATTGGGATGCGGATTCGTAGTAAGCAAGAGACTTCGCCACCATATCTCCAGGTTTACACCTGTGAGCGAAAGGTTGGCTACGATCCGCGTCAAGGCTCGATTTTTTAACATCAGCTTGATTTGCGCGCATGCCCCGACGGAGGAAAAGGACGATGCTGTCAAAGATGCCTTCTATGCGAGACTCGAGGAATTATACGACCGCTGCCCGACCCACGACGTTAAAATTGTACTCGGGGATTTCAACGGAAAGGTCGGAAGAGAAGGTATATTTGGCCCCACTGTCGGTCAGTTCAGCCTTCACGAGACCACCTCAAACAACGGTCTGCGGCTGATCGACTTTGCCGCGGCGCGAAACATGGTAGTAAGTATGTTAGCACCAGATTTCAACACCTCGATATCCACAAGGCCACCTGGCTGTCCCCTGATCAGAAAACACGCAACCAAATCGATCATGTTGTGATCGACGAAAGGCATGCTTCCAGCGTGCAAGATGTTCGTACGTTCCGGGGAGTCAATATTGACTCCGATCATTATCTTGTTGCAGCCAAGATACGCATGCGGCTGTGCAATGCAAAGGATGTACGCTCTGGTACGCAACGAAAGCTGGACGTCGCTAAGCTGCAATCACATCGGACGGCCGAAGCCTATTCCGCTTGCCTCTCAGAACTGCTCCTTCAACCTGAATCTCTACCCGATGATGCCGGTGGACTTTGGGCGCATATATCCCGCTCCATGCGCTCTGCCGCTGAGGAAGTCATTGGTTTCCGACGCCCACTTCCGCGAAATCAATGGTATGACCAGGAGTGTCGCGAGGCTACTGCAGTGAAAATCGCCGCCTACAAAAGAACCCTGCAGTCAGCCGCAACTCGAGCCGTGCACGATAACTACCGGGAAAAGAGAAAGGAAGAGAGGCGCCTTTTCAGATGCAAGAAACGGGAGCAGAAAAGGCACGAGCGTGAGAAACTCGAACTGTTACGGGGCAGGAATGATGCTCGAAAATTTTACCAACAAGTCAAGCGTCTGACCCAAGGTTTCAAGCCCGGAGCATCTACCTGTAAAGATGAACATGGAAATCTGGTTACGGATACGCAGGGTACACTGAGATTATGGAGGGAACACTTTTCCAAGCTGCTTGCTGGCGATGACTCCACCAATCCCGCCTTTGGAGAAATTAACCCGATGCCACCAATCAACGACGATGGTGTGGACGTACCACCACCTAGCCATGACGCGGTACGAGTTGTGATTCAACGATTTAATAACAACAAAGCGGCTGGTGCCGATGACCTGCCTGCTGAATTGTTCAAGACCGGCGGCGATGAGCTGATAGGGTGTATGCATCAACTCATCTGCAAAATAAGGCTAGTGGAAAGCATGCCCGACGATTCGAATCTCAGTGTCCTTTGTCCTGTACTGAAGAAAGGTGACCCGACAATCTGCGCTAACTACCGGGTTACAAGGTCCTGTCGACTGTACTGTGTGAAAGACTGAAGCCGTTTGCCAACACACTGATTGTGCCTTATCAGTGCGGCTTTAGACCTGGTAAGTCCACCATAGACCAGATCTTCACACTACGTCAAATCCTGGAAAAAACCCACGAAAAACAGATCGATACCCAACATCTCTTTATCGATTTTAAAGCTGCTTTCGATAGCCCGATACGGGATTGCCTGTATGCCACCATGTCTGAGTTCGGTATACCTGCGAAGCTGGTGCGGCTACTCCGTCAGAGTAGGAAGGGACCTCTCCGAACCATTTGATACCGAACGAGGTTTCAGACAGGGCGATCCACTATCCTGCAACCTCTTCAACTTTGTGATGGAAGGGGTGTTGCGAAGAGCCAGTGTACATCGTAATGGCACTATTTTCTACAAAAGTGTCCAGCTCATTGCATATGCCGATGATATTGATATCATTGGACGTTGTAAGCGAGATGTTACTGCTGCTATCGAAAAAGAGTCAGCGAAGGAATGTTGTCCACAAACAGGGAGACGCGGCGTATTGGATCCTATCTTACTGCGAACAGCTATACTTTCGAAGTTGTCAACGAATTCACCTATCTTGGCACCGCCGTGAACTCTCAAAACGATGTCAGCCTGGAGATAAAGCGAAGACTAACTCTTGCTAATAGGTGTTTCTATGGTCTCAGTAAGCAATTGAGTAGTAGAGACCTCTCTCGCCCGACAAAACTGACACTCTATAAGACGCTCATCTTACCCGTGCTACTTTACGGCGCAGAAGCATGGGTTGTGTCGCAGACTGATGCAGCCAAGCTTGGGGTGTTTGAGAGAAAACTTCTTCGCAAAATCTTCGGTCCTGTTCACGTCGGCGACGACTACCGTATTCGAATGAACTGTACGAGCTCTACGCTGACATTGACATAGTCAAGCGCATCACTATCCAACGTCTGCGCTGGCTGGGACATGTTGTGCGTATGTACGAAGAAGCTCCGGCGAAAAAGGTGTTTGATGCGGAAGCCGCTGGGCAACAACGAAGAGGAATACCATGCCTCCGATGGAAAGACCAAGCCGAGGAAACCCTATCCGCGCTTGGTGTGACTGATTGGAGAAGGCGCGCGCGAAGCAGAGGCGCCTGGAGAGAGCTTTTGAGGTCCGCCGTAACCCGGTAACGGGTTGTTATGGCCACCCTAGTAAGTAAGTATTAAATTTTTCTATGGTGAACTTTTTTCGGCCATAGCATTGTCGGTGCCTTACACAAAGAGGTACATTAATAATTCTACACAAGGAATTTGAAAAATATTCGCAATGGCCGTAATAGGGCATGGAACAAATACGTTTGCAGCCAGGACCGAAATGACCTAGTTGCTTACCAGCGACTGTTTTTTTTTGAATTTAAAGATATGTCAGCTTTAGTTTATTCTGAATATTTGAATAAAATTATGCTGAATATTCTTCATGACCCCAAGCATTTTTGGGGATTTATAGCTGGGATGTTTGCTAATTTGTTTAAAGAATCATTTTCTACAGAATTATTTCGCCCTGAGATCAACTATTCTGAATATATGGATAACGACCCTTAAGTTTCGATAAATGAGATATCTTTCTCACCTGACCTCGTAGAGAAATATATCTCATCTGTTGATGATTTCAGTTCCGGACCAGATGGTATTCCTGCGACAGTTTTAGTTAACTGTAGCTCGTCAACGTCAGCTACTCAGTTTTTTATCTAATAAATCTTTTAGAGAAGGTTATTTTCCTAAATTTTGGAAAAAATCTTATATAAGCCCCATTTTCAAGAAAGGGTGTAAAAATTATGTTTCGAACTATAGGCCCGTGGCTAAGTTATCATCAATACCAAAACTTTTTGAACGTATTGTTTACGTGTGCTGTGGTGAAGTCATAACAACTCGTCAGCATGGTTTTGTTAATGGCAGATCTACAGTTTCTAACCTTCTTGATTTTAATTCGTTTGCATTAAGCTCTTTAGACTCTGGTTGGCAAGTTGACTGTATCTACACTGACTTTAGTAAAGCATTTGACAAATTACCTCATAATTTGATTTTGTTTAAATTAAAGAAGCTTGGATTTCCTTTAAGTTTTGTCAGCTGGATTGAATCTTATTCATCTGATCGTACGTATCAAATAAAATTTCGGAGAGTGTTTTCCTCCCCATTTAGCGCGACATCAGGTGTTCCACAAGGAAGCCACCAGGGGCGGCTCTTGTTCATTTTAGCAATTAATGACGTTACACATGTTATTAAAAATTCCCATCTGTTAGTATATGCAGATGACATGAAAATTTACAGGAACGTAAAGGGGGTTGGTGATAAATTAACTTTTAATGAGCACGTTAATCAAATTTGTAAAAAATCCTCATCTCTGATTGGCTTTATTAAGAGGTTTGATAAAGAATTTGATAACCCTTTAGTATCGGTGACTTTATATAACACAACTGTACGTCCTCACTTAGAGTACGCCAGCCAAGTATGGTCACCATTTTATAATATTCATATAAATAGAATTGAAAGAATTCAAAAAAATTTTATTCGCTTTGCTCTTTAAGGTTTAAATTGGATTGACCCTATAAACCTTCCTCCTTATGAGGATCGTTTGAAGTTACTACATATGCAGTCTTTGAGCTCCCGTAGAAATATTGCGGATATACTTTATCTGCATCAACTTGTAAATGGGTCTCTTGCTGCACCAGAGCTTCTTAATTACATACATTTTAATACTAATCGGAGGAGTATTCGTAACTGTTATCAATTATTTTATCAACCGGTTAGTAGAACTAATTATATGGCTACATCTCCTTTTAATCGCATGACCACTCTTGTTAACAATTACGAGGTTTATAACATTAACTTGTCAAAAGGTCAACTCAAGCTTAGATTGAAAACTAACTGTAGCTGATTTTGTAGCTTAATGGTGGTGTGTATTTTTATGTTTGTGTTGTCCGAGCCCCACAGCATGCTGGGTAAATTTTTTCTGAATTTATGCCATGGACCATGCAAATTTATACATATTAATATTTTTACTATCGATATGTTTATGTTCACATGGACTGAGAGTGGGTATGCTGAGAAAGTGTGAAAAAGATAGAAAAAGTTATAAAAAATAACAATTTAATGTGCATGATAGTTTTTTCATTTCCATGTTTTATTGAAAAAGCTTTTTACTTGATTTAAAGCTTCAAGCTTAATAGCTAAGAAGGTTAATATGTAGCTGTAGTAGCTAAACTCTATTATTATTAACGGATTTGGTCAATATGAGCTATCGTAAGTTTTTCGTTGTCCTATTTTTAACGAAACAAGACCGCTGTCTTTGTACCAAGAAATGCCTCTCAAGAAGATATCATGCCTTGAATGGCCAGGGGACTGACCGGATTGAAACTGACCCGATTGAAAATCTTTGAATTATTGTAAAGGCTAGACTTCGTAAAATAGACTGCACAACAAAAACGATTGAGACTGTAATCCAGATATGGTTTAGAGACCAGCAAGTATCAGAAATGTGTACAAAACTTGTGGATTCTATGCTAAAACGTGTTAAGGAAGTTATAAAAGCCAAGGGGGGATATGGTTCTTATTAAAACAATTTTAATTGCATACTTTTCTCTTTTTCTTTGTCTATAACTAATATTGTTTTTCGCAAATTATCACTTGTGTTCACATTAATTCGAACAATACTATATGTGACTTATATAATTATAATTATTATATTTTATTTTCTGCATACAGCGTCCTCTTTGAACGGATATTTGAAGTATTAATAGCTTTATTAGACTCTTCTTGATAATATGAAAGCAACGATACTTCGTTTGTCAAAATCGGCTCAGTAGTCTAAAAGTTTTGGTCTAAGATATAACACTACATGAGCGAGCCGTGAACGTTAGCACTACGCGTGACGTAACGTTCAGCCAAAACCCTTTAAAATAAATTTTTCTACATACCCGTTTTCAAACATGTTCACGAATAAAAAATTAAGACTTTTTGTGTGTTTTGGATCAAACGTAATATAACTTTTACGTGGAGTTTCAGAATGCAAATGTCCTAACTCATACAAATCGGAATAATTTTAAATACAGAAAAATCAAAGGTAAGTTTCAATAAATTTTTTTCAAATGCCGTATAGGTAATTACAAAGAGGCAAAATAATAAAACAAAACATTAATAATCCTTAAATTACAAATCGCAGACAAAATAACTTTAAAACGCTGTTTTCTCTGTTTCATGTTTTTGATGATAGGAACACTTACACTCTGAGGTGACGATATGTTTAAAAAATTCTCCGCTAAAATTATAAACTGTTTGTGCATCCCATATTCCTTTGCACAATTTGTAGTTGTAAGAATGATATGTAAGTCCATTTCGTTTCTTGTTATGAATCTATCCAAATTTATTAAATGACCTTTCTACAGCTGCTATGTTGTTGGCGCCAATAGTATGGGGGAATGGGGACTTGATTCAGTTTACTTTCTGGTTTTATATGTCTTCCACCATAATAACGCATTAATTTTTTCGGCCGCTTCCATGTGAAATGGCGTCCCCAAAGTCCTTCACGACTTTGATATTTTCCGAACTCCACCATTACATCACATTCTACCAATCCCATATTTATGACTTTATCATGGAGAAATTCATTTGCGTCCATAGATTTATTTGCAGACAAGTCGCATCTTTGTGAGTTTGGATCCAGCTTTCTTGCTGCTAAGTGAATTGAATTGAATGCAAAGTGTTTGCGTTCTGATAGTTTTTCTCTCAGAGCAAACTTCTCATTTCCACTAAATAGCTCCGATTGTTCAAATTCGTTACTAAGACAATTTGACATTTACCATACCCAGGAAATAATACCATCTATATGAAATGACGTTATAAAATCGCTGCTCCATTGATAAGTAGTAGGTAGAAATCTGAGAATTCTTAAGTTCAATAGAGAGACAAGTAGCTCAATTATATATAGCAAAAAAATATTTTAAAAAAATTAAAAAATCCATTTTTGCACTGAGCAAAAACGATTTTAGCAAAAACCCGATAAAAACCCAAAATAAATGCTGAGCAAATTGGGTTTTTGCGCACCGGTACATCACTGGATACAATACAATCCTAGAACCATTTGTATTTACATTAGCGATTCCATGTCATTTTCACAAAAGCGATTTCACGAATAGTCGTTTTCACTAATGACCATTTTCACGAACACCTCATTTCACGAATGATCATTTTCACGATTGACCATTTTCACGAAAGCGATTTCACGAATACCCCAGAATAAGGACTGTAGTGGTTAGATACCACACTTACAAAGAGCAAGATAACATTTTGGACTATTTGCGGATGATTTCATACAATATTTAATATTGTACAATAGAAAAAATAAACCAATATTGTACTGTAAGCTGATATACATATGTGCATTTCCGCCAAAAATAACCTTTTAGCCGGTCATGTTTATAATTTTTTTTTTAGAGCACACTCTTCAACCATGGTTTTTCTTGAAGCTAAGACTATCTTGAATTAATATTCAAGGTGGAACATTTGAAATTCAAGGAGCTATTTTGTTTATGTAACTTCATATGTAACTTTTCATGTTTTTTTTTTACCTTAAATGTAATTTTTACTATGTCTCCCTTTGAACTTTAATTGTTTCTCCTTGAATATTAACTCAAGATAGTATTAACTTCCTTTCTTCTGTCCTTGAATTTTTAATGTTCCACCTTGAATATTAATTCAAGATAGTCTTAGCTTCAAGAAAAACTATGGTTGAAGAATGTGCTTCAAAAAAAAAAAAAATTAAAAAACGTGACCGGCTAAAAGGTTATTTTTCGCGGAAATGCACATATGTATACCAGCTTACAGTACAATATTGGTTTATTTTTTCTATTGTACAATATTAAATATTGTATGAAATAATCCGCAAATAGTCCAAAATGTTATCTTGCTCTTCTCTTATTTTCAAAAAAAATTAAAACACAATTGAAAACTGTGCGTTGCCGCTCTACCGCTCTAAAAAAGTATCTCCCGCTCAGCAACTGCGTGGCCACTTCAATGGTGTTCCATATGTTTTAATTTTTTTTGTTGCCGCTCTACCGCTTGCCGCTCATTGCGTGGTCGTACCCTTAGGAATCAATCTATCTTAAAACAAAATCGGTCCATTAGTTTAGCCGTGGAAACGTTTTTTCCCGTTAGTGGCGTGGCACCGCCTACTATTGAAAAAAAAAGGTATACATGTCGCTCCTTCTCCTCATAACCTATCCAACAAAAAAAAATTTGTGACATTATGTTGTGCTATGGCTGTGAAAAATTGGTTTATCCGTTTTGAACTGGTTTTAACGGGTTGGCTTTTGGCGGAAATGCCCATTTGCATTTAATGTTGTACAGCAGAAAAATAAAACAGCTGATAGATAATTTTCGTGAACATAGTCGTGCGTGAAAATGGTCATTCGTGAAAATGACCATTAGTGAAATCGCTTTTGTGAAAATAGCTGATATCCACATTAGCTGCGTTCCAGTACAATAACAACTACAATTTACAAATTTTTACAGGATTTAGTCCAAAAAGCATTCCTGTACTGGAAAAACCTGTAAATGAGAACGGAAATGAGAGAGTAATTTATGTTCTCTCTTTGTAAGAAGTTACATGTTTTATCCCGAAGAAATTTTGCGTGAAAACTCATGAAACGTGTCAAAATATCAGCAGTTCTGTGTTGTGCAAGCTGAATTGTAAGCATTGAGTTTATTTTGGCTATTTTTATTTTCCATTTTATTATTTGCGTTTATAAAATTCAATTTGTTCAACTGCATTCAATTTGAGATGTTTATTAATTGTCTGTGAGTAGAAAATTAAATTTTTGTTCCAACTACAGTGGAACCTCGATTATCGACGGATAATCGAATATGTGACAGAATTTTGTTTTGATTCTGTATAGTGACGCTATCATGCAAAGTATTGAATATACTACATATTCTGAGTCGCACTCTGAGTAAGGCGCTTGACTTCTGACGGGCAGTATTACCAGGTATATTTATGATGTGATTTTCGAAAATCAGTATAAACGGCGCAACATTTTTCTCGGAGAATTTTTTCGCATTTATAATGGTTTTACAATTCCTAATAAGAAAATAAATTACCCAGTTAAATTGACATATTTTGAAGCTGTCCACTCGAAAACGGCGCCATATCAAGAAGTTTCGAATTTAAAAAAGTTACCGGACTCAAGGCGCCTCTTAAGAGCTTAAATCTCATAATAAAAATTGTCATCTCTGTAGATAACGGGTTTTAAAGTATGTCACCACGTTTTATCGCGTAACATTAAAATAGCAGTGCGATTACCTTTTTTGAGTTTTATTGAAAGAAGTGTAATTGTTTCCAAAAATTTTAATGAAAGCAAGTTGAATATTCTTTATTTATAACCTTTTTACAAATTACTCTGAAAATTATAAAGACATTCTAGATATTATATCGTGCCCAACAAAAAAGACAATTACCGCCATCAAATATGTAGAAATTAGGAGAGATGAGCTGGAAAACGAAAAATTTCGCCACAAGTCGATGGCGAAATTGTGGTGTCGTCCAAACCCACACGATTATTTTTGAGCCTCAGTGTTTAATCGTTTTTACAGTGTATTCTTTCTCATACTCGATACTGGATGAACGTCGAACATACTGTTGTGAGCCAGCGACATCGTACAAAAAGATTTTAGACTAATCGCTTCAAAAAATAATTCTCCACATGTTTCCTTGCAAACTGCAGACGTTTTTTTCAGTGTTATTTTTTTTAAAGCGTAGTCTTTTTCTCAGACTGTGACCTGATAATCATGATTCCAAGAGACTCCTCCGTAGAGTTAATGCACAATAAAATTCAATTCATAATTTGTCTGCCTAGCCGATTTCATTGGATCTTTTTTGGACGGCACCACAATTTCGCCATCGACTTGTGGCATAATTTTTCGTTTTCCAGCTCTTCTCTCCTGATTTCTACGTATTCGATGGCTGTAATTGTCTTTCTTGTTGAGCACGATATAATATCTAGAGTATCTTTATAAGATTTCCTTTCTTTTTTCAATTTTAAAATTAAAGTTTCGCTGATTAACAGTTCAATGTTTGCAGCGCACCACTAAGGTCAAAAAAGTCAAAATAAATGCATTAATTTGAAGTGTAATTTTTAAAAAGATTATAAATAAAGAATATTCAACTTACTTTCATTAAAATTTTTGGAAAAAATTATACTTCTTTCAATAAAACTCAAAAAAGGTAATGGCACTGCTATTTTAATGTTACGCGAAAAAAATTGGTAACATACTTTAAAACCCGTTACCTACATCAATGAGAATTTTTATTATGAGATTTAAGCTCCTCCATAAGCCCAAAACCCCTAGTAATAAATAAGTGTACAAATTGTTATTTAGAGCTTGTTTGAAAAAAAAAAAATAAAATGTGGGACTTTATAAAATTTAGATGAAGGTACTGCTTCTTTCATGTTCACAGCTGTACATAGCTACGTGTATGTTTATAAAAAAAATATCATCTGAAGAATTGGAGTTACTTCGTGATTTTTTTAAGTTTGCTAGGGAGTTATATGATCCCATTCAAAATAGGGAAACACATTCAGACTGCTCTGACGGTCTTATCGATCATAAAAAAGTTTCGATGAGTTAATATGAAAAAAAATTAGGTTCAAATAATTTTTTAAAAAAAGGACTAAGTTTTCTTGACATGTTAAAAAAGTTATGTTATTAACACATTTTTTGGAAAAAATTACGATTTGTTACTAAAAAAAACCGGTCAAAATTTTCAGGAAAACCGTAATGTCGAAAATTATAATATTCAAATATTTTTTCACCAATATTGTAGCTTATCAAATTATCTATCATATATACTAATACTTTGGATATCAATAAAGGGAAACCCAATTTATATCGATATTTATAAATGCTACATCGTAACTTTGAATGGCTAGATCTCCGAAACTAGATCCAAGCGACTTTTCTTTTATGTTTTAAAAACACTATTAGCAATGTAAATAAAAAATTCGCCATTGGGAGCTGAAATAAATCTGTGCCACAGTAAGTAGTTTACAAATTAGCACATCAAGTGATTTTCAAAAATTCTTACCCCATCCAACTACGAATTCGTGCACGTGGACTGTAATCAGCTGCCTTTCCACCAAAGCTTTTAAGCCGTGGATTGCCACATTCACGGGCATGTAACGCCTCCCACTTAAGGACCTCCTTCCAGGCCTGTTCGTTGTTGGCGTTGTGAATGCGTATAATGTCACCCATATCCTTCTGCGAAATATCCTCGTTCTTCCAGCGCCAACCTTTACGTATCATTGCATTCCAAAACATCTGCTGGCTGGGATATTGCCAAAACTGAGCGCTGCCATCCTCAGTCGTTTTGGGTATACTCGATGTCTGACGATCTGTTGGTAATGGGAAAGGTTGATCAGGAGCAGGCTTTTGATTTGCGGGAGGCATCATGTTCTGTGGATTTACATCAGATGTATCATGCTGCACTGGGCATTCTGAAGCGGAGACGGTGGTGACAGTCATTTTAGGATGTGGCGGTGGTGCTGTTTTAAGACCAGTACCACCTTTCTGATGCATGGGACATTCTGGCGGTGGTGATGCATCAGCATTTCCAGCTATATGAGTGTGTTCTTTAGGTAGCGTGGAGGCGGCAGCTTGCATATGAGCGCTGGAAACTGAGTTTCCCATCGTGATACTACAATAAAAAAAAAACAAAAAAATATATTTGTTCCAATTTACTTGCTACACCTATTGCGTAATTTGCTGTTGAAGTTAGCTGTCCGTTATTTGTAAAGATGTTGAGCAGAACTAGTTACTTACATACAAATTTTCTGGTGTTTGGAAAATTTTTATTGAAGTTCTTTACGAATAAAACCAGATCGCAATTATTACAGCATTAAACTTCGCGTTCTAATTTCGAAAACTTTTGATCCAAGATTATGAACAAGATGCGCAACCCTTTTTGCACCAAAATTTGTTACTCACACGTATTGATTGTCAAAGAATAAGTGTGATTCGCTAAAAACAATGTTACCGTATGTAGTAAAGATTTTTGTAGAAATTTACTTTTTGCTTTCAGTATTATTGGGGGATTGGAGGATTAACTTGGGAAATAAAATAATATCTATATTTAAAAGATTACTTACCTATATGTACTATTTTGAGAAGTTCCATATTTTTTTGTAAGTTATACCAATATTTAAAAAATGGAAACAACGTACCATAATAAAGCAAAAATTTACTGCGCAAAACCCTTAGGGCCGGTTTCACAGTGCTTTGTTAACCAATTAGTTAACTTAACCAACGGCTGTTAGTTAACTACCGATTCAGTTTCACAGTCCATTAGTTGACTAATGATAATTTTTTGTACAAAATATGGCATCACTGCACAAAACATATGTTTTTTATTTTGACATTTCATAGTTTGCGAAATGGAGTCAAGCACAAGAACCACAAATTTTTCAACAAACGAAATAAATTGTTTATTGAAACTGGTCGATGGCCATAAGAACATTGCCGAGTGCAAAACGACGCTTTCCGATGCGGACACTGCGGCAATACGTCTGAAATTTTTCCAGCAACAACCGGCGGTGCCGCAGCTATGTGCGCAGAAATGGAAGTTCAATATTTGGGCTCACTACCTCTGGACCCTGAAATTGCAAAAGCTTGCGATACGGGGGTTGATATTACTGGATTAAAGAATGTAACGACCGAAGCGTTGGCAAGCAATTGTCAGAAAATTACAAACGCACTGTGAGAAGTGAAAATTTTTACGACTTTGTGTTTTTATTTATTGCGATCTTTTTCGCTTTAACAGCAATCACTTATGTTTTTTTCGTTTTGACAAGTTGTTTGTTTTGCGTTGCCAACTTTTTTTGTAAGCTAAACAGCAATCAACTGTTAGTTAACCGTTAGTTAACCTGCCAAATTTGGTTGGTTAACTAATTACTATGAAACTGAAATTGGATAGTTAACTTCTAATCTCGAGTTAACTAAGCACTGTGAAACCATACAACGGTGCGAATACACACAAATCGTATATTAAAACTACAACGAACTTAGCAAAAAGTTTCGCTCAGTTTCCACAAATGTCATTTTCTTAAGAAAAGAGCGAAGGCCCAACTAAACCATGCATCGCCTGGCGTAACCTACTGTCAAATTTGAACGAAAAGCCTGTCAGATGCTTAAGAAGCTCAGAAAAGAATTTTTAGTGGCTATAAGGGGTCAAATTTTTCATCAAATCAAATTGTACACATGATCAAATTGTTCGTCAAATTTCAGTTTTGTTCCGACCACCGAAGCGAAACATCGGGATTTCGGACAAATTATTTTGTTCATGAAAGTAGATATGTTGATGAAATAGGAATTTAATTTTACCTTAATTATTACTTATTGTTATTTTCAAGACCATTGTAATAATCGGACATTTTTAGGTCCATAAAACCTATTAAACAAAGAGATAAAGCTTTGGTACAAACTAAAACGTTTCCAATAATCGAAACAATTATAATTAAATTGGTTTCGTCGTTACTTAAGTATAAAATTAATTTTAATTAAAATCTACATCCTTTAATATAATCAATATTGACTCCTCTAGCCACATTTAAAAACAAAACAATAAAAACACCCTTCTTATATGCAAAATGAATAAGAGCTGCCTGCCATTTCATTATCCGCACGACGTGCACTCGTTGAAATCTCTTTTCAACTGTAGCCAACATTGAAAAATTTTTCCCCTAAACGCGTTTAAAAAACCCCCTAAAATTACACTAGGCTATATAAAATCCCCCAAAAGAGTTCTATTCACTTAAAAATAAATTAAGATACTACAGACAATAGGTGTGTCTGTTTACTCGCCAAAAGTTAACTCAAGGCGCCTTTTGCTGCCTAAATCTGCCTAAAACTGCCTAACTCGTGTCTGTTTACTTCCAAATGTAGTTAAATATGAGCACGAAAATACGAGAAATAAGCAGCTGTTCACTCTCTCTCCGAAAAATATTTAACAAAAATTGCCAAAAGAATTTTTGTAGTAAAATTTTGTCAAGTGTCAAAAAACAAACAGCTGTTCAAAAAAATAAATTAATAAAAATTTCATTTTTGTGCAAATTTAATTTTTGAACCTATTCCTCTTGTTTGTAAATGAGCCAATTTGAAACTTTTACACACTAAATTAAAGCTCAATAAATATTCTACCATCTGATACCTATATTGTTAAGATAGAAATATAAAATTGCTTAATTAAATCAAAATAAAAAATATGTAGCGAATCAAAATTTGGCGGTCGTAATAAAATAAATTATTCGTTTTTGACATTTGGCTAATATAACTACATTTTTAACTAATTCATGTCTGTTTACTTTTTTTAGTTTAATATCTTTTTGAGAACTTCTTCTCTCTCAAATTATTTGACTACGGATTTAACTACAAATTTAACTACGAAAGTAAACAGACACAACTATTGTTCACATGCGTAATATTTTTGTACAACATTGACTTATGACATATGACTTAATAATAACTTATGAATTGCCTCAATATATATAAGTATTTAAATAATACATGAAATGCGCTAAGCTCACCCTAAATATTCTTGCTAAATTTGTAATATTTGTATAGATCCGTAAATGTGCGTCCTGCAAATTTTAGAAAGAATGTCCTTTAGAGCTGGATTTACTTGTGACGTATCAATTTTGGGCTGCAGGTTTGCCATCATTTTAAGAGTTGACAAATTTTCCGGCAATCTGTTTTGAATTTGTTCTGTCAAAGTTACCAAGAAATTATTGCATCTTTCTCGTATATCAAGCAAATCATTTTGTTCTATGTCTTTAGCTACACACTCGAAATCGTAACCGAGATAAATGGACGAACTATGCATTATAAAATTACGAAAGTCAAAATTTGTGATTTCACTGTCATTAACTTTTTGCAATTGAAATGGGACAGCAATCCTGTGAAGCAAGTTTTTGTAATAAATAAATCTTCATACAACTTTACTGGTTCTACTTGAACCAGCTTTTTTGTTTAAAAAAAAAAACAAAAAAGCTTTGTAGGGCAAAATTTTCACAATGTCGTGTAATTGATTAGCCATGTAACACTTATCTTAGTTTTTAACTATTGAAAATAATAGTTCGAGTTTTACCCATTGATCAAGTATTGTTTTTATGGCGTCAAAAACTTCCGATGTCTATATCTCCGAAACTAGATTTGAGCGAATTTTTTTTATATTTTTTTATTTTTAACCCCCTATTTCCCCAAAAAAAAATATTGGACAATGTCGGCTACAGTAAACTTTTTCCGAAGTTTTTTTATGCGATTTCAAAGTTATGCAGTTTTTTGCAAGACTTTTTTTATGGAAAATATAAGAAGTTTTTATTTATTTAATTGAGTTGCGCTTTTGTTTAATGCACTGCAAAAATAGTTCGAGAAGGTCTTCAACTTTGCCGAAAATTTGAAGAACATTTTCTTAATAATGGCCCGAATTCTGAAAGGGCACTCAAATTCCAACGTTTGCTGAGTAATTGCGTTTTTGGATACCAGCAACTTCATAAACAATTACAAAAGGAGTCGCAAAGTTTAATAACTGATTTTCTTGTCAAAGCAGCAGACCCTTCACCAGTTGATATTAACTCAGGATTTATTGATGAAGGAGCAATCTCGTCACTTAATGCACTGACTATCTATAACAGTAGTGATAGTGACTTGGAACCAGTTCACAAACGGTTGCAAGTATTATCAGAAAGTGAAGATAATGACCAAATACATATGTATGTATATATATATGAATAATTTTCTTTCTTCTAAATATGTAAAGTATAATGAAATAATTATATAATGCTAACCAGCACGTTAGTTTTAGATGCATTGATTTCGACTTTTCTAAGAAATTTCTTGGTTTTACGAGCTTTTCAAAAAATATGGAACGTAACCCTACGTAACCGATTTTTTTGTGCAGTTTTTTCTGGAACGTATCTACCGCATAAAAAGAGAATTAAGTGTAGGGCTGGGAAAAATCGGTAAGACAAACTATCGATAGTTAACGTTAGTTTCTAAAAAACTATCTGTAACTATCGATAAACATCGGTAACTTCCCCAACCACAATGCACACAAATTATGATTATATATACTGTAGCGAAATTTGGTTTATGCTAGAAAACTCTTGAAATAAATACCAACAAAAGAAACTAAACGATATTAGAACAATCTAGCGCAAAGTGCAGTTTTTGTACTAAAAATAATAAACCGAACAGACTGCAGTACACAATAAAAAAATCGACAACCGAGAGAAATTATCGCCGTCGTACAACGTACAACGTACAACGCCATCTAACATCTAGCATCTAACATTCTGGATAATTGTGAGCTCAACGTAAGTGCGCCATGCTGGTGAATTGTGGATAGTGGTAGAATGCACGCTACAAAGTAGCACTGGTAGGTTGTAGACATGATTCAACTATAAAGGTTTTCGCAAGCTGTCAAACTCAAAAAAGTCATTAGTCAAAAGTCAGATGTACGAATGTCATAATTGTTAAACAAAGCAAAAACACGAAAAAAACAATTACAATTTGTGTCACAAATCTGATTTTCTCAGACGCTTTAATGGAACCTCATGTTGCGGCAGCGCTGCCACAAAACATATTTAGTGATGATGAGTTTCATACTAACGCTGAAGCATGATTAGCTTCTTATGCTTATCGTCTGCAACGTTCTTGGGTGGTAAACAAAAAACTTAATTTTAATTTTCGTAACTTTAATCTATTTTTTAGTTTATTTTATAATTAAAGTTGAAATAAACTATTTTGTTTTTGTTAAAGAATTAAAGAACTGAACAAATTTGCCGTTTTCTACCTCTAATACGATAACACATGTCGTCCCTTAAGTATCCACTGCATTAAAACATGACGTCCCTCTGATGCTTCCCAGCCATGTACATTTATGCGCTTTACTTCGCGGGCTTAGGAAAGTGGCAGCGTACTTTAGTTTTAATTATATCGCGATTGAATATCAGCTGCGCAGTGTTAAAAGCAGCCGTTAAAGTTCTACAAATAAAAAGATGCAATGAACAATTTATGCGTATTTTGCAATCATTTAAGTAAACGAACCTTTGCAATATATTTTTTCCTTCGAGAAATCCGCGGAAACAAATTAATTTATGTTTTAAAACAAATTTAAACAAATTTTAATGAATTTTTGTTAAATATTTATTTTTCACAAAAAAATTCAAATCGCATAAAAACGTTATCACTTTTTGTTGTGGTTGATCAATTCTGACATTAAACCAACTATGGAAGAAGCAGCATTTGACTTTTGCATAAACCTGTATTATTCAATCATGGGTTGTAGATAAAAGTAGAATATACGCCATCTGGCAGCTAGTAGATTATTCGAGAAAGTGATGCCTGTAGTATAAAAGGGTGTCATTTGAGTTTTCGGACACAGTAGTATTTCAACAGTGAAGTGGAAAACTTGAATTGAAAGCAATAAAGTGAATACAGTGTGATCCGTAGTAAAGCAAAACAGTTTTCTATACAGTGTTAAATAAATATTAGAATTTGAACGTTAATAAAATAAACCATTTTATAACTAAATAAGTTTGTGTGTTTTTAATTGTTACACAATCCAGTGATCGAACTCAGAAAAGTGTGAGAGATCAAAATTATCGTCAAAGAGACAGGAAATTTCGTAACAATTGGTGTCAGAAGTGGGATTGTGTAAAAAGAATTGACAATCAATTAAAAAAAAAAAAAAAAATGGTTAAGTTTGACGAACTGAAAGTGGATCAACTGAAGAAGGAGTTGCAGCAGCTGAATCTGCAATCTACTGGCGGAAAGGTGGAGTTACAGAAACGTTTACGGCAGGCTCTTGAGGCTCAAGGTGTAAACCTGGAAGAGCATGAATTTTATAGTGATGTATCAGAATCAGCAGCGAAAGTGGAAGAAGCTTCTGGTCCGGCGGCAAGTGGTGAAGTTGTAGATAATTCAAAGTTCGAGAAAATGTTAATGGCGATGACGCAGACAGTAAATCAAAATGCACAGCAAATAGACCAGAAGTTAAATCAAAATGCACTGCAAATAGACCAGAAGTTAAGTCAGAACGCGCTGCAGATCCAGGCGGTTCGGGAAGAAATTGATCAGAAGTTAAGTCAGAACGCGCTGCAGATCCAGGCGGTTCGGGAAGAAATTGATCAGAGCTTAAGTCAGAACGCGACGCAGATCCACGCAATGAATCAAAACATTGAGGCTGTTCAAACGGAGGTGGCCAAAATGGTAAATGGCCTCGATGCAAAAATGACAGAGTTACGAGATGACGTTGAATCATTCAAGAAAAAGTTCAAAATAATCTTGAAAAAGTTCAAAATAATTTTGAGGACGTTACTAAAAGGATTCAACAGTTGGAAATAAGTGAACCAACCACTCAAGTTATAAGAGAAATTAGCGCAGAGAGGCTTAAGGCACCCTCATTCGATGGAACAACGCCATTCAGTGTTTTCAAGCTCCAGTTCGAAATAACATCTGGTCACAACCGTTGGGATAACGAAAGCGCAGCTGCAGCGCTAATTGTGGCATTAAAAGGCGCAGCTGCGGAAGTATTGCAAACGGTTCCAGTGGCGGAGCAAAAAAACTACAAGGCGGTGATGGATGCCTTACAGCGAAAATATGGCAGTGACCACATGAAGCAGATTCACAGATTGGAGTTCAAAAGTCGTATCCAGAAATCTGGTGAGTCCTTGCAGGAGTATGCTGCGGATATTGAGCGATTGGCACACCTTTCCTATCCTGACGAGTTAAGTGTCATAGCAGAAAAATTCAAAATAGAGGCGTTTATTGACGGCATAAGTGACTCAGAAACAAAACGCGAGACAATGAGGAACCCGAAGACAACATTTAATGAAACAGTAACGGTTGCCCTCACACAGGAGACGATAGCGTTGACATGCCGCCCATCACTAAAAACTCGTCGGATGGAGGTGGAGGCTGAAAAGAAAAATTAATCGTTTGCCAGCAGTAGCTTCAGCGGAAAATGCTACAACTGTGGTAAGCAGGGACACATGGCACGTGGTAGCGAGCAGCAGTCGTTAAACTAAAGAGAGTCAGTACAGCGGGGCGTGAGCTGACTCTCACAGATGATTGCCCCATAGCCTTAGTTTCGAAGCTCTGCCGAAATTCCAACAGCCAACGAAAGACCATGTGAGCTTACTTTGGATACAGGCGCATCGCATTCAATTGTGAGGAGAGACTTATTTGATAGACGGCGAGTAACACCATTAAATAGCGACAGGAGAAATTGCGCAAATAGTAGGAAAAGTTACAGCGAGTATTCTTATTGTCAACAAAACTGTGGAACATGATTTTATTGTTGCAAACATCACCGATGAGGTTATCATTGGCGTGGACTTCATGATTCGACACGGGTTCACTTATATCTTAAGAAAAAAAAACGTTGAGAAAAACCTGATTATTGGAACGGACAGAAAAATACCGGTACGAATTTTGAATCCAAGAAATAAGCCGAAATGGATGCAAAAAGGTGAACTTATAGCGCAATGTGAGAAAGTTACGGCTGTGATAAATTGTGAAAATAACCAGCAGATCACACAAGGCCCAACTTTAACGAAATCGTCGGCCATGGAAGTATTGACGAAAGAATGGACGAAGGAGTTGTCTGCCCAGAACAAAAACAAAGCAAAAATGTTTCTGCAAAAACATTGGCGGATATTTGCGTCCAAAGGAGAAAATAATGGCCGAACATCAGTTGTCAAACATCGCATTGATACAGGTGATTTTCAGCCAATTCGTCAACCTCCAAGGAGGCTAGCACTCGCTAAGAGAGAAGTGACGGGCCTTATAGAAGATATGGCGCGAGAAAATGTCATTGCACCATCAGAAAGCCCATGGAGTTCACCGGTCGTACTTGTGAAGAAAAAGGATGGAAGTATGCAATTCTGTGTGGATTACAGAAAATTGAATGACGTCACTAAAAAAGATAGCTACCCGTTACCCAGAATCGATGATACACTGGATACGTTATCTGGAGCAACATGGTTTTCCACCCTGGACTTACAAAGTGGATATTGGCAGGTGGAAATAGATGAAAAAGACAAAGAGAAAACTGCCTTTAGTATTGGGAATGGTCTATGGCAGTTCAACGTCATGCCGTTTGGTCTTTGTAACGCTCCAGCTACGTTTGAACGGTTAATCGAACGAGTTCTCAAAGGACTACATTGGAAGACTTGTCTAGTGTATCTCGATGACATAATCATCATGGGTAAAGATTTTGATGACCACTTGAAAAATCTGGAGGAAGTGTTTGAGCGCTTAGAGGCAGCTGGACTAAAATTAAGTGCGAAAAAGTGCTCACTTTTCCAGCGTGAAGTCAAATATCTGGGGCACAAGGTTACGTCAGAAGGAATACACACAGATGAAGATAAAATAAAAGCTGTGAAAAATTGGCCACGACCATCTAATCTTCATGAGTTGCGAAGTTTTCTGGGTCTATGCACTTATTACAGACGCTTTGTTCCTGGTTTCGCAAATGTTGCAGGCAGTCTACATGAGCTGACACAGAAAAATCGAAAATTCGAATGGAGTGGGGCACAGGAAACTGCATTCCAAAAACTGAAAGAATTACTGTCCACAGCGCCAATACTCGCGTACCCAATACCCGGCAAAGAATTTGTATTGGACACCGATGCGAGTGGCCATGGTATTGGAGGAGTTTTGTCCCAAATCATCAATGGTCAAGAAAAAGTCGTCGCATATTTCAGCAAAATTCTATCGAAACCTGAGAGGAATTATTGCGTAACTCGGAGAGAGTTACTGGCAGTAATGGAATGCGTGAAACACTTCCATAAGTACTTATATGGACAGCACTTTCTCCTGAGGACAGACCATGCGGCATTAAGGTGGCTACTTCAATTTAAGGATCCTGAAGGTCAAATCGCACGGTGGATAGAACGTTTGCAGAGCTATGATTTCACCATAGAGCATCGCAAAGGAAGCCAGCATGGAAATGCGGATACACTTTCCCGTCGTACATGTAAAATTGAATGCGGTCATTGTTCGCGAACAGAAAATAAAGCTGGAACAATTGATGTGCGCCTTTTGAACGTTTTGCCTGAAGAAAAGTGGACAAAAGAGGAGGTAAAACGAGACCAGCGCAATGATACAGATTTGGCAACTATAATTAAGTATAAGGAGCTGGGTAGGAAACCGGAGTGGCAAGAAATTTCAAATGAAAGCCAAATCTGTAAAGCATACTGGGCGCAATGGCAAAGTTTGGAGTTGCATGATGGTTGTCTCTACCGAATATGGGAAAGCGAGGATGGTAAAACTCGCTCAAAACTGCTGGTTATTCCAAAGGCCAAATTTAAGGAAATAATCGAGGATTATCACAATGGATCAAGTGGTGGACATCTGGGCATAACGAAAACAACAGAGAAAATAAAGAAACGGTTTTATTGGGTAGGATGCCAAGAATCAGTTGCTGACTGGATCCGCCGTTGTGACCATGTGCAATTGCTAAAGGACCAAGGCAACGCACTCGGGAAAAATGCATCAGTATAACGTTGGAGCTCCCTTTGAGAGGATAGCCATGGATATAGCGGGACCTTTTCCAATCAGCAATGCAGGAAATAAATACATCCTTGTGGTAATTGACTATTTCAGTAAGTGGCCAGAAGTATATCCCATTCCCAATCAAGAAGCAAAAACAGTGGCAGACATTTTCATCAAAAATTGGATTTGCCGATATGAACTCCACTTGAGTTGCATTCCGACCAAGGACGAAATTTTGAGTCGACACTTTTTAAGGAGGTTTCTGACATGCTTGGAATACAGAAGACACGCACCACAGCTTTGCATCCTCAGTCCCATGGCATGGCCGAAAGGTTCAACCGTACTCTAGAGGAGCATTTAAAAAAGGTTGTTGATGAAGGACAAAAAGATTAGGATGAGCATCTACCAATATTTCTGATGGCTTATCGGTCGGCAATACACGATACCACTACAGTCACGCCAGCAAAAGCCATTTTTGGTACGGACTTAAGGCTTCCAGCAGATTTGAAGTACGGAGTAAGCGTTGTCCCAGAAACGACCCATGCTGACGATTATATGTCGCGGAAAAGAGAAGAATTAGCAGATATACACGAGCTTATCAGGAGACGTACTCAATTGGCTAGCGACAAGATGAAAGCTCGGTATGCCCTGCGAGCAAATACTGAAGGGTTCAAAGAAGGTCAACTAGTGCTGCTACATAACCCACAACGAAAACGAGGCTTGTCTCCTAAATTACAGACTCATTGGGAGGGACCTTACCGGATCGTCACAAGGATTAATGATGTTGTGTATCGAATCCAAAAATACCCCGGAAACAAAAGTAAATTAAAGGTAGTCCACATCGAAAGGCTGGCACCTTATTCTAGAAACGGAGAGACTCTTGTTCGGGACGAACAAGTTTAAGCGGAGGGCAGTGTAGCGTTATTTAGTTTATGCTAGAAAACTCTTGAAATAAATACCAACAAAAGAAACTAAACGATATTAGAACAATCTAGCGCAAAGTGCAGTTTTGTACTAAAAATAATAAACCGAACAGACGCTGCAGTACACAATAAAAAAATCGACAACCGAGAGAAATTATCGCCGTCGTACAACGTACAACGCCATCTAACATCTAGCATCTAACATTCTGGATAATTGTGAGCTCAACGTCAGTGCGCCATGCTGGTGAATTGTGGATAGTGGTAGAATGCACGCTACAAAGTAGCACTGGTAGGTTGTAGATAATAGTAGAATATACGCCATCTGGCAGCTAGTAGATTATTCGAGAAAGTGATGCCTGTAGTATAAAAGGGTGTCATTTGAGTTTTCGGACACAGTAGTATTTCAACAGTGAAGTGGAACACTTGAATTAAAAGCAATAAAGTGAATACAGTGTGATCCGTAGTAAAGTAAAACAGTTTTCTATACAGTGTTAAATTAATATTAGAATTTGAACGTTAATAAAATAAACCATTTTATAACTAAATAAGTTTGTGTGTTTTTAATTGTTACACAATCCAGTGATCGAACTCAGAAAAGTGTGAGAGATCGAAATTATCGTCAAAGAGACAGAAATTTCGTAACAATACGTTTGTTTTTCAGTTTTGCAAAACTATGTATCCTTAACAAAGAATATGGCTTAAGTTTTTTAGCTCCCATTTGCCAATTTTTATTGAACCAAACGCTTCTTAAGTGCTTTTTAATTCTAAGTTTTTTCGTAAAGGAACCTGGTCATATTCAAATTCAGTTCACAACCCATGTTCATCGTCTTGAGTACAGCAGTCGGATACTCTAATCCCTACACTGTAGTCTATGCCCTACACCACGGACTCCAATATTCAATTGTTGAATATTTTATTAGATGACATCAAAATTAAATAATTCGAACAACGCGATAAGCATAAACAATATACAAAAATTATAAGCTCCAGGTAAACCAATCTGACGGGAAAAATTTTTGCAATTGTGTCATAACTACCCAAGTAAATATTCAGTTTTTATCTCATTCCATTAAAAGAGGAAATGTTCTGTTTTGATGGCCCTCCATGGCCTCCTCATAAATGTTGCCTTAAAGTTCAAATCAAGTACATACTTTAGTAGCGTCGGCTGAAATGTTGGTGATGGCGGAACGAAAGATAAACAAGTTGCTATTAGCTCCCATCCTCGTATAAGTGATTCTCTTTTGAAATTCTCAGTTGTCCGACTTGTCCAAGTCGTAAAAATAAAAATAGCAAAAATAAAAAGTGTCGCTCGGATCTGGTTACGGATATACAGCCATCGGCAGTTGCAGATATAGCTTTTGTAAAAAATTTTGTTTTTCATTATTTTTGATTATAAAAACATAGTTTCCATAAAAATTCATCAAATAAATTTTTTTATTTTTCGGTCAAAAAGGGTGAAAATATTATAAAATCTACAACAACCTACACATCATTTTAAAGGGAATAAATTAAGCTTTCTTACCATGCTAAAAAAAATTATAGGTTAATAACACATTGGGCATGTGCCAACGGGCTTCAACACCTTCATCATATCCTCTCCATGAGACATCCCAGGTTCGGGATGACTTTCCATTTTATATAAGATCTAAATTTATATACTCGGTCGCACAATAAATTAAGAATTCAATTCAAAACAATTTTCAATTATTTATTAATTTTATTTAAACTTTTTCACACGAAGAAAATTCAGTGTTGAATTGCCGCACCAAAAAAGTAATTTTCGTTACCGAAGCTATCGTTAACAGCAAAAAACCATCGATAGTAACCGATATCACCAACTATCGATAGTCTATCGATAGTTACCGCTGTTTTCCCAGCCTTAAACCTTTCATTAGTTCATCGGCTTCCCAACTTTTTGAATATTTTTGCTTATATTTTTTATCCTTTGGCATAGTTATTCTTTGGGCTTTTATTTCTTTTATATGGAAATCAGAAATCTCTTTTCAAGTTATTCTATACTTTTCAACTTCACAATTGCCGCTGGCATCTTGCTCAAAATTAAAGTATAATATAAAATTATCGATAGTAATTTGTTAATGTTTTATGAAACGTTTCACAGGTACGCGTTTTGACAGCAAAATAAAACAGTTTGCGCAAAGTTTGGTTCGCCGTGCAAATACACCATACATAAGTCAATAAATTTTATACACCTGCATTGATTGTCAGATCCAGAAAGCCACCAAAAAAACCCCTAAATATTTTTTAAACCCCTTAAAAAAACTCCTAAAAATTTTTACCCCCTAAAAATGTTAAATGTCAAAAATTTTATGAAATTGTCTTACGTAATTTATGAACGATCCTTATCACATGCCTCTTCTTCGGTGTCGTATAATATTTGTGCTCAAGTAGCTGCTTAAAATCTGCAGTTCTGCGATCAAATTTAGTCAGGTACCTTTCATACAATTTTCGAACTTGCATCTGAGCCATCAACTGCTTTTCATCACAACGGTCTGGTACTGTTTTAACTCTATGTGTCTTCAGCTTATTTTTTTTTCTTCTATCCATTGTATAGTAGATTTTGATGTACCTGCTCTAGCCGCCATATCTCGCAATGAGGTGTTGAAATTCTGCTTAAAAAGACGCTTCATCTGCGCCACAGCCCTTCTGGTTTTCTGCCTGAACCTTTTTTTTCGTGTAGCAGATAGACCCTTCTTATAATTAGAAATAACCGTAAGGACAGTTCCATCTGATGCATCAACTATTTTTGCTACAGCTGAATATTTTAACTCTGGATTTTGCAGATTTGTAAACAAAATGAGTTCGCGAACTTTTTGTTGTTTGCTAGACATCTTTGTAGTTTGTAGTGCTATCTTCAAGTGGTCACATTAACATCACATTAAACGTCACTTTATATAGAACAAATATTGCGTTTTTTTTAGACCTTTAAGATTATCAAGTAGAGTATAATCAAACAAAATAAAAAAAACGCAAGTTTTTTCTGGGATAGTCCTTATTTAAAACAACAAGCAGGAAAAAAATGCGGATACCAGAATTGAGTTCTATTATGGGGACACCCATTCATTACGTGAGGTGTTTCTTTTTAAGTGTGAAAGTTTATAGTAACCGACACCTCTACACCAAATTTTATTAGGATATAATCTAAAACATTTGTTTGCTTGGAGGTGCCACGTCCACCTATGCAATCTCGTCGAATTTCAAAAGCTTATAGTAACCGACACCTCTACCCTCAAAGCACACTAAATATAACATTTAACGTTTTGTACTTGTATGGTAGGTGCCATGGTCATAGGTAAGCATGCCAACTTTGAGTTTGAAAAAATAAGTACATTTGCCTAAAATCAATAGTTGAAAATAAGTACAAATAAGTACAATATCAATCCATGGTGTTATTATATGGTGGGTGCAATAAAGAGAAAAATCAAATGGAACAAAGAAAAAATGCAACGACCAGCTGTCAACGCGTTGTGCTTTAGTGGTAAGAGAACGATCCCGTATTGCACCCACCATATAATTACACCATGATTCCGAGCTATTGTTTCTATATCGAAATTTCTTTATTAAATTGTATTTGTCAACAATAAGTACAAATTAAAAGTTGAAACATGTTCAGAAATTTAAAGGTTAATTAATGTTCGCTCTGTGTGCGACCAATCGACATTTTGCTGGATGAGGCAGCATTAGCGTCAGCAGTTTCACCGACAGCTGCCACGGTGCGCTGTTGCTCTTTGAAATTGTATTTTTCTTGACACGAAATTTGTCGTAATAGCTGCGGTTGCGATATCAAAAAATGGTAAAAATCGACGCATTTATACTGCAAATTTATTTTTACAAGCAAAATCGGTTTTAGAGTGTTCATTTCAAGCCGAGAGAACTCGGTTTTCCAAATGTTTTTTGCTGATGAAAAGACGCGCTCCACTGGTGCACTCGTTCCAGGTAGGCACAGAATGAATTCGACGAGACGAGAAAATTCAAAATAAGGCGCTTGTGAAGCTTCCATTTGCTTAAAGATCTCAACCCATCGTTCTTCAGATAACAATTTCTTCTCATTCCATTCTTCAATTAGAATTAATAATAATAGAGTTTAGCTACTACAGCTATTATAGCCTTCTTAGCTATTTAGCATTGAAGCTTTATACCAAGTAAAAAGCTTATTCAATAAAAAATGGAATACCAAAAATTATCATGCACATTAATTTGTTATTTATTTTATAATTTTTTCTTAGCTTTATCGCACTTTCTCAACATACCCACTCACACCATGTAAAAATAGACATATAGATATTAAAATAATTATATGTATAAATTTACGTGGTGCAAGGCATAAATGTTAGAAAAAATTTACCCAGCATGCTGTGGGGCTCGGACAACACAAACAAAAAAATTCACACCACCATTAAGCTACAAATTTAGCTACAGTTAGTTTTCAGTCTAAGCTTGAGTTGACCTTTTGACAAGCTAATGTTATAAACTTCGCAATTATTAATAAGAGTTGTCATGCGATTAAAAGGAGCTGTAGCCATATAATTAGTTCTACTAACCGGTTGATAAAATAACTGATAAGAGTTACGAGTACTCCTCCGATTACTATTAAAATGTATATAGTTAAGAAGCTCTGGTGCAGCAAGAGGCCCAGTTACAAGTTGATGCAGATAAAGTATATCCGCAATATTTCTACGGGAGCTCAAAGACTGCATATGTAGTAACTTTAAACGATCCTCATAAGGAGGAAGGCTTAAAGGGTCAATCCAATTTAAGCCATTGAGAGCAAAACGAATAAAATTTTTTTGAATTCTTTCAATTCTATTTATATGAATATTATAAAATGGTGACCATACTTGGCTAGCGTACTCTAAGTGAGGGCGCACTATTGTATTATATAAAGTCACCGTTACTAAAGGGCTATTAAATTCTTTTGCCCACCTCTTTATAAAGCCAAGCAGAGATGAGGATTTTTTACAAATTTGATTAATATGCTCATTAAAAGTCAACTTAGTATCAAAATGTATACCTAGGTCTTTGACTACATCGACACGACAAATATTTTTATCTTTTAATTTATAATCAAATTCCACAATAGTTTTCTTCCTGGTAAAAATCATAGCTTGGCATTTATCAGGATTAAGATGTAAGTTATTCTTAGAACACCAAACTTCAAAGGATTTCAAGTCAGACTGAAGTGGAAAAGTATCACAAACCCCCTTTACGTTCCTGTAAATTTTCATGTCATCTGCATATATTAGCAGATGGGAGTTTTTAAAAATATGTGTAACGTCATTTATTGCTAAAATGAACAGGAGCGGCCCCAGGTGGCTTCCTTGTGGAACACCTGATGTCGCGCTAAATGGGGAAGAAAACACTCTCCTAAATTTTATTTGATACGTACGATCAGATAAATAAGATTCAATCCAGCTGACAAAACTTAAGGGAAATCCAAGTTTCTTTAACTTAAACAAAATCAAATTATGTGGTAATTTGTCAAATGCTTTACTGAAGTCAGTGTAGATGCAGTCAACTTGCCCACCAGAGTCTAAAAAGCTTAATGCAAAAGAAGTGAAATCAAGGAGGTTAGAAACTGTAGATCTGCCATTAACAAAACCATGCTGACGAGTTGTTATGACTTCACCACAGCACACCTTAACCTGATCGTATATAATATGTTCAAAAATTTTCGGTATTGATGATAACTTAGCCACGGGCCTGTAGTTTGAAACATCATTTTTACACCCTTTCTTGAAAATGGGGCTAATGTATGCATTTTTCCAAAATTTAGGAAAATAGCTTTCTTGAATTGATCTATTAAATAAAATACTGAGGGGCTGACTCAGCACAGAGCTGCAGTTTACTAAAACTGTCGCAGGAATGCCATCCGGCCCTGAGTTGAAGTTATCATCAACAGATGAAATATATTTCTTTATGAGGTCAGGAGAGAAAGATATCTCATTAACCGAAACTAAAGGGTCGTTATCCATATATTCAAAATAGTTGATTTCAGGGCTAAATAAATCCGTAGAAAACGATTCATTGAACAAATTAGCAAACAACCCGGCTATAACTTGTGGGTCGCTAGTGAGCCCATCAACTGTTTTAAACTCAGATGGAAACCCGTCAGATTTTTTTTTAGAATTAATAAAACCCCAAAAATTCTTGGGGTCATGAAGAATATTCAGCCTAATTTTATTCAAATATTCAGAATAAACCAAAGCTGACATATCTTTAAATTCAAGAAACAGTCGCTGATAAGCAACAAGGTCATTACGGTCCTGGCTACAAACGTATTTATTCCATGCCCTATTACGGCCATTGCGAACCTTTTTCAAATCCTTTGTATACCAGGGGTACGAGGAATTATTAACGTACCTCCTTGTATATGGAACCGACAATGCTATGGCAGAAAAAAGTTCACCATAGAAAAATTTAATGCAATCATCAAAGGTATTGTTATTAAAAAAAATGAGTAAGTCGTCTAATTTATTTCTTAAATTTTCATTCAATTTTAAAAAGTCAGCTTTCTTAAAATTGAATTCGTAAATATTAATGGATGAACATGCATTAGTCAAATTTTCATTGTCAGATTGGTACACAATACTCAAAGGTGGATGATAGGAATCTACCGTAGACAGAGCATGGATAGCATTTCTTACAACAACATTGCTACTATTTGTAGCCAAGACTAAGTCAAGTTGTCGTCCATGGCAGTTAGTTATACAACTTACTTGTTGTAAATTTGAAAGTATTTCGTCAACAAAAATTTGTTGTTGTCGAGTTTTTGGACAAGATGCATAAAAATATGTTCCATCGTCCGAAGGGGTCCATTTTAGGTCAGGCAAATTAAAGTCACCTAACAACAAAATGTTTGGAGCTGCTTGTAGAAGTCCAAGTAAGTGGGAAAAGTTCCTGATTGCCACTTACTTGGGAGTGGCCAGGGATGATTCTTTTGCAAGCAGTTCAAGCAGCTCACAAACTTCCGGCCTTTTTGGCCAAGTATCCTCTGGAGATCCCTTGGACACCCGTCCGGGGGTGAGCTAGTTGTGAGAAGGCGAGTCTCTCCTAGACTTAAAACTTGGAATGTGTGCGTAGGGATTGGGTTCCACCACACATTATCATCATTTCCAATGAAAACCAAATCAGCCTCGGATAATAGCCCCCACTACGATGACGACCACTGCAAACGAAAAACGGACAATGATTTACGGATATGCACCTGGAATGTCCGGACCCTCCATAGGGAAGGTGCAACTATCCAACTGGCGGAAGCCCTCGTAAAAATAAAGGCTGACATCACCGCCATCCAGGAGATGCGATGGAAAGGACAAGGCTGCTCTAAACGGACGAACTGTGATATCTACTACAGCGGCCATGCGGAGAGGCGCGAATTTGGTTGCGGATTCGTTGTAAGTCGAAAATTACGCCACTTAGTTTCCCGGTTCACGCCAATAAACGAAAGGTTGGCTACGATCCGTATCAAGGCAAAATTCTTCAACATAAGCCTAATTTGCGCGCACGCCCCGACGGAGGAAAAGGACGATGCCACCAAGGATGATTTCTACGCGAGCCTAGAGGACGTGTATGACCGTTGTCCGACCCACGATGTAAAAATAGTCCTCGGCGATTTTAACGCGAAGATCGGAAGAGAAGGCATCTTTGGCGCTACAGTCGGTCAGTTCAGTATCCACGAGACCACTTCAAACAACGGTCTACGGCTGATCGACTTCGCCGCGGCGCGAAACATGGCAGTAAGTAGTACCAGATTTCAACACCTCGATATCCACAAGGCCACCTGGTTGTCCCCTGATCAGAAAACACGCAACCAAATCGATCATGTTGTGATCGACGGAAGGCATGCTTCCAGCGTGCTAGATGTTCGTACATTTCGGGGGGTCAACACTGACTCCGACCACTATCTTGTTGCAGCTAAGATCCGCATGCGGCTATGCAATGCGTAGAATGTACGCACGGGCATGCAACGAAAGCTGAACGTTACCAAGCTGCAATCACAACGGACTGCCGAGGCGTACTCCGCTCAACTCTCGGTTAAGCTCAACCAACCAACCTCTGGAACCGACGACGCCGGTGGACGTTGGACACACATCTCCCACTCCATGCGCGCTGCTGCCGAGGAAGTCATTGGTTTTCGACGCCCACAACCTCGAAACCAATGGTATGACAAGGAGTGTCGCGATGCGACTGCTGAAAAAAACGCCGCATATAAGAAGATGCTGCAGTCAGCCGCAACGCGAGCCGTGCGAGAAAACCACCGCGAAAAGAGGAAGGAAGAGAGGCGCATTTTCAGACGTAAAAAAAGGGAGCAGGAAAAGCGTGAGCGTGAGGAACTTGAGGTGTACCAGGGCAAGAAGGATGCACGAAAATTCTATCAACAAGTTAAGCGTCTAACTCAAGGTTTCAAGCCCGGAGCATCCACTTGTAGAGACGAAAATGGAAATCTGGTTACAGATACACAGAGTGTACTGAGGTTATGGAGGCAGCATTTTTCCAACTTGCTTACGGGCGATGATTCCACCATTTCCGCCCAGAGAGAATGCAGTACGATACCACCAATCGATGATAACGCAGTGGAAGTACCATCACCTAGCCATGAAGAGGTTCGAGTTGCTATCCAGCGACTCAAAAACAACAAAGCAGCGGGTGCTGACGGCCTGCCAGCTGAGTTGTTTAAAGCTGGTGGCGATGAATTGATAAGGTGCATGCATCAACTCATCAGCAAAATATGGCTAGCAGAAAGCATGCCCGACGAGTGGAATCTCAGCGTGCTTTGTCCTGTAATAAAGAAAGGAGACCCGACCATCTGCGCCAACTACAGGGGTATCAGTCTTATTTCCATCGCATATAAGATCCTCTCGAGCGTATTGTGTGAGAGATTGAAGCCGTATACAGAAACGCTGATCGGATCCTATCAGTGTGGCTTTAGACCTGGTAAGTCCACCATAGACCAGATTTTTACACTACGCCAAATCCTGGAGAAAACCCATGAATATCAAATCGACACTCACCATCTCTTCGTCGATTATAAAGCTGCGTTCGATAGCCCAGTGCGGGATTGCCTATACGCAACAATGTCTGAGTTCGGTATACCTGCAAAGTTGATAAGGCTCTGCAGGATGACGTTGAGCAATACGTGTAGCTCCGTCAAGGTAGGGAATGACCTCTCCGGAACTTTTAATACCGAGCGAGGTTTCAGACAAGGCGACCCGCTCTCGTGCGATCTCTTCAATTTCATTATGGAGGGGATCGTACGAAAAGCCGGTGTGCATCATAATGGCACCATTTTCTTCAAAGGTGTTCAGCTCCTTGCGTACGCTGATGATATTGATATTATCGGTCGGAGTAAGAGAGATGTAACTGCTGCTTTCACTGCTATTGAAAAGGAATCAGCCAAAGTGGGTTTGACGGTAAACGAGGGCAAGACGAAATACATGATGTCTACTAACAACAACAAGAGAGCACGGGATCTAGACTCTCATGTTACAGCGGGCAACTGTAAATTAGAAGTTGTCAAGGAATTCATTTACCTTGGCACTGCCGTAACCAGCAATAACGATGTCAGTCTGGAGATTAAGCGGAGAATAACAATTGCTAATAGGTGCTACTACGGTCTCAGTAAGCAATTACGTTGCAGAGCTCTCTCTCGATCGACAAAGCTAACACTCTACAAGACGCTCATTCTACCTGTGCTTCTTTATGGCGCTGAGGCATGGGTGGTTTCGACAACAGACGCAGCCGCTCTTGGGGTGTTCGAGAGGAAAGTTCTCCGCAAAATCTTTGGTCCTGTTCGAGTTGGCGACGACTATCGCATTCGAATGGGTCATGTCCATCGTATGGATAAAGAAGCTCCAGCGAAAAAGGTATTCGAAGGGAAGGTCCCCGGTCAACGACGAAGAGGGAGACCATGCCTCCGGTGGATAGACCAAGCTGATGAAGGCCTAACCGCGCTTGGCATTAACGATTGGAGAAGGCGCGCGCAAAACAGAGGCGCCTGGCGAGAGCTAATGAGGTCGGCCGTAACCTGACAACGGGTTGTTATGGCCATCTAGTAAGTAACAACAAAATGTCGTCATTAGTGTCTAGTTCATTAATAATATATTCTACGGCCATCGAAAGACATTCGTAGACATCTGCGCTACTATTTGGAGGAACATAAGTGTTAAGAATGTATAAATTAGAGTTAAAATGTGTAACCTTAACACATATCAGTTCAATATTAGATGCACAGGCAATTTCAACTAATGAACTGGTTAAATGATATTTTATAGCTATTAAGACGCCTCCACCAACAGAAGAAAGATCTTCCAAGTGTCTGTCTCTTCTAAAAACATGGAAACTATTACCAAAAATTTCCATACTGAGAAAGCTGTTGTTTAACCAAGTTTCGGTAAACACGATAATATGCTCAGAGAAATTCTGAGTTGATAAAAAGATATCTTGCGTCTTGGAACGCAAACCCCTTACATTTTGATAGTAAAGGGATAGCCGTTTCAGTTTTTTGAATTGGAACGTGCAGTTTTATCATTTTTTTCGATTTAAATTCTGAAATATAGATATTATCCACCCATGCTTTAGATTTAAGAATGGCAGAAACATGAGAAGATGCCACTGTTATTTTAAAAGACGCATGAGTTGGTTTATTACCGAGTTTCCTGCAAGAAACGAAGGCGTCGGCAGGAATAATTTGATTTTGTCTGATAAAATTTTTAACGCTGTCAAAGGTAGTGTTGGAGTGAAGTCGTGAAATAAAAATCGATTTTAACCTTGGTAATGCCTGCAGGGAAACCGGTGGCACAGAGCTATCAATCGCAACATCCAACCGCGGATTAGCCAAAATTGACAGAGGATTATTTATAGTGGAGGAAGGAGATGGAAGATTGCTACTAGAGATTATAGCGGGAAAATTGGGAGTGGGTGAAGAGGTATTTAGAGAGCAATCCACGGGAGTTTTGTCACGACTGACGGCCGCACCGCCCACCCTCCCCACATTACCCAGATTTTTATTTAATTTCTTATTAGACTTTCTTTTCTTTTTTAAGAAAACAGCTTGTTTAGGTAAAGTGGAGATCGAAGGAGTGGAAGCAAAAACCAAAGGAGCCTCGGTAATAGTTTTATTTTGCAAACTAACATCCGGTGAAGTAGCCTCGTTAAGGCTTTTTTCAATTTGGGGATAATAGTTAAGAATATCTCTGAAATTATTATTCAGATTGTTAAGATTTTCCCCAAATTGCTTAATTTTTTCGTAAAAGACCGACGGGGAAAGGGGTCTGCAAGATGGACAGTACCATTGCAGGCCCGAATGGACAGAGCATAATAAATCAGTAATAGGTTTTGCTAAGTTTACACAAGAGGCATGAAACACCTGTTCACAGGGACCTGAACAGGAAAACATAGAATTCAATGTATTTTGGCTTGTGCACTGATCTCTTAGAGAGCAAGCTAACAAATTTTCTGAGGAAAAATAATCCATCTTAAAAAAAAAAAAAGAAAGCAATTTAAAATATTTTAGAGCAGTGCAAAAAGGGTTAAAAATGAAGCAAAAAATTCACCCGCTAAGCAGCAACAACAAACACAACAGAGTTTAAAGTCTAGCTTTGTATACGAACAAAGCACAAAAGCGAATCAAAAACAAAACTGTTGCACTGCTTACACTGATTTATTTTGCTTGCAGAAAGTAAGTTAATAATAACATAAATGTATGTTTGTGTGTAACGCAAAATAAACAAAACACAAAATTAAAGCAAAATTATTAATATAATCATGCAATTTCTTAAGAAACGACACTAAATTAAACACAAAATTTATTAGTTATTAACTAGCAAATATTATTAGAAAATAATAATAACAAAATCACAATACACTTAAAAACACTACCGACACTGACAAAGAGACGAAGTCAACTGACGCATTTCGAAGCTTGTGCGGAATATTTTGGAAGCGCAGTCCGATGAAATGAAGCCATTATTCGTCTTTATGACATGATACGACCAAACGCCTTCACATGCCGTAAGGGTGGTGTCGGCTGACGAAGTAAAAAAGTTCGCAACAGTGGGGCTGTTCGATTTGGCAGACAACGCTTTCTTGTGTTTCGTGGATTCCAAATGCTTATCGATTTCACTCTTTCCGGCGTTTGCGATGTTGAGTTCCGCGTCGCACAAATTACACCGTATATCACTTTCTGTTCTTCCTTTTTTCATTTGCGGATATTTTTTCTGAAGATCCGAATTAAAAATACACTTACGGCGTTGCGGCGTAATTCATCGTGTTTTTATTCATTACCATTTAATGAATAGAAACACGAAGCATATAAGGCGAAACACATTAAAATTTGTCACTCTCTTTTCCCATACGATTTTCTCAGCAAATATATATTGTTTACAAATTTTGTTTTTGTCACTCTCTTTTCCAATACGATTCTCTAACACAAAATCTGTCAATGCTTCCATGCCTACAAAAATTTGAAAGTAGGTTTGACATTTTTAAAAACTACAAGTCTGCGCTGTCAAACTCAAATTTAGTGATACCACACATCAATTTTTGGAAACATTCGTGTGTAAATACTAATTAAAGGAATTCTAGTTACAACTATTTCGGCCGAAATAAGTACAGATTAAGTACGCTTTGAAAAATAAGTACAAATTAAGTACGCTTTAAAAAATAAGTACGGCAATCTGAAAATAAGTACTGTACTTACTAAATCGGTACAGTTGGTATGCTTAGTCATAGGTAAGCATACCAACTTGGAGTTTGGAAAAATAAGTACATTTGCCTAAAATCAATAGTTAAAAATAAGTACAAATAAGTACAATATCATATATGGTGGGTGCAGTAAAGAGAAAAATCAAATGGAACAAAGAAAAAATGCAGCGAACAGCTGTCAGCGTGGTGTGCTTTAGTAGTAAGAGAACGATCCTGTATTGCACCCACCATATAATTACACCATGATTCCGAGCTATTATTTTTATATCGAAATTTCTTTATTGAATTGTATTTGTCAATAATAACTTCAAATCAAAAGTTGAAAACATGTTCAGAAATTTAAAGGATAACTAATGTTCGCTCTAAGTACTACCAATCGACATTTTGTTGGATGAGGCAGCCTTAGCGTCAGCAGTTTCACCGACAGCAACCACGGTGCGCTGTTGCTCTTTGAAATTGTATTTTTCTTGACACGAAATTTGTCAATGAAATTTGTTGCGATTCAAAAAATGGTAAAAATCGACGCATTTATACTGGAAATTAATTTTTAAAAGCAAAATCGATTTTAGAGTGTTCACTTCAAGCCGAGAAAACTCGGTTTTCCAGATGTTTTTTGCTGATGAAAAGACGCGCTCCACTGGTGCACTCGTTCCAGGTAGGCACAGAATGAATTCGACGAGACGAGAAAATTCAAAATATGGCACTTGTGAAGCTTCCATGTGCTTAAAGATCTCAACCCAGCGTTCTTCAGATAACAATTTCTTTCTTTCCATTCTTCAATTAGAATAACGAATTTCGAAGTATGTGCGGAATATTTTGGAAGCGCAGTCCGATGAAATGAAGCTATTATTCGCTTTTATGACATGATACGACCAAACGCCTTCACATGCCGTAAGGGTGGTGTCGGCTGACGAGGTAAAAAAGGTCGCATAAGTGCGGCTGTTTGATTTGGCAGACAACGCTTTCTTGTGTTTCGTGGATTTCAAGTGCTTATCGATTTCACTCTTTCCGGCGTTTGCGATGTTGAGTTCCGCGTCGCACTAATTACACCGTATATCACTTCCTGTTCTTCTTTTTTTCATTTGCGGATATTTTTTCTGAATATCCGAAATTAAAATGCACTTACGGCGCTGCGGCGCCATTACCATTTAATGAATAGAAACACGAAGCATATAAAGCGAAATACATAAAAAGCATGCATGCATCGTATGCTTTTCAGCACACATAGAATGCATCTATTAAAATTTGTCACTCCCTTTTCCCATACGATTTTCTCAGCAAATATGTATTGTTTACAAATTTTGTTTTTGTCGATCTCTTTTCCCATACGATTCTCTCACACAAAATCTGTCAATGCTTCGATTCCTACAAAAAGTTGAAAGTAGGTTTGACATTTTTAAAAACTACAAGTCTGCGCTGTCAAACTCAAATTTAGTGATGCCACATATCAATTTTTAAAACATTCGTGTGTAAATAATAATTAAAGGAATTCTAGTTACAACTATTTCGCAATCATCGGGCCAGCGCAAATGATATTTATATTTATTATTAATTTGAGAAACAGATTTCGGCCGAAATAAGTACAAATTAAGTACGCTTTGAAAAATAAGTACAAATTTAGTACGCTTTAAAAAATAAGTACGGCAAGCTGAAAATAAGTACTGTACTTACTAAATAAGTACAGTTGGTATGCTTAGTCATAGGTATTAGGTTAGGTTAGTGTGGCGGCTAAGCAAGCATGCTGTAAGCCTTAAGTAGCACTAGTTGTGCCAATTTAATACGACCTACGCAGAACTGGTAAAATGTTGTCAAAAGAATTTATTAAGCCTTATAATCGATAAAAGCTATATCCAGTAAGCCCTGTTTAGGAAGTTAAGCAGCGATCCAATCTTATTTTCGGCCAATTCGCTAAGGTTGTTGCAGAAAGCTTGTTCTAGATATCTGAGCTTGGTCCTGGCAAGGGCCGGGCAGTAATAGAGAAAATGTTCAACTGATTCTTTGTCGTTTACATTCAGACAACTGCGGCAAAAAGGGTTGAATGGAATACCTAACTTTTCAGCATGCTTGCCGATAGTCCAGTGTCCAGTGCAAGTCGCGGTGATTTTCGCGATGTCACTACGGCCCTTGGAGAGTAGGTCAGTGGTTTTTGAACTGTTATAGGTTGGAGATATTGCTCTGGATGTTTTACATGCTTTTAGGGTCCCCCAGTTCTTTGCTGCCTCGAAAAGAAAAAGTGAGAAGACCTTTCTCTTAACTATATCAAGCGGAATGTGCACGCGCTTGTAAAGGCGGAAGTTGCACGCGCGTTTCCGCCTACAACAAAGGCTTTTGATTTTTATTTATTTATATATTGAATTCCTATGTTATTTTATAGTTTAAGAAAAATATTATGAATTACAAATTGAAATTATGTTAAGTCTTAGCCTTAAATAAATTTAAGTCAAACGGCAACACTTAGTGAACAGCTGTTTGTGGAGACTTGACAAACAGCTGTTCATTCTCTACACTTAGCAGTGAGAATAGCGTATATAAGAGACAGCGCACTTGGAGTGTGGGCAGTCGGTCGTAGTCGACCGGTGGCTTCGGGCTAGGAAGTATCGTAGTAGTTAGAAGTAGATCTTAGCAAGTAATTTAGAAGGTAGATAGCTGAAGCTTCTGTCGCACGTCTGGGTGCAACGCTAACAGTCGTGTTGACAGAGTAACATTTAACGCTTGTAGTACCTAGTACCAGTGATTCTGTCGCACGTTTGTGTGCACCGCTATCGTTCGTGTCGGCAGAATGGCATTCGACCCTTCCCTGTAGTTTGTACCGTTGACGATTCTGTCACCCGGCTGTGTGCAACGCTATCAGTCGCGTCGGCAGAATAATATTCGGCCCCGCCTGTAGTTTTTACCGTTGAGGATTCTGTCGCACGGCTGTGTGCAACGCTATCAGTCGCGTCGGCAGAATAATATTCGGCCCCGCCCGTAGTTTTACCGTTGACGATTCTGTCACACGGCTGTGTGCAACGCTATCAGTCGTGTCGGCAGAATAATATTCGGCCCCGCCCTTAGTTTTACCGTTAAAGCTTCTGTCGCACGGTTGTGTGCAACGCTATCAGCCGCGTCGGCAGAATAATATTCGGCCCCGCCTGTAGTTTGTTTTACCGTTGAAGATTCTGTCGTACGACTGTGTGCAACGCTATCAGTCGCGTCGGCAGAATAATATTCGGCCCCGCCTGTAGTTTTTTACCGTTGAAGATTCTGTCGCACGGTTGTTTGCAACGCTATCAGCCGCGTCGGCAGAATAATATTCGGCCCCGCCTGTAGTTTGTTTTACCGTTGAAGATTCTGTCGTACGACTGTGTGCAACGCTATCAGTCACGTCGGCAGAATAATATTCGGCCCCGCCCGTAGTTTTACCGTTGAAGCTTCTGTCGCACGGTTGTGTGCAACGCTATCAGCCGCGTCGGCAGAATAATATTCGGCCCCGCCTGTAGTTTGTTTTACCGTTGAAGATTTTGTCGTACGACTGTGTGCAACGCTATCAGTCACGTCGGCAGAATAATATTCGGCCCCGCCTGTAGTTTGTTTTACCGTTGAAGATTTTGTCGTACGACTGTGTGCAACGCTATCAGTCGCGTCGGCAGAATAATATTCGGCCCCGCCCGTAGTTTTACCGTTGACGATTCTGTCACACGGCTGTGTGCAACGCTATCAGTCGTGTCGGCAGAGTAATAGCCGTCAACAACATAACATAGATATAAGACGGAGTAACCACGTCACGATTCATCGTACGGCAGCTACGCAACGTCGGATTGCACACATGCAACGTCGGGAAACGGAAAACGGCTACATTGTAGAATAATTTTAAAATAACTGTGAACTAGTACGTTAAGTCATACCAATGTAGAAATAAATATTATAACGTATTTAAAAAAAAAAAAACTCCCGTATTGCTATTAATTTTTGTTGAGAACTAGTCACATGAGGTTTGTTAGCCACCTGCAAAATTATAAATTTTTGTAGCAGAACCTTGGTTAACGACGAGTTAAAACCTCGGCACGAGGTTCGTTACAATGGCGCCCTAGCAGGGACCCTAGCTAACAAAAAAAAATCCTGTATCACAACAAAAATGTCAATAGTTTAATAATGCGTGGAAAATCACTGTGTGCGTGGCAGACGACGTAACTAAAAAAAAAAAAGAAACTAAACTAAGTTAGAAGCAAAAAAAAAAAAAAAAAAACGAAAAGTGTGGAACAAAGTGACAATAATTATTTGGAAAAAAAACCTACAGTGAACAATAAATTAGTAAAAAAAAAAAATTTTCAGAAAAGAGGCAACCCTTGTATGAAAGCCCAAAGTGCGACAGTAAAATCAAAATTAGAAAAAAAACCCTACAGTGAATAATAAATCAGTGATAAAAAAAAAAAAAAAAAAAAAAACCCTTTTCAGAAAGAGGCAGCCCTTGTATAAAAGCCCAAAGTAAAAAAAAAAACAATATAAGAATTAACAATAAACTAGTGTGAATCTAAAAAAAAAAATGTTAAGTGTATCGTGGGGTCACACTCTAAAAAGGAAGAATTAATCGCATACTGTGAGGAATTTAACATCGAAGGGTCAGGAACCGTAGACGAGCTCAGAAAACGGTTTAAAGCGTTCTTGGCCGAGAAACATAGCCCCGAAGTAGAGGAGAGACTGCTTGAACTGCAGAAGCAACATCGACGACCTTCTTCTCCGAGCCCGCCGACGCCAAACCTAAAGCTGGATACCATACCTGGTCCACAAACATTAGAAAAAAATACGGTACCAAGTATGTATAACCCACTAGAAAAAGATACCAACACCAATAACACCACAACGGCTGTATATCGTGGTCAGACAGCACCCATTACGGAGCCATATGATTATGCCACAGACCTCCTACAGCAAACAGCAATTGCGAAAAGTACACACTATAATCCCACAACAATGAACCAAGTAAGGAAATGGTCACTGAAATACGACGGCTCTAGTGAACCACTGGCCTTTATTGAAAGAATAGAGGAGCTGGCCGAGGCAGACGGACTAGTAATGGACCACCTTCCACGGACGATGCCGGAGTTGTTACAAGATCAAGCCCTCGCCTGGTATCGCAATACTAACCAACGAGTAAACACATGGGAAGAATTCAAGCATAATTTCTTGGATTTCTTTCTACCACAACGTTATTTCGAAACGTTAGACGATAATATCCGGAAACGATACCAGCGAGTAGGGGAACAATTTAAAAACTTTGTGCTTGAAATACAGACCATGATGCGATATGCCAATTACTCAGAGGAGCAACGCCTGGAGCGAATCTTTAGAAATTGCCTTCCAGAATACCAATGGTACATCAAACGACGAGACTTCGCCACGCTCACGGATTTAATCAGGCTGGCTGAGAACCTCGAGGGAATACGACAGAGGGAAGCGGATCAACTCCCAAGAAGTAGGGGTCGAGCCGAACAGCATCGAATGATGACCGAGATGAAGGAAGGGACGATTAACGTACAAACCGCCTGTCGACGGTGTGGAATAGACGGACATTTTTCCAGAACATGTCAAGGCCCCACGCGGCTATTTTGTTGGGATTGCGGAAAAGTTGGAGTGCGCACGATACATTGCTGTCGTGTGTCGGGAAACGAAAGAGGGGGGCGCCCAGACCGAGAGGAGGCGCACCCTCCAAGAGACGCCTCTCGACCAACTTAGACGGGATCCACAGCAACTGCAGGAGAGTATACGCCAACATGATGGTAGGTGGAAAGCAGGTGGCGGCTACCATTGATACTGGAGCAACGGTGAGTTCCTGAAAGAATCATTTGTCAAAGAATTGGGAGAAAAGGCCACAAGAGTGGCATACCAGGGAGAGGTAGTTTTGGCCGATGGGTCTTCTCGACCACTACAATCTGCTATAGACACCTCAATCCAGTTCGGCAGCCATCAGGGGAGACTTAGATTTGTCGTCATGCCCAACGCCACTGAAGATGTTATCCTGGGCCTGGATTTCTTAACCCAAAGTGGTACAACCATTCACATCGCTGGGGAAGTGATTACCCTAAACGGAGGAGACCCCGAGCAACAGGCGAGATGCATGGTGAGTGAAATCAAATCTGTTCAAGCCCTAAAAAATGATCCTCAAAAAATTCCTCACACACTACAGAAACAAAAGAGGAGACGTGCCCGGAGACGAGATCGGCGACAACAACCAAACAGCCCTAAGACAGAACAGGCATTATGTACGGAAGTTAAGTCCAAGGAAAACTCATGGAGAGTTCTGCCGGTAGAGAAATCTCAGCAGGTAATTGATCGATTCTTGTCAGAAGAAATGCGAAGGTTTGATGGACTGAGGGGAGTGACACCGATCACAGAGCATCGCATAGTGATGACGGATGACCGACCCGTCAAGCAACGATATATCCCCAGAAATCCTGCGATGCAAGCAATAATCAACGAAGAGGTGAACAAATTAATTGAGAAGGGGTGCATTGAGCTCTCCCACAGCCCATACAGCGCGCCCATAGTGCTCGTTAGGAAGAAGACAGGGGCGTGGCGATTGTGCATCGATTACCGACAACTAAACAGCAAGTCAGTACCCGACGCGTATCCTCTTCCCAGAATAACCCACATACTAGACAGGTTACGAGATGCCAAATTCGTCAGTAGTCTAGACCTAAAAGACGGTTACTGGAAAATCCCAATGGCAGCTGATAGTAAGCAGTACACAGCATTTACGGTTCCCGGTCGTGGCCTGTTCCAGTGGCGGGTAATGCCATTCGGCCTGCATTCTGCTCCCGCAACATTCCAGAGCGCGTTGGATAGGATCATCGGGGCGGACATGGAGCCTTTCGCGTTCGCGTATTTGGACGACATTGTGGTAACGGGCCGTACCTTGTAGGAGCACATGGACAATTTACGAGAGGTCTTCCGGCGACTACAGGAGGCAAACCTTCGGATCAACCCCGAAAAATGCGAATTTTTCAAAACAAGGATCAAATATTTGGGCCATGTAGTCAGCGGTGAAGGGATACAGACCGATCCAGATAAAGTGGCAGCAATACGAGAATTGGAACCCCCTAATAACATCCGTGGCGTGCGACGATTCCTAGGCGTGGAATCCTGGTATAGGCGGTTTGTTCCCGATTTCGCTGCGATTGTACAGCCATTAACAGCCATGCTGAAGTAAGGAAGACACTGGAAATGGGGAGAAGATCAGCAACGAGCTTTCGAAACACTGAAGCAGAAACTCACAGAGGCCCCAGTGTTGACATGTCCGGACTTCAGTCAAACTTTCACGCTGCAAACCGACGCGAGCGATCAAGGGCTGGGAGCGGTGTTGACACAGGTATTGGAAGGCGAGGAGCGGGTGATAGCCTATGCCAGTCGAAGTTTAAACAACGCTGAGAAGAACTATTCGCCCACGGAGAAAGAGTGTCTGGCAATTGTGTGGGGCGTCCGGAAGATGAGACCTTATCTGGAAGGTTGCCAATTCGTCGTCGTTACAGATCACCTGTCACTTAAGTGGATGAACTCCATTGAGAGCCCAACGGGACGGATTGCACGTTGGGCACTGGAGCTGCAACAATATCAGTTCATCGTCCAGTACCGTAAGGGAAAAAACAATGTTGTTGTGGATGCCTTGTCTCGGCAACCCAGAGAAGCGTTGCAGTTAGTGGAAGTGAACACAGGCGATATTGAAGAATGCTCATGGCTAAGGAAGAAGCGAGAAGAACTCCGCAAGCAGCCTGACAAGTTTCCGGATTACGCAGAGGTCGGAACGCAGCTATATAGACATCTTCCCCAGCATACGAGCGACGAGGACTGTACCCAATGGAAATTGTGTGTGGCAACTCCTCTCCGGAAACGTGTCATGAACGAAAACCACGACAACCCCAGCGCTGGACACCTGGGCATTCGAAAAACAATCGCACGCATAGCCAACAAATACTATTGGCCGGGGATGTTTTGGGACATAAGTAAATATGTTAGGAGCTGCGATTCCTGCCAACGGTACAAAGTAAGCCAACAGGCTCCCGCAGGGGATATGCTTACAACGATTCCAGATGAACCTTGGACAACAGTATGCGCAGATTTTGTCGGATCACTGCCACGCTCAAAACACGGCAATAACATGCTACTAGTCTTCTTTGATCGATTCTCCAAGTGGACAGAGCTGGTTCCTTTACGCAAAGCCACCGCGGACGGCGTAGTCAAGGCGTTCCGTGAAAGGGTTTTGGCAAAGTACGGGGTACCTAAGCTTTTCATCACCGATAATGGATCTCAGTTTGCGAGTCCAGTGGTCAGGCAATACTTCCAAGAACTAGGAGTGCAGCAACGGTTCACGGCGCCATATACTCCACAAGAAAATCCCACGGAGCGAGTCAATCGTACAATTAAGACGATGATGGCCCAGCTTGTTGGCAGCCACCAGAAGACATGGGACGATCAGCTACCGGAGATAACTCTAGCCATCAATACCAGCCAGTCGGAGAGCACCGGATATAGTCCAGCCTTCCTCACACAAGGACGCGAGCCACGGTTACCAAAAACGCTATATGATGAAGTCACCAAAGGTACGGGGACACCAACATTGAGTCCAGAGTCTAGAGCTACCATACTGAAGGAAGTATTCAAGATTGTGAGACATAGCCTGGCCAAAGCGGCTACAGATCAAGCAAGGCACTATAACTTACGAAGGAGACAGTGGAAGCCGACAATAGGACAATTGGTGTTGGTCCGACAACACCCATTGTCCAAAGCCGTAGAGAGTTTTGCAGCAAAATTGGCCCCGAAGTTCGCAGGACCATACAAAGTTATTGGATTCACATCCCCTGTGATCGTACAGCTAAAACGAGACAACGACAAACTAACTTGGACAGCACACCTATCCGAAATCAAACCTTTCCACACATAAAACTTTGTCTGAAAAAAAAAAACTTACATTACTTTTTCTTTTCCTCCCTATAGCGATATCAACCTCTAAACTGTAAAGAAGGGTACCACCGAGAGGAAACAATGGCAAGTCACCACAAACCGAATACTAAGTTGATTCGTTCCATTCAACACCGAGCTGAGGAGCGAACTAAAGCGGTCCGACAACTGAAAGTCCTGGAAGCGGACTACGACCACGTGATACCGAAAAAATTCAATCTACCTTGGGAAAGTTGCGCTGCCCTGAAGTCTGGGGCCAAGAAACAGCTGTTACAGCGGGTAAGCGTTAAGTCGTCAGCGGCGCTCCTAACCATGGCAACCAGCACGACGCAACGGGCCAAACGGCGTACGCCACTTGTAACTGCACCGTCTGAAGAGTTTTCGGCCAGACCCTCACGATCGCGCTACCGCCTGAACGTAAGAAGTAACCATCACATACCACCGCCAACATCACTAGCCGCCCCACGAGAGGCCACACTGGAAGACAGCCACTTTGTCGAACAGACACCAGAGGCGAACAACGAACAACGAAGCCCTGACGCAGGTAGGGACTCGGACGGGGATCCCGTCATATTTGTGGGAGTGGTGGAAGAAGTAAGTGTGATGGCGCGGGAAACGACGGAGGAGTTCCCCACTGAGGACTTTCCGGAGGAAGCTGCAACCATCGCAGTTGGATCGGCAGCAGAAGATCGCGACACCACTGCCACTAACTTAGAGATCCTGTCAATAAGGACGCTGCCAAAAATTCAAGTCACTATTGCAACGAAGGCAGCCCTTAAACAAAGCCTAAATAGCACACAATTCGTACAATTTGACTGATGAGCGCCTTTATATTAACTCATATTTTCCAAAGTTATGTCGGGAATTTCGATTTGAATGCTAATACATTCTTAGGATTAATTGAAAATAACATTACAAAAATAAAATTAAAAAAAAAAATTTTAAGTCGAAGTTTATGTTGAAAAAACATGGTGGGCGTCATCAGTAAAAAATTCGTAGTTTCCAATGTTATAGAGGGAATTTCGATATGAAAGCACATACATTCTTAGGATTGATTGAGGAATAACATATAAAAATCAAAACAAAAAAAAAAAATATGTTATATACGTATTGAAAATATAATGAGAAAAATTTTTTTAATTAAAGAAATTAGTGTTTTAACAGAATTCTTTAAATTTTTTTAACTTGTTTTATAAAGTTATAGTCTTTCTTAACATATATGATTAAATGATTTTTTATCCTATCTACTATAGTTTTTGAGATATCTTGTTTCAAAAAATGTTCACAAACTAAACACACTGATAAATGCATAATAATTATTTGACTGGGACAAAAAAAAAAACCTAGGAGAGAACTTACTTAATAAAACTCCAAATAAAGGTAACACCATTAAGAATTACAAAGGAATCACGATACTGAGCTTATCATCTAAAGTACTGGCTCAAGTTTCCTCAATCACATTGAGAGCGAAATCGAGAGAGCAATGTGTATACAGCGATGTGGATTCCATGCAAGATGCTCATTTACGGATCATATAGGCACCCATAAAATCAAATATGCGAATGGCATGGGCGTAGCCAGGGTTTGCGTCAGGGTGGGGCAAAACAAAAACAACTCAAAATATCTAAAGTACTAAATATCACCATGAATCAATAAAATACAGATTGCGCCATGCGCATGTTTTGACGTCTGATGACGTCAGCGTTGAACATCCAAGGTTGCCAACCTTATGCTCTGTGAAATCAAATCTTATTTATTTGTTTTTATGTTGACTTTTGTGTCACCAATGACTGGAATTCGCTATATATGCTATCGTTATTATATTTTTTACGTAGATATTGTAATTCAGTTATAAATAAAATGTTTTACGTGCCTCTTTGACCTAAGAATGATAAAACATTCTTCGCTTTGAACAGATCTTACAAAAAAATTTATTATTATTATATCGTATTTTGAGTTTTGGCAACTCTGCTCTGAGTATTGTGAGAGAGATTGTTTACAAAAAATTTGAAAATTTGAAATCGCTAAAACCTTTTGTTTTGAAGTGTTCAAGTGCAATTATAGTGTTTAATTAATTATTTTAAGTGAAAAACCAGCAATTAAAACAACTTTCAATTTCAAATAAGTGTTCAATAAGCTTAAAACAAAAAAAAAATAAATAACGTAAATTGACGTTTTGCTAGTCATGAAGTGTACAGTGGGCAGTTGCAAGCAAGACAGTCGCAAAAAAAGTAAGACATTTGGGAATAAATTTGAATATATTTTGTGGCTAAGACGAAATCTATATATGATTGGTATAATAGGTTCTGGAGAAGTAATACATTACTTCAGGTTTCCAAGTGAGCCGGAGCAATTGAAGTGCTGGTTTAACTTTTGCGCAAGAAGCAGACCACTTACTAAGCATGACAGAATATGCTCGTTGCACTTCAAAAATGAAGACTTTGAGAGAAATTTTAAATTTGAATTGGGTAAGGTGCAACTCATGTCAGTTGAGTGTATACTTAAGCCTCTAACGTGACGTCATCTTATGTATATTAAATAGGACTAACTTTAAATAATGTGCCCAAGCTTAAGCCAAATGTAGTCCCAAGTGTTAAACAGCCTTTACAAGAGATAAACTTCACACAACAATGCAACGACGAAAATAGTGTTGTTATAGAACATGGTATGAGTGTAGAGACATTAATAATAATGCTCTTAACCTTCAAATACGTGCTTTGGAACAGCAAATGTAAGTAAATTATAAGTAAAAGTTGAAAATAGTCACGGTACAACGAAATTCCTGAGATAAATTAACTTAAATTTTCTATAGAGTGTCATTGCGGCTCGAAAATGAAACAATGAAAAATTTTCATAGCCAATCTTTGCATACAATAGAAGAGCTGCGTCAACAATTAGATAGCGTAAGTTTATATAACCGAAATTTAGAAGAAACGTTGGGGCGAATATTTACTGCAGGGCAGGTGAAAAAAATGAAGAATGGCGATAAAAGGCAAAACTGGACGAAAGCTAGCTAGTATTAGCTAGAATAAAATTACAACATAAACAAAGAAACCCTCAAACTTCCTTATTTGATGTAATATATGTAATATGTAATTGTAAGTACCTTCTAAGTTCAATTCAAAAAATATTGACTAAGTTTTATTAAACATTGTTGCTTGCACCATACTAAATTTCTTACGAAGTTTGACACAAAAACCAAAAAATAAACCGATATCACATCACCTTATGTACTATCAAATAATGTACATTAACGAGTCAATTTATTCCACTGTTACGCTCTCCTCATATTTTTTTGATTTCTCCTGCTCACAGTTTTTAGCCAATAGGAACATGTTTAAAATGACGTCAGTGCTGAACGTGCGCAGAACAAATCAAATTTCGTGCGCCGGATGGCGCAATCTGTATTTTATTGATTCATGAAATATCACTTTATTTGAACATTTAAAAACATTAAAACTACATAGTTGAAATTATATTACAGCAAACCTTAAGAATATTTCAACAATAGACTCCGAGGGTTCTGGCTAAACTTTGCCAAAATTTCTGTTTCAAATTTATTTTTCGCTTCCAGGACCCTTTTCTTATGTACAGTCATCATACAGAGGCCTACAAGCCGATTTTCTGTCATTGTTGACCTTAATCAAGTTTTTACCCTGCGCAAGGTGCTGAAGGATCTTTCAATAGTGCACGTTGTGCAGGGCTGAGCACCTGAGATATGTAGCGCTTCTTTTACGGTTGGGTAGAACAACTGCGTTTCTTTAACAAGTTCAGCTAGTTCGATTTCTTTCAGTTCGGCCTTTGACATATTTTTTTGTTTCCACTTGTCATACCAAAGTTCAGCTTCTCCGAGGAAAGTATTTAAGTTGTAGAAACTACAAAAACTTTCAGTTTTTTTAAAAAAAAAACTTCATACGTAGTATCGAGCATTACGTGAGGGTGCAACGTTAGCAATACGTTACTTATATTCAGAGAAACGCTGATCCAGAGACATTATACGTTAATCTATGTATGGAATAACTAACGATCTCTTCCAAAACTTGATAGGCGTATGCGCTGGAGGATTGGCACGATGTGTTTGCCGATTTATGACTCGCGGCATTCTTCGGCCTCGACCATAAAAATTTGGCTTTCAACATCGGCATTTCCACGGTGCTTTTTTTAAGATGTCAGTGATTTTTTTATATGATTTGAACATTGAAGCAAATCTATACTTTTTGACTGTAGAGCATTTACTATTGGTTGCAGATATGCTGAATATTTGGCTATGAGACAAACACTTATAATAAATTCAGAATTTGTGGCAGCGCTCGTTGCAATGTTACGTCATTTGACAGGGATTCAAGGGCGATAACGATTTGGACGAAATGCTCCTTAAATACAGCTATACTTTTGTATTTTTGAGACCAACGGGTTTCGTAGAACATTGGTATGTTTGGAATATACTTTCAACGAAGGATCGATTCCCGAAAAAAATTTATTATTTCCTTTATTGTGAAAACCGTGTTACGTATCACTGATATTTGGCTTAGATCGTTTACCACTAAGTTGAGTTTGTGACTTGCACAATGAAAATAAAGCGCCTTAGTATAGTTTTCACGTACAATTTTTTGTACACCACCCTCTTTTCCTGCCATTGTGGAACACCCATCGTAACCTTGCCCGACGCACTTTTCTGGATTCAGGCCAACGTTTCTTATAAAATTGTCAATTGAAGACGCTATAGATTTTGCATCCATGGCAGCTAACTCGACAAAACCTAAAAACTCCTCACAAACCATCATCTTTTCTTCGTCAAAAAATCGTACACCAATGGAAAGTTGCTCTTTGCCTGATATGTCACTACTCTCGTATGCCAGGATATTATAGGCGCTTGCATTTTTTGCGTCAGTGATGATGGCGTCTCTTATGACATAACCACATAGGCCGATTATTTAATTTTGAATGTGTGGTGACATGTAGGTGGCATTTTTTTCACTGTTTTCTATGTGATCTTTCAAAACTTGATCACCAGCTTCAACTTTCAGTTTGATCAAGTCTTCAAAAACACCTTCATGATTATCTTTTCCCCTGAAAGGCAGATCATGAGCACCACAAAACATCACAGTCGAAACTATGATGATTTTTTTGTTGGCTTCTATTTCTTTTTGGTGGGCAGGCATCGACAGGCATACTTCCGACAAAACATTTTGCTGCTGTAGCCGCTGATTTGTGCCAATGAGATGACCCATGAGTTTTTGCAAAGGCATGCATGTCTTTGTAGCGAGTAAAGGACCTCACTATGAACGAGCCGATAACACTATGCGCACTGGTTGGCGGAAACAAGACACAGTAAATGCATAGTGCGCCCTTTAATTTTTTGGATTACGCCAGCCAAGGAGCATAATCCGCCAATCAGCTGTATTTGAATTTTATTTTTAACTGTACGGCATCTTTTGCAAAGTCTTGGAGGTGGTGACCAACAGTTTCTTAAAATGTCCCTTTTGTGAGATGGGGTCATACTAAACGAACGTCCAACCCAGAGACCCACGTCATTATCACAATAGGTGTGAGCATATGCACCAGTATCAGATTGTAGCGAAGATCCACATGATGCAGGCTTAAGTGCAGTTGCGCTTACGCCAGCACTAGAATCAGCAACATTCTGTTTCGATTTTCCTTCTCCGCCGCTATCACTTTCCCCACTACGTTTATCTGCTTGCTTCCTCTTCCGTCTCGCTGAAAGAAAACAAATAACACTGACGTAAAAACAAAGCACAACACTGTAGTTCTAATCACAATAAATGCGAGTGAAAAAAAAAACGAAACGAAACAATATAATTTTTCAAATATGTACGTACAAAACATAAATTTATAATAATACATACTGTTTGTGCTGAAAAAACTTCTAATATCCATTTTAGAAACTAAAAAATTGCGATACTCGGTAGTCGTTGCTCAATGCTATAAATAATATTTTAGTTTACAGAAAATATTTTTTTAATTAAACTAAAAAGAAAAACACAATGCTTATATGATGAAAATAATCAAGTGAATGAATATAAAACTCAGTTCATAAAATATGTAAAAGCATAATTCGAAACTAACTTGATCTAAAGAGTTACAGTGTGTTATATTAAAGTACATAATCTAACAAAAAGATGTAGCGGTTTCGCATTTAAGAGCAAGACCGAGTCAAGTGTCGGCGCGTATCGATTTATTTTAATTTTTGTATATTTGACTACACTGCATGAGATCATGAGTCAGCCAGGGTGGGGCAAGTGCCCCAGATTGCCCCACCGTCGCTACGCCCATGACGAATAGGGAACAAGTCCCATGCTCATAGAGAGTCAATTTAGAAATTAAAATAAATGTTCCTATCAAACTTATTAGCATCATTATGGCGCACACCGAAAGCTTTAAGTGCTGCATTGTCCAAAACACAAATTTTTCACTGCCAATTGAACCAATTGCAGGGGTCAAACAGGGTAGCTTAGTGTCCCCCTGATATATATGATTGTACTGGACAATGTGATTTTGGGTTCAACTGAAAGAACTGGCTTATGCCAATGATATTGCCATATGTATAGTAGTCATAAAGATCGTCCAAAATGCAACCAACATTAAACCTCAGTGATATAATATTTATAAGAACGCTTCCCTCAAATTTAACATATACGGAAACAACATACGCACCAACATAACATCCACAATCGGCCTCGTCCCATCGACTGGTGCGATAAACATTTTTTCGAAATATGGTTCCATAACTTTCAAAATCCTTTTTTTGACCTTTTGCCATTGACGGGTCAAAAACAGCACGTTTTAACTATTCCTATCGATTGGTGCGAACAATTTTTATAAAAGTGAGTGTGCATAACTTTCTAGAATCGTTCTTTTGAGAAAATCGTAAATGTTTTTTTTGAATTTTGTTGTAAATAATCCAAAATATTTTTCTTTGCTTCAGTAATCCAATTGGATATTCTTTGGTAATTCAATAAAAAAAATTTTTTTATCTAAGACTTTTACAAAAAAACTTGTATTTTTGACTTAAAACTTTTATTTTCAAAAGTCTTTTACAAAATTATTTCACTGAGCTTCCTGTTCAAACAAAGCCTGTGAAACAAAGCAAAGCCGAAAGCTTTTTTCTGTTTCTTTTCTTGCAGGCGCTTGGACTTGTAATTTTTTGCAAAAGTTTCTTAAAAAAACTTAAAAGAACGACTACATACAAGTTTATTTTTCAAACCTTTTTTGTTACAAAAGTCATAAATTTTTTATACAAAATTTTATTTTCATGACATTTTAAATAAAAGTATAAAATTTTTAAAGTTCGAATAAATCGAATTAATGATAAATTTCAATGTAAATGGATACTGCGATTACCCATTCTTTTTGAGAAAATTTTTTTTTAGTTACTCCACCTTTATTATTACACCACGGTTTGGACAACGTAAGTCCAGAGCTGGTGCATGCAAAAATTAACTGCAAGTTTGAATTCAATAAAAGTACGATTAAATTGCACATGTACATATGTACAATGTACAATAGACATGTTCAAATAATTGCCATGATCTAGAATTCTTCGGGAACAATCGAAATTCGAAAATTTATTCATATTCGAGTATATCCTCATTAAAAAAAATACTCCTTGCTACCAGAGCTGCAAAATTTTAATAATATATATGATATAATATTTTTTTTAAATTTTTTTTCGAATTTTCTTATGTAAACATATGGAAGTATGGAACTATTTTTTAAGCCTATGCATAAGAGGATCTCTACTCAAGTAGAACTCTTGTTTTTCTTGTATAATAACTCAAATCCTTTGCTAATTTCACATAATTCAACTGAATATTATAATTATTATTCTTGAATAGCAAGTTTATACCTGCTTTCATCTTATCGGTGTGGGTTTTATCACACACATGTCAATGGGCTGACATTTTTTTAAATGAAAACTCACTTTAATTGAATTTTTCAACGAGCAATATTTATATATGTTGGCATATTACAACAATCTAATCAGTAGTCCATACAAGGGTTTCAATACGGCGAGGTTTCTTCTGGTAAAATAATTCAACAATTTCAGCTGAGCTGATATCAATTTCTTTATGAATATTTTCCAGACCTTAAATACGATTTCATAATTTTAACAGAGAAAAACTTTGTTCTGTTGGAATTGTGGCAAATACTTGCAGTTGAATTGTGATGCATTGGAAGAACAATTTAATTTTTTTTTTGGTTTTGATAACACTAGCTTACAAAAAAAAGATCTGATTTCTCATACACTTTTTTCTATGAATTTTAAAGCGTAGATTCCAAAAATGACAACCATTGTTTTTTTTTAAGAATCGCTTTCGAGATATTCCCAAAAAAAAAAAACCCCTTATATCTGTACTTTTTTCATTTACTTGGTCATATTTCTATCAATTTTTGTTCGACCTAAATCAGTTGCACACTATTCAAAAAATAATTTTATCTTCTATCTAACGGTTTGCTGTTCATGAGGATCGGATAGGATTTGATGGAGTTACATGCGGTCAAAGTCACCAAATTTCAATTGCTCTTTTTAAATCCAAAAACCTTTCTTTTATTTTTTAGCAAATATTTTAAGTATATATTTGCTCAAATCGGACACAAAATGCTAAAGCTATTCAAAAATCAATAAAAAGACGTAATTTCCATATTTTCCGTATATAGGCCATTGACTATATAATTGAAGAAGGAACTAATTCGTTAAAGGTACCTTAGTGTCTTATATTTTTCAAAAATGATTAATGCAAAAGTACTAATTAATTCAGGCTTGGAATTTTAAGAACGCTCTAAGGAAATAAGGATAGAATATTGCGGCTCCGAAACATTTGAGAAAGAAATGAGAAATAAAATTAATTAAAACAAGTTAAGGTGTTATCTTCGGCCCGGCCGAAACTCGCATACCCTACACTGCACTGAAAGTTGTTTTTAAATAATTGTTAAAAGACGTTGAAGAGGTTGAATAAGTCGAAAAAAATTTGAAATGTAAAAAAGGTCGAAAGAAGTTGAAAAATGTTGAATCAGTTGTAAGAGACTGAAAAGGTCGAAAAAATATAGAAACCATTGAAGAAAGTTGAAAGAAATTCAAAATCTCGAAAATATATGAAAAATGCTTAAATATGTCGAAATAATATGAAAGCGTTCAAAAAAGTTGAAAGAGTTCAAAATCGCTGAAAAAGTCTTAAAAATAAAGAAAATAATGAAAAAAAAATGAAAGAGGTTGACAAAGTCAAACGAATACAAATGGGATATATTGGAAAAATTTAAAAGGTTGATAAAGTCAAAAGAATATAAAAAATATTGAAAAAATCGAATAAAAACTAAGAAACTTGAATGTGCCACGCCCACTTCTCCACTTCCGCCTACTTTTGGGTTCCAATTGCTGCAATAGTTCAATCAATATAGCGATTGCAACTTTATGGTAATAAAGGAGATGCCACGCCCACTACTGCAATCTCGTCAAATCTCATTTAATTTTAAAGCCCATTGCAGCCGACACCTCTAAGTCAAATTTTATGAAGATTACTCTCATAGCACACTGTCTATAACAGTAAACGGTTTTTGCTTGTATGGGAGGTGCCACGCCCACATGCTTCATTGCGCCAAATTTTTGCAAAAACATTCCTTCTAGCAAGTATATCTGCCTTATTAAATTTCATAATTTGCCACTTTTGAGGCATATGGAATCAAAATTTTTAACTGTTGAAAAGAGCCACGCCCACTTTTACGATTCCGCCCACTTTTATCACAATTTAAGATATATTTGAAATGTACCAGTTTGCTAAATTTCATAACAATATCTTGCACGGCTTACGAGATATGGTGGTATAAGCTGTAGGAAGCTTTGAAAACTTGAATCCTAATCTTGTTTACATGTGCATCAAATCACCAAGTTTTATTAAAACCGCTACAACTTTTTTCAAAATTGGCCTGGGTATATATACATAGGGTATGGGCGGTAGGCGTGTCCGTGAACAGATTTCGCCCATTTTCAATAGCAGATGCCTGCAAGAAGATGTGACCTATGTGTGAAAGTTTCATTCAATTAGATCTCTTGGTTTTCCCGTAAATCTGATTTCAACAGACAGACAGACAGACGGACATCAATAAATCAACTCAGGTGGTGACGCTGATCAAGAATATATGTACTGTTTTCTTGAATCGAATAAAATTTGATGGAGTTACAAGCGCTCAAAGTTGAAAAAAACTGACTTTTTTGGTCTTTTTAAATATTAATCACTAAATTACAATTGCTCCATTTAAATGAAAAATTTTTTCTTTTTCATATTTTTAGAATTAAAAATGAAAGACTATTCTTTTGCAAATATTTTAAGTATAATTTTGCGGATATCAGACAAAAAATGTAGAAGTTATTCGAGAAAACAGTAAAAAACTTGCAATAAAATTGAACAAAAATACATATGTTTCTTATCTAAAAAAACGTAGAATAAAAGTAAAGAGCCACACACATACACAACCGTATGTATTTTCATTCAATTTTATTGCAAGTTAATATTTATTACTAGTCTATCGTTAATTGAAAATTTTTTGCCTTAAAATTAAAAAAACCGATTACTTAATAACCGTTTTGAATACAAGACTGAAAATTGGTGTGCTAGTTGCTTTTAATACGCACTAAAACATAGCGAAATCGAAGAGGGTCTGGCCAAAACCTCGGTGATTTGGCATGGAATGCCCCATATATTTTTATTTATTTATTTACGAGCGGGTAAGAATCAATGAAGTGTCTAACTCAGTAGATTGAAGATGCTTCATTAAAGAAATTATCAAATGACGTTTCATTTTTTCGCATTTGTGAAAAAATGTTGATAATTTGCTCGACATGAGTACAGGCTGAAGAGATTTGTAGTGTCGGATCTTGTAGTTTGCGACAATATAGCAATATTAAAAGTTTTTAGAATATGCAGCGATACTAAGAAATCGGAGCGTGCTATCGAAGCTGAAAGTTGGACCGCTTTTGAAGACGTTTCGGTGCCTTTGCTTTGTTCTAAGTCTTGTAATGTTTAAGAGTTAACAGTAATAATTCGCTGAAAGTATCAACGTATTTAGTCGCACACAATGCTTTTAAACCATTTTTATGATTCTGGACTCCGTTCGGAAATTTTATCTATCAATAGTTGTACTCTTTCAGATGAATTCGAGATAAAATTTGATACTGATGAAACTGTATCTACCATGTTACGAATTTCAGAAATATCACATGATTTGCCTGCTCACAAATTTAGAGAGTGACTGAAACAAATGAGTGTGAAATGCTAAGAGTTGGTTTTCAGATATCAAAGCCTGAACTCCTTTGATTTTTTCGATCCTTCATGAACGTTCTTGAATCAAAATATTTTTTTACCGCTCCCAGGGGAGGACTTCAGCCCCCATAGCTCCCCCTTGTATCCGCCATTGGTTACAAGCATTATTCCCATCATTGCCAAATTCTCGTGATGATATGTACTTTGAATGGATCGAGTAGTTTTTTTTGAACGTATCTTGAGTTTTTTTGAGTATGACAAGTCTTTGATCTGTGCACTGGCTAAACCATATAAACAGACTTCGGGGAAATAATTTCAAAAAAATGTCTTCGAGTTACATCGCTAAGCGTAGACGGATTCACTGTCTTCAAATGGCTCCGATTCATCTGACGTATCATAGGGCACATTTTCTATGTCGTCGTCAGTCAGCTTTGATCTTTTGCTGTTCATTTTTGCCTATTATGTACAACAATTTAGATATGAGTATATTGAACTTACATGTACTAAAAATGCTGCTGGGATATATAATCCCAAGCTCAGGTTCTGCTGGGATATATAATCCCAAGTCCAAATTCTGCTGGGATATATAATCCCATGAACAAAAACAGTAAAGTCTTATCAAAAAAAAATTAATATTTACACTTATTTTATAATGCATAAATGCATCCAATAACTAGAATTTGGAAAAGAATATAAAATGTTATATTTACCCTGTATTTTGTGTTCTTTTTAATAATTTTCTACCAAATTTCACAACACGTGCGCATTTAATTAACTTTCACAAAAAACTGCAATTGACAAATGTGAAACGAACGGTATTTTTTTATATTAGAGATCATAAAGAACGGAAAAAACAAATTTGCAGGCGAAGTTATTAGCAAATTTTACCAGAAGGTTTATTCAAAAAATTTTGGGTTGTATTGTCCCAACAAGGTCGAAAGGGTTAAAGGAAATTTAACGACAAATTAAGTGGTATTTCAGTTGACATCGTCCTTTAGTCAGTGTCGGTTGTGTTGTTAAGTGTATCGTGATTTGTTTATAAATTTTTTGTCAGTTAAGTGTACTAAATAATAATTTTCTAAACTTGTGTTTAATGCAGTATCGTTGCTAGTAAAATTGCATGCTAGTAGTAATAATTTTGCTTTAATTTTGTGCTTTTGTTTATTGAATATTGTTTTTTAATTTGTACATACAAACACACATATGTGAATATTTTTTTTCTGCAAGCGTAAATATTGTAAGCAGTGCGACAATTTTGTTTTTTGATTTGCTTTTATGCTTTATTCGTATACAAAGCTTGACTTTAAACTCAGTTGTTTTTTGTTGTTGCTGATTAACGGGTGCATTTTGTACAATTATTAACCCTTTTTTTCACGACATTAAAATTTTTTAAGCAACATTAAAACATTTTCTTATTTTATTTTTCTTTTAATTTTTTTGGGTGCCATATTTTCCACATACATACATATTTTATGATGGATTATTTTTCTTCCGAAAATTTATTAGCTTGCTCTCTAGGAGATCAATGCAAAAGCCAAAATATACTATGTTCTATGTTTTCTTGTTCAGGTCCCTGTGAACAAGTTTTTCATGCCTCTTGTGCAAACTTGACGAAATCTATTACAGATTTATTATGTTCTGTACGTTCGGGCCTGCATTGGTACTGTCCATCTTGCAGGGCCCTTTCTCCGTCGGTTTTTTTCGAAAAAATTAAGCAATTTGGGGAAAATCTTAACAATCTGAATACTAATTTCAGAGATATTCTCAACAATTATCTAGATTCAACTCCCCAAATTGAAAAATGCCTTAATGAGGCTATTTCACCTGATGTTAGTTTGCAAAATAAAACTATTACCGAGGCTCCTTTGGTTTTTGCTTCCACTCCTTCGATCTCTTCTTTACCTAAACAAGCTATTCCCTTAAAGAAGAAAAGAAAATCTAAGAGGAAATTAAACAGGAATCTGGGTAATGTGGGGAGAGCGAATAGTGCGGGCATCAGTCGTGACAAAACTTCCGTGGATTGCTCTCTAATTACTTCTCCACCTATTCGCAATTTTCCTGCAACTATTTCTGTAACTAACCCTCCGTCCCCTTCCTCCTCTTTAATTACTCCTCTTTCGATTTCAGTTATTCCCAATCCACGGGAGGTTGATGCGATTGTGCCTCCTGTTTCTTTGCAGGCATTGCCAAGGTTAAAATCTATTTTTATTTCACGACTTCAACATAACACTACCACTGACAATGTTAAAATCTTTATCAGACAAAAACATATTATTCCTGCCGATGCCTTCATTTCATGCAGGAAAATCGGTAATAAAACAACTCATGCGTCTTTTAAAATTACAGTGGCGACTTCTTATTTTTCTGCCATTCTAAATTCTAATGCATGGGTAGATAATATCTTTATTTCTGAATTCAAGTCGAAAAAAATTAATAAAACTGTCCGACACACTGTCCGTTCCAATTCAAAAAACTGAAACGGCTATCCCTTTACTATCAAAATGTAAGGGGTTTGCGTTCCAAGACGCAAGATATCTTTTTATCAACTCAGAATTTCTCTGAGGATATTATCGTGTTTACCGAAACTTGGTTAAATAACAGTTTTCTCAATATGGAACTTTTTGATAATAGTTTCCAAGTTTTCAGAAGAGACAGACACTTGGAAGATATTTCTTCTGTTGGTGGAGGCGTCTTAATAGTTATAAAAAATCATTTAACTAGTTCATTAGTCGAAATTGCCTGTGCATCTAATATTGAACTGTTATGTGTTAAAGTTACACATTGTAACACTAATTTATACATTCTTAACACTTATGTTCCTCCAAATAGTAGCGCAGATGTCTACGAATGTCTTTCGATGGCCGTAGAACATATTATTAATGAACTAGACGCTAATGACGACATTTTGTTGTTAGGTGACTTTAATCTGCCTGACCTAAAATGGACTCTTTCGGACGATGGTACATATTTTTATGCATCTTGTCCAAAAACTCGACAACAACAAATTTTTGTTGACGAAATACTTTCAAATTTACAACAAGTAAGTTGTATAACTAATTGCCACGGACGACAACTTGACTTAGTCTTGGCTACAAATAGTAGCAATGTTGTGGTAAGAAATGCTATCCATGCTCTGTCTACGGTAGATTCCTATCATCCACCTTTGAGTATTGTGTACCAATCTGACAATGAAAATTTGACTAATGCATGTTCATCCATTAATATTTACGAATTCAATTTTAAGAAAGCTGACTTTTTGAAATTGAATGAAAATTTAAGAAATAAATTAGACGACTTACTAAATTTTTTTAATAACAATACATTTGATGATTGCATTAAATTTTTCTATGGTGAACTTTTTTCTGCCATAGCATTGTCGGTGCCATATACAAAGAGGTACGTTAATAATTCCTCGTACCCTTGGTATACAAAGAATTTGAAAAAAATTCGGAATGGCCGTAATAGGGCATGGAATAAATACGTTTGTAGCCAGGACCGAAATGACCTTGTTGCTTATCAGCGACTGTTTATTGAATTTAAAGATATGTCAGCTTTAGTTTAGTCTGAATATTTGAATAAAATTAGGCTGAATATTCTTCATGACCCCAAGAATTTTTGGGGTTTTATTAATTCTAAAAAAAAATCTGACGGGTTTCCATCTGAGTTTAAAACAGTTGATGGGCTCACTAGCGACCCACAAATTATAGCCGGGTTGTTTGCCAATTTGTTTAAGGAATCATTTTCTACGGATTTATTTAGCCCTGAAATCAACTATTTTGAATATATGGATAACGACCCTTTAGTTTCGGTTAATGAGATATCTTTCTCTCCTGACCTCATAGAGAAATATATTTCATTTGTTGATGATGATTTCAGCTCCGGGCCTGATGGTATTCCTGCGACAGTTTTAGTTAACTGCAGCTCTATGCTGAGTCAGCCCCTCAGTTTTTTATTTAATAGATCAATTAGAGAAAGCTATTTTCAAGAAAGGGTGTAAAAATGATGTTTCAAACTACAGGCCCGTGGCTAAGTTATCATCAATACCGAAAGTTTTTGAACATATTTTATACGATCAGGTTAAGGAGTGCTGTAGTGAAGTCATAACAACTCGTCAGCATGGTTTTGTTAATGGCAGATCTACAGTTTCTAACCTCCTTGATTTCACCTCTTTTGCATTAAGCTCTTTGGACTCTGGTGGGCAAGTTGACTGCATCTACACTGACTTCAGTAAAGCATTTGATAAATTACCACATAACTTGATTTTGTTTAAGTTAAAGAAGCTTGGATTTCCTTTAAGTTTTGTCAGCTGGATTGAATCTTATTTATCTGATCGTACGTATCAAATAAAATTTAGGAGAGTGTTTTCTTCCCCATTTAGCGCGACATCAGGTGTTCCACAAGGAAGCCACCTGGGGCCGCTCCTGTTCATTTTAGCAATAAATGACGTTACATTATTATATATATTATTAAAAACTCCCATCTGCTAATATATGCAGATGACATGAAAATTTACAGGAACGTAAAGGGGGTTTGTGATACTTTTCCACTTCAGTCTGACTTGAAATCCTTTGAAGTTTGGTGTTCTAAGAATAACTTACATCTTAATCCTGATAAATGCCAAGCTATGATTTTTACCAGGAAGAAAACTATTGTGGAATTTGATTATAAATTAAAAGATAAAAATATTTGTCGTGTCGATGTAGTCAAAGACCTAGGTATACATTTTGATACTAAGTTGACTTTTAATGAGCATAATAATCAAATTTGTAAAAAATCCTTATCTCTGATTGGCTTTATTAAGAGGTGGGCAAAAGAATTTAATAGCCCTTTAGTAACGGTGACTTTATATAATACAATAGTGCGCCCTCACTTAGAATACGCTAGCCAAGTATGGTCACCATTTTATAATATTCATATAAATAGAATTGAAAGAATTCAAAAAAAAATTTTATTCGTTTTGCTCTCAATGGCTTAAATTGGATTGACCCTTTAAGCCTTCCTCCTTATGAGGATCGTTTAAAGTTATTACATATGCAGTCTTTGAGCTCGCGTAGATATATTGCGGATATACTTTATCTGCATCAACTTGTAACTGGGTCTCTTGCTGCACCAGAGCTTCTTAACTATATACATTTTAATAGTAATCGGAGGAGTACTCGTAACTCTTATCAGTTATTTTATCAACCGGTTAGTAGAACTAATTATATGGCTACACCTCCTTTTAATCGCATGACAACTCTTATTAATAATTGCGAAGTTTATAACATTAGCTTGTCAAAAGGTCAACTCAAGCTTAGACTGAAAACTAACTGTAGCTAAATTTGTAGCTTAATGGTGGTGTGAATTTTTTTGTTTGTGTTGTCCGAGCCCCACAGCATGCTGGGTAAATTTTTTCTAACATTTATGCCTTGGACCACGTAAATTTATACATATAATTATTTTAATATCTATATGTCTATTTTTACATGGTGGGAGTGGGTATGTTGAGAAAGTGCGATAAAGCTAAGAAAAAATTATAAAATAAATAACAAATTAATGTGCATGATAATTTTTTCTATTCCATTTTTTATTGAATAAGCTTTTTACTTGGTATAAAGCTTAAATGCTAAATAGCTAAGAAGGCTATAATAGCTGTAGTAGCTAAACTCTATTATTATTATTTTTTTTTAATAACGTATCGAGTGGCCATCGCTCCATTAACTAACTTTGAGCAATTGATTTGTTATAAGAAATTTTAATTTTTCATTTAATGCCATAGGTAAAAACTTCATAAAAAAGCTTATCTTCTTAGCTTTAAAACGATATAAAAAACTGTTTTTCCGTTAAAATTTACCGGAGATATGACAATTTTAATATGATTATAAAACACCATAAAACGTAAAACCTTCGAACTTCACAGCTCGATATCTCCCGATATCTTCAATAATGAATTAATTTCCGGCACACGTGTCCACTAATATAACTCATAGAATACGTAAAAAGAATTTGGAGCGATTTAAAAATGTGGCGGACAGAAACTGCTCGGTTTGTTAAAGAACGTTTTCAGAATATCGTAACGAACCTCCAAACAGACAAAACACTTTCCTGTTCACCGATGCCTAAAAAACGAGGTGTTTTTTTTTTGAAAATTCAGACTCTCCCTCTCCCCTTAGTGCGATTTGGTGAGTTCTGGCAGGACTCCCCCCTCTCCCTTCCGTGAGACTTTCCTTATAATTTTTAGATGTAATCTGCTATAATAATGTATACTCTCTGCATTAAAAAGTTGACGTGAGATTTTCGTTTTTCCCCCTTGGTGAGAATTTGCCGGCCCCCCTCCCACCATTTCGACTCACGTAATTTATGAACGGCTCCTTATTACACATATGAGAGACAAATTGTTTTTGCATTTCGCATCACTACACACTTTTCAATACAAATGAGGAAAACCTACATTTCCCTACATTTTATTTTTAAGAAAAAACCTCGTTTTAGAGACTGATAACACTACTCAACAAGATTTTTCACAACGAATGTGGTGCACCATAGAAAAATTAAAAGTGGTTGGCTGACAATTAAAGTTCTTACAAGCATTTATGTGAAGTATATGCTCGCAAAAGTGCAGTTTGTTTTAATTTTGCTATTTATATGGAAAATTGGGGCCAATCGAAAAAAACCATTGCGATATGCGGATTCTACGGAAAATTTCAATATAGCAAATGTTATCGTCATTCATTGTGGTGTAAGTTTTTGTAAATTTGTAGAGTAGTGTAATTATAATTATTAATAATAATTAAGCATTATTACAATGAACTTTTTCAGTCAGGCAGAGATCAATAATTCTGTAAACTCTTACAAATTGATCAATGCTTTTTATTCAACAAACATGACAAAAATAGCAAATAGAAATGGATCAATTTAACCTGGTAATTGGTGCATATGTTTCGGCTATATGAAATCCAATGCAAAATGTAAGTAAAAAAAATTGAGTTGAACAATTTTTTGACAACTATGTAGCCACGTTTTGCTGTCAAATTTGAATATGACAATTTAATATTATCTTTATTGTTACTGTCATGATCATATTAGGTTCGTTCCTGAACATTTTGGGTAAAATCCTGTAAAACTGTCAAACACGAGAGAATAAGAAAATTGTGCTCTGTGAAAGAGAAATAATGTAAAAAGTACAGGAACGGAAAAAAACATTTTTTTAGCACGAGAATAAACGTCAAAAATTTGTGAATGTAGTGGGTGCAAAAAATTGATTTTCTAAGCCCAGGCAATAAATAAACATCATAAATTGAATGTAGTTGAACAACAAATTGAATTCTATAAACGCAAAGAATAAAATGGAAATTAAAAATAGTCAAAATAAACTCAATGTTTACAATTCAGTTTCCACAACACAGGACAGCTGATAGTTTGATACTTTTAATGAGTTTACACGCAAAAATTCTTCGGGTAAAAACTTGTAACTTCTTACAAAGAGAGAATATAAATTACTCTCTCATTTTCGTTCTCAAGCCTTAACCAAAATAGACCTGACGAGACGGTAGCAATTGAACCAACGTTTGCACTCGTTTCGTCTGTTTTGACATTTAACCCAAAATGTTACGCTAACCAACGAACCGAAAAAGCTGTTATGACGAGTAGCAACGTTTTGAAGTTCGGTTCTTACGGAGCTCTTACGTCTCGTCAAAATGTTTCGTTCACTTTCGATCAATTACGTAGGTTCATTTTGGCTATCAACATTGGCTTAGATACACTCGAACTTACTCGTTATGTCTCGTCTCGTCTATTTTGGTTTAGGCTTCACTTACAGGTTTTTCGTGTATGGGAACGCTTTTTGGGTAAAATCCTGTAAAAACCTGCAAATTGTACTAATGCATTATTGTACGGGAACGCAAATATTGAAAACTATAGAATTTAAATAATATTTTGAGTATTGTGAAATTAGTTTGAATTCAATCTGTAAGAAAAAAGAATTTTCGTTTGAAGCAGGCCCTCAGCAAATCAAACAACATGAATATTATTTTTATTTTTCAGTTTGAGCTGAAAAACGCAAGTACTCAATCGAAAGATCAAGGGTGGTTAGCCCCCCAACGTGAATATTTTTGTATTTGCAAAGTTTTAATCCAAAATTGAAATAACTCCTCTGCACTGACAGTGTGTTTTGACATTTTGATTTATTTTCCTTGTTAATTTTAGAGAAAGTTCACTTTTTGCCTTTCAAAATTTGGTTTTCGTGCTTTTTTCACATGCCAATTCAGTCGTAGTTATTAAACCATATTCTTATTTACTTTATATAGCTATTAACTTGTCATAAGTACTGATTTGTTTTAAATAAAACAAAAAAAAATCCAAAATATAAGCTTTACTCATAATAAAAATCCCACAAAGGAAAAATCCTGGCTGTACTCGTATATGATCATAATGTGCTTTAAAACATAAAAGCAGGGTTTGTTTGGAAATGCAGCGAATTCTGGCATCACTGTTGCAGAGATGCAAGCTTGCACAGCTGATGCGATGACAGGTCCGATCACTCGAAACGGCACGTCAAATTTTGGGGGCAGCTGTGCTGCGAAATTTTCAACGGCTTTGAAGAGATGGTGCTGCTTGACTAGCACCAGATCCCTTATCCTCGGTGACCATTTTCGCCTTCGCAGGTTATAATGGCGTGCCTGGTCAGTGGCTGCCCTTTTCATATTTGCTCGAACGATGGTGTATATCTCTTTTAAGCGTACTGCCTTGTCCTGTGCGGATCCTGGTGGCTCCCCTGTACCCATTGTTTTATCGTTGTATAGGTTATTTGGAAACCGGAGGTTGCATCCCTGTACCAAAAAAGCTGGTGAATAGGCGGTGGAGTCGGAAATGCATGTATTTGCCGCTGACACTATTTCTGGGAGCAGCTCATCCCACTTGCGCTGGTCCTCGTCGGTGACCTGTGATGTTATCCGTTTTATAGTTCGATTGACACGCTCGGTAGGATTTTCTTGCGGAGTATACGGAGCAGTGAACTGTTGCCTTACGCCGTTATCCTCGAGATACCGTCGGAACGCTTTACTTGTAAACTGGGACCCGTTGTCCGTTACAAGCACTATGGGCGATCCGAATCTGCTGATGATCCGATCACGAAATGCTTTCTTGAGCCCCTCTGCTGATCTTTTTCTCATCGGGACCAACTCTTTCCATTTGCTGTATTTGTCGACCATGACTAGGAGGATGGAGTTTCCTCGTGTCGAGCGTGGCAATGGTCCAACAAAATCTGCACAAACTACAGACCAGGGTTACTCGGGTATTTGAGTAAGCATCAGACAGGCTGGTTTTTGTTGCATGCCCTTATATTTTTAGCAGGATTCACATCGTTGAACATATTTGCAAACATCCCAGGTCATACAGGGCCAGTAATATTTTTGGCAGATCCGAGCGTAAGTTTTTCGAATGCCCATGAGTCCGGCTGACGTACTGTCGTGATTCTGCTATAGGACTCGTGCTCGAAGGTAGGTGGGCACGCAAAATTTCCATGGCCCCTGTTTTCACCTTGCTTAGTAGAGCTGGGAATATGGCGATACAGCTGGTCTCCCTCCACGTAATAATCTGCAAACTTTTCAGGTGCGGCCATGACCTCAACCATACGTTTGTCCTTCCATGGTCAGCGTTCTTCCACTTCCTTGGCCTCCGTGACTTTCAGTAGGACTTTCTCGGGTTGTCCTCCGGTCGTTTCCAGATTGCCGACAACATTCCATGGTTTTCACACCACGCAGTCCAAATAAATTTGCCGGTTCCTGCTCCCTTGCGCAAAACGGCCGTCTTGTCCACAGTAGTGACACGCAGTGCGAGCGTTGATTTGTGGCATAGGAGTGTCTCGGGCGGTGGTGGCAACGCGATGATTCTCCATTCTACCTCGTGTTTGGGATGGTCTAGGCGGATCGTTCTGTTGCTGTAGCCCTTCAAATTCCTCTGCCAGTGTGATGAGTTGTTCCAGAGTGCTAAAATACTGATGCTTAGCATACATCTGGAACTTTTTCGAACTGTTCCAGTAAATTCGCTCTAGCTGCTGGCTCACGGTGAGTCTCACGTGCCGCAAAAAATTTTGTAATTCGAGGGCAAAGTCTTTGAATGGGTCAAGTGCTCACTGCTTTCGCTGCCGAACTTCGTCCTCTAATCGCTCGAAAAACCGACTTGAAAGAAAGAATCGCAGGAAGTCCTCTTTAAAGTTTAGCCATGTCTGCCACTGACGGTTATTTCGGAACTACAATATTGCTCTGTCTTGCATTAGTTTCGGCATGGCTCTCGGCAGCACCACTTTTGGAAGATTCTGTCTCCCTTCCCCTAGGTATTTTAAGGGTAAGGGAGCTGGAGACGAAGCCCGCGCATGACGCAATTGAAGCTCTTTCAACCGACTTGTTTCATCCTCATCATGTTCTTCGTTAATGATGAAATTTCTGAGCTCCTCATCTCACATACTGTCTCTGTCTTTTCCAGTCCAAATTCGCTACAATATTTCACAATGTCCTCCTTGTCGAGGGTATTGACCCACGAGGTCTTCAACGCCATCTTGTTTGTTTCCTCTGCTTACCTCGATTTTCTTTGATAATTGTGGTTGTTTCTGGTTTTTCTTAGAGTCTCTTCTTGGGGACTCCTTTGCCGGGGTATAACTCGCCGGATATCCAGGCGTTTTTAATAATCAGAACCACTTGTTTTTAATTTTTAAAGTGTTTTTATGTTTTATTTCATTCTTCACATTTCACTACAATTTATTTATTTTGATAAAGGGCTCTTGTTGTACGTAATAATTCTCTGCTTTGTTTGGTTTTGCTTCGTTTTTCAGTTGAAGCCTTCGTGTACTTTTGTTGCTCTGGAGTTGTTCGCCACACGGAAAAATACTCTGATTTTCTTGGTTTTGCTTCGTTTTGAAGTTAAAGCCTTCGTTTACTCGTCGGGAACCTTCGGGTGTACTTGAAAACGGACTTTTGTTGCTCTGAAGTCGTCCGCCGCATGGAAAAATCCTCTACGCGTGCGCACATTTGACGAGAAACTTCCCTATCGCCACCGGGAGTTTGGAAAACTGTAAGCGTTGCCCTCACTCAGGCTCGTCCGAGTCTTAGACCGGCCAACCAAAATCGGCACAGAAAAACTTTGAAATAAAGTTAAAACCGTAGGGGTGACATAAACAATTAACAATATTTCAAAGATTTTCCTGGTGGTACTAGTCGTTGACGTCTGAGAAAAAGAGTATTCCAAAGTATGGCCAAAGTATTTCAAAGAATTGTTGAAACCCGATTCCTACCCTGGTGAACACAGTACTATTTAGTAAACCAAACCTTGGTGGTTCCTGTTCTGACTTCTCGCTGTTGGTTTGGACACGTAGATTCTCCGGTGCTTGCTTCTGCTTTCCTGCCAGGCTGTACTTGTTAAATTTCCACTTGTTACACGTCTGCTACTGTTCGCTGCACTTGTTAAATTTTCACTTGTTGAATTTTTACTTTTTAAACGTTGGCTGATCACCAACTGACTGTCCCCTTGCTATGCTTGCGACTTCCTCTATGGTGTTTCGTGGCTGCATGGCTTACGGCAAAACCGGTTTAATTTGCGTGCGCAACATCGAACACGTTCGCTTGCATGATCGAACCAGCGCTTCGTTTCAGCTTACATGTGGGTACTGTTTTGTTGGTTTATTTTACTGTTGCTGGCTGTTGTTTTTGAACTATTTTGATGTTGAGCTATTGTTTTGTTGTTTGGTTATTTTGGTGGTCTGTTTTTATGATGTTACTCTGTTGGGCTATTGCTTTGTCGTTTGGTAATTTTGGTGGCGTGTTTTTGATGCTATTATTCTATTGTATTTTGAGTTGGATGCACTTTACCGAATAGATTATGTGAGGGAAAACTTCTAGGAGAATGTTTTGTCCTCACAATCTAGGGCAAGTTTTTTATACGTTTTAGTAAGTTGGTTTTTTCGTTAAATTTCAACGAAATCAGACATTAACACGTCGAGAGCAAATCCGGACCCGGGGGAACCATGCACGGGCCCCTCCTCCCTTTCCCCATTACAATTGTAAAATTAAAAATGATTGAAAAAATAGGAAATCTTTCCACGCTTATATTTCAGCTCTTAGTTAACCGAGATCAACGCTGATGAAATAAGTTTGTAACCGGTTGGTTGTTTGGTGGTAGGGGATCAAATTCATGTCACTTTCAAATGGCTGTAAATTTGCGAGGAAACATAGTAGATTACCAGTTGAAAGGTACTAACTCAATATATGCGAAGCAACTTGATTAAATTTTTTTGTGCGAAAATAAGTTTTGATAAACGGTAGCGCTGTTCGAACTCTTCTTTCTGCGTTCATACAGCATCATGCAAAACTTTGTTGCATGTCCACATGTGGTTCGAATCGAACATGCAGCCCTAGTTAAAAACTACCACGGTTGGTATAAACAATTTAATCTTGTTTAGCTTATAAAAATTTAAATAAAGAATTCAAAACAATAAAAGCTACGGCACAATGCAGCACAACCCTAGCACAATCTGGTGCATTTTTAATTTTTTCAAAATTCCAAAATGGCTGGGCCAACTTGCACTTGAAATGGGTACTTTTCCAAAGAAAAAAGTTTATTTTTGGATATATATTTCTTAAGCTTACGGCACAATATAGCTCATCTTGGCACAACATTAATTATTTTGAATTTTGAAATAGTTTGGCCGTATTTCTTGAAATCAATAATGGCTGGGCCAAATTGCATCTGAAAATTTGTTTGCTCATAAAATTTTTGTTATTGGAAATTTCTTTTTTTAATATGCGGCACAACGCAGAAAAAGTCTAGCACAATCTATCACAACTTTAATTTTTTTCATGCTGGCCTCAGTTTTCAGAAATCAATAATGGCTGGGCCAACTTGTACTTGAAATGATACTTTTCCAAAGAAAAAAGTTTATTTTTGGAGATATATTTTTTAAGTTTACGGCACAATATAGCTCAACTCTAGCACAATTTTGCACAATATTAATTTTTTTTAATTTTGAAATAGTTTGGCTGTATTTCTTGAAATCAATAAAGGTTGGGCCAAATTGTATCTGAAAATTTGTTTTGCTCATAAAACTTTTGTTATTGGAAATTTTTTTTTGTAAATTTGCGGCACAACGCAGCACAAGTCTAGCACAATCTAGCACAACTTTAATTTTTTTAAATTTCAAAAAAGGCTGGGCCAACTTTCCTGACATTTTTCTGTAGTACCTGTTTTGTTTGCAGATTACATTTTACGAAAAAAACGCAAAGGCCCTGAATATATTATTTTTAAGAATGAGGTTTTTTAAACTCATTTTCGGCAACTGGTCGATTTTTCGACCACTAAATTTTAATCACTTAAATTTTTTTTTTTTTTTAAAGTTAATACTTTCTTCCTCTTTTCTTTTTTATTAAAATAAACTTTGATACTTATGGTTTTGTGAAAATTTTATTTCATGTTTACTGTGCTATTTTTATACACTGAAAAAAATATATTTAAAAAGTCCTTTCTTTAGACTCTTCTTAAAACTTTTTGTTTTAGAAAATTTAATTTGTTTTTAGTCGACAGAATATTATTACTTAATTGAATTTTAATCGAACTTACAGTCAATTTCAGTAACCGACATTCATGTGAAATTTCACAAATCGGTTTCATGCTTTATAAACTAACATGACAAAGATAACAAATGGAACAATTTAACCTGGTAATTGGTGACATATGTTTCGGCTATTACCACATATATATACTTTCCGCGAAATTCATAAAAATCCATTCATATCTACTCCAAAACTTACTGTAATGGTAAAAACTAATTTTCAAAAAAAGGTTCATGCCGTAGTAGTTCGAATAGTTTTCCGAAAAAATAATTTAAATGACCGACTCCACTACCTTCACTAAGATAGAACGTAAATAATGTGATTTCAATGCATTTTTGTACTAACGAAAACTAACTAAATGTACTGCGTTTCTAAACTTTTTTGGCTACAATTTCGTAAGTTCTTAGTCATCTTTCCTTATTTCTCTAACGGGAAAGTTTTTTCTTTCAAGTTTTGTCGTTGATTTGGAAATAGTATGTAACAAAGAAAATCATGGCAGAGAAAAAATAAATCTTTTTAACTTTTAAAGTGCATTTTTTGTTATTTATTAAAAATAAATCTTGCTGTTTCTAAACTTGTTTGACTCACTGTATGTTCGCTTGTATATTTGTATTGCAGTTAATTTTCGCATGAAAAAAAAAAAACAGTTGTTATTTATTATTATTTTTCCCACAGACGCACAGTGGATGGATTTGTATGGAACGGCGGCCATAAATAGTAAGTACCAGGAGACCGACCAAAGTTCGGTTTTTCGTTTTCAGGTTGAAAAAGTCGAAAAAATGTAATGCGATGTCGGAAATATTTAAAAAATATTGAATATGGTTGAAAAGCCGAAAATATGAAAAATGTTGAAAAACATTGAGAGAGATTGAAGCAGGTGAAAAAGTTTGATAAACTCGATAGTATATTAAAATGTTGAAAACGTTGAAAGAGATTGAAAAGCTCGAAAAAAGTTGAAAGTCTCGGAAAAAGATGAATGAGGTTGAAAAGCCGAACAAACTTGATTGTGGTTGAAAAAGTCCAAAAAATATGGAATGTGTTGAAAAAAGTTGAAAAGGTTGAAAAATATTGAAAAAGTTTGAATTACTCGAAAAAAGTTGAATAAGGTTGGAAAATATGAAAAGTGTTGAAAAAAGGTTGAAAAATGTTGAAAAAGTTGAAAGAGTTTGAATGGTTCGGAAAAAGTTGAATAAGGATGAAAAATTCGAAAATATATGGAAAATGTTGAAAAAAGTTGAAAGAGGTTGAAAAATGTTGAAACAGTTGAAAGAGGTTGAATAACTCGAAAAAAGTTGAATAAGGTTGAAAAATTCGAAAATATATGGAAAATGTTGAGAAAAGTTGAAAAATGTTGAAACAATTGAAAAAGGTTGAATAACTCGAAAAAAGTTGAATAAGGTTGAAAAATTCGAAAAAATATGGAAAATGCTAAGAAAAGTTGAAAAATGTTGAAACAGTTGAAAGAGGTTAAATAACTCGAAAAAAGTTGAATAAGGTTGAAAAATTCGAAAAAAATATGGAAAATGTTGAGAAAAGTTGAAAGAAGTTGAAAAATGTTGAAACAGTTGGAAAAGGTTGAATAACTCGAAAAAAGTTGAACAAAGTTGAAAAATTCGAAAATATATGGAACATGTTAAGAAAAGTTGAAAGAGGTTGAAAAATGTTTAAACAGTTGAAAGAGGTTGAAAAACTCGAAAAAATATGGAAAATGTTGAGAAAATTTGAAAGAGGTTGAAAAAGTCAGACAAATTTGGGAAATGTTGAGAAAAGTTGAAAGAGGTTGAAAAATGTTGAAACAGTTGAAAGAAGTTGAAAAACTCGAAAAAAGTTGAATGAGGTTGAAAAAGTCAATCAAATATTGAAAGCGTTGAAAATATTTGAAAAATGTAGAAAATCGTTGAGAAAAGTTGAAAGAGGTTGAAAAACTCGTTGAATGATGCTGAATATATTGAGATCAAATTTTATTAGGATCACTCCTTCAGTTTGCTAAATATGGCATCAACGTTATAATTTTGTATGGGAGGTGCCACGCCCACTAATGAAATACCATCAAAATTCATAAAATTTCAAAGCTTATAGTAACCGACACCTCTACACCAAATTTAAAGAATATTACTCCGATAGCACACTAAATATAACATTTAAAGTGTTTTGCTTATATGGGAGGTGCCACACCCACTGATGCAATCTCGTCGATTTTCATTTAATTTAAAAGCTTATGGGAACCGACATCTCTACACCAAATTTTAAAAAAATTACGCCCATAGCACAATAAATATAACACTTAACATTTTTTGCATGTAGGGGAGGTGCCACGCCCTCTGATGCAATCCCATCGAAATTCATTTAGTTTCAAAGCTTATCGTAACCGACATCTCTATACCAAATTTAAAAAATATTACTCTAATAGAACAATAAATGTAGCTTTTAACTGTTTTCGCTTGTATGGAAGGTGCCACGCCCACATGTGCCGTTTCGCCCACTTTTGGTTACAAGATACCCAATAGCCAGTATATTTGACATGTCAAATTTCATAACGATTGCGTTGTGAGTTCTCTTATTGTAACATTTATAAATATTGTGGGCTGTGCCACGCCTTTCAACGAGTTTTGCCAGTATAGTGGCATAGCATGTTATAATGACCTCAATCAGCGGTACTAACTCTAATTTTATGAAAATCGTCGGTGCCGTTTTCGAGTAATATCGAATCAAAGTTTTCAATTATTGAAATATGCCACGCCCACTGTTACGATTCCGCCCATTTTTGATAGCATTTAAGATATTTATGATATGCATCCGTCTACCAAATTTCGTTGCAATACCTTAAATGGCTTGCGAGTTATCACGAAATAAAAATTAAAATTTAGGGCTGTGCCCACCCCTGTTAGAAACTTGAAAAACTTTAAACCTTGTCCAATCTTAATTTTGTTCACATATTAACGAAATCCCGAAGTTTTATCAAAATCGCTGCAGCGGTTTTCGAAATAAAGTTCAGCCATATGTATATAAATAAATATATAAATATACAATTTTAGCTCGTTTAATAATAGTAGATAATTGCGCTAGGCTCTTGAAATTTGGTACAGATGTTTTTAAAGTAAAGAGAACAAAAATTGGTGATTTTTAATAAAATCGGTTCAAGGACACGCCTACCTCCCGTACAAAGGTGGGATGTGGTTGTGACGTCTTTTTAAAATTGGTATCAATTTTCATTGATTTGGCAATGCTGATTTCAAAAATGTTATAAAATTTTTCAATATCTCTTATAGTTTTAAAGTTTTTAGAGAAAAAACAAAAAACGGTGGCCATAAACAGTACGGATAGCGCCAGAGTCTTGAAATTTGGCACAGACGTTTTTAGGTTAAATCAAAAAAAAATTATGATTATGAAAAAATCGGTCCACGTACACGCCTACCGCCCATACAAAGGTGGGATGTGAGTGAGAACTGTTCTTCAAAATGGGTATCGATTTCCAATAATTTGGCAATGCTGATTTCAAAAATGTTACAAATTGTGCGATATCTTTTATAGTTTTCAAGTTATTAAAGAAAATCTGAAAATTCAATAAAAAAAGTCTAATTTGAAAAATAAGTAGATAAAAAACAGCAATGTTTTTTTTTAAATTAATTTTAATCGTCTTCTTCATAGACTTCAAGCATTTCTTGTGCCTCTGGTGATAATTCTTTATATTTTTATCTCGCTTTATTCGAATTTCTCTGATAAAAGGATCAGAAGAAATCAGCAAGTAATTCAAAACATCTTCGTTGTTTGCTACTCTATAGCAACACCTGCTGTTGTGCAACCTTGCGTTTTTAAAAACTTTATTTGATGCTTCATGAGCTTTTTCAAAGAAGAAAGACGTTCAATTCGAACTTCTAGTTCTTGCATAATTTGACTTCCATGCATTAGAACTTTGTGCACGGAAGGAGAAATGTTGTACCAATTGTAGTCCTTTTTATAAAGTTCCAGAGTTTTTTGGGTATGTTTGTGAAAGCTTTCGTGACTTATAACTTTTCCGGAAGCCAGAACTTGTTTTGATAAAATAACTGTAAAATATTAATAGCAAAAGCAATATTCGCTTGCAATGACTTTTGAAACACTGTACGTTTTGTTTATAATAAAAACATAAGTTTTTTCTAAACATATACTCGTATTAAAGACATTAAAAACATAAAATAAATTTATTGGAAAATATAAAAATATGGAATGATAACTGTTATAAGTAAGGACATAAGAATTTAAAATAAATTTTTTGGAAATATATTACGATAATAATAATAACAAAAATGTTTATAATCGGACCCCCTATGCCCCCAATGCTGCACCATCCATATATGCACTACGCTATGTTTAGTTCTAAAAAAGCGAAAGCAAAGAGGGATGAAAAAAGAAAAAAACAGCCTTTACCAGTTCCCCTCCATTTGAGGGAACTCCTATCTAAATTCAACCAATTTTGTTCACAATGTAAGTTGTACAATTTTTAAAATTGTTGTAAAGCATTGCAAAATGCGAAGATACACAAATATTTTTTCCTTCAAATATTGCAGTAGAAAAAATTCATTAAAAAAAAAGTTATGAATGTGCGCAGCTATTTTTTTTTTTGCTAACCATGCCTTCGCACATAAAAAAAATTTTTAAATCTGAAGATATACTTTTTTGTTTTTTGCTGTTAAATATTGCGAAATTTTTGAATTATGACTTTTTCAGCCCTAATTTTTAAAAAATCAGCATAATTCACACATAGTATATGAGACTTCCAACAAACAATTTTTAAATAGTACAATTTATGAACTTTTTGCCAGTATAAAATTTTGGTAAATTTCGAAACAAACAAATTAGTGCAAGCATTTAATAAAAGTCAATATATTTTGTTCCTTCTAAAACTACATTTGGAAAAACCTGATAAAAAAAAATTTATGAATATGAGCAGCTTTTTTTTTTTTTGCTAACCATACCTTCGCACATAATATATAAAAAAATTTTTTAAATCTGGAGGTATACTTTTTTGTTCTTTTTTTCTGTTAAAGTTTTAAAATTTTTGACTTTCACCATTCTTCATTCTAATTTTTGAAAATTCCGTAAAATTCATATAAGGCCGATAAAAGAAAACTAAATCAACTTTTATAAAGTAAAAACAATGTACTTTCCGCCAATATGCTACATTATTGCATTTTGTTTCATACAAGTTAACTAGAGCACCATATCTAACAGTTGCTTGTATAAAAAAATTCATAGAAAATTTTTGGAGTACAAAGTTTAACTTTGAGCCCACTGTGTCGCTAATGTTTAATACCTCTATAGCTAGGATTTTTATTTATTTCACCTCTCTAACCCAAAATTAATTGGAATAAATATTAACCTCTACACTTAAAAAAAACAAAGTGTTTGCCACGTAGATGGAACTATTCCAAATGTATGTGGGAAATAATAAAATTTTTCCACCAAAAACTTTAAATTTTACAAGCGTGAGAGTTTTTGATGCAAACATTTTATTATTTCCCAAATCACTTGAAATAGATTTTGCAAACGCTTGAAATAGTTCCATCTATATCATACGTGACAAACACTTTTTTTTTTGAGTGTACAAGCCTAACATTTCCTGACAAAATTCGCTGAGGTCGAAGTCCTCCATAAGTCGAAAACTCTATAATTCGAATTTTTTGGCGTCTCTCTTCAAGTTCGACTTAAAGAGGTTCTACTGTATAATGACTAATTGCACTGAACTAGTCGGTGAGTAAGTAACATTTAAAAATAAATGAAATACTCGTATGTACATTAAAAACTATTGAATGCAAACTTGGATTAAAAAGTCATGTTGAAGTAGTCCATGTCACAGGCCCGTGCGCGGGAATCATCCATGGGGGGGGGGGGGGCTTATAACTCGGACGTTTCATGTTAGATTATGTTCATAAAAAACGTCAAAAAAGATTTACTTTTAATATTTCAGTCCCACAGGGTGAAATTGTTACATATCTAGGTATTCAATTAGATCGACGATTAACATGGCGTAAGCATATTGAAGCCAAAAAAAACGCAGTTAAAGTTAAAAACCGCCAGTCTTCACTGGTTAATTAATCATCGTTCCCATTTGAAGCTTGAATATAAAATCCTTTTGTACAAAACAATCATTAAGCCAATTTGGTTATATGGTATCCAATTATGGGGTAACGCCAGCTCCTCAAACATTGAACTAATACAACGGGCTCAGTCCAAAATCTTAAGAATATTTACAGGTGCCCCATGGTATATACGGAATGAAAACATTCACAGAGATCTATGCATCCCCATGGTAAAAGATGAAATTAACAGAATCAAACAAACCTACGCCATAAGGTTGCTGCATCATCCGAACCCATTGGCTCGTAATTTAACAAACATAGAAAGTCGCTCCAGATTAAATAGAAAGGATCGCCCTTCTATGCAAGTCACTTACACCGAACCAAACTAAACAGCTCAAACGTTTACCCTTCCCCCGAGACACTACACGTAATCATCAAGAATCATATGAGGACTTTGTACCGGGACTTAGCTCGTCTTGGGCACACTTGGCAACTTATCGCCGCCAGCTCCCCTTCCGTTGAGGGTGTAAGACCGGGACCTAGTTCGTCTCGGCCACTTTCCGGTGAATTGGAGAGAGTAGCAGGAAGAGAGTTGAAACAGTGTCTTCTCGGTCTTTTTTGGGTGCTAAACCGGGACCTAGTTCGTCTCGGCTACCACCTCAAGAACGTCCTGGAGGCACTAATCACTCCCAAAGTGGTCGACCGGGACCAAGTTCGTCTCGGCGACCACGAAGACAATCGTTTTTGTGGTACTCAAAACCTCCATTCGGGTAGACTGAGGCCTAGTTCGTCTCAGCTACCAAGCCAAGACCGGGACCTCGGTCGTCTCGGGTGGCAAAGAATATGGGGAGAAGCGATCGTCAGCTGCATCCACACCTATGCTCCAATGAGTTATTCGATCTTGAGCACTCGTTGTGCTGAGCCATACACAAGCTGCACCTACTACACAAGAAGTATAAGTCCCTGCTAACTTTTGTTTCTGGAGACAAGTTCATTATTAAATTATATATTCATTATTCACAATAATAATGTTACCTAGTTTAAGATTTTAAAACTTATTGTTAGTCTCTTAAGAGAAGATACAATAAAAGAAAATGAAGTTTAAAAAAAAAAAAAAAACTTTTAATATAGACATTAGACCGGGTCGATTTGTATGAAGCAAAATAAATTCAGCTAGACACCGACTCAAAAGTTAGAAGGACCTTTAAAAACGATATTTGCGTAGTTTTGTTTTCGTTCCGAAAAAACCAATGAATGACTTGATTCTCCTGAAGGTCCTTTTTGGCTAAAAAGCGTAAGTATTTTTTGCTTATAACTTTTATTTCTTCACAGAATCGAATTTTCTTGAAAAATAAAAATTGCGTTATTGCAAAAAATTTGACGTTAAAAAATTTTAGATTTTTCTTCTGTTATAGATAATATTTAGTCCCAAAATTGTGAAAAAGTCCCAAAATTCAATTTTCATGCGGAAAAATCGAATTTTGGGACTGAATATTATCTATAACAGAAAAATAATTTAAAATTTTTCAGCGTCAAATTTTTTGCAAGAACGCAATCTTTATTTTTCGACTAAATTGGAGTATCCATTCTGTGAAGCAATAAAAGTTACGAGCAAAAAACACGTTTTTTTTAAGCCAAAAAGAACCTTCAAATGACGCAGATATCGTTTTTAAGGGTCCTTCTAACTTTTGAGTCAGTGTCTGGATGAATCTAAATTTTGACCCGGTCTTAAAGACATTTAGTTATAATTAAATACATACATATATATGTAAATGTGCTAATGTTATGATTCGATATTTAGTTATCATTACGTAAGTGGCTAATTCTGCGAGGTACTTGGAAAAACTATCCACATTGATATCGATATTGCGATGTATATTTAGCGAGGCCAAGCTGTTCAGCCGATCTTCGGACATAGTTGATCTGAGGTATGTCTTTAGACGACGTAGCACTGAAAAGGAGCGTTGATTTGTTGCTATTGTCACAGGCAAAGTAGCCATAACACGAAGCATTTGTGTTTTTCCCGGCGATGCGTTGACGCCAAAGTTGAACTTCATTTATCCATATCGTGAACTATCATGCAAGATTGAAATATATGGCGCGAATAGATTTGTGCATGAATTTTCATTGAAGCTGATTTTATTGATGCCGGAGCTATGCTTAAACGCACATTAAAAAAACGCTCGTGCTACTTAGCCTTAGCGACGCGCAGTAGTCCTAAATCGTGTTTTTTGGTTCAAAAATAGCTAGAGAGCGCAAATCTTGTCAAAAATTAAAAACTCGAGCTCCGACGATTTATTGGCATTTTATTTCTCTCATTTAAAAAAAAAAATTGTTGTGTCTTTTTGATTTTTCATTCAAATGCCAATAAAAACCTATGTGCGAAAATTCCCAATGGGGGGAGGTTTGAACCCCCAAAATCCCCCCCTTACACACGGGCCTGCCATGTCATTATAGTCTGGAACATAAAAATAAAAAACATTTTCATCATCAGTAACCATTTGTGCATCATTTTACAAATATCGATAATATGTAGTATCATTCAAAACTTTATTTCACATTATATTCCAAGAAAACGATACTACTGTAACATGAGTTCAAAAATATTGAAAATGTTTCCAAAAAAAGTTTTAAAATTTAAGGCACTGTTACAATCCAGACTATTTTCGATTCAGTAGCTTTTTACAACCAAATTCATTCACCCACACGAAATTTCACTATGATAGCTGACATAAGTACAGTGGTGGCATTTGGGTTTTGTTGAAATGCTCTTTTTAGATAACAAATGTACTGTTACGGTTCTGTTATGTTGCATTGGATTTTATATTTGCATTGGTAATTATAAAATTTGATGAAAACAGTTTTAGGATATTTCTTATGAAATAATTTTTTTTCTAAGATTTTTGCGCTTATATAACCTTCCGAATTAGTTCACTTAAAAGCTTCATGGATATGACATAGGTTTCTGTATAGAAAATATGATCTTGGTAACCCCATGTAAACATTAAGCTTTTTTCAATGAGTTCAAAATGATTTGCTCACACTAAAGTAACGTACAGACTTACATAAGGAAAAAAAGACAAGTCTTTGTAAACATTGCTCACATTAATTGAATTTGCGTGATACTTACATATATGAGAACCTGATTAAAATTTTATGAAATAAGTGAACAAAGAAATAATGAGATAACTCTTCTTTGATTTTGCGTACGACATCGCATGGGTAAAGCAAGTGAGCTTGCAGAGTGCTAAAAGGAAAATGCGGAAACTTTTAGCAGGATGGGCGAGTAGAGAACGCGGTGTACTTAGCATCTGACGTCACTACATATATTAACTTTCACGGTATGTGGTTGTTAACTTCAAACCAGTAGGGGTCAGAATACGCGAAACCGACATATCTGAAATGTTTTTCAAAGTTTTTTATATAAATCAGTAGCTGAAAGTGGTAGAAATTAGTGTACTGAAAAATTTTTTAAAAAAAATTGTTGTTGCAATAACTATTGCCAGTCAAAGTTTTCATTAACCTTTTTTTTAAATGCTCTAAGTTTTGAACTGCTCGACTGATCGTGACGAAATATCTCGAAAACGATTCTTAAGAAAAAAAAATGGTTGCCATTTTTGGAAACTACGCCCCAAAATACATGAAAAAAAGTCTATGAGAAACCCGATCCTTTTTCTTGTAAACTAGTGTTATTGATTTTTTTGAAAAACAACAAAATTTTTATGCGTTTTTCGTCCGCCCGGTACCACTGTAATATTTATACCGTCAAAACTAATTGAGGCTCCACGATTTTTTTGACAAATTCTAGTTTGGAATGGTTCAATGCATCTCTGCAATTTTTTTTCAGATTTTTTCGAGGCGGAGCAAGTCATTAAAATTCAATTGTTGATAGAAAAATTGCTAATTAACAACAAAAATGCAGAATTTTTGCAACTTTTTTTTTTTAATACATAAGTTCAACTTATTATCTACAGAAATTAAAAAATTTCGTCACGATCAGTCGAGCAGTTCAAAACTTAGAGCATTTAAAAAAAAAGGTTAATGAAAACTTTGACTGGCAATAGTTATTGCAAAAACAATTTTTTTTAAAAAATTTTTCAGTACACTAATTTCTACCACTTGCAGCTACTGATTTATATAAAAAACTTTGAAAAACATTTCAGACATGTCGGTTTCGCGTATTCTGACCCGTAGGTCTTTCGGCTTCAGTATTTTTTTTTGTGTCCATAAACTTATGTTTTCTTAAAATTCTCGTAACATACCCCAACACTTTTTATGCGGAATAAAATCCACCCCATTACCCTGAGAACGGTTGGCACCGGAAACAGAGTACGCTCCTAAGCCAAGATTAAGTAGTCGGTACGTTCCAAGCTCTTAATTTTAACAACGTATTTTAGGATCATTGGAAACAGAGTACGCTCCTAAGCCAAGATTAAGTAGTCGGTACGTTCCAAGCTCTTAATTTGAACAACGTATTTTAGGATCATTGGTAATTTTTTCACAAATTTGAAACAAAAGATTTTTTTAACCTCATGTATTTCAAAGCTATTTTACTGAGGGAAAAAGTTTTATAAAAATACATTCGAAATTTTGGTATACAAGTTTTTTGTTTCAACCCATTTTAAGTAATTTGCAATGGAAGTGATATCTTAGAATTAAAATATGTTATGCCGCCATTTTTTCAAACGACCACGCTCCAAGTTCAAAAATTCGGAAAATCAATTAATACATGGTAAAAATAATTTACTAAGGATGTACAGCTCATTTAACAGAAAATTGCGGATTTTGCACAAATTCTCTAAGAAAAAAATGTGTTTTTTTTGTATAGATATATGAAGAGCTGAGATGAAAAACCCGCCAAGTTCATATTTTGCGTTTTAGAGAAAAATGCAAAAAACTGTATTCCACTGAAATTTAACAATAGTAAAAACGTAGATTGATCCATTGTAATAGTTGCCAAAAGTTATTAAAATCCTGATTTTTCATTACATTTTATGACCTAGTCTATAAGGACTATAATAAAAAAAAACCATAAAACGAGTAAATGACCAGGTACGATTTTACGGATCTTGTTTTTGGCATCTCCGAACACTAAATAAGAATTGTGCATTATCAGATTTGGTTGACAATTTTTACCGATCTTGATCTTGCTTGAAACGAACCGAGTCGGCCAAAGTACTAACCTTAAAATGGCCATAAAACGACTAAATGAGCAGCTCCGATTTTGCGAATTATGTATTTGGAATCTTCGGACACTACGTATATATATTAATTGTGCATTGTCAGATTGTCTGACAGTTTTATCGATTTTGATCTTGCTTGAAGCGAACCGTGTGAGGGGGCGTCCCATTTGATTTTCGCAAAAAAACCAAATAAGAAAAGTTAAATTTCACTTTGAAATTGGGTCCGTAGGGGTTAAAGGTAAAAATTTTAAATTAATTTTTAAATTTTATTTCGAACCGATTGAGGGGCGTCCCCAATTTTTTTCCCCTAAGAACCACCCTAATGTACATATTGGATATATTGTAAAAAGTTAAAAGGTTTGAAAGTTAAAAGAATATGAAAAATGCTGGAAAACCCGAATACAAATGAAAAATCGAAATATACCTCGTCCACTTTTCCAATTTTGCCTACTTTTGGTTCAATAAATACCAAATTTTAGCTCAATAGCTTACATAATTTGCGATATATGCCAACTGGTACAATCCACTCCAGTTTTGTTCCAGAAATAGCTTTCTATAAGCAATATTCTTACTCCAAATTTTAGTATGATTGCTCACATATTTCGATAGATATGCCACAAAAGGTATTTTACTTGTATGAGAGGTACAACGCCCACTGGTGCTATTTCACCCGTTTTTGCTTCAGATATACCTTATAGCAAGTAAACCACCTATAATAAATTGCAAACCAATTGCTGCAATAGTTCACTTGAAATCGCGCTTACAACATTATGTTCATATGGGAGGCACTACGCCCACTGAAGCAATCTCGTCGGATTTCATCTTATTTCAAAGCCTGACATACATATGTAAGCAAGCTATGTCACTATACTGGCAAAACTCGTCAAAGGGCGTGGCACAGCCCACAGTATTTATAAACGTTATAATAAAAGAAATAACAACGCAGTCTTTATGAAATTACATACGGTAGATATACTTGCTTTCAGGTACCTCATAACCACAAGTAGGCGTAATGGTATCTAAAGGCATGGCATCTTTCATATATGCAAAAAATCTTAAATGCTACATTAAGTATGCTATATGTACTTCATATTTTTTCAACTTTTTCAACCTCAAAAAGAAAAACCTAACTATGGTCGGTCTCTTGGTACTATTCATTACTACAGTTCTTCTTCAAACTCCATTTCAATTTTGATCTCCATATCTTCACTAAGTATTTTTTCCGTTTACTGTATTTTAGGAGGCTCGTCTTCATCGACCTGATTAAACGTATCGGGTGATACACTTAAGCAATTCTGACCGTGACAATTACCACACACTGATGAACTGTATAGCCCAACTGATTTGCAACTGTAGCTCAAGTTACATTCCTTGGTGCAATTACAAAAATAGTGTTAATTAGAGTATCGGGGCGGGTATTCATAAGTGTTTTAACTGGATCCAAAATCTTATCCTGTAATGTCTATCCCCAGTCTGGGGGGTTAAGCTTGTTGCCATACTTGCACTTAGTAATAGACACGTTATATGTTAGCGTTGCCGAGCAGCTCTAGATGTTTAATGTTTGCGAAATTAACACAGCTCAAAAAACCTGTAGAATTATCATCTCTCCAGCCAACATCTAGTGCTGCTCGACAACATGTATGTCGCGTCTACTACGGAGTGCAAGTACGACTTGACAACGAACTTAACCCTCTAGACTGGGTATGGTTATTATAGGGAACAATTTTGGATTCAATTAAAACTCTTCTTCTACCCGCTCATAATAGTCAACTAAACACTATTTATTGAAATTGCAACACGGGATGTAACTTGAGCTACGGTTGCAGAAATGTTTGTCTATAGGGTCAGAATACGTGAAACCGACATGTCTGAAATGATTTTCAAAGTGTTTTATATAAATCAGTAGCTGCAAGTGGAAGAAATTAGTGTAGGGAAAATTATTTTCAAAAAAAATTGTTTTTGTAATAATTATTGCCAATCATTTTTCGCATCAGTTTTGGATTTCGGAAACGCGTCAAAGTCAAGTATGAGCGACGAGGAATTAAAATACCATGGTGGTTCGCTATAACATTTTGTAAGTTTCAGTTTTAAATTTGTATCTAAAGAGAGCGCAAATTCAATACAGTGTCGAATGGCAGACTTAGTGCGATATGAGCGCTTGTGGATAAAGGCGTTGACTACATCTTTTGATAAAATAGAGTTACAAGAGTTGAATAACTTTGGAATAAGCTTGAATGTCATCGAACACGTCCTCTCAGAGATAGATGGAAGGTCGGCTTCAGCTAGTATGCATTTAATTGGTGATGTGGGAAATGCGTTGATGCTTCGACGTACGGCTATGTGGTAAGAAGCGTTTAGAAGCTTTATATTTGAGTTTGCACACCATCCATAAATCGGCAGAGCATAGTCAATTTTCGATAGGATAAGAGACCTAGTTATATCAATTAATGTTAAAATATGAATTAAACAGTGCTTATATGATAAATACTTTACAATGTTTAGTCTGGTAGCTAGACTCTTTTTAATATACATACAATGTGGTTTAAAAGTAAATCAAGAGTCAAAGAATACACCTAATATTTTTATAGAATCAACTGCATTAATATTTACATTATTGAAGCTTAAACTAGGGCAAGAGCAGTTTTTTTTCTTACATATGTGTAATAATTTACATTTATCAAGAGCTAGATTAGTACCTGAGCATTCACTCCATTTTTTGATATCAGACAAAAAAGTAGATATGAAAAAGTAGCTATGACCGCATTATTGTCAGAAACTTGTAAAAATTATTGCACCATCCGCGTAAATGGAGTGCTCAAATTTTTTATATTTTGCAAACATTTTACTAAGCTCATCAAATGCGATTATGAAAAGAGCTACAGATAATGGAGAGTCTTGAGGGACCCCATTATGCGAAGGAAAAACATTGGAATGTTCAGAGTTGATTCTGACTCGGAATTTACGATTTGTCAAAAAGGCTTTAACGAAGTTAAAGATTTCAGACCAACTTTCCAATTCGCGAGTTGCTGTAGGACTATATGCACACCAATGCGATCAAAGGCTTTTTCAAAATCTGTAGCCAAAATGGACACATGATTTTTAGTAGAAAGAGCATTTGACACGAAGTGTTGCAGATGTAAGAGGACAACAGTGGTGCCTTGGCTCCTTTTGAAGGCAACTTGGTAATGGCTAATTAGATTTTTGGAAGAAATAAACCACATCAATCGTCTGGCAATTGTTTTTTCGAGAATTTTGCCCATGCAGGGAAGAGAGATATTGGGTGATAGTTTCCGATTTCGGAGGAAGCTTTATTAGCTTTTAAAATTGGATGACTGTTGCAGTCTTCCAAGTTTGTGGATAAATACCAGTGTTAAAAATATTATTGTATAATTCTAGGACATTAATTACATTATCCTGGGGTAGATTGCGTAACATTGGGTAACAGATTCGGTCGAAACCGGGAGTTTTGCCTTTCGCATTTTGAAGTGCCGAGTGAAATTCCATTAAAGTGAATTTAGATTCTCTTTTTTTGGCATGAGGGGACGTGTTTCTTGGGGAATAAGGAGTTTGAAGGGTAGATATTTTAGAAGAAATGAAATTAGGGGGAAAGTTTATGTCTTCCGACAAGTAAGAAAAAACAGAAGCGAAGTAATTGGCAATTCCGACTGAATCAGTGATAACTGTGTTACCCACGTTAATGGCTGTAACTGAAGTGGATTTATTGTTACCCACAAGCATATTAATTTGTCCCCAAATCTTTTTTGGTGTAGAATTAGGAGTGATGTTAGATGTGAGCTAGTGTAGACTTGCTGCCTTAGCGGATTTAACTGCTTTTCTAAATATAGCATTTGACTTTTTAAATAATATCAAATTATTCGTTGTTCTACAGCGCTTGTAAGCATGTCAAAAATCTTGTTTAATATTGCGGAGTGAATGAAGTTCTCTATTCCACCATGGAATGATGGCTTTAGTGAGAAGAGTTTTCGTTTGTGGGATAGATTTATTGGCAGCTGCACGTAAAGCTCGGCTTAATTTCGTAGAGTCACAGTTGATGTTGTTTGAAGAACTATAAGATTTTAGATGTAATTCGCAAAATTTTTTGCGAGTAAGCAATATCTGTTTATATAAATTTTATTTGAGGTTTTACAGAATCTATTTTAGTGTTAAGAAGAAAATTAGTGACAATAGGAAAGTGGTCGCTGCCATGAAGGTTCACAAGAGCTTGCCATGAAGATTTTGGAGCAATCTGAGCAGAACAGAATGTGAGGTCTACATGAGTAAAGGTATTATGAGTGGAAAAATGGGTGGCGGAGCCGTGATTTAAAATAATTAAGTTCTGGCATAAGACAAAGTCTTCAATTATCTTGCCTCTAGCGTTGGCAGCTACAGATCCCCATAAAAGGCTCCATGAATTAAAAGCACCTGTTAAAAAATTTGGAGTTGGAACTTGACGATCACAGAAAAATAATTCCCTACTGGAGAAGTCTTGTTGAGGAGGAATATAGGTGTTAACTATGGTGAAAGAAAATCCGAAGTTGATTTTAATTGCAATTGTGGACACGGGTGAGCTTAAAATTTGAAAATTGTGCGGAATATGTTTTTTTACTAGAAATGCAGTGCCTTGTTTAGAAGAGGTGTTGGAATTCAAGTTATGGGAGTAGCCATATTAGTAGTAATATTACTACTATTAAACGGAAGATGTGTTTCCTGAAGGGAAATTACGTCAGGATTAAGATCTTTTGTAAGCAATTGAAGTTCAGTGTAATTATTTATGTAGTCTTTAAGGTTCCACTGCAAAATTTTAAACATTTATATTCAAAAAAAAAAAAGATTGAATAATTTAAACTTGGGCACATATATTGATATTTTAAGGAGAAGTGAAAACATTCGAAGTTTTGAAATATTAAAATAATTAAAGTTTGTTTGTTTGTTTGTTTGTTAGAGATTGATGTGAGTATATTAGAATTAGAAATCGTCATCAGACATTATTGTTGTGATATTATCAGCTTGAGAAGAAGACAACAATTCTTCTTCTATTGTGTTAAATTGAGAAATGGAATTTATGTTATGAGAAGAATTAGGTGGGGAGAGTAAAGAGTTATTTTGTATGTATGTAAGCAGTGCTGTCGTTTCGAAAAAATATTAAGTGCTCAATTTAATATTTTTGGGTAGTACTTTGTGAAAATGGGTAGTACTACTCTAATATAGTTGTACTAGTAGGCAAGGCCAGGAGCTAACAGTGCTTCTAGAAGGCTTTTCTTGGTAAGTATAAGGCCTTCCACCCTCCTTTCAAACGTACTGTCTTTTTTATATGAAATGTCCCAAGAAAACAGGTCTTTTCAATGTAGGCTTTCTAAGACCGTTTACAGAAGTAGGACTCTCAGAAGTACTTGACAAAAATTCAATTTTAATGCATCGTAAAGACTCTACACGGTTAGAAATCTTGAAATAAATTTTAATACAAGCGAAGTATTACAAAGATTTTTAATACAATTTTGATTAAATTTAATACTTTTGAATATATTACAAAATTTTGTAATACATTTTGTATTAAATTCTAATACAGTTCAAACATTTAAACGATATTTTATAACATTTGATTCTATCATATTATTTTTCTATATTACATTTAGCCAACGTAAATATGATACTACGTTGGCTGATGTCGTTAAATCTTCATGCAACCCTTGTATTGAAAGGGAACCTGGTTCGAATCCCAGTGGATACGACATATTTTTTTTTTTTTTAAATATTAAATTTTAAGTATTAAATTTTAATACAAATTTATATTAAAAATGAATTTTAATATCTAGACAGTATTGAATTTTAATACAATTCTGGTGTAGTCATATATGTAATCCCAAAAGTATTAAAATTTATTCCAAAATTTCTAACCGTGTAGATTTTAATTGTATTTTTTTTTACCCGCGCCTTCTCACTTGCGTTGATATTTTTTTAATGATTTTTTTTGTAATGTTTCTTAATTTACAATTTGACAAAGAATACTCAAAACTCTACCTCCTATAACATAACATGAAACAACAGAAGACTAGCCTGGTAATATGCACACCTCTCTTAATTTCTAACAAAGTGTATACTTTTTATGTCGTATATGTACAATGCATACGACAAAAAAGTAATGCCGAATCATAAAACATTACAATACATGAAATAAAAAAAGAAACAGAAAAGCATTAAAGTAAATGGGGCCCTTCTTCTTCGCCTTCTAATATCAGTCCTGATAGCACGTCTGTTGTGGGAAGACATATTATGCCTTCTGTGATTGTATTTTTATTTGCATGAAAATCTAGTTTTAAGAAGTCCTTATATAATCGCAACAGTGCTAGCAGGCCTTCTCCGAGGCAGGCCTTGCTCATTTGCCTGCTGGGTATTAATGAAAGTTAGCAGTATGTTATTTGTTGAAATCCATTTATTATAGTATGTATTTATTGCATGAAGCTATTTGAAGGACAGATTATTTTTCTGTGTTGTTACCAGCTTTCGTAAAAATTGGCGGCTTCTGCTTTCGACTTTATTAGAAACCTATGATAACAAATAAATCATTTTCCTATCAAGTTATACCTTGGTAAATTTGTGGCATACTTTTCCATAACAGCAAAAAAAAAAATTACATTATTATGTATGTGTATTTAAAGACGCGCACAAGAAAAATTTATACAAGCGAAATAAGTCGCGCTCTAAAGGTATGAATCGTTTATGAATCATAAATTATGATCGTTCATAGTTCAATTGTAAGGGTTGATGCGATGCTAAAATTTTTCATCTTTCTCATAAATTTTTGAGCGACTAATGTCAAAATGAGTAAACCAAAATAATGACCGATGATTTTGACACTTCAAGAATTAAATATTTCAGTTTCAGGGATGAGTTTAATAACTTACGTGCCATTATAATTGAAGCATGAGTGATCAAAGAATGGTGTGGTAGTGCAAATTGCGGATTGGTTGGAACAAATTTTGGGTAGTACAAATTGAGGGTTGGGTACTAGAGTAGTACGAGTGGCTGAAGGGTAGTACAAAAGCACTATTGTAGTACAAACGACAGCACTGTATGTAAGTAGTTGTTTACGTTGAGGTAATTTTTGTGTTGATTTATCAGTTGAGTATGAGGATGGAATTGATGATGAATTGCTTAAGACAGGGTTAAGTGAAACAGTTTTATTGATAGAAAGAGAGTTGTTGTTAAGAGCGGGAACATTTTCAGTTTCTCATTGCTCTGGAGTGGAAGAGATTTTTTCTGTATTCTTTTGCTTTAAAGTTTGGTTAGAGGAAGATGAGCTAATAATGTTTTTCTTTATTATTGGAGTAATGTTATGTGGTTTTGTTATTGAAGCATAACTGGCGGTTTTGGTGATAGAGGGGGAAGATGAGAAAAGAGATCTGTGGATCAGGGCTGTCGTTTTAGATTTTTTGACCGCAGTGAAAATTCCGAAAAGTTGAGGAAAAGTGAAGTGTTCGCAGTATTTCTAAAACAAAAGTGCAGTAAATTTTGCAGTGTTATAAGAAAAAGATACATTCTACAATATTTTTAAAATCAGATGAAAAAAAAAAACACTTTTTCGGTACATTTTTAATGAAATGTAATCAATGGCGCTGACATTTTTTTAAATGAAAATACACATTTATTGAATTTTTCAACGAGCAATTTTTATATTTTTTGGCATATTACAGCAATCTAATCAGTAGTCCTGTCAATGGTTTCAAGAAGGCGAGGGTTCTTCTGGAAAATAAATCAACAATTTCAATTTCTTTATGAATATTTTCCAAAGTCAAACCTTTTAAGCGATCTTCTGTCATTGTAGACCTTTAATATGACTTCAATCTTTTTAACACAGAAAAACATTGTTCTGCTGGAATTGTGGCAAATACTTGCAGTAGAATTGTGATGCATTGGTAGAACGGTTTCATTTTTTTTTTGGTTTTGATAACACTAGTTTACAAAAAAACTATTTTTCTTAAGAATCGCTTTCGAGATATTCCCAAAAAACGCTTTTTTCTGCACTTTTTTCATTTATTTGGTCATATTTCTATCAATTTTTTTTTCCACCTAAATCAGTTGCACACTATTCAAAAAATAATTTTATCTTCTATCTAACGGTTTGCTGTTCGGATCGGATAAGATTTGATGGAGTAACAAGCGGTCAAAGTACAAAAATGTGACTTTTTTGGTCTTTTCAAAAAAGTCACCAAATTTTAATTGCTCCATTTAAGTTCAAAAACCTTTCTTTTTTATGTTTTTAATATTCAGGATGAAAATCTATTTTTTTAACAAATATTTTAAGTATATATTTGCTCATATCGGACACAAAATGCTAATGCTTTTTAAAACATCAATTAAAATAGGTTATTTCCATATTTTCATTCATTCCCGTATATAGGCCATTGACTATGAAATTGAAGAAGGAACTAATTCGTTAAAGGTATTTTATTATTTTATATTTATCAAAAATGATAAACCCAAAGTACTATTAAATTTAGGCTTGGAATTTTGGAACGCTCTGAATAATGCAGCTCTGAAACATTTGAGAAAGAAATGTGAAACAAAAATAAAGTAAAACTAATAATATTCGGCCATTCCAAAACTCACATGTCTAGCACTGCATTGAAAGTAACTTTTAAATAAATGTTCTAAAGACGTTGAAGAGCTTGAATAAGTCGAGAAAAAATGTAAAAATATTGAAAATGTTTGAAACAGTTGCAAAGGACTGTTGAAATAAATTAAAAAATCGAAAGTCGAAAAAATATGGAAAATGCTGAACAATGTTGGAAAATTGAAGAAGTCGAAAAAATATTGAAAGCGGTTGAAAAACTCTCAAGGAATTGAAAAGGTTAAAAATGTTGAAACAATCCAAAATCGTTGAAACAAGTTGTTGAAACAATTCAAAAATAAAGAAAATGACGAATACAGTTGAAAGAAGTTAAAAAAGACGAAAAAATTCTTATGTGATATATGTATTTAAAAAAGTTGAAAAAAATCGAAAAGAAATTAAAAAGTCGAAATATCCCAAGTCCACTTCTTCAATTCCGCCTACTTTTGGTTATTAAATAAATTTTATTCGTGATCAACATCCGCTTACTAAATTTTAGCACAATAGCTTGTATAATTTGCAATATCTTCCGTAATTAACCTTAAAATTTATGGCGGTGACACACACCCTGGTACAATCCAGTTCGATTTTAATTCAGAAATAGTATTCCATAAGAAAGATAGATTTCGATAGATATGCCACTTAACGTACTTTACTTGTATGAGAATCGCCACGCCCACTATTGCGCCAAATTTTTGTAAGAAGATACCTTATAGCAAGTACCAAGTATCTGCCTTGTTAAATTTCATATCGACTACGTTGTTAGTTCTCTTCATATAACGTTTATAAATATTGTGGGATATCCACGCCCCTGTGAGAGACTTTGAAAACTCAAAAAATAACCAAATCCTAATTTTGTTCACATGCGCACCAAATCACCAAGTTTCATTAAAATCGCTGCAATAGTTTCAATAATTACTAAATAGATAAATCTAAGAATATTTGTTGGTCAAATTGCGTCGGAACACGGAATTTGAAAAAAAAAAATTTTTTTTTACTTAGAAAAAAATAAATAAAAAACCGCTTCCCCACGATCGAATGGTCGCAGAAATTCTAATACATATTTATTTTGAGAATTTAAAAAACAAAACGAAGAGGACATACATACATACATATATTTCGGAAATAAAGTTTTTTTTGAAGTAAACTAAAAATAAATGATGAAGGATAAAATTTTTCATAAAGTCGTTTTTTTTTTTCTTAAAAACGGAATGACAAAGTGAATATACACTCAGTGCTGGGTATATTTTTTTTTATTATTTGTTTATTTACGAGCGGGGAAGAATTAATGAAGTGTCTAACTCAGCAGCGATTGAAGATGCTTCATTAAAAATATCATCATATGACGTTTCATTTTTTCGCATCTGTGAAAACAGGTTGATAATTTGCTTGAATATTAAAAATTTTTAGAATATGCAACGATACTAAAAAATCGGAGCGTGCTATCGAAGCTGAAAGTTGGACCGCTTTTAAAGACGCTTCGGTGTCTTGCTTTGTTCTAAGTCTTGTAATGTTTAAGCGTTAACAGTAATAATTCGCTGAAAGAATCAACGTATTTAGTCGCACACAATGCTTTTAAACGATTTTTATGTTTCAGGACTCCGGTCGGAAATTGTATCTATCAATAGTAGTTTCAGATGAATTCGAGAAAAAATTTGATACTGATGAAACTGTACCTAGCATGTTACGAATTTCAGAAATATAACGTGATTTGCCTGGTCACAAATTCAGAGAGTGACTGAAACAAATGAGTGTAAAATGCTAAGAGTTGGTTTTCAGATTTCAAAGCCTGAACTCCTTTGATTTGTTCGATCCTCCATGAACGTTCTTGAATCAAAATATTTTTTTACCACTCCCAGGGGGGCTTCAGCCCCCATATCCCCCCATATATCCGCCACTGGTCATATATAAATCGATGACATATATTCCAGGTTTGACAGAGAGATTCGCGAAATTAAGTGCGTTTAAGGACATAAAAATTGCTAATAAGACAGATAATAAAGTTGGACAATTTTACAGCAATATCAAAACTTGACAAATCCTGCCTTATTTACAAAATTCTTTGTGACGGAGACGGGTCCAATGTATGCCAGAAGGTATATGTTGGTACTACAAAAAACAAATTAAGGACAAGACTCTCAGGACACAGATCGGACCAAAAAAGCAGAAATGGACAAGCCCCTAAGACAGCCCTTTGAGCCCACTGTGCTAAGCTTGGACATTTTCCTAATTTTGACGCTGTGGAGATCTTACAAGAAGAAAATAATCATGAGAAGAGATTCATATTAGAGATGCTCCACATTATTAACACCCCCACTGACAAGAGAACAAATTTCAAGAGCGACAAAGAAAATTGTGCTCATATAGACAGACATTTAGTTGACAATTAGGTTAGTTTAAGTTTAGCTTTTCTATAATTTTAACGTAAGTTTTGTTTTGTTAATTTATTCAATTGTGTATTGTTTTAATTATTATTTCTTAGTCACCCCTGAAGATAAGGAAGGATCTTCCTCGAAATATTGGGAAAAATCATAAATAAAACACTGACCTAAAGCCAGAAAAAGTGTTTTTATTTAAAAAAAAAATATAAAAATACGATTTATGTACGACTATTTTCTGTAATGGCACCCAATTTTTAAAATCTTCATTAGGAAACGTTCTTTTAATGAGCATGATCGAATTAACCGTCTCCACTTTTAAACCATACCAAGTTGAATTTTTTATTTGATTTGTAAGTGAAAAAATGCTGTCTTTGGATGCGCTACTCTGAGGTAGGCATAATAGTGCGCCAACAAATTTCTATAAACCAGGATACATACAGTAGTTTTGTCTTAGGCTTTTTTTTAATGAAATATAGCGAGCCAAAATTCTTCCAAATTTTTTTCTTCTGGCTTCGACATCATCTATGTCATCATGATTTATCAGATTAGGAAAAAGCAGAATCAGTGTCAACAAGCTTACGAAACCGGACTTTCAGATTGAAACGTTTTTAAAGCAGGATCTTTAAAATTAATTATTTTTGCACTTGTTTGCATAAAATCATATAAAATTGTTGACATTTCTTTTTGATTTCTGTAACTTCTTTCTCACTTAACAAACCATCGTGAATGAATGAATTAGCTCTCGGGCCAAGGTATACATCCCTCAATGGCTTATAAATGGAAATGGCTTATGACTGAAAATTTATAATTTGAAAATTTTTTGCTAGATTACTTTTGCCACACTTTTTTCTGAAAGTGCAGTCTTTTCAAAAAAGATGCAGTGTCGCAGTGTCATACTTTAAATCGCAGTGAAAAACTGTCACATGAAGCGAACACTTAATGGGGCAGACTCCAAACAATTCTTTGGTGACAAAAATCTGTTAGCGATTCTTGCATTGTTGACAAGAAGCAACATATTGCCATCACGTAGCTCGGAAATTGAAATAATGTCTTTGCTTATCAAGTGTAGCGCCCTTTGAATAGCGAAACAAGAGAAATCAGACAGAGGTTTTTTGTCGTCAACAGCTGACACTACCACAAATTTAGGGTTTTGCAATTGAATCGTTGGGAGAGCAGGGATGTCAGTGACAACACTTTGGCGAGTACGTCTTTTCTTACCAGGAGGACTCTCAGCAAGACTACGACTAGACGCTACTAACCTAAACAACCACTTCATTCAACTTAAATTTTTCCTGCAAAAGAAATTGAATTTTAAAATGTATAATTCCTTTATCTCATTTTTTGGAACACCCTACCTACCTCGAATGAGCTCATTAAAGGAGTATTAGGTTTCAGGATGCATAAAAAAACTCAATAAAAAATTTTAACTGGTTGTCCAGATTTCACAACACATAAAAAAAACTTAATATGTGCGTATAGGACTCCTTAACGCGCACAAAAAATATATGACAAAAATTTTAAGAAATTAAACATAAAATTTTTATGATAGATTTTAATTATTCTTTTTTTTATGACTTAATTCCCTATTAATTTAATCTAAATTAATTTTTTTTATCTATTTATTTTTTTTAAAAAATTTTTAAACAAATCAATTTTAGCACTACGACTTATTTCGTTTAACATTTTGTCTTCCCTTTTTTTATCTTTTTTTTAGAATTCTTAATTAACTTTTTTAAATTCTCAATATGTATTTGCATACACAGTACTGTCGCGATAATCCGGACACATATAGTTTCGGGGTATGTCCGTATAACTGGATCTGTCCGGAATACAGAAAGCTCTGTAATGCTATCATCCAACCCTTTCTTGAAGCTTTATATACAATATGTAGATTATAGTTTTTGAAGGCGCGTGGATTAGATGACTTTCGTATTATTAAGAGTGACAATTTGTGAGATCTTTTGGCATTTGAGCATGGCACGAATGTGAAGCGGTCTTTTTTTTTGCACCGACGTCGTATTTGAAGGAACTCTTCAAAACATTGCAGATTCATCAAGATTCATTCTTCACTTGTAATTTATAACGAAACGATAATGTCCTTTTTTGTAGTATCGAATTGGACAATAATGTTCTTTTCTCCCTTAAATTTTTTATGGTTAGTAATCCGAACTCTTGTAATTTTTTTAGCCTTTTCGAGACCGGACCGACGAAACTAATTGCTTAAACCAAACTAAAAAAACTTTCGTAGCTCATCTCCTCATCTTTCTTGAGTGGGAATCTTACGAAACCCTAGGCTGTTGTTGCAGACTTTCGGAATCGTACAATAATTTAACTGGTCTTATTTTTTTGTCCGTCTAATCTTTCAAGGGTCAATGTCCTTAGAAGATTTTTACTTTGACATTCCTTGACATTTCCTATTTGATTTTTTCTATCCTCAAAAATTCCTGTTGGTTAGCCTTGGCATTCCTTCTATTATAATCTATGCCAAAATTTTTTTTAAGAGTGGTTTGGGCATACTAATTTTTTTTTATCAATGTCCTTAACTTATTTAGCCTTGGAGTTACTTTCAAACTCTGTTTCTTCCTATTCTGAACTTTCAAACTTGCAAAACCAAAAAAAATTATGGTCCCTATCTGAAATGCTTAAATGGATCTTGCATAAGCTGCTAGACTACCAGGCGCACATAAATTTCAGTGCAGTGCACTTGCATTTGCCAATATGGATTGATTTTGCTTTCTTTTGTTTTGATCTCGATTTCCTTATGCGGTCAGTATGTTGTTAGTGTAATGCAATTTTAACTATTTTAATTATGGCGGCGCCCTTTGTTTACCTTTTTTTTCTTCATCATGGCTGCCCCCATTGATTACATTTTGCACACAAATTACCAAAAACTTTTTCTTTTTGGGTATGAAAAATAAAATTTTCTACCAAAAAAAATTTTCCAATTATTAAGTATTATTTTAGAATACTGTTCCAAATTAAAGTTTTCGGTGCAGATTACACTAACAACACAAAAGAAGTGAAAGAATAAAAAATGGGAATTTCGCACCGTAGACTGGTCATAGTGTGAATCAAAATCGCACTACTTAAGATTTCTTATATACATACTCGAATGTACAGTGGCGAGCATAACCGACCAAATGATTGTCGTTGCCGCATGTTTAATTCTGTAAAAATTGTATTACTTAACTAAATTAAACGAAACTTTCAGAAATTATTTACTATTATTTATCAAAGAAAACGCAAAATATAACATTTCAAAATAAATAAAATTTTTTAATTATTCAAGTAAATGTAAAGATAGCCATATTTGCTCAGTTTTGCTCGTTTCGCGAATCGCACTAAAACCTGTAATTGCTCAGTGTTGGTCCATAATCCTCTATTTTAAATGACGCTATTACACAATTAAACATGTGGCAACGACAATCATTTGCTCGGTTATGCTCGCCACTGTACGTATTGGATTCAAACTTGAATTCTGTTTTCAATAAAAATTTCCACTAAATAATTATTTATATTTTCGGGTTGCAGAATATCAGGCACACGCTACCCGCATATACCTTATATGTTTTGGAATAACTGAACGCAGTTAATTACAAGTCATACAAAATTATTTACAAGTTATTTATTTTATTATTTTTAATACAATAACATTTTTTGGAAGACTGAACTGAAAGACTGAAATACTTAATATCTTTTTCACTTGACATAAGCATAAACGCTTCTAGTCTGTCTTGTGTCAAAGTACTCTTAATCGATTTTTGATAAATTTTAAAATACTGAATGACCTTTCACAAGCTGCTTGGGTAAATGATAAAAAGATATGCTATACCAATGAGGGGAAACGTTCCCGTCAATAAATTACTAACTTACTCAGGGGCCGTTCAAGTATTACGTAACGCAATTTTCTAAGATTTTTTTAGGGGGGAGCTATGTAACGCGCCGTAACGTTTTTCTCTACCCCCCCTTAAACGTTACGTAACACCCAAGTGACCATATTTACCTAAAAGTCACAATTATGTTGCGAAAAGTACCGGAAATACATGCGTATGTTGTTTATTTTCTTTATTATACCCTACACCGAGGGTATATTCACTTTGTCATTTTGTTTGTAGCGCATAGAAGAGGGCGGTGGTAGGTATGAAAAAGTATATAGATATATTCTTGATCAGCGTCACCACCTGAGTTGATTTAGCTATGTCCGTCTGTCTGTCTGTTCAAATCAGGTCTACGGAAAAACCAAGAAAGCTAATTGAATGAAATTAGCACACTCAGGTCAGACCTTCTTGCAGGCATCTTGCTATTGAAAATGGACGTAATCGGTTCATGGACACGCCTACCGCCCATACTCTATGTATATTTGCCCAATCCCATTTTGAAAAAAAATGCAGCGATTTTGATGAAACTTTGTGATTAGGTGTACATTTGAACTAAATTAAGATTAGGCTAGGTTTCAAGTTTCCAAAGATTCGCACGGTCCTAAATTTTAACCTCTATACCACCATATCTCGTAAACCGTGCAAGATATTGTGATGAAATTTCTTTATTTTTTCGACTTTTTCATCGATTTTAAATTGTATAGACTTTTTCAACCTCTCTCAACATTAACATTTTGCATATATTTACGACTTTTTCAACAGTTTTCAACCTCTTAAACATTTCACACTTTTTTCGAATTATTTAACCTCTTCAACGTCTTTTTTTACTGAAATATATGTACCTACTTTGAGTGCAGTGTAGGGTATGTGAGTTTCGGCCTGACTGAAGATAACACCTTAACTTGTTCATATTGTTATTTAATAAAAATCACACATAATGTAATAAACATTTGTTTAAGCTTAAAATATGTTAAAATGGCGAAAAATGAGACGAACATATTTTATTAAAATGATAAAAGTTGATGGGATCTAGAACAGCTACAGCAATAAATGAGAAAAATAGGAAATCTTTCCACGCTTACATCTCTGGTTTTGGTTAACCAATCTCGAAGATGATAGTTTTAAGACATTCTGCTTGATAAGTGCTTTAATTTAACATATCATTTATTGCTGTAAATTATCTAGATACCATCAACTTTTATCATTATAATAAAATTTTTTGGCTGCAGCTATTCAATAAGCATACACATAAAGAAAGCGTTTCATTATACACACCTCATTTCAAATCACCACCCGCTAAAGTAGTTTCACTTCTAAAACAATGTTACATAACGCGTTGTTCGAATCCCCCTCCCACCCCTGTAACGCATCGTAACGTTTCACAAGACCCCCCTCCCCCCCTAATTGCGTTACGTAATACTTGAACGGCCCCTTACTTGGGTGGTCATAACAACCCGTTACCAGGTTACGGCCGACCTCAAAAGCTCTCTCCAGGCGCCTCTACCTCGCGTGCGCCTTCTCCTATCTGTCACACCAAGCGTGGATAGGGTTTCCTCGACATGGTCTTCTCATCGGAGGCATGGTCTTCCTCTTCGTCGTCGCCCAGCGGCTTCCGCATCAAACACCTTTTTTACCGGAGCTTCTTCGTACATACGCACAACATGTCCCAGCCAGCGCAGACGTTGGATAGTGATGCGCTTGACTATGTCAGCGTAGAGCTCGTACAGTTCGTGGTTCATTCGAATACGGTAGTCGTCACCGACGTGAACGGGACCGAAGATTTTGCGAAGAATTTTTCTCTTAAACACCCCAAGCGTGGCTGCATCAGTCTGCGACACAGCTCATGCTTCTGCGCCGTAAAGTAGCACGGGTAAGATGAACGTCTTGTAGAGTGTCAGTTTTGTCGGGCGAGAGAGGTCTCTACTACTCAATTGCTTACTGAGACCATAGTAACACCTATTAGCAAGAGTTAGTCTTCGCTTTATCTCCAGGCTGACATCGTTTTGAGTGTTCACGGCGGTGCCAAGATAGGTGAATTCCTTGACAACTTCGAAAGTATAGCTGTTCGCAGTAACATAGGATCCAATACGCCGCGTCTCTCTGTTTGTGGATCGCATATACTTTGTTTTGCCCTCGTTCACCGTCAAACTTACCTTCGCTGACTCTTTTTCGATAGCAGAGAACGCAGCAGTAACATCTCGCTTACAACGTCCAATGATATCAATATCATGGGCATATGCAAGGAGCTAGACACTTTTGTAGAAAATAGTGCCATTACGATGTACACTGGCTCTTTGCAACACCCCTTCCATCACAAATTTGAAGAGGTTGCAGGATAGTGGATCGCCCTGTCTGAAACCTCGTTCGGTATCAAATGGTTCGGAGAGGTCCCTTCCTACTCTGACGGAGCTGGCTGTGTTGCTCAACGTCATTCTGCAAAGCCACATCAGCTTCGCAGGTATACCAAACGCAGACATGGTGGCATACAGGCAATCCCGTATCGGGCTATCGAAAGCAGCTTTAAAATCGATAAAGAGATGTTGGGTATCGATCTGTTTTTCGTGGGTTTTTTCCAGAATTTCACGTAGTGTAAAGATCTGGTCTATGGTGGACTTACCAGGTCTAAAGCCGCACTGATAAGGCCCAATCAGTGTGTTGGCAAACGGCTTAAGTCTTTCACACAGTACAGTCGACAGGACCTTGTAAGAGATGGAAAGAAGACTGATTCCCCGGTAGTTAGCGCAGATTGTCGGGTCACCTTTCTTCAGTACAGGACAAAGGACACTGAGATTCTAATCGTCGGGCATGCTTTCTACTAGCCATATTTTGCAGATGAGTTGATGCATACACCCTATCAGCTCATCGCCGCCGGTCTTGAACAATTCAGTAGGCAGGCCATCCGCACCAGCCGCTTTGTTGTTCTTAAGTCGTTGGATCACAACTCGTACCGCGTCATGGCTAAGTGGTGGAACGCCCACACCATCGTCGTTGATTGGTGGCATTGAGTTAATTTCTCCAAAGGCGGGATTGGTGGAGTCATCGGCAGCAAGCAGCTTGGAAAAGTGTTCCCTCCATAATCTCAGTGTACCCTGCGTATCCGTAACCAGATTTCCATGTTCATCTTTACAGGTAGATGCTCCGGGCTTGAAACCTTGGGTCAGACGCTTGACTTGTTGGTAAAATTTTCGAGCATCATTCCTGCCCCGTAACACGGTGTTTTTAACTGCAGTAGCTTCGCGACACTAATGGTCATACCATTGATTTCACGGAAGTGGGCTTCGGAAACCAATGACTTCCTCAGCGGCAGAGCGCATGGAGCGGGATATATGCGCCCAAAGTCCACCGGCTTCATCGGGTAGAGAGTAAGGTTGAAGGAGCAGTTCTGAGAGGCGAGCGGAATAGGCTTCGGCCGTCCGATGTGATTGCAGCTTAGCGACAACTAGCTTTCGTTGCGTACCAGAGCGTACATCCTTTGCATTGCACAGCCGCATGCGTATCTTGGCTTCAACAAGATAATGATCGGAGTCAATATTGACTCCCCGGAACGTACGAACATCTAGCACGCTGGAAGCATGCCTTCCGTCGATCACAACATGATCGATTTGGTTTCGTGTTTTCTGATCAGGGGACAGCCAGGTGGCCTTGTGGATATCGATGTGTTGAAATCTGGTGCTACTTGTGCTGCGGCGAAGTCGATCAGCCGTAGACCGTTGTTTGAGGTGGTCTCGTGAAGGCTGAACTGACCGACAGTGGGGCCAAATATACCTTCTCTTCCGACCTTTCCGCGCAAATCAAGCTGATGTTAAAAAATCGATCCTTGACGCGGATCGTAGCCAACCTTTCGCTCACAGGTGTGAACCTGGAGATATGGTGGCGAAGTCTCTTGCTTACTACGAATCCGCATCCTAATTCGTGCCTCTCTGCGTGGTAGCTGTAGTAGATATCGCAACTTGCTAGGTTAGAGCAACCTTGTCCTATCCATCTTATTTCCTGGATGGCTGTGATGTCAGCCTTAATTCGATAGAAAATAAATTATACCTGTTTAATAGTCGGACATTTTTAAATGAAACGTTCTTTCCTCCAAATTATTTCTCTAAATCTTCACCTCCCTCATTATCACTTGATGATGCTTCAATGTCGTAATTTTCAAAATTGATATTATAATCTTCTATAAGTTGCTTTAAGTACGTTTCATTGAGCAGCTTAGTTTATTAATTCATATCGTAACTTTTGAGCAATCAATTTTGGTTCAAAAGAAAACACTTTTCTGCAAAGAGCTTCAAGTGATGGCGCTTCTAATCCTTTGTCTCTTATATCATTGAAACTTTTCGGATCTAACCAAGCAAGATCTGCATATGTGCATTTCCACCAAAAGTATTCTTTTAGCCGGCCACATGTTTAATTTTTTTTTTACCTTAAATGCAATTTTAGCTATGTCTCCCTTTGAATTTTAGTTGTTCCTCCTTGAATATTAATTTAAGATAGTCTTAACTTCAAGGAAAACCATGTTTGAAGGGTGTGCTCTAAAAAAATCGAAACCATGGTCGGGCTAAGATGACAATTTCGATTTTTTTTTGTTGCACACCCTTCAATCAGAGTTTTTATTGAAGCTAAGGCTATCATGAATTAATATTCAAAACGGAACAATTAAAATTCAAAGGGAGATATAGCTAAAAATGCTTTTAAGATAAGAAAAAACATGAAAAGTTACATATGTTTCTTACTTTAAATAAAATTTTAACTATGTCTCCCTTTGAATTTTAACTGCACTACCTTGAATATCAACTCAAGATAGTCTCAGCTTCAAGAAAAACCATGACTGAAGGGTGTGCTCCAAAAAAAAATTATCGAAACTTTGGCCGGCTAAAATGAAAATTTCTGCGGAAATGCATATATAGCTTGTTGTTAAATACATCAAACGACACTCTAAGGTTGATACGACTGTGTCATTGTTTATGACATGATTACATTAAAAATATTTACCCTATATGCATTGTCAGTGTCAGAAATACTTACATCAATAGCATTTTCTCCATGCATTCGTTTTTTCCATCTTAGTCTCTTTTGTGATAAGCGATTTTCTATTTCTAATTCCAGATCTTTTTCTTCTAATTGCGTGTTTGCCCAGTAAATAGAGTTATAGGCCTTTGTTTTCATATCATCGAATTTCGTTCTAAGTGTTTTTAAGTTTTTAATTGTTACTTGTACCATATTAAAAACTTTTAAAAGATCAAGTCCACTTGTTTGAAGGTAGTTTGATAAATGTGTCGCTATGTCAAATATAGAACAAAAAATGAACGCAATTGAAACTGTTTCATATTTAAAAAATGCATCTCTGTAAGATTTAACGTTTACACGTGTTTCTGATTTTGATCGAGCGTCATTTTCAATTTTTTCAAGTGTAGCAATAAGCACAGCAACGTCAAATGTAAATTTTATAATAGCTTAAAGTTTTTTGCTTGTATTTTCTTTTTAATTGCTGTGCGTGGATTTGAGATTTATAGTAGGGTTTATGATTTTATTAGTGGAGCTTGAGATTTTTGTTATTTTCTTTTTTGAATTGTCATCACCATGCATGAGAGATGAGATTAAGATTTAAAATTTGCGGTTTAATTCTTCAAACTTAAAAGTTATTTTTATTGGAAAATGTTGCGCGTGGGGTGATTAGGTTTAAGTTGTAGAATTTATATAATGAAGAAAAGGCTTAAGACAAACTTAGATTTTGTCAGCGGTAGCGGGCCCGCGGCTTCGCGAGAGACAGCTCGTCCTTACATATCGCATGCTGGCGAGTGGGAGCGAGTTTTAAAGAGCATGCTTTCTTCCGACTAGCTACCCGAGGGGTATTGGGTTATAGTATAGTATTTGAGCTTAAAACTCGTCTCCACTCGCCTGTATGCGATTTAAAGATGGGCTGTGTCTCGACTCCAAGAGCTACATTTCCTCCGACTTGCTGTCTGAGGGATATTGGGTTATAGAATTTGGGTTTACTACTTAGAATTATCAGAGGTAGCGGGCCCGCGGCCCACCGGGAATTTTCACAAAATCCCTATGGCCAGCTCGGTCCTGCCTATCTCGCAGAGATCGAACACATAGCTATTAAATACATCAGATCAGTGTGTGAATCCACGCACATTTCATAAAACCTAGAATTCTACACAAAAACTCTTTTATTTCTAAGGAAAAGCCGCAACGACACAATAATTAACAGTTGAATTAAATTCCTTAAATCCATTGCCATATTTTTCTTTCTCTAAACTATTGCTCTTCCATAAAATAAGTTGAATTTGGATTCATCAAAAAAACAAAACTTGCTTCCAGAAATCGATTCCTTTCTTTTCGTTCTTTGGCGAACTCCAAGCGAATTTACCGGTTCTTCCTCAGAAATGAGATTTTTTATGCATAGTGTTCTATTATGGAAAAAGTGGCTGTTCAAAATTTCCTCAATCGTACTAAGGTGTTATAACGTCTACAACACTATAAAAACAGTTCAAAAGCGTTTTATCGGCGTTTTTCGAAAACAAAACGTGGCTCGCGAAACCCAGTGCAACCCGCTCCTAAGACCAGCTCTGGGGTAAGTTTAAGACCACCCCTATACTGCCGTACTAAGCGAAAAGGGCGTGATTCTTATGGCATCGGATAGCTTAATTACGCGTCTAATGAAATACTCCAAATGCCGGCATCTTAGTTCAATCATATACATAAAAAATCTACTAAGAAAATTTCCCCTATCTCAATTTTACAGGTATTTCAACAAATTGACATAAACAACACATCAATTATCTCGAAATTAATTTTTTTGAGATACGCCCTGTTCGGTGAGATCGATTTCAACACACATGAATATTTTCAATTTTTAACTTATATTTTTTCATATTATATCTTTTTAACAATTTATAACCGTTCATCAATTGTAACGATTAATGTCAAAGTAACAACACTAATTTTGAAATTGCATTCGTATCGTTTTATCGGCGTTTTTCGAAAACAAAACGTGGCTCGCGAAACCCAGTGCAACCCGCTCCTAAGACCAGCTCTGGGGTAAGTTTAAGACCACCCCTATACTGCCGTACTAAGCGAAAAGGGCGTGATTCTTATGGCATCGGATAGCTTAATTACGCGTCTAATGAAATACTCCAAATGCCGGCATCTTAGTTCAATCATATACATAAAAAATCTACTAAGAAAATTTCCCCTATCTCAATTTTACAGGTATTTCAACAAATTGACATAAACAACACATCAATTATCTCGAAATTAATTTTTTTGAGATACGCCCTGTTCGGTGAGATCGATTTCAACACACATGAATATTTTCAATTTTTAACTTATATTTTTTCATATTATATCTTTTTAACAATTTATAACCGTTCATCAATTGTAACGATTAATGTCAAAGTAACAACACTAATTTTGAAATTGCATTCGTACTCTAATTCTAATGTACTCTTTGCCTCTTTTCTTTGTCACTTGAAATGAATTTCAAAAAGTACCGTTTCTTCGAAATGTAAATTTGCAATATAAGTCGAAAAAAAAGAGAAAACAACTTGTTTTTTAATCATACATTTTTTGGCGACCGTGGCAGGACGGTCTGTGGGTTTGATTGACAACATAAGGAATTCTCTGGGTTTTTTGCTGAAAATTTCATTGGGACTAGAGTTGCTGCTGAAGTTGCTGCGATCGAGAGTTGCTATTCAGCGTCGTTAGTGCTGCTAAATTTAGCAATTTTCATCTTTTCGTCGTGGCCACAGTGCCTATCATCATTTTAGTTGCATAATTTTTGTCGAAACGCCGTTGGAAGTTGCATCTCTGCCGCTGTCGCTACAGTCTCTGCTGCCGATCAGTCTTCGTTGGATCATCGCCTGATTTTCGTTTACGTTATTTCAAATTACATTGTTGTTGCAATTTACTTTCGTTGCAAAACGGTTAAGTTCTGCTGAATCATATACTGCGCCTTGATTTACTTTTCGGACTCTTTGACTCGCATCGTTTTTTGGCCTCTTTAAAGAAATTTGTTCCTGAAAACAATTTTATAGGTTTTTTCTTAAACCTTTACTCGTCTCTATAATATACGACAGATTGTTTGCTAAGTATAGCTTGCTATTAACGTAGGGCTACCAGATGGCCTTACTACAAAAGTAGCACATATCAAAAAAATTGGAATTTTGTAAATGAAAACCTTAATTTTTTTTTAATTTCATACAAATATTTTTGATGAGCAAAAAAAAAAAAAAGGTACTCACTTCCTAACAAAAAACCCCCCAGGAAATTAACAAATTAAAATTGAAATAACTTTGATGAGCAAAAAAAAAAAAAAAAGGTCCTCACTTTCAAATATTTTATTTTACACTGCAAACATCGAAAAGTAGCAAAACCAAAAACAAAAGTAGCAAAGCCTTGCAAAAGTAGCACTTTTGCTACTTTAGTATCGCATCTGGTAGCCCTATTAACGTATTCGCAATGACAAAGGATGGAGAAGATGTTGCTGAAAAATCACAGGTAAGTCATCCGGAATTATTATTTTTGAAACAACAGCGCTCAGTTGTAAAGAGAAACATAACAAACTTGAAGTTAAAAGTAGAAAAGGATGGAGACAAAGTAGACTCCACAATTTTAGAGTGTATACTTCAAATATTAGAGTCTTATTTTAAGCATTTGAGCCATATTCAAGGGCGAATTGAAAAACTGAATGTTGAAGATTCTAATAGAGGTGATCTTGAAGAATTGTTCGTGAGAGCGAAGGCTAAAATTATTTCACTATTGAATAGCAAACACCATGCTAGTGTAGTAGAGCAAAGTTTTATAAACGCATCATCTTGCACGAGGCCGATTCACAATCATCGCTTACCAAATTTATAGCTGCCTAAGTTCGATGGAAAGTACGCGGACTACAATCGCTTTATAACTGCTTTTACGAATATGGTTCATAATGACACGACCATATCTTCTGTTGATAAATTCAACTATTTATTAATTGTCGCTCTGGTCAAGCACTGGCTGTTGTTGAGCCCTTCCAGGTAACTGAAGATAGCTATTCTAAAGCCCTAGAGCAGTTAAAAATTCGCTTTGATAATAAAGTACTTATTTTCTTGGACCACATAAATACGTTTTTCGATATTCCTCCAATGAAAAAATGTGATTCGATTTCATTGCGAAACATTATTGACACAGTTTCTGCACTGCGCGGTTCATTGCTATCATTGGGGTCAGAAATGGAAATAATGAATGCAATTATTATCCATGTTGTGCTGTCAAAAGTTGATACAGAGTCGAAGTCAACTTATGATGAAAAGCAAGAATTTAAATCATTGCCCTCTTGGGAGAACTGCTACGACATTTTAAGCCGCCGTTGTCAATACTTAGAAAGTCGTACGCAAACCATTCTTAGTGTAGAAAAATCTTCTGAAAACAAGGTAAGAAGTGTTTTCAAAGGGCGATCACATTTTTTTTAAGCTCTAAGGCCAGCTGTGTGCATTGTAATAGTGCTGATCACTTACTAGCAAACTGTTCCACATTTTTGGCCCTACCAGTATCACAACGATTTGAGTTTGTTAAAAAAATCTGGATTATGCATAAACTGCTTACGTAAAGGACATACTGTTTCTAAATGCCAATCTCAATCTCGCTGCCGGGTTTGCCATCTATCGCATCACACTGTGTTACACGTGTATATTGCTTCATCTCAAGCATCAAAATCCTTAACATTGGCGCAATCTACAGAAGCGCCACAAACCTCTGCGCATTCGACAGCTGTGTCGCTTATAACACTGTCGTATAAACAGGCTATCATACCTACTGCGTCAATCTTAATTAAAGATAGAATCGTTTGTTTTATTTTGGCTCTAGGTCTTTATTAAAAATTTTATTATTAAGTTTTAATTATTTTCCCAATATTTCGAAAAACATCGTTTTTCATCATCAGGGGAGACTAAAAAAATAAATTTAAATACATTACAATACAATAATTACAAAATTTTAAATCTTGACAAATAACAAATGAACAAAAAACGAATCACTAACACAATAATTAATATTATAAATATTGAACTTTAAACTTTTAAACTTACATTACACTTAATGAGGTCTGAATTAGAACTAAAAATGATTTATGAGGGCACGGTAAATGTGAGATGTGAGAACTTAATAAAATTTATAATAAAGACCTAGAGCCAAAATAAAACAAACGATTCTACAAATTAAAAGGTCGAATAATTTTTCAATTAATTAAAGATAAATTTGGGGGTTTTCTCCGAGGTTAATTTCATTACAGAGCAAATGGCAAAGAAATTACAGCTCAATGTCAAACATAATAACAAAATCGAATTAGAAATTTAAAATCTTAAGCAATTTTAAAACTTTAGTAACTTAATATTCAGTTAAAACGAAAAAGAAATTGATCAAAATCGATGCAATAGTTTTTATGTAATGCGCGGTGATTAAACGTTCAACTTTTTGAATCGGATTTTGTCGAAAACAGTTAATCTTACAAAAGAAAAAAACGGAATTTTTTTTGTAAAAAATTTTTTAAGCAACAAATTTGATCCGCACTATTTTTCGATGTAAGTAACCGCTATGGAGATTTTCACGAAAACCCATTTTTGGCAACCTTTGACCACGTGTAACATTTTTAGCGGCAATCGCATTGATGGGGACTTTATTGTTTTGTTAAGAGCCACAAGTTTCCGGTAATTTTTCCGAAGTTACACTTTTTTTCCTTATTCCCCGTAATAAAATGGAATCATCAGTCTTTTGAGCCGATGCAGTAAAGAATTCCTGAGCTTGTTATTTTCTCTTTTCATAGATTTATTGAGAACTGAAGTAAAAACTGTAACGAAGGAAATTCAAAACTTTTTTTTTCCGTAATTGAGATTGAGTTTGACAATCTGTAATCACAAGGCGAGCAATATGAGTTCTGTGCATCAGCATGTGACTTATACTCTTTCGCCTTTTCATCGTAGATCGGCTTTAGGTATAATTTTTTGTTGCCATTGAAATGTTACTATCATCAAGAAAAACCAACCTTCTACTAGGAGATATAGCGAGCAAAAGATTCACAGATACCATATAGGATTAGATTTGATACGAAGTTGGAAATTCATACACATACGCTTTGATTTCTCTTCAAAAGAGGAGATACAACGTTGATAAGTTAAATGCATCGCGGAATGTATTGAACAAATATTTTCGGTAGCTGCTTGAAGGAAAATATTAAATAGCATAAATTATTGCAGAATAATAAGCAACATCACATTCTATCAACGTGCTTAGAAGCATAAAATGTATAGACCTTATATTAGGGTTTTCAATTTGCTATACATATGTATACGAGAAAAATATATATTCGAGACAGGCCCGTAACAAGGTGGCTTGCGCATCCCCCCGCATAAGCCCACGAACCAAATACTTTAGGGTCAGAACACGCGAAACCGGCATGTCTGAAATGTTTTTCAAAGTTTTTTATATAAATCAGTACCTGCAAGTGGTAGAAATTAGAGTACGGAAAAATGTTTTTAAAAAAAAATTGTTGCAATAATTATTGCCAGTCAAAGTTTTCATTCACCTTTTTTTAAAATTCTATAAGTTTTATACTGCTTGACTGATTGTGACGAAATTTCTTAATTTCTGTAGATAATAAGTTGAACTTATGTATTAAAAATAAAAATTTCCAAAAATTTTGCATTTTTGTTGTTAATTAACAATTTTTCTATCAACAATTGAATTTTGATGACTTGCTCCGCCTCGAAAAAATCTGAAAAAAAATTACAGAGATGCATTGAACCCTTCCAAACTAGAATTCGTCAAAAAAATCGTGAAGCCTTAATTAGTTTTTACGGAATAAATATTATAAGTAGTTGTACCGGGCGGACGAAAAATGCATAAAAATTTTGTTGTTTTTCAAAAAAATCACTAACACTAGCTTACAAGAAAAAGGATCGGGTTTCTCATAGACTTTTTTCCATGTATTTTGGGGCGTTGTTTCCAAAAATGGCAACCATTTTTTTTCTTCTTAAAAATTGTTTTCGAGATATCACCAAAAAACCCCTTTTTCGGCACTTTTTTCAATTATTTGGCTATATCTCGATTAATTTTTTTTCGACTCAAAAACGCTTTTCAGCACTCCAAAGATATTTTTACTCCCTTTCTAACGGTATGCAGTTTCTTTGAATCGAATAAGATTTGATGAAGTTACAAGCGCTCAAAGTTCAAAACCAAAGTTCTGACCCTTTATAAAAAATTTACAATTCATGACTAATTTTTCGTTTACAATTTTCAGATTTATTTATCTACTAGCATAACCCTGTGCGCTTCGCTGCACCTCAACCGTGGTGTAGATTCGATGTGCGGTCTTCGTAAAAATTCTATTTAAAAAATACTTTTGTATGAGGGCCACCCTTAGTATGCATCCAAAATAAAATTTTTACAACCTAAGCTGTGCCTCTTAATATAAAAGCCACGTGGTGTGAGTTCCATGAGAATCGATATAGCGGTCTTGGAGCAAATGATATTTAAAAAATATTTTTGTATGAGGGCTACCCTAAGTAAAAGTTATATAGCCTTAGTTATGCCTCTTAACATAAGAGCTACGTTGTGAAAATTCGGTGAGAATTAATTATACTGTCTTCGTGAAAATTATATTTAAAAATATTTTTGTATGAGGGCCAACCTAAGTATGCACCCTTATTAAAAGTTTTTCAATCTAATATGTGCCTCTTCATATAAAAGCTATGTAGTGTAAATTCCATGAGAAAATGATATTTAAAAAATATTTTTGTATGAGGGCCACCCTAAACAAAGTTTTTGTAGCCTAAGCTATGTCTCCTAACATAAGGCCTACCTGGTGTAAATTCGATGTGAATCCACTAACCTGTCTTCGTGAAAATGATATTTAAAAATATTTTTGTGTGAGGGCCACCCTAAGTATGCACCCTAAATAAAATTTTTACTATCTGTGCCTCTTAATATAAAAGCCATGTGGTATAAAATCCTTGAGAATCGATTGAACGGTCTGTGAGAAAATCCTATTCTTAAAATATTTTTGTATGAGGGTCACCCTTACTATGAACCTGAAATAAAAGTTCTATAGCCTATGACACCCGCCTGATCGATATTAACATTCTGTAAAAATTTCATCAAAATCGGCTGAATAGTTTCCGCGTCCATAAAAGACTGACGGACAGACAGACAAAAAATGAATTTTATATAATCTACTAGCATTACCCTGTGCGCATCGCTTCACCTCATCCGTGGTATATATTCGGTGTGCAGTCTGCGTGAAAATTCTATTTAAAAAATACTTTTGTATGAGGAACACCCAAATTAAAACTTTTACAACCTAAGCAGTGCCTCTTAATATAAAAACCACGTGGTGTAAATTCCATGAGAATCGATAACGCGGTCTTTGAGAAAATGATATTTAAAAACATTTTGGGGTTAGGACCACCCTAAATAAAAGTTTTGTAGCCTAAGCTATGCCTATTAACATAAGAGCTACGTAGTGTAAGTTCGGTGTGAATCGACTAACCTGTCTTCGTGAAAATGATATTTGAAAATATTTTTGTATGAGGGCCACCCTAAGTATGCACCCTAAATAAAACCATTACAATCTAATCTGTGTCTTATCACATAAAAGCCACGTGGTGTAAATTCCATGAGAATCGATAACGCGGTCTTTGAGAAAATGGTATTTAAAAATATTTTTGTGTGAGGACCACCCTAAATAAAAGTTTTGTAGCCTAAGCTATGCTTATCAACATAAGAGCTACGTGGTGTAAATTCGGTGTGAATCGACTAACCTGTCTTCGCGAAAATGATATTTAAAAATATATTTGTATGAGGACCACCTTAATTATGCACCCTAAATAAATTTTTTACCATCCAATCTGTGCCCCTTAACATAAAAACTATACGGAGTAAATTTCATGAGAATTGATTTGCCTGTCTTTGAGAAATCGCTATTTTCAAAATATTTGTGTATGAGGGCCACCCTAAATATGCACCCTAAATAAAAATTTTATAGCCTATGACACCCGCTTGATCGATACTAAGACAGACAGACAGACAGACAGACAGACAGACAGACAGACAGACAGACAGACAGACAGACAGACAGACAGACAGACAGACAGACAGACAGACAGACAGACAGACAGACAGACAGACAGACAGACAGACAGACAGACAGACAGACAGACAGACAGACAGACAGACAGACAGACAGACAGACAGACAGACAGACAGACAGACAGACAGACAGACAGACAGACAGACAGACAGACAGACAGACAGACAGACAGACAGACAGACAGACAGACAGACAGACAGACAGACAGACAGACAGACAGACAGACAGACAGACAGACAGACAGACAGACAGACAGACAGACAGACAGACAGACAGACAGACAGACAGACAGACAGACAGACAGACAGACAGACAGACAGACAGACAGACAGACAGACAGACAGACAGACAGACAGACAGACAGACAGACAGACAGACAGACAGACAGACAGACAGACAGACAGACAGACAGACAGACAGACAGACAGACAGACAGACAGACAGACAGACAGACAGACAGACAGACAGACAGACAGACAGACAGACAGACAGACAGACAGACAGACAGACAGACAGACAGACAGACAGACAGACAGACAGACAGACAGACAGACAGACAGACAGACAGACAGACAGACAGACAGACAGACAGACAGACAGACAGACAGACAGACAGACAGACAGACAGACAGACAGACAGACAGACAGACAGACAGACAGACAGACAGACAGACAGACAGACAGACAGACAGACAGACAGACAGACAGACAGACAGACAGACAGACAGACAGACAGACAGACAGACAGACAGACAGACAGACAGACAGACAGACAGACAGACAGACAGACAGACAGACAGACAGACAGACAGACAGACAGACAGACAGACAGACAGACAGACAGACAGACAGACAGACAGACAGACAGACAGACAGACAGACAGACAGACAGACAGACAGACAGACAGACAGACAGACAGACAGACAGACAGACAGACAGACAGACAGACAGACAGACAGACAGACAGACAGACAGACAGACAGACAGACAGACAGACAGACAGACAGACAGACAGACAGACAGACAGACAGACAGACAGACAGACAGACAGACAGACAGACAGACAGACAGACAGACAGACAGACAGACAGACAGACAGACAGACAGACAGACAGACAGACAGACAGACAGACAGACAGACAGACAGACAGACAGACAGACAGACAGACAGACAGACAGACAGACAGACAGACAGACAGACAGACAGACAGACAGACAGACAGACAGACAGACAGACAGACAGACAGACAGACAGACAGACAGACAGACAGACAGACAGACAGACAGACAGACAGACAGACAGACAGACAGACAGACAGACAGACAGACAGACAGACAGACAGACAGACAGACAGACAGACAGACAGACAGACAGACAGACAGACAGACAGACAGACAGACAGACAGACAGACAGACAGACAGACAGACAGACAGACAGACAGACAGACAGACAGACAGACAGACAGACAGACAGACAGACAGACAGACAGACAGACAGACAGACAGACAGACAGACAGACAGACAGACAGACAGACAGACAGACAGACAGACAGACAGACAGACAGACAGACAGACAGACAGACAGACAGACAGACAGACAGACAGACAGACAGACAGACAGACAGACAGACAGACAGACAGACAGACAGACAGACAGACAGACAGACAGACAGACAGACAGACAGACAGACAGACAGACAGACAGACAGACAGACAGACAGACAGACAGACAGACAGACAGACAGACAGACAGACAGACAGACAGACAGACAGACAGACAGACAGACAGACAGACAGACAGACAGACAGACAGACAGACAGACAGACAGACAGACAGACAGACAGACAGACAGACAGACAGACAGACAGACAGACAGACAGACAGACAGACAGACAGACAGACAGACAGACAGACAGACAGACAGACAGACAGACAGACAGACAGACAGACAGACAGACAGACAGACAGACAGACAGACAGACAGACAGACAGACAGACAGACAGACAGACAGACAGACAGACAGACAGACAGACAGACAGACAGACAGACAGACAGACAGACAGACAGACAGACAGACAGACAGACAGACAGACAGACAGACAGACAGACAGACAGACAGACAGACAGACAGACAGACAGACAGACAGACAGACAGACAGACAGACAGACAGACAGACAGACAGACAGACAGGGTGCATATTAAGGGTGGCCCATATACAAAAATATTATCATTTTCTCAGAGACAGGTTAATCGATTCTCATGGAATTTACACCACATGACTTTTATATTAAGAAGCACAGATTAAATACTAAAAATTTTATTTAGAATGCATGCTTAGGGTGGCCTTATTCAAAACAAATTTAAATATCATTTTCACGAAGTCGATTCACGCCAAATTTACACCACGTAGGTCTTATGTAGCCTAAGCTACAAAAGCTTTATTTAGGGTGGCCCTCATACAAAAACATTTTTTAAGTATCATTTTCTCGAAGACTGCTTAATCGGTTTTCATGGAGTTTACACCATGTGACTTTTATGTTAATTGCATAGCTAAGGTTGTATAATTTTATTTTGGGTGCATACTAAGGGTGGCCTTATGCAAAAGTATTTTTTAAATAGAATTTTCACGAATACCGCACATCGAAGACTTTGCACATGGCCAGTTATATGTTGAACTTTCAAGGGTTGGAAATCCGGATAATTTACATGCTTATACTCCAAATCATAAAAATTAATACATAAAAATTTCCTATTTAATGTGAAGCGAAGCGCGCAGGGTAATGCTAGTTATATGTATGTAAGTATATCTATTTTTTTCGTAAGCAAAGCGTAAAATGGTGCTATCTGGCGTGCGCGGAGCGAATCTGATATTCCACTTTTTGTGGTCGGTCATGTTCTGTCGCGTGAAAATATGTCCATTTCGTGTATCGCCGAGAACTTAAACGTTTACGTAGAGTTCTACAACATTAAGTTATTTTGAAAGTGTCTAATGTACGTGACATGACACATTTCATGTTAATGTCCTGAGCCAAAAATCAAACGTGGCCTATTGACCTCAAACTTTGGCAAAGTGGATGCTAATTATATCCCAACATATTTTTCTGTTCTTCGAAAAACTTGCTGAAGTAGAGAGATGATCATTTAAGATTTTTGATTCAAACCCTCTATTTTGTGTAGATAATTTGATTCCTGGACTTACTGTACAAATCTTGTTCCAAGTGATTTCAATTGATTTTTTAATGACTTACGAATTAAAAATCGTATATTTATATTATATTATTTCTATATCAAAAAAAAAAAAAAAATAAATAAAACTTGTAAAGATGTTTTCTTCGGCCAGGCCGAAAATTACATATCCTACACTGCATTGAATGTACCTTTTAAGTAAAGGGTAAAAAGACGTTGAAGAGGTTGATTAAGTCGAAAAATAATATAAAGTGTATAAGGATTGAAAAAGGTTGAATAGTGTTGAAACATTTGAAAAAGACTGGAAAGCCTAAAAAATATGGAAACCAATGAAGAAAATTGAAAGAAATTAAAAAAGTCGAAAAAACATGGAGACGTTTGTAAAGAGTTGAAGAATGTTGAAAAAGTCGAAAAAATATGGAAAATGTTGAAAGCGGTTGAAAAACACAAAAAAGTTGCAGTAGGTTGAGAAATGTTGAAACAATTCAAAGCTGCTGAAAAAGTCTTAAGAATATAGAAAATAATGAAGAAAGTTGAAAGAGGTTGAACAAGTCAAACAAATACGTATGAGATATACTGGAAAAAGTAAAAAGGTTGAAAAAGTCACAAGAATGTGAAATGAAAAAGTCGAAATATGACATGCCCACTCCTCCAATTCCGCTTACTTCAGATTCAATAAGTTATATTCGTGATCGTCAACCGTATACCAAATTTTAGCGCAATAGCTTGTATAGTTTGTGATAATGTCATAATTATCCTTAAAATTTAGGGCAGTGACACACCCACTAGTACAGTTCGATTTTGATTCAGAAATAGGTTGCCATGAACAAACCTATTTCACCAAATTTTAGTATGATTGGGGGGCGTTCAAGTATTACGTAACGCAATTTGGTGGGACTTGTAAAACGTAACGATGCGTTACAGGGGCGGGAGGGCGATCGAACAACGCGTTACTTAATATTGTTTTTGAAGTGAAAATTCTTTGCGGGTAGTGATTTGAAATTAGGTGTGTGTAATGCAACGCTTTCTTTATGTGTATTTTTATTAAATAGCTACATCCAAAATATTTTATTACTAGCCGATAGCCTAAGTTGTTAGTGTTTGTAGTAATTGATTATAATTTTACCTATGTAATTAATTTTAATAAATAAATATGGGACGTTCCATGTCAACCGGGACAGTGGTCTGCCCAAAATTGAGCGCAGCCGAAAAACCTTTTCAAGGTGTCAAAATGTTCGTATGCTCAAGAGCTTTCATATGAGAACTGGTGTTTTCGAATTTTTTTTTAAGGAAATGGCGACCATAAAACGGCGCCTACCTTTAGATATCTATGTATAAATTGGCAGTTTGAGCAAAATGTCCTAAAACTGTCAGCTTCAAGTTCGGTTAGCCAAAAGCTGAGATATCAGCGTGGAAATATTTCCTATTTTAATCATATATAGCTGTTCTAGATCCCGTCAACTTTTATCATTTTACTAAAATATTTTCGTCTCATGTTTCGACATTTTAACATATTTTAAACTTAAGCAAATGTTAATTGCATTAAGTGTGATTGTTTATTTAATAACAATATGAACAAGTTAAGGTGTTATCTTCGGCCAGGCCGAAACTCACATACCCTACACTGCACTGAAAGTACATTTCTTTTCAATAAATGTTAAAAAGACATTAAAGAGGTTGAATAATTCGAAAAAAATGTGAAATGCTAAAAATGGTTGACAGAGGTTGAAAAAATCGAAAATACATACATATATGCAAAATGTTAAAAAATGTTGAGAGCGGTTGATAAAGTCTAAAAATGTTGAAAGATGTTGAAAAATGTTGAAATATTTCAAAATCGATTAAAAAGTCGAAAAATAAAGAAACTAATAAAGAAAGTTAAAAGAGGTTGAAAAAGTCGAACAGACACATATAGGATGTATTGGAAAAAGTTAAAAGATTGAAAAAGTCGTAAGAATATGGAAAATATTGTAAAAAATTGAATGGAAATAAAAAGTTGAAATATGCCACGTCCACTGCCCTAACTTCGCCTACTTTTGGTTCAATAAATTATATTCGTGATCGACAAACGCATACCAAATTTTAGCAAAGTAGCTTGTGTAGTTTGCGATATGGGAGGTGCCACGCCCAGTGATGCAATCCCGTCGAGATTCATATAATTTTAAAGCTTATGGTTACTGACATCTATACATCAAATTTTATGAAGATTACTTTTATGGCACACTATCTAAAACAATGAACGTTTTTTGCTTATATAAGAGGTGCTACGCCCACAGGTACTATTTGACCAAACTTTTGTAATAAGAGACCTTATAACAAGTATATCTACCTCATTAAATTTCATAACGATTACGTTACTAGTTCTCTTAATACAACTTTTATAAATATGTTGTGGGCTGTGCCACGCCCTTATATGTTTTTTTTCAGTAAAGTGGCTAAGCTTGTATTGATGACTCCTTGCAGCGGCATCATCTCTAAAATTTTTGTAAAAATCATTTGTGTCAATTTCGAGATATACAGAGTCAAAATTTGGAATTGTTGTAATGTGCCACGCCACTTTTATCACAATTCAAGTTATATTTAATATGTATCCGTTTAACAAATTTCATCACAAAATCTTGCACAGTTTACGAGATATGGTGGTATAAAGGTTAAAATTTAGGGCTGTGCCACGCCACTGTACACCAAATCACCAAGTTTCATTGAAATCGCTGCAACTTTTTTTAAAATGGGATTTTGCAACTATACATAGAGTATGAGCGGTAGGCGTTAGGGTGTCCCAAAAACATAAAAGCTATTTTTTTTAACACATACCCTCTAATTTTGTTTGAATGATGTCAAAACAATTGTTAATAAAGTTTCATGTACTTAGAATCACGGCAACCCGTGCCGACTTGCATCGAAACATGTCACTAGTTGCATACCAAGGCGTGCAGGAGCTAACATATCGATCTTCTTGTATGTTAGGCCGTGTCAAAATTTACATTCTTCCAGACACCGACTCAAAAGTTAGAAGGACCCTTAAAAACGATATCAGCGTCATTTTTTTTTTCGTTCTGAGAAAAACCAAAGGAGCACTTTTGATTCTTCTGAAGGTCCTTTTTGGCTAAAAAAAACCTGTTTTTTGCTCGTAACTTTTTTTTTCTTCACAGAATAGATTCCCGAACTTACTCGAAAAATAAAGATTGCGTTCTTGCGAAAAATTTCAAATTTTTTTTCTGTTATAGATAATATTTAGTCCCAAAATTTGATTTTTCCACATATTTTGTATGGAAAAATCGATATTTTCACATTTTTTTTGTGGAAAAATCGAATTTTGGGACTAAACATTATCTAAAACAGAAAAAAAATTTATAATTTTTTAACGCCAAGTTTTTTGCAAGAACACAATCTTTATTTTTCAAATAAATTCAGGTATCCATTCTGTGAAGAAGAAAAAATTACGAGCAAAAAACACGTTTTTTTTAGCCAAAAAGGACCTTCAGGAGAATCGAAAGTGCTCCATTGGTTTTTCTCAGAGCAAAAAAAGAAAAATGGCGCAGATATCGTTTTGAAAGGTCCTTCTAACTTTTGAGTCGGTGTCTGGCTTAATTTAATTTTTCTTCATACAAATCGATATTAATAAAACTTCTGTGAGGAAAAATTTTATCGCTCCAAAATTAGTGGCAGCAAGTCAGTTAAGTAAATAAAACTCTGTGTTTATTATTGAAGCAACTATTGAGGCACTTGAACATAGCACTGACAAATTCCCTATAAGCAAGTCCACCATTCAAAGAATTCGTACAGAAAAGCGAAAAGGGCGCGCAGAAGCTATATAAGTCAATTTTCAAAACGAATTAACGCATACTATAACTGTACATTGAGATGTTAAACTGTTGTCGGCTTTAGATACACGCCAATCTAAAGAAGAACGTCTACCAATAGTATCGTATGGTAACAAAGAACAACTTATCGCTGTGCCAAAATTGGACAACTCTTCAGGAAGTGAGCTTACACAGGCAGTTTGAAAGGCTCTTATCGGCTGAAACCTTGAAGATAAAGTGCGAATTTTTTGTTGTGATACTACTGATCGTATTAATAGCGCTTGTGTACTTGTCGAATAGAAACTGAATACAGAAATGCTTATTTTTCCCTGGCGCCACCCTATCTACGATTTGGTATTAAAAAGCTTGCTTGAGGCAAAAATTAGCCAAATTACTACAAGCCCTGACATTCTATTCTTCGAAAAATTCCGAGAAAACTGGAAAAATGTGGATCCCGAGAAAATACAGCGACACAGAAAAGCTATTGAGCCTGAATGTTTCGGATATTGACAAACTGCTAGAATTTTACCGAACTGAATTGACTTAAAAAATAACTAGAGAGGACTATCGAGCAGGCTTTCGAACCCTGTAAGTTTTGGGTGCGGGTACGGGTTTGGGTTCAATGCATTTAAATTTAGTGGGTCCGGGTTCGATTCGAGTTCAGGTTCAATTTTATTCCGAAAAAATAAAAAAAAAGCAATTTCATTTCATTTTTATTTTAGCATGTTATTTTATTTATTTTTGGAAAAAATGTTCATTAAACGCACAAGTAGAATATTCTCTATAGTCCAAGAGCCGGCTGTAGAAAAGTCGAGTGTATAAGATTACAGGATGAGATGCATGCCAAATGATAGAGCTCGATGAGCCTAAATAGAATATCTCGGGTTGCCTTGCCAAGGCCTGTCCCGATGTCCGAAAAAGCCCGCATTTTAGCCAATTTTGTTATTCTAATTAAAACTGTAGTACATAACAGCTCGAAATGTATGGTAAATTATAGAACTCCAAGAGACCTAAATATAATATCTGAGATTGCATTGTTGAATCCTGTCCCAAATATGTGTTTTCACCTGTTTTTTGGGTCAATTTTCTTTGATGTAGATAACAGTTTAAAATTTTTAACAAATGATAGAGATCGAAGAGTCTACATAAATAGAATATATAGGGTTGCCTTGTCGAATCATGTCCTAAACATTAGTTGACAATCGTTTTTGGGGCCAACTTTTCTTAAATGAGTGGCAACCCATGTTTGGGACAGGATTCGACAAGGCAACCCTATAATATTTTCAGTAAAAAGTTCTATACTAGTTTGTGATACCGTGCCACCGAAATTGTCATTTTAGCCAGCCACGTTGCTAATTTTTTGGAGCACATTCTTCATGACTTTTCTTGAAGTTACGACTATCTTGATTTTATAGTCAAGGTGGAACAATTAAAATTCAAAGACCTATTTTTTCATGTAACTTTTTATGTAACTTTTCATGCTTTTTTACTCTGAATGCAATTTTAACTATGTTTCCATCTGAATTTTAATTGTTCCTCCTTTAATAATAATTCAATTTCGCCATGGTTTCGATTTTTTTTTTTAGCACATCCTTCAACCATGGTTTTTCTTGAATTTAAGACTGTCTTGAATTAATATTCAAGGAGCACCGTTGCAAAGAAAAAAAACATGAAAAGTTACATACAAAATTTTGTAATCTAATAAGCGTTAGAGCATATAAATAGTGGAATTCCAGCAAGTTGAACAATCAAGCTTTGCTTTTTTTAAGCCTAATCTTTTTTCTAACGAAGCTTTAATAGGCGCTCAACGCTTCTTAGAAAAATCTCTGCACTGTTGCTTAATATTAACTGTAGATAATGTGTCATAAACTGCCAATTGGGAAGTATGAGCTATGCACCTAAAATTAATTGTATTGTTATATAAACTTGACAAGAGTTCATTCATAGGGGACGTTCCATGTCAACCGGGACAGTGGTCTGCCCAAAATTGAGCGCAACGGAAAAACATTTTTAAGGTGTCAAAATGTTCGTATGCTCAAAACCTTCCATATGAGAACGGGTGTTTTCGAATTTTTTTTATTAAGGAAATGGCAACCATAAAACGGCGCTTACATATAGATATCCATGTATAAATAGGCAGTTGGCGACCGTTTTATGGTCGCTATTTCCTTAAAAAAAAAAATCGAAAACACCTGTTGTCATATGAAAGCTCTTGAGAATACGAACATATTGACACCTTAAAAACGTTTTTCCGTTGAGCTCAATTTTGGGCAGACCACTGTCCCGGTTGACATGGAACGTCCCATAGGTAAAACAGTGCACGGTGGGCTTTAACCAACTCTTAATAAAAGTGTGAGTTACAACAAAAACTTTAATTGGGGATTGTTAAGGATGTAAATGTCGATACATGCTAAAACAAAATAAATCCTTAGAGCTTTTTTTTTAATTTCATATTTACTGTTTTTAGTGATATGACATATGCGCAAATCCGCCAGAATTAGCGTTTTAGCTGGCCTCGTTTTTTTGTTATTTTTTTGGAGTACATCTTTCAGCAATAGTTTTTCTTGAAACTAAGGCTGTCTTGAATTAATATTCAAGGTTGTTCAATTAAAATTCAGATAGCTATTTTTTTTTATTTAAATTTATATGTAACTTTTCATGTTTTTTTCTTAACTTAAATGCAATTTTAACTATGTCTCCCTTTGAATTTTAATTGTTCCTCCTTGAATATTAATTAAAGATAGTCTTAACTTCAAGAAAAACCATGTATGAAGAGTCAGCTCCAAAAAAAAAAAAAAAAAATCTAAGCCATGGTCGAGCTAAGATGACAATTTCGATTTTTTTTTTGTGTCAGACTCTTCAAACATGGTTTTTCTTGAAGCTCTAAGGATTTTTTTATTTTAAATGTAGTTATAAATAATATCCCAAATAATTCCTCATTCAAGTTTTTGTTGTAACTCAACTTGTCATTTAAAGTTGGTTAAAGCCCACCGTGAGTGTTTTGTTTACTAAATAACTATTAAGTTCGCAAATCCCCTTATGGCTTCCATACTAATTTTTGTGTCGAACTTTTAACATCAAGTCGGCACGGATTATCATTATCCGATATCAGTAATATTTATCTCTTCAGTTATGAAGGTCAAATGAAAAAAAAAAAAAAAAATATCGGGTATGCGTATCTCAATTCAAAACAAAAAAGTTTCGCCCTTATAGCCTGGGACACCCTAGTAGGCGTGAAACGACTTCGCCCATTTTAAATGGTATGATGCCTGCAATAAGGTGTGACCTGAGTGTGCTATTCATTCAATTAGCTCTCTTTGTTTTCCCGTAAACCTGATTTCAATTGACGGATAGACAGACAGACGGACATAGTTGGTGATGACGATAATCAAGCATATATGTATATACTTTTCCATACCTGCCACGTCCCCTTCTATGTGACTATACCGTTGGCTTAGAGCAGTGGTGGGCACGTAGTGTCCCTATCCGCCCTCATTGCCCGCACCGTTATTCGACGCACTAGCTAGCGAAAAAAAAATCGCAGAATTTCAACGCAACCGAGGCACAGCGTTGACTTGAATTCAAATGAAACAAACACAGAACACAAAGGCATAAGCGATGGCGCCGCATTGTGTCTTGACGAATGTAGCATTTTTTTTGTTTGTAATGCAATTTGGGTTTTTTTTTTTGCTGTTGGCGAATTTGGAAATTAAAACCAAAAAATTTTAAAATTTCGTTTGTTGTTGCTTGATGTTGTTGTTTAGCCCTTTTGTTAGATTTCCATGCCCACCACTGGCTTAGAGTATAATTAATAAAATAAACAACATACGCATGTATTGCGAGTTAGAAATATCTAGTCTTATTTATTATTACCGCAAACACGATTAAAACAATAACAAAAGTACATATTTTAGCGACTTTCCGGTACTTTGCGCAACGTAATTGTGACTTTTAGGAAAATATGGTCACTTGGGTGTTATGCAACGTTTAAGGAGGGGGTACAGAAAAACGTTACGGCTCGTTACATGGGGGGAGGGAGGGTCAAAAATCTTCAAAAATTGCGTTACGTAATACTTGAACGCCCCCTTGGTCACATACATATTTCGATAGATATGCCACTTAACGTATTTTATTTCATGGGTGGTGCTGCGCCCACTGGTGCTATTTCGGGCGCTTTTGATTCAGATAGAGAAGGCAATCCCTCTTTAGGGATTTTCGGGATCGAAATTTCCAATCCCGAGTTCAATCCCGGGATTGATAGTTACATTTACAAAGTTTGACTAGTAGAAGGTAGTCACTATTAAAGTCATGTGATAGAGGATAACCAAGCATTTATGATTGAACCATGAATTTTATTATTCGATTTTACTTTTACATTTAAAAATTCGTTCACCACACTTTGTATTTCATTAATACAAAATTGGGCACGTGCCTAGGGCGGCAAGAAAAAAAGGGCGGCAAAAATTGGCGGAGACTTTGGAAATTGTTTTATTCGTAGAAATTGAATTTCCCGCATAATTTCGTTGGCACAGGTACCAATATTATAAGTGAAAAATGTCATTATATCTGAACATTGGTGATCGATTATTGACGTCATTGTTAATTTATTGTTAACATTCAACGCTGCGTTTTGTCATAAGTGACAACCGTAAAAGATTTAGCGGGGCTGAGTACTGCAAATGGACGGCAGAAAAATCCAAGAAAAATATAGAAGTCTTAGCAAAAACTCCAAAGTTGACTACATTCTTCAAAAAAACAAGTTCCGAATCAGTTGGAGAAACTTCGATAGCTCATAACGATCTAAATTGGTATTGTTGTCATTTATTTATTCGGTTCATTCACCAGCTGACTTATATATTGGCGTCTTATCAAAATGATCATATAATTATAATAAGAAATATATATTGCATTGGAATATAAATCTAGCGCTCTAGAAACCTACTTTGTACTTAGTTGGAAATCAATAAAATGTTTTATAAACTGACAGAGAAAAAAGTCTTAAAAAATTCGTGGGATTCGGAGATAAAATTTTCCACAGTATAATTAAATTTGAGAAGGGGATTGGAGGGGCGGCTAGCTTCTAAGTCCGTTCCTGTCCTTTATTTGTAACAGTGTTGACATTTAGTAGCACCGAGTGGCTCACTCTCAGTGGACTCACCGATATGCAGTGCGCTTCTAGTTATCAAAGTCCTTAAAAGCTGATTTCAGAAAAAGTTTCAGGCCAAAGTTTAATTATTTCTTAAGTCTTAAGTTTTGGCAGGCTTAGATCAGTGATGACATTTTCGGTATATTTGTACGTTTGTGTACATTTTCTTCGTGAAAAACAGTTTTCCGTACATTCGACAAGTTTTTAGTACTTTCGGTACATTTGGATCATTTTCAGCACGTTCGGCGAATTTTCAGTACATTTTCGTCTACTTCTAAAAACTTAAATTTTTTTGTAATAAATTTACCGCGAAATATGTCTGAAATATTCGGCATCTAAAAAGTACATTTCATGGCTCCATTCAGTACATTTCCACAAAACCCAAATGACATCACTGGTCTAGACATTTATGGGTCAAAATTTCAAAATTAAATCAAGATCGGCTGACGTTTTGTTGAGGACAAACCTATATTATTTACTGCACATTTATAATTTTATTAGAAACAATTTATTCGTTTTGCTTGTTGTTTTTTCTTTAGCATTTTTAGTTTTTGCGTTAGAGTTATTCCAGATGGAAATGTCTAATCGGTAAAGCTGGCTTAGCTTAGATTTTGCTCAAACTTTACCGGAATCTTCGTTAGGGTTCCAAAGAAGAAAATCCAAGCGCTTTTAATTTTCGGATGCGTCAGTCCCCGCCAGGCCGAATTGAAGCATATTAAGAACGTCATTTTTAGGCTTAAATATTTAAAGCTGTAAAAGTTTTTCTGTTTAAGATATAGACACACTTGAAATGGCATCTTAAAGCTAAGAAATGGTAGTATTTGTGCAATGAATATAAATTCACACAATCAGTATACGCGAAAATTACACGGTGCTGGAAACACATGTACTTTTTTGATTTTTAACTGGTTCTAGTGTCGCGACCGTTGAATACAAATCATTAATATTTCTCATAGATCAAGTACACATATCGGGTAAGAAATAAAATCTACAATTAACTACTTCGGTTACTTTTTATAAGATAAATCTATACTTGAAATTTCGAACCTTTGAAAAAATGCATTTTTTAGGCCATTATATCGTCGTGTGGACCACGAGATAAAAATATGAAACTTACAGGATATTTAGTTTTAACCTTGAACTTCAAAAGCCTGAAATCTCGTTAACCGATTTTTATCCTTTTCACGTGTTCAGGTGGGTCAAAAGAAGCACCAAAAATAAAAATTAGAATAAGTTGTTTTGTTTGAATTTCGAATCCAAACACCAATGGTACAAATGAGAGAAAAAAGACGACAATTGAGGAGTGGGCGAACAGAGCGGCATATGTCCAGTTGCAAAAATGTTAAGAAATCGCGAAAAGAGGATTATGTCTCTGAACTAATTATTCACTTTGCTATCAAAAAAGTACCTTTTGGAAGTGTCTGAGGTTGAAATTATTTAAAGATTAGTGTAATGTTCCGTTCGCCCACTCTTCAATTATAACACAGAATTCAAGTTATGAAATTATTAATATAGTAGGTGGTGCCACGCCCCTAACGGAAAATACGTTGCCATGGCTGAACTAATGGACCGATTTTAATTCAATTTGGTTTGGAAATAGACTGATCCACATGAAACGTAATTAGAAGCTCTTAATTCTTAAATGGGGCGTGGCATCAAATACGCTGTTTCGGCTGAGCCGCGTCATCGATTTTGATAAAATTTGGTATGGTGCTAGATCGAGTCCTTAGTAAAGATATTTCTTTTGAGTGGGCGATGCCACGCCTCTAATAAGAAAAAAACGTTTTTAATGTATTTTGAGTTGTAAGTTCCAAAAATGCCAACCATTTTCTTCTCTTAAGAATCGTTTTTCCCCAAAAACCCGTTTTTTGCACTTTTATCATTTATTTGGCCATATTTTCATCAATTTTTTTCGAACTTAATCAATTGCACACCATTCAAAATGTATTATTTTTTTCTTACTAACAGTTTGGAGTTAATGAGAATCGAATAAGTTTTGATGGAGTAATAAGTGATCAAACTCCGAAAAAAATGATTTTTTTGCTCATTTTTAAAAGTCACTAAATTCGAATTGCTTTGTTTAAGTCCGAAAATCTTTATTTTTCATATTTTTAAGATTAAGAATGAAAGTCCGTTCCTTTGCAAATATTTAAAGTATAAAATTGCCTAAGTCGGACCAAAGGTTTTAAAGTTATTCAAAAATCGTTAGAACCACGGCACACGAATATTGTAAGAGTATATCGGGAATGCATTAAAATATAGAAATTACCATTTATCATTGAATTTAAATAACTTTGACATTTTTTGTTCGATTTGAGCAGATAGATATTATGAACATTTGTTAAAGAATGGGCTTCCGTCCTATGTCTTAAAAATATAAAAAAAAAGGTTTTTGGGCTTAAAAGGAGCAATTGAAATTTAGTGACTTTTAAAAATGACCAAAAAAAAAAATACTTTTTTTTGGATTTTGATCACTTGTAACTCCATCGAATCTTATTCGATTCTCAATAACTCCAAACTATTAGTAAGAAAAAATAATACGTTTTGAATGGTGTGGAGCTGATTTAGTTCGAAAAAAAAAATTGATGGAAATATGGCCAAATAAATGAAAAAAGTGCAAAAAACTGGTTTTTGGGAAATAACTCGAAAACGATTCTTAAGAGAAAAAAATGGTTGGCATTTTTGGAATTTAAGACCCAAAATACATAAAAAAAAGTATGTGAGAAACCAGATATTTTTTTGTTTAATTTGGTGATATAGATAATTCAAACATAAAAAAAACATACAATTTTCAAAATTCGAAAAAAAATAAAAAAAATTGTCAGCACAACTTGAACTACAGTTTAAAAGTTGTGAAATCAAAGTTGTCGCACTTTTCGAAAATTTCGATTTTAATCTTTAAACGTTATAACTAACTGATTATTACTTACTTCGAATAATTTTTTTTATTTTTTTTTTTTAGAAACTACATTTAAATAAAAAAAAAATGATACCACACTTTTTATTGATATCGATATTTATAACTAGTATATCGTTAATTGAAAATTTTTTGCCTTCAAATTTAAAAAACCGATTACTCAGTAACGGTTTTGAATACAAGACTGGAAATTGGGGTGCTTGTTGCTTTTAATACGCACTGAAACATCTATATATTAATACGTGAACATTGAATCTTGTGGTACACTTTTAGAGTATTTACTATAAAGAGAGGGGAATGATACTTATTTCATTGGAAAGGTACTGTTCCATAGATGTGCAGAAAAAAAAAATCTGGTGTATATGTTGCCGTTAAGGCAGGTAAAGTAAAGTGAACATATTTGCATGATTTCCCCATACAAAACGCATTAACGCCTAATGAGAAAAAACGCTGTCACGGCTGAGCCGCCTCACCGATTTTGATGAAATTTGATATGAAGATAAGTTGAGCCTTAAGTAAATATATTTGTTTAGAGTGGGCGGTGCCACGCCCCTAACAAGAAAAAACACCTCTACGACTAAACTAATGGATCGATTCTGATTAAATTTAGTTTCGATACAAATTGATCCCTAAACAACCCTAAAAATTGTAACTTCTTTTGGTGGGCATGGCACTGATCCTAGCAAGAAAAAACGCTTCCACGGCTAAACTAATGGACCGATTGTGATGAAATTTAGTTTGGATATAGATTGAACCCTTAAAAACATTTCTCAAAACTCTGACTTCTTTTAGTGGGCGTGGCACTACTCCTTACAGAAAAATCGTTTTCACTGCTAAGCTAATAGACCGATTTTGATAGAATTTGGTACAGGGATAGATTGAATCCTGGTGCCAGTGCCACGGTGCCTCCAATAGGAAAATATTTTTTCACAGCTAATGGATTTTGATGAAATTTGATATGGAGATAGATTGAACCCTAAGGAAGAGAAAGAGGTAGGAATAAACAATATGATAAAAAATAGCTTGCTTCACGAAAAAAATGCAATAAGCTTTTTTATAGAAAATTCTATTATCTTTCCAATAGGCTAGGTCCCGTATTTTTAACATTTTTTTCACGAGACATAGAGACAAATGTCTTGTCAAGCATTTTTCCCCATACAAATCGTATGGAAAACAAAAAAGCTCGATGAGCCACCAGTAAATATCAATATTATGAGCTATAATTTTACCAGAATTTTCCTTTCGTGAGCCTGCAACTTTTCAACCTGTTTCAAGCAAAAAAAAAAAAATTTGAATCACCCTAATGTACATATGTACCTCCAATACAATAGGGAATAGAATAAAAAACCCAAGTCATTTTTGACTGGGAGTTTTTTTTCTTTTTTTTTCAGATAATTTTATTATTTATGGAAAAGTTTCTCGAAATATTTTCTTCATAACTTCTTTTTTTTTTTGATTTTTTATATATATGTAATTCTTCAATCAATCCTATGAAAGTATCTGCTTTCAAATCGAATTTCCCGACATAGCTTTGGAAAAGATGAATTTTTTATTGAAGGCTCGCATTAGTCAAATTTTATGAATGCAGCGTTGCCAACTGACTGGTTTCCAGGTAAAAACCGGAGGCCCTGCAGGGATTGAGAAATTTCTAAATAGAACGGTAATTGGATGATTTTGTTGATTTTATTTAATTTTTTAATATTGGCTACTAAAAAAATATCATCAAGTTTTCCCTACCATTTCAAAAAAAAACTATTTCATAACTTGGCGCCCTAGGCTGCGGCCTATACGTAAACCCGCCCCTGTCTATAGGATTAAGCTTCTCTAGAGGCAGTCATTCGCATCAACATATTATTTGTGCTCGTTTCTACTAAAACAAGATTTCATAAGTCTACCTTTTAAACGTGTCGTTTGTCTATATGGTGTAACTTGGTATTAGTTGGCTCAAAGCCAACACCTTCCACTTAGCCACAAAACAAACAAAAAAATAAATAAACCATTTACTCAACGATTACACGTGACCACATTTTTGACTGGCATGACAACTGTGTGCTGGCAAACACGCTGGAATCGCGTGAGACATTACGTCACTGCAAATGAATTTGTTTACTTCGTCGTTGCCGTCGTCGTCTCGGAAAGTATTTAACGTTTTTATTTTCAGACTTGGTCTTTTTCCTAGTGTGTGTGTGTTTAATGTCCGCTATACGAAAGCGAGTACAAACAAATATAAAATGAATTGAAATAAATACAAATTGAAAGCTAACGAAACAACCACTCTGTCGGCCCCAGTTATTCGAAGCCGAGTTGCGCTACCACATACCGATGAATAGACGACGAAAATTGTGAGTAGCTCCCAAAAACGGCCCGAGCAGACTCAAATACATGTGAAGATCTTCTGTTGTTGGTAAGGTATACTTGTACTAGGTAGTCAGCTTAGCCGGGTGGGATTGGTATGCGGCAGAGAGGTTGGGCTGTGCTTTTTGTTGTGAATCTCATGTCTGTTACTTCGCTGGGTACTCAAAACTATAGCAAATTAATAAAATTATCGCTTCAGTTAAATGAACGAGTGAACAACAGGAAAACGGAAATATAAAACACAAGTCACAAAGTCACGTTCACGTGTTTTTAAAGTTGGTTGAGTCGGTCGCTACCAAGTAACATGTAATATCGACATTCATTTGTGTATGCAAAGAGTACAGGGTTATCGGGAATAATTTTCGTAAGACTGTGTGCTGATGCATTTTAGCACTTTTTTGTTTTTTAGATAATAAAGAGCCAACTTTTGCAAAGTGCTCCTTTTCCATATAATTTGTTCCCCTATTAAATCTATCAACTTTTTGCACAGTATTTACTTGTGGCATCTAGTCTAATTTTCTGAGGGTTACCACGCCTGCTTGTGTAAAACTACCACATTTTGTCCAATAGGCACTCGTGCCCTTTTTATAAGTTTTATTCACCCCTATCATGAACAGATCTTGAAACTTTTATACTTTTATTCAAAAAGTTCTCAAAATAAAAGTTTCTTAAAACTTTTTTGTTATAAAAGTTTTTATAAACTTTCTTCAAAAACTTTTTGAAAAAATGTTTACATAAAAGTTTTTCCAAAATACTTTTTCTTAAAATTTTTTTTTTTGACTTTTATTAATAAAAGTTTTTTTTAACTTATATTTTTAACAGTCACATGCAAAGAGTTTTTTTTGACTTTTATTTTTCAAAAGGCGAAAATAAAAGTTTTTTTTGTATGAAAAAAAACGAGCAAAATCCTAAAATAATATCTTGGATCACTAAGCAAAAAATTTCAAAAGAGAACACTTAGGATTATCTATTATATAAAATTCATTTTTTGTCTGTCTGTCTGTCTGTCTGTCTGTCTGTCTGTCTGTCTGTCTGTCTGTCTGTCTGTCCGTTATGGACGCGGAAACTATCCAGCCGATCGTGATGAAATTTTTACAGTATGTTAGTATTAATCAGGCGGGTGTCATCGGCTATAAAATTTTTATTTAGGGTGCATATTTAGGGTTTATATTTTAAAAATAGCATTTTCTCAAAGACAGGTAAATCGATTCTCATGAAATTTACACAGTATGGCTTTTATGTTAAGGGACACAGATTCTATGGTAAAAATTTTATTTAGGGTGCATACTTAGGGTGGCCCTCAGACAAAAATATTTTTAAATATTACTTTCTCAAAGACAGGTTATTCAATTCACACCATGTAGCTCTTATGTTAAGAGGCATAGCTAAGGATACAAATCCTTTATTTAGGGTGGCCCTCACAAAAATATTTTTAAATATAATTTTCTCGAAAACCGCTTAATCAATTCTCATGGAATTTACACCTTGAGAAATGTTTTTAAGGGTTCAATCTATATCCAAACTAAATTTCATCACAATCGGTCCATTAGTTTAGCCGTGGAAGCGTTTTTTCTTGCTAGGATCAGTGCCATGCCCACCAAAAGAAGTTACAATTTTTAGGGTTGTTTAGGGATCAATTTGTATCGAAACTAAATTTAATCAGAATCGATCCATTAGTTTAGTCGTAGAGGTGTTTTTTCTTGTTAGGGGCGTGGCACCGCCCACTCTAAACAAATATATATACTTAAGTCTCAACTTATCTTCATATCAAATTTCATCAAAATCGGTGAGGCGGCTCAGCCGTGACAGTGTTTTTTCTCATTAGGCGTTAATGCGTTTTGTATGGGGGAATCATGCAAATATGTTCACTTTACTTTACCTGCCTTAACGGCAACATATACACCTGATTTTTTTTTTCTGCACATCTATGGAACAGTACCTTTCTAATGAAATAAGTATCATTCCCCTCTCTTTATAGTAAATACTCTAAAAGTGTACCACAAGATTCAATGTTCACGTATTAATATATAGATTCTCCTGAACTATCAATTTTCAATACAAATCGCACTTAGTAAAAAATTCTTAAAATTAGTCAAAGTATTAAAAAAGATTTTTTATTTTTTTGTTATATGAAATTTTTTTTAAGAAAATCTTAAACAAAAAATTGCTACAATAAAAAAAAATATTTTCACTCAATTTAAGGTTCAGGCACAATAGAAGTGCATTTTGCAGGATCCAATAATAATTCATGCCCATCAAATGTATTGAAAACAGTTATTTTGCAGATTTTGTACTTAAATATGCCATATAAAAGAGTATTTATTATATCATATAAAACTTTTTTCTAATCCCGAAAATCCCGGGATTGCCTCTTTGTAATCCCGGGATTACTTTAGCCTATATTTAGAGAATATCCCGGGATCCCGGGATTGTCACCCCTAATGCACATAGAACTATAAATAACTGTAACTTCTTTTTTTTTGAATTTTAATTAAATTTAAATATTTTAATTTGTAAAAATATTTCTTAAAATATCTTCTTCTTCTACATCTTTTTTTCATTTGATTTGTTTTATATGTTATTCTTCAAGCAATCCTAACGTATATCACAGCTTTAACACCAGGAGCCTTCAACTAAAAATTCATGTTTTCCGGTAAACCCGTTAAGGAGGTTCGGAGACTACCCCTCTCACTTCCAAAATCCATTTTCGGCCTTTTCACAACGATTCGTGCAACAACATTTTTTTCTAAAAAATGGGTCCAAAAAACTCTTTTAAGTGGATCGAGGACCTCTCTGTCACTGTCAAAATCAATTTTCGGTCTTTTCCTACCGAATCGTGCAGTAAAATTTTTTTCGAAAAATGGGCCCAAAAAATCCTTTTAGGAGGGTCGGGGACCTCACTTGTCACCTTCAAAATCCATTTTCGGCCTTTCCCCATCGATTCGTGCAAGAAATTTTTTTTTCGAAAAATGGGTCCAAAAAACCCTTTTAGGAGGGTCGGGGACCTCACTTGTCACCTTCAAAATCCATTTTCGGCCTTTCCCCATCGATTCGTGCAATAAAATTTTTTTCAAAAAATGGGTCCAAAACACCTCTTTTAGGTGGGGTCGGGAACCTCCCCTATCACTCCCAAAAACCATTTTCGGCCTTTTCCCATTGATGCGTTGAGCATAATTTTTTTAAAAATATAAGTGCATAATTACCATAAGCTTTTTTTCTTTTCAGAAATATATGGTATATGTTAAGTATTTTCCTTTGGATTTTATTATCAATAATCCTGTTCTCCTTTTAGTCGAGGAAATGAAGCACTGAACCTCCGATATTTTGCGCAGTAAGATGGATTTTAATGCGGTTTGGTGCATTAGATTCGTGAGCGCGCCCCGAAACTTTGTGACCGGTCCCCATGAATGAGAAATGAAAAAGTGCATTTGTGCAGTAAAAAAATGCATTTGAAAAATGCATTTCAGAAGTACAATAAAATGAAAATTCATAATTCGTTTTAAAATGATGGAAATAAGTTAGTATCGATCGGGCGGGTGTCATAGGCTATAAAACTTTTATTTAGGGTGCATATTTAGGGTGGCCCTCATACACAAATATTTTCAAAATAGCGATTTCTCAAAGACAGGCAAATCGATTCTCATGAAATTTACACAGTATGGCTTTTATGTTAAGGGGTACAGATTTGATGGTAAAAATTTTATTTAGGGTGCATACTTAGGGTGGTCCTCATACAAATATATTTTTAAATATCATTTTCACGAAGACAGGTTAATCGATTCACACCGAATTAACACCACGTAGCTCTTATATTAAGAGTCATATATAAGGCTTCAACACTTTTATTTAGGGTGGCCCTTATACAACAATTTTTTTTATATCATTTTCTCAAAGACCGCAAAATCGATTCTCATGGAATTTTCACCATATGGCTTTTGTATAAAGAATCACAGATAAGATCGTAAAAATTTTATTTCAGGTTCAAACATGGTTTAAACAAGGTTTATTGAAAACTAGCATTACCCTGTGCGCATCGCCTCACCTCAACCGTGGTGTAGATTCGATGTGCGGTCTGCGTGAAAATTCTATTTAAAAACTACTTTTGTATGAGGACCACCCTTAGTATGCACCCAAAATAAAATTTTTACAACCTAAGCAGTGCCTCTTAATATAAAAACCACATGATGTAAATTCCTTGAGAATCGATTTAAGCGGTCTTCGAGAAAATGATATTTAAAATATTTTTTTGTGTGAGGGCCACCCTAAATAAAAGTTTTGTATCCTTAGCTATGCTTCTTAACATTAGAGGTACGTAGTGTAAATTCGGTGTGAATCGATTTATTTGTCTTCGTGAAAATGATATTTAAAAATATATTTGTATGAGGACCACCCTAAGTATGCACCCTAAATAAAATTTTTACCATCAAATCTGTACCCCTTAACATAAAAGCCATACTGTGTAAATTTCATGAGAATCGATTTGCCTGTCTTTGAGAAATCGCTATTTTGAAAATATTTGTGTATGAGGGCCACCCTAAATATGCACCCTAAATAAAAGTTTTATAGCCTATGACACCCGCCCGATCGATACTAACTTATTTCCATCATTTTAAAACGAATTATGAATTTTCATTTTATTGTACTTCTGAAATGCATTTTTCAAATGCATTTTTTTACTGCACAAATGCACTTTTTCATTTCTCATTCATGGGGACCGGTCACAAAGTTTCGGGGCGCGCTCACGAATCTAATGCACCAAACCGCATTAAAATCCATCTTACTGCGCAAAATATCGGAGGTTGAGCCTTTTTTAGTGCTTTATTTCCTCGACTATTTGAAATTTTTAGCTTAGTGATCCAATATATTATTTTAGGATTTTCCTCGTTTTTTTCATACAAAAAAAACTTTTATTTTCGCCTTTTGAAAAATAAAAGTCAAAAAAAAAAACTCTTTGCATATGACTGTTAAAAATATAATTTAAAAAAAACTTTTAAGAAAAACTTTTATTAATAAAAGTCAAAAAAAGCTTTTGAAAAAATATTTTTTTTTGACTTTTTGATACATAAGTTTAAAAAAACTTTTATCTTCGGATATAAAAGTTTTAAGGAAACTTTTACTTTTATTTCACAAATATAAAAGTTTAAAGTTTACTTTTACCTAAAAAAAAATTTTTATAAAAGTTTATATCAAGCTCTGGTTTTCTCGTAAACCTGATTTCAACAGACAGACAGGTGGTGATGCTGATCAAGAATATATACACTTTTCCATACCTGCCACGCCTCCTTCTATGTGTTACAAACGGAAGAACAAAGTCAACATGCCCTCGGTGTAAGGTATAAAAATTAAAATAAAGTTAATTTTTTTTCTTATTTAAAATCATAAGCATATTTAAAATCATAAGAGAAGTTGCCGCAGTGGGAATGTGGTGATGCGTGGTGATGCGGAGGAACGGAGAAAAAAGTAAAAGTAAGTAATAGGGACCTGTGGGGTTTCGCTCCCTCTAGTGATATTCTGCTGGGTTTTTATTTTTTCAATATTCTATGTTTGCGCTCCGAAATGGCATAGGGAAGACCGCGCTCTAACCGGGATAATTTTTTTTGAGTTTACTTCTTTAATATGGTAAACGAAACATATGCAGATAGCATGTGAACATTTACATATAGTCATATGGTCTAAGGCATTAATGCAAAAAAAAATTTATCCTGCATGCTGTGGAGCTTCGACAATATAAACATAAAAAAATACAAGCCACCATTAAGCTACGAGTTCAGCTTAAGCTATTTTTCAATCTAAGATTGAGTTGACCTTTTGACAAGCTAATGTTATAAACTTCACAATTGAGGCGCCCAGTTGCGAAACCGGCCAAGTGCAAAAAAATTAAATTATGAGATATTCTCATATGTCAAAATCTAGACCATGCTTTATCTTTCTACTATGGTTTTAAATTAAAAAAAAAAAAATTTTTCAGAAATATTACGCTTTCTAATTTATTTTTGATGCATGGATTTCAAAACAAGTTCATGAACTTGCTTTCAAAACCAGTCCAACGCCTTGGAATCAAAACCGGCCAAGTCCAGCACATTGGTATCAAAGCCGGCCAAGTCCACTTTTTTTCAAACAAAATTTGATAATTACTATGTCAAAACCAACCAAGTCCAGTTCATTGGTATCATAAGCGGCCAAGTCCAAAATTGTTTTCTCAAAAACATACGCAAAAAAACTTGTTAAGTCTAATCTGACGTGCTTTGAGTAAGAAATTTTATAAGCTACTAGCATCACCCTGTGCGCATCGCTTCACCTCAACCGTGGTGTAGATTCGATGTGCGATCTGCGTGAAAATTCTACTTAAAAAATACTTATGTATGAGGACCACACTCAATATGCACCCAAAATAAAATTTTTACAACCTAAGCAGTGCCTCTTAATATAAAAGCCATGTGGTGTAAATTCCATGAGAATCGATTTAGCGGTTTGAGGGCCACCCTACATATGCACCCTAAATAAAATTTTTGTATCCTAAGCTATATAAAAGATACGTGGTGTAAATTCGGAGTGAATCGACTAACCTGTCTTCGTGAAAATGATATTTAAAAATATTTTTGTATGAGGTTCACACTAAGTATGCACCCTAAATAAAATTTTTTTAAGCTTATATGTGCCTTTTAATATAAAAGCCATGTGGTGGAAATTCCAAGAGAATGGAGAACAGACTTTGAAAAAATTTTATTTAAAAAATATTTTTGTGTGACGGACACCCTAAATAAAAGTTTTGTCGCCTAACCTATGCCTCTTAATATAAAAGCTACGTGGTGTAAAGTCGGAGTGAATTGACTAACCTGTCTTTGTAAAAATGATATTTAAAAATATATTTGTATGACGGCCACCCTAAGCATGCACCCTAAGTAAAATTTTTACCATCCAATCTGTGCCCCTTAACATAAAAGCCATACTGTGTAAATTTCATGAGAATCGATTTGCCTGTCTTTGAGAAAGTATTATTTTTAAAATATTTGTATATGAGGGCCACCCTTAATATGCACCCTAAATAAAAGTTTTATAGCCTATGACACCCACCTGATCGATACTAACATACTGTAAAAATATCATCAAAATCGGCTGGATAGTTTCCGCGTGCATAAGAGACAGATAGACAGACGGACAGACAAAAAATGAATTTTATATAATAGATAGATTATGTGGGAAATACTTTTTAGTTTTTCAATGAATATAGATGAAGATAAACGTTTTTCGTTGTTTGTCCAAAAGTATAAAAAAGGGACTTGGCCGGTTTTGCAACTGGGCGCCTCAATTGTTAATAAAAGTTTTCATGCGATTAAAAGATGCTGTGGCCATATAATTCGTTTCATTAACCAGTTGATAAAATAATTGATACGAGTTACGAGTACTTCTCCGATTAATGTTAAAATGTATGTAAGTACTTAGTTAAGAATCTGTGGTGCAACAAGAAATCCAATTACAAGTTGATGCAGATAAAGTCTCTACGCAATATTTCTACGGGAGCTCAAAGACCGCATATCTAATAACTTCAAACAATTCTCATAAGGAGGAAGGCTTAAAGAGTCAATCTAATTTAGGAATTTGAGACCAAAACGAATTAATTTTTTTTGAATTCTCTCAATTCTATTTATTTGAATATTATTAAATGGTAACCAAACTTGGGTGGCGTACTCTAAGTGAGGACGCTTTATTATGTCATATAAAGTCACCGTTGGATGGAATTGGCTTTTGGTTGATCAGAGTAAAGTTTCTGATTGCTTTCCACCTGGGGATTGCCAGAGCGATCTCTGAGCCAACCATTAGCAAGTTGACACACAGCCTACCCGCGGCTCCATCTGGGTAGCTATCTCCGCATCCGCTGAGATAGTGAGCGAATGTGTGCTCCCTGGAAGTAAACTGGGTTGTGCGCAGGGTTTGGTACCCGCCACGTAAAAAAAACACTCCAATGAAGACTAAAAAAGCCTCGGATAATGAACCCCTCATTGTTGACGACCACTGCAAACGAAAAAAGGACTATGATTTAAGAATATGCACCTGGAATATCCGGACCCTCAATAGGGAAGGTGCCTCTATCGAATTGGCGGATGCCCTCGGAAAAATTAAGGCTGACATCACCGCCATCCAGGAAATAAGATGGATAGGACAAGGTTGCTCTAAGCAAGCAAGTTGCGATATCTACTACAGCTGCCATGCGGAGAGGCGCGAATTGGGATGCGGATTCGTAGTAAGCAAGAGACTTCGCCACCATATCTCCAGGTTCACACCTGTGAGCGAAAGGTTGGCTACGATCCGCGTCAAGGCTCGATTTTTCAACATCAGCTTGATTTGCGCGCACGCCCCGATAGAGGAAAAGGACGATGCTGTCAAAGATGCCTTCTATGCGAGACTCGAGGAAGTATACGACCGCTGCCCGGCCCATGACGTTAAAATTGTACTCGGGGATTTCAACGGAAAGGTCGGAAGAGAAGGTATATTTGGCCCCACTGTCGGTCAGTTCAGCCTTCACGAGACCACCTCAAACAACGGTCTACGGCTGATCGACTTTGCCGCGGCGCGAAACATGGTAGTAAGTAGCACCAGATTTCAACACCTCGATATCCACAAGGCCACCTGGCTGTCCCCTGATCAGAAAACACGCAACCAAATCGATCATGTTGTGATCGACGGAAGGCATGCTTCCAGCGTGCTAGATGTTCGTACGTTCCGGGAAGTCAATATTGACTCCGATCATTATCTTGTTGCAGCCAAGATACGCATGCGGCTGTGCAATGCAAAGGATGTACGCTCTGGTACGCAACGTAAGCTGGACGTCGCTAAGCTGCAATCACATCGGACAACCGAAGCCTATTCCGCTCGCCTCTCAGAACTGCTCCTTCAACCTGACTCTCTACCCGATGATGCCGGTGGACTTTGGGCGCATATATCCCGCTCCATGCGCTCTGCCGCTGAGGAAGTCATTGGTTTCCGACGCCCACTTCCGCGAAATCAATGGTATGACCAGGAGTGTCGCGAAGCTACTGCAGTGAAAAACGCCGCCTATAAAAGAACCCTGCAGTCAGCAGCAACGCGAGCCGTGCACGAAAACTACCGGGAAAAAAGAAAGGATGAGAGGCGCCTTTTCAGACGCAAGAAACGAGAGCAGGAAAGGCACGAGCGTGAGAAACTCGAAGTGTTACGGGGCAGGAATGATGCTCGAAAATTTACCAACAAGTCAAGCGTCTGACCCAAGGTTTCAAGCCCGGAGCATCAACCTGTAAAGATGAACATGGAAATCTGGTTACGGATACGCAGGGTACACTGAGATTATGGAGGGAACACTTTTCCAAGCTGCTTGCTGGCGATGACTCCACCAATCCCGCCTTTGGAGAAATGAACCCGATGCCACCAATCAACGACGATGGTGTGGACGTACCACCACCTAGCCATGACGCGGTATGAGTTGTGATCCAACGACTTAAGAACAACAAAGCGGCTGGTGCCGATGGCCTGCCTGCTGAATTGTTCAAAACCGGCGGCGATGAGCTGATAGGGTGTATGCATCAACTCATCTGCAAAATATGGCTAGTTGAAAGCATGCCCGACGATTGGAATCTCAGTGTCCTTTGTCCTGTACTGAAGAAAGGTGACCCGACAATCTGCGCTAACTACCGGGGAATCAGTCTTCTTGCCATCTCTTACAAGGTCCTATCGACTGTACTGTGTGAAAGACTTAAGCCGTTTGCCAACACACTGATTGGGCCTTATCAGTGCGGCTTTAGACCTGGTAAGTCCACCATAGACCAGATCTTCACACTACGTCAAATCCTGGAAAAAACCCACGAAAAACAGATCGATACCCATCATCTCTTTATCGATTTTAAAGCAGCTTTCGATAGCCCGATACGGGATTGCCTGTATGCCACCATGTCTGAGTTCGGTATACCTGCGAAGCTGGTGCGGCTTTGCAGAATGACGTTGAGCAACACAGCCAGCTCCGTCAGAGTAGGAAGGGACCTCTCCGAACCATTTGATACCGAACGAGGTTTCAGACAGGGCGATCCACTATCCTGCAACCTCTTCAACTTTGTGATGGAAGGGGTGTTGCGAAGAGCCAGTGTACATCGTAATGGCACTATTTTCTACAAAAGTGTCCAGCTCCTTGCATATGCCGATGATATTGATATCATTGGACGTTGTAAGCGAGATGTTACTGCTGCGTTCTCTGCTATCGAAAAAGAGTCAGCGAAAGTGGGTTTGACGGTGAACGAGGGCAAAACAAAGTATATGCTGTCCACAAACAGGGAGACGCGGCGTATTGGATCCTTTGTTACTGCGAACAACTATACTTTCGAAGTTGTCAAGGAATTCACCTATCTTGGCACCGCCGTGAACACTCAAAACGATGTCAGCCTGGAGATAAAGCGAAGACTAACTCTTGCTAATAGGTGTTACTATGGTCTCAGTAAGCAATTGAGTAGTAGAGACCTCTCTCGCCCGACAAAACTGACACTCTACAAGACGCTCATCTTACCAGTGCTACTTTACGGCGCAGAAGCATGGGTTGTGTCGCAGACTGATGCAGCCACGCTTGGGGTGTTTGAGAGAAAAATTCTTCGCAAAATCTTCGGTCCTGTTCACGTCGGCGACGACTACCGTATTCGAATGAACCACGAACTGTACGAGCTCTACGCTGACATTGACATAGTCAAGCGCATCACTATACAACGTCTGCGCTGGCTGGGACATGTTGTGCGTATGGACGAAGAAGCTCCGGCGAAAAAGGTGTTTGATGCGGAAGCCGCTGGGCGACGACGAAGAGGAAGACCATGCCTCCGATGGAAAGACCAAGCCGAGGAAACCCTATCCACGCTTGGTGTGAATGATTGGAGAAGGCGCGCGCAAAGTAGAGGCGCCTGGAGAGAGCTTTTGAGGTCGGCCGTAACCCGGTAACGGGTTGTTATGACCACCCAAGTAAGTAAGTAAGTAAAGTCACCGTTACTAAAGGGTTATTAAATTAAATTAAATTTAAATTTTGCCCACTTCTTAATAAAGCCAAGCAGAGATGAGGATTTTTTACAAATTTGATTAATATGCTCATTAATAGTCACTTTAGCATCGAAATGTATACCTAGACCTTTGACAAAGTCGACACGACAAATTTTCTTATATCTAGATTTATAATAAAACTTAACAATTTTTTTCATTGTTTGGTATATATCAGGGTTAGATGTGAGTTATCCTTAGAACACCAAACTTCAAACGATTTCAAGTCAGACTGAAGTGGAAAAGTATCACCAACCCTCTTCACAATCCTGTATATTTTCATGTCATCTGCATGTCATCTGTCGATAGTCGGTGAACGATTGTTTTCTACAAACTATCAATAACTATCGATAGTGTCGATAGTTTTACAGTGGATCCCGGTTAATTGAATTCCCCGGATAACTAGTCCAAAAAAACACAATTAACTTATCTTCAATTGAAATCAGACCTTGAAACTTTTATACTTTTATTCAAAAAGTTTTCAAAATAAAAGTTTCTTAAAACGTTTTTGTTATAAAAGTTTTTATAAACTTTCTTCGAAAACTTTTATTGAATAAAAGTTTTTCCAAAAAACTTTTTCAAAAAGTTTTTACATAAAAGTTTTTTCAAAAAACTTTTATAAAAAACTTTTTCATAAGAGTTTTTCTGAAAAACTTTTAAAAAAAACTTTTATTAATAAAAGTTTTTTTTAAAAGTTTTTTTTGACTTTTATTAATAAAAGTTTTTTTAAAAGTTTTTTTTAACTTATATTTTTAACAGTCACATGCAAAGAGTTTTTTTTGACTTTTATTTTTCAAAAGGCGAAAATAAAAGTTTTTTTTGTATGAAAGAACGAGGAAAATCCAAAAATAATATCTTGGATCACTAAGCAAAAAATTTCAAAGGAGAAAACTTAGGATTATTGATAATAAAGTCCAAAGGAAAATACTTAAGATGTTTCTGAAAAGAAAGAAATTTATGATAATTATGAACTTATAATTTTTAAAAAAATTGTGCTTAACGCATCAATGGGAAAAGGCCGAAAATGGATTTTGGGAGTACAGGGGAGGTTCCTGACCCTCCAAAGAGGTGTTTTGGACCAATTTTTCGAAAAAAATTTTATTGCATGAATCGATGGGAAAAGGCCGAAAATGGATTTTGGAAGTGACAAGTGAGGTCCCCGACCTTCCTAAATGGGATTTTTGGACCCATTTTTCGAAAAAAATTTTATTGCACGAATCGATGGGAAAAGGCCGAAAATGGATTTTGGAAGTGACAAGTGAGGTCCCCGACCCTCCTAAGTGGGATTTTTGGACCAATTTTTCGAAAAAAATTTTTTTGCACGAATCGATGGGAAAAGGCCGAAAATGGATTTTGGAAGTGACAAGTGAGGTCCCCGACCTTCCTAAATGGGATTTTTGGACCCATTTTTCGAAAAAAATTTTATTGCACGAATCTATGGGAAAAGGTCGAAAATGGATTTTGGAAGTGACAAGTGAGGTCCCCGACCCTCCTAAATGGGATTTTTGGACCAATTTTTCGAAAAAAATTTTATTGCACGAATCGATGGGAAAAGGCCGAAAATGGATTTTGGAAGTGACAAGTGAGGTCCCCGACCTTCCTAAATGGGATTTTTGGACCCATTTTTCGAAAAAAATTTTATTGCACGAATCGATGGGAAAAGACCGAAAATGGATTTTGGAAGTGACAAGTGAGGTCCCCGACCTTCCTAAATGGGATTTTTGGACCCATTTATCGAAAAAAATTTTATTGCACGAATCGATGGGAAAAGGCCGAAAATGGATTTTGGAAGTGACAAGTGAGGTCCCCGACCCTCCTAAATGGGATTTTTGGACCAATTTTTCGAAAAAAATATTACTCGTGTTATAAAATTTTTTTTCGATAAATGGGTCCAAAAATCCTATTTAGGAGGGTCGGGGACCTCACTTGGCACTTCCAAAATCCATTTTCGGCCTTTTCCCATTGATTCGTGCAATAAAATTTTTTTCGATAAATGGGTCCAAAAATCCCATTTAGGAAGGTCGGGGACCTCACTTGTCACTTCCAAAATCCATTTTCGGCCTTTTCCCATCGATTCGTGCAATAAAATTTTTTTCGAAAAATGGGTCCAAAAATCCTATTTAGGAGGGTCGGGGACCTCACTTGGCACTTCCAAAATCCATTTTCGGCCTTTTCCCATCGATTCGTGCAATAAAATTTTTTTCGATAAATGGGTCCAAAAATCCCATTTAGGAAGGTCGGGGACCTCACTTGTCACTTCCAAAATCCATTTTCGGCCTTTTCCCATCGATTCGTGCAATAAAATTTTTTTCGATAAATGGGTCCAAAAATCCCATTTAGGAAGGTCGGGGACCTCACTTGTCACTTCCAAAATCCATTTTCGGCCTTTTCCCATCGATTCGTGCAATAAAATTTTTTTCGATAAATGGGTCCAAAAATCCCATTTAGGAGGGTCGGGGACCTCACTTGTCACTTCCAGAATCCATTTTTGGCCTTTTCCCATTGATGCGTTAAGCACAATTTTTCTAAAAATTATAAGTGCATAATTATCATAAATTTCTTTCTTTTCAGAAAAATCTTAAGTATTTTCCTTTGGACTTTATTATCAATAATCCTAAGTTTTCTTCTTTTTTGCTTAGTGATCCAAGATATTTTTTTTGGATTTTCCTCGTTCTTTCATACAAAAAAAACTTTTATTTTCGCCTTTTGAAAAATAAAAGTCAAAAAAAACTCTTTGCATGTGACTGTTAAAAATATAAGTTAAAAAAAACTTTTAAAAAAAACTTTTATTAATAAAAGTCAAAAAAAACTTTTAAAAAAAACTTTTATTAATAAAAGTTTTTTTAAAAAGTTTTTTTTGACTTTTTGAAATAAAAGTTAAAAAAAACTTTTACTTTTATTTTCGGATATAAAAGTTTTAAGGAAACTTTTACTTTTATTTCACAAAAATAAAAGTTTAAAGTTTACTTTTACCTAAAAAAAAACTTTTATAAAAGTTTATTTCAAGCTCTGATTGAAATATGCATCTAAATCCCCTGTTAAATGATTCACGCTTAATTGATTTCCCCGCTTTAATAATCAGAAAAAATATTTTCCAAGTGAAAAATACATGTAAAGTTCCCCATTTAAGAGAATAAGGATGGAGGGGATGGGGCTACTGGAGTAAAGATTAGCGATGATGCGGAATTGCAAAATGTTTTTGAGGAGCACGTCAGATACGACAATGAATTATTGTGCTTTGGGGATCTTACAATCGACTAAATCGTTAGCACCATTGTAACTTCTGAAATCGTTGAAGATGCAGACAAAAAAGAGGAAGAAACGACTGATAGGGTTCCAACTGTTAGCGAGATACTTCAAAATATTTAAACCTTTCGCACATACTTTCTTCCGTACAATAAATATTTCAATGAATTAGAAAATATGGAGGGAGAAATCCTTACAAATAGACTGCAAATTGAAATGCAATCCGATTTTTTTAAGCAAATTTAAGGAATACTTATGTACATTAGGGTGGTTCAAATTGCAAACATGATCCAATTTTTGGTGCTCAGGTCTGAAAATATATCTTGATACTATGAAGGTCTTGTGCCAAAATTTCAAATCATTTGGACCATGGGAAGGCGTGTCAGTGGGTCGATTTGTGTGATTTTTGTGAATTTTCGAGACGCTTTAAAGCATAATTTCTTTTATTTAAAAAAAAATGTCAACATCGGAGTACATTTGTGGCTATAATTTTTTATGGACTCAGTATGATGTGAAATATGTGCAAAAATTATAAATCAGAAAATTGGCACAAATTTGAGTGTTGATTCATTGATACGAATGTGAAAAATGCTAAAAAGTCTGGCATACGTCCAATTTGATCGCCCATTTTTCTATCACGGCACTGAGCGCAATCGATTGGACATCCTCTTATACATGGGAAACAAAATGTCAAAGATTTTTTGTACCAACGATGCGATCTGGAGAAATTATTGATTAAAAAAAGCAACAAATTGATTTTAAGAAAATAAAGATTTTTAATTCATTTTTGTTCAAGAAACGTTAGTATTTCATATTTGTACATTTTGGAGATGTTTTTTCGGTTTTCGGCGACCACTTTGAGTAATTTTTGAAACTGATCTTCGTCCTTCGTTATCTGTTTATTAAAATTTTGCACAAGTGCAATCGCTCTTTCTGCGGTGTCGTTTACAATGCGTAATTTTTGGGCCACAATCTTCGAATACTTATAGGATTCATCATTTGGCCAGCAAATGGGGTCTTTTTCCAGAAAATCCATTGGCAATTTCAATATTTGGAAGAAACGCAATGTGCGTGATGTCACAATAGCGCTTACGTTCAACTCAATTTTGTAGATCTTGTGAAAATCGATATTTATGCGACTTGAGTCGTCTCGAGAAGCAATTTTCAGGTTCGAGAGCATTTTCCTTTTTTTCGTCGACTGAAATCGCTTCATCGAAAAACGCCAGCCCAATCACTGCTTCACTGATGTACCACAAATGACCTCTGAACTTGTTGATGGCAATGGTTGCTTTATTATTGCTTTCGTTTCTATATTTAATCAATTGCTTCAGAAAATGTATGTCATTTTGTGGCGCAGGGTGGCATCTGGTGCTTGGAACCAGGCTTTGATGTAACCGCCTTTGATTGCAAAAGTAATTAAGTTCAGACAGTCATTTTCGGTTTTCTCATCGATATCGCACAGGCCATCTTCGGTTGTTGTTCTTCCGACTTGTTCCCGAAGGCTCATAAAATTTGATACCGTGACGAGGTATTCCGCCCAAAAATATTATTGTAAGACTCTAAAATTCGGCATAGTCACCTCTCGGTATTCCTTGTATTTATTCAAAAGGGTTCGCACAGAATTTCTTCTTTCTTGTGTAGGTTTTCCAAATTTCCGCCAAACTTCGGTCACGGCATCGATGGTTTTATTAGCACTCTGTACAATCGATTCTTTCCTTACATTTGTGAAATGAAAGAAATGTTTCAACACGCTCAAAACACTTGGAAGAGATTTATCTGAAATATTATCAATGGTCGAACCAATGAAAAAAATTCCACGTTCTTTACACATAATGAACACGTTTTGACTAATTATAAAGTGACAAATCAATTTTCAACTGACTAATGCACAAGACTTTGTTCGCATAGCCTGTTTTTTAGTATTTTCCACGAAAGCAAACTACTCAAATCTTTTTAGTAGATATACTGTAATAGAAGATTGTAGCCCAAAAATTGCATGTTGTAATCGACCCTGCAGAAAGACCGATCGCTCTTGTGCAAAAATTCAGCAAACTGATAACGAAGAAGGTTTAAAAAATTACTTTATTGGTCGCCAAATGTGAAATACTAACGCTGTTGACCCCGATGTTGACATTTTTTTTTTAAATAAAAGTAATTATGCTTTAAATCGTCTCGAAAATGCACAAAAATCACACAAATCGACCCACTGACACGCCTTCCCATGGTCCAATTGATTTGAAATTTTGGCACAAAAGATTCATGGTATCAAGATATGTTTTCAAGTCTGAGCACCAGAATTTCGACGACTTTTAATTTTCCCATACGATTTTGAACCAGCCTAATGTACATGCATACATTCTTTATTTGTGAAATGCTACACGAACAAGAACTTATGGCTAGTTAAGTTAAATAGAAGTTCCTTTTACTTAAAAAGTTATTTTACTTTTTTATATGCGCATTAAAAAAAAAAATTAAATTAAAATTTAGAACGATGGTGTGAAACCATCGATAGCGCCGATAGTGCTATCGATTGTTTCCGACCAAAAGCATATACTAAGAGATGGGAGTTTTTAATAATACTTTAGCCTTAATTGCTAAAATGAACAGGAGCGACTCCAGGTGGCTTCCTTATTGAACACCTGACGAGTTGATATGGCTTCATCACAACACCCTTTAACCTGATCGCATACTATACGTTCAAAAGATTTGGTAACTTAGCCACGCTCTTACAGTGTGAAACATCATATTTACACCATTTCTCGAAAATGGGGCTTATGTATGTATGATTTTTTTCCAAAATTTAGAAAAATAGCTTTCTCTAATAGAACTATTAAATAAAACACTGAGGGACTGACACAGCACTTAGCCGCAGTTAACTAATACTGTCTCCGGAATACTATTAGGTCCGGAGCTAAAGTCATCATCAACAAATGAAATATATTTTTCTATGATGTTAGGTGAGAAAAATATCGCATTAGCTGAAACTAAAGGGTCCTTATTCATATGCATGTTCAAAGTAATAGATCCCCAAAAATGTTTGGGGTCATGCAGAATATTCAGACTTATTTGATGCAATTATTCAGAATAAGCTAAAGCTGACATATCTTTAAGTTCAAGGAATAATAGCTTGTAAGCAACAAAGTCATTTCGGTCCTAGCTACAAACATATTTGTCCCTCGCCCTCTTACAGCCATTGTGAAGTTTCTTCAAATTCCTTGTGTACCAACGGTACGAGGAGTTATCAGCTCTGTACCTCTGTGAATTTCACCGATAATGCTATAGCCGAAAAAAGTTCACCATAAAAAAATTTAATGTATTCATCGAATGTTTTATTATAAAAATAAATAAGTAAATATGTCGTCTATTTAATTCATTAAATTTTCATTTAACTTTAAAAAGTCAGCTTTCTTAAAATTAAATTCGGAAACCATAATGGAAGAATATGAATTAGTCAAATTTTGGCACTGTTCGCTGTTGTCCGTGGCACAACTTACTTTTTGTAAATTTGGAAGAACTTCGTCAACAAAAAATTGTTTTGTCGAGTTTTTAGACAATTTACCATCATCCGAAGGAGTCCATTTTAGGTCAGGTAAATTAAAATCACCTAGCAACAAAATGCCGTCTTTAATGTCAAGTTCATCAATAATACATCGAAAGACTTTCGTTGACATCTTAGCTACTATTTGGTGGAACATAAGTGTTAAGAGTATGTAATTTGGAGTTATAATGTGCAACTTTAACACGTCAAAGCTCAATATCAGGCGCATAGGCAATTCCGATAATGAACTGGTTAAATGATTTTTAACAGCTATTCAGTCTGTCTCTTCTAAAAACATTGAAACTATGTTTTGTCAAAAAATTCCAAATTGAGAAAAGTTCAAAAAAAAAAAAAAAGATTAGTGGCATTTTATCGTTTTGAAGTCAAGTAGGCGGATGGAAATAATGTTTAGTTTGATGATATAGTACCGCATCATTGTTTATTCGAAACGGCTATTTACCCTCTGCATCACGAAGCAGCAAAACATTTAAAACTACTTTGCTAAAAATTGAAGTGCACCTGTTAACATATCACAGTTTGCTGAAAAAGGAATTAATCCTAAAGTTCCATAATGGTGCTACGTATTCAAGGAACCACACTTTCCTGCAAAAAAAAAAAATTAAAATAGCCCGGACACGTACCGTTTCCTATATTCGGGAGTTTATTACACCGCAAATTAATTTTCGCATCAAAATTTGTACCGGCATGGGAAAATACTACTTTTCCCCTTCAAACCCCGATACCGATGTCTTATTTTTTCCGAAATGTCGTAAATTGAAATTTTGGAGTTATCCTGCTATACCGGATCCTATGTATTCTAACATACATGAGTCTGTATGTAGATCTGTGTAATAAATTTCAATTCACGATATATGCATATACATTAAGGTGGCCCCCGAGTGTATGGGAAAATTTTGATTCAGTGCCATTTTTGATCGATCCCCCTTAAAGTGTGCCAATAGGTGAAAAACGATAAAATGTGAAGTTTCAGATCAATCCGAAGTGACTTAGAGGTCGCTCAAGCCGACCAAAATTTCGAAAATATGATTTTTTTTGCGTTTTGTCCATTTACTCATTTCTAAATTTGTTAAATCATAAAAATGAATTCTAATGCATATTAAATAAAATTATAAAAATCGGTTGACAAATAAAGAAGTTATGGCCATTTATATCATTAAAGAACCGAACATTTTAATTTCTATAAGAATATTTCATATTAATTTATCTTTCAAAATAGGCTTGCACAAGAAAAGCAGGCATTGATATGTACGTTAGATTTAAAAATTTCAGATTTTTGGCGTCTCCTTTCAAGTTCGACTTACAGAGGTTATACTGTATCAATTAATAACATGCTTCATCAGAAAGTGGAACTCATGGTGACACATACGTAGCTACAAATGAATATGTATCTGGAAAATTGATATATTACGAACAGAAATTACTCTAACAGTGCTTGAAGAAAACAATTTAAGAGATATATATATCTTTTATATGTGCTTTTATTATCCATTTTTATGTGAAGGCTTGGTTTAAATGTCCAATAGCATCATTAGCGCCATTCCAAGACTTGTGTCTTATCAAAAAAATTTTATAACTACAAATCATTTGACAAACAAATATCGGAAGCTGCAGTCAAAAAGTTTTCGAACCATTTATGGTACCTGTCAGACGAATGTGTTGCGCTAAGTGTGTTTGATGAAAACGTTAACAATGAAATTAAAAGAGAAATATCTGAAAAGATAATGATTTTTAAAAATAGTTATGATGGAGGAGATGATAAAGATTGCGTCGAGATATTGATATAATAGATAATATGAAGCGTATACCTCTTAAACCAACGGAAATGAAAACATTTTTATATAAAGGGCTTCAGGAATTTGTTACCGTTAACACACATAAATTTTCTAATCGCTTTATAATTTCCACTGATTTTTTAAATGAAGACCTTTCTAATTGGAACGTCAATGAAGCTTATAAAAAAGGAAATAATATAATTCATAATATAAATGTAGTAACTGATGCAGCAGAACGTGGAGTAAAATTAATTGAAGAATATAATAAAATTTTAACCAAAAAAGAACAATAAAAGCAATATTTATTGCAAGTGGTTACTGACTATCGGAAAAACTTCAAATCGCTTACTAAATCAGCCTTGACTTAAATACATATTAGTTTTGTATTATTTTTCGTTTTCAATTTTTTTATTGTAAAAAAAATTTTTCTAAAAAAAAAAATATTGATAGCTATTATCTTTATACTTATATTATAGAAATTAAAATATTTTGTTTTTAACCCTTGTGTCAATACCTACTTTGTAAACCTTTAAGTATACACTTGGATACGCTTGTACCCTAGTACATTTACATGAGGATGGGTCGAATTTTTCAGCAACAATTTTTAAATTCAGAAACTATAGTGAAATTTGAAAATAATTTCAAATGGTAGGTATGTAAAACAAAAGCTAAAATATGTATCAATAATGCTGATATTTTGGATGTTGGCATTTGAAACATTCATATTGATGTCGGCTTCATCAATCCACTTAACTGGCTTTTGGCAATCAAAACAGTTCTGCCGAGTTTTCCATTTGACCTTGTCCTGGTCCCCACACGAGCAGCTCATGTAACACTGTTATCAGAACTTATGAAACGGAAAATATGCCAAAATCGTAGCAAGGACATTGTGGCTCGAGAATTGGTAAAATGTCTGATTGCCATAACTCCTTCGATGATTGAAAACAGCACTGCATAACCTTAGGCACAACCAGTGATGGCATTTTAGGTACATATGTACATTTTCCGGTACATTTGCGTTGAGAAAATTCGTCGTCATTACATTCGGTACACTTGGCCCATTTCAGTACTTTCGGTGCATTTCGAACTGTACCGAACTGTCTATGTGAGTGGCTGACAAACCTATAGTATCGCAATTCAAGCTTTCCGGATATAACTGTTTTAATTTTGAATTTCTCAGCCGTTATTAAAGTTTTTGAAGGTGGCTGAGACAATTTTCACATTCTTACACGTTTAATAAATTTTTCGCACTCAAGTTAATTTTTTTTTCTTAAAAAAGAGTTAAAAATGCTTTAGGGTACAAATGCTATCCAAGTGTAGATCAACGTAATAAATTTATAAAATGCACGCCCACACCTCACTGGATGTAGGTACACACTTCTATATTATTGCATTATATTTAGGATACTCTCGTGGAGGATAACCTAAAATATGAAAATGCTGGGAGCATGAGAAATATAGGAAATTTCTATATCCAAGTGTAGGCACAAGGGTTAATAATATAAATGACCATAACTTCTTTATTTATCATCCGATTTTTATGATTTTTAGCTGGTTGGAAAGGTGATCGATTACATAATATGTCTAAATATTTACTTTTTTATTCAATATTGGTTTAATATACTTCAAGGGTGGGTAAAAGGAAAAAATGAAAAAAAAACATTTTTCGATATTTCGACTGGGTTGAGCGACCTCTAAATCACTTCGGATTAATCTAAAACTTCACATTTTATCGTTTTTCATCTAGTCGCACATTTTTAGGGGGATCGATTTAAGAAAACGACACTTTTGAAAATAAGGGCCACCTTAATATACATATGTACGTTTTATACTACAGGGTGGTCAAAAAGTTTCTGTACACCATTTAAGTGTCTGAAAAATGTAAACGCATTAAGATTTTTTTAAAATATATTTGTTTAATGTATGTATTTCAAGAAAAACTTGTTTTTTTGTCTTGATATTTATTTTATGACTAATATGCACTATAAACGATTTTTTAAATAAAAATATCAAATTATCTTATTTGTCCTTAGAATTGAGTTTAGCTGAACGCAAAGAGACCCTTGGTAATATCTAACCATCGGTTTTATGAACAAGGTCAACATTAATTAAATACTGTAATCGAGAGTGTACTGTATACAGATATTATCTACCCTTACATTAGGATTAAGTATGGCAGAAAATTAGAAAATGACACCGTTATTTTAAAAGAAGCATTTGTTTGCGTATTACCGATTTCCCTGCAGGAAATGAAGACTTCGGCAGGAATAATATGACTTTGACGTATAAAATCTTTAACATTGTCAGTCATAGTATTGGATTGTTAACATGATATAAAAATTGATTTTAACCTAGGCAATGCTTGCAAGGAGACAGGTGTCACAAAACCACAGCAGTACCTGTGGGAGTGGCACCTCCTAAGCCATCAAATACATTTAATTTTAATTTAGTAGTACCAGGAGACCAACCCTAGTTCGGTTTTTCTTTTTGAGGCTCAGAAAGTCGAAAAAATATGCAATATTTTAAAAAAGTGAAATGAGGTTAAATTACATATGTCGAAAAATATGGAAAATATTTAAAAAGATGAAAGATCTTGATAAAATATGGAAAATGTGGTAACACGGCAAAAGAGATTAAGAAAGCTGAAAAATGTTCGAAAAATATTCGGAAAATATGATAGAGATTGAACAAACTTCAAAAAAATTTTGAAACAGGTAAAAGGCTGAAAGAGTCAAAAAACATGGAAAATGTTGAAAAACTCGAATAAAGTTGAATGAGGTTGAAAATGTCGAAATATATTGAAAGAGGTTGAAAAAGTCGATAAAATATCGAAAATGTTGAAAAAAAAAATGAGAGCGTTGAAACAGACTGATAACGTCGATAATGTGAAAAGTGTTGAAAATTTTGAAGGAGACTGAAGAACTCAAAAAAAATTTAAAATTTTGAAAAAGTGGAAAATCTCAAAAAAGTTTGAAGTTTGAAAAATTCGAAAAAAGTCGAATGAGGTTGAAAAAGTCGAAAAAATATGGAAAATATTGAAGAAAATTGAAAGAGGTTGAAAAATTTTGAAACAGTTGAAAGAGGTTGAAAAACTCGAAAAAAGTTGAATGAGGTGAAAAAGTCGAAGAAATATGGAAATTGTTGAGAAATGTTGAAAGAGTGAAAAGGGTGAAAAATTCCAAAAAAAATATGGAAAATGTTGAAAAAAGTTGAAAGAGGTTGAAAAATGTTGAAACAGTTGAAAGAGGTTGAAAAACTTGAAAAAATTTGAAAGAGGTTGAAAAAGTCGAATAAATATGGAAAATGTTGAAAGAGATTGAATAACTCGGAAAATGTTGAATACGGTTGAAAATTCGAAAAAATATGGAAAATGTTGAGAATAGTTGAAAAAGTTTGAATAACTCGAAAAAAGTTGAATAAGGTTGAAGAAACCGAAAAACTATGGAAAATGTTGAAAAAAGTTAAAAGACGTTGAAAAAGTTGAAAGAGTTTGAATAACTCGGAAAAAGTTGAATAAGGTTGAAAAATTCGAAAAAAATGGCAAATGTTGAAAAAAGTTGAAAGAGATAGAAAAATGTTGAAACAGTTGAAAGAGGTTGAAAAACTTGAAAAAATTTGAAAGAGATTGAAAAATCCGAAAAAATATGGAAAATGTTGAAAGAGATTGAATAACTCGAAAAACGTTGAATAAGGTTGAAATATTCGAAAAAATATGGAAAATGTTGAAAATAGTTGAAAGAGGTTGAATATCTCGAAAAAAGTTGAAAGAGGTTGAATAACTCGAAAAAAGTTGAAGGAGGTTGAAAAACTCGAAAAATTATGGAAAATGTTGAGAAAAGTTGAAAGAGGCTGAAAAGTTTTGAAATATGTAGTTGTAAGAGTTTGTTTAACTCGGAAAAAGTTGAATTCGTTTCGAATTCGTAACGGACTTCAAATATGAATTCGTTTCGAATTCGTTTTTTGCAAATAAAACGGATCAAATGAGAGAAAGATATCATTCGCCTTTGACATATATTATAAGTTATAATTTATAACATATAACAGGTAGCCTAGTAGGTAGCGCGCGTGATTTCGTTTTATGAATAAAAAACGAATTCGAAACGAATTCGAAATGAATTCGTATTTGAAGTCCGTTTTGAATTCGAAAGAAATTCGTTAATGCGGACGATCCTTCCGTTTTTTCAAGAGGAATTTCATACGAAAACGAGTTCGAAACGAATTCGTAACGGAATCCGGAACGGATTGTTAATTTCAGTGTTAAAAAAAATATTATTTTTTTCGACTTTTTAAACATTTCTAATTCGATTAAGACACAAAAATTTTTTTTTTGAAAATTTTTTCGGGAAAATAGAAAAATTTTCCAAAATTTTTAAGTTTTTCCAAAAAATTTGATCTGTTTTATGAACAAAAAACGAATTCGAAACGGATTCGTTTTATGAACAAAAAACGAATTCGAAACGGATTCGCATTTGAAGTCCGTTACGAATTGGAAACGAATGTCAGTTACTATAAGCTATGAAACTTAATGGATTTCGATGGGATTGTATTGGTGGGCGTGGCACCTCCCGAACATGCAAAAAATGTTAAGTGTTATATTTAGTGTGTTATGGGAGTAATCTTTTAAGTGATCCTATTAAAATTTGGTATAGAGATGTTGGCTACTATAACCTTTTAAGTTAAATGAATTTTGATAGAATTAGATCAGTAGCCGTGGCACCTTCCATACATGCAAAGAACGTTAATAGTTATATTTAGTGCGCTGTAAGAGTAATTTCATTAAAATTTGGTGTAAAGGTCTCGGTTACTTTAAGCTTTGAAATTAAATAAAAATCGACGAGATTGTATTAGTGGGTGTGGCGCCTCCCATATAAGCAAAAATGTTAAATGCCATATTTAGTGTGCAATTGGAATAATATTTTTTAAATTTAGTGTAGAGGTGTCGGTCACTATAAGATCTAAAATTATATGAATTTTGACGGGATTTTATTAGTGGGCGTGGCACCTCCCATACAAGCTTAAAACATTTTATGTTACATTTAGTATACTATATTAGGATCCTAATAAAATTTGGTTTCAATATATTCAGCCTCATTCTACTCAGTTCGAGTTTTTCAACCTTTTTCAACTGCATCATTATTTTTCAACCTCAATCAACTTTTCTAAACATTTTCCAAATTTTTTCGATTTTACAACCTCATTCATCTTTTTCGAGTTTTTCAACCTCCTTCAACTTTTTTCGAGTTATTCAACCTCTCTCAACTGTTTCAACAGTTTTCAACATTTTCCATATTCTTTCGAATTTTTCAACATTATTCAACTTTTTCCGAGTTAAACAAACTCTTTCAACTGTTTCAAAACTTTTCAGCCTCTTTCAACTTTTCTCAACATTTTCCATAATTTTTCGAGTTTTTCAACCTCCTTCAACTTTTTTCGAGTTATTCAACCTCTTTCAACTTTTTTCGAGATATTCAACCTCTTTCAACTATTTTCAACATTTTCCATATTTTTTCGAATATTTCAACCTTATTCAACGTTTTTCGAGTTATTCAATCTCTTTCTTTTTTCGGATTTTTCAATCTCTTTCAAATTTTTTCAAGTTTTTCAACCTCTTTCAACTTTTTCAACATTTTTTTATCTCTTTCAACTTTTTTCAACATTTGCCATTTTTTTCGAGTTTTTCAACCTTATTCAACTTTTTCCGAGTTATTCAAACTCTTTCAACTTTTTCAACGTCTTTTAACTTTTTTCAACATTTTCCATAGTTTTTCGGTTTCTTCAACCTTATTCAACTTTTTTCGAGTTATTCAAACTTTTTCAACTATTCTCAACATTTTCCATATTTTTTCGAATTTTTCATCCGTATTCAACTTTTTCCGAGTTATTCAATCTCTTTCAACATTTTCCATACTTATTCGACTTTTTCAACCTCTTTCAAATTTTTTCAAGTTTTTCAACCTCTTTCAACTGTTTCAACATTTTTCAACCTCTTTCAACTTTTTTCAACATTTTCCATATTTTTTTTGGAATTTTTCACCCTTTTCAACGTTTTTCGAGTTATTCAACCTCTTTCAACATTTCTCAACAATTTCCATATTTCTTCGACTTTTTCACCTCATTCAACTTTTTTCGAGTTTTTCAACCTCTTTCAACTGTTTCAAAATTTTTCAACCTCTTTCAATTTTCTTCAATATTTTCCATATTTTTTCGACTTTTTCAACCTCATTCGACTTTTTTCGAATTTTTCAAACTTCAAACTTTTTTGAGATTTTCAACTTTTTTCAAAATTTTCAATTTTTTTTTGAGTTCTTCAGTCTCCTTCAAAATTTTCAACACTTTTCACATTATCGACGTTATCAGTCTGTTTCAACGCTCTCATTTTTTTTTTCAACATTTTCGATATTTTATCGACTTTTTCAACCTCTTTCAATATATTTCGACATTTTCAACCTCATTCAACTTTATTCGAGTTTTTCAACATTTTCCATGTTTTTTGACTCTTTCAGCCTTTTACCTGTTTCAAAATTTTTTTGAAGTTTGTTCAATCTCTATCATATTTTCCGAATATTTTTCGAACATTTTTCAGCTTTCTTAATCTCTTTTGCCGTGTTACCACATTTTCCATATTTTATCAAGATCTTTCATCTTTTTAAATATTTTCCATATTTTTCGACATATGTAATTTAACCTCATTTCACTTTTTTAAAATATTGCATATTTTTTCGACTTTCTGAGCCTCAAAAAGAAAAACCGAACTAGGGTTGGTCTCCTGGTACTACTAAATTAAAATTAAATGTATTTGATGGCTTAGGAGGTGCCACTCCCACAGGTACTGCTGTGGTTTTGTGACACCTGTCTCCTTGCAAGCATTGCCTAGGTTAAAATCAATTTTTATATCATGTTAACAATCCAATACTATGACTGACAATGTTAAAGATTTTATACGTCAAAGTCATATTATTCCTGCCGAAGCCTTCATTTCCTGCAGGGAAATCGGTAATACGCAAACAAATGCTTCTTTTAAAATAACGGTGTCATTTTCTAATTTTCTGCCATACCTAATCCTAATGTAAGGGTAGATAATATCTGTATACAGTACACTCTCGATTACAGTATTTAATTAATGTTGACCTTGTTCATAAAACCGATGGTTAGATATTACCAAGGGTCTCTTTGCGTTCAGCTAAACTCAATTCTAAGGACAAATAAGATAATTTGATATTTTTATTTAAAAAATCGTTTATAGTGCATATTAGTCATAAAATAAATATCAAGACAAAAAAACAAGTTTTTCTTGAAATACATACATTAAACAAATATATTTTAAAAAAATCTTAATGCGTTTACATTTTTCAGACACTTAAATGGTGTACAGAAACTTTTTGACCACCCTGTAGTATAAAACGTACATATGTATATTAAGGTGGCCCTTATTTTCAAAAGTGTCGTTTTCTTAAATCGATCCCCCTAAAAATGTGCGACTAGATGAAAAACGATAAAATGTGAAGTTTTAGATTAATCCGAAGTGATTTAGAGGTCGCTCAACCCAGTCGAAATATCGAAAAATGTTTTTTTTCATTTTTTCCTTTTACCCACCCTTGAAGTATATTAAACCAATATTGAATAAAAAAGTAAATATTTAGACATATTATGTAATCGATTACCTTTTTAACCAGCTAAAAATCATAAAAATCGGATGATAAATAAAGAAGTTATGGTCATTTATATTATTAACCCTTGTGTCTACACTTGGATATAGAAATTTCCTTTATTTCTCATGCTCCCAGCATTTTCATATTTTAGGTTATCCTCCACGAGAGTATCCTAAATATAATGCAATAATATAGAAGTGTGTACCTACATCCAGTGAGGTGTGGGCGTGCATTTTATAAATTTATTACGTTGATCTACACTTGGATAGCATTTTTAACTCTTTTCTAAGAAAAAAAAATTAACTTGAGTGCGAAAAGTTTATTAAAGGTGTAAGAATGTGAAAATTGTCTCAGCCACCTTCAAATACTTTAATAACGACTGAGAAATTCAAAATTAAAACAGTCATATCCGGAAAGCTTGAATTGCGATACTATAGGTTTGTCAGCCACTCACATAGACATAATTTGATGGTTATATCGGATTGCTAGTTGTGGCTAATTATGACATTTGGGTTTTGTGGAAATGTACTGTATGGAGAGTTGAAATGTAGTTTTTAGATGCCGAATGTACTTTTTTCGCCATGAAAATGAAAAAACTCTTTACAATTACAAAAATGCAACAAAATTTCAACTTTTTTGCAAAAAAAAAAAATGTTTAGCAAAGTTTACTTCAGGCATCATTCGCGATAAGTTCACTAAAAATATTATTACAATTTTTAGAAATTGATGAAATGCACCGAATGTACTGAAAATGGGCCAAGTGTACCGAATGTAATGACGACGAATTTTCACGACGGAAATGTACCGAAAAAAGTACAAGTGTACCTAAAATGCCATCACTGGTTGTGGCTAGGGTTATGCAGTGCAGTTTTCAATCACCGAAGGAGTTATGGCAATCAGACATTTTACCAATTCTCGAGCCACAATGTCCTTGCTACGATTTTGGCATATTTTCCGTTTCATAAGTTCTGATAACAGTGTTACATGAGCTGCTCGTGTGGGGACCAAGACAAGGTCAAATCAAAAAAAATATTATTTTTTTTCGACTTTTTAAGCATTTCTAATTCGATTAAGACACAAAATTTTATTTTGAAAATTTTTCCGGGAAATTTGATCTGTTTTATGAACAAAAAACGAAATCGAAACGAATTCGTATTTGAAGTCCGCTTAGAATTCGAAACGAATTCTATTTGCAAATAAAACGGATCAAATGAGAGAATGATATCATTCGCCTTTGACATAAATTATAACATATAAAGGTAGCCTAGTAAGTAGCGCGCGTGACTATGAATCGCTGGGACATGGGTTCGAGCCTAATTTGGAAATTTGTAAATCGTAAGTAAAATTTAATTTGATAATAAAATAAAATTATATGCAATTAAGGCTTACAATTTGCATATTAAATAATTTGATAATTAAATAAAATTATTTTTATGGATCTGTTTTATGAACAAAAAACGAATTCGTATTTGAAGTCCGTTACGAATTCGAAACAAATTCGTCAATGCGGGCTATCCTTCCGTTTTTTCGAGAGGAATTTCATACGAAAACGAGTTTGAGACGAATTCGTAACGGAATCCGTTTCGGATAAATAGTTCGAATTCGAAACGAATTCGTTTGGCACAGTGGGTATAAGCTTTAAAATTTAATTGAAGTTCGACCGAACTGCATCAGTGGGCATGGCACCTCCCTATTGACAAAAAGTAATAAACGTTATTTTATGTGCAGCGATTGTTATGAAATTTAGTGTGTGTGATTTATTTATTTTAAGGTATATCTGAATCAAAAGCAGGCGAAACAGAACCAGAGGGCATGGTACCTCATATACAAGTAAAAGAGCTTGAATGATATATATAGCAAATAAATTGAGTATACTAAAATTTGCTGGAAGAATGTTGTTTATAAAAAGTTATTTTTGGATCAAAATCGAGCTGTATTGTACCAGTGGGTGTTTCACCGGCCTACATTTTAAGACTAATTACCACCTATCTCGCAAATTATGCAAGCTGCTGTGATAAGATTTGGTTTGGCCGATCACGGTCATAGATTATTGAACCAAAAGCAGTCAGAGTTAGAAGTGACCGTCGCAATTTTCCTATTCTTTTAACAGTTCTTGAATTTATCGATTTTTCTCTCTCTGTCGACATTTTCCAACGGTTTTCACATTTTTTAAACTTTTTTAGCATATGCATACCATTTTTTGACTTCTTGAACTTTTTTTATACCCTACATCGAGGGTATATTCACTTTGTCCTTCCGTTTGTATCACATAGAAGGGGGCGTACCAGGTATGGAAAATTACATATATTCTTGATCAGCGTCACCACCTGAGTTGATTTAGCGATGTCCGTCTGTCTGTCTGTTGAAATCAGGTTTACGGAAAAACTAAGAAAGCTACTTGAATAAAACTTTCACACACAGGTCACACCTACTTGCAGCCATCTTGCTATTGAAAATGGGCGAAATCGGTTCACGGAACACGCCTACCGCCCATACTCAATGTGTATTTGTCCAAGCCCATTTTGAAAAAAGTTGCAGCGATTTTGATGAAACTTGGTGATTTGGTGTACATGTGTACCAAATATGGATTAGGCTAGGTTTCAAGTTTCCAAAGGTTTGTACAGGGGCGTGGCACAGCCCAAAATTTTATCCTTTATACTGCCATATCTTGTAAACCGTTCTAGATATTGCGATGAAATTTGGTAAACAGACACATATCAAATATATCTTGAATTGTGAAAAAAGTGGGCGGAATCGTAAAAGTGGGCGTGGCACTTTTCAACATTAAAAAACTTCGATTTCGTATATCTTAAAACTGGCTCAAACGATTTTCATAAAAGTTTTGGAGATGATGCCGCTGAAAGCTGTCATGAATACAAGCTCAGCCACTTTACTGAAAAAACTCGTTGAAGGGCGTGGCACAGTCCACAATATTTATAAACGTTATATTGAGAGAACTAACAGCGTAATCGTTTTGAAATTTAATGAGGTATATATACCTGCAAGAGGGTATGTTTTTGCAAAAATTTGGCGCAATGGAGCATGTGGGCGTGGCATCTCCCATACAAGCTGTTATACACTGTTATAGATAGTGTGCTCTGAAAGTAATCTTCATAAAATTTGGCTTAGTGGGCGTGGCACTTCCTATATTACCATAAAGTTGCAATCGCTATATTGATTGAACTATTGCAATAATTGGTATGAAATTTAATTTAGGTGGCTTACTTGCTAAGAGGTATACCTGTAGGGACCCAGACATAAGTCATCCAATACTTACACTTGACAAAAATACACCTTATTCTTTAAATTAAAATTTTGTTTTCATTTAATAAAGATTTATTTTTTGTATCAAGAAATGAAAAAATAAATTAAATTAAGATTTCAAATTTCAAAAAGTAAAATCGTAATTTTCTGTAAAAAATAAATAGTTTAACAAAATATAAATACTTTTAATTTAAATTATTGATCAATCCACGGATTCCACATTGGCGATCCTGCCAGGAGCAACAATCGCTTATAACAAAACGCAGCTCTCTCTTAAGCAATTTTGTGTCACACTTCCCTGTGCCATCAGCCAGCGCAAGCGAGTGCCAAAAAAAGCCGAATTGAAATCACGCTTCGCACAAATGACATTTACCACAAAATGTAGCAGTACCAGTGGTGGCTACACACTCGGCAACAAATAAAGCAATGCAATGCTTAATAAAACCATAAGTTAACCACATTCACCTTATGGGTTTAACTCTACAACACCAAAATTTAAGTTGGGATTCCAACACTAATAAAATGCAAAATTCATCAGCAACACTCCATGTAAAATCATCATACCAATTGTTTTACCAACAACTTTACAAATCATCCTGTCAACAACAATAGAAACAATAATATCATCAATACTTCTTGCAACAACTCTAGCAACAGCAATATTAACAGCCACAGATTTTCTGAATGAAATCGACGCTGAACATCGTCAAAAAATTTTAAAATTCAAATCATTACAAAATGAACAAAATAATACACCCCACGCCAAAAATACAATCAACAACAATAACACCAAAATCTTCTCACATTAACACACAGTCAAATTAATTTACGCTTTCATTAAAAAAAAAAAAAAAAAAAATTACAAACACTATTTAAAACAACACCACAAAAATTAATCTAACACTAGTCTCTACATTACTCCATACACACATATACATAGACACAATACTTTGATAATAATTACAGTAAGATAAAACTGTAACTGTAATAATATAATCAAAGTATTAATGACTTAACTATAAGTAAACCGCCATTGCGTGTCATAAAGTCAAACACAACAACACACACTTTTTTTTTAGAAGGGGGAGTAGTGTAGGGACCCAGACACAAGTCATCCAATACTTACACTTGACAAAAATACACCTTATTCTTTAAATTAAAATTTTGTTTTCATTTAATAAAAATTTATTTTTTGTATCAAAAAATGAAAAAATAAATAGTTTAACAAAATATAAATACTTTTAATTTAAATTATTGATCAATCCACGGATTCCACATACCTGAATCGAAAGTGGGCGAAAAAACACGAGTGGGCGTGGCACTCCCCATACAAGTAAAATACTTTAACCCATATCGTACCTTTTATTCGTTAACAAATCACGAAAATTGCTGATGTTTGGAAACTTTTTTCATTATAATATAACAAAAAATTCGAAGGTTTATATTTTTTATATTAAAGTTTAATGCATTGGCTTTTCTTTAAAAATTTCCCTTTTTCTGCCACGCCCACTTTTTAGGATAAAGTGGGAGTTTAAAAACAAACAATTCTTTTGGATACTTTTTTGAAAATTAATTAAAAATATTAAAATTTATCAAATGTGGAAAAACCTATACAGAATAGATTCAAAAGGACTAATGTTATCCTCCACAATAAAAATTATATATCCAGATTGTTAAGGTGAGCTATATATAGCACTCAATTATGGTGATGCGTATACGAATCAATGGCCACTTCCCAAAGTAACTATTTGAAAATTTTTGTTTTTGAAGATGTCAAATTATTTGAGCATATATCGCAAACTATACAACCTATTGGGCTAAGATTTGGTATGTAGATGTCAATAACGAATATAATATAGTAACCCAAAACTAGGCGGAATTGTAGAAATGGGCGTGGCACATTTAAATTTCTTAGTTTTTATTCGATTTTGTCAATATTTTCCATATTATTTTGACTTTATCAATTTTTTAACTTTTTCCAATATATCCCATATGTATTCGTTTGACTTTTTCAACCTCTTTCATTTTTCCTCATTATTTTCTTTGTTTTTAAGGCTTTTTCAGCGTTTTTGAATTGTCTTATCATTTCTTAACCTCTTTCAACTTTTTTTGGACATTTTCATATTATTTCAACATTTTTAAGCATTTTTCATATTTTTTCGACATTTTGAACTTTCAACTTTCTTCAATGGTTTCCATATTTTATCGACTTTTTCAGTCTTTTACAACTGTTTCAACATTTTTCATCCCCTAAACCTTTTTTACATTTCACATTTTTTTCGACTTATTCAACCTCTTCAACCTCTTTAATGTCTTTTAACATTTATTTAAAAGGGAATTTCAGTGCAGTGTAGAGTATGTGAGCTTCGGCCTGGTTGAAGATAACACCTTAACTTGTTTTTTCTTAACTTAAATTTCAACACAGCTTTTTCAACCTCTTTCAACTTTTTGCAACATTTTCCATATTTTATCGACTCTTCAGCCATTTTCAACTGCATCAACCTTTTCCACCTTTTTTTAACATTCTAGTAGTACTGGAAGCTGTTCTCTCAAGAAATGCAAATATTCAGCGCCGTCTAAGGTTGCTGGCAACTCAAAGGGACCTATTATCTTCCCATTTAAAATCCCAGCCCAGTAATTAATTTTAAACTGGTATTGTAAGTGGTCCTCTCTCATGGGGTGGGGGTTTTCCAAGAACCAGCCATGTAAATTGTGTAAGTTTAAGAATCCATCTCGTCGGCATGACGACTCATCGCTCCACAATATTTGATTAAAAAATTTGGGTTTCGATTTAATCTGTCCAACATTTGGATGCAAAAGGTTACTCTTACAGCGTAGTCTCTAGGCTGCAGCGATTGAACCAGCGTCACATGGTATGGATGAAATTGGTACTTTTGTAAAGTTCTATGGACAGTTGATTTTCCAATACCAGTGCGTCTTTGAATAACTCGTGTAGAAACTGATGGATCTCTTTCAATTTCAACTAGCACGATGTTATCATACTCATATTGTGGTCTTCCTTCACTGGCACTGCCAACACCAGTACCAGGAGGTCTTCCTTCAGAATACGCTCTATGACTCTGATAAAAATGCGGTAATCTGGATGTCGTGCGTTCGGGAATCTTTCTCTGTAAAGTGCAGCGGCTGCATTTGTGTGTAGTGTCCTCGATTCATCGTTTTAACTTTTCGCTTAAAAACATCACTTTTGAATAATGTAATCTATGATTTTGAAATCACTTTTATACTGGATTAGGTAAACCATAGCGAAAGAATGCATACAATAAGCTTAGGTAATCCACAGAAAAGTAATATATTTATACCTAAGACATTTCGAAATCATAAATAAAATTTTTTTAACACTTTACAAAATTTTAAGGCGGGTGCCACATTCTGTGCCCATAGTACATGTCGATTATGAAATGAGGTGGTGCACGAGATCATAAAATTATATTACTGAATTACGATTAGGGTAGCTCTTGCTGTAAAAACGACATAATTCCGAGTTCGCATACATTATTTCGTAATAAAATTCGAAATTGACCTGATTTTGTTTGAAATTTAAGTTCCATACAAAAAGCCTTTTTGCCACTAAAATTGCAATACCTTTGCAACCATAAAAGCTATCGCTTATGTTTTTAACATTTTAGAATCTGTATTGAACAGGCAATTTTTTAACAAGTTGGCCACCTAGGTTGTCATACTTTTTTTTTTACACCACACCAGCTTAAAGTTTGAAAAAAATATGTAGCAAGTCGAAAGTTTTAAGTTCAACATCTATTTTTTAAAGAACCACTGTAAATATGGCTTAATTTTAAATCATAAATGATAGCATAACTATAGGTATTATAAATGATTTAAAAATATGATGCAAAAAAAAAAATGGACCAAAAATATTTTCATTTGTGGCTGTGGTACCAAATCGACTGACAAAGGTCGCATTTTTTCGTAAATATGAAAAAGTTCGATTTTCTCGAAAACAATGCGATTTTTACTAGACATGATTTCACTTTTTCTGACCCGCCTTGAGGTCGCCCATCTGCTGCTAGAAGGTTATCCACTATTTATAGGATATCCTGTATATAGTATAGTATGTTAACCCTGCACCCGTCCATGGTAAAAATATACGTGGACCGTCTATGGAGTAAAATTGTACCCCTGTATATTTATATGGCAAAAGTCTGAATAAAAATGCAAATTAAATGAATTCATTCCTTTACTTATAAAAAAAAGTTGAAAAAGAGAGATAAAATTAAAATTTTGTCAGCGACAATGGCGAACGAAAACGTACTCTCTTCGCTGCTGGTCCGACTCTGGATGTCGTTGGTCGATTGTCGTCATCGCTGTCGTCATCATCAGATGGGCCAATGAATTGGTTCAGGTAGCACCTTTCTCACGCGTTGATATAATGCTTTGGGCAGTTGGGCACTAAGCACAGGTCGCATACTGAGAGGGTTTTTACGTCAACTTTACCGGGGCGGACGCTTTTACAAGCCACGCATCGTTGCAGCTTTTTCTGAGAAAAAAAATGAAAAGGGATCAAGAAAATAGAATTACATGAACTAGATACATGAAAGAAAATGATCTTCGATTATTACCTGTTTATCAGCACAAGTAATTATCGAAGAAGGATTCGGCGGCTTGAAGCTGATTAAATTCATCGCTGTCAAAATAAATTTTTCCATTGGAGGCTTGCAACGATCGTTAAGATGTGGTTTCATAAGCTCCAAGGCCAGCTCCTTCAAAAACACTTTGCGTTTGTCGGAAGGTCACGGGTGCCACGATGGATGCCACAGTTCGAACAACCGTATAGTAACTAATCATTTAGTCGAACGTATTTTGGCATTGACCACCAAACTGTACGGTCTCCGCGAACTTTACCCAAATATCGTTGCCCACTATTCGCACCAATTGCTTGTATAGATTCTTCTGGCAGCTCACTAATGAAATTCTTCAAATCGTTGACATCAAGAGCAGCCATGTCTGGGAACGGCGGATCATTCACTTACGGGCCCTCATGTCAGATGTATCATCATCAGAATCAGAATCATCGGCTTCCCAATCGACATTATTATCATCGCTTCGGTTGCTGGATCCATCAATATCGCTCAGCAGGTCTTTCAATTCCTCTTGTTCCGCTGTATTCAACGCACAAATAGCACTTTTATTTACTGGAAAAATAGTTCTTTCACTCATTTCGATAACATGTATGCACAACGAAAATCGTACAGAAACTGTTGAATACAAAGCGAAGGGTGCCATATTCAAAAAAATAACGGTACTCTTAGCACGATCTCGCAAGAAAAAAATAATGGTACTCATTCATTTTGTACGGCAAAATTGAACGACCCAAAGTCGTTTGGCGAACATTCGATTATTTTGCTCAGTCGAAGCTAAATATTTATGAAATTCACTCGCTACATATCTATCACATACAGAAAAAATTAAAAAAACAGAAAAGCATTGATTCTGTGTCATATGAAGCTTTTTGGATGTGTTTTATTATCTGCTTTGAAAGTGGCTTGGGGTACAAATGTACCCCGAGGACGGATACCCTGTCTTTTGTTCAAATTTAACTTTACTCAACTTCTGCTTAAACCAGACTCCTGTTTCTTTATTATGATTTGCTTTAGTTTTCTTAAAATTAAAAAAAAAATTGCTTAATTAAAACAATGCACCACTATACAAAAATATGCAGCGATATATGATATTACAAAATAATAAAATAAAATAGAACTACCGCTGTTCCCATAAGGAGAAGTAAGGAAAAATAAAATAAGCTGATGTGACATCGTTATGTTGACTGAAGTGGCTGATTTAGGATTTTATTCAAGGGGAGGAGAGCTGATTTTTAAATGAATTTTTCAACGAGCAATATTTATATTTTTTGACAGATCACTACAATCTAATCAGTAGTCCATTCAAGGGTTTCAAGACGACGAGGTTTCTTCTGGTAAAATAATTCCACAATTTCAGCTGAGCTGATATCGATTTTTTATGAAGAGAGCCAAACCATTCAAGCGATCTTCTGTCATTGTAGACTAGACATGTTCAAAAAAAGTCATGGTCTAGAATACTTCAAGAGCACTCAATTTTCGAAAACTTATTTATATTCGAGTATTTCCTCATTTCAAATTTTCATTTTTTGGAATTTGGCCAAAAAAATTATGAAAATTTGATTTTTTTCTTCTTTATAATATTTTTTTTTTCGATTTCGAAGGAAGTATCGAAAAAAAATTTACCGCTATTTATTAAGCCATACATAAGGAGAAAAACTGTGGTCTCTCCGCGAGTAGAGCTTTGGTGTTTCTTGTGTCACAGCTTAAATCCTTTGTTGTTTTCACTGCATTCACCTGAATGAAATTGTCAATGGCACTCAAGGACGGACTGGGATACCAAAGAGGCCCGGGAAAAACGGAACTTGCGGCCCTCAAACCTCTAAAAAAAATTTGAAAGTTGAAATGATAAACCTTATCGCCCCACGCATAACTACACCTTAAAACAATAAAACTTTGAGTCTTAAATCTAATTACACCACACCCAGCGATATGCAATAAAAAAATGTTAATAATCAAATTCAAATAGTTCTTAAATATCAAATAAGAATGAACTTAATGATGCTGGAAAACAGCATAGGGTATGTGTTTTGGAACAAGTGAACCAGTGCTGTCGTTTCGAAAAAAATTTAAGTGCTAAATTTAATATTTTTGGGTAGTACTTTGTGAAAATGGGTAGTACTACTATAATATACGTGTACTTACACCTACTCTTATGATTAAAAGAAATTATTAATAAAAGTACTATGTTAACTTTGAATTTGTTGAAATTCATTTATTGTAGTCTGTATGTACATTAGAAATGTTCAAGCAAATGGAATATTCTAGAATACTTCAAGAACTCTCGATTTTCGAAAATTTATTCATATTCAAATACATTTTCATTTAAAAAAAAAATAGTCCTAGGGTTGCTACCAGAGCTGCAAAATTTTAATTTTTCGGAATTTGACCAAAAAAATGAAGAAAATTTGAGTTTTTTTTTATTTATATTTTTTATTTAATTTTTTTTCGATTTTCCTTATGTGCATATAAGGAAATATCTACAAAAGTAGACCAATAGGGACAGCAAACAACGCCATATTTTTTCCCGCTCTTTTGACATTTTTCTTCAGTAAGGTTTGCCATTTCATCATGAAAAGATATACGATCCAACAACGAGTCAAAATTATTAAAATTAACTACCGAAATTCGGAGTCAGTGACCTCAACTTTAAGAGCGCTACGTCCAATTTATGGTCGTCATAATTGTCCTGTCAGATAAACAATTGAGCGTCTAATGGACAAATTTGAATCCAGAGGCACCGTACAAATTGTTCCCGTGCCAGTGAGACAAAGAAGTGCCCGTAGTGTCGAGAATATTGCTGCCGCTAGCGCTTCAATTGAGGAAAACCGTCGAAAATTTGGTTTTGAGTCTGAACTTCTGCAGGCGTGCCCGTGGTGGCCATGCAAAAGAAATTGAGTTCTATACATAATGGCATCAAATGTTTTTTTACAAGAATAAATAATTTTATTAATATCCCAAACCGTTTTTGTTTTATTTAAAAAAACTTTTGTAGCGCTCTTATTGAAAAACCCTTTAGTATATATACTTTGCGTATCTATATTAGTCGGTACAAATTGTGGGTAGCACAAATTGAGGGTTGGGTAGTACAGTAGTACGCGTGGCTAAAGGGTATTACAAAAGTACTATTGTAGTACATATAAGCGACAGCACTGAAGTTAATTAAAGTCATACAAAATTATTAACTATTTATTTATTTTATTATTTTTAACACAATAACAATTTTTGGAAGACTGAACTTTTTTCTACAATGCTGTTTATTATCACTTCCAGCGAAATACTTTGTAAAATATCTTTTTCACTTGACATAAGCATAAATGCTTCTAGTCTGTCTTGTGTCAAAGCACTTCTTAAGCGATTTTTGATAAATTTTAAAATACTGAATGACCTTTTACAAACTACTTGGGCAAATGATAAAGTTAGCATATACTTATATGCTATACCAATGAGGGAAAACGTTCCCGTCAATAAATTATACCTGTTTAATAGTCGGTAACAACAAATTGCGCAATTTTTACATGAAACGTGCTTTCTCCAAATTCTTTCACTGAATCTTCACCACCCTCATTATCTACGTCGAATACGTGAAATTTTACATGTATTGCTATATCTGTACTTCTTATAATCTTTGTTTTTAGACTCTTGGCCTTCTTCTGATAATTCTCCTATTGGTACGGATTGATAATTGATAATTTGTCCACTATGAGCCAAGACCTTATGGACAGAGGGTGTCAGTAATTTTTAGCTGTATTTATGTTCTAATATGAAAAAGTGCCAAACCAAGCGTTTTGGAGGTGGGGCAAAGCCCATATTATATGGACAGAAGTTTTCTAGGTACTCTTTACATATGCATCTATTTGCGTCAAATAGTTTTGGAAATAGGAAGAATAAATTTAGAAAGGGGCGTGGTAACGTCCATATTTACAATTTTTAATTTATAGAGTGATGTCTATATTCGCTAAAAACATTCTATCAAATTCAGTTTAACAATTTCCAAGTCAAAATATCATAGACTGAAAATCGTCATCACACAACAAATTCAGTTTTATGCATATTATGCCACATAAGTAGCTATAACTTCTAAGTGGGCAAATATATGCAGGTAAGACCCATATGATTTTTGTTGGCAGATATGTCAACTATAATTTCCCATTCACCAATCCTTGATTGACATTGACCTTTTTTAAAAAATTCATAAAAATTACTAACTAAATTTTTTTTTCTACATCTTGTAGAAATTATTTATTTTAAAATACCATGAATTCAGAGAGCATACTTCAAATTCCCATGTTTTTTCAAACTTTTGAAATTTTCCATTTTTAATATTGCGAAAAATGTAAAAAAATGCTATTTTAATGAACGATAAAAAGTTATCCAACTTTGAGCACCCATAAAAACCAAAATACTTGTCATAAATCAAAAAAGTTTTTGGTTTTAGAACCTTTGGTCAATTATCTGTCAAATAAAAAAAAAGTTTTGAAAATCAGAAATCGAAAATTTGATTTTAGCAATCACTTTTTGAAAAAGGATCCACTTTGCGCCGTCTGTTGAAGTTCCGACACATTTTTTAAATATTAATGTTACAAGATTTGAGAGTTCTTTCCACTAGCTTTTTAAAGCTTTTACCAGTAGAATCCCGTCACTGAACCATACTTAATAATCTTTCATAAGCAATATTGTTGTATAAATAACGCGTAATAATAGAACATTGATCTTTACCTGTTATATCTTGTGTCGTATCAATTTGAATAGAAAAAATATTCGTTTCGTTTATTTCTTTGGCGATAGTATTCTAGATTGGAAATGATATCCAAAATGTGATTAACAGTTGTTTTTGACATCATACTTACAAAGTTACCTCTGCCTACTTTATCTGTAGGTTTTAAAAAATTATCTTTTTTACTTTAAATATATTAAATATACTTATTTAATATTTTTTAGTATAAAAATAATTTTATTATAAAAAAAAACGGAACAGGTTTACTTAGCTGACATTGTCCAATTTTATTATTTTTTTTTTTTTGTAAAGGGAGTTAAAAACAAAAAAATATAAAATTAAAAAGTCACTCGGATCTAGTATCGCAGATATAACCATCAGAAGTTGCGGATATAGCTTTTGCAAAAATGATTATAAGTTGGGAACCCCTGAATTTCGACAAATTTTTTTTTTAAAAAATCTTATTTTTTCCAAAAAATGTGTTAATGACTTGAAACTTTTTTAGCATGTTAAGAAAGCTTAATTGATTCCCTTCAATCTTTTTCTTATTAAAACTATGTTGTTGTGGACAAAAAAAATGCAAAACAACAACAATTAGTACAACTATTATTATAAGACGATTCTCATTATAAAATAATAAGGTTATCATATAAATTGAAAATTTTTGAAATTTGGGGTTATGTTGAAAGTAGTGAGCGCCGCAAGTGCGCGCGATTTTTAATAAAAATTTTTAAGTTTTACAATGAGAATGGTCTTATAATAATAGTTGATATTTTCGTTGTTAGTTTTTTATTGTTTTTGTCCATAAATACAGACTTTTCATAAGAATTTATTGAATATTTATTTATATTTTCCGGCAAAAAAGGAGGTAAATACGCAAACATTTAGTACAAGCTGTATACCAGTTTTTCAAAAAAATTAGTCGAAATTTCAGAAAAATCGTAATATTTTCGTTGATTTTTGAAAAATATTAATTTTTGACAAAATGGCGGGCGTACAAAGAAAATTTTCATTTTTTGTGCACAAAACTGAGGTCGTTTTAGGTTATAAATCATAAAATATGTATCAAAAAAAAAAAAATCGAACGATCAAACGCCCAAGAACTGTTTTCTAAACCGAAAAAAATTTTGTTTTTTTTTTTTCGGACGAACCAGTCTCCAGATATCTTGCTCACCGCAAATTTTGAGGTCATTGACGGCAGTGCACTTTTGTAACTTATGGACAAAATTTCGGGGATAAATCTTGAATAGTTATACTTTAATAATGTCAGAAAAATTTTGGTTTAAGATAAAATGCAGCTTCAATAAAAAAATTTTAAAAAAGTGTCTTGTTATTTTTCAAAAAAACTCCCGGAGGTCCTTAAGTAGGTTTAAGTTGTGGAATTTATATAATGAAGAAACGGCTTACGACAAACTTAGAATTTGTCAGAGGCCCGCGGCTTCGCGAGAGACAGCTCGTCCATACATATTTCATACAGGAGGGCGGGGACGGAGTTTTAAAGAACTTGCTTTCTTCTAACTTGCTGCCCGAGGGTAATTGCTTTATAGCGTTTAAGTTTAAAGCTCGTCCCCACTATAAAGACGGACTTTCTCTCGACTTCAAGAGATCCATTTCCTCCGACTCGCTGTTTAAGGAATATTGGACTATAGAATTTGGGCTTACTACATAGAATTATCAGAGGTAGCGGCCCCGCAGCCTTTCGGTCGCGCGGCCCACCGGGAATTTGCCCGTACTCCCGATGGCCAGTCCGGGCCTGATGGCACTTCATTAATTTCCATTAAAAAAATAAATGAAAAAAAAAACTTTACAGTTTTTGGTCCAAAAATGATAAATTAAAATTTTTTTTTAATTTTTTTTTATTTCAAAGTTTGAAGTAATACATTTCACCAGGCCCGTGTGCAAGGGGGGGTTTTGGGGGGTTCAAACCCCCCACCCTATTGGGAATTTTCGCACATAGGTTTTTATTGGTATTTGAATGAAAAATCAAAAAGACACAACAAATTTTTTATTTTTAAATGAGAGAAATAAAATGCCAATAAATGGTCGGAGCTCGAGTTTTTAATTTTTGACAAGATTTGCGCTTTCTAGCTATTTTTGAACCAAAAAACACGATTTAGGACTACTGCGCGTAGGTCTATATAATAGCAAACCTAGAAAGTACCGTTATTTTTTTGGAAAAAAATGTCATGTGCTTATCTTGTGTACTTATCAAGTAACTATACTTTAAAATATTAGAAGAAAAAAACGTCATTTGCTCGAAATATTTTCTTTCAATTCATAAATGACACCGCGGTGCTATTTCATTTACCGGCACTGTATATCGCGATATCGAAATCAATGTGGATAGAGTTTTGGACGAGAATTTCCAAGTACCTCGAAGAATTAGCCACTTACGTAATGATAACTAAATATCGAATCATAACATAAACACATTTACATGCATATGTATGTATTTAATTATAATTAAATGTCTTTAAGACCGGGTCGATATTTAGATTCATCCCGACACCGACTCAAAAGTTAGAAGGACCCTTAAAAACGATATCTGCGTCATTTGAAGGTCCTTTTTGGCTAAAAAAAACGTGTTTTTTACTCGTAACTTTTATTCCTTCACAGAATAGATGCCCAAATTCAGTCGAAAAATAAAGATTGCGTTATTACAAAAAATTTCACGTTATAAAATTTTAAATTATTTTTCTATTATTTTCTGGGACTGAATATTATCTATAACAGAAAAATAATTTAAAATTTTTTAACGTGAAATTTTTTTCAAGAACGCAATCTTTATTTTACCATATGAAAATTGAATTTTGGGACTTTTTCACATTTTTTATATGGAAAAATCGAATTTTGGGACTAAATATTATCTATAACAGAAGAAAAATTTTAAATTTTTTAACGTCAAATTTTTTGCAATAACGCAATTTTTATTTTTCAAGCAAATTCCATTCTGTGAAGAAATGAAAGTTATAAGCAAAAAATACTTACGTTTTTTACTTACTCCAGGAGAATCAAAAGTCATTCATCGGTTTTTCTCGGAACGAAAACAAAATGACGCAAATATCGTTTTTCAAGGTCCTTCTAACTTTTGAGTCGGTGTCTAGCTGACTTTATTTTGCTTCATACAAATCGACCCGGTCTAATGTCTATATTAAAAGTAAATCTTTTTTGACGTTTTTTATGAACATAATCTAACATGAAATGTCCGAGTTAAAAACCCCCCCATAAATGATTCCTGCGCACGGGCCTGCATTCCACTGTTATTTAAAATAATTTTTCCATCTAAAAAATAGATATTGTATTATTTATTTAGTCATACTTTTTTAATGACAAAAACCAAACAAAAAAAAATAAAGTTTAAAAATATTTATTGTAATTAAATAATTTGTGAATTTAAAATTTTTGTAGCCATGAAGCACGTTCGTTTTTGTTATTCGCGGAAATAGCTCACGATGTTTTTCAACTCCTAACCAGATTGCCTGCCTCTTGGTTTCGTTTGTAGTATACTCGTTGAAAAATCGGTCACTAACTTAACCATTCTCTCACCTCTGTCATTAACAACTTGTAAATGTGTGCAAATGCGTTAACACTTGATATAGTCCTTATCTGCTTTCCAGATATTGCTATAATTTTGTAAGGACAATAACAGGAGCACCTTGGTTCAATAGAAATGAGCATATCCATAGAGATCTCCATATACCTATGGTTAAGGCAGAATTTGAAAGAGTAAGAGGAAAATACCTCCAAAAACTGCAAGTTCACATCAATCCATTAGCTACGTCACTTGCCAACACTTCAGCACATTCGCGTTTAAAAAGGTATGACCGTCCAGCTATTATAAATATATTCTCCACGCTTATTGGCATCGTTGGTGAAGCTTCAATTTGAGCATGTGCATACGCAACGATAGAAGCATTCCAAATTCTTTGCAAAGTGGACTTTGTACCGGGACCTAGCTCGTCTCGGGCACTGTTCTTTAATAATAATAATAATAATAATAATAATAATAATAATAATAATAATAATAATAATAATAATAATAATAATAAAAAAAAAAAAATAAAAATCGCCATCCAGCTTATCTCCCTATGAAGGCACTGGACCGAGACCTAGCCCGTCTCGGATGCTGCCCGATGAGTGGAGAGTGCGGCAGCATGAGTGTTGGAGCAGTGTGCTTTTAGGATGCTTTTGGGTGCTAGACCAGGATCTAGCTCATCTCGGCTATCGCTTCAAAGTTATCCTCGTTGCACTAGCTCTCCTCAACATGATAGACCGGGACTTAGCTCGTCTTGGCTACCATGTCACATTCATATCGAGGTACTAGTTATCTCTATGATGGTGGACAGGGCCCTAGCCCGTCTCTGCTACCACGCCAACTCAGACCGGGACCTCGCTCGTTTCGGCTGAAAATTAATCAGGGGATACGTAATAGTCAACAGCTGCAACTATAGATGCGTTGCCGTAAACATATCGCCGCGACACCGCTCCAATTGCAGAAATGAGCAGAAGATGTGCTTAGTAATATTTATTTCCAGACCAGCTAAAGTCTTTGAGTCACGCATAGCTTTAAATTACTTATTATAATACATATACTTATTTGTATAAAATTTATAATTTGTAATAGTTTTTTTAGAAATAATAGTTTATAACTTATTGTTAGTCTTTAAAACTTAAAGAGATACAATAAATAAGAGAAAAGTTAAAAAAAAAAATTTTGTAAGAACAAAAGTTTTTGTAGCTCAAGGATTTCGAAAAAACGCACGCTCCTTTTGTTTACTCCTTTGTTTACTAATTTGTATGTTTTTACTATCAAGGGATGGATTTATTCGACGATCGTGATTTGATTTCAAAAGAGTTGAAGTCCAAGCGCTTTTCAGCCTTTCTCTTGAGGACTAAGGGTTTTTAACGTGGTACACTTCCGTTATACCTAGCCTCTAGGATTCGCAGATTTTGGTAATTTACAACTACGCACGACATTGCTCTAGGTTAGCAGTTATTTTTGGAGCTTATACATCTGAATTTTTCTGGACCTCCTCTAAGGTAGAACATTAAGAACGTGATTTTAATATTTTTTCTACTGACGAAAACTAACTAAATATACTGCGTTTCTAAACTTTTTTGGCTACAATTTCGTATGTTCTTAGTTGTCTTTCCTTTTTTCTCTGACGGAAAAGTTTCTTATTTCAAGTTTCGTCGTTGATTTGGAAATAATATGTAACAAAGAAAATCATGGCAGAGAAAAAATAAATTTTTTTAGCTTTCGAAGTGCATTTTTTGTTAATTATTAAAAATAAATACTGCTGCTTCTAAGCTTTTTTTACTCACTGTATTTTTTGGCGGCTCCCATGGGGGCTTCAGCCACCACATCCCTCCTTGTATCCGCCACTGGTTCCATGATCTTGAGATTCCGACATGTTGTTAACCTATGTACTTTTACTTATATTCTATCGGTTTTCTTAAAATCTTATGATTTTTTTTTCAACTTTTTTAAAGTGTTTTTTTAGCGTTTTCCAAAATTTTCCATATTTTATGCCTTTTTGTAGCCATTTTCAACTGTTTCAACATATTTCAAGCTCTTTTAACTTATACCAATATTTTCAATTTTTTTTTGACTTTTTCAATATTTTTCGGGCTTTGAACCTGTTTCAATATTTTGAAAAAATGTTCCGACATTTTCAATACTTTTCAACTTTTTCAATATTTTCTACACATATACGATAACACTTACCGCTTAAAAGAAAAATGCAAGAAGCCGATATTTTTGAACTTTCACTTTGAATAAAAATTTTGACAGAAGTAGGATCGATGGGGACTTTTGATATTTAATTTCTAAAATTGTATTTAAGACGTGTACCGATTTTCAGCTCTATGCGAATTATTGCAGACCTAAATGTCTATTTTGTCTAGGCTTCTTACCTAGTTTAACAATTTATCTCGTTAAGTTTTCACATAATTGCAATTTATTCAGACATATGGACATGGGTATATTAACTCAACGGGTGACACTGATCGAGAATATTTCTACCTTCCTGTATCTAAGGCGCCTCGTTTTATGCGTCGAAATGAAAGCACAGTATGAATGTACTCGAAACAGCAAGTCTAGGATTATTCTTCTAAAAATCTGAGAAGTAATTCTAATACCACATCAATGATTGAAGACTAATTTCTTAGCTAAAAGCTTATACGAGTCCCAGATCGAATATTCCCTATCGTGATGCACTCAACAAACAAATGAGGTAAAAGCATAAGGTTTCAGTAGGAACCTTTACCCAGTGTTTCTAAAATATATTTCTTTTACGTTTTATGGGACTCAGATTAAAAAAGAATCATGTGTGTGAAAACTGAACTGCGTTCTTATAGAGAGAGGGTAACTTTTCTTTTTTTTGCGTTAATGCTTAAATTGTAAAATTGAGGCAGAGAAAAATCTCTTAGGAGATTTTGAACTAGATACCGGCGTTGGGAGTAGTTCATTAGACTCGTAATTTATTAAACTATCCTATGCCGAAAATGAATTTTTTTGAGATGCGCCCTTTTTGCTTCTGAGAGCAGTGTAAACGAATGAAAAAGCGTTTTATACAACTAAAACCTTTTTTGAATCAAGCTGAATACCTACATTTATGTAAAAGTAATTATTTTAGGAGTTACGCTTGAACATTTTGAAAAATTGGTTCTAACTTCATATTCTTTGAACTGCAAGTGTAAGAAAAAGCTTTTATTGTAGCTATAAACTATTTTTAATCGAGCACACACATATTTATGTAATTCTTTACTTTTATTCTCCATATGGGCATTTCCGCCAAAAAGCCAACCGTGATAGAAAAATCAAAAGTTATTATAAATGCCTTACTATCTGATATTATCTAAGGAATATATTCAAATTTTGTTAATTTAAACAATTTACACCAGAATTCAATTATCACATTGAGCAAACCACCTGCAAACTTGCATAAATGCAGTTTCATTTTTTTTGTAATATTGAATAGTATTTTGCCTTAAATATTTAAGAGTGTAAGAGAAGTGATACATGATGATAGTCTTTCCGAAAAATCTCTCTTCCAACGTCAATTAGCTAAAAACAATGCAAAAACATCAAACCAATCTCTATTAACTGTAAAATTTTAATTTGCTTAAGTTCATGTTCTAAAGTCACAAATAAAATAGAAAAACATCATTTGTTCTCATTTCGAAATTGATAACAGCAGCACTGCCGTACTAAGCGAAAAAGACGTATCTCAAAAAAAAATATCCGAGATTCTTATGGCATCGGATAGCTTAAGAAATTACGCGTCTAATGAAATACTCCAAATGTCGGCATCTTAGTTCAATCATATAAAAAATCTACTAAGAAAATTTCCTCTATCTCAATTTAACAGGTATTTCAACAAATTGACACAAACAAAACATCAATTATCTCGAAATGAATTTTTTTGAGATACGTCTTTTTCGCTTAGTACGGCAGAGCAAGTGTGTCAAAATTTTTGAACGAACAGAGTTTCATGTACATAATTAAAAAAAAACGAGTGCAAAAAAAATAAAATTTTAAATTTTTGGAGCTGTTTGAAATTAACCATGTTCGAAAACATAAGTATAATAAATAAGCAGTTCAAAACGGTTAAACCACTTTTTCACAGCCATAGCGCAACATACTCGCATAATTTTTTTTGTTGTAAACGTTGTGAAGAGAAGGAGGGACATGCATACTTTTTTTTCAATGGTAGGCGGTGCCACGCCCCTAAAGGGATAAACGTTTCCACGGCTAAACTAATGGACCGATTTTGATGAATTTTTCTAAAAGATAGATTGAAACCTAAGGAAGATTATTAAACACTCTGATTCCTTAAAGCTTCAAAGGGGGAAAAACGGTATCACGGCTGTGCCACTACACCGATTTTTATGAAATTTGCTAAGTGGATAGATTGAAACTTGAGTAAAACTATTTTTTTAAGTGGGCGGTGCCACGCCTCTTACAGGAAAAACGTTTTAACAGCAAAAAGACAAGTTTTATATTATTTTAAGAAAAATATCTACTCCTTCCTCTTTTCTTTGTTAAAATTGAACTCACTAATTGATTTGATAAACATAAACATTAAATTTGTTGTTTCAATTACTATACATATATATCTTAAATATTATTTATATAAATATTAAAGTAGTTTTGAAAAATTTCCCAAGTGAACATAAACGGAAAAATATGTCCCGTTCGAATGTCCCGTTCGAATGGATTATTATGCCTTGTAAGAAAAAAAGTAAATAAGACTTTCCAATCAAACGAAAGCTTTTTAAAAGTTACAGTTTTCCATAACATTTTAAAATTAGTCACATTAAAAAATATTGCCAGGTTTCGCTGACTTCTGCTTTTCTATAGATGGCCATGAAAAACACTTCCGTTTTTTGTCCCGTTCGAATGGCTTTTTAACTGCCTCTATCTTGGAACCAATAATACGTCTGGCATCAATTTTAACACTCAAGATAGTGCTATCAAAAGGCTATTCCTTAAAGGAACAGAAAAAAATAAAAGTGTTTTACTATGACTTTAAAAAAAAACTTCCGTCCCGTTCAACATGAGAGAAATGCCCATATGTATTTTATTTTTATTTTTAGGTATTTTCGATCAATTTTATTGCAAGTTTTTTACTGTTTTCTCGAATAGCTTCTACATTTTTCGTCCAATTTCCGCAAAGTCATACTTAAAATATTTGCAAAGGAATAGTCTGTCATTTTTAATTCTTAAAATATGAAAAAAAAAAAAAATTTTTAATTCAAATGGAGCAATTGAAATTTTGTGATTTTTAAAAAAGGCCAAAAAATTCAGTTTTTTGGACTTTGAGCGCTGGTAACTCCATCAAATCTTATTCGATTCACACTACCAGCATACTGTTAGAAAGGGAATAAAAATATCTTTCGAATGAGGAAAAGCAGTGCCGTGACATAATCCCCACGGACATTATCCCCATTTTTGCTGTGGGGGTTATGTCCGCAAAATTTTTGGACATAATCCCCATCGGGATTATGTCCGAAAAAATAAATTAAATTATTGGGGTTATGTCCGTTTTTTTTCGGTCATAATCCCCACTTCGTGTTGGGCTTATAACAACTTCTAAGAATGGACATAGCCGGAGTTGCATATTTTGGAGGAAGTAAGTCCTCAGAAGCCACCATTGGAATTATGTCCGCACCGCCTTCGCTAGCTACAGTAATTCCACATAAAAGTCAAGGTAAGTGGGCGGCCTTCGGCCGCAGCTCAGTTTTTAAAACTCCCAAAAATCCAACACCGGCTTCGCGGCGACCTTCGGCCGCGGATCAGTCTATAAAAGGTCCAACACCTAGTTTGCTAGCCACAGTAATTCCACTTAAAAGTCAAGGTAAATGGGCGGCCTTCGGCCGCAGCTCAGGACTTAAAACTCCCAAAAATTCAACACCGGCTTCGCGGCGGCCTTCGGCCGCAGATCAGTCTATAAAATATCCAACACCTTGTTTGCTAGTCACGGTAATTCCACATAAAAGTCAAGGTAAGTGGGATCATAAAAGGCCGCCGAAGGCCGTTGGTGTTGGATATTTTATAGACTGATCCGCGGCCGAAGGCCGCCGCGAAGCCAGTGTTGAATTTTTGGGAGTTTTAAATCCTGAGCTGCGGCCGAAGGCCGCCCACTTACCTTGACTTTTATGTGGAATTACTGTAGCTAGCGAAGCCGGTGTTGAACATACGGACATAATTCCAATGGTGGCTTTATTCAAAAAATTTAATTAAAGATGAAAAAAGTAATTCAAAAATTATTAACAAAACTAACTTAAAGAAAAATTCAATTTAACAAAAAAAATATTAAGAATTAAATAAAATATTCCTCCACACTTTCCACAATTTGTCGACAAATTGGGCATAACATTAAAGTATTATTTTCTAAATGAGATTTGTTTATTGTGTCATAGCATTGGCGACACAATTTGCCGTGTCTGCATGGCTTTAAAATTATATTTTTCTTATTTTTGAAACAAATTTCACATAAAGTGTTATCAGAACATGGCTTATCGTCTTCTGATTCTGTCTTTTCCTCGTCTTGGTTGCATTCATACAATATCAAGTTTTCATCTTTCGGCAATATATTCGTGTTTTTGTTTACCATGCATTGCAAAAACTCAGAAACATTTATACGATTGGACCTTAGTTTTTCCGTTAGTTCCTCGATCAGGTGGTTTCGACTTCGCACACGTTTCTTGGGTCTTTCAAAAACATCATAAACTCCTTCAAGTATGTTTGTTAGCTCATTAAAATTTTGAAGTTCATCCTGCCGAATGATTTTTAAAAAATCCCAAAAGTTTCCATGGGTTGGAATTTGTGTGCTTAAGTAGCAATTGTAGCCCTCTAACGCGCTGGTAGTCCTAATGTATTTGCTGTGTAGACTAAGTTTTTGAGGAGTTTCCTTTAAAAAAAATAAATATTAAACCTTTATATATTTAATTTATTTTCCACTTTTTGTACCTTAATGATCCACTGTTTTTCAAAGTACTCAAAAAAAGGCTCAAAAATATTTCTCTTCTCATTCCGGAATTCTGAACTTTTATAGGCTTCATATTGGCACAAATTAAAGCCCTCTATTATTTCTCATGGGCCGAGAAGCGGTAGTGCTAAAATTTTTTGGAAAATTTCCCTGGCTTTTTTATTATGCTTCACAGTTTTTCCAATATCCTTAAATTGCGCAGATTTTTTCCTGATTGTCTGACAATAATGGAACCAGCATCCTTTGAGCCGAGCCTCAGGAAACACAATGCTAAGAGCATTCCTTAAACTTTTTTCAAAATCAGTGGTAAAAGTTTACGGTTTTAAGTCGAATAAATTCGATTCTATAAAAGTGAAAAGGTGCACATAGGTTGCCTGTTTTTTATTTGACATGAGTGCGTATGCGAATGGGAAAACCTGAAAGAAAAAATTTAAGCTTATTTTAAATACATAAATTATGGTATAAGGTCATAAAGAGGTTAAGGAAAACATAGTATAGAGGCGCATTGATAAATGTGAACTATATAAAAAATATAGATGAAAAAAGGTAAATGTTTTTATTATACTTACATGGTTGTCGTGTCCAAAATAAATTATAAGTAACTGCTTGTATCCGCAAGACGGCACTACAGCAAATGTTGCATCCATCAAAAAATGCCTATCGTTACTATAGGTATTATTAATGAGTCCAGATATTGAAGTTGAAAAGAACAGCTTATAAGAAAAATCGTTTTCAATAACTGTCGTTTTATAGAAAGTTTCTTCAGCAATGCTTTCGCAATTTCCAAATGTCTTCATAGAACTTTCGTTTTGAAAAATTGTTATGAAGTCTTGCGGACTTTGTGGAGATTTCGGCAATGCAGCGGATTTCAAGCGCCGTAAATGCCGTTGCACTTTAGAAAAAACTATGTTCTTTGAAACACTTTTGTGTTTTTGGCATTCATTGTTAAATACTGTCCGAATTCTGTTAGTTTGAAGGTTTGGTAAAGAAACATTTTTTTTTATCGAATATCGAAGCTTAAAATCTTGTAATCGATTTTCTTGCAATGAATGCGACAAATGCGCAGTTTTATTTCGAATTGCTGTGTTTTTGCCCACAAAAAAATCAACGCACGCTTTGCAGCTTTTGTCGTAGCACTCATATCTTTTGATTTTTTCATTTGTCACTTTAATTGTTCTTGTAGATTTGAACGCGTATATTTGACTTTCAGCTGGAATATAAAGCAATTCACTATTTTTACGGGCACCCGCGATAAACTCGAAATCTATGCTTTCTGACATGTTGACGGCGCCGCGTTTCAAAACAAATGAACCAAAAATATGTTTAAAGTGTCCAATGCTTAAATGAATAATACTTACAGCCGTCTAACTGTAAAAATAACGGATGATTTGTCAAAATAGCCGATTCTTAAACTTAAAAATTTCCTATGACAAAATTATTGTTATGAGGATTATGTCCGCATCAGTGACGGACATAATCCCCATAGCTTTGGGGATTATGTCCGCTTTTTTATGGGGATTATGTCCGAAAATTTTGCGGACATAGCCCCCACAGCAAAAATGGGGATTATGTCCGTGGGGATTATGTCACGGCACCAGGAAAAGCGTTGGTCCTGTTCGAGTTGGCGACGACTATCGCATTCGAATGAACCACGAGCTGTATGAGCTCTATGCCGACATTGACATAGTTAAGCGTATAACAATACAGCGACTACGCTGGCTGGGTCATGTCCATCGTATAGATAAAGAAGCTCCAGCGAAAAAGGTATTCGAAGGGAAGGTCCCCGGTCAACGACGAAGAGGGAGACCATGCCTCCGGTGGATAGACCAAGCTGAGGAAGCCCTAACCAGGCTTGGCATTAACGATTGGAGAAGGCGCGCGCAAAACAGAGGCGCCTGGCGAGAGCTAATGAGGTCGGCCGTAACCTGACAACGGGTTGTTAAGACCATCTAAGTAAGTAAGTATGAGGAAAAGGAGCGGGTCGCTCAAGAAGTTGACTAAGAAGCTTGATGCACCTCCACAGTTACCGGATCACCAGACATTATTGAGCTAAAAGACAAATCAGGAGCATTGCGGCTTTGAAGTAGGCAGCTATCGAAGAATGGCAAAGTATTGGACCTTCATTGTGGAAAACACTGGTTGATAGCATTCTACGACGTCTTCAAGCCTTGATTACAAGTATTGGGAAATCAAAAATATATTAAAATTGATTGTTTAACTTAAAATCTACAAAAAACAGTGACAGTCCCACTTTGAGTGCGATCATAATAAAATTAATTTCAAATACAAAAACTGAAATCAATTTTATTCATAAAAATGATATACAAAAGAAAATAGTTTTAAACACCAACTAAAACTTAAATTTTAGCATTTAACTCAGAAATAGAGAATTTGAGTTCGGAGTCCCACTTTGAGAATGAGTGGTTGTAAATCATCTTACCCTACTTTCATGGTTGTCTACTATCTCGCCATTTTAGTCGCTGAGTAAAAATTGGCTTTATAAACATACAGCTGCCAACTTTGAAACTAGCTTATAATGGTTTGGTAAGCTCAGATTTGCTCTATGGTATGTATTTCTTGCTGGGGTGCAGCCTTTTATAATATAATCGCACGCAATCAGAATCTTAACTAAAGCGAACCCCAGAACACCTAGTTTAGGCTTACTCAATTTTATCGGTATACTTTCGTTAAGGCACTTATATTGCTTCAAAGTTTTAAAAATATTTTTCCATAGCTTAGGGTATTATTCTATACGCTTCCATAAAAACTATAACTTGAGAGTTAATTTGCAAAACCTCGTCACTGTCCCTGCTATCTATAAATCACACTTTTCACGCTTTCATAACACCACAGCACCTCGGTTGCTTAATTTGTTGAGAGTGAAATCTTTTTTTCAATTGATCATTTAAATAAAGAAATATTTTCTACTAAATGTAATGTGTATTAATTAGGAGATTAGTTTTTGTATTAAAATGTAACTGCCAAAAACTTAGATTTTAATATAACGATATACATACATATATTCCGTAAAAATATTTTTTATAGCCTAATTACCGTTCGCGACTCACCTAAATTTGGCGACACGACTACTATGTCTCTGTATTATTGTTGGCGAAAGTACAAATTCGCCTGCAAAACAATGCTGCCAAATTGCAAAACAGAAATTGACGGCTGAAAAACTTCAAATATGAAATTGTCAAAATATTCAACATCTAATTTTTAAGAGTGAAAAAAAAAAGTAAAAAATAAGCAATGAGGACTTTATTTTGAAGATAATTACGATGTTATGCCTGTTGTAAACAAATTTATGTCTCAAATATTGACAAGAATATATGAAGAAATTGTTTTTCCAGATTTGTGTCTTACTTTAGAATTATTAAAGCAGCTTTTGTGCTTTATTGGAAAAAATGGAAAGCTCATTCAGATCATACCGTAATAGTGCATCAATCCCTCCGATTTTGAAACTGGCTTCTGCACTACGCTTTTTTGCTGACGGCTTCTACCAAAAAAGCGTTGGAAATGACTTTGAGTTGGGTTTGGCGCAATCAACGGTTTTAAAAGAAATGCTGGACATTTTTGAGACAATTATTTGCCACGAGTGGATTAAAATGGAAATAACAGAAGACGAAAAACAAAAGAAAGAAGTTTCTTTTATAGAAAATCTGCAATACCAGGAGTTATTGGTAGCCTGAATGTAATGATAGTGTGTCTCCACTGGAAAAATGTTATTTACGTGCTCTTATTGAAAATAAGCAATAATAAATAAAATTATTCAAAAACTCATTGGAATACTTGTGACACACATCGCCTGACTTCGACATTACTGGCGAACGAAAGTTAGGCGACTCGCTAACAGTAATATGTATAAAAATTTTTGACATTTGCGCCATTGTAAAAGATAATAGGGCTATTCATTTTCCACATATTTTGCGACTTTTTCAGCCTTTATCAACTATCTCAACATTTCAAAACCTCTTCCAGCTTTTTTCAACATTTATCGTCTTTTTCAACTTCTTCAAAAAATCTTCAAAATTTTTCGACTTTTTAAGGGCGTCCGGGAGTTTTTCGAAAAATAAAAAGACATTTTTTTAAAAAATTTTTTTGAAGCTGCATTTTATTTTAGACCAAACTTTTTTTTACATAATTAAAGTATAACTATTCAAGACTTATCTCTGAAATTTTGGTTCAAAAATATTCGTCAATAAGTTAGAAAAGTGCATTGCCGTGAACGACCTCAAAATTTGCGGTGAGCAGGATATCTGGAGACTGGCTTATCCGAAAAAAGAAAACTAATTTTTTTTTGGCTATCACATAGTTAGGGGGCGTTTGATCGTTGAATCGCGGTTAAAAAATATTTTCGTATGAGGGCCACCCTAAGTATGCACCCTTAATAACATTTTAACGACCTTATCTTTGCCTCTTAATATAAAAGCTATGTAGTGTAAATTCCATGAGAATCGATTGAGCAGTATTTGAGAAAATAATATTTAAAAAATATGTTTGTTTGAGGGCCACCCTAAATAAATGTTTCGTAACCTAAGCTATTTCTCTTAACATAAGAGCTACGTGGTGTAAATTCGGTGTGAATCGGTTAATATGTCTTCGTGAAAATTATATTTAAAAATATTTTTATATGAGGGCCACCCTAAGTATACACCCTAAATAAAATTTTTATGATCAATCTGTGCCTCTTCATATAAAAGCCACTTGGTGTAAGTTCCATGAGAATCGATTTAGAGGTCTTCGAGAAAATTTTTCTGTGAGGACCACCCTAAATAAAAGTTTTCTAGCCTAAGCTGTGCTTCTTAACATAAGAGCTCCGTGGTGTAAATTCGGTGTGAATTGATTAACCTATCTTCGTGAAAATAATATGTAAAAATATTTTTGTATGAGGGCCACCCTAAAGAAATTTTTTCTAGCCAAAGCTATGCTTCTTAACATAAGAGCTCCGTGGTGTAAATTCGGTGTGAATCGATTAACCTATCTTCGTGAAAATTATATTTAAAAATATTTTTGTATGAGGGCCACCTTAAGTATGCATCCTAAATAAAATTTTTACAAACTTATCTGTGCTTCTTAATATAAAAGCCATACTGTGTAAATTCCATGAGAATCGAATAAGCGGTCTTTGAGAAAATGCTATTTTTAAAATATTTTTGTATGAGGACCACCTTAAATAAAAGTGTTATAGCCTACTGGCTGCCCCAACAGACGTTGTTCTGCCCTTTTCGATGTATGGCGCGATGTTGTATGAACGCATGCGATGGAATGTAAAAGCGAAACAGCCCATTTTCCCAATGAAACTAACTTTTGTCCCTATTCTTTTACAAATACATAGCAGGCCTGGCAGACGTTGTTATGTGGGGCGATAATTTTTTCCTTTGAAACTTACTTTTGCCCGTACTTTTTATATACATACATGTTTATGTACCAAGTCCCATTCATCTGCGTCCAGTAGTTGGTAATATATGATGAATTTGATTTTGAAGGGCGTGTCATCGCCCATTTTTTAAACCAAACTTTGTAAAAACCTTCCATAGGCCACAATTATGAAATCTTCATGTAAATTCTATTTAAAAAGTTATTTTGTATAAGGGCCACCCAAATAAAATGTGTACGGCCTAAGTTATGCCTCTTAATATAAAAGCCATGTGGTGTAAGTTCCATGAGAATCGAATAAGCGGCCTTCGAGAAAATAATATGTTAAAAATGTTTTTGTATTAGGGCCAACCTAAATATGCACCCATAATTAAAGTCTTATAGTCTACTTATGCCTCTTAATATAAAAGACACGTGCTGTAAAGTCCATGTGGTGTAAATTCAGTGTGAGTCGATTCTATTTTAAAAATATTTTTTTTGCTTGCGGGCCACCCTAAATATGCATCCTTAATAAAAGTCTTATATTCTATGACATCCGCGTGATCGATACTAACATAACATAAGATTTTCATCAAAATCGGCCGGATAGTTTCCGCGTCTATAAAAAAACAAACAGATAGACGGACAGGCAAAAACTAAATTTTATAAAAACAACATATTGCAGTTTAACTGTTAAAAGCAATGTACACTTTTTTCAAAAATTTATTAACATCGTACTCTTTCATCAAGAGAGAAAAAAAACTCAAGGAAAGTTGTTCTTTGACCTTCAAAGCCAAATACAAACGGTACAAATGAAAACAAAAATAACAACACAGAATTCAAGAAGCAGCATAAGCATAAGCAACGACAAATCGAACGACAATTATTGTGTGAGGTTTTGTAAAAAACTTAATCCTAAAAAATAGCATTTTTACTTTAAAAAAATCATAGAAATAAGTATACAACAACCTTTTTTAGTGCAAATATGTTGTTTTAAAACTATTAAAATCGGTTCAGTATATTTTGCGGTTTGGCGTTACAAACCATTTCCATATAAGCAATTTTATATAAATAGTATAGATTAACGCTAGATTTCATACTATCATATTATCAATTCATATCTTGAGCTAAAATTAAAAAAAATAATTTTACTCCTTACACGTAGAGCTGATACTCCTACGCAAAAACTAAAACATACCAGAAGAAAATCGACCATAAAACGAAAACGTTAGAAGCGATTGATGAATGAATTCAAATCCCACATTTTCTGAATATATTAATTTTTCCGCCAATTTTTTGAGTCTAATCGTTACAAAAAAATTTTTTGTTTTGTTCCTTTAATGAGAGGTTATTTTTCTTATGTACTTTTTTCCGCTGAATTCGGAAATGAAAGTTAAATTTTCTTATGGTACAGTTTTTGAGATATTGTGGTTTGTTTAAGTATTTGCGTAGAAGTATCAGCTCTATGTGTAAGGAATAAAATTATTTTTTTAATTTTATTTCTATTTTTTCTGGGCCGCAGAATCAAATGTTAAATTTGATTTTTCTTAAAATCTGGTCTGTTTTCATCGATATCTTTTGAACCACTTTTTTAATAAAAAATAAAATTACACAAGTTTGTTTGTCATTTTATTATCTTTAATTTGACATTAAGAACAAGGAAATTAGACATAACAAGCTCAAGATATGAATTTTAAAGTGAAAAGAGGTCGAAAAATGAAAAAACCACAATATCTCGAAAACTGTACCATTCAAAAAATTTCTATTTTCATTTTTGAACTCAGCAGGAAAAATTACATAAGAAAAGTAACTTCTTATCAATGGAACATTTTGAGTGTAAACTAGAGTAATTGGTAAACTTACATTTTTAGGTTTTTCTTGTACTTTTAAAAAAAAATATTTTCACAAAAATTTTGCGAACTGAAAAATATTTTTGTTTTTTTTATAAAAAAACCATATTTTAAAATTAACCTGAAAACTAAAACTGAAATTTAAAATCACTGCAGTAGTCTTTCAACGCGTAGTACAGCGCGCGTTTAGCGGCGCAAATATTTTAATTAACTACTTGCCCTCATGTTATGGTATATCATTTTGAAGCTTGCGGATCAAGCTATAATCTGAAGTTCACCGAAAAAATATTCAGAAATGGATTTTTCAAAAAATGTTCAAAAATTCATTTCAATTTACAAAATTTTAGCTCTTAATTTTTTTTAAAATTAAAAAAAATGTAAATAATTTTTTTCCCACAAAAATTTTTACGGCATTAACGCAGAATAAATCAAAGTTTTTTTAAAAATTAAAAAAAAATTTTTAAAATATGGGTTTTTTAAAAAAAATGCAAAAATATTTTTAATTCGCAAAATTTTTGCAAAATTTTTTTTTTTTCAAAATCAGTATTTTTTTTGAAAAGTACAAGTAAAAACCTAAAAATATAAAAACAAAAAAATATTCAGAAATGGATTTTGCAAAAAAAAATTCAAAAATTCATTTTAATTTACAGAATTTCAGCTCTTTAATTTTTTTTAAAATAGAAAAAAAATATAAATAATTTTTTTCCCACAAAAATTTTTACGGCATTAAGCGCAAAATAAATCAAAGTTTTTTAAAAAAAAAAAAAATTTTAAAATATGGTTTTTTTAAAAAAAAATAATATTTTTTAATTCGCAAAATTTTTGTGAAAATTTTTTTTTTTTTTCAAAATTAGTATTTTTTTTTTGAAAAGTACAAGTAAAAACCTAAAAATTTATGTTTACCAATTTTTAATTGATAAAGTTTGATGTAAGCTATGAATTTTCGAAAAAAAAACACTTATTAAATCATGAATTTCATACTCGCGTATCTGAACAACAAACAATATTAGGGCAAAATCCTAAACGCACTTTTATTGCTAGACATTAATACTATAATAATGCCAAATTCCAGCCAAATCGGAGCCAAAATTTTTTCAGGTAGCGTTTTCGTGTGACTTACCCCACATATGTAAATAATAACTTTTAATTTTTATTTTTAATTTTTGGTGTAGTATAAGCTTTAAATTAGTTCTTAATTTTTTTTTTTACTTAGTGATTAAGTTTTGAAATGGACATATTCGTCTCAAGAATTTTTTTATGTGTCGGGAGCTAACACTCCTGATGTTATAAAAAAATGTTAATGCTATATAAAAAAAAATCTTTTATTGTGCAACTCAAGCATGATAATTTTTGGACCAAATATGAAAAAAATTGTTTTCTTATTAATTTTTATAATGAAAATTCATGTAGTGACATTGACAATTTCAAGTTATAGTGTATTAAGGTGAATGCAGTAAAAACAACAAAGGATTTGAGCTGTTACACAAAAAACACCAAAGCTCTACTCACGGAGAGACCACAGTGTTTCTCATTATGTATAGGCTTGAAAATAACTTTATTTTTTTTTTCGATACTCCCTTATGTGTAGGTACATATGAAAAAAAAATAATAGCGGTATTCACGATCTCTAGCATTTGGTCTTGTATTGTGTATTTTTGATAAATTTGATATTTGTAGTAAATTTGATATCTTAACAAAAACAAAACAATTGCTTTTTACAAATACTCTAAATATCAAAAATACAATGACAAAACCCTATTGTAACTTTTGTATAGTATTTGTACATTTGTTGAGCAAAGTTGTTATAAGAACAAAAAAACAAATTGTTATTTGTTGAGTAAAGTTGTCATAACAACAAAAAAAACAAACAAAAAAAATAATTATTAAACAAAAAACATTTTAGAGCTCTCAGAATGTGTAGCAAAAATTGTAAGCATTTACAAAAAATACTAAAAATACCACAGATCGTGAAAACCGCTGTCAATTCTCAAATTTTCTTGCATTTGAAAATTTTGCAGCTGTGGTAGCAACCCTAGGTCGATTTTTTTATTATATATTTTATATACCCCTTCGGGTGTATTTTATCCGCATTTTCAGCCATACAAAAAATGTAGGCGTGGTTTGACAACAGTTTGTTTCATCTCCCATACTACGAAAATACTCAATTCACTATATCTTGTCACCTAAGACAGAGTTTGTCTACGTTTTAGTAAGTCGGTTTTTTCGTTAAATTTCAACGAAATCAGACATAAACTCTGGCCGCGCCTTTTATAGGCTTGAGCTATGACGCTCAAATATTGGTACAAATTGTTTTGTACAGAGCTTTTATGTTCAGTACTTTTAGTGCAAAAACCACAAAAAATTACAAGCGCAATATGCATTAAAATAAGCAACGAGCTGCTTATACTAGTTTCAATGACCGCTACGTCATATCATCAGTAAGCTTTGTTAGCCGACGATTTAGAATCCGCAAGCTTACTATGTTCCACTTTTTGCGTTGATCAATTAAGAATCAAAGCAAAAAATATAAACATGTGCGGCAAAATTCGTCAAGAAATGTGTAATATGAAAGAGAAATTATTTTTATTGCTCAAGCTAAAATATAGGCAAACAAATTAAAATACATCTACAATGTTTTCAACAACCTCATGTACTTTCATGTTTTCCTTTGAATCCGATTCCAGCTCATATAATAATAGTGTCAATAGTAGGTTGCTCTAACGAAGCAAGTTGCGATATCTACTACAGCTGCCATGCGGAGAGGCGCGAATTGGGATGCGGACTCGTAGTAAGCAAGAGACTTCGCCACCATATCTCCAGGTTCACACCTGTGAGCGAAAGGTTGGCTACGATCCGCGTCAAGGCTCGATTTTTTAACATCAGCTTGATTTGCGCGCACGCCCTGACGGAGGAAAAGGACGATGCTGTCAAAGATGCCTTCTATGCGAGACTCGATAAAGTATACGACCGCTGCCCAGCCCACGACGTTAAAATTGTACTCGGAGATTTCAACGGAAAGGTCGGAAGAGAAGGTATATTTGGCCCCACTGTCGGTCAGTTCAGCCTTCACGATACCACCTCAAACAACGGTCTACGACTGATCGACTTCGCCGCGGCGCGAAACATGGTAGTAAGTAGCACCAGATTTCAACACCTTTATATCCACAAGGCCACCTGGCTGTCCCCTGATCAGAAAACACGCAACCAAATCGATCATGTTGTGATCGACGGAAGGCATGCTAGGCTGATCATGCCTCAAGAAATAAAATAAAATATCTGTTTTTATTTTTGGTGAATTGGATGAGATATGATGAATTTAATTCTTTTCTTATATGGGAAGGAGAGGCATTGCCTATTTTTCCAAACCAAACTAAGCTATGAACCTTTTACAAACTATAAGAAAGATATGTACCAAATCTTATTTATCTACGTCAAATAGATATTGAGATATGATAAAGTTAATTTTTTTCTTATATTGAAGGCATGGCACCGCCCATTTTATTGATTGAATCTTAGTTCTGCCTCTACCTTTTATAAATGTACCAAGTTTTATTATCTGCATCAAGTAGTTGATAATATATGATGAATTCTGTTTTTCTCTTTTGTGGGGGTGCCATCATCCATTTTATCCAAACCAAACTATGCTACGGAGCATCCCAAATCATTAGAGTCATATATGTTTGTCAAATCTTTCGTCGGTCGGTTGAACGGTTTAGCAACGAACATACACATTTTGATCTTAATTTATATACATACTAGCATTACCCTGTGCGTTTCGCTTCACCTTACCGGTTCTTAGAAAGACTTTTAGAATAAATCAATTTCAATGCAGTGTTGTCAATCATGCAGTTTTGCTTATAGCCTTGAAGGCGTTCAAGTTTTACGAATGCATGCTAAGAGGGGAGTTCAATATTATCTTACTTTTGCTAGTGTAAGAAGCGGAGTAAATAAATTTGAAAAATAAAACAACATAAAGAAAAATCTTGCAAAAGCTATGCCTCTTAATATGAGGACAATGATATTTAAAAATATTTTTGTATGGGGGTCACCCTAATTATGCATCCTAAATAAAATTTTTACGATAATATTTGTGCCTCTTAATATAAAATCCATGTGGTGTAAGTTCGATGAGAATCGATTAAGCGGTATTTGAGAAAATGCTATTTTTAAAATATTTTGTATGTGGGTCACCCTAAATATGCACCGTAAATAAAAGTTTTAGAGCCTATGACACCCGCCTGATCAATACTAACGTGCTGTAAAAATTTCATCAGAATCGGCTGGTTTCCGCGTCCATAAAAGACACACAGACAGACAGACAAAAAATGGATTTTATACAATACATAGATGTAGGTAGTATATATTTTTATTAGCTTACTTTTTTTATTTCATATACATACATACATATAAACAAATTTGGTTTTAAGAAATTAAAGAATTAAAGAACCAAATCAACCAAGGCAAATTCGTTTGAAAGCTGATGTGGATCGCATAGCGGGTATAATATAAAGTACTAAAATATTAGTTAAATATAAATATTTTTTTATTTTTTTTTATAGAATCTATGAATAATAAGCAAATATAATAACAATATTGAATATTCATCTTAACTTAATTTATCGATCTCCAACGAAATCAATACAAATTATATACATTGAATTGACTTATACGTATTTTATAAATATAAAAATATTTCTTAATACTGCCTGTAATTATTGCCTAAAAGGGATATCAAGAACATGCAATTTTTTAAGTCTTCTAATTTCGTCTGTTTCATCGAGAAGAGTATTTGCTAAAGGGTTCACATGGTTGCTTAGTCTATCGAGATATTTTGTACTAAATTTTTTAACTTCTTCTTTTATAAATGGAATGTCAAGATCATTATGTATTGAGTTGTTGGTTACAAATCATGGTGCATTAGTTATTGATCTTAAAGTTTTTGACTGAAACCGCTGTAAAATCTCTAAGTTTGAATTACAGGTTGTACCCCAAAGTTGAATCCCATATGTCCAAACTGGTTTTAACAAAACTGTATACAATAAAATTTTGTTTTCAAGGCTAAGTTCTGATTTTGGTCCCATTAACCAATTAAGTTTTTTCAATTTTATATTCAAATGTTGTCGTTTGGCGTTTATATGTTCTTTCCACGTTAATCTTCTATCGAGATGCATTCCAAGATATTTTACACATCTAAATGTTGGAATTTCATTCCCGTCAAGCATCACTGGTGGACATTCTCCCCTTTTTAAGGTGAAAGTGACATGAGCAGACTTTTCTGTATTAACTTTAATTTTCCAACGACTTAGCCAATTTTGAATTTTGTCAAGTTCTATTTGGACAAGGTTGGAAGCCTCAATTGAGGACTCATGACAAGCCAACAGAGCGGTGTCGTCAGCATATGTGGCCATTAATACACCTTCAGTTTCTGGCATATCAGAGGTGTATACTGTGTAGAGAATTGGTGCTAAAACACTTCCTTGTGGCACACCTGCTTTTATTTCACGGATGCTGGATATTTCGTGTTTTATTTTAACATAAAACGTTCGCTGATGCAAGTAAGATCTTAATACCAGAAAAATTGGTGTAGGTAACATCTTTTTTAATTTAAATAGCAAACCTGTGTGCCAAACCTTGTCGAAAGCTTGTTGTACGTCAAGAAATACTGCTGAGCAATACTTTTTGCTCTCCAAGGTATCTGTAATAGACTTAACAATGCGATGACATTGTTCAGGCGTGCCGTGTTTGTGACGAAATCCGAATTGATGGTCAGGAATTATCTTTTCTTTTTCTAATATTATCTGCATTCTGTTCAGAAATAATTTGGAGAATGTTGATGATAAACTGATATGTTCATAGGAGCGTATTTCATTTTCTGGCTTATTCGGCTTGGGAATCATTATTACTTCAGCGCATTTCCACTGTGTAGGAAAGTAACTGAGTCTTAAAATAGAATTGAATATTAACGTAAAAAAAAGTATACACTTCCATTCATATTTTGAATTCGCATATGGGTCTTACGAGTTCAGATTTGGTCAAAACGCGCCTCGCTCTTGGTTTCGAAAACGAGGCTAGGACGAGGCGAGATGCCGTGTGATCTCGCCTCGCCTCGGTCAAGCGAGGAAAATTTATTTTTCCATCTCGCCTCGTTTTCGCCGATGCCACCAATCAACGACGATGGTGTGGGCGTTGCACCACCTAGCCATGACGCGGTACAAGTTGTGATCCAACGACTTAAGAACAACAAAGCGGCTGGTGCCGATGGCCTGCCTGCTGAATTGTTCAAGACCGGCGGCGATGAGCTGATAGGGTGTATGCATCAACTCATCTGCAAAATATGGCTAGTTGAAAGCATGCCCGACGATTGGAATCTCAGTGTCCTTTGTCCTGTACTGAAGAAAGGTGACGCGACAATCTGCGCTAACTACCGGGGAATTAGTCTTCTTGCCATCTCTTACAAGGTCCTGTCGACTGTACTGTGTGAAAGACTTAAGCCGTTTGCCAACACACTGATTGGGCCTTATCAGTGCGGCTTTAGACCTGGTAAGTCCACCATAGACCAGATCTTCACACTACGTCAAATCCTGGAAAAAACCCACGAAAAACAGATCGATACCCATCATCTCTTTATCGATTTTAAAGCAGCTTTCGATAGCCCGATACGGGATTGCCTGTATGCCACCATGTCTGAGTTCGGTATACTTGCGAAGCTGGTGCGGCTTTGCAGAATGACGTTGAGCAACACAGTCAGCTCCGTCAGTGTAGGAAGGGACCTCTCCGAACTATTTGATACCGAACGAGGTTTCAGACAGGGCGATCCATTATCCTGCAACCTCTTCAACTTTGTGATGGAAGGGGTATTGCGAAGAGCCAGTGTACATCGTAGTGGCACTATTTTCTACAAAAGTGTCCAGCTCCTTACATATGCCGATGATATCGATATCATTGGACGTTGTAAGCGAGATGTTACTGCTGCGTTCTCTGCTATCGAAAAAGAGTCAGCAAAGTTGGGTTTGACGGTGAACGAGGGCAAAACAAAGTATATGCTGTCCACAAACAGGGAACAGGGAGATACGGCGTATTGGACCCTATGTTACTGCGAACAGCTATACTTTCGATGTCGACGACGACTACCGTATTCGAATGAGCCACGAACTGTACGAGTTCTACGCTGACATTGTCATAGTCAAGCGCATCACTATCCAACGTCTGCGCTGGCTGGGACATGTTGTGCGTATGTACGAAGAAGCTCCGGCGAAAAAGGTGCTTGATGCGGAAGCCGCTGAGCTTTTGAGGTCGGCCGTAACCCGGTAACGGGTTGTTATGGCCACCCAAGTAAGTAAGTAAGTATGGGCTGGAATCGGAAAACACGAAATAAAGTTTTTGCCCTACAAATTATTCGCTAAAAGGCACTAGACTTGCCTTAAAAGGAAATGCAAGGTATCTTGTTCTTATATTGGAAAGGAAAGTTAACTGTAGCGCTTCACCCTTGTGAAAAACCTATTGATTTAAGATGATGTGGTCATTCGATCTATTATTTTTTATGCCACTGTGGTGTGGAGGCCTGTATTAGACAAGGTCATCTACTACAAGCAATTGCACAAGTTCTAAGGACTGATCCCATGTACATCAGTGGTGCTCTAAGTACTACACAGACTGCCGCCTTGGAGGTCCTGGAGACTGAGGAAACTTTTTACTGGTCCTACAGAAGAGCAAGACACTCGACTATCCTTCATAGTTTGAGTTCTGAACTCTTCAACTTGGACTATAATGTTCCAGTCATCTCATTCATATGGGATTACATAACTCACATTTCATCTTGTGAGGACTGTAAGGGAGGACTCCAAGTGGGCTATGGCATTTACTCTAAAGAACTTAAGTTAAAGATTGATGCAAATTTACCAGAAGACTTAAATGCAAATGAAGAAGGATTAGAACTCCTGTCTAGTTTATATAACGATATAATTCACTTTAGGTGCATAGCTCATACTTCCCAGTTGGCAGTTTATGACACTACATTTACAGTTAATATTAATGTTACGAAAGCAGAAATTTTTCTAAGAAGCCTGGAGCGTCTATTGAAACTTCTTTGGTAAAAAGATTAGGCTTAAAAAAAGCAAAGCTTGGTTGTCCAACTCCACTATTTATGTATATGCTCTAACGCTTATTAGATTTCAGAACTGTATACATATTGTAGCGAAATTTGGTTTATGCTAGAAGACTCTTGAAATAAATACCAACGAAAGAAACTAAACGATATTAGCACCATCTAGCGCAAAATGCTAAAAATAATAAACCGAACAGACGCTGCAGTAAACAATAAAAAGTCAACAACCGAGAGAAATTATCGCCGTCGTACAACGTACAACGCCATCTAACATTTAGCATAATAGCTAGCTCAACGTCAGTGCGCCATGCTGGTGTATTGTGGTGAAATGTGGATAGTAGTAGAATGCACGCTACAAAGTAGCACTGGTGGGTTGTAGATAATGGTAGAATATGCGCCACTTAGAAGGTACTGGATTATTCGAGAGAGTGATGACTGCAGTATAAAAAGAGTTGTCATCTGAGCTGAACAAACAGTTGAGTTAGAACAGCGAAGCAATAAGCAATAAAGTGAATACAGTGTGATCCATAGTAGAACAAAACAGTTTTCTATACAGTGTTAAATTAATATTAGAATTTGAACGTTAATAAAATAAACCATTTTATAACTAAATAAGTTTGTGTGTTTTTAATTGTTACACAATCCAGTGATCGAACTCAGAAAAGTGTGAGAGATCGAAATTATCGTCAAATAGACAGAAATTTCGTAACAATTGGTGTCAGAAGTGGGATTGTGTAAAAGAATTAACAATCAATTTAAAAAAAAAAAAAAAATAAATAAATAAATAAAAATGGTCAAGTTTGAAGATCTGAAAGTGGATCAACTGAAGAAGGAGTTGCAGCAGCTGAATCTGCAATCTACTGGCGGAAAGGTGGAGTTACAGAAACGCTTACGGCAGGCTCTTGAGGCTCAAGGTGTAAACCTGGAAGAGCATGAATTTTATAGTGATGTATCAGAATCAGCAGCGAAAGTGGAAGAAGCTTCTGGACCAGCGGCAAGTGGTGAAGTTGTAGATATATCAAAGTTCGAGAAAATGTTAATGGCGATAACGCAGACAATAAGTCAGAACGCGCTGCAGGTCCAGGCGGGTCAGGAAAAAATAGACCAGAAGTTAAGTCAAAATGCACTACAAATGAATAGCAATATCCAGGCCGTTCGAGAAGAAATTGATCAGAGCCTAAGTCAGAACGCGACGCAGATCCACGCAATGAATCAAAACATTGAGGCTGTTCGAACGGAGGTGGCCAAAATGGTAAATGGCTTCGATGCAAAAATGATTGAGTTACGAGATGACGTTGAATCATTCAAGGAAGAAGTTCAAAATAATCTTGAAAAAGTTCAAAACAATCTTGAAAAAGTTCAAAATAATTTTGAGGACGTTAATAAAAGGATTCAACAGTTGGAAATAAGTGAACCAACCACTCAAGTTATAAGAGAAATCAGCGCAGAGAGGCTTAAAGCACCTTCATTCGATGGAACAACGCCATTAAGTGTTTTCAAGCTTCAGTTCGAAACAACATCTGGTCACAATCGTTGGGATAACGAAAGCGCAGCTGCAGCGCTAATTGTGGCATTAAAAGGCGCAGCTGCAGAAGTATTGCAAACGGTTCCAGTGGCGGAGCAGAAAAATTACAAGGCGGTGATGGATGCTTTACAGCGAAAATATGGCAGTGACCACATGAAGCAGATTCACAGATTGGAGTTGAAAAGTCGTATCCAGAAATCTGGTGAGTCCTTGCAGGAATATGCTGCGGATATTGAGCGATTGGCACATCTTTCCTATCCTGACGAGTTAAGTGTCGTAGCTGAAAAATTCAAAATAGAGGCGTTTATTGACGGCATACGTGACTCAGAAACAAAACGCGAGACAATGAGGAGCCCGAAGACAACATTTAATGAAACAGTAACGGTTGCCCTCACGCAGGAGACGATTGCGTTAACATGCCGCCCATCACTGAAAACTCGTCGGATGGAGGTGGAGGCTGAAAAGAAAAATTCATCGTTCGCCAGCGGTAGCTTCAGCGGAAAATGCTACAATTGTGGTAAGCAGGGACACATGGCACGTGACTGCAAATCACGTCGTAAACGATCTGCATCACGTTCACCAAAAAGAAGACTTGGAAATAGGGTGAACGATGGCGAAAATGTTAGCGAGCAGCAGTCGTTAAACTAAAGAGAGTCAGTACAGCGGGGCGTGAGCTGACTCTTACAGATGATTGCCCCATAGTCTTGGTTTCGAAGCTCTACCGAAATTCCAACAGCCTTACCATCGGTGGAAAAATCAACGGAAGACCATGTGAGCTTACTTTGGATACAGGCGCATCGCATTCAATTGTGAGGAAAGACTTATTTGATAGACGACGAGTAACGCCATTAAATGGGATCCAATTGAGAACAGCGACAGGAGAAATTGCGCAAATAGTAGGAAAAGTTACAGCGAGTATTCTTATCGGCAACAAAACTGTGGAACATGATTTTATTGTTGCAAACATCACCGATGAGGTTATCATTGGCGTGGACTTCATGATTCGACACGGGTTCACTTTGGATCTTAAGAAAAAAACGTTAAGGTATGCCAATGTAGAGTTGCCTTTAGACATTGGCTGTGGACAAAAATTAACAATTGCAAGAGTCTACATAAGTGAGCGCTGTCGAATTGAACCCAACACCGAAGAAATTATTTGGGTCACAACAAATGAAGACTGTGGGACAAGCCATCTGTGGGTAGTGGAAGGAGATAAGAAAAATTTTAAGAAAGACCTGATTATTGGAAAGACCCTAGTAAACACAAGAACAGACAGAAAAATACCGGTGCGAATTTTGAATCCAACAAATAAGCCAAAATGGATGCAAAAAGGTGAACTTATAGCGCAATGTGAGAAAGTTACAGCTGTGATAAATTGTGAAAATGACCAGCAGAACACACAAGGTACAACTTTAACAAAATCGTCGGCCTTGGATGTATTGACGAAAGAATGGACGAAGGAGTTGTCTGCTCAGAACAAAAACAAAGCAAAAAGGTTTCTGCAAAAACATTGGCGGATATTTGCGTCCGAAGGAGAAAATAATGGCCGAACATCAGTTGTCAAACATCGTATTGATATAGGTGATTTTCAGCCGATTCGTCAACCTCCAAGGAGACTAGCACTCGCTAAGAGAGAAGAAGTGACGGGCCTTATAGAAGATATGGCGCGAGAAAATGTCATTGCACCATCAGAAAGCCCATGGAGTTCACCGGTCGTACTTGTGAAGAAAAAGGATGGAAGTATGCGATTCTGTGTGGATTACAGAAAATTGAATGACGTCACTAAAAAAGACAGCTACCCGTTACCCAGAATCGATGATACACTGGATACGTTATCTGGAGCAACATGGTTTTCCACCCTGGACTTACAAAGTGGATATTGGCAGGTGGAAATAGATGAAAAAGACAAAGAGAAAACTGCCTTTAGTATTGGGAATGGTCTATGGCAGTTCAACGTCATGCCGTTTGGTCTTTGTAACGCTCCAGCTACGTTTGAACGGTTAACGGAACGAGTTCTCAAAGGACTACATTGAAAGACTTGTCTAGTGTATCTCGATGACATAATCATCATGGGTAAAGATTTTGATGACCACTTGAAAAATCTGGAGGAAGTGTTTGAGCGCTTGGAGGCAGCTGGACTAAAATTAAGTGCGAAAAAGTGCTCACTTTTCCAGCGTGAAGTCAAATATCTGGGGCACAAGGTTACGTCAGAAGGAATACACACAGATGAAGATAAAATAAAAGCTGTGAAAAATTGGCCACGTCCATCTAATCTTCATGAGTTGCGAAATTTTCTGGGTCAATGCACTTATTACAGACGCTTTTTTCCTGGTTTCGCAAATGTTGCAGGCAGTCTACATGAGCTGACACAGAAAAATCGAAAATTCGAATGGAGTGGGGCACAGGAAACTGCATTCCAAAAGCTGAAAGAATTACTGTCTACAGCGCCAATACTCGCGTACCCAATACCCGGCAAAGAATTTGTATTGGACACCGATGCGAGTGGCCATGGTATTGGAGGAGTTTTGTCCCAAATCATCAATGGCCAAGAAAAAGTCGTCGCATATTTCAGCAAAATTCTGTCGAAACCTGAGAGGAATTATTGCGTAACTCGGAGAGAGTTACTGGCAGTAATGGAATGCGTGAAACACTTCCATAAGTACTTATATGGACAGCACTTTCTCCTGAGGACAGACCATGCGGCATTAAGGTGGCTACTTCAATTCAAGGATCCTGAAGGTCAAATCGCACGGTGGATAGAACGCTTGCAGAGCTATGATTTCACCATAGAGCATCGCAAAGGAAGCCAGCATGGAAATGCGGATGCACTTTCCCGTCGTCCATGTAAAATTGAATGCGGTCATTGTTCGCGAACAGAAAATAAAGCTGGAACAATTGATGTGCGCCTTTTGAATGTTTTGCTTGAAGAAAAGTGGACAAAAGAGGAGGTAAAACGGGACCAGCGCAATGATACAGATTTGGCAATTATAATTAAGTTTAAGGAGCTGGGTAGGAAACCGGCGTGGCAAGAAATTTCAAATGAAAGCCAAATCTGTAAAGCATACTGGGCGCAATGGCAAAGCTTGGAGATGCATGATGGTTGTCTCTACCGAATCTGGGAAAGCGAGGATGGTAAAACTCGCTCAAAACTGCTGGTTATTCCAAAGGCCAAATTTAAGGAAATAATCGAGGATTATCACAATGGATCGAGTGGTGGACATCTGGGCATAACGAAAACCACAGAGAAAATAAAGAAACGGTTTTATTGGGTAGGATGCCAAGAATCAGTTGCTGACTGGATCCGCCGTTGTGACCAATGTGCAATTGCTAAAGGACCAAGGCAACGCACTCGGGGAAAAATGCATCAGTATAACGTTGGAGCTCCCTTTGAGAGGATAGCCATGGATATAGCGGGACCTTTTCCAATCAGCAATGCAGGAAATAAATACATCCTTGTGGTAATTGATTACTTCAGTAAGTGGCCAGAAGTATATCCCATTCCCAATCAAGAAGCAAAAACAGTGGCAGACATTTTCATCAAAAATTGGATTTGCCGATATGGAGCTCCACTTGAGTTGCATTCCGACCAAGGACGAAATTTTGAGTCGACGCTTTTTAAGGAGGTTTGTGACATGCTTGGAATACAGAAGACACGCACCACAGCTTTGCATCCTAAGTCCGATGGCATGGTCGAAAGGTTCAACCGTACTCTAGAGGAACATTTAAAAAAGGTTGTCGATAAAGGACAAAAAGATTGGGATGAGCATCTACCAATGTTTCTGATGGCTTATCGGTCGGCAATACACGATACCACTACAGTTACGCCAGCAAAAGCCATTTTTGGTACGGACTTAAGGCTTCCAGCAGATTTGAAGTACGGAGTAAGCGTTGTCCCAGAAACGACCCATGCTGACGATTACATGTCGCGGAAAAGAGAAGAATTAGCAGATATACACGAGCTTATTAGAAGACGTACTCAATTGGCTAGCGACAAGATGAAAGCTCGGTATGACCTGCGAGCAAATACTGAAGGGTTCAAAGAAGGTCAACTAGTGCTGCTACATAACCCACAGCGAAAACGAGGCTTGTCTCTTAAATTACAGACTCATTGGGAGGGACCTTACCGCATCGTCACAAGGATTAATGATGTTGTGTATCGAATCCAAAAATACCCCGGGAACAAAAGTAAATTAAAGTAGTCCACATCGAAAGGCTGGCACCTTATACTAGGGACGGAGAGACTCTTGTTCGGGACGAACAAGTTTAAGCGGAGGGCAGTGTAGCGAAATTTGGTTTATGCTAGAAGACTCTTGAAATAAATACCAACGAAAGAAACTAAACGATATTAGCACCATCTAGCGCAAAATGCTAAAAATAATAAACCGAACAGACGCTGCAGTAAACAATAAAAAGTCAACAACCGAGAGAAATTATCGCCGTCGTACAACGTACAACGCCATCTAACATTTAGCATAATAGCTAGCTCAACGTCAGTGCGCCATGCTGGTGTATTGTGGTGAAATGTGGATAGTAGTAGAATGCACGCTACAAAGTAGCACTGGTGGGTTGTAGATAATGGTAGAATATGCGCCACTTAGAAGGTACTGGATTATTCGAGAGAGTGATGACTGCAGTATAAAAAGGGTTGTCATCTGAGCTGAACAAACAGTTGAGTTAGAACAGCGAAGCAATAAGCAATAAAGTGAATACAGTGTGATCCATAGTAGAACAAAACAGTTTTCTATACAGTGTTAAATTAATATTAGAATTTGAACGTTAATAAAATAAACCATTTTATAACTAAATAAGTTTGTGTGTTTTTAATTGTTACACAATCCAGTGATCGAACTCAGAAAAGTGTGAGAGATCGAAATTATCGTCAAATAGACAGAAATTTCGTAACAATATGTTACTTTTCATGTTTTTTTACTTTGCAATTTTAACTATGTCTCTCTCTGAATTTTAATTTTTCCTCCTTTAATATTAAGGGATCACACCCTTCAACCATCGGTTTTCTTGAAGTTAAGACTTCTTGAATTTATATTAAAGGAGGAACAATTAATATTCAGATGGACACATAGTTAAAATTGCATTCAAAGTGAAAAACATTAAAAGTTACATATAAAGTTACATAAAAAAATAGGTCTTTGAATTTTAATTGTTCCACCTTGAATATACAAAATTCAAAATAGTCTTAACTTCAAGATTGAAGAGTGGTTGAAGAGTGTGCTCCAAAAAATAACAACGTTTCCGGCTATAATGACAATTTCGTATATTGCACAATTGCACATATACGTATAGAGTCAAAAACGGTACCACATTAGTATAGAGCTTGCAACTGAAAATATTAACGACACAAGTGTAGTAACTAGCATCTTATTCCGAAGATGAAAGAGCAGGCATGCTAGAAGAGCTGCTAAAGAACAAGAAAAACAATTTAACATCAAAGAATTCGAAATTTATTAGACTTATCCTAGGATTTTTAAAGAAAATAGATTTTAGAATTCTGGTAACAAAAAAATTGATACACTTCTATTGTGTGAAGCTGCTCAGGTCATATTAGCTGTTCCAGTAACTCAAATTAGTGTCGAGAGGGCTTTTTCTGCTTGTTGGAGTTTGTTTTAGCTTCGCAAAGAGTGATTCTTTACGAAGAATCACTAGAGAATATTCTACTTGTGCGTTTAAATGAACATTTTTCGAAAAATAAATAAGACAGAATTCTAAAATAAAAATTCAATGAAATTGCTTAGTTTTTTTTATTTTTCCGGAAAGAAATTGAACCTAAACCCGAACCCGAACCGAACCCGGACCCACTAAATTTAAATTTAAATGTATTGAACCCGAACCCGCATCCAAAGTTTACAGGGTTCGATAGCCTGATTACAAAGCTGATGAACTTGCTAGGCGGGGGACTACAACACAAACTCATCGGGACAAGGAAGTTGTTGGCATGCCTCTTGCAACATACAAGTTGCTGATGAAAAAGGAAATATTAAAAAAGGTTAACGTGAGATGGACCCACGGGTTATCTTGCCACATAACAAGTCAAATTTTGACGAAATGGGATGCTTGAGGAGGAGGAGGTGGAAAACATTGAACATTTTCTTTACTCCTGTCCCACACTTGGTACAAGACGATTCAACATACGGTTTGTTTTTGTTTGATGACGTGAAATAATTTGGACACGTTAGTTTGGGTCAGCTCTTTAGTTTACTACAAAATCAGATTAGTTCAATGAGAGGGTAAAATCAACTATTCTGTGGTGTCATAATGGATCAGTATTTGGTCTAAGTGGGTCGGTTTTTAATCTGACTGCCACTCCTACCGATCCTAACGTAATAAATGTGCATAATTTAAGTACTATATCCAACATCGAATCGTCCCTAACAGCCTCAGTAAGTTCTTCCTCAAAAATTATACGTAAAAAAAGAAATAAAAATTTAGCTTAGCAAAAAACAGTTACCAGATCTTACATTGGGCTCATTCCCGAAGACTGTATTCCTTTCAACTTCTTAAATTCCCCTGTATGAGAAACATTTCAATTCCCATTTTAAAAAGTCTAAGAGCTATCGACGGAAAACAGTTATGTTTTAGTGCAGTGAACTGCTACAAAACTTTGCGACTAGTTGCAAGCAATGTAAGAAGTGAGATAAGTGAAGTAAAAAATAAATTAGTGTCGTTATAAATAATCCAGACTGGATTGGATAGCTATATTAAAATCAAGCGAAAGCTAAGCCCATCAAACGCAAATAACTCAAGAAAGATATATAAAGTGAGCGAAAGCGAAAAAGTTTCAAACAACCCACTTAGCCAAAATCGATATGCTTTGCTTGATAACGACCCACCTGCATTGAATAACAACAACATGAACAACTCAAACAATAAAACGCTGAAGCCTCCCCCCATTTACTTACGTGAACGTAGTTCAAATCGCTTGTTTGTAATTTGGTTTCTCTAATTGGAAAAGATGCCTTTCATATAATTCCTCTTACGAAAGGCAATGTTTCAGAAACCAAAATACAAATTTATGCACAAAAAAATTATAGAACAATTGCTTCTTACCTGGATAAAAATAATAAAAGCTACTACACCTACCAGCTTAAAAGCAGTAAAGGTCTAACAGTTATATTGAAAGGTATTGAACCCGACGTAGAACAAATTGAAATTAAAGAAGCTCTAATTAATGCCGGATTTATTCCTAAATCAATTTTCAACATTATGAATAAAAATAAAGTCCCCCAGCCGCTTTTTTGTGTGGAACTTGAACCAGACGCACGAAAAATGGGAAAAAAACTATGTCCATCCTATTTATAATCTGCGCTACTTAATAAATCGCAGAATATCCGTTGAGTAGCCCCATAAGCGCATGGGTCCTGTGCAATGCACAAACTGCCAGGAGTTTGGCCACACCAAATCATATTGTACTCTTCGTACTATTTGTGTTGCTTGTGGCGACTTTCACCCTTCGTCCGCATGCAATACCGACAAAAAAGACGCTACTACAAAAAAATTCAATAATTGCGGAGGTAACCACACAGCTAACTACAGGGGTTGTCCCGTATACTCTAAATTAAAAAACAAAATGCGCTTACGCAAGGAAATAGTTCGAAATCCACCTACCCAAGTCATGCAGACTTTTACAAATAACATAGTACCTACCAACTTGTCCAACATATCGGGTCAGACCTACGCTAACGTGCTCAAATCTAGTCAGGATAAACCTGCAAATATCATAAGTAGCTCTCAAAATCTTGAGACCATGCTTATGACGCTCACGCAATGCATGACCCAGTTCATGACAACAATGCAGGCAATGATGCATGAGATGATGAACAATCAAAACCAACTTATGAAAGTTTTGATTGAAAACAAATGAATACACTCAAAATCTGTCATTGGAATGCAAACGGCGTAAGCCAACATGAATTAGAAATTAGAAACTTTCTTTGCAACAACGAAATTGACATTTTACTAATTTCTGAAACACATCTGACGCGCATGCACAATTTTAAAATTGAAGGTTATAAATTCTACAAAACCTGTCACCCTGATGGTAAAGCACGAGGAGGTACAGGAATACTCATTAAAAATCGTATAAAGCACTACGAATTCGAGCAGTATGAGAGAGACTACCTTCAAGCTACGTCGATCTCCTTACAATGTTGGGACGACAAAGTAACAGTTTCAGCTGTATACTGTCCGCCAAGATATAAGATTACAACAGCCCAGTTTGACCACTTTTTTAATTCATTAGGATCAAAATTCGTAGCTGCTGGTGACTATAATGCGAAGCATAGCCACTGAGGCTCACGACTTATCAATCCTAAAAGCAAAGCACTTTGGCATTCACTAACCAACCGCCGCAATGGACTTGATTATGTCTCCACTGGTCAGCCAACTTATTGGCCATCAGACCTTCAAAAGACTCAGATCTTATGGATTTTGCAATTACAAAAGGAGTCAACAAGAGGCAAATTTTTGCTGAATCATGTTTTGACTTGAGCTCAGACCATTCTCATGTCATTTTGCATCTGCATAAATATGTAGAGCTGATGCAGACACCCAAAGGGCTTACAACAAATAAAACGAATTGACTTAAATATAAAAAATACATTAGTAGTCATCTTCGTAATGATGTTAGCCTTAAAGACTCGGAGGAGCTGGAATCAGCCATACAATTATATAACAGCATGCTTGTATCAGCTGCTCTTCATGCCACTCCTGTGCAACCAACATATATAAAGCAGCGCCTCAGCTCCTCACAAATAGAACGTTTAGTGAAGGAAAAAAGACGCCTCTGGCGACTATGGCAGGAAGTCAGGTCACCTACACTTAAACATAAACTAACCTTAGCCAAACTTCAATTGAGAAATGCCCTCCGAGAAGAGTCTGAAAGAGGTATAGACTCTTACATTAAAAAGCTGAGCCCGCTAGAGTCTTCGAACTACTCCTTATGGAAGGCCATCAGAAGTATGAAAAAACCTACGGACATAGATTCTCCCATTAGACTAAGCAATGGTTGCTGGGCTAGAAGTAACGAAGAAAAAGGGCAAGCATTTGCTCACCATCTTAAACATGTATTTCAGCCGAATCCTCCGGGCAACAGCTTTGAAATACCACAATAAACTCAAAATATGAGACAAATTTTGTTGCGCTTGAAAAAGAAGAAAGCACCAGGTCATGACCTAATAACTGCTAATATGCTTATTGAATTACCTTACTGTGCAGTCAGACACCTAACCATACTTTTTTTAACGCTATTACTCGATTGGGCCACTACCCAAGAAGAAGAAGATGTCTCAAATCACAATGATTTCTAAGCCTGGGAAAAATCCCACACCAGTTTCATCATATCGGCCAATAAGCTTGTTGCCAACCACATCAAAACTTTTTGAAAAGCTGCTGCTCTCGAAAATTTTGCCCCACATGAACCAACTCAACATAATACCTCAGCACCAATTTGGTTTCCGCAAAAAACATGGAACTATAGAGAAAGTTCACAGGATAATAGCAAAAATTAGAATATGAAGAAAAAATATATTGCTCAGCAGTGTTTCTAGATGTAGCTCAAGCTTTTGATAAGGTGTGGCACAATGGACTTATACACAAGATAAAAAAATTACTCCCTAAAAATACCCATGCTTTACTAGGGTCCTACCTTACAGGACGAAAGCTCAGGGTAAAATGCAACGACTACATTTCAGGTGACGTTGACATTTTTGGAGGCGTACCACAAGGTAGTGTTCTTGGCCCAATTCTTTACCTAATTTACACTTCTGACTTGCCAACAAACAACTCTGTGCTTACATCTACTTTTGCTGATGACACTGCAATTTTGTCTTGTCACGCAGACCCTTGTAGTGCGTCACATACCCTCGAAGAACATATGCGTCTAGTTGAAGCATGGCTTTTAAACTGGCGAATAAATGTAAACGAGCAAAAAAGTAAACATGTAACTTTTACACTCAATAAAAAGACTTGCCCCACAGTTCACCTAAATAACACCGCAATACCTCAGAGCACTGAAGTTAAATACTTAGGTATGCACCTCGACAGACGCCTTACTTGGAAAAGTCACATTGAAAAGAAAAAAATTCAAATGAAATTGAAAGCATCAAGCATTATTTGGCTTTTGCATAAACATTCAAAACTCAGCCTTGAATATAAAGTTCTTTAGTACAAAGCTATTATTATACCTATATGGTCATACGGAATCCAGCTGTGGGGCAATGCAAGCTCATCGAATATAGAAATATTGCAAAGGTCTCAGTCAAAAATACTTCGAACTATTTCCGGCGCACCATGGTATGTCAAGAATATAAAAATACATCAAGATCTTGGTATACCCTTCGTTAAGCAGATACAGGAAAACATAAAGCGATCGTATCAACAAAAACTACAGCAACATCCAAACATACTGGCTAGGAAACTACTCCTAACATCGAATACGTCTCGATTGAAAAGACAAGACTTACCACCCCTGTAGCTGTTATGTATACGCATAACGGGTACTCTCTTAAGATTTGTATAATTATTGTTAGTCTCCAAGCGAGTTGGTTCAATAAATAAATAAGAAGTTTCAAAAAAAAAAAATTATAAATAGATTTCGGAAATTTTCGGTATTAGTGCAAAATTTATAAGTTATCTACAAATTAAATCACGTAGACAAGAGATGGTGGAATTGAGAGGTACAGGATCGAGGATAGTCAAAAACCTAGCCAATATTGAAAAATATGATATCCATTTAAGACAAATAGTATCATTTACATCAGATAACGATGCAAATATGATAATAGCAACTAATATACATATTATCTCATCCATCTGAAAAAATCGAAGAATATCGCTGCTAGAAAATGTCGTTAGGCGTAAATTAGGTCTCCATTGGTTTTACCTAACCAGAACGTTAGGGCCAAGTTTGGAACCCCAACGACAACCTAATTTGGATTGTAACGGTGTGCCCCAAATTTTCCTAAATAGGATTGTTCAACGCCTACCTCATTAGGCTCTCGTTCGGCTATCGCACAAAGTCATAACGACATTTTATAATAGCTCTCGCGCCTGGCTCTAAATATTTCCACATATGAAATCGAAACAACATCATCAGCCGTAGTTAACTGATGATGGCAGCAAGAACTGTCGAAACGTATGTCTAAAATATAGATAGAACGATCACTTGATGGAATCAAATATAAGTTTTTTAATTGTAAAATTTGAAATTCTTAATTTTTGAAAATAATATTATTTGTATGACATATGACACAAATGTCAAAGCAACTGATAAAAATCTACTCGAAATCTATTTCGAAACTTTTTTAGTACTTATTTCTCTGTTTAAGAAAGAGTGGCATACATTACAAATCTCAGTTTTAATATTGCAAACGAGACAAATGTAATAGGCGGAGGGCCCGCTGTAGAAAAGTCGAGTGTTTAAGATTACAGGATGTACCGGAAAGATAGTGTGCCATTTTGGTGAAACTAACGAACCAGGGTTGTCTTGCCAAAGCCTGTCCCGATGCCCGAAAATGCCCGAATTTTGTGTTTTGCTTGAAACTGTATAATATTATACCTCAAAATATATTTCAAATGATAGAACTCGAAGAGACCTAAATGTAATTTAAAGGGTTGCATTGTTGAATTCTGTCCTCAACACGTGTTGCTGCCGGTTTTCTGGGTCAATTTTCATTAATGAAGATAACAGCTTTATATGTGTGCGTAGCAACCCATGTTTAAGACTCTATCGTTTGACACACATTTCAAGCATTAATATATATTACTAAAAATTGACCCATTAGTGTCACCAATCCGGCTCACTATATTTCTCGCACGTCCCATCCTGTGTTCTTATACACTCGACTTTTCTTCAGCGGGCACTTGGGCTATAATATCTAATTGTAAAAAAGACTCAATAATATTGAAATCGAATTGTTAGAAGATAACATGTTCAAAATTTACTCTTGGTTTCAATTTATACGAAGGGAGGGAACCAAACAAGATAGTCGACAATTGCCCGTACCAGCGAATGCGTCGTAATGTTACCTTGTGTAAGTTCAGTTTTCTCTGCAGTAATTTCTTACAGCTCAGGAGTAACTTCGAACTTAGTCACGACTAGCACATTACTTGTTCCCCAGATTTACCGAATTCAGGCGCTCTTTAGGCTATAACCATGACCAAATCTTTAGACACACCAAACATTGGCAGATCGTAGTAGGGCCTAATCAAGCAGTTGATAGGTAACACTAATTTAGAAATGCCTTAGAATTGCCTAATTAGGCTGCTAGTGCACATTCCTAATTTTGGCTAACCTCATTATTTCCCAGTTAGGGCTGAAAGTATATTTAGGCATGCCTAATAAAAATTCTACTCGGGATGTAGCTGATTACGCGAATGAAGGTGATAAAAAACACATTGAAAGGGTAGAAAAAAGGGCAGACATTAAGGAACTTTCAAGTTTGTCGCTGTGTTGCTCATACAGCTCAAATTTGTACTCTCAGTGGGACAGAACAGTCACAATTTGGCAAAATATATTAGGAAGATTTCAAACGGAAATCGGAAAATTTTCGAACTAATCCTTAGCGGCACCACTTCAATTCTTTAACAATTCGGCACATTGGGATCTTTCACGACTCCACATTGAAAAAAAAAAAATATATAAAAAAGCGAATTTTCAATTCCAGCTTCATATCTGTGAACGAGTGTTGTGATGACTCTACTTTATGAAATTCAATGATTACACTACTCTACAAATTTACAAAAACTTACACCACAACGAATTGCGATAACATTGTAGAATTTTCCGTAGAATCCGAATGTCGCAATGTTTTTTTTTCGATTGGCTTCACTTTCCCATATAAATGGCAAAACTCAAAAAATTGCACATTTGAGACCATATACATCACATAAATGCTTGTAAGAAATTTAATTGTCATCCATCTAATTTTAAATTTTTCCACAGTGTAGAGGAGAGTCCTGCAAAAATTTTAAGGTACAAAATGTGCCAATAGTATTAATGTTATGGCTGTTATGATCAAAAATAGGTGTCTTAAAATTGAGCATAGAACGGTACCTGTAAATTTGAAGAAAATTAATGACATTGATGTGGTACGCTTTAGTCGATTTGAAAAATAATGTGCATTTATAAGAAAAAATTTTGCTTGCATTGATGTTAATAGAATACTCTTATTATGACTTTTCTTTAAACAAATGTGAATTCAAAATTTTTATAATGAAATTCTCTATAAGATAGAGAGGCTAAGTTTTTGTAACCGACATAACTAATTCCAGATAGAGGGCTTCAAACTTGGAATTTGATAAAAAAATCGAAAAAAAATTTATTTTTTTACCTATTTTTGATCATAAAAACCATAAAATTATTACTATTTGCACATTTTGTACCTGTGTTTGCAAGACTTTCTTCTGCACTATATAAAAATTTATAATTGGTTGGCTGACAATTAAATTTCTTACAAGCATTTATGTGAAGTATGTGCTCCCAACAGTGCATCGAAAAAAAACCATTGCGATATTCGGATTCTAAGGAAAATTTCACTATAGAAAATTTCATCGCCATTCGCTGTGAAAAATCTTGTTAAGTAGTGTTATGAGGCTAAACTTGAGTATTTATTAGTTCGAAAAATCATTTCAAAATTTCCGTGGGGTCGTTCACGACCCATGGTACCGCTAGAGTCAAAAAAATTGAAGATACCTCTTTCTAGATGGGGACCAACCTAAGAAATGCTTGATAATTTGAAAACAACAAAATACATAATAATCAAATTCGGGTCAGTTAAAAATAAATCCCAGGACGAAAATTTTGAAATAGACACTTATTTTGGAAACTTATAGAAAGCTATTCTTTGTGGTTTGGTCCTATGCAAAAAACAATCAAAAAATTTTAAGAGTCTTTAGTTCTTCTTTTTCAATTGAACTTTGGAAACTTTTATGCACAGTGGCTAAAATGAAAAATATGTGCAGAAAAAATTCTCAAATAATTATTTCAGCGGAAATGAGTACATAAGAAAAATATCCTCTCATTAAAGGAACAAAAACAAATAATTTTTTTGTAACGATTAGACTCAACAAATTGTTAAAAAAATTAATATATTCAGCAAATGGGTGATTTCGATTCATTTATTCAATCGCCTTTAAAGTTTTTATTTTACGATCGATTTTCTACTGAGATGTCTTAATTGCTGCGTAAAAGTATCAGCTCTACGCGCATGTAGAAAAATTATTTTTTTTTTAATTTTATTTCTATTTTTTCGTGACCACAGAATCAGATGTAAAACTTGATTGTCTTAAAATCTGGATTGTTTTCATCGATATCTTTTGAATCACTTATTTAATAAAATTTGTATTAATGCATGTTTGTTTGCCATTTCATTATCTTTAATTTGATACCAAGAAATTGATGAAATTGAACATTTCTAGATATGAACTTTAAAATGAAAAGAGGTCGAAAAAATTAAAAAACCACAAAGTCTCGAAAGCTGTACGATTAAAAAAATTTTCATTTTCGAATTCAGCATAAGAAAAGTAATGTTTCATCAAAGGAACAAAGAAAAAAAATCATTTCGTAAACATTACTACAACAATTGCAAATATGATTTTGCAGTGCTTCGAAAAAAAAATGATCACATCAATGCGAAAAAAGGATTGCATGCTTGTTTTTGGACCTTTACACCTTATCAACTTTAGAAAAAATTGATCTGTGAATTATTTAAAAAAATATGTGATCGATTAATCAAAATAAGCCAACACCAAATTTGAGTTCACACCAATCAATCAACAACTTTTTTGGAGTGGAAGCTGATCTTCGAACGAATTTCTAGTCGAAGGAATTCAGGAAAACAATGGTAACACAGTCGACGCATATGCCAAAATTAAAAATCTTCAAATTTCATTCCTAAGAAGGTATGCAGGCATATTAACGTTTTGGAAGAAAAAAGTTATATGCATTGAGCAATGTTCGGTTTTTATTCTGCATTAAAATATCTCATAATCTATTTCTATTTGTACCTTTGTACGCAATGCAAGTTTACGTCAAAACAAGAATTTCAATTTGAAAAAAAAAAAAATATGTAGCTTTTGCTTAGTATGTAATAAAAAGTGCACGGCAATCAGGACAATTCAGCTAGTTGAAAAAATGTGAGAACTAAAAATTTCATAACTTTAAATTATAACAGGTTGCGATTGAACAGGTCGCCTTTTCCACGTTAACTGATTATCGGAATCGTTCAAGTTAGGAAGCATTGGAAAACATATTGCTCGTAAATCTAAATCGTAACATCCTTGAAACGGCTATTGATACGTTGCCACTATTCCAAGACCAAGATAAATAATTTAAAATTCCTACTTGTAATACTATTTTAATAAGTCTGAAACATCCTCTTTATATTTTTTTGTAATAAATAGAATGCAATAATAATTTATAATAAAAACAAAACTTAAAAAACTATACAGTTTTGCTTCGTACATGTAAGCGATCAAAACACAAAATGAAAAACTACGAAAGCTGAAAATCTGCTGCTGCTTTAACCAAAAAGTATATATGGGGCATTCCATGCCAAATCACAGAGGTTTTGACCCGACCCTCTTCGATTTCGCCAATTTTTTGATATATTTTAGTGCGTATTAAAAGCAACAAGCATCAATTTCCAGTCTTGTATTCAAAACCGTTATTGAGTAATCAGTTTTTTAAACTTTAAAGCAAAAAATTTTCAATTAACGATAAACTAGTAATAAATATTGATATCAATAAAAATGGGGTATTATTTTGTATTATATTGGTAAACCAAGAAATCATATTGAGGTGGCTGTTGCTATTGGAAAAAGTCATGTCTAGTATATATTAGTTTGGTTGGCAACGTTGAAATTTGAAGTTTCGTAATTGAAACAGGTGAAGTTATTGTTTATGATGATATTTTCAAAAGCACGTCCATTAGCGTTACTTGATCTTTAGCCCCATACTGCTGGTTTTGAGTTAAAATCGGGGCAGATAAATGAGTTAATTGGCAATGAGTCTGCAAAATTAAAAATTTTATTTATTTAATTTTCGAAGAAGAGAGTTGTTGTGTTAGATGCCGCATATACACTAGAGATGTTGATGTTTTTTTTTTGAGATTCAGGGTTGTAATGCCTATACTTTCAGCTTCACTTGGTATTATTAATATACTAAATTTGATAAGCGCACGCCCCGACGGAGGAAAGGACGATGCTGTCAAAGATGCCTTCTATGCGAGACTCGAGGAAGTATACGACCGCTGCCCGGCCCATGACGTTAAAATTGTACTCGGGGATTTCAACGGAAAGGTCGGAAGAGAAGGTATATTTGGCCCCACTGTCGGTCAGTTCAGCCTTCACGAGACCACCTCAAACAACGGTCTACGGCTGATCGACTTCGCCGCGGCGCGAAACATGGCACCAGATTTCAACACCTCGATATCCACAAGGCCACCTGGCTGTCCCCTGATCAGAAAACACGCAACCAAATCGATCATGTTGTGATCGACGGAAGGCATGCTTCGAGCGTGCTAGATGTTCGTACGTTCCGGGGAGTCAATATTGACTCCGATCATTATCTTGTTGCAGCCAAGATACGCATGCGGCTGTGCAATGCAAAGGATGTACGCTCTGGTACGCAACGAAAGCTGGACGTCACTAAGCTGCAATCACATCGGACGGCCGAAGCCTATTCCGCTCGCCTCTCAGAACTGCTCCTTCAACCTGACTCTCTACCCGATGATGCCGGTGGACTTTGGGCGCATATATCCCGCTCCATGCGCTCTGCCGCTGAGGAAGTCATTGGTTTCCGACGCCCACTTCCGCGAAATCAATGGTATGACCAGGAGTGTCGCGAAGCTACTGCAGTGAAAAACGCCGCCTACAAAAGAACCCTGCAGTCAGCAGCAACGCGAGCCGTGCACGAAAACTACCGGGAAAAGAGAAAGGATGAGAGGCGCCTTTTCAGACGCAAGAAACGAGAGCAGGAAAGGCACGAGCGTGAGAAACTCGAAGTGTTACGGGGCAGGAATGATGCTCGAAAATTTTACCAACAAGTCAAGCGTCTGACCCAAGGTTTCAAGCCCGGAGCATCAACCTGTAAAGATGAACATGGAAATCTGGTTACGGATACGCAGGGTGCACTGAGATTATGGAGGGAACACTTTTCCAAGCTGCTTGCTGGCGATGACTCCAGCAATCCCGCCTTTGGAGAAATTAACCCGATGCCACCAATCAACGACGATGGTGTGGAGGTACCACCACCTAGCCATGACGAGGTACGAGTTGTGATCCAACGACTTAAGAACAACAAAGCGGCTGGTGCCGATGGCCTGCCTGCTGAATTGTTCAAAACCGGCGGCGATGAGCTGATAGGGTGTATGCATCAACTCATCTGCAAAATATGGCTAGTTGAAAGCATGCCCGACGATTGGAATCTCAGTGTCCTTTGTCCTGTACTGAAGAAAGGTGACGCGACAATCTGCGCTAACTACCGGGGAATTAGTCTTCTTGCCATCTCTTACAAGGTCCTGTCGACTGTACTGTGTGAAAGACTTAAGCCGTTTGCCAACACACTGATTGGGCCTTATCAGTGCGGCTTTAGACCTGGTAAGTCCACCATAGACCAGATCTTCACACTACGTCAAATCCTGGAAAAAACCCACGAAAAACAGATCGATACCCATCATCTCTTTATCGATTTTAAAGCAGCTTTCGATAGCCCGATACGGGATTGCCTGTATGCCACCATGTCTGAGTTCGGTATATCTGCGAAGCTGGTGCGGCTTTGCAGAATGACGTTGAGCAACACAGCCAGCTCCGTTAGAGTAGGAAGGGACCTCTCCGAACCATTTGATACCGAACGAGGTTTCAGACAGGGCGATCCATTATCCTGCAACCTCTTCAACTTTGTGATGGAAGGGGTGTTGCGAAGAGCCAGTGTACATCGTAATGGCACTATTTTCTACAAAAGTGTCCAGCTCCTTGCATATGCCGATGATATTGATATCATTGGACGTTGTAAGCGAGATGTTACTGCTGCGTTCTCTGCTATCGAAAAAGAGTCAGCGAAAGTGGGTTTGACGGTGAACGAGGGCAAAACAAAGTATATGCTGTCCACAAACAGGGAGACGCGGCGTATTGGATCCTTTGTTACTGCGAACAACTATACTTTCGAAGTTGTCAAGGAATTCACCTATCTTGGCACCGCTGTGAACACTCAAAACGATGTCAGCCTGGAGATAAAGCGAAGACTAACTCTTGCTAATAGGTGTTACTATGGTCTCAGTAAGCAATTGAGTAGTAGAGACCTCTCTCGCCCGACAAAACTGACACTCTACAAGACGCTCATCTTACCCGTGCTACTTTACGGCGCAGAAGCATGGGTTGTGTCGCAGACTGATGCAGCCACGCTTGGGGTGTTTGAGAGAAAAATTCTTCGCAAAATCTTCGGTCCTGTTCACGTCGGCGACGACTACCGTATTCGAATGAACCACGAACTGTACGAGCTCTACGCTGACATTGACATAGTCAAGCGCATCACTATTCAACGTCTGCGCTGGCTGGGACATGTTGTGCGTATGGACGAAGAAGCTCCGGCGAAAAAGGTGTTTAATGCGGAAGCCGCTGGGCGACGACGAAGAGGAAGACCATGCCTCCGATGGAAAGACCAAGCCGAGGAAACCCTATCCACGCTTGGTGTGAATGATTGGAGAAGGCGTGCGCAAAGCAGAGGCGCCTGGAGAGAGCTTTTGAGGTCGGCCGTAACCCGGTAACGGGTTGTTATGGCCACCCAAGTAAGTAAGTAAGTAAATTTGATAAGTTTTTTTACATAAATTCCCACACCACCAAAGCCGTTTGCTCGACTTTTGTGGACAAAATTGTAGTTGGCAAGACTAGTGCTAGCATTATCGCTTATCTATATTCCGTATATAATGGATACATCAATTTGATTGTTTGAGAGGAAAATATCAAGCAAATCTTTGTTACCTCTTTTTTTTCATTTGGAACTTTTTTTGAGAAATTGATTTTAAATTATCTTCAATGTTAATTATTTTTATTTTACCTGTAAATGAATTTAGTAAATTTATGGCGTTTTGTGGTAGCGAATTGTCAGATGATAGAATGAAGATTATTTTTATGTTTATTTCTTTTAAGAGTCTTTCATAATCTGTTTATTTATCATTTCTGGCTTAAATTTGGAACTAGTTTCCTTTTTAATTTCTTTGGCTAATGCCATATGAAGTCGTGATTCTAAAGGTTCGTCCGTTTCATTTAGAAGTATTGCAATTTTTGCAAATGATGTTTGGTTGTGTAGATAATTTGCTGATTCCTGGATATTATTAATTATACTTGGTCTGAGTTTTTGTGAAAAAGCTGGGAAGCTTAAATTAAAGTTGTCCGGATCCAATATAGAGTACCTGTTGAATAATTTATTTTATTTATTTATTTTTTTATTTATGTATACGGTACATATACATAAAACTTAGTCTTTTGAGTACAATAGCATAAATAGTACAATGAGAAACATAAATTGTGGGTATTTTTTTTTAGCTTCAGATCTTGCCAAGTTTCTTATGGTCATTAATCTTTGAATGAACGAAGTGCTTGCCTTCCATTTCCTGTCTTTGGTGCACTTGAGGGGCTCCCTGTCCCCTCTAGATTCACCATTTTGTTTTTTTGGGTGACGCAGTTAGCGTCGCTTTATTTCTTTGAACTACAATAGTTTTTTATGAATATTTGGAAACCTGTATTTTGTAGAATTCGGTCTGATCCTTGTTTTATGATTTTAGAATTTGTTCAAAAAATGTTTGGCACGCACAGTTTGTTTTATTTTGTTAAAAACTAAGTCCCTGCGAATACCAGGAACTGTGATGGCAAAATCGATAAGGTCAGGAACTTTGTTGCGGTCCGTTCGTCAGTATGTAAGTTTTCAGGGAGAAGCAACATCGTGATTGCTATTTATTAATAGCATTATAAAGCTGATTACCTTTGGGATTATTAATGCGAGAGCCCTAGAAGGTGTGTTTCGCGTTATAGTCACTGGCTGCTACAAATTTATCACCTAAAGTTTTTAAATAGTCCATAAACTGCGCCTCTGATACAACAAAGCGGGGAGGACAGTAAACTGCCGATAACGAAAGGTCTTTGCCAATACTTTGCAAACTAATTGAAGTGGCTTGCAGACCCCCCTAAAAATGTGCGAATAGATGAAAAACGATAAAATGTGAAGCTTTAGGTTAATCCGAAGTGATTTAGAGGTCGCTCAAGTCGGTCAAAATATCGAAAAACGTTTTTTTTTCTATTTCTTTCCTTTCACCTACCCTTGAGGTTTATTAAACCAATCTTGAACAAAAAAGTAAATATTTATACATATTATGTAATTGATTACCTTTCCAACCAGCTAAAAATCATAAAAATCGGTTTACAAATAAAGAAGTTATGGCCATTTATATTATTTAAAAACCAAACATTTTGATTTTCCTGTCCTTAGAAAAGCTTAGGTCATACCTTCAAGATTATTAACTTAATCCTTCACACCAGTTTGGCTTTAGGGAAAAACATGGAACCATTGAACAAGTGAAATTAGAAATGCGTTTGAATAGAGAGAATACTGTTCGGCCATATTTCTCGATGTTCAGCAAGCTTTTGATAAAGTATGGCATGAAGGTGTAATTTACAAAATCAGACAGCTCCTACCTCAAAATGTCCATGCAGTCCCAGAGTCATACTTGGCAAACAGGTGCTATAGGGTTAAGTATCAAAGTTTTAATACATCTAAATTTTCGATTGGCGCTGGAGTTCCTCAGGGTAGTGTTCTTGGCCCGTTCTTATATATTTTATTCACCTCTGATATTCCGACAAGTGACCAGCTAGTCACCTCCACTTTTTCTGACGATACGGCAATTTTAAGTCGTCACAAAAATGCTGTGGTTGCCACCAACCAGCTTCAAAATCATCTAGTTCTTATTAAAAACTGGCTAACAAAATGGCGTATCAAGTTGAATGAACAAAAATGCCAACATGTCATATTTATATTACTTAAATAGAAATCCAACTTCAACCTTAACATTAAATGATATTCGAGTTCCAGAAGAAATGATGTAACTTATATTGGCATTCACTTAGATAAACGCTTAACTTGACGTAAACATATCGAAGCCAAAAAGACGCAAATCAAACTCAAAGCTGCTAGTTTACACTGGTTAATTAACAGACACTCTCCTCTAAAATTGGAATATAAAGTTCTACTATACAATAGTGTCATCAAGCCTATCTGGACCTATGGCATACAGCTACATATATGGATTCGCTAGTTCATCAAATATAGAAATTCTACAAAGAATTCAAGCAAAGATACTAAGGACAATAACAGGATCACCTTGGTTCATTAGAAATGAGAACATCCAAAAAGATTTCCATATACCTATGGTTAAGGATGAAAAGAGGAAAATAACTCCAAAAACTGCAAAATCACATCAATTCATTAGCTATGCCACTTGCCAACACTTCAGCACATTCGCTTTTAAAAAGGTCTGCCCGTCCAGCTATTATAAATATATCCTCCACGCTTATTGGCATCGATCGTGAAACTTTCATTTGAGCATGTGCATACACAACGATTAAATTTGGACACAAATGAAAATTTTGTTTATTTTTTTTTTGAACAGCTGTTTTAATTTTTGACACTTTACAAAATTCAACTACAAAAATTCTTCAGGCGATTTTTGTTAACTATTTTTCGGAGAGAGAGAGAGTGAACGATATTTTACTGACTTTTTTTACATTCTTTCAACTGTTTCAACATTTTACAACCTCTTTCAAGTTTTTCATACCTTTTCGATATTTTTAACCTCAATCAACTTTTTTCGACTTCTACAATCGCATTCAGCTCTTTGCAGACTTTCTACCTATTTCAACTTTATCAGCACTTTTTCATCAACCTTCTCTCAAATTTTTTCAACATTTTCGATATTTTATAGACTTTTTCAAGTTCTTTCAATTTATTTCGACGTTTTCAATCTCATTCAAGTTTTTTCGAGTTTTTCAACCTCTGTCAACTTTAGTCAGAATTTTTCAACCTCTTTAATTTTTTTCAACATATTCCATGTTTTTTCGACCTTTCAGCCTTTTTCCCCTGCTTTAAAATTTTTTCAACTCCTCTCAATTTATTTTTTCAATCCTTTCCATATTTTCCGACTTTTTCAACATTTTCCATTGTTTTTTTAACGTCTTTTGACGTTTTACAACATTTTCCATATTTTATCGGAATTTTTCATCTTTTTAAAAATTTTCCATATTTTTCTCGACTTTTTAAACCTTAAACCGAAAAACGAAACTATGGTCGGTCTCCTAGTACTTTTCATTAAATTATTAATTTGTTTAATTATTAACATCCATTTCATTTTTGTTAAGTTTTCGATGCGCCGACATTCAGCATAAGATCTGAAATTGGAAAAAAAAAATTTAATTTTAGTAACTTTTTTTATTCCAAGTTCAAATGTCTTGAAGAAATATTTTGCAACATGATTTGGCAAATTCGTCATAAAAAGAAAGGGTAAGGTCGGGGCAGATAATGGATGAATAGGGAGTGGCAAAATTGGATATAAAAAAGTGGGTGTTACAAAGCCCCTACCACTATAACATAGGATGGTAGGAATTGCAGGGAGCGACCAGCTATTCCCGTGCTGGTGTGGTAGAAGCACCTGTAGTATAATTTTGAGTTTGGAAAATTTGAGTTTTTGTAGCTTAGATTTTTTGAAGTGAAAACTTCTTATGGCACGTTGTGCGGCTGAGGAAAAAAGTATAAACTCGCGACACCGACCGTCATCGGGATTCCCCGTCATGAATGCGACAGTAAAATTTGAATGTTTTCTTTTAAATAAATATTCCAAGTGGAAGACAAAAAGCAAAGCAGACACACTAACTGACACATTCCATTCTCATTTAACGATTGTTATGCTTACATGTTTGTTTCTTTCAAATCCCGCGTTGTTGCGTTGACAAATTGAGAATGAGAGCGAGAGTAAAATTTGAATACATATTCCGTTTTTGTCTTCCATTGCATTGCCATATAAAAAGAAAACGCACACATACCAACTAACACACTAACTTGCCATTAAACGATTTGTTTTCACTTCTGTCGGCACTCCCGGAGTGCAACCCGCCGTTTTTTTTGATTTATTTTGAGTTTTTAATTGAATATGGTCGATTTCTTTAATATTTAAAATTTCACTTCCGCCGGAAGTCAGAAGTGAAATTTATTATTTTGTCTCTTGGCCTAACACAGAGAGTTAAGAACCCCCTGAAAATCCGAAGTTAGTCGCGGTGGAGCTGTGTTAGGTACGATTGCTAAGGGGCATACAATAAACTGTCCAATTTTTGCAAGCACATGTTTAAGCAGCAGGTCATTTTGGAATTATAGAAACAGCCTCAGTTCGGCAAATCAATCATTTTACGATATTCTCTACTTTGACTACAGCAATTTAATCACTGAAATTCGATGGACAGATTGCGATCATGAATATCAAATGCTGTAATATAAGTGAACGGAATTGGAATAGTGAACGTTTAAACAATGGAAAAGTTTAACTCGACATTGCTTAAAAAAGGCTCTAACGTTTTTGATGAATAATTTATAAGCTATGTTAAGTCACAATGCTTATAAGCGTTACACATGGTGGTCGTATTACGAATCAATCCGGAAAAATAAGATTCCCTAATTTATTTCAAGTAAATAGTTTGTGGGACATCCTAGGAGCTACAAGGTGCTTAATAAAGTTTCTTTAGAGTAGTACCTACAAGCAAAGATTGTCTCATAACTTTCTAAGTAATAAACATAGAGCAACAAAATGAAGAGGTTTCATTAGGTAAATAACTTACATATGTTATTATTCCAAAAAGTTTTCTATTGATAATGGAGTACCCCAAGGGTCACCACTATCCGTTCTTCTTTACAATGTATATGTTAATTCTGTAATAAAAAATCTTAGACAATCTGAAGGCATTGACGTTATCGGTATTTATGCAGATAATATCTTTGCGATTGCATCCGGTGCTATTGAAAAAGTGAGCCATAATTTAAAAGTTTTTGACAACAAAATTATTCAATGAGCCACCGAACGAGGTGCTGCAATACCAATTAATAAAATTTAAATTTTACATCTCTGCAGAAAGCACAACTGCTGTAATAATACAATAGATTTTAGGGAGGAGAAAATCCAATTGAAAACGAAGATGAGAGTTCTCGAAGTTATATTTACCAAAACCTTACTTTGGAGCGCATATCGTCAATAAACTAGGTAAAATCAATAACCTATTGAACATTATTTGTTCTAGAAAAAAGGGCCACATATGTATAAACACTTTTTTTAAATTTGCAGATATCTTACGATTGGTGTAGTTCAACATTGTATAACCATTTATAGTTGAACAAGTTCAGTTCGGATTTTTTTTCTAGGGCACAACTTCTTACGCGGTTTTAAGACAACTGAATAATAACTGCATTAGAATTAAGCAAAGTCTGCTACCAATGCACGCAGTCAAAAAACAAAGCAAAAATTTAATATGCTCAGATAGCCTAATTGTTCTAAAAGCATTAAACAGTGGAAAAAGCAGTACATATAAATTTGTTTTTAAAAACATTGAATGTAACAAACTCATAAAAATAATGTGGATGTAAGATATTTGCTTGTAAGTACTAATCTTAAGGAACTTTGTTTATCACCCTATAACTCATAGGGTGTTCAAGATAGATCCCCCATACACAAATTTTTAGCCTAAGTGAACGAATGAAAGAAGGGCCACCCTGTATAACAGAAACAATAAAGTCTAATTTCCATGCTATCTTTCTTGATCCCATATCAGGGATATCAAATCAAATTTTTGTAAGGAAGAAAAAGCATGCGAACAGAACCTAATTCGCTTGGAGAATGCGAGAGTGAATCGCATACATTTGCTATCTATATAGCATGTGATGTCCTCCCTGATATTTGATAAGATAAGTTCAAGAAAGATAACATGGAAATTAGGCATTATGCAATCGGTATTTTAGTATGTATGTATAGCAGATCTTTATGCTTATGGAGTAATCCAGGAATACCTCATATGATTTTCCACTGGGTATGTATGCACAATATTTTTCTTGTGCTTGTGATGAATTATTTAGGCAATTCACCATTTATTGGCCAAAACAAACCGACTTTGGGTCGATTTTTTTTATTAATAAAAAGTTTTTAAGATAACAACTTGAACTGTATGTCAAATAATAGAGCTTGATGAGCCTAAATAGAATATAAAGGGGTTTTCTTGCTGAATCCTGTCCTAAACAAGGGTTGCCACCCGTTTTTTGGGCAATTTTTTTTAATGAAAAGTGTATAAGATTACAGCTCAAAATTTATGTCAAGTGATAGAGTTCGATGGACCTAAATAGAATATATAGGGTAACAGTGCCAAATCCCGTCCTAAACAAGGGTTGCCCTCCGTTTTTTGGGCCAACAATTTTTAGAAAAAGTTTATGGCGGGCGCATGATAAATGGTTTTTATGACCAAATACATGTTTTTTACATTTGTTTTATTTATTTATAATGCAAGCAGTCCAAAAAATACACGTTGATCAACTTCTTTTTCTATATTTTTCCATAAATCCGCACATATCAGGTAAAACATTGAAAAAGCTTTAATTTTTTTTGAAGAAAAAACGTGTTGAATCCTGATAAATGTAAAATTTATATAGAATTTGTACTATGGAATAAAAATACATAAATTAGAAAAGTAAAATAAATTAGAAACACTTTTGTTCACACAAATTGAATCCATGACTTGAAATAACATCTTTCACGCATTGAACGGAATGAACACTTAAATTGCCAAATTTCGAACATATGTACATTAGGGTGTTTTTTTTCAAACTTTAGGACAGGAATTTTGTTTATTTTTTCCTATATTATACACCATGTCACAAAAGTCAACGTACGATCGATTTTTGCCTATTTTCATCGATTTGCTGAACTTTTACTTAATTTTTTCAAACAGAAGGTTAATTTGATTTATTTTATGTACAAACTTATAAAAATTTATTGTGATCATGTTTAAATTAGCAAATATTCATCACAAAACTTAAATACGTCTGCGCAGCAATGTACGTACAACGCTGATCACAGATATATAAATATAAAAATACCTCCTTTGGGTGTATTTTTTCCGAATTTTTAGTCACACGAAAAATCTGGGCGTGGCGACCTCCATTCAACTAAAAAAACCAAAACGCTATATCTTGGCACCTAAGGCAGACTTTTTCTACGTTTTAGTAAGTTGGTTTTTTCGTTATAGTCCAAGAGCCGGCTGTAGAAAAGTCGAGTGTATAAGATTACACCATGGGACCTATGCCAAATGATAGAGCTCGATGAGTCTAAATAGAATATCTAGGGTTGCCTTGCCAAAGCCTGTCCCGATGGCCGAAAAAAACCCACTTTTGGCCGACTTTTTTCTTAATAAAAAGTGTATAAAATTACAGCATGAAATTGATGTCAAATGATAGAGCTCGATGAGCCTAAAAATAAAATATAGGGTTGCCTTGCCAAAGCCTGTCCTAAACTAGGGTTGCCTCTCGTTTTTTGGGCCAATTTTTTTCAATGAAAAGTGTATAAGATTACAGCATGAAATGGGTGTCAAAAGGTAGAGCTCGATGAGCCTAAATAGAAAATATAGAGTTGCCTTGCCAAAGCCTGTCCTAAACTAGGGTTGCCACCCGTTTTTTGGGCCAATTTTTTTTAATAAAAAGTGTATAAGATTACAGCATGAAAGTGGTGTCAAATGATAGAGCTCGATGAGCCTAAATAGAATATATAGGGTTGCCTTGCCAAAGCCTGTCCCGATGGCCGAAAATGCCCGAAATTTAGCCAATTTTGCTATTCTAATTAAAACTGTAGTACATAACAGCTCCAAATGTATGCCAAAAGATGGAACATGAAGAGGCCTAAATATAACACATTGAATTGCATTGTTGAATCCTGTCGCAAACATGGGTTTTCACCGGATTTTGGCTCAATTTTTATTAATGAAGATAATAGCTTGAAATTTGTACCAAATGATAGATATTGAAAAGCCTAAAAAGAATACATAGGGTTGCCTTGCCAAATCCTGTCCCGATGGCCGAAAAAAACCCACTTTTGGCCGATTTTTTTTTTAATGAAAAGTGTATAAGATTACAGCATGAAATGTGTGTCAAATGATAGAGCTCGACTAGCCTAAATAGAATATCTAGGGTTGCGTTGCCAAAGCCTGTCCTAAACTAGGGTTGCCACCCGTTTTTTGGCCAATTTTTTTTAATAAAATGTGTATAAGATTACAGCATGAAATGTGTGTCAAATGATAGAGCTCGACGAGCCTAATTAGAATATCTAGGGTTGCCTTGCCAAAACCTGTCCTAAATTAGGGTTGCCACCCGTTTTTTGGGCCAACATTTATTAGAAAAAATTTTATGGTTAAAGATTCCAGCTTCAAATGTATGTCAAATGATAGAGCTCGATTAGTATAAAAATAATATATGGGGTTGCCTTGCCAAAGCCTGTCCCGATGGCCGAAAATGCCCGAATTTTAGCCAATTTTGTTGTTCTAATTAAAACTGAAGTACATAACAGCTCCAAATGTATGTCAAATGATAGAGCTCGATGAGCCTAAAGAGAATATATAGGGTTGCCTTGCCAAGGTCTGTCCTAAACTAGGGTTGCCACCCATTTTTTGGGGCAACATTTATCAGAAAAAATTTTATGGTTAACGATTCCAGCTCCAAATGTATGCCAAATGATAGAGCTCGATAAGCCTAAATAGAATATATAGGATTGCCTTGTCGAATCCTGTCCTAAACATGGGTTGCCACTCATGTAAGAAAAGTTGACTCCAAAAACGGGTGGTAACCCTAGTTTAGGACAGGATTCGACAAGACAATCCTATATATTCTATTTAGGCTCATCGAGCTCTATCATTTGGCATACATTTGGAGCTGGAATCGTTAACCATAAAATTTTTTCTGATAAATGTTGCCCCAAAAAGATGGGTGGCAACCCTAGTTTAGGACAGACCTTGGCAAGGCAACCCTATATATTCTCTTTAGGCTCATCGAGCTCTATCATTTGACATGCATTTGGAGCTGTTATGTACTACAGTTTTAATTAGAACAACAAAATTGGCTAAAATTCGGGCATTTTCGGCCATCGGGACAGGCTTTGGCAAGGCAACCCCATATATTATTTTTATACTAATCGAGCTCTATCATTTGACATACATTTGAAGCTGGAATCTTTAACCATAAAATTTTTTCTAATAAATGTTGGCCCAAAAAAACGCGTGGCAACCCTAATTTACGACAGGTTTTGGCAAGGCAACCCTAGATATTCTAATTAGGCTCGTCGAGCTCTATCATTTGACACACATTTCATGCTGTAATCTTATACACATTTTATTAAAAAAAATTGGCCAAAAAACGGGTGGCAACCCTAGTTTAGGACAGGCTTTGGCAACGCAACCCTAGATATTCTATTTAGGCTAGTCGAGCTCTATCATTTGACACACATTTCATGCTGTAATCTTATACACTTTTCATTAAAAAAAAAAATCGGCCAAAAGTGGGTTTTTTTTCGGCCATTGGGACAGGATTTGGCAAGGCAACCCCATATATTATTTTTATACTAATCGAGCTCTATCATTTGACATACATTTGAAGCTGGAATCTTTAACCATAAAATTTTTTCTAATAAATGTTGGCCCAAAAAAACGCGTGGCAACCCTAATTTACGACAGGTTTTGGCAAGGCAACCCTAGATATTCTAATTAGGCTCGTCGAGCTCTATCATTTGACACACATTTCATGCTGTAATCTTATACACTTTTTATTAAAAAAAATTGGCCCAAAAAACACGAGGCAACCCTAGTATAGGACAGGCTTTGGCAAGGCAACCCTAGATATTCTATTTAGGCTAGTCGAGCTCTATCATTTGACACCAATTTCATGCTGTAATCTTATACACTTTTTATTAAAAAAAATTGGCCCAAAAAACGGGTGGCAACCCTAGTTTAGGACAGGCTTTGGCAGGCAACCCTAGATATTCTATTTAGGCTAGTCGAGCTCTACCTTTTGACACCCATTTCATGCTGTAATCTTATACACTTTTTATTAAGAAAAAAGTCGGCCAAAAGTGGGTTTTTTTCGGCCATCGGGACAGGATTTGGCAAGGCAACCCTATATATTCTTTTTAGACTTTTCAATATCTATCATTTGGCACAAATTTCAAGCTATTATCTTCATTAATAAAAATTGACCCAAAAACCGGTGAAAACCCATGTTTGCGACAGGATTCAACAATGTAATCCAATGTATTATATTTAGGCCTCTTCATGTTCTATCTTTTGGCATACATTTGGAGCTGTTATGTACTACAGTTTTAATTAGAATAGCAAAATTGGCTAAATTTCGGGCATTTTCGGCCATCGGGACAGGCTTTGGCAAGGCAACTCTATATATTCTATTTAGGCTCATCGAGCTCTATCATTTGACACCACTTTCATGCTGTAATCTTATACACTTTTTATTAAAAAAAATTGGCCCAAAAAACGGGTGGCAACCCTAGTTTAGGACAGGCTTTGGCAAGGCAACCCTATATTTTCTATTTAGGCTCATAGAGCTCTACCTTTTGAAACCACTTTCATGCTGTAATCTTATACACTTTTTATTAAAAAAAATTGGCCCAAAAAAACGCGAGGCAACCCTAGTTTAGGACAGGCTTTGGCAAGGCAACCCTATATTTTATTTTTAGGCTCATCGAGCTCTATCATTTGACACAAATTTCATGCTGTAATCTTATACACTTTTTATTAAGAAAAAAAGTCGGCCAAAAGTGGGTTTTTTTCGGCCATCGGGACAGGCTTTGGCAAGGCAACCCTAGATATTCTATTTAAGCTCATCGAGCTCTATCATTTGGCATAGGTCTCATGGTGTAATCTTATACACTCGACTTTTCTACAGCGGGCTCTCCGTCTATTAAATTTCAACGGAATTAGACATAAACTCTGTCCGCGCAGTTTTCAGGTTTGAGCTAGGAAGCTCAAATGTTGGGACAATTATTTTTATTCCTCAAGCTATAATATAGGAAAAAATAAACAAAATCCCTGTCCTAAAGTTTGAAAAAAAAAAAACACCCTAATGTACATCTATGGCATCTGGAACAGTGATGGTATTTGAGTTTTGTGAAAAAGTACTGAGCCGAGGCTTCAAATGTACTTTTTAGAGGCCGGATGTACTTTTTTATCTTCAACACCCAATTTGACTAAAATGTACAAAAAAAAAGGTCCTCACTTTTAACATTTCAAAAACCCTACCAAAGTGAGATATATTTTACATTAAATTATAAAATCTACACATTGCGATTACTTGATTTTATCATTTACTAAATAAAAAAAATTATGATTATTATAAAGGCTAATTATTGTAAGACTAAGCATTGCGATTAATTAGTTATTTAAATTTTTTCCATTTACTAAAATATAATATAAAAGGTTATTATTATAAATTGTCCAAATGTACCGAAAATGTACAGCAAATGTGCTGAAAACTCGCCAAATGTACTAAATATGGGGTAAATGTACCGAATGTACTGAAAACTTGTTGAATGTACTGATGACGTCTTTTCAGGACGCAAATGTACCGAAAAAAGTACAAATGTACCGAAAATGCCATCATTGATCTGGAATGCTTTCGCGATGGTTCAGTACATTGAAGACGATTTACCTGGCACATACATACATACATTGCTCTCAAGCGTTGAACCCACTTGTCAAAAATAAACTGATCGGAGCCAACTTATCTCGAGTAGTTGATGTACATATGTGGTAACTTAATACCAACATATAAAAACAACAACACACAAGAAATACTTTATACAAAAACAACTTCAAATAATGTTTAAGTTCTTTTTTGTAAAATAAAAAAGATTTCGTTTGATATGTAAAAAAAATTTAATTTAATCATTCAAAAAAAAAAGAAAATCTAAAAAATATATAAACTATAAATGAAATATTAAAATAAAATATTAACGAACCATCAACAACCACATTGGCGATCTTACCTACGAACCACAATATCAGCAGCAACAGTATACGCCAGCGCCACTCTACATGCAAGGATCACAAAATCCGTTACAACAACAGATATTTCCACAACGGCAACAACAACAACAGCAGGACCAACCAGAACCACAACTTTCAATTGATCAATATCAGGACCACAACTTTCAATTGATCAATATCAGGCGCAATATTATGCTTATCGGCAGCAACAACAACAATTGCAAGCACAGCAACAATATCAGCAAGCATTGCAACAACAAGCTCTAACATATAAGCATCAGCAACAACCAGCAGCTACTCAAATACCCCAAGTGCAACAAAATAAACCCCACTACACTGAACAGGAATACGCCACATACCTGCAACAACAATCGCTGCCGCAGTACTACTGCTGACCTTCAGCAGATGCGATCACAACAGATCATATAGCAACATAAGCTTCAACAAGAAGAAATCCGCGACTCCAGAATAACAACAATACCAGCAGCAGCAACTAGTAAAGTATTTAGTTTTTCAACGAATGCAAACGATAGGGAGGGAAGAAACTTATCGTTTGCATCTCGTAGGCACTACACTACACGTAGGTACACAACATTATTAGGTACACATTTAGGAATATATTGTATTTTATCTTTAACACTTTTGCCTTTAACCATTCATCAAAATTTAATAGTTTTTAACCCTTAACGTGAGATGAGTCTAACTCACACTCCCCCACATTCCACTCACCGCGGAGAGGGAGATAATTCCCAACTTATTAATTTAGGCCCTGATTTTCTTCCAAATCCTTTTGATATACCCGTTAGTATGGACATTTGTGCGACATCAGTAAAGTTGCCTCAATTTTGGACCAACTGTCCAGAAGCATGGTTTATCCATGCAGAAATACAATTTCAGTCCAAAGCCATTACTACGGACAAAACAAAATATGAGTACTTGATTACAGCTCTTCCACAAGAAGTAATCATGACAGTACTTGACTTCATACAAAAACCCCCAACTGCTAATTTGTATGAAGCATTAAAGAAAATTTTGATTGAGCGTCACTCCTTAAGCGAAAACAAAAGGATTGACAAAATTTTATCAGACTCTGAGATGGGAGACCGAAAACCATCCCAGTTTTATAGATCCCTTTTACTTTTAGCTGGATCTTCAGTAGAACCAGACTTTTTAATAAAATTATGGCTACGAAAACTTCCTAAAAGTCTTAATATTGCTTTAACAGGATCAGGCCATACAGAAGTAGAGGACCTTTTGAAACTTGCTGACAGGTTATGGGAAGTTATTACTGAAAATGAAATTTTATCCCTATATAAAGGTTCCCATGTTACAAATGGACCTAGTTCCAATGAGCAAATGGCAAATATGATGCAAACTTTCACGCAAACTACCACAAAACTGTTTGAATGTTTCAATAAGCTCTCTTTAGAAGTTCAGGCTATCAAATCTGAAAGTGACAATCGATCGTTTTCAAGACCCAGACGTAGATCGAATTCTAGACCCAGACATAGATCGAATTCTGGACACACATCTCGTCCACGTCCGTCTAATTGGTTGTGCAGATATCATTACAAATTTGGCAAAGATGCACGAAGATGTGAACAACCATGCTCATATGTTCAAAACAACAACAACTCATTAAACTAAATGAATCCATTATCGCGACGACTGACAATGGACCTATTACACTAACACGTCGTCTCTTTATTTATGATCCCACTAATAAACTTAATTTTCTTATCGACAGTGGAGCCGAAGTATCAGTACTTCCTTCCTCTAAATTCAAAAATAATAACCAACAATCTGATATAACTTTGACAGCTGCCAATGGCACAAATATTTCAACTTTTGGAAAGAAATTACTTACACTTAATTTAAAATTAAGGCGCGATCTACCATTTTCATTTATCATAGCTGACATTTCAAGACCAATCATAGGTGCAGATTTCTTGACAAAATATGGACTCCTGATCGACCTCAAACATAAACGCCTCATTGATCCACTTACAAACATTTCAGTAAATGCATTTTCTGGATTTACTGAAACTACTCTTCCAAAATTATTCACACTAGACAACAAATACACTCAATTACTTAAAAGATTTCCATCATTAATATCAGAACCCGATTACACTGCACCTGTCAAACATCAAACTGTACATCACATTATCACTGAAGGACAATTACCATTTACAAGACCTAGACGTTTGGATTTACAAAAATCTAAGATTGCAAAACATGAATTCGACTTCCTAGTTAAAGTTGGAATATGTAGACCTTCTGATTCTCAAACAGCTTCCGCATTACATCTTGTACCAAAATCAGAACCTAATGACTGGAGACCATGTGGTGACTATAGAAGACTAAACGCAATTACTGTACCGGACCGCTATCCATTACCACACATACACGACCTCTCAATCAATTTACACAATACAAACATTTACTCAAAAATTGATTTAGTGCGAGCTTACCATCAAATACCAATGGCCCCAACCGACATACACAAGACTGCAATCACTACACCTTTTGGAATGTTCGAGTTCCTTCGAATGCCTTTCGGCTTAAGGAATTCAGCACAAACATTCCAAAGGTTCATAAATGAAGTTCTACATGGACTGGACTTTATTTTCGTTTACTTAGATGACATTTTAATAGCAAGTGAAACAGAAGAACAACACATTGAACAGCTCACACAAGTATTTCAACGACTAAGTAATTATGGACTAAATATTAAACCAAACAAATGTGTTTTCGGAGTCAACAATATTACTTTTCTCAGTTATAATATTTCCCAACAAGGTATACAACCTTCTGAAGAGCGAGTACAATGCATACAAAACTATCCTCAACCAACCACTGTTAAACAAATGCAAAAGTTTATTGGAATGACAAATTATTATCATAGATGCATACCTAAATTAGCTCACATGCTGGGCCCTATTTACGACATGGTTACCAATGCCTCTAAAACAAAACACAAGAAACTTGAATGGACAGATAACACTTCACATGCATTCACTATAATTAAAGAGAGTTTTGCTAAGCAAAGACTAATTAATCACATTAATAGTAAAGCAAAACTTTCAATTGCCGTAGATGCATCCAATACAGCTATCGGTGGAGTTCTACAACAAGAATACAATAAAACACTTCAACCACTAGCATTCTTTTCAAAAAAACTTGGACCTTCAGAACGGAAATACAGCACATTTGACCGAGAATTATTAGCTATTTACCTTACAATAAAACATTTCAGACATCACTTAGAAGGAAATGAATTCACAATCTACACTGATCACAAACCGTTAACTACAGCATTACACTCCAAAACAGAACGTAGTCCTAGACAAACACGACACCTTGAATACATCGCGCAATTTACAAACACAATCGTACACATAAAAGGAACAGATAACACAGTAGCTGATGCTCTTTCTAGATGCGAAATAGAAGAGCTTAAATCACTTGATATTGATCTTAAGCAATTACACAGAGAACAACAAATAGATCCAGAACTTCAAAATACTATTAACAAAAACTTGTATAAATTCGAACAGATTGACATTCCATTTTTAAACATTAAAATTTGGTGCGAACACTCTACAGATACCACACGTCCATACATTCCACAAACTTTACGTAAGAAGATTTTTGAACAGCTACATAACATTTCACACCCTGGGACACGAGCTTCTAGACGACTGATTACACAACGTTACTTCTGGCCCAATATGAATAGCCAAATTAACAAATGGTCCCAAGAATGCATTAACTGCCAAAAGAAAAAAATACATCGACACACTAAAACACTACCAAACAAAATTAACATTCCACATGGTCGCTTTGAGCATATACACATCGATCTAGTCGGCCCACTACCCATATCAAATGATTATAAATACCTGCTCACTACCATAGATAGACACACACGTTGGCCTGAGGTGTATCCACTTAAAAATACAGAAACTGCTACGATTATTGATACATTCAATAGAGAATTCGTTTCACGTTTCGGTGTTCCACTTGAAATTACTTCAGATCGTGGACCTCAGTTCACTTCTCATACTTTCAAGCAATTCATTAAGACTATTGGTAGTCATCACATAATGACTTCTGCCTATCATCCTCAAGCCAATGGAATTATAGAACGATTTCACAGACAGTTAAAAACCTCGTTAATGGCAAGTAACAATCAGATGAACTGGTATACAGAAATACCACTAGTTCTTTTAGGTCTTAGATCAACTGTTAAAGAAGACATAAAGGCATCTCCTGCTGAAATGGTTTTTGGTCAAACCCTTAGATTACCTCATCAACTAGTAGCTCGTAACAGTCAATCTTTCAATCCGTCAGATACTTTGTTTAAACTTAAAGAGAAAATAAAGAATAATCAATCAAATATTTCACATCACAATACCAATTGTCATGTATATGTTCCTCAATCGTTAAAGAGTTGTAAATTTGTATTTATCCGTAATGATTCTATTCGACGTTCGTTACAGAATCCGTACGACGGGCCTTATGAAGTTTTGGAGAGATCATCAAAATTTTTCAAAATTTTAAAAGATAACACTAGTATTACAGTTAATATAGATAGACTTAAACCAGCCGTTTTGAACACTGACACAACACAAACACTCTCCTCCACACATAAACCAGTTAAACAAGTTCGTTTCAATCTTCTTTCTAATACACTTAAACATTAAGGGGGGGAATAATGTGGTAACTTAATACCAACATATAAAAACAACAACACACAAGAAATACTTTATACAAAAACAACTTCAAATAATGTTTAAGTTCTTTTTTGTAAAATAAAAAAGATTTCGTTTGATATGTAAAAAAAATTTAATTTAATCATTCAAAAAAAAAAGAAAATCTAAAAAATATATAAACTATAAATGAAATATTAAAATAAAATATTAACGAACCATCAACAACCACACATACATATCTCTTGTGGATTGTCAAAGCGCATCCATCGGCTTATTCCTCTGAAACGCCTGCACGCAATAATAAGCCTTAGTATGTATGCATATTGTCCCCATACTTGCGTACACCATAAATGTTAGTCAAATCGACAATCCTCCCAGGTGTATCAAATTGACACATAAGGGCATGGTTGCCACTTGAGATTTTTTTTTTGTACCAAATTTACCGGAACAATGTACCAAATGGGTAAAAAGTGTCCCAAAATTTTTTTAATGAACATTCACAGTTCACAGGTATAAACTTAAAAGCAAATTAACACATAAACTTATTTTATATGAGAAATTCTTTTAATTTTCTGGTTTTAGACGTGCTCAGGTACAGGTAATTTCAAACTAGGTGAACACTTCTGAAACTTTTTTTAATCCATAATTTGGACGTTTTTAAGCAAAATGAGCATTAGGGCGCCACAAATTTTGAATGGGAACATCCCATCTCCCCCTTTACCAGACTAAGGAAATTCACCACATTTGAACAAAATATAAATGTCGCTTGCTTGCAAATTAGGTTTGTTGGTGGTCAAAATATCCCGCTGACGCTGCCGTAAGAAATTGCTCGTTTGGATAGAACCGGAAATAGTCAGTAACGTACCTAAGGGGGGGAAGGGGGGCGATGAACTGAAGCTTGCCATGTTGGACCGGATATTTGAAAATAAAAATGCACTGTATCTTAAATTTTTATTTAAATTTTAAATTCAGTTTAGTTTTCAAGATGATGTAGGTAAGTTTGACCGGAAAAGGGAGTTGACCTGAATTTTGGCGGATTATTTAAAAAAAAAAAACTTTTTCCAATCTTTAAGAAAATATGATAAAAATCATTTAATTTAATTTAATTTAATTTAATTTACTTGACTCAAAGTCCATTTGTTCATTTTCATCACTGGAACAAACAATCAAATATCGAGGTAATGGATTGTCTACATCTAGAAAAGCAGCAATCTTGATCCGAATTATCAATAGTTTCATACCATGTACGTGAATGTTTATTTCTCTGATAACATTCTTCATCTCTTTCGCTTTTTCTCCTTTGCCTCCTTTTTCAGTTGCCTTTTCACGCGGGTCTGCTCACGTTTCTTTTCCAGTTTTTATTTGTCACAATTTCTCTTTCTGGACTACATTCATATTTTCTTTGATCAGACATTTTCATATGCACTGCTCCAACTTACTTTCCGCACTTACCTATCTGCTAGTAACAGTCACATTTGAATGACAGACAATGTTTCATTGATGCAGTCAATGCAAGCCTTACCCCAATTCTGGTAAGCGGAAAATTTAAAAACTGAATATTCAAAAAATGGAATGCCTTTTGATCGGAATCCTTATAGAAAAAAAAATTATGTATATTCGGGTCGTAAATTTTTCAGAAAAAATTATAACAGAAAATGAAAGGGGATAATTATCAATGCCGAGATCACAGCGTAAATTTGTTTTTAAATGAGAAAAAAATTCTATATTTTAGAATATTCCGCCAGAATCTCAGTTAAAACCATTTTCTGTTAAAAATTATCGGCATAATCGTAAAAAAGTGAAATGAAATACTATAATTAAAATTTATTTCAAGAAATTCATTTTTATATTTCAAATATACCGCCCACCCTGGCAAGCTGCATTTCCTCGGCGTACTACCCGCCGCCCCTAGGTACGCTACTGACTATTTCCGGTTCCATCCGAATGGACAATTTCTTACGGCAGCGCCAGCGGGATATTTTGACCTCCAACAAACCTAAATTTGCAAGCAACATTTATATTTTGTTCAAATGTGGTGAATTTCCCTTGTCTATTAAAGGGGGAGATAGGGTATTCCCATTCAAAATTTGTGGCGCCCTAATGCTCATTTTGCTTAAAAACGTCCAAATTACTTAGAAATGTCCAAGTTATGGATAAAAAAAGTTTCAGATGTGTGCACTTAGTTTGAAATTTCCTGTAGTTGAGCACGTCTAAGACCAGAAAATTTAAAGAATTCATCATAAGTATATACGTATATATACGTGTATAGATAGATAGATGCGTCTGTTTGTGATCGCTTAGCTTCTGAACGACTTGACCGATTTAGGTCATGACTTTTTTCATATGTTTCATATAGTCAGAGGAAGGTCCTTAGCATAGCTTGGAAAAGAAATAGGCGATGACACGCCCCTCACATTAAAATAAAATTAAATTCATCATATTTCATCGACTATTTGACGCAGATGAATGAGACTTGGCACATAAATAAGAAATACCTTTAAAAGTAAATTTCAATGAAAAACTGCGTCACGCCTCTAATATGCAAAAGTCGAAATTTTTTGTATCTCAGCAACTATTTGACACAGCTGGATAACATATGATATATTTGCTTTTTATTGTTTGTGCAATGGGCTCTGCATAATTTAATTTGGAAAAAATGAGTGATGCCACGCCCCTTCATGTAAGAGAAAAATTAATTTCTTGCTTTTCATAAACTTTTTGCCGCAACTGAATGAAATTTGGTACATATACATTAGACCAGGTCGATTTGTATGAAGACAAAAAAAGGCAGCCAGTCACCGACTCAAAAGTTAGAGGGACCCTTAAAAACGATATCTGCGTCATTTTTTTTTCGTTCCGAGAAAAACCAATGGAGCGCTTTTGACTCTCCTGAAGGCCCTTTTTGGCTAAAAAAACGTGTTTTCTGCTCGTAACTTTTTTTCTTCACAAAATCGATACCTGAATTTGCTGATTGCGTTTTTGCAAAAAATTTGACGTTAAAAAATTTAAAATTTATTTTCCGATTTATCGATTTTGTATAGAAAAAAAGTTGCGAGCAAAAAACACGTCTTTTTAGTCAAAAGGACCTTCAGGAGAATCAGAAGCGCTCCATTGGTTTTTCTCGGAATGAAAAAAAAAAAAAAAAATGACGCAGATATCTTTTTTAAGGGTCCTTCTAACTTTTGAGTTGGTGTCTGGCTGACTTTACTTTGCTTCATACAAATCGACCCGATCTAATGTCTTAATTAAAAGTAAATCGTTTTTTGACGTTTTTTATAAACCTAATCTTCCATGAAATGTCCCAGTCAAAACCCCCCCATGGATGATTCCTACTCACTGGCCTGAATGGTTGTATTGAAGTGAGTGGTAAGCCCAGGTGCCTTCATTTATCGCATTCTTCCTTGCAGCTCCTTGAAAATATGTTGGGCTGAGAAAGTTGAGCAAAGTTTTGCTCGAAGCGACAGCAACGTCGGAGTCTTTGTGTTTCTTCGCATTGATATGTTGCTCGATGTCATATTTTCCGCCACTAGCTATTGAAAATATTGATTTACACTTGCAGCATCTTACTACGTTCGGTTTGTCAGACCTTTTAATAAAAGTGAATTCCTTTTGAAGATCATCGTTGAATACACTTTTTTTTTCGTGTCATAATTTTTGTTTTCTTGGGAGTTACTTAAAAAAGTTCACTTGGTTTTCTACAGTTTATAATTGAATTTTTCGATTGCTTTTCAAAAGTGACTGAAGTGAATGAAGTTGAATCAAATCTCAATGACAAGTTATAAACACAATGAATACGAGAGAGATAACTCGAATTTTCCTTCTGTTTTAGAGTTTTACAAGCTGAATGAATGCGTTCAGCTGGTATGCAAATACATATAATTGTAATAGATGTATAGTTGTAGTAATAGATATTGAACTATGGGGTGCTTAAAATGATAAAAGCTTAAACATTATTTTAAGAAAAAGTCAATATGCAAATGCGGGACAAATACGGGACAAAAAATAAAATACGGGATATTTGTGCGTCCCGTAGTTCTTAAAAAAAAACCGGAACAGCACGCTGAAATACAGGACTGTCCCGGAAAATACTGGACGGATGGTCACCGTAGGCATATATGACTACAAATTAAAAAAAAAAAAACACTTCGGGTGTATTTTGTCCGCATTTTCAGCGACATGTAAAATGTGGGCGTGGTTTGACAACAGTGGGTGGCATCTCCCAAACAACTCAAATACCTAAAATGACATATCTTGCCACACAAGGTAGATTTTTCTACGTTTTAGTAAGTCGGTTTCTTCGTAAAATTTCAACAAAGTTGGACATAAGCTCTGTCCACGCCGTTTACGTGGTCATGCACACGTGTGAGCTTGCGACGTGAACAAGGTTTTCAAACTTGATGACTTTGTAATTTCTTAGGAACTTTTTATTTCATACCTTTCATTGATAAAATGTACCAAATCAGAATATTATGTACCAGTGTACCAAATGAAAATAAATGTACCAGTTTTGGTACAAATATAACAACTGTGACAAACGTGCATAAGGGACACTTTTGTTATTTTTCATGTTAGAAGAACTGTGTGTATATTTTCGCTTCGACCATATGATGACCATTGTATGAAATTTCACCGAAAAAGTCTTATAAACCCGTTTTTGTTTTCAATTCGCTTCAAAACTGAGCGCGCTGTTTCAAAATTAATTTGAAAATTGTGTCAAATGTATGCCAAATGACAGAGCTCGAAGAGCCATACATAAAAGATATTATTTTATTTCGTAAATAAAAGTCTCTTACAAGCATACTACTTTTAATACTTAAATCTTGGGTGTTTTGGACGTGGACTAAACATAAATGATTGGCTTATTACTTATGTCGGAAAATATTGTTTTCATTAAATTAAAAATTACATGATAATATACATAGTTTCATATTTTTACAGTAATTGAGCTTAAAAAGTAATATATGCACCTATAAGCTAATTAAAAAATTTAATAAGCCAACCATTTGTATTTAGTCTAAGCCCAAAAAGTCTATCACTTTGTGTAGATTATAAGATTTAGTTTAATTAAATATCTAAAGCTTTTGCAAAAATTTTGTTTTTTTTGACATGTGGCAATCCACGGCCAAAACCACCCACATTTAACCCTTCGTTGTATGATTTTCTAGTTTCAAAAACAAAAACAATTTTTTGAATCAAGTAAAAATATTACCTATAAAGTTTTTATGTATGAAATAATTTGAAACAATTATTGGTATTATTGCACTATTAGAATTAAAATTAAAGAATCTCCGTATCTTTTCATACTCATTCACTGACATTGTGTTTGATATTGTTGGATTTCATACAACAGGGCTCCAATAACGCCTTACATTACAGCTGACATTAAAATACATATTCCAAGGCATTCACTTATTTGTGAAGAGCTTAATTCAGCTGGACGTTCTGGATTAGTTTCAATTGAGTACTGTACAGACTCCGATCTTATTTTTTCAATTAGTTCATCATCAAAAAAATATCTAAAGAAACTAAGTGGAGTTGAAAGCTGATTGACTGTGCTTGGTAATTCTTTTATTCCACAGAAAGTAAACTTTTCAGAATTCCAATCAAAATGTTTTTTTCATAAAATTTTTTTGTAACTTTCTTTTAATGCGGACAGCTCTTTTTTAAAGTCTCTTGAACTTTGTTGAATAGTCGATTCCGAATTAATGTAAGATTCCAACATATCCACTGGTAAATTCTCTATGTCAAAAATATCATTGTCCTCTTCTGATTGTAATTCCGTCCTTTTCGTAGTTATATCCCCTTCATCAGCCATATCATCCTCTTTACCAACATCAAAATCATCCTCACTGTCGCTCCATGCTGCCAAAATCTTCTCCAACTCTGCATCAGATAAAAATTTAGCCATTCTAAAAAGTTAAGAAATTATTTCACGCAAGTGCATAGTGTTGCAGATATGCATCATGTTAGAAATACTCAAATTGCACAGGATTTGTAACAAAAATAGTACTTCTTATAAAACAAAATGCTTGTTATGATATTATTTACCTAAAAAAATTTTCTTTTAATGATATTTTCACTTTTTCACCACTTTATTTAATAAAATTTAAGAACAGTTTGTGCGTTCTTGCAACACTTTGAAATAACTGACTAAAACTGCCGATTCCCTCGAAACCACAATTAGAACAACAATATAATTTCTATATAAGCGAATATTCAAATGAAATTTTTATACGTTATAACGTACAAGTAATTTAAATGTATGATGCATATCTGCATCAGTATGCAACGAAGGGTTAAGTATTAAAAGTATTATACTTGTAAGAGACTTTTATTTTCGAGTTTTTTTACGAAACAAAATAATATATATGTATGTGACATCCCTTGGCTCCGACAAAAGTGGTAAGGCGACACTTTACATGTTTTCATAGCTCTTAAAAACCTTATGTTTTAAGAAACTTCGGCCTTATATACTGTACTATGTATAATTTTTCTAAGATATGACCAAACATCGAGTGGCAACCCACGGTTGGGACGGAATTCAACAAGGCAATCCTATATATTCTATTTAGGCTCATCGAGCTCTATCATTTTACATACATTTTAAGCTGGAATCTTAACCCATAAATTTTTTTCTAGAAAATGTTGGCCCAAAAAACGTGTTAAGGACAGGATTTGGCAAGATAACCTTATAAATTCAATGTAGTCTCTTCTATTTCTATCATTTGATATACATTTTAAGCTGAAGTCTTAAACTATAAACTTTTTTCTAAAACGGGTGGCAACCCTTTCTAGCTGTAATCTTATATTCTTTTTATAAAAAAAATGTCGGCCCAAAATCGAATTTTTCCGGCCATCGGGACAGGCTTTGGCAAGGCAACCCAGGTAGGTTAGTTCACCAAAGTACACTACTACTTTTCTTGTGCATCCCTATCCTGTAATCTTATATATACACTCGACTTTTCTACAGCTGGCTCTTGGGCTATAAGAAATTCTTCTCAAAAACGTGAATCGCTATTTCTACTTTTCTTTTGAAATAAGCATGTGTGGGAAAATGTAGAATAAGTCGATATAAGTTGAAAAGTCGATTAGTTAATGTCGAAAAATTTTGAGCTTATAAAGTATATAAGACGTATAGAGTATGTTAAGAATGTACGGTATATACTCGTATGTAAATATGCAATATGCAAGTCTATTAAGCGTCTATGTATGTATATAAATTCAAAATGGCGCTTATGACACTAAAAGTAAGGGTGACCGTTAATGGCCTCCGGGAGTTTATCGAATAAATAAATGACACTTTCTTAAATTTTTTTTGGAGCTGCATTTTATTTAAGACCAACACTTTTTTTTACATTATTAAAGTATATATATTCAAGATTTATCCCTGACATTTTGGTCCAAAAATATTCGTCGACAAAGTAGAAAAGTGCAATGACGTGAATGACCTCAAAATTTGCGGTGAGCAAGATATCTGGAGACTGGCTCATCCGAAAAAAAAAAAAAAAAATTTTTTAGGCTTTGTAAATAGCTCTTGGGCGTTTGATCTAGCTTTTTTTTTAGGACACATATTTTTGATTTATAACCTAAAACGACCTCAATTTTGTGCGCCAAAAATTAAAATTTTCTTTCTACGCCCGCCATTTTGTGAAAAATTAATATTTTTCAAAAATCAACGATCAAACGCCGAGTGCGATGAGTTCACAGTTCTAACCATTACGCCACGCTGCCTCAAAAATTCGATTTTTTTATTATTCCTTTTGTTCACTGTGTCTACAATATTTTGTGTCAATAACGCAGGGTAATATATTTTTTAAAATTTTCTCATAATTTAATGGTAATGATAATTTAATAATAAAATAAAGTTTTTCTTTTTCTTATGGGGTCAGTCTGTATCTTCGATTTTGGGTAAAAACCAGGTTTTAACTTTATTTTGCGACTATGAATATGGGCCGTGTCGTATTTAAGTTCTTGTTTTTTTGTAAAAGTGCTGCTAAATATTAAGACATAAGTTTCCTGAAATAATTGTTTTTTGTAATAACTAAACTCTAACAAAAAATCCTTTTATTTGCTTTTGTGTGTTAACACTCCTATTATTATGAACACAGCTGTATGTACATACATATGTACAGGCGCGGATCTAGAATTTTTTTCTGGGGGGGGTCACAGGATAGAAAAAAATCAAAAATAACAAGAATAACCAAATAAACAAAGCAAGCCGAATTTCTTCAATGAATAAAAACTAAGCCAGAATTCACTCCTAGTCGTGAATTCAAAAGGTACGGACGTGTTTATGCTGAGTCGAATATTTTATTATATAAAAAACTTAACATCAATGCAATAACTTAGCTAATTTTACTAAATATTCATCCGCTCAGCCTAACAATCAGTTAGGTAAAACTTCACAATTTCGGATTTATTTCCAAAATATGTCTGGGATCAGAACTAAATCCAATTCCATTTATTATTATACCGCGGCTGGAGATTTTGATGTCATCGTATTTGTTGAGACCTGGCTAAATGATGAATTTTTCGATGGAGAATTCTTTGATACAAATATATATCAAGTATACAGAAAGGAACGTGACGCTATATAAACAGGTTGTAGTCGAGGACGTGGTGTTCTAATTGCCATCAAACGTTTTTTCTGTACAATAGCTTGCATCCTTCAGAATGCGGACAGTTTGTACGAACAATTAAGTGTCTCCATTTCTGGCTCATCAGGCTCTTTATATATTTGTGCCTCGTATATCCCGCCAAATAGTTCTGATGAAATTTACGATGCACATGTAAGTAACATTTTATCGTTACATTCATCGTTGGACCATAAAAGTCAGCTTTACATATTGGGGGATTTTAATTTAAACAAAGTAATGTGGACTCACCTCGCCGATGACTTGACGCCAACAAATATCAATCATCCTCATGAAATCAATCTTATTGATAGCTTCTTAAGTATTGAATTAGTTCAAATTAATAAAATAAGTACTTAATAATCTTGGCAAAATTTTGGATTTAATTTTTATTTCGTATAATATTAAATACAATTTATCTGAATGTTTTTGCCCAATTTCACCATCTAATATGCACCATGTTCCAATTGTTCTCGATATAGAATTTTATGAATTTATTGAGCCTTAGCCTGCTAAACATGTATTTAACTTTAAATTATGTGATTTTGAATTTTTAAATAAGTAATAATATAAATGATATAAATTGGAAAAATTTATTTAATGGTAAAAATGCCGCAACTTGTTGTGATTTGTTTAAATTTAATGTGTCACAAATCTGTCATGACCATATTCCAATTTGCCCTCATAAGGTATATAAGCTTCCATGGTATAATTCTGGCCTTAAAAAACTGAAAAATATGCGCAATAAATTTCTAAAACTTTTTAAATCCACTGGGAACTTAGAGTATAAGGAGAAATATGTGCATTACATGAGAGAATTCAACTTTTTGAATAAGTTTTTATACAAGCAGCTTATTTTGAAAACGGAAACCAATATCAAATTGAATCCGAAATCGTTTTGGAATTTCGTACAATCGAAAAAGTGTGGATCTTTCATCCCCACTTCTATGTTTTTCAATAATATTAGTTCGTGTACAATTGCAGACACAGTTAATTTATTTGCCGACTATTTTAAATCAAATTATACTGAAAATGCTCCATGGTATGAGCCCTCTATCCTGCAAAACATCAATTCTTTCGTGGATGTTGGTTCTATTACTTTGAGTGAAACAGACGTTTTTAACGCATTATAAAAGTTGAAGATTTCTGCTAAACTGGATGTCGATGGATTATCCTCTATAGTATTATTAAAATGTGCTCAGGCTTTGTGTAAGCCACTGTGTCTGATTTTCAATAATTCTTTAAATTCCGGAACTTTTATTGAGCCCTGGAAGGTAGCATGTATTACCTCTATTTTCAAAAATGGGCTTAAAATTAATGTCGCGAACTATGGTCCCATTTCTAAATTAACAATTGTCTCTAAATTATTTGAAAGCATTATAAAAGATAAGCTTTACTTTTTAATTAAGTGTCATATTTGCCCAGAGCAACATGGCTTTGTATCTAGTCGATCCACAATAACAAATTTATCATTGTTCTCTAATTATTGTGTATCCTCTTTTGAACGTGGCTATCAAGTGGATGTGCTCTATGCTGATTTCGCAAAAGCCTTTGATAAGGTTAAGCATAGTGCTTTAATTGCTAAACTAGCTTAAATTGGATTTCATGGCTCATTTTTGGATTGGATTAAATCCTATCTGAGTAATAGACTGTGTGTTGTACTTGTTAATAATACTAAATCTTATAATTTTGTAACGTCGTCTGGAGTACCTCAGGGTAGTATCCTTGGACCTCTGTTCTTTATTTTGTTCATGAATGATATTCATAGTTGCTTTCAGAGCTCAAAGTTTTTGCTTTACGCAGATGATTTAAAATTATTCAGTCGTATACGGAATGTAGGTGACGTTGAATCCTTACAACGTGACTTGTCCAATGTGAGTAACTGGAGTAAACTTAATCAGTTACCTTTAAATAGTGGGAAATGCTTTCCCTGCACATTTGCAAAATCAAATAATATACTCGATTGTTATTTCTCAATTCAGGGTAAACTTCTTAAGTCAATCAATCTTATAAAGGACTTAGGCGTAGTTTTCGATGCTAAGTTTACATTTATTGAGCATTTGAATTTTATCATCCCTAAAGCTTATGCAATGTTGGCTTTTGTTCGTAGACACAGCTCTGATTTTATGGATCCACATACCATTAAGAGCCTTTACTTTGCATTTGTAAGATCTAGATTGGAATATGCCTCTTTTGTTTGGAATCCGTTTTCTGCAAATCATTGTGCTAGAATTGAACGAATTCAGAAAACTTTTTCTAGATTTGCATTACGTTCTTTGTATTTTGGTGATTCAAGGCCATCATATAATTCACGTTGCCTGCTTTTGGGCATAAATACTCTTGAATCGAGGCGGAAAGTTATGTCCTTAATATTTATTTATGATATAGTTAATAGTAATATTGAATGTCCGGAGTTACTTCGGTTAATTGGTTTTTATATCCCACCTAGACAGTTGCGTCATTTTGATTTATTCCTCATAAAAAAACATAAAACTAATTATGCTCAGAATGAGCCTATATTAAGAGCTCTCTCATTATTCAATAGATTGTCATCCATAAATGAATTTGATTTTTCGATGTCTAAAGCAGGGGTCGGCAAAATTTGATTTTTCATAGCTCAATTGAGCTGAAGTACATCACACACATTGTGTTTTGCCGACCCCTGGTCTAAAGACTCTTCTAGTCTGTAAGGAAATGTAATCCAAAGGCTTAATAAAGAAATGAAATGAAAAATGAAAAACTTGTCCAATTTGTTTTACTTGAAAATTCATTACATGTATATATATATTTATTGTTTATATAAAATTATAAACTTTTTTATATAAAAAATGTACTCTTAAAACTAAGAAATGTCTTAGCTGATGAATATTTTTATTTCGAATTTTCATTGGACATCGATGCGATCATTAACAGATTTGCGAAACAAAATAGAAGATTGGATTTTGTTTTATAAATGATGCTTTTAGTTGGAACTTGTAAACAGATTGTAAACAGATGATAGTATATCAAGTAACGCTACAATCCAAATATAGAAAAAATAATAAAAAAGTCAGTCTTGTTTAAGAAAATTAGTCAAATTTGTTGATTTAGTCATTTTTTGATTCCAATTTTTTCAGAGTGCAAAAAAATAAGTTAATTTTGGTCGTTTGGTTAGTTTCAGGTTTTTAAGTTTGCAAAAACTAGGTTTTGTTCTTTTGTTTTTCGGTTTGCAAAATATTGTTTCAACTCTATTTTTTGAAATGCGGGCTGTTTTGGGGGGGGTCATGACCCCCGTGACGCCCCCCCTTGGATCCGCGCCTGCATATGTATGCATGTACTAATTTTCAAACATAACGTTATTTCAAAGACCTTCACGAAACACTCGTATTTTCTGCTTGAAGGGACTATTATAGTAAAATACTAAAGAGAACAAAATTTAATATGTAGTGCTTTTTGTAATGTTTGCAATTATTTTCATTTTGTTTCTCTATCTATTAGGTTTCTAAGCCACTGGCTTTTTTGTTCAAGCGTCAGTAATATAATAATAAAAGCTTACTCATATCATCAGCTGCTCGTGAACTTTCTGAAACAAGTGCTTAAGCTTATGGGGGTGAAGGTAGAATGTTCTGTTGAACATTTTCATGTTATGGTTTTGAGCAAAATTGTTCAAATATTTTTGTTCAAACTGCATAGATTAAGATATCAGATGATTTCTTCTAAGTAAAACATTGTTTAAATAAAATGTACATAAATAATTAGTAGTTATACGAAATAAAGTGTAATAAATAATACTTGAAATGACTGAATGATTAACAGACGTTGTGCTTTTTCATTTTTTTTATTTAACGACACGACACCACAAATGATGACGATGACGCCGAACAGCAATGACAACGCTGCTCCCCTAGTGGGGGCAAGTGGCAGTGTGAGAGAGCAAAACCAACTGTGCGAAAAAGAGAGTGAGAACATACAGAACGAACTATGCCAACGATGATGGCGCTCGCTCTCAAACACAAAGTGCAGAGTCTCGTGTTAATTTTAGAAACTGTTTTTCATTCATTTCAGTTCAGACTCTGGTGGCAAACGGGAGAAGGCAAGAAAAAAGTTAATAATTTTTTCTTAAGTTTAATGCTGAAAAAAACCATTGAAAAAAGCTTTCGAAATTTATATAGTTAATATTTTTTTTAACAATTCGTGAGTTTTTTTTTTTTTTCAACAATAAAAACCTGCAAATCAAAAAATTGCGATTTAACAAAACAAATTCTTTAAATTGTATAAAAAAGAAATAATTTTTTTCATTTGAAAGAAAATTTTCATACATGTGAATGTCCGTATGTGTGCGATAGAAAAAATATGGTTTCCAAGTAAAGTCAAAAAGTAAAAGAAAAAATAAAAAACGTGCTGAATTCATAAAAGTGTATCTTGCAGATACATGTAGTATGTACATACATACATACATGTGTACGTGCTGCGGCTACAACAACAATATTTCACATTTAAATCACGTTTTTCGACATTTCATGTGCACAAAATTCAAGGTTTTGAGCAAAAGCAACAATAACAACAACAACCATCACTGAATATACTACAAGTATCTCGGGCGGTGTCATTGCTACTACAGATACAATAGCAACAAAAAAGTTAATAAGACAAATGGAAAATTCCGTAAGCAACAACTCATTTCGCGAGTAAACAATCTGTAAAAAAAACAAAAAGCTTAAAAAAGAATTTTTATATGTACATATGTATATTAGAGCAAAAAAATTATTAGGTCACGTAAACAAAAAAAAAAATTCAAAGCAACAACAGCAGCAATACTAAAAATAAACCTTCAAACTCCATCTGGCTTGCACAATACGATGTGGTGTACTCTATAGTCTCCAATTTGATTTGTAACTTTAATTTCTGTCTGCAACTGGTGACTGCTTATTTGCATATGTATAAGCACTTAAAAGCAAATATCAATTAACTAACGTTTTTTCCATATGACAAATATTAAAGCAAGACTTCAGGGGGAAATCAACTAACACATACAAACAAATTGGTTTTCTCACTCATGTGCATAGTATCTTGATGCAATGTGTAGTATCTCGCCCAAAAGTATCTCCGCAAGAAATTTCTCGTCGCAACTAACACAAAACGCTCACTCGCACGTCATACAGCAAAAGCAACAGCAAAATCAACAACAAAACCAAATCGTTTGAGTTCGTCGCCATCATTGTCGTGTGAATGCTAATAAAATATATGTAAAATATACATGCATACATACATACATATGCATATATGTACATATTATTTCTAAGTTCTTATCAGCAACATTCATTTAACGCTTATCAGTAATAGCTAGTGGTGATAAGCCGGAAGGAGCAACAAAAAAAAAACAAATCAGCTGCAGTTGAAAATAAACCCACGTATTATCGGTCGAGCAAAAATTTAAAAAAAAACTACTAAATAAAAAAATAAATATATTTCAAACAGCAAGAATATCTATAGAAAAACTTTTCATAATCAAAAGTAATTTAGAACCTAAGGTCAAGAGGAAAGTTCTTTCAGTACTGGATTTCTAACCCCGTTTAAAGTGAAAAAAATGTTATGTTGTTGTTGTACGTGTATTTAGTTGTTAAAAAAAGCTCCACAAAAGTTGTAAAGTTATTTGAACAGCATTAGCTGCACATCTTTTGGATATTCATACATTTCTGAGATCCAACTTAAGTTTAAAAAATAAAAAAAGTTTTTAATGAAACATTTTCTTGGAAGTGCCACGTTACCAAATTTAACAACAAAATAATTTCATAAAAAAATTCTATTTTCAAACAAAATTGTTAAAAAAGATCAATCTCATCTATTAGAAATCAAAAAGTTAAAGAATCGACACGCAATACTGGATACGCGTTAAAAAAAGTTATATGAAAATATTAAAAAAGAAATATTAATTTAAATAAAATAACATAATACCTACATAAATAAACTACATTTCACAGCAATCCAAAAATATCTCAATAGCGGCAACGGCACAACAACCTGTTTGCAAACAGTGTAGCCGACAAACAAATAAATAATCCAAATATACTAAAAAACAAACCAACCAACCAACCAACCAACCAACAACAACTAAATTTAACACCATCATTCCACCACAATTGCAAGGCGGCAGGAACAACAACAGCAGCAACAATCCAACTAAAAACAAACAAATTATGGAACCGTATTGGAGCGAAGCAAACGGACATGCTCCACATTCGGTAAAGTACGAGAGGTAGGTATAAAAACCAAACAAAACGTAGAAGAAATATCCCATTTGGATATACATACATGTTCGTATGTACATACATATATACATATAACACGCGTATATACCTACTATATAGAATCCATAAGGCACTTCTCATAATCAGGCACACAACACAATTTGTGTTGTGTGCATTTTGCCCTTTCGTAACATTACGTTACGGTTTTGTTACGTACACCATATAAAAAAAAAATATAATCAAAGAATAAAATTATATAAAAGTATTTACATATTCATTTGTATCTATGGTATATGTAGAGTATATTATTTTATACACATAAATATCTGATGTATGTAAGAATTTTGCTGACATTTTATTTTTTATCAAATTCCTATGTATGTTACAATACATTCTGTAATTGACAACCTTTTGACATTTCATTTGGACGGGTATTACCTAGGATGACACGCTCTAATACGTGATATTTTTATTCACCTTAAACAATATTAGTTCAAATTGTCAGTTTCATTCGCTAAAAAAATGAATGAAAAAAAAAAATTAATTTAATTTTGGTTCCGGAACTATCAATATATTTTATAACAATATTTTATTACAATAATTAGACACTTAAGCTAACAGTGCATGTGCTCGTATTACTTAAAAAAATATAAAAAAAGTACAAATTTCATAATTTTTTGACCAAAACTGAAATTTTTTCTTATTTATTTTTTAAACGATATTCATGATGTGACGTTGACAGTTTCAAATCATCGCGAATTAAGAGGAATATGGTAAAAATAGCAAAGAATTTATACTTTATATTCATACACATAAGACCGTGTCGACTTGTATGAAGCAAGATAAAGTCAGCCAGATACCGACTCAAAAGTAAGAGGGACCCTTTAAAACGATATTTGCGTCATTTTCTTCTCGTTCCGAGAAAAACCAATGGAGCACTTTTGATTCTCCTGAAGGTTCTTTTTGGCTAAAAAAAAAACGTGTTTATTGCTAGTAACTTTTATTATAACGGAATGAATACTCGAAAAATAAAGATTGCGCTCTTGCAAAAAATTTGATGTTAAAAAATTTTTCGATTTTTTCACATTTTTTATATAGAAAAATCGAATTTTGGAACTAAATATTATTTGTAACAAAAAAAAATTTTAAAATTCTTTAACGTCAAATTTTTTTGTAAGAACGCAATCTTTATTTTTCAAGCAAATTAAGGTACCCATTCTGTGAAGAAATAAAAGTTACAAGCAAAAAAACCTTCAGGAGAATTAAAAGTGCTCCATTGGTTTTTCTTGGAACGAGAAAAAAATTACGCAGATATCGTTTTTAAGAGTCCCTCTAACTTTTGAGTCGGTGTCTGGCTGAATCTAAATATCGACATGGTCTAACACACTTATACATACGTATATATGGGCTCAAAAAATTGCGGTACAATTTTTTCGATACTTTGCTATGTGAACAACAGGATAATGGAAAAATATTAAAAAATTTATTAAGAAAAAAATTCAATTTTCTTCTTTTTTTTTGTTTGCTCAAATTTCGATAAATTAAAATTTTGTGCAGCTCTGGTAGCAAACCCAGAACTTTTTGTTGATTAAGGATATAACCGGAAATGAGTAAATTATCGTATTTTAAGCGTTCCCGAGGAATTCTAGAAAACGAGGTCTAATGTACATACAGTAGCGAGCATAAAAAATGCAACTGCGAGCACTGAGTCAGAAAATTTGCGAGATTTTTAAAAAAAAAATTGTGTTAGAGATTTATAATTTTACATCTACATGCAAATAGTCCCTCACGTTTTTGATGTAAATTTTTGTTGAATTATCTGCATTCAGTATTCTGTAATGCATAAAATAACAAGACAACCTCAAAAACTAAGCGAGCAAAACAAATGCAACTCTTCAAAACTCAATCTATTTCAATAGTTTCCGTATTCTTACAGGAGAATATTTTTATCTTAAGTAAATACTTAGAGGCATAACCACTATTGGCGATGTCTGCACGCAATCTGGAGGGTATAGAATCCACTTAGGACACAAAAGTTTCCAAGGATGTCTTATTCCACTCTTCCTGGAAGATTTCTTCCAAGTTCTTTATTTTGGAGTGGTTTTTCTCTTTCACTTCGCCATCTTCTAGTTCCCATAGATCCTCTGTAGGTTTGAGATCTGGTTACTGAATTGGTCCCTCCAAAATTTTCTCTTCATGGTCACTTAAAAATTTCCGAGGTAAGTGACTTCTGGGCTTGGGGTCGTTTCATGCTGAGATATACAGCCGGGAGTCCTTTTATCGATAAGATGTGGCAAGAATCCCGCAGTAAACGCCTGCATTCATTTTTCCATTGATTTTGACCAACGGACCAAGTCCATTACGGGAGAAAGAAACTAAGAACCATGTAGAGTTTGACATCAATTGTTATCATCATTCATTCTTTCATATCTTAAGCAACTATGGATCAGCTGCCATTTTTACCGTGGGTAGTTAGTAGGGCTGTGCAGCGAGCACAGTTTGCTCGATCCAACTCGAGGCTCGAATCAATTTCAACAGAAATCGCTGTTCGAACTGTGCTTCGAACGTTCGAGCACTCGAACGGTATGAGGCGTTCGAACTGCTCCATACCAAATCGTTGCATACAAACAGGGCGGATTTACAGATATGCCAAATCGGTTTGAAGTATCAGTGAAGAGGGGGCACCACAAGAAGAAATAATTTTTTTTTAAATTTATATAAGCTTTAATAGTTTTTTTACAAAGTAAGCTCAAAAAATATTTAAAATTACAAATTGATTTTTTGAGTTTACTTTTAAAGAAACTTAAGATTTTTTTCTTAAAGGTATTGTTTGAAAGTTTTTTTTTTTTTTGACTTAAAAAACAATAAGCTTTTAATGTGTTACAACCAGACTTGGGCTTAATCAATTACATTTGGTAATTAATTACATCAACCAATTGCTTGGAATTGTAATTGAAATATTTTCGACGAAAATTACTGTAATCCAAAATATGTAATTAAAAAGCAAAGTAATTGAACGAAATTTGTAATGGAGTACTTTTACTTGTAATTTCCAATATTTTAAGTAATCAATTACAAGATATAAATATGAATTACATTCATATAAATACATATTATTGTTTGTGTGCACATCTACGTTATAAGATGAGCCCACAAACCAAATCTTCTTTTCGATAGCTTGAGGAATCTGAGGTCGACGTCATTGACTCAATGAGTCAGTCACGCGAAAGTTCTTGTTATTTACATTCCCATATAAATCATATGCAATAACATAAATATTTTTTCTGAATTTTGTAAAATTTTATCGCTTCAAAAAATATTGTTTCAAATTTTAATAAATGTTATTGCAGAAAAATGAGTAATCAATTACATTTTTGTTTCAAATTACTTGGCAAAAGTAATGGATTACAATTCTCTAAGGGATTACATTTTCATGAATTACTAGTCCAATTACAAAAGTAATTAGAATTGCATGTAATTGTAAAAAAGGGTTTAGAGACCTTGTACGGCTATGATTACACTTAAATGACTGAATGGATTGCATTAAATATGAAAATTGTATATGACATTTTAAATTGATGTCTGAGAAACAAGAAATCGGAGGGCTGTAAATCTTTTACAATCATTCGCGTTATTACTTGTGTAATGGCAGGTTTGTCAACCTGAGCAGGCTGAAAAGTTAAATCTGCAATGATGTTTTTTTATTAAAGTTTATAACTATGAGATGAATATTTTGTTGGTGTATATTAGTCCAGAGAAATTAAAACTATGGCCCCTATTGCGGTTGTCGATTTGCGATAAAATCGATAGCCATCGATTTAATAGAAACGATGCCATTTTGGTATTACGAAACTTAATAGAAAAAATTGCGTCATTGTGACTTGAAATATTATTATTTTTCTTGAGACAGCCGTTTAGTTTCATTCAGTTTGAAATATTTTGCGTGAAAAATTCAAAAAATAAAGAAATATCTACTAAATTAAAAAAAATCTTATCTATCAAAGCAAAATGATAGAACAGCAATACCAAACAAAATCGCTAATAGAAAAAAAGCGTTTATCTATTGTAAATCGACAACCGCAATAGGGGCCTTTATATCGCTTTTGATTTTTGATTTTCATATACTAAAACATGAACTAAAAATCTATAATAACTCAACTAAACGACATCATTATGGCACAAAAATGATTGCAGGTCAAAGATATTTGTAAAAGTTAAAACAATGTAGTGATCTCGTTATAAATTTTTGGTATATGTTATAAAGCATCAAAATAAATCAATTTGTGAAAAATCAGGTAGGCTCTAATTTTCTATATCAGAAAACTCTAATTTTACTGGATTATATAAGAAAGACAATATCAAAAGCCAGCAGATATATAATAAATTAAACTGAAATTATAAATAAAATATAATAAATAAGAAAAAATAAAAACATAATATGTGTGTAATGAATATAATAATGAAAAAGAAAAAAAAAATGTCATCAAATATTTGTTTATAAATAAAAACAGATCTATTAGTCCAGTAGAATTAGTCGAAAAAATGAGAAAAAAAAATAATTCATTACAGCAATCTGACAGCGGAATTTTGTTGAACAAGCTCTTGTAAAAGAGGACAAAAAAATCGAACCGACAGCAGCTATCCGTTGTGGAATGGGGTGCATTTTTATAGGTCGAACACAGTTTTTCACGAATTCTGGCTAAACTGTGCATCATATCAAAAAAAGTTCAAGGCAAAAGTTGTAGGAAATAATAAGATCTACAACTTTTGTACTGATCATTTCACCTTAACCTCAAAATTTTTCGAAAAAATGGCTGAAAACCGCTTCTTTGGCTTTTAATTGTTTTCTTTCACAAAAAAGTATCTATGAAACTGAAACTTAGGCAAAAGATACTTTTCAGTGTTACACAAAGGCAGCAATTTTTTAAGACAGAAATACTCAGAGGTTGCTATTCAATTTAATTTTTAAGCTAAAAAAACCGAAATTTTTAACTGAAATTCCTCTTAAAACAACACCTCCTAAGGAGTTCTGTTTTGGCTGACTTACTCTTTGTTTTGTCTTTGTAAAAAAAGGTACTCTGCAATGGAAAAATTGACCGAAAAATTGAAAATCTGTTGTCTCTCTGCGAGTAGAGTTTTGGTATTTCGTGTGCAACAGCTCAAATCCTTTGTTGTTTTCACTGTATTTACCTTAATACACTATGATTTGAAATTGTCAATGCCACTACATAAATTTCCATTAAAAAAATAAATGAGAAAAAAAATTTTGATAATTCTTGGACCTTTACATAAAAATTTGTTTATACTTAGATACTTGCGTGCTGTTTTGCAGTCATTTTTATATATAAAATTGGAATAGGGTTTCATTTCAATATCACTGCCGTTTCACTTAGTCAAGTGCGAATTTAGGGTGGTTAATGTTAAAAGTTATTAGTTAATTAGTTAGTTTTCATTCAATAAAATATATCAAACTGTAAATAAACAAATAAGTTAGTTAGTTAAGTTAGTTCCTCAAAAGTTAATAACCGATATTTATATGTCCTTATTTTTATATTTTAATTTTTATAAAAATGTCATAAGCAAAAGAAAAAACTCTTCTATCTTGTGTTGCTAAGTATGATCGAATAGTTTCTCTGAATTAAACTTACAAAGTTGACGTACTGCCTCATCTAGCCTTTGAGTTTCTTCAAAAATTCTAGAATGGCTCAGTGGAAAATATTTTTTTTAAGTCTGTCCAGTCAAAAGAAGAGCTTGTTGGATGATATATTCAATTTAGGTACATAAAAAAGTCAATTAAATTGCCCAAATGCTTGATGTGATTATTAATATTTGTTGATTGATTGTCATTATCTTTGAAAAACTTTTTTGTTGGCTTTTAGGTTGAATGTGATTTTTTGTCAGCGTTGTTCATATGACATGATAGTTTTCGTCTCTAGGTCTCGAAAAAGTTGGGCTACCGCTTGTAGGAAAAATCTCTAGTTACATCAATGATTGTTTACTGACCAAATTATATTTCAAAGGCTGTGTGCTATTCCCCCAAAGCTTCACTAATTATAGCTGACGTAAAATTGTAATCTTTTGAATGAGTATTACTCTTTAACTAAGAAAATTTATTTCTAATCAACTTAATTTCTTCATGAATTCTTAAGTATTTTGCATCAGAAAACTTGAGCACAATTCGCTTTTTACCGCCGTATACCAGTCTATACTACTACTTATCTGCATGTATGCATATATACCCAGTAGGCAATCGAGTAAAGCATGCCTCGGAGAAAGCCTGCTAGCATAGCTGCAACAGCGACAATATATTTTGCAGCATTGCTGCTCTTATATAAAATAATATTCATAGAAATATTTTGTTTCCAAAATTACTTTTTTGTTATCTGCATTACATCAAATGTAGATACATAACATAAATGACTAGAAGTACGGTATGCATGTTGCCAGGCTGGTCTTATGGTTTCTGTGTAAAATCATTGTCAATTATAAATAAGGACCCTTAACTAAAAATAAACATTGAATATTAACGCAAGTGATGACGCGGACACAAAAAAAAGCACTTAATTCAGAGTCCGACGATGTATTAAATAAAATGATTGTTTTTCTGTTTTGCCTTTTTTTCCAAGTACTTATGTGAACCCTCTTACGGCAAGCGACCTTAGAAGGCCTCTTGACACAAGCGATGTAGGAAGATTTGCTTGAAAAGTATTTCCTGTTTTAGCGGGACATTTCATATAAAAAAGAGAGTATGTACATTTGAAAGCAGTTGGGAAGGCCTGTTCCTTCCCATGGAAAGCCTTCTAGAAGAGCTGCTTGCTCCTGCCCTTGCCGACTGGGTATGTATATGTATGTATACGAATTATACTGTGTGTGTAGAAATGTTTAAATCACATTCAATTGAAAAAGCATACGAAACAGATTAAAAATAGAATTCAAGCAGCTAAAATCGTTTGTGTTTTGAACAACAAAACGTGGGAATAATTAAAGTATTTTCAACATTTTTTCTGGCGCAGAAATAAAACGCACGATATAGCAAACGTGATATTTCTACAGATCAGGCAATCGGGACAGAAACAACAGCGGCAAAGCAGCAGCAGCAGTAACAATACCAACAAATTAAAAAGACACGCAAAAGTTGTTCGTTCCGTAGCGATGTATATGTTAATTAATTAAAAAATATTTGTGTTATGTACTCGCGTCAGTATGTTTCGATATCAGGGTGTATCAATTTCAAAATATTTTAATTTAAGTACATTAGGAGAAGCAAAATTAACTTTGACACTTCGACTCTGGGGTAAAGAAATTCAAATAATGTTTTTTATTCAGAAGAACGAAAATCCCTTAAGTTATAAGGCATTATATGCATTTTCGATCCTATTTGGTCTTTAAATTATACGTTCTTAAAAATGTGATTCCAAAAATAAAATAACCATAATTCTTCAATATGTTAAAAAGATTGAACGCACCGAACATAACTCATTTCATATCACTGTAGGTAAATTTCCAACTTTTGAAAAGACACACAAAAACGCCGAGACATGTCAACTTATTTTTCGGTCGTAGAATGTGGTGGCGTACTCAGTTTTTCTCAATCAGATCAAAATCTTGAGATATTTGCTATTGAAATTTAGTCAATTTTCGACCCATTTTTTGCTATTTTTTTTTTATTTTTGGAGAAAAAAACATTGAAATATGTTTTGAAATTAAACGAAAATTTTATTTTTGTGTGGCGATTGACCAGCAAAAATCGGCAAGCATCAAATCGAATCTTTTGCCAGATTTTGTCGGTCTTCAAAAGTCATGATTGTTTGATAGAATCGTTCACCAGCTTCATCCGCTTCTGTTGACAACTGCAAAATCGAAATCGACATGCTTGTTTATAATTAAGACACGAGTAGCAATTAGCCTGGTAATGTTCACCAGGAACATTCAAAACCATAGGAATTGCAAATGACATAGAACATCTCTGCTTTTTCCACCACTTGTTCAAAGCACTATAACATGTAATACACTTAAATTGAGGTGCAAAATCTATATTTTATATAATATATCTATATAATAATAAAATAAATCTATATAATCTAATTCCTTAGCAGGTGTTATCAATAAATTATAGTTGTAGGCTTTCAGTGCATCTTGGACCAAACGCCGTCGGCGTTTTATAGGTGACGAAATATCCATCGCGAATATCTCGAGAATTTTATCTAATCAGAAAAAAACTGAGTATGCCGCCGTATTTTACGACCAAAAACTAAACCGAAAAGTTATCATTATAAAAGTTCTTTAAATGCCACCCTAATATAGAAAAATGTTTGCAAAAAATGCACACGTGTCTGTGTTAAATAACTAAAATAAAAAATTGTAGATATTTACAAAATCACAATCCATTAAGTGAGTTTTCCACATTGAAAGCACCTAAGCTTTTTGAATAATTATAATCAATTCATTAGGTTTTATAACGACTCATTAATAAAAAAAATATCATTAGTTTAAGTTTATCGATACGTTGGTGATTTTGTTGTTATTTTGCTGATAATTTGCTTATATCTTTCAATTAATTTACTTTATATTATAGTTGTTTTTTTCCTTCTATTATTCATTTCACGTGTATGTCCTTTGCAAGGTCATTTTGTATTTTGCTTTTGCCTTTGTAGTTGTTGTCATTATTCGAAGCTATTTTTAAATATAAATAAAATATTTTGTGATAATTTATTAATTTGTTGCTAGGTAAAGCTCTGTACAAATATTTATTTTAGCTTTTGATCGGAAAAATTTGGAAGAGTTCGTAGTTTATTTTCAAATGTTTTCAGTATATCACAATTTCTTGTACAACTACATTTGCTAAAAATATTTTTGTGAGTTCCGAATAATAAACTTCAGGAATGGAATGAGAACGTAGTGGCGAAACGAAAATTTGATTGGGAGTAGAATCCCTTTTAAGTCCCGTGGGAGGTACAAATTGTCAATTGTATTAGTTTAATGCCTATAGACATGAAAATTGCCAAACTACGAAACGCAGTTGGTCTAAGTCTGACGTGAATTGTGTCGAGCGGGTGGACTTACCGGTATGGGGTTAGAACTAGTAGACGCTCTTCAGAATTCATGATACATACATATGTGCACTTTTGTATGAGTTACTTTTTAACTGGGATACAGAAGACTTTTCAGATAATGCTTAGGAAGCTGCCTACTCTGAATTAACTGACGGTCGTTAGTCCCGTCGTTTCTTTCTTATTATAATAATCATTTTATGAGGAAAAATTAAAATTTTTTGATGTTAGTATCAACCCCAATTTTTCAAAATTAAAGATATAATTTTACATATTACAAATAATTGTTTTTCAAAACTGGCACATCAACAGTCCCTGCACAAATCGTGCTAAGTGTCAAAGAGTGCTATTTAATAAAAAACCGAAAAACTTTTAATTTCTTCTTGTAGTTAGGTAGAAATAAGTTCTCATCAAAAATTCGATCTTTGCTAGTCTTGTAAAGTTGTACTTTTGCACTTAAAGCGACATACATTGATATTTTTGGTGATACTGAAAACAATAACCAGCCTTCGTTAGTTAAAATCGGCTTAAGTAAGCACCTTTACGCATATCACGGTGGGCTTTCACCAAGTACGTATGCATATTATACGCATGAATATTAAAAAAACCATCCGATTTTAATCAAATTTTGACACGTTAAAGTATCTTGCAAGATACCACCACAGCCCAGTTCACTACCTGGTCGGAGTCCTGAGAACGTGCTATATTTTGGCCAGAAAATAATCGTTTTAGTTAATTACCAAAATTTTAGATCTCAAAGCCCACAATCCAAATTCAACGTTACTGATATCCCTTTTTTGGGCCATGATATCTGCTATTCATAAAAAAAATTTAAGATCCTACCCCTTAAGTTCTTTTTTTGCGACCCGATTATGTGAAGTAAGTCTTAGGGCCGGTTTCACTGTGTTTAGTTAACTCGAGATTAGAAGTTAACTATCCAATTTCAGTTTCATAGTATTTAGTTAGCCAACCAAATTTGGCAGGTTAACTAATAGTTGACTAACAGCTGATTGCTGTTTAGCTTACAAAAAAAGTTGGCAACGCAAAACAAACAACTTGTCAAAACGAAAAAAAAAAAATAAGTGATTGCTGTCAAAGCGAAAAAGAACGCAATAAATAAAAACACAAAGTCGTAAAAATTTTCACTTCTCACAGTGCGTTTGTAATTTTCTGACAAATGCTTGCCAACGCTTCGGTCGTTATATTCTTTAATTCCGAAATATCAACCCCCGTATCGCAAGCCTTTGCAATTTCAGGGACCTGAGGTAGTGAGCCCAAATATTGAACTTCCATTTCTGCGCACATAGCTGCGGCACCGCCGGTTTTTGCTGGAAAAATTTCAGACGTATTGCCGCAGTGTCCGCATCGGAAAGCGTCGTTTTGCACTCGACAATGTTCTTATGGCCATCGACCAGTTCCAATAAACAATTTATTTCGTTTGTTGAAAAATTTGTGGTTCTTGTGCTTGGCTCCATTTCGCAAACTATGAAATGTCAAAATAAAAAACATATGTTTTGTGCAGTGATGCCATATTTTGTACGAAAAATTATCATTAGTTAACTAATGAACTGTGAAACTGAATCGGTAGTTAACTAACAGCCGTTGGTTAAGTTAACTAATTGGTTAACTAAGCACTGTGAAACCAGCCCTTAGTAAAATACAACACCTTTGAAAATAGTTCCCAAAATCGATTTTTATTTGAAATACTTTAAACAAGTTTTATTCTGTCTGTCACCAACGGTTCATCAGGGTCGGAAATATTAGACATTGAATTCGGCAGGGTTTATTTAGTACTTTTTCCTCGCCCACTAACGTTGCTAACATTTGAGTATGATGTTGTCTTTCAATGTGCTTTGACGTGTTGGAGCAAAAAAGGATGTTTTTAGAATTTCATACAAACGTTATAATAGGGTGTTCATTTGAAAAATTTAGCCTATGCTTGGCATTGGGCTTAAAAATAATTCTCACAAAATTTCAGCTTGGGAGGCTGTAATCGTTGGGAGTTTGTGTTCATTGAACTTTGAAATAAACAGGACTTACTAAATCGTAGAAGCATCTGTCTTAGGTGCCAAGGTATAGATTTTAGGTATTTTAGTTGTATGGGTGGCACACCCTGATGTCAAACCACGCTCACATTTTTCGTGTGGTTGAAAATGCATTTTCTTTTTTTGCGTGCCCATAGGCCTATGTTTAAAGATTCGACTTAAAGAAAATTCTACCAAAATTTCAGTTTTGTAGATTAATCCTGTGAACGGCGCAAACAAAGTTTGTGGCCCTACAAAACAACTCCCAACGAAATAAACATAAAAATTATATGAAAAACTACCAACAACTTTCATATATTTTTGGGAGTTATTTCATAATGAAATGACAGCTCAGGATTTACATTCTCTAATATGTCCAACATCGGCTTCTCGGTGGCCTCGGTTCAGACTATAGTACATATATCCAACACCGCCTTTACCAGACACAGTAATTCTACAAAAACTTAGCGTGCGTCTCCGGTGTTTTACATTGTCAATTTCATTATTATTGGGGGTTATATAATTAGGAGTTATTATTATTGGGGGTTATACAATTAGGAGTTATTTCATAATGAAATAGGCCCAAACATTGGTTGTTATTTGATTTACATGTTTGGGGATTAGTTCATGTGTTTGGGGATTAGTTCATATGTTTGGGAATTATTTCACTGCTTCACCTTAGGAATATTTCATATTTTTGGCCGTTATTCCATTGGAGGTGTTGTCATTGGGCGTATTTTGTTAGGAGTTATTTTGTGCACTCAGAGTTTGTATCCAATATAATTGACATGGAAAAACGTTGAAACTGTCATGATAATTTTGTTCAGTATATGAAACGTTTAATATCAGCAATAACGAAGTGAATTGGCCGTCTAGATGAAGGATGCACAGCTCGAAGGTCATTTAGCTCTTCCAACTCTTATAACAATAACAAAAACTACCGAGCTCTTTTCGTTATTCGAGCAAAATCATTTCGGTTTGCAATCACCGCATGCGTTTTGCATCTGTAATTTTTTCTTCAACGCATCGGGCCGTTGCTAAAGCTAAATAATTTCGATTTGTTATTGTCGCATGAATTTTGTTTTTGTAGGTTTGTCTTCAATGCACTTTTTTGTTTGTGTGATTTTGATTTCAAGCCGTTTACTCCTTCAGCTTGTGCTTTTTGTTTTTGTTTTGAATGCAATTAGCTTGTCGCAGCGAATTAAAACATTTTCGTCAGCACTAGTTTTTTTCGCAATATATTTTTGAGTTTTTACTCAAACTCTGATTGTTGTAACCAGCTCCCGAAGCCGATTTTTGTGTGTACCTCTTTTCTAGATCATGTGATATCACACCTCTGGAATTGTCCAAAGACAACATGGATAAGCCGGCTACGATTGAGGAATTGGAAGCCAACATTATTCACGTTATTCGCAAATACCACTCGTAGTGCTCGAACGCGTCATTGAAAACTTGAACTTCAGAAAGAAAGAACTTATCTTTAAAAATCAAACGTAAACCGAATTCATTTCATATCATGCTGGGTGACTAACTTCAAATTGCGAAATCGGTTGCCGATAAAATATGGTATTTCTTAGAGGAAATAAGAGGAGACTTATTCCCCCGATTTAAATGAAAAAATATTTTTTCCATAAACCAATGAAAATTTTTTCAAAAGAGCGGCATACCATTCAAAATAAGATAATTAATTTTTCCTTTGGAGCTTATACATATATAGATTTTTTATTCTCTTTTTGTCAAAAACCCCATCTTGTTTTTCGATAAAAGTCTTAGAGTAGATTTGATGTAGGGTTGGTAACGTTATGTAGTCACATTCCTACAGCTGTGCACGTCCATACAGGCTTCAGTATTTAAGTAGCTTATTTTGCATGGATAAAATTAAATTTCTGTCAATCAATCATTTTAATTTGATTAATTTATGTTTAATTTTTTTCTTTTAGTTTTGGTGTGCTTCTTAAATTTAGAATCGTGCAAACATACTTTGCACAATATGAGTAGAGAGTGATGGTATATGAGGTTTATTGGTTTATAAATTTGAGTAGTTTTTGATTTGTGACATCGACATGTAGGTACATTAGAGCGGTTCAAAATAAAAACTTTTTGATTTTTTCACGATGTGTCAGCGGATTACAGTAGCCATATATGTCTGGACAATGCCCATTACTAGGATTAAAGTTAGTATTGAAAACTGGATTAGCGCCCTCTGTTTTAAGTAAACAACCCATTTTCCAAAATATTGATTTAAAAAATGGTGCAAGTGACAGACGCTATGAAATTTTCCCACAAAGTGGGTATGGTTTTCGGGAAACTATCCATCGATAAAGTTGCAAAATCACCGCATATTTTTTCGCCGCCGATCCCGTGTTACATCATGTTACGTACTGTTATTTGCTTAAAAGAATGCCGTAAACCGTATATCATTTTCTTATTTCGAACGAGATGTCTGCATTTTTCTAAATTAACAAAACTGACATAATTTGAATGTTTGAAAATAAGAAAATGATATGCGGTTTACGGAATTCTTTTAAGCAAATAGCCAGAACTTTTCCTTATTTTTCCCGAAAGTATCTTTGTGACATGTTCTATTATATTAAAGAAGTACACTGAATTGGTAGCATACACAGACTTAAGCTTTTGATATTACGAGTAAGCTGAACACATTCCCATCCTCTCCAGAGCTTCTTTTATTTTGTAAGCAATTCAATGCGCTTGCTGGGCTAATGAATGAGATTTTCGATACATATTCAAATCGATGAAAATGTACATTTTCTGGCTGTTATAGCAGGTTTTAATGTCTTTAAGATAAGTGCAATTTCGTTACGATTGCTCTTCAGAAATTGGACACAGATGCCGCTATAGCGTAACGATTTCGTTGCTTAAAATTAATGTACTCTCATCAAAAAGCCTGGAGAACTTTATTTATTTTTTTGTAGAGTGTTAAAATTAAGTAAAAACAAATAACAAAATATTGTTATTTATAAAAAAATGTGGAAACCCCTAATTCATCTGGCACGTTTCATAATCACCTCTCAAGTTTATTTTTATTTAACTTACAACTTGCTACCTACAAATTATTTGACACGTGAGCTTTATGAAAAATAAAACCAGAATAGTTTTTATTTTGTTTACTAATTTTTTTTTTATTTTTCCAATTGGCAAGTGTCAAGTGATAACACAACGAATTGGTATACGGCAAGTTCTAATTAACTATACGAATATAAAATATTATACATATGTATGTATATTCGCATGTATATGTAGTGATCATATTCATAAGTAATTCCTGATGTACACACATGACACATAGACTACACATGCCATTAATATTTTTGCAAACAAGGGCAAGTTTATAAGACTTTACTCCATACCCTACACTGATTTAATGAAGCTATGTGAACTCACATTTCTAACCATGCGATGAATCATTGGATTATTTAATTTGCCCAAAAATTGGGATTTTAAGTCTATTTCGAGTTAGAGGGTAATCAAAATATTTTCAACACATTGTCTTCGCGTGTGAAAAATTTTAGTCTCCTAACTGAGTTTGAAATATCTACTGCGTAAAGTTAGGAACAATTTAACCTTAGCCTTGAGAATTAATATTTTAAGTTGATACATTGTTTCATTATTTTAAGTAATAATTTTAAGTTAAATGACAAATATTTTGGTTTCAACTAGAAAGTTTAAAGAACGGCTAAAAAATTCTATCTTAACTTCAAGTAGTGCACTATAGGTTAAATTGAAATCTAGCTGCCCAAAAAGAATAGAGTTAATTTTGTTTGCTTAATTCCAAATTATATTTTACAAACAAGATATTTCTAGTTAAAGGATCTAACTGTGCAGACGTTTAAGGTTAAAAAATCTTCTCAGTCACATACATATGTATACAATAATATGTCTGTAATAAGGATGACTCAATTTTTTTTTCAATAGGTTTAATAAAATAATGTAATCATAATGTTCATATTTACTGGTGGCTCTTTGAACTTTTTAATTTTGCATTGGAATTGCATGGGAAGGAATGCTTTTCTGGTCAGTTTCGTCTATATTTCGTGAAAGAAAAATCTGACACAAACAGGACAATGCTCATTTGACAGAGCATAAACTAAAAAAAAGAAATAAAATATTAATAACAAATCGATTTATTTCTCAATCTATGAAATATTTCTAGTTCTTTCAGGTAATGAAATGACGAAATGTTATCTTCACGAAACAGTTTAATAGATTCTTTTTCAAATGGGCTTGGCCCCGTTCCTGTAAGAGTAAATATTAATATTATGAGCTACATGCACTGGAATTTTTCTTTCACGTATCTGCAACAATAAATGGGGTCCTTCTAAACATTAAAAATGTCCACGCAAGTGAGATAACTCGGATGAAAAAAAAAATTAAAATTAATTCAGAGTCTCCACGAAAAATTAAAATTTAATTTTTCCCAATTACTTCTGAAATCCCTTTTACGGCAAGCGGTCTTAGAAGGCCTGTTTAGGAAAGCCTGTTTTAGCTTAACATTTCATATACAAAAAGAGTACGTTTCAAAAGAGTTTGGAAAGTCTGAATCTTCCCAAGGAAGGCCTTCTAGAAGCGCTGTTAGCTCCTGTCCTTGCCTACTGGGTAGATAAATATTCGATAAGCTTACGTGTTTTAATTGTTAAAACATTTTTGATTGGCCTCTACACTCGCCGGACTTGGCTGCACCTTACTTTTGTTTTGTTTGTTGTTTTTTTTTGAAGAGCAAGGCTCATGCAAATCTTTGAGTAACTCAAGCAAAATATTCGTGACAAAATGAATGAAATACCGGATGACATGTGTCGAAATGTAATCAAAAATATGCTCAGAGGAGCCCGCATTAAGGTACGGCCACGCAATGAGCGGCAAGCGTCAGAGCGACAAGCGGCAAATCGCAGAGTGGCAAGTGGCCATTTACTCAGCGGCAATTATACAGCGTTAGTTGTCTTATTTCTTACAAATGTAGTTCAAATTGAAAACAAAATTAAATTCCAGACGTTAGTTGAAAAAATTCCGCTGTCAAGTGCTGTTTGTCATAGCCATTTGCTTGAAAGTCGGCTTCATATTTGGAAATTTATTTTACTTTTAAGAAAAAGAAGATTTGGTGTGTTTCTAATAACCGCAAAAGATTAAGTTATGGTGAATTTCATCATTTATTTAAACAATTTCGGAAACATCCTGAGCGATTCAGGCAATATTTACGTATGTCAACACAAGCGTTTGATTTGCTGCTAAAATTTCATACCATATGCTGCAATAGTTCAATTAAAACAGCGCTTACAAATTATGTTAATATGGGAGGTGCCACGCCCACTGATGCAATCACGTCTGCATTCATTTGATTTTAAAGCTTATAGTAACTGACTTCTATACACAAAATTTTATGAAGATTACTCTTATATCACACTATCCATAACAATAAACGTTATTTGCTTATATGGGAGGTGCCACGGCCACAAGTACTATTGGACCAAATTTTTGTAATAAGAGACCATATAGCCATATAGACCTCTACCTCATTAAATTTTATAACGATTACGTTGTTATTTCTCTTAATGTAACGTTTATAAATATTGTGGGCTGTGCCACGCCCTTCAACGACATTTTTCAGTAAAGTAGTTAAGCTAGTACTGATGACTGCTTTCAGTGCCATCATTTCTAAAATTTTTGTAAAAATCATCTGTGCCAATTTCGAGATATATAGAGTCAAAATTTTTAATTGTTGTAAAGTGCCACGCCCAGTTTTACGATTCCGCCCAATTTAATTCCTAATTCAAGATATATATATGTATCTGTTTACCAAATTTAATCACAATATCTTACACGGTTTACGAGATACGACGGCATAAAGGTTAATGTTTAGGACATGTTTACTGATTGCCGCTCTAATTTTCAGAAAAAATTAAAACACAATTGAAAGCTGTGCGTTGTCGCTCTACCGCTCTAAAAAAGTATCTCCCGCTCAGCAGCTGCGTGGCCACTTCAATGGTGTTCCATATGTTTTAATTTTTTTTGTTGCCGCTCTGACACTGCCGCTCATTGCGTGGCCGTACCCTTAGTGAGGCTAGCAAAGGCGGCCATTCATCTGATATTGTAATCCGTATATAATCGACAACATTTATCAACATTCCATAATCTTTCATTTAACCAATATTTGTAACCAAACAAAGTAGTATACAATCCATGAATATACCCTGCACAAAATTTATTTTTCTCTTACAGATATCTGAATTCGCTTCAAAATGTATAGCTTTTTTTTTTGTGGACCTAAGCGTGAAATTTCTGTGTGTTTTATTCGTTATACATTGAGTGGAAGCAGAGCCTTTCGGCAACAGTGTTATCTACATATATCAGCTAAGATCTCGGGTTTGTCGCTCGACGAGACAGTTGTTTTGTTTATAAATCCTATTCAACTGTCTCTCGTTGTTTTCGATTTCGGGATCTTGTTATCAACAATATGTAATCGCGAGCAACCATAACAGCAGCAGCAGCAACAGCGACATCTTTACAACATGGCAACAGCCAATGGAAGCGCTCATATCAACATAAATATTTTGAAAATAAACACCCTAATGTACATATACCATTTTGTGTTAATAGCCCGGGAGTTAGCGTCGCATTTTTCATAGTCATTATCTTCCGTTTAATTTTTTTTTTTGCAATTGATAGTTTAAGGGGTTATGTCTCCCTATTTTTTTTACTTTTAAATTTTTTTTTATTGGCTTAAATCATGCCAAAACAATCCAAGAATCAAAATCTACAGCGCCCAAGCACCGATTTAAGCTCAAAATTTTTTTAAATCAATTTTTTCCAAGAAACTTTGATGAAGATGTATAGCATTTCGAAACTTCAAACGCGTTTTTCTCGAAACCATGTTTTCAAAATCGGCGTACAGTAGAACTCAAAAAGTTTACATACGATTGACTTGAAATTTTAACAGTAGCTTCATTGTTTGATTATCTGTTGAAGTGCTCACGATTTTAGCGATTAACAAGAAAAAATTAACAAGAAAAAAAGTTATAAGCAATTTAGTCGATTTTTTTCGTTAAAACACAACTTTTTGTTAAAACATTTGTCATTTCGCGAAAAAAATTCTAAAAATATAATCATGTGTACTTCAACAGAAAAAATCATTTAGATAATGAAAATTTTTTTTTTTGCTATTTTTTTAACGCCGAAGAAGAACCTTTTGAAAAAACAGTTTACGGTAATCACTGCACAGCCGCCATTCTGTAAAAAAAAATAAAAGTAACAAATTTTTTTCTCTTCTTCAAGAGTTGCTTAATCCAATGTTATATTATTTGCATACCTTTATTCTCAAATGTCATTTAAAAAATATAATTAAAATGGCCTTGTTTTTTATAGCATAAGGGAGATATAACCCCTTAAGCATGGCTGATAATGGAAATAAGCGTGAGTCGCCAGAATCGTGGTGGGACTGGTTGTGAGAGGCCGACAAAAAAATTCGTTCAATAACTCGAAAAGTAAGCCATAAGTAGCAAAATATATTTAGACCAATGTTGTAGAGGAGATGAATCCACATCGATTTCATGCCTACATGGCCCACCTTTCACGGTCCTAGAATTACTCTCCTTTTTTATTAGAAGTTTAAAATTAAAATTACTCGCCCTAATCTGAAAACCACATTTTTCGCAAAAAATAACAATTTTTGATCGAAATTACACTATTTATTAGAAACTTTAAAACTTGTCGTATGGAGTCTTTTGTGACATGAAATCGATGTACTTTTATCTCTTCTACAACATTGGCCTAAACACATTTTTCTACAGCCATACTTAAACTATCAATTGTAAAAAAGTTTAGACTAGAGGAAATGACTATGAAAAATGCAACGCTACCTCCCGGACTATAATAGGCAGTGATAAATAATTGTGATAAGTGTAAATATTTAAACAGTATTAAAATAATTTGCAAATTCATATTAGTGGTATTCACTCATGGTTGCGAAGTGCTTTTGCGTCGTTGTAAAACTGCGATTGCGTGAAATATGATAATTTGCAATAACAAATACATTGTACTGACTGACATTCAGTGTTGCCAGCGTGGCTTAGGCAGAAATTACGTTAGTGTGCCTGAAAAAATACATTTTGAATTGAATTTTTAATAAAAATAATTATTGTTTACTATAAGTCATGGATGGGTAAAGTTTTTGAAACATAAAACAAAAACAACAATTACAACAATAGAAAAAACCGCAACCCCAATCGATCGATCTCAATACCAAAAAGAAAGTTTAACAATAAACCAAAAGTCAACTCTAAGAATCAAACGAGAACAAAATAAAAGGACACTGATCAAACGAAACAAGAAAAGCTGTCCTCAATGTGCGCAATGTTGTTTGCTTGCCCGCTCGCTTTTTTTCTGAATGATTCAACAACAATGCAAATCCCACAATAATAAAACTGTGCGTAGCAGGGTAGAGTGCTTGTGTTTGTTGTTTTCTCAAGAACAATGACGTGTTTTCTTGTGAAGAGCCACAATTGGCTCATTTTTCCTATTTTGTCCATCGCTGATTTAAATGAATGTAATAAGATAAGAGCTGGTACCACAACACCTGTAGTTTCTCTTCAATGCTCTTCAATTCATGTGTAGTTGTGCTTTGTTCGGTTTTCAAATTAAACTGAATTGATTTTACGCTCTCCGCTTTATGTACGTATATGATAAGTTATTCTCTTTCTATCGCAGTCGCGCGCGCTACGTTTTGCCCAGCCACGATCCTGATTGAAATGCGAAAAAGCAAAAAAGCAGTTGTCAAAACAAATAGCAGGCGTTGAAGTTCAAAATCATTCCTTTTTGTTCTTGTTGGTTAATTATGATCAGTGCTGCCCAGAGAACGAGCAGGCGCTCAAAGAGCGTAAAAATGAGAACGAGTAGGCACTTAAAGAGCGTAAAAAATCGTGCACATATACAGAATTAATAAACAAACCTTCAACACATGCTTATCATGAGAGCGTTTACTTGTGGTAGTGGGCACCACTGATTAAGATTGTTGCTGGGCAAAACGTAGTACGCGCGTGAAAGAGAATAACTTATCATATACGTATATAAAGCGGAGAGCGTAAAATCAATTCAGTTTGATTTGAAACCCTAACATAGCACAACTTCACATGAATTGAAGAGGAGTGAAGAGAAACTACGGTTGTAGTGATGCCCAGCTCTGGACATGATCGGTGCTGCCGAGAGAACGAACAGGCGCTCACAGAGTTTAAAAATGAGAACGAGCAGGCGCTTAAAGAACGTAAAAAAAGTGTGCATGTATACAGAATTGATAAACAAATCATCAACACATGCTTACCGTCAAAGCGTTTGCCTCTGGTAGTGGACATCACTGGATATGATTTAAGCGGAAAAAAGAAATGTACTAAAGACGAAATTATTAAAATAATAGATTATCTGGAAGATGATCTTAATTTGAGGTAATGCGCATATTTGCAGCAACGTAATATCCACTTTACTTTTTTGAAAAAAAAAAATGCATTTTTGTTTTATCGTCATTTCGCAACTAAAAGTGTAAACCATTAATATGTCTATATCGTCTTAGTAAAGAATTTCCATTTACTAAACTGAGTGGGTTTTTTTGCGAGTGAGTGTGAGTTTAAAAAAAGGCAAAATTCTTATAAAAATTTTAAACAAAAGCTTGCAAATGTGTGTTTGTTTGTTGCTACGTTTGCTGTAATATTTTGCTTTACCTTTCTCTTAAAGAAAGCAATCAAATATTTAATATCACAAATGTTTAACAATCAACACGTTTTAAAAATCAACAGATTAACAAATCGCAAGTGCAAGATTTAAACCAATAAACATGAAACTTTTATTAAAAAAGAATAATGAAATTATCCTGCAATGTGATCCAAGGAGAAATATGTGTAAAAATATGAGTGCATACTTAGTAGGGTGACCTTTATGTGTACTAAAATTTTTAGCTTTTAGTTTTCTTCCGACCACTCACAGTTTGTCTTCATTTCACAAATATGCGATTTTAGCTCGGTATAATCAGGGGAAAAGGTGCCTCACGGCCTCTGAAAATGAGGAAATTAAGCTTTTTCTTTTTTTGTTATACAAATTTTATAAATGTTTTTTTATTATTTTATGACAAAGATGCTTTAAATTTTGTGGCGGATTCAGCAACCTCTAGAATGTTCTGAGGTAAGTAGTTAAGCAGCCATCCGATTTAAGTTTTGGCCAATTCGCTGAAGTTCTTAAGGAAAGTTCTTGGGCTATATGTCAGTCAATTTCGAAATATTATCTGATGGTCATGTTGCTCAAGATGTTTTGCAGGGATCTCCAGTTCTTTACTGCCTTGGAAAGAAAAAGCCTGGAACACTTTTTTCTTATCATAACTGTACTAATCAGAGTGAGCACGTATTCTTACGCTCCAGTTTCGAAATGAGGTCATGGTTTCCTTTCTTATCAAGTTGGGGAACAGCACTGATACTAGCACGACCACATCATCCGCATACGCATTGACATTCATCCCGTTTTCATTAAGCTGTGTGAGGACAGTATTTATTACAGCCAGCCAGAGCAGGTTGGAGAGTACACCGCCCTGAGGTGTAACATTATTTACTCCTCCCTCACTTCTACCCATGTTGGTCTTAATTATTCTGGTTTTCGACATGGCTACTATCCAGGTGATGGTATAATCTTATACTCCTTGCCCGAAGAAAAGTTATTTTTAGTTAGAAGCTCTAGAGCTTATTGTGTGGACTCTGTCCATGTCCCATCTCTGGTTTCTTGACGAACAATGGACTAGAGTATTCTTTGGAGAGGATTCAACCAATCAGCCGAATCCTTAATGGTATCAAGAGACTTACAAAAAGTCATCCAAGAGAGTTTTTTTGTAACTCTGATAGCTTTTTTTTACACCTTTAGACCTTCCCTGTAGCGCTGCCATGATTTAAGAAGCTGGGATTGATTAAAAATATTGTGGCCTTCCTTAGTTTACTTTGATTATTATTCCACCAATACGGATATTTTTTTCCTAGAATGGATAATAGGACAACAGGCCTTGAAAGCTATTTGCAAGACGGAACTAACATGTGTTCTTAAGTTATCAAAAGCTCAAGTGCTATTACTAGGTAGTTTTCTGAGCTTTAATTTGACTATCTTTTCAAACAAGACCCAGCTTAATATGTCTAAAAGGTGGAGGGTCCTCTATTCTAAAATTTACATTGAAAAGTATCATCCTGTGGTCCGAAAAGGGATTATCAGCCGGTACTTTCCAGTGCTCTGCTCTGACCTCAGTGATATCAGGTATAAGTGTTGTATAAAGGACTTCTTCCCAACCTTCAAAATTTTCCGAACTCTGAAAAATTAAGGTAGGAATATTGCCCTTGTTACAAATGGACATGATGGAGTTTAAAATCAAAAAGAGACTCTTCACGATCGCTGATTTGCATGCTGCCCCATAGCGTGTACCTTGCATTGGCGTCGCAGCCAATGAGAATGGAGATGTTAACGGCTTAACGACTGTCACGACCGACGAACTAAAGTTGTGGCAAAGAAAAGCTCTTATTTGTTTTTTAGCTACAATACACGATCTATGCTTACGCCTTTTACATCCAAGCCATAGACTCAAGGTTCCTGAACGATGCCGATGTCGAAATTTTCCTCTCTGATGAAAATGGAAAAATTATCCGAGGCGCACTTTGACTGCCTCAGATTAATTTGTGTGACCTTTCTCATCGAGATCGACCACCGGCTCTCTTTTATCGATCTTCATGACATCCAACAACTTGTTGATGTCATCGATCTCTTCACGAGTAGGAAAATTTTCATTTTGTAGAATCTGACGCCAAAACGAAGCTTGCTGTTGAACTTTTCTGTGATTCTTTCGTCTTCATGACGGACCAGTAGCTCATAGCAACTCAAAGGTTTCGGAGACGCAAACATTGCAACAGCTTTGCATTGTCTAGCGCCATTTAAGGCAAATAAATGCGAGCACGAAGCCTCCTTAAAATTTCCTTTGCAGGAATTAGTTTGACCTTCAAACCATCCCATGCGTCACTAACCTTAGCAACGCAATCACTCAGAAATTTTTTGGAGAAATCGTCCTCTCACCTGATCAGCCTATATCCCATGGAGGAATGCAGAACTGTTGAAGCAGTCCTCTTTCCTTTTATGAAAGGTACTCCATTACTAATTCAGAAAGCTTGGCCTCATTTCAATCTACTTGTCGAGAGCTTTTTTTTTTACTACGAGTAATCTCGTCGATGGGAGCAATTTGTAGTCCATCACGGGTCACTTCTTTGAATGGCCTGCTTAGAGGTACTGGTGCAATGTTGCAAAATCTGCTTCTTTTAGGAACATTCACGGCATCGTAATTCGACCTGTTCCCTTTTGGGCGGTCGCATTCCTCCTGATGTCGCCTTGTAGCCTCCAACCGCTGCATATTTTTGGACTGGTATAGCTCGATATTTTATTTTATCCTGCTTGTCACGCCCGGTAAATAAGGCTCGAAAGTTAGCTTTCGAGGTTTGTCCGACATCCCTGGGCGTGGCCCTTGACACGGTGTTCCAAATGCTTAACTCTAAAAGATAAATAATTTATGTTGTGCAAGTTTTTACAAAAAACAAACAAAGTTTTTACATAAAACAAAATGGTTGCCATTTTTGAAATCTACGCCCCAAAATACATGGAAAAAAGTCTATGAGAAACCAGATCTTTTTTCTTGTAAACTATCGTAATCGTTAGTTTCTTTTGTTCGGGGATTTTTGGAATTTTTTAAAAAACTTTAAGCAAATGGCTTCATCAAGTTTTCAGTATATTCGCTAGTGTACATAAAATGAATTTTTGATTCAGACGATTCGTTACTTATGTCTCACATAATGAAAAGCTTTAAACTGTATTTATAAGTAGCAGGTAATTTTAATTTTATTTAAATTTATTGTAGATCAACACAAGATATTTATTTCAAAGATTATACGTAAACAATACATCAGCAAACAAGCAGAGTACTCCGAAAATACATCGATGAAATGTCACTTGTTTGCAAGACACGTTTCAGCGATTCGATTTATACTTGTTTTTATTAATTTCCTGATTTCATTTTAACTATTTAACTTTATTTTTATCAACATTCTGTGGCCGAACTAGCTTAGGGACGGGATCACATTCAAACTATTCTAGAAACAAAGCCTGTTCAAATCTCAATCGAATCAAGTAGTATGTGTTTGAGCTGGTTTACACTAGAAAATTTTGCGAAAGGAATTTGCTTAGCGTTTACACAACAACGACAAATCTGAAAAGATTACCCTCGTCAAAACGCATGCATTTTTGAGACAACTACATTGATGGAGGCTGATGTTTCCACGAGCGGGGTAATTCGAAAAACTCTACAATGTAAGTGTCTCTGGTAGAGCCCTAATATTTTGGCTCAAAATGCACATTTTAAAGTACACCTAATTCTGTTTTTACACGGTAGATACGTTCCAGACAAAACCGTGCATAAAAAGAACCGTGTAAAAAAAGACATGAAGTATGTTTCTACATACATAGAAAAAAGGGGATTAGTTCCATATCCTTCAAACCTATTAACCTTCTAACTCAATTCCCTCACTAAATTTGTAAAAGAACACGGTTAATAAAAATATTTTTCTTCAAATGTTCAATCAAATAGCTTTTTTAATCGTGCTAAATCGATGAATCTAGACCGTGTTAAATCAAAACCGTGTAAAAAAAGACCGTGTAACAACAGAATTGGCCAGAAATTAAATACGTGCGCCTGAAAAGCTACATATTTAAATTAAAAGTAGTATTTTATTTTTATATTTGGTGTTTGTGTGCGGTTTGGTTGTAGAGCCTCTAGCAGATAATCCAGTGTGCAAACTGCATCCGTTTCGAGTTCGGGGTGGACTCTCTTCTTTGCATATTTAATCCGAAACGAATTCCGTTATGGATCCGAAACTGACTCGTTTTCGCATGAAATTGCTCTCAAAAACGCGAATCACTTTTTCTGATTCGTCTTTAATTTGGAACGAACTTTATAGTTATACGAATCCGTAACGAACTTATTTTTTTAATTTATACGGCTTCGGGACGGACTCGTTGCAATATTTGTGGCCTTAGGTCAAACTTTTTTTCGGTCTATGCCCATGTTTCTAGTTTCCATCCCCAAGTAATGGCGGTTGGTGAGACGCAGGTGTGTGGGGATGCTGATCCACTGGATTTCCAGATACCTGGTTATCACCTTCTGCCATTATTTTCTCCCCATAGGGGCCTCGCTGTATATATACGTAGCGATGTTGCGTACCAGTGTCAGCAACATTTGAACACGACGGATGCCGAATTTAGTTCTATGTGGATTAAGTTCAAAATCCAGTCGCACATTCTACATTTCTGCTTCCTGTATAGAAGCCCGAATTTAGGGAGGATTCCAACTTTTGAAAAGATAGACGTCCTCTCTGATTCGATTTCCAAAATTTTAGAGTCGTACCCAGACAGTGAAATTGTAGTTGCTGGCGATTTCAATGTTCATAACTCTAATTGGTTGCGCCATTCTGGCCTTACAACTCCTGAAGGTCGTTATGTTGAGTTTTTTGCCGAGTCCAATTTACTGACTCAACTAGTGAATGACCCCACGTTCATTCCACGCGTTGGGGGGCATAGCTTAAGTACACTAGACCTCTTTCTGACATCACATCATGAAAAATACGATGTGTCTGTCCTTGCACCTCTTGGTAACTCGGACCATTGTACTATTTCCGCTGCTTTCCCATTTAAAAGTTTACGCACTGTTTCGCCGAAAGCCCCGAAGCGGACTGTATGGCTTTATGATAAAGCAAATTGGATTGCGTTAAATAATTTCTTTCGTAATTTCAATTGGAAATTGTGTTTCGCTGATAGGAACATAAATGCTGCGGCTTTAATGGTTCAAGAAATAATTTTATTAGGTATGCGGTCCTTCATACCTTATAAAAAAGTTAACGTTAAGCCAAAGGACCACTCTTGGTTTAATGAGACTTGCAGGACTGCAGTCAGGTCCAAAGAGGAAGCATTTCGGAATTGGCGGCTCATTAGAGATGCTGATACTGAAAGGCTTCGCATTGAGGCTAGAAATTGCTGTAATGCCACGATTCAGCGAGAAAAGTTTCTCTACGAACAAAACCTGCGCAAAAGAATCATTTCACTACCGAAAGGTAGCAAAAGTTTTTGGTCATTTGTTAAGAGAGTGAAGAATCAGTCCTCATCGTCTATTCCAACTCTTTTAATGAACGACCAAATATTCACTGACCCTGCTGACAAAGCCGATCTATTGGCTAGCATCTTTGCGAAAAATGCTACACTCCCAGATAGCTGTCAGCCTTTACCCCCTGTTCAGAATAGGTCTTCGGCAATGCCAACTATTTACTTTCGAACAAGGGCAGTAAAAAGAGTCCTTGCAAACCTCAACATAAATAAAGCCTCAGGGCCTGATGGCATATCAGCCCATGTGTTGAGAAAGTGTGCCTCAACACTAGCTCGGCCATTACGCAATCTTTTTTCCATATCCTACACTAGTGGGATATTTCCATCCTGTTGGAAGGTTGCTAATGTTCAGCCAGTTTCCAAAAAAGGCGAGGTTTCCAACCCTAATAATTATCGGCCCATTGCGATATGCTCTGCGCTCTCCAAAGTTATGGAGAGTGTAATAAACTTTCACCTAGTGAACTATCTGGAGCGCAACGAATTACTTAGTGATCGCCAATATGGTTTCCGTAGGTCTCGTTCTACCGGTGATCTTATGTCGTTCCTCACTGAAAAATGGAACCATTCCGTTCACCTTTTCGGTGAAAGTATGGTTGTCGCTCTGGATATTTCTAAGGCGTTTGATCGAGTGTGGCATCGCGCCCTCGTAACAAAACTAATTGCATTTGGTGTCGGTAATTCCTTTGCTCGTTGGATTACGAGCTTCTGCAGTGATCGCTCTATCCGTGTTGTGGTAGACGGTTTCACCTCTAACGAACACTTCATCAATGCTGGAGTTCCCCAGGGTTCTGTCCTATCTCCTACCCTTTTCCTGGTCTTTATCGATGACCTTCTGTCATCGACCACCAACCCAATCCATTCCTTTGCGGACGACAGCAACATATGTCATTCTTATTGCTTCAAAAATCGCCCGAGCTCTGTGGAGGTTGAGAGTAAAAGGCGGCATATGAATGACTCACTCGTTTTCGACCTCAACACAATCACCGAGTGGGGTCGTATTAACCGAGTCAATTTTAATGCTTCTAAAACTCAGTGCTGTCTGTTGTCTCACAGACGAATGGATCTCTCCCTTCCTTCCCTTAATATGGCTGGCTTAGATATTGCGAGGTCAACAACTCTTGACGTTCTGGGCATATCGGTTCAATCGGACCTGAGGTGGTCTGATCATGTATTCGATGTGGCGAAAGATGCGGCCAAGTGTATTGGTTTTTTGAAACGGTGTAAGAAATACTTCACTCCAGTTGATCTTCGTACTATTTATTTCACCTATATTAGACCCAAACTAGAGTACAACTCACACATTTGGGCCGGGGCTCCTAAAACCACCTTGGAGCTGCTAGATCGTGTCCAGCGACGTGTGTTGAAACTAATAGGTGATGAATCTATCATCGCCCCTATCGATTCCCTTCACCACCGGCGTAACGTAGGGTGTTTAACCCTTTTTTATAGATATTATAACGGGATGTGCTCTAGAGAAATACGGGAACTGATTCCATCAGCCAGGATTTTCTCTCGCAGCACTCGGGCATCCCATCAGGCCCATCCTTTTTGCGTCACGCCGGTGTTCAACAGGACATCACACTTTCGTGATAATTCTTTCTTTGGCCGAACCATCAAGTTGTGGAACTGCTTACCTGCGTCTGTCTTCCCCGGCAGTTGTGACATCCATAGATTCAAGATTAATGTTCACCGACACTACTCCATCTATCCCCCTTCCCTCTAACCTTTCTCCTTTTCTTAAAACCAACACGGTGCATTGCATTTATAGGGGGCATCCCCTGAGCGTTGGCTTATGCTTTAAAAAAAAAAAAAAAAAAATAAAAACGTAACTTGTTCAATTATCAGACTTATTTGAAAACTCTGACGTGTAATTCTATTTAGTTTGAAGATGAGCTTCAAAAGCACGTGGCTAATGATATAAGAATAGCATTTAAGCTACTCTAAAAAAAAAAAGATTGTTTAGGAAGCGTTTGTGGAAAATTATCGAATATTTTCAATAATCACTTATTATTTCAAAAAAACACTTAGCTTTTGCCTTAAACATTATGATGTTCTTGTCAAAAAATTAATGTTTTTTATGTTGTACCAGCAGACGCAGCTACAAAAATTTGATTTAATAGTGAAAATTAAACAACAAAGGTAATTATAAGTGCAATTTTATAGGGGAAAAATGTAAAAAGTATGGATCGGTCATTCTTTTAATAGCTGCACACTTTGTTTTTTTTTCACGTTTTGAACATTTTTTTGAAACGAAACATTTCAAAAACTATAGGAGATAGAAAAAAAAAATCACTAAGTCATTTTTGTTTAGAAAGACTTTATAAAAAAAGTTAAAAAAATTTAAATAATTTTGTTTAAACACTAATATGTATTATCTGAGTTGCTTATGGAATTTTAAAACAATACAAACCATAATTTTTGGTATAAGCACTAGTCTAGTAATGACAAATAACTTTGTTAATTGCAAGAAAAATTAAAACTGATTACACTAGTTTACAAAATGATTTTTTTTTTGTTCCACTGACCTGAGGTTACTTTTTTTATGTAAAATTTCCTGCTGAGTTCGAAAATGAAAATGAAAATTTTTTGAATGGTACAGTTTTGGAGACATTGTGTTTTTTTCACTTTTTCGACCTCTTTTCACTTTAAAATTCAAATCTTGAGCTAGAAATGTCCAATTTCTTCGTTTTTAGTGTCAACCTAAAGATAATAAAATGACAAACAAACTTGTGTAATTACATTTTTTATTAAGAAAGTGATTCAAAAGATATAGGTGAAAACAGACCAGATTTTAAGAAAAATTAAATTTTACATTTGATTCTGTGGCCACGAAAAAATACAAATAAAATAAAAAAAATAATATTACTTTTTACACGTAGAGATAATACTTTTACGCAAAAATAAAGACATTCTACAAGAAAATCGACTGTAAAATGACAACGTTAGGAGTGATTGAATGAATGAATCCAAATTCCACATTTTATGAATATATTAATTTTGTCGACAATTTGTTGAGCCTAATCGTTAAAAAAATATTTTTTTCATGTACCTTTGATAAGAGGATAATTTTCTTATGTACTTTTTCCTGCTGAATTCGAAAATGAAAATGAAAATTTTTTCAATGGTAAAGCTTTTGAGATACTGTGGGTTTTTCACTTTTTCGACCTCTTTTCACTTTAAAATTTATATCTTGAGCTAGAAATGTCCAATTTCCTCGTTATTAGTGTCAAATTAAAGATAATAAAATGAAGAACAAAACGTGTGTATTTATTATCACAAATAATAAAAATGTTAATGACAAATAACTTCTACATTTGTGAGTAAAATCAAAAGTTTTGGTGACATAAATATTATTATTTCCCACCACAATTTTCGCAAACACTTAAAGTAGTTCCATCTATATCATTTGTGATAAACAATATTTTTTTCTGAGTATAAGAATAAGTACAGAACTTTTCGTTTCTAGGATACATTGAAAATAAAATAAAAGTTTTTATGACAACTTGAAAACTGTCTTTTGTGTTAATAATCTGTACATTGTTTTCGAAACGGATCCGTGGGAGCATAAAAAGGCGAAATCCACGCTGACGGACTCGTAACGGGCTCAAAACGGATCCGCATCCGTTTTTGTGCACTTTGGGAACTTGCACGTTTGGGTGTGTTTGTCCGGAGTTTGAACAATTTGCACTGTTCTCGGTGTGACGTTTTGGCCGGGCGTATCCTTGAACCGATTTTGTACACTCACTTGCGGTTCCGTGGCTGTAGATTAATTCGCAGCTGTTGTACCATATTGTGTGGGGTTGTTGCTTTTGCTAGCAAAGAAATAAAAGAATGTCAAGCTGGCTGAACTGTAGGTCGCTATAAAGAAAATTTGACGCAACGTCAGATATGCTAAGTGCTGCCATAGTAGTAATAAATTAGTCCTAATGAAATTCTTAGCAGTGAGAGCAACGGTGTGGTCCGCATCAGGTAGAATGGCATAGGGTCACATGACGTTGAAACTGTTGAAAAAGCTTTATTTTTTAAATACATATTACATATAATTATGAAAACTGAGGTAAAACCTAATAACGTAACCATCTGGCAACTTCAACACTATCTAACAAATTTGAAAAATCCGATAATTGGACATCAAATAAACAATCATAGAGATATGTACATATGTATATCAAAAATCCGAGTAGTAGAACGTTTTTGTTGCTAACTTTATTTCAATTAGATTTATTGTTTTTGTTGTTGCCGTCATTTTACCATTTTCTGATAATTATGACGTCTTGTCCTGCAATTTATTTTTAAACATCATATCAACAGCAAAAACAACAAATAGCAACAAGCAACCATTGTAATGCAATCATAAATAAGCGACAACAACAGCCATAAATGCAATGGAAAATTTTTTTATTTTATCAGCGAGCAGCGATATTTATAATTGCAACAACACCAGCGAAAATAAAAGTAATAAAGCTCCGATAGATACAAAGATACAGGTACAAAGCTCTTATCGCACCATGTGTGTTGTTGTCTCAGTTCAATATATAGGCGAATTTATTCATTTGTATATGTATGTTTATTGCTTATGTATGTGTTGCAATTGCCATTATTTTGATGACTAATTTTAGCGTTGTATTTAAAGCTATGAAGTGTTAGTGTCTTGCGTAATTTTTAAATTATGACAACACGTGCAACACCTTTATGCGACCTGTTTGCAAGTATGAATTTTTAGATGTAGAAGACACGTGTTTTTGTAACGCAATAGTTAGATGCACGCTACCCGAAACAGAAAATTTACGAGCTCATACTTGAGATCAGAACTCAATGTGTAGAGAAATTCGTGGTGACTTCAGGTGGCTGGATCAGATAATATCTGAGTTATCACCAAAAACAAACATCATAGTAAGACTTATACAAAAAAAAAAAAAATCGTAAATAAAGAATGTCGTATCCAAAATGACGACAGTTTAAGAAAAAATATACAACTCCTTAAACAAATTACGAAAAAAAAAATTAAGTATACAGTACACTCTCGATTATATTACCTACTTAATGTTGAGCTTGTTCATAAAACTAAGGGTTATACTACTATGTATGTATGTAACCAATGGTCTCTCTTTACGTTCAGCTGAACTCAATCTTAAAGCAAGGTACAGGCACTCCAATCTATTGTACAACGCGTTGTACTACAATTTTAACAGTTTTTCTACACACACTCCAATCAATGTCATTGTTCTTCCTTTATTTAAACGTAGTTTAATATGAATTGATGAAATACAATAAAAAAACAATAAGAAGAACAGATTATGAAAGAAGAATTTTTTAACAAAAAACTTTTAATTCATCGTTTTCAATAAATTTGTATCATATTTTTACTCAAATTTCGAAAAATTAAAATTTTGCAGCTCTGGTAGCAACCCAAGTAGTTGTTTTTTTTTTCATTTTTTTTTGTGATTTAGGATGTACTCGAAATTTAATAAATTTTCGAATCTTAAGCATTCCGAAGAGTTCTAGAACATGAGGTTATTTTGAACATGGCTAATCTAAATATGTTGTATATGCCAAAAAACCGAGGTTTTGGCCCGACTTTCTTCGATTTCGCTCATTTTTTATTATGACTCAGTGCGTATTAAAGCAACAAGCACAACAATTTCCAGTCTTGTATTCGAAACCGTTATTGTGTAATAAGTTTTTAAAATTTTAAGGCAAAAAATTTTCAATTAACGATATATTAGTAATAAATATCGATGTCAATACAAAATGGGGAATCATTTTTTCGCATTTGAATGTAGTTTTTGAAAAAAAAATAAAAAAAATTTATTCGATTTTATTTATTATTATTAGTTAAGTGCGACACCTTCGATTTTTTTTAAAAATGTTCCCGAAACTCTACTCTATATTACGCAACTTTTAAGCTACAGTTCATTGTGTTCTGAGAATTTTTTCTATTTTTTTTTTTGAGTTTTGAAAATTTTGTATATGTTTTATGATAGAATTATCTATATCACTGGTTTTCACACGAAAATATCTGATTTGTCACATATTTGATTTATGTATTTTGGGTCGTAAATTCCAACAATTTTTTTCTCTTAAGAGTCGTTCTTGAGTTATCCGCCAAAAACCCACTTTTTGTACATTTATTTGGCCATATATCTATACAATTTTTTTAACTAAATCAGTTGTACACCATTCAAAAGGTACTTTTTTTCTTACTAACAGTTAAGAGTTAATGAGAATCAAATAAGATTTGATAAAGTTACAAGCGATCAAAGTCCGAAAAAAGTTATATTTTTGGTAATTTTTGCTATTTTTTTTCAGAAACTACATTCAAATACGAAAAAAATGATACCCCACTTTTTATTGACATCGATATTTATTACTAGTACATCGTTAATTGAAAACTTTTTGCCTTAAAATTTTAAAAACTTATTACTCAATAACGGTTTCGAATACAAGACTGGAAATTGTTGTGCTTGTTGCTTTTAATACGCACTAAAACAGACTCGCCTCTTCGTATATTTTATCTGAAATGAATTAAGTATCCGAATCTGACTCGTTTTATTATGAAATTCCTGTCAAAAACGCGAATCACTTTTTCGGATTCACCTCGAACTCGAAACGGAATTCATACACGAATCCGTTTTGGACACGTCTTTTTTAGATAATACGGATTCGAGACGGTCTCGTTTTTTTAAATAATAATAAGACTTATGCTGAATTTGTAATTTAAAAACTTGCTTTTGTTAATTTTACGTATTACAATGGGGGTATATGGGGGTGCTAGGGGAAAAGTGGGCAACTTAAACAAATTTTTATTGTAATATATTATTTCAGCACACCTAAATACGTAATATAAGTAAGGTCAATCTTCTGGATTTTGTCCGGCCTGTCACGAAAATCAGTACGATTCAATTTCGAAAACTTTTTGAAGCAATTTGTCTTTCAAGTCTAGTTTTGAAGTTTACATATCAATGTATAAGTGGGTGACTTTGAAAATGTAAAATTGACGACATTAATATTTATAAAAAGAAAAATCCCGACTAGAATTTTTCTTGGGCATGCCTAAATATACTTTCGGCTCTAACTGCGAAATAATGACGTTAGCCAAAATTATGAATGTGCACTAGCAGTCTAATTAGGCAATTCTAAGGTATTTCTAAGTTAGTGTTACCTATCAACTGCCTGATTGGGCCCTACTACGATATGCCAATGTTTGGTGTGCCTAAAGATTTGGTCATGGTAATAACCTAAAGAACGCCTGAATTCAGTAAATCTGGGAAATAATTAATTTGTAAGTCGTGACTAAGTTCGAAATTACTCCTGAACTGTAAGAAATGACTGCAGAGAAAACTGAACTTACACAAGGTAACATTACGACACATTCGCTGGTACGGGCAATTGTCGACTATCTTGTTTGGTTCCCTCGCTTCGTATAAATTGAAACCAAGAGCAAATTTTGAACATGTTATCTTCTATCAATTCAATTTCAATATTATTGAGTCTATTTTACAATTAGATATTATAGCCCAAGTGCCCGCTGTAGAAAAATCGAGTGTATAAGAACACAGGATGGGACGTACGAGAAAGATAGTGAGCCGAATTGATAACACTAATGGGTCAATTTTTAGTAATATATATTAATGCTTGAAATGTGTGTCAAACGATAGAGTTCGTAGAGCCTAAATATAATATATAGGATCGAATCCGGTCTTAAACATAAGTTGCCACTCGATTTTAGGGCCAATTTTCTAAAATGGGTTGCAATACATGTTTGAGACAGAATTCGACAAGTCATTCCATTTAGGCTTTTCGAACTCTATCGTTTGGCACACATATAAAGCTGTTATCTTCATTAATGAAAATTGACCCAGAAAACCGGTAGCCACCCGTGTTGAGGACAGAATTTAAAAATGCAACCCTCTAAATTATATTTAGGTCTCTTCGAGTTCTATCATTTGACATATATTTTGAGGTATAATATTATACAGTTTCAAACAAAAAACAAAATTCGGGCATTTTCGGGCATCGGGACAGGCTTTGGCAAGGCAACCCTGGTTCGTTAGTTTCACCAAAATGGCACACTATCTTTCCCGTACATCCTTTAATCTTAAACACTCGACTTTTCTACAGCGGGTTCTCCGCCTATTTCATTTGTCTCGTTTGCAATATTAAAACTGAAATTTGTAATGTATGGCCCTCTTTCTTATACAGAGAAATAAGAACTAACAAAGTGTCGAAATACATGTTTGCTTATGTAGATTTTTATCAGTTGTTTTGACATTTGTGTCATATGTCATACAAATAATATTATTTTCAAAAAATAAGAATTTCAAATTTTACAATTAAAAAACTTATATTTGATTCCATCAAGTGATCGTTTTACCTATATTTTAGACATACGCTTTGACAGTTCTTGCTGTCGTCATCAGTTAACTACGGCTGATGATGTTGTTTCGATTTCATATATGGAAATATTTAGGATCAGGTGCGGGAGCTAGTACTTATGAAATGTCGTTAGGACTTTGTGCGATAGCCCAACGAGAGCCTAATGAGGCAGACGTTGAGCAATCCTATTTAGGAATATTTGGGGCACACCGTTACAATCCAAATTAGGTTGTCGTTGGGGTTCCACACTTGGCCCTAACGTTCTGGTTAGGTAAAACCAATTGGGACCTAATTTACGCCTAACGACATTTTCTAGTCGGGATGTTCAAAGTTTATTCCTAGATAAATTTATTTGCAGTGAAATCATTTACAAAAAAATGCAACTAAAAAGTCTAATAAAAGTTCGATAATCAGCTCCGACTTTCTAAAACGTTATAGTATTTTTCACATACACACTTTTTTATGATATACCTTCCGATTAATACAACTTACATTTATGCAATGAATATTTTACAAATTTATATGAAAGAAGAGAATTTTTTCCAAGTTTGTGCTTCTCAATCTGTTTCCAGAGTTCACATGATCAAGCATTGATGTTGTCAAACCATGTTGTACAACATGACCGGTGCTGCCCAGAGAACGAGCAGGCGCTCAAAGAGCGCAAAAATGAGAACGAGAAGGCGCTTAAAGAGCGTAAGAAAGCGTGCACATATACAGAATTGATAAGCAAATCATCAACACATGCTTGTTGCGAGCGCGCTTGCATGTAGTAGTAGACACCACTGAACATGACGGATCATGTTAACTATCCTAATGATAAAATACAAGATTTGTTACATTCAAAACGAAAATTCGAAGTTTAAATATTTCTTCGAAAATATTTTCAATACAAACCCTAAAAGGAAACTAACACACAAATATGTTGAAATCAGTAAGAAATTGTCAAATTTATAGGCTTTGTGACGTCAAATCAGCCTCCCATTTTTGCAGCCTTGTTTGACAGCAAGTATCGGCAAAATGGGAGGTCTGTATTCTATCGTTCCCGAAAGATGAACCCAGGCACGATATTTACATATTGCAATTTTATGTCGTATTTTTCAGTGCCTCCTCGGGCTTTTTCGGCCCTTCAATTTTCGGGCTTTTGTAATAAGGCCCGGGACCGCAAGAAGCCCGCACAAAACTTATTTTCGAGGCTCGAGGCTGTCGCTGGAAATAATAGGCCCGCGGGCCACGAAAAAAACCCCGGCTCGCTCCCATGGAGTACGAAGCTGTTGTTTGTCTCAGCTCTGTGCATTTGATTGTTTGGAAGATCTGCTAAGCTCAAATCATAAAGGTATGTTCTAATGAATTGCGCTTATATGTAACAACAAATTGAGGTTTGAATTTCTTTTGCATTTGTGTTTGCACCGTAGAGTGTACTTTATAAATATAAATAGAGTGTCTGTTTTGGCTCGATACGATTCGCAATTGTGTCGTTTATTTCATTCTACAGCAAATTGCAGTGATGCCACCGGCTTGCACATGTGCAATGATGCGCACCAACATGCACGCAATATTGGACGTCTACTGTATCAAATAATTTTTAAAAAATCATTATCATAAACTAATAAGTATTAACATAGACTAATTTATTTTATTCAAAATGATGTGCTCTTTGACACATTTGCAGCAATGGGCTGTTCCAAACTTTATTGATGTTTAACAAAAACAGGGGCTCTACTCTGTGGCTCTGTTTTTGCATCGCATTACAGATGTTAATAATAAAAATGTTCAACAAAATACCAATTTTGTGATAAAAGTTGGAAAAAATCTTCAGATGATGCCATTTAATAAATACATCAGAAATTTTTAACTTACTGCGATTTTTTTTAAAAGTTTAATATAAATATCTACTTCTAATATATAACATCTAATTTTGAAAAAAAAAAAATGCGAAATCAACAATGTTCCATAATACACTCTGTGGAATCTATTTTTAGTGATTCTTCTTAAAATAAATTAAAATATTTTTTTTTTTATAATTAAAAATAACTAATGAGCGCATGGAAAATTTTATTGAAACATCGTCGTCGTTACCAACGTCATTGGCATGAACAAACTACAGTGAAATATTGCTACCATTTGGTTGAATAACAACATCACGTGTCTTGTTTTTGTGTCCGGTTTCGATGTCGTGTTCGATTCTATGGAATTATTTGAAATTGTTAAACATTCAAATGAATAACAAATGTTATTGAGTTAAAAAACCCTCATATACCTATGGACATGTGTTTATGCATGTGAAAAGAATAAGTTCATTTTGAAGACGGAATGATATAAACCGATTGTTATGCTTCATTCAAATTTAATTGTTTATTTTAAGTTTATATAAATATTTCGCATTGTTATTAAATTAGTTTTACCACGTGATATTACATACATACACAATCTGCTTATGTGTGTAAACAACAGTTGCGTTCCAGCCAGATTTTGTGGTAAAAATTGAAAAGTACCAAATCGCGATTTTCGAGAGAGTAAAAGCTAAAATTTTTCTGATTACTAGAATCACCACAATTCTGGCTGGAACGGAAAAATGGGTAAAAATTGAAGACTGTCAAAAAGTTGCGCGTATTTTAGTAAACAAACAATGGCAGAGATCAGGAGCTAAAGCAATCGTCGTAGTTGCATAACCATTTGGTTAACACATTTTGAATGCAAGGCGAGTGAAGCATTTTCGAGAATATTATTGAAATATCTCAAAAAGTAAATGACCGATGTTAAAGTTTTCTACCTGATTTTTATAGATTCATAAATTATCTTGAACTTTGATTTATTTTAAATGCATAAAGTGCATTTTAAAAAAATGCTTAGTATAAGAATAAGAGGTTTGGTGTGAAGTAAATCTTAGCCAAAATTATTTTACATTTTGAGTTAATATAATTTTGAATTCAATATAAAAAAACACTTTCGAGACTGCTTAAAATGTTAAGCTAGGAAATTTCGCATACGTTATTACGGAATTCACGTTATTTTGAACAGTTAATTAGTCCAGAAAAGTCCTGCACCAAATTTTTTTGTTCAAACAAAGGGTTATGTTCGATGTCTGTGTGCTGTCAAATTGCAAAATAATCGACTTATGTAAATTTAGGGAAATTTTGGATCACTGAGCTCGAATCTGCGATCAGTTATTGGCCTACACGTCAGAGTTTCGCTTGCGCTGTTGATTTTATTACTATAGTGATGGCTATACGAGCTAAGCTTTGAACTTTGTTGAGAATGGCTAAACGCCTCATACAAAGTCCCGAGCAAAGAAACCTTATTTTCTACATTTCATATAGGAAAATGTCTATGTGACCACGGAGGGTTTAAACCTCGTTTAAACAGAAGTACGCGTTACAACAATTGAATTGGCGGTTATTAAGGATGTAATTTAGAGTCGATATGTATATGTCAAACCAAAAGAAATTCCCAGAGCTTTTTTTTAAACTTCATATTTACTGTTTTTAAATGATACTTATAACATACGTGTGACACTTAAAAATCAAACAATTTTGCTCAAATTTTGACACGTACATTGTACGTCGTACAAGGACCTTGAAAGATAATACCATATTTCAGCTCTCTAATGAGTCGGGATCTTGAAAAGAGCCAGATTTTGGTCTGAAAATAGCCTATCTTAGTTGATTTTAAAAAGTTTAGCTCTAAAGATCAACAAATTTAAAGTAATGGATAGTAATTTTTTTATTACGTCATCCACACAATCCACAAGACATTTTTTGCAACCCGATTAAGTGAAACAGGCCTTAGTAAAATATGAAAACTTTGAAAATTTTGCCCCAAATCGAGGTTTTATTCATAATACTTATAGTAGGTTTTATTTTGCTTGCCTTTTTATGCCCAAATTAGACATCGAATTCGGATGTTTTCGCAAAGATAGCGTTTTGTGTTAACTTTGACATAGCAGTACTCAGAACTCCGCTTGCCTATTGAGCTGAAATTTAGGCTATGGTGCTAACTTTCAAGGTTCTTTGAAATATCAAAACTTCAGTTATGTATATGTAATGTTATTAAAAAACATTGTATGTACATATATAAATTATAAAAAAAAACTCTGGGGATTTCTTTTGCTTTGACATACATATAGTATGATTTGGTTTCATTCGGGTCGACTTTTTCAGGTCTCTAAAGATCTCGAAAACTTTAAAGATTAATACATCAGTTAAACTTTATCGTCTTAAGATGAAAAGAACAAAATTACTATGACTGTAAGTTTTGTATTATCTTTTATATATGTATATATCTTGTTAAACGCAAGAAATTGGACTTGAGCCTTATTTGGCCTTTATAATTAAAATTGGCAACTAAATATAATGTTATACTGTATCCATTTTTCTTGTACGTATTGGTAGCTACAAAAGGTACTTTTTACGCATGCCTAAGGCAAAAAAAAAATATTTTTAACAAATTTCACTCCGCTCAACTGCACTTGGGCTGTAATTGTCTAGAATAGTTTCCTAGTACATAATTACATACTTTTCAGGGGTCGTTTTCATATACCTATCTACGTAACAAAAAATATTTTATTGTTATGTATCATAAATTTTATTCCTGTTTAAGTTGTTTTTACTTTAATTTGATTTCGTAAAACTTACCAATATTTTATCAATGATGTCAGTTGTTTATATACCACACGACAATGAGATAACACTTTTATCACAAAATTGTTTTGGTTGTGTTTTTGTGATTATACTCGATCACGTGCATTTTATCGTATGTATTATAAATTAACAAGAAAACGGTAATGTGTACTTGACTTTTTTAACTTAAACGTGTACAATAGGGTGGCTCATATAAAAAATTTCAAAAATATATAAACATAGCTAGTTGCACCTACCATTTGTTTAATAAGATAAAAAAAATTTCAAGGGTAATTACTACAGTCTATACCATACTATAGACTAGGATATATGACCTACTATCTTTCGAGATGCAGTAGTCGGACACGTTTTCCACTAAAATATCCTGTGAGAGAAACTTATAAATAGTAAAGTATTAAGAGAAAAATCATTTCGTTTAACCTCAACCAAAAAAAAATAAATAAAATTTAATTTTTCGATCCCCTTTAATGTTCAGGCTCACTAAAATACACGAATATAAAATGTTTGATTATCATTGTTTTGACTGATTAAAAAGAACTCCGCGACTTTTAAAAAAGTTCTTATCTTAATAATACTCATAAATCAGGGGTCGGTAAAATTAAAAGTGTGAGTGCGTTGGTGAGAGAAGAGAGGCTGCACTGAAAGAAGTTTTTCGCAGATATCGTTTTGGAAATTAAAATAGATTAGAAAAGGTATTTAAAATCTAAAATTTAGTGTGCAGTTTTTATTTTGGTATACTTCGTCAAATGGGCGGTACATTTGCACAATATCCGTTGTTTAAGTATATTTATCGAGAATAATGCCTGGAGAAAACTTTGGTGACCTTGTTTTTAGTAAAAAAGATAAAATTTTTGGTGAGTTTTTACAATTTTAAGGAACTTTTTCATATTCCTGTCGAAAAAAACTACATTCGGCATCTAAAAAGAACATTTCAACTCACCAATCAATACATTTTCACAAAACTCAAATGCCATCACTAGTACATGATATACTCCAGTGCCAATATTGGCATGGTAAATTTATTTGGCATAATTGACTTAAATTAATTCTATTAAAAAGTGGAAATCTAACTCCTCTGCGCAGCAACATTTTATTTTGATGACTACTTGTGGCCAATGTTGCCACCGTAATTCATGTCACTTGTGACCAGTGTTGGCATGTTACAAATGTCGCGCGACATTTACGACATTTACGACGCTTATGACCTACGGTCATAAACCTTCGAGCCTTTGTGACACAACTTGAGTTTGTGACAAAGATGAATTCTTGAGTTCATACTTAGAAAAATTATTTATTCATAACTTAATTCAGATCAGCAAATTGTCTGTCAAACCTATTCAAATTCTCATCAAATTACATATAATTTTTTGTTCGCCAAATTTTTTGACAAACAATTTTAGTAGTTGTGAAAACGAGGTTGACCTGGAGTTTGCGACTTTTCTGACATTTGTGACATTTACGACGTGTGACCGTTGCAAACTTAAAAATCCTTGTGACATGCCAACACTGCTTGTGACACACATTTTTTGGTGGTGACATAGCTTAAACCAGAATTATGGTGACATAAAAAGTGACATATTTAGTCTTACATGGCCAATGAAGTATATGACATAATTTAAGTTCAAAGATTTCGGTTTCGCAAAAGAGATCTTATGTTATTATGCTAAAAAAAGATTAATCTAAAATTTTCGGAATAGTTCCGATTTCGTAAAGTTATGAGTCTAGGTTAAATTGGTTAACAAGTCGCAACGTCAATGGGATGCCTCTTAGGTTTGATGTTTTCCTCGTATGAAATGTCAAAATCAAAATGACCAAAAAAGATTCGGTTCCATTATTTTGCGATGTAATTGTTGTTCCCGTGGGTCTAAGGGGGCGTTCAAGTATTACGTAACGCAATTAGGGGGGAGGGGGGTCTTGCAAAACATTACGATGCGTTACGGGGGAGGGGGGGGGGGGTCGAACAACGCGTTACATAACATTGTTTTTGAAGTGAAACTACTTTAGCGGGTTGTTATTTGAAATTAGGTGTGTATAATGAAACTCTTTCTTAATGTGTATGTTTATTAAATAGCTACAGCCAAAACATTTTATTAAAATGATAAAAGTTGACGGGATATAGATAAGCTACAGCAATAAATGATACATCACATTAAAGCACTCAACGAGCAGAATGTCCTTAAACTATCATCTTCGAGATTGTTTAACCAAAACCTTTGATATAAGCGTGGAAAGATTTCCTATTTTTATCATTATTGCTATAGCTGTTCTAGATCCCATCAACTTTTATCATTTTAATAAAGTATTTTCGTCTCATTTTTCGCCATTTTAACATATTTTAAACTTAAGCAAATGTTTATAACATTATGTGTAATTTTTTATCAAATAACAATATGAACAAGTTAAGGTGTTATCTTCAGCCAGGCCAAAACTCACATACCCTACACTGCACTGAAAGAACATATATTTCAATAAATGTTAAAAAGACGTTGAAGAGGTTGCATAATTCGAAAAAAGTGTGAAGTGTTTAAAAGTGTACAAGTGTACATAAGGAAAATCGTAAAAATATTTAAAACAAATATTATAAATAAGAAGAAAATCAAACTTTCATCATTTTTTTGGCCAAATTCCAAAAACTGAATTTTTTTCAATGAGGAAATACTCAAATATGAATAAATTTTCGAAAATCGAGTGTTCTTGAAGTATTCTAGAACATGACTTTTTTTTGAACATGTCTAATGTACATGCAACAAATTGTTTGTAAGGCGAAACGAGTGAGTGAGTGATTTTTGTCAGCCTATTTTTTCGAAGTGAAAGCCGGAATCAACATTTATTTTTTCAAATTATGTTATTTAGGTCCAAATAAACATAAGACTTGACTAAGTTCTAAATTAAAAGTTTCAAACGACTGTTGTGAGTGTGTCATTATCAGTCACTCTCTTGTTTCGCCTTACATTACACGGCGGTTAACTTACGACCGTTTTTGTTCCATTTTTTGAAATCATCCTGATTCTACGGTCAAATTGATACATATCGATGTAATATAGTGAGCAGAGTAACAAAATTTAAGCCTTAAGATTTTAAAAATCAATGAAGAAACCGAGTGTTTCTTTAGTGCGTCACTATGATCTATGAATTTCAATGGTCATTCATTACAGATTTTTTAGAAACATTTTTTTTTATAAATAGTGGTATGCAAAATATTTGCAAAAACTAGTTTGGTTTGTGCACCTTTTCTCTAATGCTGGGTAATCCTTCAGGATTATTTAGCGTTTCACCATAAGACTTTGTCTTCGATAAATAATAATTTCATCTGGTAGTATTCCTGAAGTCAAACACAGGTTATTTGCTGCAGAAGTATTTCGAAATATTTTCTTATTGATCAAGATATTAAGTTTTTACAGAGATCCCAGAAATAAAAATATATCAAAGCTTTAGTTTCGAAAATTTGAATGTTTTGAATCCTGATTCTTGTGAAGCCCGCTGCGAAATATTCTGATATTATGTTTGGTTCTTGAGATACACTCTTTTTAACTTTTATCACTACTAGGAGTATACAAAATTTAGCTTCGTTTACATCGAATATCTATCTTGAAAACCAAATGCGATATGTAAAAAATTGTATTTTAGTTTAATGAGCTCTTTGCCTCAATGGTATTGCTGCTGCAGAACAGTGATGGCATTTGGGTTTTGTGAAAATGACTAAATTAAGGATTGGAATGTACTTTTTGGAGGACAAATGTACTTTTCTGTCATGGACACCATAATTTACAAAAATTTATTAAAATTTACTAAAAAAAGGTCATTCAATTTTTTGCATGCATATCAGCAAATTTTACTCAAAGGCCAAAGGTTATTCGAGTTTTTTTAACATATAAAAAAAAGTGATAGTTATGTATTGAGAATGTGCCAAATGTAATGAAAATTCGTCCAATATGCCGAATCAACTGACGCAATTGTACTGAAAAAACTACAAATGTACCAGAGTGATTCGTTTCGGCTGATAACATCTGTCATAAAGTTCAGGTTAAGTTCGGCTGGACATTATGTAAACAGCCCTTAATGGGTGACACTCAATGCCTGTGTCCGCCTTAAGTATCACCCACGCCAATGTTTTGTTCTAGAATCAAAAGTTGCAGCAATACATAATAGCAAAAAATGAATAACAACTCGTACAGTGACGTCATAATCGTTTGCCAGTTTTGTTATTCAGTTTTGATACTCTCACGATTTTTGTCCCAACATTTTATTATAAAAACAAAGTATCACACATACATATGCATATGCCAATACGGGTGTGGTGAACAGCCGATTTAAGACCATCCATACTGCAGACACACGTTTACCGAGTGATCAACATTTGTCGTCATTGTGTTGGCGCAAAATTTGTCACCAACCGCGGTTTGCGTTTTCGCTCACTATTGTTCATCGCTAAATATATAGGTAGTACAAACAATATTTGGTAAAAAGAAAAACAAAAACAAAAATAAAAACAATGATAGCTTCAGCCCACTTGGCTGACAAACGGTGACAACAATTGGTACATCCCATTGAAAGTTTTACAGCCTGCAAGAATCCGCATCGTAATTTTTCATGAATTAATCGAGTGATTATTTGTACTCAACCCGATATTTTGTCGTTGGTAGTTATTATTATTGTTGATCGCTAGATTTGAATTGTGAAACTGATCATGCAGCCAACATGAGATTTTCTGTGAAATAAGTAGAATGCAAAGCGTGATATCGACCTTTCGAACTCAAATGAATTAAAAAAATTTTGGAATTATGTACTTAAGTAAATCAGTTCGTAGTTTAAATGATGCAGCTTGTAAATTTGGCAAACAATCATGTTTTTAAATTTTGGCGCCAACTTGTCTATAAAAGCTATTTTAAGTGTATTCTATTGTATTGCTGAACAATCATTTTATAAATAGTTTTTGTATTTTCAATGTCTTACCTTTTTCTATAGCTAAATATATTTTTTAATGTTATAACGAACTTTCAATAACCAAGCAAATTTTAGATCTGAAACATAATTGTATTCCTATTCCATAACTTAATAGATATAATCTGATGGATAATACCAATAACACAAATATGTAGAAGAATAATATGGGGAGGAGACGCACTTTTACGTAGAATATAAAGCTATAGCATAGATATTTGTTTTCAGGCTAAGACGAGATTTCTCGTTGTAGTATTATCTACGGTATTTTTAAGCGGACAGTCATTCGAGATGTTGAAGGTATAGCATAGTATTTTTCGAAAATTTTGTGGACTTTTTTTTAGAGATATTGTTAGAGGTAGGCCAGAAGTTATTTGCTCAAAAAGTAGATGCGGGCGCATAAGCTAACTGTAACTACATAAATTCTCCAGAACACCGGAAGAAGATAAGATCTTAGAAGATATATCGGAGAAGATAAGCGACCGACACTGTACCACTAAATTTCAGTTAGATAATAAATTCTTATAAACAGCAGCATTTTCTTGAGCCAAATTTTAGATTTTTCTGATGCATACTTGTCTCTTGTAAAGATTTTCTATGCAGCTGTAAGCTTCGAACCGTTAATGAATGACATTCTGTTTTACAAATCATGATAGCTGTTACATATTAAAAAATTTATATTTCTTATTTTTAAATAATTGTAAATTGCTCAACTTTGTTTCATTCTTCCAGTTTTAGCATGCTTTAAAAGATTAACGATTGCAGTTCATTCAAATTTCAATAAACAGGCTGTTCAGGGTTGCCAAGAATCCGGAATTTCATGTCAAAGCCTGGACACAGTTTTTTTGTTCAAAAATCGCAAGAAGCACAAATTTTGTCGGAAATGAAAAATTTTATTTAACTATAATGTCAAAAAAATCATCGGAATTTCGGAAACAAAATATTCGTTTTCACTTATTTTAGTTAAAGGCCAACAAAAAAAATTTTTCAAAATATTTATTTTTTCAAAAATGGGCGGAGAGCGCAAATCATGTGGGAAGGGAATTTTTTTTTTAAATGAGGACCAAAATTTCAGCGAATTCTCGGATCCCGAATTTTATTAAGATTATGAATTTTAATTGGATCCCTAGTTTTAAAAATAATGTTTTAACTTGGAGGCCACAAACAAATTTGTTTTTGAGCTTAAGATAATAAAAAATGCAGTTTTTTTTCAAAAATTGGACTCCGTCGATCGGTTGGTTTCAATTCAAAAAAAGAAAGTGGTTGATTTCCGACTAAATTTACGCTCTCTAGCAATTTTTGAACCAAAAACCGAACTGTTTTTGATTCAAAAATCGCTAAAGAGCGCAAATCTTGTCGTAAATGAACAATTTTTTTTAAATGAAAGGTTACCAGAATTCGAACAAATTCTTAGAGCCCGAAAAAAGTTTTCGTTTTATGTTAAACGCCAAAAAAGAAAAAATGTTCAACTGCAAATAATGAATTCTTTTCAAAATTCAGGCCACAACGGTTTGTTCACAATTCCGTTAGCTTTAATTTAAAGAAAAAAAAGTTGTTCATTTCTAACAAAGTTTGCGCTCTCTAGCGATTTTTGAACCAAAAACTCGATTTTGAATCAGTGTGCGGAGACCCGATTATATTAATATTATTATATTAAGTATTTTTTTAATTTCCTAAAAAAAATATTTTCCTATCAAGGAAAATTTCTATTAAATTGAGAAGGGCGGGAAATTAACATACCCAAGGAGTGGGTAAAGATTGCATTAAGAAACTGAAATCGATCACATAAGGTAAATATCTGCATCAAGTACTTAGAACAAGGATTTTATTTCGGGCTTGAGATCGAATCTCCTTCTTTAGAAAAAGCTCTATAATTTCGACAATTTGTAATCGATTTTAATAAAAAAAACACTTTTCATCCGAAATCAATGGCACTTTAAGACAGAGCTTGAAATAAACTTTTATAAAAGTTTTTTTTTAGGTAAAAGTAAACTTTAAACTTTTATTTTTGTGAAATAAAAGTAAAAGTTTCCTTAAAACTTTTATATAAAAGTTTTTTTTAAAAGTTTTTTTGACTTTTATTAATAAAAGTTTTTTTTAAAAGTTTTTTTTAACTTCTATTTTTAACAGTCGCATGCAAAGAGTTTTTTTTGACTTTTATTTTTCAAAATGCGAAAATAAAAGTTTTTTTTGTATGAAAGAACGAGGAAAAAACAAAAATAATATCTTGGATCACTAAGCAAAAAATTTCAAAGGAGAAAACTTAGGATTATTGATAATAAAGTCCAAAGGAAAATACTTAAGATGTTTCTGAAAAGAAAGAAATTTATGTTAATTATGCACTTATAATTTTTAGAAAAATTGTGCTTAACGCATCAATGGGAAAAGGCCGAAAATGGATTTTAGGAGTACAGGGGAGGTTCCTGACCCTCCAAAGAGGTGTTTTGGACCTATTTTTCGAAAAAAATTTTATTGCACGAATCGATGGGAAAAGGCCGAAAATGAATTTTGGAAGTGACAAGTGAGATCCCCGACCCTCCTAAATGGGATTTTTGGACCCATTTTTCGAAAAAAATTTTATTGCACGAATCGATGGGAAAAGGCCGAAAATGAATTTTGGAAGTGACAAGTGAGATCCCCGACCCTCCTAAATGGGATTTTTGGACCCATTTTTCGAAAAAAATTTTATTGCACGAATCGATGGGAAAAGGCCGAAAATGGATTTTGGAAGTGACAAGTGAGGTCCCCGACCCTCTTAAATGGGTTTTTTGGACCCATTTTTCGAAAAAAATTTTATTGCACGAATCGATGGGAAAAAGCCGAAAATGGATTTTGGAAGTGACAAGTGAGATCCCCGACCCTCCTAAATGGGATTTTTGGACCCATTTTTCGAAAAAAATTTTATTGCACGAATCGATGGAAAAAGGCCGAAAATGGATTTTGGAAGTGACAAGTGAGGTCCCCGACCCTCCAAAAAGGGATTTTTGGACCCATTTTTCGAAAAAAATTTTATTGCACGAATCGATGGGAAAAGGCCGAAAATGGATTTTGGAAGTGAAAGTGAGGTCCCCGACCCTCCTTAATAAGATTTTTGGACCAATTTGTCGAAAAAAATTTGGTTACACGAATCGATGAGAAAAGTTCGAAAATGGATTTTGAAAGTGACAAGTGAGGTGCCCGACCCTCCTAAATGGGTTTTTTAGTGCAAGAGTAAAATTTTTTTCCAAAAATAGGTCCAAAAAACCCATTTAGGAGAGTCGGGAACCTCACTTGTCACTTCCAAAATCCATTTTCGGCCTTTTCCCATCGATTCGTGCAATAAAAATTTTTTCGAAAAATGGGTCCAAAAATCCCATTTAGGAGGGTCGGGGACCTCACTTGTCACTTCCAAAATCCATTTTCGGCCTTTTCCCATCGATTCGTGCAATAAAATTTTTTTCGAAAAATGGGTCCAAAAATCCCATTTAGGAGGGTCGGGGACCTCACTTGTCACTTCAAAAATCCATTTTCGGCATTTTCCAATCGATTCGTGCAATAAAATTTTTTTCGAAAAATGGGTCCAAATATCCCATTTAGGAGGGTCGGGGACCTCACTTGTCACTTCCAAAATCCATTTTCGGCCTTTTCCCATCGATTCGTGCGATAAAATTTTTTTCGAAAAATGGGTCCAAAAATCCCATTTAGGAGGGTCGGGGATCTCACTTGTCACTTCCAAAATCCATTTTCGGCCTTTTCCCATCGATTCGTGCAATAAAATTTTTTTCGAAAAATGGGTCCAAAACACCTTTTTGGAGGGTCAGGTTTGTACTCCCAAAATCCATTTTCGGCCTTTTCCCATTGATGCGTTAAGCACAATTTTTCTAAATATTATAAGTGCATAATTACCAGTATTTTCCTTTGGACTTTATTATCAATAATCCCAAGTTTTCTCCTTTGAAATATTTTGCTTAGTAATCCAAGATATTATTTTTGGATTTTTCTCGTTCTTTCATACAAAAAAAACTTTTATTTTCGCCTTTTGAAAAATAAAAGTCAAAAAAAACTCTTTGCATGTGATTGTTAAAAATATAAGTTAAAAAAAACTTTTAAAAAAAACTTTTATTAATAAAAGCCAAAAAAAAACTTTTATAAAAAACTTTTATTAATAAAAGTTTTTTTTAAAAGTTTTTCAGAAAAACTCTTATGAAAAAGTTTTTCATAAAAGTTTTTTGAAAAAACTTTTATGTATAAACTTTTTGAAAAAGTTTTTTGGAAAAACTTTTATTCTATAAAAGTTTTTGAAGAAAGTTTATAAAAACTTTTATAACAAAAAAGTTTTAAGAAACTTTTATTTTGAAAACTTTTTGAATAAAAGTATAAAAGTTTCAAGGTCTGCTTTAAGAAAATAAAAATTTCAATGTTTCTGTTTTTACAAATTGTGGCCAAAAAATAGCGTTGAAGTTGCAAATATTAGAAAAAAAGAAAACATTTTTAGATGTTCACAAAACTTCACTTCAGTATAACTTTTGTTATAATGAAATTATTTGAAATATTTGACTTTCCGAATCCGTTATGAAATTTGAAATCGATTGAAAAATTGCTAAGTTACAAATTGTTGAGGGCGAAAAGTCACCTAAAACGGTTTTTTGATCATAAATTGAAAATTTGGGGGTGTTACAAAATATTCAAACACGGTTTCGTGTTGTACTCGACCAGACCTACAAATTGCACTAGATCATTTGAAAAGTTCATTAAATTTTTTATTTTTGTAGCACTGTGTAATTAGTTTTTTTTTTAGAATATCAAAATAGTGAATTGGAATGTGCAAAGACTCAATAAGGTTTTGTAATGTGGAAAATACTCGTACCTGATTTTGCGAGTTTTTTTGGAAAGCGAAAGCAGATGATTTTTTTTTAGTAAATAAAAATATTTCACTTTGACATTTTGAATAGTTTTTAGGTGGGGGACCCACCCTCAGGTTTTTTAATATAATAATGTTTTATAAGTGAGAAATTCTACAATAAGAAATGTTCTAGTGGCAATGGAAGAAGACTTGATAAATATCGTCTGCTACAAAGGCACTTACAGAATCATCGCTTCAGTTCTTCTCGAGGACTCAACCTTATACTATTCGTCTTCTTAGTCACATCATTTTAAAATTTCCCCGGACAAAAAAAAGGCAATCATTTTTAATTTTCATTAAAAACTAGCTGACTGAGATATAACAGATAGAATATTGTTTAGAACCCTCTTTAGCTCAGTGGAAATAAAAACACTTCAATTATTGTGGAAAAAAAAATCATGTCAAAAAATCCGTTTTTATTCTTACAGTGTGTATACGATACTTATATTTAAATCTTATACTAAAAATATTTAACGCTTTCATCGCAACGCTTGATGATGAACAATATTTTTTGTCTTCTCGTTCGGAGAGAAAATGATTAACACCGATGGTTTACCTACTCTCGAGCACGCTACGTACAATTGCCCATGGGAATACACGGCATCTCTAATTTATTTCACATACTTCCAACGATTGCCCTTGCGATTTATTAATCGTCATTGCGAATGCAAGACGAACAGAGAACTGGATACGCTTAAATTGAAACGGTAAATCGGTTGGAATCAGTGGTATTCTTGGAGTCAGAATATCTTCTCCTTTGAACTTTTCTATGATTATCGTCGCTTCAATCACGTTGTTCATCACCTTTTTAACAGCGAGTCTTGTCCCATTACATAGTTTAGGTTGGTTTAGATTGCGCAATATGATTATCACCGAGCCGACCTTAAGCTGCAAATTGTGCGGCGGCATTCCTGGCAAATCTAATGAATTCAGAAATTCTATTGAATAATTGACAATTTCATCTGGATCGGTAATTGAATCGATCGACTTAAATGAATGTAATTGGCCATCGATTTGAGTTTGAATTTTTGTGTTCAAATCGTCTGCGTCTTTATTTTTCGCTACCAAAATAGCCCGTTCGCTCAACCAAACATGTTTTTTTATAATTTGTACCAATATTTGGGAACACTTTTGTTCTTCATCGGAATTCATGGCAGAGCTCTCAAACTGTAACCATTCCACGTAACGAAAATGCGATTTAAAAAAAAAAATTATGGGAACCACCCTAAATATTCACCCCAAAAAAATTTATAAAGCTTAATAATGGCTAGGGTATAAGGATCACGTGGTGTTAATTCCATGTGAATCGATGAAGCGATCCTTAAGAAAATGCGATTTTAAAAATATTTTTGTATGAAGACCACCCTAAATATTCACTCTATATATTAAAAACATATTTTAATAAGCGCGTCCAGATATAAGTCCTACGTGGTGTTAATTCCATGTGAATCGACAAAGAGATCTTCAAGCAAATGCGATTTTAAAAATATATGTTTATGAGGACCACCCTAAAAAAAATTTATAGCACTTAATAATGGTCTCTGAGTATAAAGACCACGTGGTGTTAATTCCATGTGAATCGATGAAGCGATCATTAAGAAAATGCGATTTTAAAAATATTTTTGTATGAGGACCACCCTAAATAAAATTTATAGAAATTAATAATGGTCTCTGAGTATAAAGACTACGTGGTGTTAATTCCATGTGAATTGATGAAGCGATCCTTAAGAAAATGCGATTTTAAAAATATTTTTGTATGAAGACCACCCTAAATATTCACTCTATATATGAAAAACATATTTTAATAAGCGCGTCCAGATATAAGTCTTACGTGGTGTTAATTCCATGTGAATCGACAAAGAGATCTTCAAGCAAATGCGATTTTAAAAATATATATGTATGAGGACCACCCTAAATAAAATTTATAGAACTTAATTATGGTCTCTGAGTATAAAGACTATGTGGTGTTAATTCGATGTGAATTGATGAAGCGATACTCAAGAAAACGCGATTTTAAACTAAATATTAAATATTTTGACCAATTCTAAAAACTTTTTACTCAGAACGATTTTTACTAAAAATTGATAGCTTAGGAGAAAAAAGTGATAAAGGGTGAAGGGATTGTTTGAGATTTTTAATGCCAAAATCTCTACTATTTGCACTGAGCACATTCCCCATTTTTCGCCTAAAGTGTATAAGCTACCTTGGTACACTAGAGGTCTTAAAAAACTAAAGAGTTTGCGAAATAAATATATGTATTAAATTATATAAATCAACTAATGATACTCAGTATCATTTAAAGTATTCTCATTATATGAGAGAATTTAATTTTTTAAATAAATTTCTCTACAAACAGTATGTTTTGCGTTGTGAGAACAATATTAAAGCTAATCACAAGTCATTTTGGAATTTTATTCAATCTAAGAGAGATGGGTCTTGCATTCCAACGGCTACATACTATAAATGCATCATTAATGACTGGTACTTTTTTAGATTGTTGAAAAATTGCATCTACTACTCCAATTTTTAAAAGTTTCAGTAAAAATTATGTTTCCAACTATAGACCTATTTCTAAGCTCTCTAATGTATCTAAACTCTTTGAAAGTGTCATTAAGAATAAGTTATTCTTTTTAGTTAAGCGACATATTTGCCTTGAACAACATAGTTTTTTTGCTAGTCGGTCAACTGTAACTAAATTAGCAGTTTTCTCGAGATTTTGTATTTTATCTTTTGAACTAGGACATCAAGTTGATGTTCTCTGTACTGAATTTTCTAAGGCATTCGACAAGGTCCCTCATAGAGTTTTATTAGCTAAACTTGCTAAAATGGGCTTTCACTTTGTTTTTTTGAAGTGGATCAAGTCTTATCTGCAATCCAGAGTTTGTTTTGTGGAGATAAATGGCGTTAAATCATTCCGTTTCATTGCTACTTTGGGTGTACCACAGGGTAGTATTCTTGGCCCTTTGCTTTTCACATTATTTATTAATGATGTCTGTAAATACTTTCGTTCAGCGAACTTTTTGCTTTATGCGGACGATTTGAAAATATTTAAGAAAGTTTCTGACATAAATGATGCTGCTCTTTTACAGAGTGATCTCAATAATTTATTGTCTTGGAGTTTACAAAATTTTTTACCCTTAAATTTTAAAAAATGATTTTCTGTATCGTACTCGAAGTCCAATAATTTGCATATTTATTCGTACTCTCTCTCGGGATTTCCTATACAAAATCTTAAGTCAATTAGAGCTTTAGGAGTTATATTTGACTCTAAGTTCACTTTTTTTGACCATATAAATTATGTTGTTCCAAAATCATACTCTTTATTTGCCTTCGTGCGTAGAAATAGTACAGATTTTTTTGACCCCTACACTCTGATTTACCTTTACAACTCTTTTGTAAGGTCAAGATTAGAGTATACTTCTTTAATTTGGAGTCCTTTCCCATACCATTCATTCATTGCACTCGTCTAGAAAAAATCCAAAAATCGTTTTCGAAATTCGCGCTTCGTTCCTTAAATTTTAGTGGACCTTTTCCTTCCTATAATGCACGAATTATGCTATTGGGCTTGAAATTTCTCGATACAAGAAAGATGCAATCCTTGATATTTGTTCATGACTTTATTTCAGGTAATATTGACTGTGCGCATTTATTGCTTTTTGTTACTTTTAATGTACCTTCAAGAACGTTAAAGCACTACACGTTATTTCATTCACAAATGCATAGAACTAATTATGTACTTAATGAGCCTATAACTCGTTCTTTATTGTTGTATAATGAACTTTCTTCTGTCAATAATTTAGATCTTTCTTTTTCGAAATTGCCTTTTAAGAAATTGCTAAATAGTCTGTATCTAGTTTAATTTATCCTTTACTATTGTAAGATACGTTGTAATTTTAATTACTTATATTAACTTGAATTCTTTGTTTGTTTTATATTTACATGAACATATTATTTTTTTTAAAGTAGTAAATAAACAAATAAAAATTTGACGCATTTGGTTACTCGTCGGTCAATTATGCGAATGAATTTTAAATTATGAAAATTTGTGATCTCATAGGAAAAAAGCTAACCTTTCTCTAAGAAATATTTAAAAATAAGTATTCAACATTGAAAAAACATTAAGTTAATTTTCAAAATTGAAAACCTTACTTAAAACGTCAGAGCTGAATTTTTTTTTGCATCGGAAAAAAAGTTACATACGTTTGAAAATAAGACTGCATGGAAACTTCAAAAACTACCCTCCACTTCAGTACATATTTCCAATAGGACAACAATTAGTCCAATTTTCAGCCCAATTGGGACTTTTGCTAAATTATGCGCCATAAACATATGTATGGATGTATTTATATATCTATATGGGCAGAAACTTCTAACTTGTATGTCGCTTACACACTTTCATCAAATTAAATTATAATTCGTACATATATGATATTTTCAGCTATTTATAGTAATAAGCGATTATTAATTTGCAATTACACCACATTAAAACCCATTTTCTATCATATTTTCGAAAAAAAAATCAAAACTCTTTCCGACACTTGCCACTTTTCTGCTTGTCGCTTAGCGCTTACCAAAATAAAAACAAGTTAAGGTGTTATCTTCGGCCTGGCCGAAACTCACATACCCTACACTGCACTGAAAGTCGCTTTTAAATAAATGTTAAAAGACGTTGAAGAGGTTGAATAAGTCGAAAAAAATTTGAAATGTAAAAAAGGTCGAAAGAAGTTGAAAAATTTCTAAGGCCGAAAGAATATGGAAACCATTGAAGAAAGTTGAAAGAAATTCAAAATGTCGAAAATATATGAAAAATGTTGAAAAATGCTTAAAAATGTCGAAATAATATGAAAACGTTGAAAAAAGTTGAAAGAGCTCAAAGTCACTGAAAAAGTCTTAAGAACAAAGAAAATATGTAATGAAGAAAAATGAAAGAGGTTGAAAAAGTCAAACGAATACATATGGGATATATTGGAAAAAGTTAAAAGGTTGATAAAGTCAAAAGAATATGAAAAATATTGAAAAAAATTGAATTAAAACTAAGAAATTTAAATGTGCCACGCCCACTTCTCCAATTCCGCCTACTTTTGGGTTACTAAATCATATTCGTCATTGACATCCACATACCAAATCTTAGCCCAATAGGTTGTATAATTTGCTATATATGCCGTAATTAGTCTTAAAATTTAGGGCGGTAACACACCTACTGGTGTAATGTGATCCGATTTTTATCCAGAAATAGCTTTTTATAATCAACACTCCTTCACCAAATTTTAGTATGATTGATCACATATTTCGAAATATATGCTACTTAAGGTATTTTACTTGTATGGGGAGTGACACGCCCACTCGTGCTATTTCGCCCACTTTTGATTCAGGTATACCTTATAGCAAGTAAACCACCTAAATCAAATTTCATACCAATTGTTGCAATAGTTCAATCAACATAGATATTGCAATTTTATGGTCATATAGGAGGTGCCACACCCACTACTGCGATCTTATCAATTCTCATTTATTTTCAAAGCCCATAGCAGCCGATACCTCTAAGCCAAATTTTATGAAGATTACTCTCATAGCACACTATCTATAACAGTTAACGTTTTTTGTTTGTATGGGAGGTGCCACGCCCACATGCTCCATTGAACCAAATTTTTGCAAAAACATACCTTCTAGCAAGTATATCTGCCTTATTAAATTTCATAACGATTACGTTGTTAGTTCTCTTAATATAACGTTTATAAATATTGCGGATTTTGCCACGCCCTTAAACGAGTTTTTTCAGTAAAGTGGCAGAGCTTGTAGTGATGACTGCTTCCAGTGGCATCATCTCCAAAATTTTTATGAAAATCGTTTAAGCCACTTTTGAGATATATAGAATCAAAATTTTTAACTGTTGAAAAGTGCCACGCCCACTTTTACGATTCCGCCCACTTTTATCACAATTCAAGATATATTTAAAATGTACCCGTTTACCAAATTTCATAACAATATCTTGCACGGCTTACGAGATATGGTGGTATAAATTTAAAATTTAGGGCTGTGACCTGTGAAAGTTTCATTCAATTAGCTCTTGGTTTTCCCGTAAACCTGATTTCAACAGACAGACAGACAGACAGACAGACAGACAGACAGACAGACAGACAGACAGACAGACAGACAGACAGACAGACAGACAGACAGACAGACAGACAGACAGACAGACAGACAGACAGACAGACAGACAGACAGACAGACAGACAGACAGACAGACAGACAGACAGACAGACAGACAGACAGACAGACAGACAGACAGACAGACAGACAGACAGACAGACAGACAGACAGACAGACAGACAGACAGACAGACAGACAGACAGACAGACAGACAGACAGACAGACAGACAGACAGACAGACAGACAGACAGACAGACAGACAGACAGACAGACAGACAGACAGACAGACAGACAGACAGACAGACAGACAGACAGACAGACAGACAGACAGACAGACAGACAGACAGACAGACAGACAGACAGACAGACAGACAGACAGACAGACAGACAGACAGACAGACAGACAGACAGACAGACAGACAGACAGACAGACAGACAGACAGACAGACAGACAGACAGACAGACAGACAGACAGACAGACAGACAGACAGACAGACAGACAGACAGACAGACAGACAGACAGACAGACAGACAGACAGACAGACAGACAGACAGACAGACAGACAGACAGACAGACAGACAGACAGACAGACAGACAGACAGACAGACAGACAGACAGACAGACAGACAGACAGACAGACAGACAGACAGACAGACAGACAGACAGACAGACAGACAGACAGACAGACAGACAGACAGACAGACAGACAGACAGACAGACAGACAGACAGACAGACAGACAGACAGACAGACAGACAGACAGACAGACAGACAGACAGACAGACAGACAGACAGACAGACAGACAGACAGACAGACAGACAGACAGACAGACAGACAGACAGACAGACAGACAGACAGACAGACAGACAGACAGACAGACAGACAGACAGACAGACAGACAGACAGACAGACAGACAGACAGACAGACAGACAGACAGACAGACAGACAGACAGACAGACAGACAGACAGACAGACAGACAGACAGACAGACAGACAGACAGACAGACAGACAGACAGACAGACAGACAGACAGACAGACAGACAGACAGACAGACAGACAGACAGACAGACAGACAGACAGACAGACAGACAGACAGACAGACAGACAGACAGACAGACAGACAGACAGACAGACAGACAGACAGACAGACAGACAGACAGACAGACAGACAGACAGACAGACAGACAGACAGACAGACAGACAGACAGACAGACAGACAGACAGACAGACAGACAGACAGACAGACAGACAGACAGACAGACAGACAGACAGACAGACAGACAGACAGACAGACAGACAGACAGACAGACAGACAGACAGACAGACAGACAGACAGACAGACAGACAGACAGACAGACAGACAGACAGACAGACAGACAGACAGACAGACAGACAGACAGACAGACAGACAGACAGACAGACAGACAGACAGACAGACAGACAGACAGACAGACAGACAGACAGACAGACAGACAGACAGACAGACAGACGGACGGACGGACATCGCTAAATCAACTCAGGTGGTGACGCTGATCAAGAATATATACACTTTTCCATACCTGCCACGCCTCCTTCTATGTGTTACAAACGGATGGACAATGAATATACCCTCGGTGTAGGGTATAAAAAACCGTTTATATCTCATGAAGAGCAAGTTTTAACTACATCAGAAAAAATCAATAACTGTACTTTAATTTACACCGAACAAGGTAGTTTTGCTTATATAAGTGTGCAAGTTCAATATTTATCATATAAAAAATCAGAAAGTCATCAAGTTTTGATGTCAAACGCGTAAGGTGCATGATATGTACAATTATTTCAAGTAGTAATGTTTTTTTGTGACTATTGGACCGCGCACAGATTATTCAAACATTAACAAGTATGTGCATTAATTTTTTTTGTAGAAATATGTTTTTGAGCTGGACGTGCCACCATGTACAGATGTTCCATTTGAATGTCAAAACTGTAACTTGTAATTACTTAATAGTGTTTCGTTCATCTGACTCAAAATTCAACGATCGATTACTATTATCACTTAATTTATTACGTGTGTCGTTAAATTCATACATAATGTTATTATAACCAGACCAATTATTTGAATTAAGTGAATGTCAAAAGCGTAAAATTGCCAAAGATGTAAGAAACATTGAAACATTTAGAATGAATCTCTATAGAATGGAGGACATTGAAAATTTTAATGTTCAACATGAAAATATCGCTCACTTACTTCAAGACTGGCATAACTCAAAAAACATAAAGTGGGAGAAAAATGCATTTAAAGTTTTCAATAAGTTGCTTTTTATATGAAAATGATGAAAAGTATGTCCACATAAACTCTTCTCACAAAGCAAGTTTATGAGATGCTTTTCTGAATTTTTCACACAAAATAAAACATGAAATATTTCAGCACCATTAACTCAAAAATCACGTTTTCTGAGCTATGCCAGTCTTGAAGTAAGTGAGCGATATGTATTATTGAGCTAAAATAAACATTAAAATCATGAATATGTAGATGTGCTACCGAATTGAATTTTTAATTATGGAAATATCGTAAGTAAAAGGTTGCAGAGAATTGCTGTAGTTATCGGAGTGTCCGATTGAAAAATAAATTGCCCGTATGTAACCTTTTTAGCATCGCCAGATGTAGACTTTTAAAATAGTCAAGGAATACATTCATTTTTAATAAAAACTAAAATAATGACAAAATTGTTTGATTGTTAAGAAAATTTCAATAAAAAATTCGTTTAGCATAAAATATTTTTAATTCTTCACTAAATAAATCCTCTGATCTGCTTGTATGTTTCTAACACATTTCTAAGTTTGGGTCTATCCCAATCGATATCTTTTTACCTAGGCAAATCGCGGTGAAAACCATTTTTAGCCTGGTGAGTAAAATATTTACTGTGGTGATTAAAATTTCCAATTTTGCTGTCCCATTCGATATCTTTTTACAAATTGATGAAATTTTGACAGCACAAAAATTTCTTGAAAATGAAAGTAAAATTTTTCGGCCGCATTTTTATTATTTGTTTTAAATAATCAAAATAGCCTGCATATGTTGGCAAAAAGAAACAAACATAACTTTTATTATGTTTTCATAGCTTCAACATAGTTTTTCGCTGCTTTGCCCGCTTCCTCCTCATTGTTTAACCTCACATTTTACGGAGTCATTACTGTATAGTATTAGGTCCATGCACCAAATGTTACAGCTCGGTATAAATACCAAGAATATCAATTTAAGTGTTTTTATTGCTTGGGAGATGCCACGCCCAATGTTCAATCCCGTTCACATTTTGCAAGTAGCTTGGCAGAACCAATGTTGATCCATTTATCAAGTTTCACAAAAGTAGCTATCATAGATCCCAAGATATAGCGTTTTAAGTGTTTTTGTTGTATGGAAGTTTCCACGCCCCGTTATCGGAAAATGACAAATCATGTAATGCATTCTTCAACGGGTGTGCTGTGGAGTATGCCTAGAGGGGAAACCACTGTAAAAAAACGCACCAAAACTCTACTTATAGGTGGTGTGGAAATAAGTAATACTTATACACATTCTGATTATAATACATATGTATGATACACTTCACGTATCTGAAAAAAATAAATTTCATCCCATAAAATATGCAGATTTAACTATTTATATACGAAGGTGATCTAATGAATGCTGCACCTGAAACATATGAAAAATTTTATGACTGCGAACATACATACAAAAGACGAATTTAAACACGGTCAAACAATAACACAGTAAAGTGTGATTTAAGCAAAAAATTTAAGGATATTTTTTTTTTTTTGCAAACATTAAATGCATTTTTTACATTGAAGTATACAGTAGAAGTTAACTTTTTTTGTGTTTTGCATTTCTTACCTATAGCCATGCCATTAGTAAAATTGTGTAATCCATCACCCATAATAATCATCCATGCAACTGCAATAATTGATTCAGGCGGTGAATGCACATGTCCATGCAAATGACTATGCCCATGGTGAGATGACTCATGTTCTCGTAGAATCACTGTGACAATGTCGTTATTTGACAATGACCTATCTTTATTTCCATTTTTATTACCAGCGGAACCACCACCAGTTGTAGAATGTTCATCTAAATTAGTTGACTTTGCACTATTTCATTAGTATCGGTGCAGTTATGAGAATCTTTTCCATTGTGCCGTTTTCCTGAACTATTTACATTACTGCTGCTGGTGTCAGTGCCTTCTGATGTATTGTGTGGCATATGCATACATACATCGTTTTTAGTATCCATCGTAAGAATATGCTCCACCGTCAGAACATCGAGAGAGAAGGTATATTTGGCCCCACTGTCGGTCAGTTCAGCCTTCACGAGACCACCTCAAACAACGGTCTACGGCTGATCGACTTCGCCGCGGCGCGAAACATGGTAGTAAGTAGCATCAGATTTCAACACCTCGATATCCACAAGGCCACCTGGCTGTCCCCTGATCAGAAAACACGCAACCAAATCGATCATGTTGTGATCGACGGAAGGCATGCTTCGAGCGTGCTAGATGTTCGTACGTTCCGGGGAGTCAATATTGACTCCGATCATTATCTTGTTGCAGCCAAGATACGCATGCGGCTGTGCAATGCAAAGGATGTACGCTCTGGTACGCAACGAAAGCTGGACGTCGCTAAGCTGCAATCACATCGGACGGCCGAAGCCTATTCCGCTCGCCTCTCAGAACTGCTCCTTCAACCTGACTCTCTACCCGATGATGCCGGTGGACTTTGGGCGCATATATCCCGCTCCATGCGCTCTGCCGCTGAGGAGGTCATTGGTTTCCGACGCCCATTTCCGCGAAATCAATGGTATGACCAGGAGTGTCGCGAAGCTACTGCAGTGAAAAACGCCGCCTACAAAAGAACCCTGCAGTCAGCAGCAACGCGAGCCGTGCACGAAAACTACCGGGAAAAGAGAAAGGATGAGAGGCGCCTTTTCAGACGCAAGAAACGAGAGCAGGAAAGGCACGAGCGTGAGAAACTCGAAGTGTTACGGGGCAGGAATGATGCTCGAAAATTTTACCAACAAGTCAAGCGTCTGACCCAAGGTTTCAAGCCCGGAGCATCTACCTGTAAATATGAACATGGAAATCTGGTTACGGATACGCAGGGTACACTGAGATTATGGAGGGAACACTTTTCCAAGCTGCTTGCTGGCGATGACTCCACCAATCCCGCCTTTGGAGAAATTAACCCGATACCACCAATCAACGACGATGGTGTGGACGTACCACCACCTAGCCATGACGCGGTACGAGTTGTGATCCAACGACTTAAGAACAACAAAGCGGCTGGTGCCGATGGCCTGCCAGCTGAATTGTTCAAGACCGGCGGCGATGAGCTGATAGGGTGTATGCATCAACTCATCTGCAAAATATGGCTAGTTGAAAGCATGCCCGACGATTGGAATCTCAGTGTCCTTTGTCCTGTACTGAAGAAAGGTGACCCGACAATCTGCGCTAACTACCGGGGAATCAGTCTTCTTGCCATCTCTTACAAGGTCCTGTCGACTGTACTGTGTGGAAGGCTTAAGCCGTTTGCCAACACACTGATTGGGCCTTATCAGTGCGGCTTTAGACCTGGTAAGTCCACCATAGACCAGATCTTCACACTGCGTCAAATGCTGGAAAAAACCCACGAAAAACAGATCGATACCCATCATCTCTTTATCGATTTTAAAGCAGCTTTCGATAGCCCGATACGGGATTGCCTGTATGCCACCATGTCTGAGTTCGGTATACCATCGAAGCTGGTGCGGCTTTGCAGAATGACGTTGAGCAACACAGCCAGCTCCGTTAGAGTAGGAAGGGACCTCTCCGAACCATTTGATACCGAACGAGGTTTCAGACAGGGCGATCCATTATCCTGCAACCTCTTCAACTTTGTGATGGAAGGGGTGTTGCGAAGAGCCAGTGTACATCGTAATGGCACTATTTTCTACAAAAGTGTCCAGCTCCTTGCATATGCCGATGATATTGATATCATTGGACGTTGTAAGCGAGATGTTACTGCTGCGTTCTCTGCTATCGAAAAAGAGTCAGAGAAAGTGGGTTTGACGGTGAACGAGGGCAAAACAAAGTATATGCTGTCCACAAACAGGGAGACGCGGCGTATTGGATCCTTTGTTACTGCGAACAACTATACTTTCGAAGTTGTCAAGGAATTCACCTATCTTGGCACCGCCGTGAACACTCAAAACGATGTCAGCCTGGAGATAAAGCGAAGACTAACTCTTGCTAATAGGTGTTTCTATGGTCTCAGTAAGCAATTGAGTAGTAGAGACCTCTCTCGCCCGACAAAACTGACACTCTACAAGACGCTCATCTTACCCGTGCTACTTTACGGCGCAGAAGCATGGGTTGTGTCGAAGACTGATGCAGCCACGCTTGGGGTGTTTGAGAGAAAAATTCTTCGCAAAATCTTCGGTCCTGTTCACGTCGGCGACGACTACCGTATTCGAATGAACCACGAACTGTACGAGCTCTACGCTGACATTGTTATATTCAAGCGCATCACTATTCAACGTCTGCGCTGGCTGGGACATGTTGTGCGTATGGACGAAGAAGCTCCGGCGAAAAAGGTGTTTGATGCGGAAGCCGCTGGGCGACGACGAAGAGGAAGACCATGCCTCCGATGGAAAGACCAAGCCGAGGAAACCCTATCCACGCTTGGTGTGAATGATTGGAGAAGGCGTGCGCAAAGCAGAGGCGCCTGGAGAGAGCTTTTGAGGTCGGCCGTAACCCGGTAACGGGTTGTTATGGCCACCCAAGTAAGTAAGTAAGTAAGTCAGAACATCGAGCAAGTCCTGTGGCTAATAGAAATATAAAGATATTGTAAAACTTCTAATAATATTTTATAAATAAACTGTGTAACTTACAAATTTTCTTTTTTAATTCATGTCAATGTTTGACGTCTTAACAATGTTGTTTACAATTGTTGATTGCTATTTTAATTTCTATCACCCCAGGGCTAGTGCAAATTTTGACATATCATATTCAGCTCAGAGAAATGTCAAAATTTCATTAAATCAGTGGCAGAGCGAATATATCATATATTTTCTTACTCTCAAAAGAGAGGGAAATGACAAAAGCACCAATCACTGCAAAAAATGTTTGCACGTTTTGCTGTTTACGCTTCATATGATTTCATCATTCAGGGGTTGAATTTTAGTTATAAAATGGCTTTCTATACGAAAGTTATTAACTATCACTAAAACTCGCTTGCAGATTAAGCATTGCGCCTTGGCAAAAAAACAATTTTCGGCGAAAAAATATTTATTTTGCCATTTGATTTCAAACATTTTTGCAGTGCATTATCGAAATAACCAGCTCGTTTGCTCGCGAGCATATGGAGTGCCGACCACTGCATTAAATCCACAAATTTCACAAAAAGATATCGAATGGGACAGGCTCTTTGTACAGAAATACATACTAACATACATGTGTATATATGCGAAAATAAAGAAAATTTAATTTATTCAAAGATTTAAAAATTAACTTTGTTGGCATGATTTGCTTCAAAAAATGAACTATCAGCGATTCACATCAACAACGAGAGGCACACAGCCTGTTGCCAGTGGCCAATTTAATTCAAGCAACATCGCACACTGGGATAGAATTGCAGCCTAACAGTGAAAAAGAAATTCCAAAAATACGAGTTTAATTTTAATTAAACTTTTTATTCCTCTCATTAGCTATGAAAATTATATTTATTTCTTTTTTGTTTCTGAAAAATGAGAATAAAAAGCAGTACGTAGTATGGCAGAATGGGAGGCTTCATCGCAAAAGGTCTTTTGTAGACTTATAATTATTCGAGTTCGTTTTCAGCGAAAGTCATTTGCAAAATAAGTGTGAAAATGTGAAATGTGCCAAAAATGTTATTTATGTATATAACCTGTAGCTCTTAAGCAGTATTTAATTTAATATTTGTTCGATTTTTTTTTTGTGAATACTCGTCCCATGTGCAACGCCGCGCCGGCACTATAATAAGCATTTGCAAATCGGAATTTGGTCAGTAAAAAAGCGCTTCATTGGACGACTTAATATCATGGCGCTAAGTTTGCCGTCGAATGACGCCAGCTAATCTATTTGTTTAAGTTACTTCTACCTACTAGCCTGCATCAAGCATGCGACCATGGTACAAATTGCCAGGTATTGGACATAATAAATATATGTTTAATTGAGTACTAAAAACAAAATATATCGTACATATTTTCACTGTTGTTTGTGTTTTTGTTTTCTTTTTAACGATAGAGAATAAAATTAATAAAATTCATCATAATAGCCAAACTAAAAATATTTATTTTTTATTTGCTATTTGGCTATGTGACCTGATTCACGAACCGTGTGAGTAATTTAAATGGATTCACAAACTTATGTACACATTCATATGTATGTATGTAAGTACTATACATTTCAATTTGTTATGTAAACAAACATTCACACATGTGCATTCAAAAATACAGGCATGAAAATCACGTGTTTGTTATTATACCCAGCAAACGTTTGGAAGACATTTAAATCTGTCACATACATATGTATGTATGTATCTCGTAAAACTATGGTCAAACTTAAGCGCGATTAAAAAGCTTCTCTTAAAGGCCTTTTAAAGACAAGTTGAAAGGCAGCATTATATTAATAAATTCCTTATCTATCTATCTACTATACTTAAACGAGCTAAAATTATATGTATGTATATAAATATAAAAATTTATAAATACATTGCTTAACTTTATTTCAAAAACGGCTGCAGCGATTTTGATGAAACTTGGGCATTTGGTGCATATGTTAACGAAATTAAGATTGGGTTAGGTTTTAAGTTTTTAGAGACTCCAACAGGGGCGTGGCACAGCCTTAAACTTTAATTTTAATAACGTGATATCTCGCAAACCATTCCAGACATTGTAATGAAATTTTGTAACGGTTGCAAATCATAAAAATCTTAAATTGTTCTAAAATTGGGCGGGATTAAAGAACGGGCATTTCACGCGAAGCGGACAGGGGAAATGAGGTCATGTTTCCAATTTCAGAAATATTTGAATATGTTGTACCTGTACATGACCTCGATATTATAATTGGTTCTATGCGTGTAATTTTTTTAAAATTTTGTATGGAGATGTCGGTTACTATAACCTTTGCAATTAATGGGTTTCGACGGGATTGAATCAGTTCGCGTGGCACCTCCCATACAAGCAAAAAACGTTATATTTAGTGTGCTATATGAGTGATCTTAATAAAATTTCTCCCATGTTAACAAAAAATTGTAAGCGTGACATTTGTTGATTTGTTTAAATATTTTTGACAATTTTAACTTTTTTTAAAGTTTTCCTTTCGAATTGAATTCATCAAGTATTTTCATCAACCTGGTTCAATTTTTATTTTATGGTCGACATAATCGTCCATCAGAGCAATTAATTCGGTTAACCATGGGTCGTTTTCGCACTACGTTTACTCTATGTGATAATACGCATCCGCAGAGACGTCGAACAGTGCGCACCGAAGAAACAATTGCCGCTGTAGAGCAAAATGTTGAAGAGGACCCGAATGAATCGATTCGCCACCGTGCACAGCAATTGGAGCTTTGTCCATCAACTTTATGGAAGATTTTGCGCAAAGATCTTGGCTTGCGACCTTACAAGATCCAGCTTGTGCAAGAATTAAAGCCGCGAGACCATGCAATGCGTCGTGATTTTGGTGTATGGGCCGAAAATGAGATTGATCTCGATGCTGATTTTCATCGCAAAATTTTGTTCAGTGATGAGGCTCATTTTTGGTTGAATGGCTACGTCAACAAGCAAAATTGCCGCATTTGGAGTGAAGAGAATCCACATGAGACCCTTGAGACGCCATTACATCCACAAAAACTGACTGTTTGGAGTGCTCTATGGGCTGGTGGAGTCATTGGGCCATACTTCTTCCGAAATAATGCTGTTAATGGAGACCGGTATAGAGCCATGATAACCGACTACTTTGTTCCCAAATTGGATGACATGAATGTGGATGAGTTGTGGTTCCAACAAGACGGCGCTACATGCCACACAGCGCACGTCACAATCAATTTATTGAAGGAAACATTCGATGAGCGCATAATTTCGCGGAATGGACCTGTCAATTGGCCACCAAGATCGTGTGATTTGACACCATTGGATTATTTCTTTGGGGATATGTGAAGTCGCTCGTCTACGCCAACAAACCAGAAACGTTAGGGGACTTGGAAGCCAACATTCGTGGCGTTATTGCCGACATACGGCCCCATATGCTCGAAAAAGTTGTTCAAAATTGAACCTGTAGAATTGGCTTTATTCGAGCCAGCCGCGGCGGTCACATGCCCGAAATCATATTTAAACATTAATGCCATAAAATTATCCTTCCAATAAAGCCAAATTGATGGACATTAAAACGATTTTCTTGTGTTTTATTTCAATTCGAAGCTCTATACCTCTAAAAAAAACACCCTGTATAAAGGGTTTAAGATAACAACAATATGGATCGACACCTTTGACGAATTAATTCAATAAAATTAATACAATACAGATTCATAAAATTAATACAATACAGGCTTATTATAAATTTAGTCGTTTTCGCAAAAACTGTAGAGCTGAATTTGAAACGCTGTAGTTTTAATAAAATCAAAATGGTGTAAGTTTGGGCAATCTATAGTAAAATTAACTGGAGATTTTAATTTTATGAAATTTTGTTCGACTTCAATTTAGTTTTTTGTGATTGATAATTTTGAGAAAATAGTTGGCAACGTGAAACCAAAATGACAGTAAAATTTCAAAAAACAGTTGAGATATCAACAAATTTGTAAGCCGTAGACATTAGTTTTGAAGTAGCCTCATATGCCGACCAAAAACATCACGAAATGATTTTTCGTTCGAACGCACATTTTCACAATAGCCTCATTATTCTTCCTCCTCTTCTACGCGTTGTTTCACTGTATAACTATTTGTCACTAAGATCGCCAAAGACACAAAATAACAAAAGTCAAAGAGAATGTCAACAATTTATTTTATTCACAACAAAAAAATAAATTCGTACTAATTTTATTAATTCTAATTTTAGGATTTTAAGTCTTTTGAACTTTTACAATATGCTAATTAACTTTAACTATATTGAGATAACTTTAGATAAACGTTGCCTATAACTTAGAGAAGTGTTTTTACTTTAAGGCAAGGATACTATGGTATGTTTAATACAAATATGTTGTATGAAAATATTCACTATGCATTACACAAACGTGTATACCTACCTAAATTGTATTTTTATTTTTCTTTTTTACTTATTGTACAAATCCCATGGACATGGTTATCTGTGAAATTAAGGAACACATATGGATGCCATTGCATATGGGGTGCAGCGATGACTTGTTTTGCTTCTTCTCATTATAATTTGGCCAATATACTTCATAACCAAGTTGCTTCATTTGAGCGATATACTTGTACTTCCTATATGTTACTGGAACCTGTACTTAAACGCACTGCAATAACAATTTATATTTTATTATACAAAATGCAATAAATAAAAATATATCTGATATCTTAGTACATAATAATAGACTTAAGAGAATTACATTTTTAAAATAAAAATTGAAAAACTATAAGTTATATATCAGTGTACTTATTTCTGATTCTTCCTCCTCTTTTTTGCAAACGTTATTATAGTGAAGCAGCAGTATCCAGTTTTCCCTATTGCACAGAATCTAGCTTAAATTTTTCTACATCAGCTACAGCCTACAGCGAGGATGATGCAGAATATGCGACTGGAAGACGTAATAAAACATCAAGGGTAAATATTTTTAAAATTTTAAGCCAAAGTAAAAGAGCAGTTACTAAACTAAAAGGCAAACTCAAACATTAACATGATTAGGATCACTGAACTACTGCTTCTATAAATTATAAATATATGTATGCACCTATTACAACTAGATACTCGTACCATTTAGGACAACTCGAATTCGAACGCAAACTTATACTCGTACAGTCAGCAGCACCAGGATCAGCAGCGGCCGCGCAAACGCAAAAGTGTTCTGCATCATCGCACAAAATCAGAAACAATCACACGAAACACGACCGCGCTTGACCCACTAGTTGCTATGCTCAGATTTAGTAGGGTAGTGGATATGTTTTTCTTTTTCAAATTGTACAATCGTATATACACTAACATACATACTCATATAACAATAAAAATATATATATTTTTCTATAACACAAGGCATCACAATGATTTGGATTACTGCTTATTTTATTTAAGAAACAAAAACTTTTAAAACGCCTCAGAAAAGATTAAAATAAAAAGTTCGAAAATTGGGTTTTGTTTGATACTAAGCAAATAATTTTTGTTTTCAGACTTTAGATGTGATCGGTCCGAAATTACTATTACATATTCCAAAAATACAGATGAAACTTAGAAAATGTGACCAAAAATAATAAAATACTCAACGCATATCATATCGCTAAAAATCTTTTCATGAAGTAAAAGAATATGTCAGAATATAACGAAGCAGAGACACAGGACAACGGAATAAAACTTTTAAGGAATGTGGACGAAAGAACCCTTATGCGTTGTGTTTCCGTACTAAGTTTTATTACATTCCACACTATTTTTCTAAAACGTTTTTTGCATCGCCAAACAAAGTTTCATCGTATTACCTTTTAAGATTTCTTGTACCGATTTTGGGCACGCCTAATTGTACAATATTGTCCACTTCTTTAGCATTTAAACTTTCTCAAAATAGCACGTTAACCTTAGGGCAGGTAATCATTTTATTTTTCCTTAGTTCCCCTGCATACCTACAGCTACTCAAAGAAAATTTTCTAATCAAACGAAACCCAATTTTTAAAAATTTTGTACAACCTCCTTTTGTCAAATTGAGAGATTGCTTTTGGCGTCGATAACCAACTTTATATATATATGACATAACATACAAATTGATTAAAATCTTTCATAAAAATATAATAATACATCTTAATCCAACTATGAGAACAATCAATACGTTGCCAAGTGTTATTTTTTATGTGTGTTCCACAGTTCCAATTCAATTAAGCTAATGAAATTCTTATTTTTGCATTGATTTGCAATTTTTTTCTGTTTGTAGCAAGATCCTTTGTCACATCGTATCATTGAGAAGAGGCGCCGTGATCGAATGAACTCTTGTCTGGCTGATCTTTCGCGTTTAATACCTCCGCAGTACCAACGGAAGGGGCGTGGACGCATAGAAAAAACGGAAATTATTGAAATGGCTATACGTCATCTAAAGCATCTGCAGAGTGAATGTCTGCAAAAGGAGAACGAATACCGTTTGGGATATACAGACTGCATGAAGGAAGCGGCCAAGTTTTTGTACGATAGTCAAATGCAAGACTTCTGCTATCGTTTAATTGCACGCCTACAAGAGCACTGCGACGAGCTGATGAAAAGTGAGTGGTTCATGAGATCAAATTTCTTACCATTTTAGTCATTCGCTACCTTAAAACTTTTATATTTAAAGCTTTTGATTGGGGAATGTATCCACCCTACTTTTCATACTTGTACAACAGCCAAGGTTAGGTTAGAGTGGTGGCTTTGCAAACATGCCAGAAACCCTAAGTACTTCGCACTAATAGTGCTATTTAAGTACCACATATGTTTTCATACAAAATTGGTAAAGGATGTTGTTAAAAGAATTCAAAATAACACACCTTGGTAACGATGAAAATTTTATCCAGTCACTAATGTTGAGGTTACTAAGCAGCGATTCTATTTCATTCGCCACATTGCTGAAACTTGCCTAGATATCTGAGCCTGATGATGGCGAGACCTGGACAGTTGCAGAGAAAGTGTTCAACAGATTCTTTCTCATTTACATTCAGACAAATACGACAGAAAGGATTCAATCGAATACATCGAGTTCTTTCTTTGCTGCCTTGGATAGAAAAGGCGAGAAAGCTCTTTTTTAAACTATACCAAGCGGAGTGCTCACACGCTTCGAGATTCCGGGTTCGTCAAGAGAGAAACCGTACTTTGCTAACTCATCGGCTTTTTCTTTAGCCTCAATGTTCCAGTGGCCTGGAACCCATATAAGAGTTATCTCAAGATGACGTCCCAGCCAAGCTAGTTCTTTCTTGCATTACTCTACTAGTTCATATTTTATCGCTTTCTCGTATTAGAGTTGTCCACAAGCCTACAGGCTTCTAGAAAAGCAAAAACTTCTGCTTGGAAAACGCCATCTGAATTGGGTAAGCGAAAAGATTGAGAGATTTCTGTATCTTTTGAATAGACCCCCGCACCTACCCCGCAGTCCATCTTTGACCCATCGTTGTGTATGGTGGTTTCCAAATTAAAATTTATAGTGCCCTCTTCTCATTGAACCCCCTCCGGAAACTTCACCTGAATGTTTTTCTCAAAGTTAAGTGTGGAGTTTGAAGATTAGCCAGTTCGTTAGGTAGTATGTCGAGAATGAAGCAATGCCTGTATTGCTTCGCTACCCAGCAGCCACCTTCTCTGAGTTGGATCGCACAAAAGGACTCGATTGCTTTAATGAATATAATAGGAGGTACTAGAGGTAAGATGCCGTTGAGTGCCCCTGTGGGGCAATATTTCATTGCATCCGTCACGTTCACACAAACCGTCCTTACTAACAGCCGTACGTGAGGATTACAAGTACGATTTTTGGTTGAAAGACTACACATGCCTTCTTTTTTCTCTGTTCGATGTTGTCTTTGGAATTAAGTTTTGCCTCTAGATTAACTCCTAGGCGTTAAGTTTAATAGAAAGTGAGTCTGTTTTTCATGCGGGAAAGATTGAAATCCTATGTTTTGGTTTCTCTGATGAACAACTTCAGATCTTTCTGGTCTTTGCTGGCTTTAATTCCAGGCCACACTTGGTGGCACAAGACCAAATCTTTTGCAGATCTCCTTCCATGATATTACTTATCACATCGGGGAATGGCTCAAGCAATTTTGGGCCATATGTCCACCTGTCAAAATCCCCAAAATAATTTCGGGAACTATAACCACTAATAGCAATGGACATAGCTCATATGGTTGCTATGACCACATGGGTTTTGCTTAGAAAACAAGAGAATTTTAATGTTCTTCTGAAAATTAATTTATTTTCGTTATATTCAATAAATTCAAATATTCGCTAATTACTCGAAAAATTAAACACGTCACCGATGAACTTAAGCTTGAAATATTACCTCATGAAGAGCAGTTTTAGTAGATCTTCCCTTGAGACAAGCATGCTGCGAGGTAAAAATGGTGTGTTTCGAATATAAAAGAAGACGCACTGATTGGCCTTAATTCTTTACTGATTCATGGCCACTTCTATCCATCTTGGGAATAAAAATAGCCTAACATTTCCTTCAACTTAACGTAGTTCAGAGTGAGGCTATTACATCCTGTAGCATTTGCAGCATTATTACCGTCGATTTGTATTGAAAAAAACTGTTTAGTGACCAAAGAATTTTTAAAGTAATTATTGTCCTTGAGCTTAGAAAATCTGGTGGAGGACTCCAACGTGATCTTACAATACCGGGTAATTCTTGAAAACTTACACAGCCAGGAAAATGAGTGCTTCTTTTATACACTATGTTCATGTTCCGTCAAATTTCTTGACAATAGATAGGCTTGAGTTTTATTTGAAGTGTATTCTGCCAAACTTGGCTGGGACCTTAATGTTATCAATGGATTCACAAAAGTTTTCTCAGGACTGCTTTTTAGCAACTTTGATAGTCCTCTTTTACCTTTTGAGAAAATCTCTACATGATAATTTCTGCTGGTAGCATTTATTTTTGTAGCCTTTCTGTGTTCATTTAGGTCTTTATTCCACCAGTGCGGGTATTTTTCTCTGCAGCATTTTCTAGAGAAGCAACATGAGTATCTAGTTCATCGACAGTATTAGTAATGGTACGTGGTGGTCTTTTGAGCTTGGATTTGATTCTTAAAGGTGGAGGAGATTCGATCTTGAAACTTACGTATCCACCCTGCCCTTCCTACAGATAGACAAGTTGGAGTCAAAAACAAAATCAAAGAAAAACTCACATTGATCGTTAGTTTCAGTGGTTCCCCATCGTAGCCACGCAGTCACAGCATGTTTATGTAATGTTGGTTAGCAAAAAAGGCCATTTGACCTCCTCCGGTGATGAATCTTTGTCGTGAGCACAATATGCTGAAGCAGTGTAGAGGTTCGCACGATCTAGACTTTTATAGGAGAGGTTGTAATTTTTATCGTCAAGCCCATTAATGGCTGAGCCATAGACCTTCTTGATCTATGCCACTGTCAATGTTTTCCTCTCTGAGAAAAATTAGAGAAAGTATTCGAAGCACTCAAACTGCCTCATATTAATTTGGGCGATCATAAGCGTCGTATACTGGCTCCTCTTAATCGATTTCCAAGGCGTTAAGCAGCTTGTAGGTGTCATGGACTTCGTCGGTGTCACCTTCGATATTAGAAGGGCGGTAAATTTAAGTTTTGGCATACCTGTTATTGATTTCTTTAAGGACTTACAGGAACTTGTCGTTGATGAGCAACAAAGTGAATGTACTATTACCCTACTGTGCTTTCTTCTTTATGAATGTACAGTCACTCATTGGCACACCAATGTTCTGAAGATGCAGACATTGCAGCAGCTTTGCATTATCGAGCGTGTTTGAGGTAACCAGATGCGAGACCGAGGTCTACGGAATCTCCTTTACTGGGATAAGTTTCATCTTCAAATCATTCCATGTGTCGCTTATCTTAGAGACGCACTGCTCAGAAATTTCCGTGAGAACTCATCCTCGCACTTAATAACCCTGCACCCACTGAGCTATCAAAAAACGATCCACCTTAATTACTAAAAAGGTGCTCCATTTCCATTTTAGAGAGTTTGGTCACAATCTCGACCCACTTGTCGAGAGTTTTCTTGCCAAGCCATCTCACTGAATGGTCTGTCCAGTGTCGACGGTACCATTTTTGCATATTTTTGGCAGCGTTGATGGCCTTCAACATTTGATCAATTTCGCTTAGGGAGGGATCGTGCTCCTCCTGAGACTGCTTCATTGCCATAAGCGTTTTAGGTTCTTGGTTTAGTACATGTTGTACTCATCAACCACGGCCTGGTGTTTGGATTTTTCCTGCCTGATGCGTTCATCAATGATGTCAGCTGCATTATTTTTAGCGATATTGCTCAGCATGAATAGAGCCTTCATTGTTTTATAATTTTTTGTTTGATTCACCGTGTTCTGCGAACAAACCTTGGGATTTCACTCGTAGAGAATTAAGTGGAGTAATTTGGTTAGTACTCTTAGAGGCTGCTAGCCTCCAGCCAGGAGGCTAGCAGCTCATCCTCTGATGAAAAGCCTGGTATCTCAGGCTCCATAATAAATTGCGGGGCTTGGCTCCCTCGCTCAACATCTCTGGGAGTGGCTTCCAACTAGAAAGCCGCGTACTATTATAGAAAGAATTAAAACAGAAATATGTATGTGAAGCTGAGTAGAGCCTTAAAAGAAACTGTAAAAAGAAAATCTGCGGCGCCACTGCGCTGCGAACTGGCTGCCAGTAGGATCACGAGCAATGATAATTTATGGATTATCAACCGCCACAGTTTATATAAGTTGGCTTTCGACGCGTTTCTGCGCGTTCGAAAGCAATTAAAACAAATGTAAAAACCGCGTGCGGCCGCGTACATCCACATTTAAAAATACATTCACCACTAGTTTAGTTCCCGATTTTCAACGTAAAATTAATTCGTGAACAAGCTAATGCTTTGTAGAAAAAATTATGCGCTGAAAGTTTTTTGTTTGCATAAAACACCCACAGAGATATTTTTAAAGACAACAAAAATTGCTTTGCCAACCAGACTGACTCCCGGTGGAGTCTCATGTAATTGCTATACTTTTGTGGGGTTGTTTTATTATGAAATCTCATTCAAAAAATTTATAAACAGTAAAACATTCTTCCACCTTGGATAAAACTATATAACTTTCTAAAGCAGTGTTTAAAGTTTTTTGGAGGCAATACTTTAAATAATTTGAATTTATTCCCGCTCAAAAAAATTGACTATTGACTAGTGTTGCCGAGTTTAAGCATCAATTTCCGATATTGTGGTAAAATTTGATAACAAAGATTTTAAATATATCAGCTCAATAAGTTTTTTTTTTATACCTACGCAAGGTTAATTCAAATTTTCTTTCATTTGTAATGCATAGAGGGGGACTTACGACTTAAATCACATGTACATATGTATTATTAATCATTACGGTCCCTGCTAAAGCTTAAGTTGTGAACACAAATCATTTACTATTTTTTTATAATTCTCCTTTTTGCAGATGACTGCTTTAAGTCCCGTAGTTGGCATGCTGCTGACAATGTAAGCGCCTCAAGTGGCAGTCCTCATCAAGGATACCATTCGGCACCACCTCTTTGCCAATTACGTGACATGCTCGGCACATCCGATATTGAGCACAGCAACGATCATAACGATGTTAAAGACCTAAGCTTTCGAAATCATTTAAGTCAGCTGCAACGCAACAATTTGAATGGTGGTAGCGCCAATAGTGCTACTGATCCACCGGTCAACAGTTCAAGTGCAGCATCAAGTAGTCCTCAATCCAACAACAACAATGGGGCAGCCAGTTCTGCCATCAGCACGACCACTATCAACAATAATAACGGCAGTAGCAACAACAGCAGCACAATGTCACAACAACCGCATCAGGCGGCCGTCATCACATCAACAGCGCCCGCATCGCTGCATCATAATACAGACTCGAGCAATCATGATTTTGATTCGTCACGTGAACCGTTGCTGCACACAGACACTTCCAATATGCACTCGCCCCCACCGCGTGATACGGTGCATCATTTACATCATCTACATCATCATCATAATAGTCATTTGAACCATCATCATCATCCAGCAGAAAGTTTGCTGTCGCAGTCCTCGCGCATGCGCAATTTCTCTGAATCGTCACACGACATTGAACACAACAACAACTACAAGTACAAAAATCACATCAAGGAAAGATTTAATCATGAATTGCATGATGAAGAAACCTCGAGTGAGCATTGTCCGGCACCACCGATGCTCCAAAGTGAGCACTCACATACCCATTCTATGTCAGAGCATTCAAAGGATGACACCGAACCCGATGTGGCACCAATCATCGCAAAGAAACGCAAATTGGCCGCTCAGGCTGAAGACGATATGGCACTTTCTGGCGTAACACCAGACAATGTAAACATCATAATACCACGTTCTTCTGCCATAGCTACCGGCCGTCCATCCACATCAGTTGCGCTAACATCGCTGCTGAGTAGCAGCGGCACATCCGGACGAATCGATGAAAAACCATTCTGCTTTAGTGACATCAAAACGGAGTTGAATACAACCACAGGATCAAGGATACATCAGCACATTGGTGTACCCAGCAGCAGTACTAACACACCGCCACAGCAGCAACTGCCACAGTCCCAAACAAAGCGTTCGTTCGCTGTGCCCATTTTTGCGCTTCATGGACAAGGTACCTACTATGTGCCGCTCAATGTAGATTACAGCGTATTGATTCCATTCCTAAATGGCATAGATTTGTTAGAGAAGAATTACACCGCTATGCCAGTGGTGCATCCGATCAACATTAATGTCAATTTTATGCCAACAACCCCGTCCACCTCGCTGTTAGCAACAGCCGCCGCTGCAGCAGCAGTTGCTGCTGGCAAGCAACAACCACCTCCATTGGCAACAACAGCTGCAGCAAAAGCAAAACTTGAAGCAATTACCAATGGCTGGTAGATGGGCCATACGGCATATACTCTTAGGTGTGGAAAAGCTAAACAACTCTATTGAACAACTACCTCAACGTTCTGTGAATTATATCATCAAATAAACAAACACAATTAAATTATAGGTTTTTTTTATAAATTACATACTATCCCATCTAGTGAAATACGTATTGTATATTGTAAATACAAAAATGTTGTGTCTTTTTAAAATTATAAATTAACTCAAGTATTGTTATATATTTATCATCGGTCATAAAATTCGTTGCTCGGATATCGGCTAATAACGATACATAGCGGGCATTTCATATGAAGCGGACTTCGAACAAAATGGGATTCTGAAATTTGTTCATATTCTGCCTAATTGTACTTCTGGAAGGTATAAACACATAATTTTTTGTTTTTTTATATGAGGCTTAGTTGTCAAGTTATGGACTTCTAAAAATTGAAGTAATATGAAGAAAGGATTTTTCGAAGCAGTTTTTCGAATTAAACAAATTTACAATAAAATATTTTACGCAGTGATTTTTATAGGAAATTTACTGTTCTTTTCAATAATGAAATCATATTCGAAGTTTGAACTTTTTTCTTTGTAGAAAACCGGAAGCAAATATTTCAAATCAGAAGTTCAACGATTTCGGTCAGTTTAAAATTTTTTATTTTAATTACAAAATATAGCTTAAAGTCTAGAAACAATGCACTACAAATTTCAAAATGGGATATACATATGAATTGAAGAACACTTTCCACTGCTCCAGAAGAATCCATATTTCATTTCCTTAGAAGGCCATAACTTGACAACTTAGCTCAATATAAAATATAAAAAAATATGCTGAAAGCAAACGAGTTTCAGAATATCAAATTTTTTCCTAGTTCGCTTCACATAAATGCCCGAATATAGATAGATATCTCAGCTATTGTTATACTTACAAATGTACGAAAAAAGGGCATGTTAGAACAAAAGCACTTTGTCTATGTTAAGATATTATGCGGGCACTTAGTAGAAAATGTGTGTTAAGTGATGGTCAACTGTAATCTTTTCGAAAAAAGCTGTTTTTGTGCTGGCAAATGTTTGCAAATCAGGGTCAACCAGCTAGTAATCTTACAAAGTTCAACTCTTTTTGAGCATTCATAAGCATAACTTTGCTAAAGTTAGGCCCATTCAATAGCCAGTTTTTAAATTAATTGACAACATAAGGAAATCAGTTAGAGGTTTTTATAAACTAAATATTTTTAAGACTTTTTTGAACGATGTTTTCAATAGAGTTGAAGATGTGACATTCGAGTTCTAGACAGTAACAAAGATACTGAAAAACAAAATCATCTTCGTCAGGATATTACAACTCCTATAAAAATTTCCCACGCCAATAAATCCAAGTTTTGAGGCGTGTTGTCCTATAAAATTGTGTCCTGTAGCGACACCGATTCGGATGCTGAGGGTTTGATGGTTGCTGAAATCGCTCTTCGATTTCCGTTGGTAACATAATTTAACCAGAATTCAGAAATATGAGTCCTTCCTAGCAAATTCATATACGTTTTCAATGCCAGTGAAGTTGCTATGATCGCAAGATATATCTAACGGATCAACCTTGTAAAAAGACGTCAGATTGACCCATTCTAAATATATCTAAACTAGAATGCATTTCAAAAACTACTATTTTGGAATTTCTTGGTTAGGTCATTCATATTTAAATAGCTTCTGATCTCTGCATATATACATATATTAAAAATGATTTCAAAAATTTTATAGCACAAAAAAAAAGTTTACTTGCTATTTTATCCAGATAGATTTCAAAGTTATCGTTTCTTTACCACTGTGGTCTTATAGAAAAGAGCTTAGTTGTTTTTAATGATTGTGGTTCAAAAATACGTAACATTAGTCAGAACTGCTGTACTGCCCTCAGAAACGAAAAGGGCATATCTCAAAAAAATTCTTATTCGTGATCCTTATGGCATCGGATAGCTTAAGAAATTAAGCGTCTAATGAACTACTCCAAGTGCTGGTATCTTAGTTCAAACATATAAAAAATCTCCTAAGAGAATTTTCTCTATCTCAATTTTACAGGTATTTCAAAAAATTAACATAAACAAAACATTAATTATCTCAAAACGCATTTTTTTGAGATACGCCTTTTTCGTTTCTGAGGGCAGTATAGGTCATCCTCAAAAAGAAATTCAATTCTAGTTTGCATTATATGTATATTTACCTACTATTACAAATTTTCAGTTAATTGTGTGTTAGTTACTTTACCAACTGTGATAATAGCAATTATTTATCATTTAACAAATATTTTACAGATATTTTTGTTTCTAAAAAAAGTTCATGTCCAAAACTGACTGACTTTTTTGTATATGGCCTCACATTACGTGCATATTCTGATTGATCTTAACCGCAACTGCATGAGTTCGTTTGCTGCGTCATCAGATTGTTGTACTTGCTGTCGAGTACTATGGTTCTATTGAAATTCTGCCAGTCATCAATAGACTCTCACAAAACAGAACGTTTCAACGACATGACTTGACTTCGTTTGCACTCTGACTCATATTTCTCTATCAACGTTGTTCAAGCCGAACTTAACAATTTCACAACCGAACATGAGAAACAGCAATGAATTACTGTAATATCAAAGCGTCGCTAAAAAGGCGACGGTAGAGTTTTTAAAGATTGATTATTTGTATGTTATGATTACTTTTTCGTTCGTCGCTTAGAGGTACGAATTTGATTTGAAGTTTTCGAGCACAAGGGCTTGATGGACTCGCAATCGTGATGAGTGTCTTGTAGGTCGTTTCAAGTGCACTCGTGCAGACCTCTAGTTTTTATCCGAGACAAATAATTATATGTATGACAAAGTATAAAGGTGATTAATTACACATACATATGTATGATCAAATTATCTAGTCTTTGGCTGTGTAAAGAAAATTTCAAAAGCAATTGCTTACTTAAAACAAATACCAAGAATGGATTATGAAACAGCGCCTAAATGCTCATGCCAAATACAATAAGACAAGTATTCCTAATTGAAAATATAAAGTGCTTAAGTAAAAATTTTGACTGTGTAAGACTAAAGGTCTATTTTCGTATTTAAACATTACATGAAAAAGGATCGGAGTGCATTTAACTTGCTAATATCCTATATACAGCCGAAAATTGAAATAGTTCTTACTATTGCAAGGATAGTTTTTGTTAATTTAAAATATTTGTTTTGTAAAGTTTCAGCAATATTTTACCATTTTCACGGAGTTTTTTTACCTTAAAACTTGCAAACCTTAGGATTTGTTACTGCATTAGTAAATATATTTTAATTTGGTTGTAAAGGAAGCCTTCTCAATCGAAATAAATATAAAAACTGGTAAAGCAAAAACAATTTGAAATGTCAGAGTCTGAGCCTCACGAACTATAATATATCTCATGACTTTTTTTTAATAAGATAATGCTTCACAAAATGAATTAATCATGTTGATGATATAGGATATCAAAAGCCCTATGTTAAATTTGTAATCTTCCATACATCTAAAATAAAACTGTTCATAACCAAGAAAAAAAAATCATGGAGCGGTTTTAATTCTCCTGAAGATCGTTTTTTGGGAAAAAAGCACATTTTGCTTATAACTTTTTCCTCTGGGGTCGTTCATAAATTACGTAAGACGTTTAGGGGGGGGGGGGGGGGGGGGGTCCGCGGATTCTTACTACATCTTACGAGAGGGGGGGAGGGGGTGAATGATCATCTTACGTAAGATTTAAAATGCGTATTCACACATTAAAGTTGTATTAACGCATCGTCATTTGTGGCAGTAATGAAATATATTTGAATTTTCGACAGTCACGAAAGATTCAGAAATATCGATTACAATCGATTTAAGTAATCGACTCTAACTTATCTTCTGTTTATGTAATGAAATATATGTATGTTGTTTACACGCAGGGTCGACTTGTAACACCGTCTCACAAGTTTGCTATTATTCAGGCATTTACACGCAGATACGTCGACTTTGAAATTTTGTTGATGTTGTCCCGGTTCTTTACCACCCCCTTGCACTTGTCCTCTTCAACAAGAAGATTCGCTTTCGATTCCTTCTTCAACAGGAGACCAAAACAGCAATCAGTTTTGTCCTCTATTTCTTCGCTTAGCGTTAAATTACGATTGGTCAAAAGTACATCCACAGTTCAAAATCATGCCTTACGATTTTTTTTGTCCTTCGCTTGCAAACGTCTTAGCTGATCGAGTTTGTAATATTTGTGACCAGTACTTTGCCTCGAAAAAAGCTACTGTAATGCACAAAAAACTACATGGAAAAGACGGTAGTCGCACTCACATGATTCAACCAGTTTCAATTTTGAAACGTGGAAAGGGGAAAAGCCTTTGCATTTTAAAACAATCGGAGATTTGTCAAGTTGCAGAGTGGCATGACGACGAGGATATTGATGTTACAGGGTTTGAATGTGAATCAGAAAATTCAACAGACGAATCGGGTGTGCCAATTGTAGGTTCACTATCAGACTGGTTGAAAAGCGCATGAACTAACGATGACTTACGATGACTTTTTTATTCATATTGAAAAACAAATGTGTAGTTTGCAATTTCGTAATATTTATTTAATATGTAACATATGTACTTATATTAAAATTAAATATAGTAATATAGTACATCACATGAAAAATACATTTTTTGACTAGTTTCACCTTAATTATGAATCTTACGTAAGATTTCGGAAGGGGGGGAGGGGGGGTAGTGAGAATCTTACTACATCTTACTCGGGGGAGGGGGGGGGTCAAAAAGTCATGAAATTGTCTTACGTAATTTATGAACGGCCCCTCTTCACAAAATGCTTACGTACGTAGGAGAGTCGAAGGGGGTGGTTGGCCCGGGCGCAACGGCTTTGGGCGGCAAAATGGTCCTTGATTTTTAGGATATTTAATTAAGTTTTTGATGTTTTATTTAGTAAATGAAAAAATAGTCAGTTGTGTTTTTTGGAACAAAATTTTATTATAATTTGTTTTTGTACAGGGTCTTTATGTTCAGTACTTCTAGTGCAAAAAAACCACAAAAAAATTACAAGCGCAAAATGCATTAGCCAAAGCTTACTTTGTTAGCCAAACCTTACTGATGATATGACGTAGCGGTCATTGAAACTAGTATAAGCAGCTCGTTGCCCATTTTAATGCATTTTGCGGTTGTAGTTTTTTTGTGGTTTTTTGCACTAGAAGTACTGAACATAAAAACTCTACAAAAACAAATTAGAAAAAATAGTCAATTGCAATGTCATCAAATTTTTTGTAATGTGAAAAAAATCTCATTTTGCTAAGGCTTTTGGAATGCGAAAGCTGATGACGTTTTACCGTGAAGCTTGGTGGAATATCGCATCTTCGCCACGGGTGCCGAATGTGCACGGTACCCCACTGCTAATATCTCGCATGGTATGATCCAATGAGTACGAAAAATATCAAAACGTGAAACACCGATCTCATTATATTTCGTTCTATATCATATTTTAATTTTAGATAAAACTTGGTTAAATCCTAATTTTTTTCACATAAACATACCATGCGATATATTAATAAAGAGAAGAGCAAAATATCTTTCCAATAAGCCCTATAAGTAAATTTATATAAGTCCAATTAGAAATGCACCCAAAAAATCCAATATTAACTATAACAATAAATAATCTTATAATTTTTTTATAGCCAAAATATTTGTAAGTACTAAATCTAAATTTTTTTAGCAAATTAAGGTAAGCATTTTGTGAAGAACAAAGGCTACTTGTAAAAACTTGTTTTTTTTTTGCCAAAAACGATCTTCAGGAGAACCAAAACCGCTGCATGATTTTTTTCCGATCGATAAAAGAATTCTGCAAAAATCGTTTTAGATAGTTCCTCAACCTTTTAAAACCATTTCAGAATGACTTTTTTTGCTTCATATGTAGTGAAGCGTTAAAACTTCAATAATTTTGATGCTGCACATAATCGTATTTTATTTTGTGGGATGCGGAGGAAAATGTTAAAATGTCTGTTATACAAAACATCGTGATCATTTTATTATATATTAAGACTAAGACTCTGATATAAATACATGTGAGAACATTGTTGAACCCTCATCTTTTTAGAGCTACGGTTTCTCAAATGTGAATTCCCTTGAACCTTACAGTCTAAAATTTCATAGGAGAAAGACATGAAACAGGCCTTACATAACTTAACATATAGGAAGTTCAAAAAATAGTATAATATAAAATTTAACTACTAGTCAGAAAACTGCGTCAGCGACGACAAAAAATGTTGTTATAAAATTATACTTATATTTTATCTATTATTTAATGAATTTTGTTTTAAATTTTATATATTGTTATGTATAAAAATTCTTTTACTCGTATAAATGTATATTTTTCTATAAACATACCTTGAATTTGCATTTTATGCAAAATTTCAAATTATTTTACGATATAAATAAATGAATAGTTTTTAATGTTAGAATAATATGCTTATGCATATGACTAAATAAAAGAAATTGTGAAAGCGGTTGACTCAATATAAAACCTAGATTAAAAATGATGAAATCAAATCTTATAATGCCTAAATGAAACAAGGTTTTAAATAAGTATAAAATACGATATATTTTATATGAATGTATATGTACTATATGTTTAAATGAAATTGACAAAACCTAAAACTAAACAAAAATAGAAAAACAAATTTAATATCTTTTAGTTTTTATATGTAAAAATTATAAATATATCTTAATATAAATGTTACCTTAGAATTATAGATCTTTATTCTATCGTTGATATTGCATTAATTTTATTTTTCACGTGTGATAAACACAAAAAACTTCATTAAAATGAATAAAATTTTGTAAATAATTTAGCTTAACTATACATAACAATTTATTATAATAAAACAATATAAAAATAAAATATGTCAATGTTAAACTCATGTTATTTTATTTGGCTGCAGAACAAAGCTTAGATTGCTAAATTGACAATAAAATATCGATGCAGACTTTTTCGCAATGTTTAAAGGAAGACGTATCAAATGGGTTTGGATCTGATCAATTGTGTGAAATAAAGATGTAAGTTTTCAAAACCTAAGTACTCGATTTTGGCATTACCAAACAAAAACTATAATTCCGATACATTTTGGAAGACAGAGAAGTGAACTATGCGAAAACTTCAAACATTGCTTATTCCACTAACTGGATGTCGTTAATACAGAAAATCGTGCGTAAGGTCTAGATGGTTTATTGGTAAGCAAGATTCTAACTCGCACATGGTTCAACACTACATCCATCAAGCAAATGCCAAAACCACTGACGTAACCCAACACAGTTGTATCATATGCCCGTACCCTGCCAGCATTTTAAGCTAAGAGGCATCGAAAACGTCTTTAGGTTTATTTTGGAGTTTATTTAAAATTTATTTTATTTTGTTGTATCAGTTTTTTTATACACATCATTCAAAATTATTTTCTGAATTCTTATTAAAAAATTCTATGAACTGAAGTTTTGAGATATGGAAAATATTTTTTTTTTATTTTTCTTTTTGAAAACATAAAATAATAAAGTACCTACAATACTCCCCCTCCAAGAATATTAATAGGTAGTAAATTAAATGTATCTTTTTAGTGTAAGGAGTTTTAAGTTGTGTAAGTTTGTTATTGTCTAAAATGGCCGGTTCTATAAGTTGAAATGTTTTTGAGTTGATTGTTTATATTGAGAGTGAACTATTTTGGATTTTTTTTTATAACTTCATGAGGTCCTACATATGGATTTTGTAAACTTGATTTTTTATTGTCTGTTCGTACTAAAACGCATTTGTATTCCTTAGGGTTTTTAGGTACGTAAAAATTGTTTGATGTGTTATGATGTGAAATGTTTGATCGAACGTTTGAGAAGTGTTTTCTTAATTTGATCAATATGTCCGTAGGATCAATTGAATTTTCAGAAGGAACAATCAGTTGAATCGGTAATCGTAGATTTTGACCGTAAGCCATTTCAGCGGATGTAGATTTTATATCTTCTTTAATCTCAATCCAAATAAAATAAATTGTAATTCGTAGTACCAATGATCAGTATTTTCACTTGCTAAAATGGAATTTTTAAGTTGTCTATGAAAGCGTTCGATCATTCCATTTGCCTGAGGATGAAATTGACATTTTATGAGATCCAAGAAAATCGATTAAACAGGTTAAGAATTTTGACATGAGTTGCGAACTGGTTACTTGTTACTATTAATGGAACACGGAAAAGTGGAATGTATTTTTGAAGGAAAGTTTCAACAATAGTTTCTGTCAGAATATTCTTTAAGGTATACACTTCTGGCCAACAAGTATGCCTATCTATGATCGTATGTAGATATTTGTGATCGTTTGACGAAGGTAGCGGTCCAACTATGTCCATGTGGATGTGTTCGAAACTTTCTGAGGGAATTTAAATCTTAAGTATTGGTGATTTTATATGTGCGAATAAATTTCGAAAAAAAATGTAATAAGATTCCTCATAACTCTTGTAATGACAGGTTTTAGTTTGAATATACAGGTTACGAGATAAAAGCTGACACATTTGAAGAAATTGATTTTTTTAAAATGATTATCCAATTAAAAATAACTTTAAACATATAAATATTTAAAAATACATCAATTTAGCTCTTTAATTACAAAGGAGAAACTCTTAAAAAGAAAATAATATCAAGTTTTTGAAAATCCGTTCATTAATGCCGAAGTTATAGCCAATTTAGTATAAATTGTCATAATTTCATTTAACCAATTTTTCAGTTTTTTCTTATTTATTGGCTATTAGTCCAAGTTAGTTAATATAGACATGTTATTATAATTAAATACATACATACAGTAGCACGCATAAAAAATGCAACTGCGATTACAACTCTTCAAAATTCAATTTATTCCAATAGCTTAAATATTCTTACAGGAGAATATTTTTATCTTAAGTTAATACTTAGAGGCATAACCACTATTGGCGATGTCTGCACGCAATCTGGAGGACACAAAAGTCTCCATGGATGTCTTATTCCACTCTTCCTGGAGGACTTTTTCCAAGTTTTTTACATTGGAGTGTTATTTCTCTTTCACTTCGCGATCTACTAGCTCCCATAGGTTCTCTATAGGGTTGAGATCCACGAAAAACAACAGTCCGCTAAGATTGACAAATGATGTTGAAGGTCAAAAATGATACAAAGACTAAGGCAGAAGATGTTCCTGACTACGTTATTTGGCATTCCCATTCGTGTTCATACAGTTAGACAACGGTTAAACAATGGAAATTTGTTTGCCAGACGGACACCTATAAAACTGCATATAAGCAAAGTCAATAAAAAACCGGACTACATTTCCAAAGTTGAATCTGTAATGGAAAAGCGAGCAATGGGTCAAGATGTTATGAAGCGAAGAAAGCAATTTTAATTTGTTTGGCTCTGATGGAATAAATTACGTGCTTCCAAGACAACGTTATTTACCTTTATACCAACTACCCACGGTAAAAATGGCAGCGGGTCCATAATTGTTTAAGGTAAGGAAAAATTAATGATGATAATAATTGATGTTTAACTCTACATCGTTCTAAGATTCTTTCTCCCGTAATGGAGTTGGTACGTTGGTCAAAATTAATGGAATCATGAATACAAGCGTTTACTTCGGGGTACTTAGAGAGCACATGCTGGCACATCTTATCGATAAATGGGTTCCTGGCTGTATATTTCAGCACGAAAACGACCCCAAACACAGAAGTCACTTAGTTCGGGAATTTTTAAGTGACCATGATGTGAAAATTTTGAGAGACCAGCTCAGTAACCGGATCTCAAACCCACAGAGGATCTATGGGAATTAGTAGATCGCGAATTGAAAGAAAAAAAACCACTCCAAAAAATAAAAATTTTCTTCTATGGGGTAAAACACACGAAAACGCCACCTGAAAAAATGTTTGGCTCCGATTGGCAATATTGTAGTATCGATGTCCAGCAATAAAAGTGCGTTTAAGATTTTGCCCAAATATTATTTTTTGTTCAGGTACGCGGGAATGAATTTCACGATTTTTGTACTTTTCCAGAATAAGTGTTTTTTTCTAAAATGCATAGCTTACAGTGAACTTAATCAATTAAAAATTGGTACACTCACATTTTTAGGTTTATACTTATAATTTTAAAAAAAAAATTACTGTTTTGGAAAAAAAAAATTTTTCACAAAAATTTTGCGCATTGAAAAATATTTTTGCATTTTTTTTAAAAAAACCATATTTTAAAATTTTTTTATTTTATTTTAGAAAAAACCCTCATTTGTTTTGCGCTTAATGCCGTACAAATTTTTGTTGGAAAAAAATTATTTATATTTTTTTTAATTTTAAAAAAAATTAAAGAGCTAAAATTTTGAAAATTTAAATGAATTTTTGATTTTTTTTTTGAAACATCCATTTCTGCATATTTTTTTGTTTTTACTTTTGCTTCAAAAAAATACTGATTTTGAAAAAAAAAATGTTTTCGCAAAAAAAGTGCGAATTGAAAAATATTTTTGCATTTTTTTTAAAAAACTCATATTTTAAAATTTTTTTTTTATGAAAAACTTTGATTTTTTCTGCGCTTTATGCCGTAAAAATTTTTTTGGGAAAAAAATTATTTATATTTTTTTTTAATTTTAACAAAAAATTAAAGAGCTACAATTTTGTAAATTGAAATGAATATTTGAACTTTTTTGAAAAATCCATTTCTGAATATTTTTTCGGTGAACTTCAGATTACAGTTTGATCCGCAAGCTTAAAAATGATATGCCATAACATGAGGGCAAGTAGTTAATTAAAATGTTTGAGCCGTTAACCTGAAAACTAAGACTTAAATTTAAAATCAGTGCAGTAGCCTTTCAACGCGTAGTACAGCACGCGCAAAATCATGCAAAATTGTAATATATATATGGCGCGAATAGACTTGTGCATGAATTTTCATTGAAGCTGATTTTATTGAATTTTGGTTCAAAAATAGCTAGAGAGCGCAAATCTTGTCGAAAATGGAAAACTCGGGCCCCGACGATTTATTGGCATTTTAGTTCTTTCATTTAAAAAAAAAAATGTGTCTTTTTGATTTTTCATTCAAATGTCAATAAAAACCTATGTGCGAAAATTCCCAATGGGGGCAGGGGGTTTGAACCCTCGAAACCCCTCCCTTGCGCACGGGCCTGTTTCAGTGCTACGTTGTCTAAAGATATACCTCAGATCAACTATGTCCGAAGATCGGCTGAATGGCTTAGCCTCGCTAAGTATATGTTACATCGCGATATCAAAATCAATGTGGAAAGAGTTTTGGACGAGTTTTTTCAAGTACCTCGCAGAATTAGTAACTTACGTAATGATAACTGAATATCGAATCATAACATAAACAGATGTAACTTATGTTTGTTGGTAATAATAAAACTTTTTTTGGTTAAAAATAATAAAACTTTTATTTGTTGTGAGCTCTTAGCACGTAAGGACTGTCCCAGAAAAAACTTGCACTTTTATTTTTTAAGATTATACTCTACCTGATAATCTTATAAGTCTAAATAGGCAAAATATTTATTCCATATAAAGTGACGTTTGATATGATGTATAACACTTGAAGATAGCACTTCTAACGACAAAGATGTCTAGCAAGCAAGAAAAAGTCCGCGAACTGATTTTGTCCACATACCTGCAAAATCCAGGGTTAAAATATTCAGCTATAGCAAAAATAGTTGGTGCATCAAAAAGAACTGTCAAAACGGTTATTTCTAATTATAAGAAGGGTCTACCTGTTTCACGAAAAAAGGGTTCAGGCAGAAAACCAGAATTTTCTAACCCAAAGGTAGCGGCGAAGGTGAAGCGCCTTTTTAAGCAGAGTCCCAACACCTCAGTGCGAGATATGGCGGATAGAGCAGGTACATCAAAATCTACTGTGCAAAGGATAAAGGAAAAAAGTAAGCTGAAGACATATAGAGTTCAAAAAGTACCAGACCGTTCTGATGAAAAGCAGTTGGTTGCTCAGATGCGAGCCCGAAAATTGTATGAAAGGTACCTGACTAAATTTGACTGCTGTGTTATGGACGACGAAACTTACGTTAAAGCAGATTTTAAGCAGCTACCTGGGCACGAATATTATACATCACCGAAGAAGGGGAATGTGCCTAGTAAATTCAAAGAAAAAAAAATTTCGAAATTTCCGAAGCAAGCAGCTTCTTTGTTACGCAAGGCACAATGAATTCCAAAGTTTATATAGACGAGTGCCTCGAAAAACGTCTTCTACCATTTATTCGTGCACATGAGGGTACCGTGATATTCTGGCCAGATTTAGCAACCTCTCATTACTCTAAAGCTACGATGGAATGGTATGCAAGTAAAAAGATAAATTTTGTACCAAAAATAGCAAATCCGCCTAACTGCCCAGAGCTTCACCCAATTGAAAGATATTGGGCTCTAATGAAAAGAGATCTTCGAAAGAGTGGCAGGACTGCAAAAAATTTTCAAGACTTCAGACTTAAGTGGAAAAGATCGTACCGTACTGTCGATGAAACAACTGTGCAAAATTTAATGAAGGGCCTTAAAAAAAAGTAAGAAATTTTTATAGAAAAAACAAAATTGTTAATTAGTTTTTAGATATTTATATTCTGAACACTAGCCATTATTAATAAAAAAATAAAAAAACCAAAAAAATTGCTGGGTATTTTTTTATAACTAAAAAACAAAGTGCAAGTTTTTTCTGGGACAGTCCTTAAGTATAAGACTGACTTTTATAAAACTTAAATCTATTTTATGCTGCCTGTAAGATCATTTCAAAATGCATTGAATGATTTCATCATCCAATTCATATTGATTGATCAACATAAATATGCAAAACCTACCATAAACATCCGTACATTTCGAATGTTTATAATAAGCTTCAGCAAAGAATGCTGGCTTATTATGTTTATTTTACCGCCAACGGGTAAGTATTCATTACATTCTCATTATCTTCATTCTCATTATCATCATTCTCATTATTACTTATATGTAACTTGTATGTACATATGTATGTATGTGTTTTATTATAATTAAATGTCTATTAGACCGGGTCGAAACTTAGATTCGTCCAGACACCGACTCATAAGGACCCATAAAAGCGATATCTACGTCATTTTGTTTTCGTTCCGTGAAGAACCAATGGAGCACTTTTGATTCTCCTGAAGGTCCTTTTTGGCTAAAAAAAACGTATTTTTTGCTCGTAACTGTTATTCCTTCACAGAATGGATACCCGAATTTAGTCGAAAAATAAAAATTGCCTTCTTGTAAAAAATTCGACGCTAAAAAATTTTAAATTATTTTTCTATTATAGATAATATTCAGTCCCAAAATTCGATTTTTTCACATTTTTTATATAGAAAAAACAAAATGACACAGATAGCGTTTTTAAAGGTTCTTCTAACGTTTGAGTCAGTGTCTGGCAGACTTTATTTTTGCTTCATACAAATCGACACGGTCTAATGGCTATATTAAAAGTAAATCTTTTTTGACGTTTTAATGAACATAATCTAACATGAAATGTCCGAGTTAAAACCACCCCCCCCCCCCCCCTCCCATGGATGATTCCTGCGCACGGGCCTGTGACATGGACTACTTCAACATGACTTTTTAATCCAAGTTTGCATTCAATAGTTTTTAATGTACATACGAGTATTTCATTTATTTTTAAATGTTACTTACTCACCGACTAGTTCAGTGCAATTAGTCATTATACAGTAGAACCTCTTTAAGTCGAACTTGAAGGGAGACGCCAAAAAATTCGAATTATAGAGTTTTCGACTTATGGATGTCTTCGACTTCAGCGAATTTTGTCAGGAAATGTTAGACTTGTACACTAAAAAAAAAGTGTTTGTCACGTATGATATAGATGGAACTATTTCAAACGTTTGCAAAAACTATTTCAAGTGATTTGGGAAATATTAAAATGTTTGCATCAAAAACTCACATGCTTGAAAAAATTAAAGTTTTTGGTGCAAAAATTTTATTATTTCCCACATACATTTGAAATAGTTCCATCTACGTGGCAAACACTTTGTTTTTTTTTTTTAGTGTAGAGGGTAATATTTATTCCAATTAATTTTGGGTTAGAGAGGTGAAATAAACAAAAATCCTAGTTATAGAGATATTAAACATTAGCGACACAGTGGGCTCAAAGTTAAGCTTTGTACTCCAAAAATTTTCTATGAATTTTTTTATATAAGCAACTGTTAGATATGGTGCTCTAGTTAACTTGTATGTAGCATATTGGCGGAAAGTACATTGTTTTTACTTTATAAAAATTAATTTAGTTTTCATTTATCGGTCTTATATGAATTTTACGGAATTTTCAAAAATTAGAATGAAAAATGGTGAAAGTGAAAAATTTTAAAACTTTAACAGAAAAAAACAAAAAAGTATATCTCCAGATTTAAAAAATTTTTTATATATTATGTGCGAAGGTATGGCTAGCAAAAAAAAAAAAAAGCTGCTCATATTCATAAATTTTATTTTATCAGGTTTTTCCTAATGTAGTTTTAGAAGGAACAAAATATATTGACTTTTATTAAATGCTTTCACTAATTTGTTTGTATCGAAATTTACCAAAATTTTATACTGGCAAAAAGTTCATAAATTGTACTATTTAAAAATTGTTTTTTGGAAGTCTTATATACTATGTGTGAATTATGCTGATTTTTTAAAAATTAGGGCTGAAAAAGTCATAATTCAAAAATTTCGCAATATTTAACAGCAAAAAACAAAAAAGTATATCTTCAGATTTAAAATTTTTTTTTGTGTGCGAAGGTATGGTTAGCAAAAAAAAAATAGCTGCGCATATTCATAACTTTTTTTTTAATGAATTTTTTTCTATTGCAATATTTGAAGGAAAAAATATTTGTGTATCTTCGCATTTTGCAATGCTTTACAACTATTTTATAAATTGTAAAAACTTACATTGTGAACGAAATTGGTTAAATTTAGATAGGAGTTCCCTCAAATGGAGGGGAACTGGTAAGGGCTAATTTTTCTTTTTTCATCCCTCTTTGCTTTCGCTTTTTTAGAACTAAACATAGCGTAGTGCATATATGGATGGTGCAGCATTGGGGGCATAGGGGGTCCGATTATAAACATTTTTGTTATTATTATTATCGTAATATATTTCCAAAAAATTTATTTTAAATTCTTATGTCCTTACTTATGATAGTTATCATTCTATATTTTTATATTTTCCAATAAATTTATTTTATGTTTTTAATGTCTTTAATAGGAGTATATGTATGTATGTTCAGAAAAAACTTATGTTTTTATTAGAAACAAAACGTACAGTGTTTCAAAAGTCATTGCAACCGAATATTGCTTTTGCTATTAATATTTTACAGTTATTTTATCAAAACAAGTTCTGGCTTCCGGAAAAGTTATAAATCTCGAAAGCTTCCACAAACATACCCAAAAAACTCTGGAACTTTATAAAAAGGACTACAATTGGTACAACATTTCTCCTTCCGTGCACAAAGTTCTAATGCATGGAAGTCAAATTATGCAAGAACTAGAAGTTCGAATTGGACGTCTTTCTGAAGAAGCTCATGAAGCATCAAATAAAGTTTTTAAAAACGCGAGGTAGCGCTCTAGAGTAGCAAACAACGAAGATGTTTTGCATTATTTGCTGATTTCTTCTGATCCTCCTATCAGCCAAATTCGAATAAAGCGAGAATTTATTTAATTTATTGAATTTTCAGTTTTTTTTTATAACTTGAAAACTATAAAAGATATCGCACAATTTGTAACATTTTTGAAATCAGCATTGCCAAATTATTGGAAATCGATACCCATTTTGAAGAACAATTCTCAATCACATCCCACCTTTGTATGGGCGGTAGGCGTGTACGTGGACCGATTTTTTTGTATTCATAAATTTTTGTTGATTTAACCTAAAAACGTCTGTACCAAATTTCAAGACTCTGGCGCTATCCGTACTGTTTATGGCCACCGTTTTTTGGTTTTTCTCTAAAAACTTTAAAACTATAAGAGATATTGAAAAATTTTATAACATTTTTGATATCAGCATTGCCAAATCAATGAAAATTGATACCAATTTTGAAAAGACGTCACAGCCACATCCCACCTTTGTATGGGAGGTAGGCGTGTCCTTGAACCGATTTTTTAAAAATCACCAATTTTTGTTCTCTTTACCTTAAAAACATCTGTACCAAATTTCAAGAGCCTAGCGCAATTATTACTATTTATGGCCGCCGTTCCATACAAATCCATCCACTGTGCGTCTGTGGGAAAAATAATAATAAATAACAACTGTTTTTTTTTTTCATGCGAAAATTGACTGCAATACAAACATACAAGCGAACATACAGTGAGTCAAACAAGTTTAGAAACAGCAAGATTCATTTTTAATAACTAACAAAAAATGCACTTTAAAAGTTAAAAAAATTTATTTTTTCTCTGCCATGATTTTCTTTGTTACATACTATTTCCAAATCAACGACAAAACTTGAAAGAAAAAACTTTCCCGTTAGAGAAATAAGGAAAGATGACTAAGAACATACGAAATTGTAGCCAAAAAAGTTTAGAAACGCAGTACATTTAGTTAGTTTTCGTTAGTACAAAAATGCATTGAAATCACATTATTTACGTTCTATCTTAGTGGAGGTCCAGAAAAATTCAGAAGTATCATCTCCAAAAATAACTACTAACATAGAGCAATGTCGTACGTAGTTCAAAATTACCAAAATCTGCGAAATGTGCTTCTTAGAGGCTAGGTATAACGGAAAGGTGACACGTTAAAAACTCTTCGTCTTTAAGAGAAACGCTAAAAATCGCCTAAAAATCACAAAAACCACGTTAATCAGCCAAACACATTTTAGGATAATGTAATATTTAGTGACTAATCAAAATATAATATTTTTGGATCAGATGGGCGTGGTTTGCGTACTCCAAGCGCTTTTTAGCGTTTCCTTAACGACGAAGGGTTTTAAACGTGTCACCTTTCCGTTATACCTAGCCTCTAAGAAGCACATTTCGCAGATTTTGATAATTTTGAACTACGACCGACATTGCTCTATGTTAGTAGTTATTTTTGGACTTGGTACATCTGAATTTTTCTGGACCTCCACTAAGATAGAACGTTAATAGCGTGATTTCAATACATTTTTGTACTAACGGAAACTAACTAAATGTACTGCGTTTCTAAACTTTTTTGGCTACAATTTCGTATATTCTTAGTCATCTTTACTTATTTCTCTAGCGGGAAAGTTTTTTCTTTCAAGTTTTGTCGTTGATTTGGAAATAGTATGTAACAAAGAAAATCATGGCAGAGAAAAAATAAATTTTTTTAACTTTTAAAGTGCATTTTTTGTTAGTTATTAAAAAAAAATTTTCCTGTTTCTAAACTTGTTTGACTCACTGTATGTACATTAGGGTGATTCAAATTTTTTATTTTTGTTTTTTTTTAAGGTGCTGTTGCTTAAAAAGTAAGTTTATGGTATGAAGAAAAAGTTCACGAAAATTCAGCTCTGTAACTCAATTTTATAAGGTGGCGCCGGAGCCTGTTAGTTTTACATGTAAATTGTATGGAAAAATTATTTTTTACAAAAAAGGTATCTAAATGAATATGTGACTAGTGTTGTTTATCTGAAAAGGGTCGTTTTTCGACGTAATTTCTTACGCTGAATCCGAATCTGGCCTCAGAATTGACCCATCATGTCGGAATCCTGAAATATTTGAGCTTAATTACCTGAAACATGATGTTTTTTGTCTACTTTCGAGGCCATGTATAGGATTCAAAGAAAGTTGATCAGCTTATTTTTAACAAAAGCATCATTTAGTACCATCCTTGCCCTTTAAAATGAGCTTTCAAGTGGTGATCTGTGATGCTTCCTTGCAAAGTTGCAGCCATTTCAAGGTGACATGAATTTGAAACCCGTTGGTTAATATTGTTAGGTTGCAACCCTTTGTAGGGGATCCAATTCATGTCACTTTAAAATGGCTATAACTTTGCAAGGAAACATCACAGATCACCACTTGAAAGCTCATTTTAAAGGACAAGGATGGTACTAAATGATGCTTTTGTTAAAAATAAGCTGATCAACGTTCTTTGAATCCTATACATGGCCTCAAAAGTAGACAAAAAACATCATGTTTCAGGTACTTAGCCTCAAATATTTCAGGATTCCGACACGATGGGTCAATTCTGAGGCCAGATTCGGATTCAGCGTAAAAAATTACTTCGAAAAACGACCCTTTTCAGCTCAACAACACTAATCACCTATTCATTTAGATACCTTTTTTGTAAAAAATAATTTTTCCATACAATTTACATGTAAAACTAACATGCTCCGGCGCCACCTTATAAAATTGAGTTACAGAGCTGAATTTTCGTGAACTTTTTCTTCATATCATAAACTTATTTTTTAAGCAACAGCACCTTAAAAAAAAACAAAAAAAAAAAAATTTGAATCACCCTAATGTACATATATATAAACATTGCAGTATTGAGACACGTGTCGCACGGACCAAGTGACTACGCAACACTACCTCTTCATGTAATGGAAAATCATTTGAGGACTGTACCGAAAGGTGAAAAATCAATGTACATACCTTCCCAGTGTGCCAAGCGGGTCCGTTACGAATCCGAAACGGACTCGTCTTTTCATATATTTTATCTAAAACGAATTCCTTTTTGGATCTGTTTCGAACTCGTTTTCGTATGAAATTCCTCTCAAACAAGCGGATGGATCGTCCGCTATGTCGGATCTGTCCTTAAATCGGAACGGACTTCATTTAAGGATTCGTTACAGATTCGGTTTTTGTAAATAAAACAGATCGAATCCGGATTCGGTTTTTTTGCAAATTAAACGGACTCGACTCGGGTCAACAACTTTTATGTTAATGATCTGCGGCACTTCTTCGAAAAAGTTTCCCAGTTTAAACTGGAAATTAAACGGATATATAATTCGCATTATTTAAAAAAAACGAGTCCGTCTTGAATCCGTTTTATTTAAGAAAAAACGAGTCCGTAACGGATCCGTATATGAAGTCCGTTCCGAGTTCGAGGAGGATCCGTCGAAACATAAAAATACGGAATCCGCTTTGACGGATCCGTAACTGGTTCAAAACGGATCTGCATCCTTTTTTGTGCACATTGGGTTACTGTTGGTGCGTTTTGAGACAAGTATGAGACCCTTGCTTCAGTAGAAAATATTATCAATTTTACAACTTTGATAATTTGAATATTTTTGGAGGGTAGTGATTGGATACGCACATTAGTGTTCGCTATATGTAGGTGTGCATTCAAAATAAAAGGAATAAACAAATAGTTTTCGAGCAGCCACCCATAAAATATACCGCGTTTTGTAATGCTCATGAAATTTTCCAGAAACATGCTTAAACTCTGCACTCAACAAAAATATCCTATAAACGATAATGCCTGTTGATGGTAGTTAAGAAGATATGTTACACCAAAATATAGGCCCGTGCGCAGGAAGGATTTTGGGGTTCAAACCACCTTCTCCCCACATTGAGAATTTTCACACAAAAGTCCTTAGTGGCAATATGATCTCACTTAAATGAAATTCAAAAAGGTTTACGCCTCTTATGAAAAAAAAAAACAAAAATACACTTTTTATGAAAAGAAAAACTAAAAAGCTATGAAAATAGTAAAATCTCACACATAGAAATAGATACGTATAAGAGGTGAAGCACTTAAGGTGATACACTTAAAAGCTTACTTACTTACAGTGGCTCACAGCCAAAGTCGGGCAAGTGTTCGCAAAAAGTTACAATGCGATTTTAAGTATTACAAATAACTTTTTTTGCAAAAAATTTTGGTGTTTTGAATTTATTGGTTAACTAGCGAAACCCGGCGGGCGTTGCTACGCCTCTACAAATAAAATATAAAGTGTTTTTATTTTAGTTGGATTAAATAAGTAAAAATTATTTTTGTTGATATTTATCTTATTGCGAGTGGATAAACAACGTTGTATGTTTTTCTATTAGGCTCATAAATGAACAATTGATTTGGCGGGAATCAATGGAATGCCTAGAATCAGCACCTTTGAATGAGTTTAATTTGGTAATAGTCCTTGTCTTCTATATATGTATGTACCGAGTCTCATAGTCATAGTCTTTTCTTATTTTGGAGGCATGGCACTACCCATTTTTTTATTGAATCTTACTTTCTTTCTTTATGGCTCATTTTTTCCAAACCAAACTATGTTAAGAAATTTTTACAAACAATAAGAAACATGTGTACCAAATCTTATCCATCTGCGTCAAATAGTTGTTGATACATAAGAAAGTTGATTTTGTCTCATATGGAAGCGTGGTACCGCCCATTTTTGCATTGACTCTAACTTCTTTCTCTATCCTTTATATATGTACCAAGTTTCATTTATCTGCATCAAATAGTTGATAAGATATGATGAATCATATTTCCTTTTAGATAAGGGGGCGTGGCATCACCCATTCTATTCTAAGCTGTGCCAGTTTACATAAAAGCCACATGGTGTGAATTCCATGAGAACCTATTAAGCGATCTTCGAGAAAATTATGTTTAAAAAATATATTTGTATGAAGGGCACCCTAAATATGCTCCCTAAATAAAAGTATTGAAGCTTTATCCACGCCTCTTAATATAAAAGTTACATGGTGTAAATTCGGTATGAATCGATTAACCTGTCTTCATGAAAAAGATATTTAAAAATATTTTTGTATGAGGACCACCCAAAAGTGTGAACCCTAAGTAAAATTTGTACCATCTTATCTGTGCCCCTTCATATAAAAGCCATGTGGTGTTAAGACCATGAGAATCGATTAAAAGGTCTTTGAGAAAATGATATTTAAAAAAATATTTTTGTGTGAGGGCCACCTTAAATAACAGTTTTGTAGCCTAAGCTATGCTTCTTAACATAAGAGATACGTGGCGTTAATTCGGTGTGAATCGTCTAACCTGTCTTCGTGGAAATTATTTTTAAAAATATTTTTGTATGAGGGTCACCCTAAGTATGCTCCCTAAATAAAAGTTTTACAACCTTATCTGTGCCTCTAAATATTAAAGCCATGTGGAGTAAATTCCATGAGGATCGATTAAGCAGTCTTCGAGGAAATGATATTTATAAATATTTTTGAATCAGCAACACCCTAAGTATGAATCGTAAATAAAATTTTTACTATCTAATCTGTGCTTTTTAATATAAAAGTCATGTGGTGTAAATTCCATAAGAATCGATTAAGCGGTCTTCGAGAAAATGATATTTAAAAAAATTTTTTGTGTGAGGACCACCCTAAATAAAAGTTTTGTAGCCTAAGCTATGCTTCTTAACAAAAGAAATACGTGGTGTAAATTCAGCGTGAATCGAAAAAATGTGTCTTCGTGAAAATGATGTTTAAAATATATTTGTATGAGGGTTACCCTAAGTATGCACTCTAGATAAAATTTTTACAATCTAATTTAAGCCCCTTAATATAGAAAACATACTGTGTAAGTTTCATGAGAATCGATTTACCTGTCTTTGAGAAATCTCTATTTTTAAAATATTTGTGTACGAGGGCCACCCTAAATAAAAGTTTCATCGTCTTAGCTATGCGTCTTAATATAAGAGACATGTGGTGTAAATTCCATGTGAATCGATTAAGTGGTCTTTGTAAAAATGCTATTTTAAAGATATTTGCGTATGAGGGCCACTCTAAATTAAAGTTTTATAGCCGCCACGCCCCTGGTGTCTAATCCTGTTCATATTTTGTGAAGTGCTTAACATAGGCTATGTGCATCCTGACACCAAATTTCAAGACTTTTGCTATCATATGAACCAAGATATAGCGAGTTAAAGGTTTTAATTGCATGTAAAGTGCCACGCCCCTTGCTTTTATCAAAATAAAATATAGCCCATGTTACTCAGGAATAGTGTAGCTTTCTATTAGTAGAAGAATTTTTGGAATCGGTTCTGTAGTTCCAGAGATTACCCTGAAAAAAATTAAAAACCAAAAAATCGGTTTTGAGCCATTTTTTCGATAAATTTTGAGGTTAAGGTGAAAATGTTTAATACAAAAGTTGTAGATCTTTTTATTTCCTACAACTTTTACCTTAAACTTTTTTTGATAGGATGCACAATTTAGCCAGAAATTGTCAAAAACTGTGTTCGACCTCTAAAAATGCACCCCATTCCAGCCCGGATAGCTGCTGTCGGTTCGATTTCTTTTGTCCGCTTTTGCAAGAGCTTGTTCAACAATATTCAGCTGTCAGAGTGCTGTAACGATTTATTATTATTTTTTTTTTTTTTCATTTTCACGACTAATTCTACTGGACTAAATGGCCTATAAATCCTATAAATAAGAAAAAACTTGAAAATTGGTAAAATGAAATTATGACAATTTATACTAAATTGGCTATAACTTCGGCATTAATGAACGGATTTTCAAAAACTTACAATTTTTCGCCCTTCAAGAAAATGTCTAAAGTGTCTGTAGTGTTTAAGTAGGTAACTAGTAATTCTGTATCGAATGTACTATATTTAATTTCAGCCGGACTTAGTTTCTTTGAAAAAAAACGTTCAATTTTGCTGTCTATTTCTTGTTGGAGAACTCCTCCTATTGCAGTTGTAGAAGTATCTACTTCAATGGAAAATTTTGCTTTACTGTTAAAGTAATTTAACAATGTATTCTTAGCGAAATTTTCCTTAATTTGTTTCAATGCTTCTACTAAGTCAGTATTCCATATGAATTGAACTAAGCATATGTATATTAGGGTGTTTTTTTTTCAAACTTTTGGAGAGGGATTTTATTTATTTTTTCCTATATTATAGCTTTATGAATAAAAATAATTGTCCCAACATTTGAGCTTCCTAGCTCAAACCTGAAAACAGTGCGGACAGAGTTTATGTCCAATTTCGTTGAAATTTAACGAAAAAACCGATTACTAAAACGTAGAAAAAGTCTGCCTTAGGTGCCAAAATATAGCGTTTTGGGTTTTTAGTTGAATGGAGATCGCCACCCTGTGTTGTAAAACCACACCCACATTTTTTGTGTGACTAAAAATGCGGGAAAAATACTCCCGAAGGAGGTATTTTTACTTTTTTTTTTTTAAATTTGCGGTCCTATATGCCTATATAATAAAATCGGGTTTGAAGAAAATTGTCCCAAAATTTCAACTTCCTAGATCACCCTAATGTATATGCTAAATTTAGAATATGACGATGGTAATAGTTTAACATTCCGACAAATTTCTATATTTGTTTATTTGATTTTGGCTGTTCGAAATCTATTGCTTGTACTTTTGCTTCAGAAGCTCTTATCCCTTCGGGTGAAATGTATAACTTAAGAAATCAATGTTTGAGACTCCAAATATTCATTTACTTAGTTGGTTTAATATTCAACCCGTATTCAGCTAATCTTTTGAAACCGAATTTTAGATTTTCATTTTTACTTGCTATCAGAATGTCGTCAAGATAAACGAAAGTAAAATTAAGACCAGTAAAAACTTCATTGATAAACCTTTAGAATGTTTGCGCTAAGAATGTTGTTCCTAAGACAAAAATGCATTCGGGTAAACTCATACATTCTAAAAGGAATTGTAATCGCTGTTTTGTGTGTCTTCTTCAGTCATTGGAATTCGATGTTAAGCACGTATGAGGTCTAATTTCGAAAAAATAGTTTTATCGCGAAGGTCAATATTGAGAAATGAATGTGTGGAAGTGGATATCTATCTGGAACAGTAACAACATTTAATCTACGATAATCACCGCAAGGCGGGGATTTATTAATTCCAAAAAAAAAAAAATTCTGACGGGCTTCCATCTAAATTCAGAACAGCTTATGGGCTCACTAGCGATCCCCAAATTATTGCTGGATTGTTTGCAAATTTGTTCAATAAATCATTTTCTATAGAATTTTTTAGTCCTGACATCAACCGTTTTGAATATATGGATAACGACCCTTTAGTTTCGGTTAATGAGATATCTTTCTCACCTGACCTCATACAGAAATATAACTCATGTGTTGATGATGACTACAGTTCCGGACCCGATGGTATTCCTGCGACAGTTTTAGTTAACTGAAGCTCTGTGCTGAGTCAGCACCTCAGTTTTTTATTTAATAAATCTATCAGAGAAAGCTATTTTCCTAAATTTTGGAACAAAGCATACAAAAGACCAATTTTCAAGAAACGGTGAAAAAATTATGTTTCAAACTACAGGTCCGTCGCTATGTTATCATCGATACCGAAAATTTTGAACATATTATATATGATCAGGTTAAGGAGTGCTGTAGTGAAGTCATAACAACTCGTCAGCATTGTTTTGTTAGTGGCAGATCTACAGTTTCTAACCTCCTTGATTTCAATTCATTTGCATTAAGCTCTTTAGACGCTGGCGGGCAAGTTGACTGCATCTACACTGACACCACCAAAGAATTTGATAAATTACCACATAATTTGATTTTATTTAAAATAAAGAAGCTTGGATTTCCTTTAAGTTTTGTCAGCTGGATTGAATCTTATTTATCTGATCGTACGTATCAAATAAGATTTCGGAGGGTGTTTTCCTCTTAATTTAGCGCGACATCAGGTGTTCCACAAGGAAGCCACCTGGGGCCGCTTCTGTTCATTTCAGCAATTTATGACGTAACATATTGTTACGAATTTCCTGTCTCTTAGACGATAATTTCGATCTCCTACACTTTTCTGAGTTCGATCACTGGATTGTGTAACAATCAAAAACAAACAAACTTATTTAATTATAAAATGGTTTATTTAAATCACAATAGTTAGTTTTTACACGGTACAATTGTTTATTTCATTAACATTCAAAGTCTAATATTAATCTAGCACTGTATAGACAACTGTTTTACTTTATTACTTAAAATCCACTGTGTTAAAATCAAATGTCATACTTTACTTTTAAAATCAACTGTATCACTTTATTGCTTAAATTCAACTGTGTTCAACTACTCAGATGACAACCTTTTTATACTGCAGTCATCACTTTCTCGAATAATTCAGTACCTTCTAGATGGCGTATCGGCGTGGAATCCACAATCACTTTCTCGAATAATCCAGTACCTTCTAGATGGCGTATCGGCGTGGAATCCACAATCACTTTTCGAATAATTTAGTACCTTCTAGATGGCGTTGTACGACGGCGATAATTCTCTCGGTTGTCGACTTTTATAGTGTACTGCAGCGCCTTTTCGGTTTATCATTTTTAGTACAAAAACTGCATTTAGCCGCTAGATGGTGTAAAAGTATTTATACAGCTAGTGATGCTAGCTAGTATCGTTTAGTTTTCTTTTGTTGGTTTTTATTTCGAAAATTTTCTAGCGTAAACCAAATATCGCTACACTGTCCTCCGCTTAAACTTGTTCGTCCCGAACAAGAGTCTCTCCGTCTCTAGTATAAGGTGCCAGCCTTTCGATGTGGACTGCCTTTAATTTACTTTTGTTCCCGGGGTATTTTTGGATTCGATACACAACATCATTAATCCTTGTGACGATCCGGTAAGGTCCCTCCCAATGAGTCTGTAATTTAGGAGACAAGCCTCATTTTCATTGTGGGTTGTGTAGCAGCACTAGTTGACCTTCTTTGAACCCTTCAGTATTTGCTCGTAGGTCATACCGAGCTTTCATCATGTCGCTAGCCAATTGAGTACGTCTCCTGATAAGCTCGTGTATATCTGCTAGTTCTTCTCTTTTCCGCGACATGTAATCGTCAGCATGGGTCGTTTCTGGGACAACGCTTACTCCGTACTTCAAATCTGCTGGAAGCCTTAAGTGCGTACCAAAAATGGCTTTTGCTGGCGTGACTGTAGTGGTATCGTGTATTGACGACCGATAAGCCATCAGATACATTGGTAGATGCTCATCCCAATCTTTTTGTCCTTTATCGACAACCTTTCTTAAATGCTCCTCTAGAGTACGGTTGAACCTTTCAACCATACCATCGGACTGAGGATGCAAAGCTGTGGTACGTGTTTTCTGTATTCCAAGCATGTCACAAACTTCCTTAAAAAGTGTCGACTCAAAGTTTCGTCCTTGGTCGGAATGCAACTTAAGTGGAGCTCCATATCGGCAAATCCAATTTTTGATGAAAATGTCTGCCACTGTTTTTGCTTCTTGATGGGGAATGGGATATACTTCTGGCCACTTACTGAAGTAATCAATTACCACAAGGATGTATTTATTTTCTGCATTGCTGATTGGAAAAGGTCCTGCTATATCCATGGCTATCCTCTCAAAGGGAGCTCCAACGTTATACTGATGCATTTTTCCCCGAGTGCGTTGCCTTGGTCCTTTAGCAATTACACATTGGTCACAACGGCGGATCCAGTCAGCAACTGATTCTTGGCATCCTACCCAATAAAACCGTTTCTTTATTTTCTCTGTGCTTTTCGTTATGCCCAGATGTCCACCACTCGATCCATTGTGATAATCCTCGATTATTTCCTTAAATTTGGCCTTTGGAATAACCAGCAGTTTTGAGCGAATTTTACCATCCTCGCTTTCCCAGATTCGGTAGAGACAACCATCATGCAACTGCCAAACCTGTATCACTGCGCTGGTCCCGTTTCACCTCCTCTTTTGTCCATTTTTCTTCAGGCAAAACGTTCAAAAGGCGCACATCAATTGTTCCAGCTTTATTTTCCGTTCGTGAACAATGAACGTATTCAATTTTACATGGACGACGGGAAAGTGCATCCGCATTTCCATGCTGGCTTCCTTTGCGATGTTCTATGGTGAAATCATAGCTCTGCAAGCGTTCTATCCACCGTGCGATTTGACCTTCAGGATCCTTGAATTGAAGTAGCCACCTAAATGCCGCACGGTCTGTCCTCAGGAGAAAGTGCTGTCCATATAAGTACTTATGGAAGTGTCTCACGCATTCCATTACTGCCAGTAACTCTCTCCGAGTTACGCAATAATTCCTCTCAGGTTTCGACAGAATTTTGCTGAAATATGCGACGACTTTTTCTTGTCCATTGATGATTTGGGACAAAACTCCTCCAATACCATGGCCACTCGCATCGGTGTCCAATACAAATTCTTTGCCGGGTATTGGGTACGCGAGTATTGGCGCTGTAGACAGTAATTCTTTCAGCTTTTGGAATGCAGTTTCCTGTGCACCACTCCATTCGAATTTCCGATTCTTCTGTGTCAGCTCATGTAGACTGCCTGCAACATTTGCGAAACCAGGAACAAAGCGTCTGTAATAAGTGCATAGACCCAGAAAACTTCGCAACTCATGAAAGTTAGATGGTCGTGGCCAATTTTTCACAGCTTTTATTTTATCTTCATCTGTGTGTATTCCTTCTGACGTAACCTTGTGCCTCAGATATTTGACTTCACGCTGGAAAAGTGAGCACTTTTTCGCACTTCATTTTAGTCCAGCTGCCTCCAAGCGCTCAAACACTTCCTCCAGATTTTTCAAATGGTCATCAACATCTTTTCTCATGATGATTATGTCATCGAGATGCACTAGACAAGTCTTCCAATGTAGTCCTTTGAGGACTCGTTCCATTAACCGCTCAAACGTAGCTGGAGCGTTATAAAGACCAAATGGCATGACGTTGAACTGCCATAGACCATTCCCAATACTAAAGGCAGTTTTCTCCTTGTCTTTTTCATCAATTTCCATCTGCCAATATCCACTTTGTAAGTCCAGGGTGCAAAACTATGTTGCTTCAGATAACGTATCCAGTGCATCATCGATTCTGGGTAACGGGTAGCTGACTTTTTTGGTGACGTCATTCAATTTTCTGTAATCCACACAGAATCGCATACTTCCGTCCTTTTTCTTGACAAGTACGACCGGTGAACTCCATGGGCTTTCTGATGGTGCAATGACATATTTTCGCGCCATATCCTCTATAAGGCCCGTCACTTCTTCTCTCTTAGCGAGTGCTAGCCTCCTTGGAGGTTGACGAATTGGCTGAAAATTACCTGTATCAATGCGATGTTTGACAACTGATGTTCGGCCAATATTTTCTCCTTTCGGCCTAAATATACGCCAATGCTTTTGCAGAAACCTTTTTGCTTTATTTTTGCTCTGGGCAGACAACTCCTTCGTACATTCTTTCGTCAATACTTCCAAGGCCGACGATTTCGTTAAAGTTGTACCTTGTGTGTTCTGCTGGTTATTTTCACAATTTATCACAGCCGTAACTTTCTCACATTGCGCTATAAGTTCACCTTTTTGCATCCATTTTGGCTTATTTGTGGGATTCAAAATTCGTACCGGTATTTTTCTGTCCGTTCTTGTTTTTACTAGGGTCTTTCCAATAATCAGGTTTTTCTTTAAATTTTTCTTATCTGCTTCCACTACCCACAGATGGCTTGTCCCACAGTCTTCACTTGTTGTGGCCCAAATAATTTCTTCGGTGTTGGGTTCAATTCGTTAGCGCTCACTTATGTAGACTCTTGCAATTGTTAATTTTTGTCCACAGCCAAAGGCAACTCTACATTGGCATACCTCAACGTTTTTTTCTTAAGATCCAAAGTGAACCCGTATCGGATCATGAAGTCCACGCCAGTGATAACCTCATCGGTGATGTTTGCAACAATAAAATCATGTTCCACAGTTTTGTTGCCGATAAGAATACTCGCTGTAACTTTTCCTACTATTTGCGCAGTTTCTCTTGTCGCTGTCGCCATTTAATGACGTTACTCGTCGTCTATCAAATAAGTCTCCCCTCACAATTGAATGCGATGCGCCTGTATCCAAAGTAAGCTCACATGGTCTTTCGTTGATTTTTCCACCGATGGCAAGGCTGTTGGAATTTCGGCAGAGCTTCGAAACTAAGACTATGGGGCAATCATCTGTGAGAGTCAGCTCACGCCCCGCTGTACTGACTCTCTTTAGCTTAACGACTGCTGCTCGCTACCATTTTCGCCATCGTCCACCCTATTTCCAATTCTTCTTCTTGGTGAACGTGATGCAGATCGTTTACGACGTGATTTGCAGTCACGTGCCATGTGTCTCTGTTTACTACAGTTGTAGCATTTTCCGCTGAAGCTACTGCTGGCGAACGATGAATTTTTCTTTTCAGCCTCCACCTCCATCCGACGAGTTTTTAGTGATGGGCGGCGTGTCAACGCAATCGTCTCCTGAGTGAGAGCAACCGTTACTGTTTCGTTAAATGTTATCTTCGGGTTCCTCATTGTCTCGCGTTTTGTATCTGAGTCACGTATGCCGTCAATAAACGCCTCTATTTTGAATTTTTCAGCTACGACACTTAACTCGTCAGGATAGGAAAGGTGTGCTAATCGCTCAATATCCGCAGCATACTCCTGCAAGGACTCACCAGATTTCTGGATACGACTTTTCAACTCCAATCTGTGAATCTGCTTCATGTGGTCACTGCCATATTTTCGCTGTAAGGCAACCATCACCGCCTTGTAATTTTTCTGCTCCGCCACTGGAACCGTTTGCAATACTTCTGCAGCTGCGCCTTTTAATGCCACAATTAGCGCTGCAGCTGTCGAAGTAGAAATTTCGGTCAGCGTTCCGTCACTGTGACCACACATTCGGTTTGTTTCGGTTAAGTATTTGTGTAGATAACTACTCAAACCCCGCTTTGTTACGTAAGTGCTACGTAACCGTTACCAAGTGGGGATATGGAAGATATAAGGATATGTGTAGTTATTGTTACTGAATTTGTGACTGATTTGTGACCACAATTTGTAGTTATAGACGTTTTTGTGTAGAAAATATATTACTTTTAAGTTACTTTTATCATTGTAGTATACATTAGAGCGGTTCAAAAAAAAAAAAAAACTTTTTGATTTTTTCACGATGTATCAGCGGATTACAATAGCCTTATATGTCTGGACAAGCCCCATTACTAGGATTAAGGTTAATATTGAAAACTGGATTAGCGCCCTCTGTTTTAAGTAAACAACCCATTTTCAAAAATCTTGATTTAAAAAATTTCTGCAAGTTGTAGAGGTTATAAAATTTTTCAACAAAATGGGTATGGTTTTCGGGAAACAATCGATCGGGGAATTCAAATCCGTGATTGTTTTTTCTTCTTCTTCTTCCTTTCTTACAAAAAAATTGACAATTGACCGGAAAAAAGTAAAAAAGTATCGATTTTCCACTTTCTAGCTCCAACACCTCAAATATTATGTTACCGCCGATCCCATGGTACATCATTTTAATGAACTGATATTCCCTTAAATGAATGCCGAAACCGCATATCATTATCTTATTTCAAAACAAAGATATCTGCATTTTTCTAAATTAACAGACCTGATTTTTTTCGAATCGTGGTCGATAAATTTGCATATTAAGGTAATTCAATTTTTTTTTTATTTCAAACAGTTATTATCAATCGGGGAATTCGATTTTCTTCTTTTCCTACAAAAAAATTCAAAATTGACCGGAAATAAATTAAAAAATTCCGATATTGTACTTTAAAGTTGCAAAATCATCCCATATTATTTTGCTGCCGATCCCGTGTTACATCATTTTTAATTTTAATGTACTGTTATTTGCTTAATAGAATGCCGTAAACCGCATATCATTTCCTTATTGCAAACCCGAGATATCTGCATTTTTCCAAATAAACAGAACTGCCATAATTGAACTATTCTATAGATTTTTCTAAAATATTCAAAAATTCAAATTATGTCAGTTCTGTTAATTTAGAAAAATGCAGATATCTCGGGTTCGAAACCGGTGCCGGTTTACGGCATTCTATTAAGCAAATAACAGTACATTAAAAATGATGTAACACGGGATCGGCAGCAAAATAATATTTTTTTCCGGTCAATTTTCAATGTTTTTGTAAGAAAAAAAGAAGAAGAAGAAAAACTAATCATGGATTCGAATTCCCTGATTAATAATAACTGTTCGAAATAAAAAAAAAATTTAATCACCTTAATATCCAAATATGTCAACCACGATTCGAAAAAAATCAGGTCTGTTAATTTAGAAAAATGCAGATATCTCTGTTTTGAAATAAGATAATGATATGCGGTTTCGGCATTCATTTAAGGAAATATCAGTTCATTAAAAATGATGCTCCATGGGATCAGCGGTCACATAATATTTGAGGTGTTGGAGCTAGAAAGTGGAAAATCGGTACTTTTTTACTTTTTTCCGGTCAATTGTAAATTTTTTTGTAAGAAACGAAGAAGAAGAACAAAAACCAATCACGGATTTGAATTCCCCGATCGATAGTTTCCCGAAAACCACTTTGTTGGAAAATTTTATAACCTCTACAACTTGCAGCATTTTTTAAATCAAGATTTTTGAAAATGGGTTGTTTACTTAAAACAGAGGGCGCTAATCCAGTTTTCAATATTAACCTTAATCCTAGTAATGGGGCTTGTCCAGACATATAAGGCTATTGTAATCCGCTGACACATCGTGAAAAAATCAAAAATTTTTTTTTTTAACCGCTCTAGTATACATACATAAATGAATACAATGGTAAGAAGCATTAATATGTATGCGTATTATTATGACTTATAATATTTACTTTTTATATGAACTAAATTCTGCATATTATGCGTAGAAATTCAAACGAAGCTCATTTTTATGGTAAATATTAATATTCTGCTGAACGAAAAATTTATGCGCTTAGTAAATATCAAATATTTAGAAATATATTAAACATATAAAAAAAAAATTTTAGTAATCAAATGCTTTTTAAAATGCTGGAATGGTCATAAAACGTTTACTAGGTGTTTTAAATGTATGGTTTTAGCCTTATTGAGATAATTTGAACCTTAAATTTGCATAATAACTTTTTTAGAAATTATTTACAATTATAAATCAAAATAGATGTCTCATGAAAAATGGCGTCAGGCTTATTTGTGACCGCATCATCTGTTGTGACCTATTGTGTCCACACTGCTACCATTCAGTACAAAACTTATGTTCTGTTACCTACACAGTGTGGTTAACATGACTTAATCTACACAATTGTGCTCATACCTACACAATAACTACACTTTGTAGTTCGTGTGTACCTTTAAACGCGAAGCTGTTTAATCTTAAAAATTTCAACGTAACTCATTATTAATTAGAGTTATTCAAAAAAAAAAATTGTGCGTTTTTTATGTGTAAGCGGATAGCATTACACATCTTGACAACGCTCCTCAAGAGATTTCCATCAATATTGAATACTGAATTAGCGCCGCCTGTTTGAATTTGTCAATTCAACCCCTATCTTGCTCGAAAATTCGATAACCCTTATAACTTGAGCAACTTTTAAAATCAATCTATTTCTTCAAAAGCTGACAACTTCAAACAGGCGGCTCAAATCCAGTATTCAATATGATTATATTCGCTGACACATCGTAAAAAAAAACATTTTTTTGAACCACTCTACTATCAAAATGTTATGTACACATATGTGACCGAAATGTGTCTCTAACTAAATTTGTGTACGAAATGGTCACATTTTGAGTCTTTTTTACTGATTTGTGCCTAAAATATCGTGGTTACCAACAGGTAACTTTTAAGAGGAACTGTGTAGTTATTGTTACTAAAATTTGACCCAAATAGGATCAATTTGGTACACAAAAATTACTTAAATGTTACCATAAAGTCAAACTGACCTTTTCAGCATTTTTTCAGTTAATAATCGGTTAATGTGACTCAATACAGGAAAAGTTACTTTATTTACACAAAATTTAGTCACAATAACCACGCTGTGACTCGCACGCGAATTTTGTGACCTTAAAAGTCACAAATTTCTACTTAGGTGCGCTTACGTTTTTCCATCGTACGAGGGTGCCTTAAGCCGCTCTGCGCTGATTTCTCTTATCACTTGAGTGGTTAGTTCGCTTATTTCCAATTGTTGAATTTCCTTTTATTAACGTCCTCAAAATTATTTTGAACTTTTTCAAGATTACTTTGAACTTTTTCAAGATTATTTTGAACTTCTTCCTTGAATGATTCAACGTCATCTCGTAAGTCAGTCATTTTTGCATCGATGCCATTTACCATTTTGGCAATCTCCGTTCGAACAGCCTCGTGGATCTGTGTCGCGTTCTGACTTAAGCTCTGATCAATTTCTTCCCGAACCGCCTGGATATGCAGCGCGTTCTGACTTAAGCTCTGATCCATTTGCAGTGCATTTTGACTTAAGCTCTGAGCAATTTCTTCCCGAACGGCCTGGATATTGCTATTCATCTGTAGATTTATTGTCTGCGTAATCGCCATGAACATTTTTTCGAACTTTGACATATCTACAACTTCAACACTTGCCGCCGGTCCAGAAGCTTATTCCAATTTGGCTGCTGATTCTGGTACATAAAATTCATGATCTTCTAGGTTTAGACCTTGAGCCTCAAGAGCCTGCCGATTCAGCTGCTGCAACTCCTTCTTCAGTTGATCCACTTTCAGTTCGTCAAACTTAACCATTTTTTTTTTTAATTTATTATTAATTCTTTTTACACAATCCCATTTCTGACACCAATTGTTACGAATTTCCTGTCTCTTAGACGATGATTTTGATCTCCTACACTTTTCTGAGTTCGATCACTGGATTGTGTAACAATCAAAAACACACAAACTTATTTAATTATAAAATGGTTTATTTAAATCACAATAGTTAGTTTTTACACGGTACAATTGTTTATTTCATTAACATTCAAAGTCTAATATTAATCTGGCACTGTATAGACAACTGTTTTACTTTATTACTTAAAATCCACTGTGTTAAAATCAAATGTCATACTTTACTTTTAAAATCAACTGTATCACTTTATTGCTTAAATTCAACTGTGTTCAACTACTCAGATGACAACCTTTTTATACTGCAGTCATCACTTTCTCGAATAATTCAGTACCTTCTAGATGGCGTATCGGCGTGGAATCCACAATCACTTTCTTGAATAATCCAGTACCTTCTAGATGGCGTATCGGCGTGGAATCCACAATCACTTTTCGAATAATTCAGTATCTTCTAGATGGCGTTGTACGACGGCGATAATTTCTCTCGGTTGTCGACTTTTATAGTGTACTGCAGCGCCTTTTCGGTTTATCATTTTTAGTACAAAAACTGCACTTGGCCGCTAGATGGTGTAAAAGTATTTATACAGCCAGTGATGCTAGCTAGTATCGTTTAGTTTTCTTTTGTTGGTTTTTATTTCGAGAACTTTCTAGCGTAAACCAAATTTCGCTACAATATGTTATTAAAAACTCTCATCTGCATATGACATGAAAATATACAGGAATGTGAAGGGGGTTGGTGATACTCGTCCACTTCCGTCTGACTTGAAATCCTTTGAAGTTTGGTGTTCTAAGGATAACTTACATCTTAATCTTGATAAATGCCAAACTATGATTTTTACTAGGAAGAAAAATACTGTGGAGTTTGATTACACAGGACCACAAAAAAAAAGGTCAAGAAGTTGGAACGTGAGGTATCATACGGTATGTATTTTGGCATCCTAAACACGAATCCGAGGTCAGAATTTTTCCATCACCCTCAGATTTCGACACAACCTCAAAATTACACCTAAAAATACGTTAAAAGAAAGTCCTTAAAAAAAAAATTAACCAAAACCCAGAATGTGGACCTTATTTATATTACGTATTTAGGTGTGCTTTAATATTATCTTACAATAAAAATTAATTTTAAGTACCCACTTTTCCCCCATATACCCCCAAAGGGGGTTAAAAATCTGTTTTTTGTAAAATTTCAAAATGAATGCGTAATCCTATATGTATTTTGGTAGACTAAATCTGTTAATATAGATAAAAACTGATTTCAACCACTTGGTCCCACCCAAATCCACCTAGTAAGTGTAAATTTGAGGTTATGTCGAAATTTGAGGGTGATGGAAAAATTCTGACCTCGGATTCGTGTGTAGAAGGCCAAAATACATACCGTATGATACCTCACGTTCCAACTTCTTGACATTTTTTTTTTTTGTGGTCCTGTGTTACCGATTAAGAGATAAGAAAATTTGTCGTGCCGATTTTGTCAAAGACCTAGGTATACATTTTGATGATAAATTCACTTTTAATGAACATATTAATCAAATTTGTAAGAAATTCTCATCTCTGCTTGGCTTTATTAAAAGGTGGGCAAAAGAATTTAATATCCCCTTATTAACGATGACTTTATATAATACAATAGTGCGTCCTCGCTTAGAGTACGCCAGCCAAGTATGGTCACCATTTTATACTATTCATATAAATAGAATTGAGATAATTCAAAAAAACTTTAAACGCTTTGCTCTCAATGGCTTAAATTGGATTGACTCTTTAAACCTTCCTCCTTATGAGGATTGTTTGAAGTTATTACATACTTATGCAGTCTTTGAGCTCCCGCAGAAATATTGCGGATATACTTAATCTGCATCAACTTGTAATTGGATCTCTTGCAACAAGCTTCTTAACTACATGCATTTAAATACTAATCGGAGGTGTACTCGTTACTCTTATCAATTATTTTACCAACCTGTTAGTAGACTAATTATATGGCTACAGCTCCTTTTAATCGCATTACAACTCTTATTAATAATTGCGAAATTTTTAACATTAGCTTGTCAAAAGGTCAACTCAAGCTTAGATTCAAAACTAACTGTAGCTAAATTCACGCCCGGACTTACCATACAGGCAGAGTCGGCACGTGCCTAGGGCGGAAAGAGTTAAAGGGCGGCAAATATTGGCGGAAACTTTGAAAAATTGTTTTATTCCTGGAAATTGAATTACAAAAAAAAATCTGGTTTCTCATAGACTTTTTTCTATGTGTTTTGAGGCGTAGATTTCAAAAATGGGAACCATTTTTTTTCTTTCTTAAGAATCGTTTTCAAGATTTCCCCACAGAAACCCTTTTTTTTGCACTTTTTTCATTTATTTGGCTATATCTCCACGAATTTTTTTTCGACTGAAAAACGCTTTTCAGCATTCGAAAGATATTTTTATTCCCTTTCTAAAAATATACTGTTTGTGTGAATCGAAGAAAATATAATGGAATTACAAGCGCCCAAAAAAAACTACCTTTTTTGGTCTTTTTTTTTTTAAGTCACTAAATTTCAATTGCTCCATTTGAATAAAAAAATTTTTCTTTTTCATATTTTTACGAAAGACTATTCTTTCGCAAATATTTTAAGTATAATTTTGCGGAAATCGGACAAAAAAAAAGTTTAGAAGTTATTCGAAGAAACAGTAAAAGACTTGAAATAAAATTAAACGAAAATACATACGTTTTTTATTTAAAAAGAAACGGGCCCAGCAAGAACGTTTCAATTATATAATTCGTTATTTGTGTGTTATTGCTGCTGAAAGTATTGGTTATAAATCTAAAAACATTCAATTATTTTGTATAGAGCGTAAGGACAAATCTAACTCATACTTTTCTATACGTGTGAGTTTGTGTCCCTTTCTGTCACATGTGTTGTTATTACAGTGAGTTACTATGATGATTTCTTTCGCACTTGTCATTAATAACTAGTGTATAATCAATTAGATACCTTATGATTTTGGCAAGCTACATAGGTTAGTAATGTCTCATAAATAACTCCTTATCTTCGACTTGAGCAAACTGGTCAATTTTCCTATACTTTCTATTATTTGATACAAATTTCTCATTTCTTTATTTAAAGCATTTCTCAACGTTCATATTTTGAAATTATTTTTCCTTTAATTCAAAATTTTTAACAAAATTTGTCAAAAACGTTTGATTTGCAGGCACAAATAATTTCACTTTGACGAAAAAATCGGAATTAAATTTAACTTCAAAAATAAAGAGAAGAAGATATGCTCAAAATTGTTTGTCTTTTTCAGCCATATGTAACTATGTCAATATTTTGTATTAGTGTTGGTACCGATAAGAATTTTTTTGTAAATGTGTTAGAGAATCGATTCCCGGTGGCGAACGTCACGATGATTCACCGATGACAAATAGTGACAATGTTAAATCATAGGTGACAAACAGCGACATTTGTTCGAAGTCATGCATGAACTCTTAGAACAAATGTCCCAAGTATCACAGATGACTTATGCTGATAATGTCATGCAGCCGTCAGTGTGCTAGCGACTCATAGCATACAATATCATTATGATTCACTAATGAATAGTTCACATATGCGTACACTTCCGAGTGACTGTTGGAGTCAATTAGCATTTATCATTTATCTGTGACAATGTCATTTCAGAGTCAGCATTAAAGCGACGCTCATATAGGGCTACCAGATGACCTGCTTGCAAAAGTAGCACATTTGTAAAATTTAAGAATTTTCAAAAAACACACATTATTGCGTGTTTTTTTATCGACCAAAAAAAAAAAAAGGTCGTAACTTCGAAAGTAGTGAAAAGTATAGCATTTCAACCAAAAGTAGTACATTTCAAGTGAAAAGTAGCAAAGGTAGCACTTTTGCTGCTTTAGTATGCCATCTGGTAGCCCTACGCTCGCTCATAGGAAAATGACAAGGTCAGCATGAAAAGAAAAAATTATTTTGTTTTTGTTTTTTAGATTTATTAATTAAATATTTTTTAGCAATTAATGGCAAAATTGGTATAGAAAATAATTAAGATATTTTACTTTGAAATTGAATAATTATTCATCCATTGTTTTTTTGGGATTTTTTGTGAGTTTTCGGACATGTCTTTTGTTCCTGAGTGTCGTTGATATCCCGATTTTTAATTTTATTTATGCCGCTGCGAAGATGAGCAACAAATTCTTCCAAACTAGAGCGACCAGTGGAATCTCTGTTAAAAACGATAAAATTCAGAAATTAAAAATGGAAATGTAAGAGGAATTATAGAGTACACAGGAAATAAAGGTGTGTGTGGAAAATTGTGATACTATTTTGGAAAATGTAAATTCCATTTTATGCAATGTTTAAGATTGCTCACCATATAATGGAAATTTCGCAAACTCTTTCATTTTGGACGCTGCGTAGACGTTGCAAATGTTTTTTTTTGTTTTCTTTTAATCGCTCTACTTAAAGTTTTTTTTGAAGACATCTTAACTTATCTCAAAATGGTAATGTTAACTATGAAATTTAGTATTTTTTATTAATTAAATATATAATTATTAACTTTAAATGTTAACTTACCTGAAAAGTGTAGGTTGTAGTATTTAAACAAATTATTTATGTAAGATGATAAGCTTAAATTTATTCAAAATTATTATAAGCTTTGAAAATCACAAATTTTTTTATATTTTTTTAATCAATATACTACATGACAAATTGAACGCAGGCAACTGTTAACAGTCGTATTCGTATTTTTTTCTTGTTTTTGGTGACTTGTACTCGTTGATGGTGACATGTAACAGACAACGTCATGCAGCCGTCAACTTGTAGGTAACTTATAACGGATAATCTCACTAATTCGAAACTTTTCAAACGTACGGAGACATTTGAATGACATTGTCCGACACAGTGTGTTTGTCAAAAAATTCGCACTTCTACAATGCAGCGCAGCGCTGTTTAAAAATGTTTGACTGAGAAAACTGCGATGTGTGCTCTGAATTTATTGAACAAGAAATTTAAAAGAAGACTTCCTACAGTGACACCAACAAGATGGAACTATTCCTCTAGACTTGTTAATGTTGTTCATGCAAATATCGCTGATCTGATTATATTATTTGAAGAAATAATTGACGATCCAAATACTTGGCGTGCTGATGCAGTGCAGGCGAGAAGATTTCTTCAATTCTCTACTTCATTCAATACAGTTTTCATGCTTAATGTATTTAATGATATATTTTTTTTACTGATGCATTATTTAATATTCTACAAGCAAAATACTTATAGTCCAAGAGCCGGCTGTAGAAAAGTCGAGTGTATAAGATTACAGAATGGGATGCATGCCAAATGCTAGAGCTCGACGAGCCTAAATAGAATATCTAGGGTTGCCTTGCCAAAGCCTGTCCCGATGGCCGAAAATGCCCGAATTTTAGCCAATTTCATTGTTCTAATTAAAACTGTAGTACATAACAGCTCGAAATGAATGCCAAATGATAGAACTCGAAGAGGCCTAAGTATAATACCTGGAATTGCATTGTTGAATCCTGTCCCAAACATGGGTTTTCACCGGTTTTTTAGGTCAATTTTCATTAATGAAGATAACAGCTTAAAATTTGTGCCAAATGATAGATATCGAAGAGCCTTAATAGAATATATAGGGTTGCCTTGTAGAATCCTGTCCCAAACATGAGCTGCCACTCATTTAAGAAAAGTTGACCCCAAAAACGGGTGTCAAATAATGTTTAGGACATGATTCGACAAGGCAACTCCATATATTCTATTTAGGCTCTTCGATATCTATCATTTGGCACGAATTTTAAGCTGCTATCTTCATTAATGAAAATTGACCCAAAAAACCGGTGAAAACCCATGTTTGGGACAGGATTCAACAATACAATCCCAGGTAGTATATATAGGCCTCTTCGAGTTCTATCATTTGGCATACATTTCAAGCTGTTATGTACTGGGTGTTTTTTTTAGAGGTTTGTTTTTCGAATAGAGATAAAACTGGCATTTTATGGTCAAATCTAGCAATTCTAATGTCATTTATGTTCAGTTTGGTTTGCCATTTCATCATGAACAGGTTGTCAAAAGAACAACGCTTGCAAATCGTGCAAATTTATTTCGAAAATAATGGTTCAGTTCGCGAAGTTTACCGCAAGCTCCGTCCATTTTATGGTCGACATAATCGTCCATCAGAGCAATTAATTCGGTTAACCATGGGTCGTTTTCGCACTACGTTTACTCTATGTGATAATACGCATCCGCAGAGACGTCGAACAGTGCGCACCGAAGAAACAATTGCTGCTGTAGAGCAAAATGTTGAAGAGGACCCGAATGAATCGATTCGCCACCGTGCACAGCAATTGGAGCTTTGTCCATCAACTTTATGGAAGATTTTGCGCAAAGATCTTGGCTTGCGACCTTACAAGATCCAGCTTGTGCAAGAATTAAAGCCGCGAGACCATGCAATGCGTCGTGATTTTGGTGTATGGGCCGAAAATGAGATTGATCTCGAAGCTGATTTTCATCGCAAAATTTTGTTCAGTGATGAGGCTCATTTTTCGTTGAATGGCTACGTCAACAAGCAAAATTGCCGCATTTGGAGTGAAGAGAATCCACATGAGACCCTTGAGACGCCATTACATCCACAAAAACTGACTGTTTGGTGTGCTCTATGGGCTGGTGGAGTCATTGGGCCATACTTCTTCCGAAATAATGCTGGAGAGTCAGTTACCGTTAATGGAGACCGGTATAGAGCCATGATAACCGACTATTTTGTTCCCGAATTGGATGGCATGAATGTGGATGAGTTGTGGTTCCAACAAGACGGCGCTACATGCCACACAGCGCACGTCACAATCAATTTATTGAAGGAAACATTCGATGAGCGCATAATTTCGCGGAATGGACCTGTCAATTGGCCACCAAGATCGTGTGATTTGACACCATTGGATTATTTTCTTTGGGGATATGTGAAGTCGCTCGTCTACGCCAACAAACCAGAAACGTTAGGGGACTTGGCAGCCAACATTCGTGGCGTTATTGCCGACATACGGCCCCATATGCTCGAAAAAGTGGTTCAAAATTGGACCTGTAGAATTGGCTTTATTCGAGCCAGCCGCGGCGGCCACATGCCCGAAATCATATTTAAACATTAATGGCATAAAATTATCCTTCCAATAAAGCCAAATTGATGGACATTAAAACGATTTTCTTGTGTTTTATTTCAATTCGAAGCTCTATACCTCTAAAAAAAACACCCTGTACTACAGTTTTAATTAGAACAACAAAATTGGCTAAAATTCTTGCATTTTCGGCCATCGGGACAGGCTTTGGCAAGGCAACCCTAGATATTCTATTTAGGCTCATTGAGCTCTATCATTTGGCATACATCTCATCCTGTAATCTTATACACTCGACTTTTCTACAGCCGGCTCTCCGCCTATTAGATATTCAATATTGTTGTGACCAAATTGAAGTAAGAAAAAATAAAATTTCAAACATCAGGCCGCAGTTTGAAACATTTTTTGTTGCTGCAAAAAATGCGACTAACCCAATTCCAAAACGTGGCGTAGACTTACAATGTTTTGAAATGCGTTACAAACGTGTATTTTTTGAAATAATTGATACTTTCTCAACACAAATGGATATAAGACTTAAGTCGTTAAAAAGATTAAAGTTTTTAGAATTGTTGAATTCAAAAAAGTTTCTTAATTTCGAAAGAAGTTTTCCAGATGATGCTTTTGAAAGGCTTAAAATTTCACATGCCCCCTTCTTCGAATTTGTTAAGCTAAGGAATGAGTTGAGTGTATTTTTCTCATGTGAACAGTTTCGTAGCATTTTTATCAAAGATATACCCGAAACTCTTTTAAATTTGGACTTGAAAGATACGTTTTCAAGAATTTTTAAGCTAAGTTCCTTAATTTTGACAATCCTAACTTCAAGTAGCTCAGTTGAAAGATTATTATTTTTCGAGAAATACTATGTGCGAACAGAGATTGTCGGAACTGGCTTTGATTTCCATAGAAAAAGTATTTCTTAAGGAAATTAAAAGCAAAAAGAGCTTTTATGATGAGGTTCTGGAAATTTTCTTGAAAAAAAAACACGCCGTATTGAATTGACATACCAGTTAAATTGTTTGGAATAAAAAAGAAATAATAATAAAAACTTTTAAAAAATATAAAAGAAATATAAAAAAAACAAAAAAACTAAAATGGGATCTCAGTCTATCACGTCCCCGTCGTGGTCCTGAAAAAAACTAAGAATAGGCATTCATATTTAAACAACACATACACGTTGAACACCCAGCTGAAAACGCCACGACACGCCACTGTCTAGAAGGACTTATAGATTGGGGTCTTATCAAAATGATCATATAATTATAATAAAAAAATATGATTGCATTGAGATATAAATATAGTTTTTACGCAGAAATCATTAAAAAAATCTCAAATATACCAAAAATATTGTATTATGCTGTAGAAACCTATGTACTTATGTAGTTGGAAATCAATAAAATGTTTTATAAACTCACAGGGAAAACAAATTTGAAAAATTTCGTGGGAATTTGGAGATAAATTTTTTCAGAGGAGGCGGCAATTTTTGCAGCTGTCTAAGGGCGGGAAATTTCTAAATCTGCGCCTGACTAAATTTGTAGCTGGATGGTGGTGTGTATTTTTATGTTTGTGTTGTCTGAGCCCTACAACATACTTATAAATATTTTAATATTGTTTATGTTCACATAGCTGAGTAGGTATGTTGAGAAAGTGCGAAAAAGCTTATAAAAAATAACAAATTAATGTGCATGATAATTTTTTTCTATTCCATTATTTATTGAATAAGCTTTTTACTTGGTATAAAGCTTCAATGCTAAATAGCTAAGGAGGCTATAATAGCTGTAGTAGCTAAACTCTATTATCATTATTGTTAAGGTCGCCATTCATTTGGTTCTTGCTTTGGAAGGACGACATAAGGCTTGCGCACGATGAAACTAGTGCACACATTATTACTTGTTAATTGTTCAAATTCAAAAAATTCAAAAAAATTTTAATCAAATTGGCTTTGGTAAATATGTACAAATGTACATGTTACTTTTTTTACTCTTTCGTTAATTTATGGCTTCACCACGAGCAGCGAAAAAAAAGTGCGTGAAAAAATTTCCAAAATATTTAACGAAAACAAAAATTGGACTTTCAAAGTAATTCCTAGAAAAGCTAAGATTTCGTGGAATACCGTTTCGCGTGCTATTAAAACCTATAAGGAACGTCTGACAGTGAGTAGAAATCAAGGAAGTAGAAAAAATAAAGGTTTTAATAATCCTAATGCTGCCAAGAAGGTGATAGCTTTTTTTAAGAGAAATCCCAATATATCGGGAAGAGAAGTAGCTGAGAAAGTCCAATGCTCTGAGGCCTTTGTCAGAAAAGTTAAAAAGGAGGAAGGGCTTAAGTCATTTAAAGTCCAGAAAGTTCCAGACAGAAATTCCGAAAAGAACGTCAAGGCAAAAAAGCGACCCAAAATACTTTACCCCGAATACATTAAAAAATTTGGCTGTTGCATTAAGGACGACAAGACTTACGTACTTGGTGACTTTTCGCAGCTTCCAGGTGTCTATTTTTATGTTGCAGATCATAGAGGAAATGTTCAAGAAGAGTTTAAGAGCCAAAAAAAGACGAAGTTTCTAAAGAAGTTTTTGGTATGGCAGGCAATCTGCAGCTGCGGTAGGCGAAGCAGTTCATTTGTTTCAACTGGGACTATTAACACCGAAATATGCATCCAGGAGTGCATGAAAAAACGTCTTTTACCATTTATTAGACAGCATAAGGTCTCAACTTTTTTTGGTCAGGTTTGGCTTCATGCCATTACAGCAAATCTGCAGTTGAATGGTATGAAAAGAACAAAGTAGAATTTGTACCTAAATATGCAAATCCTCCTAACTGCCCGGAGCTCAGACCCATCGGAAGATATTGGGCTCTGGTAAAAAGGATTATGAAGAATACAAAACAGGTTGCTGAAAACAGCAAACATTTTTCAAGAAAATGGTTAGTATCCAGTAAAAAAATCTCTGAAGATACGATTAAAAGTTTAATAGGAGTTGTTTCAGAAAAACTCAATTTATTCATAAAGAACCAATAATGTTTAATATATTTGCAATAAAAGTAAACATGAATAAGATTTCTGTTAAAAAAAAGTATATTTCTTGTTTTAATGTGAACTAGTTAAAAAGTTATTTGAGTTAATTCGTGCACTAATTTCATCGTGCGCAAGCCTTATACCTATTTTTACTAAAAATTCGAATTCTGTTTTAGCGACTTTATGTTTGATTAGGTATAAACGTCTGGGTTTGGAAAAAGGTAACTTCAGTAACAAGATGATGTAAAAATGTACGTACATATGTTTTACTGGTAAAGTATAATTTGGTTCTGCTGTAATGGAGGGATAAAGTTTCAGAAGTTGAGCGAATTAATTTTCTACGATAAAAATACGAGATAAAGAAATATAACAAAGTAGTGAAATTGTATTTATTGATAATTTGGTTAAAGGATCAAACAAAGATTTATTTTTAACATCCATAAGAAGTCCAAATTTCGAGAGAAAATCTACCTCAATAATAGGTTTCGAAGTATCAGCAATCCAGAAAATAAAAGGAAATTCTCTACGTAAACCTCTGGTTATGTTGTGAAACTTCTTTCCGAATGTTGAAATTGTACTGCCAAATGATATATATCGAAGAGCCTAAATATAATATATAGGGTTGCCTTGTCGAATCATGTCCTAAACATTAGTTGACACTTCGTTTTTAAAAGAAGTGGTAACCCATGTTTGGGACAGGATTTATCAATGCAATCCCATGTATTATATTAAGGCCTCTTCAAGTTTTATCATTTGGCATACATTTCGAGCTCTTATGTACTACAGTTTAAATTAGAACAACAAAATTGGCTAAAATTCGGGCATTTTCGGCCATCGGGACAGGCTTTGGCAAGGCAACCCTAAATATTCTATTTAGGCTCATTGAGCTCTCCGCCTATTGGGTCCGCCAATGCGTAAAAAAAATTTATAACATTTTTTGATGTTATTATAATTTTAAATAGATTTCGATAGACTTAAAACGAAAGGTCAAAAAAAAAATTCCACACAAATCAAAATGACAAATTTACATATTAAGGTGGTTCAAATTTTTTTTAGTTTCAAACAGTTGTTATCAGGGACCCAAAATAACTATTATTTTCTTTTTTCAGATTGAAAAAATTGCCCAATTTTAATAATTATTTTTAAAAATTGATTTATAATTATTATGAATAAGAAATATTTTATTAGTTGTCAATAACTATTATTTTTCAATGGATTTTTTTTACGTTGAGTCATAACTATTATGAATAAGAAATATTTTATTAGTTGTCAATAACTGTTATTTTTCAATGGATTTTTTTTACGTTGAGTCATAACTATTATGAATAAGAAATATTTTATTAGTTGTCAATAACTAATATTTTTCAATTGATTCTTTTTTACGTTGAGTCATAACTATTATGCATAAGAGATATTTTATTAGTTGTCAATAACTATTTATTTTGGAAATTTTTTTTTTTACGTTGTTATGAAAAAAGTGTTCAACAGATTTTCATTTTTGTGAATCTTTTTGCACCAATCGATGGGGAGGTGGTTTTTATGACATCACCAGAGGTGGTCATAAAAACTTTGCTTCAATCAATGAAAAGAGGTCTGAAAAGGATATTGGCCACCACTAGAAGTGGTACCGATCCTTAAAAGTGCTATATTTAGGTCCATTTTCAAATTTTTTTCTGCAAAAAATCGATGGAAAGAGGTTGACAATGGGCTTCGGCCATCACCAGAGTTGGTCCCAACTAAAAAAGTGGTCGATTTTGGTCTATTTTGAAAAAAAAATTTTGTACCAATCGTTGGAAAGAGGTCGAAGTCGAAAAAAAGTACCATAAAGAGCCCGATTTTGGTCCATTTTCGAAATATTGTTTGCACCAATCCTTGAAAAGAGGTCGAAGTCGAAAAAAAGGGTACTAAAAAGTGCCTGATTTTGGTCCATTTTCGAAATTTTGTTTGCACCAATCTTTGGAAAGAGGTCGAAGTCGAAAAAAAGGGTACCAAAAAGTGCCTGACTTTGGTCCATTTTCGATATTTTGTTTGCACCAACCTTTGGAGAGAGGTTGAAGTCGAAAATAAAGGAACCAAAATGTGCCCGATTTTGGTCGATTTTCGAAATTTTGTTTGAACCAATCTTTGGAAAGAGGTCGAATTCGAAAAAAAAGGTACCAAAATATGCCCGATTTTGGTCCATTTTCTAAATTTATTTTATGCACCGGTCGTTGGATACAGGTCGAAAATAGATTTTGGTCATCATCAAAGGTGGTTCCGAGTCCCAAAATGTGCCCGATTTTGGTCCAATCAACACACGCGAACATAAGAGCAGATGACAACGCACGGCATTTCGAAAATAACCAACATCAATGATTGGTGAAAAAAAAAAATTTTTGAAAATGGAACTCGGAACCACCTTTGATGATGACCAAAATTTATTTTCGACATGTATCCAATGACCGGTGTATAAAAAAATTTCAAAAATGGTCCAAAATCGGGCACTTTTTGGTACCTTTTTTTCCGCCTTCGATCTCTTTCCAAAGATTGTTGCAAACAAAATTTCGAAAATGGACCAAAATCAGGCACTTTTTGGTACTTTTTTTTCGACTTCGACCTCTTTCCAAAGATTGGTGCAAACAAAATTTCGAAAATGGACCAAAATCGGGCAATTTTTGGTTCCTTTATTTTCGACTTCGACCTCTTTCCAAAGATTGGTGCAAACAAAATTTCGAAAATGGACCAAAATCAGGCACTTTTTGGTACCCTTTTTTTCGACTTCGACCTCTTTCCAAAGATTGGTGCAAACAAAATTTCGAAAAAAGACCAAAATCAGGCACTTTTTGGTACCCTTTTTTTCGACTTCGACCTCTTTCTAAAGATTGGTGCAAACAAAATTTCGAAAATGGACCAAAATCAGGCACTTTTTGGTACCTTTTTTTTCGACTTCGACCTCTTTCCAAAGACTGGTGCAAACAAAATTTCGAAAATGGACCAAAATCAGGCACTTTTTGGTACCCTTTTTTTCGACTTCGACCTCTTTTCAAAGATCGGTGCAAACAAAATTTCGAAATTGGACCAAAATCGGGCACATTTTGGGACCTTTTTTTTCGACTTCGACCTCTTTCCAAAGATTCGTGCAAACAAAATTTCGAAAATGGACCAAAATCAGGCACTTTTTGGTACCCTTTTTTTCGACTTCGACCTCTTTCCAAAGATTGGTGCAAACAAAATTTCGAAAATGGACCAAAATCGGGCACTTTCTGGTACTTTTTCCGACTTCGACCTCTTTCCAACGATTGGTACAAAATTTTTTTTTTAAAACAGACCAAAATCGAACACTTTTTTAGTTGGGACCAACTCTGGTGATGGCCAAAGCCCATTGTCAACCAAATCTACGTAAAAAAATATTTTTTCCAAATTAATAGTTATTAACAACTAATAAAATATCTCTTATGCATAATAGTAAAAAAAATCCATTGAAAAATAATAGTTATTGACAACTAATAAAATATTTCTTATTCATATTAGTTATGACTCAACGTAAAAAAAATCCATTGAAAAATAATAGTTATTGACAACTAATAAAATATTTCTTATTCATAATAGTTATGACTCAACGTAAAAAAAATCCATTGAAAAATAATAATTATTGACAACTAATAAAATATTTCTTATTCATAATAATTATAAACCAATTTTTTGACATAAAACTTATAATAGTTATGTCCCTGGTTGTTATTGATCGAGGAATTCGAATCCGTGATTATTTTTTCTTCTTCTTTTTTTTTCCTTATAAAAAAATTGAAAATTGAGCGAAAAAAAATTAAATAATTCCGATTTTGTAGTTTAGTTGCAAAATCACCTCACATTATTTTGCCGCCGATCCCGTGCTACATAATTTTTAATCTATAAAATAGTTAAAACTATCCCAAGTCTGTTAATTTAGAAAAATGCAGATATTTTGGATTTCAAATAATATAATGAGTACCAGGGGACCGACCCTAGTTCGGTTTTTCGTTTTGAGGTTTAGAAAGTCGAAAAAATATGCAATATGAGCAAAATGAGGTTAAATTACATACATATGTCAAAAAATATTTAAAATATTTAAAAAGATGAAAGACCTTGATAAAATATGGAAAATGTAGTAAAACGGCAAAAGAGGTTAAGAAAGCTGAAAAATGTTCGAAAAATATTCGGAAAATATGGAGGAGATTGAACAAACTTCAAAAAATTTTGAAATAGGTAAAAGGCTGAAAGAGTCAAAACACATGGAAAATGTTGAAAAACTCGAATAAAGTTGAATGAGGTTGAAAACGTCGAAATAAATTGAAAGAGGTTGAAAAAGTCGATAAAATATCGAAAATGTTGAAAAAAATTGAGAGCATTGAAACGGACTGATAAAGTCAATAATATATGAAAAGTGTTGAAAATTTTAAAAGAGTGAAAAACTCAAAAAAATTTAAAATTTTGGAAAAAGTTGAAAATATCAAAAAAGTTTGAAGTTTAAAAAAAGTCGAATGAGGTTGAAAAAGTCGAAGAAATATGGAAAATGTTAAGAAAAATTGAAAGAGGTTGAAAAATGTTGGAACAGTTGAAAGAGGTTGAAAGAGGTTGAATAACTCGAAAAACGTTGAATAAGGTTGAAAAATTCGAAAAAATATGGCAAATGTTGAAAAAAGTTGTAAGAGGTTGAAACAGTTGGAAGAAGTTGAAAACTTGAAAAAATTTGAAAGAGGTTGAAAAAGTCGAAAAAATATGGAAAATCTTGAAAGAGATTGAATAACTCGGAAAAAGTTGAATACGGTTGAAAATTCGAAAGAATATGGAAAATGTTGAAAAAAGTTGAAAACTGTTGAAACAGTTGAAAGAGGTTGAATAACTCGAAAAAAGTTGGAGGAGGTTGAAAAACTCGAAAAAAGTTAAATGAGGTTGAAAAAGTCGAAAAAAGTTGAATGAGGTTGAAAATGTCGAAAAAATATGGAAAATGTTGAGAAAAGTTGAAAGTGGTTGAAAAATAATGAAGCAGTTGAAAAAGGTTGAAAAACTCGAACTGAGTTGAAAGAGGCTGAATATACTGAAACCAAATTTTGTAAGGATCACTCATATAGTATACTAAATATAACATAAAATGTTTTAAGCTTGCATGGGAGGTGCCACGCCCACTAATGAAATCCCGTCAAAATTCTTATAATTTTAGATCTTATAGTGACCGACATTCTACACCAAATTTCAAAAAGATAACTCTCACACTAAATATAGCATTTTACTTTTTTGCATGTATGGAAGGTGCCACGCCCACAAGTTTCGTTGCGCCCACTTTTGGTTACAAGATACCCAATAGCTAGTGTATGTTATATGTTAAATTTCATAACGATAGCGTTGTTAGTTCTCTTATTATGAAGTTTATAAATATTGTGGTCTGTGCCACGCCCTTCAACGAGTTTTGCCAGTATAGTGGCGTAACTTGTTATGATGACTGCTTTCAGCGGTATTGTCTTCAAAATTTTTATGAAAATCGTAGGCGCCGTTTTTAAGTAATATTGAATCAAAATTTTCAATTGTTGATGGATGCCACGCCCTCTTCTCCAATTCCGCCCACTTTTGGTACCACTGACGATATTTATGATTTGCATCAGTCTACCAAATTTCATCAAAATATCTTAAATAGTTTGCGAGATATCAGAGTCTTGAAAAACTTAAAATCTAGCCCAATCTTAATTTTGTTAACATACTATATGTGCATATCCATCAGATTGGGCCTTTTAGCTGGCCTCGTTTTTTTTTTTTTTTTTTTTTTGGAGTACATCTTCCAGCCATAGTTTTTCTTGAAGCTAAGGCTATCTTGAACTCATAATAAAGGTTGTTCAATTGAAATTCAGATAGCTATTTTTTTAATTTGCATTTAAAGTAAGAAATATATGAAACTTTTCGTGTTTTTTTAAAAATTGTCAATTTATTGGGTTTTTACGCTGTAGTCTAAAGTCTGTTGAGTACATCTTTCAGCCATAGTTTTTCTTGAAGCTAAGGCTATCTTGAACTCATAATAAAGGTTGTTCAATTGAAATTCAGATAGCTATTTTTTTAATTTGCATTTAAAGTAAGAAATATATGAAACTTTTCGTGTTTTTTTAAAAATTGTCAATTTATTGGGTTTTTACGCTGTAGTCTAAAGTCTGTTGAGTACATCTTTCAGATATAGTTTTTTTTTGAAGCTAAGACTATCTTGAACTCATAATAAAGGTTGTTCAATTGAACTTCAGATAGATATTTTTTTTATTTAACTTTATATGTAACATTTCATGTTGTTTTTAACTAAAATCCAATTTTAACAATGTCTCCCTTAAAGTTTTAATTGTTCCTCCTTGAATATTAATTAAAGATAGTCTTAGCTTCGAGAAAAACCATGTTTGAAGAGTCTGCTCCAAAAAAAAAAAATAAAAAATAAAATCGAAATTGTCATCTTACCTCGACCATGGCTTCGATTTTATTTATTTATTTTTTTTTTTTTTGAGGAGACTCTTCAAACATGGTTTTTCTTGAAGCTAAGACTATCTTAAATTAATATTCAAGGAGGAACAATTAAAATTTTAAGGGAGACATTGTTAAAATTGGATTTTAGTTAAAAACAACATGAAATGTTACATATAAAGTTAAATAAAAAAAATATCTATCTGAAGTTCAATTAAACAACCTTTATTATGAGTTCAAGACAGTCTTAGCTTCAAAAAAAAAAACTATATCTGAAAGATGTACAGTCTTTAGACTACAGCGTAAGAACCCAATAAATTGACAATTTTTAAAAAACACGAAAAGTTTCACATATTTCTTACTTTAAATGCAAATTAAAAAAATAGGTATCTAAATTTTAATTGAACAACCTTTAATATGAGTTCAAGACAGCCTTAGCTTCAAAAAAAACTATGGCTGAAAGATGTACTCAACAGTCTTTAGACTACAGCGTAAAAATCCAATAAATTGACAATTTTTAAAAAACACGAAAAGTTTCACATATTTCTTACTTTAAATGCAAATTAAAAAAATAGCTATCTGAATTTCAATTGAACAACCTTTATTATGAGTTCAAGATAGCCTTAGCTTCAAGAAAAACTATGGCTGGAAGATGTACTCCAAAAAAAAAAAAAAAAAAACGAGGCCAGCTAAAAGGCCCAATCTGATGGATATGCACATATGCATAAAACCCCCAAGTTTCATCAAAATTGCTGCAGCCGTTTTCGAAATAAAGTTCAGTCATATACATATATACATATAAACATACAATTTTAGCTCGTTTAATAATAGTAGATATATGGTTTCGACATTCTATTAAGTAAATAACAGTACATTAAAAATTATATACCACGAGATCGGCGCTAGAATAATATTTAAGGTGTTACAACTAGGAAGTGAAAAATCGGTACTTTTTTACTTTTGTCCGGTCAACTTTCAATTTTGTTATAAGAAAGAAAGAAGAAAAAGATAAACTTATCACGGATTCGATTTCTCCGATCGATAATTGCCCGAAAACCATACCCACTTTGTTGGAAAATTTGATAACCAAATCAATATTTTTGAAAATGGGTTGTCTACTCTAAACAGAGGGCGCTAATCCAATTTTCAATATTAACCTTAATCCTAGTAATGCGCCTTGTCCAGACATGTAAGGCTATTGTAATCCGCTGACACATCGTGCAAAAAATCAAAAAGGTTTTTATTTTGAACCTCTCTAATGTACAGTCACCGAAAAAAGTCTAGATACAGTGGCTCACAGCTTATTGTATGCAGTGCATACTTTTAAATTCAGCGCTCTGCAATTCTAAAACTAAATGGAATATGAAAAAATTGTTGATCTCATTTGAAAGAGGAAAACTGACGCTTAAAAAATAATTTTATTTTATTGTTAAAAGTATTATCTGAAATTTTAAACATAGAAAATCAAAACATACTATATAATTTCAAGTCACAGCTTATTATTTGCAGATACATATTGTAGCGAAATTTGGCTCATGCCAGAAAATTCTCGAAATAAAAACCAACGAAAGAAAACTAAACGATACTAGCTAGCATCACTGGCTGTATAAATACTTTTCTACCATCTAGCGGCCAAGTGCAGTTTTTGTACTAAAAATGATAAACCGAAAAGGCGCCGTCGTACAACGTCATCTAGAAGGTATTGAATTATTCGAGAAAGTGATTGTGAATTCCACGCCGATACGCCATTTAGAAGGTACTGGATTATTCGAGAAAATGATGACTGTAGTATAAAAGGTTGTCATCTGAGTTGTCGAAAAACAGTTGAGTTAAAGCAATAAAGCAGAGCAGTTGCATTTAAGCGACACAGTTGAATTTAAGCAATAAAGTGATACAGTTGATTTTAAAAGTAAAGAAAGACATTTGATTTTAACACAGTAGATTTTAAGTAATAAAGTAAAACAGTTTGCTATACAGTGCCAGATTAATATTGAACTTTGAATGTTAATGAAATAAACAATTGTAACGTGTAAAAACTAACTATTGTGATTTAAATAAACCATTTTATAATTAAATAAGTTTGTGTGTTTTTGATTGTTACACAATCCAGTGATCGAACTCAGAAAAGTGTAGGAGATCGAAATTATCGTCTAAGAGACAGGAATTTTGTGACAATATGTTAAACTATAAAAATATTGTCTAAAATAATGATTTTATAATTTTCTATGTTTAGTGTGGTAGCCTATTCGGTCAATTATGGCTAAAAAAATTTAAAATATGGGGTTTTTTAAAAAAAAAGTGCAAATATATTTTTCAATTCGCAAAATATTTGCGAAAAAAATTTATTTTTGCAATAACAGTATTTTTTTTTTGAAAAATACATGCAAAAACCTAATAATTTAAAAACAAAAAATATTCAGAAATGTATTTTTCAAAAAAAATTCAAAAATTCATTTCAATTTTCAAAATTTTAGCTCTTTAATTTTGTTTAAAATTAAAAAAAAAATAAATAATTTTTTCCCCATAAAAAGCGCAGAACAAATCAAAGTTTTTTTAAAAATAAAAAAAATTTTTTAAAAAATGGTTTTTTTAAAAAAAATGCAAAAATAATTTTAAATTCGCAAAATTTTTGTGAAAAATTTTTTTTTTTCTAAAACAGTATTTTTTTTCGGAAAGTACAAGTAAAAACCTAAAATCGTAGGTATATCAATTATTAATTGATTTGCTGTAAGCTATTAATTTTCGAAAAAAACACTTATTCTGAAAAAGTACAAAAAATCGTGAATTTCATACCCGCGTATCTCAACAACAAATAATACTAGGGCAAATTCCTGAACGCAGTTCTATTGCTGGACATCGATATTACAATAACGCCAAATTTCAGCCAAATCGGAGCCAAAAAATTATTTCGCTGTCGTTAATCGTAATAATTGCAGTATAAATTACAACTTTTATGCTTTTGAATTCGAAGCGATAGCTTTTACTATAGAAACTGAAATATTTGTAGTCTGGGCAGGCACAAGAACGATGGGCCGGGGGCGCATATTCATAGTTAGCCTGGGGCTGTCAGAAGTCTAAGTCAGGTCCTGTTCATACTCATGATATTTTCCATAAAAGTCAAATTTCCGGTACCAGCAGCTGACATGCAAGCCCGAATCATGGCGCTGTCACCACCATGTTTGATAATAAGTTGAATTTTTTGTTTCATCCACGAATATTACTGAATTCCAGTACTCAGGAGGTCTTCAAAACATGTTCTTTGGTGAAAATCAGATGGTTAATTCCATTTTGGACTAATGAACGGCTTTTTGCAGACTACTTGTCTGTTAAAATCATTTTTGGTTTGGGCTTGCATGTATGCTGATGGTACCAGAAATTTGGCTCTTATAGGAAATATCATGAGTATGGATATGTACCTTCAGGTTTTAAATGACAGTTTGCTCCAGAGTGCCGAAAATCTATATAAATTTACGGTTTTACCTATATAAAGACCCAAAACACAGAGAAGGCAATTTTCAATCCTGGTAAATATACTCGTATAAGTGCCCGAATTTGATGTCACGACCAGCATAGTCGCCAGACCTAAGTGTGATTGTAAATTTATGGACGATTTTGAAAAAAAAATGTCCGAAAACACAGCATTTCAAACAAAAAAAGGCCTAAGAGAGGCAATTTAAATTGATTGGCGTAATATCCAGCGAGATACCACTAAAAAACTTGCTGCTTCGATGTCAAACCACGTTTTAGCCATAGTTGACCGAATAGGCTAACAAAAAAATTTCTCTTATTTGAAATTAAATTTGGCGGAGTCTTTATATCAACCAAATCATTATACATTATATGGACCAAAACGCACAAAAGTAAACTACGGAGAAAAATTTACTTTTTCAAATTTCGAGGGTTCTTCATTATTTTCTGGTTATACATATCCCAAAGTATCGAAAAACACAAATGTCAACCCGAAATCTGTTGCTTGCTGCGAGAATTTAGACTTGTTTCTTAGTTGCCTCTTTATGAATAAAAATGAACTAAAATACAACACGAATCAAAAAAGTACGATGTATTCAATATGTGTTTTTTTATACGTGGTATACGCTTTTCTGAGATAGTATTAGGTATAGTGAAAGTAACTGAAGAAAAAAAAATGTCATCATCACTTTGTGTAAGAAAGAATTCAACCGCATTTTTTGATGTAACGTAGCATTCAAAAATCCCAAAAAGTTTTTTGGTGCAAAATCTAGCACGTCAACAAAAGAGAAAGACCTCATTTATTCGAGCACTTTTAGTCTATTTTGTAAAGAAAATAAGAAATTAGCGGTCACTTACTTATGTGTGTGTCCAGAGCCAAAAATATTTTGTAACGTAACAGTCTTTTTTCATCGAGAATATTTAGAAACGTTCTTTAATAGAACGAGCTGTCGGATACTTTTAACAAATATGATCGCTCGAGAGCATCAGATGATAAGTTTAATGAGGAGGGAATGTTGAAAATTAATTTTGCTAAAATTTCGTCTGCGATGGACAATACAAAGACATTGGTATTAAAAACAGCTAACTTTGCTTACTACTGCTTTCTATCAAAACGAAAAATTTCAATCGAAGGTTTTCGTATCTGACTGCTTGATGCACACACAAGGAACTATTATTTCCTACAAAATGAAGCATGTTTTGTCTCGTAAATGTATCGTGAACTATGCTTCAGACTTTGTTGTTGCATTTCATCGTACATTTCTCCGATATAAATTACATTTTGAACGCGCCAGTGATTTTCGTTAGTGCAAAAAGTATTCGCGATATAGCGTCGGCTTACCAAATTCAAGTGATTGATGGAACAATCATCACTTTTACCACTTCAAAACAAGGATATGATTTTTAATTTTTACTGATCTCCACATTGTAAATTATTTTTAATAAATGTTAATGAGTTCAGTGAATAATTAGAGCGTTGTTGGCTCTTTTTGGGTTCCATTTCAATTACTTGGAGCTTCTTAAATGTCTAATCTTAATACCCCTGAATTAATGATATATTGTGAAATTAAACAATTTAAGCCATTTTAATGCTTAACTTTACTTTTTATACAAACGTATATCGCAAAAGTAACGTAACAGTCTTTTCGTGTAACGTAACAGTCCGGACATATTTGTTTCTATAGAACTCAAAAAAAATGTTTTCTGTGTGATTAAAATTTAATTTATTACTTTCATTCTAAAGCTAAGAAATTATTAGCTTCACGTTGAAAATAGTTCACCAAAGGAGCAGACTTTTCCAATAACGTGTTACGCGCGGCATACAAAGACGGAATCACTCGCTATGAATACCCGGCTAGGATCGCGGTATCCCTACGCCGCACATTGGGAAAAACATAGGCAAAACGCGCGCATTGCCTGTTTTAAGCGATAACTTATATACTGTTTGTGCTAGATACTTGTACTTTGGTAATTATCTTTAAAAACCTTCAAAAAATTTTCTAATAGGACTTTTTTTTAATTTCCTGTGCAAGGAACTGACACCCTACAGCCGGAAATTAAGACTTTTGAAGAACAACGCTGTGTTAAACCAAACTAAAATATCACAATTCTGTCAACGGATTCTTGAGGCTAGTCATAAATAAGTAAACACGTGTGTCAGCATTTTGAAAATTGACATCTAAAAACTTTTAAAAAAGAGTTTAAAGTGAATATATTTTAACGAAATCTATATAATAAAATAATAACTACGTTTTCAATATTACCGCATTATTTGCTGTAATATTGAATCTGTTTAGAGCATAGTCTTTAATATTTTGGACAACAATAACACTACAAGCGCTACGCCTTGGCACCTATGGTAGTGCAACAAGTACTAAATGAAATAATAAGAAAAAACTAGAGTAATTCAATATTCAAAGTATGTATGTAAGTTTCCAGTTTCAAAGTTTAAAGCTCAATTTATTTTAGCATCGCTTGCACTTCTGATGGTAAGCCTCTTTTCCTATTTTTTACTTTGTTTGATGCGCTTAAGCTACTTATTTTAGGATCTGACATTACTAAAAATTTTTTAAAAATATCTGTCAAATTTTCGATTCTCGAACTCCTGCGGGCATACTGGCTTCTGTACACTTTGAAATTTTTGTTGCAATGCTCTTGGGCTTTTTCAGACAACATACCTGAAATGAAAGCAATGATATTGATATATATTTACATTTCACAAACATACTTAATTTCACACTCACCTAAGGGTAAAATAGCATAAGATATCATGTCTCCACCATGTAATAAAACTTTGTGAACTGTGGGAGACATGTACCACCAGCCATATTTTGAAATATAAAATAGAGCGGTTTCCCTCGCTTACTGAGCAAATTTGTTTGCATCTATTTCATCGGAGGTGTTGATGGCAATTAAGACTATTGCAAATCGATGAATTAAATGTTTATTAATCCGGTGATTTCGGAGGAAATTTCCGAATTATCAAAAAATTTTCTGGCAGTATTGCCATTATTGGATGAACCAAATCCTGTAACGAAAATCCTTAGGTATTTGACATTTTGTTTTCCAAATTTCGTTAATTACCTGGCTTAGGTACATCAACAATTAAGCCTAACTTTCCCCGAATTTTTTTTTGAATTAACGCTTTTCGCTCAAGGATGCACTGCTTCTCTTCGGCGGTTTTCCTAGTGGCTTTTTTTTAGCATTCTCTGTTAATGTTAGTCTAAAAAAATTATGTTATTGCAAAAATTAAAGCTGCAACAAAATAAATGCTAGGAATATCTTGATTATTTACCTGTAAGATAGGTGTAAGAGAAATTTGAAGAACTTTATCCTAGCGTGCAGTGGAGAAATACCATATTTAAGTTCGCTTCTTCGACTCTATTCAGTTACAGCATCCATATTGCTTAAGTTGTTAAGTTCTTTAGGGACGCACCGGCACACGTGACAACGCTAAAGAACAAAAATTGTTATTTGCGTATATTTGCAAAAACATTCTAGTTTTATTTCTTACCGTTGTTGCTTTGTTATCTTCCAACACATTTATGGTCTTACCATCGATCATGGTCATAAAAAATTGATGGTGAACTTTCAATAACTCGCCATTTAAAGTATCAAAAGAAACTGATAAATTATTAATTTCACTTTGTACACGTTTGTATTCCTTTAGGATTGTGTCTTGGCTTTCCTTTTCAAAAGCAATTCTTATTGGACGACAGTACCTTTAAAATACGTGTTCAGATCAGACCGTTTTAATAACGTGAACATAAAAAAAATTGTTAAAAGCTTACCGTGTCGACGAACAATTTGAGTTCTGCCATAGAATTGATGAATTGAGATCTAAGACTCGAACTGGTACTAGGGTGCTTATTATGACCGATGAGTCGGAAACTGACGTGCTTTCAAAAGCTTGTCGAAATTCCGTATGTCCTGAGCTGCCGCCGAAGCCCCATTTATATAAAATAGTAACTTCACTTAAACCTTTTAAATTTGTCATCGTTGAAAAGAGTCGGGAAGCTGTATGATTTACAAGATGCTGTAATCCTACATATGCTTCCTGCTGTGACTTGTATGCCATTAGGATAACATAATAGCTTAGCACCCTGCAAGGAAGGATAGCTAGGGTATATGTCGGATCCTAAAATGACAACAGAAATTGTAATATATTAACCCATAAATAATTTCAGTGCATTACCCAATATTTTGTTGTTCTTCACCAGAATTTCATACTGATGTTTTGAAAGAGCGCAGTCAGCTAAAGTAGCAAGTGCCATATCAGTATCAATTTTAATGCAAGCAGCTTTTTTTGAAGTGCAAGCCTGCCACATTGACGCGGATTCTTCGGGAGAAGGAACCAGTCTTTGTAAGAATTTTGGTGCTTCTAGGTTTTGATTTTTGCGAAAACTAGATGCAGCAGCAAAGGAAAGTACCTCTGGCTCCTTTTCTCTTAATTCTGTTAAATATAATTGTCATTGAATTTAATTTCTCAGATCCTGGTCCCATTATTGATAACTGTTTAAAATTTTTACATACCTGTCGTTCTTCTGATTTTTTGTGAATAGCTTAGATCATGAAAATTCGGTCTTTTCAGACATGTGGTCTTATTTATTTCGGTTTTAAAGGTTTGGTTCAGCCATTCCTTAGAATTTTTTAAAACTTCTTTCAGGGAACGACTATGCTTCGCCCATCTCTTGTTCCAGTTTGTGAGGAAAGAGATTATACGGAGGTAATATTACTTTATTCGATTTTAAGTAGCTAAAAATCTCCTGCTCCTTTTTTGAAAAATTGTCACATCTACCGTGCAAAAACTTTTCGCATATGTCGCGATTGCTTATTTCTTAAATCAAACGAGATATAAGAAATTTTTGCTATAATATATAAATTCAAAATTTCGAAGAGGGTTTATTTTGAGTCGATTTTTTAAATAGGCCTTTTCACACATAGTATATACCGATATTAATCGAGCAAAAAGCGCTACTATCTAGTATCTATGGTGGTAATAACCGGAGACTTCTTTAAATAAATATCAGAAATTCAGTTTTCTGTATTTTCCACAAAATTGCCTGTTTCGAAATTTACAATTCCTTTATATAGTTACGTATGTATGTACTTACTCATTCCAGACATGGTTACTTGGGAATTATAACACGTTTTTTCAGATTTTTCACAATCCACTCTCGCGAAAGTTAATATGCAAAAAGTAATGTACGGAATCTATTGAATCAATTGATATATATCAATTGATTTTTTCAATTTATTCAATTCAATTAATCAATTATTTCTTGGTAATTCAACGCATGCTAGATTCAGATCATATTCATATTTGTATTGATCTGAATGCGAATATTTAGATTTGATCACGGCAGCTAGTAAGCATAAAAGCTTATCTCTAACCGATAGGTAAGTTTAAAGGTGTTAGTTATTAAAAAAGATAGGTAAGCTCTAAATTGATTGAAAGAAAAAAAAATTTACCTACCAAAAATTTGTTTGAAATTTTTTTATAAATATACTTACTTGAGGTGACATCTTAAAATTGATGCATCTTAAATTCCTGCAAACTCCTGCAGCTGACTTTGATACCATCATTTAGGTAAATGATTCTACTAATCAGTACTGAAAAAATTTAGTGGAAACATGTGGAATCAAAAAAGTTCTAGTCCATAAAAACTTCTTTTTTTTAAAAAAAAATCTCAAAAAATGACACCTAACTTTATTTACCCATATCTGCGTAAGTAAGTACAACTAAAATAAAATTTTAACAACAAATCAATTATTGCAATATTTTTATTCTACCCATAAGAAATGGTAAGGTTCCATTGAAAAATGTCGATTCTACTGACATCTACATAAAGCATTGATAATGATACTTTTTATTAAAAAAAAATAACTTCATTAGAAGCTCAACTTTAAATGGCTGTTGTGCAAAGGCTCTTTAGTCAAATGAGTTGCGAAATTGTTTTTCGACATGCTGGATGTATCTAAATTACAAAAAGTGAAAAAATAAATTTATTCCTGCAACTTTTGAAATACCTCCAATGCGCGTGTTTTGACACCTCCCAATGTGCGCCGCCTCACTTCGTGACATAGAAAAAAAAAAACTTTTAATTTTTTTTTCACATACAAAAAAGTCATAAAAACAGGGAGAAGAAAAACCCCAGGTCCCTTCCTTAAATCCCTACCGATGGCATCACGGGCTCACCACCCTGGCATCCCTCCTAAGTCTACCGCCTAGCAGATTTTCATTATTTAAAAAAAAACTAATGTTGCTTTAATTTAATTACTTTTAATTTAATTTTCTTTTTTTGCTTCCTTTTTTTTCTTTGAACAACAATTTATCAATATACATATATAATAAAAATATGCTAGCAATTATTTCTGTTGTGTCTATAGATTTACAAATTGCCTGTTGTATTATACAAACATAAAAAAAAACATTTATGGGGAAAATAAAAATTGACATAAAAAGACAAATATATATTTTAACTTAAAAAAAAATACAACACATCTTTTAGATACAGTGGCTCCAACGAATAATCGGACAAAGCTTTTTTTTTTAAAAAATTATATGAAAAATTACGAACTAATTGGAACTTCAAAAAAATTGGAATGCCATTCAATTCATCCTTAATCCTCCATTCATACAACAACAAACAAATTTAAAAAAATCTAACCATGAATTTTTTAAAAATTATAAAGAATGAATAACTCAGTTTTACTTGCTCAATGAATAATCGGACAACATACCAAGTAGTGAAAAAACTGTCGATATTTCTTTCTATAAAGGATTATTAAGAGTATTTTGTTTTACGTTGCGTTACTTTGCACCTATTAGTTACATTTAGTGTTAGAAATTATATTAATTTCAACGCGTATTACCAGCAATGGCTCCAAAAGGAAAGCAAGCATGCCAGCTTATTGTAAAATCACATGGAGAAGGAAAACTGTCCACGAAATTGGTGAATTAGTCGGAAAAAGTCATTCGACTGCCCACGGAATCATAAAAAGGTACCGTCAAGACCTTAGATTGACTTGCAAGTCCAAAGATGGGCAAGGAAAAAAGTTTAATAGAAGATTAGAACGCAACATTTTAAGCGAAATTAAAAAATATCCGCTCAAAACTGCAAAAAAAAATCAATTATCTGTGGATAGTAGGCTTGGAAAGGATGTATGCTTGAACACTCTATGTAGTGTGTTACATAGGAACGATTTTCATGGTAGAGTTGCAAGAAAAAAGCCATTTATGAGCCCAATTAACACAATCAATATGGTGAAATTTGCAAAAGAATACCTTCTCAAAACTGATGAATATTGGAAAACCGTAAGAACTCAATTAATATGTTTAGAATGTTGTCATTTCAACTTTTTTCTGTATATTGAATATTCTCTACACAGATTCTTTATACAGATAAAGTTAAAATGACAACATTCTAAACATATTAAATGAGTTCTTACGGTTTTCCAATATTCATCAGTTTTGAGAAGGTATTCTTTTGCAAATTTCACCATATTGATTGTGTTAATTGGGCTCATAAATGGCTTTTTTCTTGCAACTCTACCATGAAAATCGTTCCTATGTAACACACTACATAGAGTGTTCAAGCATACATCCTTTCCAAGCCTACTATCCACAGATAATTGATTTTTTTTGCAGTTTTGAGCGGATATTTTTTAATTTCGCTTAAAATGTTGCGTTCTAATCTTCTATTAAACTTTTTTCCTTGCCCATCTTTGGACTTGCAAGTCAATCTAAGGTCTTGACGGTACCTTTTTATGATTCCGTGGGCAGTCGAATGACTTTTTCCGACTAATTCACCAATTTCGTGGACAGTTTTCATTCTCCATGTGATTTTACAATAAGCTGGCATGCTTGCTTTCCTTTTGGAGCCATTGATGGTAATACGCGTTGAAATTAATATAATTTCTAACACTAAATGTAACTAATAGGTGCAAAGTAACGCAACGTAAAACAAAATACTCTTAATAATCCTTTATAGAAAGAAATATCGACAGTTTTTTCACTACTTGGTATGTTGTCCGATTATTCATTGAGCAAGTAAAACTGAGTTATTCATTCTTTATAATTTTTAAAAAATTCATGGTTAGATTTTTTTAAATTTGTTTGTTGTTGTATGAATGGAGGATTAAGGATGAATTGAATGGCATTCCAATTTTTTTGAAGTTCCAATTAGTTCGTAATTTTTCATATAATTTTCTAAAAAAAAAAGCTTTGTCCGATTATTCGTTGGAGCCACTGTATATGTGTTTACATATATAAGAAATATTTAATTGAATTCGACTTTACACAATCTGCGCAAATTCACAGAAACTTATTTTCGCATGGTTTTACTTTAAAACAATTTTAAATTTAAATTCTCTTTTTTTTAAATGTAGATACTTACGTTTAGCTTTTACAATTACGATTTTGATTCTCATTTACATTCTCATCTACAGAAAAACTATGAAAAATATTATGATACAAAAACAGGCTAACAAATAAGTACACAAATTAAGGGAAAAGGCCTCAGTAGTACGCACCCGCTGCTGTGTAGGAAAGATTCGTTGTGTTTCTTGTTTTGTAACTCTTTTTTTTTAGATTTTAGTTACATTTTTTTTTTCTTTAATGTTTTAGTAAATTACTTTTCATTTTGCATTGTTTAAAGCAAAGATTTTTGTTTTCTTTTGTTTCAAAAATGTTAACACCGAATTTCAGGTTTATTTTTATAGCTAGATTTTATTTTTATAGTTTTTGATTTGCTTTTTTTGGTTGTTTTTCACTGGTAGTTTTTTTTATTAACTGTTGTGGTAAGACCAACAAGTCTTATGTGCGGTTCGATGCTTCTCCCTGGCACTGCTGCCGTTTTAGTTTCACCCACGACGGCGTCAAATTTCACGACCTGGTCGCGCCTCGAATTAAGTAAAATAAAATATTTAAGTTAAGGGGTATTTTTTGTTTTGTTAACACTTTTAATTTTGCATTGGAAAAAAAATGATTTATTTTTAATATTTTTATTGATTTATGACTTTAAGTGCAAGCACCATCTGTAGCTGGATCGAAATGCTAGAGCACGCTTTAAAAGGAAACTCGTTTAATTTAAAGTCACATTGTAAAGCCAAGTGATTTTTGTTTTGTTTGGAGTGCAGCTTATGAATTTTATTTAAATTTGCTTAATTTTTTCCGTGTTGTGCGTATGTTTTGTGTTTGGCTTTGTAAAGGGTTTTTCAATAAGAGCGCCACAAAAGTTTTTTTAAATAAAACAAAAAACGGTTTGGGATATCAATGAACTTCTTTATTCTTGTAAAAGAACATTCGATGCCATTATGTATGGAACTTTATTTATTTTGCATGGCCACCACGGGCACGCCTGCAGAAGTTCAGACGCTGAACCCAATTTTCGACGGTTTTCAAGCATAAATCGGCCGATACTGCTGCAATTTCACGTTCGATATTCGTACGAAGTTCATCAATCGTCGCTGGCTTCTTGGCATAGACCATAGACTTGACGTAGCCCCACAGGAAATAGTCTAACGGCGTCAAATCGCACGACCGAGGCGGCCAATTGACTGGGCCATTTCGTGAGATAACACGTTCACCAAACTTGGTTTTCAATAAATCGATTGTGACATTCGCTGTGTGGCTTCTGGCGTCTTCCTGTTGGAACCACATGTTGTCCAAGTTCATATCATCCAAGTTGGGCCAAAAATATTCGGTTATCATTGAGCGGTAGCGATCCCCATTCACAGTAGCGTGCCGGTCTTGATCATCACGGAAGAAGTACGGCCCAATGACGCCGTCGGCCCATAAACCGCACCAAACCGTAATTTCTTCGGGATGCAATGTTGACTCATGGAGTTCTTGTGGATTGCTGCCTGACCAATAACGCATATTTTGCTTATTGACGAAGCCATTCAGCCAGAAATGAGCTTCATCGCTGAAGATGATTTTTCGATGAAAATCCAGATCATTTTCAAGTTGTTGCTCAGCCCAATTCACGAACATACGACGATTCTGGTGGTCAAGCGGCTTCAGTTCTTGCGTCAATTTGATCTTGTTAAGATGTAGGCCAAGATCTTTTCGCAAAATTCGACGTCACAGAGATGCCCAGATGTGAGAGACTGATTTGGGTCTTTCTTAATTGATGCGCTAGCGGCAGCAATATTCTCGACACTACGGGCACTTCTTTGTCTCACTGGCACGGGAACAATTTGTACTGTGCTTGTGGATTCAAATTTTTCCACGAGACGCTCAATTGTTGATCTGACAGGACGATTATGACGACCATAAATTGGACGTAGCGCTCTTAAAGCTGAGGCCACTGACTCCGAATTTCGGTAGTAAATTTTAATAATTTCGACTCGTTGTTGCATCGTATACCTTTCCATGATGAAATGGCAAACCTTACTGAAGAGAAATGTGAAAAGAGCGGGAAAAAATATGGCGTCGTTTGCTGTCCCTATTGGTCTACTTTTGTAGCGTCCCTACTGAAAAACCCTATATATGCTGCTGCGATTGTTTTTTTTGTACAGATTTGTAATTAAATTTTCATACACATATACACGCGCACATATAAACAATTTAATTTAGATTGGGAATTTTGTACCAACCCTACTAATTGGCTTTTGCAATTTTTACTTTTCTTCAAATATTTTGTGAAGCACACGTTGGAGCGCGTTGCACACTTATTATTCTTTATTTTTTTGCGACGTCCGCACACGCTGGCTATTTTTCGGCAACTGACACTACGATGCGCTTTGGCAACCTGTTGCCACTCAACGGTCGGCTTACTGCTTGTTGCCGTCCGTCTGCCGCTCACGCCATGCACTTACGGTTTTTTTTTTTCGCTTAGTATATACAACTCATACAAATACATACACCCAGCGAAAAAATGATAGGGCCAAATAAACAGATAAGAATTTTTTTCTTTTGGAATTATTAAGCAAAATTATAATAATTTATTTTTCTTGAGTTACAACTTATATATATTTTAAACTTAAATAAAATTCATTTTTATAAATGTTGAATGATCTATAACCGAACACAATTCTTTGTCGTGCGAAATAAAGATAAGGCCAAAAATTGATTTTTGAACATTTTTCAATCAAATTAGAAATTTAAACTAATATAAATTGGTATCAATAATCAGTAGATGAACCTCTTTTGATAATGACTTGTTGCAAGCGTCGTGGCATTGAATCAATCAATGTTTTAACCATGGTTTGGTCAATATCGGTCCATTCAGCCTTGATACTTCTTTTAAGTTCCATAACAGAGTTATACTGGCGGCCATTGTGGAAAACCCGTTCAGATAATATGCTCCAAAGGTTCTCAATCGGGTTTAAGTCTGGACTACATGCACCAGTCCAGCAATGCGATACCTCGAGACTTCAAAAATTCCTTGGTGAACTTTGCAAAGTGAATAGCTGCGTTATCCTGCTGAAATATCCAATCCGGTTCACTTATTTCATCTCCAAAATTAACTAGAACATCATCTAGTAGTCCTACATATTTCTCTGCATTCATTTTTGTAGAAATAATACATATAGGAGTCTTTCCACGGTATCCCATGGCAGCCCAAATCATTAGCGATCCACCACCGAAGTTTCGTGACATCCGCTCCAACTTTTTTGTGCGCTTATCATGCCAATATTTTTGAAGACCATCGGGACCGTCTAGATTAAACTTTTTTTCATCGGAAAAAATAACTTTTTTCCACTCTTCCTCCCAGAATTGGTGTTTTTCCGCGAAGTCCAATCTCGCACACTTGTGACGCACTGTCAACTTCGGCTTTGGTATCCGATTAATATACTCAAGGTTTTTATCTGCTTTTAAAACCTGTTGGACACGCCTCACTGATACGTTGAGATTCAACAAACGCCTAATTTCTGCAGGGCTATTGAATTTATTTATTGCTAACCTCCTTATTTCGCGTATGTCTCTTTGTGAAAGTACTGGGTTCCTTCCAGAACTTTTTTTTACACCATACTTTTTACGCAATTTTAGGAAATTGAGCACCACATTCTTGCTCCTATTGATTCGGAGGCCAATATTTCTGGATGTCATTCCAGCATCATGGTACGCCAATATTTTCCCCCGTTCTTCTTCTGTCAACTCCTTTCCGCGACCCATTTCAAAATATTTTTCGCTATAAATAAATTTAAATTGACCTAATTTAGCTTAAAAATACTGTTCTACTCATAAATCTGTTCATACCTTTGCAAAATGATAATTTTATTTAATATTAAATCAATTAATTCACTTTAAAATCACGTTTGGCCCTATCAATATGTACTTCGTTCTGCTCTCGTATTTAACAACGCTGCTAGAGTGAATGAAAAACAAAATTCAAAAAATATTACCGTTATTACAGTCAACAGTGACCGAAGAATGCAATTATATGAACAAGAACTTATATTGTCAATGCATATGTAAAATAAATTATATTAAATGCTTGGCCCTATCATTTTTTCGCTGAGTGTATTATTGTCTTGCAAAAAAAAATATCTTGGCAAAACAAAAAGATGAAAATCGTTTAAGTGGCGTGTTTTTACCGCTTTCTAAGAACAGTAGAGCATATTTTTTTTTTAACTATAGCAAACAGGGTGCTCCGATAAATTCGTTACAAACGTAAGGCAACTTTAAAATATTCTTCCAAAATTATGTAACATAACAGTCCATTCTGACACGTTCATAACCCCTAAATGACAAGGCATACAAAAATTTTTATATAGATACAAAATGGTATTACAAAAGCTTACCTTTAGTTGACGGTATAGAAAATATTTTAAGTACTCCATTTCATGTGTTTTAGGAGCAATTTATGTCGAAATATGCAAACGAATGTAACGTAACAGTCTGCGTTTTGGTCCACATAGAAAATAAAATCCTAGCAATAATTTTGCAATTTATTTCAAATTGGGCCGAGTCCTGGTTCTCTAAATATGAATTTTTCTGTATCGCCGCGATCAAGGTGAAAGGCGCGGGCGCAAGCTTTGATATTACATACATCGTGCGTCGTACATTTACCGTTATCCATTTGCGTAATGCGTTGCATTGATTCTTTTCTATGATTTTGTCAAGTATTTTGTGATTAAATTTTGCCCGTGGCGACACAGAAAAATTCATATTTAGAGAACCAGGACTCTGCCTAGTTTGAAATAAATTGCAAAATTGCTAGGATTTTATTTTCTCTCTAAAAAAAATCAAAAAAATTAAACATACATAAATTGCAAAATTATTGTTTGTAACTTAAGAGAAGAAAATTTTGAATACGATAAGAAATTAGACGTCAAATGCTAACTTAATGTCTTAATGATTTTTCTACAGGACGCGTTTATTTTGAAATACAAGCGTCCAAAAATCCATGTCTGTACACATTTTTAAAACTTGTGTTTAAACACGTATCGGAAATAAGTATCGTATGACAAAGTAATGTATGACAAAGTATCGGAAAAAAATTGTTTTTGAAAAATCTAAATTTTGAATGTAAAAACGGAGTAGAATGACCCATATAGGCTTAAAAAATAGCGATACATTTTTTTTCAATACTTCCTATGTTTACATAGGGAAAATCTAAAATTATTTGAACACGTTTAATGTACACATATGGTCAAAATAATAAGTACACTACCTGATATCTTATTAGTTCTCAATTATTTTTTGTTTTACTGAAAATATATATGGAAACTCTTTTTTATTTTGATAATTTCAATATGGCAGTGCCATATGAAAAAGAAGAAGGGATTTCCCCGAATTTTTCTATACGCGTATGTTTTCATTTAAAAGGATTATTTCATTTGGACAAAATAATAAGTACATTAATCATTTCTTTAATTTTGCAACAATCTGATCGGCTTTTTCGTACAAGTTTGTTAATTTTATTTATTTTCATATTTAGTTATATCAAAATAAAAAGAAAAAAATTTCATAGATGGGAAGAAATCAACATTGTACTGCCGAGGAGAGACAGATGGTTTCGACACTCAGAAATTACGGCCAAAGTCTTCGTCGGTACGTCGATGATTACAACGAACCAATTTACCTTGACGGATAGCGAGAAAAGTTTCTATGCTTCGAAAAAAAAATTTGAAGATGCGTTTATCATTCGCAAAGAAACATTCAAATTGGTCCGGACCAGACGGCGAGAAGAAATAGCGTAATATTTTGTGGAGCGACAAGTCAAAAATAAATATGTTTGGAAATGACTCCGCCCGAAATGTTCGACGCCCCAAGGGTAAAGAATTTCACCTACGCTTCACAAAAAAGACTGTAAAGCATGGCGGTGGCCATATTATGGTCTGGGGTTATTTTTCATGGTACGGTGCCAGACCAATACATCGAATTTCCGATAGCATGACCAGATTCCACTATAAAGACATTTTGGAAAGTACGATGTTGCCCTATGCTGAGGAAAGTATGCCGCTAAAATGGACATTTCAGCAGGATATTGATCCTAAGCATACTTCCAAGTTGGTGAAGAATTGGTGTCAAAACAATAGTGTGACCTTGCTTAACTGGCCAAGTCAATGACTGAACTTGAACCCTTTGGAAAATCTTTGGCGAGAGTTGAAGCAGAGAATAGGAAAGGAAGTATTCCAAAATAAAAAGCAATTATGGAGTTTTGTCCAAAAAACTTGGTATGAAAAACCAGTAGAGACTTGCCGTAAGCTTATCTCCAGTATGCCAAAAATAGTACACAAAATTATTCAAAACAATGGTTGATATACCGGCTACTAATGATGAACTTTAAATATCAACAAATAGAGCCGATAAAATCGAGTTAATTTTTTTTTTTATTAAAATGTACTGAACGTACTTATTATTTTGTCCAGTCATTTTAATCCATTTTTTACTTTTTTGATAAGACTGAAAGATATTTTTGTTTTTTATTAATGCTATACCTTTTTATTTTATTTAATATGTTGTAAGAAGTTAACTATAAATTTGTTTTTCTATTAACTTAAATAAATTTTTGCCTACAAGCCATTGAACTAATTATGTGAACCATATGTGTACATACACTAGCTCACAAGATTATCCGCACGGCCATTTTTTTGTGTTTATCATCCAAAAATCAAAAATATCCAAAAAAATATAAAAACACCAAAACAAACTCTAAAACAATGCACGAAACAAAAGAAAATCCATAATCGTCCATCTCAAAAATAACGGTCAGTGCAGTTGCAACGGTTGCAAATTTTAAAATTTAGTTGTTTTCCTTCTGATATTGTTTTCTAAATCATCCATTTATGTATAATAAATATAAGAGCATTTTGAGTACTTAAAGTTTTCTGATAAGAAACATACAAAACAATGGCCGTACGGGTATTTTTGTGAGTATGTACATTAGAGCTGTTCAAAATAAAAACTTTTTGATTTTTTCACGATGTGTCAGATGATTACAGTAGCCTTATATGTCTGGACAAGGCCCATTACTAGAATTAAGGTTAATATTGAAAACTGGATTAGCGCCCTCTGTTTTAAGTAAACAACCCATTTTCCAAATTATTGATTTAAAAAATGGTGCAAGGGACAGACGCTATAAAATTTTCCAACAAAGTGGGTATGGTTTTCGGGAAACTATCGATCGGGGAATTCAAATCCGTGATTTGTTTTTCTTCTTCTTCTTTCTTTCTTATAAAAAAAAACTGACAATTGACCGGACAAAAGTAAAAAAGTACCGATTTTCCACTTTCTAGCTGCAACATCTCAAATATTATGTTTCCGCCGATCCCATGGTATATCATTTTTAATGTACTGTTACTTTCTTAAAAGAATTCCGAAACCGCACATCATTATCTTATTTCAAAACCAAGATATCTGCATTTTTCTAAATTAACAGACCTGATTTTTTTCGAATCGGAGTCGACAAATTTGCATATTAAGGTGATTCAATTTTTTTTTTATTTTATTTCAAACAGTTACCATCAAGAAACCACACCCACTTTGTTGGAAAATTTTGTAGCGTCTGTTGTCACTTGGGTTGTTTACATAAAACAGAGGGCACTAATCCAGTTTTCAATATTAACTTTAATCCTAGTAATGGGCCTTGTCCAGACATATAAGGCTACTGTAGTCCGCTGACACATCGTGAAAAATCAAAAAGTTTTTATTTTGAACCGCTCTAATGTATGTACATTAGGGCGGATTAAATTTTTAAGTGGTCTGGAAACTCCAGTTTTCTGAAAATTCGTGAAATTTAACGCAAAAAAGTCCACTACACCATATGGCTAAAATGAATTTCGAGCCCGCGAGTTTTTATTTGAAAATTTGTATCATGTACATTAGGTTGTTTTATTTTTTTTTAAATTTTTGGTGATGGATTTTATTTATTTTTTGCTATATTATAGCTTGAGGAATAAAAATAATTGTCCGAACATTTGAGCTTCCTAGCTCAAACCTGTAAGCGGCGCGGACAGAGTTTATGTCCAATTTCGTTGAAATTTATCGAAAAAACCAACTTACTAAAACGTAAAACTTTCTTCATTATTCAGTTTAAAGTATTTGAACCTCTTTCAACTTTTAACATATCTTTTCGACTTTTTCAGCCTCATTTCAACTTTTTTTGACTTCTTCGACTTTTTTGAGATTTTCAACCTCTTATATTATCGACATTATTAGCTTTTCAACATTTTATCAACATTTTCCTCTGTCAGTTTATTTGGACGTTTTCAACCTCATTCAAATTTTTTGAGCTTTTCAACCTCTCTTAACTGTTTCAAGATTTGTCAACCTCATTCTACTTTTAACATTTTCCATATTTTTTCAACTTTTCTTACCTGTTTCCAAATTTTTTCAACTTCTTTCACTTTTTTTTTTCAATCATTTCCATATTCTTCCGACTTTTCCAACATGTTTCAGCTTTTTCAACCCATTTCAACATATTTTATTCTTTTTTAAACATATCATATGTATTCTTCATTTAATTTTTTTCAACATATTGCATATTTTTTCGACTTTTTAAGCCTCAAAACGAAAAACTGATGATGATTGTTCTCCTGGTACTATATATTTTGTGTAACTACACAGTTGCCAACAGTGAATATCATAATGCAATGAATACGTTCGGACAGCGGTGAGCGGCAGTTCGACAACATACAAATATGATTTTTATGTCAGCGGATGTTGCCGCATGTAAAAGTATGAAAAGTATTCCTAATATATTTCCATATGAGGACTAAATTTTTTTTTAGGAAACTGATGACTCTTTTCAAAAATCATTTTTATAAGGTGCCTGTTCTTTTCACATAATCATTTTTTATGATGTATTTCTCACAAACTCGTTTTTACATAGTGTCTATTCTTTACAAAATCGTTTCCATATAGTGTCCGTCAAAATATTTTGGGAGGTTCTATTCCCCCTCAGCCCCCCCTAGATACGGCCCTGGCGTCCCACATACAACCTAAAAACCCAAAATGCTATATCTTGGCACCTTAGTCAGACTTTTTATACGTTTAGTAAGTCGGTTTTTCGTTAAATTTCAACGAAATTGGACATAATTTCTGTCTGCGCCGTTTACAGGTTTGAGCTAGGAAGCTCAAATGTTGGGAAAATTATTTTTATTCCTCAAGCTATAATATAGGAAAAAATAAATTAAATTCATCACTATTAGTTTGAAAAAATCACAACCTAATGTACATACATACATACATACATGACACAAATTTTCAAATAAAAATTCGCGGGCTCGAAATTCACTTTAGCCATATGGTGTAGTGGACTTTTTTACTTAAAATTTCACAAACTTTCAGAAAAGTGGGGTTTCCGGACTAAAAAATTTTTCTCCATACAATTTGATCCGCCCTAATGTACATACATATATCGCTTATGATTGTGAACGGAGACATATTGCAGTTAAGTTTTTCAGAAGTACTAAGCCCATCTTGATCGAACTGCTCTCTGGGGAGACCACCACATTAATTTTGTCTATTGTACTTATGTATGATTCAGGCTTTTAAGCTTTAAAAAATGTATTACTTTTTTTTTGGTCCAAAAACAAAATTTTTATACCCATTTCTTGTCGACTACTTTTTTTCGTATTCATATCTTACTTTGTGAAAATGGGTAGTACTATACTAATATGGGTGTACTTAAACCTACTCTTATGATAAAAAGAAATTCATAAAAGTTAGCATAGTATTTGTTGAAATTCGTCTATTATAGCCTTTTTCTTATTTATAATATATAAAAAAAAGTTTACCGCTATTTTTTAAGCCTATATTTGTATAAGGAATAAAACTGTAGTTTCTCCGCGAGTAGAGCTTTGGTGTTTCTTACGTAACAGCTATAATCCTCTGTTAATTTAATTGCATTCACCTTAATACACTATAATTTGAAATTGTCAATGCCACTACGTGAATTTACATTAAAAAATAAATGAGAAAAAAATAAAATCTGATTTTTACTCCAAAAATTTTCAAAGTATTTTATAAGCAAGTAATAACAATATTTTGCTTCAACAATTAGTCACTCTAACTAACAGCGCATGTATTATTTTAAAAATATTAGTATATAGAACGGTGGGCTTTACCTAAGTTTAAATGACAAGTTGAGTTACTAAAAACACTTGAATGGGGAATTATTTGGAATGATTTTTATAGTCGATATACATCAAAAAGAAATTAATTTTTTTTATTCCATATTTACTGTTTTTTAATGATATTACAACCGTATGAAATACGTATGACATACGTATGCAATTTTGAAAACATCCGATTTTGCTCAAATTTTGACACGTTAAAGAACTTTGAAAGATAGCAAAACAACACAAATTTCAGTTCCCTAGATAGTCGGGGTCATAAGAACTGTTAGGTCAAAGTTTGGAAAAAAGCTATTTTTGCGAGAACTGCCGAATTCAATGTCGAATATCTCTGAATCAGGCCAACTATTCTCACTGTGTGATATTTCATTTTGAAGCGTATAAAAGTGTTAACAATATGAATTATAATTTAAGTATTTTGAGTAAGACCTAGATTTGGGGCACTATTTTCAAAGTTGTAATATTTTGCTAAAGCCTTTTTCACTTAATTTGGTCGCAAATAAAGATCTTAATGTCTAGAACAGGGGTGCCCAAATTGCGGCCAGTTTTACTTTTTTGTGCGGCCATTGAATAAATTATGTTTGTATGTGTTACTTTACATTTATTTTGAAAAAATAAAATCGTTTTTAAATTTCCGAAAATCAATGTTTCTCGCTGTCCCCTACAAATAAATTTCATTTAAGGGGAGGGTAACGTTAATTCGTATAAAAACAGGCACATTTTAGAGAATTTTTTTCGACAACACAGTTAAAATCTATTTATTAAAACCAATGGTAGATCAAAGTTTAACATTTGAAGAATAATTTGAAATATTTTCAGGTAGAAATATTGAAAACTACGGCAATGGCAAAATTTTTTTGGAAGCGTCTCAGAAAAAAGTAGAATTGCGTTGTCCACGATAAGTCGGTGCTGGATGATCTCAAATCAAAAAAAAAATAAATTTTTCGTTAGATAATCGATTGCCCCAGGTAACGCTGGAGGGTTTTTTTGAAATTTCAATTTTTCAATTTTTGGGAACACTTTGAAGTGAAAAACGCGATTTTTGCAAAAAAAAATCGGATAATTTGTTATTATAAAATAATAAATATTGACAAATTTGAAAAAAACTCTCCAGCGTTACCTCGTAAATTATGTACAGAAATAGTGTTCAATATTTCAAAAGAATCGATGCAGTAGTTCTGAAGATACGGTGGACACCGACTTTGAAAACGCGAGTTGTTGGAAAAACGCTTTAAAGTTTTAAACGCGCACTGAGTCGTGTATGAGGCACGGTTGCTTAAACTGCTGTATCATCGTTGTTTTTGCTCCGATCCGTCTCAAATTTTCACACAATATTCTTGAAGTGCTTTTCATTTAGATAAAAAAAAAGTGAAAATAAAACACGTTAAATACGTTACCCTGCCCTTAAGAAACAATAAAAAAAATCGATTTTCAATTTCAATATGAAATTTTACAATAAAATACATGAAAAATGGAACAAAAAAAAAATGAAATGTAAAAAATAAGATACAGATATTAGAATACAATTGAAGTTAAACTCAAAACAAAACCACTAGTTGATTTCTTTAAAAAAAAAAAAATCGAAAATTTTTTTATTATTATTAATTTATTTTTATTATTTATTTTTTATTATTATTATTAATTTATTTTTATTATTTATTTTTTATTATTATTATTAATTTATTTATTTATAATTAATTATGAAAAAAATAATCAAATGCGCAGCACTGGCTACAGAGGCCTTAGGCTGTCTCACTCATACAAAATGTATGGGATACCCGGATATGTTGGGTGTATGTTGATATATAATTTTTTGGCTGTAGACACAAAGTTTAACAGTTCAAACAATATAATCAACAACTTGCCCCAATGTTACTGGCATACCATTTTGAAGCTTACGGATCGAGCTTTAATCTGAAGTTCACTAAAAAAATATCAAGAAATGGGTTTTTCAAAAAAAAGTCACAAATACATTTCAATTTACAAAATTTTCGCAATTTTATTAAAAAAAAATATAAATAATTTTTTCTCCACGATTAAACTTGCGGCATTAAACGCAGAATAAATCAAAGTTTTTTTATTAAAAAAAAAAATTAAGAAATGGGTTTTTAAAAAAAAATTCAAAAATTCATTTCAATTTACAAAATTTAACCCTTAAATGCATTTTGTAGCCAAACGGCAACATACCATTCAAACCGCCTCGAAGTCTTCGGTATGTAATCAATCCGTGGTGCTGTAAGGTTTTCACGTTAACGGACATGTATTCTATCGAGTGGCGACACTTTTTTTTTATCGCGAAGTTAAAATATGAGTTATACTTTGACAAAGAGAAAATTCGCGGAAGTTCGTTGGATGTCAGAATTACAGTTTTTTTTTTGATATGTAAAAAGTGATTTTCTAAGCTAAGTACATACATTATATACAGTGAGCGTCAAAAGAAAGTAAACACCTTAATTACTCATACTAAAAGTCGTATTAAAATTAAGTTAATAACACAAAATCAAAAATAAATATAAGAAATTCAAGAATTATTTAATAATAACTGATTTCGATATAAACATTTAACAAAACTAATTATGAAAAAAAATAAATTCGATTTAATTCGAAAAAGACCAAATTTTACGCGTCAAAAAAAAGTAAACAGCAAACAAAAGTTCACTATAAAAAGTAAACTTTTTAAATATTTTAACATGTAGTTTGTTTTCCTTTGACCTTAAGCACCTCGTTTGGTCCCCAACGCATCGACTCGATAAATTTTTTTGTTACATCTGGGCAGATTTCGTTCCATTCTTCCCTTAGAACCTTTTTTAAGTCTGCCTTGCTTGAAAAAGCCGTTTGTCTGATTTTTCTGTCAATGGTGTTCCCACAGGTGCTCGATTGGGTTAACATCTGGGGACTGCGGCGGATGATCAAGTGTCTTAGGAGTCTTGTACAGTAGCCACACCTTTACAATTTTCGATGCATGCTTTGGATCGCTGTCCTGTTGGAAGATCCAGTTCCAAATCAAGCCTAATTTCTCGACGCTAGGGTCAACATTGTCCTTCAAAATAGCTAAGTAATCCATTTAGTTCACAGTACAGTCAATAACAACAAGATTACCAACACCTGCTGCCACCATACAGCCCAAAACCATAATTGAGCCTCTACCGTGTTTGACAGTGTTGGTAACACACTTTTCTATGAAGGCTTCATTCTAAGCACGCCATATTTTTGGGGACCTTTTCGATCCAAAAATTTCGAATTTGCTCTCATCTGTATAAAGTTTGTTTTCCCAAAAAGGTAGAGCCTAATTTTTGTACTTTTTAGCAACATCCACAAGCTTACTCTGATTTACCTTGGATATGTATGGCTTCTTGCGTGGTATCCTTCCATGTAAGCCAATTTTGTGAATCGGTCTCCTGACTGTAATCGCACTTACTGGATTGCCTGATGTGTGCGTTATGTTCTCTAATAATTTAACTGCATTTGAGGCTGGATATACCTTTACTTCTCTTACTACAGCTCTAACTTCAGTACCACTAAGCCGCTTTGGGCGTCCAGATCTCGATAAATCTTCAACCTGTTGCTGTTTGGCGTATTTATCAACTATTTTTTGTATTGTTCCGTGGTTCCTTCCCACGATTTCACAATTTTCACGCAAGGATTTCACTTTTTCTTTTAAATCTAATATAATTTTCCGAGTATCAGTCGATGTTTGCTTTCCCATAGTGATATTATCATCCTTTATACCATTTTAGTTATTATTAATAAGTGCAAATCAACTTAAAATTATTTTTAGTGACGGAAAACATTTTATCAGTACAAATTCTTCACAAAAACTTTAGTTTCTTCTCCGAAATATAAAAAATCTAAGTAAGTATTACAACTGTTTACTTTTTTCTGACGCGTAAAGTCTGATGCATTTTCAGATTCGAGAGATTTGAGCAATGTTGTCACTTTTTTTGATTTCATGTTTAGTAAACTCTGTAATATTACTTTTTATCGTAAGTCAATAATAACTTTGTAATAAGATAATTTAAGGATAAAGAATTGGTGTTTACTTTCTTTTGACGCTCACTGTAGTTTCTTTTTGTAAAAGCTCTTCTATTGTTCAATACAGATACTAGTTTTGAGAAATTTTCTTAAGCCCTTTATATTAATACATACTAAAAGGCATAGTGTTGCATATCCTCAATAGGTTGTTTTTTTAAATAAAAAGATATTAAATATTAAAAAAAAAAACTTTTTTTTATTTTTTCCTGCATTAACATGATCACGACTACCAAATATATTTTTTTCACCAAAAAAAAACAAATCGTGCATTTAAGGGTTAAGCTCTTTTTTTTCTTAAAAATTAAAAAGAAGATATAAATAATTTTTTCCCCATGAAAAATTTTACGGCATTAAACGCAGAATAAATCAAGGTCTTATTTAAAAATAAAAAAAAATTAAAATATGGTTTTTTTAAAAAAAATGCAAAAATAATTTTAAATCCGCAAAACATTTGCGAATTTTTTTTTTTTTCAAAAACTGTATTTTTTTTAAAAAAGTACAAAAAAAAACCTAAAATCGTGATATTGAATTGATAAAGTTTGCTGTAAGCTATGAATTTTCGAAAAAAAACACTTATTCTGAAAAAGTACAAAAATCGTGAATTTCATACCCGCGTATCTCAACAACAAATAATACTAGGGAAAATTCCCGAACGCAGTTCTATTGCTGGACATCGATATTACAATAATGCCAAATCGGAGCCACAAAATTTTTCGCTGGCGTTTTCGTGTGTTTTACCCATATATAGTTGTTACAAATTGTCGGTAGCACAAATTGAGGGTTGGGTAGTACAGAAGTACGCGTGGCTGAAGGGTAGTAAAAATGTACTATTGTAGTATAAAAGACAGCACTGATCACAAGCGTATTTGAAGCGCTTTTATCTCCCGTTGAGTATTTTGATCATAAACTTCTCTCATACATGTGGTACCTACTACTGTTACACTTTTCTTAAACAAATTCAAAAATATGTTTCTAAAACATATCACAAAAAAATTTAACAAAACAAAAGTTTTTGAAATTTTTTATTACATTAAAATTTTTAAATATTTATATCTTCTAATTTTAAGATAATAAGGAACGATTACGTTCATCGCAAGGTAATCGAATTCTTGTTTATTAGATTAAGATATATAATTATTTTTTTTTTTACTTCTATTAATCTATTTTCTTTCTTTTTTTTTTTCTTTTTGCTTCTTTTACGAAGATTTCATATTAAGATTACATTGAATATTTTGCATGCGGCTTTTTAGCATAGAAGATGACATTATGCATGCATGGTATTTTACATATTTGAGACACATTTTCAAGAAATTACTTGCAATAATTTATTTTAAGTAAATAGCCAATTTTTATGTTTTGTTGTTTTTTAATATTTTAAATAAATTGAAAACTCTGTGTTAAATAAGTATGCATAAAAATACGTAAAAATTAATGGCCATAAACTTGCAATAAAATTCTGAGCACGTATGTCCGGCGTTACCTCAATTTAGAAAAAAAAATTGGTTATTGTTTTTAGTTTATCAAAATAATAACTCTCCAGTTCGCGTATAAGCAAAAAAAATCAATGCAACACAAATTTTTTTCTTTTATAATTTATTTAAGGAGCATGAAGCTTTCATTTATGGTCGCTAAGCACAAAAACAAATTGATGATAAGTTAATTGGCCCTGTTATCAAGCATAAAAAGAAGAAACATTGGAAAACTTTTACTTTGTAAAATTTTTTCTACAAAATTGAGATGTAAAAACAAACAATAGTTTGTGTCGTAAAATATTCGAGTAACTTATTATATATTTAATAAAAAATATTTTAATAGCATCATCTTCTCCTCTTTCATTATATGTACGTACATACATATGTATATAGGTTTTACACGATATAAGACAGTTAAATCGCACAATTTTTGGCGTAACAAAATTTGTTTTTAACTACAAAATGAAATATGTATGTACATACGTTTTACTTCAATTTTATGTTTCAATTATTGTTAAATGTATATGACGATTTTCGGAAAAAAAGTTTTACCTGGGAGCGCTCAAAAATTCTGAGGCCAAAATCAATATGTACTCTGATGTTTCCAGAAATAGCACCTCAGGATATACATAACATTTCTACCTCGGTAAATACTGATATTCAAGAACATACTTAGGTCACATAAGAAATTCTTCAAGTTCACGTAATCTACGTTTGTCTAAGATAAATTAATGGTTACCAGAAAGGTACCGAGTTATTAAAAATCACCGTTTATAACCTCTGATGTGGAATATCTTGAAATCGGTTGAACTGATGGGATTAATGAATGTCCTTATGGAAAATTTTCGCCATCGCTATATGCATATAACTCTTCTACATATCGCACACATTTAGCTAAAGAGGCACAACTCAAAATTTTGGAATTTTCAGAAAACGCAAAAAACTGTTTTGAGCTTTGAGCTATTTTTCATAAATAAAGTGTGGATTATTTAGACGAAGGTACTAACAGAATATGGTTGGAAGCCACGTCGCGATCACAACAGCTTGAACTCTCCGACACTAAAAATAGGACACTTTTGCATATTGTAACCTAATTTCTATTGCAACATGATGAGAGACATAATTGTTTTTTGACACCAAAGTACAGCAAAAAATGAACTGATCTGTTTTGTGCTGATAGATATGTGTATGATGACCAGTTTTAACAAGTAAACTCGAAAATGGCAAATTTTGAGTTGTGCCTCTTTAACTAAATGTGTGCAATATACTCGTATTAGCAATATTTTGCAATTCGAATGAGTTAGAATTTAAAAGAAAGTCTGATGTGAGTTGTGGAAGTTGTAAAAAATTATAAAACAAACTTATACTCGTAACATTTTGATAAAACCTTGAGATCAGAGGAGGCAGGTTCGAAATGCGTTTTTATGTGGTTTCAGATTCTAAGGTACTCTGGCGGTAAAATGCAAAAAAGGTATGTCTTAAGGCAGTTGTATAACATCCCTGCAGTTAGGTTTGGAGCCAGTATCATCAAGCAACTAGCTCTATAACAGTTCAAAAGGAACCAGTGTAGCTTTGCTTCTAATATAAAATTGATGAAAAAACATTAAGTTAGACATCATCACACTTCACAAAGTCATCCTATAACTGGAGTAAATATAATGCATACAAGGAAACTAACTCTATGTTGGTAAAAAAGTTATGCATACGGGGACATTGGTATCATTCATTAAAGGGGGTGTGCGGAGCAATTTGTTCTAGGTCTTTTTGGAACTGGTTCAGGACAAAAATCGGGTTTTTTGGTTCAAAAATCTCTGAAAAGCGCAAATCTTGCCAGAAATTAAAAAATTTTAAAAAAAATGCAAAGTCATAACAAATTTTTGGAGCCCGAAATTAAAAAAAAAATCTATTTGAGTTAAGCGTGAAAATAGAAAAAAAATTAACATAAAATAACAAAAAAAAAACTAAGTCTTTTTTTCAAAAATCAGGCTCTGACGATTTGTTGGCATTTCTTTAAAAAAAAAAAAAAAATTTAACACTTCCGGCAAGATTTGCGCTCTTTACCGATTTTTGAGCCGGTTAACTGCAGGGATTAGACAGCGCTGTTATTCTCCATAAGTAAATTTAACACAAAAAAAAAAAAAAAATCGGACCTACCATGTCTGATGTCATAAGTTTTGCCTGAATTTTGTGTGCCTATCTCATTGTCAGATAGTTTAAATGTGGCCATTGCATTTAAATATTCTTTGTCTTATACAAACCTGATGTACCGAACACAGTTATCTCAAAAAAAAAAAAAAAAAATAAGATACACAAATATAGCAGTATTATATATACGTTGATATCTGACCATTATATAGGTAAAAGTAATAATAATAACTTTAAACATTTAGTTTCGGCGAGTACGTTTTCTTGCAGATCCCGAGAATGCAGTTGAATTCGGTTGACCATTGGGATGCTGTCGACTATATAAATTATCGAGGAACTCGTGCAAAGATGCTTCACTAAAAACAAAAGAAAATATTTTAAATCCTTTATAGACATTAATATATAAGTTGTGTTCCATATTATGGTAGATATACATTTCAATAATTTTGTTTCTTCATATATTGTGGTACTCTAATCAAAGTGCTTTATCTCGCCAATATTTAGTGAAAAATTGATCATTTTACTTCTCAAGTTTCTTTAATCGAAGCGTTCGATATATTTGATTTTGTGTTTGTTACAAAAATAAAATTTTTCACATAAAGTATTATGATTTTAGCCCAGCAGAGCATTCCACCCACACTAAACGTTTATTTTTTTTAATTTTGGCTCGAAAACTAGTAAACTTACAGACAAATTTGTTATTGATTTATTATAAGTTCTACGATTTCTTTAAATAAATTATTTTCTTACTGTATGTTATTTTTTCTTAAAAGCCTATAAGACCTTAAACAAAATTTGAAGAACCATTATTTTTTTAAGTTTACTAGTTTTTGTGTAAAAACTAAGCACAAAATAAATGTTAAATAACTAATTGAGTCCAGTTGCAAAACCGACCAAGCCAAAAAAAATCAAGTTTTGAGATATTCTCATATATGAAAATCTAGAATATGCTTTATCTTTCTATGTTTTTAAATTAAAAAAAAAAATTTCACAGAAATATTACATTTTTTAAATGTGTATGTATATTTTTGATGCTTGCTTTCAAAACTGGTCCAACGTCTTGAAATCAAAACTGGTCAAGTCCATAACATTGATATTAAAACCAGCCAAGTCCATGTCCAATGGATTAAAACCTGCCAAGTCCAAAATCGTTTTCTCGAAACTCAAAAAGTTCGACCTGACGTGTTTTGATTCGTGCTCGGTGGCGCGTTGTACTGAGCTAAGTTAAAATTTTTTAAGCGTCAAAAAATGTTTCCTTAACAAAAACAGACATATCGAGCCCTTTGATTAAAGGAACTTTGGAAAAAACAAAAAATCTACTGGTAAAAAAAATTAAACAAGGAATTTTTTTAAAAAAGCTCATGGAACATGATTGTTGTCTTGAATTTTATCGAACTCCCGCAGCAAAATATGTTATCTTCTAAAGTATGGAGAAGATGATATAATGCGTATGGTTGTGTAAAGCTGATTATCAACTACTTTTGAGTGAAAGCTATTGAGGCATAGAGGCAGTGACAGTACCACTTACACAGCCTCTGGCGAAAATGATTTGCAAGGTTCGGAAAAGACATTTGAAAAATAACTTAACGTCTACGAGAATAATAAAGTATAAATTGTATTAGGGTGTTTTTTCGGAATGAGCTTTTTTTTTCAAATCTAAATGAAAATTTTTTAGTATATAACTGAGGTCTATTAAGCTTTTTCATATAAAAATATAAACAGTAGAATCCGGTTATAGCGACTCCGCACGAAACAAAAATTGGGCTATTGGACGTATTCGCACCTATAAGTTTGGTCCCCATACAAGCTCCTATGGAAAAGACAAATTTATTCGCGTTACAGTTCCATTTAAATTTTGAATGTACACCAAGTTGAATTAATAGATTTAAAGCTAGGCATAATATCAGATTCAGCCAGATAAACGGAGAGTCATCATGTGTTAACCAAAATTGAGTTACAAATTGGATTAATACTGTTTGGCCAAATTTACGAAGAGGATTTTCTGACGACCAAATTTTTAACGCCGATGAAACGGGGTCTTTTTGAAACTCAGAGGGGAAACATCCAAGGGTGGTAAGTTGCCAAAAGAAAGAATAACCGTTCTTTTAGCTGCAAATATGGGTGGCATAATTAAGAAAAAATTTATGTAAATTTATGTATTTAGTAATGGCAAAATCTAAGCGATTCAGATGCTTCCATAGTGTGAAATCTTTGGCTGTGGATTATGAGAGTAACCGTAGATTTTATATGACTTCAATTTTATTTGAAGAGTGCCTTCGAGCCTGAGATCGCGATTTAATAAGAGAAAATAAAATGATTTTTATTGATAGATAACTGCCCTGCTCATCTACGAATTGTTGACTTAAAGTGTATTTCTGGTATTTCTTCCACCTAATACAACTTCAGTCTTACAGCCGCTTGATCAGGGAATTATCCGATCACTTGAGGCGAATTTCCGCAAAAACATTGTACTAAAAATTATTAGTAAAAAAGTCGATCATAATACCTCAATAAATATAACGATACTAGATGCAATATTAATGATGTACGATGTTTGGAATAAGGTCTCTCAGACCACGATTGACAATTATTTTAAGCATTCTGGCTTGTATAAAATTGTATCAATTAACGCAGCTGATGAGACACAACCTGAAGAATTTTTTGACATCAAAGATGATGTACCACTAGCGCGGTAGATAACAATCTGCAAAGAAGAATTGCCAATGTCAGCTGATAATTGGAATCACTAAATTGATATCAATGTCAATTTAATCACGCATTGCAGACCAATATAAAAGTGATGATGGTGATGATGAAGAATTATTTGATAAATCTAATATTCCGAGTACATCCGATGCTGTAAGTGCTGCAAATTGACTGAGCTAATTTGTTTATACAACTAATGAAGATGATAATGTAAGGATTGCTATGTACTTTCTCCTTAATGCAGTGTCAAAAACAAACAAAAATTACTGATTTTTTGAATGCAAATTAGAGTAAAGTTATTTTTTGTAAACTTAAAAAATTAGTCTTTATGTACTTAAGTAATATATGTGTAATATTATAAATATGTATGAGTACATTTCTGTACTCTTTTCAAACTTAAAAAAAAACTAACATTCTACTAAATACGATTTTTTTAATAACTACTTTTCAATACAACTTTATTGTTCTGCTGGATTAAATCTATATGTGTAGTAATCTGCATATGAGTGAATATACAAAAGTTGGGTAACTTTTAGAGATATTTTGTTTAGTATAACTAGTTTTAAAATCAAATTTCTACAAATTCGGGTATTTGAGATAACTAATGCAATGAATATATTGCTCGTGACCGGGCCAGTCAATTTTTTAAGTAGATTCTGAGATATCTTGATTTTTCTGAATTTGAATGACGGGGGTAACATAGTACTGATAAAATACACAACTTTATAAGATATGAATGAAATTTATTAAAGTTTAGAACCAATACTACTTTAACATAAGATTATATTAACTATATATAATTATATATATGGGTAGTTCTTTGTCAAAAAGGCCACCCCCTCTGCCCATTTCAGTTTTGAAAAAAAAAAATGTTCAAGCATATGAAAAAATCAGAAATTTTCTCAATTTCTTGATGCCGTCTGGTCTTTTTCGAAAAAATAGCTTTCTAACCTCAAAAAAAGTGTTTGAAAAGAAAGTGCTACTAAAAAATATATATACATAAATAGGCAATCTCTAAACGGTTGCACCACTTTTTCTCAGCCATAGCACAACGTAATCGCTCAATTTTTTTTTTGTTGGAAAGGTTGTAAGGAGAAGGGGGGACATGTATACTTTGTTTTTCAATAGTAGGCGGTGCCACGCCCCTAAAAAAGAAAAACGTTTCCTTGGCTAAACTAATGGACCGATTATGATAAAATTTTGTTTGAAGATAGATTGAATCCTAAGAAAGATTATTAGAAACTCTGATTTCTAAAAAGGGGCGTGGCATCGCCTCAAATGTGAAAAAACGCTATCACGGCTGTGCCACTGCACCGATTTTGATGAAATTTGGTATGTAGATAGATTGGATCTTAAGTTAAAATATTTTTTTTTAGTGGGCGGTGCCACGCCTCTGACAGAAAAATACGTCGTTACTACTAAACTAACAGACCGATTTTGATGAAATTTTGTTTGAAGATAGATTGAATTCAAAGAAAGATTATAAGAAACTCTAATTTCTAAAAGGGGGCGTGGCATCGCCTCAAATGGGAAAAAACGGTATCACGGCTGTGCCTCTACACCGATTTTGATGCAATTCGGTATGTAGATAGACTAAATCTTGAGTAAAAATTTTTTTTTAGTGGGTGGTGCCACGCCTCTTACAGGAAAAGGCGTCGTTTCTACTAAACTAACGGACCGATTTTGATGAAATTTTGTTAGAATATAGTCTGAACCCTAAAAAAGAAAAGGCGGACACCGACGGTTCCAACAAAATCGTCCGCCTACGGGAGATGTCCGCTTGCGGGAGCTGTCGAAGAAGTACATTTCAATAATACAATTCAAATAAAAAAAAAAATTACATTACGTATCTCGTATGTTAAGAAGCACAGCCTAGGCCACAAAACTTTTATTTAGGGTGGCCCTCACACAAAAATATTTTTTCAATACTCTAATTTTCTCGAAGTCCGCTGCATCGATTCTTATGTAATTTACAACACATGGCTTTTATGTGAAGAGACACACATTAGAATGTAAAAGTTTTATTTAGGGTGCATACTTAGGGTGGCCCTCATACAAAAATATTTTTAAATATCATTTTCACAAAGACTGGTAAGTCGATTCACACCGAATTTACACCACGTAGCTCTTATGTTAAGAGGCATAGTTCAGGATACAAAACTTTTATTTAGGGTGGCCCTCAGACAAAAATATTTTTTTAAATATCATTTTCTCGAAAACCGCTTAATCGATTCTCTTGGAACTTACACCACATGGCTTTTATATTAAGAGGCACAGATAAGCTTAAGAAAATTTTATTAAGGGTGCATAGTTAGGATGACCCTCATACAAAAATATTTTTAAGTATTATTTTCAAGAAGACAGGTTAGTCGATTCACTCCGAACTTGCACCACGTAGCTCTTATGTTAATAGGCATAGCTTAGGCTACAAAACTTTTCACACAAAAATTTTTTTAAATATCATTTTCTCGAAGACCGCTTAATTGATTCTCATGGAATTTACACCACGTGGTTTTTATATTAAGAGCCACTGCTTTGGTTGTAAAAATTTTAATTTAGGTGCACACTAAGGGTGGTCCTAATACAAAAGTATTTTTAAATAGAATTTTCACGCAGACTGCACATCGAATATACACCACGGTTGAGGTGCAGCGATGCGCATAGGGTAATGCTAGTTTTATAAAAATTGTAAAACATTTTTTGTCCTATCACGAAAATGTCATTAACTTTCTCCCAATATTTACTGAGAAATCGCAATTTAAAAAAACACCCACATAAAAATTCACTTGTTCATAACTTTTTAAAAAATCCAAATTTTGCAAAAAAAAATTATAAGGCGTTGATATTGATCAATAAATCTTCAAAGTTATGCAAAAAAAGTTTAAGTATAATAAGTTGGTTTTTTCTGTGCCCACTTGAGAAAACTTTACTCTCAACACCACACAAAGAAATAGATTTTAAAGAATAACAATCGACAACCTGAATGACAGAATAGAATGTCTTTTTTGTCCGCCAGCAGAGATGAATTGTATGAAATGTGTATAAATGTAGTGTCCGCGTCCGGCCAAGGGAGCGTCCGCCCACCGGAATGTATTTTGTTCTAAAAACATAACGAAAAACTTGGGACCAAGAAATTCGTCCGGCTACGAGAGATGTCCGCCTGCGGGAGCTGTCCGCGACGGGAGCTTTCACTGTATACATGTTCCCCCTTCTCCTTACAACCTTTCCAACAAAAAAAAAAATTGAGCGATTACGTTGTGCTATGGCTGAGAAAAAGTGGTGCAACCGTTTAGAGATTGCCAATTTATGTATATTTTTTAGAAGCACTTTCTTTTCAAACACGTTTTTTGAGGTTAGAAAGCTATTTTTTCGAAAAAGACCAGACGGCATCAAGAAATTGAGAAAATTTCTGATTTTTTCATATGCTTGAACATTTTTTTTTGTCAAAACTGAAATGGGCAGAGGGGGTGGCCTTTTTGACAAAGAACTACCCATATATATAATTTATTTATATATATTTATTATAATATATTTTTCTCAACAAAAAATAAAGATAATGTTTCAAAATACTTTTACACTACAGTTATTGTACTTTTTAAAAACATAACAGTTATTGTACTTTTTAAAAACATAAATTTTAACGACTTTGTTGTTGTGAATAGCCGCTAACGTCTGGTATTATGGATAGATTGCTATCCAATTTAGAGCGGTCATAAATATCTCTCACGCAAGTAGAAAGGTGTATATCATCATCTTCAGTCTGTGAATACGGTTGAAGTATTTTGATGGGTATTTTTGGATTACATTTCTTTCAATTACAATTACAAGTAATCATTACTTTTAATTGAATAAAGAAATTGAAGTTTTTTCAATTACATCTATTTCAATTACATGTAATTTAAAATTACAATTACATGCAAATCTAATCACTTTTGTAATTGGATTAGTAATCTATGAAAACATAATCCTTTAGAGAGTTGTTATTCATTACTTTTGCCAAGTAAGTTGCAACGAAAATGTAACTAAGGGGCCGTTCAAGTATTACGTAACGCAATTTTCGAAGATTTTTGACCCCCCCTCCCCCCTATGTAACGCGCCGTAACGTTTTCCTCTACCCCCCCCCCCCCCCCCCCCCCCCCCCCTTAAACGTTACGTAACACCCAAGTGACCATATTTACCTAAAAGTCACAATTATGTTGCGAAAAGTACCGGAAATACATGCGTATGTTGTTTATTTTCTTTATTATACCCTCATTTTGTTTGTAACGCATAGAAGAGGGCGGTGGTAGGTATGAAAAAGTATATAGATATATTCTTGATCAGCGTCACCACCTGAGTTGATTTAGCTATGTCCGTCTGTCTGTCTGTTCAAATCAGGTTTACGGAAAAACCAAGAAAGCTAATTGAATGAAATTAGCACACTCAGGTCAGACCTTCTTGCAGGCATCTTGCTATTCAAAACGGACGTAATCGGTTCATGGACACGTCTACCGCCCATACTCTATGTATATTTGCCCAATCCCATTTTGAAAAAAATGCAGCGATTTTGATGAAACTTGGTGATTAGGTGTACATTTGAACTAAATTAAGATTAGGGTAGGTTTCAAGTTTCCAAAGATTCGCGTGGCACGGTCCTAAATTTAAACCTCTATACCACCATATCTCGTAAGCCGTGCAAGATATTGTGATGAAATTTCTTTATTTTTTCGACTTTTTCATTGATTTTAAATTGTTTAGACTTTTTCAACCTCTCTCAACATTAACATTTTGTATGTATTTACGACTTTTTCAACCTCTTAAACATTTCACACTTTTTTCAAATTATTTAACCTCTTCAACGTCTTTTTTTACTGAAATATATGTACCTACTTTGAGTGCAGTGTAGGGTATGTGAGTTTCGGCCTGACTGAAGATAGCACCTTAACTTGTTCATATTGTTATTTAATAAAAATCACACATAATGTAATAAACATTTGCTTAAGCTTAAAATATGTTAAAATGGCGAAAAATGAGACGAACATATTTTATTAAAATGATAAAAGTTGATATGATCTAGAACAGCTACAGCAATAAATGAGAAAAATAGGAAATCTTTCCACGCTTACATCTCTGGTTTTGGTTAACCAATCTCGAAGATGATAGTTTTAGGACATTCTGCTTGATAAGTGCTTTAATTTAACATATCATTTATTGCTGTAAATTATCTAGATCCCATCAACTTTTATCATTATAATAAAATTTTTTGGCTGTAGCTATTCAATAAGCATACACATAAAGAAAGCGTTTCATTATACACACCTCATTTCAAATCACCACCCCCTAAAGTAGTTTCACTTCTAAAACAATGTTACGTAACGCGTTGTTCGAACCCCCCCCCCCCTCCCCTGTAACGCATCGTAACGTTTCACAAGACCCCCCCTCGCCCCCTAATTGCGTTACGTAATACTTGAACGGCCCCTAACCACACATTTTTCTGCAATTACATTTATTAAAATATAAAATTCACAAAAAATATTTATGCTATAGCATATGATTTATATGGAAATGTAAAAAAAGAAGTTTTAAGTGAGTTGAGTCAATGACGTACTCAAGCTATCGATAAAAAGTTTTGGTTTGTGTGCTGATCTTATAAAGTAGAGGTGTATACAAACAAAAATGTGTTGTTTGTGTTTAGTATTAATTAATTATATCTCGTAATTTATTACGTGAAAAATTGGAAATCACAAGTAAAAATAATCCATTACAAATTTCGTTCAATTACTTTGCTGTTCAATTCCATATTTTGTATTGCTGTAATTTCCGTCGAAAATATTTCAATTACAATTACAAGTAATTGTAATTGCGTAACTTTCAATTATTATAACATGTAATTGCAATTGAAACATTCCAACTACATTGAAACTACAAGTAATTGTAATCGCATGTGTAATTAATTACCAAATTTAATTGATAACGCACAAGACTGGTACTATGTTTAGCCGACATATCTGACTAATAATGAATAGATCCTAGCTTGTAATGATCACATCCGTCAGGGTAGCAGAAACAGCTTTGTGACTTTATTGCAAGATTGTTGGGAAGGTAAGTTGATCCAGTGACCTGATGAGCCAATAGTGTCCCCTTAAAGGCGACCATTTAGCCGAGTTATCGTTAATCAAGGTGTCATTTCTTTAACATTTTTCCTTTGCACTTTTTCCTTTTTTTAAAGCATGCAATCGTTGTTTCTCTTTATATCTATATATCTGAATTTTTCTGGATCTCTACTACGATAGAACGTTAATAACGTGATTTTAATGCTGCGTTTCTATGCTTTTTTGAGCACAATTTCATATGTTCTTAGTCGTCTTTCCTTTTTTCTCTAACGGGAAAGTTTTTCATTTCAAGTTTTGTCGTTGATTTGGAAATAATATGTAACAGAGAAAATCATGGCAGAGAAAAAATAAATTTTTTTAACTTTCAAAGTGCATTTTTTGTTAATTATTAAAAACTAGCATTACCCCGTGCGCATCGCTTCACCTCAACCGTGGTGTATTTTCGATATGCAGTCTGCGTGAAAATTCTATTTAAAAAATACTTTTGTATGAGGACCACCCTTAGTATGCACCCAACACAAAATTAATTTATTTTTAAAGCCTATACTAACTGACATCTATACACCAAATTTTATGAAGATTACTCTCTTAGCACACTATCTATAACAATAAACAGTTTTTGCTTATATGGGAGGTGCCACGCCCACAGGTACTATTGTACCAAATTTTTGTAATAAAAGACCTTACAGCAACTATATCTACTTCATTAAATTTCATCAGGATTACGTTGTTCGTTCTCTAAATATAACGTTTATAAATATTGTGGGCGGCGCCAAGCCCTTTAACGAGTTTTTTCAATAAAATGGCTGAGCTTGTATTGATGACAGCTTTCAGCGGCATCATCTCCAAGATTTTTATGAAAATCGTTTGTGCCAATTTTGAGATATGTATATGGAATCAAAATTTTTAACAGTTTAAAAGTGCCACGCCCACTTTTTCAATTCCGCGCACTTTTATCTCAACTCAAGATATATTTGATATGTATCCGTTTACCGAATTTCATTGCAATATCTTGAACGACTTACAAGATATAGTGGTATAAATAATAAAATTTAGGGCTGTGCCACGCCCCTGTACGACCCTTTGGAAACTTGAAACCCAGGCTTATCCTAATTTGGTACATATGTGCACCAAATCACCAAGTTTCATCCAAATCGCTGCAACTTTTTTCAAAATTAGCCTGGGTATATTTACATAGAGCATGGACGGTAGGCGTGTCCGTCAACCGATTTCGCCCATTTTCAATAGCAAGATGTCTGCGAGAAGATGTGACCTGTATGTGAAAGTTTCATCCAATTAGCTTTCTTGGTTTTCCCGTAAACATGATTTCAACAGACGGACGGACAGACAGGCAGACGGACATCGCTAAATCGACTCAGGTGGTGACGCTGATCAAGAACCTTTTCCATACCTGCCACGCCCCCTTCGATGTGTTACAAACGGAGAGACAAAGTGAATACACCCTCGGTGTAGGGTATAAAAATTAATAACTAACACTGCCAGACACTTCCCACCGGCGCACAGTGTTATATTTTGAGAAAAAATGGACAAAATCAAATTCCCGTCGATAACAATGCCCAAAAAAAACGAGGTCGGTCTCATTCGAAAGGTGATTTCATGCTTTTTTTAGAAAAATTGTCCCGAATCGAGATCCCAGCTTTGGGCATTTCTCAGAATTGCCCAAAATATGGTCTTTTTCACTTTTAGACAGTTTTTCCCAATTTTAGTACAATTCTGACTCGTATACATATCCGATGATAATTTATTTTGAAAGTCGAGAGTATATATATATATATATATATATCTTTTAAAACTAATTCGTTATAAAAAAAAAATTTTTTTTCGTATTATAACTAAAAAAATGACGAATTAGTTTTAAAAGATATATATATATATATATATATACTCTCGACTTTCAAAATAAATTATCATCGGATATGTATACGAGTCAGAATTGTACTAAAATTGGGAAAAACTGTCTAAAAGTGGAAAAGACCATATTTTGGGCATTTCTGAGAAATGCCCAAAGCTGGGATCTCGATTCGGGACAATTTTTCTAAAAAAAGCATGAAATCACCTTTCGAATGAGACCGACCTCGTTTTTTTTTTGGGCATTGTTATCGACGGGAATTTGATTTTGTCCATTTTTTCTCAAAATATAACACTGTGCGGCGGTAATGTCTACCAGACCCTTTAAAGCTCGCCAAAAAAATAACCAAACTTTTCTTATATTCTGAGTCTTAATTTTTTTATATGATACTCAGGGAAGTATTTTAATGCTTTTTGTAAATTACCGCCGGCGGGAAGTGTCTGGCAGTTTTAGTTATTAATTTTTAACATTATTCTACAAAACATATATAAAAATCAGCACTCAGAATTTAAGAAAAGTAAGAAATGATTTTACGTACCTTTAGCACCTGGTACATGTAAATTGGCCGTCGGCCGAAGCTAACGGGTATGCATACGTTCACAGTACATACTAGTACTAGCCTATCCCACACATTTTGTTACTCAGAAAATAAGTAACGTCTGGGGCTCTGGGCTCTTACTCTATTTGACCAAATACAAATACTAGAAACTGTACCCGCTAATCACAGCATTCATAAATAACATTCGAATTTAGAAAAACTATTGATCAGATATCCCGACCTTTCTTTCAAGAAGGAGACATATTCACCAGTACACCAGAAGTAAAACACGAAATAAAAACAACGACCGACGAACAAATAAATGCGAAATTACATAGATCTCCGCCACAGCACGAAGGCGAAGTTAGACGACAATTAGCGGAGATGAAAACACAAAACGTTATTAGAAAAAAGCAACTCCAAATATTCAAGCCCACTGATAGTAATAACAAAAAAAATGGATAGTTCAGGGAAAAAATTATAGGGTAGTAGTAGATTATCCTTCACCTTATATTGAAACTATATTAGATAAATTAGGACGATCCCAATATTTTTCGACTGTAGATAGATTTCTTTTTAAGAATTGAAAATTTTGTTTTGACATGAATTTCATTCGACCTATTTTTGAAGATTTTTAGTACATCTTGAAAACAAATTCCCATATAGAGTTAAGTAATGATATTGACTATATGATATCTTCGTGAAAAACATTCTTCTTCGAAAAATACAGGTTGTCTCTAAATAACTGTAAGTTTTAAATATATCGGTTTAAGTTTATTTATTGAAAAAAAAAGTTAATAGAAATAAAATTTAAAAGTTAAGTACATACATAAATGGAATATGACTTCGAGAGTTTAATTTTTTCTTGATTTTTTTTCAGAAGTGATGGTCCTGCGTTAGTTTATTGTGTGAGACTTTCATTATTTTTGATTAAGAACATTTTTCCCAAAAATACTTTAAAGCGATCCTCAATACTTAGCTCTATATGGAAATAAGTTTTAAAAATTTAATAATAATTCCCTAAAATATTGGAAATAAAAATTATGTACATAAGAACAAACATTTTTAATTTTTTATGAGAAATGATTTTGTTTTAGACATCTAACCTCTCAAGGCAATTTAAGACCCCTTTGATTTTGAAACCTATCTCCTCTGTTCTTTATTTCCTCACCGAGTATAAGACCTCCACAAAATTCTTCGAACGTGCATGATCAGTAGAAAATGTCTTAAATTTTCTCCAACATTTCTCCCATTCACGAATTTCCTGCTCTTGCCATTTTGAAATGCAGATGGAAAAAACTAGAAGGTGCTGGACTTTATATTTTAAAATTTTTCCATTTTTCACCAATCTATTCAATTAGAACAAAGCCAACAAGTAAATTTCCGCATAAAATGAAACAAAAATGTTATTCAATATTGTCCATCATCGAATCATTTGAATAGAAATGTATTCCATAATATGTAAAGGAGATAGTAAAAAAAACTTACTTCGGGGGAATATCACGTTTATACTTGCTGCTTCCAGTCTGTGCATGCGGATGATGATATTGTTGATGACTGTGGTTGTTACTGTGCGGTTGTTGTTGATATTGCTGATGTGTTTGCTGATTCTGTTGCTGTTGTTGCTGCTGCTGTTGTGCGCCACGAACAATACGATATTGTACCATATGAGAATTCGGTTCCAAATGCGAGAGAGCTCCTTTTTGGCAATTGGCCCATTCCGTTATATCATAGACTTTACCTTCCATAAGAGCAAGATATTTCCATCGTAGACCTAACATAGTCGTTTCAGCCCAAATATCACCCTGAGACGGAAAACAAAACAAACTTTAGTTATACACAAATTCGTATTGTACAATTCACATGGAGAAAACTAGAGTTCATGTAAATGTTACAAATATTTGCTAAAGTCCTAGGAAAATATACTATTACATAATACCTTACATTTGCATATTATTACGACTAAATTTGAAATTTTCATAAGTTGTTATTTTTACAATGTTCAGATTTAAAAATAAAAATAGTTCGTTTTACGAAGCGTGAAAAAATTTATTTTAATTTTACATGAAAAAACAAGAATCTTTGTTTGATTTAAAATATTTACTATGAGGAATTTTATTTCATTTCAATAATCATTTCTCCCTTTAATTCTTAAAAAGGTTTATGCTGAAATCGTCTGTATTTTGCGTTTTCTCCAGGGAAACACCATCTTTGCTGTTGCCCCACCTTGGCAAGAAAAAGATTTAAATACTTCGGGCAGCCATTTTCGTTTATCCTTGAAGGAAATATCAAAAGCCCACCTAAGTGAAATTAAGAGGTTCGCTTAAACAAAAAAATAACCTTCATATTGGGCAGGCACCAGAATGAAAGGACCAGAATTTACTAATAAGACTGACACCCAAAGCTAACCTAAGTATCAGAGGACTGCATAAGTGCGCTTATTTTTATCTGCAATCCACTCGTTATTAAACGAGTGTAAGTGTGATTTATTCTTACGAACAACCCAGCGGCAAATCGATGAAGTACTCTGATATTTCATGTATGAAAAGCTATACGCTTTGTGTTGTATGTTTCACAAATGAAATTGTTACTATGATATTTTGTTTATTCGCTTGCTGGCTGCTGGTTGTATATGGAGCTGTAGGCAGTCTGCTTGCTGGCTTCCTGCATTGTATATGGAGCTGTAGACAGTCTGCTAGCTGGCTGCTTGCTTTGTATATGGAGATGTAAGGGGTATTGCCTGTTGGCTGCATGCTTTGTATGTGGAGATTTAGGCAACCCGCTAAACTATACAGGCACTTAGTAAGTGATGTTTTAAGGTAATCTGCTTTTCGTTTGTTACAGAGATGTAGGTAAGCTGCCTACAAAGCGGCCATCCCTTTGTAAAAAGTATTTACAGTTGTGGCTGGAGTTGTGAGCATTACTGCCTACAATGAGTATAACTATTCATCGATGTTGTTTATAACATATTTACCGCTGGGAAAGAAGGGAGTGAGAATCACATTCTCTCCAATACGAATGTCAAGCTACGACCCTCGCAAGTGGGAGTGAGTACGAAATTTGCGAGCGTCTACTAAGATGCACGAACGACCCACATTATGCAAGAAACACTCCCTAGATGTACGAAACATTTGTAAACTTCTGTGTATACTTACATTATTATTTCTTGCACGCTTACTTGCCACTTTTTGTTTTGCATACTAAACGAAAAAAAATCCCTGAAAATAGCCTGCTTGGTTCTTTGTCAACAAAAATTGCAAAAAAAACCCTAGCAAACACTCGTGCTTGTACAGCTTATTTGAAACGAATCAAATCGTACGAGTGTTTGAAAACAGTGAGAGGGAGTGTGATTCCTACTTCAGACGTGTAAGGACAGATCGCTTCCTCGTGGTGCTAACTAACTAAATTCCATCTGTACCGATCTCCTGGCAAACGAAAAGTACAAGTTATTACAAAACTATACAGACCACACATCAACAACAAACCCATAACAGCACTTATAGTATACGAGCTTCAGTTTAATATAGAAGGAATAAGAAAGTACAAAGCAACCATCTGTATATAATTCTAAGAGAGAACGCTATCGACATAGCAGTCATACACAACACACACGTGGCGTCCGAAAATGACTTTCGAAAAAGGGTAGGAATAGAAGAGTACACTGCAATTGCAGTCACAAAAACCACTCGGCCAGATTCGCGACCTATGTCAGAACACGTCATCAATAACAACCAGATAATCAGAGCTTTGCAGATTATATTTTTACCATTACTGCTGAACTGGCGGGTATACACATTGCACGTGTACAAACTGCCCAAATATAGCAACATCCTGCATTTCCTCTTTTTAACCACCCAGCGGCTTACACCGACTACTTCAATAGTCCCCATTCTTTATGGAGATACGCAACAAAAGATAAAAATGGTGTTGACCTAAAAAAAACAATCTGAACTCAGCAATTTACACCTTGTTTTCGACGCCAAGGATGTAGGATCTTTTGACTCCCAACAAAGGCAACTAAACCAAAAATGTACACAACTTTTTAAGAAAAATTTTCTTCAGATTATTTATGTATTTTTTCTTACACAATAAAGAAAAGTTCATATAACCGAAGAAACGTTCCATAAAACTAGATTTGTCATAAGAATTGTGTCTTATAACTTTAAGTATGCGATTCATAAAGTTACTGAGTACAATCCTCCTTAGGTTATAAGAAAGTTTTCCTAGAATATAAGAAATAACGTTTTTGAGAAATTTCTGGTTCAAGCATAAGAAAAGTTGCTTATGGTCTGCGATTTTTTTCTTAAACTTTAAGAAATGTTTATGTTTCAGCATACGTTTAAAAACATTTGCTTATAATCTAAGAAATTTTTCTTATATGATAAAAATATATATTTCTCTGCCCTTTCGACAAAAGTGTTCTTTTCATATAAGAAACGTTTCATGGATCTTAAGAAAACTTTCTTATCAAACCCAGCCCTTGACATTCTCTTTGTGTGTAAGTTTGAATGTAAAACAATTAATGAATGTAAAAATATAGCAGAAATTTTGAAAATGTGGCCCGAATATGGAAAACCATCTGGATACATACTTGTAAGCAGAGGCGTCAATTGGGTAGGGCTAGGGGGCCAATGCCCCCTCAAAGATCTGATATTACTGTACATTACATCGATTCAATTCAAAATATCATCGATTCAGTATGTTATTTAAGGGGACATGACACCTTCAAATTTTTACGAAATCAAAAATTTTTTTTTGACTGTTTCTTGTTTTAAAAAATATTGAAAAATAAGTTTTTAATAAAATAAACCTCAAACTCGGCTTTTAAAATATATAGCGAGCATTTTAGTAACATCGTGTCAAAATTTTAGCACGTGAAAAGCTATAGTTTAAAAACTTTAAACGTGTTTTTCTCGAAACCACGTTTTTCGAGTTGGCGGGCATGATAAAAAAAACTACTGGACCGATCTCTCTGAAATTTCAATATGCTGTGCTGTGCACATATAAATGCAGGGAATGAACTACGGACAGAAAGATCGGCATTATAGTTTTTGATTTCTGGCACGATTTTGGTTCGAAAAATTGAAAATTTTCGAAAAAACGACGCCATTTTGTTATTTTTGGACCAAAATTATTGCCTGTAGTTCATTCCTTGGCGGCTATGATGCTGATTAAAACCTCTTATTTTTTTTTCTTTCAGATGTTCCAGTGATCTGCAATCATGCCCGCCGTGATTTTTTTGTGTTTTTTTAAAAAATTCTAGTGGTCATATATTTCATAAAAAAGCAAAAAAAAATTTTTTTAAAATATCTAAATAAAATGATATCTTGTTTTTTATAAAAGTTATACGCATTTTGACAAAATTTTTTGAAGGTGTCATGTCCTCTTAAGCTCTCGCCCCCCCCCCCCCCCCCCCAAGCTTTTAGTGAAATGACTCCACTGCTTGTAAGTAAGATGAATTCCCTTTAATAATATTTTAATGTAGATAGAAATCGACTTTTAGTTTCTAAATTTAAATGCTAACGATTTTCTGGAAGTATGGAAGGCAAAAATGGGGAGACTACGCAATTTCTTTAAAAACCTGAATGATGCTTAAGGAGGACCGAATTTTATACAATTTCAAAAACTACTCACGCAGTCAGCTAAAAAAGGTAAGAAATCCTTCTTGCCACTGTGAAATAAAAAGCCTTACAGAGCAGGAATAAAGTTTTTAATTTAGATGAAGTTCTCTCAAGTTTTCCGCGCAGCCATCATAGACCTGTCGTTATCGAAATTGGCATCCAGATTTCAATTATTGAATACACGGCGCAACCAAGGTGAAATTTCAACAAAGCAGTATAGGACAACTTCAGTGAAGACCTCGATAAAAAAAAACATTCGATGGGTATCTCCGACAGTACAGAACTATCAACGCCTAGTCGACGTCATCATTTGTACTGCCAAAAAGCATGTACAGAGGTTACCGTAAACAGTACATCACCGGTTGGACTGAGAATATAAACGCTTACTTAATGGGTTCGAAGAAAGCGAAGATGTTGAAATTACCGATGAGCGACTGAAGTCCCTAGACAAAGCTCGCAGCAACAAGTGTCAATCCACTGTCGAATCTACTTGCTCACTCAAACCGAAAAGCCTGTAGTCTCCTCCGAAAACTCGGAAACAGTAGTCCAATAGCTGCCTCGAAAGCCAAAACCTGCGCAAATGAAATAGCGAGCAGAATTGTTCAACTCTACAAGGCCTTTTGTGACAAAAAAAAAAAAAAAAAAAAAAAACATTGTACTCGAAAAACAGCTCAAATCGCTCAGAAGAACCTGATGATTTCTCAAAACAATTTAGTCTCGCCGAAGACGCTGCGCTCTTCATACTAAAACCTGGCAAAGCGACCGGCTCTGATGGCATATTTTCAGAGTTCCTAATACACAACAATTTCAGGAACTGGTTAGCTCACTTTTTCTCCGTCATACTTGAAACCGGTCTTTTTTCAGCCGAACTCAAGTGATCCAAAGTAATTTTACTACTAAAACCTGGCGAGCCTAGTGACAAGTTAGAAAGGTACCTGCTGCTACTTCCACTACTTAGTGCCATATAAAAACTTCACGAAAGATTAATTCATAATAGAATCGAGTCAACAATAGAAGCCATTGTGCCAATTGAACAAGCCAGTTTTAGAGCTGGACTTAGCTGTGCGTACTAAGTACTGGCTTTTACGTCCAACATTGAAGCAGGTTACGAAGCTAACCTTAAAACTTCCGTAGTGTTCGTGGACCTTACTACGGCATACGATACGGTCTGGAAAGACAGTTTACTGTTAAAGTTTTTCAAAATTATACATTACGCGACACTAGCAGCAACTCTCAACAACTCTTTTCAATCTGTGCACACATGACATACCAGATGGTTGCTCAAATAAACTTGCTTATGCCAAGGACCTTATCCTTGCAACACAACACCATAACATGGCTCACACAGAAGTCACGCTGACACAGGACCTCATCACTCTAAACGCGTATTTCAAAAAGTTGCGACTTTGCCTTAGCATGCAGAAAACTGAGGTGTCATGCTTCCACCTCAGCAAAAATCATGCAAATGCTAAGCTGTTCAGTTAAATCACAACTTTGGGCCCCAATATCGAAGCGACACACCGGACAGAACAGAATACGGCAGCCAAGTTCAGATCTCGAAACAACATCTTCTTGGCAAGATCCTGCCAAAGCATTACGCACCACCGCCCTTGGATTGGTCTACTCTGCCACAGAATCCTGCACTCCAGTCTGACTAAACAGCACGCACATGAACAAAGTAGACACCCAACTTAAAGAGTCGATACGCATAATCTCTCGGGAAAAAATATGGCGTCGTCTGCTGTCCCTATTGGTCTACTTTTGTAGCGTCCTATTGAAAAACCCTTTATTACTTTTATTTTAAGTATTTTTTGTTTCCATGTTTACTCTACCTAAAATGTTTACTTTGTTGTGCGCTAAAAGAATTTAATTCTTACTGTACTAATGTTGAAATAATAAATAAAATAAAAAAAAAAATCCTGGTGCATCGCAGATTTTGAGGGTCCGAACTGTTCCCCATAATTTAAAAATTTTTGGTTATTTGTATTGGCTTTTTAATAATAATAATCTAATATATAAAATTCTCGTGTCACAGTGTTTGTTACCGAACTCCTCCCAAACGGCTTCACCGATTCTTATGAAATTTTTTGTGTGTATTTGGTAGGTCTGAGAATAGGTGGTAGGCTATAAGACTTTTATTAGAGTGCATATTTAGGGTAGCCCTCATACAATTTTTTTTTTTATAATAGCATTTTCACAAACACCACTGCATCGATTCACATGGAATTTACACCACGTAGCTTTTATATTAAGAGACATAGTAAGTTCCATAAAATTTCTATTTAGGGTGCATATTTAGAGTGGCCCTCATACAAATTTTTTTTTTTTAATATCATTTTCACAAACACCACTGCGTCGATTCAAATGGAATTTACACCACGTAGCTTTTATACTAAGAGACATGGTTTAGTCTATAAAACTTTTATTTAAGGTGCATATTTAGTGTGGCCCTCATACAAATTTTTTTTTATAATAACATTTTCACAAGCACCACTCCATCGTTTCACATGAAATTTACACCACGTGTCTTTTATATTAAGACACATAGTTTAGTCTATGAGACTTTTATTTAAGCTGCATATTTAGGGTGGCCCTCATACAAAAATATTTTTAAAATAGGATTTTCCCAAAGACCGCTGCATCGATTCACATGGAATTTACACCAGGTAGCTTTTATATTAAGAGACATAGTTTAGCTTATAAAACTTCTATTTAGGGTGGCCCTCATACAAAAATATTTTTAAAATAGCATTCTCACAAAGACCACTGCATCGATTCATACCGAACTTACACCACATGCCTTTTATATTAAGAGACATAGTTTGGCCTATAAATTTTTTATTTAGGATGCAGATTCAAGGTAGCCCTTATATAAAAATATTTTTAAAATAGTATCTCCTCAGAAACCACTCCATTGTTTCACGTGGTGTAGATGTGTTTTTTATATTAAGAGACATAGTTTAGTCTATAAAACTTTTATTTCGGGTACATACTTAAGGTGGCCCTTATTCAAAAATATTTTCAAAATATCATTTTCATAAAGATCAGTCCATCGATTGACATAGAGCTTACACCACGTGTCTTTTATGTTAAGGGACACTGTTTGGTCCATAAAACTTTTATTTAGGGTGGTCCTCATACAAAAATATTTTTAAAAAAATCATTTTCACGAAGACCGGTTAATCGATTCACACCGAATTTACACCAAGTAGCTTTTATATTAAGAGTCTCCTTTTAATCCTACAAAACTTTTATTTAGGCTAACCCTCATACAAAAATATTTTTAAAATAGCATTTTCACAAAGACCACTGCATTGATTCACATGGAATTTACACCACGGTCTCTTATATTAAGAGACATCGTTTAGTCTATAAAACTTTTATTTAGGGTGGCCTTAAACATAGCTTTTTTTAAAAAATTCACTTTTACGAAGACCGGCAAATCGATTCACACCTAATTTACACCACGTAGCTTTTATATTAAGAGGCATAGTTAAGCCTACAAAACTTTTATTTAAGGTGGCCCTCATACAAAAATATTTTTAGAAAGACCACTGCATCGTTTCACATGGAATTTACACCACGTGTCTTTTATATTAAGAGACATTGTTTGGTCTATAAGACTTTTATTTAGGGTGGCCCCATAACTTTTTTTAAAAAATTAATTTTCACGAAGACCGGTAAATCAATTCACACCGAATTTACACCACGTAACTTTTATATTAAGGCGCATAGTTAAGCCTACAAAACTTTTATTTAGGGTGGCCCTCATACAAAAATATTTTTAAAATAGCATTTTTACAAAGACCTCTGCATCTATTCACATGGAATTTACACCACGTATCTGTTATAATAAGAGGCACACATATGCTCGTGCAGTGCCACGTCTTCCACATAAGAAAAGACCAAAATTTGGTATGCAGATGAATGAGACTAGATACATATGTTTATAAAAAGTACGGGCAAAAAGAATTTTCAATGAGAAAATGGGTGGTGTTGATTTCACTTTAAAAATGGGCTGATTCGCTTTAACATTCCATAGCATGAGCTTATACAGCTTCGCGCTACCTACCGGAAAGGCCAGAATAACGTCTGCCGGGACAGCTAGTAATTAAATAATAATTGAACTTCAGATATTTTTAGCAGCGATCAACATTCAAGTAAAATTTTACAAGTTGATACAGTGCTTTATTTATTAAAACTTAACTTTAACTTTAACAAAGGAAACAAGTTAAGGTGTTATTTTCGGCGAGGCCGAAACTCACATACCCTACACTACACTGAAAGTACCTTTTCATCAAATGTTAAGAAGACGTTGAAGAGGTTGAATAAGTCAAAAAAAATGTGAAATGTTAGAAAGGTTGACAGAGGTTGAAAAATGTTGAAAAGTCGTAAATATATGAAAAATGTTGAAAAAAGTTGAGGGAGGTTGAAAAACTCTAAAAAAAAAGAAAGAGGTTGAAAAAATTTGAAACTATTCAAAATTGATGAAAAAGTCGAAAAAAATAAAGAAACTTATGAAGAAAGTTGAAAGAGGTTGAAAAAGTCGAACAAATACACATAGAATATATTGGAACAAGTTAAAGGGTTGAAAAAGTCGAAAGAATATGGAAAATGTTGAAAAAATCGAACAAAAATGACAAATTTTAAATATGCCACTCCCACTTCTCCAATTCCGCCCACTTTTGGTTCAACAAATTATATTTGTGATCGACATCCTCATATTAAATTTCAGCACAATAGCTTGTATAGTTTGCGATATATGCTGCAGTTTAATTTAAAATTTAGGGCGGTGACACACCCACTGGTACAATCCAGCCCAGTTTTGATCCAGAAATAGCTTTTCATAAGCAAACCCCTAACACCAAATTTTAGTATGATTGCTCACTTATTTCGATAAATATGCCACTTAACGTATTTTATTTGTATGGGAGGTGCCACGCCCACTATTGCTATTTCAGCCACTTTTGATTCAGATATACTCCATAGCAACTGAACCACTTTCATTAAATTTCATAGCAATTGCTGCAATAGTTTACTTAAAACAGCGCTTACAAATTTATGTTAATATGGGAGGTGCCACGCCCACTGATGCAATTCTGTCAAAACTAATTTATTTTTAAAGCCTATAGTAACTGACATCTAAACACCAAATTTAATGAAGATTACTCTCTTAGTACACTATTTATAACAATAAACAGTTTTTGCTTATATGGGAGGTGCCACGCCCCCAGGTACTATTGTACCAAAATGACCTTACAGCAATTTCATCTACCTCATTAAATTTCATCACGATTACGTGGTTCGTTCTCTTAATATAACGTTTATAAATATTGTGGGCGGTGCCACGCCCTTCAACGAGTTTTTTCAATAAACAGGCTGAGCTTGTATTGATGACAACTTTCAGCGGCATCATCTCCAAGATTTTTATGAAAATCGTTTGTGCCAGTTTTGAGATATATGGAATCAAAATTTTTAGCAGTTGAAAAGTGCCACGCCCACTTTTTCAATTCCGCCCACTTTTATCTCAACTCAAGATATATTTGATATGTATCCGTTTACCAAATTTCATAACAATATCTTGCACGGCTTACGAGATATGGTGGTATAAAGGTTAAAATTTAGAGCTGTGCCACGCCCCTGTAGGAAGCTTTGAAAACTTGAAACCTAACCTAATCCTAATCTTGTTCACATGTGCATCAAATCACCTATTTTCATCAAAATCGCTGCAACTTTTTTCAAAATTGACCTGGGTATATATACATAGTGTATGGGCGGTAGGCGTGTCAGTTAACCGATTTCACCCATTTTCAATAGCAAGATGCCTGCAAGAAGATGTGACCTGTGTGTGAAAGTTTCATTCCATTAGCTCTCTTGGTTTTCCCGTAAACCTGATTTCAACAGACAGACAGACAGACAGACAGACAGACAGACAGACAGACAGACAGACAGACAGACAGACAGACAGACAGACAGACAGACAGACAGACAGACAGACAGACAGACGGACAGACAGACAGACAGACAGACAGACATCGCTAAATCAACTCAGGCGGTGACGCTGATCAAGAATATACATACTTTTCCATACCTGCCACGCCTCCTTCTATGTGTTACAAACGGATGGACAAAGTGAATATACCCTCGGTGTAGGGTATAAAAAACAAAAACTCTAGAATATAGACAATATACAGTGAAATTCCCCATTACGGACAGCCCCCATAACCGGACAGCTCCCATAACCGGACACATTTCAGTTAAACTCACTTTTCATTAACTTTCCATACAAAATCAATTCCGATAGCCGGACGCTCCAATAACCTTCTTCTACTTCTCCTTTTTACAAATTCAAATTCGTTTTTGTTTTAAAAGCTACGAATTTGGTGGTTCTCCCAATAAAGCGAATGGACACATTTATGTCATTTATGTATTGAGTAGAGTTGAACTTTTTCGTTCATTCTGTTAATTAGTTTGGTGCAGTTTGGCTATTAGCTCGTGTTACTCGTTCTTTTTAACATCTAGAACCATAGCACCAAAAAATAATGTACTAACTGTTCAAGAAAAAATGAAAACTATTAAAGTGTTCGAAAAAGAAAAAATATCTGTGCGTGAAATTGCCAAAAGGTTAAGTTATTTGTCTTTTTAAAAATGCAATTGTTGATTTTTTTTTTTTTTTTTTGAAGTTTCAATATTGGCTAAACTCAAGCTACACAAATTAATATAAATAAATAAACCATTCGTTTAAAATGGGAATCTGGATTCAATGTCAACCAAAAGAGGAATTTTGTTAAAGAAGGTGGCGCTGAGATAGACAAAATGTGTTTTGACTGGTTCGCTAAGGCTAGAAGCCAAAACATCTCCATATCTTGACCGATTATAAAAGCGAAAGCAAGGGAAATAGCAGAGAATTTTGGTTTAACTGATTTTGTTGCGTCCGATGGATAGTTAAAAAAGTGGCGCATAAGGAATAATATTGCTTTTTAGTGCATATCTGGTGAAGTTGCAGATGTAAATCAGGTGGACGTCAAGCAATTTAAGACTAAGCTGCTTCTCTGGTGCGTGGATACAAGCCGGAGGGCATTTACAACGTAGATGAAACCGGGATTTTCTTTCGTGCATTACCAGAAAAGACTCTTGCCCTTAAATCCGAAAAATGCATCACAGTTTTGTTTTGTGCAAACATGGCTGGAGAGAAAGAGCTGCTCTTGGTTATAGGTAAAGAAGTAGCCCGCCCTCGAGCATTTAAACAACTTCCTATCAATGCACTGCCGGTTGGTTGGAAATCTAACAGAAAAGCATGGATGATTCGAGAAATCATGTCGGGATGGCTGCAGAAATTGAATCGGAAAATGAGATCTCAAAAACGAAAGATTATTTTGTTCTTGGATAACGCAGCATCTCATCCAAGGGAATTGAACTTAAGAAACTTAAACATTGTTTTTTGCCTCCAAATACAACGAATTTTCGAAAATAGATAAAACTTTGTTAACCGAAGACAACAATATTGAAATACAATTTGAAGATCAAAACGCCATTTCAGAGATAAGCGAGTCTGAAGACGAAGCTGATGAAGAAATAAGGAGTATTCGTGTCGTCGTGGGGTCAACACGTATAATTTTTTGGTGCGCTTACATATTGATTTTTCTTAAGTTAAAAGTCCTATTCTTAGTAAAATGCCTTGTGTTTGAAATCTAAAGGTCGAACATGGCCAAGATAAAATAAAATGCTTCGGTTGCAATGAGTTTTACTACAGTTTGTGTATGAATCTATCTGAAAATGAGATATCATAAATGCAAACTAGTAATCAACTATTTTTTTGCACTGCCTGCAAAGCTGAGAGACGTGCGTCACATACGTTAGAGGATCTTCAAAAGATTAACTAACTTATTTCCTAAACTGTAATTTTTGGCGATATGAACTTAAGTAACGTTCATCCTTTTGTAAATTTATTTGAAATTCCTTGTGAAATATGTAGAAATGTAAATTTTCAAAGTCTATTTTCTAACTCAAACCCAAACAACACAAATAATTTTTATATAGTTTCTCAAAACATCAGAAGCATGAGAAAAAAATTTGACTACTTTTTACTTCAACTTGATTCTTTTAAAAATAAGCCAGACTTCATATTTTTAACAGAAATATGGATTTATGATCATGAACAATCTCTTTATACTATTCCTGGGTACAAATTCTTTGCAAACTGTAATAACCAGTATGCTGCAGGTGGTGTTGCGGTTTTTGTTTCGAATGACCTAAATTGTGATTTCTTAAGTTATAGCCTCAGAAGTTTAGATGGAATTAGGGTAAAGTGTTCAATGGGAAATCAATCGTTTTGTTTCATATGCATACATAGATTCCAAGTCGGAACTTCACAGGAGCTGTTCCTCAGTGATTTGTATGACTTGTTATCAAGCGAAAGTTCGCAAACTTAACATATTGCAGGATTCTGAAATTGTGGATGACTACTTGAATATGCTTTCCTCTTTTGGGCTTGAGTCGTGTATAAATGAACCGACACGTATAACGCAAATTTCAGCAACATGTATCGATCATATTTTTGTACGACTGGGTCATTTGAATCAAATGACAATCAGTAGTTCGGTGTGTAACTTAGCTATCTCGGATCATTGCCTTACTTGTCTTTGCTTTGAAAATGTTATAAAAAACAAGAAAGAACACTTTTCTACGGATATTAAAACACCAGTTACTAATTTCATTCAGCTTAATGAATACCTCCTCCTTGAATCCTGGAAATGTGTATATGATGAACCAAATGCATCTATCGCATTCAAATATTTTATTGATATTTTGTTCCATTATATAGATCTGTGCACTAATTATGTAAAATCAAAGACATCACATACAAAAAGATTGAAACCTTGAATGACCTCAGAACTGCTTAATAAAATAAATACAAAGAATAAGCTTTTTAAGAAATGTAGAAGAACCCCAAATAATGAGAGCCTAAAAACAAAATATAAAGATCTGTGTAAAGAATTAGGTGTTATGACCTCAATGTATAAAAATGATTTTTACACAAATGAGTTCAGTAAGGTTAGAGGTGACTTAAAAAAGGAATGGAGGTTAGTAAATAATTTATTGAATAAAAGAAATAAAAATGAGAGTATATCTGAAGTAAAAGTTGATGATAGAATTGTTACTGACTCACTTGAAAAAGCAAATGCTTTTAATGATTATTTTTTTAACATTGGACATGATGTTGTATGTAACAATGGTCTAAATGATTCATCGTGCAGTTGTATAGGCAATGAAAATTCGATTTCCGATAGCTTTTATTTTGAACCAACAACATCGTTGGAGATATATAAAAGTATTATGCTGCTGAAAAACTCAAACTCTAGCACTGAAGGGTCCATTTCGAGTGTCTTCCTTAAATAAATTATTTTCAACATTACTGATATCCTATGTCACCTAATGAACAAAAGTATCGAATCTGGAATTTTTCCGGATGAGCTAAAAAAAGCGGAAGTAATTCCGTTGTTTAAAAAAGGAAACAAAAACATTCTTAATATTTATAGGCCGATCTCGATTCTTTCAACCTTTTCGAAAATCTTTGAGAAAGTAATCAAGTCTAAAATGATCAGGTTTTTAAATAAACATCGATTTTTTAGTGACTGTCAATTCGGTTTTCGAGCAGGTTTATCCACAGAAGATGCTCTACTAAAATTTTGTACAAATATCCATGACAGCTTAAATTGTAAAAAAATATCTGCTGCCCTCTTTGTTGATATAACAAAGGCATTCGATACGTTTGACCATAAAATTCTGCTAAATAAGTTGTATAAGTGTGGTTTTCGAGGCACTATACACAAGCGGTTTAATTCTTACCTAAAAGACAGAGCTCAAAGAGTAAAAATTGGTAATATTTTTAGCTCTCCTAGAAATTTTAACCAAGGAGTTCCTCAGGGTTCAGTATTGGGACCTATATTGTTTCTAATACAGTGAAAGCTCCCGTAGGCGGACACCGACGGTTCCAACAAAATCGTCCGCCTACGGGAGATGTCCGCTTGCGGGAGCTGTCGAAAAAAGTACATTTTTACAATTCAAAAAAATCAAAATTTTTCTTATCGGATGGTTTGTAGGTAGAGTGCGTAGAGCACTCAAAATACACAATTGCTCTTTTTTATTTATCTTTCTATACTTATCTTTTTATTTTTAAAACTCAAGAGCGCAAGCAACTCAGCATTCACTCTATTATAACTCCTCGTTTGTTTTCATCATTCGTTTTTTTCCTCACTGATAAATAATAAACGAGCGAACATTGTATTGATGCGTATCGTTTCGTTTTCATCACTTTCGAGTTTATCAAATGATAAACTCATTTTGAGATGATGTGAAAAGTGAGGAGTACTCAAATGATAAATTCATTTGTCGATTTTTCTATTTCAAGCAAAATGTTTGTAGTGAAGGGAATTAACTTTTAATACAAGTATGACAGAGTTCGAAAATATTCCTGTATGTGCACTCAAAATGTCGCATTTTATTCATGAATGAATTTTCTTAAATTTTTTTGCAAGATTGAAAATCGCTCTTTATTGCACCGCATTCGTATGTGAGTATCCGTTTTTTTTCAACAACGAATGAATAAAAGAATGAATTCAAGCCAACAATTTTTTCACCGATCATAAATGAATATGAACTATGTGAGAAAGCGCGATATGCGATTGTGCAAGAACAAATTTTCTGTCGGTCAAAAATGTGCGCGTAAAGAAAATGATCTCTATCACGCAGAAATGCATGCCCCCATCAGCGTTTGTATTTACAGTTATTTTACCCGTTTTTGACTCATTTTCGGGGGAATTTTTTTTTTTTTTTTTAACGAAAGATAGCTCAAAAATATTTTTGGACATCACTAAAGAAAGTTCGGGACCCTGGAAACAAACGTTTTTGACCCGAAAATGTATCCCCAGGCCATTCTTCCCGTTTTTGACCCATAATGACAGCAAAGCAAAGAAAGAGTTGAGAAAGAGTTTTGTCGTTAGAATGTCTTTTTTGTCCGCCAGCAGAGATGAATTGTATGAAATGTGTATAAATGTAGTGTCCGCGTCCGGCCAAGGGAGCGTCCGCCCACCGGAATGTATTTTGTTCTAAAAACATAACGAAAAGCTTGGGACCAAGAAATTCGTCCTGCTACGAGAGATGTCCGCCTGCGGGAGCTGTCCGCGACGGGAGCTTTCACTGTATATGTAAATCCGCTATTTACCCAAAGATTTTCAGGTAAAGCTATAGCTTTTGCTGACGATAAGCCATGTACATTTTCATTTGATACTACTGTTGATGCAATACTCGAAATCAATAACGATCTAGAAATTTAAGACACTGGTTTATAACCCATAAGATAGTTCTGAGCGACAAAACCAAGATAATGTTCTTTAATTCGGCTGGAAAAGAAATTCAACTGGGTAATTTTACTTTTCATGGAGCTAGTTGCTGTAAATATTTTCTTTGTAGAGATACATGCAATTCGCGTAATCGTCTGCAAACTTATGTTGAATCAGGTTCTTGTTCCAATAGCTGTTTTTCCATTGATTGTGTAAGAACTTTTAAATGTTTAGGTTTATTTCTTGACTGGAAATTGAATTGGTTGTAGCATACATCTGCAATGAAAAAGTACTTGATGGCTGCTGTACGACAGCTCTATCATCTAAGAAATTTTTGTTCGCTTAAATTGCTTACTTGTGTCTTCTTCGGTATTTTTCACTCCAAGTTAGAATATGGCTTAGCATGTTGGGGTGCCACTCACAAAAATAAAGTTAATCCGCTTTTGTCCATTCAGAAACAAATTATTCGTTTAATATGCAGAAAAAATCGATATTCAGTCTTCCACTGTTCTAAAAGTTGAACATTTTGCTCTTGAAGCACTTATATTATCATATAGTTTTAAAGATTTTTTTTGTTAAATCTGGTTACTCCATAAACGCTAGAACCCATTCCAGCTACGACTTAAGAGTTAATAATCTCAATTTGGCTTCGATTCCATTGCATAATTTGCAGCATTACCTACGTTTTTACACAGTTACTGCTCCAAGAATGTATAACAATCTTCCATTGTTTGTAAGATGTCTTCGGAATAAACATGATTTTTTAAAAGAAGTGCTGATGTTTTATGCTAATTATAGTAGATTTCTGTCATATCAATTTTTTTGTTATATTGCAATATGGAACATGCCTTGTTTTTTTTTCCTCAATATTTTTAATATATTTTTAAAATTATAAATAATCTTAAGCAAATTCAAAATTATTTTAAGCAATTCGTTATATTTTATTTATTTTAAATTACGACCCCACACTTCCTAGTAATAAAATTATAAATTATATATATGTATCTGCAATACGTCTCTAGTTCATGGAACTACATGATGTAGATTTTTCATCATTAATATCACATATATGAACTTAAAAGTTATATTAGTTATAAGTAAATGTACTAAAATGAATGAATGAAATAATAAATAATAAAATAAAAAAAGAAATTTCTGACCCCATAACTTCATATGCTGAGGCATTGAAGCAAATTGCCCGTTTGAAGCATTTTGCCAGAGAAGATTTTGTAGCATTTGATCACATCAAGAATGCAGAGACGCATTTTGAAACCCAATATTTTAAGTTGAACCAATTGAAGTTAAAACAATCTACTCTAACTAGATTTATTGAACCAAACTAGTATGTAAATATGAGTACAATGTTTTTAGTGTCTAAATTTGTTCAATAAATTTAATAAAAGACAATTTCAACCAAAAATTTTTGTTCCTCCCCCATAAGCGGACATCACCCATAACCGGACAAAAAAACCTCGACGGTGGGTGTCCGGTTATGGGGAATTTCACTGTATATAGAATATAGAAAAAATAAGTCCCTAGCACTTTCAATTTATTTGTATTTATCGCCACTATCTCCCACAGTGAGACGATGGCTTTGTATTTTGTAAAATTAGCTTCATAATAGAATGGTTTTCATATACTTAATACTAAGGTGTCCGCGTGTACCAACTAGTGGTTTTTTTCAGTTATTCATAGTTAAATCAGCAATTTTTTAAGAATTAATTTATGGGAGAGTGTTTTAAGTTTTTTGTAGATATAACTTGGAAAATTAGACCGTGTTTGCATAAGAAAATGTAATTTTACTGAAGGTAACTTTTTAAATCCAGTATGAGTCATATACAAATTTATAATAATGCAAAGGGCGGCTGTAGAAAATTGGGATGTATAAGATTGTAGGATAAATTTTTTTGGAAATATGGTACTTATGCAAGGGATCCTTAAACAGACCTGTACATATCAAAGATGTCCACTGTGAGTTTTTCTCAATTTTCTGGTATCCTATTAGGCAGATGAAAATTCAGTCAGAGCAAAAGTTATAGATAAGACAGTTTTTAACGAAAAAATTAACAAAAGCTTACATGTTATGATATTTGCGAGACAGTCGTTGACCTTCAAAAGTAAAAAAAAGGTCGAATAATTTTGTAGTAGAAGACCGTCGGCAAAATAGGAATGATAACGAATTCTATTTTAATTGTCTCTTTACAAACCACGCTCATTCGCGCGTTATATTCACTACAAAAAAAAATGGGTTGAGTTTAAACGTACTTTAGATCTTAGAGGAGCTTTTGCTAAGGACTCAGACTAAATTAAACTATTTAATTGGTACAGAATTTGCAATAGTAACCTAATAGCGTTAAAAAACAAAGCCGTGCGACTAAGTGTAAAAAAAAATTCAGAAGTGAATTGTTTTCTCAAGTTAAGGTTACAAATGTAGAAAAAAAACCGATATCCTGACGTTTTAACTTCAAACAGTTTTACATTATTCATTGCTGCACTTGAGATAAATTATGATTGTGATATAAATACATGAGGAGCAAACTCACATTAGCTTATAAATTAAAAGTTTTATGAATATGCTAATGCAAAAGTGATTAACAGTTGGTAAACCGAAACAATTGACTCATTTCTTGTGAATTACAAGATTTTTTTTATAGATTTTAAATAATAAAATATTCACCTCTCTTGCTGAATGACGAATTTTACATGATGCACATTCTCGTGCTGCATAATGGGGACGATCAGTTAATTTACGAGGATGTCGTAGACCGCAGGTACTACATCTGAAATAAAACAAATTAGTTTGATGAATTAAATTTTTATAGAAACAAACAAACCGAATTGTGTTGGCAGCTTCAGTTATTTTTGTTTGCAGTTGTGATAATAAATCGTGTAATTCTGTCCAAGCCTTTTCTGCATGCAGTGCTTCATCTAAACTTCTATCATATGCTTCGCGATTTTCCTGAAAAATTATCAATTGTAATAAGTGGTCGTATATAAATTACGTGATTTGTTTTTTTGAAAATCACGACTCCCCTTCCCCTTCTGCTGAACACGATGGTGATAGTTGTTTTGTTTTACAGTGGCTGAGTATCTTGGTAGCATCAAAAAACTCCCAGAAAACAAGCGAAAAAACAGCGCCAATTTGGGTTCAACTTGAAGAATAAATTTTTTTTTTTTTAGTTTAATGCTCTTAGCATTGTAGTCCGAAAACAGACAAAGAAATTTTGACCAGTCCCGATGTTCCAGTATTTTTTATCAGTAGATCAGAGTAATAGAAAAATGAAAAACCCTCGCAAAAAGGCCAAAACTCAAGCTCAACTCAAGTTTAAATGAGATATATTCGGGTGATTCATTTTTTAAAAATGGTTTTCAGCAGTAATTTCTTACGCTGAATCCAAATTTGGCCTCATAACTAACCCATCGCATCAGAATTGTGAAATATTTAAGGTTAAGTACCTAAAACTGAGGTTTTTCGTCTACTTTTGAGGACATGTATGGGATTCAAAACAATTTGTTCAGCTTAATTTTATTAAAATCATCATTTAGTACCGTTCTTCTTCTTTAAAATGAGATTTTAAATGGTTATCTGCAATGTTTCATCGCAAAGTTACAGTCATTTGAAAGTGGCATGAATTTGATCCCCTACGACCAAGATGAAATAAATTTGTAGCCGGTTGGTTAAAATTGTTTGGTCGTGGGGGATCAAACTCATGTCACTTTCAAATGGCTGTAACTTTGCGAGGAAACATCGCAGATAACCATTCAAAAGCTTATTTTAAAGGGGAAGAGGGGTACTAAATGATTGTTTTATTAAAATTAAGCTGAACAAATTGTTTTGAATCCCATACATGTTCTCAAAAGTAAACGAAAAACCTAATTTTTAGGTATCTAACCTCAAATATTTCAGAATTCTGATGTGATGGGTCAATTCTGAGGCCAAATTCGGATTCATTGCAAAAAAATACTTCGGAAAACCATCTTTAAAAATGAATTATCCAAATATATCTCATTTAAACTTGAGTTGAGCTTGAGTTTTGGCCTTTTTGCGAGGGTTTTTCATTTTTCTATTACTCTGATCTTCTGATAAAAAATACTGAAACATCGGGACTGGCCAATATTTCTTCGTCTGTTTTCGGACTACAATGCTGAAAAGCATTAGACCAAAAAAAAAATTTATTTCTCAAGTTTACCTCACTTGAACCCAAATTGACGCTGTTTTTTCGCTGTTTTCTGGGAGTTTTTTGATGCTACCAAGATACTCAGCCACTGTATAACAAAACAACTATTACCATCGTGTTCAGCAGACCCGAAAATATAAGAATCGATACCAATAGTCCGTATCTCATGCGGAATAATTTTTTGGGAAGAGTTATCATCACTCGCAAATAAATTGAATGAAATTAATTCATAAATTGGACATTAGCGACCTCTAAATATAAATATTTTTCAATAAAATTTTAAATACCTTATTTTTTTACATAACACTAACTACTTTTCATATTAGCAACATCAAAATCGAAAACTCGATTTTTTTTTGGTCACTCTAATATATACATGTATACATATGTACATTAGGGTGATTCAAATTTTTTATTTTTTGATTTTTTTAAGGTGCTGTTGCTTAAAAAGTAAGTTTATGATATGAAGAAAAAGCTCACGAAAATTCAGCTCTGTAACTCAATTTTATAAGGTGGCGCCGGAGCCTGTTAGTTTTACATGTAAATTGTATGGAAAAATTATTTTTTTCAAAAAAGGTGTCTAAATGAATAGGTGATTAGTGCTGTTGAGCTGAAAAGGGTCGTTTTTCGATGTAATTTTTTACGCTGAATCCGAATCTGGCCTCAGAATTGACCCATCATGTCTGAATCCTGAAATATTTGAGGCTAAGTACCTAAAACATGATGTTTTTTGTCTACTTTCGAGGCCATGTATAGGATTCAAAGAAAGTTGATCAGCTTATTTTTAACAGAAGCATCATTTAGTACCATCCTTGCCCTTTAAAATGAGCTTTCAAGTGGTGATCTGTGATGTTTCCTTGCAAAGTTATAGCCATTTTAAAGTGACATGAATTGGATCCCCTACAATGGGTTGCAACCCAACAATATTAACCAACGGGTTTCAAATTCATGTCACCTTGAAATGGCTGCAACTTTGCAAGGAAGCATCACAGATCACCATTTGAAAGCTCATTTTAAAGGGCAAGGATGGTACTAAATGATGCTTTTGTTAAAAATAAGCTGATCAACTTTCTTTAAATCCTATACATGGCCTCGAAAGTAGACAAAAAACATCATGTTTTAGGTACTTAGCCTCAAATATTTCAGGATTCCGACATGATGGGTCAATTCTGAGGCCAGATTCGGATTCAGCGTAAAAAATTACATCGAAAAATGACCCTTTTCAGCTCAACAGCACTAATCACCTATTCATTTAGACACCTTTTTTGAAAAAAATAATTTTTCCATACAATTTACATGTAAAACTAACAGGCTCCGGCGCCACCTTATAAAATTGAGTTACAGAGCTGAATTTTCGTGAGCTTTTTCTTCATATCATAAACTTACTTTTTAAGCAACAGCACCTTAAAAAAAACAAAAAATAAAAAATTTGAATCACCCTAATGTACATATAAGCATACAATTTTTGCTCGCTTAATAATAGTAGATTTAGCATCAAAACATATGCCTAGATCTTTGACTTAACCAATAAACAAATGTTCTTGTGTTTGAATTTTTAGTCAAACTCTACAATATTTTTCTTCCTGGTAAATATCACAGTTTGGCAATTATCAGGATTAAGATGTAAGCTTATCTTAAGTAGGACACCAAACTTCAAAGGATTTCAAGACAGACGGAAGTGGAAAAGTATCACCAACCCTCTTCACGTTCCTGTAAATTTTCATGTCATCTGCATATACTAAAAGATAGGAGTTTTCAATAGCATGTGTAACATCATTAATGACTAAAATGAACAGAACCGACCCCAGCTGGCTTTCTTGTGAAACACCTGATGTCGCGCTAAATGGAGAAGAAAACACCCCACGAAATTTTATTTGATATGGACGATCAGATAAATAAGATTCAAGTTATACATTTTAAGGATTTGTTCGACCTTTTTTATTGCATGATAAAAAACACTTTTTCAGGCTTTAGGTCTGATATTTATTTATAATTTTTTCCCATTATTTCGAGGAAGATCCTTCCTTTTCTTCAAGGGTAACTAAGATATACCAATTAAAACAATAATTATTGTAATAACACAATACACAATTAAATAAATTAACATACAAAACTTACGTTAAAATTATAGAAAGGCTAAAATTAACTAACCTATTTTGCAACTAAATGTCTGTATATGGGGTAAAACACGCGAAAGCGCCAGCGAAAAAATTTTTTGGCTCCGATTTGGCTGAAATTTGGCATTATTGTAATATCAATGTCCGGCAATAAAACTGCGTTCAGGAATTTGCCCTAGTATTATTTGTTGTTGAGATACGCGGGTATGAAATTCACGATTTTTGAACTTTTTCAGAATAAGTGTTTTTTTCGAAAATTCATAGCTTACAGCAAACTCTATCAACTAATAATTAGTATACCTACGAATTTAGGTTTTTCTTTGTACTTTTCGAAAAAAAATATTGTTTTTGAAAACAAAAAATTTTTTCGCAAAAATTTTTCGAATTTAAAATTATTTTTGCATTTTTTTTTAAAAAAACCATTTTTTAAAAATTTTTTTTTTATTTTTAAAAAAAACCTTGATTTATTCTGCGCTTAATGCCGTAAAAATTTTTATGGGGAAAAAATTATTTATATTTATTTTTTAATTTAAAAAAAAATTAAAGAGCTAAGATTTTGAAAATTGAAATGAAATTTTGAATTTTTTTTGCAAAATGCATTTCTGAATATTTTTTTTTTTTACATTTTTAGGTTTTTACTTGTACTTTTAAAAAAAAAATTATGTTTTTGAAAAAAAAAGTTTTTTCTCAAAAATTGGTATACCAATTATTAATTGATAGAGTTTGCTGTGAGCTATGAATTTTCGAAAAAAACACTTATTCTGAAAAAGTTCAAAAATCGTGAATTTCATACCCGCGTATCTCAACAACAAATAATACTAGGGCAAATTCCTGAACGCAGTTCTATTGCTGGACATTGATATTACAATAATGCCAAATTTCAGCCAAATCGGAGCCAAAAAATTTTTTCGCTGGCGTTTTCGCGTGTTTTACCCCATATATGAGCACAATTTTCTGTGTCGCTCTTGAAATTTATTCTCTTAGCAGTGGCGGTGTTAATAATGTAGAACATCTCTAATATGAATCTCTTCTCATGGTTATTTTCTTCTTGTAAGATCTCCACAGCGTCAAAATTAGGGAAATGCCCAAACTCAGCACATTGGGCTGAAAGTGCTGTCTTAGGGGCTTGTCCTTAATTTGTTTTTTTGTAGTACCAACATGCCTGTCTCCGTCACAAGGAATCTTGTAAATAAGGCAGGATTTGTCAAGTTTTGATATTTTATGTTTAGTGTTGCTATAAAATTGTCCAACTTTATTATCTGTTTTATTAGCAATTTGTATTTTTCCTTGAACGCACTTGTTTTCGCGAATCTCTATTAAACCTGAAATATATGTAGTGTTCAACCGAAGCTACGAGCCAACCTCGTTCTTGGTTACGAGAACGAGGTGAGATGGAAAAATAAGTTTTCCTCGCTCGACCGAGGAATGTAATTTTTATATTCATATTTATGTTTTACTAATATTTTAGTATTTTATTTTGAGTAAACTACTTGACTTTATTTTTAAACCACATGTGGGTCTTCCGAGTTAAGATTTGGTCCAAGCGCTTACGCACACAAGTGCTTGGATCGCATCAGCTTTCAAGCGACTTCGCCTTGGTTGATCGAGGAGATTGAGGCAGATGAATAAACTTGGTACATTTATAAGAGGTAGAGGCAGAACTAAGATTCAATTAAAAAAATGGGCGGTGCCATGCCTCCAATATGAGAAAAAATTAGCTTTATCATATCTCAATATCTAAGTATTTGACGTAGATAAATAAGATTTGGTACATATCTTTCTTACAGTTTGTAAAAGGTTCATAGCTTAGTTTGGTTTGGAAAAATAGGCAATGCCACGCCTTCCTATATAAGAAAAGAATTGTATTTATCATATCTCATCCAATTCACCAAAAATAAAAACAAATATTTTATTTTATTTCTTGAGGCATGATCAGCCTATCAGAACGAGAACAAGGCGAGACATGTGATAGCAAGATCTCGTCCGAGGCCGAGGCGAGACTCAAGTCTATAAAACGAGGCGAGACCGAGATCAACTAGAGTCTCGCCTCGCCTCGGCCTCGGTGAAACACTAAATATATGTCATTGATTTATATATGATTGTACCCCTTTCTTGTCTTGGTCCCTTATCCTTATAAAAAAAAAATCTTTATTAACGCCCACTGACAAGAGAATAAATTTCAAGAGCGACACAGAAAATTGTGCTTACATATATATACTGACGTTTAGTTGACAATTAATTTTAGCCTTTCTTTAAGTAAGTTTCTATACGTAAGTTTTGTTTGTTAGTTTATTTAATTATGTATTGTGTTAATTATTGTTTTGATTGTTATTTTTTAGTCACCCCTGAATTGGGAAAAAAATATAAATAAATTTTAGACCTAAAGCCAGTGTTTTTTATTTTTTAAGATTCAATTTAGCTGACAAAACTTAAAGGAAATACACGTATGCCGTAAACCGCATATCATTTTCTTATTTCAAACCCGAGATATCTCCATTTTTCTAAATTAACAGAACTGGCATAATTTTAGCTATTCTATTGATTTTTTTAACCATTTTCAAAATTTCAAATTATGCCAGTTCTGTTTATGTAGAAAAATGCAGATATCTCGGGTCTGAAATAAGAAAATGATATGCGGTTTACGGCCTTTTTTTAAGCAAATACAGTCAAACTTCTTTATAAAGAACTTCTATGCAACGAATTTCTCTCTACTACGAACTGAGTTGAAGTACACAGCTTTCTCGTTCTATTTTCAGTGTATTTTGATCTTTTTACAGCGAATTTTCTGATAGCGAGATTTTCTTTAAAACGAAGACATTTTGCTGCTGAAAATCAAACTTTTATGCGATTCTGATCTCCTTAAAGCGAATTTTTTTAAAATAATTTTCTGTTACGCAAGCCAATAAAACTACATACATACATACAGAGAAAACATTTTAAGGGGATCCCCAAAATATGAAAACAACAACAATTTAAAAAAAAGAAAGTTCCTTCACTATTAATGGTGACTATAGTTCAGTCAGTGTTCAGTGATAGAAGTGAAAATGTTGCAATGAAGTAGCCTTTCTCTGGAAAAAGTTATTGATAATAAAAAAAGTTGCAGAAGGCGTGACATTTGACGAATTTCGAAAATTTTTGGAGAAAAGGAGAAACGTACCGACTAATATGTATGCTTCTCTTAATGTATTAGAAGATTTTGTTGAAGACGAAAAATGGAAGAGTGTAGTCCAAGCCAAAATTACTGACTTCTTTAAATAAATAGTAAAAAAAAAATTATACCTACATATAAAACGAATTTTGTATGTACCGAATTTTTTTTTCTGGTCCCGTGCGTTTTCGCTATATGGAAGTTTGACTGTAACAATATATTAAAAATTATGTAACACGGGATCGGCGGCAAAATAATATGGGGTGAATTTGCACCTTTGAAGTACAAAATCGGAATTTTTTCATTTTTTCAATCTTAATTTTTTTTATAAGAAAAAAGAAGAAGATAAGAAATAATCAAGAATTCGAATTCCTCGACCAATAAAATAAAAAAAAAATTTTATTCACCTTAATATGCAAATTTGTCGACTCCGATTCGAAAAAAAATCAGGTCTGTTAATTTACAAAAATGCAGATCTTGGTTTTGAAATAAGATAATTATATGCGGTTTCGGCATTCTTTTAAGCAAATAACAGTACATTAAAAATGATGTACCATGGGATCTGCGGTAAAATAATATTTGAGGTGTTGCAACCAGAAAATGGAAAATCGGTACTTTTTTACTTTTGTCCGGTCATATGTCAATTTTTTTATAAGAAAGAAGGAAGAAGAAGAAAAACAAATCACGGATTTGAATTCCCCGATCGATAGTTTCCCGAAAACCATACCCACTTTGTTGGAAAATTTTATAATCTCTGTATCTTGTACCATTTTTTAAATCAATATTTTGGAAAATGGGTTGTCTACTTAAAACAGAGGGCGCTAATCAAATTTTCAATATTAACCTTAATCCTAGTAATGGGCTTTGTCCAGACATATACATAAGGCTATAGTAATCCACTGACACATTGTGAAAAAATCAAAAAGTTTTTATTTTGAACCGATCTAGTCAGTGTAGATGCAGTCAACTTGCCCACCAGAGTATAAAGAGCTTTTGCAAAGGAAGTAAAACCAAGGAGGTTAGAAACAGTAGATCTGCATTATTAAAACTATGCTGACAAGTTCTTATGACTTCACCACAGCACACCTTAATTTGATCGTGAACAATACGTTCAAAAAGATTTGGTGTTGATATAATTTTGGAAATAATTTTTACACCCTTTCTTGAAAATGGGGCTTATATATGATTTTCTTCCAAAATTTACGAAAACAGCTTCTTAGATTTATTAAATAAAAAACTTAGGGCTGACTAAGCACAGAGCCGCAGTTAACTAATACTGGTCTTAATACGACTTAGGGCCGGTTTCACAGTGCTTAGTTAACTCGAGATTAGGAGTTAACTATCCAATTTCAGTTTCATAGTAATTAGTTAACCAACCAAATTTGGCAGGTTAACTAATAGTTAACTAACAGCTGATTGCTGTTTAGCTTACAAAAAAAGTTGGCAACGCAAAACAAACAACTTGTCAAAACGAAAAAAAAAACATAAGTGATTGCTGTCAAAGCGAAAAAGAACGCAATAAATAAAAACACAAAGTCGTAAAAATTTTCACTTCTCACAGTGCGTTTGTAATTTTCTGACAAATGCTTGCCAACGCTTCGGTCGTTACATTCTTTAATCCAGTAATATAAACCCCCGTATCGCAAGCCTTTGCAATTTCAGGGTCCAGAGGTAGTGAGCCCAAATATTGAACTTCCATTTCTGCGCACATAGCTGCGGCACCGCCGGCTTTTGCTGGAAAAATTTCAGACGTATTGCCGCAGTGTCCGCATCGGAAAGCGTCGTTTTGCACTCGACAATGTTCTTATGGCCATCGACCAGTTCCAATAAACAATTTATTTCGTTTGTTAAAAAATTTGTGGTTCTTGTGCTTGACTCCATTTCGCAAACTATGAAATGTCAAAATAAAAAACATGTTTTGTGCAGTGATGCCATATTTTGTACAAAAAATTATCATTAGTTAACTAATGGACTGTGAAACTGAATCGGTAGTTAACTAACAGCCGTTAGTTAAGTGAACTAATTGGTTAAGTTAACTAATTGCTTAAGTTAACTAATTGGTTAACTAAGCACTGTGAAACCGGCCCTTAGTAATTTCCTACTCCTGATTCATGTTTACCTGACAGTGATTCTGTGCGTACCACTTGTCGCTCACAGTGAATCACTCGAAATGATATTTTTTCAAATTCTATTTTTTATTTTTTACAATTCGCTAAGTTATAAAATTTGCTGTTAAATTTCCAACTAATACAATAAAGTATCAATAACGTAACACAATATTCGTGACAACAATAGCGCTAAAAAAGCAAAAAATAATATGGCATGTAATGGTAAGTCATCTGTAGTTGTAATTCTATGTTTGATTTCGTTAGCAAAAATAAGAGGTTGATTTTTTTTATAGAATATGTCATAATTTTTAAAAATGTTGAGGATACTTTGGTTCTTTGTTTAGAAATTATAAGATACTGTATATAATTTTTTGATTACTAACAGCCCTATTCTGCTTGTTGACTTAACAAGAAATAATAAAGGTGCTCGTGTTAATCTAATTGTTGTGAAATGTAAATATTGGTATTCTAAAAAATCATTAACAACATAAAAGCTTTTGAATTCCCCACACAAAAGCTTTCGTGGTAAACTTGTTCAAATTTTGACTTTTTAAATTTAAATTAATAAAACAACAAATAGAGTAATAAAAAACTTGAATATAAAAGGCAACGTGGCGAAGTAGTTAGGACTTTGAACTCATAGCTCGCGTTCGTGGGTTTGATACTCGTAAATCCAAAATTTTTTTTATTGATATCAATGAAAATAAATGTTTTTTTAAGACATGGTTGTAAATATTTAAAACCACGTTGCACAGTGTGAGATTTTGCCAATCTGGATAGGAACAAATTGAGAAAAAAAAGTGCTCCAAATTCAATGATTTTTTAGTAAAAGTTAGAAAATTATCCCTTTGTTACGAAAATAAACACAAAACAGAATGAAAATAAAAACATCAGCAAGATATCTGTTATCAAACATGTGCTATTAGAATGCACACAAAAACTAACTTATAAAGTGAAATAATTCCCAAAACTTTAATCGATTAAAACTAAGTCGTCCGTTTATTGTTTTCAAAATAATTTTTCATTTTGTAATTCCCAATAGTTTAGCCTAAAGTTTTCAACCAAAGTGTTTTAATATCTGCACTGGAGAATTTTGTTTCATTTATTTCATCATTAGCTAAAAAGTAAGAAAAATTTCAATATTCTTACAAATTTCATGGACTAAAACTTAAAAATTCCATCTTATTCCATGTTCTCACCATATAGAGATAATCGGGGAGGTTCCCAGAGTTAGTTTGAAGAAAATAAATTTTGCCCGAATCTGCCCCAAAAGTTTTTTTGTTACAATAACTGTTACAACACGTGTGGCACTTTTTGAAGTTTGGTTGAATAATATCAGCTCTTTAAGATTTGAATCTGTCTTAAATTACGTTTTACCAAACTTTTGAAGAATGCTCTGATTCAAAATAGTGTAATCGTAAGTGTTTCTTTAAAAATACTAATAAATAAATTAAAATGAAATAAATTAAATGCAACAAAACTTGACACGTATACCAAGAGCGATAAAAGCAAATTTTGAACAAAAAATGTCGTGGTCAGATAAGTAGGCGTTAAACCTCCCATTAAACTAATATTATTTAATTTTTTTTTAGAACAAAAAAGGAAGACTTGTATGGGAGGTGGGTGTGGTTCTTATCTGATTTTGCTCATTTTTGAATTGTTTCTCCGCATGGAGAGTAAAAGCTCACATACTAAATTTCAAGTTTATATCTCTCAAACTACGGCTGCAATTGAATTAAGTTCCTCCAGATAAGCAAAAAATCACACCGTGCGTTGTCCTGTCTTTTAAATTTTATAAAAAAAATAATTTTACTTAGCTCAATACTGAAAAATCACTCGTTGTTAAGACACTTTCTGACATTAACAAAATAGTATAGAAAAGAGCTTTTAAATTTTTGCCAGAATACGGAACATTAACAACGTGTTAATATTAAATATTTTGTTAATGTGGTGAGCTTTGTTAAGCTGCCAGAAGCAAAATTATATTCTAAATTCAGTATTACTTATTTAGGCAATCGCCACGTAAAGAACGGTTTCATATATTCGCTGTGTATACATAAATATTATTATGTTTAAATTAAACTGAAACATACTTGTTAACAAGTAAATGTGTTATTTTCAGACTTTTTATTTAATCTTGAGTTATATAAACTAAATTAGTTTTATTGAACAAAACATAAATATGTAACTAAGAAACGCACAAGGACCAAGACTTCAACGACTTTGAAATTAGCAAGCAGACAGCCATTTTGATATTGCCAAAATGTAAAAATGGACGTAAATAAAAAAATGTTTACAATTTATATCAAAAAAAATGTAATTGAAAATGTTCTTTCAGTACGAAAATCACCACCAAAAGGCATTTTGAACGAAAAGTTTAGATTTTGGAAAAAAATCCAGAATGTTAAAATGAGTGGCCTGCTTAATGCACGTATTGGCTTTTCTAAAAGAGTCCTTTATTTCGTTAATAACGCGCATAAGTTTTCTTTGTTGAGGCGAAATGAACCTACAAAAGTTTATTATCTTAATAAATGTTGGGCAAAAATTTGAAGTTTCGCAACAAATGTGAAGTTAATCCAGAAATCTCAATATTTGTGTCATCCAAAAATGTGGAACTTAATATAGTAACTTCGGGTACTGTGATATGGGTATTTTTGTATCTTAAATTACACGTAACTATTATAGCATAGCTTCTATTTCTTTATGTATTATGGTTTCTTGATGCATTGTGCAGTATATTACAACTTCGCAGCTTTATAGAATATGCCAATCTGAAGCTATTTCAACGAGATGGAAAAAAGCCAAGTGACACCTTTAACTTAAATTGGCGGGTAATGTGATATATAGCGTTAGGATAATGTGATATACCATCATGAAAAGTAGAACAATTATAAAACAGTAGGAACTAATAATACAATAACATTACATCTTTCAATAGAATTTCCATTGAAAAGGAAACGAGATTTAAACTGAATCAATAAGCGAAAAGCAGAACATATTAAAGTCAGATAGATGACTCACGTACAAAAATTGCTTGTCTTGGAAGACAATCATTGTAAGCCCAAATTAAATCGCATTGCAGGCGTTGAACTCAGGTCTGAATCTTTGTATCATTTTGGAAGGATTTGTTGCAAAAAGCACAGGTAATATCCTTGCTGAGTGGACCAAATTGGACTATATCACATTACCCGAATTTCAGTTTTAATAACTAGGGTCATTTTTATTAAAACACATTTCAGCAAATAAAGTATTCACATTATTTATGACAAATTATATTCATCTACTAACAAATTTTAGTAATTCGGCTATAATACTTATTTTATTTTGGGCTTAATTCACTCATGAAATGAACACAAATAAAATCTCGACTTGTGGCTAAATCAATTTCACCGCACTGAGACCAAAAACAGTGAATGCGAACGCACAAAACCTTGCAGCACATATCTTTTTCCGTTACTGATATGTTGACAAAAAAAATTTTGCCGAGAATTGCTTATTTAAGGAAATATGATGGCATATTACATTACATGACCATATCACAATACTCGAAGTTACTCTACTATGGAGGCAGTAAGCTGCAGCCAATCATGAAACCGAAAAATGAAGCTGTCTACATACTGTATAGTCTCGGAGATAAAAATTAGTGTAATGTGTCGAAATTTCGGGGTAATGTTTATTTAGTACCATGATTTTTCGAATATAACATCATAAATACACCTTAATTGACGTAGTAATACTGTCCGACAAAATTCAAGCGCCATATTCAGAGTCCAACGCGACGAAAATGTTGATTTCGAGTAACCCAGTTAATTATTACACTGTCAGATAAAAATTAGACGTATTAGAAATCGTATTTTATTTATAAATCTAGAATTGTCCGACAGAAATATTGCGCTGTATTTCTTGTCCGAAAAATATCAATTTTGCACCCGTAGATGTTCTCTGCCGCTGCTTCCGTTGTTTCCACTGTCCTGCAGATATCACTGTCGCTGTTTTTTTGTCACACGAAATTCATTTTAGGCGACGTCCAAAAATTACGTAATTCAAAATAGGGGGGAAGGGGTTCGGAAAAATCTCACCAAGAGGGAGAGAGGTCAATGAAAATCTCACGTCAACTTTTTAATTCAGAAAATATAAATTATAATAACAGATAGCATTTTGTATCACAAAATCAATCCTTGCTGGCAAGTTTGCTTCACCTTGTCTGTATGACGTTCAACATATTTACGTATTGTAAAAGCTGCTGTGATGTGTGCAGTTGACGATACTCTGAAGTGGCTGCAAGAGGAGAGTGTAGATAATTACACTAGCGCGCACATGTGGATACATTACGTTTGACTTTGGGTGGTTCTAGAACCCTTAAAAATACGGCAATCGCAACCAAAAGAATTAGTTTAATCCTTTAGCGGTAGGAAATAATAAAACATTTAAGGTTTATTCCACAGAAAAAATATAGTACATACCCTCACTTTACCATTTCCGAAAACCTTTCGGAAATCGTTCACATGAAAACATGAAATGAAAGCTTTAAGTTTTTAATAAACAAATAGAATTTAAACCAACTTCTCATATGTGCAGAAACAAAATTTTTCCACAGAATTGTTCTGTAGTCTACACAAATTTTTTGTGAAAAAAATTTTTAGTACGTTTCATAAATAAAAAGTTACGAATGTTTAAGTGTCGCCACCTAGGTAATTTTACTCCTACAAACCATCCGATAAGAAAAATTTGAATTTTATAATTCAAACACAATTCAAAAAAAAAAACAACTCAAATTTTTCTTATCGGAGTAGGAGTAAAATTGCCTAGGTGGCGACACTTAAGCATTCGTATGTATGTATGTACATATATTTTATTTAGTAAATCTTACAATTATATTTAACTACATTTTCTTTTTTTTAATAATTATCTTATTTAAATTAAATTTAAGTTTATTTAGAAAACTAATAACATAATTTCTTATGTAATATTCCCTTTGAGATACGGTATAAGCAGTTTTTTTAAATCCTCTTAGGCATTTTTTAATTGCTGAAGGCAATTCATTGAACAATTTAAGACCTCGATATTTTAATTGGTTTTGAGTTCTAGAGTCTCTATATTGCTGGAGTCTAAAATCAGAATTTGATCTTAAACTATACGGCTGCGAGCCACCCACATAAATTAAACTCGACGCTAGATATTTAGGCACCATGTTGTATTTCATTTTGAACACGAACAGCAAAACATTATAGGTGATTCGCTGTTTAATCTTTAACCATTTTAAAAAAGATAGCATCCAGGTAATTGGTGTAGAAAAACTACATTTGAGGATAGTTCTCATAGCTTTATTCTATAGCATTTGTAATTGATTTATTTGTTCATTATGAACATAATTGTTCAACAGAATTCAAAATGAGGTTTATTTATTGTGTTATATACATATGTTGATGACACACATTGTGGTAATATTCCTTCTTATTCTCTTGAGGAACCCTATTTTCTTCGAGAATTTTTCGCTACATACGTAATATGACTTTTAAAGTTCAGTTTATCATCCAGCATAACTCCCAAATATTTGATTTCTTTCACAAGTTCAATGGGTTTCCCCTCGATCACTAAATTAACAGTCTCACTACTGTTCACCACCATGCATTTAGTTTTACTAACATTAATTTCTAATTTGTTTGATTGGAGCCATACGCAAAGGTTGTTTAAGTCTTCTTTAACGCATTCAATAAGATCACTAAAAACTTTATCACTTATGAACAACAGGACATCATCAGCAAACAGAGATATTTTGCACTTTTTTAATACCCTGCATATATCGTTAATGTAAATTAAGAACAGTAAGGGACCAAGAATGGTTCCTTGTGGGACACCAAAATATGTTTTAATTGCACTTGATATGAAATTATTTATGTTTTTCACTTGGGTTCTATCTAATAAGTAAGATCTGAACCATTCCAGCTCAGAGCCCTTAATCCCATATTTTGATCCAAACACGCACTTTGTACACATCAAGGTCACATACCCAATAGCTCAAGTGTTAGAGCGGCCGTCGCAATTCAAAAATGCATACGGTCGGGTGTTCGATTCTCAGTACAACTTAACCAAAACTGGTCTGATGAGGCTATGTATATGCATATAAATATGTTTATACGTGGTAATAGCCGAAACATATGTCACCAATTACCAGGTTAAATTGATCCACTTGTTATCTTTCTCATGTTGGTTGTATAAATGACTAAAAAGTTCAATACAAAAATTATTAATATAATAATTATTAGTCTCAAAAACAAACCAAAAAATTCTTAATATATGGAGAACCCGCCAATTTTTCAATAATAATAAAAAAGTAGCTGGAAAATTTTCCAGAACTTTGAAATTATATGAAAATAAAATTATAAAAAATCATAGCACATGTATAAGCCAAATAAGCTTAAAAAGAGCTATGTCAACTGAACATAACTCAGAAAGATAACAAGAAAAATGGAACAATACGTGCGAAATCCAAACACGCACTTTGTACACATCAAGGTCACATACCCAATAGCTCAAGTGTTAGAGCGGCCGTCGCAATTCAAAAATGCATACGGTCGGGTGTTCGATTCTCAGTACAACTTAACCAAAACTGGTCTGATGAGGCTATGTATATGCATATAAATATGTTTATACGTGGTAATAGCCGAAACATATGTCACCAATTACCAGGTTAAATTGATCCACTTGTTATCTTTCTCATGTTGGTTGTATAAATGACTAAAAAGTTCAATACAAAAATTATTAATATAATAATTATTAGTCTCAAAAACAAACCAAAAAATTCTTAATATATGGAGAACCCGCCAATTTTTCAATAATAATAAAAAAGTAGCTGGAAAATTTTCCAGAACTTTGAAATTATATGAAAATAAAATTATAAAAAATCATAGCACATGTATAAGCCAAATAAGCTTAAAAAGAGCTATGTCAACTGAACATAACTCAGAAAGATAACAAGAAAAATGGAACAATACGTGCGAAATCCAAACACGCACTTTGTACACATCAAGGTCACATACCCAATAGCTCAAGTGTTAGAGCGGCCGTCGCAATTCAAAAATGCATACGGTCGGGTGTTCGATTCTCAGTACAACTTAACCAAAACTGGTCTGATGAGGCTATGTATATGCATATAAATATGTTTATACGTGGTAATAGCCGAAACATATGTCACCAATTACCAGGTTAAATTGATCCACTTGTTATCTTTCTCATGTTGGTTGTATAAATGACTAAAAAGTTCAATACAAAAATTATTAATATAATAATTATTAGTCTCAAAAACAAACCAAAAAATTCTTAATATATGGAGTACCCGCCAATTTTTCAATAATAATAAAAAAGTAGCTGGAAAATTTTCCAGAACTTTGAAATTATATGAAAATAAAATTATAAAAAATCATAGCACATGTATAAGCCAAATAAGCTTAAAAAGAGCTATGTCAACTGAACATAACTCAGAAAGATAACAAGAAAAATGGAACAATACGTGCGAAATCCAAACACGCACTTTGTACACATCAAGGTCACATACCCAATAGCTCAAGTGTTAGAGCGGCCGTCGCAATTCAAAAATGCATACGGTCGGGTGTTCGATTCTCAGTACAACTTAACCAAAACTGGTCTGATGAGGCTATGTATATGCATATAAATATGTTTATACGTGGTAATAGCCGAAACATATGTCACCAATTACCAGGTTAAATTGATCCACTTGTTATCTTTCTCATGTTGGTTGTATAAATGACTAAAAAGTTCAATACAAAAATTATTAATATAATAATTATTAGTCTCAAAAACAAACCAAAAAATTCTTAATATATGGAGAACCCGCCAATTTTTCAATAATAATAAAAAAGTAGCTGGAAAATTTTCCAGAACTTTGAAATTATATGAAAATAAAATTATAAAAAATCATAGCACATGTATAAGCCAAATAAGCTTAAAAAGAGCTATGTCAACTGAACATAACTCAGAAAGATAACAAGAAAAATGGAACAATACGTGCGAAATCCAAACACGCACTTTGTACACATCAAGGTCACATACCCAATAGCTCAAGTGTTAGAGCGGCCGTCGCAATTCAAAAATGCATACGGTCGGGTGTTCGATTCTCAGTACAACTTAACCAAAACTGGTCTGATGAGGCTATGTATATGCATATAAATATGTTTATACGTGGTAATAGCCGAAACATATGTCACCAATTACCAGGTTAAATTGATCCACTTGTTATCTTTCTCATGTTGGTTGTATAAATGACTAAAAAGTTCAATACAAAAATTATTAATATAATAATTATTAGTCTCAAAAACAAACCAAAAAATAATTAATAACAATAACCATTTAATACATATTCCATTAAACACCACAATAACAAACCGACAAGTCGTTCGTTAGACGCTTAACAAAACAAAACAAAATAAAATAATACTGTAACAAAACAACAGCTAGCTCAGCATCATAAACTGCAGTTACAATTTTACATACTGACGTCGCTGCCAAGTCGCAGCAGTGCTCCCGGATTAGAGACTTTTCACTTAATTTTAGGATAAATTTGACGGAAAGTTAATGTTAACGTAAAGGGCTTTTCTATGCCCTCTCCTTTGTAATTTCTGTTGTTTGGTAGCCTTTTCTCTCCCTATTCCCATTATAAGCTAATTGTAAAGTGTAGCTGGGGCTATGTTAGGAGCTTGAGTCTTGAGTGGTCAAAGGCATAACACTTGCCCACTTTTATTCTCTTCGCTCTTAATTACTGGCCTTGACTCCACTTACAATTTAGCATTAATATTCTTCTTGGGTTTTTGTGATGTCGCAAATGTCGGAGAGATTTCGCTTTGATTTTTGCAATATTTGTGGCCTTAGATCAAACTTTTTTTTCGGTCTATGCCCATGTTTCAAGTTTCCATCCCCAAGTAATGGCGGTTGGTGAGACTCAGGTGTGTGGGGATGCTGATCCACTGGATTTCCGGATACCTGGTTATCACCTTCTGCCATTATTTTCTCCCCATAGGGGCCTCGCTGTATATATACGTAGCGATGTTGCGTACCAGTGTCAGCAACATTTGAACACGACGGATGCCGAATTTAGTTCTATGTGGATTAAGTTCAAAATCCAGTCGCACATTCTACATTTCTGCTTCCTGTATAGAAGCCCGAATTTAGGGAGGATTCCTACTTTTAAAAAGATAGACGTCCTCTCTGATTCGATTTCCAAAATTTTTGAGTCGTACCCAGACAGTGAAATTGTAGTTACTGGTGATTTCAATGTTCATAACTCTAATTGGTTGCGCCATTCTGGCCTTAAAACTCCTGAAGGTCGTTATGTTGAGTTTTTTGCCGAGTCCAATTTACTGACTCAACTAGTGAATGACCCCACGTACATTCCACGCGTTGGGGGCATAGCTTAAGTACACTAGACCTCTTTCTGACATCACATCATGAAAAATACGATGTGTCTGTCCTTGCACCTCTTGGTAACTCGGACCATTGTACTATTTCCGCTGCTTTCCCATTTAAAAGTTTACGCACTGTTTCGCCGAAAGCCCCGAAGCGGACTGTATGGCTTTATGATAAAGCAAATTGGATTGCGCTAAATTATTTTTTTCGTAATTTCAATTGGAAATTGTGTTTCGCTGATAGGAACATAAATGCCGCGGCTTTAATGGTTCAAGAAATAATTTTATTAGGTATGCGGTCCTTCATACCTTATAAAAAGGTTAACGTTAAGCCAAAGGACCACTCTTGGTTTAATGAGACTTGCAGGACTGCAGTCAGGTCCAAAGAGGAAGCATTTCGGAATCGGCGGCTCATTAGAAATGCTGATACTGAAAGGCTTCGCATTGAGGCTAGAAATTGCTGTAATGCCACGATTCAGCGAGAAAAGTTTCTCTACGAACAAAACCTGTGCAAAAGAATCATTTCACTACCGAAAGGTAGCAAAAGTTTTTGGTCATTTGTTAAGAGAGTGAAGAATCAGTCCTCATTGTCTATTCCAACTCTTTTAATGAACGACCAAATATTCACTGACCCTGCTGACAAAGCCGATCTATTGGCTAGCATCTTTGCGAAAAATGCTACACTCCCAGATAGCTGTCAGCTTTTACCCCCTGTTCAGAATAAGTCTTCGGCTATGCCAACTATTTACTTTCGAACAAGGGCAGTAAAAAGAGTCCTTGCAAACCTCAACATAAATAAAGCCTCAGGGCCTGATAGCATATCAGCCCATGTGTTGAGAAAGTGTGCCTCAACACTAGCTCGGCCATTACGCAATCTTTTTTTCATATCCTACACTAGTGGGATATTTCCATCTTGTTAGAAGGTTGCTAATGTTCAGTCAGTTTCCAATAAAGGCGAGGTTTCCAACCCTAATAATTATCGACCCATTGCGATATGCTCTGCGCTCTCCAAAGTTATGGAGAATGTAATAAACTTTCACCTAGTGAACTATCTGGAGCGCAACGAATTACTTAGTGATCGCCAATATGGTTTCCGTAGGTCTCGTTCTACCGGTGATCTTATGTCGTTCCTCACTGAAAAATGGAACCATTGCGTTCACCTTTTCGGTGAAAGTATGGTTGTCGCTCTGGATATTTCTAAGGCGTTTGATCGAGTATGGCATCGCGCCCTCGTATCAAAACTAATTGCCTTTGGTGTCGGTAATTCCTTTGCTCGTTGGATTACGAGCTTCTGCAGTGATCGCTCTATCCGTGCTGTGGTAGACGGTTTCACCTCTAACGAACAATTCATCAATGCTGGAGTTCCCCAGGGTTCTGTCCTATCTCTTACCCTTTTCCTGGTCTTTATCGATGACCTTCTGTCATCGACCATCAACCCAATCCATTCCTTTGCGGACGACAGCAACATATGTCATTCTTATTACTTCAAAAAGCGCCTGAGCTCTGTTTCGTTTTCGACCTCAACACAATCACCGAGTGGGGTCGTATTAACCGAGTCAATTTTAATGCTTCAAAAACTCAGTGCTGTCTGTTGTCTCACAGACGAATGGATCTTTCCCTTCCTTCCCTTAATATGGCTGGCTTAGATATTGCGAGGTCGACAACTCTTGACGTTCTGGGCATATCGGTTCAATCGGACCTGAGGTGGTCTGATCATTTATTCGATGTGTTGAAAGATGCGGCCAAGTGCATTGGTTTTTTGAAACGGTGTAAGAAATACTTCACTCCAGTTGATCTTTGTACTGTTTATTTCACTTACATTAGACCCAAACTAGAGTACAACTCACACATTTGGGCCGGGGCTCCTAAAACCACCTTGGAGCTGCTAGATCGTGTCCAGCGACGTGTGTTGAAACTAATAGGTGATGAATCTATCATCGCCTCTATCGATTTCATTCACCACCGGCGTAACGTAGGGTGTTTAACCCTTTTTTATAGATATTATAACGGGATGTGCTCTAGAGAAATACGGGAACTGATCCCATCAGCCAGGATTTTCTCTCGCAACACTCGGGCATCCCACCAGGCCCATCCTTTTTGCGTCACGCCGGTGTTCAACAGGACATCACACTTTCGTGATAATTCTTTCTTTGGCCGAACCATCAAGTTGTGGAACTGCTTACCTGCGTCTGTCTTCCCCGGCAGTTGTGACATCCATAGATTCAAGACTAATGTTCACCGACACTACTCCATCTATCCCCCTTCCCTCTAACCCTTCTCCTTTTCTTAAAACCAACACGGTGTATTGCATTTATAGGAAGTATCCCCTGAGCGTTGGCTTATGCTTTAAAAAAAAAAAAAATCGTAGTATTATTGGACCAATTATGTCAGAACAATCCAGTATAATTTTTACATTAAGATTAAAAGCTTTTTTTGAATTCATTTTTCTATATATTATTTTTAGCTCACTTAAATTGACTTCTCTAAATATTTTGGAACTCAAGAAAGTCAACGTTAGAGTAATTACTGGTGGAAGGTATTGAGTTATTAATTAGCTTAATGCATTCTATGAAGTATAAATTGTGCTTATTAGCAATAACAGAATTATCAGTTTCCAAATTGTCACCGAACCGAATTTCATTCATTTTCACTTTTTCCTCTCTTAAAACCAAATTTTAATTGTTTTCCACATATCCTTTTGATTGTGACATGACTCAATTTTATTGCAAACATAATTTTTTTTAGCAAGATGTATTTTATTTTTATATATGTTACGTACTATATGTTTCTGTAAACATGCCAATCTTCTGACCTGTTGAAAATACTTGCTTTACGGAAGCACTGAATTTTATTATTTTTTAAAGTTTTTAGTTCGTCTGTGAACCATTTGATCATCATCATTAATTTTTGACCTTCTACTTAGTTTGCATTTTCACACACTGCATTAAACTTTCCTCTAATGTCAATGATAACTCATTAAAGTTTATGTTGTAGTTGACATGCTCACATATTTCCAAAAGAAATTCTCTAACTTGACTTTAATTATATTTGAAAAGGTCAATATATTTTTTATCGCTTATATGTTTCTTATTTTTCACGGGCACTTTTATCATGATTGCTTCATGATCACTGACTTTAAATTCTGGAGCAGTATCTGCCTCTATCTTTCTCTCTCTGGGACAGATAACAAAGTCAATTAATGACCTCGTAAGCTCCGTAATTCTTGTCGGTCTCTCAATTATTTGTTTCAAATTGTTTTGTATTAAAATGTCATTGAAAATTGTGTAAGTATTGTTTAAGTTCAGCAAATTGATAATAAAATCTCCAAAAATCACTATATTAAAATTTGAGTGTAATACTCTATCTAGCCAATCTGAGGAAATTGTACAAAATTCACGTTCTGAACTACTTGGTGATCTATAAAATATTGCAACAGTTTATTTAAAATCATTTGTGAAAATCTCGTAACACAAGCACCATATTTTCATTGGAATATGTATTTCATTTATTAATCTGTACTGAAGACTATTTTTAACATAGAGCACGACACCGCCTGTACGATTACTTGTACTATTGCAACGCAAAGGAGTATAGTTTCGAAGATTTATTTCAGTATCATCAACTTCGTTAGTTAAATTCGTTTCAGAAAATGCAACAATTTCGAAAACATTATTGTTCACAAAAAATTCAATTTCATTAAAATTGTTTATTAGGCCTTGAGCATTAGCACAACAATAATTCAGTTGGTTTGGTACTGAGTTCTTTCTTTAAGCACTTTTATTTTTCAAAGAAATACTGGACAGTTCCTGTCATTAGCCGAGTGATCACATTTAATATTTATACTTAATGTTTGATTCAACTCTGTGCAATTTGTGCACATCACTTTTTCGCTCTTATAATCTTTAATGGAATGATCGCCACCACATTTCATGCATGAAATTTTGTTTTTGCAGGTATTTGACTTGTGGTTAAAGCCTTGACACCTAAAGCAATGCGTTAGATTAAAATATTCCCTAACTGGACATATAACACACCCTATTTTAATAAGCTCTAATTGCATTATTTTATTGAAACTAATACTATCCGCTTCGAAGACAGCGTTCAAGTTCCTCCATTTGTTTTTGTTTTTAAACAAATGGACTAATTTAATGTTCGCAATTTTATTTTCTTATTTTAGTTACAATTTGGTTCTCTACTTCATCATTTTCTAGGTTCATAATACATATTTTTGGGTTATATTTAGCAGGCATAATTACTTTATATTCATCCTTGAATTTATTTTCAATTTCATTTCTTAATTTTTCAGACGAGACTTTGTCACCACATTTAATCGCTACGCAACCATCATTTTTGTTCACCACATTGTTCATGGTTATGTTAGTTGGGTCTATTTTCTCTTTAATTTGCTTTCTAGTTTCATTTGACTCTTGCTTATTTTTGGGATAAACAAGGACAGAGGATTCATTATTCATAAAAATATCAGAATATAGGCGTCTGCTTTTGTTTTGCTCTACTAAGCCGTTGTTTTTATACCCTACACTGAGGGTATATTCACTTTGTCTCTCCGTTTGTAACACATCGAAGGGGGCGTGGCAGGTATCGAAAAGTATATATATTCTTGATCAGCGTCACCACCTGAGTCGATTTAGCGATGTCCGTCTGTCTGTCTGTCTGTCTGTCCGTCTGTCCGTCTGTCTGTCTGTCCGTCTGTCCGTCTGTCCGTCTGTCCGTCTGTCCGTCTGTCTGTCTGTCTGTCTGTCTGTCTGTCTGTCTGTCTGTCTGTCTGTCTGTCTGTCTGTCTGTCTGTCTGTCTGTCTGTCTGTCTGTCTGTCTGTCTGTCTGTCTGTCTGTCTGTCTGTCTGTCTGTCTGTCCGTCTTCTGTCTGTCCGTCTGTCCGTCTGTCCGTCTTCTGTCTGTCTGTCTGTCTGTCTGTCTGTCTGTCTGTCTGTCTGTCTGTCTGTCTGTCTGTCTGTCTGTCTGTCTGTCTGTCTGTCTGTCTGTCTGTCTGTCTGTCTGTCTGTCTGTCTGTCTGTCTGTCTGTCTGTCTGTCTGTCTGTCTGTCTGTCTGTCTGTCTGTCTGTTCGTTCGTCCGTCCGTCCGTCCGTCCGTCCGTCCGTCTGTTGAAATCATGTTTACGGGAAAACCAAGAAAGCTAATTAAATGAAACTTTCACACACAGGTCACACCTTCTTGCAGGCATTTTGCTATTGAAAATGGGCGAAATCGGTGGACGGACACGCCTACCGCCGATAATCTTTGTATATTTACCCAGACCAATTTTGAAAAAAGTTGCACCAATTTTGATGAAACTTGGTAATTTGGTGCACACGTGAACCAAATTAGGATTAGGCTAGGTTTCAAGTTTCCAAAGGATCGTATAGGGGCGTGGCACAGCCCTAGATTTTATCATTTATACTACCATATCTTGTAAGCCGTTCAAGATATTGCGATGAAATTTGGTAAATATCAAATATATCTTCAATTGCGATAAAAGTGGGCGGAATATAAAAAGTGGGCGTGGCACTTTTCAACTGTTAAAAATTTTGATTCCGTATATCTCAAAATTGGCGCAAACGATTTTCATAAATATTTTATAGATTATCCCGCTGAAAGCAGTCATCAATACCATTTTACTGAAAAAACTCGTTGAAAGGCGTGGCACCGCCCACAATATTTAAGAACGTTATATTAAGAGAACTAACAACGTAATCGTTATGAAATTTAGTGAGGTATATATACTTGGAATTAGGTCTCTTATTATAAAGACTTGGTCCAATAGTACCTGTGGACGTGGCACCTCCCATATAAGGAGGTTATCTATTGTTATAGATAGTGTACTATGATAGTAATCTTCATAAAATTTGGTGTATAGATGTCAGTTACTATAAGCTTTAAAAATAAATGAATTTTGACAGGATTTCAACAGTGGGCGTGGCACCTCCCATACAAATAAAATACGGTAAGTGGCATATTTATCGAAATATGTGAGCAGTCACACTAAAATTTGGTGTAAGGGGTTTGATTATGGAAAGCTATTTCTAGATCAAAACCGGGCTGAATTGTACCAGTAAGTGTGTCACCGCCCTAAATTTTAAGCTTAACTGCGGCATATATCGCAAACTATGCAAGCTATTGTGCTAAAATTTAATGTGAGGATGTCGATCACGAATATTATTTATTGTACCAAAAGTGGGCGGAACTGGAGAAGTGGGCGTGGCATATTTAAAATATTTAATTTCTATTCCATTTTTTTCAACATTTTTCATATTCTTTCGACTTTTTCAGCCCTTTAACTTTTTCCAATATATCCTTTATGTATTTGTTCGACTTGTTCAACCTCTTTCAACTTTCTTCATAAGTTTCTTTATTTTTTCGACTTTTTCATCAATTTTGAATTGTTTCAAATTTTTTCAAGCTCTTCCAATTTTTTTAGAGTTTTTCAACCTCTCTCAACTTTTTTCAACATTTTGCATATAGTTTGAACTTTTTCAACATTTTTCAACCTTTCTAACATTTTACATTTTTTTCGACTCATTCAACCTTTTCAACGTCTTTTTAACATTTATTCAAAAGGTACTTTGAGTGCAGTGTAGGGTATATGAGTTTCGGCCTGGCCGAAGATAACACCTTAACTTGTTATTTTTTATTTCGTGTGTTAGTGCACTGTTTGACTTTGAAATATTTTTGACACTTTGTTAGTTGATCATCACTTTTGCTTTCATCGTTTTTCAAGATTTGTTTTTTTATCTCCGTTATTGACTCGGAGACTGTTGCAATTTTATTGACACCATCACATACTCTGCCTTCTCCGAGGCAGGCCTTGCTCATTTGCCTGCTGGGTAATTATCCAGACCACTACATTTAGTCGTGTAATGGTATATTTTACCACAAACTCCCGCACATCTAATACCTGATTCACCGCGAATGGCATTTTTGCATTTATTACAATTGTTCATTTTACATTCAAAAATATGTTCAGTAGCATTCGCTTCAAACAAACTGAATTTATGTGCCGGCACAATTAAAAATTAATATTTTTACAAATTCTATGGTTTTCTATACAAACTTAGTTCGATCGAAAGAGCAAACGAACCGCTCACTCTGAGTGTAAAGAACTAGTTAATTAAATTTCAAAAAAGGATTCCAAATATATGGAACTGGGAGAAATAAGGAATAATCATTCTTCCTCTTTATATGCTCCAAGTTTACGCCACGTTCGTTAAGACAATATTTTCTTGACAACTCATTGAGGATTTCAGTTGTTGTTTCAGTTTCTATCAGGTGTCATAAATGGAGTATAAAATTCATTTAGACCTCAGTGAACATTTGAATGAAAGTCTTACTAGGTACATTTTATTTAAAAATGTAAAAAAGTGATATTTTTACTTACTGGCTCGCCAATCAATTCAAACGCCCTTTGCAAAACCTTAAATGCTTCCTCGGCACCAGCTTGCTTATTCTTGTCAGGATGCACCAAAACAGCGATTTTCTTATAATGCTTACGAATTTGCTCCTGCGAACTATTTGGTGGAACGCCTAATATACTATAGTAACAATGAATAAATAATATGTAAATAATTATTTTAATTAAATCTTGCTGATATTTATAGTAATTTTCAAAACCACTTTTTGACTATATCTAGCGAATATACAAAAAGTGTTCTATCTTTAGACCTGGGGCTAAAAATTAGTATGAAAATGAGATTTTGTGTTTAAGCTTTTACGAACCTGTATGCATCCTTTCCTTTACAATTTAATAGCGAATACATTGCTTCTTCACCAGTCTGAGGTAATCTGCCATTTTTATAAAAGTCTGTTGTCGCTTCTGTTTGTTTTTTTTTATAAAATCGTCGCCAAATTGCCCATTTTGAGTTCTTCTTAAACTTGCCATCAAAACGTCGCCAGTTGTTTTTAATCCAAAGACTTGGTTTATTTGAATTTTGCTTTAATTCTTTGCGCAATTGCTGAGCGTAAGCGAACCCAGATGCATAATAATGCATTATGCGATCATAAACCATACTAAAGCCCAGAACAACAATATCGTATATCAAGTAAAAAAGCCAAGTGAGTATCATAAGAGTGTATTCGAACCATTTGTGAAGGAACATTTTTGCCAATTCGTAATTACGATTTCCTTGATTGTTAGTGAATGATGAATTGGCACCACGACCACGTTTTGTTGTCGAAAAGGAATATGACGACAATGTCGAGCCACCGCTTGAAGAGTGAGCTGACCTCTGAACATTACGTGTAAAGTTTTGGGAAGATGTTGATGCTGTGTTATTGTACGAGGAGGAAGAAGAAGCTGATTTTGCTGAACGCCGATACGTATTTGATGAACTAAGCTGAGATGATGACTTTGCAGAGCGTTCATAGCTATCATTATTTTTTGCAGTTACATTGTAGAAACCATTAAAATCTTTTTCAGTGGTCGTAGAGTTTGAATTATTATTGCTTCTATTATTATACCGACCAGCAGTGCCGGAATCAGAAATAAAATCACCGTCTGTGCGTTTTTGTACCACGCGTTTTTTAGTTCCACTGCTAGCAGCACCGACAACAAAAGCTTCATTTGCAGTAGATTTGTGTGTGGCTTTTTGTGAGCTTTTGTAATTGGGATTAATAGAGCTTGTGGTGTTGGTAACACGTTTGTTGGTGCTGCTTTTTATAGAATTTGCTGTGCCTTGTAAAATGTTCTCTTTATTATCGTGAATGGGCGAAGATTTTTTATTAACTTTAGTTTGCACGTCTTCAACAGGCGACTGACGTGAACAAGTCGCATTACTACTTGCGTCTGTCGAACGTTTATTTTCCATCTTACGATCATTAAAAATCTGCTTAGAGGACTTATTTGTGTTCGATTTGCAGTTTGATGTTGATTGTATCGCATTTACATTTTGATTATTAAATTTGCTTAACACATCGGAATATGTCATTCGCATTGGTTTAACCTCGGCTACAATGCGTTTTTTATTTCCATCTAATTGAAGTTGAGTACCAGTAGATGGCAGAGAGGTTGATACACTGACCTTGACTTGGTCCTTAATCGTAGTACGCCCTGTAATAAAAACAAATTTTTAAACTTATTGATTATATGGATTCGTCCGATTTTTTCTGAAATACTTACATTTGTTTTTTTTTAAGTTAAGAAGTATACTTTCATAATTTAATAATTATACGATAATAATAATTTTAACAAAAAGTGAAGACCATATAATTTAATGCCGGAATCGGAAGGCAATAGTTTAAAAAGCTTTTCAGGGCAAATAATATTGTCGAAGCATTGCCAGTAACTTAAGGGAGGGAGCCGTAAGCAAAAATATTCTTTGGCGTAGTGAATTTCGTTTTTTCTATGAACACGCGAAAGTGTTGAAAAGGTCGAAAAATGTTGGAATAGCAAAAACATCCAAAACTATAGAAAAATGGTAAAAATGTCGAGAAACTTTCAAAACGGTAGGAAAATAGTAAAAAGTTGAAACAGTTAATATTTCTTCTAATCAAAAAGTACCCAGGATTTGTCAATTAATCGAAAACGGTTCAATTATTCATCGATTTTTATGTTATTTCCTTCAAAATAATCGTAAGCAACACACATATTCCCACGCTTCTTGCAATCTTCAAAACACTTTTCATAGGCTGATTTAGGAATCGCCTGCAGCTCCTGCCGTGAAGTGGTAACATAAGTCGTGGGAACAGGAAAATCACACGGGGCCATATCAGTTGAATACGAAGCTTGTACAAGATGAGATGTGTGAGCTGGTGCATTATCATGGTGAAGAAACCGCTAGTTGTTTCTCCACAATTCCGGCCTCTTGAGACGAACATTCTACCTTAGATGCTTCAGTACGGTCACGTAGTACTCCTTATTTACTGTTAGGCCTATCTAAAGGAGTTTGAAGTGAACCACACCACTGCAATCAAAAAAATGATCTATAACCGGATCGACTTTGTCGTGTGAACGATGCAAATCATCAACCATAGTATGGGCCGCTTTAAACTCTTTATACCACTCGTATGCTTGTGTTTTCGACATTGTCGAGTACCCGTAGCGTACCGTTAATATTTTCAACGCTTCCGCACATGATATTTTGAAGCACAATATTTCAGGCAGACTCTTTGCTCAACTAAATTCGACATAGTAAAATTCGCAGAGTACTCCAAACTATGACTTGTTTACAAAGCTATTACGCACAAACTAACAGACAGCTTGCGCTTAAGAGACATGTAAATAACTGACAGATGTACTAACCTGGAAAAATAAAATTTTGACAATATCTCAAGAGCAGTTGGTTTAAATGAGGAATTCTGGTTACTTTTTGATCAAAAGGCATATATGTATTGCGTTCTCCGCAAGTGCACTTGCTGTGACGTCAGACTATAGGACTTACTGACGAGTAGAGGTCAAGTTTGACATTCTGCAGCTCATCAGTAGCACGAAACCGAACGATACAACGAAATGACTCAGCTTCGTTTGCTTGTGACTTGCAGTCCACTGTAAACGTTATTCAACTCAACAAAACGTTTACAACAAAAATGTAATTTTTCTTAAGAAAAAAAAAGAAGCGATCGTACAAGCAAACAACAACAAAGCGCACATTGACACCAGCTTCATTTATTTGTACATTCTTGGAATTAACATTTTGTGCTTCTCAACAGACAAAAGCCGAACTAAGAGTAAAAGCATGAAGTATGAAAACGTACGACTTGCCCTCACACTTGTGCTGGAACTTGTAGAATATTTCATTTGCGGTTGCAGCGCTCACTTCTCTTGCTTTTTTTTTTTTGTTTTGTTTTGATTTGATTTCTGATTTGCTTACATAAAAACTTGAGGGAGACGAAAAGCTTTGAAAAAGTCGAAAAATCTTGAAAAATGTTGAAAAAGTCGAAAAATGTTGGAAAAGTCGAAAAATGTTGAAGTCGAAGAATTTTGAGTAAGTCGAAAATTTTGAAAGACGAATATGGAAAACGTATATACATATATGATTAAAAAGTATAAAAATATTGTCCATAGAAAACGCAGAGTTTCGAAAGCCAATAAAAGTAAAAAATGTAGATTTCCTTTCCCATCCGCCATCAGAAATATTCATAAATAAGGAATATGTATCAGAGATGTGCAATGAGTGGCTCGTTTTAATTTACCATTCGCTTACTCATTGCTATTGCGTGCTTTTATTCGACAACATATGAAACGAGTGCTGCAGTGCATTGCCTTTTAATTTCATTGCCATTGCTTGCCTCTGCTTTCTTTGAGCATACTTGAAAGACAAGCACTATTCACTCAAAGCTCATTCATTCATTTCTATTTTTATGCAACGAATGCGATGGTTATGCAACAAATGCTATGGCTATGCAACGAATGCTATGGCTATGCAACGAATGCTATTGCACAGCATCGAATACCTCATACGATTTGAGCTCATGTTATTGTAGAGTAGTACTTTGCTTGCCATTACACTAGTTTACAAATTTGGGCTTGATCTCGAGATCTGGTTTCTCATAGATTTTTTTCGATGTATTTTGGGGCGTAGATTTCAAAAATGGCAACAATTTTTTTTTTCTTAAGAATCGTTTTCGAGATATCCCCAAAAAACCCCTTTTTCGGCACTTTTTTCATTTATTTGACTATATCTCCATGAATTTTTTTTCGACTTAAAAACGACTTTCAGTTTTCGAAAGATATTTGTATTTCCTTTCTAACGATATGCTTTTTGTTTGAATCGGATAAGATTTGATGGAGTTACAAGCGCTCAAAGTCTAAAAAAACTTACTTTTTTGGTCTTTTTTGAAAAACACTGAATTTCAATTGCTCCATTTGAATGGTAAATTCCTTCTTTTTCATATTTTTAAAATTTTAATTGATAGACTATCCTTTTACAAATATTTTAAGTATAATTTGGCGGAAATCGGACAAAAAATGTAGAAGTTATTCGAGAAAACAGTAAAACACTTGCAATAAAATTGAACGAAAATACATACGTTTTTTATCTAAAAAGAAAAGAGAATAAAAATAAAGAACTTCACAAACACACAATCGTATGTATTTTCGTTCAATTTTATTGCAAGTGTTTTACTGTTTTCTCGAATAACTTCTACATTTTTTGTCCGATTTCCGCCAAATTATACTTAAAATATTTGTAAAAGGATAGTCTATCATTTAAAATTTAAAAAATATGAAAAAGAAGGAATTTTTCATTCAAATGGAGCAATTGAAATTTAGTGATTTTTAAAAAAGACCAAAAAAGTCAGTTTTTTTGAACTTTGAGCGCTTGTAACTCCATCAAATATTATCCTATTCAAACAAAAAGCATATCGTTAGAAAGGAAATACAAATATCTTTCGAAAGCTGAAAGTCGTTTTTGAGTCGAAAAAAAATTCATGGAGATATAGTCAAATAAATGAAAAAAGTGCCGAAAAAGGGGTTTTTTAGGGATATCTCGAAAACGATTCTTAAGAAAAAAAAATGGTTGCCATTTTTGGAATTTACGCCCCAAAATACATCGAAAAAAGTGTATGAGAAACCAGATCTTTTTTCTTGTAAACTAGTGTTATTTGTGATTGTTGAGTTTCTTCTAAAAGACAAAATAATTTCCAATTTTAAAGCATGGAAAATACACAAATCAAGGAAAATATAATAAGAAAAGTTAATGCTGCGTAATGACATTCGTTGCATAGCCGTAGCATTCGTTGCATAACCATAGAATTCGTAGAATAAAAATAAAAACGAATGAATGAGCTTTGAGTGAATAGTGCATGTCTTTTGTAGTGTGTTCGTTGCCTTCAAAGAAAACAAAGGCAAGCAACGGCAATGCGATAAAGAAGTACTGCACGTCAGCATTCGCTTTGAGTGAGCAGTGTTTTCATTTGTTTCACACGTTTGATGCATAGTGTTGTTTCACAATTCGCTTTTAGTGAATGTTTCACAACTGCTTATGAATGCATTCGTGCACATCTCTGATATGTATACAAAAAAATAAATGTACTTTACCTATTGTGTCGAATGTGCCGTTTGTACTGTTGCTTGAAAAAACCTCTGGCACAATTAAATCAGCTGGCACTGTGACATTGGATTGTAACTTTGGATGATTAAAAGAGGCAGTAGCCGATGTAACATTTGATGTTGTAGTTTGAATTTGATGCGGCAAGTAAGTAGATTGCATTGGTAACTGGACATTCGTATTAGTGTTGAAAGTTGCATTGGACGATGAAGCATTTTGAAAATTTACTTCAGCAGTAAGAGCCATGGGCATTTGGATCTTCTGTGGTGGATAAACAGGATCAATGTGCGTATTGTTATTATTATTTTCATTGGGCGCCACAGCAGTGCTGTTGATTTGGCCAAATTGCGCATAGGTGGCACCAGTCAAATTCGGTGACCAATTGTTTACCAATTTATTGATAATCATGTTAGTGGTATTGTTGCTGCTAGCGCCACTAGTTGATGAATGCAATTCGGCTGAATTGCCCAGCAGATGAAGCTGGGAAGGCAGTGGAATCTCTGACATTGCTGAAGCAGATGTGACGGCATTTTCAGGCATAAGCGTATTGCTGGAAAAGAGTTCATAGCTATTATATATTTGCTGTTGTTGTTGAGTGGCATTCGTTAAAGGATATGGTTGCTGCTGTTGATATAATATTGTCGCATCAGCACTCCCGGCAGATGTTTGAGGCGCTGTGTCAGCGCGATGATAAACTTTAAGAAAGTTTCCATGACCCACAGGTAGTACAGAATAAGTTTCTGGTTGACCAGGCGCTGTAGCAAAGGCCTGTGCACGCATGTTGTAGAAAACTTCATTGAATTGTTGCGGCTGTGGATGTTGTGCTTGAGTTGGCGGCGACTGCATATACTGCTGATTTAGTATAGCTGCTGGTGGTGGCCATATTACTGGTGGTGGAAAACTTTGCTGTTGCTGTGGTGGCAACTGCGGTCCTGAAAATTGCGAAAGTGCTCCTGGAGGCAGCTCTTCCGTAATAGTTGAATTTTTGTGAAAAAATCCATCTTCACTTCTACCGCCGTCATTAGACGACATTAGAGAAATATATTTCAATTTTCTGATTACTTCCTGAAGTTTTTTTGTTGCAAGCAATCGAACGTCACGCCACTGTCAGCGTAAATTCTGGTTTTTTTTTTCTTGCAAGCTAGTCTTAAATTATTTCATTTCCACTTCAAACAATAATTTTATTGTTATCTTTTAATTTAGCAACAATTATTTTTTAACAATTATAACAATCTTTTAAATTATATATCCAATGATGAATTTCTTAAAACAAAAAAACTAAAATGCCAGCAACAAGGGCACAGAATTGCGAAAAAGTAGAATTGCGGAAATGTCAAAAGAGTAAACGTCTTTAACCACGAAGTATGTTGTCATTTGAGATGTGTTTATTAATGCTGCCCATCTGAGTATGTTCAGCAGAACGATAAAGTGCAGTAGAACTTCTGTAAGTTGAACTTGAAAAAATATGCCAATAAATTCGAGTTATAGAGTTTTCGATTTAAGCCCAATTTCCATGTGATCTTATCTTATCTTATCAAATATCAGGGAGGACATCACATGCAATTAAGATAGCAAATGTATGCTATTCACTCTCGCATTGTCCAAGCGCATTAGGTTCTGTTCACATGCTTTTTCTTTCTTACAAAAATTTGATTTGATATCCCTGATATGGGATAAGATAAGATAAGATAAAATAAGATAAGATAAGATAAGATAAGATAAGATAAGATAAGATAAGATAAGATAAGATAAGATAAGATAAGATAAGATAAGATAAGATAAGATAAGATAAGATAAGATAAGATAAGATAAGATAAGATAAGATAAGATAAGATAAGATAAGATAAGATAAGATAAGATAAGATAAGATAAGATAAGATAAGATAAGATAAGATAAGATAAGATAAGATAAGATAAGATAAGATAAGATAAGATAAGATAAGATAAGATAAGATAAGATAAGATAAGATAAGATAAGATAAGATAAGATAAGATAAGATAAGATAAGATAAGATAAGATAAGATAAGATAAGATAAGATAAGATAAGATAAGATAAGATAAGATAAGATAAGATAAGATAAGATAAGATAAGATAAGATAAGATAAGATAAGATAAGATAAGATAAGATAAGATAAGATAAGACACATGGAAATTTCTTAGAATTGGTTTGTTGTATAAGTAGGCTTTTTTGATTTCTAAGAAATAATGATGTAGGTATGTATATTGTCGGCATATTCTTAAAGTCGGTATTTTATTTTTCTTCGAGCTTAAAGGTTGTAAAATCAAACATCGCAATGTTCGAGATGCAGAGGTGAAATTTATTTTTTCGAGTTATAGAGGAAAAATATGTACTGAATTTACTTGCAGGAACTCACAAATTATTCCGACTTATAGTGGGGTCAGATTTCAAGCAATTGAGCTTTTGAGGCTTGAAGGGAAAGGAACACAACATTTTTTTCGAGTTTGGGAGGTTTTCGACTGATTGAGGTTCGACTTAAAGTTCCACTGTATTTCGCGAATGAGATATTCAGTTTCATGTAGGGTTACCAGATGCCCTTCCTACGAAAGTAGTCCATCTGAAAAAATTCTAATTTTTTAATAAAAACAAAAATTTCCATAAAAATATTTTTGATCAGAAAAAAAAAAAATAAAAGGTCCTCGTTTTTGAACAAAAAAACACTAGCAAAAAAATTATTTGAAATACACTTCAACATTTTCCATTCACAAAATATTTTACAATGCAACAGTAGTGAAAAGTATGACTGTTCAACTAAAAGTAGTACATTTAAGGTGAAAAGTATTAAAGTATTTTTGCGTTGCAGAAGTAGTACATTTACTACTAAAGTATGTTATCTGGTAACACTAGTTCCATGTTACTCAAACGGTTTGATAAAAAATCAAATTGTACTTCTGTCTTGTTCAATTAGAAATCGTGCAGGCTTTTAAGAAATGCCATAATTTCTTTTTTTGTGAAAATTATCGAGCTAGGAATCGTTTTCATGTTATCTTTCTTGATCCCATATCAGGGATATCAAATCAAATTTTTGTAAGAATGAAAAATCATGCGAGCAGAACCTGTATGCCTATTCACTCTCGCGTTCGTCAAGTGCATTAGACTTATGATATCACTGATATGGGGATATTATCTTTCTCGATCTTATCTTATCAAATTTAACAAATTTTTTGCCATAATAAGCGAGATGGATATATGTCATTCTTGCTATAAAAGTTTAACATTTCGGCTTGTGTATTTGTAAACAAATGGCAATTTATTTATGTAAACAAAAACTTCCATTGAAATGAACGAATTTGAAGACGAAGAAATTGCAGCTATAGAAATTGTTTTTTTTTTTCAATTTCCTCATCATCTTCAATAATCTGATCTATGTTTCATAAAAAATTAAATATGGAATAATAATCGTGAAAGGAAATTAAATAGTACCACCATTTTCCACTACAAATTGAATGTCGTTGCTGCAAGACTTTGACAAGAGAAATATGCTAATTTTTGTTAAAATATCAATCGTCATACTTTTTACTTATTTAACTTGTTTATCTTCCCTACAAGAACATTGTCAGTCAGATGATAGGTCATTTGATAAACAGTTCTGATGGAAATTTCGGTCAGAAGCGCAGTGTGAAAAATCTGATGGAAACTTTTGTATACATCTGATTTGACATCCTTTTCTATCACATGAAGTTTTAGGTTTCATCAAACATTCAGTTGTCTCGATCATTCTAACCAGTTATGACTGCATTTTTTGTCATTACTTATTAGTGAGAACGTTTCTCAATAGTCAGATATGACGTAAATATAAGTCAGAACTGATGGAAAATTCCTTATCGTTTGACTGAAAATCCCATCATATATGACCAAAATACAAAGTTTGTAAAAACCCACCATAAGTGATTGAAACCAAATTTTGATGTGTATTTTAAGACTTTCAATGATAACCCTTTAATATGTACATATGTATATAGTATTACAAAATTAAATTAAACTGAAATACATTCACAATATCACCTAAATGAAAACCTGCCACCTCTGGTAGCAATTAACAAATCATTAATGTCGTTTTCTTACCCAATCTCTACGTTTATTGTGGAGGAATTACCGCCTGCTGGCTTGAATACTATGTTCGAAGAGACAGTTATTTTTTATGCCTGCGTAGAAGCACCTGGTCTCAAAGGTTTTGGTATAAAGCTAAATATCTAGTTCATTTGATTGAATTTTGTTTTGTAATTGCTAAAATTGAAAAATAGATGTCACAATATTGCATATACGGAACTTTGCTTAAATTTGTAGAACCAGTTCAAGGTTACGCGAGGATGCTATATTTTAGGCTTAAATATTTAAATAAAGTCACGTAATAGAAACAAAAACAGTAACGAAACAACAGTTTTATCATTTTGAATATGTTAAATGGTTTTGTTCTTCATCTTCAATCATCGATTTTATTTATGCTCGGAGAACGAAAAGAAAACTTTGGTATTAAGGTTTATGACGCTGCAGTTTAAAAGTTAACAGTTTGATAGCAAAAATTTCGAAAAAAAAAACAAATTACGTATATACTGAAGCGCGAGGCTCTCACTGCGCTAGGCCCCATTCAGTCTCACGAGTTTGCCGGCCATAAAATGGGTTCTGATTTTATAGCACAAGTGCTGTCATTCATTGTAAGACACGGCTATTGTTAATAAGATTTTGAAACCAAAATTATTTTTTATCATTATCACTTTGCCATTTGAAAGTATACGCCACCATTTACGTATCAAAACCAAAAAACATGAAAACAAATGCTACTCTCGGCAGGATTCCTATACTAAGGCTAATAAAAATTAATTTTTTTGGTTCATTTAAAAACCTACGAGATGCGTGACTATTTTAAATATGGCTGTATCACTTTGGGCGTTTCATTCCAAATTTTGAACATAAAACATTTTTTATATAATTTTTCAATATTTTACTGCTTTTTAGGCAAAATATAATTGAGAAGAAGTAAGGATAGCATTCTTGAAAAATGCTGATGGAGACAATATGCGTCAATACCCTCTAATGAATGGCAATAGCACCGATCATCGTCTGAAAACCACAGTTGTAGCGAAGTAGTATGTCCATGTTGCAGGAAATTAAAATAATTTGAATTCAGTTCTAATTTTTACGTTCCTTAAAATGCTAAACAGATTTGGGACGTGCGATTTATCTTCAGTGTCAAATCGCACCAAAAAAAAGAATTTTTTCTATTTCTCTGCGATAAATTTTGTACTCACTACAAACGTATAGGAAAAACAGAAGAAAAATCGCACGTCCCAATTCTGTTTACGCATTAACCCCTGCTCGTGCTATAAGCAGCAACGATTTTATTGAAAGAAACACACTTTTTATGTGTCACCCTGTCATAAATTTGAGTACATAACATGTCTGTCGGGATCCCTGGAAGTGGCAGAGAAATGTGGGTGATTTCTGAATCCGGAATTTTTTTACAAATAGCATGTCAAAAACAGCTGTTTCTTAAGCAATCCTAGTGTCATTAAATTTTTTATTTTTGTTATCACGATTCCACAGAATTTCCATTCGCACCACAACTTACGACTCAAATCAAAAAAAAAAAAAACGTGCACAACGTTGTTAAAATTCATTGAACACAACTCATATGTTTTTAACAAAAAAACATAGACAAATATAAAGACTTTCAACAGGCAGATCAGGAAAATGCCTAACTAGCTAACTAGACAAATTAGAAAAAAGGAAAGTGATTACAAAAAACAAAAAGAAAACAGAAGTGAAAGTGCAAATATGTTTTTACGTCGCTTTTTTACACAATTTGCCGAAGAACTGGCGCCCTCTGACCTGATCGGTTGTTTGCAAACACCGCAGAAGCTAAAGAGTAATTTTGCTGTACCAGGCCTTGAAAGCCTTTCATGGCTACACGGGGTCTCACCATGTTTTCCATTGCGAGGAGATCAAATCGAAATTATTCATGAACCAAGCAAATTCTACGAGACGTTAGTACAGAAGAGCGCCGAGGCACGGGAGCGTATTGTGCTGGCCAGCCTTTATCTGGGAACTGGTCACTTAGAAAGTGCGTTTGTGCAAACCATCCGAAAAAATTTACAAAATAACGATGCGCTGAAGGTCAATGTGCTCCTCGATTTTACTCGTGGTACCCGTGGCGAAGTGAACTCAAAAACAATGCTACTGCCTCTTGTGCAAGAATTCGAGGATAAAGTGCAGTTATCCATGTATCACACACCTGATCTACGTGGCATGACGAAACGTTTTGCGCCGCCTCGTTGGAACGAACTATTAGGACTGCAGCACATGAAGGTTTACCTTTTTGATGATACGGTAGTCATTTCGGGTGCAAATCTATCAAATGATTATTTTACAAATCGACAAGATCGGTATATCCTGATAGAAGACAAGCGATTGGCAGATTTTTACGCTCAGCTTATATCACGCGTGCAAGAGTTTAGCCTTTCTGTGCAACAAAATGATGAAATTGGCTTGCACAAAAATTGGAAAATTTTACCATATGAGGGTACAAAAGAGGAGTTTATTGACACAGCAAAGAAACGCATTACTGACTTTATGCAAAATGTTTTTCAGCAGCAAAAACTGGAATTGGATCAACAAATAGGTGAACTATATAATTAATTAATTTCTTATCAAATTTCAATTTATAAATTATATATTTAATCAAGCTTATAATACCAAGGTAAAATCTGTTTTAAAAACCAGGGTTAAACCCGAAAATTCACTAAGATGTACATGTCGGCCCGAGAGCTATGTAAACCTCATAACTCTATTTCGAAATAAACATAACGTCGGAAGTGGATATGAGAGAAACATAAAACACTGAATTAATTGTTATTTATATCTAATTTTAAAACTTTTTGCTTAAAAGTTTTAGGGTCGTATGCTAAAGATTGGCTGTCGTCAAATAAATCGTAAGCAGGGTAGTGTTTTTTCATTAGTATCTCTATTTTTGATACAAAATACCTATTTACTGTAAGCCCTGTTTGAAAAAACTCCACTTGTGTACTCTGTGAGACTTAAGCTATCAAAATAATCGTCAGTAACTATTTCCTGATGCAATAATTTCAATTTTAATAACTTAACTTTTCTATACCCAATTAACAGCAATAAAACCATGTGTAAGCGGGTAAAAATCTAATAAGTAGTCTTTCAAACTGGTACGAACGTACAGACGACATACGCTCGGAAATAATTTTTGACATATCGACGTTAGTTTTGATATGTGACCTAGTGTAATGGAAAATTTTTAAATTTGACACTCGTTGTAAAATAATATACTACGACTTTATTTGTAGGAAAAGCTTGAAATATCACCTTCAACGGAAAATGTTAAAATGTAATATTTTCCAGTCCGATTATTGATTAAATAAGAAACATTTCGTGCAAAAGCAGCTTTGTGCTCAATTGTAAAAGGTAGTGCCAAAGCCTGTTGGTTTTACATGTAAATACTATGGAAGAACTATATATGTATTATTAAATAATTCTACGAATTAAGTAATTATGATTGTTGTTGGGCAACCGAGGGTTATTGTGGAAGCAATTTTTCGCACTGAATCCGAATCTGGCATCACTTCGTAAAAAGCAAGTTCTATTATTTTTGTATAATACCGCAATGATTTGTTCAAGTTTTTGCATTTTAGTGGGCCGTGGAAAGCATTCTACGCGAGAGTTATGTAAAATTATTAAAAATTCCATTTCGCAAGGTAAGAATTTTGAGGAAATTTAAAATGTTATCAGATGTTCTGCAAAAATAGGTTCGAATGTTATATAAGTCAGCATATTTTGGTCAAGTTTCCTTTTTTTTTTATTGATTTTTGGCCATTCACTACATTGAAATTTTTTTTAAATACAATACACAGCCTTATCGTCCCCTCAGAGTGTAAGTGCTCTATCCAGGGACATACATAACTATAATAAGATTTGTAAAAAAAATTGGTTTATAATTATTAAGGATAAGGAATATTATATTAATTGTTGATAACTATTATTTTTCAATGGATTCTTTTTTACGTTGTTTTGAAAAAAATGTTGAAAAGTTTCCCATTTATGTGAATCTTTTTTCACCAATCGATGTGGAGGTGGTTTTTGTGACATCACCAGAGGTGACCATCGGTTCACAATGGTGTCCGATTTGGCTATATTTTCGAAATTTTTATTCAACCAATTGAAGGAAAGAGGTCGAAAATGGACTTAAGCCATGACAAAAAGTGGTTCCGAGTTCCAAAAATGGCTGATTGTGGTTCATTTTCAAAATTTTTTTGTGCACCAATTGTTGGAAAGAGGCTGAAAATGGATTTTGGCCATCACCAGAAAAAATACTTAGACCCAAAATACCCGATTTTGGTAAATTTTTGAAAATTATTTTTGTGCTCCAATCGATGGACAGAGGTCGAAAATGAATTTTGATTAACACCAGAAGTGGTCCTGAGTACCAAAAATTACTGATTTTGGTCCATTTTCGAAATTTATTTTCGTGCACCAATCGATGGAAGAAGTTGAAAATGGATTTTGTCCATCACCACAGGTGGTCCCGATACCAAAAATGCCTGATTTTGGTCCATTTTTGAAAATTTTGTTGCGCACCAGTCGATGGACGGAGGTCGAAAATGGATTTTGTTCATCACCAACAGTGGTCCCGAGTTACAAAAAGTGTCCGAATTTGGTTTATTTCCGAAGTTTTTTTGCACCAATCGATGGAAAGAGTTCAAAAACGGATGTTGGTCATTACTTAGGGTGGCTCCGGACTGTAGAAAAGACCGTTTTTGACCCATTTTCGAAAAAATTTTTTTGCTCCCATCGATAGGGAAAGCTCGATAATGGATTTTGGACATCACGTAGGGTAGTTCCGGATTCTGTAAAGGACCGTTTTCGACCCTTTCAGTCCTTTTTAAAGGTCCGGAGCCATCCTTAGTGATGTCCAAAATCCCTTTTTAACATTTCCTTATCAATTGGAGCCAAAAAAAATTTTTAGGGTGGATCGAAAAAATATTTCTTGCACCAATGGATAGATAAATCCAAAAATTTTTTTTTTTTTTGAAATTTCTTTATGGATTATAGTAGAGCAAAAAAAATTTAGGGTGAATCAAAATAAATTTTTTTTTGCCCATTTTTTGACCCATTGGAAAAATTTGTTTGCTCCCATCGATAGGGAAAGCTCGAAAATGGATTTCGGACATCACGTAGCGTAGTTCCGGATCCTGGAGAAGACCGTTTTCGACCCTTTAGGTCCTTTTCAAGGTCCGGAGCCATCCTAACTGATGTCCAAAAGCCAAGAGTTTGCATTTTAGCTGCTGGTGCTGGAAATTTATCTTTTATAAAATATATCATGAGTATGGACATTTGTCTTCAGGTTTTAAATGGCAATTTGCTGCAGAGTGCCGAAAATCTGGGCATACAGACAAATTTACGTTTTTACCAATATAAAGGCCCAAAACACAGAGCGGGAATAGTTCAATCCTTGTAAATACACATGTGCACGCATTTGATGGCACCGCCAGCATAGAGAGGCACTTAAAATTGAGTGGCGTAATATCCCGCCAAATACCACTAAAAAACTTGCTGCTTCGATGCCAAACCGCCTTTAAGCCGTAGTTGACCAACTAGACTACCACACTAAATATTGAAAATTACAAAAATCATTATTTTTGACAATGTTCTTACATTATGTACATTAGAGCGGTTCAAAATAAAAACTTTGTGATTTTTTCACGATGTGTCAGCGGATTACAGTAGCCTTATATGTCTGGACAAAGCCCATTACTAGGATTAAGGTTAATATTGAAAACTGAATTTAGCGCCCTCTGTTTTAAGTAAACAGCCCATTTTCCAAAATGCAGTGGAATCGCGATAATTCGTACCCCGTTAATTCGAAAATCTCAATAATTCGTAGCAAACTGTTGGTCCCTTGAAAAAATCGCTTTAATTTGTAAAAATTCCATACGTTTTGGTCCCTTCTATAATTCGTATTGTTTTTTTGTGCAATAAAGTCTGTTTAACCTCTTATAAATCGTAATTGGATTTGACAACCTATTATAATTCGTAATACAAAACAAAATTCTATGGAACTATATTGCCGTACTAAGCGAAAAAGAAGTATCTCAAAAAAATTCATTTCGAGATAATTGATGTTTTGCTTATGTCAATTTATTGAAATTGAATAAATTGAGATGGAGGAAATTTTCGTAGTAGATTTTTTATATGGTTGAACTAAGATGCCGACATTTGGAGTATTTCATTAGACGCGTAATTTCTTAAGCTATCCGATGCCATAAGAATCTCGGATATTTTTTTTTTTTGAGATATGTCTTTTTCGCTTAGTACGGCAGTATAGTTTAAAAAACAATATCAATCATAGTAGGCTACGTTCATCGTTCATATTTTTTGGTGAAATTTTTTGTGATTTCGTGGTCAGTTTTTTCGTTGCTTTACCAGAGGTGTGTGAAAAAGTGAGTGTGGCGTGAAAATGGCAAACAAACGTACGAATAAGACTTTATAAGTGTTGCAAAAAATATCATTTCAGCTATGATAATGGAGCAAAAAAAAAGTTGATCGAAAAAATCGAAACCTCGTTAAATCGAAAACCCCTGTAATTCGTAAAAAATTGCTGGTCCCTTGCGATTACGAATTATCGCGATTCCACTGTATTGATTTAAAAAATGGTGCAAGTGACACGCTATAAAATTTTCCAACAAAGTGGATATGGTTTTCGGGAAACTATCGATCGGGGAATTCAAATCCGTGATTTGTTTTTCTTCTTCTTCTTTCTTTCTTATAAAAAAAAACTGAACAAACGGACAAAAGTAAAAAAGTACCGATTTTCCACTTTCTAGCTGCAACACTTCAAATATTATGTTACCGCCGATCCCATGGTACATAATATTTAATCTACTGTTATTTGCTTAAAATAATGTCGAAACCGCATATCAATATCTTATTTCAAAACCAAGATATCTGCATTTTTCTAAATTAACAGACCTGATTTTTTTCGAATCGTAGTCGACAAATTTGCATATTAAGGTGATTCAATTTTTTTTTTATTTATTTCAAACAGATACATGTATTATCAATCGGGGAATTCGAATCCGTGATTAGTTTTTTTTCTTCTTCTTTTTTTCTTACAAAAAATTTAAAATTGACCGAAAAAATTCCGATATTGTACTTTGAAGTTGCAAAATCACCCCATATTTTTTTGCCGCCGATCCCGTGTTTCAAAATTTTTAATGTAATGTTATTTGCTTAAAAGAATGCCTTAAACCGCATATCATTTTCTTATTTTGAACTCGAGATATCTGCATTTTTCTAAATTAACAGAACTGACATAATTTAAATTTTTGAAAAAGATGGAAAAATCTATAGATTGCTTTGCTTTTAAGCAAATAACAGTGCATTCAAAATGATGTAACACGGGATCGGCGACAAAAAAATATTGGGTGATTTTGCAACTTTAAAGTACAGTATCGGAATTTTTTCATTTTTTCCGGTCAATTTTCAATTTTTTTGTAAGAAAAAAAGAAGAAGAAGAAAAACTAATCACGGATTCGAATTCCCCGATTGATAATAACTGTTTGAAATAAAACAAAATTTTGATCAAGTTAATATGCAAATTTGTCGACTCCGATTCGAAAAAAATCAGGTCTGTTAATTTAGAAAAATGCAGATATCTTGGTTTTGAAATTAGATAATGACTAGCATTACCCTGTGCGCTCCACCTTAAATAGAAAATTTCGTCCTTATTTTTTTTTATTATTTCAATAAAATAAAATTGTAAAACCGGTTCTTAGAAAAAGTATTGGAATATATCAATTCCAATGCAGTATTGTCAATCGTGCAGTTTTGTTTATAGAATTGGGAGCGTTACGTATTACGAATGCATGCTAAGGGGGAATTCAATATTTTCTTCATTTTGCTAATATAAAGAGCGGAGTTATTTTAAAAATTTTACACAAGAAAAAAAAAATACAACATAAAGAAAAATCTTGTGAAAGCTATGCCTCTTAGTATATGGACCACGTGGTGTAGATTCGATGTGTGGTCTTCGTGAAAATTCTATTTAAAAAATACTTTTGTGTGAAGGCCATCCTTAGTACGCACCCAGTACATTTTTACGACTTTATCTGTGCCTCATAAATTAAAGCCATGTAGTTTAAATTCCATGAGATTCGATTAAGCAGTCTGAGAAAAAATTATTTAAAAAATATGTTTGTATGATGGCCGCCCTAAATAAAAGTTTCGTAGCCTAAGCTATGCCTCTTAACATAAGAGCTACGTGGTGTAAGTTCGGTGTGAATCGGTTAACCGAATTCGTTAAAATTATATTTAAAAATATTTTTGTATGAGGGCCACCTTAAGTATGCACCCTAAATAAAATTTTTACTATCTAATCTGTGCCTCTTCATAAAAAAGCCATGTGTAAGTTCCATGAGAATCGATTTAGAGGTCTTCGAGAAAAAATGATTTTTAAAATATTTTTGTATGAGGGCCAACCTAAGTATGCACCCTTAGTAAAATTTTTACTATCTAATCAGTGCTTCTTAATATAAAAGCCATACTGTGTGAATTCAATGAGAATCGATTAAGCGGTCTTTGAGAAAATGCTATTTTTTAAATATTTTTGTATGAGGGCAACCCTAAATATACACCCTACATAAAAGTTTTATAGCCTATGACACCCGCCTGAGCGATACTAACATACTGTAAAAATTTCATTAAGATCGGCTGGATAGTTTTTGCGTCTATAAAGGACATACAGACAGACAGACAGACAAAAAATTAATTTTATATAATAGATATGCGGTTTCGGCATTCTCTTAAGCAAATAACAGTACATAAAAAATGATGTGCCATAGGATCAGCGGTAACATAATATTTGAGGTGTTGCAGCTAGAAAGTGGAAAATCGGTACTTGTTTACTTTTGTCCGGTCAATTGTCAGTTTTTTTATAAGAAATAAAGAAGAAGAAGAAAAACAAATCACGGATTTGAATTCCCCGATCGATAGTTTCCCGGAAACCATATCCACTTTGTTGGAAAATTTTATAGCGTCTGTCACTTGCACAATTTTTTAAATCAATATTTTGGAAAATGGGCTGTTTACTTAAAACAGAGGGCGCTAATCCAGTTTTCAATATTAACCTTAATCCTAGTAATAATGGGCTTTGTCCAGACATATAAGGCTACTGTAATCCGCTGACACATCGTGAAAAATCAAAAAGTTTTTATTTTGAACCGCTCTAATGTACTTATATCTGTATACAATAAGCTGGGACTTGAAATTTAGTAGTATGCTTGAAGATATGCAATGAGATTTCAAATTGGAATTTAGCACCTTATTTGAAAATCTCTAAAACGTATGGTTTTTGCCAATATTCAGATTTTTTTCAGCAAATAATAATTTCAAGAAACTGCTTAAGCCTAAATGTCTAAACAGAATTGGGACGTGCAATTTATCTTTTGTGTCAAATCGCACCAAAATAGAGAATTTGTTCTATTCCTCTGCGATAAATTTTGTAGTGTCAATTTTGTACTCACTACAAACGTATAGGAAAAATCTGGACGATATTGCACGTCCCAACTGAGTTTAGCTCTTAAAGTAGGAGTTTCCCTTTTAAGAGTTGCCATAATTTCTATTTTTGTGAAAATTATCGAGCTAGAAAAAAGTATATCTCACAAAATCCTGATTTCCCCTAAATTTTTTAGTTAACTATTTAAGATTCCATCCCTTCTATGCACTGCAATGAAGCCAGTACTGCCGCTTCATGCAATACATTGAAACAAGAACTACACTGGGAGTGTTGTAGAACTAAGCAATTACATTTTTATAAGTGTGCCATTCATGCTAATGCAAAAACAAATTTCAATAGTACATATTTTACATAAACATACATACATATATTGAAATCCATCGGCTTTGCGAAATGTGAAGATATCTAACCTATTTTATTTTTTTTTCAATTGCTGTTCAATGCATTACATTGGAACCAGTACAGCCGCTCTGCTCATTACATTGAAAACAAAACTACACGTACTAGTCCCTTTTGAACTTTTATAGAACTAGTTACTTGTTGAGCCTGGTTCCAAATATTACTGCAGGGTAAGTTAACTTTTAAACGTTTATACATATGATATATTGCTATATGCTTCAAAATTGTTGTTGCTTTTTTATATTGAATTTTGAGTGTAGTTTGAAACTAGAGCAAGTAGTACCTGGAACTAAGTAATTCCAAAAAATACTAGTACTTGTTTCACCAGAAATCCCTTTTACATGTTATTAATTGACAATTTTTATTGTTGATGTTCTAGGAAGACATTGAATACAAGAAAAAATTGTTCCCGTATTCGTATAAATATAATGTAGACGTAGACGATTGTCTCTTCCCAGAATATTAACCAAAAAAGGACTGTTGAACTAGTTAGTACTTGTTTTTTTTGAAACTACTTCAGGACTATTGCGGATAACTTTTTTGGTGCAACACAATTGTAGTCACTGATTTCTTATCTCTCAATTTTTGTTTCAGAAAAAACATTGAGCGATTTGTAATTTACTCGTACAAGAATATTGACCTTGCGAGTAACTAAGTTCAATTAAAAATTATTTCAATTGTAAGAACAACAATAACTAACTAAAACTTCTAAAAATCGGGAACTTTTCCTAACCTCAAATCTACAAACCACCAATTTGTGACAGAAGAAAATATTGATAGATAACTGAAGTCGCGATTGTGCATTAACAGTAAGACGTAGGTGACAGTTGCAACTCATATGCCTCAGTAGTAGAGCAGGTGTCCTAGTACCTACATGACACGGCGTCGGTTAAAATTTTACATGGTATAAATTATCTAAAATAGTTCTGATTAGGCTATGCATATTGTTACGAAATTTCTGTTTCATGACGATAATTTCGATCTCTTACACTTTTCTGAGTTCGATCACTGGATTGTGTAACAATTAAAAACACACAAACTTATTTAGTTATAAAATGGTTTATTTAAATCACAATAGTTAGTTTTTGCACGGTACAATTGCTTATCTCATTAACATTCAAATTCTAACATTAATTTAACACTGTATAGAAAACTGTTTTACTTTACTACGGATCACACTGTATTCACTTTATTGCTTCAATTCAAGTGTTCTGCTTCACTGTTTAAATACAACTGTGCCGAAAACTCAAATGACACCCTTTTATACTACAGGCATCACCCTCTCGAACAATCTACTACCTCCCAGATGGCGTATATTCTACCATTATCCACAACCTACCAGTGCTTCCAAGTGGCGTGCATTCTACCACCATCCACAATCCACCAGCATGGCGCACTGACGTTGAGCTCACAATTATCCAGAATGTTGCCAGATGGCGTTGTACAACGGCGACAATTTCTCTCGGTTATCGACTTTTATAGTGTACTGCAGCGTCTGTTCGGTTTATTATTTGCCGCTAGATGGTGCTAGTATCGTTTAGTTTCTTTTGTTGGTTTTTGTTTCAAGAGTTTTCTAGCATAAACCAAATTTCGCCACAATATAATGGATTTCATGTCAAATGTACTAAGCCAAAAATTGAACATAACTGATCGACCTCATACTTGGGCAGAGTGCTGTTCTATTGAATAAACTCTAAAAATCTTAGTCCAAGTGCTTTCGATAGATTTCTTAATAGACTTTCGAATGGTCGTAATTATTTTTCGAAAATATTAAAATTTGTCCTGATTTTTTAAAATGGAAGAAAAATTTAACTTTTTTTTTTGAAAATTGATGTTCTAAAAAGAAAGCTGAGGTTTTTTCACTTTAAATACGCCGGACTCCAGACAATGTTTTTTTTTACTTTTCGATAAACTATGCATCGATCATCTCACAATACTTTTCCCGGTGCTTCTTCCATCTGCCTAGGCCTCATTTAAGAATGAAAAGTAATTGCCCCAATTGATGTGAAGAAGTTGAAAATAGATTTTGGAGGAGAGACTGCCAAAAGTTGCGCTTAGGCCGCTATTATAATAATAATGATAATAATGATAGTAATGATAATAATGATAATAATAATAATAATGATAATAATGATAATAATGATAATAATGATAATAATGATAATAATGATAGTAATGATAATAATGATAATAACAATAATGATAATAGAGTTTAGCTACTACAGCTATTAGACTTCTTACCAATTTTAGCTTGAGGCTTTAAAACCAAGTAAAAAGCTTATATAATAAGGGCAATGAAAAACTATACATGCAATTAATTTGTTATACTTTTATGATTTTTTCTTAGCTTTATCGCACTTTCTCATATGTACTTAGATCATATGTATATATTACATGAATATAATAAATCTGGACTTAATCATATTGTCTAAGGGATAAATGTTTGAAAAAATTTACCCATCATGCTGTGGGGCTCGGAAAACACAAACATAAAGACCAACAATTATATACATCGCAATTTTTTCTGAGAGTAGTCATGCAATTAAAAGGAGCTGTAGCCATATAATTAGTTCTACTGACTGGTTGGTAAAATATCTGATATGAGTTACGATTAGTGTTAAAATAAATATAACTAGCATTACCCTGTGCGCATCGCTTCACCTCAACCGTGGTGTAGGTTCGATATGCAGTCTGCGTGAAAATTCTATTTAAAAAATAATTTTGTTTGAGGACCACCCTAAGTATGCACCCAAAATAAAATTTTTACAATCTAAGCATTGCCTATTAATATAAAAACTAGGGTTGTAACGGAAGTCATCTATGCGGAGGCGGATGCGAAGTTCAGAAATTGATCTCCGCGGATGCTGAGTTTTAACGGAAGCGGAGGTGGAAAAACAATTTGAAAATATTTAAAATTTAGTATTAGTATTAAATGAACTCTAGTAGGCATCCTAGATTTCCAGCTAAAGAAGCTATTTTTCAGAATTTATTATGCAACCCTCAGTAGGAGATATTACTCGTATTTTAATTCTTTTCAGGATCAATAAATACACTTTTGAAATACACGAACAGTGTTTTTTTTAATTCATTTAAAATAATATGTATGAGGCATTCAATGCCAAATCATCAAGGTTTTGGCACGACCCTCTTCGATTTCGCTAATTTGTTGATATGTTTTAGTGCGTATTAAAAGCAACAAGCACACCAATTTCTTTTATTCGAAACCGTTATTGAGTAATCGGTTTTTTAAATTTTAAAATAAAAAACGATAGACTAGTTATAAATATTGATATAAATAAATTGATGATTTTTTCGTATTTGAATGTAGTTTCTGAAAAAAAAAAAAAAATAAAAAAAATTAATCGCAGTAATAATCAGTTAGTTATTAACGTTTATAGATTAAAATCGACATTTTCGAAAAGTGCGACACTTTTGATTTGTCTTAAAAAATTTCTCAAAATTCTTACGCAACTTTTAAGCTGTAATTCAAGATGTGCTGACAATTTTTTTAATTTTTTTTCGAATTTTGAAAATTTTATATTTGTTTTTTATGATGGAATTATATATATCACTAATTTAAACAAAAGAAGATATAGCGTCTCACATACTTTATTAATGTATTTTGAGTCATAAATTCTAGAAATGCCCACCATTTTTTTCTCTTAAGAAAGGTTTTCGAGTTATTCCCCAAAAATCAGTTTTTTGAACTTTTTTCATTTATTTGGTCATATTTCCATAAATTTTTTTTTAACTAAAAAAAAAAATGTTGGAAAAATAAGGATTTTATGGGTAATTTCTGTTTGAAAAAAATAACAAAAATATTTTGACTCAATTTTAGTTCATATAATAGCCATAAATGTGACGAATATGTTGATAAAATTTCATAAGCATCGGCTCAGTAATTTTGGAGAAAAGACTGCTAGCACCGTATGAAAAAAGGGAATTCGAGAGAAAAGCGTTTAATATTTGTTTATTGAACTGGAGAGATCGATGTTTCAAAACGATGTTTTTGAAATGGACTACTTTCGAAATCTGTGTAAACGAAATATATACTAGGTTGTACCCATAACCATACCTTACGAATCTAGCCCATCACAAAACAATAAAATGTAAATTAGCTTAAACACAGAATTTCCACTTTGTAAGCTCTAATGTTGATTTTATAACTTCCGTTATAACTCCGATTTACCTCATCAAAATTTGCGGAAGCGGATGCGGAGGCACAATATCAAGCAGAAGTTCCGCACTTGCGGATGCGGATGCGGAGCTCCGTTACAACCCTAATAAAAACCACGTGGTGTAAATTCCATGAGAATCGATTAATCGATAAAATGATATATAAAAGTATTTTTGTGTGAGGGCCACCCTAAATAAAAGTTTTGTAGCCTAGCTATGCCTATTAACATAAAAGCTACGTGGCGTAAATACGGTGTGAATCGACTAACCTGTCTTCGTGAAAATTATATTTAAAAAATGAGGGCCACCCTAAGTATGCACCCTAAATAAAATTTTTTTTTAAATTAAATTCTTTTGCCCACCGTTTTATAAATCCAAGAAATGACGAAGCCTTTTTACAGATAATGTTAATGTGTTCATTAAATTTTAATTTTGCATCAACATGTATACCAAGGTCTTTGACTATATCGACGCGACAGTTTTTCTTATCATTAAGGGCCGGTTTCACAGTGCTTAGTTAACCAATTAGTTAACTTAACCAACGGCTGTTAGTTAACTACCGATTCAGTTTCACAGTCCATTAGTTAACTAATGATAATTTTTTGTACAAAATATGGCATCCCTGCACAAAACATATGTTTTTTATTTTGACATTTCATAGTTTGCGAAATGGAGTCAAGCACAAGAACCACAAATTTTTCAACAAACGAAATAAATTGTTTATTGGAACTGGTCGATGGCCATAAGAACATTGTCGAGTGCAAAACGACGCTTTCCGATGCGGACACTGCGGCAATACTTCTGAAATTTTTCCAGCAAAAACCGGCGGTACCGCAGCTATGTGCGCAGAAACGGAAGTTCAATATTTGGGCTCACTACCCCTGGACCCTGAAATTGCAAAGGCTAGCGATACGGGGGTTGATATTACTGGATTAAAGAATGTAACGACCGAAGCGTTGGCAAGCAATTGTCAGAAAATTACAAACGCACTGTGAGAAGTGAAAATTTTTACGACTTTGTGTTTTTATTAATTGCGTTCTTTTTCGCTTTGACAGCAATCACTTATGTTTTTTTTTTTTTCGTTTTGACAAGTTGTTTGTTTTGCGTTGCCAACTTTTTTTGTAAGCTAAACAGCAATCAGCTGTTAGTTAACTATGTATTAGTTAACCTGCCAAATTTGGTTGGTTAACTAATTACTATGAAACTGAAATTGGATAGTTAACTTCTAATCTCGAGTTAACTAAGCACTGTGAAACCGGCCCTAAGTGTATAATCAAATTCCACATTACTTTTCTTTCTAGAGAAGATCTTAGCTTGGAATTTGTCAGAATTTAAAAGTAAACTATTCTTAGAACACCAAACCTCAAAATGATTTCAAGTCAGACTGAAGGGCAAAGGTATCATCATCCAACTTCACAGTCCTGTAAATTTTCTTATCATCAGAATATATGTACATACATATATGTAAGTCCAAAGGAAAATACTTTTTTCTGAAAAAAAAGAAATTTATGATAATTATGCACTTATGTATAATTTTTAGAAAAATTGTGCTCAACGCATCAATGGGAAAAGGCTGAAAATGGATTTTGGGAGTGACAGGGGAGGTTCCTGACCCTCATAAAGAGGTGTTTTGGACCCATTTTTTGAAAAAATTTAACTGCACGAATCGATGGGAAAAGGCCGAAAATGGATTTTAGAAGTGACAAGTGAGGCCCCCGACCCTCCTAAATGGGTTTTTTGGACCCAATTTTCGAAAAAAATTTTATTGCACGAATCGATGGGAAAAGGCCGAAAATGGATTTTGGAAGTGACAAGTGAGGTCCCCGACCCTCCTAAAGAGGTGTTTTGGACCCATTTTTCGAAAAAAATTTTATTGCACGAATTGATAGGAAAAGGCCGAAAATGGATTTTGGAAGTGACAAGTGAGATCCCCGACCCTCCTAAATGGGTTTTTTGGACCCATTTTTCGAAAAAATCTTTATCGCACGAATCGATGGGAAAAGGCCGAAAATGGATTTCGGAAGTGACAAGTGAGGTCCCCGACCCTCCTAAAAGGGTTTTTTGGACCCATTTTTCGAAAAAAACTTTATCGCACGAATCGATGGGAAAAGGCCGAAAATGGATTTTGGAAGTGACAAGTGAGGTCCCCGACACTCCTAAATGGGATTTTTGGACCCATTTTTTGAAAAAAATTTTATTGCTTGAATCGATAGGAAAAGGCTTAAAATGGACTTTGAAGGTGACAAGTGAGGTCCCGACCATCCTAAAAGAATTTTTGGACCCATTTTTCGAAAAAAATTTTACTCGTGCAATAAAATTTTTTTCGGAAATTAGGTCCAAAAAACCCATTTAGGAGGGTCGGGGACCTCACTTCACTTCCAAAATCCATTTTCACTTGTTATCTATGTCATGTTGGTTGTATAAATGACTAAAAAGTTCAATACAAAAATTATTAATATATTAATTATTAGTCTCAAAACAAAATCAAAAAATTCTTAATAAGGAGAACCCGCCAATTTTTCAATAATAATAAAAAAAAAGTAACTGAAAAATTTTCCAGAACTTTGAAATTATATGAAAAATATAATTATAAAATCATAGCACATGTATAAGCCAAATAAGCTTAAAAAGAGCTATGTCAACTGAACATAACTCAGAAAGATAACAAGAAAAATGGAACAATACGTGCGTAATCAAAAGAAACACGCACTTTGTACACATCAAGGTCACATACCCAACAGCTCAAGTGTTAGAGCGGCCGTCGCAATTCAAAAATGCATACGATTCTCAGTACAACTTAATCAAAACTGGTCTGATGAGGCATATAAATATGTATATACGTGGTAATAGCCGAAACATATGTCACCAATTACCAGGTTAAATTGATCCACTTGTTATCTATGTCATGTTGGTTGTATAAATGACTAAAAAGTTCAATACAAAAATTATTAATATAATAATTATTACTCTCAAAACAAAATTATAATTTTTAATCCTTTCTTAAAAATAGGACTTATAAAAGACTCCTTCCAAAACTTATGAAAATAGCCATCATTAAATTATTTATTAAAAAAGAAACTTAGTGATTGACTCAAGACAAGGCTGCAATTAATTAAAACTGTGTCTGGAATGCCATCAGGTTCAGAACCAAAGTCATCATCAAGGGATGAGTTCTGGGAGTTCAGGGGAAAAATATATCGCACCGAATGGAACCTTAGGAACAGTGTCCATATATTCAAAGTAGTTGACATCAGGGCTAAACTCTTCAGTTGAAATAGATTTTTTTAACAAATTAGCAAATAACCCAGCTATAATTTGGGGATCGCCGTCAACAGTCATGAATTCAGATGGAAAACCATCCGACCTTTTTTTAGAGTTTATGAATCCCCAAAAATTTTTGGGGTCATGAAGAATATTGAGCTTCATTTTATTCAAATGGCCAGAATAAGCTGAAGCTGATTCAAGCCTAAATTCTTGAAAAAGCTGCAAATAAGCTTCCAGGTCAATGCGGTCCTGACTACAAACATATTTATTCCATGCCCTATTGCTGCCGTTACGTATTTTCTTCATTAGTTTGCTACTGTCTGTAGTCAAGACTAACAGCCCTATTCTGGCAGCTTAACAAAGCTCACCACATTAACAAAATATTTAATATTAACAAGTTGTTAATGTTCCGTATTCTGGCAAAAATTTGAAAGGTCTTTTTCTTACTATTTTGTTAATGTCAGAAAGTACCTTAACAACGTCTGATATTTCAGTATTGAGCTAAGTAAAAACGATTTTTTTATAAAATTTGAATGACAAGACAACGTGGTTTTAAATATTTACAACCATGTCTTAAAAAAACATTTATTTTCATTGATATCAATAAAAAAAAATTTGGACTTACGAGTATCGAACTCACGCACGTGAGCTAACTACTACGCCACGTTTCACAGTGTGATTTTTTGCTAACCTGGAGGAACTTAATTCAATTGCAGCCGTAGTTTGATAGATATCGACTTGATATTTAGTATGTGAACTTTTACTCTTCATGTGGAGAAAACAGTTCCAAGATGAGCAAAAATCAGACAAAAACCACGCCCACCTCACATACAAACCTTCCTTTTTTCCAAAAAAAAATTAAAAAATTTAGTCTAATGGGAGGTATAACGCCTACTTATCTGACCACGACCTTTTTTTGTTCAAAATTTGGTTTTATTTCTCTTGGTATACGTGTCAAGTTTAGTTGCATTTGCTTTATTTCATTTTGATTTGTTTATTAGTATTTTTAAAGAAACATTTACGATTACATTATTTTGAATCAGAGCATTATTCAAAAGTTTGGTAAAAAGCAATTTAAGACCCATTTAAATTTTAAAGAGTTGATATTATTCAACCAAACTTCAAAAAGTGCCTCATGTGTTATAACAGTTATTGTAACAAAAAAAACTTTTGGTGCGAATTCGGGCAAAATTTTTTTTCTTCAAATTAACACTAGGAACCTCTTCGATTATCTCCATATAATGAGAACATGGAACACGGAGGAATTTTTAAGTTTTAGTCCATGGAAGTTGTAAGATTGTTGAAATTTAATTCTTAAGCTAGCAACGATAAATGTATGGGAAAACAAAAACAAAATCGTAGACTTAGCAACTAAAATTATAGTTGCTAAGTATACAAGCAAGTTTCTTAAATGTCAGTGCTGCCCAGCCGATTTGTATTTTGTCTATTGCGATTTTGTATTCTGTCAATTATGAAGTTTGAAATGAAAAAAAAATTTGACATTGAAGTGAAGTTCGAAAAGAAGTAAGTTTGAAATAAAATTAAAAATATATACCCTCTTTCGTTTTGTACGTTGACGAGTACAGACGTGTTTTCGGGTGTAGTCGTTCGCGTGTGAGCGTTAGAGCCTTTTCACATGCTTTTTTCAAAGCGGTGAATCGTAATCAGTACATAATTCAATTTGATATAGACCTGGCATTATAAACCATTGAGTTTCAGCCAATTTAGTTTTAGTTAGTTTATAGTCAAAAAAAAAAAATATATACATTAACAAAAACAAAACGTTTTAATTTTAATAAACGGAAGGTGTGGTCCATTGTGGAAACACAAATAAAAGTCAGATATCAGCTTTTTGACCAGAAATGTCAAACTTTTGTGCTACCAAGTCAACTCTCAGGCAACTTGTCGTTTTATTCATACATAGATAGCGACTTGGCGAATAAAACGCGGCTATTGTTAATGATTTTTTAGAATACCAAGTCTAGTTGTCGACTGTGGGAATTTGTAATACAACTAACTTGTTGTAAATTAGAAAGGATTTCGTCAGTAAAAATTTGTTGTTGTCGAGTTATAGGACTAGGTACATAATATATACCATTGTCCGAAATAGTCCATTTTAAGTCAGGCAAATTAAAGTCACCTAACAAAAAATGTCGTCATTGGTATAAAGTTTGTCTATGACAAATTCTGCGGCCCGCGAAAGGTGCTCGTAGACTTCTGTGCTACTATTGGGAGGTGTGGGGCGTTGAGGATATATAACTTGGATTTAGAACAAATCACCTTAACACATAAAAGTTCAATACTAGCTGCACAGGGAATTTCAATTAAAGATCTAGTGTGATTATTTTTTATAGCTATTAATATACCACCTTCAATAGGAGACGATATATTAAAGGTATTATCAAATAGTTCCTGATTAAGAAAAGATCTGTTAAGCCAAGTCTCGGTAAAAATGACAATATCTTCAGCAAAATTCTGAGTGGATAAAAAATTTTCATGAGCTTTAGAGCGCAAACCCTTTACATTTTGGTAGTACGTATAAAGGGATAAACGATTTAGTTTTTTGGAAGAGGACGAGCGTTTTGGACAATCTTATTTTTTCTCGATTGAAACTCAGACTTAAAGATATTATCAAACCATATATTCGAATTAAAGACAGCAGCAAAATGACAGGAAACCACTGTAATTTTAAAAGATAAATAAGTAGGTTTATTACCGATTTTCCTACAGGAAAGAAAAGAATAGACAGGAATGACATTTTGTTGCCTTATAAAGTACCTAACAGTATCAGCTGTAGTATCTGGGTGTAGTCGGGAGATAAAAATGGACCTAGGCTTGGGCATCGCTTGAAGAAAAATAGGACCAGTAGGATTAAAAGCAGGGGTATTATCTACTGGACGATCATTAATGGGAGAAACAGCATTTAATGCTTCAGGCAAAATTTCTAGGGAAATTGTAGAAATTGGTTGTTGGTTGATGTTGGCTGCGCGGTCTTTCTCTTTACATAGCCTAGACTTCCTTTTTTGGTTTTTTATTTTCTTTTCTCTTCAGTTTTTGCATATTTATTCAAAAAATTGTACCTTAACTCGATAAACATTGGTGTGGAAAGTTGTAGAAAAGGATAAAACCACTCCGATTTTTGACCTGAGCTGCTGGTACCGGAAATTTAGCTTTTATAGAAAATATGTGAGCATGGATATGTGTCTTCAGGTTTCAAATGATAACTTGCTGCAAAGTGCCGAAAATCTGCGCATACAGACGAATTTACGGTTTTACCAATATAAAATCCCAAAACACAGAGCGGGCATAGTTCAATCCTGGTAAACATATAAGTGCCCTGCATTTGATGGCACCGCCAGCATAGTCGCCAGATATAAGTGTGATTGTAAATTTATGGACGATTTTAACAAAAACATTTCAAACAAAAAAAGCTTAAAAGAGGGACTTTAAATTGAATCGCGTAATACCCCGCCCGATACGACTAAAAAACTTGCTGCTTCGATGCCAAACCACTTTTAAGCCGTAGTTGACCGAATAGACAACCAAACCACACAAAATCATTATTTTGGATCTATGACATAAAATTTAGTAGCATGTTTTGATTTTCTATGTTTAAAATTTCGGATAATATTTTTTAATAATAAATAAAATATTTTTTAAACTACAATTTTTTCTCTTTCAAATGACATCAAAATTTTCTTCATATTCTATTAAGTTTCAGAATTGTAGAGCGCTGAACACTTGGTTTGTTTTTGTTTGATGACCTGGATGACCTTAGACATGTTAGCATAGGTCAGCTATTTAGTTTTTTTACGAAATCTGGATGGTTCAATGAGAGGGTATAGTAAAGTACCCTGTGGTATCACAATGGACCAAATTTGGTCTAAGTGAGTCGGTTTTTGTAACTGACTGCCACTCCTACCTAACCTAACCTAAATACTTTTCATATACGCAACATAGAAATCGAAAACTCGACTTTTTTTTTGTCACTCTACTGTATACCGTCGGCTTACAAGCAAAATTGACCATCTACAAAAAATAAAATTTTATGTTTTTGATGAAAAGTGTACAAATTCTAATTGTTAACGTAATAATGTACTCTTAAAACACACCTTAGGGGCCGTCGATAAATTACGTGAGTCAAAATAAGGGGGTCCGGTAAAATCTCACCAAGGGAGAGGAGGGGACAACGAAAATCTCACGTCGACTTTTTAATGCAGAGAGTATACGTTATTATAGCAGATTAAATCTTAAAATAATAAGGAAAGTCTCACGGAAGGGAGGGGGGAGTTCTTAATTTCAAAAAAAAAAAACCTCACGTAATTTATGGACGTCCCCTTATCAGGTACATTTATTTTTTATAACCGAAAATAATATATGACAAAGTTAAGAGGACCTGAGCATAGTTAAAACAATAATTAGCGTTACTCACCAATTATTTTGTGCATATAGTCAATTTTGCTTGTAAGCCGGCGATATATCTATATGAATATCGTTACCTTAATATAGAAAGGCCCTAACTAACATTTTTTTCAAAATCGAGTTTTTTTGTAGATTTCGGTAGGTCACCCACTAACACACCATTGATAAAAAATTGTGTGTGCTACGATTGAAAATAAAGCCATATCTCACTTTAATACTACAAAACTTTAATTTTTAATAAGTTTTTTTATTCTCCTGTAAAGTAAAAAAAGTGTTAGATAGGGCCTTTCTATATTAAGGTAACGATATGTATATATGTGGTGATGGCCGAAACATATGTCACCAATTACCAGGTTAAAGTGTTCCATTTGTTATCTTTGTCATGTTTGTTTATAAAGCATAAGCCGATTTGTGAAATTTCACATGAATATTGGCTTCTGCCAATTCGATTAAATAATTTTTAATTGCTTAATAGATTTTGTTACCGATTTTACATTATATATTGACTATACCGAAAAAATCTTATTTCAGTACTGTAATTTATTAAAAAAAATTATAGCCCCAAAAATAAATTTTTCTTAATTTTTAATATAAACTTAAAGTTTGAAAACGCTGGTAATAACCCCCAATTTCTTTAGATGGTATAAAAATGTAAATTATGAAATCTTAAACTCATCCACAAAATATTAGAACAAGAGGTGTTTTTTGACGAATTTCATTACAGAGTAAAGTTTATGTGAAATTAAAAATCCTCTTTTATTTTTATAGACGCAGATACCTGGATTTTTCCACTCATCGAAATGGGACAAATTGGCATTCACCACGATAGTGTAGTCACCAAACAGTTGCTTTCCACTTCGATTGATGGCTCACGTCTTAAACTTGCAACTGGTTATTTTAATTTGACGCAAGAATACATGGATACAATAACAAATAACTGTCTTGCACAGTGCAGCATTTTGATGGCGCATCCAAACGTGAGTAACTTAGCAATTACTAAATACAATTAGAATAAGCTTATCAACTTACATGTACATATACATATGTATATGACAATAAAACGACGAACCTAATATGAAAAAACCAAAAGAACTGTCTCAAAAAAAGTTTTTTGAATAAAATTTAATCATGAGTACAAAAATCGAAAACCTTAAAATTTTACCAGATTATATTTCAGCAGTCCTACTTTAAGCTGCTTCTATTCGTATATAGATATTCAGTCACCGATTAGATATCGTCGATTTTTGGTTTGTGTTTTTTCAACTTGAATTCGCATAATGGTTCATTATGTTCCCAGCAGCAAATAAGCAGAGTACTCCGAAAATACATAGATGAAGAGTAACTTATTTGTAAGGTGCGTTTCATTGATGCGTTTGATCGATTTATTTTTGAAGTGAAAACTTCTTATGGCACGTTGTGCGGCTGAGGAAAAAAGTATAAACTCGCGACACCGACCGTCATGAATGCGATAGTAAAATTTGAATGTTCTATTGTTTCTTTTAAATAAATATTCCAAGTGGAAGACAAAAAGCAAAGCAGACACACTAACTGACACATTCTATTCTCATTCAACGATTTTTATGCTTACATGTTTGTTTCTTTCCAATTCCGCGTTGTTGCGTTGACAAATTGAGAATGAGAGCGAGAGTAAAATTTGAATACATATTCCGTTTTTGTCTTCCATTGCATTGCCATATAAAAAGAAAACGCACACATACCAACTAACACACTAACTTGCCATTAAACGATTTGTTTTCACTTGTGTTGGCACTCCCGGGGTGCAACCCGCCGTTTTTGTTCCCGATGTCATTTTAACTGCTCAATTTCGTCTAATCAAACATCACCATTTTGTAGCCCAGCTGGGAACGGCTTCGCATTCAAACTATTCTAGAAACAATGCAAGTCCAAATCTCAGTAGATTTATGTTGTGTTATTCAAATCATTTTATAAAAAAATTTGTACATAAAATTAAATTAAAAAGAATTATCTTTTCCAAGATTTGAGCCCGCGCATTCTGCATCCCAAGCAAAAGTTCTTACAAGGGACATAAATATAAATTTTTTTACTATTATATCGTCAAAATAAAATATAAAATCCATTTAATTTTTTTTTTATTTGTTGAGAAAATTTTGGTAATATGATTTTTAAGTTTGCCTAACATTTTATGTAGAAATGTCTGCTATCTGCTAACATTGTATGTGGAAATGCAGGCACATCGTCAAACTATATTCACTTTTCAAGCGATGATGTAGGCAATATGCAAAAAAAAAAAAAATGGAGTTACTTTATACAACTGTGTATAGTAAAACAAACATAACATACTTTCATTTATTATTTACTGAGCCTTCTGTTCAGTACTGTTAGTGTGAAAAAAACACAAAAAAAATTACAGCGCAAAATGCATAAAAAGAAACAAATCATTTCTTTTGGGCAAACCAGCAGCTTATACTAGTTTCGATGACCGCTACGTCATCATCATCAGTAAGCTTTGTTCGCCGAAATTTAATAGTCTAACTAGCATACTATATCTTACTTCTTGCGTTGACCATTTAAGAATGATCGCAACAAATATAAACATAGTGCGCCAAAAACTACATTTCCCTCTTCATATGCAAATTGTTCTTGTAATCTTTTTGATATCACACATTTCTTGACTAGCGCTCCGTCGAAGGCTTATTTGGCGATACGAACGAAGGTGCAAGTGCTAATATGTAAAATCGGCAAGCTCACCGAAGGTAATTTTTTTGTTTGTGTTTATAGAACAGATCATAATATTTTAATTATTATTTACTGAGCCTTCTGTTCAGTACTGTTAGTGTGAAAAAAACACAAAAAAAATTACAGCGCAAAATGCATAAAAAGAAACAAATCATTTCTTTTGGGCAAACCAGCAGCTTATACTAGTTTCGATGACCGCTACGTCATCATCATCAGTAAGCTTTGCACATACTTTCATTATAATCAGCGTTTTGTTTATAATTTGATTCAAAAACACTATGCTTGCATACTGTGCACTATAAATAATTCAATAAAAAATGTCAGCTGCACTAACGCTGATACATAGACTTTGTACAATGTTATCACCTCTGTCCTGATGATGCTCAATATACTGCGAAAATTCATTAACATGGATTCCATGTGTTTCATTATTCCATCACATTGTCTATTTGATTATACAGTAGAGCATTCATATGTGCAAAAGTGATATTTTTTTGGCTCCACACGCATTTTTTAATGGAATGAGGGTAAATAATAAGATCTGCAAAGAAATTTAGTGTTTATATTAGAAATTGGCCAGTCGCTTTTGATCCAAAGTCTGAAAAATTAACTTAAAATGAGGTTTTTTATTTATCGAACTACAACTGTAAAACAAACAATTTTTGGTGATAACAACCTGGGATATTTTGATGTAAAATTCAGGGTTTATAATTATTATGGACAAGAAATATTATATTAATTGTTGATAACTATTATTTTTCAATGGATTCTTTTTTACGTTGAGTCATAACTATTATCTATGCGTAAGAAATTGTTTTTCCATTGCCAATAACTATTATTTTTCAATCGATTCTTTTTTACGTTGAGTCATAACTATTATGCTCACTATGATTTTGTGAATCTTTTTGCACCAATCAATAGGGAGGTGGTTTTTATGACATCACCAGAGGTGGCTATCGTTTCACAGTGGTGTCCGATTTGGCTATATTTTCGAACATTTTATTCAACCAATTAAAGAAAAGAGGTCGACAGTGGATTTAAGCCATCAGAAAAAGTGGTTAAAAAAAATGTTGGTGCAAAAAAATTTCGAAAATGGACCAAAATCGGGCACTTTGTGTGACTCGGGACCACTTTTGGTGATGACCAAAACCCATTGTCCAACTCTTTCTATCGATTGGTGCAAGAAAAATTTCGAAAATGGACCATAATCGGACACTTGTTGGGACTCTGGAGCACCTCTGGTGATAGAAACCACCTCCCTGCATCGATTGGTAAAATTAAATATACAGTGTTGAGAAAAACCGAACAGGTTTGCCAAAAATTACGACACCAGGAACCGCCTGTAAACTGTTCTTTGGTATCACTAGTGATCGAAAACACTTCATTTGAAATCGGATCAGTTTCCCTTTTGAAAAAAATCAAATTTTGTACCAATAAATTGCTCAAAACAAAGTTTCTTATGGTCAGATCAGCTGATTAAACAATACCATTTTCTCAAATACATTAACTGTTAGCATGACTGAAGCAATATCTTTTTTTTTTGTGTTATTCCAAAGCTTTTAATTCATCCTTCATTCATCATTTTTGGTGCATATAAGCGTGAAATGCATTTAGAGAAACTCGATTACATGCATGAAAAGTGCATACATAAAAATTCGGTTATCTGCACCAGATATGCTTATATTGAATCGTAATGCCAACTATTTAGAACCTTACAAAAATATTTTTAAAGGCAAAAAGTTGTAAAAATGTTCAATATTTATTGTGATATTTGGATGGCGATCCATATTGATGGATTTATGGATCGCACGCAAATGCTACATATTCAATATTTATAGTATCAGTATTTATTTAATTTTTATTCTGAGTGGTTCGTCGTTCAAAAGATGCCGCAAGAAAACGCAGAAAAGCCTGTTTAGCTGTCTTGGACTCAACAATTTTTTTTGTAGCTCCTTTTTTATAGTTCGACCTTAAAGAATTTATTTTTTTTTTTGAACATCGTCGACTGTAGCTGTGGACTTAACTTTTTTTAAACTTTTTATTAATTTTTGATATGCATCCGCTTTTTTAGCTTATCACTGTAAGCTTTTGCCGACGAGTCCCACACTCCGGTTATGCTTCCGAATTCAAAATAAATTCTTTTAATAATTGCTTTTCTACCGTTAATTCTTCTACCGGTAGCACACACTCGCTTTCAACATTATTTTCCATTATTTAGCGACACAAATTTATTTTTTATTTATTTTATTATACTTTTACTTCACCGTATCGCAAACTTATATCACAAAACGTGTTGCATGTTCAATATTTATTGACAGATTTGAAATCCGTGATCCAGATTTCAAAATATTCAAATAATTTGTGATATGGATCGCGATCCATCAATATTGAATGCTAAATTCTTCAATGCGATGTCACACGACAGGCATTTGAGTGCGCGCAAGCAAAATTTGTTGTTGTTTCTATAGAAAATTAAATAATAAATAAAAAATACTATGACAACGAGAGAGAATGAACTTTTTGTACGACGGGCAAAATAATTAATTTTTGAGTGGCGAACATGACCGCAATCACCACTCAAAATAGTGTTGCGATGTAGTAAATAAAAAAAGTATTGTCTTAAGGAGAGAAAAAAGTACATTAAAAAATAAGTATTTTGAATAGCATCAAGAAAACGAGTGAAACACAACTCCTTTTTCAAAAACGCATTTAAAAACGGAGTAGAAAAATTAATAAATTATTATAAACGTCAGAAGTTTACCGGCACTCATTTCACTTTTGTGTGACTGACCTCCACTCAAAAAGTGAAAGAGAGTAAAAAATTATTATTTGCGCGCAGTCGAATGCCTGCCGTGTGACATCGCACTACGAGATTGTTTATATTTTGAATATATTTTGGATGACACAATAATTTTATTGGCAGATTTGCGATCCGAGATACAGATTTCAAAATATTTAAATAATTTGTGATATGGATCGCGATCCATCAATATTGAATGCTAAATTTTTAAGAGATTGTTTATATTTTGAATATATTTTGGATGACACAATAATTTGTTTGGCATAAGTCAATCAACCTAAATTGTTTTAGTTTCACTCTTTCGTATGCAATCAGATACTTGTGTTAGGCATTTCTGTTTCATTCATTCGGCTAACAGGCTGTTAGCTAAAAGTACAAGTTCTAATGTTGGTGAAACAGTATTAATTTTAACAGCCTTATACATAAATTCTAAAAGCCTGTTAGTTAAAATTGATTTTAATTGGTTTTAGCGAAATTGGGCATAAGTTCCATAAAAAAAATCATAACATAATTCATAGTCTATGCGTCAAGTTCTGCTCTCATACGACTTGAGCTAGATTTAATACCGCTACTTCAAGCCGTGAAGTAGCAGAAAAATTTTGTATTTGCAGAGCTCCAATAAATACAATTAGAAAGCGCTGACAAGTTGCTTGATCAATGAAGTTATTTATTTAAAAATTAACATTTGCCCAAGTTGGACCAAACCTCTTGAAACGAACATAAAATTTTCCATTAAAAAGTATCATACAATTTTTTACCGTGAAGATAATATTTTGTCAGCTTATTAGCTTTCAGAGTATACGGATATTTCGAAGATTGAGATAGAAATAAATTTTTTTGTTTTTTTTTTTTTTGTTTTTGCAATAAATTTTATGCCTTTTCCGACGGACTTGGTCCCGTTTATGTAAAATTTTATTTCACGAGATATACGTAAAAAAAACTGTGCTTAACACAAAATTTGATTTTTTTTTCAAAGGTGAACTGATCCGATTTCAAGTGAAGTGATTTCGGTTACAAGTGATGCCAAAGGACAGTTTCGCGATGGTTCCTGGTGTCGTCATTTTTGACAAACCTGTTCGGTTTTCTTGAACAATGTGAATGGTTAATACATCTTTAATACACTATTTTGATCTACATAAACACATGTGTGTGTTCGTGGTCTTAACTGATGTTAAACTAAAATTTTAAGAAAAATTTCTCCATTAAACGGTTCTCATTAACTATTCATAAAATTGTTCCCGTTGTAATGTTAAATAAAAAATTTATAGCAGCTTAAGAAAAAAATAGTTTTGCTATAATAAATTGATTTTAAGTGTCAAAGAAATAGCTCTTAAGAATAATTTAAATCGGGTTGCAGAGCTATTTAAGTAAATGTTGACAAATTCAATTAGGATACGTTAAGTCAAACCAGCCAGCATGAACTGTGGTAGAAAAAATACACTTTTGATAAGAATGTAGGACCTACTTACACTTTTCCTTTTGACGCGGTATAAAAAATTCAATTTGTGGGTAGCCCAAAAACTACACCCTAACTAGTTTTTTTTTCAAAGTTCACGTTTTGCTAGCTATTTCACTTTTTTTTTTGAAAAGGTTTGATTTATTTTAATTTTTTTAAAATAAACTCTTTAAGGAGGGGGTAGGGTTTTGACGCTACATTTTAGGCATAAGTTTAAAAATGTTTTTCAGTGTTATGGTAAAAGTAAATTTATTTATTTAAAATGCATATAAAAGTACAATTTTTAAAGAGTATTCTGTGAAAATTTAATTAAAAAATATTGCAAAATAAGCCATTGGCAGCAAATTTCCGCAGACGCCTAAAAAAAAGGTGGTTTGCGGTGGACAAGATATCTCATCACGTTATCATCCAAAATCAAAAAAAAAAAAAACTTTCTTTAGCTTATAAGTTTTTAAAGGTATTGACAAAGGGTTTTTTTTCTTTGACGATTTTTAGGATTTTGGAATAATTTTTAAGCCAAAAAACGAATTTTTTTAAAAAAAAGGCAAAAATCAGTATATTTATTATTGCAGAACTGGTTGTAACGAAAAAAAAAAACCCCCTCGTCATTACCTGGTTTTATGTGTATTAAAAGAGTGTGTCAAATTTCTAGAAAATCGGTCTAGTAGTTTTTGAGAAAAAGTGTCCACCGACTTTGAAAAGTTAGTTTCGAGAAAATCCTGTTTAAAGTTTTAGCACTGTCTTTTTTTCATATACTTACACAGAATCATCGAGACTCAAGGCACTGTATCTTCGTCAGTTTTACTCCAATCGACCTCAAATTTCAACAGGATACTATTAAATAAAACAAAAAAAAAAAAATGGAAAAACAAAATTTGGCAAAACCCTAAACCCCCCCCCCCCCCCCCCCCCCCTTAAGACATAATCCTTTGACACGTGGTGTGTTAGCTTCGAAAGGGGAGATATAAGAGTAGAAATCAGGTTAACTTATTGACAAACATATTTTTATTTTTTTAAATTTGTTTAATTATTCTGGCGCAACGATAAGTGACAGTGACCTGAAGCAAGTGTTATGCTTTTGAACTTCATTACATTTCAGGTATTGATGCTTTGCTGATATAAGGTAATTTTCTTACCGCAGCTAAAAAGCTCAATGTGATACTAATTTGGTAAGAGCTCAAAAAATCCTCCAAAATATTAAGGTAAAGAGAGGGAAACAATTGGAAAGAAACGAAAATCAGGAAATATGGAAAGTGCATTACCATACCTGAACCGAATCTGTTGCACTTGCATTTTTTGCCTGACACAACTCATTAAGAGTGTCATGTGCCACTTGTAGCTCATTTGTTAGTGGTGCTTTTTAAACCGGTACTGTAATAAGAGTGATTGCGTTAAAAGTGCTCTGAAAGAAATTTTGATAAAGCTTCGTGCGAAAATACTTCATGTTACGCTTGACCAATGACATTAAATTTTTTAGTTCTCTGAGTCACAAAAATTGTTTGGTTAGACGTAAGAATACTTCTGTGTGAAAAATGTTTAGATCCATATTTGTGAAAATATCTATATTAACATCTGACTAATAAAAATCGAGGCATTCTAATCTATAGGAAATTTACACTTTTTTGTCTAACGCTATTGGACTGAACTTATTCATTTTTTTTATTTAATATAATAGGCTAATGGCTTCCAAGGTGCGAAGGGCCCTGCTGGTGGTATTCCTGCTGCCTACACACTGATAGCGAAAAGTTTTTACGAAAGCCTTGTAAATAGAAAACAAGAACATCGTGTGAATTTTTTTGAATACGAAAAGAACGGTTGGACTTATCATGCAAAAGGATTGTGGTACTATAAATTTAACTAAGTGTAAGAGCTTTTAAATCTGATTGCTTTTATAATTTCAGGTACTATCTACCTGAATCCAGACATCCTAACCTTACGCTTATTGGTTCGTCAAATTTTGGTGAACGTTCTGTAAATCGCGATTTGGAAACTCAGATATGCCTTGTAACGTCGAACAGTTCACTAAAAAGCCGTCTACAATCAGAAGCAGATCATCTTTATAGCTTATCAAAAACCGCCGAACAGGAAATTACTTCACGACCTGTACCGCGCTGGGTGCAAGCAGTTGTGAAAGTTTTTAGGAATTTCTTTTAAACGCATAGACTTAAAAAAAATGACTTTGACAAAGAGTTTCGACGCGCTAATTTAAGTAAAAAACTTGCCACAAACGAATCTACGTATGTACTCGTATATGTACACAAATTAAAACTCAAATGAAAAGTTATTTAACTTTATAAAATCTGAAATCGAATGTTTAATTTAATGCTGGTTTTCTGTTACTATTATCGATATTTTTTCTTATGAAAAACTGAAGTATATCGTATGTGAATACCTCATTCTTAATACCAAATGTTCATATTTAAAATCAAATATATTTTTGTTTAATACCTACTTATATCCTAGATAAGATAATTCTTCTTAGAATCGTTTAGCCACTGCTGATTCAAAAACTTAGAATATAGATTATTTATTTTATTGAGGAAAATCAGACTAAGTTGTATGCATGTAATATTTTAAATAAATGTTAATAAATCATTCTATTATATACTTTATTTTAAATATTTTAATTCAACGGCGTCTTAAGAATTTATAAATTTTTGGCTTGTTGAATTATAAGGACTAAAGTCCATGGTCGTTTTGATATTCAACTGCTTTAGCTTATTTTTAAAAACTTGAGTTAGGCAGCGTTGGTACAAGACCAGTCTTCTAGCGCAATTTCACTTTTGTTAAGTTTAAGATAATGATATGCGTTTTCAGTATTCTTTTGAGCAAATAACAGTACATAAAAAATGCTATACTATGGGATCGGCGGTAGAATAATATTTGAGATTTTGCAGCTAGATAGTGGGAAATCGGTACTTTTTTACTTTTTTCCGGGCAATTGTCAGTTTTTTAGAAGAAAGATAGAGGAAGAAGAAGAAAAACAAATCACGGATCTGAATTCCCCGATCGATAGTTTCCCGAAAACCATACCCACTTTGATGGAAAATTTTATAACTTCTGTAACTTGCACCATTTTTTAAATCAATATTTTGGAAAATGGGTTTGTTTACTTAAAACAGAGGGCGCTAATCCAGTTTTAATTTTAACCTTAATCCTAGTAATGGGCTTTGTCCAGACATGTAAGGCTAATGTAATCCGCTGACATATCGTGAAAAAATCAAAAAGCTTTTATTTTGAACCGCTCTAATTTTAACTAAAATGGATTCGAGACGGACTCATTTTTTTAAATAATACGGGTTATAATCCGTTTAGTTCCCAGTTTAAACTAGGACATTTTTCAAAGACGCGCTACAGATCATTTACATAAACGGCAGTTTTCAAGTTGTCATCAAAACTTTTATTTTATTTTCAATGTATCAGGGATACGAAATACGGTTCTGTACTTATTTTTAGTTTAGATACCTTTGTTATATCATTAGCCACGTGCTTCTGAAGCTCATCTTCAAACAGAATAGAATTACTTGTCAGAATTTTAAAATAATTCTGATGTGTGAACAAGTTTCGTGTGACTGTGGGATAGCCCTTAAATAAGATATTTTCCAGAAACTTTTTTAATTGCGTTTATTTTGTACGCTTTGTCATTATTGCAGTAAAAGTTATTGGGATGTTTCTAGGAAAAATAATAATGATTTGTTTGAAGGAATAAGTAGGAGTCGTCCTTGGACTCACCAACATTGTAGTCGTGTATTTGATATTTTGAATTAATATCTTTACCATGTAAGCTTGCCTCCACCGTTCTATTATAAATTTGAGTCCGTCCTGAATAGGTTTTATTTTAAGAAACGCTTTGGGACCATTTTATTTAAAAAAAACGAGTCCGCCTTGAATTTTACTAATACTTTTTTTTTCGCTTCTTGTATGAGAGAACCAAAGGATGGAAAGTAAGTGAGATGATAATGGTTTCGAATAAAAGATTATCTTCGACGAAATAGTGATTATTACGAATATAATTTTTGTTCGTGCCACATAAATTAACATAGATTGAGTTGGTAACCGGTTAATGCGATATCCATCGTCACGAACGGCGATACTTATAATTTGAATATTTAATCATGCGATTAAAGAAAACTAAAGCGCGATAAAAAATTAACTAACTTGAATAACTGTATTAATTGAGAACAATGATAGTGCAGAGAAGATATACAACTCATTTTATATATGGGACGTTCCATGTCAGCCGGGACAGTGGTCTGCCTAAAATTGAGTGCAGCGGAGAAACGTTTTTAAGATGTCAAAATGTTCGTATGCTCAAGAGCTTTTATATGAGAACGGGTGTTTTCGAATTTATTTTTTTTTTTTAAGGAAATGGCGACCATAAAACGGCGCCTACATATAGAGCTCTATGTGTAAATAGGCAGTTGGTATCAATCTCACCATACAAATTTTATCAAAATCGATGACGTGGTTCAGCCGAAACAGCGTTTTTTCCTATTAAGGGTGATGCCACGGCCTATTTAAGAACTCAGAGCTTCTAAATACTTTTCTTATGGTTTAGTCTATCTTCAAACCAAATTTTATTAAAATCGGTCCATTAGTTTAGCCGTGGCAACGTATTTCCCGTCAGGGGTGTGGCACCAGCTACTATTGAAAAAAAAGTATACACTGTACTTCCTCTCTTCACAGTCTTGCTACAAAATAAAAAAATTAAGCGATTATGATTATGGTTGTTTACCAACTGCCTATTTATACATAGATATCTAAGTGTAGGCGCCGTTTTATGGTCGCCATTTTCTTAAAAACAAAAAATTCGAAAACAGCCGTTCTGATATGAAAGCACTTGAGCATACGAACATTTTCACGCCTTAAAAACGTTTTTCTGCTGCGATCAATTTCGGGCAGACCATTGTTCCGGCTGACAAGGAACGTCCCATATGTATATCGGTCATTCTTTTAATAACTGAACACTTTGTTTTTTTTTTATGTTTTTGAACATTTTTTGAAACGAAATATCTCAAAAACTATAGCAGATAGTAGAAAGACTATAACTTTATAAAAAAAGTTAAAAAAATTTAAGAAAGTTGATTTTTGCGACTGGTTATTTTTATTATAATTAAACATTATGAACTTACAGTCATTTTAGCAAAATTTAATTTAATTTAAAAAAATTTGTTAAAACACTAATTTTTTTAATTAAAAAAATATTTTCAATACAACATATTTTTTTTTTGTTTTGGTTTTTTATATGTTATTCCTTAACCAACCCTTAGAATGCATGTGCTTTCATATCGAAATTCCCGCCATAGCTTTGGAAACTACGAATTTTTTACTGATGACTCGCACCATGTTTTTCAACATAAAATGGAAAATAGCATACAATTCATAAAATTAGACTGATGCGCGCCTTTATAAAAACTCATATTTTCCAAAGTTATGTTGGGAATTGAATGCAGTTACATTCTTAGGATTGATTGAATATAACATTACAAAAAAAAATTTAAAAAAAAATTTTATGTCGAATTTTACGTTGAAAAAGCATGGTGCGCGTCATCTGTAAAAAATTCGTAGTTTCCAAAGTTATGACGGGAATTTCGATATGAAAGCACATGCATTCTTAGGATTGATTGAGGAATAACATATAAAAAAATCAAAACAAAAAAATATGTTATATTGAAAATATTTTGAGAAAAATTTTTTTAATTAAAAAATTAGTGTTTTCACAAATTTATTTAAGTGGTTTTAACTTTTTTTATAAAGTTATAGGCTTTCTTAAAAAATATGATTGAATGATTTTTATCCTATCTACTATAGTTTTTGAGATATTTCGTTTCGAAAAATGTTCAAAAACGTAAAAAAAAAACAAACTGTGCAGTTATCAAAAGAATGCCCGATACCTATTTTTTCTTTTATGTATTATATCCTAAAATGATTGAATCTTAAAACGATGAAATTGCCTTATATAACTTTATTTTAAAACAAATCTAGGTGGTAACCCATGTTTGGGACAAGATACAACAAAGCAATCTATGTATTTCATTCTGGCTAGTTAAATTCTATCATATGGCATGTATTTCAAGCTGCAATCTCATACACTTTTTATTAAAAAAATTGGCCCAAAAAGCAGGTGGCTATCCATGTTTGTGATAGAATTGAATTTTTTGATCGCAAAAAAAAAAAAATTAAACAAGCAACCCTAAATAATTTACTTAGACTCATCGAGGTCTATCATTTGACACATATTTAAAGCTGGAAACTTACACTATACACTTTTTACTAAAAAAAGTTGGTCCAAAAAACCTTTGTTTGAGACTAGATTCGACCACGCAGCCCTACGTATTATACTTAGGCTCATCAAGGTATATCATTTGACACATATTTTAAGCTGGAAACTTACACCATAAACTTTTTTCTAAGAAAAGTTTGCCCAAAAAACATGTGTCAACATATGTTTGGGACGCGATTCGGCAATACATCTCTAGGGGAAAGTGGAGTACCTTTGACACTGGGGCACATTTGACTTTGCCAATTTCAGTATGAAAACGACTAAGTCGCCAAAAAGTTTAAATGCAGAAAGCAACATACTGTGACTTAAAAAAACGTTATGAACTTTGACACTTCTCCTTCAACACCCTTCGGAGTAGCACGAGTTTTTCTGTTTTAGCGATCCCTGATGTAATTTTCGATACCAAGTACGTATGAATTATATGTGGTTGTTTTTGTAAGCCATTCGATAAGAAAAATTTGAATTTTACAATTCAAAAAAAAAAAAACAATTCTTATTTTTCTTATCAGATATATTTTAGGAGTGAAATTGCCTAGGTGGTGACACTCAAACAGTCGTAACTTTTTTGTTTATGAAACGTACTAAAATTTTTTCTCAAGAAAAAGTTGTGTATACTTTACAGAACAATTCTATGGAAAAGTTTTGTTTCTGTACATATGAGAAGTTGGTTTGAATTCTATTTGTTTATTAAAAAGTTATTTTTTTATAAGTAAATAGCATTACCCGGTGCGCATCGCTTCACCTCAACCGTGTTGTAGATTCGATGTGCGGCCTGCGTGAAAGTTCTATTTAAAAAATTCTTTTATATGAGGACCACCCTTAGTATGCACCCAAAATAAAATTTTTACAACCTTAGCAGTGCCTCTTAATATATTTACACATAGTGTAAATTCCATGAGAATGGATTAAGCGGTCTTCGAGAAAATGATATTTAAAAGTATATTTGTGCGAGGGCCACCCTAAATAGAAATTTGTAACCTAAGCTATGTCTCTTAACAAAAGAGCTACGTGGTGTAAATTCGGTGTGAATCAACTAACCTGACTTTGTGAAAATGATGTTTAAAAATATTTTTGTATGAAGGTCACCCTAAGTATGTATCCTAAGTAAAATTTTTACGACCTTATCTGTGCCTCTTAATATAAAAGTCATGTGGAGTAAATTCCATGAGAATCGATTAAGCGGTCTTCTAGAAAATGTTATTTAAAAATATGTTTGTATGAAGGCCACCCAAAGTAAAATTTTTACGACCTTATCTGTGCCTCTTAGTATAAAAACCATGTGGTGTAAATTTCATGAGAATCGACTTAGCGGTCTTCGAGAAAATGATATTTAAAAATATTTTTGTATGAGGGCCAACCTACATATGGGCATTTCTCTCATGTTGAACGGGACTGAAGTTTTTTTTTAAGTGGAATAAAATTCAAAGTAAAACACTTTTACTTTTTTCTGTTACTTTAAGGAATAGGCCTTTGATAGCACTATATTGAGTGGTAAAGTTGATGCCAGACGTAGTACTGGTTCCAAGATAGAGGCAATTAAAAAGCCATTCGAACGGGACAAAAAACGGAAGTGTTTTTCATGGCAATCTATAGAAAAGCAGAAGTCAGCGAAACCTGTCAACATTTTTTAATGCGACGAGTTTTAAAATGTTATGGAATAATGTAACTTTTTAATAGATTTCGTTTGATTGAAAAATCTTATTTACTTTTTTTCTTACAAGGCATAATAATCCATTCGAACGGTACATATTTTTCCGTTTATTTTTACTTGGGCAATTTTTCAAAACTACTTTAATATTCATATAAATAATAATATTTAAGATACATACAGTAATTATAAAAACAAATTTAATGTTTATATTTATCAAATCAATTAGTGAGATAAATTTTAACAAAGAAAAGAGGAAGGAGTAGATATTTTTCTTAAAAAAATATAAGACTTGTCTTTTTACTGCTAAAAAGTTTTTCCTGTTTGAGGCGTGTCACCGCCCACTTAAAAAAAATATTTTTGCTCAAGTTTCAATCTATCTACATACCAAATTTCATCAAAATCGGTGTAGTGGCACAGCCGTGATACCGTTTTTCCCCATTTGGAGCAATGCCACGCCCGCTTTAAGGAATCAGAGTTTCTAATAATTTTTCTTAGGTTTCAATCTATCTTTAAGAAAAATTTCATCAAAATCGGTCCATTAGCTTAGCCGTGGAAACGTTTTTTCCGTTAGGGGCGTGGCACCGCCTACTTTTGAAAAGAAAAGTATACATGTCCCTCCTTCTATTCACAAACTTTCCAACAAAAAAAAAGTTATGCGATTATGTTGTGCTATTGCTGTGAAAAAGTGGTTTAATCGTTTTGAACTGCCTATTTATTACACTTATGTTTTCGAACATGACGAACTTCAAACAGCTCTAAAAATTTAAAATTTTATATATTTTGCACTCGTTTTTTTTTTTTTTAATTATGTACTTGAAACTCTGTTCGTTCAAAAATTTTGACACACTTGCTGCTGATATCAATTTCGAAATGAGAACAAATGATGTTTTTCTATTTTATTTGTGACTTTAGAACATGAACTTAAGCAAATTAAAATTTTACAGTTAATAGAGATTGGTTTGATGTTTTTGCATTGTTTTTAGTTAATTGACGTTGGAAGAGGGATTTTTCGAAAAGACTATCATCATGTATCACTTCTTTTACACACTTAAATATTTAAGGCAAAATACTATTCAATATTACAAAAAAAGAGAAACTGCATTTATGCAAGTTTGCAGGTGGTTTGCTCAATGTGATAAATGAATTCTGGTGTAAATTGTTTAAAAAATTGTTTGAATATTTTTCTTGGATAATATCAGATAGTAACGCTTTTAAAATAACTTTTACTTTTTCTGTCACGGTTGGCTTTTTGGCGGAAATGCCCATATGCACCCTAAACTAAAGTTTTGTAACCTAGGCTATGCCTCATAACATAAGAGCTACGTGCTGTAAATTCGGAATGAATCGACTAACCTGTCTTCGTGAAAATTATATTTAAAAATATTTTTTTATGAGGGTCACCCTGAGTATGCACCCTAAATATGATTTTTACGAACATATCTGTGCCTCTTGATATAAAAGCCATGTGGAGTAAATTCCATGAGAATCGATTAAGGGGGCGTTCAAGTATTACGTAACGCAATTAGGGGGGAGGGGGTCTTGCAAAACGTTACAATGCGTTACTGGGGAGGGGGGGGGGGGTTCTAACAACGCGTTACATAACATTGTTTTTGAAGTGAAACTACTTTAGCGGGTGGTTATTTGAAATTAGGTGTGTATAATGAAACTCTTTCTTAATGTGTATGTTTATTGAATAGCTACAGCCAAAACATTTTATTAAAATGATAAAAGTTGACAGGATCTAGATAAGCTACAGCAATAAATGATACATCAGAATGTCCTTAAACTATCATCTTCGAGATTGGTTTACCAAATCCTGAGATATAAGCGTGGAAAGATTTCCTATTTTTATCATTTATTGCTGTAGCTGTTCTAGATCCCATCAACTTTTATCATTTTAATAAAATATTTTCGTCTCATTTTTCGCCATTTTAACATATTTTAAACTTAAGCAAATGTTTATTAAATTATGTGTGATTTTTTATTAAATAACAATATGAACAAGTTAAGGTGTTATCTTCAGCCAGGCCGAAACTCACATACCCTACACTGCACTAAAGAACATATATTTCAATAAATGTTAAAAAGACGTTGAAGAGGTTGCATAATTCGAAAAAAGTGTGAAGTGTTTAAAAGGTTAACAGAGGTTGAAAAATGTTGAAAAAGTCGTAAATATATGCAAAATGTTAAAAAATGTTGAGAGAGGTTGAAAAAACTCCAAGACGATCAAAAAGTCGAAAAAATAAAGAACAAAGAAATTTCATCACAATATCTTGCAGGGTTTATTAGATATGGTGGTATAAAGGTTAAAATTAAGGGCTGTGCCACGGGAATCTTTGGAAATTTGAAACCTAGCTTAATCCTAATTTAGTTCACATGTACACCAAATCACCAAGTTTCATCAAAATCGTTGCATTTTTTTCAAAATGGGACTGTGCAAATATACATAGAGTATGGGCGGTTGGCGTGTCCATAAACCGATTTCATCCATTTTTAATAGCAAGGTGCCTGCAAGACGCTGATCAAGAATATATGTACTTTTCTATAAGTCCCACGCCCCCTTCTATATGTTACAAGCGAAATGACAAAATGAATATACCCTCGGTGTAGGGTATAATAAAGAAAATAAGCATCGCATGTATTTCCGGTACTTTTCGCAACATAATTGTGACTTTTAGGTAAATATGGTCACGTAGGTGTTACGTAACGTTTAAGAGGGGGGGTTAAGGAAAACGTTACGGTGCGTTGCATGGGGGAGGGGGGGTCAAAAATCTTCAAAAATTGCGTTACGTAATACTTGAACGCCCCCTAAGCGGTCTTTGTGAAAATGACATTAAAAAATATTTTTGTAAGAGGGTCCTAAGTATGCACCCTAAATAAATTTTTTTTGACCTTATCTGTACCTCTTAATATAAAAGCCAAGTGGTGTCAATTCCATGGGAATCGATTAAGCGGTTTTTGAGAAAATGATATTTAAAAATATTGCTGTAAAGGGCCACCCTTAATAAAAATTTTGTAGCCTAAATTGAATATTAAAGCTACGTGGTGTAATTTCGGTATGAATCGACTTAGCGGTCTTTGTGAAAATGATATTTTAAAAATATTTGTGTATGAGAGTCACCCTAAATAAAATTTTCATCGCCTTAGCTATGCGTCTTAATATAAGAGACATGTGGTGTTAATTCCATCTGAATCGATTAAGTGGTCTTTGTAAAAATGCTATTTTAAAAATATTTGCGTATGAGGGCCATCCTAAATTAAAGTTTTATAGCCAACCACGCCATTGGTGTCTAATCCCGTTCATATTTTGTGAAGTGCTTAACATAGGCTATGTGCATCGTGACACCGAATTTGAAGACTCTTGCTATCATATGAAACCAGATATAGCGAGTTAAAGGTTTTAATTGCATGTAAAGTGCCACGCCCCTTGCTTTTATCAAAATAAAATATAGCCCATATTACTCAGGAATAGTGTAGCTTTCTATTAGTAGAATTTTTGGAATCGGTTCTGTAGTTCCAGAGATTACCCTGAACATACAAACAAACAAACCTTACCTCTTTATATAATAGTATAGATAAATAGAATTTTCATAAAAACTTTATTTCATATAAATTGTAAAATATTTCTTGTCCTATCACGTAAATTTCAATAACTTTTTCCCAATATTTACTGAGGAATCACAATTTAAAACAAGTTAACCCTTTCAGACCGTGATGCATCGATTGTGCGGGTAAGTTTTAGTCCCAATATCTTCACTTCTATTTCAAGAATGTGAAATTAATCGATATGCATCGATTGTGCGGAATATTATTTATGTTCGTTTCTCACATGGTTTCACTGTTCGGTTTACCGTTTCTAAAATTTTCGGGAAATTCTCGAGCTACATTTCAGTTTTGTAAAAATGAGCAACAGAAAAAAGTTATAATTTTAATCACTACGATACAAACATTGAAAAATTAGTAAAGTGAGACATTTTAACTAAAAAAAATATACAGCTTTAATATTTCAAATGAATTAGAGTCATTTGGTGTAACAAAAATTTGTATTAGCACTCATTTTTAACGAGTGCATCGATTGTGCGTATTAGGTCTCAAGTCACTAAAAGTTCTGAAATTCCTTGAAAAACACGAAAATAGCAAAACCTAGACATTGAATATGTTTCCATATCATATAAACACTATAAGAAAATTCCCAGTAGTTTAGTGTCAGGTTTGAAAGGGTTAAGGTGTTATCTTCGGCCAGACCGAAACTCACATACCCAACACTGCATTGAAAGTACCTTTTAAATAAATGTTAAAAAGGCGTTGAAGAGGTTGAATAAGTCGAAAAAGATGTGAAATGTTAGAAAGGTTGACAGAGCTTGAAAAATGTTGAAAAGTCGAAAGAATATGCAAAATGTTGAAAAAAGTTGAGAGAGGTTGAAAATATTTGAAACAATTCAAAATTGATGAAAAAGTCGAAAAAATAAAGAAATTTATGAAAAAAGTTGAAAGAGGTTGAAAAAGGCGAACAAATACATATAGGATATATGTATTGGAAAATGTTAAAAAACTCGAATAGAAATGAAAAATTTGAAATATGCCACGCCCACTTCTGCAATTCCGCCCACTTTTGGTTCAATAAATTATATTCGTGATCGACATTCTCATATTAAATTTTAGAACAATAGCTTGTATAGTTTGCGATATATGCCGCAGTTAAATTTAAAACTTAGGCCGGTGACACACTCACTGGTACAATCCAACCCGGTTTTGATCAAGAAATAGCTTTCCATAAGCAAACCCCTTACAGCAAATTTAAGTATGATTGCTTACATATTTCGATAAATTATCCACTTACCGTATTTTGTTTGTATGGGAAGTGCTACGCCCACTGGTGCTATTTCAGCCACTTTTGACTCAGATATACTCTATGGCAACTGAACCACTTACATTAAATTTCATAGCAATTGCCGCAATAGTTCACTTAAAACAGCGTTTACAAATTTATGTTAATATGGGAAGTGCCACGCCCACTGATGCAATCCCGTCAACATTCATTTATTTTTAAAGCTTATAGCAACTGACATCTATACACCAAATTTTATAAAGATTACTCTCATAGCACACTATCTATAACAATAAACGTTTTTTGCTTATATGAGTGGTGCCACGCCCACAGCTACTATTGGACTAAATTTTTGTAATAAGAGACCTTACAGCAAGTTTATCTACCTCATTAAATTTCATAACGATTACGTTGTTAGTTCTTTTAATATAACGTTTATAAATATTGTGGTCGGTGCCACGCCCTTCAACGAGTTTTCTCAGTAAAGTGGCTAAACTTGTATTGATGACTGCTTTCAGAGGCATCATCTCCAAAATTTTTATGAAAATCGTTTGCGCCAATTTTGAGATATACGGAATCAAAATTTTTAAAAGTTGAAAAGTGGCACGCCCACTTTTTATATTCCGCCCACTTTTATCACAATTCAAGATATATTTGATATGTATACGCTTACCAAATTTCATCGCAATATCTTGAACGGCTTACAAGATATGGTGGTATAAATGATAAAATTTAGGGCTGTGCCACGCCCCTGTACGATGCTTTGGAAACTTGAAACCCCCCCTTACACAGGCGCTTAGTGTATTTTATCTTAAAGTACTGTTAAAGCAAATGTGCTCTTAAGCGGGAGGCAGCTAAAAAAGATATTTTCTCACATATACATGTACGTAAAAAAATTCAGCGGAATCTTGATTTTGGGTCGGTAACTTACATGCGCCCTTAAGCGAATAGGCAACTAAGCGAATTATACTGTACATACATGAAGATAAGTATTGGATGTATCGTCAGACTTATGTTTCTGAATAACATGGTACAAGTTAAAAAATCGCCGTGAACAGTCGCAGAAATCCACCTCAAAATGTGTTCGGCATGTTTGAACCAGCGTTGCCTGAAAAATATTTTTTGTGGGGCCATTTTGCGGGCCAAATTGAGAAAGTCGGGGCCATTTTTTTTTTTTATTGAAACTGAGCACAATTGCGTTCGTCACTTGTTTTTGAAATAATAGAATGCAGTTTTTTGTCAATATAATATTTGATTCCATGTATATATTTGTATAGTAATTACGAACATTGATAAATAATAAATAAATAAAATATATAAATAAAATAAATTATGTTACTGACCAAATCCATCTCAAACCATGCATGCGGATTATTTAAAGTTACGGAATTGGTTGCCGATCAAATATGTTGTTTTTCAAAGGATATAAGGGGACCCATATTTCCCCGATTTGATTAAAAAAGTTGTTTATGAAGTAATGGCCACTTTAAGTTATGCCCATTTTAGGCTGAAAAATGTTTCAACAAAGCGGCATTTCCTTCCAAATCAAAAAAATTAGCTTTTGTCTTTTGATTCTTATAGAACTTCTTATTCCTTGTTAAAAAAAAATTTAAAATGGTTGAAAATTGGCAGAGTTATAGCGCTTTTTATGAGAAAAAACAAACCTAATTTTTTGAAAGACCCCACCTTATTTTGGACTTGTACTAATATAAGAAAGAGATAATATGAGTTTAATGCGCGCTTTGAGACATTTGAGGTGAGGAAAATTTTTTTTCCAAACAAAAAAAAAAATAATTAAAAATTTTTGTTTCAACCTTGCCAGCCATCTGTGATACTACTACTGTCAGCTTATGTTTAATAATATCATCATTTATTATCGTTCTTTCTCTTTAAAATGAGCTTTCAAGTGGTAGTCTGCGATGTTTCCTTGCAAAGTTACAGCCGATTACAAAACGAAATGTCAAAAAATGCATTAACCCTTAAATGCCCAACTTTTTTTTGATCTGAAAAAAGTATATGTTATAGATTCTGCGATTCTGAACAACTTTTGTTCCATCAATATTTTTTTTTAAGTGACAGGCACGCCCCCTTAGCACAAATTACTTGGCTGGTCCCTGGTGAAACCACCAGATCCCTGAACTTCTTAATAAATTTTGCTAGAGAAAATTTATTTCATTTTATTGTGTTAAATGTATTGAAGTCTTACAGAAAAATGAGACTAGAAAAACCATTACGAATATTATTTTTTCAGGTTTAAAATCATAAAATTTATTGACAATCTAAAATTTTTAAAATTCATAATTTCACAATTTGCACCTTTTGGCGAGGTTCTATCACTCAACTGAAAAAATACGTGACATACGAAGAAAATAGAATGCGGAAACCGAACTGATCTTTGACGCTTGAAGCCGAGCGTGTATGTGTGTGACGCAAAGTTTAAAAATTGTACGTTAAATACATTAAAACTTTTTTTAAAGTGGTTGGTTCCTGGCGGTACTACGAGGCGTTTAAGGGTTAAGCATTAAAATGAGCTACAATCAGTTGTTCAATAATAAAACAAACTCTTTTTTAAGAGTTCTCCAAAAGTAAAGCAACACGGTTTGCAGTATCGGTTTGTCGTTGACTGAACAAAATACTAAATTCTTTTTAATTCTTTTGAAAATTGCGGAAATTACGTGGAAAGGGGGCCAAATATGGGCTGAAGCGGGCCATTTGGACCTATAGGGCCAAAATGACAACGCTGCTGACGATACATCCAATACTTATCTTCATGTATTCATAAACTTTGTATGGTGCCGACCACTGACTTAAATATTTATGTAATAACTTCAAAGTCAGTTTATACCAGGAAAGATATTGGCATATTTGTAGAAGGGCCAAAATTCGAACTAAAATAAGGCTTTTTTGACATAAATAGGGATTCTGTAAATTAAATCGTATAAAACCGTTAATATTATAACCAAATTTTTAAGCGTTTGAGATTTATTTGTATATATCGCTCATTTTCTTCGTTATAACCCAAAAACCTAAAAATTCAGTTAAAATGCTTACCCTAAAATATCTGATTTTTTGAGTTATGACGTTATTGAAGAAAATGAGCGATATATTAAAGGACTAACTATGGTGAGATCGATTTTTAGAAATTTCTTCAAAAGGAAATGCAGAATCAAACGATATATTTGCAGATTTAGCACATCAAATTTAACATATTACTCAGGTCAACAAATCGACAAAAAAATTTTGGTGCCTGTAATTTCTATAATTAATTGATATTTGTATCATGTCTTCATCGTGAAGAAGTTGTCTCAACGATCCAAGTGTGTTTTGTTACATTTGTGGTGAATACACAATGAAAAAAGAAAGAAAGAAAACCTATTGCAGATTTTATAAAAAGTGCTTATTTTGCTTATTTTAAGTCGAAAATTGTGGATGAATACAAGCCGTGGATACCCTAAATTGTTTGTAAAATGTGCTATGAACCCTTGAGACAGTGTATTAGTGGTAAAAGAAACCATATGAGGTTCGGAATGCCTATGCAATGGAAAGAACAAAAAAAAAATCACTTCGAGGACTGTTACTTCTGCTGTATTAACTAGCGTGGTGTAAACGTTAAAAAATGATTCATCCAGACATAGATTTTGCTAGAAGACCCTTGCCACATTCAGAGGAAGTACCTGTTCCAGCATTTTGTTCCATTCATGAATCATCATATGAAGAAGTCATTAATGAAGTGAGTAGCGACAGCGATTTCGAAGAAATACCATCTACAGAGCCGAAATCCTTTATTCAAAAAGAATTAAATGATTTGATAAGGGATCTTGAACTTTCTAAAGAATCTGCAGAGGTTTTGGGTTTTAGATTAAAAGAAAAAACTTGTTGGCGTCAGGTACAAAAGTGACGTTCTATCGAACAAGAGAGCAAGACTTGCTACCATTTTTTTAATCTGAAAATGATATTATTTTTTGTTTGGATGTTCAAGGCCTTGTTCTCGAAATGGGTCTTTCAAAATACCTTCCAAATGAATGACGTTTCTTTATAGACAGCTCTAAACGAAGTCGTTTAGTCGTTTGTTAAAGTTACTTTCTCGGAGATTATAAGTCAAGTAACTGCTCTGAAATTATAAATGACATGCTAGAGCACTTTAATAACTTAGGATGTAATATGTCCATCAAAGTGTACTACCTTCACAGTCATCTTGACCAATTCTCAGAAAATCTTGGATCCTAAAGCGAAGAATAAAGGGAGCGGTTTCAACAGGACCTAAAAACTATGTAAGAAAGATACCAAGGCCGATTGGATCGCTATATGATGGCTGACTATTGCTGGGGGATGCAACGTGATAGTCCCTACTACACCTCATTTACGAAAGTCGCGAAAAAGAAAGCTTTTATTTAAATAATGTAAGTTGTTTTTCATGTAAACTTTTTTTTCACAAGACAAAATCCTTAAGGGTCCACTTAAGTTTTTTAAGGAAAAAAAAAAAAAATTTAAATTTTATCCCAGTTGACAGTCACTTATCCCAGTAAGCTTTCCTTTGAAAAATAAAAAATTGTGGTTATTTTTCGGTAGAATTTTGCCGAAGGGCTAAAAATGAATAAAAAGGGCCACGAGGCTTTTGAAAATTATAATGGTTCAAAAAAGCCCTAAAAGCCCCAAATATCATCCCTGGTTTATACCAGTGGTCGGCAGAGCGCAAATTTCAAATATTTTCTTACTCTCAAAAGAGAGGGAAATGACAAAAGCACCAATCACTGCGAATTCACAAATTGCTTTCTATATGAACTTGAGTAACTATCACTAAGGGCCGGTTTCACAGTGTTTAGTTATCTAAAGATTTGAGGTTAACTATCCAATTTCAGTTTCATAGCAATTAGTTAACCAACCAAATCAGCTGTTAGTTAACTAACAGCTGATTGCTGTCATAAGGAAAAAGAATATAAGAAATAAAAACACAAAGTTTCAAAAAAGCAAATAAGTACATACCTATATAAATATGGATTCAGATTGGGATTGCAAAGTTCATAGTGATTCAGATATTGAATTGGTATGGAATATTGCTCGTCGAAAAAAAGTATCAAGATCCCGTCCATATTACTTTCGGTAGGTTCATTGCAAGCCGTTAAAATCGACCACAATGGTCCAACATATTTTTTCTTTCTCGTCTAGACTAACTTTATCGGTTTTTTTGCATTCGATGATGTTTTCAAAGTTTCCGACCAGCTCCAATTAGCAATTTATTTCGTCTGCCGAAAATTTAGAAGTTCTTGTTGTTGATTCCATTTCACAAACTATGAAAAGTGCAGTGATGCCAAATTTTGTACAAAAAATAATCATAAGTTAACCAATGGACTGTGAATTTGAAAAACTTAAATTTGGTAGTTAACTAACAGACATTAGTTAAGTTCACTAATTGTTTAACTAAACACTGTGAACAGTGGCGGATCCAGGATTTTCTTGAGTGGGGGGGGTTAACATATTTCTTAAATGAAAACACACATTGATTAAATTTTTCAATGGGCAATACTTATATTTTTTGACATAGTCAAGGGTTTCAAGACGGCGAGTTTTCTTCTGGCAAAATAATTCAACATTTTCAGCTGAGCTGATATAGATTTCTTTATGATTATTTTCTAGAGCCAATTCATTCGAGCAATCTTCTGTCATTGTAGACCTTAAATACAATACAATTTCAATCATTTTAACACAGAAAAACTTTGTTCTGCTGGAATTGTGGCAAATAGTTGCAGTAGAATTGTGATGCATTGGAAGAAAGATTAAATTTTTTTTTTTGGTTTTGATAATACCTTTTACAAAAAAAAAAAGATCTGATTTCTCAAATACTTTTTTCTATGTATTTTAGGGCGTAGATTCCAAAAATGACAACCATTTTTTTTTTTCTTAAGAATCGTTTTCGAGATATCCTCAAAAAAAACTCTTTTTTTGCACTTTTTTCATTTATTTGGAAAATTTTTTTTTTTCTTAAGAATCGTTTTCGAGATATCCCCAAAAAACTCTTTTTTCTGCAGTTTTTTCATTTATTTGGATCATTTTTTTTTCTTAAGAATCGTTTTCGAGATATCCCCAAAAACCCTTTTTTCATTTATTTGGTCAGATTTCTATGAATTTTTTACCGACCTAAATCAGTTGCACACTATTCAAAAATTTATTTAATCTTCTGTCTATCGGTTTGCTGTTCATGATATAAGGATAGGATTTGATGGAGTTACAAGCGTTCAGAGTGACTTTTTTGGTCTTTTCAAAAAAGTCACAAAATTTCAATTGCTCCGTTTAAGTCCAAAAACCTTTCAAAATCTATTTTTTAACAAATATGTATTTTAAGCAAATATATACGAGTACATATGTATTTGCCAAATCGGACACAAAAAGTTAAAGTTAGTCAAAAATCAATGAAAAAAGGTAATTTCCATATATTCATGCATTCCCACATATCCAAATCTGTTGGTTCATGGTGTAAAAGGAACCGTATTTTCATTTTTGATTGACTTTAACATTTTGTATCCGATTTAAGCAAATATATACTTAAAAAATTTGTTAAAAAATAGATTTTCATCCTGAATATTAAAAATATAAAAAAGAAAGGTTTTGACTTTTCTTAAAAAATTAGCGGATTAGCGCTCAACCTTACTGCAATTTAAATCACTTTCGTAAGTGAGGGCAGCGCCAATGATTTTGTCAACATGCCTCATCGAGTGATTACCGGTATAAAACGTTCTAAGGGTAAAATGCTCAGAAATGTACTCTGGCATTTTGATTTCAATTCTAAAATTTTATGATCCAAATAAGGATAGAGTATTGCGGCTCTGAAATATTTGAGAAAGAAATGTGAAATAAAAATAAATTAAAACTAGTAATATTCGGCCATGCCGAGACTCACATACCAACACTGCATTGAAAGTACCTTTTAAATAAATGTTAAAAAGCCGTTGAAGAGCTTGAATAAGTCGAGAAAAAATGTAAAAAGATTGAAAAAGTTTGAAAAGTGTTGAAACAGTTTCAAAATGCCAAAAAAATAAGGAAAATGCTAAAAAATGTTGAAAAATTGAAAATGTCGAAAAAATATGGTAAATGATGAAAAATATTGAAAGCGGTTGAAAAACTCTCAAAAAATTGAAAAGGTTGAAAAATGTTGAAATAGTTCAAAATCGATCAAAAAGTTGGATAAATAAAGGAAATGACGAATAAAGTTAAAAGAGGTTGAAAAAGACGAAAAAATACTTATGGAATATATGTATTGGAAAAAGTTAAAAGCTTAGAAAAAGTTAAAATAATATGGAAAATTTGAAAAAAATCGAAAAGAAATTAAAAAGTCGAAATATCCCACGCTCACTTCTTCAATTCCGCCTACTTTTGGATATTAAATAAATTTTATTCGTGATCGACATCCGCATACCAAATTTTAGCACAATAGCTTGTATATTTTGCGATATATGTCGTAATTAGTCTTAAAATTTAGGGCGGTGACACACCTACTGGTACAACCCAGTCTGATTTTAATCCAGAAATAGCTTTCCATAAACAAATCTCTTAAGCCAAATTTTAGTATGATTGCTCACATATTTTGATAGATATGCCACTTAAAGTATTATTTTTTTTTGTAATACGATATCTTATAGCAAGTACATCTGTCTTGTAAAATTTTATATCGACTACGGTGTTAGTTCTCTTAATATACGTTTATAAATATTGTGGGCTATCCACGCCCTTGTGAGAGACTTTGAAAGCTCGAATCATTTTTTTCATTTCATTTTATTTATGCATTTTTTTGATGCAATAATTTTATTTTTTACAAACGATTTAATTCACGTATTCATAGTAGCATTTGTATCAAAAAAAGAATATGGCATTTGTTATAAAAGTAAATAATATTGTTCAAAATGTAATTTTAAACATAATTCTACAATATATAAAGTGTTGTGGGGTAACAACAGAATTTAATCACTAAATTTAGATAGACAATTTAATTAGGATTGTTTTTACAAAAATAAAAGATAAAAATATAGGTAAAAATATAAGAAAAATTACATTTAAGTTGAAGTAAATGAGTGGCAATGCAATAAGACACTTATCAAATAAGCAAAAAAATAAAAAAAATAAAATCATAAAGAACATTACAGTGTAGGTCTCAGCAAAATCTCGATTTCTAAATGATTGAAACTCAAAAGATTAATCCTAGCCAAATCCTAATTTTGCTCACATTTGCACCAAATCACCAAGTTTCATTAAAATCGCTGCAATAGTTTCAATAATAACTAAATAGATATGTAAATATAAGAATATTTGTTGGTCAAATTACGTCGAAACATGGAATTTGAAGAAAAAAAAATTTTTTTGAACTTAGCTTCTCCACGGTCGGACCGGTCTCGAAAATTCTTATATTTATCAAAGTTTGTTTGAGAATTAAAAAAAAAAACGAAGAGGACTTACATTTCGGAAATCAAATTTTTTTTAAGTGAACTGAAAATAAACGATGAAGGCTAAAATGTTTCATAAAGTCGTACTTTTTTCTTTAAAGAGCATCTATGCGTTACAAACGGAATGACAAAGTTATTATACACTTGGGTATATTTTCCTTTTTGTTATTTATTTATTTAAGAGCGGGGAATAATCAATGAAGTGTCAAACTCAACAGCGATTGAAGATGCTTCATTAAAAATATCATCAAATAACGTTTCATTTGTTCGCATTTCTGAAAACAGGTTGATAATTTGCTTGACATGAGTACAGGCTGAAGAGATTTGTAGTGTCGAATCTTGTAGTTTGCGACTGAGCGACAATATAGGAACATTTACAATTTTCAGAATATGTAACGATACTAATAAATTGGAGCGTGTTATCGAAGCTGAAAGTTGGACAGCTTTTGAAGACGCTTCGGTTTCCTTGCTTTGTTCTAAGTCTTGTAACGCTTAAGAGATAAACAGTAATAATTCGCTGAAAGTATCAACGTCGCACACAATGCTTTTAAACGATTTTTCTGGACTCCGTTCGAAAATGTTATCTTTCAATAGTTTTACTCTTTTAGATGAATTCGAGAAAAAGTTTGACACTGATGAAACTGTGCCTAGCATGTTACGAATTTCAGAAATATTACATGATTTTCCTACGCACAAATTTAGAGACTGACTGAAAACAAATAGTATAAAATGCTAAGAGTTGCTTTTCAGATATCAAAGCCTGAACTGCTATGATTTGTTCGATCCTCCATGAGCTTTCTTGAATAAAAATTTTTTTTTTTCGCTCCCAGGGGGGCTTCAGCCCCCATAGCCCCCCCTTGTATCCGCCACTGACTGTGAAACCGGCCTTAAGACTCGTTTGCATATTAAGCATTGCGCATTGCCAAAAAAATTTTCGGTGAAAAAATATTTATTTTGCCATTTGATTTCAAACATTTTTGCATTAACGAAATAACCAGCTCATTTTGTAGTTATTCGCTTATTCTCTTCGTTTGCTCGCGAGCTATGGGGTGCCGACCACTGGCTTATACAGTTCTACACATTGGTAGTTTTTTGTTAGCAAAATTGCTAGCTGTGGCAGCACCAATCGCAATTGTGTTGTATTTTTTCAAAGGTGAGTTTTATTTAAAGCAATCGGCACCACTGGTTAAGCTTTTCAACCATCTGCAACTACAACATCGAACATTGCCATTCAACAATTTTTTTTTATTTTTAGTTGCATACGATCGTTCGGCGCGTTCGGTTTATTTTGGTTTGTAGCTTGTCGTTTGTTGCTGATCGATTTTCGTGCGTATATGAGTTCTTGTGGATTAACTGTAATTTGAACAAAACTGCACAGAAAAGGTCACAAATACATAAACTTTTTGTTTACAAACATTGACAATTGGTGTTGTTATCGTTTGGTACCGATGTTCGTGTAAACAAAAGCGCTGCGCGCGTGGTAATTGTTTCCAACAAAACAAACAAAAAAGTTAAATCTGAATTAAAAATAAAAATAAATTTTCAAATTAATAAAAAATGAATTAAATTATTCTTCAAATTGTTCTTAAAAGATTTAAAAAGGTAATTTCAGTTCTATGAAAACCAAATAATACATGCATATGTGTGTACAAAAAAATGTATGAATTTAATTACAAGCGCCCTCTAAGAACTTGACTGACAAGGAGGAAAAGTTTCTAAAAACCACAAAAATTTGAATGTTTGTACGTAATTGCCCCTCAACTATTCAAATCGGAACTCAGATGACAGGTGCATCTCCGTTACGAATTCAGAAACACGTATGCTGGCCCTCAGAAGCGCAAAAAAATGAGATAATTGGTGTTTTGTTTCTGTCAATTTGTTGAAATACCTGTAAAATTGAGATAGAGAAAATACTCTTAGGAGATTTCTTATATGTTTAAACTAAGGCACTGGCATTTGGAGTAGTTACTTGGACGCGTAATTTCTTAAGCTATCCGATGCCTTGAGAATCACTAATATGCATTTTTTTTTTGGAGATACGCCTTTTGCGCTTCTGAGTGCTGTATGGTGGCTTCGTGTTTTATGTTTCTGGCCATGTCATGTTTTAAATGCGCGACATAAATAAATTATAAGTATTTTATTACAAATTTCATGAGTTAATATGTTTTCCGGTAAAATAGAGTTAATAAAAAAAAATCATGGACAAATATTACAACAATTAGAAGAATATAAATAGAGCTTTCTTAACAGCTGCGTTGCTATAATCACCTAAAGGTAACTGGGAACTTTTTGTTACCTCAAGTTGACTGAATCTTGCCCCCCAAGAATGATAGACTACACGATTACGCGTTCCGAGTTTTCAAATGAAACTCTGTGCATGTCGTCATCTGGTGAACAATCGCGGTGGCATTTTACTATTATTGTAACAAATATACAGTACATCACAAAATTGAGCATACAGGCTTAATAAAAACTTATTTTTTTACTTGTTACTTATTTTATTACTGTTCGTTGTGGCAAAAAAACTTAAATTCTATTGAAAAAAAAGATGCAGCTCAAAAGGTAGGCATTTCATTCACAATAATAAGTACCAAAACTAAAACTTAATTCAGAAATAAACTTTTTTCTTATAATAAAATCTGTGAAGGATGACGGAATATTCTTCTTTGATTGTTAATTTTAGCACTTCCTTGTTCGAACAATGGCTTTCTCTTAGCCTCATTTTAACTTCATGCCATAAATGCTCGATAGGGTTAAGATCGGGCGATTGTGGAGGAGTTTTAAGTTGCTTCGGCGCATTATAAATCAACCATTCTCGCACTAAATGAGATGTGTGTTTCGGATCGTTATCCTGTTGAAAGTAATAATTTCTAGGTGACTTTAATTTTATGGCGGAACTCCTCATATTTTTCCTCAGAATATTAAGGTTCATCACTTTGGCCATATTACTTTTAATGAATTCAAAATTTTCACACCCAATTGAAGCTATACAACCCCACAACATCCTACAACCTCCTCCGTGTTTTATGGTTGAATTTATGTGCTTTTCTTCTAGGGCCGTATTTGGCTTCGTCCAAATAATTTGTTTTCCATCAGCCCCAAATAAGTTAAGTTTTATTTTGTCCGACCGCAAAACACCTTCCCAGAAATCTTCTGGCTGTTTTATACAGTCCGATGGAAAACAAATGGTTTGGAAGAAGCCAAATACGGCTTAAACTGTCACTTAGAATTGGTGCTACCTTCTTCTTTTTATACTCTACACCGAGGGTATATTCACTTTGTCTCTCTGTTTGTAACCCATCGAAGGGGGCGTGGCAGGTATGGAAAAGTATATATATTCTTGATCAGCGTCACCACCTGAGTCGATTTAGCGATGTCCGTCTGTCTGTCCGTCTGTTGAAATCAGGTTTACGGGAAAACCAAAAAAGCTAATTGAATGAAACTTTCACACACAGGTCACATCTTCTTGCAGGCATCTTGCTATTGAAAATGGGCGAAATCGGTTGACGGATACGCCTACCGCCCATACTCTATGTAAATGTACCCAGGCCAATTTTGAAAAAAGTTGCAGCGATTTTGATGAAACTTAGTGATTTGGTGTATATGTGAACCAAATTAAAATTGGGCTGGGTTTCAAGTTTCCAAAGGGTCGTACAGGGGCGTGGCACAACCCTAAATTTTATCATTTAAACTACCATATCTTGTAAGCTGTTCATGATATTGCGATGAAATTTGGTAAACGTATACATATCAAATATATCTTGAATTGAGATAAAAGTTGGCGGAATTGAAAAAGTAGGCGTGGCACTTTTCAACTGCTAAAAATTTTGATTCCGTATATCTCAGAATTGGCACAAACGATTTCCATAAAAATTTTGGAGATGATGCCGCTAAAAGCATTCATCAATACAAGGTCAGCAGCTTTACTGAAAAAACTCGCTCAAGGGCGTGGCACCGCCCACAGTATTTATAAACGTTATATTAAGAGAACTAAAAACGTAATCGTTATGAAATTTAATGAGGTAGATATACTTGCTATAAGGTCTCTTATTACAGAAATTTAGTCCAATAGTACCTGTGGGCGTGGCACCTCCCATATAAGCAAAAAACGTTTATTGTTATATATAGTGTGCCATGAGAGTAATCTTCATAAAATTTTGTGTATAGATGTCACTTACTATAAGCTTTAAAAATAAATGAATTTTGACGGGATTGCATCAGTGGGCGTGGCACCTCCCATATTAACATAAATTTGTAAGCGCTGTCTTAAATGAACTGTTGCAGCAATTACTATGAAATTTAATGTAAGTGGTTTAGTTGCTATAAAGAATATCTGAATCAAAAGCGGCTGAAATATAATTTAGTAACCTAAAAGTAGGCGGAATTGGAGAAGTGGGCGTGGCACATTTAAATTTCTTAGTTTTTATTCGATTTTTTCCTTATTATTTTGACTTTATCAACCTTTTAACTTTTTCCAATATATCCTATATGTATTTGTTTGTTTTTGTTTCAACCTCTTTCAACTTTCTTTGTAAGTTTCTTTACTTTTTCGACTTTTTCATCAATTTTGAATTGTTTCAAATTTTTTCAAAGTCTTTCAACTTTTTTAGAGTTTTTCAATCTCTCTCAACTTTTTTCAACATTTTGCATATATTTTCGACTTTTTCAACATTTTTCATCCTCTGTCAACCTTTCTAACATTTTACATTTTTTTCGAATTATTCAACCTCTTCAACGTCTTTTAAGCATTTATTTTTAAAGGTATTTTCAGTGCAGTGTAGGGTATGTGAGTTTCAGCCTGGCCGAAGATAACACCTTAACTTGTTTATTTATATGCCTACCTTTTCTGTCAAATTCAGTAAAGATAAGGCACCGGCATTCCCAAATTATGCAGCCATAACTAAAAGCGCGCGTTTTCATATTTCTTGTCTTCTTTTGTTTTGTTTATTCTTGACATCATATTCTTTACCTATCATATGGTAATTTCACGGTTGCAATATTTGAGTTTGACACGATAGATCTACCATGTATAATTGTACCATTATTAAAGCGTTACATTTCAAAAACTGTTTGGGTTCTGGAAGTTAACAGGTTAGGAACACAAAAAAAAAAGACGTGTTTAATTGGAGTGTGTATTTTAGTCATCTGGCATAATGTGGATATTCCCCTTCATGAATATGTTGAAATTCTCGTCTGAAAGCAAGGATCGTTTCGGCGTTAAAATAAATTTACCCGTAGAAAAAAGGCGTTCAACTGCAGCACTTGAGAGTAAAGCAGTATTATATTTAATAAACAGCTTATGAATATCTGTTCCCCAAGGAAGTCTTTTGATTTCATGTCTAGCCACATTATGACGAGAAATTGAGCTTTTTACTCTTTTAAGAGTTGTAGGTTTTTTCTTTAGACTGAGTGATAGAATTTGAAAATCCACAAAAAGCCACTTAAACTATCTCTGTCTTTCGAACTTTCGACAGCTTCTTGTCGTAACGCCTCCTCTACCTTTTTTTCCATGCATTTTTTTACTGCATCCACTAGACTGCTGCCACACGTTTCCAGCCATATCAACCGGAACATCGGGTGTAAAGCTGCGGCAAGTTGGCACTGTCCGTCATCCAGAAATGGTCCAAACCTTTTCTCTATGCCATTTAATAAGACATTGGCTAAAGCTGTGCAATTTACTAGGCCCTTAGACTTTATATTTTTTAATTTAAAGACAGTCGCTGCAATTGTCGGAAGTTAACGAGTCCGTTAATATTTTTTAAAGTTGACTTAAAAGTTAATCCCTTAGTCGAAATGTTAACTTCGTTAATTAACGATTAACGTCTGTTGTTTTTATTATTAGCTTAAAAATTATTTCTAAGCAAAATAGATTATGTAATACTTAAATGTTAGTTACAACATTTACCACTTAGACAGCTGCATGATCCTTCCAAATCAGGCGTATTGTCTGTAGTATGTATATTAGATGCAACAGAAAAAAACCCTTGATTATGCCCTAGGATTTGACTGCGCAGGCGATACTTAAATTATTGGTGATCGGGAGGATCATATAGATCACATCCGGTAGATCGAATGATTCCGGAAAAGTTTTCTAATATGTCTTGACATAATCTATTGGTCAATATGTATTTAAAACCAAAACGGCATTTGAGATCTTCTAACAATGATTTTAATGCATTGTTGCTTTGAAAAAATCCTGTAAATACATATATATTTGATAAGCAATGAATCTTAAAATTTGTACCTTCTTGGAATGGTAGTAACCTTGCTGGGCCTATAACTCTCATATTTGAAACTACTACTACTTGAATTATTAGTTTGAACTAATTTTCCAAAAACAAAATATAGAAGTATCATAAGAGTAGTTCCAACATCGGAATACATGATTTTGTCTACAAATATATAATATAATTATATAATAGTAATTAATATTTTTTTGAAGTGAAACTTCTTTAGCACGGGTGTGATTTGAAATAAGGTGTGTATATTGAAACACAAAAGGCGACACTATTTTCTTAGCCGTACTTTCAGCAAGTAGTTTTTATCATAGGTAAGGCTTAGTTCTAGAATAGCTACAGCAACTACAGAAGCAAAAAAAAAAAAAAAACCACTCAATACAGGAAGGAAAGTACTTTTCAATTTCTTAGACGAAAACTGGCAGATTTCAATGTAAAATTGAAACGTGCAAGTTTTTTGTCTTATATTATGGAAAGAGCGTGAAGTTAAATTCGGAATTTAGATACCAAAGGCACAAACCATCTGACTTAACAGAGCTCTAACAGAGAAATGTTAACTTGACGCTGAAGAAGATTCAGATGGGGTCACTTTAAAATTGTCCAATACTTCCAAATTGTTCAGGGAGCACATATAAATATATGTGGACTCAATAGAAAATAAAACAATTTTTCCAACGATAAAAAATTTTGGTGCGGTTTCTATCGTTAAGTACATAATTTGGTTATACGAAACTTCCAATTATTATCGTGAAAACCTAACATGGTCATCTGGTCATTGACCATTAGTTTTTTGAGTATATATTACAGACTAGGTGTTCGATAGAGCACAGTCCGACCTTTAAAACGACATATCACTTTAGTGGCGCTTCTTTTTTGAACTTATGATTTTCTTTGCCGAAATTCGTGATTTTTTTGGTGAAAAGGTAACATTTTCATCTGGTCACTGACCATTATTTTTTGAGTGTGCATATTACAGACTAGGTGGGTTCGATAGAGCATAGTCTGACCTTTAAAACGACATATCACTTAAGTGGCGCTTCTTTTTCTTTGCCGAAATGCGTGATTTTTTTGGTGAAAAGGTAACGTTTTCATCTGGTCACTGACCATTATTTTTTGAGTGTGCATATTACAGACTAGGTGGGTTCGATAGAACGCGGTTCGACGTTTAAAACGACATATCACTTAAGTGGCGCTTCTTTTTTCAACTAATGATTTTCTTTGCCGAAATTCGTGATTTTTTTGGTGAAAAGGTAAGATTTTCATCTGGTCACTGACCATTATTTTTTGAGTGTGCATATTACAGACTAAGTGGGTTCGATAGACCCTGGTCCAACGTTTAAAACGACATATCACTTAAGTGGCGCTTCTTTTTTCGAATACTGGAAAACACAAAAATAATGGTTAGTGGCCTGATGACCATGTTAGGTTTTCACGAAAAAAATCACAAATTTTGACATAGAAATTATGCTCAAATTCAGAAGCGGCACTAAAGTGATATGTCGTCTTAAAGGTGATTTTGTGCTCTGTAGAACCCATTTAGCACGGTTGGAGCACAGTCCAAAAACAATGGGTAGTGCCCCGATGACCATGTTAGGTTTTCACCAAAAAAATCACACATTTTGACATAGGAACTTATATGCTCAAATTCAGAAGCGGCACTAAAGTGATATGTCATCTTAAAGGTAATTTCGTGTTCTGTAGAGCCCACTTAGTGCGGTTGGAGCACAGTCAAAAAATAATGGTCAGTGACCCGATGACCATGTTAGGTTTTCACAATAATAATTAGAAGTTTCACATAATCAAATTGTGTACTAAAAGACAATACTGTACCAAAGTTTAAATTGACCCTATCTGAATCTCCTTCAGCGTCAAGTTAACATTTCTCTGTTAGAGCTCTGTTAAAGCTCTGTTAAGTCAGGTGGTTTGTGTCTTTGCTAGTTAAATTCCGAATTTAACTTCACGCTCTTACTTTCGCATGGACGGTTACGCTATACGCTCCAATTGAGTGTAATTTTGTCTTCAAGGCGCACCGGCTCGTTCAGATTCTTCCGTCAGTTGCTCGAGGTAAACACTTTCGGTTTGCGATCGCTACATGTTTTTTGTTTTTGTGAAAAAGTAAAAATCTAAGTAAAATGAAGAATTAAAAGAGATTTCGATATTATTATCGACAAGAGTGTGTATAGAGGCGGCCTTTTGACAGATGTTTTCTTTTTTTGGTCAGCAATTTTTTTTAAAAATCCAATAAAATAAGTTCTGTCAAATTTGTTTACTTTCATTCCTTTTACCATCGTTAATTGCTAAGTTGGAAAGGGAATGTTATCAAAAAATCTGAAATGAATGACTTCATTTTTTATTGATCCCACATTATTTTTTTACGGAGTTGCCTTTTTAAATTGATTTTTGTTCTACACAGTCGCTACTACGTAGAAGCATATACTTAATTGACTATGATACATAATTGCAGAATTATAGTAGGCTCTATATTTGCATTTTGCTAACTAAAGCTGACTCCTAAGAGGGACAAGAAAATAGGTCCATATTTTTTATATACTTTGACAAATTTCAACCTTTTCCCCGTACAAAATAAAAAAAAAAACCAAAAAAAAAAAGTAACACAAAATTGGTTAAGAATTTAACACTGCGCCGTGATGGACCTGTAGACAATGTCACCTCTGTAATCAAATCGTACGGCTATTGACAGTAAACTATGAAAAGTTTATTATTAAAACAATCTTTCGTCGAAGGTTTTTCGTTAGTATGTTTTTTTTTCAAATGTATATATTTTCTATTTTTTCTCTAACATAAAGTCATAGCTGCAAGGTATTTTTACTATCTCTGGATTACAGAGTCTGTAAATTGTGCGACAACAATAAGTTTTGCAACGTGTTTTATACCTAAATAAAAAATATTTATATGTTATTAAAACAATTAAAACAAAGGTTTTCGTTATACCATGCTCCAAACATACATATCTTGCTAAGAACTATACAACCATTGACCAGGATTGACCCGGTCTGGCCAGGAATTTCATATAAAAGCCGGAGGCCTGGTGCGGGGGCGGGAACTGAACTATTTTTGTTTCTTTAACGAGCCAAAAAAAAGGTCATCAACTTTTTCCCAAAAAAAATTTAGTTTTTTACCAATTTAGAATAAAAGTTATTTTTATTTGAAAAGACCGGGAATTACTTCTGTACGACTTGGTAACCCTGTATACAAAGTAAAAATACATTATATTTTGCAATAAACTGTATTACTTAATTGTTTTCTGATGTATTCTTTTTTTAATTTAACCTTTTCAGATATCAACCAACTCATCACTCGTTAGACTACGCTTTACCTGTTACTGATAGCAAAAATTGAATAGTTTGATTTAACTTATTGTGCTTTCAAAAATTTGAATTTACTCCATACATATGGGTATGTAGTACCTACTTTAAATAAAAAAATAATAGTTTCCAAATTAAAAAAAGTCTTAGCACTAACAAGTTTTATTACAAAAATTCTTTGTTAAGACTTTGCAATGATTTATCTACAACAATTGTCATAAGACCAACGAATAAATAAAGCCGATATCGCTAATCATCTGTGATTCGAATAAAAATTCAAAAATTTTTTGTAAGAATTTTGAATACTTGTGCTCAAATTTTCAATCATACCTGTGCCAAAAATCGCTATGCTAAAAGTTCTTAGTAATAAGATGAAAGTAGGCCACTGCAAACTGCGGCATGGCTAAACCAAAGTTCAAAGTGCTCAAAAATTAAATACTTCTTTCTCCTTTTTGTTTCATCTGCTCACCCGCGTTCCCTTAGTATTATCGTTGATTAATTGCTCAACAAGTCCGATACAGTCTTTTCGACAAATTAATTTAAATTGCTGATGCTCGATGTGGCCTGTGATCTGTTTTGCCTGCTGGGCTTTGTTGCCCAATATCGTCACCTGCGCCACAATTAATCATATTCAAAAACATAGCCCAAGTTTATATCCCTGGAATAATTTTACGGATACACTTATTGATGCCGCAGAAAAAAGTGCTGGCATCGGTTTCGAATCGGAGTCATCAATTGCTGAGCAAAGCTCCAAAGCAGGTTCAGGTGAGTAACTGTTTTATATCTCAATTGTACAATAATAGTCTTCTCGTTCTATACTGAAGCCTTTAGTGCAACAAGGGGTTAACTTAAATTTTTTTAATTTTGAGAAAACAAGCGCTTGTGCGATCAGCTAAAGTTTTTTGTTTTCCTGTTTTAGAAATAATGGAGCTGGATTTCCGAAAAGTGTCGCCCACCGATTGCCTATTAACAAATTCAAAAAGGTTTTTGGTGGCTCCCAATATTTTCGGATACATAGTCATCAGGAATACAGAAAATAGCCTTCATGAATACTGAGAAAAGTTGAGAATCACGGTTTTTTTATTTCCTAGAATGGGTGTTTTTTGTAGAATGAGTGTCGTTCTTAAAATGTTTTTGAAATATTTGACGTCTCATTTTCCTGAACTTAAAACAATTTTTCCGAAATTACCGTAACTTGGTCCAATAAATGATAGTATAAATTTTCAACATACAATTTTAAGATTTTCACATTTTTTAGAAAAGTTTTACACTATAGTTAAACATTAAATGATAACAAATGAACTTACAAAGCCAATCGTGGTTCAATGTGCATGTAAATTAACAAATTTATGTAATGTTTTATTTTATTTTAATTTTTACTACTTAATAATCATATGATTGATAAAATTCGTGAGCGATTTGATTAATAAAATTCGTAAACGAATTAATTATTATTTTTGAATCGATACTCATACAAATTAAATGCAGAAAAACTTATTTATTTTTGATTTTCGAATCTTTCCTTACCATGCTTCAATCTACTCTACAGTAAATTTTTGAAATTTTCGCAGTAAAAACAATAGTTTATTTTTACCAGTTGAAATTTCAACGACTAAATGTTTGAGAATATTATTTTCAGTCTACATAACAGTTAATGTGCTTCCGAGTGAAATTTGCTACAGTAAAGTAGTGCTTTTAACCTAACCTAAGTCCTGCCAAAATCAGGGATAACTTACCAATCTACCTAGAAGAAAAAACCTACTAAATTTAGTAGGAAAAGCCCAGCAACTGCAACGCTGACGTGGATATCATATCAACTGTTGATCCCCTTGACCACCAACGGAGAGAGATTCGTGAATTGGCTTTATCTGTTCAAGTATTGTGTCTCAGCACCAGGGCGCCCCATCAGGCCCTTTCCTCTTGCATTACTCCGGTGATTTATAAAACATCGAAGTATCGAGATAACTCGTACTTTGATCGCACGATTAAGTTGTTGGACAACCTCCTTGTGATTGTTGCTGTAAAATCAACCTATTAATTAATCTCCTTTTTTGTAAGCCAACACATTGTATTAAACTTAAAGAAGCTGCTCTCTGAGCGTTGGTTAGATTTTACATGCAAATGCTTGTTTCTTAACGAGCGGTATGTGGTTTTTTGCACTAAAAGTACTGAACAATAAGCTCTGTAGAAAAATACTATTATGAAATTTTGTTCCAAGAACACAAATGAAAAAATTACTCTCGGTGAGCTCGCCGATATTTACATGTAGCACTTGAAACTTCATTCGTATCGCCAGAAAAGTTTTCAACGGAGCGCTTGTCAAGAAATGTGTGATATCAAAGAGATTACAAAAGCAGTTGCAAATAAAATGTAGAAGTTTGGCGTACATGGTCATATTTTTTGCTGTGATTCTTAACTGATCAATGCAAGAAATAAAACATACTTAGTATGCTTGCAAACTTCTAAACGTCGGCTAACAAAGCTGTTTATACAGCAGCTCGTTGCCCATTTTAATGCAATTTGCGCTTGTAAAATTATTCTCGTTTGCTTAAGACCTGATAAATATCGGTGAAACCTAGACCTATTGGGTTACTTTATCATCTTCTCCCTCACCCAAGATCTTTATGAGGAAAGGTAAATGTTTAACGTCGATTTATCGCAATTGCAATTAACATCTCGAGACGAATCTGTAAAAATCAGAAATCAGTGCGCATGTAGTTTTCTAGGATTATTAGAATTAGTTGCAACGTTTCGAAAATTAAGGAAGTAGTAACACCTCTTACTTATCGGAAAATACTTTCAAAGAAATCATCGTAAAGAGTTGTGGTAATGTACATACAAGGAAAATTAAATAATAGTGCTATGAAATTATTATTTACATTTTGTATTGTACACAATCCAACTTATTTTTTTTTTCAGCAAATATGTAACACCAAAAAAGTTTTAAGGGTTGAAGGTCGGAATGGCTTAGTTTGCATAAGCAATTGTCGCAATCTGGTAATTTATACCGAACTTAAAGTAAGAGTTAAAGCAAATAACAAAATCGGCCTTGAGCCAATCTAACTTGAAGTTCGACAAATTTGGGTTTTTGCTTTAAAAAATGAACTAGTCATACGTACTGATTTCTTGTTATTTTCCTTAAAAATACTGATTTTTCAAAATTTTGTAATTAGCTCGCAAATGTACTGATTTTTACTAATTTGTTCTGATTTTTTTGGTTTTTATTTGAATTACTTAATATTTTTAAGTAGATAATTTTCTGAAAAATAACTTATTATATAGTGTAACTACCATTTTTTTGAAAGGTTCCGTAATATAAAAAAAAATCTTATTTTGCTACGGGTTTTGGAATATAAAAAGTTATGACCTTTTTTTTTTAGTAAATAAAAACATTTTAAGGCGATTTAAGCTGTGATTTTTATTTTAAAAACAAGGCATGAGTTGCAAAATTTTGTACTGATTAATACTGATTTTTTTTTCCTTGAAGAGTTGAAAATGCTGATTTTGTGTTTCAAAAATCTGACAAGCCTACTCTTGACAAACCCATACATGTAAACTTATTAAAGAATCCAAAATGTATGAGTAACTCTAAAATGCTTATGAAGTATTTGCTTCTTAATTTTAATCTGTTCTCATGTTCATACTATCCATATACTTGCATTTGTAACATATGACATCATATTTCAAAATAAGTAGCAATTTGATTGTGTTTTATTCAGCACGTTGCGATTGTACTTACTAAATGGTCGGTAATTTGATACTTTTTGTTGCTGTTATCCACCACAATTCTTGGTTCTCGTAGTTTCCCAAAAGTACAGCTGTTCCATGTATATTATTTTATTATGTTTAGCTGTACCCATTATATTTTAATTGCTTAGTCTGTTGTTGTTTATAAGAAAAAGGAAAAAGTCCCCAATTGCACTTGCTATACCTCTAAGCCGGCATCAAAAGACTCTCACGCAAAGTGCATCCGTTTTAATTGTTTTGATTTCATGTTAAATTGGGATGCGACAAAATCAAAGTGTACACTTCCTTTCGGTAAGAGAGTATTGGGCATTATATGAAGTACAGATGTTAAAAGCAATAATAATAAAGAAGAACATAAACTAGTTATCCTTGGCTTCACCAAGAGGTACAACCATATTCACAGTAAGAACTCGTGCAGATCTACAATTTGTATTGAAATGGTATTTTTCCGCCACGCTACGCGCTGCCTGGTTTCAGCAAATTTTCTCTCTCTTAGTGTGGGACTTGCAAGTTTTGCATGAAAGGAAGGTGCAAGGCCCTCTTGTCAAAATCTGTTCACATTTTGTCTGCTGCTTGCCTATCAGGAAAGCATTTTGAAGATTTTGTTTCTATGGGAAACAAAAAATCCTCTTGTCGAGACTTATTCAATTTTCGTCCACAGTTAGAAACATTTCTTGCATTCGTTTTAAATATGGTTGTGTTGGGGCTGAAAAAAATAACAGCCATATATCTACGAATTTAAAAAAAAAATACATTTCATTATAAGCAGATTTGTAGAGCGCCTCGTTACTGAAGTATCCAATTGGTGGAAAAGATGCAACTCGATATTTTTGTCTGATACAAAATAATTTAACAGATTGTAATATTCATATAATTTTTTTTGAGTGAACTAAAAAACCCCAGAAAAAAATAATTAAATGTCAAACATTTTAAAGGTTTGAAAAAAAAATAAAATAACTTCAACCTGATATAAAAATCGTTTGAAAAATGCTTTTTCTACAATATACAAATAGAAGAAAATACAATACACTCATACTTCGCTATACTGCCGCTCTTTATACGGCTTTTTGTTATAACGACCTTTTTGAAATATAACTCACGCTCGGTTCACGGCCCAAAATTATTCGATGTACGGCGAATAATTATTTTTTTGTCATAATTCGGAAAACTAAACAGCCCTGACAATTTATTCAAATAGTAAGCAATTTCGAGGAAAAACAAGTAGATTTAAATATCGATTTGCGAAAAAATGGTAGACGTTAAATTTCTGAGGAAGAAATGCTGATTTCGAAGTAATCGCGGTAAATGAAAATCGGGATGGTTTCAATACCAGTGTGAAAAGCCTATTGGTTTTGCAGAATTGAAAGAGAGAAAAAAGAAAGTGTTGAGCTTGCTAGATGCCAATAAAGAACCCCTTTCACACGAGAAACTGGTACAATTAGATGACCTCCGAGAACTTGATGAGGAACAAATGTCCAGGGAATAAAGAGAAAAAAATATCCAAGCTTCGGAAAAATTAGGGGAAAGCTGGATTTTCGTTTGAATCTTCTTTTTGTCGCTCTAAACAAAATACCAAAAGTCCCCATCCCCATACTTGTGCCGCTAAAAGTTTTACACGCGCTCAAAGGTCGCCAAAAACAGTTTTTCGTGAAAATCTCGTTAACGGTCATTGATATCAAAAAATAGTGCAAATTAAATTTGTAGCTTAGAAAATTTCTAAATACTTTTACTTTTTTTCGATAGACTAACGGTTTTCGAAAAAAAAAAGATTCAAAAAGCTGTGACGTGTAATCACTCAACGGTATATACATATCGCTCACTTACTTCAAGACTGGCATAACTCAAAAAACGTGATTTTTGAGTTAATGATGCAGAAATGTCCGCTATTTCATGTTTTATTTTGTGTCAAAAAATCAGAAAATTATCTCATAAACTTGCTTTGTGAGAAGAGTTTATATAGACATACTTTTCATTATTTTCATATAAAAAGCAACTTATTGAAAACTTTGAATGCGTTTTTCTCCCACTTTATGTTTTTTGAGTTATGCCAGTCTTGAAGTAAGTGAGCGATATGTACTAGGGGTGGCAATCCCGGAGCTTTTTTGAGTTTCGGGATCGAAGTTTCTAATCCCCGGGATCCCGGGATAAATCCCGCGATTGATAGTTCATAGTAAATGCATACAGAACTACAAAAAAAAACGAGAAGTTTATACTATTGCATACGAGTAAATAAAATTAAAATTGCTTTATTTCACAGCGTAACAATGAAGAATAAGAGCGCAAAATAATAGAAAATATAATAGCTTAAAAATTGACTTAGAACACTTCGAGTGTTAATACATCTAAATCACATTTACTAATTTTGACTAGTAGAAGATAGCCACTAAAAAGGAGATGATAGAGGATAATCAAGCATTTATGATCAAACTATCAATTTCATTTTTACATTTAAAAATTCGTGTACCACATTTTGTACTTGATAAATACTTTATCAACTTCTTCAAATGTGACAGTGATGGCATTTAGTGGCACCGAATGGCTCGCTCTCAGTAGACGCACCCATAAGTGTTCTTCATTTAAGTTGTCAAAATCTTTAGATGCTGATTTCAGAAAAAAAGCTTTAGACAAAAGTTTAATTATATCTTAGAACTTAAGTTTGTCAAATCAAGGTCGGCTGTGGTTTTTTTTTTGAAGACAAACCTATATTTTTTGTTGCAGATTTGTATTTTATTATAAGAAATAGATATGTTTTGCTTATGTTGTTTTTCTATTGCATTTTTAGTATTTCCGTTATTGATAAAAATAATTTTAGTCTAAATAGGTCTGTTTGTTAACTGAAAATTTGTACGAATTAGTACAAATTTGTAACAATTGTTACTGGATTGTGTTTGTTTACAAAAAATATTCAGTAACGAGAGAGGCAGTGAGAGAATAAAGTGACAATTTGTTGCGAGAGAGCCTGCTAGTTTTTACTGGATATAATTTTACCAGCAAACATTTTTCAAAAAGAAAAACATATGATTTTGGCAATTGTCAATATTTTTTCATAAATAAAAATGCAAATTGTTTTGAAAAACTTAAATATTTTTTTTTCACTTGTCAGCTTGTACGAATTTTTACTGGATTGTGTTTGTTTACTTTTATGAAAATTTTTTTCTCTGTGAGCAAATACCTTCTTACTCTCTAAAATTTCTTTACTGGATAATTATTACTGGGAAAGTAATCAAACACACTTGATTTCACATTTTATCATTTTTCTCATGAACTATCAATTTTCAATACTAAGTAAAAAATACTTAAAATTAGTCAAAGTATTAAAAAAGATATTTTTTTTTGCTATGTGACATTTTTAATAAGAAAATCTTAAACAAAAAATTGCTACAATAAAAAAAAATATTTTTACTCAATTTAAGGTTCAGACACAAATGAAGTGCATTTTGCAGGTTGATGCAATAATGTTTCATGCACATCAAATTTATTTATTTTGCAGACTTTGTACTTAAATATGTCATATAAAAGAATATTTATTATATAATATAAAATTTTTTTCTAATCCCGAAAATCCCGGGATTGTCTCTTTGTAATCCAGGGATTACTTTAGCCTATATTTAGAGCAAATCCCGGGATTCCGGGATTGCCACCCCTAATATGTACCTATGTGTCGTTAGAGCGGTTCAGAAAAAAACCTTTTTGTTTTTTTATCGATGTATCAGCGGATTACAATAGCCTTATATGTCTAGACAAAGCCCATTACTAGGATTAAGATTTTAAAATTTTTTCAAAAACGCGGCATTTCCCTCCAAATCAAAATAATTAACTTTTGGCATTTGATTTCAATTTGAACTTCTTATTCTCTGTTAGAATCTTTAAAAAATTTCAAAAGGGTTGAAAATTGGCAGAGTCGTAGCGCTTTTTATGAAAAAAAACCAAGTTAATTTTCTGAAAAATCGCTCCTTTTTTCGCTTAAAATTTCATTTTGGACTTGTACTAATATAAGAAAGAAATGACATGAGTTTAATGCGAGCTTAAAGACATTTCAGTTCAGGAAATTTTTTTTCTCAAAATAAAAATTAAATTTTTTTTTTCAACATTGCCAAACTATTGCTTTCAGCTTATTTTTAATAAGCTTTCAACTGGTAATCTGCTATGTTTCCTCGCAAAGTTACAGCCACTTGAAAGTAACATGAATTTGATCCCCTACGACCAAAAAATATTAACCAACCGGTTACAAATTTAATTCATCTTGGTCGTAAGGGATCAAATTCAGTCTCAAAAAAAAAAAACAAAAATAAAATCGAGGACGAGAGCGGGGTATATAAAATAAAATGCAAAACTTGTGATAAATTTTTCATAGGACAAACAGGCAAGAGCTTCTTAAGAAGATGCAAAGAACATCTTCCGACGGCAAGCTCTAGCAACAAAAAATAACATCAAATTATGCTCTACATATAATAAATGATAGTACCAGGAGACCGACCAAAGTTCGGTTTTTCGTTTTCAGGTTGAAAATGTCGAAAAAATGTAATGCAATTGAATGAGAAGTCGGAAATATTTAAAAAATATTGAATATGGTTGAAAAGCCGAAAACAAGCTAAAAAAAAATTAAAGAAGTTGATTATACATAAGTATATGGAAAATGTTGAAAAACGTTGATAGAGGTAGAAGTAGGTGAAAAAGGTTGATTAACTCGATAATATATGAAAGTGTTGAAAAAGTTGAAAGAGATTGAAAGCTCGAAAAAAGTTGAAAGTCTCGAAAAAAGTTGAATGAGGTTGAAAAGCCGAAAAAAGTTGAACGAGGTTGAAAAAGTTCAAAAAATATGGAACATGTTGAAAAAAGTTGAAAGAGGTTGAAAAATTTTGAAAAAGTTGAAACAGTTTGAATAAGGTTGAAAAATTCGAAAAAAAAATAGTAAATGTTAAAAAAAGTTGAAAGAGATTGAAAAATGTTGAATGAGGTTGAAAAGTCGATAAAATTTAAAGAGGTTGAAAAACTTGAAAAAAAGTTGAAAATCTCGAAATAAATTGAATGAGGTTGAAAAAGTCGAAAAAAATTGAAGGAGGTTGATTGAAATCTTCCAACCGTTGAATAAGGTTGATGAAGTTGAAAAATCAAAAAAAATATGGAGAATGTTGAAAACAGTTGAAAGAGGTTGAACCAGGTGAAGAAGGCTGATAAAGTTGATAATATATGAGCAGTGTTAAGCTAAGAAGTTGAAAGGTAAAAAAAACCTGGAAAATGTTAAAAATATTTTAAAGAGTTTGAAAACCTCGAAAATAGTTAAAAATCTCAAAAAAAGTTGAATGAGGGAGAAAAATGTTGAAAAAGTTGAATGAGTTTGAATAACTCGAAAAAAAATGAACAAGATTGAAAAATTCGAAAAAATATGGAAATGGTTGAAAAAAGTTGAAAGAGGTTGAAAAATGTTAAAAGAGTTTGAAAACTCAAAAAAAGTTGATTAAGGTAGAAAAAATATGGAAAATGTTGAAAAAAGTTGAAAGAAGTTGAATAACTCGAAAAAAGTTGAAAGAGTTTGAATAACTCGAAAACAGTTGAATAACGTTGAAAAATTCGAAAAAATATGGAAAATGTTGAGAAAATTTGAAAGAGGTTGAAAAATGTTGAAACAGTTGAAAGAGGTTAGAAAACTCGAAACATATGTTCAGAAAAGTTGAAAGAGGTTGAAAAACTCGAAAAAAGTTGAAAGAGGTTGAAAAAGTCAAACAAATTTGAAAAATGTTGAGAAAAGTTGAAAGAGGTTGAAAAATGTTGAAAGAAGTTGAAAAACTCGAAAAAAGTTGAATGAGGTTGAAAAAGTCAAACTTATATTGAAAACGTTGAAAATATTTGAAAAATGTAGAAAATCGTTGAGAAAAGTTGAAAGAGGTTGAAAAATAATGAAGCAGTTGAAAGACGTTGAAAAAATCTAACTAAGTTGAATGAGGCTGAATATATTGAAACTAAATTTTAATAGGATCATTCCTTTAGTTCGCTAAATATGGCATTAACGTTATAAGTTTGTATGGGATGTGCCACGCCCACTAAAGAAATCCCGTCAAAATACATATATTTTCAAAGCTTATAGTAACCGACACCGCTACACCAAATTTCAAAAATATTACTCCAATATACTAATAAATATAACATTTAAAGTTTTTTCTAATATGGGAAGTGCCACACCCACTGATGCAATCTCGTCGATTTTCATTTAATTTTAAAGTTAACAGACACCTTAACACCAAAATTTAATGAAATTACTCCCACAACACACTAAATATAACTATAAACGCTTTTTGCATGTATGGGAGGTGCCACGCCCACAGATGTTATCCCACAGAAATCCATTTAACTTAAAAGGTTATAGTAAATTTTATTAAGATCACTCATATAGTGCACTAAATATAACATTTAACGGTTTTAACTTGTATGGGAGGTACCACGCCCACTGAAGTAATCTCATCGAAACATATTTAATTTCAAAGCTCATGGAAACCTACACCATTGCACCAAATTTTAAAAAAATTACTCCCATAGCACACTTAATACAACACTTACCATTTTTTGGATGTAAGTGCCACGCCTACTGATGCAATCCCATCGAAATCTATTTAGTTTTAAGGCTGATAGTAAGCGACATCTCTATGCTAAATTTAAAAAATATTACTCCCATATCACACTAAATATAACATTTAACAATTTTTACTTGTATGGAAGGTGCCACGCCTACAGACGCCATTGCGCTCACTTTTGGTTATAAGATACCTTGTAGCTAGTATATCTACCATATTAAATTTCATAACGATAGCGTTGTTCGATCTCTTACTATAACATTTATAAATATTGTGGGCCGTGCCACGCCCTTCAACGAGTTTTGCCAGTATAGTGGCATAGCTTTTTATGATGACTGGTTTAGCAGTATTGTCGTCAAAATTTTTATGAAAATCATAGGCGCCGTTTTTGAGTAATATTGAAATATTGAAGTAAAATTTTGAATTGTTGAAAGATGCCACGCCCTCTGCTCCAATTCCGCCCACTTTTGGATCTGTTAAAAATATTTATTATTTTCATCAGTCTACCAAATTTCGTCAAAATATCTTAAGTGGTTTCCGATATATCACCTTATAAAAATTAAAGTTTAGGGCTGTTCCACGCCCCTGTTAGAGTCCTTAAGAACTTAAAACCTAGCCCAATCTTCATTTTGTTTTCATATGCACCAAATCAGTAAGTTTCATCAAAATCGCTGCAGCCGTTTTCGAAATAAAGTTCAGTCGTATACATATTTATATATTTATATGTATACATATAATTTTAGCTCGTTTAATAATAGTAGATAATAGTAGATAAAAGTGTTATATAGATGTCCAAAGGGTAACAATTTAAAAAAGTTCAATTTATATTCATTTTTAATCGCTACGATCTCTTACAAATTGAAATTTAAAAGAAATTTATTTTTGTTTTCTTTAACAAACTAAATGGCAAGAAATATTGCTAAAGCCTTTTATAAAGTTCGGGTGGCCAATTCGACACTCGCAAAGTTTTCGGGTGTCGAGTGTCGACATAATCGTCCATCAGAGCAATTAATTCGGTTAACCATGGGTCGTTTTCGCACTACGTTTACTCTATGTGATAATACGCATCCGCAGAGACGTCGAACAGTGCGCACCGAAGAAACAATTGCCACTGTAGAGCAAAATGTTGAAGAGGACCCGAATGAATCGATTCGCCACCGTGCACAGCAATTGGAGCTTTGTCCATCAACTTTATGGAAGATTTTGCGCAAAGATCTTGACTTGCGACCTTACAAGATCCAGCTTGTGCAAGAATTAAAGCCGCGAGACCATGCAATGCGTCGTGATTTTGGTGTATGGGCCGAAAATGAGATTGATCTCGATGCTGATATTCATCGCAAAATTTTGTTCAGTGATGAGGCTCATTTTTGGTTGAATGGCTACGTCAACAAGCAAAATTGCCGCATTTGGCGTGAAGAGAATCCACATGAGACCCTTGAGACGCCATTATATCCACAAAACTGACTGTTTGGTGTGCTCTATGGGCTGGTGGAGTCATTGGGCCATACTTCTTCCGAAATAATGCTGGAGAGTCAGTTACCGTTAATGGAGACTGGTATAGAGCCATGATAACCGACTATTTTGTTCCCGAATTGGACGGCATGAATGTGGATGAGTTGTGGTTCCAACAAGACGGCGCTACATGCCACACAGCGCACGTCACAATCAATTTATTGAAGGAAACATTCGATGAGCGCATAATTTCGCGGAATGGACCCGTCAATTGGCCACCAAGATCGTGTGATTTGACACCATTGGATTATTTTCTTTGGGGATATGTGAAGTCGCTCGTCTACGCCAACAAACCAGAAACATTAGGGGACTTGGAAGCCAACATTCGTGGCGTTATTGCCGACATACGGCCCCATATGCTCGAAAAAGTGGTTCAAAATTGGACCTGTAGAATTGGCATTATTCGAGCCAGCCGCGGCGGCCACATGCCCGAAATCATATTTAAACATTAATGGCATAAAATTATCCTTCCAATAAAGCCAAATTGATGGACACTAATACGATTTTCTTGTGTTTTATTTCAATTCGAAGCTCTATACCTATAAAAAAAAACACCCTGTATAAATATAGAACGCCGTTCGTCTGTCTCACCAAAACTCGCGAACCGCTTGACCGATTTTCATAATTTTTTTTTCAAAATGTTTCTTTAGGTCTGCGGAAGGTTATAGGCATAGTTTGGTTTTGAAAAAAAAGGCGATGCCACGCCCCCCCATATAATAGAAAGTTTAAATTCATCATATCTCATTCAATATTGGACGAATATTAATGAAACTTGGTTTATATATAAAAAATACGACCTTAAGAAATTTTCAATAAAAAAATGGGCGTTACCACGCCTCCCGTAAGAGAAAAAACTAAAATTTGTTATATCTCAGCACCTATTTGACGCAGATGAATAAAATGTTGTACATATGTTTTTTATGGTTTATGGAAAGTTCTTAGCATAATGCAATTTGGAATAAATAGGCGATGCCACGCCCCCCATATAAAAGAAAGTTTAAATTCATCATATCTCATTCAATATTGGACGCATATGAATAAAACTTGGTACATATATAAGAAATACAAGCTTGAGTAATAATCTTCAATGAAAAGATAGGCGGTACCACGCCTCCCAAAAAAAAAGAGAAAAAGAAACAAAATTTGTGATATCTCAGCACATAATGAATAATATTTTGTACATATCACATGTTTCTTAGAGTTTATGGAAAGTTCTTATCATAATTTTGCTTGCAACAAAAAGGCGAAACCACGCCACTTATATAAGAGAAAAATCAAATCATCATATCTCATCAACTAAATACTAAACGCAGATGAATGGGACTTGGTACATATGTATGTATATAAAAGATACGGGTTAGAATAAGTTTTAATGAAAAAATAGGCGGTACCACGCCCCCATACGTGAAAAAAGTAAAATTCGTTACATGTACCTTAGCACCTGACGCAGATGTATAACATTTTGTACATATGTTTCGTATGGTTTGTCGGAAGTTCTTAGCATAGCTTAGTTTAAAAACAAATAGGCGACTCCACGCCCTCCCACGTAAAAGAAAAATCAAATTCATCACATCTCATCAACTATTAGACGCAGACGACTGGGACTTGGTACACACATACATTTATAAAAGATTCGGTCTAAAGTAAGTTTCAATGAAGAAATAGGCGGTACCAACCAATATGAGAAAATTAAACGCCATTCATCCATTGTGTTGATCCCATTCCAGTTGCGAATTTGCTTTATTTGAAGTAAGTTTTTTCCAAGTATAGTTTAGAAAACAGCAAAACATGTGAAAAGCAAATATTTCGATATTTTTCTTTACGTAGAATATTCTTAATTGCTATGCAAAGTTAACATTTTGCACTTTGTAAAAATTGTGTGTTTCGAAAAGTATGAGGGACGAATGTATAACGGTTGTTGTATGCAACTTTCTGTATGTTGACGATTTATATTTTCTATTCGTAGTTAGATAGGACGACAAATTGCGTTTATTCATTTTTGAATTCACTTGATTTGCCAGGACCGTCACCATACAAACAACTCAAAGTTGGTGCACCAATTATTATACTTACTTACTTGGGTGGCCATAACAACCCGTTACCGGGTTACGGCCGACCTCAAAAGCTCTCTCCAGGCGCCTCTGCTTTGCGCACGCCTTCTCCAATCATTCACACCAAGCGTGGATAGGGTTTCCTCGGCTTGGTCTTTCCATCGGAGGCATGGTCTTCCTCTTCGTCGTCGCCCAGCGGCTTCCGCATCAAACACCTTTTTCGCCGGAGCTTCTTCGTCCATACGCACAACATGTCCCAGCCAGCGCAGACGTTGAATAGTGATGCGCTTGACTATGTCAATGTCAGCGTAGAGCTCGTACAGTTCGTGGTTCATTCGAATACGGTAGTCGTCGCCGACGTGAACAGGACCGAAGATTTTGCGAAGAATTTTTCTCTCAAACACCCCAAGCGTGGCTGCATCAGTCTGCGACACAACCCATGCTTCTGCGCCGTAAAGTAGCACGGGTAAGATGAGTGTCTTGTAGAGTGTCAGTTTTGTCGGGCGAGAGAGGTCTCTACTACTCAATTGCTTACTGAGACCATAGTAACACCTATTAGCAAGAGTTAGTCTTCGCTTTATCTCCAGGCTGACATCGTTTTGAGTGTTCACAGCGGTGCCAAGATAGGTGAATTCCTTGACAACTTCAAAAGTATAGTTGTTCGCAGTAACAAAGGATCCAATACGCCGCGTCTCCCTGTTTGTGGACAGCATATACTTTGTTTTGCCCTCGTTCACCGTCAAACCCACTTTCGCTGACTCTTTTTCGATAGCAGAGAACGCAGCAGTAACATCTCGCTTACAACGTCCAATGATATCAATATCATCGGCATATGCAAGGAGCTGGACACTTTTGTAGAAAATAGTGCCATTACGATGTACACTGGCTCTTCGCAACACCCCTTCCATCACAAAGTTGAAGAGGTTGCAGGATAATGGATCGCCCTGTCTGAAACCTCGTTCGGTATCAAATGGTTCGGAGAGGTCCCTTCCTACTCTAACGGAGCTGGCTGTGTTGCTCAACGTCATTCTGCAAAGCCGCACCAGCTTCGCAGGTATACCGAACTCAGACATAGTGGCATACAGGCAATCCCGTATCGGGCCATCGAAAGCTGCTTTAAAATCGATAAAGAGATGATGGGTATCGATCTGTTTTTCGTGGGTTTTTTCCAGGATTTGACGTAGTGTGAAGATCTGGTCTATGGTGGACTTACCAGGTCTAAAGCCGCACTGATAAGGCCCAATCAGTGTGTTGGCAAACGGCTTAAGTCTTTCACACAGTACAGTCGACAGGACCTTGTAAGAGATGGCAAGAAGACTAATTCCCCGGTAGTTAGCGCAGATTGTCGGGTCACCTTTCTTCAGTACAGGACAAAGGACACTGAGATTCCAATCGTCGGGCATGCTTTCAACTAGCCATATTTTGCAGATGAGTTGATGCATACACCCTATCAGCTCATCGCCGCCGGTTTTGAACAATTCAGCAGGCAGGCCATCGGCACCAGCCGCTTTGTTGTTCTTAAGTCGTTGGATCACAACTCGTACCTCGTCATGGCTAGGTGGTGGTACCTCCACACCATCGTCGTTGATTGGTGGCATCGGGTTAATTTCTCCAATGGCGGGATCGGTGGAGTCATCGCCAGCAAGCAGCTTGGAAAAGTGTTCCCTCCATAATCTCAGTGCACCCTGCGTATCCGTAACCAGATTTCCATGTTCATCTTTACAGGTTGATGCTCCGGGCTTGAAACCTTGGGTCAGACGCTTGACTTGTTGGTAAAATTTTCGAGCATCATTCCTGCCCCGTAACACTTCGAGTTTCTCACGCTCGTGCCTTTCCTGCTCTCGTTTCTTGCGTCTGAAAAGGCGCCTCTCATCCTTTCTCTTTTCCCGGTAGTTTTCGTGCACGGCTCGCGTTGCTGCTGACTGCAGGGTTCTTTTGTAGGCGGCGTTTTTCACTGCAGTAGCTTCGCGACACTCCTGGTCATACCATTGATTTCGCGGAAGTGGGCGTCGGAAACCAATGACTTCCTCAGCGGCAGAGCGCATGGAGCGGGATATATGCGCCCAAAGTCCACCGGCATCATCGGGTAGAGAGTCAGGTTGAAGGAGCAGTTCTGAGAGTCGAGCGGAATAGGCTTCGGCCGTCCGATGTGATTGCAGCTTAGCGACGTCCAGCTTTCGTTGCGTACCAGAGCGTACATCCTTTGCATTGCACAGCCGCATGCGTATCTTGGCTGCAACAAGATAATGATCGGAGTCAATATTGACTCCCCGGAACGTACGAACATCTAGCACGCTCGAAGCATGCCTTCCGTCGATCACAACATGATCGATTTGGTTGCGTGTTTTCTGATCAGGGGACAGCCAGGTGGCCTTGTGGATATCGAGGTGTTGAAATCTGGTGCTACTTACTACCATGTTTCGCGCCGCGGCGAAGTCGATCAGCCGTAGACCGTTGTTTGAGGTGGTCTCGTGAAGGCTGAACTGACCGACAGTGGGGCCAAATATACCTTCTCTTCCGACCTTTCCGTTGAAATCCCCGAGTACAATTTTAACGTCATGGGCCGGGCAGCGGTCGTATACTTCCTCGAGTCTCGCATAGAAGGCATCTTTGACAACATCGTCCTTTTCCTCCGTCGGGGCGTGCGCGCAAATCAAGCTGATGTTGAAAAATCGAGCCTTGACGCGGATCGTAGCCAACCTTTCGCTCACAGGTGTGAACCTGGAGATATGGTGGCGAAGTCTCTTGCTTACTACGAATCCGCATCCCAATTCGCGCCTCTCCGCATGGCAGCTGTAGTAGATATCGCAACTTGCTTGCTTAGAGCAACCTTGTCCTATCCATCTTATTTCCTGGATGGCGGTGATGTCAGCCTTAATTTTTCCGAGGGCATCCGCCAATTCGATAGAGGCACCTTCCCTATTGAGGGTCCGGATATTCCAGGTGCATATCCTTAAATCATAGTCCTTTTTTCGTTTGCAGTGGTCGTCAACGTTGAGGGGTTCATTATCCGAGGCTTTTTTAGTCTTCATTGGAGTGTTTTTTTTACGTGGCGGGTACCAAACCCTGCGCACAACCCAGTTTACTTCCAGGGAGGACACGCTGCACACATTCGCTCACTATCTCAGCGGATGCGGAGATAGCTACCCAGATGGAGCCGCGGGGAGGCTGTGTGTCAACTTGCTAATGGTTGGCTCAGAGATCGCTCTGGCAATCCCCAGGTGGAAAGCAATCAGAAACTTTACTCTGATCAACCAAAAGCCAATCCATCCCACCAATTATTATGCTTCGCAATATAAACCAACCACGACTTTGTAATGACACCAGACTTGCCGTGAAAAAACTAATGAACAATGTCATCGAAGCAACTATTTTGAATGAAAAATATAAAGGCGATTTTGATTCCCCAAATTCCTATGATTCCTACCGATTTTCCTTTTTCGCCTTCAATTTCCTGATCGTCTTGCCTTTGCGATCACCATCAATAAGGCGCAAGGTCAATCTTTGGAAACCTGCGGTATCAACTTGGAATATCCAGTTTAATCACACGGACAGCTTTATGTTGGATGCTCACGAGTAGGCAAACCATCAGCATTGCGCAACAGATGGAAAAACAAAAAATTATTATTTACCGAAAAGCATTACATTAAACTCATTTTAAAATAGTAATAAAACAATTTTTTAATTTTTGAAAAAAAAGAGCATTTTAACTGTTCGGCCAGTCGACAAATTTTTTCTTTAGACAATAAGAATATTATTTTCGCATGCGTAGCAAAGCAAGCGAGGGTCCGCTAGTAGATATATAATAAATCAAAGTGCAAACTTAAACAAAACATAAAACATACTTTTTTTGACCAAATTTGAATATCGTTTTTTATGCCTATCATGTTTATATGCTCTAATCATAAGCAAACACCAGACTTGGCATCTCCTGACTACCTGCTGCACTTCAAATTTGTTTAATGAACAAAGAAAGAAATAATAATAATAACACTGTAAGACAAATTTCATAAAATTTTGATTTGCAGAGATAAAAAAACGTTCACTTCAGTTTGCAAAATCTTTAAAAAATTATTTTCGATATAAAAGTTCTATACAAAAGTTGAATTATTTTTTAATATTTAAATTTTTGCAAGTTTAGATTTTTTATTGGTTAAACTTTCAAGGTCAAATCAAGTTCAACTGTGATTTTTTATATACAAACCCATACTTTTTATTGTAGATATGTATTCTTTGAGAAAGAAGTTAGTAAGTTAGTTAATTTTAATTTCTGAGTTATTGATAACAACAGTTTTGTTCAAAATTTCATCTTTTATAATTTTTCTCCTATACTACTATCATTTTTCACTAAAAATCGCACTGAATAAAAAATTTTAAAAATTGGTCAAAATATCCATAAAATAAAAAATAACATTTTTCTGAATGTTTACCGTGTGACGCAATTTTCTATAAGGTGCAGAAAGAGGACTAATTTCCCATCTCTTTTTTTTTTGCCTCGATAATATTTTCGGATTCACAACTTTATGAGCAATTTCAATTCTACCTGTTTTTCCTTAGTATTGGTTTATTTTAATTTAATGGTATCATCTGTTGTAATTGCTTTACAGTACCGTGATATAAAATTATGGACACAAAAAATACTTATTTTAAAAACCGTGACTAATTTTATTTTAACATGCTTACCAAGTAACTTAGCCTGTAAAGAAGGTGTTTGACGCTCAATATAAGACTTAAGGGGTTATATCTCCCTTATTCCATAAAAAACAAGGCTGTTTTAATTATTTTTTTTAAAGGACATTTGAGATTAAAGATATACAAATAACATAACATTGGATTAAGCAACTCTTGAAGAAGAGAAAGAAATTTTTTATTGCTATTTTTTTTACAAAAAATCACTGTGCAGTGATTACCGTGAAACGCTGTTTCAAAAAGGTCTTCCGCGGCGGACAGTAGAAGTCTCGTTCAACTCCTACATAAAAAAAAAAAATTTTCTTAATTATCTACATGAGTTTTGCTGTTGAAGTACACATGAATATATTTTTAGAATTTTTTTTCGCGAAATGACAAATGTTTGAACAAAAAATCGTGTTTTCGACGAAAAAATCGACTTAAATTGCTTATTTTTTTTCTTGTTAATTAGTCGCTAAAATCGTGTGTACTTCAGATGTAAATTTTTCGAGTTATACTGCCCGCCGATTTTGAAAATATGGCTTCGAGGAAAACGCGTTTGAAGTTTCAAAATTTTCATCAGTTTCTTGGAAAAAATTGATTTAAAAAATTTTGAGTTTAAACCGGTACTTGGACGATGTTTATTTTTTGTAAACTCGTCTTTTTTTTACGAAATACCGTTATTCTACTTATTATTAAAACATAATGAGAACTTTAATTTGTTAACATAAATGTATTTTCTTAAATTTCCCGAAAAAGCACAAAATTGCTTATGTGACCATATGTGCTTTTTTAAAAATCGATGAGATGATAATTGACAAAATCTGAAAAACGGATTGGAAGAAAAATTTTTAACTACTTTTTGCGGAATAAGCGTATCATTTTACAAAAGACGCTGTTATTTATTGATCTGAAAGCAAGATTCTGAAATAGTTAGTATAATAATGTCTTAAATTACACATACGTGTCAAATATGGGATATGAAAAGTATCGAAAACCAGTTAAATTACCAAATGGCAATTGAGAAATATGTCTTTAAGATTCGCAAAATTTTGATAACTTGACGTTCTAGGACAATATTGAGGCACAACTTCAGACAAGTCTGGTTTCTGATTTTAATCCTTGTAGTTGCGTGCTAACTGCAGAACGTGATCGTCGTACACGTGGAATAACAATAACACTTTTTAACATAATATTTAGTGGCAAAGTTGATGGCAGACGTAATACTGGTTCCAAGGTAAAGGAAATAAAAAACCGATTCGCACCTAACCAAAAATTGAAGTGTTTTTCATGGCTATCTATAGAAAAGCAGAAGTCAGCGAAACTTGCGAAATTTTTTAATGCGAGTAATTTTAAATAGAATAATATCACTTGTTATTAAAATCCCTTTGATTGAAAAATCTTATTTATTTTTTTCTAACAATGTATGATATGACTCGATACGTTACCTTGCGAACGTGACATATTCTTCTATTATGGTTCACTAAAATTGCTTCTACTCCATCGACTGTGCCTTTTTCACACGAGTTGCGAAGCAGTTCGTTTTCATATATTTGCACCCGAATTCTCTTAAGAACACAAAAAGGTTGAAGCGAGGAATTTTTTTTTAATCTGCAAGCTGCTTCCATCTGAGAACACGAATAAATTCATAAGACTTCCATACTGACTTTGTATCTGCTGTATGAGTTTCGTTAAAAACACCAAGCCTCGTCTTTGTTGTGGCTGTATATGTCACTGATGATAGCGAATGATTTCTTTCTTTAGAGTTAGCTAAAATGAACACTTTGAACCTCATTTTGTGTATTCAGTCCATAATTTTCCTCTCGTCTTTTTCCATTCTTTCTATGTTTTTTAAACTTCTATTCATCGTTTGCAGCTCTCGTTGACCTGTATAAAAATATCATCTTTATAGATAACTAGCTATCCCGGCAGACGTTGTTCTGCCCTTACCGGTAGGTGGCGCGAAGCTGTATGAACTCATGCTATGGAATGTTAAAGCGAATCAGCCCATTTTTAAAGCGAAATCAACTTCTGTCCCTACTCTTTTACATAAAGTACCTTACTGCTAGGTGGTGCGATGAGTTTAATTTATTATAGTTTTTGCGTTTTATATTATTACCAAGTCTCAATCATCTGCATCTAATAATTGCTGATATATACAAAATGTTGTTTTATTCGAATTTTCTCATTGAAACTTCTTTTTTCCCGTACTCATTCATCTGCATCACCAATTTTGGTATTTTCTTATATGGAAAGCGTGGTACTGCACGGTCTTAGCTGTGCCTCCTTATATAAAAGATACTTGTTGTAACTTCCATGTGAATCGATGCAGTGGTCTTTGTAAAAATGCTATTTCGAAAGTATTTTTGTATGAGGGCCACTCTAAATAAAAGTTTTGTAGGCTTAACTATGCATCTTAACATAAAAGTTACGTGGTGTAAATTCGGTATGAATTGATTAACCGGTCATAGTGAAAATGATTTTTTTTAAAATATATTTGTATGAGGGCCACCCTAAATAAAAATTTTATAGGCCAAACAGTGTCTCTTAATATAAAAGACACGTGGTGTAAATTCCATGTGAATCGATGTAGTGGTTTTTGTGAAAATGATATTTTAAAAATATTTTTGCATGAAGGCCACCCTAAATATGCACCTTAAATAAAAGTTTTATGAACTTTACTATGTTTCTTAATATAAAAGGCACGTGGTCTAAACTCTATGTTAAACGATGGACTGGTCATTGTGAAAATGCTATTTTAAAAATATTTTGTGTAAGGGCCACCCTAAATATGCAGCCTAAATAAAAGTTTTGTAATCATAACTATGCCTCTTAATATAAAAGCTACGTGGTGTAAATTCGGTGTAAATCGATTCATCGGTCTTCGTGAAAATGCTATTTTAAAAATATTTTTGTTTGAGGGCCACCCTAAGTATGCGCCTTAAATAGAAGTTTCATAGACCAAACCATGTCCCTTAATATGAAAGCTACGAGGTGTAAATTCCATGTGAATCGATGCAGTGGTCTTTGGGAAAATGCTATTTTAAAAATATTTTTGTATGAGGGCCACTCTAAATATGTAGCCTATATAAATGTCTCATAGACTAAACCATGTCTTTTAATATAAAAGCTACGTGGTGTAAATTCCATGTGAATCGATTTATCGGTCTTCGTGAAAATGCTATTTCAAAAATATTTATGTTTGAGGGCCACCCTAAATATGCCCCCTAATTTTTCTCGCCGTAAAAACCATCCTTGAACTTCAACGAACATTTTAAAAAAAGATTTGGCCAAATTGGTCCAGGCGTTGTTGAGTTATGCGCTTACCAACACATTTTGCGATTCATTTTTATATTATAGATAATATATATGTACTGCTATTTGTGACTTAAGCCTTAAAAAATATATAAAAAAAAATTTAATTTTGGTCCAAAAATTATTAAAATGAAGTTTTTTTTTCTGAATGGAATACTGTTGTTTAGATTGACTAATTGTTGAAGAAAATATTGTAATTACTTGTTTATAAAATACAATGATAATTTTTAGACCAAAAATTAATTTATTTTTCTTTTATTTTTAATGCCATGTTATTGACAATTTCAAATAATAGTGTATTAAGGGAATAAAGCGAAAACAGCAAAGGCTAAAGCTCAGCCTCAATATAAAAAAAATACAGGCATGACCAGTAGGGCGGATTAACTTTTTAGTTGGTTCGGAAACTCTATTTTTCTGAAAGTTCGTCAAATTTTAAGCAAAAATGTCCACTACACCATATGGCAACAATGAATTTCGAGCCCACGAGTTTTTATTTGAAGTAGTTAAAACTATTCAAACTGCTTATAGCGCCATCTGATGGCAGTTTTAGTACTTTAAAGTTTTTCATTTTCTTCCTCAACTCGTAAGCAATAAAATGACGTTTTCCTAACTAATTCGAATCGGTCCATTAGTTTCGGAGTTATTCAAGTCTAAGCAAAACTGTTGAACAACTCATCACTGCTGCTGTTACGAGCGAGCTCCAGTTTTTCATATTGAAAATTTCACATAACATTAGACAAACAGAAGCCATGAGTTGTTCAACAGTTTTGTTTAAGCTGGAATAACTCCGAATAAGAAAAATGTAATTTTATTGCTTACGAGATGAGGAAGAGAATGAAAAACTTTAAAGTACTAAAACTGCCATCAGATGGCACTATAAGCAGTTTGAATAGTTTTAACTACTGTAGAAACTGTAAAGTTCTGAAAACTGCCACCAGATGGCGCTATAAGCAGTTTGAATAGTTTAACTACTTCAAATAAACACTCGCGGGCTCGAAATTCATTGTAGCTATATGGTGTAGTGGACTTTTTTGCTTAAAATTTGACGAACTTTCAGAAAAATAGAGTTTCCGGACTAAAAAAATGTTTCTCCATACAATTTAATCCACCCAATCCAGTCAAATACGTTAAGCAGATTCCTACCTGTCATGTCAAGAAACGTGAAGTGGGATAGCAGGGAGCAAAACTCAATTATCATCCCTCATTGCCTTTAATTTTTGCTTTGGACATATATTAGATATGGTCCTTATAAAGCTTAGACGATATTGAAGGATATTAATAGACTTTTTTTTAGTAATTGTGAAATACTAAATAATTTCAAATTTAAAATATAACAGAAAACTTACTACATATTCTCATTTTTGTGCGGAGTACTGTATATTTCTGTCTCTTGCTTCCTTACGGTGTTTTGCTTCGCGTATGCTTCTTTGTGCTTGCGCTATCAATTTACAGAAACTCCACACATTCTCAAATTTTTCAGTGTTTCTTTGCAATGCAGCATCCTTGGAAGGAACCTTTTTATGATTCTGGTTTTGTATGGTATTTTTGATACCAAATGTTCCAGAGTCGCTTAAAATGTTTTCAGTATGTAAATTGAACAGCATCAATTTAAATTTCAAAGAAGGTCAGTGACTGATAAATGGCACGTCTCTCTCTTAAAATCTTTATACCGTAAGTTTCAAAAAATATGCATTTGTTTTAAATCGGATTTCTTTCTCACTTGAAAATTTGCTGTCAATATTACCATGAATAACAATAGCTACGGTTTTCTGTGAGATCCTAAGAGTACTGGGATAATTGTTTTCTTATTGCTATGGTATGGTATTTAATAGTACTTCTCACATCAACAATTTATTTTTTGGAAAAATTAGAGCTGAACTGGAGGGGTACATTTTTTAAGCCCTTATTGCAAAGTCTTATTTTCAAACGCTTGTATTATTTTTTCAGTTGCATAAAAAGAAATTCTACTTAAACGGTCGAATTATGAAAATCAAAAATTTTTTAATTAATATTGAACTATTGACCAACTTGTCACCAAATGCGCCAAATTTTGTGAGCTTTACCGATAATAAGGTGCGTTTCATAATCATAAGACACTAGCTTTTTTTAAAATTTTTTGACATCTAATTTTGGCAGCAAAAAAGTATTTTGAGAGAATAGTTTTAGGAACAAGTTAAACAAATTTCAATACAAAATTCATTGGTTTATTAAATCATAAATTTTTTTTTAAACAAAATGTTTTTTCAGTTGTTTCAAAATGACACTTTTCAGTGTCGATAAAACTAATTAAACAATTTTAATTTCTAAGATTTTTTTTGCAGGTTTTATTACTTATTAATAATCAGTAGATGTTCCACTGGCTCTTGCAACCAAAAAAAGTTTTTTTCATGGATTCAGTTTTTCAAAAGGCTGATTATCCAGGTTAGCCCATTTGGCAATAATTGCAGCCTTTAGCTCTTCTATTGGCGATTATTAACATAAACCTTTCTCACTAATATGCCCCACACATTCTCTATAGGATTTAAATCAGGAAAGCAGGCTGGCCAGTCCATAGTTTGTATAGAGCCATTGTTCAAATATCGCTTTGTTTCATTACTCACATGAATGCGAGAGTTATGGTTTTATTTAATTTTGAAATAAAACTATATATTTTTGTTGATGATTACTTATATATTATAAATTTATTACAGGCTTAAGACTTTATGCTGTCTGATTACAGAGTTGAAAAAGAAAGAAGTGCGTACAGGTTGACGGAAACAGCTGATTGATGTAGATCATTATATTTGATGACTGATAAGATATCGATAAATGACGTATCATATCAGTGACGTGTAATACATATAAGTGACGTATATGGTATACCAGTGACGTAACTCGAGCGTTATCTTGCTGGAAAATTAGTGGCACTTCCCTGTTTGCCTCAACAAAAGGAAGGAGGTTGTTCTCCAATACTTGAATATAGTCACTGCTTTTCATTCGTGACGAAAACGAATTCGCGTCCGTTTTTGTGCACATTGGGACGAATGCTTGTATTTAAATAACAAAAAATGGTTATATATTTGCGAGCACTCCATTTTATCTATATATTTATATAAATATTTTGACTCAACAACGGAATTGCTCAATTGGTCATAGTTAAAAAATGCATGAATAAATAAAATTATCCATTTCCGCAGAATATGTGGCTGTTAACCAATATCAAATATTCATTTCACTTATATCCAACACATCATTTGCGAACTATTACGAAATCTTGATACATACAATTAAATTGGTTTCTCTATATTCTAGCTGTATTTAAAGTTTATCTCATGTTAAAAAATCACTGATATAAAAATTAGGTAAATTTTAATGAAAAACGTGATAATTCATTGAACTCATCACAATGAGTCAGCTATATTTTGTACCAAGCAGAATATATTTGAGTATTATTTTATTGACTTCGAATTCAGAGCATAATAACACGAGTAATTACCAAATTTTGTTAATTGTTAATAAATATTTTTAGTAACTTTCATCCAAAAAAAATTTATTTAAGAGTAAACATACTTTTTCCTTTGTGTAGAAATATGCAGTCTGAAACATAGCAAATTATACTCAAATTACATACTTTGCTCCGAACATTTTTTATTTTCTTAAAAATATCCGCAATTTAAATATGTATTTAGCTAAGTAGCGAGCCTGATTATAAACTAATTTTTGATTTAGATTCAAAAAAACATAAAGGTGTTTTAATAAACCTTGTGATTTATGTTAAATGTATTTTAAAAAAATCTGAGAAAACGATTTGATATTTGCTTTTAAGCGAAGGCTTACTGTTGCCTAATTTTTTCTTAAATTTTTTTAACCTAAAGTATAGTATGTATATCGTCCTATGAAACCAGAAAAGTTCTAAGTTACAAAAAATTCTAAATCGAATTTTTGATTGATTATGATGCACTATATCAAAATATATGCTCCTGCAAAATGTTACACTCCATACAATTAAAAACAACGTTCTTATCTCAAGCTTAACTTGAAAAAATGTTGAAAAATTTTGGTTTATTTTTAATTTTAAAAAGTTTTTTTCCTTTTCCTGTTAAATTTTTTCAATGTAACTTAGGGCTTTTTCAATTTCATATGACGATATGTAACTACTAAGTTACCGTTGTGTTTAACCTGTTTTTAAAACATACAAATTTGGTTTGTTTATCTATTATTTCTTTCTACCAATTTTGTGCAAACAAAAGCACCTGGTAAAGTTTTTAGAGGAAAACTACATTTGAATACAGAAACGAATAAACAAAAAAAGAAAGCAACAAAAAGAAAGGTGTGAGTAGTTTAGGTTTTGTTTTTCTGTCAAGAAACTTGAATGAGCTTTTATGTTGTCAAAAAACTGGAACATGACCCTCTTTCTTTTTATATGAAACACAACAAATTCTGTGGAAACGAATTTGTGTAGTTATACTATTCGAAAACAGAGACAAAAATATATGCGTGGAAATGTTAAAAAATGCAAATGTGTAGCAATATGTATAATTTGATGCAAAGTTCATTATATGCTTACCATTATGGTAAGCATATAAAATAAATTAAATCTTTTTGAATTGAAAAAAAGCTAGCATATGTAATATCTTGTTTAAGCCTATAAATATGTTAAATAGATTATCTTTCGCTCCCTTTTATTGATCGTTCAAATTAAATACATATTCTTTATAGCAGATACTCTTAAAGAAGTGTCGAAAGATTTGATAAAGTATAAAAAATCAAATTTTTTAACATCACTTTAACTTACGCAGTAAGACTTCGGCTGATGAATTTAAAGATACCAAATCCTGGCAGAAAAATTTCTCTCGAACCTTATGATTTTGATAAAATCGAACCTAATCAAAAACTTTTTTTTTTTCAAACTCTTCTCTTATTTATTGTATCTCTTTAAGTTTTAAAGACTAACAATAAGTTATAAACTCTTATTTCTAAAAAAAAAACTATTACAAATTATTAATTTTATACAAATTAGTATATGTATTATAATATGTAATTCAAAGCTATGCGGGACTCAAAGACTTTAGCTGGTCTGAAAATAAATATTACTAAGCATCTTCTGTTCATTTCTAAAATTGGAGCAGTTTCGCGGCGATATGTTTACGGGAACCCATCTATAGTTGCAGCTGTTGACTATTACGTATCAATCAAAAACTGACAGTCATATTATTTTCGCCACGGCCAGAGCAATTCTACTTATGTACGTCTGGATTTGGGTTTAACATACAAAATTTGTTAGGTGTGGTTTGAGAACAGTCGGTGACATCTCCCATACAACTAAAATACCTAAAATGCTATATCTTGGCGCCTGAGGCAGACTTTTTCTACAATTTAGTAAGTTGATTTTTTCATAAAGTTTCAACGAAATCGGACATAAGCTCTGGCCACGCTGGTAACAGGTTTGAGTTACGAATTTTTTTTAAACCTCAAGCTAAAAAATACATCTGAAATACATCTAATATGCTTACATACATATATACTAGAGCGGTTCAAAATAAAAACTTTTTGATTTTTTACGATGTGTCAGCGGATTACAGTATCCTTATATCTCTGGACAAAGCCCATTACTAGGATTAAGGTTAATATTGAAAACTGGATTAGCGCCCTCTGTTTTAAGTAAACAACCCATTTTCCAAAATATTGATTTATAAAATGGTGCAAGTGACAGACGCTATGAAATTTTCCAACAAAGTCGGTATGGTTTTCGAGAAACTATCGTTCGAGGAATTCAATTCCGTGATCTGTTTTTCTTCTTCTTCTTTCTTTCTTATAAAAAAAACTGACAATTGACCGGATAAAAGTAAAAAAGTACCGATTTTCCACTTTCTAGCTGCAACACCTCAAATATTTTGTTACCGCCGATCCCATGGTACATCATTTTTAATGAACTGTTATTTGCTTAAAAGAATGCCGTAAACCGCATATCATTTTCATATTTCAAACCCGAGATATTATGTTTCTCAAGAACTTCGAAATTGTGTTTCTCAAGAACTTCGCTTCTAAGTTGATGGCTTGCAAGGACTCCAAATCTTTTTGGTTCAATGCACGCCTTCTGAGTGGCTGCAAAAAAATAGCCCTTCTATAACCAATATTGAAGCGCTCGCAACGTACTTTGAAAGTCTTATGTTACCAGACCCTCATCAAAAAGTCATCTGCTATGCCATACCAGAAGTAAAAACCTCAGAGCTGGATCGCATGGCATCGGGGCCTGATGGCATTCCAGTAGAATGCTACAAGAATTTCACTCCAGAATTATTAGAGTATCTTTTGAATTTTTATGAACAAGGCAGTCCCTTTAAGTTTCTTGGAATCCAATATTTCAGCAATTTTTAAAAAAGGTGATCCCTCCCTTCCTGAAAATTACAGTGGAATTTCGGTCCTCAGCTCGTTGAGAAAAATTTTTACTCAAATTTTAGTCTTTGCTTGACAGTAATAACATTATAAGTCCCTTTCAGGCCGGTTTTCGACCCAACCTATCATTAGTTGACCAAATTTTCACTATTAAAACAGTAGCAAAACGATTTATTGAAAGAAAAAAGAAACTATATGCTTTTTTTGTTGATCTGAAGGCAGCATCTGACACTGTCAACCGAAGATCTTTACTGTACAAATTATCTATCATTGGTATATCGACGAAGTTTATCCTTATGTATCAGAAACTTCTTGAAAATACATCTGCAGCTGTGCGTAGTGAAAACAAAAAATCGAATTTATTTTCCACGAAATCTGGAGTTCCACAAGGATGTATTTTCAGTCCGATTATGTTTTCTTTGTATGTCGATGATGTCTGTGACAATATACCAGGTGGTATAAATCATGGCAGTGTCGATATAAAGGTTTTACTTTACGCTGACGATTTGGTAATTTTTTCTGATAACCCATCAACCCTTGAGTTGCAAATAAATAAACTCAAGCAATTTTGTGACAAATGGGATTTGAGGATCAATGCTGAGAAATCAAAAATATTGGTGTTTAGGTCACAAAACCGCATTGGTAGAAATGAAGGAAGTTGGAATCTTGATGGCAACAATATTGAGGTAGTAAATGAATTTAAATACTTGGGTTTCCTACTTACCTATAATTTAAACATTCGCCCTCATATCAGTGAAAAAATACCGAAAGCTAAAGTTGCAATTAATTCCATGTGGTCAAAATTTTTAGCCAACAAATACGTCGACCCCACATCCATGTTTAAAGTATTTAATGCAACAATAAGAAGCTGTCTTTGCTATGCAAAGGGAGCGTATGGACATCAATATTTAGAGGAAATTGAGAATATTCAACGCTATTTCTTCAAACGGGTTTTTAAACTTCCAAAAAATACTCCAAATTATGCCATACATGTCGAGTCAGGTCTTCCCTTTCTTTATGTCATCAATTTAAAAGCTATCACAGACTACGTTTTCAAGGTGATTCAAAGATCAAGTAATAATTTACAAAAAAATACTTCAGGTTGCGTTTACATGTGGTCAATCCCCATTTAAGGAATGGTATGATGTAGCAAACACATACAATTCTACGTTGGCACTTTCAAATGAGAATGTTCATGAGTGGAAGAATATGTTATACTATGCAATATCTGTCGCAGATGACGCGTTGTATCATCAATGCCTTGATCGAGCAAGATCTTCACAAACGAGACTCATGTACAAGCAACTCAATCATTTTTTAGGCCGCGATAATTATTTTAATGACAAATTTAATGCTACTGAAATGTGACTCATTTTCAAAACCCGTACTGAACTGCTTGAATTAAATAACAGACCACACAGGACCGACTTAAATCCTTCTTGTACGAGGATGTTCTGCACTTTTTGGCAGTATGTCCGATGCTGCAAGAAATCCGTAGATTGCATTATGATAGGAGTTTTTTGACATCTGAGGATTGTGGGCGATTGCTGAATGGTGTAGATGGTTGGAGGTTGCTTATTGATTATATTAAGAATGCTATTCAGTATTGAAACATGTATGTTGAGTGAAAGTATAGTAAACATTCAGGCTGGTGTTTTGTTTTTTTTTTTTTTAGATTGAAAACTATTTAGTTATATAGTGACTTCTTTTTTGTAAGAAGCATGAATGAACGTAAGTAGAAACGTTATTTATTTATATTTTTTTTCCATTAATATGGACATCAGAAGCGTCATTGATATTTTTATATTTTTTTTTGATCTACATACATATTTCTTTTAGCTAAAGTAAAAGCCCTCATACATGTGAAGTTCTACTCATCTCTGATTTCATCTGTTTAATTTTCTTTTAGCTAAAGTAAAAGCCCTTATATACGCACATATTTTTCGGTCCTCCATATTTTGTTAAGATATTTTGTTAAGTTATTTTAAAGACTATATCGCAAGATATCTTTATACATTTACATATGCCATAATGAAACATATTTCACATTGAATTTTTTAGATTTTATAATTTTGTTTTTCTTTTTAATATATACATATATAGTTAGTTTTTAGTTATTTCTATTTCAAGCATAATGAACTCACTCTGTTAACTATACATGTGTTATTTTAACCGGCAGACGGCACAATTCTGCCATGCTTGTATATCTTTATAAGAAATATAATTGTAAAAAATTATTTGAATAATCCAGAAATAAAAAAATAATAATAGGGTCATTCCATCTATAATTTACCTATTTATACCCTGACGTGTTTCAAATTGGCTGAAAAATTTTCGAGTGGTTAAAGCATTATCTAATATATAGAAAAATATTATATCAAACTTTTCCGACCAATAAAAACTTTAATGATGAATATAAAGGAACAAACACAATTCAAATTCGCTTTCATATTATTTTTAGGTAGCTGTGTACTAGTAGATGACAAAAAAACTGCAATTTTGGAAAAATTAACGCCTAAGCGTTATATATACACTGAAAGAAAAAAAAAATACGTTTCAGGAAACATCAATTTGTCAAATACTCCAAAATCGATTTCAGCTTTTTTAGGCTCAAAATTCTCAAAACATATAGGAGTAACATCCCTTAAACTTTCATTCATGTTTTTGCACCTTATTTGATTTGACAAACATTTTAGTAAAGATTTAAGAAACTTAAAAATAAAATTTGGATATTCCATTGATACTTTTATTAATTTTTCAATTTTTTGCAATTTTTATAATATTTTCAGAGTTTCGAAATCTTCAGCTTTTTTCAATTTTTAAAAGTTTTCCAGTATTTTTAAGTTTTTTTTTTTTTTGAAAATTGGCAGAGTTACTCGTAGGAGGATGGGGCTGCTTGTAGAAGTCCACGTAAGTGGGGAAAGTCCTGATCGCCACTCACTTGGGAGTGGCCAGAGATGATTCTCTTGCAAGCAGTTCAAGCAGCTCACAAACTTCCGGCCTTTTTTTGGCCAAGTATCCTCTGGAGATCCCTTGGACACCCGTCCGGGGGTGAGCTAGTTGTGAGAAGGCGAGTCTCTTCTAGACTTAAAACTTGGAATGTGTGCGTAGGGTTTGGGTCCCACCACACATTATCATCATTTCCAATGAAACCCCGGCCGTAACCTGACAACGGGTTGTTATGGCCATCTAAGTAAGTAAGTACTCGTAGAGCGATTTTTATGAGAAAAGTGATGTCTTTATCAAATGGCTGTAACTTTGCGAGGAAACATTGCAGACTACCACTTGAAAGCTCATTTTAAAGGGAAAGAACGGTACTAAATGATGCTATTATTAAAAATAAGCTGAAAGTAGTAGTATCACAGATGGCTGGCAAGGTTGAAACAAAAATTAGAATATTTTTTTTTTGGAAAAAAAATTCTCCTCACCTCAAATGCCTCTAAGCGCGCTTTAAACTCATATGATCTCTTTCTTATATTAGTACAAGTCCAAACTAAAATTTTAAGCGAAAAAAAGGTGGGGTTTTTCAGGAAATTAGCTTTGTTTTTACTCATTAAAATCGCTGTAACTCTGCCAATTTTCAACCATGTTAAAATTTTTTTAAAGGCTCTAACAGAGATTAAGAAGTTCTTTAAGAATCAAAAGACAAAAGTTAATTATTTTGATTTGGATGGAAATAACGATTTTTTGAAACAATTTTCAGCCTAAAATGGGTATAACTTAAAATGGCCATAACTTCATAAAAAATTTTTTTTAATCAAATCGGGGAAAAACTTGAAAAACAACATGTATAATCGGCAACCAATTCCGTTACATGAAATAATCCACGTGCATGGTTTGAGATGGATTTGGTCTATAGGTAGAATAGTTCAAATGATGTCAGTTATTATTTTTATTTATTTATTTTTATTTTATCTCACAATTTTTCAAAAACAATCTTAAATCTAAGCAATTCATATAAGAAAATAATTTCAATATGGAAAAGGAAATAAAAATAAACTAGTGCATTTTTATTTAAAATAAAATAGAACAAAATGCATTTCAAAATATATAATTAACTTTCAGTATAAAATATAGGTGGGGTGAACCTAATTTATCTCAAAACTTGATGATGAACAACAACAACGAAAAAATCCTATTACAATGTTGCAAAACAAAAAACAAAAACTTCATTTTAATTTACGTTTTAATTACAAGTTAAAAAGAAAATGTAAGAAGTAAAAGAGAAATATAAAACAAATTTATTGCAATAATAGAGTTTCAAAATTTTAATCAGATCTAGAGACTCAAACCAAAACAGCAAGCAAGTTTTCTATGTTTTCAAAGTTAAGCTCTAAAAGCTAGGACTTTAATTTATTAAGAAAGACATTGGTACTTCTTAGTAGTCTGAGATCTTGTGGAAATTTATTATACAAACAGCATGAAGTAACATTATAAAATCTCATGGAGGCCCTTGTCCGAAAATTAGGAACATATACTTGTTGCATGGAAACTGCACGAAGGTTGCCCTCACTAAAAACTCTATGCGCAAGGTAACCCGATCTTATAAAGAAAGTTTTAAGCACTTTATAGCAATATAAATGACGCACGGGAAGAATTTTCAAGCCTACAAACAGTTGAAAACTATGGTGCAAGCGATCCTTCTTACATATTTTCCTCAATACATGTTTTTGTAAGATTAAGAGTGAATAAATTCTGCCAAGACATGCACCACCCCAACAAGCTATACCATACTGTAATTTGGAATGGAAAATACCATAATAAATAGTAGACAACAGCTTAGTGGAGCATATATTTCGTAAATAGTAAAAACTTCTCACAATAGAGCGAATATATTGCTTAAGATTATCTATGTGACTTAACCAGCTCATATTTGAGTCAATTATAAGACCCAGATATTTGAATTCCTTGACTGCTTCGACTTTAAAACAATTATTGCTACATCTCTTGTTATGGCTGAAAGTTTTGTTAAAACAATAACTTCTAATTAACAGAATTTAGAAAAATGCAGATATCTCGGGTTCGAAATATGAAAATGATATGCGCTTTTCGGATTCTTTTAAGCAAATAACAGTACATTAAAAATGTTGTAACACGGGAGCGTCGACAAAGAAATATTGGGTGATTTTGCAACTTTTAAGTACAGTATCGGAAAATTTTCATTTTTTTTCCGATCAATTTTGAATTTTTTTTGTAAGAAAAAAAGAAAAATTAATCACGGATTCGAATTCCTCGATCAATAATAACTGTTTGAAATAAAAAAAAATTTGAATCACCTTAATATGCAAATTTGTCGACTCCGATTCGAAAAAAATTAGGTCTGTTAATTTAGATAAATGCAGATATCTTGGTTTTGAAATAAGATAATGATATGCGGTTTCGGCATTGTTTTTAAGCAAATAACAGTTCATTAAAAATTATGTACGATGGGATTGGCGGTAACATAATATTTGAGATGTTGCAGCTAGAAAGTGGAAAATTAGTACTTTTTTACTTTTGTCCGGTCAATTGTCAGTTTTTTTTTTATAAGATAGAAAGAAGAAGAAGAAAAACAAATCGCGGATTTGAATTCTCCGATCGATAGTTTCTTGAAAACCATACCCACTTTGTTGGAAAATTTTATAGCGTCTGTCCCTTGCACCATTTTTTAAATCAATATTTTGGAAAATGGGTTGTTTACTTAAAACAGAGGGCGCTAATCCAGTTTTCAATATTTACCTTAATCCTAGTAATGGGCCTTGTCCAGACATATAAGGCTACTGTAATCCTCTGATACATCGTGAACAAATCAAAAAGTTTTTATTTTGAACCGCTCTAATATATACATATGCACTTGTCACTTTCTCGCTTGTTGCATTGATCGTTTCGTAAAAATTTATAATAAGTAAGTATGTATACTAATATTGGTCTTTGGTAAATGACTGGAAGTTCAAGGTAATATTGTTTAATTATAATAAATATTAATCAGTCGCTAAAAAAGCAATTTCTTAAATTTAGTATACTCAAGACATAACCACATAAAACTAAAATAAACATTAAAATTAAATAATCAACAATTTGTACTTTTTTCTGACCTAAACAATTTAATGACGGTAATAAATAAATAAATAGCTTGCTTTTGTTCTGCACAAAGCTATAGCAGTAGGCCAGATAACAATAAAAATTAATTTGAAAATAATTGAAAATTTTTTATGGAAATATTTTAAGTTAAGTTGGTATCTATTTAAAAAAAAAAATGTCAAGTTAAAAAAAATTGAAATTGTTTTGAGTACTGTACAAAATATAGACAACTTTTGAATCTCTGATTTCAGGAGGTAGTCAGTTGGACTTAACAGAAGAGAACTACATTATTTTTTAAACTTTGACAAAAACTCGAATTCGACATTACGGCGAGTAGCGGAATATCTAAAAAAAAGCTTTTTCAATATTATTTGTTTGCAAGTCCTATTGTACTGCAAAGAGTTTTGTTGTTTGTGGATTCATATTTTGAAAATCCCATACATTTTTGGAAGGGTCTAGTATACAAAGACATACTTAATACAGATGTTTGGAATACGTTTAGAAACTTCCATACAACAACTAAGAAGGGTCGTTTGCTGGTAGAAAATGTATTTAATTCACAGTGATATCTATAGGCAATATGTAATATCCATAAAAAAATTGCTTAGATTAGGGTGTTCTTTAAAAAATGAATTTTGCTGTACAATCCAAAAACTGTTTTAGTGTTGAATAAAAACTTCATATATGAAATATCAAATCAAATAGCCAAAACAAATTTTTTTAACATGATAAATCCAATAGGAGTGCGTAAAAAATAAAAACCATGTAAATTTATAAATATATTTAAAAAGAATTAATGGCGCGTATGTATTTGTTACCGGCCACAATAGATTTTCTTAGGCCAGACTAGTTCATGCAAAACATCAAAAGATGTTGCTAACTTTAGACACAACTTATCCAACGTCTATGCATATGCGCCAGTGAGTTAGTGATGTTGAGTTTTTGCATATAAATAAGAATTTTATTTACTTAATGTTTTTTTTAGAGCTAGAATTTTATTTAATAAAGGGTAAGAATTTCTCAAACGGGCCACTTCTCAACCCCAAATGCTAATTTGTTCACGAAACTTTGTTATTTAGATAGTGGTATATGCTAGAAATCGAACTGTGATATTATTTTATTTTTATTATTTTTTTTGTTGTTGTTATAGGCGATTGAAATTCGGTTACCAAATTTTTTCAAAAACTCATAACTTTTGAACGAGTTTTATGATTTTTATAAATTTAACTGTGTTCGATTTGTATTGAATTAGAGTACAAGTGAAATTGTTTTCAATTTTAAGTGATGTTTTTTTCAGTGTTTGGAGCACGTTTATTTATTAAAAGTTAATAAAAAACAGCCTTCCCTATCCGATTGAAAACCAAAAAAAATATACAAATGTAACAAACATTAAGGTACAATATTCCGTTGAGAAAAAAAATGGATCGCCCTTGACATAGTTTTTATTAATAAATTTGTAACTCTGTATTCTTTAAATTTTGTTTACTTTTCTACATAAGTCCAGCAGAAATAGGGTTTGAACAACAAAATAGTTCGTTACAGCAATCCGACAGCGGAATATTGTCGAAAAAGCTCTTGTAAAAGAGGACAAAATAAATCGAACTGACATTAGCTATCCGGGGTTGAATGGGGTGCATTTATTTTTTCAGAACTGTGGAGAGCTGTGAATGAGCTGTTCATATATGTTACTTGAATTTGGAATTAGTTTGTTTTTTTATTATTCGAACTGAACAAAATCTGCAAGTAAATAGTTAAGGATACCTAATATTTCGTACTAAATCCTTTCTTCTGTATGACCGCTTCGCATCTTCGGCTCAAACTCTTCATTGCTTCTTGGACTGCAGTCCACAATTCGCGAAAATTTTTGAAATTCTTAGTAGAAAGTTTTGCCTTTACATCGCCCCATAAATGGGGGCTTCTAAAGAACATTTAGAGGAACAAAACATTTAGTGGTAGAGACTCTAATAAAAGTAAACACTAAGAGATCTTTTGAGAAAATATAATATACCTGAATAAATTGAAAAAACCAAAAAACACCGTATGGGGATTATTCAAAATACTTTTTAGATAAAAAAGATTTTTGCTTAAGTAGCTACTCCAAAAGAAATATTGTCTTAGCACAAGTGTACGAAAATGGTCCTGACTGGCACTTTTAGCACAATCGACACCATTTAACTCAAAAAGCAGATGTGATAGAATTAAATCCTCACTTAAAGTGATCAAAAAGATTTTATGAAAATGCCCCAAAAATATCATGTTTGAAGCAAATTCGTATTTCCGAAAGCAAAGAAGATGGCAAATGTGGCTAAACGGTCAAATTAAACTACAGCTCTTTAGTATTTCTACATATTTAACACGATACCGTGCCTCTTGCTTCATATCGTGATTGTGACATTGGGGTCCTTATATAGATCTTTTTATTTGTAAACTTCGCATTCGATTTAACAAATTAGAAATTAAAAAAAGTGTCCTTAATTTACTTACTACTTACTTACCGGTATAGTTATTGTATATTCCACTCTTAACCAAATTAAAGAAAAATTAAATAGCAAGTGAAATCATACTCCTGTAAAAAAAATATGTACTAACTATTTGAAGTTATTGATATCACCTTTAGGCGTTTAATCAGTTATTGCTTCCATTTTGTGTCATTAACAAGCAGCCTATGTTTTAATCCAAGAACATTTTGTAATAAATTTTCATCACCCAAATGGTATAGCTGCATTAAGCTACTGTGAATTACTTATCGCTAATTTGCAATATTTTATTAACAATAGAGTTCATTTTGCTAGCTAAGTGATTGATGCCTTAGTCATATGTCGGCTATGCGAGCTTTGAAGTTGATTATTGCTTGCCCGACATGATATTTTTATGGGCAAATAACTTGGATTTCTAATTAGCTAGTGAATGACTTTTATGAGCAATGATTTCGTCTATATCTACTCGTATGTCCGAGTTCATATATCAACATACATATACTTATGTATAATTGAAGTGCAAATTAAATTGTTCAATATACAATTTCGATTGAAAGCAAAGCTTTTAAGTTTTAGATAATCAAATAGTTAGTAAAAAAAAGTCCCGAAATTTATAAATATTGTTTCAAAGTTTGGCAAAAAAGAATCGGAAATGTTGGAAAATATTAAAAAGTTGTAAAATTGATTGGCTGACAATTAAAGTTTTTACAAGCATTTATGTGAAGTATGTGCTCTTAACACTGCATTTTTTTTAAATTTTGCCATTTATATGGAAAATTGGGACCAAGCGGAAAAAAAAACATTACGACATTCTGAATCTACGAAAAATTTTAGTATAGAAAATGTTATCGTCATTCGTTGTGGAAAATCTTGTTGAGTAGTGTAAGTGTAGAATAATGTCGAATAGCTTTGAAAAATTTGCATAGTAGTAAAAAGTCGAAAAATCTTACTATAGTTAGTCGGGAAATGTTGAAAAAATCAAAAAGTTTTGAAAAATTCGTCAAATATGTATTGCAAGTCGAAAAAATGTTAAAATTTTAGTTAATGTCCGAAAATTGTTTAAAAAATCAAAAAAAAAATTATATTATAGTTAACTTTAAAGTGTTTTTACAGAGTTTTAAGAGTAAGAAAACACAAAATTCGAAATCCGGCAACTAGACATTTTTTGGAAAATTAATTTCAAAGTTGTTAATTACTTTTCTTCATTAATTATTATGAAAGAAGGTTGGGTATCAGGTTGCATGCATACTGCATTATCCCGCCAAACTTAATTTTTCATTGGAAATTTCTAAATTTAAAAACTTTTGAATTTGTTAACTAGTAAAGTAGCAAACATCAGAATGAGCAATAACAAACCGCAAATTTCACACAGTCAATATCGGTAAATCAACTACTACGGCACCGATATAACTAATAAGATAACCATATTTTGGACCGAAAACACTACTCGACTGTAAATCAAAATGCAATGTAAGTAATTTGCTGTACTTATGTGTCGAAGTCTTCAAATTTTGTAAAAAAAATCAACATATTTCTTCGTTTAATCGTTGGAAAGTCGAATATAATTTGATAACTGATCATTGTCATCGAAGACGTCAAAAATCAGAATGAAAACGGCATTTTGACAGGGCTGCAAAGTGGCCGCTTTTGACGCGGCCAATCCTTTAATTGAATGTCAAATGCGAGGACCTTATAGGAAGTAAAATATTTCGAAAAAAAAAACCGTTCATTGGACGATTTTTGCTATACATATGTTATGTATTTAAAAATTTTTTTAACAACCAATAAAAAAAGATTTTCCCAAAAACAAAAATATATTACCATTTTAAGGTAAAATTTGTTTATTTTGGGAAGGCCGGTAATTTCTTGTTTTCAACTTGGCAACGCTGCATAATGTTCGTATATATTTGTATTTGTATCAGTTTTCGAAATACCAATTTTCGCATGTCCAATTTTTGAATTGACGTTTATCTTTCAGGTTTACACCATTGATATCGTATGCAAAGAAGTATTCGCCGTTCGGTCTTTAAAAACAACCTGAAAGTCCGTTCAGAAAGTTTGATTCTCGTTTTATATTTTGCTTTATTTTATATGATAAATATGCTCGGAACGCTCCATTGTACACTCAAAATTGTGTGAAATTTAACACAGTTTGTGTTAAATTCAACACCATTTAATAGTAAAAAAAGAGCCACGCAAGTATTTTGTATTATTTCAACATGAGTTAAATTTTTACACATTTTGCAGGGCCGCAGCCAAAAATTTGGGTTGGGGAGAGGTTGGCTTGAAACATTGCCTCAAATCAGTGGAGAGGAGAGGCACTTAGTGTTATCGAAGTAGGAATATTTCAAGTAAAAAACCCTTTTACTATTGTCATTAATTTCTTCCATGTACAGTATAACCTCTGTAAATCGAACTTGAAGGGAGACGCCAAAAATTCGAGTTGTAGAGTTTTCAACTTATGGAGGACTCCGACTTTAGGAGGGGGTAGGGTTTGAGCGCTACATTATGGGCATAGCTTTAAAATTTTTTTTAGTGATATGGTAAAAGTAAATTTATTTAATTAAAAAACATATAAAAGTACAATATTTAAAGAGTATTCTGTGAAAATTTCATCAAAAAATATTGCAAAATAAGCCATTGGCAGCAAATTTCCGCGGACGCCTAAAAAAGGTGGTTTGCGGTGGACATCATAGCTCATCCTTTTATCATCTGAAATCAAAAAATCGAAAAAATTTGGTTAGCTTATGAGTTTTTCAAGGTATTGACGAAGGGTTTTTTTTAAGATTTTGGCATAATTTTTAAGCCAAAAAACCAATTTTTTTAAAAAAGTAATGCAAAAATCAGTATATTTATTATTGTATAATTAATTTTAATGCAAAAAAAGTGTATAAAAATATGCATTAAAAAAGTGTGTCAAATTTCAAGAGAATCGCTCTAGTAGTTTTTGAGTTAAAGTGTCCACCGACTTTGAAAAGTTAGTTTCGAGAAAAACACGTTTAAAGTTTTAACACTGTTTTTTTTATATATATACTTACACAGAATAATCGAGACTCAAGACACTGTATCTTCGTCAGTTTTACTCCAATCGACCTCAAATTTCAACAGGATACTTTTGAAGAGTTATACTATGAAATAAAACAATGTGGAAAAACAAAACTTGGTCAAACCCTACCCCCTCCTTAAGCGAATTTCGTCAGGAAATGTTCGACTTGTATAGCTTAAGATTTATTCCAACCAATTTTGAGTTAGAGAGATGAAATAAATGAGAATCTTAGTTATAGAGGTATTAAAAATTGGTGGGTATTGCAGTATGACCAAACTATTTCTGATAATTTTTCAAACGACAACAATTAAGTAACTTCGCTAAAGTTCAAATGAAATCACGTGTTAACGTCAGTCATAAATTCCTTTATTATTTCATAGGATTGGTTTATTGCAGAAGTATGCTTTTACATTGATTTCTAAGAAATAATGATGTACATTGTCGGCATATTCTTAAAGTCGGTATCTTATTTTTCTTCGAGCTATAGAGGTAATTCGTTTCATATAATCGAGTTGTAAAGGTTGTAAAATCAAGCTTGCTATGTTCGAGATGCAGAGGTTAAATTTATTTTTTTGAGTTATAGATGGAAAATATGTGCTGAATTTACTTGTAGGGACTCACTAATTATTTCGAGGGGTCAGATTTTGAGCAATGAAGGTTTTGGGGCTTGAAAGGAAGGGAAGGGAACACAACATTTTTTCGAGTTTGAGAGGTTTTTGCTTATCAAGGTTCGCCCTAAAGAGATTCCACTGTATGTTATTTTGAAGTGATATCAACGCACATACATATAAAGTAAGGTGGACCATTTATAATTTGGAGTTAGATTTGCTATAAATGAAAAACGAATAGTTTTTTTTATTATTTGAAGATACAATCCTTCCAGTTAATTATGGAATACTTTTTCATTGAAATGACTTCCTCGCCTGGCATCCCAGTAGCCCATACGATTAACTTAATTTTTCAGTACATTTTCGTCTGTAAAGAGCTCTATGTGATTGATGGCGGCACCTATTTCGTCCTCAATTGTTGCTGGATGTTTAGTGTAACACTTACCTTTAATGGTTTCCCACAAATGATAGTTCAAATTAATTGAATCACAGCTTCGCTCTTGCCGCGAATGCACATTACCACAATGGCTAATAATTTGACTTTCAAAATTCCCATGCAAAAGGTGGATTGTTGCATGGCTTGTCTAACACTGCGCGCCATCCTGTTAAAACCAAATGTCCAAGTTCATATTCTCGAAAATATGTCACAAATAATCAGTTATCACTTAACATTCATTGTAGCGCATCTTCCTTCCTCATCTTCAAAGATGATGCCGCCGATCCAGAAACCACATCAAACAGTTACTCACTGATTGAGCATTTTTACGTAACCACCGATGTGGAAATGGGCTGCGTCAGAAATATTATTTTTCTGTAAAACTGTTCATCTTCTTCGAAGCATTCCACAGCGCAATTAGCTAACCGGAAACGAATAATATCGAAATATCGACCTATTTCCTTAACCGGAGGTATAAAACTATCTTTTTGTTATAATACGAATACTATTAGAGTTGCCACACTCTGAAAAACCAATAGTTCATATTCCAAAGTCTAGATGGACCACTCTGCGCCCGTTTATTATTAATCAAGTGATGTTTCGAGGTTGATTTGCTGCCATTATTTCGATAACCTGATGCATCCCCATGGATTGACAGTTCGACACTCCTTTCGTTGCCAATTGAGTTTCGTATGTAAGTTTTAACTGTCTTCAGTGTCTAAAATGACCTTTCTACACTTGCTGTTGTGATCGGAAGAATCGCCAAAACTGTTGTGAGGTATTTGAACGTTGTCACAAAAATCCAAAACTTCCAGAACCTTGGAATGTTTTTTGAATTATGATAGTTTTTTCCAGGGTTTGAAAGCTAAGTCAGCAAAAAAATAAAAATGCCGTTTTTCGCTGACTGCAGTCAGCAAAGCAACAATAATGGGAAGGCAAGCGAAATTGTTGCTGATGCTGAATTTCTGAAATGCTACGCTATCAAATTCTGCTAAATGCTTGCTGAGAGGAATGCTGAGCTAATTTTGCTTGCTGAAAATGCTTTTCAATATATTCAGCGTTGCCGTTTTTGGTAGTTTCCTACCAAATCGGGTAGGTTTTTTTCCTCTTGGTAGGTTGGTAGGTTAAATCTGATTTTGGTAGGATTTAGGATAAATTTTTATGAAAATCGAAAATTGAAATTTTTTCGTGAAGTTTTTCGAATCAGGAAGCAAATATTTACATCTGGAAATAAGCTTTTGCAAACCCTATCGTCAACAAGTGGGTATGGTCTCTGTTTTCTTGCATACAAATTACGTTTAGGGAATACGCATATGAATGTACAATGTGACCCGGCTCAGACCCGGCGTATTAGAAACAAAAGTTACTAGCGCTATTAATAACATAATTTTTTTGATCGCAGCTGTGATCAAAATCGGATCGCTAAAAAAGGTCTTAAGTTCTAAGAACAAAAATTTTTGTGTGTACATAAGATGACATAATAAAATAAAATATTTCCGTAATAATAAATTTGAATTTGTGGGCTTTAATAAAAAGCATTTTAAAAACGGACTGTAGGTATACGGTTATTGTCGGGCTAAAACATGGCTCTTTTTCAGAACCCCGACCACTTAGGGTGTGTTTACCATGCTCCAAAAGGAGAATATTTTAAAATGTGCTCTTTTGCGAAATTCAAGCGAAATCGTTTTGTTGATGCATGGCTTATCCTGTGTTACTCGGCCATTAAAATTATTTTTCCGGAGAACTTTTCGAACGGCATGGACTTCTTAATGAAAATTAGTTTTACCATTACAGTGAGTTTTTGAGTAGATAGGAATGGATTTTTAAAAATTTCTCGGATGGTACATTTTTCGTCTCTCGAGCTAAACTTTTTTTTTTGCCACCGTTCGTTGTTTATTTGAAATCCTTTTGTCCTCCTTATATCATTTAATAATACCGTGAATTGCTGGCTTTCATTTTTTTAAAAAATTTGTAACTTTGCGATCGGTTTTGCCTTCAAAATGATTTTTAATTACTATTTTTCTTTCTTCTAACGTTCATCGGGCACACTTGCCCGACTTTTGATGAGAACCATTATACACGATTTTGCAACAGAAAATTTGTGCTATATGCGGTTAAGTATTTTAAACGACGACATACAAGAATATGTATTTTAAACAGCATTAAATGTTAATAAACGAATTCAATGCTGCAAAAAGGTTTTTTTTTTAATATGTAAAGTTTTGGTAGGTTACAAACGATTTTGGCAGGTTTTCGAGAAAATTTTGGTAGGAAAATAAATTTCTCAGTGGCAACACTGAATATATTTCAATTACAGTCAGTCCTCGGAAATCGCAGATGTAAGATTCCAGAAAAATGCGTATTGTTTTAGACGCACATCACATTAGTTAGGTTGAGTTCCAAAACCTCTAATAAATATTAATTTTTCCGTATTTATTTAAACATGACATAGTTCAACTTTTTAATCTGTTACACTGTCACTCACCAAAAAAATTATACGAACTACGGAAAACAGTTATAGCCTACTAAAATCTTACATACATATATTCGATAAGCCATATGCATCCAGTTCTTAAAAATGGTATGTTTTGTAATATTTATGTAATGCAATTTAAGAAAAGTGTTTCCTTAATCTATAAATTAATTTACTTATAATGACGAAACCGCGTTAGTTAAGTATGTATCGCGTATTATAAGGCTTTTTAGTACATATGTACATAATTGAAACCGTGTAGCACATATTTTGATACGAAGTAAGCCGACAAAAAAATATCGATCATGCTCAGTGTTGTCATAAGATCTTTTTGTTATTTTCTTCCTTATGCTACAATTTTCGCTTGCACAGAACCTTCACGAATGTTGCTTTTTCAATTGATGACAACACGGATCTTGTCGTGTACATTTCTTTTATGTACATACAGTTGCGGTAAAAAGAATAGCACCGCGGTGTCATTTATGAATTGAAAGAAAATATTTCGAACAAATGACGTTTTTTTCTTCTAATATTTTAAAGTATAGTTACTTGATAAGTACACAAGATAACCACATGACATTTTGTTCCAAAAAAATAACGGTACTTTCTAGGTTTACTATTATATTGAGTAATTTGTAATTTCGAGAGGTAAAAATAATAGCACTGTTCAACTCCTTTACTTTTCAAAATTAGGTATTTACTCTTATTAAAAAAATTTTATCGTAACAAGTAAGTTCCATTATTTTTGTATAATACTCCAATGATTTTTTCGAGTTTTTGCATTTTAGTGGGTCGTGGAAAGCATTCTTCGACAGAGCAAAGTAAAATTATTAAAAATTCCATTTCGCAAGGTAAAATTTTTCAGGAAATTTAAAATTTTATCAGATGTTCTGCGAAAATGGTTTCGAATACGATAAAATACACAAATAAACGAAAAACACGAGACCGAATGCCTTCCATGTCCCTCCGGGGCGTGAACTGTTCGATACGGCTTTCGATACATAATCCGTTTTTGCTTGCTACGGAAAGAAAGAAAGTACTTAGTATAGCAGCGAGTGTAGAAACCATTAAAAGACGACTCAGAGAAACCAATTTGAGTGCCCAGAATCCACGACGAATTTCGTTCTTAAAAAATTATCGGTTATATGGGAGCTATATCTTAAGCCCAACCGATTTACACAATTTTTACGTTAATGCTGTAAAATGTAAATAATTACATTTGTGGAAAATTTCATTGACCTAGCTGTTATAGTTTTTGGGATATTAGTTTAGTACTGCTAAATTGACAAAATAACACATTGTGCGCTGTGCAATGTTTTTGATGAACTTAGTTTCTTTTTTTAGAAGAAAACTAGTCGAAAACCGTGGAATTAGTATTTTATAAAAATATTATTGAAAACCTCTTGTTTTGGATGAAGAGCATTGAAAAACTTTATTCATACATATATTCACATAGAACTTGCTATAACTAATGGAGGAAATTCGTATAAATTAAAAAAAGTCGCATATCTTCTTGTTTATTAACCATAAGAGCAAAACACAAGATAATTCTTGTTAAAGTCATTACCAATACTTAACATTACGCTTAAAGTTTGTTTTAGATTGCTACAACAAGCGTAAACACGTCAGAAGAAATACAAAACGTAAATGAACATTTACCAGGAAGACTCGTTAAAACAAAAGGTATGATTTAATTAGTCGACGCTAACATCAACGGTCAGAAAAGAAAGCATACATTTGATGTTTACCTTCATGAAATGGATCATGTTTCGCTTATAAAACAAAAATAAATCTTGAAGCCAATGAAAGCTAAGTTGTCTGACAGAAAACCAGCAAATTCAAGTCTTCAGGCTATTAAAGCGTGCTTTTACCGTTATTGGATCGCACTTTTAGTAATGTTGGTCAATTGGTGAAGTGGGGAAAAGATCATCGACATGGCCGCCACAGATGTATTTTATGTATGTAATGCTTAGTTACTACAATGCCTTTGAAGTTTTTAAGTGATTGAATTCAGTTTATGTTTAACATAAGTATTTTTTTTTGACTTCCTTCTCTCTAATGTTCGTGGACACAAATGGGTAATTTTGATTGATTGATTATTTGTTGTTATATGGTTTTGGGGCTTAACAATATAATTTTTTGGCTTTACTGAAGCATCAAAACTGCTGTTGAGGTTTTTTTCTTTAATAACGTTTTCTGTCAAAAATGTTATAATGAGAGTGTGGGAAAGAGTATAAAGTGAAACAATTCGAATATATTTGTTAAATTGCATTTCTTATAATTTATTTCCGAACTTCTTGTATTAATATCTGATGCAAGTAAAAGTAAAACCAGTCTTAGGTGAGAACAATCTTCTTTTGACAATCAATGTTTTTGACGACTCGTTGTATTTACTATTTTATTGCTTTCAGTCCTGTCAAAAATGAATTTTCGATACTTTTCCTCGACAATAAAATATTTTTCGAAAAATCAATCCGAATCTCAATTTCAAGGAGGGGGTGAAGATGCCCTGTATAATAAGGTTACCCATAATTTTTTTTTTAGCTATCGTTCTGGGCACCCTTTTTTTTATTTTTGAATGCCGAATAAGAAACTGTCGCCAAAATTTCAACTCTGTATTCCCACTAGAAGTCGCTGCCCAAGAGATATGAAAAAGATCAAATTCTGAGATTTTTCATCACAAAAATGAAAACCGAGACAGAAACAATTGCACTTTTATTTTATTTTTAAAACTACTCTTTGACTTTGTAAACTTATTATAAAAAAAAAAAACTACTTGGAGTACCAAAGCTACTATCTGGAAGAGGAGAAAATATGTCTAAGGCTGTTTACAGTTTTTATAGCAGTGGAATATCGTTGAAAAGCTACAAGCAATGAGCTTTGACACAACTTTGACAAACACCGGTCACATCAAAGGAGCATGCACTATTTTAGAACAGAAACTTGGGCGGCAATAAATGTGTTTAACCTGGGGTGATGATATGTTTAAACTGATACTAGCGAAAGTATTTACTTTATGTTTCGGGCCTTCAAACTCTCCAGAAAGTTTTCTGTACAAAAGATTTAAAGCTGTATGGATTGGAATAGAAAGATTGAAAGTTCGATATCTTGGAGACCACAGCTGATATAGATTCTTTCAGAAAATTAACACTTAAAGGTTTATTTGCAGTGAAATGCTGGCCTAGAAACGACTACAAAGAGCTCATACATAAAGCTGACAATGATTGTCCTTGGGAAAAACCTGCAAAAATACACTGGCGGGCACCAGGTGCTATCCATCATGCAAGATGGATGGCTAAGATCTATGGTATTAAGATATATCTTTTCCGTAACCAGAAAGATGTTTTCAAGCTGACAAAAAAGAAGCATATGAACTAGAATGATTTTTAAAGTTTGGTGTCCTTTTGTACACCAAAGTTTGGATTGAAGCTCCTCTAAGTGCAGAAGCCCCAGCCAATGACTTGCAGCTTTGGAAGGATTTAAAAAGATATCAGTGCATTGACTTTGAAATTAGCAAAGAGACGCCAGGCACTTATGGTATCTATCGGATGAACTGGTTCGACTTGCTTTGTTTTCAGATACCGTCATAATAAGACAACTTTATGTATGTTCTTATGGGTGGGAATTTTAGGTTGCCACACCTACTTTTTGTATTATTGCAACCTGAATCACATATTGAATCCTTAGGCTGGCCAAAAGTATCCTTGCCTTATGTTTAATTTAATTTAATTATTTAATGATTTTACGATTATTTCAGGCGGATTTGAATTTTCAATCAACAAGTTTTTTTTATTGCATTGATCTTTTTCACTTTTGTTTACATATTTAACATCTTCCCTCCATGTTTAATTCTTGCTATCCTCCGTCGTTCGTCAAAGCTTAGTTGGCATTCATTACCACCGCCGCACTGTGGTTCAAATATCAAATTCAGTGACTAAAAGACCACATTTTTCTGACTTCCCATTTTTTTTCTCTATCGTATGTAATAGTCTAATGGAAATCAAAAAATTGCTGGAACATATTCATCAAAAAACTTAGGAAGAATAGTTCGTTTATCAAAATATATGTTTTTTATTTACTTTTGTTCCAGTTTATAAATGCATATCTTCAAAACTTTTAACAATATACATACATATATCACTTTGATGTTCATTATTTTGTGCAGTCAAATTAGCTATAGCTATGTTTCGGGAATAGTTTTTGTATGCATGTCTAGTATACCTATTCTATCTGTCTATTGTTATAGAAAGTTTATGAAATACCCTTATTTTACTTAATTTCCAACTTTGCAATAAAGATCTATTGTAAGACTGAACATTTTCTCTTCATTTCCTTACTAAAACCATGTACTATATTTTCTTCCATGCAGTATAACAAATGTTGGAGTTGCATATTTTGTTATGGGCATTAAACTTATGCGATTTTCATAAGTAGGGCACCATTGGAAGAATTTTGTTTGGCAGATGTGCAATTTTTTTTAAGAATGCGTGTTTCGCAATTTATAACAGATTTACGATTATATGAAAAAGAATATGTTCTTTTTGTTGACAACAGACTTCAGAAACAGTAACACTAGCTCTTTTGCTACGTTACTGGCAACATCAGTTTCATTTCTCGCTAGCATTCGGTACGAGTGGAAATCGCCTGAAAGAGAATTAGATGATGGTGCAATACAGCTGTAAGAACATGAACATATGAATTGCGAATACTTACAGAAAATAATAATACCAAATGCATAAAACTTAAATTATCATTATTAATTGAATCATAAGCTTAACCCTTTCGACCCGGTTGGGACAATACATCCCAAAATTTTTTGAATAAACCTCCTGGTAAAATTTGTTAAAAACTTCGCCTACAAATTTTTTTTTTCCGTTTTTTATGATCTTTCATATAAAAAAATACCGTTTTTTTCACATTTGATAGTGGAAATTTTTTGTGAAAGTTAATTAAATGTGCACGTGTTATGAAATCTGGTAGAAAATTATTAAAAAAAACACAAATTACAGGGTAAATATAACATTTTATATTCTTTTCCAAGTGCTAGTTATTGGATGCATTTATGCATTATAAAATAAAAGTAAATATTTAATTTTTTCTTATAAAACTTTACTGTTTTTTTTTCATGGGATTATATATCCCAGCAGAATTGGGACTTGGGATTATATATCCCAGCAGAGCCTGAGCTGGGGATTATATATCCCAGCAGAATTTTTAGTACATTTAAGTTCAATATACTCATATCTTAATTGTTGTACATAATAGCCAAAAATTACCAGCAAAAGATCAAAGCTGACTGACGACGACATAGAAAATGTGCCATATGATACGTCAGATGAATCGGAGTCAATTGAAGACAGTGAGTCCATCTGTGCTTAGCGATGTAAATCGAAGCTCCACTGAGTTGGAAATTTTTTTGAAATTATTTCCCCGAAGCCTTCTTATATGGACTAGCCCGTGCACAAATCAAAGACTTGTCATACTCGAAAAAATTCAAGGTACGTTCAAAAAAGCTACTCGATCCATTCAAAGTACAGATCATCACGAGATTTTGGCAATGATGGGAATAATGTTTGTAACGCCTGATAATAGACTACCAAAAATGCCTATGTACTGGTCCAAAAAAGTTCGTTGGCACCAATTTCATAAGAGATAGTCTCGTGATCGATTCCTCTTGCTTCATTCAAAGTTTTATTTAATCAAGAGATTGTGTTAATTAAGCGCAAACAGAAAAGTTGCGAGAAAATTGACTTGAATTTTCCAAAACCTATTATAGAATACAACGTACATATGGGTGGGGTCGAGTTCTCTAATAAAATGTCGCAATTGTACGATATAAACAGGAAGTCCACAATGTGGTGAAAAAGGTTTTTTATAAGCGCTTACAGACAACATGTGTCAACGCCTGGATATTGTACAAGGAAACGCATCACTTACCCAAACTTTCATGTATTGATTTTGTCACCGCGTTGGCGGAGGATATGGTAAAGTTTGAACTGGACAAAAATAAAGTGACCAAGAAGAAAAAGTCTGAACGACACTTGAAGAATCGTGATGTTAATTACGATGTTATTGGCGATCACATACTCATTGAAGGTAAAACGAGACAAAGGTGTGTAAAATGTACCAAGGATAAAAAAGACAATCGTACAAATTTCACATGCAAAGCATGCGAAGTTCCATTATGTTTCGGATGTTTCACGCCATACCATAAGCACTAAGACACAATTCTTTTCATTTAGCTCACTTAAATTACATGAGTTAATAAAATAAATTCAATTTTTAGTAACCACTCTTTTTTCTTATAACCACTCCAGGGATATTATATCCCAAAAATTAAAATCAAAAAGACCTATTGGGACTATATGTCCCAAGGCCTACAGCGCCTCTGGCGACGTAAATTTGAATTTAGGCACGGTCAAAAATTTTATAAAAATTTAGTTTCTAAGGCTAACCTATAACAAATATTGTACACCCTATAGTTTTTTTTCGGTTCGAAAGGGTTAAGGTTTAAAAATATTTAAGTTTAGTTTGTTTTAAGAAAAAAATTTAATTATGTACATATAAGTAAGCAAACAAAAAAATGTACGAAAATACTACTTTATTTCGAAACCAAAAAATATTAAACTGTATTGTAAAAATTAGTATCACAAGCCAATGTTAAACTTAAGAAAATGTGTTTCTATACATACACATACAGTTATACAGAAAAAAAATATGCATGTTTCCAGATCAAAATATCAGCTTTTACCTTGAGTACCTCAGAATCTGGTAATCCTGTTTTAAAGAATGATACCATAAAGCTGAAACCATATACAGCAAAATAAGAAAAGCTTTACTGGACCAAAAGATAAAATTTAGGCCAATGAAACGAGATTCAGAACCATTGTGCGCTGCTGCAGACCATAGCTACGCCTTCGGTTACAAATAGAAATAAATAACAACATGCTGTTAGCAGAGCTGTAAACAGTGCATTTTGTAATTAAAAAAGCAATTCATACCAATCAAATTTAAACTACATCGTACTCCCTGATGGAACGCAGAGGAAATAATTTGAATTGGTAGATTTTTGCAAAATTACTTTATTATGATTTTTCATCATACATATTCTCAGCATAATTTTTAAATTTTAGACTAGCAGATGCCCGCGACTTTGTACGCGTAGCCTGTTTTTCGGCGAAGGCAAACAATTTACTTTTTTTAAATAGAACTACAGTCAATTTTGGATTCTTCTTCACAGATCTAGATCTCTTCCATAAATATTCCATTGCATTGCCATGTGAAAAACAAAAACAAAGCACACACACAAACTAACACATTCAATTAGCCTAGTACACATTATAACACATGTTGTCCAACATCAATGTTCGATAATGTGAAAACTCTAGGAACGACCGCTTGACACATATGTTGGATGGATTTCAAAAATTGTTGATTTTCCTGCTGGCTTGTCCAACCATACAACCTGTGTGAACTGACTGTCAAGCCTAGTGAACATTTTTAATTTTAAATAGGATTTCATGCAGTTTACTTCGATGTGGACGCTCATAAATTGTTCTGCAATTGATGTTTGATGGCATGCACGAAAATGTGAACGCAAAGCAATATTGACAGTCACATATGTTGTCAAGCCATTTAGGACAGCATGAGTGTTTTCTATGAACGTACTGTAATTTTGTTTTTCATTATTCACGAATTCCGCATTGCTGCGTTGACAAATTGAGAATGAGAGCGAAAGTGAGAGTAAAATTTGAATATTCTCTTCCATTGCATTGCCATATAAAAACAAAACGCACACACACTAACTTGCCATTAAACGATTTTTTATGCTTACATGCTTCTTTCTATGTGTGAAATTAATTTTTTTAGCAATTTTAAAACTTTAATATTTTGATATTTAACAGGAATATCGTGATAATTTTAATTCTTTGTTGGGACCAAGCGTCTAAGAAAGATGACCAAAAAAATTTGATCAAAATTGATTTAGTAGATTTTGCGTGAATCCCGTTCATCGAAAAAGGCTATCATTTTATTTATATAGATATCTAAGTATAAGTTGTCTCGAAAAGTTGCTATAACACATAAGCTTTAATTTTTCTTAGAATGTTTAATGACGAATACAATATTTTTATGTATGCAAGAATTGATTCAGAATTAGTGAATAACCTAGGTGAAACCAGCATGCTGTTAATTCACCAATAATTAAAGAACTCTTTTGTGAAAGTAATAATATAAAGGAAAATTTCTAAATAAAATGTAGGTTTGATTTTTAATATTTTTTTTCTCTATTTGATCTACAAACTTGAACAATAATATAGAAATTTTCTTTTCGAATGGATAATCAATTAAGAAGAAGAGAACAAAAAGCTTAATGCAATTATGCCTTCAAATAATTTTTTTGTTGCATTCGGTGAAAAAAAAAAATGATATCTCGCGAACATGTTTGTATGTATATAAGATAGCATATTCTCCAAGAAATTTATAAATTACTGCTAGAGTTTGTGGATTAATTTGAGAAAAAGGAATGAAAAATCAAAACTACATTTTATTCATGAGCTTCGCTTTGTATTTCTTATTTGCAAAATAGTTTTTCAATTCTTGCATAAATACCAGTTTTTTGGTTATACCATGGGTACCCTCAAGTGGAGAATTCCAAGTGGTGGCAAAAATAGGATGTATGTACATTAGACATTGTCAAAAAAACGTAATTTTGTAGAATTCTTCGGTAAAACTCAAAATTCGAAAACTTATTCATATTCCAAGTAGAGTTCATCATGCTGATCAAGACAAAAACAAAATGTGAAAAAGGCGTTTCCTCGCCAAGCATTCGTATACTTTCTTGATTAGCATGATAAACTCTACAACCCCCAAGTCCCCTAAACTAAACTATTGCCAAATATTGAATATGAATGAAGTTATTGCAATGCCAGAAACTAGTACATTGTTGGAAGTCCTTAAAAATTAAAAAGTTTAGTTTTAGTTTACATTTTTGTTTTATGAACTTTAAAAGTATTCTTGACTACAAAGCCTACAAAAAAAAGAAAAAAAAATTGTATTTTAAATGTCTTATTCACAATTTTTCATGGAAAAAATCAAAAAAAAAAAAACGCTTTGGCCTTAAAATTAGTGAAAAATAAAACACATTTTATTTGTCTTGTGGGACTTTTAGTCAAAAACGCCTTTAAAGCCCACTACAAGTTTATGCCAAACAATTTATTATATGTTGAATTGAAAACAAAAATTAATATTAAAACATTATAGTTTGACTTTTCCAATTGATTTTAATATTAAGATATCAGGGGTAAATAAAGGTCGGCCAAATATATTAACACTTATTTCTTATGAATATTGTCCCCTAATACCATTAAAATTCCGTACATGTTTGCATATTCCTTAGAAACCTATAAACGTATTTTTATTAAAATGATCGGTAAAAGCGCTTACCTTAAAATGGCCATAAAACGAGTAAATGATCACCTACGATTTTGCGGTTACTTTTTTTTTTGATTTTCTGGACATTAAGTAATAATTGTGCATTTTTTTCAATCTTGATCTGGCTTAAAGCGACCCTTGTATAAAAGTGTTTCAGTTGAAGAAAGTAATTTGGAGGAAGCAGTCTTATCACTTAAATGGGTTTTTGTGAATGATCTTGCTTTAGTAAAATGTGTATTATTTATATCTTATATATTTTACATCTCTGTTCGCTTATGTGCGCTCGAAAATTATTATCTGCTTGATGAGGCGCAAACATGACGAATGTTTACTATAATTCTTTTTTTTTTTTTTTCTTTTTGGTTTGTTAATTTATTTATCTCATCTCATGGTATTGTAAGAGAAGAATAAAAACGTCTTTCATCACCATGAGCATTAGCTATTCAACAGTCAACATTGTGCAGAGTTAACACTTGTAGTAGTTGTTGCTGTAGATGTTGCTATTGCAGTTTGTTGCAACGATATGTGACTTCAAAGTTTGATCTTTGTTGAGCTTCTTGTGTATGCTCGCAACTAACGTACGATCGATTTACGGTGTCATTGATCCCTGTGTTGCAGTAGCATACATTTGCCTTATTTGTTGCTACCGTTGCTGTTGTCTTTACTTCCTTGAAACAATCTTTGTCTTTGCGGTTGCATCCTTTGGTACTCTCGTTTATAAGGATGTGACCAGAGTAAACGCAAAAAATGTACTCAATAAAAATTATGCTCTTTTGAGTTCGGTAAAATAAAATTGTTTTTGCGAGAATGAAAACACATCGATATCATGCTCGAAAAAATTCCGTATTACAAGATTTGACCCACTTAACAACAATGGTCTCAATATATTTTTCTACTTGTGGCTTACTTTCCGAGTTATTAAGCGTAATTTTTTTCGCCGGAATCTCACGACCGGGCCCACTACGATTCTGGTGACTGACGCTTAATCCGATTATCAGCTATACCTCAACTATTAATTGCAAAAAAATTAAGCGGGAAGAAATGACTATGAAAAATGCAACGCTACCTCCCGGACTAATACAACAACTCATTTAAAAAAACTTCTACTTCATATTGAAAGGCAAGTGATGTTCATTCTCCTCCACGGTTACCACTTTGGTCCAATTGGACCAAAACTGGTCCTTTTTTTTAGGTTTGGTCCGCTGGGCCTTCTTTTTCTGATTTGGTCCTTTTTGAGAAATATCAAAAATTAACATTTGTATATACATACGCATATATGTATATACATATGAGTCATTCCAGATGAAAACGTCTAAAAACCGGAATTTAATTTTCGGATGCGTCAGTTCCCGCCTAGCCGAATTGAAGCATATGAAAAACGTCATTTTCAGGCTTCAATATTTTTAGCTGTAAAAATTTTTCTGTTTAAGATATAGACAAACTTGAGATGGCATCTTAAAGATAAGAGATGGTAGTATTTGTGCAAAGAATGTAAATTCACACAATTTGTATACGCGAAAATAACACGGTGCTGTAAAAACATGTATTTTATTGATTTTTCGTGATTTTTAACTGGCTCCAATGTCGCGACTGTTGGATACAAACCATTAATATTTCTTACAGATTAAGAACACATATCGGGGAAGAAATAAAATCTACAATTATTTCTTTCCGCCTACTTTTTATAAGTAAAATCTGTGCTTGAAATTTCGAACTTTTGAAAAATTTAATTTTTTATGCCATTATATCAGCATGTGAACAACGAGATAAAAATATGAAACTTTCAGGATATTTAGTTTTAACTTTGAACTTCAAAAGCCTGAAATCTCGTTAACCGATTTTTATCCTTTCCACGTGTTCAGGTGGCTTAAAAGAAACAACAAAAAAGTTAGAGTGAGTTTTTTGTTTGAATTTCTAACCCAAACATCAATTGTACAAATGAGAGGAAAAAAACAACAATTGAGGAGTGGGCGAACAGGACGGCACATGTCCAGTTGCAAAAATGTTAACAAATCGCGAAAAAAAAGCTTGTCTCTGAGCTAACTATTCACTTTGCTATCAAAAAATACCTTTTGGAAGTGTACCTTTGTGTGCCTTTGATAATCAATTTTGCTCATTTAATAACATGTGATGTCGATATAATTATAACACAACTTAAATTATTAAAAAGAAAAAGCAAAACAACGAAAAACAGATTTTTTTTTGCGTTTTAGTAAATTTTCTGTTTTTCGTTGTTTTGCTTTTTCGTTTTTCATATGAATTGTACTACGAAACAAAGTGGATGCGCCGTTCGCAGGTTTGATTTAGGAAGCTGAAATTTTTTGTGGAATTTTGTTCAAAACCGATTCTATAATATAGCCACATAGGACCGCAAATTTAAAAAAAAAAATAAAAATACCTCATTCGGGTGGTGGTGTGATTTTTAGTCACACGAAAAATGTGGGCGTGGTTTTAGAGCAGTGGGTGGCGTCTCCATTCAACTAAAAGTCCCAAAACGGTATGGGTGAATTCGGGATTGACAGAAATGCGACAGGGCTGCGTTAGCACTGCAAGCTTTTTACTTAATCTGCAACCCTGCAGTCGCTGCTCAGCTGTCAGTGTGCTTCATTACTGAGCAAATTATTTACATTTGTTTTCTCGAACATGATTCCGCCAATAAATTAAATAAAAGTTAAAATTAAAGATGGAAATAATATTTTTGTACAGAGCTTCTTGTTCAGTACTTTTAGTGCAAAAAACAACAAAAAAATTACAAGCGCTGAACAAGAAGCTCTGTACAAAAATATTATTATTATGAAATTTTGTTCCAAAAACACAAATAAAAAAATTACCTTCGGTGAGCTCGCCGATATTTACATGTAGCACTTGCAACTTCGTTCGGATCGCCAAAAAAGCGGACAACGAAGCGCTCGTCAAGAAATGTGTGATATCAAAGAGATTACAAGGTCAATTGCATTAAAATGTAGAAGTTTTTGTTTTGTTTACTGCTGTGATTCTTAACAGATCAACGCAAGAAACATTACATAGTAGGCTTGTAGAACTACTATACTTCGGCTAACAAAGCTTACTGATGATATGACGTAGCGGTCATTGAAACTAGTATAAGCAGCTCGTTGCCCATTTTAATGCATTTTGCGCTTGTATTTTTTTTGTTGTTTTTTGCACTAAAAGTACTGAACAAGAAGCTCTGTACAAAAATATTATTATTATGAAATTTTGTTCCAAAAACACAAATAAAAAGATGGAAATCTTATTAAACTTAATAACTGAGATCACAAGCAGTAGTGATTTGTTACGAAAATGTGGCATTTGTTTGTTAGAAATGTTGAAAAAGGGGAAAATCACAAAAGTGAAAAATCTCTACAAAGCAATTGAAATATATGCGGATGATACATTATTAGTTATTAATTAATAGTTAAAAAATAAATAAGTTGTCTTTAATTTGAGTTTCATTTACTTTTCTTCATCCATCTTTGTCAGCAGTTATAAATTTTTTGCTGCGTTGTTTGCTGTTTTTCTATCAAGAAATTTCGCAGCAGCTGCCAACTCGAACGCTTGACGTTTGTGGTGTTGGCAGAAATTTAAACCAGAACGTGCTGCTTTCTTATAATGCGCAGTACTGTCAATCTCGAATTCACCCTATATCTTAGCACCTAAGGCAGACTTTTTCTACGTTTTAGTAAGTCGGTTTTTTCGTTAAATTTCAACGAAATTGGACATAAGCTCTGTCCGCGCCGTTTACAGGTTTGAGCTAGGAAGCTCAAATGTTGGGACAATTATTTTTATTTCTCAAACTATAATATAGGAAAAAATAAATAAAATCCCTCTTCTAAAGTTAGAAAAAAACACCCCAATGTATATGTAAGTTATTTTTTACAATGTGTTATGTGAACTTTCAGGTATTTTTAGTTATTTTTTCTTTAATGGAATATGTTAACTTGTTTATGTTAAATAAGACAAAATATGTTAAAAAAAATATGGTCCTTTTTATTCCATTTTGGTCCTTTTTCTATAAAATTTTGGTCCCAAAAAAAGTTTTGGTGTGGCAACCGTGTTCTCCTCTGATATTTATGACGTCAAGTATTTAAGTACAGGCGGGAATCATCTTGTATATTGGTATACAGTTTTTACTTGTCCTGCTGACAAGTCTTGGCAGTTTAACGACAGTTTGCTAGATTGACAGAACGGTTAGTCGCGCTAATAAATATTAAGTTTGATTCTTCTTATATTGTGGTAAAAATGAAAAGTGTGAAATCACGAGATTGAAAAGAGTAATATTTAGCTAAAATTTATCTGAGCAAGTCGAATCATCACTTTTAAATATGTCAAAAAAATTAAAAATTAAACAGCTGTTTAGCGTGTAAGCTTTCTATTTACTTACATAGGTAAGTAACAAGCCTCTCTAGTTAGATCAGTCCTTAGCTAACCATTTACCCATGCACACTCCAAGGCGGTTAAAGTGGTTGAAGTGCAACCTAAGACGAGGGTTCGATTCAAAGGCTGCGGCTGATGTTACATTTTTTTAACATCACCCCACAGCCTGTTGACACAGACGGGACCGAATGTCTTTTGTCTCGAAACGACCAAGAATATGTTCATCCACTCTAGAGAAAGTCTGTGCTTCAGAGCCATAAAACAGCAATTAGTAAGAATTATGCTTCTTTTAATTTCTACTGAGGAGTTCTGAAAAAAAAAGAAAATTAAATAATTCCCAAGTAACTATGTCTGGATTGAGTAAGTACTTATGTACATAAAGGAAATGGAAATTTCGAAACAAGCTCATCTCCGAAAATTATAATTTAGCAGAAGGCACAACAAACTAAATTTTTGTTATTCATTTGAAGAAGTTTCTGAAAACAGAAAAAGAAAAAGTGAAAAGGCCTATTGAAAAAAGAAACTCAAAATAAATCTATTTCGAAATTTTTAATTCATAAATTATGGCACAAATTTCTTATATCTCGTTCGATTAAAAGAATAAGCAATCGCGACACATGCGATAAGTTTTTGCAAGGAAGGTGTGACAATTTTCCATTAAAGTTGAATCAAGTAATCTCGCCGCCTCCTGAGCATATAAACTCATTCCTTAAAACTGGAACGAGATATGGCCGTTTAACGTTCTAACGAATGGCTGGGCCAAGCTTTCTTTAAAAGCAAAATATACATAGGCACTGGTCTAATGAGACCGAACTCTTGTGATCTGAGCTATTCACAAGAATTAAACGAATGGTATGTACAAATTTTAAACAGTCATAAATAAGGGAAACAAAATCTGATAAATAAAGACAAATAAACTTCAATGACAATGACATGTACTATACGAAAATTTCTCATATATGTAATTTCTTATGCGTTGTTTACACACAGCGTCGGCTTGTAACACCGACACACAAGTTCGCTGTTATTCAGGCACTTGCACGCACCTACGCCGACTCTCAAATGTTGTTGTTGTCAAAACAACCAAAAAAAAATTGTTTGCTACGACGTACATAGTCTAAAATTAAGAAGAAAAATTAGTAATAATAGATGTTTTCTTTTATTTTTCTTTTTTATTCATATTTTAAAATTTATTTATGTTAAGTTTTAAAATTAATTTTAGCTTAATGCTATTTTGGACATTTATTTTACTTAAATATTAATCTAAGCATTTTTGACATTTAAACGTCAAAATCTCAAATCTCCATTCACACGACAGTGAACTTGTCAATCGACGAACACGCCGACGTGGATATACCGAATTATTACTCCGACGTATCTCGCATTCACACGCTAAAAAGCTACTCCAAAGTCATACGCTGACGCTCAAATTTGGTGTGTGAGAATAGCGTAATTATATGCTTTCGAGAACCAAACTTACTTTGAATGTTGAGTTACTCCAGTTTTTTCTTATGACTTAATTAAGTACTACCTGGATAATTACAAAGAAGTATCAGAAAATTCTGAAATGAATTTTTTTGGTAACCGTAAATAAGTTAATACTCATTGGACTCTCATTGAACTTTAAACTTTATTTGTATTCATATATGTATGTATATGACTTCTTACAGTGTGCCTCATTAAAGTTTAAATCGCTCATTTCAGACTCCAAAAAGAACTCATTTATGGACAAACCGCTCCAAATATTTTCCCCAGAATTATTCAGAAAGATTACATTAATCTTTCAATAAATCTTGAGAAATGTATAAAAGTGCAATTTCCCGCACTTTAATAATGACAGGACAATGAGATCCTTAATAATACCATTTAAGAAGTTTATACCGATGGCTCTGAAATTGATGTCGATACTGGTTGTGAGATATACTGTAACGAAATAAATATCAATAGAATGTATGTAATGAATTTCAAGTAGAAATATTTCCGACTACTGAGGCGGTAAAGTTGATGACAATGAGGGAGATACTACTACCGATATAGTCATTTACATATAAAGTCAAGTTGTCATTAGGTTTTGCAAAGTAAAAATGTTAGATCTGAGGTAGTCAGCCGTTGTATAGATCTTCAGGTTCTTAACGAACATCGCAATTAAGAACTGCATAAAAATATATCAGGCAATGAAAAGGTCATGAGTTAGCACGGGAGGGTTACCAATACCCCCGGAGTATGTTGATTCCAGGATAAAACCAGCCGTGTGACATATCTCAAGAAAATTTCAGACGAAATAATATTGAAGATGATGAGTGGATGGGATTGATGGATTCATTACAAAACGACAAACTATTTATAACGCTCTAAGGATAAGCTTCAGTAAAGTTTTGCTAAGTGCAACAAGAAATAAAATTGCTTACAGCGGTAGTTACAGGACATAATAGTACCCCGCACTTTCAAAAAAAATGATTTAAAATATTTGGCTCTTTTAAATATGAACCAGATCTTATGAGAACGCACACGGTTAGAATCCTAAAATATATAAAATCATCAAAATGGGACCAACTAGTCAAATGGGGTCAACAAGTTACAAGAACTAATTTATTTTTGAATATATAAGAGACAATTTGAATTAAATTATCCACAAAAAAATATTATAAATTCCCACTAAAGAGAGATCACAATGATCTGAGTGAAAATCGGCTTACTAAACGTTGATACCCTCAAAAGTTAACCTAACCTACCCATAAGTCTTTTAGCAGTTATTTGTTCGGGTCATTGTATTGCACAACAGGTCTTAACTAAGTTTGCAAGGCTGAGATAAACAAAAACTCGAATGGATAATTACTAAGGATGTTATGGATGGGGAAAAAATGTAGGTTAGGTTAGGTTAGGTTAGGTTAGGTAGGAGTGGCAGTCAGTTACAAAAACCGACTCACTTAGACCAAGTTTGGTCCATTGTGATACCACAGGGTACTAGACTATACCCTCTCATTGAACCATCCAGATTTCGTTATGAAACTAAATAACTGACCTATGCTAACATGTCTAAGGTCCTCCAGGTCATCAAACAAAAACGAGCCAAGTGTTTTGTGGCGTTTTCTAGCAAGTGCAGGGCAGGAGCAAAGAAAATGTTTAATGTTTTCCTCCTCCTCCACATCCCCACAACTTCTACAGTAGTCAAAAGACCCAATACCTAATCTCTCCGCATGTCTGCCGATAAGCCAGTGGCCAGTTATTACTGCAACAACTGACGAGACACTGTGTCTAGTGCGGGATATCAGTTCTAGAGATCGCTTAGCGTTCCATTCCGGCCAGATTTGCCTTGTTATATTGCAAGTTAACCCTTGGGTCCATCTTATGTTAGCCTTTTTTATCATGTCTTCTTTAAGCAGTAACTTGCAGGTAGCAAGTGGCATGCCAACACCTTCCTTGTCTTGAGGAATTTGTGCAGTAGTCCCCTGCCTAGCAAGTTCATCAGCTTTGCAATTGCCATCAATGTTCCTATGCCCAGACACCCAGATGAGGTGAATGTTAAAATGCATGGGGAAAAAATGTAATATCATAAAAAATATGCAATCAAAAAAAAAAAGCCCTGGGAATTTCTTTGCTATTGGCATATGGTATATCGACTCTAAGCTACATTCCAAATAATTCCCAATTCAGGTTTTTGCTGCTGCTGTGATTAACTTCGTTCGTAGACTTAGATTTCTTGTAATATATTTTTCTTAGAACTGTTTGCGTTGTTGCAACTCTTCTTCTTGCAGTCAAAACTTCATCAGCAACGTTGGCAGCATCTTTTGTTACATGTACGAGTGGTATTCGTCGAGTGTATATATAGAGGGCAAAGTTGGCGCATAAGAAATTATTTATACACATGATAAATTAATTTGACCACGAGAAACCAAATCCGGAGTCCACTTTTTGATATTTATGATGGTCTAGGCTTCGGTCTCTAGGGGTTGAATATGATAGTCATCACAAAAAGAACACCACTTAAGCTATTATGTTAGAATTTGGTAAACATGTTTTTCTATACCGATAATGATTGAGATTGTGCTACCTCCCTTATGAACAACATGTACATATGTATATTAGAGCGGTTCGATGACACGATGTGTCAGCGGATTACAATAGCCTTATATGTCTGGACCAGCCCCATTACTAGGATTAAGGTTAATATTGAAAACTGGATTAGCGCCCTCTGTTTTAAGTAAACAGCCCATTTTCCAAAATATTGATTTAAAAAATTGTGCAAGTGACAGACGCTATAAAATTTTTCAACAAAGTGGGTATGGTTTTCGGGAAACAATCGATTGGGGAATTCAAATCCGTGATTGGTTTTTCTTCTTCTTCTTCCTTTCTTACAAAAAAATTGACAATTGACCGGACAAAAGTAAAAAAGTACCGATTTTCCACTTTCTAGCTCCAACACCTCAAATATTATGTTACCGCCGATCCCATGGTACATCATTTTTAATGAACTGATATTCCTTTAAATGAATGCCGAAACCGCATATCATTATTTTATTTTAAAACAAAGATATCTGCATTTTTCTAAATTAACAGACCTGATTTTTTTTCGAATCGGAGTCGACAAATTTGCATATTAAGGTGATTAAAATTTTTTTTTTATTTAAAATCGGGGAATTCGAATTCGTGATTAGTTTTTCTTCTTCTTCGTTTTTTCTTACAAAAAATTGAAAAATTGACCGGAAAAAAATTAAAAAATTCCGATATTGTACTTTAAAGTTGCAAAACCAGCCCATATTATTTTGCTGCCGATCCCGTGTTACATCATTTTTAATGTACTGTTATTTGCTTAAGAGAATGTCGTAAACTGCATATCATTTCCTTATTGCAAACCCGAGATATTTTCGGGAGCTTCAAGATGGGCATACGTAACAACTTGAAACGATCCTCATTAGGCGAAAAGTTTAAAGGGTCAACCCAATTTTAGCCAATGAGAGAAAAACTAATAAAATTTTTTTTAATTCTCTCTTTCTATTTATATGAGTATTAAAATATGGAGCCCATACTTGACTTGCATACTCTAAATGAAGACGACCAGTTTTACTATATAAAGTAACCGTTACTAAATGGTTTAAACCTACCGCTTAGTAAAGTGAAGCAGAGTTGAAGACTTTTTACAAATTCGATAATATACTCATTGTATGTCAATTTAGTATCAAAATGTATACTAAAATCTTTGGCTAAGTGAACAGGTCGAATATTCATATCTTTAAATTTGTAATTAAGCTATATATATAAATATTCTTCTTCTTGAATTATTTTAATCATTTAGCATTAAAGTGTCATTGCGCCTTCACAATGAATTTGAATATTTTGTATGTATGTTTTTTCTGTTGTGAGTGAAATATTGCTAATTTTAGCATTATTTACCTCCACTTTTGATGTAATTTTTTTCGCTGAAGTGCGATTGAAATAAAACATTCTACATTCAAATTCTATATAACATCAGTTTTCAAATGCTCCACTAACAAAATTATGCCAAAATAAATCGATAATGAGAGTACTAACGCTCCAAAAATATTTTCAGATTTGTCTGCATAAACCGTTTCTGAAAAGAAATTTTTTTTTTAAATAAAATCTATTTACATTATTTACATTTCAGTTCCTACTTACATGTCTATAAAAGTTAGTATCCTAAGTTTTATAACGTTTTGCTTTGGAGCATGTTGGGAGTTCATACATATGTAAATATACGTAATCAAAAATCGTTATTCTAGAACCATAAAACTAAGAAGGAAGTTGCCGTCTTTCAACTTATTGTAAGTATGCTAGTTTACTGAAAAGAACGGAAAATTCTACAGTAGTTAGGTTTTTTTTTATATTGATGGTGCTGTATGTTCTTGTCACTTTTCTTAGTAGAACTAACAACCTTACGTTTATGTGGAATTATCTCTATGTTATCATCTTCAAAGCTTTATTTTTTATGACTTTTTTTCGAACGGACAACTTCTTGCATTACCGTTTGCAGCAGAGCTTGAAAAGGATAAGTAGAAAACGCTGCGGCAAGAAACAACTAAACAAAGGAAAATTCTTCGCTTTTATGCGGTAAATGTTTGAGAAATGAGCCGCGAAGAGACCAATTTGATTAACTCAAAAACGTGAGAATAAAAGAACCATTGAGTTGCATGAGGTTCAAATAACACAACATACAGATACTTTCAGATGATAAAATCTCGGGTGCGACCCCAACGAAATTCATCCCCAATGAAATAATGTCCAAAAATATGAAGCAATGAAATAATCCCCAAACAAATAAATGAAATAACAGCCAATGTTTGGGCCATATTTAATTATGAAATTACCCCCAACAATAATGAAAATAACAATGTAAAACTGAGCTGCACTCTAACTTTTATGTAGAATTACTGTAGCTAGCGAGTCGGTGTTGGGGGATGAGCCGCGACCGAATATCGTTTATTCATCCTGTCTTTTATGTAGAATAACTGTGGCTAGTGAAGCCGGCGTTGGAAATACTATAGCCTGGCCTGCCCTGAAGGCTGCCGCGAAATTGATGTTGGAATATTGGAGGAATAAACTCTGAACCGCGGCCGAAGACCACCCACTTACCATAAGAATAACTGCCGCCAGCGAAGCCGGTGTTAGATATAATATACACTCAGAAAAAAATGTCTAACCTGCGTCAGGTAACACATTAACCTGATAAATTGTTCTATAGAATTATGTTTAATTCAAAAAAAAAAAAATTTTTTTTCTTGCATCCAGTGGGGTTCGAACCTAGGCATTCTGTGTTGTTACATGCTCAGTACTTATATGTTTTTAGTTTCATGCAATATATTAATAAGAGTAGTTCAGTTGGTTAAGATGTGCGTATTTCTGAACAGTGACATAATGTAGGAGACCTAGGTTCAAATCCCGTCGGTGGCAAATAAAAATTTTAAAGTTCTTAAAATACAACATAAGAGTAAATTAAGGGAATAAATAAAAAAACAAAAAAAAATTGGTTTTTTGAGAAAATTTTGTAGTTAACCTGATTCCCAGGTTAGTTAGACTTAACAACATGGGCCACCAGGTTAGAAAATTTTAACCTGAGATTTGGTAAAAATTTGGTTACATTTACCAGATTTATTTTCTGAGTGTAGGTATTGGATATATTGGAGGATATAAACCCCGAGCCATGGCCGAAGTTCGCTCACTGACACTCTTACTCACCACTAACTTTTATGTGGATAAGTCAGTTTTGATGTAAGCACTACAAATTTAAAAGTAATTGCACCGTTAAGAAATCAGCTACACTAGCAAATAAATTTGTCAAAAATATCATTTATAGGCAAACAAAAAGAGCCACATAAAATCAGAACGGGTCTAAACAAAACTTGGTGAATAGATTGTATACGTCCTGCATGAGAACATTGGCTGATATTTATTCATAGTTCTTTAAGGTCCAAACTGCTTCAAATTACTTGCGAAAATATTAAAAAATCAATTAAACAGCTAAATTGTGCTGTTTTCTGCAGTGAAAAACTCTCACAGCAAGGCAGTCGCAGCTTATCGCACGTTAAAATTTTTTCTACTAATTGGAAGTTGTTTCGAAAAATAAAAACATAGAAAAACCAAATCAAAGCAGTGCTGTACAAAAATAAAAACTATTGCAAATATTGTTATTGAAATGCGATGCAGCCACGGGGGCTGTGTCGCGGGTCACAGTTAGTATTAAATAAAAAGTACACAAACCAACAAAATATTGTGGGTATTATCGCTATGTCGCAAAAAATTAGACAAGTGGAGTTAAACAGTTTGGCCAGTTAAACAGCTTATAAGTAAGTACAGATGAACATGCACACAAGTTAGAAGTGTCTGTTGGCCACGAGCTTAAAAGGTCTTAAAATGCACAATGTTTGGGACAGGCACTAAGATAAACTGGTTTTAATTTTCTATCAAACAAAACTCGCGCATTTTTTAGTATCAAATTCAAACGACCATTGGCAGACGTGAATACTGGGCAGTAAGTAAAGAGAAGAGGAAAAAAGAGTAGAGACAAAAACCGACAAAACAATGACTTCGCTACAAATTATGTATAATGAAAGACTTGGAACGTTTGTGATTTTTGGTCACTGTTTTGCTTGCAACAAGTATCAGCATTTTGCCGTTGAGATTTATGAAAGAGCGATAATCGAAAGATTTGTATCTTACAAATGTTGTTGAAAGTATTTTCAACAATTTTAAGAAACTTTTTATACATATTTGCCAGTTCGAAGCGATATGACGATTCATATAGAAATAACTGAGGCACCACTGCAGGTAGCTAATATTTGTTGCAAAGGGCTTTATTTGCGACTAGGCGTTTTTTTTATGCTATAAAAACTTACTTGTGCCCCTATTAAAAATAACACCTCCGGCTTTTGACGTCACCGGTTCCAAATATTTGTTGCGATCTGCGTAAAGGGTAAAACTTTCAGGAGAGCGAATACGTCATCCAATATAAAAATTTACGATTTTACTGAATTACGACACTGGTTATCCTGCCACACGGTATCAGCATGCGCGGATCTAGAATTTTTTTCTGGGGGGGGTCACAGGATAGAAAAAAATCAAAAATAACAAGAATAACCAAATAAACAAAGCAAGCCGAATTTCTTCAATGAATAAAAACTAAGCCAGAATTCACTGCTAGTCGTGAATTCAAAAGGTGCGGACGTGTTTATGCTGAGTCGAATATTTTATTATATAAAAAACTTAACATCAATGCAATAACTTAGCTAATTTTACTAAATATTCATCCGCTCAGCTTAACAATCAGTTAGGTAAAACTTCACAATTTCGGATTTATTTCCAAAATATGTCTGGGATCAGAACTAAATCCAATTCCATTTATTATTATACCGCGGCTGGAGATTTTGATGTCATCGTATTTGTTGAGACCTGGCTAAATGATGAATTTTTCGATGGAGAATTCTTTGATACAAATATATATCAAGTATACAGAAAGGAACGTGACGCTATAAAAACAGGTTGTAGTCGAGGAGGTGGTGTTCTAATTGCCGTCAAACGTTTTTTCTGTACAACAGCTTGCATCCTTCAGAATGCGGACAGTTTGTACGAACAATTAAGTGTCTCCATTTCTGTCTCATCAGGCTCTTTATATATTTGTGCCTCGTATATCCCGCCAAATAGTTCTGATGAAATTTACGATGCACATGTAAGTAAGTAACATTTTATCGTTACATTCATCGTTGGACCATAAAAGTCAGCTTTGCATATTGGGGGATTTTAATTTAAACAAAGTAATGTGGACTCACCTCGCCGATGACTTGACGCCAACAAATATCAATCATCCTCATGAAATCAATCTTATTGATAGCTTCTTAAGTATTGAATTAGTTCAAATTAATAAAATAAGTACTTAATAATCTTGGCAAAATTTTGGATTTAATTTTTATTTCGTATAATATTAAATACAATTTATCTGAATGTTTTTGCCCAATTTCACCATCTAATATGCACCATGTTCCAATTGTTCTCGATATAGAATTTTATGAATTTATTGAGCCTCAGCCTGCTAAACATGTATTTAACTTTAAATTATGTGATTTTGAATTTTTAAATAAGTAATAATATAAATGATATAAATTGGAAAAATTTATTTAATGGTAAAAATGCCGCAACTTGTTTTGATTTGTTTAAATTTAATGTGTCACAAATCTGTCATGACCATATTCCAATTTGCCCTCATAAGGTATATAAGCTTCCATGGTATAATTCTGGCCTTAAAAAACTGAAAAATATGCGCAATAAATTTCTAAAACTTTTTAAATCCACTGGGAACTAAGAGTATAAGGAGAAATATGTGCATTACATGAGAGAATTCAACTTTTTGAATAAGTTTTGATACAAGCAGTTTATTTTGAAAACGGAAACCAATATCAAATTGAATCCGAAATCGTTTTGGAATTTCGTACAATCGAAAAAGTGTGGATCTTTCATCCCCACTTCTATGTTTTTCAATAATATTAGTTCGTGTACAATTGCAGACACAGTTAATTTATTTGCCGACTATTTTAAATCAAATTATACTGAAGATGCTCCATGGTATGAGCCCTCTATCCTGCAAAACATCAATTCTTTCGTGGATGTTGGTTCTATTACTTTGAGTGAAACAGACGTTTTTAACGCATTATAAAAGTTGAAGATTTCTGCTAAACTGGATGTCGATGGATTATCCTCTATAGTATTATTAAAATGTGCTCAGGCTTTGTGTAAGCCACTGTGTCTGATTTTCAATAAATCTTTAAGTTCCGGAACTTTTATTGAGCCCTGGAAGGTAGCATGTATTACCCCTATTTTCAAAAATGGGCTTAAAAATAATGTCGCGAACTATCGTCCCATTTCTAAATTAACAATTGTCTCTAAATTATTTGAAAGCATTATAAAAGATAAGCTTTACTTTTTAATTAAGTGTCATATTTGCCCAGAGCAACATGGCTTTATATCTGGTCGATCCACAATAACAAATTTATCATTATTCTCTAATTATTGTGTATCCTCTTTTGAACGTGGCTATCAAGTGGATGTGCTCTATGCTGATTTCGCAAAAGCCTTTGATAAGGTTAAGCATAGTGCTTTAATTGCTAAACTAGCTAAAATTGGATTTCATGGTTCATTTTTGGATTGGATTAAATCCTATCTTTCTGTGTGTTGTACTTGTTAATAATACTAAATCTTATAATTTTGTAGCGTCGTCTGGAGTACCTCAGGGTAGTATGCTTGGACCTCTGTTCTTTATTTTGTTCATGAATGATATTCATAGTTGCTTTCAGAGCTCAAAATTTTTGCTTTACGCAGATGATTTAAAATTATTCAGTCGTATACGGAATGTAGGTGACGTTGAATCCTTACAACGTGACTTGTCCAATGTGAGTAACTGGAGTAAACTTAATCAGTTACCTTTAAATATTGGGAAATGCTTTCCCTGCACATTTGCAAAATCAAATAATATACTCGATTGTTATTTCTCAATTCAGGGTAAACTTCTTAAGTCAACCAATCTTATAAAGGACTTAGGCGTAGTTTTCGATGCTAAGTTTACATTTATTGAGCATTTGAATTTTATCATCCCTAAAGCTTATGCAATGTTGGCTTTTGTTCGTAGACACAGCTCTGATTTTATGGATCCACATACCATTAAGAGCCTTTACTTTGCATTTGTAAGATCTAGATTGAAATATGCCTCTTTTGTTTGGAATCCGTTTTATGCAAATCATTGTGCTAGAATTGAACGAATTCAGAAAATTTTTTCTAGATTTGCATTACGTTCTTTGTATTTTGGTGATTCAAGGCCATCATATAATTCACGTTGCCTGCTTTTGGGCATAAATACCCTTGAATCGAGGCGGAAGGTTATGTCCTTAATATTTATTTATGATATAGTTAATAGTAATATTGAATGTCCGGAGTTACTTCAGTTAATTGGTTTTTATATCCCACCTAGACAGTTGCGTCATTTTGATTTATTCCTCATAAAAAAACATAAAACTAATTATGCTCAGAATGAGCCTATATTAAGAGCTCTCTCATTATTCAATAGATTGTCATCCATAAATGAATTTGATTTTTCGATGTCTAAAGCAGGGGTCGGCAAAATTTGATTTTTCATAGCTCAATTGAGCTGAAGTACATCACACACATTGTGTTTTGCCGACCCCTGGTCTAAAGACTCTTCTAGTCTGTAAGGAAATGTAATCCAAAGGCTTAATAAAGAAATGAAATGAAAAATGAAAAACTTGTCCAATTTGTTTTACTTGAAAATTCATTACATGTATATATATATTTATTGTTTATATAAAATTATAAACTTTTTTATATAAAAAATGTACTCTTAAAACTAAGAAATGTCTTAGCTGATGAATATTTTTATTTCGAATTTTCATTGGACATCGATGCGATCATTAACAGATTTGCGAAACAAAATAGAAGATTGGATTTTGTTTTATAAATGATGCTTTTAGTTGGAACTTGTAAACAGATTGTAAACAGATGATAGTATATCAAGTAAAGCTACAATCCAAATATAGAAAAAATAATAAAAAAGTCAGTCTTGTTTAAGAAAATTAGTCAAATTTGTTGATTTAGTCATTTTTTGATTCCAATTTTTTCAGAGTGCAAAAAAATAAGTTAATTTTGGTCGTTTGGTTAGTTTCAGGTTTTTAAGTTTGCAAAAACTAGGTTTTGTTCGTTTGTTTTTTTTTTGTTTTTCGGTTTGCAAAATATTGTTTCAACTCTATTTTTTGAAATGCGGGCTGTTTTGGGGGGGGGTCATGACCCCCGTGACCCCCCCCTTGGATCCGCGCCTGGTATTCAGTCGGTTTCAGTTCAAAACTCGCACTCAACGATGCGCTGACATTCTGCTGAAATATCAATGTAAATCAAATTTTATATTTTTGAACACTTTAAACTCGAAAGCGTCTGCTCTAGAAAGAGCAGCACTTTACTCAAAGTGAGGGACTACAAAAGGCGTCTGCATCCCAGGTTAAGAGAGGTTTGCATAAAAGTGCATCTAATCAACGAAGATTTCGCCATCTACCAGATTAATCCCTAGGTTATGCGTATGAAAAAGCGCAAAAAGTTTATTGCTATTTATCATGGTAATAAAACGTTAGAACTAAATAGTTCTGCCAGTGCTAACGTCATGCCGATAAGACCAACTTAGACTGTTCCAAGTTTATGTGGCAAAAAAAAAATGAGATTTCAATTCGCAGAAGCTCTGTTACAGTAAAGCATTATTAAGTCACAGTTCAACATATTCAAATGTTTTAAAATAATGATTTATTATCCCAATCATGGTTGGCTACTATCTCGCCGTTTTAGTCGCCGAGTAAGAATTGGCTTTATACCATAAATTTCTTACTTGGCGACGATATATAGTGCAATTTTTTGCATTTCACAATATTTTACAAAACTTTTTACAACACAAAATAATTTTTTATTATTCTTCGCTGTTAATGTACATAGACAATAAATAAAAGTCTTGAAGTTGGAAGATGAGGTACCAAACCTAACGTAACCATTTATTTTTTGTATGAAAACGGGACAACTTATATTTTGACATGAATAAATTTCCAACTATAAAAATAAATTAAAAATGACATTCTTACGAATCAAAGCAGGTCCCGAGATATTTTTGAAAAAAATAGCAAGTCCAGCTATATAAAAAAATACAAATGAAATGTACAAAAAATGCAGCAAACTATTAAATTCCCGACCCTATAAAAGAAGTAACTTTGATAAAAAAAATATCAGATGCAATTTAGACTTAGTTTCAGTTTATTTTTCGGAAAACCAACTTTTCTTTAAAATGTCGGGTCTACTTTTAAACAAGTATGAAGTCAAAGAATCATTTTGTTAAGGTTATTCATAATAATTAAAGTCGTTTTTAGAACTGCAATTTCAAGTTGTGTTTTATCGCTGGTCCATATTTTATTCATCACCGAAAACATTCTTTATACAGGTGCATTACTTACTGCCCGATAAATATAAAATAAAATGCACTGTTATTTTAAGATTTGCATACGACAGTTGGTGATTATATATATAATGTAATACTTCCACCCAACGATTTTCAGTTGTCACATTCTGATCAATAGTCTGCAACTTTTTGGGATGTGATGTATCTTAAGATAAGTGGAAACTCAAACTCATAAACTGCTGCAACTTTGAATGTTGTCTTAAAATCGCCTCTCAACAAACAATACTTTTTGAACCTCATTCGACGTGGGTATCTTTATTAGATTCTCCCATTTAAAAATTTCTAGTTCAGCATTGAACTGACGGGCAAACAAACGAGATTTTTGATTTTAAAATAGCTAAAGAGCGCAAATCTTGTCAGAAATGAATAACTTTTTGTTTTATTCGAAGCTTACTGGAATTATAATGAATCTTCGGAGTCCAAATTTTTCTTTTTCAATTCGGCAAAGAAAAAAAAAACTAAGCCAAAATAAAGAATTAACATTTTTTGCCTAGTTTTAATCAATTACAATAGGTTTGAGGTCAATTGACTATTTGACAGCTGATTTTGCTTTTGTTGCAAAATCTTGTTCCTAATAAAAAAATCATAAATTTTTTTTTATTTATAATGTTCGTTTCTTATGCAGCCAAAATTTGTTTTTGAGAAAAAATGATCAAAAATAAAATGTATGAAACCCTACGGAAATTTAAGTGTCAGAAGCAAAAAAAAAAGCTAATAAGGGCAAATGCTTCAAAAGTTTTCCGGAAAATGTCTTAGTGAACTTTCAGGAATAATTCCAAAACCAGTAGGATTGTTGTAGTGTAAAAGCGTTCCAGATTTCCCTTGAGTATTACTAAAATACATAACGAAATTGAAATATTAAAATTATCTTCTGTAAAAGAAAATCATTCAAGTGAGTCTTAAAAAAAAATTAATTAGCTTTCCCTCTCTCGTATTAACCCATTTATGACTCATATAGAACAATAACTAGTAAATGTGCAACTTTTCAAGCAGCAATTCCATGTTATGAAATAATTTAATGAAATAAATTAAATTCAAATTAATTCAATTCATGCGGTAACCCTGTTCTGCTGACGCCTCAATCAACAAGTAAATTCAATTAATTTTGCAATGCTTTCAACTGAATGTTCAACAAGTGCACAACGCTCACACATGATCGGTAAATGACGGTACTGCAATTAAAAATTAAAACTTTTTAAAAAAACTACATACATACTTTTATTACTAAATGCAAAAACAACAAGTTAAGGTGTTATCTTCGGCCAGGCCGAAACTCACATACCCTACACTGCACTGAAAGTCCCTTTTAAATAAATGTTAAAAGACGTTGAAGAGGTTGAATAAGTCGAAAAAAATGTGAAATGTAAAAAAGGTTTAGGGGACGAAAAATATTAAAACAGTTGTAAAAGACTGAAAAAGTCATAAAATATGGAAACCAATGAATAATATTGAAAGGATTTCAAAATGTCGAAAAAATTGCTTGAAAATGCTTAAAAATGTCGAAATAATATGAAAATGTCCAACAAAGTTGAAAGAGGTTAAGAATTGATAAAACAATTCAAAATCGCTGAAAAAGTCTGAAAAATAAAGAAAAATTAAAGAGGTTGAAAAGTCAAACGAATACATATGGGTCGTTCCATCTATAATTTGCCTATTTTTACCCTGACGTGTTTTAAATTGGCTGAACATTTTTTGAGTGACTAAGCCATTATATAACAAATAGAAAACAATTATATCAAATTATTTCGACCAACAGTTTTGATAAAAAAATTAATTTCTTAGCTCTGTTCAGAGCCGCTCGTAAATAACACAAAAAAATCATTGATGAATATAAATAAACAAACACAATTCAAATTAGATTTCATATTATTTTTAGGTAGCTGTGTACTAGTAGATGACAAAAAAACTGCAAGTCTGAAAAAATTAACGCCTAAGCGTTATATATAAGCTGAAAGAAAAAAAAATTTACGTTTCAGGAAAACATCGATTTCTCAAATACTCCGAAATCGATTTCAGCTTTTATAGACTCAAAATGTTTAGAACATATAGGAGTACCATCTCTAAAAGTTTCATTTATGTTTTTGCACCCTATTTGATTTGAAAAGCATTTTAGTAAAGATTTATGAAACTTAAAAATAAAATTTGGATATTCCATTGATACTTTTCTTAATTTTTCGATGTTTTTTTGCAATTTTTATAATGAGGGTATTCCTGAAAACGCGAAAAAGCCTCGAAAACTGCGTAAACTGCGAAAACTGAGCACATTTTCGAGTCTCGAAAATAATTTGTATGAAGAAAAGTTTGCTCAACTTTCGAGGCTAATTAGTTGAGCAAGTGGCCTCGAAAAGTTGGAAAATAAATCAGTGTTGCCGTAAGTCGAAATAATTTGCTGCCAGTTTGAAGTTTCTTTAGAAATTGGCATATAAACTTAACAGAATGATTTTTAAATATATAAAAGCGCAATTCTCAGAATTTTTGTTTGTTTACCTATTTGTGTTTTGTTATTTATTAACTTAATTCTACATATTTTTTCGTTTTGGTGTGATACATTTTTTTTTCATGGCAGCGGTAACACTGATCAAACTGTCAAATTGCCATTGCTCAATCGTTTACGAGTTTGTATTGATAGGGGTGTTCCTGAAAGCAAGCTCGAAAACTTTCGAGTTTTCGCGCTTTTCGAGTTTTCGCGTTTAGAGGAATACCCTCAATAATTTTAAAGTTTCGAAATCTTCAGCTTTTTTCAATTCTTAAAAGTTTTTCAATTTTTTTAAGTTTTCTATTTTTTTCAAAGTTTCAAAAATTTATGAAATATTAAAAATTTTATTTGTACATGATTAATACTTTATCACCTTCTTCAAATGTGACAGTGATGGCATTTAGTGGCACCGAATGGCTTTCTCTCAGTAGACGCACCCATAAGTGTGCTTCATTGAAGTTGTCAAAATCTTTAGAAACTGATTTCAGGAAAAAGCTTCAGACAAAAGCTTAATTATACCTTAGAACTTAAATTTTGGTAGGTCTAGGTATGCGTCAAAATTTCAATGTCAAATCAAGGTCGGCTGTGGTCTTTTTTTTTTTTTGAAGACAAACCTATATTTTTTGTTGCAGATTTGTATTTTATTATAAAAAATGGATATGTTTTGCTTATGTTGTTTTTCTATTGCATTTTTAGTATTTCCGTTATTGATAAAAATAATTTTACTCTAAATTTCATATTTTATCATTTTTATCCTGAACTATCAATTTTCAATACAAATCGCACTTAGTAAAAAATTCTGAAAATTAGTCAAAGTATTAAAAAAGATGTTCTTTTTTGCTATGTGACATTTTTTTTTTAAGAAAATCGTAAACAAAAAATTGCTTCAGTAAAAAAAATATTTTTACTCAATTTAAGGTTCAGACACAATTGAAGTGCATTTTGCAGGTTGATGCAATAATGTTTCATGCACATCAAATGTATTGAAAACAATTATTTTGCAGATCTTGTACTTAAATATATCATATAAAAGAATATTTATTATATAATATAAAATTTTTTTCTAATCCTGAAAATCCCGGAATTGGCTCTTTGTAATCCCGATATTACTTTAGCCTATATTTAGAGTGAATCCCGGGATCCCGTTATCCCGGGATTGCCACCTCTAATGCACACCCTTTATATGCATATGCTGATGACATCCTTCTACTTTTCTGTGGTGAGCCACAGTTTCTAGACAGTTTCTAGACGTTCTTGAGGCTTCTTTATTGTAAAATGTATCAAAGATTTTTTCTTTGGTGTCTGACAATTACTTGCGCATCAATGATCTTTAATCCTGCTAAGTATTCTTTGAATCTCTCTATAACTATTAACAGTTTTGCGGTTAATTTTGTTGATGAGCTTAAGTGTCTAAGGGTTTTGATTGATAATAATTTAAATTTTTTTCCACATATTAATAAATTAATTTCTTCTGTAAATTTGACTCTAAGAAAACTACATAGCCTTAATTTGTTTTTGCTCCTCCATATTAAACTACGTGTTGTTCATGCTCTTTTGATATCTAAGATAGCCTATGGCCTTGAAGTTTATACGGGTACGTTCTCGTATAACATTCGTAGAATTCAGTTGGTAGTTAATCGAATTAATCGTGCGTTTTTTATAAGGTCATTAAATGTCAAATTCCGGATTATATTGCAAATCTCTTTAGTTTCTCCCGCTCTACAAGAAATCTACAGATTATTATTCCTAAAATTAATTCATCTCAATTTGAACGTTCTTTCTTAGTTAGAATTGCTAGATATTGGAATTGCTTGCCGGTATCCATAAGAAACTTCTCTGCCTCGTGTAATCTTTTCAAGAAGAGGCTTCTTAACATGTAAACTAATTAAATTATTGTATGTTTTTGTTCTTTTCTATTGGAGTATGTTGTATGCAATCTTGTCGTTTTGATAAAGCTGATATTTTTTTTTATTTTTATTTTTATATCTTTTTTTCTTTTTAATTTTTTCATGTTTCACATTATATTAATTACTTTCTTTTTTGTAATTATCTTTTTTTGTAACATTAATTACTCTCGCACTAATCGTTTATATACCTGTAATTTTTATAAATTTGGCCAAATGGCTTCAAAATTACAATTTTTTGAATAAATAAAATAAAATAAATAAACAAAATTTAGGGCTGTGCCACGCCCCTGTGTAGGAAGCTTTAAAAACTTGAAACCTAGCCTAATCCTAATCTTGTTTTTATGTTCATAAAATTATCAATTTTCAATTTGCTGCAACTTTTTTCAAAATGGGCCTAGGTAAATATACATAGAGTATGGGCGGTAGGCGTGTCCGTGAACCGATTTCGCCCATTTTCAATAGCAAGATGCCTGCAAGAAGATGTGACCTGTGTGTGCAAGTTTCATTCAATTAGCTTTCTTGGTGTTCCTGTAAACCTGATTTCAACAGACAGACAGACATCGCTTAATCAACTCAGGTGGTGACGCTGATCAAGAATATATATGCTTTTCTATACCTGCCACGCCTCTTTCTATGTGTTACAAATGGAAGGACAAAGTGAATATACCCTCGGTGTAGGGTATAAAAACACAATATCTGTATATCTTACAGATATGTACCCATACACACAGCACATCTCATCTATCGGATGTAGGCATTAGCTATAATTCCGCATAATAAATAAGTGAGCGCGCATTCATTTATGGGCAAATGGTCACCCCACACTGTCAAGTTATCAATGACAGGTTCCAAATATTCTTCACTTGACCACTCTGAAAAGACAAACTAACTAATGTAATGATTTGTGTTGTTTTTGATACTTTTTATTTCAGAAGAAAGGGTTTCCAAAAATAAGTTAGGTAACGTCCATTAATTACGTGAGCCAAAGAAGAGGAAAAGGGTGGTTCGGCAAAATATCACCCAATGGGGGGGTCAATGAAAATCTCACGTCAACTTTTGAATTCAGAGAATATAAATTATAATAACAGATAGCATTTTGTATAACAAAATCAATGGTACGATTGATTCGCCTTGTCGGCATGCCGCTCAAAGCTACTGCGCTGTGCGGGGAGGGTGTAGATAAACATATCCAATGACTTCCTAAACCATCAAAAGACGTGGATGTCATGTTTCTAATCATGGCAATGTAGGAAGCACATGAATGCGCATGAAGTTGGTGCCGCACCCTATTTTTACGTTATACAAAAAATTAAATTCGTTATAGTGCACCTCAAACGTATTATCACTTTCCTCCACTTATTTCACGGATGAAATGTAGTACATACCCACTCGACATGTAACGTTTCGTAAACCTTTCAGAAATTGTTCACATGAAATCTTTCAAAGCTTCAGTTACATTTCAGAAATATTTCATTTCCATTTCAGATATCTTTCTATAATGTGTCCGTCTTTTGATTTTATTTGAAACGTTTCTGAGCATTTTTTATTAGGCCTTCGCAATTTTTTTTTATTCTGCGTCACTTGCATTGATATTAAATATGCAGTTATTTTTTGTGTCGTTTGATATACTCCTATCATGAATAAACAATCCGTCGAATTTTTTCTCCAATTCTTTGATTAGTAATCGTAGAAGATTTATTGGGAATGAGAATAATTTACCTGGAAAATCAGTTATTGGCAATAACTTTTGAGGGAAAATTTTTGACGTTTCTGGCAAACTCTTTCCTCCAAAGTTGTTGCAATTAATAAAGAAAGGAAAAAGCAATGTAGGGTTAATTTATTAAATATATCTCACAAGATCTCACTGAATTTTTAATCACCTCACGTAATTAATGGCCGTCTCCTATGTACATTTGGGTATATATTTTGAAAATTTTGTTGCGGATTTTATTTTTTTGCCTATATTTTAGCTTAAGGCTTTAAAACAATTTTCCCAATATTTGTGCTTCCTAGGTCGAATCTATAAACGGCGCAGACAGAGTTTATGTCCAGTTTCGTTGAAATTTTACGAAAAAACCGACTTACTAAAACGTATAAAAAGTCTACCTTAGATGCCAAAGTATAGCGTTTTAGGTATTTTGGTTGCATGGTACTTAGATGCCACTCACTATTGTCAAACCACGCTCACATTTTTCGTGTGCTGAAAATTCGGACATAATAAACCTGAAGGAATTTTTTTTTTTTTTTTAATAAACTAACAAAAATCACTTTTTTCATCTCATTAAGATAAGTCGTGCGAATTTTCAAAGAAATTCATCTTCGGGTAGAAAGCTCTCAGCGGATATGGTAATATACAAAATTTTCGCATTTGTGCCAATGAAAACCCTAGAGATATTGTCGAGAAATCGATGCATCCTCAAAAAGTTACTGATTACTGTGGTCATTGGGCAGAAACTGGTGCTGGTAATGCTGTTAATGTGAGTGGTGAACGTTATCGTACCATGATAACTAACTGTTTATGACTCAAATTGGATGATATCAATGTGAACGGTACACAGTCAATGCAACAATAACTTTAATTGCTCGAAAATTTTCCGGGACGCACTATTTCGGGAAACAGGGATGTCAATTGGCCACTGAGATCGTGCAATTTAACAAAATTCTTTATTTTTGATTATCTCAAAATTATGGTTTATGCCAATTAGCAAATTGTTCAAAAGCCAAAGGACGAGATAGTAAGGCATATTGATTGAATATAGAAGCAATTATGCCAGGATATCATCCTAATTCCGGATAAACAGATTTTTGGATTTGGGTGATAAATTCTTTCACACATAATTTCTATCGATACGATCGATACGCATTATTCAAATCAAATCATTACAATAAAATGTTTATTTATTATTTTATTGACCTCCGCTGTATAAGGGGTATAAAACCCTTAATTAAACTTCGCACCGAAACTTCAGCAGATGTTGAAAGAAATTTGTCTTCTTGTAAATGCGTTCCGATCGAATCGGCAAAGTTTTCTGTTAGAAAATCTAAACTAAAAAAAAATAAATATGTTCTTATACCTTGATATATAAATTCGAAAACCTATGTGATTTAGCACCGTGTGACTTCTTTCTATTCCCGAAACTGAAATTGGTGCTCATAGGTTGTTTTTTCCAGGACGTATGTAGATAGTATCAAAGCAGCGGTGACGCGACAACTGAAAGCAGTACCGGTTGAGGATATGTACCACTCGCTTGAATCATTTTTCAGTCACTGTCAACAGAGTTTAAATGCGGAATGGAAATACACCTAATTCTGTTTTTACACGGTAGATACGTTCCAGAAAAAACCGTGTAAAAAAAGACATGAAGTATGTATGTAAATACATAGACAAAAACTGGATTGATTCCATATCCTTCCTGTTCTTGGTTCATAAAAACATTTTTCTTTAAATTTTCAATCAAAAACCTTTTTTTAATCGTGCTAAATTGAAGGAAATTGTGTAAAAACAGAATTAATTGTTTTTTCTAGACCGTGTTGAATCAAAACCGTGTAAAAAAAGACCGTGTAAAAACAAAATGGGGTGTACTCTGAACAACAATTGAAAATGGAAAATTGTCGCACTGTGCATATAGGGGGATTTCGGGCATAAAATCGATTTGGTTTCTTTTGCGCTTCGATTTTGTACCAATTAGAGACTTACAAATGAAGTAGGTTACCAAAAACTGAGAAAAATATTCGCTTTGTGAAAAAAAAAAAATGAATTTTATTATTATTATTTTTTATAACTAACAATTTAAATTATAAGTTAATGAATTTTAAAATTGGTCTTAATTGTGTATTTAAATAATTTTCCAATGATCACATCCAGCACATCATCATAAATCAATTGTTTCTAGAAAATCGTGTCTGTTTTAGATTGACTTTTAAAAGCTCAGATTTTTATATGGTAAACTTTTTTTTATTGAATGTAAGAAATTAAAAAAAAAAATAATTATTGTTATCAAACAGTATAACTCGGTTCCAAGATGTAAATCTAATCGCACTTCAATACTAGTAAGTCAACTTTAGGTACGAATAAGGTACAATTTTATATTAGAATACAATAGTTCCATTATCATATCGCATCAGTTTCTAGGTTTGTTAGTCTTCTACCTGTATGTTAGCTTAATGGCGAAAACTAACTGTTAACGTTACGTTAACCAAATAACAGTAAAAGCTAGAAAACTAAAAATAGAATTGTGTGAATATAATTAATTCACTAAAAAATTCTTGAAGAAACTTTTATCAGTTGCTGTTTAAAACTTTATTTCATCGGCTGTGATTTGTGTAGTATTTATTTTTAATTTTGACGCTTTGCTGATTTATAGGTTTTTTTTTAAATTAAATATTTGTTTTTGTAAGTATATGTGTACATACGTGGTCTTATGAAAACTTTGCTTACCAATGTATGTACGTATTTATTTGTTCATCGCTCTGTTTACTTCTGAAATTTTATTCGATTTTTACAGAATTTTCAATTTAGCTTCCAACCATAACATACCTGGTTTTAATAATTTTTAGCGTTTGCTACAAATGTTTCGTGATTCTATGAAGCAATCGAATCAATGTGGGTTCAGAAAAATATCGACACTTAATAAAATCAGTGACTTAAGAGTCTAAAATGAAAAAATGTTAATTTACTTGTATGCATTTTTAAGTTATTGCTGCGAGAATTTTGGCAGTTGATACGAATAAAGACTCTTTCAAAACATTTTGCGAATAATTTTTGAACATTTTTTTATCGAACATCCACAATTTAATTTAGTAATTTTTAATAGGTTTCCGCGAAATTTCGAAAAGTTTTTATTTAAAATTTAAATCGCAAACTCGCTGATGAAACTTTGCCGTACTTAACGTTGAGATGCTAAATAAAAGGTTTTTTTTTAAGCCGTCTTAACGTGAATATAGTCGGCTTACAAGCAGAATTGACTATCTGCAAAAAAATAATTGGTGAATAACGCTTATTATAATTTTAATTATGCTTAAATCCTCATAGCTTTGTGATATATTATTTTCGGTTATTAAAAAGAAATGTATACAGTACCTGATAAGGTGTGTTATAAGAGTCTTACATTAACAATTAGAATTTGTACACTTCCATCAAAAAAAAATTGTTATTTTTTGTAGATGGTCAATTCTACTTGTAAGCCGACGATTTGACATATCAAAATCTACTTTATGGTGTCTACTGGAGTTCTGCGTAAGTGCACTTGCTGTTACGTCAGACAACAGGATTTACTGACATTCTGCAACTCATCAGTAGCGGTAGCACGAACGATGTAACGAAATGAGTTAAGAGAAAGTGCGCAATAATTAAGAAGAAACGATACATCATTTTAAAGCTAAAAAACTAAGCTTTTAATACTTATAAAAAAATATACGTTATTAAAATATTTATTGAAAAAATAACAGTTGTTTAAAAAAATATTTTTAAATATTTCAGAAAAATCATCACATCTCCAAGACTATAAGTCAAAATTGGAAAGATCTTTCCGCCAATATTGTAGCTCATTAAATTATCTTTCATACGACACTCATAATTTGGATATTAATCTTGAGATTTCCAACTTATGTTTATTTTTACAATGGCTATATCCGCATGAAGCATGAGAACGTATGATTTACCCTCATACTTACAGTGGCTCCAACGAATAATCGGACAAAGCTTTTTTTTTTAGAAAATTATATGAAAAATTACGAACTAATTGGAACTTCAAAAAAATTGGAATGCCATTCAATTCATCCTTAATCCTCCATTCATACAACAACAAACAAATTAAAAAAAATCTAACCATGAATTTTTTAAAAATTATAAAGAATGAATAACTCAGTTTTACTTGCTCAATGAATAATCGGACAACATACCAAGTAGTGAAAAAACTGTCGATATTTCTTTCTATTAAGGATTATTAAGAGTATTTTGTTTTACGTTGCGTTACTTTGCACCTATTAGTTACATTTAGTGTTAGAAATTATATTAATTTCAACGCGTATTACCAGCAATGGCTCCAAAAAGGAAAGCAAGCATGCCAGCTTATTGTAAAATCACATGGAGAAGGAAAACTGTCCACGAAATTGGTGAATTAGTCGGAAAAAGTCATTTGACTGCCCACGGAATCATAAAAAGGTACCGTCAAGACTTTAGATTGACTTGCAAGTCCAAAGATGGGCAAGGAAAAAAGTTTAATAGAAGATTAGAACGCAACATTTTAAGCGAAATTAAAAAATATCCGCTCAAAACTGCAAAAAAAAATCAATTATCTGTGGATAGTAGGCTTGGAAAGGATGTATGCTTGAACACTCTATGTAGTGTGTTACATAGGAACGATTTTCATGGTAGAGTTGCAAGAAAAAAGCCATTTATGAGCCCAATTAACACAATCAATGTGGTGAAATTTGCAAAAGAATACCTTCTCAAAACTGATGAATATTGGAAAACCGTAAGAACTCAATTAATATGTTTAGAATGTTGTCATTTCAACTTATTTCTGTATATTGAATATTCTCTACACAGATTCTTTATACAGATAAAGTTAAAATGACAATGTTGTCCGATTATTCATTGAGCAAGTAAAACTGAGTTATTCATTCTTTATAATTTTTAAAAAATTCATGGTTAGATTTTTTTAAATTTGTTTGTTGTTGTATGAATGGAGGATTAAGGATGAATTGAATGGCATTCCAATTTTTTTGAAGTTCCAATTAGTTCGTAATTTTTCATATAATTTTTTAAAAAAAAAAGCTTTGTCCGATTATTCGTTGGAGCCACTGTACATGCGCTTGAACTGTGTTGAACATTTAATTTGCGCTTGCTGTTTTTCAAGTTGTTTTGATTTGAGCTATGATTTAAGTACGGAACAACATAAGTAGAGTTGAAATGTAGGAATTGACTTAATGGCCGTTTCAAATGCGCTTACGCAGACCTCTAGTATCTACGTCCTCGAAAAAATCACATTTGAGCAGCAATTTCAATTTCGGGAATAGAAAGAAGTCACACGGTGATAAACCAGGTATATACGCCGGGAAGTCAAGCACGCAGACATGATTTTTCGCTAGAAATTGGCGTATCAAAATGGCAGGTGCGTTGTCGTGCAACAAGCATCAACTCTAGGGATCTTTGTACTCTGGCCACTAATTCAATTCTTGGAACCAAACGCCGTAGAGCTTCAAGGTAGAATACTGCCGTTACTGATTGACCATTTACAAGAAACTTGTGATGCACCAAATGTTTATTATCGTAGAGGCGATCAGCATTGCTTTTATTTTTGATAGTACATATTTGACGTGTTGCTTGGGCTATCGGTCCTTGGAGAAATGGCCAACAGTACCCGCTGTCAAAATTACCACACTTGGTCGTATGAAAAGAACAAAGTTTGCGACGGACCCTTCCATTTGGATTAAATTCCATTTTCATTATCGGCGGGTGACGATTCTAATCAGCTTTTGTAAATTGTTAATTTAAGATTGTAAATAGTATCAATTTTAATTCAACGAAAAGTAATTGTAATATTGAGTTCTATTTTGTTCGTTGAAGAAGGTAAACGTGTCCCGCTGTCGTGTCGCGTGCCATTAATTAAACTGAAAATTAATTGACAGCTCTCTTTCGCACGGTTTTGATAACCCGTGAAATGTAATCAAATAGTATCATCGGCATCATTATTTAAAAAAATAATTTTTTAAGATAATTTAATTTATCGACTATTAGTAATATTTAAACGATCGACGTTTCAGCATAGGAACGTACGCTAAGGACTACAATTAAAACGTCGTGTCACGGGTAGAAAGGCAGGAGGACGAAAAAACTGCATAAAAACTTCAAAATCTCATATTAAGGTATTTTTTCAATTGGGTGTAAGTCCGCTATGTTTTGAAATATCACGTCAAAATTTTGAGTGGACGTGTACTTAAGGGTTATCTTTTAGGATCGACAAAAAAGTAAATTTCGAAAAAAATGAGTTAGGATCCTTCCCACCCGAGAGCGACGATATGTATGTCGGCCTAGCTATGGAATAGTGACATATGGAGATTATTAATATTTGTTTTTCGATACGCTGGGACCGTTTATTTTGTGAGTTTTGATAAAAAAATGCTGGAGCCAAAAAATTATGGAGATGGGAGGAGGGTAAATGGCGTCTCATCAAGATCAAAGTTGGAAAATTTGGGAGATTTTCAGATAAATCAGCCCATAGCTGCTCAGGAGTAGCCCATAGAGCGGTAGATTTTCGGATCGGCCTTCAATAATTTTTTATGTCCAACATTTTTTTCAAACAAACTTACCCCCTTTCTCCACCCCTTTGGGGGGTTCCCATACAAAACTGATGTTTTTATGAAATTTACTCCCAACGTTCTCAACGCTGTCAGGGTGCCCCTAGATGATTCAAGTTTATGGCCAGCCCCTATTAATTTATTCTTCCTAACATTTTTGCAGAACATACTATGCTCCTATATCCGCCCCTTAATTGGTTCCCCATACAAAATTGAATTTCTTAAGGAATTTGGCTGAATACTCCTACCTTTCCACCGCTTCCAGTGTGTCCTAAGAGGATTCTTTTGTATTACCGACCCACATTAATTTTTCATTTCCAACATTTTTTTCAAACACACTTACCTCCTCTCTCCATCTCTTTAGGGGGTTTCCATATGAATGTGGTGTTTTTATGAAATGTACTCCCAATGTTCCCAATTCTACCGGGGTGCCCCTAGAAGATTCAAGTTTATGCCCAACCCTTATTAATTTATTCTTCCCAACATTTCTTCAGAGCATACTAACCCCCTATCTCCATTCCTTTAAAGGGTTCGCCATACAAAACTGAATTTCTTACGGAATTTGGCTGACTATTCCTACCTTTCCCTTGCTTCCAGTGTGTCCTAAGAGGATTCATTAATATTAAAAGAAGTGTTCGAAATCAAATTTGGTAAAACGTCTGGTCCAGAAGTTTTTATATTTCCACGTTTCAAAGATGATTGGGACAATGTAAAAAACAAAATCTTCAGCCCTGGCATTGTGGACGATGTAGTCACAGCCAAATCACCTGCTCATTTCCAACTTCAAATAAAGTCATTTTGGTTGGCTCAGCTGAATGAAAAACATCCCAGAGTAGATTACAAGGAGTTCTTGAAAATCGTTCCCTTGTTCCTTGGCGAAAACATTCCCAATTACCGTGTCAGACCACCAGGAGCCATCAGTCATGCTCTATGGATGGCAAATGCCATATACTGCAAAAAAATATTTTTATATCAAAAGCATTTTTTCTTGACTGAAAAAGAACTAAGTGATGCTGTAAGTGGAAGCTTAGTTTGGCAGCAGCAGAGCTGTAGAAACCCCAATCAAGATTTGCAATTTTTGAATAAGCCTGCTGGGTATGCTTCAATTGAACAGATTAGGTCACATAAATTTGTGGCGAAATTCTGTGCACATCTTTGGTATCTCAGTGGCGAAGCTGTGGCTCTTGCTTTATTCGATCCAAGCGTCTCTTACGGCATCAAACGAAAAATGACTGAAGCAATTCGTGCGTTTGATATGGGTAAAGAGGAAAGCACAGACATAGTTTTTGAGGAGGAGAATGAGACGTCATCTAATGAAAAGAGTGAGGATAACGGGCAAGACATTCATAAAAAACCTGAAAGTTACTTACATCAAGGCGTTAAAAGAGTAAAATTGGATTGGAAAATATTGAATAAGGAACTGAACTCAAAAGACTTAAGCCATTTCGTCACGTTTGAGACATCAAATTTTTTTAAACGCTTCAAATTGCCGACAGACTTCATTTCTACCGAAACAGAAACTTAAGTAGAACCTGAAGACTACCAGCAAGCGGAAGAGATCGTGTCTAAATTACATGTAGTCAATGATGTTTCCGAAAGAGGCATAAAATTAATAAAGGAATATAACAACGTCCTGTGTCGAAATGAAAAAGAAAAACAATTTTCAATTAATATGATTCAACGGAAGGAACAATAATAAAATCAGTTCTTATTGAACGTTAATACAAGCTTACATTTCTTTAAAAAATAATGGTGGCTATTTTTTGAAGAAGTATTTATTAGGTTATTTTGTTCCAAAGTGGTTTTTTACGTTTTTTTTTGCTTAGCAAACCTATAAGTGGCAGCTAAAAGGGGGTAAGTTGTTAAAAAAATTATAGGTGTGAAAAATTAATGGGGATTGGTACTAGCATCCAACCATTTAGTAACGCCTTGGAGGGTTGGAAGGAGCTAAATTCCGTAAGAAATTCAATTTGTATGGGCAACCCCTCAAGGGGTGAAGATAGGGGTTAGTACATTGTGAAGAAATGTTGGGAAGAATAAATTAATAAAGGTTGGGCATAAACTTGAATCATCTAGGGGCACCCCGGTGGCATTGGGAACGTTGGGAGTATATTTCATAAAAACATAATTTTTGTATGGGAACCTCCTAAAGGGTTGGAGAGAAGGGGTAAGTTTGTTAGAAAAAAATGTAGGACATGAAAAATGATTGAGGGTCTGTCTTACAACCTACTGCTCTATGGGCTACTTCTAAGCAGCTATGGGATGATTTGTCTGAAAATCTTCCAAATTTTTCAACTTTGACTTAATTTTTTGGCTCAAGCATTTTTTTATCAAACCTCACAAAATAAATGGTCCCAGCGTATCGAAATCAAAAAATCCTCCACTATTCCATAGCTAATGTCGGCTATACTTTTAATAACTGCACAGTTTGTTTTTTTGATCTTTTTGAAAATTTTTTGAAACATGGTGCGCGTCATCAGTAAAAAATTCGTGGTTTCCAAAGTTATGGCGGGAATTTCGATATGAAAGCAAATGCATTCTTAAATTTGATTGGGGAATAACATATAAAAAATCAAAACAAAAAAAATATGTTATATTGAAAATATTTTGAGAAAAAATTTTTTAATTAAAAAAATTAGTGTTTTAACAAATTTACTTAAATTTTTTTAGCTTTTTTATAAAGTTATAGTCTTTTTTAACACATATCATTAAATGATTATTTATCCTATCTACTACAGTTTTTGAGATATGTCGTTTCAAAAAATGTTCAAAAACGTCAAAAATAAAACAAAGTATGGACTTATGTTATTAAAAGAATGACCTATACCTTTCGGAATAACTTGTATATTGTGAGAAGAAGAAGTAATTGTAATATAAATAAGAATATAAATGAAATGAATCACAAAAAATTACTAAGAAAAGAAGTACGTATTCACAAAATACTATAAAATATTTAATTTTGTCCCAATCAAAAATATTTCAATACAAAAATGATTTCCTTGTGAACACAAAATGACAGCTAAGTTTTCGGACGGATTATACTTTGACAGCGGGTATCCGATGATGATTCCTCGTTGTCCGTCTCAATTCTGCTTAACGTTTAAAGTTCTAAACACAATGAATGCGAGATGCTAGTGCGAGAAAAAAACAAAACGAAATAACATGATTTTTTCTATTTCTTAGAGCAAGATGCGCAATGGATGCTAAAAAAAAGCTTTATTACGTATCTTTCTCTAACGTATAGGATTAATCATGTTGTCTTGTCACCAAGTGACACCAATACTGCACTTAGAAGCGCAAAGGACGTGTCTCAAAAAAATGCGTTTCGAGATATTTGATGTTATGTTTATATCAATTTGTTAAAATTTCTGTAAAATTCCTGTAATCTCTTAGGACATTTTTTATACTTATGTTTGAACTAAAATATCGGCCTTTAAAGTAGTTCATTAGATGCAAAGTTTCTTAAGCTATCCGATGCCATATGAATCACGAATATTAATTGTTTTGAGATACTCATTTTGCGATTATGAGAGCAGAATAGACTTAAGAAATAATAGTTATTATCAATGCTAGACCGATTTTGTTTGTATCTATGTAATGAGGTAAAACACACGAAAACGCCACCTGGTAGAATTTTTGGCTCCGATTTGGCTGAAATTTGGCATTATTGTAGAATCAATGTCCAGCAATAAAATCGCTTTAGTATTTTGCCCTAATATTATTTTTTGTTCAGATACGCGTGTATGAAATTCACGATTTTCGTACTTTTCCAGAATAAGTTTTTTTTTTCTAAAATTCATAGCTTACAGTAAACTTTATCAATTAACAATTGGTACACATAAATACATTTTTAGGTTTTTACTTGTATTTTTCAAAAAAAATTACTGATTTTGAAAAAAAAAATTTTTCACAAAAATTTTGCGAATTGAAAAATATTTTTGCATTTTTTTTTAAAAATCCATATTTTATTTTTTTTTTTTTTAAAAAAAAAACTTTGATTTATTTTGCGCTTAATGCCGTAAAAATTTTTGTGGAAAAAAAATTATTTATATTTTTTTTTTTAATTTAAAAAAAATTAAAGAGCTAAAATTTTGTAAATTGAAATGAATTTTTGAATTTTTTTTGAAAAATCTATTTCTGAATATTTTTTTGTTTTTACATTTTTAGGTTTTTACTTGTATCTACTTTTCAAAAAAAAAATACTGATTTTGAAAAAAAAAAATTTTCGCAAAAATTTTGCGAATTGAAAAATGTTTTTGCACTTTTTTTAAAATACCCATATTTTAAAATTTTTTTTTTAAAAAACTTTGATTTATTCTGCGCTTAATGCCGTTAAAAATTTTTGTGGGAAAAAAATTACATATATTTTTTTTTAATTTAAAAAAAAAATTAAAGAGCTATAATTTTGTAAATTGAAATGAATTTTTGAATTTTTTTTGAAGAATCCATTTCAGAATATTTTTTCGGTGAACTTCAGATTACAGCTTGATCCGCAAGCTTCAAAATGATATGCCATAACATGAGGGCAAGTAGTTAATTAAAATGTTTGAGCCGCTAAAGCCGCTTAACTTTCAAAGCAAAGTTATTTACCAAGACTTATTTATTGTTAAAACATATTTTTAGAAACTTTTAACCCAAAAATCTTTAAAGCAAGACCGACACTTCAAAAAAATGCAATACCAAATTTGCATGGTAACGGTAGTGTGATGGTTTGGGATGCGATTTGAGTAGCTGGTGAGAACATTTCGTATTTATTGATGTATAATGGACGGACACATTAGACACGGAAGACTTTTGTGGATAACTTGAGTCTTATAGGTAATGGATATTTCAATAGGACAGCGATTCCCGTATAATTTTTTGAATTGTATTTAAACTTTTGTCGAGCGTATTTATTTTGGGAATAATTTACAGTTATCTCTATACGAGTACGATAAACCAACGTTTTTTTTTTTTCGTTTTAATTTATTATACTTTTAATAAACTGCATATTTACATTTTTGGTAAAATAATTTTTTAAATAAATCAAGTTAAGTTTGAGGGGTGTGTTTAAACTTAAGCCCCTGGCAATTTTTAACTGAGGGAAACACACTATTTTGTTGTGTCTATGCTTTTTCTGATGCTTAACATTGATTTTATACAAAACAAAGGCTACGGACACGCCATGAGCCGCAAATCGCAGAGTGGCAAGTGGCCAACTCTAAAGCGTTAGTTGTTTTATTTCTTACAAATAGAGTTCAAATTGAAAACAAAATTAAATTCCAGACGCTAGTTGAAAAAATGCCGTTGTCAAGTGCTGTTTGTCGCAGCCATTTGCTTAAAAGTCGGCTTCATATTTGGAAATTTATTTTATTTTTAAGAAAAAAAAGACTTGGTGTGCATCCAATTAACCGCAAAAGATTAAGTTATGGTGAAATTCATCATTTATTTAAACAACTTCGGAAACATACTGACGGACTTAGGCAATATTTACGTATGTCAATACAAGCGTTTGACTTGCCGCTAAAAAAAGTTAGAAACGAAATTCAAAAACAAAGAAAAAGAACTGATGCAGAAAAAAAAACCGATGAAAAAGTCGAAAAAATAATGAAACTAATGAAGAAAGTTGAAAGAGGTTGAAAAAGTTGAACAAATACATATAGGATATATTAGAAACAGTTAAAAGGTTGATAAAGTCAAAAAATATAGAATATATTAAAAAAAATCGAAAATAAATTAAAAAAACAGACAGACAGACGGACATAAATCAGACGGAGCTAACCCACTGGGCATTAAAATAATCGACAGCTCTCGATGAATTTTCGAAAGCATTTAATTAGCATTTATAAGGCTCTTAATTTATACCAGAGTATTTATTCGCCTTTTAAAAGGATTAAATTAAATCTTGCGATGAAAAATATTTATGAAGCATTTCAAAACTGCTAATTAAGATGTTGTCAAATACAAAAATTACTTATACTTTTAAAAGTATTTATAAAGGTCTTAACGACGTCTTGTGAGAGGTTCTTAAAATGTCTGTAAATATCTCCTTCTTAAGGAGAGCTTAGGTGTTTATAAGGTTTTAACAAGCATTCGAAAGATCTTTAAAAAACGTTTATAAATATTTTTGTATTCGAAAATTTAAATATTTATCAAGGCCTTTAAAAAGTGTTTGATAAAAGCTTTTTAATAAAAAAAAATTATTTTTTACTTTAAGAGCTATAAATTTTATTGAGCTCTTTAATTTCTGAGTTTTTAAGTACTCCATAAGAGCCAATACAAACTTTAACTCTTACGTGAACTTATAAAACACCTCTGTAAATATCAATATTTAATGAAGAGAATCTTAAATCGGATATATTTATAGGACTCTTCGCAAGAGCTCCATAAAACATTTTATGATCTCACAGTTATGGAGGCTGCAACGTACGTTTCGAATAGTAGGCTTACCAAACTTCCTCAACTCAATAAAAATTCTTATACTATAAAAATTGTTTTTTAAATTATTACTTAAACATTTATTTAAAAAATTAGTTTTTAAATTTGATAAATTCTTGATTCAATTGGCCAAAAGAAGTGTATCGCTATTTTGACTTGTTTATCCCGTTTTCACATTTTCGCAAAGAAAGGAGTTTTGCTCAATAACTCGGAAAGTAAGCCACAAACAGAAAAATATATTTAGGCAAATGTTGTAGAGCAGATAAAAACACAACGATTTCATGCCCAAAAAATCTCCATGTGACAAGATTTAACCCAATAAATATTGTAATTTTGAACAAAAAAAGGTAATTTTGGGCGTAAAATCCAGTTTTCGGAACTAAACAAGTTATATTACCTTAAAATTTTCCATAAAAACAACGTTTGTCGCCAAAATACTTGCTATTATTCGAAAATCGTGGTGGTGGTTGGATATTTTAAAGCTATGAAAGAGGGGTAAAATTTTGTCATACCGAGATTTTTAGGATATGAAATCGATGTGTTTTCATCGCCTCTATAAAATTGGCCTTAATATATTTTTCTGTTTGTGGCTTACTTTCCGAGTAATTGAGCTAGTCTCGTTTCACGGCCTCTTGAATAGACCAGATCTGGGCATTGGACAACAATCTTTGATTTACGAAATTGCTAAAAAATTTTGTAGATTGTTATCACTGATCAAAATTAAGCGTTTAAAAATTAAATATCGCCCACTGCTAAATTTGTTTTAAAAATATGAGAAAAAAAATAAACGCTAGATTACCCAAAATATGTTCATTCAAACTTGGGTTATACTTTATATTTCTATAAAGAAAAACGGCCCATAAAAAGCTCAAAAGCGCTTTTTCCTTAATTTGCCTCATGTTCATATGGTAACCCTAACAATGGACCCACAACCATTTTAAATAAACAATTTAAACATATTAAAACGGTAAGGTTTTATTAAGCCCTTTAGATAATTCTTAAGTTTAAAGTACCTCTTATGAAGCATTTGAGATAATCCTTAAGTTTTATAAGCCACTTATCGAGCAATTTTAAAAATATGGCGTCGTCGGCCATCTTTTTCGAAATACATGCCAACAAAATAGCAACAACAACAAAAAATCAAATGAGCTACTTTTTTTTTGCCAATATAATGATTTTTTCTGCACTAAATCCTTTTATTTCCATATGCTTTTACGTAAAAAATCATTTAAACATATTTTGAGACATAAATATTAAAGAAAAAACTAAAAAAAAATGTTCGCCCAAAAATTTTATTTTCCTAAAAAGCTATATTTTCGAAGCGCGTTAAGTTTTTCGAACCAAAACCACAAACTTTACGATAAATCCTTGCTCGCACGTAAATTTTGATCAATATTAGTGCCGAAATTCATAACTATTCGTTGCATCATTTTATATTTCCATTTGTTATCATCCTTTTATCTATTTAGCTTTGGTATACTGCAAATAGTATGTATAACAAAAACCAAATCTTTATTAAGACTTCGTAAGAATAAAATAAGCCTCATTAAAATTTTTTTTAAAAAAAATTGTGTATAAATATTTTCAAGAGCTCAGATTTTTTTATAGACCTCTAGTTGTATTGATTTGATAACATCTTGAAGAGGATTTGAAAACGTCACAACTAACTCTTACATAAACCTCTTGAAGGCCCCCATAGAAGGTGCCCTTTTGGTCTTAAATTGGATTTATTGTGTATTTTAAAACCTCTTTAGCGAATATTTTTAAGAGTTCTGCTCTTAAAGAATGGTTATATAGATCTCTTGAAGATCCTAACAAATGCAAAAATGCCTAGTGGGAAATCAACTCAGGTAGTGACACTGATCAAGAATATTTACACTTTTTCATACCTGTCACGCCATACCATACAAACGGAATGACAAAGTGAATATACCCTCAGTGTAGGGTATAATTAATCTGTCAAAAAATAAAACAGAATTTCCAATTCATATTTTTATTTTGAATACATTCTATGACATGTTTAGTGATTGCCGCTCTCATTTTCTGAAAAAATTAAAACACATTTGAAAGCTGTGCGTTGCCGCCTTACCGCTCTCAAAAAGTTTTACCCGCTCAGCAACTGCGTGTCCACTTGAATAGTGTTCCATATTGCTTTGAACACAATTAGAGCGGTGGCGGTAAAGCGGCGACGAATATACGCTGTCAAAAATTATAGCATACTTGATCATGTGAAATTGAACAGAATTGCGGCGTACGACTGGTGAGCTGCCGACGATTCGCCGTCGATTTAGAATTAGTTCTATTTTTACGTCGGATCAGTGTTGCATTACTTTGTCATTCTTTTTGTCAATAGGATTTTCTCTGCAAAATTTATTGTTTACAAATTTTGTTTTTGTCATTCTCTTTTCCCTATGCGATTCTCTCACAAGAAATCAGACGTGAAAAGCAGTCGTCCGCCGCAATTGTGTTCATTCAAACGATTTTTCGTCGCGTTTTTTTTTGACAGCGTATATTCATCGCCGCTTTACCGCCTCCGCTCTAATTGTGTTCAAAGCATATGTTTTAATATTTTTTTGTTGCCGCTCATTGCATGGCCGTAGCCAAAGAGGTGGCACTGACGCTCTTAAAAACTATTTCCCTATGACTTGCAATTTATAAAAAAACATATTCTTAACGTGAATCAATGTAAATAACTTTCTTGTCAATTTCCGTTGGGTTTGTCAGCTTCTATAGTTTACATCATCAGCATAATTGGTCACGGTGGGCTTTAACCAAGCTTAAATAAAAGTTCGACTTACAAGAAAAACTTGAGTGTAGAATTATTTAGGGTGTAATTTAGAGTCGATACATGCTAAAATAAAAGAAATCCTCAGAGCTTTTTTTTAATTTTTTATTTTCTGTTTTTAAATGATGTAACATACATACACATACACCATGTCACAAAAGTCTACGTACGATCGATTTTTTGCCTATTTTCATCGATTTGTTGAACTTTTACTTAATTCTTTCAAGCAAAATGTTAATTTGACTTATTTTATGTAAGTATGGCCCATAATAACTTTCAGTCAATTTCACTGTTCAGAAAAAAATTTAAAACCTGATTTTTTTATAATCTAAGGATGCATTGCTTTTCAAAATTTAATTGTACACAATTGTAAGACAATAAAACGATATAAGGAAACGGAAGGCTCGAAGATTAAAAAAAAATTGGACGCAGTCGGACTGTGGGAACAAATGACGTCATAAAACAAGTGAGAGGACGATATCCTGCTCAATCAGCCTGTTTTGTAGAAAAGGATATGAAAATATAAAAAACTTCCAAGCAGTTTCTTATCAGGAATGATCTACGACTCAAAACCTATAAAAACTAGCGCTTTCATGGGCTAACAAATAAGCAAAAGCAATTACCTGTTACAAAAAGTAAGGAGTTACTTGACTGGCACGGTGGAGATGAAATAATCTTTTCGGATGAAAAACTGTTCTTCCTGCAAGACAGCTACAACCAGCAGAGTAACCGTGTGTCCGCAAGAAGTTTTGCGAATGCTCCAAAAAGATGAATTGACTGCTGAGCTATATCAAAACGTGACCAAAATCAAGGCGTGGGGAGCAGTATCACAAATAGGGAAAGGGCCGAAAAATTTGCCTGATTTTACTCTGCGGAAGAATGGCCAGCATCATCACAGGATCTCAAGACATTGGATTTTTGCGTATGGGTCCATATACTAGGTAAAGTAAGGTTAACAAAAGGCTTAACAATTGATGGGTTCAAGCAGCGTCTGACAAGGATTTGGGACGAAAAGGAGCAGAAAATGGTGCGTGCTGCCTATGAATCGTTTTCAAACGTTTACATCTTGTAAGCAAAGAAAAGGGTGATAGTTTCGAACTTTATCAGTAATTTAATAAATTTTGGAATGTTGTTAAACGTTTGTGATAAATAAAAATTAGTATTTTAAGCAACATTGACTTTTATAACACTTTGCTTTACTGACAGTTATTATGGGCTACACTGTACAAACATATAAAAATTAATTGTGATCATGCTTAAATTAGCTAATATTCAACACAAAACTTAAATACAACTGCGCAGCAATGTTAACAAAAGTGTACGTGCAACGCTGACCACAGATGATTGCTGAATACAACCTGCAGGTATGAATGTGAACTACCGTCATTCGAGCAATTGTGATTTCTTTTGTTCTTAATAAGCGAAAAAAATACGTACGCCATAAAGTATATTTATGGTTTTCTATTGAACTTTTAATAATTTGGATTGAATCCGTTTAAGTTTTTACTTTTTATCATATAAATGATAAAAAGTAGAGTTTTGTGACATGGTGTAACATACACGATACGTCAAAGTACGAGTACCATAAGAGATAGGAAGATAGCCGTTTTTAGTCCGTTTTAAAAATGTTAGTTCTAAAAGCCCATAAATCCAAACTTTAAGTTATGGATCTCACTTTTTTTATAAAAAACTTAAGCTCATAGATCTTATTACGATCCGATTAAATAATATACAGTAGCGCGCAAAATTGGGACAATGTTAGGCAGTTTCATACTTAAATGGACATTAAAGTATAAATAATAAAATGATTTGAAACAGTTTTTGATTTTGAAATCTTTGTTTCTTTTACTTTAATACAAAATTAATAAATAATTTTAAAATGTAAACAATATTTTGTTTTTTTTTCAAAAACGCAAAAAACACATGTATCTATCCATTTTTGCACGTCTGTATTGTTTTTTGTTTTATATCTGTAAATTTCCCGTTATTTACTTTGTTCCAGTGAACATTTTTGTGGCAAGCTTCTTTTTTTTTAGTTTTCAGTTGGAAACTATCAAATAACTGCAAGCTAATAATTTAGTCTTCCCATACCCGGATTAAGAAATTTGCCGCCCCTAGGCAGTTGCAAAAATCCTCAAAACTTTTTAATTTAATCGAAAAAATAAAATTTTTCATAAAATTCAACTTTCTGAGAGCAAATATTTTATTTTATTAATCATGAATTATATGACATACATATGTCATTCAACAATTACCATTATGTATGTTATGTGATTGGTTTTTGTGGAGAAATTATTGCTTATTGGTTAAAATTTAAACGTCTTGATTTTCGGATGGCAAAGTTATTGATAATGTCATCAGAATCAAAGACATGAGCAAATCTGACTCGATAGTCAACAAAACGGGTGCGTTCAACCGTTTTGCAACCAGTGTTGATCTCAATTAGTTTTTCACTCGCCGCAGTACGGAAAATTATCGTCCAGTGATACAACAAATTTCAACATAATGTTGGTGCGCGTGCCAACGAAATAGGCGGGAAATTCAATTCAAAAAATATCTATTGAAACCGAAGATAATGTAGTTATTGTGACTCAAAATGGTTAGTCGTCAAGAACTTCAGCAAAAGCTTTGAAAATTAGTCATTGAACAGTTCTTAGTGTCCGAAATCGGCGCAATAATAATCACACAATCAACAAGAGAGGCCGAACCAGAAAGCTAACAGACAGATATGGCCGCCGTATGGAGCGTATACTAAGGTGCAATCACTTTAAAACACCTAAGGCAGCTACAGTTATGATAAATTAAAGAGTTAGCGAGTGGACCGCGCGCAGATCACTTCGCAGGATTGGGCTAAAATCAGCTATCAAACGAAAAAAAAACCAGTACTATCAGAAAATGTCGAAGCGCGACTAAAATTCTGCAAGGAGTAATAACATTGGAGTGTGGAAAACTGGAAACGAATAAATTTTGTTTCGTCAGACCAAATTTTGTTTCGTCAGAGCTTTAACCTAACAGTACTCAGGACCTCGTTTACCTAGGAAGCTGAAATTCGGGCTGTAGGGCTACCTTTTAAGGCCCTTAAACGTGCCATATGAGCAAAATCAGATGTTTCTTAAATTTCACACCTATGTTAATATTGCTAAAACACAGTAAATATGAAATTTAAAAAAATAAGCTCTGGAGATTTTTCTTTTTGTTTTGATGTACATACATCGAATATACATAAATTATATCCCAAATAATTCCCCATTCAAGTATTTTATGTAGCTTAACTTGGCATTTAAACTTGGTTAAGGCCCACCGTGCGGTATCACAACACGCTCGTGTGACCGTAGATGAATTAGTGAACGAGACTTTATAATCGCATTGAGCTATGAATAATTTAATTTACTTTTGACTAATCGGTTGTGATCATTATTTATTTGCATTCGTAGTTTTTCTGTTGTTGTTGAGTTTTACTTTGAAATTCAATATTTCAACTTGATTTTATACAAGCGATTCCTTTTCGTTATGAATTTTAATTGCTCTTTTGCTTCGGATAGAAGAGTGTGCTTACACCTCCGCTTTGTGATTAATGAGATTTTTGAAACCGGTTTTCCTTTCCGCTGAAATTTGGCAAAATGTATACAAAAGCTGACGCATTTTTTTCCGTTATTAGCGCAAAATTTTTCAGAGTTTGCTTTGCTCTTAACTATGTTACTAATGTTTATTTATACAAAATATTACATTTAGTACAAAAATTGTTAAGTTGATAAAAATATATTTTATTTTATTAATACAGTCTTCCATACCAACAGTAAATTTAGAAAATGAACTTACGAGCCGATTTAGTTTCTAACTACCAAAAGAGCTGGGTTGTGTGGAACTTACAATTAGTATAAAACAGATACACCTGTCCCTCGTTTTACACGGTAGATACGTTCCTGACAAATCCGTGTAATTCGAAAAAATAATTTTTGTATGGAAAAACTGTGTAAAACGAAAATGACTATAAAAAAAGGTTTTTTATACATTTATTGAACACAAAATATGACTAATACATATACTTAATAAAATATAAAAATGCCATTTAAATCATAGAAAACATAAAAATAGTTAAATTTATTTGTTAAGTGGAAAAAAAACATAAAAAATCTATTTTTTAAAAAAAATTATATTGTACTTCATATAAATAAAAAAAAAATTGTATAAGTTTATGACAGTGGATCATGTGTACGTCTGAAGTGTTGCCAGATCTATAATTAAGTAGAAATAAATTCGCGTGCAGTCAAAATTAGTCATTTTCTACATAATTTTTTTTTTTAAATTTTGATTTTAAAAACCGTGTAAGATCGAAAACGTGCAAAACGAGTAGCGTGTAAAGCGAGGGATAAGTGTATATTTATATATATATGATAGGAAAATTTTGTTTAAATAAAACGAAATCTTTTGCTTGTAAGATGTCGGTTTAAGAACACACCGTAAGGCTACTACACCCAAGATATAACCGGATGAAACACGCCTGAAAAGTTACATAGATACATAATGGCTCACTCACCGTATATGCGGTTGCACTCTTTGTGCAAGACATTCAAGTTCAAAGGTTGCAGCAATCAGTTTCCCCCTTATATGGGCGGTACAGTTTGATCATTTGCTATAGATTGGAAGAAGTTAGCGGCTAAAAATATTGTTTTTTTTTTTTTTATTAATATAGACAATAAGACACTTTTTATGTTAGGAAAAGGTTGTAGACTATACAAGTTTTTTCATATACGGACCGTTTAAATGATATACTAGATCGAGAATTGTTTAATATTTTAAGACTAGGATTGATTGATTTAGTTACTTAGAAACAACCCGCAAATTTGCAATAGTGTGCGCCATTTACAAGAGAAGCTGAAATTGGCGGTTTTAGATAACGGGAGCATTTCTGGAGAAACGGTAATCTTTGAAGCTACTAGACCATTGATTCCAAAAATGATCCAGGTGGACCCCCAGCGGTCCATGGGAGACTCGACGGGGGTCTACGCTGGCGTGACAAAAAATGGGGGTTTACAATTCGTAAGCGGGGGTTCACGAAAAATTATCTGCTTTCGATAGTGAAGAACTAAAGGTTGGTTTGACTTCAGATTTCAGATAGGATTTGAAGATATTCTGACGTTGGAAATACCACCATGGATTATAAATCCATTTGATGAAACGGAGGAGGAGAATGTGATATTACAAGAGGATCTACTCGAGCTTAGCACTAATGAGGAGCTGAAGCTGAAATTTAAAAGAGGGTATCAAACATTTTGGTTCCAGGCAGAAGTATCCGAAAAATATCCTGCACAAAAATATACTATTTTTCTGTTTATTTTTACCACTCCGAATGGGGAGTTTTCTAATGAAATTAGTGAGGATTGATTGGTTCCTTGTGCTGTGAGTAAATGTCAAAAAAGTAAAGTTGGATGGAATCACTTTTTTGATTGGCCAACTGTACTTTTTTAACATCCACACTCACAACACAATCAATTAGTTAATAAACCAATCAATACTCACTTTTTTTCTATTAGTTCGTGGTTGGAACTCAGCCGAAACGCAAATTTCCATAGTTAGATCTAATCTTCACATTTTTTGTCGAGTTTTGGGAATATGGTAGAAACGTAGCTGCAGGGGGTCCACCGGAACCAGCTAAGTTTTGAAAGTGGTCTATGAGAAAAAAAGTCAGGGAACCTCTGTACTAGACTAAGCTATGAAAAATTTGATACCACATTACCAAAAGTGGGCATAGTCAGAGGACGTTATACCTCCCCTACAAGTAGAAATTCAAATTCGCGGTGCTATTTAGGTAACAGTCTTAAGTTCAATACGAAACCGTTTGGTGACTCAAGCAAACATTGAACGTAAATTGGACTAATTCTACATAAATTAGATGTTATCATGCACAATATTGCACGATTTGGTGATGCAAACTAAATCTTCTTAGGTATTGCCATATAAAAAAATGTTTTTTGTTAAAAAAGGCGGCTGTTAGAACGCCCAAACTCATAACGCCCAAATTGTTATGTGTTATAGGTTAGGGTTATACATATGTTATGCCACCATGGAATCGTCACAATGCCCAAAATGAATCAATGTTATTAGGTCCAACTATAGTCATACGAGTATTTCCCAAAACTTTCCAAAATTTAATAACAATCATTAGGAAAACGGTACACGTCACCGATGACCTTGATTTCAAATATATAATTTTTGAAGTTTTTCTGAGCAAGTGTATATGCATAAATAGGGTGCGCTCAAACCTCCTTCATATTGTTTTAGTTTGAAAATCTCATTCTTCACTTATCTTTATGTAGAACTACTGTAGCTAGCGCAGCCAGTGTTGGACATAAACCGCGAAGCCGGTGTTGGGCAAACTGCGGTATATAAATTAAAAGCAGTGGCCGAAGTCCGCCCGCTTATCCTAACTTATGTGTACATATGTAGACTTACTGTGGCTGGCGAAGCTAACGGGGGATTTTTTTGCTTTTTGTTTCTTAGTGTAAGTTTTTTGACTCGTGATTCGTATCATGTGTCAACGCCAAAAATGCTCAGTAAGATTTGTCATTTTACCATAAATAGACTAACAAGCGAACAGCGCTTCCAAATCATTGAATTTTATTATCCAAATTGTGAAAATTGCGACGAAGCTCATTTTTGACTCAATGGGTGCGACAACAAACAGAACTGCCGAATTTGGTCTGAATAGCAGCCAGAGACAATTCAATGCACCCTGAAAAATGCACTGCATGGTGCGGTTTGTGAATCAGTGGTATCATTGGACCGTACTTTTTCAAAAATAATGAAATTCGCAACTTTACAGTCAATGGAGCAAGGTACCGTGCTATGATTTCCGACTTTTTTGCCAAAAATAGAAGAATTGGACTTGGTTGAAATGTGGTTTCAACAAGATGGTGCCACATGCCACACGGCACGCGATATCATCGACCTATTGAGAGGCGAGTTTGGTGAGCAATTGATCTCACGTTTTGGAGCAGTCCATTAACCGCCAAGATTATGTGATTTGACTCCACTAGATAATTTTTTGTGGGGCTACGTAAAGTCTCTCGTATATTAAAACAAGCCAGCCACAATTGCAGCCCTGGAAGACAACATTACAGCTGCCATTGGTGAGATACCGGCCGAAATGCTGGAAAAATTATGCCAAAACTCAAGTTTACGGATGAACCACCTCAGGCGTAGCCGCGGGCAACATTTACATGAAATCATATTTAAAAAGTAAATGGCAGGAATTCATGTATCGTTAGAAATAAATATTTAATTTTCAAAAACCAAACGCTTAAAAAATCTCCCTTCATAATACATCCAACACCTGTTTCGCTAGCCAGTAATTCTACATAAAGTTTGGATAAGTGGGCGGCAATCGTTCGCGGCTCAAGACATGTATCCTCCAATATGTCGAATACCGGAATCGCGGTGGCCTTAGCCTATAGTATATCCAACACCAACTTCGCTACCTACACTAATCTATATAAATAAAATGATAGCCGTTTTCAATGAACGGGATTCACGCAAAGTCTACTAAAACAGTTGTGATCAAATTTTTTTAGTGATCTTTCTTAGATGCTTGGTCTCAACATAGAATTAAAATTATCACGATATTCCTTTTAAATATTAAAATATTAAAGTTTTAAAATTGCAAAAAAATTAATTTCACACAAAGAAAGAAGCATATAAGCGTAATAAATCGTTTAAAGGCAAGTTAGTGTGTTAGTTAGTAATTGTTTTTATATGACAATGCAATGGAAGAAAATATTCAAATTTTACTCTCGCTCTCATTCTCAATTTGTCAACGCAGCAACGCGGAATTTGTAATGAAAAAAAAAAATTACAGTACGTTCACACATAGAAAACATACATGCTGTCCTAAATGACTTGACAACATATGTGACTGTCAATATTGCTTTGCGTTCACATTATCGTGCATGCCATCAAACATCAATTGCAGAACAATTTATGAGCGTCCACATCGAAGTAAACTGCATGAAATCCTATTTAAAATGAAAAATGTTCACTAGGCTTGACAGTCAGTTCACACAGGTTGTATGGTTGGACAAGCCAGCAGGAAAATCAACAATTTTTGAAATCCATCCAACATGTGTGTCAAGCGGTCGTTCCTAGAGATCACATTATAGAACATTGATGTTGGACTATATGTGTGATAATGTGTACTAGGCTAATTGAATGTGTTAGTTTGTAGGTTCGTTCCAGAACTTTTTGGGTAAAATCCTGTAAAACTGTCAAATACGAGAGAATAAGAAAATTGCGCTCTGTGAGAGAGAAATTATGTAAAAAGCACAGGAACAGAAAAAAACCATTTTTTTAGCACAAGAATAAACGTCAAAAATTTTGAATGTAGTTAGTGCAAAAAGTTAATTTTCTAAGTCCAGACAATAAATAAACATCTTAAATTGAATGTAGTTGAGCAATAAATTCAATTCTATGAACGCAAAGAATAAAATGGAAAATAAAAATAGTCAAAATAAACTCAATGTTTACAATTCAGCTTGCACAACATAGAACAGCTGATAATTTGACACTTTTAATTAGTTTACACGCAAAAATTCTTCGGGTAAAAACCTGTAACTTCTTACAAGGAGAGAACATAAATTACTCTCTCATTTTTGTTCTCACATACAGGTTTTTCGTGTACGGGAACGCTGCAAATTGCACTAATGCATTATTGTACGGGAACGCAACTTGTGTGTGTGCTTTGTTTTTGTCTTTCACATGGCAATGCAATGGAATATTTATGGAAAAGAAAAGAGCGTGAAGTTAAATTCCGAATTTAACTAGCAAAGACACAAACCATCTGACTTAACAGAGCTTTAACAGAGCTCTAACAGAGAAATGTTAACTTGACGCTGAAGGAGATTCAGATGGGGTCACTTTAAAATTGTCCAATCTTTCCAAATTATTCAGGGTGCACATATAACTATATATGGACTCAACAGAAAATGAAACTATAGTATGTTTCCAAAGATAAAAAATTTTGGTGCAGTTTCTATCGTTAAGTACATAATTTGGTTATGTGAAACTTCCAATTATTATTGTGAAAACATAAAATTTTCATCTGGTCACTGACCATTATTTTTTGAGTGTGCATATTACAGACTAGGTGGGTTCGATAGAGCATGATCCAACGTTTAAAACGACATATCACTTTAGTGGCGCTTCTTTTTTTCGAATACTGGAATTTTATTAAAAATGCAGATTTTTATATAGAAAAGCATGTATCGCAGTAAGAAAAATAGAAAAACGAATTTAACTAGTGGAGACACAATTTTCCATATTTAACTAGCAAAGACAAAAACCATAAGAATTTACAGAGGAATGTTAACACGACGCAGAAGAAGATCTGAATAGGAACTAAAAAGAGTTGATAATCTTTCGATATTAATCTCGTTTTTGAGTGTGCATTTTATAGACTAGGTGGGTTCGATAGAGCATGATCCAACGTTTAAACGACATATCACTTTAGTGGCGCTTCTTTTTTGAACTTATGATTTTTTTTGCCGAAATTCGTGATTTTTTTGGTGAAAAGGTAACATTTTCATCTGGTCACTGACCATTATTTTTTGAGTGTACATATTACAGACTAGGTGGGTTCGATAGAGCATGGTCCAACGTTTAAAACGACATATCACTTAAGTGGCGCTTCTTTTTTGAACTTATGATTTTCTTTGCCGAAATTCGTGATTTTTTTGGTGAAAAGGTAACATTTTCATCTGGTCACTGACCATTATTTTTTGAGTGTGCATATTACAGACTAGGTGGGTTCGATAGAGCATGATCCAACGTTTAAAACGACATATCACTTTAGTGGCGCTTCTTTTTTTCGAATACTGGAATTTTATTAAAAATGCAGATTTTTATATAGAAAAGCATGTATCGCAGTAAGAAAAATAGAAAAACGAATTTAACTAGTGGAGACACAATTTTCCATATTTAACTAGCAAAGACAAAAACCATAAGAATTTACAGAGGAATGTTAACACGACGCAGAAGAAGATCTGAATAGGAACTAAAAAGAGTTGATAATCTTTCGATATTAATCTCGTTTTTGAGTGTGCATTTTATAGACTAGGTGGGTTCGATAGAGCATGGTCCAACGTTTAAAACGACATATCACTTTAGCGGCGCTTCTTTTTTGAACTTATGATTTTCTTTGCCGAAATTCGTGATTTTTTTGGTGAAAAATTAACATTTTCATCTGGTCACTGACCATTATTTTTTGAGTGTGCATATTACAGACTAGGTGGGTTCGATAGAGCATGGTCCAACGTTTAAAACGACATATCACTTTAGCGGCGCTTCTTTTTTGAACTTATGATTTTCTTTGCCGAAATTTGTGATTTTTTTGGTGAAAAATTAACATTTTCATCTGGTCACTGACCATTATTTTTTGAGTGTGCATATTACAGACTAGGTGGGTTCGATAGAGCATGGTCCAACGTTTAAAACGACATATCACTTTAGCGGCGCTTCTTTTTTGAACTTATGATTTTCTTTGCCGAAATTTGTGATTTTTTTGGTGAAAAATTAACATTTTCATCTGGTCACTGACCATTATTTTTTGAGTGTGCATATTACAGACTAGGTGGGTTCGATAGAGCATGGTCCAACGTTTAAAACGACATATCACTTTAGCGGCGCTTCTTTTTTGAACTTATGATTTTCTTTGCCGAAATTTGTGATTTTTTTGGTGAAAAATTAACATTTTCATCTGGTCACTGACCATTATTTTTTGAGTGTGCATATTATAGACTAGGTGGGTTCGATAGAGCATGGTCCAACGTTTAAAACGACATATCACTTTAGCGGCGCTTCTTTTTTGAACTTATGATTTTCTTTGCCGAAATTTGTGATTTTTTTGGTGAAAAATTAACATTTTCATCTGGTCACTGACCATTATTTTTTGAGTGTGCATATTACAGACTAGGTGGGTTCGATAGAGCATGGTCCAACGTTTAAAACGACATATCACTTTAGCGGCGCTTCTTTTTTGAACTTATGATTTTCTTTGCCGAAATTTGTGATTTTTTTGGTGAAAAATTAACATTTTCATCTGGTCACTGACCATTATTTTTTGAGTGTGCATATTACAGACTAGGTGGGTTCGATAGAGCATGGTCCAACGTTTAAAACGACATATCACTTTAGCGGCGCTTCTTTTTTGAACTTATGATTTTCTTTGCCGAAATTTGTGATTTTTTTGGTGAAAAATTAACATTTTCATCTGGTCACTGACCATTATTTTTTGAGTGTGCATATTACAGACTAGGTGGGTTCGATAGAGCATGGTCCAACGTTTAAAACGACATATCACTTTAGCGGCGCTTCTTTTTTGAACTTATGATTTTCTTTGCCGAAATTTGTGATTTTTTTGGTGAAAAATTAACATTTTCATCTGGTCACTGACCATTATTTTTTGAGTGTGCATATTACAGACTAGGTGGGTTCGATAGAGCATGGTCCAACGTTTAAAACGACATATCACTTTAGCGGCGCTTCTTTTTTGAACTTATGATTTTCTTTGCCGAAATTTGTGATTTTTTTGGTGAAAAATTAACATTTTCATCTGGTCACTGACCATTATTTTTTGAGTGTGCATATTATAGACTAGGTGGGTTCGATAGAGCATGGTCCAACGTTTAAAACGACATATCACTTTAGCGGCGCTTCTTTTTTGAACTTATGATTTTCTTTGCCGAAATTTGTGATTTTTTTGGTGAAAAATTAACATTTTCATCTGGTCACTGACCATTATTTTTTGAGTGTGCATATTACAGACTAGGTGGGTTCGATAGAGCATGGTCCAACGTTTAAAACGACATATCACTTTAGCGGCGCTTCTTTTTTGAACTTATGATTTTCTTTGCCGAAATTTGTGATTTTTTTGGTGAAAAATTAACATTTTCATCTGGTCACTGACCATTATTTTTTGAGTGTGCATATTACAGACTAGGTGGGTTCGATAGAGCATGGTCCAACGTTTAAAACGACATATCACTTTAGCGGCGCTTCTTTTTTGAACTTATGATTTTCTTTGCCGAAATTTGTGATTTTTTTGGTGAAAAATTAACATTTTCATCTGGTCACTGACCATTATTTTTTGAGTGTGCATATTACAGACTAGGTGGGTTCGATAGAGCATGGTCCAACGTTTAAAACGACATATCACTTTAGCGGCACTTCTTTTTTGAACTTATGATTTTCTTTGCCGAAATTTGTGATTTTTTTGGTGAAAAATTAACATTTTCATCTGGTCACTGACCATTATTTTTTGAGTGTGCATATTATAGACTAGGTGGGTTCGATAGAGCATGGTCCAACGTTTAAAACGACATATCACTTTAGCGGCGCTTCTTTTTTGAACTTATGATTTTCTTTGCCGAAATTTGTGATTTTTTTGGTGAAAAATTAACATTTTCATCTGGTCACTGACCATTATTTTTTGAGTGTGCATATTACAGACTAGGTGGGTTCGATAGAGCATGGTCCAACGTTTAAAACGACATATCACTTTAGCGGCGCTTCTTTTTTGAACTTATGATTTTCTTTGCCGAAATTTGTGATTTTTTTGGTGAAAAATTAACATTTTCATCTGGTCACTGACCATTATTTTTTGAGTGTGCATATTACAGACTAGGTGGGTTCGATAGAGCATGGTCCAACGTTTAAAACGACATATCACTTTAGCGGCGCTTCTTTTTTGAACTTATGATTTTCTTTGCCGAAATTTGTGATTTTTTTGGTGAAAAATTAACATTTTCATCTGGTCACTGACCATTATTTTTTGAGTGTGCATATTACAGACTAGGTGGGTTCGATAGAGCATGGTCCAACGTTTAAAACGACATATCACTTTAGCGGCGCTTCTTTTTTGAACTTATGATTTTCTTTGCCGAAATTTGTGATTTTTTTGGTGAAAAATTAACATTTTCATCTGGTCACTGACCATTATTTTTTGAGTGTGCATATTACAGACTAGGTGGGTTCGATAGAGCATGGTCCAACGTTTAAAACGACATATCACTTTAGCGGCGCTTCTTTTTTGAACTTATGATTTTCTTTGCCGAAATTTGTGATTTTTTTGGTGAAAAATTAACATTTTCATCTGGTCACTGACCATTATTTTTTGAGTGTGCATATTACAGACTAGGTGGGTTCGATAGAGCATGGTCCAACGTTTAAAACGACATATCACTTTAGCGGCGCTTCTTTTTTGAACTTATGATTTTCTTTGCCGAAATTTGTGATTTTTTTGGTGAAAAATTAACATTTTCATCTGGTCACTGACCATTATTTTTTGAGTGTGCATATTACAGACTAGGTGGGTTCGATAGAGCATGGTCCAACGTTTAAAACGACATATCACTTTAGCGGCGCTTCTTTTTTGAACTTATGATTTTCTTTGCCGAAATTTGTGATTTTTTTGGTGAAAAATTAACATTTTCATCTGGTCACTGACCATTATTTTTTGAGTGTGCATATTATAGACTAGGTGGGTTCGATAGAGCATGGTCCAACGTTTAAAACGACATATCACTTTAGCGGCGCTTCTTTTTTGAACTTATGATTTTCTTTGCCGAAATTTGTGATTTTTTTGGTGAAAAATTAACATTTTCATCTGGTCACTGACCATTATTTTTTGAGTGTGCATATTACAGACTAGGTGGGTTCGATAGAGCATGGTCCAACGTTTAAAACGACATATCACTTTAGCGGCGCTTCTTTTTTGAACTTATGATTTTCTTTGCCGAAATTTGTGATTTTTTTGGTGAAAAATTAACATTTTCATCTGGTCACTGACCATTATTTTTTGAGTGTGCATATTACAGACTAGGTGGGTTCGATAGAGCATGGTCCAACGTTTAAAACAACATATCACTTTAGCGGCGCTTCTTTTTTGAACTAATGAGTTTCTTTGCCGAAATTCGTGATTTTGTTGGTGAAAAGGTAACATTTTCATCTGGTCACTGACCATTATTTTTTCAGTGTGCATATTACAGACTAGGTGGGTTCGATAGAGCATGGTCCAACGTTTAAAACAACATATCACTTTAGCGGCGCTTCTTTTTTGAACTAATGAGTTTCTTTGCAGAAATTCGTGATTTTTTTGGTGAAAAGGTAACATTTTCATCTGGTCACTGACCATTATATTTTGAGTGTTCATATTACTAATCATTAGTTCAAAAAAGAAGCGCCACTAAAGTGATATGTCGTTTTAAACGTTGGATCATGCTCTATCGAACCCACCTAGTCTGTAATATGCACACTCAAAAAATAATGGTCAGTGACCAGATGAAAATGTTACCTTTTCACCAAAAAAATCACGAATTTCGGCAAAGAAACTCATTAGTTGAAAAAAGAAGCGCCGCTAAAATGATATGTTGTTTTAAACGTTGGACCATGTTCTATCGAACCCACCTAGTCTGTAATATGCACACTCAAAAAATAATGGTCAGTGACCAGATGAAAATGTTACCTTTTCACCAAAAAAATCACGAATTTCGGCAAAGAAAATCGAAAGTTCAAAAAAGAAGCGCCACTAAAGTGATATGTCGTTTTAAACGTTGGACCATGCTCTATCGAACCCACCTAGTCTGTAATATGCACACTCAAAAAATAATGGTCAGTGACCAGATGAAAATGTTACCTTTTCACCAAAAAAATCACGAATTTCGGCAAAGAAACTGATTAGTTCAAAAAAGAAGCGCCGCTAAAGTGATATGTCGTTTTAAACGTTGGACCATGCTCTATCGAACCCACCTAGTCTGTATTATGCACACTCAAAAACTAATGGTCAGTGACCAGATGAAAATGTTACCTTTTCACCAAAAAAATCACGAATTTCGGCAAAGAAAATCGAAAGTTCAAAAAAGAAGCGCCACTAAAGTGATATGTCGTTTTAAACGTTGGACCATGCTCTATCAAACCCACCTAGTCTGTAATATGCACACTCAAAAAATAATGGTCAGTGACCAGATGAAAATTTTATGTTTTCACAATAATAATTGGAAGTTTCACATAACCAAATTATGTACTTAACGATAGAAACTGCACCAAAATTTTTTATCTTTGGAAACATAGTTTCATTTTCTGTTGAGTCCATATATAGTTATATGTGCACCCTGAATAATTTGGAAAGATTGGACAATTTTAAAGTGACCCCATCTGAATCTCCTTCAGCGTCAAGTTAACATTTCTCTGTTAGAGCTCTGTTAAAGCTCTGTTAAGTCAGATGGTTTGTGTCTTTGCTAGTTAAATTCGGAATTTAACTTCACGCTCTTGGAAAAGAAAACAACAAGAACTCTAGATCTGTGAAGAAGAATCCAAAATTGACTGTAGTTCTATTTAAAAAAAGTAAATTGTTTGCCTTCGCAGAAAAACAGGCTACGCGTACAAAGTCGCGGGCATCTGCTAGTTCTACATAAAGACTTTCAGACTATGTTTATATTTATATTTGCTCAGAACAGGTTCAAAAATAACATATTTCATAGTCAATATTATCGGTGACGTGTTCATTTTCCATTGACATTTTCCGAATAATTTCCAAATTTTTTTCAAACACCGAGCGAAGTCAAATTAGTTTTAATACAAAATATCATAACGCCCAAGCTTTTAGTCATAACGCCCAAACTGGAACCAATGGAGCCAAATTGAAAGTCATAAAGAAATTTGGATATAATGTTATTTTTCGATTAATCTTTTCTTCGTTGAAGCTTTGTGTCCTAAATTTACTAAGGCTTGGGCCTTGTGACATATTTTGGGCGTTATGTCTTAATCGGAGGGTGTTATAATACACCCAAAAAATGCATTCACGTTAGTTCGAAAAATTATGAAAGGTTCAAAAAGACTTATAGAATACGTTTTTCAGGTGAAAATAGCTGAAGGCAAATTTTACTCACTCAGTCACTTCGAATTAATAAAGAGAAAAGTGTCCCGACAGATATAATTTCTCATCCAAGTAAGCTACAGTACCACGCTGAAGAACACCAAATAATAAACTTGTGGATGTTTGCTTTGTGCTGTTGTGTTTAAGCTGTTAAGTTCATATTCGACATCAGAAAACAACAATCTTTTGTTGGTATCGGTTTTGGACAGAATGTTGAATGATGTCCTAGACCAAAGCAATTGTAAAAATGAACCTGTTTTGCAGCACCAACTTAAAATTTGTTGTATTTTGTATATTTCTGTTACTTTATTTAATAAAAATGACATAACTTACCATTTAATTTGAAATGAAAAATAAAAAAAAATAAGACGATGTGCGACAGCAACTGAAAACTTTGATATTATATTCATATTACACTTCTTTACAAAACAGTTGTCGACAAACAAAAAGGATTCTTCAAAAATATAATAATACCACTGTAAAAGTTATTTTTGTAAACGCGATACAAAATCTAAAACGCTTTGTTTTTGGGGGCAGTGTCAAGGCTTTTTTGAAAATTATTGACCAGGTTCAGAGGTATAACCCAAGTAGCATTAAAATACTACAGTGCAATAATTGCTAAAAGCAAGCTGTAAAAACAGTTCTAATGCAATTGACAAGTCATTTATTAGCCTTTTTGAAGTTTTATTTAAAAGAAAATTCTTATTCTTTAAAAACGCTTACACAACTTGTGTCTAGCTTAGTATTAGCATTGCTTCAAAATATTTTCTTAACCTACTTTAGAAGCGTTAATACAGCCAAAATAGATATTGAGAACTAGAACAACTTCGTTGTTATTTTCTTTAGCTATGAACTATACTTTATCGAACAGGTTATAGCAAACAAAAACATATTTATTGTTTTGATTTGGCATTTATAGCTAAAAGATATCACAGAGCATAGCATAGATTCATCGCTCTTACTAAAGCGCATTTAAAGTCAATTTACAGTAAAAGCAATGGCTATATTTTAGAGCTTTTATTTTGCATGCTCACTTCAAATTATTGCTAAAAAAATCCACACACATTTCTTTTCTCTATACTGATGCGCTCTACTAAGAGCGCTAGCTCGTTATGCTACTCCTTGGCTATAAATCAGCTTTTAAAATCAAAAATTTTGCTGAAAAATACCAATGTAGCAAAACTTATTGTTTTACAATTTATTAGCTATTCCATGCTATACCATGGACACCGTTTTTTTTATCACTTTAGAAAATGTTGGATTATTGCGAAAGAAAAATATGCATTTTAATAAATTTTTTGATACATTTTTTTTATTGCTTAAAAATGTATAAATATAAAGAAATTTTGAGGCGCATTATTTATCTAAGAGTTTCAGAAGAAACTAGTCGAAAAATCTTTATTCGCACACAGTTTGTAGTTCTAAAAGAATGCTTTTGATTGAAATTTATGTACATAAGTGATACTATAACTATATTCTCATTCTCATATTTTTCAAGAAAATAAAAGAGAAGTAAATTCGTTCAAATAAATGCCAATAAATATCACACACGTAAATACTTGCTGTACATATTTATATAATTAACAAACACATTCATAATAATACCAATACAATTTTTTAAAGTGCCTTTATTGCTTGGAATGGCAAAAAAATAGCGCTTTTATTATACTTCTAAAACATTTTAATAATTAAATTATTGCACCTTTTGCAAAAAAGAGACAATTTGTGGCATAGCAATGAGGGTATTTTTTTGCATTTTTCCTTCTGTAAAGATATGTGAAATGCTAAATTCTGATTCCCAAAGGCGCTATATAAGCTATACGACAGTGCATTCCTGATCAATTCCTAGTAGCAAGAAAAGCAATGCAGCAATGATTTTGCTAGAAATGCGCTTTATTAGCCAAAAACTTGCAACGTGTGCTACTTGGGAAGATATCAAATTTGGCTGTTTTCGCAAAAATAACGTTTTTTGCTAACTTTGACCTAGCAGTTCTCAGGGCCTCGCTTACCTAGCGAGCTGAAATTAGCGCTGTGTAGCTATCTTTTACGTTCTTTTGACGTGTTTAAATTTCAGCAATATCCGATGTTTTTTATATGACACTCGTAGGTACGCAATAAGTATGCATGTGTAATATTACTAAAAACAATAAATATGCAATTAAAAAAAACAGCTCTGGCGATTCTTATTTTTTTGATTTATGTATATCGACTATAAATTACATCCCAAATATTTCCCAATTTAAGTTTTTGTTGTAACTCAAGTTCGCATTTCAACTTGGTCGTGTGTTATCATCGCTCGAAATGATGTGCCACATGATACATCTTTTTTACAAAAATCAAGAAAAAATATAAAAAATAGCTTTGAGAAAGTTATAGTTATGGTTCTCTCATACGAGTATGAAACGTTCTTTTACAAACCGAACACTTTCTGACCGCCACATCTTTAAGCCGCTTGAAATTTTTTTTAGGTATTCCTTGAGCTATATTAGAGGACAATGCAGGGAATTAATTTGTTATCGAAGATATCGAGAGATACCGAGCTGTGAAGTTCGAAGGTTTTATGTTTTATGATGTTTTATGGCCATGTTAAAATTATCATATCTCCTGTAAATTTTAACGAAAAAATAACTTTTTTATATCGTTTTAAAGCTAAAAAGATAAGCTTTTTTACAAAGTTTTTTTCTATGGCATTGGATGAAAAATTAAAATTTTTTATGACCAATCAATGGTTTAAGAATAGTTAATAAGGCGATTGCCACTCGATACGAAATTAAAAAAAATATCACTAGATTCCTCGTTAAATTTCCTTTAAAAAATTATTTTTTCAGAGTAGTAGGTAAATACGGACTATCCCAACTAAATGAACTCTTGCGCGCACCTCTGAAAATACTGCTTTCCGCTGCACAGTTGTCCCAAATCATGTTTTGGTTCAAAAATTGCTAGAGAGCGCAAATCTTGTCGGAAATTAACAATTTTTTTTTAATAAAAGGTAACTAAAATGCTAATAGATTGTCAGAGATCGAATTTCTAATAAGAGATTTTGTTTTTTATTATTTTAAATTAAGTGCCGAAAAAATGTTTTTTTTTAAAATTTTTTTGTTGGTCAAAAATGGCTAGACAGCGCAAATCTTTTCAGAAATTAACATTAACATTTGTTTCTTTTAATTAAAGCTTACCAAAATTCTAACAAATGCTAGGAGTCCAAATTTTGAAATAAAAATATTGTTTCTTGGAAAAAGCCCAAAAAAAAATGTTATTAAATATTTATAGTTTCAAAAATTCCTAGAGACCATTTTTGTTTTTAAAAGAAAGCTAATTTAAACGCCAAGAGATTGTCGTATCCCAATTTTGAAAAAAATAAATTCGTTTTTAGTTATTTTAAGTTAAAAGCAAAGGAAACATTTTTTTTAAAATATTTTTGGGCTTAAAAAATGTTTGAGGGTGCAAGTTTTGTCGGAAACGAACATATTTTTTTTTTAATATAAGCTAACAAAAACTCCAATAAATCGGAAGAGCCTGAATTTCCGAAAAAAGTTTTCGGTTTTAATTATTCGGTTTTATTATTTATTTTATGCCGAAAAAAATGTTTTTTTTTGGTCAGAAACTGTTCGGTTTGTAAAAGAACGTCCCATATGGTCAACTTCAATTCAATAATGCTTACCCGAAATTTTGACCAAACCCAAAAAAAATTTACTCACTAACTGCTGCCACCAGATCCTAATCTCCGCGTTGAGTGGAAATATACTCATATGTATAATATCATTAAACTTACTATACGTATGACATACATATAATAATGAGTGTATTAGGGAGTTTATTTTGAAAATTTTGTAGATGGATTTTATTTTTTTTGTCTATAAATGGAAGCATTTTATATATAATAACTTATCGCCAAATCAACCATATTCAGATTCAAAATTACGTTTTTCGATAGTTCTTTTACCCTTTTACTCATAGGTACTTCAATTTGTGTTATTTTCTGCACAACTCATCCACAAATTGATGTCATCGCAACAATTAAAATCATTTAAAATGATGACAAATTCAACAAATTGATTGCATTTTACTGGGTGAACTCAATTATAGCAGCAATTAGTGGGTGGGTGAAGCACTAAATTAAATTAAAATTGAACATAAAACTAGAGGTCATAAGTGGTCGAATGTGGTGTGAAGGTCATAAGCGGTGCAATTTAAATATTTTAAAGAAACCAGGCTTTAGTTTAATTATAACTCAGTATTTTAGTCACAAATAAAAAAATTAATTTGTGTCTTTTGTCTTGTTTATTTCCAGGTATGGTCATCAATTATTTCAGCCCGATTAATATACAAACGCAAAAAGCAACAGTAATCCGCCAGTTCGTTTCATTACCAAGTGTTCCAATTCCAACTTAATTAATTTCAGCCACGTTTAAGAAGACTCAGTAAAAACAGTTGTTAAAGCTGTGCCCGTATCACCGTAATACTCATGTTTGCAATAGCTGTGGAATTTGCACATGAGTATAATTGAGGTATCTTTTGGTCTATTGCAAATGTTCGTTTTATGTATATGTAAGCTAAAACAAATATTTTCAGTAGGGAAAATAATATCCAATTAAAACAAATTTTTATTGATAATGTTGAGTTGACAACAAAACTATTGCGGACTTGCGGACTTTATTTTAAATTGTTTATAGTGTTAGCGTCGTTAAAGGGCACTGGGTCTCACTCCAAAATGATTTGCTATCTGCAGATCAGTTCTAACCAAATTCCAATATATTCCTTACATCAACTGCTTACCGTTTAAAAAAAACGAATCGTTCAGGAAAAACACTTTTTGAATCTCAGTGCAAAGTATGTACAGTAGTAACTTTTGTTGTTATCAAGTCAATTTTTATGGAAATCCATGAGTGGCCATAAAACACGTGGGTTAATTTTGATCTCCTCTATGCTATGTTGCCCAACTTGGGCTATTCTTCTATCGGTGCAACGCATTCTTTGGACGATAAAACGAATCGTGTATAGACGAAATTTCACGCTAGATTCCAAGGATCTACCAAAAATCTATCCAGTAATAGCTACTATTTTATTCAGTTTTTTCTTCTTTTCGATATATATCGGATTAAGTTGTCAAAAACACTAATTTTGTAGGATACATCTGGATACGAGGTCAATAGATACAGTATTGTTCGAATTAATGTGAACACAAGTGATAATTTGAAAAAAACAACATTTATTAATTATAGACGAAAAATACAATTTAAATTATTTTAATAAGAACTATGTCACCACTTGGCTTTAATAACTTCTTTAACACGTTTTGGCATAGAATCCACAAGTTTTGTACACATTTCAGATACTTGCTGGTCTTGAAACCATGTCTGGATTACAGTCCCAATCATTTTTGTTTTTGTTGTGAAGTCTATTTTACGAAGTCTAGCCTTTACAATAACCCAAAGATTTTCAATCGGATTAAGATCTGGTCAGTTTCCTGGCCATTCAAGGCATGATATCTTCGTGGGAGGAATTTTTTGTTGCAAGGACAGCAATTCATTTCGTTAAAAAAGCGACAACGAAAAACTAACGACAGCTCATATTGACCAAATCCATTAAAGAAGATGTTTCGGGGCCGCTTTTCTTAGAGAAGTGCCAGATTCCTTGTACCGATCGAAGACATGATGAACTTACAAAAATATAAGGACTCTGTGGAACAAGGATTGGAAGCTGAACGACGAAAAGTTGTTGCCAACGGTCAATCAGTTTTTCAACAAGATTCGGCTCCATGTCACGTGCTGAACGTTATGATGAAGTATTTAAAGGACAAGAAAATATCATGTCTTGAATGACCAAGAAACTCACCGAATCTTAATTCGATTGAAAATCTTTGGGGTTATTATAAAGACTAGACTTCGTAAAATAGACTTCACAACAAAAACAAAACTGATTGGGACTGTAATCCAAATATAGTTTCAAGACCACCATGTGTCTGAAATGTGTACAAAACTTGTGAACTCTATGCCAAAACGTGTTAAAGAAGTTATGAAATTCAAGTGGTGACATAGTTCTTATTAAAACAATTTAAATTGTATTCTTCGTCTATAACTAATAAATGTTGTTTTTTCAAATTATCACTTGTGTTCACATTAATTCGAACAATACTGTAGGTCATCGTGGAGGTCAGCGTTTCGTATATATCATGGCGCTTTAACAATATTACATAAAACTTTATATTGAAATCGTTGAATTATTTCGGTTATGGATTTTTTGGTACAGCCACATAGCTGTATACCATAGGACCACACTGGACTTAGAACTTGTTTATAAATTAAAAGCTTATTGTTAAGGGGCAAAGCAGATCTTTTCCCAAGTAGCCAGTATAACTATCGATATCGAATGTCTAATATCTCTTTTTGTACCTCGACATGAACTTTCCACCTGAGTTTTGCAACTAAGTTCATACCAAGGTATTTTCGCATTATTCGAGTATGGTATTGGATTGTTGAGTATTAAAATTGGATGATACTCAATGGTTTTATCTGTAAAATTCACATGTGTGGACTTTGTGCTGTTGAGATTTATTCTCCATCTTTTTGTGCCAGACCTTATCAAATGCTGTGAAACATCTAGAAAGATCGCTGTGCAGATTTTTTTTTCTTTAAGGGATTTTTCAATTGTATCACAAATTCTGAGAACTTGATGTTTCCTAAAGCCAAATTGGTGATTTGGACTTATTTTTTTAAATCAATTATATTTTGTATTCGGCTTTGTAATGTTTTTTCCAAAATTTTTGAGAGTACTGGAAGTAAGGAAATTGGTCGATATGACGAAACATCAGTGGTAAGCTTGCCAGGTTTTAAAATAATTATAATTTCAACTTTCCGAAAGCTCGGGAAGTGTTTCAGATGCAATGCTGATATTGCATAATTTTTAATTCAATTTATTTAAAAAATTAAAAAATGGTTGTACAAGAAGACTTAATCTTTAATAGTAAATTAACTGTGGAAAGCATGCATTACAAAAAAAATATGAAAAGTGATAACAAGCCTGAAATAGATGATAGCTTAGATTACTATCGATGACCAAAATCGTCTGGGGTGCAAGCGCAAAATTGTGTGATACAATGAAATCTTACAAATACTATTATTTACTTTATAATTGTTATAAAATACCTCGTTAGAACTTTTTTATATGGTGACAAAAAAATGTACGTGTTTGTACGTGTACGTGTACCGAATACACTGGAAATAGGGCCCAAAATTGTTTTGGATTTAATGCCCAAGGGGGTTATGGCCGGGTACTACCATGTGTATCGAGTAGACATTTTTACAGGAACAAAGTTCACATTGTAGGCTGTCTGCGTCCTAGTGCACAGTTAACGAAGGAAAATTTTCATTGCGGAACTCGAATCTTATTTCATAAGTTTTTTTTTTATTTCATACGCTATCAATACTGGCGATTTCTTAAGAAAGAAAAAAAAAAAAACGATTTGAAATAGGTTTTGAAAGGAAAAGTACATTGAGATGCCATAATGAGTTTTGCGGAAAAAATTGCCTCGTGATGTAGCAGTATCTCAAATATAGAAAAAAAACGTATTTTCATACTTTTACGTTAAGATATCTCGAAAACCTAACGTGATGGAGTTATTGATTCTTAGGTCGCATCCACAGCGACAGAAACCTTCGGAAAAGCATAATAAAGTTGTTGGTTGTAAATTTTGTCGGTCTGTGTTATCAATGTGGATTGAACTCATCCATCGCAACAGTTGGGCTCGTAACTCCTTTCTTGAAACTTTCAAGTTGAAACGCCACTTGTTTTTCTGTATTCAAGAATAACAAGCACAAGCAAAAAGTATACATATAACATATACTTTTTGGCATAAGTTGCAAACAATTCCAAAGATTTTTGTAAGGCAAAGCCGTATTTAAGCATAAGCTACATAGGCTGTAGCCTAGGGGCCTGCACCACAAAACAAATCTGTTCTAAGATTTTAATTTTTAATTAAATAAAACATCCTCTAGTAAACGTCAATTACAAATTGTAGCAGCATCCATTTTAAGTACTTAGTAGCAGCAGCAGAATCAGATGTAGTCGCGGTATTAATTTTATTTCCAGTGGAAGTATTTTCAAAGAAGTCGATCATGGCGAAAAAATGTTAATTAAATATGAACAGTCAGGGACGAAAGTTTAAATACACCTCTTAAACTTCACTTTTAAATAAAACTAAGTATATCAACAAAAATGTAAGTATGCAGTTTGTTTAAAGTTCAATAATAAATAATAACAAAAATCATACTTATAATTTTAGCTTATCGCATAGATAACAGTAAATTCATAAAAAATCGAAAAAATACGCTGGAAAATTGGAATCGCTGTCCTATTGGAATATCCATTACCTTTAAGACCCACGCTATCCATAAAAGTCTTCAAATCTTATTGTAACATGCAGTTAAGAATGTGTGTGTCTATTATACCATCAATAAAAACTAAATGTCCTACACCAGCTGCTCCATTCGACCTAAATTTCACACTGCCGTTACCATGCAAATTTGGTAATAAATTTCGTTACTTAAAATGCTGTGCCGAAGTTGCGCCGATTGGAGCAGCTGGTGTAGTAATGTTGAGCCAGTCTACGTCTACTATAAACTGACGTGTTTTGCACACTTTATTATGCAGTAAAGGAGCCAAGTTGGTGCAAGATCTGGTCGAGTTTGAACTTTTTCTGATGACAGTTCGTTGATATCGACCAGATAGCGCCATTTTTCTTGCTGTTGGCTTTATAGCGTTATAATTATCAGGATCACATAAAAAATTTCGAATCACGCATCGACTCCTATTAATTTTTTTCGAGATAATCAATATTGGCAGTCCAGCCTCGTTATATGCCAACAATTTCCCCCTTTCTTCATTAGTCAATATTTTACCGCTAGGCATTTTGTTAAAAATTATTTTAATTTCAATTGAAAAAAAAAATAAAGTTCACTAGACACAAATCCTTAAGAAGCTTATTTGCTCTTAAAGTTTTATTTCAAATGTGTCTTATGATTTTGAAACGCACCTTATAAACTGAATTAGATAACTATTGTATTCTTTATGGTACTTTTGGCATTGTACTATTAAGTATTATCATAGTCACCGTTTTTGTTTTCATCAAATTTAATAAAACATCAACATTTTGTAGCTAAGCTAGCTATTAAACGGAGTAGCATTCAAACTACTATAGAAACGAAGCAGGTTCAAATCTCAGTCGAATTAAGTTGTATTATTCAAATAATTGTAAGTAAAATTAAATTTAAAAGAAGTATCTGTTCCAGGATTTGAGCCCGTGCGTGAAGTTACCCAGGCAAATCTTCTAACAACCGACATTAAAATACACTTTTTCACTATCTTCAAAATTAAATATTTATAAACTCTTCTTAAAATAATGTGTCGTTTTATTTTAATGGGATCATACTACATATTATAAAATAAAAAAATAATCTATAAGACAACATTATTGAAATTGATAGGATGAGCTACATTGACTAACAATAGTAAAATACTATTGATTCAATACTTATGGAAGTCGTTAATTTTTTTAGCTTTTGCGTGCTTTTTTCTTTTTAATAGTACCCTCTAATTCGTTAAACTAGAGACTATAAATATATGACAGTTTACAATCTCAAAAATTAATGTACCGGAAAAATCAGACCACGCTTCCCTTCGTCAAATTGTGGTTTAATCTGACCGCGAAATGAAAATTTCTATTTGGATTATAAAAGCTTCGTTTCCTTAAATTGAAATAGCACTGTTTAAAGATAGATTTATAAAACTCTTTACTTATGTACATATGTATATGCTCTTTAACCCTTTCAGATCGTTCTGGCCATTAGTTAATTTAGTAAACGGTTCAAGTTTCAGTAATTAAAGTTACTTTCAAATGAGGTGAGAGACAACGAAAGCTTGTCAAAAACCTTTGCTTTTCGCTGTTGCAAGACTATCTGAACATTGGCTTTGGCTAAAAAGTAACTTAACTGTCAATTGAAGATTCTTCAGTCCGCATTTTAGAGTGACATACAAATAAAAAATGTGGGTTTTTGGCTCACAAAGTCTTTGTCTCGAAATATTTTCACAGCTCAACACTTCAAAAATCTTGCAACGAATTTCAATTTAGCTCTTGTTGTTGTGATATGTGGTTTTCTTACACACGACACCATTGTCGAAATTAATTGCATTTTAACGCATCACATCGGCCTGCCAAGATGATGAAAAGAGATTTGGATTTTTTTATTTTTTAAATTGGCCTTTATGAGATTCTTCAAAATGAATTAATAATTACAAGCATACACAACAAAGTTAAGTTTACATTTATAATATTTTGATGAAATTTGTACTTTTCCAAAGAGTTATGTACGTAGGTTTCTTTTACATGTTTCCAAATGTATTTTCAATTCGATTGAAGGTAAGCCTTCAGTATAAAAAACCTTGGCGTGAAAGTACTTTTTAGATAAATGTGATCATCATTGTCCAAAATGTTTCAAACTTTCACTTAAAAGTTATTTTTTTCGTTTTTTTGTGCTTTGTAAAACAGAAGTCATGCACTGAAATATGACACTTGAAAAATCACAAATCTTAACACAGTAGCAGTCTGGTCATTTGACGTTTCTGTTACAAAGGTGACAATTACCGAGGATAATATGCAAAATTGTAATACACGCCCCTGAATAAATTAATTAATGGTGATTTGCACCCTGAATTTTTCCCAGGAATCTGTCTTTTATGAAGAAATGCATAAGTCCTTTTGTTTTTAAATTGGTCATCGAGCAATTTTAAATACTTAAAACACATTTTTTTGTGAACTTACTAATTTACGACGTTGAAATCATATCTGCCTTTAATTTTTACCCTATTCGCTTACCATGTAGTACAGGCTGTATACAGTGTTCAATAAGCAAACAATTTATACATATTTTAATTTCTGTGTACTCAGAAATTCTTCAAAAGAATTAGTGTCCTAGGCAGAGGTGAAGGATAATTTAAGAAATCAGTGTTTTTACACCATTTTTCTCAAAAACTAAACGTGGAATACCAATTCCCAACGTCAAATATTAGATAAGTAAAGATTTGAATTTTAAAAGCAAAAGCTAAGAAAATTGGAAAATTAACATGCCAGTGAGCTCAACTCATCTCAAAGTCGTATTAAACATATGTTCATACCTACTACTAAGAAACTAAAGTAAATATTTTGATGAAACTTGGGGATTCGGTGCACATGTAAACAAAATTTTTATTGGGCTAAATTTAAAGTTCTAAAGCGTTTTTAAAAGGGCGTGATACAGCCCTAAATTTTAAATATTATAATGCCATATCTCGTAAACCATGCAAGATTTTGTGATGAAATTTGGTAAATGGTTACAAATCAATTTCTTTATTTGCGTTTTTTGAAAAAGATCATAATGTATACAAACAGCTGCGGTCAAAATAATAGCAGCGCGGTGTCATTTAATAGTTGAAAGAAAATATTTCGAACAGCAGACGTTTTATTTCTTCTAATCTTTTAAAGTATAGTTACTTGATAAGTGGACAAAATAAGCACATAACATTTTGTTCCAAAAAAATAACGGTACTTTCTAAGATTGCAATTGTATTGAGTAATTTGTACTTTCGAGCGGTCAAAATAATAGCAGTGTTCAACTCCTTTACTTCTCAAGATTAGATATTTACCCTTATTAAAAAAAATTTGATCGTAACAAGTAAGTTCCGTTATTTTTGTATAATACTCTAATGATTTTTTCAAGTTTTTGTATTTTAGTGGGCCGTGGAAAGCGTTCTACGACAGAGCAAAGTAAAATTATTAAAAATTCCATTTCGCAAGGTAAAACTTTTAAGGAAATTTAAAATTTTATGGGATATTCTGCGAAAATGGTTTCGAATAACTACGATAAAATAAACAAATAAATGAAAAACACGAGGCCGAATAGCTTCCATGTCCCCCAGGGACGTGAATTGTTCGATATGACTTTCAATACATAATCCGTTTTTGCCTGCTACGGAAACAAAGAAAGTGCTTAATATAGCAACGAAAGTAGAAACCGTTAAAAGAAGACTCACGCAAATCAATTTGAGTGCCAAAAATCCACGACAAGTTCCATTGTTAAAAAAAAATACATATCACAAAAATATCGGACTTTGCGCACGGGTACTTGGTATGGCCGCATGCAAAGTAGAGTGGAGAGATAAGAGTAAGATGATTCCAGGGATCATATTCTGTATTTGGGCTACGCCTTACATACTGACGAATGCCTTTTTCACCAAAAAGAAGATCTTACTCTCATCGCTCCACATAATGTTTCTCTACTTTGCAAGCGGCCATACCAAGTACCCGTGCGCAAAGTCCGATATTTTTGTGATTGGGCGTAGCAACTCTCATATTAACATAAAGTTTTAAGCACTATTTTAAGTGAAATATTGCAGACATTGGCATAAAATTGAATGTAGGTGGTTTACTTACTATAAGATATGTATGTATATTAGGGTGCTTTTTTTTTTTGAACTATTTTTTTTTTTTCGGTCCCATCGTGAAATTTTGTTGGAAATACCCAAAAAAAAATTCCCTGAAAGTTTGAGCCCTTAATATTAATTTTAAGTACTCGACCAAGGCGTGTGAAGATTTCCCATTGAAAATACACGGAAACTCTGATTTTTATTTTTTAAATTTCTATAGCTCTGCGGCATTTCATGGCATCGCTTTGACCAAAGACAGGTTTTTTTCAGAATTGAACGCTCTACAAAAGTGCCCATTGCGGCCAAGTCGTATCTCTTACGGGCGAGGTAGTACGGGCCACTAAACCTGATTTTTTCATAAAATTTGCGTTTTTTTCGCCTTTATCTCGTAAATGGCGAGAGCTACGGAAAAATCGTAGATGAGAAACCTGTAGGAAATTTTATTTCCTACAAAAAAGTCTTTGGCGCTAAATCGATAACTTCAATACTGCTTAAGATATTTCAATTTTAATGTCATGAAGTTTTAATATATTTTTTATAATTTTACGTAATTTTTGAAAAAAATTTAAAACTTCATGACATTAAAATTGAAATATCTTAAGCAGTATTGAAGTTATCGATTTAGCGCCAAAGACTTTTTTGTAGGAAATAAAATTTCCTACAGGTTTCTCATCTACGATTTTTCCGTAGCTCTCGCCATTTACGAGATAAAGGCGAAAAAACGCAAATTTTATGAAAAAATCAGGTTTAGTGGCCCGTACTACCTCGCCCGTAAGAGATACGACTTGGCCGCAATGGGCACTTTTGTAGAGCGTTCAATTCTGAAAAAAACCTGTCTTTGGTCAAAGCGATGCCATGAAATGCCGCAGAGCTATAGAAATTTAAAAAATAAAAATCAGAGTTTCCGTGTATTTTCAATGGGAAATCTTCACACGCCTTGGTCGAGTACTTAAAATTAATATTAAGGGCTCAAACTTTCAGGGAATTTTTTTTTGGGTATTTCCAACAAAATTTCACGATGGGACCGAAAAAAAAAAAATAGTTCAAAAAAAAAAAGCACCCTAATGTATATCTGAATGAAAAGCGGGCAAAATAGCTCCAGTGGGTGTGGCACTTCCTATACAAGTAAAATTTCTGAAGTGGGATTTCTATCGAAATATGTGAGCAATCACACTAAAATTTGTTGTAAGAGTGTTGTTTACGAAAAGCTATTTCTGGATCAAATTCGGACTAGATTGCACCAATGGGTGTGTCATCGCCCTAATTTTAAGACCAATTATGGCACATAACGCAAACTATATAAGCTATTGTGCTAAAATTTTCTATGCGTATGTCGAACACGAATATAATTTATTGAACCAAAAGTAGGCGGAATTGGAAAAGTGTGCATGGCATGTTTCGACATTTTCATTTATATTAAATTTTTTCCAACATTTTTCATATTCTTTTAATTTTTCAATCTTTTAACTATTTCCAATATATCCCATATGTATGTAGTTCGTCTCTTTCAACTTTCTTCATTATTTTCCATATTTTTTCTAATTTTTCAGTCTTTTTTAACCTCCTTCAATCTTTTTACATTTAACACTTTTTTCGACTTATTCAACCACTTCAACGTCTTTTTATCATTTATTTAAAATTGTAATGGCAATTGTTTTGGGGTTTGGCAGTAGAATAACACAAAAGTTCAATTTATGTAATAAAATGGCAAACAAACAGTATAATCACATATTTCATTGAATAATCTGTTCAAAAGATATCGATGAAAACAGTCCAGATTTTAGAGAAAACAAAATTTGCATTTGATTCTGTGGCCACGAAGAAATCGAAATAAAATAAAAAAAATTGTTTTACTCCATGCACTTAAAACTGATACTTTTACGCAAAAAATAAGACATACCAGAAGAAAATCGTCCGTAAAATGACATCGTTAGGAGTGATTGAATGAATGAATCCTAATCCCACATTTTCTGAAAAATTTGACGCTAAGATCGAGGAAATTGAACATTTCTAGCTCAAGATATGAATTTTAAAGTGAAATGAGGTCGATAAAATAAAAAAACCACAATATCTCGAACACTGTACCATTCAAAAAATTTTCGTTTTCATTTTCAAATTCAGCAGGAAAAAGTATATAAGAAAAGTAAGCTCTCATCAAAGGAACAAACAAAAAAATCATTTTGTAAACTAGTGCAATTTATATAATTTGAAGTCATCTTCATGGGAGCTAAAGAAAATAAAATAAAAACATAAGACTAACGGAAATAACGGAAAAATTATAAGATTTTGATTGTTATTTAGAATATTGTTATTTAGAGATTGATATTTTCTTAATCGAGATATGGTCCAAATAGTCCAACTACTTCTGAAAAAAGCAAAAAAAAAAAATAAATTTCAATATTCATGAAATGAAAATCTATCCATAAGAAAATTCAATGCGATTTTTGCGATAATAGTGATGGTAGCCAAACCGAAAATAAGGCAGATCTTGCTTTAGCGTTGCGTGAACCAGCCAGATACGCGCCAGTAAAGATTTTAAAACCTAAAAAAAAGCACTGGACCTAAGTAATTGGTCACCTTGGTAATTTTATTTTTTATTTTGCTAAAGTACAAGCGAACAAAACATTTTACACGATTTCTTTTCTAAAACCCCCTGAAAATTACCGCCAACTGTTTAACTTAACTATTATCTGATATACTACTACCGATTTACCAACAAAAAGACACAAGCTATAATGAGCTACAAGCAAAATGTCAAAAAAAAGTGAGACATTTTGTTAACAATTCAAATTCAGCTTCCGTGTATGCCACTCAAAGTCTATTCAAATGTTGGCAACATTGGGAAGCGAGCAATCACAAGAGATCAACGTTAACAACACGGCAACAAAAAGTCATGCGTCTAACAACAAAAATAATAATAATGGAGAAACGTTGACTTTCGTTAGCTGTCAATTAATGATGGCACTTCGCCAGGCATTGCTAAGAAAAATATAATATTTTATTTATTTTAAATAAATAGAAATTATTGATGCACTGTTAAAAAAAAGCTTTATTTTCTAGAATTAGTTATAGATTTCATTTCGCTTAGTTTTGTTTGTAATTGCTAGTATGGCTGATAATCGAATTAAGCGTCAGTCACCATAATCGTGGTGGGGCTGGTTGCGAGAGTCCGAAAATTTCAAAAGTAAGCCACAAGCTGAACAATATAGACGATATAAAAACACATAGATTTTTGATGAAAATTTTAAGATAACATTAAATGTTCAAATCTGAAAACCGCTTTTTTGCTCAAAATGATTTTTTTTTCAAAAGTACAGTATTTATTACTATAGGAGTTTCAAAACTGTGAAAGGTGGGTCAAAACTTGATTTTTGGAAATTTTTCGAGTATGAAATGGATGTGTTTTTGTCTCCTCTACAACATTAGTTCAAATATATTTTTCTACATGTGGCTTACTTTTCGAGCTATTGAGCGAATCTACTAAAGCTACTGCTACTAAAGCAGCCGAAGTTTAAACCATCATATACTACCCTAAAAAAATAATTTTAAATAGGAATCAAACGGGATGAAATTTTTATGCAACGCTGCCTCCCGGACTTAGAGATATGATCGCTAAAAAAGTGTAACTAAACTATAAATGAATCATTCATTTTGTAGACGGGCTTTGTGGTTTTCATCTCTCAGGGTCTCAGGTTTAATATTCTCTTTCAAATGAAAAAAAGGACGTGGAAACAGTTCTCTTTGGGCAGCAGTTTCCAAAGTTTTTCTTAGTGTGCATTCCCTGTAAAAGATATCTAATATTGGCTTCACTCTCTTTTCTTCATTTCATAAAATAATTCGAACCCACTTCATTAAGTATTTAAGTTTGCTTGCAGACTTGATGCATTCAATTATGCTGCCAGATATGTTTATGGAGTTGAACAATTTGACCACATATTTGATAGGAGTATAGGTATTCTGGGATGTGGCTTAAAACATTTTTTAATCGTAATATTATATTTTTGCATAGGCTTCTTCCTGCATGCTCAAACTCCTGAATATCTTTTTGAAAAAATTCAATTTTGTCAGTCTGATAGGTCGCTGTGTCTTATTGGGCCTAGATGCAATTACTTGAATTCAAGTAGATTTTCTTTTCTCCAGCATCACAAAGTTGTGGAACGCATTGTCACCTAGTATCAAACGTAATAGAAATTTATGCAGCTTCAAACGTGCTATTGTGGAATATTTTGGGACTGGTGCTAAAGTCATATTTTGTTTTTAAATTTTTTAGAAATCAATTAATTATTTTTTTTTTTGTCTTCTTTTTATTTTCAATTTTTTCTTTTTTAATTTTGATTTAAGTTTTTAATTTGTAAAATAATTTATTCTATTTTTTTCTATTGGTTTCTTATGTATTCACTGCTATGTTCTGTTGATGTACTATAAAACTCTTAGGCTTAGTGTACAATATATTAATCTCAATAAATAAATAAATAAAAAAACGAAGTAGCAAGCGCAAATCGTATAATAAATCGGTGAGCTCACTGAAAGGTAATTTCTTTGTGGTGTATCGGAACAGAAAACAATTTATATTCATTTAACTGAACTCAATTGTTAGATCTGGTATAAGACATCGGTATATACAGTGACTTACAAAAGTGTTCACAAAAAACATATTTCTGGTTTTAAGGCTGTATTTTTTTTTTGTAGAAAAGGTTTTAAAAAAAAAGTATGCAGAAAACTTGCAAATTCTTTATTCTAGCTAAAAAAAATCAAAACTAAAATATTCCACGTTTAGTTTAACTTGGGTAGTTATTTTTATACTTAGTCTTTTGTGAACAGTTTTGTAACTTAAAGTAATAAAAACATTTTAAATCATTTTTTAATATTTTATGTGGCCGCTTTTGGCTTTAGTAGTGAAGTGTATTTTCTTAGGCATACTCGCTTTCAATTTGTCTAGTATTTGAGTACTGATCACTGACCATTGTCCATTGGCGACCTTCTATAGCTCGTACAGATTTCTTGCGGCTATTTGACTCATGGTATTTTTTTTTTAAAAATATTCCACAAATTTTCAATGGGTATAATTTCTGGTGACTGTGCTGACCAATCCAAGCAGGTAATATTTTGGTCTCGAAGCCATTTCATTGTAACTTTAGCCATATACTTAGGGTCATTATCCTGCAAAGGGATGATATCGCCTGGCTCGTAGCCGAATTATTCCAGACTAGGTGAGTGTAAGGCCACTCGAATATTAAAATAATCTCTTGCTTTTATTATTCCATTGATTTTACGAAGAAACTGCCCTATGCCAGCAAGGAGCCACCGCCAAACTTTAAGGTCTTATGGTCTCCTGTGTTATTTGTGCAGTAATGCCACCTTTTTTAATTATATCAACACCATGCGCGTTAATCTGATCAATGTTACTAGCATTCATTGGTCAGATGCGTTCAAAATAAATTACTTGGGATCAGATGATATGATAAAAAAGCATTAATACAAGAAACCTCAAAGTGGCTCCTTTATGATATAAGGCTGTTTTAATCGTTATAAACAGGGAGTTCTTCGTAAAATCAATGGAATAATAAAAGCAAGAGATTATTTTAACATTCGAGTGGCCTTACGCTCACTCAGTAAGGAATAGTTCGGCTACGAGCCAGACGATATCATCCCTTTGCAGGATAATGACCCTAAGTATATGGCTAAAATTACAATGAAAAGGCTTCGAGACCAAAATATTACCTGCTTGGATTGGCCAGCACAGTCACCGGAAATTATACCCATTGAAAATTTGTGAAATATTTTTTTAAAAAAATACCCACGAGTCAAATAACCCCACAAAATCTGGACGAGCTATGGAAGGTCGCCAATGGACAATGGTCCATGATCACTACTCAAATACTAGACAAATTGGAAGCGAGTATGCCTAAGAAAATACACTTCACTACTAAAGCCAAAAGCGGCCACATAAAATATTAAAAAATGATTTAAAATGTTTTTATTACTTTAAGTTACAAAACTGTTCACAAAAGACTAAGTATAAAAATAACTACCCAAGTTAAACTAAACGTGGAATATTTTAGTTTTGATTTTTTTAGCTAGAATAAAGAATTTGCAAGTTTTCTGCATACTTTTTTTTTAAAACCTTTTCCACAAAAAAAAAAAAATACAGCCTTAAAACCAGAAATATGTTTTTTTGTGAACACTTTTGTAAGTCACTGTATGTATGTATATTGTGAAAATACAGTTTCCCCACATATGACCATTGGATTTCAAACATGTGCTAAGCTTTATTCGAATCTTACCCTTGCCAAGGTGTTTGCACAGTGATGACACGAGGGATTTATGAAAATGTACTGAATAGACACTTGAAATGTACTTTTTAGAGAGTTAATGTACTTTTTTTTTGTCATGAACACCAAAATTTACATTTACCAAAAAAAAAGGCGAAACTATTTTTCTGGCCTTGGAACTATGTGCGTGGGTCCCCAGAATTTCCTACTTATCGATTCGCATGGCGGCTAAAAAAAACATACTGATCTGGTTGCAGAATATAATATTCTGAAAACATATTAACTGTAGCTTTCTTCTAAACGGCTGTCAGTTCATTCCAATAATTTGAATAGAAGTAAAACCTTTGAGAAATATCTTATTTGGAAGAAAGTGCCACACCTACTTACTCAAATTTAACCACATTTTAATGTGTTGTTAAGTGACTACCCTTGAGCTTCATTTCAGTAGGTTCCTTTTAAATGTTTAAATGTCGTGGATATTAGCTCCAGCGATACGTCATACATACTTAGTTAAGCAAGACTATTAACATTTGAAATATAAAGAACATTCAATTTATAGTCCAGTCATTTAAGGTTTTATCTGCGGAAAAATTCCTAGTGAGCTGAATTTTTGTATACACCTTTATTACGGCGTTGTAATGAAGATGTGAAAAATCGACATTGATATCGTGCCGCCTCAAAAAGTTATAAAGGTCACGAAAATCAGTTTTTCGCAAATATCTCGCGACCTATTGCTCGGAGGTCAACAGGGGTCAATATAAAAATTGTTTATTGTGCAATTATCTACAAAAAATGTCACATACATTTTTCTGGAAAATTAACCGTTTCCAGAGTAGAGCGCTGAGAAAGTGACTATATTATGACAATGCACTCGTTTCATCACCATCTTCGAGGTAGAATGCAAGGCGCGTTTTTTTTACATGGTATTGTTACAAGACAATCACGTGATGATGCTGACGTCTTAATAGTTGAAACAGCGATTTAAAAAACAATAAATAATATTACAATTATCGTTGGCGAAGACATAGATTTGATTGGTACTTCTCATAGCACGCACACAAATACTTGATCAAACTACATCAATATTTTTTAAAAAACCAGGAAAAAACAATGTTGAAACAAAAATATACTCGACTGATAGCCTCAACAAGTATCCAAATTGCAAGAAAAATATTCTATTTCTACATGCCATGACCGGATGTGACACAACTTCAGCACTATTTGGGAAAGGGAAAATAAAAATCATGAAGATGTTTGAATAAAGACCCGATTTAAACAATTCTGTAGAAATATTCCGAAAAGAAAATTTAGGGATCGTAGTTTTGTACTTCAATATCCCAAAATTTGAACAAAATTGGAGAACGCACTGCGGACGATTTTGCCGAAAAGTAATGGAACTGCTCATATGTATATGTATGTGTGTGTGTCAGTGTGACACCGCCAGCTCACTTTGTCAGTTTGTCCACAATGCAACCAATATTTAATGCGGCCAAAGTACTTGACCTAATTCCAGTATTCAAAGTTGTTTGTTTTGCACGTCTGCGTACATGGCTTAGTCCAGTATCTGTGGGATTCATCTACAGAACTTATTCGACGCACATGAGTTTAAAACAGTGGTCGGCGCCCCATATGCTCGCGAGCAAACGAAGAGAATAAGCGAGAGTAAGCAAACTACAAAATGAGCTGCTCATTCCGTTAATGCACTGCAAAAATGTTTAAAATCAAATGGCAAAATAAATAGTTTTTCCACAAAATTTTTTGTTGCAATACAGAACGTTTAATCTACAATCGAGTTTTATGGATGATAATTAAATTTCATATAAAAAGGCATTTTATAACTAAAATACAACCCCTAAAATGAGAAATCATATGTTGCCTAAACAGCAAAACGTAAATGCATTTTTTACAGTGATTGGTGCTTTTGTCATTTCTCTCTCTTTTGAGAGTGAGAAAATATTTGATACTTGCGCTCTGCCGACCACTGGTTTAAAAGAATAAATTCATTAGCTTGCCACTCTTTGTTTTTTTCTATTTGTATGTATATACATTAGGGTGGTTCTTAGGAAAAAAAATTGGGGACGCCCCCTCAATCGGTTCGAAATAGGATAAAAAAAAAATTTTAAATTATTATCTTTAACCCCTACGGATCTTATTTCAAAGTGAAATTTGACCTAAGCCGCCATTTTCAAACCATTTTTTCTTGAGTGGCTTTTTATTTTAAGAAAGAATACATTAAAAAAAGTATAATTTTGATCTAGTTTTCGAGATATAAGCCGTGTTTTATTCGCTTTTGTTAAACATAAAAGTGAATAAAACGCATAAGTTTAACCTTTTATAATTCTGCATTTGACCAATAGGTGGCATGACAGTGTTTGACAGAAATTCTTTTCGTTTTGTGTTATTTCATCACTGTTTTTATTTTTATTATGTATGTGTTTCTATTTTAATATTTGGGCCTAACACTGACTGAGTGCCCAAGGCCTCGCGTGACCTAAGAACGCTTCTTCAAAATTCCAGCAAAGTTGCCATATATTTTTGATTATTTTAGATTTGTGTCTACAGCTGCCTGATTAGGCCCTACTGCGGCATGCCAATGTTTGGTTTGCCTAAAGATTTGGTCATGGTAATAACCTAAGGAATGCCTGAATTCAGTAAATCTGGGGAATAAGTAATGTGGTAGTCGTTCGAATTTACTCCTGAACTGTAAGAAATGACCGATGACAGATGCAACGTTTCCTGTACTTTTTCAATCATTTCATTTCTTTTTTTAATGAATATTGACCTTGATATATTTATAAATTTGGTGTTTTATTATGCGAACTCAAATTAAAAAAAAAAAAATTTGAAGAACTTTTCCTGCGCTGGAGTTGAACCTGGTCATTCCGAGTCGTTAGATGCGTAGCTTGACGCAATAAGCTAAACTCATTGTTGTATAGTGACACACTAAAAGCAAATAATAATAATAATTTTTTTAACAGTGTCATATTTGAATTGTCATTTTATCAGAGTTCCCAGACTTGGGTGTTTTTGTAATGTTTGATTATTTTTTTTTTTGCTGTAAATTTGTGTGGTAGCTGCTCGATAATTGGAATTAGAATATTAAAATAACATAAGCTTACTGTAGCAATGACTTTTTATTTATTTATAAAACAGTTTTGTGTCAACATATTTTTGATATATAATCAAAAAAGCCTTTTAAAGAATGTAGTTATGCAAGTTGTTGCTAAATAGAATAAAAATTAGAGACGAAAGAGTGGTTATACGACTGAATTATGAAGTGCCGTATTTTTTAACAATTGCAGTTTAACTTATGGATTTAACAATAATGTCACAATTATGAAGTAAACAATTATTTGTGTAAGATTTCATTGTGTCATACAATTTAGTGCAAGCACTAATTTGCAATGCTCAATGTAACATTATTTGTATTTTTTATTTTTGGTAATTGAAAAAATTGTTCTTTGATAAATTTGTTGCAATGGAACCTCCCTTTTTTAGCCATTTTTGATAGAATTCCAATGTAATTTTCAAATTCGATCGCATCGAATTCATCCAAAATTTTTCTACATCACCTGCAAGATGCCGCAAATTATGTGAAACACATCTTTTCGAATTGGGACTCAAAGTAGTTCAAAAGCGTGTACACGTGCAGAAGTTAAAAATGGTTCTACAATTTGTTTCTAAAAACTTTTTGCAAAACCACAAATATCCAAAATATATCAGAAATGATCAGAATTCGGCCGACGGGAAGTATATAATATTGTATATATAAAATTAAAATTGCTTTATTTCACAGCGTAACAATGAAGAATAAGAACGCAAAATAATAGAAAAAATAATAGCTTAAAAATTGACTTAGAACACTTCGAGTGTTAATACATCTAAATCACATTTACTAAGTTTGACTAGAAGAAGATAGTCACTATTAAAAGAAGATGATAGAGGATAATCAAGCATTTATGACCAAACTATCAATTTTATTATTCAATTTTATTTTTACATTTAAAAATTCGTGTACCACACTTTGTACTTGATTAATACTTTATCACCTTCTTCAAATGTGACAGTGATGGCATTTAGTGGTACCGAATGACTCACTCTCAGTAGACGCACCCATAAGTGTGCTTCATTTAAGTTGTCAAAACCTTTAGAAGCTGATTTCAGAAAAAAAGCTTCAGACAAAAGTTTAATTATATCTTAGAACTTAAGTTTTAGTAGGTCTAGGTATGGCAGCGTTGCCGTTTTTGGTAGTTTCCTACCAAATCGGGTAGGTTTTTTTCCTCTTGGTAGGTTGGTAGGTTAAACTTGATTTTGGTAGGATTTAGGACAAATTTTTATGAAAATCGAAAATTGAAATTTTTTCGTAAAGTTTTTCGAATCCGGAAGCAAATATTTATATCCGGAAATAAGCTTTTGCCAACCCTATCTTCAACAAGTGGGTATGGTCTCTGTTTTCTTGCATACAAATTACGTTTGGGAATACGCATAGGTATGTACAATGTGACGAAATAGTGTTGCGACTGATCGCACATCTAAATTGTTGCATGTGTGCTCAGACCCTCAGTATTAGAAACGAAAGTTACAAGGACTATTAGGGCCGGTTTCACAGTGTTTAGATAACCAATTAATTAACTTAACTAATGTCTGTTAGTTAACTACCAAATTTAAGTTGTTCAGTTTCACAGTCCATTGGTTAACTAATGATAATTTTTTGTACAAAATTTGGCATCACTGCACAAAACATTTGTTTTTTATTTGACATTTCATAGTTTGTGAAATGGAATCAACAACAAGATCTTCTAAATTTTTGGCAGACGAAATAAATTGCTAGTTGGAGCTGGTCGGCAACTTTGGAAACATCATCGAATGCAAAAAAAAAGGATAAAGTTAGTCTAGACGAGAAGGAAAAAATATGGGGGACCATTGTGGACGATTTTAACGGCTTGCAAGGAACCTACCGAAAGTAATATGGACGGGATCTTAATATTTTTTTTCGACGAGCAATTGCAATATTCCATACTACTTCAATATCTGAATCACTATGAACTTTGCAGTCCCAATCTGAATTCATATTTATATAGGTACTATTTGCTTTTCTGAAACTTTGTGCTTTTATTTCTTATGTTCTTTTTCGTTATGACAGCAATCAGCTGTTAGTTAACTATTAGTTAACCTGTCAAATTTGTTTGGTTAACTAATTGCTATGAAACTGAAATTGGATAGTTAACCTCAAAACTTTAGTTAACTAAACACTGTGAAACCGGCCGTAAATAACATAATTTTTTTGATCACAGCTCGGATGATCCATTTTTCGTCTATCGAGCTAAACGTTTTTTTTTTTTTTGCCACTGTACGTTGTTTATTTGAAATCCTTTTGTCCTCTTTATATCATTTAATAATACCATGAACCGCTGGCTTTCATTTTCTTAAAAAATTTGTAACTTTGCGATCGGTTTTGCCTTCAAAATGATTATTAATTACTATTTTTCTTTCTTCTGACGTTTATCGCTTAATTGTACTCTGCATGTATCATGTGGTAACTTTTTGCGCACACTTGCCCGACATTTGATGTGTTAAGCATTTCAAACGACGACACACAAGCATATTATTTTAAGCAGCATTAAATGTTAATAAACGTGTTCAATGCTGCCAAAAAATTTTTTTTTAATTTGTAAAGTTTTGGTAGGTTACAAACGATTTTGGTAGGTTTTCGAGAAAATTTTGGTAGGAAAATAAATTTCTCAGTGGCAACACTGAGGTATGGGTCAAAATTTCAATGTCAAATCAAGGTTGGCTGTGGTTTTTTTTTTTTTTTTTTGAAGACAAACCTATATTTTATGTTGCAGATTTGTATTTTATTGTTAGAAATAGATATCTTTTGCTTATGTTGTTTTTCTATTGCATTTTTAGTATTTCCGTTATTGATAAAAATAATTTTAGTCTAAATAGGTCTGTTTGTTAACTGACACTTGTACGAATTTGTACAAATTTGTAACAATTGTTACTGGATTGTGTTTGTTAACAAAAAATATCCAGTAACGAGAGAGGCAGTGAGAGAATAAAGTGACAATTTGTTGCGAGAGAGCCTGCTAGTTTTTACTGGATAAAATTTTACCAGCAAACATTTTTCAAAAAGAAAAACATATGATTTTGACAATTGTCAATATTTTTTCATGAATAAAAAAGCAAATTTTTTTGAAAAACTTAAATATTTTTTTTTCACTTGTCAGCTTGTACAAATTTTTACTGGATTGTGTTTGTTTACTTTTATGAACATTTTTTTCTCTGTGAGCAAATACTTTCTTACTCTCTAAAATTTCTTTACTGGATAATTGTTACTGGGAAAGTAAACAAACACACTTAATTTCACATTATATCATTTTTCTCATGAACTATCAATTTTCAATACAAATCGCACTTAGTAAAAAATTCTTAAAATTAGTCAAAGTATTAAAAAAGATATTTGTTTTGCTATGTGACATTTTTAATAAGAAAATCTTAAACAAAACATTGCTACAATAAAAAAAAATATTTTTACTCAATTTAAGGTTCAGACACAATTGAAGTGCATTTAGCAGGTTGATGCAATAATGTTTCATGCACATCAAATGTATTGAAAACAATTATTTTGCAGATTTTGTACTTAAACATGTCATATAAAAGAATATTTATTATATAATATAAAATGCTTTTCTAATCCCGAAAATCCCGGGATTGTCTCTTTGCAATCCCGGGATTACTTTAGCCTATATTTAGAGAAAATCCCGGGATCCCGGGATTGCCACCCCTAGTGGGCACCACTGATTATGAGGAAAAAATAAGGAGCGCTCATTCTTTTAACATCTTTCTTGAGTGAATAAACTATTATTTATTTCTCTTTCATATTTATCACTCACTGAATATTATTTTCAATAAGACTCAATGAGTGAACATTTTTTTTTTACTCGCCCATACTTTTCATTCATAAATTTATTGAATTTTATTTTACTTGAACTTTTGAGTCAAATATTAAATTTTTTTTCAATTTATTGAAACGAAAGTAAAGCGATTTTCTTAAATTATAATAATGGGCAAAAACGATTCTTTCCAGGGTCCCGATCCTTTCTTATTGATGGCCAAAAATATTTTTGAGCTATCTTTCGTTTAAAAATACAAAAATTTTCCCGAAAATGGGCCAAAAACGGGTATCATGGCCCGGGGACACATTTTCGAGTCAAAAACGTTTGTTTCCAGGGTCCCGAGCCTTCTTTAGTGATGTCCAAAAATATTTTTGAGCTATCTTTCATTTAAAAAACAAAATTTTTTCCCCGAAAATGGGTCAAAAACGGGTAGCATAGCACGGGGACACAAATACAAACGCTGATCGTGCGCAGGCATTTCTGCGTGATAGAGATCATTTTCTTTACGCGCACATTTATGAGCGACAGAAAATTTGTTCATGCACAATCGTTTATCGCGCTTTCTCACATAGTCATATTCATTTATGATCGGTGAAAAAATTGTTGGCTTGAATTCAATATTTTAGCAATGGTACTCGTTGTTGAAAAGAAATGGACACTCACATACGAATCCGGTGCAATAAAGAGCGATTTTCAATCTTGCAAAAAAATTTAAGAAAATTCATACATGAATAAAATGCGACATTTTCAGTGCACATACATGAATATTTCCGAACTTTGTCATACGTGTATTAAAAGTTAATTCCCATCACTACAAACATTTTGCTTGAAATAGAAAAATCGACAAATGAATTTATCATTTGAATACTCCTCACTTTTCCCATCATCTCAAAATGAGTTTATCATTTGATAAACTCGAAAGTGATGAAAATGAAACGATACGCATCAATACAATGTTCGCTCGTTTATTATTTATCAGTGAGGAAAAAAACGAGTGATGAAAACAAACGAGGAGTTATAATAGAGTGAATGCTGATTTGCTTGCGCTCTTGAGTTTTAAAAATGAAAAGATAAGAATAGAAAGATACTTAAATACAAATGAGCAATTGCGTATTTTGAGTACTCTACGCACTCTGATTAAAATATGAATATATATGAACTCTGTTTATGAATGACGACTGACAATATAAATAAATAAACGTCAGAAAAATAAATTCATTTAAAATAAGTCAACAAAAATATTAACTGGGAAGTGTGTGGGTAATAAAAATCATATAAAAAGTAGTATGCATTATGTGGTGCTGCACTGCAATGACGTGAAAAAAAACATCCAATGATAAAAAATGTTTCCCCAAGACACAACAATTTTGTTTTCATTTCCCCCTTGTAGAAAGGGCCCAACGAGAGCCTAATGAGGTAGGCGTTGAACAATCCTATTTAGGAAAATTTGGGGCACACCGTTACAATCCAAATTAGGTTGTCGTTGGGGTTCCACACTTGGCCCTAACGTTCTGGTTAGGCAAAACCAATGAGGACCTAATTTACGCCTAACGACATTTTCTAGTCGCGATGTAATGAGCTTAAAACTTTAGCAAAAACAAAAAAGTTTCAATCAATTGAACTAGAAATTGGTTCACACATTTGTATGAGATTTTGGCTTAACCAAAGCGAATAAAAGGTGCCGTGACATAATCCCCACGGACATAATCCCCATTTTTGAAATGGGGATTATGTCCGAAAATTTTCGGACACAATCCCCATTTTTGCTGTGGGGGTTATGTCCGCACAATTTTCGGACATAATCCCCATAAAAAAGCGGACATAATCCCCAAAGCTATGGGGATTATGTCCGCATCAGTGACGGACATAATCCCCATAACAATAATTTTGTCATAGGAAATTTTTAAGTTTAAGAATCGTTTATTTTGACGACAAATTGTGGAAAGTGTGGAGGAATATTTTATTTAATTCTTAATATTTTTTTTGTTAAATTGAATTTTTCTTCAAGTTAGTTTTGTTAATAATTTTTGAATTAGTTGAGTTAAATAAATGGATAATTGCCAGCTTTTTTCATCTTAAATTAAATTTTTTGAATTAAGCCACCATTGGAATTATGTCCGCATGTTCAACACCGGCTTCGCTAGCTACAGTAATTCCACATAAAAGTCAAGGTAAGTGGGCGGACTTCGGCCGCAGCTCAGGATTTAAAACTCCCAAAAATCCAATACCGGCTTCGCGGCGGCCTTCGGTCGCGGATCAGTCTATAAAAGATCCAACACCAACGGCTTTCGGCGGTCTTTTATGATCCCACATACCTTAACTTTTATGTGGAATAACTGTGGCTAGCAAACTAGGTGTTGGATATCTTATAGACTGATTCGCGGCCGAAGGCCGCCGCGAAGCCGGTGTTGGATTTTTGGGAGTTTTAAATCCTGAGCTGCGGCCGAAGGCCGCCCACTTACCTTGACTTTTATGTGGAATTACTGTGGCTAGCAAACTAGGTGTTGGATCTTTTATAAACTGATCCGCGGCCGAAGGCCGCCGCTAAGCCGGTATTGGATTTTTGGGAGTTTTAAATCCTGAGCTGCGGCCGAAGGCCGCCCACTTGCCTTGACTTTTATGTGGAATTACTGTGACTAGCAAACAAGGTGTTGGAGATTTTATAGACTGATCCGCGGCCGAAGGCCGCCGCGAAGCCGGTGTTGGATTTTTGGGAGTTTTAAATCCTGAGCTGCGGCTGAAGGCCGCCCACTTACCTTGACTTTTATGTGGAATTACTGTGGCTAGCAAACTAGGTGTTGGATCTTTTATAAACTGATCCGCGGCCGAAGGCCGCCGCGAAGCCGGTGTTGGATTTTTGGGAGTTTTAAATCCTGAGCTGCGGCCGAAGGCCGCCCACTTACCTTGACTTTTATGTGGAATTACTGTGGCTAGCAAACTAGGTGTTGGATCTTTTATAAACTGATCCGCGGCCGAAGGCCGCCGCTAAGCCAGTATTGGATTTTTGGGAGTTTTAAATCCTGAGCTGCGGCCGAAGGCCGCCCACTTGCCTTGACTTTTATGTGGAATTACTGTGACTAGCAAACAAGGTGTTGGAGATTTTATAGACTGATCCGCGGCCGAAGGCCGCCGCGAAGCCGGTGTTGGATTTTTGGGAGTTTTAAATCCTGAGCTGCGGCTGAAGGCCGCCCACTTACCTTGACTTTTATGTGGAATTACTGTGGCTAGCAAACTAGGTGTTGGATCTTTTATAAACTGATCCGCGGCCGAAGGCCGCCGCGAAGCCGGTGTTGGATTTTTGGGAGTTTTAAATCCTGAGCTGCGGCCGAAGGCCGCCCACTTACCTTGACTTTTATGTGGAATTACTGTAGCTAGCGAAGCTGGTGTTGAACATGCGGACATAATTCCAATGGTGGCTTCTGAGGACTTACATCCTCCAAAATATGCAACTCCGGCTATGTCTATTCTTAGAAGTTGTTATAAGCCCAACACGAAGTGGGGATTATGACCGAAAAAAAAAACGGACATAACCCCCATAATTTAATTTATTTTTTCGGACATAATCCCCATGGGGATTATGTCCGAAAATTTTGCGGACATAACCCCCACAGCAAAAATGGGGATTATGTCCGAAAATTTTTGGACATAATCCCCATTTCAAAAATGGGGATTATGTCCGTGGGGATTATGTCACGGCACCGAATAAAACGGAGCCGTGACATAATCCCCACGGACATAATCCCCATTTTTGCTGTGGGGGTTATGTCCTCAAAATTTTCGGACATAATCCCCATAAAAAAGCGGACATAATCCCCAAAGCTATGGGGATTATGTCCGCATCAGTGACGGTCATAATCCCCATAATGGGGGCTATGGGGATTATGTCCGCATCAGTTTCGGACATAACCCCCATTATGGGGATTATGTCCGTCACTGATGCGGACATAATCCCCATAACAATAATTTTGTCTAGCTACAGTAATTCCACATAAAAGTCAATGTAAGTGGGCGGCCTTCGGCCGCAGCTCAGGATTTAAAACTCCCAAAAATTCAACACCGGCTTCGCGGCGGCCTTCGGCCGCGGATCAGTCTATAAAATATCCAACACCTTGTTTGCTAGTCACAGTAATTCCACATAAAAGTCAAGGCAAGTGGGCGGCCTTCGGCCGCAGCTCAGGATTTAAAACTCCCAAAAATCCAACACCGGCTTCGCGGCGGCCTTCGGCCGCGGATCAGTCTATAAAATATCCAACACCTAGTTTGCTAGCCACAGTTATTCCACATAAAAGTTAAGGTAAGTGGGATCATAAAAGGCCGCCGAAGGCCTCTGAGGACTTACATCCTCTAAAATATGCAACTCCGGCTATGTCCATTCTTAGAAGTTGTTATAAGCCCAACACGAAGTGGGGATTATGACCGAAAAAAAACGGACATAACCCCCATAATTTAATTTATTTTTGCGGACATAACCCCCACAGCAAAAATGGGGATTATGTCCGAAAATTTTCGGACATAATCCCCATTTCAAAAATGGGGATTATGTCCGTGGGGATTATGTCACGGCTCCGAATAAAACACGGCTATAGTCATGAGAAGTTCCGGATACAGCTTTTCTAAAAATCATTTTAAGTTGGAAGCTCCTGAACAGATTTTACATACATATATTGATGTCATAAGAAAGGTAATTTTACTGTCCATAAGATTGATGCATAACAATTTGAAATAATTTCCAAAATTTTAAATAATTTAGAGGTTTTTTAAGAATCGTCATCATTTTTTTTTTTAAATATGTAACTGTTATTTTCTCTAAAAATTGTATTATTAATCTGTAATTCTATTAACATATAATGATAGCCCAATTAATTGATTTTAATTCCACATGACATCAATACATTTAAAATCTGTTCAGGAGATTCCAACTTACAATGATTTTTAGAAAATTCTCCCAAAATTTCAGCATCCTAGATCAAACCTGCGAACGGCGCATCCACTTTGTTTCCTATTACAATTCATATGGAAGCATTTTTTTTTTTTACTAAAACGCAAAAAAAAATCTGTTTTTCGTTTTTATGCTGTTTCGTATTTCATATGAATTGTAATGGGAAACAAAGTGGAATCGCCGTTCGCAGGTTTGATCTAGGAAGCTGAAATTTTGGGAGAATTTTCTTCAAACACGATTCTATTATAGTTATAGGCTTATAGTACCGCACTTTAGTACTATGTCACTTTAAAATGGCTATAACTTTGCAAGGAAACATCACAGATCACCACTTGAAATCTCATTTTAAAGGGCAAGGATGGTACTAAATGATGCTTTTGTTAAAAATAAGCTGATCAACTTTCTTTGAATCCCATACATGGCCTCGAAAGTAGACAAAAAATATCATGTTTCAGATAATTAACCTCAAATATTTCAGGATCCTGACATGATGGGTCAATTCTGAGGCCAGATTCGGATTCAGCGTAAGAAATTACGTCGAAAAACAACCCTTATCAGCTGAACAACACTAATCACCTATTCATTTAGATACCTTTTTTGTAAAAAATAATTTTTCCATACAATTTACAAGTAAAACTAACAGGCTCCGGCGCCACCTTATAAAATTGAGTTACAGAGCTGAATTTTCGTGAAGTTTTTCTTCATATCATAAACTTACTTCTTAAGCACCTTAAAAAAAAACAAAAAAAAAATTGAATCAGCCTAATGTACATATGTATGTAGATAAATTCCGTGGAAACATTTTTTTTTTGTCAGCAGGCACTGGACTACTTAGTTGCTGTTATGTTCTTTTCTTATTGTTCAGTTTTAGTAGGTAATAAAACCAAAGCAAAATTGAAATGAAGGAGTGACTAATGCAGGAATTTTGGTTCTGTTATTTGAAAGTTAAGTGCAAGCATAAACAGCAAGATGCAGGCATTGCATTTTACTGTCTTTTCTTGACACATATGTATGTATGTTTGTATATATGTACATCCGTACATATCGATCATTAAAGTTATTTGCTTAAAGTTTTTATTTATATCAAACTAAAGCATTTTTTAACAATAATTTCTTATTCGACCGGTATTTTCAATATTTATTTAATGTTTTTCTTTCTTTCGAGCTAATTAGTCTATAACTGTGCTAATGCAAATAAAATAATTTCATTCCATAATTTTCCGACGTTTCGGTGGGCTGTTTCCACATTCATCAGGAATTTATTAATTAATTTGAATCTTAAAACATAATTTGACATCAGCTATATATATAACAAACAATTTTTTCACTTATTTTATATATGACAACTTACTGAAATAAAATTTATGGCATTCACATTTTTTAATTTAACAAATATGAGTATTATTTAAAATTATTTTTTTTATTTTTAATGAAAATTAAAAAACACTAAGAATTTATGAACAAGAATAACAGCAAACAAAAAAAGTATGAACTATGAGTTTAAGTTAACATCTTCCTGACTGTAATATTGTTTTGTAAGTAGAGCTGATTTTTTGAATGGCTATATTTTTCTATTCCATGCCCGACAGTTTTTGAGATATTTTCTTTTAAAATGTTCAAAAAAAAACGTAAAATTATGACCAATATGTGCTTAATTTTCCCCCCTTCTTAGTATATAAGGTAAGGTACTTGACGTTTACATTATATTTTTATAAGAAATCCTACAAGTAAAACATTGAACAATCTTAGAACGAGTATGTTAAAGCTACCCACTGCTATTGTTCTTACTGAATTTTAATTTGATTTCTTGTTTTTCCATCAACATTCGTTCGCTACCTTCATTCTTTTTGAGCTTTCAACCTCCTGTGGCCTAATTAAGCCACTGGTATTAAAAATTTGCATTACTTTACGTTAAAAGACCAAAAAGCTTAAAAAAGCAGCATGTGAATGTTGGCGAACACCAACCGGCTACATTGGCGTCAACGTTTCAATAATATGTTTTTTATCTTTTGGTATTGAATTAGCAACATTTTAAGCACAACGTGCTGCGCTTGCGCAATGAGCAAATATGTACATTAGGGTGTTTTTTTTTTCAAACTTTAGGACAGGGATTTTGATTATTTTTTCCTATATTATAGCTTGAGGAATAAAAATAATTGTCCCAACATTTGAGCTTCCTAGCTCAAACCCCAAAAACTGCGCGGACAGAGTTTATGCTCAATTCCGTTGAAATTTAACGAAAAAACCGACTTACTAAAACGTAGAAAAAGTCTGCTTTAGGTGCCAAGATATAACGTTTTGGGTTTTTTAGTTGAATGGGGGTCGCCACCCGCTGTTGTAAAACCACGCCCACATTTTTCGTGTGATCAAACCCGCGAACCGCGATCCACTTTCTTTTTTAGTACAATTCGTATGAAAAACGAAAAAGGAAAACAACGAAAAACAGATTTTTTTTTGCGTTTTAGTAAATTTTCTGATTTTCGTTGTTTTGATTTTTCGTTTTTCATACGAATTGTACTAAAAAACAAAGTGGATCACAGTTCGCGGGTTTGATCTAGCAAGCTGAAATTTTGGGAGAATTTTCTTTAAACCCGATTCTATTATATGGGCACACAGGACCGCAAATTTAAAAAAAAAAATAAAAATACCTCCTTCGGGTGTATTTTTTCCGCATTTTTAGTCACAAGAAAAATGTGGGCGTGGTTTTTCGACAGTGGGCGGCGACCCCCATTCAACTAAACAACCCAAAACGCTATATCTTGGCACCTAAATCAGACTTTTCTACGTTTTAGTAAGTCGGTTTTTTTGTTAAATTTCAACGGAATTGGACATAAACTCTGTCCGCGCAGTTTTCAGGTTTGAGCTAGGAAGCTCAAATGTTGGGACAATTATTTTTATTCCTCAAGCTATAATATAGGAAAAAATAAACAAAATCCCAGTCCTAAAGTTTGAAGAAAAAAAACACCCTAATGTACATACACATTTTTGTTGGTTGTTATAGAAAACGTTGCTGTACAACTTGTTTTCATTTGTTGTACACTATGTATGTGTAGCTCATAATAAACATGAAATACTTTTTTGGAAAACGTGTGGATGATGTTTTCTGTTAATTTTTTTATGTTTTTTGATGTTGTGGCTGTTGTTGTCTCATTATCTTTGGCATACAGTGGCAAACTACATATGTCGTCGTCTATTAGGAGCTAAAACGTGTTGATTATTTCTATTTATTATTGATGAATTAAATGAATGCACTGTCGATAAATGTGTTTTAGATATTTTCAAAAGATTGCGCATAATAATTTGAAAGATATCAGCTTTTTTTTTCTTAACCTATGACTTCATTAGCTTACAGACGTACATATTTCAAAACTCACCATGACAGTGTTCATGAAAAGTCCCATAATATTGGGGATAAGGTTATGTTCATATATAAGCATGTAACATATATTAGGGTGGTTCTTAAGTGTACTTTTTTGCGAAAATCAAATGAGACGCCCCCTGAATTTGTTCGAAATAGGGTAAAACAATTTTAAAAATTAATTTAAAACTTTTATCTTTAAGCCCTACGGACCCTATTTCAAAGTGAAATTTAACCAAAAGTGCCATTTTTTAAACTATTTATTCTTGAGAGGCTTTTAATTTTAAGAAAAAATATATTAAAAAAAAGTATCATTTGGATCTAGTTTTTGAGATATAGTCATGGGAAGTTGCGGATTTAGCTTTTCTAAAAATCATTTTAAGTTCGAAACTCCTTAACAGATATTTCACATACACATATGGTCAAAATAATAAGTACACGCTCACATAATTAGTTCAATGGCTTGTATTCAAAAATTTCTTTAAGTTAATAGAAAAACAAATTTATAGTTAGCTTCTTACAACATATCAAATAAAATAAAAAGGTATAACATTAATAAAAAACAAAAATGTCTTTCAGTCTTATCAAAAAAGTAAAAATTAAATTAAAATGACTGGACAAAATAATAAGTACATTCAGTACATTTTAATAAAAAAAAAATTAACTCGATTTTATCGGCTCTATTTGTTGATATTTAAAGTTCATCATTAGTAGCCGGTATATCAACCATTATTTTGAATAATTTTGTGAACTATTTTTGGCATACTGGAGATAAGCTTACGGCAAGTCTCTACTGGTTTTTCATACCAAGTTTTTTGGACAAAACTCCATAATTGCTTCTTGTTTGGAATACTTCTTTTCCTATTCTCTGCTTCAACTCTTGCCAAATTTTTTCCAAAGGGTTCAAGTTCAGTCATTGACTTGGCCAGCTAAGCAAGGTCACACTATTGTTTTGACACCAATTCTTCACCAACTTGGAAGCATGCTTAGGATCAATATCCTGCTGAAATGTCCATTTTAGCGGCATACTTTCCTCAGCATAGGGCAATATCGTACATTCCAAAATGTCTTTGTAGTGGAATCTGGTCATGCTATCGGAAATTCGATGTATTGGTCTGGCACCGTACCATGAAAAATAACCCCAGACCATAATGTGGCCACCCCTATGCTTTGCAGTCTTTTTTGTGAAGCGTACGTGAAATTCTTTACCCTTGGGGCGTCGAACATTTCGGGCGGAGTCATTTCAAAACATATTTATTTTTGACTTGTCGCTCCACAAAGTATTACGCTATTTCTTCTCGCCGTCAGGTCCGGACCAATTTGAATGTTTCTTTGCGAATGATAAACGCATCTTCAAATTTTTTTTTCGAAGCATAGAAACTTTTCTCGCTATCCCTCAAGGTAAATTGGTTCGTTGTAATCGTCGACGTACCGTTCGGAACGAGATCACATTGCCGATGTCTGCTGAAATGGCTCTTGAAGATGCGAAATGGTTCTTTTTTGCGACATTGACAATATGATTATCTAACGTTGTTGAAAAATTGTTTGGTCTTCCGCGGGTTTCAACCACTTTTTTAGCTTTTAAAGCGTTTTGGACGAAAAAATTGACTGATCCATGGCTTCGGCATAAGTACGAAGACTTTGGTGGTAATTTCTTAGTGTCGAAACCATCTGCCTCTCCTCGGCAGTACAATGTTGATTTCTTCCCATCTATGAAATTTTTTTCTTTTTATTTTGCTATAACTAAATATGAACATAAATAAAATTAACAAACTTGTACGAAAAAGCCGATCAGATTGTTGCAAAATTAAAGATATGATTAATGTACTTATTATTTTGTCCAAGTGAAATAAGCCCTTTAAATGAAAACATACGCGTATAGAAAAATTCGGGGAAATCCCTTCTTCTTTTTTAATTTTTAAAGGCATTGCCATTATGAAATTATCAAAATAAAAAAGGATTTCCATATATATTTTCAGTAAAACAAAAAATAATTGAGAGCTAATAAGATATCAGGTAGTGTACTTATTATTTTGACCTTATGTGTACATATATTGATGATTTAATGTCATTTTACTGTCTATAAAATTGATGCATACAAATTTTAAATAATTTCCACATGTTTTGAGGTATGGAGGTTTTTTAAGAATTGTCACCATTTATGAACCAAAACTCGATTTCTGACCACTGTGCAGCGGCACGCAGTGTTTTCAGGGATGCGCGCAAGAGTTCATTTATTTGGGATAGTCAGTATTCACCTACCACTGTGAAAAAATAAGTCTTTCAAGGAAATTTAACGAAGAATTTAGTGGTATTTTTCTTAATTTCGTATCAAGTGGACATCGCTCTATTAACTAACTTTAAGCAATTGATTTGCTATAAAAAGTTTTAATAGTTCATCTAATGCCATAGGTAAAAATTTTGTAAAAATTTAGCTTTAAAACAATATAAAAAAACTATTTTTCCGTTAAAATTTACCGGAGATATGACAATTTTAATATGACCATAAAACACCATAAAATGTAAAACCTTCGAACTGCACAGCTCGATATTTTCAATAATAAATTAATTCCCGACACATGTGTCCTTTAATATAACTCATAGAATACGTAAAAAAATTGGAGTGTTTTAAAAATATTGCGGTCAGAAACTGTTCGGTTTGTAAAAGTACGTCTCATATATAGTACATAAATATATATTGGATATTACACGTCAGCTGAAAAAAAAGTAATTGCTTAAAACTTTGTATATATGTAAGTAGCTTAACTTGCTTTTAGCCCAAACTTATTAATTTTGTAGGCAAATATACGGTTATAATAAAAATTCGACAAAATTTTTAGGTTTTTTCCCGCAAAATACGATAAAAATGTTTTCTTCTTTTATGTTTGATCCTTTTATTCTTAAATGCTTTTTATCATATAATGGGACTTAGATGGGCATATATGTATGCATATATAATATGTATGTATAGACCAAATCCATTTAAAACCATGCAGTCAGACTGACTTTAAATTGCGGAATTAGCTGCCGATTGATATAGGATATAGGGATTGAAAAACATTTTTTACGAAGTTATGCGTATTTTAAGTTTTGGTGTCGAAAATTGAAAAACCGCTGTAATTTTTTTCAAAAAAAAAACAATTTTATTCAAATAAAAATAATAAACATAAGAATATCAACACCACGCGCGTTAATCTGATCTACTTATGTCCAAAATAAATCGTTTGTGATCAAATGAATGCGCTTAGTGTCGATATGATAAGAAATTTGGAATTAAAGCATGCATTATACAGGAGACCTCAAAGTTTTGAGGTGGCTCCTAGAATATATAGGGCTGTTTTCATCGTAATAAGCAGAAAATTCTTCGTAAAATCAATGGAATAATGAAAGCAAGAGATTATTTTAATATTCAAGTTACCTTAAACCCACCCTGCCTGGAAAGTATGTGGATAAAATTACAATAAAATGGCTTCGAGACCAAAATATTACCTGCTTGGATTGGCCAGCACAGTTACCAGATATTAACCCCATTAAAAATTTGTGGAATATTTAAAAAAAAAATACATATAATTCAAATAACCCTACAAAATTTGGACGAGGTAGGAAGGTCGCCAATGGATAACGGTCCGTGATCTTAAATACTAGAAAAATTTAAAGCGAGTATGCCTAAAAAAATACAGCTCACCACTAAAGCCAAAAGCGGCCACATAAAATATTAAAAAATTATTTAAAATGCTTTTATTAGTTTAAGTCACAAAACTGTTCACTAAAAACTAAGTATAAAAATAATCAAAATGTGACATATTTTAGTTTCCATTTTTTTTAGCTAGAATACAAAATTTGCAAGTTTTCTGCAAAAAAAGTTTTTTTACAAAAAAAAAATATAGCCTTGAAACTAGAAACATGTTTTATATGAGCAGTTTTGTGGCTCACACATACAATCCGATCACATAAAAATAATGAATAACACCTCCTAAATTTTGTAATAGGATATTGTCGTGCCCGTTGAGTTGTGATCAGCATCACAAAATCTACTTATTCTCAAAATTTCAGCTTACTTAACATTTCATTTCAGCAAATCAGTTTGAAGTTTCTGTTTGTGCGATAGTTCTATGCGGTCTTGTCAAAATTCGTTCAAGAGAGCTTGTGTGAACCTAGAATTTGCTAGCTCGAACCATTTTTAGTATTTCTATGCAATTTAATTGCAATGCCCCAAATAACTCTTTCAGTAAAACGTTTTGAAATGTTTGCTTGTATTGAAAGTGTCACGCCCTGTTGGAAAAATTCCTTCAATATTTGTCCAGAGCTTGTATTTATAATTCATAGCGTTTGTTGCAAATTTGGTTGCATTTCCTTAAATAACGGGCAGTATAGCGGTATAGTCGTATAGGCGGATGGTGTGCACATGAACCCATTTCACTTATTTTCTTCATTATGAGCTATAATTGAAAATGAAAGCAGTGTACCAAATTTCATTAAATTATCTCGCTTGTTTTACCATAATCATGATTTCAATATGAATATATGTACAGTGGTGTGCAAATAATAGGTACATGCTAAAAAATCATCCCCAAACCATTACGCTTCCGCCGCCATGTTTGATGGTCTTGACTATGTACTATGGTGATAATTCTTTACATTTTGGACTTGTCAGACCATAAAGTATTCCTCCACTTTTCCTTAGACCAAAGGAGATGCTTCTCCGCAAACTGTTTTCGTCTTTGCCTATGCCGAGTAGTCAATAATTTGCACTTCCTCGGCTTTCTGGCGGGCAGACCACATTCCAGGAGCTTTCTCCCTATTGTTGACCTGTTCAAATTCAAATCTAGGTCGTTTTTTATTTGGGTAGAGGTGATAAATAGATTCTTTTTGGCCATCCTGGCGGTTTGGCGATCTGTGGTTTCAGCTGTCTTCTTAGGTCTATCTCGTGTTTCTTGGCGTTTGGTCCATCTTAAGACATTTGTAACCTTGTTTTGCGAACTGTCAACCACTTTAGTTTTAACCATTTTGTTAAGAAAATTGAACTTTTTTAAAAAAAAAAGAAAAAAATATATGAACTGCACACCTATTATTTTGCACATCACTGTATACCATATGTACCTACATATACTTTTCTATACCTGCAACACCGATTCTTTGGCTTACAAATGGAATGCCAAAATGAATACACCCTGTTTGTAAAGTATAGAAATTAACTGCTTAGTTGACAAAAGGATTATGTAAAACACAGTTTGTTCTAATGCATGACAAGTCGTAATTCCTTTATCTAATCTCATTTCCCTCCTCCATTCCATTCACTGCCCCGTATTGATAATTTGTGCGTTGACGTCTAGTTTTCCCACATTTTCTTAAAAACTAATTCAAACCAAGTCAAATTTTTCAATATTGCAAGTTGGAGGCAACCACAATTATGACAACTTAATAGAGTTAAATGGAAAACAATTCAAATTGATTCCATTTATCAAAAGTTATGTTAATTTTCCTATCCCCAATTGTTTGAATTAAAATACACTATATCAGTAGGTACCTATGTAGATAATAGAAACTGTAAATTTTATTACGTTGTGTGCAGGCCTTGGTACACATGGATGATTGATATACAACAATATGCACAAGCGTTTAGGAGCTACAACCTCCCGAGTAGAAATTTTCGTTTGAATCGAATACCATTGACCCTAGATCCGGTACGGACTTGGGTAATCAGATCAGGACGGGAAAGGTTTGGTAACGCATGATGCCAGGCTAACCTAACATGGCACAGATTAGTGTGCCGCACACTCAGAATAAAAATTTAGTTGACGTTAAGCAAATTTTTTTTTGCATTTTTTACGCTGCTCATTAATTAGAACTTATTGTTCATTTATTTGTGTTGCGTTTCTAAAGCTTCAATGAAGAACTTAAATTTGTTGCCTGTCACCGATCGGAATTATAAAATTTAATTTTTATTTCATATAGTTGCCAATTGTTAGTTTAATTAATATACTTTTAGTCCGTCAGAAAATAATAATAAGTTGACGGCGTATGTTTCAATTGTGTTAACAAAGAATGACCAGGTTCAAACCCTTCTCCACTTTCCATAAAATCTCATGTCAATAGCCGCCGCACTGGTGGTACAGTAGAACAAAAAAAAATCGAAACGAAATCAAAAAAATATTGCAATGCTCTACTAATACTTAAGGGATATATAAAATTGGCTAAAATGCGGGCATTTTCGGGCATCGGGCATCGGGACAGGCTTTGGCAAGGCAGCCCTGGTTCGTTAGCTTCACCAAAACGGTTCACTATGTTTCCCGCACATCCCATCCTGTAATCTTATACACTCGACTTTTCTACAGCGGGCTCTCCGCCTAAGACTTTTTGTTCTACTTTAACGCTAGTGCTGCGGTTATTGAAATGATATTTTGGTGGAAGGTGGAGAAGGATCTCTAGTACACCAGATATAGATGCACGGAAAAAGGCACTTCCGCAAAAGTGTTGTAAATAGTGGATTTTTAAGAAATAAATGAGAAAAAAAAATAAGCAAGTAATAACAATATTTTCCCGCAATAGTAAGTCACTCTAACTAACAGTGCATGTATTACTTAAAAAAAATATAAAAAAAAAATTTAATTTTGATAATTTTTGTACCAAAAATTAAAATTTTTTTTTTCTCATTTTTTTTTTTAATGAAAATTCATGTAGTGGCATTGACAATATCAAATTATAGTGTATTGAGGTGAATTCACCGAAAAAAAACGAAAGACTTAAGCTGTTACACAAGAAACACCTAAGCTCGACTAGCGGAGAGACCACAGTTATGTGTACATAAGAAAAATCGAAGAAAATATTAAAAAACCCTATATATCATATTTAGGCTCTTCGATATCTATCATTTGGCACAAATTTCAAGCTGTTATCTTCATTAATAAAACTTGACCAAAAAACCGGTGAAAACCCATGTTTGGGACAGGATTCAACAATGCAATCCCAGGTATTATATTTAGGCCTCCTCGAGTTCAATCATTTGGCATACATTTCGAGCTCTTATGTACTACAGCTTTAATTAGAACAACGATATTGGCTAAAATTCGGGCATTTTCGGTCATCGGGACAGGCTTGGCAAGGCAACCCTAGATATTCTATTTAGGCTCGTCGAGCCTAAATGTAATCTTATACACTCGACTTTTCTACAGCTGGCTCTTGGACTACTAGCCACAGTGCTTTTGCATTAACATTTCATTGCATATCTTTAGGCTTGACGGTAACTAGTTTGGCCTAAAATTGGTTTGGCCGGTAACATTTAGTATACATATAATTTTAGCTCGCTTAATAATAGTGGATTTGTTTGAGGCACATTTTATTTCTGCACATTTTGAAATAATTCTAGGAAAATGTTGCAAAATGACACAAGTTGTACAATAGCACTTAACTGCTTGTCAACGATAAATACCAAAAATAAGTAGGAACTTTAGGGACAAAAAGGTTCCAGATGAATCCCAAAAATCTTGGGATTCATTTCTCAACTCCTGGATTTCGGTATTTTGGGATTGGCAGCTTTACGACTTATTTGTTGGCAGCTTTTGACCAAAACTAGGCCGCGTCATTTAAAAAAGTTCAAAATTTTGTTTTTTAAAAAATATCCATGGCTTTTGATTTGTTAATTGATTTTGTTTGCGATAATTTAGCTTGAATTCTGTTTTTATTTCCTTATAACTTTTAGTATTTACCGTTTGGTTCATCCACTTTTTTTTTTGTTGTTGATGGAGCTCACCAGGATCGTCGTGTTTGGCCATGAGCTACTAAAATGTATGGTTTCTTTGCCGTATTACACGGAACCGAAAATTTTGAAATCACGCAAAGAAACACCTCCCAAAACAAAAACGAATACAGCATTAGCAACAGCCACAACTATAACAATAGCAACACCAACCAAAAAACCATGGCACTTCTTGGAGATCACTTAAATGCGATTATTTTCCTAACTGTGCATAAGTGCAGGCTTCACTTAAGACCTGCATTTTCAAGAGGTTACTTATCACATTTTTTTTTTTGCCTTTAGCAATTTCGCGAAATGGGCGTGTTTTCGTGTCCATGATTATTGTGTTTATTGTAAATACTTTTTATTTAAAATGGCATTATGTACTTATTCCTTTTTTCAAAGGGACACCATATTTTTAAGTGAAACAATTTGTTGTTTACAGTGGTATAAATTCACATACCATATTTCAATAAGAATGTTATTATTCTAAGCGAAACTGTGTCTTTAGGTTTTCATATCACTTCAGGATTGAATATGAATGAATAATCCTTAATTGATGATCAACTTGAAATTGTTTTGGTCATTTTGGTTTATGTCATCATATAGTAAAATCTTCCTTTTCGACTCCTAATTATCAATATTATCGATATGATGAATTTTGTTCTTGAAGATATTGTCCAAAAAAATCGCAGAAAATGGCTCATAATTAACTCTACGCCTATCTCTCGTGAACCATTCATTTAACAAAAAATTGTCTGAATAATTTTTATATCTTAAATAGTTGCCAACGTAACAGACTGTACTTTCTACATGCTGCTTCTTGAATTCTGTGTTATTGCTATTTTTATACCCTATACCGAGGGTATATTCACTTTGTCCTTCCGTTTGTAACACATAGAAGGAGGCGTGGCAGGTATGGAAAAGTACATATATTCTTGATCAGCGTCGCCACCTGAGTTGATTTAGCGATGTCTGTTGAAATCAGGTTTACGAGAAAACCAAGAAAGCTAATTGAACGAAATTAGCACACTCAGGTCACACCTTCTTGCAGGCATCTTGCTGTTGAAAATGGGAGAAATCGGTTGACGGACACGCCTACCGACCATAATCTATGTTTATTAACCCAGGCTAATTTTGAAAAAAGTTGCAGCGATTTTGATGACACTTGTTGATTTGATGCACATGTGAACAAGATTAGGATTGGTCTAGATTTCAAGTTTTGAAAGCTTCCTACAGGGTCGTGGCACAGCCCTAAATTTTAACCTTTATACCACCATATTTCGTAAGCCGTGCAAGATATTGTGATGAAATTTAGTAAACGTGTACATTTCAAATATATCTTGAATTGTGATAAAAGTGGGCGGAATCGTAAAAGTGGACGTGGCACTTTTCAACAGTTAAAAATTTTTATTTCGTATGCCTCAAAGTTGGCACAAACGATTTTCATGAACATTTTGTTGATGATGCCGCTGAAAGCAGTCATCAATACAAGCTCAGCCACTTTACTGAAAAAACTCGTTGAAGGGTGTGGCACAGCCCACAGTATTTATAAACATTATATTAAGAGAACTATTAACGTTATCGTTATGCAATTTAATAAGGCAGATATGTGTACTTTTTAGAAGGTATATTTTTGCAAAAGTTTGGCACAATGGAGCGTGTGGGCGTGGCACCTTCCATGCAAGCAAAAAACGTTTAATGTTATAGATAGTGTGCTAAGAGAGTAATCTTCATGAAATTTGGCTTGGAGGTGTCAGCTGCTATGGGCTTGAAATTAAATGAAAATTTACGGGATTGCAGTAGTGAGCGTGGCACCTCCTATATTACGATACAATTTTAATCGCTGTATTAATTGAGCTATTGCAACAATTAGAATGAAATTAATTTAGGTGGCTTACTTGCAATAAGGCCAGTACCAGTGAGCGTGGCACTCCCCATACAAGTAAAATACCTTAAGTGGCATATGTGTCAATCAGTGAAATTTCTGGATAAAAATCGGACCATAATGCACCAGTGGGTGTGTTACTGCCCTAAATTTTAAAACTAATCTTGGCATATATCGCATACTATACAACCTACTGGGCTAAGGTTTGGTATGTGGATGTCAATGACGAATATAATTTAGTAACCCAAAAGTAGGCGAAATTGGAGAAGTGGGCGTGTCAAATTTTAATTTCCTAGTTTTTATTCGAATTTTTCCAATATTTTCCACATTCTTTATCAACCTTTTAACTTTTTCCAATATATTCCATATGTATTTGTTTGACAATTTCAACCTCTTTCATTTTTCTTCATTATTTTCTTTATTTTAAGACTTTTTCAACGATTTTGAATTGTTTCATAATTTCCTTACCTCTTTCAATTTGTTTTGAACATTTTCATATTATTTCGACATTTTTAAGCTTTTTCAACATTTTTCTTATTTTTTCGACATTTTGAATTTCTTTCAACTTTCTTCAATGTTTCAATATTTTTCGACTTTTCAGTCTTTTACAACTGTTTCAACATTTTTCAACTTCTTTCAACCCTTTTTACATTTCACATTTTTGTCGACTTATTCAACCTCTTCAACGTCTTTTAACATTTATTTAAAGGGACTTTCAGTGCAGTCTATTGTATGTGAGTTTCGGCCTGGCCGAAGATAACACCTTAACTTGTTTTTTTAAATTTGTTCCATTTGAGTTTGGCTTGAAGTGTAAAGGACAAAGTCCTTCATTTGTTTTTTTTTTGTTACTCTTTAAGAGAGAATATAGATTATTGTGATGTTGGAGAGTAATTTAATTATGATAAAGTTATACGCAAAAGTCGCCTTGATTGGAATATTTTCTGTAAACTCTAATGAACATGAAAATTTTAATAACCGATTAGCTTTTTCTGAAAAAAGGTTGAAAACCCAGAAATGATCCATTTCATGTAAAAAAATATTTCCAATACCAAAGGCGCGTGCCTCATTTGAAAGGTACTTTTTCGTGTAGTAATTTTTATAAAAAGAATAAGTTATATACCAGAAAACCCATTGTAGGCATTGGGTTTTAAAAAAGTATATTTTAAATTTTAAACCATTCAATATTTTTTGTAAAGTTACAGATTTTTGAAAAAAAAAAAAATTGCGATTTCACATACGTATTTATATAATGTAATACTATTCGCTTAACAACTTAATGACTTTTACAATTTTTTATATTTATTTTAGGATGTCCTGCTACAACCAGCTCCCACTGTTTGCGTTGCAACAATGAAGGCTGTATTAAGTGTCCGCTCTATCTCATTACGGACACACGTTTATGCGTCGGCCAGTGTCCATCAGGCTATATTGATCAATGGTCACCGCACACTGAATTCATGGGACGAGTTTGTGTCTCCACTGGATATTCGGGTCCAATGATGGCAGCATTAGCAGGTTTAATTGGTGGATTTCTAGTTTGTCTTTCGTTGCTCACTGTAGCAATAATGTTGGTGAAAAGAAAACGTCGACGCAAGTCGATCAAGCAAAAGCTAATTAATGAAAACACTATGGATCGTGCTGATTTTTTTCGCCAGCTCAATAAAATGCATCCTGATGCTGAGTATTTCTTGGCCATGCTGAATGACACGCGCCGTCAAATACGCAAACTTTATCTCTCCGGTGATATAGTGGCAGCGAATTCTTATAGGCCATTAGTGCGTGATCTAGCCAAGATCTTAATTCTTCTGAATCGTCCTATTGAGCTTATACCTGCGGCACCACATGATTGGAACCGTTTGTACGCGTGGTCAGAGCAGGCTCTTGAACGCTACAAGCCCCAGGTAGGGCAGTTAATTGATTTTTTTCAAACGTCTGGCAGCGAGGCGGATTCACATTTTGATACGCACTTCCAGAAAGGAGGCACCCATGGCATTTTAGGTAGCAGTGGATTGAGTAGAGTAAGCTCAGTATTCAAACACGGCGCAGGAAGTATACATTCGACAACCGATCTAAGCTCGGTCGGTGCTCAGACAACAGCGCAAAAAATGCATCTTTACGGTTCTCTTATAAGTTTGCATGAATTCGAAGAGCCACGATCATCCGATCCATTCGGCAGCAGCTTCAACACACTCAAGGGCAACCTCATTTCAGACCTCAACGAGAGCTCGTTATGGCTTGAAGATGAGTTTTACAAATTGGGCTTCCGGCCGCAGGACGTCATTACGACTGAGTTATAGAATAGAGAGATTAAGCGAAATTTATTTATGAAATATTTGTGCTTTTTCGGGTTTGCTTATTAGTGTAATACGTACTAAAGTAATTAGTTTCCACTAAGTTGTAATGAAGTATTAATTTGTGTAAATTATTATAAATAATTAAGAACTCAATTATGTAATATAGTACTTCAAATAAAGACATTTTTTGTCAGCTCCATTTTAATTGTGGAACTGCGATAAAGATTTCAATGTAAATAAACGATCGAAACCATGAAAATGATGTGTGGTCTTTAATCTTGATGCGAAATGGTGCGAGAAGCTCTTTATTTATAATCTTTCAGGAATACAGTACCCTCCTGATATAAATGAATTAAAAATTCTTTAGGTGAATGTTTTTAAAATTATCAATGAGTATAATAATTAGAATATTTTTACAGAGAGACATACACGATCAAATAATTTACGCAAAATGGCTCGAGTCTCAACATTTGCGCAAATAAATAAACAAATGTTTGTAGCTTACACGCTTATGCAACGGCGTTAACCTCATCCTAAACGTTAGACGTTACTCGAGTCTAATCTTTTGGTTCGCACGAGCTTCTTAAGTCAATTTTCTTAATACATATTATAAATTTAAAGGTCGTTTTCAATGGTGTCTTTTTTTCAAATTTGTGAGGTACCAGGAGTTCGAAATTCAGTGAATCTGAAATTCTATAGAAATGTTTTTGTTATGGCTTTTTTGCAGTTTGTTGCTTAGAAATGGCGCACAATCAGGGCCGAACTTAGAAATCTGAGGCCCTGGGGCCAATGTTATTGGGGGGCCCAATAATGTTCACGTTACTATTTATACTATTTTATATAAAGAGGTTATTATTATGTATTATATTAAGAGGTTAATTGGCACTTTCCATGCAATAAAAACCTTTAAAACGCTATATCTTGGTTCATATTATAGCAAGAGTCTTAAAATTCGGTGTTAGGGTGCACATAGCCTAGGTTAAGCACTTCACAAAATTACGGGATTAGACAACGGGGGCGTGGTAAGCTATAAAACATTCATTTAGGGCGACCTTCATACATAAATATTTTTAAAATATCATTTTCACAGAGACCACTCAATCGATTCACATGGAATTTACACCACGTATCTTTTATGTTAAGACGCGATGAAACTTTTATTTAGGGCGTATATTTAGGGTGGCCTTCATACACAGATAATTTTAAATATAATTTTCTCAAAGACCGCTTAATCGATTATCATCAAATTTACACCACGTGGCTTTTATATTAAGAGGCACAGCTTAGGCCGTAAAATATTTATTTAGGGAACATGCTTAGGGTGCGCACAATATTCGTCCCATAGACAAAAATCAAAAAAAAATTTGATAGAAAATAAAGAAATATTGGTACCGTTTAAAAGTCCACCATTTACTAAAATAAGTAAAAAAAAAAAATTTAAGTAAAGGAAAATTCGCAACCGCTAGAGGTTTCAAAAGTTAACTGTTTTTGTATGAATTTTATGTTTCATCGCATCTTGACAAAGGGGTACGAAAAAAAAGCCAAAAATACAATTTTTGAACAAAAAAGCAGAAGTTTACTTTTTTGTAAAGGTAATAAATTGGTTGAATTTAGAATTTTTAAATGGTTAAAGTAATATAAAGTCTAAAAATGTTATGTTACTTCAAAATTGAAGCTTTTTGGTACAGTAAATTACGAAGATGCAATTGATTCACATTTGAATGCATTAAAAAAAAATTACTCTATATTGTACATCGTGTAAAAAATTATAAAACATATTAGTTAGTACCAGGAGACCGACCAATTCCGGTTTTTCGCTTTGAGGTTGAAAAAGTGGAAAAAATGTAATGCAATTGAATGAGAAGATTGAAGAAGTAAAAAATATTGAATAGGGTTGAAGACCAGAAAACAAACTAAAAAAAAAATTAAAGGAGTTGATTATATATGAAAAACGTTGAGAGAGGTTGAAGCAGGTGAAAATGTTTGATAAACTCGATAGTATATTAAAGTGTTGAAAAAGTTGAAGGAGATAGAAAAGCTAGAAAAAAGTTCAAAGCCTCGGAAAAAGTTGAATGAGGTTGAAAAACTCGAAAAAATATGAAAAGTGTTGAAAAAAGGTTGAAAAAGTTGAAAGAGTTTGAATAATTCGGAAAAAGTTGAATAAGGTTGAAAAACTCGAAAAAATATGGAAAATGTTGAAAAAAGTTGAAAGAGGTTGAAAAATGTTTAAACAGTTGAAAGAGGTTGAAAAACTCGAAAAAAGTTGAATGAGGTTGAAGAAGTCGAAAAAATATGGAAAATGTTGAGAAAAGTTGAAAAATTTTGAAAAAGTTGAAAGAGTTTGAATAACTCGAAAAGAGTGTAAGTAATGTTAAAAATTCGAAAAAATATGGGAAATGTTGAAATAAGTTGAAATATGTTGAAACAGTTGAAAGAGGTTGAATAACTTGAAAAAATTTGAAAGAGTATGAATAACTCGAAAAAAGTTGAATCAGGTTGAGAAAGTCGAAAAAAAGTTGAATAGGTTGAAAATTTCGAAAAAATATGGAAAATGTTGAGAAAAAGGTTGAAGAAAGTTGAAAAAGGTTGAAAAATAATGAAGCAGTTGAAAGAGGTTGAAAAACTAAGTTGAATGAGACTAAATATATTGAAACCAAATTTTGTTAGGATCACTCATATAGTATACAAAATATAACATAAAATGTTTTAAGCTTGTATGGAAGGTGCCACGCCCACTAATGTAATCCCGTCAACATTCATATAATTTCAGATATTATAGTGACCGACACCTCTACACCAAATTTGAAAAATATTACTCCAATCCAATATAGCATTTAAAGTATTTTGCTTATATGGGAGGTGCCACACCCACTAATGCAATCTCGTCGATTTTCATTTAATTTCAAAGCTTATAGTAACCGACACCCTTGCACCATATATTAATGAAATTACTCCCGCAGCACACTAAATATAACTATTAACGTTTTTTGCATGTATGGGAGGTGCCACACCTACTGATGTAATCTAATCAAAATTCATTAAACTTAAAAGGTTATGGTAACCAACATCTCTATACCAAATTTTATTAGGATCACTCATACAGAGCACTAAATATAACCTTAAACGGTCTTAGCTTGTATGGGAGGTGCCACGCCTACTATTGCAATCCCGTCGAACTTCATTTAATGTCAAAGCTCATGGTAACCGACACCACTATACCAAATTTCAAAAAGATTACTTCCATAGCACACTTAATATAACACATAACATTTTTTGCCACGCCCACTGATGCAATCCCATCGAAATCCATTTAGTTTCATAGCTTATAGTAACTGACATCTCAACACCAAATTTCAAAAAGATAACTCTCATAGCACACTAAATATAGCATTTTACTTTTTTCGCATGTATGGAAGGTGCCACGCCCACAAGTTTCGTTGCGCCCACTTTTGGTTACAAGATACCCAATAGCTATTGTATCTTATATGTTAAATTTCATAACGATAGCGTTGTTAGTTCTCTTATTATGACGTTTATAAATATTGTGGGCTGTGCCACGCCCTTAAACGAGTTTTTCCAGTATAGTGGCATAACTTGTTATGATGACTGCTTTCATCTCGACTTATTCAAGCTCTTCAACGTCTTTTTAACATTTATTTAAAAGGTACTTTCAATGCAGTGTTGGTATGTGAGTTTCGGCAAGGCCGAATATTACTAGTTTTAATTTATTTTTATCAGGGACATAACTATTATAAGATTTATGTCAAAAAATTGGTTTATAACTATTATGAATAAGAGATATTTTATTAGTTGTCAATAACTATTATTTTTCAATGGATTTTTTTTACATTGAGTCATAACTATTATGCATAAGAGATATTTTATTAGTTGTCAATAACTATTATTTTTCAATGGATTTTTTTTACGTTGAGTCATAATTATTATGAATAAGAAATATTTTATTAGTTGTCAATAACTATTAATTTGGAAAAAATATTTTTTTACGTTGTTTTGAAAAAAGTGTTCAACAGATTTTCATTTTTGTGAATCTTTTTGCACCAATCGATGGGGAGGTGGTTTTTATGACATCACCAGAGGTGGTCATCGGTTCGAAAATGTACGCGATTTTGAAAAAGGTCGAAGTCAAAAAAAAAGGTACCAAAAAGTGCCCGATTTTGGTCCATTTTCGAAATTTTGTTTGCACCAATCTTTGGAAAGAGGCCGAAAATAGATTTTGGTCATCATCAAAGGTGGTTTCGAGTCCCAAAATGTGCCCGATTTTGGTCCATTTTCGAAATTTTGTTTGCACCAATCTTTGGAAAGAGCTCGAAGTCGAAAAAAAGGTACCAAAAAGTGCTCGATTTTGGTCCATTTTCGAAATTTTGTTTGCACCAATCTTTGGAAAGAGGTTGAAGTCGTAAAAAAAGGTACCAAAAAGTGCCCGATTTTGGTCCATTTTCGAAATTTTGTTTGCACCAATCTTTGGAAAGAGGCCGAAAATAGATTTTGGTCATCATCAAAGGTGGTTCCGAGTCCCAAAATGTGCCCGATTTTGATCCATTTTCGAAATTTTGTTTGCACCAGTTGTTAAATAGAGTTCGAATATGAATTTTGGACCTCATTTGAGGCGGCTCCGGACCCTGGAAAGGACCGTTTTTGACCCATTTTCGAAAAAAAACTTCTTTTTTCTGTAATAAATGGGAAAAGGTCGAAAATGGATTTTGGACATCACTTAGAGTGACTCCTGAGTCCGGCCCCGAGAAAGAACCGTTTTTGTCCCATTTTCGGAAAAATTTTTTTTTTCTGTAATTAATGTGAAAACGTCGAATATAAATATTTGACATCATTTAGGGTGGCTCCGGGCCCTGGAAAGGACCGCTTTCGATAATTTTGGTAGTTTTCAAGTTCCGGAGCTACTCTAAAAGATATTCAAAACGCATTTTCCACCTTTCATAATCGATTGGAGCAATAAAAAGTTTTAGGGTGGTTCATAAAAAATTTTTTTTTTGTTCGAATCGATAGGGAAATGTCGACAATAGTCATTTTCGAGCTTTATCTATGCATTGGAGCAAAAAAAAAAATTTTTTATGAACCACCCTAAAATTTTTTATTGCTCCAATCGATTATGAAAGGTTGAAAATGCGTTTTGGATATCTTTTAGAGTAGCTCCGGAACTTGAAAACTACCAAAATTATCGAAAGCGGTCCTTTCCAGGGCCCGGAGCCACCCTAAATGATGTCAAATATTTATATTCGACGTTTTCACATTAATTACAGAAAAAAAAAATTTTTCCGAAAATGGGACAAAAACGGTTCTTTCTCGGGGCCGGACTCAGGAGTCACTCTAAGTGATGTCCAAAATCCATTTTCGACCTTTTCCCATTTATTACAGAAAAAAGAAGTTTTTTTTCGAAAATGGGTCAAAAACGGTCCTTTCCAGGGTCCGGAGCCGCCTCAAATGAGGTCCAAAATTCATATTCGACCTCTATTTAACGACTGGTGCAGACAAAATTTCGAAAATTGATCAAAATCGGGCACATTTTGGAACTCGGAACCACCTTTGATGATGACCAAAATCTATTTTCGGCCTCTTTCCAAAGATTGGTGCAAACAAAATTTCGAAAATGGACCAAAATTGGGCACTTTTTGGTACCTTTTTTTACGACTTCAACCTCTTTCCAAAGATTGGTGCAAACAAAATTTCGAAAATGGACCAAAATCGGACACTTTTTGGTACCTTTTTTTCGACTTCGAGCTCTTTCCAAAGATTGGTGCAAACAAAATTTCGAAAATGGATCAAAATCGGGCACATTTTGGGACTCGAAACCACCTTTGATGATGACCAAAATCTATTTTCGGCCTCTTTCCAAAGATTGGTGCAAACAAAATTTCGAAAATGGACCAAAATCGGCCACTTTTTGGTACCTTTTTTTTCGACTTCGACCTCTTTCCAACGATTGGTACAAAATTTTTTTTTCAAAACGGACCAAAATCGACCACTTTTTTAGTTGGGACCAACTCTGGTGATGGCCAAAGCCCATTGTCAACCTCTTTCCATCGATTTTTTGCAAAAAAAATTTCGAAAATGGACCTAAATCGAGCACTTTCAAGGATCGGTTCCACTTCTAGTGATGGCCAATATCCTTTTTAGACCTCTTTTCATTGATTGAAGCAAAAAAAACTTCAAAAATGAGTCAAAATCGCGTACATTTTCGAACCGATGACCACCTCTGGTGATGTCATAAAAACCACCTCCCCCTCGATTGGTGCAAAAAGATTCACAAAAATGAAAATCTGTTGAACACTTTTTTCAAAACAACGTAAAAAAATATTTTTTCCAAATTAATAGTTATTGACAACTAATAAAATATCTCTTATGCATAATAATTATAAACCAATTTTTAAAAATAATTATTAAAATTGGGCAATTTTTTCAATCTGAAAAAAGAAAATAATAGTTATTTTGGGTCCCTGATTTTTATTTCACATTTCTTTCTCAAATGTTTCAGAGCCGCAATATTCTATCCTTATTTGGATCATAAAATTTCAGAATTAAAATCAAAATTGCAGAGTACATTTTTGAGCATTTTACCCTTAGAACGTTTTATACCGGTAATCACTCGATAAGGCATGTTGACAAAATCATAGGGGCTGCCCTCACTTACGAAAGTGATTTAAATTGCAGTAAGGTTGAGCGCTAATCCGAAATTAAATTGTGTCATCAGTAAAACCGATTTCAAAGATACTTTGAATGCAATGAAAGCATTGCCCATTACTCTAGTTTACAATTTTCGGCCTCATCTCGAGATTTGGTTTTTCATAGAAGTTTTCCTATAGGATAGGATTTGATGGAGTTACAAGGGGTCATATTCCAAAAAGTGTGACTTTTTTTGGTTTTTTCAAAAAAGTCAAAACCTTTGTTTTTTATATTTTGAATATTCAGGATGAAAATCTATTTTTTAACAAATATTTTAAGTATATATTTGCTCAAATCGGATACAAAATGTTAAAGTTAATCAAAAATGAAAATACGGCTCCTTTTACAACAATAACCAACAGACTTGGATATGTGGGAATGCATGAAAATATGGAAATTACCTTTTTTCATTGATTTTTGATTAACTTTAACTTTTTGGGTCCGATTTGAGCAATATATATATGTACTCGTATATATTTGCTCAAAATACATATTTGTTAAAAAATAGATTTTGAAAGGTTTTTGGATTTAAACTGAGCAATTGAAGTTTTGTGACTTTTTTGCAAAGACCAAGAAAGTCACTCTGAACGCTTGTAACCCCATCAAATCCTATCCTTATATCATAAACAGCAAACCGTTAGACAGAAGATAAACTTAATTTTTGAATAGTGTGCAACTGAGTTAGGCCGAAAAAAAAATCATAGAACTCTGACCAAATAAATGAAAAAAGTGCAGCAAAAAGGGTTTTTGGGGATATCTGAAAACGATTCTTAAGAAAAAAAAAATTATCCAAATAAATGAAAAAAGTGCAAAAAAAGAGTTTTTTTTTGGAGATATCTCGAAAACGATTCTTAAGAAAAAAAAATGGGTGTCATTTTTGGAATCTACGCCCTAAAATACATAGAAAAAAGTATATGAGAAATCAGATTTTTTTTTTTTTGTTAAAGGTGTTATCAAAACCAAAAAAAAAAATGTAATCGTTCTTCCAATGCATCACAATTCTACTGCAAGTATTTGCCACAATTCCAGCAGAATAAAGTTTTCCTGTATTAAAATGATTGAAATTGTATTGTATTTACGGTCTTCAATGACAGAAGATTGCTTGAATGGATTGGCTCTAGAAAATAATCATAAAGAAATCTATATCAGCTCAGCTGAAATTGTTGAATTATTTTGACAGAAGAAACCTCGCCGTCGTGAAACCCTTGACTGGACTACTGATTAGATTGTTGCAATATGTCAAAAAATATAAGTATTGCTCGTTGAAAAATTTAATCAATGTGTGTTTTCATTTAAGAAATATGTTAGCCCCCCCCTCCCCCTCAAGAAAATCCTGGATCCGCCACTGCATACAGGCAATGCTGATATTGAGATGCTTCACTCAACCCTGCTGGAAAAGCTAACAGGAATTCAATATACAAATCGTTATAGGTAACTATCGCTATCACTCAACCATGAAATGCTCTCCTAGAATTGCCAAAGAGAGTATCCATTCATACATATTACAAGATAGAATCAATCAAATCAATCAAATCAAGCAACAAACAATTGAAAAAAGAAATGAAACCAGAGAGAAATACATTGAATATAGAACAACTGGACCTATAAAAAACTACAAAAGAGTAAGCCATAAGGATCAGTCATATTTTAGAATAAATCCATTGTTAAATGTCCATGCTGCGAATATAAAAAGACCATATAAAAATGCTGGCATTGAATGAAAAAAAAAGGACAGATTTAGTATCAGGGCGTTGAATGGAGAAAATAACAATTGAATTTTATCAAATTAAAAGTAACAAACTTATTCTAATGACAGTATACTTTCAGGTAATTTTTGTGATATTTGTATTGCTTACAACAACGAATTCGATTCAAGGATACCTCCAAGTGACTCCAATAACTGAGGAAGCAGGGTATACTATGATACAAATGGGGGAAATAGAAATAACGAATGAAGTTATTACAGTCTTACACATACTACGACCAAGAGAGATATTTAGTGTAGTGGATGAAATTGAGAAAAGTATTATCGACGCAAATATAATCAGCAAAGTACTTCTTCTTAATCAAGTAAACATCATCAAAACAAAAATCAAATCGATTACTCCTTCTGAAATTAAAAGAAATAAAAGAGGTTTAGTAAATTTAGGAGGCACTGTGTACAAGTGGATATTTGGGTTAATGGACGACGAAGACAGACAAGACATAGTAGAACATTTGAAAATCATAGAAGAAAACAATCATAATGCCATTACTAACATAAATAACCAAATTTCCATTAACGAACATTTTAATAAATCATTAAACTTAATAAAAACTACAATCGAAATTGATAGAAAGAAAATTTTAAATTCAATAAAGTGCAGAATGAAAATAAAGAATTATTAGAGCAGTTAATTTTTAATGACCTAATGAACAAGTTGAGGTATCTTGAAGAAAAAATTAAGGAAATCCAGGACAACATAGCTGCCGCAAAGCATAATCTAATACATCCAGGGATGTTAACAAACGAAGAAATAGAGTATTTCAAGATAGATTTTTATAAACTAAAGCTAGTCAAAATGGGAGTGCTCTCATATAAAAATGATTCTATAATATTTGCGATACAAATCCCAAAAAATTTTATTACGTCAGACCTTAAATTGATAATACCGCTACCGAATAAAGACCATTTGCAAATAAACGAAAACGATGAAACTATTGTAACTATAAAGTCACAAAATTATGTTTATAAAGAAAACACTATGTTTAAGAACTTAAGAATAAGCAAAAACTGTATATTCACAAACGAATGTAATTTTAAGTACTGCAATAAAACTATAATCCAGGAAATTAATGAAGATACACTTGTAATAAAAAATGCTCACAACGAAAAATTTATGCAAAATTGTGACAATAGAAATCTTGTGCTAAATAAAAATTACATTATAAATTTTTCAAATAGTACCTAAACTTGAAATTTCAAAACAAAAATATAGTAACAACAAGGTTGAATTTATCGACAAATATATACACCCAGTAAAAATGTTGAATCAAACATATAAAATCAATGTAAATTTTGAAAAAATTGAATTAGATAATTTTAAAAACATGAAAGAAATAAAAGAGCTGAAATACCACAAAAATGTATCATATGGTTTAAGCATAACATTTTTTATAATAATGGCATTTTTTATTGTAATTAAAACTCTGAAGCAAAAAAGTGAAAATATAAAAATAAAATAAATAATTCAGGAGAGTAACTCGGGAGGAGTTATATACAACGGTCCGACTGAGGCTATCACGTTACCGTCTGCGACGGTCGATGATAAGCAGTCAGTACGTGACCAAAAGCACAGAGTTAGCATTTTTTAGCTGACTGCTTTTTTGCAACTAATTTTCATCGCTTTGGTTTAGAGAGTAGTTATTTGTTCATTGTTTAATAAAGTTCTTTTTCTGAAGTTGCGTCTTTTTAATTATATAAGTCGCGCTTAGAGACATTTGAGGAGAGGAGAATTTTGTTTTTTCAAAAAAATATATTTAAATTTTTGTTTCAACCTTGCCAGCCATCTGTGATACTACTACTTTCAGCTTATTTTTAATAATAACATCATTTAGTACCGTTCTTTCTCTTTAAAATAAACTTTCAAGTGATAAACTGCGATGTTTCCTCGCAAAGTTACAGCCATTTGAAAAAGACATGAATTTGATCCCCTACGATCAATATGAAATAAATTTGTAGCCGGTTGGCTAATATTGTTTGGTCGTAGGGGACCAAATTCATGCACTCTGCCTTCAGCTTCAGCAATGAAGTCAAATAAAAGAAAGTTTTTTTCAACTTAAGAACTAAATAAAATAGGATTATCGTTGAATATATGAGGCGCCCAGTTGCAAAACCGGCCAAGTCCCTTTTCCATACTGTTAGACAAACAACAAAAAACGTTTATCTTCATCCATGTTCATTGAAAAATTAAAAAGTATGTATTTCCCACATAATAGCTTATAAAATTTCTTACTCAAAGCACGTCAATCAGACTTTTCAAGTTTTATTTGCGTATGTTTTTGAGAAAACAATTTTGGACTTGGCCGGTTTTGATGCCAATGAACTGGACTTGGCCGGTTTTGATTCGAAGGCGTTGGAAATCCATGAATCAAAAAGAAATTAAAAAGTGTAATATATCTGTCAAAAAATTTTTTATTAATCTAAAACCATAGTAGAAAGATAAAGCATGGTCTAGATTTTGATATATGAGAATATATCTCAAAATTTGATTTTTTGGACTTGGCCGGTTTTGCAATTGGTCGCCTCATATACTGTTTTGTTATAAAAAGGCCCAAGTGTCATATTTTTTTAACTAGAGCTGATACAGAACTTTCAGTCACAGATTGAAATTGTCATTAAAAGTTCGACTAACATAACCCAATCATCAGATATGCTGTTGTGCAGTGTAATGGATAATTTCTGAAAGTTTCGTTTAATTTAGTTAAGTAATACAATTTTTACAGAATCAGACTTGCAGCAAAGGTAATTATTTGCTCGGTTATGCTCGCCACTGTATATAAGAGATACGAGCAAAAGTAAGTTTCAATAAAAAAAAATGAGCAGTGCCACACCCTCCATATGCGAAAACCGAAAACCGTTTTTCTGTCACATATAAACATAACGGATTTTCATAATTGTTTTTTAAACACTTCTTACGGTCTATAGAAAGTCTTCGCAAAGTTTATTTTAGAAAAATGGACGATGACACGCCCTCCAAAATCTTCATATTACGGAATTTGTTGCTGATTAAATATGTTGTTTTTCAAAGGAATTACCGATTTGATTAGAAAACATTTTTTACGATCAAATGGCTGTAACTTTGCGAGGAAACATCACAGATTACCACTTGAAAGCTCATTTTAAAGAGAAGGAACTGTACTAAATGTTATTATTAAAAATAAGCTGAAAGAAGAAGTATCACAGATGGCTTGGCAATATTGAAACCAAAATTTGAATTTTTATTTTGAGAAAAAAATTCTCCTGACCTTAAATGTCTTTAAGACCGCATTGAACTAATGTAATTTCTCTCTTATATTAGTACAAATCCAAAATAAAACTTTAAGCGAAAAAAAGGTGGGGTTTTTCAGAAAATTGGCTTTGTTTTTTCTCATAAAAAGCCCTATAACACCAATTTTCAACCATTTAGACAATTTTCTAAAGATTCTGACAGAGAATAAGAAGTTCTATCAGAATCAAAAGACAGAACTTAATAATTTTGATTTGGATGGAAATGGCACTTTTTTGAAAAAGTTTTCAGCGGTTGTTTAATTTCTGACACCAAAACTTAAAATATGCATAACTTTGTAAAAAATGTTTTTTTTTATCAAATCGGGGAAATATGGGTCCACTTATTTCCCTTGAAAAACAACATATTTAATCGGCAACCAATTCCGTCATATGAAGTCAGTCCGACTGCTTGGTTTGAAATGGATTTGGTCTCATACATTATCAACTATTCGATGAAGATAAATGAGGCTTGGTTCACATATTGTGGGTACGAGCAAAAGAAAGCTTCTATGAAAAAATGCAAATATTCGACGCAGATGGAAACAATTTGTTTACAGATATTTTTTACGATTTATGGAATATCCTAAGCATTGTTTAGTTTGGAAAATTGGGCGTTGCTACGCCCACCATTATAATAGGAAATTCAAATTTATCATATATCATCAACTATTGGACGCAGATTAATGGGTCTTGATACATACATAAAAGGTACGGGCAAAAGTAAGTTTCAATGAAACATTGGGTGGTGCGATACTTTCCATATACCACGCGAATAAAACAACATTTTGTATATGACAGCAACTGTATGATAGATGAATGAGACTTGGTAATTATATAAAAGACAAAGACTATAACATATTAAACTCATCGCCCCATCTAGCAGTAAAGCCAGAAATACGTCTGGCAAAACTGCTATATGTACATATGTATTAGAGTAGGGATAAAAGTTGATTTCATTTAAAAATAGGCTGTTTCGCTTTAGCATTCCAAAGCAACTGACCTAAGGTTACATTTTTTCGAAAATATGAAAAAGACCGATTTTCTCGAAAACGGTGCGACTTTTACTATTTCTGGCCCGACGAGTAACTGTTTGGTGTGGTTTCTGAATCGCTGGTATCACCTTTGAAGATGAGGAAGGAAGATGCGTTACATTGAAATATTAATATTTATTTATGTTTATGTTTTAATTTTCTCAAGGATTCTTAGTTTTTGCCTAAGTGATAAAAACAGATTTGGTCAAAACACCACTATTTACCAATTTTTATCCTAAGCTATCAATTTTCAGTAAAACTCGCACGGAGTAAATAGTTCTAAAAATCGGTCAAATTATTCAGAGAATATTTTGTTTTACTGTGATCTTTTCTATGACGCCATAAATTTTGTTTTGAACCATAAGAAAGAAATCCATGCTCTTTGCGCAAGTAGAGCTTAGGCGTTTTTTGTGTAACAGCTCAAATCCTTTACTGTTACCTTAATACACTACAATTTGAAATTGTCAATGCCACTACATGAATTTCCCTTTAAAAAAATAAGTGAGAAAAAAATTTATTTAATTTTTGGTCTAAAACTTATCAAAATTAAAATTGTTTTACAGCAATACATTCACTGTTAGTTAGAGCATGGACGTGAACCGGTTTTGAACCAGAAAACTAATTAACTGAACCATTAACCGAACCGAAATTTTCACAATGTTATATCCGAACCGAAAACCGAACCACTTTTTATGTTTGCGGGTTCATTCTGACCAATTTTCAATAGACAAATTTTTCCCACTTTTTTATTTTTTCTTTTGTTAAATATGGAAACTAAAGAAATTTTCAAATAAACAGGGAAACATTATACATAGTTCATAAATAAGTCATTAATAGATAAAATCAAATCCTTTAATAATACAAGGCGGTTTTCAAATAATTTTGATGCTTTGAACTTTTAGAATAACTACCCTGACAAAGAATTATCTGAACTAGCTCAAATTATTTTTGGTGTTCCCGCAACCCAGGTTTAGGTAGAGAGGGCATTTTCCACCCTAACATTTATTCTGGGAGGCCTGCGGGAAATATTGACGAGGACTTTTTAGAAGATATTCTTCTCATCAATCTCAACTGATTATTGTAAATCAAATTTTTTATCAAATAAGAATTTTTTTTATGTTATTGTGTTTTGTACAGAGCTTATTGTTTAGTACTTTTTAGTGGAAAAACCACAAAAAAAATACAAGCGCAAAATGTATTAAAATGGGCAACGAGCTGCTTATACTAGTTTCAATGACCGCTAAGTCATATCATCACTAAGCTTTGTTAGCCGACGTTTAGAAGTCTGCAAGCATACTATGTTCTATTTCTTGCGTTGATCAGTTAATCATCACAGCAAAAAATATGACCATGCGCACTAAACTTCTACATCTTACATGCAATTGCTTTTGTAATCTCTTTGATATCACACATTTTTTTACTAAGTACTAATTATAGCGTCCCAATGTGCACAAAAACGAATTCGTTTCGAATTCGTTTTCTGAACAAAAAAAACGAATTCGAAACGAATTCGTATTTGCAGTTCGTTGCGAATTCGAAACGAATTCGTTTTTCTTACAAAAAACGGAATGCTCACAAACGAATTCGTTTCGAATTCGTAACGAATTCGCTGCCGTTTTTGTGCACATTGGGGTTATACTGAATAAAAATAACACAAATGTGCACAGTTTTTTTTAATTCCCGAACCGTTGAACCGAACCGAAACCCCGGTTCAAAGGAGAAAAAAACCGTTTTGACGAACCAATCCAAAAGTGAAGCGCTGAACCGAACCGACCAAATTTTTCACCCGGTTCACGTCCCTGAGTTAGAGTGACTTATTATTGATTCAAAAATTGTAATTACTTGTTTATAAAATATTTTAAAATGTTTGGACCAAAAATTAAGTTTTATTTATTTTTCACATTTATTTTTTCAAGCGATCTTATAGTGGCATTGACAATTTCATATAATATTGTATTAAGGTGAATATAGTAAAATTAGCAAAGGATTTGAGCTGTTACACTAGAAACACAAAAACTCTACTTGCACAGAGGTCGTGGCTAATTATCTGTAGGCTTAAAAAATAAAATTTTAAATGTTAAATTCTTTTCGATGCTTCCTTACACGGTTCGCCTCAAGCAAGATCAAGATCGATTAAATTGTCAACCAAATCTGACAATGCACGATTATTATATAGTGGCCGGAGATTCCAAATATATAATCCACAAAATCGGAGCTGCTCATTTACTCGTTTTATGGCCATTTAAAGATTATCACTATGGCCGACACAGTTCGTTTTAAGCAAGATCAAAATCGGTAAAAATTTTCAACCAAATCTGAGATCGGAGATTCCAAAAACATGATCCGTAAAATCGTACCTGGTCATTTACTCGTTTTATGGCCATTTTAAGGTAAACACTTTTACCGATAATATCAATAAAATGACGTTCCAGGAAAAATTGTGAATAAAGACATTAAAAACTTAAATTTTTTTATTTTGCTTTTTTTTGTTTGACTTGTAATCTATACTATTATATAAAGAGGTAAAGTTTGTTTGTATGTTCAGGGTAATCTCTGGAACTACGGAACCGATTCCAAAAATTTATCTACTAATAGAAAGCTACACTATTTTTGAGTAACATGGGCTATATTTTTGTTTGATAAAAGTAAAGGGCGTGGCACTTTACATGCAATTAAAACCTTTAACTCGCTATATCTTGGTTCATATGATAGCAAGAGTCTTAAAATCCGGTGTCAGGATGTACATAGCCTATGTTAAGCACTTCACAAAATATGAACGGGACTAGACACCAGGGGCGTGGTGGCTATAAAACTTTAATTTAGGGTGGTCCTCATACGCAATTATATTTAAAATAGCATTTTTACAAAGACCACTTAATCGGTTCACATGGAATTTGCACCACCTGTCTCTTATATGAAGACGCATAGCTAAGACGATGAAAATTTTATTTAGGGTGCATACTTAGAGTGGCCCTCATGCAAATATATTTTTAAATATCATTTTCACGAAGAAAGGTTAATCGATTCACACCGAATTTACACCACGTATTTTTTATGTTAAGACGCATAGCTTAGGCTACAAAACTTTTATTTAGGGTGGCCCTCACACAAAAATATTTTTTAAATATCATTTTCTCGAAGACCTCTAAGTCGATTCTTATGGAATTTACACCACATGGATTTTATGCAAAGAGACACAGATTAGATTATAAAAAATGTATTTAGGGTGGCACTCATACAAAAATTTTTTTAAATATTATTTTCACAAAGACAGGTTAGTCGATTCACACCGAATTTACACCACGTAGCTCTGATGTTAAGAGGAATAGCTTAGACTACAAAGCTTTAATTTAGGGTGACCCTCATACACAAATTTTTTTAAAATATAATTTCCACAAAGACCGCTAAGTCGATTCACACCGAAATTACACCACGTAACTTTTATATTTAGAGGCAAAGTTTAGGCTACAAAGTTTTTATTCAGGGTGGCCCTTATACAAAAATATTTTTAAATATCATTTTCTCAAAGACCGCTTAATCGATTATCATAAGACTTATACTACGTGGCTTTTATATTAAGAGGCACAGCTTGGTCTTTAAAGAAATATTTAGGGTGCATTCTTAGGGTGGCCCTCATACAAATGTATTTTTTAAATAGAGTTTTCAGGAAGACCGCACACGTTGTCCTAGGTCAATTTTTTTTGAAATGTTCATATGGTTTGGCGAAGGTTCTTAGCATAGTTGGGTTTGGAAAAAAAATTAGCGATAACCGTCACCAAAATCAAATTCATCATAACTCATCTGCTGTTTGGCGCAGGTGTAAGAGACTTGGTAGATATATAAAAGATACGTAAAAAAATAAATTTCAATACCAAAATGGGCATTGCCACACCCCCATATGCAAAAACTGAAAACCTTACCTGTCTATACTATTATACAACGAGGTAAAATTTGTTTGTTTGTATGTAGAGGTTAATCACTGGAACTACTGAAACCGAAAGCTATATGTATTTTATTTTGATAAAAGCAAGGGGCGTGACACTTTTCACTTTTGATGTAATTAATAATAAAATTACTATTTCTTAAAATTAAAAGTTTTTATAATAATATAAGTATTTGAAGGAAATATCTCCAGGTAAGAAACTCTAAGATCCACGTGGGCTACGCCGCGGGCTACAGCTAGTATAAAATACTTTTAAAAGCCATAAAACAAAACTATATAAATTTTATTTTTAATTAGTTTTTAGGCCGAAAAGAATTTTTTAAAATTTTTTTTAATTCGTTTTTTTCATGAAAAACGGTGAATAACACATCAGATATAAAAGATTTTTTTGTGAGCTTTGTAGTCAAAAATATCTCAAAAATTTATAAAACAAAATAATAATTTAAATTCTTTTTTACCAGTTTGACCGTTTTTCATGGAAAAAAATCGATACATGGAAAAATCGATTGATATTATCGGTAAAAGTGTTTAACTTAAAATGGCCATAAAACGAGTAAATGATTTTACGGATCATGTTTTTGGAATCTCCGAACACTAAGTAATAATTGTGCATTGTCAGATTTGGTTGAAAATTTTTACCGATTTTGATCTTGCTTAAAACGAACCGTGTCGGCCATAGTGCTAATTTTTAAATGGCCATAAAACGAGTAAATGAGCAGCTCCGATTTTGTGGATTATATATTTGGAATCTCCGGACACTATATAATAATTGTGCATTTTCAGATTTGGTTGACAATTTAATCGATCTTGATCTTGCTTGAAGCGAACCGTGCTTATGTGTGCAAAAAGAAAATTTTTTTTACGTATTCTATGAGTTATATTAGTGGACACATGTGTCGGGAATTAATTTATTATTGAAGATATCGAGAGATATCAAGCTGTGAAGTTCGAAGGTTTTCCGTTTTATGGTGTTTTATGGTCATATTAAAATTGTCATATTCCGGCAAATTTTAACTGAAAAATTATTTTTTTATATCGTTTTAAAGCTAAATTTTTACCTATGACAGATGAAAAACTAAAATTTTTGTAACAAATCAATTGATTAAAATTAGTTAAGGGGACATGACACCTTCAAATTTTCAAGAATTAAAAAAATTTTTTTGACTGTTTTTTGTTTAAAAAATATTGAAAAATACGTTTTTAATAAAATAAACCTCAAAGGTTACAAAATATATAGCGAGCATTTAAGGAACATCGTGTCAAAGTTATAGTACTGGAAAAGCTTAAGTTAAAAAACTTTAAACGCGTTTTTCTCGAAACCACGTTTTTCAAGTTGGTGGGCATGATAAAAAAAAAACTACTCGACCGATCTTTCTGAGATTTTCATATGTTGCTGTGCACATATTACTGCAGGCAAAGATCGGTATTGTAGTTTTTGATTTTTGATACGATTTTGGCCCGAAAAATTGGCCATTTTTCGAAAAAATTACGCCATTTTGTTATTTTTGGATCAAAATTTTTGCCTGAAGTTCATTCCCTGGCAGCTTTGATGCTGATTAAAACCTCTTATTTTATTTTTTTTTTTTTTTTTCAGATGTTCCAGTGAGCTGCAATCATGCCAACCGTGATTTTTTTGGTGTTTTTTTCAAAAAATTCCAATGGTCACAAATTTCATAAAAAAATTAAAAAAAATTTTTTTTAACATTGTTTTGTGTCAAAATATGTAATGTATATAATGTGTAAGGTGTACCAGGGCAAGAAGGATGCACGAAAATTCTATCAACAAGTTAAGCGTCTAACTCAAGGTTTCAAGCCCGGAGCATCCACTTGTAGAAACGAAAATGGAAATCTGGTTACAGATACACAGAGTGTACTGAGGTTATGGAGGCAGCATTTCTCCAACTTGCTTACGGGCGATGATCCCACCAATTCCGCCCAGAGAGAATGCAGTACGATACCACCAATCGATGATAACGCAGTGGAAGTACCATCACCTAGCCATGAAGAGGTTCGAGTTGCTATCCTTACTTACTTAGATGGCCATAACAACCCGTTGTCAGGTTACGGCCGACCTCATTAGCTCTCGCCAGGCGCCTCTGTTTTGCGCGCGCCTTCTCCAATCGTTAATGCCAAGCGCGGTTAGGGCTTCCTCAGCTTGGTCTTTCCACCGGAGGCATGGTCTCCCTCTTCGTCGTTGACCGGGGACCTTCCCTTCGAATACCTTTTTCGCTGGAGCTTCTTTATCCATACGATGGACATGACCCAGCCAGCGTAGTCGCTGTATTGTTATACGCTTAACTATGTCAATGTCGGCGTAGAGCTCATACAGCTCGTGGTTCATTCGAATGCGATAGTCGTCGCCAACTCGAACAGGACCAAAGATTTTGCGGAGAACTTTCCTCTCGAACACCCCAAGAGCGGCTGCGTCTGTTGTCGAAACCACCCATGCCTCAGCGCCATAAAGAAGCACAGGTAGAATGAGCGTCTTGTAGAGTGTTAGCTTTGTCGATCGAGAGAGAGCTCTGCAACGTAATTGCTTACTGAAACCGTAGTAGCACCTATTAGCAATTGTTATTCTCCGCTTAATCTCCAGACTGACATCATTGTTGCTGGTTACGGCAGTGCCAAGGTAGATGAATTCCTTGACAACTTCTAATTTACAGTTGCCCGCTGTAACATGAGAGTCTAGATCCCGTGCTCTCTTGTTGTTGTTAGTAGACATCATGTATTTCGTCTTGCCCTCGTTTACCGTCAAACCCACTTTGGCTGATTCCTTTTCAATAGCAGTGAAAGCAGCAGTAACATCTCTCTTACTCCGACCGATAATATCAATATCATCAGCGTACGCAAGGAGCTGAACACCTTTGAAGAAAATGGTGCCATTATGATGCACACCGGCTTTTCGTACGATCCCCTCCATAATGAAATTGAAGAGATCGCACGAGAGCGGGTCGCCTTGTCTGAAACCTCGCTCGGTATTAAAAGTTCCGGAGAGGTCATTCCCTACCTTGACGGAGCTAAACGCATTGCTCAACGTCATCCTGCAGAGCCTTATCAACTTTGCAGGTATACCGAACTCAGACATTGTTGCGTATAGGCAATCCCGCACTGGGCTATCGAACGCAGCTTTATAATCGACGAAGAGATGGTGAGTGTCGATTTGATATTCATGGGTTTTCTCCAGGATTTGGCGTAGTGTAAAAATCTGGTCTATGGTGGACTTACCAGGTCTAAAGCCACACTGATAGGATCCGATCAGCGTTTCTGTATACGGCTTCAATCTTTCACACAATACGCTCGAGAGGATCTTATATGCGATGGAAATAAGACTGATACCCCTGTAGTTGGCGCAGATTGTCGGGTCTCCTTTCTTTATTACAGGACAAAGCACGCTGAGATTCCAATCGTCGGGCATGCTTTCCGCTAGCCATATTTTGCTGATGAGTTGATGCATGCACCTTATCAATTCATCGCCACCAGCTTTAAACAACTCAGCTGGCAGGCCGTCAGCACCCGCTGCTTTGTTGTTTTTGAGTCGCTGGATAGCAACTCGAACCTCTTCATGGCTAGGTGATGGTACTTCCACTGCGTTATCATCGATTGGTGGTATCGTACTGCATTCTCTCTGGGCGGAATTGGTGGGATCATCGCCCGTAAGCAAGTTGGAGAAATGCTGCCTCCATAACCTCAGTACACTCTGTGTATCTGTAACCAGATTTCCATTTTCGTCTCTACAAGTGGATGCTCCGGGCTTGAAACCTTGAGTTAGACGCTTAACTTGTTGATAGAATTTTCGTGCATCCTTCTTGCCCTGGTACACCTCAAGTTCCTCACGCTCACGCTTTTCCTGCTCCCTTTTTTTACGTCTAAAAATGCGCCTCTCTTCCTTCCTCTTTTCGCGGTAGTTTTCTCGCACGGCTCGCGTTGCGGCTGACTGCAGCGTCTTCTTGTATGCGGCGTTTTTTTCAGCAGTCGCATCGCGACACTCCTGGTCATACCATTGGTTTCGAGGTTGTGGGCGTCGAAAACCAATGACTTCCTCGGCAGCAGCACGCATGGAGTGGGAGATGTGTGTCCAAAGTCCACCGGCGTCGTCGGTTCCAGAGGTTGGTTGGTTGAGCTTAACCGAGAGTTGAGCGGAGTACGCCTCGGCAGTCCGTTGTGATTGCAGCTTGGCGACGTCCAGCTTTCGTTGCATGCCCGTGCGTACATTCTTCGCATTGCATAGCCGCATGCGGATCTTAGCTGCAACAAGATAGTGGTCGGAGTCAATGTTAACCCCTCGAAATGTACGCACATCCAGAATGCTTGAAGCGTGTCTTCCGTCGATCACAACATGATCAATTTGGTTTTTCGTTTTTTGATCCGGGGATAGCCAGGTGGCCTTGTGAATGTCGAGGTGTTGAAATCTGGTACTACTAACTACCATGTTTCGCGCCGCGGCGAGTCGATCAGTCTCAGACCGTTGTTTGAAGTGGTCTCGTGGAGACTGAACTGATCGACTGTAGCGCCAAAGATACCTTCTCTTCCGACCTTCGCGTTAAAATCGCCGAGGACTATTTTTACATCGTGGGTCGGACAACGGTCATACACGTCCTCTAGGCTCGCGTAGAAATCATCCTTGGTGGCATCGTCCTTTTCCTCCGTCGGGGCGTGCGCGCAAATTAGGCTTATGTTGAAGAATTTTGCCTTGATACGGATCGTAGCCAGCCTTTCGTTTATTGGCGTGAACCGGGAAACTAGGTGGCGTAATTTTCGACTTACAACGAATCCGCAACCAAATTCGCGCCTCTCCGCATGGTCGCTGTAGTAGATATCACAGTTCGTCCGTTTAGAGCAGCCTTGTCCTTTCCATCGCATCTCCTGGATGGCGGTGATGTCAGCCTTTATTTTTACGAGGGCTTCCGCCAGTTGGATAGTTGCACCTTCCCTATGGAGGGTCCGGACATTCCAGGTGCATATCCGTAAATCATTGTCCGTTTTTCGTTTGCAGTGGTGTGCATCATAATGGCACCATTTTCTTCAAAGGTGTTCAGCTCCTTGCGTACGCTGATGATATTGATATTATCGGTCGGAGTAAAAGAGATGTTACTGCTGCTTTCACTGCTATTGAAAAGGAATCAGCCAAAGTGGGTTTGACGGTAAACGAGGGCAAGACGAAATACATGATGTCTACTAACAACAACAAGAGAGCACGGGATCTAGACTCTCATGTTACAGCGGGCAACTGTAAATTAGAAGTTGTCAAGGAATTCATCTACCTTGGCACTGCCGTAACCAGCAACAATGATGTCAGTCTGGAGATTAAGCGGAGAATAACAATTGCTAATAGGTGCTACTACGGTCTCAGTAAGCAATTACGTTGCAGAGCTCTCTCTCGATCGACAAAGCTAACACTCTACAAGACGCTCATTCTACCTGTGCTTCTTTATGGCGCTGAGGCATGGGTGGTTTCGACAACAAACGCAGCCGCTCTTGGGGTGTTCGAGAGGAAAGTTCTCCGCAAAATCTTTGGTCCTGTTCGAGTTGGCGACGACTATCGCATTCGAATGAACCACGAGCTGTATGAGCTCTACGCCGACATTGACATAGTTAAGCGTATAACAATACAGCGACTACGCTGGCTGGGTCATGTCCATCGTATGGATAAAGAAGCTCCAGCGAAAAAGGTATTCGAAGGGAAGGTCCCCGGTCAACGACGAAGAGGGAGACCATGCCTCCGATGGATAGACCAAGCTGAGGAAGCCCTAACCGCGCTTGGCATTAACGATTGGAGATTGCGCGCGCAAAACAGAGGCGCCTGGCGAGAGCTAATGAGGTCGGCCGTAACCTGACAACGGGTTGTTATGGCCATCTAAGCAAGCAAGCATATAATGTGTAAAGTTTCAAAATGATATCTTGTTTTTTATAAAAATTATACGCATTTTAAAGCACTTAAGAACAAATTTTTTAAAGGTGTCATGTCCCCTTAATAGAGCGATAGCCACTCGATACGAAATTAAGAAAAATACCACTAAATTCCTCGTTAAATTTCCTTTAAAAAATTATTTTTTTCGGATTAGTAGGTAATTACGTACTGTCCTAAATAAATGAACTCAAATCGAGCTTTGGTTCAAAAATCGCTAGAGAGCAGAAGTGTCGAAAATGAACAATTTTTTTTTTTAAATAAAAGCTAATTAAAATGCTAATAGATTGCCAGAGCTCGAATTTCTAATAAAAGATTTCGCTTCTTATTATTTTAAGCTAAATGCCGAAAAAATGTTTTTTTAAATTTTTTTTTTTTTTTTCAAAATGGCTAGACAGCGCAAATCTTTTCAGAAATGAACATTCTTTTCTTTAAATTAAAGCTTACCAAAATTCAAACACATGCTCAGAGCCCGAGTTTTGAAATAAAAATATTGTTTCTTAAAAAAAGTCAAAAACAAATTTTTTTTTAAATATTTATAGAGACCGGAAACTTTGTCAGAAATCAACAATTTTTGTTTTTAAAAGAAAGCTAGCTTAATGCAAAGAGATTGTCGTAACACAATTTTGAAGAAAATAAATTCGTTTTTAGTTATTTTAAGTTAAAACACAAAAAAAAATTTTTTCAAAATATTTTTGGGTTCAAAAAAAGCTTAAGGCAAGTTTTGTCGGAAACGAAATTTTTTTTTTTTTTAATGAAAGCTAACAAGGATTCCAATAAGTCGGCAGAGCCTGAATTTCGAAAAATAGTTTTCGGTTTTTATTATTTTAAATTTAATGCAAAAAAATTAATTTTTTGAACTTTTTTTTTGGTTTAAAAATGGCTAGACAGCGCAAATCTTATCAGAAATTGACTATGTTTTGTTTTAAGTACAGCTTAATAAAATTTAAACAAAATTTTGGAATTCAAATTTTTAAACAGATATATGATTTTTTAGAAAAATTTAAAAAAAATGTTTCTTAAAATACTTTTTGGTTTAAAAATTCCTGGAGTCCGGAACTTTTGTCACAAATGAACAAATTTTTAATTAGCTTTTATTTTTAAAAAAAAATGTTAATTTCCGACAAGATTTGCGCACTGTAACCATTTTTGATTTGGGACCACTGTGCAGCGGCACGCAGTGTTTTCAGGGGTACGCGCAAGAGTTTATCTATTTGGGATAGTCCGTATTTGCCTACCACTCTGAAAAAATAAATTTTCAAAGGAAATTTAACGAGGAATTTAGTGGTATTTTCTTTAATTTCGTATCGAGTGGCCATCGCTCTATTAACTAACTTTAAGCAATTGATTTGTTATAAACAATTTTGATTTTTCATCTAATGCCATGGGTAAAAATTTTGTAAAAATTTAGCTTTAAAATGATATAAAAAAACTATTTTTCCGTTAAAATTAACCGGAGATATGACAATTTTAATATGACCATAAAACGTAAAACCTTCGAACTTCACAGCTCGATATCTCTCGATATCTTCAATAATAAATTAATTCCGGGCACATGTGTCCACTAATACAACTCATAGATTACGTAAAACAAATTTGGAGCGATTTAAAAATTTGGCGGTCAGAAACTGTTCGGTTTGTAAAAGAACGTCTTATATAAGAAAATAATATAATTTTTTTACTCAAATTTCGAAAAATTAAAATTTTGCACCTCTGGTAGCAACCCTATGAGTATTTTTTTTCGAATATCAATAAATTTTCAAATTTCGAGTGTTCCCGAAGAATTCTAGAACATGAAGTTTTCTTAAATATGTCTAATGTCCACAGTGGCTGATTCTACATCTTATAAACTGTAATAATGATTATCAACTATGCTTTTACAATAGTTAAAATGTGTACTGAGCAACAAGATAATAGCAAGGGCATGATACTTGGAGAAGCAAACCATCCTTAAGTTTCAAGTCCTTAAGTTTCCAGCAAAATATCAGTTATTAAAGACATTCAGACACTTGAAAATAAATAATAAACTTAAAGCTAAGTTTTTAATACACTCAGAAAAATCGAGCATAAGAAAAACTCATTCTCGTTGCAAAATGAAACATTTTGTGCAAAATATAAGGGGTGTTTTTGAGACTATCGTAGTTTCGAATTGAAATAAAACGCAAAAACTTGTCCGCGAAACTCGTCGGGTAAAAACAAGTCAAATAAGTAATCTTGAACTATTTAAAAGTTCACGAGTCCGCGGATAAGGGTTGCTTGGATCATATTTTTACCAAACTGAAAAGCCAATAGCGTTAGTCTCCTTGAATCACGCCAAAATTTAGGTTTTCTTATTCTTCTTCATTGTACTTATAAGAATGATATGGTAAACCACAACGTTGGTTGCAAATAAAAATAAAGAGGTTGAGACAGATAAAAAAAGACGTCAAATTTTTTGCAAGAACGCAATCTTTACTATTCAAGCAAATTCAGGTATCGATTTTGTGAAGAAAAAAAGTTACGAGAAAAAAACACATTTTTTTTTAGCCAAAAAGGACCTTCAAGGGAATCAAAAGCGCTCCATTGGTTTTTCTCGGAACGAAAAAAAAAATTACGCAGATATCGTTTTTTAAGGGGTCTTCTTTCTGCCTTTTTTTTGCTTCATACAAATCGACCCGGTCTAATGTACATACGTGCCAGATGATAGTAAACTATAAATTTTTAACATTGTGCCTTCCACACTTGGTTGATTGATCGCTAGCTTAAATCCGTTTTTTGACTGTAGTACATTTCAATTTAGTCGAGTTTTGTAAAAAAAGTGAGACACGCCCTTACCAAGCATTCAATTTTAAAAGTTTCGCAAAACAATAGATTTGAAAAAAATTTTGATTTATTTATTGTATTTATATGTGTATATAACTTTTAGTGTAGACTTTAAACAAAATCTTTGATTTATGTATATTACAAAATTTCTATTAATAGAAATTAGAAAATAAAATTCTTTTGAAACGTAAATATTAACTAAAATATCATTTTAACTCATTCAAAAACTTTAGGTTTTTCAAAAATTTTAGGCATTAAGCGTTTGAACTGAAAAATATAATGTAAAATTATATTTTAATGCGTATTGTTAAGGTCAGAAATCAAATGTTAACGTATAAAAATCGACATTAATTTAAGAAAAACATAAGGTTAGTAGATATTACCAGTAGGCAAAACATCATTTTTTTTTGTTTGTCATGAATAAATATTTAGAATCAAAAATTATAAACATCAAAATTTTCTGTAGAAAGATAATACCTATTTCAGTGTTCTTACGATCCATCTCTATATAAGCTACGGACAAAAAATAAGGATTTGTCAGAATTTGATAAAGCTTCATTCCTAGGTGGACAGTAGCATGCGATCTCAAAAATTAATTCATTCCTTGATAAGCCTAGCGGATTTTTTAATAAAACTCTTCTAGCAATTTTTTTTAACCTATTTTGTATACATATTACAATGAACAAAAACAGTATAAATTACTGCAAAAATCCAACAATTGCAATCGGAAGAAGATTCAGGTATAAATTTTTCTGATAAATAATATCTCAAATCTATAAAAACTAAATAGATATTTAGCAATTTGGTTTCTTAAGTTTCAAATTGAACATAACTTGTGAGTGGAATTTAAAATGGGTGAAATTATCAATTCAGCACAGGAAAAAGAAAGCTTAAACGATTTGTACATATTTTGTGAAGGTCCGAACCGTTATGAACAATTTAACTTTCTGACCTTGTGATCGTTTAATTGTTTAAAATTAAAATTGTTAATCATATATCGGAAATTTTTTCAATAACTGCACAGTTGACTTTTTTGAACATATTTTGAAACAAAATATCTCAAAAACTATGGGGAATAGAATTAAAAAACCGTATCTATTTCAAATCATGCAGTCTAACTCACTTCAAACCGCGGAATCGGTTGCCGATAAAATACATTGTTTTCAGAGGACATAAGAGGATACGTTAGTTATGCGCATTTCAATTTTAGGTTTCAAAAATCGAATTTTTTTTTTCAGAAAAGCGATCTAAATCAAAATAAATTACTTTACACTTTTGATTCAAATAGAACTTCTCATTCTATATCAGAATCTTCAAACATTTTTGAAAATGGTGGAAAATTGGCGGAGTTACGACAAGCCCTACCTTGTTTATCGATAAAAATTTTAGGGTAAGTTTGTAAAAAGATGAGGAAAACATTACATGAATTTGATGCAGACAAAACCGCAAAATGTTAGTATGCAGAAAGCAAGAACAGTTTTCAAAAAGTAATTTGCAATGTTGCTTTTGTTATTTACTTTGAAATAGGACCGTAGATGGCAATGTTGAAAAAAAAAAAATTTAAGCTTTGTAATAAATGTTTTTCATTCAAATCGGAGGAATTCGTGCCCTTTTATCTCCTCTTAAATACAACATATTTTATCGGCAACCAATAACGCAATTTGAATTCAGTCAGCCTGCATGATTTGAAATGGATTCGATGAAAAATATTAAATAAATTTGTTTAAACATTAATATTTTTATTAATAGAATCGTTTCTTAAAATATCCTCTACAAAACATCTTTTTTAATTTGATTTTTTTCTGTTATTTTTCAATCAATCCTAAAATTATACATATCTGCTTTCAAATTGAATTTCCCGAAATACCTTTTGGAAATATCATGCAATAAATTGGTGCTCGCCTTAAAAAAAAAAACATATTTTCCAAAGTTATGGCGGGAATTTTGATTTGAAAGTATAACATTTTTAGAATTGATTGAAGAATAATATATAAAATGTCGAAGACATTTTGATAAAAATTTTTGTAAATAAAAAATTTATTTTATAAATAAAATTATTAATGTTTAAACAGACTTATTTAAACAAAAAAGATTTTGAGTTTTTATATGCTATAGCATAAAAACTATAGTTTTCGCAATATTCCGCTTCAAAAAAATTTTAAGTAATATTTTGAAATACATATTACTTTTTTGAAAATAAGATTTTTGAAAATCGAATATGATCTAAATTAACCTTTAGATAAGCACTAAACAATATATAAAAATCAAAAATATGGGAGATAAAATCAAAAGGGTGTGCAGTTATTTAAAGAATGACCGATATAAACATGTATATTATATGTATACATATTACAAAATAGGTTAAAAATTACTCAAAAAGGAATGTATTAGAAAAACCCTCAATTTATAGTAGAAAAAAAAGGAAATGAAAATAAGTTTCATTAAACACTGACAACTGATACGTTGTTTATGTAGGGATGGACCATCAAAATTGAGTGTTTACACTTTTTATTACATTTATGCATGAGTAATTAAAAAATTACCGTAATGAAATTTTTTTCGAACATAGTTTTCATAACTAAAAACTTAAAGACAAGCAATAATACATCTGTTTCATTTTAGTCAACTCCATCGTCATATTCAAACAGCAAAGGTTCAATTTTAATTGTATGTCACTCATCATCTGACTGCACATTCATTTGTTCCAAATAAACTGACTCGTCCATGAAGGGCTTCTCATTAACTAACTTTGAGAGTTCAGCAGCATCATATCCAATTAGCAGCTTTAAGTCGCAGTCAAATTTATATGCAAATCGTTTTCCTGATACCTTAGAAATCATATCTCCATCGTAGTAATAACGCAATGCACGCGATAGTTTTTCGTAATTCATTGCCGGTTTATTTTTTTTCTCACCCCAAAGTCTTGCCACACGCTCTGGATCAGTTAGTTTAAATTCACCATCAGTACCCACCCACTGAATGATGTCAGTGTGTTCACGGTCAGTGAGAATTTCCAGTAAAAACTGCCAAAGCTGCACTTGCCCATTGTTGCCAGATCCAACACTATATGGGCTTCCAGTGCTGCCGTTGCTGCCTACACTATGCGTTGGCGAACCATCGACTGCCATAAGAGCTAAATATGGAGAAATGATTAACTAAAATCCAATCTTCTATCTGACTGAATCCATATCAAATCGTACGGTGCCCATAGCCTTAGGTTTTCGTAGAAAATCCAAGCTGATGTAATATTCCGCACAAAATTTTTGTTTTACAAGAGGTTAAGGGTACTACGCACTTTTGAAGTTTCGTTGATGTAGTTACGATTTATGTATATGTTTTAAGGTTGGTTAAGTACTTAAAAAATGGCGTTTTTGACTAATTTTTAGATTATGTACAGGATTCAAAAATGTTTCCAGTTTATTGTTAATTAAATCATCATTTAGTGCCATCCTTTCTTTTTGAGTTGTTGTGATGCTACTATAGCAAGGCATATAGTATACTCTGGGCTTAAAAACCTAAGTATATCTGTATATCATCTAAATAATAATTTGAAAATGCGACTTGTTAAAAGCCTTCTATTACCTTACTTAACTTTCAATTGCTCTGTTTACCCATGCCCGGATTCGATTTGCAAGCATAAATTAAATGTTGCTTTTAATGACTAAGGTTTATTTTCGGCATACCAAGGTATAGAAGTGTGGCCCACTTAAAAAATACATTGCTTGGGTTAGACCTAGAGCTATATTACAATTTTCGAAATATTCTGAAATTGCATAAAATAATTTACAATAAATACCCGGGTTACCTCTCTGAAATGCTCCACTTTGCACAGTCAAAAAGAGGATTGAAGTTAATTTTACCGCCATCCAATAGCCTAGTTTTGGAACGCTCCTACTTTGTTAGCGCAATTCGTTTGCGGAACAACCTTAAAAACGAATTGAAAACTACACTGTAGGGACGTAAAAAAGACACACAAAAACGCCGAGACACCCAAACTTATTTTTTGGTCGTAGAACACGGTGGCATACTCAGTTTTTTTTCGATTAGATCAAATTCTCGAGATATTCGCGATTGATATTTCGTCACTTTTAAGCCCTTGTTTTAGCAATATTTTTCTTATATATTTAGAAAAAAACATCGAAATCGATTGAAATTCGGTGCATAGGTTCATATGAACCTAAGCATTAGACCTATTGAATTTTTTTGGCACACGCCCAAAATTACGCACACCTCCCATATCACCCACAATTGTGAAATCTCAATAACACTAGTTCACAAATTTGGAGTTCATCTCGAGATCTGGTTTCTCATAGACTTTTTTCCATGTATTTTGGGGCGTAAATTCCAAAAATGGCAACTATTTTTTTTTCTTAAGAATCGTTTTCGAGATATCCCCAAAAAACTCCTTCTTCGGCACTTTTATCATTTATTTGGCTATATCTCGATAAATTTTTTTTCGACTCAAAAGATATTTTTATTCCCTTTTTAACGATATGCTGTTTGCTTGAATTGAATAAGATTTGATGAAGTTACAAAAAGCATATCGTTAGAAAGGGAATAAAAATATCTTGCTGAAAAGCATTTTTGAGTCGAAAAAAAATTCATCGAGATATAGCCAAATAAATGAAAAAAGTGCCGAAGGGGTATTATGGGAATATCTCGAAAACGATTCTTAAGAAAAAAAAAAAAATGGTTGCCATTTTTTGGAATCTACGCCCCAAAATACATGGAAAAAAGTCTATGAGAAACCAGATCTCGAGATGAACCCCAAATTTGTAAACTAGTGTTATTGAGATTTCACAATTGTGGGTGACATGGGAGGTGGGCGTAATTTTGTGCGTGTTCCAAAAAAAATTCAATAGGTCTAGTGCTTAGGTTTATATGAACCTATGCACAGAATTTTAATCGATTTCGATGTCTCTTTCTAAATATATAAGAAAAATATTGCGAAAACAAGGGCTTAAAAGTGACGAAATATCAATCGCGAATATCTCGAGAATTTGATCTAATCGAAAAAAAACTGAGTATGCCACCGCGTTCTACGACCAAAAAATAAGTTTGGGTGTCTCGGCGTTTTTGTGTGTCTTTTCAAAAGGTTAAAATTTACCTACAGTGCTATCAGAGCACAAGCACAATTTCAACAACAATTTCAACTTTTTGAATATTTAGAAAGACTGAATAACTAGATTTACTTTTTTTTTTGTTTCTCATGATCTTAATTTAAATTTAAGCTTAATTCATATTTTCAAAAACTTTTTTTTCTTTTTTTTTCCTAAAGAAAATTGTTACCAAAAAATGTATGGTATGCTTATTATAAGATTTAATTACTATCTTGAAGCATTATGCAACATTTAATAATAATAATAAATAATGTTTCCTCGCAAATTTATAGCCATTTTAAGATGACATGAATTTTTCATTTAATCTTAAGAAATTATTGGAATATTTTCCACTATCATTGTACAAATTTTCAGAAAAAATGTGGTCTTTTCGAGAAAATGAGTTTTCTTTATTTTAAGATCAAAATCATGGAATGAAAGGGTTATTAAAATTTTTTAATTTCATATAAATTGATAAAAAAATTTTGCGGTCATATAAGCTGATATTTATACGAAAGTGCCTATAGGTGAAACAAGGCCGAAAACCCCAATTTCAGTTTAAGATTTTTATAAAAATCAATATGCAGCAACTAAACTTCAAAAATCCATTAAACCCGTAATTTCGAGCAAAATCAAAAATAAAAAAATACGGGTTCGCTTATTTTGTATGGGTCAGTTTAAAGTTTCTACAAAAACTTTAGGGAATGGGCAGCGCACGCTTTGAGATGATTTCAGTCATCTTTCAAAACATACTTAAGCTTTTTGAGTTCTGCACCGCAGTTTTGCGCATTATTTTCTGTTCTTTAGGTGTAATTGGAATATTGCCATGTAGAGCTTTTTCGATGTTTGGTTTTTTTCCAGGTTCTGCCAGTACTCCTTCTGCAGCGTTGTGTACAACAGAAACAAACTTGCATTCTTTTAAGAGTTGCAAATGTGTCCAAAATACATTACCAGGATCGGATGGTAATTTCTTGCGAAACTCTTCATGTGTAAGAGAGCACAATTCTTTGCCGGTTATGGACCAATCATTTATGAGAGTATTTGTCTGCAAGTAAAAAGAAAACTTAAAAATAATTGAAACATAAATTTTAACTACAAAGGTACTCACTAAATCGAATTCACGCACTGCCCATTGAAACCAGTGTTTTACTTGTGGCACTGTCCAGTCGTTCGGATCTTCTGGTATTTTAAGACGTGTTTGTTCTTTTTTAAATTTGCTATCAAGAACCCAGTTAAGGCACGGTTTGTCCTTGCTGCTGTCTGCGGCATCTGTTGGCTCAGTGACGGTTTTCACTTCGGCTTTATTATCCTTATCTGTTGATTCCTGTGATTCATCTTCATTAGTACGATCAAAATCGTCGGCAGCTATAGATTTTTTTAAGGCTTCTTCAGCAGCTAAAGCAGCTAATAATGTAAAAATTAGTATTTAAGCTTATTGACTTCAAAAAGTGCAATTTAATGTAAGATAAATTTGAAACAATAATAATATCATATTATGGCTTCGGTACCAGGAGACCGACGACAGTTCGGTTTTTCGTATAACGAATAAAAACTTTCTGAATACGTTCAATACGACTCATATAGCACACGTGATAAGCCCTCCAATTGAAAGACGAATATTATAGCTTAGAACGGACAAAAGAAGATCAGAGAACTCACTGCTGTTACGTCTAATAAAAGCTAGTATAGCATAAGCCTCAGATATGATATAGTTAATGTGGCTTGAAAATGTAATTTGGTGTCAAACATTACACCCAAACTTTTAATTTTTTTTACTGACTTCAAATAGGAGTTAGAATTATGGTAAGAAGTTTGAACGACAGTATGACACTTAAAAAATAAGAAGATTACTGCAATACCAAGAATTGGCATTATCAAGTTCTAAAATAGTTCAATAAATTAACAGAAAACTATCAGGCACTTATTTACTTCTTTATTATCGGCTGATAGTTCGATAAATATGCAAAAACAAAATCCACATAAAAAAGTAAGGAATTACGACAAACGAATTAAGACCGTTGTGAATACCACATATTTGTTTTTAAAATAATTCTTAAACATTCTTAGGCGCTTTGTATGTCAAGGCAGTTTATACTACTTCTCTTCAAAAAGGTACATGGTACATGCCCACTTTAGACAAAGGAAAAAAACATTTTACCAAACTAAAAATAATATTATTGTTTATAACAATCAGATGTATGTTAAAGTTCTCTGAAGTTAATTAAAAAACTTCTGATTTGGAAATCGTCAATGCTTAAAAAGTTATCAGCCTCATATAATTCACATGAGCTGTTGATATTGCTACGAATTAAACCAGTACTATTAGCTATATGAGACCAAGAGAAGTTTGTTAAGTTAAAATCACCTAATACACAGAGGTAATTATCAAATAACCAAATGAGCCCTGGACGCGCACACAGAGCTGGTTAAGTAGACTGTCGTAATTCTTAAGGATTGGGCTTTTGTTTTCCGTTTTTTTTAAAAAAAAATCTGAAATGGACGCACGTCAGCATTGTCAGGCCACAGATCAGCACCTTTTCATAAGAACAATCAGATACACCGAAAAAAAGTCAACTTTCTTTACAGAATTCAAAGATACATCCTTCTTAACCAAATCATAGCATGAGAGAAGATTTCTATCTATACCAGCATGATTAGTAACATAATCAATTTTATTACACTAGTTTACACTCAAAATGTTCCATTGATAAGAGGTTATTTTTCTTATGTACTTTATTCTGAATGGTGTAGTTTTCGAGATATTGTGTTTTTTTTTCTTTTTTCGACCTCCTTTCACTTTAAAGTCCATATCTTGAGCACGAAATGTCCAAATTCACTGTTCTTGGTATCAGATTAAAAATAATAAAATGGAAAATAAGCACATATGAGGATGTTCAAAAGATATCGATGAAAACAGTCACGATTTTAAGAAAAATCAAACTTTACATCTGATTCTGAGGCCACGAAAAAATAGAAATAAAATTAAAAAAAAAATAATTTTTCTTCATACACGTAAAGCTAATACTTTTACGCAAAAATTAACACATACCAGCAGAAAATCGACTGTAAAATGACAACGTTAGGAGCGATTGAATGAATGAATCCAAATCCCATATTTTCGGCATATATGTACATATTTATTTTTTCAACAATTTATTGAGTCTAATCATTACAAAAAAAATATTTGTTTTTGGTCTTTTAATGAGAGGTTATTTTTCGTATGTACTTTTTCCCGCTGAATTCGAAAATAAAAATTAAAATTTTTTGAATGGTACAGTTTTCGAGATTTTGTAGTTTTTCATTTTTTCTCTTTTCACTTTAAAATTCATAAAGCTAGATATACTAAATTTAATTGTTCTTGGTACCAAATTACAGGTATTAAAGTAACAAACAAATATGTATATGTAATTGAGTCTTTCATTTAATAAGCGCATTTAAATAAATTGATGATAACAGGCCAGATGTTTGTGGCCACGAAAAAATACAAAACGGTAAAAAAACTTATAATTTTACTTCATTTGTTAGACTAGCCGAAAGAAAATCAACCGTAAAATAACGAAGTCGGGATCGATTGAATGAATGACCCACATCTTCTAAATAAAAAAAAATTTCGACAATTTGTTGAGTTTAGTCGCTTGCAATTCTCTTTGTTTTTTTGGAGTTTTAGTATTTTCAGAATAAGCTTGTTCAAAACTTCTGATAACTTAGAATGCACCGGTTACTGTTGAAATGAACTAGGTCCAAAACACCACATTTAAATCTTTTCGTGGCCACTGAATTAAATGTAAAACTTGATTTTTTTTAAAAAATTCTGGTAGCTTTTCATCGATATCTTATCAACTACTCATTTAATAAAAAATTCAATCATAAATGTTTGATTGTCATTTTAATACCTTTAATTTGATATCAAGAACTATTAAATTGGGCATCTCTGGCTTGAGATATGAAATTTAAAGTAAAAAGAGGTCGAAAAAAATTAAAAATTCACAATATCTGAAAAACAGCTTCATTCAAAAAATTTTCATTTTCGAATTCGAATTCGGCGGAACAAAATACATAAAAAATAACCTTTCATTAAAGGAACAAAAACAAACATTTTTTTTTTTTGTAATGATTAGACTCAATAAATTGTTGAAAAAATTAATATATTCAGAAAATGTGGGATTTGGATTCATTCATTCAATCGATCCTAACGTTGTCATTTTACAGTCGATTTTCTGCAGGTATGTCTTAATTTCTGCGTAAAAGTATTTGCTTTACGTCTGTTTTTTTTTTTAATTTTACTCAGGATCAGATGTTATATTTTATTTTTCATAAAATCTGGATTGTTTTCATCGATATCTTTTGAACAGCTTATTCAATGAAATATGTAATTATACATGTTTGTTTACCTTTCATTAAAGGAACAAAGAAAAAAATCATTTTGTAAACTAGTGTTATCAGCCGTAACAGATGATGCAAGAGATGACAAATGTACCATTTTTTTTTATCAGCAACGACAAGTTCCGAATTACGAGTACCATTAATGCCAAAAGCAATTATATGATTTTTCATTTATTGAAGTATACATTGGCGAACAGTGAAATCCGGACAAACAAAAAAATTTTGAAAAAAGGATTTTACGACCCCGTCAACCTCTTTGTTTTGCAGACATGACATTTTTTTACAGATATGGCGTAGGTAGGGCTTTGTTTTAGAGGTAGGACAATATCTGAGTATAAATAGAAGTTTTACTGTTTGTTTTTAATCATTCTTGTGATATTGTTGGAAATGAAGACAAATTATAAAAAAAATTAACGAAGCGGATAAGAGCGAGATTTTGGCGTTTCGAAGTGATAGAATGGTCAAACTTAGAACGACACACTAAGATGACAAAAAAAATAATTTTTGAAGTTTTACGATACGATCGGACAGCCGATACTTTAGATATAGCGACAAGACTTTTTTACAGCTAAGGGGCATGCTAATGGGGTCACCGGTGTCTCTCATTGTAGCCGATATAGTTATGGAAGGACTATTGGACAAATGTATAGACGACTTACAAGAGAAACCTAGACTAATAGTTAAATATGTAGATAATCTTTTGGCCTTTATAACACGTGATCAAACGCAGAACACTTTAAGCACACTGAACACATACCATAGACGGATAATGTTCACGATAGAGGCAGAAAGTGACCAAAAACTACCCTACCTTGATATACTACTGATATGGAATGACAACAAAATCGAAACAAACTGGTACCAAAAACCAACAGCCTCTCGACGTATCATTAACTACCATTCGAAACATCCAAAAAATACATTAATAAATACTGTGAAGAATTTCATTGACCGAGCCCTCGACATTAGTGACACCAAATTCCACACTCAAAACATAGAAAAGTTAAAACAATACTTAAGAAAAACGGTTTTCCGGAAGGCACTATTAGCAAAATTTTCAAAAACAGAAAAAAGACAAATGAACATAGAAACAATACCAGATCTCTAAAAATTCATAAGTCAATGGCTTACACACCATCTTTTTCTGAAAAAATTAAAAAAAAACAGATATTTTCAATAAAGACAAGTTCAATGTGGCTTTTAAAACAATCAACACACTAAGAACACTATTTACAAACACTAAATCTAAAATAGACAAACTGGACAAATCAAATCTTATATACGAAATACCATGCAAGGGACGTGACGGATCCAACTTATGCAATAAGTTATAGGTTGGAAAAACAAAAACGAAGCTCAGAACAAGGATATCGGGACACAAATCGGACTACAAAGCATTAAAATCAACAGATCATAAGACAGCATTATCAGCCCACTGTGCATACACAAAACATACACCCGATTTTGAGAAAGTTAAAATCTTACAACAAGAAAACAATTACAACAGAAGGTACATCCTCGAAATGTTACACAAAACCAAGGTACCGAAACAACTCAGACTCAGCTTCAAAACTGACAGAGACAATTGCGCGCACATATAAAACACTTAGTAAAACCAAAAGAGACATCAGCTGATACGTAGATGAAATCTAAACAATATTGACAAGCTGACCGCGCCAAGTGTAATAATTTTTAAATTTTTTTTTCTTAAAAATGTTTTCTTAATGTTTGTGCAATAATTGTTTTAAATAAATTTTGTTATTTGATCAGTTTCATTTCAATGTAATTGTTAAATTTTTTTCATGATGATGTCTTTCAATGAAAAACGAAATATTGGAAATATAGATTTGAATATTAACAACAATTCGAATTGAAGTATGTATTTTATTTACGATTTTTACCCCTGAAGCAAACACATTTTCAAAACTAAAATATTTTGCAACAAGATGTTCACGGTATAGAATGCAATGTACTGCAATGAAGTCAGGAATATTTGCATCTTCCTTAAGGAGTCCTAAGAACCCGTTGTTTTTGTCAACCATTGATGGAGCTCCATCAGTGAAAACACTAACTAGTTTTTGCATTGGCAGTAAAAGAATGACAGAATCAAATGCTGATTAGTATCAATACCTCTTGTTGTATCTTTCAAAGCAATTAAATCTACCAACTCTTCTTGCACAACAGCATCTTCTTTTAAAAACCGAATAAATATTGCTAATTGCGGTTGATCTGTATTGTCAGTGGATTCATCAAATCCTAAACTAAATGCAACACAATCTTTTATATCAGAGTGTATGGATTTTGTTAAATGATTGTGGATATCTGAAATTCGACGTGACATCTTATCTCGTGATGTTGGAATATTAGAAATAGATTTTAACAATTTATCATTATTTGGATCAAGCGATGATCAATTAACTTTTTTTTAATAAAATCGCCTTCTGTATAAGGCCGCTTGGCTTTAGCAATGTTCCAAGATAACTTAAAACTGGCTTTTAATTCAGATTTAGTTTGTTCGGTGAATTTTGTAATTTAAGAAGATTGTTGTTTACTTGATAACTTTAGATGGTTTATTTTTTCGGTACGATCTTTTGTTTTCAAAGGTGATGGCGTTTTAAATTACAAACTTTTAAGGAAGATATAGTAAAATAATATTTCAAACAAAAGGCCTGTCGATTTTTTTCAATAAATGCATAGGCATGTTCCCATGCATTTTGAAACTTTCTCTTCTTCTCCGAAATTCTTCTTTTTAAATTTTTTCGCGCACTCATAGCTTTCAGCTTGACGATCAATTTATAAATAATACTTTAGCTAACATTTTTTCAAAGCAACGGTCAAATTTAAATTGAATCAAAGCATACTATCTGTGAACAAGTATGCATTTTTTTGAATTTTGATTTTCTGTAGAATTTTGTTTGTATTTGAATCGAGGCATACTATCCGTGAACAAGTATGAATATTTTTTAAATTTTGATTTTTCTGCTGAAATTTGTATGTATTTACTAATATGTACAATATAAACTACTTATTTAAATCAAATCATATTTTTAGAAGTATGTTAAATTCTGAAGGAATTAAATTTTTATTGCAATTTTACTCACTGAAAGTTGTAAATAATTTTTAGAACAATTTGTTTTGAATACGTGCTTATTTATGTACATACATATGTACAATGTACATATTTTACTAATTTTGAAAAACATTGGCGGGCCAAATAAAAACAGCTCTTTCGGTCAAACTTTGCGCATCATTGATATGTATATAGACTGAGATGTAAAAAAGCAAAATGATTATTAAAAATTTTTTTTTTCTTGTATAAATTTGCAGTTGGTTTTGGACCTTTTTTTTAATTTTTTCGAAAAAAAAATATTTTTTTATAAATCAATTTTTTTTGCCGAAACTAACAAACCAACTAAGAAGTGATGTGAACATCATTTATAGAAAATGTATTTTCTTTTAACTTGCCTAACTGTACGTTTAATTATAAATATTAGTTGATGAGATATTTGTAATTAAGTGCATCTTTTTGTTTTTGGTCCAAAAACCGTTTTTCATATAAAAGAGTCCTGGAGTATTAGTCTAAGGTTCTTAAAATTTTGTTTAGATGGCGAATTACCTGAATATCCTAATAAATATTAAAAGTTTTGAACTTTATTACAAGTCCAAAAAATACTATTTTTCTAAAACGTGTAATTAAATACAATATGTTTTATGCTGTGTCCCCAACTATGAATAAAATCTTAGCTACCCTGCGTTACTATATTAGACTGATAGTTCAAATAAAACATTTGCCATTCTGTGTACCTTATTTAATTTAATTCGTTTTAAGCTTCGGTTGAAATGTAACCACCGCATGGGGGGAAGTTAGCTAGTCGAGTCATTTGCCCAAATAACATCGTGAGAGGTACACATATGGTCAAAATAATAAGTACACTACCTGATATCTTATTAGTTCTCAATTATTTTTCGTTTTACTGAAAATATATATGGAAATTCTTTTTTATTTTGATAATTTCAATATGGCAATGCCTTTAAAAGTGAAAAAGAAGAAGGGATTTCCCCGAATTTTTCTATACGCGTATGTTTTCATTTAAAGCGCTTATTTCACTTGGTCAAAATAATAAGTACATTAATAATTTCTTTAATTTTGCAACAATCTGATCGGCTTTTTCGTACAAGTTTGTTAATTTTATTTATTTTCATATTTAGTTATATCAAAATAAAAAGAAAAAAATTTCATAGATGGGAAGAAATGAACATTGTACTGCCGAGGAGAGGCAGATGGTTTTGACACTCAGAAATTACGGCCCAAGTTTTCGTACTAATGCCGAAGCCATGGATCAGTCAACTTTTTCGTCCAAAACGCTTTAAAAGCTAAAAAAGTGGTTGAAAACCGCGGAAGACCAAAAAATTCTTCAACAACGATAGATAATCATATTGTCACTGTCGCAAAAAAGAACCATTTCGCATCTTCAAGAGCCATTTCAGCAGACATCGGCAATGTGATCTCGTTCCGAACGGTACGTCGATGATTACAACGAACCAATTTACCTTGACGGATAGCGAGAAAAGTTTCTATGCTTCGAAAAAAAAATTTAAGATGGTCCGGACCAGACGGCGAGATGAAATAGCGTAATATTTTGTGGACCGACAAGTCAAAAATAAATATGCTTGGAAATGACTCCGCCCGAAATGTTCGACGCCCCAAGGATAAAGAATTTCACGTATGCTTCACAAAAAAGACTGTAAAGCATGGGGGTGGCCATATTATGGTCTGGAGTTATTTTTCATGGTACGATGCCAGACCAATACATCGAATTTCCGATAGCATGACCAGATTCCACTATAAAGACATTTTGGAAAGTACGATGTTGCCCTATGCTGAGGAAAGTATGCCACTAAAATGGACATTTCAGCAGGATATTGATCATAAGCATACTTCCAAGTTGGTGAAGAATTGGTGTCAAAACAATAGTGTGACCTTGCTTAACTGGCCAAGTCAATGACTGAACTTGAACCCTTTGGAAAACCTTTGGCGAGAGTTAAAGCAGAGAATAGGAAAGGAAGTATTCCAAAATAAGAAGCAATTATGGAGTCATGTCCAAAAAACTTGGTATGAAAAACCAGTAGAGACTTGCCGTAAGCTTATCTCCAGTATGCCAAAAATAGTACACAAAATTATTCAAAACAATGGTTGATATACCGGCTACTAATGATGAACTTTAAATATCAACAAATAGAGCCGATAAAATCGAGTTAATTTTTTTTTTTATTAAAATGAACTGAATGTACTTGTTATTTTGTCCAGTCATTTTAATCCATTTTTTACGTTTTTGATAAGACTGAAAGATATTTTTGTTTTTTATTAATGTTATACCTTTTTATTTCATTTAATATGGTGTAAGAAGCTAACTATAAATTTGTTTTTCTATTAACTTAAAGAAATTTTTGCCTACAAGCCATTGAACTAATTATGTGAGCGTGTACTTATTATTTTGACCATATGTGTGTGTGTTAATTGTATAACCGCTGTGTTACCATCGTAGAAATGCAAGTAATGACGATATTTGTATTATTTTTATTCACAACCACCGTTATTTAGGTATATATTTAGAATTTTGATAAAAATTTGCTTAATTCTTTCTCACTTAGTACACGTTGGTGTAATAGTTATATTTTTACAAGTGCGTTAATGCTACAATGCGTTACTATATTGGGTAACGCAGTTGCTTTGAGTGTTCTTTTCTAAGTAAATTACATTATTGTAACAAAGATACCAATACATGGCTTGTTTTTTTTTAACAGAAAAATTTTTATTTATCAGAACTCTTCAGTAATTTTTAAGATGTTGATTTTTTTACTACCCATATTTAAAAAAATATTTCAATATTTTATGGTTGTCAGAAATGTTAAATTGAAGTAATTTTTGTTATTCCATATCGCGTTTGCATTGATAGGGGTGTTCCCGAAAGCAAGCTCGAAAACTTTCACGCTTTTCGAGTTTTTACGTTTAGAGGAGTACCCTTACTATTATTACGATTTAATAACAAAAATGATATAAAAAATATTCAAATGACACGTTGCAATAAGCGAGGTAAAATTTGTTTGAAAAGTTGCACTTACTGGGTCTGTAATGAAAGAATTATAATTGACTCCATATATGTATGTCTTGAAGTTCACCATAAGCCTATAAGCCTAGGCTTTTCTCGCAAGTTTGTGTATTAATATATGTGTTAAGGGTTTTTTTTTTGGAAAAGTTTAAGTTTTTTGTCAAAGATTTTGGTAACGTAGTGATCTTATCTCTTAAAAATACTTCATTAAACTGATTATTTCTGAAATTTACCTTAAATAGAGTTTAATATTTATTTATTTATTAAATTCATCTACTGGGCTAAGAACCCTTACAGATTACTAAAACTATACTTAAAAGTAGATTAACAAAGCATCTTAATTTATAGCTTGAGTGCACATAATACTTTCCTTAAGATATTTAATGAAAATATTTCTATGCGCGCTAAAATCTAATTGATTCGCAAACATATTGCAATTTGAAAGGCATCGAGAAAGCGGCTCATTAGAACCATAATTAGTTCTATGGTATGGGGTGTAGTAAAAGTTCGACTCCCTCAAATTGCCGGGACATTAAATGGAATTAATGCTAACAGTTCCGAAGAATTAACCTTACCATCAATTATATCCTTAATGAATACAATATTATTAAAAATTCGTCTATCAGATAAACTACTGAGGCCTAACAGACGGCAACGAACCCAATAAGCAGGCATAGTTTTCCAAGTGTACAGTCTTCTCAAAGCAAATCTAGTAAAACATTTTTGGATATTTTCAATACGGGCAATCGATACATCGTAAAAGGGGTCCCATATAACAGAAGCATACTCTAGTAACGATCTAACCAGGCTATAAAAGATAGTCCTAGGAGTTAAGGGATCAAAAAATTCTCCGGAGTTTCGTTTCAGAAACCCAAACTGGGAGTTCGCTTTTGCTACAATATATTCCAAGTGAATATCAAAAGAGAGTTTTTGGTCAAAATAGACACCAAGGTCTTTAAATTGACTCACCCTGGAAAAACTATCACACAAGTTATGCTTATATTCATAGACAATAGGAGTTACTTTACGAGCTAAAGTGAGGACCTTACATTTTTCAAAACTAAGATTTAGCTGGTTAGTAATACACCATTGCAATAGAGATGAAATATCATCCTGAAGTTTCACGCAGTTCGTGCAATCTTTAACTTCTAGAAAGATCTTTAAATCATCGGCATATAAAAGACACTTGCTAAACTTAAAGGCTAGAGTAACATCGTTAATGAATAAATTAAAAAGTAAAGGACCTAAGTGACTGCCCTAAGGAACACCGGATGTAATCATAATAGGCCTGGAACAATTTTTATTAATCTTGACATCTAGAGTTCTACCAGATAGATACGAGTGAATCCATTTTAATAATTGTGAGTGAATCCCCATTCTTTCAAGTTTTATTAACAAAACAGGATGGTTTACGCTATCGAAAGCCTTTGAAAAATCATCCACCTGCGAGCCTTTTTCAATAGCATTAATAGCAAAATTGGAAAAAGTGGCTTAGTTGGAAATAGTAGATCTACCTTTAAAAAACCCAAGCTGTTGCCAAGCAATAAGACTACGCGTTTCAATAAAAAGGAGCTTGTGAACAATTTTATCAAAGACTTTAGGGATAACTGATAGTTTAACGATAGGCCTGTAATTTTCAACCAAATACTTTTGGCCAGACTTAAATATGGGTCTCACACAGGCAGTTTTCCACTCTTCTAGAAAAGTACCACAAGAAAGGGATTTGTTGAAAATCAAACTCAATGCAACGTACAAAGTTGGAGCACAATTTTTTAAAAACACAGGAGGAAGTAAATCAAAACCAGCATTTTTAGAGCAATCAAGACCCATTAAAGCTTCAAGTACCTCCATATCGAGTATTTCTAAATTACCAATGTTTAAAATTTGCGGCATATCGGAAAATTTATTTACGTCAATGAAAGAATTCGAGGAATTAAAAACCGATCCAAAAAAATCAGCAAAAAGTTCAGAAATCCTTTCATAATTATAAGATACCTCACCTCTATATTCCATTGATGTAGGAAAACCAGAAGATTTCTTTTTATTATTTAAGAATATCGAAAATGATCTCGGATTCGATCTAAGGCCTCTCTTAATGGAATCGATATATTTCCTATACAAAAAATTCATCAGAAAGTCAAACTCACGCCTACGCAAAACAAAAATAGCTTTGTAAGTTGACAAACCGGTTTTTTTGAACTGTAAATGTGCTTTGTTCCTTATATTTTTTTTAGGTTGATTAACCTTCTATTAAACCATGGATGTTTAAAAGCATGTATTTGTTTTCTTACCGGTACGTACCGATGTAGCCCTTCGTTTAAGATATGCTTGAATTTCATATACATGTCCTTAACATCCATATGCTGAAACCCCAAACTCCAATTAAAGGACTCAAAGTAGGCGTTAAGTCCGGCATAATTGGCGTTATTGAAATTGAATGAGAGCTCTCTTGTTTAAAAGTGCCAAAAAAATTAGATTAATTAAACGTTGCTGAAAATAAAATATGAGGTTTTAGTTAAGGGCATAAGGCATTAAGGCGTATTTAAATTATTTTTTTTTTCCTTTTTTTATTCGATTTTCTGAATGAAAAACCTTTCAAGAATATTATCTGAAAATTTAAGAGGTATCGGAGCAAAACTAACGGAGAAATAGAAGCTTAAGCTACAGCTTTCTCACAACTCACGTTTTCAAAGTCGGTGCACACCATAATTTCAAAACTACTGCATCGATTTTTTTGAAATTTTGAACACTTTTCTGTACATAATTTACGAGGTAACGCTGGAGAGTTTTTTTCAAATTTGTCAATATTTATTATTTTATAATAACAAATTATCCGATTTTTTTTGCAAAAATCGCGATTTTCACTTCAAAGTGTTCCAAAAAATTGAAAAACTGAAATTTCAAAAACCCTACCAGCGTTACCTGATAAAATCGATTATCTAACGACAAACATTTTTTTTTTTTGATTTCAGATGATCCAGCACCGAGTTATGAGGGGCACCACAATTCTACTTTTTTCTGAGACGCTTCCAAATAATTGCTGTCATTGCCGTAGTTTTCAATATTTCTACCTGAAAGTTTTACAAAATATTCTTTAAATGTTATACTTTGATCTACCATTTTTTAATGAATAGATTTTAATTTTGTTGTCGAAAAAATTCACAAAAATGTGTCTTTTTTGTACGAATTAACGTTACCCTCCCCTTAAGTAACGCAGTTGTTTTATTTTTCGACTACTTCCATTAAAAATTGACATAAATAATATAATTAACATGAAAAGTTCGCTGCAGATATGAGTATACTAGGAACCATATTTCTTTATTAATAGCAAAACAAGGGATTATTAAGCGATTCAAAATTCTGATGCGAACAAAAAATTACGCTAAATAGTGCAGCGGGTTTCAATCTGACAGCGACAAGTCTTATTTGTTATTGCAATAACAACATCAAAAGCAACTAAATTTCTCAGAATTAGAGTAGTTGGCGCAGTATTTTCAGTGTTACATTGTTCAGTGGAATCTTCAAGCACTTTATGCTTAAGCTCTGCAATTTATCAAATCGTTTAACTTTACTAAACGGGCAATTGGAATGTTATGAGTGTCAAAGTTGAAGCAAATAGGATGACAGCCGATTGAAAACCGATTTACACTCATGCTTTCAAAATGGCCTCACGACTTCACCTTTATTATTAGACCGTGGTTACGAATGGAGGAGGAGAACAGGTACAAATTTCGGCGCCGGGCAGGGTTTACAATAAAAAAATAATTTGTATTTTGCAAATATTCTAAATCAGCTGGCAAGATATGTACGCAAGCCAAGTGAAAAAGTTCATTGCACTTGGCACACTGCATCGATGGATGATGGATAAGAAGTGAAAAGTTAGAAATTAATTTAATATAATAAAAAATATACAAGCAAGAGATTATTTTAATATTTAAGTGGCCTTATACCCACCCAGTCTGGAATTATTCGGCTACGAACCAGGCGATACCATCCCTTTCCAGGATAATGATCCGAAGTATATGGCTAAAATTGCAATGAAATGGCTTCGAGACCAAAATATTACCTGCATGAATTGGCCAACAGTCACCAGAAATTATCCCCATTGAAAATTTGTGGAATATTTTTTTTAAAAAAATACCTATGAGTCAAACAACCGTACGAAATCTGGACGGGCTATGGAAGGTCGCCAATGAACAATGGTCCGTGATCAGTACTCAAATACTAGACAAATTGAAAGCGAGTATGCCTATTAAAAAATTATTGAAAATGTTTTTATTACTCTAAGTCACAAAACTGTTCACAAAAGACTAAGTATAAAAATAACTACCCAAGTTAAACAAAATGTGAAATATTTTAGTTTTGATTTTTTTAGCTAAAATAAAAACTTTGCAAGTTTTCTGCATACTTTTTTTTAAGAACCTTTTTTACAAAAAAAAAAAAAATACAGCCTTAAAACTAGAAATATGTTTTTTCATGAACAGTTTCGTGGCTCACTGTAGGTTTCTAATAAGATGAAAAATAACCTACAATTTCATCAAGCATTATTTATTGAAATATTAACTTTTGTCATATGTGTAAGTAGCAAACATAACTTGTAAAGTACTACCCATTTTCAAAAAGGAGAACCCTAAAACCAAAAATTGTGTACTTAAATTTTTTTTTTCGAAACGACAGCGCTGGCACAGAGTGTGACTATACATCATATTGTAGCTCCACTTTCCACTATTCAGTACACACTAGTGGGAACCAACTCAGTTAGTAAACATTTTTTTACATCAGATATATTTCGCTAGAAATTAGCTAGAAGCTTTAGAAGTTCACTTTCGTAAAAATTATACTTAAAATGTTTATTCAGCTAATATTTTGGTGAAGAAATCTCACATTTGCGAAAAGTGTACCCTGGAACTGCAACTATTATCAACACTAAGTCAATTTTTTTAAAAATTGGATTTAGACCACTTTTACAATAAACAGCTTATAAGTATATTAATAGGATTTTTTTTCATTCAAATAGTTAAAAATTGGCACCGGTAACTAAATTCTACCAAAAAACTCACTCAGTGCTGCCTCTGTTGGTTTAAGTACATCGACGATATTGATGCGCTGATTTGTGGTTTGTATTTGAACATTTATTTGTACCAGACCTTCACCCTTAACGCACTGATCAACCAAATTTTTGTGCGGTTCCAGCTTTAAGCCGAAAGAATATATTTAGTTCAATTTTTAGCATTGAAATCATTATTTTTCTACTTACCACCTGGGCATCCTGTAACCAGAAAACGTAACCTCTTAAGTCTACACCAATTTTCTGCTCAATAAGTTTCCTTAAAATAATAAACAAACATAATTATATCTTGCTCCGGAACATTTTCCGACTGCATGTGAGCTTACTGTAGTGCTCGTAATGGCTCTCGTATATCCATATGTAAAATTATAACATCATCCGGTTCGTTGTCTTCCTCTTCCTGATCATCCATGTACAAGTTACTCTGCTGAAATATTTCACTGGTCATCATGCCCTCTATGAAAAGGTCAAATTAGAAATAGAAACAAATTACCTTTTCAAGCCCAGTATATTTACCCAGATCACCACCACTTTCCAAACGTGATATGAGCTCCTCCGAAAGATGTGTTCTCAAATCATTTGCTTCCATTTTCATTTCCATTTCGTTTCTTCTGTTAATATTATTGTAAATTTCACTTTTGTTTTGTTTACTTTTGGGTTTTGTGTTATTTATTTCATTTTTCTTATTGCTAAAAAGTGCAAGAAATGTTGATGCAACAATTAATTAATTGCAACAAAAACCAACAAAACTAAAACAGCTAATGTCATGTTTTTGCTATAAATTTGTAGTGTCAATTTTTTTACAGTAAGGAACCACACAAACATCATTCACACACACCGAATTTCAGCTCCGGCGAATAACCGGAATAGTTTTTAATTGTGTGAATGCGAAATACGTCGGTGTAATAGTTCGGTATTTGAAGTGAGTCGATGCATTAGGTCACTGTCGTATGAATAGGGAATTGTACGTCGGCGTTCAAATGTCAAAAATGCTTACATTAAAATGTAAGTAAAATAAATGCTTAAAATATCATTAAGCAAAAATTTACTTTGAAATTTAACATAAATAACCAACAAAGTAACCATTTTTCTCCTTTTTTAGTTTTTATTTTTAACTAATTCTATTCTATTTTTAACTAGTTCTATTCATTATTAATCTTTCTTTCCAATTTATTTAATAGTAAATTATCCAATTGTATTTTTATACCCTACACCGAGCGTATGTTCACTTTGTCTCTCTGTTTGTAACACATCGAAGGGGGCGTGGCAGGTATGGAAAAGTATATATATTCTTGATCAGCGTCACCACCTGAGTCGATTTAGCGATGTCCATCTGTCTGTCTGTCTGTCCGTTGAAATCATATTTACGGGAAAACCAAGAAAGCTTATTGAATAAAACTTTCACACACAGGTCACATCTTCTTGCAGGCATCTTGCTATTGAAAATGGGACAAATAGGTTGATGGACACGCCTACCGCCCATACTCTATGTAAATTTACCCATGCCAATTTTGAAAAAAGTTGCAGCGATTTTGATGGAACTTGGTGATTTGGTGCACATGTGAACCAAATTAGGATTAGGCTGGGTTTCAAGTTTCCAAATAATCGTACAGGGGCGTGGCACAGCCCTACATTTTATCATTTAAACCACCATGTCTTGTAAGCCGTTCAAGATATTGCGATGAAATTTGGTAAACGGATACATATCAAATATATCTTGAATTGAGATAAAAGTGGGCGGAATCGAGAAAATGGGCGCGGCACTTTTCAACTAATAAAAATTTTGATTCCGTATACCTCAGAATTGGCACAAACGATTTCCATAAAAATTTTGGGGATGATGCCGTTGAAAGCAGTCATCAATACAATCTCAGCTACTTTACTGAAAAAACTCGCTCGTTATATAAAGAGAACTAACAACGTAATCGTTATGAAATTTAATGAGGTAGATATACTTCTTATAAGGTTTCTTATAACAAAAAATTGGTTCAATAGTACCTGTGGGCGTGGCACCTCCTATATAAGCAAAAAAAGTTTATTGTTATAGATAGTGTGCTATGAGAGCAGTGTTACCACCGTGACATAATTGATGTCACTTGTGACATAAATTTTTTGGTGGTGACATAGTTTAAAAAAGAATTATGCTGACATAAAAGGTGAAATAATTTAAAATGGCCAATGAATTATGTGACATAATTTTAGTTCAAATAATTGGGTTTCGCAAAAGAGCTCTTATCTTATTATTCTAAGACAAAAAAAAGTATTTTAAAATGTTCGGTATAGTTCCGATTTCGTAAAGCTATAAAACCAAGGCAAATTGTGTCACAAATTGCAACCTCAATGGGATCCGTTTTTGTTTGATATTTTGCTCGACTGAAACGTCAAAATCAAAATAGCAAAAATCATTTAAACTGTTGCAAACTCGCGACCCTTGCAAAATTGATTTCGATACGTAAGACCGAAAGTTATCTATGAAAAACTTATATATGTATATTGTTGTTATAGCGTACATCGGAAGTCATTCCTGATATCTTCCAAAATATTTTAAATTTTATTTCGTATAGAATTTATTTTTCATTCAAATTTTCAATTGGAGAAATATTCGATTTTTTACTTCCACCCGCGCCTCCACCTCCAAACACTTATAGCATTGTCCAAAATCATCAACACTCCCTCCTCTCTCCGGCCGACGGTCCCCTCTTCTAGCCATTTACCTTCTATTTACATATGTTTCTGTTATGTTTAAAATAAATAAATTTTATTATGTTATGACCAGAGATGTTATAAATCCATATTTGCATATTACATATGCATTTTGCATATTTGATACTATTTTGGGTTAATTTGCATATTTTGCATATTTGCATTTTCATTAGAAACTCATATAAAAATTAAGTTTTTGGGGTTCTCGATGGCAGCCTTTTAGCTAACATTTCCAAACACACCTCTGCCACCATCTCCAATTATTACTCGATGGGGCATTTGGCTTGAAGCAGCAGTTTATTAAAGCGGCAATTTTAAAGACGTATAGGCAGCTGTTAAAGATCTCAGTGAAAATGATGCTGAAGCCATACGAATAACAAAAGGACTGCCGCGATCTACAAGCTTAAAAGCTGAGATAAACTACATTAAATGTAATTTTTTAATACTAATAGTTATTCGATTTTAAACTTAGAAACTTCTGGCTTAGGGCTCAAAGAAAGCGTAAGAGTTTTTGAAAATGTACGCAAAAAGTTGGCTACTATAAATCGTGCGGATATCAGTAACATTTTTGAAAGCGTGATTATCTGTAATCTTTGATATCCATCAAATTCTTTACGAAGATACTACTTCAAAAAGCCCGTTTTGTGAACAGTATTCTCCTAGTTCGTTTTTTAAACGCACTACTGATTGAAAAGCGATACAATTTTTTATTCCAGAATTTGAAGCAGCATTTATAGTTTATGCAAATTTGAGTCTTGTGGGAATGTAATATAATAAGTTTTTGTATGTTGAAATATAAAAACCAACTGATAACACAGTTTTTGATTTTTTTCATATATTTTTTCGTGCAGGAACTAGTCCTCATGAAATTTTCAAGCTGTTTCGTGTTTTTTGAAGCATATTCTATGCGCTTAAAATGACTTACAAGGATTCAGTATATTTTTTTATTACTTAAATTATTGGACAGAGCAAAATTAGTGTGTATAAAGGAGTTTTAGTTTACTTTTTTTATTTTTTAATTCTCGCTAGAGAATTATGTCACAGACATAATTTTGAAGTAGTCGTGACATAATATTTTTTGGGTTAATGGCAACGCTGTATGAGAGTATTCTTCATAAAATTTGGTCTATAGATGTCAGTTACTATAAGCTTTATAAATAAATGAATTTTGACAGGATTGCATCAGTGGGCGTGGCACCTCCCATATAAATATAAATTTGTAAGCGCTATTATTGCAGCAATTGCTATATTGCAATTGCGGCACACATCGCAAACTATACAAGTTATTGTGCTGAAATTTAATATGAGGATGTCGATCACGAATATAGTTTATTGAACCAAAAGTGGGCAGAATTGGGCAAGTGGGCATGGCATATTTCTAATTTTTCATTTCTATTCGATTTTTTTCAACATTTTCCTTATTCTTTCGACTTTTTCAACCCTGTAACTTTTTCCAATATATCCTATATGTATTTGTTCGACTTTTTCAACTTTCTTCATAAGTTTCGTTATTTTTTCGACTTCTTCATCACTTGTCGTTTATATTATAGCCCTATTACCGATGGCGATTCGCCTTCCGTGGCGAATCGCGTATGACTTTGTATTATGGTTGGCAAATGTACACGTCGCCTACAAAATAATGCTGCCAAGTTACAAAACAGAAATTGACGTCTAAGAAACTTCAAATCTGAAGTTTTGCTGCCGAATTAAAACATAAATTTACAGCTGAAAAACTTCAAATTCGAAATCGTGAAAGTTTTGAACATCTACAAGAGAAAAAAAAATTAAATTAAAATGATAAGCAATGTGGACTTATTTTTTGAAGATAACAATGAGGTTGTGTGGATAGCAATATTCAAAGAATGCGGCATAACATTAGGGACAGCTCGAACCCACTCGAGCTGCCAAGTCGGCTGTAAGCAAGTTCATTTCTTATAGCCCTATTACCGATGGCGAATCGCCTATGGCTCGGTATTATGGTTGGCGAATGTACACGTTCGCCTACAAAACAATGCTGCCAAGTTACAAAACAGAAACTGACGTCTAAGAAACTTCAAATCTGAAGTTTTTCTGCCAAATTAAAAACATAAATTGACAGCTGAAAAATTTTTAATTTGAAATCGTGAGAATTTTCAACATCTAATTTTTACAAGTGAAAAAAATAAAATTAAAATGATAAGCACATTCGAAGCTTGGCAGTTCAACTGTGCGGACGTGTTCTTTTGGCGATAAATGCGATATAAATCTAAAAACAACAAAAAAAATAATAAAATGGCTGCCGTTGGCGTCACCACCAAAAAATAGAAAAACTTAAAAAAACAAAATACCTATACCTCACGAATAAGTTATTGAACAGCAAAATAACTTCAACAGCAACTTTTTAATAGTGCTAGTGATATTAAAACACAATCCTAACCGTGTAGTGCGTAAACACAAACCAGGTAAATTTTACATTTACTTCTACTACCATAAAATATAATCCCAAGTGATAGAAACAAACCAAAGCGACACCAATAGTGTCTTTAAATAATAACAAAATGGCGAACCTGGCACGGACTGGGTTCCCCTCAGGCACGCCAAAAACTGGTAATAGAAGAAGCCCCAGTAAAAGCAATAACAGCAATGGAGAACACATAAAACCAAAAATCCTTCGCACTGATACAAACTACTCGAACAAGAATGTAAAACTATTCTACGACAATCTTCACCGTGGTCCATATATAATATACGTGGACACAAACAAAACACCAGCCGAGGCAAGAAAAGCAATCAGCCCTATCTCATTATCAAAAATCTTACTCAAGGAAAAAATTCCTAACATTCTGGAAGTAGCCAAAATAGGTTTCGGACGTTGTAAAATAACTTTCAAAACTGCTGAAGCAGCCAACAGCCTAATCCTTGACGGTAAACTGGAAGAACATGGTTTATACCCAAAAATTTTTCCCCACTTTATTGGGAAAATGGGTCTTATCCTAAATATTCCAACAGATATTGAAATACCCGAATTACAGGAAGGAATCTCATCTTCTATTCCTATCAAAAAGTTGATAAGAATTGAAAGAAAAGATCCAGAAAATAACGATTTAAAAATACCAACCAGACGTGTCAAAATTCTTTTCCAAGGACTTGAAATCCCTACAGAAATTACATTCGGCTACACAAAAATACCTGTGCTACATTTCATAAATTTTTCCCAATGCTACAGATGCTACAAATTTGGTAATTTTTCCCAACACTGTAAAGGAGAACCCACTTGCTATAAATGTGCTGATAAACATGATACCAACACCCAATGCACTGAAATAAAATGCACAAACTGCAAAGATAACCACCTCTCAACGAATAAAGAATGCCAGCTCGTACTAAGGCTTACTCCATCCAAAGAGTAATGGCTATAGAAAATTTGGCAAGATCCGAGGTCAAAAATAGATACCCACAGTTATTTAACAAATTTGCAGTACTAGATCCTGACAACACCAATTTTAACTTCCCAGCCTTACCACAAAGGCATAAACCTAGCCTGTTTAACAACACTAATGAATCTGCTAAATATCTCCATAATAAAACGTCATTTGCAAAAATTGCAAAATTTTTCACAAAAAAAAAGGACGAACCTACTAAATCTCAACACAATATGGCATTAGCTAAAGATATCACAAGTGAAACGAGCTCCGACTTTAAACCAGATACACTTAACAAACATAGAGTCACAGATTATGAAAAGATCTTAAAGGAATTTAATATAAAAATTATCTCAATCCTATCGTCAGACAACACACTGCCACAAAACGTCATAAATTTACTAAACTCCTTTACAAACAAAATAAAATCCTTCAACATTGAAGACGATTTAAAATCAATTTCACAGGAAAAAAATACAAATGAACAAAACTAAAATACTACAATATAACATACAAATCCTCAAAAAAAGCGGTAACAAAGATCTACTTGATATTTTCCTCGATAATAACCAAATTGATTTCGCCATAATCTACGAAACATGGATAAGTAATAACGATAGCTCTAGCCTTGCAAAATACAATTTCAAGTCGTGCAGACGGTTTTGGTGGCGTGGGTATATACAGCTGTGTGCGAAAAAATAGCAGTACCCTATTGAAAACCAAACAAATCCTTTTTTAATCGCAGCAACATTTGAAAATTGAACGTTTGAATATTCAAATGTTTGTTCGTACTGTACTTGTTTCACAGTATGTTCGATTCTGATCTAGTCATCATATTTCAAAAGTTGCGAGCATTCCTATACAAAGCGTTAAGTATTTAGTGTGCAAAAAAATAGCAGTGCTGCGAAGATTTTGTAATTTTTGAATAAAATAAAAAGATACCTCTAAAATTCAACTATCATTATGTAAGCAAACGTTTTACTTGAATAAATACATTAAGTTTAAAAAAAAAAAATTTATGCTTTTCAAGGAATGGGACGTAGTAAACATTGCTACAGTGAAAAGCGAAAATTAATAAAAAAATGCTTGCCAAGGGAAAAACATACAAGTTTATTCAAGATATGTTGAGCTGCTCTGCTAAAATGATTGCAAACGCAAAGAAATGGGCGCCTAGAGCTGAAAAAAGAGGTCGCAAACAAGCCCTTAACAGGTGCGAACTGAGAAAACTGGCTGCATTAGCACGAGAAATGCCCTTCTATTCATCCAAGAAGATTAAGGATGAGCTGAATCTTAATGTAGACAGTTCTACTGTCAGGAGAAAGCTTATTGCGTCTAAGTTATTCGGTAGAAGCCCCAGAAAAGTGCCCCTTCTTATGCCAAGACATATTCATGCTAGAATAAAATTTGCTAAAAACCACATAAATTGGCCATCTTCGAAGTGGCGCAACATTTTATGGTCTGACGAATCCAAAATGGTTTTTTTTGGCTCTAGAGGATGCAGGCATTATGTAAGAAGACCAGTTGGAGTTCCGTTCCATCCCAAATACGTGTCAAGGACCGTAAAGCATGGTGGTGCAAAAATTAATGTCTGCTTTTCATACTCTGGCACAGGTCCAATTTATTGGATAAAAGGAAATATGGATGCAAAATTATACGTAGAGATAATGAGCTCAACCATGCTACCTTACGCTGAATGGAAGATGCCGTTAAAATGGGTTTACCAGCAAGATAACGACCCAAAGCACACAAGCAAATTGGCGAAAAATTGGTTTAGCTCAAATAGGATTGAGGTAATGGAGTGGCCAGCCCAGTCCCCCGACCTCAATCCCATCAACCCAGGAATGTCCTAAAACCGTCAATGATTTGTGGCATACAGTAAGGGCAGCATGGAAGGCCATTCCTATAGAGAATAAAGGTCATTCCACTAAATATTAATTGATTTAATGTTAATAAAGTTCAAATACTGAATTATACTTCTTTAAGTTTTGTTTTTGTTAAATATTGTTAAGCACTGCTATTATTTTTCACAGCTGAATTTTGTAATGTTCCCTAATTTGTCCCTAATTGAAGAGCAAATAAATCCAAATGTTCAAAAAAATGCTTGTTTAATATTGGTGAAACATAAATGAATCAAATAAATTTGGAATTTCTTTTTTTCTTTGAATAATTTTTATTTTTCATAAAGGCAAAGATTATTTCATATGACACTGCTATTTTTTCGCACACAGCTGTATATCAAAAAACACATCAAATTTAATATTTTAGTGGTACCGACCGAGGCAGAATGCATAGGCATTTCAACTTTAAACCTCCAAAACAACTTTAACATATTCAGCATATACGCGGCACCAAACACAACTACTCTTTTTTTTAAAAAATGAATTAAACAAAATTTTTAACTTTGCAGACACACTGCCCAGCAACTCGTTTATATGCGGCGACTTTAACGCCAAATCAGCGGTATGGGGTTGCAGAGCAAGCGACGCTAAAGGACGCGCTCTTGAAAACATTATCATTAATAACAACTTTACCTGCTTAAATGATGGCTCTCCAACTTTCAACATTGGTCAACCAAACCAATCCATTCTAGACTTGACTTTTGCTAATAACAACTGCAACCTCAATATGATTTCTTGGTCCACCAGAAACACCAAAATAACCAACAGCAACCATGCTCCAATAATAATTAATCTCTCGGGTCACCCAAACACTTCAGCAAGACAATGCAAAGTTTTACATTCAAAAATACTAAAAGATTTCTCAAAACTTTCATTAGTCGGAGACATCAAGGACATAACGTCCTCCTTCCAAGAGATAATAAAAAATGACACCATTCATATTGATGGGAAAAATAAGTTTATCCCCAAAAACTGGTGGACGAAGGAAATCGAAAAACTGGTCAGATTACGCAACGCAGCCAGACAGAAATATTTTAAACATAAAACAATGGAAAACTGCAATCTTTTTGCAGAATCACAAAAAGTGTTAGAAAACGAAATAAAAAAGAGATAAATTCAAAGAATTAACTAACACTATATCTAAACCGATATCAATTAAAGATATGTGGAAAAAAATCAACAACTTAAAAAAATACAAATGTGAAAAAAATCTAAAAAACTCGTGGAATGAATCCCAAAAACTTGATTTTTTAAGAATGATTGGAGAAAATAATAATATTACGTTAAAAAACCAGCCCAACCAAGAAAATATCCCAGACACTCTGAAATTCACCTATGAAGAATTCACCGCCTTCTTATACACCCGCAATCCAAATTCCGCTAAAGGCTATGACGACATATCTTATCGCATGATCCTAAACCTACATGAACATAATAAAAAAACCCTATACCTCGCATTACTTAAAATTTGGAAAGAAGGAAACATACCAGACGCTTGGAGATATATAAAAGTGCTTCCTATTTCAGAAAAAAATAGGTAATGCAGCTGAAATAACTAACTATCGACCAATATGTCTCCTACCAGTGTTCTTAAAAATAATTGAAGGTTTTATCAAAGGTCAAATAGATTCTCACATCAATGATAAAAACATTCTGCCAGCCAGATCTTACGCCTTTCGAAAACACCACTCAACAGCAATGTGCATTAATGACTTAATAAACAACATATGTGCACTACGTAAAAACAAAATGCAAGTGGTAGCAGCCTGCCTAGACATAAGTAAAGCATTCGATTCTACCAAAACTAATTTATTGGAAAAAATTCTGTTAAACTTTAACCTCAACAAAAAAATCATTAATTGGATTATAAGCTTTCTGCAAAAGCGTATTTTATGCCTAGATAAACAAAAATGCACAACAACCAAAGGTTTATGCCAAGGAAGTGGTCTAAGCCCAATATTATTCAATCTCTACACAGCATCACTACATCAAATAAATGATGAGTCATGCTTACTCTACGTTGCAGACGACTTTTTTATTGTCCGCCACGACCAAGACTGGCTATACGCAAATAACACACTAAAAATAAAAATCAACGAATTCTCAAACAAATGTAAAGACCTTGGCCTAAAGTTGAATCCAAACAAATCAAACGTGATTCATTTCAACAGGAAAAAACTAAATCTAAACATCGCCCTTAATGGCTCCACAATCAAACAAGTCGACACAATTAAATACCTAGGACGCATAATAGCAGCCAATAACTCCACCACATATCACGTCAACCACATTATTACCAAAATCAACCGAACTTGTAACTTTTTACAAATACTTAGTGGCTGTAAATTTGGAGTCCACCCAAGTAAAGCCATCCAATTTTTCAAAGCTTTCACAAGATCAAAAGTTGAATATGCAGCCTCATCTTTTGCTAATAAGACAAAAACAGCTAAAACAAAACTTCAAGCAGTCCTCAACGCTAACTTGAGAAAAAGCCTAGGTCTAATCAGATCTACTCCGATTCATGTAATTTATCACATGGCAGCGGAAATGCCTCCAGATTATCGTTTCACTCTTTATACCGCAAAAGAAATTGCAAAATGTTTCGCTTATCAATTACCTATGGCAGATTTCCTAACTAAACACCCAGATTTGAAAACGAGCTATTGCGAAGTATTTCGTAAATTTAGAGACATATGGCATAACATCGAACATATTAAAAATTCTATTTTAGACACAAACAAAATCTCGCTGGATTTAGACTTTTTTAAAAAAGCCTTCAACAAAAAAAGCGAAGCAAATGACATAATCACTAAGCAACTGATACAACAAAGACTTATCCAAGAAAAACTTCGAAATCATGTTCACAGACGGCTCAGTCAAAGACGGTAAAGTGGGAATTGCTTTTCTTCACGAAGCAACAAGCACTACAAAAAATTTTATAATCGAATCAAATATGTCATCTACCTCAACTGAACTACATGCTATGGAAACTGCATTAGACTTTGCTTTAAAAAAAAATTTTCAAAAATTAGCTATCCTTACTGATAGTAAAGGTGGCGCACAATGTTTAAAAAAAATAACAGCAAACAACTACATAGCAAATAACATAATAAAAAAATTAAACAACAGCCAAATCCAATCACTTGAAATACACCATATTCCAGGACATAAAAACATCAAACAAAACGAAGAAGTAGACAGAGCAGCAAAAGCAGCATTACTAAACGGCGTGGCTGGGCAAAACGTACCGCGCGCGGTACTGCGGCAGAATGAGAATAACTTTTCATATACGTATATAAAGCAGAGAGCGTAAAACTTAATTCAGTTTGCTTTGAAAAGCGAACAAAGCACAAATACACATGCATTGAAGAACATTTAAGAAAAACACACGTGTAGTGGTGCCCAGCTCTGCTAAACGGTGAAAAAATAACCTGTAAATTGACACTAAAAGACGCCATTAATAATATAAAAACACAGCTATGGTCAGAATGGCAAGTAGGGTTGCCAACACGGACTGATGTCTGACCCGGAGATTCAATAAGTGGACTTTTATTTAAGTTTTTATTTGAATTTTCTTAAAAACATAAGTAAAATTATTTAATACTAGCTGTCCCGGCAGACGTTGTTCTGCCCTTTTCGATGTGTGGGGCGATGTTGTATGAACACATGCGATGGAATGTAAAAGCGAAACCACCCATTTTCCCAGTGAAACTAACTTTTGTCCCTATTCTTTTACAAATATATAGCAGGCCTGGCAGACGTTGTTATGTGGGGCGATAATTTTTTCCTTTGAAGCTTACTTTTGCCCGTACCTTTTATATACATGTTTATGTACTAAGCCCCATTCATCTGCTTCCAGTAGTTGGTGATATATGTTGAATTTGATTTTGAAGGGCGTGTCATCGCCCATTTTTGAAACCAAACATTGTAGAAACCTTTTATAGGCCACAATTATGAAATCTTCATGTAAATTCTATTTAAAAAGTTATTTTTTGTAAGGGCCACCCAAAGTATGCACCCTAAATAAAATGTGTACGGTCTAAGTTGTGCCACTCAATATAAATGCCATGTGGTGTAAGTTCCATGAGAATCGAATAAGCGGTCTTCGAGAAAATAATATTTTAAAAATGTTTTTGTATTACGGCAAACCTAAATATGCATTTATGCCTCTTATTATAAAAGACACGTGCTGTAAATTCCATGTGGTGTAAATTCGGTGTGAGTTGATTTACCGGACTTAGTGAAAATTCTTTTTTAAAAATATTTTTGTTTGTGGGCCAACCTAAATATTCTCCCTTAATAAAAGTCTTGTCTTAAAATACTGTAAAATTTTCATCAAAATCTGCCGGATAGTTTCCGCGTCCATAAAAAACAAACAGATAGACGGACAGGCAAAAACTAAATTTTATAAAAACAACAAATTGCAGTTTAACTGTAAAAAGCAATGTACACTTTTTAAAAAATTTGGAGTCGAGTTGATGCCTAGGTGACTAAACGAGGCGCTTAAAGCCAAAGGGAAACAAACCAATTATTAAAATATTTGAAAAGTTTACTTTTTATAGTAAAGTTCTGTTCTCCAAATCTGGCAAAGTTGCTCAGAATTACCCGCATAACCTTTTCCTGCCATACCCTTTTTGAAAAAAAAAAAAATCAACCCGCCCTTATGTATAGCCATCATAAGTTGCTGATATAGCTTTTGTTAAACTGATTATAAGTTGGGAACCCCTGAATAGATATCAAAAATATGGATGTCATAAGAAATATAATTTAATGGCCTGTAATTTTGACCAATTATTTTTTTTAACAAAACGCTATTTTTTCAAAAAAATGTGTTAAAAATTTATACTTTTTAACATGATAGGTATGCTTGATGATTTTGCTTTAAAATGATGTACAATTTGCATAGATTTTTTTTTAATTTTACCAATTTTTTTAAAAATGTTATTGGTAAAAATTTCAGAAAAATTATCATGTATCCAAAACTATAGGCTAAATTTCAAAACTAGTCTTACCAGTATAGTAGGAAATTCAATTATCTTTCTTATGACATCCATATTTTTAATATCCATTCAGGGGCTCCCAACTTATACCGCTTTTTATAAAAGCTATACTCTTCCTCTTCAAAACACACTTGGAATCATATCGATATATTTTTTTCAAATTTTTCATACAAATTTACACACAAAAGTTTGTATGGAGACCTATATAATAATTTTCAATTTAGGATACTTTGAAAAGCAAAAAAGATATCGATATAATTCCGAGTGAGTTTTCAAGAGGAAGAGTAGTTCTTTCGAAACTCATTAATGGATTCATAAAAAAAATATATTTCTATATAAATTTGCCCAAGATATCTAGAAAAATCGTGATTTTCGCACTTTTAGGTTAGAATATCTCGAAAACCGGAGCTATTTGAGAAATTCTAAGCTTGGATTCGAGTTCAGCGCGTCAAAACCTTCGGTTAAGTAAGGCAACAAAATCATTGTTGCCCTGTGTTATTTTATAGTTTGTGTTTTTTTCGTTTTTTTTTCTTTGAATTTATCAGAATTTGAAATTCGGGAAAACTGCTGACTTAGATTCGATTTTTTTTTGTTGCTGTCGACAAAAATGATATTCAACCCGGAGGGATTGACTTTGAACCCGGAGACCCGGAAATCATACTCAAAACCCTGAGTCTCCGGGCGAAACCCTGAGTGTTGGCATTCCATAATGAATACGTCAGCAAAACACTTAACAAAGGAAAAGAATATGGACAATTATTTCCATCCTTAAACACAATCCCCTGGTTCAAAAGCAAGAACGTGAATCTCAGTCCTGTCGAAATCAAACAACTCAACAGACTACTCACAGGTCATTCTATGTGCAAGCAATCGCTTGCAAAAATGAAAGTTTACCCAGATGAAAACTGCGACAGCTGTCAAGTGCCAACCACATCTTATTTAACTGTCAAAAATTCAACAACACTAGAAACACTTACATCAAGCTGCAACAATACAATAATTTTAATGACTTTTACAAAAACGAAAACACGCAGAACTACAAAATAATAAGTGAATTTCTCAAAAAAATATCAATATTTTTATAATACTTCTTAAAATAGGCTCTCAATAGAAAACAAATACAAACATTAATTGGTGGTGGCGTTATAACTCCATGAGTGTGGCCAAATAAATCTCTAATCCTATACACCGTAGTGTGTAGCAGACATAGTAACTTTAAAAAAAAAAAAAAAAAAAATAAGCAATGTGGACTTATATTTTGAAGATAGCTATGAGGTTGTGGATAGTAATATTCAAAGAATGCGGCGGAACATTAGGGACAGCTCGAACCTACTCCAACTGCCTAGCCGGCTGTAAGCAAATACATTTCTTAAATACTGACAAGAAATATATGAAGAAATTGTTTTTCCAGATTTGTGTCTTACTTCAGGATTAATAAAGAAGCTTTTGTGTATTTATAGGAAACAATGGAAAGCCTATTCGGATTATATGTTCAAAGTATGTACCGTAATTCCAACCTTTTCCATCATGCGTGCGTGGTCATAGCGAATTTATCTCAATTGCGAATTGATCCCACATATCCTTGTTGGACTTTTTATTCGACCCAAAAACTAACAAGTCCCTTTCAGGATTTTCCTCCATAAGCTTTACTGGTTTATAAAACTGCTGAATATTGGTTTTTTAAGCTAATAAGTAATTAAAAAGTATTTTACATGCATGAATAAAATTGATATATTCAGGCATGTTCTGCAAATCGTTTTCGATCGAAATCGACTTTGGTTGTTCCACATTTCGATCGGTTGATTTTAAATCGATTCAATTCCGATTGTATGTTCGAATCGAAATGGACTTGTTCTGTAAATCAATATTATCGATTTGCTATCTGCTTAAATTCGATCAGCTTTCTTTAAGTGAAATCACTCAAATTTGAAATTTAAATAAAAATGTATGTATAAAGTTCGTGCAATTTTTGTATTTAATATTAATTTAGTTAATTGTCAAATTTAGGGGAAAACATAAGAATGCGAGACAGTCATGGCTGGAGCCAGGGCGACAAGCATCGACAGCTATGACATTCATTTTGTAGTCACGTATCTGCAATATATAAAATATTAAAATTGGGTAAGCTCTAAGTTAACAATCAACTTACAACCATAGCATTTAGGCGTCCATCGTCAGACATATTCAACTTTATCAACTTCGGACAAAGTTTCATTTCCATCACTTTTATCATTTTAGTCAATACTTTCGAAACTGTGCTTCTTCCTAAAGCTATATCAGCATGCTTCCCAACTGCTCTTTGATATCCGCCTTCCGCCAAGTACCTAAGTGCTGCGCTTAATTGAAGCATTAAAGGAATTGAAAATTGTTGAACAAAAGATCTGATTTCCTCCAATATCACTTTGAAAGCATCTTTATTTAGCCGATAATACGCTGAGGGTATTCCTCTAAACGCGAAAACTCGAAAAGCGCGAAAACTCGAAAGTTTTCGAGCTTGCTTTCGGGAACACCCCTATCATTACAAACTCGTAAATGATTGAGCAATGGCAATTTGACAGTTTGATCAGTGTTACCGCTGCCATGAAAAAAAATGTATCACACCAAAACGAAAAAATATGTAGAATTAAGTTAATAAATAACAAAACACAAATAGGTAAACAAACAAAGTTTCTGAGAATTGCGCTTTTCATATATTTAAATATCATTCTGTTAAGTTTATGTGCAAATTTCTAAAGAAACTTCAAACTGGCAGCAAATTATTTCGACAAACGGCAACACTGATTCATTTTCCAACTTTTCGAGGCCACTTGCTCAACTAATTAGCCTCGAAAGTTGCGCAAACATTTCTGGCGAACGAAAGTTAGGCGACTCGCTATAAGTAATATGAACATTTTTGACATTCGTGCAATTGTGACGTTTGAGGCGAAACAACAGGGCAACTCGCAAACCGTAATACTAATTTAGGCGAGTCGCCTAATTTTTCAGGCGATTCGCCATCGGTAATAGAGCTAGTAAACGTAAAGCTTTATTAAAATTTTTGTGCAAAAAAGACTGAAAAAAGCGAAAACTTGTTGCATGCACCACCCATAAAAATTAAGCGTATATTAGATTATAAGATTCGTATGGCACATCTGTAAATAGTGTTTCCATTTTTAAAATTTTTAATATATCTTCAATTTTCAAAAAAATAGAAAACTTATAAAATTTAAGAACTTTTAAAAATTCAAAAAAGCTGTAGATTTTGAAAGTTTGATAATGTTATAAAAATTGCAAAAAACGTCGAAAAACTAACAAAAGTATCAATGGAATATCCAAATTTTATTTTTAAGTTTCATAAATCCTTACTAAAATGCTTGTCAAATAGGGTGCAGAAACATGAATGAAAGTTTAAAGGATGGTACTCCTATATGTTCTGAGCATTTTGAGCATAAAAAAGCTGAAATCGATTTTGGAGTATTTGAGAAATCGATGTTTTCCTGAAACGCAATTTTTTTTTCTTTCAACATATCGCACACATTTCAAGTCAAAATTTTCAAATTTTTATAAAACGCAAAAAACTGTTTTGAGCTTGTGAACTATTTTTATAAATAAAGTGTGAATTATTTAGATGCAGGTACTAATAGGATATGGTTGGAAGCCACGTCGCAATCACAACAGCTTGAACTCTCCGACACTAAAAATATGACACTTTTGCATATTGTAGCCTAATTTCTATTGCAACATGAAGAAAGACATAACTGTTTTTTGACACCAAAGTGCATCAAAAAACGAGCTAATCTCTTTTGTGCTGACAGATATGTGTATGATGAACAGTTTTAACAAGTAAACTCGAAAATGGAAAATTTTGAGTTGTGCCTCTTTAGCTAAATGTGTGCGATATATATGTGGAGTCCGTAAATAATACACTTAAGTAATTTAAATTTAAGTATTTATTTTTGTTTAAAGAAAGTTGTTTATTCTTTGAATTTTGAAAACTTAATTAAAATTTATTTTTGAAACATAAATAAAATTTTTATGAAATGAATACAAAATTTTTGTTTAAAGAATAAAGTGTATTTTTGTCAAGTGTAAGTGTTTGATGTGCTATGTCTGGATCCCTACATATGTATATAACGCTTAGGCGTTAATTTTTCCAGACTTGCAGTTTTTTTGTCATCTACTAGCACACAGCTGTCTAAAAATAATATGAAAGCGAATTTGAATTGTGTTTGTTTGTTTATATTCATCAATGAATTTTTTGTGTTATTTACGAGCGGCTCTGAACAGAGTTAAAAATTACTTTTTTATCAAAACTATTGGTCGAAAAAATTTGATATAATTTTTTTCTATCTATTAGATAATGGTTTAATCACAAAAAATATTTCAGTCAATTTAAAACTCGTCAGGGTAAAAATAGGCAAATTATAGATGGAATGACCGAAATGTAATTTAATACTATGAGCAGTGGCGGTTCAGGATTTTCTTGAGGGGGGGGCTAACATTTTTTTTAAATGAAAACACACGTTGATTAAATTTTTCAACGAGCAATATTTATATTTTTTGACATAATACAACAATCTAATCAGTAGTCCAGTCAAGGCTTTCAAGACGGCGAGGTTTCTTCTGGCCAATTAATTCAACAATTTCAGCTGAGCTGATATAGATTTCTTTATGAATATTTTCCAGAGCCAATCCATTCAAGCAGTCTTCTGTCATTATAAACCTTAAATACAATACAATTTCAATCATTTTAAGTTAAAATTTTTAACATAGAAAAACTTTGTTCTGCTGGAACTGTGGCAAATACTTGCAGTAGAATTGTGATGCATTGGAAGAACGATTCCATTTTTTTTTTTGGTTTTGATAACACCTTTTATAAAAAAAACACAGATCTAATTTCTCATATACTTTTTTCTATGTATTTTAGGGCGTAGATTCCAAAAATGAGAACCATTTTTTTTTTTCTTAAGAATCTTTTTCGAGATATCCAAAAAAAAAATTTCTTTTTCTGCACTTTTTGCATTTGGATAATTTTTTTTTTCTTAAGAATCCTTTTCGAGATATCCCCAAAAAACCCTATTTTCTACACTTTTTTCATATATTTGGTCAGATTTCTATGAATTTTTTTTTTCGACCAAAATCAGTTGCACACTATTCAAAAATTAATTTTATCAAATACCTATATACTTAAAATATTTGTTGAAAATAGATTTTCATCCTGAATATTAAAAATATGAGAAACAAAGGTATTGACTTTTTTGAAAAAACCAAAAAAAGTCACTCTTTTTGGAATATGACCGCTTGTAACTCCATCAAATCCTATCCCATTTTCTTGAACAGCAAACCGTTAGACAGAAGATAAAATTAATTTTTGAATAGTGTGCAACCGATTTAGGTCGAAATAAAATTTGATAGAAATATGACAAAATAAATGAAAAAAGTGCAGAAAAAAGGGTTTTTTTTAACGATTCTTAAGAAAAAAAAAATTATTGTCTTTATTGGAATCGACGCCATAAAATACATAGGAAATCTTCTAAGAGAAATTAGATCTCGAGATGAGGCCCAACAACAATGCTGATGACACAATTTAATTTCGGATTAGCGCTCAACCTTACTGCAATTTAAATCACTTTCGTAAGTGAGAGCAGCCCCTATGATTTTGTCAACATGCCTCATCGAGTGATTACCAGCAAAAAGTATAAAATATGTAAAGAGATGTCATCGCGCTCTTCCGAGCTTTGCTTTGCAGAATAGTGGGTTGCTTTTTTCCGATGGTCTAAAATTTGCAGTGAAACTGAAAATAAGTCGAAATACGAGCGAAACTCAAATAGGAGAAATGACAACTCGCTTGTTCGCCTTTATTTTTGTTCGTATTGTGATTTCTATTACATTTCGCCAGACTTGGGAGTAATCAATTACATTTGGTAATTAATTACATATACAATTACTTGTAATTGAAATTTTTTAATTACAATTACGTGTTAATGTAATTGAAAGTTACGCATTTACAATTACTTCTAATTGGAATTGAAGTATTTTCGTCGGAAATTATTGTAAAATCCAAAATATGTAATTCAAAAACAAAGTAATTGAACGTAATTTGTAATGGATTACTTTTACTTGTTATTTTCAACTGTTTAAGTAATCAATTACAAGATATAACTAATTAATACCAAACACATATACGTATCCATACATCTACTATTATTAAACGAGCTTAAATTGTATGTTTATAAATATATGTATATTAGGGTGATTCAAATATTTTTTTTGCTTTTTTTTAAGGTGCTGTTACTTAAAAAGTAAGTTTATGATATGAAGAAAAAGTTCACGAAATTTCAGCTCTGTAACTCAATTTTATAAGGTGGCGCCGGAGCCTGTTATTTTTACATGTAAATTGTATGGAAAAATTATTTTTTACAAAAAAGGTATCTAAATGAATAGGTGATTAGTGTTGTTGAGCTGAAAAGGATCGTTTTTCGACGTAACTTTTTACGCTGAATCCGAATCTGGCCTCAGAATTGACCCATCATGTCGGAATCCTGAAATGATCTTTTTTGTCTACTTTCGAGGTCATGTATAGGATTCAAAGAAAGTTGATCAGCTTATTTTTAACAAAAGCATCATTTGGTGCCATCCTTGCCCTTTAAAATGAGCTTTCAAGTGGTGATCTGTGATGTTTCCTTGCAAAGTTATAGCCGGTATATCAACAATTGTTTTGAATAATTTTGTGTACTATTTTTGGCATACTGGAAATAAGCTTACGGCAAGTCTCTACTGGTTTTTCATACCAAGTTTTTTGGACAAAACTCCATAACTGCTTCTTATTTTGGAATACTTCCTTTCCTATTCTCTGCTTCAACTCTCGCCAAAGGTTTTCCAAAGGGTTCAAGTTCAGTCATTGACTTGGCCAGTTAAGCAAGGTCACACTATTGTTTTGACACCAATTCTTCACCAACTTGGAAGTATGCTTAGGATCAATATCCTGCTGAAATTTCCATTTTAGCGGCATACTTTCCTCAGCATAGGGCAACATCGTACTTTCCAAAATGTCTTTATAGTGGAATCTGGTCATGCTATCGGAAATTCTATGTATTGGTCTGGCACCGTACCATGAAAAATGACCCCAGACCATAATGTGGCCACCCCCATGCTTTACAGCCTTTTTTGTGAAGCGTACGTGAAATTCTCTACCATTGGGGACGTCGAAAATTTCGGGCGGAGTCATTTCCAAACATATTTATTTTTGACTTGTCGCTCCACAAAATATTACGCTATCTCTTCTCGCCGTCTGGTCCGGACCAATTTTAATGTTTCTTTGCGAATGATAAACGCATCTTCAAATTTTTTTTTCGAAGCATAGAAACTTTTCTCGCTATCCGTCAAGGTAAAGTGGTTCGTTGTAATCGTCGACGTACCGTTCGGAACGAGATCACATTGCCGATGTCTGCTGAAATGGCTCTTGAAGATGCGAAATGGTTCTTTTTTGCGACAGTGACAATATGATTATCTATCGTTGTTGAAGAATTTTTTGGTCTTCCGCGGGTTTCAAACACTTTTTAGCTTTTAAAGTGTTTTGGACGAAAAAATTGACTGATCCATGGCTTCGGCATTAGTACGAAAACTTTGGCCGTAATTTCTGAGTGTCGAAACCATCTGCCTCTCCTCGGCAGTACAATGTTGATTTCTTCCCATCTATGAATTTTTTTTCTTTTTATTTTGCTATAACTAAATATGAACATAAATAAAATCAACAAACTTGTACGAAAAAACCGATCAGATTGTTGCAAAATTAAAGAAATGATTAATGTACTTATTATTTTGTCCAAGTGAAATAAGCCCTTTAAATGAAAACATACGCGTATAGAAAAATTTTGGGAAATCCCTTCTTCTTTTTCACTTTTAAAGGCATTGCCATATTGAAATTATCAAAATAAAAAAGAATTTCCATATATATTTTCAGTAAAACAAAAAATAATTGAGAACTAATAAGATATCAGGTAGTGTACTTATTATTTTGACCATATGTGTATGTATGTATGTGCATAAATGACTTTCAATAGAAAATTTGTGTTTACTAGTAATAATAATTTTTACAGTTTTCGTTAACTTCTTTTTAGTTGTAAACGCAATGAATCCGCGATAAGTTTGCAAATCTTACTGTTGCGTTTTGTTTTGTAAATAATCTCCGTATTGATGTACCCGCAATTCTTTTGTAAATCTTCTCGGCAATCGTTAAATTTATAATGCCGTTATTCGTTCTTTTGCCTTTCATTCAAACTTACTCGTATTTTCAGTTGAACTTTTAATCAGGACGCGATTCGTTTGTAAAAGTGAAGTAGTGCGAAAATTATTTAATTTTAAAATAAGTGAAGTTAAAAGGTAAATAAAGTTATTAAATTTGTAATGTTGTCGGCAAATACAATTAGAGTTTCAAGCAAAAGAGAAGCCTCGAAAATAATATCAGAGGTTTTTGAAACAAAAAAAAACAAAAATTCAAATTGTGAAAAATTTGTAAGCAACATTGAGCAAACTGCTGAAATTTTTCCACAAAATTGTGCAAAAAGTGTAGAAATTGTCGAAGCTGTACAAATCTCCGAGGTAAACAATACTAAAAATGTGATTGCTTCAGACTTAAACAATATGAAGGAAAAACTGTGTTCTTGGTCAGTAAAACATTTAATTAGCAATGCTGCAGTTAATGAAATGTTGGAAATATTCAGAGAACGCGGTATAAACTTACCAAAAGACGCAAGGACCTTAAAAAGAACACCGAAAGAAGTTATTTCTAGAGCAATGGACTCTGGCGTGTATAATCACTATGGAGTAGAGGATGCGCTTACTGACTTTACGCATAGCAAATTTTAAATTGCAAACCATTGGCCTAGATTTCAATATTGGTGGTTTACCATTGTGTAAAAGTTCCAGCAAGCAAGTCTGGCCAATTTTAGCAAGTGTAATTGACACTTCGGAAGTGTTGTTAATTGGAGTATATGAAGGATACTCAAAACCAAAAAGTGTAAGAAAATTCCTTTCCGAGTTTATATCTGAGTTACATTGCTTGACTAAAGATGGACTCCAGTTTGAAGGGAGATTTTTCACCATAAAAATAAGGTGTTTTATAATGGATACTCCAGATAGATCTTTTGTACTTGGAACAAAATGACATACTGGATATTATTCCTGCACACGATGTACACAAAAAGGTGAATATTTTAGTAACCGTCTTGTTTTTCCCTTTGATCAATACCGAACAGTTAGAACCAATGAGACCTTTAGGAGTCGTGCTCAACCAGATCATCATAATGAAAAAAGTGCTACAGAAGTAGAACGTCTTGGATTGGATATGATAAAGAATTTTGGTCTGGACTATATGCACATTGTATGCCTCGGCGTAACCAAAACTTTATTAGTTGCATGGACAAAAAGAAAACGGACAATTTTCACTGGATTCAATGAAAACAGAATCGCTTTCAAAGAAGTTAATACAACTAAAATGTGTATCTCTCGTGAATTTTGTAGGAAGCCTCGATCACTTAAAGAACTTGATAGGTGGAAGACCACAGAACTGAGGCAGTTTCTACTCTATACAGGACCTTTTGTTTTAAAATCGATTGTATCTCCAGAAAGATTTCATCATTTTTTGGAACTATCACTAGCCATGAGGGTTTTATTAGACGATAGAAATTGTCTGTTAAATAATGCATATGCTCAAAATTTGCTTCATAATTTTGTTAAAAAAACTCCAGAGTTATATAATTTAACTTACTTGACATGCAACTTTCACTATTTGCTTCATATTCATGAGGATGCAAGAAATCATGGATCACTAGAAAATATAAATGCATTTAAGTATTAAGTCAATCAAAAAAAGCAATCATGTAGCATCGCAGCTTTACAACAGACAAGTCGAAAAGAGTTTGGTTCAGGATTCAAACATATCTAAAAGTAGTTCTGATTTTTGCTTCGGAAAATCAATTCTCAAAAACTTTCTAAGTGTTAAATTAAAAAATTTTATTATTTCTGTAAAAAAACTGGACAATTTTTGTTTTGATGGCGACAACATTATAAAAATCTGCAAAATTTTCAAAAAAATAACGTCCCATACTTTGAGGGCAATATTATACAAAATTTTCAATCCTATTTTGAACAGCCTATTTCATCGAAAAAGTTTAAAATTTTCTGGAGCACCGAAATTAAAGAAGGACAAACCACTAATTTCTATTGGCATAGCATCGTTAACAAAATTATAGTTTTGGAAGACACTACTATTGAATCATATTTTTTTATTCCATATATTCATCAAAGCAATTGCAACTAAAAAATTCCAAAATCATGGAAAGTCCAACAATATTTTCCAATACCGGTAAATTTCTTTATAAAACTTATTTAGTTCTGCTCAAAAATAAATTATTTATTTTTTTTACAGAAGAAAATGTACCTGCCTTTTCAAATTCTACCTGTCAAGTCGATGTTCAATATATTGAAATGCGTGGTAATAACTCTGGTAAATTATTTAACAATCCTTTTCAAAAATATTAAAAGCTTGCAATTGAAATTTTATTGTTTCTCTTTCCAGTGCTTAAAACTCATTTTGATCAACCTTCAGCCAGAGCTGAAATACTAACTGAACTCAGATCTCTAAAAGAGGCAATTATGCTGCGTGACGAACATCATATAAAATTAGTAACGAGGCTGACAGAAGAGGTTATAACACTTAGGAAGGAAGTTCGGCAAATACCGAAAACAAATTATTTGTTTGAAGATGACAAAGAACCTCTTCTGCCACTATTACCTTTGGATTCGGTTGAAGAAATTGATAAATTTGATAAAGACTTGCAGCTTAATGGAGAAATGGTTATTGAACTGGTATGTTTATCTATATATTAATACGTGAACATCGAATCTTGTGGTACACTTTTTTAGTATTTACTATGAAGAGAGGGGAATGAAACTTATATCATTGGAAAGGTACTGTTCCATAGATGTGCAGAAAAAAAAAATTAGTTGTATAAGTTGCCGTTAAGGCAAAGTGAACATATTTACATGATTCCCCCATACAAAACGCATTAACCCCTAAACGAAAAAAAAATGATGTCACGGCTGAAATGCCTAACCGATTTTTATGAAATTTGATATGGAGATAGATTGAACCTTGAGTAAAGATATTTGTTCAGAGTGGGCGGTGCCACACCCCTAACAAGAAAAATCGTCTCCACGGCTAAACTAATGGACCGATTGTGATGAAATTTAGTATGGATATAGATTGAAACCCTATGTTCTTTTGTTAAGCTAATGGACCGATTTTTGTGGAATTTGGAACAGAGGTAGATTAAATCTTGAGAAAAGGTATTCGATCTAAAGTGGACGGTGCCACGCCCCCAATAGGAAAATATGTTTTCACAGCGAAACTAATGGACCGATTTTGGTGAAATTCCATATGGAGATAGATTGCACCTTAAGGAAGAGTAAGAGGTAGGGATAAGCAACATGATACAAAAATAGCTCTTTCCAGTTTAGTTTTTCAATACTGAAAAGTATTTTTTGTTACTTTTATGCCCGCATCATTACAAAATATCTTTATAATTAGAGCTAGCTGATCTTCATTAAATGAGTATTATAACTAAATACTTTTGTAAAACGGTGCTGTAAAGGGCCGTCCATTAATTTTGCATACATATTATGTATTTACAACTTTGAAAATTTATAAGGAATAAAATAAAATAGTGATTCCATTATCCGGGATGCGTTCGGTCCCAACCATCACGAATAATCGAAGTTCAACTGATTTATTTTGAGTTACAGTTGCGATTTTACTTATTTTTGTTTAAAAATAAACGAAAAATATAGTTGTGTTGTGCCTTGCATAAGAAAGATATCGGGTCGGACTGAATGGTAAAGGGATAAAGGGACAATTTATGAGTCAAAATTAAATACACCGCGTTATAGAAATTATGTAGCACTAATAGAATGATGTTTTGCGCTCAAATGTAAATTAAATGTAATTTCAAGGTGAGGTGAGGTGAGATGAGATGAGGTGAGGTGAGGTGAGGTGAGGTGAGGTAAGGTAAGGTAAGGTAAGGTGAGATAAGGTGAGGTGTGGTGAGGTGAGGTGATTAGTGAAACTAAATAAGATCATAATCAATGAAAACAAACGTTTTGTTATAAATAGGCCGGCAAAGTTCTTCTAAGATTAAAATTTAGTGCTAATGGTCGAATTTCGACCTCAGGCGATACTAGTACTTATAAAAACGTATTTTAATGCATTAAAAAAATGCATGTATACAAATAAATAGAAACGATGATCACTATTCTTCTATTCTATTTTCATAATTTAATGTATTAGGAATGTTTTAAAAACGCACTTTATAACTAAGACATAAAAAAGCATGAAATTATTAAAAGGTAATTTATTTTGCAGAAACGAGCTTTAATCAGAATTGGTGGAGAAGGGATTCCTCAGTTCGTTAGATCAGTAATAAGGAAAATATTAACGGACAATTTGGCAAAAAATTTTTCATGGAAAGGAACAAAAACCAAACTTTCCATTCAAAAGCACTTTTTCATTAAAATAATAGCAGGTAAAATTTTATTTTACTTGAATCAATCATTTTTCTTATTAAATTTTCTCAACAGATATGTATATGTCATTCAAAATTCAAAAATGCAGAAGATGAAAAAATACACTTTGTTCTTCAGAAACATTTCGTACACGCTAAAGACCGCATTGAAAAACGTTCAAAATGTGCTAAAGAAAAACCTAAAACTTTAATTTTTTGAACTTTACTATAAATAAATACCTGCCATTCTTTATATGTTTTTTGAGGAAAATCTAATTTAATTTAAGGGTATCATTTAATTATTTTTTTTTCCCATAAAAACATATTTGTGTATGTAAATGGCATAAATTTATTATCATTAAAAATTAAATTCATTGTTTTGTTAAAAATTATAATTGTATTAATTTATTCCTAACTTATATAATAAAATTTCTACATAATATAAATCGATTCCACTTTTTTCAGCGAATCGCTTGGAATTCTCCCAAGTGCGTCGCAAACGATTGGTGTAATCGTTTGGAAGTCCCTACAGTAATTGGCTGGCAATTCTCTTTAGCATTTTGCTGGCGACTCTTGCTAGCGTATTACTGGTGGTTCTCCTTAGAATATTACCGGTAACTCCTCTTGGCGTATTGCTGACGACTCTTCCTAACGTATTACTGGTGACTATTCTTAGAATATTACCGGTAACTCTTCTTGGCGTATGACTGGCGACTCTTCTTAGTTTATTGCTAAAGAATCGTTTCAGGGTCTTATTTGCAATTTTCGGATTCGAAAACTCGTTTCACATTTTAGACATCTAAGCGATTTGCTGGTAACTCTTCATAACGAATTGCGTTGTGGCGGACAACTGCTAACGCAATTTCATTGCGCACAAACAGAAAATGAGTTCGCGGGCAATCGATTTTGCTTGATACGGTGATTCGCTAAAGAATCTTCCGTAACCAAAAATGTTTGCTGGGTAAAGAAAGCAAACAAAAATAAATGAACACACATATTGTAGCGAAATTTGGCTTACGCCAGAAAATTCTCGAAATAAAAACCATCAAAAGAAAACTAAACGATACTAGCTACATCACTGGCTGTATAAATACTTTTACACCATCTAGCGGCCAAGTGCAGTTTTTGTCAATAAAAATGAAATTATCGCCGTCGTACAACGCCATCTAGAAGGTATTGAATTATTCGAGAAAGTGATTGTGAATTCTACGCCGATACAGCATTTGGAAGGTACTGGATTATTCGAGAAAGTGGTGACTGTAGTATAAAAGGTTGTCATCTGAGTTGTCGAGACACAGTGAAGCAGGACAGTTGAATTTAAACAGTGAAGCAGAACAGTTGTTTTTAAGCAATAAAGTCAAACAGTTGAGTGATACAGTTGATTTTGAAAGTAAACTGTCTATACAGTGCCAGATTAATATTAGACTATGAATGTTTATGAAATAAACAATTGTAACGTGTAAAAACTATCTGTTTTGATTTAAATAAACCATTTTATAATTAAATAAGTTTGTGTGTTTTTGATTAATACACAATCCAGTGATCGAACTCAGAAAAGTGTAGGAGATCGAAATCATCGTCTAAGAGACAGGAATTTCGTAACAATTGGTGTCAGAAGTGGGATTGTGTAAAAAGAATTAACAATAAAAAAAAAAATGGTCAAGTTTGACGAATTGAAAGTGGATCAACTGAAGAAGGAGTTGCAGCAGCTGAATCTGCAATCATCTGGCGGAAAGGTGGAGTTACAGAAACGCTTACGGCAGGCTCTTGAGGCTCAAGGTGTAAACCTGGAAGAGCATGAATTTTATGTATCAGAATCAGCAGCGAAAGTGGAAGAAGCTTCTGGACCGGCGGCAAGTGGTGAAGTTGTAGATATGTCAAAGTTCGAGAAAATGTTAATGGCGATGACGCAGACAATAAGTCAAAATGCACTACAAATGAATAGCAATATCCAGGCTGTTCGGAAAGAAATTGGCTTAAGTCAGAACGCACTGCAGATCCTGGCGGTTCGGGAAGAAATTGATCAGAGCTTAAGTCAGAACGCGACGCAGATCCACGCAATGAATCAAAATATTGAGGCTGTTCGAACGGAGGTTGCCAAAATAATAAATGGTCTCGATGCAAAAATGACTGAGTTACGAGATGATGTTGAATCATTCAAGGAAAAAGTTCAAAATAATCTTGAAAAAGTTCAAAATAATTTTGAGGACGTTAATAAAAGGATTCAACAGTTGGAAATAAGCGAACCAACCACTCAAGCGATAAGAGAAATCAGCGCAGAGAGGCTTAAGGCACCCTCGTACGATGAAACAACGCCATTTAGTGTTTTCAAGCTCCAGTTCGAAACAACATCTGGTCACAATCGTTGGGATAACGAAAGCGCAGCTGCAGCACTAATTGTGGCATTAAAAGGCGCAGCTGCAGAAGTAATGCAAACGGTTCCAGTGGCAGAGCAGAAAAATTACAAGGCGGTGATGGATGCCTTACAGCAAAAATATGGCAATGAAGCAAATTCACAGATTGGAGTTGAAAAGTCGTATCCAGAAATCTGGTGAGTCCTTGCAGGAGTATGCTGCAGATATTGAGCGATTGGTACACCTTTCCTATCCTGACGAGTTAAGTGTCGTAGCTGAAAAATTCAAAATAGAGGCGTTTATTGACGGCATACGTGACTCAGATACAAAACGCGAGACAATGAGGAACCCGAAGACAACATTTAACGAAACAGTAACGGTGGCCCTCACTCAGGAGACGATAGCGTTGACATGCCGCCCATCTCTAAAAATTTGTCGGATGGAGGTGGAGGCTGAAAAGAAAAATTCATCGTTCGCCAGCAGTAGCTTCAGCGGAAAATGCTACAACTGTGGTAAGCAGGGACACATGGCACGTGACTGCAAATCACATCGTAAACGATCTGCATCACGTTCACCAAGAAGAAGAATTGAAAATAGGGTGGACGATGGCGAAAATGGTAGCGAGCAGCAGTCGTTAAACTAAAGAGAGTCAGAACAGCGGGGCGTGAGCTGACTCTCACAGATGATTGCCCCATAGTCTTAGTTTCGAAGTTTTGCCGAAATTCCAATAGCCTTACCATCGGTGGAAAAATCAACGAAATACCATGTGAGCTTACTTTGGATACAGGCGCATCGCATTCAATTGTGAAGAGAAACTTATTTGATAGACGACGAGTAACGCCATTAAATGGGATTCAATTGAGAACAGCGACAGGAGAAATTGCGCAAATAGTAGGAAAAGTTACAGCGAGTATTCTTATCGGGAACAAAACTGTGGAACATGATTTTATTGTTGCAAACATCACCGATGAGGTTATCATTGCCGTGGACTTTATGATCCGATACGGGCTCACTTTGGATCTTAAGAAAAAAAACGTTAAGGTATGCCAATGTTGCCTTTAGAAATTGGCTGTGGACAAAAATTAACAATTGCAAAAGTACATAAGTGAGCGCTGTCGAATTGAACCCAACACCGAAGAAATTATTTGGGCCACAACAAATGAAGACTGTGGGACAAGCCATCTGTGGGTAGTAGAAGCAGATAAGAAAAATTTAAAGAAAAGCCTGATTATTGAAAAGACCCTAGTAAAGACAAGAACGGACAGAAAAATACCGGTACGAATTTTGAATCCAACAAATAAGCCAGAATAGATGCAAAAAGGTGAACTTATAGCGCAATGTGAGAAAGTTACGGCTGTGATAAATTGTGAAAATGACCAGCAGAACACACAAGGTACAACTTTAATAAAATCGTCGGCCTTGAAAGTATTGACGAAAGAATGGACGAAGGAGTTGTCTGCCCAGAACAAAAATAAAGTAAAAAGGTTTCTGCAAAAGCATTTTCGGATATTTGCGTCCAAAGGAGAAAATAATGGCCGAACATCAGTTGTCAAACATCGCATTGACACAGGTAATTTTCAGCCAATTCGTCAACCTCCAAGGAGGATAGCACTCGCTAAGAGAGAAGAAGTGACGGGCCCTATAGGGGAGATGGCGCGAGAAAATGTCATTGCACCATCAGAAAGCCCATGGAGTTCACCGGTCGTACTTGTCAAGAAAAAGGACGGAAGTATGCAATTTTGTGTGGATTACAGAAAATTGAATGACGTCACCAAAAAAGATAGCTACCCGTTACCCAGAATCTATGATACACTGGATACGTTATCTGGAGCAACATGGTTTTCCACCCTGAACTTACAAAGTGGATATTGGCAGGTGGAAATAGATGAAAAAGACATGGAGAAAACTGCCTTTAGTATTGGGAATGGTCCAGCTACGTTTGAGCGGTTAATGGAACGAGTTCTCAAAGGACTACATTGGAAGACTTGTCTAGTGTATCTCGATGACATAATCATCATGGGAAAAGATTTTGATGACCATTTGAAAAATCTGGAGGAAGTGTTTGGAGGCAGTTGGACTAAAATTAAGTGCGAAAAAGTACTCACTTTTCCAGCGTGAAGTCAAATATCTGGGGCACAAGGTTACGTCAGAAGGAATACACACAGATGAAGATAAAATAAAAGCTGTGAAAAATTGGCCACGACCATCTAATCTTCATGAGTTGCGAAGTTTTCTGGGTCTATGCACTTATTACAGACGCTTTGTTCCTGGTTTCGCAAATGTTGCAGGCAGTCTACATGAGCTGACACAGAAGAATCGGAAATTCGAATGGAGTGGTGCACAGGAAACTGCATTCCAAAAGCTGAAAGAATTACTGTCTACAGCGCCAATACTCGCGTACCCAATACCCGGCAAAGAATTTGTATTGGACACCGATGCGAGTGGCCATGGTATTGGAGGAGTTTTGTCCCAAATCATCAATGGACAAGAAAAAGTCGTCGCATATTTCAGCAAAATTCTGTCGAAACCTGAGAGAAATTATTATTCTCCTGAGGACAGACCATGCGGCATTAAGGTTGCTACTTCAATTCAAGGATCCTGAAGGTCAAATCGCACGGTGGATAGTACGCTTGCAGAGCTATGATTTCACCATAGAACATCGCATGGAAATGCGGATGCACTTTCCCGTCGTCCATGTAAAATTGAATGCGGTCATTGTTCACGAACGGAAAGTAAAGCTGGAACAATTGATGTGCGCCTTTTGAACGTTTTGCCTGAAGAAAAGTGGACAAAAGAGGAGGTAAAACGGGACCAGCGCAGTGATACAGATTTGGTAACTATAATTAAGTATCTATAAGGAGCTGGGTAGGAAACCGGCGTGGCAAGAAATCTCAAGTGAAAGCCAAATCTGTAAAGCATACTGGGCGCAATGGCAAAGTTTGGAGTTGCATGATGGTTGTCTCTACCGAATCTGGGAAAGCGAGGATGGTAAAATTCGCTCAAAGCTGCTGGTTATTCCAAAGGCCAAATTTAAGGAAATAATCGAGGATTATCACAATGGATCGAGTGGTGGACATCTGGACATAACGAAAACCACAGAGAAAATAAAGAAACGGTTTTAGTGGGTAGGATGCCAAGAATCAGTTGCTGACTGGATCCGCTGTTGTAACCAATGTGCAATTGCTAAAGGACCAAGGCAACGCACTCGGGGAAAAATGCATCAGTATAACGTTGGAGCTCCCTTTGAAAGGATAGCCATGGATATAGCGGGACCTTTTCCAATCAGCAATGCAGGAAATAAATACATCCTTGTGGTAATTGATTACTTCAGTAAGTGGCCAGAAGTATATCCCATTCCCAATCAAGTAGCAAAAACAGTGTCAGACATTTTCATCAAAAATTGCATTTGCCGATATGGAGCTCCACTTGAGTTGTATTCCGACCAAGGACAAAATTTTGAGTCGACACTTTTTAAGGAGGTTTGTGACATGTTTGGAATACAGAAGTCACGTACCACAGCTTTGAATCCTCAGTCCGATGGCATGGTCGAAAGGTGCAACCGTACTCTAGAGGAGCATTTAAAAAAGGTTGTCGATAAAGGACAAAAATATTGTGATGAGCATCTACCAATGTTTCTGATGGCTTATCGGTCGTCAATACACGATACTACTACAGTAACGCCAGCAAAAGCCATTTTTGGTACGGACTTAAGGCTTCCAGCAGATTTTAAGTACGGAGTAAGCGTTGTCCCAGAAACGACCCATGCTGACGATTACATGTCGCGGAAAAGAGAAGAACTAGCAGATATACACGAGCTTATCAGGAGACGTACTCAATTGGCTAGCAACAAGATGAAAGCTCGGTATGACCTGCGAGCAAATACTGAAGGGTTCAAAGAAGGTGAACTAGTGCTGCTACATAACCCACAACGAAAACGAGGCTTGTCTCCTAAATTACAGACTCATTGGGAGGGACCTTACTGGATCGTCACAAGGATTAATGATGTTGTGTATCGAATCCAAAAATACCCCGGGAACAAAAGTAAATTAAAGGTAGTCCACATCGAAAGGCTGGCACCTTATACTAGGGACGGAGAGACTCTTGTTCGGGACGAACAAGTTTAAGCGGAGGGCAGTGTAGCGAAATTTGCTTTACGCCAGAAAATTCTCGAAATAAAAACAAACAAAAGAAAACTAAACGATACTAGCTAGCATCACTGGCTATATATATACTTTTACACCATCTAGCGGCCAAGTGCAGTTTTTGCAATTAAAATGAAATTACCGCCGTCGTACAACGCCATCTAGAAGGTATTGAATTATTCGAGAAAGTGATTGTGAATTCCACGCCGATACGCCATTTAGAAGGTACTGAATTATTCGAGAAAGTGATGACTGTAGTATAAAAGGTTGTCATCTGAGTTGTCGAGACAGAGTTGAATTTAAACAGTGAAGCAGTACAGTTAAATTTAAACAGTGAAGCAGAACAGTTGTTTTTAAGCAATAAAGTGAAACAGTTGAGTAATGCAGAAAGTAAATTGTCTATACAGTGCCAGATTAATATTAGACTTTGAATGTTAATGAAATAAACAATTGTAACGTGTAAAAACTAACTTTTGTGATTTAAATAAACCATTTTATAATTAAATAAGTTTGTGTGTTTTTGATTGTTACACAATTTAGTGATCGAACTCAGAAAAGTGTAGGAGATCGAAATCATCGTCTAAGAGACAGGAATTTCGTAACAATATGTATGTAATCCTCAAATCTAATCTTTTTTTTTTTGCTTTTAACAAATTTCAGCCAATTTGAACAAAAAACAAAAAAGATCTATGTTCAAATCCCACTTGAGCTGGTGTAATGTATTTTTTGCTTTTCATATGAGAAAATTTGAGCCATTTTGAACAAAAATCCAAAAAGATCAATGTTCAAATTCCAGTTCAGATATCAGGGGCTTACAAACAAAAGTAGACAAGTTACAAATGGTAAATTTTTGAAATTTTTATGGTAACATTTTCATCGGTCATTCAGATTCAAATTTTAAATTAAATATCAGACTAAATACGCTACGTTCCAAAGCTATTTTGCTTTGAAATTACAGCTGAGCAACAGAATTGGATATGTCCTCAGATGTCACATACAAAGCTGGTTAAGTCCACATTAGCCAATAAGAACGCTCCATTTTCAATTGCGCTCGAACGTTTTTGTGAGTGTCAGTGCTCGGTATTTTAATAAAAAGTTAGGAAAATATTGAAGCATTTAAGCTTATTTTAATTGCAAATGCAAAATGAATTATAATGCTTGAGATGTACTTCCAAATAAAAGTAGAAAAAGGCAGGCACATTCGGAAAAATAGAAGACAAATGTTGCGAAGAAAGAGAGGTAATTCCAGGGCTGGATCTTTGTTTACATTGCAAAACAAGTGACTTTTTGTTTTGTTTTAGATATTCAAATAAAGGGCTGCCTGTAAATTCCCTCAAAATTCGTGACATGAAATCGTTGTAGCAAATATATCACGGCGACCAGTGCACGATGGGCTCGCTGACCATTTTGCTGGTCAAAACCTTTTTTTGTCACACTTTGTATTGTTTTGTTGTTGTTGATATATAATAGAAAATACTTCAAAGCAAACAAAAATGCACTTTGTTTTTGTAAATACTAATTTACAGATTAACAGCAAACCATAACAGTTTAGTTTTCTAAGTAGAGTTGTGAATACAACTACGTTATTAGGATTATTAAATTTAATAAAATATCATTCTTGCTTAAAAAAAAAACAAGTTAAAAAAAAAGTTATATATGAAAAAGAAAGGTCATGGTAAGTTCTTTATATAAATGTATATTAGAGCGGTTCAAAATAAAAACTTTTTTAATTTTTAGAGATGTGTCAGCGGATTACAATAGCCTCATATGTCTGGACAAAGCATATTACTAGGGTTAAGGTTAATATTGAAAACTGGATTAGCACCTTCTGTTTTAAGTTGTCTACCCATTTTCAAAAATATTGATTTGAAAAATGGTGCAAGTTATAGAAGTTATCAAATTTTCCAACAAAGTGGGTATGGTTTTCGGGCAATTATCGATCGAGGTACCCGAATTCATGATTAGTTTTTCTTCTCCTTCTTTCTTTCTTGTAAAAAAATTTAAAATTGACGGGAAAAAATTAAAACGAACCTATTTTTCACTTTCTAGTTGCAACACGTCCCTTATTATTTCGGTCCCGTGTACATTATTGTTAATGTATTGTTATTTGCTTAAAAGAATGCCAAAACCGCATATCAAAACCGATATCTCCGTGATGTCATATTTCTATGTGTTTTTATGATTATTATTTTACTGAATACGTCCCTGGTTTGTATGTTAGCAACAAACTTGGTTATGTCCCGTTTGCTTACAAATGAAACTAGCTATGTCCGCCATTTGGAAACAGAGTTAGATATGTCCATTCATTTTATTAAAATAACCCTTATTATTTAAAAGATACCGTGCTAAATATGTTCTTAAAATAATAAAAACATGATTTTCTTTTATTTTGTGGATTTTTTCTTGGCTATAGCACGTTAACAAGTTCGTAAAGTGTTTTTATCAGTTTGTGTAAAATCACATCTGAAGGACTTGTCTACTTTTGTTTTTAGACCCCTGATATTCCTTTTTTTATTTTTCCTATTTTATTTCATATGTTTTTCATTTTTGTAATTTATTCAAACTCGATTAATTAACTAAAACTTTTTAACATGAATAATTGAATAAAATGAATTACAAATTTTCAATATGAATTGCATATGAAATGAAATTTCTATGCAGCATGCGAAATATAATAGAAAACACAATACGAACGAAAAAAAAGCGAATAAGTGAGTTGTCAGTTCTCTCATTTGAGTTTCGCTCGTATTTCGACATATTTTTCATTTTCAATTGTTCAGGGGAATTTATTCACGGCGAAAATTTAGACCATAAGTTAACCGAACTTAAATTCTGAAAAGCTTTTGTTGCGTTCCACCGGACGAGATATCTTTAGATATTTATTCTCTTTGGGTTGGGAAAGCGGCGACGATTACACGCAGTCAAAAATTATAACTAGGGCAAACAAATATAAGCTTTTGCTTGAAAATGCTTATTTTGCATATAATTTTGTTTCTGCAGCAATTTAGCATATTTACCGAAACTTGCTTATATGTGCATATTTCCGCAATTTCAATTAAGTTGCAGCACTTTGCATTGACAATGCACTTTGTGTGGTCTCACTCACATTCATTGGGAAATTTTTTCTTCCCTCCCCTTCACTCTTTTTGACATTTTTAACTTTAGTACTGGTTTGGTCTTCGATTTTAAAATAAATTAAACTAAAAAAAATTGCCTAAAGAAAAAGAAAATTTAAGCACATTTTGCACGTGAATGTCGAAGGAATTTCCTGTGGAACTTCGTAGTGACAACCGTATATTACTTTTCACTTACTGCAATTGTGCTATTACAGGAAACAAAGTGTTCAATATCAAACAACATTTTAACACCACAGAACACAAAGCCTCTGCAAACATACGTGCGAAAAAAGAAGAAAAGAAAAAGCGAATTTTCTGGAAATCGGTCAAATATGTATGGTATGGATGTTTGTAAAATGCATGGTGTAATAACAAAGGTGGCGTACTTAAAAACGAAATTCTCAAAAGTTTGGGTTTCTTGTCCTTCATTGTCTTGTTTCGTAATTTTTTTTTGACACTTCGGTGTTTTGATGGATTGGCCCGTTCAGCAACTTCAATATTTTTGAAGCGCTTTAGGAAACTTTTTACTGAGAGGTATTTGTGTTGAGTTTCAAAAATCTGATGCGAACAAAAAACTACGCTAAATAATGTAGCAGGCTTCAATATGATAGTAATAAGCCTTTTTTGTTTTTGCAATAACAACCACAGCGACTAAATTTTTAAGATTTAATGTAGTTTGCAGCTATCGTTCAGAAAATGTTCAAGATCTTACGCTTAAGCGTTGCAATTCATCAAAGCGCTTAAGTTTTCTGAATGGGCAATTGAAATGTTATGGATGTCAAAACTAAAGCAAATAGGATGACAGATGATTGAAAATCGAGGCTCTCCCTAATTACTCCACCTTTATTATTACACCATGGTAAAATGCATGGTGTAATAACCAAGGTGGCGTACTTAAAAACGAAATTCTCAAAAGTTTGGGTTTCTTGTCCTTCATTGTCTCTTTTCGTAATTTTTTTTGACACTTCGGTGTTTTGATTAATTGGCCCGTTCAGCAACTTCAGTATTTTTGAAGCGCTTTAAGCAACTTTTTACTGAGAGGTATTTGTGTTGAGTTTCAAAATTCTGATGCGAACAAAAAACTACGCTAAAAAATGTAGCAGGCTTCAATATGATAGCAATAAGTCTTTTTTGTTTTTGCAATAACAACCACATCGACTAAATTTTTAAGATTCAATGTAGTTTGCAGCTATCGTTCAGAAAATGTTCAAGATCTTACGCCTAAGCGCTGCAATTTCTCAAAGCGCTTAAGTTTTCTGAATGGGCAATTGAAATGTTATGAATGTCAAAACTACAGCAAATAGGATGACAGATGATTGAAAATCGAGGCTCTCCCTAATTACTCCACCTTGGTTATTACACCATGGTAAAATGCTTTTAAAACAGTGGTCGGCACCACATAGCACAATTGTGCGCTCAAATATTACACGCATACTTATGCTCTTTCATTCAGTTGTCGAAAAACCATTGACAAAGCAACATCATGCGCGTATGTAGCTATTATCGTCTGTTATGCACATAAAGAATTTTTTTACAGCTATGGCAAATGAACGAAAAGTCATTATGACGCATTTTAAAGACCTTTTCGTCGCCAATTCGTTATTTTCTTTTGACGACATATAGCAAAAAATGCATTGCGCTGTAGATTTAAAAATCTGAATACCTTTCCTAATCTTTTTTTATTTTTTAATTTCTGCCACAACATTCATTTCAAAAACGATTTCTGCGAAAAACTTCTTGCGATGCAGCCTCTCTCCTCTCACCAACACAATCACACTTTTAATTTTGCCGACCCCTGTCTTAGAAGCAAATACACTACTCTAAATAAGTCACCCAAGTGTGAGAGAATTTTTAGAGAAATACACAAACAACGTTGTACTAAGTAAAACGTCCTTACGTGTTAAATATGTTTCTTTATTATATGACGATTGTATACGTAGTTTACAGGTAAAAACAAAGAATATATACCTTTAGATTTCAATGGATGAAACAACAGACACATAACAGCGAATGGTCGTGAACTTTATTTTCGTCATGCTAGATGGCACCGGGGAAGAACGTGGAAATTGTTATATTGGGGGTGGTGGAGGTCGGAAATGCCAAGTCTATGGCTGCATTTTTCAACGACCCTTTGAATTTGCTGTGGTAAACAAATTAAAAACCACCAAAAATTGATTCATTATCTTTTCCATATAAACATGTATTGTTGCTATTGACCGTGGCTGGGCAAAACGTACCGCGCGCGGTACTGCGGCAGAATGAGAATAACTTTTCATATACGTATATAAAGCAGAGAGCGTAAAATTTAATTCAGTTTGCTTTGAAAAGCGAACAAAGCACAACTACACATGCATTGAAGAACATTTAAAAGAAACACACGTGTAGTGGTGCCCAGCTCTGCTATTGACGGATGCTGCCCAACATATGATTTCTGCCGTGAATTCGTTGAAAATTCTATACCCAAAAATGCTGCAAATTACATGTTTTGCTCATGGCTTGTACAGAATATCAGAGTTTGTTCGGTCAAAGTTTATTAAAGTGAATTCTTTCAAATCCAACAACAAAGCAGTTTTTGTAAAGGTAAAAGTTAGATTACAATATTAGTAGACCTATTTAGCAAAATTCATAGTTCTCAGGCTCCGTATCGTCGACATCTCTTCCAGCAATCTTTTCCCGACCTCAAATTACCACCACAGCCATGCCCAACAAGATGGGGAACATGGCTAAAAGCTGCAGAATACTATTGTGACCATTTTACCGAAGTAAGCTTCATAATACAACAGTTTAAAGGTGAAGACTCAGAAGTTATTCACCGAACAAAAGAGTTATTCAAAGATAAAGATCTAAAGGCAGATTTAGCATACATCTAAACTAATTTTATGTGCATAAGTTCTGCCATAACAAAGCTAGAAAGCAAAGTGCTTTGTTTAACAGAAAGCGTGAATGTCTGTCCATGCTGCGTTAAGTGGAATTATGGAAATGGCATATATTGAAAAATTTCATACAATTTTGCCCGGAATAATGGGTACAAAACTGTTGTGAAAATTAAAAATATTTTATTTCACAATTAACAAGAAACCGACCAATACATCGATAAATTGCCAACTGCGGAATTATCTTACTTTAAATTCTCCTCCGTAACTTCAGTTGACGTAGAAAGATCATTTTCGATGTACTGTTTATTTCTTCAAGAAAAACGTAGATTGTATTCGAAAACATAAAAAAAAACTTAATAGTTTGTTACAATAAAATAAATTCTGAATAAAATATCAAATACACTTTACATATCAACGAGTATTAAAATAAAAAAAAAAAAAATACAAAAAAATCAGAGATGCAAAACAGTGATGGCATTTTCGGTTCATTTGTACTTTTTTCGGTACATTTGCGTCCCGAAAAATCGTCTTCGGTATATTAGACAAGTTTTCAGTACATTCGCTACATTTGGGTAATTTTCAGTACATTTGGAGAATATTCAGTACCCTTTCGGTACATTTGGACAATTTATAATAATTACTTTTTTTTTGTGATCAAAAGTCGTACGACCATTTTTTTTTAGTCAATTGAATGAAACCTCAATATTGCAGTAGCTGGCAAAGCTTCGAAATAAATGATAGAATATTTCCGAATTAAAGTGAAATTTCATTGTGATACTGAAGAGTTATTGTTCGATTGAAACAGAACATATTTATGTTACATATACATACTTATGTAAATAAGCAAAGAATGACTAGAAGGTCTGTTTTTTGTAATAATTAAGTTAAGAAATGAGGTACTGCTTTTTGGGTATGCAAAGTAATGACCTTTAGTTTTTTTTTTTTACCAGTAAAATACAAAAATTACACAGTTCTGCATTTACCCAGAAGTGATGGTCTTTTTTTTTCATTGAAATATCAAACTTTTTTTTACACATTTTACTAAAATTTGGCAAAAAAGACAAAAATTCCAAAAAAGTACATTCGGCCTCAAAAAAGTACATTTGAAGTCTCATTTCCATAAAACCCAAAAGCATCTGATCCTCATATACATATTTCACTTTTTTCGAGCATATGTTTGTGCATATTTCGTAGTTTTTTAGAGCTTATTTATGCGCTTAAAATTACTTTTTTCGTGCTTAGATTTGTTTGCCCTAATTATAACATACTTGATCATCAATTTATTTATTTTCACCGTCCGATCAGTGTTGCATTTCAAATCAGCTTGCATCGATTTTTTTATTTGCGTTTGAAATATCAATTAAGGGGACATGACACCTTCAAATTTTCAAGAATTAAAAAAATTTTTTTTGACTGTTTCTTGTTTAAAAAATATTGAAATATACGTTTTTAATAAAATAAACCTCAAACTCGGCTTATAAAATATATAGCGAGCATTTTAGTAATATCGTGCCAAAGTCTTACTACTTGAAAAGTCATAGATAGAAAACTTTAAACGCGTTTTTCTCTAAACCACGTTTTTCGTGTTGGTGGGAATGATAAAAAAAAACTACTGGACCGATCTTTCTGAAATTTCAATATGCTGCTGTGCACATATAAATACAGGGAATGAACTACGGACAGAAAGATCGGTATTATAGTTTTTGATTTTTGGTAAGATTTTGGGCCGAAAAATTGGCAATTTTCGAAAAAATTACTCCATTTTGTTATTTTTGGACCAGCATTTTTGCCTGTAGTTCATTCCCTGGCGGCTTTGATAATGATTAAAACCCCTTATTTTTTTTTTCAAATGTTCCAGTGAGCTGCAATCATGCCCGCAGTGATTTTTATGTTCTTTTCGAAAAATTCTAGTGGTCATGAATTCCATAAAAAAATTTTTTTTAAATATTGTTTTGTGTCAAAATATATGTGTTAAGTTTCAAAATGATATCTTGTTTTTTATAAAAACTATACACATTTTAAGACACTTAAGGAAACATTTTTTGAAGGTGTCATGTCCCCTTAAAACAAAATGGCTGCTGAATTTTGCGTAACCCGTCGTCCGACGCAATTGTGTTTACTCAAACGATTTTGTGTAGGGTTTTTTCTTTGACAGTGAGTAATCGTTGCCGCTTTCCCGACCCCGTCCCAATACTGTTCAACGCAATACTGCGTTTATTTTCACCACCGCGTGAAAAGAAATAATAATGAAAAGAGATAATGAAAAACTAAGTAGTTGCTTAAGAACAATTTAATAAGGTAGTTCTGAAAGGATCTGATGATATATTATTTCCGTTACCAAACGTTAAGAGACATCTTCAAATAGAAAGTTAAGAGTCAACTCCAAAATAAATTGACGCGCGAAAAAATTCTAAAATTCTAAAATCAAAAATACAAAATCATTTTATTTTTTTGTTCCTTTGATGAGAGGTTACTAGTCTAATGTATTTTTTCCTGCTGAATTCGAAAATGAAAATTAAAATTTTTTGAATGGTACAGTTTTTGAGATATTGTGGCATTTTAATTTGTTCGAACTCCTTTCACTATAAAATATCAATTTTACTGAGGTATCTTGAGCTAGAAATGTGCAATTTCATCTTTCTTAACATCAAATAAAAGAAAATAAAAAGGCAAACATATATGTATGTATAATTACATGTTTCATTGATTAAGCGGTTCAAAAAATATCGATGAAAACAGTCCAGATATGAAAAAAATCAAATTCTACATTTGATTCTGAGGCCACGAAAAAATAGAAATAAAATAAAAAAAAAATAATTATATTTCATGCGCATACAGCTGATACTTTTACACAAAAATTAAGATATACATATCAGAAGAAAATGGACTGTAAAATGATTAGATAAGGGGTTACTTTTCTTATGTTTCCATCGATATCTTTTGAATCGCTTATTCGATTAAAAATCCTATTATACATGTTTGTCAATTCAATATCTTTAATATGAAATGAAATAGTACATTTTTTGCTCAAGATATGAATTTTAAAGTGAAAGGAGGTCGACAAAATGAAAAAAAAAAAACACAATATTTCGAAAATTGTATCATTCAAAAATTTTCATTTTTATTTTCGAACTCAGCGGGGAAAAGCAGATAAGAAAGGTAACCTCTTGTGAATGGTACATTTTGAGTGTAAGATAGTGAAATTGATCACTAAAAAGAGTCGAGTTGTATAATTATACAATTCAGACTTTGCAGCCTTCAAAATTCACACTACTACACACAATTGTAATCTGAGGACTAATGAAAGCACTTTGTTTGTTGATGGATATTGGCATTTTTACTACTTACATACGTATTTTGAACTTTCCCGAAATAGCCCAAGAGCCCGCTGTAGAAAAGTAGAGTATATAAGATTACAGCTTGAAATATATGGGGCATTTCAGGCGAAGCGGGCAATGAAAATAAAGTGAGGTCGTGAAATTTGTTTATATTCCGATTAGTTATACATCTTGTAGACATAAATGTGTATACATAATTTTTTTTTCGCATGAGGCTTAATTACCGAGTTATAGGCTTCTGAAGAATTGGCGAAGTTTTAGGACCGTCATTGTTGAACGCATTTATTGGAATCAAAGAATTCATAATAAAATATAAAAAATATTGATATAACTATTAAAAAGAATGCTCTTTTTAATTTTTTAGTTAAATTCGAATTTTAAATTTTTTTATGTATGGAAACCCGGAAGTAAAAATTTTTACTCAAATTTTCAGTAACTTCGACATAATATTTTTTAAATACTTTTTTTTTTTTAAAAAGCCTTAAGTATAAAGATGTTTCACAAAAAAATTTTTAACGTGATCGTTATTAGTTAAGGAGATATATAATTTAAAGTACTTAAGAAAGTGCGGCACGTATGCAATTCAATCCATATGTCTCGTAAACTAATGGAGATCACGTTAAAAAAATTTTAGCAAATTATTTTAAAGTTAAAATAAAAAAAATAAAATATGTCGAATGTATCTCAATTCTGAGATGAAATGTTCACTTCCGGTTTTCCACAAGAAAAAAAAAATCAAATTTCCAATCTGATTTTATAATTGAAAAGAACAGTAAATTTCCTATTGAAACTACAATGTTTCATATTTTATTGAAATTTTTTTAAGTTCGAAAAACGGCTTCCGAAAAATCCATTATTCATATTTCGTCAATTTTTGGAAGTCCACAACTTGAAAACTAAGCCTTATATAAAAAAAAATAAGTGTTTACACCTTCTAGAAGTACAATTTACACGAATATGAACAAATTTCTAAATCTCTTTTTTTTGCATTGTCCGCTTCGCCTGAAATGCCCCATGTGCCAATTGATAATACTCGAAGAGCCTAAATAGAATAAATAAGATTGCATTGTTGAATCCTGTCTCTAAAATTGGTTGTCACCGGTTTTTTGGATCAATTTTCGTTAATAAAGATTTCAGCTTGAAATGTATGCCAAATAAAAAAATCGATGAGCCTAAATAGAATAGGTTGTCTTATACATTCCTGTCCCAATTATACATTTTCACTAATTTTTTGGGCCAATTTGTCTTAAAAGGATGGTAACCCATGTTTGGGACAGGATTCGACAAGACAACATTATATATTCTATTTAGGCTCTCTGAGCTCTATCACTTGGCACATTTTATTTCAAGCTAAAATATTTTTTTAACAAAAATTTACCCAAAAAACAGGTGGCAACCCATGTTTGGGTCAGGATTCAACAATGCTATCTTATTTATTCTATTTAGGCTCTTCGAGTGCTATAATTTGCATACATCTCAAGCAAAATTAGACAAAATTCGAGCATTTTTGGTGGGTTAGTTTTAGTGATGGTGAACTCGGTTTGTTAACTCGGTTCAACTCGAGTTGAAATCAAACTCGCTCAACTCGGTTTTGCTAAATTTCCAACTCGGTCAACTCAGCTGAACTCGGTTTGGGTGAATTTTTAACTCGCTCAACTCGGTTTGGAATATTTCAGAGTTGACACATCACTAATACAGATAGTAAAGAAGTTAATGCTGATCAATCAGATGCACATACATATGTTGGACATGGAAAGCATGTCTTCGCATAAATACTATAGCTAATGAAAGTTCCGAATATATATTTTCAAAATCCCTAAGGTGATTTTAATACGATTGGTATTACATATGTGAAGATAATTTAAAGCCTAAAAACAAAAACAGGCTTTACATTAACTGCCTTTACATTCAATATATTTATTATATCTTGCCTGTTAAATTTTAATTTTTATATAAATCCTCCTTTATTTAACATTTATGACATTGTTATAAATGAAACGAACACTCATATTTTTCCTACAAAATCGGTTTGGTGAACTCGATTCAGGTAACTCGAGTTGACTCAGCCCGACTCGATTGCGCTGAATTACAACTCGGTCAACTCGGTTGAACTCGGTTTGGGTGAATTTTCAACTCGGTCAACTCGGTTTGGAATATTTTCGAGTTGACACATCACTAGTTAGTTTCACCAAAACGCAACACTTTATTTCCTGTACATCTCATCCTGCAATCTTTTCGGGCTCTCCGCCTAAAATATATTTGAAACTTTTCCTGTTTCTCACTACTGTGCAAAAAAAAAAAATCACAATAAAGTAAACAAATCAAATGGCTTGTGCTGCTTACTGATGATACCATGTAGCGGTGGTTGAAACTAGTACTTAGCGCTACTCCACGCTAATTTTTTCTTTAATGAGTCATTGTCCTCAATAAATTTAGGCATCATTAAAAAATATAACACACCACCTGAGGAAGAAGAAATCTCTGCCATTTATCAAATATCGTATTAATATATTAGCCTACTATTCAATAATAAACTAATTTTTCTACCTCATTGCTACACACTATTCAATAATTTACAGTAAAATGCTTCCTTATAAGACATTCTCGACAAAGTCTTCTGAATCCGAGATTCATCCAATAGCGAGGATCAACTAACAGTTGAAGGACGAATTAACGAAATAGAAAATTGATACTACTTATTTTAAGAAAGGGTTACCAGTTGCCCTACCTACAAAAGTAGTCCATCTGAAAAATTTTCATTTGAAATTTAAATAAAAATTTTGAGCTCAAAAAAAAAAAACATGTCCTCGCTTTTACTTCTCCGAAAACACTAGGAAAATTAGAAAAATAACATAATACACTTGCAGACCTACCATTTTCACAACATACTAAAAAAAAACACTTTTTCTGCACAAAACAAATTTACAAAATTGTCAAAAGTATTAAATTTCACCCAAAAGTAGTCCATTTCAAGTGAAAAGTATTAAAGTATATATATGTATGTACCATTGATCAATAAATACTTAAAATTGTTTGTTTAATAACAATTTTGTTTTTCCTAAGGTGGAAAACCAAAGACGAATTATTTATCCCGATGGCGTAGCATCGAGTTTCCACAAAATTCTTGATGATGCTGTCATGGAACGAGTAGCTTTTAATTACGATGGTATCAATGCAAAAAAAAAAGCTTCAAAGGACTAAAAAAATAAAACTTTATTCGGCAAGAATACATATCAAAAGCTAACTTGCTAACCGACAATGACATTGTCCGAGACATTTGAATGGCTTTTCGACCGCCGAAAAAAAAATAAAATAACAAAAGCAACATTGACAACGGCAACAACAACAGTAACAGCAACTAAATACATCCATTGATCTCATGTAATATGTTTTAATTATCCTATTCAATAAATATTATTTCTTAATAAAACACTACTACTTAAAAACTAAATTTAAGTAGACTTTTGTTAGTTTGAGTCATTTTCCATTGAAAATTAAAAAAGAGAAATTGAAGTTTTCGAAACTAAGAAAAGTTTGTTGTGAATTTTGTTTATAAACATGGCTGCATATGTTTTATTTATTGTTAGAAAATATTGGTTGCTTACGTTTCCCTTCAATTGGATACGGTCGTGTAGTAAAGAAAGTAACCTAGTTTCTAGAACACTTTACAAAGAAATGTAATTAAACTTAGTACAAAGTCGCTAAGTGACATAAGCATCTTTTGTACGAAAACTTAACATTAAAATATCAGAGGAAGAATGTTTCGTAAAGAATTGATATAAAACTTGTCTCAAGGACACTGTATAATTCAATTACCTACCGTCAACACAATAAATGAGCGGGATTGTGCAAGAAAGAGGAGATATTAGTTCCGTTTTGTAACTTTTTTTAGACTAAATCCAGTAAAATTGCGCTCTGGAAAGAAAAAAAATGTAAAAAGTAGGGGAACGGAAAAAAAATTTTTTAGTTCAAGAATAATCGTCATTAATCTTTCAATGTAGTTTCAAAAAAAAATCATCATTTAGTACCGTTCTTTCAATTTAAAATGAGCTTTCAAGTGGTAATCTGCGGTGTTTCCTCGCAAAGTTACAGTCATTTGAAAAAGACATGAATTTGATCCCCTACGATCAAAATGCAATAAATTTGTAGCCTGTTGGTTAATATTGTTTGGTCGTAGGGGATCAAATTCATGTCTTTTTCAAATGGCTGTAACTTTGCGAGAAATCATCGCAGATTACCACTTGAAAGCTCATTTTAAAGAGAAGGAACGGTACTAAATGATGTTATTAATAAAAATAAGCTGAAAGTAGTAGTATCACAGATGGCTGGCTAGGCTGAAACAAAAATTTAAATATTTTTTTTTTGAAAAAAAAATTCTATTCACCTAAACTCATATCATCTCTTTCTTTTTTAGTACAAGTCCAAAATAAAATTTTAAGCGAAAAAAGGTGGAGTTTTCCAGAAAGTTATCTTGGTTTTTTCTCATAAAAAGCGCTGTAACTCTGCCAATTTTCAACCATTTTGAATTTTTTTTTTAAGATTTTAAGTTCTATAAGAATCAAAAGGCAAAAGTTAATTATTTTGACTTGGATGGAAATGCCGCTTTTTTGAAACAATTTTAAGCCTATAATGGGCATAACTTAAAATGACCGGGGAAATATGGGTCCCCTTATATCCTTTGAAAAACAACATATTTAATCGGCAAACAATTCCGTAACATGAAATAGTCCGCGTGCATGAGTTGAGATGGATTTGGTCTGAAATAATTCAAAAAATTAAGAAAATAATGAAAAATTTTAAGGATGTTGAAAAAGTCGAACAAATACATAAGGGATATATTGGAAAAAGTTAAAAGGTGGAAAAAGTCAAAAGAATATGAAAAATGTTAAGACAATCGAATAAAAATCAGTCGAAATATTCCACGCCCAGTCCTCCAATTCCGCCTACTTTTGGTTCGATATATTATATTCGTAATCGACATCCGGATAGCAAATATTAGAACAACAACTTGTATAATTTGCGATATATGCCGTAGTTAGTCTTAAAATTTAGAGTGGTGACACACCCACTGGTACAATCCAGTCCGATTTTGACCCAGAAATAGCTTTCTATAAACAGCATTCGTTTACCAAATATTGTATAATTGCTCACATGTTTCGATAGATATGTCACTTAGGTATTTTACTTGTATGGAAGGTGCCACACCCACTGGTGCTATTTCGTTCACTTTTGATCCAGACATATGTAACTTATAGCAAGCAAACCACTTATGTACATGTGTATATAAAATAGAGCTTACAATTTTATATTAATATAGGAGATGCCACGCCCACTGATGCAATCCCGTTTAAATCTATTTAATTTTAAAGCTTATACATATGTGATATGTGTATATGATCTGTATTCGTTTATCAAATTTCATCACAATATCTCGCACGGTTTGCGAGATATAGCGTTATAAAGGTTAAACCTTAGAGCTGTACCCCGTCCCTGTAAGAGCTTTTGAAAACTTGAAACCTAGCCCAATCCTAATCTGGTTCACATGTACACCAAATCACCAAGTTTCATCAAAATTGCTGTAACTTTTTCAAAATAGGCTTTGGCAAATACACATTGAGTATGAGCGGTAGGCGTTTCCGTTAACCGAATTCGCCAGTTTTCAATCCCAAAAAGCTTGCAAGATGGAGCGACCTGTGTGCCAAATTTTGTTCAATTAGCTTGCTTGGTTTTCCCGTAATCGTGATTTCAACATACAGACAGTCCCACAGACAGACCCACAGACAGACTAAATCAGCTCAAGTCTTGGCGCTGAATATATATACATTTTCATACCTGCCACGCCCACTTCTCTGGGTTACAAACGGAATGATGAAAAATCATAAAACTATTTAGGAAAAGTCTAAGGGATGAATGTAAAAGTTAATTACCATATGTGCCATAGAAGGAATAGGAAGTTTCATTTGATTGTTATATGAAATTAAAATATATTTAGCGATAGTTTTTCAGATCGTCAGCTTTTACACTGAAAGAAGATAGTGGAAACCATTCGGAAAGCTGCAAACAACAATCACACGCTTTAATGCATCTAACAAGCAACACCAAAAAGTAAACGATAAGCGAAGTGTACGCCTCGAAATAAATATGCATATGTGTATTGTACGTCAGTGTGTCACTGTGTCGCAAACGTATTCGATAGAACTATCCACATTATCTTGTTCTTTTATCTTTTTTCAAATAAATTCGTGGTATAGACAGATAAGTTGCACTTTGATGAAAACCGTTGACAACAAAGAGTTGATGTTACACATACGTATGTACTATATGTAGATATTATGTTAGCATAAAGACACGATTGTTTCCGTTTTGCACTTGCATCGCTATTCATGTCTTCAAGTTGATTTCTCCAATACCTAAGACGAGCTAAAAATGACAACACCAAAGTGCGATGAGAAAATGGTTGGGTTGATCACTGTTAATATGGGATGATTCAATTACCTCTTTGTTGATGTAAGTGCGCGACTCTTGAAGCCGTAAGTCAATCGGCTGTTGAAGAGTCATAATAAATATTTATATCAACAAAAACAATGTCAATATTTAACTTTATGATCTCAAGCCTTAATATGTAGTCATTTTAACAACTCTACGAAATAATGACACTTCAAGTTTTATGACAGTATTTATATTTAAAAGAATTAAAATGATGCAATCTACTACCAAATTATTGCTCATAAGTTTTTAAAATAACAGTGAAACTGTTTGCGGTTTTTACAATGAAAAATTGAAAAAAAAACCCAAAAAATTAAATTTATTGCTAGTCCCAAACGACCAATCATAGTCATCAACTGTCTGCACATTTATTTATATATTGTTCTTGCAATTCGCTTAACATTTGCTGAAGTATACCGTGCGTCAACACTGCATGTTTCGCCCAAAATAACTATTGCTTTTCAAAAGTTTTAAAGCTTATTGAAAATTTTAAACGATAAAAGAAGTTATCCGGAGATTTTTTGCGGACATGAAATCAATTTGCTTCCATCTCCTCTAAGGCTTTGATCCTAGTATATTTTTATATTTAAAGCTGACATTTCAACCTATCACCGCAATCACCGTTTTTGGACCTCTTTAAGCGATTGCGGAAGCTAACTTACACCTCGAGTCGACTTTAGAGGAGGACAAAAAATTTTCAAAAATGGCGTTACGTAATTCTTGAACGCCCCCTAAGGAAGTATAAAAAAAACCATTTCTGTTATTTTTTAAGTCTACATATAATTAGAAAATTCTTGATCTGTACTCAAGTAGACCTTTTGTGTTCCTTGTTTAATAGCTCAAATCCTTTGCTAATTTCACTTTATTCACCTTAGGGGCCGTCCATTTATTACGTGAGGTGTTTTTTTTTGAAAATTCGGGCCCCCTCCCCCTCCCATTGGCGAGATTTGGTGAGTTCTGACGGGACCCTTCCTTTCGTCAGGCTTGCCTTATACTTTTTAAATGTATCTGCTGTAATAATATGTAGTCTCTGCATTAAAATGTTAGGGTGAGATTTTTATTGACCCCCCCTCCGCCTTGATGAGACTTGGTGAGATTTTTCCGTACCCCCTCTTCCCCTATTTTATTCACGTAATTTATGGACGTCCCCTTATTACACTATAATATGAAATTATCAATGCCACTACCTGAAAATCGCTTAAAATAAAATAATATATAATTTTTGGTCCAAAAATATTCAAAGTATTTTATAAGCAAGTAATTACAATATTTTGCCAAAAACTTATTATTTAAGGGAAATTCATGTAGTGGCATTGACAATTTCAAATTATTGTATATTAAGGTAGTAATGTAGTAGTAGTAGTAGTGTAGTGAAAACAGCAAAATATTTGAGCTGTAACAGATCGAATCCACTTCAAATCATGCATTATGACTGACTTCAAATCGAGGAATTGGCTGCCGATATGATATGTTAATTTTCAGAATAAGTAAGAGGACACGTATTTCCCCGATTTGAATGAAAAAAATTTTTTACGAAGCTATGCGCACTTCAATTTTAGGTGTCAAAAATCGAAAACCGCCAATTATTTTTAATAGAACTTTTAATTCTCTATTAGAACCTTCAAAACTATCTGTGGCAATAAGGGGCCGTTCAAGTATTACGTAACGCAATTAGGGGGGGAGGGGGGTCTTGTGAAACGTTACGATGCGTTACAGGGGAGGGGGGGGGGGGTTCGAACAACGCGTTACGTAACATTGTTTTTGAAGTGAAACTACTTTAGCGGGTGGTTATTTGAAATTAGGTGTGTATAATGAAATGAAACTCTACTCTTTCTTAATGTGTATGTTTATTGAATACCTACAGCCAAAACATTTTATTAAAATGATAAAAGTTGATGGGATCTAGATAATTTACAGCAATAAATGATATGTTAAATTAAAGCACTTATCAAGCAGAATGTCCTAAAACTATCATCTTCGAGATTGGTTAACCAAAACCAGAGATGTAAGCGTGGAAAGATTTCCTATTTTTCTCATTTATTGCTGTAGCTGTTCTAGATCCCATCAACTTTTATCATTTTAATAAAATATGTTCGTCTCATTTTTCGCCATTTTAACATATTTTAAGCTTAAGCAAATGTTTATTAAATTATGTGTGATTTTTATTAAATAACAATATGAACAAGTTAAGGTGTTATCTTCAGTCAGGCCGAAACTCACATACCCTACACTGCACTCAAAGTAGGTACATATATTTCAGTAAAAAAAGACGTTGAAGAGGTTAAATAATTCGAAAAAAGTGTGAAATGTTTAAGAGGTTGAAAACTGTTGAAAAAGTCGTAAATATATGCAAAATGTTAATGTTGAGAGAGGTTGAAAAAGTCTAAGCAATTTAAAATCGATGAAAAAGTCGAAAAAATAAAGAAATTTCATCACAATATCTTGCACGGTTAACGAGACATGGTGGTATAGAGGTTAAAATTTAGGACCGAGCCACGCGAATCTTTGGAAACTTGAAACCTAGCCTAATCTTAATTTAGTTCAAATGTACACCTAATCACCAAGTTTCATCAAAATCGCTGCATTTTTTTTCAAAATGGGATTGGGCAAATATACATAGAGTATGGGCGGTAGGCGTGCCTATGAACCGATTAAGTCCATTTTCAATAGCAAGATGCCTGCAAGAAGGTCTGACCTGAGTGTGCTAATTTCATTCAATTAGCTTTCTTGGTTTTTCCGTAAACCTGATTTGAACAGACAGACAGACGGACATAGCTAAATCAACTCAGGTGGTGACGCTGATCAAGAATATATCTACATACTTTTTCATATCTACCACCGCCCTCTTCTATGCGATACAAACAAAATGACAAAGTGAAGATACCCTCGGTGTAGGGTATAATAAAGAAAATAAACAACATACGCATGTATTTCCGGTACTTTTCGCAACATAATTGTGACTTTTAGGTAAATATGGTCACTTGGGTGTTACGTAACGTTTAGGGGGGGGGGGGGGGGTAGAGGAAAACGTTACGGCGCGTTACATAGGGGGGAGGGGGGGGTCAAAAATCTTCGAGAATTGCGTTACGTAATACTTGAACGGCCCCTAAGGAATAACAGCTTAAGTCGATCTGTGATGACAAAGCGAAACAAAGTAAGTCATAGGCTCATACACAGAACTTATGTTGCTTTTTTTGTTATCACAGACCGACTTAAGTTGTTATTCCTTATTGCCACAGATATTTTGAAAATACATAGTTGAAAATTGGCTGAGCTATAATACTTTTTATGGAAAAGTTTTATGATATATTTTTATCGATATGAGGAAAAAATTACACGAATTTGAAGCGAACCACAGAGAAACTCCCCGTCGTCCCGGTGGACCAGTCCAAGCCTGTATAACAGCTCATCTGAATCGGACACTTAAATACTTTTTGAATTTAAAATAGTGGGACACTGCAGCTATATTATTTTCTCAGTAAGCTTGATGCTAATTCGGATTTGGCGATTAGTACATCCGAAAATCTAAATTTGACCAATAAAGTGCATACATTTGAACAAAGAGCTGCAAAGTGTTATATTATAAGTATTATGCTAAACTTTGTTCAGATTTTATATAATGATTTGATTTTGCGGACAATAATAAAAATCCTTAGAGCCAGGGAGAGATCCCTTGTTAAATTTATTTCCATGGAATTTATTTCCATAATTGTTAAAAAAAGACTGCTATTCACCAAAAAATTGTTGCTAATACTACTATTGAAAACTTTTAGGGAACCCTATTGCTTATTTATAAGCAAGAGAAATGGTTAAGAACTGTTCCTTTGTGACTGGTGTCGTTCCAAAGGTTTATTAAGTAAATAAACATTCATGTCATAAAGACATATCGTATATTGTCAATAAAATGAAAATTAATTATAATGAAACATACTATGTATAGCAAAACAACGAAAAATAGAAAATTTACTAAAACGCAAAAAAAAAAAAAATATAATTCGTTGTTTTGCTTTTTCGTTTTTCATACGAATTTTACTAGGAAACAAAGTGGATGCGTCGTTCGCAGGTCTGATCTAGGAAGCTGAAGGAATGGGAGAATTTTCTTCAAACCCGATTCTATTATATAGGCATATAGGACCGCAAATTTAAAAAAAAAAATAAAAATACTTCCTTCGGGTGCATTTTTCCGCATTTTTAGTCACACGAAATATGTGGGTGTGGTTTTACAACAGTGGGTGGCGTCCCCCATTCAACAAAAAATCCCAAAACGCTATACCTTGGCACATAAGGCAGACTTTTCTACGTTTTAGTAAGTCGGTTTTTGCGTTAAATTTCAACGAAATTGGACGTAAACTCTGTCCGTGCCGTTTACAGGTTTGAGCTAGGAAGCTCAAATGTTGTGACAATTATTTTTATTCCTCAAGCTATAATATGTATAAGAAAAAATAAATAAAATCCCTCTCTAAAAGTTTGAAAAAAACACCCGAATGTATATGTGCTAAAACAAAGTTCATTTATGTCATGCGATGTACAAACAATACGTACAAACATTAATTGTTCAATTTAAAATTTTGCGAACATTTTTTAGTTGTTATTGACGAGCTTAATCAATAGAGTTTCAATTGAAAGGCTATAAAAATTGGGAGGTTACAAAAATTAGCAACGCCATTCAATTATTTTTAGCGCATGAGTAATAATTGAAAAAAAAAAAAAATCAGAAAAATAACTTTGAATTTGTGCATAGTAAGATATTGCTTTCACAAAATACAATCTGGGTGTTTCACTTAATTTTTTTGAATCCGAGTTCGAATCCGGCCTGATATGTCCTAATCTTAAAGTTCAATAACACATTTTTTTATATATCCAGGAGTGTATTAATTCGAGTGTGTTTTTGTTCCCGAGTATTAATAATATAAAAGAAGGTGTTATTCTGATCAATTTTGCCGAACAAAGTTTTAGCCCATCATGTCAGATTTTCGAGATATCCTAACCTAAAAATGCAAAAACACAGTTATTTTTATGGAAATTGCAATTTACGATATTTTGGAGAAAAAATATGTCGTTATAATTCAAATTTGGTTTTAAAGAAAAAGAGTATTACTTTCACACGCCGTAACGAGTTTTGATTAAAAAAATTAGATTGCGGTGTGATATAGCAAAAAAAAAAATCTAACGTGAAGCCATATTCGAATTCGGTGACCCTAAAATCATATAGTAAATATGATTTGAATTCCAGATCAGAGAACAACATATTTTTGTAGGGCTGTGCTATTTTTCAAATGATTTCCATGTTGATCAAGTAAATTCAGCGGTACCCAAGATTTAGGAAAGTTATTCCACAACATTAGATAACTATATTTTGATAGATTTGATCAGTGGGTTAATCACTACAACATAAGTACTAAAATTGTATCACAATCAGTTATAACAAATAAATAAACTTTTTGTAAACATATCATGTTCTTTTCTTCAAGCTATTCAGTCAAAATGAAAGTTTTATGTCAAAAAATTCACCACAATAAATGATTTAAGTATTTTTTACTTCAGGATAAGGGGACGTCCATAAATTTAGTGTGGCGTTTTTTTAAAAACTTTGACCTCCCTCCTCCTTGGTGAGATTTAGTGAGATCTGACGAGACCTCTCCCCCCTCCCCCTCTGATGAAATTTATCCTATGATTGCAGTCGAATTATTTCATATAAAGGAATTGGTTGCCCATTAAATATTTTGTTTTTCAAAGGATATAAGGGGACCCACATTTCCTCGATTTGATTAAAAAAAATTTTTACGAAGTTATGCCCATTTTAAGTTTTGGTGTCAATAATTAAAAAGCCGCTGAAAATTTTTTCAAAAAAGCGGCATTTCAATTCAATTCAAAATAATTAACTCTTCTCCTTTGATTCTAATAGAACTTCTTATTCTTTGTCAGAATCTTTAAAAAAATTTCAAAGTGGTTGAAAATTGGCAGAATTATAGCGCATTTTATGAAAAAAAAAACATAGCTAATTTTCTGAAAAACCCCAACTTTTTTTCTCTTAAAATTTTATTTTGGATTTGTACTACTATAAGAAAGAATTATTATCATCTTATTTTTAATAATACTAACATGTAGTACCGTTCTTTTTCTTTAAAATGAGTTTTCAAGAGGTAATCTGCGATATTTCCTCGCAAAGTTACAGCCATTTGAAAGTGACATAACAAAATAACAGCACAAGTAACCCAGAATAAAAAAAGTTCGGAGACGTGATAAAAAATGTTCAGAAATGTTTCAAATGAAACCAAAAGGTGTGGACATTGACACAAACTTAGTAGAAGGATTTCTGAAATGGAAATCAAAGACTTCTGAACTGTAACTGAAGCTTTGTGAAAGATTTACGAAACGTGACATGTCGAGTGTGTAAGTACGACATTTTTTCTAAGAAATAACCGGAGAAAACTATAATGCGTTTAAGGCAGAGCTTGAAATAAACTTTTATAAAAGTTTTTTTTAGGTAAAAGTAAACTTTAAACTTTTATATTTGTGAAATAAAAGTAAAAGTTTCCTAAAAACTTTTATATCCGAAGATAAAAGTTAAAAGTTTTTTTCAACTTATATTTCAAAAAGTCAAAAAAAACTTTTAATAAAAGTATTTTTTATTATTAAAAGTTTTTTTGACTTTTATTAATAAAAGTTTTTTTTAAAAGTTTTTTTTTAACTTATATTTTTAACAGTCACATGCAAAGAGTTTTTTTTGACTTTTATTTTTCAAAAGGCGAAAATAAAAGTTTTTTTTGTATGAAAAAACGAGGAAAATCCTAAAATAATATCTTGGATCACTAAGCAAAAAATTTCAAAAGAGAACACTTAGGATTATTGATTATAAAATGCAAAGGAAAGTACTTAACATATTTCTGAAGAGAAACGCATCAATGGGAAAAGGCCGAAAATAGTTTTTGGAAGTGACAGGAGAGGCTCCCGACACACCTAAAGAGGTGTTTTAGACTAATTTTTTGAAAAAAAAATTTTACTGCTCGAATCGATGGGAAAAGGCCGAAAATGGATTTTGAAGGTGACAAGTGAGGTCCCCGACCCTCCTAAAAGGATTTTTTGGACCAATTTTTCGAAAAAAATTTTATTGCACGAATCGATGGGAAAAGGCCGAAAACGGATTTTGAAGGTGACAAGTGAGGTCCCCGACCCTCCTAAAAGGGTTTTTTGGACCCATTTTTCGAAAAAATTTTACTGCTCGAATCGATGGGCAAAGGCCGAGAATGGATTTTGAAGGTGACAAATGAGGTCCCCGACCCTTCTAAAAGGGTTTTTTGGACCCATTTTTCGAAAAAAATTGTTTGCACGAATCGATGGGCAAAGGCCGAGAATGGATTTTGAAGGTGACAAATTAGGTTCCCGACCCTCCTAAAAGGGTTTTTTGGACCAATTTTTCGAAAAAATTGTGTTGCACGATTCGATGGGAAAAGGCCGAAAATGTATTTTGAAGGTGCCAAGTGAGGTCCCCGATCCTCTTAAAAGGCGTTTTTAGACCCATTTTTCGAAAAAAATTTTATTGCACGAATCGATGGGAAAAGGCCAAAAATGGATTTTTACAGTGATAGAAGAGGTCCTCGACCCTCTTAAAAGGGTATTTTGGAACCATTTTTCGAAAAAATTTTATTGCACGATTCGATGGGAAAAAGGCCGATAATGGATTTTGAAGGTGATAAGCGAGGTCCCCGACCCTCCTAAAAGGGTTTTTTGGACCTATTTTTATTGTATGATTCGATGGGATAAGGCCAAAATTGGATTTTGGAAAACATGAATTTTTAGTTGAAGGCTCCTGGTGTTTAAGATGTGTGATATGCGTTAAGATTGCTTGAAGAATAACATATTAAAACAAATCAATTGAAAAAAAGATGTTATGTCGAAGAAGATATTTTAAGAAACATTTTTACAAATTAAAATAAATATTTAAATTTAATATTGTTCTATGTGTATATTATGACATATGGTTTCATGTATAATTAAATAAAAGTTGCGTTACAATAAGTGTGTAAGATGTGAAGTAGGTAGATGGAAATTGAATAGCATTTAGATTATTTTAGTCAATTTGTTGATTTCAGCATCATACCAGTTTTGAAGATTTATGAACGAATTCAAAATACGTTACGAATAAAAATCCGTCAAAAGGTGTTTAAAAGATGAAATGACTTACTTTCTAAGTTAAACAAAGTTACTTTTGTTCATTGAAATTTATACTGCACGAAAAAATTTAACTTTATTTCTTAACGATTTGTCACCAACGTTTTTATTGTGTCAGAAAAGCGTTCGTTTTTTTTTTGGTTCTGCACATTATTTTCATTAAGGCATCAGAGAAAGATTAACTCAGGTATATGTCCATATGTACATCGTTAACCGACTACACTAGTAAATAAAAACACTTGTGAGTGAAATGAATAGATTAAAAACTAGGATTTGCAGGTAACCCGAATAGAACAGGTAGTTTCGATTTATGAATATTTCGGAAAAAAACAAATAGAAATTTATTGCCTCCTTCATTTATGAAACTTTTTATTACCCGTTTAGTTACGCAAATTCCTTTAGTTTTTGTTGATATGAAAATTGATTCTAAAGCCACAATTCATTTTAGTTTACCGTAACAAAAAGCAATACGCTCAAAATAAATTTTGAAAAAATAGTGAATACCTAATATGGGATAGAATTTTTGAAACGTATCACTATTTTTTGACTGTGTTTAATTTTTTATAAAAATATGACATATTAGTAGCAATTCACTAGTGAAATCACTCCGCAAAGTTTTGGATCAAAAATAATTTTATTTTTCGACTTATTGTCAAAAACATATTCAACCTGTTATTTGTTTCTTTTCTTTGTATCTCACGAACCGTTTAACCGATTTACATTAAATTTGAGTACGTTGTATATGGAACATATTAGTTATTACTATTTTTTTTGTTTGTTTTGATTGTACCAATATTTGTTTATGTAATATCGAATTGCTTATAAAAAATCACCATAGAACTACTTTCTCCGTCATGAAAAAATCCGAAAAAAATCAGGAATAATGCTCCAAGTATAAGTAAAAACATATCAAAATTTCAAAGTGTGTGGTTTTTTAGTATAGAATTTATAGCTATTTTAACTCAGCGTTTCATAGTATTTCGAAAAAATATAATGAAACTTGAGCTTAAATTTATTTTAGTACAAATTCTCCAATTTTTTAAATTCCGGTAAAAAATGGGTTAGTATAAAAAAACTTGGTACATCTGATACGCCATTTTAAAGATAATAAATTGAGCTTTTTTATGGTGCTAAAAAAGTTATATGCTAATCCTAAATTTTTTTGGAAAAATTAACGTTTTTTAGAAAAAAAAAGGGTCAACATTTTACAAAAACCGTTATATCTCGAAAACTGTATAACAAATTTTAATTATTTATATGCCGATCTTATGCCTTATTTAATTACCTGCCATATGATACCAATATTTTGGATATTTATACAGGGTTTTCAAACTTATACTGATTTTTATAAAAGCTATATCCGCAATTTCCAAAAGCTATGTCTCCGAAACTAGATCCGTCCGACCCTCTTTTTTTGCATACATATTTGTTATTTTTATACCACTACTTTTTATAAAAATCTTTAAAAAATTGGAGGATTTGTACTAAAGTGAATTTAAGCCCAAGTTTCATTATATTTTTTCAAAATACTATGAAACACTGAGTCAAATAGCTATAAATTCTATACTAAAAACCGCACACTTTGAAATTTTGATATGTTTTTACTTATACTTGGAGCATTATCCTTGATTTTTTTCGGATTTTTTCATGACGGAGAAAGTAGTTCTATGGTGATTTTTTATAAACAATTCGATATTATATAAACAAATATTGGTACAAACAAAACAAAAAACAACAAAATAGTAATAACTACCATGTTCCATATACAACGTACTCAAATTTCATGTAAATCGGTTAAACGGTTCGTGAGATACAAATAAAAGAAACAAATAACAGGTTGAATATGTTTTTGACAATAAGTCGAAAAATAAAATTATTTTTGATCCAAAACTTTGCGGAGTGATTTCACTAGTGAATTGCTACTAATATGTCATATTTTCATAAAAAATTAAACACAATCGAAAAATAGTGATACGTTTCAAAAATTCTATTCCATATGCTTTTGCTATATTTTTTACCTCAAAAAATCAATTTTCGGCTGTAACATTGTTTGCATAAAATGGGTCCAAACCAGGTCGGGGACCTCTCCTGTCACCTTAAAAATCCATTTTCGGCCTTTGCCCATCGACTCGTGCAGTAAATATTTTTTCAAAAAATGGGTCCTGTTGAGGAAATTTGCCTCGGTTGCAAATTCCTAGGCGTCTAATTTTCAATATATAAAGACTAAAGCAGTGCGACTAATTCAATTTATTAAGCAATTCAGCACTTCAAGATTAAATCTTCATATCAATAAAATTCTGTAAATACAGTAAAAACATAAAATATTTTTTCCTCAAAATTTACATATTTAATACATACTCATGGTTTTGATACCAAGAAATTGAAACTTGGCTGGTTAAAATCCGTTTTCCTTTGGTACGACTCTTCTGGAGTAATTACTTTTTCAAAATGAAAGAAACTCGTGTTCTTATTACTTAAGGCAATGTTCTTGCCCTTTCTTTTCAATGACAAAGTTATTTGGCCTGTTCAGTGAAACAGATTTTAACCAGCGAGCTTAACAGATAATTATCGATGAACAAAAAATATAATTTTACAGTGGCGGCAACAGGTCCAAAAAACCCTTTTAAGAACGTCGAAGACCTCTTCTGTCACTATCAAAATCCATTTTCGGCCTTTTTCCATCGAATCGTGCAACAACATTTTTTTTCGAAAAATGGGTCCAAAAAACCCTTTTAGGAGGGTCGGCGACCTCACTTGTCACCTTCAAAATCCATTGAATAAAAGTTTTTCCAAAAAACTTTTTCAAAAAATTTTTACATGAAGTTTTAAGAAACTTTTATTTTGAAAACTTTTTGAATAACATTATAAAAGTTTCAAGGTCTGGTTTAAGGTACACTGAAACGAATTTAATCTATAGCGTAAAAATAGGCTACGGCACCAACTTCATGTGTTTCCTCTATTGTCATGATTGGATGTGTGTACCTATACGTTGTAATTGTTGCGTATAGGCAATCCCACATTGGGCTATCGAACGCAGCTTTATAATCGACGAAGAGATGGTCAGTGCCGATTTGATATTCATGGGTTTTCTCCAGGATTTGGCGTAGTGTAAAAATCTGGTCTATGGTGGACTTACCAGGTCTAAAGCCACACTGATAGGATCCGATCAGCGTTTCTGTATACGGCTTCAATCTTTCACACAATACGCTCGAGAGGATCTTATATGCGATGGAAATAAGACTGATACCCCTGTAGTTGGCGCAGATTGTCGGGTCTCCTTTCTTTATTACAGGACAAAGCACGCTGAGATTCCAATCGTCGGGCATGCTTTCTGCTAGCCATATTTTGCTGATGAGTTGATGCATGCACCTTATCAATTCATCGCCACCAGCTTTAAACAACTCAGCTGGCAGGCCGTCAGCACCCGCTGCTTTGTTGTTTTTGAGTCGCTGGATAGCAACTCGAACCTCTTCATGGCTAGGTGATGGTACTTCCACTGCGTTATCATCGATTGGTGGTATCGTACTGCATTCTCTCTGGGCGGAATTGGTGGAATCATCGCCCGTAAGCAAGTTGGAGAAATGCTGCCTCCATAACCTCAGTACACTCTGTGTATCTGTAACCAGATTTCCATTTTCGTCTCTACAAGTGGATGCTCCGGGCTTGAAACCTTGAGTTAGACACTTAACTTGTTGATAGAATTTTCGTGCATCCTTCTTGCCCTGGTACACCTCAAGTTCCTCACGCTCACGCTTTTCCTGCTCCCTTTTTATGCGTCCGAAAATGCGCCTCTCTTCCTTCCTCTTTTCGCGGTAGTTTTCTCGCACGGCTCGCGTTGCGGCTAACTGCAGCGTCTTCTTGTATGCGGCGTTTTTGTCAGCAGTCGCATCGCGACACTCCTGGTCATGCCATTGGTTTTGAGGTTGTGGGCGTCGAAAACCAATGACTTCCTCGGCAGCAGCACGCATGGAGTGGGAGATGTGTGTCCAAAGTCCACCGGCGTCGTCGGTTCCAGAGGTTGGTTGGTTGAGCTTAACCGAGAGTTGAGCAGAGTACGCCTCGGCTGTCCGTTGTGATTGCAGCTTGGCAACGTCCAGCTTTCGTTGCATGCCCGTGCGTACATTCTTCGAATTGCATAGCCGCATGCGGATCTTAGCTGTAACAAGATAGTGGTCGGAGTCAGTGTTGACCCCCCGAAATGTACGCACATCCAGAACGCTTGAAGCGTGCCTTCCGCCGATCACAACATGATCAATTTGGTTTTTCGTTTTTTGATCCGGGGATAGCCAGGTGGCCTTGTGAATGTCGAGGTGTTGAAATCTGGTGCTACTAACTACCATGTTTCGCGCCGCGGCGAAGTCGATCAGTCTCAGACCGTTGTTTGAAGTGGTATCGTGGAGACTGAACTGACCGACTGTAGTGCCAAAGATGCCTTCTCTTCCGACTTTCGCGTTAAAATCTCCGAGGACTATTTTTAAATCGTGGGTCGGACAACGGTCATACACGTCCTCTAGGCTCGCGTAGAAATCATCCTTGGATGCATCGTCCTTTTCCTCCGTCGGGGCGTGCGCGCAAATTATGTTGAAGAATTTTGCCTTGATACGGATCGTAGCCAGAATTTCGTTTATTGGCGTGAACCAGGAAACTAGGTGGCGTAATTTTCGACTTACAACGAATCCGCAACGAAATTCGCGCCTCTCCGCATGGCCGCTGTAGTAGATATCACAGTTCGTCCGTTTAGAGCAGCCTTGTCCTTTCCATCATATCTCCTGGATGGCGGTGATGTCAGCCTTTATTTTTACGAGGGCTTCCGCCAGTTGGATAGTTGCACCTTCCCTATGGAGGGTCCGGACATTCCAGGTGCATATCCGTAAATCATTGTCCGTTTTTCGTTTGCAGTGGTCGTCATCGTAGTGGGGACTATTATCCGAGGCTGATTTGGTTTTCATTGGAAATGATGATAGTGTGTGGTGGGACCCAAGCCCTACGCACACATTCCAAGTTTTAAGTCTAGGAGAGACTCGCCTTCTCACAACTAGCTCACCCCCAGACGGGTGTCCAAGGGATCTCCAGAGGATACTTGGCCAAAAAAGGCCGGAAGTTTGTGAGCTGCTTGAACTGCTTGCAAAAGAATCATCCCTGGCCACTCCCAAGTGAGTGGCGATCAGGAACTTCCCCACTTACGTGGACTTCTACAAGCAGCTCCATCCTCCCGTTGCCGGACCACCTCCTCTCTATTTTGACTCACGTAATATATGGAAGTGCCCCTTCTCACGTTATAAAGCTGCAATGGCCGATGCTAATTTTCAATGCAGTAAAGATAGTGTAACGAACCTTAGACCTGGGTATTAACTCGCCGATGCCAAGGATTATTTACAAATATTTATAATTTGCAGGTGACTAACTTTATTCCGAATAATAATGTTTTTCGCTGATTCGTTTTTAAATTCACTTTTATTTTTTTTTTTAGAATTAAGATTATATTTATGTACAATAATATATATAAGGAAAATAAAACAATTCGATGTAGTAATTAATTTCCGCGTTGCGGGTTCTGCGTCGAAGTCATGCGGGTGCGTCTCTCGGTGATTACGCGGGTTAGACCCAGTGCTGTCGTTTCGAAAAAAATTTAAGTGCTCAATTTAATATTTTTGGGTAGTACTTTGTGAAAATGGGTAGTACTACACTAATATAGTTGTACTTACACCTACTCATACTATGATAGTAAGAAAGTATTTGTTGAAATTCATTTATTATATTATGTATTTATTGCATGAAGCTATTTGAAGGACAGATTCTTTTTCTGTGTTGGTACCAGCTTTGGTTAAATTGGCGGCTTCTGCTTTCGACTTTATTAGAAACCTATAATAAAAAATAAATCACTTTCCTATCAAGTTATACCTTGGTAAATTTGTGGCATACTTTTCCATAACAGCAAAAGAAAAAATTACATTAACTATGTATATTTAAAGACGCGCACAAGAAAATTAATACAAGTTAAATTAGTCGCGTTCTAAAGGTATGAATCTTTTATGAATCATAAATTATGATCGTGGCTGGGCAAAACGTACCGCGCGCGGGACTGCGGCAAAATGAGAATAACTTTTCATATACATATATAAAGCAGAGAGCGTAAAACTTAATTTAGTTTGCTTTGTCAATGTTTATACGAGGAAACTTTTTCGGCAAAGTTTCCTTGTTTGTTGGCAAGAGGGGAAAAACGAAAGGGACGAGGTAAAAAATTTGTCATATGTTGCAAACGCGAAACGAAAATCACAAAAGAGAATGGACAAGAATTTGTCTCTCTGACTTTCCTCGTGTAAGCGTCGTTTTCGAAAAGCACAACTACACATGCATTGAAGAACATTGAAGAGAAACACGCGTGCGGTGGTGCCCAGCTCTGATTATGATCGTTCATAGTTCAATTGTAAGGGTTGATGCGATGCTAAAATTTTTCTCCTTTCTCATAAATTTTTGAGCGACTAATGTCAAAATTAGTAAGCCAAAATAATGTGCGATGATTTTGACACTTCAAGAATTAAATATTTCAGTTTCAGGGATGAGTTTAATAACTTGCAAGCCATTATAATTGAAACATGAGAGATCAAAGAATGATGGGGCAGTGCAAATTGCGGATTGGTTGGAACAAATTTTGGGTAGTACAAATTGAGGGTTGGGTACTATAGTAGTACGCGTTGCTGAAGGGTAGTACAAACGACAGCACTGGTTAGACCCAGTCGTGACCTAACACATTTTCTCTCTCCAAATCTTTCCTATGGAGTGACTAAATTCGCCTCAGAACCAATACTCCACAGACGCAGAGTTACTCGAGCTCAGTACGAAGCACCGTTGGATTTAATATATCAGTAAGTCACAAGCGTCCACTCACTGGCATACCAAAAGCGGCATAACAAACTTGCCTACTCTGTCGCACTATGCTACCGGATTTACTAAGTTCGCCTGAGAACGAGTATTCCACAAGCGCAGAGTTACTCGCGCTCTGGACGAAGCACCGTTGGTTTCAATATATCAGTAAGCCACAAGCGTCCGCTCACTGGTATACCAAAAGCGGCATAACAAACTTGTCAACTCTTTCGCACTACGCTACCGGATTTACTAAATTCGCCTGAGAACGAGTATTCCACAAGCGCAGAGTTAATCGCGCTCAGTACGAAGCACCGTTGGTTTTAATATATCAGCAAGCGACAAACGTCCACTCACTGGTATACCAAAAACGACTCTAAGAAATTTCTAAACGACGCACTAACTGAAATGTACCTGCGTTTCCTTGGCTGCTAGTTGACTACTGCACACGACGGCTGCCTGCCACGACTGAGACCGATTCTACGTTGACTCCCTTGTTTTATGCTTCTGTTCGCTTTCATGTTGTACCGCGTGATCTCATTGTTCCATCTCAACAGCTTTTTGACATGACCGTACCGCGTGGTCATTTTGCAAAGAGACTAAATAATCTAAAGAGATTTCGTCCGGTGGAACGGAACAAAAGCTTTTCGGAAAATAAGTTCGGTTAACTTATGGTCTAAATTTTCGCCGTGAATAAATTCCCCTGAACAATTGAAAATGAAAAATATGTCGAAATACGAGCGAAATACGAGCGAAACTCAAATGAGAGAATTGGCAACTCACTTATTCGCTTTTGTTTTCGTTCGCATTGTGTTTTCTATTATATTTCGCATGCTGCATAGAAATTTCATTTTATATGCAATTCATATTGAAAATTTGTAATTCATTTTATTTAATTATTCATGTAAAAAATTTTTATTTAATTGATCGAGTTTGAATAAATTACAAATATGTAAAACATATGAAATAAAATAGGAAAAATAAAAAAAGGAATATCTGAACATTGATCTTTTTTGTTTTTTGTTCAAATTGGCTGAAATTTGAAATGTGTATTAAAAGCAAAAAAAAAGATTAGATTTGAGATTTACATGCATATGTATGTATGTTAATTTATTTTTGTTTGCTTTCTTCAGCTTATTTTTTTGTGACTAAGTATCACAACTAAATGTTACATTGAATAAAATATAAAAAATGTAAAAATACAGTGGAACTTCGATTATCCGTCGCCCGATCAACCGTCACTCCGATTAACCGTCACATTTTGTCAGCAAATTTTTTTTTTCGTTTTGTTTTGATTCTGTTTATGCACACAATGCGCGAAGCGATTCTGTCTGAAATTTTTCTTACGAAATTCGGAAATGAAAATTTCGCAGAAATTCATTAATCTAGTTCACTTTGTATGTGATTCAATTTCATAACATGATTGATTTTGTTCATTTGCGCTCTCTAATTGATGTTGGTTAGTTGCACTTTATTCGCCAAGTCAAGTGGATTACACATTGGCTTCACAATGGAGTCTCAACCATCTGAATCTGATAAACAAAAACGCCAGAGAACCGTTCTTACGATTGTAAAAAAAATGGAAATCATTAGAGAAATCAAAAAAGGTGCATCTACTATAACAACTTTGAGCACTCAATTTGGTATTCCGCGAACCACAATTAATGACATAAAGAAAAATGCTGATGAGATCGAAAAGTATGTCTCTCAAATGGAATCATTGCATGGTCGCGCAAAAATACGTAAGACGATGAAAAAAACAGCAAACGAAGCTCTCGACACGGCATTGTATTTATGGTTTGTTCAGAAGCGAAGTGAAGGAATACCATTGTCGGGCCCAATTGCTGCTGGAAAAGCATTACAGTTCAACGCAAAATTGAGTGGAGACATTAAGACAACACATTGTTTTTTTATTCGATAATAAAATACGAAAATGACAAATCAACATTTTTTGTTACGTATCCTTTTTTCTTGCGTTTTTGTATTACAGTACATATATTGTATATGTATATTCAATACCTTGTATTCTAGCGTCACCATACAGATTCAAAACAAAATTCTGCCATATATTCGATTATCCGTCTATTGGATTATCCGTCAGGCTGCTGGTCCCGTGCCTGACGGATAATCGAAGTTCCACTGTAACTAAAAAACATAAAAGTTTCACAAACATTTAACTTTACTACGATTTTCTATTGTAGCATAATCGAAGCAAAGACCTTCACACAAACATATATATGTATGTATGTGCTTGTCTAGGCTGTGTTTTGTCTGTTGATCTTTTTGTGCATAATAGAAAATCATCCCTTATTTTGTGATCTTAACAATGAAAAGCGAAAAGCTTCGTTGGATTGTCATTTTCTGAATTATGCAATAATATACATAAATATTTGTAAATAGTTATTGGTTCATGATAGTATTTAATTGTAAATAGATATTGATTAGAAGAATATTCTACTTTTAATGCTGAGTGATAAATTTAAGTCCTCTATTTGAAAATCGTGACGACTGATCAATAGCGAAAATGCTACGCTGCATTTGCATTTGCTACGTCAGTTTCGGAATTTGGCAACAATGTATTAATTGTATTCAAATTTGAAAGGAGCTAGAATAAACACAAATTTTCTTTTGAAAGTCATTTATGCACAAACATATGTATGTATTTCCTTTTATTTTTGCTTACATTTTTAGTAAATTTTTTCTGAAATTTATTTAGACTTGGACTTATTCGTTTAGTGTATTTTTTTCATTTTACGGTCAATTTTCTTATGGTTAGTTTTATTTTCAATCGGTTTTTATTTTTCCGTGGCCACAGAATCAACTGTGCGCGCATTATTTGAAGTGGCAATTTTATTTCAGAGTTTCAAAGCAGCAATAAAAATGTGTCAAGTAATTGAAACCTTTTGAGCGTTATATATTATGTAATTGACACTTTTTTAATTTGCAAAACTTACTTATTTTATGAAATGGTAGCTATTTGGGTTAAAAGTTTATGAGTGTTAATGAAAACTCTTAGTAGAAATTTTTGTATTTAGAGAAATTTTGAGAATGAGTTGTTTTTGTGATGCTGATCGTAAGTCTCAATAAGCACGATAATATCGAATGTCAGGATTTTTAAAATTTGTTTAATAAAAGGCTGATGTCAAGGACAAAGTATTGACTTTTTAGCTATTAATGAATTTTATTGATAAAATTGATATATTGTTTAATCTACTAAGGAAATGTTGTCATTTGTCGTCATCTTAAACACCTTTGCGGGTCTTATGAAAATATGAGCGAGATATTTCATAGGCCTAAGGAGGAGCCCATAACTTTTGTATAGAAAAAGCCGTTCCGCCAAATGAGTTGTAGTCTTGTAGCTCCTAAGATATTAATCAAAAATCTCAATGGAAGGGACAAAATCCAACATTACTTTGATTTATGGGTCAACAAAAGCCTCATGTTACGGACAATATAACAACAAAAAAATATTTTTTGTGAGAAATTCATTTTTTGATCAGAAATATTTTTTCCAAAAAAAAAAATAAAATTCATTAATAGCTAAAAAGTCAATACTACAATAGAAAATCGTAGTAAAGTTAAATGTTTGTGAAACTTTTATATTTTTTAGTTATTTTTACATTTTTTATATTTTATTCAATGTAACATTTAGTTGTGATACTTAGTCACAAAAAAATAAGCTGAAGAAAGCAAACAAAAATAAATTAACATACATACATATGCATGTAAATCTCAAATCTAATCTTTTTTTTTGCTTTTAATACACATTTCAAATTTCAGCCAATTTGAACAAAAAACAAAAAAGATCAATGTTCAGATATTCCTTTTTTTATTTTTCCTATTTTATTTCATATGTTTTACATATTTGTAATTTATTCAAACTCGATCAATTAAATAAAAATTTTTTACATGAATAATTAAATAAAATGAATTACAAATTTTCAATATGAATTGCATATAAAATGAAATTTCTATGCAGCATGCGAAATATAATAGAAAACACAATGCGAACGAAAACAAAAGCGAATAAGTGAGTTGCCAATTCTCTCATTTGAGTTTCGCTCGTATTTCGCTCGTATTTCGACATATTTTTCATTTTCAATTGTTCAGGGGAATTTATTCACGGCGAAAATTTAGACCATAAGTTAACCGAACTTATTTTCCGAAAAGCTTTTGTTCCGTTCCACCGGACGAAATCTCTTTAGATTATTTAGTCTCTTTGCAGCTGTTTGACAAAGGCTGTGATCAAGTGATGCCACTAAATGAAATGGCGAATAAGGGCAAAATGCGTTCTTACGAAAAACTGCGTTGCCATAATTTGACGATGGTGTAGAACTTTTGTCTTTACAATAGGTTGAATAGCACACATGATCAGTGGCGTACCGCGCACATTGGGCGCCCGGGGTAATTTGACGCCCCCTATAAATAGAAAATATTTATCAAATTGACAAAAGTTGGTTACTACAATCCATTGAATTACAAAAACTTACACATTCTCACAATTTATTTTCCATTTCATAAAAAAAAGGGAATCAAAAAAATTTCGTAGTCATGCTAAACAAAATTACAATTTCGTATTACGGGGACCATTTTCCTGCCCCCCAAGTGGTTGCGCGCGAGTACACAATTTTCTTGTGCAAAATGTTTTCAAATTCATTTTGGAAATATTGTGTAATGGAAAATAATACAAAATGTGCAACTTTTTTTCTGAGTCTGAGGTATTGCGACTACAGTTGGGCGAAATCAAATTTTCTCATTTGGTGTTGCGATAAACTTGTGATATCAGTATGTCTACAAATTTTTTAACACCAAGCTTAGATCACAAATGACCTTAATAATGTTGCAACAACAATTTTGAGCATAGTTCATTCAATGAAGACAGGTCGCGGTGATTTCGTCAACTACAACATAGTGAGTTTAAACCTGACGAAAATCCATTAAAACTTATTTTATTTTTATTCTTTTGGTTAGGAGGTACTGGACAATATGCCCTAGAGAATTTTGTTTGGACACCTGGATTCTGATTACAATTTAAATATACAAATTTAAATATACAATACAACACATTGTATGTACACACGAGTACTCAGCCGTACCAAAATGTTTCCAGACCGACAACATACCATATTACGAGAATCGCACTTAAGCATTTGAAAATAACAAAAGAAACTAATGCCGTAATAAAATAAAAATGAAGTTTAAAAAAATTGATATTTTGCATCGGAAGCAAACAATTTTTCGCAAGCCTTAAACTACGTGAAACAAAATGGCGTACACCGTTTTAGTTGTAATTTTTGCGCATTTGATGATTGAACTTGCTCCCAGCCAGCTGCGTAAAGTTTGTGGTAACTGTTATGAATGTAATTTTTGGCTGTAGTCTGTGTTGCCATATTTACAGTTTTAACTGTAAATTACAGTTTCTTAGACAATCTTACAGTCTCTAAAATTTCCTCCTGGCTTACAGTTCAAAACTTGAAAGAATATAACAAAACATTTTTTGATTTTTTTGTGGACTACCTCAATTAGGACTGGGAAAAATCGGTAAGGAAACTATCGATGGTAAGCGATAGTTTTCAAAAACTATCGGTAACTATCGATATACATCGGTAACTTCCCGCACTACAATGCCAAGGAGGAAAAAAATGTTTTTGCACAGTTCCTAAAATTTCAGACTTAAGTTTACTTTAGCCAATTTTTATTAAACCACACTTTTCTTATGTGCTTTTAAATTTTTAAAATAAATATACAATCGTAAAGTATCGCTTGGATCTAGTTTTGGAGATAAAGCCATCGGAGATATAATTGCGGATATAGATTTTGTAAAAATTAGTATAAGTTAGGAACCCCTAATTGAATATCAAAAAATTTGCGTGTCATAAGAAAGATAATTTAATTGCCAACAATAATATGAAGCAAACCTTTGAAATTAAATCTATAATTTTGGAAGTATGACGATTTTTCTGAAATTTCGACTATTTTTTTTTAAACCGTTAATTTTTCCAAAAAATGTGTTAAAAAATTGTAACTTTTTAAGCGTATTTAGATATGGTTCTAAATTTTTGCATATTTACTCCCTTTTTGATAATAGTTGTTGTTGTTATTGGATTTTTATAGCTTTTTTTTTCTATATATGTATACAGTCGAACCCGCTTAACTGACCTCCGCCTAACTGAAAAAACCGTTTAACTGAAACACCAAATTTTACACGGAGCATTTTTTTGACAATTTTCTTATAAATTACTCTGTATAACTGAAACCCGCTTAACTGAAAACCCCGCTAAGCTGAAAAAAAGTTATGGCAAAAATTAAAGTTTTTCACTTAAACAGCTCCGCATAACTGAAAATAAACTTTAAGTCAACACGTCTACAAAAAAATGCTCTTTATTTTTCCTCGTTCACTCTTTCTGCTATGTCGGATTTGACAGTATAATATTAATTGGTTTGTGCTTATATTGCATACTTATTTCACGACAAGTTCTCCATCTAGATAACGGACATTTTTTTTATAGATTTTTCCAAAAAGGTAGACTTAGGTACTTGCAGCATTGAAAATGGTAAAAAGAGCCTGGTGCATGGTAAGCTTAGAAACTATCAAAAATTAGTTTCGGAACACACTCAAGCAGGAAATTGAATTGCTTGAAGATTTCGATGTTTTGGAGAAATGATGAAGGAATCATAAATGAAGTAATGCATGAATCCGACAATAATCAAAATTAAGTCGATTCTGATACCGAAGAGTTGATAAATTCAGATTTTGCACAAAAGCCTCAGAATGAGGCTTTGAATGCTATTCGAACTTTAAAGGAATTTTCTATTTCGGAAGTCGATGTAGCTATAGATGAACTTGAAGACAAAATATCTATCGGTAATATGCATACTTATAATAAACAAACGAAGATAGGAGACTTTTACATATAACTCACGATTTTAAATATGTACATAGCTACATGCAACGAAAGTTACCTGCAAACTTGTATCAAAATATTTTATTTTCTTATTTTTTTCATTCGAAGTTACCTGTGAATTAGTTTTAAACATTTGTTTTTTTACTTATAAGCACGTTTTGTTTTGTTTTTATAGATTGTTTTAATGAAGTATGAAAATTGTTTTAAAACTGCAGCTTCATATGTGCATTTCCGCCAAAAAGCCAAGGGGTTAAAACCAGTTCAAAACGGTTAAACCACTTATTAACTGCCATAAGACAACATAATCGCATATTTTTTTTTTTTGGAAAGGTGAAGGAGGGACATGCATACTTTTTTTCAATAGTAGGCGGTGCCACGCCCCTAACGGGAAAAAACGTTTCCACGGCTAAACTAATGGACCGATTTTATTGAAATTTGGTTAGGAGATAGAATGTTCCATAAAAAAGATTAGTAGACACTCTAAGTCTTCAAAGTGGGCGTGTCACCGCCTCTAATGTAACACTACTGAGTCGCTACACCAATTTTGATCAAATTTGATATGGAAACAAACTGATTCCTGCGAAGAAAAAGTTGTTTTTAGTAGGGCGCTGCCAAGCCCATTACATGAAAAACGTTTTCACAGCAATAAGACAAGTTTTATATTCTTTTAGGAAAAATATCTACTACTTCCTCTTTTCTTTGTTAAAATTGATCTACATAACTAATTTATTTGATAAATATAAACATTAAATTCTTATTTTTAATTGCTGCATATGTGTATCTTAAATATTAAAGTCGTTTTGAAAAAATACTGAATGGATATTAAGCCTTGTAAGAAAAAAATAATTAAGATTTTGCAATCAAACGAAATCTGTTAAAAAGTGATATTATTCCATAACATTTTAAAATTAGTCGCATTAAAAAATGTTGCCAGGTTTTGTTGACTTCAGCTTTTCTATAGATGGCCATGAAAAACACTTCCGTTTTTATCCCGTTCGAATGGCTCTTTTATTGCCTCTATCTTGGAACCAATACTACGTCGTGCATCAACTTTATCACTAAATATAGTGCTACCAAATGGCTATTCCTTGAAGCAACAGATGATAATAAAAATGTTTCACTTTGACTTTAATTCCACTTTAAAAGTGTACTTCCGTCCCGTTCAACATGAGAGAAATTCCTATATTCGAATATAAGCATGCAAATATTAAATATTTTTCAGCCATCCAAACTCCGTCTAAGTGAACTTTTTTTCAGTTATCCGAACTCCGCTTGAGTGAAACTTTTTTTCAGTTATCCGAACTCCGCTTAAGTGAAATTTTTTTCAGTTAACCAAACTCCGTATAAGTGAAATAACCGCTTAAGTGAAAAATTTTTTTTTGGCAAATTGCCGTTTCAGTTAGGCGGGTTCGACTGTACATACTTTTCATAAACATTCATTGAACAAGTTTTTTTTATTTTGCGGTAAAAAAAGGAGTAGATATGCAAAAATTTAGAAGAAACTACATTCCATTTTAAAGAGTATGTCTTTATCTGATCCTCTCGATGAGACATCCCAGGTTCGGCATGGCTTTCCGTTTTATATTATGATCTTTCTTTAATTTAAGCTTTGTCACTCACAGCAAATAAACTTTTTTCGTAATGTCGTTAAAACAAGAAATTTTTGTTACCGATGCTATCAATAACAACAAAAAACTATCGATAGTTAACGATTTCGTCTATTATCGATAGTCTATTGATAGTTACCGATGTTTTCCCAGCCCTAACCTCAATCGGAGGAGATCAACTTAAGGGGTTATATCTCCGTAATTTTTATCACTTTTCCATTTTTTTTATTGGCTCAAATCATGCCAAAACAAACCTAGAATCAAAATCTACAGCGCCCAAACAATCCTAGAATCAAAATCACAGCGCCCAAGTACCGAATTAAACTCAAAATTTTTTTAAATCAATTTTTTCCAAGAAACTTTGATGAAGACGTATAGCATTTTGAAACTTCAAACGCGTTTTTCTCGAAACCATGTTTTCAAAATCGGCGGGCAGTAGAACTCAAAAAGTTTATTGATTGACTTAAAATTTTAACAGTAGTTTCATTGATTGATTATCTGTTGAAGTACATACGATTTTAGCGATTAGTTGACAAAAAAAAACAAAAGTTATAAGCAATTTAAGTTGATTTTTTCGTCGAAAACACAATTTTTTGCCGCCATTTTGTAAAAAAAAATAACAATAAAATTTTTTTTTCTCTTCTTCAAGAGATGCTTAATCCAATGTTATATTATTTGTATACCTTTATTCTCAAATGTCCTTCAAAAAAAATAATTAAAACAGCCTTGTTTTTTATAGCATAAGTGAGATTAACCCCTTAAGAGAACACTGCTAGAAATTTTATGTTGAGCTATGGAATTAACTGATAATAAAATTTGATTTTGAAAATGAATTTCTCGTGGCTGTGGAACTGTTAGTCCAATGAATGTTTTAAAATTTAAATATATATCGATCATATTTAGTATAATCAAGAACACATAGTATGTAATAAGCATTGAAGAATTAAAGGAAGTTGATGATGAATGGTGCGAATTACGTAACTTTACTGACTTAAAATTAATTTCTGACATTGATATTGAAGAATTTTGGTAGTAGATTTTTAAGAAGTGGAAGTGAAGCATTTTCTTTTTCGAGAAAAAATGGTTTCAACGGTTTTTTTTTGCATTCCCGTAGCCGCAGTAAATGTGGAAATGCTATTTTCTCAAATCAATTTAAATAAAACAAAAATTAGAAATAAACTTTATATTCGAGTGGTATTTTAAGAACTAGAGATCTCCTAAATTAAATGCATTGATTGTGCTTAATTTAAAGCATCGAATGAAATGTAGCAACACATTGACAAATCAATTTATAAAAAATTATAAAATTGAATTTGAGTAGATGAAAATGTGCTTTAAGTGTTCCATTTCAACACTTCCAGGGTAACGGGTGTGAGAGTTTAACTCTTATGAAATTTAATCTCTTGCAAAAATACGATATTTATTAAAAGTACTTATAAAAATTTGGCATCTAATGTTATAAGTTCAGAAAATGCATTTCAAGTGCGTAACGGGTGTGACGTTGAGAAAAGCTCTTTTTTATATATTTTGAGTTTGAGTTCAAACTGCCTAAAATTTTGCAGGAATGAGTGATAAATTGATATCATTTTAGAAATATTTGATTGTTTTGTTTTTTCGAAAAGTGCTTAGTTAAGTTGGAAGTGTCGATTTAATTAAAACTGTTGTTTGTTTATAATTTTTTTACTGAGCTTCCTGTTCAGTACACTGCGTAATCTTATTTCATTATTTATGTTTAATATTTTTAAAAACCTTAGTTTCACAAGAATCTCTTCGTTTCTGAATGTAACAGTTTTTTTTTTTTTTTAATTTATCTGGTTTTTGAGAAAAATATCTGGTAACACTAGTTTATTGATTTTATGCTGAGTTTGTCAACTTTGTTTTTTAGATGTGTGTATGATTTCAAGTTCTTGTTGATGGCGTAATAAAATATAAATGTGCAGAAGCACATCCATATCCTTATAGTATCCTTCCCACTTTGTTGGAATACTTGTTGTTGACTTGTGTTTGCATTTGTTTTGGCGCCACTGTGACTGCATAATTTTATCATATTTTCATATCACTTTTATTCGAATTTATTTATGTATGAAATTGAGAAGACAGAGCAAGTTTATTGGTATCTGAACTCTGGACATCAACATTCTAAATTTAAAAAAAATCGTTGATCTACTTTCGCACATTTGATTTGATTCCTTTTTACACGGAGAAAGGAGAAAATATTTTTTTTTTACAAATTTCGCTGGAAATTTGTTGTCATATATACATATATATATATATATACACTCAAAAAAAAAGTGTTTGTCACAATTGATATAGATGGAACTACCTCAAGTGTTTGCGTGAAATAATAAAATTTTTGTCACAAACACTTTTGATTTTACTTACAAAATAATAAAATTTTTTTCACAAAAACTTTTGATTTCACTTACAAATTGATAGTTGAAAATTATTATACATAACTACTCTTTAAGACTTATCATAACATAGGACTACAGCCTGGCAACATCGTCACCGTTCTTTGCTTCTAAACACTTATAAGCATTTGATATCATATATGTACAATGTAAGTAACAAAAAAGTAATATCGAATCATAACACTGCAAAATATGAACATGACAAGTTTATAAGTGATAAATCGTTTGTTGAAATGAATAAGTAAGTGTTTGGGACAAAAGGCAAGTGTTTGTCGAAACACTTCCATAAATAGAATTCTTTGACTGAAATATTTTCACGATTTGTCGTATATCATTTAGAAGCAACATTTTCTGAAATGTTTTTTAAATTTTCCAAAGAAGTAATTGAATCACTTGCCACAACTTAACTTTTATTTGTGTCAAATACATTAGTCAAATCATTTCTTATATTGTCTACAAATATTATACTTAGTTTAAGACAAAAGTTGAGTGTTTGCTTGAAATAATAAGAGCTTATAAGGTGCGTTTCAAAATCATAAGACACTACAATTTTTTGAAATATTTTTTTAAGTAGATTAAGCAGGAAAGTAATATTTGGTGAAATAATTTGTGGTATCAAAATAAACCAGTTTTAATAATAAAAGCAACGGTGTGTTTACTAATAAAAACAAAAAATAACAAAAACGTTTTTCAGGTGTTTCAAAATCATAAGACACTTTTCATTGTCACTTAAAGTTATTGATTAAACACGAATTCTGTAATATTTTTTTTAAATATTTTTGAATCTTTAGTAATTAATGGAACACCCACTGGCTCTTGCAACGCGAAATAATCGTGTTTTCATTGATTTACATTTTTTTTTTAGAAAACCGACGTCAAGATAGGCCCACTCAGCAATAATTGCAGTCTTAAGCTCCTCAGTGATGTCAAACTGGCGATTATTTGCATAGACTCGTCTGACTCCGTCCTCCCGATCGTCTCCCACAAATTTTCTTATTGGTTTGAGTCAGGAGAATAGGCCGGCCAGTCCATAGATTGGGTAGATCAAGAGCTAAAATATCGTTTAGTTTCGTTGGCCAAGTGAATCCGTTCGTTATCCAGTTGAAAATAAACAGTAATTCCCTATTTTCCTTAACGAAAGGAATAGAGCTACTTTCCACCACTTGGATGCAATCCCTACTATTCATTTTTTTTGTTGATGTGAACTTTGAGTCAAGGGTAGAATTAGATGTAAAAGCCCCCCACACGATTACATATCCTCCACCAAAGTTGCGCTTCGAAAAATAGTGAGGTTTGTTCCACAAATCTCTCCAGTAGTACTTGAAACCATCGGGGCCATCAAAATTTAGTTTTTCACGCCACTAAAAGTAGCCTTTTCAACAAAAATATCAAACAGATGAGATTTAGTTCCAATTAATTAAAATTTACTGTGTTCCAATGAAAGGTTTCGTTCTACGAATTGAAGGAGCCCCTGCTTGTGTCGTGGGAAAATATGGGGTGTTTTCGTCATTTTTGAGAGCTTGCTGTATTTGCACCTCTGTAAGGTGCGCCAAATTGTTGTTTTGGACACTTTATTATGCACTAACGAGGCCAAGATGGTGCAAGATCCCGACCAGATAGCGCCATTTTTATTCCTGTTAGCTTTATAGCGTTATAATTAGCAGGATCGCATAAAAAATTTTGGATGACGCATCAACTTCTATTCATTTTTTCGAAATAACCAATATTAGCTGTCCGGCCTCGTTATATGCCAAAATTTTCGCCCTTTCTTCATTAGTCAATATTGTACCGCGTGGCATTTTGTTAAAATTTATTTTAATTTTAATTTCAGTTGAAAAAAAAAAACAAAGTTCACCACGTAAAAATCCTTAAGAAACTTATTTGCTAATAGTGTCTTATCATTATGAAACACCGAAAAGAGCAACAAAACAGGACTCACCAAACAAAACATAACGGTACTATGGCATGATGAGGACTTTGGCGTCCCCTTTTTTTCTCAAGTGCACAGGAGTGCAATAGATCATATATTATAAAAAAAAGCTTCTTCAAACAGCTTTCACTGACTTTTTTTTAAGCTTAAAGTTTTATTTCAAAAGTGTCTTATGATTTTGAAACGCACCTTATTAAGCATTCGATAATTTGCCACAAACGCTTTCTAAACAATCCTTTTTTTGAGTGTAGAGTCGATCACTAAGAAATTATAATTGTGGCGATATCGTGAGGCTCATTCTGTCAAGATAAGAATTTTTGTGAAAATGATGATGGAGAAGCCTCAGATGATGAGTTCGAGGTTGAGCTCAAGGAACCAGAGGCAGTTGTGAAACATGATGGTGAAATCAAAAATTCCTTTGTGGTTATTGACGGAACTAGGTGTTAGAAAACTGTCCTTATTAACCATCATTCAAAAAGGTAAAGTGAGTTCGATCCGATGTACAGTCGCTGGTTTGCCAATAAGTATTTGTTCTCAATACAAATTTTGACCAAATCTAGAAAAGAGTACGTTCTTTATTCTTGTAGAACTTCATGAGTCAGTAAATATTCATTTCTCTACGAACGGCCGCATTACGTCAGTTTTGAAAAATGAAATTTTTCGCAGAGACTTGATCAGGTATAACAAGTTTCTTGCGTTGCTACGCAAATCCAAAATTTACGAGAGTAACACCTGCCTCGTGTTGATTTTACCCTAGCAGCGTGTTTCAAAGTTTTTTTTTTTTTTCAAAATATTCATTTAATTGAAAAAGTTTTGAGTTTTACTAATACTCGTACATCAGTTGAAATCAGCACACGCAGAAAATGAGAGTTCATGTTGATGTTAAAGTTACTATTATTTTCAAACACTACAACTTTTACGAAGAGTACAATTTTTTTGCAATTAATGCTTTCGGTATTTTCTGAAAAAATCAATCGATGCATTGGAAAAATCGTCATATCTCGATAGGTGATTTCACAGCCATCGTTCTATTTCAGAAAACCTGAAAAGATACTTTTGATACTCCAACTGATGAATTATTTAGGCTTCGATGTTATTATTTAATAAATTCCGTTACTCGACAAATTTAGAAAAAGGTTGCCATGTTGATATTTCAGTGTTTATTTCTTATGTATAATAGTACGCTAATTCTAAGAATCAAACATAAATTTCTTTTAATAAGAAAATTATGCTACTTTTATAACAATTTTTCAAATAAATTATAGATTCAATGAAAACGCCTGAAGAAGTTGGAAATACGCAACGAAACGTCAGGAAAAAAAAATGCAATAAGTGTTTTTATTCGCTCATTTAATTTGACCAATAAGCCGAACAAACAAATTTGCAAAAACTTGGTCTCTAATTTTCATCATAAATTTTTTATTTTGATATATAATTTGTGAAAATTTTGAAAAACTTTTAAGTTTTCAAAAAAGCTTGATCAACTCTTATATAAATAAACAGAGGAAAAATTAATATATTTTAATTAGATGTGATTAGTTTTTTTGAAAATTAATTTTCAATTTGATTCACATATTAGCCACAATTAATGAAACAATCAATATAATAAAGATTTTACTTTAAAGTTTAATTGATACTAGTATAGGTGTTATCTGTGGTCAAAAATTGTATACCCTACACCACATTAACAATAAAAGTGGACAATCTTAGATTTTTATTAAAAAAAGAAATACACACCTTGCTGGTTTACTTAAACGTTGCCATAGTGAATTCGGCAACATTACTCAGAACATATAAAAATCTTTAGCTTTTGCTTGAAGGGACGGGCAACGTTCACTTGAAAGTGTTTTAAAGTATTTGCTTCTATGAGAAGTGGCACGCCCTCTTGTCGAAATTTGCTCAATTTTTGTCAGAGCTTATCCATATTCATGCTAGTATTATTGTGAAATTTGGTTCCTTAGATCAAATAATTTAAATAATTCCTTCAGTGCAGCACTTAGAAGTTTTGGCTGGCATGGGAGGTGCCAGCTCTCCTATCGAAACTTGTCCGAATAATTCCTCGCTTTATTTTACTAGCTCAAATAACTTTCTCAGTATATCGCTCTGAAGCATTTGATTGTATGGGAGGTGCTTTGCTCTCTTATTATAAATTACCCAATGCTTGTCCAAACATTTTGTGGAATTCGTGGGAATTTGGTTCTAATATGTGTTTGTATGAGTGGTAGGCGTATCCAAAAACGATTCCACCTATTATGAATTTCAAGAACCATGTTTGCATAGTGTTCCAAATGTTATTATTATAATTACCTGAATTGTCTTTCTTGTAACCGTGATTTCCAAAGGAAGACAGACAGACAGACAAACAGCCAGACACACACGGACAGACAGATTCTATTATATAGAATATACATATATACTTTTCTATGTCTGCCACACCCCTTCTATGCGGAATGACAAAATGAATGTAACTAAGAGTGATCAGTTTTACAGTTTTTTCTTAAAGTGGTTCCATTATAAAGGAAGCAAAAACAGGCTAAGTAATAAAAAAATTTATCATTATTTAGAAAGCAAAAGGTTTTTAAATAAAATTCCCTAAATTTAATTTCTATTCATTTCAAATCTATTGAACGCTTTTGAAGCATTCATTAATTACGAGTACATAGGTTGAAAAATTCTAAAAAAGTTGAAAGAAGTTGAAAAAATTTGGAACAATTCAAAATTGATGAAAAAGTCGAAAAAATAAAGAAACTTATGAAGAAAGTTGAGAGAGGTTGAAAAAGTCGAACAAATGCATATAGGATATATTGGAAAAAGTTAAAAAGTTGAAAAAGTCGAAAGAATATGGAAAATAATGAAGAAAATCGAATAGAAATGAAAAATTTGAAATATGCCATGCCCACTTCTCCAATTCCGCCCACTTTTGGTTTAATAAATTATATTCGTAATCGACATCCTCATATTAAATTTCAGCACAAAAGCATGTATAGTTTGCGATATATGCCGCAGTAAAATGTAAAATTTAGGGCGGTAACACACCCATTGGTACAATCCAGCCCGGTTTTGATCCAGAAATAGCTTTCCATAAGTAAACCCCTTGCACCAAATTTTAGTATGATTGCTGACATATTTCGACAACTATGCCACTTACCGTATTTTATTCGTGTGGGAGGTGCCACGCCCACTGGTGCTATTTCAGCTTCATTTGATTCAGATTTACTCTATAGCAACTGAACCACTTACATTAAATTTCAAGCAATTGCTGCAATAGTTCACCTAAAACAGCGCTTACAAATTTATCTTAATATGGGTGGTGCCACGCCCACTGATGCAATCGCGTCAAAATTCATTTATTTTAAAGCTTATAGTAACTGACATCTATACACCAAGTTTTATGAAGATTACTCTCATAGGACACTATCTATAAAAATAAACGTTTTTTGCTTATATGGGAGGTGCCACGCCCACAGGTACTAGTGGACTAATTTTTTGTAATAAGAGACCTTATAGCAAGTATATCTACCTCATTAAATTTTAAACGTTGTTAGTTCTCTTGATATAACGTTTATAAATATTGTGGGCGGTGCCACGCCCTTCAACGAGTTTTTTCAGTAAAGTGGCAGAGCTTGTATTGATGACTGCTTGTAGCGACAGCATCTCCAAAATTTTATGGAAATCGTTTGTGCCAATTTTGAGGTATAGGAATTTTTAAATGTTGAAAAATGCCACGCCCACTTTTTAGATTCTGCCAACTTATTTCTCAATTCAAGATATATTTGATATGTATCCGTTTACCAAATTTCATCGCAATATCTTGAATGATAAAATTTAGGGCTGTGCCAACCCCTGTACGACCTTTTGGATACTGCTGCAACTTTTTTCAAAATTGGGCTGGGTAAATATACATAGAGTATGGGCGGTAGGCGTATCCGTGAACTGATTTCGCCCATTTTCAATAGCAAGATGCCTGCAAGAAGATGTGATCTGTGTGTGAAAGTTTCATTCAATTAGCTTTCTTGGTTTTCCCGTAAACCTGATTTCAACATACGGACAGACAGACGGACATTGCTAAATCGACTCAGGTGGTGACGCTGATCAAGAATATATATACTTTTCAATACCTGCCACGCCCCCTTCGATGTGTTACAAACGGAGAGACAAAGTGAATATACCCTCGGTGTAGGGTATAAAAAAAAATTGTGAGAAAAATTATTTGGTGGTGTGGTAATCCTTATTAAATGAAGCGACACGTCACATTCATCTACACACTTTTGCTAATTTCACAAAATTGGTATCCAAAAAAAAAAATCTAAGTAATTACTCTAGACAAAACTTATCAACGAACGGTTTGTTGGCCGCTATGTTCTGTAGCACCACAATAAAGTTAGTTAGTTAAAGAACAGGTTACGCAGAAATCTGAAAATAATACGTGTACTAGTACATGTAGTACGCTCGGCATATCCGGGTTAAAATGCTGCGATTTTCAAAAATAGTGTACTATTTTACAGAAAGTGGTAATTTTTTGACCATCAAGTAGTGTTACAACAAAAACGCACATGCTCTAGAATGCTCTCGGCTTGCTGAGCCGACGTAGTTGAGAATTCGCATTCATTATTTCTTAATAACGTTCGGATTTTTTTAAAATTTAAGTTCCACACAAACAGCCCTTTTGCTACTAAAATAGCAATATCTTTGCAACAGGCCCGTGCGCAAGGGGGGAGGGGGGTTTGAACCCCCCCCCATTGGGAATTTTCGCACATAGGCTTTTATTGACATTTGAACGAATAATCAAAAAGACACAATAAATTTTTTTTTTTTAAATCAAAAAACTAAAATGCCAATAAATCGTTGAAGCCCGAGTTTTTAATTTTCGACAAGATTTGTGCTTTCTAGCTATTATTGAACCAAAAAACACGACTTGGGACCACTGCGCGTCGCTAAGGATAAGTAACACGAGCGTTTTTTCAATGCGCGTGTAAGCATACTCTGGCATCAAAAAAATCAGCTTCATTGCAAATTCATGCACAAATCTATCCACGTCAATTTTGCATAATGGTTCACGTGACATGTGGATAAATGAAGTTCAACTTTGGCGTCAACGCATTGCCGGGCAAGACATCAAAAATTCTCTCGAAGCACTGGATATTTGCAATGAAGACGCGTTTCCAAATGTCCATTAAATGCTTCGTGTTATGGCAACTTTTCCTGTGACAACAGTAACAAATGAACGCTCCTTTTCAGCGCTACGTCGCACAGTGTTATATTTTGAGAAAAAATGGACAAAATCAAATTCCCGTCGATAACAATGTTTAAAAAAAACGAGGTCGGTCTCATTCGAAAGGTGATTTCATGCTTTTTTTAGAAAAATTGTCCCGAATCGAGATCCCAGCTTTGGGCATTTCTCAGAAATGCCCAAAATATGGTCTTTTTCACTTTTAGACAGTTTTTCCCAATTTTAGTACAATTTTGACTCGTATACATATCCGATGATAATTTATTTTGAAAGTCGAGAGTATATATATATATATATATATATATCTGTTAAAACTAATTCGTGAAAAAAAAATTTTTTTTTCGTATTATAATGACAAAAATGACAAAAATTGGTTTCGTAATATTTATATTTAGTTATAATACGAAAAAAAATTTTTTTTTTTTCACGAATTAGTTTTAACAGATATATATATATATATATATATACTCTCGACTTTCAAAATAAATTATCATCGGATATGTATACGAGTCAAAATTGTACTAAAATTGGGAAAAACTGTCTAAAAGTGAAAAAGACCATATTTTGGGCATTTCTGAGAAATGCCCAAAGCTGGGATCTCGATTCGGGACAATTTTTCTAAAAAAAGCATGAAATCACCTTTCGAATGAGACCGACCTCGTTTTTTTTAAACATTGTTATCGACGGGAATTTGATTTTGTCCATTTTTTCTCAAAATATAACACTGTGCGTCGTCTAAAGACATGCCTCAGATTAACTATGTCCGAAGATCGGTTGAATGGCTTAGCCTCGCTAAATATAAATCGCGATATCGAAATCAATGTGGAAAGAGTTTTGGACGGGTGTTTTCAAGTATCTCGCAAAATTAGGTACTTACGTAATGATAACTGAATATCGAATCATAACATAAACACTAGACTTGTTCAAATATAGGGCATGTACTAGAATGCTTCAAAAACACTCGTTTTTCGAAAATTTATTCAAATTCGAAGCTTTAATTTTTCGGACTTTGGCCAAAGAAATTAAGAAAATTTGATTTTTTCTTATAGTATATAAAATTTTTTTTTTTTAATTTTCTTTCGATTTTCCTTATATACACATAAGGAAGAATCGAAAAAAAATTTACCGCTATTTTTAAACCTATTTTTAATACATAAGGAGAAAATCGGTGATCTCTCCGCGAATAGAGCTTTGGTGTTTCTTGTGTAACAGCTCAAGTCCTTTGTTGTTTTCACTGAAATCACCTTAATACACTGTAACTTGAAACTGTCAATGCAAATACATGAATTTTAAATTAAAAAAATAAATGATAAAAAAAAATTTTCATTCAACATTAAATTTTTTTTATATTTTTTTTAACTCTTTGACGACCATAAGCTTTTGAAACGTGATCCAATGGAATCCAAGCATGAACATGTTCTATGGCTGTGATTAAGCCAAAAATATTCCAAAGTTATAAAATATGATTTTAGACTTTGAGAAATTTTATGGGACATATGTGTCCCAATGGGCCTCAAAGAAGGTTAATTTGTTTGTACATCTTTTTTATGTTACATGAAATATTTGTGCCTTATATCTAAAACTAAGTTTTTATCCATACATTTACAAGAAATTGTGATGCTCACCAAAACAGTTTCTATTATTTGTAAAACATAAATACACATTACATTGATTACAATATGTATTGTGCGATTTTCTATTTTATTTTTTGAGCAATTTATGCATCTCTTTCTAATATCGCTTCTGACCATAGGATGTGATGGAGTTGAACGTTTTATGTTATTGATTTTCGATTTTGAAAATGTTCCACGGGCTCTCTGTCGTGAAGTGAAGTCTGAGATCAAATTTGTGGCAACTACTCTTCTAAAGTCAAGAGAAGTTAGTAATGACCCTTCAAGGAGATTTTCCGCTTTACATTTGCTGTAAATAACATATGAATTATTTACGCCTATATCAAAAATGTCGAAAAATAACCGACGCGTTACAATGTTTGTCTCCATAGGCGAAAGAAAATTTGTAAGAAGGGTCACTGCTCTGTTGTCCATCCATTTTACGAAGGATATTCCCTTGTTCAGTGTTTCAGTTACGTTTAAACATTTCAGTTGAAAAAAGTCCGTGGACGTCTATAGGGACACCCGTGTCCCTTTGTATTTTTTATAGAATTTTATATAAATACTACAAAAAATATTTTTAAAAATAATGAAATAGCGTAGTAAAATGCTTATGGAATATGGTTCAATAGCTTAAGGTTGAAAAAATTTATTTGGACTATTATTAAAAACCAATTCAAAATAGCAATTACGACATAAGCAAAAAGTGCGTTTCAAACTAAAAATATACCGTTATAATCCACTTTTATGACGTATTAAAGCAAAAAAATTTTAAAAGTAGTCTTTCGAGTTTGCTTTTATAACAACATAAAAATGATTTCGTGTAAAGCCTTTTTTTGAAGAATATTTTTGTATTTGGGACACATGTGTCCTATGGTCGTCAAAGAGTTAAACTATGTGCACTGTGTCATGTGACTAGTTATTGAAGCAAATATTGTAATTACTTGCTTATAAAATACTTTGAAAATTTTCGGACCAAAAATCAAATTTTATTTTTTTCTCATTTATTTTTTAATAGAAACTCATGTAAGGTGAATGCAGTGAAATCAACAAAGGATTTGAACTGTTACACAAGAAACACCAAAGCTCTACTCGCGGGGAGACCACAATTTTTTTCCTTATATGTAAATAGGCTTAAAAAATAGCGGTTAGTTTTTTTCGATACTTCCTTATGCTTAGATAAGGAAAATCGAAAAAAAAAAATTTAAAAAAAAAATATTAAAAATAAGAAGAAAATCAAATTTCCTTTATTTTTTCGCTAAATTCCGAAAAATGAAAATTTTGCAGCTATGGTAGCAACCCTAGGACTATTTCTTTTTTTATTTTTTTAAATGGGGATATACTCGAATTTGAATAAATTTTCAAAAATCGAGTGTTCTTGAAGTATTCTAGAATCTAGAACATATTTTTGAACATCTCTAATAAGCACGTGTACAAATGTATTTAATTATTATTAAATGTCTATATTAAAAGTAAACAGTTTTTTGACGTTTTTTATGAACATAATCTAACATGAAATGTTCGAGTTAAAAACCCCCCCCCCCCATATATGATTCCTGCGCACGGGCCTGCTTTGCAACCATAAAAGCTATAGCTCATGTGTTTACTATTTTAGAATCTGCATTAAATATGTATTTCTTATGTGAGTTTGTTACCTACATATGTAGCTTGTCATATGTTTTTTTTACACCCACCAGCAAGGGTGGATTCACGGGGAGGTGGGGGAAATTTCCCCCTCCAACGTCTTCAAAAATACACTAGAGAACTTCAAAGTTTTAAAAAACCATGCAGCATCTGAGAACAAACTGTAAGTTTTTGAATTTTCTAGTAACGCCGGAGATGAGTAGTTTTTTAGTTTGTTAACTTTTTTCATATAAAGTTAAAAATTAACAAATCACATTGCTCCACAAATTTGCAAAAACCTACACCACATCGAATGGCGATGATACTTAATGTAGTGAAAGTTTCCGTAGAATCCGAATATCCGAATAATTTTTTTCGATTGGCCCCAATTTTCCATATAAATGGCAAAATTTAAAAATAAGTGCTTGTAAAAACTTTGATTGTCAGCAAATGAATTTTAATTGTTTTTTAGTATAGAGAAGAGTTCTACAACAATTTTAAGGTATAAATTGTGCCAATAGTGTTCTGATATTCAATTTTAAGAGACCTATATTTTTGTATTTTGATGAAGAGCCACATTTTTGAAGTTATCGTCATTTAAACTTTACGAATACGAAATAAATTTTGAAAGGACTTTTTTACAAATTGTCGGTATTTCCTTAATACGTAATGGGTTCTTATATTTTTTTTTTAAATTTTTTCATTATTTTATGGATTTTCTGAAAAAGTGACGGTTAGTGCTAAGTAAAAAAACAATTATGAAAACCCATTATGTATCGAGGAAATACCTTTAATTTGAAAAAATGCCCTTTCAGAACTTTTTTCGTAAATGTATTTTAACATACAAAGTTCAAATGACGATAACTTCGAAAAATGTGGCTCTTCAGCAAAATAAAAAATATCGGTCTTTTAAAGTTGAATATCGAATGATATATGTACAATTCCATCAGATTTGGCCTTTTAGCTGGCCTCGTTTTTTTTTTTTTTTTTTTTTTTTTGGAGTACATCTTTCAGCCATAGTTTTTTTGAAGCTAAGGCTGTCTTGAATTAATATTCAAGGTTGTTCAATTAAAATTCAGATAGCTATTTTTTTTATTTAACTTTATATGTAACTTTTCATGTTTTTTTTTTTAACTTAAATGCAATTTTAACTATGTCTCCTTTTGAATTTTAATTGTTCCTCTTTGAATATTAATTCAAAATAGTCTTAACTTCAAGAAAAACCATAATTGGAGTGTGCTCCGAACAAAAAAAAAAAAAAATGACAATTTCGATTTTTTTTTTGGAGTATGTATTGTATATATAAGAAAAAATATTTTTGCGTTGATGTTGATAAAATGCTCTATAGTAGATAAGACTTTTCTATAAACATCTGTAGTTACTATGTTTAAAATTTTTATAATGAAATTCTCTATAGAATAGAAGGACTAACTTTTTGTAACCCACATAATTAATTCTGGATAGCGGGCATCAAAGTTGGAATTTGTTAAAAAAAAAACGTAAACAAAAAATATTTTTTTTACTTGACTTCGATCATAATAGCCATATCACTAATACTATTGGAACATTTTATACCTTAAAATATTTGTAGGACTCTTCTCTACACTTAAAAAATTTAAAATTCATTTGCTGACGATTAAAGGTCTTACAAGCATTTATGTGAAGTATGCGCTCTCAACACTGCATTTTTTTTAACTTTGCCATCTATGAATGTATATGGAAAATTGGGGCTAATCGGAATATACTATTACGATATTCAGATTCTACGGAAAATTTTACAACAAAAAATGCTATCCAAATTCGTTGCGTAATCGCATTTTGAATTTTCTACTAGCCATTTTGGCACTTCAAGTTCCACTCAGAAACGTTAGTGTGCATCCACACTGCACGCTAAAAGCAAAACCGAGTGCAAAGTTGATTTTTCATGCGAGAAGTGAAATTAGGGGTGGCCATAGTGAACGCGAGAAACGGCGCTGAAATTCTGATTGTCGTTCGTATTTCAAAGAAAGTTGTTCAGCTTATTTTTAACAAAAGCATCATTTAGTGCCATCCTTGCCCTTTAAAATGAGATTTCAAGTGGTGATCTGTAATGTTTCCTTGCAAAGTTATAGCCATTTTAAAGTGACATGAATTGGATCCCCTACAAAAGGTTGCAACCCAACAATATTAACCAACGGGTCTCAAATTCATGTCACCTTGAAATGGCTGCAACTTTGCAAGGAAGCATCACAGATCTTCACTTGAAAGCCCATTTTAAAGGGCAAGGATGGTACTAAATGATGCTTTTGTTAAAAATAAGCTGAACAACTTTCTTTGAATCCTATACATGGCCTCGAAAGTAGACAAAAAACATTATGTTTTAGGTACTTAGCCTCAAATATTTCAGGATTCCGACATGATGGGTTGATTCTGAGGCCAGATTCGGATTCAGCGTAAAAATTACGTCGAAAAACGATCCTTTTCAGCTCAACAACACTAATCACCTATTCATTTAGATACCTTTTTTGTAAAAAATAATTTTTCCATACAATTTACATGTAAAACTAACATGCTCCGGCGCCACCTTATAAAATTGAGTTACAGAGCTGAATTTTCGTGAACTTTTTCTTCATATCATAAACTTACTTTTTAAGCAACAGCACCTTAAAAAAAACAAAAAATAAAAAATTTGAATCACCCTAATGTACATATCTGTGGACATTTGACAAAACAACCTCTTTCGATCTACGGTAATAATTCAATATAGGGTAAGCCTTGCGTTGAAGCTATGTATAAAGACTAATCAGTCTCGTGATTCAATAATTAAAATAATTTTTCTACCAAAAATCTATTGTGGTAGCACATATTTTTGTGGTCCTTCAGAGCAAGTCGAGAATAAACTTTACCTATAAAATTTTACACAATCAAAGGATTTATTTACTAACAAATACTCATTTGATACTGAGTAGACGAAAATTCACTTGTAAAAATGATTTTATATATAACTAAACAGTACACCATCTACTTCTGCAATGCGAGTCGGCACGAGGAGAGCTTCCCAAAATAAAATAGTAGAAAGTTAAATTTGTTTTTTCTTTTTGTTAGCAATATAAACCCTGCAGGACGGAATGTACCCACAAAAATTTTTATAGTACCCAAGTGCAATGAACCTGTTGGGGTACAGGTTATTCTAAATTTATATAATTAAACATATTTTAAGACTAGTCTTAGAAGTACTTAATTAATTAAAGTTGAAAAACTCCAAATTTAAAAAATGTGTCTGGGTGTCTTTTGGTGAAATTTTTCAAGAAAAATCGAAACGTGAACTTTCAATTATATAATTTAATTTTTTTTTTTCATCTGAAATTATCTAATTATAAATTTAAAAAATTAACTTTAAAGTTATGTACATATTAAAATACGTGTTTTTACTTGTTAAAATAAAATTTTTTGATTTAAGAAACAAGTCTTAGAAATATACTCATTTTAAAGTATGGGTGGATTACATCCACGTCAGTAATGGCGTTACGAAAAAGGCATCTGTTATGCAGGGTTAAAAAGTTAACATAGAAAACTTGATCACCTTTTTTTAACTAACAAAAATCATCTAGTTAACGGTTTTTTCCGAAAATTTTGAAGTCCTACAAGGCCCCCGGCTTTGACATGCAATTAACGTCTTGGCCTCTTGGCAACCCTGTTTGAAGTGAACAGAGCTATAATTCGGCTATAAGAAGAAGAAGAAGCTATAAGGTTTATAATGTAAAAGTGTACGAACATTACAATAAAACAATATTTACTGTATGTATATATGTATATATCTATAGTACACTTTCTTTGGACATAAATTTAACATAACCAATTTCCCCCTCCAATATTTTTTCCTGGATCCGCGTCTGCCCACCAGCTCAAAATTTGATAAAATTATATAACAAAACAAAAATTTTAAGTTCAACATCTATTTTCTAAAGAACCACTAGGTATATCTATGGATAAATTTTAAATCACATCTGATAGCATAACTATTTAAGAAAATTATTTAAATGAAGGTTAAAAATACGTTTATTTGTGGCTGTGGTACCAAAGCGACTGACCAAAGGTCACATTTTTTCGAAAATATGAAAAAAAGCCGAACTTACACCGACGCACAGTGGGAAATTTTTTAATGTTTTTGGACAAAAAGCAGTCTACAACGCAATTTTTAATGGATTTGAAAAAATTTTTTTTTAAATAATCGTTGGGTACCACCCGATGTGTGAGTATTGCCCAAATTTTTGAAAACGTTCAATATAACCTCAAAAAATCCTATAAATATATATACCTCAAAATTTGCGGTGAGGAAGATATCTGGAGACTGGTTCATCCGAAAAGAGATTAAACTTTTTTCGGTTAAGCATAGTTAGGGGGCGTTTGATCGTTCGATTTTTTTTTTTGGATACATATTTTTTGACTTATAGCCTAAAACGACCTCAAGTTTGTGCACAAAAAATGGAAATTTTCTTTGTACGACCGCCATTTTGTCAAAAGTTAATATTTTTCAAAAATCAACGACCAAACGCCCCTTAACTATTTGCTTAACCGAAAAAATTTAGTTTTCTTTTTTAAGATGAACCAGTCTTCAGATATCTTGCTCACCGCAAATTTTGAGGTCGTTCACGGCATTGCACTTTTCTAACTTATTGACAAATATTTTTGGACCAAAATTTCAGAGATAAGTCTTGAATAGTCATACCTTAATAACTTAAAAGGAATTTTGGTCTAAGATAAAATGCAACTTCAAAAATAGTTTTAAAAAAATGTCTTTTTATTTTTCGAAAAACTCCCTAAGTAAAATACACGAATATCATACATATCAGTCTACGTCCAACATTCGTGCTGAGCGGTTCTTTTCTCTCGTCCGAGCAAGATTTTTGTGATTTTGTGTGAACTGTACAACAGCTAGTAACCCCTGGTGTTAAAAAAAAAAACATATCAAAAATATATACCTATTCATAAACTTGTACGGATTAGTGATACACATTTTTCAAATTGTGTTAAACCCAAATCCCGACCATGAAGGATCCTCCAGACCCGTCAAAGGCTGGAGGCCCACCACAGCAACTATTTTCATTGGATAAGTCAAAAACTTTACAATCTATTCATCAGGGCCCTAAATACTTAATTATGTCGCGCATTAACAGTTCTGATACATTATCAAACGTTTCACCTTTCTTGATAAAAAAAGTGATTGACTGTACCTGCGAAGGAACTGTTGATATATGCAAAAAATTAAGAAACGGAACAATTCTAATTAAAACAAACAATTATAAACAAGCAACTAAACTAATTCAATTAATATCCCTCTCACCGACAATCCAAATAGAAGTAACAGAACACTCTTCTCTCAATTATACAAAGGCAGTAATATACTCTAATGATCTGAGAAATATTGACGAAAAAGAGATTTTAGAGGAGCTCAAACCTCAAAATGTATGCGAGATCAAGAAAATATTAAAAAAAATGGATGATGGCACATTAAAAGAAACCGGTTTAGTAATCATCACATTTGCTTCTCTTTCTCTCCCTTCTGACATCTCAATTGGTTATGAAAAAGTTAAACTTCGTCCGTATATTCCTCTCCCGCTGCGATGTGGTAACTGTCTAAGGTTTGGACATATTGCTAAAATTTGCAAAAACAACAAAATCTGCTCAAATTGCTCCAACAACTTTCATATAGATCTTGAACTCAACGAAAATTGCTCACTAGAAAGCAAGTGCATCAATTGTTATAGCATTACCAACACTAACTTTAACCATAGTGCTTATGATAAGAATTGTCCAATATTTTTAAAGGAAAAAGAAATACAAGCAATCATAACACTAGAAAAAGCTGATCGGAAAAAAGCGATTAATACGTACAATGATCGACATCTAACTCACAAAACATATTCAGCAGTCGTAAGAGATAACTCTCACGTCGAGAACAAAAATACTTTCAATGAAGTTGACATTGCTAATGCCTCTTGTTCTTCGCAACACACTGATTTACAGACATCGGTAAAAATATTCTCAACACAGAGAAAAATAGTAAACTACTCTGACTTTATACCTGACATAGACCAAACTTCAACATCCAGTTCATCACATTCCATAACAATGTCAAATTATGACCAAATTCCTCAAAACAAACATAGCATAAATAACACCTCTTTTAATTTTGACACTCCATCTACAAGCACTCCATCGGTTCCTGCACATAACAAAAATATAATTATCCTTCCAAAGAACACTTCCTATAAAGCAAAACAAAATTTAAAAAAAACAGGTGTTAGGAGAAAGCGAAAATAAACCTTTTTTATACGTTAACTTGTTATTCTACATACAACTTATATTTACGTACTTAAAATTATACATCTAACTTAAGTTCCTTTGTTCATACATATATTTAATTAATTGTATTTTTTATAATATTTCATTATTTTCATATTAAAAATTTTTTCTTATTCTTTCCTGCCTTGCAAAACATTCATTATAAATTCATCCACACATCTCATAAGCTTATTTATTCAAAAGGATATTAATTTTCTTAAATTTCAGCGATGACACTCAATATTATCCAATGGAATATAAAAGGCTATCTAAATAACTACAATGAACTTAGTATTTTGATTAAAAAATACAATCCTAAAATAATATCATTGCAAGAAACGCATATTCATTCTTTATTAAATATTCCTATTCCTATTAACTTTACCCTTTATACCCATAACACTTCTTCCACTAGGTATGGAGGTGTTGCCCTCCTTGTACATAAATCATTACAACATAAACCTATTACTATCAACAATGATTTTGATTCAGTCGCAGCTGAGATAAATTCGAAAATTAAATTTATTATTATATCATCATATATTGTCCCCCAAAAACCTTTTAATTCGAAGCATTGCAAGGAAGCATCACAGATCTTCACTTGAAAGCCCATTTTAAAGGGCAAGGATGGTACTAAATGATGCTTTTGTTAAAAATAAGCTGAACAACTTTCTTTGAATCCTATACATGGCCTCGAAAGTAGACAAAAAACATTATGTTTTAGGTACTTAGCCTCAAATATTTCAGGATTCCGACATGATGGGTTGATTCTGAGGCCAGATTCGGATTCAGCGTAAAAATTACGTCGAAAAACGATCCTTTTCAGCTCAACAACACTAATCACCTATTCATTTAGATACCTTTTTTGTAAAAAATAATTTTTCCATACAATTTACATGTAAAACTAACATGCTCCGGCGCCACCTTATAAAATTGAGTTACAGAGCTGAATTTTCGTGAACTTTTTCTTCATATCATAAACTTACTTTTTAAGCAACAGCACCTTAAAAAAAACAAAAAATAAAAAATTTGAATCACCCTAATGTACATATCTGTGGACATTTGACAAAACAACCTCTTTCGATCTACGGTAATAATTCAATATAGGGTAAGCCTTGCGTTGAAGCTATGTATAAAGACTAATCAGTCTCGTGATTCAATAATTAAAATAATTTTTCTACCAAAAATCTATTGTGGTAGCACATATTTTTGTGGTCCTTCAGAGCAAGTCGAGAATAAACTTTACCTATAAAATTTTACACAATCAAAGGATTTATTTACTAACAAATACTCATTTGATACTGAGTAGACGAAAATTCACTTGTAAAAATGATTTTATATATAACTAAACAGTACACCATCTACTTCTGCAATGCGAGTCGGCACGAGGAGAGCTTCCCAAAATAAAATAGTAGAAAGTTAAATTTGTTTTTTCTTTTTGTTAGCAATATAAACCCTGCAGGACGGAATGTACCCACAAAAATTTTTATAGTACCCAAGTGCAATGAACCTGTTGGGGTACAGGTTATTCTAAATTTATATAATTAAACATATTTTAAGACTAGTCTTAGAAGTACTTAATTAATTAAAGTTGAAAAACTCCAAATTTAAAAAATGTGTCTGGGTGTCTTTTGGTGAAATTTTTCAAGAAAAATCGAAACGTGAACTTTCAATTATATAATTTAATTTTTTTTTTTCATCTGAAATTATCTAATTATAAATTTAAAAAATTAACTTTAAAGTTATGTACATATTAAAATACGTGTTTTTACTTGTTAAAATAAAATTTTTTGATTTAAGAAACAAGTCTTAGAAATATACTCATTTTAAAGTATGGGTGGATTACATCCACGTCAGTAATGGCGTTACGAAAAAGGCATCTGTTATGCAGGGTTAAAAAGTTAACATAGAAAACTTGATCACCTTTTTTTAACTAACAAAAATCATCTAGTTAACGGTTTTTTCCGAAAATTTTGAAGTCCTACAAGGCCCCCGGCTTTGACATGCAATTAACGTCTTGGCCTCTTGGCAACCCTGTTTGAAGTGAACAGAGCTATAATTCGGCTATAAGAAGAAGAAGAAGCTATAAGGTTTATAATGTAAAAGTGTACGAACATTACAATAAAACAATATTTACTGTATGTATATATGTATATATCTATAGTACACTTTCTTTGGACATAAATTTAACATAACCAATTTCCCCCTCCAATATTTTTTCCTGGATCCGCGTCTGCCCACCAGCTCAAAATTTGATAAAATTATATAACAAAACAAAAATTTTAAGTTCAACATCTATTTTCTAAAGAACCACTAGGTATATCTATGGATAAATTTTAAATCACATCTGATAGCATAACTATTTAAGAAAATTATTTAAATGAAGGTTAAAAATACGTTTATTTGTGGCTGTGGTACCAAAGCGACTGACCAAAGGTCACATTTTTTCGAAAATATGAAAAAAAGCCGAACTTACACCGACGCACAGTGGGAAATTTTTTAATGTTTTTGGACAAAAAGCAGTCTACAACGCAATTTTTAATGGATTTGAAAAAATTTTTTTTTAAATAATCGTTGGGTACCACCCGATGTGTGAGTATTGCCCAAATTTTTGAAAACGTTCAATATAACCTCAAAAAATCCTATAAATATATATACCTCAAAATTTGCGGTGAGGAAGATATCTGGAGACTGGTTCATCCGAAAAGAGATTAAACTTTTTTCGGTTAAGCATAGTTAGGGGGCGTTTGATCGTTCGATTTTTTTTTTTGGATACATATTTTTTGACTTATAGCCTAAAACGACCTCAAGTTTGTGCACAAAAAATGGAAATTTTCTTTGTACGACCGCCATTTTGTCAAAAGTTAATATTTTTCAAAAATCAACGACCAAACGCCCCTTAACTATTTGCTTAACCGAAAAAAATTTAGTTTTCTTTTTTAAGATGAACCAGTCTTCAGATATCTTGCTCACCGCAAATTTTGAGGTCGTTCACGGCATTGCACTTTTCTAACTTATTGACAAATATTTTTGGACCAAAATTTCAGAGATAAGTCTTGAATAGTCATACCTTAATAACTTAAAAGGAATTTTGGTCTAAGATAAAATGCAACTTCAAAAATAGTTTTAAAAAAATGTCTTTTTATTTTTCGAAAAACTCCCTAAGTAAAATACACGAATATCATACATATCAGTCTACGTCCAACATTCGTGCTGAGCGGTTCTTTTCTCTCGTCCGAGCAAGATTTTTGTGATTTTGTGTGAACTGTACAACAGCTAGTAACCCCTGGTGTTAAAAAAAAAAACATATCAAAAATATATACCTATTCATAAACTTGTACGGATTAGTGATACACATTTTTCAAATTGTGTTAAACCCAAATCCCGACCATGAAGGATCCTCCAGACCCGTCAAAGGCTGGAGGCCCACCACAGCAACTATTTTCATTGGATAAGTCAAAAACTTTACAATCTATTCATCAGGGCCCTAAATACTTAATTATGTCGCGCATTAACAGTTCTGATACATTATCAAACGTTTCACCTTTCTTGATAAAAAAAGTGATTGACTGTACCTGCGAAGGAACTGTTGATATATGCAAAAAATTAAGAAACGGAACAATTCTAATTAAAACAAACAATTATAAACAAGCAACTAAACTAATTCAATTAATATCCCTCTCACCGACAATCCAAATAGAAGTAACAGAACACTCTTCTCTCAATTATACAAAGGCAGTAATATACTCTAATGATCTGAGAAATATTGACGAAAAAGAGATTTTAGAGGAGCTCAAACCTCAAAATGTATGCGAGATCAAGAAAATATTAAAAAAAATGGATGATGGCACATTAAAAGAAACCGGTTTAGTAATCATCACATTTGCTTCTCTTTCTCTCCCTTCTGACATCTCAATTGGTTATGAAAAAGTTAAACTTCGTCCGTATATTCCTCTCCCGCTGCGATGTGGTAACTGTCTAAGGTTTGGACATATTGCTAAAATTTGCAAAAACAACAAAATCTGCTCAAATTGCTCCAACAACTTTCATATAGATCTTGAACTCAACGAAAATTGCTCACTAGAAAGCAAGTGCATCAATTGTTATAGCATTACCAACACTAACTTTAACCATAGTGCTTATGATAAGAATTGTCCAATATTTTTAAAGGAAAAAGAAATACAAGCAATCATAACACTAGAAAAAGCTGATCGGAAAAAAGCGATTAATACGTACAATGATCGACATCTAACTCACAAAACATATTCAGCAGTCGTAAGAGATAACTCTCACGTCGAGAACAAAAATACTTTCAATGAAGTTGACATTGCTAATGCCTCTTGTTCTTCGCAACACACTGATTTACAGACATCGGTAAAAATATTCCCAACACAGAGAAAAATAGTAAACTACTCTGACTTTATACCTGACATAGACCAAACTTCAACATCCAGTTCATCACATTCCATAACAATGTCAAATTATGACCAAATTCCTCAAAACAAACATAGCATAAATAACACCTCTTTTAATTTTGACACTCCATCTACAAGCACTCCATCGGTTCCTGCACATAACAAAAATATAATTATCCTTCCAAAGAACACTTCCTATAAAGCAAAACAAAATTTAAAAAAAACAGGTGTTAGGAGAAAGCGAAAATAAACCTTTTTTATACGTTAACTTGTTATTCTACATACAACTTATATTTACGTACTTAAAATTATACATCTAACTTAAGTTCCTTTGTTCATACATATATTTAATTAATTGTATTTTTTATAATATTTCATTATTTTCATATTAAAAATTTTTTCTTATTCTTTCCTGCCTTGCAAAACATTCATTATAAATTCATCCACACATCTCATAAGCTTATTTATTCAAAAGGATATTAATTTTCTTAAATTTCAGCGATGACACTCAATATTATCCAATGGAATATAAAAGGCTATCTAAATAACTACAATGAACTTAGTATTTTGATTAAAAAATACAATCCTAAAATAATATCATTGCAAGAAACGCATATTCATTCTTTATTAAATATTCCTATTCCTATTAACTTTACCCTTTATACCCATAACACTTCTTCCACTAGGTATGGAGGTGTTGCCCTCCTTGTACATAAATCATTACAACATAAACCTATTACTATCAACAATGATTTTGATTCAGTCGCAGCTGAGATAAATTCGAAAATTAAATTTATTATTATATCATCATATATTGTCCCCCAAAAACCTTTTAATTCGAAAAATTTGTCAAACGTTTTTAACACGATTTCTACTCCATCTCTTGTTACAGGAGATTTCAACTCTTGGCACAAGGATTGGGGATCGCAAAAAAATAATAATAGAGGAGTAGTTTTATCAAAATTTATTAACCAATCTAATCTCATTCTGCTAAATGATGGATCGCCAACCCATTTTAGTACGCACAATTCCTTTTCTCATATTGATCTCACTTTTTGTTCACCCTGCATTAGACCCCACGCTAATTGGACAATTGAAACTGATCTTTTTGGTAGTGATCATCTCCCAATTCTGATTTCTCTATTTTCAAATCCAACTCATTTGCATGAAAAATATAAATCAAAATTTATAACACAAAACTCTGACTGGTCATTGTTTCAAAAAAATTGTTTAGAATTAGACTCTTTCTTTCCAACCACAACAAATATTAATAAAGAAGCTGCTAACTTACGCAAAATTATTCTTCAATCGGCCAATAATTCTATTCCTCAAACTCATCCTAACTTGTGTTCAAGAAAAGTCCCTTGGTGGAATAAAAAATTAGAGCAACTTAGACAAGCTAAAAATAAGTGTTGGCATATATTTAAAAGAAATATTTCAGTAACCAACATGCTAAATTACAAAAGAGCCAATGCGATTCTGAAACGGCAAATTAAACTAGAGAAAACTAAGTCACTAAATGAATTTACCTCAACCATTAATCCAGATACCCCAATTCAAAAAATTTGGACCAACATTAGAAGATTTTCTGGCTATAAAGCTTCTCATGGAATTCACACAATCGAATCTTCATCTTTCCCTCATATAAAATTAACAGACAAAAAGCAAATTGCTAATGAATTTTGTAAATTTTGGTCCGAAAACTCTAGTGATAAAAATTTCTCTACTAATTTCATAAGAAGAAAAAACGAAATTCTAAGAAACACTGCCCACACTACTCCATGCACAGATGCACGTTTCATAGAAAACAAAATTACTTTTTTAGAACTCTCTTCTTCTTTATCAAAGCTTAAAGGAAGGACTCCGGGCATCGATAGAATTTCATACCCTATGATCACTAATCTGCCAAAATCTACAAAAATAAGACTTCAGAACTTCTACAACAACATATTCGACAACCACATCCCTCAGCAATACAAAATAAGCGCAATTATACCAATACTTAAACCCAAATCTGATAAAACACTTGCTAAATCATACAGACCAATATCCCTCAATCCATGTCTTTCTAAACTAATGGATAAAATAATATCTAACAGATTATGTTGGTTCGTCTCTAAAAAGAAACTAATAGACTTTCGTCAACTCGGTTTTAAAAAAGGAAAGTCGACCAGCGATACTCTACTTAATGTAGAGTATCAAATTGCTAATTGTCTTTCACTAAAAAAACACCTCACAATTGTGTCTCTTGACTTCGAAAAGGCATTCGAAAAAGTTGGAATACATTCAATCATTGACCAATTTTCTGCTTGGAAAATTGGACCCAAGATTACAAAATATGTATTCAATTTTATGACCAGTAGAAAAATAACTGTTCGGTTGGGTGCATTATGTTCTAATCTCAGAAATTTGTATAATGGCATTCCACAAGGCTCTCCTCTATCGGTCATACTATTTCTAATAGCTTTCAATAAACTCTGTGGTATCATTGCTCTTCATAAGGAAATAGATTTTACTGCATATGCGGACGACTTCAATTTAATTATAAAGTCTAAAACGAATAAAAATCCAACACATAACCTTACTCAATTATTCGACGATATATCATCTTGGAGTAATACTTCTGGTGCCGTCTTATCATCAACTAAATGTAAATATATTCATCTTTGCCGCAAAAAAAATTGCAGTTGCAACGTTATCGCTAGCAATATTAACATTCAACAAGCTGATACCATAAAAATACTGGGTCTTACAATTAACTCAAGATTTACATGGAAGGCTCACATTGATAAACTATGCACAGCTTTGAGTAAACAACTTAACGTGGTTAAATGTCTCTCTTACCACAAGTCAAACTGTAATACTTTTTCATTGGTATCAGTTATTAAATCTCTCATTTTGTCAAAAATTAACTATTGCCTCTTTATATACGGTTATTCCCCTAAATCGTCTTTAAATAAACTTAAATCTATAATAAATTCCGCAGTGAGAATTGCTCTTGGTGCATTCCGAACCACACCTGTAAATAATCTTTTATATGAAGCTAATATTTTACCAATAGAACTACAAAGAGACCTAATCACAGCAAAGCTTTCAAAATCACTAATGTTTAGTTATGACACCCCTCTCCGTTGTATAGTCAATAAAATATACAAATCCAAAAAAATTCCAAAAATCAGGTCAGCAATATACATAGCTGTACAGAAATCAATTGATCTAAATATCCCGTTTTTGCCTTTGAAAGTTAACAATCTTTCCCATCCACCTTGGACTTTAAATCCTGACTCTTGCAATACCTCATTGCGCAAGTTAATTAAAAACAATACTTCAATTGAAGTCTTTAATGCGCGATTCTTAGAAAATAAGGATCTTCTGAAAACCCATACATTTATTTTCACAGATGGCTCAAAGCGTAATGATATTGTTAGCTACAGCATCACTACACTAAACAAAATTATAAAAATATCAATTCTACCGTCATACAGCTCCGTTTTCTCTGCAGAAATTATTGCTTTACATGATGCAGTCATATATGCCAAAAATAATTGCGGTAACTTTGCAATATGCTCTGACTCCCTTTCAGCTATTGATTCAATACTAAACCTGACAAATGACAACTTTTACTCTACCCAAATTAGAAATTTTCTAATAGGTAATTACCCTAAGATCACTCTGATATGGATTCCAGGCCACTCAAATATTTCCGGTAACGAATTTGCAGACCAAGCAGCAAAATATGCAACTACAGCTCCATTAATAATGTCAAACAATTTCAACTTCTCAGATATAAAAAAATTTATAAACAATTACTTCACAAACAAACAGATATCGACATTTGACTCCTCGTCTAACTGGTACCAATCCAACAACTCAAACAAATTAACAGTTAATGATTTTCTTAAAACACTGTCGTTAAAAAGATCAGATATAATAAAATTTGAAAGAATTCGGCTTGGTCATTCTAAGCTTACCCATAGTTTTTTGATGAATCCTAATATAACATTACCTTGTTCCTGTCCAGTACTCCCTCATAATTACCTTACTCATATCTTTACTTACTGTCCCACTTTTAGTTTTTCTAGACAGCTGATATTTAAAAATAGAGACCCTTTCCATTTAATTGCAAATCCCTCCGAGAAAAACATACATGACATGATAAATTTTTTGAAACATACTAATATAAATTCACTAATATAAACTCCATTTTCCACTGGATAAGCTGAAGGCCATCGCTGCTCTTGCTTACTCTTATATTAGCATTTAATTTTGTAATTAATTGTTAATAAATAAATAAATAAATAAATAAATAAATCATACATATATTTAAAGGATTTTCTGAGGTTATGTTGAACGTTCTCAAAAATTTGGGCATTACTCACACATCGGGTGGTACTTAACAATTATTTAAAAAAAAAAAATTTCAAATCCCTTGATAATTGCATTGTAGACGAATTTTTGTCTAAAAACATTAAAAAATTTCCCACTGTGCGACGGTACAAATATTACTAAACATGATATTACTTTTTCTGACCCGTCTTGGGTTCACTCATCTGTTGTAAAACGGTTATCCATTATTTATAGGACACCCTGTATATTGTGAATATTATAATAGTTTGCGTGAGTCTTCCCTTGTCGAACCTTTTTTGTTCTAGAAATCGATCTGATTCAATTTTCGGATTGATTGACTCTTGTCCTACAAGAGACGCGCCATTCTGCATGCTTAGTTCTTGTCGTTAATTCTCTAAAACTTACGTTCTCTGGTAGGTAGGTGACTGTGTCCGCCTGCTGGAAGATAAGTTTGATAGCCTCGCTGCTCTCATGCTCAATCGCTTTAAAACAAAAACACAACACATTCAACTTACCTCTGTTACAACAGCTGATCTGTTCAGCTTAAGCGAACGTGCTAGTTAACAGTCAGCGTGTGTTATCATTAACTTTGCTCTGTCATTAACATTTTATACCAGCGGACTTGCATCGCTTATCCCAAGTTCTGTACGATGATGTCATCGTTAATAACTGGGGAGGCGTACAACAGAGCAAAAACGCGTACGGAGCTGCTGCTGGTAAAATCAACATTTCTTGCGTAACTGTTAATGCAAGCAGTTAACAGAGCGCTGTTTTCTATTTCTTGGCTCTTTGCTGTTGTATAACAGGCAACGCGCTTCAAACATAGTTTGACGCGAACAGCTGTTTGCCGGCACATCATTGTCGGCGTCGTCGTTGCCGTGCTGCTAGTGTTATCCGCATATGTGTTGTTTTTCCAATTTGAATTTTAGTTCGAGCTGCATGACGGCAAACAAGATTCAGTCTGCAAGAGTATCTACAGCGTATCGGTTGGGTTGTGTGCGGAACGTTTGTCGCAGTTACTGCAAAAATAAAAAGCTGCTGTTAGTTTTTCATTCAAAACCAAAAATATTTATCTATAAGTTTAGAAAAGCCGGAAAAAAATAATTACAAGATTGAAGCGTAACTTTAATCAATGAGAAATCTTTTACTGTGTGGGCGCACGTGAATGTATCTGATACCTAAATGTGAAAATTTCAATAACGAGTATATTTTTGTTCGAAGCAGCCAACAGCGCGTAACGCAAGCGAATCGAAAATCAACACAGGACAGGTACAGCATTAAATAATAACAACAAAAACATAGTGTCTGTGTTATTTAGAATATAAATAAAAAATAAAACAAATCATTTTCATATCTGCATTGCATCGAGCAATTATTTCCGTTACGAGATCTGCAAGATTCGTTCTCCTAAACAAGTGTTTCCTCTCCAAAATTTTGGGGAAATTAAAAGAAAGTGAAAGTAAAAGAGAGAACTTGAATTTTTTTCAAGAGTAACTTCCAGAGTTTCAGAATCTGATTTATAAGAAATCCTCAGTGTTAAAACGAATTGGGTGAGTTGAGTTAATAAAATTGTCGTTCTAAGGTGGTTTTTTGAGAAATCATGTGTGTTGTCGCGAAAATCGATTTTTCAATGAAGTTGGTATCTTTTTAAATTATCAAGGTACAATGCAGCAGTATTACAACACAAATTAAGTGCGGCTTATGCGAAAGACAATAGCTGCATATTCCTCAGAAATCGTTATCAAGTCCCTAGAAATTAGGACCAACGTGTTATTTGACTTAAGTATCTCAAAATTGAAAATTGGGGCAAGCTTTGAGAACATATTCCTGGATTCAAACACTAATATTCTGAGTTTTCTCTTGTTTTTTGACAATCAGATTTTAACGTTAATATTTTTAAAAAAAGTTCAATTGTGGATTTTTAAAAAATTTTGAATTATTTGTAGCTTCCGAGGGAAGTATTTTTGTGAAAATTGACTTGAATATCCCATATTCATAAAATTGATCAAAAATTATTGCCGAGGCATGTACATATATTCTCAATTTTAGCTTTAGAGTTAAACATAAATTTTTGGAAATGAGCACATCGGATCTTTTAAACTATTTTTTAAAAATGTTTAATATGATAAAATATTTTCCGAGAAAACATGAATTTTGTTTTTGCTTATATGTATGTTGCACAAATACACAAATACACAAATCACGAATTTTTTCACACTATATTATGAAACAGGTCGATTTTTATGTGAGATTTTGCTTAAATTCCGAATCTGACTTTAAAATTAACGAAAATTGAAAATGCATTAGACAGCTATAAATTACGAAAAACTGATGGTATTTTTATGCGTCAAAAATCGTTTCCTGTGGAACTTTTTTCGAGATTCTAATATTTCAAAAGCAGCTATAGCTTTTCACAGCTCGTTGTTACGATCATCACAAAAAAAAAAACAAATTTTTAATACATAATTGGAATGCGCTTTTTCTGAAAGGTTTTATAGAATTTGTTATGACTTTTGAGTCGACAGAATTCATTGCTGCAGGGACATTAAAAAAATTCTACCAATATAATTATCTAAAACCTAACTGGAATATTGTAAGAATTTACAAAATAATTTTTGGAAAATATATTGAGATTACAAGTGTCAAAAAGCAAATATTGAATTATTGCCTCTGTCCACATGGTCATTAGTTGAAAAACGAAATTTCTAATCAACATATTGGAAATACCATGCGAGCTTTAGAAATCTTAGAGTTAAAAATGTTGAAAAGACGAAAAATCGAGCCTATAAATGCTGCGAGGAACGATTTCGCATCTAATGAACAATCATCAAAAAATCAATGCTGGAGTCTACAACGGTTCGATCTTTTCTCCAACACTCTCCTTGATGTTATCGATAATATTTTACTATCGACCACCAAACCTTTGCAAAAGACGCTAACATTTGTCATTCATATTGATTTTAAAAGTGCTCAAGATTAGTTGAGGTTGACGGAAAGGCTATCGGGTCAATGTTAATGTTAGTAAAACCCAATGACTTCTGTTGCCTCATAGACGATCGAATTATATTCCTCTTTTCTTGATGTGGGTAACGTGGATATTACGTTATCAACCACTCTTGATGTTCTGCGCATGTTGGTTCAACCGGACGTGAGATGGACATATAGTGTATAAGCTTTTTGAAACGATGTCGAAAACTCCATTTTCCTTCGGACTGTCTATTCCACCCAAAACAATAGTGCATGTAATTCTCATGTTTGGGCAAGCTCTTCGAAAACTACTCTGCAGCTGCAAGATCGAGTTCATCGTTGTGTTATGCTGCTAATAGGTGATGACGATATCATCATTAGCATACCTAGAGGGAAGGGGGAAAGGTGGCGGTTGCCCCGAGCGCAATGGCTTGGGGCGACAAAATGGTGTTGGGTTTTTAGCATATTGAATTAATTCTGTGAACATTTTTTTTTTTGTTTTAGTAAATGAAAATAGTAAAGTGTACAAGGACCTCATGAATGTAAAAGCTGATGATTTTTTTTTATTTTGATGCAAATTGTCTCTTCGCCCTGGGCGCCGAATGTACACGGTACCCCACTGGATATCATCTTTACTGTCGACTATCTTAAGTACCGACGTACCGAAACATATAAAAAATAAATTAAGTCAGGACGATTGGTGTCAGGACGAAATTGATTACTTCTGCTATGTCTTGTTTCTTACATACATGTTAATTGGTGCAGAACTTGTAAGAAAAGTTTTCGTTGCACTACTACTTCGATACAAACAATTTGTATTATACGACATATTCAATAAGCTTTGCTTACATTGAAAACTAAAAATTATCGATCTGTATTTACAGCAGTGCGGAATACCAAACATAATAACAAGGACATGCTGCAGATGATTTTAGATTTTTTTTATTGCTTTTTAGGCGCCCATATGCAGACTGTAAAAATAGCAACAGAAACATGCAACCGATGTTCATTCTGCACTGAGTGCATAGATGTAGCTCCTAAATAAGCCACATTTACTTGCTGCTATAACAGACTTTTTCTAACCAAAATACTTGAGGACACAAGTGCAGCTGGAACATTTACCAAAAGAACTGTCATAACAACAACACGGACACAAATATTTAGCAACAAGAACAAAAAAGTTTGTACTGCCAAACAAGTGTTTACTGTGAACTTCTGCAGTAGAGCCGCCCTACAGACCATCAACGTTGCCACTAACGCTGCACAACACATTGGGTGCTGCGTATCCCCATGGCGCGTCAGCAACCTTAAAGGCGAGCTGTTTGTTTGTTGTTGCTGATGCACATTGCTCTGCTGCACTCACTTGAATCTACTTTTCCGTACTCATGTTGTTGATGGTTTTTATTGCCTCACTTGCCGTTGCATTTATTTACAAAAAAAAAAAAAAAATAAGAAAAAAACCTGCTCCCTTTTCTGTTAATGCATTCCTAATGAACTGCGAACGAATTTCAGTGTTGACCTCATTTTTACAGTGTCTCCTTTTCAAATTCGGCTGCAAGTAAGGGGGCTTTTTGGGGTTAAAAGGAAGCAATCACATAATTAAATATTAAGGTGCGATTTTACTCAAATTCCTTTGGATAACTAAGTAGTCATCACTTAGAAATTTTTCACTTTGACCCATATACTACATTCAAATTGATAAAGTAATGATATTTATCAAAGTTGTTACATATGTATTTCATTCCCATGATTACAGTTCCTTATATGCAAGTACAATAATAATAAATACAGTAATCCCTAGCGTACTTCATATTTGCGGTACTTACAAAATTTACGTGAAAATTATTGTTCGGAAGAATTGCTATATGCTATAGAATATAGAAGCCTGACTTCAGAACGTAAGGAAAAACTCTCTCACAAAAGATATGATGAAAGGTAAAGAAAAAAAATGGAAAATTACATACACATCAAAATAAATTTTAATTTATGAACAATAAGTTCATTTCACAAAAATCGTCACATGAAAAATTTTTGACAGAAAATAAATAAAAATGTTGGTTATTAAAAAATGAATACGAACGCATTCAATAACAACATTTGAAGAGACGAGAAGCAGAACTTTTCTGATACAATTCACGTGCAGCTTTTTTTCTATATAAAGTTGATCGATCGACTAGCAAATGTTCTAAAAGACTTAACAGAAATGGATTCTGTCAGAGGATGTTAATTTGCAACTGTTTGGCAAATGTTCATTCGGTGGAGAGACGAGACTTCACTGCAAATGTCATTGAAAAATTATAGGAAACGGGAAAAGAGTCTTATGAATGAATTTTTTTAGTCGATGGATATTTGTATGTTCTGTACGGATTTACAATCGCTATTTCTGCCAGTACTTTTCAGCATAATATACTTAAGTTTTTTTTTCAGGTTTTTAGATTATTGAAAAAATTATTTCTTTACTAATCACTAGAGTATTTTCGACTTTGCTGCATAATTTTTAATTTCAGTCCTTAATCAGCTTTTGGTTGAATTCAAAACATCAAGTTAGCCTAGATTCTTGTTGTATTTTATCTTCTGTTACTACTATTTAAATTAGAAATACCTTGTGTGTAACTTTATATAGTATATATGAATTTGCGTTGCAGTTATTAGATTTGCCGGTTGTATCACCCCCTCAAGTCAGCCGCCTCAAATGCTCAATTGAACATTGATGAAGAAAATATATTCAGAGTGAAAACATATTTCTTGACCAAGTTTTATTAAAGTTTCACCACACTTAATAAGAATTATTATATTGCCATTAACAATCGTGGTAGTTTGTGCACCTTCGCATAGCTTAATGCATTTATCAACTAGTTCAAAAACCTCTAGTCAAGTTAATAAAAACAAGAAGAAATAAAAATCTGAAAACGATGAAACCCACAGTCATATTATTAACACTTATGTGCACTACAAATGCAACTTTAATCAGCACCTTAATGAAGAATACCAAAAAATGCAAACTCAAATGCATCGAGTACAGTGACTAACAAACAATAAATACATTACTTACTATTTGCTTCCAAATGCAATAAAAACTTAACTATTCCAATAAACGTGAAATCTAGGGCGCTGCACTAAGCGCTATACAGTGTTGCAAAGGTATGCAAAATTTTAACTGTCCCAATGTTTTTTTTCTTTTAACCGTTTTGAAAAGGAATTTTAGAAAATAGATAGGAAAAACAGAAAGTGTAAGATAAAAACGATAAACATTTCAATATATACCCAAAGGATTATTATCTATAGTTATGTGTTTTTTATAAGTCATGAGCAGAGGTGCCGATTACCACAAGCAAAGACAAGCATGTTTTGATGATTCTGTATACAGTAATCCCTCGAACTGCGCGGTTTTGTTTTTACCACCGAAATTTCGCATTGCGCGGTAAAAGTTTCGCAGCAGCGCGTATATTTCCATTTCTCTTTTTATATTTTTTCGCACTATTTTTCATTTTTTTAAATTTGCGGTCATATATGCCTATATAATAGAATCGGGTTTGAAGAAAACTCTCCCAAAATTTCAACTTCCTAGATCAAACCTGCGAACGGCGCATCCACTTTGTTTCCTAGTACAATTCATATGAAAAAACGAAAAAGCAAAACAACGAAAAACAGAAAATTTTAGGAAAGTGGATGCGCCGTTCGCAAGTTTGATCTAGGAAGCTAATGTAAATACGTATGTATTTTTATAAATTAATTTATAATTCTTATTTATTTTTGCTTATGTTTTACGTTTATTTATATGTTATATGACTAGTCACTTAATAAAGACTTCATTTGACCTATGGACCTACTTAAAACTAAATTTTTTATAAGAAATTTAGGATTTGGAACGTATTCCCCAAATTTAATACAAAAGTGGGTTCACAGTGCGCGGTTTCGGCCTGCGCGCTGTTTTTTCAGAACGTAACTACCGCACAATGCGAGGGATTACTGTATATGCACGCTTTTTTACGCTCTTTAAAAGCCTTTTCGTTCTCATTTTTACACTCTTTGAGCGCCTGCTCGTTCTCTGGGCAGCACCGGTCATCAACGTCGTAAAAAGCCCTTAGAAACACCCAATTTTTGACAACAGGTACTGCACAATTACTTAAAATAAAACGACCATCAAGTCACTCGCCACGATTACGAGTTCATCAAGCCCTTGTGCACGAAAACCACAAATCAAAACAAAACGAAACTCCAAGCAAGAAAGGTGAGTGCTGCACTTTCAAATAAAATGTTCTACGAGCTCAAGCACTCGTAGTTTTTGCATTTGGCACCGGTTGACTTCTTGTCTTTCGTCATTTCAAAATTGCATAACATTTGTATCGCACTACATTCTAAGTTGTTTTCGTGCTATATTTATAGATATTGCAGCCAGTTTTGCATGCAAAAATTTCCTCCTTCATGTCGTTTAATCGTTTTGTAATGTGCGAGTTATTGATGGCTCGCATAATATCAATAGATCCATTATACTCGACAGCGAGTAGAATAATCTGTCAGATGAACTCTGCAATAACTGCATTTTATATTCATTCCTCTGTTATTTATTTCTGCAATCATTTCTTTAATCGCAGCATTTTAAAAATTAATTCCATCTACTCAGGGTCATATTATTATAAACTTATAAGGTCATAAGAGGTTAAATACGAGGTAAGGTACAATATATAAATTTTAGTGCCATGTGGGAACGGTAATCACCGCATTAGCGCAACATCACAAAATGTAGACAACGTGCAGTTTGTTGCTTCAGCGCCTAAAAGTCTGCATTGTTTAAACGTGACATGGTTTTACAAGTGAAGCGGATAAACCTCAGCAGTTGGCTCCAGTTTGTCGCCATATCATTGAAACTGTTGCAGTTTTCCTTTTTGTTGTTTGCTCTTTTTCTGGGTGTGCACAGTGCCTGCACTTGGACTTCAATCATTTTAACTTGGGCTTTTGTTTTTTGTTTTGCCAGTTGTTTTTCAGGATTGCTAAATCAATTTCAGTTTCCACTAGGGGTTGATGTTGCTAACAAGGCAGCTGCACTCTGATGATACTCTGTTCTATTTGCTTTTGTTTTAATAAGAGACCACTTCTGTACTTAAGCACCATTCTGCAGCACTAAGCGAAAAAGACGTATCTCAAAAAAACTAATTTCGAGATAATTGATGTTTTGTTTATGTCAATTTGTTGAAATACCTGTAAAATTGAGATAGAGGAAATTTTCTTAGTAGATTTTTTATATGATTGAACTAAGATGCCGACATTTGGAGTATTTCATTGGACGCGTAATTTCTTAAGCTATCCGATGCCATAAGAATCTCGGATATTTTTTTTTTGAGATACGTCTTTTTCGCTTAGTACGGCAGCATTGTCGTCGCTAATAGTGTTTCATTGTATTTATAAGTAAAATAATTGGAAGGCAATTGTTGTGGTTAATCCTGGCTAAGTCCCCCAAATCTAAAACAAAATTTGACAACTTGTTAGCAATGCAATCAAATAAATGGATTTCGGTTTCAAAAAAATTATATACGTACATAGTAGGTGTTGTTAATGGCGATCCTGCAGTCGCTTCTTTTCATTCCAAGATATTATGCTCGCAAATGGTAGAAAGTTAACCTCGGCTTGAAACCAAATGTTGCCAAATAAATTAATTAATTAAATTAAAGAAATAATTAAATTAATGCATTAAACTGGTTCTTAAAATTATAGTTGCTCCAATTTGAAACACGTTTCATCAAACGTATCGTACCCATATCGTTTGTATAATGGGGAAATTCTAGTACAATGCATTGTATAATTTTTTTTTTCTCATTTACATTACGAATTGAAACTGATTGACTTTTTAGAGCAACTTTTTTACCTTTCAAGAAGAAAGGGGAAGTTACTGTATGTAATGAAATTTACTGGTAAGGGTATTTTAAAACATAAGTATGGAGTTTTTCCTCTATAGGTAACTATACATTTTGCAATACTCAACTTGCACAACCTCGCTCTATATTCCCCTTTAAGACTCTTCTGTTTGTCTTTTGAAAACGAAGTAAAACTTTATGTTCTATTATAAGGCTTTGGGGCAAAAATCTTTTTTCATCCAAACTGAGTTTTTGACGCCATACTCGTATTATTCAGTATGGATTTCCCGAGCGTTAGTAGTAGTATTTTATTAGTATATTCAATACTTTTTACGGTATTTTATACGTATGTATATCTCAAAAAATCTATTATTTTTTAACTGCATTATACATCTTTTTTTAAATATTCTTATAACTATCATCTTCTATTTTTATACTAGACGGAAGTTCATTAAATAATTGAATTCATTTGTACTCAAATGTTTTTTGTGCTGCAGTAGACCCTCTGAAGCTCAGTCTGAAGTTGCTGACGCTACGTAGTCTATAAGGCTGCAGTAGACCCTCTGAAGTTCAGTCTGAAGTCGCTGACGTTACGTAGTCTATAAGGCTGTATCTCTCCCACTTATCTGATTCCTCTCGCTATATTTTTTGGTAGTTTTCAATATTTAAATTTATGGACAACCATCAATGTGTTCAGTTCTATTTTCTGTCTGATATTTAGCCATTATAGTGTCTCCAGCATGTACGTTATAGATGTATGTATATATGCTACCCTTTATCATGCATCTCATTGCCTTGTTTTGAGTCTTTTTATGTGACTCTGATTGCAGAATGCATATAAAATTAGATTAGTTGGTTTAACGAAAACATTTATTTAACTTCCAAACGTTAACTCACACTTTGAGATAAACTTGAAAATTAAGTCCCATTTCGGTATTTTATATATTTTTTTTCATAGATTTTTTTTTTAATTTGAATACTAATCTGAGTGAAAAGTATCTGAAATGGTTAAGAAAAACGAAACAAAATTATTTATACAAAAAAAATTATTTTGTCGCCTTCAATTTAGAACCCACCGATTGCAATACAACTTTGTTTGATATTAGATTAGATTTAGACACCTCATGCATAATTCTTAACATCTGTTACTGCCAGAAATGCTCAAGACTTCAATAACTGCCAATGCACCCTGAAAAATGCACTGTTTGGTGCGGTTTGTAGGCCGGCGGCATCATTGGATCGTACTTTTTCAAAAATAATGAAAATCGCAACGTTACAGTCAATGGAGCAAACACATTTTCTAGGGAATTTTGTCTCGTTCTAAAATATCTTCTACGATTACTAATCAGGGAATTGAAGAAAAGTTTCGAGTGATTGTTTATTCATGATAGGGGTATAAAACCGTCACAAAAATAACTGCATATTAAGTACTGTTATGACAATTTTTTTTGTTAAACATTTTTCTTTATAAAAATCGCCCTACATGGAAAACTTTTAATCAGTGTCTGTATAAAGTTAAGTTTTTCACTTCCTTTTTATTACTTTTTTAATTAATATGTTATTCCGATAAAAGAATACTTAGAGTAAGTTATTTGACATAAAAAAATAATTTGAAAAAAAAAGGAATTATGTTAACAAATGCTTTAAGAAATTAATCTAAGCAAGAAAAAAAGAAAAGCAACAACCACGACATGAGCGACGACGACTTTCCGAGACAAACAGACCTATTGGATAGAAAATACTAACCTGCTGAATACATATGCATTTGCAGTAAAATGTGGAGAAGTATACTACATAATGTATGCTTCTAAAATAATCGAGCCCTAACGCGGATCTTAGTCAACCTTTCGCTAACAGGTGTAAACCTGCAGGTATGGTGGCAAAGTGTCCTGCTAACTATGAATCCACACCCCGATTCGCACCTCTCCGCATGACAGCTGTTGTAGATATCGCAACTTTCTTGGTTAGAGCAACCTTGTCCCATCCATCTTATTTCCTGCCTGCCTAGATAGAGCCGCGGGAAGGCTGCGTGTCAATTTGCAAATAGTTGGCTCGGAGATCACTCCGATAATCCCCAGGTGGAAATCAGTCAGAAACTTTAATCTGATCAACCAAAAGCAACATCATTACAGTATCAACGCAAGAGATGACGCGGTATGAAGACGTAATAAAATCTGTTCACAAACGATTCTAATGAAATCAAAAGATGGATATTGACACATTGTTAAAGACTTATGAAATGCAAACGAAAGATTTCGGAAATGTAACTGAAGCTTTGTAAGATTTCATTTGAACAATTTCTGAAAGGTTTACGAAACGTTAGATATTGAGCGGCTATGTACTACATTTTTTCTGCGAAATAAGCGGAGGGATATGATAGTATGTATAAAGTATAGATATATTAAATCTTTAACGTAAAAATAGGCTGCGGCATCACCTTCTCTAATTCTTTATGTGCTAATTCGGCATGCCGACAAGGCAAAACAAACGTGCCAGCTAGGATTGATTTTGTGATATAAAATGAATTAAGATTAAATAATAACAACAAATGAAATTTCATATTTCAAAAAACATAAGTCGGTGAGTGAGAAGCTATACCAAAACTCTGAGAAGATGATCAACTTCTTGGTAATCAAAAGCAAAAAGCCACGATTTTACTTTTTTTTAAAATACGCGTTGATTCCTTAGACTTCTAATGGAATCGGGAAGGCAGTTGTAAAGTCTAGGAGAAGTATACAGGAAGTAATTAAAAAAGTGCTGTGAGGTGTGGTTGGACAATGGGGCAAGATTTCTACTATTGTTCCTCAGTTCGTAGACCGAATGTATTCTATTATCGGAATAGCCGCTTCTGTTGAAAAATACTTGTAGAACTTTGAAAAAGCATAAATGTTTCAAAGGAAGTATATGTAAATTTCGAAACAATGGAAGACTTCTTTCTAGTCGCCCTTTCTTACATAACATATAGTGCGTATAACATATTTTTGATTGCTCAACAAAGGATTTATTTTATTCAGATTGGGGCCTCCCCAGCATACAAGCCCATATTGAAGCTTAGAATGGAATATACCATAGTATATGCCGGTTAACAAATTTTGGTTACAGATAAAAATAAAGTTGCCTGTTTACAGTCATCAAATATTTTTTCAAGGAGTAAGTGTGATCATACCAGCTCATTTTCCAATCAAGTTGCAGACCTAAATACTTAAAAGCTTTCACCCATTCAATGGAAAATCAATTTCCACAACTTCTCCTCAAAATAAGCTTAAGCCACATCGGAAGAGCTACATGTGTCGCTATCGACAATATATTTCTCACACCCTGAGCAGTGAAAAGTGAAACTATCAAAGTGACGTTCATAACCTGAGATATTAAAATATATCAGCTTTGTTTTATCACTTAGGACAAGCTTATGCGCTGAAAAGTGCATAGATCAATGTTTATTTCAACAGTTAATTTTTGCAATGAGCCACTAGTGTAGATGCAGGCCATGTCGTCAGCAAAGCCTATGACTTTACTAGAAAATTTAAGGGAGAAAATTGAGTTTATGAAGATAAGGAATAAAATGGGACCGAGTACAGAACCTTGTGGAACACCGATTTTAATATTTAGAAAATTACTAAACTGATTATCCAATTTGACTCTTTGCCTTCTATTAGATAAGTACGACTTAAACCAATTATGAATTGAACCTCGAAAGCCACATTTGTCCAAAAGTATTTTATGGTCAACTGTATCAAATGCAAAGTTTTTTGTATTGAGCTAATCTACTAATCCTGCCTGGGTATTTGGCATTTTTTTAAATAAATTATTTTTGATATTAATTTTCCTCACTAGCTCTATCGAAATCCAAGGTTTTAGCCTTTTAAATTTAGACCTTTTACTTTTAACATTTTTGGAGCAAGCAATGACATGGTAAAAGCTTTAGAAGGATCAAGTTCACTATAAACATTTTCCCAAATTTCTTAAGCAAGGCGGTGGTTCAAGGCTGTAAAATCAATTATTCTATGATTTAATTCACAGAGCTCAGGCTTATTTTTCGGTTTTGTGATATGTTGGAAACAGAGAGAAGTCATGCAGTGGTCAGAAATACCAAAATCAGCGACGGCACTGCGCAAGGAAATATTACCAGTTCGCCCTAAACGTACAAAGATGTGATTAATGCACGTTTCAGAAGTATCAGTAATTCTTGTAGAAAATCAATAGTCCCACTTAGTTTTCCCAAAATAATAAAACCAGATATCGAGGAATTAACATGCATTACGTAATAATTTAACCATTTTCCACTGCTAATTAAATTTCTATTAGTGCAGTAAATGAAAAAATTAACTTTTAATTTCTTAAAAGGTGTTGCATGGTATTTAATTTCAAATACCTACAGTAATTGCTATTGCCAGCTGCTGTAGAATGCAATTTACTTGGTAGCGCTTTAATTTAAATGCATTCAGGCATGCGAGCCTCTACTTTTCATGAAGTTTGACGCAACTGGCACACGCTCCTTTTTGTTTTTTTTTACCGGTAGCTGCATATCGATTTCAATTCTGATTTTGTTCCTATTTTCTCTGTCTCATTTCAATGTGGACAAACAATTAAATATTCTTTTTAATGGTATTGATTATTCCTTTAGCGCCCTTTCAAAGCGAGTATTCAATACTCGAAGTTTCGTTTACGTTTCATTAGTCAACGTCTTTTTTTTGTGTTGTTGTGACAAGCTGCCATATCCCTTGGTTTGCTTCCTGAACTTTATTTTTCTTGTGTTTGCCTATCATTATTTGCGGCTTTATTTTGTTGTAGTGCGGCATCATAGAACGTGTTTGTTGCCAAACTACTCTTCGACGGCAATTCTACCCTTGTAATGAATAATTTTCCCCTTCACTGGGTCACACCTTTTTTTACCTACTACGGTTTTAGCTTTATTTTCACCTGGCAGCTTCTTGTAACTATATCCGTTCTCCTCTTCTTACACTTTTTTGTTTCTAAGTTTTATTAAATGTTTTGCAGTTGATATTCTTGTGTGATCTTCAATGGACTGGTGTGCAATAAGTATAAAGGATTTTGCCAGAGAAGCCACACAATTTACATATGTGCATTAGACATGTTCAAATAAATCGCATATTCTAGAATACTTCAAGAACACTGGATTTTCGAAAATTAATTCATACTCGAGTATATCCTCATCTAAAAAAAAAAAATTGTTCTAGGGTTCCTATCAAAGCTGCAAAATTTTAATTTTTCAGAATTTGGCCAAAAAAATAAAGAAAATTTGAGTTTTTTCTTATTTGTATTATTTGTATTTAAATTTTTTTTCGATTTTCCTTACGTATACATAAACATACCAACTTTGAGTTTGAAAAAATAAGTACATTTGCCTAAAATCAATAGTTGAAAATAAGTACAATATCAATCCATGGTGTTATTATATGGTGGGTGCAGTAAAGAAAAAAAATCAAATGGAACAAAGAAAAAATGCAACGACCAGCTGTCAACGCGGTGTGCTTTAGTGGTAAGAGAACGATCCTGTTGCACCCACCATATAATTACACCATGATTCCGAGCTATTGTTTCTATATCGAAATTTCTTTATTGAATTGTATTTGTCAACAATAAGTACAAATTAAAAGTTGAAAACATGTTCAGAAATTTAAAGGATAATTAATGTTCGCTCTCTGTACTACCAATCGACATTTTGTTGGATGAGGCAGCATTAGCGTCAGCAGTTTCACCGACAGCAGCCACGGTGCGCTGTTTCTCTTTGAAATTGTATTTTTCTTGACACGAAATTTGTCGTAATAGCTGCGGTTGCGATTTCAAAAAATGGTAAAAATCGACGCATTTATACTGCAAATTTATTTTTACAAGCAAAATCGGTTTTAGAGTGTTCATTTCAATCCGAGAAAACTCGGTTTTCCAGATGTTTTTTGCTGATGAAAAAACGCGCTCCACTGTGAAGCTTCCATGTGCTTAAAGATGACAACCCATCGTTCTTCAGATAACAATTTCTTCTCTTTCCATTCTTCAATTAGAATTACGCATTTCGAAGCTTGTGCGGAATATTTTGGAAGCGCATTCCGATGAAATGAAGCTATTATTCGCTTTTATGATAAGCGCCAAACGCCTTCACATGCCGTAAGGGTGGTGTCTGCTGACGAAGTAAAAAAGTTTGCAACAGTGCGGCTGTTCGATTTGGCAGACAACGCTTTCTTGTGTTTCGTGGATTCCAAATGCTTATCAATTTCACTCTTTCCGGCGTTTGCGATGTTGAGTTCCGCGCCGCACAAATTACACCGTATATCACTTTCTGTTTTTCCTTTTTTCATTTGCAGATATTTTTTCTGAAGATCCGAATTGAAAATACACTTACGGCGTTGCGGCGCCATTACCATTTAATGAGAAACACGAAGCATACGAGGCGAAACACATAAAAAGCATGCATGCATTGTATGCTTTTCAACACACATAGAATGCATCTATTTAAATTTGTCACTCTCTTTTCCCATACGATTTTCTCAGCAAATATGTATAGTTTACAAATTTTGTTTTTGTCACTCTCTTTTCCCATACGATTCTCTCACACAAAATCTGTCAATGCTTCGATGCCTGTAAAAATTTGAAAGGGTTTGACATTTTTAAAAACTACAAGTCTGCGCTGTCAAACTCAAATTTAGTGATGCCACACATCAATTTTTGGAAACATTCGTGTGTAAATACTAATTAAAAGAATTCAAGTTACAGCTATTTCGCAATCATCGAGCCAGCGCAAATGATATTTACATTTATTATTAATTTGAGAAACAGATTTCGGCCGAAATAAGTACAAATTAAGTACGATTTAAAAAATAAGTACGGCAAGCTGAAAATAAGTACTGTACTTACAAAATAAGTACAGTTGGTATGCTTACGTATACATAAGGAAGTATCGAAAAAAAAAACTTACCATTATTTTTAAAGCCTGATTGTTAGGAAAAAAGCTGTGCTCTCTCCGCGAATAGAGCTTTATTATTTCTTGTGTTCTAGCTCAAATCCTTTGTTGATTTCACTGCATTCACCTTAATACACTATAACTTGAAATTTTCAATGCAACCACGGACATGAATTTCCATTAAGAAAATAAATGAGAAAAAAAAATAAAATCTGATTTTTGGTACTAAAATTTTTTATGTATTTTATGAGCAAGTCATTACAATATTTCGCTTCAATAATAAGTCACTCTAGCTAACAGTGCATGATTAGTTAAAAAAAAAAAATTTGAGCATACATTAATTGTTGTGTTAATTTTTCAGTTTTACAATAAGAAAAATTGCCAATGATTTGTTGTAGTCTATACATCCACAGAAGTTGTTCCTTTGATTTTAGCATTCTGTTATTTATTGTCGATCTGAGGTATAAGTTTTTTACTTCGCATTGCTCCAAATACGAGTACTAACTTACCGATGTCGCTTGGCATCAAGTTAAATTTTATAATCATTGATTTTGCTCAAAAATATAAACGCTTCCAACACTGTTCTGCCCTCTGAAGCGAAAAGGGCGTATCTCAAAAAAGTTCATGTTCGTGATCAGGCCCGGATTAAGAAATTTACCGCCCCTAGGCAGTTGCAAAAATTACCGCCCTTCCCCCTCCTTTCATTAATGTTAAATTTTAACATTTATTTTAGCTAAATGCTATTTTTTACATTTTTGTGTGTGAATAGCGTAAATGGTGGAATAAGTTTGGTACAAAAAGTTTTTCAATCAATAAAATTCAACAATTTTTCAAAGTTTCCGCCAATATTTGCCGCCCTTTAAATCTTGTCGTCCTAGGCACGTGCCTACTCTGCCTGTAAGGTTAATCCGGGCCTGTTCGTAATTCTTATGTTATCGCATGGCTTAAAAGATTACGCGTCTAATGAACTACTCCAAATGCCGGCGTCTTAGTTTTAACATATAAAAAATTTCTTAAGAGAATTTTCTCTATCTCAATCAAAGAGGTATTTCAACAAATTGACATAAACAAAACATCAATAATCTCGAAACGCATTTTTTGAGATACGCGTTTTTCGCTTCTAAGGACAGTGTTGCTAAAGGAAAAATATAGACATCATTTCAGCCGTAATAACGGTATTTTCATTAAAATTATCAAGGCAACAGAATTATGACGAAACAATAGATAATTTTCTTATAATTTGCATTCAATATGACAGACTAGTTTCCTTTTTATTCTCCTTTCCATAGAACAATGACTTTATGTTTTCTATACTTAGAATGGCATGACGACTCAATGTTAGCATAAATTTTTTATTTGACAGTTGTTAGCTTGTATACTTTGAGTTCCTTTAGCTCATCACTTTGTTAAGTTTTTAATTATTCTTTAAAAAATAAATGAGTAATGACCGAAGCATTGGCATTTTTTTTTTAATTTGTTTCCGTTGTAAATACAGTAGCGCCACACAGCTGGCACAAGTGCGTTGCTGTCAAATATTTGAACTTTAATAATTTGACATTTCTATTTCACGCAAGGGAAGACAATGCTACAGAATACCTACCTATGTAAATTCAACCTGATTATTTACGAGCACATAGTTAGAGTAGCACTAAGAGTTAAATTTTTTTAGATAGGCATGCGTACATATTTTCCCTTTATTCCTCATTGATGCCAGGTAAACGGTCAAGTTTATGCAGCAACATGCAATTAAATAAATAACCTTTTTGTATCATTTTGTAAACCGTGAAAAAGGGTGTGCGTACATAATCCAACAGTGTAGGCTTCTGTGTTCAAGTGCTATAAAATTTATTTTCCAAATTGTTGCAGTGAAATGTCAAAAATTCACGCAATGACAATAAAAACGCTGAGATGACATTTCGTCATATATAATGTCATAAGAGTACAACATTAGTTACAGCACAAGAGAATTATAAAAGTACACTGATAAAAAAAAAATATAAAAATACTTAAAATAATAATAGAGTTTAGCTACTTCAACTTTTATAGCATTTTAAGCTATTTAGCTTGAAGCCTTACAGCAAGTAAAGAGCGTATTAAGACTTAATTGTGAACATACACATATTACACATACATATATTGAAATAATTATATGTTGTTATAAATTTACATGGTTCAAAGCACAAATGTTATAAAAATTTACACTGCATGCTGTTTGGCTCGGACAACACAAACATAAAAATACAATCTACCACTAAGCTAAAGTTAGTTTTCAATCTAAACTTGATAAAAAAATATGTTTTTCACAAATAAATTAATAGTTAACAGTCAACTATAAAAGTCAAAGCATTGTTCATATGTACAATCGTGAAATATTACATTCTCAAATAACATCTGCTCGGTACAAATTTAGGTACTTATAATTGTGTGAAAATTAAGAGCATCCCAAGGTGTCTATCAATTTTTCGAAATTTTTTTTTTTTGTTGCGATTTTTCTTCAGCACAAAATTTTTAAAAATAATGTTTGCAACAAAAAACATTTTTTCTGTCTTACACATTATTTGGTATACATACATATATTAACAAGTAAACAGCACCCTTCTACACAATTTACAAGTGTTTCACAATAACTGTCTTCGCCGTATTCCGAAAAGTTGGTGGCCTAAGACCATTTCCAATGTCGAACTGCTCACCAGATGCTATCAAATTCCGATTTCCATTCAAATCAGGCGGCGAACAAAAGTAAAAAAATAAAAAAGTATCAATGAAAATATGATTTACAAATTATCATTAAATATATGGTATTTCGCATAACATTATTTTAATATGCAACAACAACATAACAATTCTTGATGATCAAATTGTTTTCTCTGTGTAGATTCAACACAATGTTTTAATATAAATTTCATTACATCATGTAAAGTCGATGAAGTTGTTGTTCGCTTAGATATTTCTAAATTGTAACTGATAAAAATAGTTGGTGTTGCCAACATTGAAGCCAAAATAATGCCCGTAAATCACAAAAACAGCGAAACTATAAAAACGTTAAGATAAAATGAATGAAGTAAAAAAAAATATTGGCGTTTAAGTGATAAGAATTTTTTTTTCTCAAAATTTTTTTAAGCTAAAATGTTAAAATGGCTTTTCAACGGTATTTTATTTAATTAGTTACAAAATTCACTGGCTAAATGTAAATGGAAATATGAAAAGAAAAATCTAAGTCATATGTTGCCTTAAATAGATTTATAATTCAAGACAGGTGCTTTTTGTTCTAAAAATCGATCAGAAAAAGTATTTTATGAGGTAGCCACAATTTGAACATTACGGTTTACTTATAAAAATAAATAAATAAATTTAGAGCAATGGGTATTTAAAAATTGGATACATTACACTGATAAAAATCACAGCACGATTTTCCTACTTACCTCAAAAATCTAGAAAACTAATTTTGTTACAAAGGATATGCCAAAAGCTGTTAAATTGCGCTGACTAAAAATAATTAAAACTTGTGTCGATTATTTATTTTTAGGTACAAGTTCGATTGAAAAACCCTGAAAAAATTGTGCCCCATAATAATAGGGGAAGGTGGGGAAATGTGGGACACACTTTTATTTCGGCCAAACAGTCACATAAAAATAGCTTTTTCTGATAACTCCAAGGACTGGAATTGTTTCACGAGTCGCAACCTTCCTTTTGATAACATTCAATCAATTGGTGCAAAAAACCTTTTTTTGCGATTTTGAAAAAAGGTGGGGAATTGTGGGACAGATCGTAGGTCGATTAAAAAATGAAAGTTATTGATGGAAAACGTTTATTTATGAATGAAAACGAAAGAGCAGTTCATAATTAATAAAAAAAATTGAAAAGTGGCGATAAAAATTAATCCGACTCGCAGTGAACGCAGGTGTAAGTGTTCGGGTTCGATCCGGCGCATTTTATGTGCACATCTCGGTCACAGACTGTGCAATGGGCGGTGTTTTGGCGGTTCTCCTTCTTCGGCATATTTTTTTGCAAATTATGTAGAAATCGACGTCGTTCTCCATGCCAATGTCGGTTGGAGACGGCATTTTCTTCTGCGGTGTCTTCGATTTGCCACGACCTTTTTGCTTCTTTGCTGCCGGTACGTCGAACGCCTTTGACAATCTTTGCCGCTTCTTTTCGGCCTTATCACGCAGGTCTGCGACAACCTCGGGAGATGTTAAAACGGCAGACTGTATTGGCTTACGGCCACGATTTGATTTCGGCACAGGTGTGCCCAATTTCAACGAACCAACCGATTTTAATGCATCACGGAGCTGTGTAGGCGAAACAATAGACGAAGATGATGCAGTACCACTTGTTGAAGCTGCGGCACTTGTTGATGGTTCCGACGTTGACACTACCTCATTTGCAACGGTGGCGACATCATCACCATTCATAATAACTCGACGTTGATTGTCGGCATTTTCTTTATCTTCCTCGAACAAATTTTCACCGCTCAGCTCCGATGCAACAAAGTCAACTTCGGTGAAAATATCTGGGTCGAACGGGTAGACCCCAGTTATTCGGAAGCCAGATTTGATGGTTTTTGGCGTCAATACAACATCGAGGCACTGACCGACAATGAGCGGCACTCGATGCAGGTCAAACAAGACACCAATGTTCGACTTCTTCCATGCATCATGCATTACAGTGAACATCGCTTTAAATGGGCCGAATACCCTAACATCTAGCGGCTGCATTCAATGCGTGCATTTCGGCGGAAAAGACAGCATGATGATGCCATGTTCCAATGCCAAATCTATCGCCTAGACCGACAAATGCACGCCATAGTTGTCCAGCAGCAACAGAGTTGGCGAATCAGCATTAGCACCGGTGTGCTTAATGAAATGCCGCATGAATTGTGGGAACACATCACAGTTCATGTACCCAGAACCGTTTGCAACACCAACAGCGCCATAGCTCGCATGAGTCATATACGACTCTTTCATGTTGCTTCTGGGAAACAGATAGAATGGCGTTATAGACTGGCCATTACCGATAACGGCCAAAGCCAAAGACACATTGGTGCATCTTTCAGCGGAACCGACTTTCTTCTGTCCTTTGCGTGCAATGGTTTTGACCAGTCTCGTTGGCACAGTTTGGCACCTACTTTCATCCATGTTCCAAATTTTATGTGGTTCAAACGGTGTCTTAATGAGAACGGACGAAAGATTGCCAAAGAATGCATCGACGCTCTCTTTGTTGAAGCGCTTCGCACGGCTCTGTCTCACTTGCTCTGGTGTTCGCAGTGACAAATTTTTGTGGCGATTCATAAATGACAACTGGCAATCCTTACTTGACTGTTGATTGGCGTGCCACGAAACCGGATACGAAACGCCGACCTTTTGAGCAAACTCGTATGCAAGCTTCCGAAGTTCGATGAAAATTATTCCATAATTGATGTCGCTAGCCTGGAGAATGTAGTTCATCAGCGCTTTTTCTTGTTCGATGTTGACGATCTGAAATAAAATCGGAAAAGTCAGTGTTACGACTTGAACATGACTTCTACATGCCCTTAAGGCTCACTTTACACCAAAAGCTACAAAAATAAATTTATTTGCTATTCGATGAAAGCAAAAAAAGAAGTCAGCTCAACTCACTGTTTTTGCACCGGTCGTTGCCTTTTCTTCTAGGAAGTTCTTCATCACAACAACATCAGCAGTAGCAACGTTTATAGACGCACGATCCAACGCCGCAATATATCGCGCCAAAGTGCTTTTTGGAATGTTGTGTGCCGTTGCGGCTTGTCGGATGCTGTTGTTGTGCATTTTCACCGACTTGATCGCCTTCAAAATTTTGTCAAAATCAATAGGTTTCACTTTTTGGCATAATAACGCTGCATCATAACTGAAAAAAAAAAAAATTTTCGGTGCAAAAAACTATTAGAAAATTTCAAAAAACTATTGTTTTGTTGATATTTTGCACGAAAAATCACTTATACACGTCAAACACACAAATTCAGCTGAGAAAATTGATTGAACACAGAGTGAAAAAAAAATTTCCAGAGTATGCAATTTCTTTTCGTTATCGCAGAGAGGCAACAGCACGTCCACACAGCTCAAAATACCTTTCTAGATATCATTGCTATTTTATTAATTAAAAATCTTGCTCCACAATTAAATGAATAGGGTACTAAAATCTGTTGGTGGTATTCCTGGAAACTTATAAAAACCTTGATAGCCTTTCATATAAAACATTACATAATTCGTTTATACGGCTCGTAGGTCTTAAAACCTTTTGCCTAACGAAGAGAACGGTTACTCATTGGGCGCGGGGCTCTCACAAAATTTTCCAAAGATGGTGTAACCCATTATTTTTTAACAATTGCTCCCCTAAATAAAATGACACATCAAATGAAACAAATTTTGATTTACATTTAATGAAAAAAAAAGCTTCAAATAAAATAAATTAATCACGGAAATAAATAGTAGCGGTAATGAAAACAAAAATATGTATGTAGATCAATAGACGACCGACATATTGCAGATTTTCCGATCTCATGATCGATATTTTGTTTTCGTCGTTGTAAACAGTTATATAATTTGAATATCCTGTATTTGCAAAGAATTTTACACTCAGCAACTATATTAGTTTTCTTAATTTGAGAAAGTAATTTGTCAGCGGATTCCAATAAACTTGACATATTAGTTTTAAACACGTGATAAAAATTGCATTTTTTATATCGATGCGTTAGGAACAAAAAAAAGTCCTGTATAATTGGAGTGTGTAATTTAGTCATCTGACATAATGTGGTTATTTCCCTCCATGAATATTAATATTGTAGCGAAATTTGGTTTATGCTAGAAAACTCTTGAAATAAATACCAACGAAAGAAAACTAAACGATACTAGCTAGCATAAACATACTAGCACCATCTAGCGGCAAAATAATAAACTGAACAGACGCTGCAGTACACTATAAATAAAAAGTCAACAACCGAGAGAAATTATCGCCGCCGTACAACGTACAACGCCATCTAACATCTAGCATAATAGCTAGCTCAACGTCAGTGCGCAATGCTGGTGAATTTGGTGAATTGTGGATAGTAGTAGAATGCACGCTACAAAGTAGCACTGGTGGGTTGTAGATAATGGTAGAATGTACGCCACTTAGAAGGTACTGGATTATTCGAGAGAGTGATGACTGCAGTATAAAAAGGGTTGTCATCTGAGCTGAGGACACAAGTAGAATTAAACCAGCGAAGCAGTAAGCAATAAAGTGAATACAGTGTGATCCGTAGTAGAACAAAACAGTTTTCTATACAGTGTTAAATTAATATTTGAATTTGAACGTTAATAAAATAAACCATTTTATAACTAAATAAGTTTGTGTGTTTTTAATTGTTACACAATCCAGTGATCGAACTCAGAAAAGTGTGAGAGATCGAAACTATCGTCAAAGGGACAGAAATTTCGTAACAATTGGTGTCAGAAGTGGGATTGTGTAAAAAGAATTAACAATCAATAAAAAAAAAAAAAAATAATAAATAAAAATGGTTAAGTTTGACGAACTAAAAGTGGATCAACTGAAGAAGGAGTTGCAGCAGCTGAGTCTGCAATCTACTGGCGGAAAGGTGGAGCTACAGAAACGCTTACGGCAGGCTCTTGAGGCTCAAGGTGTAAACCTGGAAGAGCATGAATTTTATAGTGATGTATCAGAATCAGCAGCGAAAGTGGAAGAAACTTCTGGACCAGCGGCAAGTGGTGAAGTTGTAGATATGTCAAAGTTCGAGAAAATGTTAATGGCGATGACGCAGGCCATTCGAGAAGAAATTGGTCAGAGCTTAAGTCAAAATGCACTACAGATGAATAGCAATATCCAAGCCGTTCGGGAAGAAATTGGTCAGAACGCGCTGCAGATCCATGCGGTTCAGGAAAAAATAGACGAAAAGTTATGTCAAAATGCACTACAAATAGACGAAAAGTTATGTCAAAATGCACTGCAAATAGACGAAAAGTTAAGTCAAAATGCACTGCAAATAGACCAAAGGTTAAGTCAAAACGCGACGCAGATCCACGAGGCTGTTCGAACGGAGGTTGCCAAAATGGTAGATGGCCTCGATGCAAAAGTGACTGAATTACGAGATGACGTTGAATCATTCAAGGAAGAAGTTCAAAATAATCTTGAAAAAGTTCAAAATAATTTTGAAGACGTTAATAAAAGGATTCAACAGTTGGAAATAAGTGAACCAACCACTCAAGTGATAAGAGAAATCAGCGCAGAGAGGCTTAAGGCACCCTCGTACGATGGAACAACGCCATTTAGTGTTTTCAAGCTCCAGTTCGAAACAACATCTGGTCACAATCGTTGGGATAACGAAAGCGCAGCTGCAGCGCTAATTGTGGCATTAAAAGGCGCAGCTGCAGAAGTTTTGCAAACAGTTCCAGTGGCGGAGCAGAAAAATTACAAGGCGGTGATGGATGCCTTACAGCGAAAATATGGCAGTGACCACATGAAGCAGATTCACAGATTGGAGTTGAAAAGTCGTATCCAGAAATCTGGTGAGTCCTTGCAGGAGTATGCTGCGGATATTGAGCGATTGGCACATCTTTCCTATCCTGACGAGTTAAGTGTTGTAGCTGAAAAATTCAAAATAGAGGCGTTTATTGACGGCATACGTGACTCAGAAACAAAACGCGAGACAATGAGGAGCCCGAAGACAACATTTAATGAAACAGTAACGGTTGCCCTCACTCAGGAGACGATTGCGTTGTCATGCCGCCCATCACTGAAAACTCGTCGGATGGAGGTGGAGGCTGAAAAGAAAAATTCATCGTTCGCCAGCGGTAGCTTCAGCGGAAAATGCTACAATTGTGGTAAGCAGGGACACATGGCACGTGACTGCAAATCACGTCGTAAACGATCTGCATCACGCTCACCAAAAAGAAGAATTGGAAATAGGGTGAACGATGGCGAAAATGTTAGCGATCAGCAGTCGTTAAACTAAAGAGAGTCAGTACAGCGGGGCGTGAGCTGACTCTTACAGATGATTGCCCCATAGTCTTGGTTTCGAAGCTCTGCCGAAATTCCAACAGCCTTACCATCGGTGGAAAAATCAACGGAAGACCATGTGAGCTTACTTTGGATACAGGCGCATCGCATTCAATTGTGAGGAAAGACTTATTTGATAGACGACGAGTAACGCCATTAAATGGGATCCAATTGAGAACAGCGACAGGAGAAATTGCGCAAATAGTAGGAAAAGTTACAGCGAGTATTCTCATCGGCAACAAAACTGTGGAACATGATTTTATTGTTGCAAACATCACCGATGAGGTTATCATTGGCGTGGACTTCATGATTCGACACGGGTTCACTTTGGATCTTAAGAAAAAAACGTTAAGGTATGCCAATGTAGAGTTGCCTTTAGACATTGGCTGTGGACAAAAATTAGCAATTGCAAGAGTCTACATAAGTGAGTGCTGTCGAATTGAACCCAATACCGAAGAAATTATTTGGGCCACAACAAATGAAGACTGTGGGACAAGCCATCTGTGGGTAGTGGAAGCAGATAAGAAAAATTTTAAGAAAGACCTGATTATTGGAAAGACCCTAGTAAACACAAGAACAGACAGAAAAATACCGGTGCGAATTTTGAATCCAACAAATAAGCCAAAATGGATGCAAAAAGGTGAACTTATAGCGCAATGTGAGAAAGTTACAGCTGTGATAAATTGTGAAAATGACCAGCAGAACACACAAGGTACAACTTTAACAAAATCGTCGGCCTTGGATGTATTGACGAAAGAATGGACGAAGGAGTTGTCTGCTCAGAACAAAAACAAAGCAAAAAGGTTTCTGCAAAAACATTGGCGGATATTTGCGTCCAAAGGAGAAAATAATGGCCGAACATCAGTTGTCAAACATCGCATTGATACAGGTGATTTTCAGCCAATTCGTCAACCTCCAAGGAGGCTAGCACTCGCTAAGAGAGAAGAAGTGACGGGCCTTATAGAAGATATGGCGCGAGAAAATGTCATTGCACCATCAGAAAGCCCATGGAGTTCACCGGTCGTACTTGTGAAGAAAAAGGATGGAAGTATGCGATTCTGTGTGGATTACAGAAAATTGAATGACGTCACTAAAAAAGACAGCTACCCGTTACCCAGAATCGATGATACACTGGATACGTTATCTGGAGCAACATGGTTTTCCACCCTGGACTTACAAAGCGGATATTGGCAGGTGGAAATAGATGAAAAAGACAAAGAGAAAACTGCCTTTAGTATTGGGAATGGTCTATGGCAGTTCAACGTCATGCCGTTTGGTCTTTGTAACGCTCCAGCTACGTTTGAGCGGTTAATGGAACGTGTTCTCAAAGGACTGCATTGGAAGACTTGTCTAGTGTATCTCGACGACATAATCATCATGGGTAAAGATTTTGATGACCACTTGAAAAATCTGGAGGAAGTGTTTGAGCGCTTGGAGGCAGCTGGACTAAAATTAAGTGCGAAAAAGTGCTCACTTTTCCAGCGTGAAGTCAAATATCTGGGGCACAAGGTTACGTCAGAAGGAATACACACAGATGAAGATAAAATAAAAGCTGTGAAAAATTGGCCACGACCATCTAATCTTCATGAGTTGCGAAGTTTTCTGGGTCTATGCACTTATTACAGACGCTTTGTTCCTGGTTTCGCAAATGGCAGTCTACATGAGCTGACTCAGAAAAATCGAAAATTCGAATGGAGTGGGGCACAGGAAACTGCATTCCAAAAACTGAAAGAATTACTGTCCACAGCGCCAATACTCGCGTACCCAATACCCGGCAAAGAATTTGTATTGGACACCGATGCGAGTGGCCATGGTATTGGAGGAGTTTTGTCCCAAATCATCAATGGTCAAGAAAAAGTCGTCGCATATTTCAGCAAAATTCTGTCGAAACCTGAGAGGAATTATTGCGTAACTCGGAGAGAGTTACTGGCAGTAATGGAATGCGTGAAACACTTCCATAAGTACTTATATGGACAGCACTTTCTCCTGAGGACAGACCATGCGGCATTAAGGTGGCTACTTCAATTCAAGGATCCTGAAGGTCAAATCGCACGGTGGATAGAACGCTTGCAGAGCTATGATTTCACCATAGAGCATCGCAAAGGAAGCCAGCATGGAAATGCGGATGCACTTTCTCGTCGTCCATGTAAAATTGAATGCGGTCATTGTTCGCGAACAGAAAATAAAGCTGGAACAATTGATGTGCGCCTTTTGAACGTTTTGCCTGAAGAAAAGTGGACAAAAGAGGAGGTAAAACGAGATCAGCGCAATGATACAGATTTGGCAATTATAATTAAGTTTAAGGAGCTGGGTAGGAAACCGGCGTGGCAAGAAATTTCAAATGAAAGCCAAATCTGTAAAGCATACTGGGCGCAATGGCAAAGTTTGGAGTTGCATGATGGTTGTCTCTACCGAATCTGGGAAAGCGAGGATGGTAAAACTCGCTCAAAACTGCTGGTTATTCCAAAGGCCAAATTTAAGGAAATAATCGAGGATTATCACAATGGATAGAGTGGTGGACATCTGGGCATAACGAAAACCACAGAGAAAATAAAGAAACGGTTTTATTGGGTAGGATGCCAAGAATCAGTTGCTGACTGGATCCGCCGTTGTGACCAATGTGCAATTGCTAAAGGACCAAGGCAACGCACTCGGGGAAAAATGCATCAGTATAACGTTGGAGCTCCCTTTGAGAGGATAGCCATGGATATAGCGGGACCTTTTCCAATCAGCAATGCAGGAAATAAATACATCCTTGTGGTAATTGATTATTTCAGTAAGTGGCCAGAAGTATATCCCATTCCCAATCAAGAAGCAAAAACAGTGGCAGACATTTTCATCAAAAATTGGATTTGCCGATATGGAGCTCCACTTGAGTTGCATTCCGACCAAGGACGAAATTTTGAGTCGACACTTTTTAAGGAGGTTTGTGACATGCTTGGAATACAGAAGACACGCACCACAGCTTTGCATCCTCAGTCCGATGGCATGGTCGAAAGGTTCAACCGTACTCTAGAGGAACATTTAAAAAAGGTTGTCGATAAAGGACAAAAAGATTGGGATGAGCATCTACCAATGTTTTTGATGGCTTATCGGTCGGCAATACACGATACCACTACAGTTACGCCAGCAAAAGCCATTTTTGGTACGGACTTAAGGCTTCCAGCAGATTTGAAGTACGGAGTAAGCGTTGTCCCAGAAACGACCCATGCTGACGATTACATGTCGCGGAAAAGAGAAGAATTAGCAGATATACACGAGCTTATTAGAAGACGTACTCAATTGGCTAGCGACAAGATGAAAGCTCGGTATGACCTGCGAGCAAATACTGAAGGGTTCAAAGAAGGTCAACTAGTGCTGCTACATAACCCACAACGAAAACGAGGCTTGTCTCCTAAATTACAGACTCATTGGGAGGGACCTTACCGGATCGTCACAAGGATTAATGATGTTGTGTATCGAATCCAAAAATACCCCGGGAACAAAAGTAAATTAAAGGTAGTCTACATTGAAAGGCTGGCACCTTATACTAGGGACGGAGAGACTCTTGTTCGGGACGAACAAGTTTAAGCGGAGGGCAGTGTAGCGAAATTTGGTTTATGCTAGAAAACTCTTGAAATAAATACCAACGAAAGAAAACTAAACGATACTAGCTAGCATAAACATACTAGCACCATCTAGCGGCAAAATAATAAACTGAACAGACGCTGCAGTACACTATAAATAAAAAGTCAACAACCGAGAGAAATTATCGCCGCCGTACAACGTACAACGCCATCTAACATCTAGCATAATAGCTAGCTCAACGTCAGTGCGCAATGCTGGTGAATTTGGTGAATTGTGGATAGTAGTAGAATGCACGCTACAAAGTAGCACTGGTGGGTTGTAGATAATGGTAGAATGTACGCCACTTAGAAGGTACTGGATTATTCGAGAGAGTGATGACTGCAGTATAAAAAGGGTTGTCATCTGAGCTGAGGACACAAGTAGAATTAAACCAGCGAAGCAGTAAGCAATAAAGTGAATACAGTGTGATCCGTAGTAGAACAAAACAGTTTTCTATACAGTGTTAAATTAATATTAGAATTTGAACGTTAATAAAATAAACCATTTTATAACTAAATAAGTTTGTGTGTTTTTAATTGTTACACAATCCAGTGATCGAACTCAGAAAAGTGTGAGAGATCGAAATTATCGTCAAAGGGACAGAAATTTCGTAACAATATGTTGAAGTTCTCGTCTGAAAGCGAGACTCGTTTCGGCGTTAAAATATCTTTGCCCATGGAAAAACGGTTTTCAACTACAGTGCTTGATCTGTTTAATAAACAGATTTATGAATATCTGTTCGCCAAGGAATGCCGTATCGTTGAACAAGTCTTTTCATTTCATGTCTAGCCATGACGAGATTAAGAGGTTTACTCTTTAAAGATTTGTGGCTCTTAGTTAAAGTTTTCCTCTTAGAAAAAGTTTTCCTCATCATCGTCGTTGTTACTCGCGTTGCTGCCTCCGCCACTTAAACTATCTCTGTTCTTCTAACTTACGGCAGCTTCTTGTCTTTACGCCGCTTCTACCTTTTTTTTCATGTATTTTTCACCGGAACGTACTTGTTGTCAAAACGTGTTTTTCGCGGCACAGCGCGGTGCGTGCGGTATCTTTTTGGTGTAGGATAGTAGGTACTGAATTATCGAATAACGGACTTGGGAAAATTTAACGGAAGTAAAATTAACTTTAAAGATAATCCGTTAGTTGAAATGTTAGCTTCGTTAATTAACGGATTAACGAGTTAATGCCCCACTATGCTTATAAGCTTGCATTTTAAGATATGATTTATGTTCCTCTTTACTATATGACATTACTTTTGAATTTTCTTGATTAAGTACGATCTCAAAGGAAGTTAAAGTTTTTATGTATATATATTATTGTATAACTAATAGAAAAGTTGCAAAAAAAATTTGGTAGATTAAAATGGTTAATGGGGTTAATGGTTAAAATTTTTTTTCAGTGGCTACTCTTTCTTCTAGGATAAGTTGTGGAAGCTCATATTTAGGTCCACGAATGACATAACCCAATTTTGTCACACGGTCAACTCAAAGGATCTTTAGTAAGTGAAGGTAGCACCACATTTAAAAAGTTTCTATTTTTTTCCTTATCACAGTTTTAAGTGTTCAAGCTTTTATTTCATACATCCATGTTTTTTCAATACATATTTTTAATCAAAAAACATTGCTCTTCTGATTTACCATATTTATCAAATATTGCAAGTCTTCCAAGATATCAGCTTAAGGTGTTATGTCGTTGGCATATCGTATATTATTTATGTATTGCCCATTAACTTTAATACCTCTATTTATGTCGCCAATGACCTCTTGAAAAATGTATTTAGCATAGTTATTATTTTTGGCAGTATCGCCAATGACCTCTTGAAAAATGTATTTAGCATAGTTATTATTTTTGGCAGTATCATGTTATTTCGAAGTGTTTTAAAATGTGTAGTTCTCTGTCTAAATCATTGCAATAAACATTTGTTTAGAAAGTTTTCAGAGACAAGCATACAGTGGACTTAAGGCATTTTCAAAATTTATTCGTATCATATTGACGATTTCGACAGTTCATTCTCTATTCTATTTTTGAAGGTTAGCATATTATTGTTCATGCAAAAATTGTTGCATTTTGAATATTTAGCCAAACAAAAAAATAAATGTTGCTGCAGTTCGATGCATATTTTTTAACCTTGACAACTTTTTCAAGATTTTTCAATACTCTTTTAACATTCAGTTTTTCGATCATTTTCAAAATTTTTAAGGCTTATTCAACTTCGACTTTCTCTATATATTACAACCCTTACAGCTTTGTTGAACACGTTCGTTATTATCGGCTCTATGAGATTGTTTTAGTTTTTAACATTTTCTGTAATAACATAACAAAACGTCATTAAATTTTTACATTACAGCGCGAGTGTTGGCACCCACCTGATTTTTTTTAATATATTCCGCCAGTGCTTTAGTTGAATAAATTAACACTCGTATGATGACTTAAAATTAATAAGATCATTTCTTTTAATAGCTCAACAACAACTACTTTTATATTTTCACATAAAGCAAATAACAAATAGAAGACCTAGAAAACAATTTTTATTATTTAATTCACTAACTCACCGAATGTTGTACTGCTTATACCTTCACAGAAACAGAAATTCTTAAGAAAACACACGAAAAATAAATAAAATAATAATAAAATACTATAAGTTCTAGTGTCACTATATTCTGATGCTTTCAATAGGATGATTTTTATGATCAACAGCATATTTTTTTTCGTTACAAAACTAAAATATATTTATGATATACATAGTATATATAACATATGTACGAATGTTTATGAAAAATATTGCATCAATTATATTATATCACCTTGGCAATGTTCCTCAAATGGTTTTTTTAAGTGCTGTACGCGCAAGGAAAATTAAGATTTCAGAAAAAATTTTGGTTGTGCTTTTAGGATCCAAAGAAGGTGAACTTTCTTTCTTTTCTTTTATAAGTATACTCGTATATATATCTTCCGTTAAAGCTTAAAACATTTGAATTTGCGCAAAACGATAAATCGGAGCGCCGTCGTATGACCAATTTCAAATTTGTCAGACGGTTGGATGTAAAATTAAAATATTTTTATACTATAATTAAACATTAAGAACTTACAGTCATTTTAGCAAAGACCAATATTGTAAATTTTACTTATTGATCAATGCTATTTTTTATTCAACAAACATGACAAAGATAACAAATGTAACAATTTAACCTGGTAATTGGTGACATATGTTTCGGCTATTACCACATAGCCTCATCAGACCAGTTTTTGGTTAATGTTGTACATGGAGTCGATGCCCTGACCGTACATGCATTTCAATTGCATATCTGTCGACGGCCGCTCTAACAACTGAGCTACTGAGGAACTGACCTTGAACTGTACAAATTGCGTATATCCATTTATTATCTCTTGTCACTTTCTCGCTTGTTGTCATAGCTGCTAAGGCTGGCAACACCACAATTTTCGAAAAATAAAATCATAGCAAGTCTCTAAGCCAATGGCTTAGCAGCTGTGACAACAAGCGAGAAAGTGACAAGAGATAATAAATGGATATACGCAATTTGTACAGTTCAAGGTCAGTTCCTCAGTAGCTCAGTTGTTAGAGCGGCCGTCGACAGATATGCAATTGAAATGCATGTACGGTCAGGGGATCGACTCCATGTACAACATTAACCAAAAACTGGTCTGATGAGGCTATGTGGTAATAGCCGAAACATATGTCACCAATTACCAGGTTAAATTGTTCCATTTGTTATCTTTGTCATGTTTGTTGAATAAAAAATAGCATTGATCAATAAGTAAAATTTACAATATTGGTCTTTGCTAAAATGACTGTAAGTTCATAATGTTTAATTATAATAAAAATAATCAGTCGCAAAAATCAACTTTCTTAAATATTTTTATACTTTGTAATATTGTTAAACAAATCGTAGCGTGAATGGTGAAACTCATCGATCATCATCCACCAAGATATTTTACCATACCTAAGACGAGGCACCTAATTTTAGAAAATGCAATGTTAACATTGTTACACTTCCAAACTCCGGGCTGTCGACAAAATCCCGGGATTGAGCTTCTGGATGGCAGAATCACCAATTAATTTATTTCAAATTTATTTTCCAAGTAAATTTTTCAAATTTTCTGATAAATACTTCGATTTGTATTGTCTGAGATGGTTAATATTGGAATACCAAGTTTTAAAAATTAGTCGGTAGGGTGCGGCTATGGAAGCAAAAAAAAAAAAAATAATTTTCTCTCATATTATAATGTCTATGATATTTGTCTCATTAAATTATTTCTCGTTACATTTCAATAATTCAAATCGAATAAAATGCTCGAAAAGTAATCAAATTATTTAGTTTTTAGCTGCAATATCAACTTTGACTTGAGGAGACAATTGACTCAAAAGTAGAGCTCTCGGTATAGATGCATCGCAACGTGGCCCCAAATGAATTGAAAACTTTAGCTTGGTTTGAAGTTATAACATTGCTTTTAATTTTATTTGAAAAATCTTTCGGTACGACCGCGATTAGATTCAATATATTGCAGAAGCTGAGATGAATATACATACATATGTATATATTTATCAAAAAGTAATAGATATTTACAGATAACTTTTCCATATCTTTTATGTGTAATTTTCAATTTTTTGAAAAGACACAAAAACGCCGAGACACCCCAACTTAATTTTTGGTTGTAGAACACGGTGGCATACTCAGTTTTTTTCGATTAGATCAAATTCTCGAAATATTCGCGATTGATATTTCGTCACTTTTAAGCCCTTGTTTTAGCAATATTTTTCTCATATATTTAGAAAAAGACACATAGACGGTACATAGGTTCATATGAACCTAAGCATTAGACCTATTGAATTTTTTTGGCACACGCCCAAAATTACGCCCACCTCCCATATCACCCACAATTGTGAAATCTCAAGAATAGGTGTTATAGTATGTGTACTATAGATATAAAATTTGCTATGTGTGTATGGAGCAGTGAAGGGCACTTAGTGGCTCTATTTGCTCACATTGCTCAAACCGTTATTCGACGCACAAGCAAGCGAAAAAAAATTCGCAGAATTTCAACGCTATCGAGGCACAAAATTCGCAGAATTTCAACGCTATCGAGGCACAGCGTTGACTTCAGTTCAAATGAAAACAAAAACAAGACACAAAGGCATAAGCGACGGCGCCGCATTGTGTTTCAACGAATGTATCAATTGTTTTTGTTTGTAGTGTAGTTTGGTTTTTTTTGTGCTATTGGCAATTTTGGAAATGAAAGTTAAAAAAACTTTAAAATTTCGTTTGTTGTTGCTTGATGTTGTTGTTTTGCTCTTTTGTTAGATTTTTGTGCCCACCGCTGGTATGGAGTATTATTATCCTCCATACCACCCACACTAGTTTTTGCTCAATAACACTAGTTTACAAATTTGGGGTTTATCTCGAGATCTGGTTTCTCATATACTTTTTTGGGGCACAGATTCCAAAAATGGCAACCATTTTTTTTTTTCTTAAGAATCGTTTTTGAGATATCCCCAAAAAACCACTTTTTCGGCACTTTCTTCATTTATTTGACTATATCTTGATGAATTTTTTTTTTCTACTCAAAAACGCTCTTAAGCGCCAGCATATACATACCAATGACTCAGTTTATTTATTATATCGTGTACGTCATAAACTTAGCCCATAAAGGGAGTGGGAAATTGAACAATTTACTTAAAATTTTGAAAAAATTCACCGTATGTATTGTTAGTAATTTTTTAACATGGGTCTAAAGCAGCGGTGGGCACAAAAAACTAACAAAAGAGCAAAACAACAACATCAAGCAACAAAAAACGAAATTTTAAAGTTTTTTTTTTACTTTCATTTCCACAATTGCCATTAGCACAAAAAAAACCAAATTACACTACAAACAAAACCAATTGCTACATTCGTTGAAACACGCCATCGCTTATGCCTTTGTGTGTTGTTTTTGTTTTCATTTGAACTCAAGTCAACGCTGTACCTCGATAGCGTTGAAATTCTGCGAATTTTGTGCCTCGATAGCGTTGACATTCTGCGAATTGTTTTTTGCTTGCTGGTGCGTCGAATAACGGTTAGAGCAATGTGAGCAATTAGAGCCACGAAGTGCCCTTCACTGGTCTAAAGTTATCAAGAGCTTTTTAACTATTTCTAGCATACGCTCCAAGACTATAGCTACCTGTTGTCATTGCTTAAAATTAAATTGTTCATTTTCAAAGGGTATGATCTCAAAGCTTAAACTATTTATAGCTTGTTACATATAATCGTAACAAAGTATAAAACATGGCCCAACAACACCCATGCAAAATTCATTGGATACTCGGCACGTACCAGAAAAATATTTTTTCGGTCGAGAGATGAAGGGTTTTGCATTAACATCTTTTATAATAGGAACTATAATGGCTATAGGATATTTATTTATGCTAAGGTTTGTTAAAAAAAGTTAATGGCATTGCCACTTGAAATGGGTTAGGAGAACCTTATCTCAAATAATTTTTTGAAGCCAATATCTCAAATGTTAATGAAGAGATTTTATTCAAATTCCTAGCAAAATATTCTCAATAAAAATATTTACATAAAAATGTCTGTTTGTTTTTAACAAGATGCAACGCTGGTTTTAAAATGTGTGCTCTCGAATCTGGTGGAACACACTTATGTATGTATGTCTCAAAAAGTAATCTATCGATTTTACTCTGAAATACTTTGAGAAATATTATCTATGATTTTGTTTGAAGGTTGCTTATTCAAATTAATCGTCAATTTTATTTATTGTTATTGCTTTTTCGTAAAGCACACAGCGCCAGTAAAAATAAACAAAATTTGATTCAAATCCGATTGAATTCAGTCTGTGTATTGTCAATAGTCTTGCGCATTCCAGTTGAATTCTATGTCTCTTTTAACACAGAGTTAAACTCAGACAAACTTAGACATAAAAATTTGATTTTTCATGAAAAGGTGAAAAAATATTAAATGAACATTTTTCAATCGCTCTACACATTTTTCTAAAAGTAACGAAATTTGGTAGGTTGCCTACATTTAGCAATTTAAAATTACTCAGCCTTTATCTTTGGAACCGTTCATGACGTGAGTCCCATTTTTAGAATTGAGCTTCACACCAAATAGTTCAACTCAAGTGAATTTCAAAAGATCAATGAAAGCTTGTTTCAAAGGGAACATTTGAGGCTTTCTACACCATGAACGTCAATAGTGATAGTCAATAGTAACGAAATAAATCTTTTATTTTCGAATAATTTAAATCGATTAACGGAAGCCAAGCGCGTTTATCGTTTGTTGTGAGAATTCCGAAATATGCCAAGTAGAAAAAAATCAATAGCTTAGATAAGCTAGAACTAAATTCAATCCTTTTTGCAATAATTGAATCAACTTTATCAGCAAATTTAACCGCTAAAAAAATATGACGCAAGCAAGAACTTTACAACACACTGCATCAGTATCTAACAAATAATAGATACAGCTAATAATAAAAGTAAAGTTTGTGGTATCTCTGTTGTATTTGAATACAATTCGATGGCGTCACACAATTCATGTAAATTGCTGTCATTGCACGTTCATACGTAGTATAGAAAATATTAGAAATGCGCAGAATTGGGTCAACATTAATCACAAGAGTGTTGCCAATCATTCTTATTTAAGGGGGCAGGTCTAGTCACAGGCGTGAGTAATAGAGCATTTTCAATAATTTTTTTTTGGTATTAATTTAATTTATTTAATAAAAGTGATAACATGGCTACATTGCATTATGTTTAAACTTGACGTGACGAAAGTTATAGCTGGCTGTTTGACCATCACAAATCCTTGGAAAATCATTTAAAATCAATCGGATAAGAAAAATTAGTTATTTAAATAAATAATCTAGTGCCTGATCGAAGGTTTTTTTTTTAAATCCACAAAATGGCGGCCTCTGGAATTTTAAATCCAGACTTTCGGGAAAATACCAACAATTAATTGTTCATAAAAAATCGATATTTAAAAAAAATAAAAATCCTTCGATCAGGCACTAGTTTTTTATGTTTTTCAAAGACTGTGTAAATTTCATTGAAATCTATTGAGCGGTTTTTAAGTTACAGTGGTCACCAGTTCCGAAAACATAGTTTTGGGAAAAACGCGTTTAAAGATTACACTCACATGAATGAGAGAGCCCTTTGATTATTTTCAGGATATATTTTCAAGATATTATACTTTAAGAAAATGCAAAAAAAAGAATCGATATGTTGAAAATTCTGACTAGATCTGCCCCCTTAATAAACCTACACTGTCCCACTTCACATTTGTTTTCTTTTTTTCGCAAAAACAATTAAATAAATTTGAATTATGGAAAAACAAAATTATAAAAGAAAATCAATTATTAACTTTAGCAGCAGCAAAAGAAAAACTATAGCTACATATAGTAATAGCTCGATAACGTGAACTTTTGTGTACCATCCAAATTTTAGTAACATGCCTATGACTGCAAAGAAACAAACATTTTGTGTAGTTTGTGTTACATTGGGCCCACTGTGTGTTAGTTAACATATGGTAGAATCATAAGCCAATAATATCTACATATTATAGAAATTATCAACACATAAAAATTATCGCATTTACTTTTGTTTTCTTTAGCTTGGCACAATTCGGATGTGCTTCGGTGCGGAATATGTAAGCGTCACAGATTACGTTGAATGTGTTCGGCCATAATGAGATACTTTAGCATTGTAGATACGATGTTTCAATGTGACAATAAAAAGATCGGTTAGTGCTATAAATGGCGTAAAAAGCATGTGTTTAAAATGGTGTTGGTAGTAAATTAGATAAAATTGTTTGAATGTTGGCAAACGCGTGTGTCACTTAATATATGAAACAATTGATGTACAACGAACAGAGAGTTCAAAAATTGCATCAATATACTTGCAAGTGTGGTTTTGGATCCAGCAGTGTTAAAATAAAAAAGCTCCTCAGACTATTTGATAATTTTAGCTTATCTGCACTGATTTTGATGTTCAGATGGTGGTCTTGAACGCAAAACAAGTTCGCCTAAGCTAACGAAAGATTTGGCTCATATGAATCGTTTTCTGAACGCTCTGATAATAAAAAAAAAACGCCGAGAGAGAAATCGCTGCATCTCTTTGGAGCAACGCAGGTGTTAAGAATAAATACGCTGAACTTTCCGAGTATGATCTTAACGCATCATATAAGTTCAATATTACAAGAAAATAGACACTAGCGACCTAGCCAATAAGTAGCTCACATCGATAAGAACGCCACCATCTTTGGGGGCAAAATTGTCATTGTGCCTTTAACTCCTAAAAACAGTGAAATTATTATAAAAAAATTCTAGATCAAGGACAGTTTTATTTAGCCACGTATCTTTAAAAACCATAATATCATTAGAAAAAAAGAAGATTTCTTGCGTTTTTGAATGCAGACCCCTTACGTTTTAATAGTAAATGGATAACCGATTTTAAACTCAGATACAATTATAATTTCATCGCATTGCAAACGGAAACGAAATTAGTAGGAGCTACCATGACTTTGAAAGAAACATGTGTTGACTTTTTACCTATTTGCAAACAAGATACTACGTTTTTTTTTCAAATGAAATCCTTGACTTCGTCGGGAGAAGTGTTTGAATTGAGCCGTGAAACAAAAGTCAACCTCGGCTGAGGTATAGCTTCAAGTAAAACTTCATTGGAACTATCGGACAAAATTGGCAGAGGTGTTGTTGCTATGGAAGATAATAACAATAGAAAAGGAACAGAATATGGTTAGAAACAGAAGAGAGGCAAGATATTATTGTATGGATAATTGGTGCTGGTTGAACATTTTTAGAGTTTTGCAAGGAATTTTTTTACCTGAAACGAAAGTTTTTTTCTTCCTTGTGTTTTTCTTTTTTTTTTGATGACGTTGCTTGCTTAGGAGATACAGATATCGAAGCCGAAACAAGGTTGTGAGGAGCGTTTGTGAAGTTTTTTTTTTTATTATTATTGAGGGTCGATCACATTTTAATCGTCATTCATTAAGGTTATGTATGTACATTAAGGTTATGTACATACTTACAACAAGAAAAAAAAAAGCTATATTGAAAGATGTATTTAAGGTACCGCAACTAAATTACATATGCATAGTAAAATTTGTGTATGCAAACTTTGTATAGAAATTAGGTGGATTTTAACAAAAAGACGTACCACCTCCAAACTTTAAAGCGCTTTATTGAAAGCGTTGGACAAAAGGTGGTCGTGTCACTTACCATGCTAACAAAAACTTCAAAACGCTGTACTGAGAGAATTGTTTAAAGCAGGAATGGCCAGAAGAATTGAGTTTGGGAGCAGGAAATCGCTAATCAAAAACGAAGGTGAGCGATCGCAACAAGAAGCAAGATTCGATACACAAGCATGAAGTCAAATGTGTTCAGAAACTTTTCGTTGCGAGCGTCTAGCCGTGGCGCTAGTTCGTATTTTTCCGTATTGTTGTTATTGCTTTTTATTTTGAAAAATAGAAAATTACAAGAACAAAAACGTATAGAAAAAGAATTGAACTGGTAATTAACAACACACAAGTAACTGTAAATGCAACAATATTTAATTTTTATTGTTGTTTGCCTGTATTTAGTGTTTTTTACCTTTTGTGGAATCTACAAATGACACTTTTCATCACATTTATATGAGAGCTCATCATATTTGGGAATGAGAAGGAATAATTAAATTTTGTTCGACCTGGCCATCCCTGATTTAAAGTAATGCCACTAAATTTTACACAAGTAAATGAAATGTTTGGGCAAGTGTTATAAAACAAGTGATATGATTTCGACAAGAGGGCGTGGCACGTTCCCTATAACCAAGCAATAAAATCGCAAAAATTGGTCAGATTTAGACATTTTATGGGGGCATTTTAGTCCCCATAAAAGCATAAACTTAAAATCTCTATACTAAAAGTACTAAGTAAATTTGTTCAAGTTCAATAGTGTAATGTTCCGTGAAGCCAGTCAGCAGGTGGCGTGGTGGGACAAGCCAAATTAAAAAAAATTTAAGACTTAACCGCAATATTACTGCTGATTTGGTGCAGCGTATATAGTTTTTGGCGGGATCAAAGATAGTACTTTAACTAAATGGTTTTCAATCGGCAACCAGAAGAACTCCTCTATTACCGTCGATTTGTAACTACCGTTTCATATAGTTACGGATATGATATAACATAAAATATACATATGTATGTACATTAGGGTGATTCAAATTTTTTTTTGTTTTTTTTTTAAGGTGCTGTTGCTTTAAAAGTAAGTTTATGATATGAAGAAAAAGTACACAAAAATTCAGCTCTGTACCTCAATTTTATAAAGTGGTACCTTTTTAGAAAAAATAATTTTTTCATACAATTTACATGTAAAACTAACACCCAAACCCCCCCCTTGCGCACGGGCCTGACGTGAATACCTGAAAACTGCAAAAACTGAATCTTTTATATATAAGCTACGATCTTCAGTAACTTAATAAAGCACACAATGAAACTTAAAAATGTTTGTTTTTTTTTGTAAGCAAAGACTAAAGAAAGAAAGCTAAAATTAAAAATTAAGTTCAGATTAAGCGACCTCTAATCCAATTACAGAGATAAAGATGGTTTGCATAAATAAAAATTTGTTTTTTTTTCTTGCAACGCAAAATGCTTCCAACTGGATAGTATATAGAGTTTTATTTAACGGTCAGTATTATAATTATTTATCTAAATAATAAAACCTACCATTTATGCCCGTATTGAAGATTCATGTTCGTGCTTGAATTAAAGTCCGATGATATAAAATTCTTTAATGTTTGTTTGTTTTACATAAATGTTCTGAAAAATGTGTGCTTGACATTTGACCTTTAGGTCCACAAATGAAAAACCATGAATCACGCAAGCATCGCTTATCACAACTTTTGACATTTCGCAATGAGAGCAGGTGGTGATTTAACGATGAATGAATGCATGGCAAAAGAATGAAATATTGTAGGCGCCTCAAATCTTTTGATTGAATTTTTATGACAAGCGTGACAAAAATACATTTGTAGTAGCCACTTCATATTTTTTTATTGAGTTTTTTACGATGACTAAACTTTTCAATCATTCCTTAATTAATTTGTTTCAAGCTTTTAGTACAGGGTAAAGAGTTGAATGGATTTTTGTGTTTCTTACATAGCAGATATTTTTGAATTGACTGAATGATGTCAGCCAATTGCTGAAAGATTTCAGTGTTTGGATTTGTCTACCTTAGGGAGCGAACGAATTTAAAGATTTTAATTTTAATGGTGTGTAAAAAAAATTTTCTGAATATTATTACATCGGATTTGAAATAGGTTCCGCCATATAACCACACGCACAAGATATATTCTTTGAAGAAATGTAGCACCGTTTGCTTAAGCTTTGCCTAACACAATAGATATCTGTAGGTCAAAGTGCAAGCCTTCGAGCGGAGACTTCCTATTTAATCTTATTAGAGTTCGCCCTTTGCTTGAAATTCCATGATTATAGTGACAAAAAAAAAAACAAAAATTCTTTTTTTTCTGGTTTTAAAAAATCTTTTTTTTGTCATTGATTCCAAATATAAAAATCATGGTATCATGTTGCCCTATCCCTATTTCTATTCCTTTCTTAGAGTTCAAGATTTCTATCTTCATACCAAATTTCATATTTTAATTTTAACATATTTTACCATTAGGGGCGGGGTGCCACCCATTAAAAACATATTTTCCTATTGGGGTTGTGGAACCATCCACTTTAAATTGAACATCTTTCCTCATGGTTCAATCTATTTCTGTTCTGTGTTTTTCTGTTAGGGGCGTGTCACCGTCCTCTTAAAACCAAAATTCTTTTAACTCAAGATTCAATCTACCTTCTTACCGAATTTCATCAAAATCGGTGCAGTGTCTCAGCCGTGATAGCGTTTTTACCATGAAGAGTAGTGCCACGCCCCCTTAAAGAACTAAAAGTTCTTAGTAACCTTTCTTAGGGTTCAATCAATCTCCAAGCCAAATTTCATAAAAATCAGTCCATTAGTTTATTTGCGAAAACGTACTTTCCTGTTAGAGGCGTGGCGCAACCCAGCATTAGAAAAAAAGTTACATTTTGCTAATTTGATCTATGTACATTCTTTTTTATTATTAACCGAAACCAGTAAGAATAAATAAAGATTTCACACAATTAATTTCTTTTAAATAAAATTTAAAAAGACACCTCAAATTGAAAATGAACAAAGATCTAAGTTTTTTTTTTATCTCTGGTGGGTATATTGTGGTGGTTCACAAAAATGTGTTTGTTGAAAATAATCACAAAAACTCCCTACAAAAGTTGACCATGTCAATATTAACACGTGCCACTAAGAGGTTCAAATGGTTTATGGAATTTTGTTTGAAAAAATTATAATTTCAGTATGAGCTCATATATCTCAGCTAAAACAAAAATATTTTTAACTATTTAGAAAAAAGTTCGCACCAGTGTTTGTTTTGGCTTTAAAAAACCTATAAAAGTATATTCAATACAGTATATCAATACCTTTATATGTACATACATACAAAAGTTGCTGCTATTTGGAAACAATGGCGCGATTATATTTTGGCAACTGAGTTAGACTTATAAAAATTTCGGAATTTATTGCTAAATTTCACAATATCCTAATGTGATAGAAAAATTTCTATGTCAGACAAAGATGTTGCAAACCAACTACTACAGATTTTTTCATGGCGACCATGTTATTTTATCTGTTGTTTACTATATTATACCCTACACCGAGGGTATATTCACTTTGTCTCTCCGTTTGTGACACATCGAAGGGGGCGTGGCAGGTATGGAAAAGTATATATATTCTTGATCAGCGTCACCACCTGAGTCGATTTAGCGATGTCCGTCTGTCTGTCTGTCCGTCTGTTGAAATCAGGTTTACGGGAAAACCAAGAAAGCTAATTGAATGAAACTTTCACATACAGGTCACATCTTCTTGCAGACATCTTGCTATTGAAAATGAGTGAAATCGGTTGACGGACACGCCTACCGCCCATACTATATGCAAATAGGGATGCCAACACTCAGGGTTTCGCCCGGAGACTCAGGGTTTTGAGTATGATTTCCGGGTCTCCGGGTTCAAAGTCAATCCCTCCGGGTTGAATATCATTTTTGTCGACCGCAACAAAAAAAATCGAATCTAAGTCAGCAGTTTTCCCGAATGTCAAATTCTGATAAATTCAAAGAAAAAAAAAACGAAAAAAAACACAAACTATAAAATAACACAGGGCAGCAATGATTTTGTTGCCTTACTTATCCGAAGGTTTTGATGCGCTGAACTCGAATCCAAGCTTAGAATTTCTCAAATATCTCCGGTTTTCGAGATATTCTAACCTAAAAGTGCGAAAATCACGATTTTTCGAGATATCTTGGGCAAATTTATATAGAAATATATTTTTTTTATGAATCCATTAATGAGTTTCGAAAGAACTACTCTTCCTCTTGAAAACTCACTCGGAATTATATCGATATCTTTTTTGCTTTTCAAAGTATCCTAAATTGAAAATTATTATATAGGTCTGCATACAAACTTTTGTGTGAAAATTTGTATGAAAAATTTGAAAAAAATATATCGATATGATTCCAAGCGTGTTTTGAGGAGGAAGTGCATAGCTTTTATAAAAAGCGGTATAAGTTGGGAGCCCCTGAATGGATATTAAAAATATGGATGTCATAAGAAAGATAATTGAATTTCCTACTATACTGGTAAGACTAGTTTTGAAACTTAGCCTATAGTTTTGGATACATGAAAATTTTTCTGAAATTTTTACCAATAACATTTTTAAAAAACTTGGTAAAATTAAAAAAAATCTATGCAAATTGTACATCATTTTAAAGCAAAATAATGAAGCATTCCTATCATGCTAAAAAGTATAAATTTTTAACACATTTTTTTGAAAAAATAACGTTTTGCTAAAAAAATAATTAGTCAAAATTTCAGGCCATTAAATTATCTTTCTTATGACATCCATATTTTTGATATTCACTCAGGGGTTCCCGGTCTCACCGACAAAAACCACTAAAAAAAGAACAAAACACAAACTAGCAACGATCTGCTTGCACCGCCAACAACAAGAGTATTGGTCAACCGAAAGGTATACAAGAAGCGGAAGGTCTGAAAGCTTAACTTTTGTATTCATAAAGCTTTAAGTAAGTGTTCCGTCCGCATGTTAGTAATGGAAGGTTAATAGAATTTCAGCCACCCCCCTAATTGAATCTCCGGGTCAGACAACAGTCCGTGTTGGCAACCCTATATGCAAATGTACCAAGGCCAATTTTGAAAAAAGTTGCAGCGATTTTGATGAAACTTGGTGGTTTGGTGCACATGTGAACCAAATTAAGATTGGGCTGGGTTTCAAGTTTCCAAAGGGTCGTACAGGGGCGTGGCACAGCCCTAAATTTTATCATTTAAACTACCATATCTTGTAAGCCGTTCAAGATATTGCGATGAAATTTGGTAAATGGATACATATCAAATATATCTTGAATTGAGATAAAAGTGGGCGGAATAGAAAAAGTAGCCGTGGCACTTTTCAATTGTTAAAAATTTTGATTTCGTATATCTCAGAATTGGCACAAACGATTTCCATAAAAATTTTGAAGATGATGCCGCTGAAAGCAGTCATCAATACAAGCTCGGCAACTTTACTGAAAAAACTCGCTGAAGGGCGTGGCACCGCCCACAATATTTATAAACGTTATATTAAGAGAACTAACAACGTAATCGTTATGAAATTTAATGACGTAGATATACTTGATATACGGTCTGTTATTACAGAAATTTAGTCCAATAGTACCTGTGGGCGTGGCACCTCCCATATAAGCAAAAAACGTTTTTTGTTATATATAGTATGCTATGAGAGTAATCTTCATAAAATTTGGTGTATATATGTCACTTACTATAAGCTTTACAAATAAATGAATTTTGACGGGATTGAATCAGTGGGCGTGGCACCTCCCATATAAACATAAATTTGTAAGCGCTGTTTTAAGTGAACTATTGCAGCAATTGCTATGAAATTTAATGTAAGTGGTGTAGTTGCTATAAAGAATATCTAAATTAAAAAGTGGCTGAAATATCACCAGTGGGCGTGGCACTTCCCATGCAAATAAAATACGGTAAGTGGCATATTTATCGAAATATGTGAGCAATCATACTAAAATTTGGTGTAAGGGGTTTGCTTATGGAAAGCTATTTCTGGATGAAAATCGGACTATATTACACCAGTGCGTGTGTTACCGCCCTAAATTTTTAGACTAATTACGGCATATATCGCAAACTATACAACCTATTGGGCTAAGATTTGGTATGTGGATGTCAATGACGAATATAATTTAGTAATCCAAAAGTAGGCGAAATTGGTGAAGTGGGCGTGGCACATTTAAATTTCTTAGTTTTTATTCGATTTTTTTTCAATATTTTCCATATTCTTTTGACTTTATCAACCTTTTAACTTTTTCCAATATATCCTATTTTTCATCAATTTTGAATTGTTTCAAATTTTTTCAAAATCTTTCAACTTTTTTAGAGTTTTTCAATCTCTCTCAACTTTTTTCAACATTTTGCATATATTTTCGACTTTTTCAACATTTTTCAACCTTTCTAACAATTAACATTATTTTCGAATTATTCAACCTCTTCAACGTCTTTTTTACATTTACTTAAATGGTACTTTCAGTGCAGTGTAGGGTATGTGAGTTTCGGCCTGGCCGAAGATAACACCTTAACTTGTTTTTCATTTATTTTTCAGTCATTAAAGACAAATAACCATGGCCAAGTTGCAGCGTCAAGCAGCACGTGCAAATGAAAATGGGTGTTCTCATGTGGTAACATTGTGCCCATTGTGCCATTTGACCCCGTTAGATTTTTTGCTGTGGGGTTTCCTTAAGTCGCAGGCTTATGCCAATAAGCCGTAAAACATCGGTGCCCTCAAAGTCAACATTACCCGTGTCATCGCTCAATTTCAGCTTAATCTATGCACCAGAGCCATCGAAAATTGGACACCTCAGTGTCCAGCGCGCCACCCAGTAAAGCCTCGGCGGTCATCAATGGGTCTTTCAAATAATTCAAAAAATTCGTTTCTATCACTCGCACAACTTGTTTTATTTAATTTAAAATTTTCATCAACTCGTCCTTATTGATAAAAAAGAGTGTTGTCTGGTCAACCGCCAGCAATAACAAGTCAACAATTGCATTAAAAATGCGCGCATTATTCAAACAGACGTGTATATTAGAGCGGTTTAAAATAAAAACTTTTTTATTTTTTCGTGATACGTCAGTGGATTAGAATAGCCTTATATGTTTGGACAAAGCCCATTACTAGGATTAAGGTTAATATTGAAAACTGGATTAGCGCCCTCTGTATTAAGTGACAACCCATTTTCAAAAATATTGATTTAAGAATGATGCAAGTTACAGAGGTTATTAAATTTTCCAACAAAGTGGGTTTGGTTTTTGGGCAATTATCGATCAGGAAATTCGAATCCGGTTTTCTTCTTCTTCTTTCTTTCTTATAAAAAATTTAAAATTGACCGGACAAAAGTAAAAAAAGTACCGATTTTCACTTTCTAGTTGCAACTCCTCCAATATTATTTTGCCGCCGATACCGTGGTACATCATTTTTTATGAACTGTTATTTGCTTAAAGGAATGCCGAAACCGAATATCATTATCTTATTTCAAAACCAAGATATCTGCATTTTTTTAAGAGTTAAAAGACCTGATTTTTTTCGAATCGGAGTCGATAAATTTGCATATTAAGGTGATTCAAATTTTTATTTATTTCAAACAGTTACTATCAATCGGGAAATTCGAATTAATTTCCCGTCTTACGTTGACAAATTTACATATTAAGGTAATTCTAATTTTTCTTTTGTTTCAAACAGTTATTATTGATCGAGAACTTCGAATACGTTATTAGTTTTTCTTCTTCTTTTTGTCTTACAAATAAATACAAAATTGACCGGAAAAAAATGAAAAAATTCCGATATTGTACTTTAAAGTTGCAAAATTACCGCATTTTTTTTGCCGCCGATCCCATGGTACATCATTTTTAATGTACTGTTACTTACTTAAGAGAATGATGTAAACCGCATATCATTTTACTATTTCGAACCCGAGGTATCTGGATTTTTCTACATTAACAGAACTGGCATAATTTGAACTATTCTATACATTTTTTTTACCATTTTCAAAAATTCAAATTATGTCAGTTCTGTTAATTTAGATAAATGCAGATATCTCGGGTTTGCAATAAGGAAATGATATGCGGTTCACGGCATTCTTTTAAGCAAACAACAGTACATTAAAAATGATGTAACGCGGGACCGACGGCAAAATAATATGGGTGATTTTGCAACTTTAAAGTACAGTATCAGAATTTTTTCATTTTTTTCCAGTCAATTTTGAATTTTTTTATAAGAAAAAAAAAAAGAAGAAAAACTAATAACGTAAGTATTCGAAGTTCTCGATCAATAATAACTATTTGAAACAAAAGAAAAATTAGAATTACCTTAATATGTAAATTTGTCAACGTAAGACGGGTATAATAGTATCGTTCCTATAACTCTTTCATTCACAAGTCCTTCAAGTTTTTTTTCTAAAGTTATATGAACTTAACTAAGATTTTATGTTTTACATACCAAAACCCATGCAAAACTTTAACCTCTTTTCTCAAAATCGTTTTTTCTTTTTTTCTTTTAAAATAATTGGAGCCTTAAAATTCCAATTTGAGACAAGGTTTAAGTTCCAGAGCAACTATATATAATTACTTTTACATCGGAATCACTGATTTGCGAGAAAAGGTAAGCCGCCATCCTGCGACTTCTTCGAATTGATTTGCATATCGCCCATTGCCAATTTTTGTCACGTTGCAACTGCCTACAACCTCTACGTGTGTTTCCTTAATCCAAAAAATAGCATAAACTTACGCTTGGTAAAACCTGCGCAGATGGTGTTGATAAAACATTTGTTTGCGTTAGAAGTGCCGACTTTGGTGTGACCGGAATCGATTTTACGGGATTAATTTTAAATCTTATAGTTATGTGTATTGAAAACAACGCCCCCGCAGTCAGTTAAATTACTTGTGTTCGCATGTCGTATTATGTAATTAAAACTGTTTTTATGGGTAGTCAAATGTGATTGTAGTGTTTATTTTTTTGAGCCTGAAACCGATACTGATTTCGATAAGCTCATTCATTGCTGTTAATTTTTATTCATACTGCAAAACATCGCACATTTTCGTTAAACATAATGATAAATGTATAGGGTAAAGCGACCAATAAAAAATATTTAAGGTTCATTTTTATATTAAAATCTTTAGGAAACGCATATTGTCCTAAAAAATGTATTTGATGAAAGAACTTGCATAGTAATTTACAGATATAAATCAATAACTAACTATAAATTTCTTTAAAAAAACTAAATATAACCTCAAGCCAAAATTTAACATTTTACTTGATAATTTTGCTCAGTTTGCCTATTCGGCATCATGGATTAGGCTGAGTTTTTTAATTTTGTATACTAAGTGAACTTGACTGGAAAGTATGAGTTCCAAACTCTCTTAGTAGGGTCGTTGTCTTCCAAATGTAAGAATGCTCAAAACAGTTGATGACCTTTCTAGCTACATCTGCATCATAAAAAAGCGCATACATTTCACAATAAAATTTTCCTCTACTTATACTGACATCGCATACAGAATTTTCGTTTTTTCGCCATAATTATTTCTATATTTAAGTGCCTCGAATATTACCGAAACTTTTGAATAAGTAGTAACAAATTATGAAATTTCTTTACTCCACTATAAATTGATTTATAAGTAAAAGTCAAAAGGTTGAATTCAAATGCTTAAACATTTTGTTCCTGCGTAATATCTATAAAAGGTTTATTGAATTCCAATTCTAGTAAGCAGCCCCAAAATCTATTGAGTATCATTCACTACACGCATGACTACAACGCATTGATTAATGACGTAACGATTTGAGTTATAAATTAATTTCTATCCTCAATTGTCAACATCATGCTATCAATATTTACTTCAGCAATGATTGTGAAAATATTGTCTTTAATTGAAGAAACTGACATTTCGGGACATGTAGTATGTGTACCTTCAAGAGCAATTGTAAAATCTTACAAATTATTTCCATTTAAAACATAAATCAATGTTAAAACTCAATAAAGGCAATAAAGACGCGTAATATAAATGTAACAAACAATCGAAACCTTTGGAGAAATGTTTGTGGCCAAGGTTATTGCCGCAATTAAAGGGTTGACAAAAGTTCAAAATTATTAATCAATTTTTTTCATTGTTATTAATAATTTTGTTTTTCTGTTGCTCCAAAAAGTTACAAATTTTAACAATAAAAGAAAGAAAAAACACAACGTTATTGTTGCTTTGATCTGTACCCCAACTAAAATGTGGCATAAAAATTAACGCCTTCTATATGTTCATGCGATATATGAAAGTTATTGTCTACACGAAGTCGAAAATTTTTCATTTCTGCTGCTTCAATTAAAATTAGTTCCGCTGACGTTTTTGGTATGGCATTCGTTATTTTTTTATTGCTGTCAATCGTTATGCTCGTCGATCATTTGCTCAATTAGACCTTCCAAATTTCTGTCATTGTTCTCAGCCCCACCATCAGTCTGTCAGTTTATGGTTATATCTGATCACTGCCAAATGCCTTCTTCTCGTAATTGACTCTTGGTTTTTGATCACAATTCAAGAATGAATTCATTGATGAATTTTCTTATGAAAATACACATTTTTTATTAAATATTCCATTTGTTTTTCTGAATCCTCGCGATAGCAGTTTGACAATATGTTGACAACTGTTGTTATATCTCATACTTCATACTTGGTTACATTTCGTTGTGAGCTTTGGCTTTCGGTGTTGTTGCTTTTTTTTCGCTTTCAGTTTTATCACGAGAACTCACCCGTTTGGATCGTCTTTGCATCGTTGCGGATTGCTAAAGTGTTTTGGTTTTTTTGCGTCCAGTTTTTGAGTTGTTGCGGTGTAACGCCCTCGCCTTAACGTTTTTTTAATGACTTTTATGAATCTAATGTGTGCCGATCTTAAGTGCTGATAATTTTTACAAATTTTGGTTACAAACCACAAAGCAGCGTGTCTATTTGTTTGTTGTGCTAAGGAAACAACACGTGGGCTTATGTGAATTATTTTTTGGTGATTATTTAAATAAGCGGATTAAGAAGACTTAAGTACATAGGTAGAATGCCTGCAAATAATTCTTAATTTTTGTGCTTATGAACTTGTAGGATCACGATTATAATTTGAATAAATTTTTACATTGCTGTGCAAGCTGAGTTATTGATCACAGCTTTAGAAAATTGAAAATTATAATACATTGTACATGTATTATAAATATGATGATTTCGAAATGAAAAATTCAGAAAATCTTCATTTAAGTTCCAAATAGTTGGCTCAATATTCGGATAAGACTCATACACTTATTCGCATCATTTATGAGGATGTACTACTTCATATGCTTACCATCCTTAACATACTTAATATGCAATAAAGCTTTAAGTTTTCGACATTTATCGATTTTTCCACATCTTCCTACATTGTTCAACCTGGAGTGGAATCCGCTAAGGTGATAGTCGACAATTGATTATCAACTATTGCACTTTTGCTCTCTGTAAGGTGATTGTCAATTTGATTATCGCTTTTTTGCGATTGTTTTATGTGATAGCTATTTAGGGGTCGTTTTTTTATTCTGTGTAGTTTTTTATTCTATAATAATAATATAAATTTATTTGAAGTTTATAAAAACCATGTTTACTTCATTGGAAATATTTTATGGCAGAAATAACGAAAATGATTTTAGTAAAATTAGGAGTTAATAATCCTAAGATTCTATTGTAGTTATAGGGTATATTGATGGTAGTCATATTATGATTCTTAGGCCAACGGAAAATGAGAATATGTTCTTTAATCGAAAAGGACGACATAGTATAAATGCCATGGTTGTAGGTTTATTATAAAATATCATTAGCAAAATGACTTATAAATTATTCTAGACTTGCAGTGAGAGCACAGAAATTTTGGCCATAAATGCGAGGTATGGTGGAAGTGCTCATGATAGCTATGTTTGGCACCAAAGTCATGAAAGAAATATATTTGAAACAGATTTTATATCACGTATTATACGATCTGGCCAGGTCCGGGTGCTGCTCCATAAATGAGCAGAGCGTTTTGACCTGTTCCTTATTTGCATAACTCCTACAAGTGAAGAAACAAATCGTTTTAAATTTAGCGACTTAATAAATTTCACATTTACACAAAATATTGAAAATATTATTCAAAAGAAACAGAGCTTATAATTAAATGACATTTGAAAACTGTAAGTGATGCCAATAAACAAACAATTTTTTTGATAATCTTACAGAGAGGAAAGTAAAGTTGATTATCAAAAACGACTATCAAAAAAAAACGACAGTCAACTATCACCTTAGCGGATACCACTCCTGATTCCACATATTTCATCTTTTTCAACATTTTTCGATTTATCAACTTGTTTCGACACTATTTGACATATCCCAGTCATATTCAAAATAATTCGACGTTTTGAAATTTTTATTTCAAAAACCCATAACAAAAGAAAAGGATCCTAATGAACGTTCTAGTAAAATATAGCGTATTTTAATTTCATAAAAAAAATTGAATTTCACTGAGAAAACGATTTGTTTGAATGTAACAAGTTATATTTGATATAGCAATTAAATATTTGATTGAGTCAAACACAAAATACTTCAAGCAACATATAAGGACTGTCCCAGAAAAAACTTTTGGTTTTATTTTGTTTGATTATACCCTATCTCATAATTTTATAGGTCTAAATATGATGAGAAACACTTGGTGATAGCATTTTTAACGACAAAGATGTCGAGCAAGCAACAAAAAGTTCGCGAACTCATTTTGTACAAATACCTGCAAAATCCAGAATTAAAATATTCAGCTATTGCAAAAATAAGTAATGCATCAGGAAGAACTGTTTTGACGGTTATTTCTATTTATAAGAAAGGTCTACCTGTTTCACGAAAAAAAGGTTTTGGCAGAATACCTGCATTTTCTAACTCAAGGGTAGTGGCGAAGGGTCTTTTTAAGCAGAATCCCAACACCTCAGTGCGAGATATGGCGGCTAGAGCAGGTATATCAAAACCTACTGTACAAAGGATAGAGGCAAAAAGTAAGCTGAAGACATATAGAGTTCAAAAAATAACAAACCGTTCTGATGAAAAGCAGTTGATGGCTCAGATACGAGCCCGCAAATTATATGAAAGGTACCTGAATAAATTTGATAGCTGCGTTATGAACGACGGAAGTAACGCCAAAGCAGATTTTAAGCAGCTACCTGGGCACGAATATTATACGTCACCGAAAGAAGGGCATATGCCTAGTAAATTCAAAGATAAAAAAACTCCGAAATTTTCGAAGCAATATATGGTTTGGTAGGTCATATGTACCTGTGGCCTCAGAAGAAGCTTCTTTGTTACGCAAGACACAATCAATTCAAAAGTTTATAAATACGAGTGCCTCGAAAAACGTGTTCTACCATTTATTCGTGCACATGAAGGTAAAGTGATGTTCTGGCCCGATTTACCAACCTCTCATTACGATGGAATGGTATCAAAGTATAAAGATCAATTTTATACCAAAAATAGCAAATCCGCCCAACTGCCCAGAGCTTCGCTCAATTGGGAGATATCGGGCTCTAATGAAAAGAAATCTTCGAAAGAGTGGTAAGACTGCAAAAAACTTACAAGACTTTAGACTTAAGTGGAAAAGATCGTTCCGTACTGTCGATGAAACACCTGTACAAAATTTAAAAGGGTCTTAAGAAAAAATTTAGGAAATGTTAATTAGTTTTTAGTTATTTATATTTTTAACACTAGCCATTATTAATAAAAAAAGACCAAAAAGTTTATTGGGTATTTTTTATAACTGAAAATAAAACCAAAAAATTTTTCTGGGACAGTCCTTACCACTATTTGATCCAAATACAATATGTTCGACTCAAATAATTATTTGATTGCTCTATATGAAATATGCATTTTTTATATTCAAACAAATCGTTTTCTCAGTGTATATATGTATATAATTTTGTGCCGTAATGCATTTCTTAGATAAGATAAAATAAGAAATCATCTGATGCATAACTTAATATTAAATATTTGTTTAGCATTTTAGCAAACTGTTATTAAGTTTTTTAACAAATAAATGCGTCATCAACTAATCTAAACAAAATATTATCTGGACTTTTACGTTAAAAACATAAACAGATAAATATTAGTCACTTAAAGTAAAAGTATGACATGATAATTCTAAATATGACAAGTTGAGTTAATGAGTTTCTCAAAATAAAAAATCCAAAGTGATTCTACAGAGAATTGTCGTATCTGAATTTATTTTGAAAAATACATTTTTAATTAACCTCATCATGTACCAGCAAGTATAAAAAGACACATATAAAGATATCTGTCGCACTTTTTGCCCATTATCTTCTCTGCACATGAAATTCAAATGTCAAGGGATTGAGTACAAAATCACATCGTCTACTCAACATGCAAGCAGTGATCATGTACGATCATCAGCAATGCCAAAAGTCCAAGTTTACATTTGGTTGACGATGCTATTTCGAGCACTTCCCAAACAATTTTAGCATCGTGTTATAAATCTCATAAAACGTGACATGTAAACAACGCACTGCAGATAGACAAGCAGACGAAGCGTGTGACAGACAGACAGACAGAAAACTAGACAAACGGACAGACCAGTTGATCCGAATAAAGTTCTAGTAAAGGGAATGTGGAATATAAAAATAAAATGTTAATATTTGACTCAGATTTCGTTCATCTAGTGACGCTACATTAAGCAAAGTGCGGTTGATCATGATCATGGCACGATCACATGCGAAATATTTCAAATATTTTTATGTCTCTTAATGAAATCTCAAAAGCAAGGTTTTTTATATGATGTATACATTTTTAATTCTATACTTTTTGTCTTTCAGAACGCTTGCAATGCAACAATTGTTGGCTCTAAAAATTGTTTACCCAGCACCACGCAGGCATCAGGAAGAAGAGGCAACACAAGACTGCACTCAATTCTGAAAACATTGCAGATCGCAGAAAGATCGGCAACAAGTAAAGACAACAAACTGCTTCAGTATTTAAGTTAAAATCAAAACAAACAAAACGAAAGTAAGAAAAATAAACTGAAATTAAATATATATTTCACATCTTCCGAGAAAATTAAACAAACAACATTCGAAAGATACAAACTGCTGGATGCATAAGCGCAAGTAAAAAGAATTTCGAAAAATAAAACCCAATCTCTTTAGTAAAGTAATAACAAAAAAATATTAAAAATACGATAAAATACCTGCTGCAGTTCTTCATTGCATCCATAAGATATTCAAGTGCTAAATCGTTTCTTTTAATTTTTGCCTGCTGATATTTTGAAGTGATAATTATTGTGAAATCGCATTTTCGAAATTGATTTTGGAGTCGTTGAAGTGTGTGCGTGGCGAACAAAAAGAGAAGAAATCCGATCTCAAGTGTTTGTTCCAATTCTTGTGTCTTGCTTTGCACTAATGCAGAAATAAGAGAAAGTTATAGTATTTTCTAAGTGCAATTCTGTGTTATTGCATAAAATAAATCTAATCAACTTCGGGAAAAGTTATATATTTTTGTTTGGATCAGTTGCAAATCAACAGTAACAAGTTGTATACATTTGGCACCATGGAAGGAGGATATGTGAATGAAGGTATGTTATATTTATGTTTTTGCATCTTTTACTTTACAAATATTGATACAAGCATATGAAATTGCCTGTTTCGTGTATTTTCGTTAGATTTATTTTTGTTTTTGAGATATACATATGTACGTGTATATGGAGTATTCCTTGCTAAAACGAAAGGACTGGGACCTTGAGGTTATTGATCTTGGGTATTTCTGTTTTGTGGAGAATGTCTGTTTGACTAATGACTTACTATATTCATATATAGTTGAATCATTGCAGTGCTCGAGTTTTACAAATATGAATTGACAAATAAAAGAATTAATTTTTAAAATATTTTTATCCCTGTATATATCAAACTAAGAATGTAAATGTTAGAGCATTATATTGTAGGAAAATTTTTTCCATTTTGTATCTTCTGAAATATTTGCGCAAACAAAAATGTCATCATTATTAGTTTGTTATATTGCATTGTCGTAATGAAATTCAAGCTTAACTTACAATAGCATTTACCCTATATCTGATTCGTAGAGTTTGAATGTATAAAGAAATAAAAAAAAACTTTTACTGGCACTTTTATTTTTTTTAAAAATTCAAAAACTGTAGCTCACCAATGATTCAACTTTTGCTGAAATGATTTATGGTAAATCATCAGCTAGTCAAATAAGTACTACTCTCCAAGGAAAAATCAGTAATTTGGAGATTCTGTACACGCATGTAATGCTTCATATGCCTCACCAAATCTTTTCCGACCTTGCCAAAGTAAAATACTTTTTCCTTAAAATGCCGAAAAGTTGAATGTTGTTTGTGGAAAAATTTAAGACTTTTTGTTTTCTTTTTATTCACGAATATTACAAAATAGAATTTTTTGTCATTAAAAAACTTGATAACTCTTTTTATCAATATCAAAAAGTTGATGACTTTTTTTTTGCTCGTTGTGTACATTTGAGTATATGTATATGACAAAAATCCTTCAATTGACGGCTTTTCCACAATTCTTTGAATTCCTACAATTGACATGCAAGTAAAGGCATGGCCGCGTCAAAATCGGAGCTGAATTGGGTGTAATGGTTAAGACTATCGCCAGTGATCCCCAGCTTCAAACTCCTTTACTTTAGATACGACATAATTTTTATTTTTAAATTAAATAGAATTCCATGTAATAATTAACAGGATACTGGTTGAGATGACTAAGGCCTTATAGGTTTTTACATGGTCTACATCTTTAAGACGAAATTTTCATATGTTTTAAATACATATTTTGCAATATTTTTGTACCCAATTATTTTTGGGCGATTATTTCATAGCCTCAAATTAGAAATTATTTTTGGGTGTTTTCGTTTTGCAATTGCTTATCATGATTATTGGGCGTTTGATCATTTTTAATTTTGGGTGATTCGGACTTAGCCTCATAAGGGGTGGCAGCCACAATGGCTTTTGTGTATTTGTATTCTTCACAGTGAAGGATTGACCAAATAGAACAGTTAACCCAAAATTATTGGGCTTTTAGGTACTTTTTGCTTTAAGCGATTTGTTTTTAGGCGAGAATGAGTACTGCCACCCACTACATTTACATCTTGATATTTTAAAGGGGCATGGAAACTCACTTATAAGCTAAAACTTCCCAACGCTATACTGGGGGCTGTATTTGAGCAATTGCAGCACGCAAGTAATGGAAATGCTTCATAAAAGTGCGGAAGGGGTAATGTATTCTAGGGAGCATGGCATCTCCGATAGAAAAAAAAATTAAATCAATATAATGAGAAAGTCACTAAATATATTAGAATTGCTCGAACAGGAACAGGGAAAAGTGGGTGAATTTTGAATAGAAGGCGTGGTTGATCACATAAAAGCAAAAACTCTCAAACGCTATAATGAAATGGTTATTTAAAGTAGTTCATACACAACTACTAGAAATGGTTTTGGCAAGGTCTAAGTAGATGGTTTTTGACAAAAGCGTGTGACATCTCCCATAAAAAATAACATTTTGAAAACAGATATTTAAGGTAATGCAACCAAAGTTTACACATAATCTACAAATTGTTTGGATAAGCAGTACACAAAAATTGGACAGACTTTGACAAGAGGACATGGCATCAACCACACAAGCACCTACTTTAAAATGTTGTACTGAAAGAGTTATCAGTTCACACAAATACTAGGGTTCGGCTAAGTACTAGACGAATTTTCAGAAAAAGGCATGGCACCGCCCATACAATAAAAACCTTAAAATTATTTTCTGAGAGCTATTTAAATAAATGTTATCAAATCCAATATGACAGCATTTGGTGAAACCACTGTGTAAGCAATAGGCTAGCAGGGAAGTATGGGCATGGCATCTTCTAGACAATTAAAAACCTTGAAATAATACATTGAAGAGGCTTTGAATAAATGTAACAAAACTCGGTTTTAATATTTTTGTACAGAGCTTATTGTTCAGTACTTTTAGTGCAAAAAGCCACAAAAAAATTACAAGCGCAAAATGCATTAAAATGGACAACGAGCTGCTTATACATACTAGTTTCAATGACCCCTACGTCATATCATCAGTAAGCTTTGTTAGCCGAAGTTTAGTAGTCTGCAAGCCTACTATGTTCTATTTCTTGCGTTGATCAGTTAAGAATCACAGCAAACAACATTCTTCATTTTAATGCAACTGCTTTTGTAATCTCTTTGATATCACACATTTCTTGACGAGTTTTGTTACACAGAGTAGCTCAAGAAAAGAGAAGGAGAGTTTGAAATTGTGGCCTTGCAGTTTTTATACACAAAAGTTTTCTATGTTTGCATACAGTTGGCTATTAAAATGCGGTTGGCACTCAAATAAATTTCGGCATGACCGAAACAAACAAGTACTGGATGCTTTTACATGCAGCACAACAGAGTACTTAAGTCATTTTGGTGCACTTCTACTGTATTTAATTTTTGGCCAGACCAAAGATAAGACTCTTACTAAGTTTTTTGATTTGTCACGGAACAAATGATTCATTTCAAAGGCAGAAATGTGCTGTAACATTACTAGGAACACATTGGCATAATTCTCTTTTGAGAATTCATAAATGTATTTTTACCAGGGACATAAATATTATAAGATTTATGTCAAAAAATTGGTTTATAACTATTATGAATAAGAGATATTTTATTAGTTGTCAATAACTATTATTTTTCAATGGATTTTTTTTACGTTGAGTCATAACTATTATGCATAAGAGATATTTTATTAGTTGTCAATAACTATTATTTTTCAATGGATTTTTTTTACGTTGAGTCATAACTATTATGCATAAGAGATATTTTATTAGTTGTTTTATTATTTTTTGGAAAAAATATTTTTTTACGTTGTTTTGAAAAAAGTGTTCAACAGATTTTCATTTTTGTGAATCTTTTTGCACCAATCGATGGGGAGGTGGTTTTTATGACATCACCAGAGGTGGTCATCGGTTCGAAAATGTACGCGATTTTGACTCATTTTTGAAGTTTTTTTTGCTTCAATCAATGAAAAGAGGTCTAAAAAGGATATTGGCCATCACTAGAAGTGGAACCGATCCTTAAAAGTGCTCTATTTAGGTCCATTTTCGAAATTTTTTTTGCAAAAAATCGATGGAAAGAGGTTGACAATGGGCTTTGGCCATCAACAGAGTTGGTCCCAACTAAAAAAGTGGTCGATTTTGGTCCGTTTTGAAAAAAATAAAATTTTGTACCAATCGTTGGAAAGAGGTCGAAGTCGAAAAAAAAGGTACCAAAAAGTGCCCGATTTTGGTCCATTTTCGAAATTTTTTTTGCACCAATCTTTGGAAAGAGGTTGAAGTCGTAAAAAAAGGTACCAAAAAGTGCCCGATTTTGGTCCATTTTCGAAATTTTGTTTGCACCAATCTTTGGAAAGAGGCCGAAAATAGATTTTGGTCATCATCAAAGGTGGTTTCGAGTCCCAAAATGTGCCCTATTTTGATCCATTTTCGAAATTTTGTTTGCACCAGTCGTTAAATAGAGGTCGAATATGAATTTTGGACCTCATTTGAGGTGGCTCCGGACCCTGGAAAGGACCGTTTTTTAACCCATTTTCGAAAAAAACTTCTTTTTTCTGTAATAAATAGGAATAGGTCGAAAATGGATTTTGGACATCACTTAGAGTGGCTTCTGAGTCCGGCCCCGAGAAAGAACCGTTTTTGACCCATTTTCGGAAAAATTTTTTTTTTCTGTAATTAATGTGAAAACGTCGAATATAAATATTTGACATCATTTAGGGAGGCTCCGGGCCCTGGAAAGGACCGCTTTCGATAATTTTGGTAGTTTTCAAGTTCCGGAGCTACTCTAAAAGATATCCAAAACGCATTTTCAACCTTTCATAATCGATTGGAGCAATAAAAAATTTTAGGGTGGTTCATAAAAATTTTTTTTTTTGCTCCAATGCATAGATAAAGCTCGAAAATGACTATTGTCGACATTTCCCTATCGATTCGAACAAAAAAAAAATTTTTTATGAACCACCCTAAAATTTTTTATTGCTCCAATCGATTATGAAAGGTTGAAAATGCGTTTTGGATATCTTTTAGAGTAGCTCCGGAACTTGAAAACTACCAAAATTATCGAAAGCGGTCCTTTCCAGGGCCCGGAGCCACCCTAAATGATGTCAAATATTTATATTCGACGTTTTCACATTAATTACAGAAAAAAAAAATTTTCCGAAAATGGGTCAAAAACGGTTCTTTCTCGGGGCCGGACTCAGAAGCCACTCTAAGTGATGTCCAAAATCCATTTTCGACCTTTTCCCATTTATTACAGAAAAAATAAGTTTTTTTTCGAAAATGGGTCAAAAACGGTCCTTTCCAGGGTCCGGGGCCACCTCAAATGAGGTCCAAAATTCATATTCGACCTCTATTTAACGACTGGTGCAAACAAAATTTCGAAAATGGATCAAAATCGGGCACATTTTGGGACTTGGAACCACCTTTGATGATGACCAAAATCTATTTTCGGCCTCTTTCCAAAGATTGGTGCAAACAAAATTTCGACAATGGACCAAAATCGGGCACTTTTTGGTACCTATTTTTACGACTTCAACCTCTTTCCAAAGATTGGTGCAAACAAAATTTCGAAAATGGACCAAAATCGGGCACTTTTTGGTTCCTTTTTTTTCGACTTCGAGCTCTTTCCAAAGATTGGTGCAAACAAAATTTCGAAAATGGACCGAAATCGGGCACTTTTTGGTACCTTTTTTTACGACTTCAACCTCTTTCCAAAGATTGGTGCAAACAAAATTTCGAAAATGGACCAAAATCGGGCACTTTTTGGTACCTTTTTTTTCGACTTCGACCTCTTTCCAACGATTGGTACAAAATTTTTTTTTCAAAACGGACCAAAATCGACCATTTTTTTAGTTGGGACCAACTCTGTTGATGGCCAAGGCCCATTGTCAACCTCTTTCCATCGATTTTTTGCAAAAAAAATTTCGAAAATGGACCTAAATAGAGCACTTTTAAGGATCGGTTCCACTTCTAGTGATGGCCAATATCCTTTTTAGACCTCTTTTCATTGATTGAAGAAAAAAAAACTTCAAAAATGAGTCAAAATCGCGTACATTTTCGAACCGATGACCACCTCTGGTGATGTCATAAAAACCACCTCTCCATCGATTGGTGCAAAAAGATTCACAAAAATGAAAATCTGTTGAACACTTTTTTCAAAACAACGTAAAAAAATATTTTTTCCAAAAAATAATAAAACAACTAATAAAATATCTCTTATGCATAATAGTTATGACTCAACGTAAAAAAAATCCATTGAAAAATAATAGTTATTGACAACTAATAAAATATCTCTTATGCATAATAGTTATGACTCAACGTAAAAAAAATCCATTAAAAAATAATAGTTATTGACAACTAATAAAATATCTCTTATGCATAATAGTTATGACTCAATGTAAAAAAAATCCATTGAAAAATAATAGTTATTGACAACTAATAAAATATCTCTTATGCATAATAGTTATGACTCAACGTAAAAAAAATCCATTGAAAAATAATAGTTATTGACAACTAATAAAATATCTCTTATTCATAATAGTTATAAACCAATTTTTAAAAATAATTATTAAAATTGGGCAATTTTTTCAATCTGAAAAAAGAAAATAATAGTTATTTTGGGTCCCTGATTTTTCCACCAACACAAAAAAGATATACTTTCCTGATATTGAATTGTAACACATATTCTAATGTTTACCGCAAATTTCACAGATTCTTTTATAATAAGGTATTAAGCCACACAAAACTCAAGTAAAATTTATTAAGCATAAAATACAAAATAATTCGCTAAGTTATAAATTTCACACAGCAAAAACTGTTCAAAATTCTTGTGGTTGCTCATGACACTGCTCACTACATGTATTTTGGTTCCAATTGCATCATAGCACTTCTTTAAATAAAAACTAAAATTTTTTAATTTCACCTAAATAATTGCTATATTTTTTGATTTGGCCGTTTTTCGAAAATTAAAAAATAACACAAACAAAAAACAGATGTTGACTCAAACACGTACTCACATGTCACGAACAACACTTTTTTCTATTACGTTGGCAGCACTGCAACAATACACACGGTATTAATTAAGCGCCAGAAATAACAACAAAAATTAAAATAAAAATAAAATAAATTTAAATTTTTAACTTTGAATACCCACTGTCAGTGCACAGCGAAATGTAAAAATTGTTCAAATAGAAATGCAGCATTTGTGTGCAGTTTTGACAAATGATCGTTTACCGATCATTACTCATTTACATTGTACATGAATAGTCAGAATATTCGACATTTTCTATTATTTTCCTTCTGCTTAAATTATTTCACATATCATTTTTATTTTTATTTTAATAGCTCATGATTCAGATTCTTTGTTTTTAATTTCATTTTCAATTTTGTGGGTATTTTCACCGCAGTCTAGGTGTATATATGTATATTCTTTTCTCATTAAATGGTAATATTTAATACATTTTTAAAGGCCTAAGTCTCAATAAAACTTATACAATACTAAAAATTATCTTGTTTTTAACAACACAAAACTGTCTATCAGTCGTTTGTTTTGTATAGTTGACTCTTTTAAATTTAAGCTTTTGCTGAACTCTGCATCGGGTGTTTGACTTAGAACTTTTTTTTATAATTTTAAATAAAACACTTAAAATAGAATTGTATGGCGATATCCATATTATGATCCGAAAGAACAATCTCTGAAATTTATTTTTAAGAGAAAACTTTATTCAAATGTTAGTCACAACTACGCTGTAGGTGTTCCATTCAAAAGGTCCAATTTCCAATCACTCTTGCCAATATTGCTACCGGTATGTCTCGAATTATGGAATTAATGTAGATTTCCAAAAGTTGAATCATAGTTGGCTTATGAACGAAGACTTCTGACTTTACATAACCCCAAAAAAAAAATCCAGAGGTCCGAAATGCGAAATTGAGTGCTATAGTTCGAGAATCTCTTCGGGTTGCTCATCAGCCCAAATGCGGCAGTTTTGTTTATTGCTGTATCCATTGATACAGAAATGTGCCTCGTCACTGAACAAAATTTGGCACGAAAACAGAGGATCTTCATTGAGCCGTTGCAGAGTCCATTGACTGAAACTAATGCGTGAATTAAAGTCTGGCGGCTTCAATTTTTCAAGAAGTTGGATTTTGTAAGCCTTTAAGCCAAGATCCTGGTATAAAATTCGCCGAGTTGTTGCATACGAGAGGCCAAGATTCTGCGCACGGCATCGAACCAATTGTTCACGGTCTTCAGCCACACTATCCGCTTCAGTTTCAATATTCTCTTCACTATGGCCTGGATGTGATCTTTTCAGTTGCTATTACGTACACTGAGACTCAAATTTGCGGATGGTATTCGCAATAGTGGGCTCGGAAAGCACACCATATGTTACTCGAAGTGCACGAAAAACATTTCTCACAGAACTCTGCCTTTCATATTACAGTGAAAAAAAAAAACCTCTAAATGAATCACCCGTTATATATTTCATATAGTTTCGGGTTGCTAGTGCCTGGTCCTGAATAGTGAGCACTAACCTTTCAATTTTATCAGTCAGCCACTTGATTTTGGCCAACGTTTTAGTTGGTTAACGCATGGTAATATCTTTCGGGCATTGCCTTTGATCCCCCTTCTATAGTTTTTAATTTTTGATTTTTCTTCTCAGAAGAATGATGTTTGTAGTGCAATAAAGTTTTGGCTCACTAGACGAATACTACGTACAAGAAAAATTAACATAATCGGATGTCATAAAGTTTCCGTCCGGTGATAACCTTTGACACGTGGTGTGTTAGCTTCGAAAGGGAAGACGGAAGGGTTGATATTAAGTTGAACTGCAGAATTATTAGTAATTAAATTACTTTTCAATTATTCTGACGCAACGATTTGAATGATGCCGGTAGTGATCGGTAGCAAGTGTTATGTATTTGAACTTCATAATTATTCATGCTTTGCCGAAATAGTGTACTTATCACAGATGGAAAGCTCAAAATGGTATTAATTTGGATAAAAGTGTAGAAAACTTAAAGAAAATTAAAGGGAGATTGTATATAACTATGAAGAAAGGATAGTTAGAAAATATGGAACCGGGAATCTATCCTGGGGACAATATCAGCACAATACCACTGTGACACAAAACCAGCTGACATAATACCACAACAAACACAAGTATCTACATATATATATGGGACATTTTATAGGTAAATGGATGGGTATAATAAAAATTCAGAAAAATTGTAAATTAACGTAAATTGTAGAGTTCAGTAAAATATTTTCAAATTTTTTGGGTTAGGTTTCAACCCTTTCTGAGAGATTCTAAATATTGAAAACAAAGCTTCCGAAAAGCTTACTGAAAAAAAAAATACGGTTTCATCACATGACATCGAAGGATTCTCTTAAGGACACCAAGTGGCCAAATATAATACCCGCGGAGACATCTAACTTAGTTGGAAGTATGCGTAGACGCATACAGGCAGTTATTCAAGCTAATGGAGGTCAAACCAAATATTAAATGTTCGGAAATTGGACCAAGGCTTAAATTTTTCATAGGTGTGCCTAAACTTTTTTGATATGAAAATCATGCATTTTCCCTAATTGTTATAACATCAAATCTAAAAAAAATAGAATTCAAATATCTTTTGCTTAAATATTTAATAAAATGTTCCTTATTAAAAATTACATCCTAATTATTTTTGTTAGTCAAGTGGGAAAAAAGTTATTAACAGATAAACTTTGTAAATGGCGCTGTGCCTAAACTTTTTCGATTCACTGTATACATAGTGGAAGAAAAATTTATAAGTTTTCTGTGTATTCTCGAAAGTTGTATGCAATTTAAAGTGCTATTTCAATATCAAGATTCGATCTTCAATCTTCTTGGAAAGAATATTTTTTTTCTCTAAATGCTCATGCTAATAAGCAATTATATATATTTAGTAATTTTAGAATATTATAGTAAATTATATTAGTCTGTGTGCTTAAGCTCAGACTACTGTTGAATATAGTTCTTTGTTCTTATTGTACTAAACACCCGATAACACTCTAACTTTATTCTGTATTCAATTTATTTGTGCTTACTTACTTCCGGCCATCTATAGAGGACTCAGATGCAATTATGGGAGTGGAGAGCCCAGGTAAATTTCTATTTAAACTTTAAACGTTTTCTTAACAATATCTAATACATACATATGTTTATGTATGCGATCATTTCAACTTTTTTATTGAATATTTTATTTGATGAGAATGTTCTACCACGCAAAAGCTGAAAAAATTAAGCCAGGTAATAATCGTAAAATCGAAATAACTTCATAGTTACGAATAACATACGTTTGTTAAGCCCGGCTGACTGCATCAGGTTCAAAGTCAGACAACGATAAAGCCATTTAATTTAGTGGCCCACAACGAGCTCTTGCTGCGCGTTCCATTGTCTGCTGATTTTTCTCTTCTAAAAACGCTGAAATGTTTGCCTTACTCTACTGTTTCGCTATTGGCATCACATGGTGCTCAGCCGATTCTATTCAACGCCTACTTTAAATTTGCTCAAACATAGTGACACGCTTTGGGCGGTCGATTGTCTGCATGTAAAGATATTTATTAGTATAAAATGTAAAATTAATCCAAAAAACTATTTAGTTTTATTAACAAAAAAATGTAAGTAATTTCTTTGTAATATACATATACAAATGACTTACATAGGGTTACCAGATAATCAGAAGATTAATCTGGTATATTTAATTTAATTTTTTGTATTAATACTTTGTTTACCATTGGCCTATGATTTAGCATCCTAGATCAAACCAGCAAGCGGCGAAACAGAGTTTGTTCGTTTTTATAATGATTTTAGACGAATGTATCTTTCAATATAATGAATTCACATACTGAGTTCAAAGGACTTTTTGTAGGAAATTAAATTTTCTTCAAAATTCAGTAGAACATCGGTAGAACTGAAGAACCTTTTATATACATAAGAAAAATTGTCGCATCTGGGGTATAGAAAATCCACAACTGATTGAAGAGAAGCCAATGCACCCTCAACGAGTAACTGTTTGGTGTGGTTTCTGGATCGGCGATATCATTGGGCCATTTTTCATTGAAGATAAGGAAGGAAGATGCGCTACAGTGAATAGTGATTTGTGCCCTGTTTCGAAACATTTGGTTCCAACAGGACAGGCGCGTCGTGTCACACAAGCCATGCAACAATCACCTTTTGCGTGGGAAGTTTTACAATCGCGTTATTATTCGTTTTGGTGATGTGCATTAGCCACCGCTCAGTTGCGATTTGACTCCGATGAACTATCCTTTGTGGGCAGCCGTTAAGGTTATTGTTACGCTAACCATGCAGCACCGGTTTAGGCTCTTAAGTACGAAATAAGTGCAGCCTATAGCTTGTACTTAAAGATTTCCCGATCTCTTCCCAAAGTAGATCCTTTTTCTGCACGTTCCTGTGGTTCTTCAGCGAAAGGTCCTTAGATAAAGATTCTTAGATTTGCGGACTTCTTCAATTAGCAATTGCACATATTCAATTAATATTAAACTTAAAGCCACAATCACCTTTTGAGTGGGAAGTTTTACAATCGCGTTATTATTCGTTTTGGTGATGTGCATTAGCCACCGCTCAGTTGCGATTTGACTCCGATGAACTATCCTTTGTGGGCAGCCGTTAAGGTTATTGTTACGCTAACCATGCAGCACCGGTTTAGGCTCTTAAGTACGAAATAAGTGCAGCCTATAGCTTGTACTTAAAGATTTCCCGATCTCTTCCCAAAGTAGATCCTTTTTCTGCACGTTCCTGTAGTTCTTCAGCGAAAGGTCGTAAAGATTCTTAGATTTGCGGACTTCTTCAATTAGCAATTGCATATATTCAATTAATATTAAACTTAAACTTGCTTTGTTTATAAAAATTAGAATTACATTTCATTAAATCAAAATTGGCATTAGGAACTTCGATTGATAAATTGGCACAAGCAACGGTAAAATTAAAATTAAATCTAAGTCCACCGTCAGCGATAATGACACTTACGTCGTACGCCACAATTCTGTTCCATTTTAATCAGTCACGTGTGTTGTAATTTTGACAGCAGCTACCGCTGGCAGTATTTCCGACAACCGCCTGTTTTCCGTTTTCCGCATAATATAAAATGGCTCACATAAAAAGTGCCTTCTTTGCTCGTATTGTAAGTATCTAAATGTAGTACACATGTACAAATGCAAATTATTTTTTGAATTAAATCAATGCGGCTTCAGAGCTGAACCACAATACCGCCACATGAAAAACAATCAACGGTAAAATCCGTCGTAAGATGCGTTCGAGTAAACAAAATCGTGGCGAACTACGGAAAATTCAGCTGTAATTTTGTCGTCGTCCGCCGGAGCTCGATTATATTTCAAGCAGTGTGGTGTGTTGTAATTTTGACAGCGGCTACCGCTGGTGGTTTTCCCGTCGTCCGTCGGCATTGTGTTAGGTGAATAAATTACACAGAAAAACAATCTAAGAATTATTTCTACCGTCTTTCAAATTTTGTTGTTTGGTTTGAAGAATAAATTGGTAAGATCGGGGAAAATATTCAGCAGCATTAAATAAATAATGCGCCTTTGCTGAAAAGAATATAACATTGAAAAGACAGAAACTATTTAGGAACTATTTACTTGACATATATCTCAAAGTGAAAAGTATGATTTAAAAAATCTTATAATTATTGATAAAATTTAAACAAATACGAGCTGGTTAAAAATTCCAAATTTTGAATTGATTTTACATATTCAGTAACGAAGTTATTTATTTGCACTAACTAAGCTAAAATATTTTGTTGTAAATTCAGATAATTTGAATTTGAAAATCTAACAAAATATTTCGATTTGATTTTTTTTTTAATTTAAAGAAATGAATAATTGAATTCCAGAAATTGTATTCATAGAATTGGAATTATTTGATTTTACCAATTCTGTTTTTTCTGTGTACAAGTAATAATTAATTGATAACTGTCATCAATTATGATCATTTACACCTAAGGCACTTGTTAATGATTTTTGTTACGGATTTGCCTAAGATCGGCAGTCTTACCATTTATAGAATACTCAATTCAATTAAATTTTAGATCAATATATGGTAATGATTGTTAAACATGACGAGACTAGCGCCAGTCAATCAAAATTCAAAAGTTCATAAATAAAACGCGTATTTGCAAATTGAAATTGTGACAGTTACAGCTTCTTTGCTCAGAGCTTTAACTTGAGCATTGGCAAGCTGTCAGTTTTGAATCGTATAAATGTACTCGTGCAACCACAGCTCGAAATGGCTCAATTTTGAATGTATTTATTCAATTGAATTCAATGATGTCATGTTCAAGGCAAGAGGCAATGCAAATAAATACAAATAAATTAAGAAATTTGAAACGCATTTAAAACTTTGACAATTTATAAACGAAATTTTTAACGGGTCTTAAACGAAACTGTGTCAGAGTCTTATGGAAGAGTTGTATTTAATTGTGAGCTGTATACATGCATATGTATATTAGGGTGTACCACAAACGACTTTTTTTTTAGATTCAAAATTTTAAGTGGATAAAAAGTCACTGCAGTTACATATTTGCTTGAAAAAAATTTTAGTCAAATTGAAAAATATTTAGGTAGCGCGCAAATATTTTCCGTCTAGCAATTGTGATCTGATGAAATGATCTTTCTCTTAGAAACCACAAACGTGCTAAGAAGCTTCTGTAACCTTCTGTAAGCCTCTTGCGTCCGACCTAAATGTTTCTCAATTAAACTAAAATATTTTTTCATAAATATGTAACTATATTGACAGCTTTTTATCGACTTGAAATTATGAATTTAAAAAAATGTTTTTCGTGATGCACTCTAATGTACATATATAGATACGTTTGTGTGGAAAGACATATGTATGTATGTATTAGCTTAACATTATGTAGAAGGCATAATAAAACCCTTTAAAAAAAAACTCTTCGTGTTGAATACATTAAAAAAGTTAATCTGGAAGAAATGTTTATTTGCTATAAAGATACCATACAGATATTAAACAAAAACTTTTTTCTACCTACTTCTCTTTTGGTATCTTTTTCATCGTGGATCATAATTTTTTGTATCAAAATTGCAGAGGCATGAAGTCATCTGAAAAGTTTTTCGCAAAATCTGCCTTTAATTGAAGATCATTTGCATTTTCAAGGACATCTTAGTTTTGTGCAGTCCGATCACGTTCTGTTCAGTTATTATTCATATCATGCAGATATACAGTAAGCGACAAAAGTCTACGTACACCCCCACTTTCTGCTAGATCGAGAACCTAAAAAATAAATAATGATGCAGTTTTGTTCGAAACTTTTTTTTAGTGATAATGAGGAAAAAATATGCTTCGTTCAACATAAATTTAAAAAGTTAATTGAAAAAAAAAAAACACAAAAAAACCATGTATACATAAGTCTACATACACTACACTACTTATGACTTGTGCTATTGGTTATTTTTTTTAGAAATCGGTAAAAATAGGCAAGTTACGAAATGAACTTAAAGATATGAATATAATTAAAAAAAAAGACCTATGATATCATAGGTCAGTTGATTGTAAAGTATGGAAACGTTTTTAGCGATATCTGTAAGTTTACTATCATTGACGTGGTATAAACAGGAGGATTGTAGAACCGAAATCTTAAAAAATTTATGCAGAATGTAACATATGCATGTAACTTCCATTTTTCAACAACCAGTAATAAATTAACCTCACCACCAATCACTTTGATGGCTCTATAATTTTTACAACTGGGGAAAAAAGTGGAATGAACACAGTTTTCAACGCTGCTTGAAGTATGTATTACCTACACACTTTTATTACTATATACAGCTGTATTAGTTATCGGTCAGATAATTGCAATCTATAGGTTCTATAGTATGGCGTTGCTTTTAATTTTCGGCATAGCTCAATGCTCAGAACCGCTCCCTGAAAACAGGATACATGTAAAATGTTAATGAACATTCATTCTAGGTCTACCGATTTCACAGCAGTCGGCTTTATGGAGCGACCAAAGAACAGATTATAACTATTGTACAATGTCCTATTGAAACGATGTTATGCAAAAATAATCTACAATATTTTCAAAATAAACAAGATGGTACGCAACCGATACCGATACGATTACCGATATATTGGGTTATTCCGATATATAGATATCGGCAATTTTTATTTGCCGATACACCGAATATGCACAAAAAAAATCCTGTATCATGTGTCAAATAGTCTTAATCAATTAAAAACACTTATCAATATTACTATTTTCACTACTATATTTCAACTGTTCAAAAAAAAAAACTTCAAAACATGGTACAATTATCATCGTAACAGCGATTCTAAGTGAGATTTCTTCTTCCTTATTTTAAGTTTTGCCTTATCTGTCAAAATCAGCTAAGATAAAGCACCCACATTTCCAAATTACATACTCATGACTAAAAGCGGTATCGGTATCGGCGATAAATTTTTATGAACATCGATATCGGAAACGTATTGGCCGAAACGCGAATTTTGCATCCCTTTCTCAAAGCAATTTTTGTATGAAATATTATAGTTTCGTATTGAAGAAATAACTGAAGCATAGTAGCTACATATATTTTTTTTTTTAAATTTTTTTCTGTTCCCGTCGTTTAAAATATATTTTGAGCTGCTTAGTAAGCTAATAAAGCACATACATATGTACATATGTATTAGGTCTGCGTAAGCGCATTTGAAACGGCCATCTAACGTCTAACTAAGTTGTTATGTACGCAAATAAGAAATCAAATCAAAACAAAACGAAAAACAAAGCAAGAGGTGAGAGCTGCAAACGCAAATTCAAGTGCAAGTGTGATAGGATATATGTAGCTTATGTACATATTAATCAATATAAGTTGGGAAAATCCAGACTTACATGTATCCAAATTATAAATGTCGTGTGAAAGATAATTCAATGAGCTTCAATTTAAGTGAGAGATCTTTGAAATTTGACCTATATTTTGGAGATGTGGTGGTTTTGAAATATTTACAAATATTTTTTCAAATAACTGCTATCTTTTCAATGTGTTAATAAACTACACACTGCCACATAAATGAACATATGTACGATGTTTTTTTTTTTCGATCGTATCGTTTCTACTAAATTTTTGCGCACTTACCCTTTTTTTAACGGAAAACCAAAAAATTTGCTCAAAATGTCAATTCTCAGAATGTAGAAATAAAAGAAGCTGTCGTCAATGTGTGCTTTGTTGTTGTTTGCTTGTGCGATCGCCTTTTTTTTCTTAAGAAAAACGACGTTTTTATTGTAAGTGTTTTGTTGATTTGAACAACGTTCACAGCGGACTATGAGTCACAAGCAACCGATGCTTATTCATTTCGTTGTATCGTTCTGTTTCGTGCTACTGCTACTTATAAATTGCAAAATGTTAAACTGGACCTATACTTGTCAGTAAGTCCAATAGTCTTACGTCACAGCAAGTCCACTTGCGCAGACCTCTAGTATGTACATAAAAGGAAAATAATGTATATAGGTACCGTCTGTTTGACATAATACCTTGACAGGCAAGTGACAGAAATGTCACACTTAGCGCTTAAACAAATCAAATCAATTTAGAATGATCTGTTATTAATTTTTATACACAAACACGTGCATTCACAATTGCACATACATACGGTCATACCTACATACGTACATACATATGTATGTATGTATGTATGTATACAATATTAAAATTTTTAAATGCTTCTAATTAAAATCATGAGATTCTTGTGATCCCAAAGCTTAACAATGCCAATTTTTAAAGGTCAAGTAAAAATTAGATAAAACCATTGGAAACACATGTTACTGTGGCTGTAAAACACATGTTGCTGTCAATTTGAAAAACTGCTAATGCCACAGAGCACCACACAAATCTTTGATAGTTTTACTTATGAGTAGAAAAATCATTCGCTAAAGTACCAAGAAGTGTGTGTTTCCGGTGTTAAAAAATGTAATTCGGAAAAGTTCAAAGCACTACAGCTATCATCCCAAATAGAAATAAAAAATATGTTTACTGAAAAAAGATGTATTGCACAAGGTCAGTTTTCGAAAAAGAATTACAAACACATTATTAATTTATATGAAATTTAATTAAAACTACTATGGGCGTTATATTTGGTTAGGCTTAAAATTAATTGCCCTACATTCCATTGACAGTGGAAGCGCACGTAAAAGTCCAAAAATTTTTTTAAAAGATTATTACTTTCTTATTATATCATAGTTGTTTTTTATGCTGGTACAAAAAATGGTACACCTCAAATCAAAAGTAGCACTTTTTCTAGTGCTAGTTTATGCAAGTTTGATAACATTTACTTCAATAGCATTTTAAGTTTTGGCTTGTATGGGTGAAGCTACACTTATTTGTAAAGACCAGTCCACTCTATTTTCAAAGTATGATAGCTTCACCAGGTGTTCCTATAAATAATTTGAATAAGAAAACACAATTTGTCAATTTCATTATATACTTGGCGAGTTGTATGTGAGGGCAATTGGGAGGGCGGCTCAAGACTCTAATATGTCCAATTTCGGCTTCGCCTCGGCCTTCGGCCGCGGTTCAGTCTATAATATGTGCAACACTGACTTCGATATTCACAGTGCTTTTGCATTAAAATTAACTTGTATACTTTCAGGCCTTCCCGAGAATAAACTAGTTTATCCTAAAAACTAGTTTGGCCGGTGACATATACATTAGGGTGATTCAAATTTTTTATTTTTTGTTTTTTTTAAGGTGCTGTTGCTTAAAAAGTAAGTTTATGATATGAAGAAAAAGCTCACGAAAATTCAGCTCTGTAACTCAATTTTATAAGGTGGCGCCGGAGCCTGTTAGTTTTACATGTAAATTGTATGGAAAAATTATTTTTTTCAAAAAAGGTGTCTAAATGAATAGGTGATTAGTGCTGTTGAGCTGAATCCGAATCTGGCCTCAGAATTGACCCATCATGTCTGAATCCTGAAATATTTGAGGCTATGTACCTAAAACATGATGTTTTTTGTCTACTTTCGAGGCCATGTATAGGATTCAAAGAAAGTTGATCAGCTTATTTTTAACAAAAGCATCATTTAGTACCATCCTTGCCCTTTAAAATGAGCTTTCAAGTGGTGATCTGTGATGTTTCCTTGCAAAGTTATAGCCATTTTAAAGTGACATGAATTGGATCCCCTACAATGGGTTGCAACCCAACAATATTAACCAACGGGTTTCAAATTCATGTCACCTTGAAATGGCTGCAACTTTGCAAGGAAGCATCACAGATCACCACTTGAAAGCTCATTTTAAAGGGCAAGGATGGTACTAAATGATGTTTTTGTTAAAAATAAGCTGATCAACTTTCTTTAAATCCTATACATGGCCTCGAAAGTAGACAAAAAACATCATGTTTTAGGTACTTAGCCTCAAATATTTCAGGATTCCGACATGATGGGTCAATTCTGAGGCCAGATTCGGATTCAGCGTAAAAAATTACATCGAAAAACGACCCTTTTCAGCTCAACAGCACTAATCACCTATTCATTTAGACACCTTTTTTGAAAAAAATAATTTTTCCATACAATTTACATGTAAAACTAACAGGCTCCGGCGCCACCTTATAAAATTGAGTTACAGAGCTGAATTTTCGTGAGCTTTTTCTTCATATCATAAACTTACTTTTTAAGCAACAGCACCTTAAAAAAAACAAAAAATAAAAAATTTGAATCACCCTAATATACATATATGTTATTACCAAGGGATTGATTTTTTTTAAATTGCAAAAGGAATTTATTAAATATCGCAAAGGGTATAAAATGTACCGCATCAGAAAATTCATTAATTTTGCCATAGGTTTTACTTTTTGAGAGAGGAAGCTTTACGATCCAAGATGTTCCGAGCCTGAATTATCGTTCTTTCATATCTAATACTTTGATGCTGTTGAACGGAATGATGTAAATAAACAAACAGCGCAAGAAACAACGCTATGTAGTTATTAGTATATTATTTTTTTTTTTGTTTTTTGATATGATCCCGTTAAGAGGAGCTCCAAGTTATATTTTATTCCCCTAAATTACCATCATTATTACAAGTGTGCGTCGGTTGCCACACTTTTGTGGATTCAATTGGAAACTTGTGAAACTAATTTTGATTTAATTATTATTATTAAGAACTACCCAACTTAATTTATTTTTAAGCTTTACGTTAAAAACTCAACTAAATGTATTCGCATTTCTCATACAAAATCTTACGTTCTTGAGTCTTATAACAACACAAAAAACGTTATTGCAGCTCATACAGCCATGATCGTAATCAAAATGCTTTTATTTATTTGGTTATACCATTATGTGTGTATGTTTTCCTTATTTTACCTGCCTTAACGGCAACATACTCTTCATTTTTTTGTACACATCTATTGAACAGTACCTTTCGATTGGTATAAGTTTTTCCCCCTCTCTGTATAATAAATACCAAAAAAATGTACGAAAACTTTCGATGTTTACGTATTAATATATACATAGATTTTAAAACATACGGCAATGAATTTGAAGTGATTTGTTAAAAGTTTGATTTCGGTATATCATAAAACTTAATTGCTACAGTTTATTTTCATGTAACAAGGTAATATACATACATAGGTAACACTGGCCTGCAACGTTTTTGCAGTTCTAATAAATTATACTTCCCTTTACTAATTCGGAGTCTATAAAGAATAGCTAGGAGCCGTTGAACATTTTGGGCATATGATTTTATCGTCGTTGGTATTGATATGCAATGTAGTTCACATTTATGTGAATTAGAAAAACTAAGTTAAATGAATTTTGAAGTTACAAAAAAAAAAATATATTAAATTACTTCAACGCCTCTGACTCTGATACATTCTTCTAAAAACATCGTATAGCTAACGAACACATAAAAGACAGTCGTCCACACTGCCGCATTTTTAATACCAGCAATTGTTAATATGTAAAACAAAAAACTCTGTTAAAAAATTTTTCGTTTTCTTCCTGAGTTTCATTGTCTTCAATATTGCTCCAGAATCTGAAAATTCAAGTGACAGACGTGTAGCTTTTGGCTTTTTCAAAATATATGAGGTTGTGTATAGCAAGTTGACACACAGCCTCCCCGCGGCTCCATCTGGGTAGCTATCTCCGCATCCGATGAGATAGTGAGCGAATGTGTGCATCGTGTCCTCCCTGGAAGTAAACTGGGTTGTGCGCAGGGTTTGGTACCCGCCGCGTAAAAAAAAACACTCCAATGAAGACTAAAAAAGCCTCGGACAATGAACCCCTCAACGTTGACGACCACTGCAAACGAAAAAAGGACTATGATTTAAGGATATGCACCTGGAATATCCGGACCCTCAATAGGGAAGGTGTCTCTATCGAATTGGCGGATGCCCTCGGAAAAATTAAGGCTTACATCACCGCCATCCAGGAAATAAGATGGATAGGACAAGGTTGCTCTAAGCAAGCAAGTTGCGATATCTACTACAGCTGCCATGTGGAGAGGCGCGAATCGGGATGCGGATTCGTAGTAAGCAAGAGACTTCGCCACCATATCTCCAGGTTCACACCTGTGAGCGAAAGGTTGGCTACGATCCGCGTCAAGGCTCGATTTTTCAACATCAGCTTGATTTGCGCGCACGCCCCGACGGAGGAAAAGGACGATGCTGTCAAAGATGCCTTCTATGCGAGACTCGAGGAAGTATACGACCGCTGCCCGGCCCATGACGTTAAAATTGTACTCGGGGATTTCAACGGAAAGGTCGGAAGAGAAGGTATATTTGGCCCCACTGTCGGTCAGTTCAGCCTTCACGAGACCACCTCAAACAACGGTCTACGGCTGATCGACTTCGCCGCGGCGCGAAACATGGTAGTAAGTAGCACCAGATTTCAACACCTCGATATCCACAAGGCCACCTGGCTGTCCCCTGATCAGAAAACACGCAACCAAATCGATCATGTTGTGATCGACGGAAGGCATGCTTCGAGCGTGCTAGATGTTCGTACGTTCCGGGGAGTCAATATTGACTCCGATCATTATCTTGTTGCAGCCAAGATACGCATGCGGCTGTGCAATGCAAAGGATGTACGCTCTGGTACGCAACGAAAGCTGGACGTCGCTAAGCTGCAATCACATCGGACGGCCGAAGCCTATTCCGCTCGCCTCTCAGAACTGCTCCTTCAACCTGACTCTCTACCCGATGATGCCGCTGGACTTTGGGCGCATATATCCCGCTCCATGCGCTCTGCCGCTGAGGAAGTCATTGGTTTCCGACACCCACTTCCGCGAAATCAATGGTATGACCAGGAGTGTCGCGAAGCTACTGCAGTGAAAAACGCCGCCTACAAAAGAACCCTGCAGTCAGCAGCAACGCGAGCCGTGCACGAAAACTACCGGGAAAAGAGAAAGGATGAGAGGCGCCTTTTCAGACGCAAGAAACGAGAGCAGGAAAGGCACGAGCGTGAGAAACTCGAAGTGTTACGGGGCAGGAATGATGCTCGAAAATTTTACCAACAAGTCAAGCGTCTGACCCAAGGTTTCAAGCCCGGAGCATCTACCTGTAAAGATGAACATGGAAATCTGGTTACGGATACGCAGGGTACACTGAGATTATGGAGGGAACACTTTTCCAAGCTGCTTGCTGGCGATGACTCCACCAATCCCGCCTTTGGAGAAATTAACCAGATACCACCAATCAACGACGATGGTGTGGACGTACCACCACCTAGCCATGACGCGGTACGAGTTGTGATCCAACGACTTAAGAACAACAAAGCGGCTGGTGCCGATGGCCTGCCAGCTGAATTGTTCAAGACCTTCGGCGATGAGCTGATAGGGTGTATGCATCAACTCATCTGCAAAATATGGCTAGTTGAAAAGACGATTGGAATCTCAGTGTCCTTTGTCCTGTACTGAAGAAAGGTGACCCGACAATCTGCGCTAACTACCGGGGAATCAGTCTTCTTGCCATCTCTTACAAGGTCCTGTCGACTGTACTGTGTGAAAGACTTAAGCCGTTTGCCAACACACTGATTGGGCCTTATCAGTGCGGCTTTAGACCTGGTAAGTCCACCATAGACCAGATCTTCACACTGCGTCAAATCCTGGAAAAAACCCACGAAAAACAGATAGATACCCATCATCTCTTTATCGATTTTAAAGCAGCTTTCGATAGCCCGATACGGGATTGCCTGTATGCCACCATGTCTGAGTTCGGTATACCTGCGAAGCTGGTGCGGCTTTGCAGAATGACGTTGAGCAACACAGCCAGCTCCGTTAGAGTAGGAAGGGACCTCTCCGAACCATTTGATACCGAACGAGGTTTCAGACAGGGCGATCCATTATCCTGCAACCTCTTCAACTTTGTGATGGAAGCGGTGTTGCGAAGAGCCAGTGTACATCGTAATGGCACTATTTTCTACAAAAGTGTCCAGCTCCTTGCATATGCCGATGATATTGATATCATTGGACGTTGTAAGCGAGATGTTACTGCTGCGTTCTCTGCTATCGAAAAAGAGTCAGCGAAAGTGGGTTTGACGGTGAACGAGGGCAAAACAAAGTATATGCTGTCCACAAACAGGGAGACGCGGCGTATTGGATCCTTTGTTACTGCGAACAACTATACTTTCGAAGTTGTCAAGGAATTCACCTATCTTGGCACCGCCGTGAACACTCAAAACGATGTCAGCCTGGAGATAAAGCGAAGACTAACTCTTGCTAATAGGTGTTACTATGGTCTCAGTAAGCAATTGAGTAGTAGAGACCTCTCTCGCCCGACAAAACTGACACTCTACAAGACGCTCATCTTACCCGTGCTACTTTACGGCGCAGAAGCATGGGTTGTGTCGCAGACTGATGCAGCCACGCTTGGGGTGTTTGAGAGAAAAATTCTTCGCAAAATCTTCGGTCCTGTTCACGTCGGCGACGACTACCGTATTCGAATGAACCACGAACTGTACGAGCTCTACGCTGACATTGACATAGTCAAGCGCATCACTATTCAACGTCTGCGCTGGCTGGGACATGTTGTGCGTATGGACGAAGAAGCTCCGGCGAAAAAGGTGTTTGATGCGGAAGCCGCTGGGCGACGACGAAGAGGAAGACCATGCCTCCGATGGAAAGACCAAGCCGAGGAAACCCTATCCACGCTTGGTGTGAATGATTGGAGAAGGCGTGCGCAAAGCAGAGGCGCCTGGAGAGAGCTTTTGAGGTCGGCCGTAACCCGGTAACGGGTTGTTATGGCCACCCAAGTGTGTATGTCAAAATCGTCGTATGTTGGACAAATTTGTATATTAACTTTAGGGATTTTTACGAATATATTTACTTACGTATGTATATATGTAGTTCAAAACTTTTTCTCCTAGATATCCTAAATTTAAATTTTTCTGTTATCCGGCCCTACTGGAACCTTTGTTGATGTGAATGTAAAGCTATGTAATTAATTTCAATTAACGATATTTCGGCGAAAAAAAAGGAAGGCTAGTCTTTACCAGTACTATAAGAAAAAAATTTACCAAAAAAATCAGATATGGGCAATTCTCTCATGTTGAACGGGACGGAAGTACACTTTTAAAGTGGAATAAAATTCAAAGTAAAACACTTTTATTTTTTTCTGTTACTTTAAGGAATAGCCCTTTGATAGAACTACTAGTAAGTATATTGAGTGGTAAACTTGATGCCAGACGTAGTACTGGTTCCAAGATAGAGGCAATTAAAGAGCCATTCGAACGGGACAAAAAACGGAAGTGTTTTTCATGGCCATCTATAGAAAAGCAGAAGTCAGCGAAATCTGGCATAATTTTTTAATGCGACTAATTTTAAAATGTTATGGAATAATGTAATTTTTTAATAGATTTCGTTTGATTGAAAATCGTATTTGGGTCAGAATACGCGAAACCGACATGTCTGAAATGTTTTAAAAGTTTTTTATATAAATCAGTAGCTGCAAGTGGTAGAAATTAGTGTACGGAAAAATTTTTTAAAAAAAATTGTTGTTGCAATAATTATTGCCAGTCAAAGTTTTCATTAACCTTTTTTTTAAAATGCTATAAGTTTTGAACTGCTTGACTGATTGTGACGAAATTTCCTAATTTCTGTAGATAATAAGTTGAACTTATGTATTAAAAAAAAAAGTTGCAAAAATTTGGCATTTTTGTTGTTAATTAGCAATTTTTCTATCAACAATTGAATTTTAATGACTTGCTCCGCCTCGAAAAAATCTGAAAAAAAATTACAGAGATGCATTGAACCCTTTCAAACTAGAATTCGTCAAAAAAATCGTGGAGCCTCAATTAGTCTTAACGGTATAAATATTATAGTGGTACCGGGCGGACGAAAAATGCATAAAAGTTTTGTTGTTTTTCAAAAAAATCAATAACACTAGTTTACAAGAAAAAGAATCGGGTTTCTCATAGACTTTTTTCCATGTATTTTGGGGCGTAGTTTCCAAAAATGGCAACCATTTTTTTTTGCTTACGAATCGTTCTCGAGATATCCCCAAAAAACCCCTTTTTCGGCACCTTTTTCATTTATTTGGCTATATCTGATTCTTTGAAACGAATAAGATTTGATGGAGTTACAAGCGCTCAAAGTTCAAAAAAACTGACTTTTTTAAAAATTACTAAATTTCAACTGCTTCATTTGAATGAAAAATTTTTTTGTTTCCATATTTTGAGAATTAAAAATAAAAGGCTATTGTTTTGCAAATATTTTAAGAATAATTTTGCGGATATCGGACAAAAAATGTAAAAGTTATTCGAGAAAACAGTAAAAAACTTGCAATAAAATTTAACGAAAATACATTTGTTTTTTATATAATTTTATTGCAAGTTTTTCACTGTTTTCTCAAATAACTTCTACATTTTTTGTCCGATATCCACAAAATTATTTTTCAAATAATTGCAAAACAATAGCCTTTTATTTTTAATTCTAAAAATATGGAAACAAAAAAATTTTTCATTCAAATGAAGCAGTTGAAATTTAGTGATTTTTAAAAAAGTCAGTTTTTTTGAACTTTGAGCGCTTGTAACTTCATCAAATCTAATTCGATTCAAGAAAACAGTATATCGTTAGAAAAGGAATAAAAATATCTTTGCAGCGCTGAAAACCGTTTTTGAGTCGAAAAAAAATTAATCGAGATATAGCCAAATAAATGAAAAAGGTGCCGAAAAAGGGGTTTTTTGGGGATATCTCGAAAACGATTCGTATGAAAAAAAAATGGGTGCCATTTTTGGAAACTACGCCCCAAAATACATGGAAAAAAGTCTATGAGAAACCCGATCTTTTTTCTTGTAAACTAGTGTTATTTATTTTTTTTGAAAAACAACAAAACTTTTATGCATTTTTCGTCCGCCCGGTACCACTATAATATTTATACCGTTAAAACTAATTGAGGCTCCACGATTTTTTTGACGAATTCTAGTTTGAAAGGGTTCAATGCATCTCTGTAATTTTTTTTCAGATTTTTTCGAGGCGGAGCAAGTTATTAAAATTCAATTGTTGATAGAAAAATTGCTAATTAACAACAAAAATGCCAAATTTTTGCAACTTTTTTTTTTAATACATAAGTTCAACTTATTATCTACAGAAATTAAGAAATTTCGTCACAATCAGTCAAGCAGTTCAAAACTTATAGCATTTTAAAAAAAAGGTTAATGAAAACTTTGACTGGCAATAATTATTGCAACAACAATTTTTTTTAAAAAATTTTTCAGTACACTAATTTCTACCACTTGCAGCTATAGATTTGTATAAAAAACTTTGAAAAACATTTCAGACATGTCGGTTTCGCGTATTCTGACCCAACTACTTTAATATTTATATAAATAATAATATTTAAGATATATACAGTAATTAATAAAACAAATTTATAATTTATATCAAATATAATAATATAATAAATATGTCAAATCATTTACTGAGATCAATTTTAACAAAGAAAAAAGGAAGGAGTAGATACTTTTCTTAATAAAAAAAAATAAAACTTGTCTTTTTGCTGTTAAAACGTTTTTCCTGTAAGAAACATGGCACCGCCCACTTAAAAAAATATTTTTATTCCAGTTTCAATCTATCTACATACCAAATTTAATCAAAAACGGTGTAGTGGCACAGCTGTGATACCGATTTTCTCCATTTGGAGCAATGCCACGCCCTCCTTTAAGGAATCAGAGTTTTAATAATCTTTCTTAGGTTTAAATCTATCTTTAAGAAAATTTCATCAAAATCGGTACATTAGTTTAGCCGTGGAAACGTTTTTTCCCGTTAGGGGCGTGGCACCGCCTACTATTGAAAAAAAGTAAACATGTCCCTCCTTCTCTTCACAAACTTTCCAACAAAAAAACAATTATCCGATTATGTTGTGCTATGGCTGTGAAAAATTGGTTTAACGGTTTTGAACTGCCTATTTATTACACTTATGTTTTCGAACATGACCAACTTCAAACAGCAACAAAAATTTAAGACTTTATATATTTTGCACTAGTTTTTTTTTGTTTTAATTATGTACATGAAACTCTGTTCGTGCAAAAATTTTGACACAATTGCTGCTGTTATCAATTTCGAAATGAGAACAAATGATGTTTTTCTAATTTATATGTGACTATAGAACATGAACTTAAGCAAATTAAAATTGTACAGTTAATAGAGATTGGTTTGATGTTTTTGCATTGTTTTTAGCTAATTGACGTTGGAAGAGAGATTTTTTGGACAGACTATCATCATGTATCACCTCTCTTACACACTTAAATATTTAAGGCAAAATACTATTCAATATTACAAAAAAAGAGAAACTGCATTTATGCAAGTTTGCAGGTGGTTTGCTCAGTGTGATAAATGAATTCTGGTGTAAATTGTTTAAATTAACAAAAATTGAATATTTTCCTTAGATAATATCAGATAGTAACGCTTTTATAATTAGTTTTAATTTTTCTGTCACGGTTGAATTTTTGGCGGAAATGCCCATATGTAAAAGCGAAATGCCCCATATACGCAGCCAAAAGAAAATAAGAAGTAAAATAGAAAGTTATGCTAAGCACGGGATCAGTTTCATATAGATATGAACATTCTTTATAATATGCACCTTAAGTTACCAAAAAATTTGAGTTCGAAAAATCAGCGCTGGAATCGTCTGCCTCTCTATACTTATGTTTTTTATTAGTAAAGGAACCAGTCAGCCAAGAGGCAGACGCGATAAAATGATTTAGTACTCATTTTTTTTTAAAATATTTGCAATACTCGTATTGCCATTTGGAAATGTGGCAATAACTAAATGGCAGAGTTTTTTTCTCGTTTCTTATGACATAATCTTTGTAAAAATCTCAATCTGTCTGACGATAAAATCACTTAAGTTTGTATAGGTATAACATAAAATTTTGAAAAAAAATTTATTAACTCTTAAGCACGGCGTCAAAAACGTCTGCCTCTTGCATTTCTCTTTTTTGGTGTATAGACAACATTTTTAATAAAAAAGGCAGACGGAGAGGCAACAGAATGGCAGAGATTGTTCTTTTTATTTTTGTTTATTAATAAAAGCTTCATGATTTTCAACCTCTGCCACACGATGAAATCATATAGAAATTAAGGTCACATAGCTAAAACAAAATGTAAATCAAAGTTAAAATCTAGATCTCTAGAACATATCCACTTAGATCCAAAAAAAAAGAAGAACGGTCATAACTATCACATATTTGGGTTAAATGTGATAAAAATGTATCGCATGTTTTTATCCTTACTCTTCAAAAGCCATTAATTATTTTGAAACAATTTTTTTTTTACCAAAAATGTGCTCATTTCGGTAAGAAACTCGTATTTTTTAAAACTTCAAACATTTACAAAATTCATAACTTAGCTACAATAGTTCAAGATATTGCTCCTTAAATATTGAACAAAATCCTCGAGTTTGGTTTAATTTTGTGTGAGCTTTATGTGCTTCTTTGAACCAATTTTAGTCACTTTCAATTTATCATCTTTCAATGGAAGATGTAACTGGTGTTAAGCGATTCAAACTCCCTCATATACCGAGGCACAACGTTTGCAGATAGGTCCCGCTTGTTGAGCTGTTCTCATAATATTGTGTCAAGTCAAGTGGCAATTTTATCTTTTTTGACTCATCAATTTTTTAGAAATTTTCATGAAAATATATATTAAATATTTTAAGAGACGACCTCAGGCCTTACATACCCTGGTCCTGACAGCACCGTATTGTTTTCAATAAAAATTTCACTATCGGCGCATATATAAAATGATATATTGAAAAACTGTTGCAGTTTAATTATATGATTATTTACCTTAAAATCCGTATGTAAACACGCGTTTTATCATACATTTACCGAAAAAAAAACAAATTCCTCGTGTGTTTAACATTAAATTGTGACGTCAGTTGAAATACTAACATACATACATATATATTATATCATAGATATGTTGCTCATGTAATGCTTTTACTTTTACGCCATAAAAATTAATTGAATTCCATTTTACTTTTGAGGGTCATGATCTTCGTATTTAAATGTTCTAAAATAAGAATAAATTAGTCATTTAAATTTCAAATTTTATAACGCTGAAGTGTTGGAAAAAGAAAAACGCAATAAAAAAATAAAGAAACTTTACACATTCATTCATTAATTTTTTTATCACAGCATAACGTGGGATGTTTTTAGTGGATTTGTAGTTTTCTTAGGCATTTTGACGCAGTGTTGGTGTATTGCGCTTGGAACCCAGAATTCTCGTGGTTCTACACTTTTAATATTTCCTTTATTTGATTTTCGTTTGTTTGCTTACATTTTTATGTGTGAATTTTGTACATATTAAATTATATTTTATTTAGCATTACATTGAGCATTCAAGCTGTAGCTCGAAAATATTACCATTCTACTCGTATTTGGGTTTTCCGTATTCCGCCCAGAGAGAATGCAGTACGTTACCACCAATCGATGACAACGCAGTGGAAGTACCATCACCTAGCCATGAAGAGGTTCGAGTTGCTATCCAGCGACTCAAAAACAACAAAGCAGCGGGTGCTGACGGCCTGCCAGCTGAGTTGTTTAAAGCTGGTGGCGATGAATTGATAAGGTGCATGCATCAACTCATCAGCAAAATATGGCTAGCGGAAAGCATGCCCGACGATTGGAATCTCAACGTGCTTTGTCCTGTAATAAAGAAAGGAGACCCGACAATCTGCGCCAACTACAGAGGTATCAGTCTTATTTCCATCGCATATAAGATCCTCTCGAGCGTATTGTGTGAAAGATTGAAGCCGCATATAGAAACACTGATCGGATCCTATCAGTGTGGCTTTAGACCTGGCAAATCCACCATAGACCAGATTTTTACACTACGCCAAATCCTAGAGAAAATCCAAGAATATCAAATCGACACCCACCATCTCTACGTCGATTATAAAGCTGCGTTCGATAGCCCAGTGCGGAATTGCCTATACGCAACAATGTCTGAGTTCGGTATACCTGCAAAGTTGATAAGGCTCTGCAGGATGACGTTGAGCAGTACGTGTAGCTCCGTCAAGGTAGGGAATGACCTCTCCGGAACTTTTAATACCGAGCGAGGTTTCAGACAACGCGACCCGCTCTCGTGCGATCTCTTCAATTTCATTATGGAGGGGATCGTACGAAAAGCCGATGTGCATCATACTGGCACCATTTTCTTCAAAGGTGTTCAGCTCCTTGCGTACGATGATGATATTGATATTATCGGTCGGAGTAAGAGAGATGTTACTGCTGCTTTCACTGCTATTGAAAAGGAATCAGCCAAAGTGGGTTTGACGGTAAACGTGGGCCAGACGAAATACATGATGTCTACTAACAGCAGCAAGAGAGTGCGGGATCCAGACTCTCATGTTACAGCGGGCAACTGTAAATTAGAAGTAGTCAAGGAATTCACTTAACTTGGTACTGCCGTAACCAGCAACAATGATGTCAGTGTGGAGATTAAACGGAGAATAACAATTGATAATAGGTGCTACTACGGTCTCAGTAAGCAATTACGTTGCAGAGCTCTCTCTCGATCGACAAAGCTAACACTCTACAAGACGCTCATTCTACCTGTGCTTCTTTATGGCGCTGAGGCATGGGTGGTTTCGACAACAGACGCAGCCGCTCTTGGGGTGTTCGAGAGGAAAGTTCTCCGCAAAATCTTTGGTCCTGTTCGAGTTGGCGACGACTATCGCATTCGAATAAACCACGAGCTGTATGAGCTCTACGCCGATATTGACATAGTTAAGCGTATAACAATACAGCGACTACGCTGGCTGGGTCATGTCCATCGTATGGATAAAGAAGCTCCAGCGAAAAAGGTATTCGAAGGGAAGGTCCACGGTCAACGACGAAGAGGGAAACCATGCCTCCGGTGGATAGACCAAGCTGAGGAAGCCCTAACCACGCTTGGCATTAACGATTGGAGAAGGCGCGCGCAAAACAGAGGAGCCTGGCGAGAGCTAATGAGGTTGGCCGTAACCTGAAAACGGGTTGTTATGGCCATCTAAGTAAGTAAGTACTCGTATATGAGCAAAACATGAGAAATTGCGTGTGCATCGTAAAAGAAAAAATTGTTATAATGAAAGAAAAAAAAAAATACTTTTCTGAAAATTTTGACCAAGTTGAGAACTTTCTGCACCGTGAAATTTTTACTGAAAATTGATAGTGTAGGAAAAGAACTGAAATTTTGACGAAAGCTGTTCGGGAGAGGTGGTTTACTTGACGATGCATGCGCCATATATATTATATCAACTAAAAGAGGAGCATTTGAAATTTCAATCAAAAAATTCACATTTGGGTTGCCAGTTGCTCATAGTCTCAACAATCAAAAATATGTCTAGATAAAAATAAGATAAAAGTTATAAACTGGAACAAGGTCATCCGTCAGAGGCGTGAAAATTGACACCAATAATTGCTAATTGTGTTTCTGATAAGAGCAAAAAGAAAAAGCGGAACCGATCGAATTGAAAGCTGACACGCAAGATTTATTGAAAGATTGAATGCTAATTTACTTACAGTGATTAGTATGCCAGTTACAGATGTTGAGGAGTCAGGGCCACAAAAAAAAAAGAATATTGACCATGTATTCGGAAAACTGAGCAGTCCTGCCGGACTATTTCGATAGGATAAGAAAGATGGATAATATCACTGCAACTTGTACTTCCAATTCAAATATTTGGTGAAATGTGAAGTCATTTGAGCTTTATAAGGAAATTTGTATAGAAAATGGCATCAACAAATAAAATCGTTGAAAAAGGTCACTTATTCCAACTAAGAATGCATTTTAACATCACAAGCTGGAAAACATCGATTTTATGGCTTGTGGTTTGTGTTATAATAGCGTCGGTTGCTGCAAACAAATTGCTCAAAATGTTTTTCACGATAGTACTTAAGAAAGCAAAGATTATTTCCTGTGGCCACACAAGAGCTTTACCAATAAAACGAAGTGTTTTAGCGCCGTATGTTCGAGAGCAGATAGTCGTCGATACTAAGACAGGTTTTACTTTGCAATTGGTAATGATGCTTTATGTATAGCAAATTTAAAAATGTATACAGTTAGTACTTCAATCCGAAAAGAGTAATTTGTAAGAACGTATTAGCGAATCTTTGAATACGAAAATATTCATACTGATAAACGAATAATTGAAATCAGATAAAAATAAGTCATAGTTCTTTGTTTATTGGAGACGATTCCGAGAATTGATTGAAAAAATATTGAAAGCCAATTTCCTAAATTTAATTCGTTTTGTTTTTTATCCAGAAAAATCTAGCAGGGAATGCCTTCATTGTTCGTTTTCTAATTCCGTTGAGTTATGTTCATTAATGTAATTGAAGGTTGAAACCAGAAATGCGGGTGCTTAGGTTTATGATAATTGTGTGGGTATCCAGTCAGTGCTTCTTTCAAATTTTTTTTCCATTTTGTGATTATAAAATGCATTTAGTGGTATATCATTAGCTACTGAGTGGGAGAGTTGGGACCGTTGCACCGAGCTATTTGATATCGTCGAGCTTAGTTCAAGTTTGTTTAGGTTTGAGAGTGCTAAGTGTAAGTCGCCATTTTATTAAAATCTTTCCCAATGAGCTGAGATAAGTTGAAATTGTGGACTCAATTGAGTGTAGGTGGTTGGTAACTTCTGCTCTTTTGATGGCACTTACGCTGAATTAAGGACTTATCCTGTGGAAGCTTACAAATACCATGACGAATCTCTTTCTTAAATTCTAGAATTGACTTAGGGTCATTGGCATACACCTTTTGCTTTACATGTATCCACGGCAAAAAAGTTCAGACGTTCGATATTACATGATCTATGGTACCGAAACTATTTCTTATTTTGGAGAAAAGTTTTAACGATCAAAAAGCGTTTTTCTGTAGAATAGCGCGATATGTGGAAGACCGCTATTTAGCTGTCGAGAACTTTTTGCTTCGCCATGGTTGGATTAAGTACATACATATATCATTTTGACGCGCCAGACAGTGTCGTATGAAGCAGTAAGTTGAATAATCGATACAGCGACGATCTGAAAAGAAAACTGCTTGGCCTACAAGTACGACATTGATCATTTAATTTTCACTTTTATTGTAGATTAAGTTTTTGAAGATTTTGTAGCTGTTACTTAGAAAAGCAATTGGTAGGTAGCTGTCGGCTTTATCAGCTTGCTTTAAGTTTCACAAAAACCTCAACAGTCTTCGAAAAATTTGGCTGCGAGGTTAGTTATAAATTCTAGCAAAATATTTTAAGTTAATATGGGATTTATATAAGGCATTAAAGGAGCGAGAGTATGATTAACCTAAGCTTACTAAACTTACTAAGCTTTGCAATTTGGTTAATTATAGGTAGGGCAAACGGATTGGTGACATCAAACTTTCGCAATAAGCTTTGAGGCTTTTCTGCTTTACTCATTTAAGTTCAGCTTATTCATTTAGGGCGTTTTTAGTTTCACCGTCGCCATTTACTTGAAATTCTTGGTACAAAATTAGAAATCGATAACAGTCAGTATGTATATTATCTTCAAAGAATGTGGATGTAACACAGTCAAAGAATCATAATACCATCACGAAGTACCACATAAAGTTATTGCATAACATACATACATATGTAGCTCTACAAAACCAAGTTGTAAATATATCAGAACAACTGGCGGACTTAATTCTTGCGAACTAATGATTGCAATCTGAATATTGAGCTACAACAAAAACAATAAATTTGATGTATGGTATGAATATCGGCACAAATAAACTCCTTTGCATAGAATTTTAACTTGAAATTTGATCTGAAATTCGCGAAAGCCACAGTTAAAAAAGGTTTAAAAATCTCCAATAGCGATCAAGTGTGCTAGTCGACAAATGCGCTGTGGGTTAACATAGATCTACAGAGGAACATATCTGCCTGCGTGCCAGCTCTGAACATTCAATGCTACCACCGTGATTTGCTACATCATAAATTTTTTTTCTTCTTTAGTAGAAGTATGGTTTTGGGGTTTTTCGATTTTTGCAATTTAAAATTTTTTTTTTGTTCTGTTTTAGCGGCTGCATTTGATGGATGTGCTTTGTTTATATTTACACACATACTACTTACATATGTACATACATACATATGCAAAACAGTCATCCGTTGGACACAATTTTCTTTTTGTTGCGGCTTTTGTCCGCCTGTGCGAGATTCTAACAGAGATAATCGTTAGTTTTATTAATGCTACCGCAAAGCTTCGTATATGGGAATTATTTAGTTGACTCAGCAAATCGCTGATATTTCTATTGTAATTTGCCAAAGGCAGGAACTGACGTAGATTTTGTTTTATGCATACGTGCATTTGAGATTATAGTAACATGGTTCTTAAAACCACTTTCTTACTACATATATTACATCCAGAGAAAAACTATTTTATCTACCTTTAGTGCACTAATTTCATTTCAATAACTATAAATTTTTTTTTTTGCTAAATGCCTCAAGATTATAATTACTTAATTTGAAAACTTTTACTACTGCTTTTTAAAAATTTTATTTTTCGAAATTGTGTTGGTATTTTTACCAACCGGATTGCAGTAACGTCCAAAACTGAAAGAACTGTATCGCGGTAAGATAATTTTCAAGCTCAGCGAGGTTGCGCAAAACGCATCATTTCAAAATGATAACTTATTGTACATAAATAATATTGTGCAATTGAATAATGTATCTATAAATGTTATAATGCTCCAGGTGCAACCCAAGCATAGTTTTTCTTAGATCAGATACACTTCTCACAATCTTACACTTAAAATCTGATAGAATAGATAATTACAGGAAAATGAGTCGAGAGAAATAAATCAGTACATCATCATATAAGTCTGACAACTTACTGTATTATTTGGCAAGTCAAATAATAGAAGCCATAAAGCCAAATCTTGATGAACACTGCAGTTAGATCTCAAAACATCGAATGATTCTTGCTCGGTAACAATAGTAAAAGCATTCTAAAGAACCTTGTCGTTGTGTTTGAGATATTATAGACATTTTCACTTGGTCTACTAGGACAACATATTCAAATGCCTTTGAAAACTAACAAAACTATTCTGAATATTTTGTCAAAGTGTACTGTCGTACCACAAAGTATTACAGGAATGCAGTGCAGTACATATATTAAGTGTGGCAATTTTTTCAGGACTTTGAGGAAAACAAAGATCAGACTTACTCTTAGCTCAACAAATCAAAGCGTTTACTCTACATCAGTGGTCGGCATCCCATATGCTCGCGAGCAAACGAAGAGAATAAGCGAGAGTAAGCAAACTGCAAAATGAGCTGTTTATTTCGTTAATGCACTGCAAAAATGTTTGAAATTAAATGGCAAAATAAATATTTTTTCGCTGAAAATTTTTTTGGCAATGCGCAACACTTAATCTCCAAGCGAGTTTTAGGGGTAGTTAATAAATTTCAAATAAAAAGACATTTTATAACTAAAATTCAACCCCTAATATAAGAAATCATATGGAGCGTAAACAGCGAATCGTAGAAACATTTTTCACAGTGATTGGAGCTTTTGTCATTTCTCTCTGTTTTGAGAGTTAGAAAATATTTTAAATTTGCGCTCTGCCGACCACTGCTCTACATACACTGACGAGCATAAATGGATACATGATTGCCGCTTTTACTTTTTCTCAAATTTATTCTATTTATTTTTTTCTTCATATTCAGAATAAATGTTTTATTTAAAAAAGCGAACCATAAAAACATCTATTGCATAAAAATTAAAAATACAAAAAAGTGAATGTATCCATTTTTGCACGTTATGGCAACTTTATATTGCGATTGTAATTTGCATATTTTTAGTAGTTAATCCATAATCCTCTGTTTTTGATGACTATCCGGATACGATTCGGCATACTTTCCATTAGCTTTTCTATTGCTGTGCTTAGAATATTTATTCACTCAGAATGTACACTCAATCAAAGTTCATCCAAATTCCGCGGGGTTTCTGTCGTAACGTGCTAACCCTCTTTTAAGAAAAGCCCATACATTTTTTATGGGGTTTAAGTCTGGACTCTTTGCTGGCCACTGTAAAACGAGGAAATTTTGATTACTAAGCCAGTTTGCAACAATTTTAGAAGTGTGCTTAGGGTCTCCGTCCTATTGGAAAACGATCCCATCTTCGGCGTATGCGCACTTATCTACAAATTCTGGTAGGTTGGTTTGTAAAAAACTTAGGTAATCCTCCTTCTTCATTTTACCTTATCAAAATGAGATGGACTTATTTTATACCATTTAAAAAAAATCTCTCCTTCAGAAATCTGAACTTTAATTATATTATCAAACTATATAAAATTTTCCGATTTAATACATTTCGCTGAAAATGCATCAAAACATAGAAACTATTCGATAACAAATGTTTCGAAAAGATCTGAAAGTAATAGTTGTGTCGTAACTGCAAACAAAATGTGTGACATCGAATAAAAAAACCATAAGTGTAGTCTAAAGTGGGAGTAACGTGCTCCAAAGCTAGCACTTATTTTTGATTAATCCGCAATTTATTTATTTAATAAAAATTAATAACTTTAAAAAATAGTTTCATTCAAATAAGCAGAAAACTATAAAAACCACTTAATTTGCATGCTACAGCTTTTTCTTATGATAAAAAAATTAAAATTCATTTGAAAGCAAAATATAAAACTTAAAATTTATATATTAAACTAAACAGAACGCATGCGTTCCGTTTGTTGATCGAATGTTTAACTGGCGATTTGCCAGCAATTAATAAATTTTGCAGACAAAATGTCAACAATTGAGATACAACAACATCAGTATGCAACCTGCGGCAACAACAACAATCGGCATGCTAAGTAGCAGCATCAACCTAAAAGATAAAACTGAAACGGCGCATGTGTAGCTGCAACTGCATTAAGCCGACGTCATCTATTTGATTTGTTGTTGTTATTGTAGTTTAATGCATTTAACGTGTTTTATTAATAATTTGAGTAGGGTAATAGTTTGCTGCATGTTTGTTGATGCTGTTGTTGTAAAAGAATTAACAAAGTCAACACAAAGTCATTTAAATGCAAATCAAATGTTGAATGACTACATTGCTGTTGTTGTTGTTGGTGTTGTTGTAGTAATTGAAATTTTCTTTTGCTACCACTGGTTGTGTATGAACCGATTTTTCTTGTTGTTAATATGATTTAACACCTGTTATCGAAACAATTTGAATTAAATTCCTATCGGCTAGCATCACTGTTTTAGAACAAGGCTTTTTTTTTTTTATTTCAAGAATATATTTTGAAAACTTTTTAAGAAAACAACATACGGAAGATGTTGATGTTGCATGCAAGAATTTCATTGCTATCTGTTCCCTTGAAAAACTGAGCAGCTCATCGTTTGGAAGTAGGCTACCTAAAAAATATGCTCGGCCGCGATAGCACCCATTGTCTCGGCGATACAAATATGACTCTTCCATGATTAAATTTGGCTGCTGGGGTGTAATATGACTCTTCCATGATTAATTTCTAAATCGATTTGCATTACAAAGTATTCAATAAAAATGTTCTTTGTCACACAGCTTCTGATCAGAAGGCAGATATCTATCTGTCGTTTTGGTCAACGATGATCATTCACTTGCCTCAGCTGAATATTATCTTGCCCAATCAAATCATCATGGACCGACATTATCGTTATATCTTTTGGTACATAAATACATATAGCTGGCAGTCATGCCACCGCAAATATTGTCATAAACGAAGCCTCTGAGTTCAAGATAAAATAATTTTCGTTGAAAAATCGTCATCACGATTTGTATGGCAAGATAACTAAAATTGACAAAAGCTCCATATGAAGAATATCAAAAATTGTTTCATTCATAACAAACAATTCCCAATTAGCATCTTAAATCCTTTCTAAGATATATATTAAATTTTCGATCCTTCATATCTTTTAATTTACCTATAATTGAAACTTGCACCCATATAGACTTTTCATCAGGATGACATCATATATTATCTGCATACATCATACCATATTTGCTTGCATGACATAATATTTCAATCAATTTAACCGAAAATACATTTTCAAAGCAAACGGCGATGTCATTTGGAAAATATTCATAGCTTTTTCTGTATATAAAATACGCCAAAATCGTTTTTTAATTGCAGTTACTCAAAGGTACGAGTATTTTAGATAAAAACCTTTTAGCCACAATTGCTCAAGCACAACAAAGTGATAGGCAAATATTTATTTTCAAAAGTTGAATATATTTTTAAGTAAATGAAAACATTAATGCTGCTTAAAACATAACTGTACATGATTTTTGCAAATCATTTATTGTTTTAAACTCTTAAGAAGCCGCAAAGTTAGTGGCGTCGTTATGAAATCGAAGTATTTATTTGCACCATTCTTACTTTGTTAGCGAAATTACTTTAAATAAATATTTTTGTTTATTTAAGCACCAAAACTTTGTCGCAAATCCCATAAATAACCGCCAGCCAAAAAAAAAACGAGTCAACCTTATGTTAGACTACTTAAGTAGCGAGCTAATTATGTCAGTGACCATTGTTGCCATTTATTATCAAAACAAATGTCAGTGGCGTTTAATGATTTATTGATACCTAGTGGGTTTCTCTAATGTTTTTTTTTTTTAACTTATCAACACAGACGAAAAACATTCAATGTCACCAAGTATTAACTTTTATTAATTTTATTTAATTAATAGGTGGATGATTTCACGAAAAGTGGCTCTAGGCAAAAATTATTAAAGCTGTTGCGGGAAATGGCATATTTCGCAATACTATAATAGTCAGCTATGCACTTCGTAAATATAAGTACATTGAGAGGCAATAAATTTTGTCACCTTTGATTTTTAAAATTTCTGATTTGATAATTTGAATCTGCTGCATTAACTTTGAATTTTAAAATGGCGGATCCAACATGGTCTCAAAAAGAACCATCTCGCTGAATTTTCTTACAAGGCTGTATTGACCTTTTTTCTTTTTTCAAAAGATTATGCTCTGACGATTAACACGGTAGTCTTGGTGAACACAATTATGAAGTAGTAGTAGTATGTATACTCAACGCAACTAATGAAAATTATAATTCGGAGATTGTTTTTAGGTCATTTGAGAGTGTGTCATTCAAGCCGTTTCTCTCTCAATCTCAACAGCTTCGGCGCTTTTTAAAGCAATATGAATGACAAATGTTTTCGTCATAAGCAAAATAATGGATTGGGTAAGTGATCGCAGACAGAAGGTCGTCGATAGGGCGGAACCTTGGGGAACCCCAACATTGATGGAGTATTTATATATTTTTTTTAGAAAGCCGGAAATTTCTTCTTTTCTACTTGGCAACTTTTCCACTATGTTATCTTACTGTTTATTTTATTAAACTTTTTTTTTTAATCTTGAAAACGATGCTTAGATTAATAATGTCTTTAGCAAATCAATAATAATTTCGTCGCATTCCGTGCTTCCCATTATTACAATAACATTTTGAATTCTTTGTCGCAGAGTAGATTTTTGATTTGTGGGCCGTCGAATACGTCTTCTTTTACTTTTCCCTGCGTAAGACTTACAAGAATTGTTTTCAAGTATTAGATCGCTATGTCTTCTTTGTCCAGTGTTTTGATGAAGTTTTTAAATATAAACTGAGCATTTTTTGGTGTATCAAATTTTTTCTCGTCAAATTAGTGATTTTCCGACTTGAATTCTGATAGAAAAAATAACTTTTTTACCATATTTCTTTCCATATCGTCTAAAATTCTTAGCCAGTAAAACTTGTAGGTAATTTAATTATCTATTTTTCTTTTTTTTATTCAGCCCAATTGGCCAATTTTAGCTCGAGATATGAGACTACTATCAAAATAATTGAAAAATATAATCAAAAACTTTTAAGAAAAAACCTATTCAGAGAAAAATTTTGTATTGCGATTTTTGTTTTCAGATGGCCGAAATATATGTATAAGGAAAGTATAGCGGCATTTCAAATTGAAAAATGGTATTGCATAGTGTAGCGAATATTTTTGAAAAAAAAATTTTGCATCAAATTCCAGACTTACGTGTCACCTAAATTTGTTGAAAAATGCCGATAAAATGTTTTTTTCGCATTTGAAGAAGTCAAATTTTTTTTCTGAAATAAGTGCGGTTTTTAAGAAAACTACCTCATACATATGTACATCAGTAATGGCTTTTGGGCTTTGTAAAATGTACGAGGCTTCAACTGTACTTGATAGATGCCGAATGTACTATATCGTCATTAACATTAAAAAGTTACTTTAAAAAGCAAAAATTTTAAATTGTTTCCTAAGAGTAAAAACATATTTTTTACTAAAAAAAAGGTATGGAAACCATTATGGCATATTTCAGCTAAATCACCTAAAAAATGATTTTTTTCAGAAATAGATCAAGTGTACTGAAAATGCACTAAAAACTTGTCGAATGCACTGACAACAATTTTTTACGACTGTACTAAAAAAAGTACAAGTGTACCGAAAATGCCATCACTTATGTAAGTACTTTTAAGCTTCTTTACGCTGTTTATATCGGTCGCCTACGCTGGCACACGTTAACTGATTAATTGCCTATCACGTCTGGCTCATATTTCTTCGAGTACTTTTTTGTTCTGAAATTTTTTTGCATTGTCTTTGTTTTATTTGTTATTAATTGCCTCTAGGGGCGCCATAATTTGCAATTAAGGCAACCGCTTTCTAGGTATGAAAACATCTAAAGTTGACTGAAAATGTGTACCAATTTCATTAGTTAGATAACTTAATTAAATGCAATATAAATTAAATTTTATACTGAAAAGAAAATTCATGCGTCGTCTAATGCTGTGCGGGCGTATTTTTGACATCTTGTCAACCCACCATGTGGTAGCTTAATTGTTTGTGTTGAAAAATGTGGAAGATTTGATTTATTGCCGCGATAAAAAATTTTCAATTTCCATTACAAAAGCCTGAAATACTTTTCAGTTTTATAACTTTGTTAAGTACAACCAACACTGATGGAAAACCACCAAAAACATTCCGCCGACACTAAACTTCTTTGGATATGGTGTCGATTCAACAGGGCATTGAAATTGAAAATTTTAATTATTTTTGAATCAGTTAGCACTCATTTTTAAGCTAAGTACTTGGATTTTTAACCAGTGCTTGTTGAACAAAATATAAATTTATTTTTATGACATTTCTTTATGGAGGCAATTGCCAGCTTTGAATATTTTGCAATTCTAAATATCGTTCTAGCATATAATTGATATTTAGATCCCATTTCATTTTTTTTTTTTTCTTCCAAATGAACATTTGAATAAAATGTCGATTTATCCAATACGAAATTATTTATATGACTAATTTTTAAGAAGTGTACTGGAAATGGTTCCAAAGACTCTTACATAAAATTATTAGTGACAAAGGGAAAGGAAGTGTGAATGAACTGTCCAGGAAATTTTGAAACGGCCCAAAGTCAAAAAATTTTTATTTATCTGCCGATTAAATTCATATGACATGAACAATGAACAACTACATCATTTCATCAAGTAGGATTATTAAAGATATAACGGCCTATCGCGAAAATCAATTTTCATTTCGAAAACTTTTTGAAGCAATTTGTCTTCGAAGTCAAATATACAATAGATTTGCAAATGTAGCTTACATTTAAAAGTGAGAAGCTTACAGCATTCTGTTAAGCTGAGAAAGATACATGAAAAATTATGTTATATGGGTGCGGTCGCAAAAAAAAAGGAGATGGCTTTGGAATTTTAAAGTAAAATTCGATATTTTTTCATTGTTTTCTGGTCAATTTTCAAATTTCTTATAAGAAAAAAAAAGATGATGGATGATGGCCAAAAACAAAACCTATTTTATTGAAAAATTCAATAACCCCTTTAACTTGCACCATTTTTAAAATCAGTCATTACTTTCAAAAGTAGACAACTTCAAATATGTGGTTCGAATCCAATATTCAATATTCATGAAAATTCTTTGAAGAGTTTTGTCTAGACGTGTAGCGCTGTAGATATACGCTACCAAAAAAAAAAATGTTGCTTGAACCGCTCTAGTGCTCATATGTACCAAATGATGTGAAACGAAACTAAATTTTGAAAGGTTAAGGTGGAAAAAAATTTAATGCACTTACTATGGATAACATCGAAAATTGGGGCAAACAATTCTTTTGAAAGCCTCTGCTCCATCCTAAATCCATTTTCAACCTTTTTTGGCCTATCGTTACAATACATTATTTATTTCCCTTAAATAGGGCCGAACAAACGATGGGTTGCAAGTCCCTCTAAAATCTAGTTTCCACCTCTTCGAATCAATTGGTGCCATACCATTTTTTCCCTTTAATGAAACCTAAGCATATGGAAGAAGATACACTTCCTACCTACTAAGTCCATTTTCGGCCTTTTTGCATCGATTAGTGCCAGCAATTTTGTTTCTTTAAATGAGGCCCTCTTTTTCTAAAGTTGATTTTCACTTTCGAAAGCGATTGTTTGTTGTTCAATGTGAGTTCAAAGGCAAAAATGCAATTAAGACTTTTAGGGGAAAGTGGGGTAAATTCGTTAATAAAACTTTATCTATTAGGAGATCTGCTGAAAAATACGGCGTCAAGCCATCAACTTTTGAAAGTCGTATTGAAAACTATTAATGGAACTATTAATGGAACTATTGTAACAATTGACACGAAATTCAATTTGGGTGGTTTACTTGCAATAAAGTATACCTGAATCGAAATACCACCAGTGTGCGTGACACTCCTCATACAAGTAAAAGACCTTAAGTGGCAAATCTTTCGAAATAAGTGATCAATCATACTAAAATTTAGTGGAAGAGTGTTGCTTATAGAAACCTATTTCTGGATGAAAATCGGACCATATTACAGCAGTGAGTGTTTTCGGAATTTTGTAGTGAACGTTTGAAAGATATTTTCCAAAAATAAAATAAAAATTTTATATTAAATAAAAATTTTATTTTAAATAAAATAAAGTACATGTTGATCAAGCTATGTAAAATATTAACTCACTTACCCTAAGGAGTCGTTCAGAAGCTGCGTCACACGACCAGGTTCACGATTTTATAAAGGCCGCATACATGTTTATGGATAACTAGCATTACCCTGTGCGCATCGCTTCACCTCAACCGTGGTGTATATTCGATGTGCAGTCTGCGTGAAAATTCTATTTAAAAAATACTTATGTATGAGGACTACCCTTAGTATGCACCCAAAATAAAATTTGTACAAACTAAGCAGTGCCTCTTAATATAAAACCACGGTCTTCGAGAAAATGATATTTAAGAATATTTTTGTGTGAGGGTAACCCTACACATGCACCCTAAACAAAGGTTTTGTAGCCTAAGTATGCCTCTTAATATAAGAGCTACGTGGTGTAAATTCGTAGTGAATCGACTAACATTTCTTCTTGAAAATGATATTTAAAAATATTTTTGTATGAGGGTCACCCAAAGTATGCACCCTAAATGAAATTTTCTAAGCCACGAGGTGTAAATTCCATGAGAATCGATTAAACAGTCTTTGAGAAAGTGATATTTAAAAATTATTTTTGTGTGAGGGCCGCCCTAAATAAAAGTTTTGTATCCTTAACTAAGCCTCTTAACATAAGAGCTAAGTGGTGTAAATTCGGTGTGAATTGACTAGCCTGTCTTTGAGAAAATGATATTTAAAAATATTTTTGTACGAGGGCCACCCTAAGTATGCACCGTAAATAAAATTTTTACAATCTAATCTGTGTCTCTTCACATAAAAGTCATGTGGTGTAAATTATGTACATGAGAATCGACTTAGCGGACTTCGAGAAAATGATAGTATTTAAAAAATATTTTTGTATGAGGGCCACCCTAAATAAAAGTTTTGTGGCCTAAGCTATGCTTCTTGACATAAGAGATGCGTAATGTAAATTTGGTGTGAATCGATTTATTTGTCTTCGTAAAAATGATATTTAAAAATATATTTGTATGAGGGCCACCCTAAATATGCATTTTAAATAAAATTTTTCCCATTCAATCTGTACCCCTTAACATAGAAGCCATACGGTGTAAATTTCATGAGAATCGATTTGCCTATTTTAGGGAAATCGCTATTTTTAAAATATTTGTATATGAGGGCCACCCTAAATATGCACCCTAAATAAAACTTTTATAGCCTATGACACCCGCCTGATCGATACTAACATACTGTAAAAATTTCATCAAGACCGGCTGGATAGTTTTCGTGTCCATAAAGGACATACAGACAGACAGACCGACAAAAAATGAATTTTATATACACCTGTCCCTCGCTTTACACGGTAGATACGTTCCTGACGAATCCATGTAATTCGAAAAAATAATTTTTGTATGGAAAAACCGTGTAAAACGAAAATGACTATAAAAAAGCTTTTTTAAAACATTTATTGAACACTTAATAAAATCCATACACTTAATAGAATATAAAAATATCATTTAAATCATAGAAAACATAAAAATAGTTAAATTTATTTGTAAAGTGGAAAAAAAACATAAAAAATCTATTTCATAAAAAAAAAAAAATATTGTACTTCATATACATAAAAAAAGATTTGTATAATTTTATGACAGTGGATCATGTGTACGTCTGAAGTGTTGCCAGATCTATAATTAAGTAGAAATAAATTCGCCTGTAGTCAAAATTAGTCATTTTCTACATAATTTTTTTTTTAATATTGATTTTAAAAACCGTGTAAGATCGAAAACGTGCAAAACGAGTAGCGTGTAAAGCGAAGGATAAGTGTAATAGATTGTACCTTCTTATACTTTAGCATGTAAACTCAAAGCTTGAGTTAGCTGATAACACTGTGCGACAAATGGTAGGGGTCAGTGATCGGCGGGGGTTCTGACTACCGGGAAAAGTTATACCGGCCAAAAAAAGGTTATACGTATCCCAGCGTTTCGCTGGATCCGTCTAAAAATCGAGATATATCGATTTAAATTTATATAGTAAGTATCATATAGGGGAATTTGTCACGTTTGGGGCTCTTTTGTTTGACATAACTCGAGAACGAATAGTTCGATTTTGCTGATTTTTGAAATTTTTTAATTTTAAAAATCATGAAAAATCTAAAACGGGAAAATGTGTCAAGTCTTATTGCTCCCACGTAATGTAACATAACCTATGAAGAAAATGAGACATGGATCATAAAAATCATAAAAATATGAACGCGTTTTGCTTTTATTCACAATTAAGCGAAGGTATCTTCATTGAAACAAAAAATCAATATTCTTGTCAAAATGAGATAGATACCTTCACTTACTTGTGAATAAAAGCAAAACGCGTTCATCGATTTTCAAGATATATGTCTCAATTTGCTAATAGGCTATGTGACTTTACGTGAAAGTAATAAGACTTGAAACTTTTTCCCGTTTTAGATTTTAAATGATTTTTAAAAATAAAAAATTTTAATTTCTTAGGCAAAAAATTATTTTTGTTCTTCATAAATTTATTTAAAACTGCAAAACTGTTGATTATGTAGAGAAACAGTATATCAATAGGTTAAAGCAATTATAATTTTTAATTGTTTTAAGTCAACAAAAATAACCCCAAACGTGACAAATTCCCCAAATGATACATACAAACTTCAAATCGATATATTTCGATTCCTAGACGTAATCCAGCGAAACGCCGGGACACGTATACATTTTTGACCAATATAACTTTTCCCGGTACTCAGAAGCCCCACTTCAGTTTTCAGTTGCAGCACCTTGTAGGCTTTACAATATACTATATCATACCAACCTGCCTTAATTTTTCGAAAATTTGGAAAAAACAATAATCGTAAAAGTGTTTCTATGTGATAGTTTACGTATGTAGATACTATTTTGTTTTTAGCTTAAGTTATTTTGCATCTATTTTGCTCAGATGCAAAATAAACAAATGAAATGTGTGCTAATTTTAATTTTTGGATGAATTAATAAAATTCAGTGAAAATTCAAAAAAAAAAAAAAAAAATAGTCAAAAATGTGCATCATAAAATGCTTGATCAATGTCACTGCTAAATAAACCTGGCAGCGAACCAAAAACAAAACGAGCGACAACGATGAACGCGACAAGTTCAAAATTCAAAACGAGAACAGAAAAAAAATACAATTAAAATTCACGAAATAAAAAACAAAAGTAAGAAACGAAGGAATCGCATTAAAATATTTTTAAAATAATTATAGTATGAGTATTAAAAATTGACATGAAGATCAACATCACAAATGAGATGCGTCCGTGGTTCGTGGGTTCCTAAATCAATCGACAGTGGGACAATCACCATAGGCATAAATTATTGAAATTCGAAAATAATATACATTTTTTTTTAAATTGCCTTACTATTTGCAACTAAACTTCATATAAATGCCAGAGACAAAGAATTATTTGACAAGTTCTGGATAAAAATTTGGTGAATTTTAACATGAGGTAAGAGAGTTTTTTAAGCTAATGCAACCAAGTTTCGTAAAAAAACAATAAATGGCTTAGACTAACTCTGAATAAAGAAATGCCAGAACTTCGACAATAGGGCGTGGTAACTTCTATACTAGGAAAAACTTCAAAACGCTATACTTAAACAGTTATTTGAATTATTGTAACCACATTTCACACAAATGCTATGAATGAATCAAAATGACACAAGAAAAAAGTGGGCGTGTGTACACAAAAGGACGGTACACCTGCCATACAATAAAATATTTTTAAAGGCTATATGATATATAAACGCACTACTGACTGTATAAGTTATTCAAGATAATACAACCAAACGGTAAATATTTGACCTTTTTTTTTAAAAAAAAAAATTATTCATAAAATGGTAAAAACCTAAATTTTAGTGTTTGAAAAGCGTGATTGATTATCCGACTTCCGGCTATTTCAGACATTTTTTTATTCCTACCAGGCTCCTAGCTCTGACATGAAATTCCGGGCTATCTCGGTCACTTGGTAACCTTGTGTAAGATCATCCCATTTGTAGCAATAGCAATGTACCTACGCATAATGTTCGCAATACAGAATACGTTTTTTAAATATTTAGCACAGTGTAACTCAAAAAGTTGCATTAACAGTTAAATAGATTCGCAATTAATTTTACGAGCAAAGCAATTAATTGCTTAATCAATAAGAGAATACAAACAACAGTATTAAAGTTTGATATCAATATGAAAATTTGTTTGTTTTTTTTTTTTTTTTTTTCTTAACAAAACTTTAATAAATAATTCATGCAATCAACTTCAAACAACAGCAATCGCTACTTTTTCATCGACTTCATATATCGAACAAATAAAAAAACTTAATTTTTGACAACTAAGTTTAATAAATCAATAATTTTATGAATGAACAAGTTTCTAAATATAAGTAAATGCAATAAATGATGTGCAACACCAAGTATGTAGTCTTTTTGTAGTAAATGAAAAAGTTGATAACTATAAGCATTACAATCTTGACGAAAACTTAATAATTATAAATTATGTAATATGAAAATTCACTTGTAGTCACCCGAACAGTGGGACGCAGATACCACTGCCCTGCATTGTACTCTGCTGTTCGGAGTTCTTCGCTTTAATTGGCTTTGTAACGCTACCTAATTATTACGTGTTAATCTTTTTAACGTAAAATTGAGTCATTTTTAGTTTACAGTGGCAAGATTACGTCATTGTTATTGGCATTGGTAGCGAACGTGGTCAGAGGCGTGTGCCGCCACACTGGGAGTACAAGTAGACGTCGTCATCATGGCTGTTTATATACAGTAGGCTATTAATAACGTGAAAATTTAAAAACGTTAATGTCACTGCAAGTTGTAGTAGTTTTTTTTTATTTTCAATTCAGCTTAGCAAATCTAGTAACAGCTTTTCGACTTTAAACTTACACAGCCAAAAACTTTTGTTAACCTTAAACTCTGGTAAATAAGTGAGCCTATATATTAAAATATAAAAAATAAAAACATTCGTCATCAGACACAAAGTTGTTGAGGTTCTAAAGACTACCTATACAAAAGTTAACTAGTAAACTCTAATATTAATATTTTTCAATAGATAAAGATTTTGTGTAAAAAGTAGTGATGTACTGCGTACTCATTTAAAGCTTGATATAAAGCTTATTCTGAAATATGTATTACCAAGCTTCATCCGAGCTTCATATCAGCTTGGACGTAAAGGAATACAATGAAAGTACACCTAATTCTGTTTTACACGGTAGATACGTTCCAGAAAAAACCGTGTAAAAAAAAACCGTGTAAAAAAAGACATGAAATATGTATGTACATACAATGAAAAAAGGGGACTAGTTCCATATCCTTCAACCCTATTAACCTTCTAACCCAATTCCCTAACTAAATTTCTAAAAGATTACGGTTGATAAAAATATTTTTCTTAAAATTTTCAATCAAATAGCTTTTTTAAATCGTGCTAAATCGAAGAATCTAGACCGTGTTAAATCAGAACCGTGTAAAAAAAGACCGTGTAAAAACAGAATTAGGTGTATATCATTAATTTCTAGGATATAGCACTATTGGACCATTTTTCAAAGTTAAATTTATCAAAGAATCGGACAAATTCTGTAACCTTGCAGATTCTGAAAGATAATGAAACAATTGTACGATATTTGTCGGAAGTTGAAAGTTTTTGACTTCAACGGAGATTACAACGTCCTTTTCAGCGATTTCCACCAATAGATTCCGAATTGAGTACCTCTTACTCAGAGCGTTGTTGTTCATTCGCTCAACATGATCTAGCCAGCGCAGCCGGTGTATTCTTATGCGCTGTACTGTATCAATGGCGGCGTATAGCTCATACAGTTCGTGGTTCCATCTTATATGGTATGCGTCGTTCGCGCAGATTGGACCATAGATTTTGCGAAGAATTTTCCACTCGAAAGCGCCCAATATCTTCTCATTGTCCATCGTTCAGCGCTATACAACAGGACGGGGAGAATGAGTGAATTGAAAAGCGTTTTTTTTTTTTTTTTGTTATTTGGAGAGAGAGCTCTACTTTTCAATTGCCTACTGAGCCCAAAGTAACACCTGTAGGTTAGGTAGTTCTTCGCTGGATCTCCAGGCTGACATTATTATTTGTGTTAATGCTGGATCCAAAATAGATAAAATTCTTGACCACAACAAATGTGTAATTGTCAGATAATTTGTCTTGTCCCTCGTTTACCACTCAACGCGATTTTTGTTCAATTTTGGAAAATGCTGCTTGGAAAATTAGTGCGAGCAGCTGGACGCTTTCACAGAAATCGTGCCGGAGATGCTGATATCTGCAGCGCGGACTATTTTTTCCATAATCAAATTAAAGAAATCGCACAATAGGGAATCACTTTGTCTGAAACCTCGCTTAGTTTCGAATGGCTCTTAGAGATCCTACCCAATTCTTACTGCGCTAGTGGTATAGGTTAGCGTCATCCTGCAAAGTCGGATGAGCCAAACCCAGACATAGTGCCATATAAGTGATCCCTTATCGTACTATCGAATGCAGCTTTATAGTCGACGAATAGGTGTCCCAGCACCTATCGATACCCAATCGATCTGATTTTCTCAGGTCTTCTCCAGGAGTTTACGCAGTGTGAATATATGGCCAATGGTGGACTTGCCAGGACTAAAGCCACACTGATGAGGTCCAATGACCTAGTTCACGATGCGCTTCAATCTCTAACACAGTACGATTGACAGAATGTACGATACTAAGTACGCGGGAAATGTGATTCCAATGCGCGCACTGTATAGTGTTTCGCACGCTTTTTGTGGAACACAAATAGATGCGGACCTTGGCTGCAACTAAGTAGTGGTCCGAGTCAATCTTGGCGCCAGAGATCGTTTGCAAGTCCAAAGTACTGGAAGCGTGCCTACCGTATATCAAAACGTGATCAATTTGGCTATTAACGTGCAAATCGTCGATTAAAGTTGATATGAGAAATTTCTCAGTGTAACGATATTATAAATTGAATTTGGGCAATTTTTCGTTTTCAAGATAAATGCAAAAACCAAGTTGTCGCACGTGACAAAAACTTCCGTTTTCTATTATTTTTGATAGAACGTATTCCATACGTGGGCCAGTAATTGACTCAAATTGTAAAATGCAATGAGAAAACTTGCTAAGAAAAATAGGTGGAGTTCAATTTTATCGTATTAAATTATTTTTTTACTGAGCCTTCTGTTCAGTACTGTTAGTGCGAAAAAAACACAAAAAAATTACAGCGCAAAATGCATAAAAAGAAACAAATCATTTCTTTTGGGCAAACCAGCAACTTATACTAGTTTCGATGACCGCTACGTCATCATCATCAGTAAGCTTTGTTCGCCGAAATTTAATAGTCTACTAGCATACTATATCTTACTTCTTGCGTTGACCATTTAAGAATCATCGCAACAATAGTTGCGTTCCCGTACAATAATGCATTAGTACAATTTCCAGGTTTTTACAGGATTTTACCCAAAAAGCGTTCCCGTACACGAAAAACCTGTAAGTGAGAACGAAAATGAGAGAGTAACTTATGTTCTCTCATTGTAAGAAGTTACAGGTTTTTACCCGAAGAATTTTTGTGTGTAAACTCATTAAAAGTGTCAAACTATCAGCTGTTCTATGTTGTGCAAGCTGAATTGTAAACATTAAGTTTATTTTGACTATTTTTATTTTCCATTTTATTGTTTGCGTTTATAGAATTGAATTTATTGTTCAACTACATTCAATTTACGATGTTCATTTATTGTCTGGACTTAGAAAATTAACTTTTTGCACCAACTAAATTCAAAAATTTTTGACGTTTATTCTCGTGCTAAAAACATGGGTTTTTCCGTTCCTGTACTTTTTACATTATTTCTATTTCACAGAGCGCAATTTTCTTATTCTCTCGTGTTTGACAGTTTTACAGGATTTTACCCATAAAGTTCTGGAACGAAGCTAACATAAACATAGCACGCCAAAAACTACATTTCCCTCTTCATATGCAATTGTTCTTGTAATCTTTTTGATATCACACATTTCTTGACTAGCGCTCTGTTGAAAGCTTATTTGGCGATACGAACGAAGGTGCAAGTGCTAATATGTAAAATCGGCAATTTATCAATTTTACTTTAACGCTTTCTATTCGCTCCATATTCACTTTATTAAATTCCCTGTGGTTTGAACGTTCACAATGAGAATAATGGAAAGATGTTGGCTGCATTTCTGCTTAAATCGCACCTTTACAAAAAGAAAGCACATTGCGTTATGATCTGAACAGATTTCTGCAAGGACGGGTATAAGTTGTAGGCTTTATGTTTGTTCTAAAAAAGCTGTCAATCAGTTTTAAATTTATTTTTATATGAAGCAAAAAATATCGAAAATGTAGGAGTAAACGCTACAGAGTGCCATTGTAAAGATAAAGAGAGTTATGGACAACAAAATGAAGTTAAAATCCCCTAATCTACCAATCATGACATTCGATTGAATGTTTCTGAAAATATTTTTGTCAACAGTCAAATTTATTATCCTCAGTTAACTTCAACTGCCTTCAGGCTCCAGCTTTAACTGATGAACAATTCACTATTAACTTTAAGTGTTCCTTTTTTTTGTTTAACTGAGATTTCTAAATATTGAAAAGTCAAATTTGACTCGAAATTACATAAGTTAACAGGCCTAAGATAGTGAAAATATTTATTGTATATGACCCAAAGTTACAAAGTTCAATTTATTGTGAGTTCACCGTATTCAGAATTCTATTTTCTATAGTGCTAACAATTGCTACATCTACTTATTATGCTATTGTGAGCTATTGAATTTACTTACCTTTGTTCAACTTACAGAAATAACATATGTACCTACATATTTCTGTATGAGAATGTATGAGCTGTAAAGCCCCTCACTGTCTACGGCATCACCAAAATGAAACAATAAAAAATTGCCATTAATTTTTTAGGCCCAACTCGTTTTCTTGTTGTTGGCAGTGCTGCTTAAGTTTTTATTACTGTTAACTTGATTCAGTTTTTGAAGGCCAGTCAAGCGATTCAAATGCAAATCTTGTGGATTTTATGAAAACAAAAAGATTGTGCCGGGAAATGAAGAACAAAAACTGCGCTACGAATGAATTTGTGGAGTGTGGCACGCAACACATCGTAGATCATTTAAAATGTCTAGAAAATGTGTCGGCGTCCAACCAAAACAGATTATTAACCTTATGCTGCTATTCAAAATATTTGCAAAATTTTGGTATCAATAAAAAAAAAAAAAATTATTTAATATTTTTGTACAGAGCTTATTGCTCAGTACTTTTAGTGTAAAAAACCACAAAAAAAAAAACCGCAAAAAATTACAAGCGCAAAATGCATTAAAATGGGCAACGAGCTGCTTATACTAAGTAGTTTCAATGACCGCTACGTCATATCATCAGTAAGCTTTGTTAACCAAAGTTTGGTAGTCTGCAAGCCTACTATGTTTTTTTTTTGACGCCAAACCTTTAATTGCATGTCAAAGCCAGGGCCTTGTAGGGATTGAAAAAGTTCGGAAAAAGCCGTTAATTGGAGAATTTTTGTTATATGTATGGTAACTTCGGGTATTGTGGTATGGGTATTTTTGTATCTTAAATTACACGCAACTTTTATAGCATAGCTTCTAATTCTTTATGTATTATGGTTTGTTGATGCATTGTGCAGTATATTACAACTTCGGAGCTCTATAGCGTATGCCAATCTGAAGCTATTTCAACGAGATGGAAAAAAGCCAAGTGACACCTCTAAATTAAATTGGCGGGTAATGTGATATATAGTGTTCGGATAATGTGATATACCATCATGAAAAGTTTAACAAATATAAAACAGTAGGAACTAATAATACAATAACATTACATCTTTCAATAGAATACCCATAAAAAAGGAAACTAGATATAAGGATTTGTTGCAAAAAGCACAGGTAATGTCCTTGCTGGGTGGACCAAATTGGACTATATCACATTACCCGAATTTCAGTTTTAATATACTCAGGTTATTTTTATTGAAACACATTTTAGCAAATAAAGAATTCACACAATTTATGACAAAGTATATTCATCTACTAACAAATTTTAGTACTTCGGCTATAATACTTACTTTATTTTGGGCTTAATTCACTCACGAAATGCACACAAATAAAATCTCGACTTGTGGCTAAATCAATTACACCGCTCTGAGACCAAATACAGTGAATTGCGTCACATATATTTTTCCCTTACTGATATGTTAACAAAAAAAATTTTGTCGAGAATTGCTTATTTAAGCAAATATGATGGCATATCACATTACATAACCATATCACAATACCCGCAGTAACTCTACTTAAACTTTTTTTAACGAGCATAAAAATAAAGGTCAATCAAATTTTTACAGACAAAAAATTTAATTTTATAATATTGGCGACTAAATAAAAAAGTTAATCAATTTTTTCCAAAACAAAAACATAACTTTTTACCATTCTAAGGAAAATTTATTTTATTTTCGAAAAACTGATAAATCCTTATTTTCAACTTCACAGCCCTGGTAATACGCTAGGTATTCCCGCATGTGTCAACATATGTTGACATAAAGCGGCACGCTTTTCATTTAAAATGAAGTATCAAATAACTTTTAAGTTCACACTATAATGTTTTGTTTGTTGTGTCAGCACTTTTAAAACCTGCGCAAATTTGCGCTGCCAACGACGAAAAAATGTGTGAAAAAGAGAATTTCGTCTTTCGTTTACATGGCATATTTTTAGTTCGTTAAATTTTATTGTGAATTATTATGGAATTCCCAAATTGGGACATATTTTTATTATAGCGAAAGGTCGGACAGGTCAGGTAAAAAAAATATTAATTAATATCTGAATTTCATCTTAGTTTTTCGTCTGAATTCTATTATATAAAAAATTGTTTGAATTTTACATTATCTGAATTCCAAAATATCTGAGTTATAAATATCTGAATTTTGATTACTTAAATAAAATTACAGACCCATCAATTACACTAAAAAGATGAACAGATAAGTGTGAAAGCCTGTATAACTTTTCAGCTCTATTCATGTGGTCAATGAATTTCTGTTTTCAGAAGAATTGGTGTCAAGGCCTTAGCATATGCCAAATTTCGATACTTAATATGATTTTAATTAATTTTATTTATATATTATTTTTTAAACTCTTTTGAAAACTGTGTCACAAGTATATGTACAGAAATTGAAAATTCCCACATAAATGTGCCCTGTCCATGACCAATGTTTTTAATAGAGATCTAAATTTTTTCATACCAAACAGAAAAGTTTTGTAGAACCAAAATTACAGCCAATTGAAGCCTTTGCAGTGGTTTTCCAAACGTTAAGTTTACATAACCGCATAGTATACAAAAAATGGAATTTTTACGACAATTACAAAGAATAGTTTCTATTAGTTAAAAAACTATTTATTTGGTTAATTTCCTTCAAGTAGTCCGTTTTGTAAATAAAGTTATTTAATCGTTTTGAGAGTAAACAAAAGGCTCTTCACGTAAATCATTGCCTTGTTAGATATGAAAACAAATCAACAGTTCAGAGATGAAAAAGAGGTGCCTTTGCTTGTACGAGTATGTACATTGTACATGTTGTGTATCTTAGATCTTGTCGCATACATTTCTGTACTTAACTCTACAACAGTTGACACTCAGTTTGCTTTTATCTACAGAGTTCAGTTTATTTTTTTAGGTATTTTCTTAATTTTCATCATTCTCATATTAATTACATTCCCACATTATTTTTCGTATGCTAAAAGCTATTTGTCAGTCTGATTGTCATTCAGTATCGTTGTTGCGCCGGAAATGTGTTTCTGCTATACACAAAAGCTGGCGCTGTCATGTTGCGTAAGGTAAACATTACAAATTACGCCGGAATGACTTCATTATTTTTTACAGTCATTATTTTACAATTCAGATTAATTATTGGAATTTGTTTTTTATATAAAAAAGTCATAAATAACAATTGACTTGTATAAAATCATTTTCTGGACAGCATAATAAGTTTTTACACGATCTTGATAAATCGATTTGCAATGCCATACCCCTTACGTAAAAGAGTAAAGTTGCTTTATTTTCCTTAATATAGTCAAGAATTTTTGAAAAGTGCACTTGAAATCTTAATATGTTAAAAATTGTGTCTAAAATGGCATGAAGTGTACTATTTCTGGTTATTTTAAGAAGTAGTTACAGTAGAGCTCCGATTATCTAAGCTTCGCATAATCCTAACAAAATGTGTCTATTATAAACTTTATTAGCGTTTTCTTCTTCAGTACGCATTATTTGAGTTCTTACAAATAGGAACATTCGAAGTCGAGGTATTTCTAAATTGAAGAAAAAATTTATTTTTTTTACACCGCATTCTGTGGCGAATCAAGAGCAACCTCTTCAATTTAGATGGTTCGGTTAAGCAGGTAAGCCTCGTCATCATGCTTCTTGTTGGAATAGCCGAAACCATCCCCAGCGTCGAATGAATTTGGCACGATCTAAGAAGAAAAAAAAAATGGTATGATCAAGCAAATCAGACACTGAACTTAAAATGCATAAATTAAGCTAAATTTGGTCCAGATCAGAAAATATTTTTTTTGCATCTCATGCTTTGTACAAATCAAAAGTTATGTTTACATCATGAGTTGAGTAGCTTAGTCTTTTTTACCGTTTTTAAATTTTTGTTTTCTATTTGTGTATTAGCACTTACCTACACGGTTACAAAGAAAAAATCACAATATACAGACCTTTGTAGCAACTTTCACTGACAAGTCCTCTACCCTGATCGGAGTTCGACCCTTTAAAAGAAACTTCTTTACGTTTAGTGAACTTTGGCCCAAAAATTCAATTGCGAACAAAGTAATCTGCTATAAATGATATATATGGGACGTTCCATGTCAACTGAGACAGTGGTCTGCCCAAAATTGAGCGCAGCGGAAAAACGTTTTTAAGGTGTCAAAATGTTCGTATGCTTAAGAGCTTTCATATGAGAATGGGTGTTTTCGAATTTTTTTTTAAAGGAAATGGCGACCATAAAACGGCGCCTACATATACATAGATATCTATGTATAAATAGGCAGTTGGTAAACAGCCATAATCATAATCGCTTAATTTTTTTATTTCGTAGGAAGGCTGTGAAGAGAGGGGGTGGAGTGTATACTTTTTTTCCAATAGTATGTGGTGCCACGCCCTTAACGGAAAATACGTTCCACGGCTAAGGGGGGCGTTCAAGTATTACGTAACGCAATTTTTAAAGACCATTGAAAGTACTGCGCTGTTATTTATTTATATAATAAATATAATATTTATTGCTGTAGCTAATCTAGGAATCGTTTCATTATGCACACCTAATTTCAAATCACCCGTTGTTCGACACCTCCTCCCGCTCCTGTATCGCATCGTATCGTTTTACAAATTGCGTTACCTAATACTTGAACGCTCCCTAAACTAAGGGACCGTTTTTAATAAAATTTGGTTTGGAGATAGACTGAACCATAAAAAAGGTTATTAGAAGCTCTGAATTCTTAAATAAAGCGTGGTAGCGTACCTAGGGGTTAAATAAATTTTAAATTAATTTTTAAATTTTTTTTATCCTATTTCGAACCGATTAAGGGGCCGTCCTGAAAGTTTTTTCCTAAGAACCACCCTATTGGACATACATTGGTACCGTACAAGAGATTGCGTCCATAAGAGGTGTTGAGACTACTGGAATATACCTCTCGTCATGCAACATTTCGTAAACCTATCAGAAATTCATTTGAAACGTTTCTAAAACAGTACAGAAACCTTGTAAGATTAAGGAAAAAACAATATTTTTTATAACTTTATTTGACTCTAAAATTTTTTTTGTTTTTTTAGTCGTGTCACTTGTGGGTAGGGTTGCCAGATGGTCTGGATTCGCCTGGATTGTCCAGATTTTAAGTCCCAAGTCCAGAGTCCAGACAATCACAAATATGTCCAGATGAAATTCGAACCATACCAACCTTGGGTGGCTATAGTAAAAAGCAAAATAGTATCAGGTGTGGCAGACATTCCAACCGCTCAAGACACAAATTTGGGCTTATAGTTTTTGCTGAAGTATCGCTGATACAAACGAAAAACTGTTATCGCTGTTCTAAAAATTCTCTTATATAGTTATTAATATTATGAGCTCTCCTTGCACCAGCATTTTTCTTTGATGTACCTGCAACTATTAATCCTGTTTGAAACAAAAAAAAAAATGTTTTTGAATTCCCTACTGTACATACATACATATGCATGTATGTACCAGAGAACTGCAGTGAGCCACTCAGCATGTGAGCCATCCATGAATCTGTTGAAATTTTCTGGACATTCACACAAATTCACCGCTCACAGAAAATGTTATTTTATTTATTTTTTTTTTTGTCTTAAATGTCCAGGTGAAACACAATTTGGATCTGGCAAGCCTACTTGTGGGGTTTTTTTTTACTTTATTGTTTCAAAAGAAACATTTCTGGCACGTCTATTTTTGAATTTCTACATGTCGAGTGATAAAACCCCTGAGCCCTCTAAGTCTGCTATTGGTTTAACTTATCGTTCGATCATATACAAAATAATAATATGGAAAAAAAGTAAAATTTCGATCTTCATTGCAATGATCTTACTGTGTAATGCGGTTGACTATTTATTTGAGTAACAAAGACAGTCAGATATAAATACTAGCTTTTATAATTTTAGCTAAAAATCTCTACTTGGCCAGTATAGAATGCAGTATTTTAGCGCTCAAAATACAGACTGTAATGGCTCTTGATCCATCTGTTACTAGTAAGCTGGCCCATGGTCATCATCATTTGACCGCCTTTTCCATTAAATTTTGCAAAATAATTAAGCAACGGTAAGTTTAATTATTTCGTTTATTAGATCTTCCTCTAAATTATCATTTGGCCTAGACTTTCTGAATTTAGCCCGCAAAATAGCACCACATAATAAAATTTTTGCGACAACATGCTAATAAATTTAGTCATCTTTCTGGTAAAAATTTCTCAAAGTTTTGTGCACATGTGATTTTTTATCTTATTTATGCAGCCGCTGCTTTGGGCAGCACTGAATGAAAAGTTATCTCTTTAATAAAAGTCAGTAATATGAGTAAGATAACCAGAAAGCTTACAGAAGTTTTTTAGTCACACGTAGCAATATAACTGCCAGCTATATAACTAATAATACTTATTGCCTAACATAAGAACTTATATCTCTATGAAGTTGCTATAATAAAATAACTAACAATAAATGTTTTTACTACCAACGTTTCTTCGTTTTATATTGTAGTTCTCAAGCAAATGAAATACGAGTACATTATAATGTTGATTTCCCTGATCCACAATATATTTAGAATATAAATCTTGATGTTCTGGGAAAATTCTGTTTCTGCATTTTGATTTGAAGAAATATTTAAGAAATTAAAGGTTTCATTCAGGAGGCAGTGTAGACCATTTAAAAAAAAAACAATTTGGTTCAAGCTCGAAAAAAAATTCAGAAATGAAGGAAATGAAAATAAAATATTTAGATAGAAAAGAAAATATGTATTTTTCCATGTACTTTCGTGTATTTCAGGCATTTGAAAGATGGTAAATGACTTTGATTTTGAAATTTATGCTTAGTAGGGCTCTAGTGTTACTACACAGCAAACAGTATCAAATGATCCTCAAACTTAAAAAAATAAATATGCCCAAAATATTTTTTGAATAGCTAACATTGAATTTTAATTTCAAATTTGTATCACACTTAAAAAATACATTTTATAAATATATATAAAGCTGTTTGATCAGCATTAGTATTTATATACTGAAACTAGAATAGTTAAAATTTTCATTTGAGTACAGTTTTTCCCCATATGAGGTAGAGTTTTGAATAGTCTGAATATCAAGACTGTTCGGAATCCGTTTGATAAGTCAAAGTTTTCGACTTAATGCATTTTTGGCCTCCTTAATTTAGAGGTACCTAAAATTGTTTTTTTTTTGTTAATATAATTCCTACGTTGCCGTTGAGTAGACAAAATTCCTTCCATTTACCTTCAAATAACATTATTTTTCGAGATTGCGTCGTAATATATATAAATATTAGTTTTCTTCATTTTGTTAATCGAAAAAATTAAGTTGGTAAAATCAAAAAGATGATTACTTTTAATGAAAACTGTAACACAAAATATTTTACTATCTTTTGCTTTTGCCTCAGCCAAAAAAAGACATTTTAATTACCCGTTGTAAAAGTGGGTGCTATATGAATGTATTATAACATTTTTACTAAGACGAATTAAATAATATGACATTAAAAGAGAAAGGTTATACAGTTTGCTTTAGCAATGGACCAACACATGGGTTTTTACAACTACATACATAAATTAAGTAATTAATTTATATGCCTACATATGCATTTTACCTACATTTTGTGTAGGGGAAATTGTTAAATATGTTAATTACATCATTAAAACTGTTGTGTTTTAACATTTCCAACATTTGAACGCATCCAAACCTCAATAAGTTACAAATATAAAAAACAAAATAAGATGATATTTTTCTTCATACATCTGTTGAAGGCATTCAGTTCGTAACATTCGATAGAACGAGTTTTACAAAATGGGGCCTGATGCCTCATACCATAATCCACAAAAAGTTTAATTAACACTTAACAAATACCCCTTTTAATCATTTCCTGAAATAAAATTTAAAGTATGAACATTTTCTTAATAAAAGATATATCTTCTATCATATATCTATATTTTTCCTGGACTGCACTCATATAAAATTATTGTTTAAATTAATTATAATTATAATTAATTCAAAAAGTATTAAAATTTACTTAACTTGCAGTTGCTTACTTTCTTGCGACGATGAAAAATATTTGAATTTGCAATAAATTTGTAGAATTTAACTTTTTTTCGACGATGTAAAAAATTACGGTGCACTATCATTGGATGTTGTTTACTTTCCTGCGACAATGCAAATGTCTGTATGTGCAATGAATTTGTAATTTATTTTTAATCAACAATCAGAGCGTATTCTATTGAAAGCATAATTCTGGGAGATTGTTATTGGAATATAGGCCATTGCCCAGAAATCTAACAAAATCAGAATAATTGAATTATATCATTGCGGAACTTGTTCACGCATCTTGTTCAGAACTCCGAAAGTGAGACGTACATCAATACTCATTTATGTATATCAATGAATATATTTGAGTGTCTATGCCACCAAAAAAATGTATCATACTTACTAACTTCCTCTTTCCAAAATATTCAAGTTGTCAATATGGACGATATTTAAGAAGTACATCACCAGTTTATCATCAGATTGGAACAAGCAATGTCAATTTAAAACTTTCAGTAGAGACCTTATTTTTCCATAATGGAGATGGTCATTAGTAACCTTAAGACTATGAAAGTTGTCTCAAATCGATCGAGGAATTCAAATCCGTGATAAGTTTTTCTTCTTCTTCTTTTTTTATAAAAAAATTGTAAATTGACCGGAAAAAATGAGAAAGTTCCGATTTTCTACTTTAAAGTTGCAAAACCACCCCATTTTATTGTACCACCGATCCCGTGGTACATCATTTTTAATGTATGTTATTATTTTCTTAAGAGAATGCCGTAAACCTCATATCATTTTCTTATTATAAAGCCAAAATATCTGCATTTATCTAAATTAACAGAGCTGGCATAATTTGAAATTTTGAAAATCGTAGAAAAATAATAATTTTTTCTAACAGATATTTAGCCAAAATACCTCGTCAACTGTAAATTGTCTTTTCAAAGTTTGAATTTGTTTTTTTCCGTTGACGAGGTATATTGGTTAAAATATCTATTAGAAAAAAATCAAATTCAACTATTTTTTCTATTTGAGGCCATATACATAGTACATATTTATAAGCATGACTTGCCAGATGTAATAATTCAATTTTTATTTCTTTTTCAGGTAAAATATGAACACTTTTTGAACTACTACTTACATATATCTAAATATGTTTATTCAGACAGTAAGTAATTTATGCAAACATACATACATAAGTACATATTAGGGATGCCAATTTTTTTGATCCCGGGAATTTTGAGATTTGAATATGCGATCCTGGGATTTAAGAATTCCAAAAATTATCAATATAAATTTACCTATACGTCGGAAAAAACTAAAATAATTTGACTATTTATAACGTGGCAATACTATTTACTTAAAACAATAAATAGAAATACTAAAAACATCTTCATAACAGTTAAAATAAAAATAAGAAATTAACATTTCAAAATACAATTTTTTGTTATTATGTATATTTATTATTATACGTTAGGTAGGCTATTGATTATGTCGTAAAAAACTGTGCAATAAGGAACTAATACGTTCACGCGTTTTTATTGCAGGAATCGGTCAATGGGTCATTTAGGAAGAAAAAACGCGGAGTGCTAGGAGTGCTATTAAATTAGAGGGTGGAAATCGGAGATATGGGTGAAGATGGACCCTTTTTAGTTTTTTTCAATATGTCTCTCAAACGAAGCGAAATTTTGACATATTTCACATAAAACTTTTTGTAGAAAATTAAATTTCCCATTGAAATGGTTCATTTAAAAAATGTTGGAACATTTTTTTTATGCCAAAAATGTTGAAACAAAAAAAGAATAAAACCTGACTAAGGAATAACTTGTCCTATCAAAGGAATTTTGGGTAGTGTTATTTAAAACAAAACGCAATTTTTTTTTCACTTGCGGGTGGATTTAAATTTCTTACTTCAGTGTTATCGTTATCATCGATTTTGGAGTTAGTCTCGTTTTCGAATTTGAACAAAATATCATATAACTGTTTTTTTTTTATAAATGTTAGTGATGGGGCTTAAGAAAAGTCAAACTTAAGCTTATAAATATTGTCAGGATTCATTAAAAATAAATAAAATGTCAGATAAAACAGTTCTGCTTTGCTTGATTCTCTCCATAATTTGATAAAATAAAAGATTGCTATGTAAAAGGTGATTTATTTTGCTTGATTTCATCTCGCATGAAATTTAATGCTATGTCCTATATAAATCCATATAACGAGCACATATGGCTTCAATAGTTACTTTGATGGTTTGAAGTATATTTACTACATCTTTTAAAACCTTGAATTCATGATCCAATAATGAATTGTAATTATTTAATCAATCCCAATATTCAATGGCACTAATCCCGGGATTTTCGGGACTCGAAAAAGGACGGGATCCCAGAATCCCGGGATTGGCATCGCTAGTACATACCTACATGATATTGAAATTTTCTCTGAAAAAAGTTAAATCCATTGTGGCCCTTGTTAACATTGAGTTATCAACCTCAAAATTGGTAGGAAATTCTATATTTTATTTGCTCTTAATCCAGAGAGCGACTGCTTTTATATTCAGAAAACGTTTTTTTTAGGAACCACCATTATACACGTAGATTCGATATTACAATGACTTATACCTACTTATTTGATATGCTTTACCTTGAAAAATTCAACAATGTGACATATTGACTGACCTTTATTGTAAAAACTGAAAATACTATTTGAAAAGCAGAGTGGGGACTGGAGCACTTATTTTTACGCCCAACTGTTCTCAACACTAGTATGATAAAAATACATTGACATCCATGGTAGTTATAGAACGATGTATAGTTTCATGATCAACGTCACCTTCTGAGTTAATTATGCTATGCCTTTTTGCGTTTCGTTTTAAATCACGTATCCGTGAAAATGACACAAAACAGTTAGATCAAATTCAAGATCAAGAAGTCATGGGCTACTTGCTTAATGACATTGTACAGAATTCAAAGTGGTTGAAATTGGGCGACAGCCTTCTATGCCAACGTTAAGACATTTGATACTCTAGGAGTTGTCTTACTCTATTTCAATATATAACAAGAAATCTTCCGTTGAAACCAGATTTTTGATAGACCATAACGAAGACGCTGTTGAAGTAAACCAACCTTAATATAAATGTTTGTAGTACTTAACTCAGGCACTAAATCAAAAGCGGGGGTGGCACGAACAATCCAAACAAAATCTTTAAGAATGCTGTATTAAGAAAGACATAAGTAAATGCAATCAAAGTTGATACGATTTATAGGCGTGGTTCATTCATTCACTTTCCAAAAATTCGGCTACTCTATAGAAGTGAGCGTGGCACCTCCCATATCAGTAATACTCAAAAACACCATGTTGCGAGAGCTTTTGAAGTAATATCAACTCAAAGTATTACGGGCTAGCACTGAACAAAGAGAGTTCAGATTTGAAGAAGTGAGCGCAACACTTATCATACTATTAAAAGCTATAAATGATATCCTGAGGTAGCTCTAAAAATTTTATAAAAACTGTCAACATAGTAGTTTGAGCTATAATTGATATGTATATTTAAAAGTGAACAAATAATAGAGCGCTACGCCTACTTTAAGTCAATGAAATGTAAGCTAGGTCAAAGATAACATCCTTACCAGCTTAAAGTTTTCATTTCTTTAATAGCTGATTAAAATGCAACCTTTTTGTACGATTTAAAATGGCTTTGAAAAGCGAGGGATTTTCGTTACAGCCTAAAATATATTCCATAAGAAAATATCCGAAATTTCTTCCAGAAAGACAAACGGTAAATAAGATATATTAACCGGTGTTATGAAACGCTTGCGAGAAACTGTCCGAAGAAAACGGGCGGATCTGTGGAGGGAGAACTCTTAGATTTTTTATAACGAAAATGGATCATCGCATAAAGCCATCATTTTGCAAGAGTCTTTGGTCAAATATTCAACGAACATGATCGACTAATCATTTTATTCACGTGGCCCTGTCTGACTTCTTTCTGTTCCCTTAGGTAAAATTATCACTTCAAGGAAAACGCTTTGAGTTGGTTGAAGCCGTAAAAGGAAATTCACTGAAGGCTATTCCTTAATAGGCCTACGAAATTCATGATGCACTAATGCACTGGCTTTTAACTTTATATGCGACAAAATAATTTTGATGAGTTGTTACGTTTTATTCAACAATTTGGATACTTTTTCCACATAATAGTTTGTTTTAAAAATGACAGTTACAAATATTTGTATTGTTAAACAATAGTTTTTTCTCAATGTACATATATTATTTATGGAAATCTAATTGTAAGAAAAAACCCTTTCCATGGTTGACATAGCATTTATTTTATGCCGACAATTTTAACACATTAAAAAAGGAAAAAATTGTCACTCCTCATGTAGAAGACAATAACGAAAGAAAAAATCAGCTTCTAATTTCATTTGTATAAATAGAAATCCACATTAAAATTCAACTCCAATTATGAGTTAAATGTACAACAGTCGTTACTATACGACGAATGCTTTAGTTCTTTTCCAATAAAAATATGATGTTAAACTTTAAAAAACCATTTAATTAATTATGTTTTTATTTGCCTTTTTTCAAGTACTCTTTAGATTGTTTGTTTTTATGCTTTAAATAAACAACAATATTTTACCGTTAAAAATGTCGCCTGACGCTGTCGCATGTTTTGCGATCATTAAACTCGTTATTAAGTACGAAATTCTCAAATTGTTGACATGAAACCGTAGACTATTTTTTTACATTCACTTCTATTGCCGTCACTTAAAATTTCTTGTTTAAAATGGTCCAAGATTTTCGAGAATTTTTTAATTGATTACTGCAATTTATGCATTTGTTTATTCGTTTTTTATTGGTGGCATTGCCAAAGTAGTAAAAGTAGAAAATTATTTATCATGATTTATGGTCACGTGGCTACAATTTAGTAGGGTTGCAATTCAAGAAAAAAAAAAAATAAATAAACATTCTCCACGGCATTTACATTTTTTTTTGAAAAATTTATTTGATTTTTCATTAAAATATCAATATACAAATATAAATACAATGTATATGCATGCAATACATTGTTTTTTTTTAAAGGTTTGTAAGTCCTGTTTTTGGAAAAAATGATTTTTTAAAAGCGTCAATACGCATAATGGCTTGGTTTTCAAAAACATCTGTTTCGAAATATACATATAGTATGTCGTATGGAAAAAAGTGTTTGTTTTATCGATAATTATTCTTCAAATAATATACAACTGATAACAATACTTTAGCATTTTGCAATATTCATTTTTTTTGAAAAATGAATGAAAAAATTTATTTTAAGTCTCAGTAGGGAAAACATAAATTCAGTAAATTAAAAAAATACTTTTTGCGAGCAGTGACAGTAAAATTCTTACCTTGAGAGCCACAATTCATGCTATCCATCAAAAAAATCTATGAGCCATTGGTAGCGGTTACAGATCATTTTAAGAAAAAAAAATTATCAAAAATTGATTTAAAAATTTTACATTCCATCTTTAATTGAATACAATTCTGGCAAAAATAAAATTTTGGTCGTCACTTTTACAATGGCTAAGAAATATACAAAATGTTGTCCAGGTTTGATAATCAAGGCATTTTGCACCCTTAACACCTTTCAGAAACCATATTTTCTGAAATAATAAAATTCGTATCAAATAATTTTTAATAAATAATATTATTTATTGTTTAATTTATTGAACATTCCAATAATACGAGCTTCGTTAATATCAAGAAAATAAATGTAAAATTACTTGATTCATGTCACCTAATAGATAATACCTCTTTAAGTCGAACCTCGATAAGTCGAAAACCTCCCAAACTCGAAAAAATTTTGTGTTCCCTGCCCCAAAACCTCCATTGCTCGAAATCTGACCTCTTTATAGTCCCTACAAGTAAATTCAGAGCATATTTCCCCTCTATAACTCGAAAAAATATATTTGACCTCTGCATCTCGAACATAGCAATGCTTGATTTTAGAACTCGATTATATGAAACGAATTACCTCTATAGCTCAAAGAAAAATATGATACCGACTTTAAGAATGTGCCGACAATGTACATCATTGTTCCTTAGAAACCAAAGTAAAAGCCTACTTATACAATAAATCAATTCTATGAAATGATAAAGGAATTTATGACTGACGTAAACATATGATTTCATCTGAACTTTAGTGAAGTTACTTTATTGTTGTCGATTGAAAAATTATCAGAAATAGTTTGGTCCTACTGCAATACCCATCAATTGGATTTTTACTTATTTCACCTCTCTAACTCAAAATTAGTTGGAATAAATCTTAAACTCTACAAGTCAAACTGAAGAAATTCGCTTAAGTCGAAGTCCTCCATAAGTCGAAAACTATATAATTCGAATTTTTTGGCGTCTCCCTTCAAGTTCGACTTACAGAGGTTCTACTGTAGTTATTTTCAAATTGCTCCGCTTTTGTATACTTAGGGCCGGTTTCACAGTGCTTAGTTAACAATAGATTTGAGGTTAACTATCCAATTTCAGTTTCATAGCAATTAGTTAACCAACCAAATTTGGCAGGTTAACTAATAGTTAACTAACAGCTGATTGCTGTCATAACGAAAAAGAACATAAGAAATAAAAACACAAAGTTTCAAAAAAGCAATGGTCCCCCATATTTTTTCCTTCTCGTCTAGATTAACTTTATCGGTTTTTTTGCATTCTATGATGTTTTCAAAGTTGCCGACCAGCTCCAACTAGCAATTTATTTCGTCTGCCTAAAATTTAGAAGTTCTTGTTGTTGATTCCATTTCGCAAACTATGAAATGTCAAATAAAAAACAAATGTTTTGTGCAGTGATGCCAAATTTTGTACAAAAAATTATCATTAGTTAACCAATGGACTGTGAAACTGAACAACTTAAATTTGGTAGTTAACTAAAAGATATTAGTTAAGTTAACTAATTGGTTAACTAAACACTGTGAAACCGGCCCTTAGAGTCCATAAAGATAAAATTTTTGTTATTTTCACAGAACATTAACTATTAAGAATGTTATTATTTTAAACGCATATCCTCTAAGATTTAAATTATTTTTTTTTTAAACCATGCTGTCGGACTGGCTTCAAATTGCGGAATTGGTTGCCGATTGATTATATTGTTTTTCAGAGGATATAGGGGGACACGTATTCCCCCGATTCGATTGAAAAACATTCTTACGAAGTTATGCGCATTTTAAGTTTTGGTGTCAAAAATTGAAAAACCGTTAAAAACTTTTTCAAAAAAAGGGCATTTTTATCCAAAAAAAAATTAATTTTTGTCTTTTGATTCTAAGAGAACTTCTTATTCTCTGTCAGAATTTTTGAGAAATTGTTAACAAATTTAAAAATTGACAGAGCTATAGCGCTTTTTATAAAAAAAAAAGTTAATTTTCTTCAAAACCCCACCTTTTTCATCTCTTTCGATTTGTAGTAATATAAGAAAGAAATGACAAGAGTTTAATGCGGGCTTAAAAACATTTGAGGTCAGGAGGTCAAAATCAAAATTTAAATTTTTATTTTAACATTGCTAAACCATCTGTGGTACCATTTTCAGCTTATTTTTAATAGTTATATCATTTAGTACCGTCCTTCCCCTTTAAAATAAGCTTTCAAGTGGTGATCTGTGATGTTTCCTCGCAAAATTACAGCCATTTTAAGATAAAATAAATTTTTAACTGGTTGTTTAATATTGTTGGGTCGTAGGGTATCAAATTTATGTTACTTTTAAATGGCTATAACTAAACTAACTAATAAAAAATATTGCTGCTCTTAAAAAAAATCCTGCTCTTAAAATAAATGCGTTTTCAGCGACTCCGAATTTGCAAGTGGAGTGTTAACATTAACATGCAAATAAAAAAGGCTTTTCTTAAAGAAGTTGTCAGAGATGTCATGAGTTTTTAAGAAAAAAAACTTTTTATTTTTAAATAATACCTGGTATATTAAACATATATTTCAGTACTATTATATTTGTAAAGGCATCGCAAGCGAAATCTTTTTCAATTCCATTTAATATACATACATATGTGTAAATTAAGTTTGTAAGAAAATTATATCTGTATCAATATTAAGACAAAAGAAAAGACAAATGCAAAATCACAGGTATCATCAGTGATATGTATGCCTTTTGAAAGCTGCACTGCGATATCGTGTACTAAATTTGAATACTGTCCAAATATTAAAGTATTTTTTAGTAAAATTTTGAATATATTCAAAACTTATTAAAATATTACCAACAGTTGTAATAAATTATGTATTAAAATGCAATGATTTACATCGAAAAACGGTAGCTACGACCAACAGATATGTGAACATGCGCGTTGAGCATCTCGCCAAAATTTTGGACGGTTTGCATCAGATCATACGCGCCGAGTTGGTCACTTCATACTAAGATGGCTCTCTTCGTGAACACATCGCAGTGGACAGTGCAGAATGCTTACAAAGTTCCCACAGATCTTAAACTGCTGAACAAATTTGAAAAAATAGAGTCTTATTATTTTTGTTAGACTTTGAAGATTATTATTGAGGAGCTTAGGTTGCAGAAACTGTTTTCGCAGGTTTTAGTCAACTCTTGTTATGGCATTTACAAAACCATTTCGTACAATATGTTAGTTCTTGATTTTAGAGACAAAATATGTCATTTCAAATGTAAGTCACTTTAGTTTTTTAATATTTTAGAAAAGACTATGCTATAAATAAAATTGACATTAATGTTGTATTTAGTTCTTATTGCTTGTGATTGTGTCTTTCTTTAACGAAAACAAATCTTTTTTATGTGACAAAAACGTCAAATAAATCTTATCTTGATTTTTAAAAAAAATTCTACCAAAATTTCCAGTTTGAAAAAATAAAACACAGAAGTAGCAATTGAATAAGGCGAATCACGGAGAAAGGCACTCGATTTAAATGCAACAAATGTTGAAAATGCCAAATAAGAAACTGCGATCGGAAACATGTGAAACTTTTTAAGTTCGAGGGAGGATTGACTTTAACTACATACATATATTTTAAGTATATATGACGAAAACTAACTCGGTTTTAAAAATGCCATACGTGCATTTCTACATTTCTAATTTTGTAGAAGCATCGATACGTATTAATATATTATATTAATTTTTTTTAATAAAAATTCGAAAATTGGCAGCAAAAAACCAAATTTAATTTTTAACTACTATAGTCAAATTGATCATATAAAGTAATCTAAGTCCATCCAATAAAGAGATATTTTTTGAGTGGAAAAACTATTACCTATAAACGGCAATGCCCACAAGTTGTTTCTCATTGAGGTATAATTCTAACTACCGATAAGTGAAGTTTACAATATTTGCTATGATGAAAAACATTTCAAATGCACATGTTCTTATTCAATATTTTGCACGATTAATTGGGTAGTAGAAAGTGTTCGGTAAAATGGCTATAGCCTTTACAGAAGTGTATCAATTTCTACCTACAATTGCTACCACCTTCGCCCCGTTCTGTAGGCTTGTATGCCTGAAACATTTTATGTCTCTCGATACATAGTGGTCCGAGGGGAAAAAATTTCTTGGAATTCTGAGAAAATTGGAACAGAAAGCTCTGTACAAAAATATTATAATTATGAAATTTTGTTCCAAAAACACAATTTAAAAATATTACAGAAATGTTTTATTTCTTGAGTTTAAAGAATTTTTAACATCGTAGAAGATCATGTTAAAAAATAAAAAATTTTGATATAAAGTTCAAACTCGAATACCTCTATACTATAAGTAAGTACTGGAATTTAACTATGAAGCATTTAATATGAGACTCAAATTGCTTAAACAAATTCCACGTATGTACATTAGGGTTGTTCTTAAGAAAAAAAAAAAAAAATTGGGGACGCCCCCTAAATCGGTTAGAAATAGGATAAAAATTAATTTAAAACTTTTATCTTTAACCCCTACGGACCTATTTCAAAGTGGAATTTTACCTATATTATTTCGGTTTTTTGCGAAAATCAAATGTAACGCCCCATAAATCGTTTCGAAATAGGGTAAAAAATTTTTAAAATTAATCTAAAATTTTTATCTTAAACCCCATTTCAAAGTGAAATTTGACCTATGTCACTATTTTTTCTTGAGAGGTTTTTAATTTTAAGAAAGAATATACTAAAAAAGGTATCATTTAGATTAAGTTTTCGAGATATAGTCATGGGAAGTTGCGGATATAGCTTTTCTAAAAATCACTTTAAGTTGGAAACTCCGGTTTTGCAACTGGGTGCCTCATATTATGATAGCCCAATTAACGGACTTTAGTTCCATATGACATCAATATATTTAAGATCTATTCAGGAATTTCCAACTTATAATGATTTTTAGAAAAGCCATATCCGGAACTTCACTTGACTATATCCTGATAACTAGATCCGAAAGATACTTTTTTTTAATATATTCTTTCTTAAAATTGAAAACTACTTAAGAAAAAATAGTTTATAAAAATGTCGGCTTATGTCAAATTTCATTTTTTAAATTTTTTCACCCTATTTCGAACCAATTGATTGGGCGTTCCATTTGATTTTCGTAAAAAAGTATACTTAAGACCCACCCTAATGTATATAGATTTGTTCAGCTAAACTGTTAGAAGAACGGGAAAAATTTTTAAATTGTTAATTAAAGACACTAAAATTAAATTGTTTTACTTATACTTGATGGAATTTTTGAGTTCTCATACATGTGATAATTGTTGTAAATCCTTTAAAACACCGAAAAACTAGTTGTGCTATCGTTTTGTCGTGGTCTGTATGTCGATTTATTTAAGCCACTCGAATGAAAAAACAATTGTGAGAAAACCATTTATCGAATTGTTGTCAATGTCAATAACAGAACAGCACTATGCTGCCCTCAGAAGTGAAATAATTGATGTTCATGTCAATTTGTTGAAATACCTGTAAAATTGAAACAGAAAAAATTCTCTTAGTCGACTTTTTATATCTTTGAACTAAGATATCGGCATTTGAAGTAATTCAATAGACGCTTCATTTCTTAAGCTATGCGATGCAATAAGAATCACGAATATGAATTATTTTGAGATGCGCCCATTTCGCTTCTGAAGGCAGTATAGCTATTGTAGGGTTTTCCTTAATTTGTTGTTAATATAGCCTTTGAAAATGATGTATCAGAATGCCTATGGAATAATCATAAGCAATTTTTCCGTTTATAAAATTATTTAGGGAGCACAATTTCACCACCCATTTTAGGTGTCATTTTACGCAAATTGCACATATTATAGATTGTTGTTCGAATCGCTTTATTTTCATGAAGGCAAATCTCAATTTCAAACAAATCCAATCACTTGCGACCATAATTAACTTTATTATGCGTACATTGTATACACTTATCCTACCTTAGCTTAACCAAACCCATATGGGCATTTCCGCCAAAAAGCCAACCGTTACAGAAAAATTAAAAGTTATTATTAAAGCGTTTCTATCTGATATTATCTAAGGAAAATATTCACATTGAGCAAAACACCTGCAAACTTGCATAAATGCAGATTCTCTTTTTTGTAATATTGAATAGTATTTTGCATTAAATATTTAAGTGTGTAAGAGAAGTGATACATGGTGAAAGTCTTTCCGAAAAATCTCTCTTCCAACATCAATTAGCTAAAAACAATGCAAAAACATCAAACCAATCTCTATTAACTGTAAAATTTTAATTTGTTCATGTTCTAAAGTCACAAATAAAACAGAAAAACATCATTTGTTGTCATTTCGAAATTGATAACAGCAGCAAGTGTGTCAAAATTTTTCCACGAACAGAGTTTCATATACATAATTAAAAAAAAAAAAAACGAGTGCAAAATCAATAAACTTTTAAATTGCTGGAGCTGTTTGAAGTTGGTCATGTTCGAAAACATATGTAAGTGTAATAAATAGGCAGTTCAAAACGGTTAAACCACTTTTTCACAGCCTTAGCACAACATAATCGCATATTTTTTTTTTGTTGGAAAGGTTGTGAAGAGTAAGAGGGGCATGTATACTTTTTTCAATAGTAGGCGGTCCCACGCCCCTAACGGGAAAAAACGTTTCCACGGCTAAACTAATGTACCGATTTTGATTAAATTTTTCTTAAATGTAGATTGAAACCTAAGAAAGATTATTAGAAACTCTGATTTTTTAAAGCTGGCGTGGCATTACTCCAAATGGGAAAAACGGTATCACGGCTGTGCCACTACACCGATTTTGATGAAATTTGGTATGTAGTTAGATTGAAACTTGAGTAAAAATATTTTTTTAAGTGGGCGGTGCCACGCTTCTTACAGTAAATACGTTTTAACAGCAAAAATACAAGTTTTATATTCTTTTAAGAAAAATATCTACTCCTTCCTCTTTTCTTTGTTAAAATTGATCTCACTAATTGATTTGATAAATATAAACATTAAATTTGTTTTTTTAATTACTGTATGTGTCTTAAATATTATTATTTATATGAATATTAAAGTAGTTTTGAAAAATTGCCCAAGTAAACATTAACGGAAAAATATGTCCCGTTCGAATGGATTATTATGCCTTGTAAGAAAAAAAGTAAATAAGATTTTTCAATCAAACGAAATCTAATAAAAAGTTACATTATTCCATAACATTTTAAAATTAGTCGCATTAAAAAATGTTGCCAGGTTTCGCTGACTTCTGCTTTTCTATAGATGGCCATGAAAAACACTTCCGTTTTTTGTCCCGTTCAAATGGCTTTTTAATTGCCTCTATCTTGGAACCAGTACTACGTCTGGAATCAACTTTACCACTCAATATACTCGTAGTTCTATCAAAGGGCTATTCCTTAAAGTAACAGAAAAAGATAAAAGTGTTTTACTTTAAATTTTATTCCACTTTAAAAGTGTACTTCCGACCCGTTCAACATGAGAGAAATTCCCATATACAATACTTTTTTTTTCAAATCCAAAGGTCTTTATTTTAAAAATCATAGTAAAAATATTGCGAAACCCTAATCTTTAAAGTTTCTAGGAAAGAAAATATGCTTTAAGCCAGTGGTGGGCATGGAAATCTACAAAAGGGCTAAACAACAACATCAAGAACAACAAACAAAATTTTAAAGTTTTTTTTGCTGTCTTTTCCAAATTCGCCAACAGCACAAAAAAAAACTCAAATTGTTCTACAAACAGAGAACGAACAGGCGCTCAAAGAGTGTAAAAATGAGAACAATCAGGTGCTTAAAGAGTGTAAAAAACCATTAACCACTGGTCAAGTCACAATGCGGCGCCGTCGCTTATGCCTTTGTGTTTTGTTTTTGTTTTCATTTGAATTCAAGTCAACGCTAAGCCTCGATAGCGTTGAGATTCTGCGAATTTTTTGTTCGCTTGCTTGTGCGTCGAATAACGGTGCGGGCAATGAGGGCGGGTAGGGACACTACGTGCCCACCACTGCTTTAAACTTTAAAGGTTTCCGACACTGTTTTATCATTTGCATAAAGTTCTTTGACCCTTAGCGGCACCACTTCAATTTTGTAACCATCCAGCACATTGGCGTCTTTTACGACCACACGTTGAAAAAAAAAATGTATAAAAAAGTAAATTTTCAATTCCAGGCTTCAGAGCTGTGAACGAGTGTTGAGATGACTCTACTTTATGAAATTTAATGTTTATTAGGGATATTTTTCAAAAAATGTTTGTGCTATAGGCTCATAGTATTTATTAATTCGAAAAAAATGATTTAAACATGAATATTGAATGCAACAATTTCAATTTTCATGGATATAAATACACAAAAAAAACGTCATTATCTCGATTCTATGAGCAAATTTTTTCAAATAATTTGATGCATAATCTTATATTTTTGAATATATGTATTGGGTTTATTTTGTCATAAGTATGTTTTTAATATAAAACGCAAATTTTAGAAGTCTTTTGAAAAAAGTCCCGCTCACGAACTGTCATCCCTAGAGCCGAAATATTTTAGTAATCACCCTGAAATAAACCAAAGTTCAATTTTAGAAGAGAACATCACATACTTTTTATGAAGCTGCCTTAATATACCCACCTAGCATTTAGATGATAATTTTTTTTTAAATCACCTATACGAGTCATTTTAACTACTATTTTGTAACGAACCTCGCGCCGAGGTTTTAACTCGTCGGTGTCCAAGGTTCGGCTACAAAAATTTATATTTTTGCAGGTGACTGACGAGAATTTATTTTTTTAACAAAATAAATAATAACAATACACTGTTCCTTCTTTCTTTTCAAAAACGTTATAATTTTATTTCCTTAAATCCATATTACTTAATCTATTCATTTTACTACTGACGAAAGTGTTAATGTTCGAACGCGTACGTTGTGTTTTCGTAGGCGCACGGTCGCATAGGTTCCACGCTGATTGCTTCTGCTCTCCTGTACTCCCGCCGTACGGGTTTTGGCACGGCTCAGTCACCGCTTGACGGATTTCGCACGCCGCTCTGTTCACATGAACGTCGCCGCAGCGCAACGAATGTGCGACTGAGTCTTACCGTTATGTTTCTACGCTACCCTGCACGGCTTCTGCTTGGTCTCAGTCGCACGGTTCCCGGCACAGCACAGTTGCCGTACGACAGATCCCACAGATCCTTAGAACGCCGCTCTGCTCACACGAATGTCGGCGCAGCTCAACAAGCGGGTGGCAGAAACTCTAGGCTACCGTCTATGCTACTCTGCACGGCTTCTGCTTGGTCTCAGTCGCACGGTTCCCGGCGCAGCGCAGTTGCCGTACGACAGATCCCACAGATCCTTAGAACGCCGCTCTGCTCACACGAATGTCGGCGCAGCTCAACAAGCGGGTGGCAGAAACTCTAGGCTACCGTCTATGCTACTCTGCACGGGTTCTGCTTGGTCTCAGTCGCACGGTTCCCGGCGCAGCGCAGTTGCCGTACGACAGATCCCACAGATCTTTAGAACGCCGCTCTGCTCACGAATATCGGCACAGCTCAACAAGCGTGTGGCAGAACCACCAATTAGCTACTTTCTATTCTACTGCTAACTAAACTAACTACGGCTTACCAACTGCAGAGTTGTTTCCTCGCTGAAATCCCCAGCCGACTGCGTGCCTACTACTGGTGTGCTTCCGCTTTTATAGCCCTTTGTGCTGCGTGGTGTAGAGATTGAACAGCTGTTTGTAAAGTCTCCAAAAACAGCTGTTCCCTAAGTGTTGCCGTTCTACTTGTTATATGTTACACAATTTTCTTAGCCTAATTATTTTTAATACGTACAATTAATTTATTTATAAGTAAATTAAATTAAATAATTCATGGTTTTTTTAATAATTCTAAGTATAATTCAAGGTAATACAAAAAATAAAAATACATTCCGCATGATTTTGTGGGCGGAAACGCGGGTACCAACTTCCGCCTTCACAATTTATGACCAAAAAGTGATTACAAGTAATAACTGAGAAAAAAAATAAAAAAAGATTCCAAAAATCACATGCCGATCTACCTAATGCTCTAAAACTGTTTGCACAGGAAAACAGTAACAATATTATCACTTTTTGATCTAGATAATGATTCAAATATGACTTTAGAACTTGTTATTGAAAATGTATTTTGAATTGTATTCTGTTTTGTAGTTCATAATAACTTTACTAGAAGTAGATAATATATAAATACTTTTACAATAAGTAAAATTATGCATATAGGGCTGATGGTGGTGAAAAGAATGGCAAGGACACGCGAAAAAACGTGAATGCGAAAAAATTTAAGTCATATGATTCGCAAATGATTAGAAATATGACTCGAAAAAGAATCGCAAATGATTAGAAATATAACTCGAAAAAGAATCGCATATGATTTGAAAAAGACTCGCAAGTGATAAGATATATGACTAAAATATGACTCGTAAAAGACTCGCAAATGATTACAAATATGACTCGAAAATGAGTCGAAACTGATCAGAAAAACGGGTCATAAACGACTCTTCAAGAAAAGTCGCGGATAGGGTACCATTTTCTCCCGACAAAAGTAACATTTATGTTCGGAAAATGAGCAGATTTATGATCATTTTAATCAGACAGAGGACTCGAAAAAGACTCGAATGTGATCGGAAATTTCATAAAATGCTGGCTGGGTACATACATATGCATGTCTGTACTTAGGTACTTACATACATATGTTTATAAATGAAAAATTATGACAATTATCAACACATAAATTAAACTGTTCAAAAAATAATTAACCTAAAAAACAATTTAACATGAAATGCATTTCCTCTTTGTAAACAAATTCGTCACACCTCGTTTATGCCATGGTTTGCTTCACTTTTGTTATTCCCTTAATTACGAAAAATATCAGAAATTGACATTAAACAAATAAACAAAAGTAGAGCAGCAGCAACTGAAATATGTTAAGGATTGTTGTTGCTTTCATTACCAAAAAATGTCGAAAATAGGTTATCTCAAGAACACGTAAAATATTAAAAATATATCAAGTGCATTGTTGTGATTTCAATGAAGAAAAAAAATTGATAAGAATGAAATGCAACCTATCAAGTATTGAATTTTCATTAAGAATACAGCACTTACGTCACCATTATTCAAGTTTTTAATTCCAATTTATACGATCATTTCACACTTGTTTACAAAACAATATTTACATATATTTTTAATACAACTTTGTTAAGTTTTTACATCTCCTTCTTTTTAATTAATTTAAGAAAAAGTTTACTATTTTTGTTTATTTTGCAATCCATATAAGATTTTCATGATTTTTATCATTTTATTGAATGGTATTGACTTTGAGTAGCTAAATTGTGTTATGTGACAAATTTTCATGATCATTATCTTTACGAGTGCCTACTTAAGTCAATTTTTAAGCGTGCCACTGTTTAACTCATATATTTGTTGTTTATTACACAAGACAACACGGTAAAAGCTTATCAAGCGCTTCAATGAATGTTGTTCTTTTTTTTATTGAAAACTGAATCGCACGAAAATAGTCGACTGCATTACAGTTGACCAAAATTCTTTTTCTCGAAATGAATAAGTCTCTTGCGCAGAAGTCATACAAAGGGAGGGAGGGCTTAACTCGAATATTTCATGTTAGGTTATGAAGTACGTAAAAAAGTTATTTTTGACTACAAAGCCCACAGGAAAAGAAAAATATCATATAAATTATATACTATGGAAGCCCATAAAGCAAAAATTTATAAAAATTATTTAATTTAATTATCATTTAAATTTAATTTTTTTTTTTGTTTTTTATGCTATAACCTAAAGTTTTTGAGATATTTCGTTTCAAAAAATGTTCAAAAAAATAAAAATACCAAGTGTGCAGTAAGTTAAAGAATGACACATGTACATACTTTACATATGTTCTGACTCGATAATAAGATAAACAGTGCCGGACTTAGGGGTGGGCGACCGGGGCGCCTGCCCGGGGCGCCAGGCACTACAGAAACTCTATTTTTCTGAAAGTTCGTCAAATTTTAATCAAAAAAGTTCACTACACCATATGGCTATAATGAATTTCGAGCTGCAAGTTTTTATTGGAAGTAGTTAAAACTATGCAAATTGCTATTGCGCCATCTGGTGACACTTTCAGAACTCTTAAATTGTTTATTCTCTTCCTCAACTCGTAAGCAATAAAACGTTCCTCATTCAAATCGGTCCATTAGTTTCGGAGTTATTCAAGTTTAAGAAAAACTGTTGAACAACTTATCTCTGCTGCTCTTGCGAGCGAGCTACAGTTTTTCATATTGAAAATTTCATAAAACATTAGACAAACAGAAGGCATGAGTTGTTCAACAGTTTTGTTTAAAGTTGAATAACTCCGAAACTAATGGACCGATTTGAATGAGAAAAACGCAGCGTTGGAAATTAGCGTTTATATGTTGCTGTTGTCACAGTATTTCTCCAGGAACAAATAAGCGCTTATAAAACTTTACCAACAAGTGCAAAAAAGTTTTTAAATGTATTTAGTTGTATATTTAAGTGTATAATTTTTCTTCTTAGAATTTTTAATTTTTCTTTTCATAAAAATTTTATCTTTTTTTTCGTAAGAGGTGCAAGTGAGCATATATTGAAAGTAAAAATGTACATATGTGTGAAATTCCCAATTTCCAAAATTCTCCCCATGCGCACGACTCTCAGCATATCCATATTTTTTTGTTAAAAGAGATGCACAAGAATGCTTCTGATCGATTAAGTTAAGCCATACCCACCCGCTATTGTCATCTACATATGTATATTAGGGTGATTCAAATTTTTTATTTTTTGTTTTTTTTAAGGTGCTGTTGCTTAAAAAGTAAGTTTATGATATAAAGAAAAAGCTCACGAAAATTCAGCTCTTTAACTCAATTTTATAAGGTGGCGCCGGAGCCTGTTAGTTTTACATGTAAAGTGTATGGAAAAATTATTTTTTTCAAAAAAGGTATCTAAATGAATAGGTGATTAATGTTGTTGAGCTGAAAAGGTCGTTTTTCGACGTAATTTTTTACGCTGAATCCGAATCTGGCCTCACAATTGACCCATCATGTCGGAATCCTGAAATATTTGAGGCTAAGTACCTAAAACATGATGTTTTTTGTCTACTTTCGAGGCCATGTATGGGATTCAAAGAAAGTTGATCAGCTTATTTTTAACAAAAGCATCATTTAGTGCCATCCTTACCCTTTAAAATGAGCTTTCAAGTGGTGATCTGTGATGCTTCCTTGCAAAGTTGCAGCCATTTCAAGGTGACATTAATTTGAAACCCATTGGTTAATATTGTTGGGTTGCAACCCTTTGTAGGGGATCCAATTCATGTCACTTTAAAATGGCTATAACTTTGCAAGGAAACATCAAAGATCACCACTTGAAAGCTCATTTTAAAGGGCAAGGATGGTACTAAATGATGCTTTTGTTAAAAATAAGCTGATCAACGACCCTTTTCAGCTCAACAACACTAATCATCTATTCATTTAGATACCTTTTTCGTAAAAAATAATTTTTCCATACAATTTACATGTAAAACTAAGAGGCTCCGGCGCCACCTTATAAAATTGAGTTACAGAGCTGAATTTTCGTGAACTTTTTCTTCATATCATAAACTTACTTTTTAAGCAACAGCACCTTAAAAAAAACAAAAAAAAAAAAATTTTAATCACCCTAATGTATATACTAAAAATAATATACTCTAAAGATTTAGGTTTTCCCTTAAATTTTGTTAAACAAGTTAATCTATGTATATTAGGGTGATTCAAATTTTTTTTCGTTTTTTTTTAAGGTGCTGTTGCTTAAAAAGTAAGTTTATGATATGAAAAAAAAGTTCACGAAAATTCATCTCTGTAACTCAATTTTATAAGGTGGCGCCGGAGCTTGTTAGTTTTACATGTAAATTGTATGGAAAAATTATTTTTTACAAAAAAGGTATCTAAATGAATAAGTGATTAGTGTTGTTGAGCTGAAAAGGGTCGTTTTTCGAAGTAATTTTTTACGCTGAATCCGAATCTGGCCTCAGAATTGACCCATCATTTCGAAATCCTGAAATATTTGAGGTTAATTACATGAAACATGATGTTTTTTGTCTATTTTCGAGGCCAGGTATGAAATTCAAAGAAAGTTGATCAGTTTATTTTTAACAAAAGCATCATTTAGTACCATCCTTGCCCTTTAAAATGAGCTTTCAAGTGGTGATCTGTGATGTTTCCTTGGAAAGTTATAGCCATTTTAAATTAAAATTAAATTAAATTTAAATTACTTCGAAAAACGACATTTTTCAGCTCAACAACACTAATCACCTATTCATTTAGATACCTTTTTTGTAAAATATAATTGTTCCATACAATTTACATGTAAAACTAACAGGCTCCGGGGCCACCTTATAAAATTGAGTTACAGAGCTGAATTTTCGTGAACTTTTTCTTTATATCATAAACTTACTTTTTAAGCAACAGCACCTTAAAAAAAACAAAAAAAAAAATTTGAATCACCCTAATGTATATAAATAAAATGATAGCCGTATACTATGTTTGCGCATCCCTCAAAAACGACTCGATCAATTTTGATGAAATTAGTTTAGTTTTTTACTCCCGGTTTCAATCTCCAATAAAAATTATCACGATATTCATATTAAATATCAAGTTATTTTAGTCTTAAAATTTCTTTAAAAAATTAATTGTGCAAAAAGCAATAAATCGCTTAATGGCAAATTAATGTATTTGGCAATGCCATGAATGAATAATGAATCTTTACAGTTTTGTATTTTACAGACCTTAACTTTATTATTACAGTTTCACAAAGGAAAATATTCAAATTGGCCAGGACAAATTTAAATAGCAAAAAGTAATTGAAAGTATCCCATGATCGACAATTAAAAATTATGGGGCAAACTATAATACGTATAGTATAACGTAATGAATCATGTATACCTATTACTTATAATATTTTTTGTTATCTGCATTGTACATATTAGAGGTCTGCGTGAGTGCGCTTACTGTGTCAACCGATTGTTGAATTCGCTGTCGAGTACAATGGTTCTATTGACATTCTGCGGGTCATCAATGGACTCGCACAAAACATGACTTGACTTCATTTGCTGTCAACGTTGTTCAAGCCGAACGAAACAAGAGCTAAACGGAACTGGGACGTGCGATTTATCTTCAGTGTCCAATCGCACCAAAAAATAGAATTTTTTCTATTTCTCTGCGATAAATTTTCTAATGTCAATTTTGTACTCACTACAAACGTTTAGGAAAAACTGAAGAAAAATCGCTCGTCCCAGTTCTGTTTAGCTCTACATTTACGACTGTAATGTCGCCAAAAGGGCGACGGTATCTAGTGTTTTTAAAGATTGATTATTTGTATGTTACGATAAGTTTTGCGTTCGTCTCTTAGCGGCACGTGTCACTTAAATTGTTATCGTATTTCTTTTTTGCTATAATTAAAAATGGAAATGGCACAGGTAATTGAAGTTTTTTCCTGTATTCCCTTCCATATTAAATTAGTGATATTTTTTCATAGGAAAGTCCTAATTCCAGCAAATAATACAGCTATTAAGAGTAATATTTTAAGCAGCGTGTGTAAAATAAACAATAAAAGAGGAAAATGTGGTGTGTGGGACGGATATCAATTGGAGGACATTGCGGCATGCAAAACGTGCAGCAATATCTATAAATATAGCACAAATACAACTTCGAATTTATTTCGACACAAGGTTGCGCAGTTTTAAAATTACGAAAGATAACAAGTCACTCGGTGCCGAATGCAATAAACTTCGAGAACTTGAACTCGAGCCACAATTGGCTCATTTTTCGTATTTTGCCCATCGCTGGCTTAGAAGTATGATTAGGATGAAAAGTAGAATTTACATCTATAAAATTTAATTATAATTTTTTTTACAGTAACTAATGTAATATTTCATTGACATTTTATTGTAAAAATTACAATTTGTCATTTACGGTCCCTGAACAAAACTTAAAAATTCATGACATTTTTGATGAAATTTTTGTTCTAAGATTCTTACGATTCATTTCTTTCAGCGTACTTTAAGCGTGCCAAATGATTTTCAACACAATTCCCATGTGTGTTATGACCACTTTTTTTGCGCTTGGAAAATATAAGAGAAACTTTTTTCTTTCTAAAAATTATTTTACTTTTGTTATACTATGTATATTAAAGTGACAAATGCATACACATATGCTTTTGTTAAAAAAGTCTTTTACGAACAACAAATAATTTTCAGTATTTTAGAAAAATATTTACTCAATGAAAAACTCTTGATCATTGATTTCTTACTACCTTTAGAATTATAATTTCAAGGTCTACTCAAGCCAGAACGTTATACCGAAGAAAGTTTAAGTTTGATAAGAAAGGTTTTGATTTAAAAAAGAACTGGAAATTTGAAATTGGTTGACGGCTACCGATTGACAATTTGCCAGTCAATTCTGAGATATTAATTGAAAAATGTTTATGACATGATAAAGTTTCCGTAAAGATGTTAAAGCCAACAAAATTGTATCGAAATTTCTACAGCTATCAAGTTTCAAGTAAACGTATAGATAAGAGTGCAAAAGCAGAACTTTCAAGTTTGTTGACTTGTGTTTTCCTTATCTTACCTCAATTTGTTATTACGCGTATAAATTCAGGCACGTCAGATTTTTGTGATTGATTTTTAATACTAATTGGATTCAACTGAAATATCATTTACTAAATAAAATTAAGGCAGCAGCTGTTTCTATGAAATGCGGAAATACATAAAAAGTTAATCATAACCTTAGTTCTAACTCTCAAATTAACGCCTAGCTTTTCAATTCAAAAAACTAAAATTAATATCTATAAATTTCAGTTTAGCTCATGCGTAGACAAAATTCTGGAGCTCTACAAATACGCCCAGAAATGCTACTCAAAAATATGCGCAAAGCATAACAAATTGTCAATAGCATCGGCAAAAGCGAAACGCATAACATTAACCTTGATTTTGAAGCCTAACAAAAAACAGCAATAAATTTAAAAATCCAAAAACAAAATTAAAAAAATTCGAAGTAAAACTAAATTCCATGCCTGAGTAAGCAATGAAGAATAAAGACTTGATACTCTTTAGAAAAAGGTAGGTAATTGGATGCGGGATGCACACAAAAAACAAAAGAGAAAAAACAAAAATTGCAAGTTCAAAGTCAAGCATTTGATCATTGGCTTTAATAAAGGTACGTAGAATAAGATAGTTGGCAAAACTGTTTATGACGAATTTTATGCAGTATACCTGAAAGCAAACACACCCTGTCCTGTTTTTAAGACATGAGTAGAGTCTTGCAAAAGTATTGAAAATTGATATGTATTACGTATGTTAATGTTTTATGCCTAAGTTCGAGAAAGTTATTTGCCTTATTTAAGAAAAATTAGAATAGACTCGTGTTTGGCCAGAAAAATTGGAAACCCTACATTGAAATTTTAGTACAGTCCTAGAGATTTTTGCTTTGTAACGGACTGAACAAAGTAGTTTTTTACATTTTTCTAAAAAAAAAACAATCAAGAACTGTGGCGTTTATGGTGAAAGTAAAGTTTTTTTTTTTAAATTAGACAAAATGAAAAATAACTTAAAAAAAAAAGGACGCCAGAAGCTGTTGATCTTTTTTTTTTTTTGAAAACGAAAAGGAAAGACCGTAGAATTTAATTTCAAAGCTACCTTTTCCAAAACTTCGGCGTTATTTCTGTGAATAACGTATTTTTATTTTTAACTATAATCTTTTCAAAATTTCTTCGAATTTTCTTATATTTTCAAAACACATTTCAGTGAAACTGTAGGAATCCTCGAAACCCTTATGCAAAATCGAATTTTTCAACTTTGTGGCAAAGGACCTCAGTTAAAAGTAACATGAAATTGTTTTTTATGGTATAACTCCAAAGCTTATGATCGATCCTACGAAAAACTGATTGAGGTAAATATGGCACATTCTTAATAAGCGTAGTACACGGTGGCCGCTTTATCCTCTACTCTGGAATTCCACTCCAATGCTTGTCAGCAGACTTCAATTGATGACTTCCTCAAAATGTGACCAATCCGATTCCACTTTTCGTGCTGTTTGTTTACCAGGTTCACAGCCGTACAAAAGGACTGGTTTCACGTTTGAATCAAAGATTTTTTGAGTTGAGTTTGTTTCAAACAAAAATTTCTCTCTTGCAACTTCGTTCGTATCGCCAGAAAAGTTTTCAGTGGAGCTTTCACAAGAAAAGTGTAATATCAAAAGAGTTACAATAACAAATGCATACATGGGAACAAAATTTAGAGTTTTGTGCACTGTGTTTATATTTTGCTAAGATTCTTAACTGGTCAAAGCAAAAAGGAAAATATAGTATGCTTGTAAATTATTAAACTTCGGCTAACAAAGCTTACTGACGATACCATGTAGTAGTGATTGAAACTAGTATAAGCCAAATTTTTCTATTTAACTCAGTGAAGATTATAATACTAAATGATGATCTGTTCCAAAAACACAAGCAATAGTTTCAAGACTTTTTGATGGAGCGCTTTTTATAATGAGGGCCTCATACTGCACCTTTGAGACAGGAAAATTGCAATTACCTTTTTAACAAGAATGTTATATTTAGTATTATTTAGTATTAGTTATTTTTTTTTTGTGCGGTTGGAGGGTTTTCGGAACCAAAATAATTTGATTTCCCAACCTTAACGCCGATTTTGAGCATGATTTCAAAAAAATTTTCAACATAAGCTTAAAAAAGTGGCGTGATATGGCTTCTGATCGGAAATTTATTAATTGATTTTTTAAAAAAACAATTTTGTAATGAAGGCTAAGCACAATATTTTAGGTTGATTGATATTATTATTATTTGAAATATTATATATATAATTGATAAATTAACCTTTTGGGATTTTATCGTGCAAAGTTTAAATGTAAACACGAAAGTAAAACATTTTGCATACTCTACGCCAAATTAGCGACTTAAAGCGTAGGATCGTATTAGTCACATCAATGCTTTTTTATCAATATTTCAAGCTATGAAATATTTCTTCTTTTCTTAAGTAAATCGGCAATTTAAATCTTTTGCTTTGAATATTGAAATCATTTCAACTACTTAATACAAGTTCTGATAATGTGATGTACTAAACTCGCGACTTAGATGATTAAACATATTAACATTGATAGCGCATAATATTCATGTCTCGTATGGCGCCAGTATTACTTACTTATATGGCATTGCGTGGATTTTAAAAATATCTAATTTTGCATGCATTATTTAGTTTTAATTGAGACATTAATTGAATTTTCGCGTTACATTAAACTGTTTCGCACTAGTGGAATTATCTCAAAATAAAGCTAATGGCAATTTGAACTATTTGTCATGACTCATTATTACATAAATTAATTTATTTACTTCCAACACACAAAATATTCCGTACGTTAAAGTCATAGAAATCCAAATTATTGCGAAATATTTGATGTGTGTAGCTACCACAAGGTGGGTAAAACTGCCTCTACCTAATATAATGGATGTCTAATATCGTATATAGAAAACTAAGTATTTTAAAAAAGCGCTTTATTTCTTTAGAATAAAATGTTGTCCTATTTACTAGTAACATTGTGAGATTTTGTCATAAACTCCTCTTGTAGGGCGCGTACGCATTAATTTTACCACATCCTTAGCAAAGTCTCGTTCATTTCAAACTAAACTTAATTTTGCAGCGAAATACTTACCCATGTAGCATTACAATACCACTGTGCAGTAATTGCTAGTTGTGTGCTGTAAAAGCACTGTTAATGCAATTGCGAAGTCATTTATGGGGTACAATTTGCCAAACGTACCAGGTTAAAACTTTTTATGCTTCGAACTTGTTCAAATTTTGGTTATTTGTAGTTCTGGTAGAGATCGATTAAATTCCGGTAGGACTTTACTGCAACGTTATTAGTTTTCAAAATACAGAGTTGTAAAATTAGTAATTTTCGTCGTTTTTTTACTAACGCAGTTTTTGAAAATTCAGTACTTGCATTTCATTTGTAAATTAGAAATGTATAATGTATCCAACGGAAAGTAAGGGTAAGTGGGCGGCCTTCGGTCGCGGCTCAGGATTTAAAACTCCCGAAAATCCAACACCGGCTTCGTGGCGGCCTTCGAACGCGGATCAGCATATAATGTATCCAACGCCTAGCTTACTAGTCACAGTACTTTTACATAAGAGTAAGGGGAAGTGGGCGGCCTTCAACCGCTGCTCAATTGTTTTTCTTGTTGTTGTATCCTTGTTGTTGTATCGTCGTTGTTGTTGTTGTCACTGTAGTCTTACTTGTCAATAAATATAATATTTAAAAAAAAATTTATTAATTTATTTTTTTTACATTCCCATAAAGAATGGGTAACTAAAAAAAAATTTGGTACAAGGGATACATAATTTCAAAGCAAATAAATTGAGCTTTCTTATGGTGCTAAAAAAATTGCATGCTAATAAAAAACTTTAACTTTTTTTTAGAAAAAAAGGGTCAACATTTTTTAAAAATCGTTATATCTCGAAAACTATACAACAAATTTGAAATGTGTAGTTGCCAATCTTATGCCTTATTCAATTACCTTTGATATAGTACCAACATCTTGGATATTTTTAGAGGGTTTTCCAACTTATACTGATTTTTATAAAAGCTATATCCCCAACTTCCGATAGCTATATCTCCGAAACTAAATCCGTACTACGCTCTTTTTTTATTCTTATAGCGCTACTTACCCGAAAAATTATAAAAAATTGGAGTATTTGTAGGTACTAAAGTAAACTTAAGCCAGAAATTGTAATCAGTGATTTCAATAGACTTTTCCATGATCTTTACCCAAAAAATTGTTGTTTAATTTTTTTTTTTTTTACAATAATTTTGCAATTCAAAAGTGTTTTTGCATATTTTGGAAAAACTTATTTATTGATGTCTCTAAACAAAGTAATTTCTTATTTTAAATTTTCATTTATGTCATTTAAGAGTTTAAAAAAAAATTAAATTTTCATTGAAACACTGAACTTTAGACAGCTCTATGTATGTACGATGAAATATATATCAAAAAATTTGAAAAGTTTGGAACGGGCTAAAATTATTTTTGGAATATTAATTTTTACTTCGCCCTAGTTGAAAATATAAACTTGAAAAAATCTATTACCTTTGAATGCTTTTTGTCACTACACTTTGAATTGGGGATTCATCAACATTGCATTTTTACAGAGTCAGTTTTCGTAGATTCGCACGATTCCTTGATTAATTTCAGGAAAAAACTTTATGTTGTAGAAACGATTTTAATAAACAATTATCTTATATTATTCATTTCTCTACAGTCTAAGGCCATGTGTTACCAAATTTATTGCTGAAAATTTAATCGAAAATTTTATTGCGAATTTATACCTTATGGCACATTTTATTGCCACCCCGAAGATGATACAACTAATAACGTAAACACGCTACAAAATCGCTGACCTATATTTGCTGTTATATTTGGCTTTCATTCAAAAAAAAAAAATCTACACATATGCACCAATTTATATTGGTAAATTAAACAAAAACAAATATATAAGAAATCCACAGATTTATATTTAAATAGCAATATTCAAAATATTGCAGGTATTTGAAAATTCCTAAAAATGTATTCGTCAATTGAAGCTGTCATCATCGATGTATGTTTTCTTTAAAATCATCAAACTGTCAACATGGCAGACAAGAAGCACCCTAAAGAACAAAAGCCAAACTGCTGGGCGCAAAAAAAGAACAGCAACATCCGCTTGCTAGCAATCAGCGATAGACATAATACGGAGCCAAATATACAACAACACGCATCACTAATTAATGACAAAACTGCCAAAGCAATAACAGTTATAGTAAATAAAGAAATGACAAATAATAATAAATACTGTACCAAGTGCACCTGAATGAATGGAAAATGCAACTTTTCATTAAAAAAATCGAAAATTAATTGAATTTCAAATGCGCCACGCGTTGACGCAATCACAAGTCGCGTGAGCGCCATGCACACTCCACATACTCGTATACATTTCATAAACATTTTTCATTACATTTGCGAATTGTAATTGAAAATTTAATTAGGTTCGATTTCAATGCTTCATTAATTTATTACAAAATGCAACCATTAATGTTATTTAAAAGCCAAAGAGGCAAATTGCTTTGTCACAAATTGCTTTGAGTTCATTGTTCTTAGTACACGGCTCAAAATTTAAGTACACTCTTCTAAACTTTTAAACAAAAATGCTATACATATTTTGTATAAGGAATTGAGTTTTCTTTGATTACCGCGATGTGGTGCATTATTTAGGATTCCTTCCAGAAGCTCTGAAGGCAAATATGGAATACTATTTAGGCGTGAGAATGTCCGCCGAAACTGTTGGATTTGTGGAAAGACAACTAATGGACATTCTTCAAGAGCTTTCAGTTAAAAATTCAACACCCGATATGGCCCGTCTAACTTTTTCCTGTTCCCGAAGCTAAAATAAATACTTCGAAGAAGATGCTTTGAATCGGTTGAAGCCATAAACGTAGGTTCGCTGAAGCATCTGCAACCTATCCATATTTTTTTTCGTTTTATTTAACAATTCTGAATACTTTTCACACAGAATTATATGTTTTTTCCCGTAAAGATGGAAATTTTATCACCTTAGGTTGAAATCGAATTTTTATTTTAATTTTTCAACAAAAAAAAAAAAAATGCTGGTCGTTTTGTATGAAAAACGTGTTATCGGCTCGAAACCAGGAATGATTTTAATACCCTACACTCAGGGTATATTACTATGTCATCCCGTTTGTAACGCATAGAAAGGGGTGTGATAGATATAGAAAAGTATATAGTATATATTTTGTTGATTGATGAAATATGTCCATCTGTGTGTATGTCTACCTGTGGAAATCACGATCACGAGAAATAAAAGCAAGATAACTGAATGAAATTCGGTATACAGGCTCCGCTTTCAAACCAAATTCTTAGGATAGAAAAAAAGCGATATCGGTTCACGGACTCGTCTACCGAAAACATTTAAGCCACTATATTGAGAGAGTTATATAGTAAAACCAAAATACTAGAAAAAACTCAGACAAGCTCTGGGCCACACACCCAATGTGGTTAGTACATTAAAACTTGGTACTAATCCAATTCGACAACTTTGATCTTTTGCAACTCGAGGAAATAAAACAGACTTTTTCGTTAGTGTAAAATTGTATGTAATGGGAATTTAAGCTATCGAATTACATATCCCCAAGATGACATTAGATTTTTATACCCCAATCATAGGGTATATTAATTTTGTCATTCCTTTGGTACTCGTTAAACATAGAATGGGGTCGGCAAGTATAGGATAAAATATTGATTCTTGACCGGCATCACCTCTCAAATGAACTTAGCCATGTACGTCTGTCGGCGAAAATCATATATACAGAAAACCAACTCAGATAGTTTGATAAAATTGGGTATATTATAGCTCCTGGTATTAAAAATTGGCGAAATTAGTTTCCTGTCGCACATGCATATAAAACATTTAAAACACTATACCGAGAAAGTAAATTAAAGGGACATGACAACTTCAAAAAATTTTTTCTCAAGTTTTTTAAAATGCGTATAGTTTTTATAAAAAACAAGATATCATTTTGAAACTTTACACATATATTTTGACATTTGATATTTTAAAAAAATTTGTTTTTTAATTTTTTTATGAAATTTATAACCACTAGAATTTTTTCAAAAAAAAAAAAACCAAAAAATCACGGCGGGCATGATTGCAACTCACTGGAACATCTGAACAAAAAAAAAAAAAAATTTTTAATCAGCATCAAAGTCACAAGGGAATAAACTACAGGCATAAATTTTGGTCCATAAATAACTAAATGGCGTCATTTTTTCGAAAATTGCCAATTATTCGGGCCAAAATCGTGCCAAAAATCAAAAACTATAGTACCGATCTTTCTGTCCGTAGTTCATTTCCTGCATTAATATGTGCACAGCAACATATTAAAATTTCAGAAAGATCGGTCAAGTAGATTTTTTTATCATGCCCGCCAACTCGAAACACGTGGTTTCGAGAAAAACGCGTTAAAAGTTTTTTAACTATAGCTTTGACACGATGTTCCTAAAATGCTCGCTATATATATTATAAGCTGAATTTGAGGTTTATATTATTAAAAACATATTCTTCAATATTTTTCAAACAAGAAACAGTCAAAAAAAAATTTTTAATTCTTGAAAATTTGAAGGTGTCATGTCCCCTTAAGGCAATGTAACTAAATTTCAAACGAATACTATGAATTGCTTGGATAAGCTCTGGACAACTAGGCTAATTTCAATAGGAGGGTGTGCCACCTCCCATACAAGCTAATTGTCAAATTCTGCGATAGATATTTAAGGTAGACTATGACTAAACAAAAGGGAGATCGTGGCATCTCTCGGAAAAATCACTGTCAATAAAAATGTAAAGCTTTCGCGTACTTTTCCTGATAATGTTGTGTATGATATTTAATTTTTGGGGAGGCCTAAGGTTATGTGGCACAAGTCCCAGCAAAATAATTTTTTTTTTCTCAAGAAAAAGCTAATTTAACTCAAGAAAAGTAACTTAACCAAGCGGCTCAGTTTTCAAACCTTAGTTAAAAAAATTTGAGCTGATTTCAACCAAAAGAATTATTCATATATACATATATCAAACTTTTTACTGGTAGTTGAAAAAATCAAATTATACATTTGAGAAGATCATCTTTGAAGCTTAAATTGATGAAGGTTCAATGATGAAATTCTAGAAAAATCTAAAAATTTATAATTTATAGTTGAAAAAAGTTGTGCTTTCAACCGAAGAAGCTTAGAACATTTGAAAAAAAATATCAAAATATTGAGCAGTGTACTCGTATATTTGCGTTTATTTTGCTGTAGAAAGATATTTTTTTGTTTGTGTTTATAGAACAGATCATAATATTTTAATTATTATTTACTGAGCCTTCTGTTCAGTACTGTTAGTGTGAAAAAAACACAAAAAAAATTACAGCGCAAAATGCATAAAAAGAAACAAATCATTTCTTTTGGGCAAACCAGCAGCTTATACTAGTTTCGATGACCGCTACGTCATCATCATCAGTAAGCTTTGTTCGCCGAAATTTAATAGTCTAACTAGCATACTATATCTTACTTCTTGCGTTGACCATTTAAGAATCATCGCAACAAATATAAACATAGTGCGCCAAAAACTACATTTCCCTCTTCATATGCAAATTGTTCTTGTAATCTTTTTGATATCACACATTTCTTGACTAGCGCTCCGTCGAAGGCTTATTTGGCGATACGAACGAAGGTGCAAGTGCTAATATGTAAAATCGGCAAGCTCACCGAAGGTAATTTTTTTGTTTGTGTTTATAGAACAGATCATAATATTTTAATTATTATTTACTGAGCCTTCTGTTCAGTACTGTTAGTGTGAAAAAAACACAAAAAAAATTACAGCGCAAAATGCATAAAAAGAAACAAATCATTTCTTTTGGGCAAACCAGCAGCTTATACTAGTTTCGATGACCGCTACGTCATCATCATCAGTAAGCTTTGTTCGCCGAAATTTAATAGTCTAACTAGCATACTATATCTTACTTCTTGCGTTGACCATTTAAGAATCATCGCAACAAATATAAACATAGTGCGCCAAAAACTACATTTCCCTCTTCATATGCAAATTGTTCTTGTAATCTTTTTGATATCACACATTTCTTGACTAGCGCTCCGTCGAAGGCTTATTTGGCGATACGAACGAAGGTGCAAGTGCTAATATGTAAAATCGGCAAGCTCACCGAAGGTAATTTTTTTGTTTGTGTTTATAGAACAGATCATAATATTTTAATTATTATTTACTGAGCCTTCTGTTCAGTACTGTTAGTGTGAAAAAAACACAAAAAAAATTACAGCGCAAAATGCATAAAAAGAAACAAATCATTTCTTTTGGGCAAACCAGCAGCTTATACTAGTTTCGATGACCGCTACGTCATCATCATCAGTAAGCTTTGTTCGCCGAAATTTAATAGTCTAACTAGCATACTATATCTTACTTCTTGCGTTGACCATTTAAGAATCATCGCAACAAATATAAACATAGTGCGCCAAAAACTACATTTCCCTCTTCATATGCAAATTGTTCTTGTAATCTTTTTGATATCACACATTTCTTGACTAGCGCTCCGTCGAAGGCTTATTTGGCGATACGAACGAAGGTGCAAGTGCTAATATGTAAAATCGGCAAGCTCACCGAAGGTAATTTTTTTGTTTGTGTTTATAGAACAGATCATAATATTTTAATTATTATTTACTGAGCCTTCTGTTCAGTACTGTTAGTGTGAAAAAAACACAAAAAAAATTACAGCGCAAAATGCATAAAAAGAAACAAATCATTTCTTTTGGGCAAACCAGCAGCTTATACTAGTTTCGATGACCGCTACGTCATCATCATCAGTAAGCTTTGTTCGCCGAAATTTAATAGTCTAACTAGCATACTATATCTTACTTCTTGCGTTGACCATTTAAGAATCATCGCAACAAATATAAACATAGTGCGCCAAAAACTACATTTCCCTCTTCATATGCAAGAGAAATGTGTGATATCAAAAAGATTACAAGAACAATTTGCATATGAAGAGGGAAATGTAGTTTTTGGCGCACTATGTTTATATTTGTTGCGATGATTCTTAAATGGTCAACGCAAGAAGTAAGATATAGTATGCTAGTTAGACTATTAAATTTCGGCGAACAAAGCTTACTGATGATGATGACGTAGCGGTCATCGAAACTAGTATAAGCTGCTGGTTTGCCCAAAAGAAATGATTTGTTTCTTTTTATGCATTTTGCGCTGTAATTTTTTTTGTGTTTTTTTCACACTAACAGTACTGAACAGAAGGCTCAGTAAATAATAATTAAAATATTATGATCTGTTCTATAAACACAAACAAAAAAATTACCTTCGGTGAGCTTGCCGATTTTACATATTAGCACTTGCACCTTCGTTCGTATCGCCAAATAAGCCTTCGACGGAGCGCTAGTCAAGAAATGTGTGATATCAAAAAGATTACAAGAACAATTTGCATATGAAGAGGGAAATGTAGTTTTTGGCGCACTATGTTTATATTTGTTGCGATGATTCTTAAATGGTCAACGCAAGAAGTAAGATATAGTATGCTAGTTAGACTATTAAATTTCGGCGAACAAAGCTTACTGATGATGATGACGTAGCGGTCATCGAAACTAGTATAAGCTGCTGGTTTGCCCAAAAGAAATGATTTGTTTCTTTTTATGCATTTTGCGCTGTAATTTTTTTTGTGTTTTTTTCACACTAACAGTACTGAACAGAAGGCTCAGTAAATAATAATTAAAATATTATGATCTGTTCTATAAACACAAACAAAAAAATTACCTTCGGTGAGCTTGCCGATTTTACATATTAGCACTTGCACCTTCGTTCGTATCGCCAAATAAGCCTTCGACGGAGCGCTAGTCAAGAAATGTGTGATATCAAAAAGATTACAAGAACAATTTGCATATGAAGAGGGAAATGTAGTTTTTGGCGCACTATGTTTATATTTGTTGCGATGATTCTTAAATGGTCAACGCAAGAAGTAAGATATAGTATGCTAGTTAGACTATTAAATTTCGGCGAACAAAGCTTACTGATGATGATGACGTAGCGGTCATCGAAACTAGTATAAGCTGCTGGTTTGCCCAAAAGAAATGATTTGTTTCTTTTTATGCATTTTGCGCTGTAATTTTTTTTGTGTTTTTTTCACACTAACAGTACTGAACAGAAGGCTCAGTAAATAATAATTAAAATATTATGATCTGTTCTATAAACACAAACAAAAAAATTACCTTCGGTGAGCTTGCCGATTTTACATATTAGCACTTGCACCTTCGTTCGTATCGCCAAATAAGCCTTCGACGGAGCGCTAGTCAAGAAATGTGTGATATCAAAAAGATTACAAGAACAATTTGCATATGAAGAGGGAAATGTAGTTTTTGGCGCACTATGTTTATATTTGTTGCGATGATTCTTAAATGGTCAACGCAAGAAGTAAGATATAGTATGCTAGTTAGACTATTAAATTTCGGCGAACAAAGCTTACTGATGATGATGACGTAGCGGTCATCGAAACTAGTATAAGCTGCTGGTTTGCCCAAAAGAAATGATTTGTTTCTTTTTATGCATTTTGCGCTGTAATTTTTTTTGTGTTTTTTTCACACTAACAGTACTGAACAGAAGGCTCAGTAAATAATAATTAAAATATTATGATCTGTTCTATAAACACAAACAAAAAAATTACCTTCGGTGAGCTTGCCGATTTTACATATTAGCACTTGCACCTTCGTTCGTATCGCCAAATAAGCCTTCGACGGAGCGCTAGTCAAGAAATGTGTGATATCAAAAAGATTACAAGAACAATTTGCATATGAAGAGGGAAATGTAGTTTTTGGCGCACTATGTTTATATTTGTTGCGATGATTCTTAAATGGTCAACGCAAGAAGTAAGATATAGTATGCTAGTTAGACTATTAAATTTCGGCGAACAAAGCTTACTGATGATGATGACGTAGCGGTCATCGAAACTAGTATAAGCTGCTGGTTTGCCCAAAAGAAATGATTTGTTTCTTTTTATGCATTTTGCGCTGTAATTTTTTTTGTGTTTTTTTCACACTAACAGTACTGAACAGAAGGCTCAGTAAATAATAATTGAAAGATATTTTTATTTTGAAATATCTGGCTAAATTTAGCCAAACTAGAAGCAACACTCTTACATACCTCACGTGCTCTTCACCTTTTGGCTTTAATTTCAGGAATTATATTTATCTTTCATCCAATTCGATTGCGCCAGCCTCTTCAGTTTTATGTGAAATTTTGTACGAACAATTTGTCTAGAATTGTTTATTTTCCTTTCAACACTCGCAGCCATTTGGTAGTTTTTTATGCAAAAAATAAAGATTTTTCTATTGTTTGTGCGAATACCAAGTAAGTATTTTCTTAAATAAAAAGGCGTGAAATATTTCTGAAATTGCAGGAATCTTTCACTTAAGAAATTTTTATTTGATTTTGTTTCGCTTCCGCATTGAACATATGTGCACATTGCGATCAAAAAGAAAAATATGATTTGATCTGTTTAGTTTGACGGTAGTCGAAATGCGGAGATAAACGAAAAGTTAAAAATAATACTTTTTTTTCCAAAAAAAAAACCATTATTCTTGAAACAAAACATTTAAATAAACAGTTTTTTAAGACTATTTTTCACCATCTCAATTTTGCGACGTTGCACTCAATTTTTTTTAAGAATTTTTTTTTTTTAAATTAAAGCTGAAAAAATAACGGCAAATCATCGTCGCTCGAATTTTTAAAAGAAGAATACGTTTTTTTATTATTTTAGATTAAACGATTTTTTCTGAAATTTTGGAAAGCTTTATTAAAAAAATTATTCATTTCCGACAAGATTTGTTCTCCCCAGCCTTTTTTGAACCAAAAATATTGTTTCTGGCTCAACAGATCGTCGAAGCCCGAATTTTGAAAAAAAAAACAATTTTTTTATTATCTTAAGTTAAAAAAAAAAAAATTTGTCATTGTGGCCTTAAACTAAAAAGAAATTTTTTATTAAATTCGGGCTCCTAGGATTTTTTTTTGAATTTTTTTTTTAATTTCCAACAAGACTTGCGTTCTCCAGCTATTTTTTGACCAAAAAATATTTTGAACAATTTTCTTTTGACTTTAACTTAAATTTAAACGAAAATATTCTTTTAAAAACCTCGGCTCCGACGATTGGTTGGCAATTTAGTAAGCTTTAATTTAAGAAATAAAATATTCATTTCCGATAAGATTTGCGCTCTCTCTGTCTTTTTTATTGTATCTGATTTTTGATATGGCCGATTTCGTGCACTTATAATAAAAAATTCAATTCTTTTCGAACCCTTTGGCCACATAGAAATAAATTTCTCTTAAATTCAAATTAATATTGTTTCCTTCTAGATTTTTTGTCCTAAGGACCATAGCTATTAGTCATTATTCGTACTGTTATTTAAATGTTTGACACTAGCTATTAGTCATTATTCGTACTGTTAAAATGTTTGACTGTACATTTTGAAATCGATTTTAAGGACAAAGTTCACTACTTAGTTTCTGTCTGCGCAGAAATGTTTCAAAAGATTTGCTGTCCTTGGTCCAATCACTTAAATAGTTAAAATCGAAATACTTGAAATTTTTGAAGGCAGTTATCTAATTAGCCAGGCGCGATGGGCAATTTCAAAACAGGAGTTTTTAAAATTTATGTTTTAAGCAAAATCTCAAGGTCCTTTTAATCTAAAAAAAAATCACGCAGATATCATTTTAAGGGTCCTTCTAACTTTTGAGTCGGTGTCTGGCTGACTTTATTTTGCTTCATACAAATCGATTCGGTCTAATGTACATTAGGGGCATTTCAGGCGAAGCGGGCAATGAAAATAAAGTGAGATCGTGAAATTTGTTTATATTCCGGTAAGTTATACATCTAGTAGACATAAATGTGTACACATAATTTTTTTTTTCGTATGAGGCTTAATTGCCGAGTTACGGGCTTCTGAAGAATTGGCGAAGTTTAAGTACCGTCATTTTTGAACGCTGTTATTGGAATCAAGGAATTTATAATAAAATATAAACAATATTGATTTAACTAGTAAAAATTATGCTCTTTTTAATTTTTTAGTTAAATTCGAATTTTAAATTTTTTATGTATGGAAAACTGAAAGTAAAAATTTCAAATAAAATTTTCAGTAACTTCGACATAATATTTTTTAAATGTTTTTATTTTTAAAAAACCCCTATATATGTAGATTAGTGTGGTCCTTATTTGTAAGAGCAAAAAAATTTTTTTCTTTTTTGATGTGGGACCCTCTTAAATCATTGTCTTATATGATAAGACCAAAATGATAAAAATAACGTTTACCTGTGTCGCATCGAAGCCGAAGGTTGACAAAATTTCAGTGTATAAGATAAAATAACTTTATAATGCTAATTTTTAAACTTTGGATATATCTATCCGCAAACATCGAGTGAAAAAAGGGCCGACGAAAAATTATGTCGCAGCGACTTTCTGCAGCACTTAATAAATATAAAATTAGCGACAGAGATGCGGTGCATGTATTGACTGCTTGTGTAGAGACACAAAACTAGAGACACTAAATCGTGCCGAGTATGTTAACAACTGAACTTCAATAAAAAGATCCCGTGAACATTTTCGAAAACAAACTTCAAATTAAATACAAAAATCATTTTCTGAATTAAATTTGAATTTCGATATTGTACACTGGGATTCCAAATTGTTGCTGGATGTGACTGGAAGAGAAAATATAGATAGTCTTCCGATTATGTAACAGCTCTTAATATCGAACAGCTTCTAGGAGTCCCGGCATCTATTATCTGGCTATGTTTCAGTTTTCGATACCCTTCAGAAGTGGTCACTTTCTGACAAAGTCCAAGGATTTGTATCCGATACTACTGCGACAAATACAGGCCGTTTAAATGGCGCGTGTGTTCTATTAGAACAAATGTTAAATAGAATTGTACTATTTTTAGCTTGCCGTCATCACATATTTGAAATAGTACTTCAAAGCGTTTTTACACAGTCCAAACTTACTCCGATATCTGGACCAGATGAACCCCTATTTAAAAGATTCCATAAGGAGTGGCAAAACATTGACTGCACATGGCGGTCCGATACCATTGTTCAAGATACTTTAAAGACTACGTTGATTTTGTTTTATTATTTGCAAAAAAGAAACTACTGGAAGATTTTCCACGGAACGATTACAAAGAATTCTTGAAACTAATTATTATTGTTCTGGGCGACTCTCCTCTTGGAGGAACTAGTTTCTAGCAGCCTGGTGCCTGGCAAAGGCTACATATTGCTTAAAAATATTTTTATTTAAAGATCAATTCAAAATAAACAAAAGAAAAGAGGAAGTCCTAAAGGAAATTTGTTGTTTCATTGTTAAGTGTTACGCTGAAGCTTGGTTTTCTTCTTCTAATGCTATTGAGGCACCCATGAATGACATTTTTTTTTTGGAAAAACTGGAAAGTTACAAAGAATATAATAAGGAAATAGCAGAGCAAGCGATAATAAAATTTACAAATCATTTATGGTATCTAAATGAAGAGTGTGCGGCATTGTTTGATGACCGAATTGATATAGAACAGGAGCGTAAAATGGTTAAAAAATAATGCAGGAAAGTAACGATGAGGAACACACTGAAATTCAGAAAAAGTTGTTTTTATCACCAAAGGACGTTTCACACTTTATCAGTAAAGATCTTCCAACGGAGTTACTTTCGGCCAAGTCAAAAAAACTATTTGAGAGATTTCAAATACCCATGGAATTTTTATACACTGATCCTGGTGTTTGGAAGATTAATATAAGAATGGGCAAGAAATGCTTTCCAAACTTCTAGTCGTTAATGACACAGCTGAAAGCGGTGTAAGGCTCATGAAAGAATTCAATAAAAAATTTACGAAAAATGAAAAACAAAAACAATATTTATAACAGATGGTTCAGAGTTACCGTAAACAATATCCCGGTTACAGCAGAAAAACTTTGAACAAATAAATATAAGTTCTATGAAACGTTTTGGACTTGAGGATTATTCAGAGATAATTATATTTTATAAGAAAATTAAATTAGTTAATAATATAATTGTTGATAATTCTAAGTTATGTGTGTATTAATGGCAGCAACAATTTTTTTTTTTTTTTTAAATATCAAGAATCTCAGAGTTTTGGAATTTAAAACCACTCGCGACACGGGAAAACTTATCAAATAATTCATGATTTATTTTGACCTTGGGTAGAATAAAACTGAGGGGTCCTACATATGTAAAAAAATAAAAATTTAAAATAAGGACCACCCTAATATAGATGTTTCACAAAAAAAGTTTTAACGTGATTAATATTAGTTAAGGAGTTATATAAATTAAAGTACTTAAGAAAGTGCCACATCCCATACAAAGTGCGACACGTATGCACTTCAATTCACATATCTCGTAAACTAATGTAGATCACGTTAAAAAAATTTAGCATATTACCGGTATATTTTATGCTTTATTTTAAAGTTAAAATAAAAAAAAATAAAATGTGTCGAATGTATTTCATTTCTGAGATGAAATGTTCACTTCCGGTTTTCCACAAGAAAAAAAAAAATCAAATTTCCAATCTGATTTCGTAAATGATAAGAGCAGTAAATTTCCTATTGAAACCACAATGTTTCATATTTTACTAAAAATTTTTTAAGTGCGAAAAACCGCTTCCGAAAAATCCATTATTCATATTACGTCAATTTTTGGAAGTCCACAACTTGAAAACTAAGCCTTATATAAAAAAATATTTAGTGTTTACACCTTCTAGAAGTACAATTAAGCCGAATATGAACAAATTTCTAAATCTCATTTATTTTGCATTGTCCGCTTCGACTGAAATGCCCCATATATAAATTATACTACATACTATAGTTTTATGAATTTTATACCATTCCCAGGCTTTTCGATGTATTAGTTATGATGCCCACATAATTTGGTGTCACTTTTTTAACTTATTCGGCTAGACTTCCTTTCTTACCTATATTTAAATATTCGTAATTGCAGAAATTTATGCGTGTTATTGATTTTCTTAAATTTCATGTGTGGAATTTTTTCCTCTTCACAATTTACGTAAATTCGCTCACGCAACATAACATAAAACTTTCATATTTATGATGCGGCAATGCAGAAAAAGTTTTAACGGTATGAATACCTAAGAATTATGGAGAATATCGAAAATATATGTAGAAGATATAACAAAATTATTTAAAAAAAAGAGTATTGTAAAAAATGGCAATCGGCACTCGATTTTGCAGTGTAGTAATTAGAATTTGTACGGATTGGAAATCGATAACTCCCAATATTTTGATTGTATACGAGTATGTTTTCTTCGTAAACACATGATTTGATATAAAATATTTCTATATTAGAAGTGGAAGTTACAAGTTATTGTGCAAGTGGTTTTGACAAATATGAGAAATGTTGAAGGATACCCAGATTAGTTTAGCCATAGTGTATTACAGATTACAACACTCTGAAAAAATTTAAATACAGATAAAATGCTTTAATTTATAAAAGCATTAGGTAAGATTAATTTTTTCATCAAAAAAAAAAAAACCCACAAAAAAATTAGAGATAATGCCATTAAAAAATTATACTTAAGTTTTATAATTAGAGCACTATGAAAGTTATTTTTTTGCAATAACCTCATTATTTCATTTCTACTAACTTTTTTCTAATATCCAATTTTAAAACAAAATTTCATGAAATCCTACTACATATTTGGCAAACTATCACAAAATTACTTCATACATTTTCAGCTATCACTAATTCTAATTCTTATCCCGCTAAATTACAAAATCCCCCATTGGCTACAACCACAACATCTGTAACACTAGAACAACCACCATCATCCTCATCACCATTATCACAAGTAAATCCAACAACATCCACATCCACAACTAATATTACTACAGCTTCATCCCAGCTTGATGGACTCATGCAAAAATTAAGGAACTTTAATCTTAAGGATAATAAATTTAAGGAGAGATTTTACATAGAATATTATGCCAAGGACAAATTATTGGGTATGTGTTAATTTACTTTTGATTTTGATAATGTAGATGTATAGTAATGTGCTCGCAAGGACTTCTAAGGACAAGTCTGTTATAATTTGAGTAGCTTAAGTTAAATTTATAAAAGATATATTTAATCGATATTTATCGGTAATGTCTCCTTACAACGAAAGCTATCTGGCAAAAATTAAATTGATTATAAAACAACAAAAAAAACCTTTCAAAACGAAATAGATGAGTATTCTAGAGATTTACTGCTGGAAAGACGTTAAAATGAGATAAAAATAATAATCACGAACTACAAAGTAAAAATAGCCATTTTATCTCTTAGAAACTCCATAAATGTTTTTTTTTTCGTACAATGCGAAAAAACTTGCAGCTAGCATCAGTTTAAAGTTTTTAAAAAATAACATGCATCTGAATCGCTGATCTAATCTTTGGTCAGAATTTTTTGATCATATCAGTAGTCCGATAAAAATGTCATTTTTGTCTATAACCATTAAATTTGGCCCATCGATGAACTAAGTAAAAGTTATTATTTATAATTATTTGACTGTGCTTAGTGTTCAGTATAGTGTGTGTGTCAACACCAAAAAAATTACACAAAACAAAGCGTAGTTCAACATAAAAAAGGACTAGTGATAGTCATACTAGTTCCATCCATTGCTAGATAGAATCATCACTGACTTTTAAGCCGATTAGTAAAAAGTTCTAAGCCTGCTTTGTTTCCCTTTGTGCATAGATTTTTTGAGAACCCAAGCAAAAAGTGAAACAAAGCAAAGTAAAGCAAACATTCTTTTTTCTGATGTTTACCTTAGTTTTTGTAACTCATTTGATTTAATTTCTGTGTCTTTAGAAATGGGCTAAAAAATTGTTGACCTGGGTAGAAGTGCACGAAAATAGTCATAACCGGTGTGCTTGATACATTTGACAAAACCCAAACGTGATAGAATATAAAAAACAAAATCGTTGAAAATACATGAAAAATGGAAAATAAAGTTATAAAAATAAATGCATATCTTCATGTTTCGAAAATTCGTTTTTTTTTACGAAGAGTTACAAACTATATACCATAGGTTAAATATTGGTGTTAAGTTTAAACCCTATAGCGGCTACAAATTTTGCAAGGTGTTTAACACAGACCGTCTAGATCCTAGTCCCCCATTTCAGCGCAGTGTATTCCGAGCGGTACATTTGGCTGGATACAAGTAATTGCACGGACTCACTGTTCACTTCTTTCCTTTAAACTTATTTGACCGATTTTTGGTTACGTATTCAGACTTTGGTATCTGTCCTGGCCCATCACATCAAAACTTTTATTTTTTAAATTTTAGTTTACTTATATTAAGATATATTAATTGGGGCAAGTCTAGAGACGCTTTTTTTTTTTGTAGGAATTCGTAATAATAATTATAATTTTGAAGAAGAGGAGTCGGGAATGGGGTCAAAATTTCTTATTTATGTATATGTTTATCAGAATCAAAGTGTCTGTCTGTCTATTTTTTGAAATTAAATATGTGGCAAATATACATAGTACATATGTATGTATGTATCTTGCTTATTTTAAGGGAAATCACAATATTCAAGTTTCTCTCAATCATAGTCATATTGTAGTGCCATAAATTTTAAATTGAGTTTTATAGCTCCACAAAGCTACTATACTATATTATGGTACAATCAGTACTTCTGTTAAATGTTAATTCCACGCATATTCATGTTTTATTTAAATGCCTAAAACTTTTCGCGTAGGAGTTCTCCCACTTTCATTTAACTTCAATTTTCTTATTGTTGCTGATTTTTCTCACTTTTATGAACGACAATCACGTTACCTTTGGTTATCTAAGAGATATCTCAGTGCTCTTATGCGTAACATCGTGATTTTCGATTATAGCGTGCACCTGTAAGATAACTTTGTAGAATCACTTTTTTTACAAAATCGTTTTCAGTTTAGTTCAAAGGTGCCGAAATATAAATTGTTATGAGTTAAAAATTTCCATATCTGCGTTAATGCATCGTCATGGTAACATAGAATTAAAATGCACATTTCCCAGATTTAAATTTATGATGTTAAACATGCGAGTTCACATATCAATAAAAATAACAAAAACATACATACCTACATATGTACAGTAATCCCCGCTTATACGCATTTCTGAAAATGCTTGATTTTTGGTGCATATATGCGTGAAATGCATTTAGAGAAACTCGGTTATATGCATGAAAAGTGCATATATAAAAATTCGGTTATCTGCACCAGATATGCTTATATAGAATCGTAATGCCAACTATTTAGAACCTTACAAAAATATTTTTAAAGGCAAAAAATTGTAAAAATAAATATATGGAGATAGGGAATAGATTTCTTAAACGCTTCAACTGTCTTTCCTGTTTCAACAAAGCAGATTTGTTTCCTTATTAAGCTCTGACGATAATATGCTTTGAATGTATGAATAATTCCGGCATCTAAAGGTTGTAAAATTGAAGTCGTATAGGGCGGCAAGTACTGAACATTAACGTTTTTAAGTTTGTAATTTTATGAGACGCACCATTATCCACAAAAAGTATGACTTTTCGATTTTTCCACACCATTTTTTCATCAAAACCATTCATTATTCCTTTGTGCTTCTGCCATCGGAATAGCCAGCCCGGACTTGGATTGAAGTCACTTTTTATTTAACAGCGAACTGTTTTACATTCTCCAATATCGTATTGTGGTCCATTGACCTTTGTATTTGATCGAACTACATTGACATTGTTTCCAATGCTTTTGATTTGCCGACTCAATTCCTTTTTCGGGCCAAATTAAATGCTTTGCTTCATTGTAAAATGCGATCTATGTTTAGCATAATCCGATTAATTGTGTATTGGGCACCCATATTTCTTGCAACTTTCAATTTTGCTTACGTTTTCACTCTCTCGAATGATTAATAAAGTTATTCTTTTTCGTGAATTTGTACTCATTTTGCTTTTTAGTTTTAATTCGCACATTTGACAATTCATACCTATTGACAACGATTGTTTGGTACCAATATTGGTTTTGCCATTGAAAAAACAAAAGTTTTTCCCTGTCGTGCATATAAGCGTGAATGGAGGAAAAAATTGGAAATTTTTCGGGGCTTATATCCGAGAAATGCATATAAGCGTGTGCATATAAAAGAGAAAAATGTTAACAAATCTAAATGGAAAAATGAAATTGCACAATTTTTGATGCAGATAAGAGAGAAATGCTTATAAACGGGAATTACTGTACTTACATATGTACATACCTAACAGATTTCAATGAAGTTATAAATTTTCCTGAAATTTGTGGTTTTTTCCTCATACGTCAGAAGTGTACAAAGTTTTTCTCAGCTGAAATTGTTTATTTTTCTATAATTTTTGTAAATCATTTTCTGATCAAAGCGCTATATTTCATTCAATGTAAATAAAGTGTCACAACTTGTGTGGCTTTCGAGATGCTGAGGTGTATATTTGAAAATTTAAAAGCATTTTAAAAGCTTTCAAAGCAGAATATGATTCTTACGGCACACGTCCATATTTTCCGTTATGAATGGGTTCTTTCACAAATTTCAGTTTCGTTGTTTACGCAAGAAATATTCGCGCATTCCGAAATTATTTACACAGCACAAGCAACTGCTTCAAATGTAAAAATTAAATTAAACAATTTAATAAGATACTTTTTTGTGTAAATCAAATCAAGATACAAGTTCAAAATTGTATACACTTTGTCTGCTACCTTGACCATTAGAGCGGACGGTTTATTTTTAAATACCATTTTTACCCGAGTTCAGCGGGAGGGCACAGCAAAATGAGAAATTATTTTTTTTTTAAATACACAACCGATATTTCTGTAGAATTTTTTAATATATTTGCATCGTTCAAACACATTGTCGTAATATTGACGATTAGAAGCAGCTGTTTGCAAAGCAACACTATAAAAAATAGCGTCAAGAAGGCACATAAAAGAAAATGTACCTGTCTTCTTCCGCCATTGCGAAATAAGCGAAATAGATGTTCACCATAAACAATCGATATACGTTTAGGGACACATGATATTGAATAATTAATTTTACAGGAATCAAGATCAAACCACTTCCTTGTATGAGCAGTTTTCATAAATTCTTGATCCAATGAGTGAATTTCGCGAAACTGATTCCGATGAATGGTTCCGGACCTATTGGAGTGGCCGCCAAACCCAAGTTAGCCAAATCATCAGCTAGTTTATTCCCTGTGACACTGGGAACCCACACAAAACTCAACTCATTGTGCCTTGCTACACAATTCTTATAATCTTCGAATAGCTTACCAGGTTAGCAAGGGTCTTTAGCGCAGCCTGACTGTTAATACAAGCACCTATGCACTGTAATCCCATGCAATCTTTTTTCAATGATCCAGAAAACCACATTCGAAATGGCAAAGACCTCTGTCTGGAAAATCGTCATCTTGATACCACCCTGAAGCCGTTTCAAAAGATGTTTAGGAACCATCCGTATAGAAAACGTGAGTATAACCCGAAGTTTGACCTGTGGAGCTTACCACTGGTAAGCATTCGGGTATGTCACATCATACTTTTTCCCAAAGCGGATGGAAGGTAAGCAATCGTCCATTAGTGTCAAAGACAGTGAATACTGCTCTAATAATTGATTATGTATCAACGTCATCGTTCCAGACTTCATTAAAATTGAGCCTGAACGTTGCTTTTATTGCCTCCTTTATAATTTGGAAGATCAGAGGAAGCATCGTCACCGAATAAGGTATTCATAGCCCGGTGACACTCCTATGCAGACTAGGATATCACAGTGGACTTAACCAGAGCTCTACATCACCAGACAACAGAGGCGTATGAGACAATGGCTCTGGTTAGAGCACGGCTCGTATACGCTACCAAAAGACCTTAAGTGAGTCATCAATGTCAGTTTGTAGTCAAGAGTTATCCTTAACTTAACTTCGTAGGACAACTGCACTATAACTATAAAGAAGAAAGCATCATGCTTTCCTGTTTACGCTGTCAAGCAATAAACACGAAACTAATATTTATTTTGAATGTATTTTCTCTCTTCCAGCCCATCTTCAATTATGCTCAGGACTTTTCACTCTGATAGGTATGTGGTTGGCTGTTGAGAGGACTCCGACATTGAACTCTACGCCTGATATATTTTTAATCAAAGGCTGGAGTTTCAGTAAAACAGAAGTTAGACTTAAATGTAGGCTTGTAGCTCTTCGGCATAGTCGGTAACTAGTTATCCTTTTTTGATTTGGGTATAAATACAACCTTGACCGAGCGCCGAAAATTTGGAATGTATCTATCGGCAAGCATGCTCTTAAGATTTTCTTCAGAACCACCCCAAGAAGGTCTTAACCGTGCTTAAGCAAGATTAGGTAAGCACCATTGTGTCCAGGTGACTTAAAGCTTACGAATGACGAAAGGGCAAATTTGATCGTTACTTCAGCCACTAGATGCTACACACCAGAGACCTGCAGCGGTCCACCGCAACAATAAGCACACCGCATAAATGTTGCATATTTTTTTCATACCCGAGTATGCAAAACACCGCCACAAAAACTCTACTCTACGGTCACACTAAACCGCAGTAATAAAAATTTGTTTGCTACTTTTATCCATTGTAAAAATAGCAAAACACACTTGAGAAAACTGACAAAATTGTGCACTGTAAACAAACTAAATAACAGATTGCACTCAACCTCCGCTTCAGTGTGGAGCCCAACTTAGGGACAAAAATAATTTTGAAAATCTTTTTAAGCGGTATTTTTCAGTGATCAATTCCCGGTCAATTTTTGACAGAATATATATGTCTATCAATAGCTGATAAGGCTTTCGATCGCATAGGTCTGCATTCTGTCCTAAACAGACTATCAGAATAGAAAATGGGATATAAAATAATTAATGATACATACAATTTTCTGTAAAATAGAAAAATACACGATGGAGTTAATAATAAATTTTCAGATATTTGGTCACTACAAAATGTGATTTCCCAATCCCTTGTTTGTGACTCTATTCATAATCTCTTTTAACAATCTGAGTAAAATAATAGATGAACAGAAATTCTTTAAGAACGCCATTTACGCAGATGTCCTACATATACATTAGAGTGACCAAAAAAAAATCGAGTTTGTTGCTAATATTAAAAGTAGTTAGTGTTATGTAAAAAAATAAGTCATTTAAAATTTTATTAAACAATATTGATATTTAGAGATCGCTAATGTCCGATTTATGAATAAATTTCATTCAACTGTAACTTTGCGAGGAAACATCGCAGATAACCATTTAAAAGCTTATTTTAAAGAAGAAAAGCGGTATGAGATGATGACTTTATTAAAATTAAGCTGAACAAATTGTTTTGAATCTCATACATGTCCTCAAAAGTAGACAAAAAACCTAATTTTTAGGTACTCAATCTCAAATATTTCAGAATTCTGATGTGATGGGTCAATTTTGAGGCCAAATTCGGATTCATCGCAAAAACATACTTCGGAAAACCATCTTTAAAAATGAATTACCCAAATATATCTCATTTAAGCTTGATTTGAGCTTGAGTTTTGGCCTTTTTGCGAGGGTTTTTAATTTTTCTATCACTCTGGTCTTCTGATAAAAACTACTGGAACATCGGGACTGATCAATATTTCTTCGTCTGTTTTCGGACTACTATGCTAAAGAGCATTAAACCAAAAAAAATCATATTCCTCAAGTTTACCTCACTTGAACCGAAATTGGCGCTGTTTTTTCGCTGTTTTCTGGGAGTTTTTTGATGGTACATATTAGTGGTCTGCACGGATACCAAAAATTTACTCGTTTCAGTACTCGTTCACTTTTCTGTTCCTCCAATTACAAGTACACATTTCCTTTGAGTACCATAGCGTAAAGTAAAAAAAGTTGAATAAGCTTCGTGTATGTGTACGCACAACAAAACTGAAGGTAATGAATCGAACTGAATGACGTGCTTTATTGTTTTATTTATTCGATGAAAGTGAGGAAGAGAGAATTCATTTATGCACCAAGGCGTTGCCAGAAGATTTAAATGCGCAAATTTTTTATTTATTTATCTGAAAACTAAAATAAAACGAATGTCCGGCACTATATTAATTTTTTAACATCATTGTGGATCTGTTTAAAATACTTTTTGGTAGTTTTATCTTTAGAATGATGCTAGAAAAATGACACTTTTCTAACTTATTTCAAAAAAAATTTAAAAAAATTTCTTTTTATTTTTCGAAAAACTCCCGAATGCTCTTAACAAATATTAAACAAAGATTTATATAGATTTTTGAATTGCATACATATGTAAGTATATGCAAAAAGCTCAAGCTTCACAAAGAAACACTTTATGAATAAATTTATAAATCACTTTTAAAGTCTAATTCCACTGTACTTATCACATTTTAAAAATATTTACCAATGCTAGACCAAATTAAAAAAATAATAATAAATAAATTAACAAAGTAACAAAGTGGCAACTTTGCCAACAATATCAAAAGTTATAATAAAGGAGAAGCAAATAAAACATGTTCACTTTAATATAATATTTCACTTTGTGTACATATGTATAATCTTACATGGCTCATATTTGTTTTCGAAAACTGTTTTTATAATATAACAAAAATTCATTTAGAAAACAAAGACCTCACTCGCCTGCACACATCAAATTTTCACTGATCCGCACTAAACATTCTTACGCATGTTAAAGTGCATTACTGCGTAGTACAAAATATCAAATGCGTAGTAATCGCGCAACTTGTTGTACTCGCAGCATACATGCATATTATCCGTACACATGACGCATTCATCTACGTACAGTTGGTTACGAGTAAGAAGAGAAATTTATAATGATGGTAACAGTAACGCAAGCAAACGCTATGTATACGCATTCAAATCAATAAAATTGACTTCGGTAACAGTTTCGTAAGTTAACGATTATACTTATGCAGACCTCTAGTACATATGTAGATACTCAGCCACTGTATAACAAAACAACTATCACCATCGTGTTCAGCAGACCAGAAAATATAAGAATCGATACCAACAGTCCGTATCTCATGCGGAAAAAATTTTTGGGAAGAGTTATCATCACTCGCAAATAAATTGAATGAAATTTATTCATAAATCGGGCATTAGTGACTTCTAAATATCAATATTTTTAAATAAAATTTTAAATAACTTATTTTTTTACATAACACTAACTACTTTTCATATTACTTACTTACTTACTTAGATGGCCATAACAACCCGTTGTCAGGTTACGGCCGACCTCATTAGCTCTCGCCAGGCGCCTCTGTTTTGCGCGCGCCTTCTCCAATCGTTAATGCCAAGCGCGGTTAGGGCTTCCTCAGCTTGGTCTATCCACCGGAGGCATGGTCTCCCTCTTCGTCGTTGACCGGGGACCTTCCCTTCGAATACCTTTTTCGCTGGAGCTTCTTTATCCATACGATGGACATGACCCAGCCAGCGTAGTCGCTGTATTGTTATACGCTTAACTATGTCAATGTCGGCGTAAAGCTCATACAGCTCGTGGTTCATTCGAATGCGATAGTCGTCGCCAACTCGAACAGGACCAAAGATTTTGCGGAGAACTTTCCTCTCGAACACCCCAAGAGCGGCTGCGTCTGTTGTCGAAACCACCCGTGCCTCAGCGCCATAAAGAAGCACAGGTAGAATGAGCGTCTTGTAGAGTGTTAGCTTTGTCGATCGTAATTGTAATTGCTTACTGAGACCGTAGTAGCACCTATTAGCAATTGTTATTCTCCGCTTAATCTCCAGACTGACATCATTGTTGCTGGTTACGGCAGTGCCAAGGTAAATGAATTCCTTGACAACTTCTAATTTACAGTTGCCCGCTGTAACATGAGAGTCTAGATCCCGTGCTCTCTTGTTGTTGTTAGTAGACATCATGTATTTCGTCTTGCCCTCGTTTACCGTCAAACCAACTTTGGCTGATTCCTTTTCAATAGCAGTGAAAGCAGCAGTAACATCTCTCTTACTCCAACCGATAATATCAATATCATCAGCGTACGCAAGGAGCTGAACACCTTTGAAGAAAATTATGCACACCGGCTTTTCGTACGATCCCCTCCATAATGAAATTAAAGAGATCGCACGAGAGCGGGTCGCCTTGTCTGAAACCTCGCTCGGTATTAAAAGTTCCGGAGAGGTCATTCCCTACCTTGACGGAGCTAAACGTATTGCTCAACGTCATCCTGCAGAGCCTTATCAACTTTGCAGGTATACCGAACTCAGACATTGTTGCGTATAGGCAATCCCGCACTGGGCTATCGAACGCAGCTTTATAATCGACGAAGAGATGGTGAGTGTCGATTTGATATTCATGGGTTTTCTCCAGGATTTGGCGTAGTGTAAAAATCTGGTCTATGGTGAACTTACCAGGTCTAAATCCACACTGATAGGATCCGATCAGCGTTTCTGTATACGGCTTCAATCTTTCACACAATACGCTCGAGAGGATCTTATATGCGATGGAAATAAGACTGATACCCCTGTAGTTGGCGCAGATTGTCGGGTCTCCTTTCTTTATTACAGGACAAAGCAAGCTGAGATTCCAATCGTCGGGCATGCTTTCCGCTAGCCATATTTTGCTGATGAGTTGATGCATGCACCTTATCAATTCATCGCCACCAGCTTTAAACAACTCAGCTGGCAGGCCGTCAGCACCCGCTGCTTTGTTGTTTTTGAGTCGCTGGATAGCAACTCGAACCTCTTCATGGCTAGGTGATGGTACTTCCAATGCGTTATCATCGATTGGTGGTATCGTACTGCATTCTCTCTGGGCGGAATTGGTGGGATCATCGCCCGTAAGCAAGTTGGAGAAATGCTGCCTCCATAACCTCAGTATTATTAGCAACATCAAAATCGAAAACTCGATTTTTTTTGGTCACTCTAATATACATATTAGGGTGTTTTTTTTCAAACTTTAGGACAGGGATTTTGTTTATTTTTTCCTATATTATAGCTTGAGGAATAAAAATAATTGTCCCAACATTTGAGCTTCCTAGCTCAAACCTGAAATCTGCGCGGACAGAGTTTATGTCCAATTCCGTTGAAATTTAACGAAAAAACCGACTTACTAAAACGTAGAAAAAGTCTGCCTTAGGTGCCAAGATATACCGTTTTGAGTTTTTTTAGTTGAATGGGGACAAACAAAATCCCTTTCCTAAGGTTTGAAAAAAAAAACACCCTAATACATATGTATAATATATATTATATATGTAGTTCAGTCAAAATCTTTTCAACGTATTTTGACCAAACGAACTTTTTTGCACTCTTTCGATATGGGGGATTATACGTAGTGGATGCAAGGTATCTGTTGATAAATCAAAACTTTAACATATCGCTCACTTACTTCAAGACTGGCATAACTCAAAAAACGTGATTTTTGAGCTAATGATGCAGAAATATCCGCCATTTCATGTTTTATTTTGTGTGAAAAAATCAGAAAAGTATCTCATAAACTTGCCTTGTGAGAAGAGTTTATGTAAACATACTTTTCATCATTTTCATATAAAAAGCAACTTATTGAAAATTTTAAATACGTTTTTCTCCCACTTTATGTTTTTTGAGTTATGCCAGTCTTGAAGTAAGTGAGCGATATGTACATAACTCATGTCATGTCACATGTTCTTATTCAAAAATCGAACATACATATCCGGTTGACCTCAAACTTGGAAAAAGTGTTGTCCTCTTGGATGGTACTGACTGACTGAAGTAGGGGGGATCATAAATTTGTTTCCTGAAGTAGCTGTGAAAATCTTAGTCCAAGTGCTATTGATAGTTTTTTAAATGACTCTTTGAATGGTCGTAATTATTTTTCGAAAATTTTAAAATTTGACCTTGATTTTTCAAAATCAAAAATATTTTTAAATTTTGTAGATGGACACTTTTGACTTTTTTTTATATCATAGAAAAAAAGCTGACGTTGGTCTATTTTTTAATTTAAGAAACATTCTTTTGTTAAATGTTTCATTTTGATAATGAAAATGTTTCTTGTGTGGCATTCCATTAAAACTGAATTGCTACATATGCCACTATTTGCATATTGAAAGCCTTTCTTTTTGGTCATTAAACATGCAAGGCCCAATCTAAATTTTGCCACTTTATAACAGTTAACCTAATTCAATGCACAACTTTTCACCAAATTCAATCAATTTAGAATGTACCCATAAAAGCTCTATGCAAAGAACCGATTACGTACAGTATTTTTTTTGTTTTCTTGTTGTATTTTTGCCTCAATAAAGTTGTGACTAACTAATTTCTTATAAATTTTGATCACGTCTGTATAAGCATGATATTTATATTTTTACAATTGTTGTTGGACATACAGTACATATAGTATGTACGTGTTACAGTAAAATTCTATGAACAAATGCAAACAATCATAGACAACACTAAGTTTTGCCATAAAATTGCAGGGTTTAATGATCTTTATACAAGGGGATCAATAAATGATGTAATGGAGAAGAGCGACAAAAAAGTTTCGGTATATAAATAACATAAAAACTGTCATAGCAAGTGATTCGGCTTTCAATGAATTAAAAAACTGTTTCAGTAACAATAAGAGGGTAGAGTGGTTCAAAAATATGAATTTTCTGCGTAATAGTTACGTTAAAAGATCATTTCTGATGTAAAAATTAAATTAACACTTGCGAAGCAAAATCAACTAAAATTTCGAGATCAAGGAACTTCGGCTTGTTAGTTTTATTGGTATTTTGTCTACTCATATTTTAGTACCGTTAAGCCAACTTCAAAAAATTTTATCGTGATTCAGGGATTAGTACAAAAAAAAATTTACATCAAAAAATTACGTTAACTCCAAAATATCCTCTCTGTCTACAATCGAGTGTTCTGACATTATGGGGCATTTCAGGCGAAGCGGACAATGCAGAAAAATGAGATTTAGAAATTTGTTCATATTCGGCTTAATTGTACTTCTAGAAGGTGTAAACACTAAATTTTTTTTTTATAAGAGGGTACGTTGTCAAGTTGTGGACTTCCAAAAATTGACGTAATATGAATAATGGATTTTTCGAAAGCAGTTTTCCGAACTTAACAAAATTTCAATAAAATATGAAGCGTTGTGGTTTCAATAGGAAATTTACTGCTCTTATCATTTATGAAATCAGATTGGAAATTTGATTTTTTTTTCTTGTGGAAAACCGGAAGTGAACATTTCATCTCAGAATTGAAATAATTTCGACATATTTTATTTTTTTTATTTTAACTTTAAAATAAAGCATAAAATATACCGGTAATGTGCTAAATTTTTCTTAACGGGCTCTACATTAGTTTACGAGATATATGAATTTAAGAGCATACGTGGCGCACTTTGTATGGGACGTGGCACTTTCTTAAGTACTTTTATTTATATATCTCCTTAACTACTAACGATCACGTCAAATTTTTTTTTGTGAAACATCTATACGAGTATACTTAAGGCTTTTTTTAAAAAATAAAATATTTAAAAAATATTATGTCGAAGTTACTGTAAATTTGATTTAAAATTTTTACTTCCGGTTTTACATATTACATAAAAAAAATTTAAAATTCAAATTTGACTAAAAAATTAAAAATCCCTTGATTCCCATAACAGCGTTCAAAAATGACGATCCTCAAACTTCGCCAATTCTTCCGAAGCCCATAACTCGGCAATTAAGCCTGATACGAAAAAAAAAATTATGTGTACACATTTATGTTTACTAGATGTATAACTTACCGGAATATAAATAAATTTCACGACCTCACTTTATTTTCATTGCCCGCTTCGCCTGTAATGTTCCTTTGCCATCCCTGGTTTTACCTGTAGTGGTTTGCCCTTATTAGGAAAAATTCCTCTTTTGGAGGATTTTGTCGAGAATAGATGTTGCAATTCTACATGAAACGGCGTTTTTTATAATATTTGAAGAATCTCTCTCAAAAATGTTTATCTGAAAAATCTTGCAAAACATTTTATATGCAACATATTATGTACATATTTCTTCAAAGCTTAATAAATAATAAAAAAAAAAACTGAAACTAATATCAATTTATTTATTTCATATTATTTATTTTGCTCACAACAGTAAAATAAAATCATCTTATAATTAGTAGGAGCCTTAAAATTTAATAAATTAGCATTCTTGATCAAATCTTAAAAACACATATTCATTAAACATTTAAACATATCTTGTTTTAGTAATTTCTAGCGGAGAAATTGCATGCATTTGATAGTAGAACGGAGCAAGTGAAAATGAAAGTAGAAAGAGGTTAAAGAGATAAATAAATTAGTGTTCAGGCCCGTGCGCAGGAATCATCCATGGGGGGGGGGGGGTTTTAACTCGGACATTTCATGTTAGATTATGTTCATAAAAAACGTCAAAAAACGGTTTACTTTTAATATAGAAATTTAATTATAACTAAGCACATATATACATACATACGCTTATTAGAGATGTTCAAAAATATGTTCTAGAATACTTCAAGAACACTCGATTTTCGAAAATTTATTCAAATTCGAGTATATCCCCATTTAAAAAAATAAAAAAAGAAATAGTCCTAGGGTTGCTATCAGAGCTGCAAAATAATAATTTTTCGGAATTTGGCGAAAAAATAATGAAAATTTGAATTTCTTCTTATAGTCCAGGAGAAATAGGGTTTGAACAACAAAATAATGCGTTACAGCAATCTGACAGCGGAATATTGTTGAACAAGCTCTTGTAAAAGAGGAAAAAAAAAAATCGAACCGACAGCAGCTATCCGGGGTAGAATGGGGTGCATTTTTAGAGGTCGAACACAGTTTTTCACGATTTCTGGCTAAACTGTGCATCATATCAAAAAAAAGTTTAATGCAAAAGTTGTAGGAAATAAGAAGATCTACAACTTTTGTACTAATCCAAAAATTATCAAAATTAAATTTTTTTTTGAACTTTTCATGCACTGTTAGTAAGAGTAACTAATTATTGAAGCAAAATATTGTAAGTTTTTGCTTATAAAATACTTTGAAAATTTTTGGATCAAAAATCAAATTTTATTTTTTTTTTTTCTAGATTATTTTTTCAATGAAAATTCATATGGCATTGACAATTTCAAATTACAGTGTATTAAGGTGATTGCAGTGAAAACAACAAAGGATTTGAGCTGTTACACAAGAAACACGAAAGCTCTACTCGCGGAGAGACCACCGTTTTTCTCCTTATGCAAAGGCTTTAAAAATAGCGATGAATTTTTTTCGATACTTCCTTATGTGTACATAAGGAAAATCGAAAGAAAATTAAAAAAAAAATATTATAAATAAGAAAAAATCAAATTTTTTAGGCCGAATTCCGGAAAAATAAAATTTTGCAGCTCAGGTAGCAACCCAAAGACCATTTTTTTTTATATTTTTTTAAATAAGGATATACACGAATTTGAATACATTTTCGAAAATCGAGTGTTTTTGAAGTATTCTAGAACATGCCATTTATTTGAACAAGTCTAGTGTTTATGTTATGATTCGATATTCAGTTATCATTACGTAAGTAGCTAATTCTGCGAGGTACTTGAAAACTCTCGTCCAAAACTCTTTCCACATTGATTTCGATATCGAGATGTATTTTTAGCGAGGCCAAGCCATTCAGCCGATCTTCGGACATAGTTAATTTGAGGTATGACTTTAGACGACGCGTAAAATTAAAAATATGATACATTAATATCTTAAGGTTTGGTCCGGAAAAAAGTCAGAAAACTGATCGTGCAGTTATTTAAGTACTTGGAATCGTAATCATACAAAAATAAAATCACATTTTTTTAAGCTTTTGATATTTGCAACCACAATGCTAAATTTAGAACAAAAAAGAAAAAAGGATTTCCCCACAAAATTTCAATCTCGTACTTCCAAAAATTGTGGTTTTATTGAAATTCAAAAATTAGCAAAAATGGTCCTTACATCTAAATATCTTTCATTACAAAACATTTTTAGCTTCTCCTGTAAATAAAAAAAAAAGCTTGTTACGAATTCTTGGATTTTAGTTGACGACACTTAGGAAGACGAGGCAGCCGTCCTGGGCGCAGCCACTAAGGGAATGGCAATATGGTCCTGGTACCTGACACGCCCAACGTGCACGATACGCCACTGTATGTACATAATTTGATGATAGTATTCCAGATTAAGAAAAGATTTAATATTTTTAATGAAACAAGTACACAAAGTGTCAATAAAGTTAATAGCGGTGGGAAAAATTGAAATTTTAAAGGGCGTTAAAATCTCGATTAAATAAGTCAAAATTTTTTACAAAAAAATATTATTATGAATGTCTTGATTTTGTTCAAAGGAATTTAATCGCAAATAAATACGTTTTTCGTTAAGATATACACCTACTAAATTAAGATTAAGATTATACCTACTAAATTATAAATAAAGTTTAATTTCCTTGGAAATAGCAATCAATGTCTTATTAATTATCTAATAAACTTAATATTTCCGATTACTAACACGATTTTTGGGTGCAATGGCCAATGCTCTATCATATGGATTTTTACTTTCCAAAAACTCGAATTCTCACTATTTTGCGTTCGAAACATTTCTCCATGCAAAACAATATATCAAGTTCACTTATCTGACCTCAAAGCTGAGTTTTGCCACGAATAATTTAAATAAAATTGACTTATACCGTTGTTCTTCTTTCGGAAATTTTCACAAAAAACTAATTACTGATTTTAAGGATGATCTATACTATTTTTACATTCAGCGAAGTAAACAATGTATTAAAATCAAGATGCGATCTTTTATATTTTAAAAATTTTTGAAATATGTTATATTTATTGAAAATTTTCCAGAAATTCTGAAAAAATAGAAAATAGTTAGATTCCATTTTAGTAAATTTGATTGCTAATTTTTGCGTAAATTAAAAAAAAAATGAATCAATGTATAATTTCTAACCACTTTTTATGATATTTGCAGAGATAAAAACTGAATTTTATTAAGTTCGTTGACTTGCTCTTTATTGAAAATAATATATTACATTTATTTTTTATTTAAATGTTCCTTTAAAAACAAAAATATAAAATTTTGCAAAAGTTTTAACAAAATTTTGAAGGTGAAAATATCTATGAAACGGCTTGCAAATCAACATGTGGTATACAACCAAAATTATTTTGAAACTCTGACTTAATGCCGTAAAATATTTTATGTTTTATGGTATGATTTGACAATAATAACTTAAATTAAAAGGCTGATACGCAAATGATTTTCATTATGAGTACGGGAGGTAGCGTTGCATTTTTCATAGTCCTTTCTTCCCGCTAAATTTTTTTTTTGTAATTGATAGTTTAAGTATGGTTGACAATTGAAATAAGTGTCAATCGCCAGAATCGTGATGGTCCTGGTTGTGAGAGGCTGACAAAATTAAAATTTGCTCAATAACTCAGAAAGTCAGCCATAAGTAGAACAATATATGATACCACTGTTGTAGAGGAGATGAAAACACATCGATTTCAAGCCCGAAACATTTTCCATTTGACCAATCATTCATAGTCTTAAAATTACTTATGATCATCTGCATTATGGAAAAAATAAGGAAGAAATACGGTTTTATTGAAAGTTTCAAATTAAAATTACTCGTTCAAACCCAAGGACCGCATTTTTCTTCCAAATTAACTATTTTTGATTAGAGATTTTTCGGGCATGAAATTGATGTGTTTTCATCTTATCTACAACATTGGTCTGAACATATTTTTCTACATTTGGCTTACTTTCGTAGTTATTGAGCGAAATTTTTTTCGTCGACCTCTGACAACCAGGCCCACCATAATTCTGGCGACTGACGCTTATTTCGATTATCAGTCATACTTAAACTATCAATTTCAAAAAAAAAAAATTAAGCGGGAGGAAATGACTCTGAAAAATGCAACGCTACCTCTCATACATACAACTAGTTGCAATACTGCATATGTGCTTTAATCAAAGGCAATAAAAACGTCAACCTCAATTGTCCAGAATTTTATGAGTCGCAGCATGTGTTGCTGCATATTTCTCTCTAAGAATTTTCCACACTCATATGTCAAACTAAATTTATTGTTGGTTTCATTAAGTTTTTGTTTTCAATAAAAATGTTTAACTATTTTTAAATACTTTTTAATTAAAATTGTAAGCCTAACATAATAAATGATGTTTTTTTATATTTTTCAGGTGGTCAGCTAAAAACCAAAAATGGACAAAAGTATGTCTTCAACGGACCTCCATCAGGTGTATTTGTGTCAAAAGCATGTGCCACATTTACAGCTTTAATTGCTGTTTTAATCATTATTTTCACAATACTTATTACCTATTTTATAACAGCCAGTACGGTGTCATCACCTAGGTAAGTTTTAATAAAAATAATTAACAAATAATATACTTATGTGAGTGTGCATTTTAGTTTTGTGCAAAGTTAAATATTATGTAGATCGTATCTCTTAGTGTATTTTTTACATTGAAAGTCTGCTCGTCGGTTGGGATATTCCATTTAGGATATTGCAAAATATTGATATTTCTATGAGTTCAAATAAAAAGTATTGTTTTGGTGTGGTGATTTTTGGAACACAATATTTGAAGCGTAAACTGCTTCAAAAAAGTACCTACAATCCACCATATATTAATTTTCTAATATTTAACCAGCAGATTTTGGTTTTCGATAGTAATTTAAACTTTCATCTATATCAGAGGCTTTCTATCTCCTCCATATTGCATGATTTTTAACACGGCAATATCATAGCAAAAGTAGTGCTTGAGCCTTTGGATTACCAAGTATATAAACTTATCATCTATTTAAAAAAAAAATACAACTAGTAAAGGCGTTATCTTCGGCCAGGCCGAAACTCTCATACCCTACACTGCACTAAAAGTACCTTTTATATAAATGTTAAAAAGACATTGAAGAGGGGTTCAATAAATTATATTCGTGATCGACATCCGCATACCAAATTTTAGCACAATAGCTTGTATAGTTTGCGAAATATACCGTAATAAGCCTTAAAATTTAGGGTGGTAACACACCCACTACTGGTACACTTCAGTCCGATGTCCCCGCCCACTGGTGCTATTTCGGTCACTTTTGATTCAGATATACTTTATAGCAAGTAAGCCACTTACATTAAATTTAATACCAATTACTGCAATAGTTCACTTAAAACAGTGCTTAAAATTGTATGTTAGTATGGGAGGTGCCATGCCTACTGATGCAATATCGTTAATATGGGAGGCGCCACGCCCACAGAAACTTCTGTACAAAATTTTTGTAATGAGATACCTTATAGCAAGCTTATCTGCCTAATTAAATTTCATAACAATTACGTTGTTAGTTCTCTTAATATAACGTTTATAAATATTGTGGGCTGTGCCACGCCATCCCATGAGTTTTGTTAGTATACTGGCTAAACTTGTATTGAAGACTGCTTTTAGCGGCATCATCTCTAAAATTTTTATGTAAATCGTGTGTGCCAATATCGAGATATACAGAGTGAAAATTTTTAATTGTTGTAAAGTGCCACGCCCACTTTTCTGATTCCGTCCACTTTTAGAATAATTCAAGATATATATGATATGTATCTATTTACCGAATTTGAACAAAATATATCGCACGGTTTACGAGTTGCGATCCCTGTATCTGTTGTAAGTGCTCACTACCGTGAGCTGCACCAAAAAAAAAAAAAAAAATTCTGAGCTCTTAATTTTGTATAAGAAAGTAGTTAAAGATGTAGAAATTAAAAGTTGAAAGTAGTCCTCAAATCAGACATATGAAATGGAACCTGTATTAAGTTGTTGACCTTTTAAGGGCCTCCGGGACTTTTTCGAAAACAAAAAAGTCACTTTTTTAAAAATTTTTTTTTTAAGCTGCATTTTATTTTAGACCAAAATTTTTTTTACACTATTAAGTATATCTATTCAAGATTTATCCCTGACGTTTCGGTCCAAAACATTCGTCGGTAAGTTAGACAAGTGCAATGCCGTGAAAGACCTGAAGATTTGCGTTAAGCAAGATATATGGAAACTGGTTTATTCGAAAAAAAAAATAAATTTTTTTCGGTTATCAAACAGTTTTTGGGCGTTTGATCGTGTTTTTGTATGCATATTTTTTGATTTATAACCTAAAACGACCTCAATTGAATGAAATAAAAATTTTCTTTCTACTCCCGCCATTTTGTCAAAAATTAATACTTTTCAAAAACCACCCAGATATCTTGTTCGCCGCAAATTTTGAGGTCTTTCACGGCATTACACTTGTCTAACTTATCGACGAGTATTTTTGGACCAAAATGTCAGGGATAAATCTTGATTAGAATACTTTAATAATAAAAAAAAAATGTTGGTCTAAAATAAAATGCAGCTTCAAAAAACTTTTCTAAAAAAGTATCTTTTTATTTTTCGAAAAACTCCCGGAGGCCTTTAAAGTAATAGCCTGATGAAGACTTAAAAATAAATCTTGCTAAAAAACCATTACATCTCTTATTTCATAGTTTGTCTGGCCTATATATGTACATAAGTTTTCGGCATTTTAAGTACATACCTTTGCGTAGGTACTTATAAAAAAACATATACTTTTTTTATGAAAACACCTTTATAGTTTGCAATCAAAGGATAAATACGACCAATGAAATGAATGTCAGTTATAATATCCAAAATGGTTGAGCAATGTTAAATCATGAATAACAGTCAAAAATATAAATTGAAGCAGATATCCTGCATTTATCTTTTGAAATTTGTTGAAATTCTTGATAAAGGTTTGGCTGTGTTAACTTCAATCAATTGACCTGAATTAATTTTGTGTGGCTTTTTAGTCAAAGAAATTTACATTGACCCAAATTCGAATTAAAAGGCAGAAGCAGATTAACAAAATGGAAATTGAAACCATTTCCGCTTCAGCAGTCCTTTCATATTTTCTGCAAAAAGGTGTGAATAGATTGCTATAATATCAGCAGAAGAGGTTATTTCGTGCGCATTTAAATTGAGACAGTAATTGGCTGGTCAATAACTCAAAGTCATCGGTTATCTTTTATATTTATCGTTGGCTTATCGTAAAATGAAATATGCTTTTATAATTTCACTCCTTTTTTTAATTTTCAGTTGCATGAGCGAAAACTCAGTTTCACAACAAAACTCTAATTTACTTAAAGAAAATGGTTATTCCTCAAACACTCAACCTGGCAATGCTACGCAAGTTGCTACAGCCAGCATGTTTGGTATGCCACTGGATAAATCAAAGGTATCAGGTTCATCTGTTCCAACTTTATCCGTAGCAGCTGGTGACATACCACCTGACCATGATCTGTTTGGTGAAGATTCAAAGTTCATCAATCGAAAATTACAACTTTACGAAGGCTGGATACCGGAGCATTATATGTAAGTTTGTATATGTAGTTTCTACTTTATTTTTTCCATTTATTAATTCTTATGTGAAATTCAGAAATTTTAAATTTAATTTTCTTGCAAAATACCTGTTTTAGTCCATTGAAATGTTACAAAATTTTGGCTGAACCTTGCATTTTGGGCAGGACAAGGCTTTTTTTTGTAGGGGGGTCGGCATGAGTATAAAACTCGGTCTTCGGGGTTGAAAGCCCCCTATTTAGCTGCAGATGTAAATAATTTTTCCACGATATCTTGAGCGCCGTAAGCCTAAAAAAATTTTCTTAAGCTTTTTGAGTAGAAAATTGAATTTTCTAGTAGAAAATTGAATTTTCTACAATATTGATTGACACACATTTTATCGGAAAATTGAAAATGTAATAAAAAATAAACTAAAATATTCGGGTAAAATATCATTTAAGGACTATAACATTTTTTCTATCGCTTTAATTAAAAAAATACTCTCGACGTTTTTTGTAGACCATTTCATCCCAAACAATTTCCTATACTATTTTTAAACAGGTAACTTGTACGTTATAGTGATTCAAACACAAAGAAAGTTTATAAAAATCGTTCTTCTTCTAGTATAATGTTTCATATGTCCTCCAAAATTAATATGAATTATTTCAGAATGTTAAGTGCATTCTAGAGGTCGCTCAATCTGCCACAAGCATTCAATACTATAGAAAACGTTGTTGTGGGTGTCAAATTTGATAAAAGGTTAGAGACTAATTTTGTTATCTCTATATATGTGGTATTTGGGCCGCTGATTACGAAAATCAAGGTCCCAAAATCCTAAGATTCTTGCAACACCCACAAAAATACATAAAAATAACCCTTTTAAAGGTATTTTTCACTATAATTTTCGATTATAGTTTTTCTTAATTCTATCTTTTTCTTATTCTATCTTGAATTTATATTCAAGGTTGTTCAATTAAAATTCAAGGAGCTATTTTTTTATTTAACTTTATTTGCAACTTTTCGTGTTTTTTTTTAACTTAAATGCAATTTTAACTATGTGTCTCTTTGAATTTTAATTGTTCCTCCTTGAATATTAATTCAAGATAGTCTTAGCTTCAAGAAAAACCATGGTTGAAGAGAGTGCTCAAAAAAAATTAAAAAAGAGGCCAGCTAAAATTAAATTTTTGGTGGAAATGGCCATATAATAAAAACTTCTCCTTTAACTCTGCTTTTATTTTTTCTTTTTTGTACAAGGGCATTAGCTTTGTTTTCATGGTCGACAATTGCAAGCAGACTTTCGAACCCTGTAAGTTTTGGGTGCGGGTACGGGTTCAATGCACTTAAGTTTAGTTGGTCCGGGTTCGATTCGGGTTCAGGTTCAATTTTGTTCCGAAAAATTAAAAAAATTAAACAACTTCATTTTATTTTTGTTTTAGAATGTTATTTTATTTATTTTTGGAGAAAATTTTCATTTAAACTCACAAGTAGAATATTCTCTAGTGATTCTTCGTAAATATGCACTCTTTCCGAAGCTAAAACAAACTTCAACGCAGAAAAAGCCCTCTCGACACTGACTGGAGTTGCTTGAAAAGCTAATATGACCCAAGCAGCTTCACTCAATAGAGATGAATCAATTTTTTTTTGTTACCAGAATTCTGAAATCTATTTTCTTTAGAAATCCTAGGATAAGTCTGATAAATCTCGAAATTTTTGATATTGAATTGTTTTTCTTGTTCTTTAGCAGCTCTTTCAGCATGTCTGCCCTTTCATTTTCGGAATAAGATACCACTACACTTGTTCGTTAATATTTTCAGTTGTAAGTTCTATACTAGTTTATGATACCGTTTCTGGCTCAATAGGTACATATATTTATATATATGTTTATTTACTTTGAATGCAATTTTAACTATGTCTCCCTTTGAATTTTAATTGTTCCTCCTTTAATATTAATTCAATACAGTCTTAACTTCAAGTAAAACGATGGTTGAAGGGTGTGCTCAAAACTTGTATAAGCAGCTCGTTGCCCATTTTAATGCATTTTGAAGCTCTGTACAAAAATATTATTATGAAATTTTGTTCCAAAAACAGAAATAGAAAAATTGTATAGTTTTTTTGATGAGCAAAAAAAAAGAACTTTGTTTTTGTACGAAAAACACTAGCAAAATGATGTCAATATTTGAAATGCACTTCAACATTTTCCATTCGCAAAATATTTTACAATGCAAACTTCAAAAATAGTGAAATGTAAGACATTTCAACTAAAAGTAGTACATCCCTAGTAGCATAAAAAGGTCTTATAGCTTCTTTTACAGGCAAGAAAGTAGAAAGACAACATATTATATTTATAAGTTCTTTATAGGGGCTTATATGACCCATTTGGCGTATGAAGTATAAAGACACTTCCCTTCATTATTATCTTTCAAGAGACTCGTGTCTTGTAGAACTTTGTTATATAGAATTTTATTTTATTATCAAATTATTTAATATGGAAATTGTATAACTTTATTATATTTAATTTGATTTTATTGTCATCAAATTTAATTTTTACTTACTATTTACAAATTTGCAAAGTCAGTATCGAACCCATGTCCCAGCGATTCATAGTCCTGCGCGCTACCTACTAGGCTACCTGTCATATGTTATATTATAATTCAATGGCGAATCATATCTTTCTTTAATTTGTTTTTGTAAAGCGACAAAAAAATGGACAAGACGTCATATTTTTCTACATGCTACAGTACTAAAACATTAGAGGCATGCGGTCTCTTTATCATGATTTTATATCTTGTTCTAGCAAGATATTATAAGACCAAATTTTGCTACAAAGGCGAAGTATATTATTAATTTTGATACACAGCTATTTAAAAGACATCTCTGTTTTGTAAGCTGGATTTTTGTCTTCATAACTTCCCCTGATGCTACTAGTGATTTCAGGTGAAAAGTATTAAAGAATTTTTGCCTTGCAAAAGTAGAACATTTACTACTAACGTATGTCATCTGGTAACCTTACGCAAGCCTCAAAAATTTTCGAAGAAATTTCGATATGAAAGCAGCCTCGAAAAGCAGGAAAGTGAATCAGTGTTGCCATTTGTTGAAACAATTTGCAGGCAACACGAAATTTCGTTGAAAATGTGCACATAAATTTAACATTACGATATTTAAATATATTAATAGCGCGATCCTCAGAATTTTTGTTTTTTTCCCATGTGTGTTTTGTTTTTTATTTACTTAATTCTACCTATTTTGATACATGTCCTCCTTTTGGTGTGACCAAAACTTCAAAAGTAGTGAAATAAAGATAATTTTTTTTATGGCTGCGACGAATTCGATTAATCTGTCAAACCGCCATTGCTCATTCGTAAGCACGTTTGCATAGATAGCGGTGTTCCCATAAAAAAGCTCGAAAACTTTCGAGTTTTCACGTTTAGAGGAACACTATTGTATAAAATACGAGACCTCCTGAAGGACTCAATCCTTTGAGGTAACTTTCAATGACTTTTCTAAAAAATTACTCTTGAGTCACATAGTTTGCGTAAAAGCGATCATCACGTAGCCCCTTATGGTCACTGCGCTCAATGTGGACGTAAAGGGCATCCTTCTTCATTCCTAAAAAATATGAGCCTATGATGCACTCAGACCAAAATCCACAGACAATTATTTTCACATACACAATGGCCGCTCAACGGTCACCTTTGAGTTTCCCGGGCTCCATATGTAGTTATTTTGCTTAGTCACGTATCAACCGAGCAATAAATAAGCTGCATTTCTGAAGAAAGTTTTGTTCAAAAAATCTTCATTTAATGCCAGTTGTTCCAGTAACCAATCGGTGTATTTGCTCCAAGCTACATGGTCGTCAGGATTTAATTCTTGCATGAGTTGCGTATTTATGAAAATATTATTTATGGTAATATTGCGGCCACTTTTCTTCCAAGGTTTCATCAGTACAACAACAATTTTTTTTCCCAAATTAAAAGGTGCTGCTTTGCCAGATTGTGAACCAGTTTAGATATTTTCAATGACGTTCCAATTAAAAGAACGTGTATGAAATGAAATGAAAAGGAAGTGTTTCAAATTTGTTACTCGGAATTCAACTAATAGAACTAATAATTATACACATTATGGTATTATTTTAAAGAGGTTTGGCTGTATTGGAACCCAAAATTTCAAAATCTCCGATTAGATTTGTGAGGTTAAATTGATTTTGAAGGTCTGTAACTTCAGTAGAAATGGAGGTAGATCAGTTTGATTCATGACTTTTTTAAAGAACTATAAATTATATAAATAATGATATCAAGCACATCATGATGTCAAAATTACCGGAGAAAAAAAATTTACAAAGGACTATGTCACAAATTGGAAAGAGTAAAGAAGAAATAAGCTTACCCTATTTCATTAAACTTACATCATTTCTTTTTGTAGTCTTCACAAAACAGCTTGAAGTGAAAACTTATCAAAAATTACACTCAAAACTAGGCCACAGTTTAGGGGCCGTTCAAGTATTACGTAACGCAATTAGGGGGGAGGGGGGGGTCTTGTGAAACGTTACGATGCGTTACAGGGGAGGGGGGGGGGGGGGTTCGAACAACGCGTTACGTAACATTGTTTTAGAAGTGAAACTACTTTAGCGGGTGGTGATTTGAAATGAGGTGTGTATAATGAAACGCTTTCTTTATGTGTATGCTTATTGAATAGCTACAGCCAAAAAATTTTATTATAATGATAAAAGTTGATGGGATCTAGATAATTTACAGCAATAAATGATATGTTAAATTAAAGCACTTATGAAGCAGAATATTCTAAAACTATCATCTTCGAGATTGGTTAACCAAAACCAGAGATGTAAGCGTGGAAAGATTTCCTATTTTTCTCATTTATTGCTGTAGCTGTTCTAGATCCCATCAACTTTTATCATTTTAATAAAATATGTTCGTCTCATTTTTCGCCATTTTTACATATTTTAAGCTTAAGCAAATGTTTATTACATTATGTGTGATTTTTATTAAATAACAATATGAACAAGTTAAGGTGTTATCTTTAGTCAGGCCGAAACTCACATACCCTACACTGCACTCAAAGTAGGTACATATATTTCAGTAAAAAAGACGTTGAAGAGGTTAAATAATTCGAAAAAAGTGTGAAATGTTTAAGAGGTTGAAAACTGTTGAAAAAGTCGTAAATATATGCAAAATGTTAATGTTGAGAGAGGTTGAAAAAGTCTAAACCATTTAAAATCGATGAAAAAGTCGAAAAAATAAAGAAATTTCATCACAATATCTTGCACGGCTTACGAGATATGGTCGTATAGAGGTTAAAATTTAGGACCGTGCCACGCGAATCTTTGGAAACTTGAAACCTAGCCTAATCTTAATTTAGTTCAAATGTACACCTAATCACCAAGTTTCATCAAAATCGCTGCATTTTTTTCCAAAATGGGATTGGGCAAATATACATAGAGTATGGGCGGTAGGCGTGTCCATGAACCGATTACGTCCGTTTTGAATAGCAAGATGCCTGCAAGAAGGTCTGACCTGAGTGTGCTAATTTCATTCAATTAGCTTTCTTGGTTTTTCCGTAAACCTGATTTGAACAGACAGACAGACGGACATAGCTAAATCAACTCAGGTGGTGACGCTGATCAAGAATATATCTATATACTTTTTCATACCTACCATTAGTCCCGTTGACTTAACGCCTGTGACATCATCCAAAGAAATTAATTACACTGCGAAGGCTTGCCTGCGTCATCTAAAATATTAAGTTCATATTTGAAAGGTGAGAAACGATGTCTGCCTGTCTCTTTAAAAGAAAATACATTTTTTCACTAAAATTGCTTCGCTTACAAACCCTCCGCGTGACGTGCGCGGTTCAAAATATTTGTTTCTTCTCATATTAATTTTGTTTTGTTCTTTTATCTTTCTTCTACCATTATACGCAAATTTTCTGACACCGAAAACTATTTTATGCAATAGATAGATAGTAACACGTTTCGTTGCTTTACTAGAAACCATGACGGATTGGTATATAAAAATTGGCATTTAAATTTTATGCCAGAGCATAAACTTATATTACATTAGTAAAAGATATTTATATAATCTAAACGACCTGCAAATCATTCCAGATCTTACTTAAAGTATTGACATTAAAAATTACTTACGTTTGAAAAAAAAAAACTCAAGTCGCTCTAGCAATTATATTTTATATTATAAGCGCCCATAGAACGATTAAATAGTCAACAACTTGTGACATAACTCAGCATCGTACAAAACCAGAAAAAAAAAGGAAAAACAACTAAAGATGACATAGAAGTGTTAAAACATAAACACCCTCGGAGGGACCAGATAAAGATTTTCAATTGGCATGGAAGATCATTGACTGCGCTGCAGTTTAGGCTGCATTCTCTGCAACTATGCAGCAATTTTGCCAGATGATCGTACGGCTATACGGTTGCATGTCGAAATTTATTTGACATACAAACGATTGAATTAATTACTTGTAAGCACGCACGATCGTTCGCAGTCATGCGGCCAACGGCGGCAGAAGCGATAAATAGCAACATGAGAACCACTTTCAAGGGAGAAACATTAAGCGCCATTTACTCATAGTCCAATGAATAAAGACGCTTTCGCGTCAGAAGTGCAGAGGTATTTTAGATAAGAAAAAATCTGTTCAATGTGTAGGGTTACTTGCATTATACCTTGATATTTTTTATATATGTATTATGATTTTAAACAAAAAACCGATAAGAAACACAATATTGGCTAAATAAGCAATTTCAAAGTGCGATAACTTGGACAAATCTTTACGTGTAGAAATCTTGAAATCGATGTTTTCATATCTTCTGCATTTTGAATTATAACATATCCTTGGATTTAGGCATATTTGCCAAGCAAATCAATATAAACTGTAAACTGTGTGACAAAAAAAAAATGTGGGTCTTGTCAATTTTCAAAACGACGTAATTTAATAAATTATTGTTGCACTTAAGAATTTCGGGCATGAAATCGATTCGTTTTCTAATTCTCTACAATTTCGCACTCAATATATTGTTTGATTTTGAGTAAACTTTTAAAATAAATGACACACAAAAATTACCACCAAATGTAGAGGAATCTTCTTCGGATTTTATTTCTTGGTACTGAGTCAAACATTTTCACCATGTTTTGACTTCGGAATTCTTTTGTCGACCTAAAACCATTTATTTATTGGACTATCTTCAATTCGGCAAGAAGGTTTTATTGCAATACCCCTGATGAGAAACAAGAAGTAACTAATTATTTTTACATATTAAAGAATTGAGGCGCCCGGTTTCAAAACCGGCCAAGTCCAAAAAAATAAAATTTTGAGATATTCTCATATATAAAAATCTAGACCATGGTTTATATTTCTATAATGGTTTTAGATTAAAAAAAAAATGTTGACACAAATATTACACTTTTTAATTTATTATTGGTTCATGGGTTTCAAAACCGGCCAAGTCCATGAACTTGCATTCAAAACCAATCCAACGCCTTGGAATCAAAACCGGCCAAGTCCACTTTTTTTCCAACGCCTTGGAATCAAAACCGGCCAAGTCCAGTTCATTGGAATCAAAACCGGCCAAGTCCAAAATTGTTTTCTCAAAAACATTCGCAAATAAAACTTTAAATATCTGACCTGACGTACCTTGAGTAAGAAATTTTATAACCTATCATGTGTGAAATACTTTTTAATTTTTCAATGAACATAGATGAAAACAAACGTTTTTCGTTGTTTTCCCAAAAGTATGAAATATGGACTTGGCCGGTTTTGAAACCGGGCTCCTCAATTACTACTGAGTTAAAGCTATGGATTGTGATCATAAAATCGTGAATGGAACCGACTGAGCACAACCAACTTTTTGTTGAAGGTGTTGCCATAACCTTTTTATCTAAATCTATTAAGGCACTTTATCTTAAGCCCAATTTCCATGTGATCTTATCTTATCCCATATCAGGGATATTAAATCAAATTTTTGTAAGAAAGAAAAAGCATGCGAACAGAACCTAATGCGCTTGGAGTATGCGAGAGTGAATAGCATACATTTGCTATCTTTAAAGCATGTGATGTCCTCCCTGATATTTGATAAAATAAGATAAGATCACATGGAAATTGGGCTTTAAGCACTTAAATATTTTAGAATAGCCCATATATGTATTTCATTATTCTTCTTGGTAATATCCCTTCCTAAGTCCAATCTTTCAGCGATAGCTACATCCGGTTTATGAATCTTCCTTGCTCCAGCACAATAGCAGCTTCACGCGTTACGTATTGCGCACGAAAAACTTCCTACGGGAACATTATACCGCAACTTCAGCGGTTAATTAGACAAGTTTCATTGCACTAACAACACAGATCCGTGATGCTGCTACCACACTTTGTTTTTCTTTGGCTTCTTCTGTGGTCGTTGCCGCCACAGATGGGCAATTAACTTTGTCTTGGAATTACGCGCATTAAAGAGGTTCAATCAGAGTTGTACGCAATGCCGATATTGCTGATTGACGGTTGACAGCTGGTAAAAAGTGCATTTCCTGGATGCATGTTGTGTGGAGCACAACTTGACAGCTTGACTTGTATTAACAAGAAAACGATGATCGTGTCTGATTGAAATCTTTGTTTTTGTTGTGGTTGCTACTGTTAAATGAAGGGTTGGCATGAAGAATAGAACTACGCAGTCTCACGCAAGAATTGATTTACAATTATTGTCTGCAATCAATGCGGTTGCGTGTTGTTAACTGCAAAAGGCTGAGCAATGAAATCTTGCGATGTCTTATGCGGAAAATATCGACCAAACCCATGTGTCTTTATTACGCTTTCTTGTCGGTCAATAATCATATTATTAATGGCTTCTACTGAATGGGTGCAGATCTCATAATTGCAAATGTGCAATCGCGCATGCGCAGCAATCTTCCTTTTTGTAATTGAAAGCAGATTGTACCCGTAAAGATGCAAGTAGTTAGTTGCTTTGTATGATTTTTTTAAAGCGTCTCATCCCTGGTGAGTTGAATTCATTCGTCCGCTTACGTTCGCCTTTCAAAATGTATGCTGCCATCTGTTGACGCAGTGCATTGCGCATTAGAAATGTCCGCATTTAATTGGTTGATGTACATATATTTATGTACAGCTTATTGTTTTTGTTTTCCATTTGTTGTGGTTGACCCAGTTTTTCTATTATGTTGATAATTCTTAGAGAAAGTATAGAGCTATCCTGAAGAAACAATGATAAATGTCTATTGTTTCGACTTACATATATATATTTATAGTTCCGGAAAGTCGTGGTTCAGCCAAAAAATAAAAACAAACCCCATTTTTAATGTTCCTATTCATCAAAGTCGTACAATATTTAATAGGTCGTTCGGACTTGACGTCTCCAATTTCATTAAAAATATAATTTATGAGGAAAAACTTTGGTGTATCCACCATGTCAAATCATATTTTTATAAAATTAAATTGCACATAAGAACTTTCTATTTTTGTTTAAAATTTGACCTTAAGAATATTAAAGCATTCAGTGTATCATCCTCAAAACGTGGAGGATGAGAAGCACCTTTCTGCTTAGTTGGACCGAAAATATTCCTTTTGGCGAAAACAAATATGTCCATAAAAATTCATGTCGATTGAACATCAGGCGCATAGGAGCTATAATTATATATTAATCTGTGCTAAATACCAAAATTATGTACAGCAATACAATTTTTACCCAGCTTCCATGTTTTATGTTTTTTTTTACATCCATAATTGAAAATCCAATTTAAATGATATAGAGATACCAATCTAGTGTATACCTCTTAAAAGGTATGTAATGAATATGTCCCCATATCATCAAATACTCATAACTCTGGATAAATTATACCTAACAACTTTTGCGTAAATCAATAATTAATTTTATGATTTATTAATATTTTAACCGTTCTTAAAAATTTGTTTTTCAAATACATAACGTTTATTGCTTTTTTAAAGTTTGGTTGAACTCAATACGTATAAACTGAATTCAACATAAAGATGAATTTTTCGACATAAACGTTAATTTTTTAACTGTCGAGTTTCTTTTTATGTTTATTTGGTGAATGTTAATATTTTTAAAATTAAACTCTAAAGTTGATTTTTTAACCCTATGTTTACAAAACAAACTGATAGGTTGAAAAATGTTTACTGTTTGGTTGAAGTATTTCTTTCAGCAACTTTATGCGAAACATTTTTAACCTTTGCAATTATTTTCATTCTTTTGGATAAATAATATCAAACAAGTATGTTACATACTTATGTTTTTTATATTAATCTCCAAAAAATTTCAAATCTTTCTTGGACCAGAAAAAAAGCTTACTTTCGGTTGCTTACACCATTTATGTTTCAAACGTTAAATTACAAAACTAAAGTGTGTAAGTATACATACTGATAGAGAATTATAAGCCCAAGTGCCGAGCACGACGTAGAATCAGTAAATTTGGGTCTTCGGCCATGCTTTCACCAACAGCACCGATATTTTAAATAGAACTTGATTAACGATAATGCACAGATCTTAACATAACGAAAACAGATTCAAATCGTGACTATGACGAATTCAGTAGATTTGCGGAAAATTTTTATGACACATATGTTACGTTTGCTAGCTATCAATTGACAGGACTGCACTTTCCAAACCTTGAAATAGATAACGCTTTACTCATATGAATAAGCAAAATTTGATAGTATGTGTACATATTTTGTCCTATGGGCCTCTCCTAAAGAGCTTACCGTAATTGTTAGTTAAATTAGCGTTTCTGCAAAACTTCATTGAAAAATATTCATTTTCCGATTTGTAGCAGTTAAAAATATCAAAATGGCCCTTAGTTATGTACAATAATGCGCCACGCCTTTTTTTTATCAATCATTTTGGAGACTTTAATCATTTGATAACAAAATTGAAAACAATTTCATATTTATCTCCGCCATAGAACTGGAGTCCACTCTAATATATTCGTTTTATTTGCTGTTTTGTTCCTTTTCATTTTAATATATGTACATTTACAAGATCTCAAATCGTAGTTACGTCATAATGGCACTATTTTTCCTTTATGAATATTTCAACTTTGATATGCTGTTTGAATCATTCTTCTACCTGCCTCCTATCAAGTACTAAATAAAAGACGGTACACTGTGAGCTGTTCGTAATTGACCCAAAATTAAAAATCTATTTGTTTTATGACTGTGACGACAAATAGAGCTTTTTATTTTTTGATAAAGTTGTGCCAATCTTCTCAGGCCCTTACCAACCCTGGGACAAAGGCCTTAACCACGTGCCTCATTTGCCCCTCACTCGTTTTTTTTAGGAAAACTTAAGGGGACATGAAACCTTCAAATTTTGAAGAATTAAAAAAAAATTTTTTGACTGTTTCTTGTTTAAAAAATATTGAGAAATACGTTTTTAATAAAAAAAACCTCAAACTTGACTTATAAAATATATAGCGAGCATTTTAGTAACATCGTGTCAAAGTTTTAGTACTTGAAAAGCTATAGTTAAAAAACTTTATACGCGTTTTTCTCGAAAACACGTTTTTTAAGTTGGCGGGCATGATAAAAAAAAGAACTACTGGACCGATCTTTCTGAAATTTCTATACGCTGCTGTGCACATATAAATGCAGGAATGAACTACGGACAGAAAGATCAGCATTATAGTTTTGGATTTTTGGCACGATTTTGGCTCGAAAAATCGGCAATTTTCGAAAAAATTACGCCATTTTGCTATTTTTGGACCAAAATTTTTGCCTGCAGTTCATTCCCTGGCGGCTTTGATGCGGATTAAAATCTATTATTTTTTTTTTCAAATGTTCCAGTGAGCTGCAATCATGCCCGCCGTGATTTTTTGGTGTTTTTTTCAAAAAATTCTAGTGGTCATAAATTTTTTTTAAATATTGTTTTGTGTCAAAATATATGTGTAAGTTTTCAAAATGACATCTTGTTTTTTATAAAAATTATATGCATTTTAAAGCACTTGAGACAAATTTTTTTGAAGGTATCATGTCCCCTTAAGGAAAAACTGTACTTTGCGATCTCTCAGTGTATTAAATCTTTTGAAGATCTATAGACTCAAGTCGCTTGTGCTCGAAAGCCAGAAACGATAAATTATGTTTATTCTGTGGGCTTCAATTTATTCAACAGATCTGTTGCTTAAGAATAGTATTTATCGAAACTCTTTTGTGATCTCATTTTTTCAATCATCGTATAAACAGCATAGAATCTTTGAATCCAATCACTCATCCTTGCATCGCTTTCGTTACAGGTTTAATCGTTTGCAAAAAGGCCCTCATTAACACTTATGCGAAGACAAATTCCAACGACGCCATCGAACCGTTCGCCGATTATTTGACCCCCCCACGCAAAGTTGGGTTGGTACGGGCCTGAATCTTCTGTGATATAAATTTGCGTTGTATATCTCACGTGTAGATATCTAATTAGGCGAAGTATGCGTAGTAATGAGTACTTGTATGAGCTTCACCAGAATAGGTGGGGTAACCTTTTTTGGTATTTTTCCTTTGAATAATTGCAGCCAAAAAGACGTAAGGAGCTAATTTTTGTTTTGGCAGTTATTTTTTTGTAAGAACTAGCAATGACATTTCGAGGTTAATTAAGTTTTATCAATATTATAGGCCAAATTTTAAAGGCTCCGATATTTTGGAATCATGTTAAAGTGATTTCATAAATAGTCTTTTTGCTCAACACTTAGTCTAATGAGTCTATTTGCAAGCTTAGACCTCTTTTTAGAAACAACAGCTCCGAAATTTTTTAATTTTGAAAGCAGCATTATCTCTTATTCATGAATCGATGCATCGACTTTACAAACTTTAAAACTCACACAATCACTGTATTCTCGTCTTTGATTTTTCGTTTAGTAGACCTCTACTTTTTCTCTACACGAATTCACCCAAAGAAATAGATAAGCTAAAACAGTCCTCATACCTTTTTTAAAATAATTACACTGCTGCAATTAATTTATGGGGTAGTTTTCTTTGTTTTTCATTAAGAATGTTGGTTTCATGTTAGATTCAAAATGAGAAAAATATGCAAAGTACATTCCTCAGTAAAAAACAAATTTTTGTGGAACACAAAAATATTTTTTTTATTAATCCAAAAAAAAAATGTTTCTACCTTGTTCACAAAGAAATTATTTTATTTTTATGTCGTTAATTCCTTGTTTTCAATTTGGTAATCCTCAACTTAAACTAAATCGTGTTCACATCAGTGATGGCATTTATGTTTTGCGAAAAAGAATCGAGACTTCAAATGTACTTTTTGCATGCCGAATGTACTTTTTCGTCATGAACATTAAAAAGTTACTTATAATTTCAAAAACACAAACAAAATTTTAACTTTTTTACTAAAAAAAAAAAGAAAAAAGATCAGGAAACCATTACGGCAGATCAAATGTACGGAAAATAAACCTAATGTATTGAAAATGCACCATATGTTCCGAATGTACTAAAAACTTGTTGAGTGTACTGACGACGATTTATCACTATGCAAATGTACTGAAAAAAGTACAAATGTACCGAAAATGTCATCACTGGTTCACATAATACAGAGTTCACCATATCGCGAATCGCACTATAATTAATATCAACAGTTAATATACATAATATTCCTTACTGACAACTTGAAAATATTCCATAAAATTGCCCATTTTTTTCAATAACAAAAAAGCCAATAATAGTTATTTTGGGTCCCTGGATGCTATCTCTTAAATTTTCGCATAATAGATTGTGTGCCGATCAGAGCTTGCATCGTGAACAATTAGAGCAGTTGTCTCGTCATCATTGTGATTGGGCCTAAAATGAAAACATCAAGACGAAAAGTTTTGTTACGAAAACCACACAAAACTCTGAAAAAAGTCCACAACAAGGACAACAAGTTGTAGAATTGTAGACAATGTATATTATTTATATTATACACTAAAAATAAACGATTCTAGCCAACTCCACGCTGTTACTATTCGTATAAAGATTAACATTTCTCGGATGTATGTAAATGAAAGGAAGCCTGCTCTAAACTTTTTCTTTAAACTTCACTTTTAATCATTCCCGTACGGATTTCTTAAGATGAACGGCAAATTGGTATTTTTTGTGTAAGTTTAATTGAATGCTAATATGATCATTAACAATTCTATTCTTGAATTTGCGGGTTAGTTTTTTTTTATTTTTTACATTGTTACGAAATATTTGTGGTGCGCCAGCTTATAGCGTATCAGGTATCAACTTGGCGCTTTCCACACAAGAGCCATTAAATCAAAATTGATTGCATACTGCTGCTGTTTTAATAAGCAATTTTTGTTTGCGTGAGTGGAGTTTTACATATATAGCCTACATTGGGAACAATTTGTGGGATTAGTAATAAAAATTTTGGCATGTCATGGTTGTGCGGTTGGTATTGCATAGTGTTTATTGAATTCTAGCGCCTGTAGTACATGAGTACGCAAAGTGAGCGATATTGGAAAAGGAACATTGAAAAACTACATCTATCTACTTCTGTAAGAAACATTGAAAACGGTAACTTCATTTATTATAGTAAAATGATTGAAAAACAAATGCATGCAAAACTAACGCAAAACGTTGCGGAAAAATCAAATTATTCTTGACATTGGTGCAGCGCATATATATGTACACATGTATATTTGGCTGATAGCAGTGCAGTACCAAATTCTGGAACCCTTAAATAAAATGTGCACGCATTTATTTTACTGGAACTACAAATCGACGTTATTTTCTCTTAAGACGAATTATTGTTGAGCTGTCGGCAGATTTCTGTCCGGAAAGGAGTATTTTATTGCCAGTGTGATGCCCATATAGACACAGATTTGACTGCTAATTGCTATAAAAATTGATATATTTCGATTAAATTTTACAGAAATAATTACTTTTGGTCTAGAATGCATTTAAGTATAAATAATAATAAAGTTTAGTTACTACAGCTATTAGTCTTCTTAGCTATTAATATTGAAGCTTTAAATCAAGTAAAAAGCTTATTAAATATGAATGTACGGAATAAAATTCCTCAAATGCCTATCTTCCATACAACTGCTGCAAACAACGCTAGCTTGACGACATTTCGCGAGATAAATAAAGATTACATATCTTTGACTCAAAATATGGAAATTTTTCCAAATATTCTATTCTATTGTCTTCTAAAAGGTATATTTCTGCCAATCGCTGTGATTTAAAGGCTTCATTCTTTAAATTTTTAAAAGGTACACCGAAAATTTAACTTTTACGTTGTAAAAACGTTTAGAAAAATTAAAATTTTTTTTTATTTTTCATATCGAAATGAGGCAATGATAAATAGTTCAAGTGCATATTTGAAATCAGCATTATAACATCAATCAAAAAACATATAAATTCGTATTATGCAGCGCCGGACTAAGGCTTTGCAGGGCCCGGGGCTAACAACTGGAAAGGGACCCCTCACATTTAAACAAAACAAAATTTTATGATCACATTAAAAAACTAAAAGGAATAGGGTATCCACTAGCCTTTTGTCATTTACATATATTAACTATGTGACAAAAAAATCCTCGTGTGTCGTTTTTTATTAAAGTAGCACAAATCCTCACAATATCTTGCCTTTTTGCGGCGCCTTAAGCCTGAGCCATTGCCCCATTTCCTAACTCTAGCAAATAGCTTAATCTAAGGTTAGTTGGGGCCTATGGCCCATTCTAGCCCTCCTGAGTTTTTCGATGTTTTTAAAAACTATGTAAAGATATTTTAAGGATTTTAAAAATGTTCATGCTGAACGAAAAATGTACATATTTTCAAAGTAAAACCACATTCAGCGCATGTATTTACATTAAAATAAAGCCAAAGTAAAAGTACACATTATTTATGTACGAAATGAAAACATACATACGAAATTTAGTTCAGTGTATTGGTGGTGAAAGTCCCATTGAGAGTTGCGTTGCTTTGCAGAAAAAAAATCATAGCAAAAATTCTCGAAGTTTGTCACTTTGATTACTGTATATTTTAAGTAAAAAAAAAACCTAGAAAGAGTGTTACCTTTGATCTCGCCAAAAATTCAATACTCCACACCGTGTTAAACGCAAAAGTGCACTTAAGTCCTAATGGACTTCTAAAAAATATTGGTTTAAAAAAACTTTTCAAGTAAGGCGGGTATGTAAAAGTACATACATATGTATCAGAGAACGTCATTCAGTAGCTCACTGAGTGTTTTGAGCCTCTACCAAAAATATGAGCCGTGAGTGTGCCTTTTGCATGCAAACAGTGAGTGTGAATCATACTTACACTCACTAATAGTGAATCCGTAGATGACATGCTGCTCATGAATCTGAGCTTTTAATAGCTCTAGGCTTATGAATGTGAATGCGTAAAAGGCTCACACTCACATGGATTCAGATTCATGAAGCAGTGAATAGCATGAGCCACTTATGTTGAACTGTAGTACAGAAAACCGTTTTTTTTCTTTCCAATCGATGGGGAAAGGTCGAAAATGGATTTTGGACATCACTTAGGGTGACTCCGGACCTTCGAAAGGATCGTTTTTGACCCATTTTCGAAAAAATTTTTTTGCTCCAATCGATAGGGAAATCTCGAAAATGGATTTTGGACATCACTTAGGGATGGTCGGGACCGTAGAAAAGACCGTTTTTGAACCAATTCCTTAACATTTTTAGGGTGGCTCCGGACCCTAGAAGGACCGTTTTTGACCCATTTTCTGAATTTTTTTTTTCTGCAATTAATAGGAAAGGTCAAAAATGGATTTTGGACATCATTTAGGGTGGCTCCGTAAACCAGCCCCGGGAAAGGACCGTTTTTGACTCATTTTTGGATTTTTTTGTTTTTTTTCTGTAATTAATTACTTTAGGAGTAGCTCCGGAACTTGAAAACTACTAAAATGATCGAAAGCGGTCCTTTCCATGGTCCGGAGCCACCCTAAATGATGTCAAAAATTCATATTCGACGTTTTCCCATTAATTACAGAAAAAAAATTTTTTCCGAAAATTGGTCAAAATGGTCTTTTCTCGGGGCCGGACTCCGGAGCCACTCTAAATGATATCCAAAATCCATTTTTGACCTTTTCCCAATAATTACAGAAAAAAAAAATTCCAAAAATAGGTCAAAAACGGTCCTTTCCCGGGGCCGGACTACGGAGCCACTCTAAATGAAGTTCAAAATCCATTTTCGGCCTTTTCCAATTTATTACAGAAAAAAAAAAACAAATAAATCCAAAAATAGGTCAAAAACGGTCCTTTCCCGGGGCCGGTTTACGGAGCCACCCTAAATGATGTCCAAAATCCATTTTTTACCCTTTCCTATTAATTGCAGAAAAAAAAAAAAATTCCAAAAATGGGTCAAAAACGGTCCTTCCAGGGTCCGGAGCCACCCTAGAAGTGTTAAGGAATAAATTATTCCAAAATACAGTTTTCGACCTTTCCCCATATTTTAAAAAACTTCCCAAAATGTTCCACGCGAGTATCACAAACTTTTTTGATACAATCTGTGCCTTTGATTCTTGAGTAGCTCATGAAACACTCATATATTTATACGGAGTGAAACGAATTGAATCAGGATTCACTAGAAATAATGCAGAAGCAGATTCAGATTTACAGATTTTTCCGTGAATCTGAATGGTGTCTAGATTCAGTAAATTTTTTGTGAGTGGTGAATCTGTCTGAATCAGCTGAAAGATTCAACAGATTCATGAATGGAAAAAATGATGAATGGCTCAGTGACGTTCTCTGATATGTATATCCAACGTTGAAACCGCAACATTATTCTGTTATGATTTCAGGTTGACTCAAGTTATTTTTTCTCCCCGTGCAATGCCCCTCCAAATATTTTTTTGGGGGAGCGGCCTGCCCCCCCTAGTTGGCGACTCTGCTTAAAAGTGCCACGCCATCTTGTAGACATTTGTTTTTTGACACTAGATCGAACTATTTCTGGCATTTGTGAGAAATTTCGTTTCATTACATTAAATCATTCCGTTTTTAAGTTTTCGCTTGCATTGAAAGTATCACGCCCTCTGGTCGAAACTCACCAAATTTTTGTTCAGAACTTGTCAAAGCTTTTCCTAGTATCATCAAATAACTCTCTGAATAAACCGTTTTAAATGTCTTACTCGTATGGACGGTAGGCGTTTCCTTGATTTCGCACATTTTAAGTCCCAAGAAGCTTGCATGAAGAAGTAGACTGTGCGCCGAATTTTACTTTATTATATCCATTGATTTTTCCGTAATCGTCATTTTCACAGACAGACAGATAGACGGACGGACATGGCTAAATCGATACAGGTAGTGACACTTTTTACACTATTCTATGCGTTACAAACGGAATAACAAAGTAATTATACCCTCTGTGTAGGATATAAAAACGAGCAATATTTTTTTTTTTTTTGATTTGAGATCATCAGGGTTGCCAATTTGAAAACAACGAATCAACGGCGCATTAAATTTTTTGTTTTGGTAAATAAACGTGTTTTTTTTTTAAAGTCATTAATAACATAATTTATTTTTTGTAGGTCTGCCAAAAGTTTTATGACATTTTTTTAGTCACCAATTTTTTTTTTTTTTTTTGAGATGACTTTTTTTTTGCTCGTTAACAAAAAAATTTTAAACATATAACCAAAATCCTAAAATTAAATGCTTTTTCTGGCATTTTCAATTCCTATAAGGCCCCCGGCTTTGACATGCAGTTAACGGCTTAGCCACTTGGAAACCTTGGAGATCACTCTCTTGAAATCAATTTTCAATTAGTAGTTATAAATGAGAATATTTTTTTTTTTTTGTAGATGGAGTTCATTAGTTTTACTTTACTCTTTTTATATTATTAATTTTGTTTTCAATCCTATGAACGAATACTTAGCCAAAAAGTTTGCGCAATAAATATGCTTTTTTCCCTGAAACTTAAATGAAAAAATTGGCGAATTGCGCTTTTGATGAAACCAGTGCTATTTATTTGCTATCAAGTGACACTGATAAAGATGTAATGTTGTCTTGCAAAGAATATTAATTTATTTTGTGTGTCTTCAGTTACACGAAATGCATTTTTCTTTTCCCTGAGCCCTAAGTTTCTCTCCGAAGCCCTGTGTGGGGCGGTCAAACATCGAAGTTACGAACAAACTAAAATTTCTATAAAATTATTAGTTTTTTCGAAAGTGAAAGGAAACATCCTACGCTCTCTTTGAAAACTATATCGTCAAGGATTAAAACATTATTGTAAAATACCAACATTTTGTAATTCATTTACCTATTTCCTTTCTGTGTAGTTCAGATCTCTAAGCGCTTCGCCCACTTGTAATAAGTTTGTCAATATGCTTTTGCTTAGGGGCCGTTCATAAATTACGTAAGACAATTTCATGACTTTTTGACCCCCCCCCCTCCCCCGAGTAAGATTCAGTAAGATTCACACTACCCCCCCACCCCCCCTTCCGAAATCTTACGTAAGATTCATAATTAAGGTGAAACTAGTCAAAAAATGTATTTTTCATGTGATGTACTAAGTACATTACTATATTTAATTTTAATATACATATGTTACATATTAAATAAACGAAATTGCAAACTACACATTTGTTTTTCAAGATGAATAAAAAAAGTCATCGTAAGTCATCGTTAGTCCATGCGCTTTTCAACCAGTCTGATAGTGAACCTACAATTGGCACACCCGATTCGTCTGTTGAATTTTCTGATTCACATTCAAACCCTGTAACATCAATATCCTCGTCGTCATGCCACTCTGCAACTTGACAAATCTCCCATTGTTTTAAAATGCAAAGGCTTTTCCCCTGTCCACGTTTCAAAATTGAAATTGCTTGAATCATGTGAGTGCGACTACAGTCTTTTCCATGTAGTTTTTTGTGCATTACAGTAGCTTTTTTCGAGGCAAAGTACTGGTCACAAATATTACAAACTCGATCAGCTATGACGTTTGCAAGCGAAGGACAAAAAAAATCGTAAGGCATGATTTTGAACTGTGGATGTACTTTTGACCAATCGTAATTTAACGCTAAGCGAAGAAATAGAGGAAAAAACTGATTGCTGTTTTGGTCTCCTGTTGAAGAAGGAATCGAAAGCGAATCTTCTTGTTGAAGAGGACAAGTGCAAGGGGGTGGTAAAGAACCGGGACAACATCAACAAAACTTCAAAGTCGACGTATCTGCGTGTAAATGCCTGAATAATAGCAAACTTGTGAGACGGTGTTACAAGTCGACCCTGCGTGTAAACAACATACATATATTTCATTACATAAACAGAAGAGAAGTTGTCCCGTTCAGAGTCGATTACTTAAATCGATTGTAATCGATATTTCTGAATCTTTCGTGACTGTCGAAAATTCAAATATATTTCATTACTGCCACAAATGACGATGCGTTAATACAACTTTAATGTATGAATACGCATTTTAAATCTTACGTAAGATGATCATTCACCCCCCCACCCCCTCTCGTAAGATGTAGTAAGAATCCGCCAACCCCCCCCCCCCCCCCCCAACCGTCTTACGTAATTTATGAACGGCCCCTTACGTAATGTGTACACATATAAAAATACATATTTATCAACTGCTCTCGTTGTACATAAATGTTTTAGCGAAAAGGTTTTATAAATATTTGTGTAAGTTAATTGTTGAAAACAATTTTCAGTGTTTATTTTAATATTTTGCGTATTCAGTTTATCTTATTTAAACAGTTGCTCATGACATTTTATTGTAAATTATATTTTTCACCTGTAAATATACGGCCAAGTGTAACTACAATGTCTTAAGTGTAAATTAGATTGTATACATTAATGGATTGAGAAGTAAGGCAAACGCACGAAATACGGCAATAAACGTACATACCTATGTATGTTACTTACTACATATATGTACATGATTTATCGAAGAATTTAATTTACGAGTTATCAATCATAGAAATGCTGTGTTCCACTGAATATTCATGCGGCTTTGAAAAAATAAAATTAGTGCAAAATTTAGATTTGAGCGTATACAATAGGGTGTTTGTTTTGCAAAAACACCCTAATATACATTTGTATCTATTTATATCCAAAGTTGTCAAGTGCAATTTGAAGAATTTGATCTCCTGTTTGCCTTTTGCATTGCTTCACTCGAATTGATTGGCAGATTATTGATTGAAAGCAAAGACTGTGTGGCTTCGCTGCAGGGTGTTCTATGAACGGCTTGCAATATTAACATTTGCATATTCTATTCCACTTCTAAGAAAGTCAATCAGCATTAAGCAAATCGACATTTCCTGAAAGTTTAACAAAGAAATTGGTGCCCAGTCAGTTTTGTTTTTATTTTCTTAACACAAAGTTTATTTTTAGCGTAAAGAAGGCGCTACTGCAATTAAAAATACACAAAAATAAAATGCATTTATATGCAGAAGTTTTAAGAATTTCACTTATCTAAACAACGAATACAACTCATTTGTGCCATATGTGCAGTGGAAGGGTGTCATTCGTTCAAAAACGCATTGTACCTTATTTGGTTGCTATACCCTGTATGAGGCAGAGCGACAAGAATAATTATAATAGAGATATCAACCTGAAATTTTTAGAATTAATTTTTGGCTAGCTGAATCTGATTTTTTGTAAAAAGTAGCATGATCACAACTCCTAATTACTTTTTTTTTGTATTTAAAATTTGCAAAAATTCCTTTTAATGCAATATTATTTTCATTATAAAAAATACTAATATGTTATGAATTTAGAAAAAATGACATACGTCATTGACAAACGCTAATGACTACTAATTAACAAAACCAGGCCCGTACCCACCCGACTTTGCGTGGGGGGGCAAACAAATTTTATTTTTCGAAGAGTAAAACCAACGGCCTTAGAATACCATCTTATTGTTAGATGTGACGCATAGGGGGCTAAAACCAACTCTTTCTTCTGGGTTGGTACGGGCCTGAAAAAAACGAGTTTTTTTCTGAAATGAAACAAATATGAGCCAGTCTGCAGAAATGTGTGTTTAACAACTACTGATTATTTCTTAAATTTTTACAAGGTGGTTGCTCGATTTTCACTGAGCCTTCTGCCGCACGAAGAAGAGTTTGCCGTCCACTACCTACCAAATTATTATTATTTATTTTTTATTTTTTTTTTTCAACAAAAAGCTTTATTTACTAAAAAAAAATTACTATCACTTTTCACATCCCAAAAACCGTAATAAAATGAAATGAGATACATATGGACCAAATCCATCTCAAACCATGCACGCGGATTATTTCATATTACGCAATTGGTTGCCGATTAGATACGTTGTTTTCAAAGGATATAAGGGGACCCATATTTCCTCGATTTGATTAAAAAATTTTTTTGCGATGTTATAGCCATTTTAGGCTGAAAATTGTTTCAAAAAAGCGACATTTCCATCCAAATGAAAATAATTAACTTTTGTCTTTTGATTCTTATAGTACTTCTTGTTTTCTGTTAGAATCTTTAAGAAAATTTTAAAATGGTTGAAAATTCATGTCTTTTTCAAATGGCTGTAACTTTGCGAGGAAACATCGCAGATTACCACTTGTAAGATCATTTTAAAGAAAAAAAACGGTACTAAATGATGCTATTATTAAAAATAAGCTGAAAGTAGTAGTATCACAGATGTCTGGCAAGGTTGAAACAAAAATTTAAATATTTTTTTTTTTGGAAAAATAATCCTCCTCATCTCAAATGTCTTTAAGCGCGCATTAAACTCATATCATCTCTTTGTTATATTTGTACAAGTCCAACATAAAATTTTAAACGAAAAAAAGGTGGGGTTTTTCAGAAAATTAGCTTTGTTTTTTTCTGATAAAAAGCGCTATAACTCTGCCAATTTTCAACAATTTTGAAATTTTTTTAAAGATTCTACAGCGAATAAGAAGTTCTACTAGAATCAAAGGGCAAAAGTTAATTATTTTGATTTGGATGGAAATTCCGCTTTTTTTAAACAATTTTCAGCATAAAATGGGCGTAACATAAAATGGCCATAACTTCGTAAAATTTTTTTTTAATCAAATCGGGGAAATGTGGGTCTCCTTTTATCCTTTGAAAAACAACATATTTTATCGACAACCAATTCCGTAATATGAAATAATCCGCGTGCATGGCTTACGATGGATTTGGTCTATGTATAATTAAAAATTGTCGCAATGAACTTTTCCATCATTTTAGCAAAGATCAATAATTCTGTAAATTCTTACAAATATGTAGTAATAGCCGAAACATATGCTACCAATTACCTGGTAAAATTGATCCATTAGTTATCTTTGTCATTTTTGTTGAATAAAAAGCACTGGTCAATTTGTAAGATGTTGAATTATAATTATCAGTCTCTAAGGCAAAGTAATTTCTTAGAAATGCGATATATTTCATTACATTATTATAAAAGCCCTACACATTGTATTTTACTATTTACAATTTTAGTGTACTAAAAAAAAACACAGAAAAAGGATCTCAAAATTTCATAAAATCTGTTAGTAATGGTAAATACAAAATTAAAGTTTTTTTTAACGAGGACCGTTTGGCCACCTCCAAGCTTTTGCGCCCGGGACGTCTGTATGCACACAAACAATACAAGCAACTGGAAGTGGAGAAGGGTTGTGTAATAAACGCAGTTTATCCGAACTGACACTTCACACATTCAATCGGGAGCAATTTTCGTAATTATGGGCTTGTTCTTACGCGCATATGACACAAGAATGATAGAAACGAATTACTAATTCCGAATGTCGAAAATTTCTTCAAAATTTATTTTATCGTTCACCGCTTGCAATTCACCAAATTATATTCAGCGCTTAATCCAGTTCTCATATATTTTTTAATTAATTAAGGAATGGACTTCAGCTCTTTCAGCAAGTATGCTTTTATGGCTTCAACTGATTCAAAGCGTTTACCTCGAAGAATCACGCGTTCTTAATGGTTGCATTTCTGTGGAGCTCAATCTAGTTGTCTTGATGCCATCAAAAAAGTTTAAGTCTAGGCACTTTTTATATGTTTTTATTTATTCAACGCTCAATTGTTATTAAAGTTTTCAATACCTTGGAGATATTGAACAAAGAACTGCATAAGTCAGAATCATCGTTATCGAGTCGTGTGAAAAGAAAGAAGTTGCTTTTGACATTTTGAATGCTTCTGTGGTCGAAGCTGTGGTTGACCTCGAAAATGACGAGGCCCAAATTCTGCGTCAGTGCAAAATACCAAAACTTTAAGTTCAAAAACTCCAAGATTTTTCCAAAAAATAGTACTTTAAAGTGTTTGGCTAGTTAATTTTGTCACTGAAATATCGATTTGAAAATGCTTCCTCATCGTTGACGAAATCATTGTAAAATTTTCTAAGCAGGATATCGACAGAGAAAGATTGCTTAGCGATAGAGACATGGTTTTACCATTTTTAATAAGACAAAATGAGTAGTGAAAAACTTGAGGGAGACTAAATGGCGTCTTCTGAAGTTCTTGAGCTTTATTTGTCTGGTTATCTCAATTTCTGGGTCATCCTGCTCGAACGATTGAAGTTCTTCCATTCTCCGTGGAGTTCAAGTGTATTTGAGACTTAATGTTGCAGAATCGGTTCATTAATATTGCTATCTTACATGTTTAGTCTGACATTACCGATAAACCCGATTTAGATAATTTGATAAATGAGTTTATTTTGCAAAATGCTAAAAGCTGCGCAGTTTTTACATTGCACAATTAAGTTTTTGAATATAAGTATAGTACGACAAAGAGAATTTCCTTGAAAAATTCCATTTTTTATTTTCTTTTTTAAAAGAGGGTTCCCCACGATTAATTCCTTATTCGACCCAAACATTACCTATTGGACTTGAAAACAAATTATATATTCGAAAACCTATCATTTTTGTATATCTTTTACCAAATTTTGAATGAAATCAACTCAACACCATTCAAGTGTCACATTATTCAACTGATGTTCCTTTGACCTTCGACAAAATTATCCATGGTCAAAAACGAAAAATTATTTTTTCAGCTGCTGCGCACAAAAAGATGATTCAGTTACAAAAAATGCACGGGAGATAGCACCTTAACGTGACTTTTTAGCTTAAAAAGAAGCTTTGGGGGTTGTCCCTATGATGATTTGTGTTTAGGAAAATCAGAAAAATATTACATCAAAACTCAAGCAAAATTTGTAGGATATGACTTTCTTTTTGTCAACATGCTAAGTTTGTGGAGTTACAACTACTTTTTGTGTATGTGCATTAGAGCGGTTCAAAATAAAAACTTTCTTTTCCTCCAAATGGCTTCAAAAAGAGGAAGAACTAGTTGCTTTATTAAGGTGGGATAGGTTTTATACAGATAAAGTTAATGAATTGTCAGTGTTACCTCTTCAAGAGAATTCGGAAGACTGGCTCATGCTGGATCGAACTTTTCCTGTATTCACTGAGGTACGCGGAGTCGTTAGTCCCGTCGCCTCTTTTAACGAGAGATATCCTTTCTTAGGTACTTGACTTGATATAACTGATTAACGTTGTACTAAGTAGTATCTGCTAAAAATTAAAAGTTTTTTTAAAAAAAAAACACAAAAAAAAAGTTTTTATCTTGTATACTTCGTAGACTAATTGTAGAAGTAGCGATAATTTTAAAATCGTTTATCGTTTAAGTTTGTGAAAATTAGACCAATTTTTCACTAAAATTAATTATCGCATTTTACACAAAAGAAGAGATCCGTGAAAGCTAAAATTTGCATCATTTGAAGATATTCTTTATGGAATTAATTGGCTGTTTATTAAAAATTTAATTTTTATTTAACAAACAATGGGGGAAAAATCTTGTCCGGTTAGACAAGCAAATGCAAGAAATTTTAGTGGCATCAATTGGAAAAAAAGAAGCATTTTATGATGCATTATACAACGTCGGAAAAATTATTTTGTTCATGCATCACAAAAGCGTGAAATTAATCAACAAACAGACAGGCAATCGCTTACCATACCAAGTGGTTGGAGTTGGGAAAATCTCTGTTTTCGCAATTGTTGCCAGTTATCTAAACAATTAGTTTTTTTTAATTGTTTTTACAATGAGTGATCTTAAATAAAAACTGCTCATTTTTCAAAGAACACCGGAAAAGGGAAGTGATGCTATGATTTTAATATTAACATCTATGTTGCAAATTTCTCTGCAGAATGCAGCAAAATTATTTTTATAACCCTTATGTCCTATAAAAACATCATCTCATTTAATGTGCTGTTGAACATTTTGTCGATTTTCACTTTTTTTTTCTTCTTTAAAGCATCACCATCGAGCCGAACGTTGCCACTTCTAGTAACAATGGTTCCATATCGATTAAGATTAGACGTGATCCCAAATCACCAACACTCGAGCCTATTGTCCTTGACGTACACAACATTTCGATTTCAAATATTCGCTTGACGCGTTCCTTGCTGACAACACAAGGGGATCACGATGAAACCGAAGTTGACAGCGATGGCGAATATGGTCCAGAAAACTCGACTTTTGTCATCACTGCACCAAAGTATTTGGCAGATGCAAAAGACTTGCAGCTGGTGGTGAGCATGGATTTTGTGAGTCAATTGACAGATACGCTGCAGGGAATTTATAAGACTAGCTATACAAATTTGGAGGCTGCAAAACAAGAGTAAGTTTCTGCAAATTGATGAATTCCTGTTGATATCAAATTTTTAATCTTATCGTATTTCTAACAGATGGATGATCAGCACTCAGTTCTCGCCAATTGAAGCACGTCGCGCATTTCCTTGCTATGATCGCCCAGATAAAAAAGCCAACTTTACCATCAGTATTGTTCGTGAGAATAGTCAATCAATGGCGTTGTCCAATATGCCAGTGTATCATAGCTCGTATGTAAAATATTTCTGCTTTAAATTTTTGGTAAAAACATAGGTGAAGGGAACTGTTCGTGAACAGTCTCTATACGCTTAGAAACAATTTTATATGACATATCAATATCGGAGACAAAAGTTACTTCAACAGGAGGCCGTTTTTGTTTAGAAAGCAGTTTTCAAATTTTAAGGTCAATATAAAACCTTAAAAAGAGATTTCTATCTAATATACATATATATAAGAGTGTTGATTTTGTAAATTAAAAATTTTGATGGATTAATTTTATTTTTCTTTTGCCTATATTTTAGCTTGAGAAATTAAAATAATTGTCCCGATATTTGAGCTTCCTGCCTCAAACCTGTTAAAGGCGCGGCCAAAGCTTGTGTCCGAAAGATATAGTGTTTTAGGTATTTTAGTTGTATAAGAGTTGTAACTCACTGTTGTCAAACCACACCCACATTTTTCGTGTTTGAAGAAAATTCTCCAAAAATTTCAGCTTCCTAGATCAAATCTGCGAACGGCGCAGTCAATTTGTTTCCTATTACAGTTCATATGAAAAAACGAAAAATCAGAAAAACGAGAGAAACATTTTTCTTGCGTTTTAGTAAAAAAATTGCTTCTAAATGAATTGTAGTAGGAAACAAACTGACTGCGCCGTTCGCGGGTTTGATGTAGGAAATTTTGGGAATATTTTCTTCAAACCCGTTTCTATAATATAAAAACAAAATCCCCTTTCGGTGTATTTTGTCCAGACTTTCAAAATGTGGGCGCGGTTTGACAACACAGGGTTATTCGACTACTCGTACTTTTTCTAAGCCATATGACACACATCATTGACCAAAATATGCCGCATATTTGATAGAAAAGAATATAATAGCTCTTACATTAATTGATACTTCCGGCATCGATATGTTGAAAGACATCAGGTCCGGCGGAAGACGTATCCTCGGTAGTGTTTCACCGAGAACCGATAACGATAACGAGACGATAGTAAAAAAATTATTTCTCGTATGACCGAGGGCGAGAGCGAGAAAGGTCTGGCCGATACCTCGTTCTCGGCGATAATGTGGTGTTTATCGTACGATAAACATTTAGAACAGCCGTGGGAATAGAAATCTAACAAAAAAGCAAAACAACAACATCAAGCAACAAGAAACGAAATTTTAAAGTTTTTTTTTACTTTCATTTCCAAAATTGCCATTAGCACAAAAAAAAACCAAATTGCACTACAAACAAAAACAATTGCTACATTCGTCAAGACACAATGCGGCGCCGTCGTTTATGCCTTTGTGTTTTGTTTTTGTTTTCATTTGAATTCAAGTCAACGCTGTGCCTCGATAGCGTTGAAATTCTGCAATTTTTTTTCGCTTGCTTGTACGTCAAATAACGGTGAGACGATAGCCTATGTTGCTCGAGTTAGTTATCATAGTAATATTGTTATTTATAATTATATTTCTAATAAATAAATAAATAAATAAATAAACGGTGAGAGCAATGCGAGCAAATAAAGCCAATATGTGCCCATCACTGATTTAGAACAGCGGTGGGCACAAAAATATAACAAAAGAGGATAACAACAACATCAAGCAACAACAAACGAAATTTTAAAGTTTTTTTTACTTTCATTTCCAAAATTGCCATTAGCACAAAAAAAACCAAATTACACTACAAACAAAAACAATTGCTACATTCGTCAAGACACAATGCGGCGCCGTCATTCATGCCTTTGTGTTTTGTTTTTGTTTTCATTTGAATTCAAGTCTGTTCCTCGATAGCGTTGAAATTCTGCGAATTTTGTGCCTCGATAGCGTTGAAACTCTGCGAATTTTGTGCCTCGATAGCGTTGAAATTCTGGGAATTTTTTTTCGCTTGGTTGTGCGTCGAATAACGGTTAGAGCAATGTGAGGAAATTGAGGCACTAAGTGCCCTTCACTGATTTAGAACATTGAGCGCGTATATTTTACACCATTTGTTTTTACAAAAACACTTGCACATACATGAGACGTTCTTATACAAACCGAACAGTTTCTGGCCGCCACATCTTTAAATCGCTCGAAATTTTTTTTACGTATTCCTTGAGTTATATCAGAGCACACGTGTCGTGCTGGGAATTAATTTGTTATCGAATATACCGAACTGTGAAGTTCGAAAGTTTTACGATTTATGATGTTTTATAGGTATGTTGAAATTGCCATATCTCCGGTAAATTTTAACGAAAAAATAATTTTTTTATATCGCTTTAAAGCTAAATAGATAAATTAGCTTTCTTTTAAAAATAAAAATGGTTGATTTTCGACCAAGTTTCTGGTTTCTAGGAATTTTTGAGACTATAAATATTTAATAAAAAAATTTTTTGAACTTTTTCCGAGAAACGATATTTTTATTTCAAAAGTTGGACTCCGAGCATTTGTTAGAATTTTGGTAAGCTTTATTTAAAAGAAAAAAATATTAATTTCTGAAAAGATTTGCGCTGTCTAGCAATTTTTGACCAAAAAAAAAATTTAAAATAAACATTTGTTCGGCACTTAATTTAAAATAATAAAAAACAAAATGTTTTATTAGAAATTCGATCTTTATCAATCTAATAGCATTTTAATTTCCTTTTATTAAAAAAAAACTGTTAATTTCGGACAAGATTTGCGCTCTATAGCCATTTTTGAACCAAAACTCGATTTGGGACCACTGTGCAGCGGAACGCAGTATTTTCAGAGGTGCGCGCAAGAGTTGATTTATTTGGGATAGTCCGTATCTGAAAAAATAATTTTTTAAAGGAAATTTGAGGTGGAATCTAGTGGTATTTTTTTTAATTTCGTATCGAGTGGCCATCGCCTTATTAACTAACCTTAAACCATTGATTGGTCATAAAAACTTTTAATTTTTCATCCAATGCCATGGAGCTTATCTTTTTAGCTTTAAAACGATATAAAAAAATTATTTTTTCGTTAAAATTTACCGGAGATATGACAATTTCAACATGACTATAAATATAAATCATCGTAAAACATAAAACCTTCGAACTTCACAGCTCGGTATCTCTCGATATCTTCGATAACTAATATAACTCAAGGAATACGTAAAAAAAAATTCGAGCGATTTAAAGATGTGGCGGTCAGAAACTGTTCGGTTTGTAAAAGAACATCTCACATATGTATATATATGTACAATTCCATCAGATTTGGCCTTTTAGCTGGCCTCTTTTTTTTTTTTTTTTTTTTTGGAGTACATCTCTCAGCCATAGTTTTTTTTGAGGCTAAGGCTGTATTGAATTAATATTCAAGGTTGTTCAATTAAAATTCAGATAGCTATTTTTTTATTTAACTTTATAAGCAACATTTCATGTTTTTTTTTAACTTAAATGCAATTTTAACTATGTGTTCCTTGAATTTTAATTGTTCCTCCTTGAATATTAATTCAAAATAGTCTTAACTTCAAGAAAAACCATGTTTGAGTCTGCTCCAAAAAAAAAAAATCGAAATCGTCATCTTAGCTCGACCATGTCTTCGATTTTTCATTTATGGTTTTTCTTGAAGTTAAGACTTTTTGGAATTAATATTCAAGGTGGAACAATTAAAAAAAAGGCGAAAAATTCACCGACGAAAGTATTTTTTTCTTACTAAAAACAAACAAAAAAAACCACAAAAATATGAAAACCAAATCAAAACAATGTGTGGTAATTTACATCACTTTATAGCATGGCAGCAGCAACTCAAAATAATGCTCCTTCGTCTCCCATCAAAATAAGCATGTAGAATTTTTGATTTGTTTATTCTTGACAGCGAAGGAGCCTTTTTTACGGTTGCATTTAATTCCAGTTTGACAAGATAATTCTAAAACAAATTTTAAAAATGCTTAAAAATATTTTATTTTGTTTTTTTGCGAATGTTTAAAAATTATCATATTTTGGCCCTATTCATGGACATATAGTTGTGAGACCTCGGAGGTCGGGCAAAACTGTTGTCATTAACGTAATATATAGATATTCTAGTAACATTCTATGAAAAAAAAAATTGCGCGAGTGTTGCGCACTTTTCCAGCATTTTGATTTTAACAATGATTGCCGGGAAAGTATGCTTTAAGTGACACGAAATCAACACAAAAATGCTACTTGGGTTTGGACCACTTCTAAAGATTTCAATAAGATTGATGATATGGTTAATAGAGTTGTAAACACCGAAAATCTACAATTTGGGTTGTCTGTGCTTCATGGCTGGATTAATTGTTTGAGTGCCTGCTGCATATAGCATACAAACTGCCAATAAAGAAGTGGCAGGCTCATTCAGAAAATGAGAAATTTTTAGTAGCTCAAACTAAGTCTCGCATACAAAAAGAATTCATAGATAAAATTGGGCTGATTGTGAATAGGGCTACCAGATGGCCTGCCTACAAAAGTAGCACATACAGCTTGATCAAAAAGTTTTAGGACTCGTCACCGTGTGGCGCTCTCGTTCGTCCGATTTCAATTCTATTTTTTTTGTTGTGTTGGTAGAAGTGTCATGGACGTTATGTCAAATTTTCAGCTTGACAGCTTGACATTTCTTGAAGTGACGCCGTATTGTGTGCATCTACTTTTGTGTGTGGTTTCGATTTTTTACAAAAAAAAAAATGTCATCAACTTTGCAGCAACGAGTTTGCATTAAATTTTGTGTTAAAAACGGATTTAACGGTGCGCAGACGTTGGAAATGTTGGGAAAGTGTTTTGGCGACGATACTCTAACGAGATCGAACGTTTTTCGCTGGCGTTCACCCAATGAGCCGCGACCGAAAAAACCACGTCGTTTTCAATCGAAAAAGAAGGCGATGCTCACGGTTTTCATGGACTACAGAGGTGTTGTGCATCATGAATTCCTCCCAGAAGGTCAGACCGTCAACAAAGAATATTATTTGGGCGTTTTGAGACGTTTGCGTGAAGCAGTTCGCCAAAAAAGACCGGATTTGTGGGCAAACAACTCGTGGATTTTGCATCACGACAACGCGCCGTCGCACAATGCGATCATTATTCGTGAGTTTTTGGCCAAAAACTCCATGAATACCGTCCAACATCCACCGAATTCGCCTGATTTGGCTCCCTGCGACTTTTTCCTGTTCGACCACCTGAAGAAACCGCTCCGCGGATCGCGTTACAGCAGCCGAGAAGAGGTCATCGAAAAATCGAAGATGGCCCTGATGGCCATACCGACGGTCGAGTATAAAAAGGCTTTTGAGGACTGGGTCAAGCGTTGGCGTAAGTGCATTGCAGTCGATGGGGAGTACTTTGAAGGAGACAATATCGATTTTGATGAATAAACTTGTATTTTTCATTTTAAAAATAAAGTCCTAAAACTTTTTGATCAAGGTAGTATCAAAAAATTCCAATTTTCTAATGAAAACCAAAAATTTTTTTAATTCCATACAAATATTTTTGAGGCAAAAAAAAAAAAAAAGGTCCTCACTTTGCACGACAAAATCCCAGCAAATTAAAAAAATATTTGAAAAATAACTTTAACATCGAAAGTAGCAAAACCATCCAAAAGTAGTACATTTCGAGTGAAAAGTAGTAAAGCCTTCCAAAAGTAGCTAAAGTATGCCATCTGGTAGCCCTAATTGTGACCATACTTAAGTATCGAATGATGGCAACACTGTACTGTTTCTTCCAAAATACCGATGTGTTAGCGACCATTACCAAAATCGACATCAATTTGATAAAAAATATGCACAATATTTTAATTGTTGTTTCTAAGTGGCCTTCGAATTGACACGGAAAAGTTTCACAATTTCGCTTTTAATTGTGCAAAATATTTTGTCAAGCATTATCTTTGGTATAATATGCCAACAACACTGATGCATTATTGGCAACCGGTCAATTATTTGAAGAATCTCAGGAAGCCAGAAATAAAGATTTTAAGGCTTTCAGGGAACATTTTTCCCGAAAATGCAGCAGAGAAATAACAAACGAAGACATTTTGAATAGGCTTATTATCAGTTCTGATCCTATAATATCCAGTAAAACTAAATTGCCGCAGAAAAAAGTCAAGCACATGCCAACAGAAGCATTGTAGTTGTTAATAATAGCGAAAGAAGAAGGTGATTTAAATGATTATAATGTTGGCAATGATAATGATGTAAGCGAAAGTGAAGGCGAAGGTGAACATGATGATGGTAGTGATCATGATAATAGAAGAAAATAACCAATTTTAGTGAATTTTTAAGATTAAATAAATATTGAAATTTGTATAAGAATCCTCAGTGCGTATTTTGTATTTTTGATCACAAAAAAAAATGTACTGAAGTATTATAAATTGCTATAGTTTTTTACTACTTTATATATAAATAGCCAAAATACATAGTTATAACACTCTGTGTGAATTAAGCGCACAGATCGATACCAATTACCCCAGTGTGCGTCGAGTCCACTCGAAACCTCTATTTTAGTATATCATATATTAAAACCGCCCCCGCCCCCCTTCCTAAGCCAACGTCGTCACTAGACATCCGAGTTTTATATGTTTGCTGGTCCTGAATGGGATATGTACAGTGTTGGCCAAAACTTAAGCACCTCCTGAGTAAATTTTTTTCACATCATAATTTTTTTATGGAACCAACGTTATTGAACCATATTAAGTATTTATTTTATTTATCTATGCCTTTATTAAACAGTTAATATTAAAGGAATATTTTAAGCCCGAAAACTTTACGGACAAAACTAAAGCACCCCCTTTTTTATGGTAAATAAAAACTTTTAAAACTAGTACTTAGTTGCGAATCCTATATTCTGGACGACATACGCACCTCTTCAATGTATTGAGGATATTAAACTTTTAATGATATCCTGCGATAACCCTTCCCAGGATATTTTTGAGGATTGAATAGATCTTCCGCTGTTTTTGGAACTTTCTCTGTTGATATTCATGTTATAGATATCCCACAAGATGTCAAAAGAATTTGACCGGGGAAGGCTAACCAAAAGGTTCTATCCTATTGCTCTGAAGCCAGGTTTTAGAAGTTTTAGATGAATATATTGGATCGTTGTCCTGATGCAACCTTCATTCAAGTGGCTTCACTGCATAGCCATAAGGCAGCATCACGTCTTTTAATATGTCAATGTACATGAAGCGATCCAGAATTTCTTCAATCCTATGAATTGGCCCAATCCCTTGACCAGAAAAAAAATCTCAGACCATTAAAATGCCATCTCCATTATTACAGTGGCTTTGCAATACTTAGAATTCAATCTTTCTCCTTTTGACCTGCGTATACGCCTTATTCCATGCCCACCTCAACTGGAGTGTCTAAAAATGGAAAACTATATTATTTTGTAACAAATTCAATTATAACTTGAAAAATTCGGATGAAATAAGGCGTATACGTATGAACCTCCTTCGAAATATATTTTCAGTAAGCTAGAGCCCCGATTTTCGTCGTTAATACGGACCGGAGAAATGACACGCAAATCGAAACGACGCAAATCGAATTACTTTTTTCCGTATATATGCAGGTATTTATTGATTAGTGCCATTATTTGCTTATTTTGATTTTGTATCCAATTAATACATTCAATTTTAGTTCCAAGAAAATTTTTCCGAGAAAATTGAGCCTGACCTTCAAGACGAAATATTGTTATTTAAGTATTTCATCTTGCGATTAGACGATGCTGGGGAAAAAAATAGCAACCGCAAAGTGAAAACAGATTTAAATTAAAACATTGCAAATATATAGAAGTCGGATGGTTACAAACGCCTCTGTTAAAGTTAGTTTTTTTAAAATTAGAACTTCTAAAAACTTTTTTCATCATCAGTGACTCAAAACGCTTAAGAACATTTGCAATCAGAGCTTGAAATCAACTCTGTTTTAATATTTTTGTACAGAGCTTCTTGTTCAGCACTTTTAAGATATAAGAAAAAAACAAAATTCCATCGAACTTAGAGGCCGAAAAAAAAATTTTTTTTTCCTTAAAAATCTTTCAATATTAGCTTTCAAACTGGGGAAGGTCATTCGAACTTTTTTTTTGTGATTTGTGATATACATGCTCCTTTATACGCATATGTGGATACAGTAAACCCCGTTTTAGTACCTCCCCCTTTAAGCACCATTCCCGTTTAAGAACCAGAAATTTGCTGCATCTAACACTTTTCTGAAAATATACATACAGATTACCCCTTTTATGTACCTATCGCTTAAGTACCACTCCCGCTTAAATGCCTCTTAAATTTGCGTTTTAATGTGAAAATTACATATTATTTTACCCTTTTATGTCCCTTACACCGGGTCCCTTAAAAATGATATCTGCGTAATTTTTTTTTCGTTCCGAGAAAAACCAATAGAGCGCTTTTGATTCTCCTGAAGGTTCTTTTTGACTAAAAAGAAACGTGTTTTTTGCTCGTAACTTTTATTTCTTCACAGAATGGAACCTGGATTAGCTTGAAAAATAAAGATTGCGTTCTTGCAAAAAATTTAACGTTAAAAAATTTTAAAATTCGATTTTTCCATACAAAAAATGTGATGATGCATGATGATAGATACACTCAACATTATTAAAAATTTTTTGGATTCTAATAGTATGGACAGTGAAGAACTATAGGTTTTGGAGGAAAAATTGTTCAAGAGCAAATTCCAAAAAAATTGCAAATTTTTTTTTTTTAAGCATTAAACTAAATTAACCCTCTACTGTAGTGATGTCCAGCTCAACGGCACTAAATGATACTTGGGAGTAAAACAGTGGAAGGCGAAGGGTATTTTCAAATAAAACGTAGTACATAGTACACTTACACAACACAAGCAAAGAATTGAGTACGTGAACTTAATACGAGAGAAGAAAACCTTATCTGTTTATTTCAGTGGTCGGCAGAGCGCAAATATCAAATATTTTCTTACTCTCAAATGAGAGAGAAATGACAAAAGCTCCAATCACTGTGAAAAATGCTTCTACGTTTCGCTGTTTACGCTCCATATGATATCTTATTTCAGGGGTTGAATTTTAGTTATAAAATGCCTTTTTATATGAAATTTATTAACTATCCCTAAAACTCACTTGTATATTAAGCGTTGCGCATTGACAAAAAATTTTTCAGCGAAAAAATATTTATTTTGCCATTTGATTTCAAACATTTTCGCAGTGCATTAACGAAATAACAAGCTCATTTTGTAGTTTGCTTACTCTCGCTTATTCTCTTCGTTTGCTCGCGAGCCTATGGGGCGCCGACCACTGGTTTATTTTCAAATTAATAATAAAAATCTCTCAAAAACAAACAAATCAACCGCACAAATGCTGTGAATCGGAACGATTACTTCTCCGAAAGCAGCCACTACACCCTGTAATTTTTGATCGAGTTATCATCACTTTGTGAGTTACGCTCTTCAGTATTTAGATGTTTGTTCTTGCTCTTAGTACCCGTTCGGAAAAGCTGTTTTATTGATAAAATCTTAAAGAAGAATATATACACTTGTACTTTTTCCCGGCTTGGCATTTGTTTTCGTTTCAAAATCGAACACATACTTATAAGACCCACTAAAAACTTCATACTCTTTTCCTCTGCACATAAAAATTCCCCTCGTCAAACCCCGCCGTGCTCACCTGAAATCATGCGTGCTCTTTTCTCATATGTGCTAAAATTGGCATCACTACTCTACTGCATACAGAGCCATATATGGATTTTCAACTTTGAAAATAATTTTCTCCACTTTTTCAACGTTAATCATAATTCATTCACCTCATATTATTTTGCCACCGATCCCTTATATGTCTGGACAAAGCCAGACTTTGGTATCCGCTGACACATCATGAAAAAATCAAAAAGTTTTTATTTTGAACCGCTCTAATGTATATATTCAGTCGCCTTTGTTTATTGGTCCAAAATTATGAATGTTATAATTTCTGAGTACAAAGAACTATTTGGGTCGATTATATAATATAATCAGCTCGTCGGGTCACAAGAAAATCTGTTTTGACCAATTTTTCGCTTTATAGGTACAAATTGAATTTTCTCCAAAAGGGAAGCTGATCCGATTTCAAGTGAAGTGGTTTCGGTTACTACTGATGCCAAGGAATAATTTCCAGGTGGTTCCTGGTGTCGTCATTTTTCGCAAACCTGTTTTATCTTCCTGAATACTGTGTAGTATGGTCGCTTGTAAAGTAGATAAGTATTATGTGGAGCGATGAGAGTAAGATAGTTTTTTTGGTGGAAAAGGCACTCGTCCATATGTAAGGCGTAGCCCAAACACAGAATATGATACTTGGAATAATCTTACTCTCATCGTTCCACTCTACTTTGCAAGTTGCCATTTTAAGTACCCATGCGCAAAGTCCGGTATCTTTGTGATGTGCATTTTCTTTTAAGAATGAAATTCGCCGTGGATTCTGGGCACTCAAATTGGTTTCCCTGAGTTTTCTTTTAACGGTTTCTACACTCGGTGCTATAATAAACACTTTCTTTATTTCCGTAGCAGACAAAAACGGATTAAGTATCGAAAGCCGTATCGAACAATTCACGTCCCGGGGGGACATGGAAGGCATTCGGCCTCGTGTTTTTCGTTTTTTGTGTATTTTATCGTATTCGAAACCATTTTCGAAGAACATCCGATAAAATTTTAAATTTCCTGAAAAATTTTACCTTGCGAAATGGAATTTTTAATAATTTTACTTTGCTTTGTCGTAGAATGCTTTCCACGGCCCACTAAAATGCAAAAACACGAATAAATCATTGGAGTATTATACAAAAATAATGCAACTTACTTGTTACGATCAAATTTTTTTATTAAGAGTAAATACTATTATTTTTACCGCTCGAAATAAGAAATTACGCAAACCTAGAAAGTACCGTTATTTCTTTGGAACAAAATGTCACGTGTCTTGTGTACTTATCAAGTAACTATACTTTAAAATATAAGAAGAAAAAAAACGTCGTTTGTGCGAAATATTTTCTTTCAATTCATAAATGACACCGAGGTGCTATTATTTTTACCGCAACTGTACATTGTATATGAATGCAATACCTTATCAGTTTTGTTTACCGTTAATTTTAATGTACATATGTATCAAAGGTATGAAATTTTTAATTTTTGTTCAATAAAATTTGATTAATAAAACCGATTTGAGTAAGTTATATACGTATGTCAATAAACATTGTTGTTTAAGAAAATTGAGACACTTTCATGAGATTGTCCTTAGTGCATTAAGGTTCTTAAACGGGTTATTTTTAAGTACCTTGAGGTACCGAAGCGGGATATTCTTAAGTAACTTGAGGTACTTAAGCGGGAGTTTTTAAGTACCTTGAGGTACTTATACGGGATTTTTTTGAAGTACCTTTCCCGCTTAATTACCTCAAAAAACTGACATCTTGAGTAGAGGTACTTAACCGGGGTTCACTGTAATACTAAATTTTTTGAACTATATTTTCAAACAAAAATAATATTGGCTTTTGTAAAAAATTTATTTGTATGACTTATTGTATCATTTGTATCAAAAAAAAAAAACCCGAGGGAAAGTTAGTGTTAAAAAACTTAGCCATTTAGCCCATTATGGACTAGGCCCCAGAAGGGCCCGTACAATTTTGATAAAATTTGGTGTGGGAGAGCAGGGGATCAATAGAAGTTTCTGATGAAAAAAATAAAATGTCTCCCTATCGGCACCCCGGAGATATGGCTTGGGTAAATTTTTACCCAATACCAGCTTGATCAAAAAGTTTTAGGACTCGTCACCGTGTGGCGCTCTCGTTCGTCCGATTTCAATTCTCTTTTTTTTGTTGTGTTGGTAGAAGTGTCATGGACGTTATGTCAAATTTTCAGCTTGACAGCTTGACATTTCTTGAAGTGACGCCGTATTGTGTGCATCTACTTTTGTGTGTGGTTTCGATTTTTTACAAAAAAAAAAATGTCATCAACTTTGCAGCAACGAGTTTGCATTAAATTTTGTGTTAAAAACAACATTCATCAAACGAATCATTACTGGTGACGAGACGTGGATTTACGAGTACGACACGCAATCCAGACATCAAGCGAGTGAATGGCGTTCACCCAATGAGCCGCGACCGAAAAAACCACGTCGTTTTCAATCGAAAAAGAAGGCGATGCTCACGGTTTTCATGGACTACAGAGGTGTTGTGCATCATGAATTCCTCCCAGAAGGTCAGACCGTCAACAAAGAATATTATTTGGGCGTTTTGAGACGTTTGCGTGAAGCAGTTCGCCAAAAAAGACCGGATTTGTGGGCAAACAACTCGTGGATTTTGCATCACGACAACGCGCCGTCGCACAATGCGATCATTATTCGTGAGTTTTTGGCCAAAAACTCCATGAATACCGTCCAACATCCACCGAATTCGCCTGATTTGGCTCCCTGCGACTTTTTCCTGTTCGGCCACCTGAAGAAACCGCTCCGCGGATCGCGTTACAGCAGCCGAGAAGAGGTCATCGAAAAATCGAAGATGGCCCTGATGGCCATACCGACGGTCGAGTATAAAAAGGCTTTTGAGGACTGGGTCAAGCGTTGGCATAAGTGCATTGCAGTCGATGGGGAGTACTTTGAAGGAGACAATATCGATTTTGATGAATAAACTTGTATTTTTCATTTTAAAAATAAAGTCCTAAAACTTTTTGATCAAGGTAGTATTCCTCTATGAGAAAAATGTACCGTCCAACCTTTCATTCAATCAAATCTGTTTTACTATATGTAGCATGCCACCTAGAATCTTTGAATTTGTTTCGAGCTTTTTTCTTTAATCCATTAAAATTTTCCTGGATCGATTTTCCACCAAAATTTTGGAAATAATATGTCTCCTAAATTCTACTTCACAAAAATACAGGTTAATCAAAGAAGTTCAGAAAAATAAAAGTAGTCATATCAGACTAATCCTTCTTCTACCCAAAAAAGCTTTAAAAACCACAACACCTTTTACCTGTCACTTGGTATGATTTTTAAAAATGTACCCAATAGACCTTAATGAGTTAAATGACCCTGGAAGTGTAGCATAGTTTTTAATACGTTAAATGTAATCTTCGTAGAAATGACGAAGACCAATTTTATGCCGATTTAACTGAAAAACTATACGTACGAAATTACAGCTTATTATGAATAGTTAGTAAGAAAATAGTTAACACGCAAAAAACAAACGGTGTTCATCGATTCGACAAAGATTATAGTTTCAGGGTTAAAGTAAATTAACATCTGTTGTAGGGGCTTCTAGTCGGCCCTTACAATGGTTGAAAACTGCATTACAGTTTGTTTCATATGAATAATAAAAAAAATTTATTTGTTGCCAATTTCATTTTAGTCCTTACCGGCCCGGATATACAAAAGATGACTTTCTAACCACGCCTAAAATGCCCACCTATTTGGTGGCTCTCATCGTTTCTAATTTGGTTAAGTCCCATTATTCAGATACTGATGCTAATCTTGTACCACGCGTTGAAATATGGACACGTCCCGAAAATAATGAAATGACCAACTTTGCGTACAGAATGGTCCGCACGTTCCTGCCTTTCTTTGAAGAATACTTTGATATTAAGTATTGCTTGCCAAAACTTGATTTGGTTTCTGTTCCAGATTTCGGATTCGGAGCTATGGAAAATTGGGGTCTAATAACTTTTAGGTAAGTACAAATATCTAAACGCAAATACATATTGTAATGCTGCAGTGTAGCCATCATTTTAACATGCAGCAGACATAATATTCCAAGATAAAATTGTTATTTTTTTGAAATATGTGGGAATTTAAAGTTTAGAGACATAAAAAACTGTATTTGGAAGCTGTAAATTAATTTCAAAATTATTTGAGTAGTTTTGACATTTGAGTGACTTTTATTGGTATTTAAGGAGTTTATTAATTGATTGTAAATACGTTGAACATGACGGAGACAATGCGGGTATTATACGATAGAAGAATGGGTTTTCTGTGCACCCTCATCGACACATTATCGCACATATGTATGTAGCTCTTTTTTATTGTTATTTTAACAGTTTGAATAAAATGCAATAATTAAATTAAATTTGATTTGTATAGATGTTATTAAGTAAACTTCAACTTCATCAAAAAAAATAACACAACATAGGGACCATTTCGAGTTTGTAAAACTTTGATGTAGAAAACAATTAACGTGTGACAGTTTTTTATGACTCAAAAAAATGTCTCTTGATAGTAAAACACTTGTAGTAATTTGGAAATTTCAATTAAAATATGTAAATGCTTAAGACATCTCAAAATGAACAAGCATACATAAATTTAGAAACAATTAAAATTTTTATTTGAATGTCACTACAAGTGTTTATAATTCCACACGGAAGGCTGAAGACTTAGTAAAAAAAATAATTAAAATAAAAATTGTTTGGAGCTTAATAGTAATATATATGAAACGTTGGATTTGTTTTTAACGCAGTAATACTTTTAAATATAGCCTAAGAAAAAGAGATATTAAGTGACATAAAATGTTATTCGAATTTAATGGATCGAAAAACACATTTTTCTTTAATTTGAATTTTTAATAGCTTCATTTTTATTTCATTCATTTTCCATTGCTCAAAAATGTTTTGGAACTTTTTTTTTAAGAAAAATGTAGCCTACTGTTACTTCTAGGTTACCTACCACATACAAACAATTGCATAAAATACGAAGGGGCGCTACCATATGCATCAATACTGATGAACTGAACTGATGTTTTGGAGGTTCTCTGTCATCTCATTCTCCTTGACATATTAGGTATGCAGATTACAGTTAGACTTAGGTAAACTTCTCGCTGGTCCGATAGCAGGACAAGTCATTCGATTATTCTTCATTATCTGAGCTATGTACCCTTCAACATGAACTATACGTTTCCAATAATTTCATTCAAGAGGGATTACAAATTTCACATTCCATTTAGAGATGACTGGAAGGGAGACTATTGCAATGTTTTTCAGGAGGAGGTTATAGCTGTAGAAGAAGTAGGATTCAGGCTGACGAGAAATATTTTATCCAAAAGTGACATAACATTTATTCAGATAGGCAGGCTGCTATAAAATCTATAGAATAAGTCTTCCTAAGCTTACCAATAATACATTATTCACCTCTTCTGCGTGCCTTGGCATAGGGACATTGATGGTAATTTAGAAACTGATAAGCTTCCTAGGCAGTGGATTACTTTATAAATTTCTCAGGACACAGAAGTTGTGGTGCATGCTACTAGTTACTTGCAATTATCTGTTAAAAGACGATATGCTACAAAAAGCAAGCACAAAATTGGCATAATCTTGCAATATAATAAGGGAAATCTGGCCGAAATGGGATGCTAAGCGGCCTCTGGAACTGATAACCCACACTAGACACAATGTCCTGCCAATTGTTGCTGTCATAATTTGTCACTGCCCCATCAGCATACATGTGGAGAGATTAGGAATTTTGATCTTTTGACTTCTGTAGATGCTGTATGATCGTTGAGGAGAAGAAAACATTAAAGATTCTTTTGCCGAACTTGTTAGAAGATACAACAGTTGGTTCGATTTTATTTGATGACCGGGATAGTATTAAGTATATACTTTTATATAAGTCAACTACTTAGTTTTATTACAAAATATCGTTGGTTCAATGAGAGTGCTTAGTTAAATACCCCGGAATCATCATTTGGTCCAAATGAGTCGGTTCTTAAACTGACTGCCCCTCCAACCTCCAACCTAACTTAACCAACATATGGAAAACTGTTAAGTTTTCCATATGAAACAAATTGATGAATTTTTTCACTGTTTTTGTCATCGAATTATTATTTCATCCAACTTGCACTCGAAAACGGCACCGTGCATGTACATTAACAAATCAATCAAGGCTTTTGATAAACAAACATGCCAAGGCAATAAATGGATCCTTCAATTAAACCCGGTAATTGGTGACATATGTTTCGGCAACTACCACATTAATACATATTCATATACACTACATTGCCTCATCAGTTTTGATTATTGCATACTTGTATATGAACCCTGGTCATTCGATGCGTTATATTCAAACCGCCGCTCTAATACTTGAGCTATACGGGTTTGACCTTGAACTGTACAAAGTGCGCTTATTTACTTAACTCAGTACACAATGCACCATTTGCCATCAATTTTTATCATTTCTTTCTTGTTGCCATAGTTGTTAAACCTTCATCCTTTACGGTGGGCTTTAACCAAGTTTGAATAAAAGTTAGATTTAAAACTACAACTAGAATTGGAAATTCCCACAATCAAAATTAGTTTTGAAACAAATACTAAATATATAGATAGTTTTCTTAATTTCTGAACAAAATCGAACAGGTAGTTTTAGAGATAGCTAAGTTAGCAATAGCTTTAATAATGTTCCAGGTGAAGGTGGTGTAACTCGCTAAGTAATTTTATTGATGCATGAAATTTGAAATGGAATTGAATTTATACAGAATGCATGAATGAATTTATACAATGCTTCTCATAACCCCACAAAAAATATACTTCATTGACATTCTTAAGACAGGGATATCATGGTAATAATAGTAATTTGCTTAGAGTACCGAAAAATTGTGTTAAGCCGAAATAGTGAGTTTGAAGACATCAAACCCTATCCGGCTCGTAGATGAAGTTTCGAAGATATCCGTAAAATTGGACATAGTTTTCACAAAAGTCACACTAATTTTGAACCTCTGCTTCAACATCGATTTGCTAAGAGATTTTCGATACTTATTGTTAGTTTCAGTGACGCAGCCATCTGAAAAAAGAATACAGTTTTCAAAATCGGTAACTCCTACATTGTTTGCCACGCTCCCTCCTTCAACCCTCCAATGGAACAACAATCTGGTCTAATAAATATTTCTCATGAACATTTTTTTCTTAATTATATATTGCAGAGATTCTTCACTTCTCGTACCGGAAGATCTTGAGAAGGCCTCATCTTCAGATCACATTGAATTTGTTGCTTTAATTATAGCGCATGAGCTGGCGCATCAATGGTTTGGCAACTTGGTGACACCGAAATGGTGGGATGACATTTGGTTAAAAGAAAGTTTCGCCACCTACATGAGTTATCTTGCTCTCAACGCTGCTCATCCAGAATATCAAGTTTTGGACACATTTACTGTATACGAATTCAGTTCATCAATGCAACATGACGCAGACAATAGCTCTCACGCAATATCATTTGATGTCAAATCAACAAATGATATACGTATCATTTTCGATTCGATTACCTACTCAAAGGGTACGATTCTTTTACGCATGTTGAATTCAATCATTGGCGATGAAGCTTTCCGCAGTGCCACGCAGGATTTACTTAAGAGTTTCGCTTACGAGAATGCGGATCGTAACGATCTCTGGGAATTTATGACACGCCATGGACATGACAAACGTACTTTACCCGAAGATATGCAAGTGAAGGAGATAATGGACTCATGGATCAATAAACCCGGTTACCCAGTTGTCAACGTAGAGCGTCGCGATGCTGATTTAATACTAACACAGGAGCGCTATACGCTCCCTACAAAAAATAAGAGCGACGATAGCCGATGGATGATACCGATTACCTTTGAGACAGACGAGATGCGTAAGGGTCATAATATACCGACTCATTGGATGGGACAGCATGAGCAAGAAATTGTCATTAGCGATGTATTTACCACCGATAATAATACCGAAAATGTGGTATATCTAAACCTCAATCGGCAGAGTTACTATCGCGTAAATTATGACGTAGTATCCTGGCTGGCACTTAAGAAAAAGTTTAATTCTTTGCCACCTGTTACACGTGCGCAACTATTGGATGACTCAATACACTTAGCACAAGCCGAGTACTTGACGTACGATATACCATTGACTTTCCTCATGGAGCTTTTCACTGCTAAAGATGATGAGTTGCTATGGAGCGCAGCTAACGAAGGTCTGGACTACTTGATTTACATGTTACATCGTGAACCAGCCTATGAAACATTTAGAGTAAACAACGGTTTCTTAAAAGAAAGACTGCCCTTGACTTATATGACTCTTATTTTTAGGCCTTCATGAAGTTTATTGTGCGCCCAGCTTTTGATCGTTATGGCTTGAATGAACCGGACAACGAATCCCACTTACAGATGCGACATCGAGCGACTGTGGTACGTCTGGCCTGTAAGTTCAGCTATGACCGTTGTACGATGGCGGCACATTTGAAGTATCGCGATTGGATGCGCGACGCTAAAACTAATCCGTAAGTAACAAAATAAAATCTTTTGAAAAAAAAGTTCTATATAATTCCACAAGGCTGGAAAAGTAGTAATAAAATTTAGAAGTCTGATATTATAGGAAAAATTAGCACTTTAGCCTGAGCGATCCAATTTGGTTAATATACAAAAAATTCTTTAATTTTTGAGATCAGTATTAGATTTAAATAAAAAACTTTGTAACTCCAACTAAATTATGTTTTTCTTAGAGATATTCGGTCGCTGAATCTAAATCTGTTACCCGTTTTTCTTATTTTGTCAGACTATATAAAACTTTAACATATTTTTGCATATACCATACATACATATGTATGTCACTATGAAATCTGTAATCATTTAAGATATTTGTTGCCATTTTTAGTGGCGCACTTTTAACTGAACCATTTTTTATCATTTGTTTTTTTTGCTTGCAACTAGTAAGCCTTCGATTTTTTAATTACAAAAAAACATATCTACTTTCTCTGGTAGTCTCCAAAATATGTACTTTCTACCTTTCCCATCGAATCGTGAATTTTTTTAGAGATTTCATTAATGGAATCAAAAATAATAATTTTTTTTCCACGAATTAGAAAAGACGTTTAAGGGGAGAGGCCAATCATTTTCTTATCGTATACATATATTCATACACTGAATATAGTTTTATTCTACGATTTCTCACGAAGGGGAGAGGGCGCAAGGGGCTCAAATCATCAAAAACGCGTACGTACGTAGTAACGTACAGTCTCTTGCTACTTAGCTTGTTCAGAGCACATCCTACAGCACTTACAACTGACAGCTCCACTACATAAAATCTTAAACAAAAACATTACTTACTTACTTAGATGGCCATAACAACCCGTTGTCAGGTTACGGCCGACCTCATTAGCTCTCGCCAGGCGCCTCTGTTTTGCGCGCACCTTCTCCAATCGTTAATGCCAAGCGCGGTTAGGGCTTCCTCAGCTTGGTCTATCCACCGGAGGCATGGTCTCCCTCTTCGTCGTTGACCGGGGACCTTCCCTTCGAATACCTTTTTCGCTGGAGCTTCTTTATCCATACGATGGACATGACCCAGCCAGCGTAGTCGATGTATTGTTATAAGCTTAACTATGTCAATGTCGGCGTAAAGCTCATACAGCTCGTGGTTCATTCGAATGCGATAGTCGTCGCCAACTCGAACAGGACCAAAGATTTTGCGGAGAACTTTCCTCTCGAACACCCCAAGAGCGGCTGCGTCTGTTGTCGAAACCACCCATGCCTCAGCGCCATAAAGAAGCACAGGTAGAATGAGCGTCTTGTAGAGTGTTAGCTTTGTCGATCGAGAGAGAGCTCTGCAACGTAATTGCTTACTGAGCCTATTAGCAATTGTTATTCTCCGCTTAATCTCCAGACTGACATCATTGTTGCTGGTTACGGCAGTGCCACGGTAAATGAATTCCTTGACAACTTCTAATTTACAGTTGCCCGCTGTAACATGAGAGTCTAGATCCCGTGCTCTCTTGTTGTTGTTAGTAGACATCATGTATTTCGTCTTGCCCTCGTTTACCGTCAAACCCACTTTGGCTGATTCCTTTTCAATAGCAGTGAAAGCAGCAGTAATATCTCTCTTACTCCGACCGATAATATCGATATCATCAGCGTATGCAAGGAGCTGAACACCTTTGAAGAAAATGGTGCCATTATGATGCACACCGGCTTTTCGTACGATCCCCTCCATAATGAAAATAAAGAGATCGCACGAAAGCGACCCGCCTTGTCTGAAACCTCGCTCGGTATTAAAAGTTCCGGAGAGGTCATTCCCTACCTTGACAGAGCTACACGTATTGCTCAACGTCATCCTGCAGAGCCTTATCAACTTTGCAGGTATACCGAACTTAGACATTGTTGCGTATAGGCAATCCCGCACTGGGCTATCGAACGCAGCTTTATAATCAACGAAGAGATGGTGAGTGTCGATTTGATATTCATGGGTTTTCTTCAGGATTTGGCGTAGTGTAAAAATCTGGTCTATGGTGAACTTACCAGGTCTAAATCCACACTGATAGGATCCGATCAGCGTTTCTGTATACGGCTTCAATCTTTCACACAATACGCTCGAGAGGATCTTATATGCGATGGAAATAAGACTGATACCCCTGTAGTTGGCGCAGATTGTCGGGTCTCCTTTCTTTATTACAGGACAAAGCACGCTGAGATTCCAATCGTCGGGCATGCTTTCCGCTAGCCATATTTTGCTGATGAGTTGATGCATGCACCTTATCAATTCATTGCCAACAGCTTTAAACAACTCAGCTGGCAGGCCGTCAGCACCCGCTGATTTGTTGTTTTTGAATCACTGGATAGCAACTCGAACCTCTTCATGGCTAGGTGATGGTACTTCCACTGCGTTATCATCGGTATCGTACTGCATTCTCTCTGGGCGGAATTGGTGGAATCATCGCCCGTAAGCAAGTTGGAGAAATGCTGCCTCCATAACCTCAGTAAACTCTGTGTATCTGTAACCAGATTTCCATTTTTGTCTCTACAAAACATTGCTAATACCTATTTCAGCCCAATCTCATTCCGAGTTAACTACACTACTCAACAAGATTTTTTTACAACGAATGTCGATAACATTTTCTATAGTGAAGCTTTCCGTAGAATCCGAATATCGCAATAGTTTTTTTCGATTGGCCCCAATTTTCCATATAAATGGCAAAACTTTATATATTCAAATTTTGTTATCTTAAGCAATTTACACCTAAATTGATTTACCACGGTTAGCAAACCGATTGTAATATGTGTAAAATTTGTTTCTCTTATTAAAAAGAAGGAGGTAATGAAAAAAAAGTATGCAAATAAAAATAAATTATGTGCTAAGCTGCTTGGTGCCGACGGGAATCGCAAAATATTTTTAAATGATTGTTTGTCTGTATCGACCAGAAGTTTATTTAAAGCTGCTCAAAAATTTAAAATGGATAAAGGCTACAGATTTGTTTGGGTTAGAAATGATAGAGTTTTATTGAGAAAGAAGGAAGGAGATAACGTAATTATAGTTAACTCACTCGAGGATCTAAACAAAATAAGTTAGTTGACTCATTTGCTAATTTTTTATTTATGAGTTCAGGCAACCTTGATCCTCGAAATAATTCGTTATTTGACATTCCTTTTGTAAATTGTGAGAAAGTAAATTTTCAAAGAATATCTTCTACCCCAAACAATTCAAACAACTCAAATAATTTCTATGTGATTTCTCAAAATATAAGAAGTATGCGTAGAAATTTTGATAATTTTTTATTGCATCTTAATTCCTTCATTGTTAAGCCAGATTTCATATTTTTGACAGAAACTTGGATTTACGATCAAGAAGAGTCTCTCTTTGATATTCCTGGCTACAATTTTTTTGCAAATTGTAACAACCATTATGCGTCTGGTGGTGTTGCGGTCTTTGTTTCAAGACACTTGAATTGTGTGTTTGAAAAGTTTAGTCTCCAGAGTTCTGATGTGTTGAAGGTAAAGTGTACCATAGACAACCTGATATATTGTTTCATCTGCATTTATAGATTCCACTTTAATTCTTCACAAGAGGTGTTCCTTCGTGAATTAAACGATTTATTATTAAGTGATAAATCTGATAACTTAATATTATTAGGTGATATTAATATAAATATCTTAGAGGCTTCTATGCTTGCTGATAACTATTTATCATTACTTTCATCTTTTGGTCTTTCATCATGCATAAATGAACCAACTAGAATTACGGATCTTTCGGAAACTTGTATTGATCATATATTCGTGCGTTTAACTAGAGCAAGTAATATTTCAGTCAGTAGTGCTGTGTGTGATCTTCATTTGTCGGCTCATTGTTTGACATGTCTTCGCTTTGAAAATATTGCAAAAAGTAGAAATTCCAATACAATGTCTAGTTTTTTTCAATCAAAAACAGATTTCACCAAGTTGAATAGGTATCTTTTCCTTGAATCATGGTTTAGTGTTTATGCTGAACCTAATCCAACGTTAGCGTTTAATCAGTTTATTCATATTTTGTCCTCATATGTAAACCTTTGCTCAAAACAAAAATTAATGAAATCTTCAAGTAAATATAAATTGAAACCATGGATGACTACCGAGCTTCTCAATAAAATTAATAATAAAAACAAGCTTTTCAAAAAATGTAGAAAATTTCCAAGCAACGTTAATCTTAAAATACGATATAAGAGTCTTTGCAAAGAAATATCTGCTGAAACTTCGGCGTACAAAAACAATTACTACACAAATGAATTTCTTAAAATAAAAGGAGATGTTAAGAAAGAATGGGAGCTTGTCAATAATATACTTAATAAGACTAACCGTAATGATCAAATTCATGATCTTGAAGTGGAAAATACAGTTTATACTGAGCCGATTGACAAAGCCAATTTATTTAACAAATACTATGCTAGCATTGGCAGTGATGTTGTTTCAATTAATGGTCTGACAGATTCTTTATGCAATTGCTTAAATAGAGATAATGAAATTTCTTATAGTTTTTATTATAAACCTATATCCTCTTTCGAGATTTATGGGATCATTATGTCCCTTAAAAACTCTAATTCATGCATTGCAGGTAGTTTTTCCAGTAATTTTATTAAAAAAATAGTTTTCAATATTGCTGACGTTCTGAGTCATGTATTCAACAAAAGTATTGACTCTGGTGTTTTTCCTGAGGAACTGAAAAAAGCAGAAATTATTCCTTTATTTAAAAAAGGAGATAAGTCTAATATCAATAATTACAGACCAATTTCGCTTCTTTCTACTTTCTCTAAAGTATTTGAGAAGGCTATTAAGTTTAGAATGGTCAACTTTTTAAATAAGCATAAATTTTTCAGTGAATGTCAGTTTGGCTTCAGAAGTGGGCTATCAACCGAAGACGCATTACTAAAATTTTGTAATAATGTTCTTGTAAGCTTAAATTGCAAAAAGATTTCTGCAGCCCTTTTTGTAGATATTACTAAGGCTTTCGATACAGTTGACCACAAAATTTTGCTTAATAAATTATTTAAATGTGGCTTTCGTGGCTCTATGCACAATTGGTTCTCATCTTATTTGTCCAACCGTGTCCAAAGAGTAAAAATAAATAATATATTTAGCTCTAACAGTGTAGTCAATATAGGAGTTCCTCAAGGCTCTGTCTTGGGTCCTATTTTATTTCTGATTTTTGTAAACTCCCTTTTTTCACAACAATTTCTATGTAAAACTATTGCATTTGCAGATGATATGGCATGCATTTTTTCTTGTGACTCTATTGGGTATGCTTTGTTGGAAATCAACCACGATTTGGAAGTTCTAAGGCACTGGTTTGTTACCCATAAATTGGTTTTAAGCGATAAAACAAAAATAATGTTTTTTAATGTGTCTGGAAGGGAAGTTCTAACGAGTGATTTTATCTTTCATGGTGCAAACTGCAAAAAATACTTCTTTTGTAATGATATTTGCGGCTCAGCAAAAAATGTACAGACGTACGCCGATTCAGGTTACTGTTCAACTAGTTGTTTTTCTATCAATTGTGTAAAAACTTTCAAATATTTGGGTTTGCTGCTTGATTGGAAAATGAATTGGCATGATCACACTAGTGCTCTAAAAAAATACTTAATGGCAGCCACTAGGCAACTTTATTATTTAAGAGGTATATGTTCAAATAAATTGCTTACTTGCATCTACTTTGCTATTTTCCATTCAAAGCTGGGATATGGATTGGCATGCTGGGGTGGCACACACAGTAATAAAATTAGTCCTCTACTTACTATACAAAAACATATAATTCGAATATTATGCAAAAAAAGTCGTTATGAAAGTAGTCTACCTCTTTTCAGAAATTTGAACATTTTGCCTTTAAAGCATCTTTATTATTTCAAGGTTCTGAAGTTATTTTTTATTAAATCGGGCTATTTATTCAACACAAGATGCCACTCGAACTATGATTTAAGGATTAATGGTCTCAACTTAGCTTTAGTCCCACCGCATGGTTTGCAACATTTTTTACATTTTTTTGACTCTGTTGCTCCCAGGTTATTTAATAGGCTTCCGCAGTGTATAAGAAGCATTCGTATTAAACATTCTTTCCTCAAAGAAGTGAAATCTTGGCTATTTAGTTTTACGTATATCGAATTAAGTACGCTAATTGATATTATATATTAGTAATCGAGATTTCTATTGAATATTTATTAAATTGGTTGATCTTATTTTGTTTTTATCCATTTTTTTTGCTATCTTTTCATTTCCATTTTTATTTTTAATTTTGATTTATAATTTAAAATATGTTGTATAATCTTAAGACCCCATGAATTTTACTGTAATTTAATTGTATGTATGTATCCGCTTCTAGTTCTTTCCGAACTATAGGATGCAGAATTGTTATTTCTATAATAATAATTAACAAATAAATGAATGAATGAATGAATGAAAAAAATTGCAAAAATGCAGTTTCTCTTTTTTGTAATTTTGAATAGTATTTTGTCTTTAATATTTGACTCTTTAAGATAGATGAAACATGATGAGTCATTCCGCGAAATCTCTATCCAAACAATAATTATCAAAAAAAAAAAAATGAGGAAATACATTAAACCAATCTCAATTAAATGTAAATTTTTATTTGATTTAGTTCATGTTCTAATGTCGCGTTCGACATCGACATACATCATTCTCATTTCGTAATTGATAGCAGCAGCATATGTGTCAAAATTTTTGTATGAACAGAGATCTATGTGAATAATTATAATTAAAACAAACAAATATGAATGCAAAAAAATAAAATTAAAAATTTTTAGAGCTGCTGAAGTTGGTCACGTGCGCACTTGTAAGTGTTGTAAATGGGCAGTTGCAAACGATTACACCACTTATTAACTGCCATTACACAACGTAGTCTCTTAGTTTTTTTTTGGCAAAGTAGTGAAGAGGGACAGTGCACAATATAATTTTTTTTGACTAGAAAGCAATATGAAAACACAATTTTTTTGACTAGAAATCGGTGCCACGCCCATAACAGGGAAATTACCACAGCTAATCTAATAAACTGATTTTAATGAAATTTGGTTTAGAGATACATTGTATCATAAAAAAGATTATTAGTGGCTCTAAGTCCTTAAAGTGGGCGTGGAACTGCCCCTAATGGGAAAAAACGCAGCCACGACCGAGTCGCTACACAAGTTTTGATCAAATTTTGTATTGGGACAAACTGATTCCTGAGAAGGTAAATTTGTTTTTAGTGAGGCGGTGTCACGCCCCTTGCAGAAAAAAACATTTTAACATCAGCAAAAAGAAATGTTTCATATTCTTTTAAGAAAAATATTTTATCACGTTTAATCTCATCAATTTAATTCGACACTGATTAATACTAAATTTGTTTTTTTATGTACTTAAATACGTAAAATATATGAAAAATTACCCAAGTGAATCATAATGAACATAATAACTTTTTTCAATCAAACGAAATCTAATAAAAAGTAATGTAATTCCAAAACATTTTAAAATTAGTCGCATTAAAAAATGTTGGCAAGTTTCACTGAATTCTGCTCTTCTATAGATGGCCATAAAAAACACTTCCATTTTTGGTCCCGTGCGAATCGGTTTTTTTTTTTTTTTTTTTGTTGCCTTTACTTTGGAACCAGTATTACGTCTGTCGTTGACCTTGCCACTAAATATAGGGCTACCAAAGGGCTATTCCTTAAAGTAACAGAAGAAAAAATTAATGTTTTACTTTGACTCTTATTCCATTTTAAAGTGTACGACGGTCCCGTTCGACACCATGGAAATACCCGAATTCAAATGACATTTAACGAAGCTCAACGAAATACTTATAAAATGATGTGCATTTGCGAAATGAACATAACATTAACAGAAATTATATTTGAAGTACCTTTTATTATGTATACATTAGGGCGGGTTGATTTATATGGGTGGAAAAAAAACCAAAAATAGTATAGCAAAATCGTAATCTACGGAAAATTCTAAGAAAATTTCCCTTAGAAACCATGGATGATGACAACATTTTATTTGAGCCTCCCTTCACTGCAAACGTTCCCTTCGAACATGTTGGGTTCGATGATCCACCATTTTCTGACCCAAAACTTCCACTGCACATTTAAGGAACAGAGCGATGTGTACAGCTTTTGACTAGTGTTTCACAGCGAGTTACAGCAAAAAATCGAGATGATGTAACTGCAGTAACTTTCGAGAGTCGCACAAGAACGGTTTGAATGGAGTGTAAAAAAGATTTAAAAAACTAGTAATAAAATACTATGTATCTATACGAATGTATTTTCATTGGAGTTAACTGTTTTTTAAAGAAAAGTCAAAAACTAATACAGGTATCCTAGGCGATTATATCTACTGTCAAAATTCGAAATATAAAGCTTACTTTGTTAACTATTTATTTCACTAGATTGATTTTTAAGGAAAAGTCATAAGCAAATTTTGAGGTCGATTTGCGCGGATCAGGGATTGATTTTAGGGCCATGGTTTGTCAGGGAAATTTTCTTAGAATTTTCTGTAGATTACGATTTTGCTATACCATTTTTGCGAAAATTAATCGACCCGCCCTAGTATAAATGCTTTGAACATAATGAAAAGAACATTAAATGATTTTTCATATCTGACATTGACCTTTCTAATTACATGCCGGAACATTTTTTCACTTTGACATGATCTCACACTGTAATTTTTTTTTTCTCTTAAATGTTTTCAGAATAAAACCGAATCTCAAACCTACAATTTATTGCACTGCCTTAGCTGAGGGTTCCTTCCAGGAATGGTATTTTGCCTATAAGCAATATAAACGCACAACGAGCGCTTCTGAAAAAGAGCAAATACTGTCATCATTGGGTTGCACCACTAAACCATGGCTTTTATCAAAGTAAGTTCCGCCTCAAAAAAAAAAATAAATTATGTAAGGTTCTACCGAGATTTGAACTCGGATCGCTGGATTCAAAGTCCAGAGTGCTAACCATTACACCATAGAACCGCATGCTCGGACGACGATTAAGGCGGTACTTTTACCACTGATGACTCACATAACACTACTATGTATTCTTTTGCATTTAGATATCTCAACATGACCATTAGCCCTATGTCGGGTATATTAAAACAAGATGGTGCGCGTGCATTCCGTGCTGTGGCTCAAAATCCAATTGGATATGAAATCGCTTTCGATTTTCTTCAGACGAACATCAAGGAAATTGCTGAATAGTAAGTTGCCATGCTTGCTCATTTTATTTAAGGAATTGAACAAACATAGCTTTATTTTTAGATCATTTAATGGGTTATACTCTATCCAAATGATTATGATTTAATGTGCACTCTAATAGCTTACCCACAATATCGACAGACGGCGGTTAGCCGCTGTCAAAATTACAACACACGTGACTGCTTCAATTCATGACACCTACCTTCAATACGGACGGTTGACGGAAATACTGCCAGCGTAAAAACCGTTGAACGGTAAAACTGTCGGAAAATCTGTTACATAGTAAATCGAGTAAAATTTCAGCAAACAGAATTGCAACGTACGACGGCAAATTCAGCTGTCATTTTGCGTTAACAAGAAAATAATTTTTGTATTAAAATATTTTTGATTGTGAAAAAGTGAAATTTTTATCTTAGTCCAGGAGGAATAGGGCTTGAACAACAAAATAATTCGTTACAGCAATCTGACAGCGGAATATTGTTGAATAAGCTCTTGGAAAAGAGGACAAAAAAATCGAACCGACAGCAGCTATCTGTTGTGGAATGGGGTGCATTTTTAGAGGTCGAACACAGTGTTACACGATTTCTGGCTAAACTGTGCATCATATCAAAAAAAGTTTAATGCAAAAGTTGTAGAAAATAAGAAGATCTACAACTTTTGTGCTGATCATTTTCACCTTAACCTCAAAATTTTTCGAAAAAATGGCTGAAAACCAGTTTTTTGGTTTTAAATTATTTTCTTTGACAAAAAAGTATCTATGAAGCTGAAACTTGGGCAAAAGATACCTTTTAGTGTTACACAAAGGCATTAATTTTTAAAGACGGAATTGTTCAGAGGTTGTTGTTCAATTTAATTTTTAAACTAAAAAACCCGAAATTTTTAACTGAGATTCCTCTTAAAGCTATACCTCCTAAGGAGCTCTGTTTTGGCTCACTTACTCTTTGTTTTGCCTTCTTTAGATCAATGGTAAAAAAAAAGTATACTGCAATGGAAAAATTGACCGAAAAATTGAAAATCTTTGGTCTCTCCGCGAGTAGAGTTTTGGTGTTTCGTGTGCAACAGCTCAAATACTTTGTTGTTTTCACTGTACTTACCTTAATACACTATAATTTGAAATTGTCAATGCCACTACATAAATTTCCATTAAAAAAATAAATGAGAAAAAAAAAATTTTTTTAATTTTTGGTCCAAAAATTATCAAATATCCGATAAAATTTTTTTGCTCAATAACTCGGAAAGTAAGCTATGAAAAGTAATTCTATTTTAAATAACAATTTTAATGAATTCAATAGTAAAGAATTACTAATAGAAGAAGTATGTTCTCACATTTCAATAGTAAAATAATTTTGTTGTAAACACAAAATGACAGCTGAACTTTTCGTCGTCCGTCGCGATTCTGTTTTCTCGAACAAATTTTACGAAGGATTTTATCGTTGACAGGCTTTCCACTGGCGGTTTTCCCACATGTGCCGTTCTCTTCATTATCTGTCCCAATTTATTTGTTAAATGTAAATTTATTGTTCTATCAAAAAATTAATTTATTACCTTATAATCCGAAAATTAATTTACTAAAAAAATAATTTGGCATTACAATCGTGTTTTTATGTGATTTTTTTAGACTGTCGTAGTTTCGAATTGATATAAAACACAAGAAATTGTCCAAAATAACCCAAATTTAGACTCTAAAAGTTAGATTATTTTATACCATTTAACGTCAAGCTTTCGATCACTTTTCGAGCAATCAAATACTTATTTGCGAAATAATACAGCTATTTATATTAGTGTTTCACCGAGGCCGAGGCGAGGCGAGGTTCTAGTTGATCTCGGTCTCGCCTCGTTTTATAAATTTAAGTCTCGCCTCGCCTCGGCCTCGGACGAGGTCTTGCCATCACATGCATCGCCTCGCCTCGCCTCGCCTCGCCTCGCCTCGCCTCGCTCTCGGCCGAGGCACCTCGGTAAAAAAGCGAGGTTTTTATTAAAATAAATAAAAAATTATACATGTATCCAGGCTGACAGGCTCATCAAGCCTCAAGAAATAAAATAAAATATCTGTTTTTATTTTTGGTGAATTGGATGAGATGTGATGAATTTAATTCTTTTCTTATATGGGAAGGAGAGGCATTGCCTATTTTTCCAAACCAAACTAAGCTATGAACGTTTTACAAACTATAAGCAAAATATGTACCAAATCTTATTTATCTACGTCAAATAGATATTGAGATATGATAAAGTTAATTTTTTTCTTATATTGAAGGCATGGTACCGCCCATTTTATTAATTGAATCTTAGTTATGCCTCTATCTATAATATAAAAATGAATCGCAAAATGTGTTGGTAAGCGCATAACTCAACAACGCCTGGACCAATTTGGCCAAATCTTTTTTTAAAATGTTCGTTGAAGTTCAAGGATGGTTTTTACGGCGAGAAAAATTAGGGGTCATATTTAGGGTGGCCCTCAAACATAATTATTTTTGAAATAGCATTTTCACGAAGACCGATAAATCGATTCACATGGAATTTACACCACGTAGCTTTTATATTAAAAGACATGGTTTAGTCTATGAGACATTTATATAGGCTACATATTTAGGGTGGCCCTCATACAAAAATATTTTTAAAATAGCATTTTCCCAAAGACCACTGCATCGATTCACATGGAATTTACACCTTGTAGCTTTCATATTAAGGGACATGGTTTGGTCTATGAAACTTCTATTTAAGGCGCATACTTAGGGTGGCCCTCAAACAAAAATATTTTTAAAATAGCATTTTCACGAAGACCGATGAATCGATTCACACCGAATTTACACCACGTAGCTTTTATATTAAGAGGCATAGTTATGATTACAAAACTTTTATTTAGGCTGCATATTTAGGGTGGCCCTTACACAAAATATTTTTAAAATAGCATTTTCACAATGACCAGTCCATCGTTTAACATAGAGTTTAGACCACGTGCCTTTTATATTAAGAAACATAGTAAAGTTCATAAAACTTTTATTTAAGGTGCATATTTAGGGTGGCCTTCATGCAAAAATATTTTTAAAATATCATTTTCACAAAAATCACTACATCGATTCACATGGAATTTACACCACGTGTCTTTTATATTAAGAGACACTGTTTGGCCTATAAAATTTTTATTTAGGGTGGCCCTCATACAAATATATTTTAAAAAAAATCATTTTCACTATGACCGGTCAATCAATTCATACCGAATTTACACCACGTAACTTTTATGTTAAGATGCATAGTTAAGCCTACAAAACTTTTATTTAGAGTGGCCCTCATACAAAAATATTTTTGAAATAGCATTTTTACAAAGACCACTGCATCGATTCACATGGAAGTTACAACAAGTATCTTTTATATAAGGAGGCACAGCTAAGACCGTGCAGTACCACGCTTTCCATATAAGAAAATACCAAAATTGGTGATGCAGATGAATGAGTACGGGAAAAAAGAAGTTTCAATGAGAAAATTCGAATAAAACAACATTTTGCATATATCAGCAATTATTAGATGCAGATGATTGAGACTTGGTAATAATATAAAACGCAAAAACTATAATAAATTAAACTCATCGCACCACCTAGCAGTAAGGTACTTTATGTAAAAGAGTAGGGACAGAAGTTGATTTCGCTTTAAAAATGGGCTGATTCGCTTGAACATTCCATAGCATGAGTTCATACAGCTTCGCGCCACCTACCGGTAAGGGCAGAACAACGTCTGCCGGGATAGCTAGTCTTTTATAAATATACCAAGTTTTATTAATCTGCATCAAGTAGTTGATAATATATGATGAATTCTGTTTTTCTGTTATGTGGGGGTGGCATCACCCATTTATCGTAAGCTATGTTACGGAGCATCCCAAATCTTAATAAACATATATGTATGTCAAATCTTTCGTCGGTCGGTTGAACGGTTTAGGAGTCCATTAGCAACGAACATACATATACTGAACTTTATTTATATACTAGCATTACCCTGTGCGTTTTGCTTCACCTTACCGGTTCTTAGAAAATCTGTTAGAATAAATCAATTTCAATGCAGTGCTGTCAATCATGCAGTTTTGCTTATAGCCATACATAGCCTTACATGCTTCCCTAATCGATCAATCGAGGCGAAGTCGCATAAAATCTGATGCAATCCAAGGATTTCTGTGCATTAGCGCTTGGACCAAATCTGAACTCGTAAGAAGCACATGCGGGTTAAATATAAAACAAAGTAGTTTGCTCAAAATTAAATACTAAAATATTAGTTAAATATAGATTTTAATATAAAAATTACATTCATATTTTGAATCTGCATATGGGTCTTACGAGTTCAGATTTGGTCAAAACGCGTCTCGCTCTTGGTTTCCAAAACGAGGCTAGGACGAGGCGAGCCCGAGGCGAGGCCGAGGCGAGGTGCCGTGTGATCTCGCCTCGCCTCGGTCAAGCGAGGAAAATTTATTTTTCCATCTCGCCTCGTTCTCGCCTCGGTCTCGCCTCGTTCTCGTAGTCAAAAACGAGGCTGCCTCGTAGCCTCGGTGAAACACTAATTTATATGGATTTTAAAAACGTCCAACGTTTATCCTTATAAGCCAGAAAAAATACGTATTGCCATAAAAAATTGCTTAGTGGTATCGCTCTTAGTGGCCAAATAAAATGAACATCCCGATTTTTCAACTTTAAAATTCGATTTTTTTTTTTTTTTGCTTATCAAGGTTATTGCAAAATTCAATTTTAAATAACTTTATAAACAAAAGCTTGTTGCTCTTGAGCAAGTGAACTGATCTTAATTATTCGTTTGAAAATTTCCCAAAAAAATATTTTTTCATAATTTTGAATTAATTGTGAAATTAATTAATTGCCCTGTGTCTTTAAAGAATCTGAAAAAAATCCCATTATACGTCAAAACCCTGAGAGATCCAATTCCGATTACAAAATTTTGGGATCGCAATAATTTTAGAAATTTTGATGAAAATATCTTAGTAGAATGACTACATCTAACATCTAATTTTTTATAGGGGCTTATAAAAGCCTTTAGGCGTCAACGCCATAAGAGACTTGCGGTTTCTTGATCATGATTTTATATCTTGTTCTGGCAAGATATTATAAAACCGAATTTCGCTAAAAAGGCAACGTATCTTATTAATAACGATACAAAGCTATTTTAAGGAAATCACTGTTTTGTAAGCTGGAATTTTGTCTTTATAGCTTCACCTGATGCAACTAGGGAATTACGATCTTACCATTTTGTAGGTGGTACAGGCCCTAAGTCATTTATTAACATTAAATATCTCTAATTTTGAATACCGTGCACTTTTTATTATCTTCACCCACACAACGCGGTCTTTTTTTAATATTTTTTTATTATGTACATTAGGGTGGTTCTTAGGAAAAAAAAATTGGGGACGCCTTTCAATCGGCTCGAAATAGGATAAAAAAAATTAAAAATTAATTCAAAATTTTTATCTTTAACCCCTACGGACCTTATTTCAAAGTGAAATTTGACCTCAGCAGCCATTTTTTAAACTATTTTTTCTTGAGTGGCTTTTAATATTAAGAAAGAATATATTAAAAAAGGTATCATTTGGATCTAGTTTTCGAGACATAGTCATAAGAAGTTGCGGATATAGCTTTTCTAAAAATCATTTTAAGTTGGAAACTCCTGAACAGATTTTACATTGATGTCATATGGAAGGTCATTTTACTGTCTATAACATGGATGCGCAACCCATAGCTCAATTAGCTCTTTTAGCTCTTACAACAATAACAAAAAATATTGGGCTCATCTCGAGCTCTTTCCGTTATTCGAGCAAAATCATTTTGGTTCGCAATCACCACACGTATTTTGTTCTTGTAATTTTTTCTTCAACACATCGACTCGTTCAACTCTTGCCGTTACTCAAGTTAAATAATTTCGGTTCGCAATCACCGCATGTATTTTGTTGCTGTAATTTTTCTTCAACGCAATTTATTGTTTGTGTGATTTTGTTTTCAATTCATTTGCTCCTTCACCTTGAGATTTTTGTTTTTGTTTACATGCAATTAGCTTGCCGCCGCTATTTCAAAATTTTCGTCAATACTAGGAATTTTTTCGCAAAATATTTTTAATTTTTTTGCCTAAATTGATGTTGTTGTAGCGGGCAGCTCGCGAAAAAATTTTTGTGCGCATCCCTGGTCTATAAGATTGATGCATAAAAATTTGAAATAATTCCACGAGTTTTGAGATATGGAGGTTTTTTAAAAATTGTCACCATTTTTTTTTTTAAATAACTGTTATTTTCTCTAAAAATTGTATTATTAATCCGTAATATTATTAACATACTAGCATTACCCTGTGCGCATCGCCTCACCTCAACCGTGGTGTAGGTTCGATGTGCGGTCTGCGTGAAAATTCTATTTAAAAAATACTTTTGTATGAAGACCACCTTTAGTATGCACACAAAATAAAATTTTTACGATCTAATCTGTGTCTCTCCACATAGAAGCCATATGGTGTAAATTAAATGAGAATCGATTTAGCGTTCTTGTTGTAAATTAAATGAGAATCGATTTAGCGTTCTTCGAGAAAATGATATTTAAAAAATATTTTTGTGTGAGGGCCTCCCTAAATAAAATGTTTGTAGCCTAAGCCATGCTTTTAACATAAGAGATACGTAGTGTAAATTCGGCGTAAATCGATTAACTTGTCTTCGTGAAAATGATATCTAAAAATATTTTTGTGTGAGGGTCACCCTAAGTATGTACCCTAAATAAATTTTTTTAAGCTTATCTGTGCTTCTTAATATAAAAGTCAGGTGGTGTAAATTCCAAGAGAATCGATTAAGCAGTCTTTGAGAAAATGATATTTAAAAAATATTTTTGTGTTAGAGCCACCCTAAATAAAAGTTTTGTATCTTTAACAATGCCTCTCAACATAGGAGCTACGTGGTGTAAATTCGGTGTGTATCGACAAACTTGTCTTTGTGAAAATGATATTTGAAAATATTTTTGTATGAGAGCCACCCTAATTTTACACTTTAAATAAAATTGTTACAATCTAGTCTCTGCCTCTTAATATAAATCCATTTGGTGTAAATTCCAAGAGAATCGATTAAGCAGTCTTTGAGAAAATGCTATTTTTAAAATATTTGTGTATGAGGGCCACCCTAAATATGCACTTTAAATAAAAGTTTTATAGCCTATGACACCCGCCCAATCGATACTAACATACTGTAAAAATTTCATCAAAATCGGCTGGACAGACGGACAGACAGACAGACAAAAAATGAGTTTTATATAATAGATTATGATAGCCCAACTTCCTATGACCATGTCTCGAAAACTAAATCCTAGTGTACACATATAATATGCATTATAAAAACAAAACATTGCATAATTTTTCTTATGTTCTTTTAAAAGCTTTGGTGATGGCTTCTCTACACTTTCCGAAATGATCAAGGCTGTTACAACCTACATGAATAAGGACTATCATAAGGAACAACTACAGCAGTTTTCGGCACGTGCACGCAAGCTTGGCCTTAAATCAGTGGATTCAGCCATAGCGTTGGCCATGGAACAGGTGAACAACAACATTTATTGGCGAAGTCGCTCCTACTACAACCTTAAGAGTTTTCTAGAGGCGATAATCAGTGAATTTCATATTAATATTTTTTAAGTACGCAAACACCAGCTGTAAACTATTTATCTCATTTTTAATTTATATTTATTTTTTTTTTTTTAATTTTTCTTTTATTTTAATTATTTAAATTTAACACTTTTATAAACATACATACGATATATCGAAAGAAAACGAATTGGATAGTTTTTTTTTTTAAGTTTTATATGTAAAAAAGCTACCAGTGTTTGCAATTAAATGTAAGTTTATTAAGTAGAACGATGTGATTTTAAAATCGCTTATATAATTTGCAAACGAAGTGATATACATTGTAAGAAGATGAAGAAGAAGAAGCATGGTTTCTTAAAATGTTGTACGAGTTGGTTTTTCGCTTTTGCGTCTGCGCTTTGTAAGATCACCATTATTTTATGTATTTTTTTTTTAATTACTGAAAAATGTAATCATAATTCTCATACAATGTTTGGTGCACTCTAAATAAAACTACATGAAAATGTGAAAAGGTTTTAAGTGTGAAATTTTTACATTTCTTCATATGTAGTATCTTGAATTAAGCTGACTAATATAGAGTGTACCTTTCATATTTTTATTTATATTGTAAAGTTTTTACATGTTTTCATTTTTATCCATTTAACGCAAAAGAAATTAAACATAAGTTTATATATAACTTTATGAAAGTAATGTTCCTACGAATAAATTAAGTATTTAAATACATACGAAAGTAGATTTTTAATTTATTTTTACATTTCAATAAGTTAGAAACGTTTGAAACACATTGTTGAAAGGAAACATTTTTCATAAATCTGCAAAACAAAAGATTCTATTAAAATTTTGTATTTATTTTTTAAAGCTTACGACATTTTGTTTTTTCCAAATATAAACTGTAGAGTGCATATAATAAATATTTTGTTTTAAATTAGACTACACAAATACCAAATGTTAAGACTAGTTTTTAAACTAAAAATTTACTTTTATTATGCTTTAAGTCTTTGAAAACTAAGAGATGCATTTAAAATCATGAAAATATCAGATGACAAATTCAAAACTGCCTTCACACATATTTCGGTAGATTCTTAGAAATTGCCACAAGATCGAGCACAAAACGAGAGTATAGTTAAAAAAATATGGAATTTTGTTTATATTATAGATATGCATAGACCACAGAAATACATGTATGTACATAAGGGCGGTTCTAATAAATCGAACAGTTCGTTTTTGGCTCAAGTCCTTAGTAAAAATATAGTTCATGTTAAAAGACTAAAGTTCACAAAAAAAAAAAAACCTGATTTGCTAAACACATAAAGGTGGTAATTCAAGAGCGATTTTAGTACATAAAATATGAGGCATAGGATATCATTAAGAAAAAGTTCTAAGAACAAAATTGGTTCGAATACAAAAAAAAAATAATTTTTTTCTAAAAATGCACGCTTTTATGCCATTTTTCAAACTTAGGCAAATGAGTTATTTTGCTGAAATGATAGTTAGCATAAACTAGCTTTTTTGGGAGGTAAGAGCTGAAAAAAGATGACTGCTTATTTTTCGAACCGCTCTAATGTAAGCACTTACATATGACTGTATATGCAACTGTATATCGACGGCTTACGCTTATAACGTGCTAAGTGATGAGTCGACCTTAAATTGAACAACATACATACATATGTACACACTAATTGAATTTTGAAACAAAACTCTTAAAATTTCTTCCAATTTTAAAGTCAATTTATAGTTTTATTTACAACGTACATACTATAAGCTTTCATATACCAAAAGCGGTATATTCGTCGGAAGTTGAAAACATTTTTTTTAAACTTTTTTTAAAAATATGGTGGAACATACTCGTACATGCTTGCTATTATTCCAAATTTTAGTTAATTTTAACAAAATAATCAGTGTTTATTCCTTTGAGAGGCGCATAACAGAGCATACGTGCTAGTATGTACTTTGTATTACATTTGAAGTTAAAGCCCGACATGTGAAAAATATCGTTGCGTTATAACGATTAATTTCCTACGTCAATCTAACCCTTGTCTGCCTGTCCCCACTTTACCTACAAATTTAAGCCGATCTGGAACTTTTATTATTATTTTTTTTTTTCATAAACTGAACAACGTACATAGATATATCAAATCTATTAAGTTAGATAGCGGCGTACTGAGTGTCAGGAATTTGAGACTTAAAACGACTACCGTTTAGAGTCAATATAACAATTATCCAAGACTTACCAATCCCAATTCCGCCTTCGATAGAAAAAAACTCTCCACAAAAATCGGCACTTTGCTCTTTAATAATAATTAATGGAAGAAAATTTGCCATTTCATGTGGAACAACAATCATAAATCTCTCAGACTTGAATAAAAAAAGCCATAGAAGAGCGTTTGTAACAGTGTCAATCATCAGTTAATTGGCCGTTATCTCGAAACACTGACGTGTAGGTCAAAATCTCATGCCAAATTTGATTCCAAGTTACCCTAATTGACATCAGTCGATTTTCCTCCAAATTTTAGGTCTCAAAACTGTACACAATGTTAGTTATTTAAGCACCAATAATACATGTATACCTCATTTGAAATGTATTTTTTGTTCTTTTACAAACCGAACAGTTTCTGACCGCCACATTTTTAAATCGCTTCAAATTTTTTTTACGTATTCAATGAGTTATATTAGTGGACACGTGTGTAGGGAATTAATTTATTATTGGAGGTATCGAGAGATATCGAACTGTGAAGTTCGAAGGTTTTACGTTTTATGGTCAAAACTGTCATATCTCCGGTAAATTTTATCGGACAAATAGTTTTTAAAAGCTAAAAAACAAGCTTTTGACAATATTTTTACCTATCGCATTAGATGAATTAAAATTTTTTATAACAAATTAATTGCTTAAAGTTAGTTAACCCTCGAATACTAACCATCAATTGGAGTTACATTAATTCGTAAATTTTACGAGTTTTTTTTTAAATAAAAATATATTAATTCATATAATTTTTTTACAAAAAAAGACTTAAAACCAAATAAAAAACATAAAAGAAGAAAAAAAATTATAAAATGAGATCATTTTACTTTTCGTAAGTGCACTGTATTGAGACCACTTGTTGGTGCTCCATGTCTAGATTCAAAAAATTGGCTATCATTTTTTTGAGTGATCGTTGCAAAGTTGGCAACTGGAACCGGTACTCAAACCAAGATTTTGTCAATTATTCGTGAAGATTTTTGATGCATTGTTTTTTTTTCAACTAAAAGCTGTCAAGAATTCCAATAAATCCAATAAATTTCCGAAAAAATTTTTCGGTTTTAATTATTTTAAGTTAAATGCCGAAAAATTTTATTTTTCCCGTTCTTAACTTAAAATAATAAAAAATTAAAATTTGTTTTCAAAATTCATGCATCGACGATTTGTTGGTAGCTTAGTAGGCTTTTATTTTAAAAAAATTTGTTCGTTCTGAAAAAATTTCTGGATTCCAGGAATTTTTGAACCAAAAAATATTTTAAGAACATTTTTTTTTTTTAATTTTTCAAAAAAATTATATGTCTGTTTAAAAATTTGGATTCCAAAACTTTGTTTGGATTTTATTAAGCTGTAATTAAAACAAAATATTAGAGTTGCGCTATCTAGCTATTTGTGAACCAAAAAAAAGTTGAAAAACTTAATTTTTTTGGCATCAAATTTAAAATAATAAAAATCGAAAGCTGTTTTTCGAAATTCAGTTTCTGCCGATTTATTGGAGTTCTTGTTAGCTTTTATTGAAAAAAACTTGCACTCTCAATCTTTTTATGAACCCAAAAATATTTTGTAATAGTTAAATATTTTTTTGGCTTTTAACTTAAAATAATTAAAAACGAATTTAGTTATTTTAAAATTGCGATACGACAATCTTTTGGCGTTTAAGTTAGCTTTTAAAAACAAACTTTGTTGATTTCTGACAAAGTTTCCGGTCTCTAGAAATAAATTTTTTTGGGCTTTTTCCAAGGGACAATATTTTTATTTTAAAACTCGGGCTCCGAGCATGTGTTAGAATTTTGGTAAGCTTTAATTTAAAGGAAAAAATGTTAATTTCTGAAAAGTTTTGCGCTGTCTAGCCATATTTGAACAAAAAAAAAAAAATTTAAAAAACATCAACAGCAAGAGTTCATTTATTTGGGATAGTCCGTATTTGCCTACCACTCTGAAAAAATAAGTTTTTAAAGGAAATTTAACGAGGAACTTAGTGGTATTTTTTTAATTTCGTATCGAGTGGCCATTGCTATATTAACTAACTTTAAGCAATTGATTTGTTATAAAAAATTTTAATTTTTCATCTAATGACAATTTTAATATGACCATAAAACGTAAAACCTTCGAACTTCACAGCTCGATATCTCTCGATATCTTCAATAATAAATTATCGGTTTGTGAAAGAACGTCTCATATGACGCGTTTTTTTAACAGTTGTTGTCAAATATAAAAAATGTTATTTTGCCAAAGATAAAGTGCTAATTAATTCAGCACTTTAAATTTTAATTAAATTCGGTGAAAAAATACGATTTATTAATTTTAACGTAAATATAATGCAAACTATATTATCTTAAATCTAACTCATTAATTCAAAAGAATCGTAATTCTTATCACATTAACTTTTAAGTGCTTGACAACTTTGCAAGTCTTGTAGGAACCGCACTCATATTTACATTTAAGTATGTATCCACGTTTACATTCAAAAATTTAACTTATTAATTAGAAAATAGTCAAAAAACGCATGACCGGAAATGGGATACTTGAGCACAAACGCGATATTTGTAAATATCTTCAGAAAGTCAATATAAAATAGTATGTTGTACATACGTATCTCGATTAAGGTAAAAATTAGGACATTAACTTGCAGGTGAGGGCTAAAATAACTTTACTATTGAATTATGTATAATTAGTGAGAAAATCCAATATGCAATGGTATTGGAACTCAAGTGCAGGAACACTCTGACAATCCAGCTTTATGCCCCAATTGCACGCGTAAGTAGAAATGCAAGACATTCTCGAGAAAAAGAGAACACTGGACATCTTACCCTAGGTTTCCTGTTCCTATACTCGGTGTAGAGTATTAACTATCGAATACATATGATTGTCTAGTATTTTCGTAAGCCTTTATTTTATTTCACGAATAATATCTGGCGAAATCTTCATTTATAGAGACGGCTTGAATCTCACGAATGAACTTGTACTCTTTTATATTATGTTTTGGAAGTCAGAAAAATAGTCTTCGCAATATATAACTTATTTCTTTTGACGCGTTGAACTTAAGTCACCAATTTGATAATTAATATTGTAAAAGTTGTTCACACCGTTTTTTAACAGATCTTATTGAATCACACATTTTAATCGGAACAAAATACGGATTGGCTTTTAATGACAATGGCAGCCTTATAAGAGTGTCCTTAAATGATATGATAAATATGAAAATATGTAAGTTTTTTAGAGCTTTTGCTTGAATTTGCACAATTTGTATTGATTTTGTAAATAAGAAAAAAACTTTGCACAAAAACACATATGTATGTATGTAAAAACAAGAATTTGTTTAAAATTAACATAATATTGAACCCAAATTGCTATGTAATGAATAAATTGAAATAATCTTAGTAAAAGATCTTAAATAAAAAATGTTTTTCTTTAATTTGGTATTTTACAAAAGACGTGATGGTAGAGATGCTAACACTCAGGGTTACGCCCAGAGACTCATGGTTTTGAGTATGATTTCCGGGTCTCCGGGTTAAAAGTCAATCCCTCCGAGTTAATTTATTCTTAGAATAAAAAATTACATAAGAATATACTTGATGCTTCATTCTCAAATGAACAATGGAAGCAATCATGCCGTCATACAAATTGCCTTCAGACGCTACGACAAAAAGTCGCAACGTGTGAGGGCGCTATTAAATTAACGCAACGAATAAAATTTAATCTAAGTTAGCCGTTTTCTCGAATTTCAAATTCTGTCTATCTTCTTGAAATGAAGTGTTTATCTATTGAAAATAAAATATCAATAAAGAAAACAGTATAAACATTAATTGGTAGAGGTGCTATAATTCTGAGTGTGACTAAATAAATCTGTAATCCCTTACATACACAATTTTGTGCAGCAGACAGAGTTACCTTAAAACCCAAAAAAAAAAAAACCAGCTTCATATCTTTGGGTTGTTTTTAATTTCAAGCATAGATAACTTTCCAACTTATTGTCTGGTCAATATCACCACTTAACAAAGTATTTCTCATACTTTTATACAAGTGACAACAGTCAAATAAAACATACATTTTTTTATCCTTAAGGACGAAATAGTTACGAGTGAAATTGTTCGTCAATGGCCTAAAAAGAGATATGTTGGGGGACCGCTGGTTGGCTATGATTGTCCTCAATTCAAATCCAGCGTTTAAAACAGAAGAAACAACTGCTAGAACCCTTTCTTTTAATATATCCGCTGAAAAAAAAAAGTGAATTAAATGGGTTGGCAGAAATACAGACATACATGAATGTTTATAGCTTACTTATTTAATTCAGCTCTAATTTTTGCATAATTATGAAATATTGTAATTTAAACATGACATAAAATTCAAAAATTGGTTAGCTTACTTTTCATGCCTCAGCATGCACATTAACATGCTATCCGCAACTTCAGGTGTGCGAGTACCCTCTCCCATATCCGATACTCCTTTGACCTGATCAGAGTGCGAATGATAGTTCAGAGCTTTTTTGATTACCAGCTCATCAAAAAAGAGTTCGCAATATCTCTCTTTTTCTTCCATTCTGGAAGCCCAATCATGAAACTTTTTTCCATTTGTGGATCAATGCCAGGAGATAGATTTTTAATAAGACGTCATTTATACAGTGAAGTATGACAAGGAAGGTTTCGCATAAATTTATGGCCTGGAACATTTCCTTCTGGACATCTGTAAAAACGGTACGCTTGTCATTCGTAATAATTTTGGCAAACTCTATCTCTGACGATGTTGCGTTTGCCGATGGTATAATGGCTGCCTTCTCAGAGTTAGACCTTTCAAAGTCCAACATTGAGAGTTAAGTTTTTAAGTCCTCCACCTACTGCTTTCTATTGTAATCGGCCAGTTTACAGAGATATTTCAATAAATTATTCTGCAACCCCTGTGTGGGAATAGATTGGTTTTTCTATTATTAAGTAGGACACCGCGCAATTCCAGCACATGAACTGGTACTGAAGGTGTTGTTAGATTGTTGCTGTTGGCACATGAACCAACAACAACGTAGAATGAATTTTTGTTGCTTCAAGCACTTGGACTTGAAACAACTGTTGGCTATCAAGATTCCTTACCACTGGAGTGGGGAAATAGTAATAGCTTGACGACCACTCAAAAGAACCAAACTAATTTCGTTACAACCTCCTCATCAATATCTTCCCATGTATCTTCAGACGATTCGAGAGATTTAGTTGCTGGACTTTTTTTCTTATTAATTGTAATCTTGTTTCTTTTACGGGTGCTTGAGAAGATGTGGTTGAATTAGTCGATGGTTTGGAATCATCATTAATGTAATTTATTATAAATCTAAAGGATTTTTCTTCGTAAAATCAATGGAATAATAAAAGCAAGAGATTATTTTAACATTCGAGTAGCCTTACACTCACCTAGTCTGGAATAGTTCGGCTACGAACCAGACGATAAAGTCCCTTTGCAGGATAATGACCCTAAGTATATGGCTAAAATTACAATGAAATGGCTTCGAGACCAAAATATTACCTGCTTGGATTGGCCAGCACAGTCACCGAAAATTATACCCATTGAAAATTTGTGGAATATTTTTTAAAAAAATACCCATGAGTCAAATAGCCCCACAAAATCTGGTCCGTGATCAGTACTCAAATACTAGACAAATTGAAAGCGAGTATGCCTAAGAAAATACACTTCATCACTAAAGCCAAAATCAGCCACATAAAATATTAAAAAATGATTTAATATGTTTTTATTATAAATAAATAGTAAAACACCTTAATTTGAATTTGCCAAAATTTAAATATTTTTATTTTATTATATTACTTTAAGTTACAAAACTGTTCACAAAAGACTAAGTATAAAAATAACTACCCAAGTTAAACAAAACGTGGAATATTTTAGTTTTGATTTTTTTAGCTAGAATAAAGAATTTTCAAGTTTTCTGCATACTTTTTTTTTTAAAACCTTTTTTACTAAAAAAAAATACAGCCTTAAAACCAGAAATACGTTTTTTTGTGAACACTTTTGTAAGTCACATCATGCAGCATAAAGATGGAACAAGGATGAAGTTAGATGAAGAAGAAGATTTGGATGCAATCGCCGGAAGCTTAGAAAATGCTATCGATGATAACTAAATTGATATATTTTATTTTGCCGGATATTTTATTATATGTACATTAATATTTTTTATTACATATTTTATTTTAAATTTCTTCCTTTTCTTATTATACTCTATTATAAATTTTATTTAAATTTTCTTTTTTCCTCTCTAGCTCATCCCTTTTTTCAAACTTTTTACTTAATTTTCCATATGCCAGTGATTAAATTGTACTTGAACTTAGTTCTTATGAGTGGATGTGTGTTTGCAAGGACTGCTGAAATTTCAAAATATTACTTAATCTTTTATAAAATAAAGTATTTGGATGGCTGAGAATAATTCCATGGATGATACAAGAGCCGTCCTCAATATCTTATGCAAACAACGAAGAGCAATCCATATTTGTCATTTAAATGTACAGAGTATAAAAAATAAGATTGATAGTCTTTATGTTCTTTTTGGCGAAAGTTTAGTTGACATAGTGTGTCTTTCTGAGACTTGGCTTAAGCCGGAGATGAATAGTAATATTTTTAAGCTGCTAAACTATAATCTGTTGCGGTCGGGTAGGCATGTGAAAGTTGGTGGAGGAGTATGCATCTATATCAAAGCAAAATATAAAAAGTCGAGTGTTGATGATCCCATAGAATATATTTTTATTGAGGTAGCTTATAGCAATGGTACATTTCTGTTGGGCTGTGTGTATATGGCACCCTTACTTACTTGAAGAATTAGTCCCATTATATACAAAGATTATAATCTGTGGTGATCTAAACATAAACATTCTTGACCATAACAATACAAATTTTATTGAAATGGTTGAATCCTTTAGTATGACGTTTGCAAATTACAATCAACCAACTCATTTTTTTCCAAACAAAACTCCAACATTATTGGATGTGTTTCTTTTATCTGACCCTAGCCTTATATCTTGCTATGACCAACTTTTAGCTCCTGCTTTTTCACATCATGACTTAATATTTTTAGCCATTGATGTTATCCCAGAACCTTTAAAAAAAAAACTATTTTCAATGGCATGATTACTCTAGTACTGACTTAGAATCTTTATTTTCGAGCTGTTACAACCACAATTGGACTCCAATTTATTCAACTAACGATGTTAATTTGCAAATTGAATACCTGAATAAGTCACTTAAATACTTTCAATTCTGAAACTTTCTCATTTACTTGTGTTGATAATATAACTGTACGATTAGCTATCCTAAAAATTAAATCTAAGGCAGTGGGTTCGGATGATATACATCCTACATTTATAAAAATGTTGTTACCTGTTATTTTGCAACACATAACATATATTTTCAACACAATTGTTACCACATCCATTTTTCCAAGCAGTTGGAAAATAGCAAAAATTTTACCAATGCCAAAATCCACATCTCAAAACAGACCTGAATATCGACCAATAGCGTTATTGCCTTTCATCAGCAAAGCATTTGAAACAATTATCTCTAAGCAGATCATCATTAATAAATTTCAGTCAGGTTTCCGGACCAAACATAATTATACTACCGCGCTTCTGAGGGTAGCTGAGGACATACGTGTTGGAATGGATTTGGATATGATAGGATTGATAGTATTTTTAGATTTTTCTAAGGCGTTTGATTGTGTTAACCATTGGTTATTAATCAATAAACTTTACTATCGATGTTGATTTGGCAGTACTGCATGCAACTTAGTCCTCTCATATCTTACAGATCGGTAACAATATGTTTCCCACAATATGAAGTGCTCCACTTGCCTAACAGTTCCCAATGGCGTTCCTCAGGGTTCTGTGATGGGTCCTCTGCTATTCACATTATTTATTAATGATATTTCCGAATGTTTTTCTACATGCCAGTATCATATTTAAGCTGACGATGTCCAAATATACTCGATGTTTAAAAAAAGACAAGTTTTCAGCGGAACGCAATATTAACGGGGTATTGAATAAGGTGCATTCTAGGTCTGTAGAAAATAGTCTAATTTTAAATCCTACAAAAACTAAGGCAATGATTATCAATAGGAGTAAAATCAAAATCGTCTTGCCTCCACTTTTGTTAGACAATGCAAATATAGATTATGTTGAGAGTCTAAAAAATCTTGGTGTATATTTTAAAAACAACCTAAGTTGGAACTTACATATAAATAACATAACAGCAAAAACTTATAGAGCTTTACGGGGTTTAAGTCCTACCACAAAATTCTTGCCGACTGAGGTGAAGAAAAAACTAGTGAAATCATTTATTTTGCCTAAATTTTATTTCTGTTGTGAGTTGTTTGCAAATATGGATGGAGAGTCTTATCGGAGGCTTAGTGTGGCCTATTATAGCTGTGCGAGATTTATTTTCAGTATTGCAAGAGGATCACACATTTCCGAATCTGCATTACAAATAGAAGGCTGCTCGTTAAAGGGTCTTATGAACTATCGATCGGTATTGCTACTTTCGAAAATTATTAAGTTCAAGGAACCTGGTTATCTCTTTGAAAAAATCGTTTTTGCCCGTGCCCAAAGGACTGCACAGTTGATCATTCCGAGACATAAATTTTTAATTACATCGCGGCAGTTTTTTGTTCTTGCTGTGTATTTATGGAATCTTCTCACATTCAGGCACGAACTATTCAAGTACATACTTTTCTGATGATTACTAGCGTGTCTTTTTCGCTATCTTTTTCTTAATACTCTTTCTTAATTTTTCTCTGTAATTACTTTTTTATTTTTTGGCTAACTTTGAAATTAAATTTATACTCCTATTACAAAAGTTTTTATTTTTTAATACTGATATATATTAGGTTTTTATTTTGTTTTGTTATTTCGAAATTCATAAAAGAATGTGCAAAACTTATAAGCTTAAGCTTACCTGTACAATGAACTACTAGTAAATAAATTGAATTGAATTGAAAGTTCGAGAAAATGTTAATGGCGATGACGCAGACAATGAGTCAAAATGCACTCCAGATGAATAGCAATATCCAGGCCGTTCAGGAAAAAATAGACCAGAAGTTAAGTCAGAGCGCGCTGCAGATCCAGGCGGTTCGGGAAGAAATTGATCAGAGCTTAAGTCAGAACGCGACGCAAATCCACGAGGCTGTTCGAACGGAGATTGCCAAAATGGTAAATGACCTCGATGCAAAAATGACTGAGTTACGAGTTGACGTTGAATCATTCAAGGAAGAAGTTCAAAATAATTTTAAGGACGTTAATAAAAAGATTCAACAGTTGGAAATAAGCGAACCAACCACTCAAGTCATAAGAGAAATCAGCGCAAAGAGGCTTAAGACACCCTCATACGATGGAACAACTCCATTTAGTGTTTTCAAGCTCCAGTTCGAAACAACATCTGGTCTCAATCGTTGGGATAACGAAAACGCAGCTGCAGCGCTAATTGTGGCATTAAAAGGCGCAGCTGCAGAAGTATTGCAAACGATTCCAGTGGCGGGGCAAAAAAGTTACAAGGCGGTGATGGATGCCTTACAGCGAAAATATGGCAGTGACCACATCAAGCAGATTCACAGATTGGAGTTGAAAAGTCGTATCCAGAAATCTGGTGAGTCCTTGCAGGAGTATGCTGCGGATATTGAGCGATTGGCACACCTTTCCTATCCTGACGAGTTAAGTGTCGTAGCTGAAAAATTCAAAATAGAGGCGTTTATTGACGGCATACGTGACTCAGATACAAAACGCGAGACAATGAGAAACCCGAAGACAACATTTAACGAAACAGTAACGGTTGCCCTCACTCAGGAGACGATTGCGTTGACATGCCGCCCATCACTGAAAACTCGTCGGATGGAGGTGGAGGCTGAAACGAAAAATTCATCGTTCGCCAGCAGTAGCTTCAGCGGAAACTGTGGTAAGCAGGGACACATGGCACGTGACTGCAAATCACGTCGTAAACGATCTGCATCACCTTCACCAAGAAGAAGAATTGGAAATAGGTTGGACGATGGCGAAAATGGTAGCGAGAAGCAGTCGTTAAGCTAAAGAGAGTCAGTACAGCGGTGCAAGAGCTGACTCTAACAGATGATTGCCCCATAGTCTTGGTTTCGAAGCTCTGCCGAAATTCCAACAGCCTTACCATCGGTGGAAAAATCAACGAAAGACCATGTGAGCTTACTTCGGATACAGGCGCATCGCATATAATTGTGAGGAGAGACTTATTTGATAGACGACGAGTAACGCCATTAAATGGGATCCAATTGAGAACAGCGACAGGAGAAATTGCGCAAATAGTAGGAAAAGTTACAGCGAGTATTCTTATCGGCAATAAAACTGTAGAACATGACTTTATTGTTGCAAACATCACCGATGAGGTTATCATTGGCGTGGACTTCATGATTCGACACGGGTTCACTTTGGATCTTAAGAAAAAAACGTTAAGGTATGCCAATGTAGAGTTGCCTTTAGACATTGGCTGTGGACAAAAATTAACAATTGCAAGAGTCTACATAAGTGAGCGCTGTCGAATTGAACCCAACAACGAAGAAATTATTTGGGCCACAACAAATGAAGACTTTGGGACAAGCCATCTGTGGGTAGTGGAAGCAGATAAGAAAAATTTAAAGAAAGACCTGATTATTGGAAAGACCTTAGTAAGCACAAGAAGAGACAGAAAAATACCGGTGCGAATTTTGAATCCAACAAATAAGCCAAAATGGATGCAAAAAGGTGAACTTATAGCACAATCTGAGAAAGTTACGGCTGTGATAAATTGTGAAAATATCCAGCAGAACACACAAGGCCCAACTTTAACGAAATCGTCGGCCTTGGAAGTATTGACGAAAGAATGGACGAAGGAGTTGTCTGCCCAGAACAAAAATAAAGCAAAAAGGTTTCTGCAAAAACATTGGCGGATATTTGCGTCCAAAGGAGAAAATAATGGCCGAACATCAGTTGTCAAACATCGTATTGATACAGGTGATTTTCAGCCGATTCGTCAACCTCCAAGAAGGCTAGCACTCGCTAAGAGAGAAGAAGTGACGGTTCTTATAGAAGATATGGCGCGAGAAAATGTCATTGCACCATCAAAGTGGATATTGGCAAGTGGAAATAGATGAAAAAGACAAAGAGAAACTGCCTTTAGTATTGGGAATGGTCTATGGCAGTTCAACGTCATGCCGTTTGGTCTTTGTAACGCTCCAGCTACGTTTGAGCGCTTAATGGAACGAGTTCTCAAAGCACTACATTGGAAGACTTGTCTAGTGTATCTCGATGACATAATCATCATGGGAAAAGATTTTGATGACCATTTGAAAAATCTGGAGGAAGTGTTTGAGCGCTTGGAGGAAGCTGGACTGAAATTAAGTGTGAAAAAGTGCTCACTTTTCCAGCGTGAAGTCAAATATCTGGGGCACAAGGTTACGTCAGAAGGAATACACACAGATGAAGATAAAATAAAAGCTGTGAAAAATTGGCCACGACCATCTAATCTTCACGAGTTGCGAAGTTTTCTGGGTCTATGCACTTATTACAGACGCTTTGTTCCTGGTTTCGCAAATGTTGCAGGAAGTCTACATGAGCTGACACAGAAGGATCGGAAATTCGAATGGAGTGGTGCACAGGAAACTGCATTCCAAAAGCTGAAAGAATTACTGTCTACAGCGCCAATACTCGCGTACCCAATACCCGGCAAAGAATTTGTATTGGACACCGATGCGAGTGGCCATGGTATTGGAGGAGTTTTGTCCCAAATCATCAATGGACAAGAAAAAGTCGTCGCATATTTCAGCAAAATTCTGTCGAAACCTGAGAGGAATTATTGCGTAACTCGGAGAGAGTTACTAGCAGTAATGGAATGCGTGAAACACTTCCATAAGTACTTATATGGACAGCACTTTCTCCTGAGGACAGACCATGCGGCATTAAGGTGGCTACTTCAATTCAAGGATCCTGAATGTCAAATCGCACGGTGGATAGAACGCTTGCAGAGCTATGATTTCACCATAGAGCATCGCAAAGGAAGCCAGCATGGAAATGCGGATGCACTTTCCCGTCGTCCATGTAAAATTGAATGCGGTCATTGTTCGCGAACAGAAAATAAAGCTGGAACAATTGATGTGCGCCTTTTGAACGTTTTGCCTGAAGAAAAGTGGACAAAAGAGGAGGTAAAACGGGACCAGCGCAATGATACAGATTTGGCAACTATAATTAAGTATAAGGAGCTGGGTAGGAAACCGGCGTGGCAAGAAATTTCAAATGAAAGCCAAATCTGTAAAGCATACTGGGCGCAATGGCAAAGTTTGGAGTTGCATGATGGTTGTCTCTACCGAATCTGGGAAAGCCAGGATGGTAAAACTCGCTCAAAACTGCTGGTTATTCCAAAGGCCAAATTTAAGGAAATTATCGAGGATTATTACAATGGATCGAGTGGAGGACATCTGGGCATAACGAAAACCACAGAGAAAATAAAGAAACGGTTTTATTGGGTAGGATGCCAAGAATCAGTTGCTGACTGAATCCACCGTTGTGACCAATATGCAATTGCTAAAGGACCAATTCAACGCACTCGGGGAAAAATGCATCAGTATAACGTTGGAACTCACTTTGAGAGGATAGCCATGGATATAGCGGGGCCTTTTCCAATCAGCAATGCAGGAAATAAATACATCCTTGTGGTAATTGATTACTTCAGTAAGTGGCCAGAAGTATATCCCATTCCCAATCAACAAGCAAAAACAGTGGCAGACATTTTCATCAAAAATTGGATTTGCCGATATGGAGCTCCGCTTGAGTTGCAATCCGACTATGGACGAAATTTTGAGTCGACACTTTTTAAGGAGGCTTATGAAAAGCTTGGAATACAGAAGACACGTACCACAGCTTTGCATCCTCAGTCCGATGGCATGGTCGAAAGGTTCAACCGTACTCTAGAGGAGCATTTAAAAAAGGTTGTCGATAAAGGACAAAAAGATTGGGATGAGCATCTACCAATGTTTCTGATGGCTTATCATTCGTCAATACACGATACTACTATAGTCACGCCAGCAAAAGCCATTTTTGGTACGGACTTAAGGCTTCCAGCAGATTTGAAGTACGGAGTAAGCGTTGTCCTAGAAACGACCCATGCTGACGATTACATGTCGCGGAAAAGAGAAGAATTAGCAGATATACACGAGCTTATCAGAAGACGTACTGAATTGGCTAGCGACAAGATGAAAGCTCGGTATGACCTGCGAGCAAATACTGAAGGGTTCAAAGAAGGTCAACTAGTGCTGATACATAACCCACAACGAAAACGAGGCTTGTCTACTAAATTACAGACTCATTGGGAGGGACCTTTACGGATCGTCACAAGGATTAATGATTGAATCCAAAAATACCCCGGGAACAAAAGTAAATTAAAGGTAGTCCACATCGAAAGGCTGGCACCTTATACTAGAAACGGAGAGACTCTTGTTCGGGACGAACAAGTTTAAGCGGAGGGCAGTGCAGCGAAATTTGGTTTACGCCAGAAAGTTCTCGAAATAAAAACCAACAAAAGAAAACTAAACGATACTAGCTAGCATCACTGGCTGCATAAATACTTTTACACCATCTAGCGGAAAAAGTGCAGTTTTTGTACTAAAAATAATAAACCGAACAGACGCTGCAGTACACTATAAAAGTCGATAATCGAGAGAAATTATCGCCGTCGTACAACGCCATCTAGAGCATAATAGCAATATTCTGGATAGTCGATACTGGTAAATTATGGATAATGGTAGATTACACGCCATCTAGGAGGTAGTGGATTATTCGAGAAGGTGATGCCTGTAGTATAAAAGGGTGTCATCTGAGTTTTCGAACACAGTTGAATTAAAACAGTGAAGCAGAACAGTTGAATTCAAACAGTGAAACAGAACAGTTTATTTTGAAAGTAATACAGTGTGTTCCGTAATAAAGTAAAATTGTTGTCTATAAAGTTAGATTAATATTTGAATGTTAATGAGATAAACAATTGTACCGTGTAAAAACTAACTATTGTGATTTAAATAAACCATTTTATAACTAAATAAGTTTGTGCGTTTTTAATTGTTACACAATCCAGTGATCGAACTCAGAAAAGTGTAAGAGATCGAAATTATCGTCAAAGAGACAGGAATTTCGTAACAATATCTACCAATGTTAATGCTTGTGCTGACGATATTCAAATGTATTTGTCTCGGCGTATTGGTCTTATTGATGATCTAGCTTGTAGACTTAATGATGATCTGTGTAACGTTTTTCATTGGGCTAGTTGCAATAAGCTGTATTTGAATCCCAACAAGTCTTATGTATTACGCATTTCACGAGGTCGACTTGAAATTGGTAGTATGCCAACTATTTTCATTGGAGATATGCCGCTGAAATTTGTAAATAAAGCAACCTGTCTTGGTTTCCATCTCAATATTGCTTTGACTTGTGTTGACCATATAAATTATGTGATAAGCAAGATTTACATGACTTTGCGGTATTTAAGGATTTCTGCTGAATACACACCAGTTAAAATTAAGCGTAGATTAGTTGTACAATTAATAGTTCCATACATAAATTATTTTGAAGTTGTGTACAGTAAATTGGACTCTAGATCCTTACATAAGCTTCAAGTTTCTTTTAATAACGCTACACGCTATGTGTATGGCTTACGTAGGTTTGACCATGTCTCGGCTAGGAGTAGGATCATTTTAGGATGTTTCATCGAAAACTATATCATGGCAAGAAATTGTATGTTCCTGCATAAATTAATTTATACACGAAGTCCGTCATATCTTTACGACAAATTACGTTTCAGTATATCCAATAGATGCAACAACTTAATTATTCCAAAATTTACATAGCTTAATTCCACTCGAAAATTCTTCATCAAAGCCATTAGAATCTGAAATTCACTAAATAGTGATTTAAAAAGTATTTCGAACTTTGGCAAATTTAAGCAGTTAATCTTTCATCATTTTTCGCGTTAAAATCTTGTTTTAATTAAATTCAAAATTTTTATATTTTATTTTTTAATATCCAGACATTTATAGATTGTAGTATTATTATTTATTCGTATAAGTTATTATGTTTCTTATTATGTAACTGGCTGTGTTACCTCTAGTATGTAAGACCTAATTGTTTGTTAGTTTTTACGTAAATAGTATGATTATGAACTGAAAATGTATTGACCTTATCTTATTGTACGTTAAAAGAATTAATTTCTTATTGTACCTACTAATGACAAAAAAAAAAAATAAATATTGGCGGAAAGAACATTGTTTTTACTTTATAAAAATGAATTTAGTTTTCTTTTATCGGCCTTATATGAATTTTACGGAATTTTCAAAAATTAGAATGAAAAATGGTAAAAGTGAAAAATTTTAAAACTTTAACAGAAAAAACAAAAATGTATATCTCCAGATTTAAAAAATTTCTTTATATACTTATTATGTGCGACGGTATGGTTAGCAAAAACAAAAAAAAAAGCTGCGCATATTCATAACTTTTTTTTTTTTATCAGGTTTTTCCTAATGTAGTTTTAGAAGGATTAAAATATATCGACTTTTATTAAATGCTTTCACTAATTTGTTTGTATCAAAATTTACCAAAATTGCATACTGGCAAAAAGTACATAAATTTTACTATTTAAAAATTGTTTGTTTGAAGTCTTCTATTCTATGTGTGAATTATGCTGATTTTTTAAAAATTAGGGCTGAAAAAGTCATAATTCAAAAATTTCGTAATATTTAACAGAAAATAACAAAAAAATATCTCCAGATCTAAAAAATTTTTTATATATTATGTGCGAAGGTATGGTTGGCAAAAAAACAAAAAAAAAAGCTGCGCATATTCATAACATTTTTTTAATGAATTTTTTTCTATTGCAATATTTGAAGGAAAAAATATTTGTGTATCTTTGCATTTTGTAATGCTTTACAACAATTTTATAAATTGTAAAAGCTTATATTGTGAAGGAAGTTGGATGAATTTAGATAGGAGTTCCCTCAAATGGAGGGGAACTGGTTAAGGCTGTTTTTTCGTTTTTCATCCCTCTTTGCTTTCGCTTTTTTTATAACTTAACATAGCGTAGTGCTGATATGGATGGTGCAGCATAGGGGGCATAGGGGGTCCGATTATAAACATTTTTGTTATTATTATTATCATAATATATTTCCAAAAAATTTATTTTAAATTCTTGTGTCCTTAATTATGATAGTTATCATTCTATATTTTTTTATTTTCCAATAAATTTATTTTATGTTTTTAATGTCTTTAATATATGTATGTTCAGAAAAAACTTATGTTTTCATTAGAAGCTAAACGTACATTGTTTCAAAAGTCATTGCTACCGAATATTGCTTTTGCTATTAATATTTTACAGTTATTTTATCAAAACAAATGTAGTAGAATATTTTACAAGTTCTGGCTTCCGGAGAACTTATAAATCTCGGAAGCATCAAATAAAGTTTTTAAAAACGCGAGGTTGCACAACAGCAGGTGTTGCTCTAGAGTAGCAAACAACGAAGATCTTTTGCATTATTTGCTGATTTCTTCTGATCCAAATTCGAATAGCAAGATAAAAAATATAAAGAGTTATCACCGATTAAAGTCGATTAAAATAAATTTAAAAAAAACATTGCTGTTTTTTATCTATTTTTCAAACTAGGTTTTTTTATTGAATTTTAAGTTTTTCTTTAATAACTTGAAAACTATAAAAGATATCGCACAATTTGTAACATTTTTGAAATCAGCATTGCCACATTATTGGAAATCGATACCCATTTTGAAGAAAAAGTCTCAATCACATCCCTCCTTTGTATCGGCGGTAGGCGTGTACGATGGCCGATTTTTTCCATATTCATAAATTTTTGTTGATTTAACCTGAAAAACGTCTGTGCCCAATTTCAAGACTCTGGCGCTATTCTTACTGTTTATAACCACCGTTTTTTTGTTTTTCTCTAATAACCTTAAAACTACAAAAGATATTGAAAAATTTATAACATTTTTGAAATCAACATTGCCAAATTAATGAAAATTGATACCAATTTTGAAAAAAAGTCACAACCACATCCCACCTTTGTATGGGAGGTAGGCGTGTCCTTGAACCGATTTTTTTGAAAATCACCAATTTTTGTTCTCTTTACCTTTAAAACAACTGTACCAAATTTCAAGAGGCTAGCGCAATTATTACTATTTATGGCTGCCGTTCCATACAAATCCCCCCACTGTGCGGCGCCGCCTTGTGTCTTGACCAGAACTGGGCACCACTACACGTGTTTTTCTCTTAAATGTTCTTCAATGCATGTATGGTTGTGCTTTGTTCGCTTTTCAAAGCAAACTGAATTTAATTTTACGCTCTCTGCTTTATATACGTATATGAAAAGTTATTCTCATTCTGCCGCAGTCCCGCGCGCGGTATGTTTTGCCCAGCCACGGTCTTTACCAGTGATGCCCACTACCACAAGCATCGATAAGCATGTGTTGATGATTCTGTATACGTGCACGTTTTCTTACGCTCATTAACCATTTTTATCGCTCTTTAAGCATCTTCTCGATCTCATTTTTACGCTCTTTGAGCGCCTGCTCGTTCTCTGGGCAGCACCGGTCTTGACGAATTTAGCAATTGGTTTAGTTTGTAGTGTAATTTGGTTTTTTTTTGTGCTGTTGGCGAATTTGGAAATGACAGCAAAAAGACTTTAAAATTTTGTTTGTTGTTGCTTGATGTTGTTGTTTAGCCCTTCTGTTAGATTTCGATGCCCACCACTGCTCTATATTAACTTTATCCTGCGGAAATTTTTTAGTATGAACAAATTTCATGTTAAATGTATTCAATAGTAATTCTTTTACTTCGTATAGATCTTCGGTCGTACAATGTAACTAAATTTGGTCTTAAATATTGTTTTAGTATATTAATGAATGCTTCAAGTGTCGAGTATTCAATGATATGTCGTGTATTACCAAATACCTGTAGTTGTTCATGTATTGTGTCAATTCTTCCTGGATTTTTATTTAATAACAATTGTTTAATTTTATTTAAAGGTTTCTTAGTTTCCTTTATACTTAGTTGTATGATCGCTACTTTCTGCGGAATGTTGGGTTAAATGGACTGAGGATGAGTCACTTGTTAAAATATTTAATGTACATATGTCGTGATAGTGCGTCTGCTACTACGTTTGTAGCACTTGGTTTGTAAGCTATTTTTGGGGCGAATTCATATATAAATGCGTGCCATCGTTTCATTTTCGCTTTGGGGTTTCTTGTTGAGACTGCGAATGTTAATGGTTGGTAAAAATGGTATGTAAGTATTTCTAAATCTGATACACCAGCTTTTTCATTTGTCGCGTATCTTTGTTCTGTGGGATTTAATGTTTTTGAGATAAACGTAATTGGTTTTTTACCCTGAGATAAAACTGCACCGACTGCAATATTTGATGCGTTCTTTGTCAGTATAAATTTTTTATTGAAATCAGGTTGATATAATTCAACTTGTGCTTTTAAACATAATTTTAATTTATTGACACTAGATATTCCTTCATTATCTAACATGATTTGATTATTTTTCGATTTATGTTGGGATGCTCTTCCATTTTCTCCAGAAAAATGTTTCGCTAATGGTTTCGCAATTATAGCATAATCTTTAATAAATTTACGAAAGTAACCTGTTAATCCTAAGAAGTTTCTAAGTTGTCTTAGTGTTTTTGGAATTAGAAATTCCGAAATTGTTTCTATTTTCTTTGAGTTTGTTTTAATTATGTTTTGAGCTACTTTATATCCTAGGGATTCTACTTCCGTTTAGTAGAATAACGATTTTTCTAATGATATTTTCATATTCGCGTTTCTCAAGGTTTCTATAATAATTTTTAAATGTTCAATATCTTTTGAAAATACGATTATGTCATCTATGTAGGTATGACAAAACTTCCCTATGAAGTCTCGTAAAATATCGCCCTTTGCTCTTTGAAATATACTAGGAGCATTTTTTAAGCCAAATGGCATTCTCAAGTATTCGTACTTGCCGTTGTTGACAGAAAAAGCTGTCTTTTTAATGTCTGTTTCTTTCATCATGATTTGATGAAAGCCTGATTCTAAATCTATCGCTCCATATTGGTGTTTCTACTACCGTTCTAATTTCTGCCTTAAAGTCTGTTCTAAATGGTAAGATCATATTATTTTTCTTATGAGCTTCACTTATTCCCTTAATAGTTTCATTTCTTAATTTTTCATAATCATTGTTATGTTCAAGTGAAGAATTAAAATTTTCCAAAATATTTTTGTCTGGTAACTCTGCTCAGTGAAGATCTAACTACATCTGTGCTCTTGATTTTTTTTATAAATAAACAAAGTATAAGGTGCGGGCGCGGATATATTTTTCAACCCTATAAAAGTGTAAAATTTTCTGCGTCGACTGATAATCGAGTACTTAAAAACAAGTGTATACAAAAACCATAATCATAATAAAAAATACTGTATCAAATTCGTTCGAGTACAAAATAAAAAGAGAAACAAAAACTAAACAAAGACTCCGCCAAAACTAAATAAATAAAACAAAACAAAACTAAATACAAAAACAACAGCTGTCAACTTATTGCTAAACTTTTTAACGAAATTGGTTTTGGTGATTGTTACCACAGTGTTATAGTAGCAGCTAAAAAATTAGAGCGCTCTAAACTGGTTTGGGTCATTGTTAACGCAATGTTATTATAGCAGGTTAATAATTAGAACAGCCTAAAAGTATGTGATAGTTTTCTTTTCACTGCTGCAAATATTTTTATATTATTCAATTTCCCAGGCCCTTCGGTATAACTTATACAGTTTTCATTAAAATTATAAATAAAACACGATATTAAAAATTAAACAACAAATAACTAAACTAGTTCACACTAGCAATTTTATTGCGACAGAAAGTTATATCGTGCACACAGACCTTATAAGATATTCTAAGTATATATATAAAAATGAATCAACCATAATGCCGTGCATCTGTAACGCAAAAGTCGAGCGTAATCAGGATAAAATAAAATGTGGAACCTGTAATGAATATTATCATTGCAATTGTGTCAATATTAAGCCCGAAGATGTAGACTACATGGCAAAAAACAATATGTACAGCGTTCAAGTGTGAAAAATGTGTGGTTATTCGTCGTGTGTCGCTCCATTCCCCGCCTATTAACAACTTACAAAAACAAGGAACTAACAGTGCAGCGCCACTAGGTGAGTCAGTTGCAAAAGCCGTGGCAGCATCGAAACCCCAGATACATCCTCAGTTAATTACTCTCGAGCTTGTATATAGGGAAATAATTGAACTAAAGAAACGTTTTCATAACCAAGCTGAGATCATTATGTACTGCAAAAATTAAAGAATGCGAAAAAAAGATTCTTGGTGTAATTTATGGAAAGATATTGGAGCTTGACAAAAAAATTTTAGAAATTGGTCACCGTCTATCACGTCAAGAATCAGCAGTTATGGATCATAATGTGCGAATCGCCGCCCTCAAGGACAGTACCCTGGTTTCTATTGATAATAAAATCAGCGAGTTAGAACGTGAGTTATCTGCTGTCACCATTAGAGTTGCAAACCATGAAGCTTCATGTGAAACGCAAGTGCTTGAAACTGAGCTTGTGACCATTAAGTCTCAGTTGTCTAAGCATGAAAACATTGCAGTGGATTGCGTTCGCTTGCATGGGATCCCGGTCTATGAACAAGAAAATTTGAGCAATATCTTTGACACCCTGTGCAAATCGATAAATACACCGACTCCAACCATTAAAAGCATTTATCGTCTTAATTTCTCTGGAAACCAAAACTCCCGCACGGATCCAGCTATTTTGATAAAACTCGCCACTCCAGCTGAAAAAAATTTTTTATTACGAGCTTTCACAAAATTTAAAAGTCAATCAAATGATTTACTTGGGCTAAAGCTAGCTGGATTCCAGTCCAGCGAACCAATTTACATAAATGAGTCTCTCAGCAAATCAAATTATGATGTCTTTAAAGCTGCTTTTCACCATAAAAAGAAAAAACTACTTTGGTCGGTCTTTACTAGACGTGGCTTAGTCCATGTCAAGAGATATCGCGAAGATTTGCCCATGTGCATAGACTCTGTTGCGAAGTTAAATAATTTTCTTTGGCCCAATCCTAACGTCAACAGCAACTCCATCAACGAATTCAACAGCCACCACATTGTTGGCACTACTCGTGATATAAGCCTGTATTTTCACATTTTTTTTATATTTATTTTATCTAACATGCATTCAACTGTTATATTTTTTAGTTTATCAAATGTTATATTAGGTATTATGATGTTAAATATTGCTTGCGCTGCCATTTTGTTAGTTCGGTTTTCTAATACTGTTTCCTATGAATACTTGTAACATAAATTACAGTTCCAAAGACAGCACCTATGATATGATACGGATTTTGGGTAAACAGCGAAACGGCCTCAAGATCTGTCATCTTTGTACATCTTTGAGAACTCTGCTGTTGATCTAATTTGCGTATCTGAAACCTGGTTTAACCAATGTATGAGTGATGAGTTGTTTAAAATGCATGGGTATCGTATTTTTTGGTCGGATAGGCAAAGTCATGGAGGTGGTGTAGCAATTTTTGTGAGGGATGGAATCAATTGTAAACCAATCTACAAATCTTCCCATGATGATGCAATTGAATATCTTTTCATTGAAATTGAGTATATGCGTAAAATTATTGTTGGAGTAGTTTATCGACCAAACTGTAATGTTCAGGTTAATGCTTTTTTCTCAGTTCTTGAGCAATTGACACTATCGTATAGTGATATCCTTCTAGCTGGTGACTTTAATAGTAATATTATTGTAGAAAATAACTTCTTGCATATGATGCATGGCCTTGGGCGCTCCTCTGTTAACACTGTGACTACCACTCATTTCACAAGTGCTAATGACACTCTGTTAGATGTATTTTTCATTGGCGACTTAACTAAAAGACTTTTATATGATCAGATTTCTGTTCCAATGTTCTCAAAACATGATTTAATTTTTTTAATCTATGATTTTCCACTAAGTTTTACAGCAAAACAATTTTCATACCTTGATTTCAAAAGTATTGACTATAATGCTCTTGAGTCTGAAATCGGTAATATGAACTAGAACTGCATTTATTTTATGAATTCTGTTGATGAACAAGTTCTACTTTTACAGAGCAACATTACTGAACTTTTTAAGAAGCATGTACCAATAAAGCGTAAAACTATCGCCAATTGTGAAAGAACATGGTTTAATAATGAGATTCAAAACATTATTACTAAAAGAAATGCAGCATACAACCGATGGAAACGCTATAAAACTCCAGAATATTTTCAAAGTTTCTCTCTTTTGAAAAGGAAAGCGGTGAAGATGATAAAAGACGCGGCTGATAGCAAGAACTTTTGGAAGCTGATTCGAAATACTGGGTTGGGTAAATCTAATCTACAGTCAGTGGGTGATATAAGTAACCTTGATGATCTTAAGTTCAACTTCTTAAATACAACAATACCAAAACCTGAACAAAACATATACGAAAGCTCGAGTGTTACATTTAATCAAGAAAATGGCTTTAATTTTACACATGTTAATCAGCTGGATGTTCTACAAAGTTTTTTGGCCGTGAAATCCAATGCAGTTGGTGTGGATGGTATTAATCCGATGTTTCTCAAAGCATTGCTTACCAAAGTGCTGCCTCACATCACACACATATTTAACTCAATATTCATGAGATCGACATTTCCAACAGAATGGAAAAAAGCAAAAGTAATACCCATACCTAAGGCAAACAGTGAATTCCGTCCTATAGCAATTTTACCATTCTCGTCAAAAGTTTTAGAAAAAATTATTCATGATCAAATTACTAAGTTTTTAACGAAATAATCACTTCTCTCTGATAGGCAGTCAGGGTTCAGATCTAATCGTGGCTGTGTAACAGCGCTATTGGAAGTCATTGAGGAGGCTCGTCTTGCTCTTGATGCGAACAGAGTCGTTTTTCTTACACTGCTTGGTCATTCTAAGGCTTTTGAAACTGTTGACCATAATATACTCGTATCTAAACTAAAAAATATCTATGGATTTTCAAGTACTGCTGCTGGATTAATGCACTCTTACCTCCATGGTAGGTCTCAAGCTGTTTTCTCTGACGACTTGATGTCTAAATTTCCCAGCCTTACTAGAGGTGTGCCTCAGGGTTCTGTGCTTGGGCCACTTTTGTTTTCATTTTATATTAATGATCTTCCCAATGTGCAGACGAACTGTGGAATTCACATGTACGCGGATGATGTCCAGCTATTCATTTCATGTAATATGAATGAAATTGATAGATGTGTTGCAGCTTTGAACATAGATAGGGAGGCAATAATGGTTTGTATCTGAATCCAAAAAAGTTCAAATGTTTGGTGATGTACAAAAAAGTTTTTGATATATCCACTTTATCTAGATATCTGTTAATAATACTAATATTGAGTATGTAGATCATGCAAAGAATCTTGGCATCATATTTAATAAAACACTTTCTTGGAACATGCACATTACTAAAGTTGTTGGCAAGGCTTACAACATGCTGCGAGAACTATGGTCCACACAATATTTTACGCCATTCAAGACCCGGTTGATACTTGCTAATTCTATTATGTTACCAAATCTTTTTTATGGTTGTGAATTATTTAACAATTGTGACTCATTGGCCAAGCACGAGATTAATGTCCTTTTTAACAATATCACTCGCTATGTCACTCGTCGCCAGTGCTGCCACTTTGGATAAAATTTTTGTAGCAAAATTGCGTAGCAAAACGGCGAGCAGCGTAGCAAAAGTCAATAATTGGCTGAACTATCGTTTATTGAACAGTAAACTAAACATAAACTTTTTTATAAAACGAAAATATCACATTGAAATTCAGAATGGTGCAACAGTACATAACATAAATGTGATTAACAAATTACAATTCAATAAGAATAAATATAAAGCCCAATTTCCATGTGATCTTATCTTATCTTATCAAATATCAGGGAGGACATCACATGCTATGAAGATAGCAAATGTATTCTATTCACTCTCGCATTCTCCAAGCGCATTAGGTTCTGTTGGCATGCTTTTTCTTTCTTAAAAAAATTTATTTGATATCTATGATATGGGATAAGATAAGATCACATGGAAATTGGGCTTAATAGTTCATAAACATATTATATAATTCATCTGATTATAATCTATTTAAGGCATCCATAAAGTGTCCTTATTTGAGATCATACATTTTGCAGCCGTTATAAAATCTATGGTATCTATTTTGTAGGTGTTACTTTTTTTATTTTTCATTAAATTGAGGTCTGAAAAAATTCGCTCTGCGATGCACTGCTGTGTGGCAAAGCAAGCATTTTTTTTGAAAAGTAACTGGCATTAGAAATCATGAAAACTTTGTTTAGTTTACAATTCAGCTAGTGCTGATACAGAGTTGCCAATAAATTGAAAAATGTGTTCAATTAAAAACTTGCAGGAGAAAAAGTAAGAAAAATTATATGAATAATATAATGGAAATGGGAAAAATGTAGCAAAATTGATACATTTGATGAGAGTGGGTAGCAAAGTCGCAAATGTGTTATTTTTTGCTTAAGTGTAGCAAATTTGCTACGATAGTAGCAAAGTGGCAGCGCTGGATATGACCATGTTTCTAACTACTCAAAGAGAATCTACTTGATGTTCTTTAATACCTTAATGGATTTTCGGTGTGTTTTAAGGCTTCATAAAATTGTTCGTACAAAGGAACCATTATATCTCTTCAAAAGACTAACATTTACTCGTTCCAATCGAAATAATAATATTATTCCATTTAGACGTAATACACTTTTATCAGAACGACAGTTCTTCATCAATTCAGTGCGTCTATGGAACTCGTTACATTTTAACTTGCAACAGATTGGCGGCATAGTGAGATTTAAAATAGAATTACTTAAGTATTTTTCATCATAATCATCCTGGTAATTAATTCTTTTCTTTTATTTTTTGCTCTTATCTTTCAATTTTTCCTGTTTTATTTATCATTTTTTTTATACAAATTATATTTTTGTTATTAAGCTTATTTTAATGTTAATGTATTCTTCCTCTCTTATTAATTTTGTTAAATCTAATATTTGTTCTCAATAATTACCTAAAATATGTTTTAATAACTTTTTACGCATGTTAATTTTTTAAGTTAAATTATTTTTTTATACGTAATATCAAATTTAATGTGACCAACGTTTTAAATGCAAAAGGCATTATGTCTTTTATCATTGGGATGAATAAATAAATAAATAATTAAACGGTATTATTCATCACTGGCACTGTAGAATTTTTCTTTTCCACATTTTTATTATTATTTATTATAGCGGAATTTTTCTTCGTTGGCGCTCTAGAGATTCTATTCTACAGATTATTTTTATTTGTCAGGCCCGTGCGCAAGGGGGGAATTTAGGGGGTTCAAACCCCCCCCCCCCCATTGGGAATTTCCGCACATAGGTTTTTATTGATATTTGAATGAAAAATCAAAAAGACACAACAATTTTTTTTTAAGTGAAAAATAACTAAAATACCAATAACTCGTCGGAGACCGAGTTTTTAATTTTCGATAAAATTTGCGGTCTCTAGCTATTTTTGAACCAAAAAACACGATTTGGGACCACTACGCGTCGCTAAGGATAAGTAACACGAGAGTTTTTTCAATGCGCGTTTAAGCATAGCTCAGGCATCAATAAAATCAGCGTGCGTTCCAATAATAGAAGAGAAAACGCCGAGGAAACTTTGGAGAAATTTTTAAAACCGTGAGCAGAATCAGCAAAGAGTATGACATTCAGTTGCGGAAGCCCAGGATTACGTCAAAACAAACTTGTCGCTCTAACGTCCGAACTGACTCAGTTGAAGATTATTTTCGTGTAACAATCAACATAGAATACATTGATTTGCTTGTGCGACATTTGGAAGATTGGTTTTTGAATCATCGTAATATTTTATAGAATTTTGCCCGCCTCATCCCCAACAAAATGAAGAGCTTCAATGAAAATTTATGCACAAATTTATTCGCGCCATATATTTCAATTTTGAATGATAGTTCACGTGACATGTGGATAAATGAAGTTCAACTTTGGCGTCAACGCATTTACGGGCAAGATATCAAAAATTTTCTCGACGCACTGGATATTTGCAATAAAGACGCGTTTCCAAATGTCCATCAAATGCTTCGTGTTATGGCAACTTTGCCTATGACAACATAAGCAAATGAACGCTCCTTTTCAGCGCTACGTCGTCTAAAGACATACCTCAGATCAACTATGTCCGAAGATCGGCTAAACGGCTTAGCCTCGCTAAATATACATCGCGATATCAAATTGGAAAGAGTTTGGAACGAGTTTTTTCAAGTACCTCGCAGAATTAGCTACTTATTACGTAATGATAACTGAATATCGAATCATAACATAAACACATGAAGAACTGAGATGCAAAACCCGCCAAGGCCAAAAAAATTAAAATGTGTGATATTGTAGGAGGGGACGGAAAAAATGTTTGTCTACATACTCTTAATTGTAAAAAAAGGGTTTCGCTTCACAAACTTTTGACTGCAATAATTTCTGATAAAGTATTTTTATCCAAACGCGTCCAGTCCACATTTTCGAAAATCAAAACCCGCCAAGTCCTATTTTTCATTAATATCCTCTAGGAAATGGAAACTTCCGTTAGACACTCCATTTCTTTTTTACACACGATGTCATTAGAGGGAAACTTTCCTCTCCGCTGTCTTAAAAATGAATGTGGAAACATACCTCTCCGCTGTCTCAAGAATGAATGTGGAAACATTCCACACAACTGTCTTGAAAAGGAATGCGGAAGCATTCCTCACCACTGTCTTAAAAATGGATGTAGAAACATTCCTCTCCACTGTCCTAAAAATGAATGTAGAAACAATAGCGTGATCAAACTTGGTACAAAATTACAAAGTAACGAAAGTGGTGAATAGAATTGGACAAGTGGGCCTGGCACAATCCATTGAGCCACAAATTCTAGCATATCTAGAGAATTTTCTAACTTTTTTAAGTGAATTTTTGTTTATGCTCAGAATGTGTCGAGAAAACCATTGGCACGAACAATAAAAGGAATCGGGAAGGTAGGTGTGGCACTTTCTAATAACAAAAAGCTTTAAATTATCATATTTCCATAGCCTTCCAACGCAATATTAATTTAAATTAGTTTTATTATCTTTATTTTACTCAATTGAAAACTTGAAAAAAATTAATTTTTATAAAAATTTAACAAGCAAAGTATATTTCATTGCCTCACAAGCAAACGTTTCCACATGCATTCTTAAAGAAGCGGCTTGGAAACAATGATATTTTAATTTGTGTTTTTGGAACAAAATTTAATAATAACAATATTTTTGTACAGAGCTTCTTGTTCAGTACTTTTAGTGCAAAAAACAACAAAAAAATTACAAGCGCAAAATGCATTAAAATGGGCAACGAGCTGCTTATACTAGTTTCTTGACGCTCGTCAAGAAATGTGTGATATCAAAGAGATTACAAGGTCAATTGCATTAAGATGTAGAAGTTTTTGTTTTGTTTACTGCTGTGATTCTTAACAGATCAACGCAAGAAACATTACATAGTAGGCTTGTAGAACTACTATACTTCGGCTAACAAAGCTTACTGATGATATGACGTAGCGGTCATTGAAACTAGTATAAGCAGCTCGTTGCCCATTTTAATGCATTTTGCGCTTGTAATTTTTTTGTTGTTTTTTGCACTAAAAGTACTGAACAAGAAGCTCTGTACAAAAATATTGTTATTATTAAATTTTGTTCCAAAAACACAAATAAAAAAATTACCCTCGGTGAGCTCGCCGATATTTACATGTAGCACTTGCAACTTCGTTCGGATCGCCAAAAAAGCGGACAACGAAGCGCTCGTCAAGAAATGTGTGATATCAAAGAGATTACAAGGTCAATTGCATTAAGATGTAGAAGTTTTTGTTTTGTTTACTGCTGTGATTCTTAACAGATCAACGCAAGAAACATTACATAGTAGGCTTGTAGAACTACTATACTTCGGCTAACAAAGCTTACTGATGATATGACGTAGCGGTCATTGAAACTAGTATAAGCAGCTCGTTGCCCATTTTAATGCATTTTGCGCTTGTAATTTTTTTGTTGTTTTTTGCACTAAAAGTACTGAACAAGAAGCTCTGTACAAAAATAATGATATTTTAATTTGCCTCACAATAAGCAAACGTTTCCACATGCATTCTTAAGATAGCGGTTTGGAAACAACATCAATTCAAATCTTCCCATAAGCTTCCGAAAGATACGATAAGGAATGTTTCCCCATCACTTCCATATGGAACCCTTCCAATTTTTCCTTGAGGGATGTTATTAAAATATGGAAATTATATTCTGTACTTAATTAAAATTTCAATCTATGTACATTTATTCAAATGTTTTTAAATTTATTTATGTAAATTTATCCATTTTTAAAAAATGATTTTGAAAAATTTTACTATTATTATTTTTCAAAATCCGCCTAGTCCCGAAGTTTCACTTTCAAAACCAGCCAAGTCCACGTTTTCAATTTCAAAACCAGCCAAGTCCACATTTTTTGTTTCAAAACCCTACTACTTTTTTTACAATAGTAAGATTTCAATGGAATACAGTCCTTTCGTTTTTCTCTAAAACGCAAAATATGGACTTGGCGGGTTTTGCATCTCAGCTCTTCACATGTACAGTCGAACCCACTTAACTGAAACGGCAATTTGCCAAAAATTTTTTTTTTCACTCAAGCGGTTATTTCACTTATACGGAGTTTGGTTAACAGAAAAAAAATTTCACTTAAGCGGAGTTCGGATAACTGAAAAAAAGTTTCACTAAAGCGGAGTTCGGATAACTGAAAAAAAAATTGCACTTTTAACCCACAACACAATTATATTGTCAACTACATATTTTGCAGTAACATTTGAAACTATATAAGTTACTTGTAAGTATATTAAATATTATTCACCTTTTCTTGGATTCATTTATTATCTTCCTAAGCTTTGTTACATAATCACCCCTATCATGAATATCCGGAGGAAAACGATTCTCGCGGATTTTTTTGTTTCTCGAGAGGAGTATTTTGCGATCATAAATAATTGAGGAATGGAAAACTTCATATCCAGTCAGTGCTGCCAAAATATTTCCAATTACTTCCATTCAATCCAAAATCACAGTTGTATTTTTCATATTTGACATTAGCTTATCAGTAATTTTGCATATTTGACATTAGCTTATCTGTCAGTTGAACAATTTTATAAATAAAAATGAAGTGCATTTATCTATATTACGAAAAAAATCACACTAAAAATATAGTAAAGTATAACTTGAAAGTTTGCCATCTACTCCTTTTCATGAAGATTTTTACTGTATCTGAATTGGATTCCATGTACTGGACCAATATCAGTAATCGCTCTTTGTTTGTGTTGTTAGGTCTTGTAAATAAGTTAAAAAAATCTTTTTATCAAATAAAATTACAAAATATTGCTAGCATTGACTCTTTCCTCATTAAATTCCTCGCCAAAAAGTTAGGGAACAAAATTTGCGTGAAACGTCAAAAAATGTTCCCCAAAAAAGTATCGCCGATAACCTCATTTTCCAGGGAATTTGTTCCCATTCCTCAAAAATCTTCCACGATCGCAAAACAGGGGATTGGAGAAAAAAGGAATGTTTATTCATGATAGGGGTGAATATTTATTATCATCTTAACTTTTGCATCAAGAAAATGAATCAATAAATAAATAAAATTAAAAAAAATTATCCCACACAAGAAACAAAACAATACATTTTTTTTAAACTTTTTTTTACTTATTCAAATTAATTGCTTCTACAGTAACAGTTTCAGATCAAATTAAGTTTCAGAATTTATGAAGCACAACAGAGTCATAGTGTCTGAGTGCTAGTAATTCTTTTGAAGTTCAGAACATATGAAACATAAGGTAGTCAGAAAAGAATCAAAATATATGCGTGGCTAGCAACTAGTTTAAGGCTCATGTTATCAAAAATATGATTCATTTCAGACTCATAAAATCTGAACGCTCAGAAAATTGTTTAAAGGGGATGTATGTCAAGTCTTTTTCTATATGTAAATGTACAACTGTAAGGAAGTTTTCTGCCAGGGTATGTCTCGCCGGATGTCCAGGCGTTCTTAAATCAGAACCACTTAATTTATATTTAAACTGTTCTTTGTTTTTTATTTAATTTACTTCATTTTTCATTTACAATTTATTTATTTGATTCAGGGACTCTTGTTGTACCTTCTAACTTTATGCTTTGCTTGGGTTTTCTTCGATTTGTAGTTGGAGCCTTCGTGTGCTCCTCGGGAAACTTCGGGTGTAACGGATAAACGGACTTTTAATGCTCTGAAGTGTCTCGCCTACGTAATAATGCTCTGCTTGCCTTAGTTAGACTTCGTTTTGAAGTCGAAGCCTTCGGGTATCTTCGGGAAACTTTGGTTGTACTGGAAAACTGAGTTTTGGTGCTCCACAGTGGTCCGCTCTACGTAAAAATGCTCTGCTTGCCTTAGTTAGACTTCGTTTTGAAGTCAAAGCCTTCGGGTTTCTTCGGGTCCTCTACGCATCCGCACCTTTAGCGAGGGACATCCCTATCGCCACCAAAAAGTTGAAAAGTAGGCAAGTACGGCGCCCTTCCAGGCTCGTTCACGCAATAGACCGGCCAACCCAAGTCGGCACAGAAAAGTTTTGGAATAAAGTTAAAGCTGTAGGGGTGACACAAACAATTAACGATATTCCAAAGACTCTCCTGGTGGTTCTAGTCGCGAACTCGGAAAAGAGATTTCTTGAGTCTCCTCGAAGGAGGACTTCGGACAAATATCAAAGCTGTAGGGGTGACACAAACAATTGATAAGCGGCCAAAGTATTTCCTTCGAAAAAAAACCTTCAAAAACTCGATCCTTTCCCTGTTGAACACCGCACCTACCAGTATTCCAAGCCCTGGTGGTTCCTGTTCTGCCCGCTCACGGTTGGTTTGGGTACGTAGAGTCTCCGGTGTTAGCTTTGACTTCCTCGCCAGGCTGTTGCACTTGTTGATTCTTTGTATATTTTTAGTTCACTTCACTTGTCTTCGCTGCTGATCACCAACTGACTGTCCTGCTAAACGTCTGCTTCTCTTGCTGACCACTCACCGACTGTCCCTCGCTATGCTTGCGACTTCTCTTTTATCATCATTGTGCGTTGCTTGGCTTATGGAAAAACTGGTATAAGTTGCGTGCGCAACATCGAACACGTTGTTTTGTATGCATTGTGTTCTTTGTGCTATGTACCGTTGTTGTCATGCAGTTTGGGCTATTGTTTGGTTGTTTACTGGTTGCTGTCTGTTGTTTTGGAACTATTTTGATGTTGGCTATTGTTTTGTTGTTTGGTTATTTTGGTGGTGTGTTTTAATGCTGTTTTGAGGTGACTGTACCTAGCCAAAAAAATTATGTGAGGCAAAATTTCCAATGGAATATTTTATCCTCACACAACTCAGCTGCAAAAATCATTAAAAAACTTCACAGATAAAATTTTTTTTATTGTTTAGTAATCAATTTTATTAATTAATTCATTCAAAGCCAAAATGTAATGCAGGAAGCTTTTAAAAAAAAGAGACGATTTTACCAAAGGTAGCGGGGCCGCTGCAAAACAAAAGGAATACAGTGAGTCAAAAGAGCTTAGAAACATCAACATTTATTTTTAATAATTAATGCAATTTTAAAGTCAAAAAAATTAATTTTTTCTATGCCATAATTTTCTTTGTTATATAATATTTCAAGTTAAAACAAAAAATTTTCCTGTTAGAGTAAAAAAGAAAAAAGGCTAAGAGCATATGAAATTAGAGTCAGAAAAGTTGAGAAACATATATTAAGTCCCTATTGGTCTTATTCCAAAATGCATCCTAGCTCTGAAAAATAATTTTTTTACTTTAACATTGCATTTTACATCATTTGACTGTTCTAAAATTGTTTCTAAATAAAATAAAAAGAAATAATTTTACTTCTTACACGTAGAGCTATATTTTTATGCAAAAATAAAGACATTCCACAAGAAAATCGACTATAAAATGACAACGTTGGGATCGATTGAATGAATGAATCCAAATTCCACATTTTATGAATACAGTGAAAGCTCCCGTCGCGGACAGCTCCCGCAGGCGGACATCTCTCGTAGCAGGACGAATTTCTTGGTCCCAAGCTTTTCGTTATGTTTTTAGAACAAAACACATTCCGGTGGGCGGACGCTCCCTTGGCCGGACGCGGACACTACATTTATACACATTTCATACAATTCATCTCTGCTGGCGGACAAAAAAGACATTCTAACGAAAAAACTCTTTCTCAACTCTTTCTTTGCTATGCTGTCATTATGGGTCAAAAACGGGAAGCATGGTCTGGGGACACATTTTCGGGTCAAAAACGTTTGTTTCCAGGGTCCCGAACTTTCTTTAGTGATGTCCAAAAATATTTTTGAGCTATCTTCGTTTAAAAAAAAAAAAATTCACCCGAAAATGAGTAAAAAACGGGTAGCATGGCCCGGGGACACATTTTCGGGTCAAAAAAGTGTAAAATAACTGTAAATACAAACGCTGATCGTGCGCATGCATTTCTGCGTGATAGAGATCATTTTCTTTACGCGCACATTTTATACCGACAGAAAATTTGTTCTTGCACAATCGCATATCGCGCTTTCTCACATAGTTCATATTCATTTATGATCGGTGAAAAAATTGTTGGCTTGAATTCATTCTTTTATTCATTCGTTGTTGAAAAAAAACGGAAACTCACATACGAATGCGGTGCAATAAAGAGCAATTTTCAATCTTGCAAAAAAATTTAAGAAAATTCATTCATGAATAAAATGCGTCATTTAGAGTGCAAATACAGGAATATTTTCGAACTCTGTCATACTTGTATTAAAAGTTAATTCCCTTCACTACAAACATTTTGCTTGAAATAGAAAAATCGACAAATGAATTTATCATTTGAATACTCCTCACTTTTCACATTATCTCAAAATGAGTTTATCATTTGATAAACTCGAAAGTGATGAAAACGAAACGATACACATCAATACAATGTTCGCTCGTTTATTATTTATCAGTGAGGAAAAAAACGAGTGATGAAAACAAACGAGAAGTTATAATAGAGTGAATGCTGATTTGCTTGCGCTCTTGAGTTTTAAAAATAAAAAGATAAGTATAGAAAGATAAATAAAAAAGAGCAATTGTGTATTTTGAGTGCTCTACGCACTCTACCTACAAACCATCCGATAAGAAAAATTTTGATTTTTTTGAATTGTAAAAATGTACTTTTTTCGACAGCTCCCGCAAGCGGACATCTCCCGTAGGCGGACGATTTTGTTGGAACCGTCGGTGTCCGCCTACGGGAGCTTTCACTGTATATTAATTTTTTCGACCATTTGTTGAGCCTAATCATTACAAAAAGATAATTTCTCATGTACCTTTGATACTTTTCTTAAGTAATTTTTTCCGCTGAATTCGAAAATGGAAATTAAAATTTTTAGAATGGTACAGTTTTTGAGATATTATGGATTTTTAAAGTTTTTCGACCTCCTTTCACTTTTAAATTTATATCTTGTGCAAGAAATGTATAATTTCATCGTTTTTGATAATTAATCAAAGATATTAAAATGCCAAACAAAAGTGTAGGATTGAATTTTTTATTGAATAAGCAGTTAAAAAAATATCGATGAAAAATTACCAGATTTTTGAAAAAATCAAATTTTACAGTTGATTTTGTGGCCACGAAAAAATAGAAATCGGTGGAAAACTTCCAAATTTACTTCATTTGCGTAAGGCTGACACTTTTATGTAAAAAATAGATTAAATAAAGAAAAACTATTTTATACGCAATTTTTTGATACTTTTACGCAAAAATTAAGAAACAACAGAAGAAAATCAACCGTAAAATGACAACGTTAGAAACGATTGAATAAATAAGTCTAAGTCCCACTTTTTTAAAATTCCCTATTTCATATTTCAAACGATCGTGTAAGCAACGAATTTTTTTCCACGTTGACGGCTCTGCTCTAACGGAAATTGAAATTATAAATCAGTGACCGGCATGGCCGCGGCCAAGCGAAGAGCATAAGCGTTTGCTCTTGCTTAACGAATCTAAAGGCCTCAACCCATAGAGTACGTCAAGTCCTTTGCGTCAAAGTTCACAACTGACAAGACGGAAATGAAGGAAGAAAGCGGCCCAATGAATACGTCCGCAACGCATTTAAAGTCAAATAAAAATTCAAAAAAAAAAGATTTTTGAATAATTAATTTCATTATTTCTCCTTTATACTGCGCATTAATATATTTCTTAAACATGAAAACAATTTTAATTTTCTTATCTCTCTTTTTTTCTATGTTTCGCACAAACTCACATATGTCAAAGTATTCAACGTACATCAAAAGTTAAAAGTTGCCCAACTTCTTCCGTTGCGTTAACGGATAAGTTGCTTATGGGACGCTCTTCATACAAACCAATAAATTGTAATTCATACAAACTGATAAATTATTTTCTAATGTTTTATGTTAAGAATATTTTCTATTCCATTGATTGTAATATTGAATTACATTGAAATAAATTGAAATTGAAATTGAAAAGCAATATTCGGTCGCAATGACTTTTGAAACAATGTACGTTTAGCTACTAATGAAAACATAAGTTTTTTCTGAACATACATATTAGGGTGTTTTTTTCAAGCTTTAGGACAGGGATTTTGTTGATCTGTTCCTATATTATAGCTTGAGGAATAAAATACTTGCCCCAACATTTGAGCTTCCTAGCTGAAACCTGAAAACTGCGGGGACAGAGTTTATGTCCAATTCCGTTGAAATTTAACGAAAAAACCGGCTTACTAAAACGTAGAAAAAGTCTGCCTTAGGTGCCAAGATATAGCGTTTTGAGTTTTTTAGTTGAATGGGGCTCGCCACCCACTGTTGCACAGCCACGCCCACATTTTTCGTGTGACTAAAAATGCGGATAAAATACACCCAAAGGAGGTATTTTTATTTTTTTCTCCTTTGTTATCGCAGTTTCTTAAATTATTTGTTTATGTTGTAATGCACATCCATTGGCTGCGAGACATTACGTGTTCAAAATTATGCGATCCTGGTGCATCGCAGATTTTGAGGTTAATTATAGGTTTGTAAAAGACTTCCGCATAAATAAAGATCTGTTTGGGCATATCATTAACCGATTTGTGAATCTTCACATGAATATTGGTTACTGTACTTGACTGTAAATTCAATTAAAATTCAATATTTTTTTTTTTATTTAAAAAAAAGCCCGTGTCGGGGCACATTCGTTTTTGCTAAGGGTACCTTCGGCATAGAATCTTATTTTATCAAAACACAAGAATACTCGTAAGTTGCATTTAAATGCTTGTTTTTTTTTATTCTTAAAAGTATATTGTATATACAGTCGAACCCGCTTAACTGAAACGGCAATTTGCCAAAATTTTTTTTTTCACCTAAGCGGTTATTTTACTTATACGGAGTTTGATTAACTGAAAAAAAATTTCGCTTAAGCGGAGTTCGGATAACTGAAAAAAAGTTTCACTAAAGCGGAGTTCAGATAACTGAAAAAAAATTTCACTTCGATGGAGTTTGGATAGCTGAAAAACAATCCAACCGGAAAATTTATTAACAATATTTTTGTACAGAGCTTCTTGTTCAGTACTTTTAGTGCAAAAAACAACAAAAAAATTACAAGCGCAAAATGCATTAAAATAAGCAACGAGCTGCTTATACTTACTAGTTTCAATGACCGCTACGTCATATCATCAGTAAGCTTTGTTAGCCGAAGTATAGTAGTTCTACAAGCCTACTATGTAATGTTTCTTGCGTTGATCTGTTAAGAATCACAGCAGTAAACAAAACAAAAACTTCTACATCTTAATGCAATTGACCCTGTAATCTCTTTGATATCACACATTTCTTGACGAGCGCTTCGTTGTCCGCTTTTTTGGCGATCCGAACGAAGTTGCAAGGGTAATTTTTTTATTTGTGTTTTTGGAACAAAATTTAATAATAACAATATTTTTGTACAGAGCTTCTTGTTCAGTACTTTTAGTGCAAAAAACAACAAAAAAATTTACAAGCGCAAAATGCATTAAAATGGGCAACGAGCTGCTTATACTAGTTTCAATGACCGCTACGTCATATCATCAGTAAGCTTTGTTAGCCGAAGTATAGTAGTTCTACAAGCCTACTTTGTAATGTTTCTTGCGTTGATCTGTTAAGAATCACAGCAGTAAACAAAACAAAAACTTCTACATCTTAATGCAATTGACCCTGTAATCTCTTTGATATCACACATTTCTTGACGAGCGCTTCGTTGTCCGCTTTTTTGGCGATCCGAACGAAGTTGCAAGTGCTACATGTAAATATCGGCGAGCTCACCGAGGGTAATTTTTTTATTTGTGTTTTTGGAACAAAATTTAATAATAACAATATTTTTGTACAGAGCTTCTTGTTCAGTACTTTTAGTGCAAAAACCAACAAAAAAATTACAAGCGCAAATTGGGCCATACTTCTTCCGAAATAATGCTGGAGAGTCAGTTACCGTTAATGGAGACCGGTATAGAGCCATGATAACCGACTATTTTGTTCCCGAATTGGATGGCATGAATGTGGATGAGTTGTGGTTCCAACAAGACGGCGCTACATGCCACACAGCGCACGTCACAATCAATTTATTGAAGGAAACATTCGATGAGCGCATAATTTCGCGGAATGGACCTGTCAATTGGCCACCAAGATCGTGTGATTTGACACCATTGGATTATTTTCTTTGGGGACATGTGAAGTTGCTCGTCAAACAGAAACAAACCAGAAACGTTAGGGGACTTGGAAGCCAACATTCGTGGCGTTATTGCCGACATACGGCCCCATATGCTCGAAAAAGTGGTTCAAAATTGGACCTGTAGAATTGGCTTTATACGAGCCAGCCGCGGCGGCCACATGCCCAAAATCATATTTAAACATTAATGGCATAAAATTATCCTTCCAATAAAGCCAAATTGATGGACATTAAAACGATTTTCTTGTGTTTTATTTCAATTCGAAGCTCTATACCTCTAAAAAAAACACCCTGTAGAAGGCTTGTAGAACTACTATACTTCGGCTAACAAAGCTTACTGATGATATGACGTAGCGGTCATTGGAACTAGTATAAGCAGCTCGTTGCCCATTTTAATGCATTTTGCGCTTGTAATTTTTTTGTTGTTTTTTGCACTAAAAGTACTGAACAAGAAGCTCTGTACAAAAATATTGTTATTATTAAATTTTGTTCCAAAAACACAAATAGGAAAATTTATTATTTGCATGCTAATATTCGAACATGAGCATTTCTCTCATGTTGAACGGGACGGAAGTATACTTTAAAAGTGGAATTAAAGTCAAAGTAAAACACTTTTATTTTCTTCTGTTACTTCAAGGGTTATGAAATAATATCACTTTTAAATAGATTTCGTTTGATTGCAAAATTTTAATTATTTTTTTTCTTACAAGGCTTCATATCCATTCGAACGGGACATATTTTTTTTTTATTATGAGTATGCATATTACGGAGAGATATTTTGTCTTCAAGTTCATCTATAGCTATATCGACTTCCGAAATCCCTATAAAAAAATTCCTTTAAAGTTAGAATAGCATTCAAAGCCTACAATTTCCTGCTTGAGTGTGTTCGAAAAGTAAGATTCTTCATCATTATTTTCCGAAATAATTTCGTCAATGCTTGCAGCAAAACCTGTCTTCCGAAAGTAATTTTTGATAGTTTCTAATCTTACCATGCACCAGGCTCTTTTTACCATTTTCAATGCTGCAAGTACCTAAGTCTACCTTTTTGGAAAAATCTATAAAAAAAATGTCCGTTATCTAGATGGAGAACTTGTCGTGAAATAAGTATGCAATATAAGCACAAACCAATTTTACATTGATGTCTAAGAAACAATGATGTACATTGTCGGCATATTCCTAAAGTCAGTATCTTATTTTTCTTCGAGCTATAGAGGTAATTCGTTTCAAATAATCGAGTTGTAGAGGTTGTGAAATCAAACATCTCTATGTTCGAGATTCAGAGGTCGAATTTATTTTTTCGAGTTATAGAGAGAAAATATGTACTGAATTTACTTGTAGGGACTCACTAATTATTTCGACTTATGAGGGGTCAAATTTCGAACAATGGAGGTTTTAGGGCTTGAAGGGAAGGGAAGGGAAAACAACATTTTTTCGAGTTTGGGAGGTTTTCGACTTATCGAGGTTCGACTTATAGAGATTACACTGTATATATATTTTAACTAATTGTTAACAAACTTACTATCATTGCATTTATACTATAGAAACCTTTTCGGTTGTAGTACAAATGCCTCAGTTCGTCTCTCGGCGCCTTAATTTTCACATGGATTCCATCCAAACAACCGACAACCCCAGTAAAAAGATATTTTGAATGAAATTCATGCTTTGTTTCATTTTCTTCGTCACTAGTTAAACGTAAATTAATCCACTTGGAGCAAAAATTGTCTTGAAAAAGCTACAAGCACTCTCCAATAATTCCGGACACCTTTGACTGTGACATGCATGACATGAACTCGTTTCCAACACCGTTTTGGTAGCTACCTTCAGCAAGAAATTACAAAAAAACTGACAATTTCAATTGTGCTGATACCGCTATGTTCCGAGAGGAGGCTTTTATGTACGGTGAAATTTCATTAAAGATATGCCCAAACAGATCTTTATTTATGCGGAAGTCTTTCACAAACCTATAATAAACCTCAAAATCTGCGATGCACCAGGATCGCATAATTTTGAACACGTAATGTCTCACAGCCAATGGATGTGCATTACAACATAAACAAATAATTTAAGAAACTGTGATAACAAAGGAGAACTGCGGTTTAATCCACTCACGTGGCGTCTCGCTTTAATGATGTAAACAAAACAAAGAAAACGGTACAGCTAATTGAAAAAATTCAACGCAATGGTGTGATCTTAAAAATTCACTTAAAATTTAACCACATTTGCTTGAAATTAAAAATTACCTTTTCGATTGTTTTTCATTAATATGGCGGGTGCAATTTGAGTGCTGACGTAGACATCAACCAAAAATATACTGATGAGATTTTAAGAATCGAAACATATGTCTATATTCTAGAGTTGTTGTTGTTTTTTTCCTTTGTTGTCAAAGTTTGTTTAATACATAAAGCATTGTATCAACTTGTAAAACTTTACATATAATGTTGATCGCTGCGAAAAATGGCTAAAGTTCAATAATCATTAAATTACACCGGTCAACACTAGTTTTGGTGCCGAGAAGCTGTACTTTTTTTTTAACTAAGGACCTTATACTGATTACATTATTATCAAAAATGTTGATATCCTACGTGTAGTTTTCTAGATTTTGCCTTGTAAAAAAAAGGCTTACATGAAAAACACTTTACGTTATTTAAATAAAAACTTTCTTTTTCGCGACTTTTTCGCGAATGAGGTGTAGTCGGCCTATCACGTTGCATCCCCCAGCAATAGTCAGCCATCATATGGCGATCCCATCGGCCTTGGTATCTTTCTTTCATAGTCTTTAGGTCCTGATGAAACCGCTTCCCTTGTTCTTCGCCATAGGATCCAAGATTGTCTGGGAATTGGTCAAGATGACTGTGAAGGTATTGCACTTTGATTGACATATTACATCCGAAGTTATTAAAGTGTTCTGGCATGTCATTTACAATTTCAGAGTAATTTTCAGACTTTTGTTGAGTGAGCAATAGCAACTAAACCAAATTTGTTGCCATTGTGTAGAAGGACACACTTAAGACTTCGTTTAGAGCTGTCTATAACGAGACGCCATTCATTTGGATGGTATTTTGAAAGGCCCATTTCGAGAATAAGGCCTTGCACATCCGAACAAAAAACAATATCATTTTCCGATTAAAAAAAAGGTAGCAAGTTTTGCTGTCTTGTTTGATAGAACGTCACTACTGTACCTGACGACAACAAGTTTTTTTCTTTTAATCTAGAAGCCAAAACCTCTTCAGATTATTTAGGGAGTTCAAGATCCCTTATCAAATGATTTAATTCTTCTTGGGAAAAAGATTTTGGCGCTGTAGATGGTACTCCTTCGAAATCGCAGTCGCTACTCACTTCATAAATGACTTCTTCAAATGATGATTCTCGAATGGAACAAAATGCTGGAATAGGTACTTCCTCTGAATGTGGTAAGGGTCTTCTAGCAGAGTCTAAGTCTGGATAAATAATTTTTTTAACGTTTTAACCATTCAAATTAATACAGCAGAAATAACAGTCAACAAAGTGATTTTTTTGTTCTTTCCATTGCATAGGCATTCCGAACCTCACATGGTTTCTTTTACCACTAATACACTGTCTTAAGTGTTCATAGCACATTTTACAAACAATTTGGAGTATCCACGGCTTGTATTCATCCACAATTTTCGACTTAAAGTAAGCATAATAATCACTTTTTATAAAATCTGTTATAGGTTTTCTGAAATTTTTCACCGTGCATTCACCACAGCGGTAACAAAACACATTTGGATCAATGAGACAACTTCTTCGCGATGAAGACATGATATAAAAATCAATTTATTTTTAGAAATTTATCGATAAAATAGCAAATCATGCACACGGAAGTACTTATTACAGCGAATATTCAAAAGTGACCGTTTATCAAAAATGGTACGTAGGAAAAAAAAATTAAAAATATTTTTAATGTTGCCAGTACATACTTTATACAAAACCACTAACTATATCTCGGCACCAAATTTTTTTTTTTCGATTTGTTGACCTGTGTTATTAATATTTATTAAGAAAGCCAATAAAAACAAACCAAAAATTTCTAAATTACGGATAATAATAATAATGAACAGAATAATGAGAGGTAAATTGTATTTATGGAATTGAAAAATGCTTTTATTCCAGTAAAAATAATTACATCAGAAGTCGTTTTTAGATTATTTTTCATGAAAACTGGATTTTCTTGCCACATATTCAAATAAAAAAAAATTTTTCATAAAAACTGCATTTCTTATAACTTCACTATATAAATTTTGAATAAATTTTCTTTAAACAATTTGTTCATCTTCCCTCGGTAAGAAGAAAATTCAATAAACTAAAAACAAAGGACTGCGAACGCAAATATCAAAATTGTTAGATTATATGCAAGCAAAATAAAACATACAAGCATTTCTCTCAGTGGTGAGAGCGCTTCTGATTTCCCTCATTTTTGAGCGCAAGGAAAAATTTGAGTTTCGCTCTTTGCCGATCACTGTTATAAATCCATTTATTGCATTCCCATCAGAGATGAGCGCGAATTCATTCTTATGTGTTGATCAGAATTGGGACGTGGTCGGGAAAGCGGCGACGATTACACGCTGTCAAAAATTATAACATACTTGATCATGTGAAATTGAACAGAATTGCGGCGTACGAGCTAGGAATGGTGTTATATGTAGTCCCAAAATTTTAATTGATGTACTATGTAAACAACATTGTGGTTTAAAAGTTGTACATTTCAATGCTAGAAGTTTGAATGCTGACAAAATGGATTATGTTAAGTATGTGTTTGAAAACTCGTCAGTTGATGTTATTTGTATTTCTGAGACCTGGTTCAGTAATGAAATCAGTGATTGTTACCTAAATGTACCTAATTATAATTTATTCAGAAATGACAGAACCAACAAAAGAGGAGGGGGTGTTGCAATATATTGTAGGTCATACCTCAACGCTAAGGTTGTAGGTAAGTCCTGCAACGAGCTGATTGAATATATCAGCCTGGAGCTGTTTGATAGCAACATGAAAGTGCTGATTTCTTGCATATATAATCCAAATAGATGCAATTCTATGGATTCGTTTTTTTCGGATTTGACCCCTCGCCTCATAGACTATGATCAGTTTGTACTGTGTGGTGATTTCAATTTTAATTTGCTTGTTTGCGACAATATTACTGAAAGATTTCTGTTGTTTTCTGGTGAGTACTGCTAGCTTATCTATTGTCAACTCGATAATGCCTACTCGTTTTGCTACTAATGCATGTCCTAGCTTACTGGACCTCTTTATAGTATCGGATATCTCTAAACTTTTGATTTTTGACCAAATTTCCTTTATATCGGATCATGACCTAATTTTTTGCACTATGGATATCAATTTTTGTCGCCTTAATGTGCCGTCCACTATTTCTTACCGTGACTTTAGTGCCATAAATCTTCCTTTCCTCTATGATGAACTGATTCGATATAACTGGAGTGATTGCTGGTTTTACAGTTCTGTTGACCGTAAATTGGAATTCTTTGTTAGCAAATTAAATAACATTTTTGAAACACTCGTACCTACTCGAACTTTTCAAGTAAAAAGAAATTCCTGCCCATGGTTCACTGCCAATGTCAAACAAAAGCTCAAGCTTAGAAACAGGCTACATTTGAAATGGAAGAAAAGTAGAACAATTGAAAATTGGAATGCTTATAAACTGGCTCGTAATACAGCTGTATCTTTTGTAAGGCGTGCAAAAAAAGAATATTTTTGTTTGAAACTTAACACGAGCCTTCCAACTAAATAGTTGTGGAAAAATTTACGGCAGCTTGGTGTTCAGAAAAACGACAAATCAGTTTGTAGTGTGGAGCCTAACTCCTTGAATGATTTTTTTTATCTAACAGTAGCTTTCACACTACTACAGTACTACAGTACTTTAACGCACATTTTCAATCACTGCATAACAACTTCGTGCTTCCCTAAAATGTGGAAAGTAGCTATTGTCATACCAATAGCTAAAAAATCCTCAGCATCTACTGCCAGTGACTACAGGCCCATTAGCATTTTATCCACAATATCTAAAGCCTTTGAAGCCCTTCTTTCAAGACAAATAACTGAACATCTACAAAACTATAAGCTCTTGTCCCCTGTCCAATCTGGATTTCGTGCTGGGCATAGTTGCTCCACTGCTATGGTTAAAATCCTAGACGACATTCGCATGCCTTATGACCTTGATGAATTGACATTACTCTGTTGCTTAGATTTTTCAAAGGCTTTTGATAGCGTGAATCACTCTATATTATGTACAAAATTGAAATTTTATTTTGGATTTTGTAGTAGCTCTGTTTGTTTGATGAAAAGCTATTTACATGATAGACTTCAAAAGGTCAAAGTGGGTGATGTGTACTCTGACTTGAAACTGTGTAGCGTTGGTGTTCCTCAAGGCTCCATTCTTGTCCCCTTGTTGTTTATTATGTTTATTAACGATATTTTTTCTGTCTGCAATACTGTAAATATTCATGCCTATGATGATGACATCCTAATTTACTCGTCTAGTAGAATCGGCCTTACTGAGGATCTTTGTTGTAGAACTAATGAAGACCTTGCTGCCATTAACGAATGGGCTCATAAGAATGATTTGCGTTTAAGCCCTACTAAGTCTCATGTTTTACCGATCTCTCGAGCCAGAGTTGATCCCACTTCTATACCACCCTTATTTATTGGAGATGCTCAGTTGCAACTTTTAAACAAAACTACTTGCCTCGGATTTCGATTAAACTCTTTTTTAACTTGCTCTGATCATGTTAATCATGTCGTAAGTAAAATTTATTTGACTCTGCGTTGTCTGCGATTGTCTTCTGAGTTTCCGCCTGTCGATGTTAAACGAAAGCTAGTTATACAACTTTTAGTACCATTTATAACATATTTCGCAGTTGTCTACAGCAAGTTGGATTCTAAATCACTACATAAACTGCAAGTAGCATTTAACAACGCTACTCGTTACGTGTTTGGTCTTCGTAGATTTGACCACATATCATCTTGGAATAGCCGGATACTTGGTTGTACAATCGAAAACTATCTTATGGCCAGAAATTGTGTGTTTCTTCATAAGATTATTTACTTAAAAATACCTAACTATCTCTTCGAAAAACTACGGCTAAGTATATCGGGCAGAAGTCATAATTTAATTATTCCTAAATTCTTACATTTTAATTCCACCAGATTTTTCTTCATTAACGCCATTCGAATCTGGAATTCATTGCCAAACAACCTAAAAAGTATCGCACTCATCAACAATTTTAAGCATTTGGTTTCTCAACATTTTTCGAGTCGTTAAATTTTTCTTTTAATATCCAAACATCTGTTATATTTATTTTTGTTATTTTGATTTGTACTTTGTTTATGTTAATTAGAATTTAAGAATAACTTTTTTTTTACCATATTTGTAAATTGACCAACGTTAAGTATATTGTACAGCAAAAGATTTTAAATCTTATTGTACTTTTGTTTTGCCAAATAAAAATAAAAATAAAAAAAAAATAATGGTTTATTTCATTAACGTTCAAATTCTAATATTAATCTGACACTGTATACACAACTGTTTTACTTTACTACTTAAAGTCACTTTATTACGGAAAACACTGTTCTGCTTCACTGTTTTAATTCAACTGTGTTCGAAAACTAGGATGAAACCCTTTTATACTACAGGCATCACTTTCTCGAATAATCCAGTACCTCCTAGATGGCGTATAGGCGTGGAATTCACAATCACTTTCTTGAGCAATCTATTACCTTCTAAGAAGTGTATCGGCGTGGAATTTACAATTATAATGTTACAAGTACCTTCTAGATGACGTGAAATTCACAACTATTCAGAATGTTGCCAGTATGGCGTTTTTATCGTGGTGAATAACTTCTCTCGGTTGTCGACTCTTATAGTGTACTGCAGAGCTTTTTCGGTTTATCATTTTTAGTAAACATTTTGCCGCTAGATGGTGCACAAGTATTTTTATACAGCCAGTGATGCTAGCTAGTATCGTTTAGTTTCCTTTTGTTGGTTTTTACGTCGAGAATTTTTTTAGCATAAACCAAATTTCGCTACACTGCCCTCCGCTTAAACTTGTTCGTCCCGAACAAGAGTCTCTCCGTCTCTAGTATAAGGTGTCAGCCTTTCGATGTGGACTATCTTTAATTTACTTTTGTTCCCGAGGTATTTTTGGATTCGATACACAACATCATTAATCCTTGTGACAATCCGATAAGGTCCCTCCCAATGAGTCTGTAACTTAGGAGACAAGCCTCGTTTTCGTTGTGGGTTGTGTAGCAGCACTAGTTGACCTTCTTTGAACCCTTCAGTATTTGCTCGCAGGTCATACCGAGCTTTCATCTTGTCGCTAGCCAATTGAGTACGTCTCCTGATAAGCTCGTGTATATCTGCTAGTTCTTCTCTTTTCCGCGACATGTAATCGTCAGCATGGGTCGTTTCTGGGAAAACGCTTACTCCGTACTTAAAATCTGCTGGAAGCCTTAAGAAACATTGGTAGATGCTCATCCCAATCTTTTTGTCCTTTATCAACAACCTTTTTTAAATGCTCCTCTAGAGTACGGTTGAACCTTTCGACCATGCCATCGGACTGAGGATGCAAAGCTGTGGTGCGTGTCTTCTGTATTCCAAGCATGTCACAAACCTCCTTAAAAAGTGTCGACTCAAAATTTCGTCCTTGGTCGGAATGCAATTTTTGATGAAAATGTCTACCACTGTTTTTGCTTCTTGATTGGGAATGAGATATACTTCTGGCCACTTACTGAAGTAATCAATTACCACAAGGATGTATTTATTCCCTGCATTGCTGATTGGAAATGGTCCCGCTATATCCATGGCTATCCTCTCAAAGGGAGCTCCAACGTTATACTGATGCATTTTTCCCCGAGTGCGCTGCCTTGGTCCTTTAGCAATTGCACATTGGTCACAACGGCGGATATAGTCAGCAACTGATTCGTGGCATCCTACCCAATAAAACCGTTTCTTTATTTTTTCTGTGGTTTTCGTTATGCCCAGATGTTCACCACTCGATCCATTGTGATAATCCTCGATTATTTCCTTAAATTTGGCCTTTGAAATAACCAGCAGTTTGGAGCGATTTTTACCATCCTCGCTTTCCCAGATTCGGTAGAGACAACCATCATGCAACTCGAAACTTTGCCATTGCGCCCAGTATGCTTCACAGATTTGGCTTTCACTTGCGATTTCTTGCCACGCCGGTTTCCTACCCAACTCCTTATACCTAATTATAGTTGCCAAATCTGTATCACTGCACTGGTCCCGTTTTACCTCCTCTTTTGTCCACTTCTCTTCAGGCAAAACGTTCAAAAGGCGCACATCAATTGTTCCAGCTTTATTTTCCGTTCGTGAACAATGACCGCATTCTATTTTACATGGATGACGGGAAAGTGCATCCGCATTCCCATGCTGGTTTCCTTTGCGAAGCTCTATGGTGAAATCATAGCTCTGCAAGCGTTCTATCTACCATGCGATTTACCTTCAGGATCCTTGAATTGAAGTAGCCACCTTAATGCTGCATGGTCTGTCCTCAGGAGAAAGTACTGTCCATATAAGTACTTATGGAAGTGTTTCACGCATTCCATTACTGCTAGTAACTCTCTCCGAGTTACGCAATAATTCCTCTCAGGTTTCGACAGAATTTTGCTGAAATATGCGACGACTTTTTCTTGTCCTTTGATGATTTGGGACAAAACTCCTCCAATACCATGGCCACTCGCATCGGTGTCCAATACAAATTCTTTGCCGGGTATTGGGTACGCGAGTATTGGCGCTGTAGACAGTAATTCTTTCAGCTTTTGGAATGCAGTTTCCTGTGCACCACTCCATTCGAATTTCCGATTTTTCTGTGTCAGCTCATGTAGACTTCCTGCAACATTTGCGAAACCAGGAACAAAGCGTCTGTAATAAGTGCATAGACCCAGAAAACTTCGCAACTCGTGAAGATTAGATGGTCGTGGCCAATTTTTCACAGCTTTTATTTTATCTTCATCTGTGTGTATTCCTTCTGACGTAACCTTGTGCCCCAGATATTTGACTTCACGCTGGAAAAGTGAGCACTTTTTCGCACTTAATTTCAGTCCAGCTTCCTCCAAGCGCTCAAACACTTCCTCCAGATTTTTCAAATGGTCATCAAAATCTTTTCCCATGATGATTATGTCATCGAGATACACTAGACAAGTCTTCCAATGTAGTGCTTTGAGAACTCGTTCCATTAACCGCTCAAACGTAGCTGGAGCGTTACAAAGACCAAACGGCATGACGTTGAACTGCCATAGACCATTCCCAATACTAAAGGCAGTTTCTCTTTATCTTTTTCATCTATTTCCACTTGCCAATATCCACTTTGATGGTGCAATGACATTTTCTCGCGCCATATCTTCTATAAGGACCGTCACTTCTTCTCTCTTAGCGAGTGCTAGCCTTCTTGGAGGTTGACGAATCGGCTGAAAATCACCTGTATCAATGCGATGTTTGACAACTGATGTTCGGCCATTATTTTCTCTTTTGGACGCAAATATCCGCCAATATTTTTGCAGAAGCCTTTTTGATTTGTTTTTGTTTTGAGCAGACAACTCCTTCGTTCATTCTTTTGGCAATGCTTCCAAGGCCGACGATTTCGTTAAAGTTGTACCTTGTGTATTCTGCTGGTTATTTTCACAATTTATCCCAGCCGTAACTGTCTCACATTGCGCTATAAGTTCACCTTTTTGCATCCATTTTGGCTTATTTGTTGGATTAAAAATTCGTACCGGTATTTTTCTGTCCGTTCTTGTTTTTACTAGGGTCTTTCCAATAATCAGGTTTTTCTTTAAATTTTTCTTATCTGCTTCCACTACCCACAGATGACTTGTCCCACAGTCTTCACTTGTTGTGGCCCAAATAATTTTTTCGGTGTTGGGTTCAATTCGACAGCGCTCACTCATGTAGACTCTTGCAATTGTTAATGTTTGTCCACAGCCAATGTCTAAAGGCAACTCTACATTGGCATACCTTAACGTTTTTTTCTTAAGATCCAAAGTGAACCCGTGTCGAATCATGAAGTCCACACCAATGATAACCTCATCGGTGATGTTCGCAACAATAAAATCATGTTCCACAGTTTTGTAGCCGATAAGAATACTCGCTGTAACTTTTTCTACTATTTGCGCAATTTCTCCTGTCGCTGTTCTCAATTGGATCCCATTTAATGGCGTTACTCGTCGTCTATCAAATAAGTCTCTCCTCACAATTGAATGCGATGCGCCTGTATCCAAAGTAAGCTCACATGGTCTTTCGTTGATTTTTCCACCGATGGTAAGGCTATTGGAATTTCGGCAAAGCTTCGAAACCAAGACTATGTGGCAATCATCTGTTAGAGTCAGCTCACGCCCCGCTGTACTGACTCTCTTTAGTTTAACGACTGCTTCTCGCTACCATTTTCGCCATCGTCCACCCTATTTCCAATTCTTCTTCTTGGTGAACGTGATGCAGATCGTTTACGACGTGACTTGCAGTCACGTGCCATGTGTCCCTGCTTACCACAGTTGTAGCATTTGCCGCTGAAGCTACTGCTGGCGAACGATGAATTTTTCTTTTCAGCCTCCACCTCCATCCGACGAGTTTTCAGTGATGGGCGGCATGTCAACGGAATCGTCTCCTGAGTGAGGGCAACCGTTACTGATTCGTTAAATGTTGTCTTCGGGTTTCTCATTGTCTCGCGTTTTGTATCTGAGTCACGTATGCCGTCAATAAACGCCTCTATTTTGAATTTTTCAGCTACGACACTTAACTCGTCAGGATAGAAAAGGTGTGCCAATCGCTCAATATCCGCAGCATACTCCTGCAAGGACTCACCAGATTTCTGGATACGACTTTTCAACTACAGTCTGTGAATCTGCTTGATGTGGTCACTTCCATATTTTCGCTGTAAGTACATCCGCCTTGTAATTTTTCAGCTCCTCCACTGGAACCGTTTGCAATACTTCTGCAGCTGCGCCTTTTAATGCCACAATTAGCGCTGCAGCTGCGCTTTCGTTATCCCAACGATTGTGACCAGATGTTGTTTCAAACTGGAGCTTGAAAACACTAAATGGCGTTGTTCCATCGTATGAGGGTGCCTTAAGCTTCTCTGCGCTGATTTCTCTTATCACTTGAGTACTTGGTATTTCCAACTGTTGAATCCTTTTATTAACGTTCTCAAAATTATTTTGAACTTCTTCCTTGAATGATTCAACGTCAACTCGTAACTCAGTCATTTTTGCATCGAGACCATTTACCATTTTGGCAATCTCCATTCGAACAGCCTCACGGATCTGCGTCGCGTTCTGACTTAAGCTCTGATCAATTTCTTCCCGAACCGCCTGGATCTGCAGCGCGTTATGACTTAACTTCTGGTCCATTTGCAGTGCATTTTGACTTAAGCTCTGACTAATTTCTTCCCGAACGGCCTGGATATTGCTATTCATCTGTAGATTTATTGTCTGCGTCATCGCCATTAACATTTTCTCGAACTTTGACATATCTACAACTTCACCACTTGCCGCTGGTCCAGAAGCTTCTTCCAATTTCGCTGCTGATTCTGATACATCACTATAAAATTCATGCTCTTCCAGGTGTACACCTTGAGCCTCAAGAGCCTGCCGTAAGCGTTTCTGTAACTCCACCTTTCCGCCAGTAGATTGCAGATTCAGCTGCTGCAACTCCTTCTTCAGTTGATCCACTTTCAGATCTTCAAACTTAACCATTTTAATTGATTGTTAATTCTTTTTACACAATCCCACTTCTGACACCAATTGTTACGAAATTCCTGTCTCTTTGACGATAATTTCGATCTCTTACACTTTTCTGAGTTCGATCACTGGATTGTGTAACAATTAAAAACACACCAACTTATTTAGTTATAAAATGGTTTATTTAAATCACAATAGTTAGTTTTTACACGGTATAATGATTTATTTTATTAACGTTCAAATTCTAATATTAATCTGACACTGTATACACAACTGTTCTACTTTACTACTTAAAGTCACTTTATTACGGAAAACACTGTCCTGCTTCACTGTTTTAATTCAACTGTGTTCGAAAACTCAGATGACACCCTTTTATACTACAGGCAGCACTTTCTCGAATAATCCAGTACCTCTTAGATGGCGTATCGGCGTGGAATTCACAATCACTTTCTTGAATAATCTATTACCTTCTAAGTAGCGTATTGGCGTGGAATTTACAATTATAATGTTACTAGTACCTTCTAGATGGCGTGAAATTCACAACTATTCAGAATGTTGCCAGTATGGCGTTTTTATCGTGGTGAATAACTTCTCTCGGTTGTCGACTCTTATAGTGTACTGCAGAGCTTTTTCGGTTCATCATTTTTAGTAAACATTTTGCCGCTAGATGGTGCACAAGTATTTTTATACAGCCAGTGATGCTAGCTAGTATCGTTTAGTTTTCTTTTGTTGGTTTTTATGTTGAGAATTTTTTTAGCATAAACCAAATGTCACTATGATATGAGCAGAGCTGGGCACCACTACACACGTGTTTCTCTTCTATGTTCTTCAACACATGTGTAGTTGTGCTTTGTTCGCTTTTCAAAACAAACTGTTTTAATTTTTACGCTCTCTGCTTTATATACGTATATAAAAAGTTATTCTCTTTCTGCCTCAGTCGCGCGCGCGGTGCGTTTTGCCCAGCCACGGTTATGAGTTTCGCTGCGCACAACAAAAAGTATATATAATATATTATATTAGGCGTGTTTTTTTTGTCGCGGCTACCCGCTAAAAAAAAATTTTTGTATGAGAATGACAGTTCATTTAGTCGGCGATACTTATCGCCGACTAATTTCTCATACAAAAAAAAATTTTAAGCGGATAGCCGCGTCAAAAAAAAACACGCCTATTATAGGTACATACTTTTTGCTCACAAGTGCAAATCATCAAAAAGGCAATGAAAATGCAGCGAATGGTAAGCAGCATTCGTGTAACTTCATTCAGTTCATGGGTGGCAAATATTGGCGGAAACTTTGAAAAATTGTTTTATTCGTGGGAATTGATTTTCCTGCCAATTTCACGCACGCGTACCAACATTATGTTGAAATTTGTTGTATCAAATTCGATAGTGTACAATTTTATACTTTGCTTATTCCAAATTAGACAAGGCAAGACAAGACCAATAAGCAATATTTTTTCCACAAAAACTAATCACATACATAATGGTAATTGTTGATTGACATTTGTCATATAATATAATTCATGATTAATAAAATAAAATATTTGCTCTCAGAAAGGTGCATTTTATTGATTGAAAAACTTTTCGTACTGAATTTATTCCACCATTTACGCTATTTACATACAACAAATGCAAAAATAGCATTTAGCTAAAATCTATGTTAAAATTCAACAATAATAATAATAAAAAAAATTATTTCTTCTAATAAATGAAGAAGTTTTGAGGCAATTTTCGCAACTGCCTAGGGGCGGCAAATTTTTTAATCCGGGCCTGATGGCGTCCGTTAATAATAATCAGTTTTGGCAAGATTTTTTTGAACTTTATAAAAGCTTTCCAGAAACTTGCATAATAAAAAGTGAAATGTACTAAAACTTTTAGTAAAATTAAAGGAAATTGAGCTAAGTGCTACGATTGAAGTACTGAAAAAAAAATATTAAAGGGCCAAATAGACGTTCATGCGTGCATCATAGACAAACTAGACGAGAAAGTCTTTTCGGCGGGAAAACCACTTTTTGCTAGTGTGAGTGAAAATTGATTTTCACCCTTGCGCGGTGAGTTCCTCAGTGTGCGTGTGCCACTTTGTGGATATTTTCCCATGAATTCGGAAATTTATAAGTCTTAATAGAATTAAAATGAAAAGTAATAATATTTTTTGTAAAGGAAATCATCATAAAATGTTTAAAAAAATGAATGCATTTACATTATGTATTAATTTTTAATGAATTAATAGAAAAATCAAACGAATTGTTTTCATGTGAAAAAAATTGTAAGTCTGGCTACTTACCAGCTGTCAAATGTCTTAAACATTTGCCGTCTTGAACAGTGATATTACAATTTTTGGTTTGTATCTTAATTTTTCGAATTTGTATATAAATAATTGATTTGTCTTTACATTACAACTTTTCAATAGACTTTTTAACTACAGCAGTAGCACTGGAGCAGTCGGCGCTGGTGAAAGGTACAACGGGTACAACAACTAAGGAAGAATTGGCTATAGAAGAACGAAAATTGCATGGTTTCCGACCATTTGGCTTTCGATGAGAATTCTGATGACGGCAATCAAACTATTGTCGAAATCAAAGTCATGAAAATCTTTGAGCTTTTAGATTACATTGCCAACGAACCTCCACCGAAATTGGAACACAAAACCTATTGAGTATTGCCACAAAAGTTGGAATTCAGATAAATTGCAAATTAGGTTACACCGTGAATGGTCGAATTGCCACTTAGTGGCCTCATGACTGTTGGCTATGGTTTGGCGAAAAGTACACGTGATCGCTCCCAAAGTTTTGGTGCACTTGTGGCTACAATGGACGTGAAAGTCAATAGCACCGTTGCTGAATGTAGCGCACATAATGTTTTAGCCAACAGCTTATGGCCAATGCTAACAAAAGCCCTGCGACAATGTCGTAAAAAGCAGGGTAAACTGCCTGCACGCATTATATTTTACCGTGACGGTGTTTCAGATGACAAATCTTCCTATTTTTTTTCTTATACATATAAAATGTAATGCAATATTTATTGCAAACCTAAAACTTGAACGTATCATAAGCATTTCTTCGATATTTTACATGAATATGAAAAAAAAAAAATAAATAAATTCAATTCCTCAAAAATAGCTACGTGAAAATAATTTAAAATATTTGGAGTACGTATTTAAGTAGTTTATTAAATCCTTCATTTAAAAAAAAAAAAACGATCGAGAACAGCAAGTCGTTGTTCAACAGTCAAGTCTCCTGAAAGTACAGCTACAGATTGACCATCCGAAGACATTGTTCCAGCCAGCTATCCATCTGTTTTGCGTGTCTGTGAAAAAATATACATCATGGTTTTTAGATAATAAAATTTGTTAAAATATTTTAAATGTTTTGCAATATTTACAATTTTTTTAATTTAAATATCAAAAGCCGCATTAGCACCAGTGGTTAATTGTAATTAATTTGCAGTCTGACTACCATCGTATACAGCCACCCGCTTTTTACAACGCAGCATTGCCTCGTTCAACTCAGTGGTCGAAGGTGGTTTTGTTGGATCAGTGCAATTAAGCAGCAATACTGTTTGATCAGGTTCCATACTTGAAATTGTTGAGTTCTTGTAATAGCTGCAGTAGCCGGTAATACGGTAGCGATGTCCCAAAGACAATTAATCATCGCACTTGTGGGTTGATGCAAAGGTGTTGATTTGAAGCGATCGAACCAGTAAAATTTTGCTGTTGTTGCTAAAGCTGAAATTCAATTATTATTAAATGAAAAAACTTCATAAGTAATATTTTATACCTTTTTATTGCGTTCCTCCAAAAAATGTTCTTGCAATCAATTGCAAATATTAAATGAGAATTGTCAAAAACAGCTGTTGTGAAATTCAACATTATTTTCGACTGCGCAGTCTCGGGGGCGCGTTGTATTCACCATATTGGACTGCGCAGTCTCGGGGGCGCGTCATACTCACCTCACTACAGTATGAATGCCACTGTTTTTATTTTAGCAAAGCGAGATTGTGGTGGAAAATGTTTTGTGAAACCAATATTAACTTTTACCGGATTTTTACCGCATAAGTTTTAAACTTTTTCTTTTTTACAGCTTGGAGTTATACAAAAGTAAAGTTCTTGAGTTAATGGTATCTTTTATAAGGTAGCTATAAAAGATAACATTAACATAACAAAGTATTGATATAAATTTATCTAAAATATAATATTAATTCGGAAAGTTTTATCGGAGATGAAGTTTCCACCGGTTATAACTGAGTCTAATATTATTTTTTTTTGCTGGTGAAGTCATTATTGCGCGTTATTTTTATGTGATAGACGTAAAAGCTGATATATTATCTATTTATATGAGCATTAAAATGTTAACTTGCAAATTACTTATTTTTAAACAACTTTCAGTCAAAATCGTTCATTAAATTTCTTCGCTTAAAAAATGCCCTACCTTCTTAGTATTGGTTAAAGCGTTCGATAACTTAACTACTAAACTAACTAATTGGAAAAGTAAGTCCTAAATCAACAAATATACAAGTTCAAAGATATATTTAAGATAAAAATAAAAAAAAACATATCGTGCAAAGAGGCTTTAACTTTAAACATAAGTAGAAGTAGTAAGGCAGCAAAGCAGGAATACACGCTGAGTACACGTATAACTGGGCAGCAACCAATAAAACACAAAAAAATAGCATTGATAAGCAAATGTGTGTGCTGCGATTAAAAATAAAGAAATTACAAACAAATAAAAAAAAGTCACTACTCACTTTAATACTACAAAACTTAAATTTTTATTAAGTTTTTTCGTTCTCCTGTAAAGTTCCAAAACTGGTAGATAGGGCCTTTCTATCTTAAGGTAATGATATACACATACAATTTTTCCATCTTCTCGATGCTCATTGACAAATGTTATTTTTGAACATCTTAAAAAGTATTTCACACTGAGGAACTTGAAATTATCGACTTTCCATTAGTATATATTTCTACATTTCAACTAGTCCTAAGCTCAAAAAATTAAACAACAAGCTAATTTTTCTGTTTTTTATAAATTTTCGTTTTTCCCCTGAAAAAATCACATTTACCCAAAAAACACCCACAAATCAGGTACGATTCCATGTAAATTGAATTTCGGGCATACGGTACCTCTGTATCTCAAAATATTTGACAATCAATACGTGAGAAGAAGAACAAGAGTTTCCGGTCTAGTTAGTCTATGGCGTGCATGATGAATCAAGTGATTGCTCATTCAAACTGACCGTGTAGGTGGCTGATTGAGTGATTGGTCATGGTCATGAGCAATATTAAAATATTTTGATATTTTTTTGATTGATCATGCATGCATGATAGTTTCTGCTAAACTTAGCTCAGTTTACATGATTTTTTGACGAAGAAGGTGACAATGAGTGTATAAAAGAAATTAGAAATATTATGCACTAAAGATAATAAGATGAAATAATTAAACTTTTGTATGAACAAATAAATTTTTAAAGATTTTTTGAGCTTAAATGAAACTCATTTCATACTTTTTTTTAATATTAAATGCAATTTTAATTGCCGCACATGCTTCTGACGTCATAATGTCAACACGTTAAAAGTTCAACCAAAAATGATATCTATTGTGTCGAAATCATGATGGCGTCGTCATTTTATTGATCATGCACGCATGAAAGTCTATTTGGCCCTTAACTCTTTACGATCTTGTTACCGTAGAGGACAATTACAATGTTTTCTCTTCAGAGGTTAGAGCAGAGCTTATTGTTAGTGATTTGTACGCATCTATATTTTTTTGCAAATGTTCTGTGTCAGCATGTGTGATGATGTGAACGCCAACGATATTTACAGTTATTCGTGTTGTCAAGTCATGTTGGACAGCATGTATGATAATGTGAACCGCCCCAATAGTGTAGATATCGCGAATCAAAGACAAGAACCATTTTATGTCTATCTATTGATTATAGTACTGTACAAAATGTAGATATTGAGCTTTCATTTCGTACAGTATGCTGCTAAAAAATATCATAAGAAAAGTGTCCAGAAATTTATAGGGGATGTAGCTCAGATGGTAGAGCGCTCGCTTAGCATGTGAGAGGTACGGGGATCGATGCCCCGCATCTCCAAAATATTTTTTTTTATATTATAATTGTTCAAATAAATGATGGTGAATAAAAACTTAATCACAATTCTCAATGAATATTACAGTGGGGCTTTATATTGAAAAGTACCAACAGCACATATCAAGAAAAGGATACACAAATTTCCCTATGTAACGCGCTGTAAAGTTTTTCTGTACTCCCCTCTCACTCCTTAACCGTAACACCAAAGTTACCATGTTTACCTAAAAGTCACAATTATGTTGCGCAAAGTACCGGAAAGTCACTAAAATACCTTTGTTATTGTTTTAATCGCGTTTGCGGTGATAATAAATAAAACAAGAGATTTCTAACTCGCAATACATGTGTATGCTGTTAATTTTATTAATTCATATTGTTATTTAATAACAATCACACATAATATAATAAAAATTTGCTTGGGTTTAAAATATGTTAAAATTTGGTCTAACTAAGTTTTACTACTAATCTTACATTTAATTACGCCGTTTTCCTGACTTGGTTCAGTCCTTAGGGGCCGTCCATAAATTACGCAAGTCCAAATAGGGGGAGGGGATCCGGCAATGTCTCACCAAATCTCACCAAGCGGGAGACGGGTCAACGAAAATCTCACGTCAAATTTTTAATTCAGAGATTATATCAGATTACATCTAAAAACTATAAGGAAAGTCTTACGGGGGGGATCCTACCAGAACTTACCAAATCTCACCAGGTAGAGGGCCTGAATTTTCAAAAAAACACCACACGTAATTTATGGACGTCCCCTTACACACATTTTTGGCTTCATCCACCATTGTTCTTCTCATGCATTCTTCTACATATTTTAGATATTTTTTTACTAATAAGCTCTTAAAATTAAATAACATATTTATTTTAACCTTTGGCATTGCAAATAGAAACGTAATTTTAAAACGTAAACCAAATTTAAATTTTAATAATAATAATAGAGTTTAGCTACTACAGCTATTATAGCCTTCTTAGCTATTTAGCATTGAAGCTTTATACCAAGTAAAAAGCTTATTCAATAAAAAATGGAATAGAAAAAATTATCATGCACATTTATTTGTTATTTAAGTATTTTATAATTTTTTCTCAGCTTTATCGCACTTTCTCAACATACTCACTCACACCATATAAAAATAGACATATAGATATTAAAATAATTATGTGTATAAATTTACCTGGTCCAAGGCATAAATGTTAGAAAAAATTTACCCATCATGCTGTGGGGCTCGGACAACACAAACAAAAAAATTTACACCACCATTAAGCTACAAATTTAGCTACAGTTAGTTTTCAGTCTAAGCTTGAGTTGACCTTTTGACAAGCTAATGTTATAAACTTCGCAATTATTAATAAGAGTTGTCATGCGATTAAAAGGAGCTGTAGCCATATAAATAGTTCTACTAACCGGTTGGTAAAATAACTGATAAGAGTTACGAGTACTCCTCCGATTACTATTAAAATGTATATAGTTAAGAAGCTCTGGTGCAGCAAGAGACCCAGTTACAAGTTGATGCAGATAAAGTACAGGGTGTTTTTTTAGAGGTATAGAGCTTCGAATTGAAATAAAACACAAGAAAATCGTTTTAATGTCCATCAATTTGGCTTTATTGGAAGGATAATTTTATGCCATTAATGTTTAAATATGATTTCGGGCATGTGGCCGCCGCGGCTGGCTCGAATAAAGCCAATTCTACAGGTCCAATTTTGAACCACTTTTTCGAGCATATGGGGCCGTATGTCGGCAATAACGCCACGAATGTTGGCTTCCAAGTCCCCTAACGTTTCTCGTTTGTTGGCGTAGACGAGCGACTTCACATATCCCCAAAGAAAATAATCCAATTGTGTTAAATCACACGATCTTGGTGGCCAATTGACAGGTCCATTCCGCGAAATTATGCGCTCATCGAATGTTTCCTTCAATAAATTGATTGTGACGTGCGCTGTGTGGCATGTAGCGCCGTCTTGTTGGAACCACAACTCATCCACATTCATGCCATCCAATTCGGGAACAAAATAGTCGGTTATCATGGCTCTATACCGGTCTCCATTAACGGTAACTGACTCTCCAGCATTATTTCGGAAGAAGTATGGCCCAATGACTCCACCAGCCCATAGAGCACACCAAACAGTCAGTTTTTGTGGATGTAATGGCGTCTCAAGGGTTTCATGTGGATTCTCTTCACTCCAAATGCGGCAATTTTTCTTGTTGACGTAGCCATTCAACAAAAAATGAGCCTCATCACTGAACAAAATTTTGCGATGAAAATCAGCATCGAGATCAATCTCATTTTCGGCCCATACACCAAAATCACGACGCATTGCATGGTCTCGCGGCTTTAATTCTTGCACAAGCTGGATCTTGTAAGGTCGCAAGCCAAGATCTTTGCGCAAAATCTTCCATAAAGTTGATGGACAAAGCTCCAATTGCTGTGCACGGTGGCGAATCGATTCATTCGGGTCCTCTTCAACATTTTGCTCTACAGCGGCAATTGTTTCTTCGGTGCGCACTGTTCGACGTCTCTGCGGATGCGTATTATCACATAGAGTAAACGTAGTGCGAAAACGACCCATGGTTAACCGAATTAATTGCTCTGATGGACGATTATGTCGACCATAAAATGGACGGAGCTTGCGGTAAACTTCGCGAACTGAACCATTATTTTCGAAATAAATTTGCACGATTTGCAAGCGTTGTTCTTTTGTCAACCTGTTCATGATGAAATGGCAAACCAAACTGAACATAAATGACATTAGAGTTGCCATATTTGACCATAAAATGCCAGTTTTATCTCTATTCGAAAAACAAACCTCTAAAAAAAACACCCGTTATATCCGCAATATTTCTACGCGAGCTCAAAGACTGCATATGTAATAACTTTAAACGATCCTCATAAGGAGGAAGGTTTAAAGGGTCAATCCAATTTAAGCCATTGAAAGCAAAACGAATAAAATTTTTTTGAATTCTTTCAATTCTATTTATATGAATATTATAAAATGGTGACCATACTTGGCTGGCGTACTCTAAGTGAGGGCGCACTATTGTATTATATAAAGTCACCGTTACTAAAGGGCTATTAAATTCTTTTGCCCACCTCTTAATAAAGCCAAGCAGAGATGAGGATTTTTTACAAATTTGATTAATATGCTCATTAAAAGTCAACTTAGTATCAAAATGTATACCTACGTCTTTGACTACATCGACACGACAAATATTTTAATCTTTTAATTTATAATCAAATTCCACAATAGTTTTCTTCCTGGTAAAAATCATAGCTTGGCATTTATCAGGATTAAGATGTAAGTTATTCTTAGAACACCAAACTTCAAAGGATTTCAAGTCAGACTGAAGTGGAATAGTGTCATCAACCCCCTTTACGTTCCTGTAAGTTTTCATGTCATCTGCATATAAGTACTAACAGATGGAAGTTTTTAATAACATGTGTAACGTCATTAATTGCTAAAATGAACAGGAGCGGCCCCAGGTGGCTTCCTTGTGGAACACCTGATGTCGCGCTAAATGGGGAGGAAACACTCTCCTAAATTTTATTTGATACGAGCGATCAGATAAATAAGATTCAATCCAGCTGACAAAACTTAAGGGAAATCCAAACTTCTTTAACTTAAACAAAATCAAATAATGTGGTAATTTGTCAAATGCTTTACTGAAGTCAGTGTAGATGCAGTCAACTTGCCCACCAGAGTCTAAAGAGCTTAATGCAAGAGAAGTGAAATCAAGGAGGTTAGAAACTGTAGATCTGCCATTAACAAAACCATGCTGACGAGTTGTTATGACTTCACCACAGCACACCTTAACCTGATCGTATATAATATGTTCAAAAATTTTCGGTATTGATGATAGCTTAGCCACGGACCTGTAGTTTGAAACATCATTTTTACACCCTTTCTTGAAAATGGGGCTAATGTATGCATTCTCCAAAATTTAGGAAAATAGCTTTCTTGAATTGATCTATTAAATAAAATACTGAGGGGCTGACTCAGCACAGAGCTGCAGTTTACTAAAACTGTCACAGGAATACCATCCGGTCCGGAGTTGAAGTCATCATCAACAGATGAAATATATTTCTCTATGAGGTCAGGAGAGAAAGATATCTCATTAACCGAAACTAAAGGGTCGTTATCCATATATTTAAAATAGTTGATTTCAGGGCTAAATAAATCCGTAGAAAACGATTCATTAAACAAATTAGCAAAAAACCCGGCTATAACTTGTGGGTCGCCCATCAACTGTTTTAAACTCAGATGGAAACCCGTCAGATTTTTTTAAAACATTTTCGCTGTAGCTATTCAATAAACATAAGTAGGTATAAAGATTTCAAATCACCCCCGCTAAGGAAGTTTCGCTTCAAAAACAATGTTACGTAACGCGTTGTTCGACCCCCCTCCCGCCTCTGTAACGCATCATAACGTTTTATCAGACCCACTTCCCCCCAAATTGCGTTACGTATTACTTGAACGGCCCCTTACTCATCAATTCGGAAGATTGAGGCGGTCAACAAATAAATGTAAAATGAGTAATGAAATTTATCACAGAGCAAAACGTTACGCTTTGGATCATTAACATTGCGTGCCAAAAAGTAGTTTTTATAGTTTTTTTTAGTACGAACCCAGCGTTGCCACTGAAAAAAAAATGTTTCTACCACTTGCCAAAAAAAAATCTACCAAATTTTTTATTTGTACTTTTTAATTATATGTACATCAATATAAGTATATTGGACATGTTCAAAAAAAAAATCATGTTCTAGAATACTTCAAGAACACTCAACTTTCGAAAATTTATTCATATTCGAATATTTCCTCATTTAAAATATAAAAAAAAATAATCCTATAGCTGCTACCAGAGTTGCAAATTTTTGATTTTTTGGAATTTGGCCAAAAAAATTATGAAAATTTAATTTTTTTCTTATATAAAATATTTTTTTTTAAAATGGTTTTTCGATTTTCCTTATGTAGGTACACATAAGCAGTGGCGGATACAAGGGGGGGAGGGCATATGGGGGCTGAAGCTGAAGTGGTAAAAAAATATTTTGATTCAAGAACGTTCATGGAGGATCGAACAAATCAAAGGAGTTCAGGCTTTGATATCTGAAAACCAACTCTTAGCATTTTACACTCATTTGTTTCAGTCACTCTCTGAATTTGTGACCAGGCAAATCACGTGACACAGGTATTTTTACTTGTAGCTTTAAAAAATTATTGATACCGAAAAATATTTAAATTTTCTTGATTTTTAGGAGCACCATATAATGCTAAAATGTGACAGAATTGAAAAAGTGTTCCTCATTCCTCCGCCACTTAAACTATCTCTGTTCTTCAAACTTCGGCAACTTCTTGTCATAACGCCTCTTCTACGTTTTTTTCATGCATTGCTGTCATACATTTCCAGCCATATAAGCCGGAACGTACTTGTCGTCAGAACGTGTTTTTCGCTACGCGGCGCGGTGCGTGCGGTTTCTTTTTGGTAAATAGTAAGTAACTACTGGATTAACGATCTTGGGGAAATTTAACGAGTCCGTTTACAGTTTTGAAAGTTAACTTAAAAGTTTATCCGTTAGTCGAAATGTTAACTTCGTTAATTAACGATTAACGGATTAACGAGTTAATGCCCAGCTATGCTCTAATAAACAAATAATTTAAGAAACTGCGATAACAAAGGAAAACTACGGTTTAATCCATTCACGTGGCGTCTCGCTTTAATGATGTAAACAAAACAAAGAAAAGCTCATTGAAAATAATACTCAACGCAATGGTGTGATCTCCAAAAATATACTGATGAGATTTTAAGAATCGAAACATATGTCTATATTCTAGAGTTGTTGTTGTTTTTTTCCTTTGTTATCAAAGATTGTTTAATACATAAAGTATTGTATCAACTTGTAAAATTTTACATAAAATGTTGATCGCTGCGAAAAATGGCTAAAGTTCAATAATCATTTAATTAGGTAGCGACAAAATATTAAAAATGAAGTGTGTAAGTCCATTTTTTTGTATTGAAACCTTTTCCCAAAAATCAACAAAATCCATATCAGGTTTAAGGCCAATGTTGCGTAATCTCAACATTTTCGACTGGTTGATTACAACTTCTGGATCACTATCAATTAAATGTGAAAATTATGAAACCAGCGGCAATAATGAAACATCAATATCTGAGAGGACTTCCCTAGGGGTTATTTTAGACAAATTTTGTATGAATGTTCGGGAAAAATCGAAGCGTTTCTGTATTTGTTTAACAAGTTCTATGTAAAACTCAAATATACGTACATTCTCTAACTGGAATCGTTCTGATTGTGAAAGTCCATACTTTTTTATGTGTTGCTTCCAATGAAAATATTTTCCAGTTGTAAAAACTTATTTTCTTTTTTTAGTTGATCGAAATCAAACTTAAAAGTATTTAAGTTTAAATTTTTTACAACTTTATTTTTCATAAAGTTACAGAGAATAATTTTGAAAGAAATTTCTAATCGATAATAAATGTATGGTAAGGTAAACGAATTTACTCCGACTGAAATTCTGTGTTCTAATAATTTTTTGCGAATTCTGATGCATTAACCAAATTACCAACCAATACGCCAAATGGCTCTTATGCTTATAAAAAATCTAAATATACTAATATGTTATTTTTCTACTTGTCTTCAAAAGGACTGTAAAAGAAGCTATAAGACCTTTTTGTGCTACTAGAGTACCTTGTTTACTCTGCATACGTTCCTTGCTTTTTTTTTCAAAACTTGAATGCTACTAACAAAGAAGATTTTTAGGATTTCGATTTTAAGTTTGATGTTTAAGTTTTTTAACACCAAATCCTTAGCCAAGGCATAAATTTTCAAAAGACGGGCCTAAAGTCATTATAATCGTATATGAAGCCAAAAATTCTGGGCCGCCATATTAGGATCTGTTTCGGATATTTAAAAGAGCCACTCGATAAAGGAAACTTCACTCATATCGCTATGACATAAACTTTATTACTTTAATCCTAGAAGCTGAATTTTTTAGACTGGGGTTGGTGACTCACTCATGAATTACCCCGAATAAGAATTATGAAGATTTTCGAAGAATACTAGCCTCATGACAATCAATTACTTCAAACTGTCGCTTAAAATATTTACAATTTTCGGCAAAAATTATATTCCAGCATGATTTGTCATCAAAAGAAGCCCATATACAAATCTTAAAGTAAAAATTTTAAGAAATTCGGATAGGTTGAGTTTTTCAGTATCAATAAGCCAGCCTGCAATCCCCACATAAAAACTTTTTTTCTGCATTTGCCCCTGAACTTGGGAGACATTGGTACAATGTAGCTTATTAATAACAAACGTTCTTGATCGCCCAAGGCAACGGTACCTATCACAACTAGCAAGCTACGTGTTTTGTGCTCAAAGTTTGTTCAATAAAATCACAGAATTTTTAAAACTTTATTTACGTCACATGTGAAACCTTAAATCATTTGATTGCTTACTTTCAAATAATAATAAAAATAACCTTGTACCGCTCGCAATGGATCGTAAGAAAACGCTACTAGAAAAATATGGAATACCCTTGAATCATCTGGACTTTGACTATGTTGGCAAATGCAGTGATGCTCGCGAGATGGAGAAAATTTTACAAATTTTGCGTTCCGGCGAAGAGGGATACTACCCGGACTTGACACGTTGTGCCGAGGAGCGTCTACAGGTGCTAAAGCCCGGAAGTAAACTATTTCGTTTAGAAGAGCAGCTAAAAGGACGAGAAAGTCTTGCGGCAGAAGAATGGAAACCGATTTATGTAAGTCTAAAGACAAAAAAATATCTTGGAGAAATTGCTTAGCAGCGTGCGATATTCATCTAAGCTAGCAAATTATTAACTCATCTAGAAAGTTGGCGCAGTCACTTAATGTGCAACGGAATAAGCAATGCTATGTAATAAATGAGCGTGGCACTTTCTTGAACTAAGTTCTTACATGCATAATGCCGACTACTTGATTTCTTTTTCGCTCCATGTTTTGGCTGTCTTAGTAGAACACCGAATTTATTTTTTGATTTAACAGTTAATATATGGGCTGAACAGTTCGTAAGCTTACCTAGTAAACAATTTTTTTTTTGATAAAATTCAATATACAGTGAGTCAAAAAAGTTAACATACACCAGCATCTTAAGCATTATGGCGTTATAAATCGATTCAGAATTAATAAAAATCTTTAATATGTTAGTTTAAGTCCAAGCGGTAGACATTTATTAACCACAACAGCTAAAAAAATATATATATTTTCCAAAAACATAAGAAAATACTAAATAAAAATATAAGAAATTCATATCAAAAAAGTTTAGGTACATTAATAAGATCTTAAAATATAAGGTGTAGTTACAAAAATTAAATATTTTTTATGGATTAATTAATATTTTGTTGACCCTCCTTTGGCTGCAATAATGGCTTCTAGGCGCCGGCGCATGCTATTTACTAAGACTTGTGTGTCATTTTGCGATATATTGGCCCATTCAGTTTTTAAAGCTGCTTTTAAGGTTTCTTTTGATGATATTTGGTGTTTTCTGATTCGTCTCTCCAATAAATCCCAAACATGTTCTATAGGGTTAATATCTGGTCACTGTGACGCAGTATGGAGTCTTCGAGGACGATACAACGATTATAGCGGTCATACAGTTTTTCGATACCATTTTTATAGTACGATTTCTCTTTAGCCTCAAAATATGCCTCAGTCATTTTGCAGATGCCAATATTCATGTGAAATTTCACAAATCGGCTTGTGCTTTATAAACAAACATGACAAAGATAACAAATGGAACAATTTAACCTGGTAATATTGTTATTTATAATTATATTTCTAATAAATAAATAAATAACTAAATAAATAAAATTAATAATTTTTAGGTATTCATATAAATCCTAAAAAAATCGTATAGATTTTATAAGTTCCGAAGTTATAAATTTTGTTTCGATATTGAAAAGTATAGAATCGGTTGGCGTATAAATTCTATTCTATTATAAGAGCTTATATTTAATGTTGACGATAATAAAAAAAAATGTATATCTATGTCGGTTGTTAGAACGTTTGACTGGGACGCAGAACTCACGGATTCGAGTCCTGGAACAGATACTTCTTTTAATTTAATTTTATTTACAATTTTTATTTATAAAATGATTTGAATAACACAACTTGAATGGATATAAACCTGTTTTATTTCTAGAATAGTTTGAATGCGACCCCGTTCCTTAACTAGCTCGGCTACAGAATATTGATGTTTTATTGGACAAAATTGAGCATAAGCAACTGGCCGCATAGCTGGTTTTTATATGTTGAAAAGTTATTAAATTTATACCTAAATTCATATACAACGATCCTTAAACTGATATTCGTATAAGAATTTATACTGATTTTTTCAACCGTGTATCTATGGGGATGCAACGACGCAGCCTAAGTTATAGAGCAGTAATTGGCAGCCCATATCAAAAAGAATATATGGGACGTTCCATGTCAACCGGGACAGTGGTCTGCCCAAAATTGAGCGCAGCTGAAAATTGTTTTTAAGGTGTCAAAATGTATGCTCAAGAGCTTTCATAAGAGAGCGGGTGTTTTCGAATTTTTTTTTTTTTTTGTTAAATGGCGACCATAAAACGCAGCCTACATATATGTAGATATCTATGTATTAATAGGCAGTTGGTAAACAGCCATAATCATAATCGCTTAATTTTTTTATTTTGTAGGAAGGCTGTGAGGAGAGGGAGTGCAGTGTATACTTTTTTCAATAGTAGGTGGTGCCACGCCCCTAACGAAAAATACGTTGCCACGGCTAAGCTAATGCACCGATTTTAACAAAATTAGGTTTGGTGGTAGACTGAACCATAAGAAAAGTAACTAGAAGCTATGAGTTCTTTAATGGGGCGTGGCATCACCCTTAATAGGAAAAAATACTGTCTCGGCTAAACCGCTTGATAAAATATGGTATGGTGCTAGATTGACTCCTGAGTAAAGATATTTTTTTTGAGTGGCCGGTGCTACGCCTCTAATAAGAAAAATCGTTTTCACATTTCGTATAAATTCTATTTGTGATGAAAGTGGTGTAAATCTTCAGATTCAATACATTGACATTTCATCAAAGGGTTTTTGGTTAACCTTTACATCACTTTCATGTCACCAACGAATCAATGAAATTATTAATTTAAATGAGTTATATTAAAAGTTCAGTAACAACATCTCTTCTTTTTGGAAAATATTACGAATGTCGGCACTAAAACACACCATTATCGTATACACACTAATATGTCTGAAAAATGATTTAAAAGATTTTTTTTTATTATATCCCATGTAATTTTCGACGGTAAATTCAAATCTTGAATGCATATTTTTTTATAACTTATAAATATGTAATAGAAAAATATGGATCAAAAATTACATCGAATGTGATAAAAAATGTCTTGAAACGTCTGTATTTGCAGAAAAAAAGTTTTATTTTTCAAAATACCATTGATAGGATTTTAAGTTTTACTGATCTCCGTTTTGTACGCGGTTCCTAATACATATATCCGAAAAAAAGCTTTTAATTTAATTTAAGTCCTTCACTTGACACTTAATAACTTAGTAATATGTAACAAACTGCAGGATTGGACGAACCAAATCAAAACAAAGGACAACAAATTAACCTGTCTTAAGAATGACAACTCAGAGGCAAATGACAACTCCGAATTGGACTTACCTCCTATAAGAAAAGTAGGCAAAATTAACGAAAAGAACAAAGAGGAGGACAATGAATCGACGAAAGTTGATAAAACAAGCAGTAATACTGTTAAGTCTGTAGAGCGTATTAAGTCCACCGACTACAAAAAATGGGATAAATATGATCCAGATGTGGAGTTACTAAAAATGGACTTAGCTGAAGAACGTGTTAAGGAAGAAGTTGAGCGTAAGAATCGTTTAAATTTGCAAAAATCACCGGTGGTACCAAAAATAACAGAGATAAAGAAAAAAGAACCGGATCGCGATGGAGATTTGATAAACAGACTTACCGATGTAGAACGTGAAAAATACGCAGAGGAGTAAATGATAAACAATAGAGAAATTTTTATTAAAGTTAACTTTTCGCAGATTCCGGTTACGAGGCAATGAATATTTTCGAGTCAAAGAATATGAAAACGCCATTACAGAATACAGCAAATCCATACAAATGAACACCGCGGCCGCAGCAGCAGCTTACAACAACCGTGCAATTGCAAGTATGTATAATAAGGTGGACCTTAATTAGGGTGATCTAAATATTCCTAAAATAGCTTAAAACATTTAAAAAACATTGCTATGTATTAAACTTGAGCCAAAGAAGTATATATAGAAGAACTACGCCTCCACAATTGTAGGTAATTCAATCGCACTGTTGCATTACGACCTCTAAAATCAATGGCCTTAGAATAAGGGGAAATGTGATTTTGACTTATGTTGCGTATTGGAGTTTTTAGCAACGAAGCTAAAATTCCATCTGCTCTGCCATTTTGTGTATAAATATGATTTTATATTTTATTAATTTATGAATTTAAATGGAAGTTTTTGAATATAACAAAATGCAAATGAATGTGCTGTGCCTCTTTAGCTTAATGTGTGCGATATATGAATTGAAAATTAACAAGTTAGGTGTTATCTTTGACCAGGCCGAAACTCACATACCCTACACTGCACTGAAAGTACCTTTTCAATAAATGTTAAAAAGTCGTTGAAGAGGTTGAATAAGTCGAAAAAAATGTGAAATGTTAGAAAGGTTGACAGAGGTTGAATAATGTTGAAAAAGTCGTAAATATATGCAAAATGTTGGAAAAGTTGAGAGAGGTTGAAAAACTCTAAAAAAGTTGAAAGAAGTTCAAAAAATTTGAAACTATTCAAAATTGATGAAAAAGTCGAAAAAAATAAAGAAACTTATGAAGAAATTTGAAAGAGGTTAAAAAAGTCGAACACATACATACATAGGATATATTGGAAAAAGTTAAAGGGTTGAAAAAGTTGGAAGAATTTGGAAAAGGTTGAAATAAATCGAATAAAATTAAAAAGATGAAATATGATACGCCCACTTCTCCAATTCCTCCCACTTTTGGTTCAATAAATTATATTTGTGATCGACATCCTCAAATTAAATTTTAGCACAATAACTTGTATAGTTCGCGATATATGCCGCAGTTAAATTTAAAATTTAGGGCGGTGACACACCCACTGGTAAAATCCAGACCGGTTTTGATCCAGAAATAGCTTTTCATAAGCAAACCCCTTACACCAAATTTTAGTATGATTGCTCACATATTTCGATAAATATAGCACTTACCGTATTTTATTTGTATGGGAGGTGCCACGCCCACTGGTGCTATTTCAGCCACTTTTGATTCAGATATACTCTATAGCAAATGAACCACTTGCATTAAATTTCATAGCGATTGCTGCAATAGTTCACTTAAAATAGCGCTTACAAATTTATGTTTATATGGGAGGTGCCACACTCACTGATGCAATCCTGTCAAAATTCATTTATTTTTAAAGCTTATAGTAACTGGCATCTATACACCAAATTTTATGAAGATTACTCTCTTAGCACACTATCTATAACAATAAACGTTTTTTGTTTATATGGGAGGTGCCACGCCCACAAGTACTATTGAACCAAATTTTTGTTATAAGAGACCTTACAGCAAGTATGTCTACCTCATTAAATTTCATAACGATTACGTTGTTAGTTCTCTTAATATGACGTTTATAAATATTGTGGGCGGTGCCACGCCCTTCAACGAGCTTTTTTAACTAAAATTGCTGAGCTTGTATTGATGACTGCTTTCAGCGGCACCATCTCCAAAATTTTTATGAAAATCCTTTGTGCCAATTTTGAGATAACGCGAAAACGCCAGGAAAAAATTTTCAAAAAAAATTCTAAATTTCATTTCAATTTTCAACATTTTGGCTCTTTAATTTATTTTTAAATTAAAAAAAAAATATAAATAATTTTTTCCCCATAGAAAATTTTACATCATTAAGCGCAGAATAAAACAACGTTTTTTCTAAAAATAAAAAAAAAATTTTAAAAAATGGTTTTTTTAAAAAAAATTCAAAAATAATTTTAAATTCGCAAAATTTTTGCAAAAAATTTTTTTTTTTCAAAAACAGTATTTTTTTTCGAAAAGTACAAGTAAAAACCTAAAATCGTAGGTATACCAATTCTTAATTGATAGAGTTTGCTGTAAGCTATGAATTTTCGAAAAAAACACTTATTCTGAAAAAGTACAAAAATCGTAAATTTCATACCCACGTATCTCAACAACAAATAATACTAGGGCAAATTCCTGAACGCAGTTCTATTGCTGGACATCGATATTACAATAATGCCAAATTTCAGCCAAATCGGAGCCAAAAAATTTTTTCGCTGGCGTTTTCGGGTGTTTTACCCCATATGTGGAATCAAAATTTTAAACAGGTGAAAAGTGCCACGCTCACTTTTTCAATTCCGCCCACATTAATCTTAATTCAAAATATATTTGATATGTATCCGTTCACCAAATTTCATTGCAATATCTTGAATGGCTTACATGATATGGTGGTATAAATGTTAAAATTTAGGGCTGTGCCACGCCCCTATACGATCCTTTGGAAACTTGAAACCCAGGCTAATCCTAATTTGGTTTATATGTACACCAAATCACCAAGTTTCATCAAAATCGCTGCAACTTTTTTAAAATTGGCCTGGGTAAATATACATAGAGTATGGGCGGTAGGCGTGTCCGTTAACCGATTTCGCCCATTTTCAATATCAAGATGCCTGCATGAATATGTGACCTGTGTGTGGAAGTTTCATTCACTTAGCTTTCTTGTTTTCCCGTAAACCTGATTTCAACAGACAGACAGACAGACAGACAGACAGACAGACAGACAGACAGACAGACAGACAGACAGACAGACAGACAGACAGACAGACAGACAGACAGACAGACAGACAGACAGACAGACAGACAGACAGACAGACAGACAGACAGACAGACAGACAGACAGACAGACAGACAGACAGACAGACAGACAGACAGACAGACAGACAGACAGACAGACAGACAGACAGACAGACAGACAGACAGACAGACAGACAGACAGACAGACAGACAGACAGACAGACAGACAGACAGACAGACAGACAGACAGACAGACAGACAGACAGACAGACAGACAGACAGACAGACAGACAGACAGACAGACAGACAGACAGACAGACAGACAGACAGACAGACAGACAGACAGACAGACAGACAGACAGACAGACAGACAGACAGACAGACAGACAGACAGACAGACAGACAGACAGACAGACAGACAGACAGACAGACAGACAGACAGACAGACAGACAGACAGACAGACAGACACGCCCCCTTCGAGGTGTTACAAACGGAGAGACAAAGTGAATATACCCTCGGTGTAGGGTATAAAAAAATGGGGAAACCTTATGACAATTAGACAATAATTTCAATGTTAATTGTGATAATTCAAAGAGGAAAATCCTGATGATAATTACTCACCAAGTGAGTTCCTTTCGCCATTTTTTTTTTGCATATAAATTAATTTATATTATCAAACAAAATTTCATTTGTCTTACGGATTGAATTGAAGTATTTAAAGTTTTGGTGTCAAAAATTGAAAAATTGCTGAAAATTTTTTCAAAAAAGGGCATTTTCATCAAAATTGAAATAATTAATGTTTGCCTTTTGATTCTAAGAGAACTTCTTATTCTCTGTCAGAATCTTTGAGAAATTTTTAAAAGTGACATGAATTTGATCCTCTACGACCCAATCATATTAACCAACCGATTACAAATTTATTTCATCTTAAATTGGCTATAACTTTGCAAGGAAACTTCACATATTACCACTTGAAAGCTTATTTTAAAGGGAAAGGACAATACTTAATGATGCTATTACTAAAAATAAGCTGAAAATAGTACCACAGATGGCTTGGCAATGTTGAAACAAAAATCAAAATTTTTATTTTGAGAAAAAAATTCGCTTGGCCTGAAATGTATTTAAGCCCGCATTAAGCCCTTGTAATTTCTTTCTCATATTACTACAAATCTATAGTAAAACTTTAGCGAAAAAAAGGTGGGGTGTTTTTTTTTCATAAAAATCGCTATAACTCCGCTACTTTTCAATATGTTAAGAGTTTCCCAAAGATTCTGACAGAGAATATGAAGTTCTCTTAGAATCAAAAGACAAAATTTAATTATTTTAATTTTTGACCCTAAAACTTAAAATACTCATAACTTCGTAAAAAATGTTTTTCAATCAAAGCGGGGGAATACGTGTCCCTATATCCTTTGAAAAACAACATATTCAATAGGCAACCAATTCCGCAATTTGAAGTCAGTCGGTTCGAAATGGATTTGGACTTTAAAAATTTTATAAAAAAATGGCAAACGGATACTTGAAAAAAAATTCTTCTTATAAAACCTGTACAAAAATGTTGCTCAACATTCATTCAGGCCACATATCTACACCTAAGTTTTTGACTGATTTCTTTTTAAATATTTCTCTTTAAAATTCCCCATTTATAAAATAGTTTTTAAATATTTTTACATATTCCTGCTCTTTGCAGTAAAGTTCATAGAAATATTCAAAAACGAATGCAAATAAACTTCATTCCAAAACTTAGGTAAAGAAAAAGTCCTATAAAGGTTCAGGTGTCAAGTTTAATGAGCAAACATTTGATTTGTTATACTCTGAGTATCTTTTTTTGCTCGTTGGTTCAGGGCAGAACAGGCCCGACTAAAACTTGCAGTCCTCTAGACTTTGTCGAACGCTTGCGACGGCTTTGCATGGGGACAAATCTTGAGAGAATTTCCTTTAAGGTGGTTCTTATTTGAAGTTTTGTGAAAATCAAATGCGATGCCCCCTCAATTGACTCTAAGCGTATTATGTACAAGAAACTGGTGACTTTTTTAAAAGGTATTTATTTCAATTAACTATTAAAGGTAAGATATTCGTTAATAATTAAAAGTGGCATCTTAGGCCAAATTTCACATTGAAATTGGGAACGTCCTCAATTTTCTTTTTAAGAATCACCCTAAGGAGGCGTTCAAGTATTACGTAACGCGATTTTTAAAGACTTTTAAACCGCGGAGTGCTATTAAATTAGAGGGTGGAAATCGAAGATATGGGTGAAAATGGACTCTATTTAGTTTTTTCCATATCTCTCGTAAACGAAGCAAAATTTCGACATATTTCATATAAAACTTTTTGTAGAGAATCAAATTTCCAATGGCTTATTTGAAAAATCTTGAAAATTTTTTTTTAAGCCGAAAATGTTGAAACAAAAGAGGAAAAAAAACCCAAAATTTAGTTTATTTTCGGCTTTTTTTTTTGCTCATAACTTTTTTTGGTTTAGAGATTGGAACAAACATTGCTCTATGGAAAAAAAGGAGACAAAATTTTCTTTAAAATGTCGCATCAAAAAATTGTTTGCGCTAAAAATTGACCGAAAAATGGCCACTCGAACATAGCTTTTTTTTCGATTTTTATACCTTTTATACAGATATTGTTTTCATTTCTCATAAAAAAGGGTATTTTAATTTTTTTGGTCAATAATACATAATTATTACAACAAATGTATGTAACCATGGTGCTCATATAATTCTTCAATAACATTCTCAAACTGTATATCGATATCATCATCTATATCCTCAATAATATCGCCATACATTTTTTACAAAATATGAAACAAGTAATTTGTAATTTTCTGCAACCACAGCTTCTATGGCAACTTGTAGTGCAACAACAAGCCACTTTATTAGCAAAATCTCTGGCGCAGGAGGTGCTGTTGTGCGGATCACATATAAACCCTACATATATGTATTTAGAATTTTTGCAACCCCAGCTCAGAGGGTTAAAATGGTTTCCTTGCCACTACTAGGTTTGAAAAAACGTTCTAAGTCATGCTGTTTGATGGCATCATGTGTTGGTGGTAACTCCGCTAGAGAAAAGTTTGCACTTTCTGATATTTTGTTTAAATTGCTAGAAGCGACAATTTCTTAGGTTCATGTTCAACTTTGCCCCATACAAGGAAACTACAATATATTCTGATGATAGTCAATAAGCAAATACCTTTTAAGCTATTGACTATGTATTTGAATTAGGGTTGTAACGGAGCTCCACATCCGCATCCGCATGTGCGGAAATCCGCTTGATATTGTGCCTCCGCCTCCGCTTCCGTATCCGCAAATTTTGATGAGGTAAATCGGAGTTATAACGGAAGTTATAAAATCAACATTAGAGCTTACAAAGTGGAAAATTCTGTGTTTAAGCTAATTTACATTTTATTGTTTTGTGATGGGCTAGATTCGTAAGGTATGGTTATGGATACAACCTAGTATAAATTTCGTTTACACAGATTTCGAAAGTAGTCCATTTCAAAAACATCGTTTTGAAACATCGCTCTCTAAGTATATTTTTGCAACTTTATTTGAGCGCACCTCCGGTTCAATAAACAAATATTGAACGCTTTTCTCTCGAATTCACTTTTTTCATACGGTGCTAGCAGTCTTTTCTCCAAAATTACTGAGCCGATCCTTATAAAATTTTATCAACATATTCGTCACATTCATGGGTATCGTATGAACTAAAATTGAGTCAAAATATTGATTTTTTTTTCAAACTGAAATTACCCATAAAATCGTTATTTTTCAAACATTTTTTTTTAGTTTAAAGAAATGAAAAAAGTTCAAAAAACTGAAAAAAAAGATTCTTCAGCTGGAAATCTAGGATGCCTACTAGTGTTCATTTAATACTAATACTAAATTTTAAATATTTTCAAATTGTTTTTCCACCTCCGCTTCCGCTTCCGTTAAGACTCCGCATCCGCGGAGATCAATTTCTGAACTCCGCATCCGCATCCGCCTCCGCATAGATGACTTCCGTTACAACCCTAATTTGAATAAGGAACTAATTCGTTAAAGGTATTTTATTATCTTATATGTGCATATCCATCAGATTGGGCCTTTTAGCTGGCCTCGTTTTTTTTTTTTTTTTTTTTTGGAGTACATCTTCCAGCTATAGTTTTTCTTGAAGCTAAGGCTATCTTGAACTCATAATAAAGGTTGTTCAATTGAAATTCAGATAGCTATTTTTTTAATTTGCATTTAAAGTAAGGCTAATCCTAATTTGGTTTATATGTACACCAAATCACCAAGTTTCATCAAAATCGCTGCAACTTTTTTAAAATTGGCCTGGGTAAATATACATAGAGTATGGGCGGTAGGCGTGTCCGTTAACCGATTTCGCCCATTTTCAATATCAAGATGCCTGCATGAATATGTGACCTGTGTGTGGAAGTTTCATTCACTTAGCTTTCTTGTTTTCCCGTAAACCTGATTTCAACAGACAGACAGACAGACAGACAGACAGACAGACAGACAGACAGACAGACAGACAGACAGACAGACAGACAGACAGACAGACAGACAGACAGACAGACAGACAGACAGACAGACAGACAGACAGACAGACAGACAGACAGACAGACAGACAGACAGACAGACAGACAGACAGACAGACAGACAGACAGACAGACAGACAGACAGACAGACAGACAGACAGACAGACAGACAGACAGACAGACAGACAGACAGACAGACAGACAGACAGACAGACAGACAGACAGACAGACAGACAGACAGACAGACAGACAGACAGACAGACAGACAGACAGACAGACAGACAGACAGACAGACAGACAGACAGACAGACAGACAGACAGACAGACAGACAGACAGACAGACAGACAGACAGACAGACAGACAGACAGACAGACAGACAGACAGACAGACAGACAGACAGACAGACAGACAGACAGACAGACAGACAGACAGACAGACAGACAGACAGACAGACAGACAGACAGACAGACAGACAGACAGACAGACAGACAGACAGACAGACAGACAGACAGACAGACAGACAGACAGACAGACAGACAGACAGACAGACAGACAGACAGACAGACAGACAGACAGACAGACAGACAGACAGACAGACAGACAGACAGACAGACAGACAGACAGACAGACAGACAGACAGACAGACAGACAGACAGACAGACAGACAGACAGACAGACAGACAGACAGACAGACAGACAGACAGACAGACAGACAGACAGACAGACAGACAGACAGACAGACAGACAGACAGACAGACAGACAGACAGACAGACAGACAGACAGACAGACAGACAGACAGACAGACAGACAGACAGACAGACAGACAGACAGACAGACAGACAGACAGACAGACAGACAGACAGACAGACAGACAGACAGACAGACAGACAGACAGACAGACAGACAGACAGACAGACAGACAGACAGACAGACAGACAGACAGACAGACAGACAGACAGACAGACAGACAGACAGACAGACAGACAGACAGACAGACAGACAGACAGACAGACAGACAGACAGACAGACAGACAGACAGACAGACAGACAGACAGACAGACAGACAGACAGACAGACAGACAGACAGACAGACAGACAGACAGACAGACAGACAGACAGACAGACAGACAGACAGACAGACAGACAGACAGACAGACAGACAGACAGACAGACAGACAGACAGACAGACAGACAGACAGACAGACAGACAGACAGACAGACAGACAGACAGACAGACAGACAGACAGACAGACAGACAGACAGACAGACAGACAGACAGACAGACAGACAGACAGACAGACAGACAGACAGACAGACAGACAGACAGACAGACAGACAGACAGACAGACAGACAGACAGACAGACAGACAGACAGACAGACAGACAGACAGACAGACAGACAGACAGACAGACAGACAGACAGACAGACAGACAGACAGACAGACAGACAGACAGACAGACAGACAGACAGACAGACAGACAGACAGACAGACAGACAGACAGACAGACAGACAGACACGCCCCCTTCGAGGTGTTACAAACGGAGAGACAAAGTGAATATACCCTCGGTGTAGGGTATAAAAAAATGGGGAAACCTTATGACAATTAGACAATAATTTCAATGTTAATTGTGATAATTCAAAGAGGAAAATCCTGATGATAATTACTCACCAAGTGAGTTCCTTTCGCCATTTTTTTTTTGCATATAAATTAATTTATATTATCAAACAAAATTTCATTTGTCTTACGGATTGAATTGAAGTATTTAAAGTTTTGGTGTCAAAAATTGAAAAATTGCTGAAAATTTTTTCAAAAAAGGGCATTTTCATCAAAATTGAAATAATTAATGTTTGCCTTTTGATTCTAAGAGAACTTCTTATTCTCTGTCAGAATCTTTGAGAAATTTTTAAAAGTGACATGAATTTGATCCTCTACGACCCAATCATATTAACCAACCGATTACAAATTTATTTCATCTTAAATTGGCTATAACTTTGCAAGGAAACTTCACATATTACCACTTGAAAGCTTATTTTAAAGGGAAAGGACAATACTTAATGATGCTATTACTAAAAATAAGCTGAAAATAGTACCACAGATGGCTTGGCAATGTTGAAACAAAAATCAAAATTTTTATTTTGAGAAAAAAATTCGCTTGGCCTGAAATGTATTTAAGCCCGCATTAAGCCCTTGTAATTTCTTTCTCATATTACTACAAATCTATAGTAAAACTTTAGCGAAAAAAAGGTGGGGTGTTTTTTTTTCATAAAAATCGCTATAACTCCGCTACTTTTCAATATGTTAAGAGTTTCCCAAAGATTCTGACAGAGAATATGAAGTTCTCTTAGAATCAAAAGACAAAATTTAATTATTTTAATTTTTGACCCTAAAACTTAAAATACTCATAACTTCGTAAAAAATGTTTTTCAATCAAAGCGGGGGAATACGTGTCCCTATATCCTTTGAAAAACAACATATTCAATAGGCAACCAATTCCGCAATTTGAAGTCAGTCGGTTCGAAATGGATTTGGACTTTAAAAATTTTATAAAAAAATGGCAAACGGATACTTGAAAAAAAATTCTTCTTATAAAACCTGTACAAAAATGTTGCTCAACATTCATTCAGGCCACATATCTACACCTAAGTTTTTGACTGATTTCTTTTTAAATATTTCTCTTTAAAATTCCCCATTTATAAAATAGTTTTTAAATATTTTTACATATTCCTGCTCTTTGCAGTAAAGTTCATAGAAATATTCAAAAACGAATGCAAATAAACTTCATTCCAAAACTTAGGTAAAGAAAAAGTCCTATAAAGGTTCAGGTGTCAAGTTTAATGAGCAAACATTTGATTTGTTATACTCTGAGTATCTTTTTTTGCTCGTTGGTTCAGGGCAGAACAGGCCCGACTAAAACTTGCAGTCCTCTAGACTTTGTCGAACGCTTGCGACGGCTTTGCATGGGGACAAATCTTGAGAGAATTTCCTTTAAGGTGGTTCTTATTTGAAGTTTTGTGAAAATCAAATGCGATGCCCCCTCAATTGACTCTAAGCGTATTATGTACAAGAAACTGGTGACTTTTTTAAAAGGTATTTATTTCAATTAACTATTAAAGGTAAGATATTCGTTAATAATTAAAAGTGGCATCTTAGGCCAAATTTCACATTGAAATTGGGAACGTCCTCAATTTTCTTTTTAAGAATCACCCTAAGGAGGCGTTCAAGTATTACGTAACGCGATTTTTAAAGACTTTTAAACCGCGGAGTGCTATTAAATTAGAGGGTGGAAATCGAAGATATGGGTGAAAATGGACTCTATTTAGTTTTTTCCATATCTCTCGTAAACGAAGCAAAATTTCGACATATTTCATATAAAACTTTTTGTAGAGAATCAAATTTCCAATGGCTTATTTGAAAAATCTTGAAAATTTTTTTTTAAGCCGAAAATGTTGAAACAAAAGAGGAAAAAAACCCAAAATTTAGTTTATTTTCGGCTTTTTTTTTTGCTCATAACTTTTTTTGGTTTAGAGATTGGAACAAACATTGCTCTATGGAAAAAAAGGAGACAAAATTTTCTTTAAAATGTCGCATCAAAAAATTGTTTGCGCTAAAAATTGACCGAAAAATGGCCACTCGAACATAGCTTTTTTTTCGATTTTTATACCTTTTATACAGATATTGTTTTCATTTCTCATAAAAAAGGGTATTTTAATTTTTTTTGGTCAATAATACATAATTATTACAACAAATGTATGTAACCATGGTGCTCATATAATTCTTCAATAACATTCTCAAACTGTATATCGATATCATCATCTATATCCTCAATAATATCGCCATACATTTTTTACAAAATATGAAACAAGTAATTTGTAATTTTCTGCAACCACAGCTTCTATGGCAACTTGTAGTGCAACAACAAGCCACTTTATTAGCAAAATCTCTGGCGCAGGAGGTGCTGTTGTGCGGATCACATATAAACCCTACATATATGTATTTAGAATTTTTGCAACCCCAGCTCAGAGGGTTAAAATGGTTTCCTTGCCACTACTAGGTTTGAAAAAACGTTCTAAGTCATGCTGTTTGATGGCATCATGTGTTGGTGGTAACTCCGCTAGAGAAAAGTTTGCACTTTCTGATATTTTGTTTAAATTGCTAGAAGCGACAATTTCTTAGGTTCATGTTCAACTTTGCCCCATACAAGGAAACTACAATATATTCTGATGATAGTCAATAAGCAAATACCTTTTAAGCTATTGACTATGTATTTGAATTAGGGTTGTAACGGAGCTCCGCATCCGCATCCGCATGTGCGGAAATCCGCTTGATATTGTGCCTCCGCCTCCGCTTCCGTATCCGCAAATTTTGATGAGGTAAATCGGAGTTATAACGGAAGTTATAAAATCAACATTAGAGCTTACAAAGTGGAAAATTCTGTGTTTAAGCTAATTTACATTTTATTGTTTTGTGATGGGCTAGATTCGTAAGGTATGGTTATGGATACAACCTAGTATAAATTTCGTTTACACAGATTTCGAAAGTAGTCCATTTCAAAAACATCGTTTTGAAACATCGCTCTCTAAGTATATTTTTGCAACTTTATTTGAGCGCACCTCCGGTTCAATAAACAAATATTGAACGCTTTTCTCTCGAATTCACTTTTTTCATACGGTGCTAGCAGTCTTTTCTCCAAAATTACTGAGCCGATCCTTATAAAATTTTATCAACATATTCGTCACATTCATGGGTATCGTATGAACTAAAATTGAGTCAAAATATTGATTTTTTTTTCAAACTGAAATTACCCATAAAATCGTTATTTTTCAAACATTTTTTTTTAGTTTAAAGAAATGAAAAAAGTTCAAAAAACTGAAAAAAAAGATTCTTCAGCTGGAAATCTAGGATGCCTACTAGTGTTCATTTAATACTAATACTAAATTTTAAATATTTTCAAATTGTTTTTCCACCTCCGCTTCCGCTTCCGTTAAGACTCCGCATCCGCGGAGATCAATTTCTGAACTCCGCATCCGCATCCGCCTCCGCATAGATGACTTCCGTTACAACCCTAATTTGAATAAGGAACTAATTCGTTAAAGGTATTTTATTATCTTATATGTGCATATCCATCAGATTGGGCCTTTTAGCTGGCCTCGTTTTTTTTTTTTTTTTTTTTGGAGTACATCTTCCAGCTATAGTTTTTCTTGAAGCTAAGGCTATCTTGAACTTATAATAAAGGTTGTTCAATTGAAATTCAGATAGCTATTTTTTTAATTTGCATTTAAAGTAAGAAATATATGAAACTTTTCGTGTTTTTTAAAAATTGTCAATTTATTGGGTTTTTACGCTGTAGTCTAAAGTCTGTTGAGTACATCTTTCAGCCATAGTTTTTTTTGAAGCTAAGCCTGTCTTGAACTCATATTAAAGGTTGTTCAATTAAAACTTAGATACCTATTTTTTTAATTTGCATTTAAAGTAAGATAGATGTGAAACTTTTCGTGTTTTTTAAAAATTGTCAATTTATTGGGTTCTAACGCTGTAGTCTAAAAACTGTACATCTTTCAGATATAGTTTTTTTTTGAAGCTAAGACTGTCTTGAACTCATAATAAAGGTTGTTCAATTGAACTTCAGATAGATATTTTTTTTATTTAACTTTATATGTAACATTTCATGTTGTTTTTAACTAAAATCCAATTTTAACAATGTCTCCCTTAAAATTTTAATTGTTCCCCCTTGAATATTAATTAAAGATAATCTTAGCTTCAAGAAAAACCATGTTTGAAGAGTCTCCTCAAAAAAAAAAAAAAATAAATAAATAAAATCGAAGCCATGGTCGAGGTAAGATGACAATTTCGATTTTATTTTTTATTTTTTTTTTTTTTGGAGCAGACTCTTCAAACATGGTTTTTCTCGAAGCTTAAACCATCTTTAATTAATATTCAAGGAGGAACAAATAAAATTCAAAGGGAGACATAGTTAAAATTGGATTTTAGTTAAAAACTACATGAAATGTTACATATAAAGTTAAATAAAAAAAATAGCTATCTGAATTTCAATTGATCAACCTTTATTATGAGTTCAAGATAGTCTTAGCTTCAAAAAAAAACTATATCTGAAAGATGTACTCAACAGTCTTTAGACTACAGCGTAAAAACCCAATAAATTGACAATTTTTAAAAAACACGAAAAGTTTCACATATTTCTTACTTTAAATGCAAATTAAAAAAATAGGTATCTAAATTTTAATTGAACAACCTTTAATATGAGTTCAAGACAGCCTTAGCTTCAAAAAAAACTATGGCTGAAAGATGTACTCAACAGACTTTAGACTACAGCGTAAAAACCCAATAAATTGACAATTTTTAAAAAACACGAAAAGTTTCATATATTTCTTACTTTAAATGCAAATTAAAAAAATAGCTATCTGAATTTCAATTGAACAACCTTTATTATGAGTTCAAGATAGCCTTAGCTTCAAGAAAAACTATAGCTGGAAGATGTACTCCAAAAAAAAAAAAAAAAAAAACGAGGCCAGCTAAAAGGCCCATTCTGATGGATTTGCTGATATGTTCAATTATACCTTGAAGATGATATAGCCAAAAGTGTGATTAAATTTATGCTTGGAGTTTTGAGCACTCATAACTCAAAAGAAAATAAAATTTCCTATCGATATGATACTTTATAAAGTCAAAGAACTTTTTTTTTCATCAAAATAAGTTAGAAAAACTGTTTAAAAAAAACCGAAAAATTTCAATATTTTGAATTTTTTTTCATTTTTGGGTATAATTTTTTCAGAGAAGATTTAGGGATTTTTATGGTTCCCATAAAATAAAGGTGATGTAGTTTTCGTCAATATAGTGACCCATAAAAGTATTTTTAATGAAAATTGACTGAGATACAGTCGTTCAAAGTTACCTCATTTTGTTTGATTTCATCAACTCTTACCTATATACCATGTTAGTTTTAATTATTACACACAAAAATAATGTAAATTAAAAATAAATAGTAATTTTCAGTTTATCAATGATATATTACTAGCAGGCCCGGACTGGCCTTCGGGAGTTCGGGAAAATTCCCGGTGGGCCGCGCGGCCGTGAGGCCCCGGGGACGCTACCTCTGATAGTTCTAAGTAGTAGGCCCAAATTCTATAACCCAATATTCCTTGGTCAGCGAGTCGGAGGAAATGGATCTCTTAAAGTCGAGAGAAAGCCCGTCTTTATATCGCGTGCAGGCGAGTGGGGACGAATTTTAAAATAAAACGCTATAACCCAATACCCCTCGGCAGGCCCGTGCGCAGGAATCATCCATGGGAGGGACTTTTAACTCGGACATTTCATGTAAGATTATGTTCATAGAAAACGTCAAAAATCGATTTATTTTTGATATATACATTAGACCGCGTCGATTTGTATGAAGCAAAATAAAGTCAGCCAGACACCAACTCAAAAGTTAGAAAGACCCTTAAAAACGATATCTGCGTCAGTTTGTTTTTGTGCCGAGAAAAACCAATGGATCACTTTTGATTCTCCTGAAGGTCCTTTTTGGCTAAAAAGACGTGTTTTTTGCTCGTACCTTTTATTTCTTTAAGGGTCCTTCTATCTTTTGAGTCGGTGTCTGGATGAATATAAATTTCGACCCGATCTAATAGAATTTTAATTATAATTAAATACATACACATGTGCACCGTGCCTAAGAAAGACGGTTAGTGTCTGAAAATCGTTTTTTTTTTTTGTTTTTCATTTTATTGGAAATTTCGTGCTCTTTCACGTGGGAGTGGCCTCAAGTTGACACTGGTTTTAGACACTAACCGTCTTTCTAGGGCACAGGTCACATATGTACATGTGTTTATGTTATGATTAAATATTCAGTTATCATTACGTTAGTAGCTAATTCTGCGAGGTACTTGAAAAAACTCGTTCAAAACTCTTTCCACATTGATTTCAATATCGCGATATATATTTAGCGAGGCTAAGCCGTTCAGCTGATCTTCGGACATAGTTGATCTGAGATAGACGACGTAGCACTGAAAAGGAGCGTTCATTTGTTGCTGTTGTCACAGGCAAAGTTGCCATAACACGTAGAATTTGATAGACATTTGGAAAAGCGTCTTCATTGCAAATATCCAGTGCTTCGAGACAATTTTTTATGTCTTGCCCCACAATGCGTTAACGCCAAAGTTAAAGTTTTTTATCCACATGTCACTTGAACTATCATACAAAATTTAAATATATGGCGCGAGTAGGTTTGTGCATGAATTTTCATTGAAGCTGATTTTATTAATGCCGGAGCTATGCTTAAACGCGCATTGAAAAAACTCTCGAGCTACTAAGCCTTAGCAACGCGCAGTGGTCCCAAAGCGTGTTTTTTGGTTCAAAAATAGCTAGAGAGCGCAAATCTTGTCGAAAATGAAAAACTCGGGCTCCGGCGATTTTTTGGCATTTTAGTTCTTTCATTTAAAAAAAAAATTTGTTGAGTCTTTTTAATTTTTCATTCAAATGTCAATAAAAACCTATGTGCGAAAATTCCCAATGGGGGGGGGGGGGGGGGGGGTTTGGGGGTTCACGGGCCTGCCCCTCGGGCAGCAAGTCGGAAGAAAGCAAGTTCTTTAAAACTTCGTCACCGCTCGCCTATATGCGTGGCTGGGCAAAACGTACCGCGCGCGGGACTGCGGCAGAATGAGAATAACTTTCATATGGACCAAAACGCAAAAAAGTAAACTACGAAGAAAAATTTACATTTTTTCATTATTTTCTGGTTATTCATATCCCAAAGTATCGAGAAACACAAATGTCAACCCGAAATCTGTTGCTTGCTGCGAGAATTTAGACTTGTTTCCTTGTTGCCTCTTTATGAATAAAAATGATCAAAATTACAACACGAATCAAAAAGGTACGATGTATTCAATAAGTGTTATTTTATACGTGCTACCCGCTTTTCTGAGATAGAATTAGGTATAGTGAAAGTAACTACATAAAATTTTTGAAGAAAAAAAAATGTCATCAGCATTTTGTGTAAAAAAGAATTCGACCACATTTTTTGATGTATCGTAACAGTCAAAAATCCCAAAAAGTCTTTTGGCGCAAAATCTAGCACGTCAACAAAAGAGCTCATTTTCTTCGAGCACTTTTAGTCTATTTTGTAAAGAAAATAAGAAATTAGCGGTCACTTACTCATGTGTGTGTCCAGAGCCAAAAATAGTTTGTAACGTAACAGTGTTTCCTCATCGATAATATTTAGAAACGTTCGGTTATGTACTTTAATAGAACGAGCAGTTGGATACTTTTAACAAATATGATCGCTCGAAAGCATCAGATGATAAGTTTAATGAGGAGGGAATGCTGAAAATTAATTTTGCTAAAATTTCGCCTGCGATGGACAAGACAAAGACAGTGGTATTAAAAACAGCTAACTTTGCTTACTACTGCTTTCTATCAAATCGAAAAATTTCAATCGAAGGTTTTCGTATCTGACTGCTTGATGCACACTCAAGGAACTATTATTCCCTGCAAAATGTTTGTGAGGAAGCATGTTTTGTCTCGTGAACTGTGCTTCAGACTTTGTTGTTGCATTTCATCGTACAGAATCAAGAATCGCCATCGAGGAAGTTAAAGAATGTAATTTCTCCGATATAAATAACATTTTGAACGCGCCAGTGATTTTCGCTAGTGCAAAAAAGTATTAGCGATATAGCGTCGGCTCACCAAATTCAAGTGATTGATGGAACATTCATCACTTTTACCACTTCAAAACAAAGATACGATTTTTAATTTTTACTGATCTCCACATTGTAAATTATCAATATATAAATAGGCTATCTCTAAACGGTTGCACCACTTTTTCTCAGCCATAGCACAACGTAATCGCTCAATTTTTTTTTATGTTGGAAAGGTTGTGAGGAGAAGGGGGGACATGTATACTTTGTTTTTCAATAGTAGGCGGTGCCATGCCCCTAAAAAGGAAAAAGATTTCCTTGGCTAAACTAATGAACCGATTTTGATGAAATTTTGTTTGAAGATAGATTGAATCTTAAGAAAGATTATTAGAAACTCTGATTTCTAAAAAGTGGCGTGGCATCGCCTCAAATGTGAAAAAACGCTATCACGGCTGTACCACTGCACCGATTTTGATGAAATTTGGTATGTAGATAGATTGGATCTTAAGTAAAAACATATTTTTTTTGGTGGGCGGTGCCACGCCTCTTACAGGAAAACACGTTGTTACTACTAAACTGACGGACCGATTTTGATGAAATTTTGTTAGGATATAGACCGAACACTAAAAAAGATTTTTAAAAACACAAATTTTTTTAGGAGGCATGGCATTGCGCCCAATGGGGAAAAACTGTATCACGGCTGTACCACTACACCGATTTTGATTAAGTTTGGTATGTAAGTAGATTGAATCTTGAGTAAAAACTTTTTTTTTTAGTGGGCGGTGCCACGCCTTTTACAGGAAAATACGTCAATACTACAAAGCTAGCAGACCGATTTTGATAAAGTTTTGTTAGAATATAAACTGAACCCTAAAAAAGATTTCTAAAAACTCAAATTTTTTTAGGAGGAGTGGCAGCACCTCTAACAGGAAAAAGGGTTTTCTCTACTAAGCTAATGTACCCATTTTGATGGAATTTGGTACAGAGATAGTTTGAACCCTGAGGCAAGCTATTTGCTATTTAAAGTGTACGGTACCAACCCCCAGTAGGAAAATATGTTTTCACAGCTAAGCTAATGAACCGATTTTGATGAATTTGATATGAAGATAGATTGCGCCCTAAGTAAGAGAAAGAGATAGTGGTAGGGATGTAGCAACATGGTACTATGATCTAAATTTTTGGAGCGATGACAAAAAATTACTCTTTCCAGTTCAGTTTTTGAATACTATAATGGGAAGTCCATGAATTACGTGAGTCAAAATAGGGGGGGAGAGGGTCCGGAAAAATCTCACCAAGTCTCACAAAGAGGGAGGGGGGTCAATAAAAATCTCACGTAAACTTTTTGATACAGAGACTAAGCATTATTATAGCAGATTACATTTAAAAATTCAAGTCAAGTCTCATGGATGGGAGACTCAGAACTCACCAAATCTCATCAAGGGGAGGAGAGGGGGGGGGGGGGGGTCTGAATTTTCAAAAATACACCTCACGTAATTAATGGACAGCCCGTAATCGAATCTTAGAGTTGAGACATGCAACAGCTTCTTACTCTTTGTTTGTGAGTGAGTGAGGATTATCTATACATCCATCCTTTTTTAACTGCCATAACACAACATAATCGCTTAGTTTTTTTTTTGTTGTAATAGTTATGAAGAGGACCAGTGCAGAATGTGAATTTTTTTTTAATAGTAGGTGGAGCCACCGCCTTCATCAGGAAAATACGTTTCCACGGTTAAACAAGTGGACTGATGTTGGTGAAATTTGATTTGGAGATAGATTGGAACCTTAAAAAAGGTATTAAAATCTTCAAGTTTATTAAGGAGGCGTGGCATCGCTACTAATGGGAAAGAGCGGTTTAACGGCAGTGCCACTACACCGATTTTGATGAAATTTGGTATGAAGATAGATTGAATCTTGAGTAAAGATATTTGTTTTGAGTGAACTCTACCACGTCCCTAACAGGTAAAATTGTTTTACTACTAAGCTAATGGACCGATTTTAATGAGATTCAGAAATAGATTGAACCCTGAGGAAACGCATTTGTTTTAAAATGGAGGGTGCGCCCTTCAATAGGAAAATATGTTTTAGCAACTTAACTAATGGACTGATTTTGATTAAATTCAGTATGGAGATAGATTAAAGATTTTTTTTATGTGGGTGGTGCCACGCTCTTAACAGGAAAATATGTTTCCTTAGCTAAACTAATTGAATGATTTTGATGAAATTAGGTATGTATATTGAACTCTAAGAAGATATAGGGATAGGGCAACATTTGAGAATGATTTTTATTTTTAAAAGCGATGACAAAAAAAGCTCTTTCTTATATCAGTTTTTTAATACCAAAAGCATTTTTAATGGTTGAATTTCAACCGCTGGGCGAACTCTAGTTTTTAATAAATGTTAATGAGTTCAGTGAATAATTAGAGCGTTGTTATCCCTTTTGGATTCCATTTCAATTACTTGGAGCTTCTTAAATGTCTAATCTTAAGACCACTGAATTAATGATATATTGTGAAATTAAACAATTTAAGCCATTTTAATGCTTAACTTTACTTTTTATACAAACGTAAATCGCAAAGGTAACGTAACAGTCTTTTCGTGTAACGTATTGCTAGCTACACACGAGGCAACCGTTGCAGCAACGTGTTTTGTTTGTTCACTACACACGTGGCGACTGTTGCAGCAACCTCAGTACTGTGTGTAGCTGTGATACAGAAAAGACACAATCGGAAAAAATGTAAAATTAATTTTTTGAAATGAGTGACGTAATAAGTGAGGTCGCTACAATTATTATAATTGACGAACTTTGTTACGAAAATGAGGAAGAGGAGATGCAACCAAAAAAGAAAAGGAAAATTTGGTCAAAAAATTGGCTTTTAAAAAAAGATGAATTTTCGAACGAAAGGATGCTGAAAGAATTGAAAGAAAATGAGCCAGCGGACTACAAAAACTACATGAGGATGGATGAAACATTATTTGGAAAATTGTTGGACTTGGTAAAAGCCAAAATAACGAAACAAGATACCATAATGAGAGATGCAATATCAGCAGAAGTCAGACTGGCAATTACCTTACGGTATCTTGCAACAGGAAACTCCTTCGCAGATTTGAAATTTTTGACAGCAGTATCTCCACAAGCTATTGGGAATATTGTCATTGAGACATGTGACGCCATTAATGAAGTTTTAAAGGACTACATTAAGGTTTGTCAGCTGATTCTATTAACATAAGTATTTGAAACCAATATTAAGATTTTTTAGCTACCGAGAACTTCGGCTGAATGGTTGGTGGTAGCGACGAAATTTTATGAAAAAAGCAAGTTTCCGCATTGCCTCGGAGCCCTAGATGGAAAACACGTTAGAATAAAGAGGCCACCGCATTCTGGCTCCAATTATTTCAACTATAAGAAAACATTCAGCATTGTACTCATGGCGATTGTAAACAGCAACTCCGAATTTCTGATGGTGGACATTGGCACAAATGGTAGAATTTCAGATGGTGGTGTGTTAAATAACAGTACATTTTTTAAAAAATTTGAAAGAGACCAATTAAACTTACCAGAACCAAGTCCAGTAATTGGTGAAACACCGATTCCATTTGTTTTTGTGTCGGATGATGCCTTTGCTCTTCATCCAAACATAATGAAGCCTTATGCACATAGCGGCTTATCGTCTTCACAGAATTTATTTAATAAAAGGCTCAGTTCGGCAAGGGTAAAAGTGGAGAATGCATTTGGAATTTTGGCAGCAAGGTTCCGGCTAATGAATACTACCATCGCCCTTTCGCCCGAAAGAGCTAGCAAAGTAGTATTTAGCTGTTGCTACTTGCATAATTTCATAATGAAAGAAATCGGTTCCGCTCGCAATGGCGCAGAAGATATTCCTGAAAATCCACTACTAAATTTGGAGCCAACTTTGGCTAGGAATTCTCCATCAGAGGCGAAAACAGTGCGAAACAATTTATGCGAAGCCGTCTATGCCTTAGAAGGTTTATAAAGAAATTCAAAAATGTTTGTTCATATTTGTATTTTATATCTTTATCTTATGAAAAATCTTCATACTTATTTTACTTGCGAAAAACAACAATAAAAACCTATAGAAAAAAGCGTATTCATATTTGTATTTTTATATGTATATCATATGAAAAATCTTCATACTTATTTTATTTGCAAAAAATATATGAATAAAACCTAAGCAAAAAGGCATACGAACAATTAAAAACGGAATACAATAACATTGATGAAAATGCTACAGTGGATACGGTGGAAAATAGAATTAAAAAAATGCGAACTGCCTACCGACTCGAATTAAGTACAAAAATGTCTTAAATTTAAACTAATTAAAATCTTGATCAGCAAGTAGGTCTTGAAAAGTTGTATACTGCCTTCCATTTGCTCCATCAGCATCTTCTACGTAAACGGCTTGTGGAGCACTCGACTGATTAAAATGACCCAAAGGCCCACTGTTTGGAATATCGCTCACAGATATTATTTGTGGAGTTGATCTGTAAACAGTATGCTGGGATGGGTATGTGGCCATTTTGGTCTGCACAGAATTCAACGTCAATTTCTCCAGCTGCCCTAGAACAAAAATTTCGTCGCAAGCCTTTTTCGCAAATAGTTTTTGTTTATCTGACGATTTGCGGTATGAGCACGCCCAGGCCTCTGCATAAATATCGGTTTCATCCTTTTCTCTTTTTTGCGACAAATTTTCAATATGCCTGGTAGCTTTTCGCAATAGCTCGTTCCTTTCACAATTTTGTGAGCCTCTCCGCTTCTTCGTAATCGGCATTGGACTCTGAAAAAATTAATAAAGTAACAAACAATAAAAGAAATTAGAAACAGTATTTTCGGCAGTGGCTCACAGCTGTCCGTTTGTCTACCTGTCCGTCCGTTTGCAAGTCATTGTAAATGAAAATTTTGAATAAATATTGTGAAATACTTACTCTTGAAGCATCATCGTCTGAACTTATTAGGCCGCGGTTACACTGGATGCGGATTTTTGTTCGTACGAATTCGTACGTATTCGTAAGAATTGCAAAAATTGAACAAATGCATGTGTGTATATGAATGCGGTTACAGTGGCTACGCATGCTTCGTGCGTATTCGTACGAATCTGTACGACTGCTTTGATGCGAACAAAAAATTTTGTTTTTCATCAGAACAGTCGCACGAAAACAAGGAGAAAAACAGCTGATAATTGCACTTCAACTGAAAGTATGAACGAAGTCGCGTCTAATGTAACCACTCTGTTCAAATATATTCGCACGAACAAATTATTAAGAATTCGTACGAACAAATTTCCGCATCCAGTGTAACCGCGGCCTTACTGTGCTGATTCCAGGCTCGGGCATCTCGAAATCTCTCAAAAAATCAAAAGCATCATAATACCATAAATTTGGTTGGTAAAGCTCATCAACACCAGCGCCACTTTTTTCATTTTGCACTTTCTTTTTTAATTCACGTCGGTAGGCAGTTCGCATGTTCTTTATTCTATTTTTCACCGTATCCACGGTAGCATTTTCATCAATGTTATTGTATTCTGCTTTTAATCGCTCGTATGCCTTTTTCTTTAGGTTTTTATTTTTATATTTTTCAGAAGATACGTCCCACAGTTCTCTCAAATTTTTGTATTCATTGATGAAGTTAACATATCTTTCATCATTTGAAATTGCCATTTTTGTTCTAACTTCCCGCGAACCAATTTTTCAATTTTTTTAATTCAATTCAATTTTTATTGTTAAACAATCATAATCAATTTTTTTTTTTACAATTGTGATATTAAAAACATAACCTTCCTACTCCCTTCTTTCCGACGAACTGAACAAGTAAATACAGTAAACAATGCTACACACGAAGCAACGGTTGCAGCAACCGATCAAAAATATCAAAATGTTTTGATATTTCAGGCAACGTTTGCGGCAACACGAAAATCAAAGGGCAACACAGCTACACACGAAGCAACGGTTGCTTCAACATGGCTGTGTTGCTGCAACGGTTGCCTCGTGTGTATCTAGCATAACAGTCCGGACATATTTGTTTCTATAGAACTCAAAAAAAAATTTTTCTGTGTAATTAAAATTTAATTTATTACTTTCATTCTAAAACTAATAAATTATTAGCTTCACGTTGAAAATAGTCCACCAAAAGAGCAAACTTTTCCAATAATGTAAGGCAACTTTAAAATCTTCTTCCAAAATTATGTAACATAACAGTCCATTCTGACACGTTCATAACTCCTAAATGAGAAGGCATACAAACATTTTTATATTGATACAAAATGGTATTACACAAGCTTACCTTTAGATGACGGTATAAAAAATATTTAAAGTACTCCATTTCATATGTTTTAGGAGCAATTTATGTCGAAATATGCATACGAATGTAACGTAACAGTCTGCGTTTTGGTCCATATACGTATATAAAGCAGAGAGCGTAAAATTTAATTCCGTTTGCTTTGAAAAGCGAACAAAGCACAACTACACATGCATTGAAGAACATTTAAGAGAAACACACGTGTGTGGTGCCCAGCTCTGCCTATATGCAATATGTATGGACGAGCTGTCTCTCGCGAAGCCGCGGGCCGCTACCGCTGACAAATTCTAAGTTTGTCGTAAGCCTTTTCTTCGTTATATAAATTCCACAACTCAAACCTACTTAAAGGCCTCCCTTTTTTAAGTTTTTTTTTTTTTAAAGCTGCATTTTATCTTAGACCAAAATTTTTCTTACGTTATTAAAATATAACTATTCAAGACTTATCTTCGAGATTTTGGTCCAAAAAAATTTGTCCATAAGTAAGAAAAGTGCAATTTCGTGGACGACCTCAAAATTTGCGGTGAGCAAGATATCTGGAGACTGGTTCATCTGAAAAAAAAAAAAAAAAAATTCGGCTTAGAAAACAGTTCTTGGGCGTTTGATCGTTCGATTTTTTTTTTGGTTACATATTTTATGATTTAAAACCTAAAATGACCTCAGTTTTGTGCACAAAAACTAAAATTTTCTTTGTGCTCCCGCCATTTTGTCAAAAATTAATATTTTCCAAAAATCAACGATCAAACGCCCTAGAGCTGTTTCCATAACCGAAAAAAATATTATTTTTTTTCTGATGAACCAGTCTCCAGATATCTTGCTCACCGCAAATTTTGAGGTCGTTCACGGCATTGCACTTTTCTAACTTATGGATAAATAATTTTGGACCAAAATTTCGGGGATCACCCCAGCACAACATATCTTTTAAATTTGAAGAATTAAACCGCAAACTTTAAATCTTTATCTTATCTAAGCCACGCATGGTGATGACATTTCAAAAAAAAAAATTTGCATAATTCTCAAGCTCTAAATCTAATAACCCCATGCACAGCAATCTGAAATAAAAAAATGTTCCACTAATAAAATCATAAGCCCTACTATAAATCTGAAATCCAAGCCCATCAATTAAAAAGAAAACACGAGAAAAAAGCTTTAAGCTATTATAAAACTGACATTTGACATTTTTGGTAGGTATTCGTATTTGATATTCAAGTAATGGCGCCGTTGCACAGTATTTATGACGTTGTATTGGGAGCCCTGAGATAAGTGAAACGTAACTGTAAATACTAAAAAAAACGGACGAGAGCGATGGTGTCAAAAAGCAATACGAGACAAAATGACTTTTCCTACACGTTAGAGCAAGATACGACTTAGAGCTAGAAATGTCATTATTATATATTTTTCATATTTTATATTGGGCATTCAATGACAAATCACCGAGGTTTTGGCCCGACCCTCTTCGATTTCGCTAATTTTTTTGATATGTTTTAGTGCGTATTAAAAGCAACAAGCACACCAATTTCTAGTCTTGTATTCAAAACTGTTATTGAGTAATCGGTTTTTTAAATTTCAAGGCAAAAAATGTTCAATTAACGATAGACTAGTAATAAATATTGATATCAATTAAAAGTAGGACATTATTTTTTTTTTTGTATTTGAATGTAGTTTCTGAAGAAAAAAAAATAAAAAAAATTTATTCGAATAATCAGTTGGTTATTGACGTTTAATGATTAAAATCGACATTTTCGAAAAGTCCGACACCTTTGATTTACTTAAAAATTTTCTCAAAATTCTACTCTATATTACGCAACTTTCAAGCTGTAGTTCAAGATGTGCTGACAATTTTTTTCATTTTTTTCAAATTTTGATAATTTTATATTTGTTTTTTATGATTGAATTATCTAAATCACTAGCTTAAACAAAAAAGATCTGGTCTCTCACATACTGTTTTTATGTATTTTGAGTCGTAAATTCTCTCTTAAGAATCGTTTTCGAGTTATTCCTCAAAAACCCGTTTTTTGCACTTTTTTCATTTACTTAGCCCTATTTCCATCAATTTTTTTTTCGAACTAAATCAAAAGGTATTATTTTTTCTTACTACAGTACACTCCGAATATAAGAAACTATAAAAATGTAGACAAATTGTTCATTTTTTGTCCCAATCAGAACTACTCGCCAGAATAAGCTATTTTTTATAAAATGTCATAAGACTAATTATGCATTAAATCAACCTACTTATAATAAGATCACTTATTGAATTAAATGAATTAGCATTGTTAAATGAAATTGATTTTTGTTGGCCTAAGGAAATATCTAAAAAAATAATTAATAATTCTTACCTTTAATTTCTAGTTTTAATTTAAGTTTTGTAAATAATATTATTTTTATATCTAGCCTGTAGAACTTGCTTTCACTTTTCTCAAATAAATAAATAAATTATATGAGGTTTTTCTTATAAGCGGATATCTTATATAAGAAACTTAATTCTTATAAGCGTACTCCGTATATAAGAAATTTCTGCTCTTATAAACGATTTTTTAGAGAAAAATTATGCTCCAATATTTAAAAAAAAAAAAAATAATTTCATTTATTTTTTATCAACTTTAGTATAAAACAAAGGTAAGCTTTATATTTAATATATAGTAATATTTATTACTAGTCTATCGTTAATTGAAAATTTTTTGCCTTAAAATTTCAAAAACCGATTACTCAATAACGGTTTTGAATGCAAGACTGGAAATGCTTGTTGCTTTTAATACGCACTAAAACATATCAAAAAATTAGCGAAATCGAAGAGGGTCGGGCCAAAACCTCGGTGATTTGGCATGGAATGGCCCATAAATTTTCTTATACTTACATAAGTATATTTTATTTTATATATATTTCCATCATGTTGGCAGGTTGCTAATGTCCAACCAGTTCCCAAAAAAGGCGAGGTTTCCAACCCTAATAACACTAGTTTACACTCAAAATGTTCCATTGATAAGAAGTTACTTTTCTTATGTAATTTTTCCTGCTGAGTTCAAAAATGAAAATAAAAACTTTTTGAATGGTACAGTTTTCGAGATATTGTGGTTTTTTTTAGACCTCTTTTCACTTTAAAATTCATATCTTGAGCTTCGGATCTTTGCTTTACTTTCTTAATAAAGCTAACTGGATATAGCTTTTTTCTTTAACATTCATCAATTCGCCGGGTCACGTAAATGTGGTATTAAAACCGCACAATCAGTGCTACTTATGGCTTCAAGCCGTTCGCTTAGCCACCACTCTAACCTAACCTAACCTTCCTCGTTCTTAGTGTCAAATTAGAGATAATAAAATGGCCAACAAACCTGTGTAATTACGTTTTTTATTAAAGAAGTCTTTTAAAATATATCGATGATAATAGGTCAGATTTTAAGAAAACTCAAACTTTTGATTCTGCAGATCCGAAAAAATAGAAAGAAAATAAAAAAAAATAATTTTACTCCTTACACGTAGAGCTGATACTTTTACGCAAAAATTAAAACATACCAGAAGAAAATCGACCGTAAAACGACAACGTTAAAAGCGATTGAATGAATGAATCCAAATCCCACATTTTCTGAATATATTAATTTTTTCGCCAATTTGTTGAGTTTAATCGTTACAAAAAAAATCTTTGGTTTGTTCCTTTGATGAGAGGCTATTTTTTTTATGTACTTTTTCCCGCTAAATTCGGAAATGAAGGTAAAATTTTGTTTTATGGTACAGTTTTTGAGATATTGTGGTTTTTCAATTTTTTCGACCTCTTTCCACTTTAAAATTCGTATCTCGAGCTAGGAATGCCCAACAGGAAAGTACATTTCCATGGTTAAACGAGTGTTGATGAAATTTGGTTTGGAGACAGATTGTACCCTAAAAAAAGGTATTAAAATCGTCAAGTTCTTTAAGGAGGCGTGTCATCGCCCCTTTATGGGAAAAAGCGGTATCACGGCTGTGCCTCTACACCGATTTTGATGAAATTTTGTATGTGGATAGATTGAATCTTGAGTAAAGATATTTGTTTTGAGTGAGCGGTACCACGTCCATAACAGGTAATACTAATCGAACGATATTGATGAAATTTGATACAGAAATAGATTGAACCCTGAGAAAACGTATTTGTTTTAAAATGGAGGGTGCCACCCCTTCAAATATATTTTCGCTATTTAACTAATGAGCCGATTTTAATGAAATTTGGTATGGAGATAGATTGAAGCTTTTGTTTTTATGTGGGTGGTGCCACGCTCTTAACAGCACGGTTAGAAATCTTGGAATAAATTTTAATACAAGCGAAGTATTACAAAGATTTTTAATATAATTTTAATTAAATTTAGTGCTTTTAGTACTTTTGAATATATTACAAAATTTTGTAATACATTTTGTATTAAATTCTAATACAGTTCAAACATTTAAACGATATTTTATAACATTTGGAACCATATTTAAAAAAAAATTATAAGATAAAAAACCAGAACTTTTTTCATTACCATACAAAAAAATTTTGATGAAATTTTGATGAAAAAAAAATTTCAAAATTTACCGCCCTCCTTTTGAAAATTTGCCTGCCGCCCTCGACAAATTTGTATTAAAAATGAATTTTAATATCTAGACAGTATTGAATTTTAATAAAATTCTGGTGTAGTCATATTTGTAAGCCCAAAAATATTAAAATTTATTCCAAAATTTCTAACCGTGAGGAAAATATGTTTTCTTAGCTAAACCAGTTGACCGATTTTGATGAAATTTGGTATGTAGATATGTACAGTAAACTCTAAGAAGGGATAGATATAGGGATAGGCAATATTTTAGCATAATTTTTATTTTTAAAAGCGATGACAAAATAGCTCTTTATCATATCAGTTTTTTAATACCAAATGCGTTTTTAATGGTTTAATTTCAACCACTGGGCAAACTCTAGTATTCAGAAAATGTGGGATTTGGCTTCATTCATTCAATCGCTTCTAACGTTGTCGTTTTACGGTCGATTTTCTTCTGGTATGTTTTAATTTTTGCGTAAAAGTATCAGCTCTACGTGTAAGAAGTAAAATTATTTTTTTTTATTTTCTTTCTATTTTTTCGGATTCGCAGAATCAAAAGTTTGATTTTTCTTAAAATCTGACCTGTTTTCATCGATATCTTTTGAACCACTTTTTTAATAAATAATGTAATTACACAGGTTTGTTTGTCATTTTATTATCTTTAATTTGACTTTAATAACGAGGAAGGTTAGGTTAGGTTAGAGTGGTGGCTAAGCGAATGGCTTGAAGCCATAAGTAGCACTGATTGTGCCGTTTTAATACCACATTTACGTGACCCGGCGAATTGATGAATGTTAAAGAAAAAAGCTATATCCAGTTAGCTTTATTAAGAAAGTAGAGCAAAGATCCGATTTCAACATCAGCAAATTCGCTGAGGTCGTTGAAGAAAGGTTTACCAAGACATTTTAGCCTGGTTCTTGCTAAGGCTGGACAGTTGCAAAGAAAGTGCTCGAGTGATTCATTCTCGCTTGCATTCAAGCAACTGCGGCAGGAAGAATTGAAAGGGATACCTAATCTTTCAGCGTGCCTGCTGATTGCCCAGTGTCCACTGCAGGTCGCTGTGATTCTCGCGATGTCAATCCGGCTCTTGGACAGTAAGGAGGTGGTTCTCAGTTTATTATAAGAGGGCCAGATTGATCTGGCCGTTTTACAGGTTTGTAGAGATTTGCAGTGGTTTTCTGCTACAGATAGAAAATGCGAAAAAATTCTCTTCTTAACCAAACCGAGAGGAGTGAAAACACGTTCCGGTGCGGTTACATTAAGAGAGGAACCACGCCTTGCTAGTTCATCAGCCCTTTCATTTCCCTCAATATTCCTATGGCCTGGAACCCAGATGAGAGTAATGTCAAATTGATGTCCTAGCCTGAAAAGTTCTTTTTTGCATTGTTCTACTAACTTCGATTTTATATATGCCGAGCTCAAAGCTTTGATTGCGGCTTGGCTATCAGAGAGAATTGCTATCTTCTTCTCTGAATTAATACAGCACACTAATCTGCATGCTACAAGAATGGCAAAAACTTCAGCCTGAAAATCGCTAGCTGAATCAGGTAAATGAAAAGCTTGAGAGATCTCTGGGTTTTTTGAGGAGGAAAGATAAGAACTTAAGAAATAATACCTAGATTTTTTGAGATATAAATATAAAATGTAAAATAATTAATAAGTATATGAACTTAATTCGTGATATAAACATAAAATGTTACTGTAAAAGTATTGAAAATACTAATAAAATACTACTACTACTACTTATATTAGACCCAAACTAGAGCAAACGCACACATTTAGGCCGGGGCTTCAAAAATAACTTTGGAGCTGCTAGATCGCGTTCAGCGACGTGTGATGAAACTAATAGGCAATGAATCTGTCATCGCCTCTATCGATTCCCTTCACCACCGGCGTAACGTAGGGTGTTTAACCTACCATCAAACTTAACCATCAGTCCGTATTTTCTCTCGCAGCACTCGAGCGTTTCATCAGGCCCATCCCTTTTGCGTCACGCCTGTTCTACAGGACATCACACTTTCGCGGTAATTCCTTCATTGTTCGCACGATTAAGTTGTGGAACAGCCTGTCTGCGTCTGTATTTCCCGGCAATTGTGACATCGGTAAACTCAAGAGGAATATTCATCTATACTACTCCATCAATCCCCCTTCCCTCTGAACTTTCTCCTTTTCTTAAAACTAACACGGTGCATTGCATTTATAGGGAGCATGCCCTGAGCGTTGCCTTATGGTTTAAAAAAAAAATAAAGTAAATAAGTATTTAATATTTTTGTATGACTTGTAATTAACTGCGTTCAATTATTCCAAAACACATACCCTGTGCTGTTTTCCAGCATCATAAGTTCATTATTTCATATTTAAGAATATTTGAATTTGATTATTAACACTTTTTTATTGCAAATCGCTGGGCGTGGTGTAATTAGATTTAAGACTCAAGGTCTTATTGTTTGAATAATTTGAAAATTGGTGAAAATGGGTTAGTTGGATTTAAGACTTAAGGTGTGGTTGTGCGTGGGGCGATAATATTAATGATTTCAACTTTAAAATCTTTTAGAGGTTTGAGGGCCGCAAGTTTCTTTATTCCCGGGCCACTTTAGTATCCCAGTCCGTCCCTGATTACTAGTATTTTAACATTACTTTTGTGTGTCAAAACTTAAACTAACATGGTATATAGGTAAAAGTTGGTGAAATCATACAAAAGTAGGCAACTTTGAACGACTGAATCTCAGCCAATTTTTATCCACAATACTTTTGTGGGTAACCATTTTAACGGAAACTTCTTATATCACCTTTTTTTCGTGTTTGTTAATAAAAATCCCTATATCTAAACAAAAACAAGCTAAACAACACAAGTAATTTTCTGCAGTTCCTTTTTTGTTTATGCGAAGTTTGCGCATATACTTAATCAGAGTTGCATTTCCAAACATTCAACTTTTGCAGTGATGCCAGATTTTGCTTTTTAAAACATTATGCTCATCAGATGCGACGCATCTATGCATTTCCGAACAAGCCCATATTGAAAAAACTAAAAAGGTTCCATTTTCACCCATTTCTCCGATTTCCACCCTCTAATTTAATAGCACTCTACGGTTTTTTCATCCTAAATGACCTATTGACCGATTACTGCAATAAAAACCCGTAAACGTTTTAGTTCCTTTCTTTATGACATAATCAATACCCTATATGTATCTCAGCTCTTGATTAACTGATCTCGAAGCTGATAGTTTTAGGACACTCTGCTCAACCAGCACTTTAACTTGATATATTGCTGTAGCTTATCTAAATCGCGTCAACTTTTATAATTTTATAATTTTAATAAAACATTTTCACTATAGCTTATAATTTTTTTTTTAAAAAAATTATAAAATAAATTTACAACTATCTAAAAAACTGAACAGCTATAGCAACTAATAGCCTTAAGCTTGCCAGGTAAAGTATAATATGTATAGAGCATAAGACAGGGTTTTTTTTTTTATATTGCAAAATTGCAGATTGAGTTTAAATATGAATTTTATAAAAAGTTTGATATTATCTCGACTAACATTTTATAAAATTTTTTTAAAGTCTGGGTTCCCCGTTTCATTACGGATTTGGTAGTTGAAGAAGTAGGGAGACTGGTGTTGTTGAAGAAATGCGAATGTGTGAGCATTGAGTGTGCGAGCTGGAAGCTTGTATAAATAATAACATATCTTTTCAAATCAACCCCCGCTAAAGAAGTTTCACTTCAAAAACAATGTTACGTAACGCGTTGTTCGAAACCCTCTCCAGCCGCTGTAAAGCATCGTAACGTTTTACAAGACCCCGCCCTCCCCCCAAATTGTGTTACGTAATACTTGAACGCCCCCTAATGTACATGTAAGCCATCTGATTTAACGCCAATCAAATTCGTTCATGGTCAATGTTTAACTATAAAACTAACATTATAATGTTAATTTAGTGCTAGAAATTTCATATAATTAATTAAAATATTGATTTACAGATATTAAATTACAAAAGTACATTGAGGCTATTGGCGATTGTGAAAAGTGCTTGGAATTGGAACCACAAAATATAAAGGCCTGGCTTCGAAAAGCTGAAGCGACCTATCATTTTGGTCGAAAAAGTGAGGTAAGTTATGGAAAACTATTGAATAACGCATGTATTAATTATTTTAACAATATAAGTAGTACTGGAAAATTAGGATATGAAAAGAAAAGAACTAGCGAATGGCCCAAACTTTGATCTTTAAAGGTGACAAAACATGTTAGTGTTGTGGCGTGTGAAGAACCGATTTTATAGTACAGTAGACCCCGCTTAATTGATATTTTAGCGGCGCAAAAAATTTGGCTCTATTAACAGGGGAATCAATAAAGGGGGCCTCGCTTATTTGACCAAACAGATCAATTAAAAAAATCCCGGACAATTGATCGCATTAATCAATGAAGCGAAGAAAAAAACTAGATATGTATTTAACTGATCTTACCCCAAGAGTCCAAAATTAGAACCAGAAAAAATTTAATAAATATCTTTCAGTTTTAATTAAAAGGTTTTTTTTTTTAATTATACGCATATAAAAAAGTAAAATAACTTTTTAAGTAAAAGGAACTTCAATTTAACTTTATGAGCCATAAATTCTGGTATGTGTAACATTTCACAAATAAAGAATGTATGTACACTGACGGTCATGAAAACCGCACCAGTTGCAAAACTGTTTTTATATGTAAGAATTAAGAAAATTCCGTATTTTTATTAACTTCGATTTATGAGACTTTCAGCATTAAAGTTTTGCAAGTGTATTGACAACGAAAATACGATATTTGTACGTGTTTGCTTAAATCAGAAGGTCGTTTTTTAAAATAAGTACAGAAATGGGTCCAAAACATAAACAGTTGTCACGTGATCAAAAAGCGACTAACTGACCAAGGTGTATCGTATCGAAAAGAATGGGTTTCTCGCATTACACAACTATGCCTTTTTGAAAAAAAAGGATATTTAGGAGCTGCTGGAGAGGAAAAAAGGATCTGGTCATAAACGTGCAACTAATTGAAGGACAAAGATGGCCTGGTGGATAATAAGTTTAAAGGATCATTTTAAAAGTGTAGTTGTTATACGGAAAGAGCTAGAAACGCATCATTCCACAAAAATTACTGTGGAATTGACCTGCAAAAAAGCCATTGTTGACACAAAAAATGAAAAAAGCGGGTCTAGCTTGTGCTCAAAACCACGAAAACTGGACACTGGAGCAGTGGCGAAATGTCATTATGTCGTTCCGATGAAGAACGTTAGCAAGAAAACATCATAGTGAAAATAGTAACATTTCCATAGAGCCAGATGATCTGGAGATGTTTTTATACAATGTTCGTGGTCCTCTACACTATTTAGAAGGAACTATAAATGTGAAAAAATATGGGCAAGCTATAAGGGAGAACTAGGACCCGATGTTTAAAAAGCACTTATCCTGCACTAAGGATGCAATTTTACAGGACGATTTTGCGTCGGGTATGTAATTTTTTCTATGATCCTTAGAGATTTTAAAATTATAAACATGATATTAAAAAAACAAATCATGTTACTATAGCTCGGAAAAGTATTCACGGATCACGAAATTCCGCGTCTGATCTGGCTTGGAAACTCGTTGTACCTGAATTCGTGTACTTGTGGCATATAATGAAGGGCAAAGTTACTGACCAGATAAAAAAAAATCAATTTTAGCTTTAGATAGGCTTTGGTATAATGTGATACAGGACGATAACTTCAAAGCCTTAGTTGATTCCATGCCATCAAGGATAATGGCTGTAATACAGGCTAAAGAAGGAGCAATATTATACTAATTTTTTGTAGGTTGATATTAGTATTTAGGAAAAAAATTGAAGATTACAAGATACTGATCAGTTTCTGTAAAAATAAATGATCAAAGGACTCGTAAAAGAATTAACTTTTTTCCAGATTATTGTTTTTAGTCAAAAAAAAATAAGCGTGTAAGATCCAGAAATGTCTATTTGTTTTCAAACTATGTAAACACATTAGCTTAGTAACAATAACTAGTAAAAAACTATTTTTTTTTAAATTTAAATCTCAATAATATCGAATTATAATGATTTTTTGTGGTGGTGCGGTTTTCATGACCGCTAGTGTATGTATTCCTTAAATTTGCTTAAAAAAATCGGATTGCATTTCAATTTGCAGTCTATTGGTAAAGATATTATTTTCTAATTCATATTTTCTAATTCATTGAAATATTTACTGTACGGAAGAAAATATGTGCGATGGGCTTGAAGTATCTCGCCAACGGTTGGAACCCTATCAGTCGTTTCTTCCTCTTTTTTGTCTGCATCTTCAGAGATTTCAGAGTTACAATGGTGCTAACGATTTCGTCGACTGTAAGATTCCCAAAGCACAATAATGCGTCGTCGCATCTCACGTTATCCTCAAAAATATTTTGCAATTCCGCATCATCGCAAATCGTTACTTCAGCAGCATCATCCCCGTCCTTTGTAACATCGTTGATCTCTTAATAGGGAAACTTTACATGTATTTTTCACTTGGGAAATATTTTTTCTGATTATTAAAGCGGGGAAATTAATTAAGCGGGAATCATTTAACAGAGGATTTAGATACATAATTCAAATGAAGAAAATTTCATTGTGTTTTTATGGATCAGTTATCCGGGGAATTCAATTAAAAGGGGATCTATTAAGCGGGGTCCACTGTACTTAAAAGGGTTCACGTTTGCACTTATTCGAATAACTAAATATAAGTACATATATTACTTAGTTGCCTTAATGCATGCGTTTGCGTCTTATAACGTTTCACGTTAACGCGTTAAAACTAAGACTCCAGCGGCAGTATTAACAGACGAAGGATAAGTTAATTCGTTACTAACATTTGTTATGCACTTAATGAGCGCTCAACCAAGATTAACAAAGAAAAAATAAAAGTATTTGGTTTTTTGATTCAATTTATTTATTTTATTTAATATATATTTATGTATGGTGTTTTTTTTAGAGGTTTGTTTTTCGAATAGAGATAAAACTAGCATTTTATGGTCAAATCTGGCAACTCTAATGTCATTTATGTTCAGTTTGGTTTGCCATTTCATCATGAACAGGTTGACAAAAGAACAACGCTTGCAAATCGTGCAAATTTATTTCGAAAATAATGGTTCAGTTCGCGAAGTTTACCGCAAGCTCCGTCCATTTTATGGTCGACATAATCGTTCATCAGAGCAATTAATTCGGTTAACCATGGGTCGTTTTCGCACTACGTTTACTCTATGTGATAATACGCATCCGCAGAGACGTCGAACAGTGCGCACCGAAGAAACAATTGCCGCTGTAGAGCAAAATGTTGAAGAGGACCCGAATGAATCGATTCGCCACCGTGCACAGCAATTGGAGCTTTGTCCATCAACTTTATGGAAGATTTTGCGCAAAGATCTTGGCTTGCGACCTTACAAGATCCAGCTTGTGTAAGAATTAAAGCCGCAAAACCATGCAATGCGTCGTGATTTTGGTGTATGGGCCGAAAATGAAATTGATCTCGATGCTGATTTTCATCGCAAAATTTTGTTCAGTGATGAGGCTCATTTTTGGTTGAATGGCTACGTCAACAAGCAAAATTGCCGCATTTGGAGTGAAGAGAATCCACATGAGACCCTTGAGACGCCATTACATCTACAAAAACTGACTGTTTGGTGTGCTCTATGGGCTGGTGGAGTCATTGGGCCATACTTCTTCCGAAATAATGCTGGAGAGTCAGTTACCGTTAATGGAGACCGGTATAGAGCCATGATAACCGACTATTTTGTTCCCGAATTGGATGGCATGAATGTGAAAGAGTTGTGTTTCCAACAAGACGGCGCTACATGCCACACAGCGCACGTCACAATCAATTTATTGAAGGAAACATTCGATGAGCGCATAATTTCGCGGAATGGACCTGTCAATTGGCCACCAAGATCGTGTGATTTGACACCATTGGATTATTTTCTTTGTTGATATGTGAAGTCGCTCGTCTACGCCAACAAACCAGAAACGTTAGGGGACTTGGAAGCCAACATTCGTGGCGTTATTGCCGACATACGGCCCCATATGCTCGAAAAAGTGGTTCAAAATTGGACCTGTAGAATTGGCTTTATTCGAGCCCGAAATCATATTTAAACATTAATGGCATAAAATTATCCTTCCAATAAAGCCAAATTGATGGACATTAAAACGATTTTCTTGTGTTTTATTTCAATTCGAAGCTCTATACCTCTAAAAATAAACACCCTGTATATGTATAATTAATAGACCTGTTCAAAATAAGGTCATGTTCTAGAATACTTCAAGAACACTCGATTTTCGAAAATTTATTCATATTCGAGGATTTCCTTATTTAAAAAAATTAAAAAAAAAAAATTATCCTATAGCTGCTACCAGAGCTGCAAAATTTTATTTTTTTTTGGAATTTGGCCAAAAAAATGATGAAAATTTAATTTTTTTCCTATACATAATATTTTTTTTTAAATATTTTTTCGATTTTCCTTATCTACACATAAAGAAGTATCGAAAAAAAATATACCGCTATTTTTTAAGCCTATACATAAGGAGGAAAACTGAGGTCTTTCCGTGAGTAGAGCTTTGGTGTTTCTTGTCTCACAGCTCAAATCCTTCGTTGTTTTCACTGCATTCACCTTAATACACTATAATTTGAAATTGTCAATGGCACTACATGAATTTCCATTAAAAAAATAAATGAGAAAAAAAATTTTTTCCATTTTGGGTCCAAAAATGATAAAAATTAAATTTTTTTTTTAATATTTTTTATTATTTTAAAGTTTGAAATCTTACCACTCATTCACATCATTCCACAATTGCTTAAAATAATTTTTCCATCTAAATAATAGATATTGTATTATTTATTTAGTCATAACAATTTATTTTAATGACAAAAACCAACAAAAAAACATAAACATTAAAAATATTTATTTGTAATTAAATAATTTGTGAATTAAAAATTATTGTAGGGCGTTCGCTTTAGTTATTTAATTTTTTACCATATCTTTCTCACGTCAACTAACTGTTATACGGTGCCTAAATTAATCAGTGCTGCAGCGTATCGATCGCTCAACAAGTGATTAGGCGCTGTTTTTTAATACGACCAGGGGATAAAGATAAAACAAATAGCCAAATTTCGGAAAAATTAGGGGAAAGCAGGATTTTCGTTCGAACCTTCCTTTTGCATCTCTAAATAAAATACCAAAAGTATCGATACGTGCGCCGCTAAAAGTTTTACACGGAATCTAAGGTTTTTTCGTAAAAATCTCGTTAACGGTCATTGACATCGAAAAATAGCGCAAATAAAATTTGTAGCTTAGAAAATTTCCCACAAAAAACATTAAATTACTTTTTTTCGATAGACTAACGGCTTTCGAAAAAATTAGATTCAAAAAGTTGTGACGTGTAATCACTCAACGGTATACATTAGAGCGGTTCAAAATAAAAACTTTTTGATTTTTTCACGATGTGTCAGCGGACTACAGTAGCTTTATATGTCTGAACAAGGCCCATTACTAGGATCAAGGTTCTATCCGATTAAAAAAACTTTTGTAAGTAAATTTGTAGCACAAAAAACGCTTTCGCAGTTTTTCAAAGACTTGCATTTTTTAAGAAATTCATAGTACGGCTAATTTTTGTTATCGAATAAAATAAACGATGCGAATATATCTCTCCAGCTATACGTGAAAAACATAAAAACTTTTGTATTTATTTAATATTTTCAATTATTTGCAAAAATTTACCTTTATAGCTAATTGAATCTGTTATGCAGACATCACAGCACTTAATATTTTTTCATCATAAAGGCAGGGTCGGTGGAAGGGACTGTTAGCACTCTCAATGGGGCGCCAAGTGTATTCAAAATTAAGACCAATGTGATCAGATCATGTGAATATACATATCGGTCATTCTTTAAATAACAGCAAGCTCTGTTTTTTTTTTTACTTTTTTGAAGCGAAATATCTTAAAAACTATGGGAAATAGGATAAGACACCCAGCACATTATTGTTTAAGACTGCTAATAATAATAGATGTTAAATAAATTAGTTTCAAACTTAAAATTAATTTCAAACTTAACACAAATTAAATAAAATTGATAAATATTTTGATATTGTTATATTGTTATATCCTAGACTCAGAGTAGGTACTCATTCATTCATTTTGTCATTTCATCTATTAGTAAAGACAACAAAAATTGGTGATTTTTAAAAAAGATCGGTTCAAGGACACGCCTACCTCCCATACAAAGGTGGGATGTTGTTGAGACTTGTTCTTCAAAATTGGTATCAATTTTCATTGATTTGGCAATGCTGATTTCAAAAATGTTATAAATTTTGAATTATTTTTTATAGTTTTAAAGTTATTAGAGAAAAATCAAAAACAGTGGCCATAAACAGTAAAAATAGCGCCAGAATCTTGAAATTTGGCAAACACGTTTATTAGGTTAAAACCACAAGAATTTATGAATATGAAAAAAATCGGTTCACGTACACGCCTACCGCATACAAAGGTGGGATGTGGTTAAGACTTGTCCTTCAAAATGTGTATCGATTTCCAATAATTTGATAATGGTGACTTCAAAAATCTTTGAAATTGTGCTATATATTTTATAGTTTTCAAGTTGTTAGAGAAAAATTAAAAACTACAAATAAAAACCAAATTTGAGAAATAGATTAAGCAACTAATAACTCTTTGTATTTTTTAACTCGCTTTATTCGAATTTAGCTGATAAGAGGATCAGAAGAAATCAGCAAGTAATGGAAAACATCTTCGTTGTTTGCTACTCTTGAGCAACACCTGCTGTTGTGCAACTTCGCATTTTTAAAAACTTTATTTGATGATTCCTGAGCTTCTTCAGAAAGCCGTCCAATTGGAACCTCTTGCTCTTGCATAATTTCACTTCCATACATTAGAACTTTGTGCACAGAAGGGGGAATGATGTACTAATCGTAATCCTTTTTATTAAGTTCCACAGTTTTTTGGGTATGATTTTGAAAACTTTCGAGATTTATAACTTCTCCGGAAGCCAGAACTTGTAAAATATTTCTGAAATTTTTTGCAAGCTCCACATTTATCATTTATCCCAAGAATCTGTGAAACTTTTTCAGCTTTTTAGTATTACCATCGTTTGTGGTGCTGTAGACTTGTTTCACAAAATCAACGCTTGTTTCACAAAATCAACGCTATTGATGCTTCTTTTTTAAGGCGATTTTGAATTTGTTGCTTCCTCTTTTCTTTTAAAGCTCTCTTTTCGTAATTTTGAACATACGAATTTAAAATAAATTTTTTGGAAACATATTACGACAATCATAATAACAGAAATGTTTATATGTATTAATTTCTTCGACCAGATATTTATAATATTTATTTAATGCTTTTTTCTTCGAGCTATAACGTCTTTTATTTGCATTAAGGGCAGGGTAACGTTAATTCGTACAAAAATTGGCACATTTTTGTGAACTTTTTTTGGCAACACAGTTAAAATCTATTTATTAAAACCAATGTTAGATCAAAGTTTAACATTTAAAGAATATTTTGAAAAATTTTCAGGTAGAAATATCGTAAACTACGGCAATGGCAGCAATTATTTGGAAGCGTCTCAGAAAAAAGTAGAATTGCGGTGCACACCATAACTCGGTACTGGATCATTTGAAATAAAAAAAAAAACATTGTAGGGTTCTTTTGAAAATTTTTTAATTTTTGGGAACACTTTGAAGTGAAAAACGCGGTTTTTGCAAAAAAAAATCGGATAATTTGTTATTATAAAATAATAAATATTGACAAATTTGAAAAAAAAACTTTTCAGCGTTACCTTGTACATTATGCACAGAAATAGTATTCAAAATTTCAAAAGAATCGATGCAGTAGTTTTGAAGATACGGTCTGCACCGTCTTTCAAAACGTGAGTTGTGGGAAAAACGCTTTAAAGTTTTAAACGTGCACTGAGTCATGTATGAGGCAAGGTTGCTTAAACTGCTGTATCTTCGTTGTTTTCGCTCCGATCCGACTCAAATTTCACACAATATTCTTGAAAGGTTTTTCATTTAGATAAAAAATAAAAAGAAATGAAAAAAAAAAAAAAATACGTTAAATACGTTACCCTGCCCTTAAAGAAGTTATAGACCTTATAGCTGAAAGAAAAACACATGAAATAAAAATGTTTATAATCGGACCCCTATGCTGCACCATCCATATCTGCACTACGCTATGTTAAGTTTTAAAACAGCGAAAGCAAAGAGGGATGAAAAAAGAAAAAGCAGTCTTAACCAGTTCCCCTCCATTTAAGGGAACTCCTATCTAAATTCAAGCAACCCACTTTACAATTTATAAAATTGTTGTAAAACATTGCAAAGTTCAAAGATACATAAATATTTTTTCCTTCAAATATTGCAATAGAAAAAAATTCATAAAAAAAAGTTATGAAAATGCGCAGGTTAAAAACTTTGGATTTTGGTACGTTCGGAGATATCTATTTTTTTTACTGTTAAGTATTGCGAAATTTCTGAATTATGACTTTTTCAGCCCAAATTTTTAGAAAAATACCATAATTCACACATAGAATATAAGGCTTCAATTTTTAACAGTACAATATATGAAATTTTTGCCAGTGTGCTATTTTGATAAATTTCGATACAAATAAATTTGTGAAAGCATTTAATAAAAGTCAATATATTTTGTTCTTCTGAAACTACATTAGGAAAAACCTGATAAAAAAAATTTTTTTGAAAATACGCAGCTAAAAACTTTGGATTTTGATTAATAATACTTTCGCACATAATATATAAGAAAATTTATAATGTAATTTTTTTTTTCTGTTAAAGTTTACAAATTTTTCACTTTTACCATTTTTCATTAAAATTTTTGAAAATTAGAAAGAAAACTAAATTAACTTTTATAAAGTGAAATCAATGTACTTTCCGCCAAGTTAACTAGAGCGCCCTATCTAATAGTTGCTTACATAAAAAATGTCATAGAAAAGTCCAAAGTTCAACTTTGAGCCCACTGTGTCGCTAAACCCAAAAAAATTTAAAACTTTTATAGTATTTTTTTTTTCATCCCCTAAGAATTATCTGATGATTGTCTTACAAAGTTTTTTAATCCCTGCACTTTCAATTTCTTCCTATTTATGGCCACAATATTCCACTGTGCGTCGCTAGTATAGAAATTTTAAAATGATTAGCGACACCTTCTAATTTTTTGTCTAAATTATTTAGAAGATTTCAAGTCAATACTTACTTCGTTACAGAGCAGTTAAAAAGTGCATTCATTTTCAATTGAAATCCATTGAAGTTACTGCCAAAAATCTAGTGCAGCTTTTTAAAAATGAAGTCGCCTGAAGACTTCATTGCCATAAGTCTGCAGCTCTTTCCATTGTAAAGAATGCAATTATTATGGTGACGTCACATTTCGAATTGGAATCATTTTTAGAAGAATTGTGCTTGCATTGAAGTAACCTCAAACCACTTTCAAGTCGCTGAAGTCATATGAAGTCGCTGAAGTCACTTCAATTGAACTTTGTTCAACAGAGATTACGCGAACTCGGAATCGTCTCTCTTTTGTTTGATTTTATTGCCTAAAAAAGTCTTACTTTACATCTCTAAAAATGACAAGCTAATTTCAACACATCTGCCAAACTGAAATTACAACTACTTCATTGTTTTCCTTAGTTTCGCTACAATTTATTATAATTTATAAAAGCTTATACGCGATTTGTTTTGTCTAGGAGCGTTAAACTTATGTCAATGATCCTCGAAGCGTCAATTTGAGTGGTTGGTGCCATCTAAATTTCCAATAGCTGTATCATTGGTATCGCTTCGGAGAGAGTTGTCGGTATTAACGATCTTATGTAACTAAGTGTATCTGATAACCGTCTAACCCAGAGTGGGCGGCTTTTTGGTCAGTTTCACATAAATTTTATACGTGTTAGCGTCTGTGCTCAAAGTGAGCGGTTACAAAAAGCGTCTGTGCACCAGATAAGGGGCGGCTTGCATTGACCACACTAGCGTTGCAAATGGGTGTGCACGGTTTCTTGTCCCGGCCTGAGAGAGTCACTCGGAAATTGCTTGGGGCCTCAAGCCCTCTTTGAGGGTACCCACAAGATGTCTTTTATTAAATATTTTAACTAAAAATTTGTAATGGCGTAATGCTAAAAATTCACACACACAAAAAAAATTCAGGATAGTGATAATACTGAAGTCCTTATCGAATTATTTTATACGGATTTTGAACTCAAAAAGTACTTAAACAGAAATAATCACAATTTCTTATCAAATTTATTCAGAAAAACATTAAAATTATAATGAAATCGACATCAATCTGAAGCGGAAGAAGTATTACTGTAATAGGTTTTCAGTATTGTTTTGCTCAGTTAACCAGTTTCATAAAGTTTCATATTTTTCAGTGCTATGATTCGATATTACTTTTTTGTTACTTACATTGTACATATACGATATCAAATGTATATAAGTGTTTAGAAGCAAAGAACGATGACGATGTTGCCAGGCTTGTAGTGCCATTTTATGTTAAGTTTTAAGAGTAGTGTTTGTATAATCATTTTCAACTATCAATTGTATGTAAAAAATGTCACTAAAAAAAAATAAACAGATGTTTAAACAAAACTGAAATCCTCCCAGATCTATCTGATGATGTTTCAACAAATATTGTTAAAAATTTACTTTTTTCTGAGAGTATATTTTAATACTGAATCAGTAACAAATTAATACGAGTTTCCCTATGGACGACTTTTAAAGGTAAAAAAGATAATTTTAATACGGAAAAATCATAGTTTTATTTTTGAGTGCAGTACAAATTTTCCGTTGGATTAGCATAGAATTTTAATCCTCAATCTTAATGACATGATCAAATAAATAGCATATTCTAGAATTCTTCGGGAGCACTCGATTTTCGAAAATTTGTTCATATTCGAGTACATACATCCTCATTTACAAAAATAAAAAACAGTACTCCTAGGGTTGCTACCTGAGATACAAAATTTTCATTTTTCGGAATTTGGCCAACAAAATGAAGAAAACTTGATTTTTTTCTTACACGTAACATATGTGTGCATGTATGCATAAAATATTTTTTCTTAAATTTTTTTTCGATTTTCATTATCTACACGTAAGGAAGTAACCAAAAAAATTAACCGCTATTTCTTTTGCCAATGTATAAGGAAAAAACCTATGGTCTCTGCACGTGTAGAGCTTTGGTGTTTCTTGTGTAAAAGCTATAATTCTTTGTTGTTTTCACTATATTCACCTTAATACACTATAATTTGAAATTGTCAATGACACTACGTAAATATAAATTAGTTTTTATGAAAATGAAGAGTCCTTTTCGTAATACTTGTTGGAAGTTTTTAATGTAAATCATTTATTATCTGATTAAGAAAACATTTTAATACTTTATTATAATTACTATTTATATATTATATCCACAGGCTTATGATATTTATCTTAAAGTATTGGACTTAGATCAGAAGAATACAATAGCCCTCGGAGCTATCAAAGAAATAAGTGCCCAATTAGGTGACCGACCACCCCAAAATGCTACACGGCTAAGGATTCAAGAAAACTCTGGTACAGGAAATAAAAACACCGAAGTCAAGACAGAAAATGGCAAAAGATCTACCGCAACGTCTAAGACAGCCACAGAGGAAAGGACACCTAAGCCAAAAGAATACGATCTTGCAAACCTTATTGTACCTAATCGTGTTGTCAAAAACAAGTTAAATGCTGCTGCAGCAGCTCTAAGTCAAAGCCTTCGGAAAACTAAACCAAAGTCGTCAGAAGGAGCAAATGTTCCAGCCAATGGAAGTGCTACGCCAGAACTGAGATTACCAGAGATGTTAAATAACAATGGAAAAATTCTAATTGAAGAAATTTAAAAAAATATTGCATTGATTTATTAGTAGATCAACATAAGGTTATCCATATAATTAACCCTACTTAAAATATACAAAAATCAATTTATAGACTTAAAATTTCTATACCGAAGTGTTTTTTTTTTAAGGATTCAATAACTTCTTGATATAGCGTCCAATAATTTGTAGGGGACGTTTCTCATATTCCTGCAATTGATCAGCCGTCAAGTTGACTTGATCACCATTTAGGCGATTTACAATAGTCACACAAACGGCTGCCGCTTTGATACCAATATGCCCTGTTAGAGAGGCAAACATGCCAGTTTCCATCTCTATATTTAGAATGCCAACTGAATGAACTTTTTGAAGAAAATTCATTTTGTCTTTTTCTGTGTAATCACAAGAAGCTCCGTCTAAACGGCCTTGACCTGGAAAAAAAATTTTAAGTTATTAAATTTTATATAAATATAACCCAAAAAACTAACCCTCATAGAAACAATCAGTCGACATGGTATTGCCAACAATCAGATTAAAATTATCAGTTGATTCTTTGCATGCAGCTAGAGCACATAACACGTCTTCATTGAATTTAGTTGGACGTACAACACGATTTCCTAAAATGGGCTGGAACAAAAATAGTTTTTCTAAAATACAGCGCTTGCTAGGTAGAAGAGGAGACAAGTTCCCAATACCAAAAATTCATTCACCGGCGAAATTGGTCTTATTTGCAAAACTGAACATTTATCAATTATTAATTAGCTTTACCCCCCAGGTGTTGGTGTTAAAAGTATAGTGTTTTGCCTAGTTCTTTTAGGTGGCTACATGTCTGTCTGGGAAAGCTTATCTCCCAACCCCCTAGTTACATCAATGATTCACCTCCCTTCTTCTCCATCAAATCACATACATTTTTTGAATAAGACTTTGAGTAAGAGGCTAATATTTCTGCGGAATGAATTTTTGAGGGGATTTTTGAGAAGTTTTTAGTACATAGTTGCCTCTGGTATAAATTCAGTAATATTGAAATGAAAAATATAATTGAGCTAAAAAAATTATTTTCTAAACTAGATATTTCACATTAAAATGAAATGAGAGAAAATGCTAAAACTGATTTTTATTGTTATCTTCACCCAACATAATAATCATTTTATCATAGTATTTACTTACAATCTCATACTCATTGCACAGATAGCCATTGAAGACCTCTTGCGTGATAACCACTGTGCCTGGTTCCAGTCCTAAGCCACCGCATGTACCAAGTCGTATGAAGATAGGATCCTTACACTTAGCATAACTTACCAATTTAATCAGTTCGTGCAATACCACACTCATAGACGGCATCCCAATGCCATGACTACAACAAAGTACTGGACCAACCTATGCGTTTGCAAGGAATAAAATCAAACAGAAACTTTAATGCTAACAATATATAACATTAACCTTGTACAATGCATAACGATGTGCTTTTTCGCTTATATCTACCAATTCGCTGTCACTCTTGGGGCTTAAGAGATCACGCAGATGTATGGCAAGCTCTTCCATTCGATTTTTTGTGCCACCCAAGCATACGAACTGTAAAAGAGAATATTCAGGTGAAAGTGGTTATGGCATAAGCGAAAGTCCGACATTGTTAACGACTAATCATTTGAAATTTTAGTAATAACCTTTTTAGTGCGTTTAATGATGTCGAAATAGGGTTTTTAATCATCTACTCAAAAAGTATACTTTAAATCACAGTGAAAAGAAAAATTGCATCGGTCTCTTACGATAAAGCTTGACTGATCTATGTCACTTATGAATTTCTCTTAATGAAGTTCTTTTGTTTTTTTTTCAAAAATCACATTTATGTTTTTATCTATGTATTTAGACGGAAAGCTAAATCAAAAATTTTCTTAGTTCAAAGTTGTATCGCTAAAAATATATACATAAGTAGACGTTTGATCAAAATGATATAATTGCGATTAGATTTAAGGGAACATGACACCTGCAAAAAAATTTTTTCTTAAGGATTTTAAAATGCGTATAATTTTAAGAAAAAACAAGATATTGAAACTTTACACATATATTTTGACAAAAAACAATATTTAAAAAATTTTTTTTTTTAATTTTTTTATGAAATTTATGACCACTAGAATTTTTTGAAAGAAAAACACCAAAAAATCACGGCGGGCATGATTGAAGCTCACTGGAACATCTGAAACAAAAAAAGAGGTTTTAATCAGCATCAAAACCGCCAGGGAATAAACTACAGGCAAACAGTTTGGTCCAAAAATAACAAAATAGCATCATTTTTCGGGCCAATATCGTGCCAAAAATCAAAAACTATAATACCAATCTTTCTGTCCGTAGTTCATTCCCTGAATTTATATGTGCACAGCAGCATATTGAAATTTCAGAAAGATCGATCCATTAGTCTTTCCTTTTTTAATGCCCGCCAACTCGAAAAACGTGGTTTTGAGAAAAACGCGTTTAAAGTTTTTAACTATAGCTTTTCAAGTACTTTAACTTTGGCACGATGTTACTAAAATGCTCGCTATATATTTTATAAGCCGAGTTTGAGGTTTATTTTATTAAAATCGTATTTTTTAAACAAGAAACAGTCAAAAAAATGTCTCCTTAACAGAGTTGCGATGTTTTAAAGTTGTTATGTTTTAACGATTCCATAGTAATTCGCATATTCCACCCAGTTTTAAAAACAATGAAATTTTTGTAGCATCTCCCTTTGAAACAACATATGTACTTATGTATGTATGTATGTTACATTAGACATAATCAAAAAAAAAATCATGTTCTAGAATGCTTCAAGAACACTCGATTTTCGAAAATTTATTCATATTCGAGTATTTTCTCATTTAAAAATAAAAAAAAAATGATCCTATGGCTGCTACCAGAGCTGTAAAATTTACTTTTTTTTTTGGAATTTGGGCAAAAAAATTAGAAAATTTGTTTTTTTTATGTACACATAAGAAAGTATCGAAAAAAAATTTGCCGCTATTTTTTAAGCCTGTATACATAAGGAGAAAAACTGAGATCCCACCGCGAGTAGAGCTTTGGTGTTTTTTGTGTAACAGCTTAAATCATTTGTTGTTTTTACGGCATTCACCTTAATACACTAAAGCTTGAAATTTTCAATGCCACTGTATGAATTTTCATTAAAAAAATAAACGAGAAAAAAATAAAATTAGATTTTGTCGCAAAAATTTTCAATGTATTTTATAAGCAAATAATTACAATATATTGCTTCAATTAATTACTCTTAATAAAATGCATTACTAAGTGCATGATTAGTTAAAAAAAAAAATTTAATTTTAATAATTTTTGGAGCAAAAATGAAAAAATTTGTTTCTCTCATTAATTTTTTTATGGAAAGTCATGTAGCGGCATTGACAATTTCAAGTTATAGTGTATTAAGGTGAATGCAGTAAAAACAACAAAGGATTTGAGCTGCTACACAAGAAACACCCAAGCTCTACTCGTGGAGAGACCTCAGTTTTTCTCCTTATGTATAGGCTTAAAAAACAATGGCAAATTTTTTTTCGATACTTCCTTATCCCTTTCAGTCTCGAAGCGAATCTAGGGGCAGAATAATTTTTTTGAGCTATAATTCTCACTATATATACCAAATATATGAAAAAAAAACTATTTTGAAAATGTTTACCTCACACCCCCTGAATTTTAGGGGAGGTACAATATATTGTACAACAGGACTAAACAGTAAAGCATTGCCAGTATGTAGCTTTGCTTTATATATTTTTTTTTTCTAGAGAAATAATCCATTTTAAGCACAAATATCTGAATAATTGGAAGTAAAGACTTATAATTCAATAAATCTAAGGTTTTATTTAGTATAAAAGTTTACACAAACATAAAAAATCACAATTCCTTAAAAATATTAGTACTGTTTTTAAATAAAATAAAAAATACTTTTATTGAGCTGTATGAAACTTATAAAAGCAATTTCAACCCCGATTAATGCAAGAAATGCGTTACATTTAATGCAAAAGGCGAAGATACGTTGATTACAGCTCTCATACCGACACTTGTTTGGTGTTTTGTCATCAGCAAACTATTGATCGTAATAATATTGCAGCATTGGGTCAAAAAGATCGACCCCACTAGTTATAAACGGCTACTAGCTCTGAACGATGCACATCTATACACTTCTTCTCTTATTTAGAGTACCGTTTTTCTGAATCTTCTCTTCCAATGTCAACGGAGTTCGAACTTAAGTATACTGGTTTGTCGTCATACCATTTTGTAATAATGACTTCTTCGTTCCTGTTGATTAGTTCTGCGGAGGTTCCACGGCATTTCATTATGTGTAGGCAAAGATTAATACGAATAGTACCAGAGCTTTGGATATGTCGATCAAATAAAACATCAAACAACTGAAAAGTTGAGAAGAAGTCGTCGAAAACAGATTGTATCTACCTTAGTTAGGAATCGATTTACATAAATCTAGAACAATTGTAGCACCATAGCAGCTTATGGAAAGCACTCCTTTGAACGGAATCATTTGTTCACCAATACATAGTTTTATTTCAAGCTCATATTTGACAAATGATAGATCAGTTTCAAATGGATCTATCTATGATCCTCATTTAAAAATTTTCCTCCATATAAAACCATAATAATTTAAGAAACTAAAGTTACCTGTGATAATAAAACCCATTTAAATAGTTCACAAATGAAATCGGAATTAAAATTTCTTAGCAAATTTAAATTAAAATCATAAAAATCCAAGGATTGCAAAATTAAATATCAACTAAAAATTAGAATTTGTATGTCCCCTGAGTCCTCATGTACAATATATTGTACACCACTTCAGTGTCCTATGTTACACTTATCTATGTTTTTTTTATTGATCCAGCCAAATAATCTCATAAATTTATGTAAGGTTTTTATGAAAAAAATTGTTATGAAGCACTCACATTCACCTTGCATTATTTTTTAATAAAATTTGCGTAAAAGTCAGTTAGAAAAAAAAATTCTCGACCTCACTCCATAGCATTTCGAACTGAACTGAACCTATGTATCTTACGAGCCAACAAAAATATTCCTTCAATAAAGCAGTGAATTTCAAACGAATTGAGGGAATCTCAGCCTTTAAAGTAAATAGAATTTCTTTAAAAAAATTTTTAAAAATGTGTACAACCAGGAATGAAAGGGTTATGTGCACATAAGGAAAATCGAAAAAATATTTCAAAAAAAATATTATAAATAAGAGAAAAATCAAATTTTCATCATTGTTTGGCCAAATTCCAAAAAATGAAAATTTTGCAGCTCTGGTAGCAGCCATAGACTATTTTTTTTTTTTATTTTTTTAAATGAGGAAATACTCGAATATGAATAAATTTTCGAAAATCGAGTGTTCTTGAAGTATTTTAGAACATGACTTTTTTTGAACATGTCTAATGTATGTACATATGTAATTAAGTAATTGAAAATTTATGGAAATTCGAAATAGTTCAAATCTTATTGCACCCAGTTCTTTAGGGAAAGAAATCGATGTATTTTTATCCTTTAAAACTTTGTGTTATAATCGTGGCACTAAATCAAATATTTCCATCCAGTTCCATTTTTGGATTAATTTTATCCACTTGAAAACAATTTATATTCTTGGGCTATTTCGCTGCATGACTACTGTTGACTTGGCATAAGTGATGACATACATTTGGCTTTAGTAAAATGACTGATTTTCTCGAAAAATTTTATTGCGGCTAAGGGACATTCCAAAGGTCCTTTCGCGGAAAACTAAAATCAGAAAAAACTTCTTGGAATACAACATTAATGTTGGTTTTGTGTGAAATACTGAAAAAGTCAAAAGCACAGCTCATTTATTGTTGTTTACTTTTGTGCGATGATGGTGAAATTTGAATTTACAATGAGTTTGTTTACTTCTTGCGACGCACAGTGGCTCCTTTTTCAAAAAGTGTTTGCTAAAATCAAATTTTCGATTCCTGATTTTCGATTTTTTTTATTTGACAGATAATTGACCAAAGGTTCTAAAACCGAAAACTTTTTTGATTTATGACAAGTATTTTGGTTTTTATGGGTGCTTAAAGTTGGATAACTTTTTATTGTTCATTAAAATAGCATTTTTTTACATTTTTCGCAATATTAAAAATGGAAAATTTTAAAAGTTTGAAAAAACATGGGAATTTGAAGTATGCTCTCTGAATTTATGGTTATTTAAAATAAATAATTTCCACAAGATGTAGAAAAAAAATTTTAGTTAGTAATTTTCATGAATTTTTTAAAAAATGTCGTTTTTAGCATAGTTTTTCAAATTTACCTTGGCCTATAATCCACAAATCAATGTCAATCAAGGATTGGTGAATGAGAAATTATAGTTGATATGTCTGCCAACAAAAATCATATAGGTCTTACCTGCATATATTTACCCATTTAGAAGTTGTGACATGATATGCATAAAACTGAATTTGTTGTGTGATGACGATTTTCAGTCTATGATATTTTGACTTGGAAATTGTTAATCTGAATTTGATAGAATGTTTTTAGCGAATAAAGACATCACTCAAAATAAATTAAAAATTGTAGATATGGACGTTACCACGCCCCTTTTTTAATTTATTCTTCCTATTTCCAAAACTATTTGACGCAAATAGATGCATATGTAAAGAGTACCTAGAAAACTTCTGTCCATATAATATGGGCTTTGCCCCACCTCCAAAATGCTTGATTTGTCGCTTTTTCCAAATCATTTCACTCTTTTTAAGAAAATTCGGTTTTTTATAGCGAAATAGTAATACTTGCCTTAGATATTTATATCTAAGTTTTTAATGCAATTTAAAAATATCTAGTAATTTCAAATAGAATAAAGCTGTATTTTTTGTATAGAATACAGGTAGATGCACTTCTGATAACATTGAACTTTAGTGCAGGCCAACTTTATAGACACCTGTTTTATTACGGTAGATATCATACAAGGAATTTAGCTTATTAGGTAGTTAAATTTTTTCGCTGAACAAGTATTATGTTTGAGGTTTGAGGCACAATATTTTGTACCTGTATTTGTATAAAAGTCAAATTTTAAGACCAGCAAAACAAATTGAAAATTGTGGGGAATTTACGAAAAAGAGAAAAATAGTAGTCGCCACTGGAAACATTTCAAAAGAGAACTTAGCAGATTCGCTCAACATTAAGTACAACAAAGATCATGAAATGAAAAAGGCAGAAATAACGAAAAGAGTTTTATTGGCAAGCTCAACAAGAGCCGATCGAATCAAAAAAAGTATTCTTTCTCCACAATGTGATCCCATAAAATATGACGGTTCCAGTGATGTAGCACTTTTCCTAGATTTGGGGCTTTCAAATGAAAAATATAACAACTTGACAAATTCATTAAGAAGCCACAACGTAGATGTTTTTCCCAGCTACAAAGTTGTGTCAGAAGCCAAAAAGGAAGCGGTTCCTGATAACTGTACGGTGACAGAAACATCAGCTGAAGTTAGATTCCAAGATTTACTAGATCATACCGCTAAGCGAATTTTGAGCAGTAAAAGCAACCATAAAATACAATCGTTCCCAGATAATATTTCTTTGTTAACCAAGTGGGGCTGTGATGGATCATCTAGACAAAGTGCATATAAACAAAAAATTTCTACAGAAGATGGACAAAATATTTCAGATGCCAACATGTTTATGGCTTCAATAGCCCCACTTCGAATAAGAAGTGAAAATGCTGAACGTTGGAAAAACCCTCGACCATCATCAGTTCTTTATTGTCGACCTATAATGTTTAAGTACGCTAAAGAATCTTCAGATCAAATAAGAAGCACCACCAGCAATATAAAACAACAAATAAATGAACTTCAACCCACCATATTTGAAGGAAATGATGACAAAAAAATTATAATTAGACACAAATTATTTTTAACAATGATTGACGGCAAAGTACTTAATGAGATAACTGGCACCAAATCTACTAGATCTTGTACTATATGTAAGCGTTCACAAAAAAATTTCCGAAGTAATGATGACTCCAATAGTGTTTCACCGAGGCCGAGGCGAGGCGAGGTTCTAGTTGATCTCGGTCTCGCCTCGTTTTATAAATTTAAGTCTCGCCTCGCCTCGGCCTCGGACGAGATCTTGCCATCACATGCCTCGCCTCGCCTCGCCTCGCTTCGCCTCGTTCTCGGCCGAGGCACCTCGGTAAAAAAGCGAGGTTTTTATTAAAATAAATAAAAAATTATATATGTATCAGGGCTGATAAACTGATCAAGCCTCAAGAAATAAAATAAAATATCTGTTTTTATTTTTGGTGAATTGGATGAGATATGATGAATTTAATTCTTTTCTTATATGGGAAGGAGACGCATTGCCTATTTTTCCAAGCCAAACTAAGCTATGAACCTTTAACAAACTATAAGCAAAATATGTACCAAATCTAATTTATCTACGTCAAATAGATATTGAGATAAGATAAAGTTAATTTTTTTCTTATATTGAAGGCATGGTACCGCCCATTTTATTAATTGAATCTTAGTTATGCCTCTACCTTTTATAAATATACCAATTTTTATTAATCTGCATCAAGTTGTTGATAACACTAGTTTACAAATTTGGGGTTGATTTCGAGATCTGGTTTCTCATAGACTTTTTTCCTTGTATTTTGGAGCGTAGAATCCAAAAATGGCAACTATTTTTTTTTCTTAAGAATCGTTTTCGAGATATCCTCAAAAAACCCCCTTTTCGGCACTTTTTTCATTTATTTGACTATATCTCCATAAATTTTTTTTTTTGACTCAAAAACAATTTTCAGTATTCGAAAGATATTTTATTCCCTTTCTAACGATATGCTGTTTGCTTGAATCGGATAAGATTTGATGGAGTTACAAGCGCTCAAAGTCCAAAACAACTGACTTTTTTGGTCTTTTTTGAAAATCACTCAATTTCAATTGCTCCATTTGAATGATCAATTTTTTCTTTTTCATATTTTTAAAATTTTTAATGAAAGACTATTCTTTTGCAAATATTTTAAGTATAATTTTGCGAAAATCGGACAAAAACTGTAGAAGTTATTCGGAAAAACAGTAAAAAACTTGCAATAAAATTAAACGAAAATACATACGATTGTGTTTGTGTGTGGCTCTTTACTTTTATTCTCCGTTTCTTTTTAAATAAAAAACGTATGTATTTTCGTTTAATTTTATTGCAAGTTTTTTGGTGTTTTTTCGAATAACTTCCACATTTTTTGTCCGATTTTCGCAAAATTATACTTAAAATATTTGCAAAAGAATAGTCTTTCATTAAAAATTTTAAAAATATGAAAAAGAAAAAATTTTTCATTCAAATGGAGCAATTGAAATTGAGTAATTTTCAAAAAAGACGAAAAAAGTCAGTTTTTTTGGAATTTGAGCGCTTGTAACTCTATCAAACCTTATCCGATTCAAGCAAAGAGCATATCGTTAGAAAGGGAATACAAATATCTTTCGAATGCTGAGAATCGTTTTTGAGTTAAGAATAAAAATATCGAGATATAGTCCAATAAATGAAAAAAGTGCCGAAAAAGGGGTTATTTGAGGATATCTCGAAAACGATTCTTAAGAAAAAAAAATGGTTGCCATTTTTTGAATCTACGCACCAAAATACATCGAAAAAAGTCTATGAGAAACCAGATCTTTTTTCTTGTAAACTAGTGTAATATATGATGAATTCTGTTTTTCTCTTATGTGGGGGTGGCATCACCCATTTATCGTAAACTATGTTACGGAGCATCCCAAATCATAAGAAACATATGTGTATGTCAAATCTTTCGTCGGTCGGTTGAACGGTTTAGGAGTCCATTAGCAACGAACATACATATATTGATCTTTATTTATATACTAGCATTACCCTGTGCGTTTCGCTTCACCTTACCGGTCCTTAGAAAGACTATTAGAATAAATCAATTTCAATGCAGTAGTTGTCAATCATGCAGTTTTGCTTATAGCCTTACATAGCCTTACATGCTTCCCTAACTGATCAATCGAGGCGAAGTCGCATAGAAGCTGATGCGATCCAAGCACTTATGCGCATTAGCGCTTGGACCAAATCTGAACTCATAAGAAGCACATGCGGAATAAAAATAAAGCAAAGTAGTTTACTCAAAATAAAATACTAAAATATTAGTTAAATATAGATTTTATTATAAAAATTACATTCATATTTTGAATCTGCATATGATTCTTACGAGTTCAGATTTCGTCAAAACGCGCCTCGCTCTTGGTTTCGGAAACGAGGCTAGGACGAGGCGAGGCCGAGGCGAGTGCGAGGCGAGGTGCCGTGTGATCTCGCCTCGCCTCGGTCAAGCGAGGAAAATTTATTTTTCCATCTCGCCTCGTTCTCGCCTCGGTCTCGCCTCGTTCTCGTAGTCAAAAACGAGGCTGCCTCGTAGCCTCGGTGAAACACTAGACTCCAACGATGAACACAATTATGAGTACGGCATTTCGCAATTACATGTAAGGATAAAATCCATGGAATTTATTCTTAAACTAGCCTACAGCATAGGGAATGATGATAATCCAAACAACCAAAAGCTAAGAAAAAAAATAATACAAGATCAATTTCGAGAAAAACTGGGTATTATAGTAGATACTCCTAAGCAAGGATTTGGTAACACAAATGACGGAAACACAGCAAGGCGATTTTTTGAGAAACCAGAAACAACTTCAGAAATAACGGGAGTCGATGAGGACGTGATAAAAAGATTACAAGTTATTTTAAACGTACTATCCTGTAGAGAACCCGTTAAAGTAGAAAAATTTGAAAAGTATACCAAGGAAACTGCAGACATATTAGAACATAAATACAGCCAAAAATTACTGACACCCTCTGTCCATAAGATCTTAGCTCATAGTGGACAAATTATCAATTATCAAGCCTTACCAATTGGAGAATTATCAGAAGAAGCCCAAGAGTCTAAAAACAAAGATTATAAGAAGTACAGATATAGCAATACATGTAAAATTTCACGTATTCGACATAATGAGGACTTGTTCAATATACTTTCAGAATCTTCAGATCCTTTGATTTCATCACTTAGGCACGTTAGGTCACGAAAAGAACTGACTGATAAATTCTGTAGTACTGTTTTAAGTTTCTTAGATATCCAAAATGATGATGATATTTTTATAGAATTGTAGATTGTTGTTGATTTTTTAAAGAAATTATCTAATTAATTACTGTAACCCTTTTATTAAAACTTTTCTAGCCTTTGAGAAAGACTGTTTATAAATTATGTTAAGAGATAAAAAAATAAATGCATATGAATGAATTAGTAAAAATTAAAAAATTTTTTTTTTTAAAAAGCATTTAAAAAACTTTTAAGTTATTAAAAGTTCATTAATTGAATAAAGCGCACTAAAATTTATAAAAAAATTTTTTTTTATGATTTTTTATTTATAAAAAAAAAACTTTCTTATGAATTCATACCACTAAAAACCAAAAATTTCAAAATTTGGACTTTCACCTCTTTTTAAAAGTATTTATAGCTAAGCCTTAAGCCTGAATCTTATATATGTCATATCTACAGAAATTACCAACCAAAATCAAAAAACTTTACTCAAATATCTTTACCCGTTCAAAAGTTATGATTTTAGCAACGCGAAATCGCAAAAGGCGCCACTGTGCGACGGTGAAAACTGTAAAAACGTGCAATGAATTCATATTTTTTTTGGGCGTATTAAAAGGCATATTTAGAGTACATTTTTGGCGACTAGACCAATTCCATCCGAAATCAAATACTTACTTAAAAGCATTTTAATTTATGTCTGTAGTAGTCGAAAAATTCAAAGTAGAGCCTTTATTGACTCTGAAATTGTTTCCTATTAAAAAAATTACCATGCTATAAATGCTAACATGTACTCAAAATTCTCTTCATCCATCTGGACTTTTTTCTAACTAATCTGGGAGCAGGGGCGTCGCATCGAATTTTTTCATGGGGGGGGCAAACTCAAATAAAAAAGGTCCATAAACTTTTCTGAAAAAAAGGATTTATTTTATTCTTTAGCACGGGAGAGAGAGAATTTTGTATGAAGGTGTTTTTTTTATTCGTTGCAATTTCCATTAATTAAAGATAAAGTAAGTTTTATTCAAATATTTCCAAAAGTGACTTTTCGATTTCTTCGCGAGACAGACCCGTGCGCAGGAATCATCCATGGGGGGGATTAACTCGAACATTTCTTGTTAAGTTATGTTCATAAAAACGTCAAAAAACGGTTTACTCTTAATATACATTTGTATGTGTGTTTATTAGACATGTTCAAAAAAATGCCATGTTCTAGAATACTTCCGTAACACTCGATTTTCGAAAATTTATTCATATTCGAGTATATCCTCATTAAAAAATAAAAAAGAAATATGCCTAGGGTTGCTACCACAGCTGCAAAATTTTCACTTTTCGGAATTTGGCCAAAAAAGTAAAGAAAATGTTTTTTTTCTTATTTTTAATATTTTTTTTTCGATTTTCCTTATCACCAGTAAAAAAATAAATGAGAAAAAAAGTTAAAATTTGATTTTTGGTTCAAAAATTTTCAAAGTAATTTATAAGTAAGTAAGTAATTACACTTCCTTATGTGTACATAAGGAACATCGATAGAAAGTTCAAAAAAAAAAAAATATTATGAATAAGAAAAAAATCAAGTTTTCTTAATTTTTTTTGGCCAAATTCCGAAAAATTAAAATTTTGAAGCTCTGATAGCCACGGTTCGTTTCAAGCAAGATCAATATCGGTAAAAATTGTCAACCAAATCTGACCATGCACAATTATTATTTAGTGTTCGGAGATTCCAAAAACCAGATCCGTAAAATCTTACCTGGTCATTACGAGTCCTCTTTTACAAGAGCTTGTTCAACAATATTCAGCTGTCAGAGTGCTGTAACGAATTATTTTTTTTTTTTTTCATTTTCACGACTAATTCTACTGGACTTAATATATAAATAAGAAAAAACTGAAAAATTGGTAAAATGAAATTATGACAATTTATACTAAATTGGCTATAACTTCGGCATTAATGAACGGATTTTCAAAAACTTGGTACGATTTCCTTTTTAAGAGTTTCTTCTGTATAACTAAATTGATGTATTTTTAAATATTTATATTTTTAATTGGATACAAATTTGAAAAAAAAATCAACTTTTTCAAATGTGTCAGCTTTTATCTCGTAACCTGTATACTTAAGCCAAAACCTGCCTTCACAAAAGTTGTGGGGAATTTTATTACCTTTTTTTTCAAAATTTATTTGAAGAAAATCGGTTTATATTTGGATAAAGTATACCTAAAAACTGTAAATGCACTAAAAAAAACTTTAAAAAAAATTAACCGTGAGAAAAAACTATAAAAAATTCATCATAAAAAATTAAGGAATGTCATGGAACATTTTTGGTGTCGGCTAGTGTAATTTAAGAAACAACTATGTAGGGTGGAGGTTATTGACCTATAATTTTTTTAATCATGTTAAGAAAGCTTTAATTATTCCCTTTGAAACTGTATGTTTTTTGTTCTAAATCAAATACATTTTTTGAAAAAAAAGGTGTTTTAAAAAAAATTGGTCAAAATTTCAGAAAAATCGTTATATCTCCAAAATTATAGGTTAAATTTCAAAACTGTTGAAAGTGGGCAACTGAATTTTTAAGACAAAAATGTACAATCTTGAAACTTAAAAAAAAAGAAATATTAAAAAGCTTTCACCTTGCGAAAACACCTCCATCAGATTCACGGCCATATGCCCCAACTTCTACAAACAAAAAATTGTATCTAACATCAACTAAAGCCATCATAACTATACTATTAAACTTTTTGTAGTTAAAGTATTCGGATCCACAGTTAGCAGTCGCCTGAATTGCTATGTGTTTGCCATCCAAAGCCCCACAGCAATTCGGAAAATTCCATCGTTGCTCAAAGTGGTTCGCAACTTTCGTCCATTCTTCTGGAGTGCTTGGAATCTTTATCAAAAACAACTATTGTCTTACATATCATTTCTCATAAGTTTTTTGAATACACTCACCTTTAAAAATACATCCTTCAAAGCCCTAAATATTGCAGCACACGTTTCCCGAATGATATGACATATTGTTGTTTTTCCCAATAGAAAAACAGACATTAGACCAGAGAAGCTGTCGCCTGTCGCCAAATAACGTAAAGCTACTGCTAGTCTTTCACCGACCGAAACTGGCTCTCTAAACTTTGTGTTTTTCTTACATATACATATGTATATGGGGAAACGAGCTCAACAAGATAATCAAAATGTTTTACGTTCATCCTCAAAAAGTTATGGAACCAACGTGGATCCTGCATTGCCAGCCTACTGCGCAGTGTAGCATAAAATCCGCTGGTGGCTGTCAGCCTCAGACCAGGTCTAATCCACCATTTTTTCTTCTTCTGCGGTCTTTTCTTTCTAAAAGCCTTTTGTGCTGCTACTAAGCAAATTGTGGCACTGGTTAACGCGATTTTTTTCTTTTTGTTCATTCCAGATAACTTTTCACATATAAATATTTCTTTGTTTTTTTTTTAGCTGTCAAAAAAGACAAATCGCATTTGACATTGTAGATGAAAACAGGGTGTCAATAAATTTAAGGCGAAATTTGCTGTCATATTTGGACAGAAACTACTTTATCGGTCTTACGTCATATTTTAGATATAGTAAAAACGCATTTGACACACCAGGCAGTTAAGTCAGTTGTTGTTATCATTTAAAATGACATAGTGAAAATCAGTCTTTATACATCTCAGCTGACTCATTATTGGAACAACACAACATACGACACACCAGTGGGAGTGGTCTTTTAAGATTTAGATTCGGCCAATAGATCTACTGTCAACTACTACCGAAAAATTAAAATCAGGGTATCATGTAGTTTTATTCCCCACTCTTTCTCTTCTTTAGGGTACAATCTATCTCTATATCAAATTTCATCAAAATCGGACCATTACTTTAACTGTGAAAACATATTTTCATATTGGGGGCGTGGCACCATCCACTTTAAACCGAATACTTTTCCTGAAGATTCATTCCATCTCTGTACCAAATTCCATCAAAATCGGTCCATTAGCAGTGAAAACGATTTTCCTTTTAAAAGCGATGTCATGCCCACCAAAAGGAACTCAGTGTTTTTAGAAATCATGTTTAGGATTTAATCTGTATCCAAACTAAATTTAATCAAAATCGTTACATTAGTTTAGCCGTAAAGACGTTTTTTCTTGTTAGGGGCGTGGCACCGTCCACTATAAACAAATATCTTTACTTAAAATTCAATCTATCTTCACATCAAATTTCATCAAAATCGGTCAAACATTTTTTTATATTTTTTTTTATATCGATAAAAAGTTTACATACTCGGTAACGCAAAGAGTCATACACTACTTTTTCTATGACATCGCCGTGCTAAAAGTCATGCATTCTAGAGGCGATAAAAAGTTTATGAGATAGATGAAAGTTAAGATTACTATCGATGAACAAAATCTGCTGGGAAGTTTCGATGTTCACGTATTAATATATAGATAAAAAGCTGGTCACGAAACACATCGCAAAATTACCAACAAAAAGCAAAGCATAGTGGTGCAGCTGCGTCTGTGAGCGATTCGGCGAATTACAACAATACGAAGTTGTGGTAAAAGAGTGGAAAGAGTTAGGCGCTGGGGATCGCTGGTTCACATATGTAATTGAAAAAATTTACTTGTTGCGAACGTATCAATGCTTTTTATTTGGATATCTTTTTCATGCTTTTTATTGTTTAACGCGATTGCCCCGGCGGATTCGTATGTCATTTCGAAAATCACTTATTTACATAACTATTGAATGAAAACTTTAAGGGCATACATGGTTCGATTTGTCTTAAATTACCTAAAATATGACATTGGTTTTTTTATTGTTTAACGCGATTGCCCCGGCGGATTCGTATGTCATTTAAAAAATCACTTATTAATATGATTATTTAATGAAAGCCTTAAGGGCATACGTGGTTTAAAACGTATGCCGTTAGTTATGTCCCATTGAAGACGTATGCCCTTATGTTTATCTTGTAAATGACATTGTCACTTGAATTATCTTACGAAGGCATGTACGGTTCGATTGTTCCAAAATGGGTATTTCTTTTGCACATCCACATGTCTTCAAGAGTCCTTAGTCCCTGCTCTACACGTATGCCGATGGTTTTCCGATAAAAATATCTCCATAAATATTAACGTAATATATATGGCATACATGGTTCGATTGACTTTAAATGCTAATTTTATTTGCGTATGTAAGAGTGGGCATTGGCCCTTAGACCCAGCTCAACACGTATGCCAAGTGTTTCTGATGGATTATTTTGACTTAAAATTTCATGTAATACACATAGCATACGTGGTTCGATTGGTTAAAAATGTCTATTTTTATTGCAATTTCAATTTCGCTATTCTTCGAAATGCCCCAGATGCCAACCCTTATATTACAAAATTATTATTCAGTAAGTGTAATATGCTTAGAATCCTAAAAGGCATACGTGGTTCGATCAACACCAAATTTCTGTCGCTAGCTGCCGGTCTAAAGTGGAAGACAAAAAGCAAAGCAGACACACTAACTGACACATTCCAATCTCATTCAACGATTGTTATGCTTACATGTTTGTTTCTTTCAAATCCCGCGTTGTTGCGTTGACAAATTGAGAATGAGAGCGAGAGTAAAATTTGAATACATATTCCGTTTTTGTCTTCCATTGCATTGCCATATAAAAAGAAAACGCACACATACCAACTAACACACTAACTTGCCATTAAACGATTTGTTTTCACTTCTGTCGGCACTCCCGGAGTGCAACCCGCCGTTTTTTAATAAAGTTTTCGATAAAAAAAATTAAAAAAATGATTTATAGGTACCATGCAATAGTATATGTGACTGAGAAAGTTAAAAGGGACCTACGGTACGAAAATAAGTTTTCGAGAAAAATTACTTTAAAGTTAAGAAGTGGTTTTTATGCGCATAAACGTTTTTATAGCTTGAAACTTATTACTCGGGGTTTTGGGGTCGCTGATTACGAATCTATATCAGATTTCAAAAATTCAAAATGGCGGACAAATTTTTTAAAAACTGATCGGATTCGCTTGAAACTTGTTACTCGGTGGTTTTCAGGGTCGCTGATTACGAATCTGGTATCAGATTTTCAAAACTCAAAATGGAGGATTCAATATAGCGGACAAATCTTCTAAAAACTGATCGGAATTGATTACGAATCTGGTGTAATTTTCTTGAAATTTAAAATGGCGGATCCAATATGGCCTACGAGGTTTTTAAAAACTGATTGGATTTGCTTGAAACTAGTTACTCGGAGGTTTTCGAGGTCGCTAATTACGAATCCAATTTCAGTTATACAAAATTGCGGATCCAATATGACGGACCACTTATTTAATAATTGATCAGATTCGCTTTTCAAAATTCAAAATGAAGGATTTTAATAGATATATGAACGATTTTTCTAAAGAAACAAACAGCAGATTTACAACTAAATTATTTATTTTACAAATATACTTTAGAGAAGAACACAACAACTTAAAAAATGTGAAACAGAGAAGAATACAATAGATTAAAAACGTAAAAAATGCATACATTAAAAGTGTTTTCTTGGATTTATAATTTATTTTAACAAAGTAAAAACATGTATAGTGTTTAAGTACGCTACATATTGAATCCGCCATTTTAAATTTTGAAAATCTGATACCAGATTCGTAATCAGCAACCCTGAAATCCACCGAGAACCAATTTCAAGCAAATCCGATCAGTTTTTAAGAAATTTGTCCGCCATATTGAATCCGCCATTTTGAATTTTTGAAATCTGATACGAGATTCGTAATCAGTGACCCTGAAAACCTCCTAGTAACAAGTTTCAAGCGAATTTGATCAATTTCAGAAGGGTTTGTCAGATTGAATTTTTTCGTACCTATGTACGTTTTTTTTGTCAATGTGTCCATGTTTGGATTGAATTTGTGAAAAAACTAATACAGCTAGAAAGCTGCGGTTTGTTGCATTGAAAAGAGCGTAGCCTCTTCTATAAGAATAGCTAAGAAAGTGAAAATCGATTTTTTCGAACCGTAGGTCCTTTTTAACTTTCCCGGTCACTTATTACTTATTACTTATTAGGGACAGTACTCAAATTTTTGTACATATTTTCTAGTTTAACCGAATTTTTTGAGCGTATAAATTAGTTCAAATAAAGTTTATCAATTTGCTTTTGCTGCTGGTATCATTTTTGTTGATTTTAATAAGCGGCAACATTAGTAGTCTACGTAATCTACTAAATAAGTGAGGTTAAGTGAGATTATATCACATTTGTTTAAAACGTGCTGTTGTAAGTGGAGTCGCTTGAAATTTGAATAAATCATTTTTTGCTAGTTCTTCTTGTCCGTAATATTCAAAATGTATGTAATGGTTCTAATTTTGTTAGTTTTACTAAGTTTCATGAATTAATTTATATTTGGACAACGGTATTGAGGTGTAACATCAAAAGTGTTTCTTTTTAGATCAGACATGTATATAAAAAAATGTAGAGAAATACAGACGTTATTATGTTGCTCTTCACAATACCAGAGAGACATAGCTACGGTTGCAGGTCTTTCAAAGTCGGTTTTATACCGCATTAAAACCGCGTAGGGAAATGTGGCAGAAAAAGAATAACCACAACTCGAACCGATCTCAAAACTATAGTCATCTGCCTCGAAAATTGTAAGAAAAATTTTGCTCATCTAACTACGATGATAAACGACGAGGAAATTATCGTCTCCAAAGGGACAAGCCGGCTGCATTTGACTGAAGAGAATCTGATAGCTCGTCGTTTTATCAAAAATCTGCGCCTAACCGATGCCATGAAGAAAAAGCGACTGCAATGGGACAAACAACACTTAAATATACTGTTGTGTATTGGAATCTAGTACGTGCTACTTCTTAAAATAGAGTAGTTCGTGACCTACAGCTGTTTTTTAATAATCGTGTTTTATAGGTTTACTTCTCTGACGTGTCAACACTCCAACTTTTGGTTGACAAACGTAAATTTTTCTGACGATGCCTTGGGGAGCAGTTCCACCCCAACTGCCTTGTAGAGAGAGCTAAACAGCCGGCTAGCATCATGATGTGGCCTATGATCTCAGCCAAAGGTATGGGAACCCTATACATCGTAGTAGGGAGTACTAGAAACTCGCCTGCTGACACAGCTCGAAAAATGGTTCCCTGGTGACGATAGTACCTTTTTATGCACGATTTAGCACCTTGCCACAAGGCCATGAGTGTAACTGCAGTTTTAGCTGACAAAAACCTTAGCGATTTGCCTTGGTCGGGAACTCACCTGACTTGAACCCCCAGGGCCGTGTCTAGATGTATGCGGGCCCCTAGGCTGAGCATTTGGCGCGGGCCCCCCTCTTTAGAAAATTGATTGAATAGCAAAAAAAAAAGGTCATTAATATGACTTTGGACTATGGTTTATGAATTTTTAGTAAATTTTTACATAACTACTTTTACTCTAACCTATGTTAAGAACAAAAGTATAAAAGGCGTCCATTGCTACATTTTTACACCACATTACACAAGTTCCTAGCACACGGTGGGCTTTAACCAACTTTAAATGACAAGTTGAGTTACAACAAAAACTTGAAAGATGAATTATTTGGGATATTAATTAACTACATTTAAAATAAAAAAATCCTTAGAGCTTTTTTTTTTAATTCCATATTACTGTTTTTTAGTAATATTATTTAATATAATAAGTATGTACATTTATAAAGTACGAAAATAGCCAAATTCAATGTTTGATATCTTTGGGCCTGGGCAACCATTTTTACAATACGGTATCTCATTTAAAAGCGAATAGATAGACAAAACTAATAAAATTTGTCTTTAATATTACGAATAAAACTACGATTAAGGAAACCATTTTCAAAGCTGTAACTTTTTACAAAGACTTATTTCACTTAATCGAGTCGCAAAAATAGGTCTTAAGGTCTAGAGTCTTAAATTTTTTTAAAAGCATGTAATGTGACATAATAAAAAAAAATTCTTATCCAGAACTTCAAATTTCGATTTGTCGGCTTTTAAAACTAAAATTTTTAAATTGGGCTAAAAACGGCTATTTTCAGGCTAAAATATGAATATTTCTCAGAACCCCGACCACCTAGGGAACTGAAATTTGGGCTGTGGTACCATCTATTTTGGTTTTTTTGATGCTTAAAAATTTGAAGAAAATCGGATATTTTTTAAAATTTCGTACGTATGTCATATCATTAAAAAACAGTAAATATGAGTGGCTCCGTCCACAATTCACTGTCATTTTCCAAGCGAAATTTTTCACTTAGAACAGGTACATGAGAATCTACTGGTGCTAGTGATATGGCGAAAACCTCTGCTGAAATTTTTGAAACCTGAAAATTATATAAAGCCGCATCAAACACAAAAGCATGCTTAGCGAAAAGCATTCCATATTTTTGATGGGTTTTATCCTAAGTTGTTCCATATCCATATGGTGCACTCTTGCAAAATATTTTTCTTAGATTATAGGGGTAAATTTATCTTCACCACACAAAATCTGACTATGCAGTATTCAACAAAGTACTAACCCGTATTTGTTAGTTTTTATTTTGAAAATTTTGTAGATTTTTTTTGGCTTTGCCTTAGCATTGGACCTTAAGAAGAGCCTCCCAAAATATCTGCTACCTAGATCAAAACTAAGGCAGATTTCTTTATGTTTTGGTAAGTCCGTTTTTTTGACAAATTTCAATGAAATCTGGTTTGAGCTAGGAAGCTGAAATTTTGGGAGTAGCCCAATGCCAACGCATAGGCTACAAATTAAAAACAAAACTAGTGAAATTTGTTGAGTGTTTGGTAGGATAGAAAAATTTGATGTCACTTCTAAGTATTTCCCAAAATTTGCAAAATTTTGAAAAAAGCTGAAAGCCGTTTAAAAATGTTGAAACAATTCAAAATTAATGAAAAAGCCGAAAAATGAAGAAAATAACGAATAAAGTTGAAAGAGGTTGAAAAGTAATAACAATATAGAAAATGTTGATAGCTGATAGATAAACTTAGTTTCATAACGATTAACGATTACGTTGTTTGGCGCTGTGCCACGCCCATTAACGAGTTTTGTCACTATATTGACGACTTAGCTCTTATTGATGACTGCTTTCAGTGGTATCATCTCAAAAATTTTTATGAAAATCGTAAACGACAATTTCGAATATCTATCGCAAATCACAAAACAAAATAAGTTTATTTATAATCAGAAATAATTTTTTAATAATTTGTGGCTAAAAAAGAAATGAAATTCCTCTTATATTAAATTCCTTATGGAATCAAACTTCTTTTACAAATCAAATCACAATTTGGAATTGAAAATCTCTAATATATTAACTGACAGTTTTAGAGATATGACGATTTTTCTGAAATTTTGGCCGATTTCATAATCCGTCATACGACGTGATTTGGCAACGGCTTCTTTATCTTTATTTTCTCTAGCTTTCACCATTTTTCGCTTGGTGCTTCCATGTTTGAAGTTCTCTTTCTTTTTACGACTGTAAGTGAAATAGCGGCGCAAAGTTAAAAAATGTAACACACACTTAAGTTGTAACTTTGTATTAATGTTTTAATCAATGTTAGTTTAATACAGTTTTAGCTAGTTCAGTTTTAATTTTATTATATTTTAAGTAATATTTAGTTCAATTTTGCTGCTGCTCAAATTAAAGTGGTAGTGGTGACGTGAACTATCAAAACAGAAAACGATGCCAGAGTTAACAGCATATGCAAATATGAAACGATATGCAAGAAAGTGCTTGTGCACGGCTGCGAGATTGAAGCAGTTTGCGAGAAATCGATGCAGCTTTTTGTATTCAATTAAAAATTTTAGAACAAATTTTTTTGTGACGCGCCCCTAGCCCTAGCCCCTAGGCTGCAGCCTATACAGCCTATGCTTAAAAGCGGCCCTGTGAACCCCATTGTGTAAGGCACTAGCCGATAGTGACGAGTAGGGAACAAAAGAGTAGAAGAGAAAAGAGAAGAGTTGCGTAACGAATACGAAAGCAAGCGGTCGCCGGTTTCTATCTACGAATAATCGATTTTATATAAATTAACATTTTAAATCAGTTTTCTTAAACTTAAAATAACTACGGTCTCTATCAGTTCAGAAGTGGGATAGTGCTCGTGTTTGGTAGTTCAAACGTTATTAGTGCGAAAGTGAGACTCCCGCGACAATGTTCAATGTTAAACGTTAGACTCAAAAATTTCACGGAAAAACGGCGGTTGATTTTCGAAATTCAGCGTCACTAAAATAACGAGTAAAAAGAAACGAACGAAGTAAAATACGAAATAAAACAACGAAACAAACTACGAATAAAGAGCGAAACAAACTACGAATAAACTACGAAGTAAAATATGTAACAAACTACGAAAATAAACAACGAAATAAACTACGAATAAACAACGGAATGTGTTAAACAAAACGTCAGAAATAACAATAAAAATGCCGAAAATTGCATGTTTAAAAGTAGAAAAATTAAAAGAATTGCTTCACGTAAATAATCTCGTGTCAACCGGGTCAAAGGCTGAGCTGTTACAGCGGCTCATTGAAGCGCTTAACAGTGAGGATATTGAGTTCGAAGATAGTGAAAGTGAACCGTCTTTGAAAAAACAAATTGACGAGTTGCGTTATATGATGCAAAACGTGTTGTCAACGGTTCAAAATTCGCGTGCACCTGTTTCAACCTGGAGTGGTGGTGAAGTAAATGGTGCGAATGAAAGTGTGCAATCAAATGAATTCTTAGGATTCAGTCCTGTAGCAGGATTGAGTGCTAACACGTTTTGAAACAATTTTTCAATAAAAGAAATCGCCGAGACGCTGCCCGAATTCGATCCAACAAAGGACACATTTTCTGTGGAACAATTTGTCGACCGTGTTAATCGATTTATTGCTGCATACGGTTGGGAAGACAAGTGTGTGTTGTTAGCTGTGTATGGAAAATCAAAAGGACCTGATTAGTTGTGGTTAGATGCAACGTGCGAACTTTATGTGAATTGGAGTAGTCTCGCGACCGCGTTAATATCAGAGTTTAGGACAGTATTTGATGACGCTGAAACTCATTTTAAAATGAGCAGCGCTACGCGACAACAAAATGAAAAAATAACCGAATAATGTTTTCGAATGAGTGCGTTAGGAAAACGTCATAAATTAAGCGAATCGGCAATAATTAAATATACGCGCGACGGGTTAAGGTACCGCGATTTGCAACTTGCAATTGCTGCACTTAATTTTAATTCAATGAAACATATTCGTGAAACATTAGAAGATTGCTTAAAAAATGTGTCGGTTTATTCAAATAATCGTTTTCCCAAATATACTGAAAAAATTGAAAGTGATGAAAAAATACGGACTTAAAATCAAACGAAATTGAAGCAAACTCAAAGACAATTGTTTACTATAATTGTTCTGAGGCTGGACACATATCCAGCATGTGCCCAAAACTAGGGTTGTAACGGAGCTCCGCATCCGCAAGTGCGGAACTTCCGCTTGATATCGTACCTCCTCCTCCGCTTCTGCCTCCGTAAATTTTAATGCGGTAAATAGGAGGTATAACGGAAGTCATAAAATCAAGTTTAGAGCTTACAAAGTGGAAAATTCCGTGTTTAAGTTAATTTACATTTTAAAGTTTTGTGCTGGTAATTGGCTAAAATAAAATTAGCTCGACCATAGCTAGAAACTTAGTTATTTTTTTAAAGTTAGCTTCATAATGGGCACAACCTAGTATGAATTTCGATTGTACATATTTTGAAAGTTGACCACCTCAAATATATCGTGTTGAAATTTCATTAAAATTCAAGCTCTCTAAGTATATTTTTGCAACTTTATTTGAGCGCACTCTCCTGCTTTTCGGTTCACCAAAAAAAAATTAAACACGTTTCTCTCGAACTCACTTTTTTCATACGGTGCCAGTATTTTCTCCAAAATTACTGAGTCGATCTTTAAGAAAAATTTTTCCATATATTTGTCACATGTATGACTATCACATGAACCAAAACTAAGTCAAAATATTAATTTTTCTATCTTTTTCAAACAGGCTTCATATTTTTCGAACACTTGCTCAAACAGCCGCCATTTTGAAATTTTTGCACAAAATATAATAATCTTGGTTCAGGCGATAGCCACTGCCATGCTACGCAGATCGCAATATTTTGCATATATATAATTTTAAATGAATTAAAAAAAAACATTGTTCGTGTATTGCAAGAGTGTATTTATTGATCCTGAAAAGAATTATAATCATATCATTTACTGGTGGTGAAATAATCAATTCATGAAAATAGCCCCTTCGCCTGGAAATCTAGGTTGCCTCCTAATGTTTATTTAATACTAACATTTTTACAAAATCTTGTATTTTAAATACTTTCAAATTGTTTTTTGACCTCCGCTTCCGTTAAAAATCCGCATCCGCGGAGATCAATTTCTGCACTCCGCATCCGTATCCGCCTCCGCATAGATGACCTCCGTTACAACCCTACCCAAAACCACAACGTCGCAAGCGATGCAAAGACTGTCAAAAAGTTCATCAACGTAATGAACCAGAAAACTAAGGAAAACAAAATGTAACTGTGCGTGAAGTAGTGATGCCCGATATACATCGATTTTTGATATAACTTCGATGTAAGCTTTTGATATATCGAATTGACCCGATGTAAATGAAGGCTTTAAGAATTTATTGAAAACTATAGCACTTCATTATAAGATTCCCAGCAGAAATACTACAACACTTTGGCTCGATGAAAAGTATGACGTTTCAGCCACAACAATGAAAAATAAATTATCCACGATAGAATACCTCACTCTAACAAGTGATATATGGTAAGATCTTCAAATGAGTAGTTTTTTAGGTGTCACTGCTCATTTCGGTATCGGCAATGAACTTGGTGAAAGGTGACACAAAACGGATATAGGATGTACCAACCTTCTGGAATAGCACGAATTATATGGTTCAACGATTTTTTGAGCTGCGAAATGCTGTCAACGAAACTTTAATTCAACACAAAACAACACCACCGATGTTGACTGGTATAGAGTTGACATTACTGCCAGTGCTTCTTAATATATTACGCCCACTTGAAGCTGCAACTAAAGAAATATCCTGCAAAAAATATTGCTCTAGTAGTAAAGTTATTCCCTCACTAAAATTTCAACACTAAAATGTCTAGTAATTGAAGAACCATTGATGAAGGAAGTGCTCTTAACGAGATCAACAAAAGAATGGGCTCAATCGAACATGTTTCGTCATTAGCTATTGCAACAATATTGGATCCACGCTTCGAAAAACTTAACCCGAATCACCCTGGCGTTGCCGTATGGCAACGCAAAGTCAACACTTTCAAACGATCACAAAATAAAAACAAATTCAAGAACCGATATTTTCCAATTAGTTTTGAACTCGCAATTGTTTGTCTCTTAGAAAAAAATCGTTACGGAGTCAGTGAGTAATTGTTTGTTGAAGCTGAAGTGTCACAAAGTGAGAAAACTAAAAAATTTACTCAGGTTGATTCGGGTTAATTTCGTAGACCCAATGGTTTGCTCTAGTGCCTTAATTAAAATTAGAGATTTGATGAAGTACGATATTCGTGAAGAAGCGTGTGCTGCAAGAGAGGAATCCAACCCTGACGGTTCAGTTAACATTTTGCAGTCGGATTTTAACATCTATACAGATCACCATAATTTTGTTCAGCGAAATTGGAAAACCAATAAATCTGACAAGTCTTTCAGATGAGTTAACTGTTTATTTGAGGACTCCAGTAAGTCGATTTAATGAAACGCTTTGGAAGGATGGGCAGATTATAATATAAAATACAATTTCCGAAGTTCTACAATACTGCCTGTAAATATTTAACTATGGTTGTGATCTCAATGCTATCTGAAAGGCTTTTTTCAAAGGCTGCGTAGGTCTTCTCGCAACAGAGAAGCAAACTGCAAGCTAAAAGAGTAAACAAAGTATTGTTCATGCAAGACTTAAGTCATAAGTATTGGGAATTATAAAAATTGAATTTGTTTATTCCTTCGCTTCTTTTTAACTTTTAGTGTCTAGTAATGAAATGAATATGTCGAAAACATATTTCTTGTTGATATATTGAAAAACATCCATTCAACATTACGATGCATCACATCGAAAAAAATATCGATGTTTTTTTTCCATGGGCATCCCTAGCGTGAAGCGAAATGTAATCAAGTCGATGACATATTTATAAAACATATACATATATATAGGCGACAATAATTTGAGTGCTTTTGTTGACACAGGCAGTCAATGCCATATGAATCAATTGCAAACATAATTAAAGTGAAAAAAGAACCGTGTTTATTAAAAATAAATGGCATTTGTGGAGTAGTTTTCCTCGCTAAAAAAAAAGTTACTACCGACGTGAAAATCGATGATTTATGTTTTAAAATTGAACTTTACATTGTTGACGATGACTTTTTAACAACAGATATTTTGATTGGACAAAATTTGTTTAGTGAAAACAACATTCGCGCGGTTTTTCAAAACAATATATTAACTCTAGAAAAAACGTCAAACGATCGAAAATTAATTGAAATCGACGATATTTGTTGTGAAATAAACGAATATAAAAACCTTATTGTCAATGCTGTCAATGAAAATCGCGATGTGTTTGCTGTCGACATGAGTGAAGTTGGATTGACTGACGCAATCGAAATGAAAATCGAGATGATGACGACAGAACCGATTGCTCAAAAATCGTATCGTGTGCCAGAACCAAAAAAGAAATTAGTACGAGATATGGTAAGTGAACTTCTTAAATATAATATCATTTCAAAATCTGTCTCAGAGTACGCCAGTTCGATGCTGTTGGTGAAAAAGAAGAATTGTTCTGAACGTTTGTGTGTCGATTATCGAAAATTAAATCTGCACATGTTAAAGGGAATTTTCCCTACTCCAAACGTTGCAGAAAAATTACAGGAAGCGACGAAATTTCGGTTTTTTACTATGCTCGATTTGAACTCCGGTTATTATCAAATACTAATCGAAGAGGGAAGCTGAAAACTTACAGCATTTATAACGACGGATGGTATCTACGAATTCAATCGGATGGCTTTTTTTTAAAAAAACGAGCCGTCAGTTTTTCAGCGTCTGATGCAAATAACACTAGCCGACTTTTTTGACATTTTTGTTTGTTCCAAGAACCTTCTTAATTTTTTATGATGTAGTTAGGTCCCCAAAGTTCAAAAAAAATTTTGATCGATTTTTCCCACTGTTAATTTTTTTTTAAATTCTTTTTCAGTGTATTTTCATTTTTTAGGCTATATCTCATACAAATATAAACCGATTTTCTTCGAATAAATGTTGAAAAAAAGGTAATAAATTTCCCCATAACTCTTGTAAAGGCAAGTTTTGGTTTGAATATACAGATTACGAGATAAAAGCTGACACATTTGAAAAAATTGATTTAAATTTGTATCCAATTAAAAATAGCTTTAAAAATATAATATATATAATTACAAAGAAGAAACTCTTAAAAATAAAATAATATTAAGTTTTTGAAAATCTGTTCATAAATGCCAAAGTTATAGCCTATTTAGTATAAATTGTCATAATTTCATTTAACAAATTTTTCAGTTTTTTCTTATTTATAGGCAGTAGAATTAGTCGTGAAAATGAGAAAAAAGAAAAATAATTCGTTACAGCACTCTGACAGCAGAACATTGTTGAACAAGCTCATGTTAAAGAGGACAAAATAAATCGAACCGACAGCAGCTACCCGGGTGCGTTTTTTGTACCTACAACGTAAAAAAAGAGTTCGCTCAATATCACCAAAAGATAGACAGCAAAGCAAGGGAATTGCACACAACAACAATTTGCAATCAACTAGCACTTCGAGTAATCGTTTTTCTGCATTGGACGACGACAACAACATTGAAGGTCAGAATGACAGCAATGAATCATCATTAGAAATTAAATCTCCACCAATATTTATTCCAAATGTTAGTAACATTGCATATATGATAAAAAAAAATTGCTACAGTTGTTGCTCTTACTGAATTCTCTTACAAAGGATTAAGAGACGGCCAAGTGAAGATCATTGCTAAACATGTTAGCTCATACAATAAGTTTCGTACTGCAATGCCAAAAAAATTAAATACCACACTTATCAGATAAGAAGCGAAAGAGCATACAAAGTTGTGCTACGTAATGTTCATTTTTCTACTCCTGTGGTATTGAAAATCTAGGCCATAACGTAAGACATATTTCTAATGTTCGCAGTAAAGTTACTATAGAACCTTTGCCATTATTTTTCGTTGATCTTGAACCCAATGACAACAATAAGAATATCTACGAAATTGCTATGTTAAACAACGCTATTGTTAAATTTGAACCACCGCGAAAAATTGTTGAAGTGGCCCAGTGTCATCGATGTCAACAATTTGGTCACACCAAGGCTTATTGTACAAAAAAATTTAAATGTGTCAAGTGTGGCGGCGAACATCCAACTGCAGAATGTACCAAAAATAGAGATACTCCAGCAACTTGTTCTAATTGTGAACAAAACCATCCTGCCAATTATAGAGGGTGCCAAGTTTATCAAAATCTAATAAAACGCAATGTATATGATAAACGTAGATTGCAACATAATAATTATTCATGCAACGACAACACAAATCAGAGTTTACGCTTTAGTACAGCGTATCCTCCCAATACAAGCCAGCAACATAATATTCCTACTTACGCCAATATTGTAAAAGGTAATATTAATGATTCACACACTAATTCATTTAAAAGAATTGAGGAGTTGATGAACAAACAGTTAAAACTCACAAACAATCTTCGAAACATGATCTCTTTATTAATTAATAAATGATGTCAAAACTGGATCTTCGAATCGCCATATGGAATGCTAATGGTTTATGTAATCATATACAAGAAATCGAAATATTTTTACAAACTCATATGCTAGACGTATTATTAGTTTCCGAGACTCATTTTAGAGATCGATTCTACTTTTCAATAAAAGGCTACACATTACTATGTGCAAACCACCCTGACAATAAAGGTCATGGTGGCACTGCCATACTAATAAAATCCAACATCAACTATGAACTGTTGGATGAAGTGAAATTAAACTACCTTCAAGCCACTTGTATTAAAATAAAATGTTTAAGTGATGTAACCCTATCCGCAGTATATTTTCCACCTAAATACAATGTAAAGTGTCAAGAGTTCAAAAGCTTTTTTGATAGCTTAGGTCCTAATTTTATGGCAGGAGGTGACTATAATGCAAAACATCCTTAGTGGGGTTCGAGGATTTCGAATCCTAAAGGTAATGAATTATATAAATCAATTGAAGCGTCAGAATTAATTCAATCTGAATTAAATATACTTGTAAAATGGTTAAAAAAATGGAATATTAAAGTTAATTCAACAAAGTCTGCTCACATCACATTTTCAACAAGAAGAGGAGATTGTCCTCCAGTTACTCTTGGCAATTCTGCTATTCCAGAAGCAATACATATTAAGTACTTGGGAATGCACTTAGATAGGCGTCTCACCTGGAAGGAGCACGTGAAAGCTAAGCGTACACAGCTTAAAATTACTTCGTCAAAACTTAATTGGCTTCTTCGATCAAAATCTCAATTAAGTATTCAAAATGAAGTGAGAATTTATAAATCGATCCTAAAGCCTATATGGACATACGGAATTCAGCTGTGGGGCTCTGCCAGCAATTCAAATATCAAAATTCTGCAACGTTACCAGTCCAAAACTCTTCGGATGATACTGGGTGCACCTTGGTTTGTATCAAACTTCACTATTCACAACGATTTAATGATCTCAACAATAAAAGAAGAAATCCAAAAATTTTCCGAGCGATACCTTACAAGACTAAGCAATCATAACAATATTCTTGCAATTACATTATTAGATGAGAGTAATAATACAAGGAGGCTCAAACGGACACATGTTTTAGACTTACCATTACGTAGATAGTTAAAACCTTATTTTTAGATACACATATTGTTATGTTTTCTATTAACTAGCTTTAATTAATTTAAGAAGTTTTATTTAATGAAGTAAAACACTTCCAGTTATTTACCATTGTTAACTCATTTGCTTATTATCTTTTGATAGATTGCAAAAAAAAAATTGAATAAACAAAAAACCTCAAAATTTTTCGAAAAAATGGCTGAAAGCCGGTTTTTTGACGATTTTTTTCTTTGACAAAAAAGTTTCTATGAAGCTGAAACTTGGGCAAAAGATACTTTTTAGTGATACACAAAGGCAGTAATTTTTTCAGATGGAAAAATTAAGTTGTTGTTAAATATAATTTTTAAACCAAAAAAGAACGAAATTTTCAACTGAAAAATTATCTAAGTAACATTGTTTTTTATATTTTCTTTTTTTCAAGTAATACTATAAATAAATAAGAAAAAACTGAAAAATTGATAAAATGAAATTATGACAATTTATACTAAATTGGCTATGACTTCGGCATTATTGAACGGCTTTTCAAAAACTTAGGATTATTTTTTTTTGGAAGAGTTTTTATTTTATACCCAAAGGGTTAAACTTATGTATTTTGAAATATTTCTAATTTTAAAGTATTTTTTAATTAGATACGAATCTTAAAAAAATCAATTTTTTCAAATGTATCAGCTTTTATCTCCTAAGCTGGTTTTTAAACTCGAAAATTTCATCTTAAAGAGAATGTGGGGAATTTTATAACCTTTTTTTCAACATTTATTTGAACAAAATCGGTTTACATTTGAATGAGATATAGCCTAAAAAGTGAAAATACACTAAAAAAAATTTTAAAAAAACTAACCCAGAGAAAAATCTATCAAAAACTTTTTTGAACTTAGGGGACCTAACTACATCATAAAAAATTTAGAAATGTCATGGAACATTTTTGGTGTCAGCTAGTGTAATTAATGAACGAATGAATGGCGATATAATTCACAGCATGGACGACATTTTAGTTGGAAGTAACGATGTCAACGAAATGAGAGAAAAGCTGGAACGATTATTCAAAGTTTTACGGCAGTTAAAGCTTACTTTAAATTTAAAAAAATTTAAGTTTTTATCTAGCAGTGTCGAATTTTTAGGTCATAAATTGACACCAAATGGAATAAGTCCAGGATCAGTGAAGGTTTCTGCCATTCAGAATTTTCCTACCCCGACCAACGTTACCGAGGTGCGCAGATTTCTTGGATTAAGCGGTTATTTTCGGCGTTTTGTTCCGGCATATTCGATAATCAGCGAACCAATAAGAAAATTGCTACGAAAATGTGAACCGTTTACGTGGAGCGACAATCAAACGAAGGCATTTGAGGAATTAAAAGCCAAATTGATTTCGGAACCAGTCTTAGCAGCGTATGATGTAGACGTAGTACATCAAATCCATACGGATGTCAGTTCAGTTGGCTTAGCAGCGGTTTTGTTACAAAAGTATGGCGACAAATGGAAGCCTCTTGCGTATTATAGTCGTGCCAGCAGTCATACGGAAAGAAAATTTCACAGATTTGAGATGGAGACACTTGCTGTAATGGAAGCGCTGGAGCGTTTTCGTTATTAAGTATACGGAAAGATCGCCCTTCTATGCAAGTCACTTACACCGAACCAAACTAAACAGCTCAAACGTTTACCCTTCCTTCGAGGCACTACACGTAATCATGAAGAATCATATGAGGACTTTGTACCGGGACCAAGTTCGTCTTGGGCACACTTGGTAACTTATCGCCGCCAGCTCCCCTTCCGATGAGGGTGTAAGACCGGGACCTAGTTCGTCTCGGCCGCTTTCCGGTGAATTGGAGAGAGTAGCAGGAAGAGAGTTGAAACAGTGTCTTCTCGGTCTTTTTTGGGTGCTAGACCGGGACCTAGTTTGTCTCGGCTACCACCTCAAGAACGTCCTGGAGGCACTAATCACTCCCAAAGTGGTCGACCGGGACCAAGTTCGTCTCGGCGACCACGAAGACAATCGCTTTTGTGGTACTCAAAACCCCCATTCGGGTAGACTGAGGCCTAGTTCGTCTCAGCTACCAAGCCAAGACCGGGACCTCGGTCGTCTCGGGTGGCAAAGAATATGGAGAGAAGCGATCGTCAGCTGCATCCAAACCTATGCTCCAATGAGTTATTCGATCTTGTGCACTCGCTGGGCTGAGCCATACACAAGCTGCACCTACTACACAAAAAGTATAAGTCCCTGCTAACTTTTGTTTCTTTAGACAAGTTCATTATTAAATTATATATTCATTACTCACAATAATAATGTATAATAATGTTACCTAGTTTAAGATTTTAAAACTTATTGTTAGTCTCTTAAGAGAAGATACAATAAAAGAAAATGAAGTTTAAAAAAAAAAAAAAAAAGTATACGGAAAAAAGGTTACGGTATTGACAGACTGCTCTGCAGTGACGACAGCGATGCAGAACTTATAGTCACCATAAATGAAACTAACTATTTATATAAAGAAAATTTAAATTTAAAAGAACTACAAGAATGTGAAAATTGCGTGTGCCTTCAAAATTGCAAACTAAAATATAATAACAAAACAAGCGTGGAAGTCATTGACGATGATTTGATTATTGTAAAAAACGCATTTAAATCAAAGCTTAAACAAAATTGCGACGAAAGAAAAATTATGTTGAACAGAAATTGCTTGATAAGTTTCTATAATTGCGAGATCTCATTGTTAGATAAAAAATTTCAAAACAGAAAAACACTTGTTCAGGAAAAATTTTCCTATCCTAATAGCGATGGCGAAAATATAAGCTTTCAAGAAAAAATTAGTTTCGAAGAGATAAAAATTAACCAATTCCAAAATTTAAAAGAAATCAAAGAGTTAAAATTACATAGAAATATAAATTATGGTCTTAATTTTGGGTTGACTATTTTAATTAAAGCTATATCAATATTTGTGTTACACCATGTTTTTCGCATCTGTAAGAAAAACAAAAACAATAATATTAGAGTAGAATTTCAAGTAAACCCTAATTCAACAGGGACTGTTGAAACTGGGGGCGGAGGAATCACGCATGTCCCAAGTAAAGTCACGCACGGCCCCCTCACTGGCCCAAGTAAATAATAATAACTTATAGTAATAATAATATTTGTATTTTATATTTAATATGTTGTGACCCACTGTCACATTCTTTAAGATATTTGATATGTTGTTTTTATACGAATGCAGCGCTCAGAATAAAATGATGAGTTAGCGTCTGCATACATTAAGCTTATCTTTAAGTTATTAAATAAGTATTTGCTAATACTAATACTTTGTTATGAATCAAAAAATTTAAAAAATAAAGTTCAGTTCTGCAAGTGCAGTCCAACGAAAAAGAAAGATCTTTTTCTTTGTTAATAAAACTGGCGACGAGGATAAACATTTTTTTTCTTTTTCAAGCGAAAATTGAAAATAATAAAATCATTATTTAAAAATTTTTTTTTCAAGTGAAAAAAAAAAAGTAATATCATTGTAGCAACCAAAAGCTACACGGCTTATTGAAAAACATTTAAAGTCTGCTAGTGCAAGAGAAAAACAAGAGCAAAATTTTTAAATCAAATAAAGTGATTTTAGTGAATTTATTGAAAGCATCTGCCGTAAATTTGCAAATACTTGGATTAAAATTATTACCAGCAGAGTGTTGTGTTTACCGATTTCAAAGTGTGCAGAAGAAAATCCACCAGTGAGGGAGCTTCCTGGACTTGCCAACGAATTTATGGACAAATCGAAGCTCAAGCGATAAAAAAGAAAAATTTTATTGTTAAAATAAAAAATAAATTAAAAGCCCAGGTTAATCAGCAAAGGCGCGAAGCCTCCTGGCATTCACCAAAACCAAAGCTAAAGCCTGCTGAGAAGAGAAAAACTACAAGTGACAATCGTAAGAAAAACTTTGTGCTTAGAAGAAGGAACAGCAAAGGAACCGTTTCAACGCTTTACTGCAACAAAAGTGGTACAAAGCATAAGAAACTTAAAATTGCATTTTATAAGTGTAAGATAAAATAAGCTTCTAGGGTTAAAACAATTAAAATATTTAGAAAATATATACATAAAGATCGCTATTTAAACGTTATTAAAAATATAAAAAATTAAATTGGAAACTAAAACAATTAAGTAAAAAGACAAAAAATACATTTCAAAAACAGAAAAAATGGACGTTAACATAGCGCAATCCTTTCAGTTAATTTTAACTTGCATCAACGCATTAACAGAATTTGACGGTACTGATACGAACCAACTAGTGGACTTCATACAGCAAGCAGAAAGCCTATTGCCATCAATAGAAGCTTTTAACGCAAATAACCAGAATATTTTGTTTGGGTACCTGCGAAATAAAAGTACTGGTAAGACCAGGGAGGCTATCCATAGAGCCGGACAGGTAAACAACTGGGAGAGACTTAAGACAGTTCTCCTAGGAGACTTTGGAGAAAAAAAACATCAATAGAATTGATGGATCAACTTAAAACAAGGAAGATGGATGCAACCATCGAAAGTACTATTATGATATCAATAAATTACGGAACAAATTACATAACAGACTCCTGACACACGGAAACGAAGGGTTTACGACTAAAGAAATCAATAGAATTTCCCTTCAAACATTTAGAGAACATTTACCAGAGCCGACAAAAACAATGATATTTGCTAGAAACCCGGAAAATTTAGAGAAAGCCTATAAGATAACAGTAGAAGCTCGACACCAGGGCTATACTCAGTACGGTCCCCCTAATAGGTATAACACTAATTATAGGGTACAAAACAACAACTCCTTTAGCACAAACTTCAGCGATAACGTAAGGAATATCAGACCCAACTACGGAAATGGGAATAATAACCATCATAACAACTATGGTAATCAGAATAGAAATAATGGGAATAATAACCATCATAACAACTATGGTAATCAGAATAGTTATAGGGTACAAAACAACAACTCCTTTAGGACAAACTTCAGCGATAACGTAAGGAATATCAGACCCAACTACGGAAATGGGAATAATAACCATCATAACAACTATGGTAATCAGAATAGAAACAATGGGAATAATAACCATCATAACAACTATGGTAATCAGAATAGAAACAATGGGAATAATAACCACCATAACAACTATGATAACCAGAATAGAAACAACAATTATCGAGACAGAAACGGAGGAAATGACAATAATTGTAATAACCAAAACAATCCGCAGCAAAATTATCAAAATTCAGGTAACTCCAGAGTTCAATCAAGAAACACCAGATACTCACGGAACAGTGTACAAGAACTAATGGACATAAGTAATTCTCGCACAGATTTTCAGAGAGACGGTCCAAACAATCACCCTATATAGTTATCAAAACGGCAGTTAGGAAGTTACGCTTCATGCTCGACACTGGAGCAGAATTCAGTTTGATTAATGAAGGCGTTTGTGACCCAAAATGGAAAAAAGATATAAATACAACAATAACTGCACTTGGAAAAAATTTTAATATTACAAAACTCTGCAAGGTCCCAATTTTTGAAGAATTTAATGAACAAGATTATGCGATCGAGTTTCTGGAATTTAACATAAGTAAACATTTCGATGGACTAATAGGAAATAACATTTTAACAAAGTTAAATAGTATTATAGATTACCCTAATAGAATATTGAAAACAGATAAAAGCATATTAAATTTTTATATGAACAAAGATGAAGAACAGTATAGCGAATTGTGCTACAGGGAAAATGTAATCGAAATTTTTAATAACGAACTAGAGAACAAAGATGTAGCAGAATATGTAAATACAGATCACTTATCGAATGTTGACAAAAACAAATTATTGGCAATTTTAAGAAGAAACAAAGGGGTATTTATAACGAAAATGAAAACCTAACTTTCACTAGCAAAATTAAACATAAGATAATTACACATCATGAAATACCAATGAACTCCGAAATCTATAGATACCCAGAAGTACACAAAGTGGAGATTGATAGCCAAATTACAAAAATGTTGGAACAGAACATAATTAGAGAATCTTCTAGTCCATACAACAGCCCTATTTGGATTGTTCCAAAGAAGCTGGATGCGTCAAACGTACAAAAATGGCGCCTTGTAATCGACTATAGAAAATTGAACGGCATCACTGTCGATGACAGATTTCCAATTCCAAATATAGACGATATATTTGACAAATTGGGAAAATGCCAGTACTTCTCAACTCTCGACTTAGTTCAAGGTTTCCATCAAATTGAAATGGATGAAAAAGATGTTCATAAAACCGCGTTTTCGACCGCAAGTGGTCATTATGAGTTTCTCCGGATGCCGTTTGGTTTAAAGAACGCGTCTGCGACTTTCCAAAGACTGATGAACGAGGTATTAAGGGAATACGTAGGAAAAATATGCCTTGTTTATTTAGATGACATTTTGATATTTTCTACAAGTGTAGAAGAACATATGGAGTCCCTAAGTAAAATACTACGTTGTTTGCAGCAATCAAACTTGAAAATTCAATTGAACAAATTTACTTTCCTGAAACAGGAAACAGAGTTTTTAGGCCATTTGGCATTTAGGCCATTTCGACAAAAAAGTCGAAACAATCGATAGAATTCCACTTCCCAAGACTCAAAAAGAGATTAAGTCCTTCTTAGGAATAACAGGTTTTTATAGGCGTTTCATTAGGGACTATTCAAAAATAGCACACCCTTTAGTTAAATGTCTGCAAAAGAATGCTAAAATTAATTTAAAGGACCAAGAATATAAAGAATCATTTGAAAAACTTAAGTTGCTCATAAAATCTGATCCAATCCTAGTACACCCAGACTTAAAAAAAAACTTTACATTGGTCACCGTTGCCAGCAATTTCGCTCTGGGTGCAGTTTTAATGCAAGGCAACAAAACTGTTTTTTACGCAAGTAGATCCTTAAACGGACATGAAAAAAACTATAGTACTATTGAGAAAGAGCTCTTAGCTATAGTATGGGCAACGAAATATTTTCGATCCTACCTTTACGGAAGGAAATTTGTGATCAAAACTGATCATCGACCTCTTGTGTGGCTAAATAATTTGAAAGAGCCTTATTCAAATTGCAGAGGTGGAAAATAAAATTGAACGAGTTTAATTTTGAGATTGAGTATATTAAAGGCAAAGAAAATGTTATTGCCGATGGGTTGAGTAGAATAGCAAGCCCCGATGATCAAGTGATCATCAATAGTTTTCAATAAAAATACCGACCCTTTTTAAAAAGTAACCGGTATGTCAACAGATGAAGTTCTAAACGAACTAAGGGAATTATTTGATAAAGAAAATGAAAACGAAGATGACAACACTGTACACAGTGCAGAAACGGACAGTACTGACTTTATAAAAATAACAGAAAATGCGATCAATATTTTCAAAAATCAATTATTCTTGCGAAACTCGAATAGACAATCAACAAATAAGAAAATTCTATTCCAGACGATACATTATTTGAAAAGTTCCAAAACTTATACAGAGCGTACTTTTCAAACAATAAAAGCTTGAAAATTATGAGGTCTAACGTTATACTAGAAGACATAACTGATAAAGGAAAATTATTAGCATTTATAGAAAAAAAACACCTCGAAAACAATTATAGGGGAATAAATGAAGTACATGAGGAAATCAAAAAAACTCACTATTATCCTAACTTACAGAAAGAAATCCATAAATACATCAACAACTGCGATATCTGCAACAGAACAAAATTTGATAGAAACCCTATCAAACACGCCCTCAACATTACGAAAACACCTGTAAAACATAATCAGATTGTACATTTCGATATTTGGTATCCACAGAGGAACGTGATGTTTTTGACAAGTATCGATAAATTAACAAAATACGCTACAGCATGTAAATTAAAAGACAGAACATGGGTTTCACTTATCGAAGCAATTAAAGAAAGAATTCAATATCTCGGCAAACCAGAAACATTGGTTATCGATAATGAACTGGACATAACAGCAATCAAACAATTCCTCATAGAAGAAAGAATAGGCTTACATTTAACAACGACCTACAATAAAACGGGCAATAGTGATGTGTAAAGACTTCATTCAACGCTGAATGAACATGTCAGGCTTTTTAATGCAGATCCAAACAACAATGACAATTTACAAGATAAAGTTTATAGAGCAATAGTTGCCTATAATAATAGTATTCATTCTACAACAAATGCTAAACCAATAAACTTTATCAACAACGTTATTTCAGAGGAAGAAATTAGAAGGTTATCAGAAAATCTGCAACTCAAAAAAATAAAAGAGACTAACGCCGAATACGTAAAAAATTACAGGGTCAGCAAGTCACAACCGAAATATAAAAAAATATCAAACTGACAACAACCATATTGTTTCTAATAATAATAAGTTTAGAAAAATCTACAAAACACAATTAAAGCGTATATATAAATTCCAAAAAAATATTTGCAGGCAAGATGACAACGATAATAACAACAATGCTGACTCTCCTTGCAGTAGTGTCGGTACGCGGAGTGCTGCAAGTTAATAAAATTGAAGAAAATTCTGGCTACACAGTAATAAGACTACGAAAGGTAGAAATTGTAAACTCTACAAACACTGTACTACACATTATCAAGCCAACCGAAATTTTAGAGGTAATCAACCTTATTGAAAAGAACATCGAAGGACTAGATATAGACAATAAAGAGATCTTGAAGATAGAAATCAAAATAATTAAATCCAAAATAAAAACAATCATGCCAAATAGTATAAGTAGAAACAAGAGAGGACTTATAAATATTATGGGTACCACCTACAAATGGCTATTCGGAGTCATGGATAATGAAGATAGGGATGAAATTTTGGAACACCTAAGAGTTACTGACAGAAATAGTCATAGCGCGATTGAAACATTAAATAAACAAATTATAATAAACACACACTTTAATGAGTCTATCGAAGTACTCAGGAAAGCGATCAATAATGACAGACTAAACATAGAAAGATCCCTTAAAGACATAAAAACGAGACACAATGAAATTGCGAGAAGACTCCTATATTCTGACCAAATGCTAAAACTTAAATCACTTGAACACAAAATTACAGAGATCCAAGAGAACATAGCTTCCGCAAAAAACAACATAGTACACCCTGGCGTTTTGTCTGTCGAAGAAATTGAGAAGTTCAATATAGATTTCTATAAATTAAAACTTATAAGAATGGGAGTAATGACCTATCAGAACGAATCGCTAATAATAGCAATAAAAATCCCCACAAACTATATATCGACGGACTTAAAAATTATAACCCCCGTTACCAATGATAAATACCTTGAAATTGACGAGACAAACGAACTTATAGTCACCATAAATGAAACTAACTATTTATATAAAGAAAATTTAAATTTAAAAGAACTACAAGAATGTGAAAATTGCGTGTGCCTTCAAAATTGCAAACTAAAATATAATAACAAAACAAGCGTGGAAGTCATTGACGATGATTTGATTATTGTAAAAAACGCATTTAAATCAAAGCTTAAACAAAATTGCGACGAAAGAAAAATTATGTTGAACAGAAATTACTTGATAAGTTTCTATAATTGTGAGATCTCATTGTTAGATAAAAAATTTCAAAACAGAAAAACACTTGTTCAGGAAAAATTTTCCTATCCTAATAGCGATGGCGAAAATATAAGCTTTCAAGAAAAAATTAGTTTCGAAGAGATAAAAATTAACCAATTCCAAAATTTAAAAGAAATCAAAGAGTTAAAATTGCATAGAAATATAAATTATGGTCTTAATTTTGGGTTGACTATTTTAATTATAGCTATATCAGTATTTGTGTTACACTATGTTTTTCGCATCTGTAAGAAAAACAAAAACAATAATATTAGAGTAGAATTTCAAGTAAACCCTAATTCAACAGGGACTGTTGAAACTGGGGGCGGAGGAATCACGCATGTCCCAAGTAAAGTCACGCATGGCCCCCTCAATGGCCCGAGTAAATAATAATAACTTATAGTAATAATAATATTTGTATTTTATATTTAATATGTTGTGACCCACTGTCACATTCTTTAAGATATTTGATATGTTGTTTTTATACGAATGCAGCGCTCAGAATAAAATGATGAGTTAGCGTCTGCATACATTAAGCTTATCTTTAAGTTATTAAATAAGTATTTGCTAACTTTTGTTATGAATTAAAAAATAAAGTTCAGTTCTGCAAGTGCAGTCCAACGAAAAAGAAAGATCTTTTTTTTGTTAATAAAACTATATACATAGCCTCATCAGACCAGTTTTGGTTAATTTGTAATGCGATTCGAACCCCCGACCATTCCATGAATTATAAAGCTACGAAATAATAAAGCTACATCATATAGCAAGTCCTTAAACCGATGGTTTAACAAAGCTATGCAGCAAACGAGAAATGACAATAAAATTACAACAGATGGCGCAATCGCATAATATAAAATTTGCACTTTGTACATGTCGTTCAGCACAACCTCCGTGGCTCAAGTTTTTGAGCGGCTGTCCACACATAATTCATGGAATAGTCGGGGGTTCGAATCACATTACAAATTAACCAAAAACTGGTCTGATGAGGCCATGTATATACATATGAATATGTGTATATATGTGGTAATAGCTGAAACATATGTCACCAATTACCAGGTTAAATTGTTCCATTTGTTGTCTTTGTCATGTTTGTTTATAAAGCATTAACCGATTTGTGAAATTTCACAAGAATATTGGTTACTGCAATTGACTGTAAAATTCGATTAAAAAATTTCAAATTAATTAATAACATTCAGTCGACTAAAACAAATTAAAATTTTCTAAAATGTTTTCCAATTTGACTCAATAAAATATTAAGAAATACTTCGGCCTTTGTACATAAGCGTCTTAAAAAAAATAAATAAGTCCAGAAATATGGTCGTTAAGGTCATTTGAAGTTCACTTTTGGTCGTACACGATTAAATGAATAGTCGCACTCCGACTTATTTTGTGAAGTCTTTCAACAACTAGATAAGACGTCGCACTGTGGGAAATTTTTTTCACGTTTTGGGACAAAAATCCGTTTACAATGCAATTATTAATGGATTTGAAAATTTTTTTTTTTAAAATAATTGTTAAGTACCAATTGTGAGTAATGCCCAAAATTTTGAAAACGTTCAACATAACCTCAAAAACTCCTATAAATATATGAAATTCGTGCATTTTACTTAAAGAGGGGGTAGGATTTTGGCGCTACATTTTAGGCATAAGTTTAAAAATGTTTTTTAGTGATATGGTAAAAGTAAATTTATTTATTTAAAGAATATATAAAAGTACAATACTTAAAGAGTATTATGTGAAAATTTCATTAAAAAATATTGCAGAATAAGCCATTGGCATCAAATTTCCGCGGACGCCTAAAAAAAAAGTTGGTTTGTGGTGGACCACATAACTCATCACTTTATCATCTGAAATCCAAAAAACAAAAAATTTAATTAGCTTACAAGTTTCTCAAGGTATTGACGAAGGGTTTTTTTCTTTGACTATTTTTGAGATTTTGGCATAATTATTAAGCCAAAAAACGATTTTTTTTAAAAAAAGACAAAAATCAGTATATTTATTATTGCAGAACTAGTTGCAATACAAAAAAAAAAAAACCTTTCGTCATTACCTAGTTTTATATGTATTTAAAGAGTGTGTCAAATTTCAAGAAAATCGGTCTAGCAGTTTTGGTAAAATACACGAATTTCATATATTTATAGGATTTTTTGAGGTTATGTTGAACGTTCTCAAAATTTTGGGCATTACTCACACATCGGGTGGTACTTAACAATTATTTTTAAAAAAAAAAATTTCAAATCCATTAATAATTGCATTGTAGACGGATTTTTGTTCCAAAACGTTAAAAAATTTCCCACTGTGCGTCGTTGGGATATAATAAAAATGAAATAAATCCGACTGCTCCGACTAAAATTGTACCAAGTTCTCACTAAATTCGACCACAAAATCCGCTTAAAGTCAGACTGTGCTACTTGGGTTGTAGCTGCCATAGATGCCAAGATATAGCGTTTCATGAGCTTTGTTGTATGAAAGGTGCCACGCCCGTTGTCTTTATCGTACGATATTGAAAATGTTTTTCTCGTATGACCGAGTACAAGAGCGAGAATGCGATAATGTAGTGTTCATCGCGAAATAATACTTTCTGGTTCTCGTCTTCGGTCATATGAGAAATAATTTTTTAATATCATCCCGTTACCTTTATTGGGTCCGAGAACGATATCGATATTTATCGGTTCCCTGTGAAGCATAATTGCTTAGCGACTTTTCATAGAATTAAATGAAGTTTCTGTATTCAGGATCCCTGGCATTTCAAGAGAAATGAGAAGCCATAGCTTTGATCGACCTCAGTATATGTATATTTTAAAAAAAAAAAACAAAAAGCAGAAATCGATTCTTGCATTTTTTGGTTTTTAAGACAAGATTTTGTATCGGATAGCACAATAAATATTGGTTCCTACCATATATGTGATACTTCTATATTGCTACTATAGCCAATTTCTGTTCCCCAGAATATGACATGTCAAATGCTATCAACTCTACTGCGCATGAGCGAAAATTGACAGTAGATTTTATGAAAACCAGTAGCGGCTGATTTTTTTTATCAAAACTTTTTTTTCAACTCGCAAGATTTGATTTATATTCATTAAATTATAATTTCGATTAACGGAAAATAAAATTAAAAAATGGAGATTATCCACTTTTGTTGAAAACGTTGTTCAATACATAGCAGGTTTTGTAGAATGGAAAATTAAAAAAACTATAAAATGCGCAACATGTAGGAGGCAATTGACAGGCGATAAATTTGCCGGCATTATCTGCCTTAAAAATATGGGACCATTTTTTGCACCTTCCAAGGATGTGTGTGATATTTGCCTGACTTGTGTAAAAGTAATAAGATAACATTTTCCTCAGTTCGCAGACAAAAATATAAAAACATTTTTAGTGAACAAAGTGCTCCAAAATATTGAATCTTCGTCTTCTAATGCATTTATGCACTTTCATATTAAATAAAAAACTTATTTTGAAATGTCGGATTTGTTTAGCGACCACCATAGGATTCAATTTTGTAAGGCAGTTGTTAATATGTATATTGCCACAAGATTATTACGAAAGCACAAAATTGGTAAAAGAAAAAGTGTACGTAAGGAATAAATTTACCAAACTAATTTTAATGAATAATCAATAATGTCGAAATTTCATTATAGATTGATGTTAATTTGTTGCAAAATAAAACCAACTTTTTTTTTCAATTAATAAAAAATTAATTTTCTTCACTAGATCTAATTTTTATTACGCCGCCTCTGAGTCCATTTGGCATTTAATACATTTTGTTTACAAATATTTTTAAAAACTCAACACATACAAAACTAGCTCATGCGCAAAACAACCCAGCAGATAGTAATCTAAACTTTCATTGATTTCATAGACTTTCTATCGCCTCCAGAATACATGAATTTTAACACGGCGATGTCTTAGCAAAAGTAGTGTATGATTCTTTGCATTACCGGGGATGTAAACTTTTCATCGATATAAAAAAAAGTTTAAAAAAAATGTCTGATCGAGTATCGAACTCACGCACTTAGAGTTAAGAGTTCACAAACCAAACCATTTGCCCACGCTGTCAGTTGTTTAACAGGTACATATCTATTTTACACTATGTTATTCACTATTGTGATTTTGAAAATTTGTTTATGCATTACGTCTTCGCTTCCCTTATCATGCATGTTTTCTCCATCTAATTATAATATATGAAATCAATGATTACAAATCGTAAAAATGGTAATGCATTGTCCCAAAAACTGCTGGGAAACTGTAGCATTGAGCACCTGCTCAAAATAATAGGTACACTTTTGAGTTTTTAGAAGCTCTATTACAAAAATAGTGGCATCGTGAAGTACACAATTTAGAAGCACTATATTCAGTAAAAAAATTTATGTGATTCCCTTAAATTTCGAGCGTTTCTACTTACTGTGCATAGTTAGAATATTTGCCTGCTCAAAATAATAGGTACACCTGCACGTTGATACAAATTTTTGTTTGAAATTTTTTGTTTTTAATTCTTTTTTGAGCTTTCCTTAGAAGAACATTATGTTTTCTTTAATTAAAACTTAAAATGCAGTGAATTGACAGGAAAGATTTTAGTTGAGATGGGTCGTAAGTCACATAGCCTTGCTGAGGATTCGAGACTGACTTTAAACTTGAAATAAAGGAAAAAACTCTCTTCAATGTATTGGCGGATTGCTGAATTGTTCTCACAACTTCATGAAAAATGTATTTAAAATCAAACAGTAAAAAAAAATTTCGTGGTAGACCACCAAAAACCGCTCCAAGAGTTGATCTTCATATTGTAACTTTCGAAAAAATAGACACATTTAAGTCTTCAAAGACAATTTTGGCTGAAATTGGGAACTTGATTAGTGCTCAAACAATTCGATGCCGTTTATTAAAGGTTTACGTACCTGGGCGATTAGCTAAAAAAGTTCCTTTGTTGCGGAAAAAAATTTTAGCATGAGGCTAAATTTTGCAAGAATCACGGAAACTGGTCATGACCTGAATGGGAGAAAAGTTTTCAGAAAGGATTGTGCGGTTGCCTAGAAGCAAAGAGTTTCACTTCACTTCAGTTTCCGTGATTCTTGCAAAATTAAGCCTCATGCTAAAATTTTTTTTCCGCAACAAAGAAACTTTTTTAGCTAATCGCCCAGGTACGTAAACCTTTAATCGAATTGTTTGAGCACTAACCAAGTTCCCAATTTCAGCCAAAATTGTCTTTGAAGACAATGTGTCTATTTTTTCAAAAGTTACAATATGAAGATCAACTCTTGGAGCGGTTTTTGGTGGTCTACCACTAAATTTTTTTTTACTGTTTGATTGTAAATACATTTCTCCTGAAGTTGTGAGAACAATTCAGCAATCCGCCAATACATTGAAGAGAGTTTCTTCCTTTATTTCAAGTTTATAGTCAGTCTCGAATCCTCAGCAGAGCTATGTGACTTACGACCCATCTCAACTAAAATCTTTCCTGTCAATTCACTGCATTTTAAGGTTTAATTAAAGAAAACAGAATGTTCTTCTAAGGAAAGCTCAAAAAAGAATGAAAAACAAAAAATTTCAAACAAAAATTTGAATCAACGTGCAGGTGTACCTATTATTTTGAGCAGGCAAATATTCTAACTAACTAACCCAACGGGAAACGGAAGCGCGTTCAAAGGGCATCGGATGCGCTTCAAGGGAAGCAGAAGCTGCTTCCAATGCGCTTCTCACTGCTTATCTTTTTTAACATACGATGTCATTGCGGCGATGCGCATCTTTGGAAGCATATGTGATGCGCTTCCTTGGATGTTGAGTAGAAGCACATCTTTGGAAACACATGAAATATGCTTCCTTGGATGATGAGTAGAAGCATATTAAGCTTGAATTGAAAAAAAAAACTATTTTTTTTTAATCTGTCTCCTCCGATCAGATTCGAACCTAGGCCTCCCGTGTCATGCTACTCTCTTACTGTTTTGAAATGCGCACATCTTAACCAACTGAGCCACCCTTATTATTAATGTGAAGTAGACTAAAACTTCAAAAGTCTTCTCTCAAAATGAATTGTTGAGTTTTTGATTTCTATAGTTGCCATTATTTGATAATTCAAATAATATACTTTTAGAAGCTTAATTATAACAACAAGCTTGGCTGATTTCGTTAAATTTTACGTAACAGCACAAATGCCTAGGTTCGAGTCCCAGTGGACGCGGGATAAAAAAAGTTTTTTTTTTAAATCAAATTGAATTACAAATTCAATGCATCCGAAGAAGCACATCTGACGTGCTCCCCTTGGAAGCTGCTTCCAAATTTCCCGTTGGAAAGTAAGAAGAAACGCTCGAAATTTAAGGGAATCACATAAACTTTTTTACTGAATATAGTGCTTCCAAATTGTGTACTTCACGATGCCAATACGATTTTTCCTCTAAGTTGCCCAAATATTTTTGTAATAGAGCTTAAACTAGAAACTCAAAAGTGTACCTATTATTTTGAGCAGGTGTGTATGTCAACAATCTTGGTGAACTTCAAACACACTGAGCACAGAAGCTCGTTTCTGTAACTCGTAACGATCGCAGTTACCGACTCTTATTACCGATTTGACGTCACTCTCACCTGCACTGTTTCTGTAAATATTTGAATCGACTTCGGTTTCAATTTATTCGTTTCAAATCGATAAGTTGTCACATTCTCCAATTTCATTCCAATAGAACCTTTTCAAAAAGCGTTTCTGTAAGAAATGTGAATCGACTTAAAATGTCAGTTTTGTCACTGACTCTCCAGTAAGTGAGAATTTTACCGATTCTAATAAATGTCAGTAATGTTGTGTAAATATGAAGAAACAAGTACTCAATATAAATTTTTAAAACCGGGTACTTTAGCTGAAGTTGAATTTTTTACTGATTATAATCTTTTTGTTTATTTTAGAACATTTTAGTTTCCAAGATAATGTGTTTTTAAACTAAAACGTGTATACATAACAGTCAGAAACTTAAACAAAAAAAAATATTTGTTAAAGCAACGCAAAAGTAACCGGTTGCAAATATATGTTTACTTTTCATTTCACATCACTAAGTGACAAATTATTTCCGTTTCTGAAAATAATTCCAAATAAAATTTGAAAAGTAAATAAACAAATGTAAATAAACAGGTGTTATTTGATTCAATTTCACAACGTCTCTTCTCAATTTGTGTTATTTTCCATTACGAACCAAATTTTTAACGATTTGAACGTGCAGAAACATCAGTTGTCACGAAATCGGTAACTCAGGATCGAAACAGTTTGACGTCACACAAATCGGTAACTTGCCGATTTTTTTACAGAAACGGGCTTCAGGGTAGGTTAGTAGCAATATAGAAGTATTACATATATGGTTCCTACGGACAACGTTAGACTTACATAGTGAGATACACATAGGTGCTGTAGATACTTCAAATTTGTATTTTTTTTATAGCATATCGTTATGCTACAAAAAAAATGAAAGTAAAGTTTCAATCTATTCAAAACTGATGGTGCCATTTTTTGATAAGAGGTGTCATTTGAACCAACCTGGTGACAGTCCCTTTATGTGCAGAACGAACTTTGCTCCCACACGATACTCTACATGTGGCTTTTAGCTTGAAAACTGCTAGTGTTAAACAGCATATAACAAAACGGCACTCTGTGTTTTTGGCCAGTATTTTTACAAAATTTAACTCACTTTTACGTCGCCATATTGTTTTTCAATATCCGAAGTATCTTTTGTATTGGCGATAAGTATTCCAAGATGATAAAGAAAATCTGAAGGCATATTGGCAATGTTGTTATTCTTTAAAGTTACGTGTCTGCAGAAATATGAAACTTTTTAATCATAGTACGAAATCGAATTACCAGTTCCACGACTTACTGCGACATGATTGTTGGTTTTTGTTTTTTTTTAATTTTAATTACTTAAAATTTTGACTCTTCTAAACATAAGAAATTAATAATTTTAAAATAAATTTTCAAATAAAACACAGATAAATTTTTCAATGATAGCTAACAAAAAAAAAAAAAATAGCAGGAACTTTTTTACATAATGCTGTTTTGTGTTACTCCAAAACTTTGTAAGTACTTTCAATTTATCCAGACTTCAATGGAGGAACGTGCTCTGCATTGGTCTATTAGCTCACGAAAATTTGAGTAAGAAGTTTCGCTCATATTTTTTGAGCTTCATATTAATAAATATTTTATTACAAGAAAACTATTGTTTCAATTTCTATACTGCCGTACAGATGAAAAAAAGACACTATCTGCATTAGAATTAAAGTCGAATAAATAAGAAAAACATTTAAAAATTTATGTTCTCTTAAAATCGGGATTTTAACATTTTACAATTTTTATTTTTGGTTTTTGGTATTTTTGGGGATGCTCTTTTCAATGGTGTAAAAAAATTTGGAAAATTATTTCGTTTTCTAGGTGAAATTGCAGATAGGCAGTTTTTCTATGCCAATTTATCGGAGATTGCAGATGAAAAAACGCAATGTGTACATACAAAGGCATATTTTATATGTATAATAAATTAATATTTATTACTCAAACAGATAAAAAAATGCACTATCTGCAAGAAAACGTAGATAAGCTCAATTCCGATGTAATTTTCCATTTTATTCTATTAGTAATACACAGCAAATGTAGATAGGCATTTTCATTTTGGAAAATATAAGGTTTATTCGTTTTTTCCTTCAACAGATTGATAGAGCTTGAAAAGACGAATCCAACGGTATAAAAACTCAATTTTCATGAAAATGTAGATAGTGTTTTTCTTCATCTGTACGGCAGTATAGTACAAATATGTACATTTATTCAAATTCTATTTGCAAATAAAAAACAATAGTGTACATTAGATAGTATCGACTAGGGTTGTAACGGAGGTCATCTATGCGGAGGCGGATGCAGATGCGGAATTCAGAAATTGCTCTCCGCGAATGCGGAGTTTTAACGGAAGCGGAGGTGGAAAAAAAATTTTAAAATATTTAAAATACAAGATTTTATAAAAATTTTAGTATTAAATAAACATTAGGATCCTAGATTTCCAGCCTGACGAAGAAGCTATTTTTCAGAATTTATTATGCCACCCCCAGTAGAAGATATGATTATAATTATTTTCAGGATCAATAAATACACTCTTGAAATGCACGAACATTTTTTTTTTTAATTCATTTAAAATTATTCATGTGATACTAGGGGTGGCAATCCCGGGATTTGCTCTAAATATAGGCTAAAGAAAGGGGATTAGTAAAAAGTTTTATATTATATAATAAATGCTTTTTTATGTGACATATTTAAGTACAAAATCTGCAAAATAATTGTTTTCAATACATTTGATGCGCATGAATTAGTTAAAATATTTTTTTTATTGTAGCAATTTTTTGTTTAAGATTTTCTTTAAAAAAATGTGACAGCAAAAAAATATCTTTTTTAATAGTTTGACTAATTTTAAGAATTTTTTACTAAGTGCGATTTGTATTGAAAATTGATAGTTGATGAAATTCTCCACATATTCGTCACATGTATGGGTATCGCATAGTGGTAGCAATCCCGGAGCTTTTTTGAGTTTCGGGATTTTCGGGATCGAAGTTTCCAATCCCGGAATCCCGAGATCAATCCCGGGATTGATAGTTCTAGTAAATGCATACAAAACTAAAAAAAAAAAACGAGAAGTTTATACTATTGTATACGACATAAAATTTTTTTTAAGAAAATCTTAAACAAAAATTTGCTACAATAAAAAAAAATACTTTTACTCAATTTAAGGTTCAGACACAATTGAAGTGCAATTTGCAGGATGCAATAATAATTCATGCACATCAAATGTATTGAAAACAATTACTTTGCAGATTTTGTACTTAAATATGTCACATAAGAGAATATTTATTATATAATATAAAACTTTTTTCTAATCCCGAAAATCCCGGGATCCCGGGATTGTCACCCCTAGTGCCAAGGGCACACCATAAAATTTAAGTCCGTACAAAATCATTAAATTCATCTCAGCGAATCTAAAATTTCAGTTCAAATATTTAATCAGAATAATAAAATCAAATTTAACTTAAGTCCCAAAACTATGCAATAGTTTTTTTCAATCGACTTCCAAGATCATTGTGGTTTTATGTTCGTTTTAAAAATTTTAAGTAGTGCATATTTTTATACCCTACACCGAGGGTATATTCACTTTGTCCCTCCGTTTGCAACACATAGAAGGAGGCGTGGCAGGTATGGAAAAATACATATATTCTTGATCAGCGTCACCACCTGAGTTGATTTAGCTATGTCCGTCTGTCCTTATGAAATCAGGTTCACAGGAAAACCAAAAAAACTAATTTAATGAAAAAGCTAATTAGCACACTCAGGTTACACTTTCTTGCAGGCATCTTTCCATTGAAAATGGGCGAAACCGGTTCAAACACGGATACTTAAAGTATATTTACCCAGGCCAATTTTGAAAACAGTTGCAGCAATTTTGATGAAATTTGGTGATTTGATGCACATAGGAACAGGATTAATCTTGGTTTCAAGTTTTCAAAGCTTCCTACAGGGGCGTGGCACAGGCCTTAATTTTAACCTTTATACCACCATGTCTCGTAAGCCGTGCAATATATTATGATGAAATTTGGTAAATAAACAATATTTATAATCGTTATATTAAGAGAACTAACAACGTAATCGTTATGAAATTTAATAAGGCAGATATTCTTGCTAGAAGCTATGTTGATGCAAAAATTTGGCGCAATGAAGCATGTGGGCGTGGCACCTCCCATACAAGCAAAAAACGTTTGATGTTATAGATAGTGTGCTATGAGAGTAATATTCATAAAATTTGGCTTGGAGGTGGCAGCTGCTATAGGCTTTGAAATAAATGAAAATTGATGGGATTGCAGTAGTGGGCGTGGTGCCTACTATATTACCATACAAATTTAATCGCAGTATTAATTGAACTATTGCAACAATTAAGATGAAATTTAATTTAGTTGGCTTACTTGCTATAAGGTATACCTGAATCAAAAGTGGGCGAAATAGCACCAGTGGGCGTGGCAATCCCTATTCAAGTAAAATACCTCAAGTGGCATATCTATCGAAATATGTGATCAATCATACTAAAATTGGTGAGAGAGTGTTGCTTATAGAAAGCTATTTCTGGATAAAAATCGGACCATATTACACCAGTGGGTGAGATACCGCCCTAAATTTAAAGACTAATTACGGCATATATCGCAAATTATACAACCTGTTGGGCTAAGATTTGGTATGTGGATGTCAATGACGAATATGATTTAGTAACTCAAAAGTAGGCGGGATTGGAGAAGTGGGTGTGGCACATTTTACTTTCTTAGTTTTTATTCGATTTGTTTCAATACTTTCCATATTCTTTTGACTTTATCAGCCTTTAAACTTTTCCAATATATCCCATATGTATTTGTTATTGTTATATATGGGGTAAAACACGCGAAAACGCCAGCGAAAAAATTTTTTGGCACCGATTTGGCTGAAATTTGGTATTATTGTAAAACCGATGTCCAGCAATAGAACTGCGTTCAGGAATTTGCCCTAGTATTATTTGTTGTTGAGATACGCGTTTAATTTTATTGCAAGTTTTTTAGTGTTTTTTCGAATAACTTCTACATTTTTTGTCCGATTTTCGCAAAATTATACTTAAAATATTTGCAAAAGAATAGTTTTTCATTAAAAATTTTAAAAATATGAAAAAGAAAAAATATTTCATTCAAATGGAGCAATTGAAATTAAGTGATTTTCAAAAAAGACAAAAAAAGTCAGTTTTTTGGACTTTGAGCGCTTGTAACTCCATCAAACCTTATCCGATTCAAGCAAAGAGCATATCGTTAGAAAGGGAATGCAAATATATTTCGAATGCTGAAAATCGTTTTTGAGTCGAAAAAAATTTTATGGAGATATAGTCAAATAAATGAAAAAAGTGCCGAAAAAAGGGTTTTTTGAGGATATCTAGAAAACGATTCTTAAAAAAAAAAAAATGGTTGCCATTTTTGGAATCTACGCCCCAAAATACATCGCAAAAAGTCTATGAGAAACCAGATCTTTTTTCTTGTAAACTAGTGTAATCTTACTTGGAACAAAAAATTCTGTGAAATAATTGATTTGAAATTTTAAAACCTCTGTAAAATATGTAATTTGAATTTCTAAGCGCTGTAAAAATTTAACCTGAACCGAGTTTTTGGATGGGTTTGGGTTCGAGTTCACATAATGTAACAAAAAACATTGTTCCGGAGCGGGTTCAGGTTTGGTTCGGGTTCGAAACCCTGGTTAAAACTGCTACAATGGCAACGCTGGTTAGATGTCAAAACAGACGAAACGAGTGCAAACTTTCTTTCAATTGCTACCGTCTCGTCACGTCTATTTTGGTTAAGGCTTAAGTATGGTTCACGAAACTTAAGGCTTAAGTATGATTCACGAAACTTAAAGCTTAAGTATGATTCACGAAACTTTTCACATAAGATAATACCAGGCAATAAGACCGGGAGGTAGCGTGACAAAAAATTACATCATCAGCTCACTTTTGTAATGCGCCTCTTTAGTTAATCATGCCGTTTTTCTGGACTCAATTTTTGCATCCTTGGGCATAACTAGTTCCTCATTTAAATATTAAAGTACCAGAAGACCGACAAAAGTTCGGTTTTTCGTTTTCAAGCTGAAAAAGTCGAAAAAATGTAATGCAATTGAACGAGAAGTCGGAAATATTTAAAAAATATTGAATATGGTTGAAAAGCCGAAAACAAGTTGAAAAAATTTGAAAGAAGTTCATTATATATGAAAAATGTTGAAAAACATTGATAGAGGTTGAAGCAGGTGAAAAAGTTTGATAAACTCGATAGTATATTAAAGTGTTGAAAACGTTGAAAGAGATTGAAAAGCTCGAAAAAAGTTGAAAGTCTCGGAAAAAGATGAATGAGGTTGAAAAGCGGAAAAAACTTGAATGTGGTTGAAAAAGTCCAAAAAATATGGAACGTGTTGAAAAAAGTTGAAAAAGTTGAAGAATATTGAAAAAGTTGAAAGAATTTGAATAACTCGAAAAAAGTTGAAGAATATTGAAAAAGTTGAAAGAATTTGAATAACTCGAAAAAAGTTGAAAGAGGTTGAAAAACTCGAAAAATATGGAAAATGTTGAGAAAAGTTAAAAGAGGTTGAAAAAGTCAGACAAATTCGGGAAATGTTGAAAGAGGTTGAAAAATGTTGAAACAGTTGAAAGAAGTTGAAAAACTTTGAAAAAAAGTTGAATGAGGTTGAAAAAGTCAATCAAATATTGAAAGCGTTGAAAATATTTGAAAAATGTAGAAAATCGTTGAGAAAAGTTGAAAGAGGTTGAAAAATAATGGAGCAGTTGAAAGACGTTGAAAAACTCGTTGAATGAGGCTGAATATATTGAGATCAAATTTTATTAGGATCACTCCTTTAGTTTGCTAAATATGGCATCAACGTTATAAGTTTGTATGGGAGGTCTCACGCCCACTAATGAAATCCCATCAAAATTCATATAATTTCAAAGCTTATAGTAACCGACACCTCTACACCAAATTTTAAAAAAATTACGCCCATAGCACACTAAATATAACACTTAACATTTTTTGCATGTAGGGGAGGTGCCACGCCCACTGATGCAATTTCATCGAAATCCATTTAGTTTCAAAGCTTATAGTAACCGACATCTCTATACCAAATTTAAAAAATATTACTCTCATAGAACAATAAATGTAGCATTTAACTGTTTTCGCTATTTAAAAAACACCCATATAAAAATTCCCTTGTCCATAACTTGTTAAAAAATCCAAATTTTGCAAAACAAAATATAAGGTGGTAATATTGAACCTTAAATCTTCAAAGTTATGCTAAAAAAAGTTTGAGTTTAATAAGTTGGTTTTTTCTGTGCCCTCTTGAGAAAACTTTACTCATTGCATATAAGCGTGTTTGGTTCAGTGAAGGCATTTCCGGTACATTTGTATCTTTATCAGTACATTTGTGTTGTAAGAAATATGCGTCAGTACATTTGGTACAATGAACGTTGCTGAAATATGCAGACATTATCATGTCGCAAGCAGCGTTGCCACTAACACGAAAAATATTATGTCACGATGACTCAAAAATTATGTCAGTGACATAATTCTCTATCGAGAATTGAAAAATAAAAAATTAACGAAAACTCCTTATTTTGCTCTATCCAATAATTTTAGTAATACAAAAAATAAACTGAATCCTTGGAAATCATACCATAATAAAATTTATTTATTTAAACATAACAGAAACATATGTATGTAAATATAAGGTGCCTAGAAGAGGGAGGAGGGAGTGTTGATGATCTTGGACAATACTATAAGTGTTTCGAGGTGGTGGTGGACCTAAGGAGGCGCGGGGTGAAAGTGAAAAATCTAATATTTCTCCAATTAAAAATTTGAATGAAAAATAAATTTTATACGAAATAAAAAAAAAATATTTTGGAAGATATCAGCAGTGACTTCCGATGTACAACACAACAATAAAATTTATAAGTTTTTAAATTTTCACACCCATCCCCTGCGCCTCCACCTCCAGCGACGCCACGTCCGCGCTCCCACTGCTTAGCTATCAAATTGGAGTCATTCAAGATACCTACCTCCCTTTCCGACCGACGGTCCCATCATCTAGACATTTACCAAAAAAAGACAGTTGTTTCAAAACCACATGTAGTAATTCTAAAACTTCATTTAAACCTAAGCAAGTTTCATAAAATTTTTCACTCTTCTTTTGACAATCCTTGCTGCCTACAATAGATAACTTTCGGTCTTCCATATCGACAAAAAAAAATTGCAAAGGTATCCAACAGTTTCAATGTATTTTTTTTTTTAATTCAACCCTTTAAAAAAGCACGTGAAAAGGCTAAACAGCACAAAAGAACGGAACCGAATTGTTTGTTATTTTGATTTTGACATTTCATTCGAGGAAACTATCAAACAAAAACGCATTCCATTAACATTGAACAATATGCCTGGTTTTATAACTTTACGAAATTGAAACTATGGCGAAAATTTACGAGTAATTATAATATAACCGAAGTATTTGAACTAAAATTATGTCAAATATATCATTGGCCATGTTAAATTATGTCACCATTTATGTCAACATAATTATTTTTTAAACTATGTCACCACCAAAAAATTTATGTCACAAGTGACATCAATTATGTCACGGTGACAACACTGGTCGCAAGGTGTCTTCAACCACTTTGGCGCTGCAGACGGTTCGCTTTCATAACTTTTCGCATTCTGATAACGGAATTTCATATTCGATATCTCATTCTTCCTCGCTCTCGTATAACAGTTCAAATTATCCACGAAAATCATGCAAAAGCTCTTGTAAATGTAAGCAATTTCATCATCGTCGGTGTTGTAGTTTATTCAGGTGGAATAAGGATAGCCAAGTGGCCGTTTATGTCTCTGAACGAATTATTCACTTTGCTATCAAAAAAGTAACTTTTGAAGGTGTTGAGATTGAAATTATTTGAAGGTTAGTGTAATGTTCCGTTCGCCCACTCTTCAATAATAACTCAGAATTCAAGTTATGAAATTATTAATATTATTTTTACTGCTCAATACAAAAATAAAAAATTTTTTTTTAATACAATGCTTTGTGTCAATAACACAGGGTAATCTATTTCTTAAAATTTTCTCATAATTTAATGCAAGTTTTTCTTTTTTTTTTATGAGGTCAGTCTGTATCTTTGATTTTGGGTAAAAACCAGGTTTTAACTTTATTTTGCGACTATAATTATGTTCAATGTACATATATGACTATGTTCAAGCTGCTGAAACTTTTTTATCGCTAAGATTTATAAATGTAAATACCATCAAAAATACGAGAAAGTATCATAGTTTTGTTCCTTTCTCTCACCATCAATTAAAATCACGAAAGTATTCAGCTTCCGATAATTTTGAAATTGTTAATATTATAAAACCCAGCAAAAAATTATATTTTAATATTAATAATTTCATAACTTGAATTCTGTGTTATAATTGAAGAGTGTGCGAATAGAATATTACACTAACCTTCAAATAATTTTATGTCAGACACTTTCAAAAGTTACTTTTTTGATAGCAAAGTGAATAATTAGTTCAAAGACATAAGCCTTTTTTAGCGATTTCTTACCATTTTTGCAACTGGACATGTGCCGTTCTGTTCGTTTCTTCTCAATTGTTGTTTTCTTCCTCTCATTTGTACCATTGGTGTTTGGGTTAGAAATTCAAACAAAAAACTCGCTCTAATTATTTTTTCTTACTTCTTTTAAGTCACCTGAACACGTGAAAGGATGAAAATCGGTTAACGAGATTTCAGGCTTTCGAAGTTCAAGGTTAAAACTTAATATCCTGAAAGTTTCATATTTTTATCTCGTGGTCCACATGCTGATATAATGGCCTAAAAAATGCAATTTTTGAAAAGTTCGAAATTTCAAGCACAGATTTTTCTTATAAATAGTAGGCCGAAAGAGTTAATTGTAGATTTTATTTCTTTCCCGATATGTGTACTTAATTTATAAGAAATATTAATGGTTTGTATCCAACAGTCGTGACACTGGAGCCAGTTAAAAATCACGAAAAATCAATAAATTGCATGTATTTTCAGCACAGTGTAACTTTCGCGTATACAGATTGTGTTAATTTATATTCTTTGCACAAATACTACCATCTCTTAGCTTTAAGCTGCCATCTCAAGAGTGTCTATATCATTAGCAAAAAAAATTTTTACAGCTAAAAATATTGAAGCCTAAAAATGACGTTTTTCATATGCTTCAATTCGGCCAGGCGGAAACTGACGCATCCGAAAATTTAATGCCCTTAGATTTCCATCTTTGGAACCCTAACGAAGATTTTTCTGAGCAAAATTCAAAGTACTGCAGCAACGAAATTTCCATTTTTAGACATTTTCATCTGAAATGACTCATTTTGAAAGTAGCTTTCTTGATTGTCCAGTAGCAAGATGTTCCACCTTCATTAAAACGAGATCATCTTCCAAGTACTTCTTTGGAGTCTTATCACAATCATTGAACTTTTCTGCCAGTTTTTTGCTTTGCTCATCCAGTCGCTTTTTGACACGTTCTCTTAATGAAGTCAATGAAATATCTTCATCATCGTCGCTATCTTCATTCAGCGCAATGTTTAATACATTGCCTAAGTAATTTTTTAAAGTGTATGAAATAATAGCTTCCGTAGGGCTTGGCATGTTACACGATGTTCTACTGTATTCAAACCCCATTGTAAAGATGAAATATGATCTACCCAATCTCGACCTTTACGTTTTGTTGCTCAACGCTGCGTTAACAGTTCGAAAATAACTTTCGATTGACTCTTGGTGTTCTAACACCAGTCATTATACGAATAGCATTGTCCGTACAAAAATCTTCAAATAATTTTGATGTAAACAAGATGTGTTGGCATTCCAAAAAACTGGGCTACTTCCATGAATGCCTTTTTCATGATTTTGATGTAGTGTTACGAACAGGTCGAAAAATCAAAAACTTTCGAAAATATAAATATTTCTATTTAGCCCTTTTGGGAAAGGTACAATATGTTCAACATCGACAGTATAAAAAGGTTCTGCCACTTTATCAATTGAATGTATATTGTATAGGCATTGTAAGCAACTTTTAATATATTTTTGAATAATCTTACGCATTTTCGGAAACCAATAAAGTTTTTGCAATCTGTTGACTGTTTTCTCTAAGCCAAATTGTCCTACATCATCATGCGCCGACTTGCCAAAGAGCTATAATTATATATAGTACCTTGTATGAACCACACTATAATGGGAGTAAAACATAACCTGTAAGCAGCTAGTTGCAAAATAAAGATAGATAAAGTAATTACTTTTTGGCTCATTATTTACTAACTTGTAGGCTGAGAGCCGGCTGTAGAAAAGTCGAGTGTATAAGATTACAGGATGAGATGTATGCCAAATGATAGAGCTCAATGAGCCTAAATAAAATATCTAGGGTTGCCTTGCCAAAGCCTGTCCCGATGGCCGAAAATGCCCGAATTTTAGCCAATTTTGTTGTTCTAATAAAAACTGTAGTACATAACAGCTTGAAATGTATGCCAAATGATAGAACTTGAAGAGGCCTAAATATAGTACCTGGGATTGTATTTTTAAATCCTGTCCCAAACATGGGTTTTCACCGGTTTTTTGGGTCAATTTTCATTAATGAAGATAGCAGCTTAAAATTCGTGCCAAATGATAGATATCGAAGAGCCTAAATAGAATATATAGGGTTGCCTTGTCGAATCATGTCCTAAACATTATTTGACACCCGTTTTTGGAGTCAACTTTTCTTAAATGAGTGGCAACTCATGTTTGGGACAGGATTCTACAAAGCAACCCTATATATTCTATTAAGGCTCTTCGATATCTATCATTTGGCACAAATTTCAAGCTGTTATCTTCATTAATGAAAATTTACCTAAAAAACCGGTGAAAACCCATGTTTGGGACAGGATTCAACAATGCAATTCCAGATATTATAATTAGGCCTCTTTGAGTTCTATCATTTGGCATTCATTTCGAGCTGTTATGTACTACAGTTTTAATTAGAACAATAAAATTGGCTAAAATTCGGGCATTTTCGGCCATCGGGACAGGCTTTGGTAAGGCAACCCTAGATATTCTATTTAGGCTCGTCGAGCTCTATCATTTGGCATGCATCCCATCCTGTAATCTTATACACTCGACTTTTCTACAGCTGGCTCTTGGACTATTGTAGAAGTTAGGTAACCCTTAGCGGCACCACTTCAATTTGATAACAGTCTGGCACATTGGGGTCTTTCACGACCTAACGTTGAAAAAAAAATGTATAAAAAAGCGAACTTTCAATTCCAGGCTTCATAACTGCGAACAAGTGTTGAGATGACTCTACTTTATGAAATTCAATGATTATTAGGGATATTTTTCAAAAAATGTTTGTGCTACATGAGGCTTAACTTTAGTATTTATTAGTTCGAAAAATGATGGTGCCTCTAAGGGTTAAAAACACACTTAAAATCATAAAAACTATTTTGTGTTCCATTTAAGCTCTTTTTCCAATCTCTCATTTTTCCAAATCGTTTGCTTTCATTTAGTTCTACCAAATGAAAAAAGTAAAAAAAAAAAATAAATTAAGATAAAAAAATATTAATAATTAAATGATAATTGAACTTCAGCAATTTTTCGCAGCGATCAATATATACAGTGTCGGCCAAAACTTAAGCACCCCCTTAGTACATTTTTTTCAAATCATGATTTTTTTTATGAAACTACGTTCTTAAAACATATTACGTATTTATTTTATTTATTTATACCTTTATTATTGACAAGCAAAAATTAATAAAAATCTGCGTCTCATAAATAAAAAGTTAACATCGAAGGAACATTTTAAGCCCAAAACCTTAACGGACAAAACTAAAGCACCCCCATTTTTATGGTAAATAAAAACTTTTAAAATTAGTACTTAGTTGCGAACCCTTTATTCTTGACGACTCGCGCACCTCTTTAAGGCATAGAAAAAATTAAATTATCAATGATATCCTGCAATATCCTTCCCCAGGATATTTTTAAGGACTGAATGGATCTTCCGTGGTTTCGCAATTTTTTCTGATGATATTCATGTTGAAAATATCCCACAAGGTCTCAAGAGGATTCAGGTCGAGGCAGGCCAACCAAAAACTTTTACCCTATTGCTCTGAAGCCAGCCCTTACAAGCATTAGAGACATATTTGGATCATTGTCCTGGTGCAACCTTCATTCAAGTGGCTTCTCTGCATATGCATATGGCAGCATCACGTCTTTTAATATGTCAATGTACATGAAGCGATCCATAATTTCTTCAATCCTATGAATTGGCCCAATCCCTTAACCAGAGAAGAGCTCTCAGACCATTACACTGCCACCTCAATTCATTAAAGTGGCTTTTCAATACTTAGAATTCATTCTTTGATCTTTTGGTTTGCGTATACGCCTTATTCCACGCCCACCTCAACTGGAGTGTCTAAAAATGGAAGACTATATTGTTTTCTAACAAATTCAATTATAACTTGGAAGATTCGGATGAAATAAGGCGTATACACAGGCCAAAAGGAGAAAGGTTGAATTCTAAGTATTGCAAAGCCACTGTAAAAATGGAGGTTGCAGTGTAATGGTCTGAAATTTTTTTTCTGGTCAAGGGATTGGGTCAATTCAAGGGACTGAAGAAATTATGGATCGCTTCATGTACATTGACATATTAAAAGACGTGATGCTGCCATATGCCTATGCAGAGAAGCCACTTGAATGAAGGTTGCATCAGGACAATGATCCAAATATGTCTCTAATGCTTGTAAGGGCTGGCTTCAGAGCAATAGGGTAGAAGTTTTTGGTTGGCCTGCCTCGACCTGAATCCTCTTGAGACCTTGTGGGATATTTTCAACATGAATATCATCAGAAAAAATTGCGAAACCACGGAAGATCCATTCAGTCCTTAAAAATATCCTGGAGAAGGATATCGCAGGATATCATTAATAATTAAATTTTTTCTATGCCTTAAAGAGGTGCGCGAGTCGTCAAGAATAAAGGGTTCGCAACTAAGTACTAATTTTAAAAGTTTTTATTTACCATAAAAATGGGGGGGCTTTAGTTTTGTCCGTTAAGGTTTTGGGTTTAAAATGTTGCTTCGATGTTAACTTTTTATTTATGAGACGCAGATTTTTTTAATTTTTGCTTGTCAATAATAAAGGTATAAATAAATAAAATAAATACGTAATATGTTTTAAGAACGTAGTTTTCATAAAAACAATCATGATTTGAAAAAAATGTACCAAGGGGGTGCTTAAGTTTTGGCCAACACTGTATATGTAAAAATTTTTTACAAGTTGATACAATGCTTTATGTATTAAACAAACTTTGATAATGTAATCTTTTCGTTCCTCAATTCAACTAATCTTGCTGTATTTTGTCATCTGAATACTTTCATTTCTGTATAAAGTTTTATAACCTGGCAATACTTTGCTATTTTTGACAGTTCCATTTCTTAATGAAAATTTGGATATGGTAACAATTGAAAAGTGTCAGCCATTTCTATAAAATGCTTTTTGTTTCACTCTTTTTCCGGTGAAGTCGAACGAGAATAGTTCAAAAAAATAAAAGACTTGACATATCTATAATTGTTTTTTTTAAATATCCACGACTAATAAAATTCAGATGTGGGGTAAACCTCGCCAGATCTCACAAGGAAACAAGTTAAAAGATTAAAAAGTATATTTTCATGATGAACCAACGTCCTACACGACAAACACGAGGCGCTCCTGTCGTCAACACTGCTACTGGCGCTCCCGTGGTCACCGCTGACACAACTGCTGTTTTAACAAGTGCCCTATTGGCAACTGTAGCTCATTGCTAGTGCTTCCGCGGTCACCGCTGCTAAAACTTATGTAGTCAATGAGGCTTCCGTGGATACTGCTGTGCTCATTAGCACCCCTTCTGTCACTGCTAGCACTCCCGCGGTGCTTATTGCCAATACTGCTGTTGCTGCTGCTAACACTGGCGCCCATAAAGCTGCTGCTGGAACTTTTGGGGTCACTGTTGCTAATGGTGGCGTCCCTTCTAATACTGCTACTGAATCTGCTGTTATGCAGTGCGCTTCCGTTGTCGTTGCTGCTACCACTAGTGCTCCTGTGGTCGTTACCAGTATTCCAATGGTATCGTTTGCCAAGACGATCAATACCGATGCATCAGTGAATAGTGCTGCTGACACTGGTAGTTCTTCGCATACTGTTGCAGAGCCAATGGTTAATGTTGCTGCTGATTTTGCTTCTGCAACAAATTTTATAACCGATTACCAAGCATCGTATTCTGCTACTTGCTTTGCACCTTCTGATGGTGCAAGCACCCGCGGTGAACATATGGTAGACGACACCAATGGATCTGAGGCCCGTACTTTAGAAGAAAAGTTAAAACTTTTAAGAATGCACCGGGAGATGCTTGAACTGAAACGACAGATAAATTGTTTGGAGGCCAACGAGTGTGATGCAAGTGTTAGACGGCAGATAAATTTTGAAGAACTAGATGCAGCTGTGCCTAAGTTTAGTGGTGATAACCACTATGATGTAAATCGGTGGTTTATGCAATTTGAAGACTACACTAAAGCTCGTGGCTATAAAAACCAAGAAATGTGTCTAGGAATTCGACGTCGCTTGGAGGGAACGGCAAAAGATTTTGTTTTTAATTTGGTTCTTATTGAATACGACGATATGAAGGTCTCTTTAATAAAGATGTTTCGTCGTACAGTTACGCGTCAAGAAATTTATCGTCAATTACGTTTGCGTACTTTGAAGTCAACGGAGTCCTGCATCAGCTATGTGGTAGCTATGCAGTCCATTGCTGCCAAATCCGATATCAACGAACAAGAATTGGTTGACATAATCGTAGATGGCATTCCAGATAATAGTAACAATGTCACTATATTATATGGGGCTCGCACTATTGATGAACTTGTTCAGCGTATGGACCGGTACGAGCAGCGCCGTCAAAGGTCGAATATACCAAGACCAAATCTGAAATCTTCAAATAGTCATGCTGTGTCTGCTACTGCTGTGGCTGAGAAACAAATTCGATGTTTTAACTGCTCGCAATTTGGGCATTATCAAAGTGCTTGCCCGAAACCATTGCGGCCACCTGGTTCCTGCTTTACCTGCCACCAGATGGGCCATTTCCATAAGGATTGCCCAAAGCTAAAACGTCAGCAGTCTCGAAATATTGCCGTGGTTTCGTCCGAAGCTGCCGAATATGACGATGAATCATATGTTCGTGTTATGCAAACGGTGAGTGTGACTTTTTGTAATTCTTGTCAAACCATATGCACTGATTTCATAAAATTTTTTGCTTTGATTGATTCTGGTAGTCCGATTAATCTCATTCAACGTCCATCAAACTACCAAGTACTCTTGTGCCCACCATGTTTCAAGGTCTTGGGAAACGCAAATTATATATGTATGGTTCACTACATTGTAAAGTCAAATTTCGAAATGAAGTAAAAGTTATTTGCTTTTTGGTTATACCTGACGGTACAATGTCAATGCCTCTTATACTTGGAAGAGACTTTATGCATAAGTTTAAAATACGTTTAATACAGTTAAAAAAATCAGATAAAATAAATGAAACAAATTTGAATATTGAATTAATAAATCCCTTGATTTATAAACATCATTCGAGTTTTGTATATGATTTGACAAATAGTAAGCAATTAGTTGGTGGCTTTGGAAGACAGGTATCTGGTGCTTCAATTTTAAATCAAAATGATTTAGCTGAGAATAAAATTGAATGTGTATCGTCAATTGGGATTGATTTTCATAAGGAATGTGTTAATAATTTTTTTATGGAAGCATGTGCTATTGATCTATCTGTATTTAGCAATGAAGTAGATATTAATCCAGTTTTGAATAAAAAGCAAACTAATAGCTTAGGGGAAATAATAAATAAACATTATTTGTCACCGGGTACCATTTTTCGGGAAAAATATGATTATAAAATGAAAATACGTTTGACAGATGATACTCCCTTTCACTGTGCTCCGCGCCGACTGTCTTATAAGGATAGGGATGAAGTTAAGAAAATCACTGACGATCTATTGAAAAGAAAAATTATCCAGCCTAGCCAATCGCCTTATGCCTCCGCAATTGTTTTGGTCAAAAAGAAGAATGGCGAAACTAGAATGTGTGTCGATTATAGAGCTTTGAATAAAAAAAAAATTCGTGATAATTTCCCGTTGCCATTAATTGAAGACTGTGTTGAGTATATGTCAGGAAAAGGGTGGTTTACTTTACTTGACTTGAAAGATGGTTTTAATTAGTGCTCAATGGAGGGAGATTCAATTCCATTAACATCTTTTGTGACACCATGGACAATTTGAATACTTAAAAATGCCATTCGGGCTTAAAAATGCTCCCGCTCATTCCCAAAGATTCGTCTACAACGTATTTCGTGATTTGATCGATGAAAACAAAATAATTATTTATATTGACGATATTTTAATTGCTTCAAAAGATTTTGAGTCACATTTGTCAACAGTTAAAGAGGTTTTACAAAGAGTTTCTGAGAGAAATCTGGAATTAAAGTTAAGGAAATGTAAATTTGGTTACAATGAACTTGATTATTTAGGATATACTGTAAATTTGTCAGGTATAAGGCCCAGTGATTCGCATATTCGAGCGATAAGAAACTACCATGTTCCTAAGAACCAAAAGGAACTTCATACATGCATTGGACTGTTTTCATATTTTAGAAAATTTGTGCCATCATTTTCTAAGATAGCTAGACCATTGTTAAATCTTTTACGTAAGGAATCCTCATTCGATTTTTCCATGGATTGTTCTAGTGCATTTTTTGAGTTACGGGATAAACTTGTATGCGCACCGATTTTGTCTATTTTTAGTCCAAAAAACGAAACTGAGCTTCACTGTGATGCCAGTAGTCACGGTTTTGGTTCTGTTTTATTGCAAAGGCAAGAAGATACTAAATTTCATCCAATAGCGTTTTTTTCGAAGTCAACGACTGATACCGAATCGAGATATCATAGCTTTGAATTAGAGACCCTTTCCATTATTTATGCACTTCGAAGGTTTCGAGTATATTTGGAAGGAATTTCATTTAAAATCATTACTAACTGTAATTCACTTACAATGACTTTAAGCAAAAAACAAGATAATCCGAGAATAGCAAGATGGGCACTTGAGCTTGAAAATTATAACTATACTATACATCACCGTCCTGGTGCTACCATGGGTCATGTTGATGCTCTGAGTAGCTGTCCTTATACAACAAATGAAGTTTATTCTGGTATTACTTGCAAAATTCCAAATAAAGTTCAAATGATAGCTGCTGTTGATGCTAATGATTTGGATTTTCAAATCCAAGTGACTCAGAGTCGTGACGATAAAATTAAAGAACTAAATACTTAATAAATTAGAAAGTGATTGTGTAGCTGGTTATGAGCTAAATGATGGATTAGTTTTTCGAAAGAGTGACTCAAATCGCTTAATGTTGTATGTTCCTCGAGAGATGGAAGAAAATGTTATACGTATGATTCATGAAAAAATAGGTCACTTAGGTGTTGACGAATGTTACGATCAGATACGAAAAAATTATAATTATTATTAATTATAATAATTTACAAATTTCGAAAATATGAAAAAGAAAATTGAAGGTTTTATACGTTCTTGTATTAAGTGTATTATCTATTCAGCACCAGCTCGTGTTAACGAACATAATTTGCATAATATACCGAAAAAACCGATTCCATTTGACACAATACACATAGATCATTTTGGTCCATTACCATCCATCACTTCAAAGCGAAAGCATATATTAGTGGTCATTGATGCGTTTACAAAATTTGTTCGGTTATATCCTACTAATACTACTAGTACAAAAGAAGTATGCTGCTCTCTTAATATATATTTTTCCTATTATAGTCGACCGAGGCGTGTTATATCAGATCGAGGAACATGCTTTACGTCAAATGAGTTCAGTGAGTTCCTTCTTAAACGCAATGTAGACCATGTTAAGGTAGCGGTGGCATCACCTCAAGCCAATGGCCAGGTAGAACGTGTTAACAGGGTGCTTAAGGCCGTTCTAAGTAAATTAAGTGAGCCAGTAGGACATGCAGATTGGTGTTCCCAACTCTCTAAAGTTGAATATGCCATTAATAATTCTGTAAGCAGTACTACCAAGTATACACCAAGTGAATTGCTATTCTGTGTAAGTCAGCGAGGTGAAATTGTTGATGAACTGACCGAACATTTAGAGAAAAAGAACCAAAAAGGTATGAATCGTAATCTAGATAAAGTTAGATCAAATGCACTAAATGCTATTCAAAAGTCTCAGGAGTACAATTCGCAATACTTTTTGAAGCATAGTGTACCTGCGAAAAAATACTCAGTGGGCGATTATGTCGTGATTAGACACATAGATACTTCTATAGGAGTAAATAAAAAAATTTGTTCAAAAATACCGGGGTCCTTATGTTATACACAAAGTATTAAATAATGATCGTTATGTAGTAAAAGATGTTGAGAATTGTCAGATAACTCAATTACCATATAACGGGATAGTTGAGGCAATCAAACTACGTAGATGGTTACCACGCGAGGAGCTGCCTGACGCTGAAGTCACAACTAATGAGAAGCCACACCAATCGAACTAGGACATTTATCATTAAGAAACTATTTTATTCTGGTATAAAACATGAAATGTAATTCATATTAAGATTGATTGTGGTCAATCAAAATGTTCAGATTGGCCGAACTGTAATCTTTTCGTTCCTCAATTCAACTAATCTTGCTGTATTTTGTCATCTGAATACTTTAATTTCTGTATAAAGTTTTATAACCTGGCAATACTTTGCTATTTTTGACAGTTCCATTTCTTAATGAAAATTTGGAAATGGTAACAATTGAAAAGTGTCAGCCATTTTTATAAAATGCTTTTTGTTTCACTCTTTTTCCGGTGAAGTCGAACGAGAACAGTTCAAAAAAATAAAAGACTTGACATATCTATAATTGTTTTTTTTTTAAACATCCACGACTATTAAAATAACAAAGGAAAAAAACAACAACTACTCTAGAATATAGACATATGTTTCGATTCTTAAAATCTCATCAGTATATTTTTGGTTGATGTCTACGTCAGCACTCAAACTGCACCCGCCATATTATGTAATAAAATCTAACGAAAAACTAATTTTTAATTTCAAGCAAATGTGGTTAATATTTTGTGAATTCTAAGATCACACCATTGCGTTAAGTTTTTCAATTAGCTATACCGCTTTATTTGTTTTGTTTGCATCATTAAAGCAAGACGCCACGTTAGTGGATTAAACCGTAGTTCTCCTTTGTTATCGCAGTTTCTTAAATTATAAAAAAATATATAATAAAACTAAAAAGCTAAAAAAAATTAATCTATCTTCTGATGTCATTACTCCATCCTCTGCCAGCGTTGCTCCATTGCCCCACCCTCTGCCTCGATGTCCCAGAACTAACAAGAACACACTACTACTCTCCAATATGGTTATTTTAACTTTATCGAAATTTTACATTTAATGCGTCACATATTGGGGTTCAGTGAATACAGCTGGTGCGGCTCGTATAAATGTCCTACAGATGAAAGTCGTAGGAGTTTTACTGCATATCGCAACCTACAACCGCTCATTAAGTGGGAGCCGATTCTTCAGAATTATCACAGCAACATATGCAATTCGATTACCTTTGCATAAGCAAAACCTAGCGTAGCAGCTTATTCGATGTTTACATAGTGAGGAGCGCAGACATCGGTCCTGACCACTTTTCGCCTGTAGTTAAAGTAAGACTTAGAGCAATGGCCCAAATGCTCTAGCCGTTCAAGTGAACGTTTTGTAGTGGTCAGATTTAAATTTTAAACCAGAGTGATACAATATTTGAAATTATTATGTCTTACCTTTAATTATGCTGCACAGCTAAGCAGAATTTGTGATCGAATTTTATAATCATAAATCACTCGCTTTGCTTAAAGAAATATCTGACCTCAAAACATTTCTGTCGATCATACTACTTCAAATATATTCAACATACAAGTTAACACTTATTTCCCAATAAAATATTAGACGAAAATTTGTCATTTCGTTTAGTTTCTTTTTACTTTTGTGTTATAATCGTCACTCAAACTACATCGGAAAGTTCTCTTTTCAGTGCCGAATGTATCATATGAATCAGGCCCGTGCGCAGGAATTATCCATGGGGGGGGGGGGGGGGGGTTTTTAAACTCGAACATTTCTTATCAGATTATGTTCATAAAAAACGTCAAAAATCGGGTTACTTTTAATATAGACATTTAATTATAATTAAATACATATGTACATGTGTTTATTAGACATGTTCAAAAAACTATCATGTTCTAGAATAATTCAAGAAAACTCGATTTTCGAAAGCTTATTCATATTCGAGAACATCCTCATTTAAAAAAATAAAATAAAAATAGTCTTAGGGTTGCTACCAGAGCTGCAAAACTTTAATTTTTCGGAAATTGGCCAAAAAAAATGAAGAAAATTTGATTTTTTTTCTTATTTATAATATTTTTTTTTAAGTTTCTCTCGATTTTCCTTATTTCCATTAAAAAATAAATGAGAAAAACAAATAAAATTTTATTTATGGTCCAAAAATTTTTAAAGTATCTTATAAGCAAGTAATTACAATATTTTGCTTCAATAGCTAGTCAGTGCATGATTAGCTTAAAAAAATATAAAAAAAAATTTAATTTTGATAACTTTTGGACCAAACATACAAACATTTTTTTACTCATCTATTTTTTTAATGGAAATTCATGTAGTGGAATTTACAATTTCAAAACAACAAAGGATTTGAGCTGTTACACAAGAAACGCCAAAGCTCTACTCGCGGAGAGACCACAGTTTTTCTCCTCATGTATAGGCTTAAAAATAGCGGTCAGTTTTTTTTCGATACTTCCTTAGGTGTAGTTTAGGAAAATCGAGAGAAAATTAAAAAAAAAATTTTTATACATAAGAAAAAAAGGAAATTTTCTTAATTTTTTTTGGCCAAATTCCGAAAAATTAAAATTTTGCAGCTCTGGTAGCAACCCTAAGACTATTTTTTTTTATTTTTTTAAATGAGGATATACTCGAATATGAATAGATTTTCGAAAATCGAGTGTATTGAAGTATTCTAGAAAATGCCATTTATTTGAACATGTGTAGTGTTTATGTTATGATTCGATATTCAGATAAAATAACTTAAGTAGCTTATTCTGCGAAGTACTTGAAAAAACTCGACCAAAACTCTTTCCACTTTGATTTCGATATCGCGATGTATATTTAGCGAGGCTAAGGCATTCAGCCGAATTTCGGACATAGTTGTTCGGAGGTGTGTCTTTAGACGACGTAGCGCTGAAAATGAGCGTTCATTTGTTACTGTTGTCACAGGAAAAGTTGCCATAACATGAAGTATTTGATGGACATTTGGAAACGCGTCTTCATTGCAAATATCCAGTGCTTCGAGAGAATTTTTGATGTCTTGCCCGGCAATGCGTTGACGCCAAAGTTGAATTTCATTATGCACATGTCACGCGAACTATCATGCAAAATTTAAATATGTGGCGCAAATAGATTTGTGCATGAATTTTCATTGAAGCTGTTTTTATTGATGCCGGAGCTATGCTTAAACGCGCATTGAAAAATAGCTTTTGTTACTTAGTCTTAGCGACGAGCAGTGGTCCCAAATCTTGTTTTTTGGTTCAAAAATAGCTAGAGTGCGCAAATCTTGTCAAAAATGAAAAACTCGGGCTCCGACGATTTATTGGCATTTCAGTTCTCTCATCTAAAAAAAAAACTTGTGGATTTTTCGTTCAAATTTCAATAAAAACCTATGTACGAAAATTCCCAATGGGGGAGGGGTTTGCACCCCCAAAATCCCCCCTTGCGCACGGGCCTGATATGAATTGCTTACAACAACGCCTTAGTTTAAAAATCGCATAGAACAATATGAAGAGCTGAGATGCAAAACCCGCCAAGTCCATATTTTGCGTTTTAGAGAAAAATTAAAAAAACTGTATTCCACTGAAATTTAACTATAGTAAAAAAGTAGATTGATCCATTGTAATAGTTGTCAAAAGTTATCAAAATCCTGATTTTTCATTACATTTTAAGACCTAATCTATAAGGATTATAATAAAAAAAAGTTTGGACTTGGCGGGTTTTGAAATTGAAAACGTGGACTTGGCGGGCTTTGCTTGGCTGGTTTTGAATAACAGTAAAAGGTTTCGAAATCATATTTCAAAAATGGCTAAGCTTAAATTCGTTTCAAAACATTTGAATAAATGTAGATTGAAATTTTAATTACACAATATGATTAACATGTTAAAATAACATAAGACTATTTGTATTTATGAAAGCCGAATCTTTTTTAACGAAAAATTGGGCTTGGCTGATTTTGATTTTCAGAAATGTGGACTTGGCGGGCTTTGACAAAAAAGCATTTATCAGAAATTAATGCAATCAAAAGTTTGTGAAGGGAAAATTTTTTTTTTTACAATTTAGAGTATGTATGTAGGCTTGTCGACAAACATTTTTTCTGTCCCCTCCTACAATATCACACATATTAATTTTTATGGACTTGGCGGGTTTTGCATCTCAGCTCTTTATAAGTAGATAGCTTCGTCTAATAATTAGAAAACAAACGCTTCCAAGATTAAATGAGTCTACACTTAAAAGTTGTTAGTAATTTTTTTTTTGCATCCAAGGTTCAAGTATTGGCCAATAGAAATGAGGAAAAATAATAAACACTTTTTTATGAAAATTCAGTATCGTAAGATTTTATAAAAATATTTGTTATAGAAATTATAAATCTAAGTGCTTAAGTAATAGAAGAACTGCTCACTTAAAATCTTAGTTTACTCTGGACTTAGGAGCTGCTTTATATATCTTCCGACAATAAGAAGAGGACGCTTTTCAAAGTCTATTTTTTGTTCGGTTGTTAAGTTGATCTGATCGCCGTTCAAACGATTTAAGAGGGTTACACAAACATCAGCTGCCTTAATACCAATGTGTCGTGTTAAGGCAGAAAACATTGTGGCTTCCATTTCTATATTTCGTATTCCAACTGCATGACAATTTTGAAGAAATCTCATTTTGTCTACTTCTGTGTAATCGCAACATGCACCATCCAAACGACCTTGACCTATCAAAGGTATACCCTTAGTTAAAAAATATCAATTCAAGACCAAGACATGAACTTACCTTCATAGAAACATTCGGCAGCCATTGTGTGACCCACTATAAGATCAAAGTGATCAGTAGGTTCATGGCATTTAAGTATATCGTTTATCAAGTATTCATCAAATTGGGCTGGACGCACGACACGTTTACCTAATATGGCCTAGGAAATTTTTAAGAACTATCAGTAAAATGATTTTTAATCAATATCTCTTTCTTATTCAATGTATTTTTATTTTTTTTTGACATTTTAACATATGTAAGTGAGGAGATTGGTAAAAACTGACTGACACGCGTATTTCATTTCGTTTTGAATACAAGATAATATTCTGGTGTGACAAAATGTTTTACTGGAACTCAACAACTTGTTATTCGTATTCGTTTTAACTGGAAAAGATAATGAATAGAAGGAATTTTTGACAACAATTGCAGTTTAGAAGAAAATACATTCTATGCGTGGGTGATATCTGAAAATATTTCCACCTAACACTTTTTTGTATCATGTATCTGCAATGAAAGCAATGTAATACAGTAGGATTTCAGTTGATTAAGCCGAACCTGAAGTCAGAATTTCTCCATAAATTATTAGAACTACATATTTCAAAACTCTCACGTGATATGAAAATACTACGACCAGATTTGGATGAATCATTTGAAAAATTAACAAGAAGTTTTAATTTTCTTTTAGATCAGCAAAATAAATGGAAATAAATGGAATTTTCGATAATTTTAATCAAAATTCACACAACTAGCAAGCTGGTTACAATAAAAGCATAAAGATTTGTTTATACATAATTGTTAATCAATATGATCGATTCTTGTTCGCATATTGACTTTTTAATATTTAAAAAATTATATCCCTTTTATACTAACGTCCTCAAGTAGAGTTTCAATGCGAATTGAGCGATTTCAAAACACATATATAACGAACTGAAAGTAACTAACTAATGTCAGTTAAAACTTACAATTTCATGTTCATTGCGCAGGTATCCATTGTAGGCGTTCTTTGTAACAACCACAGTGCCTGGCTGAACTCCTATTCCTCCACTTGTTCCAATGCGTATAAAAACGGGATTCTTGCACTTGGCATAGCTTACCAATTTAATGAGCTCATGTAACAGAACGCCCATGGTAGACATACCAATACCATGACTGCAACACAATACGGGACCAACCTAAATGTTGACATAAAAACGTGAGAATGAATAATGTTTTAGACATGGTAACTTTAGACCCACTTTGAATACAGCATATCGATGTGCTTTTTCGCAGAGATCCACCAACTCTTCATTTTCAGCAACACCAAGGACACTGCGTATATGACGAGCGAGTAATTCCATGCGTACTTTTGTACCTCCCAAGCAAACAAACTGTAAAAGGCATGAAGCAATGAGAGAATTACTTGTAGAATATATTTTGTAAAATTAAATTTACCTTTACATCACCGAATTGTTCTTGAATATCTTTCGTATTTTTACTGTCAGTGATGCAAATTCCCAAATGATATAGATAGTCAGAACTCATGTCAGAGATGTTTCCATTTTTTAACTCAATTGTCCTGTAAATAGTTTTAAATAAATTTTACTTAAGTGTACTTAGCGTTCTGTGACAAGCTGTTTTGTTTGCTCTATCTAGCTGGCTAAATTACATATTTATTTTTTTACTTTTTTATCAGGGATTGCCACGTCAAATACTCCCCGTTGACCACAATATTTAGTTGCTGAGTCAATTAATCAAAAATTATATTCAAAAAATCACTCAAACCCAAAAGGCCTCACTGCTATGTGAATAAGACAAATGACTTGTATTCGGGATCATTCGGTACCGCACTCTCCCTGTCTAGGGTTGTTTTTCATATTTGGGACATCTGGCAAATCCACTCATATAATAAAGGAGGCATTTCAGAAAGAAGCATAAATAGCTTTGAAAATATAAGGACATAATAGTTATGTTAATAAAAATAAATTTTTCCTCACCAAATACAATTATTTTTTTATTTATTATTAGCGACTTTGTACGGCACTGCTTTTCCTCTGTAATTCTATCAAAACATACCCGAGTTCTTCAAAAAAAAAACTTTGAAGGTGAAGTCATAAGAAAATTTGCTTTATCATCCGCAATTCTATTTATTTTATTGAGTTTCTTTTTGAAATCGATTTTCTTTCGCGCTCTCAAAATTTCTTCAATTTCAACAAGAATGGCTCCCTCTAAGAATTCACCTTGTATAATTACAACTTGGAAAAAAAACCCACACATGCAAATACATTATTAACATCCTATTTGTTTCTATTTGCGCAATTTATATTTTTAAAACTTTAATAACTTGATATTAAAATAGGAATTTCTAAGAAATAAAATTAAATAAATTTGATCAAAATCGATTAAGTAGTTTTTGCGTGTCGCGCGGACATCGATGAACATAGCTATCATTTTATTTATATAGAAGACCAAGCAAAACTATCCAAGTGCCTTGAGAATTTATTACTTAAGAATGTCGACTTATACTTTATGCGAACATTATTTCTCAGCACTAGTTCCCTATGCCGTAACCGATTTTAGTTGAAATTTCATTTTTGTCCCACAAAAAAAACCCCTTATTGCACTCAGAAAAACATTATACCCAAAAATTAAAAAAACATTAATTTTTCGGATTTTTAAAAATAGTTTTTAAGCTTATTATGTTGAAAAAATAAGTTTTTTGACTTTCTTAAGTGTCATTCCGATAGAAAATATTATTCCCTACAAAAAATCTCTTGATGTATATCCACCAAAAATGTATAGTTTTTGAGTTATAATTAAAAAAAAATAAGACAATTTTGCACCGATCTCAAAAGTCCAAGCCTCAATTCAATAGTACTTTTGGATTTATCATTTTTGATAAATTTACTTACTTACTTACTTGGGTGGCCATAACAACCCGTTACCGGGTTACGGCCGACCTCAAAAGCTTTCTCCAGGCGCCTCTGCTTCGCGCGCGCCTTCACCAATCAGTCGCACCAATCGTGGATAGGGTTTCCTCGGCTTGGTCTTTCCATCGGAGGCATGGTCTTCCTCTTCGTCGTCGCCCAGCGGCTTCCGCATCAAACACCTTTTTCGCCGGAGCTTCTTCGTCCATACGCACAACATGTCCCAACCAGCGCAGACGTTGGATAGTGATGCGCTTGACTATGTCAATGTCAGCGTAGAGCTCTTACAGTTCGTGGTTCATTCGAATACGGTAGTCGTCGCCGACGTGAACAGGACCGAAAATTTTGCGAAGAAGTTTTCTCTCAAACACCCCAAGCGTGGCTGCATCAGTCTGCGACACAACCCATGCTTCTGCGCCGTAAAGTAGCTCGGGTAAGATGAGTGTCTTGTAGAGTGTCAGTTTTGTCGAGCGAGAGAGGTCTCTACTACTCAATTGCTTACTGAGACCATAGTAACACCTATTAGCAAGTGTTAGTCTTCGCTTTATCTCCAGGCTGACATCGTTTTGAGTGTTCACGGCGGTGCCAAGATAGGTGAATTCCTTGACAACTTCGAAAGTATAGCAGTTCGCAGTACCATAGGATCCAATACGCCGCGTCTCCCTGTTTGTGGACAGCATATACTTTGTTTTGCCCTCGTTCACCGTCAAATCCACCTTCGCTGACTCTTTTTCGATAGCAGAGAACGCAGCAGTAACATCTCGCTTACAACGTCCAATGATATCAATATCATCGGCATATGCAAGGAGCTGGACACTTTTGTAGAAAATAGTGCCATTACGATGTACACTGGATCTTCGCAACACCCCTTCCATCACAAAGTTGAAGAGGTTGCAGGATAGTGGATCGCCCTGTCTGAAACCTCGTTCGGTATCAAATGGTTCGAAGAGGTCCCTTCCTACTCTGATGGAGCTGGCTGTGTTGCTCAACGTCATTCTGCAAAGCCGCACCAGCTTCGCAGGTATACCGAACTCAGACATGGTGGCATACAGGCAATCCCGTATCGGGCTATCGAAAGCAGCTTTAAAATCGATAAAGAGATGATGGGTATCGATCTGTTTTTCGTGGGTTTTTTCCAGGATTTGACGTAGTGTGAAGGTCTGGTCTATGGTGGACTTACCAGGTCTAAGGCCGCACTGATAAGGCCCAATCAGTGTGTTGGCAAACGGCTTAAGTCTTTCACACAGTACAGTCGACAGGACCTTGTAAGAGATGACAAGAAGACTGATTCCCCGGTAGATAGCGCAGATTGTCGGGTCACCTTTCTTCAGTACAGGACAAAGGACACTGAGATTCCAATCGTCGGGCATGCTTTCTGCTAGCCATATTTTGCAGATGAGTTGATGCATACACGCTATCAGCTCATCGCCGCCGGTCTTGAACAATTCAGCAGGCAGGCCATCGGCACCAGCCGCTTTGTTGTTCTTAAGTCGTTGGATCACAACTCGTACCGCGTCATGGCTAGGTGGTGGTACGTCCACACCATCGTCGTTGATTGGTGGCATCGGGTTAATTTCTCCAAAGGCGGGATTGGTGGAGTCATCGCCAACAATCAGCTTGGAAAAGTGTTCCCTCCATAATCTTAGTGTACCCTACGTATCCGTAACCAGATTTTCATGTTCATTTTTACAGGTAGATGCTCCGGGCTTGAATCCTTGGGTCAGACGCTTGACTTGTTGGTAAAGTTTTCGAGCATCATTCCTGCCCCGTAACACTTCGAGTTTCTTACGCTCGTGCCTTTCCTGCTCTCGTTGGTTGCGTCTGAAAAGGCGCCTCTCTTCCTTCTTCAGCGTTGCGGCTGAAGAAGGAAGAGAGACGTCCAGCTTTCGTTGCGTACCAGAGTGTTTTGATAAATATAAGACAATAAAATACAGTAATCCCCGCTTATAAGCACGCCGTTTATAAGCATTTCTCTCTTATATGCATCAAAAATTGTGCAATTTCATTTTTCCATTTAGATTTGTTAACATTTTTCTCTTTTATATGCACTCGCTTATATGCATTTCTCGGATATAAGCCACAAAAAATTTCCAATTTTTTCCTCCATTCACGCTTATATGCACGACAGGGAAATATTGGTAACAAGCAATCGTGTTATACCTATTGAATTGTCAAATGTGCGAATTTAAATTAAAAAGCAAAATGAGTACAAATTCACGAAAAAGAATAACTTTATTAATCATTCGAGAGAGTGAAAACGTAAGCAAAATTGAAAGTTGCAAGAAATATGGGTGCCCAATACACAATTAATCGGATTATGCGAAACATAGATCAAATTTTACAATGAAGCAAAGCATTTAATTTGGTCCGAAAAAGGAATTGAGTCGGCAAATCAAAAGCAGTGGAAACAATGTCAATGTAGTTCGATCAAATATAAAGGTCAAAAGACCACAATATGATATTGGAGAATGTCAAACAGTTCGCTGTTAAATAAAAAGTGACTTCAATCCAAGTCCGGGCTGGCTATTCCGATGGCACAAGCACAAAGGAATAAAAGTAAAAATAATGTAATAATAATGAATGGTTTTGATGAAAAAATGATGTGAAAAAATCGAAAAGTCATACTTTTTGTGGATAATGGTGCGTCTCATGATATTACAAACTTAAAAACGTTAATGTTCAGTACTTGCCGCCCTATACGACTTCAATTTTACAACCTTTAGATGCCGGAATTATTCATGCATTCAAAGCATATTATCGTCAGAGCTTAATAAGGAAACAAATCTGCTTTGTTGAAACAGGAAAGACAATTGAAGCGTTTAAGAAATCTATTCCCTATCTCAATATATTTATTTTTACAATTTTTTGCCTTTAAAAATATTTTTGTAAGGTTCTAAATAGTTGGCATTACGATTCTATATAAGCATATCTGGTGCAGATAACCGAATTTTTATATATGCACTTTACATACATAAAACCGAGTTTCTCTAAATGCATTTCACGCTTATATGCACCAAAAATCAAGTATTTTATCTTTTATGAATTAGTTCAATTACATAGTCAATGGCCTTTATACGGGAATGCATGAAAATCTTCTTTTATCATTGGTTTTTGAATAACTTAACAGGTTTTCATCCTGGATATTAAAAATATAAAAAATAACTTAAACGGAGCAATTGAAATTTTGTGATTTTTAAAAAGACCAAAAAAGTCACTTTTTTTGAACTTAGACCGCTTGTAACTCCATCATGGAGCCATTTCATGGCTTCTGTTTGCCTAATGTTTTATGAAATTTTCAATATGAAAAACTAAAGCTCGCTCGTAATAGCAGCAGGGAAGAGTTGTTCAACAGTTTTGTTTAAACTTGAATAACTCCGAAACTAATTCACCGATTTGAATGAAGAAAACGTCATTTTATTGCTTTCGAGTTGAGGAAGAGAATGAAAAATCGTCACCAGATGCCAGTTTAAGCAGTTTGAATAGTTTGTTCTACTTCAAATGAAAACTCGCGGGCTCGAAATTCATTGAAGTCATATGGTGTAGTGGACTTTTTTGCTTAAAATTAGACGAACTTTCAGAAAAATAGAGTTTCCGGACTAAAAAATATTTCTCCACACAATTTAATCCGCCCTGCTATGTATCTATGTAATTTTAGATTTTAAGAATGAATATGTAATCAAAAAATGTCGGTCATATCTAGTTTCGGAGATAGAACTGCCGAAAGTTGCGGATATAGCTTTTGTGAATATCAATATGAGTTAGAAACCCCTCAACTTATATCAAAATTATGGATGTCGTATGAAAGATAATTTAATGAGCTACAATATGGTTCCATAGATCTTTCATATTTGACCTATAGTTTTGGAGATGTGATGATTTTTCTGAAATATTTCAAAATATTTTTTGAAACAACTTTTGTTTTTTCAATAAACGTGTTAATAACCTGCATTTATTTTTATAAGTCTAAAATCTTAGCTCTTTAGCTTTAAAATTATGTATCGTTTCTTTTAAATTATTGCGTGCTTTCTCTTTTTTTTAACAAAAAACCAAAATATAACATAAAATAATCAATATTTAAAAACGCAATAAACCAAACGTCAAAGAATTAACGACGCTGGCGTCAATGTGCGCTTTGTTATTGCTTACTTGTGGGTTTCGTGTCTTTTTTTGTTGACGTTGTCGTTCTTGTCGTGCCTTTAGCCTCAACACATAGAGTCCGTTACGTCAAAGTATACAACTGACAAGACGTAAATGAAGGAATAAGGCGGTGCAATGAATACGTCTGCAACGCATTCAAAGTCAAACAAAAAATCAACAAATAGCTTTTTGAATGATAAATTCCGTAAATTTTCCAGTAAACTGTGCATTTATGTATTTTTTATACATATGTATATGAAAACAGTTTTAATTTTCTTATCTTCCTTTTTTTTTTCTATCTGCGATGTCACACGACAGGCATTTGAGTGCGGGCATACAATATTTTTTTATTCTCTTTCACTTTTTGAGTGGAGGCCAGTCACACCATGGCGTAATAACAAAGGTGGCGTTCTTAAAAACGAAATTCTCAAAAGTTTGGGTTTCTTGTCCTTCATTGTCTTGTTTCGTAATTTTTTTTTGACACTTCGGTGTTTTGATTAATTGGCCCGTTCAGCAACTTCAGTATTTTTGAAGCGCTTTAAACAACTTTTTAATTTGAGGTATTTGTGTTGAGTTTCAAAATTCTGATGCGAACGAAAAACTACGCTAAATATTGTAGCAGGCTTCAATATGATAGCAATGTCTTTTTTTTTTGCAATAACAACCATAGCGACTAACAACTAACAACCAGCGCGCGGTACTGCGGCAGAATGAGAATAACTTTTCATATACGTATATAAAGCAGAGAGCGTAAAATTCAATTCAGTTTGCTTTGAAAAGCGAACAAAGCACAACTACACATGCATTGGAGAACACTTAAGAAAAACACACGTGTAGTGGTGCCCAGCTCTGGTTATGAATGTCAGATGATTGAAAATCGAGGCTCTCCCTAATTACTCCACCTTTATTATTACACCATGAGTCACACAAATGTGAAATGAGTGCCGGTCAATTTTTGACGTTTATAATAATTTATTAATTTTTCTACTCCGTTCTTAAATGCGTTTTTGAAAAAGGAATTGTGTTTCACTCGTTTTCTTGATGCTATTCAAAATAAGTATTTTATTTTAAGTTATTTTTTTCGCTCCTTAGCAAAATACTTTTTTTATTTACTACCTCGCAACACTATTTTGAGTGGTGATTGCTGTCATGTTCGCCACTCAAAAATGAATTATTTTGCCCGTCGTACAAAAAATTGATTCTCTTTCGTTGTCATAGTATTTTTTATTTATTGTTTATTTTTCTATAGAAACAACAACAAATTTTGCTTGCGCGCACTCAAATGCCTGTCGTGTGACATCGCACTATGCTTCACACAAATTCACAAATGTCAAAGTATTTAACGTACAGTGGGTCAAAGTTATAATGGAACAGTTCGAACAAAAAAGTTTCTTACTAAATAGTAAATTAACTAAATATTTTTTTACAATATCAAAATTTATTTTAGAAAGTGTATTTAATAGACATTTATAATCAACAAAATTTTTTTATAAAATTAGCGTTTAAAAAAAAAATAGCGAAAAATTAAAATACTTGGAATTCTGTCACAAAGTTAAAATGGAACACCAAAGAAATTCACATAAAAATTTGTATTATTAAAGGATTTAATTTGTTTTTAATATTTAATAGGTAGTCCTTTTAGTTGTATAATAACTCTCAAACGATTTGGCATCGGCTCTACCAACTTACGACATAAATAAACTGTGATATTGCCCCACTTTTCATTTAGGGCTGCTATCCACTCCGCTTTTTTAGTTATGTGGTAATATTTCAGCTGCTGCTCCAAATAATTTCACACGTGTTCAATAACATTTAAGTCATGAGACTGTGGTGGAGCCTCCATCTCTCTGGAATAATTATAAAGCAGCCAGTTACGCACAACATACGCCTAGTGCATCGGATCATTGTCCTGATATTTATTTATTTATTTATTTCGAAAACCGGCACAATAAAGTTTAAAACCTTAATAACAGTACAGGTAGCTTAGAAGTATAAATATTGTTTTAAATAGAGAGCTTGAATATTTTTACAATAATAACTAACCTTAAGCAAATAGAAAAGTATGTAATTAAACAAACATAAATATAAAACGAAGGAATAACATTAAAACCTTTGTATAAAAGTTTTAACTATTTAACATATTTTAGCTATTTAATTATTTAAAATATTAAACTATTCAAATATTACAGTGACGAAAAGTGCAAAGCTAATTTGTTTTTGAATTGCACAACATTATTGCAAGATCTTAAACTATTAGGAAGCGCATTCCAAAGACGTACAGAGTGAATGTAAAACTGCTTTTCAGACGTCAAGCAAGTAAAACGCAAATAATTAAGCTTATTTGTTCGACTGGATTGAGAAAAATTTAATCTCGAAAGCAAATAATCTGGCGCAGCATTATTAATAATTTTATACAACAATAAAAGCGTTCGATAGTTAAGTAAGTTTTCAAAAGCTAAGCCACATATTTTTTTTGCATATTGGGAAACATGGTCCCTTCTTTTCAATCCAAACACATAACAAACAATATTGTTAAATAATACATTCAATTTGGCTTTACTTAAACTATCACAATTAGCAAATATTTCACAACCGAATAGCATTGATGGGACGAGATATGTTTTAGCAAGCAGCATACGAATATGAAAAGGTGTAAAGAACTGGATCGTCCATAGGACACGAAGCATGCCATAGACCTTCCCGACAGTGTTATTTATATGATTATTTCAAGTCAGCGTTCTATTGAGATTAACCCCAAATTTTTCGCAGAGTCAACGTATTCGATATTGTCACCATTTAATACAAGGTGAGGGGCAGAGGAAATGCCAATAACTTTCTTCGCAATCACTAGGCATTCAGATTTTTTAGGATTAAGGCTTAAGCCATTTTCGAGTGCCCACTCAACACTCGAAAATTTTACCAACAAGTCAAGCGTCTGACCCAAGGTTTCAAACCCGGAGCATCAACCTGTAAAGATGAACATGGAAATCTGGTTACGGATACGCAGGGTACACTGAGATTATGGAGGGAACACTTTTCCAAGCTGCTTGCTGGCGATGACTCTACCAATCCCGCCTTTGGAGAAATTAGCCCGATGCCACCATTCAACGACGATAGTGTGGACGTACCACCACCTAGCCATGACGCGGTACGAGTTGTGATCCAACGACTTAAGAACAACAAAGCGGCTGGTGCCGATGGCCTGCCTGCTGAATTGTTCAAGACCGGCGGCGATGAGCTGATAGGGTGTATGCATCAACTCATCTGCAAAATATGGCTAGTTGAAAGCATGCCCGACGATTGGAATCTCAGTGTCCTTTGTCCTGTACTGAAGAAAGGTGACCCAACAATCTGCGCTAACTACCGGGGAATCAGTCTTCTTGCCATCTCTTACAAGATCCTGTCGACTGTACTGTGTGAAAGACTTAAGCCGTTTGCCAACACACTGATTGGGCGTTATCAGTGCGGCTTTAGACCTGGTAAGTCCACCATAGACCAGATCTTCACACTACGTCAAATCCTGGAAAAAACCAACGAAAAACAGATTGATACCCATCATCTCTTTATCGATTTTAAAGCAGCTTTCGATAGCCCGATACGGGATTCATATGAGATATCAAGTCATAAAAATGATCACGTTTAGAGTTAACATATACTTGGACATCATCAGCATAGATATGAATCTTACAATTTTCTAACACACTAGGAAGGTCATTTATGTATAGAGAGAAAAAAAGAGGACCCAAGGCAGACCCTTGAGGAACACCTCGTTTAGTGGGAAGAAAGACTGATGAAATATTATTAGCGTACACGGCTTGCGATCTATTGGAAAGATATGACGCAATAAGATTCACAGCTGACATTGTTAAATTGAACATTTTATGAAGTTTGGTCACTAAAATATCATGATCAACAGTGTCGAAAGCCTTAGAGTGGTCCAAAAGAACTAAGATCACAACTTCATTGTCATCTATACTAGCACGCAAGTCTTCCGATACATCAATGAGGGCAGTGATGCAACTGTGTTTGGCCCTTAACCCTGATTGCCTATCAGATATGAAACCATATCTACATAGGTGAGAGGTGATTTGTGTATTCATTAACAGTTCTAACGCCTTAGATAGAAAAGACAGGATTGCTATTGGACGGTACTCATTACAAGTTTTCGGTACTGGGATAATTTTAGCTTCTTCAATTGAATTGGGAAAATTGATTTAGTTAGCACAGTGTTAAAAATGTAAGTTATATATGGAAGTATCCTCGGAAGCAAAATTTTTAAAAAAATTGGGCTAATTTCATCATATCCAATAGCATTTGACTTGATTGATAAGATACTTTTCAGTACATCAGCCTGACAAACACAAGAAAAACTGAAGCTTGATTGAACATTAAAAGAACTGTTTACATTTTCATAGCCATTATGACTAACCAAAGGCATAGGTATATCAACAAATTTCTTATTTAAGTCTTCAACGTCAACATTATCACCAGAGCCAAAGGTTTTTTTTACAAAGACCAATATTGCGTATCTCTCGCCACTTCTGCTTACTGTTGATGACAGAGCCAATCTTGTCACGATAGTAGTTGCTTTTTACAAATTTCACGTCTTTCATAACCCTGGAACGTAGAATTTTGAGCTCTTCATGTAAATATGGTGTTTTGAAACGTTTCCAGCGATTGTACGCATTATTGCGCAGCAATATCAGGTTTTCAATTGTTCTATTGAACCAGGGCCGCTGTTGATGATTAGTATTTCTATACTTAATTGGGACATACTCATTAAAAAGTTTTTTGATATTGCCTTGAAAGAATTCAACCTGATCAGAAACTGAATTTATGTGGAAAATTGATTCCCAATTTATATTAAATAAAGCAGTTTCAAGTCGATTATAATCGATATTTTTGAAGTCACGGTAGCTAAAACAGTTAATGGTCTCAGTAAGTCAAAAGTCATAGGTCAGAAAAATCAGGTCATGTTTTGAAAAATTAGGTACAGATAATTGATTGTAAAGAAGGATTCTAGTTTTTATACTAACAAAGAATAAATCAAGGACAGTATTTGTAGTTTTTGTGTAGTGAGTAGGCATGAATGTATTTACAGGAACTAGACCTAAGCTATTCATCTCTTGCGCCAGATTATTTTCTACAAGAAGATTACTATTAAAATCGCCAGCTAAAATTATTTCACTGAAAGATAGAGCAATGTTTTCCAGTGTACTTAAAAAAGGTAAGAAATCAACCATTCTGTTGGGACGGTATACAGACCCAAGAAGCAAATTTTGAACACCATTTGAAACTACTACGAATACATATTCAATAGCACTATCATGTGGTGACTTGCAGAGTATCTTACACTTAACGTTTTCTTTCACATAGATTGTTACTCCGCCTGCATGGCCAACCCTGTGCGCACGAAACATTTTGAAACCATTCAAGCCAAGCAACGCATCAGACATATCATTAGTAAACCATGTTTCACTAACACAAATAGCATCCATACCAGAATCTTCATACACATATCGCAATTCATCCATCTTATTAACCAAGCTCTGAGCATTTAGGTGGCAAATTTTAAGCCCAGTCCTTTGTTTTGAGAGTATTCGAATCATACTGTAGCTGTTGTCTTTCGAACGAAAATCATCAAAAATTAAAGAACTTATCATGTTCAAAGTTTAACAAGAAGGGAATAATAATTAATGCGTGCTTAATGACAAAACATACTTTCTTCACTGCTGTAACATATAAAATCATAAAATTAAATTTAAAGAAAATAAAAATTAGGATATTAATTCGTGATGTCACGAAAACAATGTGACGAACCAGAAACGCCAGGATCATGGCCAGTATTGCGAGTTTTAATAGCATATTTTAGCTTTTCCAATGTTTGTACATATAAAGCATTATCGTTACCCTGGAGCTTAATGTGAACGATCCCGTGTAAAAGCAGTAGATAGTAGGTTTTGCTTTTTATAACGAAGCGCATGTTGTAGAATATTAGAATTTGTTCTTGTCAAACCTTCATTTATATAAATGAGCTTAGTTGATTGGAAACCCGCATGTTGCAGACGTAGTACATCCTTACTTTCCCGTCCAAATTTTGCACAAGAGTTTAAAACAAAATTTCTTTCAAAAGGCGTTTCAAATTTGACGATTATTGTTGAATCTTTATTATTATTAGGCACTTTTTGATTAAGGCGGAATAAGTTCTTAATGCTAGGAGGTCTAATGCTTACGACGGAACAAATTTTGTGCAAAATTTCTCTAAGATGTTCTCCTTCAGAAAAAGGAATTCCATTCAGACGAAGGTCACAAGCAACAGCTGCATTATCTTGTCTAGCGAGATGAGATTTTAGTTCGACAACTTCCATTTTTAGAGAGTCAACCTCATCCATTCGAATAGGCAAAACATCATCTGCAGTACCTTGTCGTTCAATAAACTGTCCCTTTAAAGTATCAAGTTCATTTTTAAAAGAACTTATGTCCTCCTTTAACCTGCCTATATCCAGAGTACTATTTTCTAATAGCGTAACTCTACTAGTCACCGCTTGCAGGTCGCTACGTATATCAGAGACATTTTGACGTAGCTCAGCGAGAACTCTCTGCTCACTCATCTGTATTGCAGTTTTGAGCATCTCTTTAATTTGGGAGGTGATAAGCTCACTATATTTTGAAAGGCGGAGTTCAAACCTTTCACTTTGCTTCTCAAACTTCTGTTCAATAAGTGTAAGCAAAGTCGAAGTTGAATATTTTTCACCCACATCAATGCTGTTAACACTTACAGGAGGGGTAGAAACAAAACCAGTTGCAATAGAGCCAATTGCATTAGAGCCTGTGTCAGCAGAGATTATATTAGCCTTAATTGGTGGAGAGCGGACGATCGATTCACTACGAGCGGAGAGACACTTTGCACATTTATATGGTAGTTTGTTTTTTTGCATGTATTCAAAATCAGCTTTCTTTATGTTGACACAATGGCAGTGGAAATATTCATTACAAGCGACGCATTTAACTTTCTTGTCATCTTGTAGATTACGTTCAACCCTTGCTAATCAAACACACGGCATTTTCTAAATTAGACGATTATATAACAGCACGTTAGATGGCACACATATAGGCTGATATTAGAAGAATTATTCAATTAATTAAAATATTATAATTTTTATTTTTTTTTTTTTGACAAAAATTTATTTGATTTTTTACGTCTACCTCTCTCAACCATTTTTATCTTATATAAACTCTTCGCCTATCCCCAACTTTCGAGCACTTTCTTTTACCTTTGCTTTTAGAATGCTTAAATAACATATTTTATCCATAATCCCTTCGATTATATGCAGGTTTCCTGGTCCAGCAGCAGATACCACATCCCACACCATTACTGAACCTAATCCGTGCTTAATTGTTGGCCGAAGGTTAATTTTCTTGAGCTTCTCATTAGCTTTGCGTCAGAGATATGATCTGACCGGAAAATATTCAATTTGCTTTCATCTGTAAATAAAACTGTTTTCCAGAATGAAAAATACTTAGCTGTATGTTCTTTTGCAAAGTCCTTTCGCTTTTGTACATTGGCCTTACACACGAATGTTTTTTTCCTAGCTACTCGTCCATTAAACAGATGTCTTCTAAGCACGTCTCTAATTGTTTCATGGCTAGCTTTCTTTATAAGATACTTTTCGGATTCAGATGCCAATTTTGGGACACTAATATGGGGATTTTTCTTAATTTCTTTTATTATTCAACATTTATCTGACGCATTAAATATTTCCCTAGTACTCGGTTTGGTCTTGTTCTTAAGTTTATGGAATTTTCATATAGCTTAATTATGCTTAAAACAGTTGTTGGAGGACGATTAATAGTTTCACTGATATTTGGCACTAATTAGCCTGACTTACAACCGAATTAAAATTTCTCTTTGATTAACCGAGGTTTTCATGACGCGCGGCGACATCTCGCTTATTACGGAAATAAAAATATTAATCGTTGATGAGTAACATGAATTATCGGATGATCCCTTAACTAGACAATACGATATGACACGAAAATTAAGTTTGCTGTAGTTTTGGAAGCGAATTTGTGGTTTATTCACAAGGTGTTCCATTATAAATTTGTGACAGAGTTCCATGCATTTTCATTTTACGTTATTTTTTTAAAAAAAAAACCCTGATTTTATGAAAATTTTTTGTTGATAATAAATGTTTATTAAATACAATTTCTAAAATAGATTTTAAATTTGTAAAAAAATATCTAGTTAATTTACTATTTAGTAAGAAACTTTTTTGTTAATGCTGTTCCATTATAACTTTGATCCACTGTACGTTAAAAATTGAAAATTGCCCAACTTCATCCGTTGCGTTGACGGATAAGTTGCTTCATATGAACCAATTGATTTCATCTTGGTTGTCAGTTATAAGCTTTGACACAACGGACTTGACGGACTCTATGGGTTCAGGCCTTAAATCGTATGTTAAGTTCACAGCGAATTAAAAACCATAAGCAAACGACGCTAACTCATTTCTTTGCATTGTCCTGTTTCGTGATGCTGTAATAATGTGCTGCAAGCGCATTCTGAAAAAAAATTTTAGTACGTTTCATAAAAAAAAAAGTTACGAATGTTTAAGTGTCGCCATCTTGGCAATTTCACTCCTGCAAACCACCGATAAGAAAAATTTGAATTTTACAATTCAAAAAAAATTTTACAATTCAAAATCAGTTCAAATTTTTTTTGTGCAGATTTTACTTGAGAAAATGTTACTCTAAGTAAAATTGCGGTGTTGGAGATATTGGAATATGTTAACCCCGCGCCTCGGCTAAAGGTCTCCCTCTAACCCATACTTTTATGTAGAATTATTGTGGCTAGCGAAGCCTGTGCTGGATATACCATAGAATGTAAGCGGTTGTCAAGCTTTTCTCGAAATATCTTCGGCATTGAATTTTTTTAATTTGTGTTTCTGTACAAAAATATTGATTTTTTTTTAATGTTATTCTTCAATTAATTATCTTAAGAATGTATCTGCTTTCAAATAGAAATTCCCGACATAGCTTTGGAAAATATCAAACAATTAATACAATTAGACTGGTAAGCGTTTTCATAAAAAATTCATGTTTCAAAGTTATGTCGTGAATTTCGATATGAAAGCAGATACATCCATAGGATTAATTGAAGGATATCATAAACTGTGGTTCATCAGTATAGAAAAAACGGAATTTTCATTGTGAATGCAGAAACAATAAATATTCCAACTTTTCAGAAATATAATAGCGCTTGCAATGTACTAAACGGTGGACTTTAACCAACTTTAAATGACAAGTTGAGTTACAACAAAAACTTGAATGCGGAATTATTTGGGAAGTTAATCAAAGTAGAAATGCATCAAAAGGAAAAAAATTCTTAGAGCTTTTTTTTTAAATTCCATATTTACTGTTTTTTAGTAATATTATCAACTATAATATGTGTATAACGTACGTATGAAATTTAAAAAACATCCGATTGTGCTCAAATTTTGACACGTTAGAGAACCTAAAAAGACAGTCTCAAAGTTCAAATTTCAGCTCCCTAGATATTCGGGGTCTTGAGTACGGTTAGGTCAAATTTCGAAAAAAACGCATTTTTTGCGTAAATAGCCAAATTCAATATTTGATATCACTGGGCCTGGTCAAACATTTTTAATATATGATATCTCATTTAAAAGTGAATAAATAGATAAACATAAAAAGATCGGTCTTTAGTATTATGAATAAAACTACGATTTAGTACACCATTTTCAAAGCAGTCATATTTTACTGAGACGTATTTAACTTAATCGGGTCGCAAACATAAGTCTTAAGGTCTAGAGGTTCAAAATTATTTTTTATGCATAAAAGATGACATAACAAAAAAAATTGATATCCACAACTTTAAATTCAGATTTGAGGGCTTTTAGAACAAATATTTTTAAACCGGACTAAACACGGCTATTCTCAGGTCTAAATATGGTTTTATTTCTAGACCCCGACCACCTAGGAAGCTGAAATTTAAGCTGTAGTGCTATCTATTAAAGTATTTTGACGTGTCAAAATTTGAAGAAAATCGAACGACTTTTAAATTTCATACGTATGTTATGCATATGTAATATCATTAAAAAACAGTAAATATGGAATTAAAAAAAAAGCTCTAAGGATTTTTTATATTTTTCACATCCATCCCAAATAATCCCCAATTGAAGTTTTTGTTGTAACTCACACAACTCTTATTAAAAGTTGGTTAAAGCCCACCGTGACTACTTAAAGAGAAAAACGCAAGTCCCAATGCTTTAGAACGGTATTTACCTTCAATTGTTTATAATCACTTACGATTTTCTTCTTTTTTTTTTTTGGTTCAGCAGATTAGAACCACTATTTAATTACTCTATAAATAAAACAAAAATGATTTTGTTTTTGTACAGAGTTTTTATGTTCATTACTTCTAGTGCAAAAAACCACAAAAAAATCAAGAGAAACAGTAGTCCATGCTGCTTTTATTCCTTCAATGAGCTCAACCCTTACGGGTTAGCCAACACCAAACATTATCAATAATGTTAAGGTCAAGTGAGTAGGGCGGCCAATTTAAGGTTTCAATATTTTGGCTAGAAATCCATGATTTTACTACACGTGCCGTGTGTATAGGTGCATTTTCGTGTTGATAAATCCACTCTAGTGGTCCATAAACATCTTTAATGTTTGGAACAACTTGTGCCAGAAGATTTTTGTAATTATTTCCGGTCGTTCGGGTACTTTGTACGATAAGATCAATAGTTCCGTATTTGGCGACCGGCATTGTGTGGAGGCTTTTCCTTAAGTTTTCGGAGTTGTAGATGTACACTGCTCAAAAATCGCGAGGAGCTATTGATTGGCTTGCGTTTTCTCCTGTCAAATGCTTTATTTTAAAGGTGGAATGCGCTGAATTTGAGGCAGTTCGAATAACTTTACGCTTATCCTGAAATGTTAAAGCGGTGCGAGTACCTCTCTTGAAATTTTTGCTGTAGTTTTTTCGATTTTTTTATGTAACTGATTACAACATTATGACTTCGTCCGATTTTTCTAACGATTTGCCGATTAGAATATTTTTCAGAGTGGTAAACATTTCCTATGAACTCTAAGCACTTTGTCTACCCATTGCATTTCCACAAACTTGAACTTTAATTTTACTAAGTTTTTATAAAACTTTATCACAGCCGACTAATGCGGTTTTACAAATGAAACTTTTATTTATGTTAGCGTTGTGTAATCTATCAGTTAATTGAAGACGTTTAATAGAGAAATACTTACTGTTCTTGGTACATCTTTGAGTTAGAACACTGAAAAAAAAAATGATTTTAAAACAAAATAAATTATTATCATTAAAGCAAAAATATATTGTTACTTAAAAGTCTAACAATTGAAATACTAGAAAAGGAAATTCAAGTTAGATATTCCTTAACTATCGTTAAGATGACAACTTCTTAGATTTTATCTGACCGCAGACTTTTGTACAAAATTTAATGATTAGATAATATTCAATAAAAAATACTCTAATTGTTTGCGAGAAAGCTATTAAAATTTAAAACCAACCAAGAAGATTAACCATGATAGCTCGAAAATCGTCATTCTTCAGAAAGTCCATTTTTGTATTGTTTCGTTATAAAAAAGAAACCAAAATTGAGTACTGATTTGTGTTTAATGTAAATGAAATGAAGGTCTTTCGATTATTAATCACTGAGCCTACTGCAAGAAGATTTATTGAGATATTTAACAACTTAAACTTATAATTTGGACAAAACAAATGCTTGTGAATTGTTGCTTAAGTTACCAACTTGTTACCAGTGTGCCCAACGATTTCGTTTATTCATACTATTCATCCATTTCGGATTCTGTTACGAATTCGTCTCGAACTTGTTTTCGTTCGAATTCGTTTTTTGTTCATACAACGAATTTTTTTTGTTCACAAAAAAATTGATTTAATTTAAAAAAAAAAAAATTATATTATTTAACATTTCTACCATATTCTCAAAACTCGACAAAAAATGTGAAGATTAGATCTAACTATGGAAATTTGAGTTGCGGCTGATCCAACAGCGAATTGATAGTTTTCGAAAAAAAGTGAGAATCAATTGGTTAACAAATGAGTAACGTTAGTCCTTTGCATTTGTATTTATATTGGTGAAGAATCAAACAAGTTCATGCAAGATTGCAAGCACCCTTCCCAGTGTGCCAAAGGAATTCGTTTCGAATTCGAAACGAACTCTTTTCTTCGCACTATTTATCCGAAACGGATTCCGTTACGAATTCGTTTCGAACTCGTTTTCGTATGAAACTCCTCTCGAAAACTCCTCTTCGAATTCGTAACGGACTTCAAATACGAATTCCTTTTTTGTTCATAAAACGGATCCTTAAAAATAATTTTATTCAACTATCAAATTATTTAATATGCAAATTGTAAGACTTCATTGCATATAATTTTATTTTATTATCAAATTAAATTTAACTTACGATTTACAAATTTCCAAAGTCAGGCTCGAACCCATGTCCCAGCGATTCATAGTCATGCGCGCTACCTACTAGTCTACCTGTCATAATTTAAAATATATGTCAAAGGCGAATGATATCTTCTCTCATTTGATACGCTTTATTTACAAAAAACGAATTCGTTTTTAATTCGTTACGGACTTCAAATACGAATTCGTTTTTTGTTCGTAAAACGAATTCCTTTCGAATTCGTTTTTTGTTCATAAACCGGATCAGTTTCGAACTCGTTTTTTGTTCATAAAAAAAAAATTAATGTTTTAAGCGACTTAAAATTGCTTAAAACTTCAAAAAAACTTATAAAATTTTTAACTCAAATTTTTTTGGAAAAACTTAAAAATTTTGGAAAAAAAAAATCAGTTTTTTCGACTTCTTAAACATTTTTAATTCGATTAAGAATAAAATTTTTTTTCAAAAATTTTTCTTAGAAAAATTTTCCAAAATGTTTTAGTTTTTCCAAAAAATTTGAGTAAAAAATTTTATAAGTTTTTTTGAACTTTTAAGCAATTTTAAGTCGCTTAAAACATTAATTTTTTTTTATGAACAAAAAACGAGTTCAAAACTGATCCGGTTTATAAACAAAAAACGAATTCGTTTCGAATTCGTATTTGAAGTCCGTCTTAATCGACTTAGAAATGTTTAAAAAGTCGAAAAAAACGAATCCGAAACGGATTGTTAATTTCAGTGTTAAAAAAAATATATGTTTTTTTCGACTTTTTAAACATTTCTAATTCGATTAAGACACAAAATTTTTTTTTGAAAATTTTTCTTTGAAAATTTTTTCGAGACTAAGAAAAATTTTCCAAAAAAATTTGGTCTGTTTTTTGAACAAAAAACGAATTCGAAACGGATTCGTATTTGAAGTCCGTTACGAATACGTTTTACTTACAAAAATCAAAATTCGCAACGATTTCGTTTCATGAACAAAAAACGAATTCATCCTTTGACCAAAAAACGAATTCATATTTGAAGTCCGTTACGAATTCGAAACGAATTTACTTACAAAAAACGGAATGCGTTCCGAAACGAATTCGCGTCCGTTTTTGTGCACACTGGGCAACGACATTATTATATTTGAAGTTGTAAGTTGAAGTGCATACATTTTGAAAGACTTTTTTTTGTAGGTAAATGTTTGCTACTTCGATTTACAAACATATTACATGGAGAAATAATTATCGGACTGATTTGTAACTGATCTTATAATTATATTGAACGAAATAAATATAAAAAAACAGAAAATTGCACATGAAATAGAATAAAAAAACTATAAAAACAAACAAATATTTATTCAAAAAATAAAATTAAAAACATAAATCACATTATACATTGGTTCGGAAAAGGTTTATAGTACATAACTTTTGGTAACATGTAATCTGTCAATCCTCGTCAGAGCTTTCGGCACGACTTGATGCCATGTTTTCATTTCTAAGATTTTTATAAAATGCATGGTAGAGTTTTGGAATATAATTTCCTTCACATAAACTTACTTAATCTTAGATATCTGTAAAAGTCCCTTGAAAAACTTTGGCAAATCTGTTCCATATGGATTTTCAAAATTTTTTTTTTTCTTCCACGTGTAATATTGGAGATTGGTGGCTCATAATGGACTCACTCCTGGTAATCTCTTTCGCGAGAATCATATTTAAATAACATTATAAAGGGGTGATTTTCATGAAAACGTATCTCTCTTATCTTACTAACATATATTTTTCGTTTTTGGTTAAAATTGATCTTGTTGTTAGCAAATTCTTCAAAATTATCAAAGTCGTCAGCAACCATCTCAATTGCCTTATATGGCTTACCAGATATCTTGGAGTTTCGAATAATTGAGTTCCACTGCATAGGAATAAACACAGTTTTCCCCTTTTTTGCTCTTCAATGGTGGCATGCACGCTATACCTTCGTTCTGTGTGACCTTTTCCAAGAAAACGGTGTTGTACTCTGCCGTACAGATGAAAAAAAGCACTACTATATCTGCATTAGAATCAAAGTCGAATAGATAAGAAAAACATTTTAAAATTTATTTTCTCTTATAAAATCGGTATTTTGACATTTTACAATTTTTCTTTTGATGGTTTTTGGTATTTTGGTGCTCTTTTCAATGGTGTGAAAAAATTTGCAAAATTATTTCATTTTCTAGGTGAAATTGCAGATAGACACTTTTTCTATGCCGATTTATCGGAAATTGCATATGAAAAAACGCTCTATGTACATGGGCATATTTAATATGTATAATAAATGAATATTTATTACCCAAACAGATGAAAAAACGCACTATCTGCAATAAAACGTAGATGAGCTAAGTTATCATGTAATTTTCCATTTCTATTTTGGAAAGTATAAGGTTTATCCGATTTTTTATTCGACAGATTGATACAGCTTGAAAAGACGAATCCAACAATATAAAAAACACAATATACATAAAAATGTAGATAGTGCTTTTCTTCATCTGTACGGCAGTACTGACACTGAATATTTATATGAAACCGCTCAATAAAAACAGCACAACACTTTATTACAATTTTGGCCAGGACAATTGTTGAACCAAAATCTGAAATCCTTGCAGCCATTCGTTGCTTTTTGAATTACAAAATTATAAAGGCAGTTTGCTACTTAATTTGCTCCCTTTTTAGCAATCGATTCATCCCATAAATAGCAAAATGCCTCCTTTTCACTCACATCGAAAACAGTGAAATTGAAAGCTATGCAATTCCTGGCAAGGAGTTCTTAACTTGTAAGCCACTTGTGCCGGCAGCAAAGTCACAACTTTTTTGAATTGTATCATTTGTGTCTCCATCATGGCCTATTCAATTAATTAATTACACTAGCTTACACTCAAAATGATCCATTGATAAGAAGTTACTTTTCCTATTTAATTTTTCCTGCTGAGTTCAAAAATGAAAATAAAATTTTTTTGAATGGTACAGTTTTCGAGTTATTGTGGGTTTTTCATTTTTCGACCTTTTTTCACTTTAAAATTCATATCTTGAGCTAGTTCTTAGTGTCAAATTAAAGATAATAAAATGACAAACAAACTTGTTTAATTACATTTTTTATTAAAAAAGTGTTTCAAAAGATATCGATGAAAACAGACCAGATTTTAAGAAAAATAAAATTTTACATTTGATTCTGCGGCCCAGAGAAAATAGAAATAAAATAATAAAAAATAATTTTACTTCTTACACATAGAGCTGATACTCTTGCGCAAAAATTGAAACATACTAGAAGAAAATCGACCGTAAAACGACACGTTAGAAGCGATTGAATGAATGAATTCAAATCCCACATTTTCTGAATACATATATTAATTTTTCCGTCAATTTTTGAGTCTAATCGTTACAAAAAAAAATGTTCTTTTGTTCCTTTAATGAGAGGTTTTTTTTCTTATGTACCTACTTTTTTGTAAAATTTTTTTTATGGTACAGTTTTTGAGATATTGTGGTTTTTTAATTTTTTCGACCTCTTTTCAGTTTTAAATTCATATTTCAAGCTAGAAATGCTAAATTTAATTGTTCTTGATACCAAATTAAAGGTATTTAAATGGTAAACAAACGTGTGTAATTATATCTCTTATTAAAAAAGTGGTTCAAAAGATATAGATGAAAACAGGACAGATTTTAAGAAAAATCAAATTTTAAATTTAATTCTGTGGCCACGAAAAAATAGAAATAAAATAAAAAAAAAAATTTTACTTTTTACACGTAGACCTGATGCTTTTTCGCAAAAATTAAGACATTCCACAAGGAAACCGACTGTAAAATGACAACGTTAGAAACGATTGAATGAATAAGGGCCGGTTTCACAGTGCTTAGTTAACCAATTAGTTAACTTAACCAAAGTCTGTTAGTTAACTACCGATTTAGTCGAGGAAATAAAGCACTAAAAAAGGCTCAACCTCCGATATTTTGCGCAGTAAGATGGATTTTAATGCGGTTTTTTGCATTAGATTCGTGAGCGCGCCCCGAAACTTTGTGACCGGTCCCCATGAATGAGAAATGAAAAAGTGCATTTGTGCAGTAAAAAAATGCATTTGAAAAATGCATTTCAGAAGTACAATAAAATGAAAATTCATAATTCGTTTTAAAATGATGGAAATAAGTAAGTATCGATCGGGCGGGTGTCATAGGCTATAAAACTTTTATTTAGGGTGCATATTTAGGGTGGCCCTCACACACAAATATTTTAAAAATAGCGATTTCTCAAAGACAGGCAAATCGATTCTCATGAAATTTACACAGTATGGCTTTTATGTTAAGGGGTACAGATTTGATGGTAAAAATTTTATTTAGGGTGCATACTTAGGGTGGTCCTCATACAAATATATTTTTAAATATCATTTTCACGAAGACAAATAAATCGATTCACACCGAATTTACACTACGTACCTCTAATGTTAAGAAGCATAGCTTAGGCCACAAAACTTTTATTTGGGGTGGCCCTCATACAAAAATATTTATTGAAAACTAGCATTACCCTGTGCGCATCGCCTCACCTCAACCGTGGTGTAGATTCGATGTGCGGTCTGCGTGAAAATTCTATTTAAAAACTACTTTTGTATGAGGACCACCCTTAGTATGCACCCTAAATAAAATTTTTACCATCAAATCTGTACCCCTTAACATAAAAGCCATACTGTGTAAATTCCTTGAGAATCGATTTAAGCGGTCTTCGAGAAAATGATATTTAAAATATTTTTTTGTGTGAGGGCCACCCTAAATAAAAGTTTTGTATCCTTAGCTATGCCTCTTAACATAAGACCTACGTGGTGTAAATCGTTTAACCTGTTATCGTGAAAATGACATTTTAAAAAATTTTGTATGAGGGCCACCCTAATTTTGCACTTTAAATAAAATTGTTACAATCCAATCTCTGCCTCTTAATATAAAAACCATTATTGTAAATTCCAAGAGAATCGATTAAGCAGTCTTTGAGAAAATGCTATTTTTAAAATATTTGTGTATGAGGGCCACCCTAAATATGCACCCTAAATAAAAGTTTTATAGCCTATGACACCCGCCCGATCGATACTAACTTATTTCCATCATTTTAAAACGAATTATGAATTTTCATTTTATTGTACTTCTGAAATGCATTTTTCAAATGCATTTTTTTACTGCACAAATGCACTTTTCCATTTCTCATTCATGGGGACCGGTCACAAAGTTTCGGGGCGCGCTCACGAATCTAATGCAAAAAACCGCATTAAAATCCATCTTACTGCGCAAAATATCGGAGGTTCAGTGCTTCATTTCCTCGACTAATTTTATGCTTTTCAGTTTCACAGTCCATTGGTTAACTAATGATAATTTTTTGTACAAAATATGGCATCACTGCATAAAACATTTGTTTTTTATTTGACATTTCATAGTTTACGAAATTGAGTCGAGCACAAGAACTACAAATTTTTCAACAAAAGAAATAAAATGTTTATTGGAACTGGTCGATGGCCATAAGAACATTGTCGAGTGCAAAGGACGCTTTCCGATGCGGACACTGCGGCAATACGTCTGAAATTTTTCCAGCAAAACCGGCGGTGCCGCAGCTATGTGCGCAGAAATGGAAGTTCAATATTTGGGCTCACTACCTCTGGACCCTGAAATTGCAAAGGATTAATGAATGTAACGACCGAAGCGTTGGCAAGCATTTGTCAGAAAATTACAAACGCACTGTGAGAAGTGAAAATTTTTACGACTTTGTGTTTTTATTTATTGCGTTCTTTTTCGCTTTGACAGCAATCACTTATGTTTTTTTTTTTCGTTACGACAAGTTGTTTGTTTTGCGTTGCCAACATTTTTTGTAAGCTAAACAGCAATCAGCTGTTAGTTAACTATTAGTTAACCTGCCAAATTTGGTTGGTTATCTAATTACTATGAAACTGAAATTGGATAGTTAACCTCCAATCTCGAGTTAACTAAACACTGTGAAACCGGCCCTAAGTCTAAGTCCCACATTTTCTGATCATATCAATTTTTTCAACAATATCAATAAATCAATTTTTTGAACATAGTTCCTTTTCCACAGTAACCAGTGCTATTTTATTTTCTGGGCTATTGAAGGTTTTACGCAAACTTATTCTAATAATACGAGCAGGTCTTTAATTTGTCAACTGTATTGTTTACATTACAAACGTTAGAAAAACTATTTATTTTAAAGGGAATTATAAGTAGTTTTTATTTGGCGTGTTAAAAAATTGTATATACATATGTTTTTAGAAAAAAAAAACATTTTTAGTGGCGGGACTCGAACCCACGCACTTGGAGCTATGAGTTCACAGTCCTAACTACTTCTCCACGCTGCATGGTGAATTCCGGTTTTTTTATTATTCTTTTTTTAATTTTATTAGTTTAACCCTTCTTTGCATAGTGATGGAAATTTCCATCATAACATTTAGTGTCAAAAAAATGATCAAAAGAAGATGTGTTTAATAAATTAATTATTACTGTAAGCTTTCTACATGCCTACTGCGTTTATTGGAACACAACTGTCAAAAAAAAATAAAGCGTTACTGTGTGATAATCAAATTTGAACTTGGCAATACGCAGTTTGCTGTGATTTGAAAAAACGTGCATCTTTTTAAGTGTGTTTGAGATACTATTTTTAACTTTTTTTGCAATTAAAATTCATAATAAGTGAAAGACAGGTTTGTATTTTGTGTTTCTGTTATTTTCTGTGCATACAATATCGAAATATCTATTATAAATTACCGAAAATCATGTGACGTAAATTTACATCATCTTATCTTGTATTGTATGGCGAAAATATGTGTCGGATAAATTTTCATTATGTGTTGTTTTTTAGAAAAATTTGAACGAAAGGGACATTGATGATTACTTGGCTCAGTTGGAAGACGGTTGGCTATCAGAAGATGGTCTTGATGCAGAAAATTCTGATATAGACGAATATCATTATGCTGACAAAATTATGAGAGTATTGGAAGAGGAAAATAATTATGAAAATATTGAAGAAGAAACTGCTGATTCTGATCCTCCTCTCGTAGAAGACACCTTTGAAGGTCAGGAACCCTCTCACTCAGCTACTTCAAGTAATTTGTCTAACTTTTTATTTGACAAAAGAAAGTTAACATGGAAAAACAGGAATATGATTTATGATGAAGATCAAATTGCTTTATTGGGTAGTTCAACTGCTGCAAGTGAGATATCACAACTCGAAACGCCTTACCAGTGTCGCAATTAGAGGTCTGCATAAGTATAATCATTAACTTACGAAACTGTTACCGAAGTCAATTTTATTGATTTGAATGCGTATACATAGCGTTTGCTTGTGTTACTGTTACCATCATTATAAATTTCTCTTCTTACTCGTAACCAACTGAACGTAGATGAATGCGTCATGTGTATGGATTATGCCGCGATTACTACGCATTTGATATTTTGTACTACGCAGTAATGCACTTTAACATGTGTAAGAATGTTTAGTGAGGATCAGTGATAATTTGATGTGTGCAGGCGAGTGAGGTCTTTGTTTTCTAAATAAATTTATGTTATATTATAAAAACAGTTTTTGAAACCGAAAAAGATGCCGGGTTTTTTTTTCTATTTTCTATAGTTTTTGAGATATTTCGTTACAAAAAATTTTCAAATAACTCAAAAAAAAAAATGTGGAGTTATTTTAACTAAATTGACCGATATCAATATGTGTATGTGATTTATTTATGAATTATGTTTATTTATATATTTTCTTATTTATTTTATATGGACTGAACTAACATTTTTAATTTATAATCGTTGTGATTAATAAATTATACTAAAAACACTTTGGACGTTGTAAATATAAATATAGGGCAGTAGTTATAGTCATATTTCTAGCATCATTCTAAAGATAAAACTACCAAAAAGTATTTTAAACAGATCCACAATGATGTTAAGAAATTAATATAATCCCGGACATTCGTTTTTATTTTAGTTTTCAGATAAATAAATAAAAAAGTTGCGCATGTAAATCTTCTGGCAATGCCTTGGTGCACAAATGAATTCTCTCTTCCTCACTTTCATCGAATAAATAAAACAATAAAGCACGTCATTCAGTTCGTTTCATTACCTTCAGTTTTGTTGTGCGTATACATACACGAAGCTTATTCAACTTTTTTTACTTTACGCTATGGTACTCAAAGGAAATGTGTACTTGTAATTGGAGTAACAGAAAAGTGAACGAGTACTGAAACGAATAAATTTTTCGTATCCGTGCAGACCTCTAGTTTCAATAATTTTTTTACACCAGATTTTATCCGTAGAATAGTGGAACAAACTAATTTATATGTCATGCAAAGTAATCCCAACACATCTACTACTTTTACTGAAACTGATTTAAATAACTTTTTTGGTATACTGATATACATGTCCGTGCAAAGATTTCCGAGCATTAGATCCTACTTGTCTCCAATGTTTGGGTATGACCCAATTTCATCAACAATGACTGTCAACAAATTTGAAAAGATAAAGCTATCATTGCATTTTAATAATTGTGAAGATCATAAGCCTGTGGGCCACCCAGACCATGATAAACTGTATAAAATCCACCCGGTAATTCAACACCTCAATGAAAGATTTGCCACAATGCCAATAGATCAAAGACTTTCAGTAGATGAGCAAATGTGTGCAACTAAGATAGGTCACTTTTTAAAACAATATCTTCCTAATAAGCCTCATAAATGGGGCTTCAAGTTATATGTCCTTTCCAGCTTATTGAGATATGGCTATAAATTCGAGGCATATTCTGGGCAAGAGAATTCAGAAAGGCTAGAAGGTGAACCTGATCTTGGAGCCACAGGAAATGTTGTTGGCTTGCTTCGAGGAGTACCAAGAATGATGAACCACATTGTATATTTTGACAATTTTTATTCCTCATTACCATTGGTTCATTATTTAGTGAAACAAGGAGTTCATACTGTTGGCACTGTGCAACAAAACAGAATTCCAAATAATCAAACAAAAAAGATTTCATGAAGAAGACAGTGCCAAGAGGCAGCTATGAAGAAAGAGTTTCTACGCTTGATAGTGTTGTGTGGCTTGGAAAGACAATAAGATTGTTACTCTTTAATCCACATATGTTGGAGCATTGCCTCTGACTAAAGTTGATAGATATGACAGGGCAAAGAAACAAAAAATTGAAATAACTTGCCTAGGGCTACCAGATGGCCTGCCTAAAAAGTAGCACATATCAAAAAATTCCAATTTTGTAATGAAAACCAAAAATTTTTTTAATTCCATACAAATATTTTTGATGAGCATAAAAAAAAAAGGTCCTCAGTTCGTACGACAAAGCCCCAGCAAATTAAAAGAATATTTGAAATAACTTTCATTTTACAATGCAAACATCGAAAGTAGCAAAACCATCCAAAAGTAGTACATTTCGAGTGTAAAGTAGCAAAGTAGTAAAGCCTTGCAAAAGTAGCACTTTTGCTACTAAAGTATGCCATCTGGTAGCCCTAAGCTTGCCCATTTATTGTCCAAGAATACAATAAACATATGGGTGGAGTAGACCTCATGGACAGTTTTTTGGGAAGAAACCACAAAACATTGAGGTCTAAAAAGTGGTACATGCGTATTTTCTTTCATTTGCTTGATTTGGCAATTATAAATTCATAGATTGTATACAAAAAGAATGCCCAGGAAAGGAATGAACCAAAACTAAGCTTACTGATATGACGTAGCGGTCATTGAAACTAGTAAAAGCAGCTCGTTGCCCATTTTAATGCATTTTGCGCTTGTAATTTTTTTGTTGTATTTTGCACTAAAAGTACTGAACAAGAAGCTCTGTACAAAAATATTATTATGAAATTTTGTTCCAAAACACAAAAAGAAGAATAATAACTGTTTTTTAATTATCATAAGCAGTGGTGCCCACTACTACAAGCAACGATAAACATGTGTTGATAATTATGCATACGTGCACGGTTTTTTATGCTCTTTGACGATATTTTACGCTCTTTGACGCTATTTTACGCTCTTTAAGCGTCTTATCGATCTCATTTTTACGCTCTTTGACGCTATTTTACGCTCTTTGACGCTATTTTACGCTCTTTAAGCGTCTTATCGATCTCATTTTTACGCTCTTTGAGCGCCTGCTCATCCTCTGGGCAGCACCGATCATAAGCGTGGCTGGGCAAAACGTACCGCGCGCGGTACTGCGGCAGAATGAGAATAACTTTTCATATACGTATATAGAGCAGAGAGCGTAAAATTTAATTCAGTTTGCTTTGAAAAGCGAACAAAGCACAACTACACATGCATTGAAGAACATTTAAGAGAAACACACGTGTAGTGGTGCCCAGCTCTGATCATAAGCAATAAAAATGATAAATCTACATTTTACATTGAATTTATTAAGTACTGAGCTCAACAAGTAAGTTTGCATGATGATGGAAATTTCCATCATACTGTTTTTTAATAATATACAATTTTTTTCAACTAGGAATTTTTTTAATATATTTCCTGTAATCTAGAGCACAAATTACATCACAGTGATTTATTTCACAAAAAAAAAAAAAAATCATGCAAAGAAGGGCTAAAATTAAAAAATCAAAATTTGACAAGTTTACCACGAAAGCTTTTGTGTTGGGAATTCAAAAGCTTTATCTGTCAGACTTTTGCGCTAGAATACCTAAAGTCTTACAAAGTGTCTTACAAAATGTCTTACAAAATATTTTCGTAAGACTTTTAGCTGTCTTTGCTAGAATAGCCCTGTCAATTTTCAATACAAATCGCACTTAGAGCCTGTCCCATTCGATATCTTTTTACTCGAAAATGAAATTTTGACATTTCTCTGAGGTGAATATGATATGCCAAAATTTTCACTAGCCCTGGGGCTAGTACAAATTTTGACAAGTGATAGAAATTCAAATAGTAATCAAGTTTAAACAAACATTGTGAAGTTACATCAAATAAAAAGAAGAAAATTTGTAAGTTATGGTAAGGTGGGACACATTGGTTAACTTTTTTTTAAAGCCTTGTATTGGTTTTATTAATGCATAGAAATCAAACCACTAAGAAATTTCAGACTATTTCGATATTAGAGAACTCTATTAAAAATATATTTTGTAAATATTCTTGACGATCTCAAATAATTTTCGCATTTTAAAAAAGCAAGTGAATTTGCTGAAAGTGCCCCGACACGGAGCAGCTTCGGCATTTCATGGGGAACATTCACCATTCAAGTAATTTCACAAAAAAAAAATGTAGACTTCTTGCATTTTTATTTTGAAAAAATGAGAAATAAATGTATATATTGTATTCATTTAAGATAATGATGAATTACTTAACATTAAATTTATCAATGTTAAAATTAAAATTATATTTTGTACGATACCTAAAAGTCGATGCCGATTGGTGGGATCAGGTAGCTTTAGATCGATTTCAGCTTTTGAAACAACCGAGATGTCTTCGGTCGGAGGTTCAATTAAATCGAAGAAAACTGACGTTAAACGCCGTATCGCCAAACACATTCGGCACCTGCTTAATCTGCCCCCACCTAGACGACGAAACTGCCCCACTTTTCAGAATTTTTTTAAAAAACTACACAATTCTCGAAAACTTTTTAATGCAATCGAATCTTAACTTAAAATTTCACTTTCTCACATAATAACATAGCCGTATTAAAAAAACCGTATTAAAATTCAAAGAACTATTATTGAAAATCGTTAACTTACCTGGTATTCAAAACTACAGCGAAGAACGAAAAAACACAAAAATGCATGCAACTTGTTTGAGCCCGATTTCACATACATCAAACTAAGAGAGTGAGTATGTATTCGATAAAAGTTGCGTTCGGCATGATAAATAGTTCTAAAATAAGAGTGCGTCATATTGAAATGGGCCTTGACGAATGTGCCCCGATAATGAATGTGCCCCACTTTACCATACACTGTTTATTTAGAAAATATTATTAGAAACTTTACAATTTTGTATCGTTTTTGACAGTTTTCAAATCAACTCTAAGCCCAACTGGTTATAGGACCACCCGGTTCCAGCAAGACGGATAGCATGTTACGCTTGCGCAATCACATCGATAAGGCGAATGGTTGCATCTCTAAAGCAGCTGAGGAGCAGTCGGTGAATGCATTGTTGGCTTCTGCAGTAGGTGCTGAGACGGATCCTTATATGGATACTGTTATAAAATAACGTGTCAGAGTTACTGGTAAAATTTTTCCAAAGCGCTCAAACAAGAAATTGCAGCTTCACAAGAGGCTGCACAATGTTCTGACGGTGGATGACAGGGAGAAGAACATGCAGAAGCAAATGCAAGATCAGGTAAAACATAAAATTTCAAATTTAATTCATGAAATATTTTCTCCTCTTTGCAGGCATGAAACTCGATGAGACAAGACAAAGTTATATGTGGAACTAACTGGGTTCGACGCCACCTTTTAGAATTAAGCTACATAGCTGCGATTACGTAAAAATTATATTCAATGGTAAGTTGTATATTAAAATGCATTGAATTTTCATTTGTACTTATTAACATTCTTTTAACGTTTTTAGATTCATCAAATTTTGAACCAGAAGATACAGCTGACAAAAGTGCATCTGATGATGAGTGGGAAGTGGCGATGAAGCTATGGAATAAGATGAAGAAAATGGTGTTGAAGTTATGCAAATATAATATAGTTTATATTTTGTTTTTGCCAATACATTTTAATGTACATAGTTATAAAAATTTAAGTTTATGTGGAACTTTAAAAAAAAAATGAATTTTTAATAGAATAAAGCTTAATTTTTTTCTAAAATTAAAATGAATCTTAAGTGACATAGTGTTTGTGTTTCACAATCTATTTCTATAACTTTGGAAACAAGTTCAAATAAGTTATATTAACTTTGTTTGTATGTAAAGGGTAATCTGAGACACTGGGGATTTCCCAGTTCATGTTAATCGGTACATACACAATACGCATTTTTATAATAAACAATTAATATCGGAAAAAATTCACAAATTTATTTCATTTCCACAATGAAATGTCAAAATTTTGTGTTGTCAAAATTTCATCGAATGGGACAGCAAAATTGAAAATTTTAGTCACCAGAGTAAAAATTTTACTCACCAGGCTGAAAATGGTTTTCACCGCGATTTTCCGAGGTAAAAAGATATCGAATGGGACAGGCTCTTAGTAAGAAATTCTTAAAATTAGTCAAAGTATTAAAAAAGATATTTTTTTTTTTTGTTATGTGACATTTTTTTTTTTTTAAATATTAAGCAAAAAATTGCTACAATAAAAAAAATATTTTTACTCAATTTAAGGTTGAGACACAATTGAAGTGCATTTCGCAGGTTGATGCAATAAAGTTTCTTGTACATCAAATGTATTGAAAACAGTTATTTTGCAGATTTTGTACTTAAATATGTCATATAAAAGAATATTTATTATATAATATAAAATTTTTTTCTAATCCCGAAAATCCCTAAAATGCCTATATTTACAGCAAATCTCGTAATCCCGGTATTGCCACCCCTAGTGTATATATAGTAAGTCTGTAAACATAAGCGCAATTCTCAGCGTCTGTCCTGTAGTTGATTCGTTTTTGTGTAGGTGAGTCTATTAAATGTGACATTTCGAGAAAAAATATACGCAGGTAATTATTTTCTGGTTGTAGTATTTGTATGTTGTCAAAATTGGGAGAATGTCCAGCTTTCCTACAGTGCAAGTGCAGTTTTTTGTACTATTCTGCCGTACTAAGCGAAAAAGACGTATTAAAAAAAAATATCCTAGATTCTTATGGCATCGGATAGCTTAAGAAATTACGCGTCTAATGAAATACTCCAAATGTCGGCATCTTAGTTCAATCATATAAAAAATCTATTAAGAAAATTTCCTCTATCTCAATTTTACAGGTATTTCAATAAATTGACATCAACAAAACATCAGTTATCTCGAAATGAATTTTTTTGAGATACGTCTTTTTCGCTTAGTACGGTAGTATTGGTTTGCCAAGTGATTTTTCTTTACAATACATATATAGAAATAGAAGAAAATGGAAATCTTCCATATTTGGAAACACTGGTGATTAGAAAAAGTAATACAATAAAAATTGACTGGTATCAAAAACCTACGGCTACTGGATCATTGATTAATTTTTATTCTAGACATCCGAAAAAGACAATAATTAACACTGCGAACAAAACACAGCATTAGCGAAGAATAATTTTACAAGAAAAAAGTTCTGACTGACTTGGTAAAAACGACTTTCCAATGTAGAAGTCGACTTTTAAAAGAATATAAAGAAACAGAAAATCATGCAGTACAAATTGTCGACTCATTGAAAATATTTAAATTACTGACATACATATTTACCAGGTTATTCCGAAAAATTTAAGAAATCAGACATGCACAATAAAACGAATACAGAATTGCGTTTAATTGATTTATCAAATTACTTGCGCAGGTGACGTATCCAATGTATGCAATAAAGTATGTACATATATGTCGCAACAACCATGGTGTGATAATAAAGGTGAAGTAATTAGGGAGAGCCTCGATTTTCAATTATCTGTCATCCTATTTGCTGTAGTTTTGACATTCATAACATTTCAATTGCCCATTCAGAAAACTTAAGCTCTTTGATGAATTGCAGCGCTTAAGCGTAAGATCTTGAAAATTTTCTGAACGATATGCTGCAAACTAGATAAAATCTTAAAAATTTAGTCGCTATGGTTGTTATTACAATAACAAAAAAGACTTATAGCTATCATATTGAAGCCCGCTACATTATTTAGCGTACTTTTTTGTTCGCATCAGAATTTTGAAATTCAACACAAATACCTCTCTGTAAAAAGTTGTTTAAAGCGCTTCAAAAATACTGATATTGCTGAACGGGCCAATTAATCAAAACACCGAACTGTCAAAAAATATTACGAAACAAGACAATGGAGGACACGAAACCCACACTTTTGAGAAATTTTGTTTTTAAGTACTCCACCTACCATGCCCATATGCTTACGAGCAAACGAAGAGAATAAGCGAGAGTAAGCAAACTACAAAATGAGGTGGTTATTTCGTTAATGCACTGCAAAAATGTTTAAAATTAAATGGCAAAATAAATATTTTTTCGCCGAACATTTTTTATGTAATGCAGTTAATAAATTTCACAAAAAAGGCATTTTATAACTAAAATTCTTATCCATTCATTCACTATTATCATGTCAAGCATTCTAATGACTGATGGCCAATACCATTTCTTTCCTCTAAAACGTATTGAATATTTTTAAATATGCCAATCATGCTTATCAACGCCTCCCATATTTTTGTTATAGTTATGAATCAGATTTGGCTGATTGACGGCGAATTTGGCTTTTCCGGTGTTAGAGTACCAATTAGTTTTGGTAAATGATTCAGTGGTGTCGAAGTTTTTCAGAAGACATACCACGTTGTAATCTTGCCATTTCACACAATATTTCATTATTTGTGTCAAAACGGTGATCGGAAAATCCACGGTATTTCTTCTTCATCTCCTGTTCCGTCATTATGTGCCAATTTTTCGCCCTATTTTCACGTGCAGTCCCAGTAGCATGGAATTCTTTAGCTTTTAAATCACGCACGCTTGTAAAAAAATTGTCAAGGTAGACGACATGAGCAATAGGATCCGTACCAGTTCTGTCAGATGCACGGATTTATCCGTTTTGGACGGATTTTTGGGAAAATAGTAAACAAGAATGGATTTAAGACTCATGACGGATTATGACTGATTATTACGGATTTTCTAATATGCTCCAAAATGTTTTCTTTTTTACATTTTATATTCATAGGCTTATAAAAAATGGCAAAACACATAAAAAGCATGCATGCATCAAAGCATTTGAAATTTCATTTAAAAACGCGTGTGCTTCTGAAGTAACGCACATAAAAAGTGTGTATACATGCTAGCTTCAATAATAGGCCGAGAGCCGGCTGTAGAAAAGTCGAGTGTATAAGATTACAGGATGAGATGTATGCCAAATGATAGAGCTCAATGAGCCTAAATAGAATATCTAGGGTTGCCTTGCCAAAGCCTGTCCCGATGGCCGAAAATGCCCGAATTTTAGCCAATTTTGTTGTTATAATTAAAACTGTAGTACATAACAGCCTGAAATGTATGCCAAATGATAGAACTCGAAGAGGCCTAAATATAATACCTGGGATTGTATTGTTAAATCCTGTCCTAAACATGGGTTTTCACCGGTTTTTTTGGGTCAATTTTCATTAATGAAGATAGCAGCTTAAAATTCGTGCCAAATGATAGATATCGAAGAGCCTAAATAGAATATATAGGGTTGCCTTGTCGAATCATGTCCTAAACATTATTTGACACCCGTTTTTGGGGTCAACTTTTCTTAAATGATTGGCCACTCATGTTTGGGACAGGATTCTACAAGGCAACCCTATATATTCTATTAAGGCTCTTCGATATCTATCATTTGGCACAAATTTCAAGCTGTTATCTTCATTAATGAAAATTGACCTAAAAAACCGGTGAAAACCCATGTTTGGGACAGGATTCAACAATGCAATTCCAGGTATTATAATTAGGCCTCTTCGAGTTCTATCATTTGGCATTCATTTCGAGCTGTTATGTACTACAGTTTTAATTAGAACAATAAAATTGGCTAAAATTCGGGCATTTTCGGCCATCGGGACAGGCTTTGGCAAGGCAACCCTAGATATTCTATTTAGGCTCGTCGAGCTCTATCATTTGGCATGCATCCCATCCTGTAATCTTATACACTCGACTTTTCTACAGCCGGCTCTTGGACTATAGCAAACTTTTACCCTTCTCTCGCTCTATTGAACATTAAGAAATTGACAAGGATAGCATGACACTCGCTTACTAGGCGACGCTTTCACTATTTGAATACACCGCAACTGAATAACCGTTGCGTTTGCTTTTGTTGTTATTTTACTGATAGGAATTTAAAGAAGTAAAATCAAATTACAAATATTCTTGCGAGACCGACATCTACAAATTTTGCGGGCGTGTGAAATTGGCAGAGCGGGGGGATGGCTCTAAACAGTTTCCACTTATGTCTCGAATTGTTGAACGACTCAAAGTACTCCCGTACTCAGCTGATAAATCGCAATAAAACCAGAGCAAGCCTAGGAACTAAAACTTTATCAGGAATTCTTCATGGCAAGAATCTAGCTAAGAGGAAAGCCGTTATTGATTGGACGCCATACATAAATTTGATGAACAACGCTTTATATGAAAACAAAAATTTGGACTGGTTAAGCGGCTCTGAGGACGAAGACTAGAACGAACAACAAAGATTTTATATTTTTAAAATCATACATCATCTACATATGGTATGTACATTAAAGTGACCAAAAAAAAATCGAGTTATCGATTTTGATGTTGCTTATATGAAAAGTAGTTAGTGTTATGTAAAAAAATAAGGCATTTAAAATTTTATTAAAAAATATTGATATTTAGAGGTAGCTAATGTTCGATTTATGAATTAATTTCATTAATTTTATTTGCGAGTGATTATAACTCTTCCCAAAAGATAATTCCGCATGAGATACGGGCTGTTGGTATTTATTCTTATATTTTCGGGTCTGCTGAACACAACGGTGATAGTTGTTTTGTTATACAGTGGCTGAGTATCTTGGAGAAATATTAGATTTTTTACTTTCAACCCGCGCCTCTACCTCCAAACACTTATATTATTGTCCAAGATTATCAACACTCCCTCCTCTCTCCGACCGACGGTCCCCTCTTCTAGGCATTTACCTTATATTTACATACATATGTTATGTTATGTTTAAAATAAATAAATTTTATTATGTTATGATTTACAAGGATTCAGTATATTTTTTTATTACTAAATTTATTGGATAGAGCAAAATAATTGCTAATAAAGGAGTGTTAGATTACTTTTTCTATTTTTTAATTCACGCTAGAGAATTATGTCACTGACATAATTTTGGAGTCGTCGGGCTGGAAAGCATTCGACTACTGATTGTTCACTGAGTACTAAAGTAAAATGTGCCAATTGTAAAAATGAGCACAAAGCGAATGACATTTCTTGCCCTATTAGGCAATCTTATTTACAACTGAAAGAGCATATTGCTCACTTCAAGACTGGCATAACTCAAAAAACATAAAGTGGGAGAAAAACGCATTTAAAGTTTTCAATAAGTTGTTTTTTATATAAAAATAATGAAAAGTATGTCTACATAAACTCTTGTCACAAGGCAAGTTTATAAGATACTTTTCTGATTTTGTCACACAAAATAAAACATGAAATGGCGAATCTGCATAATTAACTCAAAAATTACTTTTTTTTTGAGTTATGCCAGTCTTGAAGTAAGTGAGCGATATGAATAAAAGACATGCTCAGTCATATAATCAAAAAAACACTACACTAAATAATAAACAAAAGATTTACAACAACAACTACAGTAATAACTTATCACAGTTTCCTTCTCTTACTAATATTCGGTCTCTCCATCACATTCTGCTCCAGTGCAGCAACAATCAAATTCAACTTTTCGTTCTCATGGACATGGTACACAACAAGAGTTAAATAACTTAAATTTATTTACAGAAGTTGAGATTACTCAGCTTACGTTTGAACTTGTACAAAAATTAAAAACTCGTACTTCAAAAGAAGAGCAATTCAATGTTATTGCACAATTAGCAATAAAATATCTTTATAGCAATAAATAATGTTAGATTCATCATTAAAAAATGTTTTTTGAAATGCTAGAAGCATTCGAAATAAATCTACAGAATTTTTTGATTTTCTTGTTACTAATAATATTGATGTATTCCTAATTTCAGAAACTTGGTTAAATAGTAAAATTAATTTTTCGCACACTCTTTTTAATTGTTTTAGATATGATAGATATAATCACAGTGGCGGTGGCGTTGCCATTGTGTTAAAAAAATCTATAAAATTTTATGTCTAAAAACGGTAGATACTAAGGTTATTAAAAATATTGGTGTAAAACTTTCATTTGATAATGTCATTTATAGCGTTTATTTTCCAGGCGGAAGAGCTTCTCTTGAATTGAGAAATAATTATAAAGATGATATGAGGAAATTATTCAATGATTCTGACAAGTTTATTATATGTGGGGACTTAAACAGCAGGCATAGGTCCTGGGGATGTCATAGAGCTAATGCTTGGGAAAATATTCTTTCCAATTGTACCCTTCAATATCCAGTGACAATATCTTATTCTAGCAGCCCATCTACCATTGACTTGATACTTTCCAATATTCCAGTGTTTATCTCACAATCTATTGCTCTTAATGAACTCAGCTCTGACCATCTACCAGTGATATTTGATCTCACTGTAAATGTTCCATTTTTCGATAACTTAGTATTTGATTTTAAAAAGCGAACTGGCATAGCTTCAAATCTATAATTAATTCCTCATTTAATAATGAAAGTTATGAATTAGAACGTATTTATGCTGCCTGTCAAGTCGATTAACATACTGAAATATTTACTTCAAAAATCCTGCATGCAATTAGAGCATCAGTTTCTATGATAGTACCTAAAAACAATTACAACAGAATCCCATCTAATTTGATAAAAATTAGAAATCGGTACAGAAAACAGTGGAGCAGGTATCGGCTTCAATCAGATTAGGTTGTAATGAAAAGATATTCAGTTCTCATTTGTGATGAATTAAAGAAAGTAAGGAACAAAGACTGGAATGAAAAAATTAGCCGACTAGATAAATGTTCTAGGCCTTTCTGGAAAATATCTAATGAAACCATCAGACAATTCAATAGCTTAGAGGTAGTTACAAATAATGATGAATATGTCTCGGAGCAAACCATTAAATGTATCATTTAGGAGTTACGTCTAAGAAAAGCTTCAGGGCTTGACGAAATTAAAATTTTAATGCTAAAAAAGCTTCCCAGAGTCGCTATAACTTACCTTACTTTCATCATAAACTCTTGCCTAAAATTTCAATATTTTCCGGACCCCTGGAAAGTAGCCAAAGTTATTCCAATTCATAAGTCTGGTAAAGTTCTCAACAGGGCTGACAGCTACCGACCTATCAGTCTTTTAAGCAACTTAGGTAAAATTCTTGAAAAAATTTTGAAATCGAAACTCTGGTCATTTATTGAAGACGATGCTATTATTCCTAATGAACAGTTCTGATTTCGCAGTTTTCACAGTACAGTTCATCAAATTAAAGGAATTCAAAACATAATTAAATTAAATTTCAGGCAAAAGAAGTCTATTGGCATCTACAAAATGATTGATTTATGTTTTCTTCTCCATATCACCAAAATAATTCATAGTTTTTTAACAAATCGCTATTTTTGTATATGTCTAAATGAAGTTCTTTCCGACCTAGTGAGAGTCCCAGCGGGCGTTCCACAAGGCTCAGTACTTGGACCTCTCCTTTATATTATATTCTGCTCCGACATGCCGAAATATTCTACTTGCGAATATGCAACTTATGCCAATGACACCGGTATTCTTTTGGTCAAAATATTGTGACTGAATTGCAATGTGCCATTGGTCAGTTGAAAATTAAACTTAATGCTAATAAGACGCAAGCAATTTTTTTCACTAGAAACAGAAAACCTTGTTTCTATCCCAATTTCCAACTACAATTAAACAACTGCAGCATTACATGGTCAGATTGTGTAAAGTGTCTCGGAGTTCATCTCGACAAAAAATTAATATTTCGCAATCATATTAAAACATTATTGCTAAGTTCAACATCGCAAAACACTTATTCTACTCTTTATTGAACAGGAATTCCAAACTCTTTAATGAAAATAAAATTATACTAGCAAAAGTAATATTTCAGCCAATAGTTTTGTGTGCATGTGCTGTGTGGGTCACATGTGCCAAAATGCACACCAAGAAATTACAGGTCTGTCAAAATAAATTGCTATAAATGGCAATGCTAACCTACCTTGGCACAACTCCACTAAAAAGCTCCATTAAAAAGCAACATGAACCTTATCTCTGTCTGCATTACAAAAGCAATTGAGAAGCTTAAATTTTTAAGCAACATGTCTGATAATGATCTCATATCAAGTCTATATAACTCAAATTAGTAGGGTAAGGAAGGGTAATATGGACTACGCGGGTAATATGGACCATACGGTTATTTTCCATTGCGTACATGTGATGTCGCGTTATTCATGTTCAATATTGACACCAACTCCTCAGACTTATGTCTGTGCGATTTTAGCCGTTCGGCGAAGACGCATGTTTTTGTTAAGTTGTGTTTTGTAAAAAAGTGTTTGGTGATAATTTTTTTCCGGTGAGTAAATTTTATTATTTGACATTTAAGTACTCGTGTTTTGAAATAAGTGATTTGATTTATAATGCCAGTGAATAACATTTTTAATTTATAAAGACAAATTAGAAGATTAAGTGTTTAAGATAAAAAATCATTTATTTCACCAACATGTGCTGAGGGCAATATGGACCAACAATGTCTAGTCTATTCTGAACTAGTGGTCCATATTACCCACGTTTATTATGACATTCAATATTGTTTTAGGCTTGGGTTGAATGTGTCATCAGCAATCTTTGGGGTCATGAAGAATGTGCTGGATGTGAAATGGACATTTTTATATGTGATTTTTGTACCAAATGAATATACATATGTGGTAATATGGACTATATGATCCATATAACACTCCACTTTTTTTTCTCATCATTTTGACTATTTTTAGTTTATTTAATTTTATTTTTTATTCTGACAAGTTATTTATCTCAAAGTAAATTAGAATTATAATGAATTGATTCTTTTATTGAATTAAATAAAATGAAGTGTTTTTAATCATATATTTTGAGTTTTATTTCAAAAATAAAGATTGGTGATCCATATATACCGATCTTACTCTACATAAGTATAAACTGTTAGTAAATTATTTTTTTATTTTTTAGAAGGTTTTTCTTGTAGTTTTCCTTCTGTCTATTTCATTCTGTTCAAAATACATAATTACCTATAAATTGTAAAATAATGTATTATTTTCTAGATGTAAAGTATATACAGTGGCTGTCGTAAATAAGTAAACAAACTCATCACTTTAACCTTGCTTTGTGTAACGGTTAATATAACGGTGCAATTTTGGCAACTTACACTTTTTTTCAATAATAACAGTTCTGTCTGTTATAATGATTGAAAATTTTATTTGTTTCGCTCATACTACAAAACCTAACATTCGGGCGCACCAAAAATAAGTAAACACGATTAGTTTTGACTCAGTTTGTTAAAATATATGTGCAATAAATTGCAGTTTAAGGGCTAGACGAGACTTGCGCATAAGCTGCTTATATTTAATAACTTGTTAGAAAAAAAATAATTGTTTTTTATATTAAATAATAAAATTTCCTAAAAACCACGTGTTTTTTTATTTAGTGGTATTTTTGACTAAAAAATGGCAAATTCTGCACGTTTAAGTACAGGAGAACGAAAAGCGATAATGAATCTACACAGTAAAGGTGAAATATATCGAAGCATTGCCAAAAATTTTAATAAAACACCGGCCGCTATATTCAAGGTGGTTAAAACCTTCGAAGATTAAGGACGCATTGACCGCAGATATTCGCAAGGACAACCCAGAATTACAACAAACAGGATAGATACAAGAATAAAAAATATTTCTTCTTCAAATCCAATGATGTCGGCTCCAAAAATTCAATCGGAGTTAATGTCAGAAGACAAAACAGCACCATCTCTATCGACTATTCGTAGAAGACTTTATGTAGAAAACAAGCATGGCCGAGTTGTACGAAAAATTCCGTTCATAAGCAAAATAAATCTTCAAAAGAGGATGAAGTTCCATGCAGATAACGTTTTAAAACCTGAAAATTTTTGGCAAAAAATACTTTGGACGGATGAATCTACGATCCGCGTAAAATATAATAATGGGCAAATGTACGTTTGGCGCAAAGTTGATGAAGCAATATCATTCAAATGTACAAAGCCAACACTTAAGTCCGGTGACAAGGGCTTAATGGTTTGGGGATGCATTTCTGCTTATGGCAAAATAGTGGTGCTTGAAGGCAAAACTAATTCACAGGTGTATCTTAAACTGATGAAAGATGTAATTATTCCTGAAGGTAGGCGGCTTATTGGCGAAGATTTTATCCTACAGCAGGACAACGCACCTATCCACAAGGCCAAAATTGTTTCAAATTATATAGCCGATGAGAATATCAATATTTTGGAGTGGCCTCCTCAAAGCCCTGACCTATCACCTATTGAAAATGCATGGGCATGGCTGAAAACTCGAATCAGTGAAAAAGGTCCTCGAAATTTGACTGAATTGAAGAATTTTATCCTTATACTTGGCATTTGTTTTCTCCAGAAATGTGTAGAAAATATGTTCTTTGCCAACTCGGCTAGCAAAAATGTCTCAAAATAATGGCGGTCATTGCGGCATTGAATGCAGTGTTTACTTATTTATGACGCATTGAATTTTTAACTTTTTTATTATTATCACTGAATTTTCGGTTATGTTTTCTGAATTGAATTTGTTATTGTTTTTTTTTTTTTGTTAATTAAATATTATATTTTCGAAAATAATTGTAACTTATTGGTTTCGAAAAATAAAACTTCATATATATAAAGTTGATTGAGAAACATTAGTCTGTTTACTTATTTATGACAGCCACTGTAAGTACTAAATCTCTATAAATTGTGCAATAACTTTAGTTTATTATATGATATTTTCCAAGCTAGCATTTAGATGATCATTTTTTTAAATCATCTATACGAGTCATTTTTGACTACTATTAATGACCAAAAATTGATTATGAGTAATAACTGAAAAAAAAAAAAATAAATAAAAAAAAGTCCAAAAAAACATTTCGATACACCTCATGATCTAAAACTGATTGCACAGGAAAACAGTTACAACATTATCACTTTTTGATCTACGTAATGATTCGAATATGACTTTAAAAATTATTCATAATAACTTTACTAGAAGTAGATAATATATAAATAATTTTACAATAAGTAAAATTATGCATGTAGGACTGATGATGAAAAGAACGGCGAGGACATGCGAAGGAACGTGAATGCGAAAAAATTTATGTCATATGACTCGCAAATGATTAGAAATATGACTCGAAAAAGACTCGCAAATGCTTAGAAATATTACTAAAATATGACTCGAAAAAGATTCGCAAATGATTAGAAATATGACTCGAAAAAGACTCGCAAATGCATAGAAATATGACTAAAATATGACTCGAAAAAGACTCGCAAATGATTAGAAACATGACTCGAAAATGAGTCGAAACTGATCAGAAAAACAGGTCATAAACGACTCTTCAAGAAGAGTCGCGGATAGGTTATCATTTTCTCCCGACAAAGTATCATTTATGATCAGAAAATGAGCGTTTTTATGATCATTTTAATCAGACAGGGGACTCGAAAAAGACTCGAATGTGATCGGAAATTTCATTAAATGCTGGCTGGGTATATTTTTATATTAAACAACAAATATTAATGAACATTTTTTAGATTCAATTTTTTTTTATAATGAAAACTTTTTTGAAAAAAATTAAAAATTCAAAATTTGGAAAACAAATTTTTAAAACTAGGAATAATTAAATTTTTAAAGTAAAATTATGATAAGTGTTTTTATATGGTGTAATTGTAAAAGTGTAAATGTAGAAGTGTTAATGTAAGAGTGTAAATGTGGGGCACCACACATACATACAGTAGCGAGCAAAACTAAGACAATGTTAGGCAATTTCATACCTACATGATCACAAAAGTATTAATAATAAATTGATTTGAAAAAAGTTTTTGATTTTGAAATCCTTGTTCCTTCTACTTTAATATAATATTAATACATAAATTTACAATGTATACAATAGTTAACTTTTTTTTTCAAAAACGCTAAAAAACGCATGTATCCAGTTTTTGCACGTCTGTATTGTTTTTTGTTTTATATCTGTAAAATTCCCGTTATTTATATCGTTTTATTAAAATTTTTTGTGGCTAAATTTTTATTCATTAGTTTTCAGTTGAAACTGATGAGAACTGCTGCAAGTTAACAATTCAGTGGTCCTCATTAAAGAAAAAAACAATAATTTAATTAATATGAAAAAATACCTGTTGAATCCGAAGATAATGTAGTTATTATGACTCAAAATGGTCAGTCGTCAAGAACTATAGCAAAAGTTTTGAGAACTAGTCATAGAACAGTTCTTCGTGTCCAAAAATGGCGTAATATTTAGCATACAGTCAACAAGAGTGGTCAACTAAGGGTACGGCCACGCAATGAGCGGCAAGCGGCAGCGTCAGAGCGACAAGCGGTGGAGCGGCAAATCGCAGAGTGGCAAGTGGCCATTTACTCAGCGGCAACTCTAGAGCGTTAGTTGTCTTATTTCTTACAAATAGAGTTCAAATTGAAAACAAAATAAAATTCCAGACGTTAGTTGAAGAAATTCCGTTGTCAAGTGCTGTTTGTCGTAGCCGTTTGCTTTAAAATCGGCTTCATATTTGGAAATTTATTTTATTTTTAAGAAAAAGAAGACTTGATGTGCATCCAATTAACCACAAAATATTAAGTTATGGTGAATTTCATCATTTATTTAAGCAATTTCGGAAACATCCTGAGCGATTCAGGCAATGTTTACGTATGTCAATACAAGCGTTTGATTTGCTGCTAAAATTTCATACCATTTGCTGCAATAGTTCACTTAAAACAGCGCTTACAAATTTATGTTAATATGGGAGGTGCCACGCCCACTGATGCAATCACGTCTGCATTTATTTGATTTTAAGGCTTATAGTAACTGACATCTATACGCCATTTCAAGGTGACATGAATTTGAAACCCGTTGCTTAATATTGTTGGGTTGCAACCCTCTATAGGGGATCCAATTCATGTCACTTTAAAATGGCTATAACTTTGCAAGGAAACATCACAGATCACCACTTGAAAGCTCATTTTAAAGGGAAAAGATGGTACTTAATGATGCTTTTGTTAAAAATAAGCAGACCAACTTTTTTTAAATCCTATACATGGCCTCAAAAAGAGACAAAAAACATCATGTTTCAGGTAATTAACCTCAAATATTTCAGGATTCCGACATGATGCGTCGATTCTGAGGCCAGATTCGGATTCAGCGTAAGAAGTTACGTCGAAAAACTTATTCATTTAGAGATCTTTTTGTAAAAAGTAATTTTCCCATACAATTTACATGTAAAACTAACAGGCTCCGGCGCTACCTTATTAAATTGAGTTACAGAGCTGAATTTTCGTGAACTTTTTCTCCTTATCATAAACTTACTTTTTAAGCAACAGCACCTTAAAAAAAAACAAAAGCAAAAAAAATTTGAATCACCCTAATATACATACATAGCCTCATCAGACCAGTTTTTGGTTAATTTGTAATGCGATTCGAACCCCCAACCATTCCATGAATTATATGTGGACGGCCGCTCAAACACTTGAGCCACGTAGGTTGTGCTGAACGACATGTACAAAGTACATTTATATTATGCACATATTGCGCCATCTCTTGTATTTTTATTTATTAATTTTATATTTAAGTAGAAGGAACAAAGATTTCAAAATCAAAAACTTCTTTCAAATCAGTTTATTATTAATACTTTTATGATCATTTAGGTATGAAACTGCCTAAGATTGTCCCAGTTTGGCTCGCTGCTGTACATACATTTACAGTCAGTTTGGCACCCGTAGATATTTTCACAAATGGGTCTTTAACTTAACAACTTTTCAAATCCCATCCTCTTTGCGTGCTTCTCAGTATTGCCAAGCCATTCCATACCGATTTCGCTTACATGACCTTAATACCTCGCACAGTGGAAACAATTTATTTTTCATGGAAGGTTCCCCATCTCTTTGGTTTATCGAAATGAATTATAGTGTATGAATCTTAATTGCCGAGTTATGGGCTTCTGAAGAATTGGCGAAGTTTAAAGACCATAATTTTTGAACGCTGTTTTTGGAATTAAGGAATTTATAATTAAATATAAACAGTATTGCTTTAACTAGTAAAAAGTATGATCTTTTTAGTTTTTTAGTCAAATTCGGACTTCAAATTTTTTTATGTATTGAAAACCGGAAGTAAAAATATTCAAATAAAATTTTCAGGGATTTCGACATAGTATTTTTAAAATATTTTATTTAAAAAAAAAAACCTTGAGATTATAGATGTTTCACAAAATAAAATTTTAACGTTATCGTTATTAGTTAAGGAGGTACATACATTAAAGTAATTAATAAAGTGGCACGTCCCATGCAAAATGCTGCACGTATCTCGTAAAACTAATGTAGATCACGTTTAAAATTTTTTAGCATATTACCGGTATATTTTATGCTTTATTTTAAAGTTAAGATAAAAAAATAAAATATGTCGAAATTATTTAAATTCTGAGATGAAATGTTCACTTCCGGTTTTCCACAAGAAAAAAAAATCAAATTTCCAATCTGAAAAGAGCAGTAAATTTTGTTAAGTTCAAAAAACTGCTTCCGAAAAATCCATTCTTCATATTACGTCAATTTTTGGAAGTCCACATTATATAAAAAAAAAATTAAGTGTTTAAACCTTCTAGAAGTACAACTAAGCCGAATATGAACAAAATTCTAAATCTAATTTTTTTGCATTGTCCGCTTCGCCTGAAATGCCCCATAAATAAAGAGTGCTAATATTTGTCTTGTGAACTTTTTCTATTTTCCATATCAAATATTTAAAAAAAAATCATTAAAATCGGAGAAGTTTTAACTGCTTAAGCGCATCTACTTACTATATGTATATAAAACGGCAACTCCAGTTTATTCACACTGTAGTAAAAATTTAAACTTTAAACTGGCACGCGCTTTTAGCTTAGAGGTAATTTAAGCTACTTATATACTTAGAATATATTAAAGATTCACGAAAAATGATTTGGAAATATCTTTTACCATTTTTTGCAATTTACGTGCAAAAAGAATGGTCAGCACGAACGTAATAAATTACATATACATATAATACTTTTCACTGCAATTTTGTTAATTGATAATTTAAGTGAATGCTATCGAACCTTATCGCTGCAGACTATAAATACAATTGCACCGAACTGTTGCTGTCTTCACGTCACACGCAAAACTGAAAAACAGTATAAATTGATATTTTTCCGAGCTAACATTGTATTACGAAATTGTTCAAAGCCAATAACGAACCGTCAGAATAATTTTCTCAAAAATCACTCGCTCATCGCTTGCGAATATGAAGTGAGAAGCGCAATTGAGAGCCATAAACTAGAGAACGATGTGCAGACAAAAAAAAATGTGTACGATATTGAAAAAAAAAAAAAGAATTGTTAACTTAACTGAGTGGGCTTAAAAAAGTGTATATTCCTATATACCCCCGCATACATTCATATCTTCTTTCGAACGAAGTTCGCTGAAATCATCAACATCGAAAAATATTACTTCTAATTTTCCATATGAATTACTAAAGTTAAATATGTAAAAGTTTGTCTATGATTTAATTTAAGCATATTGCCTTATACGTACTTACTTTACTGCACTTCAATACCTGTATACATAGACGGCTTGCAGAAGGCTTAAAATAACATTAATGTCAAGGAAAACGGAAAATACCATCTTGTCTCTCGTAGTCTAAGGTTTCAGAAAAAGTTTCAAATTCCGATGGAAAAATCTCATATTTGTGCATAATATAGGTAATAAATTTAAATGAAAACTGTATTAGTCAAAAGGGCTGTGGGGGCGTCACGCCGTTTGCATCTTCAAATTTGAATGCTTAAATATTGTTACAAAATTTCAATATGTGAAATTGAAACAAGAAATAAGTTCGGTATCGAAAACGGTTTTAAAATTCAAATAAATAGAAGTTGCTAATATATGAAGATTGAATGAATTTCCGCCCACTAAAAATATAGTTGAACATATCAAGAAATATACACTAGCTATTTTGCTAAATTCCGAACAAAATTTTGGTTACGATTACCTCTCATTGAAACAAAAACGAAAGATACCCTCACTATAGAAAAAGTTAGGTCAGTGGCGTGATACCTCCAATACACCTTTTATTTTTTACCTAAGGAGCCATAATATATTAAGTAGTTTTCCACTTTATTTCAATATATAAGGAGAAAAAAATTACTTTTTTTAAAACAATAACTCATTCAACTCCACCCATCGTTAGCCTGTTTCAATATTACTTTTTTTTACCAACCAAATTTCATAAGAAGACACAAAGCTTTTAAATTTGAATCTTTGAGTGGTGCTGTCTTTGAAAAAAGTTTTACAAAATAATTTCATCTCATTTAATTGCTTGTTTTATTAAAATTGATTAAGCTTTTTTGAAATAAAAATTAAGAAGCATATACATATAAAACAACCCTTAATAACGGACTACATAAAGTGTTAGTAATACCTAAAATTAATTGAATTTTAATCGAATTTACAGTCAATTGCAGTAACCGATATTCATGTGAAATTTAACAAATCGGTAAATCGGAATATCGGTTACTGCAATTGACTGTAAATTCGATTAAAATTCAATTAATCAATTACTAAACAGAAACATGCTGTTAGAATTATTTGTGAAGTTAATCGAGAACATCAAGTTTTGGTCTATTCAGATTTTTGAAGATTCTTCCATTGAGACATTTGTATTGTTACAACGTACTTAAAGTTTTTTTTGAAAAATATGGATACTATTCTGTAAGGCTTAATGAAAATTACAACTTCAGAGTTAACACTGGTAATTTTACAACTGTTCCTACTATTTACAAAACGCATTTTTCACGATTTTACTATGTTACGGCACCACGATTGTTTAATATACTTCCAGAGGAACTTAGATGCGAAAGAGTGAAAACAGTATTCCTCAATAATGTTGGAAATCGGCTTTTCTGTCTTGATTACTCTATTATTGATAATATATTTAAACCCATGGTCTAGCTTGAATATTGTTTATGTCCTTTTTATTTACTTAGTTTCTTTTTTTGAGTTATTTATTATTTTTTTTTTTTTTGATTAAATTATTTAATATTATTTAAATTGTATTGAATTTACTTTCCCCGTCGATATTCTTTTAAATTACTGAATTTACTGATAAATACACTCGCCTCATGTTAACTTGACAACAGAGTGTTTTAAACTATTCCATAAATGCAATGTATAATAAATGTACTTATTTAATTATATCTAAGAATTTATGAAATAAATGTGAAATGAAAAAAAAAATAATATTCAGTCGACTAAAACAAATTAAAAATACCTAAAATTAGTTTTCTCCATTGGGACTCTAAACTATTTCTGACCCATGACTACGAGGAACAAGACGGCGTACTGCCTTTTCATTAACATTTTTGTCGCACTTAAACTTATTACGAGTCGCCATGTACAATACATTGATCTCAACAAAAACAAACGAAACCAAAAAAAAATATCTTTTTAAAAGCCATAATTTTTTTGCTGTGTAAGAAGCAAACACACGTTCAACGTGATGTTTTTTCATTGTTATCAACAGAAAATTAAATTACAACGGAAAAAAGAAGCAAACAGACTGGTTCACTATTGTAAAGTGTGAACGATTGTTGCAATGTCAAAATTTCTTTTCATTGTGATCTTGGCCATGAATTTCATTCAATAAAATTCTAAACATACATATGTCAACTCAACATGTGATCTAAGATATATGAATCTACGAGATTGTGGACAAGAAAATCTATGCATGTGCGCTAGTGTTTATTTTTTATCAGAATAAAAATAGATTTACAATAAAAAAATCAAAATTTAAAAGAACAATCGCAAGAGAAACGAAAGTGAAAGATGCGTATGCGAGTATTTCTGTGTCTCAAAATATATGTAGGAGAAAAGTCGTTTGAATTAATAATTTTGTACAATATTTTGAGTAAAGTTATCTCACAGTTTTTTCGTTAAATAAAATTAATTTTAAAGAAGAAAAAAACTGTTTTTCCTAGTATTTATGTCTCCCAAAAAAGCAGCTCTTATTAAAAAAATTGCTAGACTTGATATTATTCTATTTTATGTTAGACTTGAACCATTGCCGTTTGTAAATAAATTTGAGGGTGAGTTCAAGGCGATATAATGTGCCAAATGACAACGCAGTTTTAATGTCAGTTACTGTGATATTGTTAGACTTGAACCATTGCCCTTTGTAAATAAATTTGAGGGTGAGTTCAGGGCGATTTAATGTGCCAAATGACAACGCAGTTTTAATGTCAGTTACTGTGATATTGTTAAATTTCAGAGCCTTTGGCACTCAAAATCATACTCCTTATCCGTCTCTGCTTACGACATTCTCTAATAAGCACCGAAATGCAATTTTTTGCGGAAAAATTCTTGAAAGATATAGTGACGGCAAGTAAAATGGTAGGTAATAATCTCATTCAAAGCTAAGTGTTTATTTTTTTATAATGTTCTTAATAACACTAGTTTACAAAATTGAAAAAAACTCAGTGACCCGAACTTCTTCATAAAATTCGTATGTTGTTGGTTAAGCTGTCCATACGTCCCGTTTTGAACGGGACTGTCCCGTTTTCAAGCTTTCTGTGCCATTGTCACGAAGGAACACAGAACACATCTCATTTTTACAAAATGTTCAATGAATTTGAAAATCTGTGCAGTACTTCAAGCGTAAAACAAAGAATAACGTCGGTCGGGGTATTCGCAATCTGTGATTGAAATCGACACGGGTTAGTCGACTCAGGTAACTGTGGCTATCCGTCTCGCGTTTAAATATTAAATATTCGTTCATGTCGTAAAACTGCAATCATGGATTTTTACAAAACATGTAGCGAATATATCTGTGGCAACAAGGAATAACAGCAAAAGTTCGTCTAATATGATAAGGCAAAACAGTATAAGTCACATGATTATGCACAAAACTTACATATGTATGTTGCTTCGCCTTGTGATTACGAATCGAATTGAGCTATTATTCCTTATGGCCACAGATTTGGATCTGTGAACAGTGATCCCAAATCGAGATTTTTGGTTCAAAAATGGCTAGCGAGCGCACATTTTATCGGAAATGAACAATTTTTTTTTAAATTAAAGCTTACTGAAATTCCAACAAATCCTCCGTATCCGAATTTAGAAAAAAAAAAACATTCATTTTTTTATTATTTTAAGTTAAAGGCCTAACAATATTTTTTAAAATAATTTTTAATAATACACTGTATTTTATATAGTTAAAAACGAATAAAAATGTCGAGTCCTTGAAGCTGAGTATCTCGAGTATTTCTAATGTCACTAGGTCAAAATTTAGTAACAAATTTGGCATAATACATTTACTGACAGCTTCACAGATTTCATGGTCTATATGACATATTGCCTATAGTTTATATTTTTCAGTCAAAAATAGTTATGTCGAAGTTTATTGAATAATTACAGCTAGTAAGAAAATAAAGTAAAGCAAAGTCAGCTGACAAATAGAAAATTGACTTCAAGCATCTTATTATAGAGTAAATGTAGCCAAAAAATGTTAATTCTTTATGTTGGCTGTTTTTTTTTTGCCGTTAGCTTAAAATTTTGAAAAAGAAAAACTTGTTTCCATTTCAGTTAGCTTTAATTTAAAAAAAAACTTATTTCCGACAACACTTGCCCTCTAGCCATTTTTGAATCAAAATACTCGATTTGGGACCACAATACGATGGTTTCAGTTCAATGCTGAACTAGAAAGTTTTGAATATGCGAATCTAATGTACTCGTAAGGGGTAAGTTTGGAGGCTAAATTTCGTCCAAAATAAAATGTTGTTTGGTGCATTATTGCGCTTTACGGTCTAGTAAATGGCTAAGGTAAAAGTGAAACTCTTTTGCTCGGTTTCATAATTAATTCTAATTAGTTTATGTACAATTCGGTTTCCGATCAGGAAATTCAATACGCCAATAACAAGAAGTGCACTAAAATGATGGCCTTGACTTAAATGTGTCATTGGCTCATTTGCAATACAATACAATACGTATGGTTGTTATGCTTACGCTTAGGCAGTGCATTCAAATGCAGTGGTTGCTTTGGTTGCCAAAAGGGAAAAATAAATCAAAGGAAAATTATTTACTTTTAAATTTGAGTGCTTGGAACGCTAAAAATGTTTATCAATAGTAGAATATATGGGAAAAATTAAGTAAAGTGTAAAACGTGTTGTTTGCGGCAATAGTGACTTTATGAGTGCACTATACCAGGGGTCGACAAGGATTTTATTTCAAGAGTGCAACAACAAAAAACCAACAACAACAAACAAACAAATCGTTGGATACAGTACCATAAGGATTTATTAACATATAAAAGCAACAACGCCCATGCCGGTAGCGCACATGGCAGCGCACCAGTTCGCAAAATTACCAACAGCAAACAAAAATTACCAACAACAAACAAAGCATAGCAAGAATTGTGCGCAGTCGCAAGTGCTACGTATTTACCAACAACGACATGCAAAGCAACAACACGCAAGGGTTGAATTGTTTTGGTGCTGTTGCGCCTGTCAACGATTCGGCGAATTACAACAATACGAAGTTGTTGTAGAGAATGCAAAGAGTGGAAAGAGTTAGGCGCTGTCGACCTCAGCACTATACATCGTTAAGAGTACTTTCGCGGTATTTCTATGTATTTCAAGTTTAGTATGTAAGAGATTCAATAAAATGAGCTCAGTTTTGCAGGGTTTTTTCCACCGGTTGTAGAAATTTTGTTGGTTTTTGGTCGACGTGTCTTATTCGATTTGGTTAAACCAAAAACTCATACAAATGCGTGAACCAGCTCAATTTTTAGTTCAATTGAATGAACTTTTTTTGTCTTTGCTAAAGCTTGAAGCTCATTGCATTAGCTGTAGACACAATCCTAAAAAAAAGTAGTCCCCGCTTAGTGGAATTTCCCTCTTAATTGTCCGAAGCGTTGTGTCATTATTAAACTCCCATAAGAAATGTACACCGTTTTTCCCGTTTAATTGAGTCCCGCTTATTTGAATTTCCCGGTTAAGTGTATAAAAAAAGTTCACCGAGATATGAAAATTCTTATAAAAAATCCTTCTTTATTGTCTTAAAAAAAAGTGGCATCACTTAAAAATGCCAATTAAAATAATAATTTGCTACACATTTGTTTTGTTGTGTCAAACAGCAGTTTTTGGCGAACAATGCTATGGACTCTTGACCGATAAGCAAATTGGAAAGGCATTTATAGAAGATTTGACCTAGGGTCAATCAGATTTAGAAGGGGAAAAAGTTTCTTATAAGCCAGTTCAGGCGAAAAAGCTTCTAACAGCGATTGAGCTTTAGCAACAGCATATTCTCAATGAAGACACTTTTTCCAAAGAATTAGAGCATATGTGCACTCACGTGGCCTCTCAAAAGATAGAGCGTGTAAAACAGACTATAATAATGAGCTTCTTCGAAAGGAACAAAGTATATGCTGTCCACAAACAGGGAGACGCGGCGTATTGGATCCTTTGTTACTGCGAACAACTATACTTTCGAAGTTGTCAAGGAATTCACCTATCTTGGCACCGCCGTGAACACTCAAAACGATGTCAGCCTGGAGATAAAGCGAAGACTAACTCTTGCTAATAGGTGTTACTATGGTCTCAGTAAGCAATTGAGTAGTAGAGACCTCTCTCGCCCGACAAAACTGGCACTCTACAAGACGCTCATCTTACCCGTGCTACTTTACGGCGCAGAAGCATGGGTTGTGTCGCAGACTGATGCAGCCACGCTTGGGGTGTTTGAGAGAAAAATTCTTCGCAAAATCTTCGGTCCTGTTCACGTCGGCGACGACTACCGTATTCGAATGAACCACGAACTGTACGAGCTCTACGCTGACATTGACATAGTCAAGTGCATCACTATCCAACGTCTGCGCTGGCTGGGACATGTTGTGCGTATGAACGAAGAAGCTCCGGCGAAAAAGGTGTTTGATGCGGAAGCCGCTGGGCGACGACGAAGAGGAAGACCATGCCTCCGATAGAAAGACCAAGCCGAGGAAACCCTATCCACGCTTGGTGTGAATGATTGGAGAAGGCGCGCGCAAAGTAGAGGCGCCTGGAGAGAGCTTTTGAGGTCGGCCGTAACCCAGTAACGGGTTGTTATGGCCACCCAAGTAAGTATGTAAGTCTTCGAAAGGAAAACATGAGCCTCACATTTGAGCTATGGACTTAAAACACAAAACTTTAATTGAATTACATACTAGGTCTGTCTCGTAGCTTTTGGAGAAAAGACCCGCAAGTTGCATAATTGTGAGAATAAGCAAAAAAATTCCACAGAAATACATTTAAAAAAAAAGTTGAAACTTATAATGAAAACATCAAAAACATAATTTTTCAATTTTCAAATTGAATTTCTCTAATATAAAAAAAAAAAATACTGATATTAAGCAACGAATTATCTTAATTCAACTATTTTTAAACCGGAAGATTCAAATCTAACAAAATTCTATTAATTGGATAAAGAATTTACGACAGAGCGCGTAAGCGTTGGAACGTAATTCTGTTCACCACCATTTTCTTGAATGGGCAAAAAGTAAAAAATGGGAAGCACCGATGAATACCAAGACAAAATCATGGATGTATCCATAGATGATTGGATTCTTCCAAAAAAAAGAGCCCGAGCTACTTCCATTAGACTCAGCAATGAAAGCATATTGGACAATACCACTCGTAACAGGTATGCCATTCTGGACCAAGCAACATTTAAGAAGCGAGATATTGGTAATATAACAACAGCTACCAGCGGAAACATCTCCGAGCCGGCAGCGAGCAAAATTCCTGTTCTGAACAGCAAAGCTGAAGAAACAACTAAACTGAAGTCTACAAGTAAGTTTTGTCCGCCAATTTTTGTGAGTGGATTAAATATAAAAGACTAAGTTAACACTTTAAGAAGTGGAAAATGCGTTTTTAAAATTCAAAGCAGAGGTAACAGAGCGAAAGTATTTGTAGAAGAGAAGGGGGCTTATCGGACACTTTTGAAAAACTGCGGGCCACTCCTGGAGATGATGCATTTACGTTTACTCACAAGGAGGACCGTTCTGAAAATATTATCCTGAGAGGTTTGTGCTCAAAATACAGCGATGAAGAAATTCTAGGAGAAATAGGCAGTGTCGCCCCAGGGTTGGTCAGAAATGTTAGTAATTTTACCACACCTAGGTCTTTAAAAGCAGGATTAAGACATGACCTATTTGTAGTTAGCATTCATCCGGGAAAATCTGTTAGCGATATTTTGAAAATTAGATCTCTTTTTAATACACAAATACACTTGGGAAAAACCAAGATACTCTACGAATGTATTCCAGTGTAAGAGGTGCCAACAATTCGGCCATAGCGTTAAAAATTGCGCTAGTGACTTTAAATGCGTAAAATGCGATAAAAGTCATGAACCGGGGAGTTGCACTTTAACGAAAGAGTCGGGTGAAAAACCCATATGTGTGAACTGTGGGAGGGACCATCCCGCTAATTATCGTGGATGTGAAAAATTCAAAAATTACAGCAACAACAAAAAGGCTAATGCTCGCAGAGCTAAGGTTGAAAGACAGAAAATTATCAATACTTTCACCCCAGCTCCAACTCCACCGCCACTATCAGGGTTATATTCCAGCCACTTTAAGAAGCGAGATGGTTCCACTCCAGTCAATCCAAGCACCGATAGCAATATAATGGGTCAATTTATTGGAATGGCTGACAATTTATTTGGAATGAGTGCGAAAAGCCTCATGGATAAAATATCCGATTTTATGAAGAATGTCAACACTTCAGATTCCATTCAAGAAAAACGGCTGCTCTACTTAGAGCTTTTAGGCCAAATCGTTTTTAAGTAATAAGACTAAACTTTATTACATTCAATACTGCTTCTCTTATAGAGCATAGCAGAAGACTAGAAATTCAAAAAATCTTACAAGCCAACAATATCTCCATAGCTTTCTTACAGGAAATGCATTTAAACTCTAGACACAGAGTATTTTTAGAAAACTATCACTTTTTGAGATGCGATAAGAAACAGTGAGTCGCGATTGCAATCAAAAGCAACATCGATTACAGTACTGTCAAGCTTCCTGATGCCAACCTTCCTGGTATCTTTATATCAGTTAAGACAAGTGTCCAGGGAAGAAGCAAAAATTTTACTTTTTGGTTCTATATATTTTCCGACTAATTGTGGGACGAAATTAATTCTGGACGAGTTAAACAAGAGCGAATCTTTGGCTATGAAATTTGATGGTGCCGTGATCGGTGGTGATCTCAATGCGAGAAGCCCCAGATGGGGGGATGCACTGCTTAATGTAAATGGTAGAAATTTCGAAAATTGGCTAACTAATCAGTTGCCATCGCTTACCAATTTAACTACAGCGATTCCAACTTTCCCAAGATGCGCATCTTATTTTGATCATTACTTGGTATCATCACACTTAAGTAATTAACCTGATTGATACTAACTTCACAATTAGAACACTGTCAACTTTCTCATATCATTGTCCAGTCCTACTTAATTTAAATTTTGAAAGCTTAGAATTGTTCTTTATTCAATTTAATCAAGCTAAATCTTTTAAAAATACTAATTGGGAAATCTTTAGGGAGGACCTCGATTGCAATTTATCGCGTTGCATTCTTTCGAAAATAAGAAATCTTACTAACGAAGAAATAGATGCATCAATTGAATTATTCAATTCAAATGTTTTCGAAACGCTTGAGATTCATGCGGAGAGGATTTCTAACTCTTTTAAAAAATATAAAAATATCTCACACGACATTGAAAAGTTATTCAAGCAAAAACAATTGAAGGGCATCTTCCATAACTCTTTCAATAGAGTGAATAGGGCTTACAAAGAACTCTCCGTAAGAATCTCCTTACTAAAAAAAATTATAAAAGATAGAGTTAGGATTTGGATGAATAAACAATTCAATGATAGATTGTCGAATATTGTTCCTGGACCATGGGCTTTTAAAGAAATTTTTAAAATTGTAGGTAAAAAAAAAAATTTCCTGCAACGAAGTTGAAGTTGATGGTATCCGGATCTCTGAAGAAAGTGAAGTTGTTTCAGCCTTTGAAAATCACTTCAAAAAAACTTTCGCTGATAGACCACACAGTCGAGATTCAGTCTTAGCTCAGTTCAGTCGGTTGTTGGTGCGATGAGACGAAACAAGTGTCAGAACATTTTTATTTTTGATACATCAGATACAGCACTGAATCCTCAAGCCACGGAGATTTTCACCGCTCAAGAAGAAATTGTAGACATAATTAATTCAGTTCGACCCAAAAAATCCTATGTCCCGGACCTGGTTTCAAACTTTGCTTTAAAAAAATTATCTAATTTGGCTATTCAATATCTTACGATTGTATTTAACAATTGTATTAATAACGGTTATTTTCCAAATATATGGAAAACAGCAAAAACTATTCCCATACCCAAAAAATCAAACAATGTTATGGTACATAATTTTCGACCAATTTCACTTCTCTGAAATGTCGGCAAATAACTTGAGAGAGTCATTTTGAACAAAATGGATCCTCCAGCCTCGGTTCCCATAGATTTTATTCCAGAACAACAATTTGGTTTTAAGAAAAAACACTCAACAGTTCACGCACTAGAAAAATTCCATAATGATATAACTTTAGGGCTGAGGGAGCAAAAATGCTCTGTTGTCTGCTCTCTAGACCTTGAAAATGCATTCGACAATGTGTAGAGAGAAAGGTCTACTTTTCAAGATTCTGCAGATGAACTTTCCTCCACATATATTTTTTATGGTCGATAGTTTTCTGACCCACCGAAAATTTTTCATCCAAATTCAAGCAAGCCATTCTGGAACTTGTGAATCGTTCAGTGGATTTGCTCAAGGGTCAGTAATGGGACCTAGGCTTTTTAATACATTTATATCTGATTTTCCACATTACAACTTTTCAAATGACACAGTTCGACAGGTATCTTGTTTGCGGACGATACTTTGGCTTACGCTACTGACCATTATCCTTTAAATGCACTACGAAAGGTTCAGGATCATGTCAACAAAATAGTTCATTATTATAAGAAATCGGGAATAAAAATAAATAACCTTAAGAATGATTGTATATGCATTAGAAACTCCAGTGGTAAAGGAAAGGAAGGAGCTGTAAGGGAAAGTAGAAACCTTGAAATGGTGATTGATGACGTTCGAGTCCCTTTCAAAAACCAACTGAAATATCTTGGTGTTAATTTCAATTGCTTATTAAAATTTAATACTCATGCCAGGTAATATTGAAAGGGCTCGTAAAGGTTCAAATATTCTAACATCAATACTAAGGAACAAAGGAATGATACAAAAAACGAAACTTTTAATATACAAAACAATGATCAGGCCAATTTTGTTGTATGCATTCCCTTCTTGGTTTTCTATTTCTCCTTCGGTGGCTATGGAGATGGAGCGTTATGAATGAAAAATACTTAGAATGTGTATAAACAAAAACTTTGAGTCTAGAACAAAAAGATTCTCCAATAAATTTGTGTACGATGAGGCAAAGGTCACATCGATTATTAATTATGCTGTTTTCTTGATGAGGAAATTTATTGTGAAAATGAATGAGTCTGACAATGAGATTATTAAAGAAATTAGCCTTACTCAGCTGAATAGCACCTGGGCTAACACTGCTTATCACTCCCCGGTAGGAATACTAGCAGAAGATATTGATGCAATATCTGATGAATCTCCTATCCCCTACTATATGAGTACCATTGCGGGACAGAACCGTGGCTAATTTTCTCAGACTCAATAGTTTACACTCAATATCAAATTGGCAGACTAAAACTTACTTAAGCAGCATTTTTATTGAAAGTATTTTAAAATTAGAAATAAGATAGTTTTTGAATGAAAAATATATAATATATTAATAATGATATATAATATATTAATTATAATGTATAATATATTAATTATAATATATATTAATTATTATTATATAGAATATATTAAGTTATATAAAAATTCTTTATTAATCTACAATTGCTATTTATATATATAATTATATTTAAATCAGGAGTTGGTAATCTAGGTCGGAAGGAGAGTCATGGCTGAGGGGTGGTGCATTTTGGATGTGGTGCCTCATAGTTCTGAAACGTCTTGCTTCACGAGATTTCCTCTCCTGGTAATCATTTGTCACACATATAGTGTGTTAGTATATAGTCTTGATTATATCCCATCGATATTATTCAATTAAAATAGTTCTTTCGTACCTGAGAAGGAGACAAGGACTCTGTATAAATTGTGTTTGCTTAATTTATTTTTAAGCACACACGTTTGTACAGTGCCGTTTTCTCTTTCCCTTTATTTCTTGTATTTTAAGTATTGTATATAATATTAACATTCGTTAAAAATAGATAGTAATAATGCTCCATGAGCAAGAGCAAAATAGTAATTAGTATTATTGTAAGCCATGAGGCGTTCAATTCAGTATTATCGCTAGTATCAGAGCAGGCCTTATGTTACAGCCGCCAATAGTACAATAGTGAAATACCAAAATATATGTAAAATCGTTGTATAAAAGTCTCAATAAACTCAATTCAATTCAATTCAATTTTCAAATTCAACTTTATTTTGTTTTTGATATCAATGGCCCCTATTATGAGTGTCAATAAAAACGTCTTGACTTGAAATAAATAGAGTCAATAAAATTTCAATTACCGTATCATATGATCATATTGACTTGACTGAATGCTATTGTGATTTTTTTAAAATATGACAACTGATGTTGCTTTTCAAATTGAAAAATTAATTATTTGAGAATTTATTTTTTGTAATATATTTTACTAATAATTTTATAAAATATGGAATGTTGCAGCGCAACGTGGCCGTGTTACATCGGTAGTCGACTGCACTTCATAAAATAGGTTGTGCTTCATCAGTGCTCCTCTTACAAAATTATTAGATTCTATTTTGCTGCAGTCCAGTAAACAATTGAGTTCTTGGTAACATTTCGACAGTGCGCAGTTCAACAGTGCATTCTGAAGTGCAAAGATTGCATTGCATAATACTTCGTTTTTGTGAACAGATGTTTTACGCTAAATAATCTGTTACCGAGTCTTACTCTAGCTAACGTTGCACATTTTTCGCGAGAAAAGTGAATACTGCAATTCGAGCTCTTCAAGCTCATCTTGTGCGTTTTCATATAAGAGGTAAACTCCCAGACTAGTTCCATTTCTTCTTTTTAGATTAGGCGTTTACAAAAACAAGGGGCACAGTGAGAGCCTCCTTCCTCGCAGTCTGAGCCTTTTATTATCCAGAAATACCCCTATGTCCCAGTACCCACATTATTTGTATGAGGTTGTTATATTCAATGTTTTCAAAAATAAAGTTATAAGTATGTACTGCCGTTCCACTATTTAATGCTTTTGAACACTTATACTATCTGACCATACTAAAGTTTTACTTTGTTTTTAGACTGCATATTAAACAGCAAAATTTATTGCTGCCAGCTGTGCATGAAAAACTCCAGAGTGCATTGGTAGCAGACTTTGCCTAATTTTAATGAACTGCTGATATTTTCATTACTTAAGAAGAGTTACTTCAGCTTATTTTAACTCTAAGAATAAGTACCTATCTAATTAAAAAGTGTCGGTCTGATCTAGTTTCGGAGATATAGCCATCGGAAGTTATTTTTCACAGAAAAAACTGAACTTATATAGGCAGATTTCAATTTCAATCGATTTCGATGTCTTTTTCCAAATATATAAGAAAAATATTGATAAAACAAACAAGGGCTTAAAAATGACGAAATATCAATCGCAAATATCTCGAGAATTTGATTTAATCGAAAAAAAACTGAGTATGCCACCGTGTTCTACAACCAAAAAATAAGTTTGGGTGTCTCGGCGTTTTTGTGTGTCTTTTTTACGTCCCTACAGTGTTATAGAAACATATAATAAAAATAAAAACAGCGATGAAACAACAGAAAACGAAAAGAAAACTTTGGTATAAGCGTCTGCGAAACTATAAAAACAGTTTGAAATCATTTGATAGGAATAATTTAAAAAAAAAAAATTATGTACTGATACGAGAGGCCCCTTGCCCCGCTGGACCCCGTTCAAACACACGACCATAAAGGCGGCTCTGATTTCAAAATAGAACTTCTGTCAAACATTGTCATGACACCTATTGCTCAAATGCAGAACTATGCAGCTTATGCTTTTAGGTTTAACCAAAGCGAATAAAACACGACTATTGTTCATTTATATTAGTAAAGATTTAAACAAATAAAAATTTCTACAACCAACCGAAACGCGCAATTTTAAATAGGTGGCGTAACGCCACAAATTTGAAAAATAGATCATAGCATATACATATGTACAATTCCATCAGATTTGGCCATTTAGCTGGCCTCGTTTTTTTTTTTTTTTTTGTGGAGTACATCTTTCAGCCTTAGTTTTTCTTGAAGCTAAGGCTGTCTTGAATTAATATTCAAGGTTGTTCAATTAGAATTCAGATAGCTATTTTTTTAAATAAAAGTTTTGTGTCCTTAACTAAGGTTTGCGCACGATGAAACTAGTGCACACATTATTACTTGTTAATTGTTCAGATTCAAAACATTCAAAAAAATTTTAATCAAATTGGCTTTGGTAAATATGTACAAATGTGCATGCTACTTTTTTTACTCTTGCGTTAATTTATGGCTTCACCACGAGCAGCGAAATAAAAGTTCGTGAAAAAATTTCCAAAATATTTAACGAAAATAAAAATTGGACTTTCAAAGTAATTGCTAGAAAAGCTAAGATTTCGCGGAATACCGTTTCGCGTGTTATTAAAACCTATAAGGAACGTCTGACCGTAAGTAGAAATCAAGGAAGTAGAAAAAATAAAGGTTTTAATAATCCTAATGCTGCCAAGAAGGTGATAGCTTCTTTTAGGAAAAAACCCAATATATCGGGAAGAAAAGTAGCTGAGAAAGTCCAATGCTCTGAGGCTTTTGTCAGAAAAGTTAAAAAGGAGGAAGGGCTTAAGTCATTTAAAGTCCAGAAAGTTCCGGACAGAAATTCCGAAAAGAACGTCAAGGTAAAAAAGCGAGCCAAAATACTTTACCCCGAATACATCAAAAAATTTGACTGTTGCATTAAGGACGACGAGACTTACGTACTTGGTGACTTTTCGCAGCTTCCAGATGTCGATTTGTATGTTTCAGATCATAGAGGAAATGTTCAAGAAGAGTTTAAGAGCCAAAAAAAGACGAAGTTTCTACAGAAGTTTTTGGTATGGCAGGCAATCTGCAGTTGCGGTAGGCGAAGCAGCTCATTTGTTTCAACTGGGACTATTAACACCGAAATATGCATCCAGGAGTGCATGAAAAAACGTCTTTTACCATTTATTAGACAGCATGAGGTCTCAACTTTTTTTGGCAAGATTTGGCTTCATGCCATTACAGCAAATCTGCAGTTGAATGGTATGAAAAGAACAAAGTTGAATTTGTACCTAAATATGCAAATCCTCTTAACTGCCCGGAGCTCAGACCCATCGAAAGATATTGTGCTCTGGTAAAAAGGATTATGAAGAATACAAACAGGTTGCTGAAAACACCAAACATTTTTCAAGAAAATGGTTAGTATCTAGTAAAAAAATCTCTGAAGATACGATTAAAAGTTTAATGGGATTTGTTTCAGAAAAACTCAATTTATTCATAAAGAACCAATAGTGTTTAATATACTTATTTGCAATAAAAGTAAACATGAATAAGATTTCTGTTAAAAAAACGTATATTTCTTGTTTTAATGTCAACTAATTAAAAAGTTATTTGAGTTAATTCGTGCACTAATTTCATCGTGCGCAGGCCTTGTTCCTCTTAACAAAAGAGCTACGTGGTGTAAATTCGGTGTGAATCGACTAAACTGTATTTGTGAATATGATATTTAAAAAATATTTTTGTGTGAGGGCCAACCTAAATAAAAGTTATGTGACCTAAGCTATGCTTCTTAACATAAGAGATATGTAGTGTAAATTCGGTGTGAATCGATTTATGTCTTGGTGAAAATGATATTTAAAAATATATTTGTATGAGGGCCACTCTAATTATGCACCCTAAATACAATTTTTTACCATCCAATCTATGCCCCTTAACATATAAGCCATACTGTGTAAATTTCATGAGAATCGATTTACCTGTCTTTGAGAAATCGCTATTTTCAAAATATTTGTGTATGAGGGCACCCTAAATAAAAGTTTTATAGCCTATTAAGCCCGCCTGATCGATACTAACATACTGTAAAAATTTCATCAAGATCGGCTGGATAGTTTTCGCATCCATAAAGGACATACAGACAGACAAAAAATTAATTTTATATAATAAATTTTTTCGGGGCCGCAGAATCAAATGTAAAATATGATTTTTTTTTAAATCTGGCCTGTTTTTATCAATATCTTTTATCAAGGTCGGCTGTGGTTGTTTTTTTTTTTTTGGAGACAAACCTATATTTTTTGTTGCAGGTTTGTATTTTATTATAAGAAATAGATATGATTTGGTTATGTTGTTTTTCTATTGCATTTTTAGTATTTCCGTTGTTGATAAAAATAATTTTAGTCTAAATAACTGAAAATTTGTATGACTTTGTACAAATTTGTAACAATTGTTACTGGATTGTGTTTGTTAACAAAAAATATCCAGTAACGAGAGAGGCAGTGAGAGAATTAAGTGACAATTTGTTGCGAGAGAGCCTGCTAGTTTTTACTGGAATAAATTTTACCAGTAAACATTTTTCAAAAAGAAAAACATATGATTTTGGCAATTGTCAATATTTTTTCATAAATAAAAATGCAAATTGTTTTGAAAAACTTAAATATTTTTTTTCACTTGTCAGCTTGTACGAATTTTTACTGGATTGTGTTTGTTTACTTTTATGAAAATTTTTTTCTCTGTGAGCAAATACCTTCTTACTCTCTAAAATTTCTTTACTGGATAATTGTTACTGGGAAAGTAAACAACACACTTAATATCACATTTTATTATTTTTCACATGAACTATCAATTTTCAATACTAAGTAAAAAATTCTTAAAATTAGTCAAAGTATTAAAAAAGATATTTTTTTTTGCTATGTGACATTTTTAATAAGAAAATCTTAAACAAAAAATTTCTACAATGAAAAAAAATATTTTTACTCAATTTAAGGTTCAGACACAATTGAAGTGCATTTTGCAGGTTGATGCAATAATGTTTCATGCACATCAAATGTATTGAAAACAATTATTTTGCAGATTTTGTACTTAAATATGTCATATAAAAGAATATTTATAATATAATTGATGAGTATTGCAAATCTGTCAACTAAACGTACACCTGCAAGTGTCACGCTCTCTCTATTACTCAATGTCAAACTATGTATTTTATGATTATGTTTTATTTGAATAAAGCCATTCGAAGTACAGCTCTTGAACCACGCGTTTCAATACACAACATAATTGGCGACGAGTGTTATCGACAAAAAAAAAAAAATATAGCGGAATTTTTTTTTCTTTCATATACGGACGTTTAAAATAAAAAAATAAGAGAAAAAACCGTAATAAAATAAAAATTAAAATCAGTTTCTGAATTTAGATTTTTCAACATCAATAAATTGTAATATTATTACAAAAATTGAAGTGCAGGAATTTGTAAAGAGCAAATTCAATTGTACTTCGAATCAAAATAAAATTACCACGAATATTAATACCAACTCTAAAATGGCGATAGAAAAGGCAACCATATCAAGCACACTTTTCCAGGCTTCAAATGTTCCAGAATTTCAACCACATGAAGAAACATGGGTAATGTGGAAGGACAAACTGGAAAATCATTTCGGTGAAATAAATTGTGTGGACGAAAACTCAAAGAAAAGAATCTTATTGAAATCAATTGGTGCTGCACAATACAGTTTTCTATATGATTTATGTACACCATTATCTCCAGCAACGAAAACATTTGAGGAATTGTGCGAAATCTTGGCGACTCATTACACACCACCTACTATTGTGTTTCGTGAACGCAAAATTTTTCACAAAGCAGAAAAATCTGATAGTGAAACAATTTCACAATGGATCGCGCGAGTAAAAAGATTGGCAGCTAAGTGCGAGTTCGGTACTCATTTCGAATTCATGGTTCTAGATCAATTTTTGATTAGTTTGCCAGAAAAAATATTCGACCGAATCAGCGAAGAAAATTCAAGTATCACACTTTCTTACGCTTTAAATAAAGCGATGATTCTCGAATCAAAATTTATGTCGAGTCCCGTTGGATCACCAGTCGAACCGAATGTTAATTTTGTAAAAAAACACGCTTCAAAAAGCAACAACAAAAATAACGGAACCAAATACACGAGACAAGAAAGCAGCAACAGCAAAAAGCCGAGATGTACTCACTGTGGATGGAAAAATCACGATGCAAGGGATTGTAAATACAAAACCAGCACTTGTCATACATGTTCTAAAGTAGGGCATCTAGCTTCAGTCTGCAGATCGAAACAAAAAAGGGCAGTCAATTACATTTCTGATTCAGAAAATATTATTGAGGACGAAATTAATGATTTATTTAATTATTCAATTTACAGTGTCAATGCGTGTGATTCTAGGGATGTGTATTCACTTCCAGTGGAAATCAATGGAAAGAAAATGGAGATTGTTTGTGACACCGGAGCCCCGTGCACATTATTTCCCGCTTCACTATATTATAGTTTGCGCAAGAACGAAAAACTGTATCCATGTTCAATACCGTACGTTGATTATAACGGCAAGCAAATAAAATTATGTGGTGAGTTTGAGGCTTCTATTGTATATCGAGGTGTTTCAAAGAAAATTTCTGTAGTCGTTTCGGACACTAATAGCCCTCCATTATTAGGTAGGACATTTTTGCGAGCTTTCAATTTTAAACTAAGTCAAGTAAACTTTGTTTCAAATGAAGAAAATTATTCAATTATCATTGATCAATTCAAAAACGAATTTAGTGATGTTTTCAGCGAGAAATTAGGAAAATTCAATGGTCCAAAAATTAATTTACAAATATCTGACGATGCGAAACCAATATTTTTTAAGCCTCGATCTTTACCAATTGCATGGAAAGAAGACATCGAATTGCAATTGCGTGACTTAATTAAAAACGACGTTCTAGAATTAGTGGATAGCTGTGATTGGGGGACGCCTATTGTTCCAGTTCCAAAGCCTGATGGTACTTTTAGAATTTGTGGAGACTACAAGGTAACTATCAATTAGTTTCTTGTTGACGTTAAATATCCACTACCACGCATTGATGAAATATTTACCTTGTTACAAGGTGGTGAACTTTTCACTAAATTAGATTTATCTAACGTCTACAATCAACTTGTTCTTGACGATTGTTCTCAGCTTGTATGTGCTTTAAGCACACACATAGGTACATTGAAGGTAAAACGCATGCCTTTTGGTATCAAACCAGCTGCTGCAATCTTTCAAAAAACTATTGAAAATTTATTGCGAGATATACCTAATGTTGTTATTTATCAAGACGATATTACCGTCACAGGAAAAAACTTTCATGACCACGTCAAAAACTTAAAAACTGTTCTAAGCAAATTTAAATCTACTAATTTGAAATTGAATTTAAAAAAATGTGTTTTTTTTCAACACAAAATCTCTTATCTTGGTTTTACCATTGATAAAAATGGTTTAAGCAAAACAAATGAGAGGATTTCTAATGTTTTGAACGCACCAATACCAAAAGATGTGTCTGAAGTCAGAGCATTTGTGGGAATGGTCAACCACTATTCAAAATTTATCGAAAATTTCGCAAACAAAATTAACCCTTTGTATAGGTTATTACAAAAAAATTTTCCTTTTCAATGGACAAATGATTGCCAAATGGTGTATGAGTTAATGAAAAAGGAAGTCACATCTGAACAAATTTTGGTTCACTATAATCGTGATTTACCATTGATATTATCAACTGATGCAAGCAATAACGCAGTCGCAGGTGTGCTCTCACACAAATTTCCAAATAGTTCAATCAAGCCTATTGCATTTATTTCACGAGCTCTTTCTAAAAGCGAAAAGAATTATAGCACGCTTGAAAAAGAAGCACTAGCCATCATTTTTAGCGTAACAAAGTTACGGCAATACCTGTTAGGTAATCGTTTTATTTTAAAAACAGATCACAAACCTTTAATCACAATTTTTGGTGAGAATAAAGGACTACCGATCATGGCAGCCACTCGAATGCAAAGGTGGGCATTAATTCTGTCGGGTTTTAATTACTCAATAGAATATATTAAAGGTGATTCTAATCATGCTGATAACCTATCACGCATGCCTCAAGACGTAATAAAACAAGATATTTTCGAAAACACTTACATCAATTTAATTGAAAATTCAAATCATTTAAACATTAATTTCAAACATATCGGTAAAGAAACCCGACGAGATCCAATACTTTCAAAGCTATCGCATGCTATTCTCGATGGCACTGTTAATAATTTAACTGATTTAAAATTTTTACCTTTCAAAAATAAAATAAATGAGCTAACAGTAGAATATGACTGTATTTTATGGGGATATAGAGTTATAATTCCAGAGAAATTTCAAATTCATATTCTGAATGAGCTTCATGCTTCACATATGGGCATTGTAAAAACAAAGGCGCTTGCCAGATCATATGTTTGGTGGCCAAACATAAACTCTGACATTGAAAGCTTGATTAAAAATTGCTTTCCGTGCCAAAAATTGCAATCAAGTCCAGAAAAAAGTTCACTAATTTCATGGAAGCCTACCCATACAGCGTGGAGTCGAATCCACATAGATTTTGCTGGACCAATAAAAGAATTTTATTTTTTTATTATCATCGATTCATTTACTAAATGGGTTGAAGTTTTTAAAACTAAAATTATTACATCAAGTTTTGTTGTTAGCAAAATGAGAGAAACTTTTTCCAGATATGGCATTGTTGATACGCTTGTTAGCGACAACGGTCGCCAATTCATTTCCGATGAATTCAAAATATTTTTAAAATTGAATAACATCAATCATATCTTGACAGCACCTGGTCACCCGGCGACCAACGGTCAAGCAGAGATTTTTGTTAAAAACTTGAAGAAATCGCTATATGCAAATTTAGAAAAAGAAAAACACGCTGATTTCGACATAGTTTTAAACAGATTTTTATTTGACTATCGTAATACGAACCATACAACAACCGGCGAAACTCCTGCAAAATTATTTTTCTCTCGATCATTGAAAACCCGATTCAATGCGTTGAAACCACCACTTGTTCGAAACCATATAATAAAAAAACAAATTGAAAGTGAAATGAATTATAAAGGCAAGCGAGATGAAAATTTCTCACAAGGGCAAAAAGTGTTCATACGCGATTACAGAAATCCAAATAAACAAAGCTGGATGCCAGCCAAAATAAGCAAAAAAATTGGGCCTCGATCGTATAGTTGCATCATATTTCATAATAACAGAGAAATCAAAAGACATTTGAATCAAATTCGTAATGGAGATGGTGATTCATCTTTACAAGAAACTAAGCCGTGTAAAGAGTACCAGGAAGAAGTAACTGAGAGCGAAAGTGAAACAAATGTTCCATCGACATCTATTGATAGTTCATCTGGTCGTGATTCACATGCCCTAGACAATCGTGTAACACAGTCAAATATAGAATTAAGACCAAGAATTGATGGCAAGGTAGTTAAAAAATAAAAATTTGGATTAAATAATGTAATTAATTTTAAGAATAATGTGAAACTGAATTATTGTACTAGATTTTAAGAATCATTCAAAACTGATTTATCACAATACAATATTAATATCCAACCTTGGGGAGAGCATGATGAGTATTGCAAATCTGTCAACTAAACGTACACCTGCAAGTGTCACGCTCTCTCTATTACTCAATGTCAAACTATGTATTTTATGATTATGTTTTATTTGAATAAAGCCATTCGAAGTACAGCTCTTGAACCACGCGTTTCAATACACAACAATAATATCCAATTTTTTTCTAATCCCGAAAATCCCGGGATTGTCTCCTTGTAATCCCGGGATTAATTTAGCCTATATTTAGAGCAAATTCCGGGATTGCCACCCCTAATTGCAACAAGCCCAATTGTGAATAGCCGCCAAGTCTTAATTGAGCCTACGTTTGAGATCATCAATAAGCCCAATAAGACGAGACAAATAAAGAAGTATGTCATCAGCATAAGCATGCATCGTGACATTGCTGCAAACCGAGAAAACATCATTTATAAACATACTGAACAGAAGAGGTCCAAGAACAGAGCCCTGGGGGACTCCAGCATGACAGCACCTGTAGTCAGAGACAGCGCTGCCACTTTGCTACACTTAAGAAAAAAATAACACATTTGCGACTTTGCTCTCATCAAATGTATCAATTTTGCTAAATTTTTCCCATTTCCATATAATTTTGTATTATTCATATAATTTTTCTTACTTATTCTCCTGCAATTTTTTAATTAAACACATTTTCCAATTTATTGGCAACTCTGTATAAGCACTAGCTGAATTGTGAACTAAACAAAGTTTTCATGATTTCAAATGCCAGTTACTTTTCAAAAAAATTGCTTGCTTTGCCACATAGCAGTGCATCTGCAGAGCGAATTTTTTCAGACCTGAATTTAATAAAAAATAAAAAAAGTAACTCCTACAAAATAGATACCATAGATTTTATAATGGCTGCAAAATGTTTGATCTCAAATAAGGACACATTATGGGTGCCTTAAATAGATTATAATCAGATGAATTATATAATATGTTTATGAACTATTAAGCCCAATTTCCATGTGATCTTATCTTATCTTATCCCATATCATTGATATCAAATCAAATTTTTGTAAGAAAGAAAAAGCATGCGAACAGAACCTAATGCGCTTGGAGAATGCGAGAGTGAATAGCATACATTTGCTATCTTCATAGATGTCCTCCCTGATATTTGATAAGAAAAGATAAGATCACATGGAAATTGGGCTTTATATTTATTCTTATTTATGTGAATTGTAATTTGTTAATCACATTTATGTTATGTACTGTTGCACCATTCTGAATTTCAATGTGATATTTTCGTTTTATAAAAAGGTTTATGTTTAGTTTACTGTTCAATAAACGATAGTTCAGCCAATTATTGACTTTTGCTACGCTGCTCGCCGTTTTGCTACAAAACTTTTATCCAAAGTGGCAGCACTGGTCAGAGACCACTTCACCTACTTTAACCCTTTGCACTCTATACTGCAGGTAACTTTTCATTAATTGTACTAAGTTATCACAAAAACTAAAGAAATATTTTAATTTATTGCATAATTTGAAGTGGTTTAACCTATCAAATGCCTAAATCTAATGAATATATCAAATGATAGATCTAAGAGACAAAGTAAGGTAATTTGATCAAGATCGAAAGCAATGCGAACATCATCAGACATTTTTAACATGGCAGTTGTGCAACTATGTCCAGCACGAAAACTCGATTGCAAAGGGGATAGCAGTTCATTCTCTGTTCTATGCTCTGTCCATTCGGGCCTGCAGTGGTACTGTCCATCTTGCAGACCCCTTTCCCCGTCGGTCTTTTACGAAAAATTTAAGCAATTTGGGGAAAATCTTAACAATCTGAATAATAATTTCAGAGATATTCTTAACAATTATCTAGACTTAACTCCCCAAATTGAAAAAAGCCTTAATGAGGCTACTTCACCGGATGTTAGTTTGCAAAATAAAACTATTACCGAGGCTGCTATGGTTTTTGCTTCCACTCCTTCGATCTTCCTTAAAAAAGAAAAGAAAGTCTAAAAAGAAATTAAATAAAAATCTGGGTAATGTGGGGAGGGTGGGCGGTGCGGCCGTCAGTCGTGACAAAACTCCCGTGAATGGCTCTCTAAATACCTCTTCACCCACTCCCAATTTTCCCGCTATAGTCTCTAGTAACAATCTTTCATCTCCTTCCTCCACTATAAATAATCCTCTGTCAATTTCGGTTATTGCCAATCCGCGGGTGGATATTGCGATTGATAGCTCTGTGCCTCCAGTTTCCCTGCAGGCATTACCAAGGTTAAAATCGATTTTCATTTCTCGACTTCATTCCAACACTACCTCTGACAGCGTTAAAAATTTTATCAGACAAATCAAATTATTCCTGCCGACGCCTTCGTTTCCTGCAGGAAACTCGGTAATAAACCAACTCATGCGTCTTTTAAAATAAAAGTGGCATCTTCTCATGTTTCTGCCATTCTTAAATCTAAAGCATGGGTGGATAATATCTATGTTTCAGAATTTAAATCGAAAAAAAATGATAAAACTGCACGTTCCAATTCAAAAAACTGAAACGGCTATCCCTTTACTATCAAAATGTAAGGGGTTTGCGTTCCAAGACGCAAGGTATCTTTTTATCAACTCAGAATTTCTCTGAGGATATTATCGTGTTTACCGAAACTTGGTTAAACAACGGTTTTCTCAATATGGAACTTTTTGATAATAGTTTCCTTGTTTTTAGAAGAGACAGACACTTGGAAGATCTTTCTTCTGTTGGTGGAGGCGTCTTAATAGCTATAAAAAATCATTTAACCAGTTCATTAGTTGAAATTGCCTGTGCATCTAATATTGAACTGTTATGTGTTAAGGTTACACATTGTAACTCTAATTTATACATTCTTAACACTTCTGTTCCTCCAAATAGTAGCGCAGATGTCTACGAAGGTCTTTCGATGGCCGTAGAATATATTATAAATGAACTAGACACTAATGACGACATTTTGTTGTTAGGTGACTTTAATCTGCCTGACCTAAAATGGACTCCTTCGGACGATGGTACATATTTTTATGCATCTTATCCAAAAACCTACAACAACAAATTTTTGTTGACGAAATACTTTCAAATTTACAACAAGTAAGTTGTATAACTAATTGCCACGGACGACAACTTGACTTAGTGTTGGCTACAAATAGTAGCAATGTTGTAAGAAATGCTATCCATGCTCTGTCTACGGTAGATTCCTATCATCCACCTTTGAGTATTGTGTACCAATCTGACAATGAAAATTTGACTAATGCAAGTTCATCCATTAATATTTACGAATTCAATTTTAAGAAAGCTGACTTTTTAAAATTGAATGAAAATTTAAGAAATAAATTAGACGACTTACTCACTTTTTTTAATAATAATATTATATAATATGATTGCATTAAATTTTTCTATGGTGAACTTTTTTCTGTCATAGCATTGTCGGTTCCATATACAAGGAAGTACGTTAATAATTCCTCGTACCCCAGGTATACAAAAGATTTGAAAAAAGTTCGCAATGGCCGTAATAGGGCATGGAATAAATACGTTTGTAGCCAGGACCGTAATGACCTTGTTGCTTATCAGCGACTGTTTCTTGAATTTAAAGATATGTCAGCTTTGGCTTATTCTGAATATTTGAATAAAATTTGGCTGAATATTCTTCATGACCCCAAGAGTTTTTGGGATTTTATTAATTCTAAAAAAAATATGACGGGTTTCCATCTGAGTTTAAAACAGTTGATGGGCTCACTAGCGACCCACAAGTTATAGCCGGGTTGTTTGCTAATTTGTTTAATGAATCGTTTTCTACGGATTAGTTTAGCCCTGAAATCAACTATTTTGAATATATGGATAACGACCCTTTAGTTTCGGTTAATGAGATATCTTTCTCTCCTGACCTCATAGAGAAATATATTTCATCTGTTTATGATGACTTCAACTCCGGGCCGGATGGTATTCCTGCGACTGTTTTAGTAAACTGCAGCTCTGTGCTGAGTCAGCCCCTCAGTATTTTATTTAATAGATCAATTCAAGAAAGCTATTTTCCTAAATTTTGGAAAAATGCATACATTAGCCCCATTTTCAAGAAAGGGTGTAAAAATGATGTTTCAAACTACAGGCCCGTGGCTAAGTTATCATCAATACCGAAAATTTTTGAACATATTATATACGATCAGGTTAAGGTGTGCTGTAGTGAAGTCATAACAAATCGTCAGCATGGTTTTGTTAATGGCAGATCTACAGTTTCTAACCTCCTTGATTTCACTTCTTTTGCATTAAGCTCTTTAGACTCTGGTGGGCAAGTTGACTGCATCTACACTGACTTCAGTAAAGCATTTGACAAATTACCACATAATTTGATTTTGTTTAAGTTAAAGAAGCTTAGATTTTCCTTAAGTTTTGTCAGCTGGATTGAATCTTATTTATCTGATCGCACGTATCAAATAAAATTTACGAAAGTGTTTTCCTCCCCATTTAGCGCGACATCAGGTGTTCCACAAGGAAGCCACCTGGGGCCGCTCCTGTTCATTTTAGCAATTAATGACGTTACACATGTTATTAAAAACTCCTATCTGTTAGTATATGCACATGACATGAAAATTTACAGGAACGTAAAGGGGGTTGGTGACACTATTCCACTTCATGGAAATCCTCCATGAAATCCTTTCAAGTTTGATGTTCTAAGAATAACTTACATCTTAATCCTGATAAATGCCAAGCTATGATTTTTACCAGGAATAACTATTTTAACTAGGAATAACTATTGTGGAATTTGATTATAAATTAAAAGATAAAAATATTTGTCGTGTCGATATAGTCCAAGACCTAGGTATACATTTTGATACTAAGGTGACTTTTAATGAGCATATTAATCAAATTTGTAAAAAATCCTCATCCCTGCTTGGCTCTATTAAGAGGTGGGCAAAATTGGCAGGCTAATGGTTCTTTGGAAAGAAGCCACAGACCGCTAGCAGAGTACTTGCGAAGTTTTGCTAAAGAAGATGGTTCAAATTGGGTGCAATGGCTGACAGCAGCCATGCATGTCCATAATAATACAACACATACTTCTACTAAGCAAACCCCGTTTCGTACTTTGTACGGTTTCGACTTTGAATTGCCTACGAATTTGAAACGAAAATGTTCACCGCTCTACAACGCGGAGGACCAATCAAAAGTATTAAAATTTCAAATTCAAAGAACTCATGAGCTAGTTAGGAAAAACCAAGAAAAGACGAAAGAATTGTCTAAAAAACAATATGACGATGCAATCAACCCCGTTAAATTTAAACAAGGGGATAAAGTTTTGATGACAAATCAAACTAGGAAAAACAAATTTTCTCCCATATGGGTAGGGCCATTTGAAGTTTTGGGAGTCAAGGGGCCTGTTACAACAGTAGTTGTAATAAAAGGCAAGAAAAAGAGGTTGCACAATAATTTACTTAAATTATTTAATGAACCAAATTAAGTTACAATAAAAAATAGCTAACAGAGCAAAATTAAATACAAAATGACAAGATCTAAATACCTAAAAATACATGTGTATTAGCGAAGCAATTTGAACCAAAATGTGCTGCAGAAACACACTGACCTACCCCAACAGTTTGCAAGTAGGAAAATTTTAAAAATAAATTAAGGGAAAAACTCTAACACTGCAAATGCGAACCAAAAAGATATGCAAACTGAAATTAGCTTTATATCTAGGAATAATAGCATTGCTTTATTTTGCATAATGCAACAAATCAAAACGATAAGAAGCAACGTTGACAAAAGGAAAAACGAATGCATACCACGTAGCTTAACAAAACCCCAAAAGCTGAAAACACCATAAGTGAAAAATAAAAACAATTAATTTTGTATGTATATATATGGTTTTATTTTTGTTAAGTATTATAGTTGTGGGAACGATGTCACCACGGCTAATGTCGCGACGTACTGAATCCTGTTCCAATTACGGTGCAGCTCCGGGCTCATCGGCATCGTGGTTAAACCCTTTTTTCGCGTGGAATGTTCGAGGTACTTTACGGCGTGGATTGCCGTACTCAGCTCCGACAGCGAACAGTGATAGTGTTGTCCATCCTCGCTAAAAGATCTCAAATATCGTCGGACAGAATCAATAACGTCTCCTACGAAAAAACCTGCGTAAAAATCCGCCAATAAACACAATTCCTGGAATGCAGGAGAGTAGTCGTCGATATCGAACATACAGTAGTTCACCATTTTCTTGTTTAATTGGAAACATTAATGAACAGTCGTTTTTATAGCAATTAAAATGCTTTCGTAGCATTAAAATAAATAGGGAACTTAGTGGAATAGCTAGGAAAACATGCAATTTGACACAATAGTTTATGCATAAAATTTATATAAAGGGTGTGCGCATAAATTTGACACACGAAAATTAGCAAGTGTTAATAACCAATTGCTTGTTTTTTTTTTTTTCTAGGAACAAAATGAAAAGAACAATAATGTTGTTTTTCCTTTTCGGAGCCATGATGGTTATATCACAAATAATTGATGTAACAAACATCAACGAAAACAACGGATATATCGCATTGAAAATAGGAAAGACTCAAGTAATTGTGAGATATCATAAAGCCTTACATATAATTAACGTTACAGAGTTCGAAAATAACCAGAAAGACTTAGAGAAAACTATAGAAACTCTAAAGACTCTGGTTAAGCCAGGGGATGCGTCATTTTTGACTTTAGAGCACAATTTTAAACTCTTAGAATCAAAAATTAAAAGTTTAAAGCCACATATGAGAAAAACAAGGGGATTGATGAATATCCTAGGTCAAGGCCTAAAAGTAATAGCTGGGACAATGGACAGCGAGGATGAACTCTTTATTAAAGAACACATCAAAACCCTAGAGGAACAAAATCATGAACTTATAGAGGAATCTAATAAACAGATTACTATAAACTCTCATATTACGGAGCAAATTAAAAACATCTCAAGGCATATTAATACACAACAAAAAATTATGACGAATAAATTATATGGCTTTACAGAAAAGATATTAAACAATACCATAGATCTCCAAAATGACATAGATATAATGAGAGAAATTTTTCAAATTAACTTCGACATTACACTTTTCAGGAATCATATAGATGATATACAACAAGTAATTTTGGCGAGTAGGTTAAACATACTATCAAAAAATATTTTATCAGATAATGAAATGAACTTAATAACGAATGTGGAACAATTAGGAGATATTAAGATCACTGTAGCTTACTATGTCAACCAGATTATAATTGTGATATTCATCCCATGCTATTCAGACAAAATGTTCTATAAAATGCATATAGAACCAGTTCCGAACATAGACAATAAAGCTATTATTTTAACGGGGAACAATTATCTAATGGATAATGATGGGAAAGTGTTTGAATACTCAGGTAAAGATAACCTAAAAAGTAATTTGATTGAAATTAGAGGTGTTTGTCTCCGAAACATTACAATGTCAAAAGATGCAGTATGTCCAATGAGGGTAAGCAACGAAACTGAAATAAAAGAAATTGAACAAGGACTCCTAATAGTCAAGAACATTGGAAACTTAAAACTCACGCAAAACTGTAACAAAATTGACTTACGCTTGTTTCGAAACAGTTTAATAAAATTTGAAAATTGTAGAGTAACTATAAATAACACGACTTTTGTAAACAGTGTAACTAGAACTGAGGATAGAATAATGTTACCAATATACAATGTTAATATTACGGAGAGAAAACCAATTAAACAAATAGAGTTAAAAGAAATTAGATTATCTAATATAGAAAATGATCGTAAAGTAATTACAGAATTCAGTAATCAGAAAAACGAAGATTTTTCAAGTATAGGGAAGATAATCCTAGGTTGCAACATTATTTTGCTCGGCAGTTCTTTAATTTTTATATATATGTATAGGAAGGCAAAAGCAAAATCACAAAATCTGAGAACACCAGCAAGGACTACCCAAATGAACGTGGTATTCCCAAACGAAATTGCACAGGCATAAATAAAATTGTATCTCATTGTAAAACCCTGTAAGCACATTTGCTAACTCCAAATAGATAAAATTCAAACATGCAATTAGGAAACACAACAGCCGTTAGAACATATGTACGTAACTAAATATGCAGCGTATTCAAGAAATAATTCAGTGGACTAAATTGTCAAAATTTTGAGCGATGATTAACATGCTGATCTTCGCTAAATTACATAATGGAAGATCATATTAGATCATGTGGACAACCAAAGACATGACGAAAATTGCAAGCCATGCGAAATATATATTTGCATGCATACAAAAAATGCATATACATATATAAAATAAACTTTGGTTTCAAATTAGAGAAAAAAAAAAAAATAAATAAATTTATAAACTAATGATAGGATAAAATAAAACGGAGTAAATGCCGTAGACGTATATATTTTTATGCATTATAAGTAAATGCAAAAACATATATATCATTTACAATTAATTAAAGGAATAAATAAGATATTCACTGATATAGTGATTTGTATCGTAATAAATTATGCTAAATTAAAGAATAGATTTTGATTTTGTTTTGTCAAACATATAGTAAAAACTTTGCACAAAAAGTATGTAATAGACAATTTCATTATTATCATGGTCCTATACAGTAGCAGTATAGCAGTAGACGAGGCAGATATGTACGTTAGATGTCAAGTATAAATTATTGATTCAAGGGGACGAGTACCGCATATTGACTATTTGCTTAGTAACCTAAATCAACATGAGCAATCATATCACTGGGAAGACGCACAATAAACTTTGTAAAGCTAAGCTGAGGGAAATTTCATGCAACATAAGTGAAATATCCATCGATGATGACAAATTAAGTGGTTGCCAATCTTTACCGGAGACAACCAATCAGAAGAAAGGAAGGGAGAGGGCATTAGCTTTCAAAATAACGCCTCCCTTGTCGAGAGAAAGCTGTGGCATAAGCCAGATCAACTAAAATCCGAATTGAAGATAGCCACAAATACTGCATGCAACCGACCATATGTTACTTCTAGACATATAAGGCCGATAAAACAGTGACATTTTCCCTGAACTCAACACACAATTTAACTTGGTGGAGGAGTTAGTCTAATAAACAAAGTATGCCAATTCCAACCAAGGGGGACAAGCTGAGGTTAGACAGCCGATAATCTGGTTACAAAAGCAGATAGAACAGTAGCGTCGCCCCTAGAATCATCGTTCAACCAAAAAACTCAAATTCATACAAATTATTCGAAGCCAAGATGTTCCGACCAAGGGGGACAAGCGGTGACGGAGAATAATAGGGCCATGAATTAGGTAGGGTTGTTTAGTAAATTATCTTCAAGAAAAATAATAAGTATTTTTATCACATTCTTCATACTTAACACAATAAACCTAAAGTAAAAATAATCAATATTATGAATTAGTAAAAAAAAAAAAAGAAAAAAAAAAAAAAAAATAACGCACAATTATGTGGTATTAAGAAAAAATTATTGTTATTTCTTAACCATAATTTTTTCTTATCCCAAGAGGGGAGGAATGTTGTGGGTTTTTAACCGCACAATATATGTTATTAACATAAGTAGTATATTTCACATACTTTTAGGATGATGCTTAACATCATTCGTTAACATATTTGGTAGCATTATTATTTTACTATCGGATAATTAATATGATTAAATATCGTTGCGAAAGTGTAGCATACTCGCGGGCTGTTGTCGTTTTGTTGATGATGTGGTTGTTGGGTAAATTCTGTTTGCTAAGCAGAAACAAGAATGATCACGTCGTGCACTTAAATAGGTAAATTCTGTTTGCTAAGCAGAAACAAGAATGATCACGTCGTGCGTTTAAAAGCACGTACTTCAACAAAACTCCAAGTAAAAGCCATATTGTGCAACCGCATATCATTTCGGGTCATTGATTTTTGCAAGCCAATTTTCACACGGTATGTAGAATACGTGTTTTTGTTATTGTAGTTACCTTGAAATATTTTAGTACGTAATTATTGTTGTAATTTTTATTTTACGAAGTGCTAAGGTATTTAAGTTTTTAAATAAAAGTTAGTTGATTTCTTGACTTGCAAAGTGAAACACCAGTTTTTTATTTTAAAGTGAATTAGATTGGAGACGGCTACTACCACTAGGTACGTAAAGCCCTCACGACAGTAATTCCTAAAATTCTACTTGCAGGTGCAGTTTCAACCAGTAACAAAGTGTTATCCCTCGCAAGGATAAAACCTTGATACAACATTGTAGCCGGTAGTATTCAGCAAAGTGTTAACTAAGGGGTTAACTACTTGCACAGCATCCACTTGCTACAACATTTGGCGCAGCCGGTAGGATTCAGCAAAGTGTTAACTAAGGGGTTAACTACTTGCACAGTATCCACTTGCTACAACATAAGGCTTCCAGCAGATTTGAAGTACGGAGTAAGCGTTGTCCCAGATACGAGCCATGCTGACGATTACATGTCGCGGAAAAGAGAAGAATTAGCAGATATACACGAGCTTATCAGGAGACGTACTCAATTGGCTAGCGACAAGATGAAAGCTCGGTATGACCTGCGAGCAAATACTGAAGGGTTCAAAGAAGGTCAACTAGTGCTGCTACATAACCCACAACGAAAACGAGGCTTGTCTCCTAAATTAAAGACTCATTGGGAGGGACCTTACCGGATCGTCACAAGGATTAATGATGTTGTGTATCGAATCCAAAAATACCCAGGAACAAAAGTAAATTAAAGGTAGTCCACATCGAAAGGCTGGCACCTTATACTAGAAACGGAGAGACTCTTGTTCGGGGTGAACAAGTTTAAGCGGAGGGCAGTGTAGCGAAGCATCACTGGCTATATAAATACTTTTACACCATCTAGCGGCCAAGTGCAGTATTTGTAAATAAAAATGAAATTATCGCCGTCGTACAACGCCATCTAGAAGGTATTGAATTATTCGAGAAAGTGATTGTGAATTCCACGCCGATACGCCATTTAGAAGGTACTGAATTATTCGAGAAAGTGATGACTGTAGTATAAAAGGTTGTCATCTGAGTTGTCGAGACACAGTTGAATTTAAACAGTGAAGCAGGACAGTTGAATTTAAACAGTGAAGCAGAACAGTTGAATTTAAATAGTGAAGCAGAACAGTTGAATTTAAACAGTAACGTAAAACAGTTGTCTATAAAGTGTCAGATTGACATTAGAGTTTGAATGTTAATAAAATAAACAATTGTACCGCGTAAATACTTACTAACTTTTGTGATTTAAATAAACCATTTTATAATTAAATAAGTGTGTGTGTTTTTGATTTTTACACAATCCAGTGATCGAACTCAGAAAAGTGTAGGAAATCGAAATCATCGTCTAAGAGACAGGAATTTCGTAACAATATTATGCAAAATATAGCTTTTTGAACGTTTGAAATCACGCATGATCTGTATGATCTACAATAACACTCACCGTTTATGCCAAAAATTTGAAAAACCGATATTGTTGACTTTTGAATTTTTAGCAGAAGTAGAATCGATGGGGACTTTTGATATTTCATTTGTAAAAGTGTGTTTAAAACATGTACCAACTTTCAGATCTATGCAAATTTTTTCAGACTTATGTAAATGTCTATTTTGTTTGGGTTAGTTATTTATGAATTATAATTTTCATTTACATAATAGCTATACGTTATAGTTAAATGTTGTTCAAATAATATTTTATTTTTTTTAAAGCAAATTGAGAGATTTTAAAATATTTTAATTCGAAACCAATATTTTCAGAATCTGGTTCGGTATTCACGGGTACCCAATATTTTTCCACCCATACTTTAAACGAGTACAATGTCGATACTTTCCATTCGATATCGTACCCCTAGTCGTGTTCGAGTAAGTGAGTGAGAAATTGTGAAATTACCAATAATAAATCCTGTTTTGTTGCTTCCATGCTTCCGAAGTTATGTAAATTTATTGAAATACAATTCGTTTTAACAATATGTATTACAAGATATTTACTCGTATATTAATAGGTGACAATAGGTTTTTTAATATATGTAGTTAGTAACTTTAATATTTAAATTGATATAAATTTATGTTCTACTAACAAATAGGAATTCAATTGAGAGAAAAAGATACAGATATTCGAAACTTTAATTTCGATGACTGATTAACATACAAAATAGCAGCTAGTCATGAGTCACAGGTGTATATTTTTTATTTTTAGTTTTTTCAATTGTTACATACTACATGTGTATGTATGTAAAAAGATTTCTTGTTGTTTCTGTTTTTTCTTTTGGTTTAACATTATAATAAAAATGCAACCACAACAATTTTGTCTTTTGTTTTTTTAATTTTAACTTTTTTTTATTTTTTTTTGGAATAGTGCAAAAAACGAAATTTCAAAAAAATAATTCGTTGATTTCACGTTTTCGTTTCATATTTCATTTTGCTTTAGTTTTTGTTACCTAACTGTTAAACATAAACATTAAATAACAAATTTGACCATTAATACAATATCCTAACAATATTAATTCATTAAATAATGTATATTTAGTTTCAACTATTATATTTAAGTTTGTCTTTTTATCTTGTATTTTGAGTTTATTTTGGGTTTAAATGCGATTTTGAGACATTTTAAGGCGCACAACGCGTTTACAAGCGTTAAAGCGTACGAATGCGTTAATTTACATCACAATAGTGTAATTTTACACGTACAGGTTAACTTTACAACTACACAAATGCACAGTTTAATAACGTACGGTGCGTGTGCGCAATGCGAATACAATAAACTATTATTTGTTTTAGAGTTATTAAATTTTAAATTATGCCGGTAATTCTTATGTCTTTTTTAGTTATATGTAGCTGTCTTTTTTTTAGCTGTCTGTGACTTGTATATTCTTTTTGTTTTACTGTGGTAAACTTAAACCAAAAACGCATTAAATTTAAAGCGGACTTGAGATCCTTGCGTGTATGTATATAAACATTTATTTAATTGTATATATTATTTTTAGTTTTATGTATTGTATATAAGTGTGTATATGATATAATGTGTAGGCAAGTGAATGTAGTTATTTGTAATTTACAAATACATATCGCTCTGCTGTAGCTTTGGCAAATTTACTCGTGTGCTTGAGATTCCTGTTGCACCAACATAAAACGCCTAGGTGATTTTATGGAACCCTGATGACCAAACAACGACTTCAGTTGTCCTTGCTGTGCGAGAACTTTGCGTATATAGCGCGATATTAGAATTTGTGGGCGCTGTTGCCATTCATTCATTACCTCCTTTGGTGAGTTTACCTGTAAAGAAAATGTGAATCCATATAATGCTCTAATCAATTACACTAGTTTACAAATTTGGGGCTGATCTCGAGATCTGGTTTCTCATAGACTTTTTTCCATGTATTTTGTGCCTCGATAGCGTTGAAATTCTGGGAATTTTTTTTCGCTTGGTTGTGTGTCGAATATCGGTTAGAGCAATGTGAGCAAATTGAGGCACTAAGTGCCCTTCACTGCTCTAATCAATTATAAATAAATTTTAACAACCATACAAAATACAGCCAGATTTTTTACAATTTACTGCTTACAATACTCAAAATAATTTAAATTCATAATAAGGAATGAAACAGGAGAATTAATAACGCTTTGCATCAGAATAAAACGATTGTCTTTTTGGAAAAAATATCCTATGGCAAATGGGCCTTTATAACTACATTCATATGTTATATGTTCCGTTGACTTCAATTCTGCTTTTGAAAGCATACATTCAGAGAATAGTGTGCTCCAGCTGTTTCTAATTGTGCTGGATGACGTTCCAAAAGAGCACTCCTACTGGTACTCATGAGAGTATTGGGGTCACCTGAAAGAACTATCTTATGTTGAAGGCTAACGCGCTGTCGTCATTGTTCAATGGTCAAACCCGATTTAAGGCTTTCCAAATAAATTGTTAAAAACTGAGGAAATGCCGATTTTTTTCTGGTTCAAGCGGCCATATTGGATCTTAGTTTTGTTGAAAACAAAATCAGCAGTGCATTTCTTATTAAGTAATCCAAAGTTTTCTCATACCAGCTTTTTCAGAATTGAATGCGTTAGAAAGATCAAGCCATTAAAGGCAAAAAATAATTTGCGAAAAAACTCTAAAAAAACATAATTTCGTTATTTGTAAAAAATAAAAAAAAACTATCTATGACGGATCTCGAAAAATTAAAGTTTATGACTAAAATGCACCAAATTTTTTTTTAGCCAAAGTTATAAGATTTGTATCGAAAAAAAATGTATCTGCAATGAATCGTCCTAATATATATATTAACCTGGGTCGAAAATCCTTTATTTCTTAATATAATTTTCGATAGTGTGAATTGGTTGCATTTTAATGAGCTCTTTACAAAAACTAAAAAAATAAATTTAATTAAATTGAAACATCAGTTTTTTTTTAAATTTAATTTTGTGATGTTTCTATGGAGTAAGGGAAATCTAAAAGATTATTTAAAATATCAAATGCAACACTTAACACTATTTGAAATGACTTTGAATTTTCGTTTCCGTTTTTTATATTTTTAATAAGCCCCAAAAGTCTTGGCAAACGATTCACAATATTCGTTATTACATATTAGAAACCTACCTGATCGCCATTCAGGCGATTTAACAATGCTACACATACTACCGCCGCCTTGATGCCCGCATGATAGGTCAACGCCGCAAAGATTGTACTCTCCATTTCTATGTTAACGACACCATTATCGCGTAGCTTCTCTAAATATGTCATTTTATCAGCCTCCGTAAATTCACAGAATGCGCCATCCAAACGTCCCTGACCTATAGGTATCAGTAACAACAACAATCGGAGATTAAATTCAAATTGAAATTGGTAATAAATAGTTACGCATTTAAAAAACACGCGCACTTCTAGTACTTACCCTCGTAGAAATCATTTGTGCAAAGCGTTTTGCCAATAATCGTGTCATATGGATCATCAGCGCTTGCCAATGATTTAAGTTCGCGTGCCAATTTTTTGTCCAATTTAGCTGGACGACGTACAGATTCACCCAAGATTATCTGAAGTAAAAATACAAAAAGTTAATAAAGAGTACATATTTTCATAATATAGCCACTCAGAAGCCAATAGTAGGGTTACTGCAAATCAAAAAATGTCAGTGGAAATTGTTTTTTTTTTTCGAGAAGAGAATTGCTTTAATTCAGTTACACGAGTGAAAACTAAAGAACAATTTGAATTGGAGTTAACCTCTTTGGCCTTCGTATGTGAATGGCATTCGTTCTTTCGTTCTTACAAATTCATGCGAATTTTGCAGTTGACCATCCAATGCATCTTCGGTGATGATAACAGTGCCGCCCTCTACTCCAATACCACCACAAGTGCCAATTCGTACGAACGCAGGATCATTGCACTTGGCGTGGTACATGAGTTTAATCATTTCATGCAAAAGAATGCTCACAGAGGGAGTTCCCATGCCGTGACTCACGCAAAGCACTGGACCAACTTTGTACATAGAATAGCGATAGGAGTATGCGCTGATATCCTGCAACATAGTACCAGCAGGTAATTTGTAACCTATCTCATCCATAATGAAGTGCGCAAAGTTTTCCATGCGCTTTGGTGTCCCTCCCATGCAAACAAACTGAAAGTGTATAAGAGAACAATAAATAAGTATTAATATGGCATGTATTTAGAAATTATGAATGTAACTGAAACACCAAAACGTTAGGGGGGGGGGGGATTTAAATGGCATATTAATTTTCAATTAAAAGTATGCGATAAATTGGAAAATTAGTTAAGAGTATCAGATCCTTGGGGGGGGAGGAGAGCAATGCTCCCCCAGCCCTACCCAATTGACGCCGCTGAACTAAAGCTTTGTAAAAAGAAAAATTTTTAGATGCAATATGCATACAATATACATACATATGTATGTATGTATGTATAGAACACTAATAAGAAAAATCGGTGGGTATTTTTGGAAATTGACACTTATGCAAAAGTATTTAAGATAATGTGCCTCAGTTTAAAAATAATTGTCACAAAATTTAGCTTCCTAGCTCAAACCTGTAAGCGGCGCGGACAGAATTTGTGTCAATTTCGTTGAAATTTTACGAAAAAACAGACTTACTATAACGTAGAAAAAGTCTGCCTTAGGTGCCAAAATATAGCGTTTTAGGTGTGGCGGAAAATGGGGATAACATACACCTAAAGGGTTTATTTTGCAATATCATAGGCCTACATATATTATACATAGTATCGAGTTTGAAGAAATCTCTCTAAAAATTTCAGCTTCCTAGATGAAACCTGTGAACGGTACAAACAACTGGTTTCCTACCACAATTCATATAGAAAAAATGACGTTGTAAGAGATCATGTTTTAACAAGGTGCTGTTCCATCAAAATCTTTTTTTTTTTGTCACTTCTGAGTTTTTCCAATTAAAAAGTCTACAGTAAATGTACGTATATTCAAAATAAAAAAAAATTCTTTCAAACAGTTTTCGAGTACTGAATACATATACTCGTATAAAATAGTTCGACAAGTGTTAATTCACCAAAAGAGCATTAGAAATCGATTTAAAGGCATTTCAAATGTCTTTTACATTATATGTAACGATCTACTATATAGTTTACAAGTCTTTAGATAAATACATGTATAATATATTATATTTTTTGATACTTTTTTAACGGTTTTGAAGATAGATATCGTAGTATAAAAAAAAACATTATATGCCACAAGAAAATGATTTCTTCACATACTTTTTTTTTCATTCCAATGTCTTTCATACGATGAACTAAATAAATGTTATGTTTTGTACATCGTGCGATATAAAGACTTTTCTGCAAAATATGCTGAATCTCAATTAGAGTTGTCAGATTTTTGAAACACAAAGTCAGAATATTCAACTCTTCAACGCAAAGTAAAAGCGGTACAAAATTTTGTAACTTATAAATTGTTTTTAGAATAAAAATTACAGCTTAAATCACCTTACAAAATTTACATTTACTAAAAAAAAAGGTCATAACTTTTCAGATTCCAAAAACCGTAGCAAAATAAGAAATTTTTCATATTACGAAACTTTTCAATCCGCTGATTTCATTTATTAAAGAAAAATCAAAAAAAAAAAAAGGTTTACTATTAAAAAGTTTTTTTTTCAGAAAATTATCTACTTAAAGTATGAATTTTGTTTCGAATTTTAGTATTCAATGGAAAAATTATTTAGTTATTCAAATAAAAACCAAAAATCAGTACAAATTGGTAAAAATCAGTACATTTGCATACTGAACGAAATTGCAAAAAATCCGTAATGAAATTAATACGTATGACAATCCTAATCTCAATGCTTGCCTGACAATATCTTATTATATAATATAAAAACCAAATACATATACACAGATGACATCATTTTCAAACAAAAAACCTGATTTAAATACCCTACACACAGGGTATATTCATTTGTCAATCCGTTTTATACACATGAATAGAGGCGGACCAGGTATAAAAAATAGTCTATATATTTTTCTGTCCATCTAAATAACTCTTTTAAATCGCAGTACTGAAGCAGATATTTAAGATAATGCTACCAAACTCCTCTCAAATGCTACGAATGGTTCGGGCAAACACTAGACAAAAAGTGTTCGCATACTGACTGGAGAGCTTGGCACCTCCCAAATAAAAAAATTCATAGCGCTATACTGAAAAAAATATTTAAGGTAATGAAATCAAATTTCATACATTCAATGTCTTGAGTCAAATTAGGTGTATTTCGACAAAAGAGCGTGTATCTCCTATACAAGCAAAACTGTGAAACTATAAAGACCGTCTTATTTAGGGTAATGCAACACTTTCTTACAAATATTGGAATAAGCAAAGAGTCGGCAGATTTTGACAAGAAGGTTTGGTACCTTCCCAACTTTTTAAGGATGTAAGCTCAATTTCAACAGTAGAATACGTATTTTTGTTGTTGTTAAAGTAATGTTTCAAAAGATTAGTCTTCTTTTCACTTTACTTGCCCATGTTGAATTTTGGATTAGCAACTCTTTGTCTGGAATCGGAATTGGCGAGGAAATTGGATTTGCTTGAGGTCAGTAATGTAGGAATTGTTTTAAGCCGAAAACTGTATTGATGTATTCAGTTTGACTGACAGTTTGTAAAACATAGAAACCCGAACAATTTGTCAATATTCTTTGTATTTTCAAATCAATAAATTAAAAGTCTGATATCTACATTGTTACGTCAAAATCAATCTCTTTCTAACCGACATATAGGAGATAGATTTCTATTTAGGAAACTGAAACTGAACTAATGAAAATTTGGAAATGAAACTATGTATGTATGAATATTAAACTAATTGCAAGTTGGAATATTCATCCAGACTTTCAGCATTTCGGTTCAAAATTAATAAACTAAAAATTGCTTTTAGTAATTTACATTTTTAATTTGCAAAGCATTAAAACAAAATTATATAGACAAAATTTGAATACAACTTAAGTTATGCATAAATTAGAATAAGAACTACGTTTATCTGAATACTAAACTAATAACCGGCTAAATCGTTTTTAAATACTTTACTTATGAAACATGTATACATTTTGCATATGTATGTATGTACATGTAAGCTAGTTTTTACCCTCTGAGAAGATGTGCTTAAAAAGGTCTCCAAAAGCGGTTTTTTTTTCATCAAGAAGTGATTACGCTTTGTAAGAAGTTACAATTATTTTTTACATTGAATGCTTTGCGGTGAAAGCTGAAAGCCATATATGGTATGTATGTCTTTACAAATTTGTACTGTGAAGCGCTAGTTGTGTTTATATCAAAAAAAGGTCAAATAAGCGCTCATAATTTCATATCTGGATACTGTTATACTTAAAATAGCTTGGCTATGAAAAGTCGAAAAGTACAATGCACTGATTTTCGGTACTCAAATGTGCACAACATAAAATGCAATTTTCTTCTCTCTACTCAAATTTCGGGAAATGAATATTTTGTAGTTCTGGTGCAACCTTAGAAGTTTTTTTTTTTTGATTGAGAATATACTCGAAAATGTGTAGAAGAACTCTAGAACATGAGGTAATTTTGAACATGTAAAGTGTTAACGCTTAAAAAAAAAAGATTTCTGTTTGTTTTAAATCAAACATATCTTAAATATTTAAATGTCCTAATTCATACAGATCCAAACAAAAAGATGCAAATAATGTAATTTTAAATTTCAATTAACAGAAAGGTTACTTAAGGTTACTTTTAATACATTTCTCTTCCAATACCGTGTAAGTAATTACAGAGAGGCAAAGTAATAAAAAAAACATCAATTCTCCTTAAATCACAAATCGCAAACTAAATAACTTTAAATAGCTGATAAAAAGACACAATATGAGGGGACGATATTCAAAACACATGTTTGCATGATATTAAAAACAAAAAATCCTGGTTTTCTAAAACGACATGCTGAAAAACATTGAAAGATATTACCACAGCCTAAATTTCAGATCACTTGGTAGGCGGTATCCTGAGTAATGTTAGGTACATCGCTATTTTTCGCGAAACCAGTCGGATTCGATGTACAATATCAATGTATATCTCTTTTAAAAGGACGTAAAAAAAAAACAAAATAAAGACTGTCTAAAGTATTATGAATAAAACCTCGTTTTGGGTAACTATTTTCAAAGTTGTCATATTCAAGATGAATCACGCTTTCAATTTTTTTTAATCAAAAAGTTCAGAAAACTTTAAAAATTGTAATGTGAAGCCTACCTGGAGGGATTTCAACCCCTAAATCTTCTCCCGTGCATATGGGCCAGCCCACGAGTGCACATTGAAAATACTTATAATCATATGTATGAAATTTATGAAAACAAATTAGAATATTGTTTTCACAAAAAGCTAATCAACATTCAATTTATTCTGTTTAAACCTATTATTGCATAGTTTTTGCGCCTTACATTAAATTAAAGTAATGTATTTTCCATATAATTATCAGTCAAAATTTAAGTGGAATTTTAAAATTCAAATTGAAGCTTATGTACATTTAATGACTGGCTCTACTACATGTCATTGTTTCTTCAATTCTTAAAGTATTTTTTATGTTAAAATCCATAAGCATGGCCATATTTGTGTTGTAGAACAACATGAAAATTATTTACAAAATCTTTGGGATTGATAGATTATTCTTCTTCTTTTCTATTTATTTCTATATATTTTCCAAGCTTTCACTTCTAAAAATATCAGTAAAAAGAACAGGTTACTAGTGAATATTTTCAGTAAAATATTTTTTTTATGCCGAAGTTTTATATTTCATAAACTCGTATTACTGTCGATTTTGAATTCAGTCAATGACGTTAGTGATAATAACAATATATAATTTAAAGTTATATGTGGATGAAAAAATCTCTGGTTCGCAGTTTAAGCTGGTCTGTAAAAGTGTACCGCAAAGATCATTTCAGCAGATGATATTTCTAAATATATGTCATGAAGTCGAACTGGTCTGCTTTAAGACGTATGCTGCAGATTAAATGAAGTTCTTGATTGCTTAAATGAATTGATTATGATTAATTGTCTTCAGCTTAATGCAACAAAATCTTAGGTTTTACTTATCTCAAAAAATATCATTTATTTGGAAGATAAACCCAATCTAAGTATAGATGGAAAGAATCTTAATGTTTTTTGTTGGGTTAATGTTAGTTAACGTTTAGCCTTGGGTTTCATTTGAACTCTTCGCACTGTTCACGTTAAAAGTATGGTCGGAAAAGTTAACCACATTTTACTTAACCTGAGGATATCAGACGAGTTTACATATTAAACGTAAACTTGTGGTTGCTCCTATTAAATATCACTCTGAAAGCCAGATTCACGTTTGCAACTGAAACTACAGGTTGCATTAAATCATGACATGCGATACAAACATACATATATGATCATGACAGAGTTTAGGAAAAAGATTGTAGGATGTGACACAATAACATACTTTAGTTTAAGAAGCTGTTTCCTTCTGCACAAAATTTTACTCTCAAAAACGCCATCTTATTAATTTGAAAAAAATACAATTTAGCTTGTCACAAAGGAGTCATAGGCATATTTTACCAAGGTTTAATTACTTAGATTTCTCACGATCATATTTCATTAACGCCATTAGACTGTGGAATTAAGTCATTATAGATGTGTAAAATTCAGGCTGCCCATTTTTATCACCTGTCTCAATGAAAATAGTAAACATTTATTTATTCCCACATGTTTATCTTTTTTTCTAATTATCTTTTATAAGTGCAATTGTTACATTTATTTTTCGTTCTTTATTTAATTTTCATATACAAGAAACTTCTAAAACTATCGTATATCGGTCACTCTGTGTCCGTGTAGCGCACGGATTTCAGGAAAAGAATTCGACTTCTTCAAATGCGATACAAATTTTTTTCCTGCATCTTTCAACAAATTAAATTCATACGTATGCACATCAGGATTTTGCTTGAAGTTTTTTTTCGAAAATACATGAATATTTGATAATTTGCTCGATTATCTTCAATCTTTTCATACAGTTTATAATCTCCAGTTGTATTGATCGGATCTTTGTTGTTTTTTTACTTTATTTATTTATTTGTTATGTAAGCTTTCGAAGTGTATTAAATATTTTTGTTATCAACAAATAAAAATTATGAAAATTTAATTCCTTAAATAGCCAACCAGAGTTAATTTGAAAAAATAACATTTTGTTCTTCATCAATTTATCAACAAAACCCATTTTACAAATAAGTGGAGTCTCTTTTAGAATAGAACAATTTTTCTAAAAGACTGGTATGACTGTAAGAAACCGATTATTTTACTTTACTTCATATAACAATAGTTAATGAACTTTCAGAAAAAATATAAAATTTCTTTAGTATTTTCAAGCAAGACACAAGTGGTCATAACACCCATAGGTGTTATGTCCATCGTTATGAGTGGTCAGAGTTTCCAAAATTATTTTGGAGACTAAGACCGTTTTTTAGGTGGAGATAAGGCCCAACATTTTTTGGGAATTATTACCATTTATTTATTACCATACTAAAAATATTTTAAATGGATATGGGCATTTTCACGAAAACGGAAGTTTTTGTCCTGTGCGACACCTTTGTTTTTTTGCAATCACATATCTTGAAAACGAAAAATTGCCTAAGTTCAACCTTAGCACCAATTATAAAGCTAATTAGGCTAGTGAAAATCCGTTTAACTTTGACTTTTTTTTTTACTTCAAATATGTTCGACGGTCAAATGTTCAACCGCGGTCAAAGTTGGTGTCTTAGTTGTATGTATCGTCAAATGTTTCGTCGTATGAGTTGAGAAACATTTGCTTCTGTAATTTTCTTATCGCTGTCTTTACAAGTTTTGCTTAGAAGGAGGCGGATAACACGCGCTGTGTATTTAAAATTTGGACCACCAAGTGTTGTCATTGCGTTTCAAAGTTGTTGCCCACTTGGTTAAATATTTACAGAAGAAACAAGTGTTTCAAAAGGAATATAATGTTTTGTACCGTAATTTTGACACTTAACTCAGTTTACCAAAACATTAACTAGTTCTGTTTTCATACTCTTTGTACTCAAGTCGATCGCTCGATTTCATTATTACCACAAATTCAACTAAAAAGTCACAGGGCTACACTAAATATGTAGATAATAAATATGATGCATTTTTTACTTTTAACAAAGATTATGGCGAATAGACAGAAATAATATGCATTTCGAATTGTAAGATTTCTTGTAAATAATTTATGAAAAAAATCTTTAAAATGAGTTGTGTTTACTTATGTACATAAATCAGTTGGTTAGAAAGAAGATATTTAATACAAATGCTTGCAAGTTCTTGAAAGAATCAAAATCACATTACTTGTGTGGTTTTTGGTTACCTCTTCTTCATAACTATAACAAAAGTTCTGCTCCCATTAAAAATTAAATTGAAGTAAAATAATTTTTCGGTTCATTCTAATAAAAATTTTTATGAATGCATAAATTTTAGTCCCAATAACATAAAAATGTTCTTAACATGAATCACAGTTTTATTTCCTGCAATGATATAACACGCAAAGTTCATACTAGTTGACGACTTTTTCGTTTTATTATTAGTAGGTTTTGCGTCGAAAATTTTTATTATTCACAGATAAGATAAGTGTTGTCAGCTTTACAGCTCCTGATCTATTAGGTATTTGATAATAAAGCAGCTAATTAGAATCATTCGACAATTTTAATTATGTACAACGCAAATTATAGTTTTGATTTTAGTAAATCTTAAAGGTTAGAAGCTAGGGCTACATAGTAAAGAAATAATGTAAGATACTCCTTAGTATTAGAAATAATTTCATTGGGATGGTTAGGTGACTGCTCTAGAGCAGTGATGGCATTTGAGTTTTGTGGAAATGTACTGAATGGAGAGTTGAAATGTACGTCAGCGGATGTCAAAATAGGGGAGAAGGAGGTCCGGAAAAATCTCTCCAAACGGGGGGTCCATGAAAATCTCACGCCAACTTTTTAATTCAGAGAATACAAATTATAATATCAGATAGCATTTTGTATCACAAAATCAATCCTTGCTGGCACGTTTGTTTCATCTTGTCGGCGTGCCGCTCAACACACATATGTATTGTAAAAGCTACTGTGATGTGTAAATTCATACAGTGGTGAGCACATGCTGATGCATTCTGATTACATTGGACTTTACGTAGCTCTAGAACCCTCAAAAATACTGCAATCGCAACCAGATTTACTTAGTTAAACTCTTTAGAGGAGGAAAATGATAATACGTTGAAGGCTTTTTTCACATACCCACTCGAAGTGTAACGTTTCGTAAGCCTTTCAGAAATCTTTCATTTCCATTTCACAAATCTTTCTACAATGTGTAAATGCCTTTTGATTTCATTTGAAACGTTTCTGAACATTTTTTATTATGTCTTCCATTTTTTTTACTCTGCATCACATTCGCAGTTATTTCATTATGTCATCGGAACTCTGAAGTATTTTCTTCATTTTACCCTCATCATCACTTGCATAGATACTTAATATGCAGTTATTGTTTGTAACGTTTCTTATACCCCTATCTTAAATAAACAATAATTGCGAAGTCTTTTCTCGACTTTATACCAAGGAATTTAAAAATGATAAAGCATTAAAGCGTTTATTTTTAATTTAATTTAATTTAATATAAAGATGTTGTAACATACACCGATGATAAAATAATAGATACACCAAAATGATTTTTACTCAATTCCCAATAAATTCCATACTTGGAAAAGTTAGGATTAGAATTTTTTGTAAAACTAGAGAGTACAATCTGGCAATGCCGTTAACTGAGAAATGAAAGAAGGTACTTCCCCTATTTTTTCGCCAGTCAATATAAATCGAAAACGGGCGCGAATTCGTTGATCAAAATAATAGATACACTTGTTTTGTTTTGTTTTTCAATTTTATATCTAAAACTTTAAAACTTTTTTTTGTGCTTTTTTTAAACAACGGTAAAAGTACATTTATATATAAATTGATTGCAAGTAAATTATGAAAAATTTACTATAGATATGGACCGAAAAAGTCGTTGCACAGCAGAACAGTGGCGATTAGTTCTGAGCCTACGAAAAAGAGGAAAATCTTTGCGGGACATCGCTAGTTTGATGAATTTGTCTTTGCATTTCGTACAAAATGTTTTTATAAAGAAAATAGGAAAAGAAACTAGAGGTAGACCAACGAAAACGTCCCCAGAAGTTGGTCGCTAAATAATTATTCTTACAAAAAAAGACCCTTTCAAGTCCTCCAAGGCAATTTCTGCGGAATTCGGAAATGTTGTAAGCGCTCCTACAATTCATTGTCACTTGCAGAAGTCAAACCTTCCGGGGAGAATCGCTAAAAAGGTTCCGCTGATGCGTACGAAAAATTTGATCATGAGCTTAAATTTCACACAGTCTCACACCAGCTGATCGAGCCTTGATGGTGAGAAAAAAGAGCGAAATATTTTATTGAGCGAGAAACCAAAATAAATTTAATTGGAAATGACTACGGAAGAAATGTGAGACGCCCCAAAGGTAAGGCATTACATGTGTGATTCACAAAAAAGCATATTTCGCCATTTCTTCTCACCATCAAGGCCCGATCAGCTGGTGTAAAACTTTGCGAAATTTAACCGTATGGTCAAACTTACTTATTCATCAAACTAGCGATTTCCCTGTGCAAAATCACAGTTGCATTTTAACTGATTAAAAGTATTTCAAAATATTAGTGGCACTGAGTGGAAATTAAGTTTTCCACTCCTCAATTATTTAAAATTGCAGAATTTTGCTCTCAGGAAAAAAAATATTCCTGATAGGGGTGTTAATATATAATTAACAATAAACTATACTTAACAGAGAATCATAAAACATTATTTAGATTTCATTAAAAAATCAGTAAACATCAAATCTGGAACTTCCTAAAAACACTTCAGATTGATTACATTTTAAAGATTTCATTTGAAAAATTTAGAAAATGTTGAATCTGGAAGCTTCTATAAATAGTTCAGAATGATTTTATATATGCATATGGTATGAGGAAGATTTCTGTAATGTTCCGTTTGCAATATTTCATATGAAAGATTTCTGGTGCATTACGTACTGTATCTAAAACGTTACATGCCGAGCAGGTAGAAGACATTAGTTTTAGTGGCATGAAGAAAATACGCGAACATATAAAGTAAATTTAATGTTGTATTTATAAATTATAGAGCAAATATCGCCAGAGGGGATGGCGTGCGAGTTTTCAAAAAAACGCCTCACGTAATTTGTGGACGTCCCCTTACATCGGTTGTTTGCTTTCCTTATTTCATTAAAGACTTCTAGCAAAATAATGGTTATGTAGTTTTTAGAATTGTTTTACGAGTTTCTATAGCACACATATCCATTAATACCGAAAAAGAGTTCATCATTTGCTTCCAAGTGTTTCTTGCACGAACAATCGTGTAACACTTTTTCGAAGACCCACACAGTCAGTCGTCTGCTTTTTAGATTATGGTTCATACGCATATCAGTGATGACATTTTCAGTACATTTGAACTTTTTTCAGTGCATTTGCGTTGTTAAAAATATGCGTCAGTAAATTCGACGAATTTGTAGTACATTCAGTATATGAACGAATTTTCAGTACACTTGAACTATTTCCCATCATACAGTTTTTTTTTGTTTTTATTACACTTTGCTAAAATCTTCGTATATAACTGATTGACCTTTTTTCTCTAATATTCGTAAAAAACTTTGCGTAATCTTGGGATATGAGTTAAAGAATCGAAATTTTTTTTTAGCGGTATCCATATCAAAAAACAAGTACCTCTAAAGCCCTCTAAAAGTACATTCCAAGTCTCTATTCAGTACAGCTTCACAAAACCTAAATACCATCACTGATGCAAGTATTCAAGGTTCATCATCCGTATAGATATTGCGAACAGTTTTTGACAAGCCGTGGTTGAATTTTTTTGAAAATTTCCCTGCACCAATCAACATTATCCTCTTTTTTGGGCATGGTTTGATCGATGCACTGGCGTTATGATAATCGAAGTCGAAAGTCATAATTAATTATAACGCAAAAGTTCTCACGAGTGAATTCAATTTCGTTGCGAGATGAGTTTTTAGAAAAAAGATTAACAAGCTTTCCGATAAATCCGTTAGATGGTGGCAAACAACAGCATTGACAAATCCGTATATATAAATAGCAACCCTAGTAGTGGATGAACTTGTGACTTCTGCTCTTAAAATATGTATGTTTTGAGATATTTTAACATACATAGAAATGTGAAAAACTGAAAAAGAAAACTTCAAGACTTTTTCTTGTGGGCCTGTGTTATCATTTCCGATTTACACCATGAAAATTTTGTAAATGAATTTTTCTTGCAACAGATTAAATTGACTTAGGTCCAAAGAGACACAAATCAAAAAACAAACACTCAATTAAAATTGGTTGCCTTTAGAAAGTTCGTTGTTTTATAACAGTCACATAAATTCACAAACAATAGAAAGGCACAGGAGCATAAAATTACGGTAGGATAGGTAAAATTGTGGTAAGTTAATACAGTCGTACACTTGTTTAAAAGGCAGTACAAAAGTACTATAAGGGGCCGTCCATAAATTACGTGAGTCATAATAGCGGGGAGGGGGTCCAGCAAAGTCTCACCAAGGGGGAGGGAGGGGTCAACGAAAATCTCACGTCGACTTTTTAATGCAGAGAGTATGCATTATTATAACAGATCACATCTACAAATTATAAGGAAAGTCTCACGGAAAAGAGTGGGAGTCCCGACAGAACTCACCAAATCTCACCAAGGGGATAGAGAGATTACACCTCACGTAATTTATGGACGTCCCCTAAGCGAAACCACTGCTCAATAGTAACTTCTTTTAGAGCAAGTCACCGAACCAGGGCCGATAGGGGAGTTTTGGAGATTCGAACCTCCCCATTGGAGATTTTCGCACATATATTTAAATTAAGTCCAAGAGCCCGCTGTAGAAAATCGTGTGTATAAGATTACATGCATGCATTTTGGTGAAACTAACCAACCAGGGTTACAAAAAACAACAAAATTAGCGAAAATTCGGGCATTTTCGGGCATTGGGACAGGCTTTGACAAGGTCACCCTGGTTGGTTAGTTTAACCAAAATGCATTACTATCATTCCCGTAAATCTTATCTTGTAATCTTATATACTCGACTTTTCTACAGCTGGCTCTCCGCCTAATTGGGTCTGAAGAAAATTCTCCCAAAATTTCAGCTTCCTAGATCAAACCTGTGAACGGCGCAAACAGTAAGTTGTGTACAAATTGCAAATTTTTTGTTACGTTTTAGTAACAACGTCGTTTTTTCCATATACTTTAGATCAATAATGTTATGTCGAAATCAATGTACAAAGAGTTGTGGACGAGTTCTATTCAGTACCTCGCAGAATTAGCTTCTTACATAATGATAACTGAATATCGAGTCATAACATAAACATATGTACACACGTATTAAATTATAATTAAATGTCAATATTAATAGTTGAAAGATGGATAGGACAAGGTTGCTCTAACCAAGCAAGTTGCGATATCTACTACAGCTGCCAAGCGGAGAGGCGCGAATTGGGATGCGGATTCGTAGTAAGCAAGAGACTTCGCCACCATATCTACAGGTTCACCACACCTGTGAGCGAAAGGTTTGCTACGATCCGCGTCATGGCTCGATTTTTTAACATCAGCTTGATTTGCGCGCACGCCCCGAAGGAGGAAAGGGACGATGCTGTCAAAGATGCCTTCTATGCGAGACTCGAGGAAGTATACGACCGCTGCCCGGCCCACGACGCTAAAATTGTATCGGGGATTTTAACGGAAAGGTCGGAAGAGAAAGTATATTTGGCCCCACTGTCGGTCAGTTCAGCCTTCACGAGACCACCTCAAACAACGGTCTACGGCTGATCGACTTCGCCGCGGCGCGAAACATGGTAGTAAGTAGCACCAGATTTCAACACCTCGATATCCACAAGGCCATCTGGCTGTCCCCTGATCAGAAAACACGCAACCAAATCGATCATGTTGTGATCGACGGAAGACATGCTTCCAGCGTGCTTGAATTTCGTACGTTCCGGATACTCAATGTTGACTCCGATCATTACCTTGTTGCAGCCAAGATACGCATGCGGCTGTGCAATGCAAAGGATGTACGCTCTGGTACGCAACGAAAGCTGGACGTCGCTAAGCTGCAATCACATCGGACTGCCGAAGCCTATTCCGCTCGCCTCTCAGAACTGCTCCTTCAACCTGACTCTCTACCCGATGATGCCGGTGGACTTTGGGCGCATATATCCCGCTCCATGCGCTCTGCGGCTGAGGAAGTCATTGGTTTCCGACGCCCACTTCCGCGAAATCAATGGTTTGACCAGGAGTGTCGCGAAGCTACTGCAGTGAAAAACGCCGCCCACAAAAGAACCTTGCAGTCAGCCGCAACGCGAGCCGTGCACGAAAAATACCGGGAAAAGAGAAAGGAAGAGAGGCGCCTTATACGCCAGTATACCTGCGAAGCTGGTGCGGCTTTGCAGAATGACGTTGAGCAACACAGCCAGCTCCGTCAGAGTAGAAAGTATACCTCTCCGAACCATTTGATACCGAACGAGGTTTCAGACAGGGCGATCCACTATCCTGCAACCTCTTCAACTTTGAGATGGAAGGGGTGTTGCGAAGAGCCAGTGTACATCGTAATGGCACTATTTTCTACAAAAGTATCCAGCTCCTTGCATATGCCGATGATATTGATATCATTGGACGTTGTATGCGAGATGTTACTGCTGCGTTCTCTGCTATCGCAAAAAAGTCAGCGCAGGTGGGTTTGACGGTGAACGAGGGCAAAACAAAGTACTATATATGCTATCCACAAACAGGGAGACGCGGCGTATTGGATCTTATGTTACTGCGAACAGCTATACTTTCGAAGTTGTCAAGGTATTCACCTATCTTGGCACCGCCGTGAACACTCAAAACGATGTCAGCCTGGAGATAAAGCGAAGACTAACTCTTGCTAATAGGTGTCACTATGGTCTCAGTAAGCAATTGAGTAGTAGAGACCTCTCTCGCCCGACAAAACTGACACTCTACAAGACGCTCATCTTACCCGTGCTACTTTACGGCGCAAAAGCATGGGTTGTGTCGCAGACTGATGCAGTCACGCATGTGTTGGGAAAAAAATTCTTCGCAAAATCTTCGGTCCTGTTCACGTCAGCGACGACTACCGTATTCGAATGAACCACGAACAGTACGAGCTCTACGCTGACATTGGCATAGTTAAGCGCATCACTATCCAACGTCTGCGCTGGCTGGAACATGTTGTGCGTATGGACGAAGAAGCTCCGGCGAAAAAGGTGTTTGATGCAGAAGCCGCTGGGCGACGACGAAGAGGAAGACCATGCCTCCGATGGAAAGACCAAGCCGAAACCCTATCCACGCTTGGTGTGACTGATTGGAGAAGGCGCGCGCGAGGCAGAGGCGCCTGGAGAGAGCTTTTGAGGTCAGCCGTAACCCGGTAACGGGTTGTTATGGCCACCTAAGTAAGTAAGTAAGTATTAATATAATTGACTTATTTTATGAACTTCACAAAGAAGTAGGTACTTCTACTGCTTACTTGTGGCATTGCTTCTTCAAAATCAAGCCATTCTAACACGGAGACGACTCCTAAGCATGAACCGATACTTAAAAAGTATTAAATATGTTTATCTGTTGAGTTGTAAAGGGTGCCTCGTAACAAATTCAAAATTCTGACTCTAGTTTCCACTTAAATATATTCTTTTTAATGCAAATTTTTAGATAATTGTTGAAATTACCATAACAAATGATTTTGTTTTGCTAAAAAATGTGAACGTATCATTATAAAAATTTGAGCATTTATTTACGTATTAACTCTTAGAGTGCTAGCCATATCCAACAAATTAGTTTCGTTAAATTTTGAAGAAAAAAAAAGAACAAATGCAATTTTATGCTCCAATTTACTCTTATCTTTAATTTTTTTTTTTTTTTTGATTACCTTGACATCACCGAACATTTCCTGCAGATCATGACTTCCGCTGCCCAATGCTAAATGATATAGAATGTCCTGGTCCATCAGTTCAATGTTGGGATTGCGAAGTCGTACTGTGCCATCGGAATATCTGAAACAATCGTAAAAAATAAACTTTTTAAAAATGTGACAATAAAAACACATTAAACCTTTTACATTTTTAAACTAATGATAAGAAGCAGAATAACCATTCAATTGTATTTACAAATTTAAATTTTTCATAATATGTTACGTCACGGCGGGCTTTAATTAAGTTTAAGTGCAAGGCTAAGTTTCAGAATAAATTGAATTGCAAATCTACTGTTTTTTAGTGATATTATTTATGTACATACATACATACATACATACATATGATGTTTAAAAATCATTCGATTTTGCTCAACGTTTACGTACTTTGACAAATCACACCACAAACTTCTTTAAAGTTTCCAAGGTAGGCGTGGTTCTGAGTATTGTTAATTCAATGTTTGCAAAAAACGCTATTGTTACGAAAACAGCCGAATCCGATGTCTAATATCACTGGACAAAATTAACCATTTTTAGTGAGTGGTGGCTTAAAGGGTATAGAAAGACAAACAAAAAAAAAACCTGTTTTTGTGTTATAAATAAAATCTCGATTTGGGCCACCATGTTCAAAGTTGTCGTATTTTACTAACGCTTACTTCACTTAGTTGGGTTGTAAAAAACGTCTAGGGGCTTACAAATTTTTATTAGGGTATAGTAAACGACAGAACAAAAAAACGTTACATCCATAACGTTAAATTTGGTCTTGTGGTTCTTGTGGATCTTGTGGTTTTCTTTTAAAATAAGCTTAATACGGCCATTTTCTGCCCAAAATATGGCTCGCTTTCAAGACCCCTATTATCTATGCGGCTGAAATTATTTTTCAAGGTACATTAACTTCTTTTCAAATTTCATATGTAGTATATTATACACAAATAATAATATTATTAAAAAGCAATAAATTTGCAATAGAAAAAAGTTTTGGAGATTAATTTTTTTAGCATATATCGACTCGAAATTATAGCCCAAATAATTTTTCAATTCAAGTTTAAAGCCCACCGTGACAAGATATCTTATACGTTTTCTTTTTTTTTTTTCATTACAATACTTAAAGTTTTTCCATTCAGTCTGATCCCGTTCGCGAAACATACAAACAATTTTTCTTGATCGGATAATCATTTGCTAAATTTAAAAACAAAAAAACTTCAAGTTATCAACTCTTCCTATTCAAATGACATGTGACGAGTGTTTAGTTTTTATAATCTTTCTAACGGGCTACATAAGTAGTTGAGGTACCTTTTTTACAAAATTTCAGCATTTTGAGCCTCTTTCTTTGACATTTTAGGAAAGTCGAAGACCTCGTTTAAGGGAATGATTTGAAAGCTTATATGTAAATGAGCTGCCAAAGAACCACTAAGTGAAAAAAATTTATTTTTTTTTATAATTATTTTCTTTCAACTAGACTTACATACATACATATGTTTCAGATATTTCTTACGAAAAAAATTAAAGCTCAGAGCTTATAAATGAGCTACAAAAGAACACTATATATGTATATTTTTGAAAAATTATTTTCTTTTAACTGGATTTACCAGATATTTCTAATGAGAAATAATAAGACTGTCTTGCTAATCACACCCATGGTTCGGAATTCAATTTAAGCAATAACAAATTAAAAATGAAAGTGTTGGTTAACCTTGAAATTTAATGTAAGGCAAATCAAGAACATTGCATTTATGAGGAACATTTAAACTGTTATCTTGCTTCTATTGTGCTGCTGTTTTCAAATTCACTATCTTCATTTGTTTAGCTAATACCACCCAAGATACCAACACAAATAAACCTAACGATACAACTGGATACATACAATACATATGCAGAAATGTTTACAGTGTATGGCACAAAAGATTGGGGGCGTGAGTGACACACCTCCAGCCATGACGCACTTGTTAAAAAAAAGAGCTCGAATAAAATCTGAACTAACAAAACTTTTTTTGTTTTAATAAAGTTAAAGTTGTTTTTGTTATGCTATCAAATTCCTGCTTGCTTAGGTAGGTGTTTGTTTTCCGTTCGCAATATTTTGTCAGAATATTTTTAATTAAATGGATTGATTTTTTGACAGAGTTTTTAGGAATGTTGCGTAAAACGAAGCTCCATAACATTTGCTTTTTTTATTGACTTGGAAAACAAATTCGTTTTAAGAATTTGAACGAGCTTTGCCGTTTCACTTCTCTTCCATAAATCGCAATAAAACGATAATTTTCGGTTCCGCACGGCTAAAGGTGAGAAGAAGAAGAAGCTTATCAGTGACTTCCTATAATAACTTAATTAAAATATATTCTGCAGGCATATGCAAGTCGGCCATTCTAAACTGCACACTTTGTTTTTAATCTTTTTTGAACATTTTTTGAAGCGAAATATATCAAAAACTATGGGGAATATGATATAAAAGTTTGAATCATCTTTATTTAGAAATGCTTAAATTTTAAAAATAAAATTAATAAAATTTAAATAAGTGATTTTGAACATTAATTCTTTTATCTATAAAAATGTTCCTCAAAATATTTTTGGTTTTTCAATTAATCCTTAGAATCCACTTTTTAACCGAAATTCCCAATACAGCTTTGGAAAATATTATACAGAAAATATTATACGAAAAAGCAAAACAACGAAAATCAGAAAATTTACTAAAACACAAAAAAAAAATCTTTTTCGTTGTTTTGCTTTTTTGTTTTTCATACGAATTGTACGAGGAAACAAAAAAATTAGTCGTTCGCAGGTTTGATCTGAAAGCTGAAATTTTGGGAGAATTTTCTTCAAACCCGATTCTATTATATAGGCATTAATGACCCCAAATTTTTTTAAAAAAAATAAAAATACCTCCTTTGGGTGTATTTTTTCCGCATTTTTAGTCACACGAAAAATGTGGGTGTGGCTGTACAACAGTGGGTGGCGACCCCCATTCAATTAAAAAACCCAAAACGCTATATTTTGGCACCTAAGGCAGACTTTTTCTACGTCTTAGTAAGTCGGTTTTTTCGTTAAATTTCAACGGAATTGGACATAAACTCCGTCCGCGCAGTTTTTAGGTTTGATATCATGCCCGGTCCTAAAGTTTGAAAAAAACACCCTAATGTACATACATACGTTCTTAGGATTGATATAAAAATTAAGAAAAGAAAAATTAAATTTTTTACATTTATAAAATTAAAGCATTTTTAAACACAAATGATTCGAAGTATTTTGTCCTATTCCTCATAGTGTTTGAGATATTTTGTTTCAAAAAATGCTCGAGAAAATCAAACAAAAACAAAGTATGCAGTTATTTAAAGAAATGACCGATACATACGTATAATTTATATTTTGAATCTGCCGTACGATGGGCTCACACATCAATTCATAAAATCGCATCTGAATTTTCAACCGGACGTGCATTCTCCACTTCCACAAGAGTTGCTTTCATCATACCAAACATGCAGCGCACTTTTTTATGTCTCAAGCCATAGTTGGGCATTAACTCCTTAATCAGCTAATCGTTAGTTAACGAAGTTAAAATTTCGACTAACGGATTAGCTTTAAAAAATGCTAACGAACTCGTTAACTTCCGTTAAATTTCCCCAAGTCCGTTAATCGTTAATCCAGTAACTACCTAGTATTTACCAAAAGAAACCGTACGCACCACGCCGTCCCACGAAAAACACGTTCTGACGACAAGTACGTTCCGGTTGATATGGCTGGAAACGCATGACAGCAGTTGAGTGGATGCAGTAAAAAAATGTACATATGCAAGAAAAAAAAGGTAGAAGATGCGTTGCGTCAAGAAGCTGCGGCAGCAACGGGAGTTTGTTATTCAATGATGAGGAAGGCTTTTTCAATTCTGTCACTCAGTCTAAAGCAAAACCTAAGAGCAACAAGTATTTAAAAAGTAAAGCTCTAAATCTCGTGAAAATGTGGCTAGACATGAAATCAAAGGACTTGTTCAACGATGCGACATTCCTTGGGGAACGGATATTCCTAAATCGGTTTATTGAATATAATACTGCTATACAGTTGAAAATCTTTTTTCCACGGGCAAATGTATTTTAACGCCGAAACGAGCCTCGCTTTCAGACGAAACTTCAGCATGTTTATGTTCATTAAGGGGAATATCTACATTATCTCAGGTGACTAAATTACACACTCCAAACCAACAGTTTTTATAAGAAGATCACTAACGCAACGATATAAAAAATTCAATTCTTATCACGTGTTAACAGATTAATGATTAACGTTAACTTGCGTTTAATCTTCCAAAATGTGACTCTTTAACGTTTAACGAAATTAACTTTTTTAGCAACGGATTATCGATAAACGAAGTTAACTATTTGATTAACGGTGCCCAGCTATGTCTCTAGATTATCAAAAATCTATTGCTTTAGATTTGCGAAACAGATTCTTTAAATTTTTTTTGTTCAAAACTTGTCTTTTAAAAAATTAAAAACTTTGGTTTTTAGATGGTACCCAGCAAAACCTATAACAGTTATAAAACTTAATATATAAGCGTTAAAGTTCTCGTATTTTACCGGTTAAATTTCTTAGAGCATCGGGAAAAAATTAACCACTTCTGCCCTATTCGTGTGAGAATACATGTGACCGTGCATCCTGCTCTTGCCAATAGATTTTGTCATAAGAAAATCAATGAAAAATCTATAGTTGTCTCTTTCACGAATCTGAAATCACTTTCTTCCCACTGACATTCGCCCAAATAAATAGAAAGTGTTGCCATTCAACTTTAATATATTAATAAAAGTATTGCCGTTTATCCATTTTCTTATAGATTTTTAATATAGATTTATAGTTTAACACAACATATTAAAACTAACATATGTAAGCAACATATAAATACTAACTAAATGCTAAAATGCATATTAGTATATAAGTAAGATTGAATTACTTCAGCATCTAGAAAGTCGTAGATAGCCAACAGTTGCAGCGCTATAAATTTTAACTTAAACTTGTTTGAATTTCGGTATTTTCGAAAAACTGTTGTGCTCCGATGCCATAGGGGCGTGCTGCTCTCAGATCGCGATCAGCGCGCGAGTACTTTGCCGCCGGCCCCATCTTTATGGATTGCGTAATTTTTTGGATGCTCTTGAAGGATTTCCCAAGTGAAATCATATTTATGGTAGCCATACCGCTGCTGTTGCGCCTGCATTATGGCTTCTGTGGCTAATGGAACCAAAAGCGTTGCACGTTGCATTATTTCAAATTTAATTAAAAAAAAAAATTTAACTTTTTAGACTTAGAAATAATTTAATTTATTTGAGCAGTCAACTTCAAATTTTATTTTTGTTGACATTTGTAACGTTGATTTTTTTCTGTTAAATATGAAAAAGAAGCAATAGCAATAACAATTTTTTTATTAAAATGTTCCTATCGCTTTTCTACTAACGTTCTTTATGAGATTTCGTTTTTGAATGTGTATGTAAATTTAGAAATTTTGTTAGTAGTGTTAGTGATGGGGTCAGTCCATAATTCAATATGGTTAGTCATGTTTTGCTGGGTAGCCTTACAGGGCGATCCGAAACATGAAAAACACATTTTATGCATTTATTTTTTACTATTTTTTTTTTTAAATTTTCAACAATTTTTGAATTTGAATACGTATGTTTTCTAAGTTAATGTCTCATTTCATTCAGAAATGCTTCACTACGAAACTATAATAACAAAGGCCAGTTAGTCGCATGTAAAATATTTCTTAATAAAGTTTGTTAAAAAAAATCTAATATTCACGGTTAGTTTCAAGCAAGATCAAGATCGATTAAATTTTCAACCAAATCTGACAATGCACAATTATTGTATAGTGTCCGGAGATTCCAAATACATAATCGGAGCTGTTCACTTACTTGTTTTATGGCCATTTTAAGGTAAGCACTTTGGCCGAAACGGTTCGTTTCAAGCAAGATCAAGATCGGTAAAAATTGTCAACCAAATCTGACAATGCACAATTATTATTTAGTGTTTGGAGATGTCAAAAACAAGATTCGTAAAATCGCACCTGGTCACTTACTCGTATTTGGCCATTTTAAGGTAAACGCTTTTACCGATAATTTTAATAAAATTATGAAGCGAACCCTGTACAGATTTTGATGCTTTTAAGGTCAAGTGAAATTTTAAAATATGATATGATAATTGTTTTTTATGTATTTTGAGTCGCTGAACACGATAAAGTCACTAATTTTTGCAAATTAAATTTCATATGTTTTTAGAACAAAAACAAAAAAAAATGTCAGAAATATTACCACGGTGGGCTTTAATGTTGGTATCTCATTTAAAAGCGAATAAATAGATAAACATAATAATACCGGTCTTTAGTATTATTAATAAAACTACGATTAAGTACACCGTTTTCAAAGCAGTCATATTTTACTAAGACGTATTTAACTTAATCGGGTCGCAAAAATAAGTATTAAGGTCCAGAGGCTTAAAATTATTTTTCATGTAGAAAAGATTACATAACAAAAAAAAATTGATATCCACAACTTTAAATTTAGATATGAGGGCTTTTAGAACAAATATTTTTAAACCGGACTAAACACGACTCTTTTCAGGTCTAAATATGGTTCTTTCTCTAGAACCCGACCACCTAGGATGCTGAACTAAGACTGTAGTGCTATCTATTAAAGTATTTTGACGTGTCAAAATTTGAAGAAAATCGAATATCTTTTCAATTTCATACGTATGTTATGCATATGTAATATCATTAAAAAACAGTAAATAGGGAATTAAAAAAAAAGCTCTAAGGATTTCTTATATTTTTCATATATCGACTCTAAATTACATCCCAAATAATCCCCAATTAAAGTTTTTGTTGTAACTCACACTTTTATTAAAAGTTGGTTAAAGCCCACCGTGTTACATTTTATAAATTTATTTTTGATGCTTAGATACCGGCAAGATCCAGTACATTGATATCAAAACCGGTCAATTGCACTTTTTTTCAAACAAAATGTGTTGACTACTATGTCAAAACCAGCCAAGTCCATGTTCAATGGATCATAACTCGCCAAGTCTCAAAAACATAGGCAGATGAAACTCGAAAAGTCTGATCTGTTTTTTCAGTAAGAAATCTTACTAGCCATTGTGTGGGGAATACATTTCAATTCTTCAATGAAGTTAGATGAAGATAAACGTTTTCCAAAAGAATGAAAAAGGAACTTCGCCGGTTTTGCACTTGGACGCCTCATATGTATGCATACAATCCTTATCGAATAAGGTCTTGTTTCGTTTCTTGGCCTCTTTTTTTACTAAAACTATCCTTTAAAAACTACCACCCCGCTAATTGCAGAGTCTTAAGCATATATTCTACCTGGTGATGCGATGAACTTCTGCGTACTCATCGTTTCCTTCATCTTGTGGATGAAGTGCTCCATTACCGTTGTGTGTGCGATCATGGTTGGCAGACGTAAAGTCGTGATGGGTTTCAGTATCATTTAAAACAATTCCTGTTGGTGGCATTTTAAATCTGAACCTCTTTAATAAGAAGTTATATCATAAGTATTCACAGACAAAAAATCACTTCGAAGATTTTTAATACTGTCCTTTCTGTTTTAATTACTTTAAGATTAAATATATACACGAAAATTTATTTCACTTTAATTTCTATGCAATTTTTCTTCAGATTATTACATTTATTTCAATAAGAAAATTTGAACACTACTATACGTTCTGCACGAGACAGCAGCAGAATATAGACTGATTACTTTCAACTTTACCATGCGATCTTTTATAATTTCGACGTACAACAAGCGCAAAAAAAAAAAAAAAAAAAATAGAGAGATACGGAGACAACGAAAAACATGAGGTATGCACTCTTGCTATTTACGACGCATTAGTCGGCTTTTTCGATAATTGCCATCAACAAATCTATTCATCTATCTCATTGACAAAATCGTACTCATTTTACAGTGTTATTTTGTCTTTCGGCAAATTCTCAGCCGTCTTTTCTTAACCCCTTCTAAATACATTAGTACATTATTTAGTTGTGTATATTTTTTGTTTGTACTTGGAAGACTTTTAATATGTATTAGATTAAAGGAATCTACCCCATGGGGTCATTGACGTCATAATAATTTGACAATAAGTTGAATTTGTTTCTATCTCTTTCATATCGAATGGAAGTTTTTGGCAAAAATCCGCATATTTTGATTAATTCGATTAGAAAAATCAATAAATAGGTTAGACAACAAACGCTTATGAAGAATATTAGTTTGCATAACTTTTTTTAACATGGATGAAAAAAAAATGTTCAAGGAATCAATTTAATAATATTGAACCAGACATGGCATTGTGGTTTTTTCAATAAATTCATACTTGGAAAAATACAACAGATTGATTCTTAGTACTTCAGTAGACTTACAATTTATTTCTGTGATACAAATTTTCTAGTATTTTCTTATATGGATGGCCCTTAAACAATGTACAGTGCTAGAACTGGCAACACTTTCCAATAATATTTGGATGTTTGGCTATACGACAAGTAATTTTTAGAGGGAATACATAAGAAAAAATGATTTTTTTTTTTGCGAAATGCTTCGCTTGGAGGAAGGTCGCCGTCGATCGAAAAAAAATTATTTCATTATAGTAACACGGAATGTTTTTGTTGCTACAGGCAAAAAAGTTAGAAAAAATTTTACCGAAAGCGTTACCATTTTCATTTAAAGTGTTATTAAATGTGTTGGACTTAAATAAAAAATATGGAACATTTTGAGTCAAGAAAATAAGATCGACGGCTTGGATATGTTACCAGCCAAACTAGTTTTAAGGCCAATCTAATTAGCTCAAGCCTTAAAATGTGCAAAGACATTTCAATACAAAAGCACAGTGGTTAGTGAAGACTACGACAGTAGTAAAGTAAGAAAACAAAATTAGTCAATTTCATTAAATACTTGGCAAGTTGGGCGGCCTTCGGCCGCTGCTCAGGATTTACATCCTCCAATATGTCCAATTTCGGCCGCGGTTCAGTCTATAATATATGCAATACTGACTTCGCTATTCACAGTGCTTTTGCATTAAAATTGCATACTTTTAGGCCTTCAAATTAACTAGTTTGGCCTAGGATAAACTAGTTTGTCCTAAAAACTAATTTGGCCGGTGACAAATATACATGCAGGGGATCAAAAAAGAAGTCGGACATTCCTTCAATTCCACTTCAAATGAAAAAAAAATGTTTAAGAATAACAAATTTTATTATGTTTTGTTTTTTTTTATCTTAAGGTAATTAAACTTTTGAAAACAGTAATAGTTTAAACTAAATAACCTTCTATTTACATTATAAAAATCAAAAACATAATTTAAGATAAAAATCAGATCAAAAATGAACTCGGAAATATACGTTTAATATTAGTTATAAATAATATTAAATAGAAAAAAGCTTCAGTTTATATTTTGCCGGTATGTCTTTACTATTTCTCACAGCTTTTAGTCGCCTTGGTCATTTATTTCACTAACTTTCTGCAGACCGTAGGTTCTATTTTAGTCCACTCTTTCTTAAGCGCGTTTTTTAGATCCATTTTGTCTCTTATTTACAAGTGGGGTCATAAATATTCATTGACATTTGAAGAGCTAAGATGCAAAACCCGCCAAGTCCAAAAAATGAATATGTGAGATATTGTAGGAGGGGACAGAAAAAATATTTGTTTACAAGCCTACATACTCTAAATTGTAAAAAAAATGTTCCCTTCACAAACTTTTGATTGCAATAATTTCTGATAAATTATTTTTATCAAAGCCCGCCAAGTCCACATTTCTGAAAATCAAAACCTGCCAAGTCCAATTCTTCATTAAAAAAGATTCGGCTTTCATAAATGCAAATAGTTTTTTGTTATTTTAACTAGGGTTGTTACGGAGCTCCGCATCCGCATCTGTAAGTGCGGAACTTCCGCTTGATATTGTGCCTCCGCCACCGCTTCCGCATCCGCAAATTTTGATGAGGTAAATCGGAGTTATAACGGAAGTTATAAAATCAACATTAGAGCTTACAAAGTGGAAAATTCTGTGTTTAAGCTAATTTACATTTTATTGTTTTGTGATGGGCTAGATTCGTTAGGTATGGTTATGGGTACAACCTAGTATAAATTTCTTTTACACAGATTTCGAAAGTAGTCCATTTCAAAAACATCGCTTTGAAACATCGCTCTCTAAGTATATTTTTGCAACTTTAGTTGAGCGCACTCTCCGGTTCAATAAACAAATAATGAACGCTTTTCTCTCGAATTCACTTTTTTCATACGGTGCTAGCAGTCTTTTCTCCAAAATTACTGAGCCGATCCTTATGAAATTTTATCAACATATTCGTCACATTCATGGGTATCGTATGAACTAAAATTGAGTCAAAATATTGATTTTTTTTTTCAAACAGAAATTACCCATAAATCCTTATTTTTCCAACATTTTTTTTAGTTAAAAAAAAAAAAATTTGTGGAAATATGAACAAATAAATGAAAAAAGTTCAAAAAACTGATTTTTGGGGAATAACTCGAAAGCCATTCTTAAGAGAAAAAAAACGGTGGACATTTCTAGAATTTATGACTCAAAATACATTAATAAAGTATGTGAGAAGCTATACCTTCTTTTGTTTAAACTAGTGACATATATAATTCCATCATAAAAAACAAATATAAAATTTTCAAAATTCGAACAAAAAATTAAAAAAATTGTCAGCTTATCTTGAACTATAGCTTAAAAGTTGCGTAATATAGAATAGAATTTTGAGAAAGTTTTTAAGAAAAATCAAAGGTGTCGCACTTTTCGAAAATGTCGATTTTAATCTTTGAACGTTAAAAACTAACTGATTATTACTGCGATTAATTTTTTTTATTTTTCAGAAACTACATTCAAATACGAACAAAATGATATCGTACTTTTTATTGATATCAATATTTATAACTAGTCTATCGTTTTTTGTTTTAAAATTTAAAAAACCGATTACTCAATAACGGTTTCGAATAAAAGACTGGAAATTGGTTTGCTTGTTGCTTTTAATACGCACTAAAACACAAAAATTAGCGAAATCGAAGAGGGTCGGGCCAAAACCTCGGTGATTTGGCATTGAATGCCCCATATACTATATATTATTTTAAATGAATTAAAAAAAACATTGTTCGTGTATTTTAAAAAGTGTATTTATTGATCCTGAAAGGAATTAAAATACGAGTAATATCTCCTACTGAGGGTTGCATAATAAATTCTGAAAAATAGCTTCTTCAGCTGGAAATCTAGGATGCCTACTAGTGTTCATTTAATACCTATGCTAAATTTTTAGTATTTTCAAATTGTTTTTCCACCTCCGCTTCCGCCTTCGTTAAAACTCCGCATCCGCGGATATCAATTTCTGAACTCCGCATCCGCATCCGCCTCCGCATAGATGACTTTCATTACAACCCTAATTTTAACATTGAAATTATATTGTGTAATTAAAATTTCAGTCTACATTTACTCAAATGTTTTGAAATTAATTTAAACTTAGCTATTTTTAAAAAATGATTTCGAAACCTTTTACTATTATTGTTTTTCAAAACCCCCCAAGTCCCGAGGTTTCACTTTCAAAACCAGCCAAGTCCACGTTTTCAATTTCAAAACCCGCCAAGTTCACAGTTTTTGTTTCAAAACCCGCCAAGTCCAAACACTTTTTTATTATAGTCCTTATAGATTAGGTCATAAAATGTTATGAAAAATCAGAATTTTAATAACTTTTGACAACTATTACAATGGATCAATCTACTTTTTTACTGCAGTTAAATTTCAGTTGAAAACAGTTTTTTCGATTTTCCCAAAAACGCAAAATATGGACTTGGCGGGTTTTGCATCTCAGCTCTTCATTTATATCTGGTAATTGTGGAGGAGCTTCAAGTACTTTCGGACATTTATTCATTAACCATAAGTGCACATTAAGTGCCTTGAGTTTAGGTTGATGAATTTTTTTCGGAAGCAGATGAACGGTGGATGGTGTTTTTAATTTTTATCAAAAAAATTCAAGTTTATTTAGTCTTAGTTATAACTGTTTTGAGAAGTATATTTAATTACCTTAAGATTAAATATATACATATACATATATCAAATTATAATAAAATTTGTTATTCTTAAATATTATTATTTCGTTTGGAGATGAATTGTATGTACGTATAACTAATTTTTTGATCCACTGTATGTTGATACATATGGCCTCGTGGATTTTTTTTTATAGGTTTTCTTCTAACCAGTAAAAACATGTTTTCTTAAATGGAGGTATTGATATCTACTTACTATTCCCAAACGTGCTTAGCTTGTATGTATGTTAATATATAAATATGTAAAACTATCAATTGTTAAACTTTATTTCCCAAACGACTGCAGCAATGTTGATGAACTTTGGGATTTGGCGCACAGGTGAACAATCAAGTGTGTGCTGAGATAGGCGTGGCAGCACTCTAAATGGATGCTGATCAGAAATTTCATGAACTACTAAAAGTTAGCAGATTTGCGAGAAAACAACAAAAATTTTGGAGATAATACCATCGAAAGCAGTCATCAGTAAAAGCTGAGTTACTATACCAAGAAAACTCGTTGAAGGGCGAGGCACCGTCGAATTATTAATAAACGTTACAATGCAATATATAATAAGCTAATAATGTAATCCTTATGAAATTTAATATAGCCGATCTACGTGCTATAAGGAATGTAATATTTAGTATAGTGTGAGAGTAATATTAATGAAATTCGGTGTGGAGAGTTCGGTTACCATGGAATTCGACGGGATTGTACCATTGGGTGTGAAACTTTCCATAATCACAAAAAGTTTGGTGTTATATTAAGTAAACTATTGCAGCAATTGGTGGCTTACTTGCTATAAGGCAGTGTCAGCCAAACTTACACAAATGTATTTTACCAATGCATGTCAATGTGTGCGTGAACTACACCAGGAGAATTTAGGAAAAAAATATAAAAAGCTTAATATGCAAAACATTATCTCTAATGATATTAAATGTAGCTAATATGAAGATATATAACTTAAAGCTGTCACGGGTGACTACAACAAAATTCGAATACAGGCTGTGTGCATGTATTCCCTCCTATTCTGGTTTGTCAGCAGCCATCATTTCCTTGAATATTTATTTTAACCCTGTATATTTTACCGGCCAAACTAGTTTTTAGGATAAACTAGTTTTTCCTAGGCGAAACAAGTTAATTTGAATGCCTGAAAGTATGCAATTCAATTTTAATACAAAAGCACTGTGTATAGCGAAGCCGGTGTTGCACATGTTATAGACTGAACCGCGGCCGAAGACCGCCTCGAATCCGGTGGTGGACATATTGGAGGATGTAAATCTTGAGCCGCGGCTCAAGTATTCAATAAAATTGTCATTTCAAGATGACATGAATTTGAAACTCGTTCGTTAATATTGTTGGGTTGAAACTAGGGGTGGCAATCCCGGAGCTTTTTTGAGTTTCGGGATTTTCGGGATCGAAGTATCCAATCCCGGGATTGATAGTTCTAGTAAATGCATACAAAACTACAAAAAAAAAAACGAGAAGTTTATACCATTGTATACGATATAAAATTAAAATTGCCTTATTTTACAGCGTAACAATGAAGAATAAGAACGCAAAATAATAGAAAAAATAATAGCTTAAAAATTGACTTAGAACACTTCGAGTGTTAATACATCTAAATCACATTTACTAAGTTTGACTAGTAGAAGATAGTCACTATTAAAAGAAGATGATAGAGGATAATCAAGCATTTATGACCAAAATATCAATTTTATTTTTACATTTAAAAATTCGTGTACAACACTTTGTACTTGATTAATACTTTAGCACCTTCTTCAAATGTGACAGTGATGGCATTTAGTGGCACCGAATGGCTCGCTCTCAGTAGACGCACCCATAAGTGTGCTTCATTTAAGTTGTCAAAATCTTTAGAAGCTGATTTCAGAAAAATAGCTTCAAACAAAAGTTTAATTATATCTTAGAACTTAAATTTTGGTAGGTCTAGGTTTGGGTCAAAATTTCAATGTCAAATCAAAGTCGGATGTGTTTTTTTTTTTTTTTTGAAGACAAACCTATATTTTTTGTTGCAGATTCGTATTTTATTATAAAAAATAGATTTGTTTTTACACAAAAAATGGTGTATATCCAAAATGTCGTACACAAATCTGGCCGTTTTCGGCTGACATTTCACGTAAGCACTTCATGAGGCCTAATCAATATTCCTTATTTACCGGCTTAAGGCGACAATATAAATTTTGATGAATAAATAATTTTGTTTCGTTTTATTTTACAATAACTCTGAATACATTTTACATAGTACATTATTTTCGGTTCACCGACAGCTAAGAAAACAATTAATCAATTACATTAATAATATCTAGAAAAACAAACCAACATATATAAGTTAGGAATTGATTTAAAAAGAAATATTGCAATGTTAACCTTAATTTAATAAAAAGTAATCAGGTAAATGTTCATAGTACATTTTAAATTTGTCCCATCTCTGAAATATGAAAATTTTTCTAAGACTTTGAATGATATTTTCTCAAGCAACTGCTATTTTTTCCAACATATACATAAAATGAACCCAATTTATTTCTTTGATATGCAATTTGTTTCAAATAATTCTTCATTAGCTGGAAAAGAAAAAAATCGTTGAATATTTTAGATCTTATCTAAAACTTTTTCATGCTTTTATTAACTAATTCTTACTTGCTTTACAATACTTCTTTCATATGACACCCTTTTAAGGTTGGATTTCTGAAAAATATCTCCCAGATATTAAATTTCCCTCAGAATTTGACCGATAGTATTCTTTTCCAGTAAAAAAATAAATTAGTCAAATCAAACGAAATTAATTGGGCTTTTTTAATATGTTAATAAAATGTCAAGTTAATAATGAATCTCTTTTTTTTTGTAAAATAAAAGCAGTTGCTTGAAACAGAAATCGGTTGAATTTTTAAAATTTTTTGTATAATTCACGAAATTTTATTATACATGTGTTTAATCTTTTATGTGACACTATTTTTTCTTAAACGTATCTTGGAGTATCCAACTTGTTGATTTATAGAAAAGCTAAATCTGCCGATTCCGATGTCTATAAGCCAACAGCCTTTTTTGTAAACTTATTCTGTTTATACAGTAAAAGCGCTATATTATGCTATACTTCAATATTGTAACTATCCTACGAATATCGGTGAGTGGTTTTTGCATGTATCCTAGTAAGTCATTGATTTCGCACCGCACCAAATTGAAAATCAAAAAACCCATTTTCGATCCACCCTACTCTACAGCCAATGCACATGTTTTAACTCACATGTTGTTTTCGACCAACTTAACTGGCATTATTTTCTGTGCCAACGAATCGCAATCAACAACGATGATTATTTAGTTTATCAATTTGTTTTCATTTGATTATTCAGTCATGTCGTCAGCTGATTTATTTTTATGCACAAACTTTGCATGCCAAAATCTCCTCACTGAACATACATACCTATACATATAAGTATGTACACATATGTATGTACTTACATATATCATATATAGGTATTTTTATATTTGGATATTATCTAATGGATATTGTTGGAAAAGTATATGCATTAACTTGATAAGAAAAAAAGGGGGCTCGGCTTTACGATTTTGTTTCTAACACTCACGGTCAATGGTACAACGTGACGTCTGATCTGTCCGAGATAGCGTTATTGTTTGTATGCATACGTATCTCTTGTCATAATTTTTGTTTTACGAATACAAGTCTTACGCATTTACCTTTTATCTGCTTTGTTTGTTTTGGTTTTCAGTTTTACGTACGACTACGTACTATATGTACATTAGGGTGGTTCCTAAGGAAAAAATTTGGGACGCCACCTAAATTGGTTCGAAATAGGATAAAAAAATTTAAAAATTGATTTAAAATTTTTATCTTTAATCCCTATGGGACCCTATTTCAAAGTGAAATTTAACATTTTTTATTTGGTTTTTTTGCGAAAATCAGGGACGCACTGAATCGGTTCGAAATAGGGAAAGCAATTTTTCAAAATTAATCTAAAACTTTTATCTTGAACCCATACGGACCCTATTTCAAAGTGAAATTTGACCTAAGCCGTCTTTTTTTAAACTATTTTTTCTTGAGAGGATTTTAATTTTAAGAAAGAATGTATTAAAAAAGTATCATTTGGATCTAGTTTTTTTTAATTTTAAGTTGGAAACTTCTGAACGGATTATATATATATATATATTGATGTCATATGGAAGGTCATTTTATTTTGTTGTTGAAATAATTTCCACGTGTTTTCAGGTATGGAGGTTTTTTAAAAATTGTCACCATTTTTTTTTTAAATAACTGTTATTTTCTCTAAAAATTCTATTATTAATCTGTAATTTTCGTAAGCATATTATGATAGCCCAATTAATTGACTTTAATTCCATATGACATTAATATATTGAAAATCTGTTCAAGAGTTTCCAACTTATAATGATTTTTAGAAAAGCCATATCTGGAACTTCACATGACTATATCTCGAAAACTAGATCCGAATGATACTTTTTTTTGACATATTCTTTCTTAGAATAAGAAGCTACTTAAGAAAAAATAGTTTAAAAAAAATGGCGGCTCAGGTCAGATTTAATTTTGAAATAGGATTCGTAGGGGTTAAAGATAAAAATTTTAAATTTTTTTACCCTATTTCGAACCAATTGAGGGGCGTCCCATTTGATTTTCGCAAAAAAAGTACACTTAAGAACCACCCTAATGTACATAGTTGTTACTTTGGAATTTAGAACAAAAACAACAAAACCTCAAATTTTTTAATTTCCCATTTTTAATGAATCATTTTCTGCATTTTTATTGTTGGTTATTTTTATTTACCTATTTTGATGGTGGTATTTCGTTCTGAATAATTTGCACTTCTACTCGTAGCTACATTCGTGACACCTTGGAAGCTTATCAGTTTCACTAGAGTCGTGATAATTACGAGTGATATGGACAAAAGTTCCGAAAGAAAATGGAGAATTTAGGAAATTTATTTATTATTTGAAATTTATTAAGGAGAGTGCAATAGAAGTCACAAGTCATTAATTTTAAGACAAAATATTTAAGTAATCTACTTATAATATACCATTTATTATTTTTAAAGTACATATCGATACGTCCAAGGTATAAGTTGGTAACTCGAAAATCGTCATTCTTCAGAAAGTCCATTTTAGCATTGTTTTCGTTATAAAAAGAAAACAAAAAAACCAAAATTGAGTACTGATTTTTGTGTAATGTATATGAAATGAAGGTCTTTCGACTATTAAATCACTGTGGCTATTGCAAGCAGATTTATAGAGATATTTAACAACTTAAACTTATAATTTGGACAAAACAAATGCATGTGAGTTGTTGCTTAAGTTACCAACTTGTCTTTACCAATGTGTACAAAAACGGACGCGAATTCCGTTTTTTGTAAGTAAAACGAATTCGCTTCGAATTCGTAACGGACTTCAAATACGAATTCGTTTTTTGTTCATAAAACGAAATCGTTGCGAGTTTTGTTTTTTGTAAGTAAAACGAATTCGTTTCGAATTCGTAATGGACTTCAAATACGAATCCCTTTCGAATTCGTTTTTTGTCCATAAAACGAATCCGTTTCGAATTCGTTTTTTGTTCATAAAGCAGATCAAATTTTTTGGGAAAATTTTCCCGAAAAAATTATCAAAAAAAAATTTTGTGTCTTAATCGAATTAGAAATGTTTAAAATGTCGAAAAAAACACATATATTTTTTTAACACTGAAATTAACAACCCTTAACAAGACTTTTTAAACATATCTAAGCCGATTAAGACACAAAATATTTTTTTGAAATTTTTCTTTGAAAATTTTTCCGGGACTTTTTCCGGAAAAAATTTTCCAAAATTTTTCCAAAAATGAATTCGTAACGGACTTCAAATACGAATTCGTTTTTTGTTCATAAACCGGATCAGTTTCGAATTCGTTTTTTGTTCATAAAAAATAATGTTTTAAGCGACTTAAAATTGCTTAAAAGTTCAGAAAACTTATAAAATTTTTTACTCCGCTCAACTCTCGGTTAAGCTCAACCAACCAACCTCTGGAACCAACGACGCCGGTGGACTTTGGGCACCCATCTCCCACTCCATGCGCGCTGCTGCGATTGGTTTTCGACGCCCACAACCTCGAAACCAATGGTATGACCAGGAGTGTCGCGATGCGACTGCTGAAAAAAACGCCGCATACAAGAAGACGCTGCAGTCAGCCGCAACGCGAGCCGTGCGAGATTCCACCAATTCCGCCCAGAGAGAATGCAGTACGATACCACCAATCGATGATAACGCAGTGGAAGTACCATCACCTAGCCATGAAGAGGTTCGAGTTGCTATCCAGCGACTCAAAAACAACAAAGCAGCGGGTGCTGACGGCCTGCCAGCTGAGTTGTTTAAAGCTGGTGGCGATGAATTGATAAGGTGCATGCATCAACTCATCAGCAAAATATGGCTAGCGGAAAGCATGCCCGACGATTGGAATCTCAGCGTGCTTTGTCCTGTAATAAAGAAAGGAGACCCGACAATCTGCGCCAACTACAGGTACATCAGTCTTATTTCCATCGCATATAAGATCCTCTCGAGCGTATTGTGTGAAAGATTGAAGCTGTATACAGAAACGCTGATCGGATCCTATCAGTGTGGCTTTAGACCTGGTAAGTCCACCATAGACCAGATTTTTACACTACACCAAATCCTGGAGAAAACCCATGAATATCAAATCGATACTCACCATCTCTTCGTCGATTATAAAGCTGCGTTCGCTCCGTCAAGGTAGGGAATGACCTCTCCGGAACTTTTAATACCGAGCGAGGTTTCAGACAAGGCGACCCGCTCTCGTGCGATCTCTTCAATTTCATTGTGGAGGAGATCGTACGAAAAGCCGGTGTGCATCATAATGGCACCATTTTCTTCAAAGGTGTTCAGCTCCTTGCGTACGCTGATGATATTGATATTATCGGTCGGAGTAAGAGAGATGTTACTGCTGCTTTCACTGCTATTGAAAAGGAATCAGCCAAAGTGGGTTTGACGGTAAACGAGGGCAAGACGAAATACATGATGTCTACTAACAACAACAAGAGAGCACCGGATCTAGACTCTCATGTTACAGCGGGCAACTGTAAATTAGAAATTGTCAAGGAATTCATTTACCTTGGCACTGCCGTAACCAGCAACAATGATGTCAGTCTGGAGATTAAGCGGAGAATAACAATTGCTAATAGGTGCTACTACGGTCTCAGTAAGCAATTACGTTGCAGAGCTCTCTCTCGATCGACAAAGCTAACACTCTACAAGACGCTCATTCTACCTGTGCTTCTTTATGGCGCTGAGGCATGGGTGGCTTCGACAACAGACGCAGCCACTCTTGGGGTGTTCGAGAGGAAAGTTCTCCGCAAAATCTTTGGTCCTGTTCGAGTTGGCGACGACTATCGCATTCGAACAAGAACATTCATAACAAGATACGAAATTGATTTACTACAGGGCGTGCTAGAAAACTCACATATCATTCTTACAACTGATAATTGTGCAAAGAGATATGGGATGCACAAACAGAATATAATTTCAGCGGAGAATTTTCTTCTAAATGCTCAGATATTATTACATACTAATTCTTTCCTAATTTTATTTAATAAAATGTATTTCTTTAACAAAATTTTGCAATTTAAATCATTCCACTGGTGCTTCCAGCCATAAATACATAATTAAATCGATAAAACCCAATTTGCTCGTGAAAATGTTGTTTTTGCTGAGCAAAAATGTTGGATTTTTGCTCCGAAAATGAAAAAACCGGATTTGGTACATCACTGCTCATATGTATTAGTATCGTCAATCATAAGAAATACTTACTTTCAATCCACACACTTTGCACAAAGGACAAGGGCCTCGCAAAGATCAGTCGTCCGAAGCCTCGCAATGGTTAAGGTCGCCACTGATAGGCAGACTATGTTGCTACAAATAAATAATTGCTCAATGCAAAAAAACAATGACAGAGTCATCAGCACTACTTCTCATTTGTAAATATGTAGTACGTGTCATCGGCATAGCTTATAGATCGATAGTGCTCTAATGACAGTAATACGTAACATTTTCCAAGCAACAGCTCATGAATAACATTTTCACTTGATGAACTTGAACATTGAAGAATGTTTGAATTTCATTACTAAATTGACATGATTGAATACAATATTTATTGCACTGAAATTTAGATTCGCTGTATTATTTTCAGTTTAAATAAATTGAGCAAACTTTGTAGAGACGATTTTTTGCTTTAATTTTATGACGTAAGAATGTTACCTTGCGGTAGTAAAAACTGAGATAATGTGAGCAACTTGTCGAAAAAAAAAACTTAAAGTTAATGACCACGTGGAACAAATTATAACGCTTTACAATGATATACTATACTTGAAGATTGGACGTCAAATGGCAGAGCTATCAAAAACGAAACATCAATTTTAACAACAAAAAAAATGGCGTTGAAAATTTCCTGAAGTAAGCTTTCAAATTGGCTGGTGAACGGAGCAATATTTTTTCGTGATACACCCTAGTGTACATGTAAGAGTGAAAACAAAACAAAACAAAACGATGGGTACACTATACATAAATAAGTTCAAACATTGGGTACAATGCACTGAGTATAGTGATTATATCGCATATTGAGAGAGAATAGGGCGCTCCTATGCTATGCTCCTATGTATGTAATACTGTCACGATGCAATGCTATGCAAGTTCCAATAAGAAAACGTACATATACATACATTTTTTATAAGAAAAAAGAAGAAGAAGAAAATCTAATCACGGATTCGAATTTCCCGATTGATAGTTTCCCGAAAATCATACCCACTTTCTTGGAAAGCTAGATAACCTCTATAACTTGCAACATTTCTTAAATCAATATTTTTGAGAATGGGTTGTTTACTTAAAACATAGAGCGCTAATCCAGTATTCAATATTAATCTTAATCCTAGTAATGGGCCTTGTCTAGACATATAAAGCTATTGTAATCGGCTGACACATCGTGAAAAAAACAAAAAGTTTTTTTTCTGAACCGCTCTAATGTACATACATACATATGTACATAAATATGTTAAGATGAATATACCCAACGGGAAATTTTGTGCAGCTTCTAATGGAAGCAAGTCTGATGCGCTTCTTCGGAAGCATAACAAAAACTCACTTCAGTAAAAATTTGCTTAAAACTTCAAAAATTATAACCAAATAAATTATATACTATAGTGTCAAAAATAGAACAATTTCTATATTATTTTCCCTGATACAAAAATAAGCAGATTTTCTTATTGTGAAGCAAAGATTTGCAAAAATTTTTTTTTGTGAAGTGAAAAATAGAACTATTGAAGAAAAAGAGCTAAAACTAAAGGAGAATATAAAACGTAAGTAAATTATTTATCTTGTAGTTTCTAAATTTCAAAAACTTAAATTCAGCAACAAAGTGAATAAAACGATTTGCCGTGTGGCTAAGTGACACATTAAAGGCTAGTAGCGAAACAAATAAACGACAGTGTGATAGCTGCTGAAGCTAGTGAAGAAAGTATTTTGGAACGCAATATTTCAGAAGAAAATATCGGACCAAATACTTTAGAGGTAAATGCTTTAGAGCAAAAACCTCTTGAATTAAATGCGACAAATTCCGATTCCGAGCGTCAGCGATGCAACAAGCGCAGGGTAGCAGAAAACATTAAGAATTGGTGCATTGAACACAAAATTAGACGTATGGCGTGTGATGATATTCTAAAAATATTTCGTGCTGCAGGAGTTGATGTGCCTTGTATTAGTAAAACGCTTATATCATATAAAACTTGCAGTCTTAATATAAAGAATGTTCCGCCGGGCAGCTGCTTTCACTTTGGGTTAGAAAAATCGCTCCAAATGATGAAGCTTTCACCTTCAGAATCCACGACATGCATTTTTATTGATATTGGCATAGATGGGCAGCCACTTTTTAAAAGTTCTGGCACGCAGCTTTGGCCTATTCTTGGTTCAGTTACAAATTTCCTTAATATTAAACCATTTTTGATTGGGGCATACGCCGGGCCTAAGAAACCTGAAAACGTCAATATATTTTTAAAAGAGTTTGTGACAGAATTGAAACTTTTGTATGAAATAGGAGTAAACTTAGGTGAAAAATTATATACCATAAAAATTTCTAAAATAATTTGCGATGCTCCTGACAGAGCTTTTATAACAGGGACTGTAGGACATACAAGCATGAAAGGTTGTACAAAATCTCATCAAAACGGTGAAATGAAATCGAGAAGACTGGCATATACAAGTACAAAATCAGCTATAAGAACAGATGAAGAGTTTAAAAACAGAACGGGTAATTTTCACCATAGGCAGTTTTTTTGGGAAAACACAAATATTTTAGAGGAAGTAGATGTGAAAATGGTTACAGAGTTTCGTTTAGACGTTATGCATTTATTGGATTTAGGTATAGTCGAAAAAATAATGAAATCAATATGGAAGGGGCGTCATTTAAAACAAAAGTTAAGCCATTCCCAAAAAGAGGAAATAAATAAAAAGATTTTGTCCTTCAGAAATCATATACCTATAGAGTTTTGTAGAAAACCGCGATCTATGGAAGAAATGTGTAGGTGAAAGGCCGTAGAATTTCGGCAAGCTATTTTATATACAGGAATTGTCTTATTTAAAGACATTTTAGATAAGCAATTGTACCACCATTTCTTAATACTTCATGCTATATACAGACTAATATCTTCTCCAACTCAGAGCGAGAGTAACTTACCGTGCGTTCGATTAATGACTGAAGAGTTTGTCAAAATGTTTCCACTTTTGTAGATAATTTTTCGGCTTATAAATTTGAAAACTATCTTCAAATTATAAAAAAAGATGTTCGGCAGCCTACGAAAATTTTAGAGCAAGTCCATAATCGTTCGGTAGAGCGTTTTAAAAATTTTCAAATAAAAAGCATGGTTTTCAAGGCACAAGAGATACAAATGTTGGTTGTTCACCACTGTATAAAAATCACTACCATGATCAGCTTTTTTTAAGTTTCCGGCCACCAGACAATTATTGCATAGTAAAACCATTACAACCCATAAAAATATTTGGATTCAGCCAACATCAGAGCCAAGGATTCATAATTGGATACAAATTTTTGCAAATTCAAGATTTCTTTACCGAACCGGAGTGGGTTTGGGCATAAGGCTACCAGATGGCGTGCCTACAAAAGTAGCACATATCAAAAAATTCCAATGAAAAGTAAAAATTTTTTTAATTTTTAATTCCATACCAATATTTTTGATGAATTTTTGGTGAGCAAAAAAAAAAAAAAGGTCCTCACGTTGTACGAGAAAACCCCAGCAAATTAAAAGAATATTTCAAATAACTTTTATTTTTCAATGCAAACATCATCCAAAAGTAGCACATTTCGAGTGAAAAGTAGCACAGCCTTGCAAAAGTAGAACTTTTGCTACTTTAGTATGCCATCTGGTAGCCCTATTTGGGCATAATAGCTGCTACACAATTGAACTCTACTCAAAAAAGTTCAAAATCGAAGATGTTCGATGTAAAGCAGTCGCTTTACCGACAGATGTCGCATTAATTTCAATACCCTTACTTCATCAATGCTTATGAAAGTTTTGAAATTCAGAATATTTTCAACTGCAGTATATACCTGCTGATTGAATTTTTTTCAGTTGATTGAGAGTTGCAAGGTCTTAATTTTTCCATCTACAAATTTCTTTATTTTTTTTAGAAAAAATGGAAGACAAACTTTTTGACTTTGAATTCGAAAAAGAAAATTCCAAGAAAAGAAAGCGAAAGATTAATGGTAAGCATAACAACAAGGTATTATACATATATCTTTTCTAAAATGTATTATATTATCCCATTATAGAAGATGAATTTATTATCCTCAAAAAAAAATTACACCATATTGAAGGCAGTTTGGCTTCAATCCACCAAACTCTAGCCACGGAAACTGTTATGGTTAGAAGGTTGGCTGAGAAAGCTTTTCCTGAAAAATCGTCACTTAATTTCTTCCCAATAAAACGTATTGAGGACTTAGAGAGTTTGGAAAAGCAAGTTGAAACTATGAACACTACAGAATCGGTAAATTGTTAACGATATTAACTGTTTGCATACAATTGTTTAATTAAATTGGTTATAGATTCAGTACATAAAGAAAACTATATGTGGAAGACCAATTGGAAAATATTTAAAACTATTATTTACTGAAGAGGTCTTACTGCAAGTAAATTGGGACGGCAGGAATGACAAAAAAGGTTTCAGAAAATACAAATTGTTCACATCTTTTATTTACGGTATAAATTAATACATTCTTATAATTCAACCAAAAATTAAAAAGATTCCAATTACTCATGTTTGTTTTTATATTTCCATTCTACAGATGCAGTAAAGGGATACGATTGACAAAAAATCAAATACATAAATTAAACCATACTCGCAAGACTTAAAAGTAAAATTGTTGATATTTAACTATTTTAACTTTACTTACATACAAATATTAACAGTTTAAAAATGAAGTACTTAATATAATTTATCTTTAATGAAAATGTGAATCAAACCATTACAAATTGTTTACATTATTTACTTATTAATTAAAAATAAACTTCTTAATTAAAACATTAGACTAAAAGCAAAAATTGATTATATTTGTTTTGAGTAAAAATTTTTTTTACATACAAATGTTAACTACAGATTAAAAATGAAATAGTTTGATTTATCTTATATGATTTATTTTAAATGAAATTCTTATAATTTTGGTTTTTAACATATAGTAATATTTCTAAAAATAAATTTATAATTAGAAACCTTATTTTTTGTAATACGGTACTTCTGCAAAACCTGTTCTCAAATATATACATCCATATAAAGAAGCACATTTTTGAAAACATACAAAATACGCTTCTGGAGATATTAAAGAAAGCGTATTTCATATGCTTCCAGAAATGTACTTCTAATCAACATCCAATGAAGCGCATTTCATATGCTTCCAAAGATGTGCTTCTACTCAACATCCAAGGAATCACATTTCATATGCTTTCAAAGATGTGCATCGCCGCAGCTTCCGCTTCCCTTGAATCGCATCCGAAGCTCTTTGAATGCGCTTCCGTTTCCCGTTGGGTAACAATACAGTTTTTTTTTCTAATTTAAAAATCCCAGAAACTGGCTTATACAAAGAAAAATTATTTACGGAAGTACATACATGTATTTGAATTAATTTAAGAAATTTAAATCTCAGTTCAGAGTTCAGTAAAGACACAATTTAAAAGGAGTGAAACAATGTTCACCACTTTCACCAAATTTTCTCTTGGTGTATTTGAATGCATTGAAAAACAATTTTTGATTTTACGACAGCAAATTGAAACGAGTAGGCATAGTTTTTCTAATTTAAAACCTAGTAACTGAAAGTGTTAATGCCGAAGCAGCACTTTTCAGAGAGGAAAAATGAGAATTATACATTAATCTGTCTAGCACTCATTTGCTTTCGTGTACTGTGCAATCGTTCAGTTGAATGCTATGAATGTTATGCTGAAATCGCAATGCGGCGTTCGGTCGGTCGCACTCTGACAGCTGAAGTAGAAACAATGCATGCTTATGCTGTAATCAGTGTTGCCACAGAGGAATTTATTTTCCAACCAAAATTTTCTCGAAAACCTACCAAAATCGTTTGTAACCTACCAAAACTTTACACATAAATAAAAACCTTTTTGCAGCATTGAATGCGTTTATTAACATTTAATGCTGTTTCAAATACCTATGCTTGTATGTCGTCGTTTAAAATGCTTAACCGCATATAGCACAAATTGTCTGTTGCAAAATCGTGTACAGTGGTTCACATCAAAAGTCAGGCAAGTGTGCGCAAAAAGTTACCACATGACACATGCAGCGTACAATTAAGCGATGAACGTTAGAAGAAAGAAAAGTTACAAATTTTTTTAAAAAATGAAAGAAAGCGGTTCACGATATTATTAAATGACTAGCATTACCCTGTGCGCATCGCCTCACCTCAACCGTGGTGTAGATTCGATGTGCGGTCTGCGTGAAAATTCTATTTAAAAATACTTTTGTATGAGGACCACCCTTAGTATGCACCCAAGATAAAATTTTTACAGCCTAAGCAGTGCCTCTTAATATAAAAACCCTGTGATGAAAATTTCATGAGGATCGATTAAGCGATCTTCGAGAAAATGGTATTTAAAAATATTTTTGTGTGAGGGCCACCCTAAATAAAATGTTTGTAGCCTAAGCCATGCTTCTTAACATAAGAGATACGTAGTGTAAATTCGGCGTGAATTGATTAACTTGTCTTCGTGAAAATGATATTTAAAAATATTTTTGTCTGAGGGCCACCCTAAGTATGCACATTAAATAAAATTTTTATCATAGAATCTGTGCCCCTTAACATAAAAGCCATACTGTGTAAGTTTCATGAGAATTTATTTTCCTGTCTTTGAGAAAATGCTATTTTTAAAATATTTTTGTATGAGGGCCACCCTAAATAAAAATTTTATAGCCTATGACACCCGCCTGATTAATACTAACATACTGTAAAAATTTCATCACGATCGGCTGGATAGTTTCCGCGTCCATAACGAACAAACAGACAGACAAAAAATGAATTTTATATAATAGATATAAAGAGGACAAAAGGATTTCAAATAAACAACGTACGGTGGCAAACAAACGTTTAGCTCGAGAGACGAAAAATGGACCATCCGAGAAATTTTTAAAATTCCATTCATATCTACTCAAAAACTTACTGTAATGGTAAAAGTAATTTTCATTAAGAAGTCCATGCCGTTCGAAAAGTTCTCCGGAAATAAAATTTTAATGACCGAGTCGCACAGGATAAGCTATGCATCAACAAAAAAATGTCGCTTGAATTTCGCAAAAGAGCACATTTTAATATATTCTCATTTTGGAGCATAGTTAACACACCCTAACTGGTCGGGGCTCTGAAAAAGAGCCATATTTTGGCCTGACAATAACCGTTTACCTACAGTCCGTTTTAAAAATTATATTTATTAAAGCCAACAAATTCAAATTTATTATTACGGAAATATTTTTTTTTATTATGTCATCTTGTGTACATAAAAAAAGTTTAGTTCTTAGAACTTAAAACCTTTTTTAGCGACCCGATTTTGATCACAGCTGTGATCAAAAAAATTATGTTATTAATAGTGCTTGTAACTTTTGTTTCTAATACTGCGGGTTTGAGCACACATGCAACAATTTAGATGTGCGATCAGTCACAACACTATTTCGTCACATTGTACATACATATACGTATTCCCTAAACGTAATTTGTATGCAAGAAAACAGATACCATACCCACTTGTTGAAGATAGGGTTGGCAAAAGCTTATTTCTAGATGTAAATATTTGCTTCCTGATTCGAAAAACTACGAAAAAATTTCAATTTTCGATTTTCATAAAAATTTATCCTAAATCCTACCAAAATCAGGCTTAACCTACCAACCTACCAAGAGGAAAAAAACCTACCCGATTTGGTAGGAAACTACCAAAAACGGCAACGCTGGCTGTAATCTTAAATGCGACCTCAAGCGTTGCGTTCCGTTATATCGTAAATACGATCAACGCCATACCCGAAGTTCGATTAGAGCTACTTTCTACTACTATAGAACGTGCATTTGACACTTCTCGTTTACATAGCGTTTCATGCAGTGATAAAATAAGGTCCACTAAATTATCCATTTCGTTCAAATCCATTTATTTTATGAAAATAACAATCAAAACTAAAAACACAACAAAATTAAGTAAAAAACTGACAAATATAATTCCTTTCAGTGATAATGTCGAAATGACAGACGCTCGCAACATTGTGATTTACAAAAAGTAAGGTCAGGCGTTTTGACAGTTAATATCGTACATTTTTGTAAAGTTTTTCAAACGCCGATCAAAGTTGGCCAAAGCGCGACCGACCTAGCGCCGCATTGCGATTTCAGCATTATGAAATAGTTTCTGTTGATTGACATATGCCAAACAAATTAATGTGTCATACAAAATATAAAAACTCTTTTAAATATTTAACAGCAGCAAAACTGCATGTTAATTTATCAGTTTGTTTAACAGGCTATTAGCGCTAAAAGTGTAAACTACTTATGTTGTTTTAAGGCTAATTCATGCTTCAACAAGATTCAACAAGTGGTAAACCTTAGTATACCGCTGGCAGAACTACACTATCGGATAAGGGACATAGCCAAGAAACAAACGAACAGAAGTTGGAAGCTTACCGCCGGATGCAGTACATCTCGAAACCTGTGACCTAAACTGAATCAAGAAAAGACACAAACTCTCTTAAGGTTCATCAGCGGAGAGTTAAGAACTGTTGTAGGAGTGCAGACGGGGCACGGTGTTTTTGGCCCTATGACCGCCAAATATGGTGGCCCTTGGATGAGACGGTTAGGCAGCTACTCTGCGAATGTCCGGGGCTAATGAAGAACTGAATTAAATATTTTTGTCCTGCATTCTTTGTTGGCCTTGAGCAACTAGCCGAGTTGGAGCTTACCAGCATTCTCAACTTTACCAAGGCTTTTCACGCCCAGTCAATGAGATTTTTTTTTTCATGAGAAAGAAGGAGACTACACGTATATATCGTTACCTTAGTATAGAAAGGCCCTATCAACAATTTTTGTTACTTTACATGGGAATGAGAAAACAGCCTCCGAGTGAAACTTGCTATATGAAAGCGACCCTTTTAACCTAACTTAACCATATTCGTAGGCTGGGCAGGCACAAGCAGGACAGGCCGGGGCGTATATTCATAGTCAGCCTAGAACTATCAGAAGTCTAAATCAGGCACTGGGCACATGACGGAGAATTTTACTTCATTCTAAGTCATAAAACTTAAAAATTGGACTTTTTTTGTGGATGAGCTAAACTCATTGAAAACTTTGACTGCAATATTTTTTAAATCAAACTTTAATAGTTTCAATGAATTTTTAAATTAATTATTGATGATATGGCACAAACATCTTTGACCAATTATGTATATCTGAATTATATATTTTAAGCTTCCCAAAAACGAATTTTTTAAATCCGAAATTGATATTCGCATTATTTGCACAAAAGCTTGAAACGTTGGCTAAGCCTGAAGAGCTTGCTGATGGAATTCGCCGTCTGGTACCTGTAGCTATGCATCACGGTATGGTAAGCAAAAGCGGACTCTGCTGTAGTGCCACTTTGACGTACATACATAGATGCCTTCATTTGAAGTTTGATTTAAAAAAGACGTTACTAATTTTTTTCTTCATACACCGTTAGAAATTTTGCAATAAATTTTAATACTTTTGGGCTTACATATATGACTACAACAGAATTGTATTAAAATTCAATACTGCCTAGATATTAAAATTCATTTTTAATACAAATTTGTATTAATATTTAATACTCGCTTTTATAAAGATTTAAAAAAAAAAAATCTACGATATCTGCTGCTTTTGAATCAATTAAATTGGTAAATGTATTTATGTTGCGTTCTTAAAACTTTAAAGGAGAACTTAAATTTACTACGTATCACCGATCAGAATTGAACCTAGGTCGTCGTCCTGCGGGATGCCACTGTTCAAATATGCTCATCTTTACGAACTGAGCTACTGTCATCATTTCTAAACTCAATTATTCGCTTTTCCGTCAAAATGAAATATGTATTTTACTTTCAATTTACATTGCTGTTAATTAATAATTTAAATGTATTTTTAGCCAAACGAAATATGTCGTTAAACTGCTCATGCAACCATTTCAATAGAAAGGGAACCAGTTTCGAATCCCAGTCGATACGACATATTTTTTTTATCAATTTAATAAAGAAAGTATTAAAATATAATACAGTATGGTTTAAAAATCAAATGTAATACTTGCGATAGCATCAAATTGATTCCAAAGGTTATAAAATATCGTTTTAATGTTTGAACTGTATTAAAATTTATTACAAAATGTCTTACAAAATTTTATATTCTATTCAAAAGTATTAAATGTAATCAAAATTGTATTAAAAATCTTTGTAAGTAATATTTCGATTGTAGTAAAATGTATTCAAAGATTTCTAACCGTGTACATATAAAAATAAATTCGAAGTTGACAGCATTTCTAGAACTCAAATAAAGCCTGCAAATTGTGCCCGTCGTTATAGAAATCTGTCCTTGGAAAATTTGAAAAAAGAGATGATAGGCAATTGACTTTCTTTTTATTAAGGTTCGATCTAAGCAGCAATGCAGGAAATATCTTTCCATTATGCTCATCAGGAACGTTCAAATCACTGGATTTCCGTAAAGTGGATATGGAGCGATAAAACAGCGGGAAGGTTAAATCGAGAATATTGAACTCCGCCAATTTTCTCAGCAAGTTGTCTCATTGCATTTTATAATTTGAGCCATTTACTGGCCCCTTAAAATAAATAAATGCAAAATATTTTACATTTACTCAATTTCAAATTTTTGATTAAATTAAAAAACGTCAAGCGTACTCGAGTTAACTTCGTTAATCGGAGTTTCTCATATTGACTTTAATCGACGATTTACACTTTAATAGCCGACTAAACGACATAAGTTACGATTTAATTGAGATAAGTCAACAGGCCTAAGACTCAAAAGTGAAGATGAACTTAACAACAAAAACTCTTTGGAATAATCTAAAGGAACTGGGCGTAGGAAATTTAAGTAAATCTGACAGCAGCTAGGATATAGATATAATGATAACATATTTCTTGCAATCTATCATTTGCAAATTAATTGTGGTTTTAATATTGATTTAAATTTGAATCAAATGATCAGTTACGCTTTATTGCAGTATCTGAAATAGAAATCTAATGCTGTTGGCGACGATGGCGTTAGCTTAGAATTTTTGAAAATTATTCTTCCTAAAATAATATCTGCGGCAGCAAATGTTTTTAATCAAACCATCACACTGTTTAGAAAACAGTAAATGGTATTCAAATTGCAAAAAATCATCATCAATCATGAATAATGATTGCACATTGCTAAGTGATAAGTCTGATAATTTAGTAATATAATTGATATTAATATACATAAATATCTTAGAGGCTTCTATGCTTACTGATAGCTATTTATCATTACTTTCAGCTTTTGCACTTGAATCATGCATAAATGAACCAACTAAAATTATGGAGATTTCGAAAACTTGTATGGATCATACATATATTCGTGCGATTAACTAGAGCATATTTCAGTCAGTAGTGCTGTGTGTTCGAGTAATTTTCATTCGTCGGATCATTGTTTGACACGTCTTCGCTTTGAAAATGTTGCAAAAAGTAAAAAATCTAATACAATGCCTAGTTTTTTTCAATCAAAAGAAAGATTGGGAGCTTGTCAATATCATACTTAACCCTTTGATCCCCCAAATATTTCTAGCAGGAGGAAAAATATGAACTAGGTATTATAAGTTATTTTGGGTTCAAAATAAGATAAATTTCAAGTTTTATGAAATGGACCAATGGAACTGTTTTTAGAGTAGGTTGAATATACGTAAAATTGGGTACCAAAATCTTTAAAAGACTTTATATTTCAACAAAATAAGCTTAATTGCATTATATATCAATACCGTTATAAGAATAAGTGCATTAATTGTATTATGTATAAATCAAACGAATAAACACATTTGGACACGGTTCGCTTCAAGCAAGATCAAGATCGATTAAATTGTCAACCAAATCTGACATGCACAATTATTATATAGTGTCCGGAGATTCCAAATAGATAATCCGCAAAATCGGATCTGCTCATTTACTCATTTTATGGTCATTTTAAGATTAGCACTATGGCCGACACTGTTTGTTTTAAAGGCAGGTGTTGATTTGTATGTTTGAAATATTCCTTCTAGTACATAAACTAGAAGGTTTTTTGATGATTATGGTTAACAGTACTTGGAACTATTACCACATAAAATGTTAATTGATTCAAAGACTTAGATTTCTGAAGCTAGAATGAATTTTTTATTGATTTGAGTTTCTTTTTTATACAATAAAAGTGCAAATAATACAATATACTAATTAAACAAAAAGTGCAATTAGTAAAATGCAAATTAAATAAGAAGTTGCAAAATAAAAAAGTGTGAATTATGCAAAAATAGAAGAATTAAATAATTGACTTAAATTAACAAAAATAACTGTAAGAACTGCAAAGTATGCAGTTATGATACGGTCAATGCGCTACGTAGTACATTGACCATAAGCGTGGCTGGGCAAAACGTACCGCGCGCGGTACTGCGGCAGAATGAGAATAACTTTTCATATACGTATATAAAGCAGAGAGCGTAAAATTTAATTCAGTTTGCTTTGAAAAGCGAACAAAGCACAAATACACATGCATTGGAGAACATTTAAGAAAAACACACGTGTAGTGGTACCCAGCTCTGACCATAAGTTTAATAAAGAAATATGCAACATAATGATTATGTATGTGATTGCACAGCAGGGTAACGTATTTAACGTTTTTTTTTTTTTCACTTTTTTTTTATTTTTTATTTAAATGAAAACCTTCCAAGAATATTGTGTTGAGACGGATCGGAGCAAAAACAACGAAGTTATAGCAGTTTAAGCAACCGTGCCTCATACATGACTCAGTGCACGTTTAAAACTTTAAAGCGTTTTTCCCACAACTCGCGGTTTCAAAGTCGGTGTCCACCGTATCTTCATAACTACTGCATCAATTCTTTTGAAATTTTGAACACTATTTCTGTACATAATTTACGAGGTAACGCCGGAGATTTTTTTTCAAATTTGTCAATATTTATTAATTTATAATAACAAATTATCCGATTTTTTTTTGCAAAAATCGCGTTTTTCACTTCAAAGTGTTCCCAAAAATTGATAAATTGAAATTTCAAAAAAGCCCTCCAGCGTTAACTGGGGAAATTGATTATCTAACGAAATTTTTTTTTTTTATTTGAGATGATCCAGCACCGACTTATCGTGGACACCGCAATTCTACTTTTTTCTGAGACGCTTCCAAAAAAATGCTGCCATTGCCGTAGTTTTCAATATTTCTACATGAAAATTTTTCAAAATATTCTTCGAATGTCAAACTTTGATCTACCATTGGTTTTAGTAAATAGATTTTAACTGTGTTGTCGAAAAAAATTCACAAAAATGTGCCTGTTTTTGTACGAATTAACGTTACCCTCCCCTTAAACAAAATCAAAATAGGTAAAAATTTTCAACCAAATATGACAATGCACAATTATTATTTAGTGCTCGGAGATTCCAGAAACATGATCCGTAAAATCGTACCTGGTCATATACTCGTTTTATGGTCATTTTAAGATAAACACTTTTACCGATTATTTTAATAAAATTATGGACTGAACCGTTTACAGTTTTTTTTATGTTTTGAAGATCAAGTGAAATTTTAAAATATGCTATGATAATTGTTTTTTATGTATTTTGAGTCGCTTCACACGATGAAGTCAATAACAATTTTTCTTTATTATCTTTTATGAGCTTTAAAAATATTTTTGACTACAAATCAAACAAGGAAAAAAATAACAATAAAATGTTTATATATAGTATGTATGTTACGTTTACGTTTTTGTTGATACTAGTTTCGCCGAGTGGTTGAAATTCAACCATTAAAAATGCTTTTGGTGTTAAAGAACTGATATGAAAAAGAGCTATTATTTTTCATCGCTTTTAAAAATAAAAACCAATGTAACATGTTACATACCTATCTTAATCCCTTCCTTAGAGTTCAATATAGATATCTCCATACCAAATTTCATCAAAATCAGCCGATTGGTTTAGTTAAAAAACATATTTTACGTGGCGCCATCCACTTCAAAAAAATACTTTTTCTCAAGACTCAATCTATCTACATATCGAATTTCATCAAAATCGGTCCATTATTTAAGCTTTGAGAACATATTTTCCTACTGAGAGCGTATCGCCCTCCACTTTAAAACTAATACGTTTCCTCAGGGTTCAATATATTTCTGTACCGAGTTTCATCAAAATTGGCTTATTAGCTTAGTCTTGAAACGTTTTGTTCTGTTAGATGCGTGGCTCCACCCACTCAAACCAAATGTCTTTACTCAAGATTTAATCTATCAACATACCAAATTTTATCAAAATCGGTATAGTGGCTCAGTCGTGACACCGTTTTTTCCCATTAGTGGTGGTGTCACGCCCCCTTTAAGAACTTTAAGATTAGTACCTTTTCTTAAGGTTCAATCTATCTCTAAATCAAATTAGATCAAAACCAGTCTAAAAATTTAACCGTGGAAATGTATTTTCCTGTTGCAGGCATGGCTCTGCACTATTAGAAAAAAATTACATTCACATGCCCTGCTCCTCTTCACAACCTATACAACAACAAAACAATTAAGCAATTATGAGGTGTTATGGCAGATAAAAAAGAATGGATCCATTTTGCAACTGCCTATTTATATATAGATAATTATCACTCTCTCACAAACAAAGAGTACGAAGTTGTTGTATATCTAAAGCAGGGGTCGGCAAAATTAAAAGTGTGGTTGTGTTGGTGAGAGGAGAGAGGCTGCACCGCAAGAAATTTTTCGTAGAAATCGTTTGCGAAATTAATGTTGCGGCAAAAAGTGAAAAATTAAAAAAGATTAGAAAAGGTATTCAGATTCTACAATCTTGAGCGCAATACATTTTTTGCTATATGTCGTCAAAAGAAAATAACGAATTGGCGACGAAAAGTCATTTGAAATGCGTCATAATCCCTTTTCGTTGTATATTCGTTCATTTGCCATAGCTGTAAAAAAAATTCTCTATGTGCATAACAGACGATAATAGCTACATCCTCGCATGATGTTGCTTTGTCAATGGTTTTTCGACAACTGAATGGAAGAGCATAAGAATGCGTGTAATATTTGAGCGCACAATTGTGCTATGTGGTGCCGACCACTGATCTAAAGTTTAGATTCTAAACCCTGTGCATTCGAAGATCGGCTAAGCTCAAATCATGAAGGGTAAGTTCTAATGAAGCGCGAGTTCCATATTGTACCCACTGTACCGCACACTATAAGCCTCCACCAACAAAACCACCACGCAGCAACAATGACAACAACAACAACAAAACTATTCTTCAGCATTTAAATTAATTTATTTAGTTAATTTCCTATTTTTCTGTTAAATTGACACTTATATTTATTTTAATATTAATTTATCGATTAAGCATTTATCTTTTAGGTCAATTCAATTGTAATTAGCTATAAATACTTTGGCGCATATTCATAGTCATATTTAGCATTAGCTTAAGTTAGAACTTTATTTTAGCAATAACTAAGTCATTCATAGTCGATTTAGCATCGGCTTTTCTGCTTAGTTATAACTAAAAAAATAGTTTCAGCTGAAGTTGATATTAAGTCGATATCAAAAAAGAAAATATGGAGAAAATTCATTCTTTTTATATCAGAAAATTCAATTTTGATAATTTTGAGGATTATAAGTTGTTCTTATTTGGCGTGTTAAAAAAAATATACATGCATATATGATTTTAGAAAAAAAAAGCATTTTTACTGACGAGAATCGACCCCACGCCACATGTTTCGAGACTAGCTCCCGAAACATACTTTTTTCCACCTGAAACCAATTTGCTTCTCATTCCTTCTAAAAAAGAAAGCCATTTATATTATGTAAATAAAATGATAGCATTTGCTGAATTTTACCTTTGCGTTTGCTTCCATCGCACAACGTTTTAACGCAAAATAAATTCTGAAAAACAAATGTTTAAGTTGAAGTTCAAAGAGATAAAGAAAAAACTGATCATAACATTCGGGCATTCCCCCAATTGGTTTTTGTTGCTGTATACGTAATAACTCTACTGTACAACCTACAGCCCTGTTCTGACAGCTTAATGCTTGGCCCAGAATTAGAGCGGTGGCGGTAAAGCGGCGACGAATATACGCTGTCAAAAATTATAACATACTTGATCATGTGAAATTGAACAGAATTGCAGCGTACGACTGGTGACCTGCCGACGGTTAGCCGTCGATTTAGAATTAATTCTATTTTTACGTTGGATCAGTGTTGCATTTCTTTGTCATTCTCTTTGGCAATACGATTTTCTCAGCAAAATTTATTGTTTACAAATTTTGTTTTTGTCACTCTCTTTTCCCTATACGATTCTCTCACAAGAAATCAGAAAAAACTAAAGAGAATTATAAGCTGTTTTTATTTAGCGTGTCAAAAAAAATTTTTATTCTGATGAGAATCGAACACACGCACTTTGAGCTATAAGTCCACAGTCCTAACCATTTCGTCACGCTGAATTGTAAAATCCAGTTTTTTATTACTCTTTCTGTTAATTTATTAGTGTAAAACAGTGGTCGGCGCCCCATAGGCTCGCGAGCAAACGAAGAGAATAAGCGAGAGTAAGCAAACTACAAAATGAGCTTGTTATTTCGTTAATGCACTGCAAAAATGTTTGAAATCAAATGGCAAAATAAATATTTTTTCGCTGAATAATTTTTTGTCAATGCGCAACGCTTAATATACAAGTGAGTTATAGGGATAGTTAATAAATTTCATATAAAAGGGCATTTTATAACTAAAATTCAACCCCTGAAATAAGATATCATATGGAGCGTAAACAGCGAAACGTAGAAGCATTTTTCACAGTGATTGGAGCTTTTGTCATTTCTCTCTCATTTGAGAGTAAGAAAATATTTGATATTTGCGCTCTGCCGACCACTGGTGTAAAATTAAAAAGTCAAAATTTATAATGGCAGGTCACTTTAGAAACCGGAAGGGTAAAAAAAAAATATATATATTCATATATGTACATATATGTTTAAAAAAAAAAAACATGTTAACTGACGAGATTCGAACCCACGTCTTGAGAGCTATGAGTTCACAGTCCTAACCATTGCGCTACGGTGCCTTGTGTCCTGAAAATTTTTATTACTCTCTTTGTTATTTAACTAACTTGAAATTAAAAAGTCAACATTTGACAAGTTTACCACGAAAGCTTTTGTGTGGTGAATTCATTAGCTTATGCCAGTTAGTCAATACTAAAAAATCGACTATGAATAGAAAACAATTTTTAGTCATGACCAAATTTATTTTGAGCTTAGTTTGAGTTTAGTTAATTTCAACTTTAAAATACGACTATGAATATGCGCCTTTGTATTTTAATTTTAAGTTGAGTTGATTATTGTACCAAATAGAATAAAGTTGTTTTTTTTATTCGCGCATAAAAGAAACAAAAAACACTTTTTAGTATTGAAAGACCTAACTTCAAAGAGCTATTTTTTGTCATCGCCCCCAAAAATTAAAATTAGGGTTCAATCTATCTCCATACCAAATTGCATCAAAATTGGTCCATTAGCTTAGATGTGAAAATATATTTTCATATTGGGGGCGTGGCACTGTATATTTTAAACTGAATATCTTTCCTCAAGATTCAATCTATCTCTGTACCAAATTCCATCAAAATCGATCTATTAGCTTAGCAGTAAAAACGATTTTTCTGTTAGGAGTAGTGCCACGCCTACTAAAAGAACTCAGAGTTTTGAGAAATGTTTTTTAGGGTTCAATCTATATCCAAACTAAATTTCATTAAAATCGGTCCATTAGTTTAGCCATGGAGATGTTTTTTCTTGTTAGGGGCGTAGTACCGCCCTCTCTAAACAAATAACTTTACTCAAGGTTCAATCTATATCCATATCAAATTTCATAAAAATCGGTGTGACATCTCAGCCGAGACAGCGTTTTTTTTTTTTTCCATTAGGGGTCAATGCGTTTTGTATGGGGGATCATGTAAATATATTCACTTTATTTTACCTACCTTAACGGCAACACACACATTCTTTTTTTTTTCTGCACATCTATGGAACAGTACCTTTCCAATGATATAAGTTTTATTCCTCTCTCTTCATCTATACTATTATATAAAGAGGTAAGGTTTGTTTGTTTGTTTGTTTGTATGTTCCGGGTAATCTCTGGAACTACAAAACCGATTTCAAAAATTCTTCTACTAATAGAAAGCTACACTATTCCTGAGTAACATGGGCTATATTTTATTTTGATGAAAGCAAGGGGCGTGGCACTTTACATGCAATTAAAACCTTTAACTCGCTATATCTTGGTTCATATGATAGCAAAAGTCTTGAAATTCGGTGTCAGGATGCACATAGCCTATGTTAAGCACTTCACAAAATATGAACGGGACTAGACACCAGGGGCGTGGTGGCTATGAAACTTTATTTTAGGGTGGCCCTCATACGCAAATATTTTTAAAATAGCATTTTTACAAAGACCACTTAATCGATTCACACGGAATCAACACCACATGTCTCTTATATTAAGACGCATAGCTAAGACGATGAAACTTTTATTTAGGGTGGCCCTCATACACAAATATTTTAAAAATAGCGATTTCTCAAGGACAGGTTAATCGATTCTCATGAAACTTACACAGTATGGTTTTTATATTAAGGGGCACAAATAAGATTGTAAAAATTTTATTTGGAGTGCATACTTAGGGTGACCCTCATACAAATATATTGTTAAACATAATTTTCACGAAGACAGGTTAATCGATTCACGCTGAATTTACACAACGTATTTCTTTTGTTAAGAAGCATAGCTTAGGCTACAAAACTTTTATTTAGGGTGGTCCTCACACAAAAAAAATTTTTAAATATCATTTTCTCGAAGACCGTTTAATCGATTCTCATGGTCTTAACACCACATGGCTTTTATATGAACTTTTATATTAAAAAGCACAGATAAGATAGTAAAAATTTTATTTACGGTTCATACTTAGGGTGGTCCTGATACAAAAATATTTATAAATATCATTTTCTCGAAGACCGCTCAATCGATTCTCATGGAATTTACTCCACATGGCTTTTATATTAAGAGGCACAGATAAGGCTGTAAAAATTTTATTTAGGGTGCATACTTAGGGTGACCTTCATACAAAAATATTTTTAAAAATAATTTTCACGAAGACAGGTTAGACGATTCACACCGAATTTACACCACGTATCTCTTATGTTAAGAAGCATAGCTTAGGCTACACAACTTTTATTTAGGGTGGCCTTCATACAAAAGTATTTTTAAATATCATTTCCTCAAATACCGTTTAATCGATTCTCATGGTCTTAACACCACATGGCTTTTATATGAAGGGGCACATATTAGATAGTAAAAATTTGACTTAGGGTTCACACTTTGGGTGGTCTTCATACAAACATATTTTTAAATATCTTTTTCACGAAGACAGGTTAATCGATTCATACCGAATTTACACCAAGTAACTTTTACATTAAGAGGCGTAGATAAAGCTTCAATACTTTTATTTAGGGAGCATATTTAGGGTGGCCTTCATACAAATATATTTTTTAAACATAATTTCTCGAAGATCGCTTAATCGGTTCTCATGGAATTCACACCACGTGGCTTTTATATAAACAGGCACAGCTTAGAATAGAATGGGTGATGCCACGCCTCCTTATCTAAAAGAAAATAAGATTCATCATATCTTATCAACTATTTGATGCAGATAAATGAAACTTGGTACATATAGAAAGAGTAGAGAAAGAAGTTAGAGTCAATGCAAAAATGGGCGGTACCACGCTTCCATATGCGAAAAAATCAACTTTCTTATGTATCAACAACTATTTGACGCAGATGGATAAGATTTGGTGCACATGATTCTTATTGTTTGTAAAAATTTCTTAACATAGTTTGGTTTGGAAAAAATGAGCCATAAAGAAAGAAAGTAAGATTCAATAAAAAAATGGGTAGTGCCATGCCTCCAAAATAAGAAAAGACTATGACTATTAGACTCGGTACATATATAGAAGACAAAGACTATTACCAAATTAAACTCATTCAAAGGTGCTGATTCTAGGCATTCCATTGATTCCCGCCAAATCAATTGTTCATTTATGAGCCAAATAGAAAAACATACAACGTTGTTTATCCACTCGCAATAAGATAAATATCAACAAAAATAATTTTTACTTATTTAATCCAACTAAAATAAAAACACTTTATATGTTATTTGTTGAGGCGTAGCAACGCCCGCCGGGTTTCGCTAGTAGTAAATATTCAAAAAGTGTACCAAAAGATTCAATGTTCACGTATTAATATATAGATATAGATTCTTGTTGCTCAATATTACCACAACAGAATTTTAGAATCACAATATTGACAATGATGTTTACTATTGTGTTGTTCTTCAATTCATTGTCATAAGGTGTTCGTTTGTTGTCGTGCATGCGAAGAGCATAAAGACATTATTCGTTTAATACAGCAAAAGCAACGGCAACACTCCATCAGTCAATTAAAATAGAGTCATAACAATGATTGCGCTTTCAGTTGTCTTGTGCAGCCCTTTAGTACCTACAAAGTTCTCAGTAATGAAAATGGATAGCACTATGGCAAAAGAATTGTTTTTTTAATATATTCAATTCTTTTCCAAGGAAAATGATGAATAACATAACATATATATGAACATTTTTTTATTTTTTTTTCCTTGTGGGCTTTTTAGTCAAAAATACTTTTAAAAATAAAAAAAATTCTTTTTTTCAATTGCTTTTCGGTCGACAAAAAAAAATATTTTTTCTTGTATCGACTTTTTTCCATCAAAAATGGTGAATAACACAATAACATTTGCATATTTGAAAAAATACATAAAAAACAATTATCATAGCATATTTTAAAATTTCACTGAATGTAAAAAGTAGGGTTGTAACGGAAGTCATCTATGCGGAGGCGGATGCGGAGTTCAGAAATTGATCTCCGCGGATGCGGAGTTTTAACGGAAGCGGAAGCGGAGGTGGAAAAACAATTTGAAAATATTTAAAATTTAGTATTAGAATTAAATGAACACTAGTAGGCATCCTATATTTCCAGCTGAAGAAGCTATTTTTCAGTTTTTTCATTTATTTAGTCATATTTCCATAAATTTTTTTTAACTAAAAAAAAATGTTGGAAAAATAAGGATTTTATGGGTAATTTCTGTTTGAAAAAAAAATCAATATTTTGACTCAATTTTAGTTCATACGATACCCATGAATGTGACGAATATGTTGATAAAATTTCATAAGGATCGGCTCAATAAAAGACTGATAGCACCGTATGAAAAAAGTGAATTCGAGAGAAAAGCGTTCAATATTTGCTTATTGAACCGGAGAGTGCGCTCAAATAAAGTTGCAAAAATATACTTAGAGAGCGATGTTTCAAAACGATGTTTTTGAAATGGACTACTTTCGAAATCTATGTAAACGAAATTTATACTAGGTTGTACCCATAACCATACCTTACGAATCTACCCCATCACAAAACACTAAAATGTAAATTAGCTTAAACACAGAATTTTCCACTTTGTAAGCTCTAATGTTGATTTTATAACTTCCGTTATAACTCCGATTTACCTCATCAAAATTTGCGGATGCGGAAGCGGAGGCACAATATCAAGCGGAAGTTCCGCAGTTGCGGATGCGGATGCGGATGCGGAGCTCCGTTACAACCCTAGTTAAAAGCATCAAAAACTGTACAGGGTTCGCTTCACAATTTTATTAAAATTATCGGTAAAAGTGTAAACGAGTAAACGACCAGGTACGATTTTACGGATCATGTTTTTGGAATATCCGAACACTAGATAATAATTGTGCATTGTCAGATTTGGTTGAAAATTTTTACCGATTTTGATCTTGCTTAAAAGGAATCGTGTCGGCCATAGTGCTAATCTTAAAATGGCCATAAAACAAGTAAGTGAGCAGCTCCGATTTTGCGGACTATGTATGACTAGCATTACCCTGTGCGCATCGCTGCACCTCAAGCGTGGTGTATATTCGATGTGCAGTCTGCGTGAAAATTCTATTTAAAAAATACTTTTGTATGAGGACCACCCTTAGTATGCATCCAAATTAAAATTTTTACAACCAAAGCAGTGCCTCTTAATATAAAAACCACGTGGTGTAAATTCCATGAGAATCGATTAAGCGGTCTTCGAGAAAATGATATTTAAAAATATTTTTGTGTGAGGACCACCCTAAATAAAAGCTTTGTAGCCTAAGCTATGCCTATTAACATAAGAGCTACGTGGTATAAGTTCGGTTTAAATCGACTAACCTGTCTTCGTGAAAATGATATTTGAAAATATTTTTGTATGAGGGTCACCCTAAGTATGCACCTTAAATACAATTTCAACGACTTTATCTGTGCCTCTTAATATAAAAGCCATGTGGCGTAAGTTCAATGAGAATCGATTTAGCGGTTTTCGAGAAAATGATATTTAAAAATATTTTTGTTTGAGGGCCACCCTATATATGCACCCTAAATAAAAGTTTTGTAGCCTAAGCTATGCTTCTTAATATGAGAGCTACGTGGTGCAAGTTCGGAGTGAATCGACTAACCTGCCTTCTTGAAAATGATACTTAAAAATATTTTTGTATTAGGGTCACCCTAAGTATGCACCCTAAATAAAATTTTTTTAAGCTTATCTGTGCCTCTTAATATAAAAGCCATGTGGTGTAAGTTCCAAGGGAATCGATTAAGCAGTCTTCGAGAAAAGTTTTTGTATGAGGGCCACCCTAAATAAAAGTCTTGTATTTTTAACTATTCCTCTTAACATAAGAGCTACGTGGTGTAAGTTCGGTGTGAATCGACTTACCAGTCTTTGTGAAAATGATATTTAAAAAAATTGTTGTGTGAGTGCCACCCTAAGTATACACCCTAAATAAAATTTTTACAATCTTATCTGTGTCTCTTCGCATAAAATCCATGTGGTGAAAATTCCATAGGAATCGAATTAGCGGTCTTCGAGAAAATGATATTTAAAAAATATTTTCTTACTCAAAGCACGTTAGATCAGACTTTTCAAGTTTTATTTGCGTATGTTTTTAAGAAAATAATTTTGGACTTGGATGATTTTGATACCAATGTACTGGACTTGTCCATGGATCTATGTACATATGTATCAAAAAGAAATTAAAAGTGTAATAATTCTGTCAAAAAAATTTTTTTTAATCTAAAACCATAGTAGAAAGATAAAGCCTGGTCTAGATCTTGATATATGAGAATATCTCAAAACTTGATTTTTTTGGACTTGTCCGCTTTTGCAACTGGGTGCCTCAATTCATGATCTTGAGGTGCAAAATACAGTTTATACAGAGTCGGCTGACCAAGCCAATTTATTTAACGAATACTTTGCTAGCATTGCTAGTGATGTTGTTTCAAATAATGGTCTCACAGATTCCTTATGCAATTGTTTGGATAGAGGAAATTAAATTTCTCATAGTTTTTATAATAAACCTTTAACTTTTTTTGAGTTTTATGGGATTATTACACCCCTTAAATACTCTAATTCATGCACTCTAGGTAATTTTTCTTGTGTTTTTATTACAAAAAATAGTTTTTAATATTGCCGATGTATTAAGTCATATATTCAATAAAAGAATTGACTCTGGTATTTTTCCTGAGGAGCTGAAAAAACAGAAATTATTCCCTTATTTAAAAAAAGAAGATAAGTCTAGTATAAATAATTACAGACCAAAACTTTCTCTAAAGTATTTGAAAAGGCTCTTAAGTTTTGAATGGTCAACTTTTTAAGTAAGCATACATTTTTCAGTGAATGTCAGTTTGGATCATTTTACCTTTAAAACATCTTTATTATTTTAAGGTCTTGAAATTATTTTTAGTAAATAGGGCTATTTATTCAACACCATCATGCTCTAGAATAATTCTAGAAAACTCGATTTTCGAAAATTTATTCATATTCGAGTACATCCTCATTTAAAAAAAAATAAAAAAAAAAATAGTCTTAGGATTGCTACCAGAGCTGCAAAACTTTAATTTTTCGGAATTTGGCCAAAAAAAAAATGAAAAAAATTTGATTTTTTTCTGATTTATAATATTTTTTTTTTTTAAGTTTCTCTCGATTTTCCTTATTTCCATTGAAAAATAAATGAGAAAAACAAATAAAATTTGATTTTTGGTCCAAAAATTTTTAAAGTATTTTATTTTGTTTGAACCCCCAAAACCCCCCCATGTGCACGGGCCTGACTCGAACTATGATTTAAGGACTAATGTTTTCAACATTTCTTTTGTCTCTGTCGCTCCCAGGCTATTTAATAGGCTTCCGCAGTATATAAGAAGCATTGTTATTAAACATGCTTTCCTTAAAGAAGTGAAAACTTGGCTATTTAGATTTACATATATTGAATTAAGTACGCTAATTGATATTATGTATTAGTTATCGAGATTTCTATTGAATAGTTTTAATAAATTTTAAGAATTTTTTTTTATTGTTTGCCATTTTTTTTGCTATCTATTCATTTCCATTTTTTTCACTATTTTTAATTTTAATTTATAATTTGAAATTTGTTATATGATTTTAAGACCCCATGAACTTTACTGTAACTTTAATTTGTATGCATGTATTCGCTTCTAGTTCACTACGAACTATGGGATGCAGATTTGTTATTTTTAGAATAATAAAAAAAATGAATGAATGTAACCTCTAACTGAATTACTCATTGCATTCATATCTACTAACACTGCGGATGGTAATCAATTAGCCCATTGATTATAGTAAAATAAGCGTATTCCATAGGAATTATTTTGACGCACATGTCCTCAAATATTAATGAATTTTTAATCGCTTGAAATTTGTGCCAAATGAATCCTTGTCGAATCCTGTCCCAAACATGGGTTGCCACTCATTTAAGAAAAGTTGACCCAAAAACGGGTGTCAACTAATGTTTAGGAAATGATTTGACATGATTCTATTTAGGCTCTTCTGTACCTATCATTTGGTACGAATTTCAAGCAGTTATCTTCATTAATGAAAATTGCCCCAAAAATGGTGAAAACCCATGTTTGGGACAGGATTCAACAATACAATCTCAGGACAATTTCGGTGGAAATGGACATATGTAGATAAATTTGTGCAGAAAATAGAAAAGAATGATTCGAAGATGGAAAATATTATATATAAATAAAAATAGCTGTCATGAGATAGAGCAAAATCCAAATGGGGTTTTATTACGACATGCAAATACTTTTATTCCAGATTTGTTTGGCACAAATTTACTGAAAATTCGCCAATTTTTTTTATGAGTAAAGAGTTATTCTCATTAGTTATTAATCTGAGCAAGAAAACAATAATTAAAGTCCTATAAACAACAATTTGATTCTAAAGTTTTAAGAATACAGATCAAATACATAGTCCAGGAAATTGAGGCTTAAATTGAAAAAAATGGAGAGTGTAAAACCTTTCCAATTTATTGTTTTTATTTTGCCGTTTTTAAGCCTTCATCAATAAGACTGGACTGTCAATAAGTAATTCAATATCAAAAGTTCGCCAATATGCGCATTATAAATATTTTTGATCAATATTTTCTATTGACCCAACAGAAATTCGGTTCAGACAAAAGTTAAGGTCTAGACGAATTTCCACAAAAAGAAATCAGTTCATTGTTCATAATTTCAACCGTTTTTATAATATTCAGCTTAAAAAAACTGTTTCCTAGTTTCTCCATAGCTCGCTTCCAGTAATACTCGTATAATAAGATGTATGTCATTTAAATCCTTGGTACTCGAATTTTTTTTAAGACTTTACATTTTGGTCAAATTTACTTACTCATCGATTTCTTCCTCTGACATGGAATGACTATTACTGGCCAAGAGTGACATGTTGTTCCTTTAATGAAAGTGAGTTGCTTCGTATTAACGTATTATATCTGAAAAGGAGATAAAACTTAATTCAGTTCCAAGTTATTACATTACGAAGGAAATTAATAAATAGTATTTTTAGAATGTATTAGATTTCAAAATTGACATTAAGTCAAGTTAGGCTAGGAGGGTAATAACTAATGTCGGCAAAGGCATAAAAGAGCCAATTGTGATGCCGAAGGGTAATTTTTATCCTCTAAGTAATTTGTTTATCAAACAGATAAAAAAATTGTTCAGATTTATTCTAAGCTAAGCATTACTTTCACAGGATTTTAACAAGATGATAATATTAAACGCACAGTTATGCCATTCTTGTTAGAATATATACCACATTTAACTTAACATGACAGGTCTTAAGATCTTTTTATTCGCACTTTAATGTGAAAGTCGTCTTATCCGAAGCCATCACGTTTGAATTTAGCTTTTTCCCTCGACATGACACGTTTAGACTGTAAGTCGTGTTATAGCGCCTTCAAGCTAATCGCAGGGTTGCCAACCCACTAGGCATTTTTGCATTTATTAGGCTCTTCAAGAGTTCTATATAATCATTCTTAAGAGCAGAACTCTTGAAAATATTCGGAAAAGAGGTTTTAAGACATAGAATAAAACCTACTTAAGACCAAAAGGGCACCTTCTATGGGGATCTTCAAGAGGTTTATGTAAAAGTTAGAAACGACGTTTTCAAAACCTATAAAAGAGGTCAATAAATGATCTGTTTGGTGCTGTTTAGATGTCTATAAATAATTTGAGCTCTTGGAAATATTTATACACAACTTTTTTTCGAACGGAATTTGAGGTTTATTTTATTTTGACAAAGATTTGATAAAGATTTGATAACAAATAGAAATATAAAATGGGAAGTTGAAAATGATGCCACGAATAATTATGAATTTCGGCACAATTATTGATCAAAATTTACGTGCGAGCAAAGATTTATCGTGAAGTTTGGGGTTTTACTTCGAAAAATTTAGCACGCTTCCGAAATATTACATTTTAGAAGAATAAAATATTTGGACGAAATTTTTTTGTTAATATTTATGTCTCACAATGTTTAAATGATTTTTTAAGGTAAAAGCATATCGAAATTAAAAGATTAAGTGCAGAAAAAATCATTACTTTGGCAAAAAAAAGAAAATCATTTAATTTTTTGTTGTTTCCGGCTTGTATTTTGAAAAAGATGGCTGACGACGCATTTTTTAGAATCCTTTGATAAATGTCATATAAAACTTAAGGATTATCTCAAAGGCTTAACAAAACTTGACAGTTTAAGGTTGTTAAAAATTGTTTATTTAAAATGGTTTTGGGCCCATTGTTAGGGTTACCATATTAACAAGATGCAAATTAAGAAAGAAGCGATTTTGGGCTATTTTTATGGGCTGTTTTCTTTATAGAAATATAAATTATAACCCAAATTTGAATGAACATATTTTGGGCCATCTTGCGTTTATTTTTTTTTCTCTCTCAATTTGGTTTTAGTAACACCTCATATTTTTTAAAAAAAATTACTATTGGGTGATATCTAATTTTTAAACACTTAATTTTTATTAGTGATTCCAATCTACAAAATTCTGTAGCAATTTCGTAAATCAAAGATAAATTATGTTTTATTCGACAATGCTAGTGGTGTACGTAATAAGAATTGTCGCCTGCCCATAAACTGGTTGTTCAAAGTCATGATCAGGTCAATTAAAAAGGCTGAGAAACGAGTTTTCTCAATAACTCGGAAAATAAACCACAAACAGAAAAATATATTAAGGCCAATGTTGTAGAGGAGATGAAAACACATCGATTTCATAGCAAATTTCCGTTTGACAAGATTTGACCCCACTTTAATAATCTTAAAATTTCCAACGACCACCGCGTTTTTGGAACAATAGTAAGTATTTTGGCGAAAAATATTTTTACCGAAAATTTTAAGGTAATATTATTTGTTTAATTTCGAAAACTGGATTTTACGCTCAAAATAACTATTTTTGTTCAAAATTACAGTATTTATTGCAAGTTTTGATCAAAGGTGGGTCAAATATTGTCACATGGAGATTTTCTGGGCATGAAATCTAAGTATGTATTTTCATCTGCTCTACAATACTGGCCTCAATACATTTTTCTTGTTGTGACTTACTTTCTGAGTTATTGAGCAAAACTGGATTTTCGGCCACTTTAATTGATCAGATTTTTGGCATTGCACAACCAGTGTGCATGCAGGTGACCATTTTTATAAACATAATTTAACTTTGCGGAAATCTGAAAACAGGATACACAAGTCAAAAATAGCGCTACTTCTTTTGGTCACTATAATCAAGAATTTATCAAATTCCAAAACTTGAATTTTTCAAAAAATGCTGTTATAAGTAAATTACAATTTTTATGAGTTTAAGGCTCATTTAAAAATTTGTATTGAATTGCGAACGTTTGGTAAGCCTATTATTCAAAATCTACGTTGCTGCCTCGGTAACTGTGAGATCATAAAAAATTTTATGGAGCTCTTGGAAAAATTTAAATAGGTATCTATTTTGTAAAAACATTTATAATATTCTGATATTTTGATTTTTAAAAATCTTAACGTACTCGTGTGATTAAATCGATAGTAATAATTTTAGTTTTTGATACGAAAATATTCAAAATAATGAAAAGTGTTGAAAAAAAGGTTTTGTGTTGACTATTCTGCCGTACTAAGCAAAAAAGGCGTATCACAAAAAAAAAAAAAATAAATATCTGAGATTCTTATGGCATCGATAGCTTAAGAAATTACGCGTCTAATGATATATGTACTCCAAATGCCGGTATCTTAGTTCTATCATATACAAAATGTACTAAGAAAATTTCTTCTATCTCAATTTTACCACAAATTACACTAGTTTACAAAATGATTTTTTTTTTGTTCCATTGATCTGAGGTTACTTTTCTTACGTACTTTTTTCTGCTGAATTCGAAAATGAAAATATTTTGAATGGTACAGTTTTCGAAATATTGTGGTTTTTTCATTTTTTCGACCTCTTTTCACTTCAGAATTCATATCTTGAGCTAGTTATGTTCAATTTTCTCGTTCTTAGTGTCAAATTAAAGATAATAAAATGACAAACAAACTTGTGTCATTACATTTTTTATTAAAAAAGTAGTTCAAAAGATATTGATGAAAACAGGCCTGATTTAAAAAAAAAATCATATTTTACATTTGATTCTGCGGTCCCGAAAAAATTTATTATATAAAATTCAAATTTTGTCTGTCTGTCTGTATGTCCTTTATGGACGCGAAAACTATCCAGCCGATCTTGATGAAATTTTTACAGTTTGTTGGTATCGATCAGGCGTCATAGGCTAGGGGGGCATATTTAGGGTGGCCCTCATACAAAAATATTTTGTAAATGTCATTTTCTCGAAGACTGCTAAATCGATTCTAATGGAATTGACACAGTATGACTTTTATATTAAGAAGCACAGATAAGATTGTAAAAATTTTATTTGGGGTGCATACTTAGGGTGGCCCTCATACAAAAATATTTTCACATTTCATTTTCACGAAGACAGGTAAGTCGATTCATTGAATTTACACCACTTATATTAATAGACATAGCTTAGGCTACAAAACTTTTATTTAGGGTGGCCCTCACGCAAAAATAATTTTTTAATATCTTTTTCTCGAAGACCGCTTAATCGATTCTCATGGAACTTACACCACGTGATTTTTATATTAAGAGGCACTGCTTAGGTTGTAAAAATTTTATTTTGGGTGCATACCTACGGTGGTTCTCATACAAAAGTATTTTTAAATAGAATTTTCACGCAAACTGCACATCGAATATGCACCACGGTTGAGGTGCAGCGATGCGCACAGGGTAATGCTAGTTATTTATAAAATAACTTCATTGTATTAAAAAAAAGCATTATGTATTATTGAATATATACCCAAGCTTAAAACTTCAGGTGTGGGGTGTAAAAAAAAATTATTTTCTTAAAAATTGAATTTTCATAAAATGGAAAAATTTTCAAAACAGAGGATTATGCATGAATTACAGAAAGCAGGTGTGGAATTTCCGCAAACAGCAACTACATGTCACTTAAAGCGTTTATACGCGGAACATTTTCAAAGGAATGCTGCTGAAAGAGCTTCTGTTGCTGCTGATGAAAATGTTGAAGCTTTAATTCGAAATGGTATTTGTGATGATGAAGAAAATTATGATGCATGAAAATTATGAAGAGAGATTGAATTTTAGTCGTGCAGTTGATGTCAAATTCGACAAGTTTTCAGTACACTCCTTACATTTGTCGCACATTTAGTACATTTGGCGAATTTTCAGTGCATTTTCAGTACATTTTCGGTACATTTGGACAATTTCCTTTTTTTTGGGAATTAAAATAGTACGAGATAGTAAATCGCAATTTGTAACCCAAGCAGCTCAACAAGGTCGTGCAGACGTCGTTACAATGTCGGAAGCTGACTATATCCGACCCTTCCGACGGCAACACGACCACGGCATAACTCAATGTTGGAAAAAAACGTTTAATTACAAGTGTGTACCTTGCCGACTTCCACTTTTCTGACCAAAAATGGACTATTTATGACACGTTCGAATTTGTTTAATTATTACAATTCTTTTCCATTTTTAAGACTTATTTCATTCTAAAATTAGTCTGATGACATTTTTATAAATTATAGCTTTTTTATTTTGTCTTGCTAAGCTCAATATTTTTTATGAAAATTATTTGCAGAGTACGGGAAAATCATTTACAGAGTATGAAAACGCTGAAAATTTCATTGATAAATTTATATGCGCTACCTCGAAAAATTTCAATGCCCTTCTTTCAAAATTTCAAATAAATAATGTTTTTCTAAAAATTTCATGAGTTTTTTAGAAAAAAAAAAAAATGCGGATATAAAATTATTACCCATTCGACTAATTTTGAACCAAAAACGACTTGTAGGTCGTTTCAAGTTTACTTTTGATCGTACACGATAAAATGAACAGTGGCACTCCGACTTGTTTTGGAAGTCATTCAACGACTAGATAAGACGTCGCTAGGACGTCGCCAAATGACCAATTTTAAACCGTCAATCGATGACCAGATACGACGTCGTTGCGATGTCAGAGTTCGACTGCAATCAACTAGTCTTACGCCGACGTCTTTGCGTGGCCTTAAAGTAGTCGGAATAAGGAATCATACTTCAAAGACCGGAAATTTGATAAAAATTAAGCAAATCCGACTGCTCCGACTAAAATTGTAACAAGTCCTTACCAAATCCGACCGACCGATACACTTAAAGTCGGACTGTGCTGTTTGGGAAGTGGTCATTTTGTAATTTACTGTGAGGTTAGGTTAGGTTATGGTGGTGGATCGGAAGCCCCACATAGACACTTTGGTCCATAGTGATACCACATCTCTCAAGATTTAATCAGTAAAATTAGTTGTTTGGTTAATGTTAAAAGTATTGGTCCGCCTGGCGAAATCATATATTCTATGGAGTTTTAATTTAGCAACATCGTGCAATGAGAATAAGACAGCATGTCCAATTTTGGACAGCATATCTCATTTTGCTAGACTTTTTGAAATGTCAAAAGTGAGGACCTTTTTTTACTAATTTTTATATTCTTCGAAAAAGTTTTTTTAATTTTAGTAAACTTGGGTGTTCCAGGTACAAAAAAAAAACTCCAACGGCCTCTAAAAAGTACATTTCGATATGTCCTACTTATAAGTTGGTAACTCGAACTATCAACTTTTAAAGGGACAGTGTTTACCAGAATCTGCTCATTGAATTCTATCTGGTGACAAGTTTTTGAAGCTCTAGCTCAAAAATTGAGAGATTGCCAACTATTTTAAGAGTTACAACTTCGGTGTATATCGGTGAGGTCTCCATGCAAGACCTTGGGACCTTAAGTTAAAAATATAATGCAAAAACTTTTTATTTTGTTTTTGTTGATTATTTAATTTACCAATTGTGCATGGGACACAAAAAACAATTTGTGTGGGTAACTACATGTACAAAGTTATAAGCTAATTTTACCGAAAAAAAACTCTGGTCGTAAGCTATAAATACCAACCTATAGCCCAAACTATTTTACTCAATTCGCGTTGAAAAGTTCAGCTGCCAACTTTTTTCATGGAACTTTGTGTACTGGCACAGCAAAGCTTGGGCGGGAAAATTGACATTTGTGATCAGTGTTTGCATTTTGCTTACCTTAAGAGTGCATATTGTTGATAGGGAAGAAAATGCTGGCAAAGGCTTCGCAAAAATCAGGTGATCCGGTTTTTTCATTAATATTTTTCAGCAATAATTAATAAATTGACTAGGCCAAGATGGGAATGAATCATCATGAGAATTTAGCTCATCTACGTTTTATTGCAGATAGTGCGTTTTTTCATCTGTTTGGGTAATAAATATTAATTTATTATACATATTAAATATGCCCATGTACATACATAGAGCGGTTTTTCATATGCAATTTCCGATAAATCGGCATAGAAAAAGTGTCTATCTGCAATTTCACTTAGAAAATGAAATAATTTTCCATATATTTTCACGCCATTGAAAAGAGCACCCCCAAAAATACCAAAAACCATAAAAAGAAAAATTGTAAAATGTCAAAATACCGATTTGATAAGAGAAAATAAATTTTAAAACGTTTTTCTTATCTATTCGACTTTAATTCTAATGCAGATAGTGCTTTTTTTCATCTGTACGGCAGAGTACAACACCGTTTTCTTAAAAAAGGTCACACCCAGAACGAAGGTGATAGCGTGCATGCCACCTTTGAAAGAGCACAACTGGGAAAAACTGTGTTTGTTCCTATGCAGTGGTATTCGAAAGTCCAAGATTTCTGGTAAGCCATATAAGGCAATTGAGATGGTTGCTGACGACTTTGATAATTTTAAAGAATTTGCTAACAACAAGATCAATTTTAACCAAAAATATATGTTAGTAAGGTAAGAGAGATACGTTTTCATGAAAATAACCCCTTTACAATGTTATTTAAATATGACCCTCGCGAAAGAGATTACCAAAAGTGAGTACATTATGAGCCACCAATCTCCAATATTACACGTGGAAGAAAAAAAAAATGTTTAAAATCCATCAGGAACAGATTTGCCAAAATTTTTCAAGGGACTTTTACGGATATCTTTAAAAAAAAAAAAAAGATTTAGTAAGTTTATGTGAAAGAAATTATATTCCAAAACTCTACCATGAATTTATAAAAATCTTAGAGATGAAAACATGGCATCTGGTAGTGCCGAAAGCACTGACGAGGATTGACTGATTACATGTGTAGGTATAATAAGATAATGTAACCAAAAGTTATGTACTAAAAATATTTTCCGAACCAATGAATAATGTGATTTATGTTTTTAATTTTACTTTTTGAATAAATATTTGTTTGTTTTTATAGTTTATTTATTCTGTCTGTTTTTTTCATATTTATTGTGTTCAATATAATTATAAGATCAGTTACAAATCAGTCCGATAATTATTTCTCTATGTAATATGTTTGTAAATCGAAGTACCAAACATTTACCTACAAAAAATAGTCTTTCAAAATGTATGCACTTCAACTTACAACTACAAATATAATAATGTCGCTGAAGACAAGTTGTTAACTTAAGCAACAACTCACATGCATTTGTTTTGTCCAAATTATAAGTTTAAGTTGTTAAATATCTTAATAAATCTGCTTGCAATAGCCTCAGTGATTTAATAGTCGAAAGCCCATCATTTCATCTACATTACACACAAATCAGTACTCAATTTTGTTTTTTTTTTTTTTTTTTTGTTTTCTTTTTATAACGAAAACAATACTAAAATGAACTTTCTGAAGAATGATGATTTTCGAGTTACCAACTTATACGTTGGACGTATCGATTTGAAGTCTCGATTCAGTACATTTTCTCAAAACCCAAATACCATCACTGGTTCCAACTGCTACTAATGACGACGTTATATTAGAGCTAATTATGCTTATAAAGAGAAAGGAAATTCTGGAATTACGACAAAAAATTAAGGAACTTCAAAACGTTAGTACTTGTTTGGAAAGGAAATGTGACAATTCCGACAGGAAATTTAATTTGCCTCTCTTTCGACAGACTTCAAATTTTAGCCACAAGAAACTTTTCTGGGTGAAAAACTAAACTTTTTTTCGGAGGGGAGGTGATGAGCTGTTTCTTAATCTTATTTTATCTTTCTCAACCACCACATTTTTTCTGGTTGGAACACCTTTTGTGGTAAAACTTTATGAATATCAACCTATTTTTTCTGGCTGAAACACACCTATATTTGTGGACTTCTTCAACTAAAATTCGTTTAAATTAATCAGTTTTTTTTCTTTTTCATTTAAGCTAAGTTTTTATTTATTTTGTTATAATATTTAATTTGCACTTGTTTTATTTATAAAAATTAGAATTACTTTACATTTTAATTGAAATTGACATTACGAACTTCAATTAATAAATTGGCACAAGCTGACTAGAAATGCAACACTAAGTTCACCGTCAACGATAGCGGCATTTACGTCGTAAGCCGCAATTCTGTTCCATTTCATTTAGTCAAGTGTGTTGTAATTTTGACAGCAGCTCACCGCTGGCGGTGACGACCACTGGCTTAAACTTTTACCATACCCAGACTCCACAACTTTTATGATATTTGACAAACAAACATGACGAATGTCGCTAACGACTTCGGCAACTAATCAAAACGTGTCAGAGTTGCCACTGCAACCGCATAGTTTCATGGCACATAAATTGGATAGTAAAAATGTGTTAAATGACAATTGTGTTTTATTACGCAGAATTTTCATGATGATGACGCAATTTATCATAGTGATGTGGATTTTGCAGCAGGAATTTCAATAAATAAGCCACGTGCCTTGCTTTGCGGTTCAGTAAAAAGCTGCGTGGGGAGTCGCAGCCCGTGCAAGAAATGTTTTTTATTCGCATTGTAGTTCATAGTAACAAAAAGATGCATAGACCTATGCTGTGCCTCACAAATGATTCATTCGACCGCCAGAAAAACTTGAAATTGGTCGGTCTACTAGGCCATACATATTTCTGTTCATTATTCAACTTGGTCTAAAAAAAGGAAAAGTCACGTTAGACTTCGAGGAGAGGTGGGCAAAAGAGGTTGAACTTATACAACGTGGCTTACAGACACTCCCTAAGCTGCTTCTGACACATAATTTGTTTTCAGCTGACTTAAGTCCCATCGCAGCCCCACTGACTGTCTTGCTTGCATATAATTTTTGCAGTCCTTTTAGCAGTATGTTCCATCATAATGCAGTGTGCAAAACGGATCCTTTTCAAATTTGAGATAGACTCGCTTCTTCGTATATTTTATGCAAAACGGATTCCGTTACGGATCCGAAACTTCGTAAGAAATTCCTCTCAAAAACGCGAATCGCTTTTTCGGATTCGTCACGAACTCAGAACGAACTTCATATACGAACCCGAAACGGACTCGTTTTTTTTAATAATACGATTCGAGAAAGACTCGTTTTTTTTTAAATAAAACGGAATCAAGACGGACTCGTTTCTTTAAATAAAACTTACACGTAACTTGTTCACTCATTAGAATTATTTAAAAATTATGACAAGTAATTCTATTCGGTTTAAAGATGAGCTTCAGAACCACGTGGCTAATGATAAAAGAAAAGTACCCAAATTCAAAATAAGTACAGAACTGTATTTCGTATCTAGGATTGAGAATAAATTAAAAGTTTTGATGACTTGAAAACTGTCCTTTGTGTTAATGATAAGAGCATTATTTTGACGGATTCGTAACGAGATCGAAACGGATCCGTCGAAGCATAAAAAGTGAATTTCGCGTTGAAGGACTCCAAACGAATCCGAAACGGATGCGCATCCGTTTTTATGTTATTGGGAACATGAAAATTAACTTGAAACAGCAGTGCCCACTACCACAAGGAAATGCGCTCTCACGTTAAGCTTGCGTTGATGATTCCTTATACTGCACGCTTTTTTACGCTCCTTAAGCGTCAAGGCATCCTCATTTTTAAGCTCACCGAGCGCCTGCTCATTCTTTGGCCACCACTGACTTGAACTAATTCTTCAGAAGCAACCGTCGCTTTTCTCAAAAAAAAAGAGAAAATGCAAGAGATTTTAACAGTGTCCGACATATTTTTTTTTTAAATATAGGGTGTTTTTTTTAGAAGTTTGTTTTTCGAATAGAGATAAAACTGGCATTTTATGGTCAAATCTGGCAACTCTAATGTCATTTATGTTCAGTTTGGTTTGCCATTTCATCATGAACAGGTTGACAAAAGAACACGCTTGCAAATCGTGCAAATTTATTTCGAAAATAATGGTTCAGTTCGCGAAGTTTACCGCAAGCTCCGTCCATTTTATGGTCGACATAATCGTCCATCAGAGCAATTAATTCGGTTAACCATGGGTCGTTTTCGCACTACGTTTACTCTATGTGATAATACGCATCCGCAGAGACGTCGAACAGTGCGCACCGAAGAAACAATTGCCGCTGTAGAGCAAAATGTTGAAGAGGACCCGAATGAATCGATTCGCCACCGTGCACAACAATTGGAGCTTTGTCCATCAACTTTATGGAAGATTTTGCGCAAAGATCTTGGCTTGCGACCTTACAAGATCCAGCTTGTGCAAGAATTAAAGCCGCGAGACCATGCAATGCGTCGTGATTTTGGTGTATGGGCCGAAAATGAGATTGATCTCGATGCTGATTTTCATCGCAAAATTTTGTTCAGTGGTGAGGCTCATTTTTGGTTAAATGGCTACGTCAACAAGCAAAATTGCCGCATTTGGAGTGAAGAGAATCCACATGAGACCCTTGAGACGCCATTACATCCACAAAAACTGACTGTTTGGTGTGCTCTATGGGCTGGTGGAGTCATTGGGCCATACTTCTTCCGAAATAATGCTGGAGAGTCAGTTACCGTTAATGGAGACCGGTATAGAGCCATGATAACCGACTATTTTGTTCCCGAATTGGATGGCAGGAATGTGGATGAGTTGTGGTTCCAACAAGACGGCGCTACATGCCACACAGCGCACGTCACAATCAATTTATTGAAGGAAACATTCGATGAGCGCATAATTTCGCGGAATGGACCTGTCAATTGGCCACCAAGATCGTGTGATTTGACACCATTGGATTATTTTCTTTGGGGATATGTGAAGTCGCTCGTCTACGCCAACAAACCAGAAACGTTAGGGGACTTGGAAGCCAACATTCGTGGCGTTATTGCCGACATACGGCCCCATATGCTCGAAAAAGTGGTTCAAAATTGGACCTGTAGAATTGGCTTTATTCGAGCCAGCCGCGGCGGCCACATGCCCGAAATCATATTTAAACATTAATGGCATAAAATTATCCTTCCAATATAGCCAAATTGATGGACATTATCTTGTGTTTTATTTCAATTCAAAGCTATATACCCTTAAAAAAAACACCCTATATATACTTCTATACGCGCGTTGACATGGGGGTAAGCTGGCGAATGCGTTATGGAAATGAGCGAACAAAATATGTTACGGAAATGGGCATCGAAGCCATGACAGATTTTGTGTGGGAGAATCGTATGGGAAAAGAGTGACAAAAACAATATTTTTAAGCAATACATTTTTGCTGAGAAAATCGAATTGGAAAAGAGAGTGACACATTTTAATAGATTCTTTCTATGTGTGTTAAAAAGCATACGACGCAGGCATCGATGCATGCATGCTTTTTATGTGTTTCGCCTTATAGAAACAAGCATGTAAGCATAACAAACCGTTGAATGGGAATTGAATGTGTTAGTTAATGTGTGTGATTTGTTCTTTGTTTTTCACATGAAATATCTATGGAAGAGAAACAACGAAACATTCAAATTTTACTCTCGTTCTCATTCTCAATTTGCTAGTTTACATTTCAACCAGCGTTTGTAGCAGTTTAACTGCAAAATCAAGTTTTTTAGACACGCTGGCAGTTTTATTTTACAAATCGCAGTTTTTTTATGAAATTATGACTAAAAAAAAGGTCATCAACTTTTAATAACCACTAAAGTTTTATGTTTTCCAAAAAATCTGGTTTATTTCGGAGGTAGCAGTTTTTACAGTTTTTTTTTTTCAGAATTTGCAGTTTTCCCTAACAAAAATCTGGCAACATTGATTTCAAACAACAACGCGGGTTGTGTGAAAATGATCAAAAATTACAGCACTGCCGTACTAAGCGAAAAGGACGTATCTCAAAAAAAAAAATATCCGAGATTCTTATGACATCGGATAGCTTAAGAAATTACGCGTCTAATGACATACTCCAAATTCCGGCATCTTAGTTCAATCATATAAAAAATCTACTAAGAAAATTTCCTCTATCTCAATTTTACATGTATTTCAACAAATTGACATAAACAAAACATCAGTTATCTCGAAATTAATTTTTTTGAGATACGCCCTTTTCGCTTAGTACGGCAGAGCAGGTCTATTAAAAAAATTTGAATAGTTTGCCTACGCAGAACAAACTAAAAATAGGCTACGCGTGCAAAGCCACGGTCATTAGCTAGTAAATAAATATTTTGTTCAATATTCAACACATTGAATATTCTACGTTTAAAGTGAATAAAATTGTAAATTCATATTAAAGTTCGTATATTGTGAAATTTCAAAAATATTAATTTATTCTACAATTGGAGAAAATTAATATATGTTTATGTATGTATATATTATACATATATACATATACAGTAGCGAGCAAAACTGGGACAATGCTAGGCAGTTTCATGCTTACTCGATCATAAAAGTATTAATAATAAACTGATTTAAAAAAAGTTTTTGATTTTGAAATCCTTGTTCCTAATTCTTTAATATAAGATTAATTAATAAATTTAAAATGTATACAATAGCTAATTTTTTTTCAAAAACGCTTAAAAACGCATGTATCCAGTTTTGCACGTCTGTATTGTTTTTTTTATATCTGTAAATTTCCTGTTATTTACATCGTTTTATTAATTTTCATGGCAAGCTTCTATTTTGTTTGTTTTCAGTTGGAACTGTGAAATGACTTCAAGTTAATAATTCAATTCTCCTTATTTAAGAAAAAAAGAATATTTTAATTAATAAAAAAATATCTATTGAAACCAGAGCTTGAAATAAACTTTTATAAAAGTTTTTTTTTAGGTAAAAGTAAACTTTAAACTTTTATTTTTGTGAAATAAAAGTAAAAGTTTCCTTAAAACTTTTATATTCGAAAAAAAAGTAAAAGTTTTTTTTAACTTATATTTCAAAAAGTCAAAAAAATACTTTTAAAAAAAACTTTTATTAATAAAAGTTTTTTTAAAAGTTTTTTTTAACTTATATTTTTAACAGTCACACGCAAAGAGTTTTTTTTGACTTGTATTTTTCAAAAGGCGAAAATAAAAGTTTTTTTTGTATGAAAAAACGAGGAAAATCCTAAAGTAATATCTTGGATCACTAAACAAAAAATTTCAAAGGAGAAAACTTAGGATTATTGATAATAAAGTCCAAAGGAAAATACTTAAGATGTTTCTGAAAAGAAAGAAATTTATGATAATTCTGCACTTATAATTTTTAGAAAAATTGTGCTCAACGCATCAATGGGAAAAGGCCGAAAATGGATAAAGAGTTATTTTGGACCCATTTTTCGAAAAAATTTTTACTGCACGAATCGATGGGAAAAGGCCGAAAATGGATTTTGGAAGTGACAAGTGAGGTCCCCGACCCTCCTAAATGGGATTTTTGGACCCATTTTTCGAAAAAAATTTTATTGCACGAATCCATGGGAAAAGGCTGAAAAAGGATTTTGGGAGTGACAAGTGAGGTCCCCAACCCTCCTAAAAGGGTTTTTTGGACCAATTTTTCGAAAAAATTTATATTGCACGACACGATGGAAAAAGTTCGAAAATGGATTTTGGAACTGACAAGTGAGGTCCCCGACCCTCCTAAAAGGGCTTTTTGGACCCATTTTTCGAAAAAATTTTTATTGCACGAATCGATGGGAAGAGTTCGAAAATGGATTTTGGAGCGACAAGTGAGGTCCCCGACCCTCCTAAAAGGGTTTTTTTGGACCCATTTTTCGAAAAAATTTTATTGTACGAATCGATGGGAAAAGGCTGAAAATGGTTTTTGGAAGTGACAAGTGAGGTCCCCGACCCTCCTAAATTGGATTTTTGGACCCATTTTTCGATCAATTTTTATTGCACGAATCGATGTGAAAAGGCCGAAAATTGATTTTGGGACTGACAAGTGAGGTCCCCGACTTTCCTAAATAGGTTTTTCGGAACCATTTTTCGAAAAAAACTTTACTCGTGCAATAAAATTTTTTTCGAAAAATGGGTCCAAAAAACCCATTTAGGAGGGTCGGGGACCTCACTTGTCACTTCCAAAATCTATTTTCGAACTTTTCCCATCGATTCGTGCAATAAAAATTGATCGAAAAATGGGTCCAAAAATCCCATTTAGGAGGGTCGGGGACCTCACTTATCGCTTCCAAAATCCATTTTCGAACTTTTCCCATCGATTCGTGCAATAAAAATTTTTTCGAAAAATGGGTCCAAAAAACCCTTTTAGGAGGGTCGGGGACCTCACTTGTCAGTTCCAAAATCCATTTTCGAACTTTTTCCATCGATTCGTGCAATATAAATTTTTTCGAAAAATTGGTCCAAAAAACCCTTTTAGGAGGGTTGGGGACCTCACTTGTCACTCCCAAAATCCTTTTTCGGCCTTTTCCCATTGATGCGTTCAGCACAATTTTTCTAGAAATTATACATAAGTGCATAATAATCATAAATTTCTTTCTTTTCAGAAACATGTCAAGTATTTTCCTTTGGACTTTATTATCAATAATCCTAAGTTTTCTCCTTTGAAATTTTTTGCTTAGTGATCCAAGATATTATTTTAGGATTTTCCTCGTTCTTTCATACAAAAAAAACTTTTATTTTCGCCTTTTGAAAAATAAAAGTCAAAAAAAACTCTTTGCATGTGACTGTTAAAAATATAAGTAAAAAAAAAACTTTTAAAAAAAACTTTTATTAATAAAAGTCAAAAAAAATTTTTATGTAAAAACTTTTTGAAAAAGTTTTTTGGAAAAACTTTTATTCAATAAAAATTTTTGAAGAAAGTTTATAAAAACTTTTATAACAAAAAAGTTTTAAGAAACTTTTATTTTGAAAACTTTTTGAATAAAAGTATAAAAGTTTCAAGGTCTGATTGAAACCGAAGATAATGTAGTTATTATGACTCAAAATGGTCAGTCGTCAAGAATTACAGCAAAGGCTTTGAAAATTAGTCATAGAACAGTTCTTCGTGTCCAAAATCGGCGCAATAATAAGCATACAATCAACAACAGAGGCTGACCCAGAAAGCTGACAAACAACCATGCCCCCCTTATGGAGCGTATACTAAGACGCAATCACTTTAAAACATTTAAGGAAGCTGCAGTTATGATAAATAAAAGTATATACATTAGGGTGGTTCTTAAGTGTAATTTGTTGCGAAAATCAAATGGGACGCCCTCTCAATTGTTTCAAAATAAGGTAAAAAACTTAAAATTTTTATCTTTAACCCCTACATACCCTATTTCAAAATGAAATTTGACCTATGCCGACGTTTTTTTAATAGGGTCCGTAAGGGTTAGAAATAAAAATTAATTAATTTTTGAATATATTTTATCCTATTTCGAACCGATTGAGTCCCCAATTTTTTTCTTAAGAACCACCGTAATATACATACACACAGATGGAGCTAAACTTCAGTCGTGTGGTTTAAAGCACACTCGTTTTTTTTTTTAATAAAATGTTCTAAATACAGCTTTTGTTGTCGACGTCTTTTATGTTGATGTTAAACTGTATTACTAAGGTAAATCAATTGTTTTGTTTGTAATTTTAACCCTGAAAAAGGAGTCAAATAAACTCCGAAACGTCGGATAACTAACAACAAATTTTCAAATAAAAATTTAGTCTTTGTTTTTCAAAATAAAAATTTAGTCTTTTTTAATTTTGCCATTTTTTCAAATTATTTAGTGAAAAATAAAAAGTGAACTTTTGAAAAAATCCAATTTAATTTTGATTGGTTTTTTTTAAGCGATATTCATGAAGTGGCATTGACAATTTTATATAATAGTGCATTAAATCTGAAAATAGCAAAGCATTTAAGCAATTGAATAAGTAAAATAAAAGCATACTTGCGCAGAGTATATGTATGGTTGGGCGATTAAAAAATTTTTCGGTACTTCCTTATGTGTACAACAGGAAAATAGAAAAACAAGGCTTAAGTTTACTTTAGGGACAACTCTCAGATTTTATTTATTTTTTTATGGGAAGTAGCGTGCTAAACAATAAATCTGGAAAAAAAAATTATCGCTCGGATCTGGCTTAGGAGATTTAGCCATCGGAAGTTGCGGATACAGCTTATAGTTGGTAACTTTTGAATGGATTTCCAAAATATGGATATCATCTGAAAGGTAATTTAATGAGGTCTAAAATTGTACTCCAAAAAAATTAAATCCGTTGGATAGTTTTCGAGATATGAGGTTTTTTGAAAAATTTTGAAAGAAACCGTTATTTTTTCCAAAAAATGTATTATTAACCTATAACGATACTTATATATTTAGAGAGTATAATTCATTAGCTTTAAAATTATGTGCTATTTGCACTATTTTTTTTTTATATTAATCATTTTTTTTACCGAAAAACAAAAAAAAAAATATTCTTTATTTTGAAAACAATGAAATATGTATGGGCAACAGTTATATGCCGGTGTTAGATTTTTGGGTGTTTTAAGTCATGAATTGGTCGCTCGGCCTAACTTTTATGTAGCATTACTGTGGCCACCGAAGACAGTGTTGAATACATTATAGACTGAAATCGGTGTCACTTATCCTAACTTTTATGCAGCATTACTGTGGCCACCGAAGCCAGTGTTAGAGACATTATAGACTGAACTGCGGCCGAAGGACGCCGCGAAGCCGGTATTGGATTTTTGGAAGTTTTAAACCCTGCGCCGCTGCCGAAGCCCACCCAATTACAATAACTCTTATGTGGAATTTCTGGGACCAGCGGTTCAGTGTATAACATATGATTGTTGCCCATATACATTTTATTCTTTTCAAAAAAAAAGGATATTTTTTTTGTTTTCCGGTAAAAAAATTGCCTAACATAAAAAATATATATACAAATAGCACATCATTTTAAATATATAAGCATAACTATAGATTAATAATTCATTTTTTGGAAAAAAATAACGGTTTTTTCAAAAAAAGAGGTCAACATTTTTCAAAAAACCTCATATCTCGAAAACTATCCAACGAATTAAAATTTTTTGTAGGACAATTTTATACCTCATTCAAATACCTTTTATACGATGTCCATATTTTGGAAATTCATTCAGGGGTTCCCAACTTATAGCGTTCTTTATAAAAGCTATATCCTCAACTTCCGATGGCTATATCTCCTAAGCCAGATCCGAGCGATAATTTTTTTTGCAGATTTATTGTTTATTTATAGCACGCTCTGTAGCGTAACTCAATCTGAAGCTATTTCAACAACATGGAAAAAAGACATTTAGATTTCATAATAACATTACATCTTTCAATAGAATTTCTATAAAAAAAAGAAAATAGATTTAAACTGAATCAGTAAGCGAAATGCAGAACATATCAAAGTCAGATAGATGACTCACATACAAAAATTGCTTGTCGTCTTGAAAGACAATCATTGTTAGCCCAAATTAAATCGCATTGCAGGCATTGAACTCAGGTCTGAATCTTTGTATCCCTATGGAAGGATTTGTTGCAAAAAGCACAGGCAATGTCCGTGCTGGGTGGAGAAAATTGGACTATATCACATTACCCGAATTTCAGTTTTAACACACTCAGGTTATTTTTATTAAAACTCATTTCAGCAAATAAAGAACTCACATTATTTATGACGAAGTATATTTACCCTCTAACAAATTTAAGTACTTCGGCTATAATACTTACTTGTTTTAGAGCTTAATTCACACTTGAAATGCACACAAATAAAATCTAGGCTTGTGGCTAAGTCAATTTCACCGCACTGAGACCAAAAACTGTGAATGCGAACGCCTAAAACCTTGCAGCACGCATCTTTTTCCGTTACTGCTATGTTGACAAAAGAATTTTTGTCGAGAGTGGTTTATTTAAGGAAATATGATGGCATATCACAATACCCGAAGCTAATCTACTTGAAAAGGAGTAATTTTCGAATCTTAAGCGTTCCCGAAGAGTTCTAGAACATGAGGTTATTTTGAACATGTCTGTATGTATGTACATTTAGGCCATCCACAAATTACGTCACACGTTAAGGGGGAGGGAGGGTGTGGTCGAAGTGTGACATTGTGTGACAAGTCGTTATGTCACATTTCAAAATCTAACATATCAAAGAACAATAATACTTTTAATATACTTTTGAATAAATCTATATTTCCTAAAAAAAAATCATGATGCATTTCACACGGGGTCGAAGTGAAATCTCTAGAAAACTTAACTGCGATAGAATGACAGGAAAAAGTTTTATCGAAATGATAAAAGTTGAAGGGATCTAGAATAGCTACAGCAATAAATGATATATCAAATCAAATTGCTCATCGAGCAAATTGCCCTAAAATAATCAGCTTCGATATCGGTCAACCAAAAGCTGAGGAATAAGCGTGAAAGATTTCCTACTTTGACTTGGATGCTATTTACTCTGCCACAAATGCTCCAGAGTGGAACGACGAATGTCGCCTCATAGTCGCGAACTTACTGGTGTTGTATTAAAACATGACAATTTCGGTTTACATCTCGACACCAGTAATCGGACTACTGACTTGGAGTTAGAAAAACGAAACTTTGAGAGTGGAGGCATAGTGTTTATCCTGTGATGTGATGATTCTTGTGGCTGCCGAATACATTGTGCCAACAGATACCAGACTGGATATTGAACAGGCTAAGGTATTGAAAAATGATGCGACTTGGTAAACAAATCACAACATTTATTACAAATAGTAAAATGCAAGGTTGTCCCGTATTGTGGTGTGCGACTATCTAACCTTTGGCGACTATTAGGAGAGGGGTTTTTTCCACCACCTGTCTTAAATAAACAGACGTCAAATAGATATGTAACCATAGAAAAAGATGACTGAAGGTAAATTCTCTCCACTGTTACTTCAGGTAACTTTGTATCTCGATCGTGCAACATTTGTGGTATATATTTTGCAGAGAAATTCTTTGTTAGAACGATGACGATGATACTATATGGTAGGATAAAAAAAGATGACACAACGAATTTTGCTGACATTAACAGCCCAAACGAGAACGAAGTTTCTGATTTTAGAAGTGCTGTTGTAATTTAATAATTTGTAGATTTAAAATTGCAAATATGTGACGTCACACTAGGGAGGGGAGTCTCACAAATGTAACCAGCTGTGACAAGGACGGTGGGGTCAAAAAATCATAAGATTCGTGTAACGTAATTTATGCATGGCCCCTTAGACGTGTTCAACTAAATGGCATGTTCTAGAATACTTCAAGAACACTCGAAAATTTATTCATATTCGAGTATATCCTCCTTTAAAAAACAAAAAAAAAACACAGTCCTAGGGTTGCTACCAGAGCTGCAAAATTTTCATTTTTCGGAATTTGGCCAAACAAATTAAGAAAATTTGAGTTTTTTCTTATTTATAATATTTTTTATTTAATTTTTTTTAAAGAAGTATCTATATTACACTATTTTTTAAGCCTATGGTGGAAAAAACTATCGTGTCTCCGCGGGTAGAGCTTTGGTGCTTCTTTTGTAACAGCTCAAATCTTTTGTTGTTTTCACTGCATTCACCTCAATACACTATAACTAAAAATTGTAAATGCCACTTCATGAATTTTCATTAAAAAAATAAATGATCAATGAAAATAAATCAATCAAACCAAAGCTCTACTCGCGGGAAGACCACAGCTTTTTTCCTTATACATAGGCTTAACAATTATTGGTAAGTTTTTTTGACACTTCCTTATGTGTACATAAAAAAAAATCGACTTTGGTGGGTAAATACCTGAGGTCAATGACCTTTGAAGCAAAAAAAATTGGTCTCCTCGAGACAAAAACATCGAAACATCGTGTTTTAAGATCGGACTGTAATTGCCGGAGATATGACGAAATATTTAATAAGAGAACCGTACGGTCAAAAACTTAAAAACATTTTCTAAAATAGTTTTAATTGAATAATCGAAATATATCCATTGGCAAAGCTTAATGATTTTTTGCAAGCCTTAATTATCTAACACCAAAAAGGTACATTAAGATGGTAGGAACTGATATCTGGGGGGTAAGAACTAGAACGGGGTCCTTGATGTCAATGATCCTTAAAGCAAAAATTGGTAAACTCGAGACAAAAATATTGATATATCATACTTTAAGATCGGACTGTAAATGCTGATGATATGAAGAAAAATGTAGATGCGCGACCTCTATTTTCGGTAAAAAAAAAAAAAATTTTTTCGAAATTGTCTTACAAAAATGCTTCAGATTTGATGGTGTACGGTGAACTTTTTTTTTTGCCTATAAGGTGGTACGGTCTAATGTACATACATACATACATACATACACACAAGTAAATAAAAAAATGTTTGATGAGCCACCTTCAAGACGGGCTAAATTCCGTATTAAAAATCTTTTCAGGTAAATAGGCATGGCATGTTACAGGTGAGAAAAAACAATTTAAAGAGTTACGCTGTGGATACCATATATGCAACTTTAAGCGACATTGAAACGAACAAAACTATACTGCCGTACTAGGCGAAAAAGACGTATCTCAAAAAAAAAAAAATATCCGAGATTCTTATGGCATCGGATAGCTTAAGAAATTAGGCGTCTAATGAAATGCTCCAAATGTCGCCATCTTAGTTCAATCATACAAAAAATCTACTAAGAAAATTTCCTCTATCTCAATTTTACAGGTATTTCAACAAATTGACATAAACAAAACATCAGTTATCTCGAAATGAGTATACTGTCGTACTAAGCGAAAAAGAAGTATCTCAAAAAAAAAAAAAAATAACCGAGATTCTTATGGCATCGGATAGCTTAAGAAATTAGGCGTCTAATGAAATGCTCCAAATGTCGCCATCTTAGTTCAATCATACAAAAAATCTACTAAGAAAATTTCCTCTATCTCAATTTTACAGGTATTTCAACAAATTGACATAAACAAAACATCAGTTATCTCGAAATGAGTATACTGCCGTACTAAGCGAAAAAGAAGTATCTCAAAAAAAAAAAAAAATAACCGAGATTCTTATGGCATCGGATAGCTTAAGAAATTAGGCGTCTAATGAAATGCTCCAAATGTCGGCATCTTAGTTCAATCATACAAAAAATCTACTAAGAAAATTTCCTCTATCTCAATTTTACAGGTATTTCAACAAATTGACATAAAGGGCGATTCCATTCTCGCGGGTGCAACATTTAGACTCACTCAAAGCTTCCTACTAATGAATTAAAAAACATTTTTAAAGAAATTATTGCTTGAAGGGTAACATATTAATCTGTTTTATAAAAATATCTTTATAAGAATTTTGATGAAATGTATAAATAGGCACAAGATAGGTTTGAAGTGCTATCGCGGGTGCAACAAAATCGGCCCATCATTAAATACTATGAAGCAAGAATGAAAAAAGTCTGTTAATTGTGAAACATTTATTAAATTATTTTTTTATATATTAAAAGAGTGCAAAACTATTCAATTCTTAAATTAAATAAAATTATTAAAAAAAAGAAACATTATAAGTTATCCATGTTTTATACAGTCGCGGGTGCAACGTCAAATAATCGCGGGTGCAACACGTCTGACTGTAGTGAATATAAATATCATAAAGTAACACTAAATTAACGGAATTAGATCAAAGATGCAATATTGTCGATTGGTACATTTCTATGTTAGTGTTTGGCATAGTCAGAAACTTATCAGCCTAAAATTCATCATCAGAATCGGTGTAAACATCGGAAGTGCGTTACTTTTGCGTAACTTTTTGCATAATTTTTCTTCAAATGGCAGTTGTCAAAACCAACTCGCTCTTAAAATGAGACTTGGACGTTCGCGCCATAGAAATGCTGTTACCCTTTTCAAATTGAAAGAAATGTTTTGTTTGGATGCCTGGTATATTTTTTATTCCTTTCCATCTATCATCTAACATGGTTTTTCTTTCTTCAATTTGTTGCTGGGATAGAAATATAAAATAAATGTTTGGAGAAAGACAGCGAGCCAGCTCATAAAATTCTTTAGCATTGTTGACAATAGCTTTCCGAGCTTTAACAGCAGTCCATACTGATCTTTTAACACTTCCTCCGAGTCCATCGACGGCACCTTTGCCATGTGACGCAGCAAAAAAAATCCATTCGAGGTGAGTGAATCCGTGTTTTGTTTTAAGAGTATTCATACTCGCAATTACATATCGGTTCTTGAACTGAGCGGCACAATTATCGCTGAAGATATGTATGGATGTTATATTATTATTTAGCGACTGAATGTACTGAAAAATTGTCTGCAGGAAAACATGCACAGTGTATTTACTACGGCTTAATTCATCGCTTACTACGATCACTGAGTAAAGTTTTTCGGTAGTCCAAATACTGCACGTAAAAAATGTCACATGTCCATGAAACTAATGTGCTGATTGTATTTCGTCTTGACTAACTAACCCATAGTTTTCGGGAAAGTCAATTTGTACAATGGCTTTCTCGCTGGTCAAGTTTTGTTTTGCATTTTGAAAGTACTCGGACTGGACATTTTTAACTAAAAAATGCAGCTTGAATTTAGTAGTGTTCCCACGTAGTTCGTCTTACGCTTTATTGAAAGGTTTGCTAACTACGACCTGTTTTGGTCTCTGATGCTCCATAATCCAGGTCTTTCATTCAACATTTGGATTTGAATCTAGAATAGTGTGCCAAATGTTCGAATTTTTGCATACATCGCAACTGTTTTACATACAATTTTCATTGTCGATACTACACGATACCTGATTTAGTAGCTCTCGGTGCGTTTTGGGAAATTCTGTCACATGTTTCGAAATAGCAGTAACAAGATTAATATAATTTGAGTGTATTGTACATACGCAAACATTATGAGGAGTGTCGCTGATAGGCAAAACGTAAGCAGGTCTTTCATTATAAAAAAGAGTCTTACCAATTGGTGTTTCAGGGAAATTTGTTTGAAATTGTTCGAAAGCTTCACGGACGCTCATAATCATTGTTCTTTTCTGGATTCTTAGATGTTTTCAAAAACCTTTTAAATTAAAAAATATGACAAATAACACCGTAACCTTAAGAAACAAAACTGTTGCACCCGCTATTCTGATATTGGGATCGCGGGTGCAACCAATTTCGGTCAACGTTTATTTTAATTTAAATGGCAACATACCTTTAATGACGATTAATTCAAGTTACCCTTTTATTTCTTCTTACTTCTACAAAGTTTCAAAACTTAAGTAATTTCTTTCTGTAAGAAAACTAAACTTTTATATATTTTTTTATCGCGGGTGCAACCAACGAAAAATGGCTTCTTATTTATCAATATTGCTTGAAAAGTAGTAACAAATAAATAATTTTTTTTGCATTAAACAATAAACAAGTGTGATGGTTTCAATATTAACCAGTGAAATATAACCTACAACTATCGGTAACAGCGATTTAATAAAAAACTTATCAAGGGCGGATGAACAATTTAAATCTAGACTTTAGGCGTCGCTCGCTAATAAATTCAAACATGAACTTAGCTTATTAAAAGTTGTTTTACTATTTAATTTACACCTTTTTCTTTGTATTGGCATAGAAGAAAGTAACAAATACTGTAATCTAAAAATTTATGTCGAAAATCGTATCACGCGGAATCGCCCTAAACAAAACATCTATTATCTCGAAATGAATTTTTTTGAGATACGTCTTTTTCGCTTAGTACGGTAGTATAGCTCCAAGGCACTTTCAAAGTTTAACATTTGTTTTTTTATTATATAAAATGGTTTTAAGATCATATTTTTGTACAGAGCTTATTGTTCAGTACTTTTAGTGCAAAAAACCACAAAAAATTACAAGCGCAAAATGCATTAAAATGGGCAATGAGCTGCTTATATAAGTTTCAATGACCGCTACGTCATATCATCAGTAAGCTTTGTTAGCCGAAGTTTAGTAGTCTGCAAGCCTACTATGTTCTATTTTTTGCGTTGATCAGTTAAAAATCACAGATATGACGTAGCGGTCATTGAAACTAGTATAAGCAGCTCGTTGCCCATTTTAATGCATTTTGCGCTTGTAATTTTTTTGTGGTTTTTTGCACTAAAAGTACTGAACAATAAGCTCTGTACAAAAATATTGTTATGAAATTTTGTTCCAAAAACACAAATAAAACTATTTTAAGATCAATTTTTTACAATCAATCCTAAATACATAGCTATCAAAACTTGAAACAAAGGATGGTAGAGCGGAACGAAATTGCTGATGAGTAAAAGCAAATGCAATTTTCATAACAGACGGTACGCAGCGTTTTACTTTCATTAATCGTTGTAAGTACTAAACCCGTTATAAATTGGTTAAAAAAGAACGGAAAACATCGTTGGACAAAAATACCATCAAAAACTAATGTCTCAGCAATCTTCATCTCCTAATCTTAATTTGGGAGTGACGGATACCTTTTCCAAGAAGGTATTACAGTGAGCTCGCGATAATTGAACATCCCAAAATATGAACACTTTTTCTCTACCATTGTCTGCTCCAAAATATGAACTTTGTTCAAAAACTCTAAAATATGAACATCACTTTTTTGAAAAATTTGTGAAGAATTTCAAGCGCATGGTAATTTAGGGAATCTCCTAGTTACATTTTCAATTTAATATGTCATTATGTAACGCTCGAATATGCTTACAAGTGTTAAATATACACGTTTTGTTTTCTCTTTCGTCAGTTATAGCTTCGAATTTCTAATGTCATTAGTTAGCAAGCATAATTGCATCTTTATTTTCTAAGGGAATAATTAAATGTAAATAATTTTTAAGCATACAATGCAAAGTCTACAATATGTGAAAAATAAATATAAATGCTATCTCTAAATATGTCAACAATACATACATTTAATAGTCCTGGAAAAAAAGAAAACTATGCGTCCAAAAATGAAAAAATTATTACATCGATAAATATTTATTTTGAAACTAATGAAACCCGATTTTTTTTTCAACTTTTGTGCCTTTCGTAAATATGAACAATCTCGCAAAAATGAACAGGGTTGGTTTTAATTAGTTCATATTATCGCGAGCTTACTGTAAAGTATTGACCGTGCATTTCACTCAGATACGATACATGAAAAATTTGAAAGAAAATTCAAAAGCTCTGAATAATCTTTTTTAGCTTTCTCTTACACTCATACTCAACTTGCTTTCCTACTAGCCTCTTCTCACTTACCACCGTAATAACTCTATTGATTTTCTTCATTTCACTTTATTTTATTTTTGTTTTCTTGTTGTTTTCCTTCCATATATTTGAATTGCGACAAGAAAAACTTGGATTTTGTGTATCTAAGAAATACACACAGAGACAACTGGTGAATCCTAGAGAGTTTATATTTTGCTATTGTATACAACTGTAATTACGTTAGGCTGCAATTGAAAAAATCATTGCATACTTTTTGCTGCTTGAACATTGATTATATTCACACTTAAGTTTTTCTTTTACTTTACCTTAAAGAAAGAACTTGTATAATTGTCTAAACACTTAGTTAACGGCAGTTTTTTCCACAAAACTCGTGGCTTTGAAAGAATTTTTATTTTTCTAAAATTTACTTAACAATTTTAGAAGAAACGAAACCGAAAACAAACCGGAAACCAACTTTTATAGTTAATAAGCAAATAGAACCGATTTCTATCCCTCCGAAAAAAATAATCCGCTGACACTGAGTCGATATACACGTCCAACACTGACTGAGAAACTGGTCAAACTGTTCAAAGGCTCCCCAATAAACGCGTTCGGCACAACTTTCACTCAAACCGAAGTGTAAAATTTTGACTTGGCTCAAAATTTTGTAACCGAAATTCGCTCAACACGCAATGTAAACAAATTCGTTAATTACAACAACAAGTATCTATTATCAAAGCTACAAAAACATTTACATACGTAGTATAAGCATATATACATATTGAATATTATACTGCGTAAGTATACTTACATATGTACCTACGTAGATACATATATGTATGAGTCCTATCGCTGAAAACAACGTTAATGGAAGCAAGAATAAATCTGACGAGCTGTTCTAACCTAACGCAATTTTTATTTTGATTTTATTAGAGTCATATGTTCCCAAACATTGAGTTAAAGAGTCATCCACCTTTTTGCCACTCGTCTCCATTGTTGACGCCTGCGTCAGGACTTCGCTCGATTTGAGCAACAATTTTTTCGCCAAGAGTCCCAGCAAATATTTTAAACGTGGCGGAGCCATACTATGCTTAGGAGACACTGTCTGGGGACAGAAATTCGACAAAACGATTTGCGTATTGAATGGAGAATTATTTGGGATGTTATTTATAGTCAATATACATCAAAAGGAAAAAAATCTCCAGAGCTTTATTTAGTAATATTATTCATTATAAATACGTACGAGATTCAAAAATTCTCCGATTTTGCTCAAATTTTGACTCGTCAAAGAACCTTGAAAGATATTCCCTTGATGCTTCTTGAGTCTTGAGTACTGTTAGGTCTAAGTTCGAAAAAACGCTATTTTTGCGAAAACATCCGAATTCAATGTACAAGCAGACCAACAAAAAAAGTCTGTCTTAACCCTACGTTCTTACATTGGGCTCTGGGTGCCCAAGTCGATTTTCAAATAGAAATTACTATTACTATTTTCACTACGACGTACTCAAAAACATTAATATTATAAAAGATCCATCTTTTAAGAGTCCAGAAAAATATTACTCAATTAGGCTGATGTGGGTGTATGTTTCCAAAGTGAATTTGAAACAAAGGTGCCTGTTTCGTACATGTGGGCATTCAGTGCCCAGATATTTTTCCCATACAATTTGCATGCAGGTGTTCTAGAAAATTACTCTTTTCGCGAGGAAAAGCTGCATCGTTCGCAGGTCAGGACCGGTATAAAAATTTTGAAGGTAGAAATTTGTTTTTTGAAGTTTTGCAAATATAAAAAGCAAAAGAACTATTTAAAAAAAAATTCCAATGTTATTATTTTAACCATTTTTAGTAAGTAATCTATACATAAATACGCAATGTGTAAACGGTTACGACACTTTTTCACAGCCATCGCACAACATAATCGCCTAATATTTACGGCTAAGCTAATGGACCGATTATGATGAAATTTTGTTTGGAGATAGATTGAAATCTAAGAAAAATTATAAAAAACTTTAAGTTCCTCAGGGAGCGTGCCACAGCTCTTAATGAGTCCAAACGCGATAGTAAAATATCTTGCGTTTGTGATATTTGCAGCACACCAACATGCACAAGTAATTTCATACGAGTTTGCGATAAATGGTTGAAATTCAACCACTATAGTGACAAAACAAAAATACTTTTTGGTATTGAGAAACTGACACAAAAAGAACTATTTTTTGTCATAAAAGTCATGGCATCATGTTGTCCTATATTGTTCAATATACATACATACATATTTACCTCAATACCAAATTTCATCATAATCAGTCGATTAGTTTAGCTAAGGAAACTGCCTGGCGCAATCCACTTAAAAAAGCGGGTGGCACCGCCCTCTCAAAACAAATATCTTTACTAACAATTCCATCTATCTCCATACCAAATGCTGTCAAATTCGGTGTAGCGGTTCAGCCGTAAAGGTATTTTTTTCTCATTAAGGGCTGCGGCTCGCCCCCCTGAGGAACTTAAAGTTTTTGATAATATTTTTAGGGTTCAATCTATCTCCAAACAAAATTTCATCAAAATCGATTCATTAGTTTAGCCGTGAAAACGTATTTTCCCCGTTAGGGGCGTGGCAGCGCCTACTGTTGAAAAAAAAGTATACACGTTCCTCCTTTTCTTCACAAACTTTCCAAGAAAAAAAAAGTTAGGCGATTATGTTGTACTATGGCTGTGAGAATGCGTCGTAACCGTTTACACATTGCGTTTTTTATATAGATTACTTACTAAAAATGGTTAAAATAAAAACATTGAAATTTTTTTTTCAATAGTTCCTTTGCTTTTTATATCCTCAATACTTCAAAAAACAAATTTATACCTTCAAAGTTCTTATACCGTTCTTGACATGCGAACGATGCACCTTTTGCTCGCGAAAAGAGTAATTTTCTAGAACATCTGCATGCAAATTGTATGGGAAAAATATCTGGGCACAGAGTGCCCACATGTACATGTATAGTACATGATACATGATAAGTCAAAAATTTTCAATGTACGAACGTAGGGTTAAGTATTATGCATAAATCCTAGATTAAAGGAATTTTCGAAATTTTCAAAGATAATGAACTAAGACTTATATCACTTAATCGGGTCCCAAAAAAGGTCTTAAGTTTAAGGAACTTAAATCTTTTCTTATGAATATACATAAGCAGATCTTTGAGGGGGGGACCAATGCCTCCAGCCCTATTCAATTGACGCCTCTGCATATAAGATAACGTAATAAAAAAATGATTTCCATAACATTAAATTTAGATTTGTAGGCTTTTAGAACTAACATTTTTAAAACCGGACTAAATACGGATATAATATCTCAGGACCCCGACAACTTAGGCAGTTAAAATTTGGACTGTAGTACTATCTAGTACTTTTACGTGTCAAAGTTTGAGCAAATACGAATGTTTTAGAAATCTCATACGTTTGTTATACATATGTAATATCATTAAAAAAACAGTAAACATGAAATAAAAAAAAAGCTCTAAGAATTTCTTTTGTTTTAGCATATGTCGACTCTAATTTACATCTCAAATGTTCCCCAATAAAAGTTTTTGTTGTAACTCGAACTTTTATTAAAACTTGATGGCATTTTCGGTACATTTGTATTTTTTCGGTATACTTGCGTCGTGTAAGATTGTGTTCAGTACATTCGAAAAGTTTTCAGTACATTTGAACTGTTTTTAGTATATTCGGCCCATTTTCAGTACATTTAAACAATTTCTAAGGAATTACCAATTTGTTAATAAATTTATCGCGAATGGTGCCTGGAGAAAGCTTTGCTGACCTTTATTTTTTAGTAAAAAAGTTAAAATTTTGTTGAAATTTTGCAATTTTAATTTAATTTTTTAACTTTATCATGTTCATGTCGACAAAAGTACATTCGCCATTTAAAAAGTACATTTCAACTTTCCATTCAGTACATTTTTACAAAACCCAAATGTCATCACTGATGTACTACACTCATAGAAAAATACCATGAATTCAATTAGAATTGGTGCTGAATTAATAAAATTTTACTGTTGTTTTAAGTCAATGTGATTTACCCTATAAATTTCAACAAGGTTGCCCAATTGTTTATTTTTTATTTTATAATAGCATGATCGCATTGTAATAAGCTGAACACTCGTGATCTTAAGATATTTATTAAGCTTCGACAACAATGAAAAAAATTTATGTTTATACCGGTTGTTAGAAAGATTTTCTGGAACGCAGCACTCACGGGTTCAAATTCTGGAACAGATACTCAATTTAATTTAACTTATAATTTTTATTTATAAAATGAATTGAATAACATAGCTTGATTCGACTGAGATTTGAATAGTTTGAATGCGTCCTCGATCCTTAGCTAGCTCGGCTACAGAATGTTGATGTTTTATTAGACAAAATTGAACAGTTAAAATGAATTCGGAAAATAAATACCATAAAGCTGTAGTTTTTCTTATTCACTTTACAGTAGACGTAGTATTGACTCAACAATATCACACGTCGCATTAATTTTGCTTGAAAAATATTGTCTCAATCAGTTTTTAGTATTATTTTCTTAGCTACATATGAAATCAATAGCATCCTTTTTTATCGTTCATAGGACATTTTTCCCACAGTGCATGCACAATGCAAATAACTTAAGAGTAATATTGAATCATGATACAATGAAATCGATGAAGTTTAAAAAATTCCGAAAATGTCAATTGAACTCTACTAGGATGTTAATTCATCGCCTGGAAGATGAAAAAGGTTCAACAATTCAAAAAATGTTGGCTGGGGTGTGTCAACTGATACGCTGTTGCTGTTGATGTACATAGTTGTTGCTTAGTTTCTCATACCTGCTGAGATGTGTTAGGTATTTTTTGTTTTGCTTTCATCTTAAGTATTTAATTCTGCAATCACTATGTTATGTGATTCACAGGATTAAAACGACACTTCATTGTTTTTGGCTGATATTGTAATCCAATTCAATTGTTCTTCATGAGAATTTAATTCAGTTCATGCCAAAAATAGCCTAAATATTTTTCATTATTTTTAGTTGTGAACAAGATGTTATGGTCAGAGGAGGACTTACACTTTAACGAAATTTAGACAACAAATATAATTGCTGCCACCCATCGGAAATTTTGCCATAAAGTTGAGAATTAAATAAAACTGGTAAGCCTTCCGGTCGATGTCATCTTGCCACTTCTTCCTGCAAGTGATTTTCAAAATTTTGAATTCTTAAAATTTTTTAATATTCTTCAACTTTTTCATCATAATCAAATTTGTCAATATACTGTGTATATTATACACAAAACTATTGACTCTTACAACAATTTTCGACTTCGTCAATATATCGTCCCCTCAGAGTGTAAGTGCTCTATGGGCAAAAACATGAAGGGGAGCAAATAGCATATTAAAGTTATTTAGCCTGAGATTTGTGATTTAAGGAGATTTTGAAATGAAAACTTCTTATGGCACGTTGCAAGTATAAGCTCGTGACACCGACCGTCATCGGGATTCCCCGTCATGAATGAGAGCGATAGTAAAATTTGAATGTTCTATTGTTTCTCTTAAATAAATATTCCAAGTGGAAGACAAAAAGCAAAGCAGACACACTAACTGACACATTCCATTCTCATTCAACGATTGTTATGCTTACATGTTTGTTTCTTTCAAATTCCGCGTTGTTGCGTTGACAAATTGAGAATGAGAGCGCGAGTAAAATTTGAATACATATTCCGTTTTTGTCTTCCATTGCATTGCCATAGAAAAAAAAACGCACACATACCAACTAACACACTAACTTGCCATTAAACGATTTTTTATGCTTGCATACTTCTTTCTACGTGTGAAATTAATTTTTTATTTCAAGTTTTCACTTCTGTCGGCACTCCCGGAGTGCAACCCGCCGGTTTTTTTTTATAATTTTACCTCCATAATTACCTACACAACATTTGAAAAAAAATTATTGAAACTAACCCTGAGTTTATCTGTAAATAGAAATTTAAAATCACATAATTTGATAGTTAGAGCACTTACATTCTGAAAATCCAAATAAAAGCTATGATACTTTTGATCCAAAACAAACAGAAAATCTTTTTAGTAAATATGTTTGATGGCGGGTATAAAAAGCGAGTATGTAGAAAAATCTATGCTAGAGTGTTTTGGCTGAACTGTTACGTGACGTGACGTACTAACGTTCACGGCACGCTTATGCCGGTGATGGCATTTTCGGTACACTTGTACTTTTTTCAGTACATTTTCGTCGTGAAAAATCGTCTTCAGTACATTTGAAAAGTTTTCAGTATATTCGATACATTCGGCCTATTTTCAGTGCATTCGGTTAATTTTCAGTACATTTAACCGTACATTTTCAGTACATTTTGACAATAGTAGGTACCATCTTTTAGTTAATTTATCGCGAATAATGCCTAAAGTAAACTTTGTTCACATTTTTTTAGGTGAAAAAGTTGAAAATGTTGTTGAATTTTTGTCATTTGAAGTAAGGTTTTCGTGTTCATTTGGAAAAACTACATTCGGTTCACGTAAATCGCGTATTAAAATTACAACATATCTACTTAACAAAAAGTTTCATCGAGTTTCTTTAAATGTCATTTGCATATGCAAAGAGCGTAACTGATCGCACTTTCTGTACGGAATCAGTTGTGTGTGCCAGTGGCGTTTACTCTAAGGTGTGCAGGTGTTCTCCGCACATCCCACCAAAATTCGATGCATTTTTTCCCCCCTATTATACGTTCTCATATTTGTGAAACATATTAAATCAATAAGTTGACACTGTTACTGTTCCTACTGGCACGCTGCAATTTGCCATATCTATCATATCATAGTTTCCTCCTCTAAGCGTACAATATAAATGCGCATGTACCAGAGAACGTCACTGAGCCACTCATCATTTTTTCCATTCATGAATCTTTCAGCTGATTCAGACAGATTCAACACTCACAAAAAATTTAGTGAATCTAACAACCATTCCATTCACAGAAAAGTCTGTGAATCTGAATGTGCTTCTGCATTATTTCTAGTGAATCCTGATTCGTTTCGTTTCACTCCGTATAAATATATGAGTCTTTCATGAACTACTCATGAATCAAAGGCACAGATTGTATCAAAAAAGTTTGTGATACTCGCGTGGAACATTTTGGGAAGTTTTTTAAAATATGGGGAAAGGTCGAAAATTGTATTTTGGCATAATTTATTCCTTAACATTTTTAGAGTGGCTCCGGACCCTGGAAGGAGCGTTTTTGACCCATTTTTGGAACTTTTTTTTTTCTGCAATTAATAGGAAAAGGTCAAAAATGGATTTTGGACATTATTTAGGGTGGCTCCGGAGTCCGGCCCCGAGGAAAGACTGTTTTTGACCTATTTTCGGAAAAAGAATTCTGCAAATTTTTAAAAATAGCGCCTAAAAGTAGGCAACGATCTTAAAATTTTCAGATAATGTTGCCTAATTTTAGGTGCTATTTTTGAAATTTGTCGGAAAGTGTTGCATACTTTTAAGGGTAAATTACTAACAGCGCTCATGAAAGTATGCAATTTTTTGGAAAAAATTTTTAAATTTGTAGCATACATATGTTGACCACCGGTTAGCTGTTGCTCAGTCAGCAAATTTTTCTCCGCTAGCGCAGCCGAGCCAGCAGCCCAACGCAGAGAAAAATCTGAAATACCAGGCCACCATGAACCAGAAGCAAGCAAATTTGGTTTTTTGAAAAACTTTAAAACGTTATATTTCGGCTATTACTAAACCGATTTAAGTGTAATAGTTTTTTTTAAGAACAAGCAGATTTTTTTGAAGTCATTTGTATTATGATTAACTGTCACAAGATGGCGTTTTAAGCAGTTTGAATATTCTAACAGCCATAACTCGGCAACGAATAAGCCGATTTTGATAAATGTGGTGTCATAGTGTCGGTAGGAAGAAGCAGATTTTTAAGCTAAGTTTTAGAAAAATGATGTTTAAGCTATTAAGTCACAGGTCCAGGTACTTTCTTTACCTGATTTTTTCTTATACCTACATAATTCGCAATGATGTTTCTTACTGCAATCAGAATAAATTTTTGTTCCCAAACATAAGGAATACTTAGCTTAAATTTAATTATTCACCGATAGCCTTTGCAGCTAGTGCTTAGTTTTTTATAAATTTATTTATAATAAATATATAATAATAATAATTATTCACAGTTAAGGCTACTGAGCCGAATATATGTACTTCTTCCAGCAATTTTTGAAGTGAAAACTTCTTATGGCACGTTGTGCGGCTGAGGAAAAAAGTATAAACTCGCGACACCGACCGTCATCGGGATTTCACGTCATGAATGCGATAGTAAAATTTGAATGTTCTATTTTCTGTTTTTCGTTGTTTTGTTTTTTCGTTTTTCATATGAATTGTTTTTCATGTGAATTTAGTATAAAGAGCCAATGATATGACTTAACCTTTAATATGAATTAATCATGACCCCAATCTTCTCCCTTGATCTACCGTTTTATACAGTGCTGAGCTGATGCAGGATGTTTTTTTAAACTCATATTTTCGAATTGAAATAAATCACATACAATTGTTAAATACCCCGATTTTGGCTTTATTAGCTAGATAATTTTATTTATGCCATTCAGCATTTAAAAATGATTTTGTATATATGAACGCTGTAACAGGACAATATTTAGCGCAGTCTGAAGGTCAAACTTACAATTACCTATTCAGCAATGAGGCTTTATTACCAAAGTAACAAAAGCTTTAAATATTGCTGGTTTATCAGTATAAGCCTGAGGCTCCACATATTGCCACAATAAATAACCCAATGGATTTCTTAATTGCAAAACATCATGTAAGTTTTGAGTGAACTAAAAGTTGAAATTTCAGTAAATTTTGTAAATTTCCTTCTTAGCCATGGTGCAATAGCTAAACATACCGAGAAAATCAACTGTTACTAGAAACAGTGTTCCCAATTTAAAAACCAAACCTCTAGAGAAAACGCAGAAACAGAAACTACAGGGTGTTTTTTTTTAGAGGTATAGAGCTTTGAATTGAAATAAAACACAAGAAAATCGTTTTAATGTCCATCAATTTGGCTTTATTGGAAGGATAATTTTATGCCATTAATGTTTAAATATGATTTCGGACATGTGGCCGCCGCGGCTGGCTCGAATAAAGCCAATTCTACAGGTCCAATTTTGAACCACTTTTTCGAGCATATGGGGCCGTATGTCGGCAATAACACCACGAATGTTGGCTTCCAAGTCCCCTAACGTTTCTGATTTGTTGGCGTAGACGAGCGACTTCACATATCCCCAAAGAAAATAATCCAATGGTGTCAAATCACACGATCTTGGTGGCCAATTGACAGGTCCATTCCGCGAAATTATGCGCTCATCGAATGTTTCCTTCAATAAATTGATTGTGACGTGTGCTGTGTGGCATGTAGCGCAGTCTTGTTGGAACCACAACTCATCCACATTCATGCCATCCAGTTCGGGAACAAAATAGTCGGTTATCATGGCTCTATACCGGTCTCCATTAACGGTAACTGACTCTCCAGCATTATTTCGGAAGAAGTATGGCCCAATGACTCCACCAGCCCATAGAGCACACCAAACAGTCAGTTTTTGTGGATGTAATGGCGTCTCAAGGGTCTCATGTGGATTCTCTTCACTCCAAATGCGGCAATTTTGCTTGTTGACGTAGCCATTCAACCAAAAATGAGCCTCATCACTGAACAAAATTTTGCGATGAGAATCAGCATCGAGATCAATCTCATTTTCGGCCCATACACCAAAATCACGACGCATTGCATGGTCTCGCGGCTTTAATTCTTACACAAGCTGGATCTTGTAAGGTCGCAAGCCAAGATCTTTGCGCAAAATCTTCCATAAAGTTGATGGACAAAGCTCCAATTGCTGTGCACGGTGGCGAATCGATTCATTCGGGTCCTCTTCAACATTTTGCTCTACAGCGGCAATTGTTTCTTCAGTGCGCACTGTTCGACGTCTCTGCGGATGCGTATTATCACATAGAGTAAACGTAGTGCGAAAACGACCCATGGTTAACCGAATTAATTGCTCTGATGGACGATTATGTCGACCATAAAATGGACGGAGCTTGCGGTAAACTTCGCGAACTGAAACATTATTTTCGAAATAAATTTGCACGATTTGCAAGCGTTGTTCTTTTGTCAACCTGTTCATGATGAAATGGCAAACCAAACTGAACATAAATGACAATAGAGTTGCCAGATTTGACCATAAAATGCCAGTTTATCTCTATTCGAAAAACAAACCTCTAAAAAAAACACCCAGTATTTCGGAAAATTTTTCTTGTTTGTTAGCAAGAGGGGAAAAACGAAATTGTCGAGATGCAGAATTTGTCGTTTGTCGCAAACGCAAAACGAAAATAACAAAAGAAAATAGACAAGAATTTCTATCATGAGCCTTTGGTAACTACTGGGTGTTTTTTTTAGAGGTTTGTTTTTCGAATAGAGATAAAACTGGCATTTTATGGTCAAATCTGGCAACTCTAATGTCATTTATGTTCAGTTTGGTTTGCCATTTCATCATGAGCAGGTTGACAAAAGAACAACGCTTGCAAATCGTGCAAATTTATTTCGAAAATAATGGTTCAGTTCGCGAAGTTTACCGCAAGCTCCGTCCATTTTATGGTCGACATAATCGTCCATCAGAGCAATTAATTCGGTTAACCATGGGTCGTTTTCGCACTACGTTTACTCTATGTGATAATACGCATCCGCAGAGACGTCGAACAGTGCGCACCGAAGAAACAATTGCCGCTGTAGAGCAAAATGTTGAAGAGGACCCGAATGAATCGATTCGCCACCGTGCACAGCAATTGGAGCTTTGTCCATCAACTTTATGGAAGATTTTGCGCAAAGATCTTGGCTTGCGACCTTACAAGATCCAGCTTGTGTAAGAATTAAAGCCGCGAGACCATGCAATGCGTCGTGATTTTGGTGTATGGGCCGATTGTTTTAATTGAATTAGAGGCATATGAACGTATACAAATAAATTGATGGATGGCGTTTTAATAAACTGCATCGTAATATATCCATAAACTGAAGATGAGTGTCTTGTGCGGCAAATGCGAAAAAACAATTTCACGAAATGAAAAATCACTGAAGTGCGGCGGATTTTGTCATAAAGTGTTCCACGCAAAGAAATGCAATGATGCTAGTAAACTGCTTAGCAGTGATTTTACTGAGTATGATATCAACTTAATTGAGGAAAAACAAAATTTAAGATTTATGTGTAACAAATGCATTGAATTTATAAAATCACTGAGCAACAATTATAAAGAAATTATTTCAGCCATTGAAACTAATAAATCAGATCTTTTACAAAGTCTAAGCGAGCAGACAAAAAACATAACTGAATCGTTCCAAACTTTAAAGAGAGATATAAAAAATGAGATAAAAAATGTATGTGTGGGTACTGTGAATAAAATAGGAAAGGAAAAAACATATGCTGAAATATTGAAAAAGAGTGGTGATGCGATAGTGGTAGTGAAACCAAAGAATAAACAAGAGTGTGTACAAACAAGAGAGATGTTGAAGCAAACAATTGATCCAACAGGTATGAGCATAAATGCAGTTCTAAACAAACAAGACGGTTGTGTTGCGATTAAATGTGGCAGCGAAAACTGTTCACAAAAGCTAATCAATGAAATGAAAAATAAGTTATCTGAGGATTATGAAGTCCTAACGACTACCTGCAAAAAACCAAGAATATGCATCATGAATATTTCAGAAGATATAAACAAAAATGATTTGATTAATAAAATTAAATCGCAGAATAATGGATTTCTTGACATTGAAATGAAATTGATACGTTTGTACAACACCAAACGGCGATTTAATAATTTGAATGCAGTCATTGAAGTGGATGTAAAAAATTTTCATAAGATTTTAGAAATAGAAAAAGTGAATATTGGATGGACTCGATGCCAGATCAGAGAGTGCTTTGATCTACTAAGGTGTTTTAATTGTCAAGGATTCAATCATAAAGCCAAATCTGTGCAATCGTCTGGAGATAAAAATGACTGCAAAAATAAAATAGCATGTGCAAAATGTGCTGGTGAGCATCATGTTTCAAACTGTAAAAGTGAACATTTAAAATGCATTAATTGCTTAAAATTTAATGAAAGTTTGAAAACCAAAAGCAATGTCAGAGTGGAAGAAGCAAAGGTCAATTGTAATCACGATTCGAGAGACAAAGTTTGTTCTTCATACCAGAGTAGATTAAAGCATCAATATGACAATATATCTTACTAATTATGAGCATTCAGAACTATTTTATAAAAATGCTATTTCTCAACATACATGCGTTAAGGCATAAATTAGATGATCTCGTCGCCTACATTCATAGCTTTTCAGGTTTTGACATTGTTGCATTGAACGAAACTTGGTTATATTCGAATGAAGCAGAATACATTAATATGAATGGCTTTAATGTGATACACAACACGAGAGATTTCAATAGAGCTGGAGGTACATGTTTGTTCATCAAACGATCTATTAATTTCACTGTAGTTTTTCAATGCGCACAATATAATGCAATTATGATTAAGCTCAGCAATCACAAATCAAATCTGAAAATTTTTACCGCATATCGTGCTCCAAATGAAGACGAACATGATTTTCTAATGTTTTTAGATAATATTTTTTCAGAACATAAAAACGCTATTTTTCTCTTTGATACTAACATCGATTTACTAAATAAGGCAAAATCCGAACAATATACAGAAGTTATAACTGCAAATGGATACCATATATGGAATTCCATAGCAAGTGATTCAGCTACCAGAATAACATCAACATCAAGCTCAATAATTGATCACGTAGTTCTGGACTTAAGTTATGAAAACTTTGAGTGTAACTTGGAACTTAAAGATTGCGCATTCTCCGACCATAGAGCAATAATTTTTGCAATTAACAGAAAAACAAGAGATAAAATACTTATGGTAAAAAGAAAATGTAAACAATTGTCGGTTTCATGTTTCAGAAGAAATCTGAGCAAGTATAACCTAAGTGATGAAACACTTACTTTAGAACAATTAATGCAAATGATAATTACAGCGAAAATGGAGAGTACTACGTATAAACACATCAGAACTCGTAATAATGCGTGGATGAATAATGAAATAATTAAAAAAATAAAAAAAAGAAACAAGTTATTTAAAAAACATAAAGCAACACCAGGTGACTTAAATATGAAAACGAAATACTTGCGAATTGAAGCGGAGATCAAAAACGATATAAAGATTGCAAAACAAAACTATTTTAACTCTAAACTAGAGGCTGCTGGCACGGATGGACGTAAAATCTGGAAAGTGGTAAAGGAAGGATTAAATAAAAGCAATAACTCCGATTTAAGCATTCCAGAAATAAATGTCAATGGTAATCTTGTAATCGATCCGATGGGAATTGCCAATGCAATGAATAAAAACTTTATTGATACTGGAAAAAAATTGACACAGTGCTACAACAAAAATAATGTTCAAAAATCTCGGATTCGAAATAATATTAACCAACGATCGATATTCTTAAAGCCGACTACAGAAGAAGAAGTGTTACAAATTATAGCAGATCTCAAATCCAAATCCGCACCAGGGTTTGACAACATAAGTACTGCTGATATCAAACTAATAAAAGATTTGATTAAAATACCATTAACTAGACTTATTAATAATTGCCTAAGTTCAGGGGAGTATCCGAATGTTCTTAAGGAAACTGTGGTCATCGCAATTCATAAAGCTGGTGATACAAAAGACATAAATAATTATCGACCAATTTCGCTACTACCAGTCATAGGAAAGATTTATGAAAAAGTAATCGACACACGACTTAGATATTTCATAACGAAAACGACTGGATTCGACCCATTCCAATACGGTTTTCAAAAAGGTAGTGGGACAGTATCAGCTATTACTGAAACCATTAACACTATCAACTCAAATCTTGATGAGGATAATTATGTAGCTGCGGTGTTTTTAGATATGTCAAAAGCTTTTGATGTAGTCAATCACAAAATTTTGTTGCAACACTTAAGTGACTTGGGAATAAGGGGAGTAGCTAATCAACTGATCGCGAGCTATTTATCAAACAGACCTGTGAGGACCAAGGTGAATGAAGTTCTTAGTTCTGCATTAAATCTGCAAATGGGTGTTCCTCAAGGGTCTATTTTGGGACCGACTTTATATGTAATGTATGTCAACAATTTGACCTCTGTCAATATAAAGGCTAAATATGCTGTCTATGCCGATGATACTGGGCTTGTATATAGTGCTAAAAGCAACATAACTCTGCAGAACAAGATAAATGATGACCTTAGAAAAATCAATGAGTGGATTAAAGGAAATGAGCTTGTTTTGAACACAAAAAAAACGAGCTACATGTTATTTAAACAGGTGAACAAACCGGAAATCAACCTAGACATACACATTGAAGACGAGACGATTCAGAGGAGCCCACAAGTGCTGTACTTAGGAGTAGTCATTGATGAGGCTTTGAGCTGGAATTCACACTGGAAAAAAGTTAAAAATAAAATAATTCCGTTAATTGGTGCAATTCGTCGTTTTGAATATGTTAATTCTAAAACAGCTGCACTGATATATAATGCTCATGTGATGTCAAGAATAACGTATGGACTCTTAGTCACGTCACAGTGTACTGATATGCTATGTAGCAGTATACAGCGTATTATGTGCAGATCATTAAAAGCACTGTACCATATGCCGTTTCGTACACCTACGGCTGAAGTCTTTAGCAAGACAAAATCCTTACAACTTAAAAAAGTCATATTCATTGAGAAGGCCAAATATATATACAAAATAAAAAATAAACTCATTAAACACAATACAGAAATAACTATGGTAAATCAAATTCATAATCATAATACTCGTATGAACAACAACATCAGGACAATCAGATCGAGAACAAATAGAAATAGATATGGATTGCTGAACACCGCAATAGAAGTTTACAACATGCTGCCGTCAAATGTTAGAAATTGCAATAATTTAGCGTATTTTAAGAAAAGCCTAAAACATTTTGTCAACGAGTTATGATCTCAATAATTACATTTCTCCAAATTTCATTGCTTCAAATACTCAATGTATCATTTTCTAAATAACTCTAATACCAACTGTACAGTTGCCTGAGTTATATTAATTTTTTATTAATTCGTAGCTTTAATATTTTATTATAATTGTGATATATATTAAGCTGGGAATAAATAAAGAATATTGCAAAAAAAAAAAAAAAAAAAAAAAAAAAAAAAAAAAATGAGATTGATCTCGATGCTGATTTTCATCGCAAAATTTTGTTCAGTGATGAGGCTCATTTTTGGTTGAATGGCTACGTCAACAAGTAAAATTGCCGCATTTGGAGTGAAGAGAATCCACATGAGACCCTTGAGAAGCCATTACATCCACAAAAACTGACTGTTTGGTGTGCTCTATGGGCTGGTGGAGTCATTGGGCCATACTTCTTCCGAAATAATGCTGGAGAGTCAGTTACCGTTAATGGAGACTGGTATAGAGCCATGATAACCGACTATTTTGTTCCCGAACTGGATGGCATGAATGTGGATGAGTTGTGGTTCCAACAAGACTGCGCTACATGCCACACAGCACACGTCACAATCAATTTATTGAAGGAAACATTCGATGAGCGCATAATTTCGCGGAATGGACCTGTCAATTGGCCACCAAGATCGTGTGATTTGACACCCTTGGATTATTTTCTTTGGGGATATGTGAAGTCGCTCGTCTACGCCAACAAACCAGAAACGTTAGGGGACTTGGAAGCCAACATTCGTGGCGTTATTGCCGACATACGGCCCCATATGCTCGAAAAAGTGGTTCAAAATTGGACCTGTAGAATTGGCTTTATTCGAGCCAGCCGCGGCGGCCACATGCACGAATCATATTTAAACATTAATGGCATAAAATTATCCTTCCAATAAAGCCAAATTAATGGACATTAAAACGATTTTCTTGTGTTTTATTTCAATTCGAATCTCTATACCTCTAAAAAAAACACCCGTTATAAGCTTTGAAATTTAATGGGTTTTGGACGGATTGCATCAGCGGGCGTGGCACCTCCCATGTTAACATTAAATTATAAGCCTGAGAAATTATGGTTTTTTTCAATATTTTATTAATATTTCAACTTTTTTCAACATTTTTCTTTCGACTTTTTTAACCCCTTTCAACTTAATTAAATTAACCAAGATTTTTTCAACCTGTTTCAATTTTTTTTCAAATTTTCAACTGCTTTCAGCTTTTTTCGAGATTTTCAACATCTTCCAACTTTTTCCAACAATTTTCATATTTTATTGATGTTATCAACCAGTTTATACATGTTTCGCTTCAAGCAAGATCAAGATCGATAAAATTGTCAACCAAATCTGACAATGCACAATTATTGTATAGTGTCCGGAGATTTCAAATACATAATCCGCAAGATTGGAGCTGCTCATTTACTCGTTTTATGGCCATTTTAAGGTTAGCACTTTGGTCGACACGGTTCGTTTCAAGCAAGATCAAGATCGGAAAAAATTGTCAACCTAATCTGACAATGCACAATTATTACTTAGTGTTCGGAGATGCCAAAAACAAGATCTGTAAAATCGAACCGTGTCATTTACATTTACTCGTTTTATGGCTACTTTAAGGTAAACGCTTTTACCGATCATTTTAATTAAATTATGAAGCGAACCGTGTACAGTTTTTGATGCTTTTAAGATCAAGTGAAATTTTAAAATATGCTATGATAATTATTTTTTATGTATTTTGAGTCGCTGAACACGATGAAGTCACTAATTTTTGCAAATATGCAAATGTTATTCACCATTTTTTAATGGAAAAAAGTCGATACAAAAAAAAATGTTTTTGTCGGCCGAAAAATTATTGAAAAAAAATTTTTTTTTTATCTTTTGTGGACTTTAAAAGTTTGTTAGTTACAAATCCAACAAAAAATAAAAGAAATAATAAAAATGTTTTTATATTTTATGTTATTCATAATTTTCCATGGAAAAGAATTAAAAATATTTAAAAAAAATTGCTTTAGTCAACCTCAATCAATTGTTTTCGACTGTTTCAACCTTATTAAAATTTTTCCGTAATGTTCCATATTTTATCAACTTTTGAAAATTCTTCAATATTTCTTAAATATATCGGACTTATTCAATCTCTTATTCAACTTTTTTCAATATTTTCCAAATTTTTTGACGTTCAACCGTTTCAATCTTCTCCATTAGCGATTTTTAAGTATCTGAACCTCTTTAAAGTTTTTCCATATATTTTCGATTTTTCAACCTTATTTAACTTTTTTCGACTTCTTCAACCATCATTTTGGAGATTTTCAACCTCTTTCAACATTTTCAACCTCTTTCAATTTATTCAACACTTCACATATTATCGACTTTATCAGCCTTTCTCACCTGTTTCAACCTCTCTCAACTTTTTTCAACATTTCCTCTTTCAATTTATTTAAACGTTTTCAACCTGATTCAACTTTTTTCAACATTTTCCATATTTTTTCGACTCTTTCAGCCTTTTTCACCTGTTTCAAAATTTTTTCAACTTCTTTCAATTTTTTTCGATCATTTCCATATTTTTCCGACTTTTCCAACAACAAGCTTTTCAATCCATTTCAACATTTTCCATACTTTTTTAACCATAGCCAGCCTCGCCCAGTTCCAAAACCGGTCCATAAAAATAAAATTTTGAGATATTCTCATATATAAAAATGTAGACCATGCTTTATCTTTCTACAATGGTTTTAGATTAAAAAAAATTTTTTTGACAGAGTTATTACAATTTTTAATTTATTTTTGATTCATGGTTTTCAAAACCGGCCAAGTCCCTGAACTTTCTTTCAAAACCAGTTCAACGCCTTGGAATCAAAACCGGCCCAGTCCAGTACATTGGTATAAAAACCGGCCAAGTCCACTTTTTTTTCCAACGCCTTGGAATCAAAACCGGCCAAGTCCAGTTCATTGGTATCAAACCGGCCATGTCCAAAATTGTTTTTCACAAAAACATACGTAAAAAAAAGTTCGAAAAGTGTGATCTGACGTAATGATGATAGATGAATAAAATTGTTTTCCCAAAAGTATGAAAAATGGACTTGGCCGGTTTTGGCGCCTCATATGTTTTCTTCATTTAATTTTTTTCAACATATGGAATATTTTTTCGACTTTTTAAACCTCAAAACGAAAAACCGAACTTTGTAACCGTATAAAAAGTATCGTTTATATATTTTCATATGAGGATTAAAAATTGCTTTAAAAGAACTTATAGTATGTCATTTTTAATAATGTATTCCTCACAAAATCTTTTTTACATAGTGTCTATTCTTTACAAAATCGTTTCTAAATAGTGTCCGTCAAAATATTTCGGGGGGGGGGCAGGGTTCTATCCCCCCTCATCCCCCCCTAGATACGGCCCTGCATGAGACGTTCTTTTACAAACCGATCAGTTTCTGACCGCCACATCTTTAAATCGCTTCAAATTTTTTACGTATTCTTTGAGTTATATTAGTGAACATTTTGTCATATCTCCAGTAAATTTTAACCTTTGTGTGTACGCGAAAAAAATCCTACATAAGTGTACACTCGTGGTACCCGGGTACCCAAATTGAAATAAACGATTTGTAACAGGGGTGTGGGCTGAAAGTATCAAAATATGCACATACTTATTACCAAAAGCTGCAACAAAACAGAATTTACAACAGCAAACAATTTATAGCAATAAGGGTCAGCATTTACTAAACTTATTATAGCAAAAACAGCAATAATTGTAGGCATATAATCTATATATTAATATGTGAACATCAAAACTTGTGATACACTTTTATAGTAGTTACTATAAGGAGAGGGGAATGAAACTTATATCATTGGAAAGGTACTGTTCCATAGATGTCTAGAAAAGAAAAATAATGTGTGTACGTTGCCGTTAAAACAGATAAAACAAAGTTAACATAGACCTATGATTTTCCATACAAAATCCTATAACGCCTAATGAGAAGAAACGCTGTCACGGCTGAGCCGCCTCACAGATTTTAATGAAATTTGATATGGTGTAAAGAACCTTAAGAAAATATATTTGTTCAGAGTGGGCGATACCACGCCCCTAACAAGAAAAAACGTCTACGAGTAAACTAATGGATCGATTTTGATGAAATTTAGTTTGGATACAGACTGAACCCTAAACAAGATTGATAAAAACTCTAAGTTCTTTTGGTGTTTTCAAAGTTTCGTACTTTGCTTGGACTAAAACCACTCTTAGATGGGCAAAATGTCGAGGAGGAGTGTCGAAGTTAAAATCACTGTATGACATTTAAATTAGTTAACTATGAATTTTATATTATTGTTTGAAATATCTGATTCTGTAATTTTTTCACTCTTTAAATAAATTTTGTCGATTCAACTTAAATAATTTAAATACAGTGTATTTAACAAAATCAAAAAATGAATGGTTTAAAGTTTGTTAAAACAACTTTTGGTGAACAAAAGGAAATAATTTGTGTTAGCTTTGACGGTGTTAACAATTATCAATTGTTCATAGATGAAGGTAAATGTAAATACATATATTCGCAAACGACATGATTTAAGCATTTTTAATATCGCAGTAGCGTTGATTGTGTTTGTTTATTTCATACGCATTTGTTAATAAACAATTCATGGGTTCAAAAATTTGTACTATGATAATATTATATTAATTATATTCTTTCAATTACAGTTAGGAAAACCTACAATTTAGCATCAAATGTTAATGTAGATGCTCTTTCAAAAGGGTTTAAAATAAAACCAAGCTTTTTTTCTGATTATGTTAATCAATTTATTGGATCAACAGATTTTGCTGTAGATATTAAACTGCCCAGTAAGTAACAATAAAAATTAATAAAATTTCATAATTCTAATATGATATTTTCTTTGATGCTGATGTTTTTATATCCAATTCAGACTCGTCCTTCAATGTTGAATCTTTCGATTCAGGAACAATTCAACTAAGTCCAGCTACAGAAAACTGCACTACCATTTACCAAACAGTATCTTGTGTTGAAGAACAGGAATTATTAAATTTCTCCCAAGACAACATCTTCGTCACCAGGGCAAACAATTGGCAATGTCTTCCATCAAACCAGGTAAGGGGCCGTTCAAGTATTACGTAACGCAATTTTCGAAGATTTTTGACCCCCCTCCCCCCTATGTAACGCGCCGTAACGTTTTCCTCTACCCCCACCCCGAGGGTATATTCACTTTGTCATTTTTTTTGTAACGCATAGAAGAGGGCGGTGGTAGGTATGAAAAAGTATATAGATATATTCTTGATCAGCGTCACCACCTGAGTTGATTTAGCTATGTCCGTCTGTCTGTCTGTTCAAATCAGGTTTACGGAAAAACCAAGAAAGCTAATTGAATGAAATTAGCACACTCAGGTCAGACCTTCTTGCAGGCATCTTGCTATTGAAAATGGACGTAATCGGTTCATGGACACGCCTACCGCCCATACTCTATGCCCAATCCCATTTTGAAAAAAAATGCAGCGATTTTGATGAAACTTGGTGACTAGGTGTACATTTGAACTAAATTAAGATTAGGCTAGGTTTCAAGTTTCCAAAGATTCGCGTGGCACGGTCCTAAATTTTAACCTCTACTACCATATCTCGTAAACCGTGCAAGATATTGTGATGAAATTTCTTTATTTTTTCGACTTTTTCATCGATTTTAAATTCCTTAGACTTTTTCAACCTCTCTCAACATTAACATTTTGCATATACAGCGTGCTCCATCTTTTATGTCGGTATGTAAACGCTGAATAACTTTTACATTTACCAACCGATTAATTGCATCAGATATGTTTTGGAAACGTCAATTCAGTACAATTTTTGCCATGGATCGCTTCACACCGAAACAACGCGCTGAAATAGTGACACTTTACATCGAAAACAGTCGTTCCATTGTGTTAACTCAGCGTGCATATCGGAAAAAATATCGCGGCAAAAAGGCACGATTTCAGAGATCACCTGATTTAACCCCCCCGGACTTCTTTTTGTGGGGTTATCTGAAAAGCAAGGCTTACGCCAACCAGCCTCAAACTATTGACGAGCTCAAGGCAAACATTCGTGCTGAAATCGACGCTATAATACCCGAGATGCTCGGAAAGGTAATGGCAAACGCAGAAAAAAGGACTCATTTTGTAATTGCTAATAAAGGTGGCCACTTAATTGATATTGTTTTCAAAAACTAGTCCAAAAAAATTGTAAAGAACCAAACTGAATAAAAATACATCACTTATAGAAATCGGTTGTTTTTTCTCAAAGTTATTCAATGTTTATATACCGACATAAAAGATGGAGCACCCTGTATTTACGACTTTTTCAACAGTTTCCAACCTCTTAAACATTTCACACTTTTTTCGAATTATTTAACCTCTTCAACGTCTTTTTTTACTGAAATATATGTACCTACTTTGAGTGCAGTGTAGGGTATGAGAGTTTCGGCCTGACTGAAGATAACACCTCAACTTGTTCATATTGTTATTTAATAAAAATCACACATAATGTAATAAACATTTGCTTAAACTTAAAATATGTTAAAATGGCGAAAAATGAGACGAACATATTTTATTAAAATGATAAAAGTTGATGGGATCTAGAACAGCTACAGCAATAAATGAGAAAAATAGGAAATCTTTCCACGCTTACATCTCTGGTTTTGGTTAACCAATCTCGAAGATGATAGTTTTAGGACATTCTGCTTGATAAGTGCTTTAATTTAACATATCATTTATTGCTGTAAATTATCTAGATCCCATCAACTTTTATCATTATAATAAAATTTTTTGGCTGTAGCTATTCAATAAGCATACACATAAAGAAAGCGTTTCATTATACACACCTCATTTCAAATCACCACCCGCTAAAATAGTTTCACTTCTAAAACAATGTTACGTAACGCGTTGTTCGAACCCCCCCCCCCTCCCCTGTAACGCATCGTAACGTTTCACAAGACTCCCCCTCGCACAATTTTCATTTTAAGTAATCAAAGTTATCAGTATCGCAAAAATGCCGGTTGTTTCATTGTCAAATTCTTAAGTACATACATGTGTCTAAATTTCAACAATGATTTATTTTTAGGAAATAAGTGCAATCCCTAATATTCGCAATTTATTAAAAGTTAAAACGTTGGAAAACAAGGACCGCGTTAAAATAGTAAAGGCTTTGATTGAATTTATTTTAAATCAAAACCAGAACAGACAGTATGTATATAAAAATATAAAGATTTGAAAAAGCAGCATCAGATATTTAATTTAAAATTAGGCTACTTAAAGAAGATTTTGTGCAATTGTCTAATTTAATTGTGGAAATTTTTAAATCTGAGGTTAAGGAGACGTATTATCTGCCATTTCAAAAAGGACATCAAGCGAAGGGAAAGTTGTACGATGCTTACAACAATATAGAGAGTAAGCTTAGTGCATCCGGATTAATAAGAAGACGAGTCAAACCCTCAAAACCTAGTAAGTATGCACAACATTCACATAATTTTGACTATTAAATGAGTAGACTGAATAAATATTTTGAAGCGTGTTTCATTGCATATATTCGAACAATTCTAAGCATATTTGCCAAAAAATACATCTTGAAATTTTTGTAAATATACTATTTAATAACATCTTTTAAATTTAATTTTTTATAATTTGTTTGTTTTTAAATTAAAGCCAACGACAGTTCAAAAAATTTTTCCGACGAATGTGATATCCAGGAAAAGGAATTAGAAGTTATAAAAACCGACGGCTTTGAATGGGACCAAGTTATGGAAACATGGAAGAAATCACACTATCTTAGACAGGAAGAACTGAAGAACGGAAAAGTAGCTACAATAGAGTACATAAATAAATACGGAGTTCTTCTCAACGAAAAAGAATTTGAGTTGGTACGAAATGTACTCATATCAAATATTCCAAAATTCTGAAAAAATACCTTGAAATAAGATTTTTATTATTTATGTTTATTTCATTTAAGTTTGAAATATGGTAGATTTCAAAATTGATTACCCTTTGGCCAAAAGCATTTATGAATGGAAATTGTAATACTCCAAACTTATTGTAAAAGCAGAGAAGCTAAGGGACAATTGTGTTCCAGAAATATTATCGTATATTAATGGAAGAGACGACGAAGGTGACCAACAAAATAGCGAGGGATATAAAACATAGTATTAAAAAAATATTTGTAACTATTACAGATTCAAAACTTGCGATATCATTAATGCTTATAGCATACGTTTTGCCAAATTATAGAAAGAAAACCAAGTTGGAAACTCAGGAATCTTTTATTTATTATTCTAAGGTAATAATTTCATTTTCGACCTTTCCCCATTAATTACAGAAAATTGCCCTCAGACAAAAATATTTTTAAATATCATTTTCACAAAGAAATATAATTTTCACAAGACTATGTTCTTTTAATTTGTAGAACATTCTGCAGGCAGATGATGAGTCAAGACACCGATTAAAAAGGTTGAAGACTAAAAGCCAGCCCAAAATATATTTTGTCGGTGACTCGTCAAAAATTATATCGATGGCTTATGTTGATATTTCCGGGATAAGAATTAAACTTGGAAATCCGTTGAAAGCTGTTGAGGTATGCTTTCATTGTTTTATGGGGATGAATATTAAATATCCAGCATATTGCTCACATGTATTGACTTTCATCCAAAGGATTATTTTTGATGTAAGCACGCCTTGGGACAACGTTACTCCAGCAGTAAGTACGCTGATAAATGACCTGCGCTCTGACACACATTAGTAAGAGACTATTGTCATATTTTTAGAACATTATATGTTGCTACGATAGAATCGTATTTTTGTTTAAAATTATTTGTTTAGCTTACTACATTTCACTACGATAGAATCGTATTTTAGTTTATAATGGATTCAATGACATATTTTGTTTGCAATGTTTGTTTACTGATTTTAAAAATTATATAAGCCATTTAAGAAAACGTCATGAAAATGTATCATCAATTCCTCGTTGCTTTAGTAACTGCTATCGGAAGTACCATCGACTAATTTCGTACAAATTCCACTTGAATAAACACTTGCAAAAGGTTGAAAGTGAAAGAACATTCTTGCATTCTAAAAGCTCTAATGAAGCATCAGCTATTAATATGAATCTTGAGAATCAATTCACTAGTGGACCATTCGCCAGTGATTTTGAATGTGAAATAGGATCTAATATTAGAATAGATCTGACAAAACAAATAGTAAAGGCTTATTGTAATGAATCAATACCTCGAAATAAAAGCCTTCAGATTATTAAAAGTGTTGCAAACACATTCAGGAAATATCTGATGGTTTTAAGAAATGAACTTATAAATTGTAACCTTTCGTCCGACATTCTAGCATTTGTTGATCAATTAAGTAGCTGTAGCATAATTGAATCAGAATACAAACTCATTAACGAATTTAGAAGAACAAATTTCTTTCTAGATGTTAAATTTATTTCATTACATAAGGAGTTCCAAGAAGTGCTGAGTTCAGGTGGGAAAACTAATTTGAAAACCATTGACTTCTCAATTGCAATGTTACCACTACGTGAACTTTTTACCAATTTACTATGAAAAATTTTTTTCAAAGCACCTTATGGAATGAAAAAATAAATAATATTAAAGGATCGGATACCCTGTGTTTGCCTCTTTTTATTTATTTTGACGAATTTGAGCCCAGTAACGCTTTAGGTTCACATGCTGGTCTGCAAAAACTAGGCGACGTTTACATTAAAATACCTTGTATCCCCGAATATCTGCAATCCAAACTTTCTCATATTTTGTTGCAATGCTATTGTTTGCGGAGGACAGGAAAAAATTCGGAAACGCAAGCGTATTTAAGGCATTTATAGAAGAGCTGAACTACCTTCAAACGACAGGAATTGAAATAAAAAACGAAATTTCACTAAACGGAAGGAATATAAAGATTATAAAAATTATTCCTTCATTAATTCTAGGAGACAATCTTGGCCTTTAATGATTCTTGGTTATTCAGAGAGTTTCTCGAGCAACTTTTATTGCCGTTTGTGTAAACAACATCGTGATGTAAATAAAGTTGAAATAAGTGAAAATATTGATATGCTGAGAAACAATGAAAATTACAACAGTGACTTAGAAATAAATGATTTTAAGGAAAGGAAATTCTGTTTGGAATAATTTAAGAAACTTTCACGTCACAAACAATTACAGTGTAGATGTCATGCACGACTTACTGGAAGGTGTCTGTCACTATGTCTTAATTTTTATTTTGAACCGTTTCATTGGAGACTATGAATTTTTCACCTTAGAGCAATTAAATTATAGAATGCTAACGTTTAATTATGGACCAGCTTATGACAGAAATAAACCACCAATTTTAAACTCAGATTTTAGGACCAAGACAAAATTAAAGCTTTCTGCGTCAGAAACTTTTATATTTGTTAACTGTCTCAATTTAATGGTTGGTGATTTAGTTCTGGATTGCGAAGAGTGGTCACTATATTTAATTCTAAGACAGATTGTAGCCATAGCTTGTACAGCTGATTCTATTCAAAAAGGCGCTCCGGAACATTTTCATCAATTAGTTTGTGAGCACAACAATTTATATATGAAACTTACAAAATCAAACTTGAAACCAAAATTTCATAACTTACTTCATTATGCCACCATAATGAAGAAAGTTGGACCTTTGAAGCACATTTCTTCAATGAGGTTTGAGTCAGTACACAAGGTATTAAAAAATGCTTGCAACAGTTCTAACAACAGGATTAACATATTGAAAACAATTTTTTTAAAATATCAGATCAAGCTATTCGATTTTTTAATAAACTACAAAGATATTTTAGACACCAAAATTGAAACAGGACGTTACACAGAAGTGTCAAGTGAGGCTTTGGAAAAGTATGGAATTGTGGCAAAATCACCATTACGTACTTTTTCGTATCTTTAATACGAACACACAGGAATGGTAGTTCACATTGGTGAATACGAAGATAGCATTCCATTATTTGGTCTCATTGATCATATTTGTTTAATTGATGATATGTTTTCATTGTGCGTTCAAAGGCTTTTAAATCATGGCTTTGATGCACACTATCATGCGTTTCTGATAGAGTATGAGGATATCTTTCTTTCGGTAAACATAAAGTACCTTCAATCTAGCTATATAGGATATATTTGTGTATCAAAAGAAAATAACTTGTTTTTGAACTGATGTATTGTATTGTATTGATGTATTGATGTTTTTCTCATAAAATTTATATATAAAATAAATTAAATAAAAAATTCTTTAAAATAAATAGTTTATTTTATTCACAGGTATTTTAATGCATGTAACCATATTATGGTAAACTGTATCATAACATGGTTACATGGTGTGATTACTTTGGACTGTAACATGATTATTTTGGAACCATATTATGGTAAATTGTGGCCATATTATGTTTATTTTGGACCATAGTATGGTTAAGTTTGAATCATACTATGGTAAAATGTGGCCATATTATGTTTACTTCGAACCATGGTATGGTTACGTTTGAATCATATTATGGTAAATTTCGACCATATTATGATTACTTTGGTTACGTTTGAATCATACTATGGTAAATTTTGGCCATATTATGTTTACTTCGGACCATAGTATGGTTACGTTCGAATCATACTATGGTAAATTTCGACCATATTATGATTACTTTGGACCACAGAATGGTTACATATGTTCCATTCTATGATTATTTAGACCATATTATGGTTATTTGGCGATCACAGTATGATTACCTAAGACCATAATATGATTTTTTGAGAAACAACAAATGGTTAGGGCAACCATTACATGGCTATTTTCTAACCAAATTATGTTAAAAGGGAACAATAATTATTTTGACAATGACAATTATGTATGTACCATTCTGTACATACTATGGTTGGTATAATAAAGCACTATTTTTGCCCCAAAAATAGCCCTACCATTACATTATGCTATTCGAATATAGTTGCCACAACCAGATTCCTTCTCTGCATTTACTTTCGCTGCTTTATTAAGCACTTTGTTTATTTCCGTTGCAGGCAAAAACGGGTTATGTTTCGAAAGTCGTAAAGAACAAATAACGTCCCGGGGGGACATGGAAAGCTTTCCTCCTCGAGTTTATCGTTTATTTGTGTATTTCATCGTATTCGAAACCATTTTCGCAGAACATTTGATAAGATTTTAAATTTCTTCAAAAGACTTACCTTGCGAAATGGAATTTTCAATAATTTTACATTACTCTGACGTAGAAAGCTTTTCACGGCCCACTAACATGTTAAAACTTGAAAAAATCATTGGAGTATTATACAAAAATAATAGAACTTACTTTTTACGAACAAATTTTTTTAATAAGAGTAAATATCTAATATTCAAAAGTAATGAAGTTGAACCCTACTATTATTTGGATCACTCGAAATTACAAATTACTCCATATAAAAGCAAACTTAAAAAGTACCGTTATTTTTTGGATCAAAATGCATATTTTGTGTACTTATCAAGTAACTATATATATAAAGGGACAGAAATTTCGTAACAATATTTTAAAAGATTAGAAAAAAAAACGTAATTTTTTCGAAATATTTCAGATCACAGCTGTATCTCCATACCAAATTTCATCAAAGTCAGTCGATTAGTTTAGCTAAGAAAACATATTTTCCTCTTCGGCCGTGACGACACGCACTTGAAACAAATACTTTTTCCCAAGTTTCAATCTATCCCCATACCAATTTCATCAAAATCAGTCTATTAGTTTAGCTGTGTAAACATATTTTCTGTCCATTTTAAACCAAATTCCCTTCCTAAAGATTCAGTCTATCTCTGTACAAAATTCCATCAATATCAGTCCATAAGTTTAGCAGTGAAAACGATTTTCGTGTTAGGAGCGGTGCCACGCCATTCAAAAGAACTAAGAGTTTTTAGAAATCTTTTCTAAGGTTCAATCTGTTTCCAAACTAAATTTCATCAAAATCGGTTCATTAGTTTGGCCGTGGAGACGTTTTTCTTGATAGCGGAGTGGCACCGCCCACTCTAAACAAATATCTTTGGGGGCGTTCAAGTATTACGTAACACAATTTTTAAAGATCTTTGAAAGTAATGCGCTGTTATTTATTTATATAATAAATACTATAATATTTATTGCTGTAGCTAATCTAGAAATCGTTTCATTATGCACACCTAATTTCAAATCACCCGTTGTTCGACACCACCTCCCGCCCCTGTGCCGCATCATATCGTTTTACAAATTGCGTTACGTAATACTTAAACGCTCCCTTTACTCAAGGTTCAACCTATCACCATATCAAATTTCATCATAATCGGTGACGCGGCTCAGCCGTGACAGCGTTTTTTCTCATTACGGGTTAAGTGTTTTGTATGAGGAAATCATGGGTCTATGTCCATAGTGATTTACCTACCTAAACGGCAATATACACACATTCTTTTTTTATTCTGCACATCTATGGAACAGTGCCTTTCCAATGATATAAGTTTCATTCCTTTTTTTATATTAAATACTTTAATATTAATATGTAGATTCCTCAAGCTATAAAATAGGAAAAAATAATTAAAATCCCTCTCCAAAAGTTTGAAAAGAAACACCTTAATGTACATATGTAAGCTCATTGTTTAATTCGATTTACATACATATATAGAAAACTGTTTGTGCAGTTCGCTTCGATTTACGGGTAAACAGTATGGAAACCCACAAAGCATTTTTGCATTTATTAGGTTCTTCAAAAATTCTATATAACCATTCTTTAGGAGCAGAACTCTTGAAAATATTCGTTAATGAGGTTTGAAAAGACAGAATAAATCCTAGTAGTTAAGACCAAAAGAGCACCTCACCTTCTATATGGCCCTTCAAGAGGTTTACATATGTAGGAGTTGGCTGTGATGTTTTCAAAACATCTTCAAGTTATTAATAAATTATTACACCTAGAAGTCTATGGGGTATTCCATGCCAAATCACCGAGGTTTTGGCCCGACCATCTTCGATTTTGCTAATTTTTTGATATGTTTTAGTGCGTATTAAAAGCAACAAGCACACCACTTTCCAGTCTTGTAATCGAAACCGTTATTGAGTAATCGGTTTTTAAAATTTTAAGGCAAAAAATTTTTAATTAACAATAGACTACTAATAAATATTGATATCAATAAAAAGTAGGGCATCATTTTTTTCGTATTTGAATGTAGTTTCTGAAAAAAAATAAAAAAGAATTATTCAAAGTAATAATCAGTTAGTTAATAACGTTCAAAGATTAAAATCCTTGGATTTTTCTTAAAAATTTTCTCAAATTTCTACTCTATATTACAAAACTTGTAAGCCGTAGTTCAAGATGTGCTGATAATTTTTTCTATTTTTTTCGAATTTTGAAAATTTTATATTTGTTTTTTATGATTGAATTATCTATATCACTAGTTTTAACAATAAAAGATCTGGTTTCTCACATACTATTTTTATGTATTTTGAGTCGTAAATTCCAAAAATGCAACAAATAATTATGAATTTCAGCAAAATTATTGATCAAAATTTAAGTGCTAGCAAAGATAGAAAGAAAGGCTTTGTGCAGAAAAAGTCATGATTTTGTCAAAAACGAAGGAACCGTTAAGTTTCTTGTTATTGTTGCTATTTTGTCGGTATTTGTTTTAAAATAAGGATTCTTGTGTAGGCGTTTGAGCGAGCTAGACGTATAAAATCAAATAAATTTGCGTGTCGAAAAAAAAAAATTATAATATATGAAAAAAAAAAATTGTTTTTGATTAACTTACGCACGGTTAGAAATTTTGGAATAAATTTTAATACTTTTGGGCTTACATATATGTGCAAATCCGCCAAATTTGGCGTTTTAGCTGGCCACGTTTTTTTTTCTTTTTTTTGGAGTACATCGTTCAGCCATAGTTTTTCTTGAAGCTATCTTGAACTCATAATAAAGGTTGTTCAATTGAAATTCAGAAAGCTATTTTTTTTATTTAACTTTATACGTAACATTTCATGTTGTTTTTAACTAAAATCCAAATTTAACTATGTCTCCCTTTGAATTTTAATTGTTCCTCCTTGAATATTAATTAAAGATAGTCTAAACTTCGCGAAAAACCATGTTTGAAGAGTCTGCTCCAAATAAAAAATCGAAATTGTCATCTTACCTCGACCATGGCTTCGATTTTTTTTTTATTTTTTTTTTGGAGCAGACTCTTCAAACATGGGTTTTCTTGAAGTTAAGACTATCTTTAATTAATATTCAAGAAGAAACAATTAAAATTCAAAGGGAGACATAGTTAAAATTGCATTTAATCAAAAAAAAAAAAACATGAAAAGTTACATACAAAGTTAAGGAAAAAAAATAGCTATCTGAATTTTAATTGAACAACCGTGAATATTAATTCAAGACAGCCTAGCTTCAAGAAAAACTATGGCTGAACGATGTACTCCAAAAAAAAAAATAAAAAAAAACGAGACCAGCTAAAAGGCCAAATTTGGCGGATTTGCATATGACTACACCAGAATTGTATTAAAATTCAATACTGTCTAGATATTAAAATTCATTTTTAATACAAATTTGTATTAAAATTTAATACTCGTTTTTATTAAAATTTAAAAAAAAAAAAATATGTCGTATCCACTGGGATTCGAACCTGGTTCCCTTTCAATACAAGAATTGCATGAACATTTTAACGACATCAGCCAACGCAGTATCATATTTACTTACTTACTTGGGTGGCCATAACAACCCGTTACCGGGTTACGGCCGACCTCAAAAGCTCTCTCCAGGCGCCTCTGCTTTGCGCACGCCTTCTCCAATCATTCACACCAAGCGTGGATAGGGTTTCCTCGGCTTGGTCTTTCCATCGGAGGCATGGTCTTCCTCTTCGTCGTCGCCCAGCGGCTTCCGCATCAAACACCTTTTTCGCCGGAGCTTCTTCGTCCATACGCACAACATGTCCCAGCCAGCGCAGACGTTGAATAGTGATGCGCTTGACTATGTCAATGTCAGCGTAGAGCTCGTACAGTTCGTGGTTCATTCGAATACGGTAGTCGTCGCCGACGTGAACAGAACCGAAGATTTTGCGAAGAATTTTTCTCTCAAACACCCCAAGCGTGACTGCATCAGTCTGCGACACAACCCATGCTTCTGCGCCGTAAAGTAGCACGGGTAAGATGAGCGTCTTGTAGAGTGTCAGTTTTGTCGGGCGAGAGAGGTCTCTACTACTCAATTGCTTACTGAGACCATAGTAACACCTATTAGCAAGAGTTAGTCTTCGCTTTATCTCCAGGCTGACATCGTTTTGAGTGTTCACGGCGGTGCCAAGATAGGTGAATTCCTTGACAACTTCGAAAGTATAGTTTTTTTTTTTTCAATTTCAATTTCAATTTATTGAGAATAGTTGTACTATGAGACTTAGTCTATGCAGTACATCATATGTAATCAAATTTAGATATAATTTGTGTATAAGTATAAAAATATAAATTCATTGAAAAATCTTAAGCGATAAAATTAAAAAGAAAAAGTAGTACTTAATAAACTTAAAAATATATCATTTAACCTAAAATACTTATTAACTGAAAAAACCTACTACTGCCAATTTAAAGTGCTTTAAATTTCGAAGAGTTTTAATACAATATGGCAATGAGTTCCACAGTTTGACAACACTAACAAAGAACATTCTAGACGACGCTAAAAACTTAAATTCAGGTACATTGATATTGCATGTTCTGGTAGATTGTGAAAAGTGTATCTTGGTGTATAGATATGAAGGACAGCGGGTGTTGATCAGCTTGTGAAAGAATACAAGATTTTGGATGTTGTAATATTTTGTTATATCACAGCTAAGAATTTGAAGTGCATAAGTAGAAATATGATCAAATTTTCTTTTCAAAAACACGTACCTTGCCGCGTTGTTTAAGGCCTTTTGCAATTTTTGCTTCGATGCTGCATCTAAATTTCCATACACAAGACCACTATATGAAATAATTGGTACAAGAAATGTTTTTACCAACTTTAATTTGACATCTTCGGATATAAATGCTGATGAAAACCACAATTTCCTGATCACTGAATACATCCTATTGACTACTTGATTGATATGATCTCTGCAATTTAAGTGTGAATTCAATTTAAATCCCAGACTTGTTACGCAATTCTTAAAACCTACCGACACTCCGCCTAAAGATAGAGGTGACAGCGAACTCAAGTCAAAAATAGAATGGGAGATTGCTAAAGCTTGTGTTTTGGATGCATTTAATTTGAGGTTATTCTTCTCTGCCCATGAGTGAATTCTGCTTAGATCTTCATTTAGTCTACATATTAGGTCCTCGGACAGACCGATCGGCCTCGACAAATAAACCTGCGCGTCGTCTGCATAAAGGTGTATTGAAACATGTTCGCAACACTGAACAATGTCATTTATGAAAATACTGAAGAGTATTGGCCCAAGAATAGATCCCTGCGGAACGCCGGATAGAATATTTTTCAAATTTGAATATTTATGTTTACAAGAAACTCGTTGGGACCTATTGGTCAAATAGCTCTTCATAAACTTTAACGCTTGTTTGTCAAAACCAAAGTATTTATTTAATTTTCGCAGCAAAACATCATGATTGAGTGTATCAAAAGCCTTTGAAAAGTCAAGCAATACCAAAATAGTTAAGTACCCTTTATCATACAGCGGACGAATGTCCTCCATGACTTTCAGCATCGCTGTAGCGCAACTGTGTTGTTTTCTGTAACCCGATTGATTTTCACTCAAAAGACAATTTCGATCGAGATGCTTAACAATTTGGATCGACAAGAACTTTTCAAAAACCTTTGATAGAGCAGGCAGAATACTTATTGGTCTAAAATCTTGAGACTTAGTACCAACTGTGCTTTTCGCAATTGGAGTAACGTTAGAAATTTTCCATTTTTCAGGGAAAATTCCAACTGTCAGTGAAAAGTTAATTATATGAGTAATAACCCCAATAATGCATGGCAACACTAGTTTAACAAACTTTAGACTAATATTATCTTCTCCGATTGCATTGGACTTAATGGAAAAAATGCAATTTATAATCTCTTCTTCGCTGGCCATATCAAAATTGAACTTTTGATCGAAGTGCCGAACCAAATCATCATTGATTTCAAAAGAAAAGTTGTGTGTCGCACTGTTTGACTTCAAAAAAAATTCATTCATTTCATCTGGGTCAAGATTGCACTCACTTTTATTCTTATTGCCAATACCTATTGATTTTAAATTATTCCATAGTTTTTTTGGTGGTAAATTTGTGTTAAGTTTTGACCTAAAATATGTTTTTTTTGCATATCCAGTTAAAACTGCCGCATGATTTCTTGATCTGCGAAAATTTTCCCAGTTGTAATCAGTAATAGTTGTTCGCAGTAACAAAGGATCCAATACGCTGCGTCTCCCTGTTTGTGGACAGCATATACTTTGTTTTGCCCTCGTTCACCGTCAAACCCACTTTCGCTGACTCTTTTTCGATAGCAGAGAACGCAGCAGTAACATCTCGCTTACAACGTCCAATGATATCAATATCATCGGCATATGCAAGGAGCTGGACACTTTTGTAGAAAATAGTGCCATTACGATGTACACTGGCTCTTCGCAACACCCCTTCCATCACAAAGTTGAAGAGGTTGCAGGATAATGGATCGCCCTGTCTGAAACCTCGTTCGGTATCAAATGGTACGGAGAGGTCCCTTCCTACTCTAACGGAGCTGGCTGTGTTGCTCAACGTCATTCTGCAAAGCCGCACCAGCTTCGCAGGTATACCGAACTCAGACATGGTGGCATACAGGCAATCCCGTATCGGGCTATCGAAAGCTGCTTTAAAATCGATAAAGAGATGATGGGTATCGATCTGTTTTTCGTGGGTTTTTTCCAGGATTTGACGTAGTGTGAAGATCTGGTCTATGGTGGACTTACCAGGTCTAAAGCCGCACTGATAAGGCCCAATCAGTGTGTTGGCAAACGGATTAAGTCTTTCACACAGTACAGTCGACAGGACCTTGTAAGAGATGGCAAGAAGACTGATTCCCCGGTAGTTAGCGCAGATTGTCGGGTCACCTTTCTTCAGTACAGGACAAAGGACACTGAGATTCGTCGGGCATGCTTTCAACTAGCCATATTTTGCAGATGAGTTGATGCATACACCCTATCAGCTCATCGCCGCCGGTCTTGAACAATTCAGCTGGCAGGCCATCGGCACCAGCCGCTTTGTTGTTCTTAAGTCGTTGGATCACAACTCGTACCGCGTCATGGCTAGGTGGTGGTACGTCCACACCATCGTCGTTGATTGGTGGTATCGGGTTAATTTTTCCAAAGGCGGGATTGGTGGAGTCATCGCCAGCAAGCAGCTTGGAAAAGTGTTCCCTGTGAGCATAATCTCAGTGTACCCTGCGTATCCGTAACCAGATTTCCATGTTCATCTTTACAGGTAGATGCTCCGGGCTTGAAACCTCGGGTCAGACGCTTGACTTGTTGGTAAAATTTTCGAGCATCATTCCTGCCCCGTAACACTTCGAGTTTCTCACGCTCGTGCCTTTCCTGCTCTCGTTTTTTGCGTCTGAAAAGGCGCCTCTCATCCTTTCTCTTTTCCCGGTAGTTTTCGTTCACGGCTCGCGTTGCTGCTGACTGCAGGGTTCTTTTGTAGGCGGCGTTTTTCACTGCAGTAGCTTCGCGACACTCCTGGTCATACCATTGATTTCGCGGAAGTGGGCGTCGGAAACCAATGACTTCCTCAGCGGCAGAGCGCATGGAGCGGGATATATGCGCCCAAAGTCCACCGGCATCATCGGGTAGAGAGTCAGGTTGAAGGAGCAGTTCTGAGAGGCGAGCGGAATAGGCTTCGGCCGTCCGATGTGATTGCAGCTTAGCGACGTCCAGCTTTCGTTGCGTACCAGAGCGTACATCCTTTGCATTGCACAGCCGCATGCGTATCTTGGCTGCAACAAGATAATGATCGGAGTCAATATTGACTCCCCGGAACGTACGAACATCTAGCACGCTCGAAGCATGCCTTCCGTCGATCACAACATGATCGATTTGGTTGCGTGTTTTCTGATCAGGGGACAGCCAGGTGGCCTTGTGGATATCGAAGTGTTGAAATCTGGTGCTACTTACTACCATGTTTCGCGCCGCGGCAAAGTCGATCAGCCGTAGACCGTTGTTTGAGGTGGTCTCGTGAAGGCTGAACTGACCGACAGTGGGGCCAAATATACCTTCTCTTCCGACCTTTCCGTTGAAATCCCCGAGTACAATTTTAACGTCATGGGCCGGGCAGCGGTCGTATACTTCCTCGAGTCTCGCATAGAAGGCATCTTTGACAGCATCGTCCTTTTCCTCCGTCGGGGCGTGCGCGCAAATCAAGCTGATGTTGAAAAATCGAGCCTTGACGCGGATCGTAGCCAACCTTTCGCTCACAGGTGTGAACCTGGAGATATGGTGGCGAAGTCTCTTGCTTACTACGAATCCGCATCCCAATTCGCGCCTCTCCGCATGGCAGCTGTAGTAGATATCGCAACTTGCTTGCTTAGAGCAACCTTGTCCTATCCATCTTATTTCCTGGATGGCGGTGATGTCAGCCTTAATTTTTCCGAGCGCATCCGCCAATTCGATAGAGGCACCTTCCCTATTGAGGGTCCGGATATTCCAGGTGCATATCCTTAAATCATAGTCCTTTTTTCGTTTGCAGTGGTCGTCAACGTTGAGGGGTTCATTGTCCGAGGCTTTTTTAGTCTTCATTGGAGTGTTTTTTTTACGTGGCGGGTACCAAACCCTGCGCACAACCCAGTTTACTTCCAGGGAGGACACGCTGCACACATTCGCTCACTATCTCAGCGGATGCGGAGATAGCTACCCAGATGGAGCCGCGGGGAGGCTGTGTGTCAACTTGCTAATGGTTGGCTCAGAGATCGCTCTGGCAATCCCCAGGTGGAAAGCAATCAGAAACTTTACTCTGATCAACCAAAAGCCAAAAGCTTTGTCAGCAGGGTCAGTGAATATTTGGTCGTTCATTAAAAGAGTTGGAATAGACGATGAGGACTGATTCTTCACTCTCTTAACAAATGACCAAAAACTTTTGCTACCTTTCGGTAGTGAAATGATTCTTTTGCGCAGGTTTTGTTCGTAGAGAAACTTTTCTCGCTGAATCGTGGCATTACAGCAATTTCTAGCCTCAATGCGAAGCCTTTCAGTATCAGCATCTCTAATGAGCCGCCAATTCCGAAATGCTTCCTCTTTGGACCTGACTGCAGTCCTGCAAGTCTCATTAAACCAAGAGTGGTCCTTTGGCTTAACGTTAACTTTTTTATAAGGTATGAATGACCGCATACCTAATAAAATTATTTCTTGAACCATTAAAGCCGCAGCATTTATGTTCCTATCAGCGAAACACAATTTCCAATTGAAATTACGAAAGAAATTATTTAACGCAATCCAATTTGCTTTATCATAAAGCCATACAGTCCGCTTCGGGGCTTTCGGCGAAACAGTGCGTAAACTTTTAAATGGGAAAGCAGCGGAAATAGTACAATGGTCCGAGTTACCAAGAGGTGCAAGGACAGACACATCGTATTTTTCATGATGTGATGTCAGAAAGAGGTCTAGTGTACTTAAGCTATGCCCCCCAACGCGTGGAATGAACGTGGGGTCATTCACTAGTTGAGTCAGTAAATTGGACTCGGCAAAAAACTCAACATAACGACCTTCAGGAGTTGTAAGGCCAGAATGGCGCAACCAATTAGAGTTATGAACATTGAAATCACCAGCAACTACAATTTCACTGTCTGGGTACGACTCTAAAATTTTGGAAATCGAATCAGAGAGGACGTCTATCTTTTCAAAAGTAGGAATCCTCTCTAAATTCGGGCTTCTATACAGGAAGCAGAAATGTAGAATGTGCGACTGGATTTTGAACTTAATCCACTTAGAACTAAATTCGGCATCCGTCGTGTTCAAATGTTGCTGACACTGGTACGCAACATCGCTACGTATATATACAGCGAGGCCCCTATGGGGAGAAAATAATGGCAGAAGGTGATAACCAGGTATCTGGAAATCCAGTGGATCAGCATCCCCACACACCTGAGTCTCACCAACCGCCATTACTTGGGGATGGAAACTAGAAACATGGGCATAGACCGAAAAAAAGTTTGACCTAAGGCCACAAATATTGCAAAAATCAAATCGGAATCTCTCCGACATTTGCGACATCTCAAAAACCCAAGAAGAATATTAATGCTAAATTGTAAGTGGAGTCAGGGCCAGTAATTAAGAGCGAAGAGAATAAGAGTGGGCAAGTGTTATGCCTTTGACCACTCAAGACTCAAGCTCCCAACATAGCCCCAGCCACACTTTACAAATAGCTTAGGATGGGAATAGGGAGAGAAAAGGCTACCAAACAACAGAAATTACAAAAGAGAGGGCATAGAAAAGCCCTTTACGTTAACATTAACTTTCCGTCAAATTAATCCCAAATTAAGGGAAAACTCTTTAATCTGGGAGCACTGCTGCGACTTGGCAGCGACGTCAGTAAGTAAAATTGTAACTGCAGTTTATGATGCTGGGCTAGCTGTTGTTGTTTTGTTGCAGTATTATTTTATTTTGTTTTGTTTTGTGAAGCGTCTAACAAGTCGACAAGTCGTTCGGTTTATTATTGTGGTGTTTAATAGAATATGTATTCAATTGTAGATTTTGTTGTTGCTTAGTAGTAGTTGGATTTATTGTTTTTGACTTTTCGGTTTATTATTGTGTTGTTTAATAGAATATGTATTAAATGGTAGATTTTGTTATTGTTTTGTAATAATTGGATTTCTTGTTTTCTGTATTTAAACATAGGTAAAAGAACACGCGACGAAAGCAATATAATAAAAGACACGCGTTACAACATTAAGACATAACATTAAAAACATCAAAACAAGACGCAACAGAACAGTAAGGGGGACCGCGCGACACGTCCTCTCCCTATGAGATGTGAACTACTGAAATCTTGTAATAAATTTTAATACAAGCGAAGTATTACAAAGATTTTTAATACAATTTTGATTAAATTTAATACTTTTGAATATATTACAAAATTTTGTCATACATTTTGTATCAAATTCTAATACAGTTCAAACATTAAAAAGATACTTTATAACATTTGGAATCAATTTGATGCTATCGCAACTATTACATTTAGCCAACATAAATATGATACTGATATTGGATGGATTGGCTTTTGGTTGATCAGAGTAAAGTTTCTGATTGCTTTCCACCTGGGGATTGCCAGAGCGATCTCTGAGCCAACCATTAGCAAGTTGACACACAGCCTCCCCGCGGCTCCATCTGGGTAGCTATCTCCGCATCCGCTGAGATAGTGAGCGAATGTGTGCAGCGTGTCCTCCCTGGAAGTAAACTGGGTTGTGCGCAGGGTTTGGTACCCGCCACGTAAAAAAAACACTCCAATGAAGACTAAAAAAGCCTCGGACAATGAACCCCTCAACGTTGACGACCACTGCAAACGAAAAAAGGACTATGATTTAAGGATATGCACCTGGAATATCCGGACCCTCAATAGGGAAGGTGCCTCTATCGAATTGGCGGATGCCCTCGGAAAAATTAAGGCTGACATCACCGCCATCCAGGAAATAAGATGGATAGGACAAGGTTGCTCTAAGCAAGCAAGTTGCGATATCTACTACAGCTGCCATGCGGAGAGGCGCGAATTGGGATGCGGATTCGTAGTAAGCAAGAGACTTCGCCACCATATCTCCAGGTTCACACCTGTGAGCGAAAGGTTGGCTACGATCCGCGTCAAGGCTCGATTTTTCAACATCAGCTTGATTTGCGCGCACGCCCCGACGGAGGAAAAGGACGATGCTGTCAAAGATGCCTTCTATGCGAGACTCGAGGAAGTATACGACCGCTGCCCGGCCCATGACGTTAAAATTGTACTCGGGGATTTCAACGGAAAGGTCGGAAGAGAAGGTATATTTGGCCCCACTGTCGGTCAGTTCAGCCTTCACGAGACCACCTCAAACAACGGTCTACGGCTGATCGACTTTGCCGCGGCGCGAAACATGGTAGTAAGTAGCACCAGATTTCAACACCTCGATATCCACAAGGCCACCTGGCTGTCCCCTGATCAGAAAACACGCAACCAAATCGATCATGTTGTGATCGACGGAAGGCATGCTTCGAGCGTGCTAGATGTTCGTACGTTCCGGGGAGTCAATATTGACTCCGATCATTATCTTGTTGCAGCCAAGATACGCATGCGGCTGTGCAATGCAAAGGACGTACGCTCTGGTACGCAACGAAAGCTGGACGTCGCTAAGCTGCAATCACATCGGACGGCCGAAGCCTATTCCGCTCGCCTCTCAGAACTGCTCCTTCAACCTGACTCTCTACCCGATGATGCCGGTGGACTTTGGGCGCATATATCCCGCTCCATGCGCTCTGCCGCTGAGGAAGTCATTGGTTTCCGACGCCCACTTCCGCGAAATCAATGGTATGACCAGGAGTGTCGCGAAGCTACTGCAGTGAAAAACGCCGCCTACAAAAGAACCCTGCAGTCAGCAGCAACGCGAGCCGTGAACGAAAACTACCGGGAAAAGAGAAAGGATGAGAGGCGCCTTTTCAGACGCAAAAAACGAGAGCAGGAAAGGCACGAGCGTGAGAAACTCGAAGTGTTACGGGGCAGGAATGATGCTCGAAAATTTTACCAACAAGTCAAGCGTCTGACCCGAGGTTTCAAGCCCGGAGCATCTACCTGTAAAGATGAACATGGAAATCTGGTTACGGATACGCAGGGTACACTGAGATTATGCTCACAGGGAACACTTTTCCAAGCTGCTTGCTGGCGATGACTCCACCAATCCCGCCTTTGGAAAAATTAACCCGATACCACCAATCAACGACGATGGTGTGGACGTACCACCACCTAGCCATGACGCGGTACGAGTTGTGATCCAACGACTTAAGAACAACAAAGCGGCTGGTGCCGATGGCCTGCCAGCTGAATTGTTCAAGACCGGCGGCGATGAGCTGATAGGGTGTATGCATCAACTCATCTGCAAAATATGGCTAGTTGAAAGCATGCCCGACGAATCTCAGTGTCCTTTGTCCTGTACTGAAGAAAGGTGACCCGACAATCTGCGCTAACTACCGGGGAATCAGTCTTCTTGCCATCTCTTACAAGGTCCTGTCGACTGTACTGTGTGAAAGACTTAATCCGTTTGCCAACACACTGATTGGGCCTTATCAGTGCGGCTTTAGACCTGGTAAGTCCACCATAGACCAGATCTTCACACTACGTCAAATCCTGGAAAAAACCCACGAAAAACAGATCGATACCCATCATCTCTTTATCGATTTTAAAGCAGCTTTCGATAGCCCGATACGGGATTGCCTGTATGCCACCATGTCTGAGTTCGGTATACCTGCGAAGCTGGTGCGGCTTTGCAGAATGACGTTGAGCAACACAGCCAGCTCCGTTAGAGTAGGAAGGGACCTCTCCGTACCATTTGATACCGAACGAGGTTTCAGACAGGGCGATCCATTATCCTGCAACCTCTTCAACTTTGTGATGGAAGGGGTGTTGCGAAGAGCCAGTGTACATCGTAATGGCACTATTTTCTACAAAAGTGTCCAGCTCCTTGCATATGCCGATGATATTGATATCATTGGACGTTGTAAGCGAGATGTTACTGCTGCGTTCTCTGCTATCGAAAAAGAGTCAGCGAAAGTGGGTTTGACGGTGAACGAGGGCAAAACAAAGTATATGCTGTCCACAAACAGGGAGACGCGGCGTATTGGATCCTTTGTTACTGCGAACAACTATACTTTCGAAGTTGTCAAGGAATTCACCTATCTTGGCACCGCTGTGAACACTCAAAACGATGTCAGCCTGGAGATAAAGCGAAGACTAACTCTTGCTAATAGGTGTTACTATGGTCTCAGTAAGCAATTGAGTAGTAGAGACCTCTCTCGCCCGACAAAACTGACACTCTACAAGACGCTCATCTTACCCGTGCTACTTTACGGCGCAGAAGCATGGGTTGTGTCGCAGACTGATGCAGTCACGCTTGGGGTGTTTGAGAGAAAAATTCTTCGCAAAATCTTCGGTCCTGTTCACGTCGGCGACGACTACCGTATTCGAATGAACCACGAACTGTACGAGCTCTACGCTGACATTGACATAGTCAAGCGCATCACTATTCAACGTCTGCGCTGGCTGGGACATGTTGTGCGTATGGACGAAGAAGCTCCGGCGAAAAAGGTGTTTGATGCGGAAGCCGCTGGGCAACGACGAAGAGGAAGACCATGCCTCCGATGGAAAGACCAAGCCGAGGAAACCCTATCCACGCTTGGTGTGAATGATTGGAGAAGGCGTGCGCAAAGCAGAGGCGCCTGGAGAGAGCTTTTGAGGTCGGCCGTAACCCGGTAACGGGTTGTTATGGCCACCCAAGTAAGTAAGTAAGCTGACAAAGCCGATCTATTGGCTAGCATCTTTGCGAAAAATGCTACACTCCCAGATAGTTGTCAGCCTTTACCCCCTGTTCAGAATAGGTCTTCGGCAATGCCAACTATTTACTTTCGAACAAGGGCAGTAAAAAGAGTCCTTGCAAACCTCAACATAAATAAAGCCTCAGGGCCTGATGGCATATCAGCCCATGTGTTGAGAAAGTGTGCCTCAACACTAGCTCGGCCATTACGCAATCGTTTTTCCATATCCTACACTAGTGGGATATTTCCATCCTGTTGGAAGGTTGCTAATGTTCAGCCAGTTTCCAAAAAAGGCGAGGTTTCCAACCCTAATAATTATCGGCCCATTGCGATATGCTCTGCGCTCTCCAAAGTTATGGAGAGTGTAATAAACTTTCACCTAGTGAACTATCTGGAGCGCAACGAATTACTTAGTGATCGCCAATATGGTTTCCGTAGGTCTCGTTCTACCGGTGATCTTATGTCGTTCCTCACTGAAAAATGGAACCATTCCGTTCACCTTTTCGGCGAAAGTATGGTTGTCGCTCTGGATATTTCTAAGGCGTTTGATCGAGTGTGGCATCGCGCCCTCGTATCAAAACTAATTGCATTTGGTGTCGGTAATTCCTTTGCTCGTTGGATTACGAGCTTCTGCAGTGATCGCTCTATCCGTGTTGTGGTAGACGGTTTCACCTCTAACGAACACTTCATCAATGCTGGAGTTCCCCAGGGTTCTGTCCTAACTCCTACGCTTTTACTGGTCTTTATCGATGACCTTCTGTCATCGGCCACCAACCCAATCCATTCCTTTGCGGACGACAGCAACATATGTCATTCTTATTGCTTCAAAAATCGCCCGAGCTCTGTGGAGGTTGAGAGTAAAAGGCGGCATATGAATGACTCACTCGTTTTCGACCTCAACACAATCACCGAGTGGGGTCGTATTAACCGAGTCAATTTTAATGCTTCTAAAACTCAGTGCTGTCTGTTGTCTCACAGACGAATGGATCTCTCCCTTCCTTCCCTTAATATGGCTGGCTTAGATATTGCGAGGTCAACAACTCTTGACGTTCTGGGCATATCGGTTCAATCGGACCTGAGGTGGTCTGATCATGTATTCGATGTGGCGAAAGATGCGGCCAAGTGTATTGGTTTTTTGAAACGTTGTAAGAAATACTTCACTCCAGTTGATCTTCGTACTATTTATTTCACCTATATTAGACCCAAACTAGAGTACAACTCACACATTTGGGCCGGGGCTCCTAAAACCACCTTGGAGCTGCTAGATCGTGTCCAGCGACGTGTGTTGAAACTAATAGGTGATGAATCTATCATCGCCTCTATCGATTCCCTTCACCACCGGCGTAACGTAGGGTGTTTAACCCTTTTTTATAGATATTATAACGGGATGTGCTCTAGAGAAATACGGGAACTGATTCCATCAGCCTGGATTTTCTCTCGCAGCACTCGGGCATCCCATCAGGCCCATCCTTTTTGCGTCACGCTGGTTTTCAACAGGACATCACACTTTCGTGATAATTCTTTCTTTGGCCGAACCATCAAGTTGTGGAACTGCTTACCTGCGTCTGTCTTCCCCGGCAGTTGTGACATCCATAGATTCAAGATTAATGTTCACCGACACTACTCCATCTATCCCCCTTCCCTCTAACCTTTCTCCTTTTCATAAAACCAACACGGTGCATTGCATTTATAGGGGGCATCCCCTGAGCGTTGGCTTATGCTTTAAAAAAAAAAAAAAAAAAAAAAAAACCGTGCGCGTCCTATAAAATGGACGATATTTTTGAGGCTGCTAGACATCTTCCAAGAAAGAATGTAGCGCCTGATAAGGACGCTGATATAAAGGGAATCGAGACCACAACCTTTAGGACATTCCTGCAACAAAGTGGAGCAGAGTACATTCAAATGCAACCCACCATGGGACAGCACAATATCAACGAAGTAGCCTCAGCACCAGCCACATCAATAGCTGGAGCCTCACTTGTTGAGGCTGAGAAATATCAATATGATCACAGATCTGACGATATAATGGAGGAAACAACTCTAAGTTCATCACAATCCGGAAGATAGCCAAGAGGTCCAGTTTTGGTGAATTTAAGCAATTAGATATGTCCAGTTTTCCATCAAATTTGGAAAACTCAAATCGCTATGCAGCTCTAGCTGACATTTCTATTTAGACAACGCAACAAAAATCAGTAAAAAAAGTGGTAAGTAAGGTAAAAACGATGTGGCTGAGCCAATTAAATACACAGAGTTCTGTCCTCCAATTATAATTTATAACGTATATATCAAAAATTTAGTTGATAAGCTAATTAAAAAAAATCCGAAATTAGATTTCAAAATTATTAATAAGTCTTGCACTAAAAGTAAAATTTACTTTAAAGATCCGAATGTTCATTTGGAAATGAAAAAAGTTGAGTCTTTTTCTTTTACCTCAAAAAAGTTTAGGCAGGTCTGTATTATTCTTCGTGGACTTCATTTCTTGTCTGACATTGTTGAAATACAACAAAAATTAGATAAAATTGTTCCAACGACAGTAGAAAAAGTTGTGAAGCTTACAACTCTGAACTCTCTCAAGAACAATTTCGAAAAATTCAACGATGTCGCCAAGATACGAAATCTGATGTATCAGGTAATAAAATGGGATGCTCCAAAGCCTCGTAGTAAGGAGGTGCAATGCAATCGATGTCAGCAATGGGGGCATGCCGCTAAGAATTGCAATAATATATATATATGTATGTATATCACGGACCGGGAGAATGTTCGTTGGTTGAAAGTGCAGATGTCAGGCCTTTCTTTATAAGCTGTGGTGAATCGGATCACCCAGCCAACTGGCGGGGATGCCCTTCTTATAAAGACCATGTGAGAAGAAAAAAACTTTTGATAAATCAGGCAAAGGAAAAAAATCTAGCTGCTATTTCAAATGTCCAGAATGCTGTCAACAAGCAATCTTTCGTAATCGAAGGTAAATCATATGCAAGTAATTTTCATCAGTCCCATAGTTTCAACAATTCCATTAATGCTGAGAAGCCTTCAATAGTTAAATAATTTTTGAAGGTTGCTAATCAAATTTTTGAATTAGAGCAGCCACCGCTTGAATTAAGGGGGGGGGGGGGTAGGGTTTTGCCAAATTTAGTTTTTCCAATTTTTTTTTGTTGTTTTATTTAATAGCATAACTCTTCAAAAGTATCCTGTTGAAATTTGAGGTCGATTGGAGTAAAACTGACGAAGATACAGTGTCTTGAGTCTCGATGATTCTGTGTAAGTATATGAAAAAAAAGACAGTGCTAAAACTTTAAACGTGATTTTCTCGAAACTAAGTTTTCAAAGTCGGTGGACACTTTTTCTCGAAAACTACTAGACCGATTTTCTTGAATTTTGACACACTTCTTTAATACATATAAAACCAGGTAATGACGAGGGCTTTTTTCTTTTTTTTCATTACAACCAGTTCTGCAATAATAAACGTGCTGATTTTTGCCTTTTTTTTTCAAAAAAAATCGTTTTTTGACTTAAAAATTATGCCAAAATTTTAAAAATCGTAAAAGAAAAAAAACCCTTCGTCAATACCTTAAAAAACTTATAAGCTAAAGAAAGTTTTTTTTTTTTTATTTCAGATGGTAACGTGATGAGATATCTTGTCCACCGCAAACTACCTTTTTTTTTAGGCGTCCGCGGAAACTTGCTGCCAATGGCTTATTTTCCAATATTTTTTAATTAAATTTTTACAGAATACTCTTCAAATGTTGTACTTTTATATGCTTTTTAAATAAATAAATTTACTTTTACCGTATCGCTAAAAAACTTTTTTAAACTTATGCCTAAAATGTAGCGTCAAAACCCTACCCCCTCCTTAAGAGTAAAAAAATTTCTTAGAAACTTTAAACATAATATGGTCTATAATGTGAGATTTTATTTGACTTATAATGTGAGGTCCTTAGTAGAGGAAAGTGATTGATCGAGTTGAAAAAAAGTTTTGGATGCTAATCATATAGACATTTGTTTTCTTTAAGAAACCCATATATCTAGATCGAAGAATATTATTAAAATTATACTTTGTCAAAAAACAATTCAATAATTTTAATCACGTTTGTTTTGTTTTTTTTTTTTTTTGCTTAGTCTAAAATTATTACTATATTAAAAAAAACATTTTTTATTATGGGCGACCACCGAAAAGAACTTTCGCACGGAATTCCACAGTTTAATGGGACTGGCTACAAAAACTGGAGTTTTTGCGTAAAAATGTTCCTGGACTCTGTGGACGTTTTGGAAGCTGTGAATAGTTCAGCTCCAAGCGGTAGCGATGTTGAAATTCAAGAATTTCAAACAAAGGACAGAAAAGCTAAGTCCAATATAGTGAACTGTATATCGGATGACTATTTAGACTACGTCAAGGATAAGAATTCAGCCATAGAAATGTGGAAGGCATTAGAGAATGTCTTTGTAGCAAAGTCAGCAGCCAATCAAACAATTATTCGCAAGCAGTTAGCAAGACTCAGGCTAGTTGAAGGCTCATTAATGAAGGATCACTTTCTGAAGTTTGATGGACTGGCACGACAGTTGAAATCGGCAGGAGCAACATTGGCTGAAAATGATTTAGTGCTGCAACTATTCCTCACTCTTCCTGAAAGCTACGATCCGCTTGTGACAGCGCTTGAAAACATGAAAGAAGAGGAATTAACAATGCAAATTGTAAAGCAGAGATTGCTGTCAGAAGAAAAGAAGCGATTGGAGCGTACTGAAGGAAACGGCGAAATGAAGGCTCCAGCTGCGTTCGTAACAAAAGGAAAATTTTTCAAGTTCAATGGCAAGTGTCACAATTGTGGAAAACGAGGACATATGAAACAAATTGCAGATCAAATTTTAAGAAAGAAGCTCACTTAACTCATGGATTAAAAGTAAAATCAGATGAACCATGCCATGAAGTAAAGAATATGTCGATATGTTTTATGGCGGATCGAAATGAAAATAATAACAAAGGTTGTATGAAGTTCATGTTGGACCCGGGTTCTAGCGATCATCTTTCAAACGAAAGAAGTATTTTTTCAAGAATTCAACCATTGAAGAATCCAGTAGTGATTAATGTTGCAAAAAGTGAAGAAGCACTTATAGCAAAAGAGTTCGGTGAAATTCAAGGATTTACCAATAAGGGTACACTAGCGGTTTTAAAGAATGTGTTTTATGTTCCAAATCTACGTGAAAACCTTATCTCTGTTCGCCGTTTAACAATTGCTGGAATGGAAATTAATTTCAAAAATAATGTGGCTGTTATTATGAACTAAGGTGAAGAAATTGCAGAAGCAAGATTGAAAGGAAACTTATACGAAGTTAACTTAATGAAGCAAGTGTTTATTTGTGTGACAACAATCAAAGCAAGCTATGGCATAGACGACTTGGACATATAAACCAACAGTCACTTGTTGAAATGGTTCAAAAAGGATACGTGCTAGGAATTGAAAAGGTAAGACCTTTTGGATTATGTGATATATGTATACAAGGCAAACAATGCCGTGAAACTTTTAATGGATCGCGAGTGAGAAGTACCAACCCTCTTGAAAGAATCCATAGTGATGTATGTGTACCTATCTCACCTGCCACATATGACAGATATCGGTACTTCGTTTCATTTATAGATGTATTTACGCATTTTTCTATGATATATTTAATTAAAAATAAATGTGAAGTATTTGCAAAGTTTAAGGAACACGAAGCTGTCGTCAATGCTAAATTTAACAGAAAAATATCAATACTTAGATGTGATCAAGGTCATGAATACTTATAAACAGAGCAGCTAAAGTTTTACAAGGAGAAGGGTATCCAAATAGAACACACTATTGCGTATTCTCCACAGCAAAATGGTATCGCTGAAAGATTTAATAGAAGTTTAGTTGAAAAAGTTCGTAGGTACTTTATTAATCGAATCTGAAATTCCGAAAAACATGTGGGCAGAAGCTGCTTTAACTACTGTTTATTTGATAAATCGAAGTCCTAAGAAGGCAATAAGTGAATTTAAAACGCCAGCAGAGTTGTGGTATGGATATAAGCCCGATCTTAGCAAATTAAAAGTTTTTGGATGCAGGGCATATGCATTGATATCAGCTGAAAAAAGAAGAAAGCTAGATAAAAAAGTCAAGAATGTATACTGCTAGGCTATTGTGCAAATGGATATCGTATTTGGGATCCATCAAGAAAAAAGGTGGTTACTGCTCGAGATGTTAAATTTAACGAAAATGAGTATCCCTATGCAGGTATGAAAGCATGCAAACAACTACCAGTTTTAACAATATGCAGCAATGATCAAGACGGGGAAAGTGAAGAATATGATGACATTTCATTTCTGCAATCGATCAAAAAGTTGATAACGAATCTGCAATCATCGATGACAAATCCTCATAAATAGAAAATAGTGAAGTTTGTAAAGAAATAGAGCATCCTGAAGAAGGACTTCAAGAAGAAAGTGCAGCCGAAAGTAGGCAAGAAACGATAAATCGCGTGAACGTAAGTAAGTTTTTTGATTATTTTAAAAGCTACATATAATGCATCTTCGAAGGAATCGCTTACTGGAGAAGTACCTGCGAGTTTTGATGAAATTTATTCACGTCCTGATTGTAAGCAGTGGTTGAAAGCTGTAAAAGATGAATTGGACTCAATGGAGAAGAACAAAGTATGGACGATTGTAAAAAAATCAGACAAAGTAAAGCCACTTAAATCAAAATGGGTTTTTCGAATTAAAGAGGATGAAAATGGAAACCCAACAAAATGTAAAGCTCGGTTGGTAGTCAAAGGCTTTCTACAAAGATACGGAATTGATTATGAAGAGACCTTTGCACCAGTTGCTAAATTGTCATCTATTCGGACACTTTTGGCTGTTGGAGTACAAAATTGGCTTTTATTTTCATCAAATGGATGTAAAAGCAGCCTTTTTAAATGGTAATTTAAGGCAGAATATTTATATGGCAGTACCCGAAGGTCTTAATGATAATGGAGATCAGGTATGCAAGCTGCAAAAATCCTAATATGGCCTTAAGCAAAGTCCAATATACTGGAATGCAAAAATTAATGAATTATTAATACAGTGGAATCCCGATAAATCGTAATCGCAAGGGACCAGCAATTTTTTACGAATTACAGGGGTTTTCGATTTAACGAGGTTTCGATTTTTTCGATCAATTTTTTTGCTCTGATGGCTCAATGGCTGAAATGATATTTTGCTTTTGCAACACTTACATATAAAGTCTTATTCGTACGTTTGTTTGACATTTTCACACCACACTGTTTTTTACACACCTCTGGTAAAGCAACCATCAAAAAAGTAAATGATGAACGTAGCCTTAGTTGCCTACTATGATTGATATTTTTTTTTTTTGAAACCGCAGTTCCATAGAATTTTGCTTTGCATTACGAATTATAAGAGGTTGTCAAATCCAATTACGATTTATAAGAGGTTAAACAGACTTTATTGCACAAAAAGAATACGAATTATCGAGGAGACCAAAATGTATGGAATTTTTACGAATTAAAGCGATTTTTTCAAGGGACCAACAGTTTGTTACGAATTATTGAGATTTTCGAATTAACGGGGTACGAATTAGGAATATAGGACTTAATAGATCTAAACAGGACTATTGTTTGTATATTAAAATTATCAATGATTTTAAAATTATGATTTTACTCTATGTGGATGACCTTTTAGTAGCGGGAGTAAACAATTTAAACTCAATATTAGAGCTAAAGGCAACATTATCAGAAAAGTTTGAAATGACGGATTGTGGAGAATTGAGACATTTTCTCGGTATGAAAATTGAATCAAGTCAAAGGAGAACTTTGTTTATCTCAAGAAGCCAAAATTAAGCAAGTTTGATACGACTGATTGCAATCCTGCACAAACACCTATGGAAAAAGGGCAACCATATTTTGAAGAGCAAGAAAACTTCACACGTAAGCCTTATCGAGAGTTGCTAGGAAGTCTCATGTACGTAATGCTACGTCAGATATATGCTACCATATTGGATTTATGTGACGTTTTCAACAAAATCCTACTGAAATGCACTGGAAGATGTTAAAAAGAATTTTGAGGTATCTGAAAGGCACAAGAAATATGAAATTATTTTTTAAGCGAGATGAAGGTAAAGATGCTTTAATTGGATATTCTGGTGCAGATTGGGCTTCTGATGTTATCGATAGAAAATCAGTAAGTGATTACGTTTTTAAAGTCTTTGGAAATGTCGTATCCTGGTGCAGTAAAAAGCAGCTTACTGTTGCAACTACATCTAGTGAAGCCGAATATGTTGCATTGAGTTTTTGTGCATCTGAAGGTTTGTGGTTAAAAGGACTCTTTGAAGACATGAAATTACTCAGCGACAACTATAGCGTAAAAATTTTCGAGGACAATCAAGGCTGCATTTTTATGTCAAGAAATACTGAATGCAAACGATCAAAACACATTGATGTGAAACATCACTTCTTAAGAGATCATGTTGAAAATGGAAAAATTGAGATTTTGCCGATAAGTTCCGAGCAACAAGTTGCAGATATTTTTACAAAATCACTTGGAAGTGTGCGTTTTGCTGAATTACGAAACAAGTTAGAATTATTGAATTGAGAGGGGGTATTGAAATTATACTTTGTCAAAAAACACTTCAATAATTTTAATCACGTTTGTTTTGTTTTTATTTTTGATATAGAAATTTTTTTAATAAAATTTTCTTAGTCTAAAATTATTGCTATAATAAAAAACATCGTTACAATAAATATAAATCTGAAAAATTACAATTTTATTACAGACTACAGTCCTCAGGGAGTTGCTATTATTATAAGTAGTCGTTTCAAATATTATCTAGTAATTTTTACAAATATTACTTTTCCACATATTTTTCTAGATGTATGTGTTTCAGTTAATGGTTTAAATAAACATTTGTTGGTATGATCTAATTACATACCGTGCAATTTCTGGCCTGATGACTTTGTAAACGGACTGGTTGAAATTGCAAACTGTGCATCTAAATACAATGGACTAATAATTGGTGGAGACTTCAATTCGAAACATCGTTCATGAAATGACAGTTTAAACAATTTAAATGGAAACACATTTTACAATTGGTTAGAAAATCATTTCTAGACTTTGCCAGAGTTTTGACAAAAACCCATCTTACCCAAAAGGTAGATCTTTTCTTGATCACTTTGTATTTTCAGCAAACTTAATAGGCAATATAAATCCAAATTATGAAATTACAAGTCTCTCATCATTCTCAGGTCATTTCCCACTACATCTTCAAAAAGAGGTGAAAGACATTATTTTTGCTTACACCTCATTTAAAAATACGAATTGGAATGCTTTCAGAATGGATTTAGCTGCAGCTATTGAAAATAGTTTGCCACCCAGTAATATTAATTTACAAAACTTTGAAATCGAGTTGCAAATGTCGACAGTCGCGACTAAAATGAAAGAACAGTTTGATAGAAAACATGGAGCTATCCAAAGGCAATTTCAACAACATGATATGATTTTTGCAAGAGTGCCGAATGGAGTTAATCATTTCAAATGGGCTCCTGGAGAAATCATCGAGAGTCGCGGTGCTGTTATGTACAACGTGAGACTTGCAAGTGGCAGAATAATAAGGTCGCATATAAATCAGCTTCGACGACGTGTTGTTAGACAAAACGATTTTGAAGACCAAACGAAACCGTGGGCTTCAGCACTCGAGGTTTTTGAGCAACCATCCGATATTACTCAGGTTGGACCTGAAATCATCATCACCGAAAAAGATAATGAACCAACAACACCTGCTTGTTTGGAAGATGAACAGCAAACCTTCGACACATTTCTGCCTTTACAACGATCCAATCGTAAACGTAATCCTGTGTATAAGTTCAACGCTTCGTAAGGACTCAATTCAAAAGGGGAGGTGTTACACCGATCGATGAAAAACCGAGCGTGTGTAAACAGGCCTTGGATAATTGTATTCACTGAATTAAATAAATAAATATATGTTAATCATAATTAAAGTTACGTACAAGAGTACGTAGAAAAAAGAAGAAAATGAGTTGGAGTTTGTACGTCATTCGAAGCGGTAGACATTAAAAATAACTATTAGTAAAATCTTAAAGAATACAAGAACTTAGTTATTTTTAATGTCTACCGCTTCGAATGACGTACAAACTCCAACTCATTTTCTTCTTTTTTCTACGTACTCTTGTCACGTATCCAAGGCCTGTTTACACACGCTCGGTTTTTCATCGATCGGTGTAACACCTCCCCTTTTGAATTGAGTCCTTACGAAGCGTTGAACTTATACACAGGATTACGTTTACGATTGGATCGTCGTAAAGGCAGAAATGTGTCGAAGGTTTGCTGTTCATCTTCCAAACAAGCAGGTGTTGTTGGTTCATTATCTTTTTCGGTGATGATGATTTCAGGTCCAACCTGAGTAATATCGGATGGTTGCTCAAAAACCTCGAGTGCTGAAGCCCACGGTTTCGTTTGGTCTTCAAAATCGTTTTGTCTAACAACACGTCGTCGAAGCTGATTTGTATGCGACCTTATTATTCTGCCACTTGCAAGTCTCACGTTGTACATAACAGCACCGCGACTCTCGATGATTTCTCCAGGAGCCCATTTGAAATGATTAACTCCATTCGGCACTCTTGCAAAAATCATATCATGTTGTTGAAATTGCCTTTGGATAGCTCCATGTTTTCTATCAAACTGTTCTTTCATTTTAGTCGCGACTGTCGACATTTGCAGCTTGTTGCTTATAAGCGGCTTAAGTTGATCTAAAGTTGTGCGCATTCGCCTCCCAAGCATTATCTCAGCTGGTGACTTCTTGTCTGGAATTTGAGGATTTTCGTTGGACCGGTACGTTTGTAAAAATGTATGCATATTCTCTATGACCGACCCCTCTCCTTCCATCTTTTTAAATGCTCTCTTAAATGTATCTACGAATCTTTCAGCTTGTCCATTTGACATTGGGTGATATGGGCTGATGCACAGATGCTTTATGCAATTTTTTTTCATGAAATCTTCAAAATATGCACTTTTGAATTGCGTACCGTTGTCGGATACGAGTGTTGATGGTAAACCAAAGCGAGCAAAAATTTCGCTTAACATCTTTACTGTTTGTTGTGATGATATTGATCTTGTCTCAATTATTTCCGGCCACTTTGAAAATGAGTCGACAACTAGTAAAAAGTAAAAGCCATCAATCGGTCCAGCGTAATCGATATGGACACGTTCCCATACTTTGACTGTTGGCCATGGTCGTAAAGTTGATTTTACAGGCATTTTTGCTGCTGCTGCACAATTTTTGCAACTGTTTATCAACATTTTTATATCGTTGTCGATACTAGGCCAGTAGACTTAACTTCTAGCGATAGCTTTTGTTCTTTCTATCCCTGGATGTCCACGATGAAGTTGTTTTAAAATACGTTTGCGAAAAATTGGAGGAATGATGATTCTATCGCCAAACATTATACATCCATCAACGTTTGTTAAGTTGTCTCTCCTGTGAAATAACTCCTTAAGCTCATTGGTTTCGATAATTTTCTCAGGCCATCCTTTTTTGATGTATTTTAACACATTTGACAAAAACTTGTCTTTTGATGTCTCATATTGTATCATATTAAATGTTATTGGTAGCAATTTCACGGTGTCACCGATAATGGTGTTGACTTCACTTTCTAATTTAATTGATGCTACTACGAAATCTTCGGGAACCTTGTCGTCTCGGTTGATGAGGCGTGACAAAACGTCTGCATATCCAAAATTTTTCGTATTTACGAAACTTATTTCAAAATCATAAGCAAGAAGTTGAAGTGCCCACCTTTGAAGTCTATTTGCCTGGTGAACCGCAATACCAGTTTTTCGCCCAAAAATGGCTAACAAGGGTTTGTGGTCGGTATGAAGCTTAAATCGACGCCCGTATATCATTTTGTGAAACTTGGTAACTGCAAAAATTAGAGCGAGAGCTTCCTTTTCCACTTGACTGTAGCCTTGTTCAGCAGGTGTTAAAGATCGCGATGCGTGGCAAACAGCTTTGATGGTGCCATCTTCATATTCATGTAAAAGGCATGCGCCTAGTCCATATCCAGACGCATCTGCTGCTACAATAATATTTTGTGTCGGATCATAATGTGCTAATGTGATGTCTGATGACAAAATTCTCTTTAATTCTTGAAAACACTGATTATGTTTTTTTTGCCATATGAATTGAACATCATTTTTTAAAAGTTCATCTAACGGTCCTCTAAGCTGTCGCATGCTGCTAACAAACTTGCCGTAAAAATTTATTGCGCCAAGAAATGATCTCAGTTCACTTACATTATTTGGCTCTGGCATTTTAGTAATAGCTAAAATTCGCTCTGGGTTTGGCTTGAGACCCTGTTGATTTATGACGTAGCCCAAGTAACTCACTGAAGTTTTGTAAAATTCACATTTATCGAATTTTACCTTGAACCCGTATTCTTTAATCCTTTTGAGTACATCGTAAAGATTTTTATTATGCTCCGCTTCGTTTATACCTGATATAAAAATGTCATCTATATAAGCGGCTGCCCCTGGGAGGCCAGCTAACATCTGGTCCATAATTTGTTGAAATATGGCTGGAAAAGTCTTTACACCGAATAGCATTCTGTTGTAGCGGAAGAGACCGATATGAGTGTTGATTGAAAGTAGATGCTTTGACGCTTCGTCAACTTCAATTTGTAAAAACGCATCCGACAAATCAATATGGCTAAAGTATTTGGAATTCGCCAACTTCGAAAATATGTCGTCTGGCAATGGAAGTGGATATTGATGTGATTCGAGGCTCTCGTTCAGTCCAGTGGAAAAATCGCCGCACACACGTATACCGCCACCAGCTTTTTTAATGACAACAATGGGTGCAGCCCAGTCGGAGTAGTTTACTGGTGATATGATGTTTGAGTCTTGTAGACGCTGTAACTCTCTCTCAACTAGCTGCTGCATGGCATAAGCAACGGGGCGTTTTGGTCTGAAGACTGGCTGAACCTGTGGTTTCGTTTGCAATATAGCTTTTGTCTTATTGCAAAGTCCCATTTTGCCATCGAACACATCTGAAAAAGAAAATTTTAACTGAGCAATTTTATTCTTAATTGAAAATGATTCAACACTCCCCTGACTGTTCTGTATTTGGTTGCAAACAGAATGAATAGGTTGATCATTTAATTGAAAAGCCTCTATCCAATCAAGACCCATGACATTAAGATCGTTTATTGGAGTCACCCGGCATAAAAGTGATTTTTGAGTCTCTTTGATTTTGACTATACATTTGAATTGTGATGTAAGTGGTAACTTTCCTGTTGCACTCCGTGCTGATTGATCTACAGGCTCAGTTTCCTTGATGTTCAGTTGACTGAAATGCTGATTTGAAATGATTGTAATATCTGACCCTGTGTCAAACTGAAGACGTAAAAGTGTCCCGTTGATGTGCACATTGATGTACTTTTGTTGACTTTCAACTTTGTTTGTTACAAAAATTCCTTTCGAATATACGCAATTCTGTACGAGTTGCTTCGGCTTATAAATTTTTTTTAAAGCATCAGAATTATTTTGCTGTTGTTGTTTTGTTTTTTTTTGATTGTTGATTTTGTTGCGGTCACAGTACCCTTCCTTATGTCCAATTTCTGCACAATTTCCACATTTGTGCTTTTTGTACGGACAGAAGCGTGCATAATGAAAATCACCGCAGTACCAGCATGGAGTCTTAGGAACTTTCCTCTCCGTTTTGTAGCTGTCATTATTGCTTTTTGCTTTAACCTTGTTGACGTTTACCTTTTGATGATTTTCTACAAGCACAGTATCTGCTTTTAAATTAATTATTCTTTGGCACTCTCTTGACAGTGTGTCCAAAGTTATTTCATTTCCGCTGTCTAGCTTGTTGAGCATCTTTGTGCGCATCTCAAAATCTGATGGTGATTTGAGTCCCATTACAAAAATCAGACATTTAAACTGATCAATTGTTAACTTTTTCAAATCAAAAAGTTCACATTGCTTGTTGACAACTCCCGCATACGTAATAAAGTCCATGTTTGGCTCTCTAGTAATTTGCAAGCAGTTGTAGCGAATGTTAAATTGTGATGCCTGTATTCCAAAAAGTTGTCTCAACAACGACACGGTTTCTGCGAATGTGTATTCACGGGGGTGTTTTGGAAGTATGTAGTTGACATACTTGTGATGTACAACTGTGTTTAGCTTCCTCAGAAGTAACCTGGTCTTCGCTGCATCGTCCAATTTACTTGCATCATGTTCAAAAAGGTCTTCATAGCGAGCAAACCATGTGTCAAAAGTGAGGTTATGGTCGACATCGTAGCAAAATTCTGAAATGGTCGAACCAAGTGCCTCGATTATGTATTCTGAATTACCCGCAAACTTTACTTCAGTTTTAGAATCATTTGCTGGAATAATTTTTGCAAGAATATTTTGCATCGCCACACTATCTTTGTGCTGCTGCTCTTGCATTTGCAAAAGCATTTTTGCCAGCTTCTCCTCAATTGTCTCTGACATTGTAATTACAAGTAAATTTTATTTTGCGTTACAATTTTCACTCGTCGCCACTTTATGTTATGATTAACATATATTTATTTATTTAATTCAGTGAATACAATTAGTAAAATCTTAAAGAATACAAGAACTTAGTTATTTTTAATGTCTACCGCTTCGAATGACGTACAAACTCCAACTCATTTTCTTCTTTTTTCTACGTACTCTTGTCACGTATCCAAGGCCTGTTTACACACGCTCGGTTTTTCATCGATCGGTGTAACAATATAGACATTTTAACTACAGCTATCAATTCTCCTAAGGACTCGCACAGCGAAACAATTGAAGTTAAAAAATGTTCTACATCACTCCCTGATCCAATCAATAAATTGTTTAAGGTTAAACATAGTTGCCAAAGAAAACTGAAGAAAATTTTTAATACAAATTTCAATAGAACAACACCAAAGTAAAACTTCTTGCCAAACAAATTTCCTTCCTAAATATTATTATAAAAGAATAAGTGAAAATACATCAAACTTGAGAGTTTGGTGAGAGACTCAAACTTATTAAGCCGGGACCTTCGGCATATAAACAGATTTATAATTTGATAAAAAAGAGGAGGAAAATTTTGTTTAAAAATTATTCATGAAAATTTTGTAATAACTGATGATGTCAAAAAAGTTGAAGCTTCAAGAAGTCACCTTGAAAAAGGTTACGAAGAAACATTCCCGACTAGATCAGATATTTCTAATTTAGAATCCCATAATTATCACACTTTTGATTCATATCCATCTTCAATTTATAAACTTTTTTCGGACTTCAATTCTTTGACTAATTGAGATACTCACCACTTTGTCAGCTCTGAAGCTATATGTTCTTATGTGCAGAAGCTAAACGCCAAGAAAGCAGCTGGACCGGATACCATTTCAAATTTTATAAATAAAAAATTGTCGAAAATAGTCTTTAACTTTTCAGCAATAATTTTCAATAATTGCATAAACAATGGATATTTTCCTATACCCTGGAAAAGAAAAAGAAACCCAATTGCTAATTTTAGACCTATGTATATCCTTATTGTCAAACTTTGGTAAGCTTTTTGAACGATTGATTTTAGATGAATATCAATGTCCAGTATAACTCAGATTTTCAGTTTAGCTTTCAAAAACAATATTCCACTGTGCATGATCTTTTGAAATTTGAAAATGAATTACTCCTTAACCTTCGACAACGGAAATGCACGGTAGCATTATCTCTGGACATGGAAAAAGCTTTTGATAAGGCATACCGTAATGGAATTATATATAAACTAATAATGATTGGCTTTTATCCTTCCATTATAAAAATTTTGCATACTTTCTGTAATGACCGAAAGTTTTATGTAAATGTTAATTATGCTTCTTCAGGATATGGTCTTATTAGGAGTGGTGTCCCACAAGGAGCAATAATGGCTCCTCACCTATATAGTAATTTCATTCACGATTTCCCGCATACTCGTAACGGTTCAACATGCATAATTTACGCTGATGACTCGCTTGCTTATGCTAATGGTAATACGCCGGAAGAAGCTTTGAGTTTAGTCCAAGATCATTTAGAAAAAATTAACTAATTTTATAAGGATTGGAGAATTAAAAGCAATGCAACCAAATCTGAAGCCATTTGCATCAGAAACCCTTCAGGAAAATGTCACAGACACACTGTTCCTCAAAGCAAACGCTTGAAATTATCACTAAAGGGGGCAAATATACCATTAAAAAACCAAATAAAATATTTAGGCTTAACTTTCAACAAACTTTTAAAATTCAATGAGCATGCAAATAGAGTTTTTAAAAAAGCAAATACATTTTGGGGATTTTTTCCAACTTATTAAGAAATAAATATATGCGTAACTTTAATTCGTTCGTTCTGTAATAATGTATAGGTTTCCCATTTGGTTCACAATTTCCCCAACAGTTGCACAAGGCCTTGAAAAACTTGAACGTAAAGTTTTACGATTATGCATAGATTTGAATTCCCCGATCGATAGTTTCCCGAAAACTATACCAACTTTTTTGGAAAATTTTATAACGTCTATAACTAGCACCATTTTTTAAGTCAATATTTTGAAAAATGGGTTGTCAACTTAAAACTGAGGGCGCTAATCCAGTTTTCAATATTAACCTTAATCATAGTAATGGGCTTTGTTCAGACATATAAGACTACTGTAATCCGCTGACACATCGTGAAAATATCAAAAAGTTTTTATTTTTAACCGCTCTATTGTACATATACGCTTCTAAGTCCCGTTATTTTAATTTTTTTGAATTACGGCTTTTTACGTTACATTCTCTCATTTTTTGTGCAAGCTTACAGTTATTTGTTCTTTTGTGCACAGCGCACGTGTTCATTCAGTAGCCGTTTTCCGTAGAGTGAAAGTGTCAAGATCGCTTCTCGAAAAAGTGTTTAAAAACATTTAAATAATTGTTTTATTATAAATCCAAGTAAACAATATAAATAACTAAAGGTAAGAGAGTAATTTAAAAAAAAAAATGAGAAAAGTGTTTAGTTTGCTTATTATAATTTTTTTTAAGTGCTGTTGCCTTATAGGCAACATTGGTCAATTGTCTTATTAGATGATATTTAGATGCGTCTTAGAGGTCTAACATAGATAGAAATTGAAAAAGTTTTTCAGTTTGACTGGGATGATTCTGCGGATGAGGAAAATGAAGAAGAAGAGCAGGAAAGAGCAACGCATTACGAAAACATCATCGAAGAAACATTGCAAAATCTGATTGATAAGGTCGAAAATATGGAAGTTGGTCTGATTGAGGAACTGATTTTTTAAGAAAATAACGGAAAAGAATTTGAAAACGAAGAGGTAATTGAGAAAATTGACTTGCAAAGTTTGAGATGGAGCAGTGCAGACGTCATGGAATCTGATACAAGTTGGAAAAGCGAAGTGCGCAGCAATGAGGTAAAACAACCCATATAATATTTCAAACAGTTCTTTACAGATGAAGTCTGGCAGAAGATTTGTAACGAAACAAACTTGTATGCGGCACAAACTAATGGAACCGAGCTAAAATGTAATGTGCCTGAGATTAAAAAATGTGGTGGTATATTACTATACCTTGCTGTGGTAAATATTCCAACATATAAGTAGAATAGCATGGGAGCAAAATTTCAAATTGAAGGCTGTTGCAAATGCTTTGGCAAGAAATCGGTTCGAAAAAGTTAAACAATTTTTTCATCTTAACAAAACGCAGTTCAGCCTCAAAAGGGACAACCTGGGTATGGTAAATTATACAAAGTTCGCTCATTGCTAGATATTATAAAAAGAAAATTCACTGAAATTTCCCAAGAAGAATTCCAAAGCGTCGATGAGCAAATGCTTGCATATAAAGGTAATTAATTTTATGTACACATACACGGTTGAAAATATCAGTATAAAATTAATAACTTTTAGTTATTCATATAAATCCATAAAAAAATCGTGTAGATTTTATAAGTTCCGAAGTTATAAAATTTTATATGAATTTCATATTTGTTTCTATATTGAAAAGTATACAATAGGTTGACGTATAAATTCTATTTTATAATAAGAGTTTATATTTAATTTTAACGACAGTAAAAAAAAATGTATGTTTATGTCGGTTGTTAGAACGTTTGACTGGGACACAGAATTCATGGGTTCGAGTCCGGGAACAGATACTTCTTTCTGATTTAATTTTATTTACAATTTTTATTTATAAAATGATTTGAATAACACAACTTCAATGGACAGAGATTTGAACCTGCTTCATTTCTAGAATAGTTTGAATGTGACCCCGCTCGTTAGCTAGCTCGGCTACAGAATGTTGATGTTTTACTAGACAAAATTGAGCATAAACAACTGGCCGCATAGCTGGTTTTTATATGTGGAAAAGTTATTAAATTTATACCTAAATTCATATAAAACGACCCTTAAACTGATATTCGTATAAAAATTTATACTGATTTTTTCAACCGTGTATGGAATAGATTTCTATCTAATGCAAAAATACATATATCTTTAATTAGGTCAACACAGTTTGAACCAATATCTGCCAAATAAACCACACAAGTGGGGCTTCGAAATGTTCACTAGGGTTGGTGTATCTTGCATTTTTTATGATTTTACCCTCTACATTGGAGAAGGAACGTGTAAGGCTTTTGGTTTGGGAATATCATCAGACATTGTTTAAGATTTAGCATCCAATATTCCTTTGAACCAAAATTTCAAATAGTTTTTTGACAATTGGTTTACGTTAATAAGTCTGATTATTGCTCTTAGACAAAGAGGTATGGTATATTATGGTACAATCCGAAGCAATCGATTGAGAAATTGTGCTCTAAGCAGTGAGAAGGATCTTCAAAAACAAGGACGTGGTTCAAACGATTATAAATTTGAGGCAACACACAACTTGATTGTTTGTTGTTGGAATGACAATAAGAGTGTGCAACTGGTTTCTAACTATACAGGTAAAAACCCCATCAGTGAGTGCAAAATATGGTGCCGAAAAGAAAATAAATTTGTATATATACCTCGTCCAGTTATAGTCGAAAGCTATAACAAACATATGGAAGGGATTGATCTTGCTGACATGCTGCTAGAATTATATAAAATATCCCATCGCTCAAAAAAATGGTATATGCGCATTGTGTACTGGCGCATAGATTCCTCCGTTGTCAATAGCTGGCTGTTGTATCGCAGAGACCTCAAATATACAAGCGGCGAAGTGAAGCATATGCCACTAATAAAATTTCAGTTGGATATTTCTCAAGAGCTTTTGAACGCAACTCAAATAGCAGTTTTTTAAAGGAAAAGAGGTCGCCTATCATCACTCCTTTCTACAATGGAATCAAGCCTTTCATCACCAGCTTCTTTACCACCGGCTTCATCATCAGCAGCTTTTTTCACTGCCTCCGAATCAAACTCATTTAAAAGAACCTTGGTTGGAGAGCCTGCAATATCCATACGATTTGACAATCTTGGTCACTGAGTAGAATAGGGAGCAAAAAACCGACGCAGGCTATGCAAAACTGGCTATCCGCGCTCTAAATGCTGCAAATGCATCGTTTATTTGTGCTGCAATCCACAAAAAAATTGTTTTGTATCTTTTCATACTTAAATTTCAATAAAAATTCTTTAAAAATATAATTTAGATATTTTTTAAAATTTACCACCACTGCACAATGTTGCCTATAGGCAGTATCCTGTAACTAACGAACCAGGACAGCAAGGACTTTGAAATTTTTATCAGTTCATATTTGAATCAATACTAACACATATCCGTTGTCGAAATATTTTAAGACCCGCCCCTTTTAGTTTGGGCATGAAAGGGTTAACTTTACTTTTGTTTTAAAATAGATAGCCGTCGACGCTATTTTTTTTAATTCCTCGATAAGTGTCACATGAAACATGAGGATTTTCTCAAAGATTTTGTAAGAGGTACATAAAACTAAACGATAACCTAAAAAGCATAATAAAACTTAACAATTTTAGTTTGTGATAGTTTTTTGTTTAAAGTTGTTTTGTTGCATTGATAGGGTTACCATATGACCAAGAGAGAAATTTAGAACGATCCGCTTTTCAGCTTTAATTTTGGACTTTTTTCTTTATAGAAAAATAAGTTACCTACATACATATGCATCTGAAAAAAAACCCAAAATTTAATTAACGTCTCCTTTGACTATTCACATAATTATAACATTGTTTTATTGGACAATGTAAGTGGTGTTGTATGTAATAAAAATGGTTGCCTGCCGATGCACTGGTGGCTCAATACTAATTTGTATGTATATTAGGCTGGGTCAAATTGTTCGGGTGGAAAAAACATGACCAAGCGTCTAGCGGAAGCGTAATCTACGGTAAATTCTAAGAAAATTTGACCAAGAAACCATGGGTCTAAAATCAATATCGAGCCCTCGATTTTTAACAAGAAGATTTTAGTATGAAATATTTATAAAAAATATGCAAGTTCTTTAGAAAACACTAGTTTATCATTTAAAAAAAAAACATCATATGTCATAGGTTTTGTCAGCTATCTGAATCTATTTTTATCATGAAAACATTTTTATAACCAGGCCGAATTTCGGGAAGGTTTTGTGAAAAATGGTCATAAATGCTGAAAATCTTACAAGTTTTTTGAAAAAAAATTTAATAACTCGGAATTAAAACCGAGAAACTTAATCATAGTCTTAAGCTAAGATGCGAGGATAGTTTTTGAGTCTCTTTTGCTATCCATTCGGGTTATTGTGGAACGACTCTCTATCGTAACTGCCATAATATCATCGCGTGTTTCACGTTGTGAAACACTGGTTAGCATTTGCACAAATCGTTCAGTTCCTTGAATATGTGACGGGATTTCTGGATCAGACAGCGGTGGATCGTCAAACTCTATACACTGTAATAAGTGCTCTTAAGGAATGCTTGCAGTGAATGGAGGTTCGGATAAAATACTGTCGTCTAAGTCAATCATATCAAAGTAGTTTGAACAATCAAAGTTGATGCTATATTTTTTATAAACTCTAAGTTTGGTTGGATCGTACAGTTTGTCACGAAAATATAAGAATCCAAGAATTATCAAAATTTTTTTTCTCATATATTTTTTTAATGAAAATTTATGTAGTGGCATTGACAATTTCAAATTATAGTGTATTAAGGTGAATACACTGAAAACAACAAAGGATTTGAGCTGCTACACCCGAAACACCAAAACTCTACTCGTGGAGAGACCACATGTTTTCTATTTTTCGGACAATTTTTCCATGGCAGTATACCTTTTTTTTACCATTTATCTAAAGAAGACATAACAAAGAGTAAGTGAGCCAAAGCAGAACTCCTTAGGAGGTGTAGTTTTAAGAGGAATCTCAGTTAAAAATTTTGGTTTTTTTAGTTTAAAAATTAAATTTAACAACAACCTCTGAATATTTCCGTCTTAAAAAATTACTACCATTGTGTAACACTGAAAAGTATGTTTTGCCCAAGTTTCAGCTCCATAGAAACTTTTTTGTGAAAGAAAAAAATTAAAAACCAAAAAGCCGGTTTTCGGCCATTTTTTTGAAAAATTTTGAGGTTAAGGCGAAAATGATCAATACAAAAGTTGTAGATCTTCTTATTTCCTACAACTTTTGCATTGAACTTTTTTTGATATGATGCACAGTTTAGCCAGAAATAGTGAAAAACTGTGTTCGACCTCTAAAAATGCACCCCATTCCACCCCGGATAGCTGCTGTCGGTTCGATTTTTTTGTCCGCTTTTACAAGAGCGTGTTCAACAATATTCCGCTGTCAGATTGCTGTAACGAATTATTTTTTTGTTCAGACCCTATTTCTACTGGACTATTGTGTTGATTCCAAGTCACCAATGTCTGGCATGCATTCAGGAATTGTATGTTTCCTAATAGTGTGTTGCTCATTCATAAAGCATTGTAAGTGATCAGGAATCAACCCGCAGGAACAAGATTCTTGTTTTAAGTTGCACCGACATTGTCCGATATAAAAAATATTGTTTATTGTATCCAGAAATGTCGAATATCTGTCAGATTGAGATCTATTTTTTGTCTCTTAATAATATTTACTAAGCAATTTTGTTAGTTTTTTTGTTACACTTTTCTTATTAATTACACCAATATTCGATTTCTTCCAAATTTCAAATAATTTATCTGCTACTTGCGGAGTGAAAAATGAATACGAGAACATCTTGCTTTCATTCCGGGAACGCTCACTCAAACAAAAATTGTATCTTAAAATATCGCGACCACTTGGCAAATTGAGTTCGCTCAAAACACTTGGTAAGCCAAAAGCAGTATAGTTTTGATACGGCATATGTAGCAAACTTGGTCCAGTGATAATGTATGATGACACGTCCATCTCCGAGAAATGCTTTTAAAAGTTACAAGGGCGAAAAAAATGTTAACACCGCAAATACACGATAATTTCCAACTGCACAATTTAATCAAAACATCAATTTGAAAGCAAAAGCAATGATATGTTTTTTTTATACCCTACACCGAGGGTATATTCACTTTGTCTCTCCGTTTGTAACACCTCGAAGGGGGCGTGGCAGGTATGGAAAAGTATATATATTCTTGATCAGCGTCACCACCTGAGTCGATTTAGCGCTTTCCGTCTGTCTGTCTGTCTGTCTGTCCGTTGAAATCAGGTTTACGGGAAAACCAAAAAGCTAATTGAATGAAACTTTCACACACAGGTCACATCTTCTTGCAGGCATCTTGCTATTGAAAATGGACGAAATCGGTTGACGGACACGCCTACCGCCCATACTCTATTTAAATTTACCCAGGCCAATTTTGAAAAAAGTTGCAGCGATTTTGATGAAACTTGGTGATTTGGTGCACATGTGAACCAAATTAGGTTTAGGCTGGGTTTCAAGATTCCAAAAGGTAATACAGGGGCGTGGCACAGCCCTAAATTTTATCATTTAACCTACCATATCTTGTAAGCCGTTCAAAATATTGCGATGAAATTTGGTAAACGGATACATATCAAATTTAATTTGAATTAAGATAAAAGTGGGCGGAATCGAGAAAATGGGCGTGGCACTTTTCAACTGTTAAAAATTTTGATTCCGTATATCTCAGAATTGGCACAAACGATTTCCATAAAAATTTTGGGGATGATGCCGCTGAAAGCAGTCATCAATACAATCTCAGCTACTTTACTGAAAAAACTCGCTCAAGGGCGTGGCACCGCCCACAATATTTATAAACGTTATATAAAGAGAACTAATAACGTAATCGTTATGAAATTTAATGAGGTAGATATACTTCCTATAAGGTCTCTTATAACAAAAATTTGGTTCAATGGTACCTGTGGGCGTCGCACCTCCCATATAAGCAAAAAACGTTTATTGTTATAGATAGTGTGCTATGAGAGTAATCTTCATAAAATTTGGTCTATGGAAGTCAGTTACTATAAGCTTTAAAAATAAATGAACTTTGACAGGATTGCGTCAGTGGACGTGGCACCTCCCATATAAACATAAATTTGTAAGCGATGTTTTAAGTGAACTATTGCAGCAATTGCTATGAAATTTAATGTAAGTGGTTCAGTTTTTTTTCAGACAGGGCGATCCATTATCCTGCAACCTCTTCAACTTTGTGATGGAAGGGGTGTTGCGAAGAGCCAGTGTACATCGTAATGGCACTATTTTCTACAAAAGTGTCCAGCTCCTTGCATATGCCGATGATATTGATATCATTGGACGTTGTAAGCGAGATGTTACTGCTGCGTTCTCTGCTATCGAAAAAGTGTCAGCGAAAGTGGGTTTGACGGTGAACGAGGGCAAAACAAAGTATATGCTGTCCACAAACAGGGAGACGCGGCGTATTGGATCCTTTGTTACTGCGAACAACTATACTTTCGAAGTTGTCAAGGAATTCACCTATCTTGGCACCGCCGTGAACACTCAAAACGATGTCAGCCTGGAGATAAAGCGAAGACTAACTCTTGCTAATAGGTGTTACTATGGTCTCAGTAAGCAATTGAGTAGTAGAGACCTCTCTCGCCCGACAAAACTGACACTCTACAAGACGCTCATCTTACCCGTGCTACTTTACGGCGCAGAAGCATGGGTTGTGTCGCAGACTGATGCAGCCACGCTTGGGGTGTTTGAGAGAAAAATTCTTCGCAAAATCTTCGGTCCTGTTCACGTCGGCGACGACTACCGTATTCGAATGAACCACGAACTGTACGAGCTCTACGCTGACATTGACATAGTCAAGCGCATCACTATTCAACGTCTGCGCTGGCTGGGACATGTTGTGCGTATGGACGAAGAAGCTCCGGCGAAAAAGGTGTTTGATGCGGAAGCCGCTGGGCGACGACGAAGAGGAAGACCATGCCTCCGATGGAAAGACCAAGCCGAGGAAACCCTATCCACGCTTGGTGTGAATGATTGGAGAAGGCGTGCGCAAAGCAGAGGCGCCTGGAGAGAGCTTTTGAGGTCGGCCGTAACCCGGTAACGGGTTGTTATGGCCACCCAAGTAAGTAAGTAAGTAAGTTCAGTTGCTATAGAGTATATCTGAATCAAAATTGGCTGAAATAGCACCAGTGGGCGTGGCACCTCCCATACAAGTAAAATACGGTAAGTGGCATATTTATCGAAATATGTGAGCAATCATACTAAAATTTGGTGTAAGAGGTTTGCTTATGGAAAGCTATTTCTGGATCAAAACCGGGCTGGATTGTACCAGTGGGTGTGTCACCGCCCTAAATTTTAAATTTAACTGCGGCACACATCGCAAACTATACAAGCTATTGTGCTGAAATTTAATATGAGGATGTCGATCACAAATATAATTTGTTGAACCAAAAGTGGGCGAAATTGGAGAAGTGGGCGTGACATATTTCAAATTTTACATTTTTATTCGATTTTTTCAACATTTTCCATATTCTTTCAACTTTTTCAACCCTGTAACTTTTTCCAATATATCCTATATGTATTAGTTCGACTTTTTCATCCATTTTGAATTGTTTCAAGTTGTTTCAACTTTTTTAGAGTTTTTCAACCTCTCTCAACTTTTTTCAACATTTTGCATATATTTTCGACTTTTTCAACATTTTTCAACCTCTGTCAACTTTTCTAACATTTCACCTTTTTTTCGACTTATTCAACCCCTTCAACGCCTTTTTAACATTTATTTAAAAGGTACATGGTTTCTTTGGCAAATTTTTTTAGAATTTTCCGTAGATTACGTTTTTGCTAGATGCTTTGTCACGAAAAAATTTGACCCACCCTAATGTACATATATGGTCAATAAAAGAGTTCGAGTGAAGAATTTCGCCTAATAACTATGAAAGTAAGCAACAAGTGGAAAAATATATTAAGTCCTATATTGTAGAAAGGCATCGATTAATGCCTGAAAAATCTCCATTAAAGAAAATTTGACCCACCTATCACCATTTTAAAATTTCTAATATATACTGGAATATTGTACCAAAACTTTTATTTTGGGAGAAAATGCGATTTTCGGACTTGAAGAAGTAATTTTCCCTTAAAATGTTCACTAAAATCAGAATTTTCCCCTGTTCGGCCTCTTTCAATGACCATTGCACCATGGGTGTGCCGGCAGGACACCATTTTCATTACGTACAGCAAGAACATTACCGATTGAGGATAGTTAAGCTTGGCGCAAATGTGAGATTTAGAAGCTCACTGGCTCTCTGGCTTTTCTTAGCAGACTTTTTGTATGATTGAACTAAGATGCCGACATTTAGAGTATTTCATTAGACGCGTAATTTCTTAAGCTATCCGATGCCATAAGAATCTCGGATATTTTTTTTTTTTGAGATACGTCTTTTTCGCTTAGTACGGCAGTACTGGCAACATTAAAAATATTTTTAATTTTTTTTTTCCTACGTGTATTTTTGATTAACCTACAGTTTTGAATATTCGCTATAATCGACAGATTTCTATAAATAAATTGATTTTTATATCATATCTTCATCGCGAAGAAGTTGTTTCAATGATCCAAATGTGTTTTGTTACATTTGTGGTGAATACACAGTGAAAAAGTTCAGAAAACCTATAACAGTTTTTATAAAAAATGCTTATTTTGCTTACTTTAAGTCGAAAATTGTGGATGAATACGAGCTGTGGATGCCTCAAATTGCTTGTAAAATGTGCTATGAACACTTGAGACAGTGTATTATTGGTGAAAGAAACCATATGGAATGCCTACACAATGGAAAGTACAAAAAAATCACTTTGATGACTGTTACTTCTACTGTATTAATTTGCGTGGCATAAACGTTAAAATAATGATATATCCGGACTTAGATTCTGCTAGAAGACCCTTACCACACTCAGAGGAAGTACCTGTTCCAGCATTTTGTTCCATTTGTGAATCATCATTTGAAGAAGTCATTAATGAAGTAAGTAGCGACAGCGATTTCGAAGTAATACCATCTACAGAGCCAAAACCTTTTACCCAAGAAGAAGTAAATGATTTGATAAGGGATCTTGAACTTTCTTAAGAATCTGTAGAGGTTTTGCCTTTTAGATTAAAAGAAAAAAACTTGTTGGCGACAGGTACATAAGTGACGTTCTATCGAACAAGAGAGCAAGACTTGCTACCTTTTTTTCAATCGGAAAATAATATTGTTTTTTGTTCGGATGTGCAAGGCCTTATTCTCGAAATGGGCCTTTCAAAATACCATCCAAATGAATGGTGGAAAATGATATTGTTTTATTTTTTTTTGGAAGTGTAAGGCCTTGTTCTCGAAATGGATCTTTCAAGATACCATCCAAATAAATGACGTCTCTTTAAAAACAGCTCTAAAGCTTAGAGTCTAAAGTTTAGAGTCTAAACGAAGCCGTTCAGTCTTTTGTTGAAGTTATTTAAAACTTTCTCAGAAATTACAAGTCAAATAACTGCTCTGAAATTGTAAATGCATGCTAAAGCACTTCAATATGTGATATGTCCATCAAAGTGCACTACCTTCACAGTCATCTTGACCTATTCCCAGAAAATTTTGGATCCTATAGTGAAAAACAAGGGGAGCGGTTTCAACAGGACCTTACAACTATGGAAGGAAGATACCAAGGCCGATGGGATCGCCATATGATGGCTGACTATTGCTGGTTTTTCATGTAAACTTTTTTTTTACAAGGCAACACCAAGCAAACTACACGTAGAGCTGATACTTTTACGCAGAAATTAAGACACACCAACAGAAAATCGACTGTAAAATGACAATGTTAGGACCGATTGAATGAATGAATTCAAATTCCACATTTTCTGAATACCAAAGAAACAAAGAAAAAAAATCATTTTGTAAACTAGTGTAATGTATTCAATATAACGTCCTTAGTTAAAATAAAAATACAGCTTCACGGCACCAAAACTAGTGCTGGCTAGTGTTATAAATCAAATAAAACCTTTTTCATATAAAAATCTCTCCAGAGATTTGATTTGAAATAATTTCAATTTGAAGTTTAAAAAGTCGGAAACCATCGTATTACTTAAGGGTCCACCAAAATGTTTTAGAAGAAAAAAAAAACACATCAATTTTATCCCAGTCGACAATCACTTATCCCAGCAAGCTTTCCTTTGAAAAATAAAAAATTGTGATTATTTTTCGGTAGAATTTTGGAAAAGGGCCAAAAATGAATAAAAAGGGCCACGGGGCATTTGAAAATTAAAAGGACTCAAAAAATCCCTAAAAGTCCCCAAATATCATCCCTGGTACTTAGATATGCTCTTAATTTTTGCATGTTTGATTTTATTTAGTATTCTATTGTACTATCGATTATTCTCTATTTGTTTTTTTCAATCTTGTCCCCCCTTAAGAATGCTTGTTGTTGTTGGTCTTGTGCAGTATGGAGGTAAATTCTGATCCTTTGAATGGTGTTACATATACAATGCAGTCACAAAATTTTAATTGTGATTATTTTTCGGTAGAATTTTGGAAAAGGGCCAAAAATGAATAAAAAGGGCCACGGGGCATTTGAAAATTAAAAGGACTCAAAAAATCCCTAAAAGTCCCCAAATATCATCCCTGGTACTTAGATATGCTCTTAATTTTTGCATGTTTGATTTTATTTAGTATTCTATTGTACTATCGATTATTCTCTATTTGTTTTTTTCAATCTTGTCCCCCCTTAAGAATGCTTGTTGTTGTTGGTCTTGTGCAGTATGGAGGTAAATTCTGATCCTTTGAATGGTGTTACATATACAATGCAGTCACAAAATTTTAATTGATGTCTTATGTGAACAGCATTGTGGTTTAAAAATTATGCATTTCAATACCAGAAGCTTGAATGCTGATAAAATGGATTATTTTAAGTATGTTTTCGAAAACTCGTCCGTTGATGTTATATGTATTTCGGAGACCTGGTGTTCAGTAATGAAATTAGTGATAGTTACCTAAATTTACCAAATTATAAATTATTCAGAAACGAAAGAACCAACACAAGAGGAGGGGGCGTTGCAATATATTGTAAGTCATACCTCAACGCTAGGGTTGTAGGTAAGTCCTGCAATGAACTGATTGAATATATCAGTTTGGAGCTCTTTGATATTAATATTAAAGTGCTGATTTCTTGCCTATGCTCATTGACTTTGATCATCTAGTACTTTGTGGTGATTTCAATCTTAATTTGCTAATGTGCGATAGTATTAGTGATAGGTTTCATGATCTTGTGAGCACTGCTAGCTTATCAATTGTCAACTCAATAATGCCAACTTTGCTAATAATGCATGCCCTAGCTTACTGGACCTTTTCGTAGTATCGGATATCACTAAAATACTTATTTTTGACCAAATTTCTTTTATATCGGGTCACGACTTAATTTTTTGTACTCTGGATATCAATTTTTGTCGCCAAGATGTGCCGTCAACTGTTTGTTACCGTGACTTTCCATAAATCTTCCCTTCCTCTTTGATGAAATGATTCGATTTAATTGGAGTGAGAGTTCCTTGTTAATAAAATTAATAACCTTTTTGATACTCTCGTCCCTACTAGAACTTTTCACGTAAAAAGAAATTCCTGTCCTTGGTTTCCTCCTACTGTCAAACAAAAGCTCAAGCTTAGAATTAAGTTACATGTTAAATGGAAGAAAAGTCCAACTTCTGAAAATTGGAATGCATATAAACTGGCTCGGAATATAGCTGTATCTTTTGTAAGGCGTGCTAAAAAAAGAGTATTTTGTTCGAGTCTTCCAACTAAACAGTTGTGGAAAAATTTAAGGCAGCTTGGAGTACAGAAAGTTGATAAAACAGTGTGTAGTATTGAGCCTAACGCTCTGAATAGTTTTTTTTTATCTAGTAGTACGAGTAGCTCTAACAATACTTGCACCTTTGATCCAAGCCCTAATGACTTTTGTGATCCTGCAAACAGCTTTCAATTTCATGTGCTGTATGAATTTGAAGTGTATAAAAGTATCATGGAAATCAAATCAAATGCAGTAGGTGTATAACGATCTATGTTTGTTTGAGCGTGACACGCGTGAACGTTTTTGCCCGACTGAACTCGCCGGAAAATGGTGGTTCGTTTTAGCTCTAAAACCGTTACATTAAAATTTAAAAGCGTGTCAAAAATTTACGATAAAAAGATAGAAAAGGAAATTCAAGAGAAAGAAAATGACCTGACAGTTCCCGAGCACCTCAGTTTCAAATGAACCTACTTTGTGCTGCTCTTTTTGCACACTGCATCCCGCCCACTGACCTAAAAGTCAACCTACAGCATATTCCTGGTTCACTGGTTATTTGTGGATATGCCCCTTACTGTTTCACTACGTTCCTACTGCAACAACCTTAACTTACATAAACACAACCTATTCCATTTGAATTAAAAAGACATTCACGTTTTAACATAAAATATAAACATATAATTTTTATTTTAAAGTTATTTTTTTTTTCTTTAAATGAATTTATATTCAAAATACATTAGATACTTAGATCTCTAATTACTTAAGCTATTGTTTAAATACTAGCCAAAAACAAACTTAAATCAACTTTGTATTATACATTAAATTTCTTGAACTAAATCTTTATTTTGATTTAAATTCTTATTTTAATTTAAATTCTTATTTTAAATTAAATCTTTATTTCAAAATTAAATTTGTTTTTTTTTTTTTAAATTTTGATTTACTTTCTTAATGTTTGTTTTTAGGTTAACATTTATTTATTACTAATCACAACATTTCTGTAAATTTAAATTTAATGACTTAAATTTAAATTACAGTATTTCCTTATTATTTTAGTTTTTGCTTAAGAGACGTATATTTAAATTTAATGATAGCTTAAATTTAAATTACTCTGCTTAATGCAAACTCATATTTTAATTTTATTGTTTTATTTTTCTTTGAAGTTTGATTTTTATTTATGAATATGACACTTATCAATGAATTTAATTTTAACTTTGCTTAGGAACAACTTCAATCAAACTTCAAATAAAACTAAAACTGAGTCACAAAGAACACGCACACACTTACAAAATTCACAAAACTACAAATTTTATGGTTAATATAAATTATACATTGGTCTTAAGGTAAGTATTTTAGGTTAGGTTATTAGGTAAGTATATAGGTAAATAATACATTTTATATAGAACATTATTATTTTATTTTTTTTTTATCTTTCTTTTTACTTTTTCTAGATGTCTCTTTTTCTTCTGTTCTTTTTTTGTTTTTCTTTATTTATTATATAGTTTTTACCTATCACGATTTCCAATTTTAGATTTATTTATATATTATGACTTGTTTTTTTTTAACTCCTACAGGGTATGGTACCAAAATCCCTACAGGGTATTTACACAAGGAAACGTATTTCTACGTCACGATTTTGTTTTTCTTTTTTTTTTAAAAAATTTGGAAAAAACTCAGTTTGACAAACACAGCCAGAAATCCAAAAGTAATTTTTTTTGCATTCTCATACAAATACATAAATAAATCTTTGTACTACTGAATACAGAAATATTCTGAGAAAAAATTTATCTTAATTTAACTTTTCTTACTTTCTACTTTAAACAAAACTTTTCGAAAATTTCAATTATCTTATTTGTTTTAACAGCGACGAAAATATTAATATTATTTCTTTTTTTTTTTACATGAACTTTATATAACTTTACTCAACTTCTTGATTTTAACTAGTAATTTAAATATTAATTTTTCAGCATAAATAATTTCATTTATACTTGCTTTGTGGTCTGGATCGTTGTACTGGGCTGAAACCTCACTGGATGCACTGGTCCGATATCGCTGCTTCTATCAATGGTGTTCGATTTTTCTTTCAGGTTCTCCTCCTTTGTTTCTTGTATTTCACCCTTTATTTTTAGGTTCTCGATTGCTTTTAATCTTTAGATATTTTTTCTTTTATTCGCAGGTCTTTTCTTTATTTTCAGGTATTTTATTCTTTTTACACAATTTTAGATTTTATTTTAAAAATTTTTAATTTTTGGAAGTAACCCTTTATTTTCAGGTTTTCTATTGTTTTTATTGTCTTCTATTTTCAAATATATTTTTGTTTTTCTTTATTTGCAGGTTTTTTCTCTTTATTTTCAGGTATCTGGGTAGCAGCTCCCGGGGGTGCTCCGCTGGTCAAAATGGCAGAGACGAGAACCTCTGCTGTTTTTTTTAAATCTTCTATTTTCAAATTTATTTTTGTTTTTCTTTATTTGCAGGTTTTTTCTCTTTATTTTCAGGTGTCTTGGTAGCAGCTCCCGGGGGTGCTCCGCTGGTCAAAATGGCAGAGACGAGAAACTCTGCTTTTGACTCGCAATTTTGATAAATTTTTCGTCCTTTTATGTTTCTTCCAGATTTGTTCTTTTGTTTACTGTTTTTTTCTTTAAAGCTGGCAATTTTCTTTATTTCTGTTTTATTTTATATTCCTTTTCTTGTAGTTGCAAGTTGTTCCCACGTTGACAGTCCAAAATGATAGAGGCCGGAACACGCCAGGCGGAAATCCATCCCTCTTGTTTTTTTTTTTTTCGCAGTTGGCTGCCCTTGCGATATGTTAAAAGATCTTCTGAACATATCCTTGTGGCGCGTTCACATGGACAAAGTGGTACTACTCTTGCTTAGATGAATATTTTGTTGGCATTCTGGTCGTGTCCGCCACAAAGCCAGCCATTCGGTATTTGCGTTGCAAGGTCCGGATGGTTGGGAATAACCGAAGGCCGGACACGATGATACGTAGAGCCGCTACTGTTGAAGAAACTATCAGTAATAAATTGCGAAACGACTGTTGCGGTTGAAATGGAAGATCCCATAGCCTCCAAAAAGGGTGTTTATAGCAAGCTTCAAATGCAATGTGTGCTTTTTTATATGTCACAAAAATAAAAGGTTTTCTATCTGTATGTCCTTGTTACCCTGACAACTGAATGAAAGAACGATATTTGCGTGCGATATTTGAACGCACAATGGTGCTATACGATGCAGGACACTGCTTAATCGAACATTTGCCATTGTAGGCCAAATCGTTCTTTAGTTCTGATTTTGATTCTTTCGACCATTTCCAGGTACCATTTCTTCATGAACCATTCAAAATGCAGACGCCATTTTGGACGGTGGTCGTATTTTCTATAGTCAATGCCAGCCTCGTTCATGTCTTCCACGTGGCGCATCCAGAACGCTTGCCACTGGATCTGATACATCGGGTGAGCATCGACGTATCGATCGTAAAACGCACACATCATTTTCAGGTCTTTCACCTTCTTATTTATTTCTTCTTTGCATGCCTGCCAATCGTCTTGTTTGACGCCTCTACGCGGCCATCTGGGTTGAGGTGCCACCATGCTCAGATTAGCATGTTTTACATACAAAGTATGCTGATTGCGGTTTTCGTAAATTCTTGGTGTTACGCAACTCATCTTGGTCGAACTTACAAATGTAACCTAAGTATGGAATGTTATATAGCTTACTTAACTGAAGCATTTTTCTTAAAATACAATTTGTTTATACAATGCAAAGCCACCATAAAACTCAATTCCTACAATGATGCTACAAATTTCACATGTGAACAAAATGTACTGGTGTTTACATGTGATTATTTCTATCGTTACACTTGTTAAATTCTTACTGTAGTCACGCATAGCAAAATGAGTACTTTCTTAATGGTTCATGTCCATTTTTAAAGTAAATCCGATGAAAAACCTGAGATCGGGTTGACAGTCATCAGTACAAACCAGATTCTCAAACTATTAAACTTGTTCGCAAGGTACAACTGATTGATCCTTTGTAAACGGCGAACTAAAATTGGTCAAAGTTGGTAATATCTGGCAACATTACTATTCAACCAAATTGTGTTCAGAAGGCAATTGGTGATGTTTACATAGACACTTTTATCATCAACTCCCTTTGTTCAGATGCTACGGCTAACATTGGTACCTATTGCTTTAAGTGTTGAGCATGTATGACGCCTATACGCTTACCAGTCATGTCTTCCACTTCATACATACTTTTCCCTATTCTGCCAATTACGCGACATTTTAGCCAGGGACGACACAGCTTAGAATTGATTCCTTTACTGAAATCACTTTGAATAAAATTTTTGCGAAAAACTTCTTGCCCTGGTTTGTATGCAATTTCTCTGCTACGCTTGTTATATGTTTTCACGTTTCTCTCGTAAGCTCTGTGCAGCTGTTTTTGCACTTTGTTTCTGATAAGCTCTAACTTTTCTGATTTTGTGAGGATATTCGCTTCTATATCTTCTAAGATATTTAGTTTTCTGGCAATTTTATAGGCGCTTGCGTGTGTGATCATGTTGCTGCCAAACAATGCAAAATATGGTGTCATGCCTATCGAAGCGTGAACAGACGACCTAAGTGCGCATTCAATATTTGATAAATTCTGATCCCAAGTCGACTGGTCACTGTCTAAAAATGTTCTAATAGAAGTCAATATAGATTGGTTTACCCGTTCGCTTGCGTTTGCTTGGGGAGCGTGAAAAGCTGACTTCATGTGATTAACACCGAATGTGTCCATGAGTTCTTTAAATTTCTTCCCTATAAACTGTGGCCCATTATCGGAGTGGATAGTTTCTGGTACGCCGAACTTATGGAACACTTCGGTCATTAGAAATTTAACAACGGCTTTCGCTGAAGCTTTTGCTAAGGCTTTCAACAAGACGAACTTTGTCTGATGGTCTAAGATGATGAATATGAAAGAGTTGCCACTTTTTGAGCGTGTATAAGGTCCAAGAAAATCTATATAGAGCTTCTGAAATGGTCTTACGGTTAAAACTTCATTACCCATAGGTGGACGGAGTATCTTATTGACCGGTTTGCATTCTTTGCAAACTTCACAATTTCTGACATAATCGCGCACTTCTGTGCACATACCAGGCCAATAAAAATACTCACGAATCCTACCCAAAGTTTTTGCTATCCCTCCATGTATCGCAACTCTTGATGTATGCGCATATTTCACTATATTATTAGTCAGCTCAGATGGTATCCATAATTTCCACGAGTGATCCTCGTTTAATGGGTCACCATCGTAAAAATTTGTTCGTTTATAAACGTATCCATCAAGAATTTTGATATCTGGAAGTCTTTCTTCATTCTCTATGACCGCTTGAATTAAACTTTTATACTTTTCGCTTTTAAACGCGTCTGAATTCAGATCTATAATTGATACATGACTATCCAAGACCAACTCTTCCATATCGAACCTTGAAAGCATATCGGGCACTATATTTTTGGAACCTTTACGGTGCTCGATGTCGAACGCATAACCTTGGAGTTTTAAGCTCCATCTAGCCAGTCTGCCACTTAAGTCCTTCTGTTTCATAAGCCATTTTAAACTTGAGTGATCCGTGATCACCGTGAAGGGCATCAGTTCAATGTATGGTCTGAATTTGGCTATCGCGGCTACAACTGCCAAGCATTCTTTTTCAGTTACTGAGTAATTTTTTTGAGCTGGATTCAGCTTTTGAGAGAAATACTCAATTGGGTGCTCTTCTCCAATAGCATCCTCCTGAAAAAGAACCGCTCCTATGCCTACATCAGACGCATCGCATTGAACAAAAAAGTGTTTATCAAAATTTGGGCTTACTAAAACAGGACTCGAAATTAAGGCTTGTTTAAGTTTTTCGAAGGCACTTTGAGCCTCAGGAGTAAATTGAAACTTTGGGGTTTTCTTCAGAGTATCTGTTATTGGCGCACTTAGAGTGGCATAGTTCGATATGAACCTGCGGTACCAGCCAGCAGTACCTAGGAATTGCCTTACTTGCTTCACATTTTTAGGTGTAGTTATTCGAACTATGGCCTCAATTTTACTGGGATCGGTTCTAAGTTTGCCGCCTCCAACAAGATAGCCTAAATATTTCAACTCGGTGAAACAGAATTTAGACTTTTGCATATTTATAGTTAGGCCTGCAGCTGTGAGCTTTTTACCTACGGTCTTTAAAATTTCGCAGTGAGTTTTGAAATCAGGAGAAACTATCAGCAAATCGTCTAAGTAGACTAAGACCCGATCTTTCAGTTCAGACGGTATAATTTTATCCATAAGTCGACACAAACGTTGTGCAGCGTTACATAGGCCAAAAGGCATTACCGTAAATTGGTAATGTGGCCGTCCCTGCACGGTAAATGCGGTTTTTTGTCGACTGGACTCTTCTAACGGAATTTGCCAGAAGGCATCTTTTAGGTCCACCGCCGAAATGAAGATCGTGTCACCCAGCCTACTTAGGAGACCATCAATATTAGGCAATGGATATGCGTCTTTTACCGTAACCTGATTAAGCTCTCGCGCGTCTAAACAAAGTCTATTTTTCCCTGGCTTCATAACAAGAGTCGTTCTGTTATTCCAGCTGGCTTGATTTGCTGGCTCAATTACATTAAGACTGAGCATCCTATCCAGTTCTTCGTAAGTTAATTTTTGAACTGCAGGTGAAATAGGATAATATCTCATTTTTTTTGGTGGCGCGTCGCCAGTATCGATTTTGTGCTCCTCTAATGCTGTTTTCCCTAGACCATACTTTGTGTAACATCTGAATTCGCTTTTGGCTAGTTCGAGTTGTTGCTTTTGTTCTTTTGTCAGTACGTGTATTTTTGGAGTGTCAGTATCAACTTCTGTGGGTTCGACCTTTAGACTGTTTACCATGAAGGGAATAATATTAAACTTTTGCCAAAAGTCGAAACCCAAATAAAGGCTCTGTGAAAGAGATGGCACTAAGTACAATGTTATGTCTTCAGTTTTTTTCTGACAAGTAATTTTTGTTTTTATTTTGCCTATGATCTGCTGTCCTTTGCCATCAGCTGTTTTAATGATGGACTTGTAGTCCAATATTTTTAGTTTTAATTTTTCGGCAAGTTCAAGGCAGTTCTTTCCTAGGCAGCTAACACTTGCACCACTATCCATCAGGCCCTTCATTTCGAAATTGTTAATTAACACGTCCGTATATGGTCTTACGTCTAATGTATTTGGGATACTTGAAGAAGCTATAATCTTACGCTCAACTTTCCTATTGCCATATCTTGTTCTTGTAGCCAGGATCTTTTTACTGGTTACCCTATTATTCTGCTCAAAAATTTGCTTTCTTTTTTGTTCATAGTTTTCTAACCTAATATGATATGGAATAATTTCTCTTAATTTAAACTTATCGTCTACCAAATTTACCTTCTTGTTTTTATTCCCTAGTATGCTCGTTTTACTATTTTCTATATATCTACTATCGAAATTATAATTTAATTTTGCTGGTCTTGCTGCGTCTGACATGAAACTCCAGCTCGTCTCATGTTCTTTTGCCCGTTTCCCTGACATCGACTACAGTTAGGGGTAATCACATTTTCCGCACCGCATTTATAACAAAAGATGTTTCTCTGAGTGGAGGCACATTCGAAAAAGCCATGTCCCACCAAGTGACAATTCCAACAGACTAGCTGTGGTTTAGGTCTAGATGCCGCTGGTGGAACATTTATTGCCTCGACCTCAAAATAGTCCTGTTGCGGATCTTCGAATTCCAATTCGTGTACTTTTCTAAGCGGTGTACTGCGGAAGTGGTCGCGCTCTTTTTGACGCTTAGCTATATTTCTTTCCGCCCGCTTACACTCTTCTAACAACCTATCAATTGAACTAATTGTTATCGGAAACACGAGTTGGGATACTCCTTCCTTTAAATTGTCCTTGACTATCCTTACGAGCTCAAATTCAGGGATCTGTTCGCGCATTTGATTCTTTAGAGCAACGATCGCCTTACAAAAATCTTCGGCTGACTCGTTGTATGACTGACGTCTCTCCATTATTTTTCGTTGAATCTCATAATCGCTCTCGAATCTCCGGAACTTGCGCTGCATGGTTGCACTCAATGACTCCCATTGTATGCACGAATTTTGCCTCCTGTATCCCCAAAACCATTCAGAAGCTTCACCTGAGAGCAATTGATGAAAATTTCTGATCAACTCATCCCATGGACAATTAAAATCCTGACGGAGCACCTCAACCTTAAACAGAAAGTCTTCAACCGTATTTGATTGTTAAGACCCATCAAATTTTATGCCCCATTTGCTTAATTCAAGATATCTCTGCTGGGGCAGATGACTATAATGGGCATAAAAATTGGTTGGATTTTGCTGTTGGACTAACTGCGGATTTGGAAAGTTCGGTTGATGATGAAAATATTGGGTATGAGGTTGTTGTTGGAGATATGGGCGCTGCTCTGGAACTGGGATCGTGTTTTGACGTGACTGGGTTTCTGGTTCTGTATGTGGTTGTTGTTGATGCAGATTATTTGTCACAGGGTCAGTATTCATTGGGCCAATGTTTTGGTTATTCGCGCCCGCTCGATCAAAGAATGAATTCAATGATGGCGAAGTAACATTACCCATGTGACGCTCTCTTTCGGCTTGCATTGACTCGGCAACAATTCGTGGCACGAGCCGAAGAATGCAAGCTTCTACTTCTTGCATCATACTAGCCTGCGCCAAACCAGAACTCGCACTAACATATTCCCGCAAAGTTAGGCCCTGCTCATTTATGACAGTACTAGGGGTCAACATTAGAGGAGCACGTTGTGTATTAGAGATATGCCTATTTGACTGCCCAAATTCTTCTCGGATACTTTGTGCAGTTATGCTGCTGTAAGGTGGTGACGTAACCGTATTTGTGTTGCCTGTACTACTACCTGCATTTACCCCACCATTAACTCCTATCGGATTTATGTTAGCGGTGGTAACGGGATTGTTTTGCTGCACTGACATGATTGGTGCAGAAGTAGTGACAGTCGTGTTTGTGGTTGTGGAAGAAATTTGAGTTGGTGTATTATTATGGGCTCTACCCCGAAGTGGTCTATCTCTAGAAGTATGGACAGAAAGACCTCTGCCTCTTGGTGGTCTAATCGCTAATGATCTGCCTCTGTTGCCCGATCTCAGGTTCATAAGACCTGTTATTAAAGCCGACTCAGCTTATTGAATTAAGCAGCAAAAAGCAAATTTAAATAAATGTAACTATACCAAAAAAAAAATGAATCAATAGTTTGTATAATTTATATAATCTTAACTAAACCAATAATGACTAATTAGTGTTATTCACAAAAGTTTACTTATAAAAGAGAACTAGCAAATACGTTTCGACTAAAACACAAAACAAAATGTAATAGATTTTATGATAAATAACGAAATTGTAGTGAGTTAAGGTATTATTTGCAGCATTTAAGGAACATAGAGAAAGAAAAATAAATTCATTTGAAACTTTATATCTATAAGATTGTATTCTTTCTCTTTTTCTAATATTTACTTAGAAAAAAGAAGAAACAACAAACAAAATTTTCTTGTAAAATGAAGGCATTTCGCAAAATACAACTTTTTTCAGAAAAAGTTGCATTTACCAATGCTTCATTCTGCTCAAACGACTTTTTTGAACTGTCACGCGGAAAGGAAAGGGAGAAAAATGAAAGATAGACAGAGTGAAATCAAGCTTAGACAACTTCAATTCTGTCGGTGGTCGCGAAAGTATTTATAATGTCAACAAATTACTTGACATACCGACTGACAGGACCGAAACGTCACCACCAAAATTTCAAGAAAAAGAAAGAATAGTGAAAGAGAAAAAGGAAAATGGCAGAATCCAGGATCAGAAAAGAAACCCGCCTGTGGGTCGCAAATGGACTCTGGTGTGGCAACCCTGGACCACGACGTACCCACAAACACATTTCCGAACTTCACCCTTCACCGCGTCATCTATCGGTTAGATCAGCATTCTCCACCATCGGATACCGTCGCTACGCAGGCATAGCCAGTGGCTTTCCGGGACATACGGCAACCTTAGGTTTTGAACACTGATGCAAGCGAAAGATCTATGCTATTCACACACACCGGATTCGAGCAACGATTTTTAAGACTGTGTGAACGCACCATGTACCAGAGTGGTAATTTGGTAGATCTACGTCGGTATAATGAGTCGATACTCAAGTTCACTGTTGTGTGAATGGGGCCTTGCACGTCTGACATGAAATATGAATGTAAAATGCATAAATTTATATTGAAGTAAACCAAGTGTTGCGAAGAAGAAAAAAAAACGTTAAGCGAATGTTATTTGTTACAAAAAAAGGAAAGGAAATATAAATAAAAAAGAAAATCTGTTATTATTTTCGACTATGTTATAAAAACTATTTTTTTGTGTTTTGACAGCAATATTTCAATGCCGACGTAAATGCGAGTAAATGCCCGAATTACAGCGAACCGTGCCAAAACACGACGCCGTTGTGTGAACAACATAGTTTAGAAAGGACAGATAGAGAAAAAGGACAGGGAAAGAAAAATAGAAAAGTCAGACTTTTTTTTTCATTTGCCTGAATGTTGGGCGCCAAATATAACGATCTATGTTTGTTTGAGCGTGACACGCGTGAACGTTTTTGCCCGACTGAACTCGCCGGAAAATGGTGGTTCGTTTTAGCTCTAAAACCGTTACATTAAAATTTAAAAGCGTGTCAAAAATTTACGATAAAAAGATAGAAAAGGAAATTCAAGAGAAAGAAAATGACCTGACAGTTCCCGAGCACCTCAGTTTCAAATGAACCTACTTTGTGCTGCTCTTTTTGCACACTGCATCCCGCCCACTGACCTAAAAGTCAACCTACAGCATATTCCTGGTTCACTGGTTATTTGTGGATATGCCCCTTACTGTTTCACTACGTTCCTACTGCAACAACCTTAACTTACATAAACACAACCTATTCCATTTTAATTAAAAAGACATTCACGTTTTAACATAAAATATAAACATATAATTTTTATTTTAAAGTTATTTTTTTTTTCTTTAAATGAATTTATATTCAAAATACATTAGATACTTAGATCTCTAATTACTTAAGCTATTGTTTAAATACTAGCCAAAAACAAACTTAAATCAACTTTGTATTATACATTAAATTTCTTGAACTAAATCTTTATTTTGATTTAAATTCTTATTTTAATTTAAATTCTTATTTTAAATTAAATCTTTATTTCAAAATTAAATTTGTTTTTTTTTTTTAAATTTTGATTTACTTTCTTAATGTTTGTTTTTAGGTTAACATTTATTTATTACTAATCACAACATTTCTGTAAATTTAAATTTAATGACTTAAATTTAAATTACAGTATTTCCTTATTATTTTAGTTTTTGCTTAAGAGACGTATATTTAAATTTAATGATAGCTTAAATTTAAATTACTCTGCTTAATGCAAACTCATATTTTAATTTTATTGTTTTATTTTTCTTTGAAGTTTGATTTTTATTTATGAATACGACACTTATCAATGAATTTAATTTTAACTTTGCTTAGGAACAACTTCAATCAAACTTCAAATAAAACTAAAACTGAGTCACAAAGAACACGCACACACTTACAAAATTCACAAAACTACAAATTTTATGGTTAATATAAATTATACATTGGTCTTAAGGTAAGTATTTTAGGTTAGGTTATTAGGTAAGTATATAGGTAAATAATACATTTTATATAGAACATTATTATTTTATTTTTTTTTTATCTTTCTTTTTACTTTTTCTAGATGTCTCTTTTTCTTCTGTTCTTTTTTTGTTTTTCTTTATTTATTATATAGTTTTTACCTATCACGATTTCCAATTTTAGATTTATTTATATATTATGACTTGTTTTTTTTTTAACTCCTACAGGGTATGGTACCAAAATCCCTACAGGGTATTTACACAAGGAAACGTATTTCTACGTCACGATTTTGTTTTTCTTTTTTTTTTTAAAAAATTTGGAAAAAACTCAGTTTGACAAACACAGCCAGAAATCCAAAAGTAATTTTTTTTGCATTCTCATACAAATACATAAATAAATCTTTGTACTACTGAATACAGAAATATTCTGAGAAAAAATTTATCTTAATTTAACTTTTCTTACTTTCTACTTTAAACAAAACTTTTCGAAAATTTCAATTATCTTATTTGTTTTAACAGCGACGAAAATATTAATATTATTTCTTTTTTTTTTTACATGAACTTTATATAACTTTACTCAACTTCTTGATTTTAACTAGTAATTTAAATATTAATTTTTCAGCATAAATAATTTCATTTATACTTGCTTTGTGGTCTGGATCGTTGTACTGGGCTGAAACCTCACTGGATGCACTGGTCCGATATCGCTGCTTCTATCAATGGTGTTCGATTTTTCTCTCAGGTTCTCCTCCTTTGTTTCTTGTATTTCACCCTTTATTTTTAGGTTCTCGATTGCTTTTAATCTTTAGATATTTTTTCTTTTATTCGCAGGTCTTTTCTTTATTTTCAGGTATTTTATTCTTTTTACACAATTTTAGATTTTATTTTAAAAATTTTTAATTTTTGGAAGTAACCCTTTATTTTCAGGTTTTCTATTGTTTTTATTGTCTTCTATTTTCAAATATATTTTTGTTTTTCTTTATTTGCAGGTTTTTTCTCTTTATTTTCAGGTATCTGGGTAGCAGCTCCCGGGGGTGCTCCGCTGGTCAAAATGGCAGAGACGAGAACCTCTGCTGTTTTTTTTAAATCTTCTATTTTCAAATTTATTTTTGTTTTTCTTTATTTGCAGGTTTTTTCTCTTTATTTTCAGGTGTCTTGGTAGCAGCTCCCGGGGGTGCTCCGCTGGTCAAAATGGCAGAGACGAGAAACTCTGCTTTTGACTCGCAATTTTGATAAATTTTTCGTCCTTTTATGTTTCTTCCAGATTTGTTCTTTTGTTTACTGTTTTTTTCTTTAAAGCTGGCAATTTTCTTTATTTCTGTTTTATTTTATATTCCTTTTCTTGTAGTTGCAAGTTGTTCCCACGTTGACAGTCCAAAATGATAGAGGCCGGAACACGCCAGGCGGAAATCCATCCCTCTTTTTTTTTTTTTTTCGCAGTTGGCTGCCCTTGCGATATGTTAAAAGATCTTCTGAACATATCCTTGTGGCGCGTTCACATGGACAAAGTGGTACTACTCTTGCTTAGATGAATATTTTGTTGGCATTCTGGTCGTGTCCGCCACAGGTGCAGATAGTATATCCTCCAAGTTTCTTAAGCTGGTTTTACCTTACATAATTAGTACTATAACGCACATTTTCAACCACTGTATCACTACCTCATGCTTCCCAAACATGTGGAAGGTAGCTATTGTTATACCAATAGCAAAATCTGCATCTACTGCCAGTGATTTCAGGCCCATAAGGCCTTTGAAGCCCTTCTATCAAGACAAATATCTGATCATCTACATAACTATAATCTTCTAACTCCTCTCCAATCTGGATTTCGCGCTGGACATAGTTGCTCCACTGCCATGGTTAAGATTTTAGACGACATCCGTGTGCCGTATGACCTTGATGAACTGACACTACTATGTTGCTTGGACTTTTCCAAGGTGAATCATTCTGTGTTATGCACCGAATTGAAATTTTATTTTAGATTTTGTGATAGCTCTATTTGGTTAATTAAAAGTTATTTACATGATAGACTTCAAAAGGTCAAAGTGGGTGATGTGTACTCTGATTTTAAATTGTGTAGCGTAAGTGTTCGTTAGGTTTCCATTCTTGGCCCCCTGTTGTTCATCATGTTTATTAATGATATTTTTCCAGTCTGCAATACTGTAAATATGCATGCCTATGCAGATGGTATTTTAATTTTCTCGTCTCGTAGAATTGGCCTTACTGAAGATCTTTGTTGTAGAATTAATGAAGACCTTGCTGCTATTAACAAATGGGCTCTGATCAACGATTAGCGTTTAAACCCCACTATGTCTCTTGTTTTACCAATCTCGCGAGCCAGAATTGATCCCAAGTTTTTACCTCCATTATATTGGAGATGCTCAGTTGCAGCTTTTGAACAAAACTACTTGCCTTGGGTTTCGATTGAACTCTATGTTAACTTGCTCTGATCATGTTAACAATGTTGTAAGAAAATTTATTTTACTCTGCGTTGTATGCGATTGTCTTCTGAGTTCACGCCTGTTGAAGTTAAACGTAAGCTAGTTATGCAATTAATAGTCTTATTTTGCAGTTGTTTATAGCAAGTTGGACTCTAAATCACTGCATAAGCTGCAAGTAGCCTTTAACAACACTACTCGCTATGTTTTTGGTCTACGTAGATTTGATCACATATCTTCTTGGAATAGCAGGATACTTAGTTGTACTGTTGAAAACTATCTCATGACCAGAATTTGTGTGTTCCTTCAAATATTATTCATTTAAAAATGCCTAACTATCTCTTTGAAAAACTAAGGCTCATAATATCGGGTAGAAGCCATAATTTAGTTATTCCTAAATTCATTCATTTTAATTCCACTACATTTTTCTTCATTAACGCCATTCGTATCTGGAATTTATTACCCAATTCTCTAAAAAGTATCGCATGCATCAACAACTTTAAGCATTTGGTTTCTCATCATTTTTCGCGTCATTAGATTTTCTCTCTTTCTTAATATCCAAACATCTGTTATATTTATTTCTGCTAGTTTAATTTTGTGCTATTTTTATGTTAATTAGAATTAAGTATTATTTTTAACTATGTTAATTGACCATTGCTGAGCATGTTGTACAGCAAAAGATTTTAAATCTTATTGTACTTTCTTCCAAATAAATAAAAAATAAAATAAAATGTCACAAAAGTCGCAAACTCCAGATCAACCTCGTTTTCACAACGTAATCAAAAATGACCTACGGTCGTAAACGTCGTAAATGTCGCGCGACATTTGTAACATGCCAACACTGATGTCCACTATATGAATTTCTCATAGAAAATAAATAAGAAGAAATAAATTTAGTTTTTGGTCCAACATTAATTTTTTTTAAGTAATACATACAGCTGTGTTCAAGAAAATAGTAGTGCCGTTAGGTCCTGAGTTTTTAACTATCCAACTAAATGAAGAGTACAATATTCATGTAAAATTATGAAAAAATAGTAATTTATATTTATTTCTGAGAATATTTACAGCTTCATCTGTTACAAACGTTTATTTATTTTAGCACAAAGGCTTAATCAAAATAAGGATAAAAAATTCTGGTGTTCATGAAAATAGTAGTGGTTATTAAAATGTAAAAAAAAAATCATAACTTAATTTAAACCACATGTTACGTGTTTTACATGTTCTTCTGGGTCTAATATTTCGTGGTAAATCCTTTATTGGCTATTACGGCTTTGCATCGACGTGGCATAAAGTCAATAAGGTCCTTACAACGCTTCAAAGGAATTTCAGCCCATGCCTCTTTAACCACTTGCCAAAGCTGAGTTCTGCTTGAGGGCTTTGCTGTTGCTACGACTCTTTTGACATCTCCCCACAAATTTTCTATCGGATTAAGATCCGGAGACTGAGCTGGCCATTGCATCACGTCGATTTTCTCAGATACAAACCACTCTTTCGCTAGTTTGCTGGTGTGTTTAGGATCATTATCCTGTTGAAACGTCCATTTTAAAGGCATTTCCCAACTGGCATACGGTAGCATTACATCCTTCAATAAATTAACGTACACTTCCTTATTCATAATGCCATCGATCAAATGAATAGGGCCTACGCCAGCATAGGAAAAGCAACCCCAAACCATAATGTTCAGTCCACCATGTTTAACAGTCTTGGTTGTGTATTTGGGGTGATATTCCGTGTTTGGTGGACGACGAACGTACTGCCTGGAGCCTGTTCCACCAAACAAAACTACTTTGCTCTCCACTTTGCTAGTCCAAATCATATGATCATTTGCAAAATTTGATTCTTGCAACGACGTGCTTCTTCGTCAAAAGGGGAACCTTTCTGGGGCTTCTTGCTTTCAAATTATTTTCTATTAGTCGACGACGAATTGTCACAGCACTGACAGACAGATTTAGGTCGTTTTTTATCATTTTTGAGGACGCCGAGGGCTATATCGTACAATACGTCTGTCGTCTAATAGCGAGGTCTTGCGCTTACCACCACGATTTTCAGCTTTGTTTCTAAAGTTAAGAGCATTTAATATCATAGTAGCAGTGCATCCAACAATATACTCGATTTCCTTGTAGGTCTTTCCTAGATTTCTAAGCCTTACAATCATTTCCCTCTTCTCGACTGAACAATGCTTTCCTCTGCCCACTAAAAAAAGAAATAGCACCGTGATTGTAATAAATTTATATCAGAAAGCTATTCAATTACCTAATTACACTTACTTATGATAGTTATCTTGACTTTTTAATTTTTTTCAGGTGAATTTTTAAGCTAATTTTTAATTTTTTCAACTAATCACGTAACGCACTACTATTTTAATGAACAGCAAATTTTTGGTGCAAATATTCAAAATCGTCAAAAAGAAGACAAATTGACACAAAAGTAACGGGATTTTTTTGCTTTTCTGTTCTTCTTACCAGTTCTACGAAAACTTTGCAAACGACTTCGATTTGCAATGCAAAACATATTAGAAAATGGATTTAAAAGTCATGGCCTGCTACACTACTATTTTCATGAACACAACTGTACAATGTTAGTCAAAGTGACTAATTACTCTAGTTTACACTCAAAATGTTCCACTGATCTGAGGTTGCTTTTCTTATGTAGATTTTCCTGCTGAGTTCGAAAATGAAAATGAAAATTTTTTGAATGGTACAGTTTTCGAGATATTGTGGTTTTTTCACTTTTTCGACCTCTTTTCACTTTGAAACTCATATCTTGAGCTACAAATGCCCAATTTCCTTTTTCTTGATGTCATATTAAAGATAATAAAATGACAAATAAACGTGTGTAATTATATTTCTTATTAAAAAAGTGGTTCAAAAGATATAGATGAAAATAGACCAGATTTTAAGAAAAATCAAATTTTACATTTGTTTCTGTGGCCACGAAAAAATAAAAATAAAATAAAAAAAAATAATTTTACTCTTTGCACGTAGAGTTGATACTTTTACGCAAATATTAAAACATTTCACAAGAAAATCGACTGTAAAATAACAACGTTAGAAGCGATTGAATGAATGAATCCAAATTCGACATTTTATGAATATATTAATTTTTTCGACAATTTGTTGAGCCTAATCGTTACAAAAAGATTTTTCTCATGTACCTTTGATAAGAAGATACTTTTCTTATGTACTTTTTCCTACTGAATTCGAAAATGAAAATTTTTTGAATGGTACAGTTTTCGAGATATTGTGGTTTTTTCACTTGTTCGACCTCTTTTCACTTTGAAACTCATATCTTGAGCTAGAAATGCCCAATTTCCTTTTTCTTAGTGTATAATTCTTCCAGCTTTACATATAAAACTTGACCTTATTAAAAATTTTGTGAAGGCCCTCAACGTAGAAGGCCAAGCTTTCAATTACTTGAAAACTCTTTTTCCTAAGCTGTCTATAGCTATAATTAAGGAAGGCGTCTTCGATGGTCCAGACATAAGAAAATTGATGAAAAGCACAGATTTTCCAATATATTTGACATCGGTTGAAAACGAGGCCTGGAATTCATTTCAGCTGGTTGTTACTAGTTTTCTTGGGAACCATAAAAGCCCTGACTACGAGGCAATTATTACCGATTTGCTGGAGAACTACAAAAAGATAGGTACGGAATGTCATTTCATTCTTATTAATATTCTAGTGTATTTTTTACCATTAAATTTATTTTTATCAGGCGTAAATATGTCTCTGAAAATCCATTTATTGCATTCGCATTTAAATTTCTTTCCCGACAACCTTGGTGACGTATGTGACGAACACGGTGAGAGATTTCACCAACAAATTAAAACTATTTAGCGTCGCTATCAAGGGTTTTGGGATGAAGCAATGTTGGGAGACTACGTATGGTTCCTCACTAGAGAAACGGATCCCAAAAGCAACAGAAGACAACACAAAAGCCACAACTAAGTACATACATATATATAACTTTGTGTTGTATATTATGATTGTTTGTGCTAGCCTGTGCTTGTGTGTGCAAATAAATGTGGTTTTTTGGACATAGTTCCTTTTCCACAGTAACCGGTGCATTTTTATTTTCAGGGCTATTGAAGGTTTTAAGCAAATTTATTCTAATAATACGAAAACACCAAACAATATAGAGAATTGCAGCAATTAAACTCAACAAATTGTCGAAAAAATTTATATGATCAGAAAATGTGGGACTTAGTTAGACTTATTCATTCAATCGCTTCTAACGTTGTTATTTTACAATCGATTTTCTTGTGGAATGTTTTAATATTTGCGTATCAACTCTACGTGCAAAAAGTAAAATTGTTTTTTTTATTTTATTTCTATTTTTTCGTGATTTTTCTTAAAATCTGGTCTATTTTCATCTATATCTTTTGAACCACTTTCTTAATAAGAAATGTAATTGCACACGTTTATTTGTTATTTTATTATCTTTAATCTGACACTAAGAAAAAGGAAATTTGGCATTTCTAGCTCAAGATATGAGTTTCAAAGTGAAAAGAGGTCGAACAAGTGAAAAAACCACAATATCTCGAAAACTGTACCATTCAAAAAATTTTCATTTTCATTTTCGAATTCAGCAGTAAAAAGTACATAAGAAAAGTATCCTCTTATCAAAGGTACATGAGAAAAATCTTTTTGTAACGATTAGGCTCAACAAATTGTCAAAAAAATTAATATATTCATAAAATGTCGAATTTGAATTCATTCATTCAATCGCTTCTAACGTTGTTATTTTACAGTCGATTTTCTTGTAGAATGTTTTAATATTTGTGTAAAGGTATCAACTGTACGTGCAAAGAGATAAATTATTTTTTTTATTTTATTTCTACTTTTTCGTGGCCACAGAATCAAGTGTAAAATTTGATTTTTCTTAAAATTTGGTCTATTCTTATCTATATCTTTTGAACCACTTTCTTAATAAAAAATATAATCACACACGTTTATTTATCTTTTTATTGTCTTTAATATGACATCAAGAAAAAGGAAATTGGGCATTTGTAGTTCAAGATATGAGTTTCAAAGTGAAAAGAGGTCGAAAAAGTGAAAAAACCACAAAATCTCGAAAACTGGTCCATTCAAAAAATTTTCATTTTATTTTCGAACTCAGCAGGAAAATCTACATAAGAAAAGTAAACTCAGATCAATGGAACAGAAAAAAAAAAATCATTTTGTAAACTAGTGTTATTAATGCAAAATATTCTATTTTCTTAGTTACAAAATACTTTGAAAATCATGAACTGAATCGAAACCAATCTTTGTTAAGGTGTTAAATTACAGTGACTTTCTGTTAAATAACTACTCGCATTATTCGATTCCGTCAGCTCTAGAGATACACAATGATCAGTTTTCTAATAACAATGTAGAACAATTTTTATTGACAGCGATAAATGTATATTTTATGAAAGATAATTTTAAGCTTATTAACTTTCCCAAACAACATTTTTGATTATCATTATTGAAGAAATTTAAAGAGTTCTATATCGTTTCCAAAGAATTTTGTTGTGCTGAATTTATATCTAGCTTCGTTTTTCTTTGGTTTGTACTTTTTCAGATATTACAAATTGAGTAAGATGCGAAACAAAAAATTTAAAAAAAAAATTGTGTCGTGATAGAGGCATACATATACATCCATATGTACAGTGAGTTATAAACTGTTCACAAAAAAACATATTTCTGGTTTTAAGGCTGTATTTTTTTTTATAAAAAAGGTTTTAAGAAAAGTATGCTGAAAACTTACAAATTCTTTATTCTAGCTAAAAAAAGTCAAAACTAAAATATTTCACATTTTGTTTAACTTGGGCAGTTAGTTGTATACTTAGTCTATTGTGAACAGTTTTGTAACTTAAAGTAATAAAAATATTTTAAATCATTTTTTAATATTTTATGTGGCCGTTTTTGGCTTTAGTGGTGAAGTGTATTTTCTTAGGCATACTCGCTTTCAATTTGTCTAGTATTTGAGTACTGATCACGGACCATTGTTCATTGGCGACCTTCCACAGCTCGTCCAGATTTTGTGGGGTTATTTGACTCATGGGTATTTTTTTTTTAAAAATATTCCACTAATTTTCAATGGGAGACCTTAAGACCTTTAAGTTTGGCGGTGGCTCCTTGCTGGCATAGGGCAGTTCCTTCGTAAAATCAATGGAATAAAAAAGCAAGATATTATTTTAACATTCGAGTGGCCTTACAATCACCTAGTCTGGAATAATTCGGCTACGAGCCAGGCGATATCATCTTTTTGCAGGATAATGACCCGAAGTATATGGCTAAAATTACAATGAAATGGCTTCGAGACCAAAATATTACCTGCTTGGATTGGCCAGCACAGTCACCAGAAATTATACCCATTGAAAATTTGTGGAGTATTTTTTAAAAAAAAAAATACCCATGAGTCAAATAACCCCACAAAATCTGGACGAGCTATGGAAGGTCGCCAATGGACAATGGTCCGTGATCAGTACTCAAATACTAGGCAAATTGAAAGCGAGTATGCCTAAGAAAATACACTTCACCACTAAAGCCAAAAGAGGCCACATAAAATATTAAAAAATGATTATTACTTTAAGTTACAAAACTGTTCACAAAAGACTAAGTATAAAAATAACTACCCCAAAATGTTAAAAAATGATTTAAAATGTTTTTATTACTTTAAGTTACAAAACTGTTCCCAATAGACTAAGTATACAAATAACTGCCCAAGTTAAACAAAATGTGAAATATTTTAGTTCTGATTTTTTTTTAGCTAGAATAAAGAATTTGCAAGTTTTCAGCATACTTTTTTTTAAAACCTTTTTTATAAAAAAAAAATACAGCCTTAAAACCAGAAATATGTTTTTTTGTGAACAGTTTTGTAACTCACTGTATATAGTATGCATATATGTATGTAGTTTTAATAATTATAATTTATCTCTGATATCAAATGCGTATGATATGAAATGCGTATTTATGAAATTTGAGAATTTGATTTAAAAGGCAAATAAAAGTCATTTCAATTATTAGAATTTTCGTTCAGAGAACTGTCATCAATTGCATTTAAACTAATAAATCTGATACATGTGGCAGATAACTCTATGAGTATAAAGTGTACCATCAGACCTTTAATCAATTTTTAATTGAAATACATATGTACGTATGTTGCAATTAAATTTAGTTCAAATATAAACTTATGAGCACGCTGTTGCCCTACGGTTTAGTCCGAGAAAAAAACAACGCCTAATTGTCCAATCCGACCACATTTCGCGGTGTGTTTAGCAGGGATGATATTGGCATATTTATAAAAGGGCCAAAATTCGGACTAAAATAGGGCTTTTTTGGCATAACTAGGGCTTCTGTAAATAAAATCTTATATAACCATTTATATTATAACCAAATTTTTTCTTTTTATAAAATTTATTTTGTTGTTTAAATTTAATTGCAAACATAAATTTTACATATGAATATTTAAGCGTTTAAGATTTTTTTGTATATATTTTGTATATTTTCTTCAATAACGTTATAGCCCAAAAACGTTAGAATTCAGTTAAAATGCCTACCATGAAATCTGATTTTTTGAGTTATGATGTTATTGAAGAAAATGAGCGATATATTAAATAACTAACTATGGTGAGATCGAAATTTTTGAAACTTCTTCAAAAGGAAATGCAGAAACAAACGATATATTTGCAGATTTAGCACATCAAATTTAACCTATTACTCAGGTTAACAAACCGAAAAAAAAATTATGTGCCGAGATATAGTTAGTGGTTTTGTATTAAGCATGTGCTGGCAACATTAAAAATGTTTTTAATTTTTTTTTTTCCTACGTGGGTCAGAATACGCAAAACCGACATGTCTGAAATGTTTTTCAAAGTTTTTTATATAAATCAGTAGCTGCAAGTGACGAAAATACATATGCTTTCTATCTAGTTTTATTGCAAGTTTTTTAGTGTCTTCTCGAATAACTTCTACATTTTTTGTCCGATATCCACAAAATTATACTTAAAATATTTGCAAAAAAATAGTCTTTCATTTTTAATTCTAAAAATATGAAAAAGAAAAAATTTTTCTTTCAAATGGAGCAATTGAAATTTAGTGATTTTTAAAAAAGTCAGTTTTTTGGATTTTGAGCGCTTGTCACTTCATCAAATCTTATTCGATTCAAGGAAACAGGATACCGTTAGAAAGGGAGTAAAAATATCTTTAGAGTGCTTTAGAGTGCGTTTTTGATTCGAAAAAAATTAATCGAGATATAGCCAAATAAATGGAAAAAAGGCCGAAAAAGGGGTTTTTTGGGGGATATCTCGAAAACGATTCTTAAGAAAAAAAAAATGGTTGCCATTTTTGGAAACTACGCTCCAAAATACATGGAAAAAAGTCTATGAGAAACCCGATCCTTTTTCTTGTAAACTAGTGTTATTGATTTTTATGTGTATTTAATATTTATACCGTCAAAACTAATTGAGGCTCCATGATTTTTTTGACGAATTCTAGTTTGGAAGGATTCAATGCATCTCTGTAATTTTTTTTTCAGATTTTTTCGAGTCGGAGCAAGTCATTAAAATTAAATTGTTGATAGAAAAATTGCTAATTAACAACAAAAATGCAGAATTTTTGCTACTTTTTTTTAATACATAAGTTCAATTTATTATCTACAGAAATTAAAAAATTTCGTCACGATCAGTCGAGCAGTTCAAAACTTAGAGCATTTTAAAAAAAAGGTTAATGAAAACTTTGACTGGCAATAGTTATTGCAACCACAATTTTTTTTAAAAAACTTTTCCGTACACTAATTTCTACCACTTACCGCATCCGCGGAACTTCCGCTTGATATCGTACCTCCGAATCCGCAAATTTTAATGCGGTAAATCGGAGGTATAACGGAAGTCATAAAATCAAGCTTAGAGCTTACAAAGTGGAAAATTCGGTGTTTAAGTTAATTCATATTTTATTTTTTGTGCTGGTAAGTGGCTAAAATAAGATTAGCTCGACCACAGCTAGTTATTTTTATACCATACACAGAGGGTATATTCACTTTGTCTCTCCGTTTGTAACACATCGAAGGGGGCGTGGCATGTATGGAAAAGTATATATATTCTTGATCAGCGTCACCACCTGAGTTGATTTAGCTATGTCTGTATGACTGTCTGTCTGTGGAAATCAGGTTTACGGGAAAACCAATAAAGCTAATTGAATGAAATAAGCACACTCAAGTCACACCTTCTTGCAGGCATCTTGCTATTGAAAATGGGCAAAATTGGTTCTTGGACACGCCTACCACCCATACTCTATGTATATTTGCCCAAGCCCATTTTGAAAAAAAATGTAGCGATTTTGATGAAACTTGGTGATTTGTTGTGCATGTGAACCAAATTAGGAGTAGGCTGGGTTTCAAGTTTCCAAAGATTCATACAGGGGCGTGGCACAGCCCTAAATTTTAACCTTTATACCACCATATCTCGTAAGCCGTGCAAAATATTGTGATGAAATTCGGTAAACGGAAACATATAAAAAATATCTTGAATTGCGATAAAAGTGGACGGAATCGTAAATGTGGGCGGAATTGTAAAAGTGGGCGGAATCGTAGAAGTGGGCGTGGCAAGAAGTCATCTATACAAGCGTAGCCACTCTACTGAAAAAACTCGTTGAATGAACCCATAATATTTATAAGCGTTATATTAAGAGAACTAACAACGTAATCGTTATGAAATTTAATGAGGTAGATATACTTGCAATAAGGTCTCTTATTATAAAAATTTGGTCAAATAGTTTCATTATACACACCTAATTTAAAATCCCCACCCCCTAAGGAAGTTTCACTTCAAAAACAGTGTTGCGTAACGCGTTGTTCAACCCCCCCCCCCCCCTCCCTCTCTCCCTTAGTTAAAATAAAAGTACAGCTTCTCGGCACCAAAATTAGTGTTGACCAGTGTTATAAATCAAATAAAACTTTTTTCATATAAAAAAATCTCTGATTTGATTTGAAATAATTTTAATTTGAAGTTTAAAAAGTCGAAAGCCATCGTATTACTTAAGGGTCCACTAAAATTTTGTAGGAGTAAAAAAAACACTTAAAGTTTATCCCAGTCGACAATCACTTATCCCAGTAAGCTTTTCTTTAAAAATTGTGACTATTTTCGGTAGATTTTTGCAAAAGGGCCAAAAATTAATAAAAAGGGCCATGGGGTTTTTGAAAATTAAAAGGGCTCAAAAAGCCCTAAAAGCCCCCAAATATCATCCCTGAGTGCCACTTCTCTATTTAACCTTGAAACCTTATTCATTCTCAATTTTGTCTCTATATGCAATAACTATCAAATTTTCATTAAAAAAAATTGTACAATTTTGCTTTGTTTAAGAAAAGTAATAAAGTATACCATGTCATTAAAAATCGGTAAATATTTAATAAGTTTAACCGAAAAAAGTGTTCCAGCCAGAAAAAATGAAGTGGTTGAGAGAGAAAAAATTAGGGTAAAAACAGCTGAACACTTTTCTTCAAAAAAAAGGACTAAAACTTGAAGACTGTCAATATCATAGGAAAGAGACTGGAGACTAACTTTTGACAAGCGAGAGAAAAACATTTCCTATCTCAATTGTATCTGTCCTTATAAAATAATTTTCAGCCTTAATTTTTTTTTTTTACTTATAATGTTGTGTTAAGAAGGAGCAACATAACAAAAAGCTTGAAATCAAAACATTTTTTGGTAAATGCTCATTTATTTTACTAAATAGTTGAGCGATTTTTTATTGAAAAGGAATTGTAGAGTTGAATGTCACCTAAATGGTTGTATCTCTAAAATCACTAAATCAAAGCCACCCTAATTTTTTTTTGTACAGTTCCATCGAAAATAACTTTTTGTTTGAACAAAAAAACTTAGTGTACAATTTTTCTGGACAATAAGCTGTTAAAGATAATGTGAATTCGATTTCGAACATTTCTAGCTTGAGATATGATTTTAAAAGTGAAAAAGGTCGAAAAAATTTAAAAAAAGCACAATAGTATATCAAAAACTGTACCACTAAAAAAATTGTTCATTTTCATTTTGGAATTCAAGGAAAAAGTACATAAGAAAAGTAACCTCTCATTAAAGATACATGAAAAAAGAAATCATTTTGCAAATTTGTGTAATTTAGCAAGCTATAGAAATAAAGTACAATAATTTAAAGTCGGTCATTAACTTTTTTTCACTTATGTATATCCTATTTATCAATAACATTCTCACAAAGTTTTAACTTAGCTGGCATTCAGAAGGTATTAACCAAATGGTTATGCAACTACGACACAGACTGTACCTCCAGAACTCTGCCACTGTTTGTGTACTAAAATGTTGCAACTTTTTGACAGTTTTCATTTTTACACATTTTTGCGTTCCAGCCGAAATTGTGGTGATTCAAGTAGTCAGAGAGATTTCAGCTTATACTCTCTCAAAAATCGCGATTTCATACTTTTAATTTTTTTACCCCAAAATACGGCTGGATATAGTGTCCTAACTTCACTATAAATCACACACACTTTACCTGTGAGAATTTTCTATAAAATTTAATTATTTCTGAATTTTCAAAAGTTGTAAATTTTTAAAATTTATAAAATATTTTCACTGTTCAAATAATTTTCATGAAATCTGCTTCTTCGAAAAACAATAAAAAGATTTTTAGGTGAAATAAAAAAAAGAAATACGAAATTTATTACAATCGAAATTATAAACAAATCTTAAATTAACGCCCAGAAATTCACCACAATAAAAATAATATGCAGATCTACACATCTACAGTGAGCAACAAAAGTCTGCATAGACCACAGTCACTTTTGTGACAAATGTTCATACAAATGCGTGAACCAGCTCAATTTCTAGTTCAATTGATTGAACTTTCTTTGTCTTTGCTAAAGGTTTAAGAATCCCTCTAGGAAATGGAAACATTCCCAGAAATAAACAGGAAACATTCCATGGAATGTTGGAAGCATTCCCTTCCGTTAGACACTCCATTTCTTTTTTACACACGATGTCGTTACAGGGAAATTTTCCTCTCCGCTGTCTTAAAAATTAATGTGGAAACATTCCTCACCACTGTCTTAAAAATGGATGTGGAAACATTCCTCTCCACTGTCTCAAAAATGAATGTGGAAACAATAGCGTGGTCAAAATTGGACAGGTGGGCGTGGCGCATCCCATTGAGCCAAAAATTCTAGCATATCTAGAGAGTTTTCTAATTTTTTAAAGTGTTTTTTTTTTATGCTCAGAATGTGGCAAGGAAACCATTGGCACGAACATTAAAAGGGATTGGGAAGGTAGACATGGCACTTTATAATAAAGAAATACATTAAATTATCATATTTGCATAGTTTTCCAACGCAATATTAGTTTAAATTAATACTGTGCACAATTTCACTTTTATTATTTTGATTTCACTCAATAACAACAAAACAAAATTGAAAACTTTTGAAAAATTAATTTTTATAAAAATTTAACAAGCAAAGTGTATTTCATTGCCGCACAAGCAAACGTTTTCACGTGCATTCTTAAAGAAGCGGCTTGGAAACAATGATTTTTTAATTTGCCTCACAATAAGCAAACGTTTTCACAGGCATTCTTAAGATATCGGGTTGGAAACAACATCAATTCAATTCTTCCCATAAGATTCCAAAGGGACGATGAGGAACGTTTCCCCATCACTTCCACATAGGGTTGCCAACACGGACTGATGTCTGACCCGGAGATTCAATTAGGGGGGTGGGTGAAATTCTATTAAAGTTTTTATTTGAATTTTTTTAAAAACATAAGTAAAATTATTTAATATTTACACTAGATATCATTGAATCCAACACTCCGTTTTTCTCTCGGATTTCTTTTTATTACATAAAAGCTATCTTGAAAAATAATCGAGATATCAATTTTTTTATTTAAGATTTTCAATATCTGTTCTATCGAAAACCATTGTCAGATTGTGATCAGTTTGTGTATATGTTTATAGTTATATACTTTTGTAAATGCATCTATTCTATACTATTTATATAAAATTGCTTATATGGAAATGGTTTGTAACGCCAAACCGCAAAATATACTGAACCGATTTTAATAATTTATGTTTTAAGACAATATATTCGCACTAAAAAAGGTTATTGTATACTTATTTCTATGATTTTTTAAGTTAAAAATGTTATTTTTTAGGATTAAGTTTTTTGCAAAACCTCACAATAATTGTCGTTGCTTATGCTGCTTCTTGATTTCTGTGTTGTTATTTTTGTTTTCATTTGTACTGTTTGTATTTGGCTTCGAAGTTCAAAGAACAACTCTCCTTCCGTTTTTTTTTTTTTACTTTTGATGAGAGGAGAGTACGATGTTAATAGAGTTTTGAAAAAAGTGTACATTGCTTTTTACAGTTGAACTGCAATTTGTTGTTTCTATGAAATTTAGTTTTTGCCTTCCGTCTATCTGTTTGTTTATTATGGACACGGAAACTATCCGGCCGATTTTGATGAAAATTTTACCGTATGTTAGTGTCGATCACGCGGGTGTCATAGAATAAAAGACTTTTATTAAAGGTGCATATTTAGGGTGGTCCACAAACAAAAATATTTTTAAAATAGAATTTTCACTAAGTCCGGTAAATCGTAGACAATAAGTAGACAATAAAACTTTAATTAAGGGTGCATATTTATATTGGCCCTAATACAAAAACATTTTTAAAATATTATTTTCTCGAAGACCGTTAATTCGATTCTCATGGAACTTACACCACATGGCTTTTATATTAAGAGGCACAACTAAGGCCGTACACATTTTATTTAGGGTGCATACTTTGGGTGGTCCTTATACAAAATAACTTTTTAAATATAATTTACATGAAGATTTTATAATTGTGGCCTATGGAAGGTTTTTACAAAGTTTGGTTTAAAAAATGGGCGGTGACACGCCCTTTAAAATCAAATTCATCATGTATAACCAACTACTGGACACAGATGAATGGTACTTAGTACATAAACATGTATATAAAAGGTGCGGGCAAAAGTACCTTTCAAAGGAAAAAATTATCGCCCCACGCCTGCCAGGCCTGCTATATATGTATGTACATATTTGTACAAGAATAGGGACAAAAGTTAGCTCCACTGGGAAAATCGGCTATTACATTCCATCGCATGCGTTCATACAAAATCGCGCCACATATCGAAAAGGGCAGAACAACGTGTGCCGGGACAGCTAGTATGTATATATGTCAGATCTTGTTTCGGAGATATGTATAGTAGGGCGGGTCGATTTGTTCGGGCGGGAAAAAGTAATCAAAGGGTATGGCAGGAAAATATTGTACGTACAATTCTGAACAGCTTTGATAAAGAAACTATAGGTCTAAAATCAATTTGAGCTTGCGCATTTTTACAAATAGGTTGTGTGTAGCTCTTACATACATATATTGCACTGTTATGGGAACAATTACAATGTAATTCCTATTATCTGCAAAATTGGTCTAAATCGACCATTTTGATGTCATTGGAAAGGATTTTTGCATCCTTTCTGTACTTACCATGTTAATATTTTTTTATACCCTACACCGAGGGTATATTCACTTTGTCTCTCCACTTGTAACACATAGAAGGGGGCGTGGCAGGTATGGAAAAGTATATATATTCTTGATCAGCGTCACCACCTCAGTCGATTTAGCGATATCCGTCTGTCTGTACGTCTGTTGAAATCAGGTTTACGGGAAAACCAAAAAGCTAATTGAATGAAACTTTCACACACAGGTCACATCTTCTTGCAGGCGATTTTGATGAAACTCGGTGATTAGGTGCACATATGAACCAAATTAGGATTAGACTGGGTTTTAAGTTTCCGAAGGATCGTACGGGGGCGTGGCACAGTCCTAAATTTTATCATTTATACTGCCATATCTTGTAAGCCGTTCAAGATATTGTGATGAAATTTGGTAAACGGATACATATCAAATATATCTTGAGTTGTGATAAAAGTGGGTGGAGTCCAAAAAGCGAGCGTGTCACTTTTCAACTGTTAAAAATTTTGATTCCGTATATCTCAAAATTGGCACAAACAATTTTTATAAAAATTTTGGAAATGATGCCGCTGAAAGCAGTCATCAATTCAAGCTCAGCCACTTTACTGAAAAAACTCGTTGAAGGGCGTGGCACCGCCCACAATATTTATAAACGCTATATTAAGAGAACTAATAACGTAATCGTTATGAAATTTATTGAGGTAGATATACTTGCTGTAAGGTCTTTTATTACAAAAATTTGGTCCAATGGAACATGTGGGTGTGGCACCTCCCATATAAGCAAAAAACGTTTATTGTTATAGATAGTGTGCTATGAGAGTAATCTTCATAAAATTTGGTACATACATAGATGTCAGTTACTATAAACTTTAAAAATAAATGAATTTTTACGGGATGGAATTAGTGGGCGTGGCACCTCCCATATTAACATAAATTTGTAAGCGCTGTTTTAAGTGAACTATTGCAGCAATTGCTATGAAATTTAATGGAAGTGCTTCAGTTGCTATAGAGTATATCTGAATAAAAAGTGGCTGAAATAGCACCAGTGGGCGTGGCACCTCCCATACAAATAAAATACGGTAAGTGGCCTATTTATCGAAACATGTGAGCAATCATACTAAAATTTGGTGTTAGGGGTTTGCTTATGAAAAGTTATTTCTGGATCAAAACCGGGCTGGATTGTACCAGTAGGTGTGTCACCGCCCTAAATTTTAAATTTAACTACGGCATATATCGCAAACTACACAAGCTATTTTGCTAAAATTTAATATGAGGATGTCGATCACGAATATAATTTATTGAACCAAAAGTGGGCGGAATTGGAGAAGTAGGCGTGACATATTTCAAATTATTCATTTCTATTCGATATAACTTTAACTTGTTCCAATATATCCTATACATATGTATCTGTTCGACTTTTTCAACCTCTTTTAACTTTTTTAGAGTTTTTCAACCTCTCTCAACTTGTTTATGTCAAATATACTCGTAGTCTAGTTTTAGGATTAATATTTGAAAAACCTTACTCGCTATTAATTTATCCATTATCCGTTTAGTTAAGAATTCATTTTGTTAATTTTAATAGTTGTTGTTTGGTAACATATTTAAAGCTACTTCGTATGTTACGAGACAAAACTAAAATTATTATAAAACCAACCAGCAAATTGTACGGTAAGCACAATTTTCATTGTCCGAAATAAATTCCATTTTAGACTAACTCCCATTTCTTTTCATTTTCGGTCTTTTAAAAATTGTAAACTTATTCCAAGTTTACAATTTTTACAAGAAATTACATCCTAATTTTGGGTACTAGGCTTGTCTCTGTGAACTTCCAGCATCAAAGCAACAAAGCATTCATCCATCTCAGAATCTTAAGCTATTGCAGTTTCACCACAATAACATTGGTCCATACGAACCGGAGATAAAGTTCACAGAAGAAGAATTCTAAACAATTGGAATACCACATCAAGTTTTCAGCATTACTCCAAGCTCTCTTCTTTCGATTTTCGGCGGTGTAGAACTCACCACAAAGGTACGTTTGCATTTTATTCAAGTATCAGTACTTCAGTAGGTTTTTTATGTCAGTGCGTGCGGTCGTTGCCGAAAAGTGCGTTAAAGAACTCCCTCGCGCAACCTAAGCGTCGTATTTTTTTAGTTCAAAAAAATCTCGTTTTTTTTTATATAAAAACAAATATTTCCGTCCAATATAGAATCTGTGTTAGAAAAGTGCGTTAAAGAACTCCCTCGCGCAACCTAAGCGTCGTATTTTTTAGTTCAAAAAATCTCGTTTTTTTTCATATAAAGACATATATTTTCCGTCCGACACAGAAACAGTGTTAAAAAAGTGGTCCAAAAGTGCAAAATTGCGTATTATTTATAGACAAAAACAATATAACCTTCAAAAATTTGACCCTTCAGAGTAAAGTAAAGTGTTAAATTTATTAACTTAAGATTAATTAGAGTTTTGAAAAACGAAAAATTGGTTACTTAATTGGAAAAATTGTGTTTTAAATTGCTTGAAAAAAGGGCATAAAGAGAGTGAAAAAGTCATAAAAAAGTAAATAAAATTTTTGAAGGTTAAATTAAGTGCATTTTGAAACAAGGAAAAACTATTGGATAACCATATTTCAACAATCAAATTGAAGAGAAAAATCAAGGAAAATTAAGGTACAGTTTCCTTAAATTTTATGAAAATATACAAAAATACATTTACATACATATGAAGTTGTACAGTTTAATTTTTATTAACGTTAACTAAAAATTGTTATATACAAACGAGTATATAACAAAAAAGCGCGATAATTTCAGTCTAATTTGTTTCTTTGTTGCTATATGGTATGCAAGTTCCATATGATATATAGCAAAAGCGCGGTTATTCGAATTTACTGCTTTGGTTCGGGTTTTTGAGCGAGACTTTCTCTTCGTTTTTTGTTTTTTCTTCTCTAAGTCGAACTTCATCGTCGGCAACATATTTGTATCATTCCTCTATTCCGAAATATTTGTTTAGCAACATTTTCACCTCACTTTTGAGAAATCGTTTTATCTTTATTTTCTTTCTTTCGAATTTTATGCAAAGCTCTCCGTACATTACGACATATTCCTGTTCTGAGTTTTTGTTTCGATTACACTACAGTAAATGGAGATTACAGCGCTTTGACATATTTTCGAATATTGGTATTTACTCTTTTTATAAAAAGTTTTCAATTTTCGAATTTCCAATTGTCATCAAAGTGCAGTAACCTTTTTGTTTTCCTATGTTCCGAAAAAAGTATAATCAAAACAAAACAGAATATAAATGATCTACGAATTTTTTAATCGCGTATAAGAACTACGATTTAAAATTTTCAGTGTTGCTATAATATTTATGTTTCGATAATATTTTTCAAATTTCTCCAACTAAACTATTTAATATATGTATGTACATACATACATATGTATCCAGTTCAATTTTAAGCAGTTTTTTTTGGTTTTTTTTTTTTTATCTTGTTTATGAAAACTTATAGCTTGTGTCTTTTTCATGCATAAAATAAATTGAAATTATCTTACCATTAAACATATTTAAAGTTTTGAGTTTTTCTGATTCTAAATTTGTTGTGAAAGTTTTTTGACTTCATGTGAAGTAGAAGTGAAATTTTTTAATAAAAAAAAAAGAAGAAAAAAAAATTTTGAATCTATTTTATCTCCTCATAAAACAATTCCTTTCCAGATTTCAAAAAATAGTATTTTATAATCGGCTTATATTTTTATTTTTCAAATTATAAAACATTTCATAATTTTTTATTGTTTTAAGCCTATGCGTGAAATTTGTTTAACTTTGAAAATTTAAGCATTATTTTTGTGGTTGAATGGATTTGCTTTGACAAATTTTAATTTTTTATACGAATTCTTTCTCGGGTATTATTTTTTTACGAAATATATTTTCAGTTCCATTTCAAATAAATTGCGTGATTTATTTGTATTTATCGTGAATTTTCCTACAGTAAAAATTTTATGTGTGAATCTATATTTATTCGATTTTATTAATAATTTGGATCCTCTTTGCAATTTTTTCTCTTCACCTTTTTTATACACGTGTGAAATAACTTAAACTAAGAGGTAGTTTTAGTGAATTTTCCTTCAAACATCGATTCTGGACATTCGTCCCTTTGTTCATTTGGGAATTTTCTTCGCATTTTTTTTGCCATTTTCGTCTTTTTCATTTACGCGTGAAATTATTTAAAAGCTATGGCCACTCTTGAAACCTTTATTCGCGTGACTGACAACCTGATAGAATTTGACGCTGATTTCGCAGATTTAACGCAGGAAATCTACACCAAACATTCATTGGAGGTGCATCGCGATGAAGTCCGATCACTTTGGGAAAGAGTTAAGACAGCATATGAAGGCTGCTTGGATGAGCTCGATGTCTCCAAGAGTGGTGGAAAAGGCAAGGATCCAGCTGTAGATGTCGAAACCCTGAAGTCCCGTTACAGAACATCCTATCAGACCTACGTGCGTTGTGTATCTCAGATAGGGGAACTTATTCAACAAGTATCTGTTCCGGAAGTTCCAGTATCAGCAGGAGTCAGTCAAAGAAATTCAGAGTCAGCAGGCCATAGCTTTCGTGTGTCGCCCTGTGAAATCGATGTTTTCACTGGCGATTATTTAACATGGCCGTCATTTCGTGATCTTTTTACGGCAATCTATGTCAATAATAATAGATTGAGCAACGTAGAAAAATTGTTCCATTTAAATGCGAAGACCCGGGGGGAAGCACGTGATATCGTGAAGAAATCTCCATTGACAAATGAGGGATTCGCCTTGGCGTGGGCGAATTTGAAGGATCGTTTCGAAAATAAAAGAATTCTCGTAAACTCACAGCTTCGCATTTTGTTTAATTTACCTTCAATTAGTAGTGAATGTGGTGGCGCAATTAAAAAATTACAGCGAGATATAAACAATTGTATATTCGCTCTTCAACTTTATCGTATAAAAATTGAGAATTGGGACTCAATATTCATATATCTTTGCTCCACTCGTCTTCCTGATGCCACTTTGGCTCTGTGGGAGCAATCCCTGCAAAATAAAACAGAGATTCCAACTTGGAAAGAATTAGATTCATTTTTAACTAATAGATACCAAACTCTTGAAACGGTTTGCGATATCAAATCCTCCAATTCAAACCAATCTATTTCTTCTAAATCTATTTCAAATTCAAAAAATCGTGTGGCTTCCAAAAAAGTCAACGCATATCACGCAAGTTCTTCCAATCTACAATGTAAGCTTTGTCCAAAAGAGCAACATACATTACGTCATCCAGTACAAAGCGTGTACTACTAGGCACAGCTATCGTGAATATCCATCATCTTGGAACCACCTATTCAGCAAGAGCGCTAATAGATTCCGGGTCAGAAGCAACCTTCATTTCTGAGCGTTTGCATCGTTTACTAAAACTTCCTACTAAGGCTATTCAAGCTCAAATTTCGGGGCTGAACAGCACCATTTCAGCAAAGGCCCAAAAAATATGTTCTTTTGTTTTAGGATCTGCTTTTGACTCAAATATTCAAATTTTGGCATCAGCATTAGTTCTTCCACATTTGACAGGAAATCTGCCAACATGTTCGGTTGACCCAGCAGTGGTCAAATTTCTTCCAAATATACAACTTGCTGATGCTGAGTTCTACAAGAGTTCTCACGTTGACCTATTAATAGGCGGCGATTTATTTCCTTCTATAATTCTTGATGGTATAAAACGAAACGTTTGCGATTCACTTCTCGCGCAAGAAACCATTTTCGGATGGATTCTTACTGGTCCGGTAACAAGCAAGGTAAATTCTTGCTCTGTTACTTTTTCAGTGAATTTCAATGAAGTTTCTCTGGACAAGGAAATTTCTCGTTTTTGGGAGGTGGAAGATCTTCCCCAAAGGTCATTCATTTCCAATTCTGACCGTTTTTGTGAAGAGTTGTATGTGAAATCAACAAAAAGAAATAAAGACGGTAGATACATTGTATCACTTCCTTTCAAGGAAGAGTTTCCTATGAAATTACAGCTCGGTCAATCACGTTCAATAGCATTCGCACAGTTTCTTAGGAATGAAACACGTTTGTGCAAAAATACTGATTTCAAAAGCGAATACGACAACGTGGTGCGCGAATACTTAGACTTAGGTCATATGGACAAGATTTATCCAAAAATTTGGTCATCTCCAAATTATTATTTACCACATCATGCTGTTATCAAGCCGGACAGCGCATCCACTAAGGTGCGTGTTGTATTCAATGCATCTTGTCCATCGTCAAACGGAATAAGTCTAAATGACATTTTGTATACCGGTCCAGTATTACAAGCAGATCTGACCTTGCTTATCTTAAGGTGGCGATTTTATAAATTCGTTTTTAATTGTGATATACAGAAAATGTATCGCCAAATTCTTGTCAACCCTGAGCAAACTTCCTTTCAACGAATTCTATATCGAGACTCATTTAATAATGAAGTTAATGACTACGAACTAAAAACAGTGACATTCGGTGTCAACTGTGCTCCTTATTTAGCGATTCGCACGCTACTTCAACTAGCAAAAGATGTTGAGAAATCCTTACCTCTTGCTAGCAGTATCCTACGCACTTCAATGTATGTTGATGATGCGTTAGCCGGTAGCCACAGCATTTCTGCAGCGATAAAAGCACGAGATGAACTAATCGCTGCTCTCAAATCTGCGGGGTTCCCTTTACGAAAGTGGACCTCCAATTCCAAAAACATTTTGCATGATCTTCCACGAGACCATCTTTTCAATGAGGAGTTTTTAGAGTTGGATGCAAGTAGCAATGCAAAAACATTAGGTGTGTGTTGGAACGCTCATGGTGACTATTTTTACTTCACCGCAAAGCCTCTTGATCAAAAATCTGAGTTTACAAAACGTGAAGTTCTTTCTCAGATTTCCAAACTATTTGATCCTGCTGGTTGGCTTGCTCCATGTATAGTCCTAGCAAAAATTCTTATGCAAAGTATATGGATGCAAAAAGTTGGCTGGGACGAAAATTTACCAAAAAAAAGCCTTCAATCTTGGCAAAGTTTTCTTGCCAGCTTTCCAACAATTAATCACATTCGTATTCCAAGATGGGTTAATTTTACTCCTGAGTGTGAGATCCAATATCATGCATTCTGCGATGCTTCGGAAAAAGCATATGCTGCATGTTTGTATATTCGTGTATTGCCAAAATCTGGTTCCATTAGTACACATTTATTGGCTGCAAAAACAAAAGTTGCTCCGGTAAAAACCATTTCTATTCCACGATTGGAACTATGCGGCGCTGTTTTGTTAGCTGACATGGTCGAATCTATTATACCACAGCTAAATATTTCGAAATCACAATTGTTTTGTTGGACAGATTCCACTATTGTTTTGGCTTGGTTACAAAAGCCACCATGCCAATGGAAAACGTTCGTTGCAAATCGTGTGTCGAAAATCACGCAAAGTATTACGATTTCCAATTGGTTTCACGTAAACTCACAAAGTAATCCAGCAGATCTAGCAAGCCGTGGCGTGCAACCTCAAGATTTATTAAATCATAATTTGTGGTGGTGTGGGCCTGAGTGGCTTAAGTGTGAGCCAAGTTCTTGGCCAACATCTAATTTCATGCAAAATCTCGAAACTCAACTTGAGACGAAGCCTATTCAATCGCATTTTACTTTTTTCAAAAATTATGAAGATATCCTTGAACGATTTTCCAGTCTTTCAAAAGCTATCCGTGTAGTTGCATACATTTTTCGTTTTTTCAATCGTGCACATCCTGTGTATCGCTCTTCATCTGTGTACACGTCTCAAGAGATAACACATTCCGAAGTTATGGCCATTAAAACTCGCCTAATCATTTTGAGCCAAAAGGTTGCCTATCCCAATGAGTATCAAGCACTTTCACGAAAAGAAAATGTTTCATCGTCAAGCAGTTTGCTAAATCTTAATCCTATTCTATATGGAAAAAATGTGCTTCGAGTATGTGGCCGTCTTGTGGATTCTCCTGTGATGCAATATGGCGAGCGACATCCTATGATACTTCCCTATAATTGTAATTTTTCAAGGCTAATGATTAAATTTACTCACGAGATTTCTCTTCATGGTGGAAACCAACTGATGTTACGACTAGTTCGTCTGCAGTTTTGGATACCTAAAGTCAAAAATCTTATTAAGACAACCATCAATAACTGCAAAACATGTGTTCTCTACAAGAAAAAAATAAGAACGCAGCTGATGGGTGTGCTACCGCCAGAGCGCACTGTCTTAAGTCGTCCATTTGCTCATACTGGGTTAGACTTTGCTGGTCCATTCGAGATTAAGAATTACACCGGCAGAGCTTGCCTGATAACAAAAGGGTACGTTTGTGTGTTTGTGTGCTTTTCCACAAAAGCAATACATTTGGAAGCCACCAGTACTCTTTCAACTGCAACATTTTTAGCAGCTTTTAATCGGTTTGTGGCTAGACGTGGCTGTCCAACTCACCTATACTCCGATAACGGAAAAAACTTCGTTGGTGCTTCAAAAGAGTTGGCACGCGATTTCAATAAAGGTTTAGGATCAAAAATTTGCTCAGATTTCGCTCACCAAAATATATCCTGGAACTTTATTCCACCTGGCTCTCCTCACATGGGTGGCTTATGGGAAGCCGGGGTAAAAAGTTTCAAAACTCATTTTCGGAAAGTTGCCGGTTCCTTCCGGTACACTTTCGAAGAGTTCTCCACTCTATTATCCAAAATAGAAGCCTGCCTCAATTCCCGTCCAATATCGCCAATGTCGGAAAATCCTGACGATCCATCGGCTCTGACTCCTGGCCATTTCCTCATTGGAAGTCCACTCTTGGCCCCAATTGAGCCTAAAATTCCAGAACAGGCAATCTCCATTATAAATCGTTGGCAAAGAGTAAAAGCTCTACAACAAACTCTTTGTTCACAGTGGAAAAATGAATATTTAAAGGAACTCCATAAACGTAATAAATGGAAAAATCCACAATTAAATATCGAAATTAACACTTTAGTTGTCGTGCGCGAAGAAAATCTTCCTCCAAATGAATGGCGCTTAGGCAGGGTAATAAAGGTTTACTTCGGCAACGACAAGCGCGTACGCGTAGCAGATATTCGCACTATCCGTGGTATTATTACGCGTCCAATTGTAAAATTAGTAGTTCTTCCCGGAAACTAATATTCAATGCGATGTACAATTGTGTCTCCAATCTATTTTATCTTTTCCTCATGTAGCAATATTATGAATTCTCGTTTCAACAAAAACAACCACGGCATCGTTGCCAACATGAATACACATAAATTTAGAATTTTTCAATGTCGAGTTTGCAGGCGCAATCATGCACTAAGATTTTGTCCGAAATTTTTGGAAATGAACACTGAGAAGAGGATGAGAGCAGTACTGTTACACAGATACTGCCCGAACTGCTTGGCACATCAACACTCGAAGAGGTCAAAATGTTTCAGCAAGACAGGATGCCATTACTGCCATGAAAAACACCATACACTACTGCATATGCATGAGCGCTTAAGAGACCACTCCAACGGTATAATAACTCCACGACTTAACGAGGCTCCAACCATTTCTTCCATACTGCGACAACATGTAGTGACATTGCTACCTACAGCATTAGTCCAGTTGCAACTTAATGAAAGTGCGCATGTGGCCAGGACTTTAATTGACTCTTGTGCTCCTGCAAGTAGAATTTCCATGAAGCTGGTACAACAGCTTCAAATTCCAATTTCCACTCTTGGAAATGATAAAATTTGTACTATAACAATTCGAGCGCATTCGGATCGGAATGTTAAAATAGAGGCAATAATGCGTGTTGATGACCGTATAAATATGAAAACTCCTGCAAAATCTTTATGTTCCACAGCAAAAAATAGCTTTTCAAATTTGCTACTCGCTGACCCAAATTTTCATGTGTCATCTCCGATCGCTTTAGTTTTGGGCGCGGACCTGTATCAAAAAATTATTCTAACTGGGGTTATTCCTAGCAACACTGGTCTTCCTGTCGCACAAAACACTATCTTTGGATGGATCCTTTCAGGAAACATCGCAGCATAAAAAACCATTACTCAAAAAAAAATTTTTCCGTTTCCATAAATTTAAAAATATTCAATGAAGTACTGAACTATTATCTATAAATGCAAACGTATTAATTAAGTTTTTTCCGTATTTTAAGTTTTATTTGAACTCCTATATATTTTGAAATAATATTTACATACATATATCTCTAAAATGAAAAATCTGTTCCCAGATAAACTTTGAATTTAAATAACAAGTATTTGTCAATTAATTTTTCCTTTTTTTTTTTGCAGCCGTACCTACTGCAAGGCGGGCGGCAATGTTTATGTCAAATATACTCGTAGTCTAGTTTTAGGATTAATATTTGAAAAACCTTACTCGCTATTAATTTATCCATTATCCGTTTAGTTAAGAATTCATTTTGTTAATTTTAATAGTTGTTGTTTGGTAACATATTTAAAGCTACTTCGTATGTTACGAGACAAAACTAAAATTATTATAAAACCAACCAGCAAATTGTACGGTAAGCACAATTTTCATTGTCCGAAATAAATTCCATTTTAGACTAACTCCCATTTCTTTTCATTTTCGGTCTTTTAAAAATTGTAAACTTATTCCAAGTTTACAATTTTTACAAGAAATTACATCCTAATTTTGGGTACTAGGCTTGTCTCTGTGAACTTCCAGCATCAAAGCAACAAAGCATTCATCCATCTCAGAATCTTAAGCTATTGCAGTTTCACCACAATAACACAACTTTTTTCAACATTTTGCATATATTTACGAATTTTTTAACTTCTGTTAACCTTTCTAACATTTCACATTTTTTTTTCGACTTTTTCAACCCTTCAACGTCTTTCTAACATTTATGGAAAAGGTACTTTCAGTGCAGTGTAGGGTATGTGGGTTTCGTCCTGGCCGAAGACAACACCTTAACTTGTTTATTTTTGATAATGAATAGTGGAGTGTAGAAGTACTAAAGTCGAAAGATAGTAGAAAACATTAATTTATTCAAAAATGCAAATCTAACAATAATTTACCGTTAAGTGTGACACTCATAGTGTTAGATCTTGCTTGCTTTCGTCACTGACATAATTTTTTACGGTTTTTATCAACAACACGTCGTGAAACAGTTGTTAAAAAATTAACAAGCCTCTCTGTACCTTGAATATGAGAATTAATTTTTTGATTTTAATTGGTGGATCGTCAGATTTTAAATATTCTATTAAATGGTCATATGGAATACTTTTAGTAAAAGGCGGTTCAGATAAGATACTGTTATCGTCTAGGTCGATCATATTAACATAATCCGTACAATCAAAATTTATGCAAGGTTTTTCGTAACATCAAAGTTCTGAAGCTCGTTTCTGTAAAAAAATCGGCAAGATACCGATTTGTGTGACGTCAAACTGTTTCGATCCTGAGTTACCGATTTCGTGACAACTGATGTTTCTGTACGTTCAAATCGTTAAAAATTTGGTCCGTGATGGAAAAGAACACAAATTGAGAAGAGACGTTGTGAAATTGAATCAAATAACAGCTGTTTATTTACATTTGTTTATTTACTTTTCAAAATTTATTTGGAATTATTTTCAGAAACGGAAATAGTTTGACACTTAGTGATGTGAAATGAAAAGTAAACATATATTTGCGACCGGTTACTTTTGCGTTGCTTTTACAAATATTTTTTTTGTTTAAGTTTCTGACTGTTATATATATACGTTTTAGTTTTAACACACATTATCTTAGAAACTAAAATGTTCTAAAATAAACAAACAGATTATAATCAGTAAAAAATTCAACTTCAGCTAAAGTACCCGGTTTTAAAAATTTATTTTGAGTACTTGTTCTTCATATTTACACAACATTACTGACATTTATTAGAATCGGTAAAATTCTCACTTACTGCAGAGTCAGTGACAAAACTGACATTTTAAATCGATTCACATTTCTTACAGAAACACTTTTTGAAAAGGTTCTATTGGAATGAAATCATTATTTTCAAGACAGTATAAAATTTTTTGTATCGCTCTCTTGCGTATGTTCTTACGGTCATCGTATAGCATTGTTAATAAGACGTTTTCCGGATGCGCAAAATGCGAATTATGCTGAACTACAGCATTAATAACCTTGCGTGGATTTGGTAGTGAATACTAACGGGTGTTTTTTTTAGAGGTATAGAGCTTCGAATTGAAATAAAACACAAGAAAATCGTTTTAATGTCCATCAATTTGGCTTTATTGGAAGGATAATTTTATGCCATTAATGCTTAAATATGATTTCGGGCATGTGGCCGCCGCGGCTGGCTCGAATAAAGCCAATTCTACAGGTCCAATTTTGAACCACTTTTTCGAGCATATGGGGCCGTATGTCGGCAATAACGCCACGAATGTTGGCTTCCAAGTCCCCTAACGTTTCTGGTTTGTTGGCGTAGACGAGCGACTTCACATATCCCCAAAGAAAATAATCCAATGGTGTCAAATCACACGATCTTGGTGGCCAATTGACAGGTTCATTCCGCGAAATTATGCGCTCATCGAATGTTTCCTTCAATAAATTGATTGTGACGTGCGCTGTGTGGCATGTAGCGCCGTCTTGTTGGAACCACAACTCATCCACATTCATGCCATCCAATTCGGGAACAAAATAGTCGGTTATCATGGCTCTATATCGGTCTCCATTAACGGTAACTGACTCTCCAGCATTATTTCGGAAGAAGTATGGCCCAATGACTCCACCAGCCCATAGAGCACACCAAACAGTCAGTTTTTGTGGATATAATGGCGTCTCAAGGGTCTCATGTGGATTCTCTTCACTCCAAATGCGGCAATTTTGCTTGTTGACGTAGCCATTCAACCAAAAATGAGCCTCATCACAGAACAAAATTTTGCGATGAAAATCAGCATCGAGATCAATCTCATTTTCGGCCCATACACCAAAATCACGACGCATTGCATGGTCTCGCGGCTTTAATTCTTGCACAAGCTGGATCTTGTAAGGTCGCAAGATAAGATCTTTGCGCAAAATCTTCCATAAAGTTTATGGACAAAGCTCCAATTGCTGTGCACGGTGGCGAATCGATTCATTCGGGTCCTCTTCAACATTTTGCTCTACAGCGGCAATTGTTTCTTCGGTGCGCACTGTTCGACGTCTCTGCGGATGCGTATTATCACATAGAGTAAACGTAGTGCGAAAACGACCCATGGTTAACCGAATTAATTGCTCTGATGGACGATTATGTCGACCATAAAATGGACGGAGCTTGCGGTAAACTTCGCGAACTGAACCATTATTTTCGAAATAAATTTGCACGATTTGCAAGCGTTATTCTTTTGTCAACCTGTTCATGATGAAATGGCAAACCAAACTGAACATAAATGACATTAGAGTTGCCAGATTTGACCATAAAATGCCAGTTTTATCTCTATTCGAAAAACAAACCTCTAAAAAAAACACCCAGTATATGGATCGAATGAATTTCGAAAGAAGTGCACCGCCATACACCACAGAGCTTAAGTATTTAACATTGAAATACATTTGTACGAAAACTTTCATTATATACACTACCAGGGTTATTAAATTCTTCGAGGGTGCATTCGTTGTTACATATAATCGTAATAATCTGCTTGCTTTCGTTATCCAGCGTGAATGAACAATAGGTCTTGGTCTGATGTTAGCTAAATCAGTTGAACAGCAACCATCAGAAATAGCGGTGGTCATTTGGTATCGGAGGAGGCATCCCTTCCAGTTAAATAGGTTCAAAATCACACACAGCCTACAAAAAGTAGTTTTTCTAATGAATTTATTGTGTTAAAAATGTTGTGTAAAAATATTTTAGCTTAACGGCAAATGCTCACAAGTTTCTATTTTCTTGCTTAATGTACCACGTGGTACACTTGTAGCTGATTTTTCCAGTGCTGCATATAAATGACGAAAAGGCAACTCATTGAAATGCAACATACAAACCAATGCAAGGGTTTACTCAGTTGAACTTCAAATCGACGTAATATTCCATTTGTTATGCCGGTTTTAGTTGTTTCGCCGTCACAGTATATGCCAATTAATCCATCCATAGAAATACTTTTGCTATCAAAAAAGGTTTTCAGCTCTGGAGTATTATTCTCAGCGTCTTTAGCAACAACTTTAACGTATCCCAGCAAATTAGTTCCAGGCTCTTTAGCAACACCTAAATGTGGTTCTTTAACCATGTTAGTATGACATTGTCAACGACTCATTTTTTTTTCCATAAAACGAAAATGCTGATAAATTTCCGTTTTAGCTGTGTTTACGAAGTACTTATTTCCTACACTTAAATTTCTCCCTGGCCACTTTCGAGTTATCCATAACAACAACCTCGCCATTTTCATCTCTAAAATCAATATCTTTGAATACAGCTGTTGCTAAGCACGACGCTACTCTGTCAGAGACTCCAAATCTATCGCACAACATGGGCAAAGCTTTAGGCTTTGTAGTTTTTCTTATATCGCCTCTGAGGAATAAACACTTCATCTTCATGTTCGATAGATTGGTTGGATTCGCCAACGACCAGATCCAATTGCTCAGGTATCGTAACTAGCTGACGTCAATGAAATTTTGTAAACGGTCAGGTATTAATCCACAAGAACATTTATTGTTTTAAGTCGCATGTGCACTTTTCCAATGAAAAATATTTTTTTATTCCAATCTGAAAAAGCTTGAAATCTATTTCTAGTTTTGAATCGTGTTTCTTTTTGAAAGACTTCTAACATTAATAATTTCGATATTTAATTTTTACCAAATTTTTTTTTTTTTTTTTTTCATTCTGCTTTCAGCTTTAGCTCTTTCATTCAACTATAGTAATTTAATAGATCAATATTATTTTGTAAGTTAAGTCCATTTAAATCACTTGCCAAGCCAAAGGTAGGAATATCTTGAGATGGCATATGCAACAGGCTGGATCCGGATGATAGGGGTATTGAAGGTAGCTCCATAATTGGAAAAAGTTTTACGAAACAATTACACGTTTTCTTTGACAGATTTTCATTTTTGAATAAATAAATGTTTTCTATTAACTTTCGACTTTAGCACTGCACTATCCTTATAAAAATAAAATAATAGCATAGTAAATACAGAAAGGAGTCAAAGAACTTTTCCAGCGACATCAAAGTTGCCGATTTACCCCAATATTTGCTGAAAATATCAAATAATTTGTAATTGTTCCCATAAAAGGGCAATATATGTATGTATGAAAGTACTGTACAAAACCTATTGGTAAAAATGCGGAGGCTCGATATTGATTATAGACCGAAGTCTGGCAAAGTTGCTCATAATTACCCGTAGAACCTTTTCCTGCCATACCCTTTTTGAAAAAAAAAAAATTGACCCGTCCTTATGAATAGCCATCATAAGTTGCTGATATAGCTTTTGTAAAACTAATTATAAGTTGGAAACCCCTGAGTGGATATAAAAAATATGGATGTCATAAGAAATATAATTTAATGGCCTGTAATTTTGACCAGTTATTTTTTTAACAAAACGTTATTTTTTCAAAAAAAATGTGTTAAAAAACGTTTGATCATTTTGCTTTAAAATTATGTACAATTTGCATAGTTTTTTTTTTTATTTTTACCTATTTTTTTAAGAATTTTATTGGTGAAAATTTCAGAAAAATTGTCATATATCCACAATTATAGGATCAACTCCAAAACTAGTCTTACCAGTATAGTAGGCCATTCAATTATCTTTCTTATGACATCCATATTTTTGATATCCATTCAGGTGTTCCCAACTTATACCGCTTTTTATAAAAGCTGTACTCTTCCTCTTCAAAACACATTTGGAATCATATCGATATCTTTTTTTCAAATTTTTCATACAAATGTACATACAAAAGTTTGTATGTAGACCTATATAATAATTTTCAATTTAGGATAATTTGAAAAGCAAAAGAGATATCGATATACTTAATTCCAAGTGACTTTTGAAGGGGAAGAGTAGTTCTTTCGAACCTCATTAATGGATTCAAAAAAAAATTATATTACTATATAAATTTGCCACAGATATCTCAAAAAATTGTGATTTCCCCACATTTTGGTTAGAATATCTCGAAAACCCGAGCCATTTGAGAAATTCTAAGCTTAGATTCGAATTCAGCGCGTCAAAACCTTCGGAAATGTAAGGCAACAAAATCATTGTTTCCCTGTGTTATTTTATAGTTTGTGTGTTTTCGTTTTCTTTTCTTTGAATTTATCAGAATTTGAAATTCGGGAAAACTGCTGACTTAGATTTGATTTTTTTCGTTGCGGTCGACAAAAAAGATACTAAGCCCGGAGGGATTGACACAACTGAAGTATATACTTCTTTAACTTCATCTATATGTATTTATATATATTAGGATGGTTCTTAGGGAAAAAAATTGAGGACGCCACCTCAATTGGTTCGAAATGGTTAGTAAAAATTTTAGGAATTTTTTCAAATTTTTATCTATAGCCCTTAATTAGCCTATTTCGATTTGAAATTTAGACAAACCCGCAGTACGAGTATATCATGATGAGTATCTTTAAAAAGGTCTTTTAAGATAATTCAGTTTTTAATATGCAAATTTTTTTGTGAGCGTGTCCGTTTTCGAGACATAGTCTTCCAAAGTTAAAAAAATGTATCTCTCCATATATTTTCTACACCGTTTTACTTAAAATCCTGCAATTCTCTATGTAGATAAGCAAGTACAGTGGAATCGCGATAATTTGTACCCCGTTAATTCGAAAATCTCAATAATTCCTAGCAAACTGTTTTGCCGTACTAAGCGAAAAAGACGTATCTCAAAAAAATTCAATTCGAGAAAATTGATGTTTTGTTTATGTCAATTTGTTGAAATACCTGTAAAATTGAGATAGAGGAAATTTTCTTAGTAGATTTTTTATTTGATTGAACTAAGATGCCGACATTTGGAGTATTTCATTAGACGCGTAATTTTTTAAGCTATCCGATGACATAAGAATCTCGGATATTTTTTTTTTTTTGAGATACGTTTTTTTCGCTTAGTATGGCAGTGTTGGTCCCTTGAAAAAATCGCTTTAATTCGTAAAAATTCCATACATTTTGGTCCCCTCGATAATTCGTATTTTTTTTTTTGTGCAATAAAGTCTGTTTAACCTCTTATAAATCGTAATTGGATTTGACAACCTCTTATAATTCGTAATGCAAAACAAAATTCTATGGAACTATACTGCCGTACTAAGCGAAAAAGACGTATCTTAAAAAAATTCATTTCGAGATAATTAATGTTTGTTATATTTGTTGAAATACATGTAAAATTGAGATAGGGGGAATTTTGTATATGATTAGACGCGTAATTTCTTAAGCTATCCGATGCCATAATAATCTCGGATATTTTTTTTTTTGAGATACGTCTTTTTCGCTTAGTACGGCAATATAGTTTAAAAAACAATGTCAATCATAGTAGGCTACGTTCATCGTTCATATTTTTTGGTGGAGTTTTTTGTGATTTCGTGGTCAGTTTGTTGTTGCTTTACCAGAGGTGTGTGAAAAAGAGAGTGTGGCGTGAAAATGGCAAATAAACGTACTCATAAGACTTTATCAGTGTTGCAAAAGCAAAATATCATTTCAGCCATTGTTAATGGAGCAAAAAAAATTTATCGAAAAAATCGAAACCTCGTTAAATCGAAAACCCCTGTAATTCGTAAAAAATTACTGGTCCCTTGCGATTACGAATTATCGCGATTCCACTGTATGTGGACACCAAACAAAAAATATTTCGAATATTGTGTGAATAAAACTGATCGAGTTATGAAGTGAAAACTGTAAATTATAAAATTTTTGATGTACATATTCAAAATGTGTATCATTGGAAAGCTCCATTTAAATTATGTAATTTTTCTTTCAAACTTTTTTTTGTGAATTTAAAAATCACGTTGGGAAAAATGGATAGCAACTTAATCCAAATTTCACATTAAAACAGGGCCAGTAAGGATATATCTCGAAAATTGACACGCCCACAAAAAAAAATTGCTTATGAAAAACTGAATCATTTAAAAATAGCTTTCCAATGATACCCATCATGATACATTGCAGTTTGGCCAAATTTCAAATCGAAATAGGCTAATAAGGGCTGTAGATATAAATTTGAAAAAATTCCTAAAATTTGTTTTTCTTATTTCGAACCGATTGAGGGGGCGTCGCATTTGATTTTCGCAAAAAAAAAAGGCAAATAAGAACCACCCTTATATATATACAGTACAATCTCGCTAATCCGGATCAATTAAAACCGACCGATGCGGAGGTCCGAATTACCAAAGATATACAGCTGCTAACATGAAAATAGCAGTACCTTCATCTAAATTTTATAAAGTCCCATATTTGTTTTTTTAAACAAGCCCTAAATAACAATTTGAATACTAATTTATTACTAGGGGTTCTGTTCTTATGGAGAAGCTTAAATCTCATAATAAAAAATCAAAACTCTGTAGATAACGGGTTTTAAAGTATATTACCACGTTTTTTTGTGCAAATTCCTAATTTGTCTGCCTTACCGATTTCATTGGATCTTTTTTGGACAGCACCATAGTTTTGCCATCGACTTTTGGCGAAATTTTTCGTTTTCCAGCTCTTCTCTCCCGGTTTCTACATATTTGATGGCGGTAATTGTCATTTTTGTTCTGCACGATATAATATTAAGATACATATATAATATACTTATAAGATTTCCCTTCTTTCCTCAACTATAAAATTAATTTTCGCTGATTAGCAGTGCAATATTTGGCGCTCCCCACTATGGCCAACAAAATCAAAATAAATGCATAAATTTTCAGTGTAATTTATAAAAAGATTACAAATAAAGAATATTCAACTAACTTGAATTAAAATTTTTGGAAAAAGCTACACTTCTTTCAATAAATCTCAAAAAAGATAATCGCCCTGCTATTTTAAATGTTACGCAAAAAAACGTGGTAATATACATACTTTAAAACCAGGGACATACTTAACTATCATAAGTTTTATGTCAAAAAATTGGTTTATAATTATTATGAATAAGAAATATTTTATTAGTTGTCAATAACTATTATTTTTCAATGGATTTTTTTTACGTTGAGTCATAACTATTATGAATAAGAAATATTTTATTAGTTGTCAATAACTATTATTTTTCAATGGATTTTTTTTTTACGTTGAGTCATAACTATTGTACTATGAATATGAAATATTTTATAAGTTGTCAATAACTATTATTTTTCAATTGATTCTTTTTTACGTTGATTCATACTTAACTATTCTGCATAAGAGATATTTTATTAGTTGTCAATAACTATTAATTTGGAAAAAATATTTTTTTACGTTGTTTTGAAAAAAGTGTTCAACAGATTTTCATTTTTGTGAATCTCTTTGCACCAATCGATGGGGAGGTGGTTTTTATGACATCACCAGAGGTGGTCATCGGTTCAAAAATGTACGCGATTTTGACTCATTTTTGAAGTTTTTTTTGCTTCAATCAATGAAAAGAAGTCTAAAAAGGATATTGGCCATCACTAGAAGTGGTACCGATCCTTAAAAGTGCTCTATTTAGGTCCATTTTCGAATTTTTTTTTGCGAAAAATCGATGGAAAGAGGTTGACAATGGGCTTTGGCCATCACCAGAGTTGGTCCCAACTAAAAAAGTGGTCGATTTTGGTCCGTTTTGAAAAAAAAATTGTGTACCAATCGTTGGAAAGAGGTTGAAGTCGAAAAAAAAGGTACCAAAAAGTGCCCGATTTTGGTCCATTTTCGAAATTTTGTTTGCACCAATCTTTGGAAAGAGGTTGAAGTCGAAAAAAAAGGTACCAAAAAGTGCTTGATTTTGGTCCATTTTCGAAATTTTATTTGCACCAATCTTTGGAAAGAGGTCGAAGTCGAAAAAAAAGGTACCAAAAAGTGCCTGATTTTGGTCCATTTTCGAAATTTTGTTTGCACCAATCTTTGGAAAGAGGTCGAAAATAGATTTTGGTCATCATCAAAGGTGGTTTCGAGTCCCACAATGTGCCCGATTTTGATCCATTTTCGAAATTTTGTTTGCACCAGTCGTTAAATAGAGGTCGAAAATGAATTTTGGACCTCATTTAAGGTGGCTCCGGACCCTGGAAAAGACCGTTTTTGACCCATTTTCGGAAAAAACTTCTTTTTTCTGTAATAAATGGGAAAAGGTCGAAAATGGGTTTTTGACATCATTAAGAATGGCTCCTGAGTCCGGCCCCGAGTAAGAACCGTTTTTGACCCATTTTCGGAAATCTTTTTTTGCTGTAATTAATGGGAAAACGTCGAGTATAAATATTTGACATCATTTAGGGTGGCTCCGGACCCTGGAAAGGACCGCTTTCGATCATTTTGGTAGTTTTCAAGTTCCGGAGCTGCTCTAGAAGATATCCAAAACGTATTTTCAACCTTTCATAATCGATTGGAGCAAAAAAAAATTTTAGGGTTGCTCATAAATTTTTTTTTTTTTTACACCAATGCATAGATAAAGTCGAAAATGATTACTGTTAACATTTCCCTATCGATTCGAACAAAAAAAAAATTTTTTATGAACCACCCTAAAATTGTTTTTTGCTCCAATCGATTATGAAAGGTTGAAAATACGTTTTGGATATCTTTTAGAGTAGCTCCGGAACTTGAAAACTACCAAAATGATCGAAAGCGGTTCTTTTCAGGGTCCGGAGCCACCCTAAATGATGTCAAATATTTATACTCGACGTTTTCCCATTAATTACAGCAAAAAAAAATTTCCGAAAATGGGTCAAAAACGGTTCTTACTCGGGGCCGGACTCAGGAGCCATTCTAAATGATGTCCAAAATCCATTTTCGACATTTTCCCATTTATTACAGAAAAAATAATTTTTTTTCGAAAATGGGTCAAAAACGGTCTTTTCCAGGGTCCGGAGCCACCTTAAATGAGGTCCAAAATTCATTTTCGACCTCTATTTAACGACTGGTGCAAACAAAATTTCGAAAATGGATCAAAATCGGGCACATTTTGGGACTCGAAACCACCTTTGATGATGACCAAAATCTATTTTCGACCTCTTTCCAAAGATTGGTGCGAGCAAAATTTCGAAAATGGACCAAAATCAGGCACTTTTTGGTACCTTTTTTTTCGACTTCGACCTCTTTCCAAAGATTTTTCGACTTCGACATCTTTCCAACGATTGGTACAAAATTTTTTTTTTCAAAACGGACCAAAATCGACCACTTTTTTAGCTGGGACCAACTCTGGTGATGGCCCATTGTCAACCTCTTTCCATCGATTTTTTGCAAAAAAAAATTCGAAAATGGACCTAAATAGAGCACTTTTAAGGATCGGTACCACTTCTAGTGAAGGCCAATAACCTTTTTAGACCTCTTTTCATTGATTGAAGCAAAAAAAACTTCAAAAATGAGTCCAAATCGCGTACATTTTCGAACCGATGACCACCTCTGGTGATGTCATAAAAACCACCTCCCCATCGATTGGTGCAAAAAGATTCACAAAAATGAAAATCTGTTGAACACTTTTTTCAAAACAACGTAAAAAAAATATTTTTTCCAAATTAATAGTTATTGACAACTAATAAAATATCTCTTATGCATAATAGTTATGACTCAACGTAAAAAAGAATCAATTGAAAAATAATAGTTATTGACAACTAATAAAATATTTCTTATTCATAATAGTTATGACTCAACGTAAAAAAAATCTATTGAAAAATAGTAGTTATTGACAACTCATAAAATATTTCTTATTCATAATAGTTATGACTCAACGTAAAAAAAATCCATTGAAAAATAATAGTTATTGACAACTAATAAAATATTTCTTATTCATAATAATTATAAATCAATTTTTAAAAATAATTATTAAAATTGGGCAATTTTTTCAATCTGAAAAAAGAAAATAATAGTTATTTTGGGTCCCTGTTTAAAACTCGGTATCTACAGAGTTTTGATTTTTTATTATGAGATTTAAGCTCCTTCATGAGCCCAGAACCCTTAGTAATAAATAAGTGTTCAAATTGTTATTTATGAATTGCTTAAAAAAAATGTGGGACTTTATAAAATTTAGATGAAGGTACTGTCATTTTAATGTTCGTATCTGTACAAAAATTAACCAATAACTCAAAGGCGGTAAACCATACGTTGTGGTCTGACAGACCACATAATCTATTTTGCAGGTATAAACTATCAAATCGGGGTGTGGTATATCCAGGAGTTATATTATGTGTGGAAACAGTGTATAGTATTGTTTAAGTGCATTTATGTATGTATCTGTAAATTCTTACTTTTATTTGATAAAGCGGAAGAAGCAGAAGACTAAAATACAGATCTTGTATCATAGTGGTTGAATTTATCTATTTTATTTCATTACTACTCCTGCCTTGTATTTGTTGTAGTCCAATATTTGGTGTGGCTTACTGACCTCGCCAGCAACGTTACATGTATAATGTTCAGTAGAAGTAAGAATGACTGACTTATTCTTTTTTAGCACGAATGAACAGAATGCAAATTTGTTATGTTGTAAACAAAAAATGCTGCTTTTTTTTGTTTGTGTTTATAGTACAGATCATAATATTTTAATTATTATTTACTGAGCCTTCTGTTCAGTACTGTTAGTGTGAAAAAAACACAAAAAAAATTACAGCGCAAAAATGCTGCTGTTCAGTGGATGTGTAGAGGATGCCATTAATTGTAGCGGAACACATTTTTGGCTCTAAAGAACTATTCCAACGTAAGCCAGGTGCTTGGAAATCAATTCACTGGCTAATTGAAATGACGAAAAGAAGTTGTCCGCAGATATTGTCCGTCCTGTTCCGAAGGACTTTTTAACCATATCCATTACCACTCTTTGGCCCTGATTTACCTCTCTATGTTCTCTATGTAATATTTACTGGAGTAAGGAGATGTTTTTGTGTCAAGACAACATTCGAAACTACTAGTGATGATGCTACGAACTCCCACCGCGTCTCTAAAATCAAATATTAATCGATTTTATTTTTGTGGTCTAACAGACCACAACGCTAAACAACGTTCAAATTTTATTCGAACTCTATTTTTGTTCCACGAATCAGGTCCTGCTATCTTAAAATACATCACAGTTGACTCAATGCATTGAGTTTAAGAATGTCATGGCGCCGTTTGCCGAAATATTTTCAAAAATAAAAGTTATGACACAAAAAGTTTCAAAATGGTCTGACAGACCACAACGCTAAACGGAGGGTTGAAGAAAAATATTTATAAATGCGAATTCATTTATTATAACAATTAATAGTAATAAGTTTTAGAAATAATTAAAAAGTAATGAATATACATCAATACAGAATTTATTTAAAAAATCGGTGAGGAAATTTTTACTTTTCCACCCTGTCCGGATTACAGTACTACCCGGATTAGGCCATATCCAGATTAACGAGATTCTACTTTATGTTTATGTGTACATATATCAGAGAACGTCATTGAGTAACTCATCGAGGGTTTTGAAAGCTGTAGTAGTAGTAGCTCTGGGCTCATGAATGTAAATGCGTGTGAATCTCACACTCACATGGATTCAGATTCATGAAGCAGTGAATGGCTTGATTCACTTCCTTAACGTTTTTAGGGTAGTACCGTTTATGACCCATTTTTGGAAATCTTTTTTTTTCTATAATTAATGGACGAAAACGAAAATAAATCTTTTACATCATGTAGAGTGGGTCCGGACCTTAGAAAGGACCGTTTTCGACCATTTCGGTCCGTTCCAAATTCCGGAGCCACTTTAAGTGATATCCAAAAGTCATTTTCGACCTTTCCGGTCCGGAGCCACCCTGAGTGAAGCAGCATTGAGTTAAATGAAAAGCATTCGTAAGCTCCCAATTTTTATAAAACCTAAAAGTATGCCACACATTATGTTCAAATCCGCTTATTTCCGTAACATATTTCGTCCACTCATTTTCGTAACGCATTCACCAGCTTACCCCCATGTCAACGCGTGTATAGCAGGGATACTTGGGGGCTTTTAGGGCTTTTTTGAGTCCTTTTAATTTTCAAATGCCCCGTGGCCCTTTTTATTCATTGTTGGCCCTTTTCCAAAATTCTACCGAAAAATAATCACAATTTTTTATTTTTCAAAGGAAAGCTTGCTGGGATAAGTGATTGTGGACTGGGATAAAATTGATGTGTTTTTTTTTTCTTCTAAAACATTTTAGCGGACCCTTAAGTAATACGATGGTTTTCGACTTTTTAAACTTCAAATTGAAATTATTTCAAATCAAATCCCTTGAGATTTTTTTATATGAAAAAGGTTTTACTTGATTTATAACACTAGCCAACACTAGTTATGGTGCCGTGAAGCTGTACTTTTATTTTAACTAAGGACGTTATATTGAATACAAAATGATTTTTTTTCTTTGCTCCTTTGATGAAAGGTTTCTTTTCAGTGGTACAGTTTTCGAGATATTGTGTTTTTTTTTTCATTTTTTCGACCTCTTTTCACTTTAAAGTTAATATTTTGTGCTAAAAATGTCAAATTTCTTCGTTCTTGGTATCAAATTAGAGATAATAAAATGGCAAACAAACATGTATAAATACATATTTCATTGAATAAGCGGTAAAAGATAATGATGAAAACAGTTCAGATTTTAAAATAAATCAAATTTTACATCTGATTCTGTGGCCACGAAAAAATAGAAATAAAATAATTTTTCTTCATGCGCGTGAATATTTTTACGTAGAAATTAAGACACATCAGCAGAAAATCGATTCTAAAATGACAATGTACATTCATTCAATCGATCCCAACTTTTTCATTTTATGGTCGATTTTCTTATGGTTAGTTTAGTTTTTTACAAACTTAGCTTTACACAGAAGAAGTAAAATCGAAAGTTTTTTTACTTTTTTTCTATTTTTTCGTGGCCACAGAGTACATTGTAAAATTTAATTTTTACAAACATCTGGCCTGTTATAATCGATTTCTTTTTGAGCGCTTATTCGATAAAAGATCCAATTATACTTACCTAGATGTTTGTCATTTTAATACCTGTAATTTGATACCAAGAAAAATTAAGTTGGGCATTTCTAATTTGAGATATGAACTTTAAAGTGAAAAGAAAGAGGTCAAAAAAATGAAAAAACCACACTATCTCGAAAACTGTACCATTCAAAAAATTTTCATTTTCGAATTGAACGTGAAAAAGTACATAAGAAAAATAACCTCTCATTAAAGGAACAAAAACAAAAACTTTTTTTGTAATGATTCAGAAAATGTGGAATTTGAATTCATTCATTCAATCGCTCCTAACATTGTAATTTTACAGTCGATTTTCTGTTGGTGCGTCTTAATTCCTGCGTAAAAGTATCAGCTCCACGTGTAGTTTTCTAGGTTTTGTCTTGTAAAAAAAAAGTTTACATGAAAAACCAGCAATAGTCAGCCATCGTATGGCGATCCCATCGGCCTTGGTATCTTTCTTCCATAGTTGTTAGGTCCTGGTGAAACCGCTCCCCTTGTTTTTCGCTATAGGATCCAAAATTTTCTTGGAATAGGTCAAGATGACTGTGAAGATAGTGTACTTTGATAGACATATCACATCCTAAGTTATTAGAGTGCTCTAGCATGCATTTACAATTTCAGAGCAGTTATTTGACTTGTAATTTCTGAGAAAGTTTTTAATAACTTCAACAAAAGACAAAACGGCTTCGTTTAGAGCTGTCTTTAAAGCGACGTCATTTATTTGGATGGTATTTTGAAAGATCCATTTCGAGAATTATGCCTTACACATCCAAAATAAAAAAGCAATATCATTTTCCGATTGAAAGAATGGTAGCAAGTCTTGCTCTCTTGTTCGATAGAACGTCACTTATGTACCTGTCGCCAACAAGTTTTTTTTCTTTAATCTAAAAGCCAAAACCTCTGCAGATTCTTTAGAAAGTTCAAGATCCCTCATCAAATCATTTAATTCTTCTTGGGTAAAAGGTTTTGGCTCTGTATATGGTATTCCTTCGAAATCGCTGTCGCTACTCACTTCATTAATGACTTCTTCAAATGATGATTCACAAATGAAACAAAATGCTGGAACAGGTACTTCCTCTGAGTGTGGTAAGGGTCTTCTAGCAGAATCTAAGTGCGGATAAATCATTATTTTAACGTTAATACCACTCAAATTAATACATCAGCAGTAACAGTCATCGAAGTGATTTTTTTGTTCTTTCCATTGTATAAGCATTCCAAACCTCATATGGTTTCTTTCACCAATAATACTTTGTCTCAAGTATTCATAGCACATTTTACAAGCAATTTGGGGCATCCACGACTTGTATTCATCCACAATTTTCGACTTAAAGTAAGCAAAATAAGCATCTGTTATAGGTTTTCTGAACTTTTTCACTGTGTATTCACCACACATGGATGGATTGGCTTTTGGTTGATCAGAGTAAAGTTTCTGATTGCTTTCCACCTGGGGATTGCCAGAGCGATCTCTGAGCCAACCATTAGCAAGTTGACACACAGCCTCCCCGCGGCTCCATCTGGGTAGCTATCTCCGCATCCGCTGAGATAGTGAGCGAATGTGTGCAGCGTGTCCTCCCTGGAAGTAAACTGGGTTGTGCGCAGGGTTTGGTACCCGCCACGTAAAAAAAACACTCCAATGAAGACTAAAAAAGCCTCGGATAATGAACCCCTCAACGTTGACGACCACTGCAAACGAAAAAAGGACTATGATTTAAGGATATGCACCTGGAATATCCGGACCCTCAATAGGGAAGGTGCCTCTATCGAATTGGCGGATGCCCTCGGAAAAATTAAGGCTGACATCACCGCCATCCAGGAAATAAGATGGATAGGACAAGGTTGCTCTAAACAAGCAAGTTGCGATATCTACTACAGCTGCCATGCGGAGAGGCGCGAATTGGGATGCGGATTCGTAGTAAGCAAGAGACTTCGCCACCATATCTCCAGGTTCACACCTGTGAGCGAAAGGTTGGCTACGATCCGCGTCAAGGCTCGATTTTTCAACATAAGCTTGATTTGCGCGCACGCCCCGACGGAAGATAAGGACGATGCTGTCAAAGATGCCTTCTATGCGAGACTCGAGGAAGTATACGACCGCTGCCCGGCCCATGACGTTAAAATTGTACTCGGGGATTTCAACGGAAAGGTCGGAAGAGAAGGTATATTTGGCCCCACTGTCGGTCAGTTCAGCCTTCACGAGACCACCTCAAACAACGGTCTACGGCTGATCGACTTCGCCGCGGCGCGAAACATGGTAGTAAGTAGCACCAGATTTCAACACCTCGATATCCACAAGGCCACCTGGCTGTCCCCTGATCAGAACACACGCAACCAAATCGATCATGTTGTGATCGACGGAAGGCATGCTTCGAGCGTGCTAGATGTTCGTACGTTCCGGGGAGTCAATATTGACTCCGATCATTATCTTGTTGCAGCCAAGATACGCATGCGGCTGTGCAATGCAAAGGATGTACGCTCTGGTACGCAACGAAAGCTGGACGTCGCTAAGCTGCAATCACATCGGACGGCCGAAGCCTATTCCGCTCGCCTCTCAGAACTGCTCCTTCAACCTGACTCTCTACCCGATGATGCCGGTGGACTTTGGGCGCATATGTCCCGCTCCATGCGCTCTGCCGCTGAGGAAGTCATTGGTTTCCAACGCCCACTTCCGCGAAATCAATGGTATGACCAGGAGTGTCGCGAAGCTACTGCAGTGAAAAACGCCGCCTACAAAAGAACCCTGCAGTCAGCAGCAACGCGAGCCGTGTACGAAAACTACCGGGAAAAGAGAAAGGATGAGAGGCGCCTTTTCAGACGCAAGAAACGAGAGCAGGAAAGGCACGAGCGTGAGAAACTCGAAGTGTTACGGGGCAGGAATGATGCTCGAAAATTTTACCAACAAGTCAAGCGTCTGACCCAAGGTTTCAAGCCCGGAGCATCAACCTGTAAAGATGAACATGGAAATCTGGTTACGGATACGCAGGGTGCACTGAGATTATGGAGGGAACATTTTTCCAAGCTGCTTGCTGGCGATGACTCCACCAATCCCGCCTTTGGAGAAATTAACCCGATGCCACCAATCAACGACGATGGTGTGGACGTACCACCACCTAGCCATGACGCGGTACGAGTTGTGATCCAACGACTTAAGAACAACAAAGCGGCTGGTGCCGATGGCCTGCCTGCTGAATTGTTCAAGACCGGCGGCGATGAGCTGATAGGGTGTATGCATCAACTCATCTGCAAAATATGGCTAGTAGAAAGCATGCCCGACGATTGGAATCTCAGTGTCCTTTGTCCTGTACTGAAGAAAGGTGACCCGACAATCTGCGCTAACTACCGGGGAATCAGTCTTCTTGCCATCTCTTACAAGGTCCTGTCGACTGTACTGTGTGAAAGACTTAAGCCATTTGCCAACACACTGATTGGGCCTTATCAGTGCGGCTTTAGACCTGGTAAGTCCACCATAGACCAGATCTTCACACTACGTCAAATCCTGGAAAAAACCCACGAAAAACAGATCGATACCCATCATCTCTTTATCGATTTTAAAGCAGCTTTCGATAGCCCGATACGGGATTGCCTGTATGCCACCATGTCTGAGTTCGGTATACCTGCGAAGCTGGTGCGGCTTTGCAGAATGACGTTGAGCAACACAGCCAGCTCCGTCAGAGTAGGAAGGGACCTCTCCGAACCATTTGATACCGAACGAGGTTTCAGACAGGGCGATCCATTATCCTGCAACCTCTTCAACTTTGTGATGGAAGGGGTGTTGCGAAGAGCCAGTGTACATCGTAATGGCACTATTTTCTACAAAAGTGTCCAGCTCCTTGCATATGCCGATGATATTGATATCATTGGACGTTGTAAGCGAGATGTTACTGCTGCGTTCTCTGCTATCGAAAAAGAGTCAGCGAAAGTGGGTTTGACGGTGAACGAGGGCAAAACAAAGTATATGCTGTCCACAAACAGAGAGACTCGGCGTATTGGATCCTTTGTTACTGCGAACAACTATACCTTCGAAGTTGTCAAGGAATTCACCTATCTTGGCACCGCCGTGAACACTCAAAACGATGTCAGCCTGGAGATAAAGCGAAGACTAACTCTTGCTAATAGGTGTTACTATGGTCTCAGTAAGCAATTGAGTAGTAGAGACCTCTCTCGCCCGACAAAACTGACACTCTACAAGACGCTCATCTTACCCGTGCTACTTTACGGCGCAGAAGCATGGGTTGTGTCGCAGACTGATGCAGCCACGCTTGGGGTGTTTGAGAGAAAAATTCTTCGCAAAATCTTCGGTCCTGTTCACGTCGGCGACGACTACCGTATTCGAATGAACCACGAACTGTACGAGCTCTACGCTGACATTGACATAGTCCAGCGCATCACTATTCAACGTCTGCGCTGGCTGGGACATGTTGTGCGTATGGACGAAGAAGCTCCGGCGAAAAAGGTGTTTGATGCGGAAGCCGCTGGGCGACGACGAAGAGGAAGACCATGCCTCCGATGGAAAGACCAAGCCGAGGAAACCCTATCCACGCTTGGTGTGAATGATTGGAGAAGGCGTGCGCAAAGCAGAGGCGCCTGGAGAGAGCTTTTGAGGTCGGCCGTAACCCGGTAACGGGTTGTTATGGCCACCCAAGTAAGTAAGTAATTCACCACACATTCTTCGCGATGAAGACATGATATAAAAATCAATTTACTTATAGAAATCTGACGATTACAGCGAATATTCAAAACTGTAAGTTAATCAAAACTGACACGTAGAAAAAAAAATTAAAAATATTTTTAATGTTGCCAGTACATACTTAATACAAAACCACTAACTATATCTCGGCACCAAATTTTTATTTTCGATTTGCTGACCTGAGTAATAGGTTAAATTTGATGTGCTAAATTTGCAAATATATCGTTTGTTTCTGCATTTTCTTTTTAAGAAGTTTCTAAAAATCGATCTCACCATAGTTAGCCCTTTAATATATCGCTCATTTTCTTCAATAACGTCATAACTCAAAAAATCAGATATTTCAGGGTAAGCATTTTAGCTGAATTTTTACGTTACTGAGTTATAGCGTTATTGAAGAAAATGAGCGATATATACAAAAAAATCTTAAACGCTTATGTGTTCATACTATGTAAAATTTATGTTTGCAATTAAATTTAAGTAACAAAATAAATTTTATAAAAAGAAGAAATTTGGTGTTAATATAAATGGTTATATACGATTTGATTTACAGAAGCCCTATTTATGTCAAAAAAGCCCTATTTTAGTTCGAATTTTGGCCCTTTTACAAATATACCAATATCATCCCTGGTGTATAGAAGTACATATGTATGTACTTCAAAAATAAAAACAGTGATGAAACAACGGAAAACGAAAAAAAAAACTTTGATATTAGCGTCTACTAAACTACAAAAACAGTTTGAAATCATTTGATAGCAATAATTTGAAAAAAAAAAAGTATGTACTGATACGTAAGGCCCCTTACCGCACTAGGCCCCCTTCAACCACACGGTCCTAAAGCCGGCTCTTATTTTAAATCCGAATTTCTGTCAAACACTATCATGCCTCCTATTGGTCAGAGGTAGAATTATAAAAGGTTAAACTTATGCGTTTTTTTAACTTTTAGGTTTAACGAAAGCGAATAAAGCACGGCTACTATTGTGTTTTAGTTCTAAATTCACCCTAATTTCGGCTATGCCATTTTGCATTTGAATATGATTCAGGTCATATGAACGTCGATAAAGTTTCAATTTTAAACCACTTTTCGAGCATCTGTGGTTGTATCTAGGCAATTATACGACGAACGTTGTCTTCGAAATAGTCTAAAGTCACTATTAATCGCATAGGGGTCATTCCATCCATAATTTTCCTATCATTACCCTGAAGTTTTTTAAATTGGCTGAACATTTCTTTACGCAGGAGATAGAAAAAAAATGCGATCAAATTTTTTCGACCAATATTTAGCGAGAGCACAAAACGCTCTGTGGAACACAATTGGGGCAGCAGCAGCAAAATCTGTCAAAACTCCAAAAATTGTAAACAAAAAAACCATTGTCAAAATAAAAGCTTGTTGTGGAAATAAAAATTAGCAAAATCAAATCTTTTTATTATACATATACATATGTAAGTACATAGCAGCTTGAGTCAGATATTTATGTTCTTGTCGTTTATTTTTATGCTGTTATCGTTCCAAAACTTTAATCTTTAAGCCAAGGAACATACTTATGATGGATGAAAGAGTGGAAGCCTTGTCCAATATTTTAAAAATAATAAACATAATGTATTTTGCTTATGAAGCATATACTATGTATATAAAGCAGCGACAAAGAAGATGGTGGGTTCGTCCAGTTAATATGGCAAGAAACGAATTTGGATTTTACGGGACCTGTTTTCAACAAATGAAACTAATGGATGAAGAGCACTTTTTCCTAGCAACGAGAATGCGTGTTTCCAAATTTAATGTCCTCCTTAGTCTGTTGAAGGAGAAATTGCAGCGTATGTCCAAAAGGAAGCCCATCGACGAAGAAACATGACTTGGATTAGCCCTTTATAACTCAAGATCTTAAAAATTAAAAATATTTTCAAAAAAGGGAGGTTTAAACAAATAAAATAAATAATAAAAAATTTACTTATGCCGTATGGAATGATCTAAAACAATTACTATTTTGTTTGTTGTAACATAACGCTACACCGCATTTTTCACAAATTGTTTGTGATACGACAGCACACTTGGGTAACTTACAACGTATTCTTTTTTCTACCCAAATCGGCCAGTGACCAATTTGATCCTGCCTTACTGCCAATGGGGGGATATGTTGCGCAGGGCCCTTATGCTTTTTGGCTCGAATATCATTTTCTATCGACCTTCGATTCTTGATATTTGGCTTCAGGCCAAGCTTGCATAGAATCTCACTTATTTCAAGTCGAAAATGCGCTGAAGACATTTGTTTGTCGTTGAAGTTTTTTGCCTTCCTTACTCTTCGGTATGACAGCCAATAATTTGCCATAGTCAGGTCTAATAAGTGATAAAACATTCGAACCTGCCATCTTTTACTTCGTATCATAATTTTATACCTTCTCATAATACTATCTATCAAATCTACGCCTCCCATATGCCGATTGTATTCACGAACATAATGAAGGCGATCAATGTTGATATACATTTTATTGGCCTTATCGTAACGTCTGACGTGGGCTTTGGGTAACTCACCAGCAAAAGATGACACGAGCGTAACAACTTTATTATCTTTCCATATCACATTTGACACATTAATTCTGTTCATGTCCGCTACATATTCAACGGAAAATCCGCGTTCTTTTCTCATCACTTCCTTATCAGCGGGCAGTTTGCAATCGGGAATTCGATTGCGTCTTACTGTTCTAAGACTCAATATACCTTCTTTAGCTAAGTACTCGACTAAAGGCAAAGAAGTAAAATAATTATCAAAATAAACGATGTTTGAAGATGCTCCTAAGTCTGGTTCTTCGGGAAGCACAATATTTTCAACTCTTGTTTAGGGTTCAAATTTATAAGCGAATCCTGAGACCCCACTGAGAACAAAAATTTTATAACCCCATTTATGTGGTTTCTTTGGATTATATCTTTTTAAATTACTTTTTGCCTTAATGGAGCAAATCTGTTCATCCACACAAAGATATTCTTTTTTTCTATTTTTTTGTAAAATTCAAAACTTGCACGAATTCAAACTTGTCACTTTCAGCAACGCACAAAATTCAAACTCACTGAAACCAATAACCAACGCCAACTGTGATTTTTTTGAATGCTATTTATTTGGTGTGTTATGTTACGGTTTGAATGAAATAGAATGTCCAGTACGTAAGTATTTTAGCGGGGTTATTGAGGTTTGTTACAGATATGTCACACGAGACTATGAAGGGCTAACACTCGTGTAAGTTTTTCTATGCAAATATCATATGTAATCACAATGTTTCATTTTGTAATTTAAAAAATTATTTGCAAAAAGGGCAAACTATTATTGATCAACGAATTTTCAAAATTTATGAAAAATAAAATATGAAATATTCAATAAAATATTTTTTTTTATTTTGGTTCTGATACATTTATAGAGCTAAGAAATATTTTATATCATATATTAATTCATAAATTTTATAAAGTCATTACAAAAGCAAAAATTGTAGATTTCTATTAATTGCTTTACATACCAAACATAAGGTATTTATCTCAAGGATGCTGTCCTCAATATTTGGCTTGGTCACATAAAATAGGATTATCGACAGTGAGATAAATTGTACATGAAACCTGCCAAGCTATTTGGGATGAGTTGCACTGTATTTATGTGGCTAAGCCAAACCAAATAGAATTAAAGACTACTGCCAAAAGGCTTGTGTTCTATAAAATAACTTTTACATTTTTCTGGTGTTCTTATAGTTTGGATTTTGTTATAATTTCTTAAAATTAGGTTTTACGAAAAACCTCACTGTCTTGGGGCAATTTATGGCAAACACATCAATATAGTGCGGCCAACGGGTATCGGTTCACTTTTTTACAATTATAAAAAAACTTATAGCATACTCCTGCTTGCAGCATGCGATGCAAGCTATACTTTTACCTATGTAGATGTAGGTTCTTGTGGAAGTCAAAGCGATGTCGGAATTTTGTCCAAATCTGCATTTGGAAGAGCCATACTAAATGGCCAAATAGAGATTCCTCCAGAATATTGTCTTCCAGGTAACTATTATATTTATGAACTTGTCTTTTTGCCTAGAAAAATATATCTTTACTTTCTTGTCATAGCATCGAATCAGAAATTCACATAATTCTTGACAGCGCTTTTCCACTAAAAGAACACTTGATGCGGCCGTATCCGGGCAGAAACCTTACTGATATCAAAGACAATTTCAATACAATTTTGTCATCAGCACGTGTTTACATCGAAAATGTCTTCGGGATTTTATCCAACCGATTGAGAATTTTTTACAAGCCCATCCACGCTGCACCGAAAAATGTGGACAAAATTGTGCTAGCAACCATAGTTTTTTAATGCTAGATAGGAATCAAAACTATTTTTCTGATAACCTCGTCCACCACGTTGAAAATGGCGTTGTTGTTCCTGGTGCTTGGAGAAACAGCAACACAGCGCTCCGGTCATCTAGGGTTAGCCAGGCTAATCGTTCTTCCGCAGATGCATTTGCTGCTAGAGATTTGCTAACGAGTTATTTGCAAAATAATTAGAAAATAAAATAATATTTGAATTTCATTAAATAATGAAACAATATGTTTTCGTGAGAACTGTATTTCATAGCTTTAATTAAAATAACATTTTGACTTTGTTATTAGTAACATGTAATAATAAAATTAGTTAATTAGTGACTTCAAATTAGTTAAACTGAATTAAATAAATAAATAACAAAATTCAAAAGTACTTATATCTGCAAAAATGATATCTTCCAACCTAGCTCCATACACCATAATTACAAGTTTTTTTTCTGACATAGCGCAATTTCAGAGTAAACCATCTCAATTACTCTACTCTCAATTGCTGTTATGTCGTCTGGAGCTAAGTTGGAAGTTATTAATTTTGCATCTAAACTATCAAAAAGTGCAGCTGTAGGGTTTCGTGTCGGTGGAGTTGCAATAAGTTAAACGCTCTCGCAACATTTTTGTATAACTTTTTGAAATGCTCCTTGCACTTCATCATCCCGCTGCTTCTTTTTATTTTTGGCATGAGAGTCGATGCAATTGAGTAAGAGCAGTCCTCTTTGACGTCTTCTTCTTCAGCAGATAGGCTTTCGGTTTGTAAGGACGTTGAAGGAATTTCTTGATAGTCCACTTGGGTTCCGATTGTTCTAATATAAAATAAGACTATAAATAGATATTGCTCAAAGATAAGTCCTCGACTCAAGTTTACTTTAGCGATAATCCTTCTCTTTTCTTTAAACAAAATTTTTCTTACGTAGTTTTTGATCCTTGAAATTCGTTTTTTGTTGTTGTCCATAAGTACATTGTATTCAAAAAAATTTAATGAACTAAATTTTTTGGTTTCCGGAAATAATGGGTCAATTAAAAAAAATTCGGTAAGTGCGATATGTACATCATTTTAAAGTAAACAAATTAGGCTATTATGAAATTCTAAAAAAATCATACGTTAGCCATACCTTTTCTGAAAAAAATAACGGTTTTATGAAAAAAAATTATCAAAATCTTACATAAATCGTCATACCTCAAAAACCATACAAAAATTTCAAATATTTTCGTGTCGATCTTATACCTTATCAAATTACCTTTCATATGATACCCATATTAAAGAAATCTGTTAAATCTTTCCTAACTTATACCGGTTTTTATAAAAGTTATATTCGTAACTTAGGATCTCTATAACTCCGAAACCAGATCAGAGCGACACTTTTTTGGTAATTATTTATTCCTAAAACGTTACTTCCTTTAAAAAAAAAGGCAGAGAGTTGCCCTAAAGTAAACATGTGCCAAATCCTTAAGTAGCTTGAGAGATGATGACCTTAAAAAGCCAAAAATATTCCAAAATGTTGATTGACTATGAATTTTCATATGCGGATTTTAAGGTCATTACCTCGTGCAATATAGCCATAATACTCACGCCTAGAGTCTACTATATCATTCAGGAATGACATCGCCTCCTTATACACCCAACTTTTTTTGGTGCTGGTGCTCCAGTTCCCGAAGACAGCTGCTCACTTCTCTTATTTCTTTTGAAGGAGTCACGCAATACCTTCCACCTTTTCTTGCATAAATCAACTGAAAAAGCAGTGTTTGTCTTTAGAAGAATTAAATTCAAATTTCATATCCTTACCTTTAACGTTAAGACTTTTGCTTATCTCCATCCAAATTTTATCCTTCTTATATTCAATAAGCTGAAGGTTGTACAAGCATTCATGCTTGCGCACTTCTTCAATTAATTTTTCATTAAAATTATTGACAATAACTTTTTAATTTTTTCATTTTATTTTTAAGGGAAAGTCAAACCAACGTTTACCTTTTAAATACAACCCTGATATTTTGCTGCTTTGCTGCCGGACAAAAAATTGAACAATTTCTTTATCGGCAGCAAACTGCACGATTTTCTATTTGGCTCTTTCTCACCTCCATAATTCTCTATAATTTTCATGTTGACAGATTTTGCTGCCCTGCTGCTGCCCCAATTGTGTTCTCGCTAATTATTGTTAAAAAAAAAATTTCTTAATTCTGTTCAAAACGGCTCGTAAATAACACAACAACATTCATTGATGAATACATCAGCTAGCATTTAGATGATGATTTTTTTTTAACTCACCTATACCGCCGTACTAAGCGAAAAAGACGTATCTCAAAAAAAAAAAAATATCCGATATTGTTATGGCATCAGTTAGCTTAAGAAATTACGCGTCTAATGAAATGGTCCAAATGCCGGTATCTTAGTTCAATCATATAAAAAATGTACTAAGAAAATTTCCTCTATCTCAATTTATCACAACATACTAAGCGAATTAGACGTATCTCAAAAATACGAAGGAAAAATATTATTATATTCGTATACGAATAAAAAAATTAAAAAAATAACGGGAATTAATCGCAAAGCTTCCTTGACTGGATCACGTTGTCAATGTCGTTGCAAGTTCTTGTCGTTACTTGTTTGTTTTCGTTTCGAAAAGAACGAAAAAACCATGTTCGTTTGGAGAAAACTCCCTTCTTTTAAGGCTTGAGATTTCATAAGTAACAATCATGTACGCTTGATTTTTTAAATCTTTATTTTAGTATATAGTATATAGTATAGTTTCTAAAAATATAATTTGATTTTAGTTTTTATTTAATATTATCTGTATTTTAAAAGATAGAAAATATTATATCTTTTGTATGAGAGTCTATATGGCAAGATTAAAGTAAAAAGACGTATCTACATTTTTAAAGCTATAAATACTAAGCGAAAAAGACGTATCTCATGAAAAGCGTATAAACGCAGGGAATTTCGATATTTTGAGTAAGTCATAAATAAATAACCTTAAAATGATATTTAAGTTGCCATAAATAAGTTAAAAAGTTCGTAGAGAAAGTAAGAATAAAACGACATTTACAAAATATCAATTATATTGAAACGAAATTATTTGAGATACGTCTTTTTCGCTTAGTACGGCAGAATACGAAGTATAAGTAATAATTCCAAAAAATACTAAATACAATAATAAATGTTTATTTTATGAGGGACAATTTTATCAAAATTTTTAGGCTTTGTTATTTTATTGAATCATTGAAATAGCCAATTGTAAATAGAGGGAAAAAAGTGAAATATACGTGTTATATTTGGCTTCAACTCTTTAATTCGAACCTTAGAACAATAAAACATTAAATTTCAAATTATTCATTCTCATTCGCCTTCAGGGTTCTCAGATTGGGGGTTTTTTTTCGCAATTTTGGGGAAAAAAACTTGCAATGAGGAAATATTGGGGAAAAAAATTTGCTCTGGGGAAATTTCGGGGAGAAAATATATAAAGATCCAAAAATAAATATTGCTTAACATGCTCGAGAATTAATAACATCTTTAATGATTGCTATCACGACGCCTTCTGAACGTTACCGAACTAATATGTAAAAAAGCTCGTTAATACGAGAACCGTACAACACATGCATATTTGATGTATGACGGCGTCATTTCAACATTCGAAGCAGTAGAACAACCGCCAAGGAAACTCCTTCTGAATAAGAATAAAGAAAAAATAAGAAATTTAATTCAAAAATTTTGCAAAATCTAATAAAAGTAAAATTAAAAATTTATTGAAAAAAAATAAAAAAGTGCAGGAAGTGCATAAAATCACCACCAAGACATTTACCATCACCATTTTGCGGAGCGAGGAAGTATACATATATGGCAAACTTCAGCAGACGGTACAGGTCTGCATGGGAATCGGAGCCACAATTTTCAGGTATGTATTTAACTTTTAAAATTAAATTAACTTTAATCACAAAGAGATCGTACTTTGCGCACGTCTACTTGGAATGGCCGCTTGCAAAGTAGAACAACATTATGGGGAGCGATGGGAGTAAGATTTCTTCTTGGTGGAAAAAGCAATCGTCAATATATAAGGCACAGTCCAAACAGAATATGACCCCTGGAATGATCTTACTCTCATAGCTCCACTCTACTTTGCAAGATGCCATTCCAAGTACCCGTGCGCAAACTCCCATCTTTTAGTGGTATGTATTTTTTTTAACAATGGAAATCGTACATTACAATTATTATGCTTCAAGAGTTACACCCCATCTCCTACCAAAATACACATAAGGAGGCGCTGATACAGTGACGTATACACATGCAACCAAACCCATAACCCACGCTTTTTTGTCGGTGGTACGCATTGGCGTGGCCAATTATTTTTTTTATTGTTAAAAAATACAGTGGATCCCGCTTAAGTGCCTCCCCGCTTAAGTACCCACTTTTTTTGGGACTCTATGTTTTCACACCTAATCTCATACAAATTTTCCCTTTTAAGTACCTCCCTCGCTTAAGTACCCTAACTTTTTGTCTCAATTATGATTTTATCCATGTTTTTTCCCTTTTAAGTGCCCTTTATTCAAAAGGGGGAAAAAGTTTCTCTGACTTTTTCATGCATTTAGATCAAAGAGGATCCAAAGAGATGAAGCTCTTCTCTGCCCAAAAATTCTGCTCACACGTATTGCTTGTCAGAGAATACGTGTGACTCGTTTCAAACCATGCTGCCTTATGTTGTGAAATAAAATTTTCGGAAAACTTGTCTTGATTGGGGATATTATCAGGCGATTGGGGGAATCACTTGGGAATATTTTCATAATGCTGTTATATAATTGAAAAGTTACATAACTTTATAATGTTATCAAAACAAAAAAAAAATGTTTGAAGATCCTTATTCATTTCATACCTGCAATTTCAGTTTCTTACAAAACTATGTAACTTCAATTATAATATGAACAAATGTTGTTGAAAGCAGCGAGTAAATTGTTGTTTGAATGTCATCAGTTACTGACAGTTTTCCTGTTAATGCTAAGAAAACATGTTACATAATCGCAAACTTGAAAATAGTTGAAATATGTCTATATAATCGACATGAAAACTTATGAACTAACAGTAAGCATGCTAAAAAGAGATCTCTAAATTGAAAATAAGTTCATGTGAATAGTAAAAAACGAGCTACACGATTAAGAAATAGTCCAGCTCGATAAGGAGCTGCTCATAAGTCTTTAAGGGAAGGGAAGTGAGGCTAAAAACAGCATTACGTAATATATGAACAGGCTCTAACTTGATTATTTTCTAGATGTAAAATAACTTTGTCTATAGATTTGTAAAATATCAATAAAAAATTTGTTAATTCAATAAAATTTTTGTTTCATTCAAAGGAGTACGTATCTTACCCACAATTCACAGTGAACGCAATTATTACAGAAGTTTAATTTTAAAAAGATTTAAATCGAAAACTTGAGGACAAAACTCCACTCCAATTTTAAACCATTGCAAGTTTACTTAAAAAAATTTAGCAATATTTTCAGTAAATGAAGCTTGAAAATAGGTGATTTTTTTTGGAAAAATATATATTGCAAGTTTTTTTAAAAAATTTTAGCAATATTTTCAGTAAATGAAGCTTGAAAATAGGTGATTTTTTTGGAAAAATATATAAGCCAGACAGAATCTTTAATAAACTTATGTTTTTAGTGACACTAAGTCTATTTTTCCTTTAATACTTTCCATTTAATAAAATTTGTAATTGAGTTTTAGATTTATAAGAAACTGACGACGGGCGCGATTGTAAGTGTTTCGGCTAATATCAATGATTAAATTAAAAATTTTCGGTTATATTTTATACTAAATAAGTACAAAAAAAAAATTAAACAAACGTCAGTGCATTTTTCTAACTTATTATGCTTAGTAAGGTTGTGATCAAAACATTTATTTTCATGCGATCTGTATAATTATTCGCTTTATATGCAAAAATAAGTTAACTCGTTGAAAGCCGTCATATTAACTTTCTTTTTGGGAAAACTTTGCCAATTTCAAACATTTTACGGCGTGTGGTTTAATTTTTGTCCGTAGGGGCAACATCTTAACGTCGTGGTGAAAAAAATATTTTACTGAAAAATGTTCTGAAATATGAAAATTTCAAAACACAATTGCAATCGTTTTTAGACCTTGCCTAACAAGATATTTAATTTTTTGATTCTTAAAACTCGTTATTATTATTTGCGTGGGCATAATAATGTTCTTTTAATTCCGTTTCCTTCATAAAGAAACTGAGAAAAGAAGAAGAATACTGAAAAAATTTTTAGAAAGTGTGAGGTTAAATTTCCTAACAGACCCATGTAAGTTTAAATTGGACTCGTATGTATTAGTGAAAATACTTGATTTTTACAACCGTGCAGGAGGGGAAATATTTTTAATTTGGTGAAAAGCCCGACAGCTGATTTTGAGGTACTACTAATTAGTGAAGAAAACTGATTTTTACAACCGTGCAGGAGGGGAAATATTTATTTTTATTTTTAATTTGGTGAACAAACTGACATTTCAATGGAAATGAAAAAATCAGTGGTAAAGTATAATATGACATTTGCCCAATGAGTAGGTTGCCATATGTTAAGATGTTTAACTAAAAAAAGCTAGGAAGTTATTTTTGCATATTTAAAGGACAGAAGACTTGCAAACTATATTATTTAGTACTTTATTTCATTACATTATTTAGAATTTATCTAAATTGCATTGTTTTTTTGACTACATAATAAAATTAGTTCTTTTATGTCCCTAATTTGGACCAAAATGTCCTAAGTGGTAAGGCCAAGAATTTTATTAGTCACCATGGGTGGGTGAGTTTTTAAATGCAGCGACGCGACTGATTTTTTTTGCGTTAGTAGTAGAATTCTGTCGAGAGCTTCATCTCTTTGGATACTCTTTGATTTAGATATGTACTTCTTCATTTAATTTTATGTTCATTTTTTCGAATTGCCTCATAGATATATATACATATCGGTATCTTAATAAAGAAAGAACCTATCCACCAATTATTTTACTTTACAGGAGAACCAAATAACTTAATAAAAATTATTAAAAAAAGTATTAAAGTGAGTTATCGGTTTTTTTATTTGTTTTTATTGCTTTATTTTCAATCGTGTATCAATGGGTAACCTACCAAAATATTCAAAAAACTCGATTTTGAAAAAATGTTAGTTAGGGCCTTTCTATATTAAGGTAACGATATGTAGGTATGAACTTAAATGCATACCGCTACGTCGAACGTATAAGTACTAAATAAATAAAATTATTTAAGTGTGGTAAGTGTGTGTAATTATTTATGTATGGTAAGTGCTTTGAGGTACTTAAGCGAGACCCGCTTAAGCACCTCAAAAAGCCGACATTTTGGTTAAGGTACTTAAGCGGGACTTACTGTACTATCTGAAATTTTAAACGTAGAACAAATCAAAAGACACTACTGAATTTCAAGCCACAGCTTATTGTATGCAGATATGTATAAACTGTAAAAGCATTGTCAATAAAAAACTTTCTTTTAAACTACAATTTTTTCTCCTTCAAATGACGTCCTATTCCATTTTATTTCAGAATTGTAGAGCGCTTAAGTTATAAGCCCATAAATCATATCTTTTTTACGATAGCTTTAGGAATCAGATGTCGACGTCATTGACTCAATGAGTCATTCACGCGAAAGATCTTTTTTGACATTCCCATATAAATCATAATCAATAACATAAATATTTTATGTGAATTTTATAAAATTTTATCGCTTGGAAGAAAGTTTTTTACAAATTTTAATACATTTAATTGCAGAAACATGTGTAATCAATTACATTTTCTTTTCAAATTACTTGGCAAAAGTAATGGATTACAACTCTCTAAAGGATTACATTTTCATGGATTACTAATCTAATTGTAAAAGTAGTTAGAATTGCATGTAAGTAATTGTAATTTTAAATTACATGTAATTGAAATTTATGTAATTGAAAAAACTTCAATTACAATTACTTTTTTTTTTCAATTTTTTGATTACTTTTAATAATAATTGAAAAAAATGTAGTCCAAAAATACCCAAGTCTGGTTTCACGTCAGGCGGATCACCTACCTACGCACAAAAATTGTTTTCACCGGTCAAGGCATGAGACGTCTGCTGTATTTTTAAAATAAGGGTGTCGTAAGAAAGACAATTTCAAATTGAATATGCCATTTACCTTGTTATTTTACCTTTAAATTATGTAGGAGATCGTTGTAGTGATTTTTAAAAAGATATGTACATATGTATCTATATCAAATATTTTTTCAGAATGGCTTACACGCTTGGAGGGCGATGGAACTAAAGCATTATGTAAACTATGTAAATGCACGTTGCAAGCTAATAAAAAAGACCTAGCAAAACACTCGAAGTGCAAGAAACATTTACTGGCATTTCACACACTCAGGAGTTGTCTCAAACAATACAAAATTGCCTTCCTTTTTTGGTACAAACATACCAAAGGAAAGAAAAGTTGCAGAGCTAAAATTGGCGGCGCTCATTTCGGAACACTGCTCTATTTCAACGGTTGATCATCTTGGAGTCTTGCTACCAACATTAGATAAATCATCTCCTTTGTTGAGTGGAATAAAATTACATTCCACGAAGTGTGCAGCGTTAATAACAAATGTGATTTCACCGTGCATGCTTGAAGATTTGAAAGAAGATATTGAGGATTGCAACTTTTCCATGATAATTGATGAGAGCACAAGTATCGACAATAAAAAAACCTTATGTATAATGGTAAGATACTTTAGTCAGAAAAAAATACAGAATATAACGACGTTTTATAGACTCCTAGAAATTGAAGCAGGTGATGCTATCACTTTATCTAATGCCTTTAAGACTCAATTACGTGCTGATGATCTCGATATAAGTAAACTGATAGGTGTCGGTGTTGACGGGGCTAATGTCATGGTGGGAGAATACCATTCATTTTGTTCAATTTTAAAGAAAGGTCTACCTTACTTAATCGTTGTTAAATGTGTTTCGCACTCACTACATCTTGCCGCTGAGGTTGCATGCAAAGCACTGCCGTCACACTTGGACTACATAATTAAGGAATGCCACAACTGGTTCTCATGCAGTAGTAAACGGCAAATAGAATATGCGTTATTGTATAAGGCTTTAGGAGAAAAAAACTCCGCTTAAAATAGACAAGTTGTCAGGAACTCGTTGGCTCGCACGCATTGGAGCGATAACTAAAATTTTAGATCAGTGGGACGTTTTACAACTTCACTTTCAATTGGCCAAAGATAAAGAAAGATGCTTTACTGCTGGACAATTGCATCTTATGCTTTCGTCAAAAGAAAACAAATTATATCTAATTTTTTTGAAACATTTCTTAAAGTCCATAACTGATTGTAATTGCATGTTTCAATCTGATAATGTAGAACCACTTCGATTATTTACGGAACTTCAGCATTTGCTGTTGAATTATTTATCAGTTTTGATCCCTCCTATTCGATTAAACAGCGTCAAATTGGAAGACATTTCTTCATTCAATTTTAAAGACTACATCATGAGAACAGATTGCATTCATTTTGGATATGATTTCAATGAAAGTATAACGGAAATTGATAAAAATGAACTAAAAGTCGTAAAGGAGCGCTGTGTTATGTTTCTAACGGAATTATGTCAACAAATTCAAAAAAGAGTTTCACAAAATTTTAAATTATTGAAAAATATTTCATTATTTTCACCCGGAAACGCTACCAGCCAAGTCAGGCCAAACATCAATGATATTTTTACTGATTTAGAAGAAATTGTTGGTTCTGAAAATGTTGACACTGTTCTAAATCAATGGCGAGTTCTCCCTTTTCATCGATGGATGAAGACTGATAGCACAGAAGAATTCTGGAGTGAAGTATGCTTGTATAAAAATGCTGCTGGCGAGCATGAATTCTTTTTATTAAGCAAATTTGTCATGAGTGTTTTAAGTCTTCCATTCTCAAATGCGAGCGTTGAGCGAGCTTTTTCAATGATGAACATCGTTAAAAACAAATTAAGGAATTGGTTAAAAACAAAAACGGCTGATCACATTATGAGAGTTAGGTACAGACTTCAAAAAGACTGCTGCACTAAATTTGAGCCAACTGAAGACATGTTAAGAAAATTTAATTCTGAAGAAGTTTACAAAATCGATAATGACGGCAAGATGCAAGCAGAAGAGTTATTTTCACTATTCGATTAGTATATAATAATATTAATGAAACATACATATATATCGGTCATTCTTAAAGTAATTGCACCTTTTTTTGACTTTGACTTTTTTGAAACGAAACATTTCGAAAACTATAGGAAATGGAGTTGTTTTCTGGGAGTTTTTTGATGCTACCAAGATACTCAGCCACTGTATAACAAAACAACTATCACCATCGTGTTTAGCAGACCCGAAAATATAAGAATCAATACCAACATCTCATGCGGAAAAAAAATTTTGGGAAGAGTTATCATCACTCGCAAATAAATTGAATGAAATTTATTCATAAATCGGACATTAGTGACCTCTAAATTTCAATATTTTTTAATAAAATTTTAAATGACTTATTTTTTTACATAACACTAACTACTTTTCAGATTAGCAACATCACAATCAAAAACTCGATTTTTTTTGGTCGCTCTAGTGTACATATGTATGTTGCTCAAGAAAAATTTCAAATTTTGCGAAGCATGCCTTGAGACATTCTTACCGGTTAGAGAGTTAGAGTCGAACAAATTTTTTTAAAAAGCTTTTAACTCAACTTTAAGCTAACAATAGCGTTCAAAACTTATATTTTTAGAAAAAATTTGTAAAAACACTAATTGTATTTTATGGTGAAAGAGCGAAATTTTGTTCGTCGTGCCTCCGATTTACGGGCCCCATTGCAAAGCTCGGGCCCGGGGGGTTTGTCCCCTTTCGCCCCCCTCTCGACGGACCTGGATAAACTCAATGATCCAAAACTGATTGCACAGGAAAACAGTTACTATATAACTTTTTGATCTACGTAATGATTCGAATGTGAATTGAGAACTTATAGTTGAAAATATGTTTTCTGTTTTGTAGCTAATTGGAAAAAAAATTTTCTAAAACAAAGTGTTCTTTGGTAATTGTGGCATTAATGAACATAAAATAAAATTTTTTAAATAACAATAAACTAACAACGTCAGGGAAAAGAATTCGACGTGTAGCAAAGAGAGAAGCTGAAAAGATTATCTCGCCAAAAATTCTTAAGCTAAGAAGTGACCAAAATATAAGTGCACAGATCTCAACCAGCCATAAAATTGATACCTATTTTGAAACATGTTTTCAAAATGATGAAAATAACGGAAATGAAATAAGTTAGAGGATGAATACAATTTGTGCGAAGAATTAAGTTGCGTGAAATGCATTGTTACGCTTGTCATCAGGTGCAAAATTAAAGTGTCGAATGACTAAAAACGACGAGATGGAGAGGGTAAATATGTTTATTATGGCATAAAAAATGCTTTGATAGATTTCCTGGTTGGGAATGACATACACTGCCGATCATTACATTAGATTTTGGCATTGATGGCCTACCACTATTTAAAAGCAGCTCAAAACAAGTTTGGCCAATACTTGGCAATGTTATACTCGTAAATACTAGTTTTGTTTTTTTTTTTTTGTAGGCATTCATGAAGGTAGTTCAAAACCCCATTGTTCAAACGATTTCTTATCAGAATTCATATCAGAACTGAGTTATCTTAAACAAGAAGGTTTAGTTTTTGCTGATAAGTTTTTTAATATAATTGTTCGATGCTTTGTAATAGACGCGCGCAGAAGGCTTTTATGTTAGGTACTAAAGAGCATACTGAATATTTTTTCTGTGTTCGGTGCACAATCAAAGGAGAAATGGTAAAAAATCGTCTTGTTTTTATTCCAACAAATAACTTTACATTTAGAAGCAATGAATCGTTTAGAAATCGCTTACAGCCAGAGGATCATATTAGACAGATATACATAGATGTAGTTCTACAGTGTTTATTGGATTATATACATATTGTTTGTTTAGGTGTAATGCGAACTCTTCTAAATGCATGGGTAAAAAAAAGGTTTCTTTAGTTTCATGGAAAATTGAATCGATTTCAAAAGAATTAATCATTAATAAAAAAAAATTTATCAAGAGAATTCAATAGAAAACCAAGAAGCTTGCAAGAACTAGATAGATGGAAGGTCGCAGAGTTGCGACAATTTTTACTATATACGTAGGGCTACCAGATGGCATACTAAAGTAGCAAAAGTGCTACTTTTGGAAGGCTGTGCTACTTTGCTACTTTTCACTCGAAATGTTTTACTTTTGGTTGAAATGCGCAATTGCTTTTCATTGCAAAATTGGAATTTGAATTTTGCTTTTCATTACTAAATTGAAATTTTTTGATATGTGCTACTTTTGTAGGCACGCCATCTGGTAGCCCTATATATACGGGGCCTTTTATATTGAAAAATGTTATAAGCACGGAAAGATATAACCACTTTTTAAAGCTATCCTTAGCTTTCAGAGTTCTATTAGATGAAATTGATAGCAAAAGCAAAAATTCATGTGCTAAAAAGCTGTTTAAATCGATTCTTAATGAAATTTCATCACTATATGATCAGTGTTTTCTTACTTGCAATTTTCACTGTCTTTCGCACATTCACGAGGATGCCAAGATATATGGCTCTTTAGAAGGAATAAGTGTTTTCAAATTTTAGAACCACCTCCGAACAATTAAAAAAAAAGTTAGAAAAGGAGGAAATATAGCTTCACAAATTTACAGAAGACAAGTTGAAAGCAGTTACCACATAAAAAACCAAAAAGAACGCGAGCAACCGGTGCTATTTGGAAAAATAATTTATGGCCAAATTTCAAATGTTAATTTAAATGGGTATACATTCTCCTCACACAGCCCTGACAACTTGTGCTTAGTTTTTAATCAAATTGTAAAAATCACACAAATAAAAAATAATAATAATGATTTAATTTTTAACGGTGTGGCAGCTAAAAATCTTGCACCTTACTTTGTTCAACCAATAGCTTCAAGTGAATTAAACATATATTGGGGGTCTGACATTGAATTTGATAATGAAATAATTTTTACAAAAAATGATATATTGAAAAAAGTTTTATGTTTGAATAATTCATCAGAAAACGCGTTTATTTTACACCGCTAATTCAAAATGTCACATAATGCTAATTACAATGCTTCTGAAGAATTCGTATATTCATCAATTAATAGTTTGAGTACACGTCAGTATAACTAAATAATTTGTATACTTTAAGTGCAAAATGTTTACGCTCTTCAAGTGACCTGTCCACCGATAATAATAACGGAACTTCTGGATGAAATAAAAGCTTTAAGAACTAAATTCAAGGAACTGAAGGACGAAATGAAAGAAAACAAAAAAATAATAACCAAATTAACTGAAGAAAATAGGAAGCAACATAATGCAACGACGTACGTGCATGTAAAAAAATTTGACCAATTACCATTTTATAGCAAGGAGGACTTGTTAAATTTTGACGATGAACTGCAAAAAAATGACGAAATGCTTGATCAGTTTGTATGTTTTATAGATTTTTTTTTGTTTTTTTTTTTTTAATTTTGAGTTATTTTAGATTTATTGCAAAAATTGGAGGAGATGGCCAATCGTAGTTCTTAAGATTGAGCAATTTTCAAAAATTTAAAAAATATCAAAAATTTACATTAAGTAGAAAACTTAAAATAAATGAAAAACTTTAAGAAATTGAAAAAAGATTTGAAGATTGAAAAATTAAAAATTTTGAAATTTTTTTTTTAAATTTCAAAAACTAGAGAACTTAAAAAAATTTTAAAATTTTAAAAGATTAAAAAATGTGTCAATTTGTTCATACCCAGCTAGCATTTTGTGAAAATTTTAATCAAAAGTGAGTCATATATGACTCTGCAGTACGATTGAAAACAATAAAATATGCGCTCATTTTTCGATCAAATATGACTCTGTTGTCGGGAAAAAACGGTACCCTAGATATGACTCCACATTATGAGTCTTTTGTGACCGGTATTTTCAATCAAAATTAAGTCATATTTGACTCTGCACTATGATTGAAAACAATCACATAATGAGTCTTTTGTGAACGTTATTTTGAAACATTTTTCACTCATATTTGGTTTCTTTTTTGACTGTTATGTGATTAGATGTTTTAGTCATTTCTCACTCATATTTGTAGTAATTTTTGACTAATGTATAGCAGCTTTTTCTAGCCATTTGCACTTCATTTTGTAGTAGTTTCTGACTGTATATTTTAACCCTTTAACGGGCAAAATAGAAATAGCTAGATTTTTGTTTCGGAAATTTTGGTTTCCGAATGATTTTGGTACAAGAAACTCAAATTTAAAGTCCGATTTCCAAAATTTTTATTGGTTTGGCAGCTAGGTGCAAAAAATTGAAGACGCTCTATAGAAGGTCTTGCCCGGGTAAGGGTAAAAAAATAAACTGGTGTTTTTTGTTGGTTTACAACAAGGAACTGTTTTTATTGAATTAAAGATATAAAAATTAAAGATCAATAATGTTTTTTATGCATTTATGGACGCACGTGATATTCTTTGAAACAATTTTTGGCCTTTGAAAGGCATAAATGTAAATTACATTTTGTGCAAAAAGCGTGCGTAACAGATTTTTTGCACAATTTACACGTTTTTTTTAAGCCCCAATCAGGCATATGGTTCAGCGTATCATATCTTATGTCCTCCACAGGGTGCACTGCTCTTTTTCCAACACTGCTGCTGCTAGAACCAGGCTGTGGTCCGCTTGATGGCCGACCAACAGATCGTTTTTCAGTGGTAGAACAGAGGCTTTTAGCGATTTCCAAACGAAACCTGTATAGCGACATATCCTTTTCTCGCACGTCTTTCTCTGTAGCTGAGGCGTTTTTTCGACGGTACATAATAAAAGAATTTGTAACGGCCATATCACATAAATGATAAAATATGCGCGTCATGGTATCCATGGTTTTTATTCGCAAACCGTTTCTCCCCATGTAAGAATCCATAAGATCTTCACCGCCCATGTGGGCGTTGTATTCACGAATTATGTGTGGGCAGTTTACCTCAATGTACTCTTTTTTTTTCTTGTCATACCGAGCAGTTTCCACTGGCTGGGTGGCAGCATATGCTTTATCAAACGTTTGTATACCTACATAGGTTGAACAGAGACGCACATTTTTGGTGTCTTTCCAGAGAACCGTGGCTATGTCTACTCCATAAGCATTACCAACAAACTCTACTGCATGACCTCTATCTGCTTTTTTCAGCTCTGCATCTGTATCAGCTGGTAGCTTACAATTGGGTATTCTGTTCGCTCTGATGGTACCTAACGAAAATATACCTCGAGCTCGCAAATAAACCAGAAGTGGCAATGACGAGTAAAAGTTATCGAAATAGAGGATATGGTTGAGGAAATCAGGTTTTGTTTGAGATAAACGAATGACGATGTTGCTGGTGGCTCCAAGATCTGGTGTTCCTGTGATAACAGTGTTATCTCCAGCACCGTTATATACCTCAAATCGATAGGAGTATCCATTGCTATCACATAAGGCGAACAACTTGACTCCCCATTTATGTGGTTTATTTGGCATATACTGCCGCAAATGATGTAATGCCTTTGTTTTACACATTTGCTCATCAACACATAACCGAGCATTTTTTGGAATGGAGTCGAAGCGTTCATTCAACGTGTCAACAACTTTTCTTATACGAAACAGTGGATCGTACCCAGGCTGACCTTTTTTGATGCGCTTACTTTCATCAGCAAACGACAAATGCCTTTTTATAGCCTAAAACTTTTTCCAGGGCAAAGCATCTGGTATGTGTCTAAATCCAAATTCTGTCCAGTGTGCCTCTATGTTTGGATATCGAAAAATTGACATAAACATCAGAACGCCAAGGTATTTTCGAATCTGCACTACATCAGTTCTGAATTGAGTGTTTATGTCATTTATGTGCGCTGCACGATTAGTTTCATCAACAATTAAATCGATTAGTTGATCAGTAAAAAAATAGCTAAAAAACTCCATAGGTGTCTGGAGTTTTTTCACGACATGAGGTAGCTCAGAATTCCCACGGAATGCTACTTCATTCACGTGCATTCGTATAGATTTTTGACGCTTAAAATGTTCGAGAACTCAGACAAACCTCCCGCTGATGGTATTACCCGTGGGCCTGTGGACTCTATTGTTGGTAACGGTGATCGAGCTCTTGTTGGTGGCTTGCAAACTCTCCTGGGGACAGGTGGAGTCGAAGTTGAAGCTACTGCAGGTGCGTCTGCCTCTATTGGATGGGTTGTTACCTCTAACGTATTTGCTGTTGTTGCTGGGTCAGCACACATTGAGCTCAGGCTGCGCGAAAAACTACCTGCGTTTCCAAAAACGCTTAATACCTCCGTGATTATTTCATCTTCCTCAGGTGCTATCTGATCGAAAACATAATCTGGATCGAGGACACTGTCATCATCATCCTCGTACTCAGAGTCCTCATCAGATAAAAGAGTTGAGTCAATCAGTTGCTCGATTTCTTCATCTGTCATTGAAGACAGGTGAAATTTCTTTTGTTTTTCTTCTTCTGTAAGCTCTTGCGGCTTTTTGGCACTATACTTTCTTAATTTTTGTTGATAACGCTCTTCCATTTTCTGAAATATAACAACAGCAACACATAAATACCGTTTTATTTGTAAATAAGTAACAACAAAATAATAAACAAAACATAAAGATGTAACGTATTCCATTACGTACGTAAAATTATTTTTGACTTACACGGGCAAGACTGTCAAAAAACGGTCTTCACGAAATATAAAAAAACACCGGTAAATTTTTATCCACTAACAAATTAGGCGTAAATAATGAAAATAAATACATTATACACTTACCAAAAAAATTACTGACTCGACCCAGCTACTAAAAACTATTTATTTTTATTATTGAAATCTTATTTTTCACAATAATTTTTGACACTGTTCTCACTACTATTTTTCACTTGAATACTTGTAGCTACAAAACCAAGTAAGGTTATCGCTCAAAACTTTGTTGTGTAAACCGTTATGTGCATTCAATCAATAATAAATTAGTGCATGTCCGATCGTGCAACAAATATGTCAGTTATAAAAGCATAAGCAAAGAGCTTCTGCATAGCGTTTTGCCCGTCAAAGGGTTAATAATTTTTGGCTTTCTGTTTTCTATTGGATTATATTAATATTAAATGAAATCAAAACAAACTGTATTTATAGTTTATATTTTCTTTTTTTCTATTTATTTACTTTTTATTGTAAAAATTTTTATAAAAAAACTAGTTGTCCCGGCAGACGTTGTTCTGCCTTTTTTGATGTGTGGGCGATGTTGTATGAACGCATGCGATGGAATGTAAAAGCGAAACAGCCCATTTTCCCAGTGAAACTAACTTTCGTCGCTATTCTTTTACAGGCCTGACAGACGTTGTTATTTGGTGTGATAATTTTTTCCATTGAAACTTACTTTTGCCCGTACCTTTTATATACATGTTTATGTATCAAGTCCCATTCATCTACGTCCAGTAGTTGGTGATATATAATGAACTTGATTTTGAAGGGCGTGTCATCGCCCATTTTTTAAACCCAACTTTGTAAAAACCTACCATAGGCCACAATTATGAAATTTTCATGTAAATTCTATTTAAAAAGTTATTTTGTATAAGGGCCACTCAAAGTATGCACCCTAAATAAAATATGTACGGCCTAAGTTGTGCCACTTAATATAAAAGCCATATGGTTCCATGAGAATCGAATAAACGGTCTTCGAGAAAATAATATTTTAAAAATGTTTTTGTAATTGGACCAACCTAAATATGCACCCTTAATTTAAGTCTTATGCCTATTAATATAAAAGACACGTGCTGTAAATTCGGTGTGAGTCGATTTACCGGACTTAGTGAAAATTCTATTTTAAAAATATTTTTGTTTGTGGGCCACCCTAAATATGCACCCTAATAAAAGTCTTATATTCTATGACACACGCGTGATCGATACTGGCATACTGTAAGATTTTCATCAAAATCGGCTGGATAGTTTCCGCGTCCATAAATACAAACAGATAGACGGACAGGCAAAAACTAAATTTTATAAAAACAACAAATTGCAGTTGAACTGTAAAAAGCAATGTACACTTTCTTCAAAAATTTATTAACATCGTACTCTCTCATCAAAAGAAAAAAAAAAACTCAAGGAGAGTTGTTCTTTGAACTTCGAAGCCAAATCAGGGATGATATTGGCATATTTGTAAAAGGGCCAAAATTCGAACAAAATAGGGCTTTTTTGACATAAATAGGGCTTCTATAAATCAAATCGTATACATATAACCATTTATATTATAGCCAAATTTTTTCTTTTTATAAAATTTATTTTGTTGTTTAAATTTAATTGTACACATAAATTTTACATATGAACATTTAAGTTTTAGATTTTTTTGTATACACTCTAAAAAATGAAAAATGCGATGTGTAAATTTACTATATTAATTATAGTGAATTTACTAGTATTATTGTTGTAAAAAATACAAAAAATGTGTAAAAATTTACAAGAGATGTGTATTTTTCAAAATTCTAGGATACACACACTTAATATGTAAAATTGCAGAAAAAATTGTGTATTCAACCACCTTTTATTAGTAGAAATATGTGTTCTACTGTCTATTACGAAAAAAAAAATGGTATTCTACTTTAATTACACAAATTAAAGTAGTCTCATATTGAGCTGTCATTCAGTATGCACATAAATTATGAATACATTTCATGTGTAAAATTACAACATTTAATAATGGAAACACTATTGCAACATTGAATATAGTAATTTTTTTTTTAGAGTGTACCATATATTGCTCATTTTCTTCAATAACGAAAAAAACGAAAAAATTCAGTTAAAATGCTTGCCTTGTTTTTGAGTTATGATGTTATTGAAGAAAATTAGCGATATATTAAAGAACTAACTATGGTGAGATCAATTTTTAGAAACTTCTTCAAAAGGAAATGCAGAAACAAACGATATATTTGCAGATTTAGCACAACAAACTTAACATATTACTCAGGGCAACAGTATGTACTGGCAACATTAAAAATATTTTGAATTTTTTTTCCTACGTGTAATTTTTGATTAACCGTCAGTTTTCAATATTCGCTGTAATCGACAGATTTCTATAAATAAATCGATTTTTATATCATGTATTCATCCCGAAGAAGTTGTCTCAATGATCTAAATGTGTTTTGTTACATTTGTGGTTAATACACAGTGAAGAAGTACAGAAAACCTATAACAGATTTTATAAAAAGGTCTTATTTTGCTTACTTTAAGTCGAAAATTGTGGATGAATACAAGCCGTGGATACCCCAAATTGTTTGTAAAATGTGCTATGAGCACTTGAGACAACGTATTAGTGGTAAAAAAACCATTTGAGGTTCGGAATGCCTATGCAATGGAAAGAACAAAAAAATCACTTCGATGACTGTTACTTCTGCTGTATTAATTTGCGTGGTGTAAACGGTAAAATAATGATTTATACAGACTTAGATTCTGCTAGAAGACCCTTACCACATTCAGAGGAAGTACCTGTTCCAACATTTTGTTCCATTCGTGAATCATCATTTGAAGAAGTCATTAATGAAATGAGTAGCGACATCGATTTCGAAGGAATACCATCTACAGAGCCAAAACCTTTTACCCAAGAAGAATTTAATGATTTGATGAGGGATCTTAAACTTTCTAAGGAATCTGCAGAGGTTTTGGCTTTCAGATTAAAAGAAAAAAATTTGTTGGCGTCAGGTACAAAAGTGAAATTATTCTCGAAATGGGTCTTTCAAAATACCATGAATGGCGTCTCTTTATAGACAGCTCTAAACGAAGTCGTTCAGTCGTTTGTTGAAGTAACTTAAAACTTTCTCGGAAATTACTAGTCAAATAACTGCTCTCAAATTAAAAATGACATGCTAGAGCACTTTAATAACTTAGAATGTAATATGTCCATCAAAGTGCATTACCTTCACAGTCATCTTGACCAATTCTCAGAAAGTCTTGGATCCTATAGCGAAGAACAAAGGGAGTGGTTTCACCAGGACCTAAAAGCTATGGAAGAAGGATACCAAGGCCGATGGGATCGCCATATGATGGCTGACTATTGCTGGGGATGCAACGTGTTTCTACTACACCTCAATCATGAAAGTCGCGAAAAAGAAAGTTTCTATTTAAATAATGTAATTTGTTTTTCATGTAAACTTTTTTTTACAAGGCAAAATCTAGAAAACTACACGTAAGATATCAAAATTTTTGCTAATAATGTATTCAATATAAGGTCCTTAGTTAAAATAAAAGTACAGCTTCTCGGCACCAGAACTAGTGTTGACCAGTGTTATAAATCAAATAAAACTTTTTTTATATAAAAAAATCACTTGTTTTTGATTTGAAATAATTTTAATTTGAAGTTTAAAATGTCGAAGGCCATCGTATTACTTAAGGGTCCACTAAAATTTTTTAGAAGAAAAAAAAACACTTAAATTTTCCTTTGAAAAATAAAAAAAGTATGATTATTTTTCGGTAGAATTTTGCAAAAGGGCCAAAAATTAATAAAAAGGGCCACGGGGCTTTTGAAAATTAAAAGGGCTCAAAAAAGCCCTAAAAACCCCCAAATATCATCCCTGAGCCAAATACAAACGGTACAAATGAAAACAAAAATAACAACACAGAATTCAAGAAGCAGCGTAAGCATAAGCAACGACAAATCGAACGACAATTATTGTGTGAGGTTTTGCAAGAAACTTAATCCTAAAAAATAGCATTTTTAACTTTAGAAAATCATAGAAATAAGTATACAATAACCTTTTTAGTGCAAATATGTTGTTTTAAAACATAAATTATTAAAATCGGTTCAGTATATTTTGCGGTTTGGCATTACAAACCATTTCCATATAAGCAATTTTATATAAATAGTATAGATTAATCAAGAATAATTAGAAAATTCAATCTTTACAAAATTAAAAATTTATTATTGTTTTACAGCCGCTTTCGCTTGATTAAGTGTTCTTTTGCGTCTACGAAATGTTTTTGTAAGATTGAGTTCATTTCCTTGTCTTTGCTTCGTATTTGATATGGGAAATATCTACGGGTAAAAGCATAAGTTGTTGTTTTGAAATAAAAACTTCACGTTCTTACTTTTTATAATTGATACACAAAAGCATTTTTCGGCGCTAAGTTTTTCAGTTGTTCCTTTCCAACTGTGTAAAGTAGCCAATTCATCTGAAAAAATCTTTCTAACGGTCGATCTTAAGAACTGCGATTGTCCATCTCCTCCAATTTTTGCAATAAATAGTTTCTAAACAAACTTAAAATTAAAAAAAAAAAAACAAAAAAAAAATCTATAAATCATACAAACTGATCAAGCATTTCGTCAATTTTTTTGCAGTTCATCGTCAATATTTAACAAGTCCTCCTTGCAGGCCCGGACTGGCCATCGGGAGTTCGGGAAAATTCCCGGTAGGCCGCGCGGCCGCTACCTCTGATAATTCTAAGTAATAGGCCCAAACTCTATAACCCAATATTCCTTGGACAGCGAGTCGGAGGAAATAGATCTCTTGAAGTCGAGAGAAAGCCCGTCTTTATATTGCATACAGGCGAGTGGGGACGAGTTTTAAACTTAAACGCTATAACTCAATAACCCTCGGGCAGCAAGCCGGAAGGAAGCAAGTTTTTTAAAACTTCGTCACCGCTATGGTAGTGTCAATATATGGGCTGCAATCAGAAAACACGAAATAAAGTTTGTGCCCTAAAAATTACAAGCGTGAACTACTTAAATTTAATCGGAAATTAAGTAGTCCTACGTGGACAGTAATTAACCGGAGGCACAAATACAGCAAAAAAAGGAAAAGAGTTTTTCCGGGACAACAACACAAATTTTCTAAAATCGCCAGCTCATTCTCTTGACCTAAATATTATTGAAAACAAAACTGCTGGGGTTGTTTGGCTTGGCAGGTTTATGTAGAAAACCGGCAGTATAAGTCCATCCACGAGCTCAAAAACAGGATATTAGCCCACTAGGAGGCTCTTCGTCGAAAATACGGTAAAAAGATATTTTAATCCTAACAAAATCGAATGGCTGAAGTGGTAAAGAATAAAGGAGGAACCATCCTTTATTAAAATAATGTCTTACTTTTATTTTTTTATAATACCTAGAACGAATTTAAGTTACAAAAATTTTGTGCTATCGTTTTGTCGCACCTCAAAATCGAATTTTTAGTTTAATTCAAATTATTTATAAGTTATTTATTTCCTTAGCTTTAAGAATATATACTATGAAAACAAATTTTAAGTAATTGTTGTAAGTCCTTTAAAACACCGAAAAACTAGTTGTGCTATCGTTTTGTCGTGGTCTGTATTTATGGGAACTATTAGTCCACCTTCTTGGCATTAAATACTCCAACACTTCACACTTGTTATTTAATTTATAAATTCCTCATAAAGCAAAATTTGTTATTCAATTCAGAATACTATTAGAGTTTTCAGTCAGAAAAAATTTGTAATTGAATAAAATTAGATGTTATTAAATTAAATAAAAATACATCCTAAAAACAAATTTTAAAGAATCCATGTGATTACGGAAACAAATAATTTAACTTATGTATCTACATTTTAAGAATTAGTTGTGAAAATAAAAACTGCGTAGTAAATTTCACAGCAAAAGCATTGTTTATACAACATAATTTGCTGTTGATTGTACTGCTGAAATTGTAAAAGTCATAGTTTTTGCTATCAAAAATACAATTTCTATTTTGAATTCTACATCTCGATTTTGAAAGTAATATCCGCTTGAGTTCACTTTTACAGCATTTTGCTGTGATAAATACTCAAGACTCGTAAACAAAATACATAAAATAAAAAATGTTCAATGCTCGTTTATTTACATGATTATATATGTACATTAACATTAAGAATTACACAGAAAGTACAATTGTACACTTAACAGTGAATAGTGTTTGTTTAGATGGACGTCCTCAACCCACCGTGCGGTGTTCAGTTCCGTGCTCATAGTTCTACATGGCGTCAACATAAGGAAATAATTTAATTTTTAAGTTGGTATGACTTATAAAACTAACATACAAAAGTGCTTACCTCACTTTTTTTCACATTCTTTGCTCGTCTTCGAACTCCAATTACGAACCAACTTACTGGGAAATATCTAAGAAATGACCTCAGGTCTAAGTAGTAGCAAACTTCTTTTTGTTAGTCCGTGGCCTTTCAAAAGACGAATCTTTTATATAACGCATGTCCGAAACATAAAATAAATGAACAACTTACCTGCTACAAAATTACAAAATTGGAAATCTTCTGCGCATGTACGTCACAAGTGCCCATACCATTAACAGACATGTGTCAGTTGTATGACAGCTGTTTTAAAAATAAAATAAAAACAAAAATATTTTTCATAATTGTTTATGCAAAGAGACGCTTGTTGAAATAATGTACAAATAGTACATTATCTAACAAAGAAGATATAATTTTCGGCTGTATGAAACTCAGGATCAAGAAATGAAACAGGTGGGAAACACCAAAGCATTTGAATTTATAGCATTTATACAATTTTCTTTTACCTACATATTTGTAGTTGCAAGTATCCCTTTCGCAAGTATAAGACAAGAACATAACGCCACTAGAATTTATTCCAATATAAACTTTCCAAACTCAACATAAATAGGACGTCCTCATGTGGAGGCGCAAAAGATAGAGCAACTCTAATGTGCCCGATCTCAGTGACCATATTTTAAAATAGGTTGATTCAACACGACTACTTGTTCTACATGCCGACGTTTTTCTACATGCCGACGTTTTTCTACTTCTACATAGTAGCGCAGCTAATGCAACAATTACTACGTCTGCTTCATTCACTTAAGCGTATGTTAGTGATACTTCTAAAATTCGCTATCATTTAGGTTGCTTAATTTATCCTTTGGCCCAACATCCTCAAAAATCAAAAATTTACGGTTGCAATGTACTGAATGTGTCAGATCAAATAAATCAGATAGCATGTCTAAATTATCTAAAGGATCTAAAAAGTTACTCGATTTAACAAGGACAGTTTAGTCGTTGCTATTCTTCGTTATTAAAGAACAGCAGCCAAAGGAATCGACACCACTATTATTGAAAACTACAGTGAATCCATAACCAAAGGAAAATATACCACCACCAGGGGATATCAAAATCACACAAAAATCAGATGGATTCCAACACAAACAAAAACGTAAAGATAAAATTCGCAACAAACATAATCTAATAAAAGCTTTATATTTTAATTAAAAGGCCTCCTGTATCTGCACACGAAAAGCATCTATTTAAACATTAAATGTTATGAAATAAATAGAATCCTGAAAATTTGTATGGCAAAAATGTGATTTTTTCATTAATTAATAAAACGACAAAGTTAGTTTTAGGATACTATTTTATCAAATTTTCGCTTTTGCTTATAGCAATTTTCAATTATTTCTTTGTTTAATTTTCTTATCCTAAAAAACATTCTAGATTTAAAAAATAATTTTTTGACTTTTTGGTCACAATTCACATCCTCTGCATGCTCCAGATTTTTTAAATAATCATTTGATACCAATAATACGTCTCCATTTATTTTTTCGAAAATTTGTTGGAGAGATCTCATGTTGTTCATTAATTCCATTGATGGCTTTGAAAGCCCTCCCTCAGTTAAATGATTTACCCATGTATATGAGTCATCATTTTCGGGCTGGATGCACATATTTGGGACTTTTTGGTGTAATTTATGACAAATATACCCAGCTAAATTTTCAAGACCATCATAGGCCATAGTATCGAGATCTTCCTCTACAATAACGCTCTTAAAAATTTTTCCTAAAATTATAGGTATAAATGTTAACATCAATTGTTCCTAAAATTTTATTGGTGGTAAGTACCTGTAAGAAGCTTTTCTTCCACGTCGGGAGTATTGTCGGTTTCTATATTTGCACTGTCAGATAGGACACCTTCATTGCGTCCGAGAATATATGACCGTAACCGATACTTAAACTCTTTTTGGTCTGGATGATCGTGTAAGCCTCCTTTTGCTCGAATGATTCCAATAAAGTTTTCCAATATATCTTGATTAAGCCTGTATGTCAAAATATATTCCGTGTTGAAGCGATCCTGCAAGTCAGCAAAAAGCATTTTTAGGGCTTTTGGTGGATTGAATAATGCCTGTAAATGAAAGAAGTTTGAATTTACATCAAAAAATATTTTGTAAAATCACCTTTCTGGAATGGCATTAAATTTTTCTTGCCAATAACTCGCAATAACTCGCATGTAACAAACATTACTATTTTAAATAATTGCGAACATTCGCTCCAATTAAGTCCATACAAAAAGCCTAAGCTGGCGGCTCTTGTTGTCGCCATCGCATTTGTATGCGAAAATAGTTTGGCAGCCATCTTCACTTTCTGTCGTTCAACTCCAGATAAACTCAAAAGTTTCGGAGTAATTTTGTGAGTGATTGACAACTCTGAAGGTGTTGCTGCAAGAAGCTCAACCATAATATCTTTTTTTACGGACTGCTCATTTATTGAAAACCCTTCATCAAGAAAATGATTTCTCAAAAATTTTAATAAATGGGGTACATCCGCAAACAAAAAAATTTTCCTGTCATCATGGATGAACCTGAAATACAAGTAACAAGTTTAACTAAGTATGTAATAAAGAAAAGCTCAATTTAAAAGGTTTTGAAGAAAATAATATTTTGAGGTACTTCTTTACAAATAAAGTAAAATTTTATGTATTTACCATGGCTTATCCATATGAATGTCAAGTTCACTAAATAGTTTTCGGTTTCCGCCACCTAAATCGTTCACAACCGCAACGACATTATAGCCGCATTCATTAATTTTGTTTAAGATTTCAAAAAAAATCTTTTGAGTCATCATGCAATCGAAGTCGTAGAAAATTGGCTGCTTCCATTTTGACATTAATCCTGAATAAATTAAATACGCATGATTATATAATAATATATGGGGTAAAACACGCGAAAACGCCAGCGAAAAAATTTTTTGGCTCCGATTTGGCTGAAATTTGGCATTATTGTTATATCGATGTCCAGCAATAAAACTGCGTTCAGGAATTTGCCCTAGTATTATTTGTTGTTGAGATACGCGGGTATGAAATTTACGATTTTTGTACTTTTTCAGAATAAGTGTTTTTTTCGAAAATTCATAGCTTACAGCAAACTCTATCAATTAATAATTGGTATACCTACGATTTTAGGTTTTTCCTTGAATTTTTGGGAAAAAAATTTTGTTTTTGAAAAAAAAAAATTTTTTCGCAAAAATTTTTCGAATTTAAAATTATTTTTGCATTTTTTTTAAAAAACCATTTTTTAAAAATTTTTTTTTTATTTTTAAAAAAAACTTTGATTTATTCTGCGCTTAATGCCGTAAAAATTTTTATGGGGAAAAAATTATTTATATTTTTTTTTTAATTTTAAAAAAAATTAAAGAGCTAAGATTTTGAAAATTGAAATGAATTTTTGAAAAATGCATTTCTGAATATTTTTTTGTTTTTACATTTTTAAGTTTTTACTTGTACTTTTCGAAAAAAAATACTGTTTTTGAAAAAAAAAAAATTTTTCTCAAAAATTTTGCGAATTGAAAAATATTTTTGCATTTTTTTTAAAAAACCCATATTTAAAATCTCTTTTTTTTTAAAAAAAAAAGCTTTGATTTATTCTGCGTTGAATAACGTAAAAATTTTTGCGGGGAAGAAAGTATTTATATTTTTTTTTTAATTTTAACAAAAATTAAACAGCTAAAATTTTGTAAATTGAAATGAATTTTTGAATTTTTTTTGAAAAATCCATTTCTGAATATCTTTTTGATGAACTTCAGATTACAGCTTGATCTGCAAGCTTCAAAATGATATGCCATAACATGAGTGCAAGTAATTAATTAAAATGTTTGAGCCGTTAACCTGAAAACTAAAACTGAAATTTAAAATGAGTGCAGTAGCCTTTCAACGCGTAGTACAGCGCGTATTTAGTGGCTTAATCATTTTAATTAACTACTTGCCTTCATGTTATGGCATATCATTTTGAAGCTTGCGGATCAAGCTGTAATCTGAAGTTCATCAAAAAGATATTCAGAAATGGATTTTTCAAAAAAAATTCAAAAATTCATTTCAATTTACAAAATTTTAGCTGTTTAATTTTTGTTAAAACTAAAAAAAAAATATAAATACTTTTTGCTCCGCAAAAATTTTTACGTCTTTCAACGCAGAATAAGTCAAAGTTTTTTTAAAAAAAAAAAAAAAAAAATTTAAATATGGGTTTTTTAAAAAAAAATGCAAAAATATTTTTCAATTCGCAAAATTTTTGAGAAAATTTTTTTTTTTCAAAAACAGTATTTTTTTTCGAAAAGTACAAGTAAAAACCTAAAAATGTAAAAACAAAAAAATATTCAGAAATGCATTTTTCAAAAAAAATTCAAAAATTCATTTCAATTTTCAAATTCTTAGCTCTTTAATTTTTTTTAAAATTAAAAAAAAAATATAAATAATTTTTTCCCCATAAAAATTTTTACGGCATTAAGCGCAGAATAAATCAAAGTTTTTTTTTAAAAATAAAAAAAAAATTTTTAAAAAATGGTTTTTTAAAAAAAATGCAAAAATAATTTTAAATTCGAAAAATTTTTGCGAAAAAATTTTTTTTTTTCAAAAACAAAATTTTTTTCCCAAAAATTCAAGGAAAAACCTAAAATCGTAAGTATACCAATTATTAATTGATAGAGTTTGCTGTAAGCTATGAATTTTCGAAAAAAACACTTATTCTGAAAAAGTACAAAAATCGTAAATTTCATACCCGCGTATCTCAACAACAAATAATACTAGGGCAAATTCCTGAACGCAGTTTTATTGCTGGACATCGATATAACAATAATGCCAAATTTCAGCCAAATCGGAGCCAAAAAATTTTTTCGCTGGCGTTTTCGCGTGTTTTACCCCATATATTATTATATAATCATGCGTATTTAATTTATTCAGGATTAATGTCAAAATGGAAGCAGCCAATTTTCTACGACTTCGATTGCATGATGACTCAAAAGATTTTTTTTGAAATCTTAAACAAAATTAATGAATGCGGCTATAATGTCGTTGCGGTTGTGAACGATTTAGGTGGCGGAAACCGAAAACTATTTAGTGAACTTGACATTCATATGGATAAGCCATGGTAAATACATAAAATTTTACTTTATTTGTAAAGAAGTACCTCAAAATATTATTTTCTTCAAAACCTTTTAAATTGAGCTTTTCTTTATTACATACTTAGTTAAACTTGTTACTTGTATTTCAGGTTCATCCATGATGACAGGAAAATTTTTTTGTTTGCGGATGTACCCCATTTATTAAAATTTTTGAGAAATCATTTTCTTGATGAAGGGTTTTCAATAAATGAGCAGTCCGTAAAAAAAGATATTATGGTTGAGCTTCTTGCAGCAACACCTTCAGAGTTGTCAATCACTCACAAAATTACTCCGAAACTTTTGAGTTTATCTGGAGTTGAACGACAGAAAGTGAAGATGGCTGCCAAACTATTTTCGCATACAAATGCGATGGCGACAACAAGAGCCGCCAGCTTAGGCTTTTTGTATGGACTTAATTGGAGCGAATGTTCGCAATTATTTAAAATAGTAATGTTTGTTACATGCGAGTTATTGCGAGTTATTGGCAAGAAAAATTTAATGCCATTCCAGAAAGGTGATTTTACAAAATATTTTTTGATGTAAATTCAAACTTCTTTCATTTACAGGCATTATTCAATCCACCAAAAGCCCTAAAAATGCTTTTTGCTGACTTGCAGGATCGCTTCAACACGGAATATATTTTGACATACAGGCTTAATCAAGATATATTGGAAAACTTTATTGGAATCATTCGAGCAAAAGGAGACTTACACGATCATCCAGACCAAAAAGAGTTTAAGTATCGGTTACGGTCATATATTCTCGGACGCAATGAAGGTGTCCTATCTGACAGTGCAAATATAGAAACCGACAATACTCCCGACGTGGAAGAAAAGCTTCTTACAGGTACTTACCACCAATAAAATTTTAGGAACAATTGATGTTAACATTTATACCTATAATTTTAGGAAAAATTTTTAAGAGCGTTATTGTAGAGGAAGATCTCGATACTATGGCCTATGATGGTCTTGAAAATTTAGCTGGGTATATTTGTCATAAATTACACCAAAAAGTCCCAAATATGTGCATCCAGCCCGAAAATGATGACTCATATACATGGGTAAATCATTTAACTGAGGGAGGGCTTTCAAAGCCATCAATGGAATTAATGAACAACATGAGATCTCTCCAACAAATTTTCGAAAAAATAAATGGAGACGTATTATTGGTATCAAATGATTATTTAAAAAATCTGGAGCATGCAGAGGATGTGAATTGTGACCAAAAAGTCAAAAAATTATTTTTTAAATCTAGAATGTTTTTTAGGATAAGAAAATTAAACAAAGAAATAATTGAAAATTGCTATAAGCAAAAGCGAAAATTTGATAAAATAGTATCCTAAAACTAACTTTGTCGTTTTATTAATTAATGAAAAAATCACATTTTTGCCATACAAATTTTCAGGATTCTATTTATTTCATAACATTTAATGTTTAAATAGATGCTTTTCGTGTGCAGATACAGGAGGCCTTTTAATTAAAATATAAAGCTTTTATTAGATTATGTTTGTTGCGAATTTTATCTTTACGTTTTTGTTTGTGTTGGAATCCATCTGATTTTTGTGTGATTTTGATATCCCCTGGTGGTGGTATATTTTCCTTTGGTTATGGATTCACTGTAGTTTTCAATAATAGTGGTGTCGATTCCTTTGGCTGCTGTTCTTTAATAACGAAGAATAGCAACGACTAAACTGTCCTTGTTAAATCGAGTAACTTTTTAGATCCTTTAGATAATTTAGACATGCTATCTGATTTATTTGATCTGACACATTCAGTACATTGCAACCGTAAATTTTTGATTTTTGAGGATGTTGAGCCAAAGGATAAATTAAGCAACCTAAATGATAGCGAATTTTAGAAGTATCACTAACATACGCTTAAGTGAATGAAGCAGACGTAGTAATTGTTGCATTAGCTGCGCTACTATGTAGAAGTAGAAAAACGTCGGCATGTAGAAAAACGTCGGCATGTAGAACAAGTAGTCGTGTTGAATCAACCTATTTTAAAATATGGTCACTGAGATCGGGCACATTAGAGTTGCTCTATCTTTTGCGCCTCCACATGAGGACGTCCTATTTATGTTGAGTTTGGAAAGTTTATATTGGAATAAATTCTAGTGGCGTTATGTTCTTGTCTTATACTTGCGAAAGGGATACTTGCAACTACAAATATGTAGGTAAAAGAAAATTGTATAAATGCTATAAATTCAAATGCTTTGGTGTTTCCCACCTGTTTCATTTCTTGATCCTGAGTTTCATACAGCCGAAAATTATATCTTCTTTGTTAGATAATGTACTATTTGTACATTATTTCAACCAGCGTCTCTTTGCATAAACAATTATGAAAAATATTTTTGTTTTTATTTTATTTTTAAAACAGCTGTCATACAACTGACACATGTCTGTTAATGGTATGGGCACTTGTGACGTACATGCGCAGAAGATTTCCAATTTTGTAATTTTGTAGCAGGTAAGTTGTTCATTTATTTTATGTTTCGGACATGCGTTATATAAAAGATTCGTCTTTTGAAAGGCCACGGACTAACAAAAAGAAGTTTGCTCCTACTTAGACCTGAGGTCATTTCTTAGATATTTCCCAGTAAGTTGGTTCGTAATTGGAGTTCGAAGACGAGCAAAGAATGTGAAAAATTTTTGAGAAAAATTTTTTTTTTCAAAAACAGTATTTTTTTTCGAAAAGTACAAGTAAAAACCTAAAAATGTAAAAACAAAAAAATATTCAGAAATGCATTTTTCAAAAAAAATTCAAAAATTCATTTCAATTTTCAAATTCTTAGCTCTTTAATTTTTTTTAAAATTAAAAAAGATATAAATAATTTTTTCCCCATAAAAATTTTTACGGCATTAAGCGCAGAATAAATCAAAGTTTTTTTTTAAAATAAAAAAAAAATTTTTAAAAAATGGTTTTTTTAAAAAAAATGCAAAAATAATTTTAAATTCAAAAATTTTTGCGAAAAAAATTTTTTTTTTCAAAAACAATATTTTTTTTCGAAAAGTACATAGAAAACCTAAAATCGTAGGTATACCAATTATTAATTGATAGAGTTTGCTGTAAGCTATGAATTTTCGAAAAAAACACTTATTCTGAAAAAGTACAAAAATCGTGAATTTCATACCCGCGTATCTCAACAACAAATAATACTTAGGCAAATTCCTGAACGCAGTTTTATTGCTGGACATCGATATTACAATAATGCCGAATTTCAGCCAAATCGGAGCCAAAAAATTTTTTCGCTGGCGTTTTCGCGTGTTTTACCCCATATAAGATAATGTAATTTATTACCTCTAAGCATGGCTACTTGGACATAATTAGCAGGAGCTAAAGTTGTGTCAGACGACCTGTCGTAGCAATAACATTTCCTTATCTTCATTTTTTCAAAGCTTAGCACACAAAGTTTATGGGTTTCGGCCATCTGTGCAGTCGCTGACAAAATTTTAGCTACAGGCTCTAAAATTCCTCGTGAAATGTTCACTTTTTGTGCCCATCTTTGAAGGGTGCGAACGGAAGGAAGCGGAAATTTTTTGTTCCTTAAAAAATGGTATGCTTTTGCACTGGTAGAGTACAAAGTAATCGAGAGAACAATATCTGCTTCGTTCCACGTTTGTCTCTTGTCACCGTTTTTCAATTTATGGACTTGCTTGGCTGTAAAGATCGTCATCAGCTTCTCCTCTATGTTGTTTTTTTCGTACTCTGCTTTTTTAATCTGAAGCTGCAATGACTGGATTTCGCTGTGGCCTTTCTCTAACGATAAATTCAGCGCTAAGTTTTCCTTCAGCAGCGTTTTTCTGTTTTGGAATTTGTAAAGAGAATATTAGTTAAGATCTTAACTTAAGAACATTTTTAACATACTCTTGGTTTTCAAAATATTTGATTTTCTTCAATAAATTCTCGGAAATCCTTTTTTCTTGCTTCAGATTCTCCTCGAAAATACTTTTTTCCTGTTGTAGCATTTTTCTATTTAATAATAATATACATATATAAGTAAATGTAATGTTACATAAAATTAAGTATGTATTAAACTAACACTTCATTTCCCAAACACTTAATTTTTTCTTTGAAAGTTGTCGCAGGATGCGTATTAATTGCAGTAAGAGAGTTTTCCTTATCGTCTTCCTCATCTTCGACTGTCGAATTGGCTGTGGGAACCTCATCTGCTTCCTCACATAAATTTATGGTAGGAATGGTACCAGGCTTTAAATTAAACCCATTATTTTTGCATAGCCCTAAATAACGCTTATAATTACACTAGTTTACAAAATGATTTTTTTTTTCTGTTCCATTGATCTGAGTTTACTTTTCTTATGTAGATTTTCTTGCTGAGTTCGAAAATGAAAATGAAAATTTTTTGAGTGGCACAGTTTTCGAGATATTGTGGCTTTTTCGACCTCTTTTCACTTTGAAACTCATATCTTGAGCTAGAAATGTCGAATGTCCTCGTTCTTTGTGTCAAATTAAACATAATAAAATGGTTAACAAACGTGTGCAATTATATCTCTTATAAAAAAAGTGGTTCAAAAGATATAGATGAAAACAGGACAGATTTTAAGAAAAATCAAATTTAACATTTAATTCTGTGGTCACGAAAAAATAGAAATAAAATAAAAAAAAATAATTTTACTTTTTACACGTAGACCTGATGCTTTAACGCAAAAATTAAGACATTCCACAAGAAAACCGACTATAAAACGACAACGTTAGAAACGATTGAATGAATAAGTCTAAGTCCCACATTTTCTGATCATATCAATTTTTTCAACAATATCAATAAATCAATTTTTTGAACATAGTTCCTTTTCCACAGTAACCAGTGCAATTTTATTTTCTGGGCTATTGAAGGTTTTACGCAAACTTATTCTAATAATACGAAAACACCAAACAATATAGAGAATTGCAACGATTGAACTCAACAAATTGTAGAAAAAATTGATATGACACTAAGAACGAAGAAATTGGACATTCCTAGCTTGAGATATGAATTTTAAAGTGAAAAGAGGTCGAAAAAGTGAAAAAACCACAATATCTCGAAAACTGTACCATTCAAAAAATTTTCATTTTCATTTCCGAATTTATCAGGAAAAAGTACCTACATAAGAAAAGTATCCCCTTATCAAAGGTACATGAGAAAAATCTTTTTGTAACGATTAGGCTCAACAAATTGTCGAAAAAATTAATATATTCATAAAATGTGGAATTTGCATTCATTCATTCAATCGCTCCTAACGTTGTTATTTTCAGTCGATTTTCTTGTGAAATGTTTTAATAAAAACATAACATGCGTTAAAGCATCTGGTCTACGTGTAAAAAGTAAAATTTTTTTTTTATTTTATTTCTATTTTTTCGTGACCACGGAATCAAATGTAAAATTTGATTTTTCTTAAAATCTGGTCTGTTTTCATCTATATCTTTTGAACAACTTTTTTAATAAAAAATGTAGTTCCACACGTTTCTTTGTCATTTTGTTATCTTTAATATGACACTAAGAAAAAGAAAATTCGACATTTCTAGCTCAAGATACGAGTTTCAAAGTGAAAAGAGGTCGAAAAAGTGAAAAAACCACAATATCTCGAAAACTGTACCATTCAAAAAATTTTCATTTTCATTTCCGAACTCAGCAGGAAAATCTACATAAGAAAAGTAACCTCAGATCTATGGAACATTTTGAGTGTAAACTTGTGTTATTTGTGTGCGAACGTATAAAAATCATATTTTCTTACCCATTTCAAATTGAATATTTCTTTCTAAATCATCAGGAGCAAAATGTGCACAACAAATTCTTTCATTGGCTGTATTTATTAGCCTTTTTAGCTTACAAAAAGCAATCCACTGTGGCAGCAGCACTTTGTCATTTGGAAATCTGTAAAATCTAAAATTTGTTTTTTTGTTTGTGTTTTTGCACCGATGCACCGCACACCTCATTTTTTTTTAAATTTTTCAACACGAATCAATCACGGCGATCAATTTTTAAATATTTTTAAACTACGCCAATGTTTAATAAACACGATCGCGATGAACAGTTTTTAAATAACTTTTTAAATTATAACGTTTTCAATGTAAATAATTAAAACAATAACAAAGAAACTGTCAAACCAACAGTCAAAAAATCAAAACAATAACAAAAAAACTGTCAAACGACTAAATTAACTACACTTTAGTTTCATAAGAGGGCTAAAAAGGAATTTAACGCCCCATTAAAAAATACTAAACCATGGTCAAAACTTGTACTCAAAACAATTTAATTTCATTCTTGATATGCGTTCTTTTCAGTAAAATACTTTTATTATGGTATTTAATAAGTAAAGAGTAGAAATAAATTATTTTCTTTTTAAATTCATCCCCTTAATCAATTAGGAACTACGTTTATGGCGATGGTCACCTCCTACGTCACAAAAAAAAGTGACGTATGCGCTTGTCGTAATCTTGAATTCTATCATTCTTGCATTGAACGCGTATATTTTGCATCATATGCTTTTACAAAAACACTTGCACATACATATGAATACACACGCATACACCGACATAAGTATATTTTTTTCCTAAAAACAAACAAAAAAAACCACAAAAATATGAAAACCAAATCAAAACAAATGTGGTGATTTACATCACATTATAGCATGGCAGTAGCATGGTGTAATAACAAAGGTGGAGTACTTAAAACAAAATTTCTGAAAAGTGTGGGTTTTGTGTCCTCCATTGTCTTGTTTCGTAATTTTTTGTGACACTTCGGTGTTTTGATTGATTGACCCGTTCAGCAACTTCAATATTTTTGAAGCGCTTCAAACAAATTTTTACTGAGAGGTATTTGTGTTGAGTTTCAAAATTCTGATGCGAACAAAAAACTACGCTAAATAATGTAGAGGGCTTCAATATGATAGCAATAAGTCATTTTTCTTAATGCAATAACAACCACAGCGACTAAATTTTTAAGATTTTATGTAATTTGCAGCATATCGTTCAGAAAATTTTCAAGATCTTACGCTCAAGCGCTGCAATTCATCAAAGCGCTTAAGTTTTCTGAATGGGCAATTGAAATGTTATGAATGTCAAAACTGCAGCAAATAGGATGACAGATGATTGAAAATCGAGGCTCTCCCTAATTACTTCACCTTTCTTATTACACCATGGGCAGCAGCAACTCAAAATAATGCTCCTTCGTCTCCCATCAAAATAAGTTTATTATCAAATTTTTTCCACTTTTTTCTGTATGTTTTCTATAGACCTGGAAACTACTGAGCAGACTGAGCTCTCAAATTTACAACCTTGATTTGAAGTCGAAAGGTTCACAATATAGTTTTAACTTTTTTTGACAACGGGGCGTGACACCTTTAAATAAAAGAAAAGCACTTATTACGCTATATCACGGCATAAGAAAATGTAAATTGTTTGTGCCAAGCAACTCGCAAAATGAGAACGGGATTGGATAATGGATCTCTTCCCATACAATGAAACCCTGTAGTGTTACCTTGAGTTGGTGTTTCGGATCACTGCCAGTTCGATCAGATGTTAATCCGATCTGGCAATGACCTGTGTTGCCGGATGTAGCGCACCTCGTTCTGCTTCCTGACCGTGCTGGTACTATGGAAGTAGCGCGGCTATAGCTCGCCAGATGTCGTGGTCCTTGTCAGTCTTAAGGAACATGGGTATGGACAGAAAATTTATTTTTAAAGTACCAGGCTGATAAAGAAAACTGCTGAAAGTTAACGAAAACCTATATGTACATACCTACTTTGGTGCCGAAAACCCCATCAATTTCTTCTCGCGGATGATCTATTCGTTGCTACTCGCCAGCACAAATTTCAATAGCATTATTTTTTTTTTTGGACCGATACCCATTATCGAGTATCGGCCCTGGGCAGCCCTCCCTCAACTGGTTTCGGCCAGCTTTCCTGGGTGACCTTTGGCCCCATGTTAGTGATCACCCCCTATTACGCAATCCGCTTCCGACCTCCCTACCTACACCACATGGACAAAAACTTTTAGGCTCCATAGTTTTTTTTTCTTTTAAATGGTTTTATTAAAGTGAAAACTTTTATGGCACGTTGTGCGGCTGAGGAAAAAAGTATAAACTCGCGACACCGACCGTTATCGGGATTCCCCGTCATGAATGCGACTTTGAAGACTTGGGAAACGAACTCGATTTTGGAATTTTGAAGACTTGGAAAACGAACTCGATTTTGAAATTTTGAAGACTTGGGAAACGAGCTCGATTTTAGAATTTTGAAGACTTGGGAAACGAACTCGATTTCAGAAATTTGAAGACATGGGAAACGAACTCGATTTCAAATTTGGAAGACTTGGGAAACGAACTTGATTTTGGAATTTTGAAGACTTTAGAAACGAACTCGATTTTAGAATTTTGAAGACTTGGAAAACGATCTCGATTTCAAAAAATTTTAAAAACGTTGCCTACTTTTAGGAGCTACTAATAATTTGCCCCTAAAAGTATGCAACACTTCCTGACAAATTCCAAAATAGCGCCTAAAAGTAGGCAACGATTTTAAAAATTTCAGATAAGGGGCCGTTCAAGTATTACGTAACGCAATTAGGGGGGAGGGGGGGTCTTGTGAAACGTTACGATGCGTTACAGGGGAGGGGGGGGGGGGTTCGAACAACGCGTTACGTAACATTGTTTTAGAAGTGAAACTACTTTAGCGGGTGGTGATTTGAAATGAGGTGTGTATAATGAAACGCTTTCTTTATGTGTATGCTTATTGAATAGCTACAGCCATAAAATTTTATTATAATGATAAAAGTTGATGGGATCTAGATAATTTACAGCAATAAATGATATGTTAAATTAAAGCACTTATCAAGCAGAATGTTCTAAAACTATCATCTTCGAGATTGGTTAACCAAAACCAGAGATGTAAGCGTGGAAAGATTTCGTATTTTTCTCATTTAATGCTGTAGCTGTTCTAGATCCCATCAACTTTTATCATTTTAATAAAATATGTTCGTCTCATTTTTCGCCATTTTAACATATTTTAAGCTTAAGCAAATGTTTATTACATTATGTGTGATTTTTATTAAATAACAATATGAACAAGTTAAGGTGTTATCTTCAGTCAGGCCGAAACTCACATACCCTACACTGCACTCAAAGTAGGTACATATATTTCAGTAAAAAAAGACGTTGAAGAGGTTAAATAATTCGAAACAAGTGTGAAATGTTTAAGAGGTTGAAAAAGTCGTAAATATATGCAAAATGTTAATGTTGAGAGAGGTTGAAAAAGTCTTAACAATTTAAAATCAATGAAAAAGTCGAAAAAAATAAAGAAATTTCATCACAATATCTTGCACGGCTTACGAGATATGGTGGTATAGAGGTTAAAATTTAGGACCGTGCCACGCAAATCTTTGGAAACTTGAAACCTAGCCTAATCTTAATTTAGTTCAAATGTACACCTAATCACCAAATTTCATCAAAATCGCTGCATTTTTTTCAAAATGGGATTGGGCAAATATACATAGAGTATGGGCGGTAGGCGTGTCCATGAACCGATTACGTCCGTTTTGAATAGCAAGATGCCTGCAAGAAGGTCTGACCTGAGTGTGCTAATTTCATTCAATTAGCTTTCTTGGTTTTTCCGTAAACCTGATTTGAACAGACAGACAGACGGACATAGCTAAATCAACTTAGGTGGTGACGCTGATCAAGAATATATCTATATACTTTTTCATACCGCCCTCTTCTATGCGTTACAAACAAAATGACAAAGTGAATATACCCTCGGTGTAGGGTATAATAAAGAAAATAAACAACATACGCATGTATTTCCGGTACTTTTCGAAACAAAATTGTGACTTTTAGGTAAATATGGTCACTTGGGTGTTACGTAACGTTTAAGGGGGGGTAGAGGAAAACGTTACGGCGCGTTACATAGGGGGGAGGGGGGTCAAAAATCTTCGAAAATTGCGTTACGTAATACTTGAACGGCCCCTAATGTTGCCTACTTTTAGGCGCTATTTTTGAAATTTGTCGGGAAGTGTTGCATGCTTTTAGGGGTAAATTATCAAAAGCGCCTAAAAGTTGGCAACATTTTTTGAAAAAATTGGCCCATGAAAGTATGCAATTTTTTAGAAAAAATTTTTAAATTTGTAGCATACATATGTTGATTTCCGGTTAGCTGTTTCTCAGTCAGCAAATTTTTCTCTGCAAGCGCAGCCGAAAGCAGAGCCAGCAGCCCAAAGCAGAGAAAAATCTGAAATACTAGGCCACCATGAACCAGCAGCAAGCAAATTTGGTTTTTTGAAAAACTTTAAAACGTTATATCTCGGCTATTACTAAACCGATTTAGACAAATGAGGTGTTATAGTTTTTTTAAGAACAAGCAGAAGTCACTTTTGTTTTGATAAACTGTCACTAGATGGCGTTTTAAGCAGTTTGAATATTCTAACAGCCATAACTCGGCAACGAATAAGCCGATTTTGATAAATGTGGTGTCATAGTGTCTGTAGGAAGAAGCAGATTTTTAAGTTAAGTTTTAGAAAAATTTTGTTTAAGCTATTTAGTCACAGGTCCAGGTACTTTCTTTACCTGATTTTTTCTTATACTTACATAATTCGCAATGATGTTTCTTACTGCAATCAGAATAAATTTTTGTTCTCAAACATTAGGAATGCTTAGCTCAAATTTAATTATTCACAGTTGAGGCTACTGAGCCGAATATACTTCCAGTAATTCTTATGGAACGTTGTGCGGCTGAGGAAAAAAGGTATAAGCTTGCGACACCGACCGTCATCGGGATTCCCCGTCATGAATGCGATAGTAAAATTTGAATGTTCTATTGTTTCTTTTAAATAAATATTCCAAGTGGAAGACAAAAAGCAAAGCAGACACACTAGCTGACACATTCCATTCTCATTCAACGATTGTTAAGCTTACATGTTTGTGCATGTTTCAAATTCCGCGTTGTTGCGTTGACAAATTGAGAATGAGAGCGAGAGTAAAATTTGAATACATGTTTCGTTTTTGTCTTCCATTGCATTGCCATATAAAAAGAAAACACACCCAACTAACACACTAAGTTGCCATTAAACGATTTGTTTTCACTTCTGTCGGAACTCCCGGAATGCAACCCGCCGTTTTTTTTTTATTTACTTTTTCTTTTGTTTTCTCTTGTTTGTATATAATAATCCCTTAACTTTTATACAAAATTTTCATTTCTTATATCGGCCGATTTTCATATTTTTTTTTTCGTAATCTTATAATTTCTTTTAAACTATTCGCCCTCAGAAGGAGAACGTACAAATATACGTGACTAAGTTAGGAGAGGAAAATCTTTGCTGACATTTACTCTTTTAACTTTGTATGGATTACTTTTTACTTTTATTTTCTTAAATCTCTTTTTTTTTTTGTAAAAATATTTAATAAAACATATTCTCTACCTGGCTCCTTTTATGCTTGCTGCGCCGTTCACTGTTGTTGATGCCGATGTGGTGGCCGTTATGGTGGCGAGCTTTCTGATGTTGGTGCTGGTATCTGTTGTGATGGTGGGCGTTGGGATGTTGGTGCTGGTGTCGTTGGTTTTGGTGGTGGCTATCGTTGATGATGTTGTGTTAGGTGGTGATGCTGATGTCTGTCAAGGTAGCGAGCGTTTGATTGTGGGTACTGGTGTCTTGCGTTACGCTGATGGCTACAGTTGATGATGTTGTGGTTGGTGGTGATCTTGATGTACTTTCTGCTTTTCTTGATGGTGTGGATGTGACTACGGATGCTACTATTGAGTAGGCTGGGGCTGTTGATTCTGTTAGTCTGATGACTGCTATTGCCTGCGTCTACAACAACCGTCTGTTGAATATTTGGTTGTTCGCTATGGTGGTATTTTAATTAATTTCTTTTTTTTTTCTGTTTCCAAAGTTTTCTATAATATAGTTTTTCACGTTTTTGTGCAGCACGTTTTTCTTTAATTTTTCTTCTTTAATAATTTTTTTGTAGCACTGCACCGTCACACGAGTTACATATACGAAGAGTCCAAAACAATGTGACATTGAAGAGCACATTGAACTTGCGGAACATAATATCATCGCTACTACCACCAAGCCAAAACCTGTGGCTTGGTGAGAACAAAACATAACTAAAATCCCACAGTTAACTTACAGCTACTCAGGACTATGATAATAAATGAGTTTGTGCAGAAATTGCAAATTGCGTATGTTCAAGTGCTCATTCAAGCTACAACCCAGTATGCCTCTACTTATTTCGGAAATGTGGTCAAACTGACGAACAGAATACACATATCTAGCAGCATTATTGAAAGCGACAAGCAGTTTATGTTGAGCTTGGGAATCAAGTTTGCAATAAACAAGGTGAAAATATGTGATATGGGGCATTATTAAGTGTTGGACAAGCCATCGCTTAGTTTCTAATGGGGTGAAGACGGCAGAAGTTCTTAACAATCGAAGGATACCATAGATCTTTCCAATAACACTGTTAATATGATCTGAACAAGTCAGGTAAGAGTTTAAAATATAGCAAGATTTTTTACCCTGTGAACAAATTCTAATTGAGAACCACCAACAAAGAGAGAAGGAATCCCTTGTAGACTTAATTCACTTCTTGTTATAGGCAATTCCTTAGATTTTAGAGGATTAATTTGGAGCAAGTTAGTATCAGCCCATTCACCCAGTAAGGACAAATCTTTATTAAGTCTATAACATAAGTCCTCAACAAGTCCAACAGGGCGCGAAAAGTAAAGTTGAATATCATCAGCATATGCGTGAAATGTAGCATATTTACACACAGAAAAATATCGTTAATATATATGGTGAATAACAGAGAACCTAAATTCGATCCTTGGGGAACACCTGCATTGACTGTTTTTAAGGAAGAAAAATTATTATTGACTTTAACCTGCTACAATCTACCCCTTAAATAATTGCTTATTAATTTAGCCGCACTATCACTAAAATTAAAGTAGTGCTTAAGTTTCAGACAAAGCCGAGAGTGTGGCACACAGTCAAAGACCTTAGAAAAATCCAGGAGGCAGAAAAAAAGTTATCAAGTTTTCGTCATAAGATATTCTAATATCATCAATAACTTTCATTAGAGCAGTGGAACAACTATGGCTAACACGATAACCAGATTGAAGAGGTAATAATAACCTATTCAAGTTTAGTTAAACAGAGATTTGATCGTATATAATGCTCTCACATACTTTTCCCATAGCTGGCAAAATAGGTCTAAAGTCGCTACATGTAGAGGCATTGGCTTTTTTGGCTTTTTGGCAATAGGTGTAACAATAGCAACTTTCCAAAATTCGGGAAAACATGAACAAGTGAAGCAGTGATTGATAACATGAGTAATCGGTACAAGAATGTAAGGTAAAATCAACTTGATAAATTTTATAGAAATTCCATCACAGCCTACTGCATTTGAGTTAGTTTTCATAATAGATCTAGCTACATTTTCTTGGCTAACAGCTGAGAACTGAAAAGAAGTATCAGATAAATTGATTGAAGAGATAGGTAACTCTGTTGAATTAACCGTATTCATGTTACTAAGGCTACCACTGGCATTGGCACTGGTCTAACTGGCATACAATACTCTCCATACTGGATATTCTATATTTTCTAATATTTTGCCAAAGTTGCTTTAAACTGAGGTTAGTATTTAGAGTAGATTGATAACAGTTCTTGTTGGCCTGCCTTAACACTAAAGTTGCATAGTTCCTAGCTCTTCTAAATTTTTCCCAATTATCAATAGTTCGGTTATTTTTCCACTTGGAATGTAATCTGTTTCTTTTTTTGGCTGCAAGAAGCACATAGTTGTTAATCCAAGGGCTACTTCTGTTCTTCGCCACTATCGATCGCATAGGGACATAACTAGAAAAAGCAGATTCAATTTTAGCCACAAAAAATCTTAATTTGTCATCAACAGTTTCACAGAAATAGCGATCACTCCAGTTAATTTCACTCAAGTCCCTATATAAAGAATTTATATCAATAGATTTATAGTCGTAGTATGAAAAATATATGGGATTTACAATTTTACTGATTTTTATATCAAAACTACTAAAAATAAGATCATGGTCACAAAGAAACGTTATTTGGTCAAAGTTCAAAAGCAACGAAGCATCTGCAACGAGAAAGATATCAAGAAGGCTAGGCTCAGAGTCATTTGAAAACCAGGTCGGATTAATAGAATTAATTAATTGCAGGCCACAAGTACAGAACTTATTACGAAAATCACCAGAGACATGATCATTTTCAATAAATTTGCATTGAAGTCACCGCAGACGACAAGAAAATCATAGTCTATTAACCTGTTGGAAATTTCAGAGAATATCGGATCAGAACTATAGGACCTATGAGGGTTATAAACTACAGAAATAAGAATTTTAGTGGTATAATCAAAAAGTTCAACATTCAAAAATTCACAATCTATATTGCTATTACTGATAAACTTGACATTAAAATTAGATTTGCAGTAAATTGCAACACCACCACCTCTTTTTCCAACCCCACCACTTCTAAGCAATTCGAACCCTTTGAAGCCATAGTGATCATCAGGAATCTCAGTATGAAACCACGTTTCAGTGACACACACCATATCAACTGCCGAGTTTTAGAATATATACCTAGCAAAGTCTATTTTAACACCATTCAAACTTATAGCATTAAAATGGATAGTATTTAATCCATTTTGATGGTTACATAACACATGGATAAGTGCCTTGCAATTATCACCAGCACCACCAAAACGACAACCGTTAGACATGACACAACATGAAGAAAGCAACTTCTACCATTTTAGAAAACAGCATATTAAATTTATAGAAGAGAAATGAAGCGGGATAGTAAATAAATATATGAATAATTGAAACAATAAAATTAACTATTAAAACTATATAGTACATATTTAGAAAAAAAAATAATACTTTTTCTTCATTGCGTATAGCATAATTGCACGACTTGCAGTTGTAAGGCTCTCGTGCTTCGAGAAAAACCATGTTTGAAGAGTCTGCTCCAAAAAAAAAAAAATAAAAAAAAAATCGAAATTGTCATCTTACCTCGACCATGGCTTCGATTTTTTTTATTTTTTTTTTTTTGGAGCAGACTCTTCAAACATGGGTTTTCTTGAAGTTAAGACTATCTTTAATTAATATTCAATGAGGAACAATTAAAATTCAAAGGGAGACATAGTTAAAATTGCATTTAAGTTAAAAAAAAACATGGAAAGTTACATACAAAGTTAAATAAAAAAAATAGCTATCTGAATTTCAATTGAACAACCTTTATTATGAGTTCAAGATAGCCTTAGCTTCAAGAAAAACTATGGCTAGAAGATGTACTCCAAAAAAAAAGAGGCCAGCTAAAAGACCCAATCTGATGGATATGCACATATGCAGAAGTTAGCTTCACGATGACTGCAGCACTGTTGTTGTTTGCGTTGGAGTTGATGTTATTATTTTTGTTTCTTATTCTGAAGGCATCGCGCAGCTTAATAGAGTTACATTGGAGCTTAGTACATATGTTGCCGAAAATGCTGTGGAGATTTTTGTCTGCAGAGAACGGAATCCCATTAATGATGACGTCACTAGAAATAGCGTTGTTTTCATGTTTCTCGATTTGTTTTTTTAATTCGTTACTGAGCAAAGGAGAATTAGGAATCCCTGATGAGTCACCGCATTTGAGAGTTTCCATCTCACCTTTGAACTCATTTACTTCAGTCTTCATTATGGTGATCTGGCTGGTTGATTCCTCTAAAACTACGACTCTTTCCACGACATCTCTCAGAGACGATTTTAAATTTGTTATTGCAGCTGACACCACTCCAAGTCGTTCCATTACTCTCTCCTCAGTTGTTTTTAAAACATCGGTCAGCTGTTTGATGATGGTCTCCTTAAGCAAGTTGAGTTTAGCATCAAGGTTTTCCTCAGTTTGAGACGGCGTCGTTTTCAACGATGAGTCATCTCTATTTTGGCTGCGTTGTCCGACGGGAGTAAAGGTACCAGACGATTGCTTTCCAAGTTTGTTGTTTCTGCGCGTATTCATCATAATGGAATTGAACAATTTAAATGCGAGACAAAGAAAGAATTACAAAATATTCAACAAAATCCACAGTAAATTGCCTTTTATGTAAAATTTGAAGAAGTGCCCGTGTGTTGACAGTGTTTATCTTTATATTTGGACAGTTTTAGGTAATTGATTCGGTGATTTTACTTTATAAATTCGATAGAATTGCGGAGACTGAAAAAAACGCGTCTACTCCATTGCGCTCATGAATTGATGATTTCATAGAAGTTTATGTTCCAGGAGATGGAAATTGTTTTTTTAGCTCAATAAGTAGAGGACTAGAGCACATTGGATTACAGAGAAGTTCAAAAGACTTAAGAATTATATGCTACAACTACATTAAACGTAAAAGATCAGAATTCCAATTGAACACATCAGAAAAAAAATATTTGAGTACCATTATGAAAAATAACCATTGGGGTGATATGTACCGAGATTGAGGGGAAGATATTGAGCAAAGAAAAACACTTAGTCGAAGGGAAGGAATTATATGTACATACGATTGTATAATCGTAGATGGTGATAAAGTAGTTCAAGCAACACCGGATTATAAAAACAAAAACATTCACATTATCAACCATGGTAACGATCATTTCAATGCTGTAATAGGAAGAAATGATAATGAATCAATGGCAACTATACACTCTATTGATGAGCAATTTTTAGATCATATTAAAATAAAAGAGGATATAATCAACAAGTATAAAACACAAATAATTTTGACCTGTAGTTCAAATACTGAAATGGAGTGCAAACATGGAAGAAAAATTATATATATTAATCCTCAGAATAAAGTACAACAAATCATCATGAGCCTATTTTCAGGAGATTCAAAAGTAAAATTCTTTAAAGTCACAAAAAGAGCACAAGAAATGCAAAGTGAAGAGGACTGTCATAAACAAATATCTTTATATCACGTTAAAGAATCTCTCCATAGTGGAATTAATGAAACTTATCGAACGCTTAAAGATAAGATATATTTTCCAGAATTACAGAAACACATTCAATTGAGTATAAATAACTGTGAAACATGTCAGCGGATAAAGTACGACAGAAACCCAATCTACAATTTAACCGAGACTCCAAACAAGAAAAATGGTATTACACACATAAATACGTTTCATTACAATAAAAAAACTATTATAGATAAATTAACAAAATTTACAGTAGCATATTTGATTAACGATTGAAATTGGAGTAAGAAGATATCAGTGTTAGAAGGATATATGGCAACATTCAGCAAACCCCGAAAAATAGTTATGGATAATGAATTTAAATCGGAGCAAATGAAAAGATTTTTGCAAGAAAAGAAGTGCATTGGACTGGCAATGCTGATGTAGAAAGACTGCATTCAACACTGATAGAAAAAATACAAGCCGCAATGGAAGAAGTCATCCTAGAGCAAAAATTGCAAATAGCAGTAGGAAATTATAACGATAGATTTCATTCTAGCATCGAAATGACACCTAGACAAGCAAATAGTTTAACAGACACGAATTTAATAACAGACAGATTAAAAATGAAAAAGCAGAAATACTATATATACATAAATTTAACAACAAAAGAGAAAAATATATGGAAACTAGAAAAGAAGGTTTTTATAAAAAATTATAGGAGAGTAAGACACAAAGATCAACCTTATTTTAGGAAATATCCGTTGAAAAACGTATATCCAGCGAATATTAAGAGACCGTATAAACTTACAGGTAATTATAATACTGCTGATGCTAATGGTCACAAGGACAAGGACGACTACAAATAACGCCAATAATGGAGGAAGCAGGATATACAATGATCCAGATGGGAGAAGTGGAGATACCTAATGAAATGAATACGTTATGCAGGCTGAAATTGACAACAAGGAAATACTTATAAATGAAATTGGCATCATATCTGCAAAAATATCATCAATTACACCCAGCGAGACTAAAAGTACATAAAGAGGGCTAATAAACATTGTAGGTAAAGGTTATAAGTGGATGTTTGGATTAATGGATGACGAGGATCGACTTGACATTGAAGGCCATCTCATCTAATAGAAGAAAATGATCACAATGCTATTACCGTAATAAATAAACAAGTCTTGATCAACAATGCAGTCATTTTAATCATACTATAAATTTATTAAAAAATGCTATAGATGAGGATAGAATCAAAATTGAAACTCAGATTAATAAGGTTCAGGAAGAAAATAAACAAGTTAAGGTGCTATCTTCGGCCAGGCCAAAACTCACATACCCTACACTGCACTGAAAGTATCTTTTAAGTAAATGTTTAAAAGATGTTGAAGAACTTGAATAAGTCGAAAAAAAAGTGAAATGTTAGAAAGGTTGACAGAGGTTGAAAAATGTTGAAAAAGTCAAAAATATATGCAATATGTTGAAAAAAAATGAGAGAGGTTGAAAAACTCTAAAAAAGTTGAGAGCTTGAAAAAATTTGAAACAATTCAAAATTGATGAAAAAGTGAAAAAATAAAGAAACTTATGAAGAAAGTTGAAAAAGGTTGAAAAAGTCGAACAAATACATATAGGATATATTGGAAAAAGTTTAGGGGTTGAAAAAGTCGAAAGAATATGGAAAATGTTGAAAACAATCGAATCGAAATGAAAAATTTGAAATATTGCTGCACTAGTTCACTTAAAACCAGAGCTTGAAATAAACTTTTATAAAAGTTTTTTTTTAGGTAAAAGTAAACTTTAAACTTTTATTTTTGTGAAATAAAAGTAAAAGTTTCCTTAAAACTTTTATATCCGAAAATAAAAGTAAAAGTTTTTTTTAACTTTTATTTCAAAAAGTCAAAAAAACTTTTTAAAAAAACTTTTATTAATAAAAGTTTTTTTTAAAAGTTTTTTTTGACTTTTATTAATAAAAGTTTTTTTTAAAAGTTTTTTTTAACTTATATTTTTAACAGTCACATGCAAAGAGTTTTTTTTTGACTTTTATTTTTCAAAAGGCGAAAATAAAAGTTTTTTTTGTATGAAAGAACGAGGAAAATCCAAAAAAAATATCTTGGATCACTAAGCAAAAAATTTCAAAGGAGAAAACTTAGGATTATTGATAATAAAGTCCAAAGGAAAATACTTAAGATGTTTCTGAAAAGAAAGAAATTTATGATAATTATGAACTTATAATTTTTAGAAAAATTGTGCTTAATGCATCAATGGGAAAAGGCCGAAAATGGATTCTGGAAGTACAGGGGAGGTTCCTGACCCTCCAAAGAGGTGTTTTGGACCCATATTTCGAAAAAAATTGTATTGCACGAATCGATGGGAAAAGGCCGAAAATGGATTTTGGAAGTGACAAGTGAGGTCCCCGACCTTCCTAAATGGGATTTTTGGACCCATTTATCGAAAAAAAATTTATTGCACGAATCGATGGGAAAAGGCCGAAAATGGATTTTGGAAGTGACAAGTGAGGTCCCCGACCCTCCTAAATGGGATTTTTGGACCCATTTATCGAAAAAAAATTTTATTGCACGAATCGATGGGAAAAGGCCGAAAATGGATTTTGGAAGTGACGAATGAGGTCCCCGACTCTCCTAAATGGGTTTATTGGACCCAATTTTCGAAAAAAAATTTTGTAACACGAGTAATATTTTTTTCGAAAAATGGGTCCAAAAATCCCATTTAGGAAGGTCGGGGACCTCACTTGTCACTTCCAAAATCCATTTTCGGCCTTTTCCCATTGATGCGTTAAGTACAATTTTTCTAAAAATTATAAGTGCATAATTATCATAAATTTCTTTCTTTTCAAAAGCATCTTAAGTATTTTCCTTTGGCTTTATTATCAATAATCCTAAGTTTTCTCCTTTGAAATTTTTTGCTTAGTGATCCAAGATATTTTTTTTTGGATTTTCCTCGTTCTTTCATACAAAAAAAAACTTTTATTTTCGCCTTTTGAAAAATAAAAGTCAAAAAAAACTCTTTGCATGTGACTGTTAAAAATATAAGTTAAAAAAAACTTTTAAAAAAACTTTTATTAATAAAAGTCAAAAAAAACTTTTAAAAAAAACTTTTATTAATAAAAGTTTTTTTTAAAAGTTTTTCAGAAAAACTCTTTTGAAAAAGTTTTTTATAAAAGTTTTTTGAAAAAACTTTTATGTAAAAACTTTTTGAAAAAGTTTTTTGGAAAAACTTTTATTCAATAAAAGTTTTTGAAGAAAGTTTATAAAAACTTTTATAACAAAAAAGTTTTAAGAAACTTTTATTTTGAAAACTTTTTGAATAAAAGTATAAAAGTTTCAAGGTCTGCTTAAAACAGCGCTTACAAATTCATGTTAATATAGGAGGTGCTACGCCCACTGATGCAATCCCGTCAAAATTCATTTATTTTTAAAACTTATAGTAACTGAAATCTATGTACCAAATTTTATGAAGATTACTCTCATAACACACTATCTATAACAATAAATGTTTTTTGCTTATATTGGAGGTGACCTTATAGCAATTTAATCTACCTCATTAAATTTCAAAACGATTACTTTGTTAGTTATCTTAATATAACGTTTATAAATATTGTGGGCGGTGCCACGCCCTCCAAAATTTTTATGAAAATCGTTTGTTTCAATTTTGAGACATACGGAAGCAAAATTTTTAGCAGTTGAAAAGCGTCACGCCCACTTTTTCGATTCCGCCCACTTTTATCACAATTCAAGATATATTGTATATGTATCCGTTTACCAAATTTCATCGCAATATCTTGAACGGCTTACAAGATATGGTAGTATAAATGATATAATTTAGGGCTGTGCAACGCCGCTGTACGATCATTTGGAAACTTGAAACCCAGCCTAATCCTAATTTGGTTCACATGTGCACCAAATCATCAAGTTTCATCAAAATCGCTGCAACTTTTTTCAAAATTGTCCTGGGTAAATTTACATAGAGTAAGGGCGGTAGGCGTGTACGTCAACCGATTTCGCCCATTTTCGATAACAAGATGCCTGCAAGAAGATGTGACCTGTGTGTGAAAGTTTCATTCCATTAGCTCTCTAGGTTTTCCCGTAAACCTGATTTCAACAGACGGACATCGCTATATCGACTCAGGTGGTGACGCTCAGCAAGAATATATATACTTTTCCATACCTGCCACGCCCCCTTCGACGTGTTACAAACGGAGAGACAAAGTGAATATACCCTCGGTGTAGGTTATAACAATTAGAAAAATTGTTACTTTATATTGATCAAATGAATAAATTAAGATATTTAGAAAGAAAAATTACTGAAATACAGGACTATATTGCCGCAGCCAAATATCATATTATTCACCCAGGAATATTAACAAAAGACATTGATTTTTTTAAACTAAAACTTGCTAAGATTGGTGTGTTATCATACAAAAATAGCTCCTTAGGCATAGCCATTAAAATACCAAAAAGTTTTTATACTTTAGATCTTAAGCTGATATTACCATTGCCAAATAAAAATTATCTAGAAATAACTGAACAAGATGAAACTATTGTGACGATAAATAACAAAAATTATCAATTCAACGAAAACACTAAGCTAAAAAATTTTAAATTAGTAAACATTGCATTTTTTCAAATAATTGTGAATTTAGATTTAATAATAAAAGAAAAGAACAAGAAATAAATGATGATACATTAGTGATAAAAAAATGCACATAGTCTTAAAGTTGTTCAAAGTTGCGACAAAAGAAATGTTACTCTTGATAAGAATTCTTTACTTAATTTTTCAAATTGTAAATTAGAAATAGCAAATCAAAAATATTTTAACAATAAAGTAGAATTTGTTGAAATGTTAGATCAACGGTACGAAAATCCTATTTCTTTTAAAAAAATTGTAATAGATAACTTTGAAAATATTAAAGCAATAAAAGAACTAAAATACCATAGAAATGTTATGTATAGCAGTGATATAACTGTCTTATCTACATTATTAATAATTATAACCGTAGTGATGATATTCAAATTCTGGCGGACAAAACGTAGCTTCATCAAAATAATTAATAATATGAAACCGGTGGTTTCTGATCTAAACAGAGGAGGAGTTATATGTACGAAAAGTCCAAAACAATGTGACATTGAACTTGCGGAACATAATATCATCGCACCTGCCACCAAGCCAAAACCTGTGGCTTGGTGAGAATAAAACATAACTAAAATCCCACAGTTAACTTGGGCTAAGAAATATATTACAAATCCGTATTCTGTGGGAAAATGCAACGTCTGCAAAAGTTGCATTAGCCCTTTCCCTCCTGACGGTACTGAGAAGTACTTCCACATTTTTCGTCTAATAACTTAAGTACGAAATCACCTTATGCTAACTACAACTGACGATCCTTTAGAGTACCGTTTCCGTAAGCCATTCACAGCGCGTTATTTGAATTACCGCGTGACGTTTTCGAAAAATTTGAACAGCGAGTTACAACCGGTCGGACATTTTATCACTCTCCTGTGCGGTGTAATTGAAAAATTTTTATGTGAATATAAAATATTTTTGATTTGCTATTTCTAATTTACAATTTGAAAAATTAAGTAAAGAATTCTTATCAAGAGTAACATTTCTTTTGTCGCAACTTTGAACAACTTTAAGACTATGTGCATTTTTTTATCACTAATGTATCATCATTTATTTCTTGTTCTTTTGTTTTATTATTAAATCTAAATTCTGTTCAAGATTATCCTGAGAATAACCCAACTCAGTATAGTGGGATAACAACAGAGATTCATAAACTTCATATATTTTTGTCATGATCAACTTCATAGTTGGCCATGACTTCATATGTTTGATTTATACATTTTTAATGTCAAATAATAATGTGACAATTTTTCGGAATTTTTAAGTTCGTCTAAAAAACATATATATTTTACTGGCCAGTGCTTCTTAAAAATAATAATATTAAAAATAATTAAATAAATACATATTTAATCTATATAATTATAACATAACAGATATGTTGAAGTGACATAAAACAAATTAAAAATAAATTGAAACAATATAAAACAAATTATAAAAAAAGTGAAACAAATCAAATAAATATTGGTGACAAAAATATTGAAAATGTCAAAACATAAACAAAATATAAATAAAATAAAACAAAAAATAATAATATAAATATTAATTAAAATATAAAGTGATAAACAATTAAAGTGTAACTCAGTGAAAGTGAAATAAAATAATAAAAATGTTTAGTCAAAAAAATATATATGTTTCACGCGCGTTTATTTCATCCTAAATTTACTAATATCAAACCTTTCCTACCATTTTTTCCTACTAGTCCAAGAGCCGGCTGTAGAAAAGTCGAGTGTATAAGATTACACCATGGGACCTATGCCAAATGATAAAGCTCAATGAGCCTAAATAGAATATCTAGGGTTGCCTTGCCAAAGCCTGTCCCGATGGCCGAAAAAAACCCACTTTTGGCCGACTTTTTTCTTAATAAAAAGTGTATAAGATTACAGCATGAAATTGGTGTCAAAAGGTAGAGCTCGATGAGCCTAAATTGAAAATATAGGGTTGCCTTGCCAAAGCCTGTCCTAAACTAGGGTTGCCTCGCGTTTTTTGGGCCAATTTTTTTTAATAAAAAGTGTATAAGATTACAGCATGAAATTGGTGTCAAAAGGTAGAGCTCGATGAGCTTAAATAGAAAATATAGGGTTGCCTTGCCAAAGCCTGTCCTAAACTAGGGTTGCCACCCGTTTTTTGGGCCATTTTTTTTAAATAAAAAGTGTATAAGATTACAGCATGAAATTGGTGTCAAAAGGTAGAGCTCGATGAGCCTAAATAGAAAATATAGGGTTGCCTTGCCAAAGCCTGTCCTATACTAGGGTTGCCACCCGTTTTTTGGGCCATTTTTTTTTAATAAAAAGTGTATAAGATTACAGCATGAAAGTGGTGTCAAATGATAGAGCTCGATGAGTCTAAATAGAATATATAGGGTTGCCTTGCCAAAGCCTGTCCCGATGGCCGAAAATGCCCGAAATTTAGCCAATTTTGCTATTCTAATTAAAACTGTAGTACATAACAGCTCCAAATGTATGCCAAAAGATAGAACATGAAGAGGCCTAAATATAATACCTTGGATTGCATTGTTGAATCCTGTCGCAAACATGGATTTTCACCGGTTTTTGGGTCAATTTTTATTAATGAAGAAAATAGCTTGAAATTTGTGCCAAATGATAGATATTGAAAAGCCTAAAAAGAATATATAGGGTTGCCTTGCCAAAGCCTGTCCCGATGGTCGAAAATGCCCGAACTTTAGTCAATTTTGTTGTTCTAATTAAAACTGTAGTACATAACAGCTCCAAATGTATGCCAAATGATAGAGCTCGATGAGCCTAAATAGAATATATAGGGTTGCCTCGCCAAGGATCTTTGCACCAACGTTTTTAGTACTATCCCAGTACTTAAATCTTAAATCCATTTAAACACAAACCATAAATTCACCCCACCACATGTTTTTATTGTGCAATGGGATACATTTAAACACTTTACACTATTTACAGGTAGGCGTTTTTTAATGTATATGTTACATGTATTTTTTTAAAGCATATGTTGCGTATACTTAAAAACAAAATCCTATTAGGCCTCAATCTTGTTTTTTAAAAATAATTTTTTGTTCATTTCTTAATTTATTGTATTTTTTATTTACTTTATATATTTTTTATTTTTTAAAATATGTTTATCCATTCGTGAATAACATTTAACCCAACTTTCACCTATTAATTAATAAAATCTTTCTACCCCACCACATATGTTTAATTGTGCAATAGGATACACTTAAAAACTTGACGCTATTTACAGGTAGGCGTTTTTAATGTATATGTTACATATATTTTAATGTATATGTTACATATACTTAAGGACAAAATCCTATTAGGCCTCAATTCTATTATTTAAAAAAATTTTTTAGTTCACTTTTTAATTTAATTTATTTCATTCATTATAATTTTATTTTTATTTTTATTATTATTTTTAAAAATATGTTTATCCATTCGTGGAAAACATTTAACCAAATCTCTACCTTAATCAAATAATAAATCTGTGCTATTTTTTTTTACTAATTACGTTGTTTATATCACGGACTACATTTATAAAAGCTGTTATAACGTATTATCACTTTATTTTATATGAATATTTGATAAAAACTGGTATGGACTTAAAAGTACCGTCAGGTGATTTTAGTCAAAAATTATAAGCTTTTATAATACACATACTCGAAGTGGGTATTTTGTTTAATCATAAATGAATGTTTTTTTTTATTTTATAATTGTTCTGAGCTATTTTTTTTATTGTTTTTGCCATTGAGATGGATATTACAAACAATACTGCTCTAATTGAAGCCCTGTTATTAGAAGATATTCCTGACTGTGACGAAGAGTCTGAAGCAGGTGTGTCCGATGATGAAGTGGGAAATATTCAACTACCTTCACCAAGAGGCTTTGATGAGGTTTTTGGAAGTGCTCTAGAACACCAACACCAACCAACATCTCCAATACCTGGATCTAGTGTTCAGATTGATCTACCGTCTGCAAATACGTCTTCACACAAAACAAATCAGCGATTACCCGAACCAAACCGTAAATGGAAAAAGAGGGACCTAGATACTTATTTACAGGAATACGTTCTAGATACTGGAGTAGTAGAAGACTGTTTTGCTCACTGTAGCAACCCGACTGATATATTTTTAGTATTGATTGGAGATGTTGTTGATAATATTGTGTACCAAAGTAACCTTTATGCTACTCAGAGAGGCAAAGTATTGAACCTAAAAAAGGAGGAACTTCTAACATTTATAGGTATGAATTTTTTTATGGGTTACAATACTCGTCCGGCGTGGAGAGACCATTACTCTTCGGTACCTGATCTCAACAATGCACTTATTTGCAAAACAATGCCAAGAGACAGATTTGCTATTATTTTATCTCATCTGCATTGCAATAACTCCCAAATGCCTAAAGATTGCAAAGATAAGTTACATAAAATTAGACCGACGATTCATGCACTCAATAAAAAATTTCAAGAGGTTTATCATGGTACTCGCGAACTGAGTGTAGATGAGTCTATGATTAAATTTAAAGGTAGGTCTGTCTTGAAACAATATTTACCTATGAAGCCTATAAAAATGGGATACAAGTTGTGGTGTCTTGCTGACCAGAGAGGCTATATAAAGAAGTAGTAGTTCTTATTATTGTGAAATTCTTTGGTGTTTTATCTAAAACTTTGTAAGGTCCTTCGTACGGATTTTGAAGTGCACGTCGGATGGAATCATTACGTACGAATACATATTTGCAGCTCTCCAATGTGTGCGGTATATATTGTCGACTAGATGTATTATGATGGGAAAATTTGGACTGTGAGTTTTGAACTTTTTCTTTGACTGCCGACAAAATATCTGATTCTGAGGTTCGAGATTGATTGTTACGTACTATTAATTGTTGTGGCAATTTCAAATTCTGACCGTAAACCATTTCCGCCGGAGACGCTTTTATGTCTTCTTTAATGGTTGATCTGAGGCCTAACAGAACTAGTGGAACTTCTGAATACCAGTTTTTTTGGTTATTGCTTGCTATTAATGAAGCTTTTAATTGCCTATGGAACCTTTCTATTATACCATTAGCTTGTGGATGGTAAGGAGATGTCATTATGTGATGGCTACCGATTTCTTTAATAAATTCTTTAAATGTGTTAGAAGTAAATTGAGGTCCTCTATCCGAAGTAATTTCGAGTGAAACACTGAAACGTGAGATGAATTCGTGTTTGAGGGTCTCTACTATTGTGGTCGTTTCCGTATTTTTAAGTGAATAGGCTTCTGGCCAGCGTGTATTTCTATCAATGGCGGTTAATAAGTACCTATAACCATTTGATATGGGTAGTGGACCAACTAAATCGATATGTATGTGTTCAAACCGACCATGTGGGACGTGTATTTTGTAGGGTTGTGTCTTGGTGTGCCTATGTACTTTTGCTCTCTGACAATTTAAGCATTCCAACGCCCATTTGTTAATGTGCGTATTCATTTTGGGCCAAAAGTAACGTTGTGTGATCAGACGTCTGGAAGCTCTTGTTCCAGGATGTGAAATGTTGTGTAGCTGTTCAAAAATCTTTTTACGTAATGTCTGTGGAATGTATGGGCGTGTATTGTCTGTGGAGTTTTCGCACCAGATCTTAATGTTTAAAAATGGAATGTCTATCTGTGTAAATTTGTATATATTGTTGTCTATGGTGTTCTTTAGTTCTGGATCAATACACTGTTCTTTGTATAGCCATTTCAGGTCGATATCAGGTGTTTTCAGCTCTTCTATTTCACATCTCGATAGTGAGTCGGCTGCTATGTTGTCTGTACCTTTGATGTGTATTATCTTGTTGGTGAATTGTGCAATGTATTCAAGGTGTCGTGTTTGTCTAGGACTGCGTTCTGTTTTGGAGTAAAGTGCATTCGTTAATGGTTTGTGATCTGTGTAAACTGTAAATGTATTGCCTTCTAAGTAATGTCTGAAATGTTTTATTGTCAAGTATATAGCAAGTAATTCGCGGTCGAATGTACTATATTTTGTTTCTGTTTGTGATAGTTTTTTAGAAAAAAATGCTAATGGTTCAAGTGTTCCGTTGTGTTCTTGTTGTAATACTCCGCCGACTGCAGTATTAGATGCATCTACAGCAATTGACAGTCTTGCCTTACTATTAACATGGTTAATAAGTGTCTCCTTGGCGAAGCTATCTTTTATTGTTGTAGGTGCATGTAATGTAGTTTCTGTCCATTGTAACTGTTTATTTTTAGTTTTTGAGGCGTTTGTGACCATGTCGTAAATGGGACCTAGCATGTGTGCGAGCTTAGCGATGCATCTATGATAGTAGTTAGTCATACAAATAAATTTTTGCATGTGTTTAACTGTGATGGGTTGTGGATAGTCTCGTATGCATTGTATTCGTTCTTCTGATGGTTGTATACCATGTTTAGAAATGGTGTAACTGAGAAAATCTATTTTGTTTACACCGAAAATGCATTTGTTGGGTTTGATGTCTAAGCCGTAACTGTCGAGTCGTTGGAAAACCTCTGTTAAGTGTTCAAAGTGTTGTTCTTCTGATTCACTAGCTATTAGGATATCATCTAAATACACGAAAATGAAATCTAATCCGTGTAGGGCTTGATGAATGAACCTTTGGAATGTTTTTGCTGAGTTTCTCAAACCGAAAGGCATTCGGAGAAATTCAAACATTCCAAAAGATGTTGTGATAGCAGTCTTATGTACAGTGTTGTGCAAAATAATAGCAACAAAATGACTGCGCTGCTACAAAATCGTGTATCTCATTTAATATTGGGAGAAAACATAAAATTATTTTAGAAATCAAACAACATATTCATTCATTATATAAAAATAAAATTATATTCAAATTCGGTTTTATATTTTTTAAAAAAATTTGAAATTAATGTGACTACATTCAATTGTCTGTGTGCAAAACAAAAGCAACAAAATATGAAGAATGTAAAAATAGAAGAAAATTTCCAAAAATTAGCGGTAAAAGTACCGTTATTGGAAAGAATATGTTGTTAGTGAGTCATAACAATTCAAGTTTAGTTTAGTTTTTGCTCTCGCTGTGACATTGACTGTTCAGTTTATAGTGGCCATTGACAAATATTGTAATCCTCTAAAATCTCAAATTATTTCCGAATACGATTAATGAAAATCACAAATATCTATCTCAAAACAATTTAAGATTAACCCATCAATAATTTGTAGATTAATAAAAAAGTATAATAGCACAAAAGACCTAATAACGGTACATTCAGGAGGGCGGCCACGGAAGACATCGCGGCATGATGACAGAAAAATGTGTGCTATATACAAACGAAATCCATTTGCCACATCCAAAGAGGTTGTTCGGTCACTGAATTTAATTACCTATGATAGCACTGTGCGCAGACGAGCCATTCAGAACAGTTTAAGAAGTTACAGACCTGCGGAGAAACTGTTGCATACGGCTAAGCATAAACAAAAAAGGTGAGTGTTATAATTCAAACATTTTGTGTCTAAAATTATGACAACGGGGTGCAATTTAAACGGTTTTCCATTTTTGGACTGTTCAATTTAGGTGCTCTTTTGCAAAATTGAGTCTAAGAAGTATTAATATTAATATTGATATTTGAAAATATTTTTGTGTGAGGGTTACCCTAAGTATGCACCTTAAATACAATTTCAACGACTTTATCTGTGCCTCTTAATATAAAAGCCATGTGGCGTAAGTTCAATGAGAATCGATTTAACAGTCTTTGAGAAAATGATATTTAAAAATATTTTTGTTTGAGGGCCACCCTACATATGCACCCTAAATAGAAGTTTTATAGCCTAAGCTATGCTTCTTAATATAAGAGCTACGTGGTGCAAGTTCGGAGTGAATCGACTAACCTGTCTTCTTGAAAATGATACTTAAAAATATTTTTGTATGAGGGTCACCCTAAGTATGCACCCTTAATAAAATTTTTTTAAGCTTAAGAGAATCAATTAAGCAGTCTTCGAGAAAAATTTTTGTCTGAGGGCCACCCTAAATAAAGTCTTGTATCTTGAACTATTCCTCTTAACATAAGAGCTACGTGGTGTAAATTCGGTGTGAATCAACTTACCCGTCTTTGTGAAAATGATATTTAAAAAAATTTTTGTGTGAGTGCCACCCTAAGTATACACCATAAATAAAATTTTACACCGAAAATGCATTTGTTGGGTTTGATGTTTAAGCCGTAACTGTCGAGTCGTTGGAAAACCTCTGTTAAGTGTTCAAAGTGTTGTTCTTCTGATTCACTAGCTATTAGGATATCATCTAAATACACGAAAATGAAATCTAATCCGTGTAGGGCTTGATGAATGAACCTTTGGAATGTTTTTGCTGAGTTTCTCAAACCGAAAGGCATTCGGAGAAACTCAAACATTCCAAAAGATGTTGTGATAGCAGTCTTATGTACAGTGTTGTGCAAAATAATAGCAACAAAATGACTGCGCTGCTACAAAATCGTGTATCTCATTTAATATTGGGAGAAAACATAAAATTATTTTAGAAATCAAACAACATATTCATTCATTATATAAAAATAAAATTATATTCAAATTCGGTTTTATATTTTTTAAAAAAATTTGAAATTAATGTGACTACATTCAATTGTCTGTGTGCAAAACAAAAGCAACAAAATATGAAGAATGTAAAAATAGAAGAAAATTTCCAAAAATTAGCGGTAAAAGTACCGTTATTGGAAAGAATATGTTGTTAGTGAGTCATAACAATTCAAGTTTAGTTTAGTTTTTGCTCTCGCTGTGACATTGACTGTTCAGTTTATAGTGGCCATTGACAAATATTGTAATCCTCTAAAATCTCAAATTATTTCCGAATACGATTAATGAAAATCACAAATATCTATCTCAAAACAATTTAAGATTAACCCATCAATAATTTGTAGATTAATAAAAAAGTATAATAGCACAAAAGACCTAATAACGGTACATTCAGGAGGGCGGCCACGGAAGACATCGCGGCATGATGACAGAAAAATGTGTGCTATATACAAACGAAATCCATTTGCCACATCCAAAGAGGTTGTTCGGTCACTGAATTTAATTACCTATAATAGCACTGTGCGCAGACGAGCCATTCAGAACAGTTTAAGAAGTTACAGACCTGCGGAGAAACTGTTGCATACGGCTAAGCATAAACAAAAAAGGTGAGTGTTATAATTCAAACATTTTGTGTCTAAAATTATGACAACGGGGTGCAATTTAAACGGTTTTCCATTTTTGGACTGTTCAATTTAGGTGCTCTTTTGCAAAATTGAGTCTAAGAAGTATTAAATTGCACCCCGTTGTCATAATTTTAGACACAAAATGTTTGAATTATAACGTTCACCTTTTTTGTTTATGCTTAGCCGTATGCAACAGTTTCTCCGCAGGTCTGTAACTTCTTAAACTGTTCTGAATGGCTCGTCTGCGCACAGTGCTATCATAGGTAATTAAATTCAGTGACCGAACAACCTCTTTGGATGTGGCAAATGGATTTCGTTTGTATATAGCACACATTTTTCTGTCATCATGCCACGATGTCTTCCGTGGCCGCCCTCCTGAATGTACCGTTATTAGGTCTTTTGTGCTATTATACTTTTTTATTAATCTACAAATTATTGATGGGTTAATCTTAAATTGTTTTGAGATAGATATTTGTGATTTTCATTAATCGTATTCGGAAATAATTTGAGACTTTAGAGGATTACAATATTTGTCAATGGCCACTATAAACTGAACAGTCAATGTCACAGCGAGCGCAAAAACTAAACTAAACTTGAATTGTTATGACTCACTAACAACATATTCTTTCCAATAACGGTACTTTTACCGCTAATTTTTGGAAATTTTCTTCTATTTTTACATTCTTCATATTTTGTTGCTTTTGTTTTGCACACAGACAATTGAATGTAGTCACATTAATTTCAAATTTTTTTAAAAAATATAAAACCGAATTTGAATATAATTTTATTTTTATATAATGAATGAATATGTTGTTTGATTTCTAAAATAATTTTATGTTTTCTCCCAATATTAAATGAGATACACGATTTTGTAGCAGCGTTGTCATTTTGTTGCTATTGTTTTGCACAATACTGTATGTCGTCAAGAGCCATAGGTATTTGGTGGTATGCTCTGACAAGATCTAATTTTGAGTAAATTTGTGTGTTGTGTAAGTTCATCGAAAAATCGTGTATGTGTGGTAACGGGTAGCGGTCAGGTACTGTTATTGTGTTAAGGCGTCTGTAATCACCACATGGTCTCCAGTCATTCGGTTCACGTTTCGGTACTAAGTGTAGTGGAGATGATGTTTTCGAATCTGATGGTCTACAAATGCCAGATTTAACTAAAAAGTCGAATTCTTGTTTAGCTATTTTTAATTTTGGTAAATCTAGACGTCGTGGTCTTGTAAATGGTAATTGTCCTTCGGTAACTATATGATGTACAGTTTGGTGTTTGACGGGTGTAGTGTAATCGGGTTCTGTAAATAGTGAAGGGAATTTCTTAAGTAACTGTATATATTTGTTATCAAGTGAGAACAGTTTAGTAAGTGTTGTATCAGTCAATACGGAGAAAGCATTGATCGATATGTTCGTCAGTGGATCAATGAGGCGTTTGTGTTTAATGTCAATAAGAAGTCCGTATTTTGATAAAAAATCTGCACCTAAAATAGGTTTAGATATGTCTGCAATGATAAATGTGAACGGTAAGTCACGTCGTAATTTCAAGTTAAGTGTGAGAAGTCTTTTTCCAAAAGTTGAAATAGAAGTGCCATTGGCAGCTGTCAAAGTTAGATCGGATTTTTGTTTGGAACTTTTGAATTTGGAGGATGGAAGAACAGATACTTCCGCTCAACTGTCCAATTGGAAATGTAATTTGTTTGTTGGGTCATAAACGAAAAGACGACGTGTTAATATAGTCGGTCCATCATCAGTCGTCGCGATATGGATTTTCTTAGCTTGTTGAATATTGTTGATTTGTGTTGTATTGTGTTGTGTTAGTCGTTTGAACATATGCACAGGTTGTTCACATCTACGTGCCTCCTTTCCAAACTTAAAATGATATCGGCATAGCCAGTTATGTCTACGTGTATGAGATGACTGCCTAGAGTTCGATCTACGTCTTATCGGTGTGCGTGATCGGAAATTTTGTTCGGATCTGAGGGTCTCAACTTCTAAAGCCAATTTATTGAATGAACTCAATATTTTACTGGTAGATTCTGCTAAGGTCTGTACCATCTTTGTTAGTTCTATGTATATTTATAACTAGCATTACCCTGTGCGCATCGCTGCACCTCAACCGTGGTGTATATTCGATGTGCAGTCTGCGTGAAAATTCTATTTAAAAATACTTTTGTATGAGGACCACCCTTAGTATGCATCCAAATTAAAATTTTTACAACCTAAGCAGTGCCTCTTAATATAAAAACCACGTGGTGTAAATTCCATGAGAATCGATTAAGCGGTCTTCGAGAAAATGATATTTAAAAATATTTTTGTGTGAGGACCACCCTAAATAAAAGTTTTGTAGCCTAAGCTATGCCTATTAACATAAGAGCTACGTGGTATAAGTTCGGTGTGAATCGACTAACCTGTCTTCGTGAAAATGATATTTGAAAATATTTTTGTGTGAGGGTTACCCTAAGTATGCACCTTAAATACAATTTCAACGACTTTATCTGTGCCTCTTAATATAAAAGCCATGTGGCGTAAGTTCAATGAGAATCGATTTAACAGTCTTTGAGAAAATGATATTTAAAAATATTTTTGTTTGAGGGCCACCCTACATATGCACCCTAAATAGAAGTTTTATAGCCTAAGCTATGCTTCTTAATATAAGAGCTACGTGGTGCAAGTTCGGAGTGAATCGACTAACCTGTCTTCTTGAAAATGATACTTATAAATATTTTTGTATGAGGGTCACCCTAAGTATGCACCCTTAATAAAATTTTTTTAAGCTTAAGAGAATCGATTAAGCAGTCTTCGAGAAAAATTTTTGTCTGAGGGCCACCCTAAATAAAGTCTTGTATCTTGAACTATTCCTCTTAACATAAGAGCTACGTGGTGTAAATTCGGTGTGAATCAACTTACCCGTCTTTGTGAAAATGATATTTAAAAAAATGTTTGTGTGAGTGCCACCCTAAGTATACACCATAAATAAAATTTTTACAATCTCATCTCTGCTTTTAATATAAAAGTCGTGAGGTGTAAATTCCATAAGAATCGATTTAGCGGTCTTCGATAAATTGAAATTTAAAAAATATGTTAGTGTGAGGGCACCCTAAATTGAAGTTTTGTAGCCTAAGCTATGCTTCTTAACATAAGAAATACGTGGTGTAAATTCAGTGTGAATCGATTCACCTGTCTTCGTGAAAATGATATTTAAAAATATATTTGTATGAAGGCCACCCTAAGTATGCACCCTAAATAAAATTTTTACAATCTAATCTGTGCCTCTTAATATAAAAGCCATACTGTGTAAGTTTCATGAGAATCGATTTCTTTGAGAAATCGCTATTTTTAAAATATTTGTGTATGAGGGCCACCCTAAATATGCACCCTAAATAAAAGTTTCATCGTCTTAGCTATGCGTCTTAATGTAAGAGACATGTGGTGTAAATTCCATGTGAATCGATTTAGTGGTCTTTGTAAAAATGCTATTTTAAAAATATTTACGAATGAGGGCCACCCTAAATTAAAGTCCTATAGCCACCACGCCCCTGGTGTCTAATCCCGTTCATATTTTGTGAAGTGCTTAACAAAGGCTATGTGCATCCTGACACCGAATTTTAAGACTCTTGCAATCATATGAACCAAGATATAGCGAGTTAAAGGTTTTAATTGCACGTAAAGTGCCACGCCCCTTGCTTTTATCAAAATAAAATATAGCCCATGTTACTCAGGAATAGTGTAGCTTACTATTAGTAGAATAATTTTTGGAATCGGTTCAGTAGTTCCATAGATTACCCTGAACATACAAACAAACACACAAACCTTACCTCTTTATATAATAGTATGGATTATAACACAAGTGTTCCTATTTACGTGTACCTACGTGAAGTGGAGTGCCTACGAGATGCAAACGGTAAGTTTCTTCCCTCCCTATCGTTTGCATTCGTTGAAAAACTGAAGTATGTGTGTGTAACTATATTTACGTGATCCGTGATCCGTTGATGCGTTGAGGATGTTGTTGATATCCTACTGCTGATTGCTGATGAAAATGAGACTGTTGTTCCAACTGTTGATTATGGCATTCAAAATCGGAATGAAATTTCATATGCTGTCTGGTTGCAGGGTCAGCTATACGATGGCGTTGATTTTGTTGAATGGAATTATTCCTATTATAACGATAAGAATATTGTTGCTGATGGTATTGCTGCTGTTGTTAATGCTGATGATGATGTTGTTGTGAACTTTGTGATGGAATTGTTTCAATTTGCGTTATTTGTGGATGCGTATGGAAATGATGTAGTGGTGAGTGCTATCTTGGAGGTGATGAATAGCACAGAAGTCTTAATCGACAATATTCAGTACGCGTTGATTGTGTTGAATGGAAGATGGAGGATGGAACAGATGCTGCATTTCTATCTAATCTTCACTTAAATCGCTGATGCTCCTGGCAGGTTCGCCAATGTGGAGTCCGAAGGATTGTATTAAAATAATTTAAATTTAAGTTTATATACTGTTGCTGCTGATATTGTGGTTCGTAGGTAAGATCGCCAATGTGGAGTCCGATGGATTGTATTAAAATATTTTAAGTTTAAGTTTTTATCTTTTATTATAAAAGTGTTTATTCTTTTTTGAATTTTGAAATCTTAATACTAATTTATTTTTTTATTTTTTGAAACATAAAATGAAAAGAATACAAAATTTTGTTTAAAGAATAAAGTGTATTTTTGTCAAGTGTAAGTGTTGGATGTGTTATGTGGGTCCCTACACAGTTATAGTTTCCAAAAGAAAAATCAAAGTAAAGTGTAGTGAAGCTTGGTACAATGTTTATATAAGAATATGAATTACTATTACAAGTGTTGTTAATCTATGATATTTTATAAAGACAAATTTTGTTTTCATATGTGCAATTAGATAGTACAGCCAAATAAAAGAAAGAAACAAATTGCCAATGTAAACATTGATCACCTATTGAAGTTTTGACCATGGAGACATAGCACCAATTCAACCATAAATTGTAGTGTTTGTGGTGAGATTTAAGTTTTCAAAGAACATAGTGGGAGGCTTGAGATTTGTTTTTCTCAGACACTTTTATTTCATAGCCAATTTACAGCTTTACAAACAGTTGTCGTAGTTTCAAATTATATGTATTCCTATTGTTTTAGGAATTTAGCATGAAAAATGTCCATCTCATATAAACAGTTTCCAACCGGTTTGACTATTCTACATTTTAAAAATTTCTTTGAAAGCTTGGCACTAGTTTGTTTTGAAAAATCACTTAATTTGAAATTTCATCTATACACTTCTTGTCCGGGCAAGAACTTAATTTTACGGCATCGTATATTATAGCTTTTTGCATTTTTTTTCGTAACTTTTATGTAAATGTTTACGGACAGTATCACGGACCACGTCTTGTTTTACAGGCTTTGGCATTACCAATGTTTCGGGATCCCTAAGGATTCCTAGTTTCCGAGCCAGTTTATAAGTGCTCGCATGGGTTATCATGTTGGTGCCAAACAGAGCAAAATAAGGAGTCATTCCTATCGAGGAATGTACAGAGGATCGTAACGCACATTCGATTTCAGATAGATGTTTGTCCCAATGGCTTTGATCTTTGTCCAAATATGAACGGATGGCTGCGAGAATCGACTGATTTACCCACTCCGAAGCATTTGCCTGGGGAGCATAGTTAGCCGTGCGAACATGGTTAATACCGAATGTGTCGATCATTTTCGCAAATTCCTTGCTTGCAAATTGCGCACTATTGTTAGACATAACTATTTCTGGAGTACCAAATTTGTGGAAGGCTTCCGAAATCAAAAAGTGTATAATATTTTTGGCCGTTGCTTTGGTCATGGCTTTCAAAAGGGTAAATTTAGTGAAATAGTCTAGAACTATAAAGATATAAGTACTTTTCTTGGTTGACCTGACATATGATCCCAAAAAGTCAAGGTAAATTTTTTGGAAAGGTCGTTCGACCAGTGACTCTTGACCTATTGGCGGTCTTAACATTCTATTTGCCGGCTTACATTCTTTGCAAACTTGGTAATTATTTACAAAAGTTCGTGTTTGTATGTTCATATTAGGCCAGTTAAAATATAGTCCAGTAGAAATAGGGTTTGAACAACAAAATAATTCGTTACAGCAATCTGACAGCGGAATATTGTTGAACAAGCTATTGTAAAAGCGGACAAAAAAATCGAACCGACAGCAGTTATCCGGGATGGAATGGGGGGCATTTTTAGAGGTCGAAGACAGTTTTTCACGATTTCTGGCTAAACTGTGCATCATATCAAGAAAATCTCAATTCAAAAGTTGTGAGAAATAAGAAGGTCTACAACTTTTGTACTGATCATTTAAATTTTTTAAACTTTCAAAAAAAATTGAAAACTTAAAAAAATTGAAAAACTTTTAGAAATTGAAAAAAGCTGAAGATTTCGAAAGTTTGAAAATATTATATAAATTACAAAAAAATATCGAAAAATTAACAAAAGTATCAATGGAAAATCCAAATTTTATTTTTAAGTTTCATCAATCTTTACTAAAATGCTTGTCAAATCAAATAGGGTGCAAAACCGTAAAGGAAACTTTCAGGGATGGTACTCCTATATGTTTTGAACATTTTGAGAAACTCAGCTTTTTTCAATCTATGCCAATTTTTGAAATTTTTCTATTTTTAAAATTTTAAATATTTCTTAAATTTTTGAAATTTTCAAAAAAAATAGAAAACTTAAAAAAATTTAAAAATTGAAAAAAGCTGAAGATTTCGAAAGTCTGAAAAAATTATAAAAATTACAAAAAAACCACGAAAAATTAACACAAGTATCAATGGAATACCCAAATTTTATTTTTAAGTTTCATAAATCTTCACTAAAATGCTTGTCAAATCAAATAGGGTGCAAAAACATAAACGAAAGTTTAAAAGATGGTACTCCTATATGTTCTGAACATTTTGAGCCTAAAAAAACTGAAATCGATTTTGGAGTATTTGAGAAATCGATGTTTTCCTGAAACGTAATTTTTTTTTTTTTCAGTGTATATATAACGCTTAGGAGTTAATTTTTCTAAACTTGCAGTTTTTTTTGTCATCTACTAGTACACAGCTACCTAAAAATAATATGAAAGCGAATTTGAATTGTGTTTGTTTGTTTATATTAATCATTCAAGTTTTTGTGTTATTTACGAGCGGCTCTGAACAGGGTTAAGAAATCAATTTTTTTATCAAAACTATTGGTCGAAAAAGTTTGATATAATATTTTTCTTTATATTAGAAAATGCCTTAATAACTCAAAAAATTTTCAGCCAATTCGAAACACGTCAGGGTAAAAAAAGCAAATTATAGATGGAACGACCCTTTTATATTTTATTCCTTTTTTTTTTTTTTTGTAAATTTATAATTTTTTTTTTTAAATTTGTTGCACATTGATAGTATGCTTCAAAATAACTTAAACTTTTTGTTTCAAATACTAAGTGAAAAAGTATGTGAAAAGGTATGTGAAAAACCATCCCTAGGCTAAGTATTCAATGGTCTCTTCAATAGAGACACCACTTGATAGTTTCACAAAATTTTACACTTAGTGCGTATGCCAGTGCTACCCAGCCAATTCGTACTTTATCTACTGTGAACTTTGAAATAAAAATAACTATTTTGCGGAAAAACAATTAAGTAAAATGTGTTATGTCAATTAGTGCAACAAAAATTTGTTTTCCACAAACCCTAAACAAATGCGATGCGTTACTGTCAAAAAAAATAAGTGCTTTACCTACCAAGTTCACAACTGTTATTTTCATATTTTTCTATGATTTCTTGCATTCTATACATAACTTCTTCCGTAGAAATGGGCTTCTTCAACATACTACAAATATTAGGTAGACTGCTCTCACTAAAATTTTTTTTTTAAAAGTTGCATTACCAAAATAAAAGTTTCTTTAGCATTCGCCTTCTCTAAGTTATTCTGGAATTAAATTTAAAAAAAAACTATTTTCGTCAGTAGATTCATCGTAGACTTTATTAGGGAAATACAATTGGGGTGGTGGTATAGTTTCTAGTAGATCGATATTTTCAGAATTAGTTTTTTCGCTACTGCCACCACCATTACTATTGAACTCAGAACTTATGTAAGATTCACAAAAAAAAAATTTACGTAAATAGGTAACAATTTCATCTTCTTTTTTCCTTAAAAATTTAATGGTCAGTTGTTTATAGTCTTTTAAAACTAACTGGATTATTTTCCATAACACGGCTTCTGTTAAAATATATATCTTTAAATACATATTCACATATTCCACATCTGTGATAAACTTTCTCGCCAGATGAAAAACATTATGTATAACTTGTTCAGTAAATTCTTGGGCCATTTTCATAACTGCGTCTTTAAAGTTTTGTGTATTTCGATTATACTTCAGTACGATACTACCTAAGTCTGCAAGGCTTAAAATAGCACTACCCTTAGCTTAAACTAGTTTAGCCAACAAAAATTCTTCTGATGAATTTGCATTGTTTCTGACAAAAATTAGGTGTGGAGCACTTGTGCGAAAGTTACCTAATGGTTGTTCATATGCAGCTGGAATGGGTTGCGATCCTCCGCTTAGCACATCGGGACCAATTTTATGCTGGACACTGTTGCGGAGTACTTGTGTATCTACCGGAACTTCGTTGTCAAGCACAATAAGTTTTCCGCTACCACCCAAACTGGGACGCACATTTCTTTGCATTTAGCTGGCGGTTAACTTATTTTAAGTCATCGGAAACTTGCTTGCTTGTAATCTCACTAATACTACGTATCATATCCACTTTGCCTTGTTGTAGAATATCTAGAAACATTTTTTTTTCTTTGTCTACGCAACATTGTCCGCCGCGATGCAAACGAAAACAACCTGAGACAGTGGAAAAAGGAAATGTGTAAGTGGTGAATTTTGTCGTATGAATTTTGTTTCTGTTTTAGTCAGACACAATTGAATTAATATTAAATACGAAAATGAATACTAGCGGTATTCACGCGATAACATGTTTTAGGATGTAAACTCAAATCGTTATTGAAAATAGTTATTTTGTTTCTAAAGTTTGTTAATTTATGTCTTAGCACTAGAAAAGAACTTTGTTCTACTAACTAAATTAATAATATAGAAAACATTCCAAGACATCAAAAGTACCATAAAGTTCAATTAATTAATTAATTTAATTTGAAAATAGTAATTCAAAAATTTGTTACCATAAATATTTTTTTTTTTGATGTTTCCTCAAAAATTGAAACTTTTGAACAAACATGTACCCGTACTTTTAAGACTTTCTTCGTTCATACTTAGAAAGAAATTTTTTTTTTTTGGTTTTCTTTTAAACCTTGCAACTTAAGAGTTTTTGTCCCAAAAAATTTTTAAAACAATTTTTTCAACTACTGTTGTAGCGACAATAATCTCGCCTCAACTTTTTATTGGCTTGCACCAAATTTACAACACTGAAAGAAAAAAAACAAAACGTTCATGACCGAATTCAACACAAAAATGCCCAAACCGAAACCGACGAGTAAAGAAAGAAAGGCTTCCTACGCACCAAAGCAAGTGAAAAAGAAAAGCTGCAAAATTAAAGACTAAAACTATTTTTAAAGAATTTACTTTTGCCGCAGTGTCGCAAATGAACTCAAGCACGAAGGCTTTAATGGTTCATGACTTACGCAGTTGCAAAAAGAAAATAAATTTTGCAAAAAGAAAATGTATTTCAAAAAAAATTGTCATCTACAAAGAAAACTAAAGGATTCCTGAAAACCTCGAGTGAAACGTCGCAACGGCAGTCGCGGTACAGAGACCTCTACGCTGACGGACTTACGCTCACAAAAAGCTATCCAGCCATCCCCCTCCTCCTCACAGATAAGGATCTTTAATTTTTTTGAAGGAACTCAAAAACTTGAGCCCCTTAGTTGGACGCCATTCTGTCGTGTTACCTTGAGTTGGTGTTTCCGATCACTGCCAGTTCGCTCAGATGTTATTGCGATCTGGCAATGACCTGTGGTGCCGGATGTAGCGCACCTCGTTCCACTTCCTGACCGTGCTGGTACTATGGCTGTAGCGCGGCTATAGTTCGCCGGATGTCGTGGTCCTTGTCAGTCTTATGGAACATGGGTATGAACAGAAAATTTGTTTTTACAGTACCAGGCTGATAAAGAAAGCTGCTGAAAGTTAACGAAAACCTATTTGTACATACCTACTTTGGTGCCGAAAACCCCATCAATTTCTTCTCGCGGATGATCTATTCGTTGCCACTCGCCGGCACAGATTTCAATAGCATTATTTTTTTTTGTTTCTACGTTCCTTTGATGGACCGATACCCATTATCGAGAATCGGCTCTGGGCAGCCCTCCCTCAACTGGTTTCGGCCAGCTTTCCTGGGTGACCTTTGGCCCCATGTAAGTGATCACCCCTTACTACGCAATCCGCTTCCGACCTCCCTACCTACACCACATGGACAAAAACTTTTAGGCTTCCATAGTCTTTTTTTCTTTTAAATGGTTTTATTTTCCTTACTTTTTCTTTTGTTTTCTCTTGTTTGTTTATAATAATCCCTTAACTTTTACTTATACAAAATTTTCATATCTTATATCGGCCGATTTTGATATTTTTTTTTTCTTAATCTAATAACTTCTTTTAAACTATTCGCCCTCAGAAGGAGAACGTACAAATATACGTGACTAAGTTAGGAGAGGAAAATCTTTGCTGACGTTTCCTCTTTTAACTTTGTATGGATTACTTTTTACTTTTATTTGAATTTACTTTACTTTATTTTTATACCCTACACCGAGGGTATGTTCACTTTGTCTCTCTGTTTGTAACACATCGAAGGGGGCGTGGCAGGTATGGAAAAGTGTATATATTCTTGATCAGCGTCACCACCTGAGTCGATTTAGCAATGTCCGTCTGTCTGTCCGTCTGTTGAAATCAGGTTTATGGGAAAACTAAGAAAGCTAATTGAATGAAACTTTCACACGCAGGTCACACCTTCTTGCAGGCATCTTGCTATTGAAAATGGGCGAAATCGGTTGACGGACACGCCTACCGCCCATGCTCTATGTAAATTTACCCAGATCAATTTTGAAAAAAGTTGCAGCGATTTTGATGAAACTTGGTGATTTGGTGCACATAAGAACCAAATTAGGATTAGGCTGGGTTTCAAGCTTCCAAAAGATCGTACAGGGGCGTGTCACAGCCCTAAATTTTATCATTTATACCACCATATCTTGTAAGCTGTTCAAGATATTGCGATGAAATTTGGCAAAGGGATAAATATCAAATATATCTTGAATTGTGACACTTTTCAACTATTAAAAATTTTGATTACGTATATCTCAAAATTGTCACAAACGATTTTCTTAAAAATTTTGGAGATGATGCCGCTGAAAGCAGTCGTCAATACAAGCTCAGACACTTCACTGAAAAAACTCGTTGAAGTGCGTGGCACCGCCCACAGTATTTATAAACGTTATATTAAGAGAACTAACGTTATCGTTATGAAATTTAATGAGGTAGATATACTTGCTATAAAGTCTCTTATTACAAAAATTTGGTCCAATAGTGCCTGTGGGCGTGGCACCTCCCATATAAGCAAAAATCGTTTATTGCTATAGATAGTGTGCTATGAGAGTAATCTTCATAAAATTTGGTACATACATAGATGTCAGTTACTATAAGCTTTAAAAATAAATGAATTTTGACTGACGGGATCGCATCAGTAGGCGTGGCACCTTCTATATTAACATGAATTTGTAAGCGCTGTTTTAAGTGAACTAATGCAGCTATTGCTATGAAATTTAATGCAAGTGTTTCAGTTGCCATAGAGTACATCTGAATCAAAAGTGGCTTAAATAGCACCAGTGGGCGTGGCACCTCCCATACAAATAAAGTACAGCAAGTGGCATATTTATCGAAATATGTGAGCAATCATACTAAAATTTGGTGCAAGGGGTTTGCTTATGGAAAGCTATTTCTGGATCAAAACCGGGCTGGATTTTACCAGTGGGTGTGTCACCGCTCTAAATTTAAATTTAACTGCGGCATATATCGCAAACCACACAAGCTATTGTGCTAAAATTTAATATGAGAATGTCGATCACAAATATAATTTATTGAACCAAAAGTGGGCGTGGTATATTCCAAATTTTTTATTTCTATTCGTTTTTTTCAACATTTTCCATATTCTTTCAACTTTTTCAACCCTTTAATTTTTTTCAATATATTCTATAGGTATTTGTTCGACTTTTTCAACCTATTTCAACTTTTTTCATAAGTTTCTTCATTTTTTCGACTTTTTCATCAATTTTGAATTGTTTCAAATTTTTTCAACCACTTTCAACTTTTTTAGTGTTTTTCAACCTCTCTCAATTTTTTTCAACATTTTGCATATATTTTCGACTTTGTCAAAATTTTTCAACCTTTCTAACATTTCACATTTTTTTTCGACTTATTCAAATTCTTTCTCTTAACGTCTTTTTAACATTTATTTAAAAGGTACTTTCAGTGCAGTGTAGGGTATGTGAGTTTCGGCCTGGCCGAAGATAACACCTTAACTTGTTTTTTTTTATGAAATATTTCTTTACGTTACTTTAACTTTTCGTTTATTTTCTTATATCTCTTTTTTTTGTAAAAATATTTAATAAAACAAATTCTCTACCTGGCTCCTTTTATGCTTGCTGCGCCGTTCGCTGTTGTCGATGCCGATGTGGTGGCCGTTATGGTGGAGCTTTCTGATGTTGGTGCTGGTGTCTGTTGTGATGGTGGGCGTTGGGATGTTGGTGCTGGTGTCGTTGGTTTCGGTGGCGGCTATCGTTGATGATGTTGTGGTTGGTGGTGATGCTGATGTCTGTCAGGGTAGCGAGCGTTTTGATGTCGGTACTGGTGTCTTGCGTTACGCTGATGGCTACAGTTGATGATGTTGTGGTTGGTGGTGATCTTGATGTCTGTTAGGGTGGCGAGCGTTCTGATGTCGGTGCTGGTGTCTTGCGTTACGCTGATGGCTACAGTTGATGATGCTGTCATTGGTGGTGATGCTGATGTACTTTCTGCTTTTCTTGATGGTGTGGATGTGACTACGGATGCTACTATTGAGTAGGCTGGGGCTGTTGATTCTGTTAGTCTGATGACTACTATTGCCTGCGTCTATAACAACCGTCTGTTGAATATTTGGTTGTTCACTATGGTGGTATTTTAATTACTTAATTTTTTTTTTTTTCTGTTTCCAAAGTTTTCATAATATACCCTACAAGAACACTGTCAGTCAGATGATAGGTCATCTGATAGACAGCTCAGATAAAAATTTCTGTCAGAAGCTTCTATCAGTTTCTGAATAGTCGTGTGAAAAATCTGATGAAAACTTTTGTATGCATGTGATTTGACATCTTTTTCTATCACATCAAGATTTAGGTTTCATCAAACATTCAGTTGTCTCGATTAAGCCCCAATCACAATGACGACGTCACGACGGGACGAGAGCGAGGCGTGTTGTCAAAAATATTTCAAACACACGCTGTCTAATGTAACTTCGCACAAAGAAATTTTTGACGACGTGATGACGCGACGTGAATTATTCGAATTGTTGAATTTTTCACGACGAGAGTTTTGACACATATGGTTGATTGACGTTTTCTTTATTTAAATTCAATTTACTGTTTGTGTTGTGTTTGAAAATTAAATATAATTAATTCGAAAAATAAATAAATAAAATGCATAAGCTAACGGGCGAACAAATTGAAAAAATTATTGATTTGGTGAAAGACAATCCATGTCTTTATAACAAACTGGAAAAAAATTATAAGATGGTGGACAAAAAATTGAAAATTTGGAAAGAGATAAGCCTTGCAACTGGCATTGATGAAGGTAAGTACATACTATATATGATAAATGCTTGATATTTGATTATTTGAACTTATATTTGTTTCCTTCAGTTTCAACATGCCAATCGGCTTGGAAAAGCTTACGGGATCAATTCATAAAATCCCACAAGGAGCAGAGAGGAGCGACTGGTATGGCAACCGAAGAAAAAGGCAAAAAGTACAAGCATTATGAAGCTCTTTTATTCCTGGCCGAATCTGTTACTCCAAGATGGTAATTTATTTATTGCTATTTAATATAACATGTATGCAATCACAAAGAACAAATCCGTGTCCTATCTGTAAAAGAAACAAAAACATGGGAAAAAGTTTACTTTAGATTCCATTGTCCATTTTTTGTAAGGGGAACAAAACAATTAAAAAAAGTGTTGCTCGAAATCCACTTTCAAAGACAGCAATCGGAAGATGCGGATGTACCTTTTGTAAAATGCCTTATATTTGAGAGCCTCTGAATGAATATAAAAAATATAAGGATCAATATGAATATGAAATCTTTTTTACATTTAACATATAGTTTTGTATATATGATGATTTTTCTGAAATTTTGATCGATTTTTTTTTAAAAAACCGTTGTTTTTCTTTATAAAATGTGTTAATAATCTATATTTGTTTTGCAATGTTAAGAAAGCTGATTGTCTTGCTTAAAAATGATGTACTATTTGTATACTTTTTTCAAATTACCTATTTTTTACCCAAAAAAGTAAAATTACTTTAGTGAATTTTGGTAATAAAATATATTGTAACTATATATTTTAACGGCGGCACTCTAAATTTTACTTGAAATTTTAGTATGTTGTATGATAATCAAGAATATATACATACGTATTATTGGTGCGGAAACGTCTCTTTCATATTTTTTTAGTTCGCGTAGACCTTTTATGACACTACCTGAATCCAACAATGTATGAGATAGAAGAAGCATTTCGCATCGCATCAGCCATTCTCCATTACAAAGAACTTGTGCATGTGCAGGTACTTTGAAGAAATTCGCCATATAGACGGAGAGCCGGCTGTAGAAAAGTCGAGTGTATAAGATTACACTATGGGACCTATGCCAAATGATAGAGCTCGATGAGCCTAAATAGAATATCTAGGGTTGCCTTGCCAAAGCCTGTCCCGATGGCCGAAAAAAACCCACTTTTGGCCGACTTTTTTCTTAATAAAAAGTGTATAAGCTCTATCATTTGGCATACATTTGGAGCTGGAATCGTTAACCATAACATTTTTTCTGATAAATGTTGGCCCAAAAAACGGGTGGCAACCCTAATTTAGGACAGGCTTTGGCAAGGCAACCCTAGATATTCTATTTAGGCTCGTCGAGCTCTACCTTTTGACACCCATTTCATGCTGTAATCTTATACACTTTTCATTGAAAAAAATTGGCCCAAAAAACGCGAGGCAACCCTAGTTTAGGACAGGCTTTGGCAAGACAACCCTACATTTTATTTTTAGGCTCATCGAGCTCTATCATTTGACACCAATTTCATGCTGTAATCTTATACACTTTTTATTAAGAAAAAAGTCGGCCAAAAGTGGGCTTTTTTCGGCCATCGGGACAGGCTTTGGCAAGGCAACCCTAGATATTCTATTTAGACTCATCGAGCTCTATCATTTGGCATAGGTCCCATAGTGTAATCTTATACACTCGACTTTTCTACTGCCGGCTCTTGGGCTAATAGCGCAGACGGCTGCAATAATAAAAAAATAAATGTTGACTGCTAGGAATTGCTTAACCTTTATGTGTACACCCGTGGTACCCGGGTACCCAAGACGTACTTTTTCTGAGTTTTGGGTTAGAAAAGTTAATTTTTTGATATTGATATTTTTGGTATTCCTCAAGCTAGTCAAGAAGCACACTTTAAGGAATAAATCTAGATAAAAAAAAGTTTAGTATACTTTTTTTGTTTGGTTAAAGTTTTTACACCTCTAAGTGTACACCCGTGGTACCCGGGTACCTGTATGTATTTTGTATGAACATTTTGAAAAATTGGTGCTTATTTTGCTAAAAGTTAATAACAATCAACGTTATATACATGTATGTAGTTTCAAACACTTTTATTTTATATTGGTTTTATATAAAAAATAAAAAGAAAATTGAATAGTGTTGCACATATTTAAAAAAATTAATTCGAATGAAAATGGATTTAAATTTACATATGTTTTATTTATAAGTCAGAGCAAGTATTGCACTTGGTAGTTGTAACGGCATGTGTATCGTCTTACGCCTCTTTTTATTCGGTGAAGTAAGGCATAAAGCGAAGTTCCCAACTACCGATAAACGGCCTGTGGCATCGCGAGTTGAAACTGCTACAGGAACTACTTTTGCATGAATTGGACGTTCTAATATGGATTCTATACCGATTTTGGTAGCAAAATTCCAGCATACATTGGGAATAGTTGATCTGATATTTATTTTTGGCATTGCCAATTGTTTTCCGAGCTCCTTTAGAAAGCATCTTCGTGAATTTGTAGATGTATTCAAAGCTGAATTATTTTCCTGGAAGCAGGTGTACGCCGCGAGGGCCGCTACATATGGGGAAAGAGGAAGTCTTTCACCGTTTTACAAAAGTATTTAATTAAGATCAGCTAGCTCAAATTATGAAGATATTTTCGAATGAAGCGCGCATAAAAGTAACAAAAAATACTTTTCAGTATTAAAAAACTAAACTAAACATAAACCAAATCACTTTCACTATTTCCAAAAGCCCCTATGTGACTCACTACAGGACGCACTTTCACTTGACGCACATTCCCTAGATGTACTTTCACTAGAGGCACTACCACTGGATACACAAAACCTTCCTGCATTACCACTAAACGACGCACATTCTGTTGCTTGAGCAGATTCTTGAAGTATTTTATTTTTTTTTACATTGGATTTAAAAATTCCTTTCTCTCTGCTCAAGCAATTTTGTAAATTCCTTTTTTTCATTGCTACCAAATTCAAAACAATTTCAGCACAATGAAAAAACGAAATTGTTAATGTTTATAATGTTATTAAATATATTTATACTTAGCTTTTCGATTCCAATTATTTTCCGTAGTTATTTCTTGTTTGAATTTTCTTGGCCACGCTCAATCTTATAATTTTTTCAATTAAATAAATGTCAAATTTTGTATAAAGGTATTTATGTATGTATTAGTAAAAATGAAAATCATATCAATGTGTTGGAGTTTCGGTCAGTCATTTCTTGTAGGGATGAATTATGTGACAAAACAATTTTTTAAAGTTGTCGCCTTTTAAGTTTTGCCGCCCTAGGCACGTGCCTACTCTGCTTGTAAGGTTAATTCGGGCCTGCTGAACGGGTAATTAAAAAAATTTCATAAATGAAGGAGGCAATAAATTTCTATTTATTTTTTTCTGTGATGCTTATTGGAAAAAAATATCAAAATTTCCGAAATATTCAGATATCGAAACTACCTATGTATGTTTTATTCGGGCTACCTGCAAATTGAAGTTTTTAATCTATTCATTTCATCCACAAGTGTTTTAATTAACTAATGTAATCGGTTAACGATGTACAGAGATAGGGTCAGAATACGTGAAATCGACATGTCTGAAATGTTTTTCAAAGCTTTTTATATAAATCAGTAGTATAGACCGGCAGCTAGCGACAGAAATTTGGTGTTGATCGAACCACGTATGCCTTTCAGGATTCTAAGCATATTACACTTACTGAATAATAATTTTGTAATATAAGGGTTGGCGTCTGGGGCATTTCGAAGAATAGCGAATTTGAAATTGCAATAAAAATAGACATTTTTAACCAATCGAACCACGTATGCTATGTGTATTACATGAAATTTTAAGGCAAAATAATCTATCAGAAACACTTGGCATACGTGTTGAGCTGGGTCCAAGGGCTAATGCCCACTCTTACACATGCAAAAAAAATTAGCATTTTAAGTCAATCGAACCATGTATGCCATATATATTACGTTAATATTTATGGAGATATTTTTATCGGAAAACCATCGGCATACGTGTAGAGCAGGGACTAAGAACTCTTGAAGACATGTGGATGTGCAAAAGAAATACCCATTTTGGAACAATCGAACCACGAATAAAATTTATTGCAGATTAAAGTTCTAACCTTAAAATGTGTATATGCAAAACGGCATACGATGACTGTGGTGCATACCTCTATAAAAACAGTGAGAATACGACAAAATTTTGCAATAATTTGGAACAATCGAACCACGTATGCCCTTTGGAGTTTCAAGAAATAATCATTGACTTAAGTAATTTTTACAAACGGCATACAAATCGACCGGGGCAATCGCATTAAAAATTAAATATTTTAACTGAGCCCTGCGAACTTTTTAAATTTTATCTGTAACGTAGAAGCTATGAAGGCGAAAGCAGTCTCAACAAATCACAAGTTGCTGTTTTCAATGTTATTTGAGAATAAAAGTGAGTAAAACAAATCTGTTTGATAGCATCACTTATTGGCCAGTCGACAAGTAATACAATACTATGAAAAAACATATTAATTGGAAAAATTTTTTTTCTGATATTGGTTTGATATCTTCCTAGAAAGCCCTTCAATTATTTCCATTAGGGAAGGCCGGAATCATCCTAAAATTGTCGATGAATATGGGTTTTCGCCAATTTCAATGGAATCTGTCTTAAAAAATTTGCTTAAATATACTCAATTGAATTTTTTATTAAGTAGGTGATACTATATTTACGTAAAGTGTTTTTTGTTAACGAAAATATTTAATAGAAAATTGTTGAAATTATAATATCATCCGCAGCTTTGTATCTGAAAGTTTGGCTCTGATTTACTCATTCTCTCAATTTACTCATTTACTCAAAACGATTTATTGGCATTGAGCGACCTCTATGCATTCGAATTCGGAAATTTCCCTGTATAAAGTATTGTTCACATTTGCAAGGTTCACATCACAAGGATTTTATTTCACAATATATTTTCTAATTTCCAAGCTTTTTTTTTACAAAGAGAATTTCAATACTTACTCCAAACATTTTCATAAGGAGAAAAGAATCTTAGTTAGTTAGTTATTTTACATAGTAACTAAGTGTTAATATACAAATTTATTTAAAAAAAATTAACAGAAACACTGATTTTAGATGGGTTGAAAAAAATTGGATATTGTTGACTACGTTTGCATGATTTAGACAAGAGTTTCACCGCCTTACTACGGATTTTTTGGATTTTGACGATATTCGAAATTGATACATTATTCCATTTTGCCCAAGACATTAATACATTCGAAAATGATATCGCCTCTTTGTGCGAAACTGTTTTTCGCTCAACGTCTTCTTCCGAATCAGATCCACTGCTACTGCTGGAATCATTTTGACTTTAGAGAGAGGAATGCAAAAATTTGCTCAGAAATTAGAATCCCTGTTTTAATTTGAACTTTGCCTGTACCTATTTTAAATACTATATCAATTCCTACTTCATTCACTGATTTCTTTCAATGCATCCACACAAGTGAATTTATATTTATTAGTATTGCCTGAGGTCGAAATTCGACCGTTAGTACTAAATTTTAATCTTGGAAAAATTTTGTCGGCCTATTAATATCAAAACGTTTTTGTTCATTGACTACGATCTTATTTAGTTTCACTAATCACATCACTTCACCACACCTTTGAAATTACATTCAATGGACATTTAAAAGCAAAACATAGAATTATCAATTTCTTGGAACTACATAATTTCTATTACGTTGTCTATTTGATTTTGACTCAAAAATAAAGAGCTCTTTACCGTTCAGTCCGACCCGTTATCGTTCTTCTTCAAAGCATAACACAACTATGTTTTTCGTTTATTTTATAACAATAATTTTAAAAAGTAAGCGAAATCGCAATTGTAACTCAAAATAAATCAGTTGAACTTCGATTATACGTGATTGTTGGAACCGATCTCATCCCGAATAATGGAAAATGTCAGATAATAGAATCACTATTTTATTTTATTACTTATCAATTTTCAAAGTTGAAAATACATAATATGTATGCATATTATTTCATTGTTTACAGCACCGTTTTACGAAAGTATTTAGTTATAATACTCATTTAATAAAGGTCAGCTAGCTCAAAGTATAAAGATATGTATGTTCTAATGAAGCGCAAATAAAGTAACAAAAAATACTTATTAGTATTAAAAAACTTAACTGGAAAGAGCTATTTTTTGTCATCGATCCGAAAAATTAAAATCAGGGTATCATGTAGTTTTATTCCCCACTCTTTCTCTTCTTTAGGGTACAATCTATCTCTATATCAAATTTCATCAAAATCGGACCATTACTTTAACTGTGAAAACATATTTTCATATTGGGGGCGTGGCACCATCCACTTTAAACCGAATACTTTTCCTGAAGATTCATTCCATCTCTGTACCAAATTCCATCAAAATCGGTCCATTAGCAGTGAAAACGATTTTCCTTTTAAAAGCGATGTCATGCCCACCAAAAGGAACTCAGTGTTTTTAGAAATCATGTTTAGGATTTAATCTGTATCCAAACTAAATTTAATCAAAATCGTTACATTAGTTTAGCCGTAAAGACGTTTTTTCTTGTTAGGGGCGTGGCACCGTCCACTATAAACAAATATCTTTACTTAAAATTCAATCTATCTTCACATCAAATTTCATCAAAATCGGTCAAACATTTTTTTATATTTTTTTTTATATCGATAAAAAGTTTACATACTCGGTAACGCAAAGAGTCATACACTACTTTTTCTATGACATCGCCGTGCTAAAAGTCATGCATTCTAGAGGCGATAAAAAGTTTATGAGATAGATGAAAGTTAAGATTACTATCGATGAACAAAATCTGCTGGGAAGTTTCGATGTTCACGTATTAATATATAGATAAAAAGCTGGTCACGAAACACATCGCAAAATTACCAACAAAAAGCAAAGCATAGTGGTGCAGCTGCGTCTGTGAGCGATTCGGCGAATTACAACAATACGAAGTTGTGGTAAAAGAGTGGAAAGAGTTAGGCGCTGGGGATCGCTGGTTCACATATGTAATTGAAAAAATTTACTTGTTGCGAACGTATCAATGCTTTTTATTTGGATATCTTTTTCATGCTTTTTATTGTTTAACGCGATTGCCCCGGCGGATTCGTATGTCATTTCGAAAATCACTTATTTACATAACTATTGAATGAAAACTTTAAGGGCATACATGGTTCGATTTGTCTTAAATTACCTAAAATATGACATTGGTTTTTTTATTGTTTAACGCGATTGCCCCGGCGGATTCGTATGTCATTTAAAAAATCACTTATTAATATGATTATTTAATGAAAGCCTTAAGGGCATACGTGGTTTAAAACGTATGCCGTTAGTTATGTCCCATTGAAGACGTATGCCCTTATGTTTATCTTGTAAATGACATTGTCACTTGAATTATCTTACGAAGGCATGTACGGTTCGATTGTTCCAAAATGGGTATTTCTTTTGCACATCCACATGTCTTCAAGAGTTCTTAGTCCCTGCTCTACACGTATACCGATGGTTTTCCGATAAAAATATCTCCATAAATATTAACGTAATATATATGGCATACATGGTTCGATTGACTTAAAATGCTAATTTTTTTTTCATGTGTAAGAGTGGGCATTGGCCGTTAGACCCAGCTCAACACGTATGCCAAGTGTTTCTGATGGATTATTTTGCCTTAAAATTTCATGTAATACACATAGCATACGTGGTTCGATTGGTTAAAAATGTCTATTTTTATTGCAATTTCAAATTCGCTATTCTTCGAAATGCCCCAGACGCCAACCCTTATATTACAAAAATATTATTCAGTAAGTGTAATATGCTTAGAATCCTGAAAGGCATACGTGGTTCGATCAACACCAAATTTCTGTCACTAGCTGCCGGTCTAGTAGTAGAAATTAGTGTACTTGAATATAAGTTAGTGAAAAGAAGTTTCGTTATCATTTTGAATTCGAATAATCATGATACCGTCGCGGTTCACTTGTTCAATAAAAAATATGATTGCTCATTTATAAGAACATTTTTAATGTGTACGTATACATACATATAAAAAAGATATTTTTTTTCTCTGATGGGTGCGCTGCTCAATACAAAAATAAATCAAGCTTTGTTAATTTGCTGCCTTACGAATTAGATTTTGGTACAAAACAACTTATTATCTACATAAATTAAAAAAATTCGCTACTATCAGTCAAGCTGTTCAAAACTTATAGCATTTAAAAAAAATAGTTAATGAAAACTTTGATTGGTGATAATTATTGCAAAAACATTTTTTTTAAATTTTTGCGTACACTAATTTCTACCACTTGCAGCTACTGATTTATATAAAAAGCTTTAAAAAACATTTCAGACATGTCGGTTTCACCTGACTTAGGCCTGTTAACTTATCTTTTTTCTTAAGGCTTTAATCGGAGATTTTATAAGCTGCGATTATATCTCGAGATAAATTTGGTAACTCATCTCTGAATTTATTGAGTATTAAGAAATCTGAGTTTAACGAAAAATGCAACACATAAAGTCAATTTCTCATATAGACATTTGAGGTTATTTGAGAATAGTATATTGGCAGATGACAAAAATATTTCAGAAAAATTAAATTACTGTAATGATTGGAAAGATTTTAGCTTCAATTTGTTGTACATTACTCCCTTTATCGACATAAAAATAAATTCGAAGTTGATTGACAGCTATTCTAGAGCTAAAATAAAGCCTGCAATTTGCACCCGTCGTTGCAGAAATTTGTCTTTGAAATCTTTGACAAAAGAGATTATAGGCAGTTGACTTTCTTTTTGGAAAGGTTCGATCTATGCAGAAATGCAGCAAACATCTTTCAATTATGCTCATCAGGAACGTTCAAATCACAGGGATTTTGGTTTAGCAAATATGGAGCGGTAAGACAGCGTTAAGGTTAAATCGACAAAATTGAACTCCGCATATTTTTCTCAGCAAGTTTGTCTCATTGCATTTTACAATTTGAACCAGTTACTGGCCCCTTTAAAAAAAATAAACGCAAAATATTTTACATTTACTCAATCCAAATTTTGCATTAAATTATTTGAAGGAACAAACGTCAAAATTACTCGAGTTAACTTTGTTAATCTGAGAAATTTCTCGTATTAACTTTAATCGTCGATTTGCTCGTTAATAGCCGATTGCACGACATAAGTTACCGATGTTTGTGACTAATCGGCTATTAAGACCGAATCGCAGTTTAAACTACGATTTACTTGAGATAAGTTAACAGGCCTTAATGTTTCTCCGTAAGCTTTTTTTTTAAATTCAATTCAAAGTATTTATTTATTATTGTAAATAAATATTGCTATAACATAATCAAAATATTTTGTACATTGTACAACCACATTCTGTTGTTTCTGGAAGCAAGTATCGAATTCAGTTATACTTAAAACTATTCTACAAAATTTCAAGATTTGAAGTGTGAGACCTCGATTTAAAAAATAAAAACTTAACCATTGATGAAACAAAATATAATTGGTGAATATGCATGCAAACAAAAGTCCGATAACAACTATATAAAAGGAAAAAACTTAATATGTTATATTGAATACAAAAAAAGAAAAATTTACTCTATAATAAGAAGAAGACGATTCACATCTTGATATTCACGACCAATAAGCCACAGTTTGATTTCTTTAAGGAAAATGAATTGGTTTCGTTGACGTCTAATAAATTCCGGAAGACGATTGAATAGTCTAGGTGCAGTCATGGGCGTAGCGACGGTGGGACAATCTGGGGCACTTGCCCCACTCTGGCTAGCTCATGATCTCATGTAGTGTAGTCAAATATACAAAAATTAAAATATGTACATAAGCATGTGATTCAAAAATTTGTATTTCAGAATTGGCGCGCGGCCGCGCATTACCACATTTGTTTTTAATTAAATGAGCGCGCTTTTAAACAAATCGAATAAACTTGCAATTTGTCGCTTACAGCAGCATGCTTCGGGAATGATTTCGAATACTTCTGTCGATCCCCATCGATACGCGCCGACACTTTTTTTATTTTTATTTTTAGCAAGTCTGTTTATTTATAATATTTCAATATTTACAAAAGTATATACAAAAGTTCAACCAAAAGGTCTTATGAACTAAGAATATTTACAACCCAATGATAAATTGAGTTAATATAATGATATTCAAGTAATAGAGTAATTTAATAAAGTAATTCAAGATAAAGTAATTAAAATATAGCTATTAGCTTATTTCTATCTAACAAAATTTCTTTCAATCTTTTTTTTTTAAATATTATCACATTATCTATGCTCTTTAAGGATCATCAAGTTCATTATAATACAGTAGACCATTGTGGGAAACATTTTGAGACGATATATTGTTAACTCTATGTCTTGTATTGTAGGTGTGTTGAAAGCTTGAAATTTAAATAGTGTTAGGGTTAAATTTTTAGTTATTTTATGAATATAGCATAGTAATTGAAATCTATGAATATACTAAAATTAAGATTAGCATGGATTAACACATGATCGCTTAAGTCTCATTCAATAGCAGAATTTCTGTTGAAACCGAACAATTCGAGAAAACATAATCAATACAACTGATACTAACGGGCCTTGTGACTAGTGAATGCAGTAGTTTGTAGTTATAACATAAACATAAATTTGAGAAATTTTTTGATATACTACCGCTTTCAAGTGTATTTATTCGAATCGCAAAAGAACATAATTGCAGAGTTACCAAAACTAACAATCTTTTGACGAAGGTTTTCCATAAATAAATCAGCATTGCATTGTTATGATCTGTAATAACCATCCAAATTAATATTGAAATCTAACAGTCTAACTCCTATGAACTCACAGAGCTGAGCACTTTCATTAAAAATAACTGAAAAAGGAATTTTTGAATTTCTGTAGAAACCAACTCCCTCATAACAATCAAATCTACAACAGCGAACAGATGAATAACCAGAAAGCTGGTATAAATTTGTTAAGCTACTAGTACTGTCAAAATTTTTGGCAATTCACTAAAAGATGAAATTAATTCTTTAAAAAGACTGAACTTATTGATGGAACTAATACTACGATAATAGAAATAATACTTAAATTATTTACATTTCTGTTGTACTGATTAAAATCTAGTCTCTATCTCCATACATATTAGAGCGGTTCAAAAAAAAAAACTTTTTGATTTTTTCACGATGTGTCAGCGGATTACAATAGCCTTATATGTCTGGACAAGCCCCATTACTAGGATTAAGGTTAATATTGAAAACTGGATTAGCGCCCTCTGTTTTAAGTAAACAACCCATTTTCAAAAACCTTAATTTAAAAAATGCTGCAAGTTGTAGAGGTTATAAAATTTTTCAACAAAGTGGGTATGGTTTTCGGGAAACAATCGATCGGGAAATTCAAATCCGTGATTGGTTTTTCTTCTTCTTTTCTTACAAAAAAATTGACAATTGACCGGACAAAAGTAAAAAAGTACAGATTTTCCACTTTCTAGCTCCAACACCTCAAATATTATGTTACCGCTGATCCCTGAGTTTTCAATATTAACCTTAATCCTAGTAATGGGGCTTGTCCAGACATATAAGGCTATTGTAATCCGCTGACACAACGTGAAAAAATCAAAAAGTTTTTTTTTTGAACCGCTCTAATACATATATGTATATAAAAATTGAACGCCGTTCGTCTGTCGCACCTAAACTCGCGAACCGCTCGACGGATTTTCATAATGTTTCTTTTGGTCTGCGGAAGGTTATAAGCATAGTTTGGTTTGAAAAAAAGGCGATTCCACGCCCCCCCATATAAGAGAAAGTTTAAATTCATCATATCTCATTCAATATTGGACGCATATGAATAAAACTGGGTACAAATATAAAAAATACGACCTTAAGAAATTTTCAATGAAAAAATGGGCGTTACCACGCCTCCCGTAAGAGAAAAAACTAAAATTTGTTATATCTCAGCACCTATTTGACGCAGATGAATAAAATTTTGTACATATGTTTTTTATGGTTTATGGAAAGTTCTTAGCATAATACAATTTGGAATAAATAGGCGATGCCACGCCCCCCCATATAAGAGAAAATTTAAATTCATCATATCTCATCAACTATTAGACGTAGATGAATGAGACTTGGTACATATACATATAAAAGATACAAGCTAAAATAATTCTCAATAAAAAAATGGGCGTTACCACGCCTCCTGTAAGAGAAAAAACTAAAATTTGTTATAACTCAGCACCTATTTGACGCAGATGAATACAATTTTCTACATAAGTTTCTCAAGGCATATGAAAAGTTCTTAGCATAGTTTAGTTTGGAAGAAATAGGCGAAGCCACGCCAATCCATGTAAGAGAAAATTCAAATTCATCATATCTCATTAACTATTGGACGCATATGAATGGAACTTGGTACATATATAAGTAATACAAGCTTGAGTAATCTTCAATGAAAAGGTAGGCGGTACCACGCCTCCCAAAAAAAAAGAGAAAAATAAACAAAATTTGTGATATCTCAGCACATAATGAATAATATTTTGTACATATCACATGTTTCTTATGGTTTATGGAAAGTTCTTATCATAATTTTGTTTGCAACAAAAAGGCAAAACCACGTTTTAATGAAAAAATAGACGGTACCACGCCCCCATTTGTGAAAAAAGTAAAATTCGTTACATGTACCTCAGCACCTGACGCAGATGTATAACATTTTGTACATATGTATGTTTCGTATGGTTTGTCGGAAGTTCTTAGCATAGTTTAGTTTAAAAACAAATAGGCGACTCCACGCCCTCCCACGTAAAAGAAAAATCAAATTCATCACATCTTATCAACTATTAGACGCAGACGACTGGGACTTGGTACACACATACATTTATAAAAGATTCGGTCTAAAGTAAGTTTCAATGAAGAAATAGGCGGTACCAACCAATATGAGAAAATTAAACGCCATTCATTCATTGTGTTGATTCGCTGCGCGCTATTTATCCCATTCCAGTTGCGAATTTGCTTTATTTGAAGTAAGTTTTTTCCAAGCATAGTTTAGAAAACAGCAAATATTTCGATATTTTTCTTTACGTAGAAGATTCTAAATTGCTATGCAAAGTTAACATTTTGCACTTTGTAAAAATTGTGTGTTTCGAAAAGTATGAGCGACGAATGTATAACGGTTGTTGTATGCAACTTTCTGTATGTTGACGATTTATATTTTCTTTTCGTAGTTAGATAGGATGACAAATTGCGTTTATTAATTTTTGAATTCACTTGATTTGCCAGGACTGTCACCATATAAACAACAACTCAAAGTTGGTGCACCAATTATCATGCTTCGCAATATAAACCAACCACGACTTTGTAATGACACCAGACTTGCCGTGAAAAAACTAATGAACAATGTCATCGAAGCAACTATTTTGAAAGAAAAATACAAAGGCTATTTTGATTCCCCAAATTCCTATGATTCCTACCGATTTTCCTTTTTCGCCTTCAATTTCCTGATCGGCTTGCCTTTGCGATCACCATCAATAAGGCGCAAGGTCAATCTTTGGAAACCTGCGGTATCAACTTGGAGTATCTAGTTTAATCACACGGACAGCTTCATGTTGGATGCTCACGAGTAGGCAAACCATCATCATTGCGCAACAGATGGAAAAACAAAAAATTATTATTTACCGAAAAGCATTACATTAAACTCATTTTAAAATAGTAATAAAACAATTTTTTAATTTTTGGAAAAAAAAGCATTTTAACTGTTCGGCTAGTCGACAAATTTTTTCTTTAGACAATAAGAATATTATTTTCGCACGCGTAGCAAAGCAAGCGAGGGTCCGCTAGTATACTATTAAAATTCAAATAATAGTAAAACTTAACAATCAATACGACAGCTAATGATGATTAAGTGATTCTCTATCACGATCTTGACCACCAGCACGTTCCCTCATTAGGTAGTCTATAGCATCTTTGTCATTCAGCAATACAGGCTTTGAATTGCTCATAAGCTTGGCGAAGATACGACCTCTGTAGGAGTAAACCGTCGAATAGCCGACCTTTGGTAGATTACCTGCATAGTGCATTAGCTCAAGAGTGTAAAAAGGGGCGTTTTGTAAATAGTCTACCTCTGTTTAAAAAATTGAACATTTTGCCGTTAAGACATCTGTACTATTTTAAGGTTTTAAAAATATTTTATATTAAATCTGGGTACATAATTAATACCAGATGTCATTCAACCTATGGATTGAGAATAAATTGTCTCAACCTGGCCGTGGTTCCTTCCCACAATCTGCAACATTTTTTACGTTTTTACGATGCTATTGCTCCCAGATTGTTTAACAGACTTCCGCACTATATAAGATGCCTGCGAAATAAGCATGCTTTTCTCAAAAGAGTGAAATCTTGGCTATTTTGTTTTTCTCATGAAAACATAAATAAAATTATTGAGCTTGTTCTTTAGTATTTGGACCTTTATTCCAGATTTTTGTCATATTTTTTTTTCACATTTTTCTTTTCTCTCTTATTTTGATTTTCTTTTTATTTTTAATTTTTTCTTTTTTTTTTTCACACTGTTCTCTTAAGATAATTATTGAAAAATATTTTTTCTATTTTCATTTGTATATCAAGACCCCATGTACCCCACTGATTTATTTAATTATGTAATTCTACGTCCAACACTAGTACTTATGAACTACAGGGCGTTAATTGATTTATTATTATTATTTAGTGAGTAAATATTGTATAAAAGTTATTTAAATTTTGTAATGAAGTTGATAATGATAATAAAAAATAAATAAAAAAAAAAAAAAAAAAGTCCATTTCAGCAGAGCTTCACGCAGCGAAACTCTATTAAATTTCGCCGACTGCTTCAGGTTTCTTTTATTTTTTAATAACTCATCCCTGAGTGCTCCATTCTTAAGAGTTACTTTCAGCACCACTTTATCATGCGACTTTCCTTCCTTATCTGTTACATCATAATTTTTTAGCACAGTTATCGACGAAACATCTTGGTTGCAGAGTGGAATTTTTAACTCAGAAACCATTGAAACTATGGAAGCAACTGAATCACTATCCATTATCCCCTTGACTGACGTTATTATCATATCATTTCTGACACGATCTTTGTCAATAAGATAAATTACGCTCTCTACCTGCTCAATTCTAGATTTTAAAACTATGTTTTCTTTTTTCAGGTTTGAGATTTCCTGGTTAAATTGTGAAACAAGCAGTTTGATGTCGTCATACTGACTACTCAAGTATGAAACTGAACTTTTTAGTTCTCTCACTTCTTTCAGTACTTCCTTAATTAAATCCGAATTGTTGTTTCCATCTGGGGCGATGTAGGACTTTGAGGTTAAGTTCAGACTGGCGCCGAAATTCAATGCAAAGCCAGGGTCACATTTATGGCACCTGAACTCACTTTCAGCAGTCTCTCTCTCACTCAGTGCAATCTTTTTTTGCAACCAACACAAGGTTTCTTTGTGGGAGCTGGTCCTCTTGTTCTAGCCATTACTACTTGTTGCTAATCAATAAACTTTATTAAATTAAATTTCACAACAATAAATGTATTACTTTTTTCCAACTTTTAAACAATTTATTTTATATTTTTACGATGAGTAAATTTTCACAACTTGTTCGTTACAAGGTTGCCAGACTATTCTTGACTCGGTCTTACTCTTAAAAGTGAAACCACTAAATCTTTTCTTGTGTGGCAAACGCCGGTCGAAGCTGTCTATCTCTTTCTCATACATTTAGAATTATTTTCAACGAACGATTTCGTGGGTGAGCAGTGAGCACTGAGCAACGACTACCGAGTTGCGATTTTTATTGTTTTTCGCAAATTTTTACTTTATAAAATGGATATTACAAGTGTTTCTAGCACAATCAGTATGTTTCGGGACTGCTTTTCTTATAAAGGTACCAGATCCCTTGTGCCGATCGAAGGCATGATGAACTCTCAAAAATATAAAGACTTGCTAGAACAAAGATTGGAAGCTAAGTTGATTTTTTGCAAATTATCACTCGTGTTCCCATTAATTCGAACAATACTGTATGTTCCCTTTAAACAATTTCATGAGCGCTCAGAATGTGAGTCTGAAATGAGTCATATTTTTGATAAGAACATGAGCCCAAAACTAATTGCTAGCCACTCATATATTTTGACACTTTTCTGACTCCCTTATGTTTCATAAATTTTGAACAAAGACATTCAATCCGAAACCAAAAATGATTTTAACTGGCGAGTAGTCTGAAAAAGTCGTTAGAGAAAAATCAGCTTAACCTGAGTACTGGGATTCAGTAATATTCGTGGATGAATCAAATTTAAACTAATTTGACTCAGAAGGCATGTCGCGAAAGCCTAATACGGACAACAACAAGTAGAACCAACACACGACTATAAAACATGGTGGTGACAGCGCCATGGTTTGGGCCTGCATGTCAGCTGCTGGAACCGAAAAATTGACTTTTAAGGAAAATATAATGAGTATGGATATGTGTCCTCATGTTTTAAATGACAACTTGCTTCAAATTGCCGAAAATCTGGGCATACAGAGAAATTTTCGGTTTTACCAATATAAAAACCCAAAACACAGAGCGGACGTCGTCCAATCCTGAATAATATATAAGTGACCGAATTTGATGTCACCGCCAGCATAGTCGCCAGACCTTAGTGTGATTGTAAATTTCGGACGAAAAATGTCCGAAAACACAACATTTCAAACAAAAAAGACCTAAAAGAGGCACTTAAAATTGAATGGCGTAATATCCCGATAGATACCAATAAAAAACTTGCTGCTTCGACCACTTCTAAGCCGTAGTTGACCAAATAGGCTACCACACTAAATATAAAAAATTACAAAATCTTTATTTTTGACAATGTTTTTACAGTTTATACATGTCTGCATAAAATAAGCTGTGGCTTGAAATTTAGTAGTATGTTTTTATTTTCTATGTTTAAAATTTTATTTTTTAACAATAAAAACATTTTTTTTTTAAACCACAATTTTTTTTTCTTTTAAATGGCATCAACATTTTTTTCATATTCCATTTAGTTTCAGAATTGTAGAGCGCTGAAATTAAAAGTATGCACTGCATAAAATAAGCTGTGAGCAGGGCTGTGCATAACGTGCACTTTTGGAAGATCCTTCAGCACCTTGCGCAGGGTAAAAACTTGGTTAAGGTCAACAATGACAGAAAGTCGGATTGTTGGCCTCTGTATGATGAGTGTGCATAAGAAAAGGGTTCTGAAAGTGAGAAACAAACTTGAAACAGAAATTTTGGCAAGGCTTAGCCAGAACCATCGTAGGCTAGTTGTAACAAACACAAAATTGCATAAGTGCTAACTGCATTAGAATATTGAAAAAACACCCTCAAAGGAGATGCTTGATCGTTGGTAGTGGTGAGGTCGGGCGGGTGCCATTGACTGGGCTAGCAAGCAGTCGACTGGGGGGGTTTGTGACCTACCCACTCACGCGCAAAGTTACACAAAAAATTATTTTAGACTCCCTAATGAATCAAATTAAATAGACTTAGAAAAGACCATACCAAAATTACCCCGATATGGCTTAGTGAAAATTACCAAACACTATGAAAAGTATCGATTGTATTGAGGCATGTGTAGGTATCTTGAAGATGTAAAACAAGATACAGCGTCAAAACCCACCTCTCCATGATCTTACACGCTAAGTATTTTTAAGATCCCCAAATATAGTTACCCTATCCTATCATAACCCCGAAGGAAACTTTAAATTAAATTAGCATTCCATTACTTCAAATTTTATATCTACATAAACTTTAAATTATTGATTATGGTAAGAAAATTGTTATCACAACAAACAACCAAATTATTTTACAGCTTAGCTTCTACTCAAGTTTGGAGTTTAGCAAAAGATGTAACAAGAACAATCGCAGACAAAACATAAAAAAAAAAAAAAAGCGCGAAGCACATCAAAGGTTCTCACGCAAAGCGATCTTGTAGTGAATTTTGTGATCTCAGTTTATCTCTTGTTATCAAAGCAATTCAGCTTGGGAGTATGAGAACCTTTTGCAGCTCCAACTTTTGTAACTGCGATTGCTCCCCTTTTTTCTTTTCCTGTTTTTTTTTCAATATAAAAAAATTAAATGCTCACTCACTTTGCTTGTTTGTTACCACACTGTTGAAAGGCCTTCCAATTGCGTAGAGTTGACTGCCCAGAAGGCAAGGGCAAGAGCTAACAGTGCTTCTAGAAGGCCTTCCTTGGTAAGTATAAGGCCTTCCTCCCTCCTTTCAAACGTACTTTCTTTTTTATATGAAATGGCCGCAGAAAACAGGCCTTCCTAAGCAGGCTTTCTAAGACCGCTTACCGTAGAAGGACTCTCAGAAGTACTTGACAAAAATTTAATTTTAATAAATTTAAAGACTCTAAATATTAATTATTTTTTTTTTTTTACTCTCGCCATCTCACTTGCGTTGATATTTTTTTAATGACTTTACAATTTGAAAAAGAATACACAAAACTCCACCTCCTTAACATAACATGAAACAACAGAAGACTAGCCTGCACACATCTCTTAATTTCTAACCATGTGTATACTTTTCATATGACAAAAAAGTTATGCCGAATCATAAAACATTGCAATACATGAAATAAAAAAGAAACAGAAAAGCGCTAAAGTAAATGGAGTCCTTCTTCTTTGCCTTCTAATATCAGGCCTGATAGCACGTCTGTTGTGGCAAAGCATATTATGCCTTCTGTGATTGTATTTTTATTTGCATGAAAATCTAGTTTTGAGAAGTCCTTATATAATCGCAGCAGTGCTAGCAGGCCTTCTCCGAGTAAGGCCTTGCTCATTTGCCTGCTGGGTGGAGCTAATGGAGCAAATGTTAGTTATTTGTATGGGTGAAATCACTAATACTTATAATCCTTCTTGAATGTTAAATATTCCTCTTAAATTCGGTTAGCTCGACAATTCATGTAAAATTTTACTAATTAAGTTAAATTTTAGTTTAAGCTTAATGAAAAGAGTTTAACTTAACACTTGTTTTTTTTTTTCTGGAATTATTTTTTAATTATAGATTCCTTTAGAGTTTTAACTTATTTTTTATCACTTTTTCCGATTTTTGCTGACGTTTTGTACCGTTTGTACAGTTTTGGACAGTGTTTTTTTTTTTTTTTCTGAAATTTTAAGGCAGATATACCGCCCACACAAAAGCAATTGATGCCACGATCGCTTGGAGATCCGTAGTTGAACTGCTGAGTGTTTCGTCGAACCAACGTGCACAAGCCCTCGAGAAATTTAGGATCCACAACAAAAAAATATGCTGATCTATGATCTTTAATAGAAAAAATGAGAAAAAAATAGAATTTTTAATTGTACAAGCGAACAATGAAATAATGTTTTTTTCTTTTTATTTTACCTTATGGTTTTTATTTTAAACAGGTTAGGGGCCGTTCAAGTATTACGTAACGCAATTAGGGGGGGAGGGGGGGTCTTGTGAAACGTTACGATGCGTTACAGGGGAGGGGGGGGGGGGGGGTTCGAACAACGCGTTACGTAACATTGTTTTAGAAGTGAAACTACTTTAGCGGGTGGTGATTTGAAATGAGGTATGTATAATGAAACGCTTTTTTTATGTGTATGCTTATTGAATAGCTACAGCCAAAAAATTTTATTATAATGATAAAAGTTGATGGGATCTAGATAATTTACAGCAATAAATGATATGTTAAATTAAAGCACTTATCAAGCAGAATGTCCTAAAACTATCATCTTCGAGATTGGTTAACCAAAACCAGAGATGTAAGCGTGGGAAGATTTCCTATTTTTCTCATTTATTGCTGTAGCTGTTCTAGATCCCATCAACTTTTATCATTTTAATAAAATATGTTCGTCTCATTTTTCGCCATTTTAACATATTTTAAGCTAATGTTTATTACATTATGTGTGATTTTTATTAAATAACAATATGAACAAGTTAAGGTGTTATCTTCAGTCAGGCCGAAACTCACATACCCTACACTGCACTCAAAGTAGGTACATATATTTCAGTAAAAAATGACGTTGAAGAGGTTAAATAATTCGAAAAAAGTGTGAAATGCTTAAGAGGTTGAAAACTGTTGAAAAAGTCGTAAATATATGCAAAATGTTAATGTTGAGAGAGGTTGAAAAAGTCTAAACAATTTAAAATCGATGAAAAAGTCGAAAAAATAAAGAAATTTCATTACAATATCTTGCACGGCTTACGAGATATGGTGGTATAGAGGTTAAAATTTAGGACCGTGCCACGCGAATCTTTGGAAACTTGAAACCTAGCCTAATCTTAATTTAGTTCAAATGTACACCTAATCACCAAGTTTCATCAAAATCGCTGCATTTTTTTTCAAAATGGGATTGGGCAAATATACATAGAGTATGGGCGGTAGGCGTGTCCATGAACCGATTACGTCAATAGCAAGATGCCTGCAAGAAGGTCTGACCTGAGTGTGCTAATTTCATTCAATTAGCTTTCTTGGTTTTTCCGTAAACCTGATTTGAACAGACAGACAGACGGACATAGCTAAATCAACTCAGGTGGTGACGCTGATCAAGAATATATCTAAGTATATACTTTTTCATACCTACCACCGCCCTCTTCTATGCGTTACAAACAAAATGACAAAGTGAATATACCCTCGGTGTAGGGTATAATAAAGAAAATAAACAACATACGCATGTATTTCCGGTACTTTTCGCAACATAATTGTGACTTTTAGGTAAATATGGTCACTTGGGTGTTACGTAACGTTTAAGGGGGGGGGGGGGGGGTTGAGGAAAACGTTACGGCGCGTTACATAGGGGGGAGGGGGGGTCAAAAATCTTCGAAAATTGCGTTACGTAATACTTGAACGGCCCCTTATGTGGACGAAAAATTTTAATTCCAGGAAAATAATCAAATGATCCTGGTAGGATTTCGAAGCCACAATAAAAAAAATTAGATTTTCCCTTTAAGCCGTAGAATAGCGCTGCAGTGAGCTGGTATTAAATTGATTTAATTATATTTTAGTGAAAATGAAGAAACACTTTAGTGCAACAACATCATGTAAATGATTTTATAACTCAACGTTAAATTTCACTATTTGATGTTAGATGTAATACTTAATTAGAAAATTAGACTATTCGTCTGCTTCGGTTGATGACTCGAAAAGGAAAGACGGAAATAAAAACTTTGCAGACTATCTTTAGCCGAGTTCGAGTCTTGATTTTGTTTTTCAAGATGTTTGCCAATTCTGAACATTGTTTTCGTGAACATAGCCGGGGAATATTAAGCACAGTTGGTTGAAATATTTACTAATATATTTAGTAAGAATTAGGTTAGATGACAACTGAAACAAAATTTTTTCCAGGATTTTTAGCTAATGTAATTTTCGAAGAAAATAAATAAATAGCCCAATTTTCAGAGGCGTACATTACATAGTGTTAAAATGTTCTTAAGGTTTGCTGGAGTATAATTCCAACTATGTAGTTTTAATGTTTTTTAATGTTCAAATAAAGTGATATTTAGTACTTTAGATATTTTGATTTTTTTTGCCCCACCCTGAAGCAAACCCTGGCTACGCCCATATGTGCAGTGGACAAAAAATATCTAAAAAAATGTTGTGAGGAATGGCCAGGTATTGAAGCTAAGTACGTAGTCTAAGACTACGTAACCTTAGTCTATATTCCGAAAAGTTTCTGTTATTCAAATAACCACATTTAATAAAAAAGCTTTGAGGACTTTAAAAAAATATAAATGTTTTAATGGAAGACATATAACTCCTCCCCCCGTTCTAGAAAAACGACCTCTATTACGTATAACCTGCATGACATGCTTATGTGAGTTCAATAAAGCACTAAACTTACAAAAATAGGCACCTCCGTAGCATACTATACGATACTGAACTTTGGAGTGGAAAATCCCATAATAAACACATGTCAGCAATTTTCTGTCGCAAAACTTTTTTAAAAGATAGAGATGCCTAGTAGCAGCCATTAAATATTTTTTTAAAATATCAGTATGGTCTTACCAACTCAGTTCAGTAGCAAGCCAAGATACTTGAAGCTCTTAATCCACTCAATGTTAATGCTTTTGTCGTCACAAACACGATTATTATAGTAAGTTTTTACTAGACTAGAAAAGTTACACACTGTACTGTCAATCAAAAATTTCTTACAATTGGAACTATGAAATACTAGCATTACCCTGTGCGCATCGCTTCACCTCAACCGTGGTGTATTTTGGATGTGCAGTCTGCGTGAAAATTCTATTTTAAAATTACTTTTGTATGAGGACCACCCTTAGTATGTACCAAAAATAAAATTTTTACCTTAGCAGTGCCTCTTAATATAAAAACTACGTGGTGTAAATACCATAAGAATCGATTAAGCGGTCTTCAAAAAAATGATATATAAAAATATTTTTGTGTGAGGGCCACCCTAAATAAAAGTTTTCTAGACTAAGCTATGCCTATTAATATAAGAGCTACGTGGTGTAAATTCGGTGTGATTCGACTAACCTGTCTTTGTGAAAATGATATTTGAAAATATTTTTGTATGAGGGTCACCCTAAGTATGCACCCTAAATAAAATTTTTACGACCTTATCTGTGCCTCTTAATATAAAAGCCATGAGGCGTAAATTCCATGCGAATCGATTTTGCGATCTTCGAGAAAATGATATTTAAGAATATTTTTGTGTGAGGGTAACTCTACATATGCATCCTAAATAAAAGTTTTGTAGCCTAAGCTATGCCTCTTAATATAAGAGCTACGTGGTGTAAATTCGGAGTGAATCGACTAACCTGTCTTCTTGAAAATGATATTTTAAAATATTTGTGTATGAGGATCACCCTAAATATGCACCCTAAATAAAACTTTTATAGCCTATGACACCCGCCTGATCGATACTAACATACTGTAAAAATTTCATCAATATCGGCTGGATAGTTTTCGCGTCCATAAAGGACATACAGACAGAAAGACAGACAAAAAATTATTTTTATGTAATAGATAAGTTATTAAACTGACGTTCCTTACCTGATATATTAAAATACATTAACTCTGTCTTATCGCTCAATACAAGTTTGTGGGTTGGAAACCAGTGCCTTAAAATGCTCAAGTCGTGATTTATATCTGAGGTTAAGTTCTGAACTGAATCACTTGTAAAAGTGCATGCCATGACATCAGCAAAAGCAATAACTTTACCACAGAAATTTAGTGAAAAAACTGAATTAATAAAAATTAGGAACAAAATAGGGCGGAACCTTGTGTTGTATTGTTATTGTAAATTATTCTGATAAGTTTTTTTTTTCTCTGACAGGCAGACATACAGACAGATGCTATTACAGATACTTTAAGGTTTTCATTCTCAAAAAAGTTATTTATTCTATACCTATACATAAAAATAATAAGTTCATAATACTAATAGTAATAAGCCAAATGTTAACATCGTAGTATTTTTAACAAAAATAATTTAGTTAAAATCTAGGCTAGCATTGGTCAAGTATGAATGAATAAGTATTTTCAAAATAATCTATAAGCAATTTTTTTTTACTTTTAGAAACTTTAAAACTATTTAAGCATTTAAATTAAAATTGACACTAAAAAATCATATTTTCTGGTTAAGGAGGTTCGGAGACCTCACTTGTCATTTCTAAAAACCATTTTCGGCATTTTCCTATCGATTTGTGCAATCATTTTTTTTTCGAAAAATGGATCTAAAACACTTTTTTAGGACGGTCGGGGACTTCCCCTGTCACTTTTAAAATCCATTTCAGCCTTTTCCCATCGATTCGTGCAAAAAATTGTTTTCGAAAATGGGCTCAAAAAACCTCTTTAGGAGAGTTGAGGACCTCTCTTGTCACCATCAAAATCCGTTTCCGACATTTTCCGATCGATTCGAGCAACAAAATTTTTTCGAAAAAATGGGTCCACAACACTCTTTAGGAGGGGACTTCCTCTGTCACTTAAAAAATCAATTTTCAGACTTTTCCCATCGATTTGTGCAGTAAATTTTTTTTCGAAAAATGGGTCCAAAGCACATATTTAGGAGAGACGGGGACCTCCCCGGTCACTTTCCCAACGATTCGTGCAATAATATTGTTTTCGAAAAATGGGTCAGAAAAATCTCTTTAGGTGGGTCAGGGGCCTAACCTATCACCATCAAAATCCATTTTCGACATTTTCCGATCGATTCATGCAGCAAATTTTTTTTGAAAAATGGGTCCAAAACACCTCTTTAGGAGGGTCGGGGACCTCCTGTCACTTCCAAAATCTATTTTCAGACTTTTCCCATCGATTTGTGCAGTAAATTTTTTTTTTTTTGAAAAATGAGTCCAAAACACTTCTTTAGGAGGGTCGGAGACCTCCCCTGTCCGATTCGTGCAGTTAAATTTGTTCGGAAAAGAGATCCAAAACATCTCTTTATGAGGATCAGGGACCTCTCTTGTCAATTTTCCCATTGATGCGTGGAATGCAATTTTTTTAAAAGTATAAGTGAATACATAAATTTTTTTCTTTTTAGAAACATGTTAAGTATTTTCCTTTGAATTCTATTATGAATAATGATAAGGGCCGGTTTCACAGCGTTTAGTTAACTAAAGGTTTGAGGTTAACTATCCAATGTCAGTTTCATAGCAATTAGTTAACCAACCAAATTTGGCTGGTTAACTAATAGTTAACTAACAGCTGATTGCTGACATAACGAAAACGAACATAAGAAATAAAAACACAAAGTTTCAAAAAAGCAAATAAGTACCTACATATATAAATGTGGGTTCAGATTGGGATTCCAAAGTTCATAGTGATTCAGATATTGAAGTAGTATGGAATATTGCAATTGCTCGTCGAAAAAAAGTATTAAGATCCCGTCCATATTACTTTCGGTAGGTTCCTTGCAAGCCGTTAAAATCGTCCACAATGGTCCCCCATATTTTTTCCTTCTCGTCTAGACTAACTTTATCGTTTTTTTTGCATTCGATGATGTTTTCAAAGTTGCCGACCAGCTCCAATTAGCAATTTATTTCGTCTGCCGAAAACTTAGAAGTTCTTGTTGTTGATTCCATTTCGCAAACTATGAAATGTCAAATAAAAAACAAATGTCTTGTGCAGTGATGCCAAATTTTGTACAAAAAATTATCATTAGTTAACCAATGGACTGTGAAACTGAACAACTTAAATTTGGTAGTGAGCTAACAGACATTAGTTATGTTAACTAATTGGTTAACTAAACACTGTGAAACTGGCCCTAAGTGTTCTCCTTTGAAATTTTTGCGTAGGGATCCAAGATATTATTTTAGGATTTTCCTCGTTTTTTTATGCAAAAAAAAACTTTTATTTTATTATATTTAATAAAAGTCAAAAATAACTTTTTGCATGTGACTGTTAAAAATATAAGTGAAAAAATACTTTTATTAAAAAAAAAGTCAAAAAAAGACTTATTAAAAAAACTTTTATTAATAATTATTAATAAAAGTTTTTTTTTTAATTTTTTGAAATATAAGTCAAAAAAACTTTTAACTTTTATTTTCTGATATAAAAAAAAACTTTTTCAAAAGTTTGTTTCAAGCTCTGGTCAAAGCAGAAAACTTAAATTTTCTCAAAACTACTTACTTAAATGTGACTTATAACCAGAGATGCGACTTATTTGAAATACTTGCATTTAAAATGCAAATACAAAATAGCAATATCTATTTTGCATTAAAATACTTTTTCGAAAAAAAGCATTTCGTATTTTATTTCAAATGCATTTTTGAACGTATTTTCTTATACATTTTTTTAACATTTTAAAGAGAATGATGCTCGATTTTTCATATTAAATTTCATATGTGCATTGATGTGAAGATTTGAAAGTTTGAATTGTTTAAACATTACTAGACTAATAATCAACTATTAAGACACGGCGAAAGTGGTCTGAACTAGAAAAAAATAACTATATTATGGATCTTTTAATGGTTCAGGAGATTATAAATAAATCTGTGCTTAGCAGTTTTTAAGCCTACAGCTGATGGTATCAGGAGTTTTGTATAGAGCTTTTTGTTCAATACTTTTAGTGCAAAAAACCACAAAAATGCATTTTGCGTTTGTAATTTGTTTGTGGTTTTTTCCACTAAAAGTACTGAACAGTAAGCTCTGTACAAAATATAATATTATTATGAAATTTAGTTCCAAAAACACAAATGATAAAGAAACATTTTACGGATGCCTTCCACCTGAATTAATGCGAATGAAAAGAGTACTTCATATCCCTTTGTAAAACTGAAATGTGTGCCAAAAGGAAGTAGGTAGTTTTTGAAAGAATTGTTGGTTGCAGAAGAAAGATGAAAAATGAAAACATAAAAGAACCCAATAAGTATGGAAAAATAGGAGCAAAAAACGAGTCATACTTTTTTTGTAGAGGATTCCCACTTTTCCGCTGATAGTGACGCGGCAAACATCAGAATTGATTTAGAGACGCTTCAATGTTTGAAAGATAGCGATACGAGTTTGGATTCACTAAACAAATATCCAAATATCAAAAAGTGTTCCTAAAATTTAATACGTGCTTGCCAAATTTGTACCAGTGTAGCGTTTATTATACCCTACACCGAGGGTATATTCACTTTGTCCATCCGTTTGTAACACATAGAAGGAGGCGTGGCAGGTATGGAAAATTATATATATTCTTGATCAGCGTCACCACCTGAGTTGATTTAGCGATGTCCGCCTGTCTGTCTGTCTGTTGAAATCAGGTTTACGGGAAAACCAAGAGAGCTAATGGAATGAAACTTTCACACACAGGTCACATCTTCTCGCAGGCATCTTGTTATCGAAAATGGGCAAAATCGGTTGACGAACACGCCTACCGCCCTTACTCTATGTAAATTTACCCAGGACAATTTTGAAAAAAAATGCAGCGATTTTGATGAAACTTGGTGATTTGGTGCACATATGAACCAAATTAGGATTAGGATGGGTTTCAAGTTTCCAAAAGGTCGTACAGGGGCGTGGCACAGCCCTAAATTTTATCATTTAAACTACCATATCTTGTAAGCCGTTCAAGATATTGCGATGAAATTTGGTATACGGATACACATCAAATATATCTTGAATTGAGATTAAAGTGGGCGGAATCGAGAAAATGGGCGTGGCACTTTTCAACTGTTAAAAATTTTGATTACGTATGTCTCAGAATTGGCACAAACGATTTCCATAAACATTTTGGGGATGATGGCGCTGAAAGAAGTCATCAATACAATCTCAGCTACTTTACTAAAAAAACTCGCTCAAGGGCGTGGCACCGCCCACAGTATTAATAAACGTTATATAAAGAGAACTAACAACGTAATCGTTATGAAATTAAATGAGGTAGATATACTTCCTATAAGGTCTCTTATAACAAAAATTAGGTTCAATTATACCTGTGGGCGTGGCACCTCCCATATAAGCAAAAAACGTTTATTGTTATAATCTTCATAAAATTTGGTCCATAGATTTCAGTTACTATAAGCTTTAAAAATAAATGAATTTTGACAGTACTGCATCAGTGGGCGTGGCACCTCCCATATTAACATAAATTTGTAAGCGCTGTTTTAAGTGAACTATTGCAGCAATTGCTATGAAATTTTATGTAAGTGGTTCAGTTGCTATAGAGTATATCTGAATAAAAATTGGCTGAAATAGCACTAGTGGGCGTGGCACCTCCCATACAAGTAAAATACGGTAAGTGGCATATTTATCAAAATATGTGAGCAATCATATTAAAATTTGGTGTAAGGGGTTTGGTTATGGAAAGCTATTTCTGGATCAAAACCGGGCTGGATTGTACCAGTGGGTGTGCCACCGCCCTAAATTTTAAATTTAACTGCGGCACATATCGCAAACTATACAAGCTATTGTGCTGAAGTTCAATATGAGGATGTCGATCACGAATATAGTTTATTGAACCAAAAGTGGGCGGGATTGGAAAAGTGGGCGTGGCATATTTCTAATTTTTCATTTCTATTCGTTTTTTGTCAACATTTTCATTATTCTTTCGACTTTTTCAACCCTTAAACTTTTTCCAATATATCCTATATGTATTTGCTCGACTTTTTCAACTTTCTTCATTAGTTTCTTTATTTTTTCGACTTTTTCGTCCATTTTGAATTGTTTCAAGTTGTTTCAACTTTTTTAGAGTTTTTCAACCTCTCTCAACTTTTTTCAACATTTTGCATATATTTTCGACTTTTTCAACATTTTTCAACCTCTGTCAACCTTTCTAACATTTCACATTTTTTTTGACTCATTCAACCTCTTCAACGCCTTTTTAACATTTATTTAAAAGTTACTTTCAACGCAGTGTAGGGTATGTGAAATTCGGCATGGCCGAAGATAACACCTTAACTTGTTTTTTTATTTAATTTTTTGGCGGCATGATCATGGCCTCTTAGAAGGAAGATGACTGATAATTTATTTGAACAAATTGTGCTAAAATCTGGTTTTTAATTGTTGTTAACGCAGATAAGTTCAGTAAGCAAAAGAGAATCTTTATTGTGTATATACGTATGTATATCATCTATATATTAATACGTGAACATCGAATTTTGTGGTACACTTTTAGAGTATTTATTATATAGAGAGGGGAATAAAACTTATATCATTGGAAAGGTACTGTTCCATAGATGTGCACAAAACAAAATCAGGTGTATATGTTGCCGTTAAGGCAGGTAAAATTAAGTGAACATATTTACATGATTCCCCCATACAAAACGCATTAACGCCTAACGCCTAATGAGAAAAAACGCTGTCACGGCTGAGCCGCCTCACCGATTTTGATGAAATTTGATATGAAGATAAGTTGAACCTTAAGTAAATATATTTGCTTAGAGTGGGCGGTGCCACGCCCCTAACAAGAAAAAACGTCTCTATGACTAAACTAATGAATCGATTCTGATTAAATTTAGTTTGGATACAAATTGATCCCTAAACAACCCTAACAACTGTAAGTTCTTTTGGTGGGCGTGGCACTGCTCCTAGCAAGAAAAAACGCTTCCACGGCTAAACTAATGGAAATAGGAAAATATGTTTTCATTGCTAAAATAATGGACCGATTTTGATGAAATTTGATATAAGATAGATTGCACCCTAAGGAAGAGAAAGAGTATAGGATAAAACAACATGATACTTACTTACTCACTTAGATGGCCATAACAACCCGTTGTCAGGTTACGGCCGACCTCATTAGCTCTCGCCAGGCGCCTCTGTTTTGCGCGCGCCTTCTCCAATCGTTAATGCCAAGCGCGGTTAGGGCTTCCTCAGCTTGGTCTATCCACCGGAGGCATGGTCTCCCTCTTCGTCGTTGACCGGGGACCTTCCCTTCGAATACCTTTTTCGCTGGAGCTTCTTTATCCATACGATGGACATGACCCAGCCAGCGTAGTCGCTGTATTGTTATACGCTTAACAATGTCAATGTCGGCGTAGAGCTCATACAGCTCGTGGTTCATTCGAATGCGATAGTCGTCGTCAACTCGAACAGGACCAAAGATTTTGCGGAGAACTTTCCTCTCGAACACCCCAAGAGCGGCTGCGTCTGTTGTCGAAACCACCCATGCCTCAGCGCCATAAAGAAGCACAGGTAGAATGAGCGTCTTGTAGAGTGTTAGCTTTGTCGATCGAGAGAGAGCTCTGCAACGTAATTGCTTACTGAGACCGTAGTAGCACCTATTAGCAATTGTTATTCTCCGTTTAATCTCCAGACTGACATCATTGTTGCTGGTTACGGCAGTGCCAAGGTAAATGAATTCCTTGACAATTTCTAATTTACAGTTGCCCGCTGTAACATGAGAGTCTAGATCCCGTGCTCTCTTGTTGTTGTTAGTAGACATCATGTATTTCGTCTTGCCCTCGTTTACCGTCAAACCCACTTTGGCTGATTCCTTTTCAATAGCAGTGAAAGCAGCTCTTCCTCCGACCGATAATATCAATATCATCAGCGTACGCAAGGAGCTGAACACCTTTATAGAAAATGGTGCCATTATGATGCACACCGGCTTTTCGTACGATCCCCTCCATAATGAAATTGTAGAGATCGCACGAGAGCGGGTCGCCTTGTCTGAAACCTCGCTCGGTATTAAAAGTTCCGGAGAGGTCATTCCTTACCTTGACGGAGCTACACGTATTGCTCAACGTCATCCTGCAGAGCCTTATCAACTTTGCAGGTATACCGAACTCAGACATTGTTGCGTATAGGCAATCCCGCACTGGGCTATCGAACGCAGCTTTATAATCGACGAAGAGATGGTGAATGTCGATTTGATTTTCATGGGTTTTCTCCAGGATTTGGCGTAGTGTAAAAATCTGGTTTAAGGTGGACTTACCAGGTCTAAAGCCACACTGATAGGATCCAATCAGTGTTTCTGTATACGGCTTCAATCTTTCACACAATACGCTCGAGATTATCTTATATGCGATGGAAATAAGACTGATACCCCTGTAGTTGGCGCAGATTGTCGGGTCTCCTTTCTTTATTACAGGACAAAGCACGCTGAGATTCCAATCATCGGGCATGCTTTCCGCTAGCCATATTTTGCAGATGAGTTGATGCATGCACCTTATCAATTCATCGCCACCAGCTTTAAACAACTCAGCTGGCAGGCCGTCAGCACCCGCTGCTTTGTTGTTTTTGAGTCGCTGGATAGCAACTCGAACCTCTGCATGGCTAGGTGATTGTACTTCCACTGCGTTATCATCGATTGGTGATATCGTACTGCATTCTCTCTGGGCGGAATTGGTGGAATCATCGCCCGTAAACAAGTTGGAGAAATGCTGCCTCCATAACCTCAGTACACTCTGTGCATCTGTAACCAGATTTCCATTTTCGTTTCTACAAGTGGATGCTCCGGGCTTGAAACCTTGAGTTAGACGCTTAACTTGTTGATAGAATTTTCGTGCATCCTTCTTGCCCTGGTACATCTCAAGTTCCTCACGCTCACGCTTTTCCTGCTCCCTTCTTTACGTCTGAAAATGAGCCTCTCTTCCTTCCTCTTTTCGCGGTAGTTTTCTCGCACGGCTCGCGTTGCGGCTGACTGCAGCGTCTTCTTGTATGCGGCGTTTTTTTCAGCAGTCGCATCGCGACACTCCTGGTCATACCATTGGTTTCGAGGTTGTGGGCGTCGAAAACCAATGACTTCCTCGGCAGCAGCGCGCATGGAGTGGGAGATGTGTGTCCAAAGTCCACCGGCGTCGTCGGTTCCAGAGGTTGGTTGGTTGAGCTTAACCGAGAGTTGACCGGAGTATGCCTCGGCAGTCCGTTGTGATTGCAGCTTGGCAACGGCCAGCTTTCGTTGCATGCCCGTGCGTACATTCTTCGCATCGCATAGCCGCATGCGGATCTTAGTTGCAACAAGATAGTGGTCGGAGTCAATGTTGACCCCCCGAAATGTACGCACATCCAGAACGCTTGAAGCGTGCCTTCCGTCGATCACAACATGATCAATTTGATTTTTCGTTTTTGATCCGGGGATAGCCAGATGGCCTTGTGAATGTCGAGGTGTTGAAATCTGGTACTACTAACTGCCATGTTTCGTGCCGCGGCGAAGTCGATCAGTCTCAAACCGTTGTTTGAAGTGGTCTCGTGGAGACTGAACTGACCGACTGTATCGCCAAAGATGCCTTCTCTTCCGACCTTCGCGTTAAAATCGCCGAGGACTATTTTTACATCGTGGGTCGGACAACGGTCATACACGTCCTCTAGGCTCGCGCAGAAGTCATCCTTGGTGGCATCGTCCTTTTCCTCCGTCGGGGCGTGCGCGCAAATTAGGCTTATGTTGAAGCATTTTCGTAGCCAACCTTTCGTTTATTGGCGTGAACCGGGAAAATAGGTGGCGTAATTTTCGACTTACAACGAATCCGCAACCAAATTCGCGCCTCTCCGCATGGCCGCTGTAGTAGATATCACAGTTCGTCCGTTTAGAGCAGCCTTGTCCTTTCCATCGCATCTCCTGGATGGCGGTGATGTCAGCCTTTATTTTTACGAGGGCTTCCGCCAGTTGGATAGTTGCACCTTCCCTATGGAGGGTCCGGACATTCCAGGTGCATATCCGTAAATCATTGTCCGTTTTTCGTTTGAAGTGGTCGTCATCGTAGTGGGGACTATTATCCGAGGCTGATTTGGTTTTCATTGGAAATGATGATAATGTGTGGTGGGACCCAAACCCTACGCACACATTCCAAGTTTTAAGTCTAGGAGAGACTCGCCTTTTCACAACTAGCTCACTCCCGGACGGGTGTCCAAGGGATCTCCAGAGGATACTTGGCCAAAAAGGCCGGAAGTTTGTGAGCTGCTTGAACTGCTTGCAAAAGAATCATCCCTGGCCACTCCCAAGTGAGTGGCGATCAGGAACTTTTCCCACTTACGTGGACTTCTACAAGCAGCTCCATCCTCCATCCAACAACATGATAATCTCATTTTAATTTTACGGAGCGATGGCAAAAAATGGCTCCTTTCAGTTTAGTTTTTTAATACTAAAAATTATTTTTGTTACTTTTATGCGCGCTTCATTAGGGTTTTTTTTTAAATTCGGACTCCCCCGTCCCCTTGGTGAGCTCTGGTGGGACCCCCCCCCCTCCCTCCCTTCCGTTAGACTTTCCTTATAATTTTTAGATGTAATCTGCTATAATAATGTAAACTCTCTGCATTAAAAAGTCGACGTGAGATTTTCGTTGACCCCCCTCCCCTATGGTGAGATTTGGTGAGATTTTTCCGGATCCCCTACCCCCTTATTTTGACTCACGTAATTTATAGACGGCCCCTTAGAACATATATTTATAATTTGAGCTAGCTGATCTTCATTAAATGAGTATTATAACTAAATACTTTTGTAAAACGGTGCTGTAAACAATAAAATAATATGCATACATATTTCCGCATATACATATCTTATGTATTTTCAACTTTGAAAATTGATGAATAATAAAATAAAACAGTGATTCTATTATTCGGAATGAGCTCGGTTCCAACAATCGCGGATTATCGAAGTTCAACTGATTTATTTTGAGTTACAGTTGCGATTTCGGTTATTTTTTAAAATTATTATTATGTAATAAACGAAATGTATAGTTGTGTTATGCCTTGAAGAAGAACGATAACGGGTCGGACTGAATGGTAAAGAGATTAGAACCGACAATTTTTGAGTCAAAATCAAATAGACAACGTAATAGAAATTATGTAGCACCAATAGAAATTGATAATTCTGTGTTGTTTTCCATTTAAATGTGCTTTGAATGTAATTTCAAAGGTGTGGTGTGGTGATTAGTGAAACGAAATAAGATCGTAGTCAATGAACAAAAAAGTTTTGATATCAATGGGCCGGCAAAATTCTTCCAAGATTAAAATTTAGTCCTAACAGTCGAATTTCGACCTCAGGCGATACTAGTAAGTATTTATAATACAATGAAAAAGAGAGGAGATGGCGAAATGTCACAAACATGGGAATATTGTACTTGACTATAATATTACGTTTTCTATACTTAGTATTTACAATACTTAACATCTCCCTTCTTTAAGTTGATTGTAAATAAAGTAATAAAAATTAACGTCTAAGTTGAATAAAAAATCTACTCTTCCATTGCAAGCAAAATTACATTAAACTCTAAAATTAATTTATTTTACTCTGGGGCGCAAAACACAATTTGGTGTCGTTGCTTCATCAGTACGGCTACCTGCATTTGATGAAACCTGCTTTGGCGCTCCGTTTGACACGATTGAAAACGCCGCGGCACCTTTGCTATAGCACTGGACATTGGCTCTTCCCCCATATCTTTCTGAGCGCTACTGCTGTGTACATCTGATCTCACTTGGTCAACATGACGTTTAATGTATCTTTTATTGTGAGACAAAATGCAACTATACGAGCGAGGGCCAATTACTTTCTTAAAAGTGCTTTCAACCAGCTTGTTTTATTCGGATCCGAGTAATCTCTTACTAAAATCTTATCTCCTTCTTCTATTGCTTTTAAAATTGTCGAAGCTTTTGGTCTGACTTTCAACAATTCTTGATTTAACTAATGCAGGCCCGTGCGCAAGGGAGGGGGAAAAGTTGGGGGCTTAAGCCCCCCCCATTGGGAATTTTCGCACATAAGTTTTTATTGACATTTAAACGAAAAATCAAAAAGACACAGCAAACCTTTTTTTTTAATGAAAGAAATGAAATGCCAATAGATCGTCGGAGCCCGAGTTTTTAATTTTCGACAAGATTTGTGCTCTCTAGCTATTTTTGAATCGAAAAACACGATTTGGGACAACTGCGCGTCGCTAAGTAACACGAGCGTTTTTTCAATGATCGTTTCAGCATAGCTCCTGCATCAATAAAATCAGCTTCAATGAAAATTCATGCACAAAAATATTCGCGCCATATACATATGTATGTATTTCATTTTTGCATGATAGTTCACGTGACATGTGGATAAATGAAGTTCAACTTTGGCGTCAACGCATTGCCGGGCAAAACATCAATAACTCTCTCGAAGCACTGGATATTTGCAATGAAGATGCGTTTCCAAATGTCCATCAAATGCTTCGTGTTATGGCAACTTTGCCTGTGAAAACATCAAAAAATGAACGCTCCTTTTCAGCGCTAAAGCGTCTAAAGACACACCTTAGATTAACAATGTCCAAAGATCGGCTGAACGGCTTAGCCTCTCTAAATATAATTGGCATGTTCTAGAATACTTCAAAAACCCTCAATTTTCGAAAATTTATTCATATTCGGGTATATCCTCATTTAAAAAAATAAAAAAAAGATAGTTTTAGGATTGCTACCAGAGCTACAAAATTTTCATTTTTCGGAATTTGTCCAAAAAAATAAAGAAATTTTGATTTTTTCTTATTTATAATATATATTTCTTTTTTTGAATTTTCTTTCTATTTTCCTTATGTAAACATAAGGAAGTATCGAAAAAAAACTGACCGCTATTTTTTAAGCCTATACATAAGGAGAAAAACTGAGAGTTTGGTGTTTCTTGTGTCACAGCCAGGCGCGGATCCAGGAAAAAATTTTGGAGGGGGAAATTGGTTATGTTAAATTTATGTCCAAAAAAGTTTACTATAGATATATACATGAAATAAATATTGTTTTACTATAATGTTCGTTCACGTTTACATTATAAGCCATATAGCTTCTTCTTCTTATAGTGGAATTATAGCTCTGTTCGCTTCAAACAGGGTTGCCAAGAGGCCAAGGCATTGATTGCATGTCAAAGCCTTGTAGGATTTCAAAATTTTCGAAAGAAACCGTTAATTGGATGATTTTTGTTAGTTAAAAAAAGATGATCAGGTCTTCTATGTTAACTTTTAAACCCTGCATTAACGCCTTTTTCGTAACGCCATTACTGACGTGAATATAATCCACCCATACTTTAAAATGAGTATATTTCTAAGACTTGTTTCTTAAATTAAAAAATTTTATTTTTACAAGTAAAATCACGTATTTTACTATGTAACTCAAAAGTTAATTTTTTTAATTTACAATTGGATAATTTCAGTTGAAAAAAAAAATTAAATTATATAATTGAAAGTTCACGTTTCGATTTTTCTTGAAAAATTTTACCGAAAGATACCCAGACACATTTTCTAAATTAGGAGATTTTCAACTTTAATTAATTAAATACTTCTAAGACTAGTCTTAAAATATGTGGAAATATATAAATTTAGAATAAATTTGGGGTACAGGTTCATTGCACTTGGATACTATACAAATTTTGCCTGATTTTTTAATGTGTGGGCACATTCCATCCTGGAGGGTTATTATTGCTAACAAAAAGAAAAAACAAATTTAACTTTCTACTATTTTATTTTGCGAAGCTCTCCTCGTGCCGACTCGCATTGCAGAAAATATTGCATATAAAATCATTTTTACAAGTGATTTTTCGTCTACTTAGTATCAAATGAGTATTTGTTAGTGAATAAATCCTTTGATTGTGTAAAATGAATTTTGAAATTTTTATAGGTAAAGTTTATTCTCGACTTGCTGAAGGGTCACAAAAATAAGTGCTACCGCAATAGATTTTTGGTAGAAAAATTACTTTAATTATTGAATCACGAGACTGAATAATCTTTATACATAGCTTCAACGCAAGACTTACGCTATATTGAATTATTGCCGTAGATAGAAAGAGGTTGTTTTGTCAAACGTCCACAGATATGTATGTATATGTACGAACGACAATCAGAATTTCAGCGCCGTTTCTCGCGTTCTCTATGGCCACCCCTAATTCCGCTTCTCGCATGGAAAATCAACTTTGCACTCGGTTTTGCTTTTAGTGTGCAGTGTGGATGCATCTGAATATCGTGATAGTATATTCCGATTAGCCCCAATTTTCCATATACACACATAGACGGCAAAATTCAAAAAAATTCAGTGTTGGGAGCGCATATTTCACATAAATGCTTGTAAGAACTTTAATTGTCAGCAAATCAATTTAAAATTTTTTTAAGTGTAGAGCAGAGTCCTACAAATATTTAAAGGTATAAAATGTGCCAATAGTATTAGTGATATGGCTATTATGATCGAAATTAGGTAAAAAAATATTTTTTGTTTTCGATTTTTTTTTTTTAACAAATTCCAAATTTGATGCCCTCTTTCCAGAATTAATTATATGAGTTACTAAAAGTTAGTCCTTCTATTTCATAGAGAATTTCATTATAAAAATTTTAAACATAGTACCTACACATGTTTATAGAAAAGTCATAGCTACTATGGAGCATTTTATTAACATCAACGCAAAAATATTTTTTCTTATATAATTTGAACATTGTACTCATATGTTAAAATGCATATACGAAAAAAATTCTTTTTTCAAATTGTAGGTATTTCCTTGATACATAATGGGTTTTCATAATTGTTTTTTACTTAGCACTAAGCGTCACTTTTTCATAAAACCCATAAAATAATGAAGAAATTTAAAAAAAATATATATATGAAGCCATTATGTATTAACGAAATACGGACAATTTGAAAAAAAGTCCGTTCAAAATTTGTTTCGTTTTTGTAATCTTAACATACAAAGTTTAAATGACGATAACTTCGAAAAATGTGGCTCTTCAGCAGAATAAAAAAATATACTTACTTACTTGGGTGGCCATAACAACCCGTTACCGGGTTACGGCCGACCTCAAAAGCTCTCTCCAGGCGCCTCTGTTTTGCGCGCGCCTTCTCCAATCATTCACACCAAGCGTGGATAGGGTTTCCTCGGCTTGGTCTTTCCATCGGAGGCATGGTCTTCCTCTTCGTCGTCACCCAGCGGCTTCCGCATCAAACACCTTTTTCGCCGGAGCTTCTTCGTCCATACGCACAACATGTCCAAGACAGCGCAGACGTTGGATAGTGATGCGCTTGGCTATGTCAATGTCAGCGTAGAGCTCGTACAGTTCGTGGTTCATTCGAATACGGTAGTCGTCGCTGACGTGAACAAGACCGAAGATTTTGCGAAGAATTTTTCTCTCAAACACCCCAAGCGTGGCTGCATCAGTCTGCGACACAACCCATGCTTCTGCGCCGTAAAGTAGCACGGGTAAGATGAGCGTCTTGTAGAGTGTCAGTTTTGTCGGACGAGAGAGGTCTCTACTACTCAATTGCTTACTGAGACCATAGTAACACCTATTAGCAAGAGTTAGTCTTCGCTTTATCTCCAGGCTGACATCGTTTTGAGTGCTCACGGCGGTGCCAAGATAGGTGAATTCCTTGACAGCTTCGAAAGTATAGTTGTTCGCAGTAACAAAGGATCCAATACGCCGCGTCTCCCTGTTTGCGGACAGCATATACTTTGTTTTGCCCTCGTTCACCGTCAAACCCACTTTCGCTGACTCTTTTTCGATAGCAGAGAACGCAGCAGTAACATCTCGCTTACAACGTCCAATGATATCAATATCATCGGCATATACAAGGAGCTGGACACTTTTGTAGAATATAGTGCCATTACGATGTATACTGGCTCTTCGCAACACCCCTTCCATCACAAAGTTGAAGAGGTTGCAGGATAGTGGAACGCCCTGTCTGAAACCTCGTTCGGTATCAAATGGTTCGGAGAGGTCCCTTTCTACTCTGACGGAGCTGGCTGTGTTGCTCAACGTCATTCTGCAAAGTCGCACCAGCTTCGCAGGTATACCGAACTCAGACATGGTGGCATACAGGCAATCCCGTATCGGGCTATCGAAAGTAGCTTTAAAATCGATAAAGAGATGATGGGTATCGATCTGTTTTTCGTGGGTTTTTTCCAGGATTTGACGTAGTGTGAAGATCTGGTCTATGGTTACGTTTTTTATGAACATAATCTAACAAGAAATGTTCGAGTTAAGCCCCCCCCATGATTGATTCCTGCGCACGGGCCGGAACTAATGGAGGTTTTAAGCAACTTAATTTTGTTCGCATTTCCCTACCGAATAATAGTTTGAAAGGTGATTCCTTTGTAGTACAATGTTTCGATGATCTGTAATCGGCAAAAAAACTACTTATTTAAAATTGTATCAAAGTCTTTGAATTTGAATCGCGTAAGTTCGCTAAAATTGATTTCTTTAAAGTTTTTACGAAAATTCCTGTTGACCGTTTGTAGCGGGATGACCTGGTGCCGTTAAAACATGATTAGTTTCATTAATAGACAAAAATTGTTTAAGCCCTTTGGCCGTAAATTGTCTCTAACAAGAATCTGGACAAGACCAAATCTGCAGAAAGTTTCTCTTAAGCGATCAATGACAAATTTCGAAGCTGCATTTTTAGTTTTCCAAACTTCGATCCATTTAAAATGAGAATCAATCAAAACTAATAATTGAAAACCTTTATACTCTACTGCGACGCTATATTTTGTCCGCCATTTTGAATTTCTTAATTCTGAGATCGGGTTCGTAATCTGCGACCCTTAAAAATCCCGAGCGTACATTTTGGAGGGATTTACTTGAATTTTCGTAAAGGTCAGTAACAAAGACTAATCCACATTCTGCTCAGTTCCGAACACGAAAGCCACCAAAAGTGGACAAAAAAAGCAGTCCAACACAACAATCTGACTCGGATTTTGTTCCTAGTAGCCATGCGGAGAGAGAACATGCAAAAACAAACCTGATTAGCAAAATCGCACTCAGCTATCGATCTGTTAGGTAAAAAAAAATCAGACATAATTTGCGAAAAATTCCTAGTATTGACGAAAATTTGAAATAGCTGCGGCAAGCTAATTAAGTACATGTAAGCAAAAACAAAAATCTCAATGTGTAGGAGCAAATGCCTTGAAAACAAAATCACACAAACAATAAAGTGCGTTGAAGCAAAAATTACTGGGATAAAATACAGTGAGTCAAAAAAGTTTAGAAACAGCAAGATTTATTTTTAATAATTAACAAAAAATGCACTTTAAAAGTTAAAAAAATTTATTTTTTCTCTGCCATGATTTTCTTTGTTACATTCTATTTCCAAATCAAAGACAAAACTTGAAAGAAAAACTTTCCCGTTATAGAAAAAAGGAAAGACGACTAAGAACATACGAAATTGTAGCCAAAACAGTTTAGAAACGCAGTACATTTAGTTAGTTTTCATTAGAACAAAAATGCATTGAAATCACGTAATTTATGTTCTATCTTAGTGGAGGTCCAGAAAAATTCAGATGTATCAGCTCTAAAAATAACTACACCTGTCCCTCGCTTTACACGGTAGATACGTTCCTGACAAATCCGTGTAAGTCGAAAAAATAATTTTTGTATAGAAAAACCGTGTAAAACGAAAATTACTATAAAAAAGCTTTTTTAGACATTTATTGAACACAAAATATGACTAATACATACACTTAATAAAATATAAAAATACCATTTAAATCATAGAAAACATAAAAATAGTTAAATTTATTTGTAAAATGGAAAAAAAAACATAAAAAATCTAAATAAAAAAAAAATTGTATAAGTTTATGACAGTGGATCATTGTACGTCTGAAGTGTTGCCAGATCTATAATTAAGTAGAAATAAATTCGCGTGCAGGCAAAATTAGTCATTTTCTACATAATTTTTTTTTTTTAATTTTTATTTTAAAAACCGTGTAAGATCGAAAACGTGCAAAAAGAGTAGCGTGTAAAGCGAGGGATAAGTCTATTAACATAGAGCAATGTCGTACGTAGTTCGAAATTACCAAAATTTGCGAAATGTGCTTCCTAGGTACAACGGAAAGGTGACACGTTAACGTTAAAGGTTTTTAACGTGTCACCTTTCCGTTGTACCTAGCCTCTAGGAAGGACATTTCGCAGATTTTGGTAATTTAGAACTACGTACGACATTGCTCTATGTTAGTAGTTATTTTTAGAGCTGATACATCTGAATTTTTCTGGACCTACACTAAGATAAAACGTAAATAACGTGATTTCAGTGCATTTTTGTGCTAACGAAAACTAACTAAATGTCTTTTCTGACTTAGCACCAGGGGCGTAGCGTGCATATGTGCCGCCCGAGGCGGAGAGCTAATATGCGGCCCCCTTTCATCGGAAGGAAATAGAAAATGTTAACTAGTTAAATAAAAAAAAAGGTCATCAATTTTTACTTGCAAAAAAATTGAAACACATTTCCAAGTTATTGTTCTGCAGCAACTTTTAATATATGTAATATTACGATTTCATTTAACCGCGTAGACATGTTTGTGTGTACCTACAAAATTCTCAGTAATGGAAATGGGTAACACTATGGCAAAATCGAAACTTGAGTGCAGGTACTCAGTGTGCCAAACGAATCCGCTTCGAATTCGAAACGGACTCGCTTCTTCGTATATTTTATCCGAAACGGATCCGACTCGAACTCGGAACGGACTTCATATACGGTTCTGGTGTTGATCTCCTTAAACATTTCTTTAAAAAATATCTGAGAGATGAATTCTCCTCATTTAATTTTAAACTTGCGTTTTTATTATTAAGTTTTCAATAAACTAATTCTTTAGAGTAAATGTATGTCGATTTTTGTAACATAACATTGGAGATTCTTTATAATGAGATCATCGCTATAAAGAGCATGCATTCCAATACGCTCTCTATTATTGAAGCTCTTAATGAAGAGAAGAGACAGCTTAAAGAAAAGGTTGACTACCTACAAAATTTAATATGTGGTCTCCAGCAACAAAATAATAATAAATGCATTGAAATTGTTGGTGTGCCTGACCTTAACCAAAACAATGCGTTAGATTGCGCGCTAAAAGTGATAAAAGATGGCATGAATATAAGCATAACCGAAGATCAAATTGACAATTGCTACGTTAAAAAAATAAAGAAAACCAGCGATTCCGAATCTACTGAAATGACCCGTGATATTTTATGTGTTAAATTTGCTACTACTTTAGTTAAAAAAAGGGTAATTAAAGAAAAATATAAGAATAGAAAAAATTTATGCACTAATCTTTTTAACAGTGCGACTAAGGTTTCAAAAATTTATATTAATGAATGCTTTTCTAGCGAAAAAAGAAATTTATTTAATAATTGTCGTAGAATGAAGAAAGAGAGAAATTATAAATTTCTATGGATTAAGAACGGAAAAATTTTGCTGCGCAAAAATGAAAGTGATATTACTATAGTTATAAATTCACTGAAGGATCTTAATAAAATTATTTAGTTATGGATCCCCAAATATTTCAGGTAAACACTTCCATCACGCGTTGCAAAAGTGTTCCTTATAACAGTATTTCTGATGATCAAGCTAACCCAAATAGTTTTTATGTTATTCATCAAAATATAAGAAGTTTGAGGAAAAATTTCGATAATCTTGTTTTACATTTGGATTCTTTTTCAAACAAGCCCAGTTTTATATTTTTAACAGAAATATGGATATTCGAAGAAGAAACTTCACTCTTCGCTATACCTGGTTATAAATTTTTTGCAAAGTGTAATAACTCTTACGCATCTGGTGGTGTTGCGGTATTTGTTAAGAATGTTTTCAATTTCGAATTTGATTCTATACGATTTAGTAGTGCAGATGTGCTATATGTCAAGTGTTCCATAAATAATATGAAATACACATTTTACTGCATGTATAGGTTTCATATTCAATCTTTTTCTACCTTTTTAAGTGAACTGAATTCGTTATTTAGTGGTGAAAACTGTGAAAATATAGTGTTTCTTGGTGATATTAATTTTAATTTATTATCAGAATCTGATCTTACAGATCAGTATTTAATGATGCTTTCTTCGTTTGGTTTCGAATCCTGTATCAATGAAGCAACTAGAATTACCGCTACCTCTGAAACTTGCATTGATCATATCTTTGTGAGGCTATGGAGAAAAAATTATATTTCTTTAAATAGTTCCATTGCACATCTTGATATCACAGACCACTGTATGACATTCCTTGGTTTTCAAAATGTTAAAGATTCCATTAACATGTGCACTTCTATTGTAAGTCACACAAAGACTGATTTTACTGCTCTGAATACCCGTCTTATTTTTGAAAATTGGGACAATGTATATTGCGAACGTGATCCTTCCAAAGCATTTTCCTTATTTAACATGACTTTGCTCAATCATGTCAATTCATGCACCAAAATTATTGTAAATAATCATTCAAAATTAAAAAGGTTGAAGCCGTGGATATCTTTGAATTTAGTGAAAAAAATTCGCGATAAACAAAAACTTTACAAAAAAAGTGCTAAACATCCTAATAATCTGAATTTAAAAGAGAATTATAAAAAATTTGCAAGGAAATTAGTTCTGAAGCGTCTATTTCTAAAAATAATTTCTATACTAATGAATTTAGTAAAGTACAAGGAAACATAAAAAAAGAATGGCAACTTGTCAACAATCTACTTAATAAAACCGACGTTAATGAACAAATTGGACCTCTTAATTTAGGTAATAAGGTTATTTCGGATGCTAGTGCGAAAGCTAACATTTTCAATAAATTCTTTGTTGAAGTAGGGCGTCAGTTCATAAATGATTCAGATTTTAGTAGCAGTTACTGTAATTGCATGTCTAAAGAACAATTTTCTTCAAATAGTCTGTTTTTTGAACCAATATCGTCCTTTGAATTATTTAAAATAATCAAGAACCTTAAATATTCCAGCTCTTGTATTGAAAACAGCTTTTCTAATAATTTTATTAAGCAAATCGCTCTTAACGTCGTTGACGTACTTAGTTTTTTGTTTAATAAAAGTGTTTATGATGGTATTTTTCCTGAGGATTTAAAAAAAGCTGAAGTAATCCCCTTGCTTAAGAAGGGAGATAAATCTGTTCTAAACAATTATAGACCAATATCTCTTCTATCGATTTTTTCTAAAATTTTTGAAAAATCTATAAAAACTAGGATGCTTAAGTTTCTTAATAGTCAAAAATTTTTCAGTAACAACCAATTTGGTTTTCTAGAAGGAAAATCTACTTAGGACGCTCTACTTAACTTTTGTAATATTATTTATTCTGGCTTGAATCATAAAAAAGTATCCGCATCTTTGTTTATCGATATTACTAAAGCTTTTGACACAGTCGATCATAATATTCTCTTAAATAAACTGTTCAATTGTGGTTTTAGAGGCTTTGTATTTAACTGGTTCAAATCATATATAACCAATAGAAAACAAAGAGTTAAAATTGGTAATTATTTAAGTAACTTTTTAAATATCAACATAGGCGTTCCACAAGGTTCAGTACTTGGACCTATTCTTTTTCTGATTTATATAAATTCAGTTTTTTCACTCAGCTTTTCAAGTAAAGTCATTGCATTTGCCGATGATATTGCATGTATGTATACTAGCGATTCCGTTCAAGGCTTGATATCAGATATTAATCAAGATTTAAGTATTCTTAGGCACTGGTTTGCTACTCATAAACTTGTCATAAGTAATAAGACTAAACTTATGTATTACAATATCTCTGGTAAAGAGCGGGATTTTTGCAACCTTACATTTCATAGCTGTAGTTGCCAGAAGTATTTAATTGATAGTTTTGCTTGCAGCTCTTCCACCGATATGAAGACGTACTTTGCAAATCGCGCTTGCAATGTCAAATGCTTTAGCATTGATTGGGTTAAGTCCTTTAGGTATCTTGGTTTGTTAATTGATTGGAAGATGAATTGGCACGATCATACTTCAATGTTAAAAAAGTATCTATTGGGTGTCACTAGGCATATATATATGTTAAGCAAATTTTGCGATAGGAAACTTCTTACATGCATTTATTATGGAATTTTTCATTCAAAAGTTCAATATGGTATGGTATGCTGGGGAGGCACTAATTTTTGTAGAATCAGTCAGTTACTTAAATGTCAAAAACATGTCATACGCATAATTTGTAAACAGAGTCGTTTTGCTAGGAGTCTATTGCTATTTAGAAATCTAAAAATCCTCCCACTAAAGCATTTATATTTTTTTAAAGTGCTTAAAGTGTTTTTTATGAGAAGTGCGTATCTAATCAGCCGCAATTCTTCAGAGTATGAACTTAGAATCAATAGCCAAAATTTAGCTGTGATACCTGCCCATTACTCACAACATTTTTTTAATTTTTACCTATGCACTGCTCCTAGACTTTTTAATTGCCTACCAGAATCAATTAGAAACCATGGTTCTCGTCATACTTTTTTAAAACTTGTTAAATTGTGGCTTTTTGATCTCGATTATCAAGATATAAATCACATTCTTCTTGTTTTGGAATAATTTTATTTATTTAATCCTAACTTTCTTTGTCGTTACAATTTTCGCTTGGATACTGTTGGTTTGGCTACTTAATGGTTCTCATTAATAAAAATTTTTTTTTTCTCTTCTTCTCTTTCAATTAATTTTGATTTATTTTTTTTAGTTCTTACTTTTCAATATTATCCTTTTTTCCATGAACTTTTTTCTATTTTAATTTTTTTTTTTTTTTTTTCTTATAAATTTGGTTTAAAAAATATTTAAATTTTTATGAATATAAGACCCCACACTTATTTAATTTTATAATTTTAGTTTTATTATAAGTTCAACCGCATTCGCCACTTGTTACTTTGTATCAATTGAATTGTAGTTTTTATTATTGTAATAGTATTATATATATTATAATTTGAACAAACTTTGAATTTTTTGTATGAAATTTTGCTATTTTACAATAATAAAATTAAATAAATAAAAAAAAAAAAAAAAAAAAAAAATGTATTGTTACTCACAAAAATGAGTATACACCTTGATTTAAAAGAAATATTGGCAATTTTTAAAGAAACTAAAAACTTTTAATAAATAATTTGAATGAATAGGGGTGGATACCAATCTTACTAACTAATAATGAACATAAATTTTAATTTTTTTAAAACAAAACACAAAAAAATTCATAAAAAAGTAAACTAAAGCAAAATTCATGTCACAAAATTAAGTATACAGTTCATGCAATTCGAACTATATTTCATTAAATTTTAATTAAAAAAGACATTTTTCGATTCCAATAATTGTTATGGCCACTTGTATCATCTGCTAAGGATTACATTCGTCGTGGCGGTAAATCCACCAGTTTTTGGGTGAATGAGTGCAAAATTTCCTTCCAGATCTTGGCTATCGCTCTCTTTAAGTTCTCCTTGCTCCCGGAATGAACATTCTTCAACTTCAATTTCATTTCTCCCCATAAATGCTCATTTTAATTTTTCATTTCATTTTCGGCGATTGTGGTTGTGTTTTAAGTTGATTTGGAGAGTTTTATAGCAGCCAATCTTGTACTATGTGCGTCGTGTGATTTGGACCGTTATCCTATTAAGACCAAAACCTGAACGGAAGCTTAAGATTTGCGGCACTCGGTCGTAAATTTTGTTTTAAAATATCCAAGTAACATTCTGTGGTCATAATGTGTCTATAAATTTCATGGATCCGACTCTACTAGCTGCCATAGATCTCCACAGCATAACTGACAATCCACCATGTTTGACTGTGGCTACTAAATATTTAGTTTGCAGCGAAGAATTAGTCTTTGGTCATACACTCAAAAAAAAAAAGTGTTTGCCACAAATGATATAGATGGAATTACTTCAAGTGTTTGTGAAAATTGTTGTGGGAAATAATAAAATTTTTGTCACAAAAACTTTTGATTTTACTCTCAAATGTCGAAGTTATTTGTCATGAACATTTTTACTATTTGTAACAAATAAAAATTAGATAGGTGCACCTACCTACTACTTTAGTTGCAAGTTATAATGTTTTGTGTACCAATATAGTTTTAATTTTAACAGATGTTTATTTTTCGTTTAGTGATATTTCATATACAGTTAATAGTTGAAAATTATTTTACAAAACTACTCTTAAAACTTAACATAACATAGGAATACAGCCCTGGCCCGAGCGCAAGGGGGGCTTTTGGGGGTTCAAAGCCCCCCATTAGGAATTTTCGTACACAGGTTTTTATTGACATTTGAATGAAAAATCAAAAAGACACAACACATTTTTTTTTTTAAATGAAATAACTAAAATGCCAATAAATCTTCGGAGCCCGAGTATTTCATTTTCGACAAAATTTGCGTTCTCTAGCTATTTTTGAACCAAAAAACACAATTTGGGACCACTGCGCGTCGCTAAGGCTAAATAACACAACCGTTTTTTCAATGCGCGTTTAAGCATAGCTTCGGCATGAATAAAATCAGCTTCAATGAAAATTCATGCACAAATCTATTTGCGCCATATATGTATTTCAATTTTGCATGACAATTCACGTGACATGTGGATAAATGAAGTTCAACTTTGGCGTCAACGCATTGCCGGGCAAGACATCAAAAACGCTTCGTGTTATGGAAACTTTGACAACAGCAACAAATGAACGCTCCTTTTCAATGCTACGTTGTCTCAAGACATACCTCAGATCTACTGTGTCCGAAGATCGGCTGAAAGGCTTAGCCTCGCTAAGTATAATTCGCGATATCAAAATCAATGTGAAAAAAGTTTTGGACGAGTTTTTTCAAGTGCCTCGCAGAATTAGTTACTTACGTAATGATAACTGAATATCGAATCATAACATAAACAGATGTACATATGTATGTGTTTTATTATAATTAAATGTCTATTAGACCGGGTCAAAACTTAGATTCATCCAGACACCGACGCAAAAGTTATAAGGACCCTTAAAAGCGATATCTGCGTCATTTTGTTTTCGTTCCGAGAAAAACCAATGGAGCACTTTTGATTCTCCTGAAGGTCCTTTTTGGCTAAAAAAACGTGTTCTTTGCTCGTAACTTTTATCCCTTCACAGAATGGATACCCGAATTTAGTCGAAAAATAAAGATTGCCTTCTTGCAAAAAATTCGACGCTAAAAAATTTTAAACTATTTTTCTACTATATATAATATTCAGTCCCAAAACTCGATTTTTTCACATTTTTTATATGGAAAAAATAAAATGACACAGACAGCGTTTTTAAGGGCGTTCGGGAGTTTTTCGAAAAATAAAAAAACATTTTTTTAAAATTTTTTTTTGAAGCTGCATTTTATCTTAGACCAAAATTTTTTTCACATAATTGAAGTATAACTATTCAAGATTTATTTCTGAAATTTTGGTCCAAAAATATTAGTCAATAAGTTAGAAAAGTGCCATGCCGTGAACGACCTCAAAATTTGCGGTGAGCAAGATGTCTAAAAAGTAACAAAAAAGTAATATCGAATCATAGCACTGCAAAATTTGAACATGACAAGAGCATCACTTTTGTTTTATAAGTGATAAATCATTTGTTGAAATGAATAAGTGTTTGGGACAAAAGACAAGTGTTTGGGACAAAAGACAAGTGTTTGTCGAAACACTTCCATAAATTGAATTGTTTGACTGAAATATTTTGACGTTTGTCATAAATAATTATATCATTTAGAAGCAACATTTTATGAAATGTTTTATTAAATTTTCCATAGAAGTAATTGAATTACTTGCCACAACTTAACTTTTACTTGTGTCAAATACATTGGTTTTTCTTATATTGTCTACAAATACTTATAGTTTAAGGCAAAAGATAAGTGTTTGTTTGAAATAATAAGTGCTTATTTTAAATATTCGATAAATTTCCACAAACACTTTCTAAACACTCTTTTTTTGAGTGTACAATTGGTCTTCCATCTGATCCCTTAAGATTATTTTTTGCCTCGTCCGTGAACATCTCCTTTTCCAAAAGCTCGGACGCTTGTTTAAGTGCAACTGCACTTAACAAGCAAACTCCGAATTTTAATTATAGAAGAGATGAAAGGCTTTTTGCGTGCAATTCGTCTGTGCAAACTGTTTCAATGGATATCGGCTTGCTTATAACTTTGGAAACTTATGCTATCAATTTCGGTACACTAATCTTTGGATCTATCTGCAATTTGCGTATTATATTTCGCTCATCACATTTTGATAGGAGTTTTTTCTGTCTTTGTCTATAGAATTCATCAATGTACTTTCGTATCTCCACTTTTTTATAATATTTTGAGCTGTATAATGAGGTTTTGCGATAATTTCACCAATTTCAAGATACGATTTTCTTCCACAATATAATATACAGTGAAAGCTCCCGTAGGCGGACACCGACGGTTCCAACAAAATCGTCCGCCTACGGGAGATGTCCGCTTGCGGGAGCTGTCGAAAAAAGTACATTTTTACAATTCAAAAAAATCAAAATTTTTCTTATCGGATGGTTTGTAGGTAGAGTGCGTAGAGCACTCAAAATACACAATTGCTCTTTTTATTTATCTTTCTATACTTATCTTTTTATTTTTAAAACTCAAGAGCGCAAGCAAATCAGCATTCACTCTATTATAACTCCTCGTTTGTTTTCATCACTCGTTTTTTTACTCATTTTGAGATGATGTGAAAAGTGAGGAGTATTCAAATGATAAATTTATTTGTCGATTTTTCTATTTCAAGCAAAATGTTTGTAGTGAAGGGAATTAACTTTTAATAAAAGTATGACAGAGTTCGAAAATATTCCTGTATGTGCACTCAAAATGTAGCATTTTATTCATGAATGAATTTTCTTAAATTTTTTTGCAAGATTGAAAATCGCTCTTTATAGCACCGCATTCGTATGTGAGTATTCGTTATTCAACAACAAATGAATTCAAGCCAACAATTTTTTCACCGATAATAAATGTATATGAACTATGTGAGAAAGCGCGATATGCGATGTGCGCGTAAAGAAAATGATTTCTATCAAGCAGAAATGCATGCGCACGATCAGCGTTTGTATTTACAGTTGTTTTACACTTTTTTGACCCGAAAATGTGTCCCAGGGCCATGCTACCCGTTTTTGACTCATTTTCGGGGGAAAAATTTTTTTTTTAAACGAAAGATAGCTCAAAAATATTTTTGGACATCACTAAAGAAAGCTCGGGATCCTGGAAACAAACGTTTTTGACCCGAAAATGTGTCCCCAGGCCATGCTTCCCGTTTTTGACCCATAATGACAGCAAAGCAAAGAAAGAGTTGAGAAAGAGTTTTGTCGTTAGAATGTCTTTTTTGTCCGCCAGCAGAGATGAATTGTATGAAATGTGTATAAATGTAGTGTCCGCGTCCGGCCAAGGGAGCGTCCGCCCACCGGAATGTATTTTGTTCTAAAAACATAACGAAAAGCTTGGGACCAAGAAATTCGTCCTGCTACGAGAGATGTCCGCCTGCGGGAGCTGTCCGCGACGGGAGCTTTCACTGTAATCACCAATTATCATATTGCAAGAGTTGTTTCCTTGCTAGTGGTCGCCATTGCGAAACTAACGCGTAAAATGAAATGAGCTAATCTTCAAACTATTAGTCGAAATAACTCTACAAACTTTAAAATGCTTTCCAATCAATTCTTGATAAAAAAAATCGAATTTGATTTAAAAACTGGCAAGTGTATACTCAATTTTGTGACTTGAATTTTGCTTTAATTTACGTTTTTATGAATTATTTTTATTGTTTGTTATAAAAATAATACAATTTATGTTCGTTATTAGTTAGTAAGATTGGTATCTATCGCCATGCATTATAAATCCTCAATAAAACTTTTTAATTTTCTTAAAAATTGTCATTATTTCTTTAAAATCAAGGTGTATACTAATTTTTGTGAGTAACTGTATATTCTTCTTACAATACAAGTTTATTAAATACAGTTATTTGTTCACATAATAAATATGACGGTTATTTCTGAGTAATTAACTCGAATACTTTTTTTTAGAGTTTAGAGTAAATGACATGAATTAAGTATATTTAATTAACAAATTTTTGAAAGGACAACAGTCACATAAAAACAGTTTATTCACAAATATCTTTTCATCACAAATATATGGAAATAACTGTTAAAGTTTGATCCGCAAAGTCATATAGTTTTATAATTTCAGAACACATTTTTGAATAAAACTTGTTTTAATTTATTAAATATACCAGCAATATCAGAAAATTCATTAAAAGTCATCTCTGCCTTAGGCCCAACATATGTAAATATTTTTGTCGTCAACGAATATTTCATCACCTAACATCAAGAAATTCAAAATCAAGTTTTTGATTGATTTTTATGTATTTGACTAAACTACAAGATCCTATAAAATTTTCAAATTTATGTTCAATAATAGCGATTTTATTAACGAAATTCAAAGGCTGTAACAACATGAGCCTGCATTTTATATAATAAATATATAGGTGTAAAACACTTGCTTTAACTCTTTTCAATCTTTTACATATGAAATTCATAACAATTTGTTTTCTCATTACTTAATGAACTAATTTCGTAAATGAATGTCATAAATATCCAGTAAAAAAAAAATTAAAAAACTTAAAATTTTAGTTCTGGCGAAAAATCCTGGTAATTCAAAAATAATTCAGATTTATGTACTCGTATAACCTTTGTTTTAGATAATGCACAAACGTTTCAACGTTGTTATGTACGTCATTTTGTCCCAGAAAAAACAAATCCAAAAGTTCGTAACAAACATAGCACGAAAGACATGAAAAAAGATTTCCTCCCGAAATAAATCTCACGTTGTGTTTTAAGCAAGATTGAAAAAATGTTTTCTAAATCTAAAATATATTTCAGTATGCAACGTTTTTTGCTTCTCCTGTAAAGAACTAAAAAGTGTTATTGCATATTTTTGAATGTTAATTAACGATATGTGCTGTCTTGTTTGATATCAAAATCGTTCCAATTATTTATGTAAATGAATTATTTTTAAAAAAATTGTGCATTTCTATTAGTAAATAGCTTCTGATGACACGCAGCAGTTTGTAAAATTTGGGATTTTCACTCTGAAATGTTTTGTTCAAATTATTTGTCAATCTCAGTATGTATGATAACAAGTGAAAATATACTTATCTGGTCAAATTTAAGTTTTCGGAAATATTAATATTCAAATCCGAATTAGCATCAAGTTTTCTGGGTAGAAAATAATGCTGAAGTGGTCCCACTGTTCTACTATTCGAAAAAAATAATGGGTACCAAAATAAAATTTTCATGTGCCAAAGAGTGCCAAAAATTTCTGTAAGTGCCAATTTGGCGCCGAAGTGCTCGTTTAGGAAGCGCTAACTAGGGGTTATGCACACAAGCGATGTTACATGTGAGATTGCAACTTAAACAGGTAATTTGATTTCTGTCAAGCCGTTTATCAGATATTAAGTATTATATTTCTTGGCATGAAAACTCTAGAAAACATTTTCATGTTTGATATTGTGTCTGGTGCTATATAGAGTCCTGTACTTTTGAGGCTTATTAACTTTAATATTCCTCCAAGAGCTCTTAGGTCTTGTGTGCCTTTTTATTTGAAAACGGCTCGAAATAATTTTGCATCTAATTATCATGTCTTTAAAATTGGTTAATGAAATAAATTCAAATTCTGATTTTCTCAATTTCAAAAAATTCCATGAAAACTTTATTAAATAGTATTTTTGTAGAAAATTATGTAATTTATACATACTTTTATTTTTCAAAGATCTAGTCTGTAATAATAATTATTCATAGACTGCAATAAATACTTAAATAAATAAATAAATATGTTATGAAGAAGTACTGCCCGGGAAAAATGCCGCCCCTGAAAAGTGCCGCCCCTCCCGCCTCCCCACGCTATGCGACTGCATAGCACAAAGCGCAAGAACGTCTACTGGCTTTGTTATTATCGTCTACATTTTTCGTAATAACATGCTTGCTGGATTGCGTTACAGGTTACAGGATAAAAGATCTAAAAGGCCATTAGCAACACGTTGGCGGAATGTACGGATGCTGATAGTTTTTTTAGTGGCTGATTTGTAAACAATGTTCGCGTTTACAACTGAAAGGCCAAGTAAAAGTTCAATTGCCAATTTTTGATACCACTTCAGACCTTTGCGAAGGGTGTTAGCATACGAGGCCATCTGGTCGGATAAGACGATACCCGACTTTCCTTTGTTGTAATCCATATCAACCAGAGGTTTCTCCTTGGCTCGTCTTTTTGATCATCAGAATTAGTTGGGTCGTTTGAAGTGGGTACCATCACTGGAGCATTCTGACATCCCTCTTGTCCTTCCATTTCAGCACAATTATTCCGTTTTCTTCTTCTCTGGCCGCCATTTCGCCTATTTTTTTTATTGCGGCTTTCATTAATTCTTTAGGGAAATATTTATTTTTGCACGAAAAGTACCGATAAGATGTGTTTCTTGGTTTAGCATTGAGCGAGCCAGTTCATAGCTAGTGTAATAATTGTCTACATACAATGTTCGACCTTCTCCTTTGAACTTAGCACTTAATTCTTTGCATACATTTTTTGCCAAACAGACTTCTCTCAATCCAGTAGATGTCTTGCCAGAATATATTTTTGCTGACCAGGTAAATCCTTTAGAAGAGCAGAGCTTAAATAGCTTTATTCCATAAGGATGAACCTTACTGGGAATATACTGTCAGAAACTAAGTCTCCCTCTCCAAGAAACGAGCGTCTCTTCAATGAAAATTATTTCGGGACATCGTTTCAGAAGAAGTCCCAGGATCTTTTTAGTTTCATAATTTGATGTCGGTATCCATTGCTTTTTTCGCGAAGATCGAGATCCAAATATTGTTGCGCGTGTTTATTAGTTTCTTCGACAATCATATTGTTACGAAATTTCCTGTCTCTTTGACGATAATTTTGATCTCTTACACTTTTCTGAGTTCGATCACTGGATTGTGTGACAATTAAAAACACAAAAACTTATTTAGTAATAAATCACAATAGCTAGTTTTTACACGGTACAATTGTTTATCTCATTAACATTCAAATTCTAACATTAATTTAACACTGTATAGAAAACTGTTTTACTTTACTACGGATCACACTGTATTCACTTTATTGCTTAAATTCAAGTGTTCTGCTTCACTGTTTAAATACAACTGTGTCCGAAAACTCAAATGACACCCTTTCATACTACAGGCATCACTTTCTCGAATAATCTGCCACCTCCTAGATGGCGTGTATTCTACCACCATCCACAATCTACCAGTGCTTCCAAATGGCGTGCATTCTACCATAATCCACAATTTACCAGTGCTTCTAATTGGCGTATATTTTACCATAATCCATAATTTACCAGTATGGCGTATCGACGTTGAGTTCACAACTATCCAGAATCTAGATGGTGTTGTACGACGGCGATAATTTCTCTCGGTTATCGACTTTTTATTTATAGTGTACTGCAGCGTCTGTTCGGTTTATTATTTGCAGCTAGATGGTGTAAAAGTATTTATACAGCCAGAATGCTAGCTAGTATCGTTTAGTTTCTTTTGTTGGTTTTTATTTCAAGAATTTTCTAGCTTAAACCAAATGTCGCTACACTGCCCTCCGCTTAAACTTGTTCGTCCCGAACAAGAGTCTCTTCGTCCCTAGTATAAGGTGCCAGCCTTTCGATGTGGACTACCTTTAATTTACTTTTGTTCCTGGGGTATTTTCGGATTCGATACACAACATCATTAATCCTTGTGATGATCCGGTAAGGTCCCTCCCAGTGGGTCTGAAACTTAGGAGACAAGCCTCGTTTCCGTTGTGGGTTGTGTAGCAGCACTAGTTGACCTTTCTTGAACCCTTCAGTATTTGCTCGCAGGTCACACCGAGCTTTCATCTTGTCGCGATCTTTATCACGTTCCTTTCTACGCGACTTAGAACGACGCCTAGAAGATTTCTCCCGACTTCGAGAGCGTTCTCGGCGTGTCCGCTCTCGTTCTCGCTCTTTCTTACGTTCGCGTTCCCTTTCTCGTCTTCTGCGCTCACGATCTTCATCTGGCCGTTCTGGATCCTCCTTTTTAACTTTATCTCTTTCAGCGCGCTCTCTAACCTACTTCGTTCACGTTCTCTTTCACGTTCTTTTTCTCGTTCCCTACGCTCTGCACGTTCATATTCACGTTCTCTCTCACGTTCCCGCTTTCGTTCTCTGTCGCGTTCTTCACGCCGATCGCGATCACGCTCGCGATCTCTTTCACGTTTTCTCTCCCGTTCTCGTTCGCGTTCCCTTTCACGCTCTCGTTCACGATCACCATGATCCCGATCACTGCGCTGGTCCCGACTTACATCCTCTTTTGTCCACTTTTCTTCAGGCAAAACGTTCAAACGGAGCACATCAATTGTTCCAGCTTTATTTTCCGTTCGTGAACTATGACTGCATTCAATTTTACATAGACGACGGAAAAATGCATCCGCATTTCCATGCTGGCTTTCTTTGCGATGTGGTAGTCGTTTCTCAGGCTCCCTCTCCGGAATCGAACCCTGATTCCCCGTACGCGCCTGCTGCTCGCTACCATTTTCGCCATCGTCCACCCTATTTTCAATTCTTCTTCTTGGTGAATGTGATGCAGATCGTTTACGACGTGATTCGCAATCACGTGCCATGTGTCCGTGCTTACCACAGTTGTAGCATTTTCCGCTGAAGCTACTGCTGGCGAACGATGAACTTTTCTTTTCAGAATCCACCTCCATCCGATTTTCAATTGTTCTTCTTGGTGAACGTGATGCAGATCGTGATTTGCAGTCACGTGCCATGTGTCCCTGCTTACCATAGTTGTAGCATTTTCTGCTGAAGCTACCGCTGGCGAACGATGAATTTTTCTTTTCAGCCTCCACCTCTATCCGACGAGTTTTCAGTGATGGGCGGCATGTCAACGCAATCGTCTCCTGAGTAAGGGCAACCGTTACTGTTTCATTAAATGTTGTCTTCGGGCTCCTCATTGTCTCGCGTTTTGTTTCTGAATCACGTATGCCGTCAATAAACGCCTCTATTTTGAATTTTTCAGCTACGACACTTAACTCGTCAGGATAGGAAAGGTGTGCCAATCTCTCAATATTCGCAGCATACTCCTGCAAGGACTCACCAGATTTCTGGATACGACTTTTCAACTCCAATCTGTGAATCTGCTTCATGTGGTCACTGCCATATTTTCGCTGTAAGGCATCCATCACCGCCTTGTAATTTTTCTACTCCGCCACTGGAACCGTTTGCAATACTTCTGCAGCTGCGCCTTTTAATGCCACAATTAGCGCTGCAGCTGCGCTTTCGTTATCCCAACGAGTGTGACCAGATGTTGTTTCAAACTGGAGCTTGAAAACACTAAATGGCGTTGTTGCATCGTACGAGGGTGCCTTAAGCCTCTCTGCGCTGATTTCTCTTATCACTTGAGTGGTTGGTTCGCTTATTTCCAACTGTTGAATCCTTTTATTAACGTCTTCAAAATTATTTTGAACTTTTTCAAGATTATTTTGAACTTCTTCCTTGAATGATTCAACGTCATCTCGTAACTCAGTCATTTTTGCATCGAGGCCATCTACCATTTTGGCAACCTCCGTTCGAACAGCCTCGTGGATCTGCATCGCGTTCTGACTTAACTTCTGGTCTATTAGCAGTGCATTTTGACTTAAGCTCTGATCAATTTCTTCCCGAACCGCCTGGATCTGCAGCGCGTTCTGACTTAACTTCTGGTCTATTTTTTCCTGAACGGCCTGGATATTGCTATTCATCCGTAGTGCATTTTGACTCATTGTCTGCGTCATCGCCATTAATATTTTCTCGAACTTTGACATATCCACAACTTCACCACTTGCCGCTGGTCCAGAAGCTTCTTCCACTTTCGCTGCTGATTCTGATACATCACTATAAAATTCATGCTCTTCCATGTTTACACCTTGAGCCTCAAGAGCCTGCCGTAAGCGTTTCTGTAACTCCACCTTTCCGCCAGTAGATTGCAGATTCAGCTGCTGCAACTCCTTCTTCAGTTGATCCACTTTCAAATCTTTTAATTGATTGTTAATTCTTTTTACACAATCCCACTTCTGACACCAATTGTTACGAAATTTCCTGTCTCTTTGACAATAATTTCGATCTCTTACACTTTTCTGAGTTCGATCACTGGATTGTGTAACAATTAAAAACACACAAGCTTATTTAGTAATAAAATGGTTTATTTAAATCACAATAGTTAGTTTTTACACGGTACAATTGTTTATCTCATTAACATGCAAATTCTAACATTAATTAAACACTGTATAGAAAACTGTTTTACTTTACTACGGATCACACTGTATTCACTTTATTGCTTAAATTCAAGTGTTCTGCTTCACTGTTTAAATACAACTGTGTCCGAAAACTCAAATGACACCCTTTTATACTACAGGCATCACTTTCTCGAATAATCTGCCACCTCCTAGATGGCGTGTATTCTACCACCATCCACAATCTATCAGTGCTTCCAAGTGGCGTGCATTCTACCATAATCCACAATTTACCAGTGCTTCTAAGTGGCGTGTATTTTACCATAATCCATAATTTACCAGTATGGCGTATCGACGTTGAGTTCACAACTATCCAGAATCTAGATGGTGTTGTACGACGGCGATAATTTCTCTCGGTTATCGACTTTTTATTTATAGTGTACTGCAGCGTCTGTTCGGTTTATTATTTGGCGCTAGATGGTGTAAAAGTATTTATACAGCCAGAATGCTAGCTAGTATCGTTTAGTTTCTTTTGTTGGTTTTTATTTCAAGAATTTTCTAGCATAAACCAAATTTCGCTACAATATCAATTACATAGTTGTCTACAAATATCAAATATGCATTAAAACAGGAAATATCTAATGCAACATTTGTTTGAAGACCTGATTTCTGAATGTGAAGATCTTTGACGTGATGAAAATTCAGTCCAACTGACACCCGTATTTAAAAATTCTCCCTCAGCTGATAGTCGGGTATTTGACCATCATCATCTATATCCAAAGTTTCATTATTATTCACAGTATCAGAATTGGAGTCAATTGGTAGCCAATTTTCATCAACCATAAAGTCGTCATCAGAAAAATAACTGACACTCTCATCCAAGGCATCTAATATTTCAGTTTCCTTTAGCTTACACTGAAAAGAATAAATTAATTTTAAATTCAAAACTATACACAAAATGAAAAATAAAAAGAAACAAAAATAAAATAAGCACTTGAACGGAAAAACAGACCGTCATATATTTTCGTACGACAGCGACTTTTACAATACCACTCTCGTCGTTCAGTGCCTTGTCGTCCAAAAACGAACGACACACAAAAACCGTTATAAATTCAAAAAATAAGCAACAGACTAGATCGCGGATGCCTTAGATATCATTATATACCACTTTTAATCACATTTCTAATAAAAAAAATGTTTGGCCTCCGGTGATAATTATCATCAAAACTGTTTGGCAGTCAATGTGTTAAAATATTTTTAAAATGATCTTTCATTCTTAATCTTAAAAATATGTAAAAGAAAGATATTTGGATCTAAACGGAGCAGTTGAAATTTAGTGACTTTAACAGCCCTTTCGTAATAATGCATTTTGGTGAAACTAACCAACCAGGGTTGCCTTGCGAAAGCCCGTTCCGATGTCCGAAAAAATTACATTTTGGCCGATTTTTTTTTAAGTATATAAGATTGCAGATTGAAATTTATATCAAATGACAGAGCTCGAAGAGCTTAAATATAAAATATAGGGTTGCCATATTGAATCCCGTCCCATTCCTGGATTACCGCCCGTGTTTTGGGTCAATTTTTTTTAACAAAAAGTATATGAGATTACAGCTTGGAATCCCTAGTAGCATAAAAAGGTCTTATAGCTTCTTTTACAGGCCTTTTAAAGACAAGTACAGGGTGTTTTTTTTAGAGGTTTGTTTTTCGAATAGAGATAAAACTGGCATTTTATGGTCAAATCTGGCAACTCTAATGTCATTTATGTTCAGTTTGGTTTGCCATTTCATCATGAACAGGTTGACAAAAGAACAACGCTTGCAAATCGTGCAAATTTATTTCGAAAATAATGGTTCAGTTCGCGAAGTTTTCCGCAAGCTCCGTCCATTTTATGGTCGACATAATCGTCCATCAGAGCAATTAATTCGGTTAACCATGGGTCGTTTTCGCACTACGTTTACTCTATGTGATAATACGCATCCGCAGAGACGTCGAACAGTGCGCACCGAAGAAACAATTGCCGCTGTAGAGCAAAATGTTGAAGAGGACCCGAATGAATCGATTCGCCACCGTGCACAGCAATTGGAGCTTTGTCCATCAACTTTATGGAAGATTTTGCGCAAAGATCTTGGCTTGCGACCTTACAAGATCTAGCTTGTGCAAGAATTAAAGCCGCGAGACCATGCAATGCGTCGTGATTTTGGTGTATGGGCCGAAAATGAGATTGATCTCGATGCTGATTTTCATCGCAAAATTTTGTTCAGTGATGAGGCTCATTTTTGGTTGAATGGCTACGTCAACAAGCAAAATTGCCGCATTTGGAGTGAAGAGAATCCACATGAGACCCTTGAGACGCCATTACATCCACAAAAACTGACTGTTTGGTGTGCTCTATGGGCTGGTGGAGTCATTGGGCCATACTTCTTCCGAAATAATGCTGGAGAATCTGTTACCGTTAATGGAGACCGGTATAGAGCCATGATAACCGACTATTTTGTTCCCGAATTGGATGGCATGAATGTGGATGAGTTGTGGTTCCAACAAGACGGCGCTACATGCCACACAGCGCACGTCTCAATCAATTTATTGAAGGAAACATTCGATTAGCGCATAATTTCGCGGAATGGACCTGTCAATTGGCCACCAAGATCGTGTGATTTGACACCATTGGATTATTTTCTTTGGGGATATGTGAAGTCGCTCGTCTACGCCAACAAACCAGAAACGTTAGATGACTTGGAAGCCAACATTCGTGGCGTTATTGCCGACATACGGCCCCATATGCTCGAAAAAGTGGTTCAAAATTGAACCTGTAGAATTGGCTTTATTCGAGCCAGCCGCGGCGGCCACATGCCCGAAATCATATTTAAACATTAATGGCATAAAATTATCCTTCCAATAAAGCCAAATTGATGGACATTAAAACGATTTTCTTGTGTTTTATTTCAATTCGAAGCTCTATACCTCTAAAAAAAACACCCTATAGAAAGACAACATTTTATATATATAAATTCTTTATAGGGGCTTATAAGAGCCATTTGGCGTATGAAGTATAAATACACATTCCCCTCAATGTTTTCTTTCAAGAGACTCGGTAAGTATCTTTCTGAGCTGTTTAAAAGACACCTTAAAAGCATTTAAAAAAAAATATCCGTGTCTTGTAAAATTTTGTTATATACAATTTTATTTTATTATCAAATTATTTAATTAATATGCAAATTGTAGAAACTTTATTATACTTTATTTGATTTTATAATCAAATTTAATTTTTACTTACGATTTACAACTTTGCAAAGTCAGTCTCGAACCCATGTCCCAGCGATTCGTAGTTCTGCACGCTACCTACTAGGCTACCTGTCATATATTATATTACATGTCAAAGGCGAATCATATCATACCAAACAAAATCACTAATAGAAAAAAAGCGTTTATCTATTATAAATCGACAACCGCAATAGGGGTCTGTGACTAGAAATATTATTATTTTTCTTGAGACAGCCGTTTTGTTTCATTCAGTTTGAAATATTTTGTGTAAAAAATTTAAAAAATAAAGAAATGTCTACTAAAATAAAAAAAATCTTATCTATCAGAACAAAATGATAGAACAGCCAGCGATTGTGATCGATAAATAAAATCGCTAATAGAAAAAAAGCGTTTACCTATTGTAAATCGACTAGCGCAATAGGGGCCTCAAATGATGAACCTTGATGAGCCTTAATATAATATATAGGGTTGCATTGCCGAATACCGTCCCAAACGTGGGTTGCCACTTTTTTTTTAGAAAAATGTGTATGGTGTAAAATTCCAGCTTTATGTGTGTCATATGATAAAGTCTGAAGAGCCAGAATAAAACACATTCACCTATATCATGAACATTCAGAGAAAAACGACTCTCGCGGAATTTTTCGTTTCTCGAGAGGAGTATTTTGCGATCATGAATAATTGCGGATTGGAAAACTTCATATCCAGTCAGTGCTGAAAAAAAATATTTCCAATTACTTCCATTCAGTTCAAAATCACAGTTGCATTTTTCATATTTGACATTAGCTTTTCCCTAATTTTGCATATTTGACATTAGCTTACCTGTCAGCTGAACAATTTTATAAATAAAAATGAAGTGCATTTATCTATATCACAAAAAAAAATCACCTAAAATATAGTATAGCATAGCTTGATAGTTTGCCATCTACTCTTTTTCATGAAGACTTTTACTGTATCCGAATTGGATTCCATATACTGGACCAATAACAGTAAGTTCCCTTTGTTTGTGTTGCTAGATCTTGTAAATATGTTTAAAAAAATGTTTTTATTAAATAAAATTTCAAAATATTGCTAGCATTGATTCTTTCCTCATTTAATTCCTCGCCAAAAAGTTGGGGAACAAAATTTGCGTGAAACGTCAAAAAATGTTCCCCAAAAAAGAATTGCCGATAACCTCATTTTCCAGGGAGTTTGTTCCCATTCCCCAATAATCTTCCACGATCGCAAAACAGGGGATTGGAGAAAAAGTTCGAGGGAATGTTTATTCATGATAGGGGTGGTTGTGTTACTTTGTTGGATCCCGTTGGATACTTGCATCATTTTTTTGATCTGAGTCTCGTTACCTAGAAAGGTTTTAACTGACAATTATAGCCCTATTACCGATGGCGAATCGCCTAAATTGGTATTACGATTTGCGAGTCGCCCTATTGTTTCGCCTCAAACGTCAAAACTGCGCGAATGTCAAAAATGTTCATATTACTTATAGCGAGTCGCCTAACTTTCGTTCAGAATCATTCGAACAGAATTTGTATGTGACAAATATTTGAATGTTTGAAAAACTTTACAAAAAGTAGATATAGAGAAAATTTTAAAAACTTTTCAAAAAGTACAGATATCGCAATCATGGAAAGCACAAACAAAACGTCAGTATAAAAATTTATAGATTAATTTTATTCATGCATGTAAAATACTTTTTAATTATTAGCATGAAAAAAAAACCAATATACAGCAGTTTCATAAACTAGTAAAGCTTATGGAGGAAAATCCTGAACCAGCAAAGAGACTTAGTAGTTTTGGATCGAATAAGACCAACAAGGATATGTGGGATCAACTCGCAATTGAGATAAATTCACTAGGTCCACCCACGAGTGATGTAAAAGGTTGGAATTACGGTACTACGACCATATAATCCGAATGGGATTTCCATTGTTTCCAATATATACACAAACGCTTCTTTATTGATCCTGAAGTAAGACACAAATCTAGAAAAACAATTTCTTCATATATTTCTTGTCAATATTTAAGAAATGAATTTGCTTACAGCCGGGTAGGCAGTTTGAGTGGGTTCGAGCTGTCCTATTGTTCCGCCGCATTCTTTGAATGTTGCTATCCACAACCTCATAGCTATCTTCAAAAAATAAGTCCACATTGCTCATCGTTTTAATTTTATAATTCACTTGTAAAAATTAGATGTTCAATATTTTTACGATTTCAAATTTGAAGTTTTTCAGCTGTCAATTTCTGTTTTTAATTTGGCAGCAAAACTTCAGATTTGAAGTTTCTTAGACGTCAATTTCTGTTTTGTAATTTAGCAGCATTGTTTTGTAGGCGAACGTGTACATCATAGACAAACTATCTCTATTGTCTATGGTGTACATTCGCCAACCATAATACCGAGCCATAGGCGATTCGCCTGCCGTGGCCGTGACAAATTCAGGCGAATCGCCATCGGTAATAGGGCTATTAATAGGTTAATTCCATGGTACAATTATACATTGTACCATGGTTTATTCAAATTAATTGGTTGAGTTGTAGATATTTTTTAAAATATTTTATTTCAATCACAGCACAGAATACAGAGAATATTTTTATATTGAAATTATATTTTTCCATCAGAAATTGTCTTTCTTTTGCAGAAAAAAAATATTTATTTTTGGGCATATTGCGAATGTATATTGTTTGTATACTATGGTATATATGTATATATTGTTTGCATTAAAAATTTTAAACTTAATACATATCGTGGACCTTTTGTAAAGAAAATCTTCTACTCTTCGTTGCTAAACGATAAACTTACTTCAATACATCCACCAAAATTAAGAAATGGAGTGATTTAAAATTTCACTGACAATGAGAAAAAAACTATCTTGTACAAGTGCAGGCGGTGGAGGTACTTTAGGCCATCTTTATAAGTTCTTACCGGTAACCACATAAGTGGTTTAAAAGTGGTGTATGCTCATTTACTAGAAAAGTATGTCTCGATTGAAAAATATTTGCGACTAAAATTTTAGAGAAAAAAAAAATATCAAAAAATATTTGCCTAAAAATTCGTTGTACAATAAGATTTGACCGAAGAATTCATTTCTCTCATAAAAACTGCTTTTTTAGCTTCTTTAAACGATCACCAATGGGAACTGCCACCGGATTTGCAGGTAACTTCGCATTCATTTAAATTTAGAGCTTTTTTGGGCCAAAAATCAGTTTGAAGCAATTTTGTCTTTTCTACAACTTTTAAATATTTTTTTTTATCTGAGACAAGTTTCCCAAGTAGAACAAAAACTAAAAAATTGTGGTTGTAACAAAAAAAAAAAAATCTTATGAAAAACGACGTAATTCAAATTTCACTGAACAAGTGACTTTTTGGCAAGAAATTGATGTGTATTGCTCTACTCTACAATACCGTGCTCAAATGTTTTTCGATTTGCGGCATATTCTTCGAGTTAATAAGCAAAAACCATTTTTTCACTGGTTTATACAAGTAGACCACCAATAAATTTGTTTTTATTTTTTAAAATTTGAAAGTTCGTTGGGCGTTAGTATAAGCTGCAATTTCATATGGTCATAAATGTTTACGGATTTAGACCAAAAAACTAGTAAAATGACGTCGGCGCCAGTGATTTAGTTAAAGGGAATACTCACATTTCATGAATATATTTAATGTTTGCCACAATAAGAGTAGAATAAGTAATATTTTATACAATGATTCTTTTTTCTTAAATAGATTCCTTAAGTCGACGATATGTTTCATAGAAAACATCTAATCAATCTAAAATTAAGAAAAAAGGAACACACGAAATCAATTTGTCAATAAGCATAAATTTACAATATTGCCCATTTATATCGATACATACATATATAAATTACCTAGTTGTTTTTACATTATAACTTAGTTTCATTTAAACAATATTTGTATAAACTGATAAATCAAGTAGCTAATATTTATTCGTTTCTGAAAATAAAAAAAAAGTATTTAAAAAAACTTCATATAAATTACAGGGGTACAGACCTGATAATAATCTCAAATGTTACAAATTTAGTATTTCTTTATATTACAAAAGCAGAATTTAAATTGTGTACATAACACCATTTAGCACTTTCGCATTATTAAAATTACTCCTCAATAAATAACTTTGAGGAAAGAAACTGATTTAAGATACTTTCTTGTAACTCAATTTTTTCTCGTTTGCATTTTTATCAATTGAAAAGTATTATGATAGAGTAATAATGCAATTTTTTCATTTATGATTGATGTCTTTATATTGTATATTAAAAAAGATTTTTAACTATCTTTTTTTATGATACCAATCAATGGAAGTACTACCACTTTACAGTTACCAATTACAAAATCATCAAACTCAAAAAACATGGTTGTTTCTTTCAAAAAGTGAAATAAAACCATTTTCTATGCTTGCGCCTGGGGCGACGGCTCTCTTGTTCCCCCTAGCTTTACCACTGCATGAAATCTGTGAATCGAGAGAATGTTGAATAAAGCTGAAGGCAATTGCTCGGAGCTCTGTCTGCCAGGGTATAAAGAACACATAAGAACATTTAACAAACATTCTTTCTATTTTAGCCATTTTGAGTGTCAGAAATTTTAAAATACAAGATAAAATTCCAGTGTGAATTGCTTATTTTAATTTTTTAAGAATGTCGTGGATCTACAAATCAATAAGTTTTATCTAATTTATGTGAAAAAACCATTGCTCAGCAGTAATCTGTTTTAAGAAATTGATATGCAAATTTTTACGCACAAAGGTGAATTGAAATCGAAATATATTCTATATTCAGTAAAATTGAACTAAAGAATGTTACAAAGTTACCAAATTGGGTTTAAAAGTACACATTTGCGGCAAAATATCTGTTGCTTTAGGGTCTGTAGACAGCCTACTAAGGTATAATGAAAAGTCAGGAACGGAAAGAGCTTGTGTTAATCACCCCCGGTGATCATCATTATTTTAGACCATTTTTCGTGAAAATTTGTCGTTGTATGCAGACTTGGGTATTTTTGGATTACATTTTTTTCAATTACAATTACAAGTACTAATTATTTGTAATTGAAAAAGAAATTAAAAGTAATTGTAATTGAAGTTTTTTCAATTACATATGTAATTTAAAATTACAATTATATGCAATTCTAATTACTTTTGTAATCGGATTAGTAATCCATGAAAATGTAATCCTCTAGAGAGTTGTAATCCATTACTTTTGCCAAGTAATTTGGAACGAAAATGTAATTAATTACACATTTTTCTGCAATTACAATTTTCTTTCAAGCGATAAAATTTTATAAAATTCACAAAAAATATTTGTTACTCGTATTGCATATGATTTATATGGAAATGTAAAAAAAGGACTTTCGCGTGATTGATTCATTGAGTCAATGACGTCGACCTCAGATTCCTCAAGCTATCGTAAAGAATAATATGTATTTATACGTATGTATTTATGTATTTGTATTTAGTATTAATTAATTATATCTTGTAATTGATTACTTGAGAATTGGAAATTACAAGTAAAAGTAGTCCATTTCAAATTTCGATCAATTACTTTGCTTCTCAATTACATATTTTGGATTACAGTAATTTCCGCCGCAAATATTTCAATTACAATTACAAGTAATTGTAGATACGTAACTTTCAATTACATTAACATGTAATTGTAATTGAAACATTTCAATTACAAAATTACAAGTAATTGTAATTGCATGTGTAATTAATTACCAAATGATTAATTAATTACCAATTGATTGCGCCCAAGACTGGTTGTATGTACATAAGGGCGTATCACGAAAAGAAAATTCACCAGTTTAAAAGCTTACCTCAGAATACTTTCAACGCAATTTTTTTTGTTCAAATAGATGTTAGCTTTTCAATTTTTTTTTTCGATAACTCTGAAATTTGCTGTACGATTGTCAAGTATAGTATATCGTTGAAAAGGTCGGGCTAAAACGAGCGCTACATTTCGTACTCAATGCTCGTTGAGCGTTATTAAAAAAAAATTTAATTTTGACGGAAATGCATTCTAGAAAAAATACATAAATTAATGCAAATTTTAGCAAATGGAGTTATTACTTTTAAGCTGATTTGATTTTTAAATGAAAAAAAAAAATATCAATATAACTATCAGCCTTCGTCATTTGACTAAATATACACACACGAAAAAAAAACTTACGATATTTAAAATAAAAACACTTAACAATGATAAAAAAATTAAAATATTAATGTCGCAAATGCATTTAGTAATTATAGTTGTGAGGAAACACTGCACGCGCTGGTAAATAAAATGGATCCTGAAGATTTCGGTAATGGCGAGCCAAAAACACAGCTAAGACCTGTAAAGAAATACTTATATATGAGTGAGTAACGATAACAAATAATAAAACGAAAATCGAATCAATTCATGCAAAAACTTAATTAGTAAATAATAAATGCAAAAAAAAAGGCTAACAATATTGGGTCAGGATACGCGAAACCGACATGTCTGAAATGTTTTTCAAAGTTTTTTATATAAATCTGTAGCAGCAAGTGGTAGAAATTAGTGTACGGAAAAATTTTTCAAAAAAAATTGTTGCAATAATTATTGCCAGTCAAAGTTTTTATTAAACTTTTTTTTAAAATGCTATAAGTTTTGAACTGCTTGACTGATCGTGACGAAATTTTTTAGCTTCTGTAGATAATCAGTTGAACTTATGTATTAAAAAAAAAGTTGCAAAAATTTTGCATTTTTGTTGTTAATTAGCAATTTTTCTATCAACAAGTGAATTTTAATGACTTGCTCCGCCTCGAAAAAATCTGAAAAAAAATTACAGAAATGCATTGAACCCTTCCAAACTAGAATTCGTAAAAAAAATCGTGGAGCCTCAATTAGTTTTGACGGTATAAATATTATAGTGGTACCGGGCGGACGAAAAATGCATAAAAATTTTATTGTTTTCCAAAAAAATCAATAACACTAGTTTACAAGAAAAAGGATCGGGTTTCTCATAGACTTTTTTCTATGTATTTTGAGGCGTAGTTTCCAAAAATGGTAACCATTTTTTTTCTTAAAGATCGTTTTCGAGATACATATCCCCAAAAAACCCCTTTTTCGGCTCTTTTTTCATTTATTTGGCTAAATCTCGATTAATTTCTTTCTCGAATCAAAAACGCTTTTCAGCACTCCAAAGATATTTTCACTCTCTTTCTAACGGTATGCTGTTTCCTTGAATCAAATAAGATTTGATGAAGTAACAAGCACTCAAAGTCCATAAAAACGGACTTTTTTAAAAATAACTAAATTTCGATTACTTCATTTGAATGAAAATTTTTTTCTTTTTCATATTTTTAGAATTACAAATGAAAGATTATTCTTTTGCAAATATTTTAAGGATAATTTTGCGGATGTCGGACTAAAAATCTAGAAGTATTTCGAGAAAACAGTAAAAAACTTGCAATAAAATTAGATAAAAAACAAATGTATTTTCGTTAAATTTTATTGCAAGTTGCAATCGAAATTTAGTGATTTTTAAAAAAGTCAGTTTTTTTGAACTTTGCCCGCTTGTAACTTCATTAAATCTTATTCGATTTTAGGAAACAGCATACCGTTAGAAAGGGAATAATAATATCTTTAGAGTGCTGAAAAGCGTTTTTGAGCCAAAAAATTAATCGAGATATAGCCAAATAAATGAAAAAATTGCCGAAAAAAGGGGTTTTTTTGGGGATATCTCAAAAACGATTCTTAAGAAAAAAAATGGTTACCATTTTTGGAAACTACGCCCCAAAATACATGGAAAAAAGTCTATGAGAAACCCGATCCTTTTTCTTGTAAACTAGTGTTATTGATTTTTTTGAAAAACAATAAAATTTTTATGCATTTTTCGTCCGCCCGGTACCACTATAATATTTACACCGTAAAAACTAATTGAGGCTCCACAATTTTTTTTACGAATTCTAGTTTGGAAGGGTTCAATGCATCTCTGTAATTTTTTTTCAGATTTTTTCGAGGCGGAGCAAGTCATTAAAATTCAATTGTTGATAGAAAAATTGCTAATTAACAACAAAAATGCAAAATTTTTGCAACTTTTTTGTTTTAATACATAAGTTCAACTTATTATCTACAGAAATTAAAACATTGCGTCACGATCAGACAAGTTGTTCAAAACTTATAGCATTTAAAAAAAAAGGTTAATGAAAACTTTGACTGGCCATAATTATTGCAACAATTTTTTTAAAAAAATTTTTCCGTACACTAATTTCTACCACTTGCAGCTACTGATTTATATAAAAAACTTTGAAAAACATTTCAGACATGTTGGTTTCGCGTATTCTGACCCTATTATGAAAATTTATTTCAAAAAAATATGAAGTGGGGATCCTAGTTTTTATTTTTTTGAGACGATTGTGACGGACAAAATTGCTGTGGTTGTGGACTTCAAAGTATCTCACTAACATCTGTTGACTTGTGTTGTTTTTATTTTTAATTCATCAATTAAGTAAGTACAAATCTACCTTCAAAATGTATTTAAGTTTTAATGTAGATTTGTTTTTGAGCCTTGTTAATGGCATATTTTGAAAACAAGTGAAGACAAGACACTGTAGCTTACGTCTCATTCTGTAAAACTTTTGTATATTCTTGGTCGTTGCAGTCGAAATTATAAAATAAACTACTATAACTAAGCTACACATTTAGTTAAAATAATATTAATTTAGTTCGGTTTGCTCTCACCTTAACTATTTAATGTTGTTAAACTGTTATAAAGATGCAAATAGATAGATCGTTACGATTATGAATAAAGAATACATGATGAGGTTTACAAGATCTACTTTCATATAAAGGGTGTATAAAAAAAAGGCCAAAATTCATTTTAAATTTTACAGCATTGATAAAAGAAATAATCTCTAAAGACAAGACAATATTTAAATGTTTTTAAATGCAGTTTCATAGATTACAATGAAGTACAGGGCAATTCTAAGAAATGAAGTTCGGATATTACTGTTCGTGTTTCATTCAAATTGAGGTTGTACGTAAATATTGTTTTACTGATTTGCGCACAAACTCGAATGGGTCTTTTGAAAACATCGGAAATAACAGTAAGTAAATATTTAATTGATCTCAAAAAATCATTAAGTAAAAGTTTTTGTATGTTTCTCCAATAATTTTTTGCCGAAATACAGTGGTTTCAATTTACTAAAATGTTATTGTTTTAATTTAATTGAACAATATTTAATCGAACTTCAGTCATACTGATACACCGATATTCATATGAACTTATACAAATCGGTCAAAGATTTTTGAACAAACATGACAAAGACAACAGATGGACCTAGTAATATTCATATACAAACATAAATTCATAGCCTCATTGGGTTATTTTGTACTTGTATTTGAACCTTGACCGTTGCATGAACTACTTTTGGACAGCCGCTCTTAACACTTAAACTGCACACAGTGCATTTATGTATTTTTATTACATTTCGCATACAATGCGCCATCTATTTTTGTCACTTCTAGTTTGTGCCTTAGTTTTGTTATACCGTTGACTGAATTTCGATTATAATTAATAATAATCAGTCGACAAAAAACCAACAAGTTTAATTTAATTTTTCAAAAAATATAGAGCTGTTGCCTTTTTGTTTCTGTACCCAGGTATCTTTCCAGTAATAAATGCTTAAAACTAAAGTTTCATATGTATGATTGTTTATTCAAACACATATGAAAATGTGTTTGAATATATTAATTTATATTTTTATAAATACATTAGCTATATTAGAAATTATGATGCTTTCTGTTTTACATTTTGTTAAAACTTTTGCACACATTTTTAGGGCAATTTTTTTTTTTGGCAGAAATTATAATAAAATACCCAAATGTTATGAAAGTAATTAAATTGTGAGACATGCCATTTGTTAGTATAAATTTAGAGGAATGCACTTGGCAAACCTCGAGGATCTTTTTGATTGCGATAACGCACGGTTAGCCAAACACCAACAAACTGTTAAATAGAGAATACAAATGTTAGATAATTTAAGGTAACATTTTTATCTAATGGATTTATCTTTAACGTAATATGACTTACCTCAGTGAAACTAAAGAATATACCCAGTCCACCGCATAATTTAAATGCATAATCGATCTTATCTTCTAGCGACTGTAAGCATGGTGGACAGTGGCAAGCCGGATCGTAGGAGTCAATGCAACATTGCTTATTAACGATATCGCACGAAGTGTCATCGCTTGGGACACTGCTGGTAGAGTTAAAGCCACAGCATAAGAAGCTGTCCTGTACCTGCTTTCGAATTGAATTAGGTACACGATTCCAGCCTTGTTCTGCAAATTCCTGCTGCTGTTCAGAGCTAACAGCCAGACAAGAGCTGGCGATCGAGAATTGTATAAGGAATAACAGAAACAAAATAATCATGTACTGTTAACAAATAATTTTCGATTAAGGAAATGCATATCACAATAAATAATATTCTATGAGTTATCTTTAAGTCACACATACTCAAACAATACGGAAATTTAATAAAGTTATTTAACGTTTCAAGTAATTAAAGCTACTTCAAAATTTTACCTCAGCTCAAAATTAAAAAAATCGAGCGTAAGTGTCAATTTTACGAAATCGCTTTTTATCTAAGGCTGTTATGTTCATAGTTACATCACATAAAGAGTTGTTGATATATTTCCAATATAAAATAAAAAACTGAGCGCAGAACCAGGTTAATTTTAGTGATATGCGGATTTGGCCTCCAGTAAACTGTCATCTGGAGCAAACAATTTAAGCATATATTTTTTTTTTAATATTGCAAAACTCAATAACACTCAACTTAAAAGTATAGAAAAAATTATGTTATGCTTTTAAAATGCTATAAGATTAATTAGGATGAAAATGTAAGCCAACAATTTTTCCATCGATCATAAATGAATATGAACGATGTGAGAAAGCGCTATAAGCTTAGCAAAATATTTAGGAAACAGTTTCATCAGTTCAACTTTTTTTCATTTAACAGATCTCTTTAAAAATAGCGACTTTTTTTTCTTTGCTGGTAGGTGAAGTAGAGGAAAAATGCACTTCAAAAGATTGAAAGTCACCGAAAATGTACATTTTTTATGAGTCGTTTTTCTTTTCCTTATGTACACATAAGGAAGTATCGAAAAAAAAAAAATGTACCGCCATTTTTTAAGCCTATATATAAGGAAAAAAAACTGTGGTCTCATTTTAGGGGCCACAGAAAATTATTCTGTATTTGTTTTTGAAAAAGTTATATGCATGTACATATGTAGGTAAATACATATAAATCTGTAGTTCACCTCAATTCTTTGATTTAAAGTGTTAAGCAACTGTACATTTATTTAAAAACCAATTTTTTTTTTTTGTTTAAAAAATAATAATAATAATAGAGTTTAGCTACTACAGCTATTATAGCCTTCTTAGCTATTTAGCATTAGCATAGTTAATAAATAATGGAATAGAAAATATTATCATGTACATTAATTTGTTATTTTTTTATAATTTTTTCTTAGCTTTATCGCACTTTCTCAACATACTCACTCAGATCATATGTATGTATTGCATGAATGTAATTGTATGGATTTAAACATATGGTCTAAGTGATAGATTTTAAAAAAAAAAATTACCGAGCATGCTGGGGGGCTCGGACAACACAAACATAAAAATACACACCATCATTAAGCTACAGTTAGTTTTCAGTCAGTGACCTTTTGACAAGCTAATGTTATAAACTTCGCAATTATTAATAAGAGTTGTCATGCGATTAAAAGGAGCTGCAGCCACATAATTAGTTCTACTAACCGGTTGGTAAAATAACTGATAAGAGTTACGATTACTCCTCCGATTACTATTAAAATGTATATAGTTAAGAAGCTCTGATGCAGCAAGAGACCCAGTTACAAGTTGATGCAGATAAATTATATCCGCAATATTTCTACGCGAGCTCAAAGACTGCATATGTAATAACTTTAAACGATCCTCATAAGGAGGAAGGTTTAAAGGGTCAATCCAATTTAAGCCATTAAGAGCAAAACGAAAAGAGACCCAGTTACAAGTTGATGCAGATAAAGTATATCCGCAATATTTCTACGCGAGCTCAAAGACTGCATACAGCTGCGGTCAAAATAATAGTAGTGTACCACACCGCATATAGAAAAGTAAAAAAACTACTTATATTTTTATGGCAAAATTTTATTTAATATTTTTTAAGTAAGTTAACTATCTTAACAAGATATTCATAAAAAAAAACTCGAGATTTCAATTCATTTTTATACGTAAAAACTATAAATTGTGAAAATTGCTTACATATGGACGGTCAAATTAATAGTAGTATGGTTTACGTTAATATAAAAGAGATTAAAAAAAACTAATATATTTCATAAATTCAATTAAATAGGGTAAGTTAATATATTTTAAAGAAATCAGTATTTGGTTGCGTAGCCTTTGTTGGCAATTACTGCGGCACAGCGCCGATGCATAGAGTTTACCAAATTTTCACATTTGGCTGCAGGTATTGAACTCCATGCACCCTGTACCACCTCCCAAAGTTGTGAATTACTTGTGGCCTTGGAATGAGCCACTGCTTTTTTCACATCGCACCACAAATTCTCAATGGGGTTTAGGTCTGGTGACTGTGCGGGCCATTCCATGACCTAAACCTTATTAGTCAGAAACCATTCTTTCGCGAAATTGCTTGTGTGCTTTGGGTCATTGTCCTGCTGGAAGACCCAAAGCAGTGGCATTTCTTCTCTGGCATATGGGAGCATAATCTACTGCATGATTTTCACGTATAAATGTCGATCCATGATTTGTTGGATCCAGTAAATTGGTCCAACTCCGTAAAATGAGAAGCATGCCCATATCATAATACTGGATCCACCATGTTTAACAGTTTTGGTTGTGAACCTAGGGTTGTATTCGGAATTTGGCGGTCGTCTGACATATTGGCGTGACCCCTTTCCACCATATAGCACGACCTTTGATTCATCTGACCACAAGATGTTCCTGCATTTTTCTGCAGGTCAATTCACATGTTTTTTTGTTAGTAGGGGTACTTTTCTTGGACTATGAGCTGCCAGATTATGCTCTCGCAATCGTCTGCGGACTGTTTTGACACTAGCTTCCACACTTAGCTCATCTTTTATTTCAGTAACAGCTGAAAAAGGGTTCTTCTTCGAGTATCTCACTAAGCGTTCAATTAATTTTGGTGACATTACAGGATGCCGTCCACGCTTTTCAGGTTGCGGGCGATATTTTAAGGCATTACATATCATCATCGGAGAGCAATCAATAATATTTTGAACTTCTGTATACGTTTTTCCTTTCGAAATTAATTTTTTGATAAGGTCACGCTGATCAGTCGTACAGTGTTTACCTCGTCCCATTGCTGAACAAAATTCAATTAAATTTTTATTAAAAACTTAACTAAATGAAAAGAACATTGCAATACTTACTATTTTGTAAACTTTAAATATAAATATTTTATCACACTTAAATTAATTAAACGATCCTCATAAGGAGGAAGGTTTAAAGGGTCAATCCAATTTAAGCCATTAAAAGCAAAACGAAAAGAGACCCAGTTGCAAGTTGATGCATATCATCTGGGAGTTTTTAATAACATGTGTAACGTCATTAATTGCTAAAATGAACAGGAGCGGCCCCAGGTGGCTTCCTTGTGGAACACCTGACGTCGCGCTAAATGGGGAGGAAAACATTCTTCTAAATTTTATTTGATACGTGCGATCAGATAAATAAGATTCAATCCAGCTGACAAAACTTAAAGGAAATCCGAGCTTCTTTAACTTAAACAAAATCAGATTAACTTGTCAAATGCTTTACTGAAGTCAGTGTAGATGTAGTCAACTTGCCCACCAGAGTACAAAGAGCTTAATGCAAAAGAAGTGAAATCAAGGAGCACACCTTAACCTGATCGTATATAATATGTTCAAAAATTTTCGATATTGATGATAACTTAGCCACGGACCTGTAGTTTAAAACATTATTTTTACACCCTTTCTTGAAAATGGGGCTAATGTATGCATTTTTCCAAAATTTAGGAAAATAGCTTTCTCGAATTGATTATTAAATAAAAAACTGAGGGGCTGACTCAGCACAGAGCTGCAGTTAACAAAAAGTGTCGCAGGAACACCATCAGGCCCGGAGTTGAAGTCATCATCAACAGATGAAATATATTTCTCTATGAGGTCAGGAGAGAAAGATATCTCATTAACCGAAACTAAAGGGTCGTTATCCATATATTCAAAATAGTTGATTTCAGGGCTAAATAAATCCGTAGAAAATGATTCATTAAACAAATTAGCGAACAACCCGACTATAATTTTTGGGTCGATAGTGAGCCCATCAACTGTTTTAAACTCAGATGGAAACCCGTCACATTTTTTTTAGAATTAAGAAAACCCCAAAAATTCTTGGGGTCATGAAGAATATTCAGCCTAATTTTATTCAAATATTCAGAATAAACCAAAGCTGACATATCTTTAAATTCAAGAAACAGTCGCTGATAAGCAACAAGTCATTACGGTCCTGGCTACAAACGTATTTATTCCATGCCCTATTACGGCCATTGCGAACTTTTTTCAAATCCTTTGTATACCAAGGGTACGAGAAATTATTAACGTACTTCTTTGTATATGGAACCGACAATGCTATGGCAGAAAAAAGTTCACCATAGAAAAATTTAATGCAATCATCAAATGTATTGTTATTAAAAAAAATGAGTAAGTCGTCTAATTTATTTCTTAAATTTTCAATCAATTTTAAAAAGTCAGCTTTCTTAAAATTGAATTCGTAAATATTAATGGATGAACATGCATTAGTCAAATTTTCATTGTCAGATTGGTACACAATACTCAAAGGTGGACGATAGGAATCTACCGTAGACAGAGCATGGATAGCATTTCTTACAACAACATTGCTACTATTTGTAGCCAAGACTAAGTCAAGTTGTCGTCCATGGCAGTTAGTTATACAACTTACTTGTTGTAAATTTGAAAGTATTTCGTCAACAAAAATCTGCTGTTGTCGAGTTTTTGGACAAGATGCATAATAATATGTACCATCATCCGAAGAAGTCCATTTTAGGTCAGGCAGATTAAAGTCACCTAACAACAAAATGTCGTCATTAGCGTCTAGTTCATTAATAATATATTCTACGGTCATCGAAAGACATTCGTAAACATCTGCGCTACTATTTGGAGGAACATAAGTGTTAAGAATGTATAAATTAGAGTTACAATGTGTAATATCAATATCAGATGCACAGGCAATTTCAACTAATGAACTGGTTAAATGATTTTTTATAGCTATTAAGATGCCTCCACCAACAAAAGAAAGATCTTCCAAGTGTTTGTCTCTAACCTATGGGGCCGTCCATAAATTACGTGAGTCAAAATAGGGGGGAGGGGGTCCGGCAAAGTTTCGCCAAATCTCACCAAGGGCGAGGAGGGGTCATTGAAAATCTCAAGTCAACTTTTTAGTGCAGAGAGTATACATTATTATAGCAGATTACATCTAAAAATTAAAAGGCAAGTCTCACGGAAGAAAGGATCTAGAAAGCTCAAATACTGGGACAATTATTTTTAATCTTTAAGCTTAAATATAGGCAAAAGCAAAACAAAATATATCTACAAAATATTCAAAGTAAACACCATATACGTAGTATACGTACCTAGAGAATGTCGAACAGTATTTTAAAAATTTAAATTTTAGTAAAAATGGTGAGCTTTTGAAAAAGATAGTCGAATTTTGACCCCTAAAATTTGCATTTCAAGTTAACAAAATAAAAATTAAAATATCGAAAATTCCGTAAGCCATTCATTCTCTAGATAATGTTGATTTGATTGTAGAGTTAAAATTTGAAAGAAATTGAATAAAAATTAAGCGAGTTATGCTGCGTGCCATTTTCAATAAAAATGTCAAAAAATTGTTTGTAGACATGAACTTTATGTAGGGAACGTCCATAAATTACGTAAGGTGTTTTTTTGAAAATTCGTACTCCCCCTCCCCTTGGTGAGATTTGGCGAGTTCTGGCGGGACTCCCCTCCCTTCCGTGAGACTTTCCTTATCATTTTTAGATGTAATCTGCTATAATAATGTATAGTCTCTGCATTAAAAAGTTTACGTGAGATTTTTATTGACCCCCCCTACCCCTTGGTGAGATTTTTCCGGACCCCCTCCCCAAAATTTTGATTCAATTTATGAACGACCCTTTACCTTGTTAGGAAAGCACTTGTGTTTTTTTAATTGGATACAGAGCTACTTTTAAACAAAAATATCGAAATTCGATAGTCGAAAAATAAAATTTAATTTCGATATTTCAAAACAAAAAATATCGCCGATAATTATCGATAATCGATATATTTTGCCCAAAACTATTTATACGTCTAATTCTGAAATTACTTGGAAGGAATTTTCTTATTTATGTTTAAGCGTATATGTACACTAGCTGTCCCGGCAGACGTTGTTCTGCCCTTTTCGATGTGTGGGGCGATGTTGTATGAACGCATGCGATGGAATGTAAAAGCTAAACAGCCCATTATCCCAGTGATACTAACTTTTGTCCCTACTCTTTTACAAATTTATAGCAGGCCTGGCAGACGCTGTTATGTGGGGCTATAATTTTTTCCTTTGAAACTTACTTTTGCCCGCACCTTTATATATGTACATGTTTATGTACCAAGTCCCATTCATCTGCGTCCAGTAGTTGGTGATATATGATGAATTCGATTTTGAAGGGCGTGTCATCGCTCATTTTTCAAACCAAACTTTGTAGAAACCTTCCATAGGCCACAATTATGAAATCTTCATGTAAATTGTATTTAAAAAGTTATTTTGTATAAGGGCCACCCAAAGTATGCAACCTATGTATATAAAATGTGTACGGCCTTAGTTTTACCACTTAATATAAAAGCCATGTGGTGTAAGTTCCATGGGAATCGAATAAGCGGTCTTCGAGAAAATAATATTTTAAAAATGTTTTGTATTAGGGCCAACCTAAATATGCACCCTTAATTAAAGTCTTATAGCCTACTTATGTCTCTTTATAAAAGCCACGTGCTGTAAATTCCAAGTGGTGTAAATTCGGTGTGAGTCGATTTACCGGACTAAGTGAAAATTTTATTTTAAAAATATTTTTGTTTGTGGGCCACCCTTAATATGTACCCTTGATAAAAGTTTTGTATTCAATGACACCCGCGTGATCGATACTAACATACTGTAAAATTTTCATCAAAATCGGCCAGATAATTTCCGCGTCCATAAAAAGACAAACAGATAGACGGACAGGCAAAAACTAAATTTTATAAAAACAACGAATTGCAGTTTAACTGTAAAAAGCAATGTACACTTTTTTCAAAAATTTATTAACATCGTACTCTCATCAAAAGAAAAAAAAAAAAAAACTCAAGGAGAGTTGCTCTTTGAACTTCGAAGCCAAATACAAACGGTACAAATGAAAACAAAAACAACAACACAGAATTCAAGAAGCAGCATAAGCAACGACAAATCGAACGACAATTATTGTGTGAGGTTTTGCAAAAAACTTAATCCTAAAAAATAGCATTTTTAACTTTAAAAAATCATAGAAATAAGTATACAATAACCTTTTTTAGTGCAAATATGTTGTTTTAAAACATATATTATTAAAATCGGTTCAGTATATTTTGCGGTTTGGCGTTACAAACCATTTCCATATAAGCAATTTTATATAAATAGTATAGATATAGATATAGATATGTAAGTACATTTATAAAACGCATGCTGCTCAGTTTAAATGAATAATTGCTACTTTAGCAATTTTTGTCACTTAACAGGTTATAGAATTTTTTCAAGATATGTACATCTATCCGAGGCTTTCTATGGCCTTATGAACGGTTACGAGATGACCAAGGGACGAGGCAATTAAGAAAAATATCAACTTTTTGCCCGATTGACTAAGGAGAACGTTTTTTCGAAAACTTTCGAATTTATGAGCCAAAACACATGGTCTTCACTAGCTATTTAACACATTAAACCGGGCCTCCCGCGAACCTGATTCCTTTTTCATATTGGCAAGCATGTCATTTTCAAAAAAAATGGATTCAGACATTTACTGGTTTTCAAAGACGCGAAGATATTCAAGGCCACTTCATCGAGAATGTTTAGTATCCCAAGTAGAAAAAAGGCTTTATAGCACTCTCACAGGCCTTTTAAAGACAAATGGAAATACAACATAACAGCGGTATTCACGATCTGTGGTATTTTTAGTATTTGTTGTAAATGTTTACAATTTTTGTTATGACAACTTTAATCAACAAATGTACAAATATTATACAAAAGTTACAATAGGGTTTTGTCGTTGTATTTTTGATATTTAGAGTATTTGAAAAAAGCGAAGGTTTTGTTTTTGTTAAGATATCAAATTTGCTACAAATATCAAATTTATCAAAGATAAACAATACAAGACCAAATACTACAGTTCGTGAATACCGCTATTATATTTATAAATTCTTTATTGGGGGTTATAAGAATCATTTGCCGTATGTAGTATGAAGACTTTATCCTCTCATTGCTATATTTCAAGAGACTCGCTAAAATATCTTTCTGAATTGTTTAAGACACCTTAAAAACACTTAAAAAAGATATCCGTATTTTGCTCAGAGAGTTTGACCTTATATGCAAACTGTAGAACTTTACTTTAAAAACTTTGTAGAACAGTCTCGAACTCATGTACCAGCAATTCATAACCTTGCTACCTACTAGGCTAAATGCCATATATTATATGTAAAAGGCGAATCATAACCTTATCACATTTGTTTTGGTAAAACGAAATAAAAAAAAATGGACAATAATGTGCCATATCTTATGTGTCTCTGAAACCATGAGACGTAATGTCTTTCAAGTTACTTACAGTCATACAAAAAAGTATTCGTAATTTTTTTTTCTTAAGAAGCAGTCTTTTTATATTTTGCATGTAATTTATTTTCACAGAATTTATTTAAAATAATAAGAGGAACTCTTTTGAACGTTTTTCAAAAAGAAAAGCAACAACATGAAATTTTACCTCAAAAAAGTATTCGTAAATTTAATTTCATTTCAATATGTTTTATATAGTATCAAATATTTAAATGGTATCAATATTTTTTAGCATATCCGTTGAGTCTAATTACTTCATTCAAGCAGTTTGGCATATATTGAACTAGTTTTTTTGTTCTTTCTAGTGACACAGCAGCCCACTCATCTTGGATGACTTTTTTAAGTTGATTTATTGATGATATCGGGTGCTTACGTATAGATTTCTCCAAATCGTCTTGTGCAACGCTGTTGTTGTTTTTTCTTTTATTTATTCTTTTTGTAAAACTTTCAAGAGAGTTCCTCTATTATTTTAAATAAATTCTGCGAAAATAAATTACATGCAAAATATAAAAAAGACTTTCTTAGAAAAAAAAAAATTGCGAACACTTTTTTGTATGACTGTATATGTCTACAGGATTAAGACAAGAGACATGTGGTCTCTTTATTATGATTTTATATCTTGTTCTAGCAAGATATAAAACCAAATTTCGCTACAAAGGCAAAGTACATATATTATTAATTATGATATAAAGCTATTTTAAATACATTACTGTTTTGTAAGCTGGATTTTTACCTTCATAACTTCCCCTTATGCTACTAGGTACGCCTAATGTATCGCCAAAACTAGATTCAAGAAAAATTTTTGCATACAAAATCATTGCTCTACAATACACTGGTTAAATAAAAACGTTAAGTTTTCCTTACAGTAAGCCTGTGCAGTTATTTTTTCACCCGCTATGTTTTTACCAAATTTGAGTTGACTATGGATTATAAATTTTTTTTTAAAGGATACGAAAAAGAGCATCACTTGATGATGTTTTACTGCGCCTGCTAGTCCCAACATTGAAATGAGAATAAGGATAATTCCACAGGCCAGGATACCGCCAACAATAGGAAGATTTGTTACAATGGAAGCAGCACGTCCATAAACGCCAACACCAATTAGTAGAAAGCCAACCAACTGCAAATAAATAATGTTCAAATCAACTACAATGCGATGTTAGTATCAGAAGAAAAAAATCAATAAATTGTGATTCAATGCCTTGCATTCAAGTGCTTCCCTATGCTTGTTCTTTTTCCTATTTTACATCCTTTGTTTAGGTGCTTACCACATAGAGAATGTTGAGTGCAATCAAGGCATTTTTCGAGCAGGTAAAACCGCCACACATTTTTCAACTTTATGGAAAATAACTTTATAAATAGATTATCACTTGTACTAAATTGTTACAAAACTTTCAAATTTATTCAAATTCACTACTCTTTCAAAAATAAATTTCTTATGCGCTCCACATTAACTCAAGTCTACTTTCAATCAAATACGATTTTCTACTATTCGCTTTCGTTTTTTTCCTGTTCTTTTTCTTTTTGGTTGGGTTCGTTCAGTCAAGTTAAGCACTTCGAAATTTTGAATGCTTTAAGGCCTCAATCACAATTTTCTTGCTTACACGCAGCGTTGATTTGTAACACCGAGGCACAAGTTCGCTTCTATTCAGGCCTTACACGCACTTACACCGGCGCTAAAATGCTGTTGTTGTTGTCAAAATAATCAAAAATAAAATATTTTGCTGCGACGTTGTCTAAAATTAAAAAGAAAAACAGATGTTTTCTCTTATTTTTCTTTTGTTTTCGTATATTAAAATTTACTTGTGTTAAATTTTAAGAACTATTTTTGCTTAATGCTATTTGAAACATTTATTAAACTTAAGCGGCCCTTAATCAATATTACTAACAGTATAATTACTGACAGTATTTACATTACTGTCAGTGTACCCCTCATACCCCTCACACGGTGCAAATATTACTGATGAGCTGTCAGTATTCACCTCACACCATCAGTATTTTTCCGATTTTTCCATCAGTCATACTGATGACGATACTGATCGTTTTTCTATACTGACAGTACATCAGTACTCACCTCATACGATCAGTAATACTGTCAGTATTTAAAATACTGTAAATCTGAATTCCAGTATTCAAAAAAGAAGCGCCATTAAAGTGATATATCGTTTTAAACGTCGGACTATGCTCTATCGAACCCACCTAGTCTGTAATATGCACAGTCAAAAAATAATGGTCAGTAACCAGATGACCATGTTAGGTTTTCACCAAAGAAATCACAAATTTTGACACAGAACTTTATGTGCTCAAATTCAGAAGCGGCACTAAAGTGATATGTCGTCTTAAAGGTGATTTTATGTTCTGTAGGACCCACTTAGTGCGGCTGGAGCACAGTCAAAAAATAATGGTCAGTGACCCGATGACCATGTTAGGTTTTCACCAAAAAAATCACAAATTTTGACATAGAAATTTATATGCTCAAATTCAAAAGCGGCACTAAAGTGATATGTCGTCTTAAAGGTGATTTTGTGCTCTGTAGAACCCACTTAGTGTGGTTGGAGCACAGTCAAAAAGTATCGGTCAGTGACCCGATGACCATGTTAGGTTTTCACCAAAGAAGTCACAATTTTTGACATGGAACTTTATATGCTCAAATTCAGAAGCGGCACTAAAGTGATATGTTGTCTTAAAGGTGATTTCGTGTTCTGTAGAACCCACTTAGTGCGGTTGGAGCACAGTCAAAAAATATCGGTCAGTGACCAGATGACCATGTTAGGTTTTCAAAAAAAAAAATTGGAAGTTTCACATAACCAAATTATGTACTTAACGATAGAAACTGCACCAACATTTTTTATCTTTGGAAACATAGTTTCATTTTTTGTTGAGTCCACATATAGTTATATGTGCACCCTGAATAATTTGGAAAGATTGGACAATTTTAAAGTGACCCCATCTGAATCTCCTTCAGCGTCAAGTTAACTTTTCTCTGTTAAAGCTCTGCTAAGTAAGATGGTTTGTGTCTTTGCTAGTTAAATTTGGAATTTAACTTCACGCTCTTAAAAAATGGTAAGCTTACTATTTTTCTAAATGTATTAAAACTTCAAATATATGTATTAACCGATTTCGTTAGGTGAAATGTAAAAAAAAAAATAATTAAAATGAAACCTGAAAATTCAACAAAAAATATATATACAAAGATTATAGGTATTTATACCACGATTGTTGGTCAGATTTACCAAAATGAATATGTACATGATTTTTTCTCACAAATTGACTACAAAATTGGTAACCTAACCGTAAAAAATAATAAAAAAAACTTGTTAGAATTGAAATTTTTTTCTTTTGAATCTATTTATTTTTCTGTATACTTCAAATTCTTTATTTTGCTGAATCGTCAACAGATAAAATTTTATTTCAGCACTTTGCCAAAGTGTCTTGCTTTAATTTAATTAGTCCAGGTAAGACTAATCATGGCTGTTGCTTCATAAACGTTGAGGTTTTTAAGAAATCTACAAGGTTTTCTATTTTCGAGGACACAATTTTTGAGACAAGACTATTCCTGCACTACAATTTGACAATTTTGGTCATTGGCTGGATCAGATTCATAAATGGTCAAAGTTTTTCCTTCAATTGTTTGCTTGACTAGCTCTTACGCAGTGGGGTGAGTTGGAGCATTGTCAAAAATCAATAAAGCTTTCACTGGTAGATTATTAGTTATTAAAATCTGCTACCTATAAAAAAAAGAAGATTCTTCCATTCATCCATTGCTTTCGGTAAATTCACCTACCTTATCTGTTAATTTTACCTACCTTGTCAATAGATTTACCTACAAAATAGTTAACTAACAACTTTTTCGATAATTTTTTTTTTTTATAAATTTACTACCTCTCATCGGCATAATTTACTATTTTTGAGGGTTGGAGCGATTTTAACTGTCGTTTTCGGTTAAATTTACCTACGTTTTTTTTTGTGTGTAATTTCGAATTTTGTCTTGACACAAAAACATCTCCTTACTCCAGTAAATATTACATAGAGAACATAGAGAGGTAAATCAGGGCCAAAGAGTGGTAATGGATATGGTTCTTCGGAACAGGATGAACAATATCTGCGGACAACTTTTTTTCGTCATTTAAATTAGCCAGTGAATTGATGTCCAAGAACCTGGCTTATGTTGGAATAGTTCGTTAGAACAAAAAATGTGTTCCGCCACAATTAATGGCATCCTTTACACGTCCACTGAAATGCAGCATTTTTTGTTTATAGCTTAACAAATTTGAATTATGTTCATACGAGCCAAAAAAGAATAAGTCAGTCATTCTTATTTCTACTGAACATCAGTGGCGGATACAAGGGGGGCTGAAGCCCCCCTGGGAGCGAAAGAAAGAACGTTCAAAAAGGATCGAACAAATCAAAGCTGTTCAGGCTTTGATATCTGAAAACCAACTCTAAGCATTTTATACTCATTCTTTTTCAGTCAGTCTCTGAATTTGTGCACAGGAAAATCATGTAATATTTCTGAAATTCGTAACATGCTAGGCATGATTCAACTATAAAGGTTTTCGCAAGCTGTCAAACTCAAAAAAGTCATTAGTCAAAAGTCAGATGTACGAATGTCAGAATTGTTAAACAAAGCAAAAACACGAAAAAAACAATTACAATTCGAGTCACAAATCTGATTTTCTCAGACGCTTTAATGGAACCTCATGTTGCGGCAGCGCTGCCACGAAACATATTTAGTGATGTTGAGTTTCATACTAACGCTGAAGCATAATTAGCTTCTTATGCTTATCAAAGAATATATATTCTTTGATGCTTATCGTCTGCAACGTTCTTGGGTGGTAAACAAAAAACTTAATTTTAAGTTTCGTAACTTTAATTTATTTTTTAGTTTATTTTATTATTAAAGTTGAAATAAACTATTTTGTTTTTGTTAAAGAATTAAAGAACTGAACAAATTTTCTGTTTTCTACCTCTAATACGATAACACATGTCGTCCCTTAAGTATCCACTGCATTAAAACATGACGTCCCTCTGATGCTTCCCAGCCATGTACATTTATGCGCTTTACTTCGCGGGCTTAGGAAAGTGGCAGCGTACTTTAGTTTTAGTTATATCGCGATTGAATATCATCTGCGCAGTGCTAAAAGCAGCAGTTAATGTTCTACAAATAAAAAGATGCAATGAACAATTCATGCGTATTTTGCAATCATTTAAGTAAACGAACCTTTGCAATATATCTTTTCCTTCGAGAAATCCGCGGAAACAAATTAATTTATATTTTAAAACAAATTTATTCAAATTTTAATGAATTAATAGCTGCGTTTTATTCGCCATCTGCTGCTAGCTATCTTAAGCTAGCAACTATAAATGTATGAGAAAACAAAAACAAAATCGTAGACTTAGCAACTAAAATTATAGTTGCTAAGTATACAAGCAAGTTTCTTAAATGTCAGTGCTGCCCAGCCGATTTGTATTTTGTCTATTGTGATTTTGTATTCTTTCAATTATGAAGTTTGAAATGAAAAAAGTTTTGACATTTACGAAAACAAAACGTATATTTGAATTTAATTGAATTGAATATTTTTGAAATGTCTGGAGGCGAAAAGAAGTAAGTTCGAAATATAATTAAAAATATAAACATAAACAAAAACAAAACGTTTTAATTTTAGTAAACGGAAGGTGTGGTCCATTGTGGAAACAAAAGGGCTGCTTAAGTGCTACTTGGCGCGCAGGGACGAATTTTTACATGTAAGGAAAAAGCGAAATGCATATGCGCATGTACTGGAAGACATGATAGCCCAGGAATTTACGGTAGGTTTTCAACTTAAGAGAACGGTAGTGAACAAATGTTTGCGAATTGCTTACTACTTCATTTAATTTCTGTTTCACTTCAATTAACAGCAATATTTTGTTAATTTATATTTTACCATATTAGAGTCCAACAACAATAGCAAGCGCTTTGGAGGGCAAAATGCGTACTCTTTTGAGTGCCTACAAAGCTGCTAAAGACAACGCAAAAAAAAACTGGCGCCTCTCCATGTATTGCTCCATTTATGGAAGAAATGGATGAAATATTTGGTAACAGTCCATTGGTGGCCAATAAGCACACATTGCACATGGGAAGAGAGCCAAATTCATCGCTTCCATCCGTAGAAACTTTACTGGAGCTTTCAATATCATTTGATACGCCATCCCCGTCATCACCGACAACAGAAGCAGCCATTGAAGCATCACAACAACCCACAAGCATGTCAACAACACATCCACCACCGCCAACATCTCCACCACCAAATATAACGCCATTTATAAGATCTCCAGCAAGCGAACCACAGCTATCAGTTCCACCACTAACAAGCGCACTGCCTTCACTTCCACTACCAGCAACAGTAGCACTGCCGTCACAAGACAACAACCCATCAACTTCACGAAAAAGAAAAACTGCCAGAGAAGTTTATTATGAGGCCAAGTTACGGCTAAAAAAATCTATTGCTGAGCAGAAAATGGCTCAGAAGAAAGAGTTCCACAAGACCCTAGTCGAGTTAGTGGAAAAAAATGATAAGGAAAAAATTAGACTGCTGAAAGAGTTCCTCAACCAGTGATTAACTTTAATATATTAAGATTATTTGTGCTTTTGAATTATCTGAATTGAATTTTTGTTTTCATATTATTTTTTTTTTTTAATTAAGAACATATATGTATGCGATGAATTTGCCTTTATTTTAATTTTTAATTAATTGATTATGTACACATACATAATAAATCGTGAAATATTTTTAAAGCTACATATTTATTTATTTTATACATTATATAAAAAACTATTTTTTATATTAGAATAAACTTTTGGTTAATATACCAAAAAATAAAAAAAATTAAATGCAATTTGCAATCAAAAAAAAATTTTTAAATTAAATTTTGTTGTTGCAAGTATCGAAAGAGCCTATCACGGCGATTTTCATTCGGAGTCTCGTAACCCTCTGCTTGACCCTGATCCTGTCGAATTTCTTCCGACTCTTCAGGAGCGTCGTTCCTTGCTTCTTCAATACTTAAGTCATCAAAGATGATACAAATGTTATGCAGAACGCAAGCACTGACTATAATATTTACTATTGTACATAAATTGGCTTGCTCAGTGAAATGTAGCAATCTCCTGAATCGCGTCTTCAGTAAGCCAAACGCATTTTCTACTACAATTCGAGTAGATGAATGGAGTTTGTTAAACTTTTTTTGTCGTTCCGTTAGGTTACCATAATCTTTAAAAGGAGGCACTAACCAGCTTGTAGATGGATAAGCTGAGTCACCCAATATAAAGGAATCGCTTGGGAATAAAGCACAGCCCGTCTGAATTCTGTTGTAGAGATCGGACCTGCGAAGAACCCTGCTATCATGTAGCGAACCTGGTTCGCCACAAGTTATATCGATGAATCTTTTATCTGCATCGACAACTCCTTGCAAAACTAAACTATAGCTGTGCTTTCTGTCAAAATAGTTTTCCTTATTTGCTTCGGGAGCTTTTATACGAATGTGAGTGCAGTCTATGGCCCCTATTACACCAGGTATATTTTTTTTTGATTGAAATTTTGCCATGGTTTCTTCTGCAGCAGTTCCCTCTGGCCATTTAATGTATTCGTGGCCAATGGAAATGATCCAAGATGTCACATTGTTGACTACCACCCAAGCTGTAGACTTAGCCACTCCAAAAAGATTCCCAAGTTGTCTGAATGTAACGGTGTTACTATTGTACCAAATATACATGTACATTTTTCGTTTGGTGTCCACCATTTTCTTTCCACCACCATTGATTTTTGGCTCAACACTACCGGAATATCTTTCTGTAAAAAAGTCAAAGTTTTTTAATTTGAAATCAATATTTTTTTTACTATCGTACCTAATAAAAAATTGACAGTTTCACGCCGCAGTCTCATATGGGACTTAAAGTCCTTTTCACTGTAATTATCAATTACTTCAACGAAATTTTTACATTTGTAATGCTCCTCTGGTGAAGACTCGTCAGAGCTTGAATCGTCTGAGCTTGAACTGGAGGACAGTTGGCACAGCAATTCTTCCACATTCGCACTTCCCATCAAAATATTTCCAGGATCAACCAAGAGCGATAAAATCTGAAACGATATATATGCTTGTGACAAGTACTTAGAATGAATTATGTGAACTTTGTCTTACCAAATCTCGCCGTGCATCACTCATTTTATTTTTCTTTTTAATTCAATGTTTTTTTAAACAACACAAATTAACGTCAGATATCAGCTTTTTGACTAGAAATGTCAAACTTTTGTGCTACCAGTGCTACCCAGTCAACTCTCAGGCAACTTGTCGTTTTATTCGCACATAGATAGCGACTTGGCGAATAAAACGCGGCTTTTGTTAAATATTTATTTTTCAAATCGCATAAAAACGTTATCACTTTTTGTTGTGGTTGATTAATTCTGACATTAAACCAACTATGGAAGAAGCAGCATTTGACTTTTGCATAAACCTGTATTATTCAATCATGATGCTAGGCACCGTTTCATAAGTGTCAAGCTTTTTCTCGAATTCATCTAAAAGAGTAGAACTATTGAAAGATTAAATTTTCGAACGGAGTCCACAAACAAAAGAATCGTTTAAAAGCATTGTGTGCTACTAGATACGTTGATACTTTCAGCGAATTATTACTGTTTATCTCTTAAGCATTACAAGTAAACCGAAGCGTCTTCAAAAGCTGTCCAACTTTCAGCTTCGATAGCACGCTCCAATTTGTTAGTTTCGTTACATATTCTGAAAATTGTAAATGTTCCTATATTGTCGTTCAGTCGCAAACTACAAGATCAGACACTACAAATCTCTTCAGCCTGTACTCATGTCAAGCAAATTACCAACCCGTTTTCAGAAATGCGAACAAATGAAACGTCATTTGATGATATTTTTAATGAAGCATCTTCAATCGCTGTTGAGTTTGACACTAAATTGATTCTTCCCCGCTCGTAAATAAATAAATAATAAAAAGAAAAATATACCCAACACTGAGTGTTTAATAACTTTGTCATCCCGTTTGTAACGCATTGATGCTCTTTAAGGAAAAAAATACGGCTTTATGAAACATTTTTGTCGTCATCGTTTATTTTCAGTTCACTTCAAAAAAAAACTTGATTTCCGAAATGTAACTGTTCAACCTAAATTAGAGCGTTGGGCGTTGACTTTGCCAGCGCAACGCTTTGGAGTTGAGCGCTGAACCTAAATAAGAGCGTAGCGTTAAATGTCATGTAGAGTTTATTTGTTTACTGTTTCTGACAGAAAACAAAAATCAACACATGAAAATAAAAAATTAGCTGCCAACGCTTTGTCAAAATTGGAAAGTCGAATACGCTGGCGTTAGAGCGTTGCTTATTTCGGTTGGCTTCATATAAAATGTATGTGCATGAGAGAATTTTGACAGCAAAACGACGCTGGCGCTCCAATTTAGGTTGAACAGTAAGTTCTCTTCGTTTTTTTTTTTTTAAATTCTTAAAAAAACTTTGATAAATATAAGAATTTTCGAGACCGGTTCGATCGTGGAGAAGCTAAGTTCAAAAAAATTTGTTTTTTTTTTTCAAATTCCGCGTTCGGACGTAATTTGACCAACAAATATTCTTATATTTACATATCTATTTAGTTATTATTTAAACTATTGCAGCGATTTTAATGAAACTTGGTGATTTGGTGCGGGGATCGTACGAAAAGCCGGTGTGCATCATAATGGCACCATTTGCTTCAAAGGTGTTCAGCTCCTTGCGTACGCTGATGATATTGATATTATCGGTCGGAGGAAGAGCTGCTTTCACTGCTATTGAAAAGGAATCAGCCAAAGTGGGTTTGACGGTAAACGAGGGCAAGACGAAATACATGATGTCTACTAACAACAACAAGAGAGCACGGGATCTAGACTCTCATGTTGCAGCGGGCAACTGTAAATTAGAAGTTGTCAAGGAATTCATTTACCTTGGCACTGCCGTAACCAGCAATAACGATGTCAGTCTGGAGATTAAGCGGAGAATAACAATTGCTAATAGGTGCTACTACAATCTCAGTAAGCAATTACGTTGCAGAGCTCTCTCTCGATCGACAAAGCTAACACTCTACAAGACGCTCATTCTACCTGTGCTTCTTTATGGCGCTGAGGCATGGGTGGTTTCGACAACAGACGCAGCCGCTCTTGGGTTGCTCGAGAGGAAAGTTGTCCGCAAAATCTTTGGTCCTGTTCGAGTTGGCGACGACTATCGCATTCGAATGAACCACGAGCTGTATGAGCTCTACGCCGACATTGACATAGTTAAGCGTATAACAATACAGCGACTACGCTGGCTGGGTCATGTCCATCGTATGGATAAAGAAGCTCCAGCGAAAAAGGTATTCGAAGGGAAGGTCCCCGGTCAACGACGAAGAGGGAGACCATGCCTCCGGTGGATAGACCAAGCTGAGGAAGCCCTAACCGCGCTTGGCATTAACGATTGGAGAAGGCGCGCGCAAAACAGAGGCGCCTGGCGCGAGCTAATGAGGTCGGCCGTAACCTGACAACGGGTTGTTATGGCCATCTAAGTAAGTAAGTAAGTGGTGATTTGGTGCAAATGTGAGCAAAATTAGGATTAGGCTAGGATTAATCTTTTCAGTTTCAATCATTTAGAAATCGAGATTTTGCTGAGATCTACACTGTAATGTTTTTTATGATTTTTTTTTTATTTTTTGCTTATTTGATAAGTGTCTTATTGTATTGCCACTCATTTACTTCAACTTAAATGTAATTTTTCTTATATTTTTACCTATATTTTTATCTTTTATTTTTGTAAAAACAATTCTAATTAAATTGTGTATCTAAATTTAGTGATTAAATTCTGTTGTTACCCCACAACACTTTATATATTGTAGAATTATGTTTAAAATGGCATTTTGAACTATATTATTTACTTTTATATTAAATGCCATATTCTTTTTTTGATACAAATGCTACTATGAATACGCGAATTAAATCGTTTGTAAAAAATAAAATTATTGTATCAAAAAAAAAAAATGAATAAATAAAATGAAATGAAAAAAATGATTCGAGCTTTCAAAGTCTCTCACAAGGGCGTGGATAGCCCACAATATTTATAAACGTATATTAAGAGAACTAACACCGTAGTCTATATAAAATTTTACAAGACAGAGATGTATGTACTTGCTATAAGATATCTTATTACAAAAATTTGGCGCAATAGCGCCAGAGGGCGTGGCGACTCTCATACAAGTAAAATACGTTAAGTGGCATATCTATCAAAATATGTGAGCAATCATACTAAAATTTGGCTTAAGAGGTTTGCTTATGGAAAACTAATTCTGGATTAAAATCAGACTGGGTTGTACTAGTAGGTGTGTCACCGCTCTAAATTTTAAGACTAATTACGGCACATATCGCAAAATATAAAAGCTATTGTGCTAAAATTTGGTATGCGGATGTCGATCACAAATAATATTTATTTAATATCCAAAAGTAGGCGGAATTGAAGAAGTGGGCGTGGGATATTTCGACTTTTTAATTTCTTTTTGATTTTTTTCAACATTTTCCATATTATTTTAACTTTTTCCAAGCTTTTAACTTTTTCCAATACATATATTCCATAAGTATTTTTTCGTCTTTTCCAACCTCTTTCAACTTTATTCGTCATTTTCTTTATTTATTCAACTTTTTCATCGATTTTGAATTGTTTCAACATTTTTCAGCCTCTTCAATTTTTTGAGAGTTTTTCAACCGCTTTCAATGTTTTTCATCATTTACCATCTTTTTTCGACATTTTCAATTTTTTTAATTTTTCAACATTTTTCAGCATTTTCCTTATATTTTCGACTTTTTCAATTTCTTCAAACAGTTTTTTGCAACTGTTTCAACACTTTTTAAACTTTCTCAATCTTTTAACATTTTTTCTCGACTTATTCAAGCTCTTCAACGTCTTTTTAACATTTATTGAAAGGTACTTTCAATGCAGTGTTAGGTATGTGAGTTTCGGCATGGCCGAATGTTACTAGTTTTAATTTATTTTTATTTCACATTTCTTTCTCAAATGTTTCAGAGCCGCAATATTCTATCCTTATTTGGATCATAAAATTTCAGAATTAAAATCAAAATTCCAGAGTACATTTTTGAGCATTTTACCCTTAGAACGTTTTATACCAGTAATCACTCGATGAGGCATGTTGACAAAATCTCACTTACGAAAGTGATTTAAATTGCAGTAAGATTGAGCGCTAATCCGAAATTAAATTGTGTCATCAGCATTGTTGTAAAACCGATTTCAAAGATACTTTGAATGCAATGAAAGCATTGCCCATTACACTAGTTTACAATTTTGGGCCTCATCTCGAGATCTGGTTTCTCATAGAAGTTTTCCTATGTATTTTGGAGCGTAGATTCCAAAAATGAAAACCATTTTTTTTCTGAAGAATCGTCAAGAAAAAATCTTTTTTTTCTACACTTCTTTCCTTTATTTGGTCATATTTCTATCAATTTTTTTTTCGACCTAGATCGGTTGCACACTATTCAAAAATTAATTTTATCTTCTGTCTAACGGTTTGCTGTTCAAGGTCATAGGATAGGATTTGATGGAGTTACAAGCGGTCATATTCCAAAAAGAGTGACTTTTTTTGTTTTTTTCAAAATAGTCAAAACTTTTGCTTTTTATATTTGTAATATTCAGGATGAAAATCTATTTTTTAACAAATATTTTAAGTATATATTTGCTCAAATCGGATACAAAATATTAAAGTTAATCAAAAATGAAAATACGGTTCCTTTTACACCATAAACCAACAGACTTGGACATATGGGAATGCATGAAAATATGGAAATTACATTTTTTCATTGATTTTTGATTAACTTTAACTTTTTGTGTCCGATTTGAGCAAATATGTACATATATACTTAAAATAAATATTTGTTAAAAAATAGATTTAGAAAGGTTTTTTTGAAAAGACCAAAAAAGTCACTCTGAACGCTTATAACTCCATCAAATCCTATCCATATCTCATGAACAGCAAACCGATAGACAGAAGATAAAATTAATTTTTGAATAGTGTGTAACTGATTTAGGTCGAAAAAAATTCATAGAAATCTGACCAAATAAATGAAAAAAGTGCCGAAAAAAGGAGTTTTTGGGGATATCTCGAAAAGGATTCTTAAGAAAAAAAAAATGGTTGTCATTTTTGGAATCTACGCCCTAAAATACATAGAAAAAAGTATATGAGAAATCAGATCTTTTTTTTTTTTGTAAAAGGTGTTATCAAAACCAAAAAAAAGAAAAAATGGAATCGTTCTTCCAATGCATCACAATTCTACTGCAAGTATTTGCTACAATTCCAGCAGAACAAAGTTTTTCTGTATTAAAATGAAAGGATTGGCTTTGGAAAATATTCATAAAGAAATCTATATCAGATCCGCTGAAATTGCTGAATTATTTTGCCAGAAGAAACCTCGCCGTCTTCAAACCCTTGACTGGACTACTGATTAGATTGTTGTAATATGTCAAAAAATATAAATATTGCTCGTTGAAAAATTTAAGCCCCCCTCAGGAAAATCCTGGATCCGCCACTGCTGAACATTACACATGTAACGTTGCTGGCGAGGTCAGTAAGTCACACCAAATATTGGACTACATTAAATACAAGGCAGGAGTTTGGCATTTATTTCAACAACAACTTTACATTGAACAATCATATAAATAGTATCGTAGCTAAGATTTATGGTGCGCTGCGTGGTCTCAGCCCTACTTCCAAGTATCTACCAATTGATGTTAAATTAAAGCTTGTACAGTCTTTCATACTGCCGATAATACTTTACGGTTGCGAACTATTCTCAAATCTTCTTTTCGTTCAGAAAACTATCGGTAGCTTTTAATAGCTGCGCGAGATTTATTTTTAACATAAATAGTCATCAGCACATTTCAAATTACACAAAAAAAATTTTTGGTTGTTCATTGCTTGAGATGTTAAGCTATCGCACCGTTTTGTTGCTTCATAAGATAATGTATAGCAAGGAGCCAGATTATCTTTTTGAGATTTTAAGATTTGCTAGAGCCCAAAGGACTATGCAACTTATACCACCAGCAGTGTTGCCGAATGGATCCATTCGGATCCATTTGGATACTTTTTTCTCTTGAATTTTGATGGACAGTTTTTATTTTGCCTTAGTGCAAATTTGGATACTTTTTTACCCAGAAAATATTTATTGTGGCAAGTTGTTATCATGGCTCAATATTTTATTGTTAAGAAAACTTTTCTTATCCAACAGGTTGGATGAGTACCAATGCAGCCTAAGTGCACATGGTGATTTTTTCACCTAAATGCTAGCTTTGGTGCACTCTTACAGTTTGACTGTAAGATTCTGATTCATATAATTTTAATTTGACTGGTGGCAGCAGCAGATATAAATTTTGATTAGAACAAATGTAAAAAAAAGGAGTAAAACAAAAACTGAAATATGGACAATATAACATAGTTTGTTTAATAGACCTTACAGACAGTCGGCTACTATAAATGTTTAATAAAATGTAGATTCATAAAAGAAAACGGCCAGCAATGATGCTGAAATGTTTAGGTCTTCGAAGTCTGATGAAGAGTCCGCTTCCTAATTGTTCATATATTACGTAACGCTATTAGGGGGGTTCGGTAAATGACAGGAGAACGGTGTTTCTCGCTGTGCTCTCTTCCTTCGGTTTCTGTGTTTTTTATGGCTGAGCTGAAAAATGTGTACTCTTTTACCTTAGCAACTGTTATGAAACCATCTTTATTTATAAATAATAGGCTGCAAAATCCACAAATTCACAAAAATCCATCACTAAATATCAATATCTAATTGAACAACACCCAGTAAAAATTGAATGATATTATGGATGTATTGACACTTGGCTCCGGGCTTGAATCACGTTTTTTTTTTACAAGAAATATTGACCGATATACCAATGAAATTACAATGAATCCAAGTCTTTTTCCATGTGTCTAGCATATTTTGCTATGATTCAACAATTGAGCCATATTTCAGGGTTTTTAGATTGAATATTACTAAATTGATGTCATTTACCAATTATAATTTTATATTTGTATTGAGTTATTGCAGGAAATTCCCATATTTGACATATTAAATTTTCAGGCTTAAAGGCAAATATAATTTTGTGACATTACGAGGGAATGGGGGGAGAGGAGTTAAGGCATTTGTGACAGGCATACATAAGGAAACCACTAGCTTAAAAAGGATCAAGCACGAGTAGGTGACATGCTCATCAGTCAATGAGAAACATTGCTGCAGACACAGGTTTAGCTTTACTAAACAATAATTGAGTTATAGACAAAATACATTTTTTTGTGTTGTTTAAAAAAATTACTAATAACACTCTCAATAAAGTTATGTAATTTTTTTCCTAAGCTTATATTTTTTTTTCAATGAATACTAAGACTTCTTGCATCGACTAATATTTCAGTTATACCCTCATCTCTGATGCTGGTGTACTATAATGGAAAGATGACAGTAAAATTGAGACATCTTAAAAAATAGGTACTCATTGTTTGTACATACATATGTATGTATACTATTTAACTTGATACTTTTTTCTCTGATGTGGATACTTTTGGATACATTTTTGACATTTCGAAGGATACTTTTATTTTTAATGCTGCGGCAACACTGACCACCAGGGCACAAATATCTGACTACCTCTCGGCAATTTTTTGTGCATTCGATAGTTCAATGGAATATGCTACCAACTCATTTGAAACGAATACATAAGTACCATATACATATATACAGTATTTATATCAGTAATTACATCCCAGTAGGCAAGGGCAGGAGCTAACAGTGCTTCTAGAAGGCCTTCCTTGGTAAGTATAAGGCCTTCCACCCTCCTTTCAAACGTACTTTCTTTTTTATATGAAATTGCCGCAGAAAACAGGCCTTCCTAAGCAGGCTTTCTAAGACCGCTTACCATAGAAGGACTCTCAGAAGTACTTGACAAAAATTTAATTTTAATAAATTTAAAGACTCTAAATATTAATTGTTTTTTTTATCCGCGCCATCTCAATTGCGTTGATATTTTTTTAATGACTTTACAATTTGACAAAGAATACACAAAACTCTACCTCCTTAACATAACATGAAACAACAGAAGACTAGCCTGCACACCTCTCTTAATTTCTAACCATATGTATATATTTCATGTCGTATATGTACAATGCATATGACAAAAAAGTTATGCCGAATCATAAAACATTGCAATACATGAAATAAAAAAGAAACAGAAAAGCGCTAAAGTAAATGGAGTCCTTCTCTTTGCCTTCTAATATCAGGCCTGATAGCACGTCATATTATGCCTTCTGTGATTGTATTTTTATTTGCATGAAAATCTAGTTTTGAGAAGTCCTTATATAATCGCAGCAGTGCTAGCAGGCCTTCTCCGAGTAAGGCCTTGCTCATTTGACTGCTGGGATATGTCAGTAATTATTTAAATTCTAGTCTAATTTTAATTTTATTTATGTTTTTATTTTATTTTAAATTTTGAAATATGTATGTTTGCTTGTACATACTAAAAAGAGAAATCTTATTTGTACAATGAATGAATAGATAAATAAATAAATAATAATGTATAGTCTCTGCGTTTAAAAGTTGAAGTGAGATTTTTATTGACCCCACTCCCACTTGGTGAGATTTTTCCAGACCCCCTCCCCCCCTATTTTGACTCACGTAATTTATGGACGTCCCTTGAGGTCACAAAGTTTGCATGCGAGTCACAACGTGGTTATTATGACTAAATTTTGTGTAAATAAAATAACTTTTTCTATATTTTGACACTTCAATCGATAACACTAGCTTACAAATAATTAAAAAATTTCTGAACCTTAGGTGTCACAATTCATTACTTACGTAAAATCGGCTGCTGATTCCGAAAATCACATTATTTTTTTTCTTTCACGTCGTTTTTGAGATATGAGACGTTCTTTTACAAACCAAACAGTTTCTGACCGCTACATCTTTAAGTCTCTCGAAATTTTTTTACGTATTCCTTGAGTTATATTAGAGGACACGTGCGCCGGGAATTAATTTGTTATCGAAGATATCGAGGGATACCGAGCTGTGAAGTTCAAAGATTTTATGTTTTATGGTCATTTTGAAATCTCCTGTAAATTTTAACGAAAAACTAATTTTTTATATCGTTTTAAAGCTAAAAGATAAGCTTTTTTACAAAATTTTTACCTATGACATTGGATGAAAAATTAAAATTTTTATGACCAATCAATGGTTTAAGGTTAGTTAATAAGGCGTTGGCCACTCGAAACGAAATTAAAAAAATACCACTAGATTCCTCGTCAAATTTAATTTAAAAAATTATTTTTTCAGAGTGGTAGGTAAATACCAAAATGAACTCTTGCGCGCACCTCTGAAAATATTGCGTTCCGCTGTAGAGTGGTCCCAAATCGAGTTTAGGCTCAAAAATTGCTAGAGAGCGCAAATCTTGTCCGAAATTAACAGTTTTTTTTTTAATAAAAGGTAATTAAAATGCTAATAGATTGCCAGAGGTCGAATTTCTAATAAAAGATTTTGTTTTTTTTTAAATTTTTTTGTTGGTCAAAAATGGCCAAGTTTTGTCAGAAACGAACATTTTTTTTTCAATAAAAATAACAAAAACGCTCATAAATTTCCAAAGCTTAAGTTTCGAAAAACAGTTTTCGGATTTTAATGAAAAAAATTGATTTTTTAAACTTTTTCTTTGGTTCAAAAATGGCTAGACAGCGCAAATCTTATCAGAAATTAACAATTCGTTGCTTTAATTACAGCTTAATAAAATTTAAACCAAGTTTTATAATCCAAACCTTAAAACAGAAATATCATTTTACGGAAAAATTTAAAAAAAAAAAATGTTTCTTAACATATTTTTTGGCTCCGAAATTCCTGTAGTCCGGAAATGTGGTCGAAAATGAACAAATTTTTTCTTAAATAAATGCTTACTAAAATACTAACAAATCGTTGATCAGGGCCTGATTTAGACTTCTGACAGCCCTAGGCTAATTATGAATATGCGCCTCGGGCCCATCCTGTTTGTGCCTGCCCAGACTACAAATATTTCAGTTTCTATAGTAAAAGCTATCGCTTCGAATTCAAAAGCATAAAAGTTGTAATTTATGCTGCAATTATTACGATTTATATAATAACGAAAATAATACAACACGAAACTATAAAACTTATGGTTTTTTTTTGATTTTTAAATGAATTATGAATTTTAAAATATTATAACACTTTTTATTATTATACTTTTTATTTTTCACCACCTAGTCGCGGAAACTGTAAAAATTCAAATTTTTCAGAAATGTATTTATTACTTTATTGAAAGATAGTTCTTAATCGCTATTTAAAAAAACCAAACCGAAAAATTAAAATTTTTTGAAGTTTTTTATATCTAAGATCATAATACTATATCAAAATTTTGAGCAAATACCTTCGTCATAAAAATAAATTTTTTGATGAGTAAAAATTATTTTTGTGTGCAAAATTAAAACTAATCTGGAGTGGTATTCGCTAAGGTGATAGTTGACTATCGTTTTTGATAATCAACTTTACTTTCCTCTCTGTAAGATGATCAAAAAAATTGTTTGTTTATTGGCAGCACTTACAGTTTTCAAATGTCATTTAATTATAAGCTCTGTTTCTTTTGAATAATATTTTCAATATTTTGTGTAAATGTGAAATTTTTTAAGATGTTAAATTTAAAACGATTTGTTTCTTCTCTTGTAGGAGTTATACAAATAAGGAACAGGTCAAAACGCTCTGCTCATTTATAAGCACCCGGAGCTGGCCAGATCGTATAATACGTGATATAAAATCTGTTTCCAATACATTTCTTTCATGACTTTGGCGCCTAACAAAGATATCATGAGCACTGGCCAAAATTTCTGTGCTCTCATTGCAAATCTAGAATAATTTATAAATCATTTTGCTAATGATATTGTAGCGAAATTTGGTTTATGCTAGAAAACTCTTGAAATAGATACCAACAAAAGAAACTAAACGATATTAGCACCATCTAGCGGCAAAGTGCAGTTTTTGTACTAAAAATAATAAACCGAACAGACGCTGCAGTACACAAATAAAAGTCGATAACCGAGAGAAATTGTCGTCGTCGTACAACGCTATCTGGCAACATTCTGATAATTGTGAGCTCAACGTCAGTGCGCCATGCTGGTGGATTGTGGATGGTGGTAGAATGCACGCCACTTAGAAGCACTGGTAGGTTGTAGATAATGGTAGAATATACGCCATCTGGCAGGTAGTAGATTATTCGAGAAAGTTACGCCTGTAGTATAAAAGGGTGTCATTTGAGTTTTCGGACACAGTTGTATTTAAACAGTAAAGCAATAAGCAATAAAAGTGAATACAGTGTGATCCGTAGTAATGTAAAACAGTTTTCTATACAGTGTTAAATTAATATTAGAACTTGAACGTTAATAAAATAAACCATTTTATAACTAAATAAGTTTGTGTGTTTTTAATTGTTACACAATCCAGTGATCGAACTCAGAAAAGTGTGAGAGATCGAAACTATCGTCAAAGAGACCGAAATTTCGTAACAATATTTTATAATAAACCTACAACCATGGCATCTATACTATGTCGTCCTTTTCGATTAAAGAACATATTCTCATTTTTGTTGGCCTAAGAATCATAATATGACTACCATCAATGTACCCTATAACTGCAATAGAATCTCAGGATTATTAACTCCTAATTTTACTAAAATCATTTTCGTTATTTCTGCCATAAAATATTTCCAATGAAGTAAACATGGTTTTTATAGACTTCAAATAAATTTATGTTATTATTATAGAATAAAAAACTACACAGAATAAAAAAACGACACCTAAATAGCTATCACATAAAACAATCGCAAAAAGGCGAAAATCAAATTGACAATCACCTTACAGAGAGCAAAAGTAGGATAGTTGATAATCAATTGTCGACTATCACCTTAGCGAATTCCACTCCAGGCTCTGCCGATTTATTGGAGTTTTAGTAGCTTATATTGAAAAAAAAAAATGTTCGTTTCCGACAAAATTTGCACCCTCAAGCATTTTTTAAACCCAAAAATATTTAAAAAAATATATCTTCTTGGCTTTTAACTTAAAATAACTGAAACGCATTTACTTTTTTCAAAATTGCGATACGACAATCTCTTGGCGTTTAAATTAGCTTTCTTTTAAAAACAAAAATGGTTGATTTTCGACAAAGTTTCTAGTCCCTAGGAATTTTTGAAACTATAAATACATATTTTTGGGCTTTTTCCAAGAAACAATATTTTTATTTCAAAAGTTGGACTCCGAGCATTTGTTAGAATTTCGGTAAGCTTTAATTCAAAGAAAAAATATTAATTTCTGAAAAGATTTGCGCTGTCTAGCCAATTTTGACCAACAAAAAAATTAAAAAAAAAAACATTTTTTCGATACTTAATTTAAAGTAATAAAAAACAAAATCTTTTATTAGAAATTCGATCTCTGGCAATTTATTAGCTATCTATATCTATATAAAATTTATATATCTGTTATGTTATTCATCATTTTCCATGGAAAAGAATTGAAATTATTAAAAAAAAATTATTTATGCCTTAAAACTAGTGAAAATTTAAGTTTTTTTTGGATTGTTTTTAATGAGCTTTGTAATCAAATCTTTTAAAATCCATAAAACAAAATATTTAAAAATTATTTTTCATTAGTTTTTGAGCCTAAAAGAATTTCTTAATTATTTTTTAATTTTTTTTTTCATATAAAACGGTGAAAAACACAACAAATATAAAAGTTTTTTTATTTATTGTTTTTTTGTAGTCAAAAAGACCTCAAAAGTCCATAAGCCAAAATTATAACTTAAATTATTTTTTACCAGTTTCAAGGCCTAAAAGAATTTTTTTTTGTAATATTTTCGATTCTTTTCCAATGAAAATAATGAATAACATAACATATATAAGCATTTTTTTATTTTTTCTTTCTTTGTGGACTTTGTAGTCAAAAATACTTTTAAAGTCCACAAAAGATAATAAAAAAAATTCTTTTTTTTTTTTCACTAGTTTTTCGGCCGCCAAAAAAAAAAATGTTTTTCTTTGTATCGACTTTTTTCCATAGACCTTATTTTCAACGTATACATACATATAGTCCAAGAGCCGGCTGTAGAAAAGTCGAGTGTATAAGATTACACCATGGGACCTATGCCAAATGATAGAGCTCGATGAGCCTAAATAGAATATCTAGGGTTGCCTTGCCAAAGCCTGTCCCGATTGCCGAAAAAAACCCACTTTTGGCCGATTTTTTTCTTAATAAAAAGTGTATAAGATTACAGCATGAAATTGATGTCAAATGATAGAGCTCGATGAGCCTAAAAATAAAATATAGGGTTGCCTTGCCAAAGCCTGTCCTAAACTAGGGTTGCCTCGCGTTTTTTGGGCCAATTTTTTTCAATGAAAAGTGTATAAGATTACAGCATGAAAGTGGTGTCAAATGATAGAGCTCGATTAGCCTAAATAGAATATATAGGGTTGCCTTGCCAAAGCCTGTCCCGATGGCCGAAAATGCCCGAAGTTTAGCAAATTTTGTTGTTCTAATTAAAACCGTAGTACATAACAGCTCCAAATGTATGTCAAATGATAGAGCTCGATGAGCCTAAAGAGAATATTTAGGGTTGCCTTGCCAAGGTCTGTCCTAAACTAGGGTTGCCACCCATTTTTTGGGGCAACATTTATCAGAAAAAATTTTATGGTTAACGATTCCAGCTCCAAATGTATGCCAAATGATAGAGCTCGATGAGCCTAAATAGAATATATAGGATTGTCTTGTCGAATCCTGTCCTAATCTAGGGTTACCACCCGTTTTTGGGGTCAACTTTTCTTAAATGAGTGGCAACCCATGTTTAGGACAGGATTCGACAAGGCAATCCTATATATTCTATTTAGGCTCATCGAGCTCTATCATTTGGCATACATTTGGAGCTGGAATCGTTAACCATACAATTTTTTCTGATAAATGTTGCCCCAAAAAATGGGTGGCAACCCTAGTTTAGGACAGACCTTGGCAAGCCAACCCTATATATTCTCTTTAGGCTCATCGAACTCTATCATTTGACATACATTTGGAGCTGTTATGTACTACAGTTTTAATTAGAACATCAAAATTGGCTGAAATTCGGGCATTTTCGGCCATCGGGACAGGCTTTGGCAAGGCAACCCTATATATTATTTTTATACTAATCGAGCTCTATCATTTGACATACATTTGAAGCTGGAATCTTTAACCATAAAATTTTTTCTAATAAATGTTGGCCCAAAAAACGGGTGGCAACCCTAATTTAGGACAGGCTTTGGCAAGGCAACCCCAGATATTCTAATTAGGCTCGTCGAGCTCTATCATTTGACACACATTTCATGCTGTAATCTTATACACTTTTTATTAAAAAAAATATGCCCAAAAAACGCGAGGCAACCCTAGTTTAGGACAGGCTTTGGCAAGGAAACCCTATATTTTCTATTTAGGCTCATCGAGCTCTACCTTTTGACACCCATTTCATGCTGTAATCTTATACACTTTTTATTAAGAAAAAAGTCGGCCAAAAGTGGGTTTTTTTCGGCCATCGGGACAGGCTTTGGCAAGGCAACCCTATATATTCTTTTTAGGCTTTTCAATATCTATCATTTGGCCCAAATTTCAAGCTATTATCTTCATTAATAAAAATTGACCCAAAAACCGGTGAAAACCCATGTTTGCGACAGGATTCAACAATGCAATCCAAGGTATTATATTTAGGCCTCTTCATGTTCTATCTTTTGGCATACATTTGGAGCTGTTATGTACTACAGTTTTAATTAGAATAGCAAAATTGGTTAAATTTCGGGCATTTTCGGCCATCGGGACAGGCTTTGGCAAGGCAACCCTATATATTCTATTTAGGCTCATCGAGCTCTATCATTTGACACCCCTTTCATGCTGTAATCTTATACACTTTTTATTAAAAAAAATTGGCCCAAAAAATGGGTGGCAACCCTAGTTTAGGACAGGCTTTGGCAAGGCAACCCTATATTTTCTATTTAGGCTTATCGAGCTCTACCTTTTGACACCCATTTCATGCTGTAATCTTATACACTTTTCATTGAAAAAAATTGGCCCAAAAAACGCGAGGCAACCCTAGTTGAGGACAGGCTTTGGCATGGCAACCCTATATTTTATTTTTAGGATCATCGAGCTCTATCATTTGACACCAATTTCATGCTGTAATCTTATGCACTTTTTATTAAGAAAAAAATCGGCCGAAAGTGGGTTTTTTTCGGCCATCGGGACAGGCTTTGGCAAGGCAACCCTAGATATTCTATTTAGGCTCATCGAGCTCTATCATTTGGCATAGGTCCCATGGTGTAATCTTATACACTCGTATATTCAGGTAAAAAGTTACATATTTCGTGTCGGCAGGCTGTCAGTTACATGCAAAAGGATAGGATTGCAAGATATTTCAGGCAAATAAACGTTTATATATCTACCTGAAGGCACTCCGTTCGCAGTCTAAGTATTTGGAAATGTACACTGAACCAAAAATGTATATTAATTTTTAAGAAAAAGTTTCTTCAAATTATTTTTGTTGTAATTTTTCTTACACAATAAAGAAAAGTTCATATAATCGAAGAAATGTGCCATAAAACTAGATTTATCATAAGAATTGATTATTAAAACTTTAAGTGTGCGATTCATAAAGCTATTGGCCCATATATATAGTCGCAAAATAAAGTTAAAACCTAGTTTTTACCCAAAATCGAAGATACAGACTGACCACATAAAAAAAAGAAAAACTTGCATTAAATTATGAGAAAATTTTCGAAAATAGATTACCCTGCGTTGTAGACACAAAATATTGTAGACGCAGTGAACAAAAGGAATAATAAAAAATCGAATTTATGAGGCAGCGTGGTGTAATGGTTAGGACTGTAAATTCATAGCCCTCAGGAAGTGGGTTCGAATCTCGTCAGAAAAGATGCTTTTTTTCTATAAGCACGTTTTAAATTTAAAAGCAAGAAAAGTGCTTTAAATATTTACAACCAGGTTATAAAGTAACATTTATTTTCATTGATATCAATAAAAAAAACATTTACGTTAATTATAATAAGTAATCGTAATTGCGACTTTTTTATAATTACGATTGCTGCAATCGTAATCTTAAAGTCTTTGTTGAAAGATTACAGTACTTGTAATCCCGTTTATTTGTAAAAGAAGATTTTTTTTGATTGTTTGGTAAGAACATAGCATAGTACATTTAATTACTTTGTTTACGATTACTTAAAAAAATCGTAATTTAGGAAAATTTCAATTTAAAATTACTGTAATCGTTCATCGAAGACTTTAAAATTACGATTACTGTAATCGTAATTGCGACTTTTTTAAAATTACGATTGCTGCAATCGTGATCTGAAAGTCTTCGTTGAACTATTACAGTACGAGTAATCCCAATTTTAAAAATTTTGAAATTGTGATTACATTAATTGTAATCCTAGACGCAATCAATTACACATGTAATCCTTATCATCCAGCTCTGGTTTCAATGCAAATGCTTCCAAATCTTTATTCCGCAATCCTTTGAGCATTAATATGTGATCTGTTTGAATCCCTCGTTCATTTGCCCAATCTATTGAAGTATTTAAAGCCTGTACGGATTCACGATTTATAATATGTTTAATCACAGTAGTCTCTGCTTCTATGTCTTCTGTATCTGATTCTGAGCTATTACACAAAGTATTACCAGAGTCATTAATCCAGCCAAGAATTTCATCTTCAAAAATTTGCACGTCATTACTACAGGGCAATAAGTTTCTTGCAGTGCGCAATTCTTCAGATTCAATCTCATGTGATTATTGTTGTAATAATGATAATGGGATGTTATCCTCTGAAGTCCTGTTAGTTTTACAATTCCATTCACGCATTTGGAAAAAAAAAAATTGCGAACCTAGACACTGCCATAAAAAAACAAAAGAATAAACAAATAAAAATTCGGTTTTGCGAGCTGCAATTAATGCGGACTATACTGCCGTACTAAGCGAAAAAGACGTAACTCAAAAAAAAAAAAAAAAATATCCGGGATTTTTATGGCATCGGATAGTTTAAGAAATTACGCGTCTAATGAAATACACCAAATGTCGGCATCTTAGTTCAATCATATAAAAAATCTACTAAGAAAATTTCCTCTATCTCAATTTTACAGGTATTTCAGCAAATTGACATAAACAAAACATGAATTAACTCGAAATGAAATTTTTTGAGATACGTCTTTTTCGCTTAGTACGGCAGTATAGCGTGTGCAACGCGTCATATATTTAATTCAGATTACACACCGTTCGGACTAGCGAGCTGGCACTGTACAACAAAATCGTACTTTCGGTAAGTTACTTGCTAATTACAACCAACACTGAGGGTATATTCACTTTGTCATTCCGTTTGTATCGCATAGATGCTCTTTAAGGAAAAAAATACAACTTTATGAACAATTTTAGCCTTCATCGTTTATTTTTAGTCTAATTCAAAAAAACTTGATTTCCGAAATGTATGCCTTCTTTGTTTTTTTTAAAAATTCTCAAAAAAACTTTGATAAATGTAAGATTTTTAGAATATTGTAATTATTGAACCTATTTCTGCGATTTTGATGAAACTAGGGGAATTAGTGCACATGTGAACCAAATTAGAATTTGATTAGGTTTCAAGTCACAGTCCACAATATTTATAAACGTAATATTAAGAGAACTAGCAAAGTAGTTTATATGAAACTTAATAAGGCAGATGTAATTGCTATAAGGTATCTTATAACAAAAATTTGGCACAATAGCAATACGTCATATGTGAAATAAAATGTTTTAAGACCCCTTACCGCTTGTGGGGGGAAGCATTAATACTTATTTTATCCTTAGCAAACAAAACTGCTTACCGCTGGTGGATGCAAGTTTTGCTGCATTGAAACACTATATTTTTTGGGTTAAATGATAATGAATGTTTTAATTGATTTTACTTGGCCTTTTATAAAATTATTATTTATAATAAATTTCTCAGTCAGTGATTTACCTTACCAACAAAAAATACTTAAATAAATGCTAGGTAAGCAGTACTAAATAATTAAATTCAAATATGTGTCTGCTTAGCAAAATAATGTGCAATACAAAACACTGTGCATCGAAATACTATTACTATTGTATCATACAATACACTATTAAACAAAATAATGAAAGAACAATAGCACTGTAAAAAATTAACATAAATGTTTAATGAAATGGACTTTATCATTTTATGTTATGTTGATTCATCAACATTTTGGCGCCTCAAACGGAGGAACAGCTAACCCCAGGTTACATCGAAATCGACTGCCTGTGAAGCGACAGCTGATAACTCAACAGTATGGTTCGCTGGAGATCTGGGGCGACCAAGATATCGACAACAGAAGATCGTAATTGTTATAAATGTCAGCAACCCTGTGATTTAGATGATTTGGAATGTTTATGCTTTTTGCGTTTTACTTCGTTTAAAATAGGCAATTCTGTTAATTCCATACCACCACCATCTACTGGATGTTCCATTAAACTTTTTAAGGAAAAAATATTTTGTTGGGGAAGGTTTATGTGCTGCTGTTGCTGCAAGCAATTTTCGCCGTTGTCCTCATCGCCATTATCATCTTCTTCGATATTGTTATTTCTGATACCAAAAAAATTTCCACTACTTTGTACTTCTTCTTAATTACGTTGCTCAGCCAATGCACAGAGTAAATTCAGACCACCAAGTGGTTCTGCTGCTGGTATTATTGGTAGCAGAGGAACACATGAATTCTCAACTGCGCTTGGATGATGTTGAAAATGCTCTATAGAGTTTTGTGCATCTGACGGCATCGTTTACTCTGTTTGTGCCTCTGAATAAGAATTATATTCGGTATGATCTATGGGCTCTAATTTAACATTTAAGATCATAGAATTTTTTGCTAAAGAGCTCGTGCCAATATTAGACAGAAGCTCCAGTCCAGTTAAGTCCTCAGGTGCAGTTTGTGGCGGCAAGATTGGCACTGGTACTGCTGTAACTGGTAATGTTATCGCTGTTGCGTTTGCTGCACTTTCTCCGTAAATTGTAGGCGTTGATTTTTCACCGGAGCCTTGGAGTAGCAAAAGTGACGCTTTGTCTTCATTTTGGGAGTTCACCTCGTTTTCGTTTCCGTCTCCGTTTTCCTCCTCATCTTTATCAAATATTTCATTTTTATGTCACTGATCACTAAGGTTTTTATCCGCAGACGACGTTGTGAGTTCCAGTGGCTGCTCTGTCGGTAGTTCGGTTTCATGTGAGTCCATTTCACTTGGCGGCGGCGTCGCTGTTACAAAGTCTGATGAAGGAATGTTGTTGTTCTGCATGGCGGCGGAAAGTCGACAAGATGAACTTTCATCCTCACTACAAACAGGTGTGTCAGTTTGTATGTTAACATCTTGCATTTGTGGCGGAGGTCCAACAGGTGGTGCAACGCGTGGCACACCAACAACAATTTGTTGTTGTGCCGCATCTAATGCTGACGTTTTACAATTTAATGCCTCATCATTAAGCTGAGTCGGCGGTCCGATTGTTGTCGTTAGCGTGGTTGTTGTTGTTCCCACATTATTAAGGAAATTTGTAGTCATATTTGTGGGTGCTGCTGAACCACAAGTGCCGAGTCTTGGCATTGCAGTTGTATTTGTAGCAGATAAATTAAGCAGAGTTGGTGATGGGGTTGCTTGGAAGAGTATTTGTGGCTGTAGCTGCGGCTGTTGCTGTTGCTGTGGTGGTGCTGCAGTTTCAATGGAAGCTGATGTAGGTGGAGTAGGAAGACGCATTAAATTCAACGCTTGCTGCGTGTTAGCTCAAGTAGATTTGTAGCCTTGTCGCGATCAAAAGTCAACGTTGCTGTCGGCGTTCCAATATGATGCGTAGTTGCAGATAGTGTTGTAGTTGTGGTTTTTGCAGCTGCACTCATAAATTCAGCAGCATTCCACTCTTCGATTTTCATTGTTGGTGGTGGCAGCAAATGATGTGACTGCGACATCTGTTGCTGCTTTGATAACGTTGTATCTTGCAACTGCTTCGATTCTGTTGCTGACATGCTAAGGAATCGACTACTTGTTGCGCTGCTATTGCCTGCCGAGGTTGATCATAAGCCCAAATAATTTGTACTTGTGCTGCTATTTGTTTGCTGATTGTGTTGACAAAATTTTGATGTTGCGGCCGCAGCGGCTGTTAAGTAGTTGGAGCCAAAGAGTTGCAAGGGCGTTGCATAGGACTGTGGCTGCAACGATGAATGTGGACTCATTGAGGGAAAAATAAAATTTGGCGGCGTTTGCAGAGCAGCTGTTGTCGTACCCTGTGGTATATACGAAGGCCAGACAAATGCAGCAGCCGCTTGTTGAAACGGATCTGTGGGTGTATAGAGTGGAAAATTTGATATGCCTAAAGCAGCTGCAGTAGCCGGTAGAAGAACTACTTGACCTTGACTTGAATCACGTTGATATTGAAGTCCAACTGTTGCAGGTGACATCGAGATCACTGACTCAATAGGAAGAGCACTGGGATATTGCCAGAATGTCGATGGTGCTCTATTTACACTTTGTATACCAGCTGCACTTAAGGCCAATTCTTCTGCAGTTGCAGAGCCAGTCATAAGATCACCATTTCCAGTAAAATAAATATTGCCACAGCCGGAGGAAACACCACCGATATCAGCTACGCGTATACCAAAACAATTCATGTCTTTATTTAACATTTGCTGCACTGGAATGGATGCATTACCAATGGATGCTAAAGATTCTTGCGGACGCTTACGTGCGACAGCAATGCCAATCGGAACGGAATTATATGTATTTGATATAGGTGGCGGTGCACTTAGAGATGACTTGTCCAATTCATGCACCTTTGGCGAAGAAGCCTCTATCTTTATCAGCGTTGTGAGCGTTGAAGAAGACATAGTCTTCGACGATGATGATGTTAACGAGGAGGTTGAGCTGCACATGCTGCTGGAAAGTTGATCTTGCTGCTGGAAAGTTGTTCTTGCTGCTGATGATGATGATGTTTTGGACCTGTAAGAGCTACCGGCCGGAAAGGGTCCACCCAAAAATAGTATTTTGTGCGAGTGGTGTTTGGCGTGGGCCTCTTATGAGTCCTTCCGTCATTATTTCAGGGAACATGTTGGCTCCAAGAAGTAACTCAATGTCACTTGGCTTAAAATAACATGGATCCGCTAGCTGCAAATGACGCATGTGTGGCCACTTGCCTTCATTTATTTCTGAACTGGGCATCACTGATGTAATTTTTGGCATCACCACGGCATCAATTTCACACCTATTTTTTGGATTGTATACTGACTGTACCGTTAGTGAAACCTTGAACATGGTTTCTGTTGAATGACCATTGATTCCGCTTATCTGATTTTCGCATTTAATAGATGGGATGTCTAATTTCTTCACAAGCTCTTCGGTGACCAAGCAGGCCTGTGAGCCAGAATCAATCAGTGCTCTTATTGGCCTAAGATATCCGTTGCCTTGTGTGTGTACGATTTCAGTGCCTAATAGTACTGTTACTGTTGGATTGGCAATAGTGGCAGCAACTACTTCTGTGGATGACTGCTTTGCTCCCTCATAGCGTGTATGAAGAAGAGTATTATGTCTACGCTTGCAATACCGGCAATTAAATTTGCTTGTGCAGTCCTTAACATTGTGTCCTTTCTTGACACAGTTGACATATAATTGGTTATCTTGAACATATTTTTGCCTTTTAATAGTTTCCATGTTAAGAAACTGAGTGCATTTGGATATGGGTTGACTCTCGCTGCAAATCATGCATCTTTCTCCAGAAGTTGTGGTCACAATGTTCGTGTTGGAATCTTGGTCTGAGTTTCTCTTTTGTCGTGGATATTTTCTATACCTCGAAATCTGGCCTCAATGAAATCGAGAAATTCATTTAATCCGGGGATGTCGGTGGATGTTCCTCGCTGCTGCTGGTAGGCTCGCCTGGCCCCGGTGTCCAGTTTTGGTAGTAGTAGTTGTATAACTAATGGATCCCAGGACGTGACATCAACACCCAAGTTCTGTGTGCCGTGAAGAATTTCCTTGGTGGTGTCTATCAAGCACTTGAGATCCGAGGCATAGTCTGCCCTTACCGGGCTCAGATTCAGCAATATTCCTATGTGATTATTGATGAGTGCTGCAGGATTTCTAAACCTTTTTATTAATAATTTGATTGAGCTTTCATAATTATCAGATGTTGGAGGAAGATGATTTAGAAGTCGTGCTGCTTCCCCACGCAGATTAGTTTTCAAATATTGCATTTTTTCAATGTTGCTGAGTTGTTTATTTTGGTGAACTAAGTGATCAAATAATTCCCAAAATGTAGTCCACTCTTCATACTTTCCACTGAAAACTGGGATGTTGACCACAGGAAGCTTGATGAAAGTCCTTGTAGCTGTCACTGCAGTATTGCTGCGTTCGTCAAGAACTTCTTGAATAGCAATGTAGGTATGTTGATACATCTCTTCCAACTTTTGGAATTCATTGTTGATGACATATGGATGGTTGAGCTCTTGTTCATTGAGTGTGGACATAGCTTCTTCGTTCAGTTTTGTGATGCTTGACCAGCTATCTCTGAGTTGATCAGCTTTAAAACGCAGATATATATTACTTCTGCTGGTATCAATATCTTCGGTTAGATGAATAAAGTTGACGCACAAAACTGACAGTCGCTTAAATATCAAATTTTCCTTGACGTCTCCATGCTGTTGATGCTGTTGCTGAGCAGGTTGCTGTACTGGATCCTGGGGTGATCGCCCCAGTTTGTCCAGTTTGTCCGTGTAATTCTTTAACAGGTCATAATATCTTTGCTCTACTTGAATGAAGAAATTTTTGTTGAAATAGTCTTGCGTGGGGTAGTCCCCTCGATGCTCTTCAATTGCTTCATTGTTGGACCAAAACTCAGACCATACCTTCTCTAGTTCCTCAATTCTTTTTGAGAAATAGGTTATTGTGTTCCTCTCAGCTGGAGTTTTTTTAAAATTCGTCCACATCTTCTGCAGCTGTTCAGACAGTTTGAGCTGGTTGTTGGTCAGCTCCTCAAATTGAGCTTGGGCCACCATAGTGTTTGTTAATGCGTGGACTCGAATTCAACAGGCTGTGTTACTGCTGGTGCAATTTAGTTGGATGCTGTGTGCTCCTAGGCGCAGGCTATGCTGCTGGTTTATTGGAGGCTGTATGCTCCTGGGCGCAGGCTGTCGTGCTGCAAATTAGATGGAGACTGTTTGCTCCTGGGCGCAGGCTGTGGTGCTGCTGGTTGGGCGGAGGCTATATGCTCTTGGCGCAGGCTACGCTGCTGGTTTATTGGAGGCTATCTGCTCCTGGGCGCAGGTTATAATGTTGTCGCTTGAGCGGAAGCTGTTTGCTCCTGGGCGCAGGCTATAATGCTGTCGCTTGAACGGAGGCTGTTTGCTCCTGGGCGCAGCTATAATGCTGCTGGTTGAGTGGAGGCTGTATGCTCCTGATGCTCGGTTTACGATTAACCCGTCTACTGTGTTGTGCGCTGGATAAACTGCGCTGACTGACCTGAAAGATGTCGCAGGATTCGAGATTACAATATGTAGGAAAATTGGACTAGACCATTGACAAAAGCTTTTCAGGCTTGTCGTTTGCTGAAAGATGCTGCAGGATTCGAGATACCAATGTGTAGAAAATTGGGTTATACCGTTGGCTAAAGTTTTCAGGCTTGTTGATTAGTGGACTGTATTTTGCTGAAAGATGCCGAAGGATTCCAGATACCAATGTGTAGTAAATTGTATTTTGCTGAAATATGCCGCAGGATTCGAAATACCAATGTGTAGTAAATTGGGCTAGACCGTTGGCTAAAGTTTTCAGGCTTGTTGATTGGTGGACTGTATTTTAATGCTGGGTAGAGTTGCACGATACCGTATGTCAGATGCTGGGTTGAGTTGCAGGATTATATCGAATTAAAGATGTTTTTTTTTCACTGTACCGTTCTTAAAGCGACGGGACACTTATCACTCACAAATTTTCACTATCCCGTTCTTAAAGCGACGGAACGCTTGTAACAAAAAAATATCCTTAATCCGACACCTGACATCCGGTTCGAAGGACCATGAAATAAAATGTTTTAAGACCCCTAACCGCTTGTGGGGGGAAGCCTTAATACTTATTTTATCCTTAGCAAACAAAACTGCTTACCGCTGGTGGAAGCAAGTTTTGCAGCATTGAAACACTATATTTTTTGGGTTAAATGATAATGAATGTTTTAATTGATTTTACTTGGCCTTTTATATAATTATTATTTATAATAAATTGCTCAGTCAGTGATTTACCTTACCAACAAAAAATACTCTACTTAAATAATCGCTTACTCAGCACATGCTAAGCAAGCAGTAGCAAATTATTGAACTTAAATAAATGCTAGGTAAGCAGTACTAAATAATTAAATTCAAATATGTGTCTGCTTAGCAAAATAATGTGCAATACAAAACACTGTGCATCGAAATACTATTACTATTGTATCATACAATACACTATTAAACAAAATAATGAAAGAACAATAGCACTGTAAAAAATTAACATAAATGTTTAATGAAATGGACTTTATTATTTTATGTTATGTTGATTCATCAACAATATGTATATCTATCAATCATATTAAAACTTGTAAAAGTGCTGTTTATGAAAAGCTATTTCTGAATTAAAATCGAACTGGATTGTGCCAGTTGGTGTGTCACTGCCCTTAATTTTAAGGTTGATTGTGGCATACATTTATTGCAATTTATACAAGCTATTGTGTTAAAATTTGGTATGCGAATGTCGATCACTAATAAAATTTATTTTATAACCAAAAGCAGTCGGAATTGAAGAAGTGAGCGTGGCATATTTTGACTTTTTCATTTCTATTCGATTTTTTTCGACATTTATATGTTTTTATTATAATATTATTTTAATATGTTGCAACCTCTTAACTTTTTCCAATATATCCCATAACTATTTTTTCGTCTTTTTCGTCAATTTTTGAGTATTTTACGCTTAGAAGGTTTAATACCGGCAAATCACTCAATGGTGCATGTTGACGAAATCGTGACGGCTGGTCTCAGTTACGAGAGTGATCTAAATTTCAGTAAGATTGAGCTCAAATCCAAAACTAAATTGTGGCATCAGTATTGTTGCAAAACCGATTTCAAATATGCTTTGAATGCAATGGAAGCATTGGCCATTATCAAAACCAAAAAAATGTAATCGTTCTTCCCAAGAATCACAACTCTACTGTAAAGGGCCAAATAGACGTTCATGCCTGCATGATGAATCAAGTGATTGCTCATGCAAACTGACCGTGTAGGTGGCTGATTGACTGATTGGTCATTCGCATGAGCAATATTGAAATATTTTGATATTTTTTCGATTGATCATGCATGCATGATAGTGTGTGCTGAACTTAGCTCAGTTTACATGATTTTTTGACGAAGAAGGTGACGATGAGTGCGGAAAAGAAATTAGAAATATTATGCACTAAAGATAATTAGATGAAATAATTAAACTTTTGTGTTTTAAAATACATTTTTAAAGATTTTTTGAGCTTAAATTAAACTCATTTCATACTTTTTTTTAATATTAAATGCGATTTTAATTGCCGCACATGCTTCTGACGTCATAATGTCAACACGTTAAAAGTTCAACCAAAAATGATATCCATCATTGATCATGCACGCATGAACGTCTATTTGGCCCTTAAGTATGTATATGCAACAATTTCAGCAGAACGAAGTTTTTCTATGTTAAACGATAGAAATCGTATTTAAAGCTTACAATGATAGAATATCGCTTGAATGGATTGGCTCTGGAAAATATTCATAATGAAATTGTTGAACTATTTTCCCAAAGACTAGACTACTGATTAGATTGTTGTAATATACCAAAAAAATATAAATATTGCTCGTTGAAAAATTCAATCAATGTGTGTTTTCATTTAAAAAAATGTCTGCCCTCCCCTCAAGAAAATCCTAGATCCGCCACTGATGGATATGTGTCTTCAGGTTTTAAATGACAAATTGCTGCAGAGTGCCGAGAACCTAGGTAATATCTAAGTGCCCGAATTTGATGGCACCGCCAGCATAGTCACCAGATGAAAGTGTGATTGTAAATTTATGGGCGATTTTGAAAAAAAAATTCCGAAGACACAACATTTCAAAAAAAAAAGGTCACCAAAGCAAGGCAAACCACTTATAAGCCGTAGTTAACCGAATAGGAATAGGTATAGAAAATTTCAAAGTCATTATTTTTGACAATATTTTACAGTTTAACATATCTGCATATAATAAGCTGTGACTTGAAATTTAGTGGTATGTTTTGATTTTCTATGTTTACAATTTGAGATAATATTTTTCAACAGTAAAAAAAATTATTTTTCAAATTTCAATTTTTTCTCTTTCAAATGACATAAAAATTTTTTTCATTTTCCATTTAGTTTCAGAATTGTAGAGCGCTGAAGTTAAAATTATGCACTGCATACAATAATCTGTGAGCCACTGTGTATTCACAATGTTCACGTACCTGCACCCAACTGGTAAAGTAATGCAAACAGATAGTACTGGTAAGAAATCTGTAAAGAGATATACTATAAACGATTCACAGGGATCCGTATATTTTGTGGGCCAAACTAATCAGCAGATTGAACAGCACATAAGTTTTTTAAAAGGAAAGAAGCAAACCGTACAAACTTTTATCCTGGCAGTTGGTGAATTTGACTGCAGTTCGTTTCAGCAATTTTTTTATATTTGGATGGTCAAAAACTCGCCTTCGATTATTTTCTCTGATGCTTCGATGTATGCTACAAATGCTACCATATTTTTGACCTCAAATACCCTGATGCATCAAGCCATTTCTGGAAATTCATAGAAATGTTTTTCTACAATATGTCGTGTAAATCTTCAAAGACTTCCGAAAAGGCGAGCATTTTTTTAAATTAAGTCAATAGTTCATAAATTATCCATCACAACACAAAACTTTGAACTCAAGTGTGTTTCAATTTAAGATTAAGCTTATGTACATATTTAACCGGCTGAAATACAATAATAAACATTTGTTTCTACAAACTTAATGTGCGTTTTCTTTTTAATTGAATAAAGAGAAAAGTTATGTATGAAAAATTTCTTATAGGCTAAGAAACACTACATAAAATAATTTTATGTAACGTTTATTATGTGGTTAAAAAGTTTCTTATATTGTAAGAAAAGTTTCTTAAAATAATTTAATGCAATGTTTCTTATACCTTAAGAACAGTAACTTGTATCATAAGAAACGTCAATATAATAAATTGTATGAAACATTTCTTGTAATTTAAGAAAATTTTCTTAAAAAACTATCGATATGTAACTTTATGAATACTTTTTCTTAGAAATATTTCTTTGGCTAGGTTCTAACGAAATTTTCCTAGTATATATGTAAGTAGCTTTTCTTAACAGACAAGTACAAATTGGTTTCAGTGTATATATATGCGTCTTGCATGCAACAATTCAACTTTTTGAGACTCTATGTTAAGGTTATGTTTACGTGTAAGCTTTAAAGTTTACGTAAACTCATACAAATGGCAATACTGTCCAACTGCAACTCGTCAGTTCTTTTCCCAATACGTGTCAAATATCCCAATTTCAATGATAGAGACTCGACATTCGTATATATCGTTGCTCTACCGCGATATGCTTTGAACACAATTAGAGCGGTGGCGGTAAAGCGGCGACGAATAAACGCTGTAAAAAAAAACGCGACGAAAAATTGTTTGAATAAACACAATTGCGGCGTACGACGAACGACGGAAAATTTAGCTGTTATTCATTTTGTAATTTTTATCAATATTTTTTTTGTTTCAATTAAGTTATTTTTAGTTATTTCTTTTATTTAAGTTAAAATTACTTCGCGCAGTTCGCATTTCCAACGTTAACAAAAGAATTGACACAAGCTGATTGGAAATGCAACACTAATCGGACGGTGAAATAGAATTAAGTCTAAATCGACGGCGAACCGTCGGCAGCTCACCAGTCGTACGCCGCAATTCTGTTCAATTTTACATGATCAAGTATAATATAATTTTTGACAGCGTATATTCGTCGCCGCTTTACCGCCACCGCACTAATTGTGTTCAAAACGATAGATGGCTGACCCTGACATTGAAAAATTGCATACATTTGCAAACTCCACGTCAGCGTTTTTGACTGTCACTCGTCAAAAATCATTCTTAGTGAAATCATCGCCACGCATCGGGAGTCAAAAGTGTTCTTTTTTTTAAATACTTAAACCTATATTTTTAACTTAAAAGTATCCCTAAAATTGTAACTTAAATCGAAATTAAACTAAACTGTCCTAAAAATAAAAGACTATTACTTAAAACCAAATTTGAGGCCGAAAAAGTAGCTATCATTTTAGCGTGATATTTGCTACTCAGCAGCAGCCACTGATCCAACCTTCAGCGCACCTGAGACTTCGTCATCAAATCCACCACCAGTGGTCAGAACACCATCGTCACCAAAACCGCATCAAAATAATCGACAACAACTCCAGCAGTTTCACCAAAACCGTGTAGGGACCCAGACATAAATCATCCAACTTACTTACTTAGTTAGGTGGCCATAACAACCCGTTACCGGGTTACGGCCGACCTCAAAAGCTCTCTCCAGGCGCCTCTGCTTCGCGCGCGCCTTCTCCAATCATTCACACCAAGCGTGGATAGGGTTTCCTCGGCTTGGTCTTTCCATCGGAGGCATGGTCTTCCCCTTCGTCGTCGCCCAGCGGCTTCCGCATCAAACACCTTTTTCGCCGGAGCTTCTTCGTCCATACGCACAACATGTCCCTGCCATTGCAGGCGTTGGATAGTGATGCGCTTGACTATGTCAATGTCAGCGTAGAGCTCGTACAGTTCGTGGTTCATTCGAATACGGTAGTCGTCGCCGACGTGAACAGGACCGAAGATTTTGCGAAGAATTTTTCTCTCAAACACCCCAAGCGTGGCTGCATCAGTCTGTGACACAACCCATGCTTCTGCGCCGTAAAGTAGCACGGGTAAGATGAGCGTCTTGTAGAGTGTCAGTTTTGTCGGGCAAAAGAGGTCTCTACTACTCAATTGCTTACTGAGACCATAGTAACACCTATTAGCAAGAGTTAGTCTTCGCTTTATCTCCAGGCTGACATCGTTTTGAGTGTTCACGGCGGTGCCAAGATAGGTGAATTCATTGACAACTTCGAAAGTATAGCTGTTCGCAGTAACATAGGATCCAATACGCCGCGTCTCCCTGTTTGTGGACAGCATATACTTTGTTTTTCCCTCGTTCACCGTCAAACCCACTTTCGCTGACTCTTTTTCGATAGCAGAGAACGCAGCAGTAACATCTCGCTTACAACGTCCAATGATATCAATATCATCGGCATATGCAAGGAGCTGGACACTTTTGTAGAAAATAGTGACATTACGATGTACACTGGCTCTTTGCAACACCCTTTCCATCACAAAGTTGAAGAGGTTTAGGATAGTGGATCGCCCTGTCTGAAATCTCGTTCGGTATCAAATGGTTCGGAGAGGTCCCTTTCTACTCTGACGGAGCTAGCTGTGTTGCTAAACGTCATTCTGCAAAGCCGCACCAGCTTCGCAGGTATACCGAACGGGCTATCAAAAGCAGCTTTAAAATCGATAAAGAGATGATGGGTATCGATCTGTTTTTCGTGGGTTTTTTCCAGTATTTGACGTAGTGTGAAGATCTGGTCTATGGTGGACTTACCAGGTCTAAAGCCGCACTGATAAGGCCCAATCAGTGCGTTGGCAAACGGCTTAAGTCTTTCACACAGTACAGTCGACAGGACCTTGTAAGAGATGGCAAGAAGACTGATTCCCCGGTAGTTAGCGCAGATTGTCGGGTCACCTTTCTTTAGTACAGGACAAAGGACGCTGAGATTTCAATAGTCGGGCATGCTTTCTACTAGCCATATTTTGCAGATGAGTTGATGCATACACCCTATAAGCTCATCATGCCTGTCTTGAACAATTCAGCAGGCTCGGCACCAGCCGTTTTGTTGTTCTTAAGTCGTTGGATCGCAACTCGTACCGCGTCATGGCTAGGTGGTGGTACGTCCACACCATCGTCGTTGATTGGTGGCATCGGGTTAATTTCTCCAAAGGCGGGATTGGTGGAGTCATCGCCAGCAAGCAGCTTGGAAAAGTGTTCCCTCCATAATCTCAGTGTACCCTGCGTATCCGTAACCAGATTTCCATGTTCATCTTTACAGGTAGATGCTCCGGGCTTGAAACCTTGGGTCAGACGCTTGACTTGTTGGTAAAATTTACGAGCATCATTCCTGGCCCTTTACACTTCGAGTTTCTCACGCTCGTGCCTTTCCTGCTCTCGTTTCTTGCGTCTGAAAAGGTGCCTCTCTTCCTTTCTCTTTTCCCGGTAGTTTTCGTGCACGGTCGCGTTGCTGCTGACTGCAGGGTTTTTTGTAGGCGGCGTTTTTCACTGCAGTAGCTTCGCGACACTCCTGGTCATACCATTGATTTCGCGGAAGTGGGCGTCGGAAACCAATGACTTCCTCAGCGGCAGAGCGCATGGAGCGGGATATATGCGCCCAAAGTCCACCGGCATCATCGGGTAGAGAGTCAGGTTGAAGGAGCAGTTCTGAGAGTCGAGCGGAATAGGCTTCGGCCGTCCGATGTGATTTGCAGCTTAGCGACGTCCAGCTTTCGTTGCGTACCAGAGCGTACATCCTTTGCATTGCACAGCCGCATGCGTATCTTGGCTGCAACAAGATAATGATCGGAGTCAATATTGACTCCCCGGAACGTACGAACATCTAGCACGCTGGAAGCATGCCTTCCATCGATCACAACATGATCGATTTGGTTGCGTGTTTTCTGATCAGGGGACAGCCAGGTGGCCTTGTGGATATCGAGCTGTTGAAATCTGGTGCTACTTACTACCATGTTTCGCGCCGCGGCGAAGTCGATCAGCCGTCGACCGTTGTTTGAGGTGGTCTCGTGAAGGCTGAACTGACCGACAGTGGGGCCAAATATACCTTCTCTTCCGAGTACAATTTTAACGTCATGGGCCGGGCAGCGGTCGTATGCTTCCTCGAGTCTCGCATAGAAGGCATCTTTGATAGCATCGTCCTTTTCCTCCGTCGAAACGTGCGCGCAAATCAAGCTCATGTTAAAAAATCGAGCCTTGACGCGGATCGTAGCCAACCTTTCGCTCACAGGTGTGAACCTGGAGATATGGTGGCGAAGTCTTTTGCTTACTACGAATCCGCATCCCAATTCGTGCCTCTCCACATGGCAGCTGTAGTAGATATCGCAACTTGCTTGCTTAGAGCAACCTTGTCCTATCCATATTATTTCCTGGATGGCGGTGATGTCAGCCTTAATTTTTCCGAGGGCATCCGCCAATTCGATAGAGGCACCTTCCCTATTGAGGGTCCGGATATTCCAGGTGCATATCCTTAAATCATAGTCCTTTTTTCGTTTGCAGTGGTGTTTTTTTTACGTGGCTTGTACTAAACCCTGCGCACAACCCAGTTTACTTCTAGGGAGGATACGCTGCACACATTCGCTCACTATCTCAGCGGATGCGGAGACAGCTACCCAGATGGAGCCGTGGGGAGGCTGTGTGTCAACTTGCTAATGGTTGGCTCAGAGATCGCTCTGGCAATCCCCAGGTGGAAAGCAGTCAGAAACTTTACTCTGATCAAGCAAAAGCTAATCATCCAACACGTACACTTAAGGGGGCGTTCAAGTATTACGTAACGCAATTAGGGGGGAGGGGGGTCTTGCAAAACGTTACGATGCGTTACGGGGGAGGGGGGGGGGGGTTCGAACAACGCGTTACATAACATTGTTTTTGAATTGAAACTACTTTAGCGGGTGGTTATTTGAAATTAGGTGTGTATAATGAAACTCTTTCTTAATGTGTATGTTTATTAAATAGCTACAGCCAAAACATTTTATTAAAATGATAAAAGTTGACGAGATCTAGATAAGCTATAGCAATAAATGATACATCACATTAAAGCACTCAACGAGCAGAATGTCCTTAAACTATCATCTTCGAGATTGTTTAACCAAAACCTGAGAAATAAGCGTGGAAAGATTTCCTATTTTTATCATTATTGCTGTAGCTGTTCTAGATCCCATCAACTTTTATCATTTTAGTAAAATATATTCGTCTAATTTTTCGCCATTTTAACATATTTTAAACTTAAGCAAATGTTTATAACATTATGTGTAATTTTTTATCAAATAACAATAGGAACAAGTTAAGGTGTTATCTTCAACCAGGCCAAAACTCACATACCCTACACTGCACTGAAAGAACATACTACCTTGATCAAAAAGTTTTAGGACTTTATTTTTAAAATGAAAAATACAAGTTTATTCATCAAAATCGATATTGTCTCCTTCAAAGTACTCCCCATCGACTGCAATGCACTTACGCCAACGCTTGACCCAGTCCTCAAAAGCCTTTTTATACTCGACCGTCGGTATGGCCATCAGGGCCATCTTCGATTTTTCGATGACCTCTTCTCGGCTGCTGTAACGCGATCCGCGGAGCGGTTTCTTCAGGTGGTCGAACAGGAAAAAGTCGCAGGGAGCCAAATCAGGCGAATTCGGTGGATGTTGGACGGTATTCATGGAGTTTTTGGCCAAAAACTCACGAATAATGATCGCATTGTGCGACGGCGCGTTGTCGTGATGCAAAATCCACGAGTTGTTTGCCCACAAATCCGGTCTTTTTTGGCGAACTGCTTCACGCAAACGTCTCAAAACGCCCAAATAATATTCTTTGTTGACGGTCTGACCTTCTGGGAGGAATTCATGATGCACAACACCTCTGTAGTCCATGAAAACCGTGAGCATCGCCTTCTTTTTCGATTGAAAACGACGTGGTTTTTTCGACCATTTCTGAAGCGTCCGTGCCAGCGAAAAACGTTCGATCTCGTTAGAGTATCGTCGCCAAAACACTTTCCCAACATTTCCAACGTCTGCGCACCGTTAAATCCGTTTTTAACACAAAATTTAATGCAAACTCGTTGCTGCAAAGTTGATGACATTTTTTTTTTTGTAAAAAATCGAAACCACACACAAAAGTAGATGCACACAATACGGCGTCACTTCAAGAAATGTCAAGCTGTCAAGCTGAAAATTTGACATAACGTCCATGACACTTCTACCAACACAACAAAAAAAATAGAATTGAAATCGGACGAACGAGAGCGCCACACGGTGACGAGTCCTAAAACTTTTTGATCAAGCTGGTATATTTCAATAAATGTTAAAAAGACGTTGAAGAGGTTGCATAATTCGAAAAAAGTGTGATGTGTTTAAAAGGTTTACAGAGGTTAAAAAATGTTGAAAAAGTCGTAAATATATGCAAAATGTTAAAAAATGTTTAGAGAGGTTGAAAAAACTCCAATTCGATCAAAAAGTCGAAAAAATAAAGGACAAAGAAATTTCATCACAATATCTTGCAGGGTTTACGAGATATGGTGGAATAAAGGTTAAAATTAAGGGCTGTGCCACGGGAATCTTTGGAGATTTGAAACCTAGCTTAATCCTAATTTAGTTCACATGTACACCAAATCACCAAGTTTCATCAAAATCGTTGCATTTTTTTCAAAATGGGATTGTGCAAATATACATAGAGTATGGGCGGTTGGCGTGTCCATAAACCGGTTTCATCCATTTTTAATAGCAAGATGCCTGCAAGACGCTGATCAAGAATATATGTACTTACAAACGAAATGACAAAATGAATGAACCCTCGGTGTAGGGTATAATAAAGAAAATAAACATCGCATGTATTTCCGGTACTTTTCGCAACATAATTGTGAGTTTTAGGTAAATATGGTCACTCGAGTGTTACGTAACGTTTAAGAGGGGGGGGGGTTGAGGAAAACGTTACGGTGCGTTACATGGGGGGAGGGAGGGGGGGTCAAAAATCTTCAAAAATTGCGTTACGTAATACTTGAACGCCCCCTAACCCAAATACACCACATTCTCAAAATTAAAAAATTTGTATTCATTTAAGAAATATTGTATTTTTATTTCAAAATGAAAAAATAAATTTTTTAGGCCCATTTGCGATAAAATCGATAGCAATCGATTTAATAGAAACGATGTCATTTTGGTATGTATTACGAAATTCAATAGAAAAAATTGCGTCATTGTGACTTGAAATATTATTGTCAGCCGTTTAGTTTCATTCAGTTTGAAATATTTTATGTGAAAAATTTAAAAAATAAAGAAATATCTACTAAAATAAAAAAAAAATCTTATTTATCAAAACAAACACAATACGAAACAAAATAGCTAATAGAAAAAAAGCGTTTGTCTATTGTAAATCGACAACCGCAATAGGGGCCTTAGTCAATTTTTAAAAATATAAGTTCAAATAGTTTTGAATAAAAAGTAAAATCATTCAACAAAATTATGGATTTATTACCGGACTCCACTCTGGCGATCTTGCCAGGAGTATTGGCAACCAATAATGCAACAACTTCTCCTACGTTAGTCAGTCAACAACAGTGAAATCACCAACAATCAAATCACACACTTTAATACCAAAGCTTACAATTGCAATATGCCGCCAAATAGTTTACTAAAATCACTTCAAGAACAAGCAATGGCAATGGAAAATTCTGGCTCATTACCAGAATCGACCTTAGTCTATTTTACCGCAGCGTCACCACAGTAACAACTGATACAACAGCAACAACAACAACAACACCAGCACAATAATAACAGTCGAGAACGCGATCAATCGCCTAGTCCATTTAGTTCTGGTGGTGGTCCACCTTCGCCCTACCATCAGCAACAACATTCACCAACATCTACAACAACAACACCTACAACGGTTAACGGCCGCACAACCATCGCCGTATTTATCATTTACAAATCTCGCTGTTCAGTCGCCAGCTGGAACGCCACAACATATCATCTATCCACACTGGGTGCGGCAAACTCGACTGGTAATTTAACAGATCATCGTCAGCCGTTAAGTCCACCCAGTCCAGGCTCAAAACTCGGCTTACTCATTTAATTTAAAAAAGAAAAATACACGCCAGCACTAATATCAACAACAATAACACCAACATCTTTTCACATTAACACACAGTCAAGAAGAACACACATTACAAAAAAACTCCATCAAATTAATCCAACACTAGTCTCTGCATTACTCCATACACACATATACATAGACACAATACTTTGATTATAATTACAGTAAGATAAAACCTTGATCCAGGATCTGGTTAACTGTAATAATATAATCCAAGTATTTGTTAATGACTTAACTATGAGTAAACCGCTATAGCGTGTCATAAAGTCAAACACAACAACTCACACTTTTTTTTTTAGAAGGGGGAGTAGTGTAGGGACCCAGACATAAATCATCCAACACTTACACTTAACCCAAATACACCACATTCTCAAAATTAAAAAATTTGTATTCATTTAAGAAATATAGTATTTTTATTTCAAAATGAAAAAATAAATTTTTTAGTCAATTTTCAAAAAGAAAAGTTCTAATAGCTTTTAATAAAAAGTAAAATCATTCAACAAAATTATGGATTTATTACCGGACTCCACAACCGCATCCATCACGGCAGCATCAACAGCAGCACGCCATCGTGACCGCCACACAGTGGGAAATTTTTTAATGTTTTTGGACAAAAATCCGTCTACAATGCAATTATTAATGGATTTGAAATTTTTTTTCTTAAAATAAGTAATTGTTAAGTACCACCCGAGGTGTGAGTAATGCCCAAATTTTTGAGAACGTTCAACATAACCTCAAAAAATCCTATAAATATATGAAATTCGTGTATTTTACTAAGGAAGTTTTTCGAAAAATAAAAAGATATTTTTTTAAAATTTTTTTTGAAGTTGCATTTTATCTTAGACCAAAACTTATTTTACATTATTAAAGTATAACTATTCAAGATTTATCTCTGAAATTTTGGTCCAAAATATTTGTCAATAAGTTAGAAAAGTGCAATGCCGTGAACGACCTCAAAATTTGCTGTGAGCAAGATATCTGGAGACTGGCTCATCCGAAAAAAGAAAATTAAATTTTTTTCGGTTAAGCAAATAGTTAAGTGGCGTTTGATCGTTGATTTTTGAAAAATATTAATTTTTGACGTACAAAGAAAATTTTCATTTTTTGTGCACAAACTTGAGAAACTTGAAGTCGTTTTAGGCTTTAAATCAAAAAATATGTATCGAAAAAAAAATCGAACGACCAAACGCCCCCTAACTATTTGCTTAACCGAAAAAAATTTAATGTTCTTTTTTCGGATGAACCAGTCTCCAGATATATTGCTCACCGCAAATTTTGAGGTAAATATATTTATAGGATTTTTTGAGGTCATGTTGAACGTTTTCAAAAATTTGGGCAGTCCTCACACATCGGGTGGTACCTAAAGATTATTTAAAAAGAAAAATTTTTCAAATCCATTAAAAATTGCGTTGTAGACGGCTTTTTGTCCAAAAACATTAAAAAATTTCCCACTGTGCGCCGTACCAGCAAGCGCAACAGCAGAGGAGCCCCATTAACACGTCAGGTATTGCTTTTGCCTTTACAAAAAAAGAAAGTTTGTGCCTCACACAAACAGGTTGCATACATACTTCAGAAGTCGTGACAAACCATTTTCCGGACATTTCACAAAAGAAGACAATGTTTGCTACTGCAAAGATATTCCATCATTATTTAATACATTAGATCAGCCTTACAATCTCAAAGAGTGGCGCAATCTCGGCAACAAAAAACCATCAATTCCAATCGCACATGCAGTAAACACAAAAGAAACGTACGAAACTATGGTGAAACTAATGAAATACACTCAAATCTCAATTTTTTTATCCGATTTTTCTGTAAGTTTTTTTTAAGGATTTTGTAAATAGTTTTTATTTATTTTGTTGAATTGCGCAATGCACATTTTCATTATAATGACAGAAATTCTGAAAGGGTATTCAAATTCCAACGTGAGCTGAACAATTGCATTTCTGGGTACCAGGAACTTCATAAAAAAGTTAAATAACTGATTTTCTTGTCAAAGCAGCAGACCCTTTAGCAGTTGATATTAACTCAAGATCTATTGATGAAGAAGCAATCTCTTCATATAATGCACTGACTATCTATGACTGTATTGATAGTGATTAGAAACCAGTTCGAAGACGGTTGCGAGTATTGTCAGAAAGCAAAGGCAATAACCAAATACATATGAATAATTTTCTTTCTTCTGAACATGTAAAATAAAGTGACACAATTATAATGAAATCTGTTCTTACGGAACTCTTACGTCTCGTCAAAATGTTTCGTTCACTTTCGATCAATTACGTAGGTTCATTTTGGCTATCAACATTGGTTTACATACACTCGAACTTACTCGTTATGTCTCGTCTCGTCTATTTTCGTTTAGGCTTTATGTGGTTTACAAAGTCGCTACACTAAATACTGCTGCTTTCTCTGCAAGTGGGACATTCCAGCAAGTCAACAACATTACCGCCAAAAAGATTGGCCAGAAAGAATTTAAATGAAAGTTGGAGAGAACAATGTGAAATATGTTCTGCTCGTCAAAATACAAAACATCATACTTCCACCGCAACAATTATTCAGCTTCATAACTCAAATCTGTAAACGGCGCGAACAGATTTTGATATAGATTTCATTGAAATTTGACACAAAATCGAACTAATTAAAAAGTTGAAAAAATCTACCTTAGTTTCCAAGATATAGCGTTTTAGATATTTTAGTTGTATGAGAGTTGCCATCCCTGTAGTCAAACAACTTCCAAATTTTTCGAGTGGCTGAAAATGTGAACAATATTATATACCAAGGAGTTTTTTTTGGTGCTCATAGGCTTATGTTCTAGCATTGGACCTAAAGAAAGTCCTCACAAAATTTTAGCTTGCTAGAAAAACCTGTGAACCTGATCAGCGGCACCACCTGAATTGATTTATCGATGTCCGTCTGTTGAAATCAGGTTTACGAAAAAGCCAAGAAAGCTAGTTTAATGAAACTTTCACACACAAGTTACACCTTCTTGCAGGCATCTTGCTATTGAAAATGGGCGAAATCGGTTTACGGACTCGCCTACCGCCCAAGCCCATTTTGAATAAAGATGCAGCGATTTTGATGAAACTTGGTGATTTGGTGTATATGTGAACCAAATTAGGATTGGGCTAGGTTTCAAGTTTTGAAAGTTCGTACAAGGGCGTGGCACAGCCCTAAATTTTATCCTTTATACTAGAATATCTTGTAAACCGTTCAAGATATTACGATGAAATTCGGTAAATGAATACATATCAAATATATCTTGAATTGTGATAAAAGAAGGTGGAATCGTAAAAGTGGGCATGGTACTTTTCAACTGTTAAAAATTGTGATTCCGTGTTTCTCAAAATTGCCACACACGATTTTCATAAAAACTTTGGAGATGAATCCGCTGAAAGCAGTCATCAACACTAGTTTACAAGAAAAAAGATCTAGTTTCTCACAGACTTTTTTCGATGTATTTTGGGGCGTAGATTTCAGAAATGGCAACCATTTTTTTTTTCTTAAGAATCATTTTCGAGATATCCCCAAAAAACCCCTTTTTCGGCACTTTTTTCATTTATTTGGCTATATCTCCATAAAAAAACATAAAAAATTTCTAAAAATAGTTCATAGCTTTCCCGGAGTGACCCGTAGAGTGGTCTAATGTATTACATTTTTCCGACCATACTTACCCCCTATCTCAACCCCTATGGGGGGATCCCTTTGAAAAAATGAAAAAAGTTTCGAAAAATAATTCATATCACTACTAGGTTGTATTATATTCATTTTTATTGCGTTCATTGTTTATATTAACAAGCTCTTTTCAAAAAAAGGATACTTTTTGCGATATACTTCTACGATTTGTAGCATTAGCTGTTTTTGTTCTCCATCATTTACGACAGCTAAGCCTTTGCAAAAAGAGAACACACCTTTGATCTCATCATCAGATTCCCATGATTATTGAACATTCCGTATTCAATTCAAAGAAAACAAAAAAGTTTTTGGGTGCAGCCAAAATCAACAGCTCTAGTGGTGAAAATATTTCAATGGCAGTATATAACGTATTACTACAATGGAATATAGCCGATGATATTGCAGCTATGGGTTTTGATACGACTCCCAGTGACACAGGCGAAAGATCTGGAGCATACATTGCAGAACCGACTAGAGCGTAAACCAATAAATCTTCCATGCCGCCATCATATATGTATTTGATTTGATACAATTTTGGCCCAGAATAATGGGTACAAAACTGTTGTAAAAATTAAAAATATTTTATTTCACAATTTAAAAGAAACCGACTTTAAATTTTTCCCCGTAACTTCAGTTGACGTAGAAAGATCGTTTTCGATGTACTCTTCATTTCTCTAAGAAAATCGCAGAGCGTTTGTTATCGGAAACATAAAAAAAAACACTTAAGAGTTTGTTACAATAAATCAAATTCTGAATAAAATATCAAATACACTTTACACATCAAATACTTTCTTACAATACTCAACGAGTATTAAAATAAATAAAAAAATTTTCAAAAAAAAACAGAGATGGAAAAGCAACTGGATCTACATACATATACTACATATGTATTTCACTTTTTGCGAGTATAATTTTGTGATATTTTGTAATTTTTTAGAGATTTTTTCGTGCTTAAATTTGTTTGCCCTAGTCATAACTGATAAGTCCCACTTTGTAGGAAGAAGGCCTGAAAACTCATCTTGACTGTATTGTTTTGACGGTAAAGCATCCTACATCTATCATGGTATCGTCTGTGATGAATTTAAGAGTTACTGGTCGTCTACAAATTGTGCAAGGTACTATGAAACAAGACCAGTACAAGAAAATCTTAGAAGATCGACTCTAGCCTCAGCTCTGTAAATGGTGTGATGATGGAGAGGAACCAATTTTTATGCACGATGAAGCTCCTAACTATAAAGCAAAAACCGTTAGGCAGTTTTTAGCTGATAAAAACATCACAGTGTTGGATTGGTCTGGCAATTCGTCAGACCTGAGCCCAATAGAAAAAGTATGGAAGCTCATGAAACGTGAGATCAGTAAAACGGCAATAACAACAAAACAATATCCTATAGAGAAGCTGATTTTCGTCGGGCATTGTAATGCAAGCCTTCAAAAAGTGGTAATCTATTATATAAAATTCATTTTTTGTCCGTCTGTCTGTCTGTCTGTCTGTCTGTCTCTTATGCACGCGGAAACTATCCAGCCGATTTTGATGAAATTTTTACAGTATGTTAGTATCGATAGGGCGGGTGTCATAGGCTATAAAACTTTAATTTAGGGTGCATATTTAGGGTGGCCCTCATACACAAATATTTTTAAAATAGCAATTTCTCAAAGACAGGCAAATCGATTCTCATGAAATTCACACAGTAAGGCTTTTATGTTAAGGGGCACAGATTGGATGATAAAAATTTTATTTAGGGTGCGTACTTAGGGTGGTCCTCATACAAATATATTTTTAAATATAATTTTCGCGAAGACAAATAAATCGATTCACACCGAATTTACACTACGTATCTCTTATGTTAAGAAGAATAGCTTAGGCCACACAACTTTTATTTAGGGTGGCCCTCATACACAAATATTTCAAAAATTGCATTTTCTCAAAGACTGCTTAATCGATTCTCTTGGAATTTACACCAATATTAAGAGGCAGTGACTAGATTGTAACAATTTTATTTAAAGTGCAAAATTAGGGTGGCCCTCATACAAAAATATTTTTAAATATCATTTTCACGAAGACAGGTTAATCGATTCACACCGAATTCACACCACGTAACTCTTATTTTAAGAGTCATATCTAAGGCTTCAACAGTTTTATTTAGGGTGGCCCTTATACAACAATTTTTTTTTTATACCATTTCCTCAAAGACCGCAAAATCGATTCTCATGGAATTTACACCATATGGCTTTTATATTAAGAGGCACAGATAAGATCATAAAAGTTTTATTTGAAGTTCAAACTTAGGGTGGCCCTCATACACAATTTTTTTAAATATCATTTTCACGATAACAGGTTAAACGATTCACACCGAATTTACACCACGTAGCTCTTATATTAAGAGGCTTAGCTAAGGATACAAAACTTTTATTTAGGGTGGTCCTCACACAAACATATTTTTTAAATATCATTTTCTCGAAGACCGCCAAATCGATTCTCATGGAATTTACACCACATGGCTTCTGTATTAAGAGGCACAGATAAGGTCAAAAAAATTTTATTCAGGGTGTATACTTAGGGTGACCCTCATACAAAAATATTTTTAAATATCATTTTCACGAAGACAGGTTAGTCGATTCACTCCGAAGTTACACCATGTAGCTCTTATGTTAAGAGGCATAGCTTAGGCTACAAAACTTTTATTTAGGGTTGCCCTCATAAAAATATATTTTTAAATATCATTTTCTCGAAGACCGCTTAATCGATTCTCATGAAATTTAAATCACGTGGTTTTTATATTAAGAGGTACTGCTTAGGTTGTAAAAATTTCATTTTGGGTGCATACTAAGGGTGGTCCTGATACAAAAGTATTTTTTAAATAGAATTTTCACGCAGACCGCACATCGAAGCTTCACCACGGTTGAGGTGAGGCGATGCGCACAGGGTAATGCTAGTAAGTTTCTAAAATAGCATACCATAGTGAATAGCAGCTGTCATTGCAGCAAAAGTACGTAACATAAAATATCGATTTTTCGTATATAATAAAATGCTTTAGATCAATTAAATGTGTGTTAATTTTTTACGTCACGCTTCCATAATTCATAATTAATTGATTGAATTCCACTTAGGTAGCTATATTACAATTTATCTATTATATAAAATTCATTTTTTGTCTGTCTGTCTGTATGTCTGTCTGTCTCTTATGCACGCAGAAACTATCCAGCCGATTTTGATGAAATTTTTACAGTATGTTTGTATCGATCAGGCGGGTGTCATAGGCTATAAAACTTTTATTTAGGGTGCATATTTAGGGTGGCCCTCATACAAAAATATTTTTAAATATCATTTTATATTAAGAGGCACTGCTTAGGTTGTAAAAATTTTAATTTGGGTGCATACTAAGGGTGGTCCTCATACAAAAGTATTTTTTAAATAGAATTTTCAGGCGACTGCACATCGAATATACACCACGGTTGAAGTGAAGCGATGCGCACAGGGTAATGCTAGTAGCAATATAAATGTTGTTATATGGAATTTTCCGCAATAGGTCTAATAATAAGCACACCACTGTAATTTTGGAATTTAAATTTACTTCCAAATTAATTCGCAATTATTTTTGCAGGAATATTTGCTTCAAAATAATCTCTGATTTTTAATTCTTTTATACAACCGAGCACATATGTAATACGCTACTTGTGTTTAATAGAAATGTTCTGCATCAACGTTCTTTTATTTTAGAATAACGCTAAGAACTGACTTTGATGTTCAACAGATTGTTAATATGTTTGGGTTGTATGTACTTACAAAGCTTTTCTCTTCGCCGCAAAAAGGAGACGCAAGCGCAGTCTTTTATTATATTTATTCTCAGTAGAATTCAAACACGAGTATAAAAGTTGTTATAAAACGTCAAGATGCTGTAAGAAAACTATGAAATTAAGTTTAATTTATTTATGTGCAAAGTCCCTTGATATTTTAGTTGTTTCGCTTACTGATTGTTTGTCTTATAATTGACCAAAATTTCCACATAATAAGGAAGCAGTCTCGTGAAGCGTTATTTGTCCTAATAACTTAGTCAAAATAGACATTTAACCCTTAAAAACAAGTTGGTTACGCAAAGAACCAGCTATTTATTTTTTTATTTCATACATAAATATGAATTTCAAATACTGTGCTGCATGTCCATTCGTAACGATCGGATGTCATTCTGGGAGTTCACTCAAAGTCATCGTATTTTCATTTCATTTCATTTTCATTTTTTTGGTTGCAACGTTTCAAGTGCCGCTTCTGAAAATTTGGTAAATTAATCAAACACAATTTGAAATGGAAAATGTTAAAATAAGTAAGCATAAATGTCTTAAGTTAAAAAATATTTAAATTTCCTTTTTTTATATATAAGAAAGACCAATAAGTTAAGCTACCTAAGAACAATTCCGGTTGCTTAAAATTTTTAACTTTATGTAAGCTTTTAAAATTTTGTGCAAATTTGTGCAACCAAACTTAAATGGAAATGAATAGATATATTGAAATTTCATTTAATTTTAGTTCCATTCAGATTTTTTTTGCGTTTTGCGAGTAATGTTATTTTTCCTAGGTTGCCACGCGATAAAAAAAATGTGAATTATTTGAAATTTGGCTTAAGAATTCTTAAAAGAAAAGAAACATGATGCAGTTTTTGATCATATTGTGAAACAAATTCGTGATTATGATATTTGCGATGACCATGAAAAATACTTATTAAACAAAGTACGCATGTTTTGCATTAGCTTGGCTACGATTGGCTTATGACTGATATATATTTTGAAATTAAAAAAGGCGAGTTCTTCTTCAGTTGGACGCCCACGCGTTCCGTCCGAGACCGAGTATAGAAAAAGAAAGGATGCAGCAGAACTTTCCATCGAAAAAGGTGTCAACACTAATTTATTGGTTCGTGCAGCAGCACGAAAGCTAGAAAATATGGCGATGTAGACTTTACTGTAGTTCTTAAAGAAAGTATTGAAAGTCCAAAGAGGCCTTCGAAAATTAATTATTTAAAGTGACCCAAAACCAATTAAATTTACTGCAGATGAGGCATTAGCTTTTCTTTTTAAAAATAATTCCACAGATTGCATCACGCCCGCAGAAGCAGCCGTACTAATAAACTACTAGATGTTTTAATAGAGCTGTTGATACATCAGATCCCCTGATTTCGACAAAATATTTGAATAGACGCGTGCAACAACAATATCGCTTAAAACTTCCACGTGAAGTTATCGAGCTGTTAAGTTGCGACGATCCAGCGGAAGATAGTACTGATGACTATGAAATCAATCATTTTATCAGCAACTTCTGTAAATATTTTAAATGAATTGTGTTTGCAAAGTGAAATAGATATAAGTAATTGATCCAAGTCCTTAAAAAAAACATAAAACAATTATGTAAAAAAATATTGAATTTATTTTTTTTTTGACCAATAATGGTCACGAAATGGTTAATGTGTTTTTTTTCATTTTTTTATTCCTTATTTCTATCTTAACCCTTATGCACGTGAGGAGGTCTGGCCAGACCTATTCACTAGTTTGAGGTCGTTTTTCTCATTGAAAAATAAAATATGAAATATATGCTTTAGGGTAGCCTTGACTGAGTAATTCCTTAGTAATATGTGTTAAAAATTTGTTTAATTTCCTTTCGATTCTTAAATTATTTCAATTTTACTACTTCCTACCCGTTCGTTCATATCATAGGTCTGAGTGGACCTATACATATATGTATAAGCTGTAATGCTATTAAAAGCGGTTGATAATTTAAGTAATATATATAATATGTAAATGTACCTACATTAGACCGGGTCGAAATTTAGATTCATCCAGACACCGACTCAAAATTTAGAAGGACCCTTAAAAACGATATCTGCATCATTTTTTTTTCGTTCCGAGAAAAACCAATGGAGCACTTTTGATTCTCCCGAAGGTCTTTTTTGGCTAAAAAAACGTGTTTTTTGCTCATAGCTTTTATTCCTTCACAGAATGGATACCCGACTTTGCTCAAAAATTAAAGAGTGCGCTCTTGCAAAAAATTTGACGTTAAAAAAATTTTAATTTTTTTTCTATTATAGATAATATTTAGTCCCGAAATTCGATTTTTTCACATTTTTTATTTATTTATTTTGTTTAAACTACTGTGTATGCTGTATTTAGCATTGGAAGTGTATAATTTTGGTCTTATTGGAAACTTAACTAGCTCTTTTTTTAATTATATAGTAGAACCTCTCTAACTTGAACCTCGTTAACTTGAAATCTTCTATAAGACGAAGAAATTTGCCATTCTCTTCCGTTCAAGTTCGTACCTTGCTTCGTGAAATGTACATTATCATTCATCATATGTGCTCTATACATAGAGCTTTGATTTTCTGCTCAAATTTGATGTTTTCATTAGTGCATTCATAAAATTATTTGGTACAACGTGTGAACAATTTTGTAATATATAAAATGGATTTAATAGCATCGGACTTATGTTTGAAAAAACTGCCAACTAATCGCGACGTGGTGCAGTTTTTGATATATTTGCGTGAAAGTGAATGCAGTCGTCGTGAAAATAGAGGTTTCAGAAAATTTATCGTACCTGCTTTAACGAAAATCCGTGGGCTATGGACGTGAGCCAAAATACCGATGGTAACAAAAACAATGTGTCGTGCACAAATAAATGCATTGTTGGAAGACTATCGCATATTTAAAAAAAAAATTAACAGTAAATGATGAAAAGTGGAACTTTTTGTATAATTTGGCTATATGCAAATGTGGCATTGAGTCAAATATGAGCTGTGACTGCTCAAAGGCTCATTTTGGCCTCACCAATTTTGCGAGTTTACGTAACCAAACCCATGCCATCAAAAAATTTACGAGATTTGGTATATTTTATTATGAAAGTTTATGTGCCGTTTTGGTTTTGTGTCAAGGACAAGCCGCTGGCCATTCACGGTAGTCGTCATTTTTGTAAATATATTCAACTGACACGCACGTTACCAAATTATGTCCAGAAAATTATTGAGCCTAGCATCAAACGTAACGCGAATTTCTGTCATCCTGAAAACATTATTCTGTCAATGATAACAGATGATAACAAAGATATTCGATCGGTTGGCTATTCAAAAATCATTGCAGCTCGGAAAAAACCATCATTGAATATACGGAAGTTTTATGTACCTGAAGTGAATTTCAGCTGCACATCGTACACAAATATGGTCCATTGGGACAAGATACAGCTAACGGAGCCACCTTGCACTCAGTTTTTAACTGAAGAAAATCTTTCGATTCATGATGATTTAGAAGATATCATTGCTTTTCCAGGTGAAGAATAAAAAAGCAAAAAATATATAGCATATTTTTAACTACATAGCAAATTACAATATATAATTTTCATTACAGACTTTCCATGTCATTCCCAAAGCACGGAACGTCACGTAAAAGCAGTGAGCGAATCATGCATGCAAGTCGTGCACAAAAACCGCCTGGGTCACATTTTAAATACTTTGGACTCACGCGAAATATACACTAGCCTAGAATCGTGCCAGTCCTTAATGTAGCGATAACCAAATTCTGTCTTAACTTTTATAAAGCGATAACCAAGTACTGTAAAAATTGAGTAATAAAAGTTGGATTTTTTGCCAGAGTGCTTTTCCCAACAATAAAAATTAATTGCCTTTTCAATAAGACCAAAATTATACAAACCCAATGCCAAATGCAGCATCTACAGTAGTTTAAACAAAATAAATAAATAAAAAATGTGAAAAAATCGAATTTCGGGACTAAATATTATGTACAATAAAAAAAAAATTTAAATTTTTTTAACGTCAAATTTTTTGCAAGAGCGTACTCTTTATTTTTCGAGCAAAGTCGGGTATCCATTCTGTGATGGAATAAAAGTTATGAGCGAAAAACACGTTTTTTTAGCCAAAAAGGACCTTCGGGAGAATCAAAAGTGCTCCATTGGTTTTTCTCGGAACGAAAAAAAAATGATGCAGATATCGTTTTTAAGGGTTCCTCTAACTTTTGAGTCGGTGTCTGACTGACTTTATTTTCCTTCATACAAATCGATCCGGTCTAACCTACATGTATATCAACTGCCACGTTTGCCAATAAAAATTTTCTAGTGAATTCGATACTTATGTTTTAAATCAGAAAATTAATGACAAACATAAAACAGAGAGCAGTCTATTATTTTTACATTCGCTGGTAGACCAACTTTTTCGGCCGCAAATTAAAAACAGAATCCTTGATCTGGTATAGAAGTATTTTTGGGAGAGCAAGTGCTTTTAGAAGCTAATGCCATCGCTAAAATGTAAATTCTACAACCAAGTACTAAAAAAAAAGTTGAAATACTTACGTGCTGGCGAAGAGACAAAATACAGCAAAAAACATAATTTTTGTGTGTGGAATGTGAAGTACCGGTTTAATTTTAGCATTCTGAGCAATACTAAAAGTATATTAAATGCAAATCAGTTGACAAAAACTAAAATTACACTAGTTTACAAGAAAAAAGATCTGGTTTCTCATAGACTTTTTTCGTTGTATTTTGGGGCGTAGATTCCAAAAATGGCAACCATTTTTTTTTTTCTTAAGAATCGTTTTTGAGATATCCCCAAAAAACCCATTTTTCGGCACTTTTTTCATTTATTTGACTATATCTCCATAAATTTTTTTTTGACACAAAAACATTTTTCAGCATTCGAAATATATTTGTATTCCCTTTCGGACAATATGCTCTTTGCTTGAATCGGATAAGATTTGATGGAGTTACAAGCGCTCAAAGTCCAAAAAACTGGCTTTTTTGGTCATTTTTGAAAATCACTCAATTTCAATTGCTCCATTTGAATGAAAAATTTTTTCTTTTTCATATTTTTAAAATTTTTAATGAAAGACTATTTTTTTTGCAAATATTTTAAGTATAATTTTGCAAAAATCGGACAAAAAATGTAGAAGTTATTCGAAAAAACAGTAAAAAACTTGCAATAAAATTAAACGAAAATACATACTTTTTTATTTAAAAAGAAACGCAGAATAAAAGTAAAGAACCACACACAAACACAATCTCCTAGATGGCGTATATTCTACCATTATCCACAACCTACCAGTGCTTCCAAGTGGCGTGCATTCTACCAGCATCCACAATCCACCAGCATGGCGCACTGACGTTGAGCTCACAATTATCCAGAATGTTGCCAGATGGCGTTGTACGACGGCGACAATTTCTCTCGGTTATCGACTTTTATAGTGTACTGCAGCGTCTCTTCGGTTTATTATTTCCGCTAGATGGTGCTAGTATCGTTTAGTTTCTTTTGTTGGTTTTTATTTCAAGAGTTTTCTAGCATAAACCAAATTTCGCTACACTGCCCTCCGCTTAAACTTGTTCGTCCCGAACAAGAGTCTCTCCGTTTCTAATATAAGGTGCCAGCCTTTCGATGTGGATTACCTTTAATTTACTTTTGTTCCCGGGGTATTTTTGGATTCGATACACAACATCATTAATCCTTGTGACGATCCGGTAAGGTCCCTCCCAATGAGTCTGTAATTTAGGAGACAATCCTCGTTTTCGTTGTGGGTTATGTAGCAGCACTAGTTGACCTTATTTGAACCCTTCAGTATTTGCTCGCAGGTCATACCGAGCTTTCATCTTGTCGCTAGCCAATTGAGTATGTCTCCTGATAAGCTCGTGTATATCTGCTAATTCTTCTCTTTTTCGCGACATGTAATCGTCAGCATGGGTCGTTTCTGTGACAACGCTTACTCCGTACTTCAAATCTGCTGGAAGCCTTAAGTCCGTACCAAAAATGGCTTTTGCTGGCGTGACTGTATTGGTATCGTGTATTGCTGACCGATAAGCCATCAGAAACATTGGTAGATGCTCATCCCAATCTTTTTGTCCTTTATCGACAACCTTTTTTAAATGTTCCTCTAGAGTACGGTTGAACCTTTCGACCATGCCATCGGACTTAGGATGCAAAGCTGTGGTACGTGTCTTCTGAATTCCAAGCATGTCACAAACCTCCTTAAAAAGTGTCGACTCAAAATTTCGTCCTTGGTCGGAATGCAATTCAAGTGGAGCTCCATATCTGCAAATCCAATTTTTGATGAAAATGTCTGCCACTGTTTTTGCTTCTTGATTGGGAATGGGATATACTTCTGGCCACTTACTGAAGTAATCAATTACCACAAGGATGTATTTATTTCCTGCATTGCTGATTGGAAATGGTCCCGTTATATCCATGGCTATCCTCTCAAAGGGAGCTCCAACGTTATACTGATGCATTTTTCCCCGAGTGCGTTGCCTTGGTTCTTTAGCAATTGCACATTGGTCACAACGGCGGATCCAATCAGCAACTGATTCTTGGCATCCTACCCAATAAAACCGTTTCTTTATTTTCTCTGTGGTTTTCGTTATGCCCAGATGTCCACCACTCGATCCATTGTGATAATCCTTGATTATTTCCTTAAATTTGGCCTTTGGAATGACCAGCAGTTTTGAGCGAGTTTTACCATCCTCGCTTTCCCAGATTCGGTAGAGACAACCATCATGCAACTCCAAACTTTGCCATTGCGCCCAGTATGCTTTACAGATTTGGCTTTCATTTGAAATTTCTTGCAACGCCGGTTTCCTACCCAGCTCCTTATACTTAATTATAGTTGCCAAATCTGTACCACTGCGCTGGTCCCATTTTACCTCCTCTTTTGTCCACTTTTCTTCAGGCAAAAGGCGCACATCAATTGTTCCAGCTTTATTTTCCGTTCGTGAACAATGGACGACGGGAAAGTGCATCCGCATTTCCGTGCTGGCTTCCTTTGCGATGCTCTATGGTGAAATCATAGCTCTGCAAGCGTTCTATCCACCGTGCGATTTGACCTTCAGGATCCTTGAATTGAAGTAGCCACATTAATGCCGCATGGTCTGTCCTCAGGAGAAAGTGCTGTCCATATAAGTACTTATGGAAGTGTTTCACGCATTCCATTACTGCCAGTAACTCTCTCCGAGTTACGCAATAATTCCTCTCAGGTTTCGACAGAATTTTGCTGAAATATGCGACGACTTTTTCTTGTCCATTGATGATTTGGGACAACACTCCTCCAATACCATGGCCACTCGCATCGGTGTCCAATACAAATTCTTTGCCGGGTATTGGGTACGCGAGTATTGGCGCTGTAGACAGTAATTCTTTCAGCTTTTGGAATGCAGTTTCCTGTGCCCCACTCCATTCGAATTTCCGATTTTTCTGTGTCAGCTCATGTAGACTGCCTGCAACATTTGCGAAACCAGGAACAAAGCGTCTGTAATAAGTGCATAGACCCAGAAAACTTCGCAACTCATGAAGATTAGATGGACGTGGCCAATTTTTCACAGCTTTTATTTTATCTTCATCTGTGTGTATTCCTTCTGACGTAACCTTGTGCCCCAGATATTTGACTTCACGCTGGAAAGTGAGCACTTTTTCGCACTTAATTTTAGTCCAGCTACTTCCAAGCGCTCAAACACTTCCTCCAGATTTTTCAAATGTTCATCAAAATCTGTACCCATGATGATTATGTCATCGAGATACACTAGACAAGTCTTCCAATGTAGTCCTTTGAGAATTCGTTCCATTAACCGCTCAAACGTAGCTGGAGAGTTACAAAGACCAAACGGCATGACGTTGAACTGCCATAGACCATTCCCAATACTAAAGGCAGTTTTCTCTTTGTCTTTTTCATCTATTTCCACCTGCCAATATCCACTTTGTAAGTCCAGGGCGGAAAACCATGTTGCTACAGATAACGTATCTAGTGTATCATCGATTCTGGGTAACGGGTCGCTGTCTTTTTTGGTGACGTCAATCAATTTTCTGTAATCCTCACAGAATCGCATACTTCCGTCCTTTTTCTTGACAAGTACGACTGGTGAACTCCATGGGCTTTCTGATGGTCCAATGACATTTTCTCGCGCCATATCCTCTATAAGGCCCGTCACTTCTTCTCTCTTAGCGATTGCTAGCCTCCTTGGAGGTTGACGAATCGGCTGAAAATCACCTGTATCAATGCGATGTTTCACAACTGATGTTCGGTTATTATTTTCTCCTTTGGACGCAAATATCCGCCAATGTTTTTGCAGAAACCTTTTTGCTTTATTTTTGTTCTGGGCAGACAACTCCTTCGTCCATTCTTTCGGCCGACGATTTCGTTAAAGTTGTACCTTGTGTGTTCTGCTGGTTATTTTCACAATTTATCACAACCGTAACTTTCTCACATTGCGCTATAAGTTCACCTTTTTGCATCCATGTTGGATTAAAAATTCGCACCGGTATTTTTCTGTCTATTCTTGTGTTTACTAGAATCTTTCAAATAATCAGGTCTTTCTTTAAATTTTTCTTGTCTGCTTCCACTACCCGCAGATGGCTTGTCCCACAATCTTCATTTGTTGTGGCCCAAATAATTTCTTCGGTGTTGGGTTCAATTCGACAGCGCTCACTTATGTAGACTCTTGCAATTGTTAATTTTTTGTCCACAGACAATGTCTAAAGGCAACTCTAGATTGGCATACCTTAACGTTTTTTTCTTAAGATCCAAAGTGAACCCGTGTCGAATCATGAAGTCCACGCCAATGATAACCTCATCGGTGATGTTTGCAACAATAAAATCATGTTCCACAGTTTTGTTGCCGATGGGAATACCCGCTGTAACTTTTCCTACTATTTGCGCAATTTCTCCTGTCGCTGTTCTCAATTGGATCCCATTTAATGGCGTTACTCGTCGTCTATCAAATAAGTCTCTCCTCACAATTGAATGCGATGCGCCTGTATCCAAAGTAAGCTTACATGGTCTTTCATTGATTTTTCCACCGATGTTAAGGCTGTTGGAATTTCGGCCAAGCTTCGAAACTAAAACTATGGGGCAATCATCTGTAAGAGTCAGCTCACGCCCCGCTGTTGTCTTCGGGCTCCTCATTGTCTCGCGTTTTGTTTCTGAATCACGTATGCCGTCAATAAACGCCTCTATTTTGATTTTTTCAGCTACGACACTTAACTCGTCAGGATAGGAAAGGTGTGCCATTCGCTCAATATTCGCAGCATACTCCTGCAAGGACTCACCAGATTTCTGGATACGACTTTTCAACTCCAATCTGTGAATCTGCTTCATGTGGTCACTGCCATATTTTCGCTGTAAGGCATCCATCACCGCCTTGTAATTTTTCTGCTCCGCCACTGGAACCGTTTGCAATACTTCTGCAGCTGCGCCTTTCAATGCCACAATTAGCGCTGCAGCTGCGCTTTCGTTATCCTACCGATTATGACCAGACGTTGTTTCAAACTGGAGCTTGAAAACACTAAATGGCGTTGTTCCATCGTACGAGGGTTCCTTGAGCCTCTCTGCGTTGATTTCTCGTATCACTTGAGTGGTTGGTTCACTTATTTCCAACTGTTGAATCCTTTTATTAACGTCCTCAAAATTATTTTGAACTTTTTCAAGATTATTTTGAACTTTTTCCTTGAATGATTCAACGTCATCTCGTAAATCAGTCATTTTTGCATCGAGGCCATTTACCATTTTGGCAACCTTCGTTCGAACAGCTTCAATGTTTTGATTCATTGCGTGAATCTGCGACGTGTTCTGACTTAATCTCTGATCAATTTCTTCCCGAACCGCTTGGATCTGCAGCGCGTTCTGACTTAAGCTCTGATCAATTTCTTCCCGAACCACCTGGATCTGCAGCCCGTTCTGACTTAACTTCTGATCAATTTCTTTCTGACCCGCCTGGACCTACAGCGCGTTCTGACTTATTGTCTGCGTCATCGCCATTAACATTTTCTCGAACTTTGACATATCTACAACTTCACCACTTGCCGCTGATCCAGAAGCTTCTTCCACTTTCGCTGCTGATTCTGATGCATCACTATAAAATTCATGCTCTTCCAGGTTTACACCTTGAACCTCAAGAGCCTGCCGTAAGCGTTTCTGTAACTCCACCTTTCCGCCAGTAGATTGCAGATTCAGCTGCTGCAACTCCTTCTTCAGTTGATCCACTTTCAGATCTTCAAACTTAACCATTTTAATTGGTTGTTAATTCTTTTTACACAATCCCACTTCTGACACCAATTGTTACAAAATTCGATAATTTCGATCTCTTTCACTTTTCTGAGTTCGATCACTGGCTTGTGTAACAATTAAAAACACACCAACTTATTAAGTTATAAAATGGTTTATTTAAATCACAATAGTTAGTTTTTACACGGTACAATTGTTTATCTCATTAACATTCAAATTCTAATATTAATTTAACACTACGGATAACACTGTATTCACTTTATTGCTTAAATTCAAGTGCTCTACTTCACTGTTTATATACAACTGTGTCCGAAAACTCAAATGGCACCCTTTTATACTACAGGCTAGGCTTGTGCAAAACAGTTCCGAAGACGGAACGGAACTGGAACGGTTCTTTTGTAAGCCGGAACTAGTTCGCGGAAACATGTCCGCGGAACTATCTAGTTCCACTTGTTATTTTTATTGCCCTGGAAAAGGAAATGGAAAGTTCCGATTCCTTATTTAGACGCTGTTGGTAAGAAATGAATTTGAACGCTGAAATGTTTTAAGAATAAAATTAAACTATAATCAAACAAATTATAAATTTGCAACACAAGTAAAATTGATTCAAAATTCAAAAACCCGAAAAATTTAATGCACTTAAAAAATCGTTAGCAGTTCCTTTATTTTGTGCTGACCGGTGTTCCCATTTTTTTACTAGAAATGGCATAAAAGGGAGTAGAAAACAGACAAAAAGGAACAAGAACATTAAAAAGTATTAAACATGTCCTCGAATATGCCTTATCAAAAAGTACTTAACATGTCCGCGAATATGCCTTATCAAAAAGTACTAAACATGTCCGCGGAACTATTACTTTTCTAGTTCCTATGGATTGCAAGAGCGAAAAGGCATGCCCGCGGAACTATTAATTTCATAGTTCCTATGGATTGCAAGAGCGAAAAGGCGTGCCCGCGGAACTATAAATTTCCTAGTTCCTATGGATTGCAAGAGTGAAAAAGCATGCCAGCGGAACTATTACTTTCCTAGTTCCTATAAATTGCAAGAGTGAAAAGTTGTAGTTCTCCGCTGTTATTTGACAGTTCCATTTCGTTTATAATGGGGAAATAAAAAGCGCGAAAAGAACATCATACAAGAGCAACGATATGTAAATAACTCTTTATTTGTCCTGCTTGCTCCAATGTCGTAGGCACAATGGCAGGAAAATAGTGTGAAAACATTGTCGCTACAAAGTGGCGTGCAGGTTAACATTTTGCTCTGTCTAACACAGGGTAGCAAAAAAAAAATTAAAAAATCGGAACTATTTGAACATGATAAAATGAATTTGTAGGAACGATCGGAAATGTGTCCGACAGATGACATAGTTCCAGGAACTATTTTGGTTCGGAACTACCCATCTCTACTACAGGCATCACTTTCTCGAATAATCTACTATCTCCTAGATGGCGTATATTCTACCATTATCCACAACCTACCAGTGCTTCCAAATGGCGTGCATTCTACCACCATCCACAATCCACCAGTATGGCGCACTGACGTTGAGCTCACAATTATCCAGAATGTTGCCAGATGGCGTTGTACGACGGCGACAATTTCTCTCGGTTATCGACTTTTATAGTGTACTGCGGCGTCTGTTCGGTTTATTATTTCCGCTAGATGGTGCTAGTATCGTTTAGTTTCTTTTGTTGGTTTTTATTTCAAGAGTTTTCTAGCATAAACCAAATTTCGCTACAATATTAACCAACCGGCTACAAATTCAAATTCATGTCACTTTCAAATTACTGTAACTTTGCGAGAAAACATCGCAGATAACCATTTAAAAACTTATTTTAAGGGAGAAGAACGGTATGAGATGATTGCTTTATTTAAATTAAGCTGAACAAATTGTTTAGAATCGCAAACATGTCCTCAAAAGTAGACGAAAACCTCAACCTCAAATATTTCAGAATTCTGACATGATGGGTCAATTTTGATGCCAAATTTGGATTCATCGCAAAAAAATATTTCGGAAAACCATCTTTAAAAATGAATTTCCCGAATATATCTCATTTAAGCTTGAGTTGAGCTTGATTTTGGCCTTTTTGCGAAGGTTTTTCATTTTTCTATCACTCTGGTCTTCTGATAAAAAGTTCTGAAACATCGGGACTGGTCAATATTTCTGCGTCTGTTTTTGGACTACAATGCTGAAGAGCATTAGACCAAAAAAAAAAAAAATATTCTCCAAGTTTCCCTCACTTGAACCCGAATTGACGCTTTTTTTTCGCTGTTTTCTGGGAGTTTTTTGATGCTACCAAGATACTCAGCCACTTTATAACAAAACAACTATCACCATCGTGTTCAGCAGACCCGAAAATATAAGAATCGATACCAACAGCCCGTATCTCATGCGGAAAAAATTTTTGGGAAGAGCTATCATCACTCCCAAATAAATTGAATGAAATTAATTCATAAATCGGACATTAGCGACCTCTATACATCAATATTTTTTAATAAAATTTTAAATGCCTTATTTTTTTATATAACACTAACTACTTTTCATATAAGCAACATCAAAATCGAAAAATCGATTTTTTTTGGTCACTCTAATGTACCCCTTCTCCCCCTACACCTTGCGTTAGTGTATATTGAAAGTGTCACGTGCATAAAGGTTAAACTTTTTGGTTCAAATAAGATTAAATTTTAACTTGGCTTAAATAGGGTCAAGGGTCACGCAGGGGTTAATTTTTTTAGAATTTATTAAAACTCATTTTACTTATGCTTTTTTTACATTTTTTGGTTGAAAGAACATTAAATTTTAGCTTTTATTAATTTCGCACAGAAAAAGTAGCTATTTGACCTAATGTGGATTGTGCCAGTTTCGGCAGCGCTGGTTAGGAGCTGAACATTGTGCTCCCATGAGAGAGAATGCGAGTCTCCACCGGCTTTACCCACCGTCTTGTTTGTTTTGTTTATTTTCGGCTGAAATTGGTATCTTTTTTTCTATTTTTTTAAATTAAAATCCACAAACGCATAAAAAATCAATGCAAAATATTGTATTGGAACTCAGTTCCGCTAGCATTTTCAAAAGTCTTTGATTTTTCAATTACTTTTTTACCTCTCGAATAGTTAATAGAGAACACGTCAGTATTGAATTGTGATGCTGTTATGATCCTCTTCTACAGAAAATACGTTATTTAAATTGTTTGTAGATTGCCACAACGTAAAAGAGTTGGAACAGTTTATCAATGATTCGGATTGGTCTGAGAGCGAAGGCGGTGACGTCATTGTCAATCCGACTGATATCATTTTGGGAATTATATAATCTATGCAACCAGACGGCAGTAAGAGCCCCGTAGAAGATAGGACAAAAGAATTTATGAAGGAATCAGTGAAGATCCAAATATTGAAGATTGTGATGTTGCAATCGTTTCAAGTGCTCGTGGTTAAAGGGCTGAGTATGCTGCAAGTTTTATTAAACATAATTGATAAAAATTCAATTCATTTCAAAAAACCACTGTGGAAGCGATAATTCAGTTGACAATAGACTAACATCCGAAATAATGGTATTAGACACACCATACCAGTTTTCTCATTTTTGATAAATGGTGATATTATTGCAAGCATCTGAATACCGCACCAGATGAGATTAAAAGATTTTTAGTTTTAAACTGTTTTACGTTAGTTTTCAAATATCCGAACGTGCATATGTAGTGAGCTTACTATGGGCAACTTCGTATCATGGAAGCCAGGGGCACCGGAAGATCTGTTGCGTGTGCTTAGAGAGAGGTGAGAGCGTGAGATTTTCCCATGTGGAATACAACACGGGAAATTTTAATTCAACACGAGATTTTTTTATATATGCGTTCAACGATGGGCCAAAAACGTTTAAGTCATGTTGCGATTTTACACATACATATACCACGAGTTGGTTGATAGAATAGACATTGAAAGCATGTTAGATGAAGGACAAATCAAAATAAACATTTTTTTATGTACACAATAATCACTGAGGGCTTTATTGTAGATAACCAACGTTACTTTTTAATAATCATGATCCTGTTAGATTACACTACTCTTCAAATTTACAAAAACTTACACACAACGATTAGCGATAACATTTTCTATAGTGAAATTTTCCGAAGAATCCGGATATTGCAATGGTTTTTTTCGATTGGCCCCAAATTTTCCATATAAATGACAAAACTCACAAAGAGAACACAAGTAAGAACTTTAATTGTCAGCCAACCAATTTTAAATTTTTCTATAGTGCAGAATGGAGTCTTAAAAAAATTTAAGGTACAAAATGTGCAAATAGCATTAATTTTATGGCTGTTACGATCGAACATAGGTTAAAGAAAATCCCTTTTTTCTTTTTTTTTTAACAAATTCTAACTTTGAAGATAGAGATCTGGAATCAATTATATGGGTTACAAAAAGTTAGAAAATTTTATTGTAGAAATTTTGAATATACATATGTTAATAGAAAACTTATAACTAGAGTGTTTTATTAACATCAATTATATAAATATTTAATTTTGATTGATGTTTTTTAAGCGATATTCATGTAATGGCATTGACAATTTTAAATAATAGTGTATTATATGTGAAAATAGCAAAGAATTTGAGCTTTTGAATAAGTAAAATAAAAGCATTCTTGCGCAGAGATCATGTACTTTTTCTTATATACATACCAGGTGTATGCCGTAAACCGCATATCATTTTCTTATTTCGAACCCGAGATATCTGCACTTTTCTAAATTAACAGAACTGACATAATTTGAATTTTTGAAAATGATAGAAAAATCTATAGAAAATTTAAAATTATGTCAGTTCTGTTAATGTAGAAAAATGCGAATATCTCGGGTTCGATATAAGAAAATGATATGCGGCTTACGGCATTCTTTTAAGCAAATAACAGTACATTAAAAATGTAACACGAGATCGGCGAAAAAAAAATATTGGGTGATTTTGCAACTTCAAAGTACAATATCGGAGTTTTTTAATTTTTTCCGGTCAATTTTTCAATTTTTTTGCAAGAAAAAAAGAAGAAGAAGAAAAACTAGTCACGGATTCGAATTCCCCGATTGATGGTAACTGTTTGAAATAAAAAAAAATTTGAATCAAAATGCAGATATCTTGGTTTTGAAATAAGATAATGATATGTGGTTTCGGCATTCTTTTAAGCAAATAACAGTTCATTAAAAATGATGTACCATAGGATCGGCGGTAACATAATATTTGAGGTGTTGCAGCTAGAAAGTGGAAAATCGGTACTTTTTTACTTTTGTCCGGTCAATTGTCAATTTTTTTATAAGAAAGAAAGAAGAAGAAGAAAAACAAATAACGGATTTGAATTCCCCGATCGATAGTTTCCCGAAAACCATACCCACTTTGTTGGAAAATTTTATAATGTCTGTAAGTTGCACCATTTTTCAAATCAATATTTTGGAAAATGGGTTGTCTACTTAAAACAGAGGGCGCTAATCTAGTTTTCAATATTAATGTTAATCCTAGTAATGTGCTTTGTCCAGACATATAAGGCTACTGTAATCCGCTGACACGTCGTGAAAAAATTAAAAAGTTTTTATTTTGAACCGCTCTAATTTTAACGGACAAACTAGTTTTTAAGATAAACTAGTTTTTCCCAGGCCAAACTAGTTTATTGGAAGTCAACTTAGCCTAGGAAAATTTTAGTATATTTGGGTAAGTGGGCGACCTTCGGCCGCGAATCAGGGCTTACATACTGCAACATTGGCTTCGCGGCAGCCTTTGGCGGCGCACAGTGTTATATTTTGAGAAAAAATGGACAAAATCAAATTCCCGTCGATAACAATGCCCAAAAAAAACGAGGTCGGTCTCATTCGAAAGGTGATTTCATGCTTTTTTTAGAAAAATTGTCCCGAATCGAGATCCCAGCTTTGGGCATTTCTCAGAAATGCCCAAAATATGGTCTTTTTCACTTTTAGACAGTTTTTCCCAATTTTAGTACAATTCTGACTCGTATACATATCCGATGATAATTTATTTTGAAAGTCGAGAGTATATATATATATATATATATATCTTTTAAAACTAATTCGTTATAAAAAAAAAATTTTTTTTCGTATTATAACTAAAAAAATGACAATTTTTGTCATTTTTTTTCGTATTATAACTAAAAATAATACGAAAAAAAATTTTTTTTTTATAACGAATTAGTTTTAAAAGATATATATACATATATATATATACTCTCGACTTTCAAAATAAATTATCATCGGATATGTATACGAGTCAGAATTGTACTAAAATTGGGAAAAACTGTCTAAAAGTGAAAAAGACCATATTTTGAGCATTTCTGAGAAATGCCCAAAGCTGGGATCTCGATTCGGGACAATTTTTCTAAAAAAAGCATGAAATCACCTTTCGAATGAGACCGACCTCGTTTTTTTTGGGCATTGTTATCGACGGGAATTTGATTTTGTCCATTTTTTCTCAAAATATAACACTGTGCGGCGGTTCACTGTAGTATATCAAATGCCGGTGCGTTGGCGAAATCCATGTTGGACATAGTAAATCCAACCGCGGTTGAAGGCCGGCGCGATGACGGCATTGTACATATTGGAGGATGTAATCCCTGAGCCGCAGCCGAAGGCCACCCACTTACCTTAACACACTAAAATTTCAAGAAAATTGGTAATGAGAGTGTTAAAGTAAATAATAACCCTAGTTAAGCCAAGGCTAATCTTGTTCATCCTGACAAGCATCGGATGAACTAGTTTGGACTGAGAAAAACTGGTTTGGCCAGTAACATAAACTATTCCTCTCGAAAACGCGAGTCGCTTATTCGGATTCGTATTGAACTCGGAACGGACTTTTTATACGAATCCGTTACGAACTCGTTTTCTTTTAAATAAAACGGATTCGAGACGGACTCTTTTTTTAAATAATTCGGATTAGAGACGAAATTTTTTTTTTAAATAATACAATGTTGGTGAGTCCAATGACAACTCCTACTTATTTCTTAAAGTTAATCATTACACTGTAGGGACGTAAAAAAGACACACAAAAACGCCGAGACACCCCAACTTAATTTTTGGTCGTAGAATACGGTGGCATACTCAGTTTTTTTTGATTAGATCGAATTCTCGACATATTCGCGATTGATATTTCGTCACTTTTAAGCCCTTGTTTTAGCAATATTTTTCTTATATATTTAGAAAAAGACATCGAAATCGATTGAAATTCGGTACATAGGTTCATATAAACCTAAGTATTATACCTATTGAATTTTTTTGGCACACGCTCAAAATTACGCCCACCTCCCATATCACCCACTATTGTGAAATCTCAATAATAGGTGTTATATGTGTACTATAGATATAAAATTTGCTGTGTGTGTATGGAGTATTATTATCCATCTGAAAACCAAAACGCCTACGCATGCGCCCACCTCCCATACCACCCACACCAGTTTTTGCTGAATAATACTAGCTTACAAATTTGAGGTTCATCTCGAGATCTGGTTTCTCATTTACTTTTTTCCATGTATTTTGGGGCGTTGATTTCAAAAATGGCAACCATTTTTTTTTTCTTAAGAATCGTTTTTGAGATATCTCCAAAAAACCCCTTTGTCGGCACTTTTTTCATTTATTTGGCTATATCTCGACGAATTTTTTATCTACTCAAAAACGCACTCAAAAGATATTTTTATTCCCTTTCTAACGGTATGCTGTTTGCTTGAATCCCATAAGATTTGATGGAGTTACAAGCGCTCAAATTCCAAAAAAACTGACTTTTTTGGTCTTTTTTAAAAATCACTAAATTTCAATTGCTCGCGAATATCTCGAGAATTTGATCTAATCGAAAAAAACTGATTATACCACCGTGTTCTACGACCAAAATTAAGTTGGGGTGTCTCACCGTTTTTGTGTGTCTTTTCAAAAGTTGAAAGTTTACCTACAGTGTTATTATTATTTTCCCTTGCAACATCCCAATATCTTTAACTGTATAAAATTAACGCAATTAACCCTAACCGTCCTGACAACATTTACATACGTAGACTCCTGATAAGGGTACCCGGGTACCCGTGAGAGTTTTATATGGGAAGATAGAGAGTCATAGCGTGTACTTGGTATTGTTTAGGCCTAGTGTGATGAGAAGTCAATGAAAAGCGGTAAGCTTAATGCTATCATTAGAATTTTGCTGCTTATAAGTATAAATGGTGCTAGCGATGATCTCCTTCAACTTTGTGGGACAATCGCAGTCATCCAAAGCCGTTCCCATCTCCAATATTTGGAGTATACTGATCACAGATGGCATTTGGGCTTTGTGAAAATGTACTGCATGGAAGTTTGAAATGTACTTTTGAAATGCCAAATGTATTTTTCCAACATGTAGATTAAAAAATTACCTAAAATTACCAAAATTGAGCAAAATTTCAACCTTTTTTAAAAAAAAAGTCAGCAAAGTTTACTCCAAGCAAATTTCGTGGTAAATTTATTTAAAAATTACAATTTTTAGAAATAGTCGAATTACACTGAATATGTACAGAAAATGTACTGAAAATGCGCCAAATGTACTAAAAATAGCCCAAGTGTACTGCAAACTTGTCGGATGTACTGACGACGATTTTTCACGACGTAAATGTGGCTTTTGGTTGTGTAACACAGTCGACAGCTTTCCTCTGTTTGAAATAATTTACACAGGCAAACAATCTGGGGGTCAGCGAGATGTAAACGCTCGAGAAAATAATGTTTTAGCTCTGGTTGATTTTTGCAAACAATCTGTTTCAATTTTCTTACCTCACTTCCGTTGGACAATCAAAGCTCACTTTCCAAAAGCCAGACCCCACAGACCATATATGTAGATATGCATTCAACAAAAATGTAACTCTTTTATCCGTCGTGACCAAGAAAAAGAGGGTTTTCTTTCTGTTAACTACGCATTATTCAAGGGGGGAGCCGGCATTAAATGGAAAAGAGGAGATAAATATCTTCCACAACAAAACCAAAGGTGAAGTAGAAGTTATGGACCAGATAATGTCTAAACATAGTACCAAACGTAAAGCAAATAGATGACCATTGGTCATTTTTTCCAACATGATCGACGTGACTGCGTTGGGCTCAATTTGTGTCTATTCCAACCTACATTCAAGCACCAAAGAAAAGCGAAGGTCTCCTCGGGGCTTTTTGACATCACCTTGCATAGAGTTGAGAACAGAAAATGATCGAAAGGGTAGCTCATAAGCGAACAACTCAATACACCATGCTCCGGGCTGCTCTTGAGCCCTTTTCTTTTTTTTACATTATTTCTAGTAAATTAAAGTTTAATTTAAAATATCTTTTAATTCTTTATAATCTACAAAGCATGAATAAAAACAAAAACAAAGACGAAACTGCTCATTATTTCACATTCTTCATATAAAACGCATGAATAGATTAACGGGTACCCGGGTACCCTTATCAGGAGGGTAAGGACTATTCGACTTTGGATCGGATCCACAGCCGACAACACAATTCTGGAAAGCTAAAAAATGCCAAAAACAATAGAAAACAACTATTTATAAGATGTCATGGATGCTCGAATTTGTAACATTTATGGTTTAAAAAATTTTTGACTTCAAGTCCCGTTCGGGTACCCAGGTACCCGTGTCAGGAGGGTTAGGGTTAAGAAAGATTACGCCCAAGTCTGCTTTTACCCAAACAAAAAATAATGATGAGTTGGCTCTGTACTTCATATCCCTGATACATTGAAAATAAAATAAAAGCTTTGATGACAACTTGAAAACTGATTTTTATGTTAATGATCTGTGCATTGTTTTGACGGATTCGAAACGGATCCGTCCAAAAAGCGAAATACGCGCTGACGGAGTCGTAACGGGTTTGAAACGAATCGTTTTTGTCCACATTGGGATCTTGTAATCTGATAAGCGGCTTGTCATAATTCAAATTCTTTGTTTGCGTCACAAACTCACATGTAACCAGAGCTTAAAATAAACTTTTGCAAACGTTTTGTTTTAGGTAAAAGTAAACTTAAGACTTTTATATTTAATAAGGAAACTAAAACTTTTTTACCAGCAGATAAAAGCTAAAAGTTTTTTTTTGACTTATATTTCAAAACTTTTATTAATAAAAGTTTTTTTGACTTTTATTAATAAATTAATAAATTTTTTGACTTATACTTTTAACAGTCACATGCAAAGAGTTTTTTTTTACTTTTACTTTCAAAAGTCGAACATAAAAGTTTTTTTTTTGTATGAAACACAAGAAAATCCTAAAATAGTATTTTGAATCACTAGCAACAAATTTCAAAGAACTTATGATTATTCAAAATAAAATCCAAAGAAAAATAGTAAACAAGAAAAAAATTTATGATAATTAATTATTCATAATTATGATCTGATATTTTTAACAAAAATTTATGGCATGAATCGATGGGAAAAGGCCGAAAATGGATTTTGGTGGTGACAGAGGAGGTTCCCGACCGCCGTAAAGGGGTATTTTGGACCCATTTTTGGAAAATATTTTGTTGTACGAATCGATGAGAAAAATGCCAAAAATGGATTTTGAAAGTGAAATAAATTTTGCTGAGCGAATTGATGGGAAAATGCCGAAAATGGACTTTGGAAGTGACAAATGAGTTCCTCGGACCTCCTAAGCGGTTTTTCTGGAAAATATGAACTTTTTATTGAAGGCACGCACCAGTTCAATTGTATATTTTCGAAACTTGTGTCGGAAAATTCAATTTAAAAGCAGATACATACATTATTAGAATTGATTGATCCCATTGACTTGTACAATAATTTTTTTTTTCAAAAAGTGGGTCCAAAACACTCCTTTAGGATTATCGGGGACCTCCCTTGTCACTTACAAAATTCATTTTCGGTCTTTTCCCATCAGTTCGTGCAACAACATTTTTTTCGAAATATGGTTAAAAAAAACTTGCCTTTGGGACAGTCGGGAACCTCCCCCCCTGTCACTTTCAAAATCTAATTTCGGCATTTTCCCATCGATTTGTGCAGCAACTTGAAAACTAGGCATTAATGCTTATGAGACATGATAAAATAGAATTTTAGTTTAATGTCATTATTATGTACAGTACGAGCAAAAATATTTGAAATTTTCATACAAATTACATAGGGGTACCCATGTACCCTGTCACCTTGGGAAATGTGTTTTTTCGTCACGTGTTTTTTTTTAGTTATAATACGAAAAAAAATTTTTTTTTTATAACGAATTAGTTTTAAAAGATATATATACATATATATATATACTCTCGACTTTCAAAATAAATTATCATCGGATATGTATACGAGTCAGAATTGTACTAAAATTGGGAAAAACTGTCTAAAAGTGAAAAAGACCATATTTTGAGCATTTCTGAGAAATGCCCAAAGCTGGGATCTCGATTCGGGACAATTTTTCTAAAAAAAGCATGAAATCACCTTTCGAATGAGACCGACCTCGTTTTTTTTGGGCATTGTTATCGACGGGAATTTGATTTTGTCCATTTTTTCTCAAAATATAACACTGTGCGGCGGTTCACTGTAGTATATCAAATGCCGGTGCGTTGGCGAAATCCATGTTGGACATAGTAAATCCAACCGCGGTTGAAGGCCGGCGCGATGACGGCATTGTACATATTGGAGGATGTAATCCCTGAGCCGCAGCCGAAGGCCACCCACTTACCTTAACACACTAAAATTTCAAGAAAATTGGTAATGAGAGTGTTAAAGTAAATAATAACCCTAGTTAAGCCAAGGCTAATCTTGTTCATCCTGACAAGCATCGGATGAACTAGTTTGGACTGAGAAAAACTGGTTTGGCCAGTAACATAAACTATTCCTCTCGAAAACGCGAGTCGCTTATTCGGATTCGTATTGAACTCGGAACGGACTTTTTATACGAATCCGTTACGAACTCGTTTTCTTTTAAATAAAACGGATTCGAGACGGACTCTTTTTTTAAATAATTCGGATTAGAGACGAAATTTTTTTTTTAAATAATACAATGTTGGTGAGTCCAATGACAACTCCTACTTATTTCTTAAAGTTAATCATTACACTGTAGGGACGTAAAAAAGACACACAAAAACGCCGAGACACCCCAACTTAATTTTTGGTCGTAGAATACGGTGGCATACTCAGTTTTTTTTGATTAGATCGAATTCTCGACATATTCGCGATTGATATTTCGTCACTTTTAAGCCCTTGTTTTAGCAATATTTTTCTTATATATTTAGAAAAAGACATCGAAATCGATTGAAATTCGGTACATAGGTTCATATAAACCTAAGTATTATACCTATTGAATTTTTTTGGCACACGCTCAAAATTACGCCCACCTCCCATATCACCCACTATTGTGAAATCTCAATAATAGGTGTTATATGTGTACTATAGATATAAAATTTGCTGTGTGTGTATGGAGTATTATTATCCATCTGAAAACCAAAACGCCTACGCATGCGCCCACCTCCCATACCACCCACACCAGTTTTTGCTGAATAATACTAGCTTACAAATTTGAGGTTCATCTCGAGATCTGGTTTCTCATTTACTTTTTTCCATGTATTTTGGGGCGTTGATTTCAAAAATGGCAACCATTTTTTTTTTCTTAAGAATCGTTTTTGAGATATCTCCAAAAAACCCCTTTGTCGGCACTTTTTTCATTTATTTGGCTATATCTCGACGAATTTTTTATCTACTCAAAAACGCACTCAAAAGATATTTTTATTCCCTTTCTAACGGTATGCTGTTTGCTTGAATCCCATAAGATTTGATGGAGTTACAAGCGCTCAAATTCCAAAAAAACTGACTTTTTTGGTCTTTTTTAAAAATCACTAAATTTCAATTGCTCGCGAATATCTCGAGAATTTGATCTAATCGAAAAAAACTGATTATACCACCGTGTTCTACGACCAAAATTAAGTTGGGGTGTCTCACCGTTTTTGTGTGTCTTTTCAAAAGTTGAAAGTTTACCTACAGTGTTATTATTATTTTCCCTTGCAACATCCCAATATCTTTAACTGTATAAAATTAACGCAATTAACCCTAACCGTCCTGACAACATTTACATACGTAGACTCCTGATAAGGGTACCCGGGTACCCGTGAGAGTTTTATATGGGAAGATAGAGAGTCATAGCGTGTACTTGGTATTGTTTAGGCCTAGTGTGATGAGAAGTCAATGAAAAGCGGTAAGCTTAATGCTATCATTAGAATTTTGCTGCTTATAAGTATAAATGGTGCTAGCGATGATCTCCTTCAACTTTGTGGGACAATCGCAGTCATCCAAAGCCGTTCCCATCTCCAATATTTGGAGTATACTGATCACAGATGGCATTTGGGCTTTGTGAAAATGTACTGCATGGAAGTTTGAAATGTACTTTTGAAATGCCAAATGTATTTTTCCAACATGTAGATTAAAAAATTACCTAAAATTACCAAAATTGAGCAAAATTTCAACCTTTTTTAAAAAAAAAGTCAGCAAAGTTTACTCCAAGCAAATTTCGTGGTAAATTTATTTAAAAATTACAATTTTTAGAAATAGTCGAATTACACTGAATATGTACAGAAAATGTACTGAAAATGCGCCAAATGTACTAAAAATAGCCCAAGTGTACTGCAAACTTGTCGGATGTACTGACGACGATTTTTCACGACGTAAATGTGGCTTTTGGTTGTGTAACACAGTCGACAGCTTTCCTCTGTTTGAAATAATTTACACAGGCAAACAATCTGGGGGTCAGCGAGATGTAAACGCTCGAGAAAATAATGTTTTAGCTCTGGTTGATTTTTGCAAACAATCTGTTTCAATTTTCTTACCTCACTTCCGTTGGACAATCAAAGCTCACTTTCCAAAAGCCAGACCCCACAGACCATATATGTAGATATGCATTCAACAAAAATGTAACTCTTTTATCCGTCGTGACCAAGAAAAAGAGGGTTTTCTTTCTGTTAACTACGCATTATTCAAGGGGGGAGCCGGCATTAAATGGAAAAGAGGAGATAAATATCTTCCACAACAAAACCAAAGGTGAAGTAGAAGTTATGGACCAGATAATGTCTAAACATAGTACCAAACGTAAAGCAAATAGATGACCATTGGTCATTTTTTCCAACATGATCGACGTGACTGCGTTGGGCTCAATTTGTGTCTATTCCAACCTACATTCAAGCACCAAAGAAAAGCGAAGGTCTCCTCGGGGCTTTTTGACATCACCTTGCATAGAGTTGAGAACAGAAAATGATCGAAAGGGTAGCTCATAAGCGAACAACTCAATACACCATGCTCCGGGCTGCTCTTGAGCCCTTTTCTTTTTTTTACATTATTTCTAGTAAATTAAAGTTTAATTTAAAATATCTTTTAATTCTTTATAATCTACAAAGCATGAATAAAAACAAAAACAAAGACGAAACTGCTCATTATTTCACATTCTTCATATAAAACGCATGAATAGATTAACGGGTACCCGGGTACCCTTATCAGGAGGGTAAGGACTATTCGACTTTGGATCGGATCCACAGCCGACAACACAATTCTGGAAAGCTAAAAAATGCCAAAAACAATAGAAAACAACTATTTATAAGATGTCATGGATGCTCGAATTTGTAACATTTATGGTTTAAAAAATTTTTGACTTCAAGTCCCGTTCGGGTACCCAGGTACCCGTGTCAGGAGGGTTAGGGTTAAGAAAGATTACGCCCAAGTCTGCTTTTACCCAAACAAAAAATAATGATGAGTTGGCTCTGTACTTCATATCCCTGATACATTGAAAATAAAATAAAAGCTTTGATGACAACTTGAAAACTGATTTTTATGTTAATGATCTGTGCATTGTTTTGACGGATTCGAAACGGATCCGTCCAAAAAGCGAAATACGCGCTGACGGAGTCGTAACGGGTTTGAAACGAATCGTTTTTGTCCACATTGGGATCTTGTAATCTGATAAGCGGCTTGTCATAATTCAAATTCTTTGTTTGCGTCACAAACTCACATGTAACCAGAGCTTAAAATAAACTTTTGCAAACGTTTTGTTTTAGGTAAAAGTAAACTTAAGACTTTTATATTTAATAAGGAAACTAAAACTTTTTTACCAGCAGATAAAAGCTAAAAGTTTTTTTTTGACTTATATTTCAAAACTTTTATTAATAAAAGTTTTTTTGACTTTTATTAATAAATTAATAAATTTTTTGACTTATACTTTTAACAGTCACATGCAAAGAGTTTTTTTTTACTTTTACTTTCAAAAGTCGAACATAAAAGTTTTTTTTTTGTATGAAACACAAGAAAATCCTAAAATAGTATTTTGAATCACTAGCAACAAATTTCAAAGAACTTATGATTATTCAAAATAAAATCCAAAGAAAAATAGTAAACAAGAAAAAAATTTATGATAATTAATTATTCATAATTATGATCTGATATTTTTAACAAAAATTTATGGCATGAATCGATGGGAAAAGGCCGAAAATGGATTTTGGTGGTGACAGAGGAGGTTCCCGACCGCCGTAAAGGGGTATTTTGGACCCATTTTTGGAAAATATTTTGTTGTACGAATCGATGAGAAAAATGCCAAAAATGGATTTTGAAAGTGAAATAAATTTTGCTGAGCGAATTGATGGGAAAATGCCGAAAATGGACTTTGGAAGTGACAAATGAGTTCCTCGGACCTCCTAAGCGGTTTTTCTGGAAAATATGAACTTTTTATTGAAGGCACGCACCAGTTCAATTGTATATTTTCGAAACTTGTGTCGGAAAATTCAATTTAAAAGCAGATACATACATTATTAGAATTGATTGATCCCATTGACTTGTACAATAATTTTTTTTTTCAAAAAGTGGGTCCAAAACACTCCTTTAGGATTATCGGGGACCTCCCTTGTCACTTACAAAATTCATTTTCGGTCTTTTCCCATCAGTTCGTGCAACAACATTTTTTTCGAAATATGGTTAAAAAAAACTTGCCTTTGGGACAGTCGGGAACCTCCCCCCCTGTCACTTTCAAAATCTAATTTCGGCATTTTCCCATCGATTTGTGCAGCAACTTGAAAACTAGGCATTAATGCTTATGAGACATGATAAAATAGAATTTTAGTTTAATGTCATTATTATGTACAGTACGAGCAAAAATATTTGAAATTTTCATACAAATTACATAGGGGTACCCATGTACCCTGTCACCTTGGGAAATGTGTTTTTTCGTCACGCACGTCAAGTAAGTAAATTGGTCTTCGTAATATGAAATTAAAATTTTGTTTTTAACATATTGGAAATGTGGTAAAAATTTGAAAAAAAAATCAAAAAATTACACTAAGCATGGTAATTTCTTATGGAGAAAGCACAGCATAAGTTGCGATTGAATCAACTTGCACCGTTTATTCGATTTTCCTTTTTTATTATGCATTTATAGATATGTGGTCCATTAGGTTTTAGAGTATGTTTTCTTTCAAAATTCCCTTGTGACCGGGACTGGTGCTGGGGCTCGAATTTGAACTTAGACTGGGCCTGAGGATGCGTGCATTATATGCATATATCTAAAGATGAAATGCTGTTTGTTCGAGTCCACATAACGCATGACGGATTTGCTTAATTTTTTAAAATTAAAATGTTGCAAAAACTTAAAAGAAAAATCGGAAAGTCGCGAAAAATCGATATAGTGTTTTGCATGAAAGTTAAGAATGGAGAATGCACACCATAACTCGCTATTGAATTGATTTTGGTGGGTTTGACAGAGAGGGCCGAGCTTACTTACTAGTTTACAATAAAAAAATAAAGATTTCATACAATTTATGTCTTTTGTTTAAAATTTAAAACGATACCTCAATTTTGAACACCCTTTACATATATATATGTATGTTACCGTCCAAACTAGTTTATAGGATGAACTAGTTTTTTCTAGGCCAGACTAGTTCAATCGAAGCGTGTTAAGTCGAACCAGTTTAACCTAGGTTGAACTAGAATAATTATTTAGTTTCACGGCTTTACTTCCGATTTTCTTGAAATTTTAGTATGTTAGTGTCCTAACACGCTTCGGATGAACTAATTTAGTCTAGAAGAAGCTTTTTTATCCTTAATACTAGTTTGACCAGTAACATGAATGCATATCTACAACTTTGGATCAGTGTAAATTGATTACGTTACGTTTCCGGACAAATGCATACGTGTATGTACAAAGTTTTTCCTTAGAATTTCATGACGATTTTAACTTTTACTGACTTACAAATACCATGTATAATATGATTCATGCATGGCGTCAGAATTAGGAAATGCCTGGGAATATGAACGCTTCATTCCATGCAAAATTTTCAATGGTTAAGGCAATTTTTTTTTCAAATAAACATAGTGGGGTGCTTCTAAAGTGCATGTACATGTACATATATTCGTACACACATAGGACATACACATTAAACATGTTCAAAAAAACCTCATGCTTTAAAGTTCTTCAGAAACGCTTGAGATCCCATAATTTACTTATTTCCATGTACATATGTCCTCAGTCAAAAAAAAAAAAAAAAAAAGAAAGAAAAACTTATAGGCCCATAATTATAGTCGCAAAATTAAGAGCACTCTAAGTTAAAACGTGGTTTTTACCCAAAATCGAAAATACAGAGTAACCCCATAAAACAAATAAAAACTTGCATTAAATTATGAGAATATTTTAAAAAATAGATTACCCTGCGAATATTGTAGACACATTGAACAAAAGGAATAATAAAAAACTCGAAAATACAAGACATCGTTGCGAAGTGGTTAGGACTGTGAACTCATAGCTCACAATGCGTGGGTTCAATACTCTGTTTCTTAGAGTGACTTATTATCGGTGCTGCCCAGAGAACGAGCTGGCGCTCAAAGAGCGTAAAGAAGCGTGCACGTATACAGAACAGGGATGATATTTGGGGGCTTTTAGGGCTTTTTTGAGCCCTTTTAATTTTCAAAAGCCCCGTGGCCCCATTTATTCATTTTTGGCCCTTTTCCATAATTCTACCGAAAAGTAATGACAATTTTTTATTTTTCAAAGGAAAGTTTACTGGGATAAGTGATTTTTGACTGAGATAGAATTTAAGTGTTTTTTTTCTCCTAAAACATTTTAGTGGACCCTTAAGGAGGGGGTAGGGTTTGAGCGCTACATTTTAAGCATAAGTTTAAAAATGTTTTTTAGTGATATGGTAATAGTAAGTTTATTTATTTAAAGAACAAATAAAAGTACAACATTTGAATAGTATTCATTAAAAAATTTTGCAAAATAAGCCATTGGCAGCAAATTTCCGCGGACGCATAAAAAAATAAGTGGTTGCGGTGGACAACATAACTCGTCACTTTATCATCTAAAATCCAAAAATTTTAGTTAGCTTATGAGTTTTTCAAGGTATTGACGTAGCGTTTTTTTTTTGACGATTTTTAAGATTTTGGCATAATTTTTAAGCCAAAAAAACGAATTTTTGTAAAAAAATATTGCAAAAATCACTATATGTATTTGTTATTGTAAAACTAATTGTAATGCAAAAAAAAAACCCTTTGTCAATAGCTGGTTTTATATGTATCAAAAAGGTGAGTCAAATTTTAAGAGAATCGGTCAAGTAGTTTTTGAGTAAAAGTGTCCACCGACTTTGAACATTTATATTCGAGAAAAACGCACTTAAAGTTTAACACTCTTTTTTATATGCTTACACAGGATCAGTGGGGAGACCAATGCACTGTATCTTCGTCAAATTTTAACAGGATACTCTTGAAGAGTTGTACTATCAAATAACAAAAAACACAAAACAAATTTGTTCAAACCCTATCCCCCCCCCCCTTAAGTATTACGATGCCTTTTGACTTTTTAAACTTGAAACTGAAATTATTTGAAATCAACTCTCTGGAGATTTGTTTATATAAAAAAAGTTTTATTTGATTTACAACACTGGTTAACACTAGTTTTGGTGCCGTGAAGCTATACTTTTATTTAAACTAAGGACCTTTTATTGAATACATTATTTGTTTGCCATTTTATTATCTTTAATTTGATACCAAGAACCATGAAATTGGACATTTCTAGCACAAGATATGAACTTTAAAGTGAAAGGAGGTCGAAACAATGAAAAAATCTCGAAAACTGTACCATTCAAAAAATTTTCATTTTCATTTTCGAACTCAGCAGGAAAAAGTACATAAGAAAAGTACAGTCTTATCAATGAAACATTTTGATTGTAAACTAGTGTTATTATAGGGCTACCAGATGGCATACTAAAGTAGCAAAAGTGCTACTTTTGCATGGCTTTGCTACTTTGCTACTTTTCACTTGAAATGTACTACTTTTGGTTGAAATGCGCTACTTTTCACTACTTTCGAAGTTACGAAAAATTACCAAAAATGTTTAATGGAAACAATGTAAATAAATAAAAAAAACACACAATAATGATGTTTTTTATTAGTGCTATGGGAAGTAGAAATGGGGACCTTTTGTTTTTTTTTTGTAATTTCCGAGAAAGTTTTTAGTAACTTCAACAAACGACTAAACGACTTCGGTTAGAGCTGTCTTTAAAGCGACGCCATTCATTCGGATGGTATCTTGAAAGACCCATTTCGAGAATAAGGCCTTGCACTTCAAAAAAAAAAAACATTTCATTTTCCGATTAAAACAATGATAAAAAGTCTTGCTCTCTTGTTCGATAGAACGTCACTTTTGTACCTGACGCCAACAAGTTTTTTCTTTTAATCTAAAAGCCAAAACCTCTGCAGATTCTTAAGAAAGTCCCTTATCAAATCATTTAATTCTTCTTGCGTAAAAGGTTTTGGCTCTGTGGATGGTATTCCTTCGGAATCGCGAGAATCTAAGTCTGGATAAATCATTATTTTAACGTTTATACCACGCAAATTAATACAGCGGAAGTAACAGCCATCGAAGTGAGTTTTTTGTTCTATTGCATAGGCATTCCAAACCTCATATGGTTTCTTTTACCACTAATACACTGTCTGAAGTGTATTACGATGCCTTTTGACTTTTTAAGCTTGAAACTGAAATTATTTCAAATCAACTCTCTGGAGATTTGTTTATATAAAAAAAGTTTTATTTGATTTATAACACTGGTTAACACTAGTTTTGGTGGCGTGAAGCTATACTTTTATTATTTGGGGCTTACCAGTGCCCTTGGGCATTATGGTAAGCCTAAACTGGTAGTAGACAGCCTTGTACTTTTATGTACTTTGGCTTGGGCTTGAGATTGGCTTTCCTTGTATAGTCCTTTTTCCAATTTTTTTTTTTCGATTTGCAGACCTGAGTAATAGGTTAAATTTGATGTGCTAAATCTGCAAATACATATATAGTTTGTTTCTGCATTTCCTTTTGAAGAAGTTTCTCAAAATCGATCTCACCATAGTTACTTCTTTAATATATCGCTCATTTTCTTCAATAGCGTCATAACTCAAAAACTCAGATATTTCAGGGTAAACATTTTTACTGATTTTTACGTTTTTGGGTTATATTGTTATTGAAGAAAATGAGCGATATATACAAAAAAATCTTAAACGCTTAGATGTTCATATGTAAAACTTATGTTTACAATTAAATTTAAACACAAAATAAATTTTATAAAAAGAAGAAATTTGGTTATAATATAAATGGTTATATACGATTTGATTTACAGAAGCCCTATTTATGTCAAAAAAGCCCTATTTTAGTTCGAATTTTGGCCCTTTTACAAATAAGCCAATATCATCCCTGATACAGAATCATCGACACATGCCTATCGTTGCTTGTGGTAGTGGGCACCACTGCTTATCTCACGCGTGATTCGCAACATGTATCAGCACCAAAAATTCTCGGTAAGATTTGCCATTTCACCACGTATAGATTAAAAAACAAACAGCACTTGCAAATCATTAAATTTTATTATCAAAATTCGTTCTCTACGAGGAAAGTTTTATTCAGCGACGAAGCTCATTTTTGGCTCAATGAGTACGTCACCAAGCAGAATTGCCGAATTGGGTCTGAAGAGCAGCCAGAGGCAGTTCAAGAGCTGCCAATGCATCCTGAAAATATTCTGTTTTGTGCGGTTTGTGGACCGGCGGCATCATTGCACCGTACTATTTCAAAAATAATCGCAACGTTACAGTCAATGGAGCAAGGTACCGTGCGATGATTATCGACTTTTTTTTATCCAAAATGGAAGAATTGGACTTGGTTGATATGTGGTTTCAACAAGACGTTTCCACATGCTACGGCACGCGATACCATGGACCTATTGAGAGGCGAGTTTGGTAAAGAATTTGGAGCAGTTCGTTGGCCGCCAAGATCCTGCGATTTGACCCCACTATACTATTTTTTGTGGGGCTACGTAAAGTCTCTCGTATACAGGGACAAGCCAGCCACAATTGCAGCCCTGGAAGACAACATTACAGCTGTCACTGGTGAGATACCGGCCGAAATGCTGGAAAAAATATGCCAAAATTGAGGCTCACGGATGGACCTCCTCATACCGCGGGCAACACTTACATGAAATAATTTTTAAAAAGTAATTGGAAGGAATTGATGTATCGCTCCAAATAAATATTGTATTATTTATATTATATTGCAAATTTTAGTAGTGTTAGCAATAGACTTGAGCTAATAAAAAAAAAAAAAAAAAACAAAAGGTCTACTTGAGTAGAGATCATGAATTTGTTTCTTTTATATATTCCTGTGTACATAGGGCTACCAGATGGCCTTACTACAAAAGTAGCACATATCAAAAAATTCGAATTTTGTAAATGAAAACCTTCATTTTTTTTTGAATTTCATACAAATATTTTTGATGAGCAAAAAAAAAAAAAAAAGGTCCTCACTTCCCAGCAAATTAAAACAATAATTTCAAATAACTTTGATGATCAAAAAAAAGTCCTCACTTTGTACGAGAAAAATATTTCAAATGCAAAAGTAGTGAAAAGTAGCGCATTTCAACCAAAAGTAGTACATTTCGAGTCAAAAGTAACAAAGTAGCAAAGCCTTGCAAAAGTAGCACTTTTGCTACTTTAGTATCGCATCTGGTAGCCCTATGTGTACAGCAATAAAAAATAAAATTAAAATATGAAAAAATGCAACTCTGGTAGCAACCCTAGAAGTTTTTCTTTTTTTGATTGAGGATATACACGAAAATTATATGAATCACGGAATTTGAAGCGTGTTGTGAGTTTATTACCACACATGTATGTATGTATATTAGGGTGATTCAAATTTTTTTTTTTTGTTTTTTTTTAAGGTGCTGTTGCTTAAAAAGTAAGTTTATGATATGAAGAAAAAGCTCACGAAAATTCAGCTCTGTAACTCAATTTTATAAGGTGGCGCCGGAGCCTGTTAGTTTAACATGTAAATTGTATGGAAAAATTATTTTTTACAAAAAAGGTATCTAAATCAATAGGTGATTAGTGTTGTTGAGCTGAAAAGGGTCGTTTTTCAAAGTAATTTTTTACGCTGAATCCGAATCTGGCCTCAGAATTGACCCATCATGTCGGAATCCTGAAATATTTGAGGTTAATTACCTGAAACATGATGTTTTTTGTCTACTTTCGAGGCCATTTATAGGATTCAAAGAAAGTTGATCAGCTTATTTTTAACAAAAGCATCATTTAGTACCATCCTTGCCCTTTAAAATGAGCTTTTAAGTAGTGATCTGTAATGCTTCCTTGCAAAGTTACAGCCATTTTAAAGTGACATGAATTGGATCCCCTACAAAGGGTTGCAACCCAACAATATTAACCAACGGGTTTCAAATTCATGTCACCTCGAAATGGCTGTAACTTTGCAAGGAAGCATTACAGATCACCACTTAAAAGCTCATTTTAAAGGGCAAGGATGTTACTAAATGATGCTTTTGTTAAAAATAAGCTGATCAACTTTCTTTGAATCCTATAAATGGCCTCGAAAGTAGACAAAAAACATCATGTTTCAGGTAATTAACCTCAAATATTTCAGGATTCCGACATGATGGGTCAATTCTGAGGCCAGATTCGGATTCAGCGTAAAAAATTACTTTGAAAAACGACCCTTTTCAGCTCAACAACACTAATCACCTATTGATTTAGATACCTTTTTTGTAAAAAATAATTTTTCCATACAATTTACATGTAAAACTAACAGGCTCCGGCGCCACCTTATAAAATTGAGTTACAGAGCTGAATTTTCGTGAGCTTTTTCTTCATATCATAAACTTACTTTTTAAGCAACAGCATCTTAAAAAAAACAAAAAAAAAAAAATTTTGAATCACCCTAATGTATATCATAATATTTTGTTAAAACAAAACGACATAATATGGTTTATTTTTGGGATGATGATTAACAGTAAGTTTCTGTTATTACAATATGGCATATTTTTGGGCATTTGCTTATTTGTTGGTCAGTTTAAGTTGCTATGTGAAAATTCTGCGTGCTGAATAAATATTACAGTGGATCCTCTTTAAGTCGAACCTCGATAGGTCGAAAACCTCCCAAACCCGAAAAAATGTTGTGTTCCCTTCCCTTCAATCCCCAAAACCTCCATTGCTCGAAGTCTGACCCCTCTATAAGTCGAAATAATAAGTGGGTCCCTATAAGCAATTTAAGTACATATTTTCCATCTATAACTCGAAAAAATAAATTTGATTTCTGCATCTCGAACATAGCAATGTTTGATTTTACAAGCTTTACAATTCGATTATTTGAAACGAATTACAACTATAGCTCGAAGAAAAATAAGATATGTACCGACTTTAAGGACATGTCGACAATGTACATCATTGTTTCTTAGAAATCAATGTAAAAGTCTACAATAAACCAATTCTATGAAATGAATTTATGGAATTTATGACTGACGTTAAGACGTAATTTCATTTGAACTTTAGCGAAGTTACTTTATTGCTGTCGATTGAAAAATTATCAGAAATAGTTTGGTCCTACTGCAATACCCACCAATTTTTAATACCATTAAGATTTTTATTTATTTCACCTCTCAAACTCAGAATTAGTTGGAATAAATCTTAACCTTTACTTACAAGTCGAACATTTCCTGACAAAATTCGCTTAAGTCAAAGTCCTCCATAAGTCGAAAACTCTATAACTCGAATTTTTTGGCATATCCCTTCAAGTTCGACTTACAGAGGTTCCATTGTAACAATAATAAGAACGCAATGCAATGAACTGCAACAACAAAAAAGCAAACAAACGCAAGTTATGCAACCCGGAATTATCCCAACTTCACTTTCTTAATAAGTTAAATTTTTGTAGGCCAAATTTTAAACTAGAATAAGATATGTTTGGGACAAATGTTTGAAGATATGGTAAGTATTTTGTTATTGTAATTATATAAGAATATTTTAGTATGGAACTGTTTTTGTAAATTGTATTTGTTATACGCGGTATTAAGTTAAATTAGATGTTTTAATAAAGAGAGTTTGTTCTTAACCAGAAAAGAAGTAGTACGTTTTTAAATTTACTCTGACAGATTTCTACTTTTGACAAGGGAATACTGGTAAGTATCCTTATAGCTCAACTAGGGATTTCTTTTATATTTTCAATACAACAAGGCAGCAAGGGATTGACTTACCAACATGCTTTATCGAAGAATTCTAGAATATGAAGTTATTTTGAACATGTCTAAGACACGTATGTACAGTGATGAAAGCTATTGCTTATTTAAGAGTAACTACTGAGACCAGGGTTGCCAAGCCGTTAATTGCATCAAAGCCGGGGGCCTTGTAGAAATTGAAAATTTTTGGAAAAAGTCGTTAATTGGATGATTTTTGTTACATATACATACATACATACGTAATTACATTTTTTTAACGAGCAAAAAAAAAATTTCAAGCTTACTTACCGGCACAAAAATTTCATTTTGTGATATTGGCGACTAAAAAAAAACTCATGTCACTATTTAGAGGAAAAATTTAATTTTTTTATTTTGGGAAGGCAATTAACTTTTTGTTACCAACTTGGCAACCCTGACTGAGGCACTTGCGAACCTGATTCGAGTCTGAAATAAAATGAACGTGACATCATAAAAAAAAACAATGAGATTTCTATTTGCAGTCCCGTGGTTTTTGCTGTCCATTTTGACCACAGCAGCGCTTGATTGAAAATTAAGATGCAATTCGCGATGAAAATTCAGTAAGGTTTTTTGCTAAAAAAAAAATAAATACTTTTGTTCATTACATATATATGTACATACATAAAAGTTTTTTAAATCGTTTCCTTAACTTAATTACTAAATTGGCATTTACTTATGATAAGGATCCATTTTCACTTCAAATTGAAACCTTAAATAACCGTCCACTTCAAGCAAACTTTATGCCAATAAAATCTTATTAAGAAATTTAATATTGAACTTTTTAAATAGTATATTTAGTCGACTATTAAGAATATTTTATTGCTATAAAATTTAAAATAAGATATACTTAGAAATTTTACAGTTGAGGAAATAGTTAACTTTCCGACGATTTAGTTGAATAACTTAATACTTCTGACATTTAAAATTTTCGATATAACAAAAATAAATCTCATATCGATAGTCTTAGTTGCTAGTGTCTTAATAAATCTGTATGTATCACATTCATATTAATGTGAAATCAAATCAAATAAAATAGGATTCTCAAATGCATGTCATGCCAAATCACCGAGGTTTTGACCCGACCCTCTTCGACGTTCTCATTTATTGTATGTTTTAGAATGTATTAAAAGCAACAAGCACACCAATCTCCAGCCTTTTATTCGAAGCTGTTATTGAGTAATCGGTTTTTTAAATTTTAAGGAAAAAAAATTCAATTAACGATAGACTAGTAATAAGTATCGATATCAATAAAAAATAGGGTATCGTTTTCGTTTTTAAATGTAGTCTTAGAAAAAAATTTAAAAAAATTTATTCGAAGTACACGGTGGGCCTTAACTAACTTTAAATGATAAGTTGAGTTACAACAAAAACTTGAATGTGTAATTACACTGTGGAACAAATTCAGGTTAGCTAAAGTTAGGTCGATTCTGAGAGTGAGGGGTCAAAATAGAGGCTAAATTAGAAGACCCGTTTCGCGGCGTATCTTTATGTTAGTTCGAATCTTCTTAATCGACCTTCGAACTTTGCAGTCAAATGCCGATTTTCAGCATATTGTTTATATGGTTTTTTGGCTATAACTCGTCGACTATTTAATATTTTTCAATCTGTAAAAGCCAAATTATTGCTAGAGACCTGTGCAACAATTAAAAATTTTTAAAAAATTTATTTAGAAAATTTTCGTGGTGCTTATGAAGCAAAATGTTAGAAAAATTATTTTTTTTTTCATGCTTTTTGAAAATACTTTCCACAAAACTAAGTCTGTTTTGCTTTCTGTTTGATCTATAATATGCTTCTCAGTTTCTTCAATAAATTTCATTTGAAAAGAAAATGGTCTTAGTCGATAATTTGCGCTAAAAATCCCAAAACCATTAAATAAATAGCGATTTAGGTAGAAGTAATTAAAAAGGGAAGTTCCAGGAATAAGGAATTAGTAAAACAACTTTTTTGTTTTCAACCACCGCACAGGTAGCGATTTTTTGTTATTTCGTACAAGCGAACTAACTTCAAAAATAAAGATTTAGTTAAGACTCGAAACTCAGCCGAAGCTGATGTCTTTTAATTTTCGCTCGGTCGTGATAAAATTCGCTATTAATTTTCTTGAAACTTATTTCATTTTGTGAGTGAGTTAAGTTAAGTGCATCGGTTTCATAAAAATAACAAAGAAAAAGTAACAAGTCACAAATGGTAAATTTTTGAAATTTTTATGGTAACACTTTCATCGGTCATTCAGATTCAAATTTTAAATTAAATATCAGACTAAATTATAGTTGAGCAACAGAATCGGATATGTCCCATTCAAATCCAAATATTTTTGTAATAGAGCTCAAACTAAAAACTCAAAGGTGTACCTATTATTTTGAGCAGGTGTGTATACGAAACATTGCAAGTATTAAAAAATCGAATTTTTACCATAATAGGTACAAAATCTTCATCACATTTTGAATTTGTTTGTTTTTCTTAATAAATTTTTTTTTTGACTTCAGTTTTTACTATAAGATTATTATAATGTCACACCCGTTACATTTGGATGTCACACCCGTTACATTTTTGAAGTAGCTTCGTATATATTATTTAAAAGTTGATGTTAAAAGTTTCTCATCATTTTAAAAAAAAAATATCAAATATTTCTAAAATGATATCAATTTATCACTCATTCCTGAAAAATTTTAGGCAATTCGAACTCAAACTCAAAATATTTAAAAAAGAGCTTGTCTCAACGTCACAGCCGTTACGCACTTTAAAAGCATTTTCTGAACTTATTTCATTAGATGTCAAATCAAAATTTTATACTTTTAATAAATATCGGAAGGTACCATAGTACATGTTGCAAGAGATTAAATTGCATTCTCACACTTGTCTGAAAAGATATGAAATAAGACTTAAACTGTCACACCCGTTACCCTGGAAGTGTCGATATGTACATTAGGGTGATTCAAATTTTTTTTTTGTTTATTTTTAAGGTGCTGTTGCTTAAAAAGTAAGTTTATTATATGAAGAAAAAGTTCACGAAAATTCAGCTCTGTAACTCAATTTTATAAGGTGTCACTTTAAAATGGCTATAACTTTGCAAGGAAACATCACAGATCACCACTTGAAAGGTCATTTTAAAGGGCAAGGATGGTACTAAATGATGCTTTTGTTAAAAATAAGCTGATCAACTTTCTTTGAATCCTAAACATGGCCTTGAAAGTAGACAAAAAATATCATGTTTCAGGTAATTAACCTCAAATATTTCAGGATTCCGACATGATGGGTCAATTCTGAGGCCAGATTCTTAGCAAAAAAAATATTTGTTTCACTTAAAACGATAGAGTATTGCATTTTGCAGATTTTTCATTCATATGCTCCTTTTTCTTTTGAATTAGCTATGTTGCCACCAATCTTAATTGAAAAAAGTTTTTGTTTCACCTAAAACTATAGATCACTGCGTTTTACAGATTTTTCATTCATATCTTTGCTGCTTTTTCTATTGAGTTAGCTACGTTGCCACGCATCTTGATTTTGTTGTACAACAACCAAAGAAAAAAATAAAAGAAAAATATTTGTGAAAAAAAATTTTGTTCCTTAAATTTGTAATTTTTGAATTTCATTGAGAAACAATAATACGACAAATTTATAGGATAATTATAAGTTAGGCTGTGTCATAGTGATAGAAGTGGTTATTTTTGATATTTTCTGCCTCGGTTCGATTCCGTGCAGAGTCAGGCTCAATCAGATTTAGAAGGAGAATAAGTTTCTTATAAGCCCAATCCAGCGAAAAAGCTTCTAACAGCGATTGAATCTTAGTAGCTGCATTTTCTCAATGAAGACACATTTTCCAAAGAATTAGAGCATAGGTGCACTCTCGTTGTCTCTCAAAAGATAGAATGTGCAAGACAGACAATAATAACGAGCTTCTTCGAAAGGAAAACATGATCCCCACATTCTAGCTGTAGAATTAAAAAAACAAAAATTTAAATGAATTACATACTAGTTCTGTTCCGCACTTATAATTTTTCAATTTTCAAATCCAACTTTATTTTATTTTTGATATCAATACCTTTTCTATTATTTATTTTGTTAATTGAAAATATTTCACATTTTCTTTTGTTTTTGTTAAGAACTGATATTTTGTTTTTTTGACGAAAATAAATAGTTCTTTTTTACCCATGGAAGTATGTAGCTGTGTTGCTTAACTAAACAAAAGTTCAATTAAGTGGTATTTTTCTTAATGAACAATAGTGCAACTAAGCGGGATTTCTTTAATTAGATTTTAGTGTAATTAAGCGGGATTTTGTTAATTGAATTTCCCGGTTAATTGAGCAAAAGTGCGAACATTTTGGAATGTTTAATTAAGCGGGGATTACTGTATATACAAAGTTACTTCAAAAATGTAACGGGTGTGACATTATAATGATCTTATAGTAAAAAATGAAGTAAAAAAAATGTCACTGAAAAAAAATAAAAAAAAGGAAATTCAATATGTGATGAAGATTTTTTATCTATTGTGGTTTAATTTTTTAATACTTGCAATTTTTTGTATACATATGTCTATAATTTTTTTTTTCGAAAAGTGGTCAGTTTAGCTGGAAGTATCCATATGTATTTAATTATAATTAAATGTCTATATTAAAAGTAAACCGTTTTCTGACGTTCTTTATGAACATTATCTAACATGAAATGTCCGAGTTAAAACCCCCCCATGGATGATTCCTGCGCACGGGCCTGAAAATATGCCAAGGCGTATTTATTAAATACAGAAGATTTGATTTGATGTTCAAATATCTTTCTATTGATATTTATGTTAAACAAAACCTTAAAATAATGAAAAATATCAATAAAAAGGTATTTAGACAAGATATACCATCAAATTACCTTATTCCAAAACACTTCTGTTTTTAATAAATACTCCTTGGAATATTTGGTATCTTGTTTTTATTTTTAAGGCTTGTAAGTGGTTTTATTCATGCAATTCTCCCATAATAATCGTACTGGTGTAATGTATGGCGAACAATATTCAGGCAAACATATTTTCCATTGCGGTTTCTTAAAGATAAGTATTTTAAGTTATTGTGCTGTTTTGAATAGATCAACTTTGATTTCTTTCAATAGCGAAAGCTATTTTTGCTCATTCAATATCTTGCCTTGACCTTCTCTGCTTTTATTGGCTGACCTAAACTCATCACGGAACCTCTTGATTATATCGTGGACAATAGATTTACTTTTACCAATCAATTCAGCAATTTCTCTTACAGCTTTACCTTTATAAGGTCACTTAACTAGTAATTGCATAATTTCTCGAGCAGATTGCTTCCCATTTGGAGCAATTTTAAATATATTTTAAGTTATTGTTGACATTGTTTGTCACTTAATGCATTTACGACTGAATATGACAAAAAAATGCAGTTCTAAAATGCCTTTCTGCAAAATAACGGTATATCTAGCATTGCCATTTCGCTTTGTCCGATTCGTAGCACGCAAGATGTTAAACTGTTTTTGTTTAAATTTACAGTTATTATTAAAAAAGTTGTTGTTTTTTTTATTGTTCAGAAAAATATTAATATGAAGTATAAATAAAAGCGAAAAAACAATATATTTTGAATGTTTTTTCTTAAGTTTAGAGCACATTTATATCCTACAAATTCTTGTCCGATTATGCGATGGAGCCACTGTAGTACGTAAAAAAAAGAAGAAAAAAATATAAAAAAATACATCGAATTAAATTTTTTCTTGTAGCAAATTTTGTAAATTTCTAAACGGTTGATTCCAATCAATGGTAGCGAGAACGAGAGGTGAGGTCTCAAATGCAAAGTAAAATGAGACGGACGAACTGGTTCGCTGCACTTGGTAATTTGCAAGACGCTGAAATGGAATGTGCATCTTCTGACGACGACGATGATGTTCAATTGTTGTAGACAACACGCATTGTTGATGTGATTCATCTATTTGAAGGTGATAAATACAATTTTAAAAGATTGACTATTGGGACAAAGGTTTTTTCAAAGTCTTTACAAGATCATACTGCTGCCATAGAAAAACTGCAGGAATTAAATTTTAGCTTTTTCTCTCATCCAGTAAAAGACGGTTCGTTCTATAAAATAATGCTTTTTTGCTTACCGAAATTATCAATCAGCATGATTTCTGACGAATTCAAGGACAAATTTAATATTGATATAAAATCTGTAAAAGAAATTCCAACTAAACGGTCTAATCTAAACGCTGCTATCTATATGATTGAATTCAATAGAAATGTTGTTCGAAAGCCACTAATTCTAAAAATAATATTCTTTTGCAGTGTTGCTGTTCAATGGAGAAACCCCTCGAAAAAAAGTATGGGCCAACGTTATGGACAAAGTATTCATTGTTTGGCCATGGTTCTTCAAACTGTCATCGCTCTAAAGCATGTTATTGTTTTTATTCTTGTAAGCTTGAAACTGCTCCAAATAGTAAAACTTTGGTGTTAAAATGCACAAATTGCATCAAAAACAATAAGAAACCATTTAACCACAGGGCAGATGATCTGAAGTGTCCTTGTTGTGCAGAATATCTTGAGTTGAGAAGTCGCTTAACTAAAGCACCAAACCGGAGTAACCCCACGACTAGATCAATATCATTCCATGAAGTTCATTCGTCAGCATTGAATGCGGAAGATGTTGAATCCCACTTTTTCCCTACTCAAACCAGAGGAAGCTACTCAGATGCAGTTGAGTCTAAGCCAATCCTACTAAGTGAAAACAGCTCTCTATTTTCGACTGATGAACTCTACGAAATTTTTAATAAAGCTGCAACAGATCTTCGTCGATGCTATTCAAAATTGGAACAGCTTAGTGTTATTATGGGTATATGGTAAGTAACAATAGTCCTTTTAATTTATTTTTATATAAATTTTATTGAGATACAATTTTATTTTTTATAACACATTCGATTGAAAATTAATTTTATTCTAATTTTATTATCTAACGAAAAATATTTTATGGAACAAATTTTTGATTTTTAAAAAATTGACAATTATAACAAAAAAACTTTAACATAATTAATTTGGATAAGGTTTTTTTGTGTATAGTGCTTCTTGCAATATCATTTATATGTGCTGATATTTAGTAATGTTGCATCATAAAGTGTAGGTACTTCATTAATAAAATCAATTAGAAGTTGCCTTGCACATTTATTGTTAACGATGCAATTTTTATTATCTAGCAAAATTCTAATTACAATACTAAGTTTTAAAAAACTTTCATAACAAAGATTTGATAGTATTCCTTTCAAAACGATGGGACCGGTATAGAGTATGAACTGTCGAAACTCAACAGCTTTCCATCTATCAAGTTCTAAAAATCCTCGTGGCTTGCTTGCAAATTCCTTTGAAATAGTTTTCCTTAACAACACCAATCAGTGCTCTAATATTTCAATTTGATCTTTTTAAAGTGAATAAGTTTTACCTCTGACCTTTATCCATGACTTCAACAAAGTTTTCATTACACCTAAGCATACTATATGCATGTAGTCATATGCAACTTGATTAACAGTGTCAATAGGTAATGTTTCAATAGCTAAGGGTGTCATGACATTATGATGATTCACGTCTGATTTATTTCTAAATCGTTCATCTGTCCTAATCATGCTATTTTCCAATTTATAAATATTTCTTCTTTGGAAATATTCTCCTCGCTGCTTACATTTGCTGCAACTGTAAAAAGCACTATGATATTTTATGCCCAAAACAAACTCTCTTGCAGGAGCATCACATATAAAAGCTCTCACCTTTACTTCATATGCAACCATTTTGTAAGTAAATCCCTCTCTAATTAACTTTAGAAGCTCTGACATAAATTCATTCAAATACTCATTAACATTACTTGGCTTACGTAGAATCCCACCGTCCAGACTGCAGATGTTTTATGCACATTAATCAAAATAGGCCACACCTGTAACTGGGAACTCTTCGAAAGCGGTAAACCATCCACATTGATGTTGAGGAAAATAGTGATACTCTCAAAGATATTGCTTTCCAAAAAGTCGGTTAAGGCATCCAAAAGCCCATAATGAGCATATTCACCATCACCCACTTTTTTAAAGTCCTTGCATCGGAAGGTAACCCATCTATCTGTTCAGTTAAAATGTTTAATAAAGCATTCAAAGCCGAATTTACTATAGTCTATAGACCACCGCGCTGACCTTTCCCGAACATTTTCGCTCTTATTATACTGTCTTGGTACTTGGTCTTGGTCAATATTAGTAAAAAGCATTCATTTTGCTCGGTATTTAAGCTAGCATTTTCTAAATTAATATCGGAAAGAGGGAGTGCACTTTCAATCTCGGAACTATCTATCGGAGACTTTTTTTTTAACAATTTGACGATTTCCTCAGCATTTTTCTGGTCAATTTTTCTTGACATATCTACTTTTTTAATTCTTTAGTTTTCTGCAATTAGATGCTCTTCCAGCACTATGAAAAAGGATTTATAAATTTAAATTTATTCAATTGAAAATTACTTACATATATGTATCAATCAAATTCTCGATTACTTTTTTCCAATTTCTGTATACACTCGATTATTATCTGCACTTTCTGTACGGATGCACTATTGAAAAAGATCTATTATTTAATTTATAAATTTAAATTTATCCTATTTCAACTTTTTTCAATATTTTCTTTCGATTTTTTTAACCCTTTTCAACATAATTGAATTAACTAAAACTTTTCAACTTGACTTTTTCAACATTTTCGATACCTTATCAAGTTCTTCAACCTCTCTCACTTTTTCAACACTTTACATATATTATCGACTTTATCAGCATTTTTCACATCTTTCAACTTAATTGAATTAACCCATTCCAGACTGCTACCAGAAGGGCCCGTACAATTTCGATAAAATTTGGTGTGGGAGTTCAGGGGATCAATACAAGTTGCTGATGAAAAAATTAAATTTTTCCCTATCGGCACACCGGAGATATGGCATGGGTAAATTTTTACCCAATAGCCCTCTATGAGACAAAAAAACAAAAACAAAAAAATTGACCGTCCAACTTTTCATTCAATCAAATCTGATTAACTATAGCATCCCACATAGGATCTTTGAATTTGTTACGAGCTTTTTTCTTTAAGTCTTCAAACTTGCCTGGATCGATGTTATTTTGGAAATTTTATGTTGCCTAAATTCTACCTCACAAAAATACAGGTTAATCAAAGAAGTTCGGAAAAATAAAAATATTTATTTTAGACCAATCCTTCCTCTACCCAAAAAAGCTTTAAAACCACAACACCTCTTACCTGTCGCTTGGCAGGATTTTTTAAAATGCACTCTTCTTTTGGGTATTTTAATACCCAATAGTCTGGAATGAGTTAAACAAAATGTTCAACTTGATTGTTTCAACCTGTTTCAATTTTTCAACTTGTATTTTTCAACCTGTTTCAGTTTCTTCGAACTTTTCAACTTCTTTCACTTTTTCAACACTTTTTATATATGATCGACTTTATCAACATTTTCACCTGTTTCAACTCTCTCAACTTTTTTAACCTCTTTCAACTTAATTGAATTTACCAAAATTTTTCAACATTTTCGATACGTTGTCGAGTTTTTCAACCCTCTCACTTTTTGTTATATATTAAACAAAGAATTATATATTAAAGAACAACGCTCCCAGATATGTCGATAATTGGAACGTGTTACTATTTTAGCTAGATTAGAATTAGAATTAGAATGAGGGGAAATGCGACATTGCGCATTGGGATTTTTAGCAACGAAGCTGAATTTCATTTCCTCTGCCATTTTGTTTATTATTAGGATTTTGTATTTATTAATTTATGATTTTAAAGGAAAGATTTTGAATATAAGAAAATGAAAATGAATGCTATATGAATTGAAATTGAAAAAAAAGGAGCAAGTCTTTCTGCTATTACTCAGTAAATGCAATATAAATTGTAAATAAAAAGTCCGTATTATTCAATAAGTGAAATTTCTTCTGCCGTTTTTTATTTATATTTTGCAATTACATTGATTTTTAATTGAGCTAGTTATTTAAAGGAGGATGGAGCTGCTTGTAGAAGTCCACGTAAGTGGGAAAAGTTCCTGATCGCCACTCACTTGGGAGTGGCCAGGGATGATTCTTTTGCAAGCAGTTCAAGCAGCTCACAAACTTCCGGCCTTTTTGGCCAAGTATCCTCTGGAGACCCCTTGGACACCCGTCCGGGGGTGAGCTAGTTCTGAGAAGGCGAGTCTCTCCTAGACTCAAAACTTGGAATGTGTGCGTAGGGTTTGGGTCCCACCACACATTATCATCATTTCCAATGAAAACCAAATCAGCCTCGGATAATAGCCCCCACTACGATGACGACCACTTCAAACGAAAAACGGACAATGATTAACGGATATGCACCTGGAATGTCCCCCCCCATAGGGAAGGTGCAACTATCCAACTGGCGGAAGCCCTCGTAAAATAAAGGCTGACATCACCGCCATCCAGGAGATGCGATGGAAAGGACAAGGCTGCTCTAAACGGATGAACTGTGATATCTACTACAGCGGCCATGCGGAGAGGCGCGAATTTGGTTGCGGATTCGTTATATGTCGAAAATTACGCCACCTAGTTTCCCGGTTCACGCCAATAAACGAAAGGTTGGCTACGATCTTTATCAAGGCAAAATTCTTCAACATAAGCCTAATTTGCGCGCACGCCCCGACGGAGGAAAAGGACGATGCCACCAAGATGATTTCTACGCGAGCCCAGAGGACGTGTATGACCGTTGTCCGACCCACGATGTAAAAATAGTCCTCGGCGATTTTAACGCGAAGGTCGGAAGAGAAGGCATCTTTGGCGCTACAGTCGGTCAGTTCAGTCTCCACGAGACCACTTCAAACAACGGTCTGAGACTGATCGACTTCGCCGCGGCGCGAAACATGGTAGTTAGTAGTACCAGATTTCAACACCTCGACATTCACAAGGCCACCTGGCTATCCCCGGATCAAAAAACGAAAAACCAAATTGATCATGTTGTGATCGACGGAAGGCACGCTTCAAGCGTTCTGGATGTGCGTACATTTCGGGGGGTCAACATTGACTCCGACCACTATCTTGTTGCAGCTAAGATCCGCATGCGGCTATGCAATGCGAAGAATGTACGCACGGGCATGCAACGAAAGCTGGACGTTGCCAAGCTGCAATCACAACGGACTGCCGAGGCATACTCCGCTCAACTCTCGGTTAAGCTCAACCAACTAACCTCTGGAACCGACGACGCCGGTGGACTTTGGACACACATCTCCCACTCATGCGCGCTGCTGTCGAGGAAGTCATTGGTTTTCGACGCCCACAACCTCGAAACCAATGGTATGACCAGGAGTGTCGCGATGCGACTGCTGAAAAAAACGCCGCATACAAGAAGACGCTGCAGTCAGCCGCAACGCGAGCCGTGCGAGAAAACTACCGCGAAAAGAGGAAGGAAGAGAGGCGCATTTTCAGACGTAAGAAAGGGAGCAGGAAAAGCGTGAGCGTGAGGAACTTGCGATGTACCAGGGCAAGAAGGATGCACGAAAATTCTATCAACAAGTTAAGCGTCTAACTCAAGGTTTCAAGCCCGGAGCATCCACTTGTAGAGACGAAAATGGAAATCTGGTTACAGATACACAGAGTGTACTGAGGGTATGGAGGCAGCATTTCTCCAACTTACTTACGGGCGATGATTCCACCAATTCCGCCCAGAGAGAACGCAATACAATACCACCAATCAATGATAGCGCAGTGGAAGTACCATCACCTAGCCATGAAGAGGTTCGAGTTGCATTCCTGCGACTCAAAAACAACAAAGCAGCGGGTGCTGACGGCCTGCCAGCTGAGTTGTTTAAAGCTGGTGGCGATGAATTGATAAGGTGCATGCATCAACTCATCATCAAAATATGGCTAGCGGAAAGCATGCCCGACGATTGGAATCTCAGCGTGCTTTGTCCTCTAATAAAGAAAGGAGACCCGACAATCTGCGCCAACTACAGGGGTATCAGTCTTATTTCCATCGCATATAAGATCCTCTTGAGCGTATTGTGTGAAAGATTGAAGCCGTACACAGAAACGCTGATCGGATCCTATCAGTGTGGCTTTAGACCTGGTAAGTCCATAGACCAGATTTTTACACTACGCCAAATCCTGGAGAAAACCCATGAATATAAAATCGACACTCACCATCTCTTCGTCGATTATAAAGTTGCGTTCGATAGCCCAGTGCGGGATTGCCTATACGCAACAATGTCTGAGTTCGGTATACCTGCAAAGTTGTTAAGGCTCTGCAGGATGACGTTGAGCAATACGTGTAGCTCCGTCAAGGTAGGGAATGACCTCTCCGGAACTTTTAATACCGAGCGAGGTTTCAGACAAGACGATCCGCTCTCGTGCGATCTCTTCAATTTCATCATGGAGGGGATCGTACGAAAAGCCGGTGTGCATCATAATGGCACCATTTTCTATAAAGGTGTTCAGCTCCTTGCGTACGTTGATGATATTGATATTATCGGTCGGAGTAAGAGAGATGTTACTGCTGCTTTCACTGCTATTGAAAAGGAATCAGCCAAAGTGGGTTTGACGGTAAACGAGGGCAAGACGAAATACATGATGTCTACTAACAACAGCAAGAGAGTGCGGGATCCAGACTCTCATGTTACAGCGGGCAACTGTAAATTAGAAGTTGTCAACGAATTCACTTACCTTGGCACTGCCGTCACCAGCAACAAAGATGTCAGTCTGGAGATTAAGCGGAGAATAACAATTGCTAATAGGTGCTACTACGGTCTCAGTAAGCAATTACGTTGCAGAGCTCTCTCTCGAACGACAAAGCTAACACTCTGCAAGACGCTCATTCTACCTGTGCTTCTTTATGGCGCTGAGGCATGGGTGGTTTCGACAACAGACTCAGCCGCTCTTGGGGTGTTCGAGAGGAAAGTTCTCCGCAAAATCTTTGGTCCTGTTCGAGTTGGCGACGACTATTGCATTTGAATGAACCACGAGCTGTATGAGCTCTACGCCGACATTGACATAGTTAAGCGTATAACAATACAGCGACTACGCTGGCTGGGTCATGGCCATCGTATGGAGAAAAAAGGTATTCGAAGGGAAGGTCCCCGGTCAACGACGAAGAGGGAGACCATGCCTCCGGTGGATAGACCAAGCTGAGGAAGCCCTAACCGCGCTTGGCATTAACGATTGGAGAAGGCGCGCGCAAAACAGAGGCGCCTGGCGAGAGCTAATGAGGTCGGCCGTAACCTGACAACGGGTTGTTATGGCCATCTAAGTAAGTAAGTTATTTTTTTTTTTTTGATTTTCAAGTTGCATAAATTGCATTTATATTATTTTTCTATTAAAATACCTTGTTGTTATAAATTGAAATTCAAATAGTTAATTTTTAGTATAAACAAGCATTTATTTTAACAGATTTTAATTAAATAACTAGCTCAATTAAAAATCAATGTAATTGCAAAATATAAATAAAAAACGGCAGAAGAAATTTCACTTATTGAATAATACGGACTTTTTATTTACAATTTATATTGCATTTACTGAGTAATAGCAGAAAGACTTGCTCCTTTTTTTTCAATTTCAATTCATATAGCATTCATTTTCATTTTCTTATATTCAAAATCTTTCCTTTAAAATCATAAATTAATAAATACAAAATCCTAATAATAAACAAAATGGCAGAGGAAATGAAATTCAGCTTCGTTGCTAAAAATCCCAATGCGCAATGTCGCATTTCCCCTCATTCTAATTCTAATTCTAATCTAGCTAAAATAGTAACACGTTCCAATTATCGACATATCTGGGAGCGTTGTTCTTTAATATATAATTCTTTGTTTAATATATAACAAAAAGTGAGAGGGTTGAAAAACTCGACAACGTATCGAAAATGTTGAAAAATTTTGGTAAACTCAATTAAGTTGAAAGAGGTTAAAAAAGTTGAGAGAGTTGAAACAGGTGAAAATGTTGATAAAGTCGATCATATATAAAAAGTGTTGAAAAAGTGAAAGAAGTTGAAAAGTTCGAAGAAACTGAAACAGGTTGAAAAATACAAGTTGAAAAATTGAAACAGGTTGAAACAATCAAGTTGAAAATTTTGTTTAACTCATTCCAGACTATTGAGTATTTAAATACCCAAAAGAAGAGTGCATTTTAAAAAATCCTGCCAAGCGACAGGTAAGAGGTGTTGTGGTTTTTAAAGCTTTTTTGGGTAGAGGAAGGATTGGTCTAAAATAAATATTTTTATTTTTCCGAACTTCTTTGATTAACCTGTATTTTTGTGAGGTAGAATTTAGGCAACATAAAATTTCCAAAATAACATCGATCCAGGCAAGTTTGAAGACTTAAAGAAAAAAGCTCGTAACAAATTCAAAGATCCTATGTGGGATGCTATAGTTAATCAGATTTGATTGAATGAAAAGTTGGACGGTCAATTTTTTTGTTTTTGTTTTTTTGTCTCATAGAGGGCTATTGGGTAAAAATTTACCCATGCCATATCTCCGGTGTGCCGATAGGGAAAAATTTAATTTTTTCATCAGCAACTTGTATTGATCCCCTGAACTCCCACACCAAATTTTATCGAAATTGTACGGGCCCTTCTGGTAGCAGTCTGGAATGGGTTAATTCAATTAAATTGAAAGATGTGAAAAATGCTGATAAAGTCGATAATATATGTAAAGTGTTGAAAAAGTGAGAGAGGTTGAAGAACTTGATAAGGTATCGAAAATGTTGAAAAAGTCAAGTTGAAAAGTTTTAGTTAATTCAATTATGTTGAAAAAGGTTAAAAAAATCGAAAGAAAATATTGGAAAAAGTTGAAATTGGATAAATTTAAATTTATAAATTAAATAATAGATCTTTTTCAATAGTGCATCCGTACAGAAAGTGCAGATAATAATCTATTGATTGATACATATATGTAAGTAATTTTCAATTGAATAAATTTAAATTTATAAATCCTTTTTCATAGTGCTGGAAGAGCATCTAATTGCAGAAAACTAAAGAATTAAAAAAGTAGATATGTCAAGAAAAATTGACCAGAAAAATGCTGAGGAAATCGTCAAATTGTTAAAAAAAAAGTCTCCGATAGATAGTTCCGAGATTGAAAGTGCACTCCCTCTTTCCGATATTAATTTAGAAAATGCTAGCTTAAATACCGAGCAAAATGAATGCTTTTTACTAATATTGACCAAGACCAAGTACCAAGACAGTATAATAAGAGCGAAAATGTTCGGGAAAGGTCAGCGCGGTGGTCTATAGACTATAGTAAATTCGGCTTTGAATGCTTTATTAAACATTTTAACTGAACAGATAGATGGGTTACCTTCCGATGCAAGGACTTTAAAAAAGTGGGTGATGGTGAATATGCTCATTATGGGCTTTTGGATGCCTTAACCGACTTTTTGGAAAGCAATATCTTTGAGAGTATCACTATTTTCCTCAACATCAATGTGGATGGTTTACCGCTTTCGAAGAGTTCCCAGTTACAGGTGTGGCCTATTTTGATTAATGTGCATAAAACATCTGCAGTCTGGACGGTGGGATTCTACGTAAGCCAAGTAATGTTAATGAGTATTTGAATGAATTTATGTCAGAGCTTCTAAAGTTAATTAGAGAGGGATTTACTTACAAAATGGTTGCATATGAAGTAAAGGTGAGAGCTTTTATATGTGATGCTCCTGCAAGAGAGTTTGTTTTGGGCATAAAATATCATAGTGCTTTTTACAGTTGCAGCAAATGTAAGCAGCGAGGAGAATATTTCCAAAGAAGAAATATTTATAAATTGGAAAATAGCATGATTAGGACAGATGAACGATTTAGAAATAAATCAGACGTGAATCATCATAATGTCATGACACCCTTAGCTATTGAAACATTACCTATTGACACTGTTAATCAAGTTGCATATGACTACATGCATATAGTATGCTTAGGTGTAATGAAAACTTTGTTGAAGTCATGGATAAAGGTCAGAGGTAAAACTTATTCACTTTAAAAAGATCAAATTGAAATATTAGAGCACTGATTGGTGTTGTTAAGGAAAACTATTTCAAAGGAATTTGCAAGCAAGCCACGAGGATTTTTAGAACTTGATAGATGGAAAGCTGTTGAGTTTCGACAGTTCATACTCTATACCGGTCCCATCGTTTTGAAAGGAATACTATCAAATCTTTGTTATGAAAGTTTTTTAAAACTTAGTATTGTAATTAGAATTTTGCTAGATAATAAAAATTGCATCGTTAACAATAAATGTGCAAGGCAACTTCTAATTGATTTTATTAATGAAGTACCTACACTTTATGATGCAACATTACTAAATATCAGCACATATAAATGATATTGCAAGAAACACTATACACAAAAAAACCTTATCCAAATTAATTATGTTAAAGTTTTTTTGTTATAATTGTCAATTTTTTAAAAATCAAAAATTTGTTCCATAAAATATTTTTCATTAGATAATAAAATTAGAATAAAATTAATTTTCAATCGAATGTGTTATAAAAAATAAAATTGTATCTCAATAAAATTTATATAAAAATAAATTAAAAGGACTATTGTTACTTACCATATACCCATAATAACACTAAGCTGTTCCAATTTTGAATAGCATCGACGAAGATCTGTTGCAGCTTTATTAAAAATTTCGTAGAGTTCATCAGTCGAAAATAGAGAGCTGTTTTCACTTAGTAGGATTGGCTTAGACTCAACTGCATCTGAGTAGCTTCCTCTGGTTTGAGTAGGGAAAAAGTGGGATTCAACATCTTCCGCATTCAATGCTGACGAATGAACTTCATGGAATGATATTGATCTAGTCGTGGGGTTACTCCGGTTTGGTGCTTTAGTTAAGCGACTTCTCAACTCAAGATATTCTGCACAACAAGGACACTTCAGATCATCTGCCCTGTGGTTAAATGGTTTCTTATTGTTTTTGATGCAATTTGTGCATTTTAACACCAAAGTTTTACTATTTGGAGCAGTTTCAAGCTTACAAGAATAAAAACAATAACATGCTTTAGAGCGATGACAGTTTGAAGAACCATGGCCAAACAATGAATACTTTGTCCATAACGTTGGCCCATACTTTTTTTCGAGGGGTTTCTCCATTGAACAGCAACACTGCAAAAGAATATTATTTTTAGAATTAGTGGCTTTCGAACAACATTTCTATTGAATTCAATCATATAGATAGCAGCGTTTAGATTAGACCGTTTAGTTGGAATTTCTTTTACAGATTTTATATCAATATTAAATTTGTCCTTGAATTCGTCAGAAATCATGCTGATTGATAATTTCGGTAAGCAAAAAAGCATTATTTTATAGAACGAACCGTCTTTTACTGGATGAGAGAAAAAGCTAAAATTTAATTCCTGCAGTTTTTCTATGGCAGCAGTATGATCTTGTAAAGACCTTTGTCCCAATAGTCAATCTTTTAAAATTGTATTTATCACCTTCAAATAGATGAATCACATCAACAATGCGTGTTGTCTACAACAATTGAACATCATCGTCGTCGTCAGAAGATGCACATTCCATTTTAGCGTCTTGCAAATTACCAAGTGCAGCGAACCAGTTCGTCCGTCTCATTTTACTTTGCATTTGAGACCTCACCTCTCGTTCTCGCTACCATTGATTGGAATCAACCGTTTAGAAATTTACAAAATTTGCTACAAGAAAAAATTTAATTCGATGTATTTTTTTATATTTTTTTCTTCTTTTTTTTACGTACTACAGTGGCTCCATCGCATAATCGGACAAGAATTTGTAGGATATAAATGTGCTCTAAACTTAAGAAAAAACATTCAAAATATATTGTTTTTTCGCTTTTATTTATACTTCATATTAATATTTTTCTGAACAATAAAAAAAACAACAACTTTTTTAATAATAACTGTAAATTTAAACAAAAACAGTTTAACATCTTGCGTGCTACGAATCGGACAAAGCGAAATGGCAATGCTAGATATACCGTTATTTTGCAGAAAGGCATTTTAGAACTGCATTTTTTTGTCATATTCAGTCGTAAATGCATTAAGTGACAAACAATGTCAACAATAACTTAAAATATATTTAAAATTGCTCCAAATGGGAAGCAATCTGCTCGAGAAATTATGCAATTACTAGTTAAGTGACCTTATAAAGGTAAAGCTGTAAGAGAAATTGCTGAATTGATTGGTAAAAGTAAATCTATTGTCCACGATATAATCAAGAGGTTCCGTGATGAGTTTAGGTCAGCCAATAAAAGCAGAGAAGGTCAAGGCAAGATATTGAATGAGCAAAAATAGCTTTCGCTATTGAAAGAAATCAAAGTTGATCTATTCAAAACAGCACAATAACTTAAAATACTTATCTTTAAGAAACCGCAATGGAAAATATGTTTGCCTGAATATTGTTCGCCATACATTACACCAGTACGATTATTATGGGAGAATTGCATGAATAAAACCACTTACAAGCCTTAAAAATAAAAACAAGATACCAAATATTCCAAGGAGTATTTATTAAAAACAGAAGTGTTTTGGAATAAGGTAATTTGATGGTATATCTTGTCTAAATACCTTTTTATTGATATTTTTCATTATTTTAAGGTTTTGTTTAACATAAATATCAATAGAAAGATATTTGAACATCAAATCAAATCTTCTGTATTTAATAAATACGCCTTGGCATATTTTCAGGCCCGTGCGCAGGAATCATCCATGGAGGGGTTTTAACTCGGACATTTCATGTTAGATAATGTTCATAAAAAACGTCAGAAAACGGTTTACTTTTAATATAGACATTTAATTATAATTAAATACATATGGATACTTCCAGCTAAACTGACCACTTTTCGAAAAAAAAAAATCATAGACATATGTATACAAAAAATTGCAAGTATTAAAAAATTAAACCACAATAGATAAAAAATCTTCATCACATATTGAATTTCCTTTTTTTTATTTTTTTTCAGTGACATTTTTTTTACTTCATTTTTTACTATAAGATCATTATAATGTCACACCCGTTACATTTTTGAAGTAACTTTGTATATACAGTAATCCCCGCTTAATTAAACATTCCAAAATGTTCGCACTTTTGCTCAATTAACCGGGAAATTCAATTAACAAAATCCCGCTTAATTACACTAAAATCTAATTAAAGAAATCCCGCTTAGTTGCACTATTGTTCATTAAGAAAAATACCACTTAATTGAACTTTTGTTTAGTTAAGCAACACAGCTACATACTTCCATGGGTAAAAAAAAACTATTTATTTTCGTCAAAAAAAACAAAATATCAGTTCTTAACAAAAACAAAAGAAAATAAATTTATAAATATTATATAAAAAACATTTGATAGCAGAAAATACATAGTACATCGTAAAAATTTTTGATAATTTGTGTGTAATTTCGCTGTTAGAAGCTTTTTCGCTGGATTGGGCTTATAAGAAACTTCTTCTCCTTCGAAATCTGATTGATCCGAAGTCAAATATGCTATAACGGTCTCTGCAATTTCCTTATCGGTCAAAAGTCAATAGCATGGTTCGACAAAAACAGCTGCTTGACACATCAAAACAAATGTGTAGCCAATTATTATTTTTATTGGCATTTTTAAATGATGCCACTTTTTTTTTAAGACAATAAAGCGGTATTTTTTATAAGAGTTTTTATATCACGATAATTTGTTCTTATACATTTAACCGGGAAATTCAAATAAGCGGGATTCATTTAAACGGGAAAAACGCTATATATTTTTTATGGGAGTTTAATAATGACATAACGCTTCGGACAATTAAGAGGGAAATTCAATTAAGTGTGATTCAATTAAGCGGGGACTACCGTATATTTAAAAGTTTATGTTAAAAGTTTCTCATCATTTTAATAAAAAACGTTGAAAAATACTTTAGAACGGTGTTTATTTTTCATTGTAATAGCTTTTATTCATTCAATTCATCTGAATTTCTTAAAAATTATGCTTAGTTTTATGAAATAAAGATATTTCAATAATTTTAAAATGAAAAAATAAAATTTGCTTCAATTACAAAAAAATCTACTTTACGTGAAAAATATCAAAAATAACGAAGAAAAATACTTAACCCTATCAGTACTACCTTGAGTCTTTGAGACTCATTTTGACTTTGCGCTTCTTTCCTGGCGTAAGTTTTTTTTTACACAATTGAGGTTTCTTGTATTTTAAACTGCAGAAATTCTAAAAAGAATTACGATAAAAAATATGCATCCATATTTTTCTTTCTATTTTTTAACAAAATTAATTTATAAAACTAACACAAAGTACTGAAATGAGTTTTAGAGACTCATACAGTTCGAGTGCAGCAGAGTGATGAGAATTTAGAATTATTGGCTGAAACTGAAGATTAGGCGTTTTTTGGGAAACCTTTTGTACAAAGGAAATGCCTTTATCACATCATTAGTGGTGGTGTTCATAAAGTTCCATTATTGGCCAGCAAGCATGTTGTCACTTTCTCATTATGCATACACGATGAAGTGATCCGAGTCATCATAAATTGTACAAATTTCGAAGCACAGCGTACACTTCGTGAACTATGGAATCTGATGGATGAAATTGAAATGCACTGTTATATCGGACTTTTAATAAGTGCTGGTATAAACAAACAAGGACCTTCTGACTATAAGGACCCCTGGCATCCACTTTTCGGTTATGTTATTTAGTCAGCAAGTCTCGTGAGAGGTTTTGTGCCTTGATATATGTTCGTTTTGATGATAAATAATCTCTGAAGCTTTTGACGAGCTCGTGATGCATTCGCAGCTATACGTGACATATGGAATATTGTTAATTCCAATTTCATCAAGCTATATATTCCGGGAGAAAGCTTAACCATCGACGAATAGTTGGTGCCATTGCGAGGAAGAGTATCCCTTTGGCAGTATATTCCCTCTAAGCCAGACAAATATGGCATTAAGATTTGGTGGAGATGTGATAATACAACCAGTTATCCACTAAAGTGAATACCTTATCTTGAAAAAGGATTACAGACGACTTCATTTAGCGCAAAAAGTGGGGGTCGAGAAGAGTACAGCACCGTTTCACCGATCAAACCGTAATATTACGTTTTATAACGAGTTTCAGTTTAGCTTAAAAACTGCTATCAAATGCTATCAAATGGCCTTACGCGTGTTGGAACGCTGAGGAAAAATAAACGATGAAATCCGCAAAATTTTCAACAACACCGACAAAGAGCAGTTGAAACAAACGTTTTTGGATGGATTAAAAAAAATATATAACTCTTGTCAGTTATGTGACGAAAAAAGGCCGAGCAGTTATATTATTATCAACGATGCATCACACCAATGCGATAGGTAGAGAAGGAAAACCAATAGAAATCAGCCATAAATTTGTACAACAATTCGACAAGAGGTGGCGTGGATATGCTTGATCAGCTCGTCCATGCTTTTCGCCATAACGCAAATCACAAACACACAAAACCGTTGCAAAGAATATCGACGCTGCTGTATGTACCCACTTGCAAGTGAAAGGATGAGCAGTCAGCTTTGCAGCCAGTGATCAAAAAATACATATATGTAACGGACATTCTCAAAAGGTTGTAATTTGTACCAAATGTATTAATAAAATGGTTAAATCGCTCAAATAAACTATACTTATAAACTTAAAATAGTGTAGTCGCTTTTCTTCATACAAAATGTATGTGAGTCCGAAAGACTCACTTCAGTACTTTGTGTTCGTCATATCACCCAGTACTAATAGGGTTAAGAACGATCCAAACAATGATTGGAAAGTATCAAAAATCAATTAAAAAATATTGAAAAAATTATCAATACTTTGTTGCAAAGTATTTTTGCTTTATCACAGCCGCAAAACACCGTTGCATCGATTTAATTAAGGTCCTGCATCGTTTCACTGGAATGGCCTCCCAGGCTTCCTTTGTTCTTTCGAATAACTAGTCAAAATTCGTAATATTTTGCGTATTTAGTGCATTTTTCAGGCCATTGCAAAGATGGTCAATTGGGTTTAAGTCCGCGCTTGAGGATGCCCAATCCAAAACCGGTCTCAAAAAACATTTTAAGCAACTCGAGACGTGTGCTTAGGGTCATTGTCTTTTTGAAATTTCCATATGACCGTCAAATTCTCTTCGGCCTATGATAACATTACGTTCTGGAGTGTCTCAACATATTGAATTGCATCCATAGTACATTCACTTCGGTGTATTGGCCCGAATTCACTCGACGAAAATCATTCCCATGATCCGCCACCGCGCTTGACTGGTGAAACGTAATTTGGATCAAATGCCACTTCTTTCTACCATCTGGTCCTGATCTATTCATCTTTGTTTCATCACTAATAAAAACATTAAATATTTCTAAAATGATATCAATTCATCACTCATTCCTGCAAAATTTTAGGCAATTTGAATTCAAACTCAAAATATTTAGCAAATAGCTTTTCTCAACGTCACACCCGTTACACACTTTAAAAGCATTTTCTGAACTTATAACATTAGATGTCAAATTTTTATACTTTTAATAAATATCGGAAGGTACCATAGTACTTGTTGCAAGAGATTATATTGCATTCTCACACTTGTCTGAAAAGATATGAATGAAAATAAGATTTAAACTGCCACACCCGTTACCCTGGAAGTGGCGATATGTACATACATGTGTTTATAAGACATGTCCAAAAAAAATGCCATGTTCTAAATTAAAAAAATAAAAAAAAATAGTCCTAGAGTTGCTACCAGAGCTGCAAAATTTTAATTTTTCGGATTATGGCGAGAAAAATAAAGTCAATTTTGATTTTTCTTATTTTTAATATTTTTTTTAAATTTTTTTTTTTCGATTTCCCTTATGTAAACATAACAAATATCGAAAAAAACCAACCGCTATTTTTAAGCCTACATATAAGAAAAAAATTGTGGTCTCTCCGCGAGTAGAGCTTTGGTGTTTCTTGTGTAACAGCTCAAATCCTTTGTTATTTTCACTGCATTCACCTTGATACACTATAATTTGAAATGGTCAATGTCACTACATGAATTTCTATTAAAAAATAAATGAGAAAAAAAAATTTTTTTCATTCAAAATCAAATTCGCATTCTATCGAATATGAATAAATTTTCGAAAATCGAGTGTTTTTGAAGTATTCTAGAACATGCCATTCATTTCAACAAGTCTAGTGTTTATGTTATGATTCGATATTCAGTTATAATTACGTAAGTAGCTAATTCAAAACTCTTTCCATATTGATTTCGATACCGCGATGTATGTATATTTAGCAAGGCTAAGCCGATCTTCGAACATAGTTAATCTGTATGTCTTTAGACGACGTAGCGCTGAAAAGGAGCGTTCATTTGTTACTGTTTTCATAGGCAAAATTGCCATAACACGAAGCATTTGATGGACATTTGGTAACGAGTCTTCATAGTAAATATCCAGTGCTTCGAGAGAATTTTTGATGTCTTGCCAGGCAATGCGTTGACGCCAAAGTTAAACTTCATTTATCCACATGTCACGTGAATTATCATGCAAAATTGAAATATATGGCGCGAATAGATTTGTTCATGTATTTTCATTGAAGCTGATTTTATTGATGGCGGAGCTATGCTTAAACGCGCATGGAAAAACCGCTCGTGTTAATTAGCCTTAGCGACGCGCAGTGGTCCCAAATCGTGTTTTTTGGTTCAAAAATAGCTAGAGAGCACAAATCTTGTCGAAAATCAAAAACTCGGGCTCCGACGATTTATTGGCATTTTAGTTCTTTCATTTAAAAAAAAAATTTGTTGTGTCTTTTTGATTTTTCGTTCAAATGTCAATAAAAACCTATGTGCAAAAATTCCCAATGGGGTGTTTGAACCCCCAAAATCCCCCCTTGCGCATGGGCCAGCATATTTTAACATATTGTTTTTATTTGTAAGGCTTGTAAGTGGCTTAATTTATGTAACTCTCTCATAATAATGGCGCTGGTGTAATGTATGGCGAATAATATTCAGGCAAACATATTTTCCATTGCGATTTCTTGAAGAAATTTTAAGTTCTTGCGCTGTTTTGAAAGGATCTTCTTTGATTTCCTTAAATATCGAACGCACTTTTCACTCATTTAATATCTTGCCTCAGGCCCGGACTGGCCATCGGGAGTTTGGGAATATTCCCGGTACGCCGCGAAGCCGCGGGGCCGCTACCTCTGATAATTCTAAGTAGTAGGCCCAAATTCTATAACCCAATATTCCTTGGACAAAGCCCGTCTTTATGTCGCATACAGGCGATGAGTTTTAAACTTAAACGCTATAAACCAATACCCCTCGGGCAGCAAGTCGGAAGAAAGCAAGTTCTTTAAAACTTCGTCACCACTCGCCTGTATGCAGTATGTATGGACGAGCTGTCTCTCGCGAAGCCGCGGGGCCGCTACCGCTGACAAATTCTAATTTTGTCGTAAACTTTTTCTTTATTATATTAATTACACAACTTAAACCTACTTAAGGGCTTCCGGGAGTTTTTTGAAAAATAAAAACACACTTTTTTAAATTTTTTTTTTTGAGCTTTATTTTATCTTAGAGCAACATTTTCTTACGTTATTAAAGTATAACTATAAAAGATTTATATCCGAAATTTTGGTCCAAAAAAATTTGTCCATAAGTTAGAAAAGTGCAATTCCGGGAACGACCTCAAAATTTGCAGTGAGCAAGATATCTAGAGACTGGTTCATCCGAAAAAAAAACGAAATTTTTTTCGGTTTAGAAAACAGTTCTTGGGCGTTTGATCGTTCGATTATTTTTTGGATATATATTCTATGATTTATAACCTAAAACGACCTCAGTTTTGTGCACAAAAAGTTAAAATTTTCCTTGTGCGCCCGCCATTTTGTCAAAAATTAATATTTTTCAAAAATCAACGCTCAAATGCCCAAGAACTGTTTCAATAACCGAAAAAAATTTTATATTTTTTTCACGCATGCTGCTGACATTTCAAAAAAAAAATTAACAAAAATCTCAAGCTCTAAATCTAATTACCCCATGCACAGCAATCTGTAATAAAAAAATATTCCACTAATAAAATCATACACGTTACTTTAAATCTGAATTCCAAGCACATCAATTAAAAAGAAAATACAAGCAAAAAACTTTATGCTATTATAAAATTGACATTTGACATTTTTGGTAGGTATTCGTATTTAGATATTCAAGTAATCGCACCGTTGCACAGTATCTATGCCTTTGAATTGGCAACCCTGAGATAAGTGAAACGTTACTGTAAATGCTAAACGAAACGGACGAGAGCGATGATGTCAAAAAGCAATACTTTTCGTATTTTATATATTTTCTTATAAATTTTATTTTATAGTACCAGGAGACCGACCAAAGTACGGTTTTTCGTTTTCAGGTTGAAAAAGTCGAAAAAATGTAATGCAATTGAATGAGAAGTCGGAAATATTTAAAAAATATTGAATATGGTTGAAAAACCGAAAACAAGTTAAAAAGAATTTGAAAGAAGTTGATTATATATGAAAAATGTTGAAAAACATTGAGAGAGTTTGAAGCAGGTGAAAAAGTTTGATAAACTCGACAGTATATTAAAGTGTTGAAAACGTTGAAAGTCTCGGAAAAAGATGAATGAGGTTGAAAAGCCGAAAAAACTTGAATGTGGTTGAAAAAGTCCAAAAAATATGGAACGTGTTGAAAAAAGTTGGAAAGGTTGAAAAATATTGAAAAAGTTGAAAGAGTTTGAATAACTCGAAAAAAGTTGAATAAGGTTGGAAAATTCGAAAAATATGAAAAGGGTTGAAAAAAGGTTGAAAAATGTTGAAAGAGTTTGAATAGTTCGGAAAAAGTTGAATAAGGTTGAAAAATTCGAAAATATATGAAAAATGTTGAAAAAAGTTCAAAGAGGTTGAATAACTCGAAAAAAGTTGAATGAGGTTGAAAAATTCGAAAAAATATGGAAAATGTTGAGAAAAGTTGAAAGAAGTTGGAAAATGTTGAAACAGTGAAAAAGGTTGAATAACTCGAAAAAAGTTGAATAAGGTTGAAAAATTCGAAAAAATATGGAAAATGTTAAGAAAAGTTGAAAGAAGTTGAACAATGTTGAAACAGTTGAAAGAGGTTGAATAGCTCAAAAAAAGTTGAATGAGGTTGAAAAATTCGAAAAAATATGGAAAATGTTGAGAAAAGTTGAAAGAGGTTGAAAAACTCGAAAAAATATGGAAAATGTTGAGAAAAGTTGAAAAAGTCAGACAAATTTGGGAAATGTTGAGAAAAGTTGAAAGAGGTTGAAAAATGTTGAAACAGTTGAAAGAAGTTGAAAAACTCGAAAAAAGTTGAATGAGGTTGAAAAAGTCAAACAAATATTGAAAGCGTTGAAAATATTTGAAAAATGTAGAAAATCGTTGAGAAAAGTTGAAAGAGGTTGAAAAATAATGAAGCAGTTGAAAAACGTCGAAAAACTCGTTGAATAAGACTGAATATATTGAGACCAAATTTTATTAGGATCACTCCTTTAGTTTGCTAAATATGGCATCAACGTTATAAGTTTGTGTGGGTGGTGCTACGCCCACTAATGAAATCCCATCAAATTTCATATAATTTCAAAGCTTATAGTAACCGACACCTCTACACCAAATTTAAAGAATATTACTCCGACAGCACAATAAATATAACATTTAAAGTGTTTAGCTTATATAGGAGGTGCCACACCCACTGATGCAATCTCGTCGGTTTTCATTTAATTTCAAAGCTTATGGTAACCGACACCTATACACCAAATTTAAAAAATTTGACTCCAAGAGCACACTAAATGTAGCCTTAAACATTTTTTGCTTGTATGGGAGGTGCCACGCCCACAAATGCAATCCCGTCGAAATCCATTTAGTTTCAAAGCTTATGGTAACCGACATCTCTACACCAAATTTTAAAAAAATTGAGCCCATAGCATACTAAATATAACACTTAACATTTTTTGCATGTAGGGGAGGTGCCACGCCTACTGATGCAATCCCATCGAAATCCATTTAGTTTCAAAGCTTATAGTAACCGACATCTCTATACCAAATTTAAAAATTATTACTCCCAATTTGAATAAATTGAGATAAAATTTTACATTACATTACTTGCTGGGATATCAATGCAGTAAAGAATATAAAAATATTTTTCGTCCTTAACTTAAGCTTATAGTAACCGACATCTCTATACCAAATTTAAAAACTATTACTCCCAATTTGAATAAATTGAGATAAAATTTTACATTACATTACTTGCTGGGATATCAATGCAGTAAAGAATATAAAAATATTTTTCGTCCTTAAACCGACGGTTTAACAAAGCTATGCAGCAAACGAGAAATGACAATAAAAATACAACAGATGGCGCAATATGTGCATATATAAATGTGCACTTTGTACATGTTGTTCAGCAGAACCTCCGTGGCTCTAGTGTTTGATCGGCCGTCCACATATAATTCATGGAATGGTCGGGGGTTCGAATCGCATTACAAATTAACCAAAAACTGGTCTGATGAGGCTATGTATATACATATGTGCATATCCATCAGATTGGGCCTTTTAGCTGGCCTCGTTTTTTTTTTTTTTGGAGTATATCTTCCAGCCATAGTTTTCCTTGAAGCTAAGGCTACCTTGAACTCATAATAAAGGTTGTTCAATTGAAATTCAGATAGCTATTTTTTAATTTGCATTTAAAGTAAGAAATATGTGAAACTCTTCGTGTTTTTTAAAAATTGTCAATTTATTGACATATGTCACCAATTACGAGGTTAAATTGTTCCATTTGTTGTCTTTGTCATGTTTGTTTATAAAGCATTAACCGATTTGTGAAATTTCACAAGAATATTGGTTACTGCAATTGACTGTAAAATTCGATTAAAAAATTATTCAAATTATATATATAAACACTAGATGAATTACTGAACAGCGTTCGTTATTTAGAATAGTGAAAATTATTTGCGTTCTTAATTTAGAGACACCAATAGAAAAAAGTGTAATTTGAAAAATCGTTCATTAAAATGGAAATTCGTTATATCGTTATACGTTATATTGGACGTCTACTGTATTTCCATCATGTTGCTAATGTCCAACCAGTTCCCAAAAAAGGTGAGGTTTCCAACCCTAATAATTACCGACCTATTGCGATATGCTCTGAGAAATGGAACCAATGTGTTCACCTTTTCAGTGAAAGTATGGTTGTCGCTCTGGATATCTCCAAGGCGTTCGAACGAGTGTGGCATCATGCCCTCGTATCAAAACTAATTGCATTTGGTGTTGATAATTCCTTTTCTCGTTGGATTACGAGCTTCTGCAGTGATCGTTCTCTCCGTGTTGTGGTAGATGGCTTCACCTCTAATAAACACTTCATTAATGCTGGAGTTTCCCAGGGTTCTGTCCTATATCTGACGTTCTTTTAATTTTTATCGACGACCTTCTGTCTTCGACCAATAACCCAATCCATTCCTTTGCGGACGACTGCAATATTTGTCATTCCTTTTGCTTCAAAAAGCGCCCAAGCTCTGTGGAGGTCATGAGTAAAAGGCAACACATGAATGACACACTCGCTTATGACTTAACACAATCACCGAGTGGGGTCGTATTAACCGCGTTAATTTTAACGCTACTATAGCCCAGTGTTGTCTGTTGTCTCACAGAATGGATTACTCCCTTCCTTCCCTTAAAATGGCTGGCATAGATATTACGAGGTCAACAACTCTTGACGTTCTGGGCATATCGGTTCAACCGGTCTTAAGATCATGTATTCGATGTATCGAAAGAAGCGGTGTATTGGTTTTTTAAAACGGTGAAAGAAATACTTCTCTCCAGTTGGTCTCCGTACTGTCTACTTAACTTATATTAGACCCAAACTAGAATACAACTCACATAATTGGGCCGGGGCTTCAAAAACCACTTTGGAGCTGCTAGATCGCGTTCAGCGACGTGTGATGAAACTAATAGGCAATGAATCTGTCATCGCCTCTATCGATTCCCTTCACCGCCGGCGTAACGTAGGGTGTTTAACACTTTTCTATAGGCATTTTAATGGGATGTGCTCTAGAGAGATTCGTCATCTGATTCCATCATTCCGTATTTTCTCTCGCAGCACTCTGCTGTTCCATCAGGCCCATCCCTTTTGCGTCATACCGGAGTTCAACAGGACATCATACTTTCGCGGTAATTCCTTCTTTGGTGGCACGATTAAGTTGTGGTAAATTCAAGAGGAATGTTCACCGATACTACCCTCTAACCTTTCTCCTTTTCTTAAAACGAACACGGTGCATTGCATTTATAGGGGGCATCCCCTGAGCGTTGGCTTATGGTTTAAACAAAAAAAAAAAAATAATAAAATAAATCAGTAGCTAATAATTCTGTATGACTTGTAATTAACTGCGTTCAATTATTCCAAAACGCTTACCCTATGCTGTTTTCCAGCATCATTAAGTTCATTATTTCATATTTAAGAATTATTTGAATTTGATTATTTTTTATTGCAAATCGCTGGGCGTGGTGTAATTAGATTTAAGACTCAAAGCCTTATTGTTTGAATAATTTGAAAATGGGTGAAAATGCACGGTTGAAAATATTAGTATACATTTTTATACGAAAATCGGTTTAAGAGTGGTTTCATATGAATTTTGGTATAAATTTAATAAGTTTTCAACATATGAAAACCAGCTATACGCACAGTTATTAATTTTTATACCGAAAAAGTATAAATATTTTGTTTGCGTGTATTTTTTTTTTTTTTTGACTTTCTCATTGCAATGCAATAGAATTTTAGAAATTTTTTCAAGTAAAAAAATTTTAATTGTTCGCCTTCGGAGAAAAAAAAACCAAAAACGCGTCTATAAGTAATATATGTTATTTTTATGCATTTTTTTCCCCCTAGAATTGTGAAAAATTGCTCAAATTGTGGTTCTAATTGTGTTGGAAAATGGAAGAACAGCTTTTCATCACCGTAAAAACAGAAAATAAACATAAAATTGTGGAAATCAAAAAATTCAGCGATGGAGAACTGGGCAATTATTGCTACGAAGATTTCGTGCATTCTGGTAAGTAAATAATTTAATCGTATAGACCTCCATTATAAGACTCAATTGTGTACGTATAGTGACGGCCCATAAGAATTCATGTTTTTTTTTACTTCAACACTAATATATAACCCAGATGTGGACGTTACTGAGAAGAATTTTGGTTGCTTTTTAAATTGCAATGGAGCCGAAATTGATCCTAAGATCTTTATAAGCTACATTGCGAACCTAACATCGCATCCGTGTTTTTTCTTAGAGGTACAAAAGAAATCGGGCGTTACAGCAGTGCTACCTGAAAGAGCAGAAATAACGGTGACATCGGAGGTATATTATAACAATTAATTTTGTACATAAAAGACTCAAGAATATAATTTTAGACCTTAAAAAAATACATAACTCAAAAAGCTGGTAGCTCGAAAATTCTGTTGGAATACGAGGAGAAGACATATCTAACAGATACTCAACGCAGGAAATTTCACTTATGGCAACGTACGCCCAAGATTCCTTTGGTTTCAAACCAAGTAAATTTGTGCAAACTTCGGTGGCACAAGCCTATATTGCATTGTTTCCTTGCTTTAAGTCAAATGGTGAAAACGAACTAGTAAGTAATGTACAGTATAAAATAAAATTCACTTAGAACTCTATTTGATTAAAGGAGTTACTTTATAACGGCAAGTGCAGTGGGTTTTTACAAACCTAATTGAAAAACGACCGAGCTAAAAAAAAGAAATTGGAAGGAGAATTTGGAGATTGCAATAAAATTGTCCAAAAATTGCAAAAAAAAGTATTGATGGAGAGAATCTTGCTAAAATTGAAGAAGATTTGGCAATGTTAAAACAAGCCAACTTGCCTGAAGAAATTCAATTGGCAAAAAATATGCTAAAGTCAACGGTATCATTCCGGCGCGAGCAAATTAAGAGTGCAGATTTTCGTATATATGAAAGTTGCGAATACTTTTATTTGTGTCCTACATTGGTAAGGATATTTAACATTATTGAATGAATTTTAGATCACAAATATTAATTTTCTACATATTTTGTATTAGATATTATACGATTTAAAACTGCACTACGAAAACTGCAATCTTTCCATTACTGAAGAGTAGAAAAAGTATCAAAGTTTTAGAAATTTTTAATTTGTTTAAGTCGACTGAATGTTATTAATTAAATTGATATTTTTATTGTCATTTCTCGTTTGCTGCATAGCTTTGTTAAACCGTCGGTTTAAGGACTTGCTATATGATGTAGCTTTATTATTTCGAATTTCGGGCTTCCGCCACTTATTTTTCGAATAATGATTGGACGTATTCTTCCGGTTGTAGAAATATATATATCAAGTCCTTAAACCGACGGCTTAACAAAGCTATGCAACAAACGAGAAATGACAATAAAAATACAACAGATGGCACAATATGTGCATAATATAAATGTGCACTTTGTACATGTCGTTCAGCAGAACCTCCGTGGCTCTAGTGTTTGAGCGGCCGTCCACACATAATTCATGGAATGGTCGGGGGTTCGAATCACATTACAAATTAACCAAAAACTGGTCTGATGAGGCTATGTATATACATATGAATACTCGTATGTGTATATATGTGGTAATAGCCGAAACATATGTCACCAATTACCAGGTTAAACTGTTCCATTTGATGTCTTTGTTTGTTTATAAAGCATTAACCGATTTGTGAAATTTCATATGAATATTTGGTTACTGCAATTGACTGTAAAATTCGATTTAAAATTTCAAATTATCAAAGTTATATATTTACTGTGGTTAAAAATTGTGGTAAAATCATTCTATACACAGAAGTAGAAAGAGATAAAGGTACGAAAATATACAATTATGAGAATATTATTTTACGCATAATTTAATAATCACAATTAAAATGTTTGCATTTGCTGTCAAAAAATCAATTTCATGTTGTTGTTTATTAATTTATGTAAATTTCTTCTCCATATTAGATTGGGATTCTTGTATACTATCCGTATTAAATCTACTTCGACTTTTGACTCCGTCACCTGCTGGCAGGAAGAAAATAAGTAGACTAACAGACGAGCAAGCTGTTGAAAGGATTGTTGTTTTTCAAAGGGTTAATTAGTTTCTCTAGTTCATTAATAATAATTTCTAACTGAAAACTTTTTAGCCCGGACTCCCAAACGAAGAATATTTACGTGCATCTGAGAACAAAACGCCATTTATAATTGCAATTGGAAGCGGCAAGAGTAGTATCAACCAGTATTTGATTGTAATAGACTCAAGTCTAATACCACTTCCTGGTTATTTTACATTCCTTGAAGCAATCGATATAGTTTTTAAATTGCACTACTTATTTGAAATTGAGTACGACAACAATCTGCGCTTATTCTGGTGCTTTATTCAAAAATATATTTATAACTTTGATGTGCTCAATCTTCCTACGACGGTAAGAGAAATATATCTTAAATTGAAGGCGATTACAGAACCACTGTAGTTTGAATTATTTAATTTAAATATCTTTTTATTAAAAATGTCATATACTTGTTTTATGTGCAAAAAGAAGGCACCACTAATTTCAACTATTTGCAGACATTTAAAATTAATTCATTCTCTTTTAGACTCTAAGTTTTTAACATTGCGATGTATTTGCAATGAAAATTGTTCTCAAACTTTTAACACTTATGCTGGATTGCGAAAACATGCAGCAAAATGTTCATTGTCAAATTTAGAATTAAGTTCAAACCCAATTGTTAATGAACCATGTACTTCATTAATAAATAATATAACTTGCCCAACAAATTCTATACCAGAATTAACTTTTGATCGTAATTATATTGATGTCCATGCTAAAGCTATGTATACCAGAATTTGTTTCAAGTTTAAATTATATGGGGTTGCCTGATTCGTCCATTGCCAAAATTATTACTTATACTATAGATATACTTAAACTAACTAACTTTCACTTCTTATATTGATGTTATTGAAAAATCTGATTCTTCGCTACCCAAGTCTGTTTTGTGTGAAAAATTAAAAGCAGTACAGTCTAAAAATGAAGAAGAATTCAAACAATATTTAACGAAATACAAACGTTGTAAAACTCTAAGTAATTCTGAATACTTCGTCGCACCAATTGAAATCCCAATCGATACTCGATGGGATACTAAATACTGTAGGAATTCTAAAACATATAAGAAATGTCTGGTACAAAATACATTCCAATGCATTCTTATATTAGAAACAATAAAGGTTCTTTTCAAAAATTATTTTTTTCAAAACAAGATCGTAAATGTGCTACGAGTTATTCCCAATTAACAATATTCTGTTGTGGAACAATTTTTAAAGGGAATCCGTTTTTTCAAAATTATCCTAATGCAATGCAAATACATACAACTGTTTTATTATGATTTCGAATGCACAAATCGCTTGCGAAGCCATAAAACTATTCACAAAATTGGGGCTATATATTTTTCGATACGGAATTTACCTACAATTTATTTATCACAGTTAGAGAATATTCATTTAGTTGCTCTATTTAATGCAAATGATTTGAAACAAAGCGCATCTCATAATTCCATATTAAAACCAATCATAGATGATTTGAAAATTTTAGAATCTGAGGGAATTTATACTGAGATTGGAAAAATGTATGGTACCTTAACTAGTCTAACACATGACAATCTGGGAGCAAATCTTATTTTGGAATTTTCAGGTGGATTTAACTCGAACTTTTTCTGCAGATTTTGTGAAGTTTGTAAAACCGACTATCAATTAACTTTCACAGAAATAGAATCTAAATCACGTACTCATAAAAATATGGAAAAGAATAGCAAAATTGTAGGAGATCTCACTTTAAGAAAAGGTGTAAATAGTTTAAGTGTTTTAAATGAACATCAGCACTGCGACACAATAAAAAATTGCACAGTTGATGCAATGCATGATCTTCTTGAAGGTACAGTCCCTTTCATTATTTTGGCACTTTTCAATCATCTGTGTGACATTAAAGTTATATCTTTTCCTCAAATCAATGAAAGAATTAATGCATTCAATTATGGATATCTATTTCGAAAATCTATTCCAACATCTTCTATTAATAAAGATCCTTTAGGACTATCTGCATCTCAAAGTTGGTGTCTAATTTTACATTTACCATTTATATTCGGAGATTTAATTACAAATGACTTGTTACCTAAATGGAGAGGTATAACCTCAATGTTAAAAATATTGGAAAATTCGTTTGCTAAGTCTGTAAACTTTAATTCTATATCGAAACTTACAAATTTAATAAAGACACACTTATTAATTTTAAAAAATGAATATAATGTGCGGCTTATACCAAAACATCACATTCTCACTCATTATCCAAATGTTTTGTTAAGAATGGGTCCACTTAGCCAATACTCAAGTATGAGGTATGAGTCAAAACTCCAATATTACAAACATTTATGTAATAATTTAAAAAATTTTATAAATCTTCCAAAAACTTTGTCTATTCGACACCAACAAAGGAGTTCAATTATTTGGGAGAGGTTTAATATGGAGCGCAGTATAAAATCAGGTAAATTTTCTGTACCTTCTTCAAAATTTTTTGAATAGAATACTAAAGTACTTCGCACCATTAATTATAATACCAATGAACCAATCTATATTGTTTCTTACATTGATAATTTTGCTCATTACCGACCAGGAATGTTTATAAATAATAATGAATTTTCTCAGGACGAACAAATCAATTTATTTAAAATTATTTATATTATAAGCTTACGTAATAACTACTTTTTTCTGTGTAAGAACTTTTCATGTAAAAATTTTGATGTATTTCATAATTCTTATGAAATAATAGAAGAAAATTTGAGGGAGTTGAACTTAAGCATTGTACCTTGCACAAGCGCCTTAAATGTTTTCGAAACAGTTACCTCAAGGAAATCAAACAAAAATTATGTAATTAATATATGTAAGTTTTTGTCTAATGTATGTACATAAATAAAAGTTATTTTAAAACAAATGCATTAAACTTATTTGATTACAACAATGATTGCACAATTTACATATGTAGTTTCTTAGTAGGATGTCTATTTACATATGTGTCCCTTCGCATTACAAAGTACTTATATACCTGGGACGTATAAGCTCTGCTTATACTGTTAATTATTACGTGTCAATTTTTATTTTAAAAAATTTGTATATTCAAGGCAATATAGATATTATATGCTTTCCTATATTTGTAAGTATGCGCTAATTATAAAATGTATACGAATGTGGTATGCATAATTTTTATAGGAACGACAGTATTAAATTTCATATGTCTACCTATAAACAAAATCTATACTTTTCCGTATAACATTCAATATCTATTCATATACAATTTTATAACCTTTCAACGTATGAAATTTATATGTCTACTTATGAACTTATTCTATACTTTTCAGAATAAGAAAAATATGATATTCATATAAAATTTTATAACTTTGCAACTTACAAAATCTATACGATTTTTTTATGGATTTATATGAATACTCAAAAGTTATTTATTTTATACTGAAATTTTCAACCGTGTGGGTTAGTTGGACTTAGGACTTAAGTGTAGTTGTGCGTGGGGCAATAAGATTTATGATTTCAACCTTAAACGCAAGTTCCGTTATTCCCGGGCCGCTTTGGTATCCCAGTCTGTCCGTCTTGCCTTGATCTTCTTTGCTTTTATTGGCCAACCTAAACTCATCACGGAACTTCTTGACTATGTCGTGGACAATAGATTTACTATTTCCAATCAATACAATAATTTCTCTTGCAGTTTTACCATTGTAAGGTCACTTAACTACTAATTGCCTAATTTCCACAGTAGATTGCTTTCCATTTGGAGCCATTTTAAATATATTTTAACTTATTGTTGACACTGTTTGTCACTAAGTGCAATTTACGACTGAATGTGACAAAAAAACGCTGTTCTAAAATGCCTTCCTGGAAAATAACGGTATATTTAGTATTGCCGTTTTGCTTTGTCCGATTATTCGTAGCGCGCAAGATATTGAACTGTTTTTATTTTTATGTTTAAACTTACAGTTATTATTAAAAAAGTTGATGTTTTATTTTTCAGAGAAATAATAATATGAATTATAAGACCCCTATATGCCATTTTGGTATTACGAAATTCAATAGAAAAAATTGCGTCATTGTGACTTCAAATATTATTATTTTTCTTGAGACAGCCGTTTAGTTTCATTCAGTTTGAAATATGTATTTTATGTGAAAAATTTAAAAAATAAAGAAATATCTACTAAAATAAGAAAAAATCTTATCTATCAAACAAAATGATAGAACAGCCAGCGATTGTGATCGATAAACACAATACCAAACAAAATCGCTAATAGAAAAAAAGCGTTTGTCTATTGTAAATCGACAACCGCAATAGGGGCCTAAATAAAAGCGAAAAAACAATACACATCGCATGTTTGTTCTAAAGTTTAGAGCACAAAGTCTTGTCCGATTATGCGATGGAGCCACTGTATATTTCAGAGCATCTCTGTTCAAGATCGTTTTTTGTTGAAATGAGTTTTTTGATTTCAATAATATTCACCCATTGAAATTATTGAAAAATATTATTAAATATTATGTTTTAATTTTTTTGAAAATATTCTGATGGTTCATAAAATTAAATTAGAAAAAAATCAAAACATTTAATTCTTTATGAAAAATTGCTTTTATAAGCAAAAATAGTCCTGCGGCTTTTAAATAAATATCCAATAGATTTTTATCAAATGCCAATATGTATTGATAAATAAGAAAATTAAAAGTACTTATGCAATCTAAAAATTAAATTCAATAATAAAATTATCTAATATGTTTTGCTCGAAACTTTTTATACATTAATAATAAAACAAACCAAGTCAAAAATTATTTTCAATTATACTTACTTCGAAATTCTGTCGTTCTTAAGTTTTTGTCACCCATAAAACTTTGCCGCCAAGGCCTGGGCCTCACGGGCCTAGGCGTAAATCCATCACTGCCCATAAGTATTCTTTCTTGTGTCTCTAAAATCTGTGAATCCTTAATAGCTGATTATACATTTGATGATTGCATTAAATTTTTCTATGGTGAACTTTTTTCTGCCATAGCATTGTCGGTGCCTTATAGAAAGAGGTACGTTAATAATTCCTCGTACCCTTGGTATACAAAGGATTTGAAAAAACAAAATCGCAATGGCCGTAATAAATACGATTGTAGCCAGGACCGAAATGACCTTGTTGCTTATCAGCGACTGTTTCTCGAATTTGAAGATATCGCACACATTTAGCTAAAGAGGCACAACTCAAAATTTTCAAATTTTCAGAAATCGCAAAAAACTGTTTTGAGCTTGTGAACTATTTTTTATAAATAAAGTGTGAATTATTTAGATGCAGGTACTAATAGGATATGGTTGGAAGCCACGTCACAATCACAACAGCTTGAACTCTCCGACACTAAAAATAGGACACTTTTGCATATTGTAGCCTAATTTCTATTGCAACATGAAGTAAGACAAAACTGTTTTTTGACACCAAAGTACAGCAAAAAACGAGCTAATCTATTTTGTGCTGACAGATATGTGTATGATGAACAGTTTTAACAAGTAAACTCGAAAATGGGAAATTTTGAGTTGTGCCTCTTTAGCTAAATGTGTGCGATATGTCAGCTTTAGTTTTTTCTGAATATTTGAATAAAATTTGACTGAATATTCTAAAAAAAAAAATCTGACGGGTTTCCATCTGAGTTTAAAACAGTTGATGGGATCACTAGTGATCCACAAATTAGAGCCGGGTTGTTTGCTAATTTGTTTAATGAATCATTTTCTACGGATTTATTTAGTCCTGAAATCAACTATTTTGAATATATGGATAACGACCCTTTAGTTTCGGTTAGTGAGATATCTTTCTCTCCTGACCTCATAGAGAAATATATTTCATCTGTTGATGATGACTTCAACTCCGGGCCTGATGGTGTTCCTGCGGAAGATTTAGTTAACTGCAGCTCTGTGCTGAGTCATCCCCTCAGTTTTTTATTTAATAGATCAATTCGAGAAAGCTATTTTCCTAAATTTTGGAAAAATGCATAAATTAGCCCCATTTTCAAGATAGGGTGTAAAAATAATGTTTTAAACTACAGGCCCGTGGCTAAGTTATCATCAATATCGAAAATTTTTGAACATATTATATACGCCAGGTTAAGGTGTGCTCCTTAATTTCACTTCTTTTGCATTAAGCTCTTTGGACTCTGGTGGGCAAGTTGACTGCATCTACACTGACTTCAGTAAAGCATTTGAGAAGTTACCACATAATTTGATTTTGTTTGAGTTAAAGAAGCTCGGATTTCCTTTAAGTTTTGTCAGCTGGATTGAATCTTATTTATCTGATCCCTCGTATCAAATAAGATTTCAGAGGGTGTTTTCCTCCCCATTTAGCGCGGTATCAGGTGTTCCACAAGGAAACCACATGGGGCCACTCCCGTTCATTTTAAGTAGCAATTAATGACGTTACACATGTTATTAAAAATTCCCATCTACTAATATAAGCAGATGATATGAAAATTTACAGGAACGTGAAGAGGGTTGATGATATTATTCCACTTCAGTCTGACTTGAAATACTTTGAGTATTGTTGTTTAAAAAATAACTTACATTTTAATCACGATAAATGCCAAACTATGATTTTCACCAGGAAGAAAAACATTGTGAAGTTTGATTATAAATTTAAAGATAAGAAAATTTGTCGTGTCAAAGACCTAGGTATACATTTTGATGTTAAATTAACTTTTAATGAGCAAATTAATCAAATTTGTAAAAAATCTTCATCTCTGCTTGGCTTTATTAAGAGGTGGGCAAAAGAATTTAATAGCCCTTTAGTAACGGTGACTTCATATAATACAATAATGCGTCCTCACTTAGAGCAGGGGTCGACAGCGCCTAACTCTTTCCACTCTTTTACAACTTCGTATTGTTGTAATTCGCCGAATCGTTGACAGGCGCAACTGCACCAAAACAATTCAACCCTTGCGTGTTGTTGCTTTGCTTGTCATTGTTGGTAAATACGTAGTGCTTTGGATGCATTGCATTGAGCGTTGTTGCTTTTATATATTTTTTTATGTTTATAAATCCTTATAGTACGGTATCCAACGATTTGTTGTTGTTTTTGGTTTTTTGTTGTAATTGCTGTTGCACTCTTGAAATAAAATCCTTGTCGACCCCTGACTTAGAGTACGCTAGCCAAGTATGGTCACCATTTTATAATATTCATATAAATTGAATTGAAAGAATTCAAAAAAATTGTATTCGTTTTGCACACAACGGCTTGAATTGGATTGACATTGGCATTTTCGCCAAAAGGCCAACCGGTTAAAACCTGTTCAAAACGGTTAAACCACTTTTTCACAGCCATAGTACAATATAATCGCATAATTTTTTTTTTTTTGGAAAGTTTGTGAAAAGAAGGAGAGACATGCAAGGGCGGATTCACGGGGGAGGAAATGGGGGAAATTTCCCCCTCCAACGGCTTCAAAAATACACTAGAGAACTTCAAAGTTTTAAAAAACCATGCAGCATCTAAGAAACAAACTAAAAATTTTTGAAGATTCTAGTAACGCCGGAGATGTGTAGTTTTTCAGTTTGTTAACTTTTTTCATACAAAGTTAAAAATTAACAAATCACATTACTCTACAAATTTGCAAAAACTTACACAACATCGAATAGCGCTGATACTTAATGTAGTGAAAAATGGCAAAATTCAAAAAATGCACTGTTGAGAGCACATACTTCACATAAATGCCTGTAAAAACTTTGATTGTCAGCAAATGAATTTTAATTTTTTTTTAGTATAGAGAAGAGTCCTACAACAATTTTAAGATATAAATTGTGTCAATAGTGTTATGATATTCAATTTTAAGAGACCCATATTTTTTATTTTGATGAAGAGCCACATTTTTCGAAGTTATCGTCATTTAAACATTGTATGCTAAGATTACAAATTTTGAAAGGACTTTTTTCAAATTGTCGGTATTTCCTTATATTTCTTTTTCTTATATTTTTTTTTTTTTAAATTTCTTCATTATTTTATTGGTTTTATGAAAAAGTGAGCAAAGTACAAAAAACAATTATGAGAACCCATTATGTATCGAGGAAATACCTACAATTTGAAAAAAGGTCCTGTCAGAATTTTTTTCGTACATTTATTTTAACATACAAAGTTCAAATGACGATAACTTCGAAAAATGTGGCTCTTCAGCAAAATAAAAAAATATGGGTCTCTTAAATTTGAATATGGAATGATATATAAAAAAAAATATTTTTGCGTTGATGTTAATAAAATGCTCTATATTAGTTATGACTTTTCTATAAACATGTGTAGGTACTATGTTCAAAATTTTTATAATGAAATTCTCTATAAGATAGAAGGACTAACTTTTTGTAACCCACATAATTAATTCTGGATGGAGGGCTTCAAAGTTGGAATTTGTTAAAAAAAACGAAAACAAAAAATACTTTTTTTATTTAATTTCGATTATAATAGCCATATCACTAATTCTATTGGCACATTTTATATTTTAAAATTATTGTAGGACTCTTCTCTACACTAAAAAAATTTTAAATTGATTTGCTGACAATTAAAGTTCTTACAAGCATTTTTTTGAATTTCGCCATATATGTATGGTCATATATGGAAAATTGAGGCTAATCCGAAAATACTATTACGATATTCAGATTCTACGGAAAATTTTACTATAAAAATGCTATCCAAATTCGTTGTGGAAAATCTTGTTCAGTAGTGTTATTTAATCGCATGTTGAATTTTCTACTAGCTATTTTGGGACTTCAAGTTCCACTCAGAAACGTAAGTGTGCATCCACACTGCACCCTAAAAGAGAAACCAAGTGCAAAGTTTATTTTTCATGCGAGAAGCGGAATTAGGGGTGGCCATAGTGAACGCGAGAAACGGCGACTAATTCTGATTGTCGTTCGTATTTTGCTGCTAACTTTATACATATGTATCTGTGGACATTTGACAAAACATCCTCTTTCGATCTACGGTAATAAATCAATATAGCGTAAGTCTTGCGTTGAAGCTATGTATAAAGAATATTCAGTCTCGTGATTCAATAATTAAAATAATTTTTCTACCAAAAATCTATTGTGGTAGCACTTATTTTTGTGGTCCTTCAGAGCAAGTCGAGAATAAACTGTACCTATAAAAATTTCAAAATTCATTTTACACAATCAAAGGATTTATTCACTAACAAATACTCATTTGATACTGAGTAGACGAAAATGCACTCGTAAAAATGATTTTATATGTAAGTAACTAAACAGTACACCGTATACTTACTTCAGCAATGCGTGTCGGCACGAGGAGAGCTTCCCAAAATAAAATAGTAGAAAGCTAAATTTGTTTTTTCTTTTTGTTGACAATATTAAACCTGCAGGACGAAATGTATCCACACTTTCAAAAATCAGGCAAAATGTTAAAATACCCAAGTGCAATGAACCTGTACCCCAAATTTATTCTAAATTTATATAGTTCCACATATTTTAAGACTAGGCTTATTAGTATTTAATTAATTAAAGTAGAAAAACTACTAATTTAAAAAATGTGTCTGGGTGTATATGATGTATGGTAAGTATATGAAAAACCAGATCTTGAGATGAACCCCAAATTTGTAAACTAATGTTATATAATCTAAATTTTTTTTTTCAACTGAAATTATCTAAATTAAACAAATTAACTTTTGAGTTAGATAGTAAAATACGTGTTTTTACTTGTAAAAATAAAATTTTATGATTTAAGAAACAAGTTTTAGAAATATACTCATTTTAAAGTATGGGTGGATTACATCCAAGTCAGTAATGGCTTTACGAAAAGGCGTCTGTAATGCAGGGTTAAAAAGTTAACATAGAAAACTTGATCACCTTTTTTTAACTAACAAAAATCATCCAATTAACGTTTTTTTCCGAAAATTTTGAAATCCTGCAAAGCCCCCGGCTTTGACATGCAATTAACGTCTTGGCCTCTTGGCAACCCTGTTCGCAGCGAACAGAGCTATAATTCGGCTATAAGAAGAAGAAGAAGCTATAAGGTTTATAATGTTAGCGTGTACGAACATTACAATAAAACAACATTTATTACATGTATATATCTATAGTAAACTTTTTTTGGACATAAATTTAACATAACCAATTTTCCCCCCCCAAAATTTTTTCCTGGATCCGCGTCTGGAGACATGTGTAATTTTTTTTCACTAACGGGAAAAAACGTTTCCACGGCTAAACTTATAGAACGATTTTTTTTAAAAGGTAGATTGAATTCTAAGAAAGATTATTAGAAACCCTGATTCCTTAAAGGGGGCATGGTATTGCTCAAAATGGGAAAAAACGGTATCACGGCTGTGCCACTACACCGATTTTGATGAAATTTGGTATGTAGATTAGGGTGATTCAAATTTTTTTTTTTGTTTTTTTTAAGGTGCTGTTGCTTAAAAAGTAAGTTTATGATATGAAGAAAAAGTTCACGAAAATTCAGCTCTGTAACTCAATTTTATAAGGTGGCGACGGAGCCTGTTAATTTTACATGTAAATTGTATGGAAAAATTATTTTTTACAAAAAAAGGTATCTAAATGAATAGGTGATTAGTGTTGCTGAGCTGAAAAGGGTCGTTTTTCGACATAATTTTTTACGCTGAATCCGAATCTGGCCTCAGAATTGACCCATCATGTCGGAATCCTGAAATATTTGCGGCTAAGTACCTAAAACATGATGTTTTTTGTCTACTTTCGAGGCCATGTATAGGATTCAAAGAAAGGTGATCAGCTTATTTTTAACAAAAACATCATTTAGTACCATCCTTGCCCTTTAAAATGAGCTTTAAAGTGGTGATCTGTGATGCTTCCTTGCAAAGTTGCAGCCATTTCAAGGTGACAAAATACATCCAGAATCGAAATTTAAAGTTTTTTTTTTACTTTGATTTCCGAAATTGCCATTGGCACAAAAAAAACCAAATTACACTACAAACAAAAACAATTGCTACATTCGTCAAGACACAATGCGGCGCCGTCGTTTATGCCTTTGTGTTTTGTTTTCATTTGAATTCAAGTCAACGCTGTGCCTCGATAGCGTTGAAATTCTGCGAATTTTTTTTCGCTTGCTTGTGCGTCAAATAACGGTAAGAGCAATGAGAGCAAATAGAGCCACTATGTGCCCATCACTGCCTTAGACCATATGATGAAATCCATATAATTACATTCAATTCAACATTCAATATAAACATATGATCTGAGTGGGTATGTTGAAAAAGTGTGATAAAGCTAAGGAAAAATTTTAAAAAAAATAACATTAATGTGCATTATAATTTTTTCTTTTCCAATATTTAATGAAGAAGCTTTTTACTTAGTATAAAGCTTCAATGCTAAATAGCTAAGAAGGCTATAATAGCTTTAGTAGCTAAACTCTATTATTATTATTATTAGTCAGAGAAATTTTAGCTTTTACTCTCTCAAAATCTCGATTTGACACTTTTAGTTTATTACCACAAAATCTGGCTGAAACAAACCTTTTGTCAAGGGCTAAACAGAACTGGGACGTGCGATTTATCTTCAGTGTCAAATCGCACCAAAAAATAGATTTTTTTATATTTCTCTGCGAAAAATTGTGTGGTGTCAATTTTGTACTCACTACAAACGTATAGGAAAAACAAGAAAAATCACACGTTCCAATTTTGTTTAGACATTCAGAAAGCCAAATGAAATTTATGCTTGGGTGCTGTCTTAGAAGTAGATTATATTTGCATCTAGACTTTTACTTAGTGAAACAAAATTATTAAAGGTCTTAGAATAAATAATTTTAAAGCAAAGCATTTTGCAGAGCGACAATCTTTCGAGTGGTTTATTTTTAAAATTTAAAATCATTCAAGATTTATAACTGCGGTTGGGAAGATAAAAGTCTTGCTGCTTAATTAAAGACAGACAAACTTCAACGTAACTTTGAGTGTTTAATTGTTGTTTTAATGAGCAAAGTTTTATCAATTTTAGCGAGTTCAGCCTACGGGATCTTACAATTTCACATGAAATTTTATATCTGTTTACTCGAAACTAAGGACAACACAATTCTCCTCGTAAGCAATTTTACATTTTGTTAGCAAAGTGTTGCTGTATGCGTGTAATGTGTAATGGATTAATGGTAGTACGAGTATCTTTGCGCAGTTGATGTTTCCTAACAGCGAATGCACACTGTTGTTAGCTGCTGTTTCCTATGATTAATTATTCAATAAAGTTGCTAATGGCTTAGGGCAGTCGCTAACCTTGAATAGCAAATGCTCATGTACATTCAATGCTTGTGTAAACATTTCATCAAATATGTATGTTTGTATATTCCGAATACTTTGTTTGTAGTTGCAATACTTGTGAAGGTGATAACAATATTGGCATTGAACACATTTTAAGTCCCATTATGCAAGTAACTGCATAATTTTTTGTTATTAGTGATGTTACGACATTCTAAAGCAGATTGAAGCTTAATAACTGCAATAGTGAACCTTGACATTCGTATGTAGCACAACTGAAAAGCTTTTGCTGTTATGCATCGACGCTTAAGTCGAACAACATTGTGGGTGCTATGCATTAATTAAAATTCTGAAGACTATAAGTAGTAGCATGATTGCAAGCAGGGGCGTTCCGATCACATTCGGCGTCTAGGGCAGCCCCAGAATTCGAAATATTTTGACAACTAAAAAAGAAAAAGTTCTCCACTTTTGTTTCTCCCAAATCTCTAGCAAAATAAGATAATATTTGAAATTGAATTACAGAATTAAATTATTTCCCATTGACTGCAAAAAAAAGAAAGGTCCACAACATTAAGAAAATTTCGTAGTTTTGTTAAAAAATTTATTTTTATTTCGAGGACCATTTTGCCGCTCCTCAAATGGTTGCGCACGGGGCGACTGCCTCCTTGCTCCCCGTAAATAAAATTTTTTTTATATTTCCGCACACATAATGCAATTAATATAATATAATTTTTGTTCAACCAAAAACGGCTACACTTACAGCCCTTTACCGATTTTAGCACAACTACCATAAAGCTGTTTTTGTGTTTCTGCAAAAACTATAATCAGCTTATGGAAAATAACTTTTGATTGAGGAGCAACATAACATAAATTGACACATAAATTCTTACCAGGTTCTTTTTCAGGTTAAAAATTAATTATATTAAATCATACTAATGATATCGGTTATTTTTTAAATAACTGCACACTTTGATTTTTATTTGACTTCTCTGAACATATTTTCAAAAAAATATTTCAAAAACTATAGAATTAAAAACATGATATCATTTTTGTTTAAAAATGCTTAAGTTTTATAACAAAAATCGGAAGAGTTTAAATAAATTTATATATGGGTAGTTCTTTGTCAAAAAGGCCACCCCCTCTGCCCATTTCAGTTTTGACAAAAAAAAATGTTCAAGCATATGAAAAAATCAGAAATTTTCTCAATTTCTTGATGCCGTCTGGTCTTTTTCGAAAAAATAGCTTTCTAACCTCAAAAAAAGTGTTTGAAAAGAAAGTGCTACTAAAAAATATACATAAATAGGGAATCTCTAAACGGTTGCACCACTTTTTCTCAGCCATAGCACAACGTAATCGCTCAATTTTTTTTTTGTTGGAAAGGTTGTAAGGAGAAGGGATTTGATGAAATTTGGTATGTAGATAGATTGGATCTTAAGTTAAAATATTTTTTTTAGTGGGCGGTGCCACGCCTCTTACAGATTTCATTTCATCAAAATCGGTGCAGTGGCAGCCGTGATAGCGTTTTTTCACATTTGAGGCGATACCACGCCCTTTTTTAGAAATCAAAGTTTGAGATAATCTTTCTTAGGATTCAATCTATCTTCAAACAAAATTTCATCAAAATCGGTCCATTAGTTTAGCCAAGGAAACGTTTTTCCTTTTTAGGGGAGTGGCACCGCCTACTATTGAAAAACAAAGTATACATGTCCCCCCTTCTCCTTACAACCTTTCCAACAAAAAAAAAATTGAGCGATTACGTTGTGCTATGGCTGAGAAAAAGTGGTGCAACCGTTTAGAGATTCCCTATTTATGTATATTTTTTAGTAGCACTTTCTTTTCAAACACTTTTTTTGAGGTTAGAAAGCTATTTTTTCGAAAAAGACCAGACGGCATCAAGAAATTGAGAAAATTTCTGATTTTTTCATATGCTTGAACATTTTTTTTTTTGTCAAAACTGAAATGGGCAGAGGGGATGGCCTTTTTGACAAAGAACTACCCATATATAAATTCGGCCCCCTACCCCCAATTCACTGAAGAAACACTATGTCATATGATACAATAATATATGTTTATTTTATGAGGGACAAAATTGTCAAAATTTTTAGGCTTTGTTTTTTTATTGAATCACTAAAATAGTCATTAGTCACAATAAATATGAATTTATCCATCCAGGTGTCAATTATAAATAGAGAGGAAAAAGTGAAAAGTCGTCTAATATTTGGCTTGAACTCTTTAATTTGAACCTTAGAACAATAAAACATTAAATATCAAATTATTCATTCTCATTCTCATTCGAATTCGAACTTGTTCACATTAGAGATGCGTTTCTGGGCTGCAAAATTTTCATAAGTGTATCAAAATCCAATTGTTTGGCTAACGGGGCCTCTTTGCAAAGAGTCCTGATACTCGCTCTTGTGTGGAACACTGGCAACAGTTACAGGCAGTGTTGAATTTATAGTAAGGCACACTAGGCACAGGCCTAGGACATCAGTGGGGAGGGGGCACCAAACATTGAAATTCTGATATAAAATCACTTGTTTTATTATAATTTTTATTTTAGTCTATAATTAAAAGTCATCTACTACGTGAAATCGATTTTGACGATATTATCAAGGAATTTGCTATTAAAAAGTTAAGGAAACAGCATTTCGGCCCATAAAGTATACATTAAAAACTCTAACTATTTTACTTCAAATAAAAAATCAATATAAAATGAAAACCTAGGGCACCATTTTCTTTAAAAATGTAGGGCACCAAAAATTTAAAACCGGCCCTGGTTACAGGTATAGTGCAAAACACACGAAGAGCCTATTTCGTTTTGTTTGCCTGGTGGAAGAGAACGTTGATGAGATTTCCACTCCATCAGCAACCGTTTTGCATTCACAAAAAGGAAACAATTTTCCGAATCGAATTTATATCAATATTTTATACCAAATCGAGGACATTAATATGCATTCGAATCCTTTCATGTACTTCAGAATGCCGTTGACATCAATACGAGTTTCAGCCGAAAGATTGAGTTCATTTAAACCTTCGAGTGCTTTTTGCAATCCTAGAGTATGATTGACGAACGGCTTAACTGCTTCAATTTTAGCAGACCACAGACTGTGGGTTGCACAGGGTGAGTTAACAGCATTTGGATTTTTCTCAAGAATATGACGTTGTGCCCCATCATACGATCCGTTCATGTTTGCACCATTATCGTATCCTTGGGAACGGCAATCTTCCAAAGGAATTCCGTATTTTTTCAGAGTATCGCAAATTAAATCAGCGATCGCCAGACCAGTTTTTTGGGTGCAATCGACGAGAATAAGGTATTCTTCAGGGTTAAAATAATAGAAAGATAATAAACCTGCAAGCGTTTGTGTTGTTGTTGAGAAATCTTCATTTTCTCAACGGCGACGAATTGATGTCCTTGACTCTTCAGTAACACTTGTGCTAACAGCTGCAATATTTTCTTTTGAACGTCCGAATTTTGAACGAAATTTTCTTTCAACTTCTAACAGCCCTTTTCTGGCAGCTTAACAAAGCTCACTACATTAACAAAATATTTAATATTAACACGTTGTTAATGTTCCTTATTCTGACAAAAATTTAAAAGCTCTTTTCTATACTATTTTGTTAATGTCAGAAAGTGTCTTAACAACGAGTGATATTTCAGTATTGAGCTAAGTAAAATTATTTTTTTTTTATAAAATTTAAAAGACAGCACAACGTGGTTTTAAATATTTACAACCATGTCTTAAAAAAACAATTATTTTCATTGATATCAATAAAAAAAAAATTTTGGATTTGCGAGTATCGAACCCACGCACGCGAGCTATGAGTTCAAAGTCCTAACTACTTTGCCACGTTACCTTGTACAGGGTGTTTTTTTTAGAGGTATAGAGTTTCGAATTGAAATAAAACACAAGAAAATCGTTTTAATGTCCATCAATTTGGCTTTATTGGAAGGATAATTTTATGCCATTAATGTTTAAATATGATTTCGGGCATGTGGCCGCCGCGGCTGGCTCGAATAAAGCCAATTCTACAGGTCCAATCTTGAACCACTTTTTCGAGCATATGGGGCCGTATGTCGGCAATAACGCCACGAATGTTGGCTTCCAAGTCCCCTAACGTTTCTGGTTTGTTGGCGTAGACGAGCGACTTCACATATCCCCAAAGAAAATAATCCAATGGTGTCAAATCACACGATCTTGGTGGCCAATTGACAGGTCCATTCCGCGAAATTATGCGCTCATCGAATGTTTCCTTCAATAAATTGATTGTGACGTGCGCTGTGTGGCATGTAGCGCCGTCTTGTTGGAACCACAACTCATCCACATTCATGCCATCCAATTCGGGAACAAAATAGTCGGTTATCATGGCTCTATACCGGTCTCCATTAACGGTAACTGACTCTCCAGCATTATTTCGGAAGAAGTATGGCCCAATGACTCCACCAGCCCATAGAGCACACCAAACAGTCAGTTTTTGTGGATGTAATGGCGTCTCAAGGGTCTCATGTGGATTCTCTTCACTCCAAATGCGGCAATTTTGCTTGTTGACGTAGCCATTCAACCAAAAATGAGCCTCATCACTGAACAAAATTTTGCGATGAAAATCAGCATCGAGATCAATCTCATTTTCGGCCCATAAACCAAAATCACGACGTATTGCATGGTCTCGCGGCTTTAATTCTTGCACAAGCTGGATCTTGTAAGGTCGCAAGCCAAGATCTTTGCGCAAAATCTTCCATAAAGTTGATGGACAAAGCTCCAATTGCTGTGCACGGTGGCGAATCGATTCATTCGGGTCCTCTTCAACATTTTGCTCTACAGCGGAAATTGTTTCTTCGGTGCGCACTGTTCGACGTCTCTGCGGATGCGTATTATCACATAGAGTAAACGTAGTGCGAAAACGACCCATGGTTAACCGAATTAATTGCTCTGATGGACGATTATGTCGACCATAAAATGGACGGAGCTTGCGGTAAACTTCGCGAACTGAACCATTATTTTCGAAATAAATTTGCACGATTTGCAAGCGTTGTTCTTTTGTCAACCTGTTCATGATGAAATGGCAAACCAAACTAAACATAAATGACATTAGAGTTGCCAGATTTGACCATAAAATGCCAGTTTTATCTCTATTCGAAAAACAAACCTCTAAAAAAAACACCCGTTATATTCAAGTTTTTTATTACTCTATTTGTTATTTTATTAATTTAAATTTAAAAAGTCAAAATTAGACAAGTTTACCACGAAAGCTTTTGTGTGGGGATTTCAAAAGCTTTTATGTTGTTAATGATTTTTTAGAATACCAATATTTACACTTCATAACAATTAGATTAACACGAGCACCTTTATTATTTCTTGTTAAGTCAACAAGCAGAATAGGGCTGTAAATAATTTTTACCATATTCAAAATAAGTTTTAATAATGAAATCACGTTGTTCACTCGTGCAGCGATCCGTTTTAACTAACCGGAGTGTACTAACCATAGACTAACAGCCCTATTCTGCTTGTTAACTTGGCCCTTGTGTCTACACTTGGATACAAACGTATCCTTTTCAAACTTTGAGCAGCAATTTCCTATATTTCTCATGCTCCCAGGGTTTTTTATTTTAGGTTATCCTCCATGGTAGTATCCTAAATATAATGCAATAATATAGAAGTGTGTACCTACATCCAGTGGGGTGTGGGCGTGCATTTTATAAATTTACTACGTTGATCTACACTTGGTTACATTTGTACCCCAAAGCATTTTTAAACTTTTTTTTAAAAAAAAAAATTAATTGAAGTGCGAAAAATTTATTTAACGTGTAAAAATGTGAAAATTGTCTCAGCAACCTGCAAAAATTAAATAATGACTGAGAAATTCAAAATTAATACAGTTATGTGTATCCGAAAAGCTTGAATTGCGACATTTTAGGTTTGGCAGCCACTCACATCGACAGAATTTGATGGTTATATCGGATTGCTAGTTGTGGCCAGTGATAACATTTAAGTTTTGTGGAAATGTACTGGATGGAGAGTTGAAATGTTGTTTTTAGATGCCGAATATACTTTTTTCGACATGAAAATGAAAAAGCTCTTTACAATTGTCATATTTCCCGTTTCATAAGTTCTGATAACAGTCTTGCATGAGTTGCTCGTCTGGGCACCATGACTAGGTCAAATGGAAAGCTCGGCAAAACTGTTTTGATTGCCATAAACCAGTTATATGGATTGATGAAGCCGACATCAAAACAAATGCCAATATGCAAAATATCAGCATTATTGATATATATTTTAACTTATATTTTTACTTACCATTTTAAATTATTTCGAAATTTCACTATAATTTCTGATAATTTTTTTTTTATCTATTTAAAATAACAAATATGAATTGGATTCAATAAATAAATATAACATTTTAAAATGTCTGCTAAGAAATTCGACCTATCCTCATGTAAATGATCTAGGGTACAAACGTATCCAAGTGTAGACTTACAGCCCTATTCTGCTTGTTGACTTAACAAGAAATAATAAAGGTGCTCGTGTTAATTTAATTGTTATGAAATGTAAATATTGGTATTCTAAAAAATCATTAAAAATATAAAAGCTTTCGAATTCCCCACACAAAAGCTTTCGTGGTAAACTTGTCAAATTCTGACTTTTCAATTCAAATGAATATAATAACAAATAGAGCAATAAAAAAAAATTCAAATTATGTGCAATGGAAACTGTTAAGAAGTAAGTAATTTTCAGATTTAACATTTATTTATAAACTAAATTGCTATTTTTATAATAGGCAATCCAAATTTGAAAGGACGTCGCAGGAGCAGCTGCAATTTTACATAGGGTTTTGCCGGCAGCATTCACAGATTTTGGCAGGTAAAAACACTGCGCAATCGCCGATGGTGATGCAAAATTTGTGGGCAGAGGTTGCTGCAAACCTCAACGCGATGAGGGGCCCCACAAGAACCCAGGCTAGACGGAAAGAGGTAACTAAGAAATATGTTTAAGCTTATATATAGCCTTTAATAAATGTTCTAAATTTACAGAATTTAGGCGTTTGGAAGAGCCAGTTGCGTGCTCGTGCTCGCAAAAAGAAAAGCGAACAGCAACTAACTGGCGGTGACCAGCGCTGACACTTTGCTACTATCGTAGCAAATTTGCTACACTTAAGCAAAAAATAACACATTTGCGACTTTGCTACCCACTCTCATCAAATGTATCAATTTTGCTACACTTTTCCCATTTCCATATAATTTTGTATTATTCATATAATTTTTCTTACTTTTTCTCCTACGATTTTTTTATTAAACACATTTTCCAATTTAATGGCAAGTTCTATAACAGAACTAGCTGAATTGTCAACTAAACAAAGTTTTCATGATTTCTAATGTCAGTTACTGATTTTCAAATAAACTGCTTGCTTTGCCACACAGCAGTGCATCTGCAGAGCGAATTTTTCCAGACCTCAATTTAATAAAAAAAGTAATTCCTACAAAATAGATACCATAGATCATATAATGGCTGCCAAATGTTTGATCTAAAGGACACTGTATGAATGGATCATAATCAGATGAATTACATAATATGTTTATGAATTATTATATCTATTATTATTTATGTGAATTGAATGTGTTAGTTACATTTATGTTATCTACTTTTACACCATTCTGAATTTCAATGTGATATTTTCGTTTTATAAAAAAGTTTATGTTTAGTTTACTGTTCAATAAACGATAATTCAGCCAATTATTGACTTTCGCTACTCTGCTCACCGTTTTGCGTTAAGCACATTCCTGTTAAGCACATCCTGGTGTGCCAGGAATTGTCACCTTGGGTATAGAGGTGAGAGAACTTTTTAGTGAAACTAAAAAATTGTAACTTCAATTTAAATTTTTAGACATGTTCGCAAACAGCCAAACAAAAAGTATATATAATATATATACTTTTTGAGCCAAACTTTAGGATGTCGTATATACAAGTATAAAGTTTAAAATTGATTTCTCAGGAACTAATGAATTTTAATATTATTAATAACTGTTTTTCACAATGTTACGTTTATATATACATTTTATAAATATAAATGAATTCCTTTTAACATTATTTTAATTTATTTCATAATTTTGGTAAATTTTACACAGTAGAAATATATCGGTTGCGGACGATTTCTCCTTGTCTTAAATGGTTTGTGACGAGAGTTGCCTTTCTATGGTATTACGGCTTGCATGGAGCTTATTAAATTTTTCCTCTTTAACTCCATGCGGCTCAGCCAATGGAGTGAGAAGCCAAGGTTCGAGAGGGTAGCCTTGATCACCCAAGAGCCATGAATCGCGTTGAGAACTATGATTTCTCATGAGGTGTTTTTTCACCAGTGACGTTGCCCAAATGCCCGAATCATGGCACGAACCTGGATAGTTGGCTTTCACTGATGTAAAAACTAGGCGGTGGTCGCAAATCTGGTTTGGAAAATGTTGAAAATCGAAGTGTCAACAATTCATTCGTCATTACATAAAAGCTTAAGTCACTTTTGACATTTGCATTGTAACAATTAAAATCTGTAAAGCTAGTTTAGTTTGTCATTCACCTTTGAACCAAGTCGTGTGCTCGCGCTTTGCAATTAATAAATAAATATTGAACTTATAAATAGAAAAACTAACTGCCGATCTTTATTATTCCAATAGGTTATGGGCCCAGTGCTCGCAAGTGTCTGTAGAAAAAATAAATCTATAAAGATTGAAAGAAGGCCTAACTAAAAAAAAAAAAAAATTTTTCTTTTATTTTTTTGTCTCATTTGATTCCTTTAAAAAAAATGGCCGGCACGGTCGTGCGTATTGATCCACTAAACGCGGAAAACTATGATACGTGGAAATTGCAAATGCGAGCGGTTCTCATAAAAAATGAGTTGTGGAGCTATGTTAATGGCTCTAAAACGCGTCCGTCGGGTTGTGAAGATTTAACTAATTGGAGTGGTTTTGATGAAAAAGCGTGCGCAGTCCCGCTGAACTGGGACTTATTGCAGAATGCAGTCCGTCGAAAAATATGTGGGACACTTTGCAGTCCACACATCAGTAAAAGGGTCCAGCGAGAAAGGCGGCACTTTTGAAGCGTGTTGCACTGTCACGCCACAAGGAAGGTGAAAATGTGCGCGAACATTTCAATGATTTTTTTAATGCAGTTTCAAAACTGAAAGAAATCGGTGTCGCTATTGGCGATGATTTGTTGGCAATCTTGCTATTGTACAGTTTGCCAGAGTCATACGAGACTTTTCGTTGCGCTTTGGAATCGCGTGATGAGCTGCCGAAGCCCGAATTGCTTCGAGTTAAAATTCTAGAAGAATCTCAATCGCGAAAAGTGAAAGAGGACGAAAAAGAACAAAAAGCTCTATACATGAAAAAACCGTTTAAAAACAGTGTATATGTATGTGAAGAAAGTGAAAGATAGATATGAAAATCAAAAAAGCGCCGGTCGTTTCAAGTGCGGTAGGTTAGGTCATTTCGCTAGGAACTGTAGGGAAAAGAAACGCATTAAAGAGAATGCGAAAAATGTCACTGTGCAAAATTCTGTTAATAATTACGTCTCTTTTAATTAAACTGAAACCGCATTAATTAGCATAAACAAAGAAAAGGATTGGTGCTTAGATAGTGGTTGCACATCACATGTCAGCGGAGATGTCAATTCATTTGAAAATATTATTGAAACAAATAAAGTAAGTACTACATTTAGCTAGGGTTGCCAACACGGACTGATCTCTGACCCGGAGATTCAATAAGTGGACTTTTATTTAAGTTTTTATTTGAATTTTCTTAAAAACATAAGTAAAATTATTTAAAACTAGCTGTCCCGGCAGACGTTGTTCTGCCCTTTTCGATGTGTGGGGCGATGTTGTATGAACACATGCGATGGAATGTAAAAGCGAAACCGCCCATTTTCCAAGTGAAACTAACTTTTGTCCCTATTCTTTTACAAATATATAGCAGGCAGACGTTGTTATGTGCGGCGATAATTTTTTCCTTTGAAGCTTACTTTTGCCCGTACCTTTTATATACATGTTTATGTACTAAGCCCCATTCATCTGCTTCCAGTAGTTGGTGATATATGATGAATTTGATTTTGAAGGGCGTGTCATCGCCCATTTTTTAAACAAAACTTTGTAAAAACCTTTTATAGGCCACAATTATGAAATCTTCATGTAAATTCTATTTAAAAAGTTATTTTTTGTAAGGGCCACCCAAAGTATGCACCCTAAATAAAATGTGTACGGTCTAAGTTGTGCCACTCAATATAAAAGCCATGTGGTGTAAGTTCCATGAGAATCGAATAAGCGGTCTTCGAGAAAATAATATTTTAAAAATGTTTTTGTATTACGGCAAACCTAAATATGAATTTATGCCTCTTATTATAAAAGACACGTGCTGTAAATTCCATGTGGTGTAAATTCGGTGTGAGTTGATTTACCGGACATAGTGAAAATTCTTTTTTAAAAATATTTTTTTTGTCAGCTAACCTAAATATTCACCCTTAATAAAAGCCTTGTCTTAACATACTGTAAAATTTTCATCAAAATCTGCCGGATAGTTTCCGCGTCCATAAAAAACAAACAGATAGACGAAGAAGCAAAAACTAAATTTTATAAAAACAACAAATTGCAGTTTAACTGTAAAAAGCAATGTACACTTTTTACAAAAATTTATTAACATCGTACTCTCTCAAAAGTAAAAAAAAAAACCTCGAGGAGAGCTCTGCCGTACTAAGCGAAAAAAAGGTATCTCCAAAAAAAAAAAAAATATCCGAGATTCTTATGGCATCGGATAACTTAAGAAATTACGCGTCTAATGAAATACTCCAAATGTCGGCATCTTAGTTCAATCATATTAAAAATCTACTAAAAAAATTTCCTCTATCTCAATTTTACAGGTATTTCAACAAATTGACATAAACAAAACATCAATTATCTCGAAATGAATTTTTTTGAGATACGTCTTTTTCGCTTAATACGGCAGAGCTGTCCTTTGAACTTCGAAGCCAATTTCGATTTCGCCCATTTTCAATAGCAAGATGCCTGCAAGAAGATGTGACCTGTGTGTGAAAGTTTCATTCAATTAGCTTTCTTGGTTTTCCCGTAAAACTGATTTCAACAGACGGAAAGACAGACGCTGATCAAGAATATATATACTTTTCCATACCTGCCACGCCCCCTTCGATGTGTTACAAACGGAGAGACAAAGTGAATATATCCTCGGTGTAGGGTATAAAAATCATAGAAATAAGTATACAATAACCTTTTTGTTGTTTTAAAACATAAATTATTAAAATCGGTTGAGTATATTTTGCGGTTTGGCGTTACAAACCATTTCCATATAAGCAATTTTATATAAATAGTATAGATTGACGCTAGATTTCATTAAATCCAACACTTCGTTTTTCTCTCGGATTTCTTTTTATTATATAAAAGTTATCTTGAAAGCTAACCGAGATATCGATTTTTTTTTTATTTAAAATTTTCAATATCTGTTCTATCGAAAACCATCGTCAGATTGCGGCCAATTTGTGTATATGTTTATGGTTATATATTTTTGTAAAAACATATGTATATATGTATGTCAGATCTTGTTTCGGATATGTATAGTAAGGCGGGTCGATTTGTTCGGGCGGGAAAAAGTTATCAAAAGGTAATGCAGGAAAATATTATACGGACAATTCTGAACAACTTTGATAAAGAAAGTATAGGTCTATATGGGTTATGGGAACAATTACACTGTATTTCCTACTATCAGCAAAATTGGGATAGGTCGGCGATTTTGATGTCGTTGGAAAGGTTGTTTGTATCCTTTCTGTATGTACCATGTTAATATTTTTTTTTTTTTTTTTGATAATGGATAGTGGAGTGCGGAAAGACTAAAGTCGAAAGATAATAGAAAGCATTAATTTATTCAAAAATTAAAATCTTACAGTAATTTACTGTTAAGTTTGACACCCATAGTGTTAGATCTTGTTTGCTTACTGACAGAGGAACTTTTGTAGCGACTTTCAACCGTCACTGACATATTTTTTACGGTTTTTATTAACAACACGTCGTGATACAGTTGTTAAAAGTTGAACAAACTTCTCTGTGCCTTGAATATGAGAATTAATTTTTGGATTTTAATTGGTGGATCGTCAGATTTTAAATATTCTATTAAATGGTCATATGAAATGCTTTTAGTAAAAGGCGGCTCAGATAAGATACTGCTATCGTCTAGGTCGATCATATTAATCCGTATAATCAAAATTTATGCACGGTTTTTCTTAACATCAAAGTTCTGATGTATCATTATTTTCACGACAGTATAAAATTTTTGTATCTCTCTCTTACGTATGTTCTTGCGGTCACCGTACAGCATTGTTAATAAGACGTTTTCAGAATGCGCAAAATACGAATTATGCTGAACTACAGCATTAATAACATTGCGTTGTTTACGAAGTACTTTTTCCCTACACTTAAATTTCTCCCTGGCCACTTTCGAGTTATCCATAACAACAACCTCGCCATTTTCATCTCTAAAATCAATATCTTTGAATACAGCTGTTGCTAAGCACGACGCTACTCTATCAGAGACTCCAAATCTATCGCACAATATAGCAAAGCTCTGTAGTTTTTGTTATATCGCCTCTGTGGAATAAACACTTCATCTACATGTTCGATAGATTGGTTGAATTCGCCAACGACCAGATCCAATTGCTCAGGTATGGTTTGGATCGTGACTAGCTGACGCCAATGTTGGTTCTTGCTCAGTCAATTCAGTAAAAGGCTCTGGTACCGTCAGCTTTCTGTCATTATGTTGGTCAAACATGCAATTTCGTAAACGGTCAGGTATAAGTCCACAAGAACATTTATTTTGTTTTAAGTCGAATGTGCATTCTCCAATGAAAAATATATTTTTAGTCCAATTTAAAAATGCTTGAAATCTACAGTGAGCGTCAAAAGAAAGTAAACACCAATTCTTCATCCTTAAATTATCTTATTACAAAGTTATTATTGACTTACGATAAAAAGTAATATTGCAGAGTTTACTACTATACGATTTAGAGATTTACTATTATAAAACATGAAATCAAAACAAGTGACAACATTACTCAAATCTCTCGAATGTGAAAATGCATCAGATTTTACGCGTAAAAAACAGTAAACAGTTGTAATACTTAATTAGATTTTTTATATTTCGAGGAGGAAACTAAAGTTTTTTGTGAAAAATTTGTACTGATTAAATATTTTACTTCACTAAAAATAATTTTAAGTTGATTTGTACTTATTAATAATAACTAAAAAGGTATAAAGGAAGTTAATCTCACTATGGGAAAGCAAACATCGGCTGATATTCGGAAAATTATATTAGATTTAAAAGAAAAAGTCAAATCTTTGCGTGAAATCTTGGGAAGGAACCACTGAACAATAAAAAGATAATTGATAAATACGCCAAACAGCATCAGGTTGAAGACTTACCGAGATTTGGAAGCCCAAAACGGCTTAGTGGAACTGAAGTTAGAGCTGTAGTAAGAGAATTAAAGGCATATGCAGCTTCAAGTGCAGTTAAATTTTCAGAGAACATAACGCACACATCAGGCAATCAGTGCGAGTACAGTCAAGAGACCGATTCACAAAAATGGCTTACATGGAAGGATACCACGCAAGAAGCCATACAGGTCCAAGGTAAATGAGAGTAATCGTATGGATGTTGCTAAAATGTACAAAAATAAGGCTCTATCTTTTTATGAAATCATACTTTATACCGATGAGAGCAAATTTAAAATTTTCGGAGCGAAGAGGCCCCCAAAAATATGGCGTGCTTAGAATGAAGCCTTTGAAAAGTTTGTAACCAACACTGTCAAACACGGTGGAGGCTCAGTTGTTTAGTTGCAACCTATATAATAATAATTTTCAATTTAGGATACTTTGAAAAGCAAAAAAGATATCGATATAATTGCGAGTGAGTTTTCAAGAGGAAGAGTAGTTCTTTCAAAACTCATTAATGGATTCATAAAAAAAAAATATTTCTATATAAATTTGCCCAATATATCTCGAAAACCGGAGCTATTTGAGAAATTCTAAGCTTGGATTCAGTTCAGCGCGTCAAAACCTTCGGATGAGTAAGGCAACAAAATCATTGTTGCCCTGTGTTATTTTATTGTTTGTGTTTTTTTCGTTTTTTTTTTCTTTGAATTTATCAGAATTTGAATTCGGAAAAACTGCTGACTTAGATTCGATTTTTTTTGTAGCTGTCGACAAAAATGATATTCAACCCGGAGGGATTGACTTTGAACCCGGAGACCCGGAAATCATACTCAAAACCCTGAGTCTCCGGGCGAAACCCTGAGTGTTGGCATCCCTACATTTAGCCAATAACAAAACAACAAAAATAAGCGGTGTTGGTAGTGTTAAAATTTCAGTTAAAGAAAATAGTTGCGATCGAAATCTAAATTTAAACAACGTATTATACGAGTCAGACTTGCGTACAAACCTTCTGTCTGTCTCAAAAATTACGGATAAAGGATTTGAAGTAATTTTTCGTAAAAACAACGCTATAGTGATTAATGAAAATAACGAAATTTTGTGTAGTGCAAAAAAATACGGAAATTTATATTACTTACAAAAAGGTAACAAAATCGCTAATATCATTGAAATGAAATTAAATCAAGGTAATGATCTTGACTGTCGAATGGGGCATCTAAATGAAACTGACCTTAACTCAATTTCTAATAGTGACAGTGTGCATGGTATTAATATAAAGCCCGGGCAAAATTTGTCGATATGTAAGATATGCATCTCAGAAAAACAAATGCGGAATAGCTTTACAAAATGTGATGAAAATCGAACAAATGCTTTGCTAGAAATTGTTCATAGTTACGTTTGTGGTCCAATGAGAACGGCGTCTCATAGTGGATCCAAATATTTTGTTACGTTTATAGACGATAAGTCGAGGTGGTGCAAAGTATATTTTATGAGAAATAAATCCGAAGTATTCGAAAATTTTAAAAAATTTAAAGCGGAAGCAGAAACATTTACGGGTAATAAAATTAAAACGCTCCAATCAGACAATGGCAAAGAATTTTGCACAGTCGCGTAGCGTGGGGGGGGGGGGGGGTGGCGGCCCGCCCCGGGTGGCATTTTTCAGGGGCGGCATTTTCCCGGGCAGTACTTCTTCATAACATAAGTACTTATTTATTTATTTATTTAAGTATTTATTGCAGTCTATGGATAATTATTATTACAGACTAGATCTTTGAAAAATAGAAGTATGTATTAATTACATAACCTTCTAAAAAAATACTATTTAAAAAAGTTTTCATGGGATTTTTTTGAAATTGAGAAAATTAGAATTTATCTCATTAACCAATTTTAAAGCTATTAAGACAGGATTATTAGATGCAAAATTATTTCGAACCGTTTTGATATAAAAAGGCACACAAGACCTAAGAGCTCTTGGAGGAATATTGAAGCTAATAAGCCACAAAAGTACAGGACTGTAAATAGCACCAGACACAATATCAAACCTGAAAATGTTTTCTAGAGTTTTCATGCTAAGAAATATAATAATATCTGACAAACGGCTTAACAGAAATCAGATTACCTGTTTAAGTTGCAATCTCACATGTAACATCGCTTGTGTGCATGACCCCTCGTTAGTGCTTCCAAAACGAGCACTTTGGTGTCAAATGGGGACTTACAGAAATTTTTGCCACTCTTTGGCACTTGAAAATTTTATTATTGTATCCATTATTTTTTTCAAATATTAGAACAGTGGGACCACTTCAGCATTATTTTGTACTCAGAAAACTTGATGCTAATTCGAATTTGAATATTAATATTTCCGAAAACTTAAATTTGACCAGATAAGTTTATTTCCACTTGTTATCATACATAGTGAGATTGACAAATAATTTGAACAAAAAATTTCAGAGTGTATATCCCAAATATTACAAACTGCTGCGTGCCGTCAGAAGCTAATGGTAATGCACAATTTTGTCAAAACAATTCATTTACGTAAATAATTTAAACGAATTTGATATCAAACGAGACAGCACATATCGTCAATTGAGGCGCCCGGTTTCAAAACCGGCCAAGTCCATATTTCATACTTTTGGGAAAACAACGAAAAACGTTTGTTTTCATCTATGTTCATTGAAAAATTAAAAAGTATTTCACACATGATAACTTATAAAATTTCTTACTCAAGGTACGTCAGATCAGATATTTAAAGTTTTATTTGCGAATGTTTTTGAGAAAACAGTTTTGGACTTGGCCGGTTTTGATTCCAATGAACTGGACTTGGCCGGTTTTGATTCCAAGGCGTTGGAAAAAAAGTGGACTTGGCCGGTTTTGATACCAATGTACTGAACTTGGCCGGTTTTGATTCCAAGGCGTTGGATTGGTTTTGAATGCAAGTTCATGGACTTGGCCGGTTTTGAAACCCATGAATTAATAATAAATTAAAAAGTGTAATATTTGTGTCAAAAAATTTTTTTTTTTTCTAAAACCATTGTAGAAAGATGAAACATGGTCTAGATTTTTATATATGAGAATATCTCAAAATTTTATTTTTTGGACTTGGCCGGTTTTGAAACCGGGCGCCTCAATTAATATCCAAAAATATGCAACAACACTTTTTAGGTTTTTGCAGGAGAAACAAAAAATGTTGCATGCTGAAATATATTTTAGATTTAGAAAATATTTTTTCAATCTTGCTAACCCTGGAACGTTATGCTTATTTTACATTCGTTAACGTTATACTTCGTCGGATCGACGAACTTTTTTTCAAAAAATTATTCCGGATAAACTTTTCAAATTAAAAATTCACAAAAATCATTTTCACTTAACTAATTTATTCAGAAACAAACAAAAAAATAAAACATAAAAATAAATTTTTTTTTTGACATAAAAGTTGCGTTCCCGTACAATAATGCATTAGTACAATTTGCAGGTTTTTACAGGATTTTACCCAAAAAGCGTTCCCGTACACGAAAAACCTGTAAGTGAGAACGAAATTGAGAGAGTATTTATGTTCTCTCTTTGAAAGAAGTTACAGGTTTTTACCCGAACAATTTTTGCGTGTAAACTCATTAAAAGTGTCAAACTATCAGCTGTTCTTTGTTTTTTAAATAATTTGTTTATTGAATCTTAAATATAAACAATAGTTTTTATATGAAAAAATGGAAAATTGTGAAGAAAATCTTGCACATGTAAGTAATTTTGGTGGTGTGATTTTTTGTTTGGTATGTTTTTAGTGAAATATCAATATTTTCAGCAGATTAGCGACCCACGTATGGAAGATTATGAAATTGCAGCAGAAGTAAGTGTGCTTGCATATATTTGCTGACATCAAAAAGATAACAAAAATATTTCAGGCTATTGGCGCAAGCTCTTCCGGTGGTACAGCAGGAGACTCTGCAGGCAATGCTGCAATTTTCAAAGCTGTCGTGGAAGGGCTCTTGGAAACATCAAGCTAATCTGATGAAGATATTTACGACAGTATTTTGAAGCTGTCTGATACCGAGGATGAAACTATTTATCTGGAAGTGCTTCAAACTTTTGAGAAGCAGAACAGAAATAGCATTAAAAACTATTTGGAAGAAATTGTGCCCACTTATACGGAACATGAGTTTAGACGGCACTTTCGTATCTCAAAAGAGCTGTTCATAAGTTTGGCGAATCGCTTTGAAGAAAGTGATGAAGTCATGAGGCATGTTGCTTTCGCGATTTATCTGACCGCTTCAACATGTCACTTTCGTCTGTTTCTCGAATTATTTCGAGAACCACAATGGCTCAGTTCCGATATTATTAAGAGGCCCAGTGATCAAAAGAAGCAGGAATCTGAATTTTTTTGGCTGAGTCCCGATATTATTAAGAGGCCCAGTGATCAAAAGAAGCAGGAATTCAAATTTTTTTGGCGACAAGTGCGGTTTTTCGAGAGCTATAGGTTAATTTTTATGTTTTAATGGTGCTTGAGGAAACCCTGCATGAATGCATTCATATAAGATTTTAAATGAGTCCTTTAAAACTGTTGAATTTACGTGATTAATGGTGCTAACATTTTTTAAGTAAAATTGTGTTATCCATAGCTTTTATTCAGACTTAATTTCGCGTGTATATTGGAGCTCCAATAAAAACCAATTCAGTAGTGCAACAGTTATCACTTTACGCTAGCTGCCCTCTGTTAACTTTATTATACTCTAGTCCGTCATAATTGAATGAATTCATGCTGGAGTTTAGTGTTTCACGGAGTTTTATAATGAAACATTTATTTTTGTTTTTAAATTCAGGGTGTATTGATGGGTCACATATCGTTATCGATCCCCCTACAGAACGTAAAGATGACTACATCGATCGAAAAGGTCATATAACGCTTTGCATGCAAGCGATTTGCGATGAAAGAAAAAAGTTCATCAATATTTTTGTTGGATTTCCAGGATCTTGCCATGACAGTTGGGTGCTACAAAATTCCCCAATATACCAAAAATTGGAATCATCCTGTGGTGGTATTAACATTTTGAAATTACTTTATTGCATATTTCACTAATGTTTATCTTACAGAGTACTACTTGCTAGGAGATTCAGCCTGCCCGTGCACTCAGCATTTGGTTACACCATATAAAGACAATGACCATTTTACAAGCGCACAAAAAAACTTTAATGTAAAACTGAGTTCAGGGCGCGTGGCAATAGAGCACTCATTCGGAATTCTGAAGCAGCGGTTTAGGCAGCTGTACTACTGCAAACTGAGGGGTGTTGAGAAGTTGTGCCACTTTATCAGAGCACAATATTGCCAATGAAACGGATTTAGAATTTATGGCAGAAGTAAGAGAAGAGAAGAGCGTCTTGTAAGTGATCTATACGGCGAAACATCAACAGGTAATGCAGTAAGAGATCTAATTTATCAGGAAATGCAAGTTAATAGAAGTGACAATTTAAAAAAAAACAAGGCATAACTTTGTTGTTGTTCTCGATACATTGCAAAAATTAAATAATTTTCCTCAGCTCTATACTTTGTTCTTTGCACAAACATTTTGTTAAAAAAATCTAAACAAGTTATGTATAAAAAGGTTTTGTTAATCAATACATTTTTATAATTTAGATTGTAATAATTAAATAAATATACCGCAAATTTTATATTGATTCACTGTTTTTATTCATATTCAAATTATATCTAAAACTATAACAAAAGAAAGAGCTACAGAAAAACAATTGCTTAAGATTAAAGCATTAGATTCAGCATAAAGATTAAAGCATTTTGAAATAAAAAAAAGTAGAAAGAACTAACAATTAGAAAAAAATAGGAGTTTATTTGCACATATGTATGCTTATGAGTTTTTTGTCTGATTTACTAGGGCCTCCAACAGCTCCAACTTCTTCTTCGCCATCTCTTCCTTTCGTTGATCTCTTTCTTCTTTTTTCTGTAGCAAATTCAACACTTTTTCATGATAATTTTTCCTTTCTTCAGCCATTTATTTAATTTTTTCGTTAATATTCTCCTGGACGCTTACTTTTCTTCTTTTCGAGCAGCTAGGGACATCATCGGCTTCTATAATAAAAATTATTTCCTTCATTACTATAACTTTATATAGACTTGATTTATATCTTTCAACGTCTGGTCCATATCTGAGCTAGTTTCCGTTAGAGGGACATCGTTTCGTGAAGTTCCTTCGGTTTGTTCGCAACGAACGAATACGAATTCAGGATTTATTCCTCTTTTTTCGGCAAGGATTTTGTCCAACTCACTGAAAAAATTTTCAAGTTTCGTTCAAAATTAAACAAACAGATTGTTTGCAATATTTTACCTCTGGTACGCGCATGTTTGCCTATTCCTTCCTGTTTGCTTATTATTGAGGTGTGCTTTCTTGTATTGCCTCTCCATAGCCCGAAATTTATTTTCTACCTGTATTGTGGTAAAATTATAGCCCTCTGCAGCTATCCGCTCAGTTATTATTTTCCACATCTTGGCTTTACTTTTTATATTTGCGGACTTTCCAACTTTTTGCCGTAACTTTTCGATAAGCGACAGTATCAATTTGATTGGTGCATCAAGCCAAGTTTGCTTCTCGTTGGCTGTTTCCTCAGTTTCAAGCGCCTCTATAGGCGAAAAAATTACTTCATTATAAGACACTTCCTCGTCTTGTGACACTTTTCCAGTGACCTGCTGCCTATATTTTTCATCTGAGAAAAGCATGTGATTGTAACTTCAAGTTTTTCTTTTGTAATAAAATTCTATATGCTTACCATTTTGGATACGTAAAAAAGTTCCAGGAGAAAAATTCACTTTTAATTGGTTAGCACTTTCCATTTTTTATTTAATTTTAATATTGAACTATATATTTTTTAATTTTACTTTCAAAAAATTTTTGACGTTAAGTTCCGTTTGCTGACAATTAGTTCTTGGGTTAAAAAAATGGTTTTTTGCGTTCCCGTACTTTTTACATTTTTTTTTTTTCTTTCACAGAGCGAAATTTTCTTACTCTCTCGTGTTTGACAGTTTTACAGGATTTTACACAAAAAGTTGAGGAACGAACCTAAAATCAATAGTATCATTACTAACGTTTTTTAGTTATTTTTTTTTTGAGGGAACTTTTTCATAGTACGAACAATAAGAAAACAAAAACAAATTTGACTTAGTACTCTTACAGTCATTCAATATTACATACATATTAAAAAATATAAAAAAAGAAAATTCTGTCATTAACTTATTTTGAGCAGGACTTACAACACTAAGCGTCTCGTTTTGACGACGCTGTACCGCTGAATTTCACGTTTGGTGGGTGTTTACGTGACGAACGTCCGTTTACGACAAGCTCTCGACATAGATTAACATTGTTAAAAAAAATGAAAGCATGATATGCGATATGAACAAAATTAATGAACATAAAGTCAAAAAGAATATATACATGAAGAGAAAGATTGTCAAAGGTTTCGGACTTATGTAGCTGGCTGTTACGTCCAAAGTTAAGAATCAGTATGTATTATATATAAATACGGATTTAAGAATCAGTTTTTCTTCAGTTTTGAAACACGAAACTGTAGACCGCCATAGAAACCAAAAATAGAAACGGAATGAAACGAAATTTCTTATTGCTGTTTGTTTTCATTTTCGTTGTTCTTCAATTTCTGATTTTGTTTCTGATTTCTTATTTTGTTTTCATATGGCTGATTTCTTATTGCTATTTCACACATGTGCGCTTGTTTGCTATTGCTATTTTTTCATATGATTTCTTATTAGATGCAATATGCAAACAATTAATTTTATTTCATTATTGCTTATTATTATTTATGAAAAATATAAAAATGTAAATAAAATATAAAACATTAAAAAAATATAAAAATCAAAAAAAAATTTCTTTCATTTTTTTTGGATAGTAGGTACTGGGAATAGATCATCGGTTTATTCGGCTATCGGCTATTTTTTTCATATGGCTGACTTGTTTACCTATTTTTTTTTTCATACTTATGAAAGATTTCTTATTGATATTTCGCACATCTGCGCTTTCTTGCTTGTGTTAATTTAACAATTAAAACGAAATTTTTGATTGAATTAATATATGTACATACATACATATGTATATCCTTTTATTTTGGTTGATTTTCTTATGTAGTTTTTATTTATGTTAATTGATACAATTAAACTATGAAAAATATAAAAACATTAAAAATCTCAGTAAAGAAAGAAGAATTTTCACATTAAGCATAAAAGAAGCAACACCAACTCACACACATTTGTATGCATGCACTTGTTTTGGTTTTGTTTACCTTTTTTGTTTGCATGTGAAAGAAAATCATCCCTTATTTGTTGGGATTGTAAGTAATATGATCAATAGCGAAATAATTTGATTTCGCAGCAATATTTACATTAAAATTATGACTCTAAATTAACAGCCCTATTCTGGCAGCTTAACAAAGCTCACCACATTAACAAAATATTTAATATTAACACGTTGTTAATGTTCCGTATTCTGGCAAAAATTTAAAAGCTCTTTTCTATACTATTTTGTTAATGTCAGAAAGTGTCTTAACAACGAGTGATGTTTCAGTATTGAGCTAAGTAAAACTATTTTTTTTTATAAAACTTCAAAGACAGGACAACGTGGTTTTAAATATTTACAACCATGTCTTAAAATAACATTTATTTTCATTGATATCAATAAAAAAAAAAAATTTTGGATTTACGAGTATCGAACCCACGCACGTGAGCTATGAGTTCAAAGTCCTAACTACTTCGCCACGTTGCCTTGTATATTAAAGTTTTTTATTACTCTATTTGTTATTTTATTAATTTAAACTTTAAAAGTCAAAATTTGACAAGTTTACCACGAAAGCTTTTGTGTGGGGAATTCAAAAGCTTTTATGTTGTTAATGATTTTTTAGAATACCAATATTTACATTTCGCAACAATTAGATTAACACGAGCACCGTTATTATTTCTTGTTAAGTCAACAAGCAGAATAGGGCTGTAAATATGTAGTTATTAAAATTATAAAAAAAGAAATTTCGTTTCATTCCGTTTTTATTTTTGGTTTCTATGGCGGTCTACAGTTTCGTGTTTCAAAACTGAAGAAAAACTGATTCTTAAATCCGTATTTATATATACATACTGATTCTTAACTTTGGACTTAACAGCCAGCTACATAAGTCCGAAACCTTTGACGATCTTTCTCTTCATGTATATATTCTTTCTGATAAAGTGAGAGCGCGTCGTCGATTCGACGAAGTATAACGTTCCATGGTTAAATCACAACGTGAGATTTATTTCGAAAGATAATTTTTTTTATGTCTTTCGTGCTATGTTTGTTACGAACTTTTGAATTTGTTTTTTTTCTGGAACAAAATGACGTACTTATATAACAGCGTTGAAACGTTTGTGCATTATATAAAACAAGGGTTATACATAAATCTGAAATGTTTTTGAATTACTAGGATTTTTCGCCAGAACTAAAATTTTAAGTCTGTTAGTAAATTTTTAAAAAATGTGTTTTATTTTTGCACTTTTTTTTATTGGAGACTAAATCCATCTCAAATCATGCACGCGGACTATATCACGTTACGGAATTGATTGTCGATTAAATATGTTGTTTCTCAAAGGATATAAGGGCACCCATATTTCTCCGATTTGATTAAAATAAAATTATTATGAAGTTATGCCCATTTTAGGCTGAAAATTGTTTCAAAAAAGCGCCATTTCCATCCAAATCAAAATAATTAACTTTTGTCATTTGATTCTTATAGAACTTCTTATTTTCAGTAAGAATCCTTAAAAAAAAATTTCAAAATGGTTGAAAATTGGCAGAGTTATAGCGCTTTTTATGAGAAAAAACAAAGCTAATTTTCTGAAAAACCCCACCTTTTTTTTCGCTCAAAATTTTATTTTGGACTTGTACTAACATAAGAAAGAGATGATATGAGTTTAATGCGCGCTTAGAGATATTTGAGATGAGGAAATTTTTTTTCTAAAAAAAAAATATTTAAATTTTTGTTTCAACCTTGCCAGCCATCTGCGATACTACTACTTACTTAGATGGCCATAACAACCCGTTGTCAGGTTACGGCCGACCTCATTAGCTCTCGCCAGGCGCCTCTGTTTTGCGCGCGCCTTCTCCAATCGTTAATGCCAAGCGCGGTTAGGGCTTCCTCAGCTTGGTCTATCCACCGGAGGCATGGTCTCCCTCTTCGTCGTTGACCGGGGACCTTCCCTTCGAATACCTTTTTCGCTGGAGCTTCTTTATCCATACGATGGACATGACCCAGCCAGCGTAGTCGCTGTATTGTTATACGCTTAACTATGTCAATGTCGGCGTAGAGCTCATACAGCTCGTGGTTCATTCGAATGCGATAGTCGTCGCCAACTCGAACAGGACCAAAGATTTTGCGGAGAACTTTCCTCTCGAACACACCAAGAGCGGCTGCGTCTGTTGTCGAAATAACCCATGCAACAGCGCCATAAAGAATCACAGGTAGAATGAGCGTCTTGTAGAGTGTTAGCTTTGTCGATCGAGAGAGAGCTCTGCAACGTAATTGCTTACTGAGACCGTAGTAGCACCTATTAGCAATTGTTATTCTCCGCTTAATCTCCAGACTGACATCATTTTTGCTGGTTACGGCAGTGCCAAGGTAAATGAATTCCTTGACAACTTCTAATTTACAGTTGCCCGCTGTAACATGAGAGTCTAGATCCCGTGCTCTCTTGTTGTTGTTAGTAGACATCATGTATTTCGTCTTGCCCTCGTTTACCGTCAAACCCACTTTGGCTTATTCCTTTTCAATAGCAGTGAAAGCAGCAGTAACATCTCTCTTACTCCGACCGATAATATCAATATCATCAGCGTACGCAAGGAGCTGAACACCTTTGAAGAAAATGGTGCCATTATGATGCACACCGGCTTTTCGTACGATCCCCTCCATAATGAAATTGAAGAGATCGCACGAGAGCGGGTCGCCTTGTCTGAAACCTCGCTCGGTATTAAAAGTTCCGGAGAGGTCATTCCCTACCTTGACGGAGCTAAACGTATTGCTCAACGTCATTCTGCAGAGCCTTATCAACTTTGCAGGTATACCGAGCTCAGGCATTGTTGCGTATCCCGCACTGGGCTATCGAACGCAGCTTTATAATCGACGAAGAGATGGTGAGTGTCGATTTGATATTCATGGGTTTTCTCCTGGATTTGGCGTAGTGTAAAAATCTGGTCTATGGTGGACTTACCAGGTCTAAGGCTACACTGATAGGATCCGATCAGCGTTTCTGTATGTGGCTTCAATCTTTCACACAATACGCTCGAGAGGATCTTATATGCGATGGAAATAAGACTGATACCCCTGTAGTTGGCGCAGATTGTCGGGTCTCCTTTCTTTCTCCTTCCTTTCTTTGCGATACTACTACTTTCAGCTTATTTTGAGTTATAACATCATTTAGTACCGCTATTTTTATTTAAGGTGAGCTTTCAAGTGGTAATCTGCAATGTTTCCTCGCAAAGTTACAGCCATTTGAAAAAGATTTGAATTTGATCCCCTACGACCAAACAATATTAGCTAACCGGCTACAAATTTATTTCATCTTTTTCCTTAAAAAAAAAATTGTATAACTTTTCATAAAACAAAAAGTAACGAATGTTTAAGTGTCACAACCTAGGCAATTTCACTCCTACAAGCCATCCAATAAGAAAAATTGGAATTGTTTTTTTTTTTTGAATTGTAAAAGTCAAATTTTTCTTATCGGATGGTTTGTAGGAGTAAAATTTCCTAGATGTCGACACTGTTTATCTGTATCACCTATCTAATTGGGTAGCAATAAAAGCATGGGTGAATGAGCCAATTGCATTACAAAATCTATGTTCAACAGATATAACAACTTCAAACATAGAAAGTATAATAGAAAAGACGACGCAAATTATTCAAAATATTTCACAAAAAATTCCTTTTGTTTTTAAAAACTCCTGGCAGAGGCAAATTTCAGATCTTTCAATATATTTGATTAAGCAAAGAAGAAAATTCAGGCGAAAGTTTCAAAGATGCATTGTCCTTAGTGAGCGAAGTATTCTAAAATCTATAATATCGCAACTTAATAGACTAATTGACTTCCATCTGAATAAAGATAGAAATCAGAACTGGTGAAATTTCCTTAACAGATTGCCTACTGGAAATAAAAACTTCTGGAAAGTTTCAAAAGCTGTAAAATGTAATCGTGCATGGTTTGCTGATTTGACAGCAAACAATGAAGTCATTAAAACAAATGAACAAAAAGTTGATGCTATAGCGGATGCCTTCGAAAATTCGCATACCATAACTTTAAATAAATACTCTCCTATGGATACGAAAGTGAGAAACCAATTGCGTTGCATAGAAGAATCTGATATAGTTATTGAAAATGAAAATATACTAACAAATGCTGCAGAAGTAAAAGATATAATTAATAATTTAAAAAATAACAAAGCTCCTGGACTTGATAACATCAGAAGCATTGTATTGAAAAATATGCCTGATTCCATTTTCGATGTCTTAACCAACGTATTTAATTTTTGTTTGAGAAATGGCTATTTTCCTATATTATTTAAACGGGCAAAGGTTATACCAGTTCCAAAAAGTGGCAAAGATAATAAAATCCCTAACAACTACCGTCCAATTAGTATGCTAAATATTATGGCCAAAGTTTTTGAAAAAACTTTATTCAAAAGAATGTCATCTTACACGGAAGAAAACAACATTCTAAAAAAAGAACAATTTGGATTTAGGAAAGAAGACTCCACCGTCCTTCAAATTAAAAGAGTTTTCAACATAATTCAACGAAATAAAGTAAATCGTAGGAGTACAGGAATAGTTCTTTTAGATATTGAAAAAGCCTTTGATTCAGTTTGGCATGACGGCCTTATTTTTAAGCTACACAAGTTTGGGTATCCTATCTATCTCTTGAAGATCATTAAAAGTTTTTTATCCAACAGAACATTTGCTGTGTGTATAGGAAATAGTCAATCATCTCTCAGGAATATTCCTGCTGGTGTTCCTCAAGGCTCTGTGATATCTCCTTTATTATACTCAATTTTTATATCAGACTTTGTTATTAAAAAAAACCAAGATGCAGCATTTTATGCCGATGACAGCGCGCTGATCTGTAGTGGAAAAGTTTCAAATGCAATAGTTAAACAAATGAAAGAAGCCTTAATAACTTCAAAAAAATTCTACGCAAAATGGAAAATAAAGATAAATTGCGATAAAACTCAGGCTATTATTTTTCCATTCAACAACTCTCCAAAACGGATTCCAAATATACCGCTTGAAGTACAAGGTGAAAGTATTCAGATATCCGACTCGATAAAATATTTGGGAATTACGCTGGATAAAAAGCTAAGTTTTAAAGATCATATACTAAATATATCCGCTAAAGCTTTAAGGTGTGCCAGAACATTGTTCCCCATGCTAAACCGAAACTCTTCACTTTGTGTCAACAATAAAGTACTTCTTTTAAACATGTGCATCAGACCAATAATGACCTATGGCTGTCAAGTTTGGTTTCCAAAAATTGCTAAAACACACATAAAGAAGCTGCAGATAATTCAAAATAAAAACTTAAAAATTATTCACAAACTTTCTAACAGATATCCAACTATAGAGCTGCACGAAAATTATGGACATATGCCAATTAGTACGATAATGAGAGATTGGACTCTGTCATTCAACAACAGATGCAGATTGTCTTACATAGATTACATAAGGAATTTACTTGAATAAACGCACATACGAGTGACTTTTATAGAAGTTATTCAGTGTGTTTTTTAATATTTTTCCTTATAAAATTTATACGATAATATAAGGTTTTTTCATACTCTATTTTTCCTTAATTAATTAGATAATTTTTATTGGATTTTTATATAATTTATTTTAACTGATTTCAATTGTTGTAATACCTAAGTGTAAAATCTCATACCATGATCTATGTAATACGAAAACTATGAATTTGAAGACTAATAAATAAGTAATAAAAAAAAAAAAAAACTTTCGTAACTTTTTTTATGAAACGTACAAAAATTTATTTTTAGGAAAAAGTTGTGTAGACTTTACAGAACAATTCTGTGGAAAAATTTTGTTTCTGTACATATGAGAAAATGGTTAAAATTATGTTTGTTCATTAAAATTTTAACTTTTTATAAATAATAAGTAAGATTTTTATAAAAACTTTATTTCATATAAATTGCACAATATTTCTTGTCCTTTCACGAAAATTTCATTAACTTTTTCCAATATTTACTGAGAAATCGCAATTTAAAAAAACTCGCACATAGAAATTCACTTGTTCATTACTTTTAAAAAAATCCAAATTTTGCAAAAAAAATTTAAAGCTTTAATATTGATCAATAAATCTTCAAAGTTATGCAATAAAAAGGCACAGGTGTTACAGCCTTTTGAATTTTATTAATTAAATCGCTATTATTGAACATAAATTTAAAAATTTTATGGGATCTTGTAGTTTAGTCAAATACATACATAATAATCAATCAAAAACATGATTTTGAATTTCTTGATGTTAGGTGACGATATATTCGTTGATAACAAAAATATTTATGTTGGGCCTAAGGCAGAGATAATTCTCAATGAATTTTCTGATATAGCTGGTACATATAATATAAATTAAAAAAAGTTTTATTCAAAACTTTGTTATGAAATTATAAAACTATATGACTTTGTGGATCAAACTTTAACTCAAAAATGAAATCATCAAAAACTGGGAGAGATGCTCAATTTATTTCCATATATTTGTGATGAAAAGATATTTGTGAATAAACTGTTTTTATGTGACTGGTGTCCTTTCAAAAATTTGTTGATTAAATATGAATCATGTCATTTAGACACATTGCTCATTTGCTCGAAGACCGTCACATCTCTAAAAAAAAGTATTCGATTTATTATGCAGAAATAACCGTCATATTTATTGTGTGAACAAATAACTGTATTTAATGAACTTGTATTGCAAGAAGAATATATGTCGACATACTTGCATTTATTTACTCGTAAGAATTAATTTATTGAAAACTTAATTATGCGTTTTTCTCAAAATATAGGTTTTTTGTGCTACGACGGTCTTCCAGCAAACGAGCGATATGGTAAATTTTTAATCAAATGCTCAACTAATTTTGATGGTATGTCCAAATGTGTTAAGTACCGAGTCTGAGGGAGGAAGTTGTGAGCTGTCCCAAATGACAATTTTAGGGTAACATCCGACCGAGTCTTGTAAACTTTTTGAGGGTATATTTTAAAGGTTAAGTTCAAAATTAAATGAGAAGAATTTATCTTTCAAATATTTTTAAAGGAAATGTTTAAAGAAATCAGCAATAGCAAAATTAAAAGTTTTGGATATTCTTAGGGGTGACACGAATTTCTTCCATCCCACCCATATTGTTGTGGTATTGCTTTTACCCAATGTGCACAAAAACGAATGCGGATTTTTAGGCTTCGATATACGTTACGGACTCGTTTTTTTTTTAAATAAAACGGATTCGAAATAATTCGAGACAGACTTGTTTTTTTTTTTATTAAAAAATAGAGATTATAATTTGTTTAATTCCCTACGTGCATATAGTCCATTGGAAAATGTTAACCATGTCATTGAAACAACTCCAAAACATTTCGTTCCTGCTGTGTTTAATGATCTGGATACTCTCTGCATCGATATCTTTTATTGGATCGTAATTAACTTTCGCTTATTCTAAATATAATTTTGAGTTGAAGCCGTATGCCACGTTGTGTGTATTTGTGGTAACTATTATACCCAGAATGGCATTTTATTCCGAGTCAGTCTTGAGTCCATTTTATTTAAAAAAACGAGTCCGCTTTACTTAAGAAAAACGAGTCCATTTTGAATCATTTTAGTTTAAAAAAAAACGATTCCGGAACGGATCCGCTTTGTTTATAAAAAACGAATCAGAACGGATCCGTATATGAAATCCGTTCCGAGTGCGAGACGGATCCAATAAAACGGACGATACTTCCGCTTTTTCGAGAGGAATTTCATACGAATACGAGTACGAGACGGATCCAAAACGGAATCCGTTTCGGATAAAATATACGAAGAAGCGAGTTCGTTTCGAATTCGAAGCGGATCCGTTTGGCACACTGGGTACTTGAACTTAAGTTTCGATTTTGCCATAGTTCTACCCATTTTCATTACTGAGAACTTTGTAGGTACACACGAACATGTATGCCTACGCGGTTAAATGAAATCGTAATATTATGTTAAAAGTTGCTGCAGGGCGATAACTTGGAAATGTATTTAAATTTTTTTGCAAGTAAAAACTGATGACCTTTTTTTTTAGTCAACTAGTTAAAATTTTCTATTTCCTTCCCATGAAAGGGGGCGGCATATTAGTTCTCCGCCCCGGGCGGCACATATGATTTTGCAACCACGACTTTGATTCTTTCTTAGAAAAGTGCGGGATAAAACGTCGTTTAAGTGCGCCATATACACCTGAACAAAATGGTGTGGCGGAGCGAAAAAATAGAACTCTTGTAGAAATGTCCAGATGTATGATGAGGTAAGCAGGTGTTCCTCCAGTTTTTTGGGCTGAAGCCATCAATGCAGCGTGTTATATTAGAAATCGCTGTCCGACGAGAACTTTAAATGGTGCAATACCATATAAGATATGGACAAACAAAGTCCCAACTTGAGAATGTTCGGCGCGAAAGCATACGTTTTAAATAAAAATAATAAAGGAAAATTTGATTCTCGATCAGAAGCTTGAGTTTTAGTTGGCTACTCGGAGGAGTCAAAAGCATATCGTTTATGGTCACATGACAAAAGAAAAATAATAATAAGCCGCGATGTTAAATTCGTTGATGAACCAGGTTCTAAAAATGAATATTGTGATATTTATGAACAAAAAAATGAAAGCGACAGTAACTACAAAATAATTTGAAGATAATGACAGTGTTGAAACGGTTCATGAAGGTGTAGAAACAAGGAACCGACGCGGCAAAGGACGTCCAAAAATAATAAGAACTGGCTCTCGTGGTAGGCCAAAGAAAGTGTATCAAATGAATAAAGACATTGAACGTACAAGTGAAGAACAAAGTGTATCAGAAGGGTCAGACAATGAATTAGATGACGAAGTTTTTGAGGAGTGTGAAATTGCATGCCTGCCAATAAATGATCCGTCGACACTGCAAGAAGCCATCAACACCCCTGATGGTAATCTATAGTTGCAGGCCGTTGAAGACGAATTTTTAGCTCAAATACTAATTCATACGTGGCAAATTGTTGAGCAACCCGATTAAAGAAAGGTGATCGGTAACAGATTCGTTTTCCGAACGAAAGATGCAGGTTGCAAGAATGTGCGACTGGTAGCGAAAGGATGCTCTCAGCGCCCAGGTCAGGATTTTCATAGTACTTATTCTCCAGTTGTGCGTCCTACATCAAAACGATTGTTGGCAGCTTTAGCTACAGAATATAATTTAGAGTACCATCAGATGGATGTTGTAACTGCTTACCTGTATGGTGATTTAGATAAAGAAGTTTTTATGAAAATACGTGATAACTTAATAAACTTTTTAACGAAGGTTGTCACGAGGCAACCTTTGGGGTCAAAAAAAACAATTCATAAAGATAAAATATGTGAAACTGCATCACGATGGTTGAATGAAATTCGCCATAATAAGAACCCTATATGTTTAATTGAAAAAGCCTTATATGGACTACGTCAATCTGGCTTACAGTGGTATTTTAAACTCAATAGTAAACTTGTAAATATCGGTTTAAAACTATCAAAACGTGACCCGTGTTTATTTATAAAAAGAGAAAATGGTAATCTCTTATTATTGACGATTTAAAGAAATTAAAATAACATTGAGTAATAATTTTGAAATGAAAGATTTCGGTTTTGTAAATTCATGCTTAGGAATTAGCTTTTATCAAGATTACGTGAAATTGTTCTTAACCAAAAACAATATATCGTTATGATATTGGACAGATCCAAAATGAAAGACTGTAAACCAGTCAAGACACCAATTAAGTCAAATTGTATTTTAACCCTTTGAAGACAATTGTTGCTTATAAGTACGGTGACCATCCGTTCTGTTTTTCGCAGAACTGTTCTGTTTTTAAGGCGCTGTTCTGCGTATTTTTTTTTTTATTGGAAAATCACAAATATGTTCTGTTTTTCGAAAATGTTCTGTTTTTTGTTCTGCTTTTATGCACCACTTAAATCTACTATTTACTAATCTACTGTCAAAAATTATAACACACTTGATCGTGTAAAATTGAAGAGAATTGCGGCGTACGACTGGTAACTTGCCGACGGGTACCCGTCGATTTAGATTTAATTCTATTTTCAACGTCGGATCAGTGTTGCATTTCTAATCAGCTTGTGTCCATTTTTTTATTTACGTTTAAAATGCGAATTTTGCAAAGAGTCAAAATGACAGCTGAATTTTCCGTCGTTCGTCGTCCGCCGCAATTGTATTTACTCAAACGATTTTCCGACAACAATGCGCAAGGAAGGAAAAGCAGCATAAATGAAGGGACCTGGGCATATCACACTGTGAAACATAATTTTTCTTTCCGTTCGAATGATTGCACATCGAAACTCATTAAAAGATGTTTTGATGAAAATTATTCATCAGCTCGCACCAAGTGTGAAGCTATTGTTTGTAATGTGTTAGCACCAAATGCAATGCAACTAGTCGAGGCTGATTTGAGTGTTGTCAATTTTATTACCATTTTTTCGGACTGCTCAAATCATGGTAGTATGAAAGTGTGCCCAGTACTTGTTAGATATTTTTTACCGGAGAAGGGTGTACAGTTAAAAATATTAGGAGTAAATAATTTCCGTGGTGAATCATCAGACTTACTCACAAATTATATTTTTGATCTCATGACAAAATTTGCTCGCTCTGTGTGCGGAAAACACTAATTGAAATTTCGGGGGAGCCGCAAGACGTGGAAAAAATAATCTTTTTCATAAAATAGCAACATCTACCGGCAGCACCCTTATTGGCGTAAATTGTGCTGCTCACATTAGGTTTGTTCGAAGCAGATTTTGTGGTAAAAATTGAAAAGTGTCAAATCGCGATTTTTGAGAGAGTAAAAGCTAAAATTTCTCTGACTACTCGAATCACCACCGTCTAGAACGGAAAAATTGGAAGACTGTCAAAAAGTTGCGCGTATTTTAGTAAATAAACAATGGCAGAGTTTAGGAGCTAAAACCAGCACCATAGTTGCGTAACCGTTTGGTTAAGACATTCTGAATGCAAGGCGAGTGAAGCATTTTCGAGAATATTATTGAAATAACTTAAAAAGTAAATGTTCGATTTTAAAGTTTTCTGCCTGATTTTTATAGCTTCATAAATTATCTTGAACTTTGATTTATTTTAAATGCATAAAATGCATTTTAAAACAATGCTTAGGATAAAAATAAGAGGTTTGACGTTAAGTAAATTTTAACCAAAATTGTTTTACATTTTGAGTTAAACAGTTTTGATGCATGTTATGCTAGGCAAACATTTTAAATTTCGCATACGCTGTTACGGAATTCACGTTTTTTAACAGCTAGTTAGTCCAGAAAAGTTGTGCAATAATTTTTTTTTTGTTCAAACAAAGAGTTATGTTCGATGGAATTGTAAAAACAAAAACAAAAATGGAGCAACTTTCATTTAGCAACACTTCCAATTCCTTATGTTAAAACTGCGCACTTCGAAAAACAGTATCTTAAAAATAATTATCTGGTTGACTACCTTACAACCATTCAGGTAACATTCAACTTTACGATTCCTTTTCAATAAAAAATCGCTCAGCTATTTAATTAAATAATTGAGCATTTACCAAAAATGTTTTGATTTCAAGCTTTTTGTTATGTTGCTTCTTCTTAACACAACCTTAAAAGAAGTGAAAAAAAATCAGCGCTGAAAATTATTTTATATGGAAAGTATTTGACAGGTATAATTCAGACAGGAAATTTCATTTCCCTCGCATGCAAAAAGTGAGTCGCCAGTCTCGTTGCCTACGATTTTGACAGTCTTCAATTTTTAGCCACAAGAAATTTATCTTGGTGAAAATTGAACTTATTTTTGGGAGGGGAAGTGATCAGCTGTTTCTTACTCTCATTTTTTCTCTCTTAAACACCACATTTTTTCTGTCTCGAACACTTTTTGTGGTAAAACTTTATAAATATTTACCTATTTTTTCAGTCTCGAACAAACCTATTGTAAATAATTGTATTCAAGCATCAATAGAGTGTCTTCCGGTCGACATTGAAGTCGTTGTCGTAAAAATATATTCTTATTTTTATATATACATATACGGTTAGAGTAGAGCATTTAAAAGAAATTTGTGACACTGTTGGTGTCGAATATAAAAAGTTGCTGGGATTTGGTAAAACAAGATGGCTTACAGCCCTATTCTGCTTGTTGACTTAACAAGAAATAATAACGGTGCTCGTGTTAATCTAATTGTTGCGAAATGTAAATATTGGTATTCTAAAAAATCATTAACAACATAAAAGCTTTTGAATTCCCCACACAAAAGCTTTCGTGGTAAACTTGTCAAATTTTGACTTTTTAAGTTTAAATTAATAAAATAACAAATAGAGTAATAAAAAACTTTAATATACAAGGCAACGTGGCGAAGTAGTTAGGACTTTGAACTCATAGCTCACGTGCGTGGGTTCGATACTCGTAAATCCAAAATTTTTTTTTTATTGATATCAATGAAAATAAATGTTATTTTAAGACATGGTTGTAAATATTTAAAACCACGTTGTCCTGTCTTTGAAGTTTTATAAAAAAAAATAGTTTTACTTAGCTCAATACTGAAACATCACTCGTTGTTAAGACACTTTCTGACGTTAACAAAATAGTATAGAAAAGAGCTTTTAAATTTTTGCCAGAATACGGAACATTAACAACGTGTTTATATTAAATATTTTGTTAATGTGGTGAGCTTTGTTAAGCTGCCAGAATAGGGCTGTTACTCTGAAGCCAGCAATCAAAAGAATTTTAAAGCTTTTCAAACCACTAAAGAATTATTTTTTAGAACAAACTCACTGCCCCAGCATTTTAAGAATGTTCTTTGAAAACTCTTCCTCAGAAATGTGGCTTTTATTTGCGCATTGTCAAGCATCTCTTTTCCATAATTACATTACACAGATTGAATTGCAGAATATTTGCATGACAGAAGTTGCCTTGCTAATAAAAGAACTGAAATCAAAAATCACAGAACGCAGAGATGAAGTTTTTTTACCTTTCACTATCAAGAAAATAATTCCGGAGTTTGAAAAAACAGGAGCTGAAAACCTAAATGATATTAAAGATTACGTCAAAAATTTTTATAATAATTGCATTGATTATCTAAATCAGTGGGAACATGCATTTAAAGAAGTTGAAGTGATGGAATGGGTAATACTGCGTACAGTGCCATCTTCAGATAAGGTTGAAAGAAATTTAATATATATTATGGAAAAGAGGAGCCAAATTGAAATTAATGGCAGCGAAATATTTTATGAATTTTCTTGTGTTAAAAGTTATGTGACTTGTGAAAAACTAAAAGAATGGACAGACGGTGGAAAGCTAGTCGGCAATAAATGGGTTGAAATATTTCAACATTTTAAAAAAAATCCATACCTTTTCAAAATATTTTAAGAATAGTAGAATTTAATTTATGTTTACCGGGATCAAATGCCCCCACCGAAAGGGTATTTTCTATTTTAAATAATATATGACTGACGAAAAGTCCCTTATGAAAATTGAGGCTGTAAAATCTATTTTAATAACGAGATGTAACTATGAACTTAACTGCTTAGAGTTTAAGAAATATTTCCAAAGTCAGGAAAACCTTATTAAAAAAATTTATACCTCAGAAAAATATCAATGATTTGCATTTGATGCATATATTTTTATTGTTAATTACAATCAAAACTAATTAAATGTGATTTATGTTTTTTGTATTCAATATAAAAAAAAGTTTCTAAAAACACAAAGTTGTTCTGTTTTTTCAATTTAAATTTATGGTCACCGTACTTATAAGCAACTTTAACTTTACGGCTGAATATCTTTTGTTTGGCAACCCATGACTTCTAACAGTAAACTGCATGCGACAGAGTGATAATTTCTGAGTAAACTGTGAGAAGATTAAATGTGAAACAACTTTGGTTCTTTTTGTTTCTTATGTTAATCAGTGCTGAAAAAGTAGTTGCAGAATAGTTATTTTTTTCATTATATAAACCAAATAATATAAAATAAACGAAATGTATCAGTATAAAGGTAAGTTAATTAATTTATGTATTAGTTTAGAGCCACAGTTTTGATTTGTGGGAAATAGAATTTTCTAAAGTTCAAAGTTGCTTATAAGCAACATCGGTCCATAGTGTACACAAATAATTCAATTGCAAAACTGATTTGCAGGAAAACGGCTCACGAATATTGAAATTGAAGCTATTGCGAACTTTGATTGGAGTGTTTCATCTGACGAAGATAGTGATAATGAAGGCGAACAGGATTTTTTGGAAGAAGCACTTGAAGAAATTTTGGCAAGTGGAGAGGTGATAGAAACGGATTTATTGGAGAACTTCATGGAAAATGACCATGACCCAATTATTGAATATTTTGAAATATTTTTCGATGACGAGGTTTTTGAACTCATAACATCGCAAAGCAATTTATATGCGATGGAAAAAAAGGGTGTAGAGCTAAAATGCACGTCTTTTGAAATGAGCTGTTGTTTATGATAACTCTAAAGAGCCAAAAAATGGTGAACTAAACTTTGACAAATTGTACAAAGTGCGTCCATTGCTAAAAACTAAATTCAACCTCTTGCCACAAGAGGAATTTCAGTGCGTGGATGAGTAAACTATTGCATTCAAGGGCAGATCAAGCCTGAAACAATATAACCCAGCAAAGCCTCATAAGTAGAGTTGAAGATGTTTACCAGAGCTGGTGCATCAGGTATGATTTATAATTTTGCATTATATGTCGGTGATGGAACGTGTCCAACTTACGGGCTGGGAATATCGTCAGATATTGTGCTATACTTAGCCTCTAACATGCCGAAGAATCAAAACTTTAAACTCTACTTTGATAATTGGTTTACTTCTATAAGCCTAGTGATTGGCCTAAAAGAAATAGGTATATTGACTTCTGGAACCGTCCGACGAAACAGAATGATGAAATATGATCTCCTTTCAGAAGTAGAATTAAAAAAAAGAGGCAGGGGCTCGTACGATATGAATTGCGAAGCTACAAATAACTTCGATTTGCTGGTGTGATAATAAAGCAGTGACACTTTTGTCGACCCATATGTCTGACAAGCCTATAGGATCCTGCAAGCGTTGGAGTGGTACAGAAAAAAAATTTATAAATATTCCACGACCAGCTATAGTTGAAGACTATAATCGGCATATGGGTGGAGTTGATTTATGTGATATGCTTATGGAGCTTTATAAAATGAACCACAAGTCAAAAAAATACTACATGCGCATTGTCTACTGGTGCATTGGAGCAGCTGTGGTAAACGCTTGGCTTCTATATCGTAAGGATTTCAAATCGTCCAAATCCCTTGGTAAGCCGATGCGTCTTATATAGTACGTTAAACCATAGTATTGTATACAAACACACGGCAGAAAATTTTTGTGGCGTTGTAGATGCAGATTGGGGCGCTAATTTAATTGATAGGCGTTCTTACTCTGGATATGCATTTATATTATCTGGAGCTGCGATAAGCTAGGAAGCAAGAAAGCAACGCACAGTAGCGTTGTCCAGCACTGAATCAGAATATTTGGCAATCAGTAAGGCAACAAAAGAAGCACTTTATCTGCAAGAAATTATCAATGAAGTTGGCTTAAAACAAAAAAGTATAATCCTGTATAACGACAGTCAAAGTGCGCAAAAACTCATTCAGAATTTTGGTCACCACTCGCGCACAAAACACATCGATATCAGACACCACTTCATAAAAGAAAAACATCAGAATGGCGAAATTATATTGAAATATCTACCATCCGAAGATATGCCAGCAGACGTGCTAACCAAAGGGCTTAGTGGAGAAAAGCATTTGCTTTGTACAATTAAGTTAGGAGTTATTAATAAATTTAATTGATTGAAATTTTATTTTGTGAATTAAATATGTATGAATTTATTATTGTTATAACTTCGAGGGGAGGTGTTGAAAATCGAAGTGTCAACAATTCATTCGTCATTAAAAGCTTAAGTCTTTTTTGACATTTGCATTGTAATAATTAAAATCTGTAAAGCTAGTTTAGTTTGTCATTCACCTTTGAACCGAGTCGTGTGCTCGCGCTTTGCAATTAATAAATAAATATTGAACTTATAAATAGAAAAACTAACTGCCGATCTTTATTATTAAAATAGAAAATACATGTATGAATGAAATGTACTCTGAAACCGATTGGGATTAAAATCAAGAAACTTACCACTTCAACATTAATGCTGTAGTATCCTTTACGGTTCATATACAGGCTCAAAGGTGTTTCAGCATTATTTGAGGATAGTGAAACGATTGCCACATGAGTGCAATCAATGCAACCGATGGTACTCTTAACACCAAAGCTTCGGTGGAATCTGCAAGAAAGAACCAATAAGTATAAGCAAATATATAGAACATTTTTAAGAAAGTACCCTGTTTTAACTGCAGTCTGCTCTTCCTGAGTTGTTGGAAATCTAACTTCGTTTCCTTTGACTCGAATTATCAACTTTGCCATTTCATGTATACTGCGGGAAACTGAAGACTGGCTCATTGGTTGGACACAGTGATTACCAACGCATTTTTGGCACGAACCATGTCCAAAGAAATACAGTGCAGCCAAAAATCTCACTGAAAATGGCTAAGTTGTGAATTGCGTGTCAAAATGAGATAGTTTCTCTCAATTAGATTCCAGCATAGTGTCTTCCCCAGTCGAAAATCCTTAACAAACTGCTGGTCGCTCAAAGAAAATCTTTCTATTTTTTCTTTTTGTTGATCCTCTTCAGCATCAACGTTAAACAGCAGCAAGAATTCTTTCATTATAAAATTAAATTTTATTTTCACAACACAACACAACAATTATTATTTTTATTTACTCGTAGTTAACAGCCATATTCTGGCAGCTTAACAAAGCTCACCACATTAACAAAATATTTAATATTAACACGTTGTTAATGTTCCGTATTCTGGCAAAAATTTAAAATCTCTTTTCTATATTATTTTGTTAATGTCAGAAAGTTTCTTAACAACGAGTGATATTTCAGTATTGAGCTAATTAAAACTATTTTTTTTTATAAAATTTAAAAGACAGGACAACGTGGCTTTAAATATTTACAATCATGTCTTAAAAAAACATTTATTTTCATTGATATCAATAAAAAAAAAATTTTGGATTTACGAGTATCGAACCCACGCACGTGATCTATGAGTTCACAATCCTAACTACTTCGCCACGTTGCCTTGTATATTGAAGTTTTTTATTACTCTATTTGTTATTTTATTAATTTAAATTTAAAAAGTTAAAATTTGACAAGTTTATAACGATAGCTTTTGTGTGGGGAATTCAAAAGCTTTTATATTGTTAATGATTTTTTAGAATACCAATATTTACATTTCATAACAATTAGATTAACACGAGCACCTTTATTATTTCTTCATAAACATGCGTATTGCCATATTGATGCAATAATTATCTTAACACGCCCTTACAATACGCAGGTTGCTATATTAGTCCAAGTCCTGATAAGCAACGATCATGAAACGCTTTTGTTAAAGGTTTAGTTAGCACATCTGCTATCATATTCTGCGTTGATACATGCTCTAATGCAAACATCTCATCAGCTACCGACTCACGCACAAAATGGTGTTTGATATCAATATTTTTTGTACGTGTATGAAGAACAGGATCATTTGCCAGAAACAGTGCTCCACGATTATCGACGAAAATAGTTGTATTTGCCAAACTAAAAAGTTGAAGTTCATTTAATAAGTTACGCAAGTAAATCGCCTCCTTTGCTGCCTCCGCTAAACTGACATATTCCGCTTCAGTAGAAGAAAGTGCTAAAGTTCTTTGCTTTTGCGACTTCCATGTAATAGCTGCATTACTAAGTATAAGTGCGTAACCAGTGTATGACCGACGGTCTAGAATAGAACCGCCCCAATCAGCATCTGCGTACCCCTTCAAAGTCTTGTCAGTCTTTTTATACACCAACTTCATATCAGCCCTTCCAGCAAGATATCTCAGCACCCGCTTAGCTGCGACCCAGTGACATTTGTGAGGTTTATTAACAAATTGCGCTAACCTCGAAACAGTATTAGAAATATCGAATCTCGTTGCAACTGATAAATACATTAAGGCCCCAATCAATTTTCTATATGGGTACTCTTTACCTAATTCAATATTTGCTATATCATCAAATCGCGAATTAACCTCTGCTGGCGTCACAGCTGGGTTACATCCACTCATACCAAATTGTTTTATTAGTCCGTGTATGTAGCCAGCCTGATTCAATTCAGTTTTGCCATCTGCTTGGTTGATTTCTAGTCCAATGCAGAATTTCGCCAGACCAAGATCTTTCAGGTCAAAATCTTCTAAGAGTTTGTATTTAATGGCATCAATACTGCCTTTCTTATGAGCTGCAACAAGTATATCGTCGACATATACCAACACAAATACAATTTCTTCATTAATATTTCCATAAAACAAGCATGGATCACTTATAGTTGGTTTCAGTCCTATGCTCACAAACTTTGATTTTAACTTCATATACCATTGACGACCAGCTTGGCGTAAGCCATACAGTGCTTTTTTTAATCGACAAGCGTTACCTCCGTTCTTCAAATTTCGCAGCATTTTTATTGCCCGAACACCAACATCTGATTTTTCGCCTTGTTTTAATATAATACGCTTTAATGCATCGTTCAATACCTCTGGTATCTTCATGAGTACACGTTCCTCTAATGAACCGTTTAAAAATGCTGTCACCACGTCAAATTGCCAAACTTTAAGATCAAGCTGTACCGACAGAGTTAACAGCAACCGAATAGTTTCAAGTCTTGCAACCGGAGCAAAAGTTTGAAAATAGTCCACACCATACTTTTGACTATAACCCTTTGCAACTAAACGTGCCTTGCGCCGTTCTATTTTACCATTTGCTTCGAATTTATTTGACAGCACCAAGCGACAGCCAACAACGTTTTCACCTTGGTTCTGCTTTACAATTTCCCAAGTATCATTTTTAATATGACTTATTAATTCGCTATCTACTGCATTTATCCACTCATTGCAATCATCGCTTGCTAAAGCATCCTGAAAACTAACCTCAGCAGCACCTGCAAATAAAGCATCTTGATAAATATTAACTTTCGCATCATCACTTTCAGTTTCCTCAGTTAAATCTGCATTCATTGGACACCCTCTGGCCTCTGAATCTGTTTCATGACTCTCAAACTCAGACTCATTTAACATTTGATTTTCAAATTCAACAAACTTCGGAGTAGTATCATCAGTGCCAAGTAAAAATAAATCATTTACATCATTTAAGTTAAGTGACCTATTATTTCCTTCATCAATAAATTTTACATCTCTAGTATAAATAAACTGTCGAGTTTTTGATAACCATACTCTATACCCTTTTCTATCCCTAGGGTAACCCACAAAAATTCCTTCAATACCTCGAGGAGCAAGCTTATCTTTGCCAGGGTTTTTGTTTAAAACAATAACTTTTGACCCAAATGTTCGAAAGTGGTTAATGTTCAATTTCTTACCACTCCACATTTCGTATGGTATTTTGCCATTCAAGCTACTTGTCGGACAACAATTTCGGATATAGCATGCTGTACTGACAGCTTCCGACCAAAAAGACGGTGTCGACCCAGACTGCAACATTAAGCATCTTGCCATATCCAGCAGGGTACGGTTCATCCGCTCTGCCACTCCATTTTGTTGAGGTGTATGAGGAATAGTTAATCTTCGCTCGATGCCCTGCTCAGAAAGATACTCATCAAAATTGTTGTTACAATACTCACGGCCATTATCTGACTGCAAGCACTTAAGTTTCATTCCTGTCTGTTTCTCAGCGTGCTTTTGATAAATTTTAAATGCTTCAAAAACGCCACTCTTTTGATGCATGAAGTATACTTCACACCATCTTGTGCAGTCATCAATAAAGGTTACGAAGTATTATACCCGACTCGTGCCTTCGGTTCTGAAAGGACATCTGAATGTACCACCATCAGCTTTTCGGTGCACGGCTCTCCACCATTAGTAAACGGCAACGCAGTCATTTTTCCTTTTAGGCACACCTCACATTTTGATAGCTGCTCTGCCTCGTGTGGATCAAAATCAGATAAAATGCCTTCACGCCTTAACCTCAATAAATCTTGCGCGTTAAGATGGCCCAACCGTTCGTGCCACTTCAACAATTTGGAGCAGGCCGGCTGAACAGCTGCACAATCAGAGCTCTCGCACAAATAATATAAGTCGCCATTACGATGTGCAATTATGGAAATATTTCCGAATTCGTCGCGTATACATGCGTCGCTCTTGCGGAAAACTACCTCATGACCTTTATTTGCAATTTTTGCAACCGAAATCAGATTTGTTCGCAAATCATGAACAAATAATGTGTCTTTGAATTCAATAATACGGTGGCCTTTTTCACTTGCCACTGACACACTCACAACACCCTTGCCTTTTACTTCGGTTGACGCGTGACTAGCAAGATTGAGTTTCGTCTTCACAGAATTATCAAGGAATTCGAAACGATTCTCATCACCACATAAATGAGTCGTGCAGCCGCTATCTAATAGCCATGCCCTTGGAGTATTCATCTTCGCCGCCATGTGGCTTACAACATAGGATTCATCGGCATCATTCGTTTGCTCAAACTTTCGTTGGGTACCTTCGACCCTTTTTGTTGGACAGACATTTGCTTTGTGTCCTATTACCCCACACTTAAAACATTTAATGATCCACTTGCTATTATTTTTGTGATAAGCCCCGTAATTACCAGCTGCCATAGCCAAAACAACACCTCCAGACACCTGCTTGCGCGCCTCGCTCTCCTCAATTATTTTAACCTTCAAAATTTCTGCAGTAGGAAGTTCGTCGCGAGATTCAATCGCACATCGGAAATTTTCGTAAGATGACGGAAGACTATATAAAAGCATAATAGTCAGCAGATCACCATTTATTTCAACCTTCATGCTTTCCAGTTTAGAAAGATACTCATCAAAATTGTTGTTACAATACTCACGGCCATTATCTGACTGCAAGCACTTAAGTTTCATTCCTGTCTGTTTCTCAGCGTGCTTTTGATAAATTTTAAATGCTTCAAAAACGCCACTCTTTTGATGCATGAAGTATACTTCACACCATCTTGTGCAGTCATCAATAAAGGTTACGAAGTATTATACCCGACTCGTGCCTTCGGTTCTGAAAGGACATCTGAATGTACCACCATCAGCTTTTCGGTGCACGGCTCTCCACCATTAGTAAACGGCAACGCAGTCATTTTTCCTTTTAGGCACACCTCACATTTTGATAGCTGCTCTGCCTCGTGTGGATCAAAATCAGATAAAATGCCTTCACGCCTTAACCTCAATAAATCTTGCGCGTTAAGATGGCCCAACCGTTCGTGCCACTTCAACAATTTGGAGCAGGCCGGCTGAACAGCTGCACAATCAGAGCTCTCGCACAAATAATATAAGTCGCCATTACGATGTGCAATTATGGAAATATTTCCGAATTCGTCGCGTATACATGCGTCGCTCTTGCGGAAAACTACCTCATGACCTTTATTTGCAATTTTTGCAACCGAAATCAGATTTGTTCGCAAATCATGAACAAATAATGTGTCTTTGAATTCAATAATACGGTGGCCTTTTTCACTTGCCACTGACACACTCACAACACCCTTGCCTTTTACTTCGGTTGACGCGTGACTAGCAAGATTGAGTTTCGTCTTCACAGAATTATCAAGGAATTCGAAACGATTCTCATCACCACATAAATGAGTCGTGCAGCCGCTATCTAATAGCCATGCCCTTGGAGTATTCATCTTCGCCGCCATGTGGCTTACAACATAGGATTCATCGGCATCATTCGTTTGCTCAAACTTTCGTTGGGTACCTTCGACCCTTTTTGTTGGACAGACATTTGCTTTGTGTCCTATTACCCCACACTTAAAACATTTAATGATCCACTTGCTATTATTTTTGTGATAAGCCCCGTAATTACCAGCTGCCATAGCCAAAACAACACCTCCAGACACCTGCTTGCGCGCCTCGCTCTCCTCAATTATTTTAACCTTCAAAATTTCTGCAGTAGGAAGTTCGTCGCGAGATTCAATCGCACATCGGAAATTTTCGTAAGATGACGGAAGACTATATAAAAGCATAATAGTCAGCAGATCACCATTTATTTCAACCTTCATGCTTTCCAGTTTAGAAAGATACTCATCAAAATTGTTGTTACAATACTCACGGCCATTATCTGACTGCAAGCACTTAAGTTTCATTCCTGTCTGTTTCTCAGCGTGCTTTTGATAAATTTTAAATGCTTCAAAAACGCCACTCTTTTGATGCATGAAGTATACTTCACACCATCTTGTGCAGTCATCAATAAAGGTTACGAAATATTTTACCCGACTCGTGCCTTCGGTTCTGAAAGGACATCTGAATGTACCACCATCAGCTTTTCGGTGCACGGCTCTCCACCATTAGTAAACGGCAACGCAGTCATTTTTCCTTTTGGGCACACCTCACATTTTGATAGCTGCTCTGCCTCGTGTGGATCAAAATTAGATAAAATGCCTTCACGCCTTAACCTCAATAAATCTTGCGCGTTAAGATGGCCCAACCGTTCGTGCCACTTCAACAATTTGGAGCAGGCCGGCTGAACAGCTGCACAATCAGAGCTCTCGCACAAATAATATAAGTCGCCCGTACGATGTGCAATTATGGAAATATTTCCGAATTCGTCGCGTATACATGCGTCGCTCTTGCGGAAAACTACCTCATGACCTTTATTTGCAATTTTTGCAACCGAAATCAGATTTGTTCGCAAATCAGGAACAAATAATGTGTCTTTGAATTCAATAATACGGTGGCCTTTTTCACTTGCCACTGACACACTCACAACACCCTTGCCTTTTACTTCGGTTGACGCGTGACTAGCAAGATTGAGTTTCGTCTTCACAGAATTATCAAGGAATTCGAAACGATTCTCATCACCACATAAATGAGTCGTGCAGCCGCTATCTAATAGCCATGCCCTTGGAGTATTCATCTTCGCCGCCATGTGGCTTACAACATAGGATTCATCGTCATCATTCGTTTGCTCAAACTTTCGTTGGGTACCTTCGACCCTTTTTGTTGGACAGACATTTGCTTTGTGTCCTATTACCCCACACTTAAAACATTTAATGATCCACTTGCTATTATTTTTGTGATAAGCCCCGTAATTACCAGCTGCCATAGCCATAACAACACCTCCAGACACCTGCTTGCGCGCCTCGCTCTCCTCAATTATTTTAACCTTCAAAATTTCTGCAGTAGGAAGTTCGTCGCGAGATTCAATCGCACATCGGAAATTTTCGTAAGATGACGGAAGACTATATAAAAGCATAATAGTCAGCAGATCACCATTTATTTCAACCTTCATGCTTTACAGTTTATCGCCTGCATCGAAAAATTTTGCCATGTGTTCTTTTACATCGCCGCTATCTTCTAATTTCTGTAGCATGAGTTGCTTTAACAACGCTGCTTTTCGCGTTGGTCCCTTAGAAGCATAAATCGACTCCAATTTAAGCCACAACACCTGACGAGAAGTCTCGCATCCACGAACTTGCTTTAATTCAGATGGTTGAATTGACAGAATTAAATCAGCTTTGGCCTTTTGGTCTTGATTCAACCACTTTCTAAGAGGGGAGCCTTCTCCTTCAGGCTTCAACGTGTTCCCATTCACGTAATTCCACAGATCGTTTTTAATGAGAAGCGCCTCTACCTGCATACTCCAAGTGTCGAAATTTTCTTTCGACAACAACTCAATGCGAGCAGCCGATGATGTCGCAGCCATTTTATAAAAAAATAAATAATTTATTCAATATACTTATATAGTATGTACTACGGCTCTGGGCCCATAACCTGTAGAATATAAAGCAAATTCTATTATTTAATTTTACACTTGAAATTAAATTTTATTAAGAATTCAAACAATTTAAATTTATTTTTACAAAAAAAGGCTTAAGCAACGCGACAGGTTATGGCGGTAGTATATCGAAAAGAAAAAAAAAAGCAAGAAGGTAAAAAAGAACATAAAGAAAAAGTGAAGAAAGAATAATAACAAAATGAAGTGTCATAAACATGCGTATTGCCATATTGATGCAATAATTATCTTAACATTTCTTGTTAAGTCAACAAGCAGAATAGGGCTGTAAGACACTTTCTGACACTAACAAAATATTATAGAAAAGAGCTTTTAAATTTTTGCCAGAATACAGAACATTAACGAATTCGTTTTGCACACTGGGCTTAACCAAACTTCACCACATTAACAAAATATTTAATACTAGCAGATGGATGAATTTCAAAAATTGTTGATTTTTCTGCTAGCAGTGTCCAACCATACAGCCTGTGTGAACTGACTATCAAGCATAGTGAACATTTTTCATTTTAAATAGGATTTCATGCAGTTTACTTCGATGTGGACGCTCATAAATTGTTCTGCAATTGATGTTTGATGGCATGCTCGATAATGTGAACTTAAAGCAATATTGACCGTCAGACATGTTGTCAAGCCATGTAGAACAGCATGTGTGTTTCCCATGTGTGAACCTACTGTAATTTTTTTTTTCATTCTTCATTGTTCACAAATTCCGCGGACTTAGAAAAATTTTCCAAAAAAAATTTGATCTGTTTTATGAACAAAAAACGAATTCGAAACAGATTCGTTTTATGAACAAAAAACGAATTCAAAACGGATTCGTATTTGAAGTCCGTTACGAATTCGAAACGAATTCGTTTCACTTACATAAAACAAAATTCGCAACGATTTCGTTTTATGAACAAAAAACGTATTTGAAACGAATTCGTTTTATGACCAAAAACGAATTCGTATTTGAATTCCATTACGAATTCGAAGCGAATTCGTTTTATTTACAAAAAACGGAATGCGCACAAACGAATTCGTTTCGTTTTTGTGAACATTGGGAGCTGCCAGAATAGGGCTGTTAAAGGTATACAAAGTAGGTATTGACACAAGGGTTAACAAGGAATTGTAAAGGTGCTCTTGTTAATCTAACTGTTTTGTATTGTAAATATTGGTATTCTAAAAAATCATTAACAATATAAAGCATTTGAATTCCCCTCACAAAAGCTTTCGTGATAAGCTTGTCAAATTTTGACTTTTTAATTTTAAATTAAGTACCAGGAGATCGACCCTTGTTCGGTTTTTCGTTTTGAGGCTTAGAAAGTCGAAAAAATATGCAATATTTTGAAAAAGTGAAATGAGGTTAAATTACATAAGTCGAAAAATATGCAAAATATTTAGAAAGATGATAGACCTTGATAAAATATGGAAAATGTAGTAAAATGGCAAAAGAGGTCAAGACAGCTGAAAAATGTTCGAAAATTTGGGTAATATGGAAGAGATTGAAGGCTGAAAAAGTCAAAAAACATGGAAAATGTTGAAAAACTCGACTAAAGTTGGATGAGGTTGAACACGTCGAAATAAATTGAAAGAGGTTGCAAAAGTCGATAAAATATCGAAAATGTTGAAAAAAATTGAGAGCATTGAAACAGACTGATAAAGTCGATAATATATAAAAAGTATTGAAAAATTTAAAAGAGATTGAAAAACTCAAAAAAATTTAAAATTTTGAAAAAAGTTGAAAATCTCAAAAAAGTTTGAAGTTTAAAAAAGTCGAATGAGGTTGAAAAGGTCGAAAAAATATGGAAAATGTTGAGGAAACTTGAAAGAGGTCGAAAAATGTTGAAACAGTTGAAAGAGGTTGAAAAACTGGAAAAAAGTTGAATGAGGTGAAAAAGTCGAAAAAATATGGAAATTGTTGAGAATAGTTGAAAGAGTTTGAATAACTCGAAAAAAGTTGAACAAGGTTGAAAAATTCGAAAAAATATGGAAAATGTTGAAAAAAGTTGAAAGAGTTTGAAAAATGTTGAAACAGTTGAAATAGGTTGAAAAACTTGAAAAAATTTGAAACAGTTTGAAAAAGTTGAAAAAATATGGAAAATGTTGAAAGTGATTGAATAACTCGGAAAAAGTTGAATACGGTTGAAAAATTCGAAAAAATATGGAAAATGTTGAGAATAGTTGAAAGAGTTTGAATAACTCGAAAAAAGTGTAACAAGGTTGAAAAATTCGAAAAAATATGGAAAATGTTGAAAAAAGTTGAAAGACGTTGAAAAAGTTGAAAGAGATTGAATAACTCGAAAAAAGTTGAATACGGTTGAAAAATTCGAAAAAATATGGCAAATGTTGAAAAAAGTTAAAAGAGGTTGAAAAATGTTGAAAAAGTTGAAAGAGGTTGAAAAACTTGAAAAAATTTGAAAGAGATTGAAAAAGCCGAAAAAAATATAGAAAATGTTGATTGAGATTGAATAACTCGAAAAACGTTGAATAAGGTTGAATTATTCGAAAAAATATGGAAAATGTTGAAAGTAGTTGAAAGAGGTTAAATGTCTCGAAAAAAATTGAAAGAGGTTGAAAAACCCGAAAAAAGTTGAATGAGGTTGAAAAAGTCGGAAAAAGTTAAATGAGGTTGAAAATGTCGAAAAAATTTGGAAAATGTTGAGAAAAGTTGAAAGAGGTTGAAAAATAATGAAGCAGTTGAAAAAGGTTGTTTAACTCGAACTGAGTTGAATGAGGCTGCATATATTGAAACCAAATTTTATTAGGATCACTAATATAGTATACTTAATATAACATAAAATGTTTTAAGCTTGTATGGGAGGTGCCACGCCCACTTATTACTTACTTACTTACTTAGATGGCCATACCAACCCGTTGTCAGGTTACGGCCGACCTCATTAGCTCTCGCCAGGCGCCTCTGTTTTGCGCGCGCCTTCTCCAATCGTTAATGCCAAGCGCGGTTAGGGCTTCCTCAGCTTGGTCTATCCACTGGAGGCATGGTCTCCCTCTTCGTCGTTGACCGTGGACCTTCCCTTCGAATACCTTTTTCGCTGGAGCTTCTTTATCCATACGATGGACATGACCCAGCCAGCGTAGTCGGTGTATTGTTATACGCTTAACTATGTCAATGTCGGCGTAGAGCTCATACAGCTCGTGGTTCGTTGTCGCCAACTCGAACAGGACCAAAGATTTTGCGGAGAACTTTCCTCTCGAACACCCCAAGAGCGGCTGCGTCTGTTGTCGAAACCACCCATGCCTCAGCGCCATAAAGAAGCACAGGTAGAATGAGCGTCTTGTAGAGTGTTAGCTTTGTCGATCGAGAGAGAGCTCTGCAACGTAATTGCTTACTGAGACCGTAGTAGCACCTATTAGCAATTGTTATTCTCCGCTTAATCTCCAGACTGACATCATTGTTGCTGGTTACGGCAGTGCCAAGGTAAATCAATTCCTTGACAACTTCTAATTTACAGTTGCCCGCTGTAACATGAGAGTCTAGATCCCGTGCTCTCTTGTTGCTGTTAGTAGACATCATGTATTTCGTCTTGCCCTCGTTTACCGTCAAACCCACTTTGGCTTATTCCTTTTCAATAGCAGTGAAAGCAGCAGTAACATCTCTCTTACTTCGACCGATAATATTAATATCATCAGCGTACGCAAGGAGTTGAACACCTTTGAAGAAAATGGTGCCATTATGATGCACTCCGGCTTTTCGTACGAAAATAATGAAATTGAAGAGCGGGTTGCCTTGTCTGAAACCTCGCTCGGTATTAAAAGTTCCGAAGAGGTCATTCCCTACCTTGACGGAGCTACACGTATTGCTCAACGTCATCCTGCAGAGCCTTATCAACTTTGCAGGTATACCGAACTCAGACATTGTTGCGTATAGGCAATCCCGCACTGGGCTATCGAACGCAGCTTTATAATCGACGAAGAGATGGTGAGTGTCGATTTGATATTCATGGGTTTTCTCCAGGATTTGGCGTAGTGTAAAAATCTGGTCTATGGTGGACTTACCAGGTCTAAGGCTACACTGATAGGATCCGATCAGCGTTTCTGTATACGGCTTCAATCTTTCACACAATACGCTCGAGAGGATCTTATATGCGATGGAAATAAGACTGATACCCCTGTAGTTGGCGCAGATTGTCGGGTCTCCTTTCTTTATTACAGGACAAAGCACGCTGAGATTCCAATCGTCGGGCATGCTTTCCGCTAGCCATATTTTGCTGATGAGTTGATGCATGCACCTTATTAATTCATCGCCTCCAGCTTTAAACAACTCAGCTGGCAGGCCGTCAGCACCCGCTGCTTTGTTGTTTTTAAGTCGCTGGATATCAACTCGAACCTCTTCATGGCTAGGTGATGGTACTTCTACTGCGTTATCATCGATTGGTGGTATCGTACTGCATTCTCTCTGGGCGGAATTGGTGGAATCATCGCCCGTAAGCAAGTTGGAGAAATGCTGCCTCCATAACCTCAGTACACTCTGTGTATCTGTAACCAGATTTCCATTTTCGTCTCTACAAGTGTATGCTCCTGGCTTGAAACCTTGAGTTAGACGCGTAACTTGTTGATAGAATTTTCGTGCATCCTTCTTGCCCTGGTACACCTCAAGTTACTCACGCTCACGCTTTTCCTGCTCCCTTTTTTTACGTCTGAAATGCGTCTCTCTTCCTTCCTCTTTTCGCGGTAGTTTTCTCGCACGGCTCGCGTTGCGGCTGACTGCAGCGTCTTTTTGTATGCGGCCACTTATTAGATCCCGTCAAAATTCATATAATTTTAGATCTTATAGTGACATACACCTCTGCACCAAATTTAAAAAAAATTACTCCAATAGCACACTAAATATGGCATTTAACGTTTTTTGCTTATATGGGAGGTGCCACACCCACTTATGCAATATCGTCGATTTTTACTTAATGACAAAGCTTATAGTAACCGACACCTTTACACCAAATTTAAATGAAATTACTCTTACAGCACACTAAATATAACTATTAACGTTTTTCGCATGTATGGGATGTGCCACGCCTACTGATCTAATCCTATCAAAATTCATTTAATTTAAAAGGTTATAGTAACCGACATCTCTATGCCAAATTTTAATAGGATCACTCATACAGTGCAATAAAGATAGCCTTAAACGTTCTTAGCTTGTATGGGAGGTGCCACGCCCACTAATGCAATCCCGTTGAACTTCATTTAATTTCAAAGCTCATGGTAACCGACACCACTATACCAAATTTCAAAAAGATTACTCCAAAAGCACACTAAATATAACACTTAACATTTTTGCATGTTCGGGAGGTGCCACGCCCACTGTTAAAATCTTATCGAAATCCATTTAGTTTCAAAGCTTATAGTAACCGACATCTCTACACCAAATTTAAAAAATATTACTCTCATAGCACACTAAATACAGCATTTTACTTTTTTCTCTTGTATGGAAGGTGCCACGCCCACAGATGCCATTGCGCCCACTGTTGGTAACAAGATACCTTATAGCCAATATACTACCACATTAAATTTCATAACGATGGCGTTGTTAGTTCTCTTTTTATAACGTTCATATATGTTGTGGGCTGTGCCACGCCTTTCAACGAGTTTTCTCAGTATAGTGGCATAGTTTGTTATGATGACTGTCTTCATATATACATATAAACATATTTATAAACATACAATTTTAGCGTATAATAATAGTAGATAAAATAACAAAAAGAGTAATAAAAAACTGGAATATACACGGCAAAGTGGCGGAATGGTTAGGACTGTGAACTCATAGCTCACAGTTCGTGTGTTCGGTTCTCGTCAATAAAAATGTTTTTTTTTTTTTCTAAAAACTTTTTTTGACACGCTAAATAAAAACAACTCATAATTCTCTTTAGTTTTTTCAAGAATTCTTCCTTGTTTATTATTAAATTTTATTTTCACAACAATTATTACATATTTATAAATATCACTCGTTGTTAAGATACTTTCTGACATTAACAAAATAGTAAAGGAAAGAGCTTTTAAATTTTTGCCATTAACAACTCTTTTATATTAAATATTTTGTTAATGTGGTAAGCTTTGTTAAGCAGAATTGGGACGTGCGATTTTTCTTCTGTTTTTCCTATACGTTTGTAGTGAGTACAAAATTGACACTAGAACATTTATCGCAGAGAAATAGAAAAAATTCTATTTTTTGGTGCGGTTTGACACTGAAGATAAATCGCACGTCCCAATTATGTTTAGCCTCTTAGACCGGAAAGTCTTTCAGGCGGGAAAAACACTTTCTGTTAGTGTGAGTGAAAATTGAAGTTCACCCTTGCGTAGTGAGTTTCCTCAGTATGGAGGTACCAGTTTGGGAATATTCTTTCTCAATTTTAAAAAACTTTAATATAGCTGGAAAATAAAAAAATAAGAAACTGATTTTTTTTATAACTAATTTTGAAAGAAATGTTTAAGAAAGTTTTCGAATTATACATACATAGTTTGAATGAAATTTATTGTAATTAAGAAAAAAAAAGTTAAGGTGTTATACGTATCTTCGGACAAACCGAAACTCACATACCCTACACTGCACAGAAAGTACCTTTTAAATAAATGTTAAAAAGACGTTGAAGAGGTTGAATAAGTCAAAAAAAAAAAAAATGTGAAATATAAAAATCGTTGACAGAGGTTGAAAAATGTTGAAAAAGTCGAAAATATATATTTTTTTTTTTGCAACTTTTTATTTATTTATTGAACCAACTCGCTTGGAGACTAACAATAATTATACAAATCTTAAGAAACTAATATAACGTCGGACTTTTCCAAGCCATTGCTTAGAAATGTTATTTTTTCAAATTTTGCGTATACATAATAGCTACAGGGGTGGTAAGTCTTGTCTCTTCAATCGAGACGTATTCGATGTTAGGAGTAGGTTCCTAGCTAGTATGTTCGGATGTTGCTGTAGTTTTTGTTGATACGATCGCTTTATGTTTTCCTGTATCTGCTTAACGAAGGGTATACCAAGATCTTAGTGTATGTTTATATTCTTGACATACCATGGTGCGCCGGAAATAGTTCGAAGTATTTTTGACTGAGACCTTTGCAATATTTCTATATTCGATGAGCTTGCGTTGCCCCAAAGCTGGGTTCCGTATGACCATATAGGTATAATAATAGCTTTGTACAGAAGAACTTTATATTCAAGGATGAGTTTTGAATGTTTATGCAAAAGCCAATTAATGCTTGATTCTTTTAACTTCATTTGAATTTTTTTCTTTTCAATGTGACTTTTCCAAGTAAGGCGTCTGTCGAGGTGCATACCTAAGTATTTAACTTCAGTGCTCTGAGGTATTGCGGTGTTATTTAGGTGAACTGTGGGGCAAGTATTTTTATTGAGTGTAAAAGTTACATGTTTACTTTTTTGCTCGTTTACATTTATTCGCCAGTTTAAAAGCCATGTTTCAACTAGACGCATATGTTTTTCGAGGGTATGTGACGCACTATGAGGGTCTGCATGACAAGACTAAATTGCAGTGTCATCAGTAAAAGTAGATGTAAGCACAGAGTTGTTTGTTGGCAAGTCAGAAGTGTAAATTAGGTAAAGAATTGGGCCAAGAACACTACCTTGTGATACGCCTCCAAAAATGTCAACGTCATCTGAAATGTAGTCGTTGCATTTTACCCTGAGCTTTCGTCCTGTAAGGTAGGACCCTAGTAAAGCATGGGTATTTTTAATGAGTAATTTTTTTATCTTGTGCATAAGTCCATCGTGCCACACCTTATCAAAAGCTTGAGCTACATCTAGAAATACTGCTGAGCAATATTTTTTTTCTTCATATGTCTTTCTAATTTTTGCTATTATCCTGTGAACTTGCTCTATAGTTCCATGTTTTTTGCGGAAGCCAAATTGGTGCTGAGGTATTATGTTAAGTTGGTTCATGTGGGGCAAAATTTTCGAGAGCAGCAGCTTTTCAAAAAGTTTTGATGTGGTTGGCAACAAGTTTATTGGCCGATATGATGAAACTTGCGTGGGATTTTTCCCAGGCTTAGAAATCATTGTGATTTGAGACATCTTCCAGCTTTTTATGTAGTGGCCCAATCGAGAAATAGCGTTAAAAAGTATGGTTAGGTGTCTTACTGCACAGTAAGGTAATTCAATAAGCATATTAGCAGTTATTAGGTCATGACCTGGTGCTTTCTTCTTGTTCAATTGAGTTTTTATGTATGAATGAACGTCTTTAGTTGTGAAGCGCAACAAAATTTGTCTCATATTTTGAGTTTCTTGTGGTATTTCGAAGCTGTTGCCCGGAGGATTCGGCTGAAATACATGTTTAAGATGGTGAGCAAATGCTTGCCCTTTTTCTTCGTTACTTCTAGCCCAGCAACCATTGCTTAGTCTAATGGGAGAATCTATGTCAGTAGGTTTTTTCATACTTCTGATGGCCTTCCATAAAGAGTAGTTCGAAGACTCTAGCGGGTTCAGCTTTTTAATGTAAGAGTCTATACCTCTTTCAGACTCTTCTCGGAGGGCATTTCTCAATTTAAGTTTGGCTAAGGTTAGTTTATGTTTAAGTGTAGGTGACCTGACTTCTTGCCATAGTCGCCTGAGGCGTCTTTTTTCCTTCACTAAACGTTCTATTTGTGAGGAGCTGAGGCGCTGCTTTATATAGATTGGTTGCACAGGAGTGGCATGAAGAGCAGCTGCTACAAGCATGTTGTTAAATAATTGTATGGCTGATTCCAGCTCCTCCGAGTCTTTAAGGCTAACGTTATTACAAAGATGACTACTAATGTATTTTTTATATTTAAGCCAATTCGTTTTATTTGTTGTAAGCCCATTGGGTGTCTGCATCAGCTCTACATATTTATGCAGATGCAAAATGACAGGAGAATGGTCTGAGCTCAAGTCAAAACATGATTCAACAGAAATTTGCCTCTTATTGATTCCTTTTGTAATTGCAAAATCCATAAGATCAGGAGTCTTTTGAAGGTCTGATGGCCAATAAGTTGGCTGACCAGTGGAGACATAATCAAGTCCATTGCGGCGATTGGTTAATGAAAGCCAAAGTGCTTTGCCTTTTGGATTAATAAGTCGTGAACCCCAGTGGTTATGCTTCGCATTATAGTCACCAGCAGCTACGAATTTTGATCCTAGTGAATTAAAAAAGTGGTCGAATTGGGCTGTCGTAATCTTATATCGGCCGTAACCTGACAACGGGTTGTTATGGCCATCTAAGTAAGTAAGTAATCTTATATCTTGGCGGACAATATACAGCTGAAACTGTTACTTTGTCATCCCAACATTGTAAGGAAATCGACGTAGCTTGTAGGTAGTTTCTCTAATATTCGAATTCGTAGTGCTTTATACGACTTTTAATGAGTATTCCTGTACCTCCTCGTGCTTTACCATCAGGGTGACAGGTTTTGTAGAATTTATAACCTTCAATTTTAAAATTGTGCATGATGGTCAGATGTGTTTCGAAAATATATGCAAAATGTTGAAAAAGTTGAGAGTGGTTGAAAAACTCTAAAAAGTTTATAGAGGTTGAAGAAATTTGAAACAATTCAAAATTGATGAAAAAGTCGAAAAAATAAAGAAACTTATGAAGAAAGTTGAAAGAGGTTGAAAAAGTCGAACAACTGCATATGGGTCGTTCCATCTATAATTTGCCTATTTTTACACTGACGTTTTTTAAATTGGCTGAAAATTTTTTGAGTGATTAAGCCATTATCTAATAGATAGAAAAAAATTATATCGAATTTTTCGACCAATAGCTTTGATAAAAAAATTAATTTCTTAACTCTGTTCAGAGCCGCTAGTACTTAAATAACACAAACAATTATTTGATGAATGTAAACAAACAAACACAATTCAAATTCGCTTTTATATTATTTTTAGGTAGCTGTGTACTAGACTAGATGACAAAAAAAAACTGCAAGTCTGGAAAAATTAACGCCTAAGCGTTATATATATGCTGAAAGAAAAAAAAAAAAGGTGTGAACCTGATTTCAACAGACGGACAGACAGACGGACATCGCTAAATCGACTCAAATGGTGACGCTGATCAAGAATATATATATACATTTACATTCCTGCCACGCCTCCTTCTATGAGTTACAAACGGAGAGACAAAGTGAATATACCCTCGGTGTAGGGTATAATAAATGAAAGAATATATTTATTGTCTGAAAAAGTGAAAATATGGCAACTCATCAGCTGCCAAATAATTACCCTAGCTTACAAAAAAAATACCTGGTTTGTCATAGACCTTTTCATATGTATTTTAAGACGTAGATTCCAAAAATGGCAACCATTTTTTTTTTCTTAAGAATCATTTTCCAGATATCCCCGTAAAATCCTTTTTTTCCCCATTTTTTTCATTTATTTGTCTATATCTCCATGAATATTTTTTCGACTCAAAAACGCTTTTCAGCATTGAAAATATATTTTTATTCCCTTTCTAATAATATGCTGATTGTGTGAATCCGACTTCCGCAAAGTTATACTTAAAATATTTGAAATATTTCATTTGTAATCTTAAAAATTTGAAAAAGAAAGATTTTTTCATTCAAATGGAGAAATTGAAATTTAGTGATTTTTAAAAAAGACCAAAAAAGTCAGTTGGACTTTGAGCGTTTGTAACCCCATCAAATCTTATCGGATTCACACAAACAGCATACTGTTAGAAAGGAAATAAAAATATCTTTCAAATGCTGAAAAGTCTTTTTCAGTAAAAAAAAAAATCATGGAGACATAGCCAAATAAATGAAAAAAGTGCAAAAAAGGTGTTTTTTTGGGGATATCTCGAAAACGATTCTGAAGAAAAAAAAACGGCGGGTTGCACTCCGGGAGTGCCGACAGAAGTGAAAACAAATCGTTTAATGGCAAGTTAGTGCGTTAATTGGTATGTGTGCGTTTTCTTTTTATATGGCAATGCAATGGAAGACAAAAACGGAATATGTATTCAAATTTTACTCTCGCTCTCATTCTCAATTTGTCAACGCAACAACGCGGACATTGAAAGAAACAAACATGTAAGCATAACAATCGTTGAATGAGAATTAAATGTGTCAGTTAGTGTGTATGCTTTGCTTTTTGTCTTCCACTTGGAATATTTTTTATTTAAAAGAAACAATAGAACATTAAAATTTTACCATCGCATTCATGACGGGGAATCCCGATGACGGTCGGTGTCACGAGTTTATACTTTTTTACTCAGCCGCACAACGTGCCATAAGAAGTTTTCACTTCAAAAATTGCTGGAAGAAGTATATTCGGCTCAGTAGCCTCAACTGTGAATAATTAAATTTGAGCTAAGTACTCCTTATGTTTAAAAACAAAAATTTATTCTGATTGCAGTAAGACACATCATTGCGAATTATGTAAGTATAAGAAAAAATCAGGTAAAAAAAGTACCTGGACCTGTGACTAAATAGCTTAAACATAATTTTTCTTAAACTTAAGATAAAAATCTGCTTCTTCTAACAGACACTATGACACCACATTTATCAAAATCGGCTTATTCGTTGCCGAGTTCTGGCTGTTAGAATATTCAAACTGCTTAAAACGCCATCTTGTGACAGTTAATTATAATACAAATGACTTCAAAAAAATCTGCTTGTTCTTAAAAAAAACTATTACACCTCATTTGTCTAAATCGGTTTAGTAATAGCCGAGATATAACGTTTTAAAGTTTTTCAAAAAACCAAATTTGCTTGCTGCTGGTTCAAGGTGGCCTGGTATTTCAGATTTTTCTCTGCTTTGGGCTGCTGGCTCTGCTTTCGGCTGCGCTAGCAGAGAAAAATTTGCTTACTGAGCAACAACTAACCGGAAGTCAACATATGTATGCTACAAATTTAAAAATTTTTTCCACAAAAGTACATACTTTCATGGGCCAATTTTTTCAAAAAACGTTGCCTACTTTTAGGCGCTATTAATAATTTACCCTTAAGCGGCTCTCACACGATCAGTATTACTGACAGGATTTTGCATACTGTCAGTATTACTGATCGTATGAGGTGAGTACTGATGTACTGTCAGTATAGAAAAACGATACTGATGACTGATGAAAAAATCGGATATTACTGACGAAGTTTTTAAATACTGACAGTAAAGCGGCCCTCACACGATCAATATTACTGACAGTATTTACATTACTGTCAGTGTACCACTCACACGGTCAGTATTGTTTATTGTTTTTTTGACATTCGACTGGTGAAGGTGCGAACTATGCTCCGGCTACGTGACCGACAGCCGAAAATGGCATGCCACTTTTTGGGGCAGATTCCATCCAAACTTGCACCACGCCTCCAGCTAGGCATCGGACGACCATACTCTTGGACGCAATGTTCCATGCCACTGAATGAGGAACTTTTCCAAGTTTCTTTCAAGTTTCGCTGCCTCATCGTCTATCTGCCACAAAATGGGGCATGCCACGCCCCCTCCCAGGATTTTTCCGTCCCGTGCCTACTTGCACCCTCTGACCAACTTTCAGCCGGATCTGCCCCAAAAAGTGGCATGCCATTTTCGGCTGTCGGTCACGTAGCCGGAGCATAGTTCGCACCTTCACCAGTCGAATGTCAAAAAAACTGATTACTGACAATAAACAATACTGACCGTGTGAGTGGTACACTGACAGTAATGTAAATACTGGCATGCCACTTTTTGGCCACTTTTCTGTGCAAATAATACTGATGAACTGTCAGTATTCACCTCACACCATCAGTATTAAGCGGCCCTCACACGATCAATATTACTGACAGTATTTTGCATACTGACAGTATTACTGATCGTATGAGGTGAGTACTGATGTACTGTCAGTATAGAAAAACGATACTGATGACTGATGAAAAAATCGGATATTACTGACGAAGTTTTTAAATACTGACAGTAATACTGATGGTGTGAGGTGAATACTGACAGTTCATCAGTATTATTTGCACAGAAAAGTGGCATGCCACTTTTTGGGGCAGATCCGGCTGAAAGTTGGTCAGAGGGTGCAAGTAGGCACGGGACGGCAAAATCCTGGGAGGGGGCGTGGCATGCCCCATTTTGTGGCGGATAGACGATGAGGCAGCGAAACTTGAAAGAAACTTGAAAAAGTTCCTCATTCAGTGGCATGGAACATTGCGACCAAGGGTATGGTCGTCCGATGCCTAGCTGGAGGCGTGGTGCAAGTTTGGATGGAATCTGCCCCAAAAAGTGGCATGCCATTTTCGGCTGTCGGTCACGTAGCCGGAGCATAGTTCGCACCTTCACCAGTCAAATGTCAAAAAAACTGATTACTGACAATAAACAATACTGACCGTGTGAGTGGTACACTGACAGTAATGTAAATACTGTCAGTAATTATACTGTCAGTAATATTGATCGTGTGAGAGCCGCTTTAAAAGTATGCAACACTTTCCGACGAATTTCAAAAATAGCACACATTATCTGAAATTTTTAAAATCGTTACCTACTTTTAGGCGTTCTTTTTGAAATTTGTCAGAAAGTGTTGCCAACTTTTAGGGGCAAATTATTAATAGCACCTAAAAGTAGGCAACGTTTTATAAATTTTTTGAAATCGAGTTCATTTTCCAAGTCTTCAAAATTTTAAAATCGAGTTCGTTTCCCAAGTCTTCAAAATTCCAAAATCAAGTTCGTTTCCCAAGTCTTCCAAATTTGAAATCGAGTTCGTTTCCCAAGTCTTCAAATTTCTAAAATCGAATTCGTTTCCAAAGTCTTCAAAATTCTAAAATCGAGTTCGTTTCCCAAGTCTTCAAATTCCAAAATCAAGTTCGTTTCCCAAGTCTTCCAAATTTGAAATCGAGTTCGTTTCCCAAGTCTTCAAATTTCTGAAATCGAGTTCGTTTCAAAAGTCTTCAAAATTCCAATATCGAGTTCGTTTCCCAAGTCTTCAAAATTCCAAAATCGAGTTCGTTTCCCAAGTCTTCCCGATGACGGTCGGTGTCGCGAAATTATACTTTTTTCCTCAGCCGCACAACGTGCCATAAGAAGTTTTCACTTCAAAAAAAATGGTTGCCTTTTTGGAATCTACGCCCCAAAATACATAGAAAAAAGTCTATGAATAACCAGAACATGAGATGAACCTCAAATTTGTAAACTAGTGTTATTTTTTCAAAAACATTCTCTTTTAATTTCAATTTTACCAAGCTCTCGGAGGAGCTTTAGAAAACGTTTATATATTTTTTTTTGTATTAGAGAATTAATATATTTATCAAGAGCTTTAAAAAATGTTTGTAAGAGCCCACAAGAACTTCAACTCTTACGCGGATTTATAAAATACCTCGATAAAAATCAATATTTAATACATAGCTTCTTAAAACTAATTTATACTTGACATGGACCTAATTCTTAAAATGGCCAATAATCACATATGTATGTAGTTAGTGCTCCGTGCCAGTGTTGTCGTTTGTACTACAGTAGTACTTTTTTACTACCCTTCAGCCACGCGTACTACTGTGCTACCCAACCCTCAATTTATGCTACCGACAATTTGTACCAACTAATATATCGGGCATTTCACGCGAAGCGGACAGGGGAAATGGGGTCTTGTTTACAATTTCAGATATATTTGAATATATTGTGCCTGTACATGACCTCGACACAGAAACAAAATATTTTTAGAATGGCAACACTGGTTTACAAAATATGGGTCTTTGAAAATTTAAGAAATCGTACATACCTTATATGTACTACTTCAAATGCCATTATTCAGCTTAAAAAATTCTGGTGAAATGAATTAACTTCTGGATTTTATACTTCATTTATTGGCCATTTTAACCTCATAATTGGATTTTAAAAATAAATAAAAGATACACTGAAAAAAATGAAAAATATTTTTTTTTATCGTTTTTCTCAATGTTCGCCTAACAAAAAACTTTTTTTTAGTGCATTAAAAAAAGTTTATAGTATGCTTATACTTCGTGCCAAGTTTGATAGTGGGCCGCCCAACCGTTTTGGAGCTATATTGCATTGCGAAACCTGGGTCGAATCAGTTGATAAGTTGAAAAGTAACTTGTTATTTTTATAAATAGCTGGTTGGGTTCCTGTTCAAAATCGAAAAAATTGATTCACTCCGTACGATATGATGTGAATAAACTTTCCATTTAAACACAAGAGCATTACTAACACAAATCTTGAGAAACAATTTTTTCATATTTTTTCTGAAAATATTTGAATAAATGTTAGAAAAACTAGAAGTTGAATATTTCTAAAACTTAAAATTTTAAGTTTTTTAGACGTCAATTTCTGTTTTGTAATTTGACAGCATTGTTTTTCAGGCGAACGTGTACATTCGCCAACCATAATACAGAGACATAGGCGATTCGCCACGGAAGGCGAATCGACAAGTTCAGACAACTCGCCATCGGTAATAGGGCTATGTGATTAAATTATAACACATTTTTAAAAATACAAGCTTTGGAAAATAAAATAAATTCAATAAATTTTATATGGTGTGCTTGATTCAAGTGCCCAAGTACGATAGCATTCACTATTTTTGACTTGCTGACTCCGTTCTCTGTTTTTTCCTAAATACATTATAGCCAGACAGCCAGTGAACTTTTAAATTTCACATTTGCGCAAAGTTAAGTTATTTCTCACTCGGCAATGTTAGTGCTGTTAAAAATGGCATCCTGCCGACATACCGATGGTTCAATAGGCACTTAAAGAGGTCGAACAGGAGAAAAAACTGATTTTAGTGAAAATTTTAAAGTAATATTACTTGTTCAAATCTGAAAACCATATTTTTCTCTCAAAATAACAATTTGTTTAGAAAATTGCAGTCTTTATTAAAAATTTTAAAACGGTGATAGTTGGGTCAAATTTTCATAAACGGAGATTTTCAGGCATTAAACTTATGTATGTGTTTTTATCTCTTTTACAACATTGGACATAATATATTTTTTAACTTGTGGCTTAATTTCTAAGTTATTAAGCGAAGTTATTCATCCGGACTCTTTAATTGACCACATATTGGTATTGAACCACCAGTGCACCGGCAGGCAACTATTCAAATGATCAAATGTGAAAAGTTCACTGACTCCCGGACTATTAAGAATTATTGGCTTCTGTAAGTTTTAGTTCTAACAAAATTTATAGAAGAAGTTCATTAAATTTTGATTTCGTGTTTGACTATACAGCTTCAAAATGTGCCTAAAAAGCATTCAATAATATCACTAAGTAAATGTTTCAAATTTACACCCTTCGCTTTAAAGGTGAGTCCTGCATACATATGTGGAAAGCTTTCAAAGGAAAGAATAATCGTGCTTTTAGCGGCAAACCTAACGGGCACAGAATAAAGAAAAATGCTAGTAATTGGCAAACCACAGTATGTTTTTGGTCACTTAGCTAAAGTGGATGTACAGACCACGACAAAACGATAGCACAACTAGTTTTTCGGTGTTTTAAAGGATTTACAACAATTATTTAAAATATTTTTTCATAGTATATATTCTTAATGCTAAGGAAATAAATAACTTATAAATAATTTGTCAAAAAAATTTATGCATTTTGAATTAAACTCAATTTTAAGGTGCGACAAAACGATAGCACAAACTTTTTGTAACTTAAATTCGTTCTAGGTATTATAAAAAAATAAAAGTAAATTATTATTTTAATAATGGGTGGATCCTCCTTTATTCTTTACCACTTCAGTCATTTGCTTTTGTTAGGATTAAAATAGCTTTTTACAGTATTTTCGAAGAAGAGCCTCCTAGTGGGCTAATATCCTGTTTTTGAGCTCGTGGATGGTCTTCTACTGCGGTTTTCTGCATAAACCTGTCGAGCCAAACAACCCCAGCAGGAGAACGAGCTGGCGATCTTAGAAAATTTGTGTTGTTGTCCCGGAAAAACTCTTTTACTATTTTTGCTGTATGAACACCACCGGTTAATTGCTACCCACGTAGAACTACTTAATTTCTGATTAAATTTAAGTAGTCCACGCTTGTAATTTTTAGGGCACAAACTTCTGTCCATCTGGTTCAATTCTTACATATACATGTATGTGTGTATATTTATTAGAGGTCTGCACGGATACCAAAAATTTACTCGTTTCAGTACTCGTTCACTTTTCTGTTCCTCCAATTACAAGTACACATTTCCTTTGAGTACCATAGCGTAAAGTAAAAAAAAGTTGAATAAGCTTCGTGTATGTGTACGCACAACAAAACTGAAGGTAATGAATCGAACTGAATGACGCGCTAATTTATTCGTTGAAAGTGAGGAAGAAAGAATTCATTTATGCACCAAGGCGTTGCCAGAAGATTTAAATGCGCAACTTTTTTATTTATTTATCTGAAAACTAAAATAAAACGAATGTCCGGGATTATATTAATTTTTTACCATCATTGTGTTTAAAATACTTTTTGGTAGTTTTATCTTTAGAATGATGCTAGAAAAATGACTATAACTACTGCCCTATATTTACATTTACAAATTCCAAAATTTTTTTAGAATAATTTATTAATCACAACGATAAAACAAAAATGTTAGTTCAGTCCATATAAAAGAAATAACAAAATATATAAATAAACATAATTCATAAATAAATCACATACGATTTTTGTAACGAAATATCTCAAAAACTATAGGAAATAGAATAAAAACCCGGAATCTTTTTCGTTTAAAAGTACTTATATTACATCACTTTTTATCAAAAACAATTCAATGTTTTTCATGCTATTTTCCATAGTTTTTCTGATTTTTTCGTTTCAAAAAATGAGTGAAAAAGTAAAAAAAAAGGTTTTATAGGTTGATCAAACGCCCCCTAACTATTTGCTTAGCCGAAAAAAAGTTAATTTTCTTTTTTCGGATGAACCAGTCCAGTCTCCAGATATCTTGCTCACCGCAAATTTTGAGGTCGTTCATGGCATTGCACTTTTCTAACTTATTGATTAATATTTTTGGACCAAAATTTCAGAGATAAGTCTTGAATAGTTATACAAACTTTAATAATGTAAAAAAAAATTTTGTCTAAGATGAAATGCAGCTTCAAAAAAAATTTAAAAAAATGTCTTTTTATTTTTCGAAAATCTCCCGAATGCCCTTAACAAATATTAAACAAAGATTTATATAGATTTTTGATATACATACATATGTAAGTATATGCAAAAAGCTCAAGCTTCACAAAGAAACACTTTATGAATAAATTTATAAATCACTTTAAAAGTCGAATTCCACTGTACTTATCACATTTTAAAAATATTTACCAATGCTGGACCAAATTAAAAAAAAAAAAATAATAAATAAATTAACAAAGTAACAAAGTGGCAACATTGCCAACAATATCAAAAGCTATAATAAAGGAGAAGCAAATAAAACATGTTCACTTTAATATAATATTTCACTTTGTGTACATATGTATAATCTTACATGGCTCATATTTGTTTTCAAAAACTGTTTTTATAATATAACATAAATTTATTTAGAAAACAAAGACCTCACTCGCCTGCACACATCAAATTTTCACTGATCCTCACTAAACATTCTTACGCATGTTAAAGTGCATTACTGCGTAGTACAAAATATCAAATGCGTAGTAATCGCGCAACTTGTTGTACTCGCAGCATACATGCATATTATCCGTACACATGACGCATTCATCTACGTACAGTTGGTTACGAGTAAGAAGAGAAATTTATAATGATGGTAACAGTAACACAAGCAAACGCTATGTATACGCATTCAAATCAATAAAATTGACTTCGGTAACAGTTTCGTAAGTTAACGATTATACTTATGCAGACCTCTAATATTTATAGCTTTATTAAAGTTTTTACATAAAGCAAACTTAGTTTAAAACGAACCAATTTTTCCGGTCTCTTCAAGTTCGGCTTAGAAGAATATCACTGTATTTTTAAACATATTTTCAGACATAAATATTTAAGAAATAACTGGAAAAAAATGTCCACCCATATAATTTATTTTCCTAAACGGCAAAATTTCCGAAGTGCACTAAGTTTTTAAAAACAAAACCCCAAACGTCACGTCACGTCTTTGCTGGAACGTAATTCTGATCAATAATAATAATAAATTCCTTTCATCATTTTCAACTGTCATTTTATATTTCCATTTGTTGCGTCAGTCGCCAGAATCGTGATGGGCCTAGTTGAGACGCCGAAAAAAAATTTCGCTCAATAACTCGGAATGAAGGCCACAAGTAAAAAAATATATTTGGAACAATGTTGTAGAGGAAATATAAGACACATCGATTTCATGCCCGAAAAATTGTATGGAACGGCGAACAGTGGATTTTTGTGGCCATAAATAGGAAGAATTTGAAAGTAGTTGGAATTGAAATATTTTGTAGTGCAATCGTCAGATAATACTAAGGGGATCAAAAACAAACTATAAAAGTTTTAAATTTGCTTTGGACTTAGCGACACAGTGGGCTCAAAGTTGAACTTTGTTCTCCAAAAATTTTCTATGAATTTTTTTATATAAGCAACTTTTAGATAGGGTGCTCTAGTTAACTTGTTTGAAACAAAATGCAATAATGTAGCATATTGGCGGAAAGTACATTGTTTCTACTTTATAAAAATTAATTTAGTTTTCTTTTATCGGCCTTATATGAATTTTACGGAATTTTCAAAAATTAGAATGAAAAATGGTGAAATTGAAAAATTTTAAAACTTTAACAGAAAAAAACACAAAAGTATATCTCCAGACTTAAAAATATTTTTATATATTATGTGCGAAGGTATGGTTAACAAAATAAAAAAAAAAGCTGCGCATATTCATAACATTTTTTTAACAGGTTTTTCCTAATGTAGTTTTAGATGGAACAAAATATATCGACTTTTATTAAATGCTTTCACTAATTTGTTTGTATCGAAATTTACCAAAATTGCATACTGGCATAAAGTTAATTAATTGTACTATTCAAAAATTGTTTGCTTAAAATCTTTTATTTTATGTGTGAATTAAGCTGATTTTTTAAAAATTAGGGCTGAGAAAGTCATAATTCAAAAATTTCGCAATATTTAACAGCAAAAAACAAAAAAGTATATCTACAGATTTAAAATTTTTTTTTATATATTATGTGCGAAGGTATGGTTAGCAAAAACAAAAAAAAAAGCTGCGGGCGGGGCACCTCCCTTACATGCAAAAAATGTTAAGTGTTATATTTAGTGTGCTAAGGGAGTAATCTTTTTGAAATTTGGTACAGTGGTGTCGGTTTCCATGAGATTTGAAATTAAATGAAGTTCGACGGGATTGCATTAGTAGGCGTGGCACCTCCCATAGAAGCTAAGGCCGTTTAAGGTTATATTTAGTGCTCTGTATGAGTGCTTATATGAATGTTGACTAGAGTGACCAAAAAAAAATCGAGTTTTCGATTTTGATGTTGCTAATACGAAAAGTAGTTAGTGTTATGTAAAAAAGTAAGGCATTTTAAATTTTATTAAAAAATATTGATATTTAGAGGTCGCTAATGTCCGATTTATGAATTAATTTCATTCAATTTATTTGCGTGTGATGATAACTCTTCCCAAAAAATTATTCCGCATGAGATACGGCCCGTTGGTATCGATTCCTATAGTTTCGGGTCTGCTGAGCACGATGGTGATAGTTGTTTTGTTATACAGTGGCTGAGTATCTTGGTAGCATCAAAAAACTCCCAGAAAACAGCGAAAAAACAGCGCCAATTTGGGTTCAAGTGAAGTAAACTTGTAGAACAAATTTTTTTTTTTGGTCTAATGCTCTTCAGCATTATAGTCCGAAAACAGACGAAGAAATATTGACCAGTCCCGATGTTCCAGTATTTTTTATCAGAAGACCAGAGAGATAAAAAAATGAAAAACCCTCGCAAAAAGGCCAAAAATCAACCTCAACTCAAGTTTAAATGAGATATATTCGAGTAATTCATTTTCTAAAGATGGTTTTCCGAAGTATTTTTTTGCGATGAATCCGAATATGGCCTCAAAATCTACCCATCATGTTAGAATTCTGAAATATTTGAGGTTAAGTACCTAAAAATTAGGTTTTTCGTTTACTTTTGAGGACATGTATGGGATTCAAAACAATTTGTTCAGCTTAATTTTAATAAAATCATCATCTCATGCCGTTCTTCCCCTTTAAAATAAGCTTTTAAATGGTTATCTGCAATGTGTCCTCGCAAAGTTACAGACATTTGAAAGTGACATGAATTTGATCCCCTACAATCATGATGAAATAAATTTGTAGCTGGTTGGTTAATATTGTTTGGTCGTATGGGATCAAATTCATGTCACTTTCAAATGTTTGTAACTTTGCGAGGAAACATTGCAGATAGCCATTTAAAAGCTTGTTTTAAAGGGGAAGAACTGTACTAAATGATGGTTTTATTAAAGTTAAGCTAAACAAATTGTTTTGAATCCCATACATGTCCTCAAAAGTAGACGAAAAACCTAATTTTTAGGTACTTAACCTCAAATATTTCAGAATTCTGATGTGATTGGTCAATTTTGAGGCCAAATTCGGATTTATCGCAAAAAAATACTTCGGAAAACCATCTTTAGAAAATGAATTACTCGAATATATCTCATTTAAACTTGAGTTGAGCTTGATTTTTGGCCTTTTTGCGAGGGTTCTTCATTTTTCTATCACTCTGGTCTTCTGATAAAAAATACTAGAACATCGGGACTGGTCAATATTTCTTCGCCTGTTTTCGGACTACAATGCTGAAGAGCATTAGACCAAAAAAAAAATTTGTTCTACAAGTTTACTTCACTTGAACCCAAATTGGCGCTGTTTTTTCGCTGTTTTCTGGGAGTTTTTTGATGCTACCAAGATACTCAGCCACTGTATAACAAAACAACTATCACCATCGTGCTCAGCAGACCCGAAACTATAGGATTCGATACCAACGGGCCGTATCTCATGCGGAATAAATTTTTGGGAAGAGTTATCATCACACGCAAATAAATTGAATGAAATTAATTCATAAAACGGACATTAGCGACCTCTAAATATCAATATTTTTTTATAAAATTTAAAATGCCTTATTTTTTTACATAACACTAACTACTTTTCGTATTAGCAACATCAAAATCGAAAACTCGATTTTTTTTTGGTCACTCTAATGTTGACGGGATTACATTAGTGGACGTGGCACCTTCCATACAAGCTTAAAATATTTTATGTTATTTTTTTTATACTATATGAGTGATCCTAACAAAATTTGGTTTCAATCTATTTAGTCTCATTCAACTTAGTTCGAGTTTTTCAACCTCCTTCAATCGCTTAATTATTTTTCGACCTCTTTCAACTTTTCGCAACATTTTCCATATTTTTTCGACATTTTCACCCTCATTCGACTTTTTTCGAATTTTTCACCCTCTTTCAAATTTTCTCAACATCCTCCATATTTTTTCGACATTTTCAACCTCATTCAACTTTTTTCGAGTTTTTCAACCTCTTTCAACATTTTTCGAAACATTAAACCTCTTTCAACTGTTTCAACAGTTTTCAAATTTTTTCAACATTTTCCATATTCTTTCGAATTTTTCAACCTTATTCAACTTTTTCCGAGTTATCCAAACTCTTTCAACTGTTTCAACAGTTTTCAACCTCTTTCAACTTTTCCAAATTTTTTCGACTTTTTCAACCTCATTCAACTTTTTTCGAGTTTTTCAACCTCTTTCTACTTTTTTCGAGCTATACAACAGTGGGTGGCATCTCCCATACAAATAAAACACCTAAAATCTTATATCTTCGCACCTAAAGCAAACTTTTTCTACGTTGTAGCAAGTCGCTTTTTCCGTAAAATTTCATCGAAATCGGACATAAACTCTGCCCGCGCCGTTTACAGGTTTTAGCTACGAAACTCAAATGTTGGGACAATTATTTTTGTTCCTCAAGCTATAATATAGGAAAAAATAAACAAAATCCCTCTCCTAAAGTTTGAAAAAAAACACCCTAGTATGCATGTATATCGATTTACCTTAGAACCGTGTATGGTTAAATTATACTTATCTCGTGTATTGGGGCACTTTACATCCCATATCACAATTTTATACATTTTCAGTGTTTTTTTCTTATTTATTGAAAGAATAATTATGTTTCTTCGGAAATACATAGTTAAAATAATTTTATTTGTACATATAGTATTTATAAATGTATGTATATTATTTATACATATTTTCAAGCAAACATAGCATACAAAGAATGGATTTTAATTCTCTCTTGAAAATTGTTTGGGGAATTCAGTACCCCAAACACAGTTCTACGGTTAATAATGTTTTTGTGCATACATGAAATCATGAAATCCATTCTTTTAGTTCTGACCCAAGTATTCAATTTTTAAACAGTGCGAAGTTAAAACGTCCATTTTGAGCAAGATTATATTATATGGTATGTTAAAAAAAAGGAATAAATAAGAAAAAATATTTAGTAGAATTTTTTTATTTTAAAAACCGTGTAAGATCGATAACGTGCTAGAAAAGTATCTTTTAAAACGGGGGAGAGATGTAATTAGTAAATAGTTTTGTATGACTTGTAATTAACTGCGTTCAATTATTCCAAAACATATACCATATGCTGTTTTCCAGCATCATTAAGTTAATTTTTATTTCACATTACCGTGTAAGAATTATTTGGATATGATTATTTCCATTTTTTTTATTGCAAATCGCTGTGCGTGTTGTAATTAGATTTAAGGCTCAAAGTCTTATTGTTCTGAATTTTTTGCAAATGGGTGAACACGGGTTAGTTGGATTTAGTGGATTTAGGATTTTAGGTGTAGTTGTGCAAGGAGCGATAAGGTCTATGATTTGAACCTCAAAATTTTTTTTAGAGTCTTGAGAGCCGCAGGTTCTGATATTCCCGTGTCGCTTTGGTACCTGGTGTAATTGGTCATAAATTGAAGCTTTAACAGTGGGGACATCAAAACTTTGTCTTTAATCCTTATATCATTGAGGTAAAGATATTTTTATTAGAGGCCAAGTTCACACATTGAAACATTGGGGCCCCATAATTCAAAATATTTTACAAAAACTTTCCAATACTCTCAAGTCTTGTGCTAGGGTAACTTTATAATTTAAACTTTTCTTATGAATTATTTTACTCGGAAACGAATATGTTTACCAGCGCGTTGGATAAGTACACCTACTTGATCATTTTATTGTATGGAAGCATGAACCATAAAAGGAGTATGCAAAATTGTATTCTTGATGTAATTTTGTATTCAAAACTTAAAATTTTACTAAGAAGAAAAAGCTAAAGTGATCTTTTACTGACTAAGGTTAATAAAATTTGTCGCTTTGTGTTTGTCCCTTTATAAACGTTGAAGTCAATTTATTCGTGCAACACAAATAATGGCAGAAAATTGATTTTATTCTGTTGTATCTGGTAAGAAAATTGAAATTTATTTTACAACAGAAAAGAGCATAGAAAATGTCCCACAGAGTTTCCACAAGTCACACAAGTTTACACAACTGACATCAGAATGAAACCACAGTCATAAAGATTTTATGACTTATGAACAAAGTACTTTAAAAGGATCCCAATATGCAGGAGCACCGCTAGGCACCTGAGCGCCCGCATAAAAATTAGATTTTGCAGCAGAATTATTTTTAGGCAATTTTGAAAAAAAAAACTATATAAAATTTAGAAAACCTATTTTTGTGTGAGCTATGTTCAGTTGAATGTGCAAAATGGGTTTGTTATTTAGTTACAAAATACCATGAAAACTTGTGTACATAAATTATTGGAACAATATTTGTTTCTAGGGCGACACGTGTATGATTTTTTGTTTTTTGACTACACCGCCCGTTGTGACGGCCCTGTCCATAACTTATTGGCTTCAATGGGCTTAAATGCACAGTGGTTGCTGCGGTACGACAAAAACAGTAAAATCAATGTCAATATTTTGGACTTGTAACCAACTACACAATTTCTACTATTAAGAAACTTTTCAACGATAAAATTTAACGATACTCCATAAATTTAAGCATCAGAAGTGCATTAAGGAGACATGACACCTTTAAATTTTCAAGAATTAAAAAAACTTTTTTTGACTATTTCTTGTTTAGAAAATATTGAGAACTACGTTTTTAATAAAATAAACCTCAAACTCGGCTTATAAAATATATAGCGAGCATTTTAGTAACATCATGTCAATGTTATAGTACTTGAAAAGCTATAGTTAAAAAACTTTAAACGCGTTTTTCTCGACACCACGTTGTTCGAGTTGGCGGGCATGATGAAAAAAACTACTCAACCGATCTTTCTGAAATTTTAATATGTTGCTGTGCACATATTAATGCAGGGAATAAACTACGGACAGAAAGATCGGTGTTATAGTTTTTGATTTTTGGCACGATTTTGGCCCGAAAAATTGGGAATTTTCAAAAAAATTACGCCATTTTATTATTTTTGGACCAAAATTTTTTCTTGTAGTTCATTGCCTGGCGGTTTTGATGCTGATTAAAACCTGTTTTTTTCAGATGTACCAATGAGCCGCAATCACGGCCGCCGTAATTTTTTGTTGTTTTTTCAAAAAATTCTAGTGGTCATAAATTTAAAAAAAATGTTTTTTCAAAATATTGTTTTGTGTCAAGTGTAAAGTTTCAAAATGATATCTTGTTTTTTATAAAAATTGTACGCAGTTTAAAACACTTAAGAAAAAATTTTTTGAAGGTGTCATGTTCCCATAAATAAAGTGGTTAGTGCATCGTGACGATTTTAAGAGTGGAGTAGATTTTGGAAGATGAATAGACGTAAATTTATTTTTCAATAAAAACATACAAATGTTATGTTCTTACAATTTGGAGTTTATTCTTCATATGCATACATAATAAAGTTTTTACCAAATATATTTTCTTGTTATTTCCATCTTTTCATTTGCAATTATTGTTATTGTTCATAGTTGTTGATGAAAAACAAAATTTAAGTAACGTTATTGTTGTTGCGTAAGAATGCGTCTTTTTTTAAATTATTATCTATTCAATTTGATCTCATGTGTGAATTAAGCTAAACAGGGATACAATTATCGGGAAAAATCTTAATTTTTTGTAATTTTGAAATTTTTCATAAGGTTAGGACTTAATAAGTTTTCAAATGATATGTGTCCGAATTGGTGAATGGCAAACTGAGCATACGTATATAATGAATTTCTTAAAAAGCCATGACTTTTGTGTTAAATAAGTTTAGCTTAAAATTATGTTACCTCAACTCGTAGCTTCAAATTGGAAAACCACGCCTGCTTTTTTATGGGTCAAAGCTTAGGTAAGGCTTGTATCCAATTCCATTAATATGTCTGGTACAGTTCAGAAGATATTGATTTTCGGTCCCCCTTCCATTCAACGCGAACCACTGTGCAATGGCAGGTGAAAAGAAATCCTTTGTAAAAATGAAAATAAAGTGGCTATCCTGTGTGCTCTCTGAAGAATTATTATAATTTTTTCAGTTACACATATGTATGTATATAGACTTTAATTTATTGCACACATAAATCTTACTAAAATTTCAGCCACAAACTTTGAGGGGGATAGGATGAAAATTCATCAGCATTTATGTAAGTCTCAAAATGAAAAAAAAAGGTTTTCTTAATTTTCAAAAAGGTTCATTAAAATTTATATAATTTTTTTTAATTTATTTGGCCATTAGAAAACTCATTTTAATGGAGAAAGGTGAAACTAAATGATTTGTTTATTAGAAATAAGCTATACAAAATTTTCAATTCAATACATAACTTCGAAAGTATGCAAAAAAGCCATATTTTAAGTATTTAACCTAACGACAAAAAAAAATCTCTAATCTTTATCGTTTCAGTAAAAAAGGTGACTATTTTGAGAAAATTAATTTTCCATTTTTAAGATAAAAATCAAAATTATGGAATGAAAGGGTTAATAAAAATTTTGTAATGTGTAAATTGTGCAACCTCAGATAAGCTTTTATTTATTCCAATGCGCATATAAATAATGAAACAAGGCCGAAAAACCCAATTTTAGTCTTAGATTTTTAAAAAATTTTTAATTTGTTTTAGTCGACTGAATGTTATTAATTAATTTGAAATTTTTAATCGAATTTTACAGTCAATTGCAGTAACCAATATTCTTGTGAAATTTCAAAAATCGGTTAATGCTTTATAAACAAACATGACAAAGACAACAAATGGAACAATTTAACCTGGTAATTGGTGACATATGTTTCGGCTATTTCCACATATATACACATATTCATATGTATATACATAGCCTCATCAGACCAGTTTTTGGTTAATTTGTAATGCGATTCGAACCCCCGACCATTCCATGAATTAAAAAATTTAAGTAGAATCTAATGAACTTCTAAAATGCATCCCGTAAATTCGACCCAATCCAAAATCAATCAGAGCGTGTTCCCTTATTTTGTATGGACGATATTATTACGTCAGGTTGAAGCTCCTACGAAACCATAAGGATATAGGCACATCATGATTTGAGTTGGATTCAGTTTATAATAGTTATCTTTAAACCATTAACAGAGTTCTAAGAAGATCAAATCAAACTAACTTCCCAGCTAAGCTCTCTGCAATTGTTGACGAGTCACTGAGGAAGTTCTGAAACCTTTTACTGAATTAGCCAATGTCAGAACTTTATATGTACCTATCGGTCATTCTTTTTTAAACACACTGTGATTCACCAGATTAGAACCAGAATTTTTTTTTAATAAAATTAATATAGCAGCCATTGTAATTGAGTTAGAGTTAGAGTTTTTTTAATTATTTATTTTATTAGAGTTAGTTAATTGTTCTCCAAAAATTTAATATACAGTGTGGCCCATAATGACTGTCACCAAATTCCTGATTTTTTTTATAATCTAAGGATGCATTGCTTTTCACAATTTAATTGTACACAACGAAAGTACACGGTAAAAAAAATATTCTTTATATCAAACTCAGAAACGCCATGGAAGTTAAGCGTGACTTAGTTATAAATTTTTTTAAAAAAAAAAATTACAGAAATTGTGACATCATAAAAACACCAAAACCACTCGGAATAGCAGAAAAATTCATACATAAGACAATAAAACGATATAAAGATACGGGAGGCTCGAAGATTAAAAAAAAGTTTGACGCAGTCGGACTGTAACAAATGACGTCATAAAACAAGTAAGAGATATCCTGCTCAATCAGCCTCTTCTGTAGAAAAGGATATGAAAATATAAAAAACTTCCAAGCAGCTTCTTATCAGGAATGATCTACGACTCAAGGCCTATAAAAACTAACGCTTTCATGGGCTAATAAATAAGCAAAAGCAATTACCTGTTACAAAAAGTAAGGAGCTACTTGACTGGCACGGTGGAAATGAAATAATTTTTTCGGATGAAAAACTGTTCTTCCTGCAAGACAGCCACAGCCAGTAGAGTAACCGTTTGTATGCAAGAAGTTTTGCGAATGCTCCATAAGATGAATTGACTTCTGATCGATATCAAAACGTGACCAAAATCAAGGTGTATGGAGCAGTACCTCATATAGGAAAAGGGCCAATAAATTCGACTGATTTCATCTCTGCGGAAGATTGGCCAGCATCACCACCGGATCTCAATACATTGAATTTTTGAGTATGAGGCCATATGCTAGGTAAAGTAAGGTCAGCAAAAGGCTTAACAATTGATAGGTGCAAGCAGCGATTGACAAGGATTTGGGACGAAATGGAGCAGAAAATGCTGAGTGCCGCCTGTGAATCCTTTTTCAAACGTTAACGTCTTGTAAGCAAAGAAAAGAGTGATAGTTTCGAACTTCATCATTAATTTAATAAATTTTGGAATGTGGTTCAGCGTTTGTGATAAATAAAAAAAATATTGTAGACGACTTTGATTTCTATAACACTTCGCTTTAGTGACAGTTATTATGGGCCACACTGGACAAAAACAAAAATATTGAAATTTTCGCAAAACTAACAATACTTCGTACAAGTATAACTTTTGCAGCCTTAATATTAAGCTTTTTTTTGTGGTTCACGAGGATAGAACCACTCAGTGCTTCTTCATTATTTGTGCAGTGCAGGAGTGCATTTGGGTTTTTTTTTATTAAGAATTCATTGCGATTAACTGTACTTTATAAAATTCAATTAAAATCGGAAAACGAAAATCTCTAACGGAACGAGAAAAAGGTCAAATTGACATTTTGCGCTCTGAAGGGCTTTTTATTCGCAAAATCGCCAAAAAAATTGGCCGGTGTCCAAATGTTGTTGGCCATTATGTAACATTAAGTCAATCATATGGTAAAAACTATAAAGACCTGACTGTTGAGGCTTTAACCCAAAAAAAAAGCGCAATATCTTAAGGATTGCATCCAACTGCGCTCATTCTGCAATGAAGATAAAGGAATTGGCTAATGAAGCAGCTAGTAAATCAACTGTTCAACGAACAATTCTAACAGCACCACACTTAAAGTACAAAAAAAACACCTCTTTACACCTCTTGCAAGCAACGCCGCGGCGCGCCGATTCGACTTTGCAAAGGATCACATGACTTGGAGCTCAGTGAAAAATAACGACCCCGGTGAGTGGAAAAAAGTTGTTATTACTGACGAAAAAAAATTAATCTTGATGATCCTGATGGATAGAATTATTATTTTCATGACTTGAGAAAGGAGGAGAGATTTTTGAATCGACATCACAGCCGTGAAGGTGGCGTTAGGGTGTGGGAGCAATTTCATACCATGGCGCATTGGAATTGGAAGTCGTGAACCTTACGAAAGGCCTCAAGAGGTACATTTTTTTAATTTTTTTAGCACTTTAGGTGTGGTGCTGTTAAAATTGCTCGTTAAACAGTTGATTTATTAGCTGCTTCATTAGCCAATTCTTTTATCTTCATTGCAGAATGAGCGCAGTTGGATGCAATCCTTAAGATATTGCGCTTTTTTTTTGGGTTAAAGCCTCAACAGTCCGGTCTTTATAGTTTTTACCATATGATTGACTTAATGTTACATAATGGCCAACAACATTTGGACACCGACCAATTTTTTTGGCGATTTTGCGAATAAAAAGCCCTTCAGAGCGCAAAATGTCAATTTGACCTTTTTCTCGTTCCGTTAGAGATTTTCGTTTTCCGATTTTAATTGAATTTTATAAAGTACAGTTAATCGCAATGAATTCTTAATAAAAAAACCAAAATGCACTCCTGCACAGCACAAATAATGAAGAAACACTGAGTGGTTCTATCCTTGTGAACCACAAAAAAAATCTAAATATTGAGGCTCCAAAAGTTATCAAAAGTTATACTTGTACGAAGTATCGTTAGTTTTGTGAAAATTTGAATTTTTTTGTTTTTGTATATTAAATACATCTTGCTCTTAAGTTTTTGGAGAACAATTATTTGCAATTTTATTAAAAAAAAAATTCTGGTTCTAATCTGGTGAACCACAGTGTAACTGCACACTTTGTTTTTTTTTTGACTTTTTTAAGGAGTTTCTAAAAATGCATCTACTTTCAAATCCAAATCCAAGACATAACTTTCGTAAATATTGAATGATATTTCGAACAAAAAAAAAAAATATTAAAAAATAAAATTTGTGTCGAAAATATTTTGAGAATCAAAGTACGCACCATCAATTCATAATGCATAATTTCCAAAATTATGGCGGAAATTTTGACATGAAAGCAGATACACTATATGGATTGATTGAAGAATAGCATGTAATAAATTCAAAAAAAATAAAGAAGATGTTATATCGAAGATATCTGTTTAGTTAAAAAAATATTAATTTTAAAGTACTTTTAAACAAAAACGATTCGTAGTTTCTTTATCCTGTCCCCTATAGTTTTTGAGATATTTCGTTTCAAAAAATGTTCAAAAAGGTGTATAGCTCAACTTTATTTCGAAAACAGCAGCAGCGATTTCGATGAAACTTCAGGATTCGGTGCACAATTAAACCAAATTAAGATTGGCCAAGTTTCAAGTTTTTGAAGTCTCTTAGAGCGGTGTGACACCGCTCTAAATTTAATCGTATAACTTTATATCGCTGGACTCATCTGACCAGTGCACTATAGGTGCGGTGACCATAAATTTAAATTGAAAAAACAGAACAAAAATTGTGTTTGTAGAAACGTATTTTTTATATTGAAAGTAACAAAAATTCACAAAAAAAACTTAAGTCACATTTCATTGGCTTTGATTTTAATTAACAATAGTGTAACAAGTCACATATTTTTTAACACACGTAAGCTCATCAAATAGTTCGCTGTGATTCATTTTAATTCGGCTCCTCTTTCTGATAACACTAGTTTACACTCAAAATGTTCCATTGATATGAAGTTACTTTTCTAATGTAGATTTTCCTGCTGAGTTCGAAAATGAAAATGAAAATTTTTTGAATGGTACAGTTTTCGAGATATTGTGGTTTTTTCACTTTTTCGACCTCTTTTCACTTTGAATCTCATATCTTGAGCTACAAATGCCCAATTTCCTTTTTCTTGATGTCATATTAAAGATAATAAAATGACAAATAAACGTGTGTAATTATATTTATTATTAAAAAAGTTTTTCAAAAGATATGGATGAAAATAGTCCAGATTTTAAGAAAAATCAAATTTTACATTTGATTCTGTGGCCACGAAAAAATAGAAATAAGATAAAAAAAAATAATTTTACTTTTTGCACGTAGAGTTGATACTTTTACGCAAATATTAAAATACTCCACAAGAAAATCGACTGTAAAATCACAACGTTAGAAGCGATTGAATGAATGAATCCAAATTCGACATTTTATGAATATATTAATTTTTTCGACAATTTGTTGAGCCTAATCGTTACAAAAAGATTTTTCTCATGTACCTTTGATAAGAGGATACTTTTCTTATGTACCTACTTTTTCCTGCTGAATTCGGAAATGAAAATGAAAATTTTTTGAATGGTACAGTTTTCGAGATATTGTGGTTTTTTTCACTTTTTCGACCTCTTTTCACTTTGGAACTCATATCTTGAGCTAGAAATGTCAAATTTCCTTTTTCTTAGTGTGATATTGAAGATAATAAAATGACAAAAAAACGTGTTTAATTACATTTTTTATTAAAAAAGTGGTTCAAAAGATATTGATAAAAATAGACCAGATTTTAAGAAAAATCAAATATTACATTTGATTCTGGGTCACGAAAAAATAGAAATAAAATAAAAAAAATAGTTTTACTTTTTACACGTAGACCTGATGCTTTTACGCAAAAATTAAAACATTCCACAAGGAAACCGACTGTAAAACGACAACGTTAGAAACGATTGAATGAATAAGTCTAAGTCCCACATTTTCTAATCATATCAATTTTTTCTACAATTTGTTGAGTTCAATTGTTGCAATTCTCTATGTCGTTTGGTGTTTTCGTATTATTAGAATAAGCTTGCGTAAAACCTTCAATAGCACAGAAAATAAAATTGCACTGGTTACTGTGGAAAAGGAACTATGTTCAAAAAATTGATTGATTGATATTGTTGAAAAAACTGATATGATCAGAAAATGTGGGACTTAGACTTATTCATTCAATCGTTTCTAACGTTGTCATTTTATAGTCGGTTTTCTTGTGGAATGTTTTAATTTTTGCGTAAAAGCATCAGGTCTACGTGTAAAAAGTAAAATTATTTTTTTTTATTTTATTTCATTTTTTCGTGGTCACAGAATTAAATGTAAAATTTGATTTTTCTTAAAATCTGTCCTGTTTTCATCTATATCTTTTGAACTACTTCTTTAATGAGAGATATAATTACACACGTTTGTTAACCATTTTGACACTAAGAACGAGGAAATTGGACGTTTCTAGCTTAAGATATGAATTTTAAAGTGAAAAGAGGTCGAAAAAGTGAAAAAACCACAATATCTCGAAAACTGTACCATTCAAAACATTTTCATTTTCATTTCCGAATTCAGCAGGAAAAAGTACATAAGAAAAGTATCCTCTTATCAAAGGTACATGAGAAAAATCTTTTTGTAACGATTAGGCTCAACAAATTGTCGAAAAAATTAATATACCATATTCATAAAATGTCGAATTTGGATTCATTCATTCAATCGCTTCTAACGTTGTTATTTTACAGTCGATTTTCTTGTGGAATGTTTTACTATTTGCGTAAAAGTATCAACTCTACGTGCAAAAAGTAAAATTATTTTTTTTTATTTTATTTCTATTTTTTCGTGGCCACAGAATTAAATGTAAAATTTGATTTTTCTTAAAACCTGGTCTATTTTCATCTATATCTTTTGTACCACTTTTTTAATAAGAAATATAATTACACATGTTTATTTGTCATTTTATTATCTTTAATATGACATCAAGAAAAAGGAAATTGGGCATTTGTAGCTCAAGATATGAGTTTCAAAGTGAAAAGAGGTCGAAAAAGTGAAAAAACTACAATATCTCGAAAACTGTACCATTCAAAAAATTTTCATTTTCATTTTCGAGCTCAGCAGGAAAATCTACATAAGAAAAGTAAACTCAGATCAATGGAACAGAAAAAAAAAATCATTTTGTAAACTAGTGTAATATATGTATGTCAAATTTCTTTCAACCTTATCCCAAGATGGCATTGTACGCAGCAGTACCCATTCCATCACTTCAACCTCTTTAAATGCATAATCCCACTGATGTAGATAACACAGGACCACAAGACAAAAAAGTCTTGTAGTTGAAAGTTGAAGTATGTACTTTGGTGTGCTAAAAACGAATCCGGGATCAGAATTTATCCATCACAGTTAGATTTTGACACATCCTCAAAATCACACTTTAAAATACGTTAAAAAAAAGTCCCTCAAAAAAAAATTATCAAAACCCAGAAGGTAGACCTTACTTATGTATATTACATATTTAGGTGTGCTAAAATAATATCTAACAATAAAAATGAGTTGTAGTTGCCCACTTTTCCCCAGTACCTCCATTTACCCCCAAAAGGTCAAAAACTCATTTCTCAGGCAGGTATTTTAGCGCACGAAAACTCAGAATTTCGATGAAAAAAAACCTTTAAAGAGGTGTAATAAAGTACTGTGGTGAGTTTTGTGGAGGGTAGGGGAGTTGATTTGGGGGTAGAAAAATAAGTTCTTATTGATATTAACAGTCTTAGTGCACCAAAATTTTTAATTTTTATGAGAAATGTGTTTTTGACCTTTTTGGGGGTGCTGGGGGAAAAGTGGGCAACTAAAACTCATTTCTATTGTAAGTTATTATTTTAGCACACCTATGAATATACGTAATATAAGTAAGGCCTACCTTTGGGCTTAGACTTTTTTTTTTTTGAGCGACTTCTTTTTAACGTATTTTAAAGTGTGATTTTTAGGTTATGTCGAAATCAAAGGGTGATGCGCAAATTATGACCTCGGATTCGTTTTTAGCACACCAAAATACATACCGTATGGTACCTTAACGTTCAACTACAAGACTTTTTTTTTTCTGTGGTCCTGTGTAATCAATGCAATTATTATAAAAACTTTTGACACAATCTTTAATTTCATTTAGGTTTTCAGTTCCTGTTTTTTTTTGTAGCGTTAGTGGCACAATAAAACCTTAAATGAAACTGCTGAAACCGCAACACTTCCATATGCATGAAAATGCTGATGTCGCTTTTTCTCATGCATTAGACGTTGTGGATATGATAAGTATTTTCAATAAAGAGTTTAACTTCAACCTAAAAACATCATTGATCGTGAAAGGTAAAAAAATTTAATCTCTGCGTTCAACGAAAAAACAGCGAAAATTTGGATGTAAAATGTAAACTGACAAACTTAGTGTCACGGTAATTACATTGCACAATCAGCTTTTTAATAGGAATTGCTAATTGATATCGATAACAACTTACATATCGATCAGCAAAGGATCGCCGTTAGTAGAAATAGATATACATATGTTGTTGATTAGTAAATATAGGGTGTTTTTTTAGAGGTTTGTTTTTCGAATAGAGATAAAACTGGCATTTTATGGTCAAATCTGGCAATTCTAATGTCATTTATGTTCAGTTTGGTTTGCCATTTCATCATGAACAGGTTGACAAAAGAACAACGCTTGCAAATCGTGCAAATTTATTTCGAAAATAATGGTTCAGTTCGCGAAGTTTACCGCAAGCTCCGTCCATTTTATGGTCGAAATAATCGTCCATCAGAGCAATTAATTCGGTTAACCATGGGACGTTTTCGCACTACGTTTACTCTATGTGATAATACGCATCCGCAGAGACGCACCGAAGAAACAATTGCCGCTGTAGAGCAAAATGTTGAAGAGGACCCGAATGAATCGATTCGCCACCGTGCACAGCAATTGGAGCTTTGTCCATCAACTTTATGGAAGATTTTGCGCAAAGATCTTGGCTTGCGACCTTACAAGATCCAGCTTGTAAAAGAATTAAAGCCGCGAGACCATGCAATGCGTCGTGATTTTGGTGTATGGGCCGAAAATGAGATTGATCTCGATGCTGATTTTCATCGCAAAATTTTGTTCAGTGATGAGGCTCATTTTTGGTTGAATGGCTACGTCAACAAGCAAAATTGCCGCATTTGGAGTGAAGAGAATCCACATGAGATCCTTGAGACGCCATTACATCCACAAAAACTGACTGTTTGGTGTGCTCTATGGGCTGGTGGAGTCATTGGACCATACTTCTTCCAAATAATGCTGGAGAGTCAGTTACCGTTAATGGAGACCGGTATAGAGCCATGATAACCGACTATTTTGTTCCCGAATTGGATGGCATGAATGTGGATGAGTTGTGGTTCCAACAAGACGGCGCTACATGCCACACAGCGCACGTCACAATCAATTTATTGAAGGAAACATTCGATGAGCGCATAATTTCGCGGAATGGACCTGTCAATTGGCCACCAAGATCGTGTGATTTGACACCATTGGATTATTTTCTTTAGGGATATGTGAAGTCGCTCGTCTACGCCAACAAACCAGAAACGTTAGACTTGCGTGAAGTTAGCGCCGGGCGAAGAACCGAAAATGATATTTTTTGCGGCGAAAATGTTAACTTAACAGAACTTTTACATTTGAATGTTATTTTGTTTGCATAAATGTTAACATAGAAAAGCAATATAAGCACGATGTGACAGCTTGCTATCGAACTTAACCGCGCTCGTTTATTTATTTATTTATTTCGGTCTACTGAATATAATTCTTACAGACTAGTTAACAGTTTCTTAAGCAATAAAATATCAATTAAAAATTTTAAATAAATTTATACGAAAGCTAGATAAAGAACAATTAAATTCCAATATTGAACAATAATTATTACAAAGACTAATACATCTTGAAATAGGTTCATTAGCAGCATAATTTGTTCTATGAAATGTCTCTACCAACATACGATTACAACGTAAGTCCCTTGGTGCTTGATATAAAACGAAAAGAGCAGACAAATCACTGCACTGTATATTTGAATTTAAGACATTATAAACAAAAATGAGGTCATATGTGATTCTTCTGATTTTTAATGGCTGAATTCCAAGCAACTTGCATCGCACTTCATATGTTGGAAGATCACCAGGCCAACGAAGTTTTTTAATAGCATATCTTGTAAAGTTTTTTTGGACTCTTTCGATGCAAATAGAATGTTCGTTATAGTATGGGTTCCATATCACTGAACAATAATCCAAGATACTGCGAACAAAAGAAATAAAGAGCGATTTAATAGTCAAAGGATCACGAAAGCTTTGAGAATTTCTCTTAATAAATCCCAGCATGGAATTCGCTTTTGAAATAACATAGTCATAATGAAGTTTAAAACTTAGAGTTGAGTCAAAAATAACTCCTAAATCTTTCGTATCATTTCTACGTACTATAAGAGAATTGTTTAACAAATAATCAAAGAAAACAGCATTTGTGCACTTGGCGTATGACGTTATAGAGCATTTTTTAATATTTAAATTTAAATTATTCAGCAAACACCACTCGTGGAATCTTACTAGATCAGATTGAAGTTGTAAGCAATCTGACGAGTTTGAAATTTTTAAAAATAATTTCACATCATCTGCAAACATTAAACACTGAGCATATTTGAATGTTTGAGGCAAATCATTTATAAATATTAAAAAAAGTAGTGGGCCACAATGTGTGCCTTGTGGGATTCCAGAAATTGCATTTATTGGTGATTCAGAATAAGTGCAACCAATTTTAACAAATAATTTTCTGTTATTCAAATAACTATATAGAAATTTTAACAGTGAGTTCGATAATCCAAAATTTCTGAGCTTATACAGCAGAATACTATGGTCAACTTTATCGAAGGCTTTAGAAAAATCTGTATAGATCACATCCAATTGACTTCCACTTTCCATGGCGTTTACTATGTGATAAGTAATCAAAGCTAAATTTGTACAAGTAGACCTGCCTGGCAAGAAAACATGTTGACAGTCAACGATACTATTTTTTACTTTATGAAAAAGCTTGTTTTTAATGACGAAATCAAATAATTTAGCAAATGCACATTGTTTAACAATAGCTCTATAATTATTGATATCATTTCTTATGCCTGATTTAAAAATCGGTTCAATCGAACAATTTTTCCAACAGTCAAGAAAAATACCATTATTTAAGCAGTTGTTAAATAAAATAGCTATTGGATTTAATAATTGCTCCGCACAATTTTTAAAGAATATGGGAGGAAAACTTCCAACTTCATATTTGAAACTAGGCTTTAAGTTTAAAATAGCATAATGAATGTCTTCTTCTGAAACCACAAAGTTTTCCATAGCATCTGGATGGGATATATCATGAAAAAGGCTATTGATTTCAACAGAATTTGGATAATTCTCATAAACATTTTGGAAAAATTTGGCAAAGAGATTGCACGATTCTAATGTACTATTAGATTTTTCTCCGTCGAATTCCATACTAGAAGGAAACCCATTTGTTTTCCTTTTACTATTTAAGTAATTCCAAAAGCATTTCGGGTTTAATTTTAGACTATTTTCAATTTTAAATATATACTGATTGTATAAAAATTTATGTAGTGAGTCGAAATCGTTTCGTAATTGAACAAAACGCAAACGATCTAACTCACTGTTTGTCTCTTTCAATTTTTTGTAAGCTTTATTTTTGGCATTTTTTAATTTGGATAATCTTGAATTAAACCACTGTGGCTTATTTCTTAAATATAAAGGTTTAAAAGGTACAAACTCAGAAACTGCATGTGAAAATTTAGAAGAAATAAATTCATAAATTTTAATCGGGCTATTAAGTGAATTTAAAACAGACCAATTTATAGAACCTAAATATGAACTAATTTCATTAAAATTCGCTTTTGAGAAGTCAAGTTGCATTGACTGTTCACTTCTATCATCATACTTGTAAAATTCAAGTGTAACAGTGATAGCTTTGTGATGCATGCTATTACTTGTAATTGGTGCCAAATTTTCAACACAAACTGATTTTAGATCATTCGTTACAAATATTAAATCTAGAATTCTATTTAAGTTATTTTTGATAAAATTAATCTGACAAAAGTCGTTTGAAAGAAAATAATCAGTTATTAGTGATTCAATATCAGACTTAATATTAAAAGGAAGAATAATTTTATTATCTAAAATCCATTGAATGCTGCCCAAATTAAAATCACCCATAACTATTATGCCATTACTAGTACATTTCGATTCAACGATAGTTGAAATGTTATTAATGTGTTTCAAATACACATCGAAAGAGCTACTTGGTGGAATGTACGAAGCAAAAAGAAAAATAGAATTCTCCTTGGTACAACTAATTTCAACACAAGTTTGTTCTATTATACTCTCTGAACAAGATAAATCCACTAGTTTACTACTTATATCAGCTCTAACAGCTATTAAAACACCTCCGCCTCTTTCATAGCCAGTTGAAGTAGGGCAACGATCAAGACGATAAGTTATATAAAAGTCATCAAAATATTCTGAAGAAAAAATTTCTTTATGCAGCCACGTCTCTGTTAGCGCCAAAATATCGTAATCATGCATTGATGTAGCACGCTGAAATTGCGACGTTTTTGTCCGAATACCACCAACATTTTGATAATAAATGGAATATGTTGATAATGCAAGAAAATTTGCGCCGTAATCATCTGATGTTTGTTTTTGCATGGGTGAGAGCGACATGTGCGATTGAGTAGCTTCAATTTGCGCATTTAAAGAAGAGTATAGAAGAGAACGCATCGGTGAAAGAATCAAAGATGAGACCATGGTGTAATAACCAAGGTGGCGTACTTAAAAACGAAATTCTCAAAAGTTTGGGTTTCTTGTCCTTCATTGTCTTGTTTCGTAATTTTTTTTGACACTTCGTTGTTTTGATTAATTGGCCCGTTCAGCAACTTCAGTATTTTTGAAGCGCTTTAAACAACTTTTTACTGAGAGGTATTTGTGTTGAGTTTCAAAATTCTGATGCGAACAAAAAACTACGCTAAATAATGTAGCAGGCTTTAATATGATAGCAATAAGTCTTTTTTGTTTTTGCAATAACAACCACATCGACTAAGTTTTTAAGATTTAATGTAGTTTGCAGCTATCGTTCAGAAAATGTTCAAGACCTTACGCCTAAGCGCTGCAATTTATCAAAGCGCTTAAGCTTTCTGAATGGGCAATTGAAATGTTATGAATGTCAAAGCTACAGCAAATAGGATGACAGATGATTGAAAATCGAGGCTCTCCCTAATTACTCCACCATGGTTATTACACCATGGATGAGACAGAATGCGTTTGTAGCGTAGTTGTTGTTACAATTACTTTGCTTTGTTCCGAAGAGAACGTTTCGATATTAACTCTTGTTGTTGAAATTCTATTTCTTGCTGTGGCGGTTGCAATTCTATTTCTTGCTGTGGCGGTTGAATTAAGGTCTTTTGTATTTGTAGCGGAGTGCGGAGTGTTGCTAACTCGTTGGAGTTTTTTGGTTTTTGTTAAAAACACATGTGTCTGTAGCGTAGTGAGTAAGCCACTGGCCTTTGAAACATAGGGTTAGAGGTTCGAAACTCGACACAAAGAACTTTTTTTTTTGTATTTTTTATTATATTGAATATCAATTATTATGTATTTCGTAATGCCTAATGGTAATTTTTTTTTGTTTTTTTTAGATTTTAATTTCTTAAGTTAAAAGTTTTTTCATTTTAAGAAAATTAATAATGACGGTTCGAAGATAATAACTTGTACAAAATCGAGTAATATTTAATAAGCTTTAAATTCAATAAAAACCAAGATAAAACCCTCCTTAAGGCTCTGAGCATGAATAAAAATTAAACAAAAGAGTTTTCAATAAATTGCATTCTGAGCTTTTCTGTTATGAAAAGTTTGAAGGTTAAGTATGCGTATTATTCAAGGCCATTACTGCTGTGAGCACAAAATAAAAAACTAAGCAAAAGGGCTATGAAAAAATTGCATTCTGTGCTGCTCTGTTATGAAAAGTGTGAAGGATAAGAATGCGTATTTTGGATGGCCAATAACTAGTGCAAAATCCTGTTACTTTTAAAAATTCTTAAACTGCTTATAGAAAATACCCTCCTTAATGCTCTGAGCATAAAAATAAAAATATTAAACTACTGAATTTTGAATAAACTGCATTCTGTGCTGCTCTGTTAATTTGAATAAATTGCATTCTGTGCTGTTCTGTTATGAAAAGTGTGAAGGATAAGAATGCGTATTTTGGATGGCCAATAACTAGAGCAAAATCCTGTTACTTTTAAAAACCTTTAAACTGCATATAGAGAATTCCCTCCTTAATGTTCTGAGCATAAAAATAAAAAAATTAAGCAAAAGGGCTATGAAAAAATTGCATTCTGTGCTGCTCTGTTATGAAAAGTGTGAAGGATAAGAATGCGTATTTTGGATGGCCAATAACTGGTGCAAAATCCTGTTACTTTTAAAAATCCTTAATTTGATTATAGAAAATACCCTCCTTAATGCTCTGAGCATAAAAATAAAAAAATTAAGCAAATGAATTTTAAACAAATTGCATTCTGTGCTGTTCTGTTATGAAAAGTGTGAAGGATAAGAATGCGTATTTTGGATGGCCAATAAATAGTGCAAAATCCTGTTTGTTTTAAAAATCCTTAAATTGCATATGGAGAATACCCTTCTTAATGCTCTGAGCATTAAAATAAAAAAATTAAACAACAGAATTTTGAATAAATTGCATTCTGTGCTGCTCTGTTAATTTGAATAAATTGCATTCTGTGCTGTTCTGTTATGAAAAGTGTGAAGGATAAGAATGCGTATTTTGGATGGCCAATAACTAGTGCGAAATCCTGTTACTTTTAAAAATCCTTAAATTGCATATGGAGAGTACCCTCCTTAATGCTCTGAGCATTAAAATAAAAAAATTAAACAACTGAATTTTGAATAAATTGCATTCTGTGCTGCTCTGTTAATTTGAATAAATTGCATTCTGTGCTGTTCTGTTATGAAAAGTGTGAAGGATAAGAATGCGTATTTTGGATGGCCAATAACTAGTGCAAAATCCTGTTACTTTTAAAAATCCTTAATTTGATTATAGAAAATACCCTCCTTAATGCTCTGAGCATAAAAATAAAAAAATTAAGCAAATGAATTTTAAACAAATTGTATTCTGTGCTGTTCTGTTATGAAAAGTGTGAAGGATAAGAATGCGTATTTTGGATGGCCAATAACTAGTGCAAAATCCTGTTACTTTTAAAAATCCTTAAATTGCATATGGAGAGTACCCTTCTTAATGCTCTGAGCATTAAAATAAAAAAATTAAACAACAGAATTTTGAATAAATTGCATTCTGTGCTGCTCTGTTAATTTGAATAAATTGCATTCTGTGCTGTTCTGTTATGAAAAGTGTGAAGGATAAGAATGCGTATTTTGGATGGCCAATAACTAGAGCAAAATCCTGTTACTTTTAAAAACCCTTAAATTGCATATAGAGAATACCCTCCTTAATGCTCTGAGCATTAAAATAAAAAAATTAAACAACTGAATTTTGAATAAATTGCATTCTGTGCTGCTCTGTTAATTTGAATAAATTGCATTCTGTGCTGATCTGTTATGAAAAGTGTGGAGGATAAGAATGCGTATTTTGGATGGCCAATAACTAGTGCAAAATCCTGTTACTTTTAAAAATCCTTAAATTGCATATAGAGAATACCCTCCTTAATGCTCTGAGCATAAAAATAAAAAAATTAAGGAAAAGGGCTATGAAAAAATTGCATTCTGTGCTGCTCTGTTATGAAAAGTGTGAAGGATAAGAATGCGTATTTTGGATGGCCAATAACTGGTGCAAAATCCTGTTACTTTTAAAAATCCTTAATTTGATTATAGAAAATACCCTCCTTAATGCTCTGAGCATAAAAATAAAAAAATTAAGCAAATGAATTTTAAACAAATTGCATTCTGTGCTGCTCTGTTATGAAAAGTGTGAAGGATAAGAATGCGTATTTTGGATGGCCAATAACTAGTGCAAAATCCTGTTACTTTTCAAAATCCTTAAACTGCTTATAGAAAATACCCTCCTTAATGCTCTGAGCATAAAAATAAAAATATTAAACTACTGAATTTTGAATAAACTGCATTCTGTGCTGCTCTGTTAATTTGAATAAATTGCATTCTGTGCTGTTCTGTTATGAAAAGTGTGAAGGATAAGAATGCGTATTTTGGATGGCCAATCAATAACTAGTGCAAAATCCTGTTACTTTTAAAAACCTTTAAACTGCTTATAGAGAATTCCCTCCTTAATGTTCTGAGCATAAAAATAAAAAAATTAAGCAAAAGGGCTATGAAAAAATTGCATTCTGTGCTGCTCTGTTATGAAAAGTGTGAAGGATAAGAATGCGTATTTTGGATGGCCAATAACTGGTGCAAAATCCTGTTACTTTTAAAAATCCTTAATTTGATTATAGAAAATACCCTCCTTAATGCTCTGAGCATAAAAATAAAAAAATTAAGCAAATGAATTTTAAACAAATTGCATTCTGTGCTCTTCTGTTATGAAAAGTGTGAAGGATAAGAATGCGTATTTTGGATGGCCAATAAATAGTGCAAAATCCTGTTACTTTTAAAAATCCTTAAATTGCATATGGAAAATACCCTTCTTAATACTCTGAGCACTAAAATAAAAAAATTAAACAACTGAATTTTGAATAAATTGCACTCTGTGCTGCTCTGTTAATTTGAATAAATTGCATTCTGTGCTGTTCTGTTATGAAAAGTGTGAAGGATAAGAATGCGTATGTTGGATGGCCAATAACTAGTCCAAAATTCTGTTATTTTTAAAAATCCTTAAATTGCATATGGGTAATACCCTCCTTAATGCTCTGAGCATTAAAATAAAAAAATTAAACAACTGAATTTTGAATAAATTGCATTCTGTGCTGATCTGTTTATTTGAATAAATTGCATTCTGTGCTGTTCTGTTATGAAAAAAGTGAAGGATAAGAATGCGTATTTTGGATGGCCAATAACTAGTGCAAAATCCTGTTACTTTTAAAAATCCTTAAATTGCATATAGAGAATACCCTCCTTAATGCTTTGAGCATAAAAATAAAAAAATTAAGCAAAAGGGCTATGAAAAAATTGCATGCTGTGCTGCTCTGTTATGAAAAGTGTGAAGGGTAAGAATGCGTATTTTGGATGGCAAATAACTGGTGCAAAATCCTGTTACTTTTAAAAATCCTTAATTTGCTTATAGAAAATACTAAGGCTGTGCAACGAGCACAGTTTGCTCGATCCAACTCGAGGCTCGAATCAATTTCAACAGAAATTGCTGTTCGAACTGTGCTTCGAACGTTCGAGCACTCGAACGGTATGAAGCGTTCGAACTGCTCCATACCAAATCGTTGCATACAAACAGGGCGGAATTACAGATATGCCAAATCGGTTTGAGGCATCAGTGAAAAGGGGGCACCACAAGAAGAAATAATTTATTTTGAGCTTATATAAGCTTTAATAGTTTTTTTTTTTCAAAGTAAACTCAAAAAATATAAAAAATTACAAATTGATTTTTTGAGTTTACTTTTAAAGAAACTTAAGATTTTTTCTTAAAGGTATTGTTTAAAAGTTTTTTTTTGACTTAAAAAAAAATAAGCTTTTAATGTGTTACAACCAGACTTGGGCGTAATCAATTACATTTGTTATTTGCAATAACATAAATATTTTTTGTGAATTTTGTAAAACTTTAACGCTTCAAAAAAATATTGTTTCAAATTTTAATAAATGTAATTGTAGAAAAATGAGTAGCCAATTACATTTTTCTTTCAAATTACTTGGCAAAAGTAATGGATTACAATTCTCTAAAGGATTAAATTTTCATGGATTACTTGTCCAATTACAAAAGTAATTAGAATTGCATGTTATTGTAAAAAGGGTTTAGAGACCTTGTAAGGCTATGAATTGTATATGACGTTTTAAATTGATATCTGAGAAACAAGAAATCGGCGGCACCATTCTCCTAAAGGCAGCAAGAAGCCTTAATTCGGCCCTGCAAACAACTTGTATGATATAACCAAATAATGTGTTGATTGTAAGGTTGCGTTCAGAGTAGACTGTGTAACAATATACAACAACATGCAAAAAGAGCAACAGCACGCATGCTCTGATCGCAACCTAAGGTTGTGAAACGACCGCAGCTTGCTCGATCCAACCCGAAGCACGACCAATTTCAACAGAAATTGATGTGTCTTGTGTTCACTGTCCTGTCGCTGTTCGTTTTGATATTTCAAAAAGTCAAAGCGATCGAATGGTTTGGCTGCGCCCAGTAAACATACATATATACATACTCGTATAGACTTATATTTTGTGCACAAAGCAAAGTTTTTTATTTAAATTCATGGTATTTCCATATAACGTAAAAAAACATAACAAAAAAAAATAACAATATTCACTATAATAAAAACAAGGACTAAAAAATAGAAAAAATATAAATAAAAATTATAAGGAATTTTCGTGTAGGAACGCCAGTTCTTCTACATGCTCCGTCGTTGGCAAATTCGCTCGGTCTGGTCGAACAATATTGCCACATGTTGAAAATAGGCGTTCGCTTGTCGTTTGCGTTGCTGGTATGTTTAAAAATGATTTCGCCAGACGGGACAGATTTGGAAAAATGTAGATATGATTCTTCCACCACTGAATAATATCAGTTTGCTTAGCATTATTGGGCTCAGCGAAATATAAGTCCAGTGAAATTAAAACTATATATCGCTTTTGATTTTTTACTTTAATATAATAAAACATATACTAAAAATATATAATATATATATATAAATATATAAAAATTTGTTTATACTTAGATACTTCCGTGCTGTTTTGTAGTCATTTTTATATTTAAAATTGGAAAAGCCTTTAAGTAACAATAAAATGACCAAAAAATTTGTTAAATATAATAATAAATACATGAATTTAAATTAATAAATTAACTGACTTGCAGGGTTTATGTTTGGATCATGCAATTTGGCATGACGCAAAAGTGAAGTCGTCGTGGAACCACTGTACAATATTGACTTAAAACATTTCTTACATTTTTTCTGTTTGGTTCCGCGGTATCCTCAAAATGTTCCCACACAACGCTTCGCTTGGCTATGTTAGACATTTTCTCTCTTTCTCACACTTTCACTTGCACCAAACACAGAATACAAAGCACAACTGATTACATGAATTGAATCGCGGTTCGACAGCGCGAAGCAGGCGGCAAACACGTTGCAAGCTACGACACTCGAACATTCGGACTGTTCGATCGCTCGATCTTCTCGTTTTAGGTTCGAATCTTTGATGGAATGCCCGAGCAAGCTCGAACTGCTCTTTGCACACCCTTAGAAAATACCCTCCTTAATGCTCTGAGCATAAAAATAAAAAAATTAAACTACTGAATTTTGAATAAACTGCATTCTGTGCTGCTCTGTTAATTTGAATAAATTGCATTCTGTGCTGTTCTGTTATGAAAAGTATGAAGGATAAGAATGCGTATTTTGGATGGCCAATAACTAGTGCAAAATCCTGTTACTTTCAAAAATTCTTAAATAGCATATAGAGAATACCCTCCGTAATGCTCTGAGCATTAAAGTAAAAAAATTAAACAACTGAATTTTGAATAAATTGCATTCTGTGCTGCTCTGTTAATTTGAATAAATTGCATTCTGTGCTGTTCTGTTATGAAAAGTATGAAGGATAAGAATGCGTATTTTGGATGGCCAATAACTAGTGCAAAATCCTGTTACTTTTAAAAATCCTTAAATTGCAAATAGGGAATACCCTCTTTAATGCTCTGAGCATTAAAATAAAAAAATTAAGCAAATGAATTTTAAACAAATTGTATTCTGTGCTGTTCTGTTATGAAAAGTGTGAAGGATAAGAATGCGTATTTTGGATGGCCAATAAATAGTGCAAAATCCTGTTACTTTTAAAAATCCTTAAATTGCATATAGGGAATACCCTCCTTAATGCTCTGAGCATAAAAATAAAAAAATTAAACTACTGAATTTTGAATAAACTGCATTCTGTGCTGCTCTGTTAATTTGAATAAATTGCATTCTGTGCTGTTCTGTTATGAAAAGTATGAAGGATAAGAATGCGTATTTTGGATGGCCAATAACTAGTGCAAAATCCTGTTACTTTCAAAAATTCTTAAAAATCATATAGAGAATACCCTCCGTAATGCTCTGAGCATTAAAGTAAAAAAATTAAACAACTGAATTTTGAATAAATTGCATTCTGTGCTGCTCTGTTAATTTGAATAAATTGCATTCTGTGCTGTTCTGTTATGAAAAGTATGAAGGATAAGAATGCGTATTTTGGATGGCCAATAACTAGTGCAAAATCCTGTTACTTTCAAAAATTCTTAAATTGCATATAGAGAATACCCTCCTTAATGCTCTGAGCATTAAAGTAAAAAAATTAAACAACTGAATTATGAATAAATTGCATTCTGTGCTGCTCTGTTAATTTGAATAAATTGCATTCTGTGCTGTTCTGTTATGAAAAGTATGAAGGATAAGAATGCGTATTTTGGATGGCCAATAACTAGTGCAAAATCCTGTTACTTTTAAAAATCCTTTAATTGCATATAGGGAATACCCTCCTTAATGCTCTGAGCATTAAAATAAAAAAATTAAGCAAATGAATTTTAAACAAATTGTATTCTGTGCTGTTCTGTTATGAAAAGTGTGAAGGATAAGAATGCGTATTTTGGATGGCTAATAAATAGAGCAAAATCCTGTTACTTTCAAAAATTCTTAAATTGCATATAGAGAATACCCTCCGTAATGCTCTGAGCATTAAAGTAAAAAAATTAAACAACTGAATTTTGAATAAATTGCATTCTGTGCTGCTCTGTTAATTTGAATAAATTGCATTCTGTGCTGTTCTGTTATGAAAAGTATGAAGGATAAGAATGCGTATTTTGGATGGCCAATAACTAGTGCAAAATCCTGTTACTTTCAAAAATTCTTAAATTGCATATAGAGAATACCCTCCGTAATGCTCTGAGCATTAAAGTAAAAAAATTAAACAACTGAATTTTGAATAAATTGCATTCTGTGCTGCTCTGTTAATTTGAATAAATTGCATTCTGTGCTGTTCTGTTATGAAAAGTATGAAGGATAAGAATGCGTATTTTGGATGGTCAATAACTAGTGCAAAATCCTGTTACTTTCAAAAATTCTTAAATTGCATATAGAGAATACCCTCCTTAATGCTCTGAGCATAAAAATAAAAAAATTAAACAACTGAATTTTGAATAAATTGCATTCTGTGCTGACCTGTTAATTTGAATAAATTGCATTCTGTGCTGTTCTGTTATGAAAAGTGTGAAGGATAAGAATGCGTATTTTGGATGTCCAATAAATAGTGCAAAATCCTGTTACTTTTAAAAACCCTTAAATTGCATATAGAGAATACCCTCCTTAATGCTCTGAGCATAAAAATAAAAAAATTAAACAACTGAATTTTGAATAAATTGCATTCTGTGCTGACTGTTAATTTGAATAAATTGCATTCTGTGCTGTTCTGTTATGAAAAGTGTGAAGGATAAGAATGCGTATTTTGGATGGCCAATAACTAGTGCAAAATCCTGTTACTTTTAAAAATCCTTAATTTGATTATAGAAAATACCCTCCTTAATGCTCTGAGCATAAAAATAAAAAAATTAAGCAAATGAATTTTAAACAAATTGTATTCTGTGCTGTTCTGTTATGAAAAGTGTGAAGGATAAGAATGCGTATTTTGGATGGCCAATAACTAGTGCAAAATCCTGTTACTTTTAAAAATCCTTAAATTGCATATGGAGAGTACCCTTCTTAATGCTCTGAGCATTAAAATAAAAAAATTAAACAACAGAATTTTGAATAAATTGCATTCTGTGCTGCTCTGTTAATTTGAATAAATTGCATTCTGTGCTGTTCTGTTATGAAAAGTGTGAAGGATAAGAATGCGTATTTTGGATGGCCAATAACTAGTGCAAAATCCTGTTACTTTTAAAAATCCTTAAATTGCATATGGAGAGTACCCTCCTTAATGCTCTGAGCATTAAAATAAAAAAATTAAACAACTGAATTTTGAATAAATTGCATTCTGTGCTGCTCTGTTAATTTGAATAAATTGCATTCTGTGCTGTTCTGTTATGAAAAGTGTGAAGGATAAGAATGCATATTTTGGATGGCCAATAACTAGAGCAAAATCCTGTTACTTTTAAAAACCCTTAAAATGCATATAAAGAATACCCTCCTTAATGCTCTGAGCATTAAAATAAAAAAATTAAACAACTGGATTTTGAATAAATTGCATTCTGTGCTGATCTGTTATGAAAAGTGTGAAGGATAAGAATGCGTATTTTGGATGGCCAATAACTAGTGCAAAATCCTGTTACTTTAAAAAATCCTTAAATTGCATATAGAGAATACCCTCCTTAATGCTCTGAGCATAAAAATAAAAAAATTAAGGAAAAGGGCTATGAAAAAATTGCATTCTGTGCTGCTCTGTTATGAAAAGTGTGAAGGATAAGAATGCGTATTTTGGATGGCCAATAACTGGTGCAAAATCCTGTTACTTTTAAAAATCCTTAATTTGATTATAGAAAATACCCTTCTTAATGCTCTGAGCATAAAAATAAAAAAATTAAGCAAATGAATTTTAAACAAATTGCATTCTGTGCTCTTCTGTTATGAAAAGTGTGAAGGATAAGAATGCGTATTTTGGATGGCCAATAAATAGTGCAAAATCCTGTTACTTTTAAAAATCCTTAAATTGCATATGGAAAATACCCTTCTTAATACTCTGAGCATTAAAATAAAAAAATTAAACAACTGAATTTTGAATAAATTGCACTCTGTGCTGCTCTGTTAATTTGCATAAATTGCATTCTGTGCTGTTCTGTTATGAAAAGTGTGAAGGATAAGAATGCGTATGTTGGATGGCCAATAACTAGTCCAAAATTCTGTTATTTTTAAAAATCCTTAAATTGCATATGGGTAATACCCTCCTTAATGCTCTGAGCATTAAAATAAAAAAATTAAACAACTGAATTTTGAATAAATTGCATTCTGTGCTGATCTGTTTATTTGAATAAATTGCATTCTGTGCTGTTCTGTTATGAAAAGTGTGAAGGATAAGAATGCGTATTTTGGATGGCCAATAACTAGTGCAAAATCCTGTTACTTTTAAAAATCCTTAAATTGCATATAGAGAATACCCTCCTTAATGCTTTGAGCATAAAAATAAAAAAATTAAGCAAAAGGGCTATGAAAAAATTGCATTCTGTGCTGCTCTGTTATGAAAAGTGTGAAGGGTAAGAATGCGTATTTTGGATGGCAAATAACTGGTGCAAAATCCTGTTACTTTTAAAAATCCTTAATTTGCTTATAGAAAACACCCTCCTTAATGCTCTGAGCATAAAAATAAAAAAATTAAACTACTGAATTTTGAATAAACTGCATTCTGTGCTGCTCTGTTAATTTGAATAAATTGCATTCTGTGCTGTTCTGTTATGAAAAGTATGAAGGATAAGAATGCGTATTTTGGATGGCCAATAACTAGTGCAAAATCCTGTTACTTTCAAAAATTCTTAAATAGCATATAGAGAATACCCTCCGTAATGCTCTGAGCATTAAAGTAAAAAAATTAAACAACTGAATTTTGAATAAATTGCATTCTGTGCTGCTCTGTTAATTTGAATAAATTGCATTCTGTGCTGTTCTGTTATGAAAAGTATGAAGGATAAGAATGCGTATTTTGGATGGCCAATAACTAGTGCAAAATCCTGTTACTTTTAAAAATCCTTAAATTGCAAATAGGGAATACCCTCTTTAATGCTCTGAGCATTAAAATAAAAAAATTAAGCAAATGAATTTTAAACAAATTGTATTCTGTGCTGTTCTGTTATGAAAAGTGTGAAGGATAAGAATGCGTATTTTGGATGGCCAATAAATAGTGCAAAATCGTGTTACTTTTAAAAATCCTTAAATTGCATATAGGGAATACCCTCCTTAATGCTCTTAGCATAAAAATAAAAAAATTAAACTACTGAATTTTGAATAAACTGCATTCTGTGCTGCTCTGTTAATTTGAATAAATTGCATTCTGTGCTGTTCTGTTATGAAAAGTATGAAGGACAAGAATGCGTATTTTGGATGGCCAATAACTAGTGCAAAATCCTGTTACTTTCAAAAATTCTTAAATTGCATATAGAGAATACCCTCCTTAATGCTCTAAGCATTAAAGTAAAAAAATTAAACAACTGAATTATGAATAAATTGCATTCTGTGCTGCTCTGTTAATTTGAATAAATTGCATTCTGTGCTGTTCTGTTATGAAAAGTATGAAGGATAAGAATGCGTATTTTGGATGGCCAATAACTAGTGCAAAATCCTGTTACTTTTAAAAATCCTTTAATTGCATATAGGGAATACCCTCCTTAATGCTCTGAGCAGTAAAATAAAAAAATTAAGCAAATGAATTTTAAACAAATTGTATTCTGTGCTGTTCTGTTATGAAAAGTGTGAAGGATAAGAATGCGTATTTTGGATGGCTAATAAATAGTGCAAAATCCTGTTACTTTTAAAAACCCTTAAATTGCATATAGAGAATACCCTCCTTAATGCTCTGAGCATAAAAATAAAAAAATTAAACAACTGAATTTTGAATAAATTGCATTCTGTGCTGACCTGTTAATTTGAATAAATTGCATTCTGTGCTGTTCTGTTATGAAAAGTGTGAAGGAGAAGAATGCGTATTTTGGATGTCCAATAAATAGTGCAAAATCCTGTTACTTTTAAAAACCCTTAAATTGCATATAGAGAATACCCTCCTTAATGCTCTGAGCATAAAAATAAAAAAATTAAACAACTAAATTTTGAATAAACTGCATTCTTTGCTGCTCTGTTAATTTGAATAAATTGCATTCTGTGCTGTTCTGTTTTGAAAAGTATGAAGGATAAGATTGCGTATTTTGGATGGCCAATAACTAGTGCAAAATCCTGTTACTTTTAAAAATCCTTAAATTGTATATAGAGAATACCCTTCTTAATTCTCTGAGCATAAAAATAAAAAAATTAAGCAAAAGGGCTATGAAAAAATTGCATTCTGTGCTGCTCTGTTATGAAAAGTGTGAAGGATAAGAATGCGTATTTTGGATGGCCAATAACTGGTGCAAAATCCTGTTACTTTTAAAAATCCTTAATTTCCTTATAGAAAATACCATCCTTAATGCTCTGAGCATAAAAATAAAAAAATTAAACAAAAGGGCTATGAAAAAATTGCATTCTGTGCTGCTCTGTTATGAAAAGTGTGAAGGATAAGAATGCGTATTTTGGATGGCCAGTAACTGGTGCAAAATCCTGTTACTTTTAAAACCCCTTAAATTGCATATAGAGAATACCCTCTTTAATGCTCTGAGCTTTAAAATATAAAAATTAAGCAAATGAATTTTAAACAAATTGTATTCTGTGCTGTTCTGTTATGAAAAGTGTGAAGGATAAGAATGCGTATTTTGGATGGCCAATAACTAGTGCAAAATGCTGTTACTTTTAAAAATCCTTAAATTGCAGATGGAGAATACCCTCCTTAATGCTCTGAGCATTAAAATAAAAAAATTAAACAACTGAATTTTGAATAAATTGCATTCTGTGCTGATCTGTTTATTTGAATAAATTGCATTCTGTGCTGTTCTGTTATGAAAAGTGTGAAGGATAAGAATGCGTATTTTGGATGGCCAATAACTAGTGCAAAATCCTGTTACTTTTAAAAATCCTTAAATTGCATATAGAGAATACCCTCCTTAATGCTCTGAGCATAAAAATAAAAAAATTAAGCAAAAGGGCTATGAAAAAATTGCATTCTGTGCTGCTCTGTTATGAAAAGTGTGAAGGGTAAGAATGCGTATTTTGGATGGCAAATAACTGGTGCAAAATCCTGTTACTTTTAAAAATCCTTAATTTGCTTATGGAAAATACCCTCCTCAATGCTCTGAGCATAAAAATAAAAAAATTAAATTACTGAATTTTGAATAATCTGCATTCTGTGCTGCTCTGTTAATTTGAATAAATTGCATTCTGTACTGTTCTGTTATGAAAAGTGTGAAGGATAAGAATGCGTATTTTGGATGGCCAATAACTAGTGCAAAATCCTGTTACTTTCAAAAATTCTTAAATTGCATATAGAGAATACCCTCCTTAATGCTCTGAGCATTAAAGTAAAAAAATTAAACAACTGAATTTTGAATAAATTGCATTCTGTGCTGCTCTGTTAATTTGAATAAATTGCATTCTGTGCTGTTCTGTTATGAAAAGTATGAAGGATAAGAATGCGTATTTTGGATGGCCAATAACTAGTGCAAAATCCTGTTACTTTTAAAAATCCTTAAATTGCATATAGGGAATACCCTCCTTAATGCTCTGAGCATTAAAATAAAAAAATTAAGCAAATGAATTTTAAACAAATTGTATTCTTTGCTGTTCTGTTATGAAAAGTGTGAAGGATAAGAATGCGTATTTTGGATGTCCAATAAATAGTGCAAAATCCTGTTACTTTTAAAAACCCTTAAATTGCATATAGAGAATATCCTCCTTAATGCTCTGAGCATAAAAATAAAAAAATTAAACAACTGAATTTTGAATAAACTGCATTCTTTGCTGCTCTGTTAATTTGAATAAATTGCATTCTGTGCTGTTCTGTTTTGAAAAGTGTGAAGGATAAGAATGCGTATTTTGGATGGCCAATAACTAGTGCAAAATCCTGTTACTTTTAAAAATCCTTAAATTGTATATAGAGAATACCTTCTTAATGCTCTGAGCATAAAAATTAAAAAAATTAAGCAAAAGGGCTATGAAAAAATTGCATTCTGTGCTGCTCTGTTATAAAAAGTGTGAAGGATAAGAATGCGTATTTTGGATGGCCAATAACTGGTGCAAAATCCTGTTTGTTTTAAAACCCCTTAAATTGCATATAGAGAATACCCTCCTTAATGCTCTGAGCTTTAAAATAAAAAAATTAAGCAAATGAATTTTAAACAAATTGTATTCTGTGCTGTTCTGTTATGAAAAGTGTGAAGGATAAGAATGCGTATTTTGGATGGCCAATAACTAGTGCAAAATCCTGTTACTTTTAAAAATCCTTAAATCGGATATGGAGAATACCCTCCTTAATGCTCTGAGCATTAAAATAAAAAAATTAATAAAAAGGGCTATGAAAAAATTGCATTCTGTGCTGCTCTGTTATGAAAAGTGTGAAGGATAAGAATGCGTATTTTGGATGGCTAATAAGTAGAGCAAAATCCTGTTACTTTCAAAAATTCTTAAATTGCATATAGAGAATACCCTCCGTAATGCTCTGAGCATTAAAGTAAAAAAATTAAACAACTGAATTTTGAATAAATTGCATTCTGTGCTGCTCTGTTAATTTGAATAAATTGCATTCTGTGCTGTTCTGTTATGAAAAGTATGAAGGATAAGAATGCGTATTTTGGATGGCCAATAACTAGTGCAAAATCCTGTTACTTTCAAAAATTCTTAAATTGCATATAGAGAATACCCTCCGTAATGCTCTGAGCATTAAAGTAAAAAAATTAAACAACTGAATTTTGAATAAATTGCATTCTGTGCTGCTCTGTTAATTTGAATAAATTGCATTCTGTGCTGTTCTGTTATGAAAAGTATGAAGGATAAGAATGCGTATTTTGGATGGTCAATAACTAGTGCAAAATCCTGTTACTTTCAAAAATTCTTAAATTGCATATAGAGAATACCCTCCTTAATGCTCTGAGCATAAAAATAAAAAAATTAAACAACTGAATTTTGAATAAATTGCATTCTGTGCTGACCTGTTAATTTGAATAAATTGCATTCTGTGCTGTTCTGTTATGAAAAGTGTGAAGGATAAGAATGCGTATTTTGGATGTCCAATAAATAGTGCAAAATCCTGTTACTTTTAAAAACCCTTAAATTGCATATAGAGAATACCCTCCTTAATGCTCTGAGCATAAAAATAAAAAAATTAAACAACTAAATTTTGAATAAATTGCATTCTGTGCTGACTGTTAATTTGAATAAATTGCATTCTGTGCTGTTCTGTTATGAAAAGTGTGAAGGATAAGAATGCGTATTTTGGATGGCCAATAACTAGTGCAAAATCCTGTTACTTTTAAAAATCCTTAATTTGATTATAGAAAATACCCTCCTTAATGCTCTGAGCATAAAAATAAAAAAATTAAGCAAATGAATTTTAAACAAATTGTATTCTGTGCTGTTCTGTTATGAAAAGTGTGAAGGATAAGAATGCGTATTTTGGATGGCCAATAACTAGTGCAAAATCCTGTTACTTTTAAAAATCCTTAAATTGCATATGGAGAGTACCCTTCTTAATGCTCTGAGCATTAAAATAAAAAAATTAAACAATAGAATTTTGAATAAATTGCATTCTGTGCTGCTCTGTTAATTTGAATAAATTGCATTCTGTGCTGTTCTGTTATGAAAAGTGTGAAGGATAAGAATGCGTATTTTGGATGGCCAATAACTAGTGCAAAATCCTGTTACTTTTAAAAATCCTTAAATTGCATATGGAGAGTACCCTCCTTAATGCTCTGAGCATTAAAATAAAAAAATTAAACAACTGAATTTTGAATAAATTGCATTCTGTGCTGCTCTGTTAATTTGAATAAATTGCATTCTGTGCTGTTCTGTTATGAAAAGTGTGAAGGATAAGAATGCATATTTTGGATGGCCAATAACTAGAGCAAAATCCTGTTACTTTTAAAAACCCTTAAAATGCATATAAAGAATACCCTCCTTAATGCTCTGAGCATTAAAATAAAAAAATTAAACAACTGGATTTTGAATAAATTGCATTCTGTGCTGATCTGTTATGAAAAGTGTGAAGGATAAGAATGCGTATTTTGGATGGCCAATAACTAGTGCAAAATCCTGTTACTTTAAAAAATCCTTAAATTGCATATAGAGAATACCCTCCTTAATGCTCTGAGCATAAAAATAAAAAAATTAAGGAAAAGGGCTATGAAAAAATTGCATTCTGTGCTGCTCTGTTATGAAAAGTGTGAAGGATAAGAATGCGTATTTTGGATGGCCAATAACTGGTGCAAAATCCTGTTACTTTTAAAAATCCTTAATTTGATTATAGAAAATACCCTTCTTAATGCTCTGAGCATAAAAATAAAAAAATTAAGCAAATGAATTTTAAACAAATTGCATTCTGTGCTCTTCTGTTATGAAAAGTGTGAAGGATAAGAATGCGTATTTTGGATGGCCAATAAATAGTGCAAAATCCTGTTACTTTTAAAAATCCTTAAATTGCATATGGAAAATACCCTTCTTAATACTCTGAGCATTAAAATAAAAAAATTAAACAACTGAATTTTGAATAAATTGCACTCTGTGCTGCTCTGTTAATTTGAATAAATTGCATTCTGTGCTGTTCTGTTATGAAAAGTGTGAAGGATAAGAATGCGTATGTTGGATGGCCAATAACTAGTCCAAAATTCTGTTATTTTTAAAAATCCTTAAATTGCATATGGGTAATACCCTCCTTAATGCTCTGAGCATTAAAATAAAAAAATTAAACAACTGAATTTTGAATAAATTGCATTCTGTGCTGATCTGTTTATTTGAATAAATTGCATTCTGTGCTGTTCTGTTATGAAAAGTGTGAAGGATAAGAATGCGTATTTTGGATGGCCAATAACTAGTGCAAAATCCTGTTACTTTTAAAAATCCTTAAATTGCATATAGAGAATACCCTCCTTAATGCTTTGAGCATAAAAATAAAAAAATTAAGCAAAAGGGCTATGAAAAAATTGCATTCTGTGCTGCTCTGTTATGAAAAGTGTGAAGGGTAAGAATGCGTATTTTGGATGGCAAATAACTGGTGCAAAATCCTGTTACTTTTAAAAATCCTTAATTTGCTTATAGAAAATACCCTCCTTAATGCTCTGAGCATAAAAATAAAAAAATTAAACTACTGAATTTTGAATAAACTGCATTCTGTGCTGCTCTGTTAATTTGAATAAATTGCATTCTGTGCTGTTCTGTTATGAAAAGTATGAAGGATAAGAATGCGTATTTTGGATGGCCAATAACTAGTGCAAAATCCTGTTACTTTCAAAAATTCTTAAATAGCATATAGAGAATACCCTCCGTAATGCTCTGAGCATTAAAGTAAAAAAATTAAACAACTGAATTTTGAATAAATTGCATTCTGTGCTGCTCTGTTAATTTGAATAAATTGCATTCTGTGCTGTTCTGTTATGAAAAGTATGAAGGATAAGAATGCGTATTTTGGATGGCCAATAACTAGTGCAAAATCCTGTTACTTTTAAAAATCCTTAAATTGCAAATAGGGAATACCCTCTTTAATGCTCTGAGCATTAAAATAAAAAAATTAAGCAAATGAATTTTAAACAAATTGTATTCTGTGCTGTTCTGTTATGAAAAGTGTGAAGGATAAGAATGCGTATTTTGGATGGCCAATAAATAGTGCAAAATCGTGTTACTTTTAAAAATCCTTAAATTGCATATAGGGAATACCCTCCTTAATGCTCTGAGCATAAAAATAAAAAAATTAAACTACTGAATTTTGAATAAACTGCATTCTGTGCTGCTCTGTTAATTTGAATAAATTGCATTCTGTGCTGTTCTGTTATGAAAAGTATGAAGGACAAGAATGCGTATTTTGGATGGCCAATAACTAGTGCAAAATCCTGTTACTTTCAAAAATTCTTAAATTGCATATAGAGAATACCCTCCTTAATGCTCTAAGCATTAAAGTAAAAAAATTAAACAACTGAATTATGAATAAATTGCATTCTGTGCTGCTCTGTTAATTTGAATAAATTGCATTCTGTGCTGTTCTGTTATGAAAAGTATGAAGGATAAGAATGCGTATTTTGGATGGCCAATAACTAGTGCAAAATCCTGTTACTTTTAAAAATCCTTTAATTGCATATAGGGAATACCCTCCTTAATGCTCTGAGCAGTAAAATAAAAAAATTAAGCAAATGAATTTTAAACAAATTGTATTCTGTGCTGTTCTGTTATGAAAAGTGTGAAGGATAAGAATGCGTATTTTGGATGGCTAATAAATAGTGCAAAATCCTGTTACTTTTAAAAACCCTTAAATTGCATATAGAGAATACCCTCCTTAATGCTCTGAGCATAAAAATAAAAAAATTAAACAACTGATTTTTGAATAAATTGCATTCTGTGCTGACCTGTTAATTTGAATAAATTGCATTCTGTGCTGTTCTGTTATGAAAAGTGTGAAGGAGAAGAATGCGTATTTTGGATGTCCAATAAATAGTGCAAAATCCTGTTACTTTTAAAAACCCTTAAATTGCATATAGAGAATACCCTCCTTAATGCTCTGAGCATAAAAATAAAAAAATTAAACAACTAAATTTTGAATAAACTGCATTCTTTGCTGCTCTGTTAATTTGAATAAATTGCATTCTGTGCTGTTCTGTTTTGAAAAGTATGAAGGATAAGATTGCGTATTTTGGATGGCCAATAACTAGTGCAAAATCCTGTTACTTTTAAAAATCCTTAAATTGTATATAGAGAATACCCTTCTTAATTCTCTGAGCATAAAAATAAAAAAATTAAGCAAAAGGGCTATGAAAAAATTGCATTCTGTGCTGCTCTGTTATGAAAAGTGTGAAGGATAAGAATGCGTATTTTGGATGGCCAATAACTGGTGCAAAATCCTGTTACTTTTAAAAATCCTTAATTTCCTTATAGAAAATACCATCCTTAATGCTCTGAGCATAAAAATAAAAAAATTAAGCAAAAGGGCTATGAAAAAATTGCATTCTGTGCTGCTCTGTTATGAAAAGTGTGAAGGATAAGAATGCGTATTTTGGATGGCCAATAACTGGTGCAAAATCCTGTTACTTTTAAAAATCCTTAATTTCCTTATAGAAAATACCATCCTTAATGCTCTGAGCATAAAAATAAAAAAATTAAACAAAAGGGCTATGAAAAAATTGCATTCTGTGCTGCTCTGTTATGAAAAGTGTGAAGGATAAGAATGCGTATTTTGGATGGCCAGTAACTGGTGCAAAATCCTGTTACTTTTAAAACCCCTTAAATTGCATATAGAGAATACCCTCTTTAATGCTCTGAGCTTTAAAATATAAAAATTAAGCAAATGAATTTTAAACAAATTGTATTCTGTGCTGTTCTGTTATGAAAAGTGTGAAGGATAAGAATGCGTATTTTGGATGGCCAATAACTAGTGCAAAATGCTGTTACTTTTAAAAATCCTTAAATTGCAGATGGAGAATACCCTCCTTAATGCTCTGAGCATTAAAATAAAAAAATTAAACAACTGAATTTTGAATAAATTGCATTCTGTGCTGATCTGTTTATTTGAATAAATTGCATTCTGTGCTGTTCTGTTATGAAAAGTGTGAAGGATAAGAATGCGTATTTTGGATGGCCAATAACTAGTGCAAAATCCTGTTACTTTTAAAAATCCTTAAATTGCATATAGAGAATACCCTCCTTAATGCTCTGAGCATAAAAATAAAAAAATTAAGCAAAAGGGCTATGAAAAAATTGCATTCTGTGCTGCTCTGTTATGAAAAGTGTGAAGGGTAAGAATGCGTATTTTGGATGGCAAATAACTGGTGCAAAATCCTGTTACTTTTAAAAATCCTTAATTTGCTTATGGAAAATACCCTCCTCAATGCTCTGAGCATAAAAATAAAAAAATTAAATTACTGAATTTTGAATAATCTGCATTCTGTGCTGCTCTGTTAATTTGAATAAATTGCATTCTGTGCTGTTCTGTTATGAAAAGTGTGAAGGATAAGAATGCGTATTTTGGATGGCCAATAACTAGTGCAAAATCCTGGTACTTTCAAAAATTCTTAAATTGCATATAGAGAATACCCTCCTTAATGCTCTGAGCATTAAAGTAAAAAAATTAAACAACTGAATTTTGAATAAATTGCATTCTGTGCTGCTCTGTTAATTTGAATAAATTGCATTCTGTGCTGTTCTGTTATGAAAAGTATGAAGGATAAGAATGCGTATTTTGGATGGCCAATAACTAGTGCAAAATCCTGTTACTTTTAAAAATCCTTAAATTGCATATAGGGAATACCCTCCTTAATGCTCTGAGCATTAAAATAAAAAAATTAAGCAAATGAATTTTAAACAAATTGTATTCTTTGCTGTTCTGTTATGAAAAGTGTGAAGGATAAGAATGCGTATTTTGGATGTCCAATAAATAGTGCAAAATCCTGTTACTTTTAAAAACCCTTAAATTGCATATAGAGAATATCCTCCTTAATGCTCTGAGCATAAAAATAAAAAAATTAAACAACTGAATTTTGAATAAACTGCATTCTTTGCTGCTCTGTTAATTTGAATAAATTGCATTCTGTGCTGTTCTGTTTTGAAAAGTGTGAAGGATAAGAATGCGTATTTTGGATGGCCAATAACTAGTGCAAAATCCTGTTACTTTTAAAAATCCTTAAATTGTATATAGAGAATACCCTTCTTAATGCTCTGAGCATAAAAATTAAAAAAATTAAGCAAAAGGGCTATGAAAAAATTGCATTCTGTGCTGCTCTGTTATAAAAAGTGTGAAGGATAAGAATGCGTATTTTGGATGGCCAATAACTGGTGCAAAATCCTGTTTGTTTTAAAACCCCTTAAATTGCATATAGAGAATACCCTCCTTAATGCTCTGAGCTTTAAAATAAAAAAATTAAGCAAATGAATTTTAAACAAATTGTATTCTGTGCTGTTCTGTTATGAAAAGTGTGAAGGATAAGAATGCGTATTTTGGATGGCCAATAACTAGTGCAAAATCCTGTTACTTTTAAAAATCCTTAAATCGGATATGGAGAATACCCTCCTTAATGCTCTGAGCATTAAAATAAAAAAATTAATGAAAAGGGCTATGAAAAAATTGCATTCTGTGCTGCTCTGTTATGAAAAGTGTGAAGGATAAGATTGCGTATTTTGGATGGCCAATAACTGGTGCAAAAACCTGTAACTTTTAAAAATCCTTAATTTGCATATAGAGAATACCCTCCTTAATGCTCTGAGCATAAAAATAAAGAAATTAAGCAAAAGGGCTATGAAAAAATTGCATTCTGTGCTGCTCTGTTATGAAAAGTGTGAAGGATAAGAATGCGTAGTTTGGATGGCCAATAACTGGTGCAAAATCCTGTTACTTTTAAAAATCCTTAAATTGCATATAGAGAATACCCTCCTTAATGCTCTGAGCAGCAAAATAAAAAAATTAAGCAAATGAATTTTAAACAAATTGTATTCTGTGCTGTTCTGTTATGAAAAGTGTGAAGGATAAGAATGCGTATTTTGGATGGCCAATAACTGGTGCAAAAACCTGTAACTTTTAAAAATCCTTAATTTGATTATAGAAAATACCCTCCTTAATGCTCTGAGCATAAAAATAAAAAAATTAAACTACTGAATTTTGAATAAACTGCATTCTGTGCTGCTCTGTGAATTTGATTAAATTGCATTCTGTGTTGTTCTGTTATGAAAAGTGTGAAGGATAAGAATGCGTATTTTGGATGGCCAATAACTAGTGCAAAATCCTGTTACTTTCAAAAATTCTTAAATTGCATATAGAGAATACCCTCCTTAATGTTCTGAGCATTAAAGTAAAAATTAAACAACTGAATTTTGAATAAATTGCATTCTGTGCTGCTCTGTTAATTTGAATAAATTGCATTCTGTGCTGCTCTGTTAATTTGAATAAATTGCATTCTGTGCTGTTCTGTTATGAAAAGTATGAAGGATAAGAATGCGTATTTTGGATGGCCAATAACTAGTGCAAAATCCTGTTACTTTTAAAAATCCTTAAATTGCATATAGGTAATACCCTCCTTAATGCTCTGAGCATTAAAATAAAAAAATTAAGCAAATGAATTTTAAACAAATTGTATTCTGTGCTGTTCTGTTATGAAAAGTGTGATGGATAAGAATGCGTATTTTGGATGGCTAATAAATAGTGCAAAATCCTGTTACTTTTAAAAACCCTTAAATTGCATATAGAGAATACCCTCCTTAATGCTCTGAGCATAAAAATAAAAAAATTAAACAACTGAATTTTGAATAAATTGCATTCTGTGCTGATCTGTTAATTTGAATAAATTGCATTTTGTGCTGTTCTGTTATGAAAAGTGTGAAGGATAAGAATGCGTATTTTGGATGTCCAATAAATAGTGCAAAATCCTGTTACTTTTAAAAACCCTTAAATTGCATATAGAGAATACCCTCCTTAATGCTCTGAGCATAAAAATAAAAAAATTAAACAACTGAATTTTGAATAAATTGCATTCTGTGCTGATCTGTTAATTTGAATAAATTGCATTCTGTGCTGTTCTGTTTTGAAAAGTGTGAAGGATAAGAATGCGTATTTTGGATGGCCAATAACTAGTGCAAAATCCTGTTACTTTTAAAAATCCTTAAATTGCATATAGGTAATACCCTCCTTAATGCTCTGAGCATTAAAATAAAAAAATTAAGCAAATGAATTTTAAACAAATTGTATTCTGTGCTGTTCTGTTATGAAAAGTGTGATGGATAAGAATGCGTATTTTGGATGGCCAATAACTAGTGCAAAATCCTGTTACTTTCAAAAATTCTTAAATTGCATATAGAGAATACCCTCCTTAATGTTCTGAGCATTAAAGTAAAAATTAAACAACTGAATTTTGAATAAATTGCATTCTGTGCTGCTCTGTTAATTTGAATAAATTGCATTCTGTGCTGCTCTGTTAATTTGAATAAATTGCATTCTGTGCTGTTCTGTTATGAAAAGTATGAAGGATAAGAATGCGTATTTTGGATGGCCAATAACTAGTGCAAAATCCTGTTACTTTTAAAAATCCTTAAATTGCATATAGGTAATACCCTCCTTAATGCTCTGAGCATTAAAATAAAAAAATTAAGCAAATGAATTTTAAACAAATTGTATTCTGTGCTGTTCTGTTATGAAAAGTGTGATGGATAAGAATGCGTATTTTGGATGGCTAATAAATAGTGCAAAATCCTGTTACTTTTAAAAACCCTTAAATTGCATATAGAGAATACCCTCCTTAATGCTCTGAGCATAAAAATAAAAAAATTAAACAACTGAATTTTGAATAAATTGCATTCTGTGCTGATCTGTTAATTTGAATAAATTGCATTCTGTGCTGTTCTGTTTTGAAAAGTGTGAAGGATAAGAATGCGTATTTTGGATGTCCAATAAATAGTGCAAAATCCTGTTACTTTTAAAAACCCTTAAATTGCATATAGAGAATACCCTCCTTAATGCTCTGAGCATAAAAATAAAAAAATTAAACAACTGAATTTTGAATAAATTGCATTCTGTGCTGATCTGTTAATTTGAATAAATTGCATTTTGTGCTGTTCTGTTATGAAAAGTGTGAAGGATAAGAATGCGTATTTTGGATGTCCAATAAATAGTGCAAAATCCTGTTACTTTTAAAAACCCTTAAATTGCATATAGAGAATACCCTCCTTAATGCTCTGAGCATAAAAATAAAAAAATTAAACAACTGAATTTTGAATAAATTGCATTCTGTGCTGATCTGTTAATTTGAATAAATTGCATTCTGTGCTGTTCTGTTTTGAAAAGTGTGAAGGATAAGAATGCGTATTTTGGATGGCCAATAACTAGTGCAAAATCCTGTTACTTTTAAAAATCCTTAAATTGTATATAGAGAATACCCTTCTTAATGCTCTGAGCATAAAAATAAAAAAATTTAGCAAAAGGGCTATGAAAAAATTGCATTCTGTGCTGCTCTGTTATGAAAAGTGTGAAGGATAAGAATGCGTATTTTGGATGGCCAATAACTGGTGCAAAATCCTGTTACTTTTAAAAATCCTTAATTTCCTTATAGAAAATACCATCCTTAATGCTCTGAGCATAAAAATAAAAAAATTAAACAAAAGGGCTATGAAAAAATTGCATTCTGTGCTGCTCTGTTATGAAAAGTGTGAAGGATAAGAATGCGTATTTTGGATGGCCAGTAACTGGTGCAAAATCCTGTTACTTTTAAAACCCCTTAAATTGCATATAGAGAATACCTTCTTTAATGCTCTGAGCTTTAAAATATAAAAATTAAGCAAATGAATTTTAAACAAATTGTATTCTGTGCTGTTCTGTTATGAAAAGTGTGAAGGATAAGAATGCGTATTTTGGATGGCTAATAAATAGTGCAAAATCCTGTTACTTTTAAAAACCCTTAAATTGCATATAGAGAATAACCTCCTTAATGCTCTGAGCATAAAAATAAAAAAATTAAACAACTGAATTTTGAATAAATTGCATTCTGTGCTGTTCTGTTATGAAAAGTATGAAGGATAAGAATGCGTATTTTGGATGGCCAATAACTAGTGCAAAATCCTGTTACTTTTAAAAATCCTTAAATTGCTTATAATGAATACCCTCCTTAATGCTCTGAGCATTAAAATAAAAAAATTAAGCAAATGAATTTTAAACAAATTGTATTCTGTGCTGTTCTGTTATGAAAAGTATGAAGGATAAGAATGCGTATTTTGGATGGCCAATAACTAGTGCAAAATCCTGTTACTTTCAAAAATTCTTAAAAAGCATATAGAGAATACCCTCCGTAATGCTCTGAGCATTAAAGTAAAAAAATTAAACAACTGAATTTTGAATAAATTGCATTCTGTGCTGCTCTGTTAATTTGAATAAATTGCATTCTGTGCTGTTCTGTTATGAAAAGTATGAAGGATAAGAATGCGTATTTTGGATGGCCAATAACTAGTGCAAAATCCTGTTACTTTCAAAAATTCTTAAATTGCATATAGAGAATACCCTCCTTAATGCTCTGAGCATTAAAGTAAAAAAATTAAACAACTGAATTATGAATAAATTGCATTCTGTGCTGCTCTGTTAATTTGAATAAATTGCATTCTGTGCTGTTCTGTTATGAAAAGTATGAAGGATAAGAATGCGTATTTTGGATGGCCAATAACTAGTGCAAAATCCTGTTACTTTTAAAAATCCTTTAATTGCATATAGGGAATACCCTCCTTAATGCTCTGAGCATTAAAATAAAAAAATTAAGCAAATGAATTTTAAACAAATTGTATTCTGTGCTGTTCTGTTATGAAAAGTGTGAAGGATAAGAATGCGTATTTTGGATGGCTAATAAATAGTGCAAAATCCTGTTACTTTCAAAAATTCTTAAATTGCATATAGAGAATACCCTCCGTAATGCTCTGAGCATTAAAGTAAAAAAATTAAACAACTGAATTTTGAATAAATTGCATTCTGTGCTGCTCTGTTAATTTGAATAAATTGCATTCTGTGCTGTTCTGTTATGAAAAGTATGAAGGATAAGAATGCGTATTTTGGATGGCCAATAACTAGTGCAAAATCCTGTTACTTTCAAAAATTCTTAAATTGCATATAGAGAATACCCTCCTTAATGCTCTGAGCATTAAAGTAAAAAAATTAAACAACTGAATTTTGAATAAATTGCATTCTGTGCTGCTCTGTTAATTTGAATAAATTGCATTCTGTGCTGTTCTGTTATGAAAAGTATGAAGGATAAGAATGCGTATTTTGGATGGTCAATAACTAGTGCAAAATCCTGTTACTTTCAAAAATTCTTAAATTGCATATAGAGAATACCCTCCTTAATGCTCTGGGCATAAAAATAAAAAAATTAAACAACTGAATTTTGAATAAATTGCATTCTGTGCTGACCTGTTAATTTGAATAAATTGCATTCTGTGCTGTTCTGTTATGAAAAGTGTGAAGGATAAGAATGCGTATTTTGGATGTCCAATAAATAGTGCAAAATCCTGTTACTTTTAAAAACCCTTAAATTGCATATAGAGAATACCCTCCTTAATGCTCTGAGCATAAAAATAAAAAAATTAAACAACTGAATTTTGAATAAATTGCATTCTGTGCTGACCTGTTAATTTGAATAAATTGCATTCTGTGCTGTTCTGTTATGAAAAGTGTGAAGGATAAGAATGCGTATTTTGGATGGCCAATAACTAGTGCAAAATCCCGTTACTTTTAAAAACCCTTAATTTGATTATAGAAAATACCCTCCTTAATGCTCTGAGCATATAAATAAAAAAATTAAGCAAATGAATTTTAAACAAATTGTATTCTGTGCTGTTCTGTTATGAAAAGTGTGAAGGATAAGAATGCGTATTTTGGATGGCCAATAACTAGTGCAAAATCCTGTTACTTTTAAAAATCCTTAAATTGCATATGGAGAGTACCCTTCTTAATGCTCTGAGCATTAAAATAAAAAAATTAAACAACAGAATTTTGAATAAATTGCATTCTGTGCTGCTCTGTTAATTTGAATAAATTGCATTCTGTGCTGTTCTGTTATGAAAAGTGTGAAGGATAAGAATGCGTATTTTGGATGGCCAATAACTAGTGCAAAATCCTGTTACTTTTAAAAATCCTTAAATTGCATATGGAGAGTACCCTCCTTAATGCTCTGAGCATTAAAATAAAAAAATTAAACAACTGAATTTTGAATAAATTGCATTCTGTGCTGCTCTGTTAATTTGAATAAATTGCATTCTGTGCTGTTCTGTTAATTTGAATAAATTGCATTCTGTGCTGTTCTGTTATGAAAAGTGTGAAGGATAAGAATGCGTATTTTGGATGGCCAATAACTAGAGCAAAATCCTGTTACTTTTAAAAACCCTTAAAATGCATATAAAGAATACCCTCCTTAATGCTCTGAGCATTAAAATAAAAAAATTAAACAACTGAATTTTGAATAAATTGCATTCTGTGCTGCTCTGTTAATTTGAATAAATTGCATTCTGTGCTGATCTGTTATGAAAAGTGTGAAGGATAAGAATGCGTATTTTGGATGGCCAATAACTAGTGCAAAATCCTGTTACTTTAAAAAGTCCTTAAATTGCATATAGAGAAATACCCTCCTTAATGCTCTGAGCATAAAAATAAAAAAATTAAGGAAAAGGGCTATGAAAAAATTGCATTTTGTGCTGCTCTGTTATGAAAAGTGTGAAGGATAAGAATGCGTATTTTGGATGGCCAATAACTGGTGCAAAACCCTGTTACTTTTAAAAATCCTTAATTTGATTATAGAAAATACCCTTCTTAATGCTCTGAGCATAAAAATAAAAAAATTAAGCAAATGAATTTTAAACAAATTGCATTCTGTGCTCTTCTGTTATGAAAAGTGTGAAGGATAAGAATGCGTATTTTGGATGGCCAATAAATAGTGCAAAATCCTGTTACTTTTAAAAATCCTTAAATTGCATATGGAAAATACCCTTCTTAATACTCTGAGCATAAAAATAAAAAAATTAAACAACTGAATTTTGAATAAATTGCACTCTGTGCTGCTCTGTTAATTTGAATAAATTGCATTCTGTGCTGTTCTGTTATGAAAAGTGTGAAGGATAAGAATGCGTATGTTGGATGGCCAATAACTAGTCCAAAATTCTGTTATTTTTAAAAATCCTTAAATTGCATATGTGTAATACCCTCCTTAATGCTCTGAGCATTAAAATAAAAAAATTAAACAACTGAATTTTGAATAAATTGCATTCTGTGCTGATCTGTTTATTTGAATAAATTGCATTCTGTGCTGTTCTGTTATGAAAAGTGTGAAGGATAAGAATGCGTATTTTGGATGGCCAATAACTAGTGCAAAATCCTGTTACTTTTAAAAATCCTTAAATTGCATATAGAGAATACCCTCCTTAATGCTTTGAGCATAAAAATAAAAAAATTAAGCAAAAGGGCTATGAAAAAATTGCATTCTGTGCTGTTCTGTTATGAAAAGTGTGAAGGGTGAGAATGCGTATTTTGGATGGCAAATAACTGGTGCAAAATCCTGTTACTTTTAAAAATCCTTAATTTGCTTATAGAAAATACCCTCCTTAATGCTCTGAGCATAAAAATAAAAAAATTAAACTACTGAATTTTGAATAAACTGCATTCTGTGCTGCTCTGTTAATTTGAATAAATTGCATTCTGTGCTGTTCTGTTATGAAAAGTATGAAGGATAAGAATGCGTATTTTGGATGGCCAATAACTAGTGCAAAATCCTGTTACTTTCAAAAATTCTTAAAAAGCATATAGAGAATACCCTCCGTAATGCTCTGAGCATTAAAGTAAAAAAATTAAACAACTGAATTTTAAATAAATTGCATTCTGTGCTGCTCTGTTAATTTGAATAAATTGCATTCTGTGCTGTTCTGTTATGAAAAGTATGAAGGATAAGAATGCGTATTTTGGATGGCCAATAACTAGTGCAAAATCCTGTTACTTTTAAAAATCCTTAAATTGCAAATAGGGAATACCCTCTTTAATGCTCTGAGCATTAAAATAAAAAAATTAAGCAAATGAATTTTAAACAAATTGTATTCTGTGCTGTTCTGTTATGAAAAGTGTGAAGGATAAGAATGCGTATTTTGGATGGCCAATAAATAGTGCAAAATCGTGTTACTTTTAAAAATCCTTAAATTGCATATAGGGAATACCCTCCTTAATGCTCTGAGCATAAAAATAAAAAAATTAAACAACTGAATTTTGAATAAATTGCACTCTGTGCTGCTCTGTTAATTTGAATAAATTGCATTCTGTGCTGTTCTGTTATGAAAAGTGTGAAGGATAAGAATGCGTATGTTGGATGGCCAATAACTAGTCCAAAATTCTGTTATTTTTAAAAATCCTTAAATTGCATATGGGTAATACCCTCCTTAATGCTCTGAGCATTAAAATAAAAAAATTAAACAACTGAATTTTGAATAAATTGCATTCTGTGCTGCTCTGTTAATTTGAATAAATTGCATTCTGTGCTGTTCTGTTATGAAAAGTGTGAAGGATAAGAATGCGTATTTTGGATGGCCAATAACTAGAGCAAAATCCTGTTACTTTTAAAAACCCTTAAAATGCATATAAAGAATACCCTCCTTAATGCTCTGAGCATTAAAATAAAAAAATTAAACAACTGAATTTTGAATAAATTGCATTCTGTGCTGCTCTGTTAATTTGAATAAATTGCATTCTGTGCTGATCTGTTATGAAAAGTGTGAAGGATAAGAATGCGTATTTTGGATGGCCAATAACTAGTGCAAAATCCTGTTACTTTAAAAAATCCTTAAATTGCATATAGAGAAATACCCTCCTTAATGCTCTGAGCATAAAAATAAAAAAATTAAGGAAAAGGGCTATGAAAAAATTGCATTCTGTGCTGCTCTGTTATGAAAAGTGTGAAGGATAAGATTGCGTATTTTGGATGGCCAATAACTGGTGCAAAAACCTGTAACTTTTAAAAATCCTTAATTTGCATATAGAGAATACCCTCCTTAATGCTCTGAGCATAAAAATAAAGAAATTAAGCAAAAGGGCTATGAAAAAATTGCATTCTGTGCTGCTCTGTTATGAAAAGTGTGAAGGATAAGAATGCGTAGTTTGGATGGCCAATAACTGGTGCAAAATCCTGTTACTTTTAAAAATCCTTAAATTGCATATAGAGAATACCCTCCTTAATGCTCTAAACAGCAAAATAAAAAAATTAAGCAAATGAATTTTAAACAAATTGTATTCTGTGCTGTTCTGTTATGAAAAGTGTGAAGGATAAGAATGCGTATTTTGGATGGCCAATAACTGGTGCAAAAACCTGTAACTTTTAAAAATCCTTAATTTGATTATAGAAAATACCCTCCTTAATGCTCTGAGCATAAAAATAAAAAAATTAAACTACTGAATTTTGAATAAACTGCATTCTGTGCTGCTCTGTGAATTTGATTAAATTGCATTCTGTGTTGTTCTGTTATGAAAAGTGTGAAGGATAAGAATGCGTATTTTGGATGGCCAATAACTAGTGCAAAATCCTGTTACTTTCAAAAATTCTTAAATTGCATATAGAGAATACCCTCCTTAATGTTCTGAGCATTAAAGTAAAAATTAAACAACTGAATTTTGAATAAATTGCATTCTGTGCTGCTCTGTTAATTTGAATAAATTGCATTCTGTGCTGTTCTGTTATGAAAAGTATGAAGGATAAGAATGCGTATTTTGGATGGCCAATAACTAGTGCAAAATCCTGTTACTTTTCAAAATCCTTAAATTGCATATAGGTAATACCCTCCTTAATGCTCTGAGCATTAAAATAAAAAAATTAAGCAAATGAATTTTAAACAAATTGTATTCTGTGCTGTTCTGTTATGAAAAGTGTGATGGATAAGAATGCGTATTTTGGATGGCTAATAAATAGTGCAAAATCCTGTTACTTTTAAAAACCCTTAAATTGCATATAGAGAATACCCTCCTTAATGCTCTGAGCATAAAAATAAAAAAATTAAACAACTGAATTTTGAATAAATTGCATTCTGTGCTGATCTGTTAATTTGAATAAATTGCATTCTGTGCTGTTCTGTTATGAAAAGTGTGAAGGATAAGAATGCGTATTTTGGATGTCCAATAAATAGTGCAAAATCCTGTTACTTTTAAAAACCCTTAAATTGCATATAGAGAATACCCTCCTTAATGCTCTGAGCATAAAAATAAAAAAATTAAACAACTGAATTTTGAATAAATTGCATTCTGTGCTGATCTGTTAATTTGAATAAATTGCATTTTGTGCTGTTCTGTTATGAAAAGTGTGAAGGATAAGAATGCGTATTTTGGATGTCCAATAAATAGTGCAAAATCCTGTTACTTTTAAAAACCCTTAAATTGCATATAGAGAATACCCTCCTTAATGCTCTGAGCATAAAAATAAAAAAATTAAACAACTGAATTTTGAATAAATTGCATTCTGTGCTGATCTGTTAATTTGAATAAATTGCATTCTGTGCTGATCTGTTTTGAAAAGTGTGAAGGATAAGAATGCGTATTTTGGATGGCCAATAACTAGTGCAAAATCCTGTTACTTTTAAAAATCCTTAAATTGTATATAGAGAATACCCTTCTTAATGCTCTGAGCATAAAAATAAAAAAATTTAGCAAAAGGGCTATGAAAAAATTGCATTCTGTGCTGCTCTGTTATGAAAAGTGTGAAGGATAAGAATGCGTATTTTGGATGGCCAATAACTGGTGCAAAATCCTGTTACTTTTAAAAATCCTTAATTTCCTTATAGAAAATACCATCCTTAATGCTCTGAGCATAAAAATAAAAAAATTAAACAAAAGGGCTATGAAAAAATTGCATTCTGTGCTGCTCTGTTATGAAAAGTGTGAAGGATAAGAATGCGTATTTTGGATGGCCAGTAACTGGTGCAAAATCCTGTTACTTTTAAAACCCCTTAAATTGCATATAGAGAATACCCTCTTTAATGCTCTGAGCTTTAAAATATAAAAATTAAGCAAATGAATTTTAAACATATTGTATTCTGTGCTGTTCTGTTATGAAAAGTGTGAAGGATAAGAATGCGTATTTTGGATGGCTAATAAATAGTGCAAAATCCTGTTACTTTTAAAAACCCTTAAATTGCATATAGAGAATAACCTCCTTAATGCTCTGAGCATAAAAATAAAAAAATTAAACAACTGAATTTTGAATAAATTGCATTCTGTGCTGTTCTGTTATGAAAAGTATGAAGGATAAGAATGCGTATTTTGGATGGCCAATAACTAGTGCAAAATCCTGTTACTTTTAAAAATCCTTAAATTGCTTATAATGAATACCCTCCTTAATGCTCTGAGCATTAAAATAAAAAAATTAAGCAAATGAATTTTAAACAAATTGTATTCTGTGCTGTTCTGTTATGAAAAGTATGAAGGATAAGAATGCGTATTTTGGATGGCCAATAACTAGTGCAAAATCCTGTTACTTTCAAAAATTCTTAAATTGCATATAGAGAATACCCTCCTTAATGCTCTGAGCATTAAAGTAAAAAAATTAAACAACTGAATTATGAATAAATTGCATTCTGTGCTGCTCTGTTAATTTGAATAAATTGCATTCTGTGCTGTTCTGTTATGAAAAGTATGAAGGATAAGAATGCGTATTTTGGATGGCCAATAACTAGTGCAAAATCCTGTTACTTTTAAAAATCCTTTAATTGCATATAGGGAATACCCTCCTTAATGCTCTGAGCATTAAAATAAAAAAATTAAGCAAATGAATTTTAAACAAATTGTATTCTGTGCTGTTCTGTTATGAAAAGTGTGAAGGATAAGAATGCGTATTTTGGATGGCTAATAAATAGTGCAAAATCCTGTTACTTTCAAAAATTCTTAAATTGCATATAGAGAATACCCTCCGTAATGCTCTGAGCATTAAAGTAAAAAAATTAAACAACTGAATTTTGAATAAATTGCATTCTGTGCTGCTCTGTTAATTTGAATAAATTGCATTCTGTGCTGTTCTGTTATGAAAAGTATGAAGGATAAGAATGCGTATTTTGGATGGCCAATAACTAGTGCAAAATCCTGTTACTTTCAAAAATTCTTAAATTGCATATAGAGAATACCCTCCTTAATGCTCTGAGCATTAAAGTAAAAAAATTAAACAACTGAATTTTGAATAAATTGCATTCTGTGCTGCTCTGTTAATTTGAATAAATTGCATTCTGTGCTGTTCTGTTATGAAAAGTATGAAGGATAAGAATGCGTATTTTGGATGGTCAATAACTAGTGCAAAATCCTGTTACTTTCAAAAATTCTTAAATTGCATATAGAGAATACCCTCCTTAATGCTCTGAGCATAAAAATAAAAAAATTAAACAACTGAATTTTGAATAAATTGCATTCTGTGCTGACCTGTTAATTTGAATAAATTGCATTCTGTGCTGTTCTGTTATGAAAAGTGTGAAGGATAAGAATGCGTATTTTGGATGTCCAATAAATAGTGCAAAATCCTGTTACTTTTAAAAACCCTTAAATTGCATATAGAGAATACCCTCCTTAATGCTCTGAGCATAAAAATAAAAAAATTAAACAACTGAATTTTGAATAAATTGCATTCTGTGCTGACCTGTTAATTTGAATAAATTGCATTCTGTGCTGTTCTGTTATGAAAAGTGTGAAGGATAAGAATGCGTATTTTGGATGGCCAATAACTAGTGCAAAATCCCGTTACTTTTAAAAATCCTTAATTTGATTATAGAAAATACCCTCCTTAATGCTCTGAGCATATAAATAAAAAAATTAAGCAAATGAATTTTAAACAAATTGTATTCTGTGCTGTTCTGTTATGAAAAGTGTGAAGGATAAGAATGCGTATTTTGGATGGCCAATAACTAGTGCAAAATCCTGTTACTTTTAAAAATCCTTAAATTGCATATGGAGAGTACCCTTCTTAATGCTCTGAGCATTAAAATAAAAAAATTAAACAACAGAATTTTGAATAAATTGCATTCTGTGCTGCTCTGTTAATTTGAATAAATTGCATTCTGTGCTGTTCTGTTATGAAAAGTGTGAAGGATAAGAATGCGTATTTTGGATGGCCAATAACTAGTGCAAAATCCTGTTACTTTTAAAAATCCTTAAATTGCATATGGAGAGTACCCTCCTTAATGCTCTGAGCATTAAAATAAAAAAATTAAACAACTGAATTTTGAATAAATTGCATTCTGTGCTGCTCTGTTAATTTGAATAAATTGCATTCTGTGCTGTTCTGTTATGAAAAGTGTGAAGGATAAGAATGCGTATTTTGGATGGCCAATAACTAGAGCAAAATCCTGTTACTTTTAAAAACCCTTAAAATGCATATAAAGAATACCCTCCTTAATGCTCTGAGCATTAAAATAAAAAAATTAAACAACTGAATTTTGAATAAATTGCATTCTGTGCTGCTCTGTTAATTTGAATAAATTGCATTCTGTGCTGATCTGTTATGAAAAGTGTGAAGGATAAGAATGCGTATTTTGGATGGCCAATAACTAGTGCAAAATCCTGTTACTTTAAAAAATCCTTAAATTGCATATAGAGAAATACCCTCCTTAATGCTCTGAGCATAAAAATAAAAAAATTAAGGAAAAGGGCTATGAAAAAATTGCATTTTGTGCTGCTCTGTTATGAAAAGTGTGAAGGATAAGAATGCGTATTTTGGATGGCCAATAACTGGTGCAAAATCCTGTTACTTTTAAAAATCCTTAATTTGATTATAGAAAATACCCTTCTTAATGCTCTGAGCATAAAAATAAAAAAATTAAGCAAATGAATTTTAAACAAATTGCATTCTGTGCTCTTCTGTTATGAAAAGTGTGAAGGATAAGAATGCGTATTTTGGATGGCCAATAAATAGTGCAAAATCCTGTTACTTTTAAAAATCCTTAAATTGCATATGGAAAATACCCTTCTTAATACTCTGAGCATAAAAATAAAAAAATTAAACAACTGAATTTTGAATAAATTGCACTCTGTGCTGCTCTGTTAATTTGAATAAATTGCATTCTGTGCTGTTCTGTTATGAAAAGTGTGAAGGATAAGAATGCGTATGTTGGATGGCCAATAACTAGTCCAAAATTCTGTTATTTTTAAAAATCCTTAAATTGCATATGTGTAATACCCTCCTTAATGCTCTGAGCATTAAAATAAAAAAATTAAAAAACTGAATTTTGAATAAATTGCATTCTGTGCTGATCTGTTTATTTGAATAAATTGCATTCTGTGCTGTTCTGTTATGAAAAGTGTGAAGGATAAGAATGCGTATTTTGGATGGCCAATAACTAGTGCAAAATCCTGTTACTTTTAAAAATCCTTAAATTGCATATAGAGAATACCCTCCTTAATGCTTTGAGCATAAAAATAAAAAAATTAAGCAAAAGGGCTATGAAAAAATTGCATTCTGTGCTGTTCTGTTATGAAAAGTGTGAAGGGTGAGAATGCGTATTTTGGATGGCAAATAACTGGTGCAAAATCCTGTTACTTTTAAAAATCCTTAATTTGCTTATAGAAAATACCCTCCTTAATGCTCTGAGCATAAAAATAAAAAAATTAAACTACTGAATTTTGAATAAACTGCATTCTGTGCTGCTCTGTTAATTTGAATAAATTGCATTCTGTGCTGTTCTGTTATGAAAAGTATGAAGGATAAGAATGCGTATTTTGGATGGCCAATAACTAGTGCAAAATCCTGTTACTTTCAAAAATTCTTAAAAAGCATATAGAGAATACCCTCCGTAATGCTCTGAGCATTAAAGTAAAAAAATTAAACAACTGAATTTTAAATAAATTGCATTCTGTGCTGCTCTGTTAATTTGAATAAATTGCATTCTGTGCTGTTCTGTTATGAAAAGTATGAAGGATAAGAATGCGTATTTTGGATGGCCAATAACTAGTGCAAAATCCTGTTACTTTTAAAAATCATTAAATTGCAAATAGGGAATACCCTCTTTAATGCTCTGAGCATTAAAATAAAAAAATTAAGCAAATGAATTTTAAACAAATTGTATTCTGTGCTGTTCTGTTATGAAAAGTGTGAAGGATTAGAATGCGTATTTTGGATGGCCAATAAATAGTGCAAAATCGTGTTACTTTTAAAAATCCTTAAATTGCATATAGGGAATACCCTCCTTAATGCTCTGAGCATAAAAATAAAAAAATTAAACAACTGAATTTTGAATAAATTGCATTCTGTGCTGATCTGTTTATTTGAATAAATTGCATTCTGTGCTGTTCTGTTATGAAAAGTGTGAAGGATAAGAATGCGTATTTTGGATGGCCAATAACTAGTGCAAAATCCTGTTTCTTTTAAAAATTCTTAAATTGCATATAGAGAATACCCTCCGTAATGCTCTGAGCATTAAAATAAAAAAATTAAACAACAGAATTTTGAATAAATTGCATTCTGTGCTTCTCTGTTAATTTGAATAAATTGCATTCTGTGCTGTTCTGTTATGAAAAGTGTGAAGGATAAGAATGCGTATTTTGGATGGCCAATAACTAGTGCGAAATCCTGTTACTTTTAAAAATCCTTAAATTGCATATGGAGAGTACCCTCCTTAATGCTCTGAGCATTAAAATAAAAAAATTAAACAACTGAATTTTGAATAAATTGCATTCTGTGCTGCTCTGTTAATTTGAATAAATTGCATTCTGTGCTGTTCTGTTATGAAAAGTGTGAAGGATAAGAATGCGTATTTTGGATGGCCAATAACTAGAGCAAAATCCTGTTACTTTTAAAAACCCTTAAAATGCATATAAAGAATACCCTCCTTAATGCTCTGAGCATTAAAATAAAAAAATTAAACAACTGAATTTTGAATAAATTGCATTCTGTGCTGCTCTGTTAATTTGAATAAATTGCATTCTGTGCTGATCTGTTATGAAAAGTGTGAAGGATAAGAATGCGTATTTTGGATGGCCAATAACTAGTGCAAAATCCTGTTACTTTAAAAAATCCTTAAATTGCATATAGAGAAATACCCTCCTTAATGCTCTGAGCATAAAAATAAAAAAATTAAGGAAAAGGGCTATGAAAAAATTGCATTCTGTGCTGCTCTGTTATGAAAAGTGTGAAGGATAAGAATGCGTATTTTGGATGGCCAATAACTGGTGCAAAATCCTGTTACTTTTAAAAATCCTTAATTTGATTATAGAAAATACCCTCCTTAATGCTCTGAGCTTTAAAATAAAAAAATTAAGCAAATGAATTTTAAACAAATTGTATTCTGTGCTGTTCTGTTATGAAAAGTGTGAAGGATAAGAATGCGTATTTTGGATGGCCAATAACTAGTGCAAAATCCTGTTACTTTCAAAAATTCTTAAATTGCATATAGAGAATACCCTCCTTAATGTTCTGAGCATTAAAGTAAAAATTAAACAACTGAATTTTGAATAAATTGCATTCTGTGCTGCTCTGTTAATTTGAATAAATTGCATTCTGTGCTGTTCTGTTATGAAAAATATGAATTATAAGAATGCGTATTTTGGATGGCCAATAACTAGTGCAAAATCCTGTTACTTTTAAAAATCCTTAAATTGCATATAGGAAATACCCTCCTTAATGCTCTGAGCATTAAAATAAAAAAATTAAGCAAATGAATTTTAAACAAATTGTATTCTGTGCTGTTCTGTTATGAAAAGTGTGAAGGATAAGAATGCGTATTTTGGATGGCCAATAACTGGTGCAAAAACCTGTAACTTTTAAAAATCCTTAATTTGATTATAGAAAATACCCTCCTTAATGCTCTGAGCATAAAAATAAAAAAATTAAACTACTGAATTTTGAATAAACTGCATTCTGTGCTGCTCTGTGAATTTGAATAAATTGCATTCTGTGTTGTTCTGTTATGAAAAGTGTGAAGGATAAGAATGCGTATTTTGGATGGCCAATAACTAGTGCAAAATCCTGTTACTTTTAAAAACCCTTAAATTGCATATAGAGAATACCCTCCTTAATGCTCTGAGCATAAAAATAAAAAAATTTAACAACTGAATTTTGAATAAATTGCATTCTGTGCTGATCTGTTAATTTGAATAAATTGCATTCTGTGCTGTTCTGTTATGAAAAGTGTGAAGGATAAGAATGCGTATTTTGGATGTCCAATAAATAGTGCAAAATCCTGTTACTTTTAAAAACCCTTAAATTGCATATAGAGAATACCCTCCTTAATGCTCTGAGCATAAAAATAAAAAAATTAAACAACTGAATTTTGAATAAATTGCATTCTGTGCTGATCTGTTAATTTGAATAAATTGCATTCTGTGCTGTTCTGTTTTGAAAAGTGTGAAGGATAAGAATGCGTATTTTGGATGGCCAATAACTAGTGCAAAATCCTGTTACTTTTAAAAATCCTTAAATTGTATATAGAGAATACCCTTCTTAATGCTCTGAGCATAAAAATAAAAAAATTTAGCAAAAGGGCTATGAAAAAATTGCATTCTGTGCTGCTCTGTTATGAAAAGTGTGAAGGATAAGAATGCGTATTTTGGATGGCCAATAACTGGTGCAAAATCCTGTTACTTTTAAAAATCCTTAATTTCCTTATAGAAAATACCATCCTTAATGCTCTGAGCATAAAAATAAAAAAATTAAACAAAAGGGCTATGAAAAAATTGCATTCTGTGCTGCTCTGTTATGAAAAGTGTGAAGGATAAGAATGCGTATTTTGGATGGCCAGTAACTGGTGCAAAATCCTGTTACTTTTAAAACCCCTTAAATTGCATATAGAGAATACCCTCTTTAATGCTCTGAGCTTTAAAATATAAAAATTAAGCAAATGAATTTTAAACAAATTGTATTCTGTGCTGTTCTGTTATGAAAAGTGTGAAGGATAAGAATGCGTATTTTGGATGGCTAATAAATAGTGCAAAATCCTGTTACTTTTAAAAACCCTTAAATTGCATATAGAGAATAACCTCCTTAATGCTCTGAGCATAAAAATAAAAAAATTAAACAACTGAATTTTGAATAAATTGCATTCTGTGCTGTTCTGTTATGAAAAGTATGAAGGATAAGAATGCGTATTTTGGATGGCCAATAACTAGTGCAAAATCCTGTTACTTTTAAAAATCCTTAAATTGCTTATAATGAATACCCTCCTTAATGCTCTGTGCATTAAAATAAAAAAATTAAGCAAATGAATTTTAAACAAATTGTATTCTGTGCTGTTCTGTTATGAAAAGTGTGAAGGATAAGAATGCGTATTTTGGATGGCTAATAAATAGTGCAAAATCCTGTTACTTTTAAAAACCCTTAAATTGCATATAGAGAATAACCTCCTTAATGCTCTGAGCATAAAAATAAAAAAATTAAACAACTGAATTTTGAATAAATTGCATTCTGTGCTGTTCTGTTATGAAAAGTATGAAGGATAAGAATGCGTATTTTGGATGGCCAATAACTAGTGCAAAATCCTGTTACTTTTAAAAATCCTTAAATTGCTTATAATGAATACCCTCCTTAATGCTCTGTGCATTAAAATAAAAAAATTAAGCAAATGAATTTTAAACAAATTGTATTCTGTGCTGTTCTGTTTTGAAAAGTGTGAAGGATAAGAATGCGTATTTTGGATGGCCAATAACTAGTGCAAAATCCTGTTACTTTTAAAAATCCTTAAATTGTATATAGAGAATACCCTTCTTAATGCTCTGAGCATAAAAATTAAAAAAATTAGCAAAAGGGCTATGAAAAAATTGCATTCTGTGCTGTTCTGTTATGAAAAGTGTGAAGGATAAGAATGCGTATTTTGGATGGCCAATAACTGGTGCAAAAACCTGTAACTTTTAAAAATCCTTAATTTGATTATAGAAAATACCCTCCTTAATGCTCTGAGCATAAAAATAAAAAAATTAAACTACTGAATTTTGAATAAACTGCATTCTGTGCTGCTCTGTGAATTTGAATAAATTGCATTCTGTGTTGTTCTGTTATGAAAAGTGTGAAGGATAAGAATGCGTATTTTGGATGGCCAATAACTAGTGCAAAATCCTGTTACTTTCAAAAATTCTTAAATTGCATATAGAGAATACCCTCCTTAATGTTCTGAGCATTAAAGTAAAAATTAAACAACTGAATTTTGAATAAATTGCATTCTGTGCTGCTCTGTTAATTTGAATAAATTGCATTCTGTGCTGTTCTGTTATGAAAAGTATGAATTATAAGAATGCGTATTTTGGATGGCCAATAACTAGTGCAAAATCCTGTTACTTTTAAAAACCCTTAAATTGCATATAGAGAATACCCTCCTTAATGCTCTGAGCATAAAAATAAAAAAATTAAACAACTGAATTTTGAATAAATTGCATTCTGTGCTGATCTGTTAATTTGAATAAATTGCATTCTGTGCTGTTCTGTTATGAAAAGTGTGAAGGATAAGAATGCGTATTTTGGATGTCCAATAAATAGTGCAAAATCCTGTTACTTTTAAAAACCCTTAAATTGCATATAGAGAATACCCTCCTTAATGCTCTGAGCATAAAAATAAAAAAATTTAACAACTGAATTTTGAATAAATTGCATTCTGTGCTGATCTGTTAATTTGAATAAATTGCATTCTGTGCTGTTCTGTTATGAAAAGTGTGAAGGATAAGAATGCGTATTTTGGATGTCCAATAAATAGTGCAAAATCCTGTTACTTTTAAAAACCCTTAAATTGCATATAGAGAATACCCTCCTTAATGCTCTGAACATAAAAATAAAAAAATTAAACAACTGAATTTTGAATAAATTGCATTCTGTGCTGATCTGTTAATTTGAATAAATTGCATTCTGTGCTGTTCTGTTTTGAAAAGTGTGAAGGATAAGAATGCGTATTTTGGATGGCCAATAACTAGTGCAAAATCCTGTTACTTTTAAAAATCCTTAAATTGTATATAGAGAATACCCTTCTTAATGCTCTGAGCATAAAAATAAAAAAATTTAGCAAAAGGGCTATGAAAAAATTGCATTCTGTGCTGCTCTGTTATGAAAAGTGTGAAGGATAAGAATGCGTATTTTGGATGGCCAATAACTGGTGCAAAATCCTGTTACTTTTAAAAATCCTTAATTTCCTTATAGAAAATACCATCCTTAATGCTCTGAGCATAAAAATAAAAAAATTAAACAAAAGGGCTATGAAAAAATTGCATTCTGTGCTGCTCTGTTATGAAAAGTGTGAAGGATAAGAATGCGTATTTTGGATGGCCAGTAACTGGTGCAAAATCCTGTTACTTTTAAAACCCCTTAAATTGCATATAGAGAATACCCTCTTTAATGCTCTGAGCTTTAAAATATAAAAATTAAGCAAATGAATTTTAAACAAATTGTATTCTGTGCTGTTCTGTTATGAAAAGTGTGAAGGATAAGAATGCGTATTTTGGATGGCTAATAAATAGTGCAAAATCCTGTTACTTTTAAAAACCCTTAAATTGCATATAGAGAATAACCTCCTTAATGCTCTGAGCATAAAAATAAAAAAATTAAACAACTGAATTTTGAATAAATTGCATTCTGTGCTGTTCTGTTATGAAAAGTATGAAGGATAAGAATGCGTATTTTGGATGGCCAATAACTAGTGCAAAATCCTGTTACTTTTAAAAATCCTTAAATTGCTTATAATGAATACCCTCCTTAATGCTCTGTGCATTAAAATAAAAAAATTAAGCAAATGAATTTTAAACAAATTGTATTCTGTGCTGTTCTGTTATGAAAAGTGTGAAGGATAAGAATGCGTATTTTGGATGGCTAATAAATAGTGCAAAATCCTGTTACTTTTAAAAACCCTTAAATTGCATATAGAGAATACCCTCCTTAATGCTCTGAGCATAAAAATAAAAAAATTAAACAACTGAATTTTGAATAAATTGCATTCTGTGCTGATCTGTTAATTTGAATAAATTGCATTCTGTGCTGTTCTGTTATGAAAAGTGTGAAGGATAAGAATGCGTATTTTGGATGTCCAATAAATAGTGCAAAATCCTGTTACTTTTAAAAACCCTTAAAGTGCATATAGAGAATACCCTCCTTAATGCTCTGAGCATAAAAATAAAAAAATTAAACAACTGAATTTTGAATAAATTGCATTCTGTGCTGATCTGTTAATTTGAATAAATTGCATTCTGTGCTGTTCTGTTATGAAAAGTGTGAAAAATAAGAAAGCGTATTTTGGATGTCCAATAAATAGTGCAAAATCCTGTTACTTTTAAAAACCCTTAAATTGTATATAGAGAATACCCTCCTTAATGCTCTGAGCATAAAAATAAAAAAATTAAACAACTGAATTTTGAATAAACTGCATTCTTTGCTGCTCTGTTAATTTGAATAAATTGCATTCTGTGCTGTTCTGTTTTGAAAAGTGTGAAGGATAAGAATGCGTATTTTGGATGGCCAATAACTAGTGCAAAATCCTGTTACTTTCAAAAATTCTTAAATTGCATATAGAGAATACCCTCCTTAATGCTCTGAGCATTAAAGTAAAAAAATTAAACAACTGAATTTTGAATAAATTGCATTCTGTGCTGCTCTGTTAATTTGAATAAATTGCATTCTGTGCTGTTCTGTTATGAAAAGTGTGAAGGATAAGAATGCGTATTTTGGATGGCCAATAAATAGTGCAAAATCCTGTTACTTTTAAAAACCCTTAAATTGCATATAGAGAATACCCTCCTTAATGCTCTGAGCATAAAAATAAAAAAATTAAACAACTGAATTTTGAATAAACTGCATTCTTTGCTGCTCTGTTAATTTGAATAAATTGCATTCTGTGCTGTTCTGTTTTGAAAAGTGTGAAGGATAAGAATGCGTATTTTGGATGGCCAAAAACTAGTGCAAAATCCTGTTACTTTTAAAAATCCTTAAATTGTATATAGAGAATACCCTTCTTAATGCTCTGAGCATAAAAATAAAAAAATTAAGCAAAAGGGCTATGAAAAAATTGCATTCTGTGCTCTTCTGTTATGAAAAGTGTGAAGGATAAGAATGCGTATTTTGGATGGCCAATAACTGGTGCAAAATCCTGTTTGTTTTAAAACCCCTTAAATTGCATATAGAGAATACCCTCCTTAATGCTCTGAGCTTTAAAATAAAAAAATTAAGCAAATGAATTTTAAACAAATTGTATTCTGTGCTGTTCTGTTATGAAAAGTGTGAAGGATAAGAATGCGTATTTTGGATGGCCAAAAACTAGTGCAAAATCCTGTTACTTTTAAAAATCCTTAAATTGTATATAGAGAATACCCTTCTTAATGCTCTGAGCATAAAAATAAAAAAATTAAGCAAAAGGGCTATGATTTGATGAATTGAATTCTGTGCTGCTCTGTTATGAAAAGTGTGAAGGATAAGAATGCGTATTTTGGATGGCCAATAACTGGTGCAAAATCCTGTTTGTTTTAAAACCCCTTAAATTGCATATAGAGAATACCCTCCTTAATGCTCTGAGCTTTAAAATAACAAAATTAAGCAAATGAATTTTAAACAAATTGTATTCTGTGCTGTTCTGTTATGAAAAATGTGAAGGATAAGAATGCGTATTTTGGATGGCCAATAACTGGTGCAAAAACCTGTAACTTTTAAAAATCCTTAATTTGATTATAGAAAATACCCTCCTTAATGCTCTGAGCATAAAAATAAAAAAATTAAGCAAAAGGGCTATGAAAAAATTGCATTCTGTGCTGCTCTGTTATGAAAAGTGTGAAGGATAAGAATGCGTATTTTGGATGGCCAATAACTGGTGCAAAATCCTGTTACTTTTAAAAATCCTTAAATTGCTTATATAGAATACCCTCCTTAATGCTCTGAGCATAAAAATAAAAAAATTAAGCAAAAGGGCTATGAAAAAATTGCATTCTGTGCTCTTCTGTTATGAAAAGTGTGAAGGATAAGAATGCGTATTTTGGATGGCCAATAACTAGTGCAAAATCCTGTTACTTTTAAAAATCCTTAAATTGCTTATATAGAATACCCTCCTTAATGCTCTGAGCATAAAAATAAAAAAATTAAGCAAAAGGGCTAAGAAAAATTGCATTCTGTGCTGCTCTGTTATGAAAAGTGTGAAGGATAAGAATGCGTATTTTGGATGGCCAATAACTGGTGCAAAATCCTGTTACTTTTAAAAATCCTTAATTTCCTTATAGAAAATACCATCCTTAATGCTCTGAGCATAAAAATAAAAAAATTAAACAAAAGGGCTATGAAAAAGTTGCATTCTGTGCTGCTCTGTTATGAAAAGTGTGAAGGATAAGAATGCGTATTTTGGATGGCCAATAACTGGTGCAAAATCCTGTTACTTTTAAAACCCCTTAAATTGCATATAGAGAATACCCTCCTTAATGCTCTGAGCTTTAAAATAAAAAAATTAAGCAAATGAATTTTAAACAAATTGTATTCTGTGCAGTTCTGTTATGAAAAGTGTGAAGGATAAGAATGCGTATTTTGGATGGCCAATAACTGGTGCAAAATCCTGTTACTTTTAAAAATCCTTAATTTCCTTATAGAAAATACCATCCTTAATGCTCTGAGCATAAAAATAAAAAAATTAAACAAAAGGGCTATGAAAAAATTGCATTCTGTGCTGCTCTGTTATGAAAAGTGTGAAGGATAAGAATGCGTATTTTGGATGGCCAATAACTAGTGCAAAATCCTGTTACTTTTAAAAATCCTTAATTTGATTATAGAAAATACCCTCCTTAATGCTCTGAGCATAAAAATAAAAAAATTAAGCAAATGAATTTTAAACAAATTGTATTCTGTGCTGTTCTGTTATGAAAAGTGTGAAGGATAAGAATGCGTATTTTGGATGGCCAATAACTAGTGCAAAATCCTGTTACTTTTAAAAATCCTTAATTTGATTATAGAAAATACCCTCTTTAATGCTCTGAGCATAAAAATAAAAAAATTAAGCAAATGAATTTTAAACAAATTGCATTCTGTGCTCTTCTGTTATGAATAGTGTGAAGGATAAGAATGCGTATTTTGGATGGCCAATAAATAGTGCAAAATCCTGTTACTTTTAAAAACCCTTAAATTGCATATAGAGAATACCCTCCGTAATGCTCTGAGTATAAAAATAAAAAAAATAAGCAAATGAACTTTAAAAAAATTGCATTCTGTGCTGATCTGTTATGAAAAGTGTGAAGGATAAGAATTCGTATTTTGGATGGCCAATAACTAGTGCAAAATCCTGTTTGTTTTAAAAATCCTTAAATTTCATATGGAAAATACCCTCCTTAATGCTCTGAGCATAAAAATAAAAAATTAAACATCTGAATTTTGAATAAATTTCATTCTGTGCTGCTCTGTTAATTTGAATAAATTGCATTCTGTGCTGTTCTGTTATGAAAAGTGTGAAGGATAAGAATACGTATTTTGGATGGCCAATAACTAGTGCAAAATCCTGTTACTTTTAAAAATCCTTAAATTGTGTATAGAGAATACCCTCCTTAATGCTCTGAGCATTAAAATAAAAAAATTAAGCAAATGAATTTTAAACAAATTGTATTCTGTGCTGTTCTGTTATGAAAAGTGTGAAGGATAAGAATGCGTATTTTGGATGGCCAATAACTAGTGCAAAATCCTGTTACTTTTAAAAATCCTTAATTTGATTATAGAAAATACCCTTCTTAATGCTCTGAGCATAAAAATAAAAAAATTAAGCAAATGAGTTTTAAACAAATTGCATTCTGTGCTCTTCTGTTATGAAAAGTGTGAAGGATAAGAATGCGTATTTTGGATGGCCAATAAATAGTGCAAAATCCTGTTACTTTTAAAAACCCTTAAATTGCATATAGAATAGAATACCCTCCTTAATGCTCTGAGTATAAAAATAAAAAAAATAAGCAAATGAACTTTAAAAAAATTGCATTCTGTGCTGATCTGTTATGAAAAGTGTGAAGGATAAGAATTCGTATTTTGGATGCCCAATAACTAGTGCAAAATCCTGTTACTTTTAAAAATCCTTAATTTGATTATAGAAAATACCCTCCTTAATGCTCTGAGCATAAAAATAAAAAAATTAAGCAATTGAATTTTAAACAAATTGCATTCTGTGCTCTTCTGTTATGAAAAGTGTGAAGGATAAGAATGCGTATTTTGGATGGCCAATAAATAGTGCAAAATCCTGTTACGTTTAAAAATTCTTAAATTGCATATAGAGAATACCCTCGTTAATGCTCTGAGCATTAAAATAAAAAAATTAAACAACTGAATTTTGAATAAATTGCATTCTGTGCTGCTCTGTGAATTTGAATAAATTGCATTCTGTGCTGTTCTGTTATGAAAAATGTGTAGGATAAGAATACGTATTTTCGATGGCCAATAACTAGAGCAAAGTCCTGTTACTTTTAAAAATCCTTAAATTGCATATAGAGAATACCCTCCTTAATGCTCTGAGCATTAAAATAAAAAAATTAAGCAAATGAATTTTAAACAAATTGCATTCTGTGCTGTTCTGTTATGAAAAGTGTGAAGGATAAGAATACGTATTTTGGATAGCCAACAAATAGTGCAAAATCCTGTTTCTTTTAAAAACCCTTAAATTGCATATAGAGAATACCCTCCTTAATGCTCTGAGCATAAAAATAAAAAAATTAAACAAATGAATTTTAAACAAATTGCATTCTGTGCTGCTCTGTAATGAAAAGTTTGAAGTATAAGAATACGTATTATTCAAAGCCAATTACTCGTACAAAATCGATTTCCAGTAACAATTTTTCGTTTTCAAAGCATTAATAAGAATTTAATTGTTGTGATCCATATTGAAAACAAACGTTACAAATGTAAATTTGTTTATGTATTGTCTATTCGAATCGAGTTAATCCTTAAATGCATATTGTAGCGGATGTCGTTGAACACAAAATTTTGGTGTCCACTGTAAAATCAAAAAAATTCTTCGCAGCCACAGTAAAAGAAACGCCGCTGCTGCACTCTATCATTTTCGCTCTTTTATTTAGCTGTACAATGTATGTATAGTGCACATACATACATTTGTGAATACAAGCAAAAGCCTTACGGTTTTTTTTTTACTGTACACTCTACTATCTTTTAGTTTACCTTAATAATTTTGTCGGTGATCTTGTAATGCTGAAGTTTTACTCGTTCGTAGTAAAATTCATACTTAAGTCATGTAGTCACAAAATAATAATTCTTCAGTTTTATTTTTTTTTTTAAATTGAATACTTTTCAAATCGATTCACAAAAACCGTCCGAGTATATACTAAATTCCACATTTATAAAATTCTTATAAGTCCGTCCGAATGAATTATATAAGAACATGTCCATTACCTTATAACAAATTTTCATTGCTACATATTTTAGCCTGGTTCCATTTGATATTAGATGTTCATGAAAAGTATAGAGAAAGTGCGATATTGTTAACAATGATTATTGCAGTATAGTGCGTAAGTGGTTCCATTGTCGTTAGCGCTGGTCAAATTGTAAAGATTCCACTATTTGGGAATAACAAACACGCGACTATGCCGTTGTAATCTGCTCTCTTTATAGCTGCTATGCAAATCATTTCGAAACTAAAAGCAAATGTTCTAATGAGCTTCTCGTTCACTTTGGAGGCAGTTGTGACCTGAGTAACATCGTTTTAATTAAATTCCATATACATTTCGAAAAAGAAAAAGTCAAGTACAGTCGATTCTTAAAAAGCCAATTTTTGTATTTAAAACGCGTGTGAGAATATATATTTATATGCCTTTGACTTATGGCATTTCATTAACTTGAAATCTCCTGAACTATTGGAGTATCAAAATAAAGCCTTGGGATTCTCAGTTTTGGCCACACAAAGGATAAGACACAACGTCCTGAGTCTCGATTTAGACAATCCACAACGGGAATGCCACGCATCTCGAATTTGGCCACACCAATCTCTGCTTTTAATAACACCAGATTCGACATCTAATTTTACCTGACTCAACCAATTTCAACCTGATTTGACCCACCGGATATTCCAGGTTTACTACCAGACATGACGTAAATTTTTTTTTTATTTTATAATCATCACAGTTGTAAGCTTTGTTTTACCTTTTTGTGAAATTAAAAGAAAGAGTTTAAAATTAATCGTAAATTTAACCTAATTTTTAAGTCATATTGAATTTCCTTTTTTTTTATTATAATACGTAAGTCAAATTGAAATCTTCAGATAACTTAGTACTTGAGTTTCAAAATTAATGTTCAATTAAGATAAAAAAAAAATTCAACTTAATTTCCTTCATCTCTTTAATTAAAACTATGTTAAGTTAAATGCAAAGTTTATTTTCATAAATTCTTTTTTTTGCTAAGATGAATTTTTTTTTTTACACCAATAATAAGGTCATCGTCGTCGCTGGTACCAACGTCGTCGCTGCAAATGATAAAATGTAAGTTGCCTTTTTTTTTAATATAAATTACTTATATGTATATTTGTCGTTAATAGTGTGGTTTAATACAATAAAAAAAGGTGTTGTGTAAGAAAGAATAATTCAATTTAAATTCTCTTATCAGATTCCGTTTTTCTTTAAATCTAGTTCTGATTCAATGGCGTTCATGCGCTGACAATCTTTAATTTTGCATTTTTCTCCTTTCGTCTTTTCCATATTTTTATTTTTTTTTGTTCTAACTTTGTAATTAAATTTTTTTGATAAACTCTCTTAAATTTATCTATATTTAAATCTCTATTTAATAATATAAGTCAACAACAATATTGTCGCTAACTTAAATAGAAACAAAAATTCATACTCATGAATCAAAATTTTGTAAGAAAAAAAGAAGAAAATAAATGAATTGTTTGCCTATAACTTAAAATGATAGTTTAACGTGAATATTTAAGGGAATGTGGCTGACTAAACTTGCGGTTATGGTAATTTAAACAACGGAGGCTAATCATAGGGGCTGTCATAAAAACATTTAGAGCACCATGATAGCCAAGGTGTTGTGTTTTTGTTTAACACAGTGTGAGGGTGGGAAATTCAGTGCTCAGCGCAATAAAAATATAAATCTTTCGCGCAGCTATTCCATTTGGCTAAGTATCATATCTGTCCGTCTGCATATTAGTTAAAAAAGTTTTGAATAAAGTCTTGGTATGAATTAAATTTTTTTTTCTTTCTGATGTGGATCAGTATGTAAGTTTTGGTCAAAGAACCTCCCCGATCCGACGAGCAAATAGGCCGGTCAAGCATGCCAAGCAACGACCACAAAACATACGTTAAAATTGTACTGAAATTTAAATCTTTTGAGAAAAATCGTCACTCAGATAACAATATTGTATCAAAAATGATACGTTGTCTTATTTCGTGTGTAAGATACAAATCGTGTTTCATTTGCATAAATTAACGTTCCTTTTCTATTTCTTAACAAACCAACAAAAGCAAAATTACAAAAGATTTGTTATTTTTCATTGGAAGGACAGTTTTTTCGTTACGGTCGGTTTTTGGTGAACAAGTGAAAAGTTAACTTTTTGAAAGTGAAATTTGAAGGTATTACTTGTTAAATCAGGCAAAAAAAATAATAATATTATAGGTAAGTACATAAATTATCTGTCAACTAATATATTTTGTATGCAATCATAAAATTTCCTAATTAAGGACTGTCCCAAAAAAAACTTTTTTCTTAAGGTCCTTTACTAAATTTTGATCAGTTGTTTCATTGACAGTACGGAACGATATTTTCCACTTAAGTCGAAAGATTTGTAAGTTTTTTGCAGTCTTACCACGTACGAACAAGTTTACGCATCCAGTGTAACCGCAGCCTTAGGCTCTGTTCGCATGCTTTTTCTTTCTAACAAAAATTTGATTTGATATCCCTAATATGGGATAGTTCACACATAAGCCCAGTTCACATTATCACACATGCTGTCCAACATGGTGTGACAACATCAATGTTCGATAATGTGAACGGTAGGATGGACCGCTTGACACACATGTTGGATGGATTTCAAAAATTTTTGATTTTCCTGCTAGCTTGTCGAACTATACAACCTGTGTGAACTGACTGTGAAGCCTAGTGAACATTTTTCATTTTAAATAAGATTTCAGGCAGTTTACTTCGATGTGGACGCTAATAAATTGTTCTGCAATTGATGTTTGATGGCATGCTCGATAATGTGAACACAAAGCAATATTTACAGTCACACATGTTGTCAAGCAATGAAGGACAACATGTGTGATAATGTGAACCGCCCTATAAAGATGGCGTCAACTTTCAACTTAAGGCTAGTTCACATTTTTCTGTAATGGTTTAAAAGTGGTTGCATATGGGACACGATACCTTATGGAATTAAGGTTCATACAATTGTATGCAATTTGCATACAAAGCCGGTTAGATGACAGCGAAGCCGAAAATGTCGGGGGCGGGAGCCATTGAAAACCACTAGCTTTCAGTCGTTGGGGGGATTCGTGACATCTCCTGCTTACCGGAAACCACCACTACAAATTTTTTATTGTAGACTCCCTAAAATTTAACCTCACTAATGGACCAATATGATCACGATCAAAAACAAAACCCCATCATGATCATGTTTATTATGAGCAAAACTAAAAAAACAAAATGCAGGTACCATATCTTAACCATATATGTATGTATCTTCAGGTGTTGACGAAGATACGCGCTTCTTTACCCACCCAACCAATGATCTTAATTGCGCTAAAATTTAAGATCCCCTTATCGTACAAAGCTAACCCTTAGTCAACATATCACCACCGGAAAACCGAAAATTTAGTTAATCATATTTTATAAATTTTATTCACGCATAGAATTCATAATTAACAAAATTTACCAAATTAAAGTTAGGTCTTAGAATAATCATTTTATTACAATTTCTATAAACTGCAGAACCGTAAAAAAAAACATTTTACATGCTATGATTTCCAAGCTATTATAATTATTTTAGTCAACTATTTCAAATTCAAATTGACATCGGTATCTACTTTAGTACCTTAATATCTACTTTAGTACTATTAATCAAAAATAATCTGTACTTCTGCATTGCAAAGTTCTTATTTAAACATTTTAAATTTAATGCAGTGTTTTACAGTTCTGTTCTGAATCACACAAAAAAAAGTTTCAGTAAAAAAAATTAACAAATTCATATTCTGTTTTTTGTTTTGATCTTTACTTCAATATTTCTAGTTTCGTTTCATTTCCATTTTGATCACTTTAAAACAAAATGCACTAACCATTGAATGCAAGAAAAATTATTATAAACAAACAAAAGAAATGAGAGTTTTTACTTCTAAGCCACGACTGCAGCTCATCAAAATTTTAATTGCAGCACTGAATTTTAAAGCAGCAATAAACACCTAAGCAATGAGAGTGGATCTATGTTGCTCTCACATAATGTGGATCGTAATTTAGGATAACAAAGCAGTTCTGCAGACTTCTGCAAATAATAGAAATGCACTCTCACTGTTGTGTATTTTATATTTTGATTAAATTGGATTTTAATTAAATTTTAACTAAATTTGTTTTCATTTGTTTTATTTGCTTATGTGATATAATTGATATTAAGGAAAAATGGGATAAATTCATTTTAGTAAAAAAAAATATATATGTATAAAGATACTTAAAAATCATTTTTTTACTCACTTTGCTCAAGCTGGTAGCGTCCACCGATGAAGGCCTTCACTAGTGTTGAGTTATTGAGCTGTTGAGCTTACAAAATTTATATTCTAATTGGAATTGAGTATTTTTATGACATGTAAATATGATTGAGCAGGATTTCAAACTATGCTTAAGTGTTAGCAAGTATATCCTTGCTCAATATACATTTACTGCCTGGATCAAAATTCAATGTTTAATTATGTAACTTTTAAGTTTTTTCAATCTAAGCAAATGAGTTGCTGCATTAAAGTTAAGCTTCTCACTTGTGTGTTTTACATGCGCACCATGTAAATTTTGTATGCAAGTGCGTATTGAGTTGTTATGTATTACTTTTTTTTTTTTTCTTTTATATGTATGTTTAGCAAACAGTTCGAACGATTTTCACGCATTTTATGATTTTTGTATATGGTTTTTATGATTTTGCAAGTTTTCTTTTCATTTCTAACCACAAAATATTTTATTTCTTGTCACTTATTTTCACTAGAATAAGTCAGTTTTTTTTATGTTTTAACGTTTCAAATTTAAAGATATCTGTTCCTTTAGTTTGATCTTTTAAGGATTATTTTGCAAATTATTATTATTTTAACTATTCCCGAAACAAATAACAATTAATTTTTGGGGATGCCAAACATCACGCGCACACGTATTTCACATTTAACTCTACTGCGATCACTGGTTATGCTTTTGCCGATGGACTCGATGATGGATCATGCTGATACTTCGGGTTGTCAAGCCAAAGTTGAAAAAAAACCAGTATTGTAGAGTGCTGGTCTTGGAATCAGAATCTTGTCTGTAAGCCATACGGTGCACATACCAATGCGATTATAATTCAGCATTATGTGAATGATGAAATTAATCCGCAGAATTCTCTCTCTTAATAAAAATGATTGCACAAACAACTATGGTGTACGCAAAAGTTTGCTGACTTGAGCGTAGACCATGTTATTTGTATGTTCTGCAGAAAAAATTTATGATAAGAATTACAATTTCTTTTTTTTTTTGGTCTTTTTATGAGACTAAATTTACCTGCAGTGAATTTTTTTTGGCTAACTATGTGTTTGTTAGAACTTTCAGACGCTTGAACTTTTTTTCAATCATTTAAATAACATCTGGAAAAGGTTTAAAGAAAATTAGATTTTTAATGAAGGAAATTTTCTTAATATTGCGTTAAGCTTTCGGATTATCAAATTTAAAGATAAATTTGATGAAAAGCAATTGAAAGGATTGGAGGATTGCTAAAACTTACCAGGATTAGTTTTAGCTTTGGAAAACTACGCTTTAGCACAACTTGTTGATTCGGCTGTTCGTCGGGAAAGGAAGTATAGAATTTTTCAACGATTAGGCTAACCTTGATTCTGTCATGCAGGGATGAAATTTGGTATACTGCTTGTACTAATTTCACGAGCTGGATTGTTACCAACTTCACATGCTCTGGTTTATGAATTCACTTATTGTGACACTTTTTACATCAAATTGAAATTATGTAAACTTTAAGAAGGTGTTCATTACAAAACCGGATAATTCTTCGTTATTTAACGGAGGAATTAGACGGAGAACAATGCATTTACTGTCGTATGTCCTTTGCATGAAAAGTCCCAACCAACTTGCCTTGTAAGTCTTCGAGTACATAATAATGGCTACCAAGTTTCTCTCGCACACGAGCTTTTAGAAAAACTGGACTAAGTTTCGCATTAAAATTTTTACCGAAGTTGCTCTGAGCAAAACTGCGCCTAAAAACTTCCTGCCCTATTTTAAACGAGACTAAACGCGATCTTAGGTTATACTGTTGTGCATTTCTTTCATATGCATTTTTTATATTTTTCACGATGTCCTTACGCATTAAAGATAACTGGTCATCACGATTAAGCTGACACGTTGTTTCGTCAAGAAGTTTAAGGTCCCTTAAGAGTGAATAAGTTGAGCCATGAGTAACCATGTCAAAGCCAAATAAGGCATGATACGGAGAACAATTAATTGTTTGATGTATAGAGTTTCGAAGCGCACAGCTAATTGTAGATAAGTTTTCGTCCCATTGCCGGTGATCGTTTTTCAGATATGCACGAATTGCCGCAATCAAGGAGCGATTTACGCGTTCCGACGCATTTGATTGTGGAGAATATAGTGCTGTATAGACATGAGTTATTCCTAGCTTTGTTAGAAGTGAGTTAAAGTCGCCTGCCTTAAACTGCGAACCATTGTCGCTAACAATGACTTCAGGAACTCCATAAGTAAAAAATATGTTTTCTAAAAGGAATTTCTGAACTGCAGCTGAACTAAATTTTCTTAATGGACAAAGCCAATGAAATTTCGTCAAGTGGTCGACAACGAGAAGTAAGCCGATGTGTCCATTTTTGCTTCTTGGATATGGACCCAAAAGGTCAATATAAAGACGTTGAAATGGCCTTTTTGACTGAGCTTGTGCTCCCATCGGAGGCTTTAGACATACGTTTGGTGCCTTTGTCGTTTTACACACATCACAATTCCTGACAAAACTTCGCACATCACTTACCATACCAGGCCAATAAAAGTATCTACGTAGTAGGTCCAAGGTTTTTGTCATGCCACCATGCGCAGCAACTTCAGAATCATGTGCTCTCGATATTACATGGCTTATAAGGTTTTTAGGGATCCATAACTTCCAGGCATAACGTTCTTGGTCTGGTTCACCACTATAATGTTCGGTACGAAAATACACAAATTTTTCAATTATTTTACAATCTGGAAATTTTTCTTGGTTGGCATTAATTTTTGCTTTTAGCTCTTCGTAATCAGCGTCTTGGAAGTGTACGGAATTTAAATCTATTTCTGGCCCTATGTCTACTGCAGCAAGAACTTCTTCACAATAAATACGTGACAAAGCATCTGGGACAACGTTCTCTTTTCCCTTGCGATGGCTAACGGTGAATTTATATGCCTGTAGCTTTAGCGCCCATCTTGCGAGTCTTCCAGATAAGTCAGGCTGCCTCATCAGCCACACCAAACTCGAGTGATCGGTAATTACCTCAAATTCTTGCATTTCGATATAACATCGAAAACGTTTTATTGCCTCAATAGCCGCCAAGCATTCACGTTCGGTAACGCTGTAATTTCGTTGGGCAGTGTTAAGTTTTTTGGACATATATGCAACAGGCATTTCAGCACCGTCATCTGTATGCTGCACAAGTACTGCACCAATACCGAAGTCACTTGCGTCACAGTGAACGTAAAATTTTTTGGTGAAATTTGGGTTTATGAGGACTGGGGCTGAAGTGAGCAAAATTTTAATTTTGTCGAAGGCCTTTTGGGCCTCACCAGTCCAAACAAATTTTTTTTTCGTAGACAAGATTTCCGTAATTGGAAATACAACTTCCGAAAAGTTTTCCACAAACCTTCTATACCACCCTGCAAGACCTATAAAGCCTCGTACTTGCTTTAGATTTTTGGGCGTTGGCCAAGATAAAATCGAGTTTATTTTGTCTGGATCGGTTGCAATGCCTCCGTTTCCAATTAAATAGCCGAGGTATTTGACCTGTGTTACGCAAAATTTACTTTTTCCTATATTAATGGTTAAATTCGCTTTTTTAAATTGTTCTGCGATTCTTACAAGAACAGCGAGATGTGATTCGAAATCCTCCGAAACTATGCAAAGGTCATCGAGGTAACCGAAAACACAATTTCTCAAATCAGGCGGAATTATTTGATCCATTAATCGGGACATAGTTTGGGCAGCATTACACAACCCAAACGGCATTACTACAAACTGGTAAAGTGGACGTCCTGGGATGGTGAAGGCTGTTAACTGTTTTGATTGCTCCGAAAGGCCAATTTGCCAAAACGCATCCTTTAAATCAATTTTAGAGATAAGATTTGCTTTGGGCAATCTTGCAAAGATACCTTCGATGCTAGGCAAAGGGTAAGCATCTTTTTTTGTAACGTCGTTAACCTTTCTGGCATCTAAACATAATCTAATTTTATTCGGTTTCACAACCAGCCTCATCGGAGAGCTCCACGGACTTGTTGAAAGCTCAATAACTCCTAATTGCAACATTCGGTCAATCTCTTTAAACATTAATTGTTCCACTGCTGGTGATACAGGATAAAAACGTTGCTTAATGGGTTTTGCTTCACCTACATCAATGTCATGTACGATGAGGTCCGTTCTACCTAAGCCTTGTAACTCAAAATCAGGGAATAGTGATTTCACTATTTCTAGCTGTTGAACTTGTATGAAATCTAAAGGATATAGCTCATTTTCTGTATCTGCTAACACTTCTGATACCCCTTTTAATTTTTCTGCTGAGGAAAGTAAATTTGGCGCTAAGTCAAATTTTTTCCAAAAATCAACACCTAGTATCAAACGTTGTGAAAGTGACGGTATAATGTAGAGTCTAATTTTTTGAATTTCTCCTTTATATTCCATTTCGACCTCTATAAAGCCTAAGACTTCTTGCGCGTTGCCATCTGCAGTTTTGACCGCAGTCTTTGTCTTACGAAAATTACATTTTTGGGAAAATTCTTCTTGCGCTAAATCAGATCCGATGCAACTTATATTAGCACCAGTATCCAGTAATCCAAATTCTGTACTATTCAAAAATCTAACTTTCGCATAAAATCGATTGTCTTCACTATTGCTGAAAACAGTGGAAACAATAAGACGGTTAATTTCTTTTTTAGCCTTCCAAAATCTACGAAGTCTTAAGGTGGATCTTTTTGTTTTGCAACTTGGGAACTCTAAATTTGAAACATCGTTAAAAATTCTAGTTTTAATGGTATTATACTCCTTTAATCGTTCATGGTATGGAAGCTTTGGATATAAAATTGGTTCTGATTTAATTTCGGTAAAGCTTTTACGCTTTAAAACATTAAGTTTCGAAAACTCGTTATCATTATTTATTTTATTGATTACATCGGTTTTAGACAAATTGACTGAGCTAACCGGTAATTGGTTTTGAAATAAGGGTTGCATTGAATTTACTGGGGTGCTTATCTGGTGTTTTTGAAAGCACCCGCTTTCGCGTTTTCCGTTCTTTTAGCGATACATCTAAGGCATTGTGGCTTATACGTATTTTTGGCTCCACAGCCATAGCAGAAAATTTTTCTTTCGCCAATGCAGTCTTCCCAGAAATGACCTTCAATGTCACAATTCCAACATTTAGTAATGTGCTGTTGTATAGCAGCAATTATGGTAGCAGTATCTTCAACAGAGGCGTCATTGTAGTTTGGTAGAATATCGCAATTAATTTCGGAAACGTTGCGCCGTTGACCAAAACTATTTTGAACACCTCGCATTTGTTGACCGCGTTTAAGCACGTCCTCTGACAATAAATTTTCTCGTCGTTGACACAAACTTTTTAAATGTGCTATCGAATTAATTTTTACATAAAGCAATTCATGCCTTATATCTGATCTTAGGTTTCGTGTAATGATTTCTATCAGATCAGCGTCAGTAATGGGTTCCGATAATCGATCGGTTATCGTTAAAATTGCTTCATAAAACGTATCAAAGGTTTCATTTGGCTTTTGTTTTCGACCTCTAATTTCCTCTCTGATATCGTAATCTGTTTTGAAGTCACGATACTGTTCCCTCAATGCATCACAAAATCTTGTCCAATGAATTCCTTCATTAGCCATGTGTTTATGGTACCTCCAGTACCAATCCCTGGCTTTACCAAAAAGAAGTACATGCAGGTTACTACACAAAGCCTGAAAATCATTGTTCAAACTAGAAGAAGTCAAGGATCGAATCCTATATAAAAATTCATCAACGTTTAAACCAATGGCCGAGCCATCGAATCTTAAATTCCAATTCTGGATAATTGAAGTAATCTTATCAGCACTCAAATTCGAGTGAAAATTACTTTGGTTTGGTCCAAAGTTATGTCTCGGAACGTTATGTATATTTGTGTTTACATTTGAGAAGTCGTGTGAATTAGAATTTGGGTTGCCTTGCACAGGCTGCAAATTTAAATTGCTCAGCATACGCTGTACGCTATTTTCAATCAAATTTGAAATGTGATTGTAATCAAAATGTTGCGTACTTGCAACATGTTCACTTGCAACATTGTTGGTTGTTACACGGGGCGTATGATGAACATTATTTATTGCACTCAAAGGTTGTTGCATAGTTGGTTGTAAGTCAAAGTCAAGCAAAGGTAACGAAAAACTTGGATTGTTATACCTATTTAAATTGTTTTGGCGTAAATCAGGTTGTGAAGATGGAGCATCGTTTGCTTCAATTCTTCTTCTATATCGGGTATTATGACGTTTTGGAATAGCACCGCGACCACGAATGCTACGTGCATGCGCTGAACTTTGATTCGCGCTGACAGTGTTCGACTGTTCTTCAATTGTTATTGGTTGTAGTTCATTCACTTGCGCAGAGCGCCTGCAGTTTGGACATTCCTGCGAGTCAATGAGCCAGTGCTCAATACATGTCTTATGAAATACATGATTACACCTTGTAATCAGACATTCAGAACCATTGATTAAAATTTGCAAGCAAATAGTGCATGATTTATCCGTATGTGGTATCATAGCCGGTATATCTTCGGTACTATGTCTCACAGACATATTTAAAAAAAAAAAATTTATAAACTTTGAAAATCTGAAATTCCACGAGAGCACAAAAAAAAAAAAAAAGAATATATAAATTTTTTTACGAAAATTAAATTATTATTTTTCCTTATTTGTGGTGATATGAATTTTTGGGACAACTTAATAGTTATGGTTAAGATTGGTATAGGAAACAAAAATGGACTATGGATCTTAGAAATTCTGGTTTCTTTATTGGCAAACTGCAAAACATATGTCGATATCATTTTAATTTTGGACAGACATTTGTTCACCTAGAACACTCTGTAATTTCAGAAAGTAAAATGTTGCAAGATTTCTCAGTTTATAATTGGACAGTTAAATGCTTTAAGCTATTTATCTGTGTTTCCGAAAAACAAACTTAAGCATAAAAAGCTAAAAAAAACTTGGTTTCTAAAAATTCGCTTAGCGATGCTAAAAGTAAAGTTGAATTTGGTAGATCAATATGAACAAAATTATCAGCTGAGAGCAAATCGGTCGATAGCTATTTGGACTATGAGCCAAACAGTCGAATATCCAGATATGATCAAATGGTTATTCATCAAAAATAAATCTACAAAAATTTCAACTAAGCTTATTGCGAAATTCAAAATAAATGAAATCTACTTACAGATTAGGAACAAACTTCTCAGAAGGAAAAGCCGGCCCCACGTTGGGCGCCATTTTTTGTAATGGTTTAAAAGTGGTTGCATATGGGACACGATACCTTATGGAATTAAGGTTCATACAATTGTATGCAATTTGCATACAAAGCCGGTTAGATGACAGCGAAGCCGAAAATGTCGGGGGCGGGAGCCATTGAAAACCACTAGCTTTCAGTCGTTGGGGGGATTCGTGACATCTCCTGCTTACCGGAAACCACCACTACAAATTTTTTATTGTAGACTCCCTAAAATTTAACCTCACTAATGGACCAATATGATCACGATCAAAAACAAAACCCCATCATGATCATGTTTATTATGAGCAAAACTAAAAAAACAAAATGCAGGTACCATATCTTAACCATATATGTATGTATCTTCAGGTGTTGACGAAGATACGCGCTTCTTTACCCACCCAACCAATGATCTTAATTGCGCTAAAATTTAAGATCCCCTTATCGTACAAAGCTAACCCTTAGTCAACATATCACCACCGGAAAACCGAAAATTTAGTTAATCATATTTTATAAATTTTATTCACGCATAGAATTCATAATTAACAAAATTTACCAAATTAAAGTTAGGTCTTAGAATAATCATTTTATTACAATTTCTATAAACTGCAGAACCGTAAAAAAAAACATTTTACATGCTATGATTTCCAAGCTATTATAATTATTTTAGTCAACTATTTCAAATTCAAATTGACATCGGTATCTACTTTAGTACCTTAATATCTACTTTAGTACTATTAATCAAAAATAATCTGTACTTCTGCATTGCAAAGTTCTTATTTAAACATTTTAAATTTAATGCAGTGTTTTACAGTTCTGTTCTGAATCACACAAAAAAAAGTTTCAGTAAAAAAAATTAACAAATTCATATTCTGTTTTTTGTTTTGATCTTTACTTCAATATTTCTAGTTTCGTTTCATTTCCATTTTGATCACTTTAAAACAAAATGCACTAACCATTGAATGCAAGAAAAATTATTATAAACAAACAAAAGAAATGAGAGTTTTTACTTCTAAGCCACGACTGCAGCTCATCAAAATTTTAATTGCAGCACTGAATTTTAAAGCAGCAATAAACACCTAAGCAATGAGAGTGGATCTATGTTGCTCTCACATAATGTGGATCGTAATTTAGGATAACAAAGCAGTTCTGCAGACTTCTGCAAATAATAGAAATGCACTCTCACTGTTGTGTATTTTATATTTTGATTAAATTGGATTTTAATTAAATGTTAACTAAATTTGTTTTCATTTGTTTTATTTGCTTATGTGATATAATTGATATTAAGGAAAAATGGGATAAATTCATTTTAGTAAAAAAAAATATATATGTATAAAGATACTTAAAAATCATTTTTTTACTCACTTTGCTCAAGCTGATAGCGTCCACCGATGAAGGCCTTCACTAGTGTTGAGTTATTGAGCTGTTGAGCTTACAAAATTTATATTCTAATTGGAATTGAGTATTTTTATGACATGTAAATATGATTGAGCAGGATTTCAAACTATGCTTAAGTGTTAGCAAGTATATCCTTGCTCAATATACATTTACTGCCTGGATCAAAATTCAATGTTTAATTATGTAACTTTTAAGTTTTTTCAATCTAAGCAAATGAGTTGCTGCATTAAAGTTAAGCTTCTCACTTGTGTGTTTTACATGCGCACCATGTAAATTTTGTATGCAAGTGCGTATTGAGTTGTTATGTATTACTTTTTTTTTTTTTCTTTTATATGTATGTTTAGCAAACAGTTCGAACGATTTTCACGCATTTTATGATTTTTGTATATGGTTTTTATGATTTTGCAAGTTTTCTTTTCATTTCTAACCACAAAATATTTTATTTCTTGTCACTTATTTTCACTAGAATAAGTCAGTTTTTTTTATGTTTTAACGTTTCAAATTTAAAGATATCTGTTCCTTTAGTTTGATCTTTTAAGGATTATTTTGCAAATTATTATTATTTTAACTATTCCCGAAACAAATAACAATTAATTTTTGGGGATGCCAAACATCACGCGCACACGTATTTCACATTTAACTCTACTGCGATCACTGGTTATGCTTTTGCCGATGGACTCGATGATGGATCATGCTGATACTTCGGGTTGTCAAGCCAAAGTTGAAAAAAAACCAGTATTGTAGAGTGCTGGTCTTGGAATCAGAATCTTGTCTGTAAGCCATACGGTGCACATACCAATGCGATTATAATTCAGCATTATGTGAATGATGAAATTAATCCGCAGAATTCTCTCTCTTAATAAAAATGATTGCACAAACAACTATGGTGTACGCAAAAGTTTGCTGACTTGAGCGTAGACCATGTTATTTGTATGTTCTGCAGAAAAAATTTATGATAAGAATTACAATTTCTTTTTTTTTTTGGTCTTTTTATGAGACTAAATTTACCTGCAGTGAATTTTTTTTGGCTAACTATGTGTTTGTTAGAACTTTCAGACGCTTGAACTTTTTTTCAATCATTTAAATAACATCTGGAAAAGGTTTAAAGAAAATTAGATTTTTAATGAAGGAAATTTTCTTAATATTGCGTTAAGCTTTCGGATTATCAAATTTAAAGATAAATTTGATGAAAAGCAATTGAAAGGATTGGAGGATTGCTAAAACTTACCAGGATTAGTTTTAGCTTTGGAAAACTACGCTTTAGCACAACTTGTTGATTCGGCTGTTCGTCGGGAAAGGAAGTATAGAATTTTTCAACGATTAGGCTAACCTTGATTCTGTCATGCAGGGATGAAATTTGGTATACTGCTTGTACTAATTTCTCGAGCTGGATTGTTACCAACTTCACATGCTCTGGTTTATGAATTCACTTATTGTGACACTTTTTACATCAAATTGAAATTATGTAAACTTTAAGAAGGTGTTCATTACATTTCCTACCAAGGTCTGTACACATCGGTACTGGAGGTATGCGTGAATGCGCTTGCTGTTACGTCAGACTATTGGATTTATTGACAACTCTAAATCAAGTTTGACATTCTGCAGCACCTTAATAACAATGTCACGAAACAGGACAATACAAAAAAATGATTTAGCTTCGTTTGCTTATGGGTTGTAATTCGCTGTGACTTAAACATACGATTTAGAACAACAACGTCAACAAAAAAAGACACGAAACGCACAAGCAAACAATAACAAAGCGCACATTTATGCCTACTTGGCTGACATTTGAAATTTGGTTTGTTGCGTTGTAAAATTGTGTTGATTATTTGAGTTAGGATTTTGTAACAAATAACAATAAAATTTTTTTTTCTCTTCTTCAAGAGTTGCTTAATCCGATGTTACATTATTTGTATACCTTTAATCTCAAATGTTCTAATTTTTTCGAAAATTGCCAATTTTTCGTGCCAATATCGCGCCAAAAATCAAAAACTATAATACCGATCTTTCTGCATTAATATGTACACAGCAACATATTAAAATTAAGAAAGATCGGTCGAGTAGTTTTTTAATCATTCCCGCCAACTCGAAAAACGTGGTTTCGAGAAAAACGCGTTTAAAGTTTTTCAACTACATATAGCTTTTCAAGTACTATAACTTCGACACGATGTTCCTAAAATGCTCGCTATATATTTTATAAGCCAAATTTGAGGTTTATATTATTAAAAACGTATTCTTCAATATTTTTTAAGCAAGAAACAGTCAAAAAAAACTTTTGTAATTCTTGAAAATTTGAAGGTGTCATGTCCCCTTAAATTTGGTTTCATAAAAATTTGAAGCTGAAGTAAATTTAGTCATTTCCACAGTACACATTGTGTTTGCTTCTCAACAGTCAAAATGCGAACAAAGAGTAAAAGGAAGTATGAAAACGTACAATTTAACTCACACTTGCGCTTGCGCTGTGTTGAACATTTAATAAACAAAATGCGAATTAAGAGTAAAAAGAAGCGTTAAAATGTACGATTTACTGTCACACTTGCGCTTGTACTGCTTTGAACACTTAATTTACGGTTGCAGCAATCACTTCACTTGCTCTTTTTTCTTTTTGTTTTGATTTGATTTATGATTTAAATCATAAAAATTTTGGTGGATTTGAAATGTGGCAAATGACTTAAAGGCCGATTTAAGTCCACTTACGCAGATCTCTAATCGGTACGACTACATAGTTTTAACAATGCAAAAGTACTTTAATGTAATACATTAATATTGATACAATATACTATTACACTATTATATATATCTGAATAAACAAAACACCGAAGCACAAGTTCCCTTCTATTCAGGTACTTACACGCACATACGCCGGGGCTGAAAGGTTGTTGTTTTTGTCAAAACACACAAAAAAGTAGTTTCCTACGAGGTAGTCTAAAATTAAGCTGAAAAATTAATGTTTTCTTTTGTTTTCTTATTTTATTAACTAAACATATTATAATAGGTAATTTAACGGTTGCATTATTTGAGTTTGAAAAGATAGTTCTACCATTTATACAAAAAAAAACATGATTTGTTTTTAGTTTTGTGATTTTTATATTAAAAATCAAAATTAATTGTTTTATGGGATTTCTATTTTTTCGATCAAAAGTAATAGTTACATTGGATTTGTATTTGCAAAGTAATCGGATCAAAAAAAAACTATCGTTAATTAAGTTTTCTATTTTTTTTTTTTTTTTCAATAAAAAGTAATTGTTGTAGTAGATTTCTATTTTTTTCGATCAAAAATAGTCGTAAATTTTTAAAATTAGTTGTAGTGGATTTCAATTGTTTTCGATCCAAATAATCGTTACTTTGGATTTCTATTCTTTTCGATCCTTTAATTTAGATTTCTACTCTTTTTGATCAAAATAATCGTAATATTTGACTTCTTTTTTTTTCGATCAAAAATAATCGCTATTCTGGATTATTGTGTTTTTAAGGTCAGAAATAATTGTTATTTATCGTTCATGTATACGCTTTCAATACATGCCATAGAGGTTATAAGTCTTGTAAGTTCCAAATTAGACTGAGAGTGACGTGCTGGTACCCTTGTCGCTCTATGCAGTTATAGTTCTCAAAATATAACTTAAATCAAACCATTTTGATTTTCATCCAACCATTGGACCAACACAAAATTTGTTTGTACAACAATGCAAACTACGATACCATGCGCTGTCCAACCAGACTTCGTTGCACAAAAGAGTTGTACCTTTACCTTCCTTAAATTTCTAAACAGAATAAGGACGTGCGATCTATGATCTGTGTCAAATCGCAAAAAAAACAGAATCTGTTCTATTTCTCAGCGATAAATTTTGTACTCACTACAAACATATCGCTCACATACTTCAAGACTGGCATAACTCAAAAAACATAAAGTGAAATAAAAACGCATTTAAAATTTTTAATAACTTACTTTTTATATGAATATCATGGTACAATAATCATAATTGTACCATTATGAAAAGTATGTCTACATAAACTCTTCGCACAAGGCAAGTTTATGAGATACTTTTCTGATTTTTTCACACAAAATAAAATATAAAATGTCGGATATTTCTACATCAGTAACTCAAAAATCAAGTTTTTTGAGCTATACCAGTCTTGAAGTAAGTGAGCGATATGTATAATAAAAGTCAAGACGATATTGCACGTCCCAATTCTGTTTAGACATTGAAACGGGGTACACACTAACGATCATGTTCGCCAAAAAAAAAAATATGCCCGCTGACTGAAACACATTTTTGTGGTTGACTGACGAAGACGAACGGTCACACACGCAAACAAGAAAAATTTCAGCAAAACTGACGAACTTGATCGCTAGTGTGTGCCCACCTTAAACGATATGATGCGGTGGTAGTATGAAAAATCAGATATGGAGGGCGGCGTATTCGTCATTTTATAATATAAAACACGTTTTTTTATTTCCGCCACTCCATTTTATAAAACGAAGCGGCAAGGAACGAAGAAATTAAAAAAAACTAAAAATAACTAAAATAATATAATATATTAATAAAATAAATTGATTTAGCCACAAGTCGAGATTTTATTTGTGTGCATTTCATTTGTGAATTAAGCCCAAAATAAAGTAAGGATTATAGCCGAAGTACTAAAATTGGTTAGTGGGTGAATATACTTTGTCATAAATAATGTGAGTTCTTTATCTGCTGAAGTGTGTTTTAATAAAAATAACCTGAGTGCATTATAACTGAAATTCGGGTAATGTGATATAGTATAATTTGCTCCACCCAGTAAGGACATTACCTGTTCTTTTTGCAACAAATTCTTCCAGAGAGGTACAAAGAATCAGACCTGAGTTCAATGCCTGCAATGCGATTTGATATGGGCTCACAATGATTGACTTCCAATTTTTGTACGTGAGTCATCTATCTGACTTTAATATGTTCTGTTTTTCTCTTATTGATTCATTTTAAATGTAGTTTCCTTTTTAATGGAAATTCTATTGAAAAATGTAATGTTATTGTATTTTTAGTTCCTACTGTTTTATACTTGTTATACTTTTCATGATGGTATATCACATTATCCGCACACTATATATCATATAACCCGCCAATTTCATTAAGAGTTGTCACTTGGCTTTTTTCCATTTTGTTGAAATAGTTTCAGATTGGCTTACGCTACAGAGTTCCGAAGTCGTAATATACTGCACAATGCATCAGCAAACCATAGTACATAACGAAGTAGAAGCTATGCTAGGTATATCCGAAGTTACTATACATAAGTATGTTAAATTTCAACAGTCTGAAAATTTGTTTGCTTTTAAGGACTTACAGCGCCATAAGCAAATTTTTATTGAAACAGTGATATATTTGATTTTGCTTTGAATGTATTTATTGGTTCAACAAGACGAAAATTGAGGAAAAATTGTGAATTCTTTTATTTTCTTCCCATTCCTTTTTTTGACTGTTATTTAAATTACCAATGGGTTTGATCCCATTCGTGCAAGATTTTGCTCTCACGAGATATAGACGAAATGTCTAAAGTATTCTTTGCCATGTAATTCCAATGAAAGCGAAAAAGTTCAATGAGCCCCCAGTTAATACAAGGTGGGTCAAAAGTAATGTCATAATATGAATGTGCCATAATGTTTGCAAATGGCGCCAAATATTATTGTGCTTTGACATACATATATGTATGTTTAAGACAGATAGAGAATTAGTTGACAACAGGCGATATAGCGATCCATTCGAATGGGCCCACAATCATTTACGAGATAACGATGCACACAATTTGGCATCAGTTAATTGCGTAGAATTTGGTGAAAGACCTGTAGATTATCCCACATAAAGTGTAAATCGTTCCCTAATTGGTGCCTGCTGACCCTCAAGTGAGATTAACTTACTCACATGCTCTGTTAAACCTGATGCAAGAAGAGGATGAGTTCGTATTTAAAATCGTAATGAGCGAGACAGCCCACTTCCACTTAAGTAGTTATGTGAATAAGTAAAATTTGCGTTTCTCGGCAAGGAGAATCCACATGAAATGCACGAAGTGCCATTGAAAAAGTGATTTCTCGAGGACGCCGACGGCACAACCATAACCGTAACTGGTGAGCGATAAGGGCAAATGTTAAACGAGTTTTTTGCCACAAGTTGCAGAATTGGGTCTCGAGCATTATTGGTTTAACCTGGACGGAGCAACTGCTCACAGACCTCTGGCAAAGATGGAGATTTTTGAAACACCAATTTCTCCCTTTATGCGATTTCAACTGTCCGCTAAGATTACCAGATCTGGCGGCGTCAGACTCCTTCCATTAGAGTTTTTTGAAATATCGCGTTTACTATTACAAGCCACAAATTTTGTTGGCTATGACCAAGCAAGTCTTGAACGCCAACATTGAAGAAAAAATCACCAATTTGAAGCTATATGTTTTCCGAGCAACAATTTACAATATCGTAAAACGAGCACAAATGTGCATCAACTCAGGAGGTGGTCGAACTCGATGGTAAAGTTAATAGATATAATTTTTTCATGTTAATGTCATCAATTTTACATCTTCAAATATACTTTTTTATACTTTTTTCATTTCTAAAAAATTGCTACCAATTCACATTATGAAATTACTTCTGTCCCATCTTGTATTAAACCTGTTTGAAAAAAAAAAATAAAATAAAAATTGAACCACCCAAATGTATAAACATAGATCTCTATGTGCTGAACTCGAAAGGTTAAGAAAAATTGTGAAACATCTTTCTTAATTTATGAAGAACTCTTAATGTTTGCATTGAATAATTTCACTTTACAAAAAACACATCAAACGATGTTGTACGCACTTATTATCGCTTATGTACTTAGTAAGATGCAATGCTTGCGATGCGATTTAATTTGGGCTCACAATGATTGTCTTCCAATTTTTGTACGTGAGTCATTTATCTGACTTTAATATGTTCACCTTTTCGCTTATAGGCTATTGACTATGTATTTTGATAAGGAACTAATTCGTTAAAGGTATTTTATTGTCTTATATGTTCAATTAAACTCTAAAAATGATGTAGCCAAAAATGCGATTAAATTAAGGCTTGGACTACTGAGAACGGTGCAAATTTGCCCAGTTTTTATATTTTTAACCCTAACTCAAATACTGTATATTTTTAGCATATACACATCAGGAGACATATTTTTTCATCAAAATAAGTTAAAAAAACTATTAAAAAAAAAAACCGAAAAATTTCAATATTTTGAATTTTTGGATACCATTTTTTTTAGAGAAGATTTAGAGATTTTTTCGATTCACATAAAAGAAAGGTGATGTAGCTTCCGTTAAAATGCTGCCCCATAAAAGTATTTTTAACGATGATTGACTGAGATACAGTCGTTCAAAGTTGCCTACTTCTGTATAATTTCACCAATTTTTACCTATAGACCGCGTTAGTTTTAATTTTTACACACAAAAGTAATGTTAATTCAACATAAAAAACCACTCAGAAACAAGTTATATCCAAAAATTAGAAAAAATTTAAATTTTTCGGTTTTTTTGAATGGTTTTTTTAATTTTTTTGATGAAAAAATAAGTTTTTTGATTTTTAAAAATGCCATTTCGATAGGAAATTTTATTTTCTACAATAAGTCTGATAATGTTTATACAATAAAACTACATAGTTTTTGAGTTACAGCAAAAAAATATAATATTGGACAAATGTGCACCGTTCTCAAAAGTTCAATCACAAATTTAATCGCACTTTTGGATTTATCATTTTCAGGTTACAATTGAACATCTGAGATAGAAAAATACCTTCAACGAATTATCGCATTTTTCATCGATATCTTTTGAACCACTTTTTTAATAAAAGATATTTTTGAAAAAAATTATCATTTATGTCGTTAATTTTTATTTATTTTCAAAAAATTTTTAGGTAAAATGAGGTTTACGGTGCCTCAGGTAAATGTTATTTTGCCGGAGGGCAGCAACCGTCGCCGTCGTCGGACATATCGGCCAAACCAGCGGGGAAATCGGCCAAATCAGCGGGGAAATCGGCCAAATCAGCTGGGAAATCGGTCAAATCAGCGGGGAAATCGGCCAAATCAGTGGCCAGAGCAGCCTGATTATAGCTCGCAGTGGAGCCAGTTTATGGCCGATGCAACAACAGCTACAGCAGAATTTTCAACATCTGCTTCACCAGCAATTCGTCCAGCAGCGGCAAGAGCTGAAAATGATTGCCCTATTCGCTACAGTGATTATGTAGATAGTTTGTTTAATAAATTTCAAAATTTAATTTTTATTGCTGACACTAACATCGATTTATTAAAGTCTGACACGAATGTGCAGTATTATAACAATACTATTGAAAGCTCCGGTGCTACGGTGGTCAACTCAATATTAATAGAATGTGCTACTCGAGTCACTAACAATACTGCGTCTATCATAGATCATGTGGTCACTAACTTAAGCCTAAACATATTTAAAATTAAACTGTCACTAAAAGACTCCACGGCTGGACCATAAAGTCATACATATCTGTCGATAAAATTAAAGTAACACTTAATCCCATGAAAGAGGTCGCTGTAAAAATACTTGATTATAACAAATATTATAAAACCATGAAGTACTTATTGGATAGGCATGATGTCAGTTCAACGAACGAACTTATTTCACTGATAGCTGAAGCTAAGGAAATAAGTAGCAGAATTAAGACGTTTAAGACTAGAGGGCATGATTGGATTAACCAGCAAGTAATTGATGCAATTAAGCAAAGGGACAAACTATTCAAACTATTTAAAAAAAGTTCAAACAATACTCCACTTGAAAATGCATACAAACGCTCAAAAAATAATGTTACTGCGCTAATAAGGAAAACTAAGCAAGAGGATTTCAATAACTCAATTAGAAGAGCAGCTGGAAATGGGAAAAAATTATGGACATCGATCAACAAATTTGTTTTCAACAAGCATAGCAAAGGAACAAAAAACATTTGAGGACTGACCATTAACGGTTCATTGATAATCGATCAGCAAGTCATGGCCAATAGCTTCAACAAGCATTTCAACTCAGTGGGCCGCACCCTGGCTAATACAATTAGCGCTTCAAACTCATTTGTTAGAAACGATTCTAACCAAATGACAATGTTTCTCACACCAGTTACGGAGCAGGAAGTTGCAGATATCATTATGTCATTAAAAAACGAGGCTGCTCCTGGAGATGATGGCATTGATGTTAAAAATGTTAAATCTGTCTGTAATTTGGTCGCTCCAGTCCTCAAAAAGCTTATAAATGACATGTTTACTTCCGGAGTTTTCCCTCAAACTTTAAAAAACACGGTAATAGTTCCAATACATAAGGGTGGCAATAATGATGACATAAACAACTATCGTCCAATTTCTATACTAAGTGTTCTCGCAAAAATATTTGAAAAAGCCCTCAATAATAGGATGGTGTCTTTTATTAATAAATCTGTGAAGTTTGATCCACACCAGTTTGGATTTCAAAACAATTGCAACACTGAAGCCGCACTAGCAGAAATGCTAAGAAATATTAATAATAGCTTAGACGAGAAAAAATATGTTGCAGCTGTATTTATTGATTTGAAAAAAGCATTTGACACGGTGCAACATGATATATTATTGGAAAATCTCTATGATCTCGGCATAAGAGGTACTGTCAATGCATTAATAAAAAGCTATCTATCGCTTAGACCGGTTAAAACTAGAGTTGGTAGTGTACTTAGTAATAATGAAACGTTGGAGTGCGGTATACCACAAGGGTCAAACCTTGGACCAACTTTGTATTTACTCTATATTCAGAATATAAAAAATGCAGAGCTTAGTGCTTCGTACAACATATTTGCTGATGATACTTGTCTATTATATGCTGCTGAAAATGAAACTGCGCTTGAAACTTTAGTCAATCATGACCTCCTGCTATTTTCAAAATAGGCATTTAGCAATAAACTAACTGTCAACGAAAATAAAACAAATTATATGATATTTAGCAACAGAAATAAACCACCAATTGACCCAACTCTGCGATTAAATAATGTGATACTTCATCAAATAAGTTCTTTGAAACACCTTGGTGTGTTATTGGATAGCAAATTAACATGGTATGATCATGTTAACTACCTCATCAAGAAAGTTGTTCCAATTATTGGAGCAATTAGGAGATCGAAACTAGTTTTAGCAAAATCTACGGCAAAACTTCTGATTAGCTCGCATGTATTAACTCATTTTCGATATAATGTCATAAACTGGTCTTCATGTTCGCAAACGCTTCAAAATACATGTGATCATTTTATCACAAAAGCCATAAAATCCTTGTACTACTACGATAGACTTTATAGTACAGCATTGGTATATGAAGAAACAAAATTGCAACGTCTTAACATAATCATTCCGGTTGAAAAAATAAAATTTGTCCATAAAGTCATCAACAAGAATATAAAACAGAATCTAAAAATTGAATTACGTAGCGACATAACCAACAGGACTACAAGATCATCACACAATATGCATATTTCACAAAGCAGAACACAGAAACATTACGAAAGTCTTATACCCACAGCGTTAAGGCTATAAGTTTTGTTGATCGAATAAACTTCACGTTTTAACTTTCAGAACTTTATTGATAACTATCTTACAAAAATTTGATTCTTATATACTAATTTTCTTATGCTAAAAGAGTGCGTACATGTTTTACATACACATGTACGAATATAATTCTTAAAGCTAAAGAAAAGCATACTCAGCGAAAATGCGTACATGTTTCCATGGTGTAATAACCAAGGTGGAGTAATTAGGGAGAGCCTCGATTTTCAATCATCTGTCATCCTATTTGCTGTAGTTTTGACATTCATAACATTTCAATTGCCCATTCAGAAAACTTAAGCGCTTTGAACATTTTCTGAACGATAGCTGCAAACTACATTAAATCTTAAAAACTTAGTCGATGTGGTTGTTATTGCAAAAACAAAAAAGACTTATTGCTATCATATTAAAGCCTGCTACATTATTTAGCGTAGTTTTTTGTTCGCATCAGAATTTTGAAACTCAACACAAATACCTCTCAGTAAAAAGTTGTTTAAAGCGCTTCAAAAATACTGAAGTTGCTGAACGGGCCAATTAATCAAAACACCGAAGTGTCAAAAAAAATTACGAAACATGACAATGAAGGACAAGAAACCCAAACTTTTGAGAATTTCGTTTTTAAGTACGCCACCTTGGTTATTACACCATGCATGTTTCTTATTCACATGTACGTATTTTCCCATGACTTAAGAATATGGAGAAATGCACACATGTTTCACTTACACATGCGTGGAATTCTTGTGGCTTAATGCTGGCTAACGCGTCCAAACGATAGAACCATATACATTTGACGCTTTCGATCCGATGCAGCAGAATTTTTGAGCAGCATCAAATCTGCTGCGAAACTGAAACGGAATGAAACGAAATTTCTTATTGTTATTTCTTTTCATTTTCGTTTTTCTGATTTTTTATTTTGTTTTGATAAGGCTAATTTCTTATTTTGTTTTGATATGGCTAATTTCTTATTTTGTCTTCTCATATGAAAATATGACTGATTAATTCTTATTGCTATTTCACGCATATGCGCTTTTTTATGTAAATTTCTTCTTATTGATATCTAATTGATATATTATGAAAAATATTTAAAAAATTATAAAAATGTAAAAAATATAAAACATATTAAAAAAATATAAAAATCAAAAAAATATTTCTTTAATTTATTTTGATAGTAGGTACTGGGATTCGAACATCGTCTTTTTCTCATTTTTATTGATATTTGCAAGTTCTAATTTTTGATACTGTAGCATAAAAGAAGCTAACACCTACGCACACACATATGCGCTTGTTTGTTTACCTTTTTGTTATGCGTATAAATAGAAAATCATCCCTTATTTGAAGATCGTGACAACTAATGCAAATAATTAAACGCTTAAAGCTTCCTTGCATTTGGGAAATCATTTTTGCAAATTCGACAAAACTCAACCCAAAAAAATATAAATATTTTTGAAAATAAAAAAAGTATACAGTGCTGGACTATTATGTAGAAAAGTAAACAAAATTTAAAGAATACAGAGTTACAAATATATTAATAAAAATTATGTCAAGAGCGATCCATTTTTTTTCTCAACGGAATATTGTACCTTAATGTTTGTTACATTTGTAATAATTTTTATTATTTTTTTTTGTTGTTGTTATAGGCAATTGAAATTCGGGTACCAAATTTTTTCAAAAACTCATAACTTTTGAACGAGTTTTACGATTTTTATAAATTTAACTGTGTTCGATTTGTATTGAATTAGAGTACAAGTGAAATTGTTTTCAATTTCAAGTGATGTTTTTTTCAATGTTTGGAGTACGTTTATTTATTAAAAGTTAATAAAAGACAGCCTTCCCTGTTCGATTGAAAACGAAAAAAAAAATATACAAATGTAACAAACATTAAGGTACAATATTCCGTTGAGAAAAAAATGGATCGCTCTTGACATAATTTTGATTAATACTTATATTTGTAACTCTGTATTCTTTAAATTTTGTTTACTTTTCTACATAATAGTCCAGCACTGTATATTTTTTTATTTTCAAAAATATTTATATTTTTTTGGGTTGAGTTTTGTCGAATTTGCAAAAATGATTTCCCAAATGCAAGGAAGCTTTAAGCGTTTAATTATTTGCATTAGTTGTCACGATCTTCAAATAAGGGATGATTTTCTATTTATACGCATAACAAAAAGGTAAACAAACAAGCGCATATGTGTGTGCGTAGGTGTTAGCTTCTTTTATGCTACAGTATCAAAAATTAGAACTTGCAAATATCAATAAAAATGAGAAAAAGACGATGTTCGAATCCCAGTACCTACTATCAAAATAAATTAAAGAAATATTTTTTTGATTTTTATATTTTTTTAATATGTTTTATATTTTTTACATTTTTATAATTTTTTAAATATTTTTCATAATATATCAATTAGATATCAATAAGAAGAAATTTACATAAAAAAGCGCATATGCGTGAAATAGCAATAAGAATTAATCAGTCATATTTTCATATGAGAAGACAAAATAAGAAATTAGCCATATCAAAACAAAATAAGAAATTAGCCTTATCAAAACAAAATAAAAAATCAGAAAAACGAAAATGAAAAGAAATAACAATAAGAAATTTCGTTTCATTCCGTTTCAGTTTCGCAGCAGATTTGATGCTGCTCAAAAATTCTGCTGCATCGGATCGAAAGCGTCAAATGTATATGGTTCTATCGTTTGGACGCGTTAGCCAGCAACATGAATCTGTTGTGAGCGCGAGTCTTTCTCTTCCATTATATATTCTTTTTGGTCTTTCTCTTCCATTATATATACTTTTTGTTTTACATCAGTGGTCGGCAGAGCGCGAATATAAAATATTTTCTCACTCTCAAAAGAGAGAGAAATGACAAAAGCACCAATCACTGTAAAAAATGCATTTATGTTTTGCTGTTTACGCTACATATGATTTCTCATTTTAGGGGTTGAATTTTAGTTATGAAATGCCTTTTTATATGAAATTTAATTGCCATCCATAAAACTCGCTTGTAGATTAAACGTTGTGTATTGCCAACAAAAATTTTTGTGGAAAAACTATTTATTTTGCCATTTGATTTTAAACATTTTTGCAGTGCATTAACGATATGAGCAGCTCATTTTGTAGTTTGCTTACTCTCGCTTATTCTCTTCGTTTGCTCGCGAGCCTATGGGACGCAAAAAGAATATATACATGAAGAGAAAGATTGTCAAAGGTTTCGGACTTATGTAGCTGGCTGTTAGGTCCAAAGTTAAGAATCAGTATGTATATATAAAAACGGATTTAAGAATCAGTTTTTCTTCAGTTTTGAAACACGAAACTGCAGAGCGCCATAGAAACAAAAAAATAGAAACGGAATGAAACGAAATTTCTTATTGCTGTTTGTTTTCATTTTTGCTGCTCTTCAATTTCTGATTTTGTTTCTGATTTTGTTTTCATATGGCTGATTTCTTATTGCTATTTCACACATATGCGCTTGTTTCTTATTGCTATTTTTTCATGTGATTTCTTATTAGATGCAATATGCAAACAATTAATTTTATTTCATTATTTCTTATTATTATTTATGAAAAATATTTGAAAAAATATAAAATTGTAAATAAAATATAAAACATTAAAAAAATATAAAAATCAAAAAAAAATTTCTTTCATTTTTTTGGATAGTAGGTACTGGGAATCGATCATCGGTCTTTTCGGCTATCGGCTATTTTTTTCATATAGCTGACGTGTTTACCTATTTTTTTTCATACTTATGAAAGATATCTTATTGATATTTCGCACATTTGCGCTTTCTTCCTTGTGTTTACCTTTTTGTTTACCTCTTTGTTTTCATAAGCTAACATTAAAACGAAATTTTTGATTGAATTAATATACATACATATGTATAGTATATCCTTTTATTTTGTTTGGTTTTCTTATGTAGTTTTTATTTATGTTAATTGATACAATTAAACTATGAAAAATATAAAAACATTAAAAATCTCAGTAAAAAAAGAAGAATTTTCACATTTAGCATAAAAGAAGCAAACACCAACTCACACACATTTGTATGCATGCACTTGTTTTGGTTTTGTTTACCTTTTTTGTTTGCATGTGAAAGAAAATCATCCCTTATTTATTGGGATCGTAAGTAATATGATCAATAGCGAAATAATTTGATTTCGCAGGAATATTTACATTAAATTTATGACTCTAAATTAAATAGTTATTAAAGTTATAAAAAAAGCAAAAGTTCAAACTAAATTTTAATGAGTTATGGTTTCTAAAAAAATAAGAATATTCATAACAAATTTTTTTTAATTATGATGTGCTATGGTGTTGGAGTTAAGCCAGTTGAACACGAACAATGACGGGTTCTTTAATATAGCTTCTTTAGCCATTTCATGACTGAAAATTCACTTCAGAGAATTGGTGCAAAAAAGTCATAAGCTGAAAATAGATACCATACATATGTATACTACATGTTATGGGATGAAAAATTTATTTTATACTGTGACTTACGAGCAATGAGTTTGATGCTAGAAAAAGTCAATCATTGGTAGAAATTACCTTCCAGCACAATGTTGACTTGGGAGAAAAATGGGATGAAAAGCATTTGAAAATGCTATTCTCAACCACTGGTGGAAATTACCTTCCAGCACAGTGTTGATGATGAATGCGGTGACTTTTTTGCACCAATTCGCTGAAGTGAATTTTCAGTCATGAAATGGCTAAAGAAGCTATATTAAAGAACCCGTTATTGTTCGTGTTCAACTGGCTTAACTCCAACACCATAGCACATCATAATTAAAAAAAATTTGTTATGAATATTCTTATTTTTTTAGAAACCATAACTCATTAAAATTTAGTTTGAACTTTTGCTTTTTTTATAACTTTAATAACTATTTAATTTAGAGTCATAAATTTAATGTAAATATTCCTGCGAAATCAAATTATTTCGCTATTGATCATATTACTTACGATCCCAATAAATAAGGGATGATTTTCTTTCACATGCAAACAAAAAAGGTAAACAAAACCAAAACAAGTGCATGCATACAAATGTGTGTGAGTTGGTGTTTGCTTCTTTTATGCTAAATGTGAAAATTCTTCTTTTTTTACTGAGATTTTTAATGTTTTTATATTTTTCATAGTTTAATTGTATCAATTAACATAAATAAAAACTACATAAGAAAACCAAACAAAATAAAAGGATATACTATACATATGTATGTATATTAATTCAATCAAAAATTTCGTTTTAATGTTAGCTTATGAAAACAAAGAGGTAAACAAAAAGGTAAACACAAGGAAGAAAGCGCAAATGTGCGAAATATCAATAAGATATCTTTCATAAGTATGAAAAAAAATAGGTAAACACGTCAGCTATATGAAAAAAATAGCCGATAGCCGAAAAGACCGATGATCGATTCCCAGTACCTACTATCCAAAAAAATGAAAGAAATTTTTTTTTGATTTTTATATTTTTTTAATGTTTTATATTTTATTTACAATTTTATATTTTTTCAAATATTTTTCATAAATAATAATAAGAAATAATGAAATAAAATTAATTGTTTGCATATTGCATCTAATAAGAAATCACATGAAAAAATAGCAATAAGAAACAAGCGCATATGTGTGAAATAGCAATAAGAAATCAGCCATATGAAAACAAAATCAGAAACAAAATCAGAAATTGAAGAGCAGCGAAAATGAAAACAAACAGCAATAAGAAATTTCGTTTCATTCCGTTTCTATTTTTTTGTTTCTATGGCGCTCTGCAGTTTCGTGTTTCAAAACTGAAGAAAAACTGATTCTTAAATCCGTTTTTATATATACATATTGATTCTTAACTTTGGACCTAACAGCCAGCTACATAAGTCCGAAACCTTTGACAATCTTTCTCTTCATGTATATATTCTTTTTGTGGGACGCCGACCACTGTTTTACATACACATGTACGTATTATTTGAGAAATGTGTTATTTATAACTTAAATTTACTCGGAGAAAGAGAATAAGAATGCGTACATGTTTCACATACACACACGCAGAGAAAAAACATGGTTGAGCATTGTCGCAGCAATTACTTAATAGTTGATAAAGTCATACAATTGTTTCCACAATCAAATACTTATTAGTTTTTACCACAATATTATCCCTATAATAAATACCTGATTAAAATTTTATAATAACTTGATTGTTTTATAAAAAAGTTATAATATGGTTACTTTGGAAAAGCCTAACATTATCAGCGAAACTATTTAATAATTGTCGCTATAATACTCTTTTGTATCAACAAAATATCTTATGGTTTCTTACCATTTAAATAGTTATAAGTAATCATAATGTGTTAGATTTTTACTTTCAATCATATAATTGTCAGTATTTTATCAGCATCAAATATAATATGTTTAGAAGGAATAATAACATTATCATTTAGTAAGTAGCTGTAAAGTTTTCAAGCTAATTTATTTAGTTACTAATTGGTAAACAGTGTAGTCGGGTGCAGTCGTGATTAAATATTGTGTAAAATAAATTGTGAAAATAAAGTGATTTTTAAAGTTAGTAATTTGCTTATTAAATGTGTTCTCCTTCAATGAAATTTACTGCAATAATTCTTTCATACATTTTGTGTATATTTGGTGCCAACCAACAACATTATTTTTGTAAACAATAAAGTTATTTATTATCGCAATCAGAGAATGTTTCAAACGTACATGTGTTGTCAAGAATTGTTTTTGCTTTCTCCATACATGTTGTGTGTATTCGGTTATATTTGTGTATCAAAAGGAAATAACTTCTTTGTGAACTGATGTACCTATTGTAACCTTTTTCTCATAAAGTTTATGTATAAAATAAAATAAATAAAAATATCCTTTAAAATAAATAATGTATTTTATTCACAGGTATTTCAATACATAAATATAACCATATTATGGAAAACTGTATCATAACATGGTTACATAGTATGATTACTTTGGACTATAACATGGTTATTTTGGAACCATATTATGGTAAATTGTGGTCATAATATGTTTATTTTGGACCATAGTATTGTTACGTTTAAATCATACTATGGTAACTTATGGCCATATTATGATTACTTGGACCATAATATGGTTATTTTGGGACCACATTATGATTACCTAAGACCATAATATGATTATTTGAGGGACAACAAATGGTTAGGGACAAACATTATATGGTTATTTTCTAACCACATTATGTTAAAAGGGAACAATAATTATTTTTACAATGACCATTAAATTGTTAAATGTGACGATAATATGTTAAAAATGTTCTGTATATACATGGTTGGTATAATAAAGCACTATGTTTGCCTCAATCATAGCCCTACCATTACATTATGCTATTCGAATATGGTTGCCACAACCAGATTCCTTCTCTGCGTGCATGTACGTATTATTCGAGAATGGCTTAAATTTACCCTGAGAAAGTAACTGAAAGAAAGAACAAAGAGAGCCAACAAAAACAAACAGCTTTAGCGAAAGCATTTCGTTCTGTGTGTTTTTGTTTGGGTTTTGCGTTGACGCAATATTTAAACTAGTGATCTACATTGTTGCAGTCTTCCGCTTACGAAATGCAATAAAATGCAACAACGTTGTTATTTCTTGAAGTGGGTGAATTTAATTGTTTATTAATTGCATTGCGACATTGTTGCAAGATTTTGTTTTGACTAAAATATGAAATGCAATAAAGTGCAACAATGTTTTAAAATATTTTAAGTGGGTGAATTTAATTATATTTCGACATAGTTGCAAGTTTTGTAAACTATGGAAAAGTTTGGTAAGTGCTGAACTGCAACAATGTCTTGAACTTAAAATAACAAAAGTTAAATGATGTATATTGGAGCGGTCTTTTGTACAGGGGCGGATTCTATAACTGCTATACAATAAACTCCCAAACGATTTACGTCGTATTATCAACTTCAACCAATTCTCGTCGAGAGTTCTTTGCCACGTAAAAAGCAACCTCATAGAATTTAGTATATAATATATGTGATATTTAAAAGTATTATAGTTAAGTAATATGGAATTTTAAAAAATAAATTTTTAAAAAATGTGATAAATAATGATATATTTACCCAAAAATGTATTAACTATTTATAAATTAGTAAAACAAATATGATACATAGAATAATACTATTATTATTTTCAATTAGGGGCCGTTCATAAATTACGTAAGATGTTTGGGGGGGGGGGGGGGGGGGGTCGGCGAATTCTTACTAAATCTTACGAGAGGGGGGGGGGGGGCTCAATGATCATCTTACGTAAGATTAAAATACGCATTCATACATAAAAGTTGCATTAACGCATCGTCATTTGTGACAGTAATGGAATATATTTGAATTTTCGACAGTCACGAAAGATTCAGAAGTATCGATTACAATCGATTTATTTTACCTAAATATGAACTTAAGTATTTTTGACATTTGAACGCCAATGCACAAATCGTCATTCACACGATAGTGAACGTGTGCATCGACGTATAAAGCGGCCCTCACACGATCAGTGTTACTGACAGTATTTTGCATACTGACAGTATTGACTGATTGCTGACAATAAACAATACTGACCGTGTGAGTGGTACACTGACAGTAATGTAAATACTGTCAGTAATTATACTGTCAGTAATATTGATCGTGTGAGGGCCGCTTAACACCGAAGTAGAAATACCGAACTACTACTCCGACGAATTACGCATTCACACACTTAAAAACTACTCCAAAGTCAAACGGCCGCGCTGTAATTCGGTGTGTGTGAATATCGTAATATACTACAAGTCATTTCACGTCATTCTTCCACTGAATAATATAAAATGTCGCATAATATTTACACTTCGCTTTTTAAATCTTGGATTGAGTGTTACCCAAATAAAAACCGTCAATCATGTCAGAACGACTGCAACATGTACTGGAAGGAGCAAAAACTCAAATTTGGAAAGGATAAAAATGAACTGGAAAAAAGGGTTTTGGCTAAAATGAACGAATTGAAGCAAGAAGCAACAAGAAAAAAATCGAACCAACTACAGTTTTTTCTCCAGCAGGTGAATAAAATTGACGTTACTATTTCAAATTTTATTTTTCAAAAATTTATTTTTGATTGCAGACTTCATTGACTTCTTCAAGTGATTCGCAAAAGCCTCCAAGCTCATCGGAGGAATCTCCCGATCCTATTGAATCATCAAACGAATCCGAGGTTTTTATTGTGTATAGTTTATTGCTCAAACTGTCAGTAAAAGAAACTGTTCACATTATAAAAACACTAAAAATCAAAAATTTGAACAGGTTTACTTTAGCTGACAATTTCCAATTTTATTTATTTATTTGGCTTAAGTTTACCATAGCTCCCATTGTCCAATGGTAATTAAACTAAACTTTTCTTATGTGCTTTTTTATTTTAAGCACAAATTTGTAATCAAAAAAAGTCGCTCGGATCTGCTTTCGGATATATAGCCATCGGAAGTTGTGTATATAGCTTTTGTGAAAATCCTTATAAGTTTGGAACGTCTGAATGGATATCAGAAATATGGGTCATAACATAGATAATTTAATGATTTACAATGATAGTAAGCAAGTATTTGAAATTTAACTCATAGTTTTGGTGATATGACGATTTTTCTGAAATTTTGACCAATTTTTTTTTAGAAAACCGTTATTTTTTCCAAAAAACGTGTTATTGACCTATAATTTGTTTAGCATGGTAAGAAAGCTTAATTGATTCCCTTTAACATTATGTATATTTACACCCTTTTTAAAGAAAATCAAAAAAATTTATTCAATAAATTCTTATGAAAACTATGTTTTTGTGGACAAAAATCGCGGTAAATACGCAAAAACTTAAAACAGGCTATATACCATTTTAAAGGGTATAAATTAAGCTTTCTTAATGTGCTAAAATAATTATAGGTCATTAACACATTTTTTGGCAAAAATAAAGTTTTTCAAAAAAAAAATTGGTCAAAATTTCAGAAAAATCGCAATATCTCCAAAATTATAGGTCAAATTTCGAAAATTTGCGTACCATTATAGTAGGCCGTTAAATTATCCTTGTTATGACACCCATATTTTTGATTTTCTGTTCAGAGTTTCTAACTTATAATCATTTTTCCGAAAGCTATATCCGCAACTTCCGATGTCTATATCTCCGATACTAGATCCGAACGACTTTTTTCTTGAATTTTATATTTTTAATTCTCTATTACTCCAAAAAAAATAAATTGATTTCGAGATTGTCAGTAACTTAAGCCCAAAAATGTTACTTAACATTCATACATATGTATGTTTTCAGGATTCTCAACCATCAGTTTTCTTTAAAAAGCCGGCCCAAGAGGAAGTGCTGAAAAAAATTCAGATATTGGAGAGTGAATTGAACAATACTTTACTCAAGCGTGACGCTGGATTAGGGGACGAAAATATTGTTAAAAAGATAAAAGGATTAAAAAAAAAACTTGAAGAAGTGAAGAGAACATACAATTCTAAAAAAAGAAATGCCGAATACCAAAAATCTTTCAGAGTAAAAAGACAAGCTGTGTTGAAAGATATTGTTGCCAAAGAACAATCATTGAAAAAACAGCTCAGTGTACGAGGTGTACCTGGTCGCCCTAGCTTAGAGGACGATCAGCCAGAACTTCTCCGAGTCCTTGCCGAAATTGCGCGGTTTGGTGGTGGTGCGGATGATCGGCGACGCACGGAGACTATTCGAAGCTGCAAAACTCTCGATGATCTCGTCAAAGAATTGAAGCTGCAAGGATTCGTTGTTTCTAGAGCCGCTACTTACATCAGGCTTCTCCCACAAAACTCTTGTACGATTCAAGGCAAGAGACACGTAAAGACAGTGCCCGTAAAATTGTGTAAAGCAACCACGGATCTTCACAAAAGTCACGAAGATGCTCGATTTTGTACTGCTTCTATACGTGCATTGGAATCACTGGCATCAATTTTGGGACCAAGTCAAGTTTTTTTTATGTCACAGGTAAAGTTGAAGCCAGTAGAAACATTAAATTATTAATTGAAAAATTAACGATAATATAATAATAATATAGTAGTTAAAAAGTACTTTTCAACAGACATTGCACTTAAAATTTTTATATTTTACAGGATGACAAGGCTCGAGTACCCATTGGAAAAACCGCCGTAGAGAAACAAGCACCGTTTATGATGCACATGGAATACCGAGTGCGATTACCAGACCATGATTGGGTCGTAGCAGACAAACATAAGTTGATTCCGTCTGTGTATGCTCCTATCATAATAAAAAAGGCCGGAATGGGAAAACCTGAAGCTATAACATACAGTGGTCCAACTTATGTTGCTATTCGCTCTGGGAAACACTCGTCATCTTCAGCGAAATCTCATGGCGCAGATTTCAATCGCTTACTCGAGCTAAAAAAATTTTCTGAATTGAGCAAATCTGCAGAAGGACTCGTGAAGCCAGTCGTCATCATCACTGCGGATGGGGGGCCTGATGAAAACCCAAGGTATCCACAAGTCATTGCACAGGCTGTTGCTCATTTCAAAAAATATGACCTGGATGCTATTTTCGTGGCCACCAATGCACCAGGAAGGAGTTGTTTCAATCGAGTAGAGCGCCGCATGGCTCCACTAAGTCATCAATTGTCCGGGCTTGTCATTCCGCATAATTCATTCGGTAGTCATCTGAACGAGAGTCGCAAAACAATTGACGAAGTTCTAGAAATCCTCAATTTCGAAGCAGCGGGAAAAATTTTGGCTGAGGTATCATTAAATTTGATATAGAAAATGTTTGTGGTAAATCTGCAAAATTTTTCCTTCAGGTATGGAATACTCTCGTCATTGATGGCGAACAAGTCGTTGCAGAATACATTCATCCGGACGAAAATTTTGATGACAGTGAACAATTTGATCACTCACATGACTGGTATCGATCTCACGTGCAAGAATCGCAGTATTTATTGCAAATACGTAAATGTACTGATGAATCATGCTGTTCAAGACATCGGAGCAACTTGCGTATGATTTTACCAAGCGGTTTTTTGCCACCCCCTTGCCCTTGTTGTGTTGTTGATACTATCCTTTCGAGGGATAATACCAGGTGAGAACCGTATCTGAAAAGAAATAAGAAACTAAAAGGTGTTACAATATAATACTTACCTGTATTATAAAAACTTCCCCACAGTCCAAATATCTTTGCTTTAACATAAAAGAATGCGTCTTATCTCTTTTAGCTCAGAACAAATTCTAATCTTTATTAAAAATCTTAAATACCTTAACACCTCTTATGATGCTAATTACAAAAACAAAATACATTATAAAATAATTACTTAAAAATACAATAACAAAAACTTAACATCATCAAAACTTATTCTACTTAATAAATATTTGGCCTACAAATGTTTTGGCCTACAAATATTTTGGCCTACAAATATTTTGGCCTACAAATATGCTGGCCTACAAATATTTTGGCCATTCTACTTTGTAGAAATTGCATAATTCTTAATTTAACAAAAATAGTGAGGTTGGCATATTTCCGGGTTTAATATCTTGCATTGCATTATTTGCCTTTTTGTTGTTGCAGTTTCATTGCATTGTTCTCATTCTTGTTATTATTCAACAAGTAGAATTTTCACATAGCAACTTAAACTGACCAACAAATAAGCAAATGCCCAAAAATATGCCATAATGTAATAACAGAAATTTACTGTTATTGGATGATGTTATTCATCATCCCAAAAATATACCACAATATGTCGTTTTTTTGTTAGAACAACCCGTTGTGATATAAGTGTGGTAATTAACACACAACATTCCTCACCCTTTTGGATAAGAAAAAATTATGGCTAAGAATTAACTATAATTTTTTCTTAATAACACATTATTGTGTGTCATAATGTTTTTATTTAAAAAATTTAGTTTATTAGTTAACATTATTTTCTTTAAGAATGTCTAATAATAATATATATTTAAAAATACTCTGTTAAATGACTCTACCTAATTCATGGCCCTGTTTTTCTCCGTCACTGCTTGTCCCCCTTGGTTGGAAACTGCTTGGCTTAGACTTTGTGGCTTCGCTAGTTTCGTCATACCACAAACTTAACTTTTGATTTGATTCAAGGTGCAACACTTGTTTTTATCAGCCTTGTATGTTTAGCTTCAACATAAGGCTGGTTGCAGGTTATACTTCTGGCTACCATCATTTCAAATCATGTTGAGACGGCTTATGCCACAGTTTTTCTCGAAAGGGAAGGCGTTATGCTAAAAACTGTAGCCCCCTCCCTTCCTTTGGTTAGGTTGTCACTATGTAAAGATTGACAACCATTGAATGATTTAGCTATTAATGCTGGATACTTTGCTTATTGTGCATGAAGTATTCTGCAGCTTAGCTTTAATTATTCATTCATTTTCAAATTTTGAACAAAATTTTTATTTTTCATTCAGTTCTAGTTAACTAGCGTGTTTGCATCCTTGAATCATTAGTGTGACAAGCTTCTGGCCACTGCTACTGCTAATCTGCTGTAGTATAGGACCATGTTAATAAAATAGCTATCTATTTAGTTAAATATTTATCATTTAATTATTTATGGTTATTACTTTAATTGATAAATTTCTATATTTATCTTTCTATTTAAAACAAAATTATTCAATGTTTTCTAATACATCAAGTTATAAATCATTCTTTAAAAAAAATATCAATATAATTAAGTGTTTATTTTATATAACTAATAATACGTGTAAATGATATATATGTTTATGCATTTATCTGCTATGCATAAAAATATATATATATATATATGGCATTTACTCCGTTTTATTTTACTCATTATATTTAAACTTCTAATTTTTATTGTAAATGTTATATATGTTTATGCATTTATCTAATATGCATAAAAATTTATATTTGCATATACGGCATTTACTCCGTTTTGTTTTATTCATTATGATAAAATTTGCTTCTAAATTTCCGTTTTTCTTTTGAAGCACTCTTTATTTTTATTTATTTACTTTTAATTGTGCTGGCTTTGTTTACCAACATTTATGACATAATGTCAAATTATGCAATTATGCAAAAATTATTATTTCAACAAGCATAACATTTAAGCAAGTCGTTGAACTGACTTGATTGTTTAATTTACGATATATGTGAAGTTCACATTGTATTTAGATTCAACAAGTTTTAGCTATATATGTATATACATACGTGTTAAAACGTATTTATTTAAATATATATGTTTTCTGTTATTTCTTTTAATAGAACAAAAAGTTTTGTTCTATTTTGAAAATAATTTAATGAGTCTGTACCCAGAATGTTTTAATAATTTATCTGGGTTTCAAATTTAATCTTTTCTTAGCTTTGAAACAGAAATTTTAATTTTTGTATGCTATATATGTGTATACATCTTTTGTATGCATCCAAATATATATTACGCATAGCTTGTAATTTCGTTTTAATAATTATAGCCAAAGTAACTATTCTTCGTCATGTCTTTGGTTGTCATCATGATATAATATGACCTTCAATTATGGAACTTCAGCTAAAGTTGCTGTTATTTCCTTTTGTTTCATTTCATTTTGCAAATCAAATGAATGCTAATACTCATAGCTATGTACAAAGCTGAGCCCAAGCTGCATTTGCTTTTATTATTTTTGTTTTGCATTTGAGCTTGTTTTAATTGAAATGAAATGTGTCATATTTCTACTACTATCGTTGAGGTAGGTTAGTTCTACGCGATCGCGTGCGCTTTCTGTGGCACACGTTGACTCATATTTCACATTTCTGTTTATGTTAACGAACATGTACTTCTAAGTTTTCAGAGCTTGTTATTTTTGTATTTTAGTTTTGCTCTGTTGGCTATTTTTTATTATAAATTAAGTAGGTTCATTAAATAATTTAAGTAAATTATTGTGCAACCTCTTTTTCTTGCCTTTTATTACAACTTCTGTTGTAACAGGCCCCTTGACTCCCAAAACTTCAAATGGCCCTACCCATATGGGAGAAAATTTGTTTTTCCTAGTTTGATTTTTCATCAAAACTTTATCCCCTTGTTTAAATTTAACGGGGTTGATTGCACCGTCATATTGTTTTTTAGACAATTCTTTAGCCTTTTCTTGGTTCTTCCTCACTAGTTCGTGAGTTCTTTGAATCTGAAATTTTAATATTTTTGATTGGTCCTCCGCGTTATATAGCGGTGAACATTTACGTTTCAAATTCGTAGGCAATTCAAAGTCGAAACCGTACAAAGTACGAAACGGAGTTTGCTTAGTAGAAGTATGTGTCGTATTATTATGGACATGCATGGCTGCCGTCAGCCATTGGTCCCAATTCGAACCATCTTCTTTAGCAAAACTTCGCAAGTACTCTGCTAGTGGCCTGTGGCTTCTTTCCAAAGAACCATTAGCTTGTGGATGATATGGTGTTATGTGCAACTTTTTAATTCCCAGCATCTTACAAGTGTCCGAAAACAATTTTGCAATAAAATTTGTACCATTGTCAGTAACTAATATCTTTGGGATATTGTATCTGGCAATGATTTCGTCGTAAAATTTTTTCGAGACCGTACTTGCTTCTGCATCGGGCATTGCAGCACACGCCATATATTTTGAAAAATCATCCTGAAATGTCAATATATATTTATTTCCTGATACCGTTTCAGGTAATGGGCCGACTATGTCCATGTACACTTTATCAAAAGGTCGATTTGGTGTGTCAGTCAAAACCATAGGCATTTTTGTGAGTCTTGAACTCTTGTTTGTTTGACATTTTGTACATTTTTTAATGTACTCTTTAACATCTTTTTGCATTCCCGGCCATCTATACTGCTTCCTTATTCTTAGAAGCGTTTTTACTGCACCTTGATGCCCGCCTAATGGTGTGCTATGAAAATCCCTTAATATTATTTCTATTTCCTTTGGGTCCTTCAATACAACTACTTTTTCTTTTTGGCTGATGTCAATCACCGTGTCTTTGTCCACCTCATTTGAAGTATTCAATTTTTCATTTCCAGAGTTTTTAGATTTTGATCTAGTTTGTACCACTGTTATTTGTTTATCTGTTTGTGGTAATCTACTCAAAGCGTCTGCATTTAAGTTTCTTTTCCCAGGCTTGTAAATTATTTCAAAATCATATTCTGACAGTTTGTGTCGGAAGCGTGCCAAGCGTGACGTTTGATCCTTAAGGTTGGATATACCACGTAATGGTTGATGATCGGTATATATTTTGAAATGTCTGCCAAGCAAATATGCTCTAAAATTTTTCGTTGCCCACACTATAGCGAGAAATTCTTTTTCAATGGTTGAATACCTCTTCTCGGTATCGCTTAGTGCTCTACTGGCAAATGCTATTGGATTATCTTTACCAACTTCCCCTTGTGATATAATTGCACCAATTGCATCATTGCTGGCATCCGTGGTTAACAAAAATTCTTTAGAAAAATCTGGATATATCAATAAGGGTGGTGACATTATCGCCTTTTTTAAGTCCTCAAATGATTTTTGGCACTCATTCGACCAAATGAATTTAGCATCTTTTCTCAATAATTTGTTTATTGGTAATGCTAGTCTTGCCGTGTCTTTTATGAACTTTCGGTAGTAATTTACTAGACCTAGAAATGCCTGTACTTCTTTTTTGTTTTTAGGCACTGGAATGTTTTTTACACATTTCACCTTATCTGGGTCTGGTAAAGCACCATGCTCTGAACATTTATGTCCTAAATACACAACTTCACGACGCAAAAAATTGCATTTTTTCGTGTTTAATTTAAGATTATGTTGTCTTAATACCGTGAACACTTTACGAAGCCTGTCTTCATGCTCTCGTAAGTTTTTCCCGTATATGACAATGTCATCTAAGTAAACAAAACACTCTAGACCTTGTAGTCCTGTGAGTATATGATTCATAATACGTTGAAATGTTGCTGGTGCTCCCGTCAGACCAAACGGCATTCGGTTGAACTCAAAATGTCCTAACCCCGTACTAAATGCTGTTTTTTCCTTATCATCATCATTCACCAACACCTGGTGGTAGCCACTTGCTAAATCCAGGGTGGAAAAATATCTACTGTGTCCTAACTGATCTAAAATTTCGTCAATTCGTGGTATGGGGAAAACTTGTTTGATTGTAGCTTCATTCAATTTTCTGAAGTCTATAACTAATCTCCATTTTTTCTCGCCATCTTTACCACTTTTCTTAGGAACAAGTAATAATGGTGAATTCCAAGGTGAGGTGCTTGGTGAAATTATCCCTTCATCTAACAGTTCTCCTACCTGTTTATTTATTTCCATTCTATGAGAATGAGGTAGTCTATACTGTTTTTGATTTATTGGGGGTTGCCCCGCTAGTGTTGGGATATCATGCTTCAAAACTGGAGTATATGATAAGCAATCACCTTCCAACAAAAATATGTCATGGAAAGATGCACATATATTTTCCATAGAAGCCTTTTCTTCTCTGCTAATGTGTGGATCTAAATTAATAGATTCAAATAGCTTGCCTAATCTTTCCCTCACATTTTGTTCAGTTATAGTGTTTATTCCGGTATTTGTATTTATTTTGAATTTATTGCAATTTGAAAATACCGGTCTGAAATTTTTATCAATAATAAATTTGTCCTCTGACGAATTTAAAACGGGCACATAAACTATGCCATCTTTCACTTTTGTTATGGTTTCTCCCAAGTAAACTCCTTGTGAAAGTTCTTGTTTATGTATAACAACTTCTTTTAATGTTGTTTTGACACATAATGGTACTATTTTTACAGTTCGAGCTTGGACTGCTGTTTCTGTATTGCATAGTACTTTATTTAAGTCATTCATCGGCTTTAGCGTGAATGCTATTATTTTCTGTCGTTCTTTGTTAAAAAACGTTAGATTTTTATCTATTGCATTTATGATAGTTTGGTTCCACAAATTTTCTCTACCAATTATTCCATTCAGCTGGTATTCCATGATCTAGTGACACTATGTGTAACTTCAAACTAAGATCTTGGTACTGATTGTGCTGAATAATGGTAGTACCTAATGTGGTAACCTGTCCACCAAATGCTCCACTTAAATCTTTTGTATTATTCATATCTAATCCTGGGAAATGCAGCATTGCACTTTCTTTGACCAAACTTGTATCGGCACCGGAGTCTACCAACAAAATAAGTTTTCCATATTTAGCACCTTCACAGGGCACTTCTATGAACACGTCATTTTGATTTACTTGGTAAAAATTCTCGTTATGCCTTCCATACAAGATGTGTCTCCCAGTTTCGATATCGTTCGTGTTGGCTTTTAATAATTTCTTTGAAATTAATTGTATGGGTTTAGTCAGTAGTAATTTTTAACATACTGACTTTATTCTATCCCATGAAGCCAAACAAGTTAAATATAATACATTAAAAACCAAACAGACTACTAATAGTACTGTATGTAGAAATTTTATTCCAAATTGCATAGCAGGGGATGCCTCAACTACAGTTTTCTGTGTATGATTTATCTTCTCTGCATTGCATTGTTTCAATTTGTATTGTAAAATGTTATTGTTTTTACTTTTAGCGTTTAACGTATCAGTTGCACTTTGATGTGGCTGATTTACTGTTAAAACCTTTTTTGTAACTTTAGATGTAGTTAACGTATCAGTTGCACTTTGATGTGACTGATTTACTGTTACTACTTTATCTAAATCCTTTTTTGAAATTTTATTTGTTTTATATACAGTAGTTAACGTATCAACAGCACATTTTTGTGGTTGACTTACTGTAACTACTTTATTTGGCCTTGATTTGCTAAGATTTTTGGGGTCCCAGACTATTGGCCGATCTTGGGCCCCTCTTAGTTTCCCTGTGACTTTTCAAAGTCTTTTTTGGCAAAACAATTTTCTATTGCATGCCCAACCCTTTTACACCAGCGGCATTTATTCAATGTCCGTTGGCCGCTCTGCTCGCGTCGAAAATTTGATTTTCTATTTTGGTCAGTCTCTCTTGTTCTTGTGTCCGTTTTATTAACTGAGCACTTTTTACTGGTCTCATGACCATATTCTGAACATTTCTCACAAAAAGGTTTGTTTTTCCTAACAAAACACTCATCTCTTGTGTGTCCCTTTTTGTTGCAGAATGAACAAGTTATATCTGGCCTTCTTATTGATTTTCCAAGATTTTGCTGGAATGGGCTATTGTGTGTTTGTTCATGCTGTTTGCCCCAACTTCTTGGCTGAGCATGTAAAATATTAGAGCTAATTGTGTCAACTTTTGCTTGGAAAGTGTTTATGCCCAGTGCTGGTTCATAATCATAGTATTGCAGCGTATCTTCGGCTGAGATTGCTGCTTCTAATAGTCCTTCCAAACTATTCGAATTATTATTAACCAATATAACTTTTGTTGTTTGGTTTCTTAATCCTGTTTTGAATGCTCTCAATACAGATCTTGTTAGTTCCTGTATGTACATTCGGTCATCTAATGTTGAATATCTATTTCTGAGTTTCTCCAAAACGGAAGACTGTAGTGATTTTAGTCGCCTTGCGAACGCTCTTAAATCTTCATGGGGACCTTGGCGTGCATTACTTATATCCTTTTGTACTACTTCTAAGGACTTTTCACTTATGTATGTTTCTTTCAACATTTTGTACAAGTCTTGCATGCTACTAAAATTAGTCGCTCTGACCAATTCATATGCATCGCCATTGAGATGCAGTCTCACTTTTGAAATGAGCTCATTTTCATCCACAGGATTAATTGATCGTCTTACTGATTCGCATGCTTCTATAAATCTGTATAGATCTGCTTTAAGAGTAAGAGATTCTATCCCCGAAAAATAAGGCACTGTATCTCGAACCCATTTACCAATATTGCTATAGCTTTTTGTGTTCGCTAGTTGGTCATGGGTAGACACGTTCGTCATTAGTTGTGCGTTGTCTGTTAGACTTCCTCCTTGGTTATTGTAAACTTCCGTCCTTACCGTTTGAATTTCAGAATTTTTTGAATTCTCTGTTTCCTCTAAATGGACCATAAATTTCTTTAGTTTCATGTCCATTTTTTCTTTTTGTTTCTTCAACATAGTTTCTAACTGTAACATGAAATTATTTTTGAAGTATGTTTCATTTTTCTTTAGGTTTTCGAACTCTTTCAGTTCTTCATCGGTTGACACAATTACTGACCAAATTTCATTTAATTCCCTAAATTTTTTGTTAAAATAGCTAATACTGTATCTGGTTTCCGAATCTTTTCCAAAATTCTCAAAGAATCGTGTCAATGTCTTTTGATTTTCCAATTGACTTTTTGCTAGTTCGTTAAATTCCGACATTTTTGGATTTGCTATTTCCTTTTTTGTTTTTGAATTAAATTTAGCTGTTGCTAGCTCTTGTCTTAATTTTTTGTTTTCCTTCTCCAAATCTTGGACGCGTTTATCTATAATTATGGACCGATTGGTTTCTTCCAAATCGTGACACACTGGTAATGAAAAATTTAGCTTTGTGATATTCCTATCATCCAGTGTATCGTTCAATTTAAAATTTTCTTCCTCTAGTTCCTTTATTTGTTCAGAGTTTAAATTCAACAGAATGATATGTTGATCGTATCTCTTCTTCAAGGCGTGAAACTCTGTTTCCCAGCTTTCTGCTGTTCCTGCGTCCTTAAACTGTCTTTGCTCCACAAAACTCAAAATTTCGTCAAGTACAACGTCCGCTATTTCGACTTCTGATAAATTATGGAAATCATCAACTTTAAGTGTGGTAATTAACACACAACACCCTCTTCAACAAGAAGATTCGCTTTCGATTCCTTCTTCAACAGTGGACCAAAACAGCAATCAGTTTTGTCCTCTATTTCTTCGCTTAGCGTTAAATTACGATTGGTCAAAAGTACATCTACAGTTCAAGATCATGCCTTACGATTTTTTTTGTCCTTCACTTGCAAACGTCTTAGCTGATCGAGTTTGTAATATTTGTGGCCAGTACTTTGCCTCGAAAAAAGCTACTGAAATGCACAAAAAATTTCATGAAAAATACTGTAGTCGTACTCACAATATTCAACCAGTTTCAATTTTGAAACGCATACAGGGGAAAAGCCTTTGCATTTTGAAACAATCGGAGATTTGCCACGTTGCAGAGTGGCATGACGACGAGGATATTGATGTTACAGAGTTGGAATGTGAATCAGAAAATTCAACAGACGAAACGGGTGTGCCAATTGTAGGTTCACTATCAGATTGGTTGCAAAGCGCATGGACTAACGATGACTTACGATGAATTTTTTTTATTCATCTTGAAAAACAAATGTGAAGTTTGTAATTTCGTATATGTATATTAAAATTAAATATAGTAATATAGTACATCACCTGAAAAATACATTTTTTTGACTAGTTTCAACTTTATTATGAGTCTTACGTAAGATTTCGGAGGGGGGGCAGAGGGGGTTGTGAGAATCTTACTAAATCTTACTCGGGGGGGGGGGGGGGTTAAAAATGTCATGAAATTGTCTTACGTAATTTATGAACGGCCCCTTAGCAGCAATTAGTAAATTAGTGAATTAGTAACTATATGAATTGATGAAAACTATATACATATATTAACTTGCTCTAAGATATCCCACCACCAGCCATTGGCTGAAGGGATAAACATAGTTCCTAAATTACACAAAGCAAAAACCATAATGAAATTGTCTATTCTAAGTTTGAATATAAATAAATAAATAAAAATCGCATTTAAAGTTTTCAATAACTTACTTTTTATATGAAAATGATGAAAAGTATGTCTACATAAACTCTTATCACAAGGCAAGTTTATGAGATACTTTTCTGATTTTTTCACATGAAATGTTCATGGTAAATTGAGTGGAAAAAAATGGCGGACAATAAGTTTGAGGCCGATCGGAAAGTACACTTTGCCAAAATTTTTTTTGAATTTATTCAGTTTTTGACCTAATCAAAAAATGTAATTTCTTCAAGATTTTGAGTTTTTTAGCGCTTGGCCTATTCAAAAAATTTGACATTTTCAAAAATAAAAATGGCCAAAGTGTTACCCTGGGAAGTGGCCATTGATTCGTATACGCATCACCATAATTGAGTGCTATATATAGCTCATCTAAACAATCTGGATATATAATTTTTACTGTGGGGAGTAACATTAGTCCTTTCGAATCTATTCTGTGTAGGTTTTGTCCACATTTGATCAATTTAAATATTTTTGATTAATTTTCAAAACAATATCCAAAACGATTGTTTTTTTAAACTCCCACTTAAATCCCAAAAAGAAAAGCCAATTGATTAAATTTTAATATAAAAATATAAACCTTTGAAATTTTTTTTATATTACAATAATGAAAAAATGTCCAAACATGAGCAAGTTTCGTGATTCGTAAGCGAATCACAGGTACGATATGGGTTAACACTAAGAGCGTGAGTTTGTGCCATACACTAAAAAAAATTATGTTCTAAAAGCGAAATGGGAACTGAAGTGAGATTGCTTTAATTCGCTTTAATAAAAAATTATATTCCTTTGTAAAATTATTAATACGGTTTAATATATATGCACTTTAAAATTAACTCTCAAAAATACATTTAAATAGTGTGTATTATTAACTGCAAAACACGCTATAAGCCATAAAATATAATGCGTTCAATGTGTCGGTTTAGGAAATATTTTGTTAATTTTTTGCAAAAGAGGAAACTTTACTGTTAAAAAATTCTGTATACAGCCTGATGTTCGAAATATTCCGCTTTAAAATTATAGTTTTTTGAGAAATGAACAATTGAATTAATGTTATAACTTATAACTACTTAGTCCAAATTCAACCATTGAACTTATAGATTTTGGAAAGCCAAATAAAAAATTTATGACGCCAATAATGCTCTTAATACTTTAAAAAAATGTTTATATTTTTGTAGGAAAATTCAAATTTTGTACACTAAATTAGAAATATCGTGAAAACTTAATCAGAAAATTATTTCTGTTAAATTTTTTTATGCCTATTCATTAGATTTTAATTATGTTTAAGAGATTAAAATAATTCTTTGAAATTTTAATAATGACTTTATGTATGTTTATTGTGTAAAAAACCAACGACGTCTCATTTTTTTTACAGTGCACATGAAATACACGATCGAGAACTCTATAACGTGTTGGCAAATCTTGGCGTCTTATGACGTCGTATTGAAGATTCAAGGTTGCCAACCTTATGCTCTATGAAATCAAATCTTATTTATCTGTTTTTATGTTAACTTTTGTGTCTCCAAGGACTGGAATTTGCTATATATGCAATCATTATTAAGTAGACATTGTAATTGAGCTATAAGTAAAATGTTTTACGAGCCGCTTTCAACTAAGAATGATAAAACATTCTTGACTTTGAACAAATCTTTAAAAAAAAATATTATTATTATGTCGAATTTTGAGTTAGGGCAACTCTACTCTGAGTATTTTGAGAGAGACTGTGTATAAAAAATTGAAAATTTGAAATCTGTCATGAAGTGTCATGCAGTTGCTAACAAGGCAGCCGAAAAAAAGTAAGATAGTTGGGAATAAATTTGAATTTATTTTGTGGCTAAGACGAAATCTCACCAGTCTCACCAAGGGGGAAGCGGGGTCAATAAAATACTCACGACAACTTTTTAATGCAGAGACTACATTATTATAGCATATTACATTTTAAAATTATAAGGCAAGTCAGAGCTCACCAAGTGGATGGTGAGATCCGAGTTTTCAAAAAAACAACTCACGTACTATCAAATAATCTGTGGCAACAAGCAATAACACCTTAAGTCGATCTACGATGACAGTCCGAAACAGTATAAGTCACATGCTTATACACAGAACTTATCTTGATATGCCTTGTGGCCATATATAGACTTAAGCTGTTATTGCTTGTGACCACAGTAATGTACATAAGTGAATCCATTTGTTCCACTGTTACGCTCTCCTCATATTTTTTCGATATCTGCTGCTCACAATTTTACGCCGATAGGAACATGTTTAAAATGATGTCAGTGTTGAGCATGCGCAGAACAAATCAAATTTCATGCGCCGAATGGCGAACCGATTGTCTTACGAAGCTCACAACTGTGAAAAAGCAACAAAATAAAATAACTGAAAATAAATAAACGGTCCAAGCAATACGATAAACAAAACCTTAAAATAATGAAAAATATCAATAGAAAGGTATTTAAACATGATATACCATCAAATTACGTTATTCCAAAAATCTTCTGTTTTTTAATAAATACTCCTTGGCATATTTTAATATATTGTTTTTATTTTTAAGGCTTGCAAGTGGTTTTATTCATATAATTCTCCCATAATATTCAGGCAAACATATTTTCCAGTGCGATTTCTTAAAGAAATTTTAAGTTCTTGCGCTGTTTTGAAAATATCTTCTTTGATTTCTTTCAATATCGAACGCTCTTTTTGCTCATTTAATATCTTGCCTTGACCTTCTCTTGGCCAACCTAAACTCATCGCGGAACCTCTTGATTATGTCGTGGACAATATATCTACTTTTTCCAATTAATTCGGCAATTTCACTTGCAGTTTTACCTTTAGAAGGTCACTTAACTACTAATTGCCTATTTTCTACAGTAGATTGCTTTCCATTTGGAGCCATTTTAAATATATTTTAAGTTATTGTTGACACTGTTTGCCGCTAAATGCAATTTACGACTGAATATGATAAAAAAATGTCATTCTTAAATGCTTTTCTGCAAAATAACGGTATATTTAGCATTGTCATTTTGCCTTGTCCGATTATTCGTTGCGCGCAAGATATTGAACTGGTTTTGTTTTTTTGTTTAAATTTACAGTTATTATTAAAAAAGTTGTTGTTTTTTTTATTGTTCAGAAGGGTAATAATATGAAGTATAAATAAAAGCGAAAAAAAAATAAATACACAGTTACGTGCACATAATTAGGAACGATTCATACATATCACTTCAAATTAACTTTTTCATATAAATATCTTACTAATTCAAAAAAATATTTTTACAATCTTATTATAGAGTATTCCTTCATTCTTTTGCCGACAAAATTGTTGGCAATTTTTAAGCTGTTTAAGCACAGGGTGCTTATTTATGATATCAGAAAGAAAACCAAGCGTGCACATAATTAGAAACGACTTATTATTTTGTATTCCTTAGTCTGAAAAATTTTTATTTTGTTTTTGTTTTATCAATAATTGGTTGGAAACCCTTTACTTGAACGAACTGCTGCACATCGCTGAGGAATTAAAGCCACTAGATCCTCACACAGTCTTCAAGCAGTCTTAGGAATGGTTATCCACACCTTTCGCTCTTCCACATAGAGTTACATAAAATTTGTAATTTTTAATATACGTTCCAATACGTTCCTTTACTACTGCCAGAGGATCCCAATCAAATTTAGATCCGGACTACAGGATGGCTAATCCAAAACAGTCACCATGTTGTCCGTGAACCACTTCATTGGCATATGGAATCAGATATGTCTGTAATATGCCTGTATACTAGAACCTGTCTATGCGACCCTCAATTTTTGCGATTGAGCCAACACCACACCATGACATGCCGCTCCACACAATAATGCTACTTCCGCCGTACTGTAGTGTTGGGCGTGTGTACCTAGGGTTAAACTCAGCTCAAACCGGGCACCTAACGTATGATCTGCCATTCGACCATAGTCTATTTATTTTGGTTTCATCAGTATAGGGCTACTGTAATTTTTACAAAAAATGTATAGTAATTAGCAAAAAAAAAAAAAAAAGGTCCCCATTTCTACTTTCCCATAACACTAATAAAAAACATCATTATTCCTTTTTTTTATTTATTTATTTACATTGTTTCCATAAAATCTTCACATGTCTCACTGCGCACATTTTTTGCAAAATTTTGTTTATCGAGCAAAAAAATAAAAGGTTGTAACTTCGAAAGTAGTGAAAAGTAGCGCATTTCAACCAAAACTAGTACATTTCAAGTGAAAAGTAGCAAAGCCTTGCAAAAGTAGCACTTTTGCTACTTTAGTATGCCATCTGGTAGCCCTACATCAGTAAAAAACACGTTTTTCCAATCCTAGAGGGTCCAACGTCTATCTTTTCTAGCAAATTATATTCTTTATTTTTCGATTTCGCTCAGATACTAAAGGTTTCTTCCTGTAAACACGTCCTAACAGTTAAGCTTCTCTCAAATGACGTTTTACGGTATCAACGGAAGGTCCAGAGCCTTCCTGCACATTCTTATTCTTCAAACTTTTCATAAAAGTGCAGCACCGAATGCAATTTATTCAAAACTCTAGAGTTATTTTTTTTAAGTTTTTGCTCAGAGCTTAAAGGGGGGATTCTCCATACAGGGTTCAAGGGTTTTTACTGGAATCCATTTTTGTACAAGTTATTGGCTTTGAATAATTCACAGTCTTATTCTTCAAACTTTTCATAAAAGTGCTGCACCGAATGCAATTTATTCAAAACTCTAGTGTTATTTTTTTTAAGTTTTTGCTCAGAGCTTTAAGGGGGGATTCTCCATACAGGGTTCAAGGGTTTCTTACTGGAATCCATTTTTGTACAAGTTATTGGCTTTGAATAATGCACATTCTTATTCTTCAAACTTTTCATAAAAGTGCAGCACCGAATGCAATTTATTCAAAACTCTAGAGTTATTTTTTTTTTAAGTTTTTGCTCAGAGCTTTAACGGAGGATTTTCCATACAGGGTTCAAGGGTTTTTTACTGGAATCCATTTTTGTACAAGTTATTGGCTTTGAATAATGCACATTCTTATTCTTCAAACTTTTCATAAAAGTGAAGCACCGAATGCAATTTATTCAAAACTCTGGTGTTATTTTTTTTAAAGTTTTTGCTCAGAGCTTTCAAGGGGGATTCTCCATACAGGGTTCAAGGGTTTCTTACTGGAATCCATTTTCGTACAAGTATTGGCTTTGAATAATGCACATTCTTATTCTTCAAACTTTTCATAAAAGTGCAGCACCGAATGCAATTTATTCAAAACTCTAGAGCTATTTTTTTTTTAAGTCTTTGCTCAGAGCTTTAAGGGGGGATTCTCCATACAGGGTTCAAGGGTTTCTTACTGGAATCCATTTTTGTACAAGTTATTGGCTTTGAATAATGCACATTCTTATTCTTCAAACTTTTCATAAAAGTGCAGCACCGAATGCAATTTATTCAAAACTCTAGAGTTATTTTTTTTTTAAGTTTTTACTCAGAGCTTTAAGGGGGGATTCTCCATACAGGGTTCAAGGGTTTTTTACTGGAATCCATTTTTGTATAAGTAATTGGCTTTGAATAATGCACATTCTTATTCTTCAAACTTTTCATAAAAGTGCAGCACCGAATGCAATTTATTCAAAACTCCAGAGTTATTTTTTTTTTTAAGTTTTTGCTCAGAGCTTTAAGGGGGGATTCTCCATACAGGGTTCAAGGGTTTCTTACTGGAATCCATTTTTGTACAAGTTATTGGCTTTGAATAATGCACATTCTTATTCTTCAAACTTTTCATAAAAGTGCAGCATCGAATGCAATTTATTCAAAACTCTAGAGTTATTTTTTTTTTTTAAGTTTTTGCTCAGAGCTTTAAGGGGGGATTCTCCATACAGGGTTCAAGGGTTTCTTACTGGAATCCATTTTTGTACAAGTTATTGGCTTTGAATAATGCACATTCTTATTCTTCAAACTTTTCATAAAAGTGCAGCACCGAATGCAATTTATTCAAAACTCTAGAGTTATTTTTTTTTTTTAAGTTTTTGCTCAGAGCTTTAAGGGGGGATTCTCCATACAGGGTTCAAGGGTTTCTTACTGGAATCCATTTTTGTACAAGTTATTGGCTTTGAATAATGCACATTCTTATTCTTCAAACTTTTCATAAAAGTGCAGCATCGAATGCAATTTATTCAAAACTCTAGAGTTATTTTTTTTTTTTAAGTTTTTGCTCAGAGCTTTAAGGGGGGATTCTCCATACAGGGTTCAAGGGTTTCTTACTGGAATCCATTTTTGTACAAGTTATTGGCTTTGAATAATGCACATTCTTATTCTTCAAACTTTTCATAAAAGTGCAGCACCGAATGCAATTTATTCAAAACTCTAGAGTTATTTTTTTTTTTAAGTTTTTGCTCAGAGCTTTAAGGGGGGATTCTCCATACAGGGTTCAAGGGTTTCTTACTGGAATCCATTTTTGTACAAGTTATTGGCTTTGAATAATGCACATTCTTATTCTTCAAACTTTTCATAAAAGTGCAGCACCGAATGCAATTTATTCAAAACTCTAGAGTTATTTTTTTTTTAAATTTTTGCTCAGAGCTTTAAGGGGGGATTCTCCATACAGGGTTCAAGGGTTTCTTACTGGAATCCATTTTTGTACAAGTTATTGGCTTTGAATAATGCACATTCTTATTCTTCAAACTTTTCATAAAAGTGCAGCATCGAATGCAATTTATTCAAAACTCTAGAGTTATTTTTTTTTTTAAGTTTTTGCTCAGAGCTTTAAGGGGGGATTCTCCATACAGGGTTCAAGGGTTTCTTACTGGAATCCATTTTTGTACAAGTTATTGGCTTTGAATAATGCACATTCTTATTCTTCAAACTTTTCATAAAAGTGCAGCACCGAATGCAATTTATTCAAAACTCTAGAGTTATTTTTTTTTTTTAAGTTTTTGCTCAGAGCTTTAAGGGGGGATTCTCCATACAGGGTTCAAGGGTTTCTTACTGGAATCCATTTTTGTACAAGTTATTGGCTTTGAATAATGCACATTCTTATTCTTCAAACTTTTCATAAAAGTGCAGCATCGAATGCAATTTATTCAAAACTCTAGAGTTATTTTTTTTTTTAAGTTTTTGCTCAGAGCTTTAAGAGGGGATTCTCTATACAGGGTTCAAGGGTTTCTTACTGGAATCCATTTTTGTACAAGTTATTGGCTTTGAATAATGCACATTCTTATTCTTCAAACTTTTCATAAAAGTGCAGCACCGAATGCAATTTATTCAAAACTCTAGTGTTATTTTTTTTTTAAGTTTTTGCTCAGAGCTTTAAGGGGGGATTCTCCATACAGAGTTCAAGGGTTTCTTACTGGAATCCATTTTTGTACAAGTTATTGGCTTTGAATAATGCACATTCTTATTCTTCAATCTTTTCATAAAAGTGCAGCACCGAATGCAATTTATTCAAAACTCTAGTGTTATTTTTTTTTAAGTTTTTGCTCAGAGCTTTAAGGGGGGATTCTCCATACAGGGTTCAAGGGTTTCTTACTGGAATCCATTTTCGTACAAGTATTGGCTTTGAATAATGCACATTCTTATTCTTCAAACTTTTCATAAAAGTGCAGCACCGAATGCAATTTATTCAAAACTCTAGAGTTATTTTTTTTTTTAAATTTTTGCTCAGATCTTTAAGGGGGGATTCTCCATACAGGGTTCAAGGGTTTGATAAAAAGACTCGATTTTGCTATGATCTCTATGAAGAGTCTGCTCAAAAAAAAAAAAAATAAATCGAAGCCATGGTCGAGCTAAGATGACAATTTCGATTTTTTTTTTTTAAGCAGACTCTTCAAACATGGTTTTTCTTGAAAATAAGACTATCTTGAATTAATATTCAAGGAGGAACAATTAAAATTCAAAGGTAGACATAATTAAAATTGCACTTAAGTTAAAAAACATGAAAAGTTACATATAAAGTTACATAAAAAAATTAGTTCCTTGAATTTTAATTGAACAACATTGAATATTGATTCAAGATAGCCTTAGCTTCAAGAAAAATCATGGTTGAAGAGTGTGCTCAAAAAAAAAATTAATAACGAGGCCAGCTAAAAGGCCTTTTTTGGTGGAGATGGCCTTATATCCAACATTACTTTTTTGGTGTTAATTGTATGCCAAAGCCGTAGTTTTTAAGGTTTTTTTGGAATACCGCTAATTCCTAATTTGAAACTTTGTGACCCTGGATTAAGGGGTTTATAGTTTTAAGTATTATATTAATTTATCTTTAAATCTTCGTAAATGTTTTCATGTAAAATTTTCGAAATGCAGTACGCCAATTTTGTTCACATATTGTTTTGATAATATGCCCTTGAAAAACATTGGTGAAATGCGTGATCTTGGAGTTTATTTTGACTCTCATTTTTGTCTCAATAGTCATATAAATCGTATTTTACCAAAAGCATATTCGCTCTTTGCGTTTGTTAAACGTAATAGTTCTACTTTCAAAGATCCTTTGAAACAACTATAAACGATTTTCGTAAGGTCCAATTTAGAGTATGCATCTTTCATTTGGAATCCATATTATTACTTTTCGATCGTATTGAGCGTATTCAGAAGAAATTCGTAAAATTTTCTTTGCGGTTGATTCCTTTTACTGAGCCCATTCCTTCTTACAAAGCACGCTGCATGCTTATTAATTTGGATATGCTCGAAAATAGACGACTTGTTCATAGTATGATGCTTATTTAGGATATTATTAATGAGAATATTGTTTGCTTGGATCTCCTTGAATTGATTTTATTTAATATTCCATCGCGAACTTTAAGATCATCAGACTATTTTTATATTAAATGTCATAGGTCTAACTATGCCATTAATGAGCCCATTAATATAACTCTTATTGCTTTATATAAATTGTACAAAAATAGTACAATTGATTTCTGTATGCCTAAAAATATATTTAAATCTGTACTTTTAAGTTTATTACACTAAATTTAAATTATTAGACTTAAGTTTATTTAAGATCATTTTAGCCTACAATTTTGTTCTAGTCTGTAAGGAATTTAATTTCATAGACAAATACATTACATAACATCAAAACGACGAAACACGTGTTTCCACAGAAGTTTAGTGTATTCTATCTTTAAGCGAACGTTATCATATAGTAGCAGTGGAATCTACTAAGGCGGAGAGCCCACTGTAGAAAAGTCGAGTGTATAAGATGACAGGATGAGATGCACAGGAGATATAATGAACTATTTTGATGAAACTAACGAACCAGGGTTTCCTTGCCAAAGCCTGTCCCGATGACCGAAAATGCCCGAATTTTAGTAAATTTTGTTGTTTTGATTGAAACTGTGTAATATTATGCCTCAAAATGTGTGTCAAATTATAGAACTCAAATAGGCCTAAAGATAATATCCAGGTTGCATTGTTGAATCCTGTCCCCAACAAGGGTTGCGACCGGTTTTTTTGGGTCAATTTTTAATAATATATATTAATACTTGAAATGTGTGCCAAACGATAGAGCTCGAAGAGCCATAATGGAATATATAGGGTTGACTTATCGAATCCTTTCCCAACTGCTTACCATTTGAGAAAAATTGGCCATAAAAACTGGTGGCAACCCATATTTAAGACCGAATTTGACAAAACAACCTTATATATTCAATTTAGGCTCTTCAACCTCTATCGTTTGGCATATACATACATATATCAAACTACCAGCTGCTACCAACCCATGTTTGGGACAGGATTTAACAATGCAACCTTTGACATTATGTTTGTGCCTCTTCTTGTTATATCGTTTCACATACATTTTGAAACATAATATTATACAGTTTCAATTAAAACAACAAAATTGGCTGAGATTCGGGCATCGGAACAGGCTTTGGCAAGACAACCCTGGTTCGTAAGCTTCACCAAAATGGCTCACTTTCTTTCCCGTACATCCCATACCTATACACTCGACTTTTCTACAGCGGGCTCTTGGACTAACTGCGTTAGCTCAAAATTGGATTCGAACCCAAAGCTGTTCGTTCCGTAAATTTAAATAAAAAAAAAAAAAAATTCATGTGAATCACAGTAGGATTCGAACCCAGGACTGTTCGTTTCATAGCCAAACACGCTACAACTGCACCACAGTTGTTAGTTGGTTTTTCATGTCAAACGTGCTATATCAAAACAGCGAGTAGATTCGTTGTTTCATAATAGTTTTTTTTTTTCGCCGTAAAAATTTTTTATTCGCCGAAAAAATCAAAATGTTAAATTTTCGCCGCGCTCTGTTAAGAAAATGTAAATAACATTTTCTTCCGGCGCTCACATCGGTCATAAGCAAAGAGAATAAAGTTAACCGAACCAAAAAGAATAAATTACTTAAAGAGATGTCATCGCGCTCTTCCGAGCTTTTGTTTGCAGAATCGTGGGTTTCTTTTTTCCGATGGCCTAAAATTTGCAGTGAAACTGAAATCCCCTGATCAAAACAAAATGGCAAAAGTAGTCGAAATACGAGCGAAAATCAAATAGGAGAACTGACAACTCGCTTCTTCGCCTTTATTTTCGTTCGTATTGTGATTTCCTTTATATTTCGTATGCTGCATGGAAATTTCATTTTATGTGCGATTCATGTTAAAAATTTGTATTTAATTAATTAAGATTGAATACATTATAAAAATGAAAAAAAAAAATGTAGTCATAAGAAAATTTAAAAAAAAAAGATTGCTGAACTGAGATTTGAACATAGAGTGCAAGGCAAGCGCGTTACACAATAGGATACTATACTAATATTAAAACGTTTGTCTTTTTTACATACAAAGCAATCAACCTGCAAAGTATTCTTTATATGTACCTAAAATTGAAGTCCTCTATTTGAACACTATGATGACTGATTGCTACGTTGCATTTGCTACGTCAGTATCGGAATTTGGCAACAATGTAAATTGTATTAAAATTTGAAAGGAGCTAGAATAAGTACAAGTTTTCTTTTCAAACGCGTTTACAATTGCGGTCAAAATAATAGTAGTGTTCTACTTCTTTACTTTACAAGATTATATATTTACTCTCATTAAAAATATTTGTTCGAAAAAAGTTGAAAGTAAATGTACTTTTGAATAATACTGCAATGATTTTTTGAAGTTTTTGCATTTTAGTGGGTCGTGAAAAGCATGCTACGCCAGAGTAATGTAAAATTATTAAATATTCCATTTCGCAAGGTAAGACTTTTGATGAAATTTAAAATTGTATCGGATGCTCCGCGAAAATGGTTTCGAATAAGATGAAATTACGAAAAACGAAAAACAAAATTAAAGACAAAAATTCCATAATTATTTAATAATAGGTTTGAGAATAATATTATCAATGTATCTTATAATATTTCTTCTTAAAAGTTGCGATTACTCTTCGTGAAAATACATTAAATTCGGCTGGGAACTAGGCGACGTCATCATTTTGCAGGCTAATGTCCCGAAGTATATTGCTAAAATTACAACGAAATGGCTCCGAGACCGAAATATTACCTGCTTGGATTGACCAGCACAGTCCTTAGGTATTAACTCTAATGAAAATTTGTGGAACAATTTAAAAAACAAATACCTATGAGAAAATCAACTCCACAAAGGGTCACCAATTAACAGTGGTCCGAGATCAGTACTCAATACTAGACAAATTGATAGCGAGTATGCCTAAGAGAATACAGCTCACCATCAGCCAAAAGCGGCCACATAAAATATTTAAAAATTATTTAAAATGTTTTTAAATTTAAGTCACAAAATTGTTCACTAAAAAATTAGTACCTATAAAATAACTACCCAAGTCAATGAAAGTAATTTATTCTTTTTGGTTGTGGAGTCTGGGTATGGTAAAAGTTTAAGCAAAAAGAATAAATTACTTAAAGAGATGTCATCGCGCTCTTCCGAGCTTTTGTTTGCAGAAACGTGGGTTTCTTTTTTCCGATGGTCTAAAATTTGCAGTGAAACTGAAATCCCCTGATCAAAACAAAATGGCAAAAGTAGTCGAAATACGAGCGAAAATCAAATAGGAGAACTGACAACTCGCTTCTTCGCCTTTATTTTCGTTCGTATTGTGATTTCCTTTATATTTCGTATGCTGCATAGAAATTCTATTTTATATGCGAACTCGCTTGTTCGCATTTATTTTTGTTCGTATTGTGATTTCTATTACTTTTCGCATGCTGCATGGAAATTTCATTTTATATGCGATTCATGTTGAAAATTTGTATTTCATTTCATTTTATAATTCATGTTAAAAACTTGTATTTAATTAATTAAGATTGAATACATTATAAAAATGAAAAAAAAAAATTTCAGTCATAAGAAAATTTAAAAAAAAAACAATACTGAACTGGGATTTGAACGAAATGAGGATCTTTTTTTTTGTTTTTTGCTCATCAAAAATATTTGTATGAAATTAAAAAAAAAAATGAAGGTTTTCATTTACAAAATTCCAATTTTTTGATATGTGCTACTTTTGTAGTAAGGCCATCTGGTAGCCCTAGGTATATTGCTAAAATTACAACGAAATTCAACTTTTTTCGAACAAATATTTTTAATGAGAGTAAATATATAATCTTGTGAAGTAAAGAAGTTGAACACTACTATTATTTTGACCGCAATTGTAAACGCGTTTGAAACGAAAACTTGTACTTATTCTAGCTCCTTTCAAATTTTAATACAATTTACATTGTTGCCAAATTCCGATACTGACGTAGCAAATGCAACGTAGCAATCAGTCATCATAGTGTTCAAATAGAGGACTTAAATTTTTGGTACATATAAAGAATACTTTGCAGGTTGATTGGTTTGTATGTAAAAAAGACAAACGTTTTAATATTAGTAAAGTATCCTAGTGTGTAACGCGCTTGCCTTGCACACAACCGATCTATGTTCAAATCCCAGTTCAGTATTGTTTTTTTTTAAAATTTTCTTATGACTGAAATTTTTTTTTTTTCATTTTTATAATGTATTCAATCTTAATTAATTAAATACAAGTTTTTAACATGAATTATAAAATGAAATGAAATACAAATTTTCAACATGAATCGCATATAAAATGAAATTTCCATGCAGCATGCGAAAAGTAATAGAAATCACAATACGAACAAAAATAAATGCGAACAAGCGAGTTCGCATATAAAATAGAATTTCTATGCAGCATACGAAATATAAAGGAAATCACAATACGAACGAAAATAAAGGCGAAGAAGCGAGTTGTCAGTTCTCCTATTTGATTTTCGCTCGTATTTCGACTACTTTTGCCATTTTGTTTTGATCAGGGGATTTCAGTTTCACTGCAAATTTTAGACCATCGGCAAAAAGAATAAATTACTTAAAGAGATGTCATCGCGCTCTTCCGAGCTTTTGTTTGCAGAAACGTGGGTTTCTTTTTTCCGATGGTCTAAAATTTGCAGTGAAACTGAAATCCCCTGATCAAAACAAAATGGCAAAAGTAGTCGAAATACGAGCGAAAATCAAATAGGAGAACTGACAACTCGCTTCTTCGCCTTTATTTTCGTTCGTATTGTGATTTCCTTTATATTTCGTATGCTGCATAGAAATTCTATTTTATATGCGAACTCGCTTGTTCGCATTTATTTTTGTTCGTATTGTGATTTCTATTACTTTTCGCATGCTGCATGGAAATTTCATTTTATATGCGATTCATGTTGAAAATTTGTATTTCATTTCATTTTATAATTCATGTTAAAAACTTGTATTTAATTAATTAAGATTGAATACATTATAAAAATGAAAAAAAAAAAATTTCAGTCATAAGAAAATTTAAAAAAAAAACAATACTGAACTGGGATTTGAACATAGATCGGTTGTGTTCAAGGCAAGCGCGTTACACACTAGGATACTTTACTAATATTAAAACGTTTGTCTTTTTTACATACAAACCAATCAACCTGCAAAGTATTCTTTATATGTACCAAAAATTTAAGTCCTCTATTTGAACACTATGATGACTGATTGCTACGTTGCATTTGCTACGTCAGTATCGGAATTTGGCAACAATGTAAATTGTATTAAAATTTGAAAGGAGCTAGAATAAGTACAAGTTTTCGTTTCAAACGCGTTTACAATTGCGGTCAAAATAATAGTAGTGTTCAACTTCTTTACTTCACAAGATTATATATTTACTCTCATTAAAAATATTTGTTCGAAAAAAGTTGAATTTCGTTGTAATTTTAGCAATATACCTAGGGCTACCAGATGGCCTTACTACAAAAGTAGCACATATCAAAAAATTGGAATTTTGTAAATGAAAACCTTCATTTTTTTTTTAATTTCATACAAATATTTTTGATGAGCAAAAAACAAAAAAAAAGGTCCTCATTTCGTTCAAATCCCAGTTCAGTATTGTTTTTTTTTTAAATTTTCTTATGACTGAAATTTTTTTTTTTTCATTTTTATAATGTATTCAATCTTAATTAATTAAATACAAGTTTTTAACATGAATTATAAAATGAAATGAAATACAAATTTTCAACATGAATCGCATATAAAATGAAATTTCCATGCAGCATGCGAAAAGTAATAGAAATCACAATACGAACAAAAATAAATGCGAACAAGCGAGTTCGCATATAAAATAGAATTTCTATGCAGCATACGAAATATAAAGGAAATCACAATACGAACGAAAATAAAGGCGAAGAAGCGAGTTGTCAGTTCTCCTATTTGATTTTCGCTCGTATTTCGACTACTTTTGCCATTTTGTTTTGATCAGGGGATTTCAGTTTCACTGCAAATTTTAGACCATCGGAAAAAAGAAACCCACGTTTCTGCAAACAAAAGCTCGGAAGAGCGCGATGACATCTCTTTATGTAATTTATTCTTTTTGATTGATCTTTTTGGATTTTTGTTCAAATTGGCTCATATTTTCTGATAGGAAAAGCAAAAAAAAAACATTACACCAGCTCAAGTGGGATTTGAACCTAGATCTTTTTTTGGTTTTTTGTTCGAATTGGCTGAAATTTGTTCATATTATTATAAACGATAATTCTGGCTTGTTGCTGCTACGCCTTACGCCTTTTTTTAGCATTGAAAAATGCTATTTGGTGTGTAAATGATGATCTGAAAATACATTGTTGTTTTATGTGATAGAAAAATGATTTTTTTGTGACTTACGACCAACGACTGCATTGTTGAAAAAAGTCAATTATTGGTGAAAATTCTCTTTCAGCACAATATTGACTTGTTAAAGATGTGATAAAAAACTTAATTGCATTTAAAAATGCTAGTTGTCATAGATCTGAAAGTACATAACATTATGATGCGATGGATAAATATTTTTTATTTCTTTTTTTAACTTACGGACTACGACTTTGGAGTTAGAAAAAGTCAATCATTGGTGGAAATTACCTTCCAGCACAATGTTGACTTTATATATATATAACGTAAACGGCAAAATATTCTTTATTTTAGCTAAAAAAAATCATAACTAAAATATTTCACATTTTCATTGACTTGGGTAGTTATTTTATAGGTACTAATTTTTTAGTGAACAATTTTGTGACTTAAATTTAAAAACATTTTAAATAATTTTTAAATATTTTATGTGGCCGCTTTTGGCTGATGGTGAGCTGTATTCTCTTAGGCATACTCGCTATCAATTTGTCTAGTATTGAGTACTGATCTCGGACCACTGTTAATTGGTGACCCTTTGTGGAGTTGATTTTCTCATAGGTATTTGTTTTTTAAATTGTTCCACAAATTTTCATTAGAGTTAATACCTAAGGACTGTGCTGGTCAATCCAAGCAGGTAATATTTCGGTCTCGGAGCCATTTCGTTGTAATTTTAGCAATATACTTCGGGACATTAGCCTGCAAAATGATGACGTCGCCTAGTTCCCAGCCGAATTTAATGTATTTTCACGAAGAGTAATCGCAACTTTTAAGAAGAAATATTATAAGATACATTGATAATATTATTCTCAAACCTATTATTAAATAATTATGGAATTTTTGTCTTTAATTTTGTTTTTCGTTGAATAAAGAACTTTTTTGTAGTAATAATTTCATCTTATTCGAAACCATTTTCGCGGAGCATCCGATACAATTTTAAATTTTATCAAAAGTCTTACCTTGCGAAATGGAATATTTAATAATTTTACATTACTCTGGCGTAGCATGCTTTTCACGGCCCACTAAAATGCAAAAACTTCAAAAAATCATTGCAGTATTATTCAAAAGTACATTTACTTTCAACTTTTTTCGAACAAATATTTTTAATGAGAGTAAATATATAATCTTGTGAAGTAAAGAAGTAGAACACTACTATTATTTTGACCGCAATTGTAAACGCGTTTGAAAAGAAAACTTGTACTTATTCTAGCTCCTTTCAAATTTTAATACAATTTACATTGTTGCCAAATTCCGATACTGACGTAGCAAATGCAACGTAGCAATCAGTCATCATAGTGTTCAAATAGAGGACTTCAATTTTAGGTACATATAAAGAATACTTTGCAGGTTGATTGCTTTGTATGTAAAAAAGACAAACGTTTTAATATTAGTATAGTATCCTATTGTGTAACGCGCTTGCCTTGCACTCTATGTTCAAATCTCAGTTCAGCAATCTTTTTTTTTTAAATTTTCTTATGACTACATTTTTTTTTTTCATTTTTATAATGTATTCAATCTTAATTAATTAAATACAAATTTTTAACATGAATCGCACATAAAATGAAATTTCCATGCAGCATACGAAATATAAAGGAAATCACAATACGAACGAAAATAAAGGCGAAGAAGCGAGTTGTCAGTTCTCCTATTTGATTTTCGCTCGTATTTCGACTACTTTTGCCATTTTGTTTTGATCAGGGGATTTCAGTTTCACTGCAAATTTTAGGCCATCGGAAAAAAGAAACCCACGATTCTGCAAACAAAAGCTCGGAAGAGCGCGATGACATCTCTTTAAGTAATTTATTCTTTTTGCCATCGGAAAAAAGAAACCCACGTTTCTGCAAACAAAAGCTCGGAAGAGCGCGATGACATCTCTTTAAGTAATTTATTCTTTTTGGTTTAAGCCAGTGGTCGTCAAAGAGACTAAATAATCTAAAGAGATCTCGTCCGGTGGAACGGAACAAAAGCTTTTCAGAAAATAAGTTCGGTTAACTTATGGTCTAAATTTTCGCCGTGAATAAATTCCCCTGAACAATTGAAAAAAATGAAAAATATGTCGAAATACGAGCGAAACTCAAATGAGAGAACTGGCAACTCACTTATTCGCTTTTGTTTTCGTTCGTATTGTGTTTTCTATTATATTTCGCATGCTGCATAGAAATTTCATTTTATATGCAATTGATGTTGAAAATTTGTAATTCATTTTATTCAATTATTTATGTTAAAAATTTTTATTTAATTGATCGAGTTTGAATAAATTACAAAAATGTAAAACATATGAAATAAAATAGGAAAAATAAAAAAAGGAATATCTGAACATTGATCTTTTTTGTTTTTTGTTCAAATTGTCTGAAATTTGTTCATATTAAAAGAAAAAAAAAGATTAGATTTGAGATTTACATACATATGCATGTACATTTATTTTTGTTTACTTTCTTTAGCTTATTTTTTGTGACTAAGTATCACAACTAAATGTTACATTGAATAAAATTATAAAAAATGTAAAAATAACTAAAAACATAAGTTTCACAATCATTTTACTTTACTACGATTTTCTATTGTAGCATAAACGAAGCAAAGACCTTCACACACACATATATACATATGTATGTATGTACATACATATGTGCCTGTCTAGTTTTTGTCTGTTGATCTTTTTGTGCATAATAGAAAATCATGCCTTATTTTGTGATCTTAACAATGAAAAGCGAAAAGCTTCGTTGCATTGTCATTTTCTGAATTATGCAATAATATACATAAATATTGGTAAATAGTTATTGGTACATGATAGTATTTAATTGTAAATAGATATTGATTAGAAGAATATTCTACTTTCAATGCTGATTGATAAATTGAAGTCCTCTATTTGAAAATCGTGACGACTGATCAATAGCGAAAATGTTACGTTGCATTTGCATTTGCTACGTCGACCTAAGTTTTGAAAGGCAGCAAAACAAAAAAGCTTTACTTAAGCTCAAAAAGATTATCCGTAAAGTCAGCACAGCACATAAAATTATTATTAGAGATGATCGAATTAAAATCAATGACAAGTGGCTTCGTTGGGATATGGCAAAAAATCTAGTATGTGGCAGACAAAGTGCAAAGGTGATATTCCAAGAGATATATGGTGATGCATCTAAACAAATTAACTGTGACTATAACAACTTACTTGCAAATGCAGCTCCAAAAAACTAAAATCCATGAGCAACTCATCTAAAGATACTGAGTTGTCAGCTATCTGCAAAAATGAGCCATATCAAACTTCAAACATTCAAATAATCTTCTGGAACGTTCAAGGTATTTCAAATTTGTCTCTGGAACCACATATTGGTAAAGCTGATATTATCGGCCTTTCAGAAACCTGGCTTGAGAACAATTTTAACGATTGTTCACCACCCTGCAATAATTTTACTTATATAGAGTCAAACGCAACGAGGGAAAAATCTACAGGTAGAGCAAGTGGAGGAGTTCTTCAATTGTCGAAAAACAGAATCACAAGTAAAATTATAGATAAGTCTTCTTTATGGGTATCTACGCTAAATAATTTAAAAAAATTTTTCTTTATTATTGGCACAATTTATTTCAAACCTTCTTTTAATATTACTACAGCTTTAGAATTGCTTGAAATTCAATTAGGGGCCGTTCATAAATTACGTAAGACGTTTAGGGGGGGGGGGGGGTCGGCGGATTCTTACTACATCTTACGAGAGGGGGGGGAGGGGGGTTGAATGATCATCTTACGTAAGATTTAAAATGCGTATTCATACATTAAAGTTGTATTAACGCATCGTCATTTGTGGCAGTAATGAAATATATTTGAATTTTCGACAGTCACGAAAGATTCAGAAATATCGATTACAATCGATTTAAGTAATCGACTCTGAACGTGACAACTTCTCTTCTGTTTATGTAATGAAATATATGTATGTTGTTTACACGCAGAGTCGACTTGTAACACCGTCTCACAAGTTTACTATTATTCAGGCATTTACACGCAGATACGTCGACTTTGAAATTTTGTTGATGTTGTCCCGGTTCTTTACCACCCCCTTGCACTTGTCCTCTTCAACAAGAAGATTCGCTTTCGATTCCTTCTTCAACAGGAGACCAAAACAGCAATCAGTTTTGTCCTCTATTTCTTTGCTTAGCGTTAAATTACGATTGGTCAAAAGTACATCCACAGTTCAAAATCATGCCTTACGATTTTTTTTGTCCTTCGCTTGCAAACGTCTTAGCTGATCGAGTTTGTAATATTTGTGACCAGTACTTTGCCTCGAAAAAAGCTACTGTAATGCACAAAAAACTACATGGAAAAGACTGTAGTCGCACTCACATGATTCAACCAGTTTCAATTTTGAAACGTGGACAGGGGAAAAGCCTTTGCATTTTAAAACAATCGGAGATTTGTCAAGTTGCAGAGTGGCATGACGACGAGGATATTGATGTTACAGGGTTTGAATGTGAATCAGAAAATTCAACAGACGAATCGGGTGTGCCAATTGTAGGTTCACTATCAGACTGGTTGAAAAGCGCATGGACTAACGATGACTTACGATGACTTTTTTTATTCATCTTGAAAAACAAATGTGTAGTTTGCAATTTCGTAATATTAATTTAATATGTAACATATGTATATTAAAATTAAATATAGTAATATAGTACATCACATGAAAAATACATTTTTTGACTAGTTTCACCTTAATTATGAATCTTACGTAAGATTTCGGAAGGGGGGGGGGGGTAGTGAGAATCTTACTAAATCTTACTCGGGGGAGGGGGGGGGTCAAAAAGTCATGAAATTGTCTTATGTAATTTATGAACGGCCCCTTAGACGAGATCGCTACAAGACATCCTGGAATTGTTGTTGTCTTAGGTGGGGACTTTAATACACGAGTGGGCAAAGAGGGTACAGCGGAGTTACTCCCTGAGTTAGGCTCAGCCTTATCGCTTTCAAGAAATGCAATGGACACTATTTTAAATTCCCGCGGAAAATACTTATGTGACTTTATGGACAATAGTGGGTATGTGTTAGTTAATGGGCGCACACAAGGAGATGAAATGGGTAATTTTACTTTTATTAACACAAATGGAGAAAGTACAATTGATTTAATATGGGTTAACATTCCTGCAGTATTTTACATAGAAAGATTTGAAGTCTTGCATAATGTAATAAGCTCTGATCACTTTCCGATAGCACTAAATCTTTTTTTACCAGATACCATAAACTTCAATCAAGAAACATATAACCATAACGTTCATCCAAATAAAATTTTAAAATAGAACCCACTCAGAGCACAAGATTTCTCAATTCAATTATGTAGACTTGAAAGCGAATTGTTCCAAAATTTTTCTTTAAAAACTGTTGACCAACAAAATGATATTATTACTGACGCCATAACAAAAAGTGCTATAAATACTAAAATGCAAAAATCAAGAACTGGCTACAGAAAAAATCATTACTTTAATCACTGGTATGATAATGAACTATCATGCTTAAAAAAAGAAGTCAATAATGCTCTCAAAATATGCAAAAATAGTTAATTTGAGCAGAACAACATAACCGTTTATTTGAACCTTAAGTCAAGCTATAAAAAACTAATCAAAATTAAAAAAGTTACATATGAAACAGGAATCAAAAACAAATTTGCCAACGTTCAAAATTCCAAGGAATTCTGGAGTGTTATAAAATTCTATAACCCAATTACCTGTAAGTCAAATCCCATACCACTTCAGGTTTGGGAAAATTTTTACTCCCAAATATACCCAACACGATTACGCGTTGACACTTATTTTTTATCAGCTTTTGATTCTACTTTAGATTCAGAAATATCGTTTTTGGAAGTAGAAACCTCGATAATAATGCTAAAAAATAATAAGGCCCCTGGTCCCGACATGATAAGTTCTGAGTTTTACAAAAACATGCCAAGTCAATATATAAATTATTTGCTCTCCTTATTCAATAACATAATTAAATATGGCCAAACCCCTGAAAACTGGTCAAAATCATTATTAATACTTATTCATAAAAGTGGCGATAAAAAAGATCCAATAAATTATAGAGGCATAGCGCTTTGTAACACTGTGGCGGAAATATTCACACAAATACAGGCAAACCGATTAAGACAATGGATATCCGATAATGATGCTTTACCCGAATCTCAAAATGGATTTAGGAGTGAGAGATGTTGCCTTGACAATATATTTGTCCTACAATCGGCTATACACCTTCAACTCAGATTGCAGAAAGCTTCACTTTTTGCTCTCTTTATTGATTTCCGTCGAGCTTTTGACTCAATCGATCATAATCTTCTTTGGCAAAAACTTTTTTCATTAAGAATTAGTGCAAGATTTATTTATATAATTAAGTCCATGTATGATAGAGCGTCTTTTTTAATTAAATTTGATACAGAAGAGTTACTTGAAGTGGTGGTTTCTGAAGGGGTACTACAAGGAGAAATTTTGAGCCCAATACTATTCACCTTTTTGTATTAGATCTTGAGACGGAGTTGAGAAAAGATAACATTGAGGGTGTAAACATTGACGGGGAGCATAACCTTCTTTTATCGCTATTTGCGGATGACGCAGTGGCTCTTGCCAGATCTCCTGTCATTTTGAGAAAAATTTTATGCGCATTGCAAAAATATTGTGAAAAAAATAAGTTGACAGTTAATTCCAGAAAAACACAAATAGCTCATTTTCGTAGAGGCGGCAGAGCAACTTCGGAAAACTTTTACTATAACAATAATAAACTTGAGGTGGTAAAAACTTATAACTATTTAGGTGTAACATTCTCAAGCTCGTCTCTTGGTAAATGCGCATCTAAAGCAGCAATAACAAAAGGGAACAGTGCCTTAGGCTCTGTTATGCAAACATTAAGTAGATGCAAAGCTGACTCATGGGCAGGTATGATACATTTGTTTAATAGTGTTACTTCCACTTCACTTTTATATGCCGTCCAAGCTTGGGGATTACGGTATACAGAACAACTTGAAATAGTCCAATCTACATACTTTAAACGACTACTGGGCTTACCAAAATCAACTCCTAATGCCCAAATGCGTCTGGAACTGGGAATTCTAAAAATAACTTCTAAAATTTTCAAGCTTACTTGGAACTACAACGTAAAAGTTTTTAAAATGAATTGAAATAGATTGCCAAAAATTTGTCTGCTTCGCCTGGTGCATCTCCACTGCTACACAAACACTGATATCGAATACAATTGGGTATCACAGTTTACCAAACACCTTGAAAAAATCAACCTAGCACATCTCTGGGAGAACCCTGGTACTGATAGTTGGAAAAATTTTACAAAACTTGCATTCGAACGTTATGATAGATATCTTAAGTTCCAGGATGTCTTAAAGTGTTCAAACTCTACTGTCATGAATTGCAATATACTGCGGTCCCTAGAAGATAAAGAATCATCGTATCTTTCCTATCGAAGACATTTTTTCATGTCGAAGTTAATAAGCCAAATCCGCCTGTCAACTACCTACAATTTGCGTTTCTGCATTAAAGGTGTACTATATAAAATTGAACAAAGTGTACAATGCTCAATTTGTAATCTTTACCGGAATAAAACTCTAGAACATATACTTTTAGAATGCCCTGCTTATTTTGCAAATCGTGAAAAATTTTTAGTACCTTTGATTCGTGTCTACGGTAGAAATATAAGCGATATTGTTAATTCTACAAATTTGTATTCTATCTAATATATTTATTATTACATTGTTAACTCTCTCCGATTAAGATCGCATATTTTGAACGAGTAATAAGCATATCTTTCCGTTTTATTTTTAATCGTATTATAATCCTATATATTCCAAAATTATTTTACTATCGTATCGCTATTAACCTTTCCATACTCTTAGATAAAATTAAATAATTAGTTTTTAAGAATTTAAATTGTGAACCTAAATATGTATATCTATTGTGCTGCTACAACCAAGGTGTTATAAGCAGTTAATAATAATAAATGAATGAATGAAACATTCACTAACCTGTCATCATCAAAATCATCTTGATAAAATTTTTCCATATTTTTTACATCAGCTTCTTGCCCAATCGCAAACTTTTCTAAGGATTTGAAAAACTTAGAAGAATCAGTATCGAAGCGCTTGTTTAATGATTCAATTACTTGGCCAATAGTTTGAAAATGCATTTTCCGATAATAATTTCAATTTATTTTTAATTTAAGTTGAACAGTAAGACTAAGTCTTTTATAGTAGCTAACATCGGAATATAAATCATACACAATATTACTCAATTTATAGAAAATAATTAATCTTAAATTACAAAATGACAAGCTTACATAAATAAATAAATATGATCAAAACAAGAAAATAAGAAGAAGTAAATATAAAAGGATAAGGCATAAGCAAGTAAAGTTGTATCAGAGACAGAGCTAATAAGTAATTGAACAAAGGCCCGTGCGCAAGGGGGGTGAGTTTGGGGGTTCAAACCCCCCCATTGAGAATTTTCGCACATAGGTTTTTATTGACCAAAAATACGAAAAATCAAAAAGACACAAAAAAATTTTTTTTTTTAAATGTTAGTCGGAGCCCGAGCTTTTCATTTTCCACAAGATTTGTGCTCCTAGTTATTTTTGAACCAAAAAACACGATTTGGGACCACTGCGCGTCGCTTAGGCTAAGTAACACGAGCGTTCTTTCAATGCGCGTTTAAGCATAGTTCCGGTTTTAAGCATAGCTCAGGCATCAATAAAATCAGCTTCAATGAAAATTCATGCTCAAGTCTATTCTGGCCATATATTTCAATTTTGCATGATAGTTCACGTGACATGTGAATAAATGAACTTCAACTTTGGCGTCAACGCATTGCTGAGCAAGACATCAAAAATTCTCTCGAAGCACTGGTTATTTGCTATGAAGACGCGTTTCCAAATGTCCATCAAATACTTCATGTTATGGCAACTTTGCCTGTGACAACAGCAACAAATGAACGCTCCTTTTCAGCGCTACGTCGTCTTAAGACATACCTAAGATCAACTATGTCCGAAGATTTGCTGAACGGCCTAGCCTCGCTAGATGTATGTACATCGCGATATCGAAATCAATGTGGAAAGAGTTTTGGACGAGTTTTTTCAAGTACCTAGAGTACCTAATTTTTTAATATTTTTTTTTTCTCATTTATTTTTTTAGTAGAAATTCATGTAGTGGCATTGACCATTTCAAATTATACTGTATTAAGCAAAGAGAATAAATAATCTCTATTTATTCTCTTTGGCGCGTGGTGGCTATAGGACTTTAATTTAGAGTGGCCCTCATTCGCAAATATTTTTAAAATAGCATTTTTACAAAGACCACTTAATCGATTTACATAGAATTTACACCACATGTCTTTTATATTAAGACGCATAGCTAAGACGATGAAACTTTTATTTAGGGTGGCCCTCATACACAAATATTTTAAAAATAACGATTTCTCAAAGACAGGTTAATCGATTTTCATGAAACTTACACAGTATGGCTTTTATATTAAGTAGCATAAATTAGATTGTAAAAATTTTATTTAGGGTGCATACTTAGGGTGGCCCTCATACAAATATATTTTTAAATATCATTTTCACGAAGACAGGTTAATCGATTCACACTGAATTTACACCACGTATTTCTTATGTTAAGAAGCATAGCTTAGGCTACAAAACTTTAATTTAGGGTAGCCCTCACACTAAAATATTTTTTAAATATCATTTTCTCGAAGACCGCTTAATCGATTCTTATGTAATTTACACCACATGACTTTTATATTAAAAGTCACAGATTAGATAATAAAAATTTTACTTACGGTTCATACTTAGGGTGGTCCTGATACAAAAATATTTATAAATATCATTTTCTCGAAGACTGATATCATCAACTATTTGACGCAGATAGATAAGATTTGGTACATACATATGTTTCTTATAGTTTGTAAAAATTTCTTAACATAGTTTGGTTTGGAAAAAATGAGCCAAAAAGAAAGAAAGTAAGATTCAATGAAAAAATGGGTAGTGCCATGCATCCAAAATAAGAAAAAACTATGACTATGAGACTCGGTACATATATAGAAGACAAGAACTGTAACCAAATTAAACTCATTCAAAGGTGCTGATTCTACGTATTCCAATTATTCTCGCCAATTCAATTGTTCATTTATGGGCCAAATAGAAAAACCATTAACGTTGTTTATCCACTCGCAATAAGATAAATATCAATAAAAATAATTTTAACTTATGTAATCCAACTAAAATAAAAACACATTATATTTTATTTGTTGAGGCGTAGCAATGCGCGCCGGGTTTTGCTAGTATTATATAAAGTCACCGTTACTAAAGGGCTATTAAATTCTTTTGCCCACCTCTTAATAAAGCCAAGCAGAGATGAGGATTTTTTACAAATTTGATTAATATGCTCATTAAAAGTCAACTTAGTATCAAAATGTATACCTAGGTCTTTGACTACATCGACACGACAAATATTTTTATCTTTTAATTTATAATCAAATTCCACAATAGTTTTCTCCCTGGTAAAAATCATAGTTTGGCATTTATCAGGATTAAGATGTAAGTTATTCTTAGAACACCAAACTTCAAAGGATTTCAAGTCAGACTGAAGTGGAATAGTGTCCCCAACCCCCTTTACGTTCCTGTAAATTTTCATGTCATCTGCATATACTAACAGATGGGAGTTTTTAATAACATGTGTAACGTCATTAATTGCTCAAATGAACAGGAGCGGCCCCAGGTGGCTTCCTTGTGAAACACCTGATGTCGCGCTAAATGGGGAGGAAAACACTCTCCTAAATTTTATTTGATACGAGCGATCAGATAAATAAGATTCAATCCAGCTGACAAAACTTAAAGGAAATCCAAGCTTCTTTAACTTAAACAAAATCAAATTATGTGGTAATTTGTCAAATGCTTTACTGAAGTCAGTGTAGATGTAGTCAACTTGCCCACCAGAGTCTAAAGAGCTTAATGCAAAAGAAGTGAAATCAAGGAGGTTAGAAACTGTAGATCTGCCATTAACAAAACCATGCTGACGAGTTGTTATGACTTCACTACAGCACACCTTAACCTGATCGTATATAATATGTTCAAAAATTTTCGATATTGATGATAACTTAGCCACGGGTCTGTAGTTTGAAACATAATTTTTACACCCTTTCTTTAAAATGGGGCTAATGTATGCATTTTTCCAAAATTTAGGAAAATAGCTTTCTTGAATTGATCTATTAAATAAAATACTGAGGGGTTGACTCAGCACAGAGCTGCAGTTTACTAAAACTGTCGCAGGAATACCATCCGGCCCGGAGATGAAGTCATCATCAACAGATGAAATATATTTCTCTATGAGGTCAGGAGAGAAAGATATCTCATTAACCGAAACTAAAGGGTCGTTATCCATATATTCACAATATATTATTTAATTTATTTTCTTTTCTTTGTAATTAAATGAAAAAAGAAAACATTTTTGAACTTATAGCTTGTGGTCGAGTATCTATTAAATTTTGTTTTTCAAATATATATTTTTTTTTTAAAAAAACCTTATTGACCACAACTAAAAACAAATAAAAACACACAAAAAATTAATTCGACGAAATTCAAACACAATTTTGCTGGTTTTGTTTTTATTTATTTTCAAATCGAATGCATTTCGAGTCTAATACGACTCATCATCAGCAATACACTAGTTTGTGTAGAAAGTCAAGAAAAGATTTTTTATTGTCGAAAACAAAATAAAAAAGGGAAAAACAAAATTAGCACTCTCTCAATAACAAAAGTAAATACAAGTATTGTGGTGAATTTCTAAATAAACACAGTTAAATTAATATAAAACAAAATTAAAAAAACCAAAGAGAACTAAAATTATTTGAGAGAAGCTTAAGAAAAAAACCAAAATTAATAGAAAATAACACATAATAAATCAAATAAAAAATTTTTGGACTTTAGACTAAATTAAAGAGAGGTGAGATAATATTTCCGTTGTCATTGTTAATCAAGTTATTGTGTTTTTGGATGAATATGCTTTCATATGCATCAAGATGTTTATCGCTTGATACACATTTTAAAGTTTTAACTTGTGATATGGATACATCCAAGTGGTTGTTAGTGAGAGCGTGGGCTGCTATAGAAGATTTATCTGGTCTATTATATTTAATATGACTGATGTGTTCACGAAAACGTACATTTATACTGCCGTACAGATGAAGAAAAGCACTATCTACATTTTCATGAAAATTGAGTTTTTTATACCGTTGGATTCGTCTTTTCAAGCTCTATCAATCTGTTAATTAAAAAAACGGATAATCCTTATATTTTCCAAAATGAAAATGCCTATCTACATTTTCTGTGTATTACTACACTCACAAAAATTACTATATTAAATATAGGAAACCTGGTTTAATATTTTACATTTTAAGTTTCTCATGCATCAGTGCTTATGATTCGATATAACTTTTTTGCTACTCACATTATACATATACGACATCATAACATAAACAAAGAAAAGTATCACTGTTCCATGTTAAGTTTAACAAAAGTATTCGCGTGATCATTTACAATTAAATTATTTGTACATATAAAAATAAATCAATTAAATAAACAATTAAAAAAAAACATAAAAATCCTAAATGACTCTTGAAAATTTTTCTTATACGTTTATGTTTTTACCTGGTTTAACGTGAGAATTCACGGTCAAAAATGTGTAATTGATTTACACATTTTTCGTAGTGAAAATAATATTTACACATCGCATGGAAATTACTATATTAAATATAGGAAACCAGGTCCACATTTTTCGTAGTGAAAATAATATTTACACATCGCATGGAAATTACTATATTAAATATAGGAAACCAGGTTTCCTATATTTAATATAGTAATTTCCATGCGATGTGTAAATATTATTTTCACTACGAAAAATGTGTAAATCAATTACACATTTTTGACCGTGAATTCTCACGTTAAACCAGGTAAAAACATAAACGTATAAGAAAAATTTTCAAGAGTCATTTAGGATTTTTATGTTTTTTTTTAATTGTTTATTTAATTGATTTATTTTTATATGTACAAATAATTTAATTGTAAATGATCACGCGAATACTTTTGTTAAACTTAACATGGAACAGTGATACTTTTCTTTGTTTATGTTATGATGTCGTATATGTATAATGTGAGTAGCAAAAAAGTTATATCGAATCATAAGCACTGATGCATGAGAAACTTAAAATAATACCGATTAAAGTGAGTGAATTTACACTCATAAATTTGTAAATGTCTCTATAATGTTGTAAACTACGCATTATGTATAAATATACACATTTTGTGTAAAATTCTTCGATTTTTTATCGAAACATATGAGATGTGTAATTAAACTCATGTAATAGTATTTATGCAAATTAAAATATGTAATTTTACAATAATGAATATAGCGATTGCACACATCGTTGTTTCTATTTCTTAGAGTGTAATAGATGAAATGGAAAATTACATGAGAATTTAGCTTATCTACAATTTATTGCAGATAGTGCTTTTTTTCATCTATTTGAGTAAGAAATATTCATTACATATAAAAATGCCTATGTACATAGTGCTTTTTTTCATCTGTAATTTTCAATAAATCGGCATAGGAAAACAATTAATTAATTGAAGTTTAAATATAATTTTCATATGTTTGCAGATAGTGCCTTTTTTCATCTGTTTTATTGAGAAATATTCATTTATTATACATATAAAATGAAAAATCAAAAAGACAAACAAATTTTTTTTTTAAATGAAAGAACTGAATTGCCAATAAATCGTCGGAGCCCGAGTTTTTCATTTTCGACAAGATTTGCGCACTCTATCTATTTTTGAACCAAAAAACACGATTTGGTACCACTGCGCGTCGCTAAGGCTAAGTAACACGAGCGTTTTTTCAATGCGCGTTTCATCATAGCTCCAGCATCAATAAAATCAATTTCAGTGAAAATTCATGCACAAATCTATTCGTGCCATATATTTCAATTTTGCATGATAGTTCACGTGACATGTGGATAAATGAAGTTCAACTTTATCATTGCCGCGAAAGACATCAATAATGCTCTCGAAGCACTGGATATTTGCAATGAAGATGCGTTTCCAAATTTCCTTCAAATGCTTCGTGTTATGGTAACTTTGCCTGTCAAAACAGCAACAAATTAACGCTCCTTTTCAGCGCTACGTCGTCTAAAGACACACCTCAGATCAACTATGTCCAAAGATCAGCTGAACGGCTTAGCCTCGCTAAATATAAATGGAATGTTCTAGAATACTTCAAAAACCCTCGATTTTCGAAAATTTATTCATATTCGGGTATATCCTCACTTAAAAAAATAAAAAAAAAATAGTTTTAGGATTGCTACCAGAGCTACAAAATTTTCATTTTTCGGAATTTGGCCAAAAAAAAAAAAAAATTTTGATTTTTTTCTTATTTATAATATATATTCTTTTTTTTTTGAATTTTCTTTAAATTTTCCTTATGTACACATAAGAAAGTATAGAAAAAAACCGACCGCTATTTTTTAAGCCTATACATAAGGAGAAAAACTGAGGTCCCTCTGCGATTAGAGCTTTGGTGTTTCTTGTGTAACAGCTCAAGTCTATTGTTGATTTGAAATTGTCAATGCCACTACATGAATTTCTGTTAAAAAATAATTGAGAAAAAAAATGTTTGCATGTTTGGTCCAAAAATTATCAAAATTAAATTTTTTTTTTATATTTTTTTAAGCTAATCATGCACTGACTAGTTATTAAATCAAAATATTGTAATTTGGACCAAAAATTAATATATTTTTTTTTCTTTTTTTAATGAAAATAAGGAAAATCGAAAAAAAAATTAAAAAAAAATATTAAAAAAAAGAAAAAAATTAAAATTTTCTTTTTTTTTTGGCCAAATTCCGAAAAGTGAAAACTTTGTAGCTCTGGTAGCAACCCTAGGACTATTTTTTCTTATTTTTTTTAAGTGTATATCCTCGAATATGAATAAAATTTTGAAAGTCGAGTGTTATTGAAGTATTCTAGAACATGGCATTTTTTTGAACATGTCTAATAAACACTTGTACATATGTTTTTATTTATTTAATTATAATTAAATGTCTATATTAAAAGTAAACCGTTTTTTATGAACATAATCTAACAAAAAATGTTCGAGTTAAAAACCCCCCCCATGATCGATTCCTGCGCACGGGCCTGTATGCTTATAATGCAAAAGAAAAGAAGAAAGAACAATATTAAAATTTGAAAATGAAATTAAAATTAACTAAATCAAAGCAAAATTAAATTTTTTTTTAAACATGAAGATTTGCTAGGTTAATAATTTTAGGGGAGATGGCAGGATGGAGATCCGACGATGATGCAGATGAAAGAAAACAATGTAAACGTAAGTAGTAGGGACCTGTGGGATTTTGCTCCCCGTTTGTAAATTTTTCCGAGATATTTCCGGAATTTAGCCATTTTTTCTATGCGTACGCCTAGATGCGGCTTTGGGAAACCGCGGCCCTTGCCGGGATGTCTGAGTGCTTGAGACTAAAGATTCGCGAGTTCGTTCCGTTTGTATGCCGCGCGCAACAGTTGGCTTACGCCGTTTGCATTCCAATAACAGATTTTAAGTGTGTTCATTTGTTTCCAATCAAAACTTTCATAAGTTGGTTTTGATTTTTCATCATCTCATGCATCATTGTCTGCATTGTTGTCATGAACTGAGTCATGCATTCAGTGAGCGCCATAAGCATGGTCTCAAGATTTTGAGGGTTGCTTGTGATATTTACAGGCTTATTCTGACTCGATTTGAGCACGTTAGCATAGGCCTGGGCCGACATTCGTTTATGGAGCTCCTCAACAGATATTCTGCGATTTAAAAGGTAGCGCAGATTATAAATAGGATGCACAGCATTTTTTTGCAATTTTCGGGTATCTGGTTCAAGTTCAACACGCAAAAGGGGTTGTGGGATTTTATTTTTATTTCTAATGTTGAAAATGGATTTTGGATTAAGTCCAGCATGAATTAGAGCTTCTTTAATTTCATTTTGGTCGACGTCGGATTCTATGCCTTTTATTATAAGCTAGTATGTATAGTAACTTTTTTTATTTTTTTCCAGGTATGTGGCAATTATTCTATAATTTTTCTCTCCATAGATTTGTATTTTAGTTTCGTGAACATTACCTTTGGTGAGAGGAATTATATGGAAATCGTCTTTTCCAATTAGGGAAACTATGTAAGAAACAAGAGCGTTAGAGCTGCGTTCACGCAAGTAGATGAGTGGAGGCTTAAACGTTTTATTGTTTGAGTCGTTTCTGTTGTCGTTACTCAAATCAGATGGGTCGTTATCAAGTAAAGCATACCGATTTTGGCTTAGCGGGTCAATAATTTGTTTGCTTTCGCTTACCTTATACATCTTTCTTGAGTTATTTACATTACCCTTTGTTGGACTTAGCTTTCGCTTGATTTTAATGTAGCGATACATGCCAGTCTGGATTGCTAGATTTGCGACCTTATTGGAGTTAGCATTGGTGGTGTGGTTGCTTTTTTGGCTAAAAACATTAGAAACATTGGCAAATTTATACTAGCGATTGTATTATTTTTTTCCTGTTGGGGTGTAAAGTTTCCTGTAGGTGACTCATTTCACTGCTGGGGAATCAAAGGAGAGCTGTGAGAAAACCCGCTTTGTTAGTTGCTGCTAGTTCTGCATTTAACATTTTCTGGTGTGTGTGAGGTCGGTTGATTTTTTGCGCGGGAGCGACCGTTTGCGTGTTGGTGGGTGAAGATTTAGTGTTGGTACGCGTACTGGCTTGAAATTTTTCATTTTGGAAGACCGCTTTACCGGATTTTATTCATGAATGAATTTTCTTAAAATTTTTTTCATTCACCCATTCTCATGAATGCAATATTGAAACACGTTTTTTATTGCACCGCAATCGTATGTACATAAGTATCTGTTTTTTTTTTGTTTTTCAACAACAAGTAGCATTGCTAAAAGATTGAATGCAAGCCAGCAAGTTTTTCACCGATCACAAATGAATATGAACAATTTTTCACCGATCATAAATGAATATGAACTTTGTGAGAAAACGATATAAGCGATAGTACGTGCACATATTGTCTGTCGTTCATAATTTTGTGCGAAAAGAAAATGATCTCTATTACGTAGAAATAAATGCGCACGATCAGCGTTTGTATTTACAGGTGTTTCACACTTGCATCTTTTCATGATATATGATAAGCTGCATTATGCTTAAAGTAAATTTTTCTAAGAAGTTTTTTATTTGTTGGCTTTAAAATCGAATTTGCTTAGTAAAATATTCATGAAACAGTTTCATCTGGAAGTTCACCTTTTTTTTCTTTGCTGGTAGGTAAAGTAGATGGAAAATGTACTTCAAAGAATTAAAAATCACGGAAAATATGCATTTTTATCAACCGTGTTCCCATTTTCGGAAACGCAAAAATATTACGATTTACTTTTCAAATCGCAAATATACGTGCTCCGATATTCGTAAATCACAAAATTTTTCCGGTTTCAAATCGGTTGCTGTTGAGTCGGTGAAATGAAAAGTAAATTGCCATTTTCGTATAAATGAAGAACTGACTAAGATCAACATTTTTTTATGTTCTTCTGTAATGTCTTAAAATAATTTTGGCGTACTCAAAAATCAAATTCAGATTTATTTGATTCTTTAAATAAGTATTTACTGACTAAGCCTCAATTTTTTATGTTGAAAAATTTTTCAAAACATTAATAAGTTGCGATTTGCTTTTGAGTGATAAGTGAAATGAAATGAAATGAACGAGTGAAACTATCGATATGTCTGACAGAGTTGTGTTTGTGTCCTTGTCCACTCGGAATGATTTTATGAACCTACAAAATACGTTGTTAATAAACAGCCCACTTTAGGCCACTTTCGTGAAGATAGCACCGGGCGAAGAACCGAAAATTATATTTTTTGCGGCGAAAATGTTAACTTAACAGAACGTTTACATTAAAATGTTATTTATTTTGCATAAATGTTAACATAGAAAAGCAATATAAACACCATGTGACAGCTTTGCATCGAAATTAACCGCAATCGATTAACATGTGTCTGTAGCGTAATGGGTAAGCCGCTGGCTTTAAACCAAAATATTAGAGGTTCGTAACTCAACACACCGAATTTTTTTTTTGGATATTTTTTATATTGAATATCAATTATAATTTCATAAGGCCTCATGGTTAGTCTTGTTTTGTTTTTTTTTTTCTATATTGAATAAAAATTATTTAAGTCAAAAGTTTTTTTCATTTTTAAGAAAATTAATAAGTACGGTTCGAAGATAATAACTTGTACAAAATCGAGTAATATTTAATAACCTTTAAATTCAATATGAATATCACCCACCTTAAGGCTCTAAGCATGAATAAAAATTAAGCAAAACAGTTTTCAATAAATTGCTTTCTGAGCTGTACTGTTATGAAAAGTTTGAAGGATAAGTATGAGTATTATTCAAGGTCATTACTGCTGTGAGCAAAAAATAAAAAAAAATAAGCAAAAGGGCTATGAATAAATTGCATTATGTGCTTCTCTGTTATGAAAAGTGTGAAGGATAAGAATGCGTATTTTTTATGGCCAATAACTCGTGCAAAATCCAGTTCCATTTAAAAGCCCTTAAATTGCATATAAAGAATACCCTCTTTGATGCTCTGAGCATAAAAATAAAAAAATTAAACAAATGAATTTGAATAATATACATTCTGTGCTGCTCTGTTATGAAAAGTGTGAAGGAAAAGAATGCGTATTTTTGATGGCCAATAACTCGTGCAAAATCCAGTTCCTTTTAAATGTCCTTAAATTGCGTATAGAGAATACCCTCCTTAATGCTCTGAGCATAAAAATAAAAAAATTAAACAAATGAATTTTGAATAAATTGAATTCTGTGTTGTTAATTTGAATAAATTGCATTCTGTGCTGCTCTGTTATGAAAAGTGTGAAGGAAAAGAATGAGTATTTTTGATGGCCAATAACTCGTACAAAATCCAGTTTCTTTTAAAAACCCTTAAATTGCATATAGAGAATACCCTCCTTAATGCTTTGAGCATAAAAAGAAAAAAATTAAACGATTGAACTTTGAATAAATTGCATTCCGTGCTGCTCTGTTATGTAAAGCGTGAAGGATAAGAATGCGTATTTTTGATGGCCAATAACTCGTGCGAAATCCAGTTCTTTTTAAATACCCTTAAATTGCACATAGAGAATACCCTCCTTAATGCTCTGAGCATAAAATTAAAAAAATTAAACAAATGAGTTTTGAATAAATTGCATTCTGTGCTGCTCTGTTATGAAAAGTGTAAAGGAAAAGAATGCGTATTTTTGATGGCCAATAACTCGTGCAAAATCCAGTTCCTTTTAAAAACCCTTAAATTACATATAGAGAATACCCTCCTTAATGCTCTGAGCATATAACGAAAAAAATAAAACAAATGAATTTTGAATAAATTGCATTCTGTGCTGCTCTCATATGAAAAGTGTGAATGATAAGAATGCGTATTTTGGATGGCCAATAACTGGTGCAAAATCCTGTTACTTTTAAAAATCCTTAAATTGCTTATAGAAAATACCCTCCTTAATGCTCTGAGCATAAAAATAAAAAAATTAAACAACTGAATTTTGAATAAACTGCGTTCTGTGCAGCTCTGTTAATTTGAATAAATGGCATTCTGTGCTGTTCTGTTATGAAAAGTGTGAAGGATAAGAATGCGTATTTTGGATGGCCAATAACTAGTGCAAAATCCTGTTCCTTTTAAAAACCCTTAAATTGCATATAGAGAATACCCTCCTTAATGCTCTGAGCATAAAAATAAAAAAATTAAGCAAACGAATTTTAAACAAATTGCATTCTGTGCTGTTCTGTTATGAAAAGTGTGAAGGATAAGAATGCGTATTTTGGATGGCCAATAAATAGTGCAAAATCCTGTTACTTTTGAAAACCCTTAAATTGCACATAGAGAATACCCTCCTTAATGCTCTGAGTATAAAAATAAAAAAATTAAGCAAATGAACTTTAAAAAATTGCATTCTGTGCTTATCTGTTATCAAAAGTGTGAAGGATAAGAATGCGTATTTTGAATGGCCAATAACTAGTGCAAAATCCTGTTACTTTTAAAAACCCTTAAATTGCATATAGAGAATTCCCTTCTTAATGATCTGAGCATAAAAATAAAAAAATTAAGCAAATGAATATTAAACAAATTGCATTCTGTGCTGATCTGTTATGAAAAGTGTGAAGGATAACAATGCGTATTTTGGGTGGCCAATAACTAGTGCAAAATCCTGTTACTTTTAAAAACCCTTAAATTGCATATAGAGAAGACCCTCCTTAATGCTCTGAGTATAAAAATAAAAAAATTAAACAAATAAATTTGAATAAATTGCATTCTGTGCTGCTCTGTTATGAAAACTGTGAAGGAAAAAAATGCGTATTTCTGATGGCCAATAACTCGTGCAAAATTCAGGTCCATTTAAAAACCCTTAAATTACGTATAGAGAATACCCTCCTTAATGCTCTGAGCATAAAAATAAAAAAATTAAACAAATGAATTTTGAATAAATTGAATTCTGTGCTGCTTTGTTAACTTGAATAAATTGCATTCTGTGCTGCTCTATTATGAAAAGTGTGAAGGAAAAGAATAAGTATTTTTGATGGAAAATAACTCGTACAAAATCCTGTTTCTTTTAAAAACCCTTAAATTGCATATAGAGAATACCCTCCTTAATGCTCTGAGCATAAAAATAAAAAAATTAAGGAAAAGGGCTATGAAAAAATTGCATTCTGTGCTGCTCTGTTATGAAAAGTGTGAAGGAAAAAAGTGTTATGAAAAGAGTTGTGACTCTTTAGTAGAATGTGTGTGATATGTATACATGTATGTACTTATTTATTCCGCACTTTGCGGAAGCAATTAGAAAATCTCGTTGGGCGTAAATTAGGTACGCATTGGGATTGCCTAACCAGAACGTGCAAAAGCCCAATGGTAGCCTAATGAGGTAGGCGTTGAACAATCCTATTTAGGAAAATTTGGGGCACACCGTTACAATCCAAATTAGGTTGTCGTTCGCGTTCCACACTTGGCCCTAACGTTCTGGTTAGGCAAAACCAATGGGCATCTAATGAGGTAGGCGTTGAACAATCTTATTTGGGAAAATTTGGGGCACACCGTTACAATCCAAATTAGGTTGTCGTTGGGTTTCCAAACTTGGCCCTAACGTCTGGTTGGGCAAAACCAATGAGGACCTAATTTTCGCCTAACGACATTTTCTAGTCGGGATTCAGCAGAAATTTGCCTCTTGTTGACTCCTTTTGTAATTGCAAAATCCATAAGATCTGGAGTCTTTTGAATGTCTGATGGCCAATAAGATAGGCTGACCAGTGGAGACATTATCAAGTCCATTGCGGCGGTTGGTTAGTGAAAGTCAAAGTGTTTTGCCTTTTGGATTGATAAGCTTTATACGATTTTTAATGAGTATTCCTGTACCTCCTCGTGCTTTAACATCAGGGTGACAGGTTTTGCAGTATTTATAACCTTCAATTTTAAAATTGTGCATGCGGGTCAGATGTGTTTCAGAAATTAGTAAAATGTCAATTTCGTTGTTGCAAAGAAAGTTTCTAATTTCTAATTCATGTTGGCTTACGCCGTTTGCATTCCAATGACAGATTTTGAGTGTGTTCATTTGTTTCCAATCAAAACTTTCATAAGTTGGTTTTGATAGTTCATCATCTCATGCATCATTGTTGTCATGAACTGGGTCATGCATTGCGTGAGCGTCATAAGCATGGTCTCAAGATTTTGAGAGCTACTTATGATATTTGCAGGTTTATCCTGACTAGATTTAAGCACGTTAGCGTAGGTCTGACCCGATATGTTGGCCAAGTTGGTATGTACTATGTTATTTGTAAAAGTCTTCATGACTTGGGTAGGTGGATTTCGAACTATTTCCTTGCGTAAGCGCATTTTGTTTTTTAATTCAGCGTATACGGGACAACCCCTGTAGTTAGCTGTGTGGTTACCTCCGCAATTATTGAATTTTTTTGTAGTAGCGTCTTTTTTGTCGGTAGTGCATGCGGACGAAGGGTGAAAGTCGCCACAAGCAACACAAATAGTACGAAAAGTACAACATGATTTGGTGCGGCCAAACTCCTGGCAGTTTGTGCATTGCACAGGACCCATGCGTTTATGGGGCTCCTCAACGGATATTCTGCGATTTATTAAGTAGCGCAGATTATAAATAGGATGAACATAGTTTTTTCCCATTTTTCGTGCATCTGGTTCAAGTTCCACACGAAAAAGCGGCTGGGGGATTTTATTTTTATTCATAATGTTGAAAATTGATTTAGGAATAAATCCAGCTTCTTTAATTTCAATTTGTTCTACGTCGGGTTCAATGCCTTTCAATATAACTTTTAGACCTTTACTGCTTTTAAGCTGGTAGGTGTAGTTGCTTTTATTGTTTTTATCCAGGTAAGAAGCAATTGTTCTATAATTTTTTTCTGCATAAATTTGTATTTTGGTTTCGGAAACATTGCCTTTCGTAAGAGGAATTATATGAAAGGCATCTTTTCCAATTAGAGAAACCAAATTACAAACAAGCGCATTAGAACTACGTTCACGTAAGTAAATGGGGGGAGGCTTCAGCGTTTTATTGTTTGAGTTGTTCATGTTGTTGTTATTCAATTCAGGTGGGTAGATATCAAGCAAAGCATATCGATTTTGGCTAAGTGGGTTGTTTGAAACTTTTTCGCTTTCGCTCACTTTATATATCTTTCTTGAGTTATTTGCGTTTGATGGGCTTAGCTTTCGCTTGATTTTAATATAGCGATCCAATCCAGTCTGGATCACTGAAGCTACAATCTTGTTGGAGTTATTTTATACTTGCGGTTTTTGCATCATTTTCCTGATGGGGTGTTGAATTTGGCATCGGTGACACATTTTCCTGCTGGGGGATCAAGGGAGAGCCACACTGTACACTCCATGGTGACTTAGCAGAGAGATTATCCGCTTCATTAGATGCAGCTGGCTCTTGAGTAATTTCCAATATTTTTTGGTGTGTGTGTGGTTTTGCGCGGGATCGATCGGTTGAACAGTGATGTTGGTGGGCGACACTTTGGTGTTGGTACGCGCACTTGCATGTATTTTAGCATTTTTCCTATCCGAATTCTCGGGAGAACCACTTTTTGTATTTTTTTTGCACTCAATATTTTTTTTAGACTCGGCACTGACCGATGAGTCTTTTGGAGGTGAGCGCTCAACCGGCATTTTTTTTTCACTATAAAAATCGAATTTATACACGGAGCGAGTTTTTATACAGCCCGACACGGAGAGTGGGCGAACGGCAACAGATTGCACACATGATGCTGACTTAAGATTTGAAGCAGAATGCATCTTACAAAAAATGCATTCTTACTCGTTTTGCTGCTACTTTGATGGGAGAAATTGACGTTGAATCAGCGTTTCCCTTAGATCCTCCTGTATGGTATCGTAAAAAAACAATGTTTTCATACGAAGCTGTAGCTGAGCTTATTCCGGATCCTAAAAGCAAGTTGAAGACAGAATGTACCTATGCAGTGTTAGATGCAGTAATATTTTATTCAAATAAACGATTTGAGCTGTTTAAGGACCATGAAATTCGTGGTTTTTTCAAATGACACTACGACCCTGCAAATTAAAAATTGACATTCGCGAATAGTGTCAACATCTGGCCTTAATCCTTACTGAAAATGATAGCCACAACAATGATGCTTACGAAATGTTTGATGTGGAAACGTAGCTTTTCGAAATTAAAATTAATAAAAATTATTTACGGTCAACTGTTGTAGTGGTCAAGGGGATGGCAATAAAGGAAACAACTGTTTATTCTTTATTCCATTTAATTAATATTTAATTAAGTAACTTATTTAGGTATTAAAATTAATAGCGTGCAACGCCAACGAAATATCAAAAGCAAAGACAAAAAGACATTGCAAAAATCAGGGATGCAAGTATACCAACAAATGACAGAGGTGATTTTTTAAGTTGCAGGGATGCATAAGCATCGAGTTCTTACATTCTCCCGGACCAAATTTACGTCGGTAGCACCTGGAACCGAACTGTCTGCTTTCGTGGTCGCTCTGAACGTCGAAGCATTGGTGTATTCATCTGAGGTTCAATATGTACATCCGTCGACAACGAATTATGTGGAACAGTAGATCTAACGTCAGCATCATGTTGCGTATGGCCTATAGCTATGGGACTACCTGGCGTCAAATCCCAATCAGAATCGTTTTTTGGTGTCTCGATATCTGGCTGCATTTCAGCTTTTCGGATCTGATTTTGATGTCGTCTTATAGTGCCATAATTACTTGTAATGGTGTAAATCATTCGACCCATCACCTGACTAATAACACCAGGAATCCATCTGTTCTTCCCGGAGAAATTTCGAACTTGAACTTTTTGACCTACGATGAATTTTGTATTTAATTGTGACTTTGCGTGTGCCTTAGGGCAAAGTGCTGACAACAGAGTTCGAGGCTGACGACCATGCAGCATTTCGGCTGGTGACTTTCCTGACAGTGGATTTGGGGTTGAGCGATAGGTTACTAAATACTTGCATAACGCCAGTTCCTTGCTGACACCTTCCTTCATTGATTTTTTAAAAGATTCTTTGAATGTTCTCACGAAACGCTCCGCTAACCCATTGAATGCGGGATGAAATGGTGCACTTGTGAGGTACTCGATGAGGTTAAGCTCACAGAACTGCTTGAACTCCCTCGACGTGAATTGAGTTCCATTGTCGCTGACAATGGTTTGTGGTAACCCCTCGATGGCAAATATTTTTTGTAAAGATGAAATTGTTGCATTGGATGTTGCTGTCGAAATTTCTATGGTGTATGGAAACTTAGAGTACGAGTCCACGACTATGAGCCACATACTTCCAAAGAAAGGGCCCGCAAAATCGAGATGAATACGTTCCCAAGCTTGCTTAGACTCAGGCCATTGCGAAAATTGTCGTTTAGGGCTACTTGCCATTGATAAACAAATTGAACAGGACTTACATATTGTCTCAATAGCTTCATCAATTTTTGGAAACCACACGTAGCGTCTCGCCATCTGCTTCATGCGACTTTTGCCCCAGTGAGCCTCATGCAGCATACTCAGGACTCTCTGCTGGAGAGTTTTTGGAACGATTACTCTAGTATAATCTGTATGCAACAATATGACACCGCTCTGTAAAGACAAAGAGGGCCGACGCTCATAAAATGGTTTTAAATTACCTTGAGACTCTGGCAAACTTTGCGGCCAACCTTCTTCAATCATTCGCTTAACAATTCGTAGATCGCTGTTTCGGTCTGTTTCTTTTGCGATCACCGCTGCACTAATTGGAAAATCGCTTATAGTTGCTTCATAAATTTCGTTGACGTTTAGCAACGTATTCTCTTCACGATCAAATTCAATGTCTTCGCCCACTGGAAGTCGTGAGAGAGCGTCAGCGTTTGCATGTTGTGCTGTATTTTTGTAACGTATGGAGTAGTCGTAAGCTTGTAACAAAATAGCCCATCTCTGTAGCCTATGCAACGTCATCACCGGTAACTTTTTATGAGGATGGAAAATGGTTGTCAGCGCCTGATGATCTGTTGTTAACTCAAACTGTCTACCGTAGAGATACTGGTGGAAGCGCGTAACACCAAAAATTATCGACAAGCCTTCTTTCTCGACTTGTGAGTAATTCAACTGGGTGGTATTTAAAGTTTTTGATGCGAACGAAATTGGTTTTTCTGTCCCATCCGGATATCTGTGAGAGATAACTGCACCAATCCCATATTTTGATGCGTCCGTCGCGAGAATTATTGGAAGCTTATCATCATAATGAACAAGCTGTGTAGCTTCTATGATATCGTTCTTCAATGCATTAAAAGCTGCGTCTTGCTTAGGACCCCACTCGAATCTAACTTCTTGTCGCCTTAAAAGATTTAAGGCTGATGCCTTTGCTGAAAAATTTTCAATGAATTTGTTGTAGTAATTTATTTTTCCTATAAAAGCTTCGACTTCGCGAACGTTCCTAGGTCTAGGTATCAATTTAATCGCATCCAACCGTTTTATAGAAGGTATTATACCTTTTGAGTCAATTATGTGACCTACGTACTATATTTGCTCATTTGCTAAAACACATTTATCTTTTCGGCATCTAAGCCCATTGCGCTGTAAGCGTTTAAAAATTTCCCGAACATTCTTCTGATGTTCTTTATCATTTCGTCCCGTAATGATCACATCATCCAAATACGCGGCACTCCCAGGCACCCCTGTCAACAGCTCCTCCATGAATCTTTGAAAAATTCCTGGAGCGCTGGCTACACCAAATGGTAATCTTTGGAATTGGAATAACCCAAACAGTGTGTTAATAACCATGAATTTCTTTGACTCTTCAGATAATTCTATTTGAAGATATGCTTCACTAAGGTCTATTTTTGTAAAAAATTTACCTCCTTGCAATTTGTTGAAAAGCTCCTCGATTCGTGGAATTGGGTACCGCTCAATTTCTATTTGTGGATTCAAACCAACTTTGAAATCAGCACACACTCGCAGTGTTCCGTTTGGTTTTTTTACAACAACAATGGGTGCCGCCCATTCACTTGCTTTTATTGGTTTTAAAACATTTTTACTTACAAGACGATTTATTTCAGCGTGTACGTCATCATACTGCGCAAATGGTAAATTATATGGCTTACAGAATTTCGGTTTTGCATCTGGCTTTAGTCTAATTTCGGCCTTAAAAGTTGTGCATAGTCCTAGAGTGTTTTCAAAAATGACGGGATACTCGTTTGTAAGGTTGGAGAGCGAAGATACCAGATTACTGTTTGATGCCTGACCTGTCGAAGAAAAAGAACTATGATTACAGGTAATGTTTTTTGGAATCTCAACATGAAAATTAAATTTTTTAAACCAGTCTAGACCAAAAATGTTCGTTGCACTTTCACTTTCCACTACGACCACTAGCGTGCAACGCCAACGAAATATCAAAAGCAAAGACAAAAAGACATTGCAAAAATCAGGGATGCAAGTATACCAACAAATGACAGATGTGATTTTTTAAGTTGCAGGGATGCATAAGCATCGAGTTCTTACATCAACTATCTCACAAAAAAGGTTGTCCGGTCTGACTATGCTGCCCATAGACAGCGACGTTTGTAAATAGATTGCGATGGTCTCACTACAACTTTTCCAGAAGCCACAGCAAGGATATTTTAGAATTTTTAAGTACAAGCCAGGTTTCGTCCAACGCTCTATTGACAGTCGCAAAAATGTTCTTATGCATTTTGATTTTTTTTTTTTTGCTTACTATGTATATTAATGTGGCACCACATTGATCCTTGCCAAGGTCGCCAAAAGCCGTAACTCCGGCCCTGTCAACACTTGTCTTATTTGAAACTATTTATTTTGCGCAATTCAAAGCGAAGATTCGTAAAATTCGTGATATTGATGGAACCGGACTGGATTGCATCAGTGGGCGTGGCATCTTCCATGCTAACAAAGAATTGATAGCGTGGCATTTGTAGACTTATTGTTAATAAATGATAATTGAACTGCAGCCATTTTGAAATTGAAAATTAGTTTTTCGTTAGATTTGCATTAATATAGTGGGTGTAATTTGAGTGCTGACGTAGACATCAACCAAAATATACTGATGAGATTTTAAGAATCGAAACATATGTCTATATTCTAGAGTTGTTGTTTTTTTTTCTCCTATGTTGTCAAAGTTTGTTTAATAAATAAAGCATTGTATCAACTTGTAAAATTTTACTTGAATGTTGATCGCTGAAGTTCAATTATCATTTGAAAAACCTGAACCTTGAACTTCAAAACTAAAAACCGAATTATGATCGGTCTCCTGGTACTTATTATAACGAAAGACAAAAAAATGCATTTATATTCACACAAACCAAATCACTTTTATTTTTTCCAGTGTCTCGACCACCGAAGTTAACATTTTGACTACTTGAAGTCCTTTATGATAACATTTTTCTTTGAATCCAAGATATCTTTTCTGCCATATCGGCATATACAAGTACACATAAATCATCACCATTTCGATTCATCATTAGAATACAGCCAGCCAAATTTCCATCACGACGTATGCATAAAGCATTAGATGTTGTGCTCACGTTATGACCCAGTAATTTGCATTGCTCTAGAGGAGCAATATTTACTTCCACTGACTTGGGCACCGTCGAAATTTCTTCATCCTCTTCAGAAAGTATCCAACCTGATAAAGTAACAGATTTTCCCAGAATTTGTGATTGATCACGAGGTTCATTCCATAAGCAAATCGGTTTTATATATTGTGTGAAACTAAAAATAAATATTTGGTTGAGAAAGTGTTTCACTTAGCATTTAGTTGTAACATACCCGACAGGATCCTTCATTTGTAGCAATGTTATGCTATTAACATGGCCTGATATACTGTAATATACTGCAGCCTTAACTTCGCGGGACACAACTCCATCTTCGTTAATATTTCCGAGATCGTAACGTCCGAGATAAACTCTTATTTCTCGTAATGGAATTGTTTTTATGAAGCAACTGGCAGGTATCAAAATACTTCGTGAGGAAACAATCGTCCCAGTGCAAAAGAAAAGCTCACCAGTGAAAAATGTTACAAAAACAGCAGCATGCCAAGGGTGTTTAATGTGAGATTCCGTATTTGATATTCCACAAATATCTTCAAGAGAGCCTGTTACTGCAGGTTCTTCTTGCTTGATGTGATTTATTAACCATGATTTGTGTTTTGCTACATCGCAATACACAGTATACTCCCGAAAATCGTAACGTCCTTGCTCAATTAATCCAAAAGAAACGATACCACGTATCAACCATGTTCCATTTCTGAGTATTAGGAGGCCACCACCGGAGTCCCCATGACAGGGCCCAGGGCCCTGCATTAAACACCATTCCTGAACGCAAACAAGCCACTGCAGAAACGATATTTACATCAACTTTTTTTGGCGCAATTGACACACTGTTGATTTCATCATTTCTCCAACCGACAGCCACAGCTGTTTGGTTAACAATTCGTGATTCATCGGATGGCTCGGTCCATAAACATATTGGTTTGATGAATTTAGTAAAACTAAAAATGTTGAGAGTAAAAATAATTCAAAAGATTAAAAAATTTTGTAATAAAATGTAAAAATTAATTTTATATTTTTTACTGAGTTCAGTACTGTTAGTGCAAAAAACACAAACAAATTACAATCGCAAAATGCATTAAGTGGAGAAAAAATGGGCAATTAGCTGCTTATACTAGTCTCTACGACTGCTATATGGTATCATATCATCAGTAAGCTTCGTTAGCCGACGTTTAAAACACAAGCATACGAGTACTATATTTTACTTGTTGCATTGACCAGTCAAGAATCATAGGAAAATGTAAATATAATGCTCCAAGGCTCTAAATTTGTTTCCCCTTTTTATGCAATTGCTTTTGTAACTCTTTTGACTACACATCGATATGACGAGCTTGTAATTTTTGTGTTTTTTACACTTACAGTACTGAACAGGTTTTAATTATAAAGCTATAAATTATGATCTGCTCCAAAAACGAAAACAAAGTAAAATTAAGTTTTAATAACACTAGGCGACACCACAAATGTTCCATGACATTTATTAAATTTTTATGATGTAATTAGGTCCCCTGAGTTCAAAAAAAATTTTGATCGATTTTTCTCACGGTTAGTTTTTTTTTTAAATTTTCTTTAGTGTATTTTCAGTTTTTTGGCTATATCTCATCCAAATAAGAACCGATTTTGTTCAAATAAATTTTGGAAAAAAGGTAATAAAATTTGTAAAAATTTTGTAAAAAAGTTTTGGTTTTAATGTACAGGTTACGAGATAAAAGCTGACACATATGAAAATTTGATTTCTTAAAATTTGTATCCAATTAAAAATAACTTTAACCCTGCTGTTAGGTTAGGACCATTTTGGCCAAATTTTCGCAAATTTTCTTTATAACTTTTGAACGGTACAACATACTGACTTGAATCGTCAGCTCATGTGGTATTTTTATGAAAACAGTTCACTATCTCAAAATCAAGTGTCTAACATAAAACGGGAGCGAGAAAAATAAAAAGTTACAAATCTTAGGTTTGTGACCATTTTGGTCCTTAGTATATTTTTCATTGACTAGAGACAATATGGAAAGCATTTCGTTAGTAGTTATTTAGAATAAATAGGTTTTAGTTGTTTTGTTGCAAATTACTCTCATTACAAAGTAAGCAAACAATTTTTCGGTTGGGTTTGCAAATAAATTTGCCGCAAATAGCACACTTATTGTCGGTTCTTGACTTGCAGCAACTGCAAATTCCACGCTTTCTAGCTGATGAATTTGTTGTAGAACTGCCTGGAGATGCTAGGGAAACTGAGGATGGTGCTCTTATCTCAACTAATACCTGTGCTGAAAACTGTTGTGTAGGTATTCTAGAACGTTTCATCATATATTCATTAGCTAAAGAAAGTGCTAATTGTCGTAAAAATTCTGGCCTCCTACGATTTCTATCACCTGGTGCCCACGAAACATCAATTTCAGAAAAAACTATAAACGCATTCAATGCTGATATATCTATCACATTTGCGAATACAACATTGGGCCATCGATTTGTCTTTCGTTTGGTACTGTAGTAGCCAATCATTTGGTCGGCAGTATCTACGCCCCCTAAGAGAGAACATAAAATAAGAAATTGTAGACCAACACAAAATGACATATATAAATTACGAACCTTTTGTGGAATTGTAATAGGACACAATCTCAGGTTTCTTTTTTGCTCCATTGACATCGACTTCTGCTGTCTTGTGCATCGTACTTATCAAAATAGTACCTTTATTTTTATGGCTTATGTATGAATGTTGAATTATATAAGGGAACTTTTTTGAATATAAGCAACTTCGGTGGAATAAATGTTAGTTTCCTCTCAAGAAGCTTTTTTGTCAAAGCAATTGAGGAAAAAAAATTATCGGCCGTGATATTTTGCCCTTTCAAACCTTCCGTCAAGTCCAATATAACGCGCTCTCCTTGGTTTTTCTCCGGCTGTTCGTTTCTTGGTTTTCCGAGATACGGTTGTATCTTCCATACATAGCCTGATTTGGAGTCGACAGACAACCAAAATTTTAATCCATATTTGGCAGGTTTTGAGGGCATATATTGCCTAAAAGAGCATCTCCCTCTATAAGCTACCAGCTATAAGCTACGATGTAATGCAATTAGGGGAATCACAAAAATAATTTTGAGTCTTACAACTCATTTTGCTGTTAGTTTTCAAATAAAATTCAAATAACATGTGGTAACAGACATTCTTCAATTCTTAGCAAATAATTGTTGAGCATACAAAATTGTTTTTTTTTGCGCCAATATTGTCTTAACGAAATATTTAAACATAATTGCTATAAAAAATAAGTTAAATTTATTTTTTTTTATGAAAAATGTAGTATGGACCAAAATGGTCATCAACCTATGATTTGTTAGTTTTTTTTTAACCTAACAGCAGGGTTAAAAATATAAATATCTTTGATTACAAAGAAGAAACACTTCAAAAGGAAATAGTACCAAGTTTTTGAAAATCCGTTCATTAATGCTAAAGTTATTGCCAATTTAGTATAAATTGTCATAATATAATTTTACCAATTTTTCAGTTTTTTCTTATGTATAGGCTATTAGTCCAGTAGAATTGGTCGTGAAAATGAGAAAAAAAAAATAATTCGTTGCAGCACTCTGACAGCGGACCATTTTTGAACAAGATCTTGTAAAGAGGACAAAATAAATCGAATCGACAGCAGGTATCCGGGGTGGAATGGGGTGCATTTTTAGAGGTCGAACACAGATTTTGACGATTTCTGGCTAAATTGTGCATCCCATCAAAAAAAGTTGAAAACAAAAGTTGTAGGAAATAAAAAGATCTACAACTTTTGCATTACTAATTTTCACCTTAACCTCAAAATTTTTCGAAAAAATGGCTGAAAACCGGTTTTTTGGCTTTTATTTTTTTTTCTTTGACAGAAAAGTTTCTATGATGCTGAAACTTGGTCAAAAGATACTTTAAAGGCAGTAATTTTTAGGACGGAAATATTAAGAGGTTGTTGCTAAAATTTATTTTTAAACCAAAAAAACTGAAATTTTCAACTAAAAAATTTTCATCATAAAAAATTAAGAAAGTTCATGGAACAAAAAAAATGTCAAAAAAGTCGCCTAGTGTAATTTTAAGGAATATTGTCCATTACAGATAAATTATTGAACTTTTTTTGCTAATTACCTAACATGTTCCTTCATTACTAAAAGTGCCAGGTCAGCATCAGAATAGCCTGGTCCAGTCCTGTATTCGGGATGTACAATTATACTCTCTATATCACGTGCCGTGTAACCATCCTTCATAAAATTGGTTAAGTCATATCGCCCTAACATCGTAGTAATTTTTTCTGCAGTCAAACTAAACATTTCGAAGCAATGTGCTGCTGACAAGATAATTTTTGATGTAACAAGCGAGCCGCCACAAATAAAACTTATACCCCTGCCCTGCTTTTTATAAATTACGGTCACCCAAGGATATTCACCACGTGCTATCAATTGGCCGCCGGAAACATGCAGCGTACCACTGTTGATTAGAATTTTTCTATCAACGAGTCCACAAGCCTCATTTGGCGCTTCAGCAAATTGCGGCATGTTAATGTTAGAAGTGTAAACTTGCACATATCCGTTGATGATTTTTTGAGTATATTGAAGAGTAAATAGTTTGCTTTCGAGCAGTTCTAAGATAAAACATTCGAAATTAAAAAAATTTATAACTGATCAAATTATTACTTTTATTTGTGTTGCATAATTCGTGGTCATTGATAAGAATTCTTAGTAATGTTGGCGCATTATCCATTATAGGGAAATCTACACGGTTGCAGTCTTTTGATAACCTCTTGCGAGCTTCCGTCTGGTAAGAGAATACCATGAGAAGATTGCTGAAATAAATATCATTAGCTAAAAACTTGTTAATAAGAGCTATCTAAATTCAAAATTACCACAAAGTCAGTTTGATAAAATTCCATCTTGACAGTGTCGTCTATCTCCATATGGGGCACTGTAAGCTTACCACCAATAAATTTGCCATAGAGCTGATATTGAAAATACTCAGAGCAAAAATCGTTCGTGTTAGTGAGACGTGATATCATATATTTAAGGTAGTCTTCATTTTCATAGCAGTTTAAATATTTAAAAAGACTTAGCGGCAAAAGCACGAAAGCGACATTTTAAACGTTTAGTGTCTTTTGTATAAAAAATTAAACTTTTTTCACAGATATGTAATTTAGTTTTACTGATCACTATAGCTGATTTAGTTCATGGAATATATATGAAACAAGCACAATTCTGGTGGTACACAGGTTTTAATTATCTAAGAACCAGATTCACAGAGCACCGCAAACGAAATGATGCCCGTATTTTTTCATTCTCTGTGGGGATACTAATCTATGGTGCTATAATTTCAAAACCACTAAGAGAAGTCACAAATAAAAAACATAAGAAATATAAATAATATTTCGCCTGATAAAAAAAAAAAAAAAAACAAATTTACAGATTAAAAACGCACAAAATCTTGCGTTTATATAAAATACATTTCTTCGAGCTTTTGTCCTCAGCGTTGAACTACACTGAGAAGACGATTTGTTTGAATATAACAAGTTTTATTTGATATTGAGCAACTAAATATACGAGGCGTCCAGTTGCAAGACTGGCGATGTAAAATAAAATCTAATTTTGAGATATTCTCATAAATCAAAATCTAGACCATATTTTATCTTTGTACTATATTTGTAGATTAAAAAAAAATGTTTGACATATATATTAAATTTTTTAAATGTATTTTTGATGCAGAGATTACAAAATCGGCCAAGTCCATGAACTTGCTCTCAAAACCGGTCCAACGCCATGAAATCAAAACCGGCCAAGTCAAAATAATTTTCTCAAAAACAAAGGCAGATGAAGTTTGAAAATTCTGATCGGACGTATTTTGAGTAAGAAATTTTATAAGCTACTCGTATTATGTGGGAAATATTTACGTTTTAATTTTTCAATGAACATAGATGAATATAATCTTTTTTCGTTGTTTTTCCAAAAGCATGAAAAAGGGACTTGTTCGTTTTCGCAACTGGACGCCTCATATAATAATTAGTACCAGGAGACCGACCAAAGTTCGGTTTTTCGTTTTCAGGTTGAAAAAGTCGAAAAAATGTAATGCAATTGAATGAGATGTTGGAAATACTTGAAAAATATTGAATATGGTTGAAAAGCCGAAAATATGAAAAATATTGAAAAACTTTGAGAGAGGATGAAGCAGGTGAAAAAGTTTGATAAACTCGATAGCATATTAAAATGCTGAAAACGTTGAAAGAGATTGAAAAGCTCGAAAAAAGTTGAAAGTCTCGGAAAAAGATGAATGAGGTTGAAAAGTCGAAAAAACTTGAATGTGGTTGAAAAAGTCCAAAAAATATGGAAGGTGTTGAAAAAAGTTGAAAAGGTTGAAAAATATTGAAAAAGTTGAAAGAGTTTGAATAGTTCGGAAAAAGTTGAATAAGGTTGATAAATTTGAAAATATATGGAAAATGTTGGAAAAAGTTGAAAGAGGTTGAAAAATGTTGAAACAGTTGAAAGAGGTTGAAAAACTCGAAAAAATATGGAAAATGTTGAGAAAAGTTGAAAGAGGTTGAAAAAGTCAGACAAATTTCGGGAAATGTTGAGAAAAGTTGAAAGAGGTTGAAAAATGTTGAAACAGTTGAAAGAAGTTGAAAAACTCGAAAAAAGTTGAATGAGGTTGAAAAAGTCAATCAAATATTAAAAGCGTTGAAAATATTTGAAAAATGTAGAAAATCGTTGAGAAAAGTTGAAAGAGGTTGAAAAATAATGAAGCAGTTGAAAGACGTTGAAAAACTCGTTGAATGAGGCTGAATATATTGAGACCATATTTTATTAGGATCACTCTTTTAGTTTGCTAAATATGGCATCAACGTTATAAGTTTGTATGCGTGGTGCTACGCCCACTAATGAAATTCCATCAAAATTCATATAATTTCAAAGCTTATAGCAACCGACACCTCTATATCAAATTTAAAGAATATTACTCCAATAGCACAATAAATATAACATTTATAGTGTTTTGCTTATATGGGAGGTGCCACACCCACTGATGCAATCTCGTCGATTTTCATTTAATTTCAAAGCTTATGGTAACCGACACCTATACACCAAATTTAAAAAATTTGACTCCAAGAGCACACTAAATGTAGCCTTAAACATTTTTTGCTTGTATGGGGGGTGCCACGCCCACAAATACAATCCCGTCGAAATCCATTTAGTTTCAAAGCTTATGGTAACCGACATCTCTACACCAAATTTTAAAAAAACTACGCCCATAGCACACTAAATATAACACTTAACATTTTTTGCATGTAGGGGAGGCGCCACGCCCACTGATGCAATCTTATCGAAATCCATTTAGTTTCAAAGCTTATAGTAACCGACATCTCTATACCAAATTTAAAAAATATTACTCTCATAGAACAATAAATGTAGCATTTAACGGTTTTCGCTTGTATGGAAGGTGACATAGTTACAAGATACCCAAAAGCGAGTATATTTGACATGTCAAATTTCATAACGATTATAAATATTATAATTATATTTTATAGGTATTATAACGTTTTAAAATATTGTGGGCTGTGCCACGCCTTTCAACGAGTTTTGCCAGCATAGTGGCATAGCTTGTTATAATGACCTCATTCAGCGGTATTAACTCTAAAATTTTTATGAAAATCGTCGGTGCCGTTTTCGAGTAATATCGAATCAAACTTTTCAATTATTGAAATATGCCACGCCTACTGTTCCGATTCCGATACCAAATTTCGTTGCAATATTTTGAATGGTTCGCGAGTTATCACGAAATAAAAATTAAAATTTAGGACTGTGCCACGCCCCTGTTAGAAACTTGAAAAACTTTAAACCTAGTCCAATCTTAATTTTGTTCACATATGAACGAAATCCCGAAGTTTTATCAAAATCGCTGCAGCCGTTTTCGAAATATAGTTCAGCCATATATAAATAAATATATAAACATACAATTTTAGCTCGTTTAATAATAGTAGAGATATACAGTAGAAGTCCAATATAACGAACTAATTAATGCACGGGTCAGTCGTAAAATCGATAAATTCGTTATATGGAAGTGTCTTTTTACCAAAAAAAACTGGTTTTTATTTACGCCATATATACTTGCGATCACTATTCATGGTATTCCTTTCATATCATCTTCAATTATTTTAACTTTTTCATTTAAAGTAGGGCGCTAGCGTTGAAGCGGCATGATTTCAACACGACGATCAAATTTATAATGCTGAAAAAGTAAACGATACCAAAAAAAAGATAAGGACTGACCTTAAAAAACAATTATTCTTTGGAAAAAAAAAATATATATGTATATATATAAACACTAGATGAATTACTGAACAGCGTTCGTTATTTAGAATAGTGAAAATTATTTGCGTTCTTAATTTAGAGACACCAATAGAAAAAAGTGTAATTTGAAAAATCGTTCATTAAAATGGAAATTCGTTATACGTTATATTGGACGTCTACTGTATTTCCATCGTGTTGCTAATGTCCAACCAGTTTCCAAAAAAGGCGAGGTTTCCAACCCTAATAATTATCGACCTATGCTCTGAGAAATGGAACCAATGTGTTCACCTTTTCAGTGAATGTATGGTTGTCGCTCTGGATATCTCCAAGGCGTTCGAACGAGTGTAGCATCGTGCACTCGTATCAAAACTAATTGCATTTGGTGTTGATAATTCCTTTTCTCGTTGGATTACGAGCTTCTGCAGTGATCGTTCTCTCCGTGTTGTGGTAGATGGCTTCACCTCTAATAAACACTTCATTAATGCTGGAGTTCCCCAGGGTTCTGTCCTATCTCTGACCTTCTTTTAATTTTTATCGACGACCTTCTGTCTTCGACCAATAACCCAATCCATTCCTTTGCGGACGACTGCAATATTTGTCATTCCTTTTGCTTCAAAAAGCGATCAAGCTCTGTGGAGGTCGTGAGTAAACGGCAACACATGAATGACACACACGCTTATGACCTCAACACAATCACCGAGTGGGGTCGTGTTAACCGCGTTAATTTTAACGCTACTAAAGCCCAGTGTTGTCTGTTGTCTCACAGAATGGATTACTCCCTTCCTTCCCTTAAAATGGCTGGCATAGATATTACGAGGTCAACAACTCTTGACGTTCTGGGCATATCGGTTCAACCGGACCTAAGGTGGACAGATCATGTATTCGATGTATCGAAAGAATCGGCCAAGTGTATTGGTTTTTTAAAACGGTGTAAGAAATACTTCTCTCCAGTTGGTTTCCGTACTATCTACTTAACTTATATTAGACCCAAACTAGAATACAACTCACATAATTGGGCCGGGGCTTCAAAAACCACTTTGGAGCTGCTAGATCGCGTTCAGCGACGTGTGATGAAACTAATAGGCAATGAATCTGTCATCGCCTCTATCGATTCCCTTCACCGCCGGCGTAACGTAGGGTGTTTAACACTTTTCTATAGGCATTTGAATAGGATGTGCTCTAGAGAGATTCGTGATCTGATTCCATCATTCCGTATTTTCTCTCGCAGCATTCTGCTGTCCAATCAGGCCCATCCCTTTTGCGTCATACCGGAGTTCAACAGGACATCATACTTTCGCGGTAATTCCTTCTTTGGTGGCACGATTAAGTTGGGTAAATTCAAGAGGAATGTTCACCGATGCTACTCAATCTATCCCCCTTCTCTCTAACCTTTCTCCTTTTCTTAAAACCAACACGGTGCATTGCATTTATAGGGGGCATCCCCTGACCGTTGGCTTATGGTTTAAACAAAAAAATAATAATAAAATAAATCAGTAGCTAATAATTCTGTATGACTTGTAATTAGCTGCGTTCAATTATTCCAAAACGCATACCCTATGCTGTTTTCCAGCATCATTAAGTTCATTAATTCATATTGTTACGAAATTTCTGTCTCTTTGACGATAATTTCGATCTCTCACACTTTTCTGAGTTCGATCACTGGATTGTGTAACAATTAAAAACACACAAACTTATTTAGTTATAAAATGGTTTATTTTATTAACGTTCAAATTCTAATATTAATTTAACACTGTATAGAAAACTGTTTTGTTCTACTACGGATCACACTGTATTCACTTTATTGCTTATTGCTTCGCTGTTCTAACTCAACTGTGTCACTCAGCTCAGATGACAACCCTTTTATACTGCAGTCATCACTCTCTCGAATAATCCAGTACCTTCTAAGTGGCGTATATTCTACCATTATCTACAGCCCACCAGTGCTACTTTGTAGCGTGCATTCTACCACTATCCACAATTCACCACAATTCACCAGCATGGCGCACTGACGTTGAGCTCACAATTATCCAGAATGTTAGATGCTAGATGGCGTTGTACGTTGTATGAATTTCATAATCTAGATGTCTCTATGTTATTGACTTTAATAGTGTACTGCAGCGTCTGTTCGGTTTATTATTTTTACACCATTACGCTAGATAGTGTATGCTAGCTAGTATCGTTTAGTTTCTTTCGTTGGTATTTATTTCAAGAGTCTTCTAGCATAAACCAAATTTCGCTACACTGGCCTCCGCTTAAACTTGTTCGTCCCGAACAAGAGTCTCTCCGTCCCTAGTATAAGGAAACGATCTTTTCCACTTAAGTCGAAAGATTTGTAAGTTTTTTGCAGTCTTACCACGTACGAACAAGTTTACGCGGCCTAAGGCTGCGGTTACACTGGATGCGGAAATTTGTTCGTACGAATTCTTAATAATTTGTTCGTGCGAATATATTCGAACAGAGTGGTTACATTAGACGCGACTTCGTTCATACTTTCAGTTGAAGTGCAATCCATCAGCTGTTTTTCTCCTTGTTTTCGTGCGACTGTTCTGATGAAAAACAAAATTTTTTGTTCGCATCAAAGCAGTCGTATAGATTCGTACGAATACGCACGAAGCATGCGTAGCCACTGTAACCGCATTCATATACACACATGCATTTGTTCAATTTTTGCAATTCTTACGAATACGTACAAATTCGTACAAACAAAAATCCGCATCCAGTGTAACCGCGGCCTTAGGCTCTGTTCGCATGCTTTTTCTTTCTTACAAAAATTTGATTTGATATCCCTGATATGGGATAAGATAATATAAGATCACATGAAAATTGGGCTTTAATAACTTCGAGTTCACACATAAAGATGGCGTCAACTTTCAACTTAAGGCTAGTTCACATTTTTACTACCAAGGTCTGTACACATCGGTACTAGAGGTATGCGTGAATGCGCTTGCTTTTACGTCAGACTATTGGATTTATTGACAACTCTAAATCAAGTTTGACATTCTGCAGCACCTTAATAACAATGTCACGAAACAGGACAATACAAAAAAATGATTTAGCTTCGTTTGCTTATGGGTTGTAATTCGCTGTGATTTAAACATACGATTTAGAACAACAACGTCAACAAAAAAAGACACGAAACGCACAAGCAAACAATAACAAAGCGCACATTTATGTCTACTTGGCTGACATTTGAAATTTGGTTTGTTGCGTTGTAAAATTGCGTTGATTATTTGAGTTAGGATTTTGTAATAAATAACAATAAAAATTTTTTTTCTCTTCTTCAAGAGTTGCTTAATCCGATGTTATATTATTTGTATACCTTTAATCTCAAATGTTCTTTAAGCAAAATAATTAAAACGGCCTTGTTTTTCATAGCATAAGGGAGATATAACCCCTTAAAGGGACATGACACTTTCAAAAAATTTGTTCTTAAGTATTTTAAAATGCGTATAATTTTTATAAAAAACAAGATATCATTTTGAAACTTTACACATATATTTTGACACAAAACTATATTTGAAAAAAATTTTTTTTAAATTATTTTATAATATTTATGACCACTAGAATTTTTTGAAAAAAACATTAAAAAATCATGGCGGGCATGATTGCAGCTCACTGGAACATCTAAAAAAAAAAAATAAGAAGTTTTAATCAGCATCAAAGCTGCCAGGGAATGAACTACAGGCAAAAATGTTGGTCCAAAAATAACAAAATGGCGTAATTTTTTCGAAAATTGCCAATTTTTTGTGCCAAAAATCAAAAACTATAATACCGATCTTTCTGCATTAATATGTGCACAGCAACATATTAAAATTAAGAAAGATCGGTCGAGTAGTTTTTTTATCATGCCCGCCAACTCGAAAAACGAGGTTTCGAGAAAAACGCGTTTAAAGTTTTTCAACTACATATAACTTTTAAAGTACTATAACTTCGACACGATGTTCCTAAAATGCTCGCTATATATTTTATAAGCCAAATTTGAGGTTTATATTATTAAAAACGTATTCTTCAATATTTTTTAAGCAAGAAACAGTCAAAAAAATTTTTTTTAATTCTTGAAAATTTGAAGGTGTCATGTCCCCTTAAATTTGGTTTCATAAAAATTTGGAGCTGAAGTAAATTTAGTCATTTCCACAGTACACATTGTGTTTGCTTCTCAACAGTCAAAATGTGAACAAAGAGTAAAAGGAAGTATGAAAACGTACAATTTAACTCACACTTGCGCTTGCGCTGTGTTGAACATTTAATAGACAAAATGCGAATTAAGAGTAAAAAGAAGCGTTAAAATGTACGATTTACTGTCATACTTGCGCTTGTACTGCTTTGAACACTTAATTTACGGTTGCAGCAATCACTTCACTTGCTCTTTTTATACCCTACACCGTGGGTATATTCACTTTGTCTCTCCTTTTGTAACACATCGAAGGGGGCGTGGCAGGTATGGAAAAGTGTATATATTCTTGATCAGCGTCACCACCTGAGTCGATTTAGCGATGTCCGTCTGTCTGTCTGTCTGGGTGTCTGTTGAAATCAGTTTTACGGGAAAACCAAGAAAGCTAATTGAATGAAACTATCACACACAGGTCACATCTTCTTGCAGGCATCTTGCTATTGAAAATGGGCGAAATCGGTTAACTGACACGCCTACCGCCCATACCTTATGTAAATATACCCAGGTCAATTTTGAAAAAAGTTGCAGCGATTTTGATGAAAATTGGTGATTTGATGCACATGTGAACAAGATTAGGATTAGGTTAGGTTTCAAGTTTTCAAAGCTTCCTACAGGGGCGTGGCACAGCCCTAAATTTTAACCTTTATACCACCATATCTCGTAAGCCGTGCAAGATATTGTTATGAAATTTGGTAAACGGATACATATCAAATATATCTTGAGTTGAGATAACAGTGGGCGGATTTGAAAAAGTGGGCGTGGCACTTTTCAACAGCTAAAAATTTTAATTCCATATATCTCAAAATTGGCACAAACGATTTTCATAAAAATCTTGGAAATGATGCCGCTGAAAGCTGTCATCAATACATGCTCAGCCTCTTTATTGAAAAAACTCGTTGAAGGGCGTGGCACCGCCCACAATGTTTATAAAAGTTGTATAAAGAGAACGAACAACGTAATCGTGATGAAATTTAATGAGGTAGATATACTTGCTGTAAGGTCTTTTATTACAAAAATTTGGTACAATAGTACCTGGGGGCGTGGCACCTCCCATATAAGCAAAAACTGTTTATTGTTATAAATAGTGTACTAAGAGAGTAATCTTCATAAAATTTGATGTTTAGATGTCAGTTACTATAGGCTTTAAAAATAAATTAGTTTTGACAGAATTGTATCAGTGGGCATGGCACCTCCCATATTAACATAAATTTGTAAGCGCTGTTTTAAGTAAACTATTGCAGCAATCAGGCGCGGATCCAGGAAAAAATTTTGGGGGGGGAAAATTGGTTATGTTAAATTTATGTCCAAAAAAAGTTTACTATAGATATATACATGTTACATACATGTAATAAATGTTGTTTTATTGTAATGTTCGTACACGCTAACATTATAAGCCTTATAGCTTCTTCTTCTTCTTATAGCCGAATTATAGCTCTGTTCGCTGCGAACAGGGTTGCCAAGAGGCCAAGATGTTAATTGCATGTCAAAGCCGGGGGCCTTGCTGGATTTCAAAATTTTCGGAAAATTGGATGATTTTTGTTAGTTAAAAAAAGGTGATCAAGTTTTCTATGTTAACATTTTAACCCTGCATTACAGACGCCTTTCGTAAAGCCATTAATGACTTGGATGTAATCCACCCATACTTTAAAACGAGTATATTTCTAAAACTTGTTTCTTAAATCATAAAATTTTATTTTTAGAAGTAAAAGCACGTATTTTACTATCTAACTCAAAAGTTAATATTTTTAATTTAGATAATTTCAGTTGAAAAAAAAAAAATTAAATTATATAACACTAGTTTACAAATTTGGAGTTCATCTCAAAATCTGGTTTCTCATATACTTTTTTCGATGTATTTTGGGGAGTAGATTCCAAAAATGGCAACCATTTTTTTTTCTTAAGGATCGTTTTCGAGACATCCCCAAAAAACCCCTTTTTCGGCACTTTTTTCATTTATTTGACTATATCTCCATAAAATTTTTAAGATTCTTTCAGCATTCAAAAGATATTTGTATTCTCTTTCTAACGATATGATTTTTGCTTAAATCGGATAAGATTTGATGGAGTTACAAGCGCTCAAAGTCCAAAAAAATTACTTTTTTGGTATTTTTTAAAAATAACTAAATTTCAATTGCTCCATTTGAATGAAAAAATTTTTCTTTTTCTTTTTCATATTTATAAAATTTTAAATGAAAGACTATTCTTTTGCAAATATTTTAAGCATAATTTTGCGAAAATCGGACAAAAAAATTTGGAAGTTATTCGAAAAAACATTAAAAAAATTTTAAAAAATTAAACGAAAATAATACATACGATTGTGTATGTGTCTGGTTCTTTACTTTTATTCTCCGTTTCTTTTTAATAAGAAAACGTATGTATTTTCGTTTAATTTTATTGCAAGTTTTTTACTGTTTTTTTCGAATAACTTCTCCATTTTTTGTCCGATTTCCGCAAAATCATACTTAAAATATTTGCAAATTCATAAAAGTGCAGCACCGTATGCAATTTATTCAAAACTCTAGAGTTATTTTTTTTTGAGTTTTTGCTCAGAGCTTTAAGGGGGGATTCTCCATACAGGGTTCAAGAGTTTGATAAAAAGACTCAATTTCGCTATGATCTCTATGAAGAGTCTGCTCCAAAAAAAAAAAAAATAAATCGAAGCCATGGTCGAGCTAAGATGACAATTTCGATTTTGTTTTTTAAGCAGACTCTTCAAACATGGTTTTTCTTGAAAATAAGACTATCTTGAATTAATATTCAAGGAGGAACAATTAAAATTCAAAGGTAGACATAATTAAAATTGCACTTAAGTTAAAAAACATGAAAAAATACATATAAAGTTAAATAAAAAAATAAGTTCCTTGAATTTTAATGGAACAACATTGAGTATTGATTCAAGATAGCCTTAGCTTCAAGAAAAATCATGGTTGAAGAGTGTGCTCAAAAAAAAAAATTAATAACGAGGCCAGCTAAAAGGCCTTTTTTGGTGGAGATGGCCATATATCCAACATTACTTTTTTGGTGTTAATTGTATGCCAAAGCCGTAGTATTGATGTTTTTTTGGAATACCGCTAATTCCTAATTTGAAACTTTGTGACCCTGGATTAAGGGGTTTATAAATGTAAAATCTTCTTCAATGAGTTTTAAGTATTATATTAATTTATCTTTAAGTCTTCGTAAATGTTTTCATGAAAAATTTTCGAAATGCAGTACGCCAATTTTGTTCACATATTGTTTTGATAATATGCCCTTAAAAAACATTGGTGAAATGCGTGATCTTGGAGTTTATTTTGACTCTCATTTTTCTCTCAATAGTCATATAAATCGTATTTTACCAAAAGCATATTCGCTCTTTGCGTTTGTTAAACGTAATAGTTCTACTTTCAAAGATCCTTTGAAACAACTATATACGATTTTCGTAAGGTCCAATTTAGAGTATGCATCCTTCATTTGGAATCCATATTATTGCTTACACATTGATCGTATTGAGCGTATTCAGAAGAAATTCGTAAAATTTGCTTTGCGATTGATTCCTTTTACTGAGCCTATTCCTTCTTACAAAGCACGCTGCATGCTTATTAATTTGGATTTGCTCGAAAATAGACGACTTGTTCATAGTATGATGCTTATTTAGGATATTATTAATAGGAATATTGTTTGCTTGGATCTCTTTGAATTGATTTTATTAACATTCCATCGCGAACTTTAAGATCATCAGACTATTTTTATATTAAATGTCATAGGTCTATGCCATTAATGAGCCCATTAATATAACTCTTATTGCTTTATATAAATTGTACAAAATTGTACTTTTAAGTTTATTGCACTAAATTTAAATTATTAGACTTAAGCTTATTTAAGATCATTTAAGCCTACAATTTTGTTCTAGTCTGTAAGGAATTTAATTTCATAGACAAATACATTACATTACATAACATCAAAACGACGAAACACGTGTTTCCACAGAAGTTTAGTGTATTCTATCTTTAAGCGAACGTTATCATATGGTAGCAGTGGAGTCTACTAAGGCGAAGAGCCCGCTGTAGAAAAGTCGAGTGTATAAGATGACAGGATGAGATGTACAGGAGATATAATGAACTATTTTGATGAAACTAACGAACCAGGGTTTCCCTGCCAAAGCCTGTCCCGATGACCGAAAATGCCCGAATTTTAGTAAATTTTGTTGTTTTGATTGAAACTGTGTAATATTATGCCTCAAAATGTGTGTCAAATTATAGAACTCAAAGAGGCCTAAAAATAATATCCAGGTTGCATTGTTGAATCCTGTCCCCAACATGGGTTGCGACCGGTTTTTTGGGTCAATTTTTAATAATATATATTAATACTTGAAATGTGTGCCAAACGATAGAGCTCGAAGAGCCATAATGGAATATATAGTATAGGGTTGACTTATCGAATCCTTTCCCAACTGCTCACCATTTGAGAAAAATTGGCCATAAAAACTGGTGGCAACCTATATTTAAGATCGAATTTCACAAAACAACCTTATATATTCAATTTAGGCTCTTCAACCTCTATCGTTTGGCATATACATACATATATCAAACTACCAGCTGCTACCAACCCATGTTTGGCACAAGATTTAACAATGCAACCTTTGACATTATGTTTGTGCCTTTTCGTGTTATATCGTTTCACATACATTTTGAAACATAATATTATACAGTTTCAATTAAAACAACAAAATTGGCTGAGATTCGGGCATCGGAACAGGCTTTGGCAAGACAACCCTGGTTCGTAAGTTTCCCCAAAATGGCTCACTTTGTTTCCCGTACATCCCATACCTATACACTCGACTTTTCTACAGCGGGCTCTTGGACTAACTGCGTTAGCTCAAAATTGGATTCGAACCCAAAGCTGTTCGTTCCGTAAATTTAAATAAAAAAAAAAAAAAATTCATGTGAATTTAGTAGGATTCGAACCCAGGACTGTTCGTTTCATAGCCAAACACGCTACAACTGCACCACAGTTGCTAGTTGGTTTTACATGTCAAACGTGCTATATGACAACAGCGAGTAGATTCGTTATTTCATAATAGCTTTTTTTTCCCCGTAAAAATTTTTTATTCGCCGAAAAAATAAAAATATTAAATTTTCGCCGCGCTCTGTTAAGAAAATGTAAATAACATTTTCTTCCGGCGCTCAAATTCGGCGCTAACTTCACATCGGTCTATACGCACAGTTATTGATTTTTATACCGAAAAAGTATAAATATTTTGTTTGCGTGTATTTCTTTTTTTGACTTTCTCATGGCAATGCAATAGAATTTTAGAAATTTTTTCAAGTAAAAAAATTTTAATTGTTCGCCTTCGGAGAAAAAAAACCAAAAACGCATCTATAAGTAATATATGTTACTAGCGGACCCTCGCTTGCTTTGCTATGCGTGCGAAAATAATATTCGTAGTTGTCTAAAAAAAAAATTTGTCGACAGGCCGAACAGTTAAAATGCTTTTTTTTTCAAAAATTAAAAAATTGTTTTATTACTTTTTCAAACTGAGTTTATTGTAATTCTTTTTGGTAAATAATAATTTTTTGTTTTTCCATCTGTTGTGCAATGCTGATGGTTTGCCTACTCGTAAGCATCGAACATAAAGTCCGTGTGATTAAACTAGATACTCCAAGTTGATACTGCAGGTTTCCAAAAATTGACCTAGCGACTTATTAATGGTGATCGCAAAAGCAAGACGAACAGGAAATTGAAGGCGAAAATGGAAAATCGGTAGGAATCATAGAAATTCGGCGAATCAAAAACGCCTTTGTATTTTTTTTTCAAAATAGTTGCTTCGATGACATTCTTCATTAGTTTTTTCACGGCAAGTCTGGTGTCATTACAAAGTCGTGGTTGGTTTATATTGCGAAGCATAATAATTGGTGACAGTCCTGGCAAATCAAGTGAATTCAAAAATGAATAATCGCAATTTGTCGTCCTATCTAACTGCATACATAAGTGCGCAATGTCAACTACGAAAAGAAAATGTAAATCGTCAACATACAGAAAGTTGCATACAACAAACGTTATATATTCGTCCCTCATACTTTTCAACACAATTTTTACAAAGTGCAAGATTTTAACTTTGCATAGAAATTTAGAATCTTCTACGTAAAGAAAAATATCGAAATATTTGCTTTTCACATGTTTTATTGTTTTCTAAACTTTACTTGAAAAAAACTTACTTCAAATAAAGCAAATTCGCAACTGGAATGGAATAAATAGCGCGCAGCGAATAAAAACAATGAATGAATGGCGTTTAATTTTCTCATATTGGTTGGTACCTCCTATTTCTTCATTGAAACTTACTTTAGACCGTATCTTTTATATATGTATGTGTGTACCAAGTCCCAGTCGTCTGCGTCTAATAGTTGATGAGATGTGATGAATTTGATTTTTCTCTTATGTGGGAGGGCGTGGCGTCGCCTATTTGTTTCAAACTAAACTATGCTAATAACTTCCGACAAACCATACGATACATACAAAATTGTATACATACATCTGCGTCAGGTGCTGAGGTACATATAACTAATTTTACTTTTTCACATATGGAGGCGTGGTACCGCCTATTTTTTCATTAAAACTTATTTTAACCCTTATCTTTTTTATATGTACCAAGCCCAATTCATCTGCGTCTAATAGTTGATGCGATATGATGGTTTGATTTTTCTCTTATATGGGGAGCGTGGTTTCGCCTTTTTGTTGCAAACAAAATTATGATTAGAACTTTCCATAAACCATAAGAAACATGTGATATGTACAAAATTTTATTCATCTGCGTCAAATAGGTGTTGAGATATAACAAATTTTAGTTTTTTCTCTTACGGGAGGCGTGGTAACGCCCATTTTTTCATTGAAAATTTTTTAAGGTCGTATTTTTTATATTTGTACCAAGTTTCATTCATATGCGTCCAATATTGAATGAGATATGATGAATTTAAACTTTCTCTTATATGGGGGGGCGTGGCATCGCCTTTTTTTCCAAACCAAACTATGCCTATAACCTTCCGCAGACCAAAAGAAACGTTTTGAAAAAAAAAAATTATGAAAATCCGTCGAGCGGTTCGCGAGTTTAGGTGCGACAGACGAACGGCGTTCAATTTTTATATATATAGAGATTTTTATGCATTTTTTTCCCCTAAAATTGTGAAAAATTGCTCAAATTGTGGTTCTAATTGTGTTGGAAAATGGAAGAACAGCCGTAAAAACAGAAAATAAATATAAAATTGTGGAAATCAAAAAATTCAGCGATGGAGAATTGGGCAATTATTGCTACGAATATTTCGTGCATTCAGGTAAGTAAATAATTTAATCGTATAGACCTCCATTATAAGACTCAATTGTGTACGTATAGTGACGGTCCATAAAAATTCATGTTTTTTTTTAATTCAACAGTAATATATAACCCAGATGTGGACGTTACTGAGAAGAATTTTGGTTGCTTTTTAAATTGCAATGGAGCCGAAATTGATCCTAAGATCTTTATAAGCTACATTGCGAACCTAATATCGCATCCGTGTTCTTTCTTAGAGGTGCAAAAGAAAACTATGGTAACCTTTTGAAATCGGGCGTTACAGCAATACTACCTGAAAGAGCAGAAATAATGGTGACATCGGAGGTATATTATAACAATTAATTTTGTACATAAAAGACTCAAGAATATATTTTTAGACTTTAAAAAAATACATAACTCAAAAAGCTGGTGGCTCGAAAATTCTGTTGGAATACGAGGAGAAATATCAGATACTAAACGCAGGAAGTTTCACTTATGGCAACGTACGCCCAAGATTTCTTTGGTTTCAAACCAAGTAAATTTGTGCAAACTTCGGTGGCACAAGCCTGTATTGCATTGTTAATGAGTTGCGTTTTTGTTTGATAGTTTCCTCGAATGAAATGTCAAAATCAAAATAACAAAAGATTCGGTTCCGTTCTTTTGCGATGTTATTGATGTTCCCGTGGGTCTAAGCCTGTGGTCGGCAGAGCGCAAATATCAAATATTTTCTTAGTCTCAAAAGAGAGAGAAATGACAAAAGCTGCAATCACTGTGAAAAAAGCTTCTACGTTTCGCTGTTTACGCTGCATCTGATTTCTTATTGCAGGGGTAGAATTTTAGTTATGATTTCATATTTCAGGGGTTGAATTATAGTCATAAATGCCTTTTTATATTAAATTTATTAACTTTATTAACTATCTCTAAAGCTCGCTTGTAGATTAAGCGTTGCGTATTGGCAAAATAATTTTCGACAAAAAAATATTTATATTGCCATTTAATTTAAAACATTTTTGCAGTGTATTAACGAAATAACCAGCTCATTATGTAGTTTGCTTACTCTCCCTTATTCTCTTCGTTTGCTCGCGAGCATATGGAGTGCCGACCACTGGTATAAGCTGTTCAGCCTTTTCACGTGCTTTTTTAAAGGGTTGAATTAAAAAAAAATACATTGAAACTGTTGGATAACTTTTGGAATTTTTTTTTTTTTTTGTCGATATGGAAGACCGAAAGTTATCTATTGTAGGCAGCAAGGATTGTCAAAAGAAGAGTGAAAAGTTTTATAAAACTAAGAATTACAACATGTGGTTTTGAAACATCTGTCATTTTTTGGTAAATGTCTAGATGATGGGACCGTCGGTCGGAGGGGGTGAAGGGGTTGAGGTAGCTTGAATGACTCCATTTTGATAGCTAAGCAGTGGGGGCGCGGACGTGGCGACGCTGGAGATGGAGGCGCAGAGGATGGGTGTGAAAATTTAAAACCTTATAAATTATTGTTGTGGCGTACATCGGAAGTCACTGCTGATATCTTCCAAAATATTTTATATTTTATTTTGTATAAAATTTATTTTTCATTCAAATTTTTGATTGGAGAAATATTCGATTTTTTACTTTCACCCCGCGCCTCCTTAGGTCCACCTTCAAACACTTATAGTATTGTCCAAGATCATCAACACTCCCTCCTCCCTCTTCTAGGCACCTTATATTTACATATGTTTCTGTTATGTTTAAATAAATAAATTTTATTATGTTATGATTTCCAAGGATTCAGTTTATTTTTTACTAAAATTATTGGATAGAGCAAAATAAGGAGTTTTCGTTAACTTTTTTATTTTTCAAATTCTCGATAGAGAATTATGTCACTGACATAATTTTTGAATCATCGTGACATAATATTTGTCGAGTTAATGGCAACGCTGGCTCAGTTTGTAGTTTGCTTACTCTCGCTTAAGCTCTTATTTTGCTCGCGAGCATATGGGGTGCCGACCACTGATTTATATGCACAAAAACAATAACATTACGAGGAATACAATGGATGCTCCGATCAGTGCTATCGTTTGTACTACAATAGTACTTTTGTAACACCCTCAATTTGTACTCAAAATGTATGAGAAAGAAGAAACATTTTAGCATCGCATCAATCGTTACAATTGAATTATGAATGATCATAAAAGATTCATACCTTTTGAACGCGAACAATTTCGTATGTAGTCAGTGGCGGATCTAGGATTTAAATGAAAATACACATTGATTGAATTTTTCAACGAGCAATTTTTATATTTTTTGGCATATTACAACAATCAAATCAGTAGTCCTGCCAATGATTTCAAGAAGGCGAGGTTTCTTCTGGCAAAATAATTCAACAATTTCAATTTCTTTATGAATATTTTCCAAAGCCAAACCTTTCAAGCGATCTTATGTCATATGTGCCTTAAATACGATTTCAATCATTTTAACACAGAAAAACTTTGTTCTGCTGGAATTGTGGCAAATACTTGCAGTAGAATTGTGATGCATTGGAAGAACGATTTAATTTTTTTTTTGGTTTTGATAACACTAGCTTACAAAAAAAGATCTGATTTCTCATAAACTTTTTCTATATATTTTGGGGCGTAAATTCCAAAAATGACAACCATTTTTTTTCTTAAGAATCGCTTTCGAGATATTCCCAAAAAAACGCTTTTTTCTGCACTTTTTTCATTTATTTGGTCATATTTCTATCAATTTTTTTTCGACCTATATCAGTTGCACACTATTCAAAAAATAATTTTATCTTCTATCTAAAGGTTTGCTGTTCGGATCGGATAGGATTTTATGGAGTTACAATCGGTCAAAGTCTAAAAAAGTGACTTTTGGTCTTTTCAAAAAAGTCACCAAATTTCAATTGCTCCATTTAAGTTCAAAAACCTTTCTTTTTTATGTTTTTAATATTCAGGATGAAAATATACTTTTTTAACAAATATTTTAAGTATATATTTGCTCATATCGGACACAAAATGCTAAAGCTATTCAAAAATCAATAAAAAGAGGTCATTTCCATATTTTCATTCATTCCCGTATATAGGCCATTGACTATGAAATTGAAGAAGGAACTAATTCGTTAAAGGTATTTTATTGTCTTATATTTATCAAAATCCAAAGTACTATTAAATTTAGGCTTGAACTTTTGAGAACGCTCTAAGGGTAAAATGAAATTATACGATCCAAATAAGGATAGAATATTGCAGCTCTGAAACATTTGAGAAGAAAATGTGAAATAAAAATAAATTAAAACTAGTAATATTCAGCCAATTCAAAACTCACATACCTAACACTAGGGATGCCAACACTCAGGGTTTCGCCCGGAGACTCAGGGTTTTGAGTATGATTTCCGGGTCTCCGGGTTCAAAGTCAATCCCTCCGGGTTGAATATCATTTTTGTCGACAGCAACAAAAAAAATCGAATCTAAGTCAGCAGTTTTTCCGAATTCAAATTCTGATAAATTCAAAGAAAAAAAAAAACGAAAAAAACACAAACAATAAAATAACACAGGGCAACAATGATTTTGTTGCCTTACTCATCCGAAGGTTTTGACGCGCTGAACTCGAATCCAAGCTTAGAATTTCTCAAATAGCTCCGGTTTTCGAGATATTCTAACCTAAAAGTGCGAAAATCACGATTTTTCGAGATATATTGGGCAAATTTATATAGAAATATATTTTTTTTTATGAATCCATTAATGAGTTTCGAAAGAACTACTCTTCCTCTTGAAAACTCACTCGCAATTATATCGATATCTTTTTTGCTTTTCAAAGTATCCTAAATTGAAAATTATTATTATATAGGTTGCAACTAAACAACTGAGCCTCCACCGTGTTTGACAGTGTTGGTTACAAACTTTTCAAAGGCTTCATTCTAAGCACGCCATATTTTTGGGGGCCTCTTCGCTCCGAAAATTTTAAATTTGCTCTCATCGGTATAAAGTATGATTTCATAAAAAGATAGAGCCTTATTTTTGTACATTTTAGCAACATCCATACGATTACTCTCATTTACCTTGGACCTGTATGGCTTCTTGCGTGGTATCCTTCCATGTAAGCCATTTTTGTGAATCGGTCTCCTGACTGTACTCGCACTGATTGCCTGATGTGTGCGTTATGTTCTCTGAAAATTTAACTGCACTTGAAGCTGCATATGCCTTTAATTCTCTTACTACAGCTCTAACTTCAGTACCACTAAGCCGTTTTGGGCTTCCAAATCTCGGTAAATCTTCAACCTGATGCTGTTTGGCGTATTTATCAATTATTTTTTTATTGTTCAGTGGTTCCTTCCCAAGATTTCACGCAAAGATTTGACTTTTTCTTTTAAATCTAATATAATTTTCCGAATATCAGCCGATGTTTGCTTTCCCATAGTGAGATTAACTTCCTTTATACCTTTTTAGTTATTATTAATAAGTACAAATCAACTTAAAATTATTTTTAGTGAAGTAAAACATTTGATCAGTACAAATTTTTCACAAAAAACTTTAGTTTCCTCCTCGAAATATAAAAAATCTAATTAAGTATTACAACTGTTTACTGTTTTTTGACGCGTAAAATCTGATGCATTTTCACATTTGAGAGATTTGAGTAATGTTGTCACTTGTTTTGATTTCATGTTTTATAATAGTAAATCTCTAAATCGTATAGTAGTAAACTCTGCAATATTACTTTTTATCGTAAGTCAATAATAACTTTGTAATAAGATAATTTAAGGATGAAGAATTGGTGTTTACTTTCTTTTGACGCTCACTGTAGATTTCAAGCATTTTTAGATTGGACTAAAATATATTTTTCATTGGAAAATGCACATTCGACTTAAAACAAAATAAATGTTCTTGTGGACTTATACCTGACCGTTTACGAAATTGCATGTTTGACCAACATAATGACAGAAAGCTGACGGTACCAGAGCCTTTTACTGAATTGACTGAGCAAGAACCAACATTGGCGTCAGCTAGTCACGATCCAAACCATACCTGAGCAATTGGATCTGGTCGTTGGCGAATTCAACCAATCTATCGAACATGTAGATGAAGTGTTTATTCCACAGAGGCGATATAACAAAAACTACAGAGCTTTGCTATATTGTGCGATAGATTTGTAGTCTCTGATAGAGTAGCGTCGTGCTTAGCAACAGCTGTATTCAAAGATATTGATTTTAGAGATGAAAATGGCGAATTTGTTGTTATGGATAACTCGAAAGTGGCCAGGGAGAAATTTAAGTGTAGGGAAGAAGTACTTCGTAAACAACGCAATGTTATTAATGCTGTAGTTCAGCATTATTCGTATTTTGCGCATTCTGAAAACGTCTTATTAACAATGCTGTACGGTGACCGCAAGAACATACGCAAGAGAGAGATACAAAAATTTTATACTGTCGTGAAAATAATGATACATCAGAACTTTGATGTTAAGAAAAACCGTGCATAAATTTTGATTGTACGGATTAATATGATCGACCTAGACGATAACAGTATTTTATCTGAGCCGCCTTTTACTAAAAGCATTTCATATGACCATTTAATAGAATATTTAAAATCTGACGATCCACCAATTAAAATCCAAAAATTAATTCTCATATTCAAGGCACAGAGAAGTTTGTTCAACTTAACAACTGTATCACGACGTGTTGTTAATAAAAACCGTAAAAAATATGTCAGTGACGGTTGAAAGTCGCTACAAAAGTTCCTCTGTCAGTAAGCAAACAAGATCTAACACTATGGGTGTCAAACTTAACAGTAAATTACTGTAAGATTTTAATTTTTGAATAAATTAATGCTTTCTATTATCTTTCGACTTTAGTCTTTCCGCACTCCACTATCCATTATCAAAAAAAAAAAAAAAAATATTAACATGGTACATACAGAAAGGATACAAACAACCTTTCCAACGACATCAAAATCGCCGACCTATCCCAATTTTGCTGATAGTAGGAAATACAGTGTAATTGTTCCCATAACCCATATAGACCATATAGACCTATACTTTCTTTATCAAAGTTGTTCAGAATTGTCCGTATAATATTTTCCTGCATTACCTTTTGATAACTTTTTCCCACCCGAACAAATCGACCCGCCTTACTATACATATCCGAAACAAGATCTGACATACATATATACATATGTATTTACAAAAATATGTAACCATAAACATATACACAAATTGGCCGCAATCTGACGATGGTTTTCGATAGAACAGATATTGAAAATTTTAAATAAAAAAAAAATCGATATCTCGGTTAGCTTTCAAGATAACTTTTATATAATAAAAAGAAATCCGAGAGAAAAACGAAGTGTTGGATTTAATGAAATCTAGCGTTAATCTATACTATTTATATAAAATTGCTTATATGGAAATGGTTTGTAACGCCAAACCGCAAAATATACTCAACCGATTTTAATAATTTATGTTTTAAAACAACAAAAAGGTTATTGTACACTTATTTCTATGATTTTTGTACCCTACACCGAGGATATATTCACTTTGTCTCTCCGTTTGTAACACATCGAAAGGGGCGTGGCAGGTATGGAAAAGTATATATATTCTTGATCAGCGTCTGTCTTTCCGTCTGTTGAAATCAGTTTTACGGGAAAACCAAGAAAGCTAATTGAATGAAACTTTCACACACAGGTCACATCTTCTTGCAGGCATCTTGCTATTGAAAATGGGCGAAATCGAAATTGGCTTCGAAGTTCAAAGGACAGCTCTGCCGTATTAAGCGAAAAAGACGTATCTCAAAAAAATTCATTTCGAGATAATTGATGTTTTGTTTATGTCAATTTGTTGAAATACCTGTAAAATTGAGATAGAGGAAATTTTTTTAGTAGATTTTTAATATGATTGAACTAAGATGCCGACATTTGGAGTATTTCATTAGACGCGTAATTTCTTAAGTTATCCGATGCCATAAGAATCTCGGATATTTTTTTTTTTTTGGAGATACCTTTTTTTCGCTTAGTACGGCAGAGCTCTCCTCGAGGTTTTTTTTTTTACTTTTGAGAGAGTACGATGTTAATAAATTTTTGTAAAAAGTGTACATTGCTTTTTACAGTTAAACTGCAATTTGTTGTTTTTATAAAATTTAGTTTTTGCTTCTTCGTCTATCTGTTTGTTTTTTATGGACGCGGAAACTATCCGGCAGATTTTGATGAAAATTTTACAGTATGTTAAGACAAGGCTTTTATTAAGGGTGAATATTTAGGTTAGCTGACAAAAAAAATATTTTTAAAAAAGAATTTTCACTATGTCCGGTAAATCAACTCACACCGAATTTACACCACATGGAATTTACAGCACGTGTCTTTTATAATAAGAGGCATAAATGCATATTTGGGTTTGCCGTAATACAAAAACATTTTTAAAATATTATTTTCTCGAAGACCGCTTATTCGATTCTCATGGAACTTACACCACATGGCTTTTATATTGAGTGGCACAACTTAGACCGTAAACATTTTATTTAGGGTGCATACTTTGGGTGGTCCTTACAAAAAATAACTTTTTAAATAGAATTTACATGAAGATTTCATAATTGTGGCCTATAAAAGGTTTTTACAAAGTTTGGTTTAAAAAATGGGCGATGACACGCCCTTCAAAATAAAATTCATCATACATCACCAACTACTGGAAGCAGATGAATGGGGCTTAGTACATAAACATGTATATAAAAGGTACGGGCAAAAGTAAGCTTCAAAGGAAAAAATTATCGCCGCACATAACAACGTCTGCCTGCTATATATTTGTAAAAGAATAGGGACAAAAGTTAGTTTCACTGGGAAAATGGGCGGTTTCGCTTTTACATTCCATCGCATGTGTTCATACAACATCGCCCCACACATCGAAAAGGGCAGAACAACGTCTGCCGGGACAGCTAGTTTTAAATAATTTTACTTATGTTTTTAAGAAAATTCAAATAAAAACTTAAATAAAAGTCCACTTATTGAATCTCCGGGTCAGACATCAGACCGTGTTGGCAACCCTACCTAACACTGCCATGAAAGTAACTTTTAAATAAATGTTCAAAAGACGTTGAAGAGCTTGAATAAGTCGAGAAAAAATGTAAAAATATTGAAAAAGTTTGAAAAGTATTGAAACAGTTGCAAAGGACTGTTGAACTAAATTTAAAAAGTCGAAAAAATGTGGAAAATGCTGAAAAATGTTGAAAAATTGAAGAAGTCGAAAAAATATTGAGAGCGGTTGAAAAACTCTCAAGGAATTGAAAAGGTTAAAAATGTTGAAACAATTCAAAATCGATGAAAAAGTCAAAAAAATAAAGAAAATGAAGAATACAGTTGAAAGAGAAAAAAATTCTTATGGGATATATGTATTTAAAAAAGTTAAAGTAATATGGAAAATGTTGAAAAAAATCGAACAGAAATTAAAAAGTCGAAATATCCCAAGTCCACTTCTTCAATTCCGCCTACTTTTGGTTATTAAATAAATTTTATTTGTGATCAACATCCGCTTACTCAATTTTAGCACAATAGCTTGTATAATTTGCAAAATCTTCCGTAATTATCCTTAAAATTTATGGCGGTGACACACACACCCTGGTACAATCCAGTTCGATTTTAATCCAGAAATAGCTTTTCATAAGCAAACCTCTTACATCAAATTTTAGTATGTTTGCTCAGATATTTCGATAGATATGCCACTTAACGTACTTTAATTGTATGAGAATCGCCACCCCCACTATTGCGCCAAATTTTTGTAAAAAAATAACTTATAGCAAGAACATCTGCCTTGTTAAATGTCGTATCGATTACGTTGTTAGTTCTCTTCATATAACGTTTATAAATATTGTGGGATATCCACGCCCCTGCGAGAAACTTTGAAAACTCAAAAAATAACCAAATCCTAATTTTGTTCACACGCGCACCAAATCACCAAGTTTCATCAAAATCGCTGCAATAGTTTCAATAATTACTAAATAGATAAATCTAAGAATATTTGTTGGTCAAATTGCGTCGGAACACGGAATTAAAAAAAAAAAACATTTTTTTTAACTTAAAAAAAAAAAAACATTTTTTTTAACTTAAAAAAAATAAAAAAAAACTCTTCCCCACGATCGAATAGTCGAAGAAATTCTAATATTTATTTTGAGAATTTAAAAAACAAAACGAAGAGGCCATACATTTCGGAAATATAGTTTTTTTGAAGTAAACTAAAAATAAATGATGAAGGATAAAATTTTTCATAAAGTCGTTTTTTTTTCTTAAAAACGGAATGACAAAGTGAATATACACTCAGTGTTGGGTATATTTTTTTTTTATTATTTATTTATTTACGAGCGGGGAAGAATCAATGAAGTGTCTAACTCAGCAACGATTGAAGATGCTTTATTAAAAATATCATCATACGACGTTTCATTTTTTCGCATCTTTCACAGATTGATAATTTGCTTGAATATTAAAAATTTTTAGAATATGCAACGATACTAAGAAATCGGAGCGTGCTATCGAAGCTGAAAGTTGGACCGCTTTTGAAGACGCTTCGGTGTCTTGCTTTGTTCTAAGTCTTGTAATGTTTAAGAGTTAAAAGTAATATTTCGCTGAAAGAATCAACGTATTTAGTCTCACACAATGCTTTTAAAAGATTTTTATGTTTCTGGACTTCGTTCGGAAATTTTATCTATCAATAGTTGTACTCTTTCAGATGAATTCGAGAAAAAATTCGATACTGATGAAACTATACCTAGCATGTTACGAATTTCAGAAATATCACGTGATTTGCCTAGTCACAAATTCAGAGAGTGACTGAAACAAATGAGTGTAAAATGCTAAAAGATGGTTTTCAGATATAAAAGCCTGAACTCCTTTGATTTGTTCGATCCTCCATGAACGTTCTTGAATCAAAATATTTGTATATCACTCCCAGGGGGGGCTTCAGCCCCCTAACCGCCCCCCCTTGTATCCGCCACTGTATGTAGTATTTTTTTTTATGCGCCTCTTTGAATATATGTACATAATTAATGTAATTTTTTCTATTGCTGTCTTGGAAAAGTGTATCACAAATTAACCAAGGTATAAATTGATATCATAATCATTTATTATTTATTATAGGTTTCTCATAAAATCAAAAGCAGAAGCCGCCAACTTATCCAATGTTGGAAATGAAAAAGTCCGTTAAATACTTTCAGGGCTAGAAGCAACAGAAAACCCAGCATGCAGTATCGAGGTATTTAACTCTAATACTTACTTACTTACTTGGGTGGCCATAACAACCCGTTACCGGGTTACGGCCGACCTCAAAAGCTCTCTCCAGGCGCCTCTGCTTTGCGCACGCCTTCTCCAATCATTCACACCAAGCGTGGATAGGGTTTCCTCGGCTTGGTCTTTCCATCGGAGGCATGGTCTTCCTCTTCGTCGTCGCCCAGCGGCTTCCGCATCAAACACCTTTTTCGCCGGAGCTTCTTCGTCCATACGCACAACATGTCCCAGCCAGCGCAGACGTTGAATAGTGATGCGCTTGACTATGTCAATGTCAGCGTAGAGCTCGTACAGTTCGTGGTTCATTCGAATACGGTAGTCGTCGCCGACGTGAACAGGACCGAAGATTTTGCGAAGAATTTTTCTCTCAAACACCCCAAGCGTGGCTGCATCAGTCTGCGACACAACCCATGCTTCTGCGCCGTAAAGTAGCACGGGTAAGATGAGCGTCTTGTAGAGTGTCAGTTTTGTCGGGCGAGAGAGGTCTCTACTACTCAATTGCTTACTGAGACCATAGTAACACCTATTAGCAAGAGTTAGTCTTCGCTTTATCTCCAGGCTGACATCGTTTTGAGTGTTCACGGCGGTGCCAAGATAGGTGAATTCCTTGACAACTTCGAAAGTATAGTTGTTCGCAGTAACAAAGGATCCAATACGCCGCGTCTCCCTGTTTGTGGACAGCATATACTTTGTTTTGCCCTCGTTCACCGTCAAACCCACTTTCGCTGACTCTTTTTCGATAGCAGAGAACGCAGCAGTAACATCTCGCTTACAACGTCCAATGATATCAATATCATCGGCATATGCAAGGAGCTGGACACTTTTGTAGAAAATAGTGCCATTACGATGTACACTGGCTCTTCGCAACACCCCTTCCATCACAAAGTTGAAGAGGTTGCAGGATAATGGATCGCCCTGTCTGAAACCTCGTTCGGTATCAAATGGTTCGGAGAGGTCCCTTCCTACTCTAACGGAGCTGGCTGTGTTGCTCAACGTCATTCTGCAAAGCCGCACCAGCTTCGCAGGTATACCGAACTCAGACATGGTGGCATACAGGCAATCCCGTATCGGGCTATCGAAAGCTGCTTTAAAATCGATAAAGAGATGATGGGTATCGATCTGTTTTTCGTGGGTTTTTTCCAGGATTTGACGTAGTGTGAAGATCTGGTCTATGGTGGACTTACCAGGTCTAAAGCCGCACTGATAAGGCCCAATCAGTGTGTTGGCAAACGGCTTAAGTCTTTCACACAGTACAGTCGACAGGACCTTGTAAGAGATGGCAAGAAGACTGATTCCCCGGTAGTTAGCGCAGATTGTCGGGTCACCTTTCTTCAGTACAGGACAAAGGACACTGAGATCAGTGTTGCCACTGAGAAATTTATTTTCCTACCAAAATTTTCTCGAAAACCTACCAAAATCGTTTGTAACCTACCAAAACTTTACAAATTAAAAAAAAAACCTTTTTGCAGCATTGAACGCGTTTATTAACATTTAATGCTGCTTAAAATAATATGCTTGTGTGTCGTCGTTTGAAATGCTTAACACATCAAATGTCGGGCAAGTGTGCGCAAAAAGTTACCACATGATACATGCAGAGTACAATTAAGCGATAAACGTCAGAAGAAAGAAAAATAGTAATTAATAATCATTTTGAAGGCAAAACCGATCGCAAAGTTATAAATTTTTTAAGAAAATGAAAGCCAGCGGTTCATGGGATTATTAAATGATATAAAGAGGACAAAAGGATTTCAAATAAACAACGTACAGTGGCAAAAAAAAAAAAAACGTTTAGCACGATAGACGAAAAATGGACCATCCGAGCTGTGATCAAAAAAATTATGTTATTTACGGCCGGTTTCACAGTGTTTAGTTAACTAAAGATTTGAGGTTAACTATCCAATTTCAGTTTCATAGCAATTAGTTAACCAAACAAATTTGACAGGTTAACTAATAGTTAACTAACAGCTGATTGCTGTCATAACGAAAAAGAACATAAGAAATAAAAGCACAAAGTTTCAGAAAAGCAAATAGTACCTATATAAATATGAATTCAGATTGGGACTGCAAAGTTCATAGTGATTCAGATATTGAAGTAGTATGGAATATTGCAATTGCTCGTCGAAAAAAAATATTAAGATCCCGTCCATATTACTTTCGGTAGGTTCCTTGCAAGCCGTTAAAATCGTCCACAATGGTCCCCCATATTTTTTCCTTCTCGTCTAGACTAACTTTATCCTTTTTTTTTTGCATTCGATGATGTTTTCAAAGTTGCCGACCAGCTCCAACTAGCAATTTATTTCGTCTGCCAAAAATTTAGAAGATCTTGTTGTTGATTCCATTTCACAAACTATGAAATGTCAAATAAAAAACAAATGTTTTGTGCAGTGATGCCAAATTTTGTACAAAAAATTATCATTAGTTAACCAATGGACTGTGAAACTGAACAACTTAAATTTGGTAGTTAACTAACAGACATTAGTTAAGTTAATTAATTGGTTATCTAAACACTGTGAAACCGGCCCTAATAGTCCTTGTAACTTTCGTTTCTAATACTGAGGGTCTGAGCACACATGCAACAATTTAGATGTGCGATCAGTCGCAACACTATTTCGTCACATTGTACATACCTATGCGTATTCCCAAACGTAATTTGTATGCAAGAAAACAGAGACCATACCCACTTGTTGAAGATAGGGTTGGCAAAAGCTTATTTCCGGATATAAATATTTGCTTCCGGATTCGAAAAACTTTACGAAAAAATTTCAATTTTCGATTTTCATAAAAATTTGTCCTAAATCCTACCAAAATCAGGTTTAACCTACCATCCTACCAAGAGGAAAAAAACCTACCCGATTTGGTAGGAAACTACCAAAAACGGCAACGCTGACTGAGATTCCAATCGTCGGGCATGCTTTCAACTAGCCATATTTTGCAGATGAGTTGATGCATACACCCTATCAGCTCATCGCCGCCGGTCTTGAACAATTCAGCTGGCAGGCCATCGGCACCAGCCGCTTTGTTGTTCTTAAGTCGTTGGATCACAACTCGTACCGCGTCATGGCTAGGTGGTGGTACGTCCACACCATCGTCGTTGATTGGTGGTATCGGGTTAATTTCTCCAAAGGCGGGATTGGTGGAGTCATCGCCAGCAAGCAGCTTGGAAAAGTGCTCCCTCCATAATCTCAGTGTACCCTGCGTATCCGTAACCAGATTTCCATGTTCATCTTTACAGGTAGATGCTCCGGGCTTGAAACCTTGGGTCAGACGCTTGACTTGTTGGTAAAATTTTCGAGCATCATTCCTGCCCCGTAACACTTCGAGTTTCTCACGCTCGTGCCTTTCCTGCTCTCGTTTCTTGCGTCTGAAAAGGCGCCTCTCATCCTTTCTCTTTTCCCGGTAGTTTTCGTGCACGGCTCGCGTTGCTGCTGACTGCAGGGTTCTTTTGTAGGCGGCGTTTTTCACTGCAGTAGCTTCGCGACACTCCTGGTCATACCATTGATTTCGCGGAAGTGGGCGTCGGAAACCAATGACTTCCTCAGCGGCAGAGCGCATGGAGCGGGATATATGCGCCCAAAGTCCACCGGCATCATCGGGTAGAGAGTCAGGTTGAAGGAGCAGTTCTGAGAGGCGAGCGGAATAGGCTTCGGCTGTCCGATGTGATTGCAGCTTAGCGACGTCCAGCTTTCGTTGCGTACCAGAGCGTACATCCTTTGCATTGCACAGCCGCATGCGTATCTTGGCTGCAACAAGATAATGATCGGAGTCAATATTGACTCCCCGGAACGTACGAACATCTAGCACGCTCGAAGCATGCCTTCCGTCGATCACAACATGATCGATTTGGTTGCGTGTTTTCTGATCAGGGGACAGCCAGGTGGCCTTGTGGATATCGAGGTGTTGAAATCTGGTGCTACTTACTACCATGTTTCGCGCCGCGGCGAAGTCGATCAGCCGTAGACCGTTGTTTGAGGTGGTCTCGTGAAGGCTGAACTGACCGACAGTGGGGCCAAATATACCTTCTCTTCCGACCTTTCCGTTGAAATCCCCGAGTACAATTTTAACGTCATGGGCCGGGCAGCGGTCGTATACTTCCTCGAGTCTCGCATAGAAGGCATCTTTGACAGCATCGTCCTTTTCCTCCGTCGGGGCGTGCGCGCAAATCAAGCTGATGTTGAAAAATCGAGCCTTGACGCGGATCGTAGCCAACCTTTCGCTCACAGGTGTGAACCTGGAGATATGGTGGCGAAGTCTCTTGCTTACTACGAATCCGCATCCCAATTCGCGCCTCTCCTCAAGGCAGCTGTAGTAGATATCGCAACTTGCTTGCTTAGAGCAACCTTGTCCTATCCATCTTATTTCCTGGATGGCTGATGTCAGCCTTAATTTTTCCGAGGGCATCCGCCAATTCGATAGAGGCACCTTCCCTATTGAGGGTCCGGATATTCCAGGTGCATATCCTTAAATCATAGTCCTTTTTTCGTTTGCAGTGGTCGTCAACGTTGAGGGGTTCATTGTCCGAGGCTTTTTTAGTCTTCATTGGAGTGTTTTTTTTACGTGGCGGGTACCAAACCCTGCGCACAACCCAGTTTACTTCCAGCGGATGCGGAGATAGCTACCCAGATGGAGCCGCGGGGAGGCTGTGTGTCAACTTGCTAATGGTTGGCTCAGAGATCGCTCTGGCAATCCCCAGGTGGAAAGCAATCAGAAACTTTACTCTGATCAACCAAAAGCCAATCCATCCTAATAATAGAAGCTCAATATTGACTTGTCGGATTCCGGTATAAAAAGATTCTAAAAATTTCGACCTGCTTGGCAAGAATGCTTTAAAAGGCCCGAGTCGCGAAAGGATTCAAGGAAATTGGCAAAATCATTGTATAAGTATTGTCAAGTTTCAATGCCCATTAACAGAACGCTTTTGGTGAGACATGAAAATTCTAAGTCCCACATCAAAATGATGCGCAGCTAAAAAAATCAGCCAGCAATAGATGAGATCGTTCACGCTTAAAATTTTTCCAAAGTCAAAACATCTGAGCTTTAAATATTAATATTTTTGGTTCAGCATAATCTGGCATTTTCTCTTATTACTGGCTTCGTAGCTCTAATAAAAGCAGTAGCATCAGATTATTAAGTATACAAAGAATTGAAATGTGCCAAACAAAAGAATGTATCTAATGACTTGTGTCTTCATAGGAAGTTTTTTTCATACATATGTATGTAGCTAGTCATAACATAATAATTGTTTTTTCATACATAATAAATGAATTTCAACAAATACTGTATTAATAATTTCTTTTTATCATATGAGTAGGATAGATCCTATCTACTTCTTTGCTCCGATCCGGTTATCTCTTTTTAATTTTTTAGGAAGAACTTTAGAAAATGTTTGAAAAGTTGCTAAGAAAGCTCTTTTTGGTAGCTTTTGATTTTGAAGTTTATAAAGATTCGTTGTTTCACATTTGTATTCTTGCGAAGTAGCTTTATTTTATTTGATTTTGAATATTTTCCTGTTGTAATAATGTGCTGCTAATTTTCAACAATTGAGGCGCCCGGTTTCAAAACCGGCCAAGTCCATATTTCATGCTTTTGGGAAAACAACGAAAAACGTTTGTTTTCATCTATGTTCATTGAACAATTAAAAAGTGTTTCACACATGATAGCTTATAAAATTTCTTACTCAAGGTACGTCAGATCAGATATTTAAAGTTTTATTAGCGAATGTTTTTGAGAAAACAATTTTGGACTTGGCCGGTTTTGATTCCAATGAACTGGACTTGGCCGGTTTTGATTCCAAGGCATTGGAAAAAAAGTGGACTTGGCCGGTTTTGATACCAATGTACTGAACTTGGCCGGTTTTGATTCCAAGGCGTTGGATTGGTTTTGAATGCAAGTTCATGGACTTGGCCGGTTTTGAAACCCATGAATCAATAATAAATTAAAAAGTGTAATATTTGTGTCAAAATTTTTTTTTAATCTAAAACCATTGCAGAAAGATAACGCATGGTCTAGATTTTTATATATGAGAATATCTCAAAATTTTATTTTTTTGGACTTGGCCGGTTTTGAAACCGGACACCTCAATTGTATGTATAAATAGTTTTTCTATGTTAAAGACTGACAATTAATGTTGTATTTTTTGTGTTTAGTTTCAACAATAAAATTTCCGCTGATGATGGTGCTAAATACACCGAAATGTACATTCGGGAAGTAAGAATGTAGAGTTGTTTTTATTAAACATCCTGTATATTTTCTTCATAAAACAGGCGAAGTGAAAGGAAAGGCGGTTTACTCCAAATAAATTATCGAGTTGATAATTTACTTTATATAAAGTGAACGTTAATTTTTATGTATAGACTTCGACTTTGCTAAGAAATTTCTTGTTTTTACGAGCTTTTCAAAAAAATATCCTATATCCTATTTATCCCTATTTATACAATGTAAGTAATGTTTTTTTTATGCGTTTTTTGTGCGGTTTTCTCTGGAACGTATCTACCGCATAAAAAGAGAATTAAGTGTACTTTAAATTGTGGAGTTGTACTGGCTTAAACTTTAGTAATTATAACGTCCTATCTTGCAAACCATGCAAAATGTTGTGATGAAACTTGGTAACCGGCTGCAGGTCATAAGTCTCTTGAACTGTTAAATGTAGGCGTAACGCATTTCAACAATTGAAAATTTTGATTAAACATTACTCAAAAGCGACAGTTTTACAGTATGTTATTATCGATGAGGCGGGTGTCATAGGTTATAAAACTTTTGTTTAGGGTGGACCTCATAAAAAATATTTTAAAATAGAATTTTCTCAAAGACCGATTCTTATGAAATTTACACAAGATGGCCCACATATTTGTTAATCGTAAACATTTTAATTAGGATGCATAATTAGGGTGGCCCTCTTACAAAAATATTTTTAAACATCATTTTCATGAAGAAAATTTGGTCAATTCAGACCGAATTTACTGCCGAGGAAGTCATTGGTTTTCGACGCCCACAACCTCGAAAGCAATTGTATGACCAGGAGTGTCGCGATGCGACTGCTGAAAAAACACCGCATACAAGAAAACGCTGCAGTCAGCCGCAACGCGAGCCGTGCGAGAAAACTACCGCGAAAAGAGGAAGGAAGAGAGGCGCATTTTCAGACGTAAAAAAAGGGAGCAGGAAAAGCGTGAGCGTTAGGAACTTGAGGTGTACCAGGGCAAGAAGGATGCACGAAAATTCTATCAACAAGTTAAGCGTCTAACTCAAGGTTTCAAGCCCGGAGCATCCACTTGTAGAGACGAAAATGGAAATCTGGTTACAGATACACAGAGTGTACTGAGGTTATGGAGGCAGCATTTCTCCAACTTGCTTACGGGCGATGATTCCACCAATTCCGCCCAGAGAGAATGCAGTACGATATCACCAATCGATGATAACGCAGTGGAAGTACCATCACCTAGCCATGAAGAGGTTCGAGTTGCTATCCAGCGACTCAAAAACAACAAAGCAGCGGGTGCTGACGGCCTGCCAGCTAAGTTGTTTAAAGCTGGTGGCGATGAATTGATAAGGTGCATGCATCAACTCATCTGCAAAATATGGCTAGCGGAAAGCATGCCCGACGATTGGAATCTCAGCGTGCTTTGTCCTGTAATAAAGAAAGGAGACCCGACAATCTGCGCCAACTACAGGGGAATCAGTCTTATTTCCATCGCATATAAGATCCTCTCCAGCGTATTGTGTGAAAGATTGAAGCCGTATACAGAAACGCTGATCGGATCCTATCAGTGTGGCTTTAGACCTGGTAAGTCCACCATAGAACAGATTTTTACACTACGCCAAATCCTGGAGAAAACCCATGAATATCAAATCGACACTCACCATCTCTTCGTCGATTATAAAGCTGCGTTCGATAGCCCAGTGCGGAATTGCCTATACGCAACAATGTCTGAGTTCGGTATACCTGCAAAGTTGACAAGGCTCTGCAGGATGACGTTGAGCAATACGTGTAGCTCCGTCAAGGTAGGGAATGACCTCTCCGGAACTTTTAATGCCGAGCGAGGTTTCAGACAAGGCAACCCGCTCTCGTGCGATCTCTTCAATTTCATTATGGAGGGGATCGTACGAAAAGCCGGTGTGCATCATAATGGCACCATTTTCTTCAAAGGTGATCAGCTCCTTGCGTACGCTGATGATATTGATATTATCGGTCGAAGTAAGAGAGATATTACTGCTGCTTTCACTGCTATTGAAAAGGAATCAGCCAAAGTGGGTTTGACGGTAAACGAGGGCAAGACGAAATACATGATGTCTACTAACAACAACAAGAGAGCACGGGATCTAGACTCTCATGTTACAGCGGGCAACTGTAAATTAGAAGTTGTCAAGGAATTCATTTATCTTGGCACTGCCGTAACCAGCAACAACGATGTCAGTCTGGAGATTAAGCGGAGAATAACATTTGCTAATAGGTGCTACTACGGTCTCAGTAAGCAATTACGTTGCAGAGCTCTCTCTCGATCGGCAAAGCTAACACTCTACAAGACGCTCATTCTACCTGTGCTTCGTTATGGCGCTGAGGCATGGGTGGTTTCGACAACAGACGCAGCCTCTCTTGGGGTGTTCGAGAGGAAAGTTCTCCGCAAAATCTTTGGTCCTGTTCGAGTTGGCGACGACTATCGCATTCGAATGAACCACGAGCTGTATGAGCTCTACGCCGACATTGACATAGTTAAGCGTATAACAACACAGCGACTACGCTGGCTGGGTCATGTCCATCGTATGGATAAAGAAGCTCCAGCGAAAAAGGTATTAGAAGGGAAGGTCCCCGCCCACTGGGCATTAAAATAATCGCCAGCTCTTGGTGAATTTTCGAAAGCATTTAATAAACATTTATAGGGCTCTTAATTTATACCAGAGTATTTATTCGCCTCTTAAAAAAATAACATTTAATCTTGCGATGAAAATTATTTATGAAGCATTTCGAAACTTCCAATTAAGATGTTTACAAATACAAAAAATGCTTAGAATTTTAAAAGTATTTATCAAAGCTTTAACAACGTCTTATGAGAGGTTCTTAAATCGTCTGTAAGCATTTCTTTCTTAAGGAGAGCTAAGGTATTTATAAGGTCTTAAGAAGCATTCGGAAGATCTTTATAAAACGCTTATAAATATTTTTGATTTCAAAATTTTAAATATTTATTAAGATCTTTAAAAAATGTTTGATAAAAGCTTTTTAATAAATAAAATTTATTTTTACTTTAAGAGCCATACATTTTATTGAGCTCTTCAATTTCTGAGTTTTTAAGTGCTATATAAGTGCCAATATAAACTTCAACTCTTACGTGAACTTATAAAATACCTCTGTAAATATCAACATTTAATGAAGAGCTTCTTAAATCGGATTTATAATTGAACTAGTTTTCAAAATGGCTGGATATGGCTTAAAATGACAATTGTAGCTGTTGCTCAATGCTTCATTACATAGTTTGTGCTCAGTGCGTTATTAGATTGAAAATGGAAAACGCTTATATTTTAAACTATTATAGAAAAACAAAAAAAAGTGGAGCTTTTGCTGACTTTGCTAATGGCCAATACAGTATATTATTGTATTCCCATGCTGACGGCACAATAGTCAACACAAAACCTTTTTTTTTCAATACTTTGCACTATTTTGAATGACATTTCCGCATCAAAAAATAAAATTATTTCTAACGTTGAATGAATTCAATCACACGAGTACATTAAGATTTTTTAAAAACAAAACATCAGAATAACTGTACTTTCACTTAAATACCTCTTTAAATTTTTTCAAGATCTCTATAAAACTTTGTATGAGTTAATGTATTTATCGAACTCTTTCCAAGAGCTCTATAATACTTTATTTGGTTTCATGTATTTATAGAACTCTTCACAAGAGCTCCATAAAATTTTTATCGAAAAGTAGGGTTACCAAACGTCCGCAATTCAATAAAAATTTTTAAATGACCAGTAATCTTATAAAAATAGTAAATAACTTATAACTTAAACATTTTCTTAAAAATTAAAGTTTTGGAATTTGATAAATTCTTGATTCAAGTCCCCAAAAGTAGTATCGTTTTTTTGACTTGTCTACTCCGTTTCCACATTTTCGCAAAGTTAAATATTATATCATTCGACAATGCTAGAGATGTACGTCAGAAAAATGGCCGCCTACCCGTACACTGGTTGTCCAATGCCAAGATCTGATCAATTAAAGAGGCCGAGAAACAAGTTTTACTCAAGAACTCGGAAAGTAAGCCCCAAACAGAAAAATATATTGAGGCCACTGTTGCAGAGGAGCAGATAAAAACACATCGATTTCATGCTCGAAAAATCTTTATGTCACAAGTGACCCAACTTTGATTAAAACTTACAATAAATACTTTAATTTTGAACAGAAATAATTATTTAGTGCAAAAAATTTAGTTTTCGGAAGCTATGAAAGGAGGGTCAAATCTTGTGACACGAAGACTTTTTTGATATGAAATCGATTTCATCTTCTCTAGAGCATTGGCCTTAATATATTTTTCTGTTGCAGCTTACTTTCCGAGATATTAAGCAAAACTCGTTTCTCGCCCTCTTTAATTATCCAGATCTTGGCATTGGACAATAAAAAACAAGTTAAGGTGTTATTTTCGGCGAAACCGAAACTCACATACCCTACACTGCACTGAAAGTACCTTTTCATCAAATGTTAAGAAGACGTTGAAGAGGTTGAATAAGTCGAAAAAAATGTGAAATGTTAGAAAGGTTGACAGAGGTTGAAAAATGTTGGAAAGTCGTAAATATATGCAAAATGTTGAAAAAAGTTGTGAGAGGTTGAAAAACTCTAAATAAAATGAAAGAGGTTGAAAAAATTTGAAACTATTCAAAATTGATGAAAAAGTCGAAAAAATAAAGAAACTTATGAAGAAAGTTGAAAGAGGTTGAAAAAGTCGAACAAATACATATAGAATACAGTGGAACCTCGATTATCCGTCTCCCGATCAACCGTCACTCCGATTAACCGTCACATTTTGTCAGCAAACTTTTTTTTCGTTTTGTTTCGATTCTGTTTATGTATGCACACATAGCGCGAAGCCATTCTTCGCAGAAATTCATTAATCTAGTTTACTTTGTGTGTGATTCAACTTCATAACATGATTGATTTTGTTCATTTGCGCTCTCTAATTGATTTTAGTCAGTTGCACTTTATTCGCCAAGTCAAGTAGATTAGACAAATTTTTTTGGCTTCCCAATGGAGCTTCAACCTTCCGAATCTGGTAAACAAAAATGGCAGAGAACCGTTCTTACTATTGAAAAAAAAAAAATTAAAATCATTAGAGAAATCAAAAAAGGTGTATCTGCTATTACAACTTGGACCACTCAATTTAGTATTCCGCGAACCACAATTAGTGATATAAAGAAAAATGCTGATGAGATCGAAAAGTATGTCTCTCAAATCGAATCATTGGTCGCGCAAAACTACATCACCATACAGAATCAAAACAAAATTCTGCCATATATTCGATTATCCGTCTATTCGATTTGCCGTCAGGCTACTGGTCCCGTGCCTGATGGATAATCGAGGTTCCACTGTATATTGGAAAAAGTTAAAGGGGTGAAAAAGTCGAAAGAATATGGAAAATGTTGAAAAAATCGAATAAAAATGAAAAATTTGAAATATGCCACGCCCACTTCTCCAATTCCGCCCACTTTTGGTTCAACAAATTATATTTGTGATCGACATCCTCATATTAAATTTCAGCACAATAGCTTGTATAGTTTGCGATATATAGTAGGTAAACGGATGGCAGCCTCTGCTGCCATCAGACTCAGGGAAACTATCTGCTGGCCTGAGGGTAGAACAGGCCACTCAACTATCCTTAATAGCTTGCGGTCTGTACCCTCTAATTTGGACTATATTGTTCCAGTTATATCATTCAATAAGGATTACATAACTCACATTCCATCTAGGGATGACTGGAAGGGAGGAATCCCGGGGAGAAGGGGCCGTATTAATTTCTACACAGATGGTTCCAAGCTAAATAACCAGGTGGGTTATGGTATTTACTCTAAGGAACTGAAAATTAGTATCGCTGCGAGGTTACCAGACCACTGTAGCGTTTTTCAGGCAGAGGTTATAGCGATAGAAGAAGTAGCGTCCTGGCTGAGGATGAATGTCGTATCCAGAAAGGATATAACCATTTATTCAGATAGTCAGGCTGCTATAAAATCTCTAGAATCAGTCTTCCTCAATTCACTAGTGGCCCAACAATGTCGCTCATCTCTAAATGAGATGGCCCAGCATTTTAATATTCACCTCATCTGGGTGCCAGGGCATAGGAACATTGATGGCAACTGCAAAGCTGATGAACTTGCTAGGCAAGGGACTACTGCACAAATTCCTCAAGATAACGAAGGTGTTGGCATGCCACTTGCTACCTGCAAGTTATTGCTTAAAGAAGAAATGGTAAAAAATGCTAACAAAAAGTGGACTCAAGGGTCAACTTGTAATATAACTAGGCAGATTTGGCCGAAATGGGATGCTAAGCGTTCGTCAGAACTGATTTCTCGCACTAGACATAGTGTCTCGACAGTTGTTGCAGTCATAACTGGACATTGCCTCATTGGCAGACATGCGGAGAGATTGGGTGTTAGGTCTTTTGACTTTTGCAGAAGTTGCGGAGATGTGGAGGAGGAAGAAAACATAAAACATTTTCTCTGCTCCTGCCCCGCACTTGCTAGGAAACGCCACAAAACACTCGGTTCGTTTCTATTTGATGACCTGGATGACCTGAAGAATGTTGGTATAGGTCAGCTATCAAGTTTTATTAAGAGATCTGGTTGGTTCAACGAGAGGGAATAGTGAGACACCCTGTGGTAACACAATGGATCATTTTTGGTCTAAGTGAGTCAGTTCGCAACTGACTGCCACTCCTACCTAACCTAACCTAACCTTGCGATATATGCTGCAGTTTAATTTAAAATTTAGGGCGGTGACACACCCACTGGTACAATCCAGCCGGTTTTGATCCAGAAATAGCTTTTCATAAGCAAACCCCTAACACCAAATTTTAGTATGATTGCTCACTTATTTCGATAAATATGCCACTTACCGTATTTTATTTGTTTAGGAGGTGCCACGCCCACTGGTGGTATTTCAGCCACTTTTGATTCAGATATACTCTATAGCAACTGAACCACTTTCATTAAATTTCATAGCAATTGCTGCAATAGTTTACTTAAAACGCTTACAAATTTATGTTAATATGGGAGGTGCCACGCTCACTGATGCAATTCTGTCAAAACTAATTTATTTTTAAAGCCTATAGTAACTGAGATCTAAACACCAAATTTTATGAAGATTACTCTCTTAGTACACTATTTATAACAATAAACAGTTTTTGCTTATATGGGAGGTGCCACGCCCCCAGGTACTATTGTACCAAATTTTTGTAATAAAAGACCTTAGTGTAAGTATATTTACCTCATTAAATTTCAGCACGATTACGTTGTTCGTTCTCTTAATATAACGTTTATAAATATTGTGGGCGGTGCCACGCCCTTCAACGAGCTTTTTCAATGAAGAGGCTGAGCTTGTATTGATGACAGCTTGCAGCGGCATCATCTCCAAGATTTTATGAAAATCGTTTCTGCCAATTTTGAGATATATGGAATCAAAATTTTTAGCAGTTGAAAAGTGCCACGTCCACTTTTTCAATTCCGTCCAATTTTATCTCAACTCAAGATATATTTGATATGTATCCGCTTACCAAATTTCATAACAATATCTTGCACGGCTTACGAGATATGGTGGTATAAAGGTTAAAATTTAGGGCTGTGCCACGCCCCTGTAGGAAGCTTTGAAAACTTGAAACTTAGCCTAATCCTAATCTTGTTCACATGTGCATCAAATCACCAAGTTTCATCAAAATCGCTGAAACTTTTTTCAAAATTGGCTTGGGTATATATACATAGGATATGGGCGGTAGGCGTGTCCGTGAACCGATTTCGCCCATTTTCAATAGCAAGATGCTTGCAAGAAAATGTGACCTGTGTGTGAAAGTTTCATTCCATTAGCTCTCTTGGTTTTCCCGTAAACCTGATTTCAACAGACAGACAGACAGACAGACAGACAGACAGACAGACAGACAGACAGACAGACAGACAGACAGACAGACAGACAGACAGACAGACAGACAGACAGACAGACAGACAGACAGACAGACAGACAGACAGACAGACAGACAGACAGACAGACAGACAGACAGACAGACAGACAGACAGACAGACAGACAGACAGACAGACAGACAGACAGACAGACAGACAGACAGACAGACAGACAGACGGACAGACAAACAGACAAACAGACAGACATGTTATTATTATTTTCTAATAATATTTGCAGTTAATAATTAATAAATTTTGTGTTTAATTTAGTGTCGTTTCTTAAAAAAATTGCATGATTATATTAATAATTTTGCTTTAATTTTGTGTTTTGTTTATTTTGCGTTACACACAAACATACATTTATGTTAATATTAACTTACTTTCTGCAAGCAAAATAAATCAGTGTAAGCAGTGCAACAGTTTTGTTTTTGATTCGCTTTTGTGCTTTGTTCGTATACAAAGCTAGACTTTAAACTCTGTTGTGTTTGTTGTTGCTGCTTAGCGGGTGAATTTTTTGCTTGATTTTTAACCCTTTTTGCACTGCTCTAAAAATATTTTAAATTGCTTTCTTTTTTAAGATGGATTATTTTTCCTCAGAAAATTTGTTAGCTTGCTCTCTAAGAGATCAGTGCAAAAGCCAAAATATATTGAATTCTATGTTTTCCTGTTCAGGTCCCTGTGAACAGGTGTTTCATGCCTCTTGTGTAAACTTAGCAAAATCTGTTACTGATTTATTATGCTCTGTCCATTCGGGCCTGCAATGGTACTGTCCATCTTGCAGACCCCTTTCCCCGTCGGTCTTTTACGAAAAAATTAAGCAATTTGGGGAAAATCTTAACAATCTGAATAATAATTTCAGAGATATTCTTAACTATTATCCCCAAATTGAAAAAAGCCTTAATGAGGCTATTTCACCGGATGTTAGTTTGCAAAATAAAACTATTACCGAGGCTACTATGGTTTTTGCTTCCACTCCTTCGATCTCCACTTTACCTAAACAAGCTATTTCCTTAAAAAAGAAAAGAAAGTCTAATAAGAAATTAAATAAGAAATTAAATAAAAATCTGGGTAATGTGGGGAGGGTGGGCGGTGCGGCCGTCAGTCGTGACAAAACTCCCGTGGATTGCTCTCTAAATACCTCTTCACCCACTCCCAATTTTCCCGCTATAATCTCTAGTAGCAATCTTTCATCTCCTTCCTCCACTATAAATAATCCTCTGTCAATTTCGGCTAATCCGCGGGTGGATGTTGCGATTGATAGCTCTGTGCCTCCGGTTTCCCTGCAGGCATTACCAAGGTTAAAATCGATTTTTATTTCACGACTGCATTCCAATACTACCTCTGACAGCGTTAAAAATTTTATCAGACAACATCAAATTATTCCTGCCGACGCCTTCGTTTCTTGCAGGAAACTCGGTAATAAACCAACTCATGCGTCTTTTAAAATAACAGTGGCATCTTCTCATGTTTCTGCCATTCTTAAATCTAAAGCATGGGTGGATAATATCTATATTTCAGAATTTAAATCGAAAAAAAATGATAAAACTGCACGTTCCAATTCAAAAAACTGAAACGGCTATCCCTTTACTATCAAAATGTAAGGGGTTTGCGTTCCAAGACGCAAGATATCTTTTTATCAACTCAGAATTTCTCTGAGGATATTATCGTGTTTACCGAAACTTGGTTAAACAACAGTTTTCTCAATATGGAACTTTTTGATAATAGTTTCCATGTTTTTAGAAGAGACAGACACTTGGAAGATCTTTCTTCTGTTGGTGGAGGCGTCTTAATAGCTATAAAAAATCATTTAACCAGTTCATTAGTTGAAATTGCCTGTGCATCTAATATTGAACTGTTATGTGTTAAGGTCACACATTGTAACTCTAATTTATACATTCTTAACACTTATGTTCCTCCAAATAGTAGCGCAGATGTCTACGAATGTCTTTCGATGGCCGTAGAATATATTATTAATGAACTAGACACTAATGACGACATTTTGTTGTTAGGTGACTTTAATCTGCCTGATCTAAAATGGACTCCTTCGGACGATGGTACATATTTTTATGCATCTTGTCCAAAAACTCGACAACAACAAATTTTTGTTGACGAAATACTTTCAAATTTACAACAAGTAAGTTGTATAACTAATTGCCATGGACGACAACTTGACTTAGTCTTGGCTACAAATAGTAGCAATGTTATTGTAAGAAATGCTATCCATGCTCTGTCTACGGTAGATTCCTATCATCCACCTTTGAGTATTGTGTACCAATCTGACAATGAAAATTTGACTAATGCATGTTCATCCATTAATATTTACGAATTCAATTTTAAGAAAGCTGACTTTTTAAAATTGAATGAAAACTTAAGAAATAAATTAGACGACTTACTCATTTTTTTTAATAACAATACATTTGATGATTGCATTAAATTTTTCTATGGTGAACTTTTTTCTGCCATAGCATTGTCGGTTCCATATACAAAAAAGTACGTCAATAATTCCTCGTACCCCTGGTATACAAAGGATTTGAAAAAAGTTCGCAATGGCCGTAATAGGGCATGGAATAAATACGTTTGTAGCCAGGACCGTAATGACCTTGTTGCTTATCAGCGACTGTTTCTTGAATTTAAAGATATTTCAGCTTGGGTTTATTCTGAATATTTGAATAAAATAAGGCTGAATATTCTTCATGACCCCAAAAATTTTTGGGGTTTTATTAATTCTAAAAAAAAATCTGACGGGTTTCCATCTGAGTTTAAAACAGTTGATGGGCTCACTAGCGACCCACAAGTTATAGCCGGGTTGTTTGCTAATTTGTTTAATGAATCGTTTTCTACGGATTTATTTAGCCCTGAAATCAACTATTTTGAATATATGGATAACGACCCTTTAGTTTCGGTTAATGAGATATCTTTCTCTCCTGACCTAATAGAGAAATATATTTCATCTGTTGATGATGACTTCAACTCCGGGCCGGATGGTATTCCTGCGACAGTTTTAGTAAACTGCAGCTCTGTGCTGAGTCAGCCCCTTAGTATTTTATTTAATAGATCAATTCAAGAAAGCTATTTTCCTAAATTTTGGAAAAATGCATACATTAGCCCCATTTTCAAGAAAGGGTGTAAAAATGATGTTTCAAACTACAGGCCCGTGGCTAAGTTATCATCAATACCGAAAATTTTTGAACATATTATATACGATCAGGTTAAGGTGTGCTGTGGTGAAGTCATAACAACTCGTCAGCATGGTTTTGTTAATGGCAGATCTACAGTTTCTAACCTCCTTGATTTCACTTCTTTTGCGTTAAGCTCTTTAGACTCTGGTGGGCAAGTTGACTGCATCTACACTGACTTCAGTAAAGCATTTGATAAATTACCACATAATTTGATTTTGTTTAAGTTAAAGAAACTTGGATTTCCCTTAAGTTTTGTCAGCTGGATTGAATCTTATTTATCTGATCGCTCGTATCAAATAAAATTTAGGAGAGTGTTTTCCTCCCCATTTAGCGCGACATCAGGTGTTCCACAAGGAAGCCACCTGGGGCCGCTCCTGTTCATTTTAGCAATTAATGACGTTACACATGTTATTAAAAACTCCCATCTGTTAGTATATGCAGATGACATGAAAATTTACAGGAACGTAAAGGGGGTTGGTGACACTATTCCACTTCAGTCTGACTTGAAATCCTTTGAAGTTTGGTGTTCTAAGAATAACTTACATCTTAATCCTGATAAATGCCAAGCTATGATTTTTACCAGGAAGAAAACTATTGTGGAATTTGATTATAAATTAAAAGATAAAAATATTTGTCGTGTCGATGTAGTCAAAGACCTAGGTATACATTTTGATACTAAGTTGACTTTTAATGAGCATATCAATCAAATTTGTAAAAAATCCTCATCTCTGCTTGGCTTTATTAAGAGGTGGGCAAAAGAATTTAATAGCCCTTTAGTAACGGTGACTTTATATAATACAATAGTGCGCCCTCACTTAGAGTACGCTAGCCAAGTATGGTCACCATTTTATAATATTCATATAAATAGAATTGAAAGAATTCAAAAAAATTTTATTCGTTTTGCTCTCAATGGCTTAAATTGGATTGACCCTTTAAACCTTCCTCCTTATGAGGATCGTTTAAAGTTATTACATATGCAGTCTTTGAGCTCGCGTAGAAATATTGCGGATATACTTTATCTGCATCAACTTGTAACTGGGTCTCTTGCTGCACCAGAGCTTCTTAATTATATACATTTTAATAGTAATCGGAGGAGTACTCGTAACTCTTATCAGTTATTTTATCAACCGGTTAGTAGAACTAATTATATGGCTACAGCTCCTTTTAATCGCATGACAACTCTTATTAATAATTGCGAAGTTTATAACATTAGCTTGTCAAAAGGTCAACTCAAGCTTAGACTTAAAACTAACTGTAGCTAAATTTGTAGCTTAATGGTGGTGTGAATTTTTTTTGTTTGTGTTGTCCGAGCCCCACAGCATGCTGGGTAAATTTTTTCTAACATTTATGCCTTGGACCACGTAAATTTATACATATAATTATTTTAATATCTATATGTCTATTTTTACATGGTGTGAGTGGGTATGTTGAGAAAGTGCGATAAAGCTAAGAAAAAATTATAAAATAAATAACAAATTAATGTGCATGATAATTTTTTCTATTCCATTTTTTATTGAATAAGCTTTTTACTTGGTATAAAGCTTCAATGCTAAATAGCTAAGAAGGCTATAATAGCTGTAGTAGCTAAACTCTATTATTATTATTATTATCGCTAAATCAACTCAGGTGGTGACGCTGATCAAGAATATATAAACTTTTCCATACCTGCCATAACGGATGGACAAAGTGAATATAACCTCGGTGTAGGGTATAAATATGAGGCACAAATTACCAAAACTAAATTGAGAAAACAAAAATAAACGCAAGATGGCCCAAAATATGTTTATACAAATTTAGGTTATAATTAGTATTTCTATAAAGAAAACAGCTCATAAAACATCTCTTTCTTAATTTGCCACTTGTTCATATGGTAACCCTAACAATGGACTCAAAATTATTTTAAATAAACAATTTTAGCAAATTAAAACTGTCAAGTTTTATTAAGCCCTCAATATAATCCTTAAGTTTAAAGTACCTCTTATAAAGCTTTAGAGAAAATCCTTAAGTTTTATATGCCACTTATCGAGGAATTTTAAAAACTTGGCGTCGTCGGCCATCTTTTTTAATACACATGCCGACAAAATAGCAACAACAACACAAAAATAAATGCGTTTCTTTTTTTTTTTTGCCAAAATAATGATTTTTTGTGCACAAATCATTTTATTTCGATTTGCTTTTACCAAAAAAATCACTTAAACGTATTTTGAGACATAAATATTAAAGAAAAATTAATTTTGGCCCAAATATTTTATTTTTCTAATATGTAATATTTCAGAAGCGTGCTAAGTTTTTCGAAGCAAAACCCCAAACTTCACGATAAATCTTTGCTCACACGTAAATTTTGGTCAATAATTGTGCCGAAAATCATAATTATTCGTTGCATCATTTTCATATTGCCATTTTAAAATTCCATTTGCTATTCTCTTTTTATCTATTTAACTTTGTAATACTGCAAAAAGTATGTATACCAAAAACAATATCTTTATTAAAACTTCGTCAAAATAAAATAAACCTAATTAAAATTCCGTTCGAAAAAAATTGTGTATAAATATTTCCAAGAGCACAAAATATTTATTGAGCTCTAGGTGTATTAATTTATTGACATCTTCGAAGTCTTTATAAGACTAACGATTTTTTTAACCGAGAGGTTAATAAATCCTATAAATATGGCGACTAAGTCTTGAACAGCGGTTTTGAAAACGTCATAGCTAACTCTTACATAAGCGTCTTGAAGGTCCCCATAGAAGGTGCCCTTTTAGTCTTAAGTAGGATTTATTCTGCGTCTTAAAACCTCTTTACCGAATATTTTTAAGAGTTCTGCTCTTAAAGAATTGAAGACTCTAATAAATGGAAAAATGCCTAGTGGGCGGTCAACGACGAAGAGGGAGACCATGCCTCCGGTGGATAGACCAAGCTGAGGAAGCCCTATCCGCGCTTGGCATTAACGATTGGAGAAGGCGCGCGCAAAGCAGAGGCGCCTGGCGAGAGCTAATGAAGTCGGCCGTAACCTGACAACGGGTTGTTATGGCCATCTAAGTAAGTAAGTAAGACCGAATTTACACCACATAGCTCTTATTCTAAGAGGCATAGCTTAGGCTACAAAACTTTTTTTTAGGGTGCCCCTCACACAAAAATATTTTTTATTTATCATTTCCTCATAGACTGCTAGATCGATTCTTATGGAATTTACACTACATGACTTTTATAGAAAGAGGCACAGATTATATTGTAAAAAATTTAATAAGGTTGCATATTTAGCGTGGCCCTCATACAAAAACATTTTTAAATATTTTAACTAAGGCAGGTTAGTCGATTAACACCGAATTTACACCACGTAGCTCTTAAGTTAAGAGGCATAGCGTAGGCTACATGGCCTTTATTTAGGGTGGCCCTCATACAAAAATATTTTTAAATATCATTTTCTGGAAAATCGCTTAATCGATTCTCATAGAATTTACACCACGTGTCATTTATATTAAATGGCACAGCCTAGGTTATAAACATTTTATTTTGGGTGCAAAATTTTAATTTTAAGGTGAAGCGAAGCGCACAGGGTAATGGTAGTTAAATTTTAAAATTGCAATTTCGCGAAGACATTTATAAAAATATGTGATTCAAACCCGTGCAATTTTTTGTCATATATTTTTATTATTCGTGACTTCATACTAACAAGAGCAAATAAAATCTGCTCACTAAAGACATATCACCGTGGCAAATCACAGCGTCGAACAGCACGTGCGAATGATAAAACTTTATTCTGATTCAGAAGCGAACTCCGATTTTAGGAAAGAAGTCATCTTCAACGACGAGGCACATTTTTAGATGAGCGGGTGCGTCAACAAGCAAAATTCGATTATGAACGAGTGGCATCATCGGTCCGTACTTCGAAAACGACGGTGGTATTGCCATCATCATGATCAACGGAAAGCGCTACCGATCGATGATAAGCAATTTTTTTTACTTAAACTGGATGATATGGAAGTGAACGACCTGTGATTCTAATAGGACGGCGTCACGTGCCACACAACCCATGCCATAATGGATGTTCTGCACGAGCTTTTTGACGGCCTGGCTATCTCACTCATACGTGAAGTGAACTGCTCACTGTTATAAGTATGTTGGGTTTCCATAGGTCGCAGATCTATGCTAACTAGTATCGTCTGTGGTCAAAATTCGACTGCTCACACAAAGTTGTAATCTTGGAAGGAATGTGCCAACCCATGATGAACAAAACGTCTTTTTCCATTGACTATGATCTTATTTAGTTTCACTTATTGCTACGCCTCATCTGCCTCTCCTTACATCTTCTCTTATCACATCACATCACATCACATCACATCACATCACATCACATCACATCACATCACATCACATCACATCACATCACATCACATCACCTCACTTCCTCTAAACTAATCTTTGGTATTGCATTCAAAGCACATTGAAATGAATCTCAAAACAACAGTAGAATTATTATTATCGATTTCTATTGGTGCTACATTATTTCTATTACGCGGTCTATTCACATTTTGATTTCGACGCCACAAATTGTCCCTACCAATCTCTTGACCTTTCTACCCGATTCGTTAGCAGCGGTATTCCGGAAATGAATCGTAAAGCTTCCTGTGCCAAAACTTAAGCTCTACGGCGAAGAAGGAAATAATTCCCAAATTATTCTTTCTTTTGAAATTGCAAAAGGAAATTTATTTATGAAATATCTATGGAACAGTACCTTTCCAATGATATAAGTTTGATTCATCTGTCATTACACTAAATAATATAAAAGTGTACCATAAGTTTCGATGTTCAAGTATTAATATACAGATAAGCCGCAAACGACCGGTGCCCTCAAAATCAACATAGCCCATGCTATCGCTCAAATTCAGTGTAATCTATGCGCCAGAGTTATCGAAATGCGCGCCACTCAGAGAAGACACGGTGATAAGTTCATTTTAAGTAAAACAAAAAAACAAATTCGTTGATATCTCACACACGTCTTGTTATATTTAATGTTAAAATCTACAAGTCTTTATGGAAAAAGTCTTCATTAATGTTACCGTCCACACCAGTTTTAAGAGAAATCTTGTTTTTCCTAGGCCAAACTAAAGAACTTGTGAAGTATGCAATGAAGTTTAATGTAAAAGCGCTGTGGCTAACGAAGCCGGTGTTGAACATACTACAGGATGTTAGTATAATAGAGCGAATAAAGGAAAGAAAATATATGTCAATAGTTTAGCTAGTTAAGGAAAAATAAATTTTATGATCTATGATTTGTAATTGTTAGTTTTAGCTTAGAACTGAATTAATATTATGTTATTGAAATTATATTCAAATTGACTAAATGGTATGTGAATAAGGTCAAGGTTAGCATAAATATTATAAATGAGTACAGTCACTCTACTTCAAAACATATGATAATAATTATCACCATATCACTGTATACTGAACGCTACTAATTCTTATCAGCATTTTGGGATTTTTGCATGATCGCGTATAATTTAAGAAAAAGAATTAAGTGAAAGAGCAAATTGAAGAATTTGTTGGAAGCTCATTTGCTTTCATGTTGTAAATTAAGTAAAGGAATTTAAAAATTTTTTAAGTTGAATGTGTCCTCGTCCTTTCCATCGATAAATTTTAGACAGTAATCTACATTCACCCCATATATTTTGAAATTTATCTGTATAGTGTGGGGCTTTAGTGTTATAATAAAACCTTACATCTAACTCTTTGTGTGTCCCATAAATTCAAACGAATTCGAGCTAAAAGTAAATTAAACAAATTTTTCAAGTGAGGCACAATCGTAAACTGGAGAATTGTACTTCACATATCAAGCTAAAGCGACATTGAAAATTATACTTCACATATCAACTATTATTAAGCGAGCTAAAATTGTATATTTATATATTTATACTTATATTTATATATTTATATAAGTAAAGGTGCTCCCCTCAGGGAGCACCAAAAAATTATAGTTGGGAGCCGGCCACTGGCTCCTTTAATCCTTCTGAAAGTAAAGAAAAGAAAAACTACCAAGTTAGTCTTAAAAATTTATTACCATCCTCCTGGCTGGTCGAATTAAAAGTAAACCTTTTCCAAATAAAATTAAATTAAGTAAGCTAGTCTAACCCTAATTTGCTGATACAGCGCTTCACACAATTAACGGTGTTCCCACGTTGTGGTGACCATGACGTGGAGGCTCCAGTTTCAGCATTGTGCAATTGGTATAGAATGCTGACGTATCAGAAATCGGGTCGACTGCGTAACTGGTTTGACTGGCACGTGTTGAGTCGTATGACCGGTTTAGCTGGCGCGTGTTAACTGCCCCCCCTCTAAGTATCTGCGTCCCGCAGATTAGATGCTTCTTTTGAGTGGGTGGCCATGTGGTCCGGATTTACGGATTCGCCAAGACTAGTGAAGTTTATATTTGCAGTCAGCTTCCTCCAAATAAGATAACTGGCAGCGGCCAGGATTGTCAGAAAAACTACATCAGCTACTAAGGAGAAGTGAAAATTTTGACCAAGTTTCTTGAGTTGGTGGATATTTGTCACGCTGAGCCCGTGAATATAATCTAGGTTCAGCTTTAGCCCATTGCTTGTTAGGTTGACTAGTGCGGGTGGCAAAGCTTGTAGCATTCTCGATGAGCTGCTGGTGAATGTTTGGTTGCCTACTACGATAGTCTCGTTGTTGAATAGGATGACGAAGGTCCCGTTAAGGAATCTGGAATCTTGTTCGCTTCGAATTTTTCCTTGAAAATTTGTCAGAAATAATGTGGTTTCGTCAATAAGCTCGATTATTTCCTTGTTGTCCGGCTCAAAATGGCATTTTGCATCGCCGCCCCTCAGTAATCTGGCCAAGCACCCGTCTTCAGGCAGTTTATTTAAGGATTTCGCTGAACAGATTGTTGAGTTGCTTATGGAAGGACAGTCTTCATTTAAGCCAAGTATTTCATCTCGGTTCACCAAAACTTTTTTGTAGGTTACCTCCACATGTTGACCATTCATTATGGCCGGTCGAGTAATTAAAAAGCGATAACTTTCGGGTTTTACCTTCGGCATTAATAGAACGTATAAAAGGGTTGTCCCATTAGAATAGACCGACGCTGATCCATATTCTACAGCTTCAATCACATTCTGATATGGTAGAGAGTCTTCTTCTATGATTAATCGACGAATTTCTTCTTTATCCAGTAAATTAGTGTTTACCATAACAGTTTTTGCCATATGGCAAGCTCGCACCACTTCTGATACTTGTTCCTCTTCACTAACATTTTTGTCAATTGCGTTAACGTGTAGCATCATTTGATTTGCTTTTTCGATTGCTTCACGAGTAGCGTTGAATAATGCATTGTTTACTAGGTATTGGTGGTTGTTATTGGTCACGATTTCATTTTGACTCCTTAGGATGCCGTCCCAGTCAACAGCGTCTGGTGAGCCAGCGATCCATTTCCACGCGGATCCAAGCCAATTAATAGAGCGTGTCCTTCTGATCTTATTTGGTTGCAATTCTTCGAGGCGCATCCTAGTCTGATTTAAATGAAATTGTAGCACCAGTCTCACCGCTTCACTTTTCACTTCATAGCGTGCAGACTCAGTTAATGTTGACAAGGTTGTCTCAAAGTAATCGAGGTCGATCATGTGGATCAAGCTGAAATGTCCATTTATGATCCAGCCATGGCCATGCTCAATGGTCACCAAAGGAGAATTGTAATTGTAGATGTTGAAGCCAGAGACCCCGGACACCAAAAGCAATCTATCTTACAATAATTATAAGAATAAAATAAATTTTGTAATTAATTTTGGTTCAGATATCTTATCCTATTTATCTTTTTCCACTTCCTTGGAAGAGACTTACTTTGGCTAATTCACAGGTACTCAAAAACTATCACATATTGTACACCGTAAAGTCTACCAATTATTTTACTTTCAATAGTATGTTTTTTATTCTACTTCTTTAGGGCAGATGGCCACTTCTAGTTTTCGTAGAAATGAGACCCTGTGAGATCCTGTGAATTAGTCAAACTTCCAAACGGAGGACCGTTTCTGTAAAAGTTTATTATTCTTATTATACTGTTCTTATGGGGCATTTAAAGTATTTATGTCTTTTTTATTTTTCACAATTTCTGTGTCTTTTATTTATTTATTTAGTGTGCCTTTTATTTTTTATTTTTATGTGCCTTTACTTTTTATTATATGTGCCTTTTTATTATTTTTTTTTCTAAGTGCCTTTTATTATTTTTTGTTTATGTGCCATTTATTTTTTATTATATGTGCCTTTTATATTACTTTTTTTCTAGGTGCCTTTTATTATTTTTTGTTTATGTGCCATTTATTGTTACATATGCGCTTTTTTCCTTTTTTTATTTTTATTTATGTGACTTTTATTTTTTACGCATTGAGTTTTCACAAGAATACTACCGATCCCTAGTAGTTTTAATTTGAGTCTTGTGTATTTTTCTCCCTGTGTCTGTCTGTATAGTCACCCTATTGTTTTTCTGAACTTTCTCTTTTTTATATAGGGCCTTCTGTTTCCCCTTGATTTGTTTGTCTCTAATGTATATCTCATCACCCAGCTTAAAATCTCTTTCTTTTTTCCTTTTCCTGTTTAGTCGAAGATTTCGAGATTCTTGAGTTTTTTTAATTTGTTCTCTAATTTCTTTGTGGGCCCTACCTTCAAAGTCTGTCAATTGTTGATAATTTATCCTCTGAGTCCTATTAAAAAATATATCGCTGGGCTTCTTTTTTGTTACTGAGTGGATCGTGCTGTTATAGCGATCCACCGCAATATAAAGCAGCTCTTTTGGTCGTGTGCCTCTCATTTCCTTACAAAGGCAACGATATATCTCTATGATGGTTGAATGGAACCTTTCTACCTGACCGTTTACTTCACTCCTTTGAACTGGAGTTTGGTAAAGTTCGATGCCTAAACCTCTTATATAATTAGATATTAATGGACTCATAAATCCCCTCTCATTATCTGTGACTAATATTTTCGGTGTTGTGAAATAGTGCAGGAGTTTTGCGAGCTTAGCCCGCAGGACGATTGAAGATCGATTTTAAATATGGAAAAGTTTTCCAAATTTAGAAAATTTATCTATACACGACAGGAATTTCTCACCTTGCATCTCAAATATATCCACGTGAATTATTTCGCAGGGGTACTTGGGAACTGGTGTGTTCTTCAGTGGTGGCACTGGAGGGTGTCTATCGTACTTATTTAACAGACAAGCCTCACATGTAGCTGTGAATTTCTTTATCAAACTTGCCATCTTGGGGAAATAGAACTTTTCCAGTATTTGTTCTCGGTTTTCTCGCGGGTTTCTGTGAGCTCTTTTGTGCTCCTTTTCTATTATTTCACAAATTCTGTCCTCTCTTTTGACATCTTCGACTACCCTTTGAGTTATGCTAATTTTATAAAGCATGAAGTGTTCGAGGTATACATCTTGTAGTAGTTGTATACGGTTTTCTGGAATTTTAATTCCATTTATAACGGAAGGATTAAGGCGTTCTTTCAAGGTATTGATTAGCACATCTTTTCCTATATTGGGTATGGCAACAAAGTGTCGCATGAAACCTGGGTGTGGATTCTCTGTTATTATTACACCATCTCTTTTACTAATTATGAGTTGATTTCGAAATACATTTAGTGGAACTTCCACATGAGGTATAAGATCCGATGCATCCTGTGCAGCACTGTGGATTGTTCCTACTTCACTTGCGGTATCGGTAGTTGAACCGTCATCAGCGCCAGTTGTTGACAGTCTTCCTTCGCTGGCTGTTGCAGTTACCGAGCCGTCATCGGAAGCCGGAGAATCTATTATATGGTTTGCTTGACATTTCATCCTTGATAGAGCATCCGCCACAGAGTTTGATTTACCAGGAGTGTAAATCAATTCGTGGTTATATTCCTCTATCCGGGCCTTCCATCTCTTCAGTTTCGCATTGTAGTTCCTACTACCCAACGCAAATGTGAGAAGTTGGTGGTCCGTAAAGATTTTTATCTTTTTTGCTCCATATAAGTAGGCTCTCAAGTTATCCAGTGCCCATACTATTGCCAACATTTCCTTTTCATTGGTGGCATAGTTTTCCTCGGTTTTGTTCAGCGATCTTGATATATAGGCTATAGGTTTGTCTTTACCTGGCTCTCCTTGTGACAGTACCCCCCCAATAGCATAATTGGAAGCATCTGTGGTTAAGTTGAAGGGTTTTTCAAAATCAGGAAACGCAAGGACATCCGAAGAAGTGAGAAGTCTTTTCAAATTGTCGAATGCCTGTAGGGCATCTGCATCCAACTTAATACGCACATTTTTTGATTGGTTGGCCCTTATCTGTGCATTTTCTCCCCAAGAAAGATTCGTCAAGGGTTTCGCGACCTTTGCGTAGTCTTGGATAAATTTGCGATAGTAAGAGGTCATCCCTAAGAAACTTTTCAACTCTTTTAATGTATGTGGGGGTGAAAGAGTTTGAATTGCCCTTACTTTTGAAGAATCAGGTTTAATGCCATCTGATGTGATTAAATACCCCAGAAATTCCACTTCGGTCCTCATAAATTTAGTTTTTTCAAGATTTACCCTTAAGTTTGATTCGGTTAGTGTCCCAAATATGGTTTCGACATTTCTAAGGTGCTCATCCATATCCTTCCCGAAAACTATTATGTCATCAATATAGACATAACAGATTTTACCGATATACACTTTTAGTACGTCATCGATCATTCTCTGAAATATAGCGGGAGCGTTTTTCAGCCCAAACGGAAGTCTTAAAAATTCGTACTTTCCGTTCATAGTGGAGAACGCTGTTTTTGGTATGTCCGATTCTTTCATGGCAATCTGATGAAAACCCGATGTCAAGTCGATGGTTGTAAAATATTTCGCATATCCTAGGCTGGCCAATGTCGCATTGATGTCTGGAATTGGGTAGGTGTCGGAGACTGTAACCGCATTTAAACGTTTGAAATCTATCACCATTCTGTACTGTTTCTCCCCAGAAGGTTTAGGTTTCTTCGGCACCACCCATATTGGAGAGTTGTATGGGCTTTTAGATGGACGAATGATACCCTCGTCGAGTAATTCAGCAATTTGTCGCTCTACTTCTACCCTCATATTTACAGGATAAGGGTAAGACTTGGTATAAATAGGGTCCCCAGTTGTAGTTTTTATTTCAGCCAAAACTGTAGTTTCGTCTCCTATTATGCCGTCGAATGACTTAAGTCCTGGGAGCACGTAAAAAGTAATTAAGGCATCGCTGCCCACATTCTGGAAAAACTTGTTTTAACGAAATTTTTGTTCGCGCCAGTGTCAATAAGGAAATTTAGTGATTTTCCTCGTTCGAACTGACAGGTAAGGTATGGTATACTGGAGTAGGGTAAGGTATCCGACATGTTTTCATTCATATGAAGAACGCTGGTGGGCCGTCCGCCATAAAATTTGACTGCTCTGCATTATCTTGAGTCACTATGTGGTGTTCGCCTTCTGCTGCCTCCGTTTGCAAATTGTGAAGCCTTGCTTGCTTCGGGATTGCCCCCAAAGACGATGCGGCTTCTCTTTTGAAAGGATTATTGGTTGCCGGACGATTCATGTAGTTAATTTGTTTAGTTTGGACAGTCCCGTCGACTTTAATTTTTTCGTTTGGTTTTGGTCCAGTTGGTCGACTCGGAGGTTGCTCGTTCCTTTGGAATCTAGTGTAATGGTGGTTTCCATATCTATGGGGCCTGTTTGCCCAATTATTAAAACGTGGTCGAGGTGGAAGGGGTGGTCGCCCACCTTCATAAGTAATTTCATTCGCAGGGACGACGACTCTGTTAGGAGTATTCACGTGAATAATTGAGTTGCGAAGCGTCAAATTCTGCATGTCTAAACAGGCGGAGTATGCCTCAGGCAGCGTCCTTGGTTTCTACACTATCAGCATTTGCGATAATTTGGTGTTTAAGCCCCGAATAAACACATCTAAGGCCCTATTCCTATACGTTTCCACTAAAACGTTTACAGTTTCTTCAGAGTAATCGTCACATTTGATTTTGTTTACGATTAACGACAATTGATGATTTACTGTCGCGTAAAAGTAAGTTTTGAGCCACTTTGAACTAACCGATTTAGTTGATGCTCTAATGTCCGAATGTCGCGCTTGTCGGCATAATGGAGAGACAAAACCCTTTTTATCTCTGTCCAATCGCCGTCAAGGATATTGTATGAAACCAGGGCCGAGTCGGCTCTGCCCCGAATTTTCTGCCTTATGTGCTGAAGAATCGAACGATACAAAGGTTTTTCCTTGATTACGTCGTAATCTTTCAAAATTAACTCTACGCAGTGCACCCAAGAGACGAATTGAGACGGATTTCCCTCAAAAATCTGCAGCTGTCTGACGCATTCGGGGAGTCTGCCAATTTCCTTCAATTCTTGTTCATTCATCGGGCCACGTGTTATCACGGATGATCTTTGCTGGGGTACACTTTCCTGGCGGTTAACTAGCCCCTCAATCCTGTAAAGATCTTGTACTAAATTAGCCCCACTATTTTCTAGGCCTAAAAGTCGTGAGTCTAATTGACTTCCATGGGTCTCGATTCCCCCTAAATGCGCTTCTACCCTTCTTATTTGCTCGAATAAGGCGTTTATCCCCCCATTTAGTTCATTGACTTTTGTAGTCAAGGCGTTCATATTAATTGTTTTACTGGGCAAAAAAATCAAAGAGTAAGAAAAGGGGAAAAAAATAAAATCACTCACCCTTAATTTCGTCGAGTGCGCAGTCCCTCTGTTAATTCCTGTGGCACTTTGACTTGAGGTCAAATTTTTTAAATTTTTATAGGACTTTAAAAATTATTGTTGGCACGTATTTTACTTTTTTAGCACTTTTTCGTTATTTGTTTTATGTTTCTATGACAATTTTTTTCAATTTTCAAGCTTGGCACTTTTTTAGGCAATTTCTTAATTTAATTTTTTAAAGTATATCCTTATTTTTTGTTTCGTTGGCTTACACTTTTATCATGCTCTGTAACGAGATTAAATAATAAAAAAAAAATTAGTTATTTGATAAGTGAAAGATCTACCGTGTTCTTATGGGAACGGCGCCGTGTCTCTTTAGCTTTTCACGCAGACACGCCTTTAAAAAATTCTTATAACGGTCAGGAGGGATCGTATTTCTCCCTTTTAGCTATCAGCGTTGATAATTGCAGGTAACTTACTCAGGTACGATTTACCTCACAACGGTACCTGGATCTTTTGCAATTTCAAGCGTTCTCTAATGTGAATGCTGAATAAATGCTACCGTGGTCAAGGAATGGTTGCCGTGTTCTCATGGCAACGACAACGTTCACCTAAATTAGATGTACCAAGACCATTGCAGCGATTGCAGAACCGCAGGTCCGTTAACCAATTAGCTTAAGTGGAGGAACGCCGGCCTAGAAGTTTAGGTGCGCGACATTTCCCCTAGCTAATACGATTTTATTTAGAAGCACTTGTTCGTCAGGATCCGGACAGCTCCTGCCATACTCGGTTCAGTTCATGTTTGCTCAAAATTATTGTACAGACTTTTTATCTCCAAATCTGAGTTTCTTTTATCTCTCACAGTGTACTGTGACAAAGTTTCCACGAAATTTTTAGTTCGTTCTTTGTTTAATCATTGGTTTATCCAATTATTCGATTATATCTTGGAGCTACCCCGTAGGACTCACAAGATTTTTTTATTCTGTTATATCGTCGAGCTACCCCGTAGGACTCGATGGATTAAATTATTTTGCATCTTGGAGCTACCCCGTAGGACTCACAAGATGAAAATTTTTGTTATATCCTGGAGCTGCCCCGTAGGACTCGCAGGATGAGTTTATTTCATTATAGGAAAATTTTCCAATCGCTATTTTTTCACTTCATTTCACTTTGTCACAGTCACTTAAATAAATTTTTCTTTCCTTAAGGGAACACTGACCGAATATGGCTAGGGCGCCGTCCTTCTCCTTCACATCCTTGCTACAAGGAACCCCGTCTTGCGCGACGGGTCCCTGCTCGGGCGCCAGTAAAGGTGCTCCCCTTAGGGAGCACCAAAAAATTATAGTTGGGAGCCGGCCACTGGCTCCTTTAATCCTTCTGAAAGTAAAGAAAAGAAAAACTACCAAGTTAGTCTTAAAAATTTATTACCATCCTCCTGGCTGGTCGAATTAAAAGTAAACCTTTTCCAAATAAAATTAAATTAAGTAAGCTAGTCTAACCCTAATTTGCTGATACAGCGCTTCACACAATTAACGGTGTTCCCACGTTGTGGTGACCATGACGTGGAGGCTCCAGTTTCAGCATTGTGCAATTGGTATAGAATGATTGTGCAATTGGTATAGAATGATTGTGCAATTGGTATAGAATGCTGACGTATCAGAAATCGGGTCGACTGCGTAACTGGTTTGACTGGCACGTGTTGAGTCGTATGACCGGTTTGGCTGGCGCGTGTTAACTGCCCCCCCTCTAAGTATCTGCGTCCCGCAGATTAGATGCTTCTTTTGAGTGGGTGGCCATGTGGTCCGGATTTACGGATTCGCCAAGACTAGTGAAGTTTATATTTGCAGTCAGCTTCCTCCAAATAAGATAACAGGCAGCGGCCAGGAATGTCAGAAAAACTACATCAGCTACTAAGGAGAAGTGAAAATTTTGACCAAGTTTCTTGAGTTGGTGGATATTTGTCACGCTGAGCCCGTGAATATAATCTAGGTTCAGCTTTAGCCCATTGCTTGTTAGGTTGACTAGTGCGGGTGGCAAAGCTTGTAGCATTCTCGATGAGCTGCTGGTGAATGTTTGGTTGCCTACTACGATAGTCTCGTTGTTGAATAGGATGACGAAGGTCCCGTTAAGGAATCTGGAATCTTGTTCGCTTCGAATTTTTCCTTGAAAATTTGTCAGAAATAATGTGGTTTCGTCAATAAGCTCGATTATTTCCTTGTTGTCCGGCTCAAAATGGCATTTTGCATCGCCGCCCCTCAGTAATCTGGCCAAGCACCCGTCTTCAGGCAGTTTATTTAAGGATTTCGCTGAACAGATTGTTGAGTTGCTTATGGAAGGACAGTCTTCATTTAAGCCAAGTATTTCATCTCGGTTCACCAAAACTTTTTTGTAGGTTACCTCCACATGTTGACCATTCATTATGGCCGGTCGAGTAATTAAAAAGCGATAACTTTCGGGTTTTACCTTCGGCATTAATAGAACGTATAAAAGGGTTGTCCCATTAGAATAGACCGACGCTGATCCATATTCTACAGCTTCAATCACATTCTGATATGGTAGAGAGTCTTCTTCTATGATTAATCGACGAATTTCTTCTTTATCCAGTAAATTAGTGTTTACCATAACAGTTTTTGCCATATGGCAAGCTCGCACCACTTCTGATACTTGTTCCTCTTCACTAACATTTTTGTCAATTGCGTTAACGTGTAGCATCATTTGATTTGCTTTTTCGATTGCTTCACGAGTAGCGTTGAATAATGCATTGTTTACTAGGTATTGGTGGTTGTTATTGGTCACGATTTCATTTTGACTCCTTAGGATGCCGTCCCAGTCAACAGCGTCTGGTGAGCCAGCGATCCACTTCCACGCGGATCCAAGCCAATTAATAGAGCGTGTCCTTCTGATCTTATTTGGTTGCAATTCTTCGAGGCGCAGCCTAGTCTGATTTAAATGAAATTGTAGCACCAGTCTCACCGCTTCACTTTTCACTTCATAGCGTGCAGACTCAGTTAATGTTGACAAGGTTGTCTCAAAGTAATCGAGGTCGATCATGTGGATCAAGCTGAAATGTCCATTTATGATCCAGCCATGGCCATGCTCAATGGTCACCAAAGGAGAATTGTAATTGTAGATGTTGAAGCCAGAGACCCCGGACACCAAAAGCAATCTATCTTACAATAATTATAAGAATAAAATAAATTTTGTAATTAATTTTGGTTCAGATATCTTATCCTATTTATCTTTTTCCACTTCCTTGGAAGAGACTTACTTTGGCTAATTCACAGGTACTCAAAAACTATCACATATTGTACACCGTAAAGTCTACCAATTATTTTACTTTCAATAGTATGTTTTTTATTCTACTTCTTTAGGGCAGATGGCCACTTCTAGTTTTCGTAGAAATGAGACCCTGTGAGATCCTGTGAATTAGTCAAACTTCCAAACGGAGGACCGTTTCTGTAAAAGTTTATTATTCTTATTATACTGTTCTTATGGGGCATTTAAAGTATTTATGTCTTTTTTATTTTTCACAATTTCTGTGTCTTTTATTTATTTATTTAGTGTGCCTTTTATTTTTTATTTTTATGTGCCTTTACTTTTTATTATATGTGCCTTTTATATTATTTTTTTTTCTAGGTGCCTTTTATTATTTTTTGTTTATGTGCCATTTATTTTTTATTATATGTGCCTTTTATATTATTTTTTTTCTAGGTGCCTTTTATTATTTTTTGTTTATGTGCCATTTATTCTTACATATGCGCTTTTTTCCTTTTTTTATTTTTATTTATGTGCCTTTTATTTTTTACGCATTGAGTTTTCACAAGAATACTACCGATCCCTAGTAGTTTTAATTTGAGCCTTGTGTATTTTTCTCCCTGTGTCTGTCTGTATAGTCACCCTATTGTTTTTCTGAACTTTCTCTTTTTTATATAGGGCCTTCTGTTTCCCCTTGATTTGTTTGTCTCTAATGTATATCTCATCACCCAGCTTAAAATCTCTTTCTTTTTTCCTTTTCCTGTTTAGTCGAAGATTTCGAGATTCTTGAGTTTTTTTAATTTGTTCTCTAATTTCTTTGTGGGCCCTACCTTCAAAGTCTGTCAATTGTTGATAATTTATCCTCTGAGTCCTATTAAAAAATATATCGTTGGGCTTCTTTTTTGTTACTGAGTGGATCGTGCTGTTATAGCGATCCACCGCAATATAAAGCAGCTCTTTTGGTCGTGTGCCTCTCATTTCCTTACAAAGGGAACGATATATCTCTATGATGGTTGAATGGAACCTTTCTACCTGACCGTTTACTTCACTCCTTTGAACTGGAGTTTGGTAAAGTTCGATGCCTAAACCTCTTATATAATTAGATATTAATGGACTCATAAATCCCCTCTCATTATCTGTGACTAATATTTTCGGTGTTGTGAAATAGTGCAGGAGTTTTGCGAGCTTAGCCCGCAGGACGATTGAAGACCGATTTTAAATATGGAAAAGTTTTCCAAATTTAGAAAATTTATCTATACACGACAGGAATTTCTCACCTTGCATCTCAAAGATATCCACGTGAATTATTTCGCAGGGGTACTTGGGAACTGGTGTGTTCTTCAGTGGTGGCACTGGAGGGTGTCTATCGTACTTATTTAACAGACAAGCCTCACATGTAGCTGTGAATTTCTTTATCAAACTTGCCATCTTGGGGAAATAGAACTTTTCCAGTATTTGTTCTCGGTTTTCTCGCGGGTTTCTGTGAGCTCTTTTGTGCTCCTTTTCTATTATTTCACAAATTCTGTCCTCTCTTTTGACATCTTCGACTACCCTTTGAGTTATCCTAATTTTATAAAGCATGAAGTGTTCGAGGTATACATCTTGTAGTAGTTGTATACGGTTTTCTGGAATTTTAATTCCATTTATAACGGAAGGATTAAGGCGTTCTTTCAAGGTATTGATTAGCACATCTTTTCCTATATTGGGTATGGCAACAAAGTGTCGCATGAAACCTGGGTGTGGATTCTCTGTTATTATTACACCATCTCTTTCACTAATTATGAGTTGATTTCGAAATACATTTAGTGGAACTTCCACATGAGGTATAAGATCCGATGCATCCTGTGCAGCACTGTGGATTGTTCCTACTTCACTTGCGGTATCGGTAGTTGAACCGTCATCAGCGCCAGTTGTTGACAGTCTTCCTTCGCTGGCTGTTGCAGTTACCGAGCCGTCATCGGAAGCCGGAGAATCTATTATATGGTTTGCTTGACATTTCATCCTTGATAGAGCATCCGCCACAGAGTTTGATTTACCAGGAGTGTAAATCAATTCGTGGTTATATTCCTCTATCCGGGCCTTCCATCTCTTCAGTTTCGCATTGTAGTTCCTACTACCCAACGCAAATGTGAGAGGTTGGTGGTCCGTAAAGATTTTTATCTTTTTTGCTCCATATAAGTAGGCTCTCAAGTTATCCAGTGCCCATACTATTGCCAACATTTCCTTTTCATTGGTGGCATAGTTTTCCTCGGTTTTGTTCAGCGATCTTGATATATAGGCTATAGGTTTGTCTTTACCTGGCTCTCCTTGTGACAGTACCCCCCCAATAGCATAATTGGAAGCATCTGTGGTTAAGTTGAAGGGTTTTCCAAAATCAGGAAACGCAAGGACATCCGAAGTAGTGAGAAGTCTTTTCAAATTGTCGAATGCCTGTAGGGCATCTGCATCCAACTTAATACGCACATTTTTGATTGGTTGGCCCTTATCTGTGCATTTTCTCCCCTAGTAAGATTCGTCAAGGGTTTCGCGACCTTTGCGTAGTCTTGGATAAATTTGCGATAGTAAGAGGTCATCCCTAAGAAACTTTTCAACTCTTTTAATGTATGTGGGGGTGAAAGAGTTTGAATTGCCCTTACTTTTGAAGAATCAGGTTTAATGCCATCTGATGTGATTAAATACCCCAGAAATTCCACTTCGGTCCTCATAAATTTAGTTTTTTCAAGATTTACCCTTAAGTTTGATTCGGCTAGTGTCCCAAATATGGTTTCGACATTTCTAAGGTGCTCATCCATATCCTTCCCGAAAACTATTATGTCATCAATATAGACATAACAGATTTTACCGATATACACTTTTAGTACGTCATCGATCATTCTCTGAAATATAGCGGGAGCGTTTTTCAGCCCAAACGGAAGTCTTAAAAATTCGTACTTTCCGTTCATAGTGGAGAACGCTGTTTTTGGTATGTCCGATTCTTTCATGGCAATCTGATGAAAACCCGATGTCAAGTCGATGGTTGTAAAATATTTCGCATATCCTAGGCTGGCCAATGTCGCATTGATGTCTGGAATTGGGTAGGTGTCGGAGACTGTAACCGCATTTAAACGTTTGAAATCTATCACAATTCTGTACTGTTTCTCCCCAGAAGGTTTAGGTTTCTTCGGCACCACCCATATTGGAGAGTTGTATGGGCTTTTAGATGGACGAATGATACCCTCGTCGAGTAATTCAGCAATTTGTCGCTCTACTTCTACCCTCATATTTACAGGATAAGGGTAAGACTTGGTATAAATAGGGTCCCCAGTTGTAGTTTTTATTTCAGCCAAAACTGTAGTTTTAATATTTGTACTAACACTTAAAGGTTCAAATAAAGCGGAATATTTGTGAATAAGGGATTCGATGGCCGCCAGCGCCTCCTTAGGAACACTTGCCGTCTCAATACAATGAATGCTGTGGGGCTGCATATTTTTTAGGGGTATTTTTGTGTTTTGGTGAATTGTAAGGGTATGGTTTTTCCTATCTATTACAGCCTCGAGTTGTTTCAAAGTATCGTCTCCTATTATGCCGTCGAATGACTTAAGTCCTGGGAGCACGTAAAAAGTAATTAAGGCATCGCTGCCCACATTCTGGAAAAACTTGTTTTAACGAAATTTTTGTTCGCGCCAGTGTCAATAAGGAAATTTAGTGATTTTCCTCGTTCGAACTGACAGGTAAGGTATGGTATACTGGAGTAGGGTAAGGTATCCGACATGTTTTCATTCATATGAAGAACGCTGGTGGGCCGTCCGCCATAAAATTTGACTGCTCTGCATTATCTTGAGTCACTATGTGGTGTTCGCCTTCTGCTACCTCCGTTTGCAAATTGTGAAGCCTTGCTTGCTTCGGGATTGCCCCCAAAGACGATGCGGCTTCTCTTTTGAAAGGATTATTGGTTGCCGGACGATTCATGTAGTTCATTTGTTTAGTTTGGACAGTCCCGTCGACTTTAATTTTTTCGTTTGGTTTTGGTCCAGTTGGTCGACTCGGAGGTTGCTCGTTCCTTTGGAATCTAGTGTAATGGTGGTTTCCATATCTATGGGGCCTGTTTGCCCAATTATTAAAACGTGGTCGAGGTGGAAGGGGTGGTCGCCCACCTTCATAAGTAATTTCATTCGCAGGGACGACGACTCTGTTAGGAGTATTCACGTGAATAATTGAGTTGCGAAGCGTCAAATTCTGCATGTCTAAACAGGCGGAGTATGCCTCAGGCAGCGTCCTTGGTTTCTACACTATCAGCATTTGCGATAATTTGGTGTTTAAGCCCCGAATAAACACATCTAAGGCCCTATTCCTATACGTTTCCACTAAAACGTTTACAGTTTCTTCAGAGTAATCGTCACATTTGATTTTGTTTACGATTAACGACAATTGATGATTTACTGTCGCGTAAAAGTAAGTTTTGAGCCACTTTGAACTAACCGATTTAGTTGATGCTCTAATGTCCGAATGTCGCGCTTGTCGGCATAATGGAGAGACAAAACCCTTTTTATCTCTGTCCAATCGCCGTCAAGGATATTGTATGAAACCAGGGCCGAGTCGGCTCTGCCCCGAATTTTCTGCCTTATGTGCTGAAGAATCGAACGATACAAAGGTTTTTCCTTGATTACGTCGTAATCTTTCAAAATTAACTCTACGCAGTGCACCCAAGAGACGAATTGAGACGGATTTCCCTCAAAAATCTGCAGCTGTCTGACGCATTCGGGGAGTCTGCCAATTTCCTTCAATTCTTGTTCATTCATCGGGCCACGTGTTATCACGGATGATCTTTGCTGGGGTACACTTTCCTGGCGGTTAACTAGCCCCTCAATCCTGTGAAGATCTTGTACTAAATTAGCCCCACTATTTTCTAGGCCTAAAAGTCGTGAGTCTAATTGACTTCCATGGGTCTCGATTCCCCCTAAATGCGCTTCTACCCTTCTTATTTGCTCGAATAAGGCGTTTATCCCCCCATTTAGTTCATTGACTTTTGTAGTCAAGGCGTTCATATTAATTGTTTTACTGGGCAAAAAAATCAAAGAGTAAGAAAAGGGGAAAAAAATAAAATCACTCACCCTTAATTTCGTCGAGTGCTGTTTGGGTTATACTATATCCTGTAAGCGCAGTCCCTCTGTTAATTCCTGTGGCACTTTGACTTGAGGTCAAATTTTTTAAATTTTTATAGGACTTTAAAAATTATTGTTGGCACGTATTTTACTTTTTTAGCACTTTTTCGTTATTTGTTTTATGTTTCTATGACAATTTTTTTCAATTTTCAAGCTTGGCACTTTTTTAGGCAATTTCTTAATTTAATTTTTTAAAGTATATCCTTATTTTTTGTTTCGTTGGCTTACACTTTTATCATGCTCTGTAACGAGATTAAATAATAAAAAAAAAATTAGTTATTTGATAAGTGAAAGATCTACCGTGTTCTTATGGGAACGGCGCCGTGTCTCTTTAGCTTTTCACGCAGACACGCCTTTAAAAAATTTTTATAACGGTCAGGAGGGATCGTATTTCTCCCTTTTAGCTATCAGCGTTGATAATTGCAGGTAACTTACTCAGGTACGATTTACCTCACAACGGTACCTGGATCTTTTGCAATTTCAAGCGTTCTCTAATGTGAATGCTGAATAAATGCTACCGTGGTCAAGGAATGGTTGCCGTGTTCTCATGGCAACGACAACGTTCACCTAAATTAGATGTACCAAGACCATTGCAGCGATTGCAGAACCGCAGGTCCGTTAACCAATTAGCTTAAGTGGAGGAACACCGGCCTAGAAGTTTAGGTGCGCGACATTTCCCCTAGCTAATACGATTTTATTTAAAAGCACTTGTTCGTCAGGATCCGGACAGCTCCTGCCATACTCGGTTCAGTTCATGTTTGCTCAAAATTATTGTACAGACTTTTTATCTCCAAATCTGAGTTTATTTTATCTCTCACAGTGTACTGTGACAAAGTTTCCACGAAATTTTTACTTCCTTCTTTGTTTAATCATTGGTTTATCCAATTATTCGATTATATCTTGGAGCTACCCCGTAGGACTCACAAGATTTTTTTATTCTGTTATATCGTCGAGCTACCCCGTAGGACTCGATGGATTAAATTATTTTGCATCTTGGAGCTACCCCGTAGGACTCACAAGATGAAAATTTTTGTTATATCCTGGAGCTGCCCCGTAGGACTCGCAGGATGAGTTTATTTCATTATAGGAAAATTTTCCAATCGCTATTTTTTCACTTCATTTCACTTTGTCACAGTCACTTAAATAAATTTTTCTTTCCTTAAGGGAACACTGACCGAATATGGCTAGGGCGCTGTCCTTCTCCTTCACATCCTTGCTTCAAGGAACCCCGTCTTGCGCGACGGGTCCCTGCTCGGGCGCCAGTAAAGGTGCTCCCCTTAGGGAGCACCAAAAAATTATAGTTGGGAGCCGGCCACTGGCTCCTTTAATCCTTCTGAAAGTAAAGAAAAGCAAAACTACCAAGTTAGTCTTAAAAATTTATTACCATCCTCCTGGCTGGTCGAATTAAAAGTAAACCTTTTCCAAATAAAATTAAATTAAGTAAGCTAGTCTAAACCTAATTTGCTGATACAGCGCTTCACACAATTAACGGTGTTCCCACGTTGTGGTGACCATGACGTGGAGGCTCCAGTTTCAGCATTGTGCAATTGGTATAGAATGATTGTGCAATTGGTATAGAATGCTGACGTATCAGAAATCGGGTCGACTGCGTAACTGGTTTGACTGGCACGTGTTGAGTCGTATGACCGGTTTGGCTGGCGCGTGTTAACTGCCCCCCCTCTAAGTATCTGCGTCCCGCAGATTAGATGCTTCTTTTGAGTGGGTGGCCATGTGGTCCGGATTTACGGATTCGCCAAGACTAGTGAAGTTTATATTTGCAGTCAGCTTCCTCCAAATAAGATAACAGGCAGCGGCCAGGATTGTCAGAAAAACTACATCAGCTACTAAGGAGAAGTGAAAATTTTGACCAAGTTTCTTGAGTTGGTGGATATTTGTCACGCTGAGCCCGTGAATATAATCTAGGTTCAGCTTTAGCCCATTGCTTGTTAGGTTGACTAGTGCGGGTGGCAAAGCTTGTAGCATTCTCGATGAGCTGCTGGTGAATGTTTGGTTGCCTACTACGATAGTCTCGTTGTTGAATAGGATGACGAAGGTCCCGTTAAGGAATCTGGAATCTTGTTCGCTTCGAATTTTTCCTTGAAAATTTGTCAGAAATAATGTGGTTTCGTCAATAAGCTCGATTATTTCCTTGTTGTCCGGCTCAAAATGGCATTTTGCATCGCCGCCCCTCAGTAATCTGGCCAAGCACCCGTCTTCAGGCAGTTTATTTAAGGATTTCGCTGAACAGATTGTTGAGTTGCTTATGGAAGGACAGTCTTCATTTAAGCCAAGTATTTCATCTCGGTTCACCAAAACTTTTTTGTAGGTTACCTCCACATGTTGACCATTCATTATGGCCGGTCGAGTAATTAAAAAGCGATAACTTTCGGGTTTTACCTTCGGCATTAATAGAACGTATAAAAGGGTTGTCCCATTAGAATAGACCGACGCTGATCCATATTCTACAGCTTCAATCACATTCTGATATGGTAGAGAGTCTTCTTCTATGATTAATCGACGAATTTCTTCTTTATCCAGTAAATTAGTGTTTACCATACCAGTTTTTGCCATATGGCAAGCTCGCACCACTTCTGATACTTGTTCCTCTTCACTAACATTTTTGTCAATTGCGTTAACGTGTAGCATCATTTGATTTGCTTTTTCGATTGCTTCACGAGTAGCGTTGAATAATGCATTGTTTACTAGGTATTGGTGGTTGTTATTGGTCACGATTTCATTTTGACTCCTTAGGATGCCGTCCCAGTCAACAGCGTCTGGTGAGCCAGCGATCCACTTCCACGCGGATCCAAGCCAATTAATAGAGCGTGTCCTTCTGATCTTATTTGGTTGCAATTCTTCGAGGCGCAGCCTAGTCTGATTTAAATGAAATTGTAGCACCAGTCTCACCGCTTCACTTTTCACTTCATAGCGTGCAGACTCAGTTAATGTTGACAAGGTTGTCTCAAAGTAATCGAGGTCGATCATGTGGATCAAGCTGAAATGTCCATTTATGATCCAGCCATGGCCATGCTCAATGGTCACCAAAGGAGAATTGTAATTGTAGATGTTGAAGCCAGAGACCCCGGACACCAAAAGCAATCTGTCTTACAATAATTATAAGAATAAAATAAATTTTGTAATTAATTTTGGTTCAGATATCTTATCCTATTTATCTTTTTCCACTTCCTTGGAAGAGACTTACTTTGGCTAATTCACAGGTACTCAAAAACTATCACATATTGTACACCGTAAAGTCTACCAATTATTTTACTTTCAATAGTATGTTTTTTATTCTACTTCTTTAGGGCAGATGGCCACTTCTAGTTTTCGTAGAAATGAGACCCTGTGAGATCCTGTGAATTAGTCAAACTTCCAAACGGAGGACCGTTTCTGTAAAAGTTTATTATTCTTATTATACTGTTCTTATGGGGCATTTAAAGTATTTATGTCTTTTTTATTTTTCACAATTTCTGTGTCTTTTATTTATTTATTTAGTGTGCCTTTTATTTTTTATTTTTATGTGCCTTTACTTTTTATTATATGTGCCTTTTATACTATTTTTTTTTCTAGGTGCCTTTTATTATTTTTTGTTTATGTGCCATTTATTTTTTATTATATGTGCCTTTTATATTATTTTTTTTCTAGGTGCCTTTTATTATTTTTTGTTTATGTGCCATTTATTCTTACATATGCGCTTTTTTCCTTTTTTTATTTTTATTTATGTGCCTTTTATTTTTTACGCATTGAGTTTTCACAAGAATACTACCGATCCCTAGTAGTTTTAATTTGAGCCTTGTGTATTTTTCTCCCTGTGTCTGTCTGTATAGTCACCCTATTGTTTTTCTGAACTTTCTCTTTTTTATATAGAGCCTTCTGTTTCCCCTTGATTTGTTTGTCTCTAATGTATATCTCATCACCCAGCTTAAAATCTCTTTCTTTTTTCCTTTTCCTGTTTAGTCGAAGATTTCGAAATTCTTGAGTTTTTTTAATTTGTTCTCTAATTTCTTTGTGGGCCCTACCTTCAAAGTCTGTCAATTGTTGATAATTTATCCTCTGAGTCCTATTAAAAAATATATCGCTGGGCTTCTTTTTTGTTACTGAGTGGATCGTGCTGTTATAGCGATCCACCGCAATATAAAGCAGCTCTTTTGGTCATGTGCCTCTCATTTCCTTACAAAGGCAACGATATATCTCTATGATGGTTGAATGGAACCTTTCTACCTGACCGTTTACTTCACTCCTTTGAACTGGAGTTTGGTAAAGTTCGATGCCTAAACCTCTTATATAATTAGATATTAATGGACTCATAAATCCCCTCTCATTATCTGTGACTAATATTTTCGGTGTTGTGAAATAGTGCAGGAGTTTTGCGAGCTTAGCCCGCAGGACGATTGAAGACCGATTTTAAATATGGAAAAGTTTTCCAAATTTAGAAAATTTATCTATACACGACAGGAATTTCTCACCTTGCATCTCAAAGATATCCACGTGAATTATTTCGCAGGGGTACTTGGGAACTGGTGTGTTCTTCAGTGGTGGCACTGGAGGGTGTCTATCGTACTTATTTAACAGACAAGTCTCACATGTAGCTGTGAATTTCTTTATCAAACTTGCCATCTTGGGGAAATAGAACTTTTCCAGTATTTGTTCTCGGTTTTCTCGCGGGTTTCTGTGAGCTCTTTTGTGCTCCTTTTCTATTATTTCACAAATTCTGTCCTCTCTTTTGACATCTTCGACTACCCTTTGAGTTATCCTAATTTTATAAAGCATGAAGTGTTCGAGGTATACATCTTGTAGTAGTTGTATACGGTTTTCTGGAATTTTAATTCCATTTATAACGGAAGGATTAAGGCGTTCTTTCAAGGTATTGATTAGCACATCTTTTCCTATATTGGGTATGGCAACAAAGTGTCACATGAAACCTGGGTGTGGATTCTCTGTTATTATTACACCATCTCTTTCACTAATTATGAGTTGATTTCGAAATACATTAAGTGGAACTTCCACATGAGGTATAAGATCCGATGCATCCTGTGCAGCACTGTGGATTGTTCCTACTTCACTTGCGGTATCGGTAGTTGAACCGTCATCAGCGCCAGTTGTTGACAGTCTTCCTTCGCTGGCTGTTGCAGTTACCGAGCCGTCATCGGAAGCCGGAGAATCTATTATATGGTTTGCTTGACATTTCATCCTTGATAGAGCATCCGCCACAGAGTTTGATTTACCAGGAGTGTAAATCAATTCGTGGTTATATTCCTCTATCCGGGCCTTCCATCTCTTCAGTTTCGCATTGTAGTTCCTACTACCCAACGCAAATGTGAGAGGTTGGTGGTCCGTAAAGATTTTTATCTTTTTTGCTCCATATAAGTAGGCTCTCAAGTTATCCAGTGCCCATACTATTGCCAACATTTCCTTTTCATTGGTGGCATAGTTTTCCTCGGTTTTGTTCAGCGATCTTGATATATAGGCTATAGGTTTGTCTTTACCTGGCTCTCCTTGTGACAGTACCCCCCCAATAGCATAATTGGAAGCATCTGTGGTTAAGTTGAAGGGTTTTCCAAAATCAGGAAACGCAAGGACATCCGAAGAAGTGAGAAGTCTTTTCAAATTGTCGAATGCCTGTAGGGCATCTGCATCCAACTTAATACGCACATTTTTTGATTGGTTGGCCCTTATCTGTGCATTTTCTCCCCTAGTAAGATTCGTCAAGGGTTTCGCGACCTTTGCGTAGTCTTGGATAAATTTGCGATAGTAAGAGGTCATCCCTAAGAAACTTTTCAACTCTTTTAATGTATGTGGGGGTGAAAGAGTTTGAATTGCCCTTACTTTTGAAGAATCAGGTTTAATGCCATCTGATGTGATTAAATACCCCAGAAATTCCACTTCGGTCCTCATAAATTTAGTTTTTTCAAGATTTACCCTTAAGTTTGATTCGGCTAGTGTCCCAAATATGGTTTCGACATTTCTAAGGTGCTCATCCATATCCTTCCCGAAAACTATTATGTCATCAATATAGACATAACAGATTTTACCGATATACACTTTTAGTACGTCATCGATCATTCTCTGAAATATAGCGGGAGCGTTTTTCAGCCCAAACGGAAGTCTTAAAAATTCGTACTTTCCGTTCATAGTGGAGAACGCTGTTTTTGGTATGTCCGATTCTTTCATGGCAATCTGATGAAAACCCGATGTCAAGTCGATGGTTGTAAAATATTTCGCATATCCTAGGCTGGCCAATGTCGCATTGATGTCTGGAATTGGGTAGGTGTCGGAGACTGTAACCGCATTTAAACGTTTGAAATCTATCACAATTCTGTACTGTTTCTCCCCAGAAGGTTTAGGTTTCTTCGGCACCACCCATATTGGAGAGTTGTATGGGCTTTTAGATGGACGAATGATACCCTCGTCGAGTAATTCAGCAATTTGTCGCTCTACTTCTACCCTCATATTTACAGGATAAGGGTAAGACTTGGTATAAATAGGGTCCCCAGTTGTAGTTTTTATTTCAGCCAAAACTGTAGTTTTAATATTTGTACTAACACTTAAAGGTTCAAATAATGCGGAATATTTGTGAATAAGGGATTCGATGGCCGCCAGCGCCTCCTTAGGAACACTTGCCGTCTCAATACAATGAATGCTGTGGGGCTGCATATTTTTTAGGGGTATTTTTGTGTTTTGGTGAATTGTAAGGGTATGGTTTTTCCTATCTATTACAGCCTCGAGTTGTTTCAAAGTATCGTCTCCTATTATGCCGTCGAATGACTTAAGTCCTGGGAGCACGTAAAAAGTAATTAAGGCATCGCTGCCCACATTCTGGAAAAACTTGCCACTAATTTTTTTGTCAACTTGTATTGGACCTGCCGCCGTATTTACTATGAAGGAAGGGTCTACTGGGGATGAACCTGATCCTAAACTTGTTTTAACGAAATTTTTGTTCGCGCCAGTGTCAATAAGGAAATTTAGTGATTTTCCTCGTTCGAACTGACAGGTAAGGTATGGTATACTGGAGTAGGGTAAGGTATCCGACATGTTTTCATTCATATGAAGAACGCTGGTGGGCCGTCCGCCATAAAATTTGACTGCTCTGCATTATCTTGAGTCACTATGTGGTGTTCGCCTTCTGCTGCCTCCGTTTGCAAATTGTGAAGCCTTGCTTGCTTCGGGATTGCCCCCAAAGACGATGCGGCTTCTCTTTTGAAAGGATTATTGGTTGCCGGACGATTCATGTAGTTAATTTGTTTAGTTTGGACAGTCCCGTCGACTTTAATTTTTTCGTTTGGTTTTGGTCCAGTTGGTCGACTCGGAGGTTGCTCGTTCCTTTGGAATCTAGTGTAATGGTGGTTTCCATATCTATGGGGCCTGTTTGCCCAATTATTAAAACGTGGTCGAGGTGGAAGGGGTGGTCGCCCACCTTCATAAGTAATTTCATTCGCAGGGACGACGACTCTGTTAGGAGTATTCACGTGAATAATTGAGTTGCGAAGCGTCAAATTCTGCATGTCTAAACAGGCGGAGTATGCCTCAGGCAGCGTCCTTGGTTTCTACACTATCAGCATTTGCGATAATTTGGTGTTTAAGCCCCGAATAAACACATCTAAGGCCCTATTCCTATACGTTTCCACTAAAACGTTTACAGTTTCTTCAGAGTAATCGTCACATTTGATTTTGTTTACGATTAACGACAATTGATGATTTACTGTCGCGTAAAAGTAAGTTTTGAGCCACTTTGAACTAACCGATTTAGTTGATGCTCTAATGTCCGAATGTCGCGCTTGTCGGCATAATGGAGAGACAAAACCCTTTTTATCTCTGTCCAATCGCCGTCAAGGATATTGTATGAAACCAGGGCCGAGTCGGCTCTGCCCCGAATTTTCTGCCTTATGTGCTGAAGAATCGAACGATACAAAGGTTTTTCCTTGATTACGTCGTAATCTTTCAAAATTAACTCTACGCAGTGCACCCAAGAGACGAATTGAGACGGATTTCCCTCAAAAATCTGCAGCTGTCTGACGCATTCGGGGAGTCTGCCAATTTCCTTCAATTCTTGTTCATTCATCGGGCCACGTGTTATCACGGATGATCTTTGCTGGGGTACACTTTCCTGGCGGTTAACTAGCCCCTCAATCCTGTGAAGATCTTGTACTAAATTAGCCCCACTATTTTCTAGGCCTAAAAGTCGTGAGTCTAATTGACTTCCATGGGTCTCGATTCCCCCTAAATGCGCTTCTACCCTTCTTATTTGCTCGAATAAGGCGTTTATCCCCCCATTTAGTTCATTGACTTTTGTAGTCAAGGCGTTCATATTAATTGTTTTACTGGGCAAAAAAATCAAAGAGTAAGAAAAGGGGAAAAAAATAAAATCACTCACCCTTAATTTCGTCGAGTGCTGTTTGGGTTATACTATATCCTGTAAGCGCAGTCCCTCTGTTAATTCCTGTGGCACTTTGACTTGAGGTCAAATTTTTTAAATTTTTATAGGACTTTAAAAATTATTGTTGGCACGTATTTTACTTTTTTAGCACTTTTTCGTTATTTGTTTTATGTTTCTATGACAATTTTTTTCAATTTTCAAGCTTGGCACTTTTTTAGGCAATTTCTTAATTTAATTTTTTAAAGTATATCCTTATTTTTTGTTTCGTTGGCTTACACTTTTATCATGCTCTGTAACGAGATTAAATAATAAAAAAAAAATTAGTTATTTGATAAGTGAAAGATCTACCGTGTTCTTATGGGAACGGCGCCGTGTCTCTTTAGCTTTTCACGCAGACACGCCTTTAAAAAATTTTTATAACGGTCAGGAGGGATCGTATTTCTCCCTTTTAGCTATCAGCGTTGATAATTGCAGGTAACTTACTCAGGTACGATTTACCTCACAACGGTACCTGGATCTTTTGCAATTTCAAGCGTTCTCTAATGTGAATGCTGAATAAATGCTACCGTGGTCAAGGAATGGTTGCCGTGTTCTCATGGCAACGACAACGTTCACCTAAATTAGATGTACCAAGACCATTGCAGCGATTGCAGAACCGCAGGTCCGTTAACCAATTAGCTTAAGTGGAGGAACGCCGGCCTAGAAGTTTAGGTGCGCGACATTTCCCCTAGCTAATACGATTTTATTTAGAAGCACTTGTTCGTCAGGATCCGGACAGCTACTGCCATACTCGGTTCAGTTCATGTTTGCTCAAAATTATTGTACAGACTTTTTATCTCCAAATCTGAGTTTCTTTTATCTCTCACAGTGTACTGTGACAAAGTTTCCACGAAATTTTTACTTCCTTCTTTGTTTAATCATTGGTTTATCCAATTATTCGATTATATCTTGGAGCTACCCCGTAAGACTCACAAGATTTTTTTATTCTGTTATATCGTCGAGCTACCCCGTAGGACTCGATGGATTAAATTATTTTGCATCTTGGAGCTACCCCGTAGGACTCACAAGATGAAAATTTTTGTTATATCCTGGAGCTGCCCCGTAGGACTCGCAGGATGAGTTTATTTCATTATAGGAAAATTTTCCAATCGCTATTTTTTCACTTCATTTCACTTTGTCACAGTCACTTAAATAAATTTTTCTTTCCTTAAGGGAACACTGACCGAATATGGCTAGGGCGCCGTCCTTCTCCTTCACATCCTTGCTACAAGGAACCCCGTCTTGCGCGACGGGTCCCTGCTCGGGCGCCAGTAAAGGTGCTCCCCTTAGGGAGCACCAAAAAATTATAGTTGGGAGCCGGCCACTGGCTCCTTTAATCCTTCTGAAAGTAAAGAAAAGAAAAACTACCAAGTTAGTCTTAAAAATTTATTACCATCCTCCTGGCTGGTCGAATTAAAAGTAAACCTTTTCCAAATAAAATTAAATTAAGTAAGCTAGTCTAACCCTAATTTGCTGATACAGCGCTTCACACAATTAACGGTGTTCCCACGTTGTGGTGACCATGACGTGGAGGCTCCAGTTTCAGCATTGTGCAATTGGTATAGAATGATTGTGCAATTGGTATAGAATGCTGACGTATCAGAAATCGGGTCGACTGCGTAACTGGTTTGACTGGCACGTGTTGAGTCGTATGACCGGTTTGGCTGGCGCGTGTTAACTGCCCCCCCTCTAAGTATCTGCGTCCCGCAGATTAGATGCTTCTTTTGAGTGGGTGGCCATGTGGTCCGGATTTACGGATTCGCCAAGACTAGTGAAGTTTATATTTGCAGTCAGCTTCCTCCAAATAAGATAACAGGCAGCGGCCAGGATTGTCAGAAAAACTACATCAGCTACTAAGGAGAAGTGAAAATTTTGACCAAGTTTCTTGAGTTGGTGGATATTTGTCACGCTGAGCCCGTGAATATAATCTAGGTTCAGCTTTAGCCCATTGCTTGTTAGGTTGACTAGTGCGGGTGGCAAAGCTTGTAGCATTCTCGATGAGCTGCTGGTGAATGTTTGGTTGCCTACTACGATAGTCTCGTTGTTGAATAGGATGACGAAGGTCCCGTTAAGGAATCTGGAATCTTGTTCGCTTCGAATTTTTCCTTGAAAATTTGTCAGAAATAATGTGGTTTCGTCAATAAGCTCGATTATTTCCTTGTTGTCCGGCTCAAAATGGCATTTTGCATCGCCGCCCCTCAGTAATCTGGCCAAGCACCCGTCTTCAGGCAGTTTATTTAAGGATTTCGCTGAACAGATTGTTGAGTTGCTTATGGAAGGACAGTCTTCATTTAAGCCAAGTATTTCATCTCGGTTCACCAAAACTTTTTTGTAGGTTACCTCCACATGTTGACCATTCATTATGGCCGGTCGAGTAATTAAAAAGCGATAACTTTCGGGTTTTACCTTCGGCATTAATAGAACGTATAAAAGGGTTGTCCCATTAGAATAGACCGACGCTGATCCATATTCTACAGCTTCAATCACATTCTGATATGGTAGAGAGTCTTCTTCTATGATTAATCGACGAATTTCTTCTTTATCCAGTAAATTAGTGTTTACCATACCAGTTTTTGCCATATGGCAAGCTCGCACCACTTCTGATACTTGTTCCTCTTCACTAACATTTTTGTCAATTGCGTTAACGTGTAGCATCATTTGATTTGCTTTTTCGATTGCTTCACGAGTAGCGTTGAATAATGCATTGTTTACTAGGTATTGGTGGTTGTTATTGGTCACGATTTCATTTTGACTCCTTAGGATGCCGTCCCAGTCAACAGCGTCTGGTGAGCCAGCGATCCACTTCCACGCGGATCCAAGCCAATTAATAGAGCGTGTCCTTCTGATCTTATTTGGTTGCAATTCTTCGAGGCGCAGCCTAGTCTGATTTAAATGAAATTGTAGCACCAGTCTCACCGCTTCACTTTTCACTTCATAGCGTGCAGACTCAGTTAATGTTGACAAGGTTGTCTCAAAGTAATCGAGGTCGATCATGTGGATCAAGCTGAAATGTCCATTTATGATCCAGCCATGGCCATGCTCAATGGTCACCAAAGGAGAATTGTAATTGTAGATGTTGAAGCCAGAGACCCCGGACACCAAAAGCAATCTATCTTACAATAATTATAAGAATAAAATAAATTTTGTAATTAATTTTGGTTCAGATATCTTATCCTATTTATCTTTTTCCACTTCCTTGGAAGAGACTTACTTTGGCTAATTCACAGGTACTCAAAAACTATCACATATTGTACACCGTAAAGTCTACCAATTATTTTACTTTCAATAGTATGTTTTTTATTCTACTTCTTTAGGGCAGATGGCCACTTCTAGTTTTCGTAGAAATGAGACCCTGTGAGATCCTGTGAATTAGTCAAACTTCCAAACGGAGGACCGATTTTATCGATTTTACGACTGACCCGTGCATTAATTAGTTCGTTATATTGGACTTCTACTGTATATCTCTACTATTATTAAACGAGCTAAAATTGTATGTTTATATATTTATTTATATATGGCTGAACTATATTTCGAAAACGGCTGCAGCGATTTTGATAAAACTTCGGGATTTCGTTCATATGTGAACAAAATTAAGATTAGACTAGGTTTAAAGTTTTTCAAGTTTCTAACAGGGGCGTGGCACAGCCCTAAATTTTAATTTTTATTTCTTGATAACTCGCAAACCATTCAAGGTATTGCAACGAAATTTGGTAGACGGATGCATATCATAAAATTTTAAAAACATATGGCATATTTCAATAATTGAAAACTTTGATTCGATATTACTCAAAAACGGCACCGAGGATTTTCATAAAAATTTTAGAGTTAATACCGCTGAATGAGGTCATTATAACAAGTTATGCCACTATACTGGCAAAACTCGTTGAAGGGCGTGGCACAGCCCACAATACTTATAAACGTTATAATAAGAGAACTAATAACGCAATCGTTATGAAATTTGACATGTCAAATGTACTGGCTTTTTGGTATCTTGTAACAAAAAGTGGGCGAAACGGCACCTGTGGGCGTGGCACCTTCCATACAAGCGAAAACAGTTAAAAGCTACATTTATTGGTCCACGAGAGTAATATTTTTTAAATTTGGTATAGAGATGTCGGTTACTATAAGCTTTGGAACTAAATGGATTTCGATGGGATTGCATCAGTGGTCGTGGCACCTCCCCTACATGCAAAAAATGTTAAGTGTTATATTTAGTGTGCTATGGGCGTAATTTTTTTAAAATTTGGTGTAGAGATGTCGGTTACCATAAACTTTGAAACTAAATGGATTTCGACGGGATTGCATTTGTGGGCGTGGCCCCTACAAGCAAAAAATGTTTAAGGCTACATTTAGTGTGCTCTTGGAAAATTTTAATTTAGTAATGAAAAGCAACAATAAAATTCCAATTTTGTAATGAAAACCGATTGACCAAAAAAAAAAAAAAAAAAAAGGTACTCATTTTGTACGAGAAAATCCCAGCAAATTAAAAGAATATTTGAAATAACTTTTATTTTTCAATGCAAACATCAAAAGTAGCAAAAGCATCCAAAAGTAGCACATTTCGAGTGAAAAGTAGCAAAGTACCACAGCCTTGCAAAAGTAACACTTTTGCTACTTTAGTATGCCATCTGGTAGCCCTAGGTGTCGGTTACCATAAGCTTTGAAATTATATGAATTTTGATGGGATTTCATTAATGGGCGTGGCACCTCCCATACAAACTTATAACGTTGATGCCATATTTAGCAAACTAAAGGAGTGATCCTAATAAAATTTGGTCTCAATATATTCAGCCTCATTCAACGAGTTTTTCAACGTCTTTCAACTGCTTCATTATTTTTCAACCTCTTTCAACTTTTCTCAACGATTTTCTACATTTTTCAAATATTTTCAACGCTTTCAATATTTGATTGACTTTATCAACCTCATTCAACTTTTTTCGAGTTTTTCAACTTCTTTCAACTGTTTCAACATCTTTCAACCTCTTTCAACTTTTCTCAACATTTTCCATATTTTTTCGAGTTTTTCAACCTCTTTCAACTGTTTCAACATTTTTCAACCTCTTTCAACTTTTTCCAATATTTTCCATATATTTTCAAATTTATCAACCTTATTCAACTTTTTCCGAACTATTCAAACTCTTTCAACTTTTTCAATATTTTTCAACCTTTTCAACTTTTTTCAACACCTTCCATATTTTTTGGACTTTTTCAACCACATTCAAGTTTTTTCGACTTTTCAACCTCATTCATCTTTTTCCGAGACTTTCAACTTTTTTCGAGCTTTTCAATCTCTTTCAACGTTTTCAGCATTTTAATATGCTATCGAGCTTATCAAACTTTTTCACCTGCTTCATCCTCTCTCAAAGTTTTTCAATATTTTTCATATTTTCGGCTTTTCAACCATATTCAATATTTTTTAAGTATTTCCAACATCTCATTCAATTGCATTACATTTTTTCGACTTTTTCAACCTGAAAACGAAAAACCGAACTTTGGTCGGTCTCCTGGTACTAATTATTATATGAGGCGTCCAGTTGCGAAAACGAAAAAGTTCCTTTTTCATGCTTTTGGAAAAACAACGAAAAAAGATTATATTCATCTATGTTCATTGAAAAATTAAAACGTAAATATTTCCCACATAATACGAGTAGCTTATAAAATTTCTTACTCAAAATACGTCCGATCAGAATTTTCAAACTTCATCTGCCTTTGTTTTTGAGAAAATTATTTTGACTTGGCCGGTTTTGATTTCATGGCGTTGGACCGGTTTTGAGAGCAAGTTCATGGACTTGGCCGATTTTGTAATCTCTGCATCAAAAATACATTTAAAAAATTTAATATATATGTCAAACATTTTTTTTTTAATCTACAAATATAGTACAAAGATAAAATATGGTCTAGATTTTGATTTATGAGAATATCTCAAAATTAGATTTTATTTTACATCGTCAGTCTTGCAACTGGACGCCTCATATATTTAGTTGCTCAATATCAAATAAAACTTGTTATATTCAAACAAATCGTCTTCTCAGTGTAGTTCAACGCTGAGGACAAAAGTTCGAAGAAATGTATTTAAGTTCTTTTATATAAACGCAAGATTTTGTGCGTTTTTAATCTGTAAATTTGTTTTTTTTTTTTATCAGGCGAAATATTATTTATATTTCTTATGTTTTTTATTTGTGACTTCTCTTAGTGGTTTTGAAATTATAGTATCCCCACAGAGAATGAAAAAATACGGGCATCATTTGGTTTGCGTTGCTCTGTGAATCTGGTTCTTAGATAATTAAAACCTGTGTACCACCAGAATTGTGCTTGTTTCATATATATTCCATGAACTAAATCAGCTATAGTGATCAGTAAAACTAAATTACATATCTGTGAAAAAAGTTTAATTTTTTATACAAAAGACACTAAACGTTTAAAATGTCGCTTTCGTGCTTTTGCTGCTAAGTCTTTTTAAATATTTAAACTGCTATGAAAATGAAGACTACCTTAAATATATGATATCACGTCTCACTAACACGAACGATTTTTGCTCTGAGTATTTTCAATATCAGCTCTATGGCAAATTTATTGGTGGTAAGCTTACAGTGCCCCATATGGAGATAGACGACACTGTCAAGATGAAATTTTATCAAACTGACTTTGTGGTAATTTTGAATTTAGATAGCTCTTATTAACAAGTTTTTAGCAAATGATATTTATTTCAGCAATCTTCTCATGGTATTCTCTTACCAGACGGAAGCTCGCAAGAGGTTATCAAAAGACTGCAACCGTGTAGATTTCCCTATAATGGATAATGCGCCAACATTACTAAGAATTCTTATCAATGACCACGAATTATGCAACACAAATAAAAGTAATAATTTGATCAGTTATAAATTTTTTTAATTTCGAATGTTTTATCTTAGAACTGCTCGAAAGCAAACTATTTACTCTTCAATATACTCAAAAAATCATCAACGGATATGTGCAAGTTTACACTTCTAACATTAACATGCCGCAATTTGCTGAAGCGCCAAATGAGGCTTGTGGACTCGTTGATAGAAAAATTCTAATCAACAGTGGTACGCCGCATGTTTTCGGCGGCCAATTGATAGCACGTGGTGAATATCCTTGGGTGACCGCAATTTATAAAAAGGAGGGCAGGGGTATAAGTTTTATTTGTGGCGGCTCGCTTGTTACATCAAAAATTATCTTGTCAGCAGCACATTGCTTCGAAATGTTTAGTTTGACTGCAGAAAAAATTACTACGATGTTAGGGCGATATGACTTAACCAATTTTATGGAGGATGGTTACACGATACGTGATATAGAGAGTATAATTGTACATCCCGAATACAGGACTGGACCAGGCTATTCTGATGCTGACCTGGCACTTTTAGTAATGAAGGAACATGTTAGGTAATTAGTAAAAAAGTTCAATAATTTATCTGTAATGGACAATATTCCTTAAAATTACACTAGGCGACTTTTTTGACATTTTTTTTGTTCCATGAACTTTCTTAATTTTTTATGATGAAAATTTTTTAGTTGAAAATTTCAGTTTTTTTGGTTTAAAAATAAAATTTAGCAACAACCTCTTAATATTTCCGTCCGAAAAATTACTGCCTTTAAAGTATCTTTTGACCAAGTTTCAGCATCATAGAAACTTTTCTGTCAAAGAAAAAAAAATAAAAGCCAAAAAACCGGTTTTCAGCCATTTTTTCGAAAAATTTTGAGGTTAAGGTGAAAATTAGTAATGCAAAAGTTGTAGATCTTTTTATTTCCTACAACTTTTGTTTTCAACTTTTTTTGATGGGATGCACAATTTAGCCAGAAATCGTCAAAATCTGTGTTCGACCTCTAAAAATGCACCCCATTCCACCCCGGATACCTGCTGTCGATTCGATTTATTTTGTCTTCTTTAGAAGATCTTGTTCAAAAATGGTCCGCTGTCAGAGTGCTGCAACGAATTATTTTTTTTTTCTCATTTTCACGACCAATTCTACTGGACTAATAGCCTATACATAAGAAACAACTGAAAAATTGGTAAAATTATATTATGACAATTTATACTAAATTGGCAATAACTTTAGCATTAATGAACGGATTTTCAAAAACTTGGTACTTTTTCCTTTTGAAGTGTTTCTTCTTTGTAATCAAAGATATTTATATTTTTAACCCTGCTGTTAGGTTAAAAAAAACTAACAAATCATAGGTTGATGACCATTTTGGTCCTTACTACATTTTTCATAAAAAAAAATAAATTTAACTTATTTTTTATAGCAATTATGTTTAAATATTTCGTTAAGACAATATTGGCGCAAAAAAAAACAATTTTGTTTGCTCAACAATTATTTGCTAAGAATTGAAGAATGTCTGTTACCACATGTTATTTGAATTTTATTTGAAAACTAACAGCAAAATGAGTTGTAAGACTCAAAATTATTTTTGTGATTCCCCTAATTGCATTACGTCGTAGCTTATAGCTGGTAGCTTATAGAGGGAGATGCTCTTTTAGGCAATATATGCCCTCAAAACCTGCCAAATATGGATTAAAATTTTGGTTGTCTGTCGACTCCAAATCAGGCTATGTATGGAAGATACAACCGTATCTCGGAAAACCAAGAAACGAACAGCCGGAGAAAAACCAAGGAGAGCGCGTTATATTGGACTTGACGGAAGGTTTGAAAGGGCAAAATATCACGGCCGATAATTTTTTTTCCTCAATTGCTTTGACAAAAAAGCTTCTTGAGAGGAAACTAACATTTATTCCACCGAAGTTGCTTATATTCAAAAAAGTTCCCTTATATAATTCAACATTTGCCTTCAATGAAATTGCAACTTTGGTTTCATACATAAGCCATAAAAATAAAGGTACTATTTTGATAAGTACGATGCACAAGACAGCAGAAGTCGATGTCAATGGAGCAAAAAAGAAACCTGAGATTGTGTCCTATTACAATTCCACAAAAGGTTCGTAATTTATATATGTCATTTTGTGTTGGTCTACAATTTCTTATTTTATGTTCTCTCTTAGGGGGCGTAGATACTGCCGACCAAATGATTGGCTACTACAGTACCAAACGAAAGACAAATCGATGGCCGAATGTTGTATTCGCAAATGTGATAGATATATCAGCATTGAATGCGTTTATAGTTTTTTCTGAAATTGATGTTTCGTGGGCACCAGGTGATAGAAATCGTAGGAGGCCAGAATTTTTACGACAATTAGCACTTTCTTTAGCTAATGAATATATGATGAAACGTTCTAGAATACCTACACAACAGTTTTCAGCACAGGTATTAGTTGAGATAAGAGCACCATCCTCAGTTTCCCTAGCATCTCCAGGCAGTTCTACAACAAATTCATCAGCTAGAAAGCGTGGAATTTGCAGTTGCTGCAAGTCAAGAACCGACAATAAGTGTGCTATTTGCGGCAAATTTATTTGCAAACCCAACCGAAAAATTGTTTGCTTACTTTGTAATGAGAGTAATTTGCAACAAAAACCTATTTATTCTAAATAACTACTAACGAAATGCTTTCCATATTGTCTCTAGTCAATGAAAAATATACTAAGGACCAAAATGGTCACAAACCTAAGATTTGTAACTTTTTATTTTTCTCCCTCCCGTTTTATGTTAGATACTTGATTTTGAGATAGTGAACTGTTTTCATAAAAATACCACATGAGCTGACGATTCAAGTCAGTATGTTGTACCGTTCAAAAGTTATAAAGAAAATTTGCGAAAATTTGGCCAAAATGGTCCTAACCTAACAGCAGGGTTAAAGTTATTTTTAATTGGATACAAATTTTAAGAAATCAAATTTTCATATGTGTCAGCTTTTATCTCGTAACCTGTACATTAAAACCAAAACTTTTTTACAAATTTTATTACCTTTTTTTCAAAATTTATTTGAACAAAATCGGTTCTTATTTGGATGAGATATAGCCAAGAAACTGAAAATACACTAAAGAAAATTTAAAAAAAAACTAACCGTGAGAAAAATCGATCAAAATTTTTTTTGAACTCAGGGGACCTAATTACATCATAAAAATTTAATAAATGTCATGGAACATTTGTGGTGTCGCCTAGTGTTATTAAAACTTAATTTTACTTTGTTTTCGTTTTTGGAGCAGATCATAATTTATAGCTTTATAATTAAAACCTGTTCAGTACTGTAAGTGTAAAAAACACAAAAATTACAAGCTCGTCATATCGATGTGTAGTCAAAAGAGTTACAAAAGCAATTGCATAAAAAGGGGAAACAAATTTAGAGCCTTGGCGCATTATATTTACATTTTCCTATGATTCTTGACTGGTCAATGCAACAAGTAAAATATAGTACTCGTATGCTTGTGTTTTAAACGTCGGCTAACGAAGCTTACTGATGATATGATACCATATAGCAGTCGTAGAGACTAGTATAAGCAGCTAATTGCCCATTTTTTCTCCACTTAATGCATTTTGCGATTGTAATTTGTTTGTGTTTTTTGCACTAACAGTACTGAACTCAGTAAAAAATATAAAATTAATTTTTACATTTTATTACAAAATTTTTTAATCTTTTGAATTATTTTTACTCTCAACATTTTTAGTTTTACTAAATTCATCAAACCAATATGTTTATGGACCGAGCCATCCGATGAATCACGAATTGTTAACCAAACAGCTGTGGCTGTCGGTTGGAGAAATGATGAAATCAACAGTGTGTCAATTGCGCCAAAAAAAGTTGATGTAAATATCGTTTCTGCAGTGGCTTGTTTGCGTTCAGGAATGGTGTTTAATGCAGGGCCCTGGGCCCTGTCATGGGGACTCCGGTGGTGGCCTCCTAATACTCAGAAATGGAACATGGTTGATACGTGGTATCGTTTCTTTTGGATTAATTGAGCAAGGACGTTACGATTTTCGGGAGTATACTGTGTATTGCGATGTAGCAAAACACAAATCATGGTTAATAAATCACATCAAGCAAGAAGAACCTGCAGTAACAGGCTCTCTTGAAGATATTTGTGGAATATCAAATACGGAATCTCACATTAAACACCCTTGGCATGCTGCTGTTTTTGTAACATTTTTCACTGGTGAGCTTTTCTTTTGCACTGGGACGATTGTTTCCTCACGAAGTATTTTGATACCTGCCAGTTGCTTCATAAAAACAATTCCATTACGAGAAATAAGAGTTTATCTCGGACGTTACGATCTCGGAAATATTAACGAAGATGGAGTTGTGTCCCGCGAAGTTAAGGCTGCAGTATATTACAGTATATCAGGCCATGTTAATAGCATAACATTGCTACAAATGAAGGATCCTGTCGGGTATGTTACAACTAAATGCTAAGTGAAACACTTTCTCAACCAAATATTTATTTTTAGTTTCACACAATATATAAAACCGATTTGCTTATGGAATGAACCTCGTGATCAATCACAAATTCTGGGAAAATCTGTTACTTTATCAGGTTGGATACTTTCTGAAGAGGATGAAGAAATTTCGACGGTGCCCAAGTCAGTGGAAGTAAATATTGCTCCTCTAGAGCAATGCAAATTACTGGGTCATAACGTGAGCACAACATCTAATGCTTTATGCATACGTCGTGATGGAAATTTGGCTGGCTGTATTCTAATGATGAATCGAAATGGTGATGATTTATGTGTACTTGTATATGCCGATATGGCAGAAAAGATATCTTGGATTCAAAGAAAAATGTTATCATAAAGGACTTCAAGTAGTCAAAATGTTAACTTCGGTGGTCGAGACACTGGAAAAAATAAAAGTGATTTGGTTTGTGTGAATATAAATGCATTTTTTTGTCTTTCGTTATAATAAGTACCAGGAGACCGATCATAATTCGGTTTTTAGTTTTGAAGTTCAAGGTTCAGGTTTTTCAAATGATAATTGAACTTCAGCGATCAACATTCAAGTAAAATTTTACAAGTTGATACAATGCTTTATTTATTAAACAAACTTTGACAACATAGGAGAAAAAAAAACAACAACTCTAGAATATAGACATATGTTTCGATTCTTAAAATCTCATCAGTATATTTTGGTTGATGTCTACGTCAGCACTCAAATTACACCCACTATATTAATGCAAATCTAACGAAAAACTAATTTTCAATTTCAAAATGGCTGCAGTTCAATTATCATTTATTGATAATAAGTCTACAAATGCCACGCTATCAATTCTTTGTTAGCATGGAAGATGCCACGCCCACTGATGCAATCCAGTCCGGTTCCATCAATATCACGAATTTTACGAATCTTCGCTTTGAATTGCGCAAAATAAATAGTTTCAAATAAGACAAGTGTTGACAGGGCCGGAGTTACGGCTTTTGGCGACCTTGGCAAGGATCAATGTGGTGCCACATTAATATACATAGTAAGCAAAAAAAAAAAAATCAAAATGCATAAGAACATTTTTGCGACTGTCAATAGAGCGTTGGACGAAACCTGGCTTGTACTTAAAAATTCTAAAATATCCTTGCTGTGGCTTCTGGAAAAGTTGTAGTGAGACCATCGCAATCTATTTACAAACGTCGCTGTCTATGGGCAGCATAGTCAGACCGGACAACCTTTTTTGTGAGATAGTTTATGTAAGAACTCGATGCTTATGCATCCCTGCAACTTAAAAAATCACATCTGTCATTTGTTGGTATACTTGCATCCCTGATTTTTGCCATGTCTTTTTGTCTTTGCTTTTGATATTTCGTTGGCGTTGCACGCTAGTGGTCGTAGTGGAAAGTGAAAGTGCAACGAACATTTTTGGTCTAGACTGGTTTAAAAAATTTAATTTTCATGTTGAGATTCCAAAAAACATTACCTGTAATCATAGTTCTTTTTCTTCGACAGGTCAGGCATCAAACAGTAATCTGGTATCTTCGCTCTCCAACCTTACAAACGAGTATCCCGTCATTTTTGAAAACACTCTAGGACTATGCACAACTTTTAAGGCCGAAATTAGACTAAAGCCAGATGCAAAACCGAAATTCTGTAAGCCATATAATTTACCATTTGCGCAGTATGATGACGTACACGCTGAAATAAATCGTCTTGTAAGTAAAAATGTTTTAAAACCAATAAAAGCAAGTGAATGGGCGGCACCCATTGTTGTTGTAAAAAAACCAAACGGAACACTGCGAGTGTGTGCTGATTTCAAAGTTGGTTTGAATCCACAAATAGAAATTGAGCGGTACCCAATTCCACGAATCGAGGAGCTTTTCCACAAATTGCAAGGAGTTAAATTTTTTACAAAAATAGACCTTAGTGAAGCATATTTTCAAATAGAATTATCTGAAGAGTCAAAGAAATTCATGGTTATTAACACACAGTTTGGGTTATTCCAATTCCAAAGATTACCATTTGGTGTGGCCAGCGCTCCAGGAATTTTTCAAAGGTTCATGGAGGAGCTGGTGACAGGGGTACCTGGGAGTGCCGCGTATTTGGATGATGTGATCATTACGGGACGAAATGATGAAGAACATCAGAAGAATGTTCGGGAAATTTTTAAACGCTTACAGCGCAATGGGCTTAGATGCCGAAAAGATAAATGTGTTTTAGCAAATGAGCAAATAGAGTACGTAGGTCACATAATTGACTCAAAAGGTATAATACCTTCTATAAAACGGTTGGATGCGATTAAATTGATGCCTAGACCTAGGAACGTTCGCGAAGTCGAAGCTTTTATAGGAAAAATAAATTACTACAACAAATTCATTGAAAATTTTTCAGCAAAGGCATCAGCCTTAAATCTTTTAAGGCGACAAGAAGTTAGATTCGAGTGGGGTCCTAAGCAAGACGCAGCTTTTAATGCATTGAAGAACGATATCATAGAAGCTACACAGCTTGTTCATTATGATGATAAGCTTCCAATAATTCTCGCGACGGACGCATCAAAATATGGGATTGGTGCAGTTATCTCTCACAGATATCCGGATGGGACAGAAAAACCAATTTCGTTCGCATCAAAAACTTTAAATACCACCCAGTTGAATTGCTCACAAGTCGAGAAAGAAGGCTTGTCGATAATTTTTGGTGTTACGCGCTTCCACCAGTATCTCTACGGTAGACAGTTTGAGTTAACAACAGATCATCAGGCGCTGACAACCATTTTCCATCCTCATAAAAAGTTACCGGTGATGACGTTGCATAGGCTACAGAGATGGGCTATTTTGTTACAAGCTTACGACTACTCCATACGTTACAAAAATACAGCACAACATGCAAACGCTGACGCTCTCTCACGACTTCCAGTGGGCGAAGACATTGAATTTGATCGTGAAGAGAATACGTTGCTAAACGTCAACGAAATTTATGAAGCAACTATAAGCGATTTTCCAATTAGTGCAGCGGTGATCGCAAAAGAAACAGACCGAAACAGCCATCTACGAATTGTTAAGCGAATGATTGAAGATGGTTGGCCGCAAAGTTTGCCAGAGTCTCAAGGTAATTTAAAACCATTTTATGAGCGTCGGCCCTCTTTGTCCTTACAGAGCGGTGTCATATTGTTGCATACAGATTATACTAGAGTAATCGTTCCAAAAACTCTCCAGCAGAGAGTCCTGAGTATACTGCATGAGGCTCACTGGGGCAAAAGTCGCATGAAGCAGATGGCGAGGCGCTACGTGTGGTTTCCAAAAATTGATGAAGCTATTGAGATAATATGTAAGTCCTGTTCAATTTGTTTATCAATAGCAAGTAGCCCTAAACGACAATTTTCGCAATGGCCTGAGTCTAAGCAAGCTTGGGAACGTATTCATCTCGATTTTGCGGGCCCTTTCTTTGGAAGTATGTGGCTCATAGTCGTGGACTCGTACTCTAAGTTTCCATACACCATAGAAATTTCGACAGCAACATCCAATGCAACAATTTCATCTTTACAAAAAATATTTGCCATCGAGGGGTTACCACAAACCATAGTCAGCGACAATGGAACTCAATTCACGTCGAGGGAGTTCAAGCAGTTCTGTGAGCTTAACCTCATCGAGCACCTCACAAGTGCACCATTTCATCCCGCATCCAATGGGTTAGCGGAGCGTTTCGTGAGAACATTCAAAGAATCTTTTAAAAAATCAATGAAGGAAGGTGTCAGCAAGGAACTGGCGTTATGCAAGTATTTAGTAACCTATCGCTCAACCCCAAATACACTGTCAGGAAAGTCACCAGCCGAAATGCTGCATGGTCGTCAGCCTCGAACTCTGTTGTCAGCACTTTGCCCTAAGGCACACGCAAAGTCACAATTAAATACAAAATTCATCGTAGGTCAAAAAGTTCAAGTTCGAAATTTCTCCGGGAAGAACAGATGGATTCCTGGTGTTATTAGTCAGGTGATGGGTCGAATGATTTACACCATTACAAGTAATTATGGCACTATAAGACGACATCAAAATCAGATCCGAAAAGCTGAAATGCAGCCAGATATCGAGACACCAAAAAACGATTCTGATTGGGATTTGACGCCAGGTAGTCCCATAGCTATAGGCCATACGCAACATGATGCTGACGTTAGATCTACTGTTCCACATAATTCGTTGTCGACGGATGTACATATTGAACCTCAGATGAATACACCAATGCTTCGACGTTCAGAGCGACCACGAAAGCAGACAGTTCGGTTCCAGGTGCTACCGACGTAAATTTGGTCCGGGAGAATGTAAGAACTCGATGCTTATGCATCCCTGCAACTTAAAAAATCACATCTGTCATTTGTTGGTATACTTGCATCCCTGATTTTTGCAATGTCTTTTTGTCTTTGCTTTTGATATTTCGTTGGCGTTGCACGCTATTAATTTTAATACCTAAATAAGTTACTTAATTAAATATTAATTAAATGGAATAAAGAATAAACAGTTGTTTCCTTTATTGCCATCCCCTTGACCACTACAACAGTTGACCGTAAATAATTTTTATTAATTTTAATTTCGAAAAGCTACGTTTCCACATCAAACATTTCGTAAGCATCATTGTTGTGGCTATCATTTTCAGTAAGGATTAAGGCCAGATGTTGACACTATTCGCGAATGTCAATTTTTAATTTGCAGGGTCGTAGTGTCATTTGAAAAAACCACGAATTTCATGGTCCTTAAACAGCTCAAATCGTTTATTTGAATAAAATATTACTGCATCTAACACTGCATAGGTACATTCTGTCTTCAACTTGCTTTTAGGATCCGGAATAAGCTCAGCTACAGCTTCGTATGAAAACATTGTTTTTTTACGATACCATACAGGAGGATCTAAGGGAAACGCTGATTCAACGTCAATTTCTCCCATCAAAGTAGCAGCAAAACGAGTAAGAATGCATTTTTTGTAAGATGCATTCTGCTTCAAATCTTAAGTCAGCATCATGTGTGCAATCTGTTGCCGTTCGCCCACTCTCCGTGTCGGGCTGTATAAAAACTCGCTCCGTGTATAAATTCGATTTTTATAGTGAAAAAAAAATGCCGGTTGAGCGCTCACCTCCAAAAGACTCATCGGTCAGTGCCGAGTCTAAAAAAAATATTGAGTTCAAAAAAAATACAAAAAGTGGTTCTCCCGTGAATTCGGATAGGAAAAATGCTAAAATACATGCAAGTGCGCGTACCAACACCAAAGTGTCGCCCACCAACATCACTGTTCAACCGATCGATCCCGCGCAAAACCACACACACCGAGCACACACACACCAAAAAATATTGGAAATTACTCAAGAGCCAGCTGCATCTAATGAAGCGGGTAATCTCTCTGCTAAGTCACCATGGAGTGTACAGTGTGGCTCTCCCTTGATCCCCCAGCAGGAAAATGTGTCACCGATGCCAAATTCAACACCCCATCAGGAAAATGATGCAAAAACCGCAAGTATAAAATAACTCCAACAAGATTGTAGCTTCAGTGATCCAGACTGGATTGGATCGCTATATTAAAATCAAGCGAAAGCTAAGCCCATCAAACGCAAATAACTCAAGAAAGATATATAAAGTGAGCGAAAGCGAAAAAGTTTCAAACAACCCACTTAGCCAAAATCGATATGCTTTGCTTGATATCTACCCACCTGAATTGAATAACAACAACATGAACAACTCAAACAATAAAACGCTGAAGCCTCCCCACATTTACTTACGTGAACGTAGTTCTAATGCGCTTGTTTGTAATTTGGTTTCTCTAATTGGAAAAGATGCCTTTCATATAATTCCTCTTACGAAAGGCAATGTTTCCGAAACCAAAATACCAGGGACATAACTATTATAAGATTTATGTCAAAAAATTGGTTTATAACTATTATGAATAAGAGATATTTTATTAGTTGTCAATAACTATTATTTTTCAATGGATTTTTTTTACGTTGAGTCATAACTATTATGAATAAGAGATATTTTATTAGTTGTCAATAACTATTATTTTCCAATGGATTTTTTTTACGTTGAGTCATAACTATTATGCATAAGAGATATTTTATTAGTTGTCAATAACTATTATTTTTCAATGGATTTTTTTTACGTTGAGCCATAACTATTATGTATAAGAGATATTTTATTAGTTGTCAATAACTATTATTTTTCAATGGATTTTTTTTACGTTGAGTCATAACTATTATGCATAAGAGATATTTTATTAGTTGTCAATAACTATTAATTTGGAAAAAATATTTTTTTACGTTGTTTTGAAAAAAGTGTTCAACAGATTTTCATTTTTGTGAATCTTTTTGCACCAATCGATGGGGTGGTGGTTTTTATGACATCACCAGAGGTGGTCATCGGTTCGAAAATGTACGCGATTTTGACTCATTTTTGAAGTTTTTTTTGCTTCAATCAATGAAAAGAGGTCTAAAAAGGATATTGGCCATCACTAGAAGTGGAACCGATCCTTGAAAGTGCTCGATTTAGGTCCATTTTCGAAATTTTTTTTGCAAAAAATCGATGGAAAGAGGTTGACAATGGGCTTTGGCCATCACCAGAGTTGGTCCCAACTAAAAAAGTGGTCGATTTTGGTCCGTTTTGAAAAAAAATATTTCGTACCAATCGTTGGAAAGAGGTCGAAGTCGAAAAAAAAGGTACCAAAAAGTGCCCGATTTTGGTCCATTTTCGAAATTTTGTTTGCACCAATCTTTGGAAAGAGGCCGAAAATAGATTTTGGTCATCATCAAAGGTGGTTTCGAGTCCCAAAATGTGCCTGATTTTGGTCCATTTTCGAAATTTTGTTTGCACCAATCTTTGGAAAGAGCTCGAAGTCGAAAAAAAAGGTACCAAAAAGTGCCCGATTTTGGTCCATTTTCGAAATTTTGTTTGCACCAATCTTTGGAAAGAGGTTGAAGTCGTAAAAAAAGGTACCAAAAAGTGCCCGATTTTGGTCCATTTTCGAAATTTTGTTTGCACCAATCTTTGGAAAGAGGCCGAAAATAGATTTTGGTCATCATCAAAGGTGGTTCCGAGTCCCAAAATGTGCCCGATTTTGATCCATTTTCGAAATTTTGTTTGCACCAGTCGTTAAATAGAGGTCGAATATGAATTTTGGACCTCATTTGAGGCGGCTCCGGACCCTGGAAAGGACCGTTTTTGACCCATTTTCGAAAAAAAACTTCTTTTTTCTGTAATAAATGGGAAAAAGTCGAAAATGGATTTTGGACATCACTTAGAGTGGCTTCTGAGTCCGGCCCCGAGAAAGAACCGTTTTTGACCCATTTTCGGAAAAATTTTTTTTTTCTGTAATTAATGTGAAAACGTCGAATATAAATATTTGACATCATTTAGGGTGGCTCCGGGCCCTGGAAAGGACCGCTTTCGATAATTTTGGTAGATTTCAAGTTCCGGAGCTACTCTAAAAGATATCCAAAACGCATTTTCAACCTTTCATAATCGATTGGAGCAATAAAAAATTTTAGGGTGGTTCATAAAAACTTTTTTTTTTTGTTCGAATCGATAGGGAAATGTCAACAATAGTCATTTTCGAGCTTTATCTATGCATTGGAGCAAAAAAAAAAATTTTTTATGAACCACCCTAAAATTTTTTATTGCTCCAATCGATTATGAAAGGTTGAAAATGCGTTTTGGATATCTTTTAGAGTAGCTTCTGAACTTGAAAACTACCAAAATTATCGATAGCGGTCCTTTCCAGGGCCCGGAGCCACCCTAAATGATGTCAAATATTTATATTCGACGTTTTCACATTAATTACAGAAAAAAAAATTTTTCCGAAAATGGGTCAAAAACGGTTCTTTCTCGGGGCCGGACTCAGAAGCCACTCTAAGTGATGTCCAAAATCCATTTTCGACTTTTTCCCATTTATTACAGAAAAAAGAAGTTTTTTTTCGAAAATGGGTCAAAAACGGTCCTTTCCAGGGTCCGGAGCCGCCTCAAATGAGGTCCAAAATTCATATTCGACCTCTATTTAACGACTGGTGCAAACAAAATTTCGAAAATGGATCAAAATCGGGCACATTTTGGGACTCGGAACCACCTTTGATGATGACCAAAATCTATTTTCGGCCTCTTTCCAAAGATTGGTGCAAACAAAATTTCGAAAATGGACCAAAATCGGGCACTTTTTGGTACCTTTTTTTACGACTTCAACCTCTTTCCAAAGATTGGTGCAAACAAAATTTCGAAAATGGACCAAAATCGGGCACTTTTTGGTACCTTTTTTTTCGACTTCGAGCTCTTTCCAAAGATTGGTGCAAACAAAATTTCGAAAATGGACCAAAATCAGGCACATTTTGGGACTCGAAACCACCTTTGATGATGACCAAAATCTATTTTCGGCCTCTTTCCAAAGATTGGTGCAAACAAAATTTCGAAAATGGACCAAAATCGGGCACTTTTTGGTACCTTTTTTTTCGACTTCGACCTCTTTCCAACAATTGGTACAAAATTTTTTTTTCAAAACGGACCAAAATCGACCACTTTTTTAGTTGGGACCAACTCTGGTGATGGCCAAAGCCCATTGTCAACCTCTTTCCATCGATTTTTTGCAAAAAAAATTTCGAAAATGGACCTAAATCGAGCACTTTCAAGGATCGGTTCCACTTCTAGTGATGGCCAATATCCTTTTTAGACCTCTTTTCATTGATTGAAGCAAAAAAACTTCAAAAATGAGTCAAAATCGCGTACATTTTCGAACCGATGACCACCTCTGGTGATGTCATAAAAACCACCTCCCCATCGATTGGTGCAAAAAGATTCACAAAAATGAAAATCTGTTGAACACTTTTTTCAAAACAACGTAAAAAAATATTTTTTCCAAATTAATAGTTATTGACAACTAATAAAATATCTCTTATGCATAATAGTTATGACTCAACGTAAAAAAAATCCATTGAAAAATAATAGTTATTGACAACTAATAAAATATCTCTTATACATAATAGTTATGACTCAACGTAAAAAAAATCCATTGAAAAATAATAGTTATTGACAACTAATAAAATATCTCTTATGCATAATAGTTATGACTCAACGTAAAAAAAGTCCATTGAAAAATAATAGTTATTGACAACTAATAAAATATCTCTTATTCATAATAGTTATGACTCAACGTAAAAAAAATCCATTGAAAAATAATAGTTATTGACAACTAATAAAATATCTCTTATTCATAATAGTTATAAACCAATTTTTAAAAATAATTATTAAAATTGGGCAATTTTTTCAATCTGAAAAAAGAAAATAATAGTTATTTTGGGTCCCTGCAAAATACAAATTTATGCAGAAAAAAATTATAGAACAATTGCTTCTTACCTGGATAAAAACAATAAAAGCAACTACACCTACCAGCTTAAAAGCAGTAAAGGTCTAAAAGTTATATTGAAAGGCATTGAACCCGACGTAGAACAAATTGAAATTAAAGAAGCTGGATTTATTCCTAAATCAATTTTCAACATTATGAATAAAAATAAAATCCCCCAGCCGCTTTTTCGTGTGGAACTTGAACCAGATGCACGAAAAATGGGAAAAAACTATGTTCATCCTATTTATAATCTGCGCTACTTAATAAATCGCAGAATATCCGTTGAGGAGCCCCATAAACGCATGGGTCCTGTGCAATGCACAAACTGCCAGGAGTTTGGCCGCACCAAATCATGTTGTACTTTTCGTACTATTTGTGTTGCTTGTGGCGACTTTCACCCTTCGTCCGCATGCACTACCGACAAAAAAGACGCTACTACAAAAAAATTCAATAATTGCGGAGGTAACCACACAGCTAACTACAGGGGTTGTCCCGTATACGCTGAATTAAAAAACAAAATGCGCTTACGCAAGGAAATAGTTCGAAATCCACCTACCCAAGTCATGAAGACTTTTACAAATAACATAGTACCTACCAACTTGTCCAACATATCGGGTCAGACCTACGCTAACGTGCTTAAATCTAGTCAGGATAAACCTGCAAATATCATAAGTAGCTCTCAAAATCTTGAGACCATGCTTATGACGCTCACGCAATGCATGACCCAGTTCATGACAACAATGATGCATGAGATGATGAACTATCAAAACCAACTTATGAAAGTTTTGATTGGAAACAAATGAACACACTCAAAATCTGTCATTGGAATGCAAACGGCGTAAGCCAACATGAATTAGAAATTAGAAACTTTCTTTGCAACAACGAAATTGACATTTTACTAATTTCTGAAACACATCTGACCCGCATGCACAATTTTAAAATTGAAGGTTATAAATACTGCAAAACCTGTCACCCTGATGGTAAAGCACGAGGAGGTACAGGAATACTCATTAAAAATCGTATAAAGCTTATCAATCCAAAAGGCAAAACACTTTGACTTTCACTAACCGACCGCCGCAATGGACTTGATAATGTCTCCACTGGTCAGCCAACTTATTGGCCATCAGACATTCAAAAGACTCCAGATCTTATGGATTTTGCAATTACAAAAGGAGTCAACAAGAGGCAAATTTCTGCTGAATCCCGACTAGAAAATGTCGTTAGGCGAAAATTAGGTCCTCATTGGTTTTGCCCAACCAGACGTTAGGGCCAAGTTTGGAAACCCAACGACAACCTAATTTGGATTGTAACGGTGTGCCCCAAATTTTCCCAAATAAGATTGTTCAACGCCTACCTCATTAGGTGCCCATTGGTTTTGCCCAACCAGAACGTTAGGGCCAAGTGTGGAACGCGAACGACAACCTAATTTGGATTGTAACGGTGTGCCCCAAATTTTCCTAAATAGGATTGTTCAACGCCTACCTCATTAGGCTACCATTGGGCTTTTGCACGTTCTGGTTAGGCAATCCCAATGCGTACCTAATTTACGCCCAACGAGATTTTCTAATTGCTTCCGCACTTGGTTCTAAATAAGTACATACATGTATACATATCACACACATTCTACTAAAGAGTCACAACTCTTTTCATAACACTTTTTTCCTTCACACTTTTCATAACAGAGCAGCACAGAATGCAATTTTTTCATAGCCCTTTTCCTTAATTTTTTTATTTTTATGCTCAGAGCATTAAGGAGGGTATTCTCTATATGCAATTTAAGGGTTTTTAAAAGAAACAGGATTTTGTACCAGTTATTTTCCATCAAAAATACTTATTCTTTTCCTTCACACTTTTCATAATAGAGCAGCACAGAATGCAATTTATTCAAGTTAACAAAGCAGCACAGAATTCAATTTATTCAAAATTCATTTGTTTAATTTTTTTATTTTTATGCTCAGAGCATTAAGGAGGGTATTCTCTATACGTAATTTAAGGGTTTTTAAATGGACCTGGATTTTGCACGAGTTATTGGCCATCAGAAATACGCATTTTTTTCCTTCACAGTTTTCATAACAAAGCAGCACAGAATGCAATTTGTTTAATATTCATTTGCTTAATTTTTTTATTTTTATGCTCAGAGCATTAAGGAGGGAATTCTCTATATGCAATTTAAGGGTTTTTAAAAGTAACAGGATTTTGCACTAGTTATTGGCCATCCAAAATACGCATTCTTATCCTTCACACTTTTGATAACAGATCAGCACAGAATGCAATTTTTTAAAGTTCATTTGCTTAATTTTTTTATTTTTATACTCAGAGCATTAAGGAGGGTATTCTCTATGTGCAATTTAAGGGTTTTCAAAAGTAACAGGATTTTGCACTATTTATTGGCCATCCAAAATACGCATTCTTATCCTTCACACTTTTCATAACAGAACAGCACGGAATGCAATTTGTTTAAAATTCGTTTGCTTAATTTTTTTATTTTTATGCTCAGAGCATTAAGGAGGGTATTCTCTATATGCAATTAAGGGTTTTTAAAAGGAACAGGATTTTGCACTAGTTATTGGCCATCCAAAATACGCATTCTCATCCTTCACACTTTTCATAACAGAACAGCACAGAATGCCATTTATTCAAATTAACAGAGCAGCACAGAATGCAATTTATTCAAAATTCATTTGTTTTATTTTTTTCTTTATATGCTCAGAGCATTAAGGAGGGTATTCTCCATATGTAATTTAAGGGTTTTTAAAAGGAACTGGATTTTGCACGAGTTATTGGCCATCAAAAATACGCATTCTTTTCCTTTACACTTTTCATAACAGTGCAGCACAGAATGCAATTTATTCAAAACTCATTTGTTTAATTTTTTTAATTTTATGCTCAGAGCATTAAGGAGGGTATTCTCTATGTGCAATTTAAGGGTATTTAAAAAGAACTGGATTTTGCACGAGTTATTGGCCATCAAAAATACGCATTCTTATCCTTCACGCTTTACATAACAGAGCAGCACGGAATGCAATTTATTCAAAGTTCAATCGTTTAATTTTTTTCTTTTTATGCTCAAAGCATTAAGGAGGGTATTCTCTATATGCAATTTAAGGGTTTTTAAAAGAAACTGGATTTTGTACGAGTTATTGGAAATCAAAAATACTCATTCTTATCCTTCACACTTTTCATAACAGAGCAGCACAGAATGCAATTTATTCAAATTAACAAAGCAGCACAGAATTCAATTTATTCAAAATTCATTTGTTTAATTTTTTTATTTTTATGCTCAGAGCATTAAGGAGGGTATTCTCTATACGCAATTTAAGGGTTTTTAAATGGAACTGGATTTTGCACGAGTTATTGGCCATCAAAAATACGCATTCTTTTCCTTCACACTTTTCATAACAGAGCAGCACAGAATGTATATTATTCAAATTCATTTGTTTAATTTTTTTATTTTTATACTAAGAGCATCAAAGAGGGTATTCTTTATATGCAATTTAAGGGCTTTTAAATGGAACTGGATTTTGCACGAGTTATTGGCCATAAAAAATACGCATTCTTATCCTTCACACTTTTCATAACAGAGAAGCACATAATGCAATTTATTCATAGCCCTTTTGCTTATTTTTTTTATTTTTTGCTCACAGCAGTAATGACCTTGAATAATACTCATACTTATCCTTCAAACTTTTCATAACAGTACAGCTCAGAAAGCAATTTATTGAAAACTGTTTTGCTTAATTTTTATTCATGCTTAGAGCCTTAAGGTGGGTGATATTCATATTGAATTTAAAGGTTATTAAATATTACTCGATTTTGTACAAGTTATTATCTTCGAACCGTACTTATTAATTTTCTTAAAAATGAAAAAACTTTTGACTTAAATAATTTTTATTCAATATAGAAAAAAAAAAACAAAACAAGACTAACCATGAGGCCTTATGAAATTATAATTGATATTCAATATAAAAAATATCTAAAAAAAAATTTCGGTGTGTTGAGTTACGAACCTCTAATATTTTGGTTTAAAGCCAGCGGCTTACCCATTACGCTACAGACACATGTTAATCGAGTGCGGTTAATTTCGATGCAAAGCTGTCACATGGTGTTTATATTGCTTTTCTATGTTAACATTTATGCAAAATAAATAACATTTTAATGTAAACGTTCTGTTAAGTTAACATTTTCGCCGCAAAAAATATAATTTTCGGTTCTTCGCCCGGTGCTATCTTCACGAAAGTGGCCTAAAGTGGGCTGTTTATTAACAACGTATTTTGTAGGTTCATAAAATCATTCCGAGTGGACAAGGACACAAACACAACTCTGTCAGACATATCGATAGTTTCACTCATTCATTTCATTTCATTTCACTTATCACTCAAAAGCAAATCGCAACTTATTAATGTTTTGAAAAATTTTTCAACATAAAAAATTGAGGCTTAGCCAGTAAATACTTATTTAAAGAATCAAATAAATCTGAATTTGATTTTTGAGTACGCCAAAATTATTTTAAGACATTACAGAAGAACATAAAAAAATGTTGATCTTAGTCAGTTCTTCATTTATACGAAAATGGCAATTTACTTTTCATTTCACCGACTCAACAGCAACCGATTTGAAACCGGAAAAATTTTGTGATTTACGAATATCGGAGCACGTATATTTGCGATTTGAAAAGTAAATCGTAATATTTTTGCGTTTCCGAAAATGGGAACACGGTTGATAAAAATGCATATTTTCCGTGATTTTTAATTCTTTGAAGTACATTTTCCATCTACTTTACCTACCAGCAAAGAAAAAAAAGGTGAACTTCCAGATGAAACTGTTTCATGAATATTTTACTAAGCAAATTCGATTTTAAAGCCAGCAAATAAAAAACTTCTTAGAAAAATTTACTTTAAGCATAATGCAGCTTATCATATATCATGAAAAGATGCAAGTGTGAAACACCTGTAAATACAAACGCTGATCGTGCGCATTTATTTCTACGTAATAGAGATCATTTTCTTTTCGCACAAAATTATGAACGACAGACAATATGTGCACGTACTATCGCTTATATCGTTTTCTCACAAAGTTCATATTCATTTATGATCGGTGAAAAATTGTTCATATTCATTTGTGATCGGTGAAAAACTTGCTGGCTTGCATTCAATCTTTTAGCAATGCTACTTGTTGTTGAAAAACAAAAAAAACAGATACTTATGTACATATAGTAAGATTGCGGTGCAATAAAAAACGTGTTTCAATATTGCATTCATGAGAATGGGTGAATGAAAAAAATTTTAAGAAAATTCATTCATGAATAAAATCCGGTAAAGCGGTCTTCCAAAGTGAAAAATTTCAAGCCAGTACGCGTACCAACACTAAATCTTCACCCACCAACACGCAAACGGTCGCTCCCGCGCAAAAAATCAACCGACCTCACACACACCAGAAAATGTTAAATGCAGAACTAGCAGCAACTAACAAAGCGGGTTGTCTCACAGCTCTCCTTTGATTCCCCAGCAGTGAAATGAGTCACCTACAGGAAACTTTACACCCCAACAGGAAAAAAATAATACAATCGCTAGTATAAATTTGCCAATGTTTCTAATGTTTTTAGCCAAAAAAGCAACCACACCACCAATGCTAACTCCAATAAGGTCGCAAATCTAGCAATCCAGACTGGCATGGATCGCTACATTAAAATCAAGCGAAAGCTAAGTCCAACAAAGGGTAATGTAAATAACTCAAGAAAGATGTATAAGGTAAGCGAAAGCAAACAAATTATTGACCAGCTAAGCCAAAATCGGTATGCTTTACTTGATAACGACCCATCTGATTTGAGTAACGACAACAGAAACGACTCAAACAATAAAACGTTTAAGCCTCCACTCATCTACTTGCGTGAACGCAGCTCTAACGCTCTTGTTTCTTACATAGTTTCCCTAATTGGAAAAGACGATTTCCATATAATTCCTCTCACCAAAGGTAATGTTCACGAAACTAAAATACAAATCTATGGAGAGAAAAATTATAGAATAATTGCCACATACCTGGAAAAAAATAAAAAAAGTTACTATACCTACTAGCTTATAATAAAAGGCATATAATCCGACGTCGACCAAAATGAAATTAAAGAAGCTCTAATTCATGCTGGACTTAATCCAAAATCCATTTTCAACATTAGAAATAAAAATAAAATCCCACAGCCCCTTTTGCGTGTTGAACTTGAACCAGATACCCGAAAATTGCAAAAAAATGCTGTGCATCCTATTTATAATCTGCGCTACCTTTTAAATCGCAGAATATCTGTTGAGGAGCTCCATAAACGAATGTCGGCCCAGGCCTATGCTAACGTGCTCAAATCGAGTCAGAATAAGCCTGTAAATATCACAAGCAACCCTCAAAATCTTGAGACCATGCTTATGGCGCATGCATGACTCAGTTCATGACAACAATGCAGACAATGATGCATGAGATGATGAAAAATCAAAACCAACTTATGAAAGTTTTGATTGGAAACAAATGAACACACTTAAAATCTGTCATTGGAATGCAAACGGCGTAAGCCAACTGTTGCGCGCGGCATACAAACGGAACGAACTCGCGAATCTTTAGTGCCAAGCACTTAGACATCCCGGCAAGGGCCGCGGTTTCCCAAAGCCGCATCTAGGCGTACGCATAGAAAAAATGGCTAAATTCCGGAAATATCTCGGAAAAATTTACAAACGGGGAGCAAAATCCCACAGGTCCCTACTACTTACGTTTACATTGTTTTCTTTCATCTGCATCATCGTCGGATCTCCATCCTGCCATCTCCCCTAAAATTATTAACCTAGCAAATCTTCATGTTTAAAAAAAAATTAAATTTTGCTTTGATTTAGTTAATTTTAATTTCATTTTCAAATTTTAATATTGTTCTTTCTTCTTTTCTTTTGCATTATAAGCATACAGGCCCGTGCGCAGTAATCGATCATGGGGGGGGTTTTTAACTCGAACATTTTTTGTTAGATTATGTTCATAAAAAACGGTTTACTTTTAATATAGACATTTAATTATAATTAAATAAATAAAAACATATGTACAAGTGTTTATTAGACATGTTCAAAAAAATGCCATGTTCTAGAATACTTCAATAACACTCGACTTTCAAAATTTTATTCATATTCGAGGATATACACTTAAAAAAAATAAGAAAAAATAGTCCTAGGGTTGCTACCAGAGCTGCAAAGTTTTCACTTTTCGGAATTTGGCCAAAAAAAAAAGAAAATTTTAATTTTTTTCTTTTTTTTAATATTTTTTTTTAATTTTTTTTTCGATTTTCCTTATTTTCATTAAAAAAAGAAAAAAAAATATATTAATTTTTGGTCCAAATTACAATATTTTGATTTAATAACTAGTCAGTGCATGATTAGCTTAAAAAAATATAAAAAAAAAATTTAATTTTGATAATTTTTGGACCAAACATGCAAACATTTTTTTTCTCAATTATTTTTTAACAGAAATTCATGTAGTGGCATTGACAATTTCAAATCAACAATAGACTTGAGCTGTTACACAAGAAACACCAAAGCTCTACTCGCAGAGGGACCTCAGTTTTTCTCCTTATGTATAGGCTTAAAAAATAGCGGTCGGTTTTTTTCTATACTTTCTTATGTGTACATAAGGAAAATGGAAAGAAAATTCAAAAAAAAAGAATATATATTATAAATAAGAAAAAAATCAAAATTTCTTTTTTTTTTTTTGGCCAAATTCCGAAAAATGAAAATTTTGTAGCTCTGGTAGCAATCCTAAAACTATTTTTTTTTTATTTTTTTAAGTGAGGATATACCCGAATATGAATAAATTTTCGAAAATCGAGGGTTTTTGAAGTATTCTAGAACATTCCATTTATATTTAGCGAGGCTAAGCCGTTCAGCTGATCTTTGGACATAGTTGATCTGAGGTGTGTCTTTAGACGACGTAGCGCTGAAAAGGAGCGTTAATTTGTTGCTGTTTTGACAGGCAAAGTTGCCATAACACGAAGCATTTGAAGGAAATTTGGAAACGCATCTTCATTGCAAATATCCAGTGCTTCGAGAGCATTATTGATGTCTTTCGCGGCAATGATAAAGTTTTTTTTTTTTTTTTTTTTTTTTTTTAAACTTCATTTTCTTTTATTGTATCTTCTCTTAAGAGACTAACAATAAGTTTTAAAATCTTAAACTAGAAAACATTATTATACATTATTATTGTGAATAATGAATATATAATTTAATAATGAACTTGTCTCCAGAAACAAAAGTTAGCAGGGACTTATACTTCTTGTGTAGTAGGTGCAGCTTGTGTATGGCTCAGCACAGCGAGTGCACAAGATCGAATAACTCATTGGAGCATAGGTGTGGATGCAGCTGACGATCGCTTCTCCCCATATTCTTTGCCACCCGAGACGACCGAGGTCCCGGTCTTGGCTTGGTAGCTGAGACGAACTAGGCCTCAGTCTACCCGAATGGAGGTTTTGAGTACCACAAAAACGATTGTCTTCGTGGTCGCCGAGACGAACTTGGTCCCGGTCGACCACTTTGGGAGTGATTAGTGCCTCTAGGACGTTCTTGAGGTGGTAGCCGAGACGAACTAGGTCCCGGTTTAGCACCCAAAAAAGACCGAGAAGACACTGTTTCAACTCTCTTCCTGCTACTCTCTCCAATTCACCGGAAAGTGGCCGAGACGAACTAGGTCCCGGTCTTACACCCTCAACGGAAGGGGAGCTGGCGGCGATAAGTTGCCAAGTGTGCCCAAGACGAGCTAGGTCCCGGTACAAAGTCCTCATATGATTCTTGATGATTACGTGTAGTGCCTCGGGGGAAGGGTAAACGTTTGAGCTGTTTAGTTTGGTTCGGTGTAAGTGACTTGCATAGAAGGGCGATCCTTTCTTTTTAATCTGGAGCGACTTTCTATGTTTGTTAAATTACGAGCCAATGGATTCGGATGATGCAGCAACCTTATGGCGTAGGTTTGTTTGATTCTGTTAATTTCATCTTTTACCATGGGGATGCATAGATCTCTGTGAATGTTTTCATTCCGTATATACCATGGGGCACCTGTAAATATTCTTAAGATTTTGGACTGAGCCCGTTGTATTAGTTCAATGTTTGAGGAGCTGGCGTTACCCCATAATTGGATACCATATAACCAAATTGGCTTAATGATTGTTTTGTACAAAAGGATTTTATATTCAAGCTTCAAATGGGAACGATGATTAATTAACCAGTGAAGACTGGCGGTTTTTAACTTTAACTGCGTTTTTTTGGCTTCAATATGCTTACGCCATGTTAATCGTCGATCTAATTGAATACCTAGATATGTAACAATTTCACCCTGTGGGACTGAAATATTATTTAGTACAATTGCAGGGCATTCACCACGCCTAAGAGTAAAAGTAACTTGCTTGCATTTTTGCTCATTTATTTTTATGCGCCATAGCGATAACCATTTTTCAATTGATTTCAAATGAAACTGGAGGTTTCGAGAAGCTTCCAAAGGGCAACGGTTACAACTTAAGACTGCGGTATCATCTGCGAATGTTGAGATGGTAGTGTTGGCACTGATTGGTAAGTCTGAGGTATACAATACATATAGAAACGGTCCTAGTACGCTACCTTGAGGGACACCTGCTCTTATATTGAAGTGAGTTGAAATAAAATTCTTGTATTTTATTTTAAAAAGCCTGCTTTCGAGGTAAGAAGTAAATATTTTATGAACATTAAGAGGCAATAGGTGTTCAATTTTTTTGATAAGGCCTTCATGCCATACTTTATCAAACGCCTGTGCGACATCGAGAAATATTGCAGTGCAGTATTCACTGCGCTCATAAGCCTTTCTTATTTCATTTGTGATCCTATTAACCTGTTCGATTGTGCCGTGTTGTTTTCGGAAGCCGAATTGGTGAGGCGGTAATAAGTTTTTATCAGTAATATATGGCATTAATTTTGCTAGAATTAATTTTTCAAATAATTTTGACAAGCAAGGTAAAAGGCTTATGGGTCTATACGATGACGGTAGTGTACGATCTTTCCCATGTTTTGGTATCATGGTTATCAACGAGTTTTTCCATTCTTTTGGGTAATATCCGTAATGAATTATAGCATTAAAAAGCCTGGTCAGAAAGATGACACCTGAGTGAGGCAGTTCCTTAATCATTTTGGGAGTGATGTTATCACACCCAGGGGCTTTTTTAGGACACATTTCTTGAATTAAACTGATTAAATTACTGCTATGGAAACTCATTTGGATAGTATCGGTGTTTATTGGCAGTTGGGAAGGCATGAAACCTTGAATATACGGATTTGGTTGAAAAACTGTACTTAAGTGATTGGCAAAAGCCTCAGCTTTTTCTGCATCACTTCTAGCCCAATTTCCATGTAGGTCTCTTATCGGAGATTCACTTTCAGTGGGTGATCTAATTTTTTTGGTGGCTTTCCACAAGGATTTTAATCCATTAGCATTTGGGGCAAGTTTTGAGACATATTTTTGCTGTTCCACGTCTTCCTTGTTTTTTAACGCAGACCTAAGTTTGTATGTAGCAATTTTTAGGTTTGCTTTAGAAGTTGGGGATCTATGGACCTGCCACTCTCGCCTTAACCTACGCTTATCTGCTACAAGAATTTCAATTTCTCTGTTAGTAAGGAAACGGGTTTTTGTATTTTTCTCAGCCTGATCAGGTGTTGAGTGCTCAGCAGCTGAATACAGTATTGTATTAAAAACGGCAACAGCATCGTCAATATGCTCGTTGTGTTCTATCGAATAGGTTGAGTGGATGTGTGAGCTTATGTATTTTTTATACTTTAGCCAGTCAGTCTTATGCGATGTTAGTCTCATAGGGGGCTTAAGGTCAACTGATTTCTCTAAAAGGCAAAAAATGATTGGAGAATGATCTGAAGAGAGTTCAAAATTTGTCTCGGCTGTTAATAAGGTTCTATCGATACCTCTTGTGATGGCAAAATCAATGAGGTCTGGGATTTTGCTTCGGTCGGCTGGCCAATATGTTGGTTGACCAGAAGAAGCATAGTCGAACGTGGTGCGATGTTTCATTAACATATTATATAATTGTTTGCCTTTAGGGTTTATAAGACGAGATCCCCAGTATGTATGTTTGGAGTTATAGTCTCCAGCAGCTAAAAATCTAGTTCCCAAGGTATCGAAAAATTCTTTGAATTTTTCCTCACTGATTGTGAATCGAGGTGGGCAGTAGACTGCCGAAACAGTAAGGTTTTTGGAATGGTTTTGTAGGCAAATAGAGGTAGCCTGAAGATAATTTTTGGAAAAGGGTTCTAAGCAGTAGTGTTTAAGGCGATTTCGAACTAAAATTCCTGAGCCCCCGTGAGCTTTGCCATCAGGATGATTGGTTTTGTAGAATTTGTATCCTGGTATATGAAAATTATGCTTGTCTGTCAGATGAGTCTCTGAAACAAGCATTAAATCAATTTTTGCATGGGTTACATAATGAAAAATTTCATTTTTATTTTGGCTGATGCCGTTTGCATTCCAAGCACAAATTTTTAGCTGACTTATTTTTGCGCAATCAAAATTTGAAGTAGCTGGTTTTGCGTTTTAACTAGATCTTGTAGAGTTGATTGCATTGAAACCATAAATTGATTCAGGGTTTGAGTTAAGTTTGTGATCTGTTTTTCCAAGCTACTTTGTTGAGGGTTCGTTGCTCCTGATTTGAGCGCATTTGCATATGAAATAGCTGGATTAACTGGATGCGCAGTGCTTTGTTGCTGGACAAAGTTATGGGTTGGGAATATATTTTGAGTTGGGTTTCGGATTATTTTCCTTTTTTCAGAGATTCTAGCTTTTAGCTCTTTATAAATAGGACAACCCCTGTAGTTTGCAGTGTGATCCCCTTGGCAGTTAGCGCACTTCTTTAAATTTATATCTTTTTTCAACTTGTTTGAACACTTAGAAATGTGGTGAAGTTCTCCACAAGCGACACAGACAGATTGAAGGGTACAGTATGTTTTTGTATGCCCATACTCTTGGCAGTTAGTACACTGTACCGGACCGTTTCTTTTATGAGGTTCCTCTACCACCACACGACGGTGAAGCAAATATTCAAGTTTATAAATTGGGTGGACCTCATTCTTTTTTAATTTAGTAGAATCAGGATAAAGATCAACCTTAAACATAGGTTGTGGAACCTTATCCTTGTTTACTATATTTATTACAGCTTTAGCATCGAAATTTTTCAGACCTAAAGCTTCTTTGATTTCAGCAGGGTCAACAGAGGATTCAATACCCTTAATAACAACTGTAATACCTTTACTGCTTTTAAGCTGGTATGTGTAATAAGATTTATTACTGTCGTTAAAGTTTTTCGCAATAATGCGGAAATATTCCTCGCTTTTTACTTGAATCTTCGTTTCATGAAGATTACCTCTAGTTAAGGGAACAATAAAAAAGGTATCTTTCCCTATAAGCTGTGTTAGCTTTGCTACTAAAGCGTTTGAGCTTCGCTCACGCAAATAAATTGGAGGCGGCTTAAAAGTTTTGGGTGGTTCACTAGCATTGTTTTCATTAAGTTCGCTTAATGGTGCAAATCGATTGCCAGATAGAACATTTGAAGGTGTAACGAAATTGTTAGTTTTATTTATCTTTGAATTTCCTACATTCCCTTTTTGAGGGCTGAGCTTTCGCTTAGAATTCAAAGTTATGTAACGATCTATACCTGTTTGAACTTTATTTTTTACTTCAGTTGATCGTGCCTTAGGAATAGTACAGGTAGAGGTTGATTGTGATGTTGAATCATTATTTACAACCACCTGGGTCGAATAGCTATTTTTCTTCATAGCAGGAGAGCTAGATTTTTCAGCTTTTTGCCTGCTCTGTTGCTCCTCTTCTTGTAGAAACTGTTGTTGTTGCGACGATTGTTGTTGTAGCAAATGTTGTTGTTGTTGTTGTTCTAACAACTGTTGTTGTAGTAACTGTTGTTGTTGTAGCAAGTGTTGTTGTGGTAACTGTTGTTGTTGAAGCAACTGTTGCGGTTGTTGTTGTTGTTGTTGCTGTTGTTGACTCCCTCCAGATGGAGGAGAGCGGCTCAACGTCATAATGTAATAAAAATAATATTACTATTAGGATTTTTTTTTTTTTTTTTTTTTTTTTTTAAAAGTTCCAGTACCCAATATTATGTGAATAAACAGAAGCAACTTTTTTTTTTAGCCACTTCTGTCATCCACATAATTTGTTGCAGACTTTTAGGATCTGTCAACAAAAAAGAAAAATTGGTTTCCCTGGTACTTAAAAGCGTAGCCTGGAGCTTTTTTTCACGAACAGCTGTTTGTGGCGGAGCGCCAATTCTCAACACTTAGTTAAATTTGTTGTTGCAGTTTAAATGCAAAAGTTACCTGCTTGTTTGCTATATTAGCACCACAAAAAACAGCAAACTTTCAGCTTGCCTGCCAATCGCTGAGCCTTAGCAGTCAATAAAGCTGCGAAAACGCGTATTTTAATATGAATTTATTACCGAAATTAAATTAGAAAAATAAACTTCGCACAAAGAACTGTCACCACTTATAGTGTTGCCACACATGATAAAGTTGAACTTCATTTATCCACATGTCACGTGAACTATCATGCAAAATTGAAATATATGGCACGAATAGATTTGTGCATGAATTTTCACTGAAGTTGATTTTATTGATGCTGGAGCTATGATGAAACGCGCATTGAAAAAACGCTCGTGTTACTTAGCCTTAGCGACGCGCAGTGGTCCCAAATCGTGTTTTTTGGTTCAAAAATAGCTAGAGTGCGCAAATCTTGTCGAAAATGAAAAACTCGGGCTCCGACGATTTATTGGCAATTCAGTTCTTTCATTTAAAAAAAAAAGTTTGTTTGTCTTTTTGATTTTTCATTTTATATGTATAATAAATGAATATTTCTCAATAAAACAGATGAAAAAAGGCACTATCTGCAAACATATGAAAATTATATTTAAACTTCAATTAATTAATTGTTTTCCTATGCCGATTTATTGAAAATTACAGATGAAAAAAAGCACTATGTACTTAGGCATTTTTTATATGTAATGAATATTTCTTACTCAAATAGATGAAAAAAAGCACTATCTGCAATAAATTGTAGATAAGCTAAATTCTCATGTAATTTTCCATTTTATCTATTACACTCTAAGAAATAGAAACAACGATGTGTGCAATCGCTATATTCATTATTGTAAAATTACATATTTTAATTTGCATAAATACTATTAAATGAGTTTAATTACACATCTCATATGTTTCGATAAAAAATCGAAGAATTTTACACAAAATGTGTATATTTATACATAATGTGTAGTTTACAACATTATAGAGACATTTACAAATTTATGAGTGTAAATTCACTCACTTTAATCGGTATTATTTTAAGTTTCTCATGCATCAGTGCTTATGATTCGATATAACTTTTTTGCTACTCACATTATACATATACGACATCATAACATAAACAAAGAAAAGTATCACTGTTCCATGTTAAGTTTAACAAAAGTATTCGCGTGATCATTTACAATTAAATTATTTGTACATATAAAAATAAATCAATTAAATAAACAATTAAAAAAAAACATAAAAATCCTAAATGACTCTTGAAAATTTTTCTTATACGTTTATGTTTTTACCTGGTTTAACGTGAGAATTCACGGTCAAAAATGTGTAATTGATTTACACATTTTTCGTAGTGAAAATAATATTTACACATCGCATGGAAATTACTATATTAAATATAGGAAACCTGGTATAAAACTCAATTTTCATGAAAATGTAGATAGTGCTTTTCTTCATCTGTACGGCAGTATAAATGTACGTTTTCGTGAACACATCAGTCATATTAAATATAATAGACCAGATAAATCTTCTATAGCAGCCCACGCTCTCACTAACAACCACTTGGATGTATCCATATCACAAGTTAAAACTTTAAAATGTGTATCAAGCGATAAACATCTTGATGCATATGAAAGCATATTCATCCAAAAACACAATAACTTGATTAACAATGACAACGGAAATATTATCTCACCTCTCTTTAATTTAGTCTAAAGTCCAAAAATTTTTTATTTGATTTATTATGTGTTATTTTCTATTAATTTTGGTTTTTTTCTTAAGCTTCTCTCAAATAATTTTAGTTCTCTTTGGTTTTTTTAATTTTGTTTTATATTAATTTAACTGTGTTTATTTAGAAATTCACCACAATACTTGTATTTACTTTTGTTATTGAGAGAGTGCTAATTTTGTTTTTCCCTTTTTTATTTTGTTTTCGACAATAAAAAATCTTTTCTTGACTTTCTACACAAACTAGTGTATTGCTGATGATGAGTCGTATTAGACTCGAAATGCATTCGATTTGAAAATAAATAAAAACAAAACCAGCAAAATTGTGTTTGAATTTCGTCGAATTAATTTTTTGTGTGTTTTTATTTGTTTTTAGTTGTGGTCAATAAGGTTTTTTTAAAAAAAAAAATATATATTTGAAAAACAAAATTTAATAGATACTCGACCACAAGCTATAAGTTCAAAAATGTTTTCTTTTTTCATTTAATTACAAAGAAAAGAAAATAAATTAAATAATATATTGTGAATATATGGATAACGACCCTTTAGTTTCGGTTAATGAGATATCTTTCTCTCCTGACCTCATAGAGAAATATATTTCATCTGTTGATGATGACTTCATCTCCGGGCCGGATGGTATTCCTGCGACAGTTTTAGTAAACTGCAGCTCTGTGCTGAGTCAACCCCTCAGTATTTTATTTAATAGATCAATTCAAGAAAGCTATTTTCCTAAATTTTGGAAAAATGCATACATTAGCCCCATTTTAAAGAAAGGGTGTAAAAATTATGTTTCAAACTACAGACCCGTGGCTAAGTTATCATCAATATCGAAAATTTTTGAACATATTATATACGATCAGGTTAAGGTGTGCTGTAGTGAAGTCATAACAACTCGTCAGCATGGTTTTGTTAATGGCAGATCTACAGTTTCTAACCTCCTTGATTTCACTTCTTTTGCATTAAGCTCTTTAGACTCTGGTGGGCAAGTTGACTACATCTACACTGACTTCAGTAAAGCATTTGACAAATTACCACATAATTTGATTTTGTTTAAGTTAAAGAAGCTTGGATTTCCTTTAAGTTTTGTCAGCTGGATTGAATCTTATTTATCTGATCGCTCGTATCAAATAAAATTTAGGAGAGTGTTTTCCTCCCCATTTAGCGCGACATCAGGTGTTTCACAAGGAAGCCACCTGGGGCCGCTCCTGTTCATTTGAGCAATTAATGACGTTACACATGTTATTAAAAACTCCCATCTGTTAGTATATGCAGATGACATGAAAATTTACAGGAACGTAAAGGGGGTTGGGGACACTATTCCACTTCAGTCTGACTTGAAATCCTTTGAAGTTTGGTGTTCTAAGAATAACTTACATCTTAATCCTGATAAATGCCAAACCATGATTTTTACCAGGAAGAAAACTATTGTGGAATTTGATTATAAATTAAAAGATAAAAATATTTGTCGTGTCGATGTAGTCAAAGACCTAGGTATACATTTTGATACTAAGTTGACTTTTAATGAGCATATTAATCAAATTTGTAAAAAATCCTCATCTCTGCTTGGCTTTATTAAGAGGTGGGCAAAAGAATTTAATAGCCCTTTAGTAACGGTGACTTTATATAATACTAGCAAAACCCGGCGCGCATTGCTACGCCTCAACAAATAAAATATAATGTGTTTTTATTTTAGTTGGATTACATAAGTTAAAATTATTTTTATTGATATTTATCTTATTGCGAGTGGATAAACAACGTTAATGGTTTTTCTATTTGGCCCATAAATGAACAATTGAATTGGCGAGAATAATTGGAATACGTAGAATCAGCACCTTTGAATGAGTTTAATTTGGTTACAGTTCTTGTCTTCTATATATGTACCGAGTCTCATAGTCATAGTTTTTTCTTATTTTGGATGCATGGCACTACCCATTTTTTCATTGAATCTTACTTTCTTTCTTTTTGGCTCATTTTTTCCAAACCAAACTATGTTAAGAAATTTTTACAAACTATAAGAAACATATATATGTACCAAATCTTATCTATCTGCGTCAAATAGTTGATGATACATAAAAAGTTGAGTTTTTCTCATCTGTGCCTCTTAATATAAAAGCCATGTGGAGTAAATTCCATGAGAATCGATTTATCAGTCTTCGAGAAAATGATATTTATAAATATTTTTGTATCAGGACCACCCTAAGTATGAACCGTAAGTAAAATTTTTATTATCTAATCTGTGACTTTTAATATAAAAGTCATGTGGTGTAAATTACATAAGAATCGATTAAGCGGTCTTCGAGAAAATGATATTTAAAAAATATTTTAGTGTGAGGGCTACCCTAAATTAAAGTTTTGTAGCCTAAGCTATGCTTCTTAACATAAGAAATACGTGGTGTAAATTCAGTCTTCGTGAAAATGATATTTAAAAATATATTTGTATGAGGGCCACCCTAAGTATGCACCCTAAATAAAATTTTTACAATCTAATTTATGCTACTTAATATAAAAGCCATACTGTGTAAGTTTCATGAAAATCGATTAACCTGTCTTTGAGAAATCGTTATTTTTAAAATATTTGTGTATGAGGGCCACCCTAAATAAAAGTTTCATCGTCTTAGCTATGCGTCTTAATATAAAAGACATGTGGTGTAAATTCTATGTAAATCGATTAATTGGTCTTTGTAAAAATGCTATTTTAAAAATATTTGCGAATGAGGGCCACTCTAAATTAAAGTCCTATAGCCACCACGCGCCAAAGAGAATAAATAGAGATTATTTATTCTCTTTGCTTAATACAGTATAATTTGAAATGGTCAATGCCACTACATGAATTTCTACTAAAAAAATAAATGAGAAAAAAAAAATATTAAAAAATTAGGTACTCTAGGTACTTGAAAAAACTCGTCCAAAACTCTTTCCACATTGATTTCGATATCGCGATGTACATACATCTAGCGAGGCTAGGCCGTTCAGCAAATCTTCGGACATAGTTGATCTTAGGTATGTCTTAAGACGACGTAGCGCTGAAAAGGAGCGTTCATTTGTTGCTGTTGTCACAGGCAAAGTTGCCATAACATGAAGTATTTGATGGACATTTGGAAACGCGTCTTCATAGCAAATAACCAGTGCTTCGAGAGAATTTTTGATGTCTTGCTCAGCAATGCGTTGACGCCAAAGTTGAAGTTCATTTATTCACATGTCACGTGAACTATCATGCAAAATTGAAATATATGGCCAGAATAGACTTGAGCATGAATTTTCATTGAAGCTGATTTTATTGATGCCTGAGCTATGCTTAAAACCGGAACTATGCTTAAACGCGCATTGAAAGAACGCTCGTGTTACTTAGCCTAAGCGACGCGCAGTAGTCCCAAATCGTGTTTTTTGGTTCAAAAATAGCTAGGAGCACAAATCTTGTGGAAAATGAAAAGCTCGGGCTCCGACTAAAATTTAAAAAAAAAATTTTTTTGTGTCTTTTTGATTTTTCGTATTTTTGGTCAATAAAAACCTATGTGCGAAAATTCTCAATGGGGGGGTTTGAACCCCCAAACTCACCCCCCTTGCGCACGGGCCTTTGTTCAATTACTTATTAGCTCTGTCTCTGATATAACTTTACTTGCTTATGCCTTATCCTTTTATATTTACTTCTTCTTATTTTCTTGTTTTGATCATATTTATTTATTTATGTAAGCTTGTCATTTTGTAATTTAAGATTAATTATTTTCTATAAATTGAGTAATATTGTGTATGATTTATATTCCGATGTTAGCAACTATAAAAGACTTAGTCTTACTGTTCAACTTAAATTAAAAATAAATTGAAATTATTATCGGAAAATGCATTTTCAAACTATTGGCCAAGTAATTGAATCATTAAACAAGCGCTTCGATACTGATTCTTCTAAGTTTTTCAAATCCTTAGAAAAGTTTGCGATTGGGCAAGAAGCTGATGTAAAAAATATGGAAAAATTTTATCAAGATGATTTTGATGATGACAGGTTAGTGAATGTTTCATTCATTCATTTATTATTATTAACTGCTTATAACACCTTGGTTGTAGCAGCACAATAGATATACATATTTAGGTTCACAATTTAAATTCTTAAAAACTAATTATTTAATTTTATCTAAGAGTATGGAAAGGTTAATAGCGATACGATAGTAAAATAATTTTGGAATATATAGGATTATAATACGATTAAAAATAAAACGGAAAGATATGCTTATTACTCGTTCAAAATATGCGATCTTAATCGGAGAGAGTTAACAATGTAATAATAAATATATTAGATAGAATACAAATTTGTAGAATTAACAATATCGCTTATATTTCTACCGTAGACACGAATCAAAGGTACTAAAAATTTTTCACGATTTGCAAAATAAGCAGGGCATTCTAAAAGTATATGTTCTAGAGTTTCATTCCGGTAAAGATTACAAATTGAGCATTGTACACTTTGTTCAATTTTATATAGTACACCTTTAATGCAGAAACGCAAATTGTAGGTAGTTGACAGGCGGATTTGGCTTATTAACTTCGACATGAAAAAATGTCTTCGATAGGAAAGATACGATGATTCTTTATCTTCTAGGGACCGCAGTATATTGCAATTCATGACAGTAGAGTTTGAACACTTTAAGACATCCTGGAACTTAAGATATCTATCATAACGTTCGAATGCAAGTTTTGTAAAATTTTTCCAACTATCAGTACCAGGGTTCTCCCAGAGATGTGCTAGGTTGATTTTTTCAAGGTGTTTGGTAAACTGTGATACCCAATTGTATTCGATATCAGTGTTTGTGTAGCAGTGGAGATGCACCAGGCGAAGCAGACAAATTTTTGGCAATCTATTTCAATTCATTTTAAAAACTTTTATGATGTAGTTCCAAGTAAGCTTGAAAATTTTAGAAGTTATTTTTAGAATTCCCAGTTCCAGACGCATTTGGGCATTAGGAGTTGATTTTGGTAAGCCCAGTAGTCGTTTAAAGTATGTAGATTGGACTATTTCAAGTTGTTCTGTATACCGTAATCCCCAAGCTTGGACGGCATATAAAAGTGAAGTGGAAGTAACACTATTAAACAAATGTATCATACCTGCCCATGAGTCAGCTTTGCATCTACTTAATGTTTGCATAACAGAGCCTAAGGCACTGTTCCCTTTTGTTATTGCTGCTTTAGATGCGCATTTACCAAGAGACGAGCTTGAGAATGTTACACCTAAATAGTTATAAGTTTTTACCACCTCAAGTTTATTATTGTTATAGTAAAAGTTTTCCGAAGTTGCTCTGCCGCCTCTACGAAAATGAGCTATTTGTGTTTTTCTGGAATTAACTGTCAACTTATTTTTTTCACAATATTTTTGCAATGCGCATAAAATTTTTCTCAAAATGACAGGAGATCTGGCAAGAGCCACTGCGTCATCCGCAAATAGCGATAAAAGAAGGTTATGCTCCCCGTCAATGTTTACACCCTCAATGTTATCTTTTCTCAACTCCGTCTCAAGATCTAATACAAAAAGGTGAATAGTATTGGGCTCAAAATTTCTCCTTGTAGTACCCCTTCAGAAACCACCACTTCAAGTAACTCTTCTGTATCAAATTTAATTAAAAAAGACGCTCTATCATACATGGACTTAATTATATAAATAAATCTTGCACTAATTCTTAATGAAAAAAGTTTTTGCCAAAGAAGATTATGATCGATTGAGTCAAAAGCTCGACGGAAATCAATAAAGAGAGCAAAAAGTGAAGCTTTCTGCAATCTGAGTTGAAGGTGTATAGCCGATTGTAGGACAAATATATTGTCAAGGCAACATCTCTCACTCCTAAATCCATTTTGAGATTCGGGTAAAGCATCATTATCGGATATCCATTGTCTTAATCGGTTTGCCTGTATTTGTGTGAATATTTTCGCCACAGTGTTACAAAGCGCTATGCCTCTATAATTTATTGGATCTTTTTTATCGCCACTTTTATGAATAAGTATTAATAATGATTTTGACCAGTTTTCAGGGGTTTGGCCATATTTAATTATGTTATTGAATAAGGAGAGCAAATAATTTATATATTGACTTGGCATGTTTTTGTAAAACTCAGAACTTATCATGTCGGGACCAGGGGCCTTATTATTTTTTAGCATTATTATCGAGGTTTCTACTTCCAAAAACGATATTTCTGAATCTAAAGTAGAATCAAAAGCTGATAAAAAATAAGTGTCAACGCGTAATCGTGTTGGGTATATTTGGGAGTAAAAATTTTCCCAAACCTGAAGTGGTATGGGATTTGACTTACAGGTAATTGGGTTATAGAATTTTATAACACTCCAGAATTCCTTGGAATTTTGAACGTTGGCAAATTTGTTTTTGATTCCTGTTTCCTATGTAACTTTTTTAATTTTGATTAGTTTTTTATAGCTTGACTTAAGGTTCAAATAAACGGTTATGTTGTTCTGCTCAAATTAACTATTTTTGCATATTTTGAGAGCATTATTGACTTCTTTTTTTAAGCATGATAGTTCATTATCATACCAGTGATTAAAGTAATGATTTTTTCTGTAGCCAGTTCTTGATTTTTGCATTTTAGTATTTATAGCACTTTTTGTTATGGCGTCAGTAATAATATCATTTTGTTGGTCAACAGTTTTTAAAGAAAAATTTTGGAACAATTCGCTTTCAAGTCTACATAATTGAATTGAGAAATCTTGTGCTCTGAGTGGGTTCTATTTTAAAATTTTATTTGGATGAACGTTATGGTTATATGTTTCTTGATTGAAGTTTATGGTATCTGGTAAAAAAAGATTTAGTGCTATCGGAAAGTGATCAGAGCTTATTACATTATGCAAGACTTCAAATCTTTCTATGTAAAATACTGCAGGAATGTTAACCCATATTAAATCAATTGTACTTTCTCCATTTGTGTTAATAAAAGTAAAATTACCCATTTCATCTCCTTGTGTGCGCCCATTAACTAACACATACCCACTATTGTCCATAAAGTCACATAAGTATTTTCCGCGGGAATTTAAAATAGTGTCCATTGCATTTCTTGAAAGCGATAAGGCTGAGCCTAACTCAGGGAGTAACTCCGCTGTACCCTCTTTGCCCACTCGTGCATTAAAGTCCCCACCTAAGACAACAACAATTCCAGGATGTCTTGTAGCGATCTCGTCTAAGGGGCCGTTCATAACGTAAGACAATTTCATGACTTTTTGACCCCCCCCCCCTCCCCCGAGTAAGATTTAGTAAGATTCTCACTACCCCCCCCCCCCCCCCCCTTCCGAAATCTTACGTAAGATTCATAATTAAGGTGAAACTAGTCAAAAAATGTATTTTTCATGTGATGTACTATATTACTATATTTAATTTTAATATACATATGTTACATATTAAATTAATATTACGAAATTGCAAACTACACATTTGTTTTTCAAGATGAATAAAAAAAGTCATCGTAAGTCATCGTTAGTCCATGCGCTTTTCAACCAGTCTGATAGTGAACCTACAATTGGCACACCCGATTCGTCTGTTGAATTTTCTGATTCACATTCAAACCCTGTAACATCAATATCCTCGTCGTCATGCCACTCTGCAACTTGACAAATCTCCGATTGTTTTAAAATGCAAAGGCTTTTCCCCTGTCCACGTTTCAAAATTGAAACTGGTTGAATCATGTGAGTGCGACTACAGTCTTTTCCATGTAGTTTTTTGTGCATTACAGTAGCTTTTTTCGAGGCAAAGTACTGGTCACAAATATTACAAACTCGATCAGCTAAGACGTTTGCAAGCGAAGGACAAAAAAAATCGTAAGGCATGATTTTGAACTGTGGATGTACTTTTGACCAATCGTAATTTAACGCTAAGCAAAGAAATAGAGGACAAAACTGATTGCTGTTTTGGTCTCCTGTTGAAGAAGGAATCGAAAGCGAATCTTCTTGTTGAAGAGGACAAGTGCAAGGGGGTGGTAAAGAACCGGGACAACATCAACAAAATTTCAAAATCGACGTATCTGCGTGTAAATGCCTGAATAATAGCAAACTTGTGAGACGGTGTTACAAGTCGACTCTGCGAAAACAACATACATATATTTCATTACATAAACAGAAGAGAAGTTGTCACGTTCAGAGTCGATTACTTAAATCGATTGTAATCGATATTTCTGAATCTTTCGTGACTGTCGAAAATTCAAATATATTTCATTACTGCCACAAATGACGATGCGTTAATACAACTTTAATGTATGAATACGCATTTTAAATCTTACGTAAGATGATCATTCAACCCCCCTCCCCCCCTCTCGTAAGATGTAGTAAGAATCCGCCGACCCCCCCCCCCCCCCCTAAACGTCTTACGTAATTTATGAACGGCCCCTAATTGAATTTCAAGCAATTCTAAAGCTGTAGTAATATTAAAAGAAGGTTTGAAATAAATTGTGCCAATAATAAAGAAACATTTTTTTAAATTATTTAGCGTAGATACCCATAAAGAAGACTTATCTATAATTTTACTTGTGATTCTGTTTTTCGACAATTGAAGAACTCCTCCACTTGCTCTACCTGTAGATTTTTCCCTCGTTGCGTTTGACTCTATATACATAAGTAAAATTATTGCAGGGTGGTGAACAATCGTTAAAATTGTTCTCAAGCCAGGTTTCTGAAAGGCCGATAATATCAGCTTTACCAATATGTGGTTCCAGAGACAAATTTGAAATACCTTGAACGTTCCAGAAGATTATTTGAATGTTTGAAGTTTGATATGGCTCATTTTTGCAGATAGCTGACAACTCAGTATCTTTAGATGAGTTGCTCATGGATTTTAGTTTTTTGGAGCTGCATTTGCAAGTAAGTTGTTATAGTCACAGTTAATTTGTTTAGATGCATCACCATATATCTCTTGGAATATCACCTTTGCACTTTGTCTGTCACATACTAGATTTTTTGCCATATCCCAACGAAGCCACTTGTCATTGATTTTAATTCGATCATCTCTAATAATAATTTTATGTGCTGTGCTGACTTTACGGATAATCTTTTTGAGCTTAAGTAAAGCTTTTTTGTTTTGCTGCCTTTCAAAACTTAGGTCGACGTAGCAAATGCAAATGCAACGTAACATTTTCGCTATTGATCAGTCGTCACGATTTTCAAATAGAGGACTTCAATTTATCAATCAGCATTGAAAGTAGAATATTCTTCTAATCAATATCTATTTACAATTAAATACTATCATGTACCAATAACTATTTACCAATATTTATGTATATTATTGCATAATTCAGAAAATGACAATGCAACGAAGCTTTTCGCTTTTCATTGTTAAGATCACAAAATAAGGCATGATTTTCTATTATGCACAAAAAGATCAACAGACAAAAACTAGACAGGCACATATGTATGTACATACATACATATGTATATATGTGTGTGTGAAGGTCTTTGCTTCGTTTATGCTACAATAGAAAATCGTAGTAAAGTAAAATGATTGTGAAACTTATGTTTTTAGTTATTTTTACATTTTTTATAATTTTATTCAATGTAACATTTAGTTGTGATACTTAGTCACAAAAAATAAGCTAAAGAAAGTAAACAAAAATAAATGTACATGCATATGTATGTAAATCTCAAATCTAATCTTTTTTTTTCTTTTAATATGAACAAATTTCAGACAATTTGAACAAAAAACAAAAAAGATCAATGTTCAGATATTCCTTTTTTTATTTTTCCTATTTTATTTCATATGTTTTACATTTTTGTAATTTATTCAAACTCGATCAATTAAATAAAAATTTTTAACATGAATAATTGAATAAAATGAATTACAAATTTTCAACATCAATTGCATATAAAATGAAATTTCTATGCAGCATGCGAAATATAATAGAAAACACAATACGAACGAAAACAAAAGCGAATAAGTGAGTTGCCAGTTCTCTCATTTGAGTTTCGCTCGTACTTCGACATATTTTTCATTTTTTTCAATTGTTCAGGGGAATTTATTCACGGCGAAAATTTAGACCATAAGTTAACCGAACTTATTTTCTGAAAAGCTTTTGTTCCGTTCCACCGGACGAGATCTCTTTAGATTATTTAGTCTCTTTGGTCACCGCCAGCGGGAATAAATTCCCCTGATCAATTGAAAATGAAAAATATGTCGAAATACGAGCGAAATACGAGCGAAACTCAAATGAGAGAACTGGCAACTCACTTATTCGCTTTTGTTTTCGTTCGCATTGTGTTTTCTATTATATTTCGCATGCTGCATAGAAATTTCATTTTATATGCAATTCATGTTGAAAATTTGTAATTCATTTTATTCAATTATTCATGTTAAAAATTTTTATTTAATTGATCGAGATTGAATAAATTACAAAAATTTAAAACATATGAAATAAAATAGGAAAAATAAAAAAAGGAATATCTGAACATTGATCTTTTTTGTTTTTTGTTCAAATTGAAATTAAAAGAAAAAAAAAGATTAGATTTGAGATTTACATACATATGCATGTTCATTTATTTTTGTTTACTTTCTTTAGCTTATTTTTTGTGACTAAGTATCACAACTAAATGTTACATTGAATAAAATTATAAAAAATGTAAAAATAACTAATAACATAAGTTTCACAATCATTTTACTTTACTACGATTTTCTATTGTAGGATAAACGAAGCAAAGACCTTCACACACACATATGTATATACATATGTATGTACATATGTGCTTGGCTAGTTTTTGTCTGTTGATCTTTTTGTGCATAATAGAAAATCATCCCTTATTTTGTGATCTTAACAATGAAAAGCGAAAAGCTTCGTTGCATTGTCATTTTCTGAATTATGCAATAATATACATAAATATTGGTAAATAGTTATTGGGAGATGATAGTATGTATTTAATCGTAAATAGATATTGATAAGAAGAATATTCTACTTTTAATGCTGATTGATAAAAATTTAAGTCCTCTATTTGAAAATCGTGACGGCTGATCAATAGCGAAAATGCTACGTTGCATTTGCATTTGCTACGTCAGTATCGGAATTTGGCAACAATGTATTGATTTTTGAGTTGAGTTGTTTTTGTGATGCTGATCGTAAGTCTCAATAAGCACGATAATATCGAATGTCAGGATTTTTAATATTTGTTTAATAAAAGGCTGATGTCAAGGACAAAGTATTGACTTTCTAGCTATTAATGAATTTTATTGATAAAATTGATATATTGTTTAATCTACTAAGGAAATGTTGTCATTTGTCGTCATCTTAAACACCTTTGCGGGTCTTATGAAAATATGAGCGAGTTATTTCATAGGCCTAAGGAGGAGCCCATAACTTTTGTATAGAAAAAGCCGTTCCGCCAAATGAGTTGTAGTCTTGTAGCTCCTAAGATATTAATCAAAAATCTCAATGGGAGGGACAAAATCCAACATTACTTTGATTTATAGGCCAACAAAAGCCTCATGTTACGGACAATATAACAACAAAAAAATATTTTTTTGTGAGAAATTAATTTTTTGATCAGAAATATTTTTTCCAAAAAAAAAAATAAAATTCATTAATTGCTAAAAAGTCAATACTTTGTCCTTGACATCAGCCTTTTATTAAACAAATATTAAAAATCCTGACATTCGATATTATCGTGCTTATTGAGACTTACGATCAGCATCACAAAAACAACTCATTCTCAAAATTTCGCTAAATACAAAAATTTCTACTAAGAGTTTTCATTAACACTCATAAACTTTTAACCCAAATAGCTACCATTTCATAAAATAAGTAAGTTTTGCAAATTAAAAGTGTCAATTACATAATATATAATGCTCAAAGAGTTTAACACAATTTTATTGCTTGCTTTGAAACTCTGAAATAAAATTGCCACTTCAAATAATGCGCGCACAGTTGATTCTGTGGCCACGGAAAAATAAAAACCGATTGAAAATAAAATCAACCATAAGAAAATTGACCGTACATTGCCAAAAATACACTAAACGAATAAGTCCAAGTCCAAGTAAATTTCAGTAAAAATTAACTAAAAATGCAAGCAAAAATAAAAGGAAATACATACATACATATGTATGTACATAAATGACTTTCAAAAGAAAATTGGTGTTTATTCTAGCTCCTTTCAAATTTGAATATAATTACAGTGAAAGCTCCCGTCGCGGACAGCTCCCTCAGGCGGATATCTCTCGTAGCCGGACGAATTTCTTGGTCCCAAGTTTTTCGTTATGTTTTTAGAACAAAATACATTCCGGTGGGCGGACGCTCCCTTGGCCGGACGCGGACACTACATTTATACACATTTCATACAATTCATCTCTGCTGGCGGACAAAAAAGACATTCTAACGAAAAAACTCTTTCGCAACTCTTTCATTGATTTGCTGTCATTCAGGTTGTCGATTGTTATTCTTTAAAATCTATTTCTTTGTGTGTTGTTGAGAGTAAAGTTTTCTCAAGTGGGCACAGAAAAACCAACTTGTTGTACTTAAACTTTTTTTTGCATAACTTTGAAGATTTATTGATCAATATTAACGCCTTATATTTTTTTGCAAAATTTGGATTTTTTTAAAAGTTACGAAAAAGTGCATTTTTATGTGGGTGTTTTTTTAAATTGCTATTTCTCAGTAAATATTGGGAAAAAGTTAATGAAATTTTCGTTATAGGACAAAAAATGTTTTACAATTTATATAAAATAAAGGTTTTATAAAAATTGTATTTATTATTTATAAAAAAATAAGATTTTATTAAACAAACAGAATTTAAACCAACTTCTCATATGTTCAGAAACAACATTTTCCACAGAATTGTTCTGAAAAGCCTACACAACATTTTCATGAAATAAAATTTTAGTACATTTTATAAATAAAAAAGTTACGAATGTTTAAGTGCCGCCACCGTGGAAAAATTATGCTTCTGAACATATAAGAAGTTGGTTTAAATTCTGTTTGTTTATTAAAAACTTAATTTTATATAAATAATAAATAAAATTTTTATAAAAACTTCATTTTATATAAATTGTAAAACATTTTTTGTCCTATCACGAAAATTTCATTAACTTATTCCCAATATTTACTGAGAAATTGCAATTTAAAAAAACACCCACATAAAAATTCACTTTTTCATAACTTTTTAAAAAATCCAAATTTTGCAAAATTTTAGTACATTTCATAAATAAAAAAGTTACGAATGTTTGAGTGTCACCACCTTTGCAATTTTACTCCTACAAACTATCCGATAAGAAAAATTTGGATTGTTTTTTTGTTTTAATTGAATTGTGTTTGAATTAAAAAATGTACTTTCTTCGACAGCTCCCGCAAGCGGACATCTCCCGTAGGCGGACGATTTTGTTGGAACCGTCGGTGTCCGCCTACGGGAGCTTTCACTGTAATACATTGTTGCCAAATTCCGATACTGACGTAGCAAATGCAAATGCAACGTAGCATTTTCGGTATTGATCAGCCGTCACGATTTTCAAATAGAGGACTTAAATTTTTATCAATCAGCATTAAAAGTAGTATACAGTGAAAGCTCCCGTCGCGGACAGCTCCCGCAGGCGGACATCTCTCGTAGCCGGACGAATGTCTTGGTCCCAAGTTTTTCGTTATGTTTTTAGAACAAAATACATTCCGGTGGGCGGACGCTCCCTTAGCCGGACGCTCCCTTAGCCGGACGCGGACACTTCATTTATACATATTTCATACAATTCATCTCTGCTGGCGGACACTCTAACAAAAAAACTCTCTCTCAACTCTTTCTTTGCTTTGCTGTCATTCAGGGTGTCGAATGTTATTCTTTAAAATCTATATCTATGTGTGTTGTTGATTGCAATGAAACAGGGGATTCCCATTTTATGTAATTTTTGTTATGCAATGACAGTTTGTGTTGTTTTGTTTACATTTTTAGCATTCACTAGTTGGTTGTTGCAGATGTGCAGGTATAAAAATGGCACCAAGAAATTTACTCTCAATAAAAGAAAAAATTGAAATAATAAATGTGCAAGAGACAGAAAAGTTATCAGTGCGTGATCTAGCGAAGAGGTAAAGCACATAATATTTTTGACTTGGATACGTATGATTCTATTTTCTATATTTTTAAAGATTCAATATTGGAAAAACGCAAGCTGCTGAAATTTCAAAACATAAAGACGACATCAAAGCCAAATGGCAATCCGGAATTAATATTCACCAAAAAAAGATTTGTCTTACTCCACAAGGATCTCAAGTTGACAAGTTGTGCTACGATTGGTTCACAAAGGCAAGAAGCAAGGATATTCCCATTTCCGGACCGATCGTAAAGGCCAAGGCAAGAGAAATAGCTGAACAAGTGAAATATTCTGGGTTTTCGGCATCAGATGGATGGTTGCAAAAATGGCGTAAGCGACACAACATTAGTTTCAAGTGCATATCCGGTGAAGCTTCGGATGTAATTCCAGAAGATGTCAGTAAGTTCAAGGAAAAGCTTCCTTCTCTGCTGCGTGGTTACAAACCGGAAGATATTTACAACGCAGACGAAAGTGGACTCTTTTTTCGTGCGTTGCCTGACAAAACGTTCGCCTTAAAATCCGAAAAATGTACTGGTGGTAAGCTATCGAAGGAAAGACTCACTATTTTATTTTGTGTTAGCATGGCTGGGGAAAAAGAAATATTATTAGTCATTGGTAAAGCCGCTCGTCCTCGAGCTTTCAAGAACACTCCCATCAGAGAATTACCGGCAATTTGGAAATCGAACAAAAAGGCGTGGATGACGCGTGATATAATGACGGAGTGGTTGCAAGAATTGGATAGGAAAATGAGATCTGAAAAAAGAAAAATTCTTTTATTTTTAGATAATGCCGCATCTCATCCTAAAGAATTAATTTTAACAAATGTTACAACAGTTTTTTTACCACCAAACACAACGTCAGTGTGCCAACCCTTAGATCAGGGCATAATTCAAAATTTTAAAGTACAATACAGAAGTTCAATCTTAAAACACATAATATTAAAAATGGACACAACTAAATCAGCATCAGAGCTGTCAAAAACTTTTAATGTACTTGACGCTTTATGTTTTATTAAAGCTTCTTGGGATAAAGTTGAGGCAGCAACTATTAAAAACTGTTTTCGTAAGGCAGCATTTATGGACCCCACACTTGATTCTCATAACTCCGATGGATTTGATGCTGAAGATGATCTAACATTGTCAACTTTCTTAGATTTACGTTCTGTCGTTGAAATAAATGAAGCAACTATCGAGGGTTTTTTTAACATCGATAGAATTGTATGCACTGAAGATGACGGCATTGAAATTGATTTTGAAAATCTAAATGACACTGAGGAGATCCTAAGTGATTCAGAGGAAGACTTTAACATACAAGCAACTGATTCAATCAATTCATATGATGCAGCATTGATACAGATTGCCCATTTAAAACAATTTGTCAGAGATGACTTTGTATCATATCAACAGTTAAACAATTTAGAAAGTCGTTTTCAGGAATTGCAGTGGAAATGGAAGAAAGCCCACTTTAAGCAGGCGACAATTCGCCAATTTTTTCAACCCATATAAATTATATGTATGTATGTACGCATATATGTTTGTACATACACTTAAGTCCAATTGAATTCAGAATATGTATCTATATGTTTCTTTAACAGGAATAAAAATACATATGTTTGTAAATTTACCATTTGTTGAATGTGATTATTATTAATTTTGGATCTATTGTGTTTTTTTGTGCGTATACATATATTTTCATTAAAATACACTTGGCCTATTTTTTCGGCAGCTCCCACAAGCGGACATCTCCCGTAGCCGGACGATTTTGCTGGAACCGTCGGTGTCCGCCTACGGGAGCTTTCACTGTATTCTTCTTATCAATATCTACAGTGAAATTCCCCATAACCGGACACCCACCGTCGCAGTATTTTTGTCCGGTTATTGGAGCGTCCGGCTATCGGAATTAATTTTGTATGGAAAAGTTAGTGAGTGTCCGGTTATGGGAACTGTCCGGTTATGGGGGCTGTCCGTAATGGGGAATTTCACTGTATTTACAATTAAATATTATCATATACCAATAACTATTTACCAATATTTATGTAGTATATTATTGCATAAATCAGAAAATGACAATGCAACGAAGCTTTTCGCTTTTCTTTGTTAAGATCACAAAATAAGGGATGATTTTCTATTATGCACAAAAAAGATCAACAGACAAAACACAGACTAGACAAGCACATACATACATATATATGTTTGTGTGAAGGTCTTTGCTTCGATTATGCTACAATAGAAAATCGTAGTAAAGTAAAATGTTTGTGAAACTTTTATGTTTTTTAGTTATTTTTACATTTTTTATATTTTATTCAATGTAACATTTAGTTGTGATACTTAGTCACAAAAAAATAAGCTGAAGAAAGCAAACAAAAATAAATTAACATACATACATATGCATGTAAATCTCAAATCTAATCTTTTATTTTGCTTTTAATATCAACAAATTTCAGCCAATTTGAACAAAAAACAAAAAAGATCTATGTTCAAATCCCAATTGAGCTTGTGTAATGTTTTTTTTTTACTTTTCATATGTTCAAATTTGAGCCAATTTGAACAAAAATCCAAAAAGATCAATGTTCAAATCGCAGTTCAGGTATTCCTTTTTTTATTTTTCCTATTTTATTTCATATGTTTTTCATTTTTGTAATTTATTCAATCTCGATTAATTAAATAAAAATTTGTAAAATTAATAATTAAATAGAATGAATTACAAATTTTCAATATGAATTGCATATAAAATGAAATTTCTATGCAGCATGCGAAATATAATAGAAAACACAATGCGAACGAAAACAAAAGCGAATAAGTGAGTTGCCAGTTCTCTCATTTGAGTTTCGCTCGTATTTCGCTCGTATTTCGACATATTTTTCATTTTCAATTGATCAGGGGAATTTATTCACGGCGAAAATTTAGACCATAAGTTAACCGAACTTATTTTCCGAAAAGCTTTTGTTCCGTTCCACCGGACGAAATCTCTTTAGATTATTTAGTCTCTTTGCGGTGACGACCACTGGCTTAAACTTTTACCATACCCAGACTCAGTGTTGCCACTGAGAAATTTATTTTCCTACCAAAATTTTCTCGAAAACCTACCAAAGTCGTTTGTAACCTACCAAAACTTTACAAATTAAAAAAAAAATCTTTTTGCAGCATTGAATTCGTTTATTAACATTTAATGCTGTTTAAAATACATATTCTTGTATGTCGTCGTTTAAAATGCTTAACCGCATATAGCACAAATTTTCTGTTGCTAAATCGTTCACATCAAAAGTCGGGCAAGTGTGCGCAAAAAGTTACCACATGACACATGCAGCGTACAATTAAACGATGAACGTTAGAAGAAAGAAAAATAGTAATTAAAAATCATTTTGAAGGCAAAACCGATCGCAAAGTTACAAATTTTGCCAGCGGTTCACGGTATTATTAAATGATATAAAGAGGACAAAAGGATTTCAAATAAACAACGAACGGTGCAAAAAAAAAAACGTTTAGCTCGAGAGACGAAAAATGTACCATCCGAGAAATTTTTAAAAGTCCATTCATATCATCTACTCAAAAACTTACTGTAATGGTAAAACTAATATTCATTAAGAAGTCCATGCCGTTCGAAAAGTTCTCCGGAAAAATAATTTTAATGGCTGAGTCGCACAGGATAAGCCATGCTTCAACAAAACAATTTCGCTTGAATTTCGCAAAAGAGCACATTTTAAAATATTTTCCTTTTGGAGCATGGTAAACACACCCTAAGTGGTCGGGGTTCTGAAAAAGAGCCATATTTTAGCCTGACAATAACCGTATACTTACAGTCCGTTTTTGAAATGCTATTTATTAAAGCCCACAAATTCAAATTTATTATTCCGGAAATATTTTTTCTAATTATGTACATAAAAAAAGTTTAGTTCTTAGAACTTAAGACCTTTTTTAGCGGCCCGATTTTGATCACAGCTGCGATCAAAAAAATTATGTTATTAATAGCGCTAGTAACTTTTGTTTCTAATACGCCGGGTCTGAGCACACATGCAACAATTTAGATGTGCGATCAGTCGCAACACTATTTCGTCACATTGTACATGCATATGCGTATTCCCTAAACGTAATTTGTATGCAAGAAAACAGAGACCATACCCACTTGTTGAAGATAGGGTTGGTAAAAGCTTATTTCCAGATGTCAATATTTGCTTCCTGATTCGAAAAACTTCACGAAGAAATTTCAATTTTCGATTTTCATAAAAATTTATCCTAAATCCTACCAAAATCAGATTTAACCTACCAACCTACCAAGAGGAAAAAAACCTACCCGATTTGGTAGGAAACTACCAAAAACGGCAACGCTGCCCAGACTCCACAACTCTTATGATATTTGACAAACAAACATGACGAATGTCGCTAATGACTTCGGCAAGTAATCAAAACGTGTCAGAGTTGCCACTGCAACCGCATAGTTTGATGGCACATAAATTGGATAGTAAAAATGTGTTATATGACAATTGTGTTTTATTACGCAGAATTTTCATGATGATGACGCAATTTATCATAGTGATGTGGATTTTGCAGCAGGAATTTCAATAAATAAGCCACTTGCCTTGCTTTGCGGTTCAGTAAAAAGCTGCGTGGGGAGTCGTAGCCCGTGCAAGAAATGTTTTTTATTCACATTGTAGTTCATAGTAACAAAAAGATGCACAGACCTATGCTGTGCCTCACAAATGCTTCATCCGACAGCCAGAAAAACTAGAAATTGGTCGGTCTACTAGGCCATACATATTTCTGTTCATTATCCAACTTGGTCTTAAAAAAGGAAAAGTCACGTTAGACTTCGAAGAGAAGTGGGCAAAAGAGGTTGAACTTATACAACGTGGCTTATAGACACTCCCTAAGCTGCTTCTGACACATAATTTGTTTTCAGCTGACTTAAATTTTCACATCGCAGCCCCACTGACTGTCTTGCTTGTATATAATTTTTGCAGTCATTTTAGCAGTATGTTCCATCATAATGCAGTGTGCAAAACGGATCCTTTTCAAATTTGAGATTCCGTTACGGATCCGAAAATTCGTAAGAAATACCTCTCAAAAACGCGAATCGCTTTTTCGGATTCGTCACGAACTCAGAACGAACTTCATATACGAATCCGAAACGGAGTCGTTTTTTTTTTAATAATACGATTCGAGAAAGACTCGTTTTCTTTAAATAAAACGGAATCAAGACGGACTCGTTTCTTTAAATAAAAGTCACACGTAACTTGCTCACTCATTAGAATTATTTAAAAATTATGACAAATAATTCTATTCGGTGCTGAGATGAGCTTCAGAACCACGTGGCTAATGATAAAAGAAAAGTACTTAAATTCAAAATAAGTACAGAACTGTATTTCGTATCTAGGATACATTGAGAATAAATTAAAAGTTTTGATGACTTGAAAACTGTCCTTTGTGTTAATGATAGGAGCATTGTTTTGACGGATTTGTAACGGGATCGAAACGGATTCGTCGAAGCATAAAAAAGTGAAATCCGCGTTGAAGGACTCCAAACAAAGAGAATAAATAATCTAAAGAGATCTCGTCCGGTGGAACGGAACAAAAGCTTTTCAGAAATTAAGTTATAAAAGAATAAATTACTTAAAGAGATGTCATCGCGCTCTTCCGAGCTTTTGTTTGCAGAATCGTGGGTTTCTTTTTTCCGATGGCCTAAAATTTGCAGTGAAACTGAAATCAAAAAGAATAAATTACTTAAAGAGATGTCATCGCGCTCTTCCGAGCTTTTGTTTGCAGAATCGTGGGTTTCTTTTTTCCGATGGCCTAAAATTTGCAGTGAAACTGAAATCCCCTGATCAAAACAAAATGGCAAAAGTAGTCGAAATACGAGCGAAAATCAAATAGGAGAACTGACAACTCGCTTCTTCGCCTTTATTTTCGTTCGTATTGTGATTTCCTTTATATTTCGTATGCTGCATGGAAATTTCATTTTATGTGCGATTCATGTTAAAAATTTGTATTTAATTAATTAAGATTGAATACATTATAAAAATGAAAAAAAAAAATGTAGTCATAAGAAAATTTAAAAAAAAAAGATTGCTGAACTGAGATTTGAACATAGAGTGCAAGGCAAGCGCGTTACACAATAGGATACTATACTAATATTAAAACGTTTGTCTTTTTTACATACAAAGCAATCAACCTGCAAAGTATTCTTTATATGTACCTAAAATTGAAGTCCTCTATTTGAACACTATGATGACTGATTGCTACGTTGCATTTGCTACGTCAGTATCGGAATTTGGCAACAATGTAAATTGTATTAAAATTTGAAAGGAGCTAGAATAAGTACAAGTTTTCTTTTCAAACGCGTTTACAATTGCGGTCAAAATAATAGTAGTGTTCTACTTCTTTACTTCACAAGATTATATATTTACTCTCATTAAAAATATTTGTTCGAAAAAAGTTGAAAGTAAATGTACTTTTGAATAATACTGCAATGATTTTTTGAAGTTTTTGCATTTTAGTGGGCCGTGAAAAGCATGCTACGCCAGAGTAATGTAAAATTATTAAATATTCCATTTCGCAAGGTAAGACTTTTGATAAAATTTAAAATTGTATCGGATGCTCCGCGAAAATGGTTTCGAATAAGATGAAATTATTACTACAAAAAAGTTCTTTATTCAACGAAAAACAAAATTAAAGACAAAAATTCCATAATTATTTAATAATAGGTTTGAGAATAATATTATCAATGTATCTTATAATATTTCTTCTTAAAAGTTGCGATTACTCTTCGTGAAAATACATTAAATTCGGCTGGGAACTAGGCGACGTCATCATTTTGCAGGCTAATGTCCCGAAGTATATTGCTAAAATTACAACGAAATGGCTCCGAGACCGAAATATTACCTGCTTGGATTGACCAGCACAGTCCTTAGGTATTAACTCTAATGAAAATTTGTGGAACAATTTAAAAAACAAATACCTATGAGAAAATCAACTCCACAAAGGGTCACCAATTAACAGTGGTCCGAGATCAGTACTCAATACTAGACAAATTGATAGCGAGTATGCCTAAGAGAATACAGCTCACCATCAGCCAAAAGCGGCCACATAAAATATTTAAAAATTATTTAAAATGTTTTTAAATTTAAGTCACAAAATTGTTCACTAAAAAATTAGTACCTATAAAATAACTACCCAAGTCAATGAAAATGTGAAATATTTTAGTTATGATTTTTTTTAGCTAAAATAAAGAATATTTTGCCGTTTACGTTATATATATATAAAGTCAACATTGTGCTGGAAGGTAATTTCCACCAATGATTGACTTTTTCTAACTCCAAAGTCGTAGTCCGTAAGTTAAAAAAAGAAATAAAAAATATTTATCCATCGCATCATAATGTTATGTACTTTCAGATCTATGACAACTAGCATTTTTAAATGCAATTAAGTTTTTTATCACATCTTTAACAAGTCAATATTGTGCTGAAAGAGAATTTTCACCAATAATTGACTTTTTTCAACAATGCAGTCGTTGGTCGTAAGTCACAAAAAAATCATTTTTCTATCACATAAAACAACAATGTATTTTCAGATCATCATTTACACACCAAATAGCATTTTTCAATGCTAAAAAAAGGCGTAAGGCGTAGCAGCAACAAGCCAGAATTATCGTTTATAATAATATGAACAAATTTCAGCCAATTCGAACAAAAAACCAAAAAAAGATCTAGGTTCAAATCCCACTTGAGCTGGTGTAATGTTTTTTTTTGCTTTTCCTATCAGAAAATATGAGCCAATTTGAACAAAAATCCAAAAAGATCAATGTTCAAATCCCAGTTCAGGTACATATTTCTTTTTTTTATTTTTCCTATTTTATTTCATATGTTTTTCATTTTTGTAATTTATTCAATCTCGATTAAATAAATAAAAAATTTTAACATGAATAATTAAATAAAATGAATTACAAATTTTCAATATGAATTGCATATAAAATGGAATTTCTATGTAGCATACGAAATATAAAGGAAATCACAATACGAACGAAAATAAAGGCGAAGAAGCGAGTTGTCAGTTCTCCTATTTGATTTTCGCTCGTATTTCGACTACTTTTGCCATTTTGTTTTGATCAGGGGATTTCAGTTTCACTGCAAATTTTAGGCCATCGGAAAAAAGAAACCCACGATTCTGCAAACAAAAGCTCGGAAGAGCGCGATGACATCTCTTTAAGTAATTTATTCTTTTTGTTTACATTTTCTTAAAAGAGCGCGGCGAAAATTTAACATTTTGATTTTTTCGGCGAATAAAAAAAAAATTTTTACGGCGAAAAAAAAAACTATTATGAAATAACGAATCTACTCGCTGTTTTGATATAGCACGTTTGACATGAAAAACCAACTAGCAACTGTGGTGCAGTTGTAGCGTGTTTGGCTATGAAACGAACAGTCCTGGGTTCGAATCCTACTGTGATTCACATAAATTTTTTTTTTTTTCTATTTAAATTTACGGAACGAACAGCTTTGGGTTCGAATCCAATTTTGAGCTAACGCAGTTAGTCCAAGAGCCCGCTGTAGAAAAGTCGAGTGTATAGGTATGGGATGTACGGGAAAGAAAGTGAGCCATTTTGGTGAAACTTACGAACCAGGGTTGTCTTGCCAAAGCCTGTTCCGATGCCCGAATCTCAGCCAATTTTGTTGCTTTAATTGAAACTGTATAATATTATGTTTCAAAATGTATGTGAAACGATATAACAAGAAGAGGCACAAACATAATGTCAAAGGTTGCATTGTTAAATCCTGTCCCAAACATGGGTTGGTAGCAGCTGGTAGTTTGATATATGTATGTATATGCCAAACGATAGAGGTTGAAGAGCCTAAATTGAATATATAAGGTTGTTTTGTCAAATTCGGTCTTAAATATGGGTTGCCACCAGTTTTTATGGCCAATTTTTCTAAAATGGTAAGCAGTTGGGAAAGGATTCGATAAGTCAACCCTATATATTCCATTATGGCTCTTCGAGCTCTATCGTTTGGCACACATTTCAAGTATTAATATATATTATTAAAAATTGACCCAAAAAACCGGTCGCAACCCTTGTTGGGGACAGGATTCAACAATGCAACCTGGATATTATTTTTAGGCCTCTTTGAGTTCTATAATTTGACACACATTTTGAGGCATAATATTACACAGTTTCAATCAAAACAACAAAATTTACTAAAATTCGGGCATTTTCGGTCATCGGGACAGGCTTTGGCAAGGAAACCCTGGTTCGTTAGTTTCATCAAAATAATTCATTATATCTCCTGTGCATCTCATCCTGTCATCTTATACACTCGACTTTTCTACAGCGGGCTCTCCGCCTTAGTAGATTCCACTGCTACCATATGATAACGTTCGCTTAAAGATAGAATACACTAAACTTCTGTGGAAACACGTGTTTCGTCGTTTTGATGTTATGTAATGTATTTGTCTATGAAATTAAATTCCTTACAGACTAGAACAAAATTGTAGGCTAAAATGATCTTAAATAAACTTAAGTCTAATAATTTAAATTTAGTGTAATAAACTTAAAAGTACAGATTTAAATATATTTTTAGGCATACAGAAATCAATTGTACTATTTTTGTAGTTAGACCTATGACATTTAATATAAAAATAGTCTGATGATCTTAAAGTTCGCGATGGAATATTAAATAAAATCAATTCAAGGAGATCCAAGCAAACAATATTCCCATTAATAATATCCTAAATAAGCATCATGCTATGAACAAGTCGTCTATTTTCGAGCATATCCAAATTAATAAGCATGCAGCGTTCTTTGTAAGAAGGAATGGGCTCAGTAAAAGGAATCAACCGCAAAGAAAATTTTACGAATTTCTTCTGAATACGCTCAATACGATCGAAAAGCAATAATATGGATTCCAAATGAAAGATGCATACTCTAAATTGGACCTTACGAAAATCGTTTATAGTTGTTTCAAAGGATCTTTGAAAGTAGAACTATTACGTTTAACAAACGCAAAGAGCGAATATGCTTTTGGTAAAATACGATTTATATGACTATTGAGACAAAAATGAGAGTCAAAATAAACTCCAAGCTCACGCATTTCACCAATGTTTTTCAAGGGCATTTTATCAAAACAATATGTGAACAAAATTGGCGTACTGCATTTCGAAAATTTTACATGAAAACATTTACGAAGATTTAAAGATAAATTAATATAATACTTAAAACTATAAACCCCTTAATCCAGGGTCACAAAGTTTCAAATTAGGAATTAGCGGTATTCCAAAAAAATCTTAAAAACTACGGCTTTGGCATACAATTAACACCAAAAAAGTAATGTTGGATATAAGGCCATCTCCACCAAAAAAGGCCTTTTAGCTGGCCTCGTTATTAATTTTTTTTTTTGAGCACACTCTTCAACCATGATTTTTCTTGAAGCTAAGGCTATCTTGAATCAATATTCAATGTTGTTCAATTAAAATTCAAGGAACTTATTTTTTTATGTAACTTTATATGTAACTTTTCATGTTTTTTAACTTAAGTGCAATTTTAATTATGTCTACCTTTGAATTTTAATTGTTCCTCCTTGAATATTAATTCAAGATAGTCTTATTTTCAAGAAAAACCATGTTTGAAGAGTCTGCTTAAAAAAAAAAATCGAAATTGTCATCTTAGCTCGACCATGGCTTCGATTTATTTTTTTTTTTTTTTGGAGCAGACTCTTCATAGAGATCATAGCAAAATCGAGTCTTTTTATCAAACCCTTGAACCCTGTATGGAGAATCCCCCCTTAAAGATCTGAGCAAAAATTTAAAAAAAAATAACTCTAGAGTTTTGAATAAATTGCATTCGGTGCTGCACTTTTATGAAAAGTTTGAAGAATAAGAATGTGCATTATTCAAAGCCAATACTTGTACGAAAATGGATTCCAGTAAGAAACCCTTGAACCCTGTATGGAGAATCCCCCCTTAAAGCTCTGAGCAAAAACTTAAAAAAAAATAACACTAGAGTTTTGAATAAATTGCATTCGGTGCTGCACTTTTATGAAAAGATTGAAGAATAAGAATGTGCATTATTCAAAGCCAATAACTTGTACAAAAATGGATTCCAGTAAGAAACCCTTGAACCCTGTATGGAGAATCCCCCCTTAAAGCTCTGAGCAAAAACTTAAAAAAAAAATAACACTAGAGTTTTGAATAAATTGCATTCGGTGCTGCACTTTTATGAAAAGTTTGAAGAATAAGAATGTGCATTATTCAAAGCCAATAACTTGTACAAAAATGGATTCCAGTAAGAAACCCTTGAACCCAGTATGGAGAATCCCCCCTTAAAGCTCTGAGCAAAAAGTTAAAAAAAAATAACACGAGAGTTTTGAATAAATTGCATTCGGTGCTGCACTTTTATGAAAAGTTTGAAGAATAAGAATGTGCATTATTCAAAGCCAATAACTTGTACAAAAATGGATTCCAGTAAGAAACCCTTGAACCCTGTATGGAGAATCCCCCCTTAAAGCTCTGAGCAAAGACTTAAAAAAAAAATAACTCTAGAGTTTTGAATAAATTGCATTCGGTGCTGCACTTTTATGAAAAGTTTGAAGAATAAGAATGTGCATTATTCAAAGCCAATACTTGTACGAAAATGGATTCCAGTAAGAAACCCTTGAACCCTGTATGGAGAATCCCCCCTTAAAGCTCTGAGCAAAAACTTAAAAAAAAATAACACTAGAGTTTTGAATAAATTGCATTCGGTGCTGCACTTTTATGAAAAGTTTGAAGAATAAGAATGTGCATTATTCAAAGCCAATAACTTGTACAAAAATGGATTCCAGTAAGAAACCCTTGAACCCAGTATGGAGAATCCCCCCTTAAAGCTCTGAGCAAAAAGTTAAAAAAAAATAACACGAGAGTTTTGAATAAATTGCATTCGGTGCTGCACTTTTATCAAAAGTTTGAAGAATAAGAATGTGCATTATTCAAAGCCAATACTTGTACGAAAATGGATTCCAGTAAGAAACCCTTGAACCCTGTATGGAGAATCCCCCCTTAAAGCTCTGAGCAAAAACTTAAAAAAAAATAAACGCTAGAGTTTTGAATAAATTGCATTCGGTGCTGCACTTTTATGAAAAGATTGAAGAATAAGAATGTGCATTATTCAAAGCCAATAACTTGTACAAAAATGGATTCCAGTAAGAAACCCTTGAACCCTGTATGGAGAATCCCCCCTTAAAGCTCTGAGCAAAAACTTAAAAAAAATAACACTAGAGTTTTGAATAAATTGCATTCGGTGCTGCACTTTTATGAAAAGTTTGAAGAATAAGAATGTGCATTATTCAAAG